>CM038670.1:342433053-351953535 GCA_021605145.1 Aegilops bicornis
AGTCAAGAGTCATGCGCTTGTTGTCACCGCACGGTCCGCCTTCGTGGCCCCACATCCAAAGCGAGGATGGTGGGCTGCTTGAGTCTGCATCGACATACCCGAGGGCCTCAACCCGGGCGGCGATCGAGGCGCCTCGAGCCCTCACGCAGCGATGGGGCGTTGTGAGGTCCACCTCCCCCAGCTTCACGTTCGCATGCCTTTTCGGCCCTGCCACCCGGTCACGGTCGCCCGCCCATCGGCGCCCTCTTGAGAGTGCGCTTCTGGAAGGCGCTGAGGAGAGGAGGTCAAGCGGTCTTGCCAGTCGATCCCGGCAGAGATGGAGAGTAGCCCTCAAAGACCCCCCGTGCCCCGGAGCCTCCTCGAGGCTCAGGAGTCCGGAAAGAGGCCTCGTGAGGGCAGGCTCCTCATCACGCATTGTCCGCTACCTCAACATCCCGCCATCTCCGACCATATCAGGTGACACCTTTCCAAGTTCCATTTTCAACTGGGAGCGCCCCTCAGGCTGCATCATTCCTAGGCCGCGTGGGTCCGTCCCTGCGGCATATAACCCTTTTGCCTATGTTCTTTACTTACCTTGTTGGGGGCGCCCCACAGGCTGCATTATCCCCAAGCTGCTTGGGCCAGACCCAGTGGCATGTGCTTTCTCTGCACCTATCTAGATGGATTTGCTCTTCCGCGGTTAACCTGATTTACGTAATTATTTCCTACTACCTGTCGCGGGCCTCTCCGCCCTAATGCAAAGCGCTTGCACGTTAAAAGGGGGGTACCTGAGCATCGCGAATCACGGGCTCTTACTGGCTCTCCAACCCTCACCCCTTGGCCTTGACCCACGGCATCGCGACCTGTCATGCCAGCGGCGGCTGAGCTCGCTCGAGGGCTGGGACCTGAGGATGTAGAGCATTTGCATTCTAACCACCCTGCAGGAACACACCATTGATAAAGGCCGAGAGCCGAGAGCCTGGTGCAACCCGCCTCGGAGGTGGGGCCTCGTGAGTCCCGGGCGCTCCTCACGGGTGCCCAGGTACACCTCTCCCCAGCCCCTACACGTGCCGGCCACGTGTGTAAGGCGGCGGGGCTGTACACGCCTTGAGGGGCTCCTCTGAAGGGGAGCCCCCTCCCCACGTACCAGTGGAAGCACCATGCTCTGCGCTGGCTGACGAGCCTTGCCCGAGGAGCTGGCCATGCCCGTAATACACACATGGGCGCTATGCTCCGCGCTGTGATAAATAACAGAGGGCGGCTCTAGCAAGTATCAACCTCAGGGAGCCCAGGCTCATTGTGCCGGGCGCCGTCGCATAACACGCGTCCCCTCGGGAGTGCAGCGCTTGAGGGCTGGACACGGGGTTGCGCGGCAGACCACGCCAGACCACGCCCAACGTCTGGTCGCCACCCAGCCAGGTCCCTCGGACCTGGTCGTCGCGCGCCTCCCCGAGCGGAGCGAAGGTATGAAAAATCGTTTGAACGTCAAGGGGACTTCTGAGCATCGCGACTCAGGGAGCCCTAAGCGGTCATGTAGCCCTCACTCCTTAGTCCTGTCCCTGGTCTCTGGTCAGGGCAAACGGCGGCTGAGGTATCCAGCGCGGGTGAGCAGACCTGGCGTCGTAAAACGACCAATCTACTCCTTATGCCTCCCGTCCTACTTCTTGTTCGCCGTCAAGGGGACTCCTAAACATCGCGACTCAGGAGCCTAACACTTACGTAGCCCCTCACTCCTTGGTCCGTCTGCGGTTTCGATTAGGGGCTAACTTATTGACGAGGTGTCTTGTGAAATTAGACCTGCCGACGTGAACACACGCAAGTGGGAGAGAGGAAAGTCTTGAATTCAAAAGAAAATATTACAAGCCATAAGTCGTTCCTACTTGTAAGCACAAGTTCACTTGCCTCCACGAGGCATGGTGCATGTTGCAGGAATTAAAAGCGAGCCGGAAGCTATGACGGATCACTTTCACGTGGCGCCTCCACCTCTTGAGGCATGAGCTGGCGGCACCACCTTGAACAGGTCTTTGAAAGCGCGGAACCTCCCAATGAGACCTCGGCTCGGCCTTTCCATGACCTCGGCAGCAGCAGCAAGGTCGCCGATCCACGAGCTCAACAGCCCGAGCCATCGAGGTATGCGGCGGGTCAGGTTGCGAAGAGGCGTGGGCTGAACAGGACGTCGGCGTACAGGAAAAAGGAACAGGGCATGTGCACCGGCCTCGGCCGTGGGGCCAGGCCGTCCATGACATCTTCAAGTGCACGGACCAAGAAGGGAAGCAGCTTCGATGGGGCCGTCCAAGATTTCTACACTGTGCTTGGCATCGAGCCACCCTCATCAAGCCTCTTCAATCGCAGTGCTTGGCCTTCTCCTCCAACTTTGGAAAAAGGCCACCCCGATCCTCGGCCCGGGATCTTTGCATCTCTGTTTAGCTCGATCCTCTCCTCTTGACCCCTATTCCAGCATCTCCAACCGGCCATAGCTTTGATCATCAAGCTCGGCGTCCGGTTCTGGCAGCGGCCTCCCTAACCTCCATCTCAGTTTCCTCCTTCTCTGGCCGGTAGCAGTGACCTGGCTTAAGCTGACTGGTCGCGCGAGCCTTACCTTCGACCTCCGGGATGCCTTACCTTGCCAGTCCCGGCGTCCGTAGCATCGCCTACAAAGGGCGAGTGGCCCAAAATTAGCCTGGTGACGGCTTGTTTCTCCCCATCCCGGAGGTTGACGCGGGTGCTTGGTTCAGCGCCGGGCTTGAGGCGGAAAGCGAAGCAGGCCCAGCCTGTAGCTCCAGGCGCCTGTGCGTGGGCCACCGGGAGACGGGGTCGGCATTCCGGAGATCCTCTTGCAGCAGTTCCTGGCCATATCTGGCAGCCTGGTTCAGGATGGCCGAGGGATCAGAAGAGACTGGAGCCGGCGGAGCAGGTGTAGAAGACACAAGCATGATCACGGCTTGGGAAGGAGGAGCCCCCTAGGACTTGGGCACCTCAGCGACAACGTCAAGCGCAGGCACCTCCAGAGTCAGCGGGACCACGGGAGCTAACTCACCGCCAGAGTGCCCCTGCTGGGCTCGTGAGGATGACCGGGCAGGGGAGGCATGAGCTTCGCTGCCTCCTTTCCCTTGAAGCGGACCCAAGAGCTCCCAAGTGAACCCGCCTCAAGCAGGGGCACGTAAGCCCCTTCGCCTTTTTTTTTGCCAAATACCTGGCCAAGAGAATACAGACGTCAAGCCTCGGCGGCAGAAGCAAAGCAAAACACGAATCGAACACCTACTGGTCGTCGTCCACGGGCTCAAGCAACCTCCGGCCGAACTTGAAGCCTGAAAGCCTGCAGCTAGGGTCAGCCTTGGGAGGCCCGGAAGCAATAGGCGCATCGGGAAGGCCGGAGCTGGCCTCAAACCGCCCCGGAGTCAGAACGGACCCTGGGAGAACCAGCCCCAACCTGCCCTTCCTCGGAACTGGAGAATCCTCCTCCTCGCTCAGCACCGGCCTCGCTGTCGTTCGCATGGAAGCGAAGGGCGTGGGACCTGCAGCTGAGGAAGGAATCCTCGACTCGCCATCGCCGAATCGAGAACCTTCCTCCTCCACCTCCTCTTCTTCCTCCTCACTCCCACTGGAGTTGCTCGAGGAAACGTTCACCGTCGCCAACATCGCCAGATCCTCGGGAGACCCGGCAGGCACCAACCCCTCGCCATTGAAGGTGGGCATGGTGTTCACCACTTGCTCCCAGTCATCGTGACGGAACAGGGGGACGGGAGCGCTCTCCAGCCTCGCCATGTCTCCCCCGACCAAGGAATGGAGAGCCGCGTCCAGATCTTCATCAGAGAGGGCCACAGAGCTCAGGCGAAGGGCGTCACCTGCCTCCCCAAGCCTCCACAACCCGGAGCCGAATGCTCCCGAGCAGAGCCACCTGTTCCAGAACTCCTCAGGGCGTGGCCCTGCCAGCTTCGCCGCTTCCCAAGGTGCCTGGCCTCAAGTCCGCTGGCTATCCTCTTCAAAGCACCATCTTTGCACGAGGTCGACGAAGCTCGGGCGAGAACACGCATCAACGGTCTCTGGCTGCCTCGACGGGTAGCGCCATTGGGGTGGATGCGCCGACATCCACCATGACCCACTTGCTCCTGAAGCCTTCGATACTCTTCCCGGGCTTGCAGATGGAGTTGGCGCTGGAATATGCGATAA
The DNA here is from genome assembly GCA_021605145.1 of Aegilops bicornis. NCBI lineage: Eukaryota > Viridiplantae > Streptophyta > Magnoliopsida > Poales > Poaceae > Aegilops > Aegilops bicornis. Next base: position 342,437,203 of record CM038670.1, read on the forward strand.
AGCTCACGCATGCAGTAATAGGGACACGAGAGAGCCGGAGGTAAAAGTAATGGCGCAGCAAAGCCACCGAGGGCTTTATCCCAACGTGAGACTCACAATAGTAGGCGAAAGTTGCCAGGAGAAGAACAGAGTTGGGGTGGAGATGCAGAGCTTGCAAGTTGTATTGGTGGAGAACAGCGAGGAAAACTCGGAAGCAAGGAGGGGAAGGGCAAGAAAGGGGATCTGGAGCAAGGCGAGCAAGAACAAGCACCAAGTCTGGCCCGGGCCTCCTTTTGTCAGAAGGACGGTTGCCGAGGCGTCGTGGGGAAGCGGAGACGCCCACTCTACCAATCAATCGCCATAAGGCGCCTAAGGCCGCGAGCTGTTGGGGCTCCAAGGGCGCCCGCTTGCCCCTTCACTTCTGCTGTTAAGTCCCGGGCGCCTTGGGCCCGGGCTGCCGGGCGTTTGGGAATGGGGTCCCAGGACTTGTTTGCCTGCGACTGCGGCACAGCTCAAGTGGGGGAGCCTGCTAGGGCCCACACAAAGCGGCTTCAGCTCAAGCTCAAGACCGAGGGCTCGCGAAGCAATGGACGATGTGAACCTTCCTCAGAGCGGCCTCGTCTGTGCAGGCTCACGAGGAGACGGAGATCAAGGCAGGGTACCTCCCGAGGGTGCCCGTGGCACGCAAGCCATGACGATCGAGGTCAGGATGGGCGCCCGACCTCACGTGTCCTCATTTCCCCTTTGGTGCAAAGGAGGCAAGCACAGTGCCAAGGCATCGTGCAAAGGTTACCGCTTCAAGTGCAACAAGACCAAGACCAGCAGAGCGGCAGGATGGAGGTCATCGTGGAGCCAGGGCACGGGCATCACCGTGGAGCCTTTGGCGGCCAAGACCAACTTTAGTCAGGATAAGTGTACTAGATGTTCCCCTTCAAATGGCCGGCTAATTGTTGGCGCCCATCCAGCTCATTATTTGGGAAGAGGCCCGGGCTCTCTCTATAAATAGGACTAGCCACCACAAAGAGAAGGGGGGTTGAAAAGGGAGAGAGACCGAGGACTAAAGGAGGTGAATCCTTCGAGAGAGAGAGAGAGAAGCGACTGGACTCACCTCCAAGCAGGTCCATCGCATCAGCTCAAGAACAGCCTCGCGAGGCTGTTCTTCCTATGTATTGTTCTTCATCAGCCCTGTGAGGCAATCCACCACACCACACACACTTGAGTAGGGTATTACACCACAATGGTGGCTGAACTAGTATAAACCTCGTGTGTCCCTTGTGTTTGTTCATCGTCTCCCTAGTTTAGATCCTTCGCAAAACCATTAACGTGAAGAGCTGGTAGGGAAATATTTCCGCACCACTACAGAGTTCGAACCTCAAGGTCTGCCGAACACGAAATCCGATAGTCAATATCGCGGCCGGTATGGCGGGGCAAGGGGCTCCAGTCTCCCCATGCCGCCCTCGACAAGCACAAGCGCAAGCGCCGCCCCCCATGGTCCGGGCTGGATGTTGTACGGTCGTTCCCAGGACGCCATCATGGGCGAAGCAACGTGGAGCGTGGGACGCCACGGCGAGGTGTTCGGGGTGACGGCCCCGGAAGCCTCATGCATTTCATGGTGGACCAGGTACGCACTGCAGGACGACATCGGCTCGTTCGTTGGAGAAGATTGGGGAGAAGGGGCGCTAGGAGCGGAAGCTTTCCAAGAGCCAACGGAGAACCACTCCGATCGCGCCGACATCGGCAATTACAGGGTACCACTAGTCACTCAAGAAACAAGTTTACGCTAACCATGAACTACAGATGAACCAGGTTGCCGCGTCGATCGATGACGCAGGCGGGACGACACCCGCTCCAGCAAGGGAGATGCGCTAGGGGCCACCGAGACGGAGCCAGGAGCAAGGCCCCTCCCCGTGGCTTGCGACGCCTGACGACACCCAGAGGTAGGCCCTCTGCCAGGGAGGCCTCGCCAACCCTTCCTCCGGCAGAGGAGCTGTGCTCACCAAGGGAACCGCTGGCGTCCTCTTTCCCTCCTTTGTTTCGTTCTGGTCTCCGGTCGGCTCAGAGGAGGTCGAGAGCGGCGCAAGGCAGGGCCCTCATATGGTGATATGAAGCAAGGCTGGTACTTGTGAAGAAGACCCGATGCCTTTGATGCTCGCCGCCCGTGACACTCTCACGTAATAATGAGTTGGGGCTGTACACGCCCCGGAGTCTCAGGGGTGCCGGCCTCAGGCCCTGGGGCTCCCTCCCACGCCTAGTGGCAGCACTTAGCTCCGCGCTGGTGAGAAGACTCGAAGACCAGAGGACTAGACTAGATGCCGGACGCGGCCTTTTGCTTTTGGATCTTCCCTTTCGTAGCTTTGCTTTCTGGATCTGGATTTGAGTTGAAGCCGAGTTCTATTGACGCAGCAGAGGAACCTTTTCGCTTTGAGCAATTTCTTGCCTCTGGATCTCGCTTTGTTTGGGACTCATGTCCGCCAGCTTTTCCTCACGAGGCTCGCGCTGGCCAAGCACGGGCGCGACGCGCCTTCGAGCTGCGCTGCAACCGGGTGCCCACTTCACGTTGGGCCCCTTCCGGCCGTAGGCCAGTGCCGAGCTCCGCAAGGTTCTCGTAAACTTCGGCACATCACAGCCTAGCTCAAGGCTGGCGCTGACTAAGGTAAACCAAGGCAGAAAACTCGCATCAGGATTCACAAGTTCACGAGGACACAAACTCACACCGCATGGAAAAATAAAAACTGCAAGTTGCTTACATGAGGGGCTCCGCCTCTCAGAATGCTCTTACAAGTTTCCAAGGGCCATGCCCGAGTTTGTGCGCAGGAAGAAATGACAGGAGAACAAGGGATCAGCCGGAGATGTCGCCAAGCCAAGGCCACTTGCGCAGACGCTAGCCACTCAAGGCCGCGTCGTGGGTCTTCATCGGCCTCATCCCCATCATCGGCGACGCCCCCGTCGCCATCATCAAGCACACCGCCTTCCTCTGTGATGACCACCACCGCATCATCCTCCAAAGCGAAGGGCCTGACTAACGCGTCCGCATGATCCTCGACCCAGCGCGCTAGGTCGTCCTGGACAGCCACGGGTACGGGGGCGATGGCGGCGTTGAAATCAAAGTTGGGGTCGGCATTCAGGATGTGGCTGAAGACGCGCGAGAAAGCACGATCAAGAAAGCCGCGCCCCCTTTCCTCCACGACCTGGCGAGCTTGGGCAGATCGAGCCTCCAGGTGCGTCACCACCTCGGTGAAGAAGGCCAGGTGGCTAGTGTAATCATTTGAGAGAGGAGTCGGCACCTCCACATTGCAAATGTGGCCTAGGGCGATATTGGACCTGTTCCGAAGATCCTGAAGCATCGGGGCATGCTCGCGCTCCAGCTTCGCAGTGGAGCACCTCTCGCAGGTGTTCTGCCTCGCGGCGACCCACTGCAGCGGCGAGGAGGGAACGCAGCTCGGCGCGGGCGGACGCCAAGTCCGCCTGCACCGCGATCAAGGCGGCGGTCGTGGCTTCCGCGCGCTTCTCGGCCTCGTCCAACCTGGGCCTGAGAGCAGCAGCCCTGCCCTCATCCTCCACGTCCGTGAGTTTCAACCTCAGATCGTACCTTCCCTCCAGGTCCACGCGAACCTTGGTCACCCGGCACTTCCTCCTCAACTCCGGCCTCGCGAGCCCCGATGGCATCTTCTACTTGGGCAACTAGGCGCTCCCTTGTCTCCAGTTGGTCGAGCTCGCGGCTACGCTCCATGGCCTCCAGGCCCAGATCCTCCTCACACTTCCGGACCTCCACCTCCTCCTCGCAGTGCCCCTCGGCTGACACACAGGCAGCCTGCGCCTCCCACTCTGCTGCTCAAGAGACGCACTCCAGGCCTGGAGCTCCCACGTGCGCTTCTCCGCCGCCTCACGCGGGGCGGCGCTCAGCCTCGCGAGCCTCCTCCAAGGCTCGTGAGCGAGCCTCGTAGGAAACCTTGAGATACGCCTCGGCCTTTGCGTTCTCAAGGTCGAACTGATAGCGGCCGAGGTTGATGGCCACCTTTAGCTTGGGCCGCTCCTCTGCTAGCCGAAGGCCTTCGGCCTCAAGACGTGAATCAACACTCGCTAGCTGTTCACCAAGCCGGCCTATCGTGTTCATCGCCTCCTAAAAGAACTCGTGGCGAACCATGCTCGGCCCACGCTCAAGCTCGAACGCCCAGCATTTTTCGTCCTCCTCCTTGGGGGTTGCGGGCGGGGCGCCACGTGGCGCGCCACCCCTTGGCAGGAGGCTGGGGCTGGCGCTGCGCCCAAGACCAGCCCGTCTTCACGAGAAACCCGAGCCTGCGGGAGCTTGCCGCTTGAGGAGAAGCTGAGGATCAAAGCCAACAAGTTACCGCCGAAGCTCAGCGGAGAAGTCTTGGGCACGCCTACCAAGCTCCACACCAGGCCAGTGGGGAGAAGCGATGGGGCTGCAGGATCAGCACGCCAGGAAGGCATGGGTGCCCCTTCAACCAATTCTGCCCCAGGGGCAGGACTCGGGGCGCCCGCGGATGGCAGGGTAGTTGCCGAAGAAGGAGGCCGTTTCTCGGGAGACCCAGTAGCCTCAGAGGAAGGAGCCCTGAAATACTAGCGTCAGAAGAAGAAAGCAACACACGGAAAGCCACTACTGCGTGACACTTACACATCAATGGCGAAGTATTCCTCCGCTTCAGCGGTCCGTAGATGTTGCTGCCGCTGGGGGATCCTTCCTCTTGCGGAGCTCCTCGAAGTCCACGCAAAGACGACCGAAAGGCTGGACGTGACGGCCGGAGCGCAGTGGGGCCGCAGAAGAGCTCGGGAGAATATCTTCCTGGGTGCCCGGTTGCGGCGCACAACCGGGTGCCGGTTCACCACGCTCTCCCGAGGCTCCTAGAGCCTTGGCCTCGGAAGTCGCACGCAGCGTCTCCTCAGCAACTGACGCCTCACGAGGGGTGTGGCAGGCTCCTGAAGACTATGCCCCAAGATCACCGCCCGGCGCGTGCTCATCAGCACAAGAGCCGCCGATCTCTGCCCGGGCTCGCCCACCAGCACCGTCACTTGGGGCAAGCCCAGCATCAGGAGCGAGAAAGGGAACCACAGCGACAGGGTTCTCGTGTGGCCCCTCCAGGCCGATCGGCCGCGGCCCCCATTCATCAAAGAGAGGCATGTCCTTTACGAATTCATCCTTATTCTTGGAACGGTACAGCAGGCAACTATTCCCGGGCAGCTCGGCCGGCAGAGTGACACCCGTCAGGACCTTGAGTACCGTCCGCCGCATCCCAAGGAGGAGCCCAGACTCCTGAAACCTCATGTGGTCTTGGCTGCTGAGTAAGGTCCACATTGGGCGAGAATGGTGCTGAAGCGGAGAGACCCGGCGTCGGATGAATTCCTTTACCACCATCGGCGCGGTCACGCCGGGATCCTTCAGCAACTTCAACCTCGAGCGACGCTGAAGAGAGGGGCTCATGAGTCAGCTGATGGCCCCCACCGGGTTAGGGAACAAAGGGGACCTGACTGGAGCCTGGAGCAGAGGACTAAGCACACCGGCATCACCAAACACCCATCGTATCCGAAAGTCACTCGTGGATGGAGGGAGCTCAAAATCGATCCCCTCGCCTGCTGTAGCAGCCATGGCCTAGAAGCTCGCGGACCCTGAGCACTGCCGAGGGTCGGCCAGATGCAACGAGAAGAAGTGGCGGAAGAGAGCCACTGAAGGAGCAATGCCCACCATGGCTTCACACACGAAGGCGAAGACGGCAAGAAGTGTTACAGACTGAGGGTTGAGATGCAGCATGTGGATCAGATAGTGCTCAAGCACGGCCTTGAAGAAGGCGGAGAAGGGAGGAATCAGGCCGCCTGCAGGGCGCCTGGCGAAAGATTGGGATCTCAGTGGCCGTCTGAACCGAGCGAGTGCGGGACGCGGGCCAAGCCATCGTCTCCCCCCACTCATTCAAGATGGAGGCTAGCATCGGGCACACCTTGTCCATGGCCTCGTCGTTGAGCACGCAAGACCGGCTGAGCGCCGGCGCGAAGGGCGGAGGGGCGGCCGAGAGAGGCAAATGGCTCTTCCCCTTCTCAGCTTGCTTGGGCGCCATGGCTATGGCGCAGGCGGAGCGCGAGTCAGATTGGGGAAGAGAAGCAGATTCGCAAGGAAGCAGCGGAATTGGGGAAGGAAGACGCAAGAGGCGGAGGAATAACTATGTAGGCCACGGGGGCCGCATAGCCGGGTGGATTCAAAGGCAGCTTGGGAAGCGGAGACGCCCACGTCCCATCAACCGCAACGCGTTGACCGAGGCCGCAGGATTTTGGGGTCCATGGCGCCCGGTCTTGACCCTTGGCTTCGCTGAAGGCTGCCCGAGCGCACCTTGGGCCTCGGGGATACTGTCGGCGTTCGGGAACGGGGTCCCAGAACTTGCTTTGCCGCGCCCACAACGCGTGGCAATGGGCCGTGGGCTTTATCGGCCCATCTTCATCAACAAGGCATCCAAGACCCTCGCGAGGGTCCAAGCCTCACGAGGCAGACGACGCAAGATTTCCTCTGGAGTGGCCTAAGCCAGGCCGGTTCACGAGGAGCAGAGATTTCAAGGCAGGGCAAACCTCACGAGGTACTCGTGACGTGAGCCATGACGAACAGCGCAAGGCGGGCGCCAGTACGCGCAACATCCCATTCCCTCTTTGGTGCTAAGAAGGCAAGCGCAGATGAGGAGTACAGAGGCATCAGGCAAAGGTTGCCATATTGGTCTAACCAGACCAAGACCAGGAGGACGGCAAGGCGGAGGTCATCGTGGAGCCCAAGACGGCGTCATCACAGGACTTTTCGTACGAGAAGACCGCTTTTGTCAGGATAGCTTGTACTAGCTGTCCCCCTTCAAATTTGCCCGCCGTTGTTGGCTCCCTTCCCGCTCAACATTTGGGAAGAGGACCAGGGCCTGTATAAATAGGACTAGCCACCAAAGTAGTGGGGGATCGAGTAGTTCATCGACTCCTCACACCACAAGTTCATACGCACAAGAACACCTCAACCTCAGGAGACTGCTCTTCCTTTGTACTGTTCATCATCAGCCCAAGAGGCAATCCACCACCACCACACTGGAGTAGGGTATTAGACCACAACGGTGGCCCGAACCAAAGATAAATCTCGTGGTCCTTTCTCAGGTTGTGAGTTTGTCGAGTTCGTCCGCAAGATCTTAGCGAGCTTGAGCGTAGATCGGTAGGAGGGAAAGACTTCGCGCGGACCCTAGTGTTTGAACCTTAAGGGTTTGCCGGAACCCCACATCCGACTTAATGAGTTGGGGCTGTACACGCCACGGAGTCTCAGGAGAGCCGGCCTCAGGCCCTGGGGCTCCCGCCCACGCCTAGTGGCAGCACTTAGCTCCGCACTAGTGAGAAGACTTGAAGACTAGATTAGGTGCCGGACGCGGCTTTTCATTTTATTTCCCTAGTTGGCTCGCTTTTCCTTAATCGAAGTTGCTCTTGGTGTTCATTTCTGATTTGATTCCCTAGCCTTTTACCGCATTTTTCAGCTCTGGTTTGCTCGTGTTCTCTCTCTCACATACCTCGCGAGGGGCTAAGCGGAGTGCCCTCATGAAAGCATTTTTCTTCTCTCCGCCTTATTGCGAGGAACCCTCGTTCGAGCCTGAAAGCTGGCGCATCTCTCCTAATCCATGCCCCTCAGGTACCGTGATACAAAGCGCCAAGTCGAGGCTTGGGTGGATGGCAAATCCTCTAGCGGACCCCCTAACAATTTTTTTGCAGTTTCTGAGAAAATGCAGACACCTCGTGAAGGAAAGGGCGTCCCGGACGTACCAGGTTAAGTTATCTTTGCGCAAAATAACAACACGGCATGGGAATAACACGCACAGTGCAATAACAAAAGAACCACAGTTCGATACACGCCCCTCTAGGCCCATACTGGTTTTGTTTTCGATGCAGGAAAAAAGAGCTAAACAAAGCGGCGGGCGGCAATCCACGGAGGCAGGCCCCTTAGCGATGCCCGAGCCAGACCCCTCCTCGCGCTTCATGGAGGCGCGGCGACGAGATGACCCGCTGCCTCCTTCGAAGCGGGCGCGGTGGCGTGGCGGCTGGTCGTAGCCACCGCTGCTGGAGCTGTCGCCGGAGGAAGAGCCGCCGTACCTGGAAGAGACGCGGTCGACGCCGAGGGCAGGCTCACCCTCATCCTCATCGCAACCGTCACCAAGGCCGAGCACCTCCTCACCGTTGTTGGTCTCGGGGCAGCACCCGGCGCGGCGACCGTCTTCCCCAAACACCCGCACATAGAGGGTCGATCCACCATCATACTTGAAGTGGAGCATGCACCGCCTGCCCAGACGCTACGGGCGAACGCTCCCATACCGCGGGGCTATATGTTCGCGTGGCGAAGTCTCGACCGCGACCCAAGAGGCCTTGTTGCAGCAACCATCCGCCTGCAACCAGAGCCCGCCTGGACAAGGGGCCGCTAGTTCATCAACAAAGAAGCATGGAAGCTGGAGCCAGTTGCCGGCCGGGTTCTCCAACCAGACGACGAACTCCGGCGACACCTCCGCTGAATGGAAGCGCGGGCGGGGAGGCTGCGCCAGCATTGCGCGTCTCCCCTCGTCAGCTGCACCGCCATGGTTGGGACGATCCCCTCCGTGTGCTGCGGCGCCGCCTCGACGGTGGGACACGTCAGGGTCATGGCGTGCTTTGCACGACGCCACGATCACAAGGCTTGGGCGCTGAAACCGGCCCTCGCGAGGGCCTTTCCTTCTCAGCGGTAGAGAACTTTCTTCGTGGCGCCATCGGTGGCACTTCAAGCAATGAAGCAAAGAGGAAGAAGCAAGCAAGCGAGGAAGAGATGGGCAACGGGGGCTCCGCCCCTTTTCCCCATTTATAGCCAGAGAAGGCCAACCGGCGTCTCCCACGATCACAGGTAATAATGATTTTCCTTGCATGTCGCGCGGACTTGTCAGGTCGTGCAGTTGCCGAGGCAGGGTGTGGAAGCGGAGACGCCAACATCCAATCTACCACCATGCAGGCCGCATGCTTTTGGGGCCCGCGGTGCTCCGAACTTGACCCTTGGCTTCGTCGTGAAGCCAAGCCCGAGCGCACCTAGGGCCCGGGGGCTACTATCGGCGTTCTGGAAATGGGGGTCCCCAGACTTGCCTGCCTGCTACCCACCTTGTGGCTAAGCCAGCAGGTCGTACGGCCCATCTTCATCAACAAGGCATCCAAGAACCTCGTGAGGGTCCAAGCCTCGCGAGGCGGACGACGCAAGACCTCCTGTGGAGCGGCCTATCCAGGCAGGCTCACGAGGAGCAGAGATATCAAGGCGGGGCAAACCTCACGAGGCCCTCGTGACGTGAGCCGTGACGAACGACACCAGGCAGGTGCCAGCGCGGGCAGCGTTCTTATTTCCTCTTTGGTGCTAACGAGGCTAGCGCAGGCGAAGAGTACCGAGGCATCAGGCAAAGGTTGCTATATTGGTGCAACGAGACCAAGACCAGGAGAAGGCAAGAGGCGGAGGTCATCGTGGAACCCAAGACAAGGCGTCACCACAGGAGCTTTTCGAAGCGAAGACCGCTTTGGTCGTGATAGCTTGTACTAGCTGTCCCCTTTCAAATTGCCCGCACGTTGTTGGCTCCCTTCCTCTTGATATTTGGGAAGAGGACTCCGGCCTCAGAGTAAGTTGAGCTAGCCACCATACTAGAGGCATCTCATCTTAGCTTGATCCAACCCGATCAAGAGCCTACCCACAAGAACACCTCAACCTCAGGAGGCTGTTCTTCCCTTGTACTGTTCATCATCAGCCCAAGAGGCAATCCACCACCACCACAATGGAGTAGGGTATTACACCACAACGGTGGCCCGAACCAGTATAAACCTCGTGTCCTTCTGTGTTGCGAGTTCGTCGAGTTCGTCCTCGAGATCTTAGCGAGCTAGAGCGTAGATCGTTAGGAGGGAATGACTTCATGCGCACCCCAGTGTTCGAAGCTTAAGGGTTGCCGGAACCCCACATCCGACAAAGGCGACAAGCGCGCCTTCCTATTTGCTGCCGAGGGTGGAGCCTATGGTGAAGGACCCTCCCGTGCCATCCTCCCTGGCGGACACCTTCTTGGTCTGCGGTGGCTCGGCTCTGGATCTCTTGCTCTTGCCAGTAGAGCTCTCTGGCACGTCCTCGAAGGCAGCACAACACTCCGAAGAGGTGCGCTTGCCGGAGTGGGTGCGAGAGGTCTTGTCGGGCTTCTTCTTCCCTCCCGACGCTTCAGCGGTAGGAGCAGGCACCTTGGTGGCATCTGCTGCAACTGCTTCCCGGTAGAGTTGGTCGGTGCAAATCAGCGCGTCCTTGTTGTTGGAGGGGACATAGATGATGGTCAACGGCCCAGGCATCTTTAGCATGTTGTAGGCGTAGTGTGACGCCGCCATGAACTTGGCTAGCGCCGGGCGGCTGAGGATCCCGTTGTAGGACAAGGGGATCTCGGCCACGTCGAAGACGATCCTCTCCGTCCTGTAGTTCAACTCTCCTCCAAATGTCACGGGCAGTGTGACCTTTCCCTTCGGCTGGCTCCTCCCCGGATTGACCCCTTGAAATGTGCCCATTTCCTCGAGGTCTCCGTCAGGGATTTGCAACCTTTTGATCATGATAGGTGAGATCAGGTACAGGCCGGCCCCGCCGTCAACCAACATCTTGTTCACCCTTAGGTTGCATATTGTTGGCGAGACCAACAATGGCAAACACACGACCGCAGTAGTGCGTTCAGGGTGGTCCTCGGCGTAAAAGATGAGGGACGTGCTGGACCACTTCAACGGCTTCTGAGCGTCGAACGACGGCTCTGCTGCTGTAATCTCACACGCCCACTGCTTGAGCTGGCGGTGAGAGGTATGCAACGAGGCGCCGCCATCGACGCACATGGCCTCCGTAGCCTTCTGGAATCCTTGCTCACCAGACTCGTCGTCCTCGTCGTGATCATCATCTTCTTGTTTCTTGTCACGGACCCGGGCTGGCCTCTCTTGCTGGTTGTCCTTGCTAGGGCGGCTTCCTTGGCCGCCATGCTTCTTGCTGGATCCCTCAGCACTGTCCTGGTCCTTCACCTTGTCCCGCCTCTCGTACTCGGCCTTTTTCTTCTCAGCAAGCAGCTTGACTTGTCGGAAGTTCTGGAGGTCATTGCCCTTGGTGCGGCGGATCTTGCAGTATTGCTTGTCGGAGCTTCCTGGCTTGTCGGTAGCCGCCAAGGCCCGGCAGGCGGCGCACCCGGCAATCTCCTTGTCAGGGGCACCTGCCTTGACCTTCTTGTCGGCACCGGTGTCGTCAGATCCCTCAACGGCAAGCATGGCCTTGCCTTTGCGTTTCTTGTTGCGACGCCAGCCCTTCTTCGTCGGGGTAGCGGCGTCTTCATCGATAGAGTCGGTTTCCGCGTCGGCGTCTTTGTCGGGGTACTTCCTTCCCTCTTCAGCCCGGGTGCACCTATCGGCCAGAATGTAAAGCTCGGCCACATCCTTAACCTTGGTCATCGCCAGCTCCTCGCGCATCTTGCGATTGCGCATGTTTTGGTGGAATGAAAGTCGGGGATGTTGTATCGCACTTGCCGAACCTCTCGGATATACTTGGCGCCAGGGTTTCCCCTTTTTCTCGGGAATGATGTGCGAGATCATCGGCTTGGCCATGAGCTTGGTGGCCTCTCGTGAAGGCGCCTAACTAACTCATGGCACAAATCCGATCAAGAAGAAATGGAATCCACCGCAAGTGCATCAACCAAGACATCACATTGGGCTTGAGCGCCCGGTGAAATAGTTGGCAAGCACCTTGTCATCGCGAGCCCCAGCAGCCTGCATCGCGATGGTGTAGATGCTGAGGAACTCGGACGGATGGGTCTTGCCAGTGTACTTCTCGCTGACGTCGGGCTTGAATGTGCGGTGGGACGGCCACTTGAACTGCTGCAGCTCATGGGTAAAGGCCGGGCAGCCCACCTCGTAAGGTAGGCCGCCGGATCGCCCCGGTGTCGGGTGGTCCATAGCGGGTCCCGCCCGCTTGTCTGACTGGCGGCGCGTTTCGCGCCGGCGCTCAATGGTGGTTCGAGCATCTTCGTGAGCTTGTTCTCGAAGGACCTGGCGCTAGCCACGGAGGGTCCGTGGGTCGGACGACGCTATGGAGAGGAGCAGGAGAGTGCACCGTGGCCGCAACTCCCCCGGTCCTCCCAACGCCAGCAAGCGGTGGCTCGGTGGAGCGCCGACCCGAGGGTCCCGCCGGTCGCGGATCGTCTTTGTTTGCGACGACAACGAGGCTCCGGATGGTGGCCCTGCACTCGTCAAGCTTCTCCACAGTAGGAGGGAAGTCGAGGAGCAGCTGCGCGCGCGCCAAAGCTTCTGCTGGTGTGGGCGGCGGCGATAGCTGCGTGGATTGCGGCGCGCTTCGACTTCTAACTACGTTAGAAGGAGCTCCGTTACGACCCGGAGGCTGCGTGCCATTTTAGCCAGCGCTTCTGCGGGCGTGCTGAACCCCTTCAACCTGCGGACGACGGACGTGGCTCTTCCCACGGCGGCGCGCAGGGTCACCAACATGGTGACGCTGCTCGGAACGGACACCATGGCAAGAGCGCGCAGTGGTCACCAGTGTGGGCGTCCTGGAGGTCGCTGCGCCGCCCGGAGGTGGCACAACGACACCCCTGGAGGGCCCCGCGCCGCCTGCGGAGGGCCCAACTCCGTCTTTGGATCTGGCAACGTGTGGCGGGTCGTCTGGTGCGTGAACGACGCTGCTCGCCAGGTTCTGACTACCAGGGCGATGCTGGTGCTCGCGGACCGTGGCCCGGGTCCTGTCTGTGACCGGTCCACTCCTCGCCCGCACCGGCACAGGCCGTTCGGCTCCCAACGAGCCGACCGCCGTGGCCGTCTTCTTCTTAGGAGCCATGGCGACGAAGAATTGCTAGGCTGATTACTGGACCAGATTCTCAGAACTATGCACGCCCCCGCCTGGCGCGCCAAAGATGTCGGTGTGGAAGGACACCTATGGGATCACAAGAATCCCTACTACGGTTGCCGGGGCGCGGGGTTGCGAGAAGAGTAGGGTCAGTAGCCAGCACAAGGATCGTTTACCCGGGTTCGGGCCGCAAGGATGCGTAAAACCCTAGTCCTGCTTTGGTGGGTGTACTTCAGAGAGTTCTTGAGCTCTCGAACTAGCTGTGGTCAGTGCGTGGTTCGAAAGAGCCGAATCCTTCTCCAGTATGCCATGGGCCTCCTTTTATAGTCGAAAGGGGCTGCCACAGTGGCACACAGGAGGTGGAAAGGCGTACAGTGCTCTGAGCTTATCGCTCGTATTACAGGACAAGGCGCATTTAATGTGTAGCTTAGGTGTCCCCTTGCTTTATTGGGGATGGGGGTGAGGCCCTTCCAGTCCGTCGCCGCTCCTCCTCGCTTTGACACGCGCCCTGGCCAGTGAGGAGTGCGGTGCCATGTTGGCAGGCAGGCAGCTGAGGTGGCGCAGTGGCGGAGCCTTCACGAAGATCTTCATGCCGCCACGCTGGTGCTCAATGAGTTGGCCTTGGAGCTGCATGTTGCCACGCAGGTGCCCACCCAGCTGGTTGGGCTGGCAGCTGCATGTGAACAGCGATGGAAGTTTGGTTGGCGTGGGCCTGGCGGTGGCCCTGTTGGCGTCCTTGGTGAGGGCCTTGCCAGGTGGCCCGGCAAGGGTCTTACCTTGGCGCGCTGTCGTCCCCAGCAAGGGCCTTGCCAGGGGTCTGGTGGTCTTCCTCGGCAAGGATCTTGCCGAGGATCGTCGTCTTCTAATCCTCATCTGATCTTGAATATGTCTTCACAAAGATCTGCATGCCACCACGGAGGTGCCTCCCGAGCCCTGGCCCAACGTGGATGATGGCCTCAGGGACCGTGGGCGAGCTGTCCCGGCAAGGATCTTGCCGGGGCTGCTAAGGCTGCCCCGGCAAGGTTCTTGCCAGGGGAACCTGCTTCGTCCCTCTGCTCTTTGTGGTCTTGGCCTTGGCGTTGCTCTTATTATCTTGGGCTTTGGTCTTACCTTGGCTCACTTCCCCTGTTCTGCTTGGCGTGATAAAGATCTGGCTGGCACCATTGCCCGTGCACAGGTATAGGGGTACAAAACGCATCCTCTTTACGTACACCGGCGAAGCCCCGAACTGGGCCACATAAGCGTGACACGTTGTTGGGCCAGGCCCAAAACGTCTGCGCCGGGCGGAGTGCGGTTTTTAACGCGGTAAAACTTTTCACGCGCGGCGCTTCCCACGACCCGCGCGTGCGACGCGGCTTGGAGGGGTGTGCGTGACGTGGGCGGCATGCGTGGGGCGGTTTCCACATGCATGCGTCACATCGGAGTAAAGAGGCGGCTCATGCCTTCCCCGTAAAAAGAGGGAGGCGTGGAGGCGCGGCTCATTTACTGAACGGGGCCGGTGCACGGTCTTCATGGCGTCCACTCCCCACGATCACATGGTGGGAGAGGTCGCTTCGCCTGTCCCCTTGGTTTCTGCCTGTCCGCCACACGTCCTCCATGCACCTGGGGTTGCAAGCAGTGGAGGCGGGAAACCATGCCGTCGCTGGTTGGGGCAGCGGGTCGGTCCTGATTCCCTGCGCCTCTGGTGGCTGGATTGGCCGAGAGGGGCGGCCGAGCCCTGTCCCCGCCTCCTTATAAAGAGGGGGAAGGTGGGACGGCGTCCCGCACTCTTCCGTCATCTATCTCTTCTCGCTTCTGCTTCTTCCTTCCACTCGCAATGGAGAAGGGGAATCCTGGTCCCTCGACGGTGGCGGCAAGGGTCGCCGCTCGACAGCGCGTTCCTCCTCCTCTTGAGCCCGTGGTGGTGGAGCCGGACGCGAGGGGAAGGGGGAGGGGGCAAGGCTGTGGGCGAGGCCCGGGCAGAGGTCGTAGTGCTCAAGGAAGAGGAGGACGGGGCGGCGCGCCAGCTTCGCCCCTGCCAATGATGCCTTTTCCAATGGAAGGCCATGTTGGAGACCAGCCCCGTGAGTTCTTCATCAGGCTGCGCCGGCCTCCGCGTCGCCATCGTCGTCTTCCCGCCCCGTTCGCTCGGGAGATGGAGCGTGACCCGCCCCAATCCCTCAGATTGAACATGAGGGGTTGTGGGAATGGGGGCACGCGGGTCGACGTTGACTTCCCGGCACCTCAGGTCATGTACCTCCGTCGTGAGTGGAAAAGCGTTAAGCACCGTATCCACTGACTGTGGCCAGGGCTCGTCCTCTACTTCAAATTAATGGAGGACGGCCTGCTCTCCGTCAAGGTCTTCGGCGACTTCGGGACTCCCCTGAAGTGATGCGTGGAGAGCTCCTCCGATGGCGATTCCGACGATGGAAGCTCTTCCTCAAGCAAAAGTGATGAGGAGGAAAGTGGGGCAGACGGCGGGGACAAGTCCGACTAGGCGTCGGATGCCCCGCGCCTGGGCGGGTGCGGCAGTAGTAACTCACCTGGCCGCTCTTCCGGCAGAGTTTATCCGGGGGCGAAGCCAGCTCCTTGAACTTCTCGGGGCCATCTCATTAGGCGGTTGGCGTCGGGAGGCTGCGGAAGAGGAAGAGGGCGGGCGGCAAGGCCGTCAACTTTCGAATGCGTGAGCACCGGCGCGCCGTTAAATGCATATTGCAGTCCTGCCGCCTCGTCTTCCAGCTGTTTTCCCGGCACCGTCATCACCGGTCCGCCGCTGGGCGGTCACCGAGTTGTTCTCTTGGTGCTTTCTGCTGCTCGTAGCTCGCCTAGGCGCCCCTTTTGGTCTCTCGCCTCCTTGACCTGCCTCCTGAGGAGAGGGACAAGAAAGGGATCACGGGCATCTTATCTCTCTTGTTCAGTTTGTAAGCCTGCGGGCCTTTGTTAAATTCAGAACCGGTAATCCCCTTGCTCATGTTTTTCATTCCGTATGAACTGTACCTGTATGGCATGTTTTTAATGAAAAATGGATGCTTTCCGGGTTTTTCGTTTGTGGGTAGACCTCGCGACAAGGAGCGAATCCTTGTTATTACTTAAGATAAACGTTTTTACTAAGAACAGGCCTTGCCGTCCCCCCACTCCACTCGACCATTCTCGCGCTCTTGGTGGAGGCAAGGATGAAGTGGGCTTTAGGCTCCTCATTCTACCTCCTTGCCGTCGCGGCTAAAACCAAATTCGGACCCAGGAAATAATCCTTAGGTATAGGAAAAAGGGAAGCACGGCATCCTAGAGATAAAAACAAGGTTTCACATGCCCAAGTTCCGTTCCGAAATGCATGACAGAGGATGAAAGACTTATCTGGATCTGCAGCCCCCAGCAATCTCGTCTTGACGCGGTTGGACCCTTGTGTTTGCAGCCCCCAGCAACTCTGGTTTGCCAGGGTCGGGAGGCCGGTCCATTTCCTTTCTTCCAAGCATCTCCGCATAAGTGCTCATGTGCCCGGCGAACCAAAGGAGGACAGAACAGAAAACAGATAGACGCACACTCGACCTCTAAGCTAGGGGTTAGTCACTGCTCAGCACTTGCAACCCTAACCAAGGAAGAGACTCGACCTAGCATGCATGCTATGACTTAGGGCACCAGCGCTTCATTTATTTATGCTCAGGGTCTGCGCCTGGCTTTGTACGAAGGTTTACATGCCTTGCCGACAAAGCTTGTACAAAAGGTGGCTTGCCAAGAGGATCGCCAGCCGCGCCTTATGGGTAAAACTTGCGAAGATGCTCGATGTTCCAGGAGTTGCTCCTTTGGGACAGCATCTTGATCTCGAAAGTGACTGCGTCCGGGAACTGGTGACTTCGTAATACCGATAAGGGCCTTCCCACTTCAGCTTCAACTTTTTGGCATTCTTGGCGGTGAGCCGCCAAAGAATAAGGTCGCCTTCCTCAAAGCTTGGGCATGAAACTTGCGGCTATGGTAGCGGCGGAAGGCTTCTTTTGTCAGTAGCGCGCACTCTCACGACCACCGAAGATCTTCCTCAAGGAGCATCGCGTCATCTTGGCGCAACTGCTCTTGCTCAAGCTCATCATAAGCGAGCACTTTCGAGGTGACCCGTATATGAGTTCCGTGGGAGAACTATACGCCCGTGAGACCAAGGCAATAGGTGTTCTGGCTGGTAGCTCGATTTAGCATAAATCTGATCGACCAAAGAACCACCGCAATTCATCAATCCAAGCGCCTTTCCGCTCTTCCGCAGCTTTTCAAAAGTCTTTGTCCTTAGGCCCAGCAACACTTCAGCATTCACCCTCTCCGCTTTATGCGTTGCTCAGGTGGGTGTGCCATAGAAGCAAAGCAGAGACCATCTTTGCCGAGGTCTTGAATGTACTGCATGAAGGTGTGGCTTGTGAACTGCGTGCCGTTGTCGGTGACGACTCTATTTGGCACACCAAAATGGCAGACTGGTCCTTTGAAAAACTTGACAGCTGACTGAGCAATCACCTTTCTCACTGCTTCCACCTCCGGCCACTTCGCGAACTTGTCGATTGCAGCGCATACAAGTACTCAAAGCCCCGACGGTAGCGGGGAAATGGCCCGATATGTCGAGCCCCAGCATCGAGAATGGCCAGGAGAGAGAGGGATTTTTGAAGGGCTTGGGCTGGTTGATGAAGCTTCTTTGAATGGAACAAACGCTTCACACTTGGTTACTAGGTGTCAGTAGCATCACGGAGGCGGTGGGCCAAAAGAAACCTTGCCGGAATGCCTTTCCGGCAAGGGCCCTCGACCCTATGTGGGATCCACATATGCCTCCATGTATCTCCGCCAACAACTCTAGTCCTTCCTCCGGGGGATGCACTTCAATTTCACGCCATTCGGCCTTCTCTGTCTACAGGCGTCATCGACGACCCCAGTACAGAAGCCGGACCGACAGGCTACTTTCTCCGCTTCTTCCTGCTCCTCGAGAAGCTCCCTGCTTGGAGGAATCGGGACAATTATCTGCGCCCATACGCCGGAGCTTCAGGGCTCGGCAGCAAGGACCAAAGGCATTTCTTCCGCCATGGAAGTGGCTGTCTCTATGGCTAGGGCTTGACGCCCTGCTGGAGGCAGATGCTCTTGGGCAGGCTCAGCGTCCGCGGCAGCACCCTTGCCGGCAGCCCAGAGGGCTCGGTAGGTAAGTACTTGCCGGGACCCGACTTCCTTCGCTTGTTCTGCCCCGTTGATGGTTTGACGGATGATTGAGTTAGCCGGAGCAAAAAGGTACCCGGTTCCACAGGGAGCTTGAATGCGGCATGCTTTGACAGGTAATCAGCGGTGTTGTTCTCCATTCGGGGGACGTGCTCTTCTTGGATACCTTCAAAGCGCTCCTCCAGCTTCCTCACTTCATCTACATAAGCTTCCATCAATGGGCTCTGGTAATCCTTGTTGACCTGCCTAACAACAAGCTGCGAGTCACCCCTGACGATGAGCTTCTTAACCCCGAGGTCTGCCGCGATCCTGAGACCGGCAAGCAATCCCTCGTACTCAGCGGTGTTGTTGGTGGACATCTCTTGTGGAAAGTGCATCTGGATCACGTACTTGAGGTGCTCCCCGGTAGGTGCGACGAGCGGCACACCGGCACCGGCGCCTTGCAGCAAGAAAGCCCCATCAAAGTCCATGACCTAGTCGCGATCTTCCTCCTTGCCGGGGGGAGTGGTCTCCTGGATCTCTTCGTCAGGCGTTGAGGTCCATTCTGCATTGAACTCCACCAAGACTCTGCTCTGAATCGTCGAGGTACTTTCAAACTTCAAACTGAAACTTGATAACTCCAAGGCCCACTCCACAATCCTCCCGGTTGCATCTGGGTTATGCAGTATCCATTGCAACGGGAGACGGGTGACGACAGTCATCTCGTGGGCTTGGAAGTAATGATGCAGCTTCCTCGAGGCCATAAGGAGGCCGAAGAGCAATTTCTGAACACCGGAGTACCTCGATCTAGCTCCATGCAAGAGGGAGCTAACAATGTAAATCGGTTCCTGCATCCTTTTCTTCTTCTGCACCACCTCTCTTGACTGCACGGGCACTGCCTCGGCGGCACCAGACTCTGCCGGGGGCCTCGCCTTGTCGGCACTAGGCCCTGCCAGGGGAATCTTGGGCTTTCCATCCATCGGTTACTCGCAAATCACTTTGCCTCCCCATTAACCTCCCTCTCTCCGCCACTAAGCGCGCTGACCACTTAATTAAATCAGCCGCCGGAATCTGGCAAGAATGGCTCTTGTGGTTTAAGCGCAGCAGTATTGGTGTGGAGGAAAGGTATCTCTTCAAATCCTGCAATGCTGCCTCGGCTTCTGGGGTCCATTCCATTGGGCCTGCCTTCTTCAAGATTTTGAAAAAAGGAAGGGCGCGCTCGGCAGACTTGGATATGAATCGGTTCATGGCGGCAATGCAGCCGGTGAGCCGACGCACATCTTTGAACCGCTTGGGTTCCTCAATCTGTTCAATAGCCTTGATTTTGTCCGGGTTTTCCTCGATCCCATGCTGCGACACAAAGAATCCGAGAAGCTTGCCGAATGGAACACCAAAGACACACTTCTCAGGGTTCAGCTTGAAGTTCATCTTGCGCAGGTTTGCAAATGTCTCTTCTAGATCTTGCACAAGAGTTGGCCCATGTTTGGTTTTGACCACTATGTCATCCATGTAGGCCTCCATATTTCTATGGAGCTGAGGTTCAAAACCAATTTGGACTGCTCTTGCAAATGTTGAGCCAGCGCTCTTCGACCCGAAAGGCATCCGTAAAAAGCAATACGTACCACATGGGGTGATGAACGCTGTCTTTTCTCCATCCTATCTTGTCATGAAGATCTGGTGGTAGCCCGAGTAGGCGTCGAGGAATGATAATAGATCACACCCGGCCGTGGAGTCAACAATCTGGTCGATGTGCGGCAATGGGAAGGGGTCCATAGGACAAGCCTTATTGATATCTGTGTAATCAATACACAACCTCCACTTCCCCTTCGCCTTGCGCACCACTACCGGATTGGCCAACCACGTCGGGTGGAGCAATCCTCTCACCAACCCTGCTGCTTCCAGCTTCCTGATCTCCTCTGTAATCAACTCCTGCCTCTCCAGAGCCTGCTTTTCTGACCTTCTGCTTGACGGGCCGCGCATTGGGGCAGACAGCTAGGTGGTGCTCAATCACCTCCCTGGGAACACCGGGGATGTCAGATGCTTGCCATGCAAACATGTCGACATTCGCCCGCAGGAAGGTTGTCGGCATTCTGGGAACGGGGGTCCCCAGACTTGCCTGCCTGCGGCCCCTTTGCGTGGCTAAGCCCGGCGAGGCCGCATCTGACCCATCTTCATCAACAAGGCATCCAAGACCCTCGTGAGGGTCCAAGCCTCGCGAGGCTGAGACTGACATAAGACCTCCTCTAGAGTGGCCTAGCCAGGCAGGCTCACGAGGAGCGGAGATATCAAGGCGGGGCAAACCTCACTAGGCCCTCGTGACGTGAACCATGACGAACGAGACAAGGCGGGCACCAGCGCGCGACGTCCTTATTTCCTCTTTGGTGCTAAGGAGGCGGTATAGCGAAAGAGTACCAAGGCATCGAGCAAAGGTTGCTATATTGGTGCTTGAGACCAAGACCACGAGGACGGCAAGACAGAGGTCATCGTGGAGCCCAAGACGACGTCACCACCAGAGTTTTTCGCAGGCGAAGACCGCTTTTGTCAGGATAGCTTGTACTAGCTGTCCCCCTTCAAATTTGCCCGCCGTTGTTGGCTCCCTTCCCACTCGATATTTCGGAAGAGGACCAGGGCCTATATAAGTAGAGCTAGCCACCATAGTAGAGGCATCTCATCTTAGCTTGATCCAACCCGATCAAGAGCCTACCCACAGGAACACCTCAACCTCAGGAGGCCGTTCTTCCGTTGTATTGTTCATCATCAGCCCAAGAGGCAATCCACCACCACCACACTGGAGTAGGGTATTACACCAGAACGATGGCCCGAACCAGTATAAACCTCGTGTCCTTCTGTGTTGTGAGTTCGTCGAGTTCGTCCGCGAGATCTTAGCGAGCTAGAGCGCAGATCGGTAGGAGGGAAAGATTACAAGACCCCAAAGGTTCGAACACAGGGCGGTCACCGAGTTGTTCTCTTGGTGCTACGCTGCTAAATGGAGTCGCCTAGGCGCCCCTTTTGGTCTCTCGCCTCCTTGACCTGCCTCCTGAGGAGAGGGACAAGAAAAGGATCACGGGCATCTTATCTCTCTTCTTTAGTTTGTAAGCTTGCGGGCCTTTGTTAAATTCAGAACCCGTAATCCCCTTGCTCATGTTTTTCATTCCGTATGAACTGTACCTATATGGGATGTTTTTAATGAAAAAGGGATCCTTTCCGGGTTTTTCGTTTGTGGGTAGACCCCGCGACAAGGAGCGAATCCTTGTTATTATTTAAGATAAACGTTTTTAAGCGTAAGCAGGCCTTGCCGTCCCCCCACTCCACTCGACCATTCTCGCGCTCTTGGTGGAGGCAGGGATGAAGTGGGCTTTAGGCTCCTCGTTCTACCTCCTTGCCGCCGCGGCTAAAACCAAATCCGGACCCAGGAAATAATCCTTAGGTATAGGAAACAGGGGAGCACGGCATCCTAGAGATAAAAACAAGGTTTCTGTCGGCGTTCTGGGAACAGGGGTCCCCAGGCTTGCCTGCCTGCGGCCTGCGGCGTGGCTCGAAGGAGGCCCAGCACGGCCCATCTTCATCAACGCAAGCTCAAGACCCTCACGAGGGGCCAAGCCTGCATGAGGCGGACGACAAGGAGCTTCCTTAGGCACGGCCTCGTCAGGCTGGCTCATGAGGAGGCGGAGAGTTCAAGCGAGGGTACCTCGCGAGGTGCCCATGGACGCAAGCCATAGCGACCAAGGGCGCCGGTCGGGCGCCCGACCGCGATGTCCTCCTTTCCTCTTTGGTGCAAAGGGAGCAAGCGCAGGCGAGAGCATCAAGCAAAGGCATCCGTTCGGTGCAACAAGACCAAGACCAGCCCAACGGCTGGAAGGGAGTCATCGTGGAGCAGAAGCAGGCGTCATCACCAGAGCCTTTGGCAGGCGAGGACCAACTTTAGTCAGGATAAGTGTACCCGCTGTTCCCGCTCAATATTTGGGAAGAGCCCCAGGGCCTTGGCCTATAAATAGGAGTAGCCACCCCCAGGGCAGGGGGAAGAAGAGATCGGAATCCTCATCAAGAAACCAGTAGCTAGAGCGACTGAACACCACCTAGCAGTTCATCGCATCCGCCAAGAACAGACCCACACGAGGCTGTTCTCCCTTGTATTGTTCCTCATCGGTAGCAAGAGGCAATCCACCACATTACCTTTGGAGTAGGGTATTACACCACAATGGTGGCCTGAACGGTGTAAATCTCTAAATGTCTCTTGTGCTTTTCCGTTTAGTAGTTTAGGTCCCTTGATTCAGCGAGGTGCGAGACGGTGGAAGGTTGGATCTCCGCATGCACCCCAGTGTTCGAACCTCAAGGGTCCGCTGGAACCCGAAATCCGACATTTGGCGCGCCAGGTAGGGGTGCGCCGGAATCCACCTTCTGCCACCTCGTGTTCCGTCGCATCGTCATCACCATGTCCGGCGACCAGCTGGGCAACCCAGATCCTGGTGGCGTGGCCCGCCGCATGAGCCGCTTCGCCTCGGGCGACCCGTGCCCAGTGCAGCTCGCGGTCCTTGGCGGTATGGGCATGGGCGGCAGACAGAAGCCCGGCAGCTCTCACGCGCTGCAGCGAGCGCGGTCGGCAGCAGGGCCTCAATCACGCCGCGACCACGTCACCATACACCCGCCGGGAGCGAAGGCGAACTCGAGGGCTGCGCTCATAGTGGCGAGAACTGCTGCGATCGCGAGGGCGGAGATCGGCCGCAACGTCTTCTTTGGAGCGAGTGGCAGAGCTCCTGGCTTCGCCGCCTCGAGGCTCTCCCCTTCGCACCCAACTTCCATCTCGGGCCCAGGCGGCCCGCCTGCAGGGCTCCCGTGCCGCGGACTCCAAAGCTACTCCAACACCGCGAATCGTTGAAGACGGGCCGGCGGCGGGGTTGCCCCGCTTCGCCCGCGGAGAAGAAGGACACGACGTAACCCACGGCCTGTGTGGATCATTGCGCCACCACCCCACGGTGGCATGATCAAGCGTAGCTGCATGGCACGCCGAGCACCACGGGCGTGGCCTTCGGGATCACGACGCCCGAGAAGAATACGTGCCCCACATGATGGACCAAGGGCACCCGCATGAGGGAGAACAAGGCTCGCTCCTCGGCCCGAAGTGGGGGATGAGGCGCCGTAAGTTGAGCTCTTCCGGAGCCTCGGGATTGTCCCTTGGTCGCCCATGGCGTGGACGATTATCGGTACCGCTACTTCACGAAGAGCAAGCATACGCTAACCATGGATTGCAGAGGTGCAGGACGCCATGGCGGCAGCTGCCCGCCTCCGCGATCCTCCTACCCCTCGGGAGGAGGCGCGCAGGAGCTGCGGGAGAGGGGCCGAGATCCAACATCACCACCGCTGGCGTTGAACAAGGCGTTCTCGGGAGGTAGGCCCTCTGCTGGGGAGGTGCCTCGGGGCTGCCTGGCGGAGGACCCGTGGTCGTCGGGGAACCCGGCTGGCGACCGCTCTACCCCATCGGGCGCGTCCTGGTTTTATTGCGTCGTTGATGGCACTAGAGTGTGGCGCAAGGCGGGCCCTCGTCTGGCGATATGAAGCAAGGCCGGTACTGTGAAGAAGGCCAGTGCCTTTGAAGCTTCGCCGCCCGTGACAACATCACGTAATAATGAGTGGGGCTGTACATGCCCCGGAGTCTCAGGGGTGCGGCTTCGTGCCACAGGGCTCCCTCCCACGCCCAAAGTGGCAGCACTTAGCTCTGCTGGTGAGAAGACGTCCCAAGACTAGACTAGGTGCCGAACGCGACTTTTCTTCTGCTTTCTTCGCCTTTCCATTTGGTTGTCGCTTTCCCTACTGGATTTAAGTTGGATTCAATTTGAGATTTGCGTGTGTTCGGGGAAGGGTGCTTAGTCTCGTTCGAGCAAATCTCTCGCATTTCGGTTACCACTCCGCCTCGGCTGCCTCCCCTCATGAGCCCCTTGCGAGCCGGGGTGCCTAGCTTGCCAAGAGCCCAGCCGTCATTGCCAAGGCGTCCTCTCCGGAGGGTTTTTACTACAGATCCTCACGGATTCGATCAGAGACACTCGGGTCACCACAGCCTCCCACCGAGCTATCTCAGGCTCGACGTAAACAAACAAAGGTAAATCAGCCAACCAGCACATCGCTTGGCCAACCACTTGGCACGGGCGTATGGGCGATGTAACACCTACTAATACGATGAACACAAGTTTTACATGAGGGGCTCCCCGTCCCAAAATGCTCTCACGTCCATCAGGCCAAAACCTGAGTTCTATTCATGCAGGGTAATGGAAAAGGGACAATACATAATCAGTCAGATAAATCCCCCAATGCGTCCTCAGGAGCACCTCTCGAGCCGTTGCTGGCGTCGCTGGCCTCGCCGTCACTGTCTGCGTGGCCATCGGCGGCGTCGAGAACCGTTCACCGAGCCGCCCTCATCGGCAGCCACGATCACGCCCGTCGTTGTTCAAGCAAAGGCCCCGACGAGAGCATCCACATTGTCTTCCACCCAGGCGCCAGGTCACTCCGGACGGCCTGGGAATCGGAAGCGAGAAGGCGTCCAAAGTCGAAGTGGGGGTCCATGTTCCGGAGATGACTGAAGACACAAGAAAAGGCGCACCCAAGCAGCGCGCGGCTCCTCTCCTCCACCAACTTGTTGGCCCTGACCGACCGCGCCTCCAGCCACGCTACCACGTCGGTGAAGAACTGAAGGTTGCCGGCGTAGTTAACCGCGTGCGGCTCGCCAACAGCTGCCTCGCAGATGTTACCCAAGGCTGTGTTGGCTCTTTCCCTGAGCGTGGTGAGCATGGGGCTGTGCTCGTGCTCCAGGATTCGGCCACGACGATCTCGTCTGCGACTTCAGGCGACGGCCTCGGCCTCCTCCACCGTTGGCGAAGAAGGAGCACCTCGGCCCGAGAGGTGGTTGACTCCCCTGCGCCACCTCGAGGGCGGCTCAAGAGCATCGGCTGCCGCGTCGCCTCCTCGGCTTGGCCCTCAAGGCAGCAGTCCTGCCTTCAGCCTCGGTCCTGATCAACCCCAGCCTCGCCTCGAACTCGCGCTCGAGGTTCAAGCGCGCCGTCGCCACTCGGCGTCCGACCTCCTCCAGGACGCGGGCTTCCCGTGCAGCGACCTCATCCTCCGCCCGCGTCACCAAGCGCTCCCTCGTCTCAAGCGGCAGCTTCGCACTCGCCTTGTGATTGGCGGCTTCAAGCGTCAGCGCCTCCTCACGCTCGAGCTCCGCCGGGTCGCCGGAGGCCACCTTCATCAACGCGAGGGCTGCCTCGCGCAGCTCCACTTGCTCCTCCAGTGAGTGACACCGGGCCAGGAGTTCCCATGCCCGCTCCTCCGCTGCCTCTCGCCGCCTGTTAGCTTCCCGGGCCTCCTCGACGGCCCGAGAACAGGCCTCCCGAGAGGTTGCCAGCGACACCCTGGCCTCTTCATCGTCGAGATCGCGCTGATGGCGCGCAAGGGCGACAACGCCCTCCAGCTCACGCCTCTCTGCGGCGGTAGCGAGCCCTCGGCCTCAAGGCGCGCGTCTTCATCAGCGAGCCCTTCACCAAGAAGGCTCACCGCGTCAGCCGCCCTTCGAAGAAATCCTTGGCGAAGGGCGCGGCGCTCCCGGGCGCGCTCGTCCACGTCTTCCACACCATCAACCGCCCCAAGCGGGCGCCAGGAGCCACGAATCAGCACTCCCCCTCCGGGCAGGTGGGCTGGCACCCTCGCTGACGCCGTGCCGCACGCCGGAAGCCCGCCCGGAGCCACCCCAGACGAAGAGCGCGAAGCGCCTCACCAATCGTCGTCCCACGAGCGAGAAGCCCACAAGAAAGGCTAAGCTATGCCACGAGATGGCTCGCGAAGAAGGGTCATTGGGCGCAGGCCTCGACGCCCGGGCGGTTCGCCCTTCGATCGCCCTCACCACAAGGGCTCCTTTGCCGGAGCACTCAAGGCGGGAGGCGGCCGAGGGGGACGGCTCCTCACCCGCTTACGTGAGCTCGGCAGAAGGGGCCTGCAGGGCAAGGATCGATACAAATGGCAGAAGGATCGGGAAGTCGGAGAAGGAGAAGGCTTACTCGTCAATGGTGAAGTACTTCCTACGCTTCAGCAGGCGGCATGGGTAATCATCGCCCAAGGCCTCCCTTCTCTTCCGGAGGGCCTCGAAGTCCACGCGGAAGCGACCCAAGATTTGAGCGCAGGGGTCAGCCTGCGACGAGGGAGAAGCATCAAGGCGACCAGCGTCAGGGGCGTCCGCCTGACGCGCACTGCTAGTCGCCTCACCAAGAGAGGCAGCAGGGGCCTCGGGGGCTTCATCCACAGGAGCTGCGGGCGGCTGCCTGCCGCCCTCAGCCACGACGGCATGAGCCTCAGGAGATGCTCCCTCATGAGCCGCCTCGCCTGGCCGTCACCGGGCGGGGTCCTTGACCTCTGGCGGCTCGTGCCTCCCCTGCCCCGCCACTCTCTGAGGAGGAGTCGCCTTGGCCGACTGGAAGGGGCGATCACTACCACCGGATTCTCATGAGGCCCTGGAGGCCAGCGGGGCGCGCCCCCATTCGTCAAAGACAGCATCTGGTTCACAAAGTCGCCCTGATGCAGCGGAGGTACAAAGGCCCCTCCATGCCGGGATGCCACCGGGTTGGTCACAGTCAGACCAGGAGCATCCTCGGCCTCAAGACTTCGTGTGCCAGTCCTCTTCAAGCCTCATACGATCAACAAGCCCGCTGAAGGCCCACATCCGGTGGGAGTGGTGTTGGAGAGGAGCGATACGACATAGCAGGAACTTCTTCACCACCTTGGGCGCCGTCACGCCAAGCTTTCTCAGGAACTCGAAGCGGTGCCAGACGAAGGAAAACCGGGGGCCCTCGAGTGTCACTTGGCCCCTACTGAGTAGGGGCGATGGCGAAGATGGCCCTGGCTGCCAGGGGCTGGGCACCTAACGCCCACGTACAGCCACCGGTCGCGAAACCCAGGCGAGGGCGGAGGAAGGCTGAAGTCAATTCCTGAAGCCGTTGTCCCGGGCGCAGCGATGAAGCTCACGCACCCCGAGCATTGAATGGGGTCGACGAGGCGCAGGGAGAAGAAGTGGCATGCGATAAGGCAAACCGAAGGAATGATGCCCGTCATTGCTTCACAAACGAATGCAAATACCGCGAGAAGGGCGATGGATTAAGGACCCAGATGCATCATATGGATCTGGTAATGGGAAAGCACAACATTGAAGAAATCTGAGAAGGGGGGAACCAGTCCTGCCCGAAGGGCGCCGGGCGGCACCGGACCTCGGTAGGATTCTGTCAACGGAGAAGCGAGGCCTTGAGCCAGGCCGTCGTCCTCCGCACTCATTGAATATGGTGGCTAGGGCCGAGCGGACCTTGCCCAGGCCCTCTTGGTTGACTATGGCGGCCAATCGACGGCGGGGGCCACGACGGGCGGCGAGGCGGCGACATCGGGTTCTTCCTTTTCCCTTCTCGCCGGGCCATGACGGCAGGAAGGAGATGGGGAAGGTTCGAGATCGAGTGGATGCAAGAGCTGGAGTTCGAGAGAAGGAAGGGCGAGGCGCTCAAGCAGCAGAGGGGGAACCGATGTACAACAGGCGTGTCCGCCTAGCAAGGCACGAAATAAGGAGGCGTGGGGAACAGTGCACGCCACGTCCAATCAACCGCCACGCGGTGCCAAAGGTCATGAGGCTGTTAGGGCCCATGACGCTTCAGACTTGCCCTTTCGCCTCTCGCTGCTCGGCCAAGTTCGGCGCGCCGTGGCCCGGGGCTACTGTCGGGCGTTCGGGAGCAGGGGTCCCCAGACTTGCCTGCGGCCTCAAGGCGTGGCTCAAGGAGGCCCAAGACGGCCCATCTTCATCAACGCAAGCTCAAGACCCTCGTGAGGGCCAAGCCTGCTGGGCGGACGACAAGGAGCTTCCTCGGGCACGGCCTCGTCAGCTGGCTCATGAGGAGGCGGAGAGTTCAAGGCAGGGTACCTCGCGAGGTGCCCATGACGCATAAGCCATGACGCACCAAGGGCGCCTGGCCGGGCGCCAGCCCACGCAAAGGTCCTCCTTTCCTCTTTGGTGCAAAGGGAGCAAGCGCAGCGAGAGCATCAATCAAAGGCATCCGCTTTGGTGCAACAAGACCAAGACCAGCCCAACGGCTGGAAGGGAGTCATCATGGAGCCCAAGCAAAGGCGTCATCACCAGAGCCTTTGGCAAAGCGAGGACCAACTTTAGTCAGGATAAGTGTACCCGCTGTTCCCCTTCAAAATGGCCAATTGTTGGCGCCCTTCCCGCTCAATATTTAGGAAGAGGCCCAGGGCCTTCGCCTATAAATAGGAGTAGCCGCCCCCAGGGCAGGGGGAAGAAGAGATCGGAATCCTCATCAAGAAACCAGTAGCTAGAGTGACTGAACACCACCTAGCAGTTCATCGCATCCGCCAAGAATAGACCCTCACGAGGCTGTTCTCCCTTGTATTGTTCCTCATCAGCCCAAGAGGCAATCGACGACACCGCACACTTGAGTAGGGTATTACACCACAATGGTGGCCTGAACCAGTATAAATCTCGTGTCTCTTGTGCTTTTCCATTTAGTAGTTTAGGTCCTTGTGATTCGGCGAGGTGCGAGACGATGGAAGGTTGGATCTCGCGCGCACCCCAGTGTTCGAACCTCAAGGGTCTGCCGGAACCCAAAATCCGACAATTTCACATGCCCAAGTTCCGTTCCGAAATGCATGACAGAGGATGAAAGACTTATCTGGATCTGCAGCCCCCGGCAATATCGTCTTGCCGCAGTTGGACCCTTGTGTTTGCAGCCCCAGGAAACTCTAGTTTGCCAGGGTCAGGAGGCCAGTCCATTTCCTTTCTTCCAAGTAGATCCGCATAAGTGCTCATGTGCCCTGCGAACCAAAGGAGGACAGAAGAGAAAACAGATAGACGCGCACTCGACCTCTAAGCTAGGGGTTAGTCACTGCTGAGCACTTGCAACCCTAACCAAGGAAGTGACTCGACCTAGCATGCATGCCATGACTTAGGGCACCAGCGCTTCATTTATTTATGCTCAGGGTCTGCGCCTAGCTGTGTACGAAGGGTTACATGCCTTGCCGGCAAAGCTTGTACAAAAGGTGGCTTGCCGGGAAGATCGCCAAGCCGCGCCTTATGGGTAAAACTTGTGAAGATGCTCGATGTTCCAGGAGTTGCTCACTGGGACAGCATCTTCGGTCTCCAGGCGGACTGCGTCGGGCCTGGTGACTCGTATTACCCGATAAGGGCCTTACCACTTCAGCTTCAACTTTTTGGCATTCTTGGCCGACTGAACGCGCCAAAGAATAAGGTCGCCTTCCTCAAAGCTTCGGGCATGAAACTTGCGGCTATGGTAGCGGCGCAAGGCTTGCTGGTAGCGCGCTGCTCTCACAGCCGCCCGAAGATGATCTTCCGCAAGGAGCATCGCGTCATCTTGGCGCAACTGTTCTTGCTCAAGCTCATCATAAGCGAGCACTCGAGGTGACCCGTATATGAGTTCCGTGGGGAGAACTGCTTCTGCCCCGTAGACCAAGGCAATAGGTGTCTGGCTGGTTGCTCGATTTGGCATCGTCCTGATCGACCAAAGAACCACCGGCAATTCATCAATCCAGCGCCTTCCGCTCTTCCGCAGCTTTTCAAAAGTCTTTGTCCTTAGGCCCAGCAACACTTCAGCATTCGCCCTCTCCACTTTGCCGTTGCTCCGTGGGTGTGCCATAGAAGCAAAACAGACCTTGCTGCCAAGGTCTTGAATGTACTGCATGAAGGTGTGGCTCTTGAACTGCGTGCCGTTGTCGGTGACGACTCTATTTGGCACACCAAAATGGCAGACTGGTCCTTTGAAAAACTTGACAGCTGACTGAGCAGTCACCTTTCTCACTGCTTCCACCTCCGGCCACTTCGTGAACTTGTCGATTGCAACATACAAGTACTCAAAGTCCCCGACAGTGCGGGGGAAATGGCCCAGTATGTCGAGCCCCTAGACCGAGAATGTCCAGGAGAGAGGGATTGTTTGAAGGGCTTGTGTTACGCCCTCGATGCGGCTATATCTCCCACGTGTCGAAGCACGACTTAGAGGCATAACCGCATTGAAAGCAATGTCGCAAGTGAGGTAATCTTCACACAACCCATGTAATACATAAGGGAAAGAGATACATAGTTGGCTTACAAATGCCGCCACTTCACACAATACATAAATAAACATCCATCATTCAGATTACACTCAAGGTCCGACTACGGAACCAAAATAAAGAAGATACCCCAAATGCTAAACAGATCCCCGATCGTCCCCACTGGCTCCACTCATCGATCATCGGGAAAAGACACATAGTAACGACCACGTTCCTCTCATCGAACTCCCACTTCAGCTCGGTTAAGGCCATCTGACCTTTGGCATCGTCGGCACCTGCAACTGTTTTGGTAGAATCTGTGAGTCAGGGGACTCAGCAATCTCACACCCGCGAGATCAAGACTATTTAAGCTTATAGGAAGGACAGAGTTGTGAGGTGGAGCTGCAGCAAGCGACTAGCATATATGGTGGCTACATTCGCAAAAGAGAGCGAGAAGAGAAGCAAAGCGCGGTCGTGAAGCTAGTAGCGATCAAGAAGTGATCCTGAACTACTTACGTCAAGCATAACTCCAACACCGTGTTCACTTCCCGGACTCCGCCGAGAAGAGACCATCATGGTTACACACGCGGTTGATGTGTATTAATTAAGGTCAACTTCGGGTTTTCTACAACTGGACAATAACAAATTCCCATCTGCCTCATAACCGCGGGCACGGCTTTCGAAAGATAATACCCTGCAGGGGTGTCCCAACTTAGCCCATTATAAGCTCTCACGATCAACGAAGGATATTCCTTCTACCGGGAAGACCCGATCAGTCTCGGAATCCCGGACTACAAGACATTTCGACAGCAATAAAACAAGACCAGCAAAGCCCCCCGAATGTGCCGACAAATCCCGATAGGAGCTGCACATATCTCGTTCTCGTGGGCACACGGATTGTCCAAGCTTCCGATAGGCCATCTCAGAAGTTGCCCTCGATGGCCACGGCGGTGACGAGTTGGACCAGCACTCAGAGGAGAACTGGCCCGGGGGTTAAAATAAAGATGACCCTCGGGCTCGCGAAAACCCGGGGGAAAAGGCTTAGGTGGCAAATGGTAAAAACCAAAGTTGGGCCTTGCTGGAGGAGTCTTATTCAAAGCGAACAGTCAAGGGGGTCCCATAAATCACCCAACCGTGTAAGGAACGCGAAATCAAGGAACATAACACCGGTATGACGGAAACTAGGGCGGCAAGAGTGGAACAAAACACCAGGCATAAGGCCGAGTCTTCCACCCTTTACCAAATATATAGATGCATTAATTATAGCAGATATATTATGATATCCCCAACAAGTAAACAGGTTCCAACAAGGAACAACATCTCCATGTTCCAACAAGGAACAAACTTCATCTTCACTTGCAACTAGCAACGCTTATAAGAGGGCTGCATAAGCGGTAACATAGCCAAACAACGGTTTGCTAGGAAAGGATGGTTAGAGGTTTGACATGGCAATATGGGTGGCATGATAAGCAAGTGATAGGCATCGTAGCATAGGCATAGCAAAAGAGCGAGCATCTAGCAAGCAAAGATAGAAGTGATTTCGAGGGTATGGTCATCTTGCTCGCAAAGTTCTCAGAGTTGTCGAAAGCTTGATCCTCGTAAGCGTTCTCAACAGGTTCCTCGTTCATGTACTCATCTCCCGGCTCTACCCAAAGCAAGAACACAAACAATGGAACCACAATAAATCACGGTGCAATGCACAGACAACATGATGCAATACATGGCATGACATGCGAGATGTGATATGCAATGCGTATGCGTGTTCCGGAAGGAAAAATGATGAACCAGGCATCAACTTGGCCAACCAAGTATTCCGCTGGAAAGGTGAGATGATTTCTGTTGAAATCGATATAAAGATCACCGGAATCGGATGCACGGTTTGCAAATGACAAGCAAAACAAGAATGGCACAATTCTGCCATTAACAGCATGATACCACTTAGCAAGCAACAAGAAATTAAGCTACTGCACCCAAACGTACCAGAAAAGCATATGGCAGTGATCTAATCAAGAAGATTGACAAAAGATGAACAGTGAGCTACGGCTAAATCACACCATAACAAGTCCAAACAAGCATGGCAAAAGTGCAAAATATATCAGCTGCACAGACTTGGTGAAAATACTGAACATGGCAGAATCAGCATCAGGAAGCAATGTTCAGAGCAAGCAAACGACATGCTCCAGGAACTTATAATAGCAAAACGAGGCATGAAATGAATCTACTAAAAGCATAGAACAAAAGTCCCTTACTGACCATGAGCCAAAAGGGATCAGAAAATGCAATAGCACCCATGTCAACATAGCAAGTTTCATTAACAGATTCAGCAACAGGGCATGACAAAAACAGATAACAAGTAGGCATGTTTAAGAGCTCGATGCACTCACTACAGAGTATTTCATGATAAACTAAGCATACATCCATCAAGAAGACATGTCATAAAAAATATACATGGCAAGAAAAACATCATAGCATACACGGACCAACTACAACAACCTTGGCAAAATTGAATAACATGTAAACAATCTGACAGGAAACATTTTATAGCAAAAGAAGAGCTCGATTGACTCAAGCTATGGCACTCCATAATTGCAAACAAGGGCATGGATGGATATATCATAACCATATGTTCAAAACATCCTTAATGAAGTATCTAAAAATATGCATGGATCTCTCGGTAGCATCAAGTTAACATGGCATAAAAATATCAGCAAAACAGGGGCTGAAATCAGCAACATCATGAAGCCTAGTTTGCATGCTTGTGATAGTCACCATAGAGATCACAAAAATACATGGAATACACCCCTGTAAAGATGGCATGGCATATTACAAAACACATGTAGGACTCAAGATCATAGGGGGCACACATCAATCATAGCAAAAATGACAAAAGTGCATGTTCTGATAATAATCTGAAACTAACATCACATAGCCCTCTTCCAACAGTATATCGGGCATCAAGATAAGCTCAAATAGAAATGATGCAATGAGACGAAAAGATCTACCCTTCGACGCGAACAATACAGTATGCTATACGCCCAAAACGGAGCCACGGGTGCAAAGTTATGGCATGATGAAAATGCAACAAATTAATCACAGAAAAAGACTGAGGATTTTCGGGGAGGGGAAAGTCAACCGAGGTGGATCTAGATCGGATCGGATCCGGCGCCGGAAGCCGAGGCGAGACCGGCGGCGGCTCGCCGGAGCGGCGGGAGGAGAGGCCGGAGGGGACGAGGCCGGGGCCGGCGACGGGCGCGAGGGTCGAGGCGGGCCGGGCGACGCCGGGCGGACGGCGGCGGCGGGCGTGCCGCTTAAGCACGGGATCAAGGGCGCGCGGCGCGACGCTGGCAGCAGCGGCTGCCGGGCGCGGCGAAGTTCGGGCGGCGCGGGAGGCGGCAGCCGAGGCGGTGAGCGCGGCCTCGCGGCGGGCGGCGATAAAGCCGGGAGGGTTTCGACGGGCTAAAGTGCGGGCGGCGGCGCTGGTGGCCGGGCCACGTGGCGCGCTTTGCTGGTTGGGCGGGCGGCGGGCGGACGAAACCGGCCCAAATCGGACACGTCCGACGGCGGGGCTAGGGTTAGGGGTGGAATGATCCGGGATTTCGGGGGAGGGGGTGTTTTTATAGGTAGAAGGAGCTAGGAAGCTCCAAATGGAGTGTAGTTTTCGCCCACACGATCGTGATCGAACGACGGAGAGCATGGAAGTGACTTAGATGGGTTATTGGGCTTTTTTTGAAGGGGTGTTGGGCTGCAACTTAAAAGAGGCCTTTGCGAGAGTGCGGTTAACCGTTGGAGTACCAAACGAGCTCCAAATGACCCGAAACTTGACAGGTGGTCTACCGGTGGTGTACCAAGGCCACTTGACAAACCTCGGTCCATTTTGAGAAAGTTTTGTACCCGCTCACGGAGAAATGTAAAAGGGGACGCCGGGGAACATAGGAGTGCCGGATTGCAAAACGGACAACGGGGAAAATGCTCGGAATCATGAGACGAACACGTATGCAAATGAGATGCACATGATGACATGATATGATATGCATTACATGGACAAAAAGCAAAACAAAAGACAAAAACCCAACCATGGAGGGAATATCATATCACAATGCCGAAAATGGCAAGAGTTAGAGTTACAAATATGGAAAGTTTCATCCGGGGTGTTACAACACTCCTCCACTACAAGAGGATCTCGTCCCGAGATCTAGGACTGAAAGAACTCCGGATATTCAAAACGGTGGTGATCCTCACGCTCCCAGGTGGCTTCTCGGTCGGAATGGTGTGACCACTTCACTTTCGTGAATTTGATTGACTTGTTGCGTAGTCTTGGCGCTCGGTTTCTTCAAGAATAGCAACGGGTGCTCATGATAAGAGAGATCTTCTTGGAGGTCAATTTCTTGAAGTTGATAGTGCACTCGGGAGTCTTGAAGCACTTGCGAAGGTTGTGACACGTGAAACACATCGTGCACGCTCGCGAAGTTGGATGGGAGCTCAAGTTGATAGGCGAGATCGCCTCTTTTTGCCAATGATCTTGAAAGGACCCACGTATCTAGGGGCAAGCTTCCTTTGATACCGGGTTTAATGCAGTGCCTTTCATTGGAGAGACGCGGAGGTAGACATGGTCTCCGATTTCAAAAGCCACATCACGGTGCTTGCGATCATAATAGCTCTTCTGGCGCGATTGTGCGGCTTTGAGATTCTCACGAATGACTTTGCACATTTCTTCGGCTAATGTGATCAAGTCGTTGCCAAGAAGTTGGCGTTCACCTGTCTCGGACCAATTGAGAGGAGTACGACACTTTCTGCCATAGAGAATTTCGAATGGGGCCTTGCCCGAACTCGCTTGGAAACTGTTGTTGTAGGAGAACTCGGCATATGGAAGACAATCTTCCCACTTCTTACGAAGGAAATGACACAAGCCCCGAGCATATCTTCAAGGATTTGATTGACTCGCCGACTTGGCCACTTGTTTGAGGATGGAAAGCTGTCTTTGAAACGAATGTTGGTGCCCATGGCCTTCTGAAAAGAATCCCAAAACTTGGAGGTAAAGATGCTGCCACGGTGCGAAGAGATCAATTGTGGAATGCCATGCAAGGAGACAATTGGAGGTGTATAGCTCGCCAACCGAATTTCTTTGTGATGGATTCTTTGATAGGAAGAAAATGAGCCACTTTAGTAAGCTTGTCAATGACAACGAAGATAGCATCATTTCCACGCTTGGACTTAGGAAATCCAGTCACGAAGTCCATTTCAATATGATCAAACTTCCATTCGGAATAGCAAGAGGTTGGAGGAGACCAGCTGGTCTTTGGTGTTCGCTTTCACTCTTCTGCAGACATCACACTCATTCACGAATTGAGCAATTTCTCGCTTCATTCGAGTCCACCAATATGATCGCTTGAGGTCATGGTACATCTTCGTACTTCCGGGATGAATGGATAGAAGGGAATTGTGTGCCTCGCTCATAATGACTTTACGTAGATCACCCTTAGGAACCACAATCCGGTCCTCGAAGAAAAGAGTATCTTTGTCATCAATGTGGAAGCACTTGTACTTGGAAATGTCCTTGTCGATACCACGTTTCACCTTTTTCACCATGGTATCCAGGAGTTGAGTCTCACGAATCTGATCTTCCAAAGTAGGAGAGACTATGAGGTTGGCAAGAAAGCCTTGAGGAACAACTTGAAGATTCAGCCTGCGGGAAGCTTCACAAAGATCCGGTTGGAAGGGCTTGAGAATTAAGCTGTTGCAATAAGCCTTCCTGCTCAAAGCATCTGCAATCACATTGGCCTTGCCCGGAGTATATTCAATACTTGGGTTGTACTCTTGAATCATCTCGACCCATCGAGTTTGCCTGAGGTGGAGGTTGGGTTGAGTGAAGATATACTTGAGGCTCTTGTGATCGGTGAATATGTCCACTTTCCTTCCCAACAAGAGATGTCTCCAAGTTATTAATGCATGGACAACTGCCGCCAACTCAAGATCGTGAGTGGGGTAGTTCTTTTCGTTGGGCTTCAGTTGACGAGAGGTATAGGCCACAACTCTCTTCTCTTGCATTAACACAGCACCGAGACCTTGAAGAGAAGCATCACAGAAAACTTCGAATGGCTTGGATTCATCAGGAGGAGTCAAGACAGGAGCTGTGACGAGTTTCTCTTTGAGAGTATTGAAAGCAACATCACACTCAGGAGACCAGACATACTTCACATGCTTCTGGAGGAGGTTGGAAAGAGGCTTTGCCATCTTAGAGAAGTTCTCAACGAATCTTCGGCAATAGCTTGCAAGACCAAGAAAACTGCAAAGCTGCTTGACATTCTGAGGAGGTTCCCAATTCACAACTGCAGACACCTTCTCGGGATTAACAGCGATGCCCTTGGCGGAGATGATATGACCAAGATAAAGCACTTCATCAAGCCAAAATTCACATTTGGAAAACTTTGCATAGAATTGATGCTCTCTAAGCTTGTCTAGCACCAATCGCAAATGTTTGGCATGATCCTTCTTATTCTTGGAGAAGACCAAAATATCATCAAGATAAACCAAGACGAATTCATTGGTGTAGCGGTTGAAGATGAAGTTCATCATTCGAGAGAATGTTGGAGGAGCATTGACAAGGCCGAAAGATATGCCAGTATATTCATAAGAACCAAAGCTTGTTCCGAATGCTGTCTTGGGAATATCTTGTTCACGAATGCGAATTTGATGATAACCCATACGAAGGTCAAGCTTGGAGAACACTTTAGCGCCTTTGAGTTGCTTGAAAAGCTCATTGATGTTGGGAAGTGGATACTTGTTCTTGATTGTCTTCTTATTCAATGGACGGTAATCGATGCAAAATCGGTCCGTGCCATCCTTCTTCTGGACAAAAAGAACACCACAACCCCAAGGAGATGAACTCGGTCTGATCAGACCCAGACGCTCTTGTTCATCGAGATGCTTCTACAATTTCTTTAGCTCATTAGGTCCAAGCTTGTATGGACCCTTGCAAACGGGTTCAGTGCCAGGCTCAAGATCGATAACGAATTCAACTGGCTGATGAGGAGGCATTCCTGGAAGCTCTTCTGGAAAGACATCTTGATACTCACACACGACTGGAATCTGAGAGATAGCATCCAATTCGCCCTTCTCATTGAGAGAAAACAACCGAATGGTTTCATCACGAGTGGCATAGATGATCACATCATTAGAAGAGTGAGTCAATTGAATTTCCCTGGCAGCACAATCAAGCTGAGCTTTGTGCTGAGAAAGCCAGTCCATCCCGAGAATTAGATCAATATCCGAGTCACCAAGGACAATTGGTTTAGCCAGAAATCTATAGTCTCCCATCTTGATAGAAACATCCGGAACCATGTAGCTTGCGTTCATGCATTTACCCGGAGAGACAACTGCTAATGGTCTAGGCAAATCTTGGAAAGACAACTCATGCTTAGATGCAAATGGTTTTGAGATGAAACTAAGCGATGCACCAGTGTCAAAAAGAACTTCGGGAATATCATTAATCGGAAGATTACCCATTATCACATCAGAAGAATCCTCTGCCTGCGCTGCATTCATCAAGTTGACCTTTGCAAACTGGGAATTATGCTTGACCACTGCATTGCTGGAAGATTTCACAGGAGGAGGAGGCGGAAGGCGCCTTTGGTTGAAGCATTTGTTCGCGTAGTGACCTTTCTCACGACATTTGTTGCAAGTCACCTCTCGAGAGCGGACGGTGATAAGGAGCATTTGACCTTGGAGCTTGAGAATTAGACTTGTTACGATAGCTTTGGGTTGGGTGGGTGGGAAGATCCACGAACACCTGAGTTCTTCTGGCTGATAAGGCCGACGGAACGGAGGAGGAGGAAGGTAGAACTTGTTGCTTAGCTGCCACTTGAGAGGAAGAAGAAGACTGAACTGCATCCCCGATTCTCTTCTTAGAAGCCTCACATTTGAGCTGGGCAGCTTCTTGCTTGATGCCATGTTGTAGAATTCATCATACTTTTCTCGCTCAAAAAGCACGAGAGCTAATTGCAGATCTTCTCCGAGACCACCTCTGAATTGATAGATCATACTCTTTTTCATCGTGGACGCCTTGCTTAGCAAAACGAAGCGAGTTTCGAACTGGATATTGTATTGATACACGGACATGTTGCCTTGGTTGAGATTGCGGAACTCCTCACGCTTGCTCTCAACAACACTTTTTGAATGTGGTGAGCTTTGAAGTCTCATGAACTCATCCTGGTAATAACACGACCTCCTCTGGAATCTTTGTATTGCTGGTACCACTCAGCAGCTTGGTCCTTGAGTTGAAACGAAGCAAACTTGACAAAGTCCTCAGGTCTGACATTGCTACATTCAAAATGTTTGCAGATGTCCACAAGCCAATCGTCGACGTCTGTGGCCTCGACACAGAAACTGAAAGACTTCGGCTGATTAGCGAGGAACTGATTGAGGGTAGCAAAGTGCGGCTGGTTGTTGCCTTGGCCTTGATTTCCTTGATTGCCTTGCCCTTGGGTACACTCTTGCAAGAGTTGCAAAATCATCTGAGCATTGGCATTGGTGGCTGCCATGATAGTTGCCATGCCTCCGGAGGCGGAGGTGGAGGTGGAGGGTCGATTGACTCTCATCATTGCGATCCGGATTCAGACGCGTTGGCGGAGCCATCCTGAAGAGGGTGACACCCGTTAGCACTTTGATAGACAGATAGACAAGTTGAATCAACGGATAGAAATTGCAACGCATAGTCTTCACAATAAACATTCGAACAAGGATGAACGAATGAATTCCAAAAGCTAACATCACACGTCCATTAAGGTGAGAAGCCACTTGATTAAGGGTTGATGAAAAAATAGCAAGGTACGACTGGAACAAATAAGTGGTAAGGATTACCCAATCACAAACCAAATATCTCAAGGGAAGAAATGCTAGAGCTACTTGAATCCCACCTATAAACTCCCAAACTTTACGGTTATGCAATCTGGTGTTGGGGATACAGGGGGCACAAAATATATCACCCAAACTAACAATACCTAGATCCAGCTGTATCCATCCGTCAACACATAACCAAGAAACCTTCGGAAATCGTGTACCTCGACCTTCGAAAAGCATCCGTTATACGAGTCATGGCCATACTCCCGAGCTCGCCCCAGTACTGGGTTATCGGGGTTATCTCACCAACAATCGCACAAAAGAGATTTCGATGTCGGCAAATCTCAGGTATTCCAGAATCGCAACGATAAAATTGTGACGACAACACCTCGGAGCTCAACTCCCGGGACACCGCCACAACCCCTAAATGTCAGGAGGCACCAAGAACAATGTTCTCGTCACAAAACCATCGGAACGACCCCAAGATACCCGCGTGATCCTAAATTTTTTTTTGTGAAATTTGAGGAGAGGAGAGTCAAAACTTCTACGTCAGGAGACCTCACTAGAGCGACGAAGGGACTGGGGAGTAAAAAGAATCCTACTCTCCGATATATATAATCCTAAGACTTAAAAACATTTTTGTTCTAGACTCAACAACGCCAGCAAACAATCAAGCAGGGGGCTCCTAAGTCGGGGATGGCTCTGATTACCAACTTGTAACGCCCTCGATGCGGCTATATCTCCCACGTGTCGAAGCACGACTTAGAGGCATAACCGCATTGAAGCAATGTCGCAAGTGAGGTAATCTTCACACAACCCATGTAATACATAAGGGAAAGAGATACATAGTTGGCTTACAGTCGCCACTTCACACAATACATAAATAAACATCCATCATTCAGATTACACTCAAGGTCCGACTACGGAACCAAAATAAAGAAGATACCCCAAATGCTAAACAGATCCCCGATCGTCCCCACTGGGCTCCACTACTGATCATCAGGAAAAGACACATAGTAACGACCACGTTCCTCATCGAACTCCCACTTGAGCTCGGTTGCGTCATCTGCACTGGCATCGTCGGCACTTGCAACTGTTTTGGTAGAATCTGTGAGTCACGGGGACTCAGCAATCTCACACCCGCGAGATCAAGACTATTTAAGCTTATAGGAAGGACAGAGTTGTGAGGTGGAGCTGCAGCAAGCGACTAGCATATATGGTGGCTACATTCGCAAAAGAGAGCGAGAAGAGAAGCAAAGCGCGGTCGTGAAGCTAGTAGCGATCAAGAAGTGATCCTGAACTACTTACGCAAGCATAACTCCAACACAGTGTTCACTTCCCGGACTCACGAGAAGAGACCATCACGGTTACACACTTGATTGATGTGTATTAATTAAGGTCAACTTCGGGTTTTCTACAACCGGACATTAACAAATTCCCATCTGCCTCTTAACCGCGGGCACGGCTTTCGAAAGCTAATACCCTGCAGGGGTGTCCCAACTTAGCCCATTATAAGCTCTCACGGTCAACGAAGGATATTCCTTCTACTGGGAAGACCCGATCAGTCTTGGAATACCGGACTACAAGACATTTCGACAGCAATAAGACAAGACCAGCAAAGCCGCCCGAATGTGTCGACAAGTCCCGATAGGAGCTGCACATATCTCGTTCTCAGGGCACACCGGATTGTCCAAGCTTCCGATAGGCCATCTCAGAGTTGCCCCTGATGGCCACCAATGGCCGACAGGTTGGACCAGCACTCGGGAGAAGCGGCCCGGGGGTTAAAATAAAGATGACCCTCTGCTCGGGCTCGAAAACCGGGGAAGAGTCTTAGGTGGCAAATGGTAAAACCAAAGTTGGGCCTTCTTTGGAGGAGTCTTATTCAAAGCGAACTGTCAAGGGGGTCCCATAAATCACCCAACCATGTAAGGAACGCGAAATCAAGGAACATAACACCGGTATGACGGAAACTAGGGCGGCAAGAGTGGAACAAAACACCAGGCATAAGGCCGAGTATTCCACCCTTTACCAAATATATAGATGCATTAATTATAGCAGATATATTGTGATATCCCCAACAAGTAAACAGGTTCCAACAAGGAACAACATCTCCATGTTCCAACAAGGAACAAACTTCATCTTCACCTGCATACATCCATCAAGAAGACATGTCATAGAAAATATACATGGCAAGAACAACATCATAGCATACATGGATCAACTACAACAACCTTGGCAAAATTGAATAACATGTAAACAATCTGCCAGGAAACATTTTATAGCAAAAGAAGAGCTCGATTGACTCAAGCTATGGCACTCCATAATTGCAAACAAGGGCATGGATTGATAGAGCATAACCATATGTTCTAAAAATAATTAGTGAAGTATCTAAAAATATGCATGGATCTCCCGGTAGCATCAAGTTAACATGGCATAAAATTATCAGCAAAACAGGGGCTGAAATTAGCAACATCATGAAGCCTGGTTTGCATGCTTGTGCTAGTCACCACAGAGATCACAAAAATACAAGGAATACACCCCTGTAAAGATGGCATGGCATATTACAAAACACACGTAGGACTCAAGATCATAGGGTACACACATCAATCATGGCAAAAATGACAAAAGTGCATGTTCTGATAATAATCTGAAACTAACATCACATAGCCCTCTTCCAACAGCATTTCGGGCATCAAGATGAGCTCAAATGACAACGATGCAATGCGACGAAATAATCTACCCTTCGAGTCGAACAATAAGGTATGCTACACGCCGAAAACGGAGCCACAGGAGCAAAGTTATGGCATGATGAAAATGCAACAAATTAATCACAGAAAAAGACTTGGAGGATTTTCGGGGAGGGGAAAGTCAACCGAGGTGGATCTAGATCGGATCGGATCCGGCGCCGGAAGCCGAGGCGAGGCCGGCGGCGGCTCGCCGGAGCGGCAGGAGGAGAGGCCGGAGGGGACGAGGCCGGGCCGCGACGGGCGCGAGGGCCGAGGGCGGGGCCGGGCGACGCCGGGGCGGACGGCGGCGGGGCGGCGGCGGAGCGGGACGCGGGCGCCGACGCTGAGGCGGTTGCGGGCGCGCCGGCCGGCGGCGGCCGGCGGGCGCGAGGCGGGCGGCCGAGGCGGCGGATAAGGTCATAAGGGCGGGCGGCAGACGGAGCCGGAGGGCCTCAAGCGACGGGCCAAGCGGCCGGGCTGGGCGGCGCTGGTGGTCGGGCGCCACTTGGCGCACTTTGCTGGCCGTTGGCGGCGCGGGCGGACGAAACCGGCCCAAATCGACACGTCCGGGCGGCGTGGAGAGGCGCTGCTAGGGTTAGGGTGGAATGATCCGGGATTTCGGGGGAGGGGGTGTTTTTATAGGTAGAAGGAGCTAGGAAGCTCCAAATGGAGTGTAGTTTTCGCCCACACGATCGTGATCGAACGACGGAGAGCATGGAAGTGACTTAGATGGGTTATTGGGATTTTTTGAAGGGTGTTGGGCTGCAACTTAAAAGAGGCCTTTGCGAGAGTGCGGTTAACCGTTGGAGTACCAAACGAGCTCCAAATGACCCGAAACTTGACAGGTGGTCTACCGGTGGTGTACCAAGGCCACTTGACAAACCTCGGTCCATTTTGAGAAAGTTTTGTACCCGCTCACGGAGAAATGTAAAAGGGGACGCCGGGGAACATAGGAGTGCTTGGGATTGCAAAAGCGGACAACGGGAAAATGCTCGGAATCATGAGGCGAACACGTATGCAAATGAGATGCACATGATGACATGATATGAGATGCATGACATGGACAAAAAGCAAAACGAAAGACAAAAACCCAACCACGGAGGGAATATCATATCACAATGCCGAAAATGGCAAGAGTTGGAGTTACAAATATGGAAAGTTACATCCGGGGTGTTACAGCTTGGGCTGGTTGATGAAGCTTCTTTGAATGGAACTGAAACGCTTCACACTTGGTTACTAGTGCCGTCGCATCTTGGAGGGCGGTGGGCCAAAAGAAACCTTGCCGGAACACCTATCCGGCAAGGGCCATCGACCCTATGTGGGAGCCACATATGCCTCCATGTATCTCCGCCAACAGCTCTAGTCCTTCCTTCCGGGGGATGCACTTCAATTTCACGCCATTCGGCCTTCTCCTGTACAGGACGTCATCGACGAACTGGTACAGGGCGGACCGACGGGCTACTTTCTCCGCTTCTTCCTGCTCCTCAGGAAGCTCCTCTGTTTGGAGGAATCAGACAGTATGCTGCGCCCACGCCGGAGCCTGGGACTCGACGGCAAGGACCAAAGGCATTTCTGCCGCCATGGGAGTGGATGTCTCTACGGCTAGGGCTTGACACCCTGCCGGAGGCAGATGCTCTTGGGCAGGCTCAGCGTCCGCGGCAGCACCCTTGCCGGCAGCCCAGAGGGCTCGGTAGGTAAGTACTTGCCGGGACCCGACTTCCCTCGCTTGTTCTGCCCCGTTGATGGTTTGACGGATGATTGAGTTAGCCGGAGCAAAAAGGTACCCGGTTCCACAGGTAGCTTGAATGCGGCATGCTTTGATAGGTAATCAGCGGTATTGTTCTCCATTCGGGGGACGTGCTCTGCTTGGATACCTTCAAAGCGCTCCTCCAGATTCCTCACTTCATCTACATAAGCTTCCATCAATGGGCTCTGGTAATCCTTGTTGACCTGCCTAACAACAAGCTGCGAGTCACCCCTGACGATGAGCTTCTTAACCCCGAGGTCTGCCGCGATCCTGAGACCGGCAACCAATCCCTCGTACTCAGCAGTGTTGTTGGTGGACATCTCTTGGGGAAAGTGCATCTGGATCACGTACTTGAGGTGCTCCCCGGTAGGTGCGACGAGCAGCACACCGGCACCGGCGCCTTGCAGCAAGAAAGCCCCATCAAAGTACATGACCCAGTCGCGATCCTCCTTGCCAGGGGGAGTGGTCTCC
This sequence comes from Aegilops bicornis, assembly GCA_021605145.1. NCBI lineage: Eukaryota > Viridiplantae > Streptophyta > Magnoliopsida > Poales > Poaceae > Aegilops > Aegilops bicornis. The sequence continues at coordinate 342,481,031 of CM038670.1, forward strand.
TGGATCTCTTCGTCAGGCGTTGAGGTCCATTCTGCAATGAACTCCGCCAAGACTCTGCTCTGAATCGTCGAGGTACTTTCAAACTTCAAACTGAAACTTGATAACTCCAAGGCCCACTCCACAATCCTCCCGGTTGCATCTGGGTTATGCAGTATCCATTGCAACGGGAAGCGGGTGACGACAGTCATCTCGTGGGCTTGGAAGTAATGACGCAGCTTACTCGAGGCCATAAGGAGGCCGAAGAGCAATTTCTGAACACCGGAGTACCTCGATCTAGCTCCCTGCAAGAGGTAGCTGACAACGTAAACCGGTTGCTGCATCCTTTTCTTCTTCTGCACCACCTCTCTTGACTGCACCGGCACTACCTCGGCGGCACCAGACTCTGCCGGGGGACTCGCCTTGCCGGCACCAGGCCCTGCCAGTGGAATATTGGGCTTGCCATCCACTGGTTCTGCCGCCGTCACTGCCTCCCCATTAACCTCCCTCTCCGCCACTAGCGCGACGCTGACCACTTAATTCGTCGCCGCCAGATACAGCAGCAACGACTCTTGTGGTTTAGGCGCAACCAGTATTGGTGTGGAGGAAAGGATCTCTTCAAATCCTACAATGCTGCCTCGGCTTCTGGGGTCCATTCCATTGGGCCTGCCTTCTTCAAGATTTTGAAGAAAGGAAGGGCGCGCTCAGCGGACTTGGAGATGAATCGGTTCATGGCGGCAATGCAGCCGGTGAGCCGACGCACATCTTTGATCCGCTTGGGTGCCTCAATCTGCTCAATAGCCTTGATTTTGTCCGGGTTTTCCTCGATCCCGCGTTGCGACACAAAGAATCCGAGAAGCTTGCCGAATGGAACACCGAAGACACACTTCTCAGGGTTCAGCTTGAGGTTGATCTTGCGCAGGTTTCCAAATGTCTCTTCTAGATCTTGCACAAGAGTTGGCCCGTGTTTTGTTTTGACCACTATGTCATCCATGTAGACCTCCATATTTCTATGGAGCTGAGGTTCAAAATCAATTCGGACTGCTCTTGCAAATGTTGTGCCAGTGCTCTTCGACCCGAAAGGCATCCGTAAAAAGCAATACGTACCAGATGGGGTGATGAACGTTGTCTTTTCTTCATCCTATCTTGTCATGAAGATCTGGTGGTAGCCCGAGTAGGCGTCGAGGAATGATAACAGATCACACCCGGCCGTGGAGTCAACTATCTGGTCGATGTGCGGCAATGGGAAGGGGTCCTTAGGACAAGCCTTATTGATATCTGTGTAATCAATACAGAGCCTCCACTTCCCCTTCGCCTTGCGCACCACTACCGGATTGGCCAACCACGTCGGGTGGAGCACTCCTCTCACCAACCCTGCCGCTTCCAACTTCCTGGTCTCCTCTGTGATCAACTCCTGCCTCTCCAGGGCCTGCTTCGACCTTCGCCCAGCGGGCGCGATGGGGGCAGACAGCTAGGTGGTGCTCAATCACCTCCCTGAGAACACCGAGGATGTCGGATGTTTGCCATGCAAACATGTCGACATTCGCTCGCAGGAAGGTTGTCGGCATTCTGGGAACGGGGGTCGCCAGACTTGCCTGCCTGCGGCCCACTGCGTGGCTAAGCCAGCAGGCCGTACGACCCATCTTCATCAACAAGGCATCCAAGACCCTCGTGAGGGTCCAAGCCTCGCGAGGCGGACGACGCAAGACCTCCTCTAGAGCGGCCTAGCCAGGCAGGCTCACGAGGAGCGGAGATATCAAGGCGGGGCAAACCTCACGAGGCCCTCGTGACGTGACCCATGACGAACGAGACAAGGCGGGCACCAGCGCGCGACGTCCTTATTTCCTCTTTGGTGCTAAGGAGGCCAGCGCAAGCGAAGAGTACCAAGGCATCAGGCAAAGGTTGCTATATTGGTGCAACGAGACCAAGACCACGAGGACGGCAAGACAGAGGTCATCGTGGAGCCCAAGACGACGTCACCACCAGAGCTTTTCGCAGGCGAAGACCGCTTTTGTCAGGATAGCTTGTACTAGCTGTCCCCCTTCAAATTTTCCCGCCGTTGTTGGCTCCCTTCCCGCTCGATATTTGGGAAGAGGACCAAGGCCTATATAAGTAGAGCTAGCCACCATAGTAGAGGCATCTCATCTTAGCTTGATCCAACCTGATCAAGAGCCTACCCACAAGAACACCTCAACCTCAGGAGGCTGTTCTTCCCTTGTATTGTTCATCATCAGCCCAAGAGGCAATCCACCACCACCACACTGGAGTAGGGTATTACACCAGCAGTGGCGAACCGAAGATATAAACCTCGTGTCCTTCTGTGTTGCGAGTTCGTCGAGTTCGTCCGCGAGATCTTAGCGAGCTAGAGCGCAGATCGGTAGGAGGGAAAGATTTCGCGCGCACCCCAGTGTTCGAACCTTAAGGGTTTGCCGGAACCCCACATCCGACATTTGGCACACTAGGTAGGGGTGCGCCAGAGCTCCTCTCCACCAACCTGCGCCCCGTGCCGCCGCACTTCGCTCCCATGCGGGTGCCCCGCCATCCACCTCCGCGACCTACGTCCACAGCGGGGCATCTGGGTACCGAGCCCTGGCCCCCGCCCTACGCCGAGTGCGGTGGCCGACCAAGTTCAAGCCAAATATGCCCCCGCGTTACGACGGTGCGGCAGACCCGACACCGTTCCTGCTGGCGTACGAGGAGGCTGTCCTCGAAGCCAGAGGCAACGACAAGATCATGGCCAACTGGTTCCCCATGGCCCTTGCCGGCGAGCCGCGCGCCTGGCTGCTCAACCTCCCGGGATCCATAGTGGCTTCCTGGGGGGAACTCCGTGACCTCTTCACCGATTGCTACCCGGTGCCATCGCACCATGCGGTCGCGGCCCTGCTGGGCGGCTCTCAAGCACCGCCTTCAGATTGCCACGTCAAACCATACCTCCGTCAGATCGGGGCCGCCTCCAAGCGCCCGGGGGCTCCGCCAGGTTGGGCTGCCCCAGAGGCCGACCTCACCTTCGGCTCAGAAGACCACCCCGGCTCCACCGCCGGCTCCGGCATGCTCCCAATGCTCTGCACGCCCACCATCTGCAACGTGGCCGTCACCAAGACCCTCATCGACGGCGGTGCTGGCCTCAACTTGCTCTCCGTAGAAGCCTTCAGCCTTCTCCATGTGCCGCTCGAGCGGCTCAACCTCAGCAAGCTATAACGCCCTTGATGCGGCTATATCTCCCACGTGTCGAAGCACAACTTAGAGGCATAACCGCATTGAAAGCAATGTCGCAAGTGAGGTAATCTTCACACAACCCATGTAATACATAAGGGAAAGAGATACATAGTTGGCTTACAAATGCCACTTCACACAATACATAAATAAACATCCATCATCCAGAAAACACTCAAGGTCCGACTCACGGAACCAAAATAAAAGAAGATACCCCAAATGCTACACAGATCCCCGATCGTCCCAACTGGGCTCCACTATCGATCATCGTGAAAAGACACATAGTAACGACCACGTTCCTCGTCGAACTCCCACTTGAGCTCGGTTGCGTCACCGTGACCGCATCGTCGACCTGCAACTGTTTTGGTAGAATCTGTGAGTCACGGGGACTCAGCAATCTCACAACCGCGAGATCAAGACTATTTAAGCTTATAGGAAGGACAGAGTTGTGAGGTGGAGCTGCAGCAAGCGACTAGCATATATGGTGGCTACATTCGCAAAAGAGAGCGAGAAGAGAAGCAAAGCACGGTCGTGAAGCTAGTAGCGATCAAGAAGTGATCCTGAACTACTTACGTCAAACATAACTCCAACACCGTGTTCACTTCCGGGACTCCGCCGAGAAGAGACCATCACGGTTACACACGCGGTTGATGTGTATTAATTAAGGTCAACTTCGGGTTTTCTACAACCGGACATTAACAAATTCCCATCTACCTCATAAATCATGCACGGCTTTGAAAGATAATACCTCGCAGGGTGTCCCAACTTAGCCCATTATAAGCTCTCACGGTCAACGAAGGATATTCCTTCTACCGGGAAGACCCGATCAGTCTTGGAGTCCCGGACTACAAGACATTTCGACAGCAATAAAACAAGACCAGCAAAGCCGCCCGACTGTGCCGACAAATCCCGATAGGAGCTGCACATATCTCGTTCTCAGGGCACATCCGGATAAGTCAAGCTACGAGTAAAACCAAGCCTCGCGTTTTCCCGTGGTGGCCCCGCAGGCTGCTCGGTTCGGGCCAGCACTCGAAGGAGCACTGGTCCGGGGGGGTTAAAAATAAAGATGACCCTCGGGCTCGCGAAAACCCGGGGGAAAAAGGCTTAGGTGGCAAATGGTAAAACCAATGTTGGGCCTTCTTTGGAGGAGTCTTATTCAAAGCGAACTGTCAAGGGGGTCCCATAAATCACCCAACCGTGTAAGGAGCATAAAATCAAGGAACATAACACCGGTATGACGGAAACTAGGGTGGCAAGAGTGGAACAAAACACCAGGCATAAGGCCGAGTCTTCCACCCTTTACCAAGTATATAGATGCATTAATTATAGCAGATATATATTGTGATATCCCCAACAAGTGAACATGTCCCAATAAGGAACAACATCTCCAGGTTCCAAAAGGAACAAACTTCATCTTCACCTGCAACTAGCAACGCTATAAGAGGGGCTGAGCAAAAGCGGTAACATAGCCAAACAACGGTTTGCTAGGAAAGGATGGTTAGAGGTTTGACATGGCAATAATGGGTGGCATGAAATAGCAAGTGATAGGCATCGTAGCATGGGCATAGCAAAAGAGCGAGCATCTAGCATAGCAAAGATAGAAGTGATTTCGAGGGTATCGTCATCTTGCCTGCAAAGTTCTCAGAGTTGTCGAAAGCTTGATCCTCGTAAGCGTTCTCAACAGGTTCCTCGTTCACGTACTCGTCTCCCGGCTCTACCCAAAGCAAGGACACAAACAAAGGAACCACAATAAATCACGATTGCAATGCACAAGCAACATGATGCAATATATGGCATGATATGCGGGATGTGATATGCAATGCGTATGCGTCCTCCGGAAGGAAAATGAAGAACCAGGCATCAACTTGGCAAACCAAGTATGCCGCTGGAAAGATGAGATGATTTTGGTTGAAATCGATATAAAGATCACCGGAATCGGATGCAGAGTTTGCAAATGACAAGCAAAACAAGAATGGCACAAATCTGCCATTAACAGCATGATACCACATAGCAAGCAACAAGAAAATAAGCTACTGCACCCAAACGTACCAGAAAAGCATATGGCAGTGATCTACACAGGATGCTTGACAAAAGATGAACACTGAGCTACGGCTAAAACACACCATAACAGGTTCAAACAAGCATGGCAAAAGTGCAAAATATATCAGCTTCACAGACTTAGGAAAATCAGCATCAGGAAGCAATGTTCAGAGCAAGAAAACTACATGCTACAGGAACTTATAATAGCAAAACAAGGGATGGCATGAATCTACACAGAGCATAGAACAAAAGTCCCTTACTGACCATAATCCAAAAAGGATCAGAAAATATAGTAACACCCATGTAAACATAGCAAGTTGCGTTAACAGATTCAGCAACAGGGCATGACAAAAACAGATAACAAGTAGGCATGTTTAAGAGCTCGATGCACTCACTACAGAGCATCTCATGATAAACTAAGCATACATCCATCAAGAAGACATGTCATAGAAGCTGCACATGGCAAAAACAACATCATAGCCTACATGGATCAACCACAACAACCTTGGAAAAATTGAATAACATGTAAACAATCTGCCAGGAAACATTTTATAGCAAAAGTAGAGCTCGATTGACTCAAGCTATGGCACTCCATAATTGCAAACAAAGGCATGGATGGATAGAGCATAACCATATGTTCAAAACATCCTTACTGAAGTATCTAAAAATATGCATGGATCTCTCGGTAGAATCAAGTTAACATGGCATAAAAATATCAGCAAAACGGGGGCTGAAATCAGCAACATCATGAAGCCTAGTTTGCATACTTGTGCTAGTCACCAAAGAGATCACAAAACTACATGGCATACACCCCTGTGAAGATGGCATGGTATATTACAAAACACATGTAGGACTCAAGTTCATAGGATGCACACATCAATCATGGCAAAAATGACAAAAGTGCAAGTTCTGTTACGGAACAGAATCTAACATCACATAGCCCTCTTCCAACAGCATTTCGGGCATCAAGATGAACTCAAATGAAAATGCTGCACTGAGACGAAATAATCTACTCTTCGAGGCGAACACTTTGACATATCACACGCACGAAACAGAGCTACAGGTGCAAAGTTATGATGCGCTGAAAATGCCACAAATTAATCACCGAAATAAAACTTAGACGAATTTGGGGGGGGGGGAGAAAGTCAACCGGGCTTGGATCCAGATCTGGCCGGAGCTCGAGGTCGAGGGGGCCGGCCGGAGCGGCTCGGGGCCGGGAAGGCGAGGGCCGGCCGAGGAGGGCGAGGCCGAGCGGAGGAGGGCGGCGGCGGCGTGTGGCGCTGCCGGGCGTGAGGAGGCGCCGGGCGATCGGCCGGCGCGACCATGGGCGGCGAGGCGCTGGCTGCGGGCGCGCCACTGGCCGGGAGGGCCCGCCTTGGCCTCTGGCGGGTCAAGGCGCTGGGCGGGCGAATCGGGGACTGGGCCCACGTGGCAAGGCCGAGGCGCGTGGGCGGCGGCGGATGGGATTTGCTAGGGTTAGGGGGAGAGGATCCATGAATTTGGAATGGGGGTGTATATATAGGCATAGAGGGGGCTAGGAGAGTCCAAATGAGGTGTAGTTTTCGCCCACACGATCGTGATCAAACGACGGAGAGCATGGAAGTGACTTATATGGGTTATTGGGCTGTTTTGAAAGGGTGTTGGGCTGCAACTTAAAAGAGGCCTTTGCGAGAGTGCGGTTAACCGTTGGAGTACCAAACGAGCTCCAAATGACCCGAAACTTGACCGGTGGTCTACCGGTGGTATACCGAGGCCACTTGACAAACCTCGGTCCATTCCGAGAAAGTTTAGTACCCGCTCACGGAAAAACGTAAAAGGGGACGTCGGGGAACATAGGAGTGCTGGATTGCAAAACGGACAACGGGGAAAATGCTCGGAATCATGAGACGAACACGTATGCAAATGCGATGCACATGATGACATGATATGAAATGCATGACATGGACAAAATGCAAAAATGAAGAAAAATCCAACCACGAAGGGAATATCATATCACAATGCCGAAAATGGCAAGAGTTGGAGTTACAAATATGGAAAGTTACATCCGGGGTGTTACACAAGCCCTTTATGAGAGTGGGTGGTGGAGCTGCCCACTCTCTGGGGCAGATCCGCCTCCCCGTCACCTTCGGCACATGCGACAACTACCCCACTGAGTTGGTGGACTTCGACATCGCCCGCATCGGTCTCCCATACATCGCCCTGGGGCGGCACCTCTGGAGGAACACAGAGGCCTATGTCGATGACATAGTGGTAAAGTCTCGCGAGGCGAGGAAATTGATTCAAGATTTGGAGGAAACCTTCGAGATCTTGTGCCGGGTGAACTTGAGGCTTAACCCAGAGAAGTGTGTGTTTGGTGTCCCCTCCGGCAAGCTTCTGGGATTCCTCGTGTCCCATAGGGGGATCGAGGTGAACCCTGAGAAGATCAAGGCCATCGAGGACATGAGCCCGCCATAGACCCTCAAAGAGATGAAAAAGCTAGCAGGGCGGGTGACCGCATTGGGGCGCTTCATCTCCAAGCTAGGAGAGCGCGCCTTACCCTTCTTCAAGCTCATGAAGAAGAAAGGCCCGTTCGAATGGACCTCGGAGGCCGATCAGGCCTTCCAAGACCTCAAGAAATACCTTACCAGCCCCCTGGTGATGGTGGCACCACGGCCTCTTGAGCCTCTGGTACTCTACCTTTCCGCCACCCCGTACTCCGCCAGCGCAGTGCTGGTGGCGGCCAGGGAGGAACGCCAAGCCAAGGGCGCGCCGCGCCAAGCCGGAGCAGAAGTGGCGCAGGGACAAGAGGATGCAGCAAAAGCATCAGCTGGGGAGGACAAAGCTCAGCAGGACAACGTCGCAGAAGCTCCTGAGGACAGCCAAGTCTCAGGAAATCCTCCACCTCAGGAGATGAACCAATCTCCGCAGGACCCCAGCCTCGATAGTGCGCCAGCCCTCGTTGAACAACCGGTATACTTCATCAGGACCGTGCTGAGAGACGCAAGGGCATGCTACCCCATGCCTCAGAAGCTCCTACTCGCACTCTTGGTGGCCTCGCGCAAGCTGCTACACTACTTCCAGGGGCACCCGATCAAGGTCGTCTCAGCCTACGCTTTGGAGAGGGTACTCAGGAGCCCAAATTCGGCTGGAAGGGTCGCTGAGTGGAATATCGAGCTGCAAGCATTCTAGTTAGAGTTCAGCACTACCAAGGTCATCAAGGGGGCTGCGCTCGCTGAATTTGTGGCAGAATGGACGGATGCCGCGACACTTGAGGAAGGGGAGGACCGGTCCACCTCCCCAGGAAGCGAGGCTCCGGATGGCTGGGTCATGTATTTCGATGGCGCTTTCGCGCACCAGGGTGTGGGAGCCGGAGCGGTGCTCATGTCGCCCACCCAGGACAAGTTCTACTACTCCGTGCAACTCTGCTTTCAGCATGGCGAGAAGGTCTCCAACAATATCGCAGAATACGAAGGCCTCATTGCTGGCCTGAAGGCTGCGTCAACTCTAGGGGTGAAGCGCCTTACCGTCAGAGGCGACTCGCAACTCCTCGTCAACTTGTCTAACAAGGTGTATGAGCCGAAGGACGAGCACATGGAGGCCTACCTCGTGGAGGTACGCAAGATGGAAAAGCAGTTCTCAGGTCTCGAGCTGCAGCACGTGCCCCGAAGGCACCAACAAAGAAGCCGACGACAACGCCAGGAGAGCATCCAAGCGGCAACCACAAGAGCTTGGTGTCTTTGAGGAGTGTCTCTTCAAGACGTCAGCTACGCCACCTATTTCAAGCACTACTCAGCCGCGGGAGGAGCTCCCACAGCCTCCGGTCACAGGAGCCCCGGCCTGTGGTCCGACCTCAGGAGCTCAGCTGCTCTTGGCACTCGAGCCCTAGGAGGAATGTTGGACCAAGGAATTCAAGGGGTACCTGACACACGGGGCGCTACCGGAGAAGGAAGAGGATGCAGAGCGTGTGGCCCGGCAAGCCACGGCATATTGCATTCAAGACCGCGAGTTGTACAAGAAACGGTCGAACGATGTCACGCTGCGCTGCATCTCCAGTGATTAGGGAAGGGAGCTGCTGATTGATATACACGGCGGGTACTGCAGGCATCACTCGTCATCACGGACCCTCATTGGCAAGGTGTTTCGCAGTGGATTCTATTGGCCTACAACACTCAACGACGCAGCCGAGCTGGTGAAGTCCTGCGAAGCTTGCCAATTCCACGCCAAGCAAATCCATCAGCCTGCTCAGGGCCTCCAAATCATCCCTCTCACATGGTTGTTCGCAGTCTGGGGGCTGGACATCTTGGGCCCGTTCCCACGGGCGCCAGGGGGCTATTGCTATCTCTACGTCGCCACCTACAAGTTCACCAAGTGGGCGGAAGTGGAAGCCGTCCGTACCATCCTGGCCGGCTCTGCCGTCAAGTTCACAAGGGACTCATGAGCCGCTTCGGGGTCCCCAACCGCATCATCACAGATAAGGGCTCGCAGTTTACTAGTAACCTCTTCAAAACCTATTGTGCTAACCTTGGAACGCAGATCTGCTACGCATCGGTGGCCCACCCCAGGAGCAATGGTCAGGCTGAGCGCGCCAACGCAGACGTCTTGATGGGCCTCAAGACCAGGACCTTCAAGAAGAAGCTGGAGGCCTGCGGCAGGGGCTAGCATGATGAGCTCCAGTCCGTGCTATGGTCCATCCACACCACCACTAGCAAGCCAACGGGCGAGACTCCAGTCCGTGCTATGGTCCATCCACACTACCGCTACCAAGCCAACGGGCGAGACTCCATTCTCCTCGTATACGGAGCCGAAGCAGTCCTCCCTCACGAGGTCAAGCATCACTCCGTGCGGGTCCTGGCGTTCGACGAAACGCAGCAGGACGCCATGCGGGGGATGGATCTTGTGCTGGGGGAGGAACATCGTCGCGAAGCTACATTAAGGGCGGCAAGGTACCGGCAAGCGCTGCGGCGTTACCATTGCTGCAACATTCGCCGCAGGACGCTCGAGACGGGCGACCTGGTCTGGCGGAGGTCCTCTCAGGAAGGGTTGCACAAGCTTTCACCCATGTGGGAGGGCCTGTTCAGGGTTGTCCACATCTCCAGGCCTGGTGCCGTGCGCCTAGAGATGTAAGAAGGGACACCTATCCAAAACGCCTGGAACATCCAGCACCTCCGGAAGTTCTACCCATGAAGCAAGGCCTAGAGCCTGTGAAGAAAGGCCCAGAGCCTGTGAAGAAGACCCGGTGCCTGTGAAGAATCGCCGCCTGTGACACTCTCACGTAATAATGAGTTGGGGCTGTGTACGCCCCGGAGTATCAGGAGCGCCGGCCTCAGGCCCTGGGGCTCCCGCCCACGCCTAGTGGCAGCACTTAGCTCCGCACTGCTGAGAAGACTTGAAGACTAGATTAGGTGCCGTACGCGGCTTTTCATTTGCTTTCCGTAGTTGGCTCGCTTCTCCTTAATCGAAGTTGCTCTTCGTGTTCATTGCTGATTTGATTCCCTAGCCTTTTACCGCATTTTTCAGCTCTGGTTTGCTCGTGTTCTCTCTCTCGCGTACCTCGCGAGGGGGCTAGGAAGGTGCCCTCGCGAGCATTTTTCTTCTCTTTGCCTTATCGCGAGCCACCCTCGTTCAAGCTTGAAAGCTGGTGCATCTCTCCTAATCCGTGCCCCTCGGGTACCACGATACAAAGCGCCAAGTTGAGGCTTGGGTGGACGGCAAATCCTCTAGCGCACCCCCTAACGAATTTTTTTTGCAGTTTTTGAGCAAACGCAGACACCTCATAAAAGGAAAGGGCGTCCCAAATGTACCAGGTTAAGTTATCTTTGCGCAAAATAACAACACGGCATGGGAATAACACGCACAATGCAATAACCAAAGAACCACAGTTCGATACACGCCCCTCTGGGCCCATACTGGTTTTGTATTCTGATGCAGGAAAAAAGAGCTAAACAAAGCGGCGTTGCAGCAATCCGCGGAGGCAGGCCCTTAGAGACGCCCGAGCCTAGCCAGACCCCTCCTCGCGCTTCACGAAGGGGCGGCGACGAGATGACCCGCTGCCTCCTTCGAAGCGGGCGCGGTGGCGCGGCGGCTGGTCGTAGCCACTGCTGCTAGAGCTGTCGCCGGAGGAATAGCCGCCGTAGCTGGAAGAGACGCGGTCGCCGCCGAGGGCAGGCTCGCCCTCATCCTCGTCGCGACCGTCACCAAGGCCGAGCACCTCCTCACCGTTGTTCGTCTCGGGGCAGCACTCGGCGCGGCGACGGTCTTCCCCAAACACCCTCACATATAGGGTCGATCCACCGTCATACTTGAACTGGAGCATGCACCACCTGCCCATGCCGCGCGCGCGGGTGAACGTCTGCCAGCCGCAGGCCAGGGCTATGTTGCCCGCGGTGGAAATCTCGACCGCGACCCAAGAGGCCTTGCTGCAGCAACAATCCGCATGCATCCAGAGCCCGCCTGGACCAGGGGCCGGCAGTTCATCAACAAAGAAGCGCGGAAGCTGGAGCCAGTTGCTTGCCGGGTTCTCCGACCAGACGACGAAATCCGGCGACACCTCCACTGAATGGAAGCGCGGGCGGGGAGGCCGCGCCACCATTGCGCGCCTCCCTTGTCAGCTGGACTGCCATGGTTGGGACGATCCCCTCCGCGTGCCGCGACGCTGCCTTGACGGTGGGACACGGCGGGGTCGCGGCGTGCTTGCGTGGACGGCCGCGACCGCGCTTGGGCTTCGGGGAACCGGGGCCCTCGCGAGGGGCCTTCCCCTTCTCGGCGACAGAGAACTTTCTTCGTGGCGCCATCGGTGGCACTGCAAGCAATGAAGCAAAGAGGAAGAAGCAAAAAGCGAGGAAGAGATGGACAACGCGGGCTCCGCCCCTTCCCCCCCATTTATTGCCAGAGAAGGCCAACCGGCGTCTCCCATGATCGCAGATAATGATGGTTTTCCTTGCATGTCGCAGGGACTTGTCGAGTCATGCAGTTGCCGAGGCAGCGTGGGGAAGCGAAGATGCCCACGTCCAATCAACCGCCACGTGTCAACCGAGGCCGCAGGCGTTTAGGCGGCGGTGCTCGAATCTGACGCTTGCTTCGCCATGAAAGCCAAGCCCGAGCGCACCTTGGGCCCGGGGGCTACTGTCGGTGTTCTGGGAACGGGGGTCCCCACACTTGCCTGGCTGCTTCCCATCGCGTGGCTAAGCAAGCAGGCCGTACGGCCCATCTTCATCAACAAGGCATCCAAGACCCTCGTGAGGGTCCAAGCCTCGCGAGGCGGATGACGCAAGACCTCCTCTGGAGTGGCCTAGCCAGGCAGGCTCACAAGGAGTGGAGATATCAAGGCGGGGCAAACCTCACGAGGCCCCGTGACGTGAGCCATGACGAACGACACCAGGCGGGCGCCTGGCGGGCGCGAGCGCGCGCAGCGTCCTTATTTCCTCTTTGGTGCGAAGGAGGCCAGCGGAGGCGAAGAGTACCGAGGCATCAGGAACAGGTTGCTATATTGGTGCAACGAGACCAAGACCAGGAGGACGGCAAGACGGAGGTCATCGTGGAGCCCAGGACGGCGTCACCACCAGAGCTTTTTGCAGGCGAAGACTGCTTTTGTCAGGATAGCTTGTACTAGTTGTCCCCCTTCAAATTTTTCCGCCGTTATTGGCTCCCTTCCCGCTCGATATTTGGGAAGTGGACCAGGGGCCTATATAAGTAGAGCTAGCCACCATAGTAGAGGCATCTCATCTTAGCTTGATCCAACCCGATCAAGAGCCTACCCACAAGAACACCTCAACCTCAGGAGGTTGTTCTTCCCTTGTACTATTCATCATCAGCCCAAGAGGCAAGCCACCACCACCACACTGGAGTAGGGTATTACACCACAACGGTGAACCAGTATAAACCTCGTGTCCTTCTGTGTTGCGAGTTCGTCGAGTTCATCCGCGGGATCTTAGCGAGCTAGAGCGTAGATCAGAAGGAGGGAAAGACTTCGCGCACACCCCAGTGTTTGAACCTTAAGGGTTTGCCAAAATCCCACATCCAACAAAGGTGACGAGCGCGCCTTCCTATTTGCTGCCGAGGGTGGAGCCAATGGTCCTGTGCCATCCTCCCTGGCGGATACCTTCTTGGTCTGTGGTGGCTCGGCTCTGGATCTCTTGCTCTTGCCGGTAGAGCTCTCTGGCACGTCCTAGACGGCAGCACAACACTCTGAATAGGTGCGCTTGCCGGAGTGGGTGCGAGAGGTCTTGACGGGCTTCTTCTTCCCTCCCGGGACTTCAGCGGCAGGAGCAGGCGCCTTGGTGGCATCTGCTGCAACTGCTTCCCGGTAGAGTTGGTCAGTGCAAATAAGCGCGTCCTTCTTGTCGGAGGGGACGGAGAAGATGGTCAACGGCCCGGGCATCTTTAGCATGTTGTAGGCGTAGTGTGACGCCGCCATGAACTTGTCTAGCGCAGGGCGGCCGAGGATCCCGTTGTAGGGCAAGGGGATCTCGACACGTCGAAGACGATCCTCTCCGTCCTGTAGTTCAACTCTCCTCCAAATGTCACGGGCAGTGTGACCTTTCCCTTCGGCTGGCTCCTCCCCGGATCGACCCCTTGAAACGTGCCCGTTTCCTCGAGGTCTCCATCAGGGATTTGCAACCTTTTGATCATGACAGGCGAGATCAGGTTCAGGCCGGCCCCACCGTCAACCAACATCTTGTTCACCCTGAGGTTGCGTATCGTTGGTGAGACCAATAATGGCAAAAACCCGACCACGGTAGTGCGGTTAGGGTGGTCCTCGGTGTCAAAGATGAGGGGCGTGCTGGACCACTTCAACGACTTCTGAGCGTTGAACGACGGCTCTGCAGCTGTAATCTCACGCGCTCACTGCTTGAGCTGGCGGTGAGAGGTATGCAGCAAGGTGCCGCCATCGACGCACATGGCCTCTGTAGCCTTCTGGAACCCTTGCTCACCAGACTCGTCGTCGTCGTTGTGATCATCATCTTCTTGTTTATTGTCGCGGCCCCGGGCGGGCCTCTCTTGCTGGTTGTCCTTGCCGGGGCGGCTTCCTTGGCCGCCACACTTCTTGCCGGATCCCTTAGCACCGTCCTGGTCCTTCTCCTTGTCCCGCCTCTCATACTCGGCCTTTTGCTTCTCAGCAAGGAGCTCGACTTGTCGGCAGTTGTATAGGTCGTGGCCCTTGGTGTGGTGGATCGTGCAGTATTGCTTGCCGGAGCTTCCTGGCTTGTCGGTAGCCGCCAAGGCCCGGCAGGAGGCGCACCCGGCAATCTCCTTGTGGGGGGCACCTGCCTTGACCTTCTTGCTGGCACCGGTGTCGTCAGATCCCTCAACGGCAAGCATGGCCTTGCCATTGCATTTGGTGTCGGCCCTTCTTCGTCAGGGTAGCGGAGTCTTCATCGGTAGAGTCGGTTTCCGCACCGGCGTCTTCGTCGGGGTACTTCCTTCCCTCTTAAGCCCGGGCGCACCTATCGGCCAGAACGTAGAGCTCGGCCACATCCTTAACCTTGGTCATCGCCAGCTCCTCGCGCATCTTGCGATTGCGCACGTTCTGGTGGAACGCGCTAATCACAGCGGCGGGATGAACGTCGGGGATGTTGTACTGCACCCGGCTGAACCTCTGGATATACTTGCGCAGGGTTTCCCCTTCTTTCTGGGTAATGATGGGCAGATCACTGGCCTGGCCATGAGCTTGGTGGCCTCCTGTCAAGGCGCCAACGAACTCATGGCACAGATCCGACCAAGAAGAAATGGAATCCAGCAGCAAGTGCATCAACCAAGACTTCACATTGGGCTTGAGCGCCAGCGGGAAATAGTTGGCAAGAACCTTTTCATAGCGAGCCCCAGCAGCTTGCATCGCGATGGTGTAGATGCTGAGGAACTCGGACGGATGGGTCTTGCCAGTGTACTTCTAACCGACGTCGGGCTTGAACGTGTGGCAGGACGGCCACTGTAACTGCCACAGCTCAAGGGTAAAGGCCGGGCAGCCCACCTCGTAAGGTAGGCCGCAAGAGCCCCCCGGTGTCGGGTGGTCCATAGCAGGTCCCGCCCGCTTGTCCGATTGGCGGCGCGTTTTGCGCCGGCGCTCGATGGTGGTTCGAGCGTTTTCGTGAGCTCGTTCCTGAAGGACCTGGCGCTGGTCGCGGAGGGTCCGCGGGTCGGACAACGCTATGGAGATGTTATACTAGCGTCGTCTAGCGGGCGGCCGACGCCACAAGGGCTGGCGAGGAGAAGGAGAGTGCACCGTGGCGCAGAACTCCCCGGTCCTCAGCGCCAAATGTGTGGTTTTCGGTGGAAGCGCCGACCGAGGTCCCGCCGGTCACAGATCGTCTTTGTTGGCAACAGCGACGAGGCTCCGGATGGTGGCCCTCCACTCGTCAAGCTTCTCCGCAGCAGGAGGGAAGGTGAGGAGTAGCTGCGCGCGCGCCAAAGCTTCTGCTGGCGTGGGTGGCAGCGACAACTGCGTGGATTGCGGTGCACTTCGACTTCTAACTACGTTAGCAGGAGCTCCGTTACGACCCAGCAGCTGTGTGCCATTTTCGCGACCGTCAGCAAGGCCGAGCACCTCCTCACCGTCGTTCGTCTCGGGGCAGCACCCGGCGCGGAGACGGTCTTCCCCAAGCACCCTCACATATAGGGTCGATCCACCGTCATACTTGAAGTGGAGCATGCACCACCTGCCCATGCCGCGCGCGCGGGTGAACGTCTGCCAGCCGCGGGCCAGGGCTATGTTGCCCGCGGTGGAAGTCTCGACCGCGACCCAAGAGGCCTTGCTGCAGCAACCATCCGCATGCATCCAGAGCCCGCCTGGACCAGGGGCCGACACTTCATCAACAAAGAAGCACGGAAGCTGGAGCCAGTTGCTGGCCGGGTTCTCCGACCAGACGACGAACTCCGGCGACACCTCCGCTGAATGGAAGCGCGGGCGGGGAGGCCGCGCCACCATTGCGCGCCTCCCTCGTCAGCTGGACTGCCATGGTTGGGACGATCCCCTCCGCGTGTCGCGACGCCGCCTCGACGGTGGGACACGGCGGGGTCGCGGCGTGCTTGCGTGGACGGCCGCGACCGTGCTTGGGCTCCGGGGACCCGGGGCCCTCGCGAGGGGCCTTCCCATTCTCGGCGACAGAGAACTTTCTTCGTGGCGCCATCGGTGGCACTGCAAGCAATGAAGAAAAGAGGAAGTAGCAAGCAAGCGAGGAAGAGATGGGCAATGCGGGCTCCACCCCCTTCCCCCCCCCCATTTATTGCCAGAGAAGGCCAACCGGCGTCTCCCACGATCGCAGGTAATGATGGTTTCCCTTGCATGTCGCAGGGACTTGTCAAGTCATGCAGTTGCCGAGGCAGCGTGCGGAAGCGGAGATGCCCTCGTCCAATCAACCACCACGCGTCAACTGAGCCCGCAGGTGTTTGGGGCCTACGGTGCTCTGAACTTGACCCTTGGCTTCGCCGCGAAGCCAAGCCCGAGCGCACCTTGGGCCCGGGGCTACTGTCGGTGTTCTGGGAACGGGGGTCCCCACACTCGCCGTCAAGGCCCCACCGGCGTGGGTTAAGCCAGCAGGCCATACGGCCCATCTTCATCAACAAGGCATCCAAGACCCTCGTGAGGGTCCAAGCCTCGCGAGGCGGATGATGCAAGACCTCCTCTGGAGCGGCCTAGCCAGGCAGGCTCACAAGGAGTGGAGATATCAAGGTCGGGCAAACCTCACGAGGCCCTCGTGACGTGAGCCATGAAGAACGACACCAGGCGGGCGCCTGGCGGGCGCAAGCGCGCGCAGCGTCCTTATTTCCTCTTTGGTGCGAAGGAGGCCAGCGCAGGCGAAGAGTACCTAGGCATCAGGAAAAGGTTGCTATATTGGTGCAACAAGACCAAGACCAGGAGGACGGCAAGACGGAGGTCATTGTGGAGCCCAAGACGACGTCACCACCATAGCTTTTTGCAGGCGAAGACTGCTTTTGTCAGGATAGCTTGTACTAGCTGTCCCCCTTCAAATTTTCCCGCCGTTATTGGCTCCCTTCCCGCTCGATATTTGGGAAGTGGACCAGGGCCTATATAAGTAGAGCTAGCCACCATAGTAGAGGCATCTCATCTTAGCTTGATCCAACCCGATCAAGAGCCTACCCACAAGAACACCTCAACCTCAGGAGGCTGTTCTTCCCTTGTACTATTCATCATCATCCCAAGAGGCAAGTCACCACCACCACACTGGAGTAGGGTATTACACCACAACGGTGAACCAGTATAAACCTCGTGTCCTTCTGTGTTGCGAGTTCGTCGAGTTCATCCACGGGATCTTAGCGAGCTAGAGCGTAGATTGGTAGGAGGGAAAGACTTCGCGCACACCCCATTGTTTGAACCTTAAGGGTTTGCCAGAACCCCACATCCGACAAAGGTAACGAGCGCGCCTTCCTATTTGCTGCCGAGGGTGGAGCCTATGGTGAAGGCCCCTCCCGTGCCATCCTCCCTGGCGGACACCTTCTTGGTCTGTGGTGGCTTGGCTCTGGATCTATTGCTCTTGCCGGTAGAGTTCTCTGGCACGTCCTAGACGGCAGCACAACACTCTGAAGAGGTGCGCTTGCCGGAGTGGGTGCGAGAGGTCTTGACGGGCTTCTTCTTCCCTCCCGGGGCTTCAGCGGCAGGAGCAGACGCCTTGGTGGCATCTGCTGCAACTGCTTCCCGGTAGAGTTGGTCGGTGCAAATCAGCGCGTCATTCTTGTCGGAGGGGACAAAGAAGATGGTCAACGTCTCGGGCATCTTTAGCATGTTGTAGGCATAGTGTGACGCTGCCATGAACTTGTCTAGCGCAGGGCGGCCGAGGATCCCGTTGTAGGGCAAGGGGATCTCGGCCACGTCGAAGACGATCCTCTCCATCCTGTAGTTCAACTCTCCTCCTAATGTCACGGGCAGCGTGACCTTTCCCTTCGGCTGGCTCCTCCCCGGATCGACCCCTTGAAACGTGCCTATTTCCTCGAGGTCTCCATCAGCATATTTGCAACCTTTTGATCACGACAGGCGAGATCAGGTTCAGGCCGGCCCCGCTGTCAACCAACATCTTGTTCACCCTGAGGTTGCGTATCGTTGGTGAGACCAACAATGGCAAACACCCGACCGCGGTAGTACGGTCAGGGTGGTCCTCAGCGTCAAAGATGAGGGGCGTGCTGGACCACTTGAGCTGTAGGTGAGAGGTATGCAGCGAGGTACCGCCATCGACGCACATGGCCTCTGTAGCCTTCTGGAACCCTTGCTCACCAGACTCGTCGTCGTCGTTGTGATCATCATCTTCTTGTTTATTGTCGCAACCCCGGGCGGGCCTCTCTTGCAGGTTGTCCTTGCCGGGGCGGCTTCCGTGGCTGCCACACTTCTTGCCGGATCCCTTAGCACCATCCTGGTCCTTCTCCTTGTCCCGCCTCTCATACTCGGCCTTTTGCTTCTCAGCAAGCAGCTCGACTTGTCGGCAGTTCTGTAGGTCATGGCCCTTGGTGTGGTGGATCGTGCAGTATTGCTTGCCGGAGCTTCCTGGCTTGTCGGTAGCCGCCAAGGCCCGGCAGGCGGCGCACCCGGAAATCTCCTTGTCGAGGGCGCCTGCCTTGACCTTCTTGCTGGCACCGGTGTCGTTAGATTGCTCAACGGCAAGCACGACCTTGCCATTGCATTTGGCGTCGGCCCTTCTTTGTCAGTGTAGCGGAGTCTTCATCGGTAGAGTCGGTTTCCGCACCGGCGTCTTCGTCGGTGTACTTCCTTCCCTCTTAAGCCCGGGCGCACCTATCGGCCAGAACGTAGAGCTCGGCCACATCCTTAACCTTGGTCATTGCCAGCTCCTCGCGCATCTTGCGATTGCGCACGTTCTGGTGGAACGCGCTAATCACAGCGGCGGGATGAACGTCGGGGATGTTGTACTGCACCCGGCTGAACCTCTGGATATACTTGCGCAGGGTTTCCCCTTCTTTCTGGGGAATGATGTGCAGATCACTGGCCTGGCCATGAGCTTGGTGGCCTCCTGTGAAGGCGCCAACGAACTCATGGCACAGATCCGACCAAGAAGAAATGGAATCCAGCAGCAAGTGCATCAACCAAGACTTCACATTGGGCTTGAGCGCCAGCGGGAAATAGTTGGCAAGATCCTTGTCATCGCGAGCCCCAGGAGCTTGCATCGCGATGGTGTAGATGCTGAGGAACTCGGACGGATGGGTCTTGCCAGTGTACTTCTCGCCGACGTCGGGCTTGAACGTGCGACGGGACGGCCACTGGAACTGCCACAGCTCAAGGGTAAAGGCTGGGCAGCCCACCTCGTAAGGTAGGCCGCAAGAGCCCCCCAGTGTCGGGTGGTCCATAGCGGGTCCCGCCCGCTTGTCCGACTGGCGGCGCGTTTTGCGCCGGCGCTCGATGGTGGTTCGAGCGTTTTCGTGAGCTCGTTCCCGAAGGACCTGGCGCTGGTCGCGGAGGGTCCGTGGGTTGGACGACGCTGTGGAGATGTTATACTAGCGTCGTCACGACGGGCCGACGCCCGCGGTGGCTGGCGAGGAGGAGGAGAGTGCACCGTGGCCGCAACTCCCCCAGTCCTCCCAGCGCCAGCATGCGGTGGCTCGGTGGAGCGCCGACCCGAGGGTCCCGCCGGTCACAGATGGTCTTTGTTGGCGACGACGACGAGGCTCCGGATGGTGGCCCTCCACTCGTCAAGCTTCTCCGCAGCAGCAGGGAAGTTGAGGAGCAGATGCGCGCGCGCTAAAGCTTCTGCTGGCGTGGGCGGCAGCGACAGATGCGTGGATTGCGGTGCACTTCGACTTCTAACTACGTTAGAAGGAGCTCCGTTACGACCCAGCAGCTGTGTGCCATTTTCGCCAGCGTTTCGGATGGCGTGCTGAATCCCTTCATCCTGCGGACGACGCACGGGGCTCTTCCCACAGTGCTCAGTGTCACCAACGTGGGGACGCTGCTCGGCGCGCACACCATGGGAAGAGTGCGCAGTGGTCGCTGGTGTGGGCGTCCTGGAGGTCGCTGCGCCGCCTGGAGGTGGCACAATGACACCCCTGGAGGGCCCCGCGCCGCCTGCGGGGGGCCCAGCTCCGTCTTTGGATCCGGCGACATGTGTCCGTTCGTCTGGTGCGCGAAGGACGCTGATCGCCAGGCTCTGACTACCAGGGCGATGCTGGTGCTCGCGGACCGCGGCCCGGGTCCTGTCTGCGACCGGTCCACTGCTCGCCCGCACCGGCACGGGCCGTTCGGCTCCCAACGAGCCGACCGCCGTGGCCGTCTTCTTCTTAGGAGCCATGGCGACGAAGAACTGCTAGGCTGATTACTAGACCAGATTCTCACAACTACGCACGCCCCAGCCTGGCGCGCCAAAGATGTCAGTGTGGAACAACACCTATGGGATCACAAGAATCCCTACTATGGTTGCCGGGGCGCGGGGTTGCGAGAAGAGCTGGGTTAGTAGCCAGCACAAGGATCATTTACCCAGGTTCGGGCCGCAAGGATGCGTAAAACCCTAGTCCTGCTTTGGTGGGTGTACTTCAGAGAGTTCTTGAGCTCTCGAACTAGCTGTGGTTAGTGCGTGGTTCCAAAGAGCTGAATCCTTCTCCAGTATGCCATGGGCCTCCTTTTATAGTCGAAAGGGGCTGCCACAGTGGCACACAGGAGGTGGAAAGGCGTACAGTGCTCTGATCTTATCGCTCGTATTACAGGACAAGACGCATTTAATGTGTAGCTTAGGTGTCCCCTTGCTTTATTGGGGCCGGGGGTGAGGCCCGCCCCGTCCGTCGCCGCTCCTCCTAGCTTTGACATGCGCCCTGGCCAGTGAGGCGTGTGGTGCCATGTGGGCAGGCAGGCAGCTGAGGTGGCGCAGTGGCGGAGCCTTCACGAAGATCTGCATGGCGCCACGCTGGTGCTCGATGAGTTGGCCTGGGAGCTGGATGTTGCCATGCAGGTGCCCGCCCAGCTGGTTGGGCTGGCAGCGGCATGTGAATGGTTATGGAAGTTTGGTTAGCATGGGCCTGGCGGTGGCCCTATTGGCGTCCTTGGTGAGGGCCTTGCCGGGTGGCCCGGCAAGGGTTTTTCCATGGCGCGCTGTCGTTCCGACAAGGGCCTTGCCGGGGGTCTGGTGGTCTTCCTCGGCAAGGATCTTGCCGAGGATCGTCGTCTTCTAATCCTCATCTGATCTTGAATATGTCTTCACAAAGATCTGCATGCCACCATCGAGGTGCCTCCCGAGCCCTGGCCCAACGTGGATGATGGCGTCGGGGACCGTGGGCTGAAGTATGGCTCGCTCTGTTCGTGTTGGGTGAGCTGTCCCGGCAAGGATCTTGCCGGGGCTGCTGAGGCTGTCCCGGCAAGGATCTTGCCGGGGCTGCTGAGGCTGTCCCGGCAAGGATCTTGCCAGGGCTGCTGAGGCTGCCCCGGCAAGGGTCTTGCCGGGGGAACCTGCTTCGTCCCTCTGCTCTTTGTGGTCTTGGCCTTGGCATTGCTCTTATTATCTTGGGCTTTGGTCTTACCTTGGCTCACCTCCCTGTTCTGCTTGGCGTGACCATAGGCGCGGCTCCGACTGCCCGTGCACATGTATAGGGGTACAAAAACGCACCCCTCTTTTTGTACACCGACACATGGAAACGAAAGTGGAAGAATTATGCAGATTCTGCTGGTACTGATGGTGCAATAGAAGGTCAAAGTCCAGCGGAAAATTGTACAAACGCGGTATCCCGTGTTACACAAGCCGCAAAACAAGCCAAACAGAAACTAATAGCTGCAACCAAACAAGCAGCACCAACCCTAGTTGTTGCAACACCTTCCATAGTACCATCAGCTACACGAGTTACTTGTTTGTCAACTCAGCTAGTAGCAAGATCCCAAGCTCCCTTGCCACCTGACACTACTTCTGAAGCACTCTTGACACAAGACGAGTTGGCAAGATCAGATGAGCCTTGTGAGCTTCAACAACAAGATGGTAGTTGCTGGAGTCAAGTTACAATTGCATGCTTCTTTATATGTAGTCTCACAGTTTGATGTACACTAACACTTCCTATGTTCGTTTTTGGACTAGCACCTAGGCGCAAGAGGAAACAAACATCAGGGATAATGCTCGATAGGTTAACTAAATCTAGAGGTGGACGAATGGAGATCCATTTTGAGGCAGGTTTAAAAAGTCCACGTGATGCTACAGAGTCAGCCAAGTTAGTATCAGAGGTAGCGGTTGCCGTTAGGTGTCATGCACATATCCTCCCAACATGGATTCAGTACATGAATGACAAAGACGAAACCCAGTTCAACACCTTCCTCAACCATTTATCTATAAGTATGGTTATGTATGGAAACTAGTAATATCGTCTTGCTCTGTCCCATACTTTCTAGGTTGCTGATAATGCGACTCCTATAATTTTCAAAAGTTGAGGTTCAAGTTGGATAGACAAGATGATGCAACCAGACAAGCTTGCACCTATGTTTTCAAGTCTTCTCTGCGAAAGTATCGGTATAACTTGAGGAAAACTCACTTTGAAGGCAAGGCTAACAGTGAACTTGCCCAAACATCTCCAATGGAAAATATATCGGATGAAGACTGGAGAGGCCTCGTTAAACACTAGTCTGATTCAAAGTATCAAGTACGTTATATATATGTGAGTAGATCACATGTTGAACTCCTATTTACCCATGTGCCTCACATATCTATCTTCTTGTAGGTGAACTGTTCAAAGAACAAGGCCAACCATACGAAAGTGAAATTCCAACAAACGACAGGATCTCGTAGCTGTATTGCACACTGCCAGGCTCTTGTAATTAGCTGCTGTTTCACTCTTTTCGCTGTGCCATATTATCAGATCTATATTGACTTGTTCCAAATGCAGAGGAAAGCACGCAAGGACCAAAAAGTACCTGAACCAAATGCTATGGAAATCTTCAAGGACTGTTGATACGTCTCCAACGTATCTATAATTTTTTATTGTTCCATGCTGTTTTATTATCAATCTTGGATGTTTTATAATCATTTTATATCATTTTTTGGTACTAACCTATTGACATAGTGCCAAGTGCCAGTTGATGTTTTTTACATCGCAGGAAATCAATAAAAAACGGAGTCCAAATGCCATGAAACTTCACAATGATTTTTTATGGGCCCTGGTTGCACCTGGGGGGAGTCCCGAGGAGGGGACAACCCACCAGGGCACGCCATGAGGCCCTGGCGTACCCTAGTGGGTTGTGCCCACCTTGGGTGCCCTCCAGACCGCCTCTTTGCTCTATAAATACCACAATATTCCGGAAACCCTAGAAGCGGCGACGAAATATTCATCCAGCTGCCGCAGAGTCCAGAACCTCCAGATCCAATCTAGACGTCATCATGGAGGGGTTCACCACTTCCATTGGTGCCTCTCGGATGATGCGTGAGTAGTTCTTTATAGACCTTCATGTCCGTAGTTAGTAGCTAGATGGCTTTCTCCCTCTCTTGCCGAATTCTCAATACAGTGGTCTCTTGGAGATCCATATGATGTAACTCTTTTGCGGTGTGTCTATTGGGATCTGGTGAACTTCGAGTTTATGATTAGTTATATATTTTTATATCCATGTCACATCCCTAGTTCTGGTATGACGTAGTCTAGCCAGTCGTGTGTGCATCATGTTTAAATTCCATTTAAATTTGAAATGGGGATTTGTGAAACACTCAGAATCATTTCTGGAAATGACCCAGATAAAAATTGCCCCAAAAAGGTCCAACAAAATGTTCATGTTGCTCTCTGAAAATATTGGACAGAGATAAAAATCAAACCAATATTTCCAGGAGCTCATAAGTATTTATTTTGGGGATTTGGAGTTAATGCGGTAATTATTTGCTTTGGATATATATTGTTATATATATATAATATTGTCCAAAAATTATGCCAGTTATTGAGGAGCTTTGGAATAATACCACTAGCCCTACAAAAACTGGCATAAGAAAATAAAATGGTTTAGTATTTTTGTTAAACCAAACAAATGTTAGAAAAATAGAAAAGAAACAGAAATGGAAAAACCTACTGCTTACTGCTGCCCAGCTCTGTGGTTGGCCCAAGATCAGGCGGCCCAGTGGACCAGCCCGCCAGCCATTGCGTCGTCCTCTGGCGCTGGCCGGCCAGGTGGTGTGGCAGACACGGGCCGTGCCACCACGCCATCTGCTTGCCTGGCCTCCCCCTCATCGCCTGGATGCCCCGCGCGACGCCCCGCGCCAACCCGCACCTCTCTCACTCCCTCTCGTTCCTCCCCCTCCCCTGGATCTCTCTCTTCCACCGTGCCCGAGCGCCACCGGCGCCGCCGCTCGCCGTTGCCGCCCCCCCCCCCCCCCGCCACGGCCTTGCCTCTCTGACAAGCCCAGGAGCTCCGCCTCCTTGCGCTGAAGCCCTCCGCTGAGACACGCACGCCGGAGCGCCTCGTGGAGCCGTCGTCGTTGCCATCTTCGCCTCCGGCCGCCGTTGATCCCCATCTCTGCCCCGCCGACTCCAGCCCCTCCCCGAGCTCCCCGAGGCCACCGTCGCAACCGCCGTGAGCTCCTCTTCGTTTCCCTTCCGTCCTCTTGCTCGATTATGTGCCCTAGCACCGCTCCCCGTCGTCACTGAAGCTCGCCGGCGCTGTGTCCGTCGTCACCATCGCTAGCAGCCCCGCCTGGCTAACCCGAGCACGCAGGCGTGCTCAGGGAGCTCCCAGGAGCCCCACGCGGCCATCAGCTTGCTCGCTAGCGCGCTGCGCTCCTGGCGCCCGTGGCGCCGTAGCTCCGGCCACCGCCTCGCTCGTCACCGCCGACGCCACAGCTCACCCCAGCTCCTCTCACCTGCTCCTCTGGATGCGCGCGAACTCGAGGAACCCGTTGAAACAAACGGTGAGGCAAATGGTTGCCCGTAGCACGATTCCGATGAACATCCGTCATCGGATGTGCTCGCCGGCGACGAGTCGTGGGTCAACTCCGCGAGTTTGACCCGGGATGAACCTGTTTGACTCACCGTGAGTCACAAACATGTGGGGCCAGCCTCTGACTAACCCTGGATTAGTTCTTAGTTAGCGCTAATTAACAATGTTAATTAGTTAGGGAACTGACATGCGGGACCCACGCGTCAGGTTTGACCTGGACCTGTGATGTTGACCTTCTGAGGTCAGCATGACGTAGTGCTGACGTCATAAAGCTTTTCTGGTGTTTTTATTAATGAGGAAATTCCAGAAAATGCCCAAAACTTCTAAAAATTCTTAGAAATTCAACCGTAGCTCCAAATGAAATAAGTTATAGATGTAAAATGATCAGAAAAATCCAATCTATCCATCTATACGTTTTTCGTGCATGTTAGAACAAGTTATAGCTGCTGTTGAGGACAAATTATATAAAGGGCATTTAAACCATCACATATGGAGTTTGAATTTGAATCTCTGATTCAAACCAACTTCATTTAACCTGTTGCTAGTTGCATTATCTTAAATCATAGCATATTGAAATGTCATGATCATGCATCATATTGTGCATTGCATTGATTGTGTTCTTCCTTGTTTGCCGGTGTTTGTCCCCTCTCAGTAGACGATGTACCGACAATGAGTTCAATGACACCGATGAAGAGCTATACTATCTTCAGAAATGCCAGGCAAGCAAAACCCCCTTGTTCATTCCGATACAATCCCACTCTCTCGCTCTTGCTCTTTTTTATTGCATTAGGACAACAACAATTTATCTGTTACTTGTTGCGGTAGCTGAACCCCTTTCCTCTGCATGACCTGTCATTACACAGTAAATAGATGAAACCCACTAGCATGAGTAGGAGTTGTTTGAGCCCTGATGTGCCTACTCATTTATGCTTGTTTGTCATGCCTGCTACTGCTTAGATTTGAGTGAGGTCTGATTCATCGGGGATGAATCAGTGTTGTGTGAACATGTCCTACTGTTGAGAGCTAAGTGTGTGAACACAATTTGGTCAAGGTAGCGGGGTGAGGCCATGTAGGAGTACATGGTGGGTTGTCTCATTGCAGCCGACCTCAGGAACTGAGTTCTGTGTTTGTGATCCATGAATAGTTACTACCACACATTGGGCTCCGGGTGCTCCAAGCTCTCTCGACTTATTAATCAACTTGATCTCTATCCAGGAGTTGCAACTAGTTTCTGGTGTTTGTAGGTAGTGTTAGTAGTCTACCAAGTGGCACCCGGTACAGGTGGGCTTGGGACACACTAGGCACAGTGGCACGGTGTACCAAGTGGCACACGGATGGTGGGCTTGGGAACCCTGCTCACATCGTTTGGGGCCGTGATCGACACCCTGGCCGGATCTCCTTGCGTATGGAACCCGAATAGGCGATAAACCTGGTTGAGAGACTTGTGTGGTTAGTCAGGTCATGGCCGACTCCCTCACCAGGCTTCCACTTGAAGGTTGCCGAGATACACGATGTGTACATGGTGGTAAGTGGCGAGAGTGTGTGTGAAGAAGTACACTCCTGCAGGGTTAACATCATCTATTCGAATAGCCGTGTCATGTAAAGGACATCTGGGTTACTGTCCAGTTCATAGACAAGTGAAAGTGGACACTCTAAAATACGCATAAGATAAGCGTGAGTGCTATGGATGGCGTTCTCGTGAGGGAGACGGGAGCGGATCCATAGTGGTGTATTGATATGGTGAATATGTGGACTCGTAGCGCCACCTCAAAAGAGTTACTTGCGGTCATAGTTTAGGATAGCTAATGAGTCAAAGCTGGCTTGCTGTGATCAAACTCCACCACCCCTTTGTTGATCTTGATGCATATGTAGCTAGTTACGATGTAAGTCTTGCCGGGTACATTTGTACTCACATTTGCCTATTTTATGTTTTGCAGAGAGACGTCAGTCTCGCTAGTAGTTCCGTTTGGACTTCGACGTTTAGCTTGTTACCTCAGCTACGATCTTGTTCCTCGGCAGGATCTTGTGGATAGTCAGGCTTCTCAGCCTTTTTCATTTATAGTTGTCTGTACTCAGACATGTTAAGCTTCCGCATGTGTTTGACTTGTATGCTCTGAATGCTGGGTCGAGAGACCCATGTTTGTAATATCTCGCTCCTCGGAGCCTAATGAATAAATACTTGAGCCGTAGAGTTATGTTGTGATGCCATGTTGTATTTACACATATCGAGCATATTGTGTGTATGATTGAAATGCTTGGTATGTGTGGGATCCGACAACCTAGTTGTTTATCCTTGGTAGCCTATCTTATGGGGAAATGTAGTCTTGTGCTTCCATGGGCCATAGTAGTCCGCTATAGCCCGGTTCACCAGAGTCCTGCTAGCCCAAAGACTCTTGCTCGGAACACTTGGTGGCGGCATGTGATTCACTTGCCTCGTGTCCCTTCGGGAAATGTCACGCTTGATGACATCCGAGTCTGCCTTAGCTCACAGCCCGGGTTCCCGGAGTCCTGTTAGCCAGTGCTACAGCGGATTCGCACGTCACGACCGACATGCTCGATGTTGATTCATGTATGCCCGTCCCCATAAGTTAGTGCCACTTTGGGTTCATGACTAGTCATGTCGGCCCGGGTTCTCTGTCATATGGATGCTAGCGACACTATCATATACGTGAGCCAAAAGACGCAAACGGTCCCGGGCCATGGTAAGGCGACACCCGTGGGAATACTGTGCGTGAGGCCGCAAATTGATAAGAGGTGTTACAGGCTAGCTCGGTGTGACTTAGAATCGGTGTCCTGACAGCGTTGGTATCAGAGCCTGACTGCCTGTAGGATTACCAAGCCAAACTGGTCGAAGTTGAGTCTAGTAATTCTTTTGTTATATAAGGGAATTGATTATGGGATGGAACGTAAGGCTCTTTTTACTCCTTATACCTTATGCCTTCTGATCTGAGTCATCCTATCTTTTCTACGGGGTTAAGAAACTAGGCTTTCTCTTCATTCTATCAGGATCATGCGTTACTAATCCGTAGACTTATAGGATTGATGGTTCTAAGCTTCAAATCTGTTCCTACTACTTCCATGTAATCATAGCCAGCCTTAGATTCGTGATATTGTGATGATCGAGTGGTTATGCCACCATTTTGTAGGATGTCTTAAACCCTTTTGAGCATTTACAGCCGTTATGCTGTCCGAGTCATCCCTGGTTTCTAAACTATCTGATGCATTTGCAAATTCTTCCATCCTGTTCATGGTGTCCTTTTGGTCAGAATAAGCACACTAATCGGTGAGTTGAGGTACTCTGGTGCCTCGACATATATGTTGGAGCTATTATTATGACCGTAGGTGTCTTAGAGGATCGCCTAGTAATTTAGCAATGCCTTGTATCCCCAGTGTGATGATTATGGCCATCATTCTCGAAAGCATCCCGTGATGCCATTTAGTAGTAGGTATTCTACTCCTGGGTTCTTGACCCAAGATTCACTCTACTTACCTCATGTTGATAGTGTTGCTTGTACCTTTAGGATATTAGTAACCTTTGCGATAGTCCTCGAGGTTCGTGGTATTTCCTTCTTCCAAATATCATGAACTACTTATGGCAGAAGTTCCTCGTTGAACCAAAAGATCACAACCAGAGTGCTCTTGATGAGTCCTCCATTTTATATTGTGATTCTGCCAGTCCTACCTTTCTGCATGAGTTGTCTGGAAGAAACCTGTTGAACTTGGTTTGACATATTAATCTATGCATCAACAACTCATAAAGATATATGTTCCCTTGAGTTGTCCCTCTTCATTTGTATTCCGACCATCGTCTATCAATTGAGAGTCAGGAGTCATTGTGCATCCGTGGTTATCGATGTTTGTTATTCTTGTGCTCCGTCAAGCCATTCTATTCTGGAATGACTAGGAGAAACAAACTCCAGTACCTTGTCCACTTCGAGGATTGGGTCAAAGTAGTTGTATTCCGCAGATCAAATGCCAAACCAGCTTTTGTTCTGTTCTACCTTGGAGTATTACCCTATTTATGTCAAGAATATCATAGGAATTGCACCATCTCTTATGAATTTTGACGAGTTGATACTTATTGCCATCATTGTTCATTCCTCGGCTCCCGTGTTATTGTAACCGGAATGCCGGCAAGTGAGTCGTGATGTGTGAAATCAATACTCCTAGCAACTAGTTGCTTGGTAGTAAATGGGCAATATTCTTATCCTTAGCATGTTGATTATTGAATCACCATCATAGGACTGATTGTGCTGCCTAGTCCTTATTTTCGGTGTACTTTTCGATCAATGAGTTAGGATGGTGCCCATCCTTGCTCATTGGATCATATCGTCTTGCCCTAAAAAGCAAGATTGATCTCGAGCTTAGTAACATATCGGTGGTTCGTGATTTTCCAAATATCTTCTCGGAAGTATCACCAGGTCGCCACCCGACCGCTATGTTGAGTTTGTGATCAAGTTGGTTCCTTGTAACCACCCCTTCTCCAAGAATCTATGTTGGGTACCGCTGAGCTAGTTGGTTAAGCTGAACAACAACTTAGAGAGTTGGAAGATGGAAGCTTGTCCGATTTAGTTCATTTAAAGGGATAGCTTGTAGGTGTGTGTTAAAGAAAGATGATATCTTCATCAATTGATCCTTGTGACCAGTTGTTGGACCTATTGTCCTGCCAAAACTTTGATTTGAGTACAGGCTATCGTCAAATCAAATCAGAACCAACGAAGTTCGTAATGTTGTCTTGCTCGTGGTTGATTCCTCGAGCATACACCGTTATATCTTTTGGGTCTGACCAATGCTATCACCATGTTCACTTAATTGTGGAATTCCACCTATATGGAAGCCTGGATGGATTATTGTTAAGCCCATTAACAACAATTTCACCTTGTCCATGATTCATGTTGACCATCTAAGTTAGTATTGGGAACTTTGTAAGCATTATCTCCGTGCCTGTTCATGAAGAATATGTTGGATAAAAGAGGTGACTTCCTCTAGTTCATGTGCATTCGAAGCAAGTTGCCGCCGTGAATTCGAGAAAGTTTGTTTTGCTTCCTGTCACACCCTGATTTTTATGGCACAACACTTAAGCTAATCAGTCCTGATAAATTGTGGTTTGACAAAAACTTTTGCGTCTTTTGGTCTTTGCTTGATTTGATTTTTGTCTACTGTTTGCAAGGGCTCTAAAAATCAAATATATCCTCCAACTCTTATACTCCTTCTCCTTGATCCAAAAACCTTGCCCAATGATCATGCCATATGTATAGGACATAAAAATAATTTCTTGCAAAAATAATTTGGCCAAATAGTATTTTCAAAATTTAGTTTTCCAAAACCCCCTGAATTGAGGTTTGCACTGCAAGTACTTGATTTGGGGTATGAAAAATATTTCAAAGAGTATATTTGAAACCTATTAGATATAGGAATCCCATAAACCACAAAAATATAATTTTAAAAGTTATTTTACTATTTTATTTAAAAGCTTTTTCTTAAGGACAGAAATGGTCTTTAATAGGGAAAAATTATTTTTAATGCTTTAAAAATATTTGTGAAAATTCAGGGAAACTCAGTGGGCATATATTTCCCATATATAAGAGTTTCAACACATGGTCATGTCCAAAATATTGGTCAAATCCACAAAAAACCCTTTTTGGATATTTCAAGCTTTTGAAATATTTACAAAGGAAATATTCTTCAAAAATTCCAAGAAAATTCTAGCATGTCACATATGACATGTTTGATGATCTGGACAAGTATCATGGCATGGAGAATAGTATAACCCCATGAAATCCCCTCAAAACCATTTCTGTCCATTTTGAAGTTTGAGCAACTTTACATTGCCAAACATGTCCAAATGCTCTCAAATCTTGTGTACATGCTCAACTGGTCTAATCATTCATCTAGACAAAATGGCACAAGTTGGAGAACAAGTTAACTTGATCAAAGAGCCCCAAAACCCTCTCTGACCAGAATCAAATTTGAACAACTTTGTACTACCAACTTTCTCTCCTTGACCCCAACTCTGGTGAGCATGTTCACATGACCAAATAAGGCCACCACACCAAGTGGTGCATCAAGGAGAAGTGATTTGCTCCACTAAATCTACACAAGTCCATTTCTGCTAATTTCTAGGGTTTACAAAAGTTGCATTGGCAACTTTGCCCAAATGAGCTCAAAATGGGAGGAGGGCCCTAATTACATGCGCCATTTCACCCTGTGGAGTCTCATGACAAATGGAAATCATCTACTTTCCCAAACCTACATCAAACACCTTCAGGAAGAATTTCAAAATGCAAATTCCAGCCTCTTCCCCTAATCTCCTTGTGCTCCACTTTTTACCACAGCCCCTCCTAGTTCCCCTCTAGCACCTGGATGCTTTTCTGCCCGAGGTAGCAATGATGAAGGAGGGGAGAACCCCATTTTTGTTCTCTGGACAACAGATTCCTCCCTCTCTCTCAGCCTCCTTCTCTCCCCTCAGCTTTCCAGAGCATCCAAGGCTCTCCCCAGCTTTTGCCCACACCCCCTGCAGCCTCCAGACACTAGTGGACGCGCGCGGACGCGGGAAAACCGCGGATGCCGGCCAAAGTCGTGCTCTGGAGCACCTGGCAGGGCACCCGACCGTTGACGCCGCGTCCCCCGACCACCTTGAGCCTCCCCCTTGCGCCAGTCGAGGTGCCTCAACGTCCGCAACACGCCACCTCGTTGGCCCCCTCCTTCCCCTCTCTGTCCTGCCCGTGCCGCGCGTGCCCAGAGCCGCCCGAGCCGGCCAATGCATGTGCGAGCCCGTGGCTTCACCGGGAGCTCGCCCCTCTCTCTCTCTCCCTTCCCTAAACCCAACACCACCCCCACGAGCGCCGCAGACAGCCCCAAGCCTTCTCCCGTGGCCACCCTAGCCATTCCCACGGGCACCCGTAGGCCGCGTCCACGGTGACTTACGAATCGGCTACTTGAAGCCGTCCCAGGCCCTCCTCTCTACTCCTTTGCGTCTCTCTCCCTCCCAGAGACCCCCTGGACCAACTCACTCCTCTCCCCGCACCCTCCATAGCCCTCCATGGCCGGAGAGCCGCCGCCGGCCTCCACCTAAATTCATCCAAGCCCGAGCTCCTCTCCCTCTCCCCTCTCCACCAGCAGGCTCCCCTGAGCAAGGCGGAGCTCCCATGCTCTTTCCCTCGTCCGAGGACGCACCGTAGCACCGTGCCCAATCTCGCCCGACGCCACCGTCCGCCGGCATCCAAGCCGTCGTCGCCTCGACCACCCCCGGCAGCCGTGGCATACACCAATGGATGCGGCGCTCGACGCCGAGCTCATCCATAGCCACAGCATCGCCGGAGGTGCTCCATAGCACCAGCAATCTTCGTCGGGGCTCCTTGCTCCGTTGGCCAGGCGAGCGCGCGGGAGGAAGACGAAGACGATGGCCTGCAGGCGGGCCCGCTTCGTCGATGGCCCGACCACCGGGCCATCTTGGCAAGTGGAGACGGGCCGGGCGAAATACGCCTTCGACTTCGCCTGTCGTCCGCGTGGCCGAGCCGCTGGGCCGGCCCACAGCTATCTCTCGCCGGTGCGCAGGATAAGGGTAATGCCTTATATTTCTTTTTATTCTTTTCCAGTGAGTTTCTAAAATCCATAAACAATTCAAATGGACTCCAAATTTGATGATTCAAATTTCTAGTGACTCAATAAATCATGATCTACCTATTAGTGCATCATGCACATTTTTCAACAGACCTTTTCTTCACAAATATTTATCAAATCCTATTTCTCCTATTTCTGTGATGAACTTTAGAAAATCACAGAGAGCTCAAAATTGATCCAAATGCCATGATTCAAATTCCTAGATGCTTCTAAGTTCATAACTTAGTCTATGAACATTTTTGTTAATACTTTAGGTACCACGTAAAACAATGAGCCATTTCTTCATATTTGTCAACTTTGCAAATTCATAGGAAATTCATTTGAACTCCAAATCCAGTGAAATCAACTACCATATGCTTATAAAATCATGATTTGCTAAATGGGTGCCTTTGCTCATTTTTCAAAAATACATTTCTGTAGACTTCTTGCAAATTCACAAATCCCTTGATTCCGTTATATTGAAATATTCAGAGATATCCATTGATCAAATCCCATTGAAACCACTTTGGTCATACCTCATATGACCAAAGGTATCCTAGAAAAGTCCAACTTGAAATTTTAGAGCACTTTTATTTTTGCCTTGTTGTGTTGCTTATTGTGTTTGTTTCCGACGTTGGTTGACGAAGTAGACGGAGTACTTGGAGAAGGACCCGAAGTCTTGAAGACTCTGATGAACCAGACAAGCAGCCCTTTGACCATGTCTATGAAACCCTTTTTATGCATGTCATATAGCACCATCATGTTGTTGCAACAGAATTATGATGAGGTGGTAACCACTTTGATCGTTTGCCACCGTTACTTCCTCGTTGATACTTGCATTGTGCGTGAAAGTAGTGCTACGCAAAGGGACGGGTATATGCATGGTGCAGGAGACAAAGTATTTTCAAAGGACTTTTCGAAAACCCCGGCGGGTGCCACTTATGCCCGAGGGAGATGATGAGATGGGTAACCACTTGATGATGAAGTGGTGTACCGAGGCAAGTGTGTGTTGTTTTTGAAAACGGATTAGATTTAAGATTTGTCGATCGTCCCAACCTTACATGCGCAACCACTCTACCCTTATATGGGAAAGGGCATTATTGATTACCTAGGCCGATACTAGCTTGGAGCCCGCATTACTAGTGACGGGGAGAGTTGGTGCTCTCTCTCGGACGGGTCGTGCCAGGTAGGGCGGCCATGACTGTCTTTACAGGGCACCGGATACACCGTTGTGTCCCCTCTCGGATGTTACGATCTCGAGTGAGTCTCGTATGATGTACATTGTGAGGATACGGAACAAAGAGTGGACTCCTTGTTAGTGTCGTCTAGGGAAAGGTAGTGATCGGGTGCTTACCCTGGGTACTTGAGGTATCACGAGTCGTGGATGACACGAAAGTTCCCCGGATCTTGTGGGTAAAGTGTGCAACCTCTGCAGAGTGTCCACGGTCAAGGACAGTTGGGCGGTGCTGCTTAAACTACGTCCAGAGTTTACAAACCGTGTGTGTGTTTGGATAAGTGGGAAGATCTACTTGGGTCAAGTCAAAGGACTTGACATGATTGAGTTGGGTTGGTGCCCACTATATTTATGTTGACATCTGTAACCTGTCCTCATGGTTACTTGAATTCTCCTGATGCATGTCTTACAAGTTGTTGAACATGTCTTTGCACTCAAAACTAGCTTTCTGCAAAAATTTACCTATATCATGCATTGTTGTATCTTGAACCAAAACATGGGTTGCTTAAGTAGTACATTCAAAGTACTCATTGGCTTGCCACTTGTTATTTTATTGGCCAGGCATGAAAGAACAGGATATAATGAAGAGTACCTCGGTGATTTAACATGCGAGCTAGGACGCTTCCCATGTAACGCCTTTGTAGGGTTAAGGCAGATGGCATGGGTCCAAGTTGTTATTGAAGATTTCCGCCATGCGATGATACTCTCAAGACTTGACCATAATGGTCCTACTTTTGTAAAACGGTATGTATGGATGTAAGACTCTTGTTATTCAGCTTCTGTGTGTTCAGTGAGCATTGATCTCTGGGATCACTGTACACATGCATTCAGTGATCTCGACTTATGAGTTGGGGTCCCCACACTTCCCCTGGTACCATCTCAAGTCAGTCATGCATGTGCGAAGTATGCTATGGTTTGACAGGCTCGCAACCTTCATTCCATATGTATCCCTAGCACACCAAGCCACTAACTGATTTGTTGAAGGAAAAGAAGTTCCTTCATAAGAGCTAATCATGACTTATGTTAGGACTTCATTATCCTCGATGATGGTTCCCCACCTGAACTCGGTAGTGTTTTATTTATAAGACTACTACGTGGTCATGCTTGTATTGGACAGCGTGTTCACAGGTCTGTAGCAAAACCAGCTCATGTATTGGAACATTCTATCGTAGTTCATTTTCCTGAGAATCTCGCAACATCGTCTCGTCGACTTGTGTTGCAAACCTTCATTTTTTTTCTTTCTAGACTAGATGAGTCTGGAATACCCTGACACCAACCAAATCTGAATCTCAGGCAGATATGATGGTTGGAATGTTTCCCAAGTACTATTATATGGGTCTCTCTGTAACCCGGTAAAGTGGATGTTGTGGCCAACACACTCAGCCGGAAGCCTTATTATTGTAGTAACTTGATTGAGAAAGTTGGCCACCTCCGCATAAGGATTTACTCCAGTAGTTACTCCTTATGGATCCTTGTGCTCCCGAAGTTCGACCTTTTACTTGATATTCTAGATACCAAACCATATCTATGAATGGGTTACGCTAGCACATTAAGGAGAACAATAGAAGCGGAGTGCTAAATGTCTCTCGGTCGATCATCCAGATTTGCTTCTTTGGCATTGCTAAGGAAAATTCTGAGAAAGTGATGTCTTCTTTTGCATCTGCATCGTCCATCGCTATTCATCATGGTAGTATGATGTGTTGCCAGGATCCTTGGCATGGATGTTGGTAAAACTTTGATGAATATGGAAATGTTCAAGTTCTTGAAAGCACGCTCAGTCACTAGGTTATAGCCTTGGTATGAACTGTAATGTGCCTTCCATTTGCCGAGTTGTTCTATAACCATAGTTTTCTTTTCAAGTTAAGTGTGCCATTCTTTTGAATTCTTTCAAACGATCGTTCGTAAATTTCCTCAGGCTAGTGAAAAGAGTTCCAATGATATATGTATCAAAAGTAATTCCTTTTTGCCACTTGAGGGAATAATTCTATGAGTCACCTTCCCAAAGGTGCCCCGTTATGGAATCATGGCAATTCTTCCTCGCTATTCTGAAATCCTTGTCAAATTGCTTCTTCCGTCCCTCCTGATGCATGTTTTGCGTCTCAGCTTATGAGATTTTTCTATGTCTCATTCCGTGAGTTGATCGTCAATTGCTCGATCTTTGAGGAAATCAATTCCTCTAGAGTTACCCTTCCTTCGCGTTATCTTGTTGAATGGAATTCCCAGAGCAAGACGTTAGGACTAAGATGATGAATGGATCAACAACCTCGAGAAGACAATTGGACCATGGAGTTTGTGCTAGTTTTGTGACCCCTCTTCCTCTTACCCTACATCCTGAATCTCGGGACGAGATTCTTGTTTAGTGGGGGCGAGTTGTCACATCCCTAGTTCTGGTATGACGTAGACTAGCTAGTCGTGTGTGCATCATGTTTAAATTTAGTGGGGGCGAGTTGTCACATCCCTAGTTCTGGTATGACGTAGACTAGCTAGTCGTGTGTGCATCATGTTAAAATTCCATTTAAATTTGAAATGGGGATTTGTGAAACCCTCAGAATCATTTCTGGAAATGACCCAGATAAAAATTGCCCCAAAAAGGTCCAACAAAATGTTCATGTTGCTCTCTGAAAATATTGGACAGAGATAAAAATAAACCAATATTTCCAGGAGCTCATAAGTATTTATTTTGGGCATTTGGAGTTAATGCGGTAATTATTTGCTTTGGATATATATTGTTATATATATAAAATATTGTCCAAAAATTATGCCAGTTATTGAGGAGCTTTGGAATAATACCACTAGCCCTACAAAAATTGGCACAAGAAAATAAATGGTTTAGTATTTTTGTTAAACCAAACAAATGTCAGAAAAATAGAAAAGAAACAGAAATGGAAAAAACCTATATGTGCTTACCTGCGGCCCAGCTCTGTCTTTGGCCCAAGATCTTATCTTGACCCATCTGGACCAGCCCGGCCATTGCTGCCGTCGTCCTCTGGCGCTGGGCCGAACTGTGGCGGCGTGCCTGGCACACGTGCCGCCACGCCACCTGCCTGCCTGGCCTCCCCCTCATCGCGTGGAAGCCCCGCGTGACGCCACGCGCCGCCCCGCACCTCTCTCACTCCCTCTCGTTCCTCCCCCTCCCCTGGATCTCTCTCTTCCACCGTGCCCGAGCGCCACCGTCGCCGCCGCTCGCCATTGCCGTGCCCCCCCCCGCCACAGCCTCGCCTCTCCGATAAGCCCAGGAGCTCCGCCTCCTTGCGCTGAAGCCCTCCGCCGAGCCACGCAAGCCGGAGCGCCCCATGGAGCCGTCGCCGTCGCCATCTTCGCCTCCGGCCGCTATGGAGCCCCATCACCGCCCCGCCGACTCCAGCCCCTCCCCGAGCTCCCCGAGGCCACCGTTGCAACTGCCGTGAGCTCCTCTCCGATTCCCCTCCGTCCTCTTGCTCGATTATGTGCCCTAGCACCGCTCCTCGTCGTCATCGAAGCTCGCCGGCGCTGTGTCCGTCGTCACCATCGCTAGCAGCCCCGCCTGGCTAACCCAAGCACGCAGGCGTGCTCAGGGAGCTCCCAGGAGCCCCATGCGACCATCAGCTCGCTCGCTAGCGTGCTGCGGTCCTCGCTCCCGTGGCGCTGTAGCTCCGGCCACCGCCTCGCTCATAACCGCCCCACGCGACCATCAGCTCGCTCGCTAGCGTGCTGCGGTCCTCGCGCCCATGGCGCTGTAGCTCCGGCCACCGCCTCGCTCATCACCGCCGGTGCCACAGCTCACCCCAGCTCCTTTCACCAGCTCCTCTGGATGCGCGCGAACTCGAGGAACCCATTGAAACAAACGGCGAGGCAAATGGTTGCCCGTAGCACGATTCCGATGAACATCCGTCGTCGTATGTGCTCGCCGCCGACGAGCCACGGGTCAACTCCGACGAGTTTGACCCAGGTTGACCCTGTTTGACTCACCGTGAGTCACTAACATGTGTGGCCAGCCTCTGACTAATCCTGGATTAGTTCTTAGTTAGCGCTAATTAACAATGTTAATTAGTTAGGGAACAGACATGCGGGACCCACGCGTCAGGTTTGACCTGGACCTGTGCTGTTGACCTTCTGAGGTCAGCATGACGTAGTGCTGACGTCATAAAGCTTTTCTGGTGTTTTTATTTATCAGGAAATTCCAGAAAATGCCCAAAACTTCTAAAATTCTTAGAAATTCAACCGTAGCTCCAAATGA
This sequence comes from Aegilops bicornis, assembly GCA_021605145.1. NCBI lineage: Eukaryota > Viridiplantae > Streptophyta > Magnoliopsida > Poales > Poaceae > Aegilops > Aegilops bicornis. The sequence goes on from CM038670.1 coordinate 342,519,125, forward strand.
AATAAGTTATTTATGTAAAATGATCAGAAAAATCCAATCTATCCATCTGTACCATTTTCATGCATGTTAGAACAACTTATAGCTGTTGTTGAGGACAAATTATATAAAGGGCATTTAAACCATCACATATGGAGTTTGAATTTGAATCTCTGATTCAAACCAACTTCATTTAACCTGTTGCTAGTTGCATTAGCTTAAATCATAGCATATTTACATGTCATGATCATGCATCATATTGTGCATTGCATTGATTGTGTTCTTCCTTGTTTGCCGGTGTTTGTCCCCTCTCAGTAGACGACGTACCGACAATGAGTTCAATGACACCGATGAAGAGCTATACTATCTTCAGAAATGCCAGGCAAGCAAAACCCCCTTGTTCATTCCGATACAATCCCACTCTCTCGCTCCTGCTCTTTTTTATTGCATTAGGACAACAACAATTTATCTGTTACTTGTTGCGGTAGCTGAACCCTTTCCTCTGCATGACCTGTCATTGCCACAGTAAATAGATGAAACCCACTAGCATGAGTAGGAGTTGTTTGAGCCCTGATGTGCCTACTCATTTATGCTTGTTTGTCATGCCTGCTACTTCTTAGACTTGAGTCGGGTCTGATTCATCGGGGATGAATCGGAGGTGTGTGAACATGTCCTACTGTTGGGAGCTAAGTGTGTGAACACGATTTGGTAAAGATAGCGGGGTGAGGCCATGTAGGAGTACATGGTGGGTTGTCTCATTGCTGTCGTCCCCGGGAACTGAGTTCTGTGTTTGTGATCCATGAACAGTTACTACCACACATTGGGCTCCGAGCGCTCCAAGCTCTCTCGACTTATTAATCAACTTGATCTCTGTCCAGGAGTTGCAACTAGTTTCTAGTGTTTGTAGGTAGTGTAAGTAGTCTACCAAGTGGCACCCGGTACAGGTGGGCTTGGAACAGACTAGGTACTGTGGCATGGTGTACCAAGTGGCACCCGGATGGTGGGCTTGGGAACCCTGCTCACATCGTTTGGGGCCGTAAGCGCCACCCCGGCCGGATCTCCTTGCGGATGGAACCTGAATAGGCGATAAACCTGGACGAAAGACTTGTGTGGTTAGTCAGGTCGTGGCCGACTCCCTCACCAGGCTTCCGCTTGAAGGTTGCCGAGATACACGATGTGTACATGGTGGTAAGTGGCGAGAGTGTGTGTGAAGAAGTACACCCCTGCAGAGTTAACATCATCTATTCGAAGAGCCGTGCCGCGGTAAAGGACTTCTGGGTTGCCTGTACAGTTCATAGACAAGTGAAAGTAGATACTCTAAAATACGCAAGATAAGCGTCAGTGCTATGGATGGCGTTCTCATAGGGAGACAGGAGCGGATCCATAGTGGTGTATTGATATGGTGAATATGTGGACTCATGTGCGCCACCTCAAAAGAGTTACTTGCAGTCATAGTTTAGGATAGCCACTGAGTCAAAGCTGGCTTGCTGCAGTCAAACTCCACCACCCCCTTTGTTGATACTGATGCATATGTAGCTAGTTCTGATGTAAGTCTTGCTGGGTACATTTGTACTCATGTTTGCCTATTTTATGTTTTGCAGAGAGACGTCAGTCTCGCTAGTAGTTCCGTTTGGACTTCGACGATTAGCTTGTAACCTCAGCTACGATCTTGTGCCTCGGCAGGATCTTGTGGATAGTCAGGCTTCTGAGCCTTTTTCATTTATAGTTGTCTGTACTCAGACATGTTAAGCTTCCGCATGTGTTTGACTTGTATGTTTCAATGCGGGTCCAGAGACCCATGTTTGTAATATCTCGCTCCTCGAGCCTAATGAATAAATACTTGAGTCAGAGAGTTATGTTGTGATGCCATGTTGTATTTACACATATCGAGCATATTGTGTGTATGATTGAAATGCTTGGTATGTGTGGGATCCGACAACCTAGTTGTTTATCCTTGGTAGACTCTCTTATGGGGAAATGTAGTCTTATGCTTCCATGAGCCATATTAGTCCGCTTCTGCCCGGTTCACCGGAGTCCTCGCTAGCCCAAAGACTACCGCTCTGGAACACTTGACTGGGTGGCATGTGATTCACTTCTGCTGGTTCGTCCCTTCGGGAAATGTCACGCGGTGACATCCGGAGTCCTGCCTAGCCTACTACAGCCCGGGTTCCCGGAGTCCTATTAGCCCAGTGCTACAGCCCGGATTCGCACGCTGCTGACCGACATGCTCGATGTTGATTTATGTATGCCCGTCCACATAAGTTAGTGCCACTTTGGGTTCACGACTAGTCATGTCGGCCCGGGTTCTCTGTCATATGGATGCTAGCGACACTATCATATACGTGAGCAAAAAGACGCAAACGGTCCCGGGCCATGGTAAGGCGACACCCGTGGGAATACCGTGCATGAGGCCGCAAAGTGATATGAGGTGTTACAGGCTAGCTCGGTGTGACTTAGAATCGGGGTCCTGACAATCCATGAAAATTATTTGAGTTTCTTGGATCTCTTATATGCATGATCTCTTATAGCCTCGTATTTCTTCTCTGATATTAGGGTTTTGTTTGGCCAACTTGATCTATTTATCTTGCAATGGGAAGAGGTGCCCGGTAGTGGGTTTAATCTTACCGTGCTCGATCCTAGTGATAGAAAGGGAAACGACACGTATGTATCGTTGGTACTAAGGATAAAAAGGCGAGATCTATATCTACCGCCATATAGATAAATGGATCTTGTCTACATCATGTCATCGTTCTTATTGCATTACTCCGTTTTTCCATGAACTTAATACGCTAGATGCATGCTGGATAGCGGTCGATGTGTGGAGTAATAGTAGTAGATGCAGGCATGACTCGGTCTACTAATCATGGATGTGATGCCTATGTAATGGTCATTGCCTGGATATTGTCATAATTATTTGAATTTCTATGAATTGCCCAAGAGTAATTTGTTTACCCACCGTTTGCTATTTTTCTCGAGAGAAGCCACTAGTGAAACCTACGGCCCCCAGGTCTTCTTTCTCATATATTTGCCTTGCGATCTACTTTCTTTGCATTTTTCAGATCTATTAATCCAAAAAATACAAAAATACCTTGTTGTGTTTTATCTTTATTTATTTTATTTGGGGTTCGATCTATCAATCTACTACAATTAACCTCACGTCTGTTTGCCTATCTTGAGGTGCCGTACCCCGAAAGGGATTGACAGCCCCTTTAACACGTCGGTTTGTGAGGTGTTGTTGTTTGTGTGCAGGTGTTGTTTATGTTGTGATGCTTGGTTCTCCTACTGGTTCGATACCTTGGTTTCGTAACTGAGGGAAATACCTACCGTCCCTGTGCTACATCATCCCTCCCTCTCCGGGGAAATACCGACCTAGTTTCAGCTACCATCAAGGAGAATTTCTAGCGCCGTTGCCGGGGAGGATCTTCAACATATACCAGGTTCCATCACAAATCTCATGTCCTTGCAATTTTCATTATTTTCCATTTGCCTCTCGTTTTCCTCTCCCCCACTTTACAAAAAATTGCCGTTTTTGTCGGCGTTCTGGGAACGGGGGTACCCAGACTTGCCTGCCTGCGGCCTGCGGCGTGGCTCAAGGGGTGGCCCAGTACGACCCATCTTCATGAGCACAAGCTCAAGACCCTCGCGAGGGGCCAAGCCTCGCGGGGCGGACGACAGGAATCTTCCTCAGGCACGGCCTCGTCAGGCTGGCTCGCGAGGAGGCGGAGAGATCAAGGCGGGGTACCTCACGAGGTGCCCATGACTCAAGCTATGATGACCAAGGGCGCCAAAGGGCGCCACCGCGCAGTTGTCCTCATTTCCTCTTTGGTGCAAAGGGGGCAAGCGCAGGCGAGAGCATCAAGCAAAGGCACCCGTTTCGGTGCAACGAGACCAAGACCGTCGCAACGGCAGGAAGGAAGTTATCGTGGAGCCGAAGCCGGCGTCACCACCAGAGCCTTTGACAGGCGAGGACCAACTTTAGTCCGGATAAGAGTACTAGATGTTCCCCTTTAAAATGGCCAATTGTTGGCGCCCTTCCCGCTCAATATTTGGGAAGAGGCCCAGGGCCTTTGCCTATAAATAGGACTAGCCACACACAGAGCTAGGGGCTCTCGAATCTTGAATATAGAGACAGAGAGAGGGAGCGAGTGAACTCCCCCTAGCAGATCATCGCACCGGCCAAGAACAGACCCTCGCGAGGCTATTCTTCCTTCTATTGTTCTTCATTAGCCCCTGAGGCAATCCACCACACCACACACTAGAGTAGGGTGTTACACCACAATGGTGGCCCGAACCAGTATAAACCTTGTGTCTCTTGTCTTATTCCTTTGGTAGTTTAGATCCTAGCGAGGCGACGAGGTGCAGGTAGGTAGGGGGCGAGATCTCCGTGCACACCCCAGAGTTCGAACCTAGAGGGTCTGCCGGAACCCGAAATCCGACATTTGGCGCGCCAGGTAGGGGTGCGCCGGAATTCGTCTTCCGCCGCCCTGTTCTTCGCCGACCATCGCATCCATGTCAAACGCTCGTCGGGCCCGCACCAAGCGCCGAGCCGCTCTCGCTACCCGCGTCGCCCAGATGGCCCCCATCGGCGGCCGCCCCCGCCGTTCCCCGTCGCCTTCCGTCAACGCCGCCACCGGCCCGGCGGGGAACGAGCAGCAAGCATCGTCCCAGCACACGTCCGTGAGGCGAGACGGCCGTACTGCTACTCCTTCGCTCGCCCCAGCTGGTTCTTCATCTCGCGAGCTCCGCGCGCGCATGGAGGCTCAAGCTATGCTCATCGCAGCAAACGAGCTCCTGCACTACCGCCCTGTCGACGACGTCTACAAAGAGTGGCTCCCCCGCGCCGTCCTTCTCGATGCACCGCCCGCCTCAAGGCAGCGATGAAGCTCAGGGCGCCACCGCCTCCCCTCAAGAAGGCGCCTTGGCCCCAAGGTGCATGGCCCCTGGGCGGATCCCACTCCGTCCGGCGCCAGCACAGCAAGAGCAGAGCTGTCAAGAGGTCCCTTGCCCCCAAGAAGCTGCCCGAGTGCTCCCTACACCGGCTCGCCACGACCGCGCTCCTGCTCCAGCACATCAAGACCCCGCGCTGCTCCCAGCGGCAGCACATGGGGACCCGCAAGACCACGCTCTTCGTCTCCAAAGGCCTCCCATGGCCACAGCAGGCTGCCGCGCCTTCACCACCGAGCTGCGCAGCGTCGCGTGGCCCGCCAAGTTCAAGCCAGACCTGCCTCCTCGCTACGACGGCACGGCCGACCCTGCGGAGTTCCTCCAGCTCTACGAGCTGGGCATCGAAGCCGCCAACGGGAACGAGAAGGTCATGGCGAACTGGTTTCCCATGGCACTCAAGGACGGGGCCTGCACCTGGCTCCTGAACATGGCTCCTGGCATGATCTCCTTCTGGGACGAGATGCGCACCCGCTTCATCGCCAACTTCCAAGGTACTCGTGACCGGCCTCCTGCCGTGAGCGACATGCGACGCATCAAGCAGCAGCCAAGGGAGACCCTGCAGAAGTACATCCAGTGCTTCAACAATGCACGCCTCAAGATTCCCAAGGTGACCGAGGAGGCCATCATCTCAGCCTTCTCCAACGGTGTGCGTGGCGTCAAGATGAAGGAGGAGCTGGCGATGCATGAAGATCTGTGTACATCCTTGGAGCTGTTCAACTTGGCGACCAAGTGCGCCAGGGCTGAGGAAGGACGCCTTTCCCTCCTCGAGCTGCCACCATGCACTCCGAAGAGAAGAAGCCCAAGGCCAAGGACGTGAAGCGCAAGGGGGCTGCCGTGCTCGCGGCAGAACCAGATACCAAACGACCTCGACACCAACAACACCAACAAATGTCAAGAGCTCCGAGCCGTGTGAGAAGGGAGAATCGGTCGACGCCCGACCGCAATGATGGAGGCTAGGCCGAGGAGGAGGAACAAACACAGGACGCTGGGAAGACCGTGGCCCTCGCCAAGGGTGGCGTGACCGACCTCGCGAGGATCGCTGGCAGGATCAGCCTTGCGAGGGAGGCTGGAGGGATCAGCCTCGCGAGGATCGCCCGCAAGGAAACGCAGGCCTCCCTCCTCTACCGCCGTAGCCAAGGAGAAATGAGGACCATCATCAGGACGAGGGGGCTGGGGCTTCAGAGCCCAGCGATCGCTTGCATCTGGGCGGAGCTCAAGCCCCAGCCTCTCAATGCATCTTCAAGCAGTTCGCCATGAAGTGAATGCAGTCCTCCCAAGCTCGAAGCCACGCGCCTCCTCAGTGCTCAGCGTGCACCATCACGTTCAGCTCAGCGGATCAGCTCAAGTGCGCGGCCACAGCCGGAGTCCTCCCGATGCTTTGTTCCCCAATCATCAGCAATGTGCAAGTCACCAGGACCCTCATCGATGGCGGAGCAGGGCTCAATGTCCTGTCTGTAGAGACATTCAACAATCTCCAAGTGCCTTACAATCAGCTTCAGCCAACCAAGCCTTTCTCCGGAGTCACCGATGGCTCCACGGTTCCGATTGGGCAGGTCCGGCTCCCCGTCACCTTCAGTGCGCGCGACAACTACCGCACCGAGCTCATCGACTTTGATGTTGCCCACATTCGCCTCCCATACAATGCCATCCTCGGGTACCCAGCTCTAGCCAAGTTCATGGCTGTGACTCATCACGGCTACAACGTCCTCAAGATGCCAGGAAGCGGCGGAGTCATCACGGTGCCTTGTGAAGAGAGAGATGCAGTGTGCTCCCTGGAATGAGCTTTTCAAGCCGCGTCACTTGAAGACCCAGACCGCAGGAGCGGGAGGCTCCCGAGACTACTCCCAAGAAGAAGAAGACATCCCAGGCCCGACCCCTCGGGAGGCAGGCCCCTCAGGGTCCGCGCCTGTTCAGGGGGCACCTCCTTCTGTCGCATAGGAAGGCGCGCCCGGCGCCCTCCTCAAGCAAGGCTCGGGGGCTCTCTCCTGGAGGGCCACCGACCTTGCTAAGGTCACGAGGGAGGCACTTGGGCACCACTTGGAGGCGTGTTTCAAAGCACGTTTCCCTCGGGAAGGAGCGAGGCAAGGAGGGCCAAACCCTCAGGAGTTCGTCAGCCAGATCATTCAGGAGCTGCAGGAGTCAAGAGTCATGAGTGGCAGCCGCCGCTTACCCGCCGTAGCTCCCCATCCAGGCAAGGATGGTGGGCTGCGCGTCTGCATCGAGATACCAGGGCTCAACCGACCAAAGATTGGAGGACCGCGGCGAGATCTTCGTCGGCCAAGACTGTGGGGCTCGTGCGAGGCCTCCACAGCGGAAGCGAGTATTGACGAAGCGGGGCACCTGGTGCTCCAGGAACTCCCTCAGGAGCGACGCCCCGGTCAGCTTGCCGTCGCCATGTTGCCCGGCCACAGGTCCGCGTTCATTTTTTCCAGCACCGGCTTCGCGCGGGGATCCACGAGTTCCGCGCGAGACCAATCGTCAGAGGTCGTGGGCTGCTCCGTGGGCAGAATCAGCCGATGATGGATGCGCCCAGCGTCTACCATGACCCACTCGCCCCTGAAGCCCTCAATCCTCTTCCCCGGGCTTCGAGATGGTGTTGGAGCTGCCATACGCGACAAAGCTCGCGCACGCGGTGATGTGCCCGCGAGAGGTCCGGAGGTAGAAGTAGTGGCGCAGCAAGGCCACTGAGGGTTGTACCCCGACATGAGCCTCACAATAGTAGGCGAGGATCGCCCGAAGAAGAACAGAGTTGGGGTGGAGGTGCAGAGCTTGCAGTTTGCAATGGCGGAGGACAGAAAAGAAGAACTCGGAGAAGGGAGGCACCAGACCGGCAGCAATGGCACTCACGAAGAGCGGATAGAAGGTGCTTCCTTGGCCCTCGGGAAGGGCGGAGCCGGCCCTGAGCACCGCTGCCCCGTCGTTGCCTTGCGCCGCCACCATCCGGGCGCGCCTGCAAGACCCTTTCTCCGACAAGTTCGGGCGAGTCCAAGGCGGGTGAGTACCAAGCTCCGGCTGGGTCCGCGAGGCGCCATGTCTTGCTAGGGCACGCGGTCGAAGTAGATCTGGAGATTTCGGAGGCAGGAAGGAAAGGTGCAAGAAAGGGGATCTCAGCAATGACCGGAGGAGGCAAAGGAAGCAAAGCCTAGGCAGATGCCGCTCTTTTGTCGATTCGCGTAGTTGCTAAAGGCGCCCACGTCCAATCAACCGCCACACGGCGCCCAAGTCCGCAGGCTGTTAGGGCCCTCGGCGCTTCGCACTTGCCCCTTCGCTTATCTGCTTAGCCAAGTCCAGGCGCGCCTTGGGCCCGGGGGCTACTGTCGGCGTTCTGGGAACGGGGGTACCCAGACTTGCTCGCTCACTGCGGGCGTGGCTCAAGGGTGGCCCAAGATGACCCATCTTCATCAAGACAAGCTCAAGACCCTCGCGAGGGCCAGATTGCTGAGGCGGACGACAGGAAGCTTCCTCAGGCAAGGGCCTCGTCAGGCTGGCTCGCGAGGAGGCAGAGAGATCAAGGTGGGGTACCTCACGAGGTGCCCATGACGCAAGCCATGACGACCAAGGGCGCCAGGCGGGCGCCAGCCCGCGCATTGTCCTCATTTCCTCTTTGGTGCAAAGTGGGCAAGCGCAGGCGAGAGCATCAAGAAAAGGCACCCGTTTCGGTGCAACGAGACCAAGACCGTCGCAACGACAGGAAGGAAGTCATCATGGAGCCCAAGCCGGCGTCACCACCAGAGCCTTTGACAGGCGAGGACCAGCTTTAGTCATGGTAAGAGTACTAGTTGTTCCCCTTCAAAATGACCAATTTTTGGTACCCTTTCCGCTCAATATTTGGGAAGAGGCCCAGGGCCTTTGCCTATAAATAGGACTAGCCACACACAGAGCTAGGGGCTCTCGAATCTTGAATCTAGAGAGAGAGAGAGGGAGCGAATGAACTCCCCCTAGCAGTTCATCGCACCGGCCAAGAACAGACGCTCGCGAGGCTGATCTTCCTTGTATTGTTCTTCATCAGCCCCTGAGGCAATCCACCACACCACACACTGGAGTAGGGTGTTACACCACAATGGTGGCTCGAACCAAAGATAAACCTTGTGTCTCTTGTGTTGTTCCTTTGGTAGTTTAGATCCTAGCGAGGCGATGAGGTGCAGGTAGGTAGGGGGTGAGATCTCCGTGCGCACCCCAGAGTTCGAACCTAGAGGGTCTGCCGGAACCCGAAGTCTGACAGTTTTATTCGCCCTTTTTTTCGTTCACCTTTTTTCATCAGATCTCATGTTTGCTTGTGTTGCCATGTGCCTTCTATTTTCTTGCATCTTTGCTTGCTAATAATCTATTGATATGGATCCTAATCCACTTCCTAATCTTTTCAAAAGATCCAATTATGATGAACCAATTGATAGTGAATTGAGTTCACTAGATTATCTTTATAAAGTTTTGCTTGAGATTCATGAATCTAAAAATTGTGATGAAGAAATTTATGAAGTGATTCATGATGACACTTTGAATGAAAAGCATGATTGCAATAATTTTATTATAAATTCTAATAATGTCAATTGTGCTAATAATATGCAAAACCCCAATCTTGGGGATGCTATTTTTTCTATCTCCACTACTTATTGCAATGATCATGATTGGGGTGATAATGATTCGTATGATAATGAAAATTTATTGAAACCTCATGATGAATATGCTTGTGATGATATTGGAAGTGGGTTGAGAAGAGTGTCAACTTTAAGTAAAAATAATCGCACTATTTTGGAAGAGTGTCAACGTTGCAAGCATGCGGATCATAGAGAGAATATGTTATGTGATGGCTATATTGTTGAATTGAATATGATCCTACATATAATTATTATTAGAGAGGTAAATATGGTTGTAGAAACTTTCATGCTACTAAATTACCTCTCTTCATGTTGTGATTGCTATTGTTTCTTTCTTCTTCCTTCCATATGCTAGATCTTGCTTGTCTTGCCAATTTGTTTTCCCAGAAAATGCCTATGCATAGGAAGTACGTTAGACTTAAATATGTTTGTCACATGTTTTGTGATGCTCTCTTTGTGCTTCAATTCTTGTCTTTCTTGTGAGCATAATTGAAATATTATGCCTAGCTAAGGGCGTAAAACAATAGCGCTTGTTGGGAGGCAACCCAATTAATAAAATTTACTTTCGCTTTTTTGCTTTCTGTTCTTGAGTGTTTACACAATTATGCTACTGTTATGATTGTGTTTTTATGTTTTAATTAGTGTTTGTGCCAAGTAAAGCTTTTAGGATCTTCTTGGGTGATAGTTGTTTGATCTTGCTGAAAAAGACAGAAACTTTATGCTCACGAGAATAATTTTCATAAATCAGAGAAAAGAGCTTTTGCTCTGATTCTTTTTGACGAAGATTAATATACAAATTACACTGGTCGTCCTAATTTTTGGAGTTCCAGAAGTATTCGCAAAAGTCAGATTGCTACAGACTGTTCTGTTTTGACAGATTCTGTTTTCTTTCTGTTTTGTGCTTATTTTGATGGCTCTATGGTTTTCTTTGATGAGTTTTTGCCATAACAAATTTGGAATATAGTAGATATAATACAAAAACAAAATAAGAATTGGTTTGATACAACACTTATAGTAGTGGTTTATTTTTCTTACACTAACGGCTCTCACGAAGGTTTTGTTGAGTTTTGTGTGATTGAAGTTTTCAAGTTTTGGGTTATCTTACGATGGATGAAGTAAGGATGTAAGAGCCTAAGCTTGGGGATGCCCCAACATCCCAAGCTATTATCCAAGAATGAGCAACCAACTAAGCTTGGGGATGCCCCCGAGTGGGATCCCCGCTTTCTTCCAACAACTATCGATATTTTACTCGAGGCTATATTTTTATTCGTCACATGATATGTATTTTGCTTGGAGCGTCTTGTATGATATGTGTCTTTGCTTGTTTTATTTTGTGTTTTAAGTCATCAATCCTTGCTGGACACACCTATTTGAGAGAGCCAAAATTATATCATGACTTGTTAGAATTTCTCTCTATGCTTCACTTAAATCTTTTATGAGCTAGGACTTGCTCTAGTGCTTCACTTATATCTTTTTAGCACGGTGTGCTTTGTTATTTTTGAAGAAATGCTCTCTTAGATTTATTTGAGAGTTAGTAAAATTTTGAAGAAATTCTCTCTTGCTTCACTTAAATTATTTTTAGAGAAAGAAAATTTGTTATGCTCACGATCTTCAGTTATATTTGTTTGAGCTTATGAAAAGCAACATATGAAAATTAGTCCCAAAGTGACAGATGTCCAAGAAGGATAAAGTAAAAGAAAATGTCATGAAGATCATTGGACAAAATAAACTTGATTCTTAGTAACAGTTTTGAGATATGATGATGTGATATGTGAGTTATGTTGATGAGTAATTGTGCTCTGGTAGGAATATTGGTGTTAAGGTTTGTGATTCCCTATGCATGCACGAAAGTCAATAATCATGCAATGAAAATTATATCCTACTTGTGGTGCATTATTCGGTGTTAATTATGCCTAATGCTTTCTTATGAGATTATTCGTTTCTTGGTTGGTCGCTTCCGAATCTTTTGCTAGCCTTCATTTTGTACTAAGTATGATCTCTACTTGTGCATCTAAAATCCTTTAAACCAATTTTGCCACATGAGTCCACTATATCTACCTATATGCGGTATTATTTTGCCGTTCTAAGCAAATTTGCATGTGCCATCTCTAATTTTCGAAATAAACTTCTCTTTTGTGTGTTTGTTTTGCTCGGGGAATAGTAACAGGTGGCTAATATTTTCCATGTTGGATGTGTTATTCTCACGATGAGTGTTTATTCACTTGTCATTGCACGAGAGTAAGGAAAAGGTCTTAGGGATACCCAGTCCCGAAATGCAAAAATGAATTTACTTTATGTTGTCAAATAATAAATTCCTTGGAATGTGTCGGTACGGAGGGCACCCGTGGATATGGCTAGCCATGGAAAGTGAAAGAATGGTGGAAAAAGGAATTAACTTTATTTTCTGTTTGGGAACCGCCTATGGCATATCTAGCATGGAAAGTGTTGGGAACTCTAAGTCGTTTTCGTTGGTGGGATGGATACACCTCCCAAAATGTTTTTATCTCTAGTTTTTTGCTTTGAGCTCTGGCACCTCTACAAATCCCTACTTCCCTCTGGGAAGGGCCTTTCTTTTACTTAATGCAATTTTCATTTTGAAATTTGAGTATCCATCTTCTCTCATAAAAATCACCAACTAGGAGGCAATATGATTGTGCTTAAGTATTGGGTGTAGTTTATATTCGAGTGTGTTTCATGAATGGATCAATGTTTGAGCATGATGGGCTAGGGATAACTTATTTGAGCGTTGATATTTTGAAAGACATGGTTGCTTGTTGATATTCTTGAGTATCTAAATTATTATGTCAAAACTAGACTATTGCTTTGAATCACATAGAAGTCCAAGTGTCCACGCTATAAAGAAAAGAGTATGATATGACTTGATGAGCAGCACTCCACATCAAAAATTCTGTTTTTATCACTTACCTACTCGAGGACAAGTGGGAGTTAAGCTTGGGGATGCTGATACGTCTCCAACGTATCTACAATTTTTTATTGTACCATGCTATTTTATTATCAATCTTGGATGTTTTATAATCATTTTAGAGTCATTTTATGTCATTTTTTGGTACTAACCTATTGACATAGTGCCAAGTGCCAGTTGATGTTTTTTACATCACAGGATCAATATCAAACGGAGTCCAAATGTCACGAAACATCACGATGATTTTTTATGGGCCAAAAGGAAGCATATGGGCCCTGGTTGCACCTGGGGGGGAGTCACGAGGAGGGAACAACCCACTAGGGCGCGCCTGGAGGCCCTGGCGTGCCCTGGTGGGTTGTGCACACCTCGGGTGCCCCCCGGACCGCCTCTTTGCTCTATAAATACCACAATATTCCAGAAACCCCAGAAGCATCGACGAAATATTCATCCAGCCGCCACAGAGTCCAGAACCACCTGATCCAATCAAGACACCATCACGGAGGGGTTCACCACTTCCATTGGTGCCTCTCCGATGATGCGTGTGTAGTTCTTTGTAGACCTTCGGGTCAGTAGTTAGTAGCTAAATGGCTTTCTCTCTCTCTCTCTCTCTCTCTCTCTCTCTCTCTCTCTCTCTCTCTCTCGCTGAATTCTCAATAAAATGGTCTCTTGGAGATCCATATGATGTAACTCTTTTGCGGTGTGTTTGTTGGGATCTAATGAACTTCGAGTTTATGATCAGTTATACCTTTTTATATCCATGAAAGTTATTTGAGTTTCTTTGATCTCTTATATGCATGATCTCTTATAGCCTCGTATTTCTTCTCCGATATTTGGGTTTTGTTTGGCCAACTTGATCTATTTATCATGCAACGGGAAGAGGTGCCCGGTAGTGGGTTCGATCTTACGGTGCTCGATCCCCGTGATAGAAAGGGAAAAGACACATATGTCTGGGGAAACGACACCTGCGGGATCACGAGGAATCCCTTTTGCTATGGTTGGCGGGCGCGGGGTTGTGGAAAGAGCGGGATTGAGAGATCAACGCGGGGGACTATCCTGGTTCGGGCAGCAAGTGATGCGTAATACCATACTCCTGCTGGTTTCTGTTTATCTGGTGTTCTTGGACTAGCTAAAAGGCATGCAGGGTCCAAGAAGTCCAAATCCTCTCCCAGTACGCCGCGCCTCCTTTTATAGACAAAGGGGCTGCCACAGTGGCACACATGAGGTGGAAAGCTATACAGTGGTCGAGTCTATCCTCTGGCACCGTAGGACAAACACATGTAATGCACTACCGACGTGCCCTTCTTGATTTAGCGGGGACGACAATGAAGCTCGTCCGAGCTGTCGCCGCCTCGCCTGGCTTCGACGCGCGTCCGAACTGACGAGGCGGGTAGTGCCATGCTGGCTAGCTGGCTGCTGAGTTGGTGCGGTGGCAGCGCCTTCACGAAAATCTACATGCCACCACGCAGGTGCTTGCTGAGTTGGCCTAGAGGCCGCACGTCGCCACACAGGTGCTCACCTAGTTGGTGGGCTGGCAGCTACATGGGAACGGCGGCGGAGTCTTAGCAGATGTGGGACTGGCTACGGCCCCGCGGATGTCTTCGGCAAGAGTCTTGCCGAGGCCCCGGCAAGGGTATTGCCGTGGCATCATGGTCGTCCCCAGCAAGCGGGTATCCTTGGCAAGGATCTTGCCGAGGATCTTTGTCTTCTGGTTATTCATCTAGTCTTGTATGCTTCTGGTTTTCAAAAAGATCTGCATGCCACCATGGAGGCGCTTCCCGAGCCTTGGTTCCAATGTGGTTTGAGGGCATTAGGAAAGTTGCCCTGGCAAGGTTCTTGCCGGGGCTGTGGAGGCCACCCCGGCAAGGGCCTTGCCGAGGGATTCCACCTCGCCCTTCTTCTCTTTGTGTTTCCGGCTTGGTGTTGGTTCGCCCGTCTTGTGTCTTTGCTTCCAGGGGCGTGGGGCTGCGACTGCCCGCGCACAAGTGAAGGGTGCAAAAAGGGACCCCTATTTTTGTACACCGACAGGAGCCCCCAGGCCTGGGCCACATATAAGCGCGGGGTGTTATTGGGCCAGGCCCAGAATGGTGCACGGGTGCACGCGCGGCGCTTCCCCACGACCCACGTTGAATGCGCGACGTGGGGGTCAGGCGTGACGTGGGGGTCATGCGTGGGGCGGTTGCTGCCCTCATGCGTCACATCTTAGTAAATGGTAAAGAGGCGGCCCGCGCCTTCCCCATAAAAAAGGAGAAACCGCAGGTGCGCTGCTCATTTACCATCTGCGCCTCTTCCAATATCGGAACCGCCGTTCCTCTCTTCTTCCTCAGGCGAAAGATTCGAAGTTCTTGCCTCTGCTTGCTGCCGCCGCCCCCATTGCTCTTGATCATTCGCCCCTTCCAGCTACCATGGTGCCCAAAACTAGCAGGGGCAAGGGAGTGGCCAAGGATGTCGAGGAGAAGGAAGCGCCCGAGAGCGAGTCGGCGGAGGAGAGGGAGCTCGCCCAGTGGGCGGAGTCTGCCGGGGAGGCTAGCGGTGCCAACGCCGAGGCCCCCCTTGTTGAAGATGTGGGGGAGGTCGAGGTGAACGACCTCCCGGTCACGGGGAGGCAGCGCGTCCTGAGGCAGGCCAGCTCTGGTGAGCCGGTCCGGCCCGGCAAGATCACGCAACGGCAGTCGCCCCAGGAGCAGCTCGTGCGCGAGACAAGGGCGATGAAGGCCGCAGCAGCAACGAAGGCGGCGAAGGCCGCGGTGGCAAAGAGGAAGGCGACTGCTTCCTCCTCGTCCAAGCGGTACCAGACCCCATCTCCTTCCCCTTCAGGAAGCACCTTGGAGGCCCAGTTTGACCTCGGATCTTTCAGCCCGGTGAGGAAGAGGAAGCTAGTGGAGGAGGACTTGGAGGAAGAGTAAGTATTTCGCCCCCCGCATCATCTCCTGACGTCACTCCAATGTTATCCTTCTTTGATTTGGTGTTATCTTCAAAGGGACGTTGAGACGCTGGCCCAGAGGGTGGCGAAGAGGGCCAAGGCCTCGACAGGAGACAAGCCCCGGCGGTGCCATATCTCTGCCGTTCTTTGGTGGATAGCAGCCCGGACAGCAGCCCCCGGCGTAGCCCCCGATTCAGTCCCCAGCGTAGGCTCATCACTTACTCCTCTATTCATGAACTTTGGGGTGTGAATCTTTGACGCTGATCTTGCCGGGTTTGAAGGAGAAGAACGGCAGCAGGAGGAGCCATCGAGGGCCACCCCAACACGCCACCCATCTCGACCACGCTGCCCCAAGGGGCGTCCCTGGCAAGGGCATCCACCACCAAGCCCACGCATATGGAAGAGGAGGAGGCGAACTTGGGTGCCGGGGTTACGCCCGACAGCGAATCTTGGCGGGAGGGCGCCACTTCTTCCCAGCCCGGTGTGGGTGATTTATTTGCTTTCTGTCCCTGTTCTTTCTTCTTCTTTTTAAACCTCGACCTTGGCTCTGCCTCATTCCCCTTCCTGTTATCCAGACCCTTCCTCGGCGGACTGGGGGGACATCGACACCGTCATCGAGGAGGTTGCAAGGAACGCCGAGGCCGAGGCCGACAAGATCGCCGCCGAGGAGGCCGCCAAGATTGTCACTGAAGAGGCCGCCAAGGGGCCTGCCAGGGAGGCCGGCAAGTGGCGCTGCCGAGGAGGCCTGCAAGGCCGCTGCCGAGGAGGCTGGCACGGGTGAAAGTGCAACTATCCCTGGGTGGTTTTGGTAATTCCTAACAACATATAGCTCATTGAGCTAACATTATTCCAAGATGAATACTTCAGAAAAAGCTCAATGAATGGCATGGCATGGATGAGGAAAGTGGACTCCTCAAAATGCTAAGGATAAAAGGATTGGCTCAAGCTCAAAAGCTCAAGACTCTACATTTTATATTTTAGTGATCCAAGATCACATTGAGTCTATAGGAAAAGCCAATACTATCAAGGAGGGATGAGGCGTTGCTTAATGAGTTTCTTGCTCCATAGTGCTTAGTGATATGCTCCAAAACCCTCAACTACTTTCTCACATCCACATATGACCTAAACCCAAAGTCAAACTCGGCCCTACCGATTCTTTCCATCCGGCGCCACCGAGTTCAGATGTCATAGCCACTGCCACAAACCCTAGGCAAATCGGTCTCACCGATAGGGATCTTGGTCTCACCGAGATGGGATTGTAATCTCTCTGTTTCCCTTCGTAACATTTCGGTCCCACCGAGATGAGCGATCGGTCCCATCGAGATTGCAATGTAAACTCTCTGTTTCCTTTTCGTAACATTTCAGTCCCACCGAAATGAGCGACCCGGTCCCACCGAGTTTACCTGACCAACTCTCTAGTTAGCTTATTACCAAAGTCGGTCTCACCGAGTTTGTATAATCGGTCTCACCGAGATTACGTTATGCCCTAACCCTAACCATATCGGTCCTACCGAGTTGCATGTCGGTCCCACCGAAAATCCTAACGGTCACTAGATTTGCTAAATCGGTCCGACCGAGTTTCTTAATTCGGTCCCACTGAGATTGGTAAATTTTGTGTAACGGTTAGTTTTTATGTGGAGGCTATATATACCCCTCCACCCACTCTTCATTCGTGGAGAGAGCCATCAGAACGAACCTACACTTCCAATACATATTTTCTGAGAGGGAACCACCTACCCTTGTGTTGAGGCCAAGATATTCCATTCCTACCATATGAATCTTGATCTCTAGCCTTCCCCAAGTTGCTTTCCACTCAAATCTTCTTTCTACCAAATCCAAATCCTGTGAGAGAGAGTTGAGTGTTCGGGAGACTATCATTTGAAGCACAAGAGCAAAGAGTTCATCATCAACACACCATTTGTTACTTGTTGGAGAGTGGTGTCTCCTAGATTGGCTAGGTGTCACTTGGGAGCCTCCGACCAGATTGTGGAGTTGAACCAAGGAGTTTGTAAGAGCAAGGAGATCGCCTACTTCGTGAAGATCTACCGCTAGTGAGGCAAGTCCTTCGTGGGCGACGGCCATGGTGGGATAGACAAGGTTGCTTCTTCGTGGACCCTGATGTCTACTACACAACCTTCTTCTTGTAGACGTTGTTGGGCCCCCAAGTGCAGAAGTTTGTAGGACAGTAGCAAATTTCCCTCAAGTGGATGACCTAAGGTTTATCAATCCGTGGGAGGCGTAGGATGAAGATTGTCTCTCTCAAGCAACCCTGCAACCAAAGAACAAAGAGTCTCGTGTGTCCCAACACACCCAATACAATGGTAAATTGTATAGGTGCACTAGTTCGGGAAAGAGACGGTGATACAAGTGAAATATGGATGGTAGATATAGGTATTTGTAATCTGAAAATATAAAAACAACAAGGTAACAAGTGGTAAAAGTGAGCATAAACGGTATTGCAATGATAGGAAACAAGGCCTAGGGTTCATACTTTCACTAGTGCAAGTTCTCTCAACAATAATAACATAGATAGATCATATAACAAGCCCTCAACATGCAACAAAGAGTCACTCGAAAGCCACTAATAGCGGAGAACAAACATAGAGATTATGGTAGGGTACGAAACCACCTCAAAGTTATTCTTTCCAATCAATCCGGTGGGCTATTCCTATAAGTGTCACAAACAGCCCTAGAGTTCGTACTAGAATAACACCTTAAGATACAAATCAACTAAAACCCTAATGTTACCTAGATACTCCATTGTCACCTCAAGTATCCGTGGGCATGATTATACGATATGCATCACACAATCTCAGATTTATCCAACCAACATAAAAGTACTTCAAAGAGTGCCCCAAAGTTTCTACCGGAGAATCAAGAACGTGTGCCAACCCCTATGCCTAGGTTCATGGGCGGAATCCGCAAGTTGGTCACCAAAACATACATCAAGTGGCACATGATATCCCATTGTCACCACGGATAAGCACGGCAAGACATACATCAAGTGTTCTCATAAAAGACTCAATCCAATAAGATAAATACAAAGGGAAACTCAATTCATCACAAGAGAGTAGAGGGGGAGAAACATCATAAGATCCAACTACAATAGCAAAGCTCGGGATACATCAAGATCGTGCCATAGAGGGAACACGAGAGAGAACACGAGAGAGAGAGAGAGAGATCAAACACATAGCTACTGGTACATACCCTCAGCCCCAAGGGTGAACTACTCCCTCCTCGTCATGGATAGCGCCGGGATGATGAAGATGGCCACCGGTGATGGATCCCCCCTCCGGCAGGGTACCGGAAAGGGGCCCCGATTGGTTTTTCGTGGCTCTGGAGGCTTGCGGCGGCGGAACTCCCGATCTAATCTCTGTTCTGGAAGTTTTAGGGTACGAGAGTATATAAGGGTGCAGCAGGTACGTCGGTGGAGCTACGGGGGCCCCACGAGGCAGGGGGCGTACCCAGTGGGGTGGGCGCGCCCCCACCCTCGTGAGCACCTCCCGTATCTTCTGACGTGGGGTCCAAGTCCATCAGGTGGGTTTCCTTCCAAAAATAACTTCTCTAGTTGATTTCATTCCGTTTTGACTTAAATCGATATTCCTTTTCCTCGAAACCTTTGAAATAGGCATAAAACAACAAATCTGGGCTGGGCCTCCGGTTAATAGGTTAGTCCCAAAAATGATATAAAAGTGGATAATAAAGCCCAATATTGCCAAAAATAGTAGATAAAGTAGCATGGAGCAATCAAAAATTATAGATACGTTGGAGACGTATCAGGCATCCCCAAGCTTAATTCCTGCTCATCCTCGAGTAGGTAAATGATAAAAAAAGAATTTTTGATCCGGAGTGATACTTTGGCATAATTTCAATAAAATTTTCTTACTTTTGATATGTATATTCAGATCCGAAAGATTTAAGACAAAAGTTCATATTGACACAGAAATAATAATACTTCAAGCATACTAATCAAAGCAATCATGTCTTCTCAAAATAACATGGCAAAAGAAAGTTCATCCCTACAAAATCATATAGTTAGGCTATGCTTCATTTTCGTCACACAAAGATGTTCCCAACTTCTATACCCCCGATGACAAGCCAAGCAATTGTTTCATACTCAAATAATCTCAATTTTTTTCAACCTTCACGCAATACATGAGTGTGAGCCATGGATATAGCACTATGGGTGGAATAGAATATGATGATGGGGATTGTGTGGAGAAGACAAAAAGGGAGAAAGTCTCTTATTGATGAGGATAATCAACGGGCTATGGAGATGCCCATCAATTGATGTCAACATGAGGAGTAGGGATTGCCATGCAACGGATGCACTAGAGCTATAAGTATGTGAAAGCTCAACAAAAGAAACTAAGTGGGTGTGCATCCAACTCGCTTGCTCACGAAGACCTAGGGCATTTTGAGGAAGCCCATCATTGGAATATACAAGCCATGTTCTATAATGAAAGATTCCCACTAGTATATGAAAGTGACAAAATAGGAGACTCTCTATCATGAAGATCACGGTGCTACTTTGAAGCACAAGTGTGGTAAAAGGATAGTAGCATTGTCCCTTCTCTCTTTTTCTCTCATTTTTTTATTTATTTATTTTTATTTTTTATTTGGGCCTTTCTTTTTTTTAGCCTTGCTTTTTTTTCGTCAGGAGTCTCATCCCGACTTATGGGGGAATCATAGTCTCCATCATCCTTTCCTCACTTGGGACAATGCTCTAATAATGATGATCATCACACTTTTATTTCTCTTACAACTCAACAATTACAACTCGAAACTTACAACAAAATATGACTCTATATGAATGCCTCCGGCGGTGTACCGGGATGGTGCAATGAATCAAGAGTTACATGTATGGAAAATAATGCATGGTGGCTTTGCCACAAATATGATGTCAACTACATGATCATGCAATGGCAATATGACAAAAGTAATGTATGTCATAATAATGATGATGGAAGTTGCATGGCAATATATCTCGGAATGGCTATGGAAATGCCATGATAGGTAGGTATGGTGTCTGTTTTGAGGAAGATATAAGGAGGTTTATGTGTGATAGAGCGTATCGTATCACGGGGTTTGGATGCACCGACGAAGTTTGCACCAACTCTGAAGGTGAGAAAGGGCAATGCACGGCATCAAGAGGCTAGCAAAGGCGGAAAGGTAAAAGTGCGTATAATCCATGGACTCAACATTAGTCAAAAGAACTCATATACTTATTGCAAAAATTTAGAAGCCATCAAAAATCAAGTACTACGCCAAGAATGCTCCTAGGGGATAGATTGGTAGGAAAAGACCATCGCTCGTCCCCGACCGCCCGATCATAAGGATGCACAAGCCAGGTACACTTCATGTTTCAAATTTGTTACACAACTTTAACCATACGTGCATGCTACAGGACTTGCAAACTTCAACACAAGTATTTCTCAAATTCACAATTATCAACTAGCACGACTTTGATATTATTACCTCCATATCTCAAAACAATTATCAAGCATTAAATTTATCTTAGTATTCAATTCACTCAAAAGAAAGTTTCACATATCTTGAATACCAAGTATATTAACATTAACTAAATTACCATGCTATTAACGATTCTCAAAATAATCTAAGTGAAGTATGAGAGTTCATCTATTTCTTCAAAATAAAACTACCACCATACTCTAAAAGATATAAGTGAAGCACTAGAGCAAACAACAAACTACTCCGAAAGATATAGGTGAAGATTAATGAGTAGTCGAATAATTATACAACTATGTGAAGACTCTCCCACATTTAAGAATTTAAGATCTGGATACTTTATTGAAACAGAAAGCAAAGCTAAATAAAATGACATTGCAAGGATAGCACAACTCATGTGAAGAAGCAAAAACTTAGGCTCAACCGATACTAACCGATAGTTGTTGAAGAAGAAAGGTGGGATGCCTACCGGGGCATCCCCAAGCTTAGATGCTTGAGACTTCTTGAAATAGTATCTTGGTGTGCCTTGGGAATCCCCAAGCTTGAACTTTTGTGTCTCCTTAATTCGTCTCATATCATGGTTTCTCTTTTTATCAAAAGCTTCATTCACAACAAACTCAACAAGAACTCGTGAGATAGGTTAGTATAAACCAATGCAAAACCTTATCAGTTTCTACTGTAACAAATCACTAAAATTATTATTCAACATTGCATACTAAATTCCTCTTCATATTTAATACTCCTATCCTTAAATAGAATCATTAAACAAGCAAACATATGCAAACAATGCAAACGTAACAGCAATATGTCAAAACAGTATAGTCTGTAAGAATGCAAGATTCATCATACTTCCCTGACTCCAAAAATTATGAACTAAAATTCACACTGCAATAAATTTATCAGAGCTCATTATGCAAAAAGATTCAATATTATACCACTCTCTTACTTTTCTAAGGAATTTTTGCAACAGCGGTAAACTTTTTGTTTTCAAACAGCAACATGTATACTTGCAAAATAAGCATGGCAAAGGCTATCCTTGACTTTTTTATTGAAACTAAAGATGCAAAACATTATTATAACTAACAGCAAGAAAAATAAGACAAAATGACATGACGCTCCAAGCAAAACACATATCATATGGTGAATAAAAATATAGCTCCAAAAAGTTACCGATGAACGAAGACGAAAGAGGGGATGCCTTCCGGGGCATCCCCAAGCTTAGGCTCTTGGTTGTCCTTGAATATTACCTTGGGGTGCCTTGGGCATCCCCAAGCTTAGGCTCTTGCCACTCCTTATTCCATAGTCCATCGAATCTTTACCCAAAACTTGAAAACTTCACAACACAAAACTTAACAGAAAATTCGTGAGCTCCGTTAGCGAAAGAAAACAAAACACCACATCAAGGTACTGTAATGAACTCATTATTTATTTATATTGGTGATAAACCTACTGTATTCCAACTTCTCTATGGTTTACAAACTATTTTACTAGCCATAGATTCATGCAAACAACACAATGAAAACATAATCTGTCAAAAACAGAACAGTCTGTAGTAATCTGCAATTAACACAAACTTCTGGAACTCCAAAAATTCTAAAATAAATTTATGGACCTGAGGAATTTGTCTAGTAATCATCTGAAAAAAGAATCAACTAAATAGCACTCTCCAGTAAAAAGTTCTAGCTAATCTTGTGAGCGCTAAAGTTTCTGTTTTTTACAGCATGATCATAAAGACTTCACCCAAGTCTTCCCAAAGTTCTACTTGGCACAAACACTAATTAAAACACAAAACCACATCTAACCAGAAGTTAGATGGATTATTTATTCCTAAACAGAACCAAAAGCCAAGAAACTAAAATAAAATTGGGTTGCCTCCCAACAAGCGCTATCGTTTAACGCCCCTAGCTAGACATTATGATTTCAATGATGCTCACATAAAAGATAAGAATTGAAACATAAAGATAGCATCATGAAGAAAATTACTAGCACATTTAACTCTAATCCACTTCCTATGCATAGGTATTTTGTGAGCAAACAACTTATGGGAACAATAATCAACTTGCATAGGAAGGTAAAACAAGCATAACTTCAAAACTTTAAGCACATAGAGAGGAAACTTGATATTATTGAAATTCCTACAAGCATATATTCCTCCCTCATAACAATTTTCAGTATCATCATGAATGAATTCAACAATATAACCAGCACCTAAATCATTCTTTTCATGATCTACTAGCATAGAAATTTTACTACTCTCCACACAAGCAAAATTCTTCTCATTCGGAATAGTAGTGGGAGAAAGCTCAACAAAACAACTATCATGTGATTGAAAATTAAGATCAAGATGACAAGTTTCATGGTTATCATTATTCTTTAAAGCATACGTGTCATCACAATAATCATCATAGATAGGAGGCATGCTTTCATCATAGTAATTTGCTCATGAAAGCTTGGGGGACAAAAAATATCATCTTCATCAAACATAGCTTCCCCAAGCTTGTGGCTTTACATATCATTAGCATCATGGATATTCAAAGAATTCATACTAACAACATTCCAATCATGCTCATCATTCACATATTTTATGCCAAGCATTCTATGTAATTCTTCTTCTAGTACTTGAGCACAATTTTCCTTTCCATCATACTCACGAAAGGTATTAAAAAGATGAAGCGTATGAGACAAACTCAATTCCATTTTTTTGTAATTTTCTTTTATAAAATAGACTAGTGCTAAAACAAGAAACAAAAAGATTCAATTGCAAGATCTAAAGATATACCTTCACTTACCTAGCTTCCCCGGAAACGGCGCCAGTAAAGAGCTTGATGTCTACTACACAACCTTCTTCTTGTAGACGTTGTTGGGCCTCCAAGTGCAGAGGTTTGTAGGACAGCAACAAATTTCCCTCAAGTGGATGACCTAAGGTTTATCAATCCGTGGGAGGCGTAGGATGAAGATGGTCTCTCTCAAGCAACCCTGCAACCAAATAACAAAGAGTCTCTTGTGTCCCCAACACACCCAATACAATGGTAAATTGTATAGGTGCACTAGTTCGGCGAAGAGATGGTGATACAAGTGCAATATGGATGGTAGATATAGGTATTTGTAATCTGAAAATATAAAAACAACAAGGTAACAAGTGGTAAAAGTGAGCGTAAACAGTATTGCAATGATAGGAAACAAGGCCTAGGGTTCATACTTTCACTAGTGCAAGTTCTCTCAACAATAATCACATAGATAGATCATATAGCAAGCCCTCAACATGCAACAAAGAGTCACTCCAAAGCCACTAATAGCGGAGAACAAACGTAGAGATTATGGTAGGGTACGAAACCACCTCAAAGTTATTCTTTCCAATCAATCTGGTGGGCTATTCCTATAAGTGTCACAAACAGCCCTAGAGTTCGTACTAGAATAACACCTTAAGATACAAATCAACCAAAACCCTAATGTCACCTAGATACTCCATTGTCACCTCAAGTATCCGTGGGCATGATTATACGACATGCATCACACAATCTCAGATTTATCCAACCAACATAAAAGTACTTCAAAGAGTGCCCCAAAGTTTCTACCGGAGAATCAAGAGCGTGTGCCAACCCCTATGCCTAGGTTCATGGGCGGAACCCGCAAGTTGGTCACGAAAACATACATCAAGTGGCACATGATATCCCATTGTCACCACCGATAAGCACGGCAAGACATACATCAAGTGTTCTCATAAAAGACTCAATCCAATAAGATAACTTCAAAGGGGAAACTCAATTCATCACAAGAGAGTAGAGGGGGAGAAACATCATACGATCCAACTACAATAGCAAAGCTTGGGATACATCAAGATCGTGCCATAGAGGGAACACGAGAGAGAGAGAGAGATCAAACACATAGCTACTGGTACATACCCTCAGCCCCAAGGGTGAACTACTCCCTCCTCGTCATGGATAGCGCAGGGATGATGAAGATGGCCACCGGAGATGGATCCCCCTCCGTGAGAATGCGGAAAGGGGCCCCGATTGGTTTTTCGTGGCTCTGGAGGCTTGCGGCGGCGGAACTCCCGATCTAATCTCTGTTCTGGAAGTTTTAGGGTACGAGAGTATATATGGGTGCAGGGGGTAAGTCGGTGGAGCTACGGGGGCCCCACGAGGCAGGGGGGCGCGCCCAGGGGGGTGGGCGCGCCCCCCACCCTCGTGAGCACCTCCCATATCTTCTGACGTGGGGTCCAAGTCCATCAGGTGGGTTTCCTTCCAAAAATAACTTCTCCAGTTGATTTCGTTCCGTTTTGACTTCGTATGATATTCCTTTTCCTCGAATCACTGAAATAGGCATAAAACAACAAATCTGGGCTAGGCCTCCGGTTAATAGGTTAGTCCCAAAATTAATATAAAAGTGGATAATAAAGCCCAGTATTGCCTAAAATAGTAGATAAAGTAGCATGGAGCAATCAAAAATTATAGATACGTTGGAGACGTATCAGACCCTTCGTGGGTGGAGCCCTCCGTGGACTCGCGCAACCGTTACCCTTCGTGGGTTGAAGTCTCCACCAACGTGGATGTACGATAGCACCACCTATCGGAACCACGACAAAAACATCCGTTTCTCCAATTGCGTTTGAATTCTCCAAACCCTTCCCTTTACATTCTTGCAAGTTGCATGCTTTACTTTCCGCTACTCATATACTCTTTGCGTGCTTGCTTGAATTGTGTTAAGATTGCTTGACTTGTGCTAAGTTACCTAAAATCTACCAAAGACTAAAATTGGGAAAAGGATAAGTTTTTATTTGGTCAAGTAGTCTAATCACCCCCCCCCTCTAGACATACTTTCGATCCTACAAGTGGTATAAGAGCTTTGGTCTCCATTTGCTTTGATTTCCATAGCTTTTGGTGGTCATAGCCTTGGTTTCACAACCTAGGAGAGTATGGCGTCTAGCGAGGGAAATTATCACCGTAGAGGTCCTTACTTTGATGGTACTAATTTTGCTAGTTGGAAGCATAAGATGAAAATGCATATTCTTGGACATAACCCCGCTGTTTGGGCTATTGTATGTATTGGCTTGCAAGGTGAATTCTTTGATGGGAGAGAACCAAACCGTGAAGCTAGCATGGAAGAGTTGAAGATGCTGCAATACAACGCTCAAGCTTGTGATATCCTCTTCAACGGATTGTGCCCCGAAGAATTCAACAAAATCAGCCATCTTGAGAATGCAAAGGACATTTGGGATACTTTGATTGATATGCATGAAGGTACTGACTCTGTCAAGGAATCCAAGTTGGATGTGCTTCAAAGTCAACTTGACAAGTTCAAAATGAAGGATGGTGAAGGTGTCGCTGAAATGTACTCTAGGCTTGCTCTTATCACAAATGAGATTGCCGGCTTAGGAAGTGAAGAGATGACCGACAAATTCATCATCAAGAAGATCCTAAGAGCTTTGGATGAAAAATATGATACCGTGTGCACAATGATCCAAAGGATGCCCAATTACAAAGATCTCAAGCCAACGGAAGTCATTGGAAGAATTGTTGCTCATGAGATGTCACTCAAGGATAAGGAGGAACTTCACAACAAGACAAGTGGTGCTTACAAAGCCTCATGTGAAGCCCCCACATCATCAAGTGAGAAACAAACATTCAATGAAGAATTGAGATTAATGGTGAAGAACTTCAACAAGTTCTACAAGAATAGAAGCAAGGAGAGAAGCTCCAAGTCAAGGTCCTATAATGAAAAAAGATCCTCTAGTCGAGAGCGCAATTGCTACAATTGTGGGAGACCCAGACACTATTCCAATGATTGTACGACACCCTACAAAAGAAGAGAAGAATCACCCAAGAGAAGTAGAAGAGAAGAATCACCACAAAGAGAGAGGAGAACTAGAGATGATCGTTATGAACGAAGACCCTCACGGAGAAGCAAAGATTCGGAAATGAAGGACACGTCATCAAGGAGCTACACAAAACGAAGACATCAACCTCATGTTGGTGAACGGGTATCCGGCTCCGACTCCGACAATAACTCCGAGAGAAGCTATCACTCCGACTCCGAATATACTCAAGATGAAGGTGTTGCCAGTCTAGCACTTGTGTCAACCAACTCCTATGACATATTTGATTCACCAAATGAAGGAATTGGAAGATCCTTCATGGCCAAAGGTCCAAAGGTAACACATCCCGAGTATGTTGATTTCAATAGTGATGAAGGTGACTTGTTAGGTGATGATGATTTACTTGTGGACAACTCTAGTGATGAATAATATGATGGAACGTCAATTAATCATGCTAATCAAGATAAAACGAATGACACTGATAAGGAGAAGATTGAGCTTCTAACTAAAGAACTAAACACTCTTAAGTTAGCTCATGAAACTATCTTAGAATATCATCGAGAACTTTTAAGGACTCATGAGAAGTTACGCTTTGAAAAGCTCAACCTTGAGCAAGAGCATGATTTCTTAAAGGCAATCAATGATGATCTCCGTAAGAAAAGTTCTTCTTACGTTGCCAAGCGTTTACTCTTATCTACTTACATGCCTCAAGTCAAGTCTAGTAACAAGAACAAGAAGGATTCTTCCTCTAGTAGTAACAATAATCATGCTAAAGCCAATGATGTTGCTTCTAGTAGTTTTCTTGATTCCACTAATGATTCTCTTAGCCAAGTTACACTTGAGCAAGAAAATAGCTTATTGAAGGGAATTATAGAGAAAGGTGTTTACAAGAGCCTTCCCGGGAGTAAGCAATTTGAGGAAATTGTACGCAAGCAAGGCATCGGAAGAACCAAGGTGTTGGTTTTGAACGAAAGTTCAATGCCAATGGAGTTGAGTGGGAAGAAGATGAATACCCCAAGACAAAGTTTGTTCCTCAAGAAGAGAAGTATGATCCTACTTCCTTAAAGGAGACACAAGCTCAAGATGATGTTCCACCACAAGACCACAAGCAAAAAGGCAAGGATAAGCTTCAAGAGGAGATTGATGCATTTGAAGAAGCTCCAAAGGCCTTGGTCAAGTGGGTTCCCAATACTATGTCAAGCTCTACTTCATCAAGTACGACTACAACTCCAAGGATTCCCATCAAGATGATGTGGATCCCGAAGAAGAAGAACTAGAGAGTTCTTGAGGGTGACTCCGCCAACATATTTCACTCATATCATTTTGGCAACTACAAGTGCAATCAACTTTCACATCTTGCACTAGTTCAAGGAGTCACAAACCCTCTTGTTGGTAAGACAAGGGACAAGGTAACCTAATGCTTTCATAGACATCATCTTATGTGTGCATCACTCTATGTCTATGGATATCCTTATTTGTTCCTTGTGGCTAACCCGTGTAGGTACTGAAAGTGCAACTCACTCCAAAAGGATTGCTCCAAATGATCTTCATCAACATTGAACATCCACATCTTCAACACCTACATGAAGTCATCATCGACAAAACCCAAGGTTAGTTCATCCTTCTAAGGGGGGATCTCACATCTAGGGGGAGCTTTACTCTAAAAATTGAGCTAAAGCAACTCTAATGATGTGAACACATCAATGCATTATGTAAAAGTGGTAACCCCACTTGTGCTTAAACGATGAGTATGACCTATGATCAAATGTTCTCATTTGACTCTTAAGTCAATATACTCATATATAGATGACCTAGTCATCGCCAATTGCTTGATAGATGCTAGAATTGGTTGTGCATGCTTTGCCACATATTTCATTTGCCATTTTATTGTGTGAGCATGTTGGTTGCATATTTTACTCATTCGAGGACATCCACTTGTTGTTTTGATTGATTGGGTTCTTTTTTCTTTTGCCAAGTGGATGGACAAGAATGCCTAAGAACCTTCTCTAGCTATCTATGCTCTTCTCGTCTCAAACTCTATTCATGCTACATCACAAAATTTGATCAAGTCAGATTCGAACCACTCTGTGTGAGGAGCACTCGGAGTCCCCGATTCATCATAGATTTAAACTTCCAAAACTTCTTTGTACGTTTCGGTCTGACCGATTCTTCCATTTCGGTCATACCGAGATCACTAAGTCGATCCATGTTTTCAATCTCGGTGCAACCGATTTGAACTTTTCGGTCACACCGAGTTGCTGTAATTGCTTGCAGTTATGCATCTCGGTGCCACCGAGTTGTTCCACTCGGTCACACCGACAGGGTCGGGCTATATACCCACTGGCAAAAATTTGGAAACTTTCTCCTAACTCTTTCACCCGCGCATAGCCCGGTCTGCCTCCAGGGTCTCCGGATCATCTTCCTCATCGCCAGCCACCTCCTGTCGCTGGTCTCCGCCGCCGTCAACGGAAATCATCCCCTCCGTTGCCGCCGTAGCGAGTTCATCGCCGAACTAGGGTATGGACTTGATCACTGTGCTATCCCCGTCCGATTCCTAGCACATTGTGTTCAACATGAATCTTGCCACGATTGAAACTATTCTATCCAGTCAAAACACTCCGTAGATTAGAGATGAACTGAAAATTTAGGGTTAGGTTTCTGCCGAAACCATCTCGGACCCACCGAGTTGTAGAACTCGGTTCCACCGATTCGGCTGAGGCCATTGCACATGTGGTTCTCGGTCTGACCGAGAATTACAAATCGATGTGACCGAGTGAAGGACTTTGTGAAACCGTAGCAGTCTCGGTGCCACCGAACTGTCACTCGGTGTGACCGAGTTCACTAGTTTAGGTTCCAACAGCTGCTTCGGTATCACCGAGTTTACAAATCTGTTGATCCGAAATGCTTTCTGTGGAAAACTAAAACTAAGTTTTTGACTCATTCTTTTGCAAAAATCTCTGCATTTTGTGATGCTCATCCACTCTATCTCATCTATATCTATTCACAGGGTCTGCAGTCAGTGTTTGCAATATGTCTGGTCAAAGTGATAGCCAGAACAAGTCAGAGGAGCACATTCAAATGAGTGAGGGCACTAGTCCCTCTAGCAGCTTTGATGAGGGTAGCAGGAGCACTCCAAGCAACTTACCCAAAGCTGCCACCAAGACAAGAAAGAAGAGAACCTCAGAATTTGAGGATGAAGACTATGTGGCTGTTGAGGATGAGGCCATATCCAAGAAAAAGGTGCTCAAGAAGGAGTATGGCACAGCTGCAGCCACCAAGCATGGTATGAAGACCAAAGTACCTGCCAAAAGGATTCCCATGTCTAAAGCCAGAGCCTCCACTCAAGCATCATTGGAATCTGAACCCAAAGAGGCTGATGCTGTGTGGGGACCCCGACTCATAAGTCGTGATCACCGAATGCACGTGTACAGTGATCCCAGAGATCAATGCTCACTGAACACACAGAAGCTAAATAACAAGAGTCTTATATCCATACATATCGTCTTACAAAAATTATGACCATTATGGTCAAGTCTTACATTGATAAAGCCTTAAGGGCTGAACATCAAATAAAACACAAGTAGAGGAAATCTTCGTCGATAAGTAGAACCCATGCCATCTGCCTTAACCCTACAGGCATTCTGACTGGGAAACGTCCTAGTTCGCAAGTTCATCTCCATAGAACTCTTCTTCGAACTCCGGTTCTTCCATGCCTGGCCGATTAAATAACAAGTGGCAAGCCAATGAGTACTTTGAATGTACTCGCAAGCAACCCATGTTTCGGTTCCAGATATAACAATGCATGATATAGGTAAATTTTTGCGGAAAGCTAGTTTTGAGTGCAATGACATGTTCAACAACTTGCAAGACATGCATCAGGAGAATTCAAGTAACCATGAGGACAGGTTACAGATATTGACATAAATAGAGTGGGCACCAACCCAACTCAATCATGTCAAGTCCTTTGACTTGAGTCAAGTAGAACTTCCCACTTATCCAAACACACACATTGGTTTGTAAACATGTGGACGTAGCCCAAGAGCGGTTACCCAACTGTCCTTGACCGTGGACACGGCTATTCGAATAGTTTTACACTCTGCAGAGGTCGCACACTTTACCCACAAGATCCGGGAACTTCCGTGTCATCCACGACCAGCGGTACCTCAAGTACCCGGTAAGCACCGATCACTACCTTTCCCTAGACGACACTAACATGGAGTCCACTCGATTGGCAGTAACCCCCGTGCCCACATTTCACATAACATTTTCGTGGAGCCTTGCTCCCATATTTATCACATACCACTGGCATGGGGTACCAACGGTGTGTCCAGTGCCCTGTGAAAACAGTCATGGCCGCCCTACCTGGCACGACCCCGTCTCGAGAGAGCGCACCAACAACTCCCCGTCACTAGTAATGTGGGCTGCAAGCTAGTATCGGTCTAGGTAATCAATAATGCCCTTTCCCATATAAGGGTAGAGTGGTTGCGCATGTAAGGTTGGAATAACGGTCGCAACTTAAACCAATCCGTTTTGAAGACAACACACCCTTGCCTCGGTACACCACTTCGTCATCAAGTGGCTACCCAACTCATCATCTCCCCCGGGCATAAGTAGCACCCGATGGGGGTTTTCTAAAAGTCTTTTGAAATGTTTTTGTCTCCATCACCATGCATACACCGTCCCAGTTGCGTATCATCTACTTTATCATCCTATCTACTCCCACCGGCATAACCCTCATAGGAAGGTAGGGTCATGCACAATGCAAGTATCAACGAGGAAGTAACAGAGGCAACCAACCAACGTGGTTTACCATCTCATCATGATTCCGATGCAACAATAATAAGTGCTATAAGACATACATAAAAAGGGTTTCATGGGCATGGTCAAAGGGCTGCTTGCCTTGGCTGGCTTGGTCTTCAAAGTCTTCAGGCCCTTCCTCTCCTACTTCTCCAACTACTTCGTCAAACACGGGATCTAATCGTCGCAAGAAAACACCGGATAAATGAGACAATAACAAAAACAGAAAAGTCAAAGTGCTCAGAAAAATGTCAACTTATTTTTGTAAAATACTAGGAGGAAAACTAGGAAGGGGAAAATTCTTGGTTTTGGATTTGGAGCTAGGGAAACAGAGTTGTGGATTTTCAAACAGAGGCTCTATTGTTCAAATTTGAATTTAAATTTGAACAGAGCAAAAAAGTGTAATGGATGTGCATGAAAGTTACATCAATAAATAGGTGGGATTATTCTGAGATTTTAGGAGTTGGAATTATTTCATTTGGGCAAGTATTTTGTCATGTGGAATTTTTGTAAAACAGGCAGAAAAAGAAAAATAAAAGCGGCCTTTGTGCCTTTGGGCTGAGAGGCCACGGGCAACAGGCCCAGAGGGAAATCAGCCAGCGAGGCCGCCACGTCAAGGCGTAAAGGTAATCGCCTTCACCGATGGCGAACTTGTAGCGTGCGTTTAAACCTGACGGGTGGATCCCACCCGTCAGGGCGTGAGGCTGACGGGCAGGGCCCACGGCCGTCGTCGTCTACCTCCGTCCAGAGGCAACGGCGAGCTCGCCGGCGGCGATATAGGGCACGGGAGGGTGCGTGGGTGGTACCGTTGGACTCGGGAGGATTTCGCCGTTCGGGTGATGGTGGAGATGGTCGGCGAAGCAGCCTGGTTCGCCGGCGACGAGGTCACGCGGCGGAGATGCTTCGGGCGTCGATGGTTCCGGCCGTTCCCGGCTGCAAAAGGAGTGGGAAAGAGAGGGGAAAGGGTCAGTGACGCCTTGCGGTTTCAGATCAAGAGAGAACAAGGGCGGTGGAGGCATGTACCGCGTGGACATCGATGAACCGAGGCGGCGGAGCTCGAGCTTGATCTCGAGCTCGGGCGGCTCCGGAGGCTACTGGGTGGTGCGGGAGGTGGATTAGGAGCGTGGGGGAGCGACAGGAGGTGAGAGAGAGGCTCGGGGTCGCCTCTTATAGGCTGGCCGAGGTCCACCGTGGGCGCGCTGACCTCACGGTTCCAGCAGGATCGGCTCGGGTGGCCGTTAGAGAGGAAATGGAGGGCTCGGGGGTGTTCGTGGGAGTGGTGTAGGGTGCCAGGGAGAGAAAGAAGGAGCGGGACGAGCTGCACGCAGGCCACAGGAGTGGCGCGAGCATTGGCCGAGCGGGGCGGCGCTTTGGCGCGAGCTGCAGGAGAGAGAGGAGGGCGCGGGAGCAAGTGGGCGGCCTGCTGGCATGGAGCGGACGTCGAGGGGAATCGACTGGCACGCGGGGGAGGATCGAGGTGGCTGGGAGACGCGGCATCAACGGTCGGGTGCCCTGCCAGGCGCTCCAGAGCACGACTTTAGCCGACATCCGCGGCTTTCCCGCGTCCGCGCGCGTCCACTTGCATCTGGAGGCTGCAGGGGGCATGGGCAAAAGCTGGAGAGGGGCTTGGATGCTCTGGAAAGCTGAGGGGAGAGAAGGAGGCTGAGAGAGAGAGAGAAATCTGCTGTCTAGAGAAGAAAAATGGGGTTCCCCCTCCCTTCATCATTGCTTCCTCGGGCAGGGAAGCATCCGGGTGCTAGAGGGGAACGAGGATGGGTTGTGGTAAAAAGCAGGGCTCAAGGGGATTAGTGGAAGAGGCTGGAATTTGCATTTTAAAATTTTGCCAGAAGGTGTTTGATGATGTTTTGGGCAAGTAAATGACTTTCACTTGTCATGAGACTCCACAGGGTGAAATGTCACATATAATTAGGGCCTTCCACCAATTTGGAGCTTATTTGGGCAAAGTTGCCAATGCAACTTTTGTAAACCCTAGAAACTGGCAGGAATAGACTTGTGCAGATCTAGTTGAGTAAATCACTTCTCCTTGATGCACCACTTGGTGTGGTGGCCTCATTTGGTCATGTGATCATGCTCACAAAAGTTGGGATCAAGGAGAGAAAGTTGGTAGTACAAAGTAGTTCAAATTTGATTCTGGCCAGAGGGGGTTTTGGGGGATTTTCATGGGGTTATATTATTCTCCATGACATGATACTTGCCAAGATCATCCAAACATGTCATATGTGACATGCTAGAATTTTCTTGGAATTTTTGGAGGATATTTCCTCTGTAAATATTTCAAAAGCTTGAAATATACAGAAAGGGTTTTTGAGGGGTTTGACCAATATTCTGAACATGACCATGTGTTGAAACTCTCATATATGGCAAATATATGCCCACTGAGTTTTCCTGATTTTTGTCAAATGTTTTTAAAATAATAAAACAATTTTTCCCTATTAAAGACCATTTCTGGCCTTAAGAAAAAGCTTTTAAATAAAATAGGAAAATAACTTTTAAAATTATATTTTTGTTGTTTATGGAAGTCCTATATCTATTAGGTCTCAAATATACTCTTTGAAATATTTTTCATACCCCAAATCAAGTACTTGTAGTGCAAACCTCAATTCAGTGGTTTTTGGCAAACTAATTTTTGAAAATACTATTTGGCCAAATTATTTTTCTAAGAAAATACTATATTGCTCTATACACATGGCATGATCATTGGGCAGAAGTTTAGGGCAAGGAGATGAAGTATATAGGGTGAAGTTGTGTTGACTTTGAAGAGCACTTGGAAACACAGAGAGAAAACCCAACTCCAAATAAAAGCCAAATAATGCAAAAGTTTTTGTTGGTCCAAATTTTCATGCTTTATTAGTGCAAATGAAATGTTACAAAATGCAGGGTGTGATAGACCTACCCCCCTTACAAGAATCTCGTCCCCGAGATTCCTAAACTAGGCTTTAAAGAGATACGGAAACTCGGAACTAAGGTAGTCTTCACGTTCCCAAGTTGCTTCTGCTTCAGTGTGGTTGCTCCACTGGACCTTGAAGTACTTGATGGTGCGGCTTCGAGTGTGTCACTCAGCCTCATCCAAAATGCGGATGGGCCTCTCACGGTAAGTCAAATCAGGCTGAAGGTCAATGGCTTGGTGACTGACGTCTTTGTAAAGATCAGGCTTGTCTGGAACTTGGAGACATTTTCGGAGTTGTGACACGTGAAATACGTTGTGCACATCGGATTGTTCAGGTGGCAGTTCCAACTGATAAGCCACTTCCCCTCGTCGGTCAGGGATCTTGAAGGGGCCGATGTATCTTGGGGCGAGCTTTCCTTTGACGTGGAAGCGCTGGGTTCCCTTGAGAGGTGTGACCCGGAGATAGACATGATCTCCAACTCGGAAGGTCATGTCTCGACGACGTGAGTCAGCGTAGCTCTTTTGTCTTGACTTGGCAGTCTTCAACCGTTCTTTGACAAGTTGGACTTGCTCTTCTGCTTCACGGAGGATATCGGGTCCAAAGACTAGTGCTTCTCCAGTCTCGGACCAGTTCAGGGGAGTGCGGCACTTCCGTCCATATAGCACCTCAAACGGTGCCATCTGAAGGCTGGACTGGTAGCTGTTGTTGTAGGAGAACTCGGCAAAATGGAGGCAATCTTCCCACTTAGCTCCATATGCTAGGACACAGGCTCGGAGCATGTCTTCGAGTATCTGATTCACTGCTCGCCTAACCTCCTGGCCTGGATGGAAAGCGGTCTTTGAAGGACAACTTGGTCCCCATGGCCTCCTGGAACTTCTTCTAGAACCTTGAGGTAAATTGGGTTCCCCTATCTGACACAATTTCCTTGGGAACGCCATGAAGGCTTACGATTCTCTTGATGTAGAGGCTGGCTAACTGGTTCCCCTTGTAGGTCGTCTTGACAGGAATGAAGTGGGCCACCTTGGTCAAATGGTCAACAATGACCCATATGGAGTCATGTCCCTTGCTTGACCTGGGTAAACCGGTGATGAAGTCCATCCCGACTTTGTCCCACTTCCATTCAAGCACCTTGAGAGGTTGCAACAATCCGGTGGTCGGCGATGTTCAGCTTTGACTCTCTGGCATACGTCACACTTTGCAACATAGGTGGCAATCTCCCTTTTCATCCCGTGCCACCAGAATCTTTCCTTCAGGTCTTGATACATCTTGGTTCCTCCAGGATGGATGGAATACGGGGTGTCATGAGCTTCTTGCAAGATCAAATTCTTGAGCTAAATCTGGTTGGGTACGCAAATGCGATTCCCAAACCACACAATTCCTTTCTCATCTTCTGAGAATACTGGGGCTTTGCCTGCCTCGATCTTCCTCTTGATGCCTTCAATACTTTCGTGTCCCTTCTGGGCTTCCTTAACATCATCCATCAGGGTAGGCATGACTTCAAGGTTGGCTAAGAATCCTGGTCCAACCAGTTCCACCCCGAAGCTTTCAAGTTCTGCATACAAGGCGGGTAGCCTTCCCTTAAGCATAGCATTCAAGGAACAAGCCTTTCTGCTTAAGGCATACGCTACCACATTAGCCTTTCCAGGGTGGTATCGGACATCGAGGTCATAATCCTTGATCAACTCTAGCCACCTTCTCTGCCTCATGTTCAATTCCTTCTGAGTGAAAATATACTTCAGACTTTTGTGATCCGTGTATATCTCGCACCGCTTCCCTAGAAGGTAATGTCGCCAGGTCTTTAAGGCGTGAACTACAGCTGCCAACTCAAGATCATGAGTAGCATAGTTCTCTTCATGAGGACGCAGCTATGCAGATAGATATGCTACGACTACGCCTTCTTGCATCGAACACCTCCCGATCCGATTCTCGACGCATCACAATATATCACAAATTCCTTGTGTATATCCGGTGTGGCGGAACTGGGGCGGTGGTCAGCCTCTTCTTTAGCTCCTGGAAGCTCTCTTCGCACTTAGGCGTCCATTCAAACTTCTTGTCCTTCTTCAAGAGCTGGGTCATAGGTCGGGCAATGCTTGAGAATCCTTCAACGAACTTGCGGTAATATCCCGCGAGTCCAAGGAAGCTTCGACTTCCTTCACATTGCTCGGAGTTTGCCATTCGATCCACGGCTTGAATCTTGGTGGGGTCCACTAACAACCCTTCGCATTCAATACATGACCCAAGAATCCAACTTCACGCAGCCAAAACTCGCACTTGCTGAACTTGGCATACAGTTGGTGCTCTCGAAGCTTGTCTAGGACCATCCTCAAGTGTTGCTCGTGCTCTTCTTCCGTCTTCGAGAAGACAACATTGTCATCAATGAAGACAACGACAAACTTGTCCAAATATTCCATGAAGATCTTATTCATGAGATACATGAAGTAAGCTGGGGCATTGGTCAATCCAAAGGACATGACCGTGCACTCATCTGAGCCATATCTGGTTACAAATGTCGTCTTCAGAATATCTTGGGGTCTTATTTTCAGCTGGTAGTACCCACATCTGAGGTCGATCTTGGAGAACACCTTGGCCCCTTGAGTTGATCAAACAGATCATCAATCTTGGGAAGTGGATAGTTGTTCTTGATTGTAACTTCATTGAGGGAGCGGTAGTCAATGTACAAGCGGATGGTACCGTCCTTCTTTGCCACAAACAGAACAGGTGACCCCCAAGGGGAGGCACTAGGGCGGATAAATCCCTTCCTCAACTGCTCTTCCAGCTTGCTTCTTCAATTCTACTAACTCTTGATCCCATTCTATAAGGCTTCTTATAGATGGGTCCTGCCCGCACGAGCTCGATGATGAACTCAATGTCTCGGTCAGGAGGCATCCCCGGTAGCTCATCAGGAAAAACATCGGGGTATTCGCAGACTACCGGCACTTGCTCCAATCCAACTTCGGTCAGGCAGTTGACTTGGTGGCTTGAGCGGAGGAGGGGTTGGGGGCAAATTTGACTTCGACTCCTTGGTCATTTGTCACAGTGACCGTTCGGTTGGCACAATCTAGCAAGCCTTGGTGCTTGCCAATCCATTCCCAAGATCACGTCCAAGCCTTGTGACCTAAGGATGATAAGGTGCGCTAGGAAGTCTACCCCATTGATGACAATCCCGACTCCTTTACATCCTATCTTGGCTCTCATCTCTGCTCCGAGGGTTTGTACCACCATAGGGTTATTCAGGGGTGTAGGGGTCATGCCACTTTTTGATGCAAACCTTTGGGTGACAAATGAATGCGTGGCTCCAAAATCAAACAAGACAGTTGCAGATGCTAAATTGACAAGGAACGCATTAAAG
Organism: Aegilops bicornis; assembly: GCA_021605145.1. Taxonomy (NCBI): domain Eukaryota; kingdom Viridiplantae; phylum Streptophyta; class Magnoliopsida; order Poales; family Poaceae; genus Aegilops; species Aegilops bicornis. The sequence goes on from CM038670.1 coordinate 342,556,822, forward strand.
ACGACGTCCGGGTCTTCCCCGGGCTTCTTCTGCATGACATGATTCACACGACCCTTGCCGTTGGTGGGCAGGTTGCGGAGCTTGGGTCCTTGGTGGCTTTCCACGGCCTTGTCATGGAGTTCTGCGCATTGGGCGCGGTGCGTCCGGGCTTCTTGTTGGGGCAATACTTGGAGTAGTGTCTGGTGACCACATCCAAAGCAAGTGACTTGGTTGGGGTTGATGCTTTTGCCGGCATTGTTATTGGGGTTGTTGTAAGCTGGCCTGGGGCTGGCATACTGCCGAGGTGGATAGTTGGTGCGGGGTGCAGGAGCTCTTGGCTGCTGATAGGTTGGCTTGATCGGGGCTGGCTGCCACGGGCGAGGCTTTTGGTTGCTGGAGCTACCCTTGCTGATCATCTTGCGCTTACCGGTATCATCCAAAGCGTCTCGCTTGTCTTCAAGCATGAGTGCCTTGTTCACCAGATCAGGAAAGGTTGGGCAGTCACACACAACAAGCGTAGCATCAGAGAGTCTGGTTAAGGCCTTCCATGAAGCGCTCCCTTTTGGCAGCATCAGTGCTGACATCCTCAGGAGCATACCTTGACAGAACACTGAACTTCTGCATGTACTCCTTGACAGTGCTACTACCTTGCTTTAGGGCCCGGAACTCACGCTTCTAGATGGCCATAATCCCAGAAGGAATGTGGGCCTTGCGGAATTCTGCCTTGAAGTCATTCCAAGTGATGTCTTGCCCCGCATGCATGACCTTGAATCCATCCCACCACGCTCTGGCAGTACCCCGAGAGCGATGGGCAGCATATGCTACCCTCTCACGGTCTTGATGCAGCCGACTAATTCCAACAGGTCCTCAATGCTGCGGACCCAGTCGTCTGCATCCAGGGGTTCAGCAGTCTCGATGAAGGTGGGTGGTGCATGCTTCTTGAACTCTGCCAACGTGGAACGTCCATTGTCGTTCCCCGCCGGTTGGCGGTTGACATCCTGAGCAATCATCTGGAGGGCTGCTGTGTTGGCTTGGCGTTCCTCTCGGAAGGCTTGGAGAAGCTGAGTCATGTCCATGTTTGCAGGTGGTGGCGGTGGTGGAGCTTGTCCTTGGGCTTGGTCCTGAGTGGCTCCTGCTCCGGCTTCTTGCTGCTTTGGGTAGAGGTACCAAGACGTGTTACAACAGGCATCTGTTGGAGCGATCAAGGGCTCATGAGGGAAAGCAATATAGATGAGGTGCCTAGTAAGGGGGTGGGCGTGACACAATTTTTAATTTAAACAAGGGCCAGAAGGGCCAAACTCATGCATTAAAACCAAATGGGGGATGTAGTCGTTTACAAGTTCCCGAAGGGAAAGTACGACTTCATCAAAGCAAGTTGAAAGCAAGCACAACACAACATGGTTCCATTTGAACCATTACACGGACTCGACTTCACATAAGGGGTACACGACCTATCCTACCTTAAGGGTTACAGACTGTCGGGGAGGCTGATCGTACCCACGGACACCTATGGGGCCGGCGGAGCAGGCCCTTTTGTGGTTCGGAGGGGGGCGGAGGTCGCACGAAGAGCGGATCGAGGCGATGCACACGAGCGGTTTACCCGGCCGGAGCTCTCCGAAGAGATAAAACTCCTACTGCTGCTTGTCTGATCTATTGTGTTCTTGCTAGGGAGCAATGCGGGCTACAAAACCTAGCGCGAGTGTATCTAGTATCGAGTGGGTCGAATGAACCCCACGAGACGAACCTGGCCCGCTGAACTGAACGGAACCGAACCCTCTTTACGTTGCACTCGGGCCTCCTTTTATATGCTCAAGGGGTCTCCGACAGGTGGCAACATAGGCGGGGGTACAAATGTAAAAACAGGAGTTGGTACACCTACTTGAACAAAGGTAATACCTTTGCAAAATACCTAACTCTGACGGCAAGGGACAAAAGCAATAAATGCCCGTCGTTGTCGCCCAAACAGTGTAACAGAGACCGTCAGTGCGCCTCCGCTTCGCCACGATGGTGAGCCTGTCGTCAGCGCCGCTTATCGCTGCTCTCCGGCTGGCTGCCTGACCGCTCGACACGTGCCCATGGAATGGTCCCATGGCGACACGTCGCTGGGTGAGCTGGAGCGGAGACGGAGAGAAGTTGCATGCCGCGGCAAGCGCCTTGCCACGGCCGAATCCTTGTCGCGATCCGAGCCTTCCCGGCAAGCTCCTCTTGCCGGGGCCTTGTCTCCTGCGTGCCTGGAGTGGCCTTCCCGACAAGCTCCTCTTGTCGGGGCCTTGTCTGTGCCTAGGGAGGCCTTCCCGGCAAGCTCCTCTTGTCGGGGTCTTGTCTTCAAAATGGCTGCGGAGGGTCTTGGCGGAGGCCCGGCGAGGCTTGCCACGGGACGCTTCTGTTGCCTGCAGACAAGTTCGGGTACTAAGGTACCCCTACTTTAGTACACCGGCAGAGCCCCCGGTCTGGGCCATACACGGTGCCTGCGCTGTTGGGCGAGGCCCAAACCAGGCACGCACGCAGCCTGGGTCCAAACCAAACCCACTCAGATCCGCCGCGTCCCCGTAACGGCACGCGTCAATTGCAGCGTCGTGGGGAAGTGGGCGGCGTATGGGTCGCTCCACCTGTCAGCCTCGATTCATATCCCCGCCACGTGGTTCCCGTGCTCTTGGGGTCACGGACGGTGGAAGTGGAAAGCTGGGCCGTTACGAGCAGAGGCAGCAGGTCGGCCCCGATTCCCTGCTCTTCCTATGCCCTGATTTGTCGAACGAGGCGGTCGAGCCCCCACCTTGCTTCCTTAAAAAGAGCGGAAGGGGAGCGCAGAAGCCCGCACTCTCCCATCTCCTTCTTTCCTCAGTTTCTGCTCCCCTTTCTCTCATTCGCCATGGAGAAAAGGAACCTTGGTCCTTCATCGGTGGCGGCGAGGGTCGCCGCTAGACAGCGCTCCCCTCCCAACCCCACGCCCGGGGCGGCAGAGCCAGCCCCAAGAGGAAGAGGGAGGGGGCGAGGTCGTGGACGAGGTCGAGGCGCTCGGGAAGAGGCGGACGGGCGGCGCGGCTGCCTCCGCTCCCGCCGGCGGTTCCCGTCCCTGCGGGCGGTCCATACAGGGGACGACCCTTGCGAGTTCTTCGTCGAGGCTGCGCCGGCGCCTCGTCGTCGCCTCCGGCTTCCGGCTCCGTTCATGGCGCGATGGAGTCGGATCCGCCGAGACGCCGAGACTGCACATGAGGGCTGTGGAATCAGCGGCATGCGAGTCCGTGTAGTCCCAGCCCCTAATGTGATGTATCTCGATCGTGGGTGGAAGACGTTCACTTTCGCATCCACACCTGAGGCGGGGTTTACCCTCCATTTTAAGTTAATGGAGGGTGATCTCCTCTCCGTCAAGGTCTTCGGGGATCTTGGCACTCGGGCGAAGTGCTGCGTGGATAGCTCCTCCGACAGCGAAGATTCCCCCTCGAGCGAGAGTGACGAGGAGGAGAGAGATAGCGACGACGAGGTTGGCGGGCCCGATTAGTTGTCGGGCACCGCTTCGCGCGTCACCGGCGACCCCATCATCCGCGTCGCCGGCTCCTTGAACTCCCCGGGGTCGTCTCCTTGGGCGACTGGTGTAGGGAGGCTGCGGAAGGGGAAGAGGGGTGACGACAAGGCCGTCAAGTCGGAGTACGAGGGCGTAGTGCCCTCGACAGCGTGCTGACGTCCTGCCGCCCCGTCTTGAGCCCGCCTGGCGCTGCCGTCTCCGTCAGGCCCTCGTGGAGCTCCCGGGATGTTCTCTTGGTGCCTTCTGGCACCTGTAGCTCGCCTAGGCGTTTCTTTTGCCCTTCTTGCCTCCTTGACCTACCTCCTGAAGAGAGGGACAGAAAAAGGATTACGGGCATCTTATCTTTTTAATTTGTAAGCCTTCGGGCCTTATCCGCATTTAATACTTGTAATCTTCCCTTTCATGTTTTTCATTCCCCACGGATTGAATCCGAGTAGAATGTTTTTAATGAAAAAGTGATTCTTGAAAAAGGACTAAGGGCTTATCTGATATCTCAGCCTCCGGCAACTCTGGCTGGCCGCAGCTCCGGCAACTCGGCTTGCCGCAGCCCCGGCAACTACGGCTTGCCGCAGCCCGGCAAGAACGGCTTGCCGCAGCCCGGCAACTCTGGCTTGCCGGGGCTTGGGTACCAGCGCGCCCTTCTCCTCTTCGCTGTTATTTCAGTTCTGAGAACGATTCAGCCAGTGCCGCGATAAGTTATTTTTTGTAATATAACTTTATTCTGGGCAACGTTTGCTACGTTACTTCCTTTACTCGACACTTGGCTTTGTATGTTATTGCCCTACGTTTTTCAGGGAAACTTGCCGGTGCAGGCACCCTTGCCGCGAGCGCCGAGTGCGGAACTACAGCAGCCTTCATCAAGGGTCGCCACCGACAAGCAACCTTGTCGCGGACTAGCCGCAGCTCACTTAAGTTGTTGAGCCGGACTGGAAACAAAGTAAGGGCGACCAGTCACGATTTGGTTCCTCTGCAAGGAGTTCTCCATACAAAGTACTATCGTTCGAGGAAGATAACTTAAAAATTTAAAATTGATTGCTCAAACTTTGGCAACTTAGCTTTTCGGTCTCTTGCTTCCCGATGAGGTGAATCTTCCTCGGCGGTGTCTCGGTCCATAGTATTATCTCCTCCTCCCCCTGGTTAACTTGTGCGCTGAGGGAGCCCTCCTTTCTTTGTGAAAGGAGAAAGAAGAGGAAATAACATTATGGAGCCCAGTGACTCGATTCTGCTTACGGGTGTGGTTGCTGCACAAAGTGTTAGCCAAAACATGCAATAAAATGATGAAAGCATGAACTTGACAAGCTATGCGCAACACATGGGCTTCTTGATGCATCGGGTGCGCCCAGCTTTGTCTGAAAGGATTACATGCAACAGCGGCAAGACTTGTACAAAAGGTGGTTGCGGAACGGATTCCGACAACCGCGCCTTTATAGGTAAAACTTACGAAGATGCTCGATGTTCCGGAGTTGCTCACCGGAATGCCATCTTCGGTCTCAAAGCGCATAGCGCCGAGCCTAGTGACTTCGTTTCACCCGATAAGGGCCTTCCCACTTCAAGGCGTCAACTTGTTTGAATTCTTGGCGGACTGAACGGCGAAGAATAAGGTCGCCTTCCTCGAGACTTCGGCACTAACCCTGCGGCTATGGTAGCGGCGCAGGGCTTGTTGTAGCGAGCGGCTCGCCTGGCTGAAGGCGATCCTCCTCGAGGAGCAGCGCGTCATCTTGTCGCAGCTGCTCTTGCTCAAGCTCATCATAAGCGAGTACTCGAGGCGATCCGTATCTGAGTTCCGTGGGGAGAACTGCCTCGCTCCATAGACTAGAGCAAAGGGTGCACGGCGATGGCTCGATTTGGCGTCGTCTGATCGACCAAAGAAACACCGGCACTCCTCGATCCAGTTTCTTCCGCACTTGTGCAGCCTTTTGAAAGTTACGGTCTTGAGTTCGCGCAGCACTTCAGCATTTGCCCTTCTTCGCTTGACCGCTGCTTCTCGGGTGAGCAACGGAAGCAAAGCAGACCTTGGCGCCAAGGTCTTGGGCGTCTTGCATGAAGGTGCGACTCATAAATTGTGTGCCGTTGTCGGTGATGATCCTGTTCGGGATTCAAAGCGGCAAACAATCGACCAAGAACTTGATCACGACTGTTGTCACCTTCCTCACTGCTTCCACTTCCGGCCACTTTGTGAACTTGTCGATGGCGACTTACAAGTACTCAAAGCCCCCGACAGCTCGGGGGAAGGGGCCGAGGATGTCGAGCCCCCAGACCGAAAATGGCCAGGATAAAGGGATCGTCTGGAGAGCTTGAGCTGGCTGGTGTATCTGTTTGGAATGGAACTGGCACGCTTCACACTTGGTTACTTGTGCAGTTGCATCTGGAGGGCTGTCGGCGGAAGAAACCTTGCCGGAAAGCTTTGCGGCAAGTGCTCTTCTTGCCAATGTGGTGACCACATATGCCTCCATGTATCATCGCCAACAGCTTCGTCCATCTTCCACAGGAATACACTTCAATTTCACACCGTTGAGTCTTCTTACATGCAGTATCTTTGTCGACAAACTGGTACATACTTGACCGCCGGGCTACTCTTTCCGCTTCTTCCTCGCTCTTGGGAAGTTCTCTGTCTGAAGGAAATGGACAATCTGTTGTGCCCATGTTGGAGCTACGGCTCGACAACAAGGACTAAAGGCACATCTGCTGCTGCGGGAACATCAGCTTCTACGGCAAGAGCACGTGGCTCTGCGAGCTAGATGCTCCCGACAAGCTTGCCGGAGCAAGACTTGTTGGGAGCGTGCCTTCAACGAAACAAACCACAGGGTTTGTCGAGCAGAACTGCTCCTCGGCCTTTATTGGTGTTGATCTTGGGGACCTTTGCAACGACGGCTTCGGGAAGCTCTGTCGGAAAATAGTCACCAGAGGCCAACTTCCTCTTCTTGCTCTGTCCAGTCGATGGTGTTACGGTTGGCTGAGTCAGCTTGAGCACGAAAATCCCTGGTTCCACAGGTAACTTAAGCGCAGCGCACTTTGACAGGCCGTCAGCAATATCATTCTAAGCTCTTGGAACATGTTCCATTTGCGGGCCGTCAAAGTGCTCTTCTAGCTTCCTCACTTCATCAACGTAGGCTTCCATCAACGGACTCTGGTAATCTTTGTTGACTTGGCGGACGACGAGCTGCGAGTCACCCCTGATGATGAGCTTCTTGATCCCAAGGTCTACTGCGATCCACGAGACCGGCAAGCAAACCTTCATACTCTGCGGTATTGTTTGTCGCTTGCTCCTTGGGAAAGTGCATCCGGACGACGTACTTGAGGTGCTCTCCGGTGGAGTGCGATAAGCGACGCCGCACCGGCGCCTTGCAGCGAGAAGGCACCATCAAAGTACATCAGCCACTCCTTGCTTGCTTCTTTGACGGGAATGCTCGTCTTCGGAATCTCTTCATCTGGCGTTGGCGTCCATTCTGCTATGAATTCTGCCAATGCTCTGCTTTGGATAGTTGATGTGCTTTCAAACTTAAGACCAAAGCTTGACAGCTCCAAAGGCCCACTCGACAATCCTGCCTGCCGCTTACGGATTCTCGCGGTATCCTCTTTAGGGAAAGCGAGTGACAACTGTGATCTCATGTGCTTGGAAGTAATGGCGCAGCTTTCTCGAGGCCATGAGGAGGCCGAAAAGCAATTTCTGCACGTTGGAATACCTTGACCTAGCCCCTTGCAGGAGGGAACTGACAAAGTAGATTGGCGCTGCACCATCCTTTTCTGCATCTGTTCACGTGTCTGCGCGGACTCATCCTTGTCGGGACCAGAGCTTGTCGGCGAAGCCCCCCGCTTGTCGTTGGATGTGTTTGCCATGGTTGCTGGCTCATCATCCGCCTCCCTCTCCGCCACTAACGCAGCACTAACCACTTGATTGGTTGCCGCTATATATAGCAGCAACTTCTCTTGTGGCCTAGGTGCGACAAGTGTTGGAGTGGAGGACAGGTATCTCTTCAAGTCCTGCAGCGCAGCCTCCGCTTCGGGAGTCCATTTTACTAGACCTGCCTATTTCAAAATCTTGAAAATGGCGAGGCGCTCAACAGAACCTAGAAATAAACCTGCTTGAGAGCAGCCACGCAACCGTAAGTCTTCGTACATCCTTGACGCGCTTTGGTGCTTCAATCTGCTCAATGGCCTTGATCTTGTCGGGATTAGCTTCAATCCCCTGAGACACGAAGAACCCGAGAAGCTTGCGGAAGGGACTCCAAACACGCACTTCTCGGGGTTGAGCTTGAGGTTGATCTTGCGCAGATTTGCAAAGGTCTCGTCCAAATCTTGAACCAAAGTTGCTTTGTCCTTGCTCTTGACCACTATGTCATCCATGTAGGCTTCTACATTTCTGTGCATTTGCGGCTCAAAAGTGTCATGGACTACCCTTGCAAATGTTGAACCAGCATTCTTCAAACCGAAAGGCATCCGTATAAAATAGTATGTGCCACATGGTGTGATGAATGCGGTCTTCTCTTCATCTTCTTCAGCCATGAAGATCTGATGGTATCCTGAGTAGGCATCAAGAAACGAAAGCAAATCACATCCAGCCGTGGAGTCAACAATCTGGTCAATGCGCTGCAAGGAAAGCGGATCTTTGGGACAAGCTTTATTAACATCCGTGAAGTCAATACAAAGTCTCCATTTCCCATTTGCCTTGCGCATACGACTACGATTGGCCCGACCACGTGGGATGGAGCACTCCTCGACAAGGCCTGCTGCTTCCGGTTTCTTGATCTCTTCACTATGAATTCTTGGCGCCCACCGCTTGCTTCCCGACTTTTTTGCTTGACGGGCCGCGTGAGGACAAGCGGCAGGCGGTGCTCAATCACTTTCACAGGAACACCGGGGATATCGACGGTTGCCATGCAAACACGTCGACATTCGCCGCAGAAAGCAACGAGCGTGCCTTCCTATTTGGGGTCGAGAGAGGCGCGATGGTGAAGGTACCACCAGCGCCGTCCTCCTTGGCGGGCACCTTCTTGGTCTTGGCGGAGCCACCATCTTCTTGCACTTGCCGGTGGAGCTCGATGGTGCGTCCTCGACGGTAGCGCAGCACTCAAGAGGTGCGCTTGCCGGAGTGAGCATCGAGCCCTTGCCGGACTTGGACGTGGTCTTCTTCCCCGGGAGCTTCATGGCAAGTGTCTGGCAATCTGTCGCGGCTGCTGCATCCCGGAAGATCTTGTCGGCACAGATAAGGGCATCCTTCTTGTCGCCATGGACAGAGATGACGCTTATCGGGCCCGACATCTTGAGTAGGTTGTAGGCGTAGTGAGAGGCTGCCATGAACTTGGCGAGTGCTGGACGGCCAAGTATCCCATTGTAAGGCAATGGGAAATCGGCAACGTCAAATGTAACCCTCTCGATCCCGAAGTTCAGCTCGCTGCCAAATGTGACCGCAACGTAATCTTCCCTTCGGCTTGCTCCTTCCCGGATTGATTCCTTGGAAGGTTCCGGTCTCTTCGAGCTCGCTGTCGAGGATTTGAAGCTTCGGAGCACCATGAGGAGATCAGATTCAAGCGGCCCGCCCGTCAACTAACATTTTGTGACCTTGAGGTTGCGGATGGTTGGAGAGACCAACATCGGCAAGCACCCGACCGCGATTAAGCGATCAGGGTGATCCTCAATATCAAAAATGATAGGCGTCTTGGACCACTTCAGAGGCTTGCGCGACTCTCACGGATGGTTCCGCTGCATTGACCTCCGCATCCATTGCTTGAGTTGGCGGTGGGAGGTATGCAGGAAGCACCTCCGCCAACGCAGAGAACCTCTGTGGCTTTCCTCAAACTCCTGCTCATCGGGTCGTCGTCCTCCATATCTTCGTCGTCATCATCATCTTCATCCTTGTCGTGGCCGCGGGGAGGTCGATCTCCTTGTCGCTGCTTGACTTTGTCGCGGCGTCCTCCCCGGCCGGGACGTTTCTTGCTTGCTCCCCCAGCACCTTCCTGGGCCTTCTCCTTGCCTCGCCGCTCGTACTCAGCTCTCTCCTGTTCGACGAGCTGCACGACCTTCTTGCAGCCCTGGAGATCGTGGCCCTTGGTGCGGTGGATCTTGCAGTACTGCTTGCCGGAGCCGTCCTGCTTGTCAGCGGCCGCCACCGACTGGTGGTTGGCGTCAGCGGCAACCTCCTTGCCGGAGCCACCAGCCTTGGCGTTCTTGTCGCCGCCTCCGTTGCCGGACTGCTCGACAGCTAGCACTTCTCTGCTTTTCTTCTTCCTGTTGCCTCGCCACGGCCCTTCTTTGCCGGGCGGTGTCATCCTTGTCGAGATCCTGCTTCAGATTCTCTCACGAGTCTCCTCCCTTCCTCACAAGACACTTGTCGGCCAAGGCGGACAGCTTCGCTTGGCGTCCTTGACTTTCCACATCGCCATCTCCTCCCTCATCCTGCGGTTCCGCACATTCTCGATGAAATGCGCTGATCACCGCGCAGGGTGGACGTCTGGGATGTTGTAGTGCACTGGCTGAATCTCTGAATGAACTTGCGCAGGGACTCTCCTTCCTTCTGGGCGAGCAAGTGAAGGTCGCTCTCTTGGCCATGAGGTTTGTGGCCACCTGTGAAGGCGCCAACAAACTAATGGCACAGATATGCCCAAGAGGATATGGAGCTGTCCGGCAAGTGCATGAGCCAAGATCTGACGTTGGGCCTCCCCGACTGATCGTACCCATGGACACCTATGGGGCCGGCGGAGCATGCCCCTTTGTGGTTCGGAGGGGGGCGGAGGTCGCACGTAGAGCGGATCGAGGCGATGCACATGAGTGGTTTACCCAGCTTCGGAGCTCTCCGGAGAGATAAAACTCCAACTGCTGCTTGTCTGATCTATTGTGTTCTTGCTAGGGAGCAATGCGGGCTACTGTAAGTGCATCTAGTGCCCCTTAGTGATTTTGGTGTATTGAAGACTTATAGGTTAAGTAACTAATGCGTTTGTGAGTGTACACAGGTCTATAAGTCTATGAGGAGTTTGATATTCTGAGAGAAAGTCGACCCTAAAAATGAAGTTCTTCATCTGAAGACTTTGATATTATGAAGACTTTCTGAAGACTTTGAAAGTGAAGAAATTGGTGTGACCTTGAAGACTTGGTATTCATTTGAGGAACATGAAGCGTGAAGACTTTTGTTTTCGTAGTTTCATTTTCTCTTTCTTGAGTCATAGGAAACACCGCATCGTTAAAGGGGTCGAGGAAATACTAAGGAAAAATTTCCATTTGATGCTCAACTCAAAATCCTACACCTACCAATCCCTTCGAGTGAAGCTTTTGGAAATCTCATACAGATTCAGTCAATTTCTTCAAAGGATGTGACGAAGCTCTTCCGGTCACGAGGAATTTGTTCGATCGAGGAGTTAGGAATTCGCCACGAATTGCCTACACAAGGAGGAACATGATAGCCCCGAGGAATTTGAGAGTCAAATTTCCGACCGTGGCTGTCTTCTTGGCGCCACCTGTCCCAAAATATCTTATCCACCTAACGGTCATATCATTGAAGGGCATTTATGTCTTATCATGTCGGGCTGCTCCCTAGGCTATAAATAGCCGCCCCTACAACCACTAGCTGGTTGGCTGCTCGAGAGAACTTGACACTTGTCATTTGAGAGCAACCCATCCTCTGAGGACTTTGAGCGAAAATCATCAAGTGAGGAAAAACCCAAAAGTGAGGAAAAACCTAAAAACCAAACCCCAACAAACCCAAAGTGATTGAGCATCACTGAAGAAATTGATCCTGCGTGGATCCGATGCTTTTTACCTTTGAAGACTGTGCTTCTTCCAGACGGTTAGGCGCCAAGGTCTAGAGCATCCAAGAGGAATTGTGGATTGCCGGGTGACCAAGTATGTGAAGGTTTGGAAGTCGCTCAAGACTTACCACGAGTGATTGGACGAGGTCTGCGTGACCTTAGTTCAAGGAGAATACGGTGAGGACTTGGTGTCTGAGCTGCGTGCTCAAGGATCGGGTGTCCGGACTGTGTGTCCTCGAGTTTAAATACTCGGCCCGCTCCAACCAGACGTACAAGCCGAGAGGCAGCAGTTGGAACTGGTCTACCAAATCATTGTGTTCACCAACCTAACTGGTTCTATTTCCTCAACCCTTTCATTTCCTCATAAGCGTGTTGAGTGTTTGTCATATCTGTGTTTGAAGACTTTGATCAAGACTTTCTCAATTTCCTCAGTTCAATTTCTTGATCCGCTTGTCTTCATCTTGTGTTATCCTGTGATTACGCTTTACGTACTCTGTGATTGTCTTGATTTCATCATGATGACTATGCTTGTAATCTGTTATGCTTACTTACGAGTACTTATCCCGCTGCAAGTATTCCGACGCTAAGGAATTTCCTCACCGGCAAAGTCCTCAGTGAAGAATTCATAAAAATCGCCTATTCACCCCCCCTCTAGTCGATATAACGCACTTTCAATTGGTATCAGAGCAAGGTACTCCCTTGTTCTGTGTGATTTTGGTTTAACCACCTGAGTTTTAGTTATGTCGACCGCAGTATGATCAAGGTCTCAGCAGGGTGTCCTACCTTCGATGGGACGGACTACCCCTCTTTGGAAGAACAAAATGCGAATGCATCTTGAAGCAATTGACAACGATCTACGGTATGTTGTGACAAAAGGTGTTTCCTCAGTCACACCCTCTACGAATGATGCTGATGTGAAGAGATTCAAGCAACTCGATTCTCAAGCGAAGAATATCATATGTGGCCATCTCGAGCAAAGGTCAATATGGAAGAGTGAGTGCTTTGGAATCGCCAAACTCATCTGGGACAGGCTGTCCAAAGTAAATGAAGGTGTTTCAACTCAGCGTGACTCTCGAGTTGATGTTCTTGGAATCTCTTCAACCGCTTCAAAAGACTCGATCACGAAAATGTTCAACAAACCTTCGATCGCCTCACCGACATCTCAAATGAGCTTCAAGCACTTTGGGTGCCACTGACATCACCGACCATGAGGTGGTGAAGAAATTGCTAAGATCTCTTGATTCCTCATTTGACACTCTGGCACTGATGATACAAGAACGAGCTGACTACAAGTCTCTTGATCCTGCTGATATCCTCGAAAGGCTAAATACTCACGAGTTCCAGCTTGCTGAAAAGAGAGATCTCTATGGTTCTGGCTATGGAAAAACACGTGCCCTGAAGGCCGAGGCTGAATCTGAATCTGAGAGTGAAGACTACGCTAGTAGCCTTGGAGATCTGAAGAATTTGGCGAGGAGCTAGCACTGCTACGTGAAGAAATTCCAGAAATTCTCAAGATGTGGTCGCTTTGGAAAATCCTCAAGAAGCGGTGATTCCTCATCTAGTGACTATAAGCGAAGACTTTGCCACAAATGCAAGAAACCTGGTCACTATATCCAAGATTGTCCTCGATGGGAAAAGGAATTAAGAAAGAAGAAACACAAGGATTACAGTTACGATGGCGTGAAGAAGAAGAAGAAATCATCAAAATCTTCATCATCAAAATCCTCAAAACCTTCTTCTCACAAGAAGAGCAGCTCCAAAAGGGCTCGGGCATTCATTGGCAAGGAAATGGACTCACGAAGCTGAATCGAGGAAAATGAGGAAGAGGAGGAGTCTCAAGAATCCGAACTGGTGTGGCTAGTCCGGCTCTTGCTATCGCTTATGTTAGCAAGTCCATCTTCAACATCAAGAAACTGACTCCACCGACAAACCTGATGAGGAAAACGATGACTATGCTCCCACCTATTGCTTCATGGCAAAAGGTGCCAAGGTACTCAATTTCACCTCCTCTGAATCCATTGAAAATGAATCTGATGAGGATCTCAAGCCCAGCTACTCTAAACTTGCTAAGATTGCTATAAAACAACAAAGGGCTTTTGAAAAGGTTCAAAACATGCTAGATAAGAGTGATGATATGTTAGGTGAAGAAATGGATCGCACTCAAGCCCCGACCGAAAATCTTCAGAGAGACTTGGTCTAAGCTTGATAACCTTCAAGGTCATCATAACACTCTCTTATCTCGATCATGAGAAACTTTCTTATGAATTTCTTCAAAGAAAGCAAGATCTTGAGAAGCTAAGAGCGAGTTATGAAGATCTTGAAGGAGCGCGATTCATTACTTGCTCAACAAATCAACGCTTCTCAAGAAGAATTTGTTCCTCCATGCTTAAAGTGCATTGAACGTGAATCGCTAATTCTTCACCGAATGTTCAAATGCTTCAACTGTTACAAATTCTTCACCTGCCTCTGCTATCACTAATTCCTCATCCGAGGACATTGCTATTATCACCGACGATGCAGGATTGAAGGAATTGTACATGACAGGCATGTACAAAAGCCTCAAAGGGCATCGACTCTTTGTGATGTGCTTAAAAGCAGATCCTCAACAGAAACCCTAGGAAAGAGGGTATCGCATTTGAGAGGAAATTAAATGCCGATGGAACATCTTTGGAAGCCCGAGCGGTACCCCAAAACCTCATGGGTTGCTGCAAAGGGACCTCGATTGATCCATCTACCTTATCTGGTTTTACATGTGAATTTCCTCATTACATTGATGAGTCATTCGACTCAAACTATAAAATGTTCAAAAATCAGAATGGTGAAGTATTTGCTAGATATGTTGGCACTAATCTGCGAGAACGGTTCCCCTATGAAGAAAATCTGGGTTCCCAAGAAGTGCCTTGAAAGTCTTCAGTGAATGTCCTCATGACACCACTGTGAAGAAAAGGAACCCCAGATCAAATTCTTCATATGGACCAAATTCTTCATATGGATCCAAGTCCTCATACGGACCAAATTCCTCACGTGGATCAAATTCCTCAAAAGGATCAAAGTCCTCATATGATTATCATCGTGCTAATAACTCTGTTTCGCAGTGTAGAGCTAAGGGCTATGTATATGTGCATTATTCTTCAAACCAATATGTTCATAAGTCCTCGAAGAATTTCTCTGCTTATTCATATAATTACCCTAACCCCTCTTATGTGAAACGAAATGGTTTGGCCTCTATGCCACCATTCTCATATGGTGCTCGCAGAATGATGAACTCTTTGCCACCCCTTCAGATGTGGGTGGTAAAGAAAAAGAACTAATCTCTTCTGCAGGGTCAGGTCTCCAGACGTGCCTTAACGTCTGAAGAATTTGCTGGGGGCCTGACAAATTGCCTGAAAGGACGCAGGCTAATCATGATGAAATGAAGTTTCATTTCACACGTCCTCATACTGCTTATCTGTATTCTCGACCGATGAAATTCATCGATGAACTTGATATCATATTCTTCACTGATGAAGTATATGAGATCGTAAGTTGTACTAATTCATCTGCAGGATGATCAACCCAAAGCCACTGAGTGGGTTCTCGATAGTGGATGTACAAATCACATGACTGGTGACAAGAATTTATTGATGGATGCTACCTTATCACCGTCACATCTGAAGCATATCATCTTTGCTGATAAAGGCAAAAGTCAGGTATTGGGACTTGGTATGGTTGCTATCTCTAAGGACATGCACATGGATAAAGTCATGCTTGTTGAGTCCTTAGGATATAACCTCATGTCAGTCTCAATGCTTTGTGATCTTGATATGGTTGTTATCTTTGGCAAGTATCGGTGTGTTGTGATTATGGAAGTCGACAATTCCAAAGTCTTGAAGGCTTTAGGAGAGGAGACTTGTATATTGTTGATTTTTCCACGGGACCACAACCAGCCGTGTGTCTACTTGCAAAAGCTTCGGAAGGCTGGCTATGGCATCGCATTTACTTGGTCATGCGGGCATGAGGAATTTGCACACGCTTGCGAAGAAGAAGCATGTCATTGGCATTGAGAATGTCAAATTCCTCAAGGATCACTTATGCGGAACTGTGAAGCTGGAAAAATGACCAAGGCCAAGCATCCAGTGAAGACTATCATGACCACTACTCGCCTTGAATTGCTTCACATGGACCTCTTTGGTCCCAATCATTATTCAAATTGTCGTTAATGAAGCATCACTATATGGCTTTGTTATTGTTGATGATTACTCTCGTTACACTTGGGTACACATTGTTACTTACAAAAATCAAGTGCAGGAAATCTTCAAGCGATTTTCCTCGAGGGCTTCAACCAACTTTGGTGTGAAGATCAAGCACATCAGAGTGACAATGGAACCGAAGTTCAAGAATTCGGTCTTGATGACTATCTTGATGAACTTGGTATCACTCATGAGTTATCTGCTCCTTATACTCCTCGGCAAAATGGCATCGTGGAGCGCAAGAACAGAACTCTTGTTGAGATGGCTCGCACTATGCTTGATGAATACAAAACGCCTAGTCGTTTACGGATTGAAGCAATTGACCTGCATGCCACATCATCAACAGAGTATATCTTCACAAATTCTTCAAAAAGACTGCCTATGAACTCCTCACAGGACAAGAAACGCAATGTAAGTTATTTCAAAGTCTTGATTGCTAAATGCTGGATTAGAGATCCTCACCACAACTCTAAATTTGTACCGAAAGCACATGAAGGTTTTATGCTTGGTTACGGAAAGGACTCGCACACCTCTGAGTCTTCAACATCACTCTACACAAGATTGTTGACCTTTGTAGATGTGCGGTTCGATGAAACTAATGGCTCGCAAAGAGAGCACCTACCTTACGTGTTAGATGAACCAGACCGAGGATTCTATCAGATTCAAGGCAACCGAGGATGTCATTCCTCTTGAAGAAACTGCTGAAGAATTCATTCACAGACGTGAAGAACGCCGAGTGATGCACTGAAGATAATGCTTTGAAGAAAATGGTGCTGAGGAAAATAATCAAATTCCTCGACGACAATCAGCTCATCCTCGCGTTGCAAAAGAAGTACAAGTTGACAAGATCATCGATGACATTGAAGCGTCAGGTCCTCTCACACGCTCAAAAGCTTCACATTTATCTAACTTTTGTGGGCACTATGCTTTTGTCTCTATCACGTAACCCTCTAAGGTAGATGAAGCATTTACGAGCCGGAGTGGATTCAGGCCATGCAAGAAGAATTACATCTGTTCGAGCTCAACAATGTCTGGGAACTGGTCAAACGTCCAGATCCTCGCAAGCATAATATCATTGGCACAAAGTGGATCTATCGCAACAAGCAAGATGAAAATGGCCTTGTGGTAAGGAATAAGGCCGCGACTAGTAGCTCAAGGCTACACGCAGGTTGAAGGAATTGACTTTGATGAAACTTTTGCACTGTCGCTAGACTTGAGTCTATTCGCATATTACTCGCCTATGCTAACCATCACAATATCACTTTATATCAAATGGATGTGAAAAGTGCATTCCTCAATGGTAAGCTTGAGGAAGAAGTATATGTTGCTCAACCACCAGGTTTTGAAGATCCAAAGAATCCTGTCATTGTCTTCAGTCTCAATAAGGCCCTCTATGGCCTCAAGCAAGCCCCTCGGGCGTGGTATGATACATTGAAGGAATTCTTCGTGAAGAATGGCTTCACACCTGGTTCACCCGATCCTACTCTCTTTACTAAATCTTATGATGGTGAACTTTTGTGTGCCAAATATATGTTGATGATATTATCTTTGGCTGTCTTGACCAACGTTATAGTGATGAATTTGCCTATATGATGAGTGAAGAATATCAAATGTCTATGATGGGAGAGTTGAAATTCTTCTTAGGTCTTCAAATTCGTCAACAACACAATGGCATATTCATATCTCAGGAGAAATACCTCAAAGATGTCATGAAGAAATTCGGAATGCAAGATTGCAAAGGTGTCAAAATTCCTATGCCCACAAATGGCCATCTATGCACTGATGAAAATGGTATTGACTTTGATCACAAGGTATACCGCTCCATGATTGGTTCTTTATTGTACTTATGTGCATCTAGGCCAGATATAATGCTTAGTGTTTGCATGTGTGCCCGATTTCAAGCTACAGAAGGAATCACACCATAAGGCTGTGAAGCATATTCTTCGATATCTAGCTCACACACCAACACTAGGATTATGGTACCCCAAGGGTTCTACTTTTGATCTCATTGGATATTACGACTCGACTTTCTTTGGTGATCGTGTGGACCGCAGGTCAACATCTGGTACTTGTCATTTCCTCGGACGATCTTTGGTCTGTTGGTCCTCGAAGAAAGCGAACTGCGTATCACCGTCCCATCGCGGAAGCTGAATACATTGCTGCTGGCTCGTGTTGTGCTCAATTACTATGGATGAAGCAAACCCTCAAGGACTACGGCATCAACGTGAAGAATGTGCCTATCTAATGTGTCAATGAGAGTGCCATCAAGATTGCTCACAACCCAGTTCAGCACTCGAAAACAAAGCACATTCAAATTCGTCATCATTTTCTTCGTGATCATGTGTTGAAGGGCGACATCTCCATCGAGCACGTGAAGGCGAAGAACAGCTAGCTGATATCTTCACTAAGCCCTTGGATGAGAAGAAATTTAGCAAGTTGCGGTGTGAGCTAAATATCTTAGAATCTTGAATGTTCTTTGAAAAGGACACACATCCTAACACTTATGCAAAATTGATGACTTAGATGTGCAACACATGAAGAAACGTTTTCTTCAATCAATGAAGAATAACACTCTAAGTGTGAAGAAATTAATGAAGAAATTGATTCTCGAGAACCCTACGACAATTGTAATGCCGTGTCTGAAATCATCATTCTTATCTGGTGGGTCACGCCACCACCAAAGTTGAAATCTTCAATTTGAGTTTTTCCTCAGTTTTTCAAATTCTTCAACTTTGCAAAATCTTCACTATTTCCGTCGTCTTTCTTCATTGGCTATATATATATATGGGTTTATGTCCTCTACAGCATTCACTTATGGCTATTTCCTCAAGTCGCTTTTTATGCTAAGTGAATGTGATCGGACCCTTCCCCCTCTTTGCTATACTCAACCCAATCCATTCACAAATTCTTCATGTGCGTTCTGCTTTGAAACTCGTTCAAATTCTTCACTGTGTCCTTGACAGCTGAAGAAATTGCAATGGAACTTTTAAAACGAATCTTATTCAAACCTTCGCTTTTACCGCTCAAACCGTTCCGCATCCCACGATGCATTATTATATTCACCCACGATCGTACACGATCTCCACTACACAGTACGTGGGTGACACATGTCGTGAGAAGGGAAGTGGTCAGGGGCATGTTCGTCCCTAAATCTTGGACGATCCGCTTTTCACCGTGTCTATAAATACCCCTCTCTCTCCCTTCCTCACTCTTTTACTCCGCTCAACCTCTCTCTCGCTCGTGCTCCTCAAAACCCTAGCGCCGCCGCTACTCCATCGTCGCCGGTGAGGAAAAGCTTCACTGCCTTGACCTCGTCGCCGACGTACTCGCGCCGACCGCGGAAATCTTCACTCCGCCGTCGCCGTAGCTGTCTTCCTCAGCCAAGTTAGGGCGTGGAAGATCTGAACGGACAAACTTCCCAACTGTTCTTCTCAGTTCGTCGTGTTCCTCACTTCGGGTAATTAAAAGTTACTTTTATTACTCGCTTTGATTCTCAAATTTTCTTCAAATTCTTCAAAGGTGTTTATTCCTCAAATCTTCACACATATGAACACCTCAAATCTCTTGACTCGTTTCTCTAAGCTATGATTTTCTTCAAGATTCCTCAATTGTGTGGATCTTCGATCTGTACAACTCTGGAACCTAAGACAAAGAACGCTTATTGAAATTCTTCAAGGCTCAATCTGGTCAAAATCCTCAAAACTTGTTCTTTTTTGAAAAAACCTTCTGAGAACGCATATGACCTCTCCAAATTCCTCGCACCTATACTCTGTTCACAGGTACAAATGTCCGCTGCTGAATCCCTAGGTTCTCATCAACTTAACTCATTTGCAGCGTTCCTCGAAGAAAAACTGCACACTTCTTCAGAGAACTCAATTGTTCATTTTCCTCAACTGAAGAAAATGGCAGACGGTTAGAAACCGCAGAAGGAAGGAAAGAAACCAGAGGTTATGACAGCATTTGAAATCCACGAGGATATATATGCTGACTACTGCACACCAGATGATGAAACCAAAAACCAACGCAAGGTGCGTATTCAGAAGATTGAACGGAGATGGGCACGGGAATGGAAGGAATACAGATATGTAACTCCTAAGTACATGAAGAAATTCGCTTTAAATCCTCCATGCCCAAGAGCTCCTTTGGCACTGGCCAAATAGCTGATCCCACTAGCGTCCAAACGCGGTGAGGACTTTCCCGAGGAATGGGCTAAACGCCAAGCAAAATTGGCAAAGCAAGCAAAGGAGGCGGTGAAGAAATTCAATGAGGATTACGCCGCTGCTATCACATCGAGGTCTCGGTCAAACCGAGGAAATCAATGCAAAAGAAGCCTGCTCATAAGCCAAATGCTTCATCATCTACGCCCTCACGGCCAAGTTCCTCAGCAGCACCTTCCAAGCAAATTCCTCAAACTGCTGCTGCTCCACCAAAGTCCTCAACAGCTCCGTCAAAACCTTCAGTTCCTGTGCACCTAGCTACATGTCAACGGACTGCTGGATTTTCAATTGCCTCAGGCATCTCTGCAAGTTCCTCAGCAGCTCCAACTTCCTCAACAGGTCCGACTCAGCTGAAGACCAAAGCAACAGCTGGTCGAGGTCCTCGGCCTAGCCCGACGAAGAAAATGGTTGCATTCCATGTGCCATCTGATGATGAGGCATCTGATGAAGAACTCGCAGAAATCATCAGAGACCGACAAGCAAGGGCCGCTAGAGCCAAAGGTACATCTGTGCCACTGCTATTGGACCCGAAGATAGTCCTCGACTTTATTGATCTCTGGCACAATGATCCCAATACCCTCTGCCTGATCTTCACTTGACACCTGGTCAAAGTCATATGTTGACTCACTTCATAGCTGAAGAAAAATGGAAGTATGAAAAGGCGATGGAAATCAAAAGGCTCAATACAGGAAGGAGAAGTTCACGAAGAAAAACATTGTCAAGATGACACCTGAGGAGCTTCTCCAAGTCCAGACTGAAATTCAAAACCTCAACAAAAACTTCGATTCATTCAATGCTGATTGGCAAGGAGCCAAGGGCAGATTCGTCAATCTGACGAAGAATCTCACAAATGTTGCTGTCCCATTGCAACATGAAATTCCTCAGGCTGAAGCCTCAGTTCAGCCTGCTGAAGAAAATGCTGATTCCAGGGCTGATGATCCCATCCCAGCCGCTGAAGAAATTGCCAGGGCACCCACTAGTGGTGCGCCTGAAGAAACTGCTCAAGTCAGGGCAACTGCATCAGTTGCGCCTGAAGAAACTGCTCAAGTCAGGGCAACTGCATCAGTTGCGCCTGAAGAAATTGCTCAAGACAGGGGAACTGCATCAGTTGCTCCTCCTGCACCTACTCCAACTCCAATTCTTCCATCTGCTTTGGATGTGAAGAAAACCAAGGCTGCAGAACGAGCTGCTGTGAAGAAAAGGAAAGCATCAGCTGCGTCAAATTCTTCGGCTGCAAAGAAAATGAAGCAAATGGCCAGCTCTATTGAAAACCCAATTGATGCTATTCCAATTTCCTCCATACCTTCAAAGGAAGTAGTTCCTTTGGAGAAGAATATGAGGTGCCAACCGGATCTGATGAAGAACATCAATCTGCTGCTTCATCAGAGCAGCTTGATGAAGAAATTGAAGTGGATGTCATCCCTTCAACTCCAGTTATTCCCTCATCAGACTATGAAATTCCTCAGGCTGGTGCTGAAGAAATTGAAGATGAAGATGTGGATATTGGATGCACCACACCAGTTATCAATGATGACTTTTGGGAAAGTCAGCATCCCAATACTCCTCTCTTCACCCCGCTCCAACAAGTTCCTCACTCCCCTGCACAGACTGTCCAAATAGACTCTGAAGAAAATCAACCCACGGGTTCTGTGCATGAAGAAATTCCAGCCACTAGTGCTGATGAAACTGCTGCTGCTGCTAATCCTCAGACTGCACAAATTGAGGACCAAGAAATTCCTCAAGCTGATGAACCTGAACTTACGATTCCCGAGGTGGTGATGCAACTCACTGACACCCCTCTGCCCAAGCAGAAGAATCCGTTCTCAACCAAGCAAAAGTTCAAGGCTGAAGATTTCTTTGCCGAGCACGTGTTCTTCACTGAATATAATCCTTATGATTCTGCTCGAATTAGGAAGAGGCGCTTCTGGACTGCCAGTCAAGCCAACTTCTATTCCTTAGTGCTTTTCAACAAGGACAAAATCTTCGATCATGCTCATATTCCTCATGTGGATATGGAGTCACCGCCGGGCTTTGAGCACATCCTCGGTGTTCTTCACGACGCAGGACTTCTAAGCTTCGCAGACCGATATTTGTGGATCGAACGAAGAGCTAATTCTTCAGTTCTATGCAACCTCAAGATATCACCGGAGACGCCAAGACGTCAATTCATGGGTCTTAGATTGGATGACTGAAAACACTCACTACAAGGCACCTGCAATTGAATTGCTTCGTGCTCTACCACTCAGTCCTCCGCTTGATGGTGCACGTCGGATCTATGAAGAAAAGTAACTTTCAAATCACTATATGCAAGTGCTGATGAAGCCATTGAAGCCAAGGCAGGCACCAAGAACCAAATTCCTCGTCAAGGAATTATTATATGTGCCTCGGACCGTCTATCGAATCTTGACGAAGACTATGAGTCTTATCAAAGGCCACGACTCGAACGATGAAGAAGTCGTTGGCATCATGAAGAATATGCTTTTCAATATCATCCATGGCGTTCCGTCAATTTCCATGATTTCTTCATGAGGACTCGCTAACATTGCCATGTCACCATTTAAATTTGAAGCCTTATGCGCCTTGGATTATGAGATTCATCGGTCAAGGTCCTCACTCAATTACAAAGTCGATACTTTGAACCACCGCAGCTACCTGCCCCGATTGAAGTCCTCAAACGGCCAATTGCCTCGGTGATGAAAAGGGAAGGCTACTGCTGTGATAGATGAAGGTATTCGTCCATTGGATGGACAGTTTAAAGCGACATCTTACTCCACCAATGATGACTCTGCCACACATGACTCTGCAGCAAATACCTCAGTAAAGCAAAATCCTCAAGGAACTGCACCCAGGGTGATGACTGATCGTGAATTACTCCTCAGTCTTCATCAGAAGGTTGATCGCAATCATAAGTGGGTCAAACGTCAGTTTGGTACTCTTCTTTACAATATGACGTCAACTCACAATGCGGTGAAGAAAACCACTACTACCTTCATGAAACCTTCAAGCGCACTGGCTGTTCTTTCACATGTCTATAATGAAGAAGAATCGACATCAATGGGTCTCAAGGAAGAATTTGACTGGTCTGCACCTCCTCCAAGAAATTCAAGAAGGTCAAAGTTCCTTCCTTGGTGGCCAGCTCCTATTCTTCATCTCGCGACACTGATGAAAATGAAGATTTGGAAGACACTGCTGCTGGTCCTGCTTCAACAAACAACCCCGACAATGCTGGCGCTCCGTCTTCAACTTAATGCCTCAAGAGCGTTAGTCCTCAGTTTCGATCCTTTTGGTCATTCGATGACAAAGGGGGAGAAATTTGAGTTAGTCTTCAAGCGGGTCTAGTTTTTGTCTATATACAGTATTTTATTAAGTTACAACTCTCGTTCTTACGAAACCTTTTATTGGATCGAGTTGTAATCTTAAACCCTATGGTGCTTTGATACTTTTGATGCATTATGATTTTGCACTATGCTTCATAGCAAATCTACTTGTGCTCGATACTTTATGTGCTATGATTCCTCATGCTGAATTTCATCAAGCACCATATTTCATCATGCATTTCAAATTCTTCATATTATATGTCAAATGCGTGTATGAATTACAAGATATAGGGGGAGATCTCCGTGATTCCATTCTTCAAGTGTGCATTGCCTCAAAAGCAAATTCCTCACTATGCACATCTTCAGGGGGAGTTCTTCTATATCTTGCAATCAAATTCCTCATTATCAGTATTTAGAAGTCATATGTTTATCCCCGTTGAGAACTTAACCCATATTGTCATCAATCACCAAAAAGGGGGAGATTGTAAGTGCATCTAGTGCCCCTTAGTGATTTTGGTGTATTGAAGACTTATAGGTTAAGTAACTAATGCGTTTGTGAGTGTACACAGGTCTATAAGTCTATGAGGAGTTTGATATTTACAGATAAAGTCGACCCCTAAAAATGAAGTTCTTCATCTGAAGACTTTGATATTCTGAAGACTTTCTGAAGACTTTGAAAGTGAAGAAATTGGTGTGACCTTGAAGACTTGGTATTCATTTGAGGAACATGAAGCGTGAAGACTTTTGTTTTCGTAGTTTCATTTTCTCTTTCTTGAGTCATAGGAAACACCGTCTTTGTTAAAGGGGTCGAGGAAATACTAAGGAAAAATTTCCATTTGATGCTCAACTCAAAATCCTACACCTACCAATCCCTTCGAGTGAAGCTTTTGGAAATCTCATACAGTTCAGTCAATTTCTTGATGAGACGAAGCTCTTCCGTCGCCGAGGAATTTGTTCTCGACGAGGAGTTAGGAATTCGCCAAAGGCGAATTGCCTACACAAAGTGAGGAACATGATAGCCCCGAGGAATTTGAGAGTCAAATTTCCGGCCGTGGGCATCTTGGCCGCCACTGTCCCAAAATATCTTATCCACCTAACGGTCATATCATTGAAGGGCATTTATGTCTTATCATGTCGGGGCTGCTCCCTAGGCTATAAATAGCCGCCCCTACAACCACTAGCTGGTTGGCTGCTCGAGAGAACTTGACACTTGTCATTTGAGAGCAACCCATCCTCCGAGGACTTTGGCGAAAATCATCAAGTGAGGAAAAACCCAAAAGTGAGGAAAACCCAAAACCAAACCCCAACAAACCCAAAGTGATTGAGCATCATGAAGAAATTGATCCTGCGTGGATCCGACGCTTTTTACCTTTGAAGACTGTGCTTCTTCCAGACGGTTAGGCGTCAAGGTCTAGAGCATCCAAGAGGAATTGTGGATTCTTAGGGTGACCAAGTATGTGAAGGTTTGGAAGTCGCTCAAGACTTACCACGAGTGATTGGACGAGGTCTGCGTGACCTTAGTTCAAGGAGAATACGGTGAGGACTTTGTGTCCCGAGCTGCGTGCTTTCGATGATCGGGTGTCCGGGACTGTGTGTCCTCGAGTTTAAATACTCAGCCGCTCCAACCAGACGTACAACTGAGACAGCAGTTGGAACTGGTCTACCAAATCATTGTGTTCACCAACCTAACTGGTTCTATTTCCTCAACCCTTTCATTTCCTCATAACTGTGTTGAGTGTTTGTCATATCTGTGTTTGAAGACTTTGATCAAGACTTTCTCAATTTCCTCGGTTCAATTTCTTGATCCGTTTGTCTTCATCTTGTGTTATCCTGTGATTACGCTTCGTACTCTGTGATTGTCTTCATTTCATCATGATGACTATGCTTGTAATCTGTTATGCTTACTTCTGAGTACTTATTCCGCTGCAAGTATTTCTTTGCCAAGGAATTTCCTCACCAGCAAATTCCTCAGTGAAGAATTCATAAAAATCGCCTATTCACCCCCCCTCTAGTCGATATAACGCACTTTCAGCTACAAAACCTAGCGCGAGTGTATCTAGTCTCGAGTGGGTCGAATGAACCCCACGAGACGAACCTGGCCCGCTGAACTGAACGGAACCGAACCGCCAGAGATGTCGGGGAGGCTGATCCTACCCACGGACACCTATGGGGCCGGCGGAGCAGGCCCCTTTGTGGTTCGGAGGGGGGCGGAGGTCGCATGAAGAGCGGATCGAGGCGATGCACACGAGCGGTTTACCCAGCCCGGAGCTCTCCGGAGAGATAAAACTCCTACTGCTGCTTGTATGCGATCTATTGTGTTCTTGCTAGGGAGCAATGCGGGCTACAAAACCTAAGCGAGTGTATCTAGTCTCGAGTGGGTCGAATGAACCCCACGAGACGAACCTGGCCCGCTGAACTGAACGGAACCGAACCCTCTTTACGTTGCACTCGGGCCTCGTTTTGTATGCTCAAGGGGTCTCCGACAGGTGGCAACATAGGCGGGGGTACAAATGTAAAAACAGGAGTTGGTACACCTACTTGAGCGATTATGCAGTGCAAAATACCTAACTCTGACGGCAAGGGACAAAAGCAATAAATGCCCGTCGTTGTCGCCCAAACAGTGTAACAGAGACCGTCAGGTGTGCCTCCGCTCGCCACGATGGCGAGCCTGTCAGCGCCGCTTATCGCTGCTCTCCGCTGGCTGCACAGACCGCCGACACGCGATGCCCATGGAACGGTCCCATGGCGACACGTCATTGGGTGAGCTGGAGCGGAGATGGAGAGAAGTTGCATGCGGCAAGCGCCTTTGCCGCATGGCCGAATCCTTGTCGCGCTCGAAGACTTGTCGCGCTCGAGCCTTCCGGCAAGCTCCTCTTGCTGTGGCCTTGTCTCCTGCGTGCACAGGTGGCCTTCCCGACAAGCTCCTCTTGTCGGGCCTTGTCTGTGCCTAGGGAGGCCTTCCCGGCAAGCTCCTCTTGTCGGGGTCTTGTCTTCAAAATGGCTGCGGAGGGTCTTGGCGGAGGCCCGGCGAGGCTTGCCACGGGGACGCTGCGACTGCCCGTGCACAAGTTCGGGGTACTAAGGTAACCCTACTTTAGTACACCGACACAGACCGGCCTACCCTAATCCTGAACGGTGTCTAAGTGGTGGAATGCTCGGTCGCGTATTCCGGCTCCTCTGGGTCTTCCTCCTCACCTTCTTCTGTCTCAGTATCTTCGTCACTAGAGGGAGTGGGGGAGTGGAGGAGCTGAACATGGCGCTGCTTCGCCAGTGGCGCCGTGAAGAGGTTGCGATACTCCTTCGCCGTCATACGGCGCGGCTGAGGTGATCCCTTGGCATGCGTGTCCTGTGGGGGTCGCCCGCCTCGATAGGCTACAACGGGCTGTCCAGGGGGTGCACCATCCTTCTTGATCCTGTCCGCCTTTGTCTGAGCTAGGCGGAGGAGTTCCTTGGTCTCGTGGAGTTCCTTCCGAAGCTCCATTGACTCCGAGGCCAGGTGTTGTGCCAGGCTGTCGGCACACAGGCTGAAGTAGGTCTGGAAGCGGAGAGGAAGTCCTTCATGCATGGGTGGGGTTGGTGCGCTGCTCTCGTCATGTCCCTCCTTACGATAAGTCAGGTAACGAGTGGCTGGCTCACTTTCCATCTCGGGCAGAAGATCCCAAAGGCGAGTCAGCGCCTTGAGGGCAGCACTCTCAACGGCGAGAAGCAGGGTCGCCATCTGGGGTCCCTCAAAGAACCAGCTCGTCGGGGCGTCGTTTGCCCTAACGACTACCTCCACGTGATACTCCTTCTTAGTACTGTTGATCCAGTGCTCGTGGTAGGAGAAGGTGGGGGCTCGAGTAAACTGACACTTCTTGAGGCTGTCCTCAAGAAGTATGGGAAACCCCGTGGTCAGGAGGTCCTCGGGTACAACGGCCATCTACAAAAGTGGAAGGGAAGGGGTCAATAGAGGAAAGGTGACCTATGTTTAGGATATTTTTAGAAAACGTAGGTATATAGGTAATTTTTGTAGATAGTCTCACTCTAACTAACGTCCATGCTAACTAAGGCTTCCCTACGGTCGGGATGGCTCATTACCCGACTCTGTGGGGACCCCGACTCATAAGTCGTGATCACCGAATGCACATGTACAGTGATCCCAGAGATCAATGCTCACTGAACACACAGAAGCTGAATAACAAGAGTCTTACATCCATACATACCGTCTTACACAAATTATGACCATTATGGTCAAGTCTTACATTGATAAAGCCTTAAGGGCTGAACATCAAATGAAACACAAGTAGCGGAAATCTTCGTCCATAGGTAGAACCCATGCCATCTGCCTTAACCCTACAGGCATTCTGACTGGGAAACGTCCTAGTTCGCATGTTCGTCTCCATAGAACTCTTCTTCGAACTCCTGTTCTTCCATGCCTGGCCGATGAAATAACCAGTGGCAAGCCAATGAGTACTTTGAATGTACTCGCAAGCAACCCATGTTTCAGTTCCAGATATAACAATGCATGATATAGGTAAATTTTTGTGGAAAGCTAGTTTTGAGTGCAATGACATGTTCAACAACTTGCAAGACATGCATCAGGAGAATTCAAGTAACCATGAGGACAGGTTCTGAGATATTGACATAAATAGAGTGGGCACCAACCCAACTCAATCATGTCAAGTCCTTTGACTTGACTCAAGTAGAACTTCCCACTTATCCAAACACACACATTGGTTTGTAAACATGTGGACGTAGCCCAAGAGCGGTTACCCAACTGTCCTTGACCGTGGACACGGCTATTCGAATAGTTTTACACTCTGCAGAGGTTGCACACTTTACCCACAAGATCCGGGGAACTTCCGTGTCATCCACGACCCATGTACCTCAAGTACCGGGGTAAGCACCGATCACTACCTTTCCCTAGACGACACTAACATGGAGTCCACTTTCGATTGGCGATAACCCCGTGCCCACATTTCACATAACATTTTCGTAGAGCCTTGCTCCCATATTTATCACATACCACTGGCACGGGGTACCAACGGTGTGTCCAGTGCCCTGTGAAAACAGTCATGGACGCCCTACCTGGCACGACCCCGTTCCGAGAGAGCGCACCAACAACTCCCCCGTCACTAGTAATGCAGGCTCCAAGCTAGTATCGGTCTAGCTAATCGATAATGCCCTTTCCCATATAAGGGTAGAGTGGTTGCGCATGTAAGGTTGGAATAACGGTCGCAACTTAAACCAATCCGTTTTGAAGACAACACACCCTTCCCTCGGTACACCACTTCGTCATCAAGTGGCTACCCAACTCATCATCTCCCCCGGCCATAAGTGGCACCCGATGGGGGTTTTCGAAAAGTCTTTTGAAATGTTTTTGTCTCCATCACCATGCATACACCGTCCCAGTTGCGTAGCATCTACTTTATCATCCTATCTACACCCATCGGCATAACCCTCATATGAAGGTAGGGTCATGCACAATGCAAGTATCAATGAGGAAGTAACAGAGGCAACCAACCAACGTGGTTTACCATCTCATCATGCTTCCGATGCAACAATAATAAGTTCTATAAGACATGCATAAAAAGGTTTTCATGGGCATGGTCAAAGGGCTGCTTGCGTTGGTTGGCTTGGTCTTCAAAGTCTTCAGGCCCTTCCTCTCCTACTTCTCCAACTACTTCGTCAAACACGGGATCTAATCGTCGCAAGAAAACAACGGATAAATGAGATAATAACAAAAACAGAAAATTCAAAGTGCTCAGAAAAATGTCAACTTATTTTTGTAAAATACTAGGAGGAAAACTAGGAAGGGGAAAATTCTTGGTTTTGGATTTGGAGCTAGGGAAACAGAGTTGTGGATTTTCAAACAGAGGCTCTATTGTTCAAATTTGAATTTAAATTTGAACAGAGCAGAAAAGTGTAATGGATGTGCATGAAAGTTACATCAATAAATAGGTGGGATTATTCTGAGATTTTAGGAGTTGGAATTATTTCATTTGGACAAGTATTTTGTCTGTGGAATTTTGTAAAACAGGAAGAAAAAGAAAAGAAAAGCGGCTGTGCCACCGGGCCGAGAGGCCACGGGCAACAGCCCAGAGGGAAATCAGCTCAGCGAGGCCGCCACGTCGAAGGCGTAAAGGCGGCACGCCTTTAGTCGACGGCGAACCGATACAGCAGGCGCTTTAAACTCGACGGTGGATCCCACCCGTCAGGCGTGAGGGTGACGGGCAGGCCCACAGCCGTCGTTGTTCACCTCCGCCCAGGCAACGCGAAGCTTCGGGCGGCGATATAGGGCACGGAGGGTACGTGGGTGGTACCGTTGGACTCGGGAGGATTTACGCCGTTCGGGTGATGGTGGAGATGGTCGCCAAGCAGCTGGTTCGCCGGCCGACGAGGTCACGCGGCGGAGATGCTTCGGGCGTCGATGGTTCCGGCCGTTCCCGGCTGCAAAAGGAGTGGGAAAGAGAGGGGAAAGGGTCAGTGACGCCTTGCGGTTTCAGATCGAGAGAGAACAAGGGCGGAGGAGGCTTGTACCGCGTGGACGTCGATGACCCGAGGCGGCGGAGCTCGAGCTTGATCTCGAGCTCGGGCAGCTCCGGAGGCAACTGGGTGGTGCGGGAGGTGGATTAGGGGCGTGGGGGAGCGACATGAGGTGAGAGAGAGGCTCGGGGTCGCCTCTTATAGGCTGGCCGAGGTCCACCGTGGGCGCGGCCTACGGGTTCCCGCGGGATCGGCTCGGGTGGCCGTTAGAGAGGAAATGGAGGGCTCGGGGGTGTTCGTGGGAGTGGTGTAGGGTGCGAGGGAGAGAAAGGAGGAGCGGGACGAGCTGCACGCGGGCCACAGGAGTCGCGCGAGCATTGGCCGAGCGGGGCGGCGCTTTGGCGCGAGCTGCAGGAGAGAGACGAGGGCGCAGGAGCAAGTGGGCGGCCTGCTGGCGTGGAGCGGACGTCGAGGGGCATCGACTGGCGCGGGGGAGGATCGAGGTGGCCGGGAGACATGGCGTCAACGGTCGGGTGCCCTGCCAGGCTCTCCAGAGCGCGACTTTGGCCGGCATCCATGCTTTCCTGCGTCACAAGGCGTCCACTTCAAGGCCCTGGAGGCTGCAGGGGGCATGGGCAAAAGCTGGAGAGGGCCTTGGATGCTCTGGAAATCTGAGGGGAGAGAAGGAGGCTGAGAGAAAGAGAAATCTGCTGTCTAGAGAAGAAAAATGGGGTTCCCCCTCCCTTCATCATTGCTTCCTCGGGCAGGGAAGCATCCAGGTGCTAGAGGGGAACGAGAATGGGTTGTGGTAAAAAGCAGGGCTCAAGGGGATTAGTGGAAGAGGCTGGAATTTGCATTTTAAAATTCTGCCAGAAGGTGTTTGATGATGTTTTGGGCAAGTACATGACTTTCACTTGTCATGAGACTCCACAGGGTGAAATGTCACATATAATTAGGGCCTTCCACCAATTTGGAGCTTATTTGGGCAAAGTTGCCAATGCAACTTTTGTAAACCATAGAAACTGGCAGGAATGGACTTGTGCATATCTAATTGAGTAAATCACTTCTCCTTGATGCACCACTTGGTGTGGTGGCCTCATTTGGTCATGTGATCATGCTCACAAACGTTGGGATCAAGGAGAGGAAGTTGGTAGTACAAAGTAGTTCAAATTTGATTACGGCGGAGGGGGTTTTGGGGATTTTCATGGGGTTATATTATTCTCCATGACATGATACTTGCCAAGATCATCCAAACATGTCATATGTGACATGCTAGAATTTTCTTGGAATTTTTGGAGGATATTTCCTTTGTAAATATTTCAAAAGCTTGAATTATACAGAAAGGGTTTTTGAGGGGTTTGACCAATATTCTGAACATGACCTTGTGTTGAAACTCTCATATATGGGAAATATATGCCCACTGAGTTTTCCTGATTTTTGTCAAATGTTTTTAAAATAATAAAACAATTTTTCCCTATTAAAGACCATTTCTGGCCTTAAGAAAAAGCTTTTAAATAAAATAGGAAAATAACTTTTAAAATTTTATTTTTGTTGTTTATGGAAGTCCTATATCTATTAGGTCTCAAATATACTCTTTGAAATATTTTTCATACCACAAATCAAGTACTTGTAGTGCAAACCTCAATTCAGGGGTTTTTGGAAAACTAATTTTTGAAAATACTATTTGTCCAAATTATTTTTCTAAGAAAATACTATATTGCTCTATACACATGGCATGATCATTGGGCAGAAGTTTAGGGCAAGGAGATGAAGTATATAGGGTGAAGTTGTGTTGACTTTGAAGAGCACTTGGAAACACAGAGAGAAAACCCAACTCCAAATAAAAGCCAAATAATGCAAAAGTTTTTGTTGGTCCAAATTTTCATGCTTTATTAATGCAAATGAAATGTTACAAAATGCAGGGTGTGACAGACCTACCCCCCTTACAAGAATCTCGTCCCCGAGATTCCTAAACTAGGCTTTAAAGAGATACGAAAACTCAGATCTAAGGTAGTCTTCACGTTCCCAAGTTGCTTCTGCTTCAAAGGTGGTTGCTCCACTTGGACCTTGAAGTACTTGATGGTGCGGCTTCGAGTGTGTCGCTCAGCCTCATCCAAAATGCGGATGGGCCTCTCATGGTAAGTCAAATCAGGTTGAAGGTCAATGGCTTGGTGACTGACGTCTTTGTAAAGATCAGGCTTGTCTGGAACTTGGAGACATTTCTGGAGTTGTGACACATGAAATACGTTGTGCACATCGGATAGTTCAAGTGGCAGTTCCAACTGATAAGCCACTTCCCCTCGTCGGTCAGTGATCTTGAAGGGGCGAGCTTTCCTTTGACGTGGAAGCGCTGGGTTCCCTTGAGAGGTGTGACCCGGAGATAGACATGATCTCCAACTCGGAAGGTCATGTCTCGATGACGTGAGTCAGCGTAGCTCTTTTGTCTTGACTTGGCAGTCTTCAACCGTTCTCTGACAAGTTGGACTTGCTCTTCTGCTTCACGGAGGATATCGGGTCCAAAGACTAGTGCTTCTCCAGTCTCGGACCAGTTGAGGGGAGTGCGGCACTTCGATCCATATAGCACCTCAAACGGTGCCATCTCAAGGCTGGACTGGTATTTTGTTGTTGTAGGAGAACTTCGGAAAAATGGAGGAAATCTTCCCACTTAGCTCCATATGCTAGGACAGGGCTCGGAGCATGTCTTGAGTATCTGATTCACTCGTTACATCGACCTCCGATGCGTGGATGGAAAGCAGTGCTGAAGGACAGCTTGGTCCCCATGGCCTCCTGGAACTTCTTCCAGAACCTTGAGGTAAATTGGGTTCCCCTATCTGACACAATTTCCTTGGGAACGCCATGAAGGCTTACGATTCTCTTGATGTAGAGGCTGGCTAACTGGTTCCCCTTGTAGGTCGTCTTGACAGGAATGAAGTGGGCCACCTTGGTCAAATGGTCAACAATGACCCATATGGAAGCATGTCCCTTGCTTGACCTGGGTAAACCGGTGATGAAGTCCATCCCGACTTTGTCCCACTTCCATTCAAGCACCTTGAGAGGTTGCAACAATCCAGCGGGTCGCTGATGTTCAGCTTTGACTCTCTGGCATACGTCACACTTTGCAACATAGGTGGCAATCTCCCTTTTCATCCCGTGCCACTGTAATCTTTCCTTCGGGTCTTGATACATCTTGGTTCCTCCGGGATGGATGGAATCTGGGTGTCATGAGCTTCTTGCAAGATCAAATTCTTGAGCTCAATCTGGTTGGGTACGCAAATGCGATTCCCAAACCACACAATTCCTTTCTCATCTTCTGAGAATCCTGGGGCTTTGCCTGCCTCGATCTTCCTCTTGATGCCTTCAATACTTTCATGTCCCTTCTAGGCTTCCTTAACATCATCCATCAGGGTAGGCTTGACTTCAAGGTTGGCTAAGAATCCTGGTGCAACCAGTTCCACCCTGAAGCTTTCAAGTTCTGCATACAAGGCAGGTAGCCTTCCCTTAAGCATAGCATTCAAGGAACAAGCCTTTCTGCTTAAGGCATCTGCTACCACATTAGCCTTTCCAGGGTGGTATCAGACATCGAGGTCATAATCCTTGATCAACTCTAGCCACCTTCTCTGCCTCATGTTCAATTCATACGAGTGAAAACATACTTCAGACTTTTGTGATCCGTGTATATCTCACACCGCTTCCCTAGAAGGTAATGTCACCAGGTCTTTAAGGCGTGAACTACAGCTGCCAACTCAAGATCATGAGTAGCATAGTTCTCTTCATGAGGACGCAGATATCTGGATAGATATGCTACGACTCTGCCTTCTTGCATCAGAACACCTCCCAGTCCGGTTCTCGACGCATCACATTATATCACAAATTCCTTGTGTATATCTGGTGTGGCCAGAACTGGGGCGGTGGTCAGCCTCTTCTTTAGCTCCTGGAATCTCTCTTCGCACTTCGGCGTCCATTCAAACTTCTTGTCCTTCTTCAAGAGCTGGGTCATAGGTCGGGCAATGCTTGAGAATCCTTCAACGAACTTGCGGTAATATCGCGCGAGTCCGAGGAAGCTTCTGACTTCCTTCACATTGCTCGGAGTTTGCCATTCGATCCACGGCTTGAATCTTGGTGGGGTCCACTAACAACCCTTCGGCATTCAATACATGACCCAAGAATCCAACTTCACGCAACCAAAACTCGCACTTGCTGAACTTGGCATACAGTTGGTGCTCTCGAAGCTTGTCTAGGACCATCCTCAAGTGTTGCTCGTGCTCTTCTTCCGTCTTCAAGAAGACAAGAATGTCATCAATGAAGACAACAACAAACTTGTCCAAATATTCCATGAAGATCTTATTCATGAGATACATGAAGTAAGCTGGGGCATTGGTCAATCCAAAGGACATGACCGGGCACTCATACAGGCCATATCTGGTTACAAATGCCGTCTTCAGAATATCTTGGGGTCTTATTTTCAGCTGGTAGTACCCACATCTGAGGTCGATCTTGGAGAACACCTTGACCCCATTGAGTTGATCAAACAGATCTTCAATCTTGGGAAGTGGATACTTGTTCTTGATTGTAACTTCATTGAGGGAGCGGTAGTCAATGCACAAGCGGATGGTACCGTCCTTCTTTGCCACAAACAGAACAGGTGACCCCCAAGGGGAGGCACTAGGGCGGATAAATCCCTTCCTCAACTGCTCTTCCAGTTGCTTCTTCAATTCTACTAACTCTTCTGATCCCATTCTATAAGGCTTCTTATAGATGGGTCCTGCTCCGGGCACGAGCTCAATGATGAAATCAATGTCTCGGTCAGGAGGCATCCCCGGTAGCTCATCAGGAAAAACATCGAGGTATTCGCAGACTACCGGCACTTGCTCCAATCCAACTTCAGTCAGGCAGTTGACTTGGTTGGCTTGAGCGGAGGAGGGGTTGGGGGCAAATTTGACTTCGACTCCTTGGTCATTTGTCACAGTGACCGTTCGGTTGGCACAATCTAGCAAGCCTTGGTGCTTGCTAAGCCAATCCATTCCCAAGATCACGTCCAAGCCTTGTGACCTAAGGATGATAAGGTCTGCTAGGAAATCTACCCCATTGATGACAATCCCGACTCCTTTACATCCTATCTTGGCTCTCATCTCTGCTCCGGGGGTTTGTACCACCATAGGGTTATTCAGGGGTGTAGGGGTCATGCCACTTTTCGATGCAAACCTTTGGGTGACAAATGAATGCGTGGCTCCAAAATCAAACAAGACAGTTGCAGATGCTAAATTGACAAGGAACGTACCCAGCACGACGTCCGGGTCTTCCTGGGCTTCTTCTGCAGTGACATGATTCACACGACCCTTGCCGTTGTTGGGCAGGTTGCGGGGAGCTTGGGTCCTTGGTGGCATTCCACGGCCTTGTCCTGGGTTCTGCGCATTGGGGCGCGGTGCGTCGGGCTTCTTGTTGGGGCAATACTTGGAGTAGTGTCCTGGCTGACCACATCCAAAGAAAGTGACTTGGTTGGGGTTGATGCTTTTGCCGGCATTGTTATTGGGGTTGTTGTAAGCTGGCCTGGGGCTGGCATACTGCTGAGGTGGATAGTTGGTGCGGGGTGCAGGAGCTCTTGGTTGCTGATAGGTTGGCTTGATCGGGGATGGCTGCCACGGGCGAGGCTTTTGGTTGCTGGAGCTACCCTTGCTGATCATCTTGCGCTTACGGGTATCATCCAAAGCGCGTCGCTTGTCTTCAAGCATGAGTGCCTTGTTCACCAGATCAGGAAAGGTTGGGCAGTCACACACAACAAGCGAAATCTTGTAGAGAGTCCGGTTAAGGCCTTCCATGAAGCGCTCCCTTTTGGCGACATCGGTCTTGACATCCTCGAGCATACCTTGACAGAACAACGAACTTCTGCATGTACTCCTTAGCGGTGCTACTACCTTGCTTTAGGGCCCGGAACTCACGCTTCTTGATGGCCATAATCCCAGAAGGAATGTGGGCCTTGCGGAATTCTGCCTTGAAGTCATTCCAAGTGATGTCTTGCCCCGCATGCATGACCTTGAATCCATCCCACCAAGCTCTGGCAGTACCCCCGAGACAGTGGGCAGCATATGGTACCCTCTCACGGTCTTCAGTGCAGCCGACTAGTTCCAACAGGTCCTCAATGGTGCGGACCCAGTCGTCTGCATCCAGGGGTTCAGCAGTCTCGATGAAGTTGGGTGGTGCATGCTTCTTGAACTCTGCCAACGTGGAATGTCCATTGCCGTTCCCCGCCGGTTGGCGGTTGACAACCTGAGCAATCATCTGGAGGGCTATTGTGTTGGCTTGGCGTTCCTCTCGGAAGGCTTGGAGAAGCTGAGTCATGTCCATGTTTGGAGGTGGTGGCGGTGGTGGAGCTTGTCCTTGGGCTAGGTCCTGAGTGGCTCCTGCTCCGGCTTCTTGCTGCTGGGTAGAGGTACCAAGACGTGTTACAACAGGCATCTGTTGGAGCGGTCAAGGGCTCATGAGGGAAAGCAATATAGATGAGGTGCCTAGTAAGGGGGTGGGCGTGACACAATTTTTAAGTTAAACAAGGGCCAGAAGGGGCAAACTCATGCATTAAAACCAAATGGGGGATGTAGTCGTTTACAAGTTCCCGAAGGGAAAGTATGACTTCATCAAAGCAAGTTGAAAGCAAGCACAACACAACATGGTTTCATTTGAACCATTACATGGACTCGACTTCCCATAAGGGGTACACGACCTATCCTACCTTAAGGGTTACAGACTGGCCTACCCTAATCCTGAACGATGTCTAAGTGGTGGAATGATCGGCAGCGTATTCCGGCTCCTCTGGGTCTTCCTCCTCACCTTCATCTGTCTCAGTATCTTCGTCACTAGAGGGAGTGGGGGAGTGGAGGAGCTGAACACGGCGCTGCTTCGCCGGTGGCGCCGTGAAGAGGTTGCGATACTCCTTCGCCGTCACGGCGCTTGGTGAGGTGATCCCTTGGCATGCGTGTCCTGTGGGGGTCCCCCGCCACGATAGGCTACAACGGGCTATCCAGGGGGTGCACCATCCTTCTTGATCCTGTCCGCCTTTGTGTGAGCTAGGCGGAGGAGTTCCTTCGTCTCGTGGAGTTCCTTCCGAAGCTCCATCGACTCCGAGGCCAGGTGTTGTGCCAGGCTGTCGGCACACAAGCTGAAGTAGGTCTGGAAGCGGAGAGGAAGTCCTTCGTCCATGGGTGGGGCTGGTGCACTGCTCTCGTTATCTCCCTCCTTACGATAAGGCAGGTAACGAGTGGCTGGCTCACTTGCCATCTCGGGCAGAAGATCCCGAAGGCGAGTCAGCGCCTTGAGGGCAGCACTCTCAACGGCGAGAAGCAGGGTCGCCATCTGGGGTCCCTCAAAGAACCAGCTCGTCGAGGCGTCGTTTGCCCTAACCACTACCTCCACGTGATACTCCTTCTTAGTACTGTTGATCCAGTGCTCGTGGTAGGAGAAGGTGGGGGCTCGAGTAAACTGACACTTCTTGAGGCTGTCCTCGAGAAGTACGGGAAACTCGGTGGTCAGGAGGTCCTCGGGTACAACGGCCATCTGCAAAAGTGGAATGGAAAGGGTCAATAGAGGAAAGGTGACCTATGTTTAGGATATTTTTAGAAAATGTAGGCATATAGGTAATTTTTGTAGATAGTCTCACTCTAACTAACGTCCATGCTAACTAAGGCTTCCTACAGTCAGGATGGCTCTGTTACCAGCTCTGTGGGGACCCCGACTCATAAGTCGTGATCACCGAATGCACGTGTCTGATGATCCCAGAGATCAATGTTCACTGAACAATACGTAAGCTGGATAACAAGAGTCTTACATCCATACATACCGTCTTACACAAATTATGACCATTATGGTCAAGTCTTACATTGATAAAGCCTTAAGGGCTGAACATCAAATAAAACACAAGCAGCGGAAATCTTCGTCGATAAGTAGAACTCTTCTTCGAACTCCGGTTCTTCCCTACAGGCATTCTGACTGGAAAACGTCCTAGTTCGCATGTTCGTCTCCATAGAACTCTTCTTCGAACTCCGGTTCTTCCATGCCTGGCCGATGAAATAACCAGTGGCAAGCCAATGAGTACTTTGAATGTACTCGCAAGCAACCCATGTTTCGGTTCCAGATATAACAATGCATGATATAGGTAAATTTTTGTGGAAAGCTAGTTTTGAGTGCCATGACATGTTCAACAACTTGCAAGACATGCATCGGGAGAATTCAAGTAACCACGAGGACAGGTTACAGATATTGACATAAATAGAGTGGGCACCAATCCAACTCAATCATGTCAAGTCCTTTGACTTGACTCAAGTAGAACTTCCCACTTATCCAAACACACACACTGGTTTGTAAACATGTGGATGTAGCCCAAGAGCGGTTACCCAACTGTCCTTGCCCGTGGACACGACTATTCGAATAGTTTTACACTCTGCAGAGGTTGCACACTTTACCCACAAGATCCGGGGAACTTCCGTGTCATCCATGACCCGCGGTACCTCAAGTACCCGGGGTAAGCACCCGATCACTACCTTTCCCTAGACGACACTAACATGGAGTCCACTCGATTGGCAGTAACCCCCGTGCCCACATTTCACATAACATTTTCGTGGAGCCTTGCTCCCATATTTATCACATACCACTGGCACGGGGTACCAACGGTGTGTCCAGTGCCCTGTGAAAACAGTCATGGCCGCCCTACCTGGCACGACCCCGTCCCGAGAGAGCGCACCAACAACTCCCCCGTCACTAGTAATGCGGGCTCCAAGCTAGTATCGGTCTAGGTAATCAATAATGCCCTTTCCCATATAAGGGTAGAGTGGTTGCGCATGTAAGGTTGGAATAACGATCGCAACTTAAACCAATCCGTTTTGAAGACAACACACCCTTGCCTTGGTACACCACTTCATCATCAAGTGGCTACCCAACTCATCATCTCCCCCGGGCATAAGTGGCACCCGATGGGGGTTTTCGAAAAGTCTTTTGAAATGTTTTTGTCTCCATCACCATGCATACACCGTCCCGATTCATGTAGCATCTACTTTATCATCCTATCTACTCCCACCGGCATAACCCTCATAGGAAGGTAGGGTCATGCACAATGCAAGTATCAACAAGGAAGTAACAGAGGCAACCAACCAACGTGGTTTACCATCTCATCATGATTTCGATGCAACAATAATAAGTGCTATAAGACATGCATAAAAAGGGTTTCATGGGCATGGTCAAAGGGCTGCTTGCCTTGGTTGGCTTGGTCTTCAAAGTCTTCAGGCCCTTCCTCTGCTTCTTCTCCAAATACTTCGTCAAACACGGGATCTAATCGTCGCAAGAAAACAACAGATAAATGAGACAATAACAAAAACAGAAAAGTCAAAGTTCTCAGAAAAATGTCAACTTATTTTTGTAAAATACTAGGAGGAAAACTAGGAAGGGGAAAATTCTTGGTTTTGGATTTGGAGCTAGGGAAACAGAGTTGTGGATTTTCAAACAGAGGCTCTATTGTTCAAATTTGAATTTAAATTTGAACAGAGCAGAAAAGTGTAATGGATGTGCATGAAAGTTACATAAATAAATAGGTGGGATCATTCTAAGATTTTAGGAGTTGGAATTATTTCATTTGGACAAGTATTTTGTCCTGTGGAATTTTTGTAAAAGAGACAGAAAAAGAAAAAGAAAAGCGGCACTGTGCCACTGGGCCAGAGAGGCCACGGGGCAACAGGCCCAGAGGGAAATCAGCCCGCGCGAGGCCGCCACGTCGAAGGCGTAAAGGCGAAGTACGCCTTCAGCCGACGGCGAACCGGCGCGCGCGCGCGTGCGTTTAAACCTGACGGGTGGATCCCACCCGTCAGGGCGTGAGGCTGACGGGCAGGGCCCATGACCGCCGTCGTCTACCTCTGTCCATATAGCTTCTTTTTAGATGTGGTTTTGTGTTTTAATTAGTGTTTGTGCCAAGTAGAACCTTTGGGAAGACTTGGGTGAAGTCTTTATGATCATGCTGTAAAAAACAGAAACTTTAGCGCTCACGAGATTAGCTAGAACTTTTTACTGGAGAGTGATATTTAGTTGATTCTATTTGCAGAAGATTACTAGGAAAAGTCCTCAGGTCCACCAATTTATTTTAGAATTTTTGGAGTTTCATAAGTTTGCGTTAGTTACAGATTGCTGCAGACTGTTCTGTTTTTGACAGATTATGTTTATCGTGTGTTGTTTGCTTATTTTGATGAATCTATGGCTAGTAAAATAGTTTATAAACCATAGAGAAGTTGTAATGCAGTAGGTTTAACACCAATATAAATAAAGAATTAGTTCGTACAGTACCTTGAAGTGGTGTTTTGTTTTCTTTCGCTAACGGAGCTCACGGGTTTTCTGTTAAGTTTTGTGTTGTGAAGTTTTCAAGTTTTTGGTAAAGATTCGATGGACTATGGAATAAGGAGTGGAAAGAGCATAAGCTTGGGGATTCCCAAGGCACCCCAAAGTAGTATTCAAGGATAACCAAGAGCCTAAGTGTCACGCCCAATATGCGACCCTATCCAAAAGGAACTCGACTGTCCCACCAAGGATAGACCCGCATATTGAAACGCTTTTGAAAGGTGGATATCATTACATCAACATTACATAATAGATGGGGATACATACATAAGGCACAAATGCCACAAGAATACATTAACATCATATACAAGATCAACATCCCACTACGGATGAAACATAAACAGAAGCTCAAACAACATCCACCCTGCTAGCCCAGGCTGCCGACCTGGAACCTATCCCCTGATCGAAGAAGCAGCAGAAGAAGAACTCCAAAACAAACAAACATCACTCTCGCATCATGATCATCGCAAAACCTGTACCTGCAACTGATGTTGTAGTAATCTGTGAGCCACGAGGACTCAGCAATCCCATTACCATGGGTATCAAGACTAGCAAAGCTTAAAGGGAAAGGAAGTATAAAGTGGTGAGGTTGCAGCAGCGCCTAAGCATATATGGTGGCTACCATACACATATGAGAGCGAGAAGAGAAACAAAGGAACGGTCGTCAACTAGTAATGATCAAGAAGTGATCCTGAACTCCTACTTACGTCAGACATAACCCAGAAACCGTGTTCTCCTCTGGATCAACCCCGAAAAGAGACACTCACGGTTACGCACACGGTTGGTGTATTTTAGAAGTGTTTGCTTCGAGTTAACTACAACCGGATATTAACAAATTCCCATCTGCCACATAACCGCGGGCACGGCTCTCGAAAGTTTATACCCTGCAGGGGTGTCCCAACTTAGCCCATGATAAGCTCTCGCGATCAACGAAGGATATTCCTTCTCCCGGGAAGACCCGATCAGTCTCGTAATCCGGCTACAAGACATTTCGACAAAGAATAAAACAAGACCAGCAACGCCGCCCGATGTGCCGACAAATCCCGATAGGAGTCGCACGTACCTCGTTCTCGGGGCACACCGGATAGGTCAGCCCTACGAGTAAAACCAGACCTCGAGTTGCCCGTGGTGGCCCTTGATCTGCCCATTTCGGACCAACACTCGAAGGAGCACCGGCCCGGGGGCTAAAATAAAGATGACCCTCGGGCTCCGAAACCCAAGGGAAAAAAAAAGGGCATAGGTGAGGCAAATGGTAAAACCAATGTTGGGCCTTCTTTGGAAAAGTCTTATTCAAAGCGAACTGTCAAGGGGGTCCCATAAATCACCCGACCGCGTTAGGGACGCAAAGTCCGGGAACATAACACCGATATGACGGAAACTAGGGCGGCAAGAGTGGAACAAAACACCAGGCATAAGGCCGAGCCTTCCACCTTTTACCAAGTGTATAGATGCATTAATAATATAAGATATATTGTGATATCCCAACAAGTAAACATGTTCCAACAAGGAACAACATCTTCATGTTCCGACAAGGAACAAACTTCATCTTCACCTGCAACTAACAATGCTATAAGAGTGGCTGAGCAAAGCGGTAACATAGCCAAACAACGGTTTGCATAGGAAAGTTGTCAAAGGTTAGAGGCTG
Source organism: Aegilops bicornis (assembly GCA_021605145.1). Lineage (NCBI taxonomy): Eukaryota > Viridiplantae > Streptophyta > Magnoliopsida > Poales > Poaceae > Aegilops > Aegilops bicornis. The sequence continues at coordinate 342,598,301 of CM038670.1, forward strand.
ACATGGCAATTTGGGATGGCTTGAGCAGCAAGTGAATAGGTAGCGCAGCATAGCGATAGAACGAAGCAACTAGCATAGCAATGATAGTAGTGAGATCCAGGGTAGCGGTCATCTTGCCTGAAATCCCGCAAGGAATAAGAACGAGTCCATGAAGAAGACGAACGGATGAAGCCGAACCAAGCGTAGACGAACGAATCATCACGATCGCAACGAAAGCGAGGAACTAACAAGAAGAAGCACACAACATAGGTAAACACACCACACATGAACATGACAAGATGCACAACAAGCATGATGCATGACAAGGCTACATGAAGCTACTCATGGCAAGAGATGATGCAAACAAGAGCAACACATCACGGCAAGTTTAAATGAGGCGGAAACTACATAGAACAATTCCGGTAAGTCCTCATATGCAAATTTCGAAATTGGTCCAGATCTGAATAAACCTTATGTTCAAATTGTTAAACAGCAAGTTAAGATGCACCACGATGATCTACACGAAATTCTAGTCCAGTTACATATAAAGTTCATTAGATTCGGAGCTACGGCCTAGAAGATATGAGCAAAACAAGATAAACATGGCATTGATGCAAAAATGCATACGAACATCAAGCAAACACCTCAAAACAAGGATGCAACATGATAATCTGAAACTACATGCAAAGTCAAGCAAGTTTCATATAGAGCACACTCAAAACGGAGCAACGGTTCAACACATACACATGAAACAAGTTATAGCAACAATCTGTCCAAAACAGCAAATAGGCATATTGCAAGCATCAAAAACACTATGCTACAGCACCTCAACAAGAAAACAAAAGGCATGGGCATGATGTACAGGTAAAGCATTACAAAACATGAACACTGAGCTATCTCTAGAAATCACTAGAACATCCTCAAACACACATGGCAAGATTGCAAATAATAATAGTTTCAGACTTTAGCAGAAATAACATCAGGTTGCAATGTTTAGAGCTATCAAACAACATGTTACAGGAACTTATCATGGAAAACAAAGGCATGGAATGAATCTAATAATTGCATAGATCAAATTGCCTTTAGTGACCATGAGCCAAAAACGATCAGAAAATATGATGGCACCCATGTAAACATGGCAAGTTATATTACAGATTCATACATGGCAGGAACAACAGTAAGTAGGCATGTTGGTGAGCTTGAACCACTCATCACAGAGCAACACATGGCATGGCAATGCCACCAACAGTAAGAAGACATGTCATAGAAGCTATACATGGCAAGAACAACATCATAGCATACATGGATCAAGTACAACAACATTAGCAAAATTGAATAACATGTAAACAACCTGCCAGGAAACATTTTATAACAAAAGTAGAGCTTGATTGAATCAAGCTATGGCACTCAATAATTGCAAACAAGGGCATGGATGGATAGAGAATAACCATATGTTCAAAACATCCTTACTGAAGTATCTCAAAATAAGCATGGAACTCTCGGTAGCATCAAGTTTACATGGCATAAAAATATCAGCAGAACTGGGGCTGAAATCAGCAACATCATGAAACCTAGTTTGCATGCTTGTGCTAGTCACCACATAGATCACAAAAATACATGGCATACACCCCTGTAAAGATGGCATGGCATATTACAAAACACATGTCGGACTCAAGTTCATAGGATGCACACATCAATCATGGAAAAAATGACAAAAGTGCATGTTCTGATAAGAATCTGAAACTAACATCACAGAGCCCTCTTCTAACAGAATTTCGGGCATCAAGATGAGCTCCAATGAAAAGATACAATGAAATGAAATGATGTACTCGTCAAGGCGAACATTTTGACATATTACACGCGCAAAAAGGAGCTACGGTCGCAGAGTTATGACATGATGAAATTGCAAGAAAATAACGAAAATCTGGGACTTAGCCATCTCGGGGAAAGGGGAAAAGTCAACCTCTCGATCTGCACGGTTTACGAGGCGGCCGGAGTAGCTCGCCGGACTTGGAGGAGAGGCAGCGGCCGGACCCGAGGAGGTCGAGGGGCGTCGGATCCGGCCGGTCCTTCGCCGGATCTGGCCGAAGACGGGGCCGGCGGCGAGGCACGAGGCGGCGGGGTGAGGAGAGCTCGGGGAGGTCGCCCCTCCATGGCGCGGCGGCTCTGGTCGCCGGAGTTGACCTCCGGTGGCCGCGGGCGGAGCCGGCGAGGGGGAAGCAGGGCGGCGGCGGAGGCGAGGCGCAGGGGAGGCGCGCGCTGGCGGCGAGGGGCAGCGTGGGGTCGGCGCCCACGGGTGGCGGCGGAGTAGTCCGGTGGCGGGCGGCGACGGAGGCGGCGGGCGCGCCCGGCGGGGAGGAGGCGCGGCGGCGTGGCGGCGGTTCGGGCCAGCGAGGCCAGTTCGGCCTCGGCGGGCGGATCTGGCCCCGGCGGCGGCGGCGCGGGCGCGGTGGAGGCGACGTGGCGGCGTCCCATTGGGCGCGAGGCGGTGGTGATGTGGCGGCTCCGGATTGGCCGGAGTGAGGTGGCTGGGGCGATGGACGCGTTCGGCGGCGGAACGGACATGTCCGGCGGCGCGAGGGGAGCGGGGCTAGAGTTTGGACTGCGAAAAATGGAAGGGAAGGGCATATTTATAGGTAGAGGGAGCTAGGAGAGTCCAAATGGAGCACGGTTTTCGGCCACGCGATCGTGATCGAACGACCGAGAGCATGGAGGGGAGTTTTCTGGGTTTTTGGCCACTTTGAAAGGGGTGTTGGGCTGCAACAAAAGAAGCTTTACGGTTACCCAGTTAACCGTTGGAGTACCAAACGACCTCCAAATGACCCGAAACTTGACAGGCGGTCTACCGGTGCTATACCAAGGCCGCTTGACAAACCTCGGTCCATTCCGAGACCGTTTAACACCCGCACGAAAATAGGTAAAAGGGGGCGCCGGAGACATAGGAGTGCCGGATTGCAAAAGCGGACAACGGGAAAATGCTCGGATGCATGAGACGAACACGTATGCAAATGCGATGCACATGATGACATGATATGAAATGCAGATGATGACATGGCAAAGAGAGACACGCAAGCACATGACATGGCAACAACGACGAATAAATGGCGGACACCTGGCGCATCGAATCCGGGGCGTTACACTAAGCTTGGGGATGCCCCGGAAGGCATCCCCTCTTTCGTCTTCGTTCATCGGTAACTTTACTTGGAGCTATATTTTTATTCACCACATGATATGTGTTTTGCTTGGAGCATCATATCATTTTATTTTGTTTTGCTTGCTGTTTGAATAAAATATCAAGATCTGAAATTCTTAAATGTTAGAGAGTCTTCACATAGTTGCGTAATTATCCGACTACTCATTGATCTTCACTTATATCTTTCGGAGTAGTTTGTTGTTGCTCTAGTGCTTCACTTATATCTTTTAGATCACGACGGTAGTTTTATTTTGGAGAAATAGATGAACTCTCATACTTAACTTATATTATTTTGAGAGTCTTAAATAGCATGGTAATTTGCTTAAATAATCCTAATATGCTAAGCATACAAGATTTGTAAGAATTTTTATGAGTGTGTTGAATACTAAGAGAGTCATATCTTGTTCTAGTTTCGAGTTGTAATCCTTATGTTGTAATCAATAGAAGTGTGATGATCATCATTATTAGAGCATTGCCCCTCTAAAAAAAGAAAGGCCAAAAAAAAGGCCCAAAAAAAGAAAATAAATAAAAAGGGCAATGTTACTATCTCTTTTTCCACACTTGTGCTTCAAAGTAGCACCTTGTTCTTCATGTAGTGAGTCTCATATTTTGTGCTTCAAAGTAGCACCATGTTTTTCATATAGTGAGTCTAAGTAAGTTGTCTTTTTTATACTAGTGGGAATTTTTCATTATAGAACTTGGCTTGTATATTCCTACGATGGGCTTCCTCAAATGCCCTAGGTCTTCATGAGCAAGCAAGTTGGATGCACACCCACTAGTTTTCTTTTGTTGAGCATTCGTAGCTCTAGTGCATCCGTTGCATGGCAATCCCTACTCCTCATGTTGACATCAATTGATGGGCATCTCCATAGCCCGTTGATTATCCTCGTCAATGTGAGACTTTCTCGTTTTCACACAATCCCCATCATCATATTCTATTCCACCCGTAGTGCTATATCCATGGCTCACGCTCATGTATTGCGTGAAGGTTGAAAAAGTTTGAGATTATTTAAGTATGAAACAATTGCTTGGCTTGTCATCGGGGGTATAGAAGTTGGGAACATCTTTGTGTGACGAAACTGAAGTATAGCCTAACTATATGATTTTGTAGGGATGAACTTTCTTTTGCCATGCTATTTTAAGAAGACATAATTGCTTTGTTAGTAAGCTTGAAGGATTATTATTTTTATGTCAATATGAACTTTTGTCTTGAATCTTTCGGATCTGAATATTCATATCACAATTAAGAAGAATTACAATGAACTTATGCCAACTAGCATTCCACATTAAAATTATCTTTTTTATCATTTACCTACTCGAGGACGAGCAGGAATTAAGCTTGGGGATGCTTGATACGTCTCCAACGTATCTATAATTTTTGATTGCTCCATGCTATATTATCTACTGTTTTGGGCAATATTGGGCTTTATTATCCACTTTTATATTATTTTTGGGACTAACCTAACCGGAGGCCCAGCCCAGATTTGCTGTTTTATGCCTATTTCAGTGTTCCGAGGAAAAGGAATATCAGACGGAGTCAAAACGGAACCTAATCAACTGGAGAAGTCATTTTTGGAATCCACGTCAAAAGATACGGGAGGTGCTCACGAGGGTGGGGGCGCGCCCACCCCCCTAGGGCGCGCCCCCTGCCTCATGGGGCCCCCGTGGCTCCACCGATGTACCCCCTGCACCCATATATACCTATGTATCATAAAACTTCCAGAACAGAGATTAGATCGGGAGTTCCGCCGCTGCAAAACCTCCAGAGCCACCAAAAACCAATCGGGACCTGTTCCAAGCACCACCGAAGGGGAACCCTCATCCGGTGGCCATCTTCATCATCCGGCTCTCCATGACGAGGAGGGAGTAGTTCACCCTCGGGGCTGAGGGTATGTACCAGTAGCTATGTGTTTGATGTCTCTCTCTCTCTCTCTCTCTCTCTCGTGTTCTTGATTTGGCACGATCTTGATGTATCGCGAGCTTTGCTATTATAGTTGGATCTTATGTTTTCTTCTCCCCCTCTACTCTCTTGTAATGGATTGAGTTTTCCCTTTGAAGTTATCTTATTGGATTTTGTCTTTAAAGATTTGAGAACACTTGATGTATGTCTTGACGTGCGTATCTGTGGTGACAATGGGATATCACGTGATTCACTTGATGTATGTTTTGGTGATCAACTTGCGGGTTCTGCCCATGAACCTATGCATAGGGGTTGGCATACGTTTTCGTCGTGATTCTCCGGTAGGAACTTTGGGGCACACTTTGAGGTTCTATGTGTTGGTTTGAATAGATGAATTGAGATTGTGTGATGCATATCGTATAATCATACCCACGGATACTTGAGGTGACATTGTAGTATCTAGGTGACATTAGGGTTTTGGTTGATTTGTATCTTAAGGTGTTATTCTAGTACGAACTCTAGGGCTGTTTGTGACACTTATAGGAATGGCCCAACAGATTGATTGGAAAGAATAACTTTGAGGTGGTTTCGTACCCTACCATAATCTCTTCGTTTGTTCTCTGCTATTAGTGACTTTGGAGTGACTCTTTGTTGCATGTTGAGGGATAGTTATATGATCCAATTATGTTATTATTGTTGAGAGAACTTGCACCAGTGAAAGTATGTACCCTAGGCCTTGTTTCCTATCATTGCAATACCGTTTACGCTCACTTTTACCATTAGTTACCTTGCTGTTTTTATATTTTCAAATTACAAAAACCTATATCTACCATCTATATTGCACTTGTATCACCATCTCTTCGCCGAACTAGTGCACCTATACAATTTACCAATGTATTGGGTGTGTTGGGGACACAAGAGACTCTTTGTTATTTGGTTGCAGGATTGCTTGAGAGAGACAATCTTCATCCTACGCCTCCCACGGATTGATAAACCTTAGGTCATCCACTTGAGGGAAATTTTCTACTGTCCTACAAACCTGTGCACTTGCAGGCCCAACAACGTCAACAAGAAGAAGGTTGTGTAGTAGACATCAACGCGCCCTCCATCCTCGTGGATGCCTCGTGTCCCTTTTGGACTACTTCTTATTTTTCCTATTTTCTTAAGTATTCCAAAACGGAGAAAATTGCTATTGGAACTGTTTTGGAGTCGGTTTACTTACTGTACCACATACCTATTCCTTTTCGGGGTCTGAAGCATTCTGGAAAGTGTGCCTTATGTATTCCTTCGGGGTTACGGTTTCAATAACATTGGTTTCAACATTTATGGGATTACCTGAGATATAATGTTTGATTCTTTGACCGTTCACCACCTTTGGATTTGTGCCTTCGAAGTTGTTGATTTTTATGGCACCGGAACGATTGACCTCCTCGATAACGTAAGGACCTTCCCATTTAGAGAGGAGTTTTCCTACAAAAAGTCTTAAACAAGAGTTGTATAGCAAAACATAGTCACCTACATTAAACTCACGCTTTTGTATCCTTCTATCATGCCATCTTTTAACTTTTTCTTTAAACATTTTTGCATTCTCATAGGCCTGGGTTCTCCATTCATCAAGTCAGGTAATGTCAAATAGCCTCTTCTCACCGGCAAGTTTGAAATCATAATTGAGCTCTTTAATGGCCAAATATGCCTTATGTTCTAGTTCGAGAGGTAAGTGACATGCTTTTCCATAAACCATTTTATACGGAGACATACCCATAGGATTTTTATATGCAGTTCTATAGGCCCATGATGCATCATCAAGTTTCTTGGACCAATTCTTTCTAGATCTAATAACAGTCTTTTGCAAAATTGATTTGATCTCTCTATTACTCAATTCTACTTGACCACTAGACTGTGGACGAGAAGTGTCGGGTGATGACCCCCGGGTATGCCCAAGACGACAAACGACGCTTCGAAAACATCGGGGCCAGCAACGCCCCTCAATCCGGCTCGCACTTTGCCGGGTTGCTCAACTTGGCCAAGTCCCTCAACCCGGTCGGACTCCTCAACCCGGCCGCTCGGCCAGCTCCCTGTCCGGCTGCTCCAGCCGGCCGGCTCCCTGTCCGGCCGGTCCAGCCGGCCTGCTACACGAAGTCAACTACTGTGTTCCATCTGACACAACACCGACAAGACAGCCATACTGCGACCACTGTTGCTGATAAAGCATACACTATTAACTCGTCATACGCGACATCATGTACAGTGCTACTTGTCTCTGGGCACTAGTGTATAAAGTGACCCAGGGGAGGCACTTACTCGGGGAAGAGGTCCCTCCCTTGACCAAGAAGGCATTGCCTTGGCCAAGGGGACACACACCCACACACTTATATATATCACATCCATCCATCCATGCTCACTGGCACACTCATACAACCACAACACTCATTCGGCCACAAGGCCATTCACGCCACACTCACACTCATCCACACTCACTCACATATGAGGCCGAGTAGAGGATAAGTGTAGCCGACTTCCTGATTCATCCGGATACAGCTTCAGGAGCAACTCTGTACTGCTACATATACACTGCATATATCATCAGACATGCAGAAGTAGGGGTATTATCTCTCCGGAGAGCCCCAAACCTGCGTAAATCACCGCGTGCTGTTTTCCCAATCCCGTCCCTTGATCTCCAGAGCAGACTTGCCCCCACTTCAAGCCACCCAGTGGCATCTGTGTCTCATGAACCCGCCAGCGAGATAACCACGACAATAAGGAGATGCAATTCTATGATTAACGTCATACTTAGCAAGCATCTTACGAAAAGCACCATGAATAAAATGTGAGCCACCATCAGTCATTAAGTATCTAGGGTTCATCCCATCTACTCCTTCTTTATAAAGGTGTGGTTCATCCCAGAAGTAATGTCTTAAATCATAGAAAAACTTTTTCTTTTGCTGGAATGTGAAACTAGGTGGTATAAATTTAGCAACAATGTAATTAGCATAATCACCATACCATGGAGCAGTACGAGAAGCATTTATGATAGCTAATTGTTCATCAGGAAATCTATCATCAATAGGTAGTGGGTCATCAAGAACATTCTCTAACCTAGATAAGTTGTCTGCAACGGGTTCTCAGCTCCCTTTCTATCAATAATATGCAAATCAAATTCTTGTAGCAAGATAACCCATCTAATAAGTCTAGGTTTAGCATCTTTATTTTCCATAAGATATTTAATATCAGCATGATCAGTGTGAACAGTTACTTTAGAATCAACAATATAAGGTCTGAACTTATCACAAGCAAATACAACTGCTAAAAATTCTTTTTCGGTAGTAGCATAATTTCTTTGGGCACTGTCTAGAGTTTTACTAGCATATTGGATAACATTTAATTTCTTATCAACTCTTTGTCCTAGAACAGCACCTACGGCATAATCAATAGCATCACACATAATTTCAAAGGGTAAATGCCAATTAGGAGGCTGAACAATGGGTGCAGAAATCAAGGCTTTCTTAACTATTTCAAATGCTTCTACACAATCATCATCAAAGACAAAAGGAACATATTTTTGTAAGAGATTAGTCGGAGGCCTAGAATTTTTTGAGAAGTCTTTAATGAACCTCCTATAAAAACCGGCATGACCAAGGAAACTTCTTATACCTTTAATGCCCTTAGGACATAGCACCTTTTCAATAGCATCAATTTTAGCTTTAGCAACTTCAATACCTCTTTCAGAAATTTTATGTCCCAAGAAAATACCTTCATTAACCATAAAGTGGCACTTCTGCCAATTCAATAATAGATTGGTTTCTTCACATCTTTGCAAAACTCTATCAAGGTCGCTTAAGCAATCATCAAAAGAAGTTCCATACACGAAGAAATCATCCATGAAAACCTCAACAATCTTTTCACAAAAGTCAGAGAATATAGCAGTCATACATCTTGGAAAGGTAGCAGGTGCATTGCATAAACCAAAAGGCATACGTGTATAAGCAAAGGTACCAAAAGGGCAAGTAAAAGTGGTCTTTTCTTGATCCTCTTTTGACACAGGTATTTGAGAGAAACGAGAAGAACTGTCTAGAAAGCAAAAATGTGTATGTTTGGATAATCTTTCTAGCATTTGATCAATAAATGGTAAAGGGTAATGATCCTTTTTAGTAGCTTTACTTAATTTGCGGAAGTAAATTACCATTCTATAGCCTGTAAAAATTCTTTGTGGGATCAATTCATCTTTATCATTAGGAACAACAGTAATACCTCTCTTCTTAGGGACACAATGGACAGGACTTACCCACTGACTATCAGCAACGGGATAAATTATACCTGCCTCCAGAAGCTTTAGTATTTCTTTTCTTACCACTTATTTCATCTTAGGATTTAACCGTCGTTGGTGATCAACAACCGGTTTAGCGTCTTTCTCGAATTTTATTTTGTGTTGGCATAGAGTGGGACTAATGCCCTTAGGATCATCAAGAGTATATGCAATAGCAGCACGGTGCTTCTTCAGAGTTTCCAATAATTTCTCTTCTTCCTGCTCTGAAAGGTTAGCACTAATAATAACAGGATCTATCTTCTTTTCATCAAGATAAGCATATTTAAGAGTATCAGGTAATGGTTTAAGCTCAAACACGGGATCACCCTTGGGTGGAGGGGGATCCCCTAGAATTTCAACAGGCAAGTTGTGTTTCAAAATAGGTCCCTGTTTAAAGAATACTTCATCTATTTCCCTTCTTTCATTCATAAACATATCATTTTCATGGTCTAGCAAATATTGTTCTAAAGGATCATTAGGAGGCACGGCAATAGATGTAAGACCAATAATTTCATATTTACTAGGCAATTCTTTATCATGGGGTTGTCTATGAAATTTAGCAAAATTAAAATCATGAGACATATCCCCTAAACCAACAGAAACAATATCCTTTTTGCAGTCTATCTTAGCATTAATAGTATTCAAGAAGGGCTACCAAATATAATGGGACAAAAGTTATATTGTGGGGAAGCAAGAACAAGAAGATCAGTAGGATATTTCATTTTCCCACACAAGACTTCAACATCTCTAACAATCCCAACCGGTGAGATTGTATCTCTATTGGCAAGCTTAATAGTAACATTAATATCTTCTATCTCAGCAGGTGCAATATCATGCATAATTTCTTCATATAAGGTATAAGGTATTGCACTGACACTATAACACCCATATCACAGAAGCCATGATAACAGTGATCTCCTATTTTAACCGAAACGACACGCATGCCAACAACAGGTCTATGTTTATCTTTAGTATCAGGTTTAGCAATTCTAGTAGCTTCATCACAGAAGTAAATAACATGCCCATCAATATTATCAACCAAGAGAGCTTTAACCATAGCAATACTAGGTTCAACTTTAATTTGCTCAGAGGGTTTATGTGTTCTAGTATTACTCTGACGAACCACAGTTGAAGCTTTAGCATGATCCTTAATTCTAGTAGGGAAAGGTGGTTTCTCAATATAAGCGGTAGGAAAAGTAGGATCAACATTATAAGTGATAGACTTTCCTTCAACTTTAATAGGTTCAACAACTTTTACTTCGATTGGAGGATGATATTTAAACCACTTCTCCTTAGGGAGATGAACATGAGTAGCAAATGATTCATAGAAAGAAGCTACAATCTCAGAGTCAAGTCCATATTTAGTGCTAAATTCACGAAAAGCATCGGTATCCATAAGAAGATTTAACACAATCAAACTTAGGTGTTATACCTGACTCCTTACCTTCGTCGAGTTTCCCATCTTCAGAATTGCATTTAATTCTTTCTAGTAAATCCCATCTGAATTCAATAATCTTCATCATAAAAGAACCAGTGCAAGAAGTATCAAGCATGGAGCAATTATTGAGAGGAAGTCGAGCATAAATTTTTTGAATAATAATTTCTCTTGAGAGCTCATGATTGGGGCATGAATATAACATTGACTTAAGCCTCCCCCAAGCTTGAGCAATGCTTTCTCCTTCGTGAGGCCAAACATTATATATATAATTACAATCACGATGGACTAGATGCATATGATAAAACTTCTAATGAAATTCCAATTTCAATCGGTTGTAGTTCCACGATCCAATATCATCGCATAGCCTAAACCATGTCAATGCCTTTCCCTTCAAAGATAAAGGGAAGACCTTCTTCTTGATACATCCTCGGGCATACCTGCAAGCTTAAATAATCCACAAACTTCATCCACATAGATTAGGTGCAAATTGGGATGTAGTGTTCCATCTCCTGTAAAAGGATTAGCTAGCAGCTTCTCTATCATACCCGAAGGAATTTCAAAGTAAACATTTTCAACAGGTTTAGTAGGTTGAGGAGCAACACTTTGCTCTACTAGTCAGGGTGAAGATACCCCGAACAAGACCCTCAAAGGATTACTTTCCATAGTAACAAGTCACAGAATATTTCAGCACACTATATAAAATTTTCCTTACCAAATTCCACTAATAAAAGGTGCTTCACACACCCGGCAACGGCGCCAGCAAAGAGTCTTGATGACCCACAATCATAGGGGATCTATCGTAGTCCTTTCGATAAGTAAGAGTGTCGAAACCAACGAGGAGCAGAAGGAAATGACAAGCGGTTTTCAGTAAGGTATTCTCTGCAAGAACTGAAATTATCGGTATGAATAGTTTTGTGATAAGGTAATTTGTAACGGGTAACAAGTAATAAAAGTAAATAAGGTGCAGCAAGGTGGCCCAATCCTTTTTGTAGCAAAGGACAAGCCTGGACAAACTCTTATATAAAGGAAAGCGTTCCCGAGGACACATGGGAATTATTGTCAAGCTAGTTTTCATCACGCTCATATGATTCACGTTCGTTACTTTGATAATTTGATATGTGGGTGGACCAGTGCTTGGGTACTACCCTTCCTTGGTGTCGGTGTACAAAAGTAGGGGCTCTCCTTTTGACCCCTTTACTTATGCACGGGCAGTCAAAGCCGCGCGCCACGGGTGCACGTAGCAGGGCAAAGGAGGGAAGCCGGAGAGAAGCCGAAGCACAAGACAACCAAGACAACACCTAGAACAAGAACACGAAGGACAGAAAGGCGAAGTAGGCTGCCCCGACAAGGGTCTTGCCGGGGCAGCCTCGGCAGCCCCGGCAAGGGCCTTGGCGGGGCGGCACGCCCGACGCCAACTGAGTGAGCCGCCCTTGAGCCCACAGGTTCCAAACCAATCAACTATGTTGGAACCAAGGCTCGGGAGGCACATCTGCGCTGGCATGCAGATCTTTGTCAAGACCATAGATATGCGAGATCATATGAGAACCAGAGGACGGCGACCCTCGGCAGGATCCTTACCGAGGAGATCCACAAGCCCCCCGGCAAGCACCTTGCCGGGGGCAAATGCAACGCTACGGCAAGACCCTTGCCGGGCCCCCGGCAAGGCCCTTGCCGTGGGCGTTAGCGGGGCCACTGCCAGGCCCGCACCAGCCAAGACTTCACTGCCATTCGCATGTAGCTGCCAGCCCAACCAGCTGGGCAGGCACCTACGTGGCGACGGGCGGCTTCCGAGCCAACTCTGTAAGCACCTGTGTGGTGGCATGGAGATCTTTCTAAAGACCCTACCACTGTGCCACCTCAGCTGCCTGCCTGCCTACATGGCGCCGCATGCATCGCTGGCCTGTGCGCGTATCGAAGCAAGGCGAGGCGGTGACGGACGGGACGGGCCTCGTTCCCATCCCCGATAAAGCTAAGGGACACCTAAGCTACGCATTAAATGCATCTTGTCCTGTAATACGGGCGATAAGCTCGCAGCACTGTAGACCTTTCCACCTCCTGCGTGCCACTGTGGCAGCCCCTTTCGACTATAAAAGGAGGCCCATGGCATACTGGAGAGGGATTCGGCTCTCTGGAACTATGCAGCCACCGTAGCTAGTTCGAGAGATCAAGAACTCTCTCAAATACACATCAAAGCGGGACTAGGGTATTACGCATCCTCGCGGCTCGAACCTGGGTAAACGATCTTTGTGTTGACTCTTAATCCTGCTCTTCTCACAACCCCGCGCCCCGACAAACTATAGTAGGGATTCTTGTGATCCCATAGGTGTCGTTTTCCACCGACATCTTTGGCACGCCAGGTAGGGGAGCGCAATTGTGAGAATCTGGTTTAGTAGTTAGCCTAGCAGTTCTTCTTCGCCATTGCTCCAAAGAAGAAGACAATCACGGCGATCGGCTCGTCGGGAGCCGAACGACCCGTGCCGGTGCGGACGAGCAGCGGGCCGGTCGTGGACAGAACCCGAGCCGCGGCCCGCGAGGACAAGCATCACTCTGCAGTCAGAGCCTGGCGAGCGGCATCGTTCGTGTGCCAGACGACGGGCCGTGCATAGCCAAATCCAAAGACGGGGCTGGCCCCCCCGCAGGCGGCACGGGGCCCTCCAGGAGTGTTGCTGTACCACCCACGGGCGATGCAGCGACCTCCAAGACGCCTACGCCGACGCCCACAATGCGCTCTTCCCAGGGTGCGCGCGACGAGCAGCGCCACCATGCTGGAGACCCTGGACGCCACTGTGGGAAGAGTCCTATGCATCATCTGCGGGACGAAGGAGTCCAACATGCCCGCCGAAGTGCTAGCGAAAATGGCACGCAGCCGCTGGGCCGTGACAGAGCTCTTTCTAACATGGTTAGAAGTCGAAGCGCGCCACGGTCCCCGCAGCTGTCGCCGCCACCCACGCCAGCAGAAGCTTTGGCGCGCGCGCAGCTGCTCCTCGACTTCCCTCCTGTTGCGGAGAAGCTCAACGAGTGGAGAGCCACCATCTAGAGCCTTGTCACCGTCGCCAATAAAGATGATCTGCCACCGGTGGGGCTCTCCGGCCGGCGCTCCGTCGAACAACCGCATGCCAGCGGTGGAGGGGCCGGGGGTACTGCGGCCACGGTGCACTCTCCTCCTCCACGCCAGCCACCGTGGGTGTCAGACCGTCATGATGACGCTTGTTATAATATTTCGATAGCATTGTCCGACCAACGGACCCACCGCGACCAACGCCAAGTCCTGCGAGAACAATCCCATGAAGATGCTCGAACCACCATCGAGCGCCGACGTGATACACGACACCAGTCGGACAAAAAGGGCGGGACCCGCTGTGGACCACCCAGCACCGGGGCGCTCTGGTGGCCTACCTTGCGAGGTTGGTTGCCCGGCCTTTACCCGTGAGCTGCGGCAGTTCCAGTGGCCATCCCACCGCAAGTGCAAGCCCGACGTCGGCGAGAAGTACAACGGCAAGACCCATCCGTCAGAGTTCCTCAGCATCTACACCATCGCGATGCAAGCTGCCGGAGCTCGCGACGACAAGGTGCTTGCCAATTACTTCCTGTTGGCACTGAAGCCCAACGTCATGTCTTGGTTGATGCACTTGCCGGCGGATTCCATTTCTTCTTGGTCGGATCTGTGCCATGAGTTTGTTGGTGCCTTCACCGGGGGCCACCAAGCTCATGGCCAGGCCAGTGATTTGCATATCATTCCCTAGAAGGAAGGGGAAACCCTGCGGAAGTACATCCAGTGGTTCAGCCGGGTGCAGTACAACATCCCCGACATTCATCCCGCCACCATGATCAGTGCGTTCCATCAGAACATGCACAACCGCAAGATGCGCGAAGAGCTGGCGATGAACAAGGTCAAGGATGTGGCCGAACTTTATGTTTTGGCCGATAGGTGCGCCCGGGCCGAAAAGGGAAGGAAGTACCCCGGCGAGGACGCCGGCGTGGAAACCGACTCTACAGATGAAGACACTGCCGCCCCAACGAAGAAGGGTCGACGTCGCAACAGGAAACGCAAGGGCAAGATGATGCTTGCCGTCGAGGGATCCGACAACATCGGCGCCGCCAAGAAGGCAAAGGCAGACGACCCCGGCAAGGAAATTGCCGGGTGCGCCGCTTGCCGGGCCTTGGCGGCTGCCGCCAAGCCGGGGGGCTCCGACAAGCAGTATTGCAAGATCCATCGCACCAAGGGCCACGACATCCAAAACTGCCGACAAGTCGATCTGCTTGCTGAGAAGCAAAAGGCCGAGTATGAAAGGAGGCACAAGGAGAAGGGCCAGTACGGTGCCGAGGGATCCGGCAAGAAGCGTGGTGGCCAAGGAGGTCGCCGCGGCAAGGATAACCAACAAGAGAGGTCCGCTCGGGGCCGCGACAAGAAGCAATAAGACGATGATCATGACGAGGACGACGAGTCCGGCGAGCAAGAGTTTCAGAAGGCTAGAGAAGCCATGTGCATCGATGGTGGCGCCTCGCTGCATACTTCTCACCGCCACCTAAAACTGTGGGCGCGTGAGATTATAGCAGCGGAGCCCTTGTTCTATGCTCAGAAACCGCTGAAGTGCTCTAGCACGCCCCTCATCTTTGACAACGAGGACCACCCTGACCGCACAAATGCGGTCGGGTGCTTGCCATTGTTGGTCTCACCAACGATACACAACCCCAAGGTGAACAAGATGCTGGTTGACGGTGGGGCCGGTGTGAACTTGATATCGCCTGTTGTGATCAAGAGGCTGCAAATTTCTGATGGAGACCTCTTGGAAACGGGCAAGTTTCAAGGGGTCAACCCGGGAAGGAGCTAGCCAAAAGGGAAGGTCACGTTGCCTGTGACGTTTCGAGGCGAGCTGAACCACATGACGGAGAGGATTGTCTTCGACGTAGCCGAGATCCCTTGCCCTACAACGGGATCCTCGGCCGCCCGACACTGGCCAAGTTCATGGCGGCGTCGCATAACGCCTACAACACGCTGAAGATGCCTGGGCCGATGAACATCATCACCGTCCCCTCCGACAAGAAGGACGCGCTGATCTGCGCCGACCTACTCTACCAGGAAGCAGTTGCAGCAGCTGCCGCCAAGGCACTTGCTCCTGCCGCTGAAGCCTCTTGAGGGAAGAAGAAGACCGGTAATACCTATCGCACCCACTCCGGCAAGCACACCTCTTCGGAGTGTTGTGCTACCATTGAGGACGTGCCAGAGAGCTCCACTGGCAAGAGCAAGAAATCCAGAGATGCGCCACCAGAGACCAAGAGGGTGTCTGTCGAGGATGGCACGGGAGGGGCTTTCACCATAAGCTCCACCCTCGACAGCAAATAGGAAGGCGCGCTCGTCACTTTCCTGCGGGCGAATGTCGATGTGTTTGCGTCGCAAGCATCTGACATCCCCGGCGTTCCCAGGGAAGTGATTGAGCACCATCTTTCTGTCTGTCCCCATGCGCGACCCGTCAAGCAGAAGGTCAGGAAGCAAGCTCTGGAACGGGAGGAGTTCATCTCAGAGGAGATCAGGAAGTTTGAAGTAGCAGGCTTGGTGAGGGGAGTGCTCCATCCGACGTGGTTGGCCAATCCGGTGGTGGTGCACAAGGCAAACGGGAAGTGGAGGCTGTGTATTGGTTACACAGATATCAATAAGGCTTGTCCTAAGGACCCCTTCCCGTTGCCGCGCATCGACCAGATTGTTGACTCCACGGCGGGGTGTGATCTGTTATCATTCCTCGATGCCTACTCAGGTTACCACCCGATCTTCATGACAAGAGAAGACAAAGAGAAGACATCATTCATCACCCCATGTGGTACGTACTGCTTTTTACAGATGCCTTCGGGTTGCAGAGTCTGGCTTAACATTTGCAAGGGCAGTCCAAATTGGTTTTGAACTGACTACATAGAAATATGGAAGCCTATATGGATGACATAGTGGTCAAAACCAAGGACAGGGAAACTCTTGTACAAGACTTAGAAGAGACGTATGCCAACCTGTGCAACATCAACCTCAAGCTGAACCCTGCGAAGTGTATCTTCGGTGTTCTGTCCGGCAAACTTCTCGGGTTCTTTGTGTCGCAGCGTGGGATCAAGTTAAACCCAGACAAGATCAAGGCTATCGAGCAGATTGAGGCGCCCAAGTGGATCAAGGATGTGCTCGGCTCACTGGCTGCGTTGCCGCCATGAGCCGATTCATCTCCATGTCTGCCGAGCACGCCCTTCCCTTTTTCAAGATCCTGAAGAAGGCGGGCCCAATGTAATGGCCCCCAGAGGCCGAAGTGGCATTGCAAGACCTGAAGAGATACCTTTCCTCTATGCCGATACTAGTGGCGCCGAAGCCACAAGAGTCGTTGCTGCTGTACTTGGCAGCGACGAATCAAGTGGTCAGTGCCGCGCTAGTGGCGCAGAGGGAGGTTGACGAAGAGGAAGTGGCACCGGTAGGACTGGCGGATGGCACGTCGGAAATTCCCCCGGCAGGGCCTAGTGCCGAGGAGGCAAGGCCCTCAGCGGAGTCTGACACCATCAGGGCAAGGCCCGCGCAGCCAAGTGAAGTGGTGCAGAAGAAGATGATGCAGCATCCGGTTTACTTTGTTAGCTCCCTCTTGCAGGGGGCTAGGTCAAGGTACTCCGGTGTGTATAAATTGCTCTTCGGCCTCCTTATGGCCTCGAGGAAGCTGCGTCATTACTTCCAAGCCCACGAGATCACTGTTATCACCCGCCTCCCGCTGTAGCGGATACAGCACAACCCAGATGCAACCGGAAGGATTGTGGAGTGGGCCTTGGAATTTTCAAGCTTTGGGTTGAAGTTTGAAAGTACCTCAACAATCCAAAGCAGAGTCTTGGCGGAGTTCATTGCGGAATGGACCTCAAAGCCTGACGAAGAAATCCAGGAGACCACTCTCCCCGGCAAGGAAGCAAGCCACGACTGGATCAAGTACTTTGATGGGGCTTTCTCGCTGCAAGGCGCCGGTGCCGGTGTGCTGCTTGTCGCACCCATCGGAGAGCACCTCAAGTATGTGATCCAGATGCACTTTCCCAGGGAGATGTCCACAAACAACACTGCTTAGTACGAGGGCTGATTGCCGGTCTCATGATAGCAGCAAACCTCGGGGTGAAGAAGCTCATCGTCAGGGGTGATTCGTAGCTTGTCGTCAGACAAGTCAACAAAGACTATCAGAGTCCATTGATGGAGGCCTACGTTGATGAGGTGAGGAAGCTGGAGGAGCGCTTCGACGGTATACATGCGGAGCACGTTCCCTGAGTGGAGAACGACATCGCTGAATACCTGTCAAGGCATGCTGCATTCAAGCTGCCTATGGAACCAGGTACCTTTTTGCTTCGGTTGACTCAACCATCCGTCGAACCATGAACGGAGCAGAACAAGTGGAGGAAATCAGGTCCCGGAAAATACTTTCCCGCCGAGCCCCCGGAGGCCGCCGGCAAAGGTGTTTCCGTGGACCCTAAGCCTGCCGAGGAGCGTCCGACTCCGGCAGGCCGTCAAGCCCTAGCCGTAGAGACGACCACTCCGATGGCAGAAGGGATGCCTTTGGTCATCACCGTCGAGCCCCAGGCTCCGGCATGGGCACAACATACCGTACGATTCCTCCAAACAGGGGAGCTTCCTGAGGAGCAGGAAGAAGCGGAGAAAGTACCCCATCGGTCTGCTATGTATCAGTTCATCGATGACGTCCTGTACAGGAACAGACCAAACGGTGTGAAATTGAACAGACCAAATGGCGTTTCGGCAGGGTTTCTTCTGGCCCATTTCCCTCCAGGATGCAATGGCACTAGTAACCAAGTGTGAAGCCTGTCAGTTCCATTCAAAGAAGCGTCATCAACCAGCTCAAGCCCTTCAAACAATCCCCCTCTCCTGGCCATTTTCGGTCTGGGGGCTCGACATACTGGGCCCCTTCCCCCGTGCTGTCAGGGGCTTTGAGTACTTGTACGTTGCAATCGAGAAGTTCACAAAGTGGCCGGAGGTGGAAGCAACGAGGAAGGTGACAACACAGTCAGCCGTCAAGTTCTTCAAAGCACTAGTCTGCCGTTTTGGTGTACCAAACAGGGTCATCACCGACAACGGCACGAAGTTCACAAGCCACAGCTTCATGTAGTACATCCAAGACCTCGACAGCAAGGTCTGTTTTGCTTCCGTGGAACACCCCCGGAGCAACGGCCAAGCAGAGAGGGCAAATGCTGAAGTGTTGCGAGACCTGAGAACGAAGACTTTTGATAGGCTGCACAAGTGCGAAAGGCGCTAGATTGATGAGTTGCCGGCGGTTCTTTGGTCGATCAGGACGACGCCAAATCGAGCCACCGGCCAGACACCCTTTGCCCTAGTGTATGGGGCAGAAGCAGTTCTCCCCACGGAATGCATATACGGGTTACCTCGAGTGCTCGCTTATAACGAGTTTGAGCAAGAGCATTTGCGGCAAGATGACGCAACGCTCCTTGAAGAAGATCATCTTCGGGCGGCCGTGAGAGCAGCATGCTACCAGCAAGCCTTGCGCCACTACCATAGCCACAAGATTCATGCCTGAAGCTTTGAGGAAGGCGACCTTATTCTTCGGCGCGTTCTGTCGGCCAAGAATTCCAACAAGTTGACGCCGAAGTGGGAAGGCCCTTATCGGGTAATACGAGTCACCAGGCCCGGCGCAGTCCGCCTGGAGACCGAAGATGTTGTCCCAGTGAGCAACTCCTGGAACATCAAGCATCTTCGCAAGTTTTACCCATAAGGCGCGGCTTGCTGGACTTCCCGGCAAGCCACCCTTTGTAAAAGCTTTGCCGACAAGGCATGTAACCCTCTGTACAAAGCCAGGCGTAGACCCTGAGCATAAGTAAACGAAGCGCTGGCGCCCTAAGTTATAGCATGCATGCTAGGTTGAGTCTCTCCCTCAGTTAGGGTTGGTAGTGCTTAGCGGCGACTAACCCCTGGCCTAGAGGTCTAGTGTGCGTCTTTCTGTCCTCTTTGGTTCACAGGGCACGTGGACACTTCTCCTGAGCCACTTGGGAGAAAGAGGACGGACCGGCGCTCTGACCTCAGCAAGCCAGGATTGCCGGGGGCTGAACACACAAGGATCCAATCACGGCAAGCCATGGTTGCCGGGGGCTGCGGATTCAGATAAGTCTTTCATCCCCTATTCTGCACTTCCATATGGAACTGGGACATGTGAAACCTCATTTATGTTCTTAAAACCACCGTGCTCCCCCTTTCCTGTACCTGAGAGCTACCTCCTGGGTCGGAATTTAGTAGTAGTAGCGGTGGTGAGGAGATGAACGAGGGGCCTAACTCTACTTCGCCCCTGCCTCTGCCAAGAGCGCGAGAATGGCCGACTGGAGTGGGGAAACGGCAAGTCATGTTGCCGGGCAACAATGTTTATGTTAAAAATAACAAGGATTCGTCCTTGGCATGGGCCTTGCTCACGCACAAAGAACCCAACAAACACCCTTTTTAATTAAAAACATCCCATACAGGTACAGTTCGTATGGAATGAAAAACATGAGCAAGGGGATTACAAGTCTTAAAATTAACAAGTGCCCGAAGGCTTACAAACTGAAAAAAGATAAGGTGCCCGTAATCCCTTTCTTGTTCCTCTCCTCAGGAAATGGAACAAGATGACGGAAGGGCAAAAAGAGCGCCTAGGCGAGGCACGAGCAGCAGAAGGCACCAGGAGAACATCCCGGTGGCCACTCCGGAGAGAGGCTGGTGATGATGATGACGGGAGAAGAGCTGGAAGACGAGGCGGCAGGACCGGCAATACGCGAAAAAGGCGTCGGTGCCCGCGTACTATGACTTGACGGCCCGCCACCCACCTTCTTCGCCTTCTCCGGGCCTCCTACGCCAGCCACCCAAGGAGGCAACCTCAAGAAGTTCAACGGGCCCGGTGCAGATGCTGCTACTGCTGACACCGCCCCGGGACGGCGGGTCCGACACCTAGTCGGACCCATCATCCTCTCGCCTACTACCCTTGTCGTTGTTGTCACTGTCCTCCTCGTCGCTCTCGCTCGATGACGAACCATCATCGTCGGAGGAGCTCTCCACGCAGCACTTCAGGCGAGTTCCAAGATCTCTGAAGACCATGACGGAGAGCAGGCCGCCCTCCATTAACCTGAAGCAGAGCACGAGCCCCACCGTCAGGCTGTGGATGCGAGCAAATGTCTTCCATCCGCGACGGAGATACATGACATGAGGAGCGGGAAATTCGACGTCAACCTGCATGTCGCCGGTCCTGCAACCCCTCATGTGCAATCTGAGGGTCTGGGGCGGATCGAGCTCCATCTCCTGAGCAAAGGGGGTGGGGAGACTGAGACGACGACGCGGTGGCCGGCGCAGCCTGATGAAGAACTCGCGGGGCTGGTCCCCGACCCTCCATCATGGGAGGCACCGCTGGTGGAGGCATGGCCATCGCATCGCCTCGTCCCCCTCTCCCCCGACCGCCACAACGACCTCGGCCACACCCCATCCCCCTTCCTCTCATGGCCGGCTCCGCCGCGGGCTCGTGAGAAGGAGGGACGCACTAACGAGCAGCAACCCTCGCCGCCACCGCCGAAGGCCCAACACCTCCTCTCGCCATGGCAGGTGGAAGAAACGAGCAGAGGTCGAGGAGGATGGATACTGAAGGAATGTGGGACAATGACCCCTCCCCTCCTTATAAAGGGGCGGGGTCGAGGCTCGGCCACCCCACTTAACAAATCCAGCCGTCGGAGGTGCAGGGAGTCAGGACCGACCCGCTGCCCCAATCAGCGACGGCCCGGTTTCCCACCTCCATCACCTGCCACTTGCATGGAGGACGCGTGGTGAGCGAGCAGGATCCAAGGGACGGGTGAGGCGACCGTTCCCTGCCCCGTGACCATGGGGCGTGGGCGCCTTGAAGACTGCGACTCAAGTCCATCCAGTAAATGAGCCGCGCCACGACGCCTCCCTCTTTTTTTGGGGAAGGCGTGAGCCGCCTCTTTACCACAATGTGACGCATGCATGCGGAAACCGCATCGCGCATGAACCCCACGTCACGCACGCCCCTCCATGTTGCACGTTCAACGCGGGTCATGGAGATGCGCAGCGGACGGAAGAGTTACTACGGTGGAAATCCGCCCCGCCTACCCGCGCACCGTTCTGGTTATGGCCCAACAACGTGTCGCACTTATGTGTGGCCCAGGCCCGGGGATCCTGTCGCTGTACAAAAGTAGGGGCTCTCCTTTTGACCCCTTTACTTGTGCACGGGCAGTCAGAGCCGCACGCCACGGCCACACGTAGCAAGGCAAAGGAGGGAAGTCGGAGAGAAGCCGAAGCACAAGACAACCAAGACAAGGCCAAGACCAAGAACACGAAGGACAGAAATGCGAAACAAGCTCCCCCGGCAAGACCATTGTCGGGGCGGCACGCCCAACGCCAACAGAGTGAGCCACCCTTGAGCCCACAGGTTCCAAACCAACCAACTATGTTGGAACGAAGGCTCAGGAGGCAAGTCTGCGGTGGCATGCAGATCTTTGTCAAGACCATAGATATGCGAGATCAGATGAGAACTAGAAGACGGCGACCCTCGGCGGGATCCTTGCCGAGGAGATCCACAAGCCCCCCGGCAAGCGCCTTGCCGGGGACAACTGCAACGCCATGGCAAGACCCTTGCCGGGCCCACAGCAAGGCCCTTGCCGAGGCGTCGTGAGAACCTTGCCAGGCCCGCACCAGCCAAGACTTCACTACCGTTGGCATACAACTGCCAGCCCAACCAGCTGGGCAGACACCTACATGGCGACGGGCAGCTTCCGAGCCAACTCAGTAAGCACCTGCGTGGTGGCATGTGATACGTATCCAACGTATCTATAATTTATGAAGCATTCGTGCTATTTTATTATCTGTTTTGAATGATTACGGGCTTTATTATACACTTTTATATTACTTTTGGGACTAACCTATTCTCCGGAGGCCCAACCCATATTGCTGTTTTATTGCCTGTTTCAGTATTTCGAAGAAAGGTGATATCAAACGGAGTCCAAACGGAATGAAACCTTTGGTAGCATGATTTTTTGGAAGAATATGATCCTGGAGACTTGGAGTTCACGTCAGAAGATCCTCGAGGCAGCCATGAGATAGGAGGGCGCACCCCCTTGTAGGGCGCGCCCCCATGTCTCGTGGGCCCCTCGAGCACCCCCCGACCGACTTCTTTCACCTATATAACCCTACGTACCCTAAAACCATTGAATATAAAGATAGATCGGGAGTTCCGCCGCCGCAAGCCTCTGTAGCCACCAAAAACCTCTCGAGAGTCCGTTCCGGCACCCTGCCGGAGAGGGAACCCATCACCGGTGGCCATCTTCATCATCCCGGCGCTCTCCATGACGAGAAGGGAGTAGTTCACCCTCGGGGCTGAGGGTATGTACCAGTAGCTATGTGTTTGATCTCTCTCGCTCTCTCGTGTTCTCTCTATGGCACGATCTTGATGTATCGCAAGCTTTGCTATTATAGTTGGATCTTATGATGTTTCTCCCCCTCTACTCTCTTGTGATGAATTGAGTTTCCCCTTTGAAGTTATCTGATCGGATTGAGTCTTTGATTTGAGAACACTTGATGTATGTCTTGCCGTGTTTATCTGTGGTGACAATGGGATATCACGTGCCACTTGATGTATGTTTTGGTGACCAACTTGCGGGTTTTGCCCATGAACCTATGCATAGGGGTTGGCACACATTTTCTTGACTCTCCGATAGAAACTTTGGGGCACTCTTTGAAGTACTTTGTGTTGGTTGGATGAATCTGAGATTGTGTGATGCATACCGTATAATCATACCCAAGGATACTTGAAGTGACAATGGAGTATCTAGGTGACATTAGGGTTTTGGTTGATGTAGTACCTTGAAGTATGTCCAGATGGGGGGGGGGTGGTGATTAGACTACTTGACCAATTAAAAACTTAACCTTTTCCCAATTTTAGTCTTTGGTAGATTTTAACTATTTTAGCACAAGTCAAGCAATCCTCACACAATTCAAGCAAGCATGCAAAGAGTATATGAGCAGCAGAAAGTAAAGCATGCAACTTGCTAGAAAGTAAAGTGAAGGGTTTGGAGAATTCAAACGCAATTGGAGACACGGATGTTTTTGTCGTGGTTCCGATAGGTGGTGTTATCGTACATCCACGTTGATGGAGACTTCAACCCACGAAGGGTAGCCATGCCTTGAGTCCACAGAGGCTCTACCCACGAAGGGTCCACAAAGAAGCAACCTTGTCTATCCCACCATGGCCGTCGCCCAGGAAGGACTTGCCTCACTAGCGGTACATCTTCACGAAGTAGGCGATCTCCTTGCCCTTACAAACTCCTTGGTTCAACTCCACAATCTTGTCGGAGGCTCCCAAGTGACACATAGCCAATCTAGGAAACACCACTCTCCAAGAAGTAACAAATGGTGTGTTGATGATAAACTCCTTGTTCTTGTGCTTCAATAGATAGTCTCCCCAACACTCAACTCTCTTTCACAGGATTTGGATTTGGTGGAAAGAAGATTTGAGTGGAAAGCAACTCGGGGAAGGCTAGAGATCAAGATTCATATGGTAGGAATGGAATATCTTGGCCTCAACACATGAGTAGGTGGTTCTCTCAGGCTGGTAAGTTGGAAGTGTAGTTTTGTTCTGATGGCTCTCTCCACGAATGAAGAGGAGGTGGAGGGGTATATATAGCCTCCACACAAAATCTAACCGTTACACACAATTTACAAATCTCGGTGGGACCGAATCAATAAACACGGTCTGACCGATTCAGTAAACCTAGTGACCGTTAGTGATTTCGGTGGGACCGACATGCAACTCGGTAGGACCGATATGGTTAGTGTTGGGGCATAATGTAATCTCGATGAGACCGATTACACAAACTCGGTGAGACCGATTTTGGTAATTAGCTAACCAGAGAGTTGGTCAGGTAAACTCGGTGGGACCGATTCGCTCTTTTCGGTGAGACCGAAATATTACAAAAAGGAAACAAAGAGTTTACATTGCAATCTCGGTGGGACCGATTCGCTCTTTTCGGTGAGACCGAAATATTACAAAAAGGAAACAAAGAGTTTACATTGCAATCTCGGTGGGACCGATCGCTCACTTCGGTTAGACCGAAACGTTATGAAGGGAAACAGAGAGATTACAATCCCATCTCGGTGAGACCGAGATCCCTATCGGTGAGACCGATTTGCCTAGGGTAGGTGGCGGTGGCTATGACATCCCCGAACTTCGGTGGCGCCGGATAGAAAGAATCGGTGGGGCGAGTTTGACTTTGGGTTTAGGTCATATGTGGATGTGAGAAAGTAGTTGAGGGTTTTGGAGCATATCACTAAGCATCATGGAGCAAGAAACTCATTAAGCAACACCTCATCCCTCCTTGATAGTATTGGCTTCTCCTATAGACTCAATGTGATCTTGGATCACTAAAATGTAAAAGGCAGTCTTGAGCTTTTGAGCTTGAGCCAATCCTTTTATCCTTGATATTTTGAGGATCCACTTTCATCATCCATGCCATGCCATTCATTGAGCTTTCCTAAAATATTTGTCTTGGAATAGTATTAGCTCAATGAGCTATATGTTGTTATGAATTACCAAAACCACCTAGGGATAGTTGCACTTTCAATCTCCCCCTTTTTGGTAATTGATGACAACATATAGATCAAAGCTTCGACAAATGATGATAAGATTGAAAAAACATCGTCGCTTTGAGAAGTATGTGATAAGCAAGAGCTCCCCGTAAATTTGTGCATAGATTTAAGATTTGATTTGGACTGCAAATGAACAAGGAATTAGGCTCATGGGTTACTCTTCCATGTCACATACATCTTGGTGGAGCGCTCAAAATAATAAAGATTGAATACATGCACTCATCACCAAGCAAAGTGAATGATCAAATAAAGATTAATAAGATACTATCATCCAACATGCATAAGTGTAGCTTATGATCAAACACATGATCATCAATGTCTCACAGGCAATAGCATAGTATCTCAAGTAAGCAAAAGCAAATAAAGTTCAACCAAGAAGACAAGAGAGAACAAAAGCTAACTCTCTCTCTCTCTCTCGAAGCCTATGATCTATACATTTTTCTCCCCCTTTGGCAACAAGTTACCAAAAAGTTAATAGAAAATGCATAGTACTATTTCGTCTCTCAGGCTTGGTCTTCAGTTGGCAGCGTAGAGATGGCTCCTTGGACGAAGACTTCAGTTGATGTGGATGGAGCTGAAGGAGTTGGTGCTGGAGTTGGTTGCACTGGCGCTGTAGCTGGTGCAGATGAAGTGACTCTGGTGTCTGTTACTGGCTCTGCAGCTGATCTCTGAGCTTGAGGCACTCTGGAAAATGCATCAGTAGATGTCCTACCCTTCCTCTCCTGCATGTCATCCTGTAGCTGCTCCACAACTGACTGAATCTCAGTTACTTTGACATCTAAATCATAGAATTTTTGTTCCATGATTCTTTCCAGGCTCTCCTGGTTTTGAGTTAGGGTGGCCAACCCCTTCTCAATCCTCAGAGTTGATGCTATCAAGTAACCAATCTGGTCCTGCTTGCTCTTCAAAAAGTACTCAGACGCCTCCTGTCGAGTTGGCATCTTGGTAGCCTTCTCCTTCTTTGACTTCTCCTTCTTCTCTTGAGCTTGCACTGAAGATGGTTCATTCTCATTCATCACAACTTGATTGTCCTCAAAGTCTAGATGGAGAACAGAGTGTTCCTTATCCAACAAATATTTGCATGTGCCCATCTTTGAGTTAATCAACTCCTGAATTTGTG
The DNA here is from genome assembly GCA_021605145.1 of Aegilops bicornis. NCBI lineage: Eukaryota > Viridiplantae > Streptophyta > Magnoliopsida > Poales > Poaceae > Aegilops > Aegilops bicornis. The sequence continues at coordinate 342,624,866 of CM038670.1, forward strand.
GGGCATATCCACAACTTCTCTTTTGGTCTGCTGTTGTCCTCTTGATAGTCTCAACCATGAGGCTCATGACCTTGAATTTCTGTGGCACATCAAATATGTGTAGCAAATTAATTGCATGCCATCTGATCATGTTGTGGTCACCGACTTGGGCAAAAGAGTGTGCCTTAGGATCCAGTTGATCGTTGGCAGCCCCGATGAAGAAAATGGACTGACCCAAACTTGAAAGTCTCAAGTGCTTTATGCAGGATCTCCTTGTACATATGTGACATAGAATTGTGATCCATCTTTTTCTTAGCATAAACGTCCAAGTCATCTTCACTCTCCTTTGGGGCATTGATCAGATTGTCCCATTCCTCAATAGTTGATTGGTACCTTGTACATTCAGACATCCAAACTATCCTGTCATCTGGATAGAAGTGTGTTGTGGAGTAGAATTGCATAACTAGCTCATCATTCTAGTTTGTGAGCTTCTGCCCAACAAAGTCTGCAACTCCACACGCACTGAAGCTGTCATACACTCCAGGATAGTGTTCTTCATTCTCCTTTATGTAGGTCGGTCGACCCACCTCATATCACACACTATAGGCTTCTTGTCCAACAAGATTGTCTCATAGAAATCCTGCTGTTCCTTAGTGTGGAACATGTAATCAACAGCAGTTCTTATTCTGGTGGCATATGTATATGACTCTCTCAATAGCATCAACCCTGAGTCTCTCCTGATCTTCATGTTCTCAGCCACTGGATAAGCATCATTGTGGTCTGGAATCTTAGGTTTCAACTTCCTCAGGACTTGTCCCTCATCATCTTCCTCGACAGCAACTTCAGGCACTGGAGCCTTGTTCTTCTCAGCAGCAGATATGTTCCCGGTATTCCTCTTAGGTGTAGTCTTGGGCTTGGAGGCAGCTTTGGGTGCTTCTTTGGGCTTTGATGATGCAGCCCCTGACCTTATAGCATCACCCATTGTCGGTGTACTAGAGTAGGGGTACCCTAGTATCCCGAACTTGTGCCTGAGGCGATTCTGACCCTCGCGGCAAGGCTTACCGGGTGACCGCCAAGGTCGTCCGTGGTTCCTTTGGAGCCATTCAAGAACAAAGTATTCAAGCCAAGGAGACAAGGCCCCGGCAAGAGGAGCTTGTCGGGAAGACCACCCAAGGCACATCGGAAACAAGGCCCCGGCAAGAGGAGCTTGCCGGGAAGGCCACCCCAGGCATTACAACACAAGGCCCCGGCAAGAGGAACTTGCCGGGAAGGCCCGGTGAGCGACAAGCTTCCGGGCGCGACAAGATAACAACCGCGGCAAGGCGCTTGCCATGGCAGACCACCTCTCTGTACCTACGCTCCAGCGCATCCACTAGCGTGTCGCATACAGGGCCTTTCGGTAGCGGCGTGGCGAAGAGCTGTGCAGCCAGCGGTGCGAGGTGGCAAACGGCGCTGACAAGTTTTCCATCGTGGCGGACGGTGGCGCCCGTGACGGTCCCTGTTTACCTTGTTAGGGGCGACAAGATGGGCATTTAATGCCTTTGTCCCCTGCCGTCAGAGTTAGGTATATTACACTATACACTGTACAAGTAGGTGTACCAACCACTAGTTTTACATTTGTACCCCCGTCTACGTTGCCACCTGTCGAGCCCCTTTGAGCATATAAAAGGAGGCCCATGCGCAACGTAGAGGGGGTTGGTTGGTCGATCGATTCCCTCGAGCTCGGTCTCGTTAGCAGCTAAATCTGTCTTGTAGCATTCGGCGCTCTGAGCAAGAACGCAATACACCTAGACATGCGGCAAGAGGAGTATTATCTCTCCGGAGAGCTCCGAAGCTGGGTAAAACCTCTCGCGTGCCGCCTCGATCTGCTCTTCGTGCGACCTCCGCTCCCCGCCGAACCGAAAGGGGCTCGGTCCGCCGGCCCCATAGGTGTTCATGGGCCAGATCAGCCTGCCCCGACATCTTTGGCGCGCCAGGTAGGGGGCGTCGAGGTTGTGTGAACCTGATCCAGCATCCACGCGAGCTAGATCTTCATTATCTTCGTCAACATGCCACCGAAGAAGAAGGCTTCGGTGGCAGAAGCCCCGTCGCGTCGAACCCACCACCACCGAGCAAGCGGTGGTGGGGTAGACGCCGGCGGAAGAATGGACGGCGACGGGGGAGCTCACGGTGCTGCCAAGTCCAAGGACAAGGCCGCGCAGACCTCGGCGTCCGTACATGCACCGCGCCCGTCTCAGGAGGCGCGGGACCGACAGCGTCATGGCATTCACAATGCCATACGCTCGTTGGACCGAGATCGAGCTGGAGGATCCCGGGACGTTCAAGACCAGCATGCACGCCAACATGCTGGCGCAAGCGAGGCACGGTCACTCGGACGGGATACTGCTCCTTCTAACATAGATAGAAGTCCGAGCATATCCCGCTCCTCGCGCCGTTCGCCACTGCCACCCACTACTCTAGCAGAAGCTACGGCGAGAGCTCAAGCGCTCTGGATTACCCTCCAACGGCCGACACGGTCGACGAGTGGAGGGCCACCATCTGAGTCTCATCGGCCGCCAGCGGCGACGCCCGCAACCGAACCGAGTGCGTCGCTGCCGCGGCAGGACCGCCAAGACCGGTGGGGGTGCAACCACCATGCACTGTCCGCCCCGAAGGCCAAGATCGCCGACTCGCCGGATCCACCTCGACAGCGACTCCAATGCGTCATCAGATCCACTAGCTCATCGCGATCAGCGCCAAGTGCTACACGATCGACAGCAAGAGGACGCTCGAACTCACATCGAGTGCCGAAGAGAAGCGCGACGTCAATCCGACAAGCGCGCCGGGCCCTCTGTCGACATGCACGCGCCAGAGGAACCAGGCGACTTGCCGTACGCGGTAGGTTGCCTACGTTCACTCGTGAGCTGCGGCAAGTCCAAAGGGCCCAAGAAAGAAAAACTTCAAGCAGACGTCTGGGAGAAATACGACGGCAAAGGCGCATCCGTCCGGAGTTCCTCGGCATCTACACCATCGCTGCGAGCTTCCGGGGGACGAGACGACAAAATCCTTGCCAACTACTTCCCGCTGGTGCTCAAGCCCAATGTCAGGTCCTGGCTCATGCACTTGCCGGACAACTCCATATCTTCTTGGGTAGATCTATGCCATCAGTTTGTCGGCGCCTTTACAGGCGGCCACAAACCCCATGGCCAAGAAAGCGACCTTCATCTGCCGCCCGGAAGGAAGGAGAGCCCCTACGCAAGTATATTCAAAGATTCAGCCGTGCTGACACAACATCCCAGATGTCCACCCTGCCGCGGTGATCAGCGCGTTCCATCAGAACATGCGGAACCGCAGGATGCGGGAGGAGATGGCGATGTGCAAGATCAGAGACCTCAGTGAGCTATACGCCCTGGCCGACAAGTGCGCATGTGCCGAGGAGGGGAGGAGACTCCCCAGAGAGAATACCGAAGCAGGAGGATCTGACAGTGAGGAGACTGCCCCGGCAAAGAAGAGTCGGCGGCGGGGCAACAGGAAAAAGAAGGGCAGAGATGTGCTAGTTGTTGAGCAGTCCGGCAACGGAGGTGGCGACAAGAACGCCAAGGCTGGTAGCTCCGGCAAGGAGGCTGCCGCTGGCGCCAACCACCAGTCTGTGGCGGCCGCCGACAAGCCGGACGGCTCCGGCAAGCGATCTTGCAAGATCCACCGCACCAAGGGTCATGACCTCGAGCTGCAAGAAGGTCGAGCAGCTTGTCGAGCAGCGTAAAGCTGAATCTGACGACGCGACAAGGAGAAGGCCCGGAAGGTCTTTGGAGGAGTAAGCAAGAAAGCGTCTCGGCGGGGAGGACGCCGGCAAGGCCAAGCAGCGGCAAGGAGACAGATCTCCCAGCGGCGCGACAAGGATGAAGACGAAGGCGACGATGAAGACATGGATGATGATGAGGCCGATGAGCGGGAGTTCGAAAGCCACGAGAGGTCCTGCGGCGTTGTGGCGGTGCTTCGCACACCTCCCACCGCCAGCTCAAGCGGTGGATGCGGGAGGTCAATGCAGCGAGAACCATCCATCGAGTCACGCAAGCCTCTCGAAATGGTCCAAGACGCCTATCATCTTTGACATTGAGGACCACCCTGATCGCGTAACAGCGGTCGGGTGATTGCCGATGTTGGTTTCACCAACTATCCGCAACCTCAAGGTCACCAAGATGCTAGTTGACGGCTGGGCCGGCTTGAATCTGATCTCCTCCGCGGTGCTCCCGAAACTCCAGATCCCTGATGGCGAGCTCGAAGAAACCGGCACTTTTCAAGGAATTAATCTGGGAAGGAGCAAGCCGAAGGGAAAGATCACGTTGTCGGTAACATTTGGCAGTGAGTTGAACTTCAGGACTGAGAGGGTCACCTTTGATGTTGCTGACTTTCCGTTGCCTTACAATGGAATACTTGGCCGTCCAGCACTAGCCAAATTTATGGCGGCCTCTCACTACGCCTACAACTTCTTTGAAGATGCCAGGCCCGATAAGCGTCATCTCTGTCCCTGGCGACAATAAGGATGCTCTTATCTGCGCCGACAAGATCTACCGGGAAGTAGCAGCCGCGACAGATTGCAAGCCACTTGCCGCTGAAGCTCCCGGGGGGAAGAAGAAGGCCAAGTCCGGCAAGAGCTCTGATGCCCACTCCGGCATGCGCTCCTCTTCGGAGTGCTGCGCTACCGTCGGGGACGCACCATCGAGCTCCACCGGCAACTATAAGAAGACGATGACAGCTCCACCAGAGACCAAGAAGGTGTCCGCCAAGGAGGACGGCACTGGTGGTACCTTCACCATCAGTGCCTCTCTGGACCCTAAATAGGAAGACGTGCTCGTTGCTTTCCTGCGGGCGAACGTCGACGTGTTTGCATGGCAACCGTCTGACATCCCCGGTGTTCCCAGGAAAGTAATTGAGCACCATCTTGCCATTTGTCCTCATGCGCGGCCCGTCAAGCAGAAAAGTCAGGAAGCAAGCGGTGGAGCGTCAAGAGTTCATCGCGGAAGAAATCAAGAAAGCTGAAGCGGCAGGCCTTGTCGAGGAGTGCTCCATCCTACGTGGTTGGCCAATCCTGTAGTTGTATCGCCAAGGCTAACGGGAAATGGAGGCTTTGTATCGACTTCACCGATGTCAATAAAGCTTGTCCCAAAGATCCATTTCCTTGCGGCGCATCGACCAGATTGTTCACTCCACGGCGGATGTGATTTGCTTTCATTTACGGATGCATATTCAGGATATCATCAGATCTTCATGGCGAGAAGAGGATGAGGAGAAGACCGCATTCATCACCCCATGTGGCACATCTTGTATTGTCACGGATGCCATTCGGGTTAAAGAATGCTGGTTCAACGTTTGCAAGAGTAGTTCATGATGCTTTTGAGCCGCAAATGCACAGAAATGTGGAAGCCTACATGGATGACATAGTGGTCAAAAGCAAGGATAAGGCGACCCTAGTTCAAGATTTAGATGAAACCTTTACAAATCTGCGCAAGATCAACCTCAAGCTCAATCCCGAGAAGTGCGTGTTTGGAGTCCCTTCCGGCAAGCTTCTCGGGTTCTTAAATCTCTCGGGGAATTGAAGCCAATCCCGACAAGATCAAGGCCATTGAGCAGATTGAAGCACCAAAGCGTGTCAAGGATGTACGAAGACTTGCGGTTGCGTAGCTGCTCTCAAAGAGGTTTATCTCTAGGAGTCTGCTTGGCGCCCGCCATTTTTCCAAATCTTGAAAAAGGCAGGTCCGATGCACTGGACTCCGGAAGCGGAGGCAGCGCTGCAGGACTTGAAGAGATACCTGTCCTCCACTCCAACACTTGTCGCACCTAAGCCACAAGAGAAGTTGCTGCTATATATAGCGGCAACCAATCAAGTGGTTAGTGCTGCATTATTAGCGGAGAGGGAGGCGGATGATGAGCTAGCAACCACGGCAGACACATCCAACGACAAGCAGGGGGCTTCGCCGGCAAGCTCTGGTCCCGACAAGGACGGAGCTGCGCAGACACATGAGGAGATGCAGAAAAGGATGGTGCAGCGCCCAGTTTACTTTGTCAGTTCCCTTCTGCAGGGGGCTAGGTCAAGGTACTCTAGTGTGCAGAAATTGCTTTTCGGCCTCCTCATGGCCTCGAGAAAGTTGCGCCATTACTTTCAGGCACATGAGATCACAGTTGTCACTCGCTTTCCGCTAAAGAGGATACTGCAGAATCCAGAGGCAACAGGAAGGATTGTCGAGTGGGCACTGGAACTGTCAAGCTTTGGCCTTAAGTTTGAGAGCACTTCAACTATCCAAAGCAGAGCATTGGCGGAGTTCATAGCAGAATGGACACCACCGCCAGATGAAGAAATTCCAGAAACGAGCGTCCCCGTCAAGAAAACAAGCAAAGAGTGGCTGATGTACTTTGATGGTGCCTTCTCGCTGCAAGGCGCCGGTCTTTGGCGTCTTTGCTTGTCGCACCAATGGAGAGCACCTCAAGCACGTAGTCGGATGCACTTTCCCAAGGAGCAAGCAACAAACAATACAGTGAGTATGAAGGTTTGCTTGCGGTCTCAGGATTGCAGTGGACCTTGGGATCAAGAAGCTCATTGTCAGGGGTGACTCACAACTTGTTATCCGCCAAGTGAACAAGAATTATCAGAGTCCATTGATGGAAGCTTATGTTGATGAAGTGAGGAAGCTAGAAGAGCACTTTGACGGCCTACAAATGGAATATATTCCGAGAGCTCAGAACGACATTGCTGATGGCTTGTCAAAGTGCGCCGCACTTAAGTTATCTGTGGAACCAGGGATTTTTGTGCTCAAGCTGACTCAGCCGTCCGTAACACCACCAACAGGACAGAGCAAGAAGAGGAGGTTGATCTCTGGCGACTACTTTCCGGCAGAGCTTCCCGAAGCCGCCGCCACGAAGGTCCCCAAGATCGACACCAACAGAGCTAAGGGGAAGTCTGCTCCGACAAGCCCCAGGGTTTGTTTCGTTGAAGCAGACGCTCCCGACAAGTTTTGCTCCGGCAAGCTTGCCGGGGAACGTCAAACTCCGGCTGAGCCGTAGGTTCTTGCCGTGGAAGCTGACGTTCCCGCAGCAGCAGATGTGCCTTTAGTCCTTGTTGTCGAGCCGCAAGCTCCAGCATGGGCGCAGCAGATTGTCCATTTCCTTCAGACAGGAGAACTTCCCGAAGAGCAAGAAGAAGCAGAAAGAGTAGCCCGGCAGTCAAGTATGTACCAGTTTGTCGACAGCACACTGTACAGAAGAAGACTCAACGGGGTGAAATTGAAGTGTATTCATTGGGAAGACGGACAAAAGCTGTTGGCAGAGATACATGGAGGCATATGTGGTCACCACATTGGCCCCAGAGCACTTGCCGGCAAAGCGTTCGGCAAGAAGGTTTCTTTGGCCGACAGCCCTCCGTGATGCAACCGCACAAGTAACCAAGTGTGAAGCGTGCGGTTCCATTCTAAGCAGATACACCAGCCAGCTCAAGCTCTCTAGGCGATCCGTTTATCCACGGCCATTTTTGGTCCGGGGCTCGACATCCTCGGCCCCTTCCCCAAGCTGTCGGGGCTTTGAGTACTTATGCGTTGCAATCGACAAGTTCACAAAGTGGCGGAAGTGGAAGCGGTGAGGAAGGTGACAAAGACAGCAGTCAAGTTCTTGGTCGATTGTTTGCCGCTTCGGAATCCCTAACGGGATCATCACCGACAACGGCACACAGTTCTAAGCCGCACCTTCATGCAAGACGTCCAAGATCTTGGCGCCAAGGTCTGCTTCCACATTGCTCATCCGAGAAGCAACGGTCAAGCGGAGAGGGCAATGCTGAAGTGCTACGCGGCTCAAGACCAGGACTTTCGACATGCTTCACAAGTGCGGAAGAAACTTGATTGAGGAGCTGCCTGTGGTTCTTTGGTCGATCAGAACAACGCCAAATCTAGCCACTGGCCAGACACCTTTCGCTCTAGTATATGGAGCAGAGGCAGTTCTCCCCACGGAACTCGTATACGGATCGCCTCGAGTGCTCGCTTATGATGAGCTTGAGCAAGAGCAGCTGCGACAAGATGACGCGCTGCTCCTTGAGGAAGATCGTCTTCGCATCGGCAGACGAGCTGCTCGGTACCAGCAAGCTTTGCGCCGCTACCATAGCCGCAAAGTCAATGCCAGAAGTCTCGAGGAAGGCGACCTTGTTCTTCGGCGCGTTCAGTCCGCCAAGAATTCCAACAAGTTGACGCCGAAGTGGGAAGGCCCTTACCGGGTGAAACGAGTCACTAGGCCTGCGCTGTCCGCCTTGAGACCGAAGATGGCATTCCGGTGAGCAACTCCTGGAATATTGAACATCTTCGTAATTTTTACTCAGAGGCGCGGTTGCCGGAACCTGTTCCGGCAACCACCTTTTGTACAAGTCTTGCCGCTGATGCATGTAATCCTTTGTACAAAGCCGGGCGCAGACCCCGTGCATCAGTAAAGCTAGCGTGCTTCGCACACCTTGTCGATTTCATGTTGTTTACTTCTATTTTGCATGCATTATCTGACACTTTGTGCAGCACCTACCCCTGGTAAGTGATAACGAGCCACAAGGCTCCATATCTTTATTTTCTCTTCTTTCTCTTTCTCAAAGAAAGGAAGGTTCCCCCGCACACAAGTTTGCCGGGGGGGAAGGAGAAGATAATGGTGTGGACCAAGCGTCGCTCAAGGAAGTTTAACCTTACCGGGAAGCAAACGACAGAAAAGCTAAGTTGCCAAAGTTTGAGCATTCAGTTTTAAAATTTTAAGTTATTTTCCTTGAACGACCGAACTTTGTATGGAAAACCTGTGCGCAGAGGAACCAACTTGTAGCTAGTTGCGCCCTTACTTTGTTTCGAGTCCGCTCAACAACTTAAGTGAGCTGCGACTAGTTGCGACAAGGTTGCTTGTCGGAAGCGGCACCGCCAGCAGGCTGCTGACGTTCAAGACTCGGCCATGGCTCAGGTGCCAGCTACCGACAAGTCCCCTAAAAGCGTAAGGCAAAAACATACAAATGAAGGAATCAAGTAAAGGAAATAGCATAGCAATTGATATCCAAAATAAAGTTATATTACAAGATAGCTTGCCGCAGCTCTAATGGATTGTTCCTATGACATGACTAGTAGCGGCAAGAGCAAGAAAAAACGGGCGGCCTAATCTACGCGGCCACCCTCAACCCTCTTGATTCCGCTCACCCTGTCCACAATGGGTGCGACAAGAGTCTTGAGCGCCTCCACATCGGCATCCGGCGGCAGAGACTTGAGGACGTTGGTTAAGTTGAGGCCCGGGTTGCGGAAGGCCACCTTCATCAGCACCTTTTGGAGGGCTCCGGCGCAGATCTGGCGCGACTCCTCGGCCAGCTGTTTTGGGACCTCTTCCCGGAGTCGCTAGAGGCCCGTCACCACGCCCTTGAAGAATAAGCTAAGCTTGGCGCTGGGTTGGAGGTGCTCGTCGGAGGAGTATCCAAGATCCACCATCCCCAGCTCCATCATTTCAGTGGATGGCGGCAGCAGTATCCACGAGACCTTCGGTCCAGTGCTCCACACTCTCCCTCAAGGCGCCCTGGGCCGCAACAGCATTCGCCAACAGCTCCTCGTCGGCCTTGATCTTTTCCTTCAAGGCCACCTCCTGCTCCTTGGCGTCGTCCAGCGTCTGAGTCAAAGTAGTTAGCTTCAACCTGTGTCCAGTGCATTGGAGTCCTGGCGGGCGCTTGAGCTCCTTGCTCCTCTCGGCGAGACGGCCCTGCAGCTCGCCAAGAGTGTAGGCGTCCGTCTCGCGCTCGTGCTTGAGTGCAGCAAGCTCCTCGCCGCTCTTCTTGAGGCTGGCCTCCAACTGCGCCACCTTCGTCTCCAGCTCCTTCTTGGCGGCCTCGGCAGCTGCGGCAGCATCCTTTGCCTCCTTGAGAGCCCCGCCAAGTGCTTCCTCGCGCATGGCGAGATCCTCCTCATGGCTGTCCAGGTTGACCTTCCGCTGCGCCAGCTCACCCTCCTGCGCAGACAGCTTCTCGGCGGCAAGCCGATGTTCCTCCTCAGCTGCAGCCTTCTCAAGGATGAAGGCCTTGCGCTCCTCGGCGAGTTGCTCCCGCTCCTCCCTGAAAGATCGGAGAGCTTCCTGGTTGCGGCCCCGGAGCTCCTCTGCGCGCTTCTCAATATCTGCTCCCGCCTTCGCGACAAGCGCCTCCCGGGGCCTTGATTTGGCTTAGCCGAGCGCGGTAGAGCGACAATGCTACTCCTCATCGGGCTCGCCGCTGCTGCTGCTTTCGGCGCGTCAACTAAGCGTCAGCCCAGCGGAGGCGAGCAGCTCTTCATCGAAGGTTTCTCCTTGGCGGCGCTGGAACTCGACTCCCATGGGAGCTTGATGAAGACGCCGTCGCTGGCCTTCAAGTAGGCGCCGGGTTGGGGCTCTTCGGAGCCTGACGCTGCAGCAGCGGCGGAGGGATCGGCGGTCGGTGTAGCGCCTGGCGCTCCTGCGGCCTCAGGGTCGTCAGTGCGATCGCCAGACCCCTCGCCAGCTTCTGCGGCGGCAGCTTCTGCGGCCTCTTCGCCGGCAGGCTCATCAGCGCCGGCTTCTTCTTCCACGGTGGCGGCTTCGTCAGTATTGCCGCGCACGTCCTCCTCACCGACGGATGAAGAAAGTCAAGCAAATATCCAAAGATAAAATCAGAAGAAGAAAAACACAAGGGAAGTACTCTGGCGAGAAGGTTACCTGCGCCGGGGGCTGCGGTCATGGTCTCCGCTGCCAAGGGATCGCTGGTGCCGTCCCTTGCCGGAGAGCTGCCCCTTGCCGGAGAAGGCTCCCTTGCCGGGAAGCGCTCCCTTGCCGGGGAATCCACCCTTGGCGGCGTAGTCGAAGCAGAAGGAGGCTGCTCTGCTCCTAGACAAGTCAACAGTCAGATATCAGCAAAGGGAAAAGCACCCATGCACGCCGAACAGCAAGAAGTAGACCATATACTTCTGTTGGGGGCTGCTTGGGAGCTGCTTTGAAGGAGAGTTGCCTCATCCGGCAAGGTTGTCTCGGACGCGCCTCCTGCCGTCGTGGTAGGTTCGTCCTCGACGACAATCACCGGGGTCTTGGCCCTCTTCGACATCCTCTGGGCCAGCGTCCTGAAAAGGAATGGATTCAGAGTAAAGCAGATCAGATACAAGACAAGGCAACAAATCGAAGAATTACAAGTACAGCAAGGAATCTTACTCTTCCTCTTCCTCGTCGGAGCTGAGCGCGGAGAGGTCGAATTCTGGCCCGCCTCCGGTACGACGAGGCGGAGGAGTGGGCTCCCTTGGACGCTTGGCGGGAGCGGGACCGGTGGCCTGCGAGGGGCCGCCCAGCGGCCGGCGGTGTGAGGTGCTCTTGGCAAAAACGCTTGCAGCGGTGAGCGCGTCCCAGCGGCGCTGCGGCTGTTGGCCCGTCTGCCGCCTGCTGCGTCCCGGCCTTGCGAAGACGCCTTCTCGGTGGAGCCGGTGGTGGCTCCGCCATGCAAGCTGCTTGGAGGTGGAGAGGATGCGCCCTCGGCGGGCTCGCCCGACTCGGCTTTAGGCTCGGCAAGCTCTTCCTCGTTGACAAACTCCTTTCGCTCGACAAGGCTTGCCGCCTCGGCTGCCTCTGCCTCCTCCACGGTAAAGCCAAACCGCCCATGAGCGGCTTCTTGCCGCCTCTTCTAGCACAGTGGCGATCGCTGCATCTCGTCGTCGGTGGTGTCGCGGTGAGGCCCCTCTCGCTCATTGGGGCGGACCGGCATCTCCACCAGATTGTTGAAGAACTGCCGACGACGTCATCCGCGGCTCTTGCCAAGTGGGGACAATTCCATGGGAGTCACATAACGGCATCATTGCGCGGATGCGGTCGGCGACGAAGTTATTGCACAATGAACGACGCCCCTCGGCAACCTAAACATCTCCGGATGATCAGGATCAGGCTTGAACAGCTCTAAGAGCATTGCGTCAAGCTCCAAGACAGTGAAGTTGAAGTTGAGGCCTGGGTGCAGCCTCATGATGTCTGCGGCATTCTGAAATTCCCAGGCAGGTCTCCTTGTCTCCTGCAAGGGGGCGACGCGGCAGCGAAGAAAGTCTGCGCCAACAGTGCCTACAGTGAGTCCGGCAAGTCTGAGACGGAGGATTCGGGTGACTGCGATCTTCAACCTAGCATCCTCCGGGGCCAGATTGCTCCAATCATTGCCGCATACTACTGGGGTTTGGCGCTGGGCGGTAAAAGGCTGCGGGTTCTCCTCAACAATCCAGCACCAATCTGCCCTCCACTCCTCCCATTTGCTACGGAGCTCTCCCTCTAGATAGGCCTCCTTCTTGCCGAGCCCGGAGACCCAAGCAATTCCTCCGGCAAGGGGCTCTCCTCTCTCGGCTCGGGGCAAAAAGAAGTGACGGAAAAGAGCTACATTTGGGTGGACTCCGACAAAGTTTTCGCAGAGATGTGCTAAAACCGCCATGGTCAGAAAGGCGTTGGGGATGAAATCAAGGAGGTGGAACCCGTAGGTGTTCATAATGTCGCAAAAGAACTTCGAGAGAAGGCGGCAGAGCCCGCAGTAGAAGAAGAGCGAAGAAGGGATACCCCGTCGGGGCCAGTTCTGCAGCAGCGGCGGGGAGTACCTTCGTGCGCGGATGCGCCCGCGTCTCCGTCGACCAGAAGAGGTAGTAGTTCTCCCTCAGCTCCCTCGCGGCGAGCTGAGGGGGGAAGACGGCCCGCTCCTTCCGCAGCGCCGCAAGCCGCAGCGCCTCGGCCGACTTCACGGTCTTCCCCTTGTTGGCTTTCGGGCCCATGGCGGAGGCGGTGGAGGAGATCGACGGCGTTGAGTGTCTTTGGCGGCGATGAAGCGGAGCGCTTGCTCTCTTTCAGCCTTGAGAAGAAGGGGGCGGTGGTAGTTTATCGATGGGACAGCGACTGGCAAGGTAGGCGACGTGCCCCTGCTTCCCCTGCTTATAAAGGGGGAGGGGGCGGACGTTCCGATTTCCCGAATAAAGAAACCCCCACGACCTCGCCCACGATCTCTCACACGATGCCACGTTCGGTGCGTGCCGTTCGTGGGGGACGTGGTGGGTCCGGGGTGAGTTATGGTGTGACCCGGGCCGCGTGTGCCCGTGCCCTGTTTTGGGCCTGGCCCAACAGCGCTCGGCACCGTGTGTGGCCCGGGCCGGGCTCACAGCCGGTGTACTAGAGTAGGGGTACCCTAGTATCCCGAACTTGTGCACGGCAGTTGCAGCCCTCCGCGGCAAGGCTTACCGGGTGACCGCCAAGGTCCTCCATGGTTCCTTTGGAGCCATTCAAGAACAAAGTATTCAAGCCAAGGAGACAAGGCCCCGGCAAGAGGAGCTTGTCGGGAAGACCACCCAAGGCACATAGGAAACAAGGCCCCGGCAAGAGGAGCTTGCCGGGAAGGCCACCCCAGGCACTTACAAGACAAGGCCCCGGCAAGAGGAGCTTGCCGAGAAGGCCCGGTGAGCGACAAGCTTCTCGGCGCGACAAGATAACAACCGCGGCAAGGCGCTTGCTGCGGCAGACCACCTCTCTGTACCTACGCTCCAGCGCATCCACTAACATGTCGCCCTGGGGCCTTTCCAGGCGCGCGTGGCGAGTCTGTGCAGCCAGCGGTGCGAGGTGGCAAACGGCGCTGACAAGTTTGCCATCGTGGCGGACGGTGGCGCCCCCTGACGGTCCCTGTTTGCACTGTTAGGGAGACAAGATGGGCATTTAATGCCTTTGTCCCCTGCCGTCAGGGTTAGGTATATTACACTGTACACTTTACAAGTAGGTGTACCAACCACTGTTTTTCCATTTGTACCCCCATCTACGTTGCCACCTGTCGGAGCCACTTTGTGCATATAAAAGGAGGCCCATGCGCAGCGTAGAGGGGTTGGTTGGTCGATCAGTTCCCTCCAAGCTCGGTCTCGTTAAGCGGCTCTGCATCTTTGTACCATTCGAGCGCTCTGAGCAAGAACATAATACACCTAGACATGCAGCAGTAGGAGTATTATCTCTCCGGAGAGCTCCGAAGCTGGGTAAAACCTCTCGCGTGCTTCGCCTCGATCTACTCTTCGTGCGACCTTCGCTCCCCGCCGAACCGAAAGGGGCTCGGTCCGCCGGCCCCATAGGTGTTCGTGGGCCAGATCAGCCTGCCCCGACACCCATCAGCTTTTGTGCCTTGGGTGCTGGTGCAGCAACCTCTTCTTATTCCTCCTCTTCCATCATGGAAGGTTTTCCAACAACTCTGGCCATGGTCTTCTTGACCCTTTCCTTCCTTTTCTTCCCTTCTGCAGCAGCCTCTTTTGGTTGGGATTCCAAAGATGCTTGAGTGGAGGCTCTGGCTTTAGACATGGGTTGTCTTCCTGCTGGCCTTTTGATCTTCAACCCTGGCTTAACTGCAGCTGAGCTATATTCCTTTTTGAGCACCTTTTTCTTTGAAATGGCCTCGTCCTCATCGCCACATAATCCTCATCCTCAGATTCTGAGGTTCTCTTCTTCCTTGTCCTGGTGGCAGCTTTGGGCAAATTCTTTGGGAGTGCTTCGCTTCCCTCATCTCGAGCTGCTAGAGGGACTAGTGCCCTCACTCATGTGAATCTGCCTTTCGTCTTCCCTGCTCGACTATCACTTTGGTGCGACATGCTGCAAACACCGACTGCTGACCACTGTGAATAGTTATAGATGAGATAGAGTGGATGAGCATCACAAAATCTGCAGATTTTTGCAAAGAATGATTCAAAAACTTAGTTTTAGTTTTCCACAGAAAGCATTTCGGATCAACCGATTTTCAAACTCGGTGATACCGAAGCAGTTTTGGAACCTAAACTAGTGAACTCGGTCAGACCGAGTCACAGTTCGGTGGCACCGAGACTGCTAGGGTTTCACTGAGTTCTAAAATCGGTCACACCGATTAGCAATTCTCGGTCAGACCGAGAGTCACTTGTGCAATGGCGTTAGCCGAATCGGTGAGACCGAGTTTTTCAACTCGGTGGGTCCGAGATGGTTTCGGCGGAAACCTAACCCTAAATTTTGACTGGATAGAGGTGTTTCAATCGTGGCAAGAATCATAATGAACACAATGTGCTAGGAATCGGACGGGGATAGCACTGTGATCGAGTCCATACCCTAGTTTGGCGATGAACTCGCTACGGCAGCAACGGCGGAGATGAATTCTGTTGACGGCGGCGGAGACCAAATGACGAGGCGGTGGCAACAAAGTCGACGATCCGGAGACCTAGAAGGCAGAGCGAGCTATGCGCGGGCGAAGAGGTTTGGAGAAAGTTCTCCAAATTTTTGCCCGTGAGAATATATAGCCCGACCCTGTCGGTGTGACCGAGTGGAACGACTCGGTGGCACCGTGATGCATAACTGTTGATAGTTGCAGCAACTCGGTGATACCGAAAAGTTCAAATCGGTTGCACCGAGACTGAAAACCTAGATCGACTTAGTGATCTCGGTATGACCGAAATGGAAGAATCGGTCAGACCGAAAAGCACAAAGAAATTTTGGAAGTTTAAGTCCATGACGAATCGGGCACTCCGAGTGCTCCTCGCACAGAGTGGTTCGAATTTGACTTGATCAAATTTTGTGATGTAGCATGAATAGAGTTTGAGACGAGAAGAGCATAGATAGCTAGAGAAGGTTCTTAGGCATTCTTGTCCATCCACTTGGCCAAAGAAAAAGAAACCAATCAATCAAAACAACAATTGGATGTCCTTGAATGAGTAAAATATGCAACCAACATGCTCACACAATAAAATGGCAAATCAAATATGTGGCAAAGCATGCACAACCAATTCTAGCATCTATCAAACAATTGGCGATGACTAAGTCATCTATATATGAGTATATTGACTTAGGAGTCAAATGAGAACATTTGATCATAGGTCATACTAAATCGTTTAAGCTCAAGTGGGGTTACCACTTTTACATAAAGCATTGATATGTTCACACCATTAGAGTTGCTTTGACTCAATTCTTAGAGTTAAGCTCCCCCGAGATGTGAGATCCCCCCTTAGAGGGATGAACTAACCTTGGGTTTAGTCGATGATGACTTCATGTAGGTGTTGAAGATGTGGATGCTGAATGTTGATGTAGATCATTTGGAGCAATCCTTTTGGAGTGAGTTGCACTTTCAATACCTACACGGGTTAGTCCCTCAAGGAACAAACAAGTATATCCATAGACACAGAGTGATGTTCACATAAGGTGATGTCTATGAAAAAATTAGGTTAACTTGTCCCTTGCCTTACCAACAAGAGGGTTTGTGACTCCTTGAACTAGTGAAGGATGTGGAAGTTGATTGCACTTGTCCTTGCCATAATGATATGAGTGAAGAATGTTGGCGGAGTCACCCTCAAGAACTCTCTAGTTCTTCTTCTTCGCGATCCACATCATCTTGATGGGAATCCTTGGAGTTGTAGTTGTTCTTGGTGAAGTAGAACTTGACATAGTCTTGGGAACCCACTTGACCAAGGCCTTAGGAGCTTCTTCAAATGCATCTATCTCCTCTTGAAGCTTGTCCTTGCCTTTGTTCTTGTGGTCTTGTGGTGGAAGATCATCTTGAGCTTGTGTTCCCTTGAAGGAAGTAGGATCATACTTCTCTTGTTGAGGAACAAACTTCGTCTTGGGATATTGATCTTCTTCCCACTCAACTTCATTGGCATTGAACTTCCGTTCAAAACAAACACCTTGATTGTTCCGGTGCCTTCCTAGCTTGCATACAATTTACTCAAATTGCTTACTCCCGGCAAGGCTCTTGTATACACCTTTCTCTATAATTCCCTTCAATAAGCTATTTTCTTTCTCAAGTGTAACTTGGCTAAGAGAATCATTAGTGGAATCAAGAGAACTACTAGAAGCAACAATATTAGATTTAACATGATTATTGTTACTACTAGAGGAAGAATTTTTCTTGTTCTTGTTAATGAACTTGACTTGAGGCATGTAAGTAGATAAGAGTAAACGCTTGGCAATGTAAGAAGAACTTTTCTTAAGGAGATCATCATTGATTGCTTTTAAGAACTCATGCTCTTTCTCAAGATTGAGCTTTTCAAAGCGTAACTTCTCATGTGCCCTTAAAAGTTCTCGATGATCTTCGAAGATAGTTTCATGAGCTAACTTCAGAGTGTTTAGTTCTTTAGTTAGAAGCTCAATCTTCTCCTTATCATTGTCATTCGTTTTATCTTGATTAGCATGATTGATTGACGTTTCATCATAGTATTCATCACTAGAGTTGTCAACAAGTAAATCATCATCCCCTAGCAAGTCATCTTCATCACTATGGAAATCAACATACTCGGGGTGTGTTACCTTAGGACCTTTGGCCATGAAGCATCTTCCAATTCCTTCATTTGGTGAATCAAATATGTCGTAGGAGTTGGTTGGCACAAGTGCTAGACCGGCAACACCTTCATCTTGAGTATATTCGGAGTCGGAGTGATAGCTTCTCTCGGAGTGATTGTCGAGTCGGAGCGGATACCCATTCACCAACATGAGCTTGCTTTGTCTTCGTTTTGTGTACCTCCTTGATGACTTGTCCTTCCTTTCTGAATCCTTGCTTCTCCGTGAGGGTGTTCGTTCATAACGATCATCTCTACTCCTTCTCTCTCTTGGTGGTGATTCTTCTCTTCTACTTCTTATATTTGGAGAATCTTCTCTTATTTTGTAGGGTGCCGTACACTCATTGGAATAGTGTCCGGGTCTCCCACAATTGTAGCAATTGCGCTCTCTACTAGAAGATCTTTTGTCATTGTAGGACCTTGACTTGGAGCTTCTCTCTTTACTTCTACTCTTGTAGAATTTGTTGAAGTTATTCACCATTAAGCTAAATTCTTCATTGAAGGTTTGTTTCTCACTTGATGATGTAGGGGCTTCACAAGAGGCTTTGTAAGCACCACTTGACTTGTTGTGAAGTTCCACCTTATCCTTGAGCAACATCTCATGAGCAACGATTCTTCCAATGACTTCCATTGGCTTGAGATATTTGTAATTGGGCGTCATTTGGATCAATGTGCATACGGTATCATATTTTCCATCCAATGATGTTAGTATCTTCTTGATGATGAATCTGTCGGTCATCTCTTCACTTCCTAAGCCGGCAATCTCATTTGTGATAAGAGCAAGCCTAGAGTACATTTCAGCGACACCTTCACCATCCTTCATTTTGAACTTGTCAAGCTAACTTTGGAGCACATCCAACTTGGATTCCTTGACGGAGTTGGTACCTTCATGCATATCAATCAAAGTATCCCAAATTTCCTTTGCATTCTCAAGACGGCTGATTTTATTGAATTCTTCAGGGCACAATCCGTTGAAGAGGATATCACAAGCTTGAGCGTTGTATTGAAGCATCTTCAACTCATCCGCGCAAGCTTCACGGTTCGGTTCTCTCCCATCAAAGAATTCACCTTGCAAGCCAATACACACAATAGCCCAAACGGCGGGGTTATGTCCGAGAATATGCATTTTCATCTTATGCTTCCAACTAGCAAAATTAGTGCCATCAAAGTAAGGACCTCTACGGTGATAGTTTCCCTAGCTAGACGCCATACTCTCCTAGGTTGTGAAACCAAGGCTATGACCACCAAAAGCTATGGAAATCAAAGCAAATAGAGACCAAAGCTACGATACCACTTGTAGGACCTTGAAGTATGTCTAGAGGGGTTATTAGACTACTTGACCAATTAAAAACTTAACCTTTTCCCAATTTTAGTCTTTGGTAGATTTTAACTATTTTAGCACAAGTCAAGCAATCCTCACACAATTCAAGCAAGCATGCAAAGAGTATATGAGCAGCGGAAAGTAAAGCATGCAACTTGCTAGAAAGTAAAGGGAAGGGTTTGGAGAATTCAAACACAATTGTAGACACGGATGTTTTTTCATGGTTCCGATAGGTGGTGCTATCGTACATCCACGTTGATGGAGACTTCAACCCACGAAGGGTAACGGCTGCGCGAGTCCACGTAGGGCTCCACCCACGAAGGGTCCATGAAGAAGTAACCTTGTCTATCCCACCATGGCCGTCGCCCACGAAGGACTTGCCTCACTAGCAGTAGATCTTCACGAAGTAGGCGATCTCCTTGCCCTTAAAAACTCCTTGGTTCAACTCCACAATCTTGTCGGAGGCTCCCAAGTGACATCTAGCCAATCTAGGAGACACCACTCTCCAAGAAGTAACAAATGGTGTGTTGATGATGAACTCCTTGCTCTTGTGCTTCAAATGATAGTCCCCCCAACACTCAACTCTCTCTCACAGGATTTGGATTTGGTTGAAAGAAGATTTGAGTGGAAAGTAACTTGGGGAAGGCTAGAGATCAAGATTCATATGGTAGGAATGGAATATCTTGGCCTCAACACATGAGTAGGTGGTTCTCTGTCGAGGCTGGTAAGTTGGAAGTGTAGGTTTGTTCTGATGGCTCTCTCCATGAATGAAGAGGAGGTGGAGGGGTATATATAGACTCCACACAAAATCTAACCGTTACACACAATTTACCAATCTCGGTGGGACCGAATCAATAAACTCGGTTTGACCGATTCAGTAAACCTAGTGACCGTTAGTGATTTTGGTGGGAGCGACATGCAGCTCGGTAGGACCGATATGGTTAGGGTTAGGGCATAACGTAATCTCTGTGTGACCGATTACACAAACTTGGTGAGCCCGATTTTGGTAATTAGCAAACCAGAGAGTTGGTCAGGTAAACTCGGTGGGACCGATTCGCTCTTTTCGGTGAGACCGAAATGTTACGAAAAGGAAACAGAGAGTTTACATTGTAATCTTGGTGGGATCGATCGCTCACTTCGGTTAGACCGATACGTTACGAAGGGAAACAGAGAGATTACAATCCCATCTCGGTGAGACCGAGATCCCTATCGGTGAGACCGATTTGCCTAGGGTTTGTGGCGATGGCTATGACATCTGAACTTCGGTGGCGCCGGATAGAAAGAATCGGTGGGGCCGAGTTTGACTTTGAGTTTAGGTCATATGTGGATGTGAGAAAGTAGTTGAGGGTTTTTGGAGCATATCAATAAGCATCATGGAGCAAGAAACTCATTAAGCAACACCTCATCCCTCCTTGATAGTATTGGCTTTTCCTATAGACTCAATGTGATCTTGGATCACTAAAATGTAAAATGCAGAGTCTTGAACTTTTGAGCTTGAGCCAATCCTTTTATCCTTGATATTTTGAGGGATCCACTTTCATCATCCATGCCATGCCATTCATTGAGCTTTCCTGAAATATTTGTCTTGGAATAGTATTAGCTCAGTGAGCTATATGTTGTTATGAATTACCAAAACCACCTAGGGATAGCTGCACTTTCAGTTGAATTGTGTCTTAAGGTTTTATTCTAGTACGAACTCTTTAATAGATCTATCCGAAAGAATAACTTTGAGGTGGTTTCGTACCCTACCATAATCTGTATGTTTGTTCTCCGCTATTAGTGGCTTTGGAGTGACTCTTTGTTTCATGTTGAGGGATTGTTATATGATCTATCTATGTTATTATTGTTGAGAGAACTTGCACTAGTGAAAGTATGAACCCTAGGCCTTGTTTCCTATCATTGCAATACCGTTTACGCTCACTTTTATCATTACCTTGCTGTTTTTATTATTTCAGATTACAAATACCTTTATCTACCATCCCTATTGCACTTGTATCACCATCTCTTCGCCGAACTAGTGCACCTATACAATATACCATTTTATTGGGTGTGTTGGGGACACAAGAGACTCTTTGTTATTTGGTTGCAGGGTTGCTTGAGAGAGACCATATTCATCCTACGCCTCCCACGGATTGATTAACCTTAGGTCATCCACTTGAGGGAAATATGCTACTGTCCTACAAACCTCTGCACTTGGAGGCCAAACAACGTCTACAAGAAGAAGGTTGCGTAGTAGACATCAAGCTCTTTTCTGGCGCCGTTGCCGGGGAGGAGAGTGCTTGAAGGTATATCTTTAGATCATGCAATTGAATCTTTTTGTTTCTTGTTTTAGCACTAGTTTAGTTTATAAAAGAAAATTACAAAAAAATGGAATTGAGTTTGTCTCATATGCTTCATCTTTTTAATATCTTTCGTGAGTATGATGTAAAAGAAAATTGTGCCAAAGTCTTAGAAGAAGAATGCTATAAAATGTTTGGCACTAAATATTTATATGATGAGCATGATTGCAATGTTGTTAGTATGAATTCCTTGAATACCCATGATGATAATGATATGCAAAGCCACAAGCTTGGGGAAGCTATGTTTGATGAATATGATATGTTTAGTCCCCCAAGTTTTGATGAGAATATTTATTTTGATGATAGCATGCCTCCTATTTATGATGATTATATTGATGAAAGTGGGTTTGGAAGAATGTCAACTTTAGGAAGTAGTGATCCCACTATTTTGGAGGATGTTGAATCTTA
The DNA here is from genome assembly GCA_021605145.1 of Aegilops bicornis. NCBI lineage: Eukaryota > Viridiplantae > Streptophyta > Magnoliopsida > Poales > Poaceae > Aegilops > Aegilops bicornis. Next base: position 342,646,201 of record CM038670.1, read on the forward strand.
TTGTGATGAACATGAAAGTGGATTTGGAAGAGTGTCAACTTTATTTAGTGATGATTCCACTATTTTGGAAGAGGTTCCAATTGATTATGACAACAAAGTTGCTATCTATGATGATTATTGTGATGACTTGTATACTATTAATAATAATGATAACCATGAAACTTGTCATCATGATTTTAGTTTTCAATTGGATTATGCCTCACATGATAATTATTTTGTTGAGTTTGCTCCCACTATTATTCATGAGAAGAATTTTGCTTATGTGGAGAGTAGTAAATTTTCTATGCTAGTAGATCATGAAAAGAATGCTTTAGGTGCTGGTTATATTGTTGAATTCATTCATGATTCTACTAAAAATTATTATGAGGGAGGAATATATGCTTGTAGGAATTGCAATAATATCAAGTTTCCTCTCTATATGTTTAAAGTTTTGAAGTTATGTTTGTTTTGCCTTCCTATGCTAGTTGATTGTTGTTCCCATAAGTTGTTTGCTCACAAATCCCTATGCATAGGAAGTGGGTTAGAATTAAATGTGCTAGTCATATTCTTTATGATGCTCCCTTTATGTTTCTTGCTTTTTGTTGGGAGGCAACCCAATTTTATTTTTGTTTCTTGCTTTTTGGTTCTGTTTAGGAATAAATGATCCATCTAGCCTCTGTTTAGATGTGGTTTTATGTTTTAATTAGTGTTTGTGCCAAGTAGAACCTTTGGGAAGACTTGGGTGAAGTCTTTATGATCATGCTGTAAAAAACAGAAACTTTAGCGCTCACGAGATTAGCTTCAACGTTTTACTGGAGAGTGATATTTAGTTGATTCTTTTTGCAGATGATTACTAGAAAAATTCCTCAGGTCCAACAATTTATTTTGGAATTTTTGGAGTTCCAGAAGTTTGCGTTAGTTACAGATTACTCCAGAATGTTCTGTTTTTGACAGAGTCTGTTTTTCGTGTGTTGTTTGCTTATTTTGATGACTCTATGGCTAGTAAAATAGTTTATAAACCATATAGAAGTTGGAATACAATAGGTTTAACACCAATACAAATAAAGAATGAGTTCATTACAGTACCTAGATGTGGTGTTCTGTTTTCTTCCGGTAACGGAGCTCACGAGATTTTTTGTTAAGTTTTGTGTTGTGAAGTTTTCGAGTTTGGGGTAAACATTCGATGGAGTATGGAATAAGGAGTGGCAAGAGCGTAAGATTGGGGATGCCCAAGGAATCCAAAGTTAATATTCAAGGACCACCAAAAGCCTAAGCTTGGGGATGCCCCGGAAGGCATCCCCTCTTTCGTCTTTGTTCATCGGTAACTTTACTTGGAGCTATATTTTTATTCACCACATGATATGTGTTTTGCTTGGAGTGTCATTTTCTCTTGTTATTATTCGATTGCTGTTATTTAGAATAATGTTTTGCATCTTTAGTTTCAATAAAAATTGTCAAGGATAGCCTTTGCCATGCTTATTTTGCTAGTATACATGTTGCTGTTTGAAAACAGAAACTTTACCGCTGTTGCAAAAATTCGCTAGAAAAGTCAGAGAATGATATAATGATGAAACCTTGCATTATTACCGCTGTTGCATAATGAGCTCTGATAAATTTATTACAGTGGGAATTTTAGTTAATAATTTTTGGAGTTAGGTAAGTATGATGAATCTTGCATTCTTTACAAACTATACTGTTTTGGCAGATTGCTGTTATGGTTGCATTGTTTGCATATGTTTGCTTGTTTAATAATTCTATTTAAGGATAGGAGTATTAAATATGCAGAGGAATTTAGTATGCAATGTTGAATAATACTGTTAGTGATTTGTTACAGTAGAAAATGATAAGGTTTTGCATTGGTTTATACTAACCTATCTCACGAAGTTCTTGTTGAGTTTGTTGTGAATGAAGCTTTTGATAAAAGAGAAACCATGATATGAGAGGAATTAAGGAGACACAAAAGTTCAAGCTTGGGGATGCCCAAGGCACCCCAAGATAATATTTCAAGAAGTCTCAAGCATCTAAGCTTGGGGATGCCCCGTTAGGCATCCCACCTTTCTTCTTCAACAACTATCGGTTAGTATCGACTGAGCCTAAGTTTTTGCTTCTTCACATGAGTTGTGCTATCCTTGAAATGTCATTTTATTTTGTTTTGCTTGCTGTTTGAATACAATACCAAGATCTGAAATTCTTAAATGTTAGAGAGTCTTCACATAGTTGCACAACTATTCGACTACTCATTGATCTTCACTTATATCTTTTTGGAGTAGTTTGTCATTTACTCATGTGCTTCACTTATATCCTATGAGTAAATGGTTGAATGAGTTGATCATCATAAATCTGAAATTATATTTGCCTCATTTTCTTATCCCATGGGGAGTAATGACTTCACGTCTAAGAAGTAGAGGTTGTAAATTTGTTGAAGGTTAGCAAGCGTTGTATTGGTCATTTGAACAATTCATGAAAGAATATTGAAGGAAGAGAGATTTCACATATAAATATACTATCCTAGACATCTTTTATAGTTGGGAGCACTCATTAAGTATGACATGCTAAAGGGTTAATGTTGGACAAGGAATACAACGTAATGGGTTATGTTTTCCGACATCTCAGTTAAAGTATATTGTCATGGATCATTCAAACATGTTGAGCTTGCCTTTCCCCCTCATGCTAGCCAAAAATTCCTTGCACCAAGTAGAGATACTACTTGTGCTTCCAAATATCCTTAAACCCAGTTTTGCCATGAGAGTCCACCATACCTACCTATGGATTGAGTAAGATCCTTCAAGTAAGTTGTCATCGGTGCAAGCAATAAAAATTGCTCTCTAAATATGCATCACTTATTAGTGCGGAGAAAATAAGCTTTGTACGATCTTGTTATGGAAGAAATAAAAGCGACGGACTGCATAATAAAGGTCCATATACAAGGGGCAATATAAAGTGACGTTTGTCTGCATTCTGGGAACGGGGGTACACAGACTTGCCTGCCTGCGGCCTGCGACATGGCTCAAGGGGTGGCCCAGCACGGCCCATCTTCATCAGTACAAGCTCAAGACCCTCGTGAGGGACCAAGCCTCGCGGGGTGGATGACAGGAAGCTTCCTCAGGCACGGCCTCGTCAGGCTGGCTCGCGAGGAGGCGGAGAGATCAAGGCGGGGTACCTCACAAGGTGCCCATGACGCAAGCCATGACGACCCAGGGGCGCCAGGCGGGCGCCATCCCACAAGATGTCCCTGCTTTCCTCTTTGGTGCAAAGGAGGCAAGCGCAGGCGAGAGCATCAAGCAAAGGCAACCATTTCGGTGCAACAAGACCAAGACCAACACAACAGCAGGAAGGAGGTCATCGTGGAGCCCAAGCCGACGTCATCGCTAGAGCCTTTGACAGGCGAGGACCAACTTTAGTCAGGATAAGTGTACTAGATGTTCCCCTTCAAAATGGCCAATTGTTGGCGCCCTTCCCGCTCAATATTTGGGAAGAGGCCCAGGGCCTCTGCCTATAAATAGGACTAGCCACCCACAGGGCAGAGGACCTTGAATCGAGAAGCAAGGGAGAACAGAGTGAGAGCATCTTAAGTCGAGAGAGAGAGAGAGAGAGAGATAGAGAGAGAGAGAGAGAAGTGACCGAACTCCCCCTAGCAGTTCGTCGCACCGGCCAAGAACAGACCCTCGCGAGGCTGTTCTTCCTTTTACTGTTCATCATCAGCCCCTGAGGCAATCCACCACACCACACACTGGAGTAGGGTATTACACCACAATGGTGGCCCGAACCAGTATAAACACTGTGTCCCTTGTGTTGCTCTTTGTGTAGTTTAGATCCTTGCGAGGCGATGAGGGGTAGGTAGGTGGGACGTGAGATCTCCGCGTGCACCCCAGAGTTCGAACCTAGAGGGTCTGCCGGAACCCGGAATCTGACATTTGGTGCGCCAGGTAGGGGTGCGCCGGAGCTTTCCCTTCCGCCGACCCGCACTCCGCCAACATCGCGATTCACCCTATGATGAGCAGCGCGCCGCCCACTCCGGTCGCCAGCGCCGGCGCAGGGGCCAAGGGGCTCCAAGCCTTGGCCCCAGCCTTGCGACCGGTGCAGTGGCCGAACAAGTTCAAGCCGGAGACGCCACCGCGCTACAACGGCACGACTGATCCACTGGCCTTCCTGCTGGCGTACGAGGAGGGCGTCCTCGAAGCAGGAGGCGACGATAGGGTCATGGCTAACTGGCTTCCCATGGCCCTCACCGGCGCACCGCGCATGTGGCTGCTCCATCTGCCAGCGGCTTCCGTGGCCTCTTGGGAGGAGCTGCGCAACATCTTCCTCGCCCAAAGATGTCGCGCCGGGCGCCCCGTCATCGTAGCTCTCTGGCGGCTCGCAGCGCCACCTTCAGGCCGCCCACGTCAAGCCATTAAATCGCGCCAGACGGCGCTGCCTCCCATGAGGCAGGTAGCTCCTCCGGTCGGTCGGCGCCCAAGGCCGATCGGCCTTCAGCTCGGAGGACCACCTCCAACTTCAGCCTGCTCGGCGCGCTCCCAATCTTGTGCACCCCACCATCTGCCAGGTGGCCGTCACCAGGACTCTCATCGATGGCGGCGCAGGCCTCAGCGTGCTCTCGGTTGAAGCCTTCAGCCTCCTCCACATACCGCCGGAGCGGCTTCAGCCTAGCAGGCCCTTCTTGGGCGTCGGAGGCGGTTCAGCCGGCTCCCTGGGGCAGATCCGTCTTCCGGTGACCGTCGGCACCTACAACAACTTCGGCACGGAGCTAATCGACTTCGACATCGCCCCCATCGGCCTCCCATACAACGCCATCCTCGGCTACCCAGCACTAGCCCGATTCATGGCCGCGACTCACCCAGCGTACAACCTCATGAAGATGCCCGGGAGCAATGGCGTCCTCACTGTGTCCAGAGACACCGGGGATGCATTGCAAGTGCTCAAGCTCGTCTTCAAGACTGCGGCGGCGACACATCCCGCCGACTCAGACGCCCCTGAGCCCAAGGGGGCTGCGCCGGCCAAGAAGAAGCAGTTGTTCACCCAAGACAAGGTAGAAACCAAGCAGATACTGGTCGACGAGGACGGATCCACTAACGCCACCTTCACCATAGGCGCCAACCTCGAGCCCGAGCAGGAGGAGGCCCTGGTCAGGTTCCTACGCGCGAATAAGAAGGTATTCGCATGGGAACCTGATCAGTTGGCAGGGATCTCGAGAGGCGTAATCGAGCACCACCTCAACGTGTGCCCCAACGTACGCCCCGTGAACCAGAAAGCGAGACGGCAGTCCACTAAGAAGCTGGCTTTCATCGTCCAAGAGACCCGCAAGCTAGAAGCGGCAGGGGTCATTCGCGAGGTCCGATACCCAGATTGGTTGGCTAACCCGGTTCTCGTGCCAAAGAAAGGGGGGAAGGAGCGCATGTGTGTCGACTTCACCAACCTCAACAAAGCCTGACTGCATGATCCATTCCCGCTCCCCCAGACGATCAGATCATCGATTCCACCGCCGAAAAGCGACCTGTTATGTTTCCTGGATGCCTTCTCTGGCTATCACCAGATCAAGATGGCGGTAGAAGACGTGGAAAAAACGGCTTTCCTGACCCCGTGTGGAGTGTACTGCTACACATGCATGCTGTTCAGGCTGCACAACGTAGGGGCGACCTTTCAGCGGCTGATGCACATCACCTTGGGTCCGCATCTCGGGAGGAATGTTGAGGCTTACGTCGATGACATTGTGGTGAAGTCTCGGGAGGCCAGAACCCTGATACAAGACCTGGAGGAAACCTTCGCGAGCCTCAACGCAGTGAACCTACAGCTCAACCCGGAGAAGTGTGTGTTTGGGGTCCCCTCGGGCAAGCTCTTGGGCTTCCTAGTGTCCCACCGGGGCATCGAGGCTAACCCAGAAAAGTTCAAGGCGGTCGAGGACATGAGCCTGCCGAAGACCCTCAGAGAAATGCAGAAGCTCACTAGGCGCGTGACGGCACTAGGACACTTCATCTCCAAGTTGGGGGAACGAGCGCTACCCTTCTTCAAGCTAATGAAGAAAAAGAGCCCCTTTGAATGGACTGAAGAGGCCGACAAGGCGTTCCAAGATCTCAAAAGGTACTTAACCAGCCCTCCAGTAATGGTGGCTCCGCGCCCTCTAGAGCCCCTGGTCCTCTACCTTCCAGCCACTCCCTACTCTACCAGCGCAGCCCTGGTGGCGGTTAGGGAGGAGCGTTGGACCAAAGCCGCGACAGCTTCCCGGGTCAAGGCGAAGCAGGATCAAGGGGGCCACACAGATACACTACCACAACTGAGAAGGATCAACCGCCATAGGGAAGCACACCCGAAACAGAAGAGAACCCTCCCCCTGGCGACCAACCGCTGGGGGCTCCACTGTCTCAGGAGGCGCCACGGCCTTCGGAGTACGCCAACAACACCAGCACTCCCAACCTCGTCGAGCACCCTGTGTACTTCGTCAGCACAGTGTTGCGGGACGCGAGGGCGCGGTACCCCATGCCCCAGAAACTCCTCCTCGCGCTCTTGGTGGCCTCGTGCAAGCTGAGGCATTAATTTTACGGCCATCCCATCAAGGCTGTCTCAGCGTACCCCTTGGAAAGGGTGCTCAGGAGCCCCAACTTGGCTAGAAGAGTCGCTGAGTGGAACATCGAGTTGCAAGCGTTTCAGCTAGAATTCAGTACCACCAGAGTCATCAAGGGAGCAGCGCTAGCAGACTTCATGGTGGAATGGACGGAGGCGCCGGGCCTCAAGGCTGATGAGGATCGATCCCTCTCCCCAGGAAGCGAGGCACTGGACGGTTGGATCATGTACTTCGACGGAGCGTTCTCCGAGACCTGGCCGGAGGCTGGCGCAGTGCTTATATCTCCTACTCAAGACAAGCTCTACTACGCCGTGCAGCTCTGTTTCCAGCACAGCAAAAAGATCTCCAACAACATAGCAGAATATGAAGGTCTGATAGCAGGCCTGAAGGCCGCGGTTGCCCTGGGAGTGAAGCGCCTTAATATCAAGGGTGATTCACAACTCCTCCTCAACTTCTCCAACAAAGTATACGAGCCGAGGGATGAGCACATGTAAGCCTACCTTGCGGAGGTCCACAGGATGGAGAAGCAGTTCTGGGGACTGGAGTTGCAGCATGTGCCTCGTGGCACCAATCAAGAGGCTGACGACATCGCCAAACGGGCATCCAGGCGGCTACCTCAGGAACCTGGCGTCTTCGAGGAGCGACTCTTCAAGCCCTCGGCAACGCCATCGCTATCAAACACGGTGCAGCCTCGGGAAGAGCTCCCCCAGCCACCTGCCTCGGGAGCCTCGGTCTGTGGCCCGGCCTCAGGAGCGCGTCTGCTCCTGACGCTGGAGCCTCAGGAGGGGTGCCGGATCACAGAGCTCCGGAGCTAGCTGACGCAAGGGACCTTGCCGGAAAAGGAGGAGGAACAAGAGCGTGTGGCGTGGCAAGCCACGGCGTACTGTATCAGGGATGGAGAGCTCTATCGGAAGCGACCGAATGATGTGTCCCTATGTTGCATTTCCAGGGAGCAAGGGAAGGAGCTGCTGGCAGACATACACGGTGGAGACTGTGGGCATCATTCGTCATCACGGACCCTCGTTGGCAAGGCGTTCTGCAGCGGGTTCTATTGGCCCACTGCGCTCAATTATGTCGTGGAACTGGTGAAGGCTTGCGAGACCTTCCAATTCCATGCCAAGCAGATCCATCAGCCGGCGGGAGGTCTGCAAACTATCCCCCTCTCGTGGCCATTCGCAGTCTGGGGGCTGGATATCCTGGGCCCGTTTCCTCGGGCGCCAGGAGGCTATCGCTACCTCTACGTCGCCGTGGACAAGTTCACCAAGTGGGCTGAAGTGGAAGCCGTCCGCACCATCCCCGCAGGTTCCGCGATCAAGTTCATTAAGGGCATCGTGAGCTGGTTCGGGGTGCCGAACCGCATCATCACCGACAACGGTTCGCAGTTCACCAGTAACCTCTTCAAAACATACTGTGCTAACCTTGGGATGCAGGCATGCTACGCTCGCAGCGCACCCACGGAGCAACGGTCAGGCCGAGCGGGCCAATGCAGAGGTCCTGAGGGGCCTCAAAACCAGGACATTCAAGAAGAAGCTGGAGGCCTGCGGCAGAGGTTGGTACGACGAGCTTCAGTCCGTGTTGTGGTCCATCCGCACGACCGCGACCAAGCCATTGGCGAGACCCGTTCTTCCTGGTCTATGGAGCTAAAGCGGTCCTCCTCACGAGGTCCGACGTCGTTCCGCACGGGTCTGGCGTTCGACGAGGCGCAGCAGACGCCATGCGGGGACGGACCTAGTCTTTGGGGAGGAGCATCGTCGAGAAGCAGGCCATGAGCGAGGTAAACAAGCACTGCGGCGATACCACTGCCGCAACATTCGCCCCAGAACTCTTGAGGTAGGGGACCTCATGCTCAGACGGGTTCTCTCTAGGGAGGGACTGCATAAGCTCTCTCCCATGTGGGAGGCCCGTTCAAGGTTGTCCATGTTTCCAGGCCCGGCTCCGCGTGCTTGGAAACTCAGGAGGGGGTGCCCGTCTAGAATGCGTGGAACATCCAGCACCTCCGGAGGTTTTACCCCTAAAAAGGCCGGTGCCTGTGAAGAAGGCAAATGCCTGTGAAGCTTATCTTTCCGAGAAAGGCCCGGTGCCTGTGAAGAAGGCGAATGCATGTGAAGTTGTTGCGTTTTGGAAAAGGTCCAGAACCTGTGAAGAAGGCAAATGCCTGTGAAGCTTATCTTTCTGAGAAAGGCCCGGAGCCTGTGAAGAAGGCCAATGCCTGTGAAGTTCGCTTCCCCCAAGAAAGGCCCAGAGCATGTGAAGAAGGCCAATGCCCGTGAAGCTCGCCGCCCTTGACACTCTCACGTAATAATGAGTTGGGGCTTTACACGCCCCGGAGTCTCAGGAGCGCCGGCCTCATGCCCTGGGGCTCCCTCCCACGCCCAGTGGCAGCACTTAGCTCCGCACTGGTGAGAAGACGTCGAAGACTAGATTAGGTGCCGGACGCGGCTCTTTCATTTGCTTTCTGCTGTTGGCTTGTTCATTCCCATTTGAAGTTTTATAGAAGTTGTTGCCGCCTTTGGCTTGTGACTCTTTGACTTCTTCACTTTCCTGCCTCGATTTCTCTCGCACGAGTCTCATGAGGGAGCAACGCGGGCACCCTCGCGAGTGTTTTCTGCCCATATTGTTTGAGGCTTCCCTAACCGGGTCTACTACGGGAGCACCCCTCCAGTCCGTGCCCTACGGGCACCGTGACGCGAACAGAGGACCTGGGTCGGACGCCCCCGCAACTGAGGGCAGAAGCTACCTCTCCTGGCTAATCTTTGCAGGGCATGAAGCGTTCGACGAGGCCTCGGCCTCAGGAGGCGAAGGCCGCAACAGGTCGCCCCCAAGCTAAGTAATTTCTACACGCAGGCGTGGCACAGAAGCCTAATACAGAAATAGAGGGAACAGTACGGAGGGAACAGTACGATAATTAATAAAGAATAGTCCAAGCACGCCCAAGGGCCCTACACTACTGACTCTTTGCGCAGGAAAAGGAAAAGAACAAAACAAGCGCGGCTCGCTTGACACCAACTCGCGGCGAATGCTCGAGCTGCCTCCGGAGCACACGCGGACTCCCTCTTGCGCTTCATCGAGGCGCGACGGCGGGTAGACCCGCTACCTCCCTCCAGGTGGACGCGGCGGCGCGGAGGCTGGGCATGGCCACCGTTGGAGGAGCCGCTGTCTGAAGAAGAGTCGCCGAAGCTCGACGAACCCCAAGCGCCGCCGGCCACGCGCGTGCTGTCGTCTTCATCCTCATCGTCTCCGGGGCTGGGCCCAGGGTCACGGTCGTCGTCCTCAGGGCAGCACCCAGCACGGCAATCGTCTTCCCCGAACACCCTCACATAGAGGGTGGCATCGCCGTCAAACTTGAAGTGCAGGGTGCACCGCCGGCTCAGACCACGCGCGCGGGCAAACATTTGCCAGCCGCGGGTCAGGGCCACGCTCCCAGCGGCTGTGACCTCCAGCGAAGCCTAGGAGGCCCGGTTGCAACAACCGTCCCCCTGGAGCCAGAGGCCGCCGGGGGCGCCGCCGGAAGTTCACCTAAAAGGAAGCAGGGAAGCTGGAGCCAGGTGCACCTCCGCCGACCACACGACAAACTCCGGCAGCACCTCTGCCGAGTGGAAGCACGACCTAGGGGGTCACGCGGCCGTAGCGCGCCCCCCATCAACAGCCTGACGCCCGTCACCGCACGGCAGATCGCCTCCACGGCCGCGAGAAGCCGCTATGGGAGCCACGGGGTGCTTGCGAGGACGGCCTCGACCGCGCTTGGTTGGGGGAGAGTCAGGCTCCACCTGGCGGGCCTTTCCCTTCTCCGCGGCCGAGAACCTCTTCGGCGGAGCCATGGAGAAGAAGGAGAAGCAAGAAGAGATGGACTGGAAGGGCACGCGCCGTTCCGTACTTATAGCCGGGGAAGGCCAACCGTCGACCTCCACGATCACAGGTAATCATGACCCGCTTTGCATGTAGGGACTTGTCAATTCGTGCAGTCGCCGAGGCATAGTGGGGAAGCAGATACGCCCACGTCCAATCAACCGCCACACGGTGCCCAAGGCCGCAGGCTGTTAGGGCCCGCGGCGCTTCGCACTTGCCCCTTCGCTTCTCTGCTAAGCCAAGTCCAGGCGCGCCTTGGGCCTGGGGGCTACTGTCGGCGTTCTGGGAACGGGGGTACCCAGACTTGCCTGCCTGCGGCCTGCGGCGTGGCTCAAGGGGTGGCCCAGCACAGCCCATCTTCATCAGCACAAGCTCAAGACCCTCACGAGGGACCAAGCCTCGCGGGGCGAACGACAGGAAGCTTCCTCAGGCACGGCCTTGTCAGGCTGGCTCGCGAGGTGGCGGAGAGATCAAGGCGGGGTACCTCATGAGGTGCCCATGACGCAAGCCATGACGACCAGGCGCCAGGCGGCGCCAGCCCTTGATGTCCTTGTTTCCTCTTTGGTGCAAAGGAGGCAAGCAGTAGAGCATCAAGCAAAGGCAACCATTTCAGTGCAACAAGACCAAGACCAACACAACGACAGGAAGGAGGTCATCGTGGAGCCCAAGCCGGCGTCATCGCCAGAGCCTTTGACAGGCGAGGACTAACTTTAGTCAAGATAAGTGTACTAGATGTTCCCCTTCAAAATGGCCAATTGTTGGCGCCCTTCTCGCTCAATATTTGGGAAGAGGCCCAGGGCCTCTGCCTATAAATAGGACTGGCCACCCACGGGGCAGAAGACCTTGAATCAAGAAGAAAGGGAGAACAGAGCGAGATCATCTTTAGTCTCGAGAGAGAGTGAAGCGACCGAACTCCCCCTAGCAGTTCGTCGCAGCGGCCAAGAACAGACCCTCGCGAGGCTGTTCTTCCTTGTAGTGTTCATCATCAGCCCCTGAGGCAATCCACGACACCACACACTGGAGTAGGGTATTACACCACAATGGTGGCCCGAACCAGTATAAACACTGTGTCCCTTGTGTTGCTCTTTGTGTAGTCTAGATCCTTGCGAGGCGATGAGGCGTAGGTAGGTGGGAGGTGAGGTCCGCGTGCACCCCAGAGTTCGAAGCTAGAGGGTCGCCCGGAACCCGAAATCCGACAACGTTCTTTCGCATTAAGATTTTGTGTATCCAACCCTAAAAGTGCATGACAACCTCTGCTTCCCTCTGTGAAGGGCTTATCTTTTACTTTATGTCTTTTAGTTTATGCGAGAGTCAAGGTGATCTTCACCTTTCCCTTTTTCATTTTATCCTTTGGCAAGCTCTCGTGTTGGGAAGATCCTGATATATATATATATATATATATATATATATATATATATATATATATATCCAATTGGATGTAAGTTTGCATGAACTATTATTGTTGACATCACCAAAGGTGAATACGTTGGGAGGCAACACTATAAGCCCCTGTCTTTCTGAGTGTCCGATTGAAACTCCATAACCATTAGTATTGCGTGAGTGTTAGCAATTGTAGAAGACTATATGATAGTTGAGTATGTGGAGTTTGATATTCCTGAAAATAAGATGAATTGCAATTGTTTGAATGACTCAGAATGAAGTTTGCTAGTTTTCAAGAATGTTTACGGTCTATGCTTTGACATGTGAATTGCTTGTTACTTTATCGTGAGAAGTTTTATGAGATGAACTACTGTTATGACATATTATCATGCTAGAAAAGGTTATTGAAATTATCATTGATCAAACTTGTGCACCTTCTAGCATTCACACTTCATAAATTCTTTCTTTTATCATTTACCTACTCGAGGACGAGTAGGAATTAAGCTTGGGGATGCTGATTCGTCTCCAACGTATCTTTAATTTATGAATCATTCATGCTATTTTATTATCTGTTTTGAATGATTACGAGCTTTATTATACACTTTATATTACTTTTGGGACTAACCTATTAACCGGAGGCCCAGCCCATATTGCTGTTTTATTGCCTGTTTCAGTATTTCGAAGAAAAGGGATATCAAACAGAGTCCAAACTGAATGAAACCTTCGGTAGCGTGATTTTTTGGAAGAATATGATGATGGAGACTTGGAGTTCACGTCAGAAGATCCTCGAGGCAGCCACGAGATAGGAGGGTGCGCCCCCTTGTAGGGCGCCCCCCTGTCTCGTGGGCCCCTCGAGCACCCCCCGACCGACTTCTTTCGCCTATATAACCCTACGTACCCTAAACCCATCGAATATAAAGATAGATCGGGAGTTCCGCCGCCGCAAGCCTCTGTAGCCACCAAAAACCTATCGGGAGTCCGTTCCAGCGCCCTGCCGGAGGGGGAACCCATCACCGGTGGCCATCTTCATCATCCCGGCGCTCTCCATGACGAGGAGGGAGTAGTTCACCCTCGGGGCTGACGGTACATACCAGTAGCTATGTGTTTGATCTCTCTCTCTCTCTCTCTCTCGTGTTCTCTCTATGGCACGATCTTGATGTATCGCGAGCTTTGCTATTATAGTTGGATCTTATGATGTTTCTCCCCCTCTACTCTCTTGTGATGAATTGAGTTTCCCCTTTGAAATTATCTTATCGGATTGAGTCTGTGATTTGAGAACACTTGATGTATGTCGTGTCGTGTTTATCTGTGGTGACAATGGGATATCACGTGCCACTTGATGTATGTTTTGGTGACCAACTTGCGGGTTCCGCCCATGAACCTATGCATAGGGGTTGGCACACGTTTTCTTGACTCTCCGGTAGAAACTTTGGGGCACTCTTTGAAGTACTTTGTGTTGGTTGGATGAATCTGAGATTGTGTGATGCATATCGTATAATCATACCCACGGATAGTTGAAGTGACAATGGAGTATCTAGGTGACATTAGGGTTTTGGTTTATTTGTGTCTTAAGGTGTTATTCTAGTACGAACTCTTTAATAGATCAATCCGAAAGAATAACTTTGAGGTGGTTTCGTACCCTACCATAATCTCTACGTTTGTTCTCCGCTATTAGTGGCTTTGGAGTGACTCTTTGTTGCATGTTGAGGGATTGTTATATGATCTATCTATGTTATTATTGTTGAGAGAACTTGCACTAGTGAAAGTATGAACCCTAGGCCTTGTTTCCTATCATTGCAATACCGTTTACGCTCACTTTTATCATTAGTTACCTTTCTGGTTTTATTATTTCTAATTACAAATACCTTTATCTACCATCCCTATTGCACTTGTATCACCATCTCTTCGCCGAACTAGTGCACATATACAATTTACCATTGTATTGGGTGTGTTGGGGACACAAGAGACTCTTTGTTATTTGGTTGCAGGGTTGCTCGAGAGAGACCATCTTCATCCTACGCCTCCCACGGATTGATAAACCTTAGGTCATCCACTTGAGGGAAATTTGCTACTGTCCTACAAACCTCTGCACTTGGAGGCCCAACAACGTCTACAAGAAGAAGGTTGCGTAGTAGACATCAGCATGCAAATCTTCGTGAAGACCCTACCACCGCGCCAGCTCAGCTACCTGCCTGCCTACATGGTGCCGCATGCATCGCTGGCCTGGGCGCGTGTCGAAGCAAGGCGAGGTGGCGACGGACGGGACGGGCCTCGTTCCCGTCCTTGTTAAAGCTAAGGGACACCTAAGCTACGCATTAAATGCGTCTTGTCCTGTAATACGGGCGATAAGCTCGCAGCACTGTAGACCTTTCCACCTCCTGTGTGCCACTGTGGTAGCCCCTTTGGACCATAAAACGAGGCCCATGGCATACTGGAGAGGGATTCGGCTCTTTGGAACTACGCAGCCACCGTAGCAAGCTCGAGAGCTCAAGAACTCTCTCAAATACACACCAAACCAGGACTAGGGTATTACGCATCCTTGCGGATCGAACCTAGGTAAACGATCTTTGTGTTGACTATTAATCCTGTTCTTCTCACAACCCCGCGCCCCGGCAACCGTAGTACGGATTTTTGTGATCCCATAGGTGTCATTTTCCACCGACATCTTTGGCGCGCCAGGTAGGGGAGCGTAGTTGTGAGAATCTGGTTTAGTAGTTAGCCTAGCAGTTCTTCATCGCCATGGCTCCCAAGAAGAAGACGATCACGGCGATTGGCTCGTCGGGAGCCGAACAACCCATGCCGGTGCGGACGAGCAGCGGGCCGATCACGGACAGAACCCGAGCCGCGGCCTGCGAGCACCAGCATCGCTCTGGCAATCAGAGCTTGGCGAGCGGCGTCGTTCGTGCTCCAGACAATGGGCCACGCATCGCCAAATACAAAGATGGGGCTGGGCCCCCCGCAGGCGGCGCTAGAGGAAAGACAACATACATCTCATCAAAATATCGAACGAATACCAAATTCACATGATTACTTATAGCAAGACTTCTCCCATGTCCTCAGGAACAAACGTAACTACTCACGAATCACATTCATGTTCACAATCAGAGGGGTATTAATATGCATAAAGGATCTGAACATATGATCTTCCACCGAATAAACCACTAGCTTCAACTACAAGGAGTAATCAACACTACTAGCAACCCACAGGTACCAATCTGAGGTTTTGAGACAAAGATTGGATACAAGAGATGAACTAGGGTTTGAGGTGTGATGGTGCTGGTTGTAAGTGCATCTAGTGCCACCCCTAGTTGGTTTTGGAGTATTGACGACAAATGTGGTTGAGGTACTAATGCGTTTGTGAGAATTGCAGGATAACGCAGGTAGTGTCCTCCATTGATTCGGTTTAACTACCGGAGATGACCCCTAAAAATGTATGAAGACATTGACGACAATGGTGGTATGTGAAGATATTCACATTGAAGACTATGACATGAGAAGACATTGAGTGAAGACTATGGAGCGCGAAGACTGTGGTCAGCTTCGTTGTTTCCTTTTCTTCTTTGTTGAGTCATAGGAACCACTGTCTTTGTTAAGTGGGGTCCAAGTGAACAAAGTCGTAATGACTAAAGTGATGCTCAACCCAAATCCTATGTCTTGACGAAGACAATGAGAGCAAAACTTATCCAGAGATGGATGAGTCAGCTTTGCTTGTAGCCCAAGTAAAGCTGCCGTGTGTGTTTGAAATCTGATCTTTGGAACACGTGTCAGTTCCTTAGTGACCCAGGGTCATTTCGGATATAACAGGTCGGGTTGCCTAGTGGCTATAAATAGCCCACCCCCTACACCATAAATTGGTGGCTGCTCAGAGTTAGTACACGGCTTTTGTCGTTTGAGAGCAACCCACCTCGAAGCCTTTGAGAGAGAGAAATCCTTGCGAGGACAAAGCCCAAACACCCAGTGAGCCAAAGAGTGTTAGGCATCACTGAAGTCTTTACATGCGTGTGACCTGAAGACTTATTACACTTGAGGACTGTGAATCCTCCAGCCGGTTAGGCGTCGCGTTCTGAGCATCCAAGAGTCATTGTGGATTGCTGGTGAACGCAGTCTGTGAAGGTTCGGAAGTCTACCTTGAAGACTTACCAGAGTGATTGGGTGAGGACTGTGTGTCCTTAGCTCAAGGGGAATAAGGTGAAGACGCGGTCTTCTGAGTTGAATCTCAGCCTCCCTAACCAGATGTACAGTTGTCACAACAACTGGAATCGTCCAACAAATCTGTGTCTCCAACAAGTGACTGGTTCTATCTTCTCCCTCTCTTTACTTAGAGTTTGTCTTCGTGAAGTCATTGCCTATCTATCATACCTATTTGACTTCATTGCTTGACTACTTTTGTTGATTGGCTTCTCACTATCTTCCATCTTGATCCTTACTACCAAGCTGCTATTAGTCTTGTACTTTCACGTTATTGCATACTTGACTATGGTTTGCTTGTTGTAGTTTACCTTCCGCTGCATATCAATTAGGCCATTTCTATTGTTTGTCTTTGAAACATCCGTGTTTTGAAGACTTTCCTAAAAATCGCCTATTCACCCCCCTCTAGTCGATAACTAGCACTTTCAATTGGTATCAGAGCAAGGTACTCCCTTGTTCTGTGTGATTTGGTTTAACCACCTGGAGTTTTAGCTATGTCGACTGCAGGGATAATCAAAGTCTCCGCTGCTTGCCCCGTGTTCGATGGAACTGACTATCCCCACTGGAAGAATAAGATGCGCATGCATCTTGAAGCCATTGATGTCGCCCTCTGGTATGTCGTCAAGAACAGCGTTCCCAAATCCGGTGAAGGTGTCACCCTGCTGATGTCAAGAAGTTCATTCAATCGGACTCTACCGCAAAGAACATCATCTGTGGTCATCGACCAAAGGACAAGATGGCCGTGTGAGTGCTCTGGAAACGTCGAAGCTAGTGCAGGGACTGCCTATCCAAGGTCAACGAAGGCGTCTCAACCCAGAGAGATCAAAGAATCGGTGTTCTTCAGAACCTCTTCAACCGCTTCAAGAGAAACGACAATGAAAATGTCCAGCTCACGCTTTGATCGCCTCATCGACATCACAAATGAGCTTCATGCTCTCGGCGCCACCGACATCACCAAGCATGAAATCGTCAAGACACTACCGAGATCACTTGACAGATCTTTTGACACCCTTGCCCTCATGATACAAGAACGCATACGACTTCAAGACACTCGATCCGTCTGATATACTTGAGAGGCTCAACACACATGAGTTCGACTTTACGAGAAAAGAGATATCTATGGTCCCAACTATGGCCGAACTCGCGCTTTGAAGGCAAAAGTTGTTTCCTCATCCGAAGAAGAATCGACCGCGTTACGATGATCCACGAAGACATTGGAAAGGAACTTGCTATGCTTGTGAAGAAGTTCCAGAAGTTCACTAGGAAGAAAGGCTTCAGAAAGTCTTCACGATCCAGCTCAAGAAATTATGAAGCTTCCACTCATGACTACAAGAAGAGAACATGTCACAAGTGCAAGAAAACTGGACACTATATTTCTGAGTGTCCACAGTAGGACAATGAGAAGAATAAGAAGAAGAGCAAGGAATATGATTCTGATGACAAGAAGAAGAAGAAATCTTCAAAGTCTTCTTCCAAGTCCTCATCTAAGTCTTCATCGCATAAGAAGAGCTCATCTGGCAAGGCTCGTGCTTTTGTTGGCAAGGAAATGAATTCAGAGGAGGAGTCTGCTTCTGAGGAGGTGGAGGTGGAGTCTGAAGAGGAGTCCGACCATGGCGTTGCAAGTCTGGCTTTAGCCACAGCCTATGTTGCCAAGTCCATCTTCAACACTGAAGACAATGACTTCCACACCAACGCTGAAGCTGATTACAAGGACGACCCTGCTCCCACCTACTGCTTCATGGCACGCGGTGCCAAGGTAAAATCACGTGATGCTTACTTTCAAACATCAAGTGAAGATGACTCTGATTGTGAATCTAAACCCAGCTACAAAACACTTGCTAAAATTGCAACCGAACAACAAAGATCTATGGAACATACTAAAAAACTGTTAGACAAGAGCGATGACCTTTTGGAAGGTGAAATGACACGTTCACATTCCTTAGTTGAAGACATTAAAAATCTTCATGCTAAGTACCAAGAACTTGAAAGTCGTCATGAAACGCTCTCAACTACTCATGAAAAGCTCTCCTATGATTATCTTCAAAGGAAGCAAGAGCTTGAGAAATTGAGAGCAGCTCATGAAGATCTTCAAAAAGAGAATGAGTCACTTCGCGCTCAACAGATCAGTTCCGCTAAGGAAGGATTTGAACCACCATGTCTAAAATGTCTTGAGAGTGATATCGCTACCTCTGCTTGAATGTTCAACTGCTGCTCTTTGTTGCATTGTCTTCAACTACTAATGTGGTAACTAACCCCTCTGCGGAGGATACCATTACCGATGAAAATGCTAGGTTGAAGACATTGCTTGAAACAGGGATGTATAAAAGTGCGAAAGGGCATCGACACTTTGCGATGTCCTCAAAAGCAGATTCTGAACCAAACCCTAGGAAAGAGGGTGTTGGGTTCGAGAGGAAAATGAATGTTGATGGTTCCTACCGGAAGCCCGAGCGGTATCCCAAAACCACATGGGTTCTTTGAAAAGGGACCTTCATGGATCCTTCCACCTTATCTGGCTTTACCTGTGCTAACCCTATTATCATTGATGAATCCTTTGATGCAAACTATAAGTTGTTCAAGAATCAGAATGGTGAAGTGTTTGCTGTATATTGGTACTAATCGCAGGAATGGACCACCTATGAAGAAGATCCGGGTTCCCAAAAGCTGTCTTGAGAATCTTCCAGTTGAATTTCATCATGACACCACACAGGAAGAAGACAAACCCTGCACCTAAGGCGTCATATGGTCCAAAGGCTTCAAGCAGACAGAGGACTCACCTGAGTCACCCTAACGCCAATGTTTTGCAGGGAAACCGTACTCAAATTTATGAATATGAGCGTGTGTCTTCAAACCGCTATGTTCATAGAACTAAGAAATTTTCTGCTTATTCACATGAGTATCATTCATCTCCTGCAAGGCTATTTGCTAGGGCTCCAAAGTCAAGTTCTCGGATGCTGCACTTAGACTCATTGCTTCTAAGCCACCCCGAAGATGTGGGTGGTTAAGAAGAATTAACTTTCTTTTGCAGGAAAGGGTCTCCAGCCGAAAATCAAAGGCGTCTGATGCTATAGCTGGGGACCTAAAACATCTTGTAGGGCACAAGATCAAATGCCCAAATGGTCTTACTATGTATTTTGTTCCTAAATTGTTTGCCATCCATCCTATCAGTCCTAATCTTGATTTAAGCTTCAATAATCCACTTGCCCGTCAAATGTTTATGCTTCACAATGCTCTTGGTGAAGCCTATCCCCCTAACTGCATCAGAGGGTATGACACCTCATTCTTCGTAATGGATTATGGACGATGGATGCACTAATCATATGACTGGTGATCGAAGTCTTCTCATGGACTCAACCTTACGTCCATCAGACAAGAGTCACATCACATTTGCTGACACTGGTAAAAGCAAGGTATTGGGTCTAGGTAGAGTTGCAATCTCAAAGGATCAACACATGGATAAAGTGATGCTTGTGAATCCCTTGGTTTCAACTTGATGTTTGTCTCAATGCTTTGTGACTTGAACATGATTGTGATATTCGGAAAATATCGTTGCCTTGTACTAATGGAATCTGACAAGTCTCTAGTCTTTGAAGGGTATAGGAAAGATGATCTATACATGGTAGATTTCTCAAGAGGTCCACAGCTTGCCGTATGTCTTCTTGCAAAAGCTTGAATCTGGCTCTAGCATCGGAGGCTGGGGCATCTTGGCATGAGGAACTTACACACACTCGCCAAGAAGAAGCATGTCATAGGCATCGAAGGTGTCAAGTTCAAGAAGGATCATTTGTGTGGTGCTGCGAAAATTTGGAAAGATGACTAGGGCAAAGCACCCTCGAAGACAATCATGACGACATCTCAACCCTTCGAGCTGTTACACATGGATTTGTTTGGCCCTACTCATTACTCTACCCTCACAACAACTGCTTGTCTCTATGGCCGTCATTGTTGATGACTACTCAAGATACACATGGGTGCACATAATTCTCTACAAGACTGAAGTGCAAGATGTCTTCAGACGCTTCGCCAATCGAGCAATGAACAATTATGGCGTCAAGATCAAGCATATCAGAAGTGATAACGGCACTGAATTCAAGAACACCGGACTTGATCTTTATCTGGATACCATGGGAATCACTCATGAGTTCTCTCGCTCCATACACACCTCAAAGAAATGGCATCATGGAGCGCAAGAATGTAACCCTCATTGAGATGGCTCGAACAATGCTCGACGAGTACAAGACACCAAGAAAGTTACGGCTGAAGCTATTGATACTGACATGTCACGTCATCAACCGTGTTTACATCCATAACTTCTGAACAAAACATCCTATGAGCTCCTTACTGGGAAGAAGCCAAATGTCAGCTACTTCAGAGTATTTGGGGCTAAGTGCTGGATCAAGGATCCCCATCACAAGTCAAAATTTGAACCCAAATCTAACGAAGGCTTCATGCTCGGTTACGGAAAGGACTCGCACTCCTACAGAGTCTTAAACCTTTATCTCTACAAAATCGTCAAAACGGTGGACGTGCGATTTGATGAAACCAATGGTTCACAAAGAGAGTTCCTGCCAAGTACACTAGATGAAGCTCCACCCAGCGAATCTATCAAGCGAATGGGAACTGGTGAAATCATGCCTTCTGAAGCACAGCCTAAAGAGGAACTTATCATTTCTGCACCTAAGCAACCAGAAGACAATGCTCAGCCTGAAGACAATCCTCCCAATGATGACAATGATCAGCATGAGCAAAGTCTCAAGGCCCGATTCATCCTCGAGTTGCAAATGAAGTACAGATTGAGAAGATAATCGATAGCATCAATGCACCTGGTCCGCTTACTCGCTCAAGAGCAACACAGCTAGCAAATTTCTGTGGGCATTTTTCTTTTGTGTCAATATCAGAACCCAAGAAAGTTGCTGAAGCCTTTATGGAACCAGAATGGATACAAGCTATGCAAGAAGAACTTCAACAGTTCAAGCTGAAAAATGTCTGGGAACTTGTCAAGCGTCCTGACCCTCGCAAGCATAACATTATTGGCACCAAATGGATATATCAAAACAAGCAAGATGAGCATGGTCAAGTCGCCGAAACAAAGCACGACTTGTGGCTCAAGGATATACTCAAGTTGAAGGAATTGACTTCGATGAAACATTTGCTCTCGTAGCTAGGCTTGAAGCTATTCGCATACTACTAGCCTATGCTAACCACCACAACATCTTGCTCTATCAAATGGATGTGAAGAGTGCATTTCTCAACGACAAGATTGAAGAAGAAGTATATGTCGCTCAACCACCGGCTTTGAAGATCCAAAACATCCCGATATGGTGTACAAGCTAAATAAAGCAATCATATTGCCTCAAACAAGCTCCTCGCTACCGGTATGATATGATCAAAGACTTCCTGAAGAGCAAAGGCTTCAAACCTGGACCCCTTGATCCCACACTCTTCACGAAGACATATGATGGTGAACTGTTTGTATGCCAAATATATGTGGATGACATTATCTTTGGCTGCACCAACCAGAAGTATAGTGATGAATTTGGATACATGATGCAAGAACAATATCAGATGTCCATGATGGGAGAGCTCAAGTTCTTCCTTGGTCTTCAAATTCACAAGAAAGGAATGGCATCTTTACATCTCAAGAAAAATACCTCCAAGATTGTCTGAAGAAGTTTGGAATGCAAGAGTGCAAAGGATACACGACGCCAATGCCAGCCAAACACCATCTGGGTCCCCACGACAATGGTAAAGAGTTCGATCAAAAGGTATACCGCTCCATGATTGGTTCCTTACTTTACCTATGTGTATCTAGGCCAGGTATTATGCTTAGTGTTTGCATGTGTGCTCGATTCCAAGCGGCACCAAAGGAATCGCATCACTTAGCTGTGAAGCAAATTCTTCGATATTTGGCTCACACCCCAACACTCGGATTATGGTATCCAAAGGGCTCAAAATTTGATTTGGTTGGATTTTCGGATGCTGATTATGCTGGTGACAAGGTGGATCGCAAGTCTACATCAGGCACATGTCACTTTCTGGGACGATCACTTGTCTGTTGGTCTTCAAAGAAGCAGAACTCTGTATCACTCTCAACTGCTGAATCTGAATACATTGCTGCTGGATCTTGCTGTGCTCAGCTTCTATGGATGAAGCAAACTCTCAAGGACCATGGCATCAATCTGAAACAAGTACCTCTCTTCTGCGACAACGAAAGCGCCATCAAGATTGCCAACTATCCAGTCCAGCACTCGAAGACTAAGCACATTGAAATTCATCATCATTTTCTCAGGGATCATGTCATGAAGAAAGATATTGACATCATTCACGTCAACACTGAAGAGCAACTGGCAGATATCTTCACAAAGCCCTTGGATGAGAAAAGGTTTTGCAAGTTACGGTGTGAGCTAAATATCTTGGAATCCTCAAATGTCCTGTGATCAAGCACACATCCTAACACTTATGCATATTGATGACTTAGATGTGCAACACACGAAGAAAAGTATATCTTCAATCAATGAAGACTTACATTCTAAGTGTGAATACATTAACGTGGAATTTGACTTCGGAGCGCCACGATAATTGTGCGCCGTGTCTGGGTCTAATACTTCCTATACGGTAGGTAACGCCACCACCAAATTCCTTTGTTTAAAGTGTTTCACTCATGGTGTTATTTCTGCAATATCTTCGCATTTGATTTGTCTTCAACTTCAACCTATCTTCATGATTTTCTTCACTATGTTGATTTGGTTGTCATTCGATATATATATATATATATATATATATATATATATATATATATATTGTTCTGTCCTCTACAGCATTCACTTATAGCTATGTCTTCCAAGTTGAATCTTTTGAACTAAGTGAATGTGACCGGACCCCAATCTCTCTATGCTTTCTATCTCAAACTCTATCTATCCAAATCATATGCATTCTATTGAAATCGTCGAATGTCTTCTCTGCGTCCTTGTCGCCAGAAGACACAGACAAACTTTAAGTCTGTTTTAAATGATTCATCCTTCTGTTGAAATCCGGAGAAGCCGGAATGACCATCCGACAAACCTGGCGGGCGTGGGAACGTGGGACAACTCAGAGTATGTTGCATGATTGCCACGTGCCCCTCAGATGTGAACCGCCAGGGGCACCTGCGTAATTGCGCTGTGTCGCACACCTCCTTATAAATAGATGTCCCCTGCGGTAAACAAGACCTTCTTCCAACTCTCCACCTCGTCAAAACCCTAGCGCCACCGCTAGCTCTCGACGACGCCGGCGACGAAGCGCTTAGCTGCCGCGACTTCTCCGACGCCGTCATCACGCCGGCCGCGAACATCCTCCTCTCCGCCGCCGCCGTAGGTGTCCTCCGTCACCAAGTTAGGGCATGGTGGGTTGAACTGCTCGGCTTCCTTTTCTTCCCGTCTAGCAGTTCTTCGAGTGGTAAATATAACTCTATTTTTACCATCTTTTTGATCTTCAAGATTCATCCTACTTACCAAAATTGGTTTCTGCCCGTACAATGTTAGATCTATTCTGTCTGCATCTCATACTGCCTAGTATATTCACTTAAGCTTCACAACTAGTTAAATTCCTCACTTGTACTTATTCACGGATTTGTACAAATTTGGAACCAACTCTCAGCGTATAAGTGAATGTCTTCGCATCATGAGGTCAATGTCTTCAAACTGATTTATCTTCAAAATCTTCTGAGAATGCATATGACCTCTTCCCCTTCCCTCGCATCTCTAATGCTGTCACAGGTACAAGTCCGTGGGAGAATCCATTGGTTCTCATAGTCTGCATTCGTTTGCAGAATTCTTACAGCATCAAATTAACTCTCCCGAAGCCAGTTCATGTTTGTCTAGCAAACGCAAGCCTTTGAAGCCTTTGAACGTATTGAAGCCATTCAGTTTGAAGTTCATGGCTGCAGATAAATTAGTCAGGAAGGGCGGCAGACAGCGTCGTGGGGGAAGCTCAAAAGATCTGCCTGATGACCTCGCAGAGCTTTACAAGACAGATCCCAAAGAGAATTACAATCAGCGCAAGACGCGAATCCAATGGATTCGTCGATATTGGGATGAACAATGGTTCAAGTACAAGTTCGTGACCCAGGAATACGCCGAGAAGAATAATATTCGAAGCCCTTGGGGTGATATTCTCTTTCGAGGCCTTCCACCCAAGAACATGGCTGAAGCTATTGCACAAGGTTTCTATCCTTGTATGGTCCGTGGACCTCAGCCTGAGAATGCCGACCCAACGTCATTGCTCTGGTGTCGTGGACGATAATCTCTTCAAGCGCAACTTCCAAAGACGCAAAGGCTTCAGCCAAGGAAAACAAGAAGTCATTGGGATTAGACTTCAACCCTGGTCCCTCTGCTCCCCGTGCTGACGGCTCACGTGATGCTGAACCCAATGTCATTGGCCCCTTTTCAAACCTTGATGGCCTCATCACTTACATCTTGGTCCAAGGTGCCAAAGTGGATCACTCGATGACGATGCTGATTCGATGAAGCCCCAGCCTCCCGCTCCAAAGCTGCGAAGCAAAAGAAAGTCAAGGCTTCAAAGTCACCGCTCCTCCAAAAGCTTCACGTGTGAAGCCGCCATCTGCACCTCCCCGATGCGGTGTGCGATCGAAGATCAATCCCGTATCTCCAAGTAGACGGAGAAGAGAAAGCAAATTGTCAAGAATACTGAACTGACACTGACTCCTGCTGCCATTCTGCGTGAAGAGCACATTGATCTGTCCAGTGATGAAGATCTTGCAGATGATGCCCTTGAGCAACTTACCAAGAGCAAAGAAGAAGCAGAAATTTTCAACAATTTGCCTCTCTTTGATGTGGCAATCATCCATCACTTCATTGATGAATGGTTTGACACCCCAAACATCAGCTTTGAAGATCTGCAACTTGCTATTGGCCTCGGCGTCTCTTTCAATGGCGCCATTGCTTCGAGCTAGCTCTTGCTCGACTCATTGTTTAACTGAAGAACAAAATCGACTATGAAAAAGCTCAGTTCAAGAAGCATATGGCTGCACTCAGCGTGCAAGATGTCAAAAACTTCAAGGTCATGCTGCACGAGCTCAAAGAAGCCTTTCTCAAGAAGCGAGAAGAAGCCAGAGGCTCTCGTGAGCGCATGAAGAGTCTGGCTGACAAGTGTGTGCTTGCCTACAATGAGGCTGAGAAGCGCAAGGCTCTTAGCCGTCCTGGCATTGACCCCAAAATGGCTGCAAAGAGGAAGAAGTCTTCAACTCACCAAGATGCACCTTCAAGGCAGGAAGAACCCCGCATAGTCTTCCCAAGCAGCATGACTGGCTCGAAGCCAAAGGTCCAGTCAATCGCTTCTGAATAGAAGAAGACGAGGGCTGCCGAGGTTGAAGCCAGAAAAAGGAAACTTCCTGAAGCCTCTGATGCTGCTCCCTCCAAGAAGAAGCTTAAGACCAAGAAGAATCGGGCTGCTCCCACAGAGCCCTTGGTTGTTGAACCCATTTCAGTGGTTTGTCCTGCATTTGCAACCCAAGAACTACGCATGACTGTTCATGAGCCTGCTTCCACAGAGGCTCCTGAAGCTAAAGAGATTCCAGCAGTTGATCCCATCACTGCTGAAGACATTGGTCACCATGACAATGTTGAAGATGATGAAGTTCTTCCTCAAATTGAATACAATGTGGTATCATCGCCTATTAAATTTAACAGCGAAATCATCAAGATTGGTCGCCCTCTCGACGCCAATTGCTCAGATGCCTCATGGGCTGATCGCCTGCAATAAGAAGACTCCCTAGTACTCCCCAACAACAAGTCACTCCCCAACAACAACAAGAAGAAGAAGAGGAAGACTTTGAGGCCCAGCAACCCCATCTCCAAAGGCGCCGCCAAGATTTCAGAGGGCTTCAAGAAAGGTCAAAGGCCTCAAGTACCTCTCTCGGCGTTCCAGAAGGAGAAGTGCACCACCAACCTGTTGCACGTCAAGTGTTTTCGAAGCCACTCCAACTATGAATGTCTCCGAGTCCGAAGCCAAAGCTGCTTGAAGAAAATCCGCCGCATCACCAAGACACCCAAGAAGAAGAACGTGTCCCTACACCCCCTGTAATTGAAGAAATTATTCCTGATATCAACGTGCCAGTGCCCGACCCTCCAGCTCCTCAAGTGGATGTTGAAAACATTGAGGCTGCCACCTCCAACACCAATGAAGCCAATGACGTGGTCATGGCTAAAGCAAATGTGGAGCCTGCACCAACAGCTCCTGAAGCCAATGAAGGAAATGTGCCTGAAGCCAATGAGGTAATCGCCCTCAAGCATCTGGCTGAGCAGCCTGAAGCCTCGATTGTTGCCACTGCCCAGCCCGCCACCAAGGCCCTACACAATTGAGCAAGCATACAACTATGGTCAGCTAATCACAGTAAGATGGCATGTTCTGGTCCCTCCGCCTCATGCCTCTGGTCCTCAGTTTGAATATCATATTGCGCATGGGCCTCAGGTCCAGAAGCCGAAGCCAAGATTGCCAATGTTTCCAGGCACTGCCACCTCTACAAGTTCTTTCAATGCAAATGGCTTCAAAGCCCACAACACTTTCTTTGACAGAGCAAAGAACCCCTACACAAGGCCAAGGATATCATCTGACCGTTTCTGGAGCTATCAGCAACGAAGCTATTACTCATGCGTTCTGTATGATCAAGGGCGCATTTTCCCTCATATGCGCCTCGACACTGAAGCCATTGCCGGATTGCCGTGTGCTTAGAAGAAGCACTTGATTGCTTTCGTGATGCAGGTCTGCTCGGCTTCGTTACAGACAAAGAACACTGGAATGAAGAACTTGTGCTTCAATTCTATGCTACCCTCCACATCCGCGGCTACTACAGAGATACGAAGACATGGGTTCTCGAGTGGATGACAGGAAATGTTCATCATGAAGCCAAATCTCTTGACGTCATTGAGCTCACAGGCCTACCCACTCGGAGAGCTGTTTGAACTCGGTTGTCAACTCCATCGTGATGCAATCGGAGAGCATATTTCATAAGCCGTAACCCAACATGAGTCGGATGTTGAGCATGATGAAGCCAACGCCACATGACGCTGAATACCCTCGGGACTTCTTTGTTGATGACCTTGAGTATCCGCCTCGCATAATATATCACATGATCAGGTGAACTCTATGGCCTATCAAAGGGCATTCATCATCTGCAAAACTTGAAGGATCCATGAAGACATTGGTCTTTTACATCCTCAATGGCATCAGCTTCAATACGCAAGAATTCTTCATTCGAAAATTGGCTGCGTCTGGATCTGATCTGTTTGGTCTGAAATTTTATGCTCCATGGGTCATGCGCCTCATCAAGATGCACTCGCTATCAACTATCAGCCCTCCGCCGCAATCATCCGATCTTTCTACCAGAGGTTGAGATGTCAGTTGAAGCCATATACCCTGAGCCTGCCAAAACACCACTTTGTCTTCAGAATGCAGATCACCATAGCTTCTCTCAACCCATGGAAGGCGTCCAAGCAATATCTCGTGTTTATCCTCTGGCTGGGAACACTCGTCTGCCTCGCCGTGCACAAACTGAGGCTACTGAGAGCACTATTGCACAAAGGCCTCGGAAGCGCTCTCGCGTCCTGAATAACCGAGAACTTCTTGTGGCACTGCATCAGAAACAAGATAAGCATCACTCCTGGCTCAAGCGACAAAAGCAAAGCCTCTTGGTGGACGTCAATCGCATTCGAAACCTTGCCACCAAGAATGCCTTTGTCACTCACGAGACCTGTCGGCGATCATGGAAGAGTTTGACCCTGCTTTCGGTCTTTGAAGCGAGATCTTCAAGACGATGGCTTCACCGAACGCTTCAAGTTTGACTCCACTCCTCCACGGAATGCAGTCCTACGATTTAACTCCATCAATTGAAGACTCGACTATTCTTCCTCCGCAAAGAATCGCCAATGCCAGAGTGATCAATGATGAAGATGATGCTACTTCACCGCCCCCTACTTCTGCACGCATCGACACTTCACCAATTCGTTTGCATCGCCAACCAACAACGACATCCCTGCTACATCATCTACTTCTGAAGAGGACGAGTAGATGCTCTATGTCTTCAAACCTTTTTGGTCCTTACTGACAAAAGGGGGAGAAGCATATGAGTTTGATAGTCTTCAAGCGGGTTCATAAGGGCAGTTGCATAATATTTTGCCTAGTGTTTACAACTCTCTCTTTTCATACATTTGGTTCTTTGAGTTGTAACACTTAAACTCGATGGTCGTCTGCTACTTATTTGCTTTACTCAAAAGTGCGATGATAAATTCCGCATGTGCGAGGATAACTTCCGCACTTAGATCATTCTCAGACGTCCATTTTCATTATGCATGTCATTCTCTTAGTTATATCATTTCATGCATGATGAATTATCTTCATAAGTTGAAGAGGATCTCCACAAGTACAACCTACCATGTGCATTTGCATTCCAAAAGCAAACTACTTATATGCACATCTTGAGGGAGCCTTTGCCACTTATGAAGACAATTCCTATCCTTTACAATTTCACATATTTTATCCCGTTGAAAACTTCAACCAGTTTGTCATAAATCACAAAAAAGTGGTAGATTGTAAGTGCATCTAGTGCCACCCCTAGTTGGTTTTGGAGTATTGACGACAAATGTGGTTGAGGGACTAATGCGTTTTTGAGAATTGCAGGATAAAGTAGGTAGTGTCCCCATTGATTCGGTTTACCTACGGAGATGACCCTAAAATGTATGAAGACATTGACGACAATGGTGGTATGTGAAGATATTCACATTGAAGACTATGACATGAGAAGACATTGAGTGAAGACTATGGAGCGCCAAGATCTGTGGTCGTTTCATTGTTTCCTTTTCTTCTTTGTTGAGTCATAGGAACCACCGTCTTTGTTAAGTGGGGTCCAAGTGAACAAACTCAGAATGACTGAAGTGATGCTCAACCCAAATCCTATGTCTTCGAGCGAAGACAATGAGAGCAAAACTTATCCAGAGATGGATGAGTCAGCTTTGCTTGTAGCCCAAGTAAAGCTGCCGTGTGTGTTTGAAATCTGACCGTTGGAACACGTGTCAGTTCCTTAGTGACCCAGGGTCATTTCGGACATAACAGGTCGGGTTGCCTAGTGGCTATAAATAGCTCACCCCCTACACCATAAATTGGTGGATGCTTAGAGTTAGTACACGGCTTTTGTCGCTTTGAGAGCAACCCACCTCAAGCCTTTGAGAGAGAGAAACTCATGCGAGGACAAAGCCCAAACACCTGTGAGCCAAAGAGTGTTAGGCATCATCAAGTCTTTCCGTCTGTGGTGACTCAAGACTTATTACACTTGAGGACTGTGAATCCTCCACCGTTAGGCGCCGTGGTTCGAGCATGCAAGAGTCATTGTGGATTGCCGGTGAACGCATGATCTGTGAAGGTTCGGAAGTCTACCTTGAAGACTTACCAGAGTGATTGGGCGAGGACTGTGTGTCCCTTAGCTCAAGGGGAATAAGGTGAAGACACGGTCTTGAGTTGAATCTCAGCCTCCCTAACTGTATGTACAGCTTGTCACAACAACCGAACTGGTCCAACAAATCATGTGTCTTCAACAAGTGATCGGTTCTATCTTCTCCCTCTCTTTACTTAGAGTTTGTCTTCGTGAAGTCATTGCCTATCTATTATACCTATTTGACTTCATTGCTTGACTACTTTTGTTGATTGGCTTCTCACTATCTTCCATCTTGATCCTTACTACCAAGCTGCTATTAGTCTTGTACTTTCACGTTATTGCATACTTGACTATGGTTTGCTTGTTGTAGTTTACCTTCCGCTGCATATCAATTAGGCCATTTCTATTGTTTGTCTTCGAAACATCCGTGTTTTGAAGACTTTCCTAAAAATCAATTATTCACCCCCCCCCCCCCTCTAGTCGATAACTAGCACTTTCACTGGTGAAGATGTTGATGGAGATTGACCCCCTCCCGATGAGAGGATCGATGGTGATGACAATGGTGATGATTTCCGCGTCCCAGAGGGATGTTTCCTCGGTAGAACAGCTCCACCAGACCCCTAGATTGGTTTCACCAGGTTCCGCCTCGAGACGGCAACGCTTCGTCCCGAAAGCTTCCTTCTGATTTTTTTCCAGGGCAAAAGGCTTCATATAGCAGAAGATGGGCATCGGAGGCCTACCAGGAGGGCCACGAGGCAGGGGGTGCGCCCCCACCCTCGTGGATGATGGGTGGCCCCCTCTGGTACTTTCTGCCCCCAATATTTTTATATATTCCAAAGTTGACTTTCGTGGAGTTTCAGGACTTTTGGAGTTGCGTAGAATAGGTCTCTAATATTTGCTCCTTTTCCATACAAAAATTCTACCTGTCGGCATTCTTCCTCTTCATGTAAACCTTGTAAAATAAGAGAGAAAAGGCATAAGTATTGTGACATAATGTGTAATAACAGCCCATAATGCAATAAATATCGATATAAAAGCATGATCCAAAATGGACGTATCAGGTGTCACGGATGATGAAGCCGACGATGAAGAAAACGATGATGAAGATGACGCGCTACGTACGCTGCTCAGGTTCGCGCAAGCGCATCCCCCACCTGGCGTGCCAAAGATGTCGTGGTTCGGGAGGGGGATGAGCACATTGCACAAAGAGCGGAGAACAACGCGCAGCAAGGCAGAGATCACACGGGCAATTTTACCCAATTTCGGGCCGCCACGAGGCGTAAAACCCTACTCCTGCTTTGGTGGATTGGCGGTGGATTGTGGGGGAAGTGCAACACTCTAGCCCGGCAGTGTCACCTCTGGGCAAGAGCAGATACGCGCGTATGAATGTACAAGGTTCCCCATCCGAATCCTTTCTATGGTTGCCATGGGCCTCCTTTTATAGATAAAGGGGTCACCACAATGGCAAACCAGTCATTGTGCACTGATTAGATAGAAAACAATGCTATCATACCTAATTCTACAAACAGGGCACAGTGCATTAAATACACTGCTTAGTGTCACATAATGGCCTGCCCGGCAAGCCTTGAGGGGCTGTTCGGCCACCTTCTCTCCTACCTGCATGACATGTCTCTAGAAGGGTGTCATTTAAGGTGATTTCCATAGGAAGTGGCTGCCATGTGGCAAATAATAGCCACGGAGTCACTTGGGGGTGTGACACAGCACCGATCGATGACTTGCATCGCTATGAGGTGGTGCGGTGGAACCTTGGTGGGTAGTTCACCTTCATATCGCCCGACAGGCCTGCCGGGGTGGTCATGAGGTTGGTTTCTGGGTAACCTTGGCCTCGCAAGGGTCGCCTACCTGGCAAGGGAGGTTTTCCCATAGTGGTATCTTGCTTCTTTGGCTTGACTTGGTCTTCTTGATCCGTACTTTGATTCCTCAAAGAGCTGATCACTTGTGCTTGGTCTGGTCTTGGATGCTGCAATCTTGCCGGG
The DNA here is from genome assembly GCA_021605145.1 of Aegilops bicornis. Taxonomy (NCBI): domain Eukaryota; kingdom Viridiplantae; phylum Streptophyta; class Magnoliopsida; order Poales; family Poaceae; genus Aegilops; species Aegilops bicornis. The sequence continues at coordinate 342,677,570 of CM038670.1, forward strand.
TCGGTGGTTTTGCTGTCCGTGCACAAGTCAGGGGGAAACATATGCCCCTGTTTGTGTACCCTAACAATCATTGTTCTTCATCGACCGCTTCATCATCCATGACGCCCAAGAAAAGTTGTGGCATGGCGGGACAGGAGGGAAGTGACGTTGCTCTCCCGCCTAGCCTGTCTAGTTTCCATCGCCTCTCTCCGCCGCGGCTACAGCGGCGGCGGGAACAAGGAACGATGGCGGCACGACAGCCCCTAACGATTCAGGCAGCATGGTCTCCATGTAGGCCCCGTCCAGGAAAATAGGCGAGGTGTTGGGGTACAAGGTTTCTCTCTCCGTTGTTTTTGCTTATCTACAATCGAGCTAGACTGGGTTTAGTGTCGTCAACATCGATGAGTCCGCGCGAAACTCGGTCCACCATTTTCCCTGCTAAACAAAATCCTGAGTAGAGCGCCGGTGCCAATTCATTGATTGACGCCCCGGCAAGTACACTCCGGCAAGGCTGTCCGTGTCAGTGCGACTTTTTTGGCCGATGCCGTTAGATTGTTGAAAAAGTGTAAAGTTGACGAGAGAGAAGCCGGGTCCTGCCTTGCATCGCGATCTGTCGCTCACAAGATATATATATGATTCCTTCTGGCACTTGCCGAAAGCCAGAAAGCAACACACCGAGCGGCATCCTTTCAAAGTACACAGACGCGGCGAGCGGCTGCGGCTGGAAGGGGGAAGGAATCAAAGATGAAAGCTAAGTCCATGTGATTGTTGCCCTTTATAAGTATAGAGTTTGCATTTGTTTATCGCTCAGACACCAAGGGGTATTGTATAAGGAAATATTTTTGTGTGATGGCACCTTGACCGACCATCTGCGTTCTCCCTCTGTTCCGAGCCTACTCACGGAGCGGGTGGCTGCATCAAAGACTCCTAAGGGAAAAGCTTGCCGGGACATGTCCTCGCCAGCCGAACGCTAAGGACCTGCTCCTCATAGCAATCATGGAGACATGTTGCTGGCAGGCAGCCAAAACACGTAAAAAGAAACTAACCATACGAACATCCGTGGATAAAACACAAGGGGGATAGCATGCATTCGGAATTAATTAAACATCAGTTCGGCACGGATAAAAAAATACAATGTCTCAACACATGACATGCATCATGTTTTGTTACAAGACAATGCAATGACACGAATAATTCAAGGCCGTGCATGGCAGCCTCGCGGAGCAGTGGGGACGAAAAGGACCTCGTCGGTGTAGGGGGCGGCCTTCTCCTTAGTAGCAGAAACATTTGCGTCCTCCGGCAGCTTCTTGAAGCCGTCTGCAAGGTTGAGTTCCGGATGGTGGTAGGCGATGTTGCTCAGGACCATGAAGAGGGCGTTGCGGGCAAGCTTCCGGGATTTGCTCGTGAAGCGACCGGCCCTTCCTTCTTCGTCTGCCTTCAGCTTTTCCATCAACTCATTCAAGAAGAGCCCCAGCTTAATGCTTGGGACCTCGTGTTCGCCAACCGAGAAGATCAGCCCTTCCATCCCCATTGTTGCCACCTGGGCACGTTCCCTCACCACGTGTCCGTGCACTGTTTGGGGCCTAACCCAATGTGTCCGGCGACACGTATGGCTCAGGCACGGGGGGCTTCTGTCAGGGTACACAAACAGGGGTGTATGTTTCCCCTGACTTGTGCACGGACAACAGGCCTCCGGTCTGGCAACGCTCGACATGCAAGACAAGGCCAAGTAGGAGAGATAACTCTTTAAGGATTCAAAGGTCGGATCAAGAGGAACAAAGTCAAGCCAAAGGAACAAGATACCACTAAGGAAAAACCTCCCTTGCCAGGCAGGCGAGCCTGGCGAGGTCAAGGCTACCCCAGGGACAAGTCACAAGACTGCCCCGACAAGCTTGCCGGGAACGCCGAGGGCGGATTACCCCGACAAGGCTCCACCGCTCCACCTCACAACAATGCAAGTCCCCTACCTATGCGGTGTCAAGCCCCTAAGTGGTTAAGTGGCTGTTATTTGGCACGTGGCAGCCATTTCTGAAGGAAATCACCTCCAAATGACACCCGTCCAGCGACATGTCATGCGGGCATGCAAGAAGGTGGTTGAACGGCACGACAAGGCCTTGCCGGGCTACACCAATGATGTGACACTAAGAAGCACATTTAATGCACCTTGTCCTGTCTGTAGAATTAGGTATGATAGCACTGTTTGCTATCTAATCAGTACATGATGACTGATTTTCCATTGTGGTGACCCCTTGACCTATAAAAGGAGGGTCGTGGCAACCTTAGAAAGGATTCGGACCCTTGTACACTCGTACGCACGTAGTTGCTCTCCTCCCAAGGCAACCTTGCCGGGCTAGAGCGTTGCATCTCCACCATGGTCCTTTCATCAATCCACCAAAGTAGGAGTAGGGTTTCACGCCTCAAAGTGGCCCGAACCTGGGTAAAAACTGCTAATGTGATCACTGCCCTGTTGCTCTATGCTCTTCGCTCTTTGTGCAATGTGCCCTTCCCCCTGCCGAACCAGAAGGGGCCGATGGTCCCTTAGGTAGCCGTGTTTTCCCACGACAGGGCATCTCCATAGCACATTAATACACCTAATTGATGTGAGACTTTCTCCTTCTTTTTATCTTCTCCGGAACCACCAAATTATATTTCACCTATAGTGGTATGTCCATGTGTCGCGGGATATCCGCGGCCACCTATGGGACTGGGTTGCCCCTTGCTGGTTCGGCGAGGGGGGGGGGGGGGACGTCGCGTTGCACAAAGAGCAGATCAGCGCACGGTAGCACGGCAGAAAACACAAAAGATTTTTACCAAGGTTTAGACCGCCGCGAGGCGTAAGACCCTACCCCTACTTTGGTGGATTGATGATGGAATGAATGTGGTGGTGCGTACTACACTTGCCCGGCAAGGGCTGCCTCGGGGGAGCAGCGACTACGCGTGTGTAGTGGCTTGGGCTGGTCAACTTTCTAACCCTCTAACCCCTCCTACGAGTGCCATGGGCCTCCTTTTATAGATTAAGGGGTCACCACAGTGGAAAAGTGGTCATTATCCACAGATATGATAGCAAACAGTGCTATCATACCTAACTTTGTGGGCTTACATCATGCATTAAATGCACCGCTTAGTGTCACATCACTTGGCTGTCCGGTAAGGCCTGCTGGGCTATCTCGCCAGCTCTGCATCTGTTCTCTTGACACGTCGCAGGACGGGTGTCATCTGTGAGTTTGTTCTGTAGGAGATGGCTACCATGTGGCGAACGGCTGCCACTTAATGATCTTGCCACTTGACACCTCACTGATTGACGACATGGGTCATGCTTAAGTGCTTGCCGGGGTGCTTCAGCCCCCGAGAGCCCCGGCAGGCTCTGCCTGGGAGTCTTGGTTGCTTGCTTCGGTTGGTGGCCTCGCCCCTCGTCGGGCTTGCCTGCCCAGTAAGGGAGGCCCTTCTCTTGCTAATATCCTGTTCCTTTGGCCCGATCTCGATCTCTCTGAGCTGCATGTTGGTTCTTCAATCTCTGGCTTGAGCTTGTGCTTCAATCTTGATTTTGTGCCTGTGCATAGTTGGGCGACAGACCCAAGGTTTGTTGCATCGACAGAAGCCCCCGGGCCTGCCCCAAATGCGCTGCTGAGCGTCGTCGGGGTAGGGCCTAACAAGTGCACAGGCAGAATTGCTTGAAGGGGTTGGCCCCTTGAGGGTTTCCGTTAGCACTTCATTGGTCTTGATTCCGGGGCAGTTTCCGGCTCCCCCGCACGCGGTATAAGGCCAATGGTAGTTTGGTCGCGGCAGTGATGGCCCATGAATGACTTTAACGCACGGGGTAGAAACCGCCAAATTACCCTTCCCATAGTGTGCTCTTATCCTTAGCCACGTATTCTGCATGCATCTCGCGGAGTAGGTAACAGAGGTGCGTGGCGTGGGAGAGCATCTTGAAGTGGGTCCGTCCATCTTGAATTGGCGAAGGAATGCGGTGGTCGCCCGTTGATGGAGCAGTTGTCCTTCCCCGCCCGGCCTATAAAAGGAGGACAGAGGCGGGCGAAGTCATTCATCCCTGCATTCTTCCTCCTCTTCTGGTGATCTCTGCTTCCGCTGGTGATGTTGAAGAGAGGAGCCCGGGGCCAGCCCCCGGGCTTCTGCTTGGGGCAATTGTTGTCCCACGCTGGTGTTGACGTTCGGGGAGTGAGCTTGGGCCTTGGCGTGGTGAATTTCTGGGTCTCTTCGAGGCTCGGCCGGGAGGCAGGGCTGGAGATCAATGGTAATCCCAGCATTGCCCCTCCCGAAGGCCTTGGGGCTGTTGTCGATGAGAGGCGCACCTTCCTGCCCACCAAAGAGGGGTGCAACGCGCCTCAGGCTCTCAGGCAGCTCCGGCTGCTTGCTGTTTCTCCGCTGGAGGCGTCGGACCGGGGTATTGGCGCTTCCCGAGAGCAACGATGGTGAGGAGAAAGTGAGGGAAGACGGAGAAGGCGGGTGGCAGGGGTCAGGTCGGACTACGATGGTGTGGATGCCTTCGCCTCTGACAGTCGACCCGTCGCCTCGTCTTTCCGCTCTTCCCCTCCCTCCCCGGCACCGTCATCACCAGCCTCTTCGGGTGGTAGCCGGGGAGGGATGTTCTCTTGGTGCCTTCTCCTCGCCTCTAGCAGTCTTCTGGCTGAGCTTTGGTGGATGACTCCACCGGTGCTCAAGCCGGGGCTTCTTGACGGCTCTGGAGGTGGCAACCAGAAGGCGCCGCCCCGTCCCCCGCACTCCTTCTTTGTAGCCTCGCCACTCCTGGTCTTGTCAGGCCGTCCTTGACGGGTCCTGACGGGATCGGGGTGGGCTCCTGCTTGGGTGCTCCTTTCCTCGTCTTTTCCTCCTTCCACCGCAGTGCCTGAAGGAGGCAAAAAGAAAAGAGGGGATTATGGGGCACTTGTCTTTTTTAATCTTAAACTTGTAGGCAATCGCCAAATTTTAATTCAAATAATGCGATCCCTCGAGTCCATCTTTGTGTTCGGTAATGATTGTACTTGTATCAACATATGAATGAAAAAGATAAATCTTGACGGGGACCCGTGCATGAGTACGTCCATGCAGAGGTGGAGTGCCTCTTTAATAAAAATAAATGAGTTACCCCGGCAGGTTATCCTGCCGGCACCCTCTTTTGTCTGCCAGAGAGTTCTGTCTGCCGCAGAACAGACAGAGGGGCCAGCCCCCTGCCAACTCCTTTTTACCAAAGTTTACTGCAACCATCCTGACCGAAGCAACGTTCGAGTCATGGATGGGAGCACCTAAGTCTCAAAAAAGAGAGGTGAGGTTTCCTTATGCAAAGTTACATCTTTACATAACACTAATGCACAAGTGGTAAACTTATCTGTTTGGCTTGCGGGGGATTGTCATACCGTGTAATCTTCTTGTCCTTTGGCGAAGTCAAGTTCATGGCAGGAAGCTGCAACTTCATATAGATGAGAATGAATTCAGGATGCAATCCTATCTATACGCATATGCAAATGCTCATGAAATGCATATGCAGTGATCTGAGTTTGCTTGTGCATGCATGCAATCTTAGTTGGCCCCCCCTACAATGCACCTTTATTTTCTCTTGCATGGGGTCATCGCCCCGGCTTGTACAGGGGGTTACATGCAACTTCGGCACGACCATGTAGAATGGGTGGCTGCCGGGCAGGACCCGACAGCCTCTGCGCCTCTGTGTAGAACTTTCGGAGATGCTCAATATTCCATGAGTTTTGCAACTGAGTGCCATCTCGGTCTCTCATTGCATCGCGCCAGGTCTGGTGACTCGTACTACTCGGTAAGGGCCATCCTACTTCGGTGTTAACTTGTGTGCACCCTTGGTGGACTGAACGCGCCTAAGGACAAGGTAACCTTCCTCAAAACATCGGGCGTGAACCATGCGACTATGGTAGCGACGCAGGGCTTGCTGGTAGCATGCAGCATGCATATCAGCCCCGAGACGGTTCTCCTCGAGTAGCACATAGTCGTCACGCAGAGGTGGAGTGCCTCTTTAATAAAAATAAACGAGTTACCCCAGCAGGATATCCTACTGGCGTCCTCTTTTGTCTGCCGGAGAGTTCTGTCTGCCGGGGAACAGACAGAGGGGCCAGGCCCCACCAACTCCTTTTTACCAAAGGTTACTTCATCGTAGGCAAGCACTCGAGGGGACCCGTAAATGAGTTCTGTGGGGATAACTGCTTCTGCCCCGTAGATAGGGAGAAGGGAGTCTGCCCGGTAGCTTGGTTAGCTGTCGTTCTGAGGGACCAGAGAACTACCGGCAGCTCCTCAATCCACCACCTACCGTGCTTCTGCGACATATCGAAGTCCATGTCTTGAGTCCACGAAGCACTTTAGCGTTCACCCTCTCAGCTTGTCCATTGCTCCGGGGGTGTGCCACAGAGGCAAATGAGATCTTGCATCTGAGGGCATGAACGTATTGCATGAAGGCGTGGCTTGTGAACTGGGTGCCGTTGTCAATGATGATCCTTGGCAGAACTCCGAAACGACACACCAATTCTTTTAAGAACTTGATAACTGACTGAGCAGTCACCTTCCTCACGGTAGTCACTTCCGGCCCCTTTGTAAACTTGTCGATGGCAATGAACAAGAATTCAAAGCCCCCGATTGCTCGGGGGAAGGGGCCGAGGATATCGAGCCCCCAGACCGAAAATGGTCATGACAAAGGGATTGTTTGAAGGGCTTGGGAAAGCAGGTGTGTTCTCTTGGAATGGAACTGGCAGGCTTCACATGTCGTGACGAGCTCAACTGCATCTTGGAGGGCTATGGGCCAATAGAATCCTTTCCAGAATGCTTTCCCACCTAATTCCCTTGATCCAATGTGTGAGCCGCACATTCCTTTGTGAATCTCAGCCAACAGTTCCTTTCCATCTTCCCGGCAGACACACTTTAATTTCACACCGTTGGGCCTCCTTCTGTATAGAGTGTCATCGACAAACTGATACATACTAGCCCTCTAGGCTACTTTCTCACATTCATCTTGGTCGCCGGGAAGTTCTCCGGTTTGGAGGAAGCGAACGATGTGCCTTGCCTAAGTTGGAGCCTGGGGCTTGACAACAAGGACTAGCGGCACCTCCTCGGCTGCGAGAGCACCAGCCTCATTCGCGGGGTCCATAGGCCCGGCTGGAGGGGGCGGTCTGGCAGGCTGTGAGGAGTTGTTTCCGGCAGGGTGTCTACCGGGATAGGATGGCTCTGCCGGGAGAGGCTTACCGTAGTCCAACTTTCTCCTTTCCCAAGCCATTGTGGCTGGTGATAGGGAGGCTTGAGAGAGATGGAGAACAAAAGTTCATGGTTCCACAGGAAGCTTCTGCGCAACACACTTTGACAGGTGATCAGCTATGTTGTTTTCCGCACGGGGTACCTGCTCTGTTTGCAACCCATCAAAGTGCTCCCATAATCTCATTACTTCCTCGATGTATGCTTCCATCAATGGGTGTTAATAATATTTTGTTGACTTGTCTCACCATAAGCTGTGAATCTCCTCGAATGCAACTTCTTGATTCCCAATTCTGCCGCAATTCTGAGTCCGGCAAGGTGCCCTTCATACTCAGCTGTATTGTTGGTGGCTTCTTCCCGAGCAAAGTGCATTTGAATGACATAATTCAAGTGCTCCCCAGAGGGGGCAACAAGAAGCACGCCAGCCCCCACACCTTGTAGGGAAAAAGCACCATCGAACTACATAATCCTTTCTTGGGGTGATTCCTTGCCGGGGAGAGCTGTTTCTATCACTTCCCCATTAGGGGTTGGCGTCCATTCTGCAATAAACTATGCCAGTGCCCTGCTCTGAATAGTTGAAGTGCTCTCAAACTTCAAACCAAAGCTGGATAACTCCAAAGCCCACTCCACTATTCTGCCAGTAGCCTCAAGGTTTCGGAGTATCCTTTAGAACGGGAGACGAATGACAACCGTAATCTCATGGGCTTGGAAGTAGTGGCACAGTTTCCTTGAGTCCATGATGAGGCCAAAGATCAGATTTTGCATGCCAGAGTACCTCGATCTAGTCCCTTTCAACAAGGAGCTAACGAAGTACACTGGGCGCTGCACCACTTTCTTCCTTGCCGTGTCCTTGGGATTGCACTCGTTGCCTGCTCACTGCTGTCCTGGTCCTTCTCTGACTCTGCCGCGGTCTGGCTGCTCTCTGCTTCATCCACTGCTCGCTATGCTACCAAGGCTGCACTGACCACTTGGTTGGTTGCTGCAAAGTAAAGCAGTAATTGCTCTTGAGGTTTGGGTGCAACCAAGGTAGGTACAAACGATAGGTAGGCCTTTAACTCCTGCAAAGTTGCATCTAGTTCCAGGGTCCACTTCATAGGCCCTGCCTTGTTCAAAATTTTGAAGAACGACAGGGCACGCTCGGCAGACTTGGAAATGAATCTGCTTAGCGCGGCAACGCATCCCGTCAAGTGCCTCACATCCTTAACTGTCCTTGGCGCTTGGATGTGCTTAATGGACTTGATCTTGTCGGGGTTGGCTTCAATCCCCCGATGGGATACGAAGAATCCAAGTAGCTTGCTGGAGGGAACACCAAACACACACTTCTCCGGGTTAAGCTTCAAGTTGATCTTGCGCAAATTAGCGAATGTCTCCTTCAAATCCTGGATAAGGGTGGCCTTATCCTTGGTTTTGACCAAAATGTCATCCATATAAGCTTCTATGTTTCTGTGTAACTGTGGCTCAAAACCAATCTGGACTGCTCTTGCAAAGGTGGACCTGGCACTCTTTAATCCGAAAGGCATGCGGACAAAGTAGTACGTACCACATGGGGTGATGAATGATGTCTTCTCCTCATCCTCTTTGGACATGAATATCTCGTGATACCCAGAGTATGCATCCAAAAAGGAGAGAAAATCACATCCTGAAGTGGAATCCATGATCCGGTCGACAAAGCGGCAAGGGAAATGGGTCCTTCGGGCAAGCCTTGTTGAGATCTATGAAATCAATGCAAAGCCTCCATTTCCCATTCCCCTTCCGGACTACCACTGGGTTTGCCAACCATGTAGGGTGTAACACTCCTCTGACTAAACCAGCTGCTTCCAGCTTCTTGATTTCCTCGCCAAGGAACTGCCGCTCCAAGGCCTGCTTCCAAACTTTCTGCTTGATGGGTCGGGCATGTGGGCAGACAACAAGGTGGTGCTCGATTACCTCCCTGGGAACACCAGGGATATCATATGGTTGCCAAGCAAACACATCGATATTCGCCCGCAAGGGTGGTGCTGATAGTGAAAGTACCACCAACGCCAGCCAGCTCTGCCCGGACCTTCTTCACTTGGGGTGCAGCAACCTTGGATCTCTTGCTGTTGGAACACTCCGGCACATCATCAACAGGTGTCGTGCACTCGGAGGGGGCACACTTCCCGGACTCCTTTTTTGACTATACACAGTAGGGCAAAACCCCACTGCAATTTTTATATTATAAGAGAGCAAACAATACAGGTTTAATATACAAAGAGGCTTGAGGTAAGCCAAAATAAGGAAAACCTAAAAAAACAGTGCAAAGCACTTAAAATAACCCAAAATTACAAGGCCAAATTAGCCAGCCAGGAACAATAGGCACTAGCATATGTCCTCTTAATCCTAAATCTGAGCAAGTTGAGTTCTTCCAAGAGAGTGGCTTTCCATGTCTGAATGCTGGGGGGAATGGCTTGGAAAATGAGATTATTCCAGGAGATCCATATGGCCCAAGATGCAAGGATAATGATTTCCATGAAGAAAGGAACATGTAATTTCTGCCTGATGTCAGCAAAAGCTTCCAGAACTGAAACATTGACTTGTCTTGAAAGGCAAATCAGGTCTCAACATTGAGTAGCAAAGGGACAACTCCAAAACAGATGTTGCAAAGTTTCCTCTTGCTAGCAGTTGTTTACAGCACAATTATAATTATCCAAGTGAAATGTTTTCCTTCTTAGTAGGTTCCTTGTGTTTAGTCTATCATGCAGAAGCCTCCAGAAGAAAACTTTATGCTTGGGCTGACATGAACTATTCCAAATCCAATTGAATTGTGGTGGAACAATTTTAATACCCAGCATGAATCTGTAATATTTTGCCACAGAAAAGTGTTCATTCCCCAAATGTAGCTCCAAGTATCAGTACAATCAGGAAACTCAGAGGCTCTTAATTATAAGCAAATGTCTTCCGTGGATTCAAACTCCTCAAAAGCTTGCACGGTCAGGGGCAAATGAAACATATCCTCCAGATATTCAGTTTGTAGGACTGAATGGACAGTAATGTCCTGACTTTTCACAAAAGAGAAGAGATGTGGGAACATATCCTGTAAGCAAGCTGTGTGCCAAAGATCAGACCAGAAAAGAGCACTTCTGTCATCCCCAATGTTACATTTTGCCAGAGATTTGTAGTTGTCAGTGAGCTTAAGGTTGGCCTTCCACCAAAAAGATCCAATCCACCTATTACCTGGCAGTGTGTCATTATTGTAGTATGCTTCCCAAATTAGTTTTACCCAAGGGATGTCATGCCTGTTATAGAACTTATGAAGGTTCTTAAGCAACAAAGCTTTGTTTTGCACAAAAATATCTTGCACCCCCAAAACCCCTTGATCTTTTGGTCTACACACAGTACTCCAAGCCACCATAGCAGGTCTATGATCTACAAGATCAGGCCCTCTCCATAAGCGGTTGCTCAAAATTTTGATTACTTGGGTTTTGATTGTGACAGGTACATCAAGGCAACCCATGAAGTAGATCAGAAGTGAGTTCAAAACTGATTTAACCAGCAGAAGTCTACCAGCCAGAGTCATGAATGAAGACAAGCCTACAAGCTTTTTCTGCAATCTTGTAACTAAAGGAAGGCACTGCTCAACAGAAGGTTTGTGTAGGCCCAAAGGTGTCCCCAAGTATTGGAAAGGGAAAGATTCCCTTTTACATTGAAAAGTGTTTAGCAGAATCTCTACTTTCTCTTCAGGCACGTTAATTGGGATAAGACTTGATTTACTGTAGTTCACCTTGAGTCCTGCTGCATCAGCAAAAGTGTTAAGTAGAGCTTTGAGACAGTGTAGTTGCTTTGCATCTGCTTGCATAAGAACCAGGGTATCATCTGCATACTGGACTATGGGAAAGTCAGATCAAGAGTTCACTTGAAGGGGTGAGGAGAGTAAACAAAGGTGCATAGCCCTGTTGAGTATTGATTGAAGCAAGTCAGCTGCAAGCACAAAAAGAAGGGGGGACAGTGGATCCCCTTGCCTAACTCCTCTAAGGCAGTAAAAAAATTTCCCAGGCACCCCATTCAACATAATAGCAGATGAAGCAGAGGAAAACAACATTTTTATCCAACTGATCCATTTTGTCCCCAAAACCTTTAGCTTTCAGAATATCCAACATTCTTGATGCTCAATTGTGTCAACTGCCTTTTCAAAATCCAGTTTTAGCACAATTGTCTCTTCTTTGGATTTGTGACACTAATGTAAATATTCATAGGCCCATCCCAAGCAGTCATGGATGGATCTTTCTTTAACAAAACCATACTGATTAATGTGCACTAGTTTGAGAATTACTTGTTGCAATCTATTACCCAAAAGCGTGGTGATGAGTTTGAGACAGCAGTTGAGGAGGGAGATTGGCCTAAAATCATTTGCTGTCAGAGGTGTGCCACTTTTGGGTATAAGAGTGATATAGGAAGTATTTATGCTCTCCATGGAAAGTTGTCCGGCATGAAAATCAGCAATTAACTTAAGAACATCTCCTTTTATAATGTCCCAACATGATTTAAAGAATTCATTGTTTGAAACCATCAGGACTTGGAGATTTGTCCAAGGGAAGCTCATTTACCACAGCATTGTCCTCCTCCTCTGTAAAAGGTATCTCCAGGTTTTCAACAATTGACACATCTGGTTGCTGGCCATATAAGAAATGCAGATCAAAATGCATGGTTGGTTTTTGAGAAGTGCCCATTCTTTTCTTAAAAGCTTCCCATAAGATAGCCGCTTTCCCTGCATGGTCAGAAATGTCCACTTGATCATCATTTTGAAGAACAACAATGTGCTTATGTCTGTAGTTTGTTGAGGCTTGGTGTGGAAAATTTTGGTATTTTCATCTCCAAACTTTACCCCTTTAATTTTTCCCTCTGCTTCCAATAGGTCTTCTGATTTTTCAACAAAATTAGCAACCGCTCTTTAAGAATTATCCTGCAGTTCCTTTCATGGGTGTCCAACTGTCTGAATTCTTCTAGAAAATACGAAAAGAATATCACCTCATTAATTTTAGCAATCTGGGTTTTAAGGCAGGAAAGAGATCTAGCCCGTTGTTTCAAAGCTCTTATGAGATTTTTGAATTTTGCAGTGAAGCATCTGGCAGCATCCAAATTGCCCACAGGAATATTCCAAGCATTAGCCACCACTTTTTTGAAGTCTGAATGTTGCAGCCATTAGTTTTCAAATCTAAAAACTCTTGCTTTGGGGATGGCAGTACCAAATTTTATCACACAGGGCAAATGATCAGAGATAGGCTTAGCTAGTGGTAGCACAGTGGTCTTGGGGAAGGTGGTCATCCAAGAAGCAGATGTAAAGAACCAATCAAGTTTCACCAACAGTGGGTCTTGTTTCACCTTGGTTACTAATAGCCTCATTGAACATTTGCATATCATTAACATCTCCACCAGGTATGTTTCTGTCCAAAGGTGATCTAATAAATTTGAAATCTCCCATAAGAAGCCAGTCCACATCATCAGGCATATGGATGTTCTGAAACCAATTAATGAACTCACTCTTATCTTGTGCTTCACAAGGCCCATATATGTTAGATAGAATCCATGATTGGTTTGAAAGTAGAATAGTGAATTGTATGGACAAAGAGAATCTGTTTTGTGCTATAACCTCTCCATAGAACATAGAATCATTCCAAGCAGTGAGCAATCCACCTGAGGCCCCAATAGAAGGAAGAAAAGCAAACTTGTTGAATTTATTAGGGCAGAAGTTTTTTAAGTAAGCAAGGTCTAAGGTTTCTCTCTTAGTTTCTTGAAGACAAAGAATATTACAATCACTCTCATCAATTTTCTGTCTTAGGGCCAGCCATTTATTTTCAGAATTCATTCCTCTGATGTTCCAATTAAGGATGTTCCAACTCCTATTTGTACTATTCATAGAAACTAGTGTATATCACCAACCAAACATCAAGCACCAGCACCTGATCTGATTTTACTGTTAACTGATCACAGCACAACCACATGAACCACAACACAACACAAGAAGACCACATCAGCCAGTATAAGTACATCATAGCAGATCCATTGAGGAAGTACATCACCAAATAGTCATAGTCCACAATAAGGCAACATTCTAGGATAACACCACTTATAAAAATACTCAAAATATAGTTTGAAGGGCCAACAAGACTACCCGTCCATCCAACACTAAGAAGCAGGTGCACTGTCATCAGGGAGACTTTAAAGTATTTCCTTTCCCTTTGGCCAAGGGCACCTTGACCAAATCTTCCTCCTGCTTGCTTCTAGGCTTCTTGGCCAGCTTGTCCTCCAGCTCCTCCTCATCCACCTTACAGAAAGAGGCAGTGAGATTTTTAACAACTGATTTTTGTATAATCGGAGGAACAACATTGCAGGGTAAACAATTTGAGTTTGTGCAGGAACTCCTCCTAAATCCAGCATTATCTTTCTTGATTCTATCACTCCTCCTTACCTCAGTTTCAACTAGGGGTGTTTTGCCACTTCTCCTCTTTCCGAGGTTGTCAGTCCCAAAAGGTTGAAGTAGAGCCTGAGACTCAGCATCTTGCTGATTGGCAGCAGCACCAACATTCTCTTTGTCCTTGCCCCTAGTTTGTTGCTTGTCCATTATAGAGGCCTGACAAATGGGAGCATGAAAGGCAGGCCATTTATCCGGTATATGGAACAATAGAGATTTATCCTTGCCCTCAACCTCAATACAAAGCTCACAGACAGATTTAACATATTCATAGTCCAGTCAAACTTATCAGGAGTCATTAGGAGATGAACCACAAAGTTAAACCAACTTACAGGAATGTTTGTAGAGAAAACAGTCCTATTATCCACAGGTTCCATAAAGTGTTCCTTCCACAGCAAAAGCCCTTCTTCTAACATAGCAGGATCATTAGAACTGGATGCAGCTATCTGAATATATTTAAGACCAAGAAGAGAAGGGTCTCCTTTGAAATGCTCATTAATTTGTGAAACCCAGTTACCGTTAAGTCCAGTTTGCAAGTCTGCAATGTCAGCTACTGGCTCAAGAGACCCTCTTCCCGGACTCCTTGCCAGAGGTCCTACAATCCCTCTTCTTCCCCTTGCTTTCCTTGGCGGAAGCAGCTGCTGCCGCAGCCTCTACCGCGGCTGCATCCCGGCACATCTTGTCCACGCAGATAATTGCATCCTTCTCATCGGATGGGATAGTGATGACTCCCAGCGGCCCAGGCATCTTCATAAGCATAGTGGGATGCTTCCATGAACTTCGCCAGGGCCGGGCGTCCCGGAATCCCATTGTACGGCAGGGGGAGATCGACCACATCAAACACGACCTTCTCAGTCGGATAGTTCAGTTCTCCCCCAAACGTTACCGGCAGCGTAATCTTTCCCTTGGGATGGCTCCTGCCGGGATTGACTCCTTGAAACGTGCTGGTAACCTCTAGCTCTTATTCTCCTATCTGAAGCTTGTTGATGACTGCTGGGAAAATTAGATTCAACCCGGCCCCGCCATCCACTAACATCTTTGTGACCATGAGGTTGCGAATTGTTGGAGAGACCAACAATGGCAAACACCCTACCGCAGTGGTGCAGCCTGGGTGATCCTCCTCACCAAAGATGATGGGCGTGCGGGACCACTTGAGCGGCTCCCGGGCCTCTGGTGCTGGTTCCATAGCATTGACCTCCCGTGCCCATCGCTTGAGTTGGCGATGAGAGGTGTGCAAAGATGGACCTCCATCAATGCACAGGGCGTCAGAGGCCTTCTGAAATCCCTGCTCACTGGTTTCCTCTTCATTCCCTTCATCACTTACATCATCACATACTTCCTTCTCATGGCCCCTGGCGGGTTTTCCTTGATTCCGAAAGGGTTTGTCGAGGCAATTTGCTTCACTGCCTCGGCCCTTACCACCAGTAGCATTCTAACCATTCACCTTATCACTCTTATCATACTCTGCTCTCTGTCTCTTGATGAGGTACTCAACCTGGTAGCACTCTTGAAGGTCGTGGCCTTTGGTCTGGTGGATCTTGCAGTACGGCCCATCACCTTTCCAAACCTTTTCCGTGGCAGAGGCTTCCCGGCATGTAGTGCATGTGGCAGCTTCCTTGCTGGGGGCCTCAACCTTGGCCTTCTTGCCGTTACTAGGTGTGCCAGAACCTTCCACAGTCATCACTGCCTTATCCCTTGGCTTCTTATTGCGCTTCTTGCCCTTTCTCTGACTGGTTGATTCATCTTCATCCTCTGAATCAACATTGATGCAATCCTTCTCTCTGGGCAACTTCCTCCCTCCCTCCATCCGAGCACACTTATCCACCAGTGTGTATAGCTCCTTCACAGTCTTGGGCAACCGCACATTCATCTTAGAACGAATGCGACGGTTGCGCACATTGGACTAGAAGGCTGCTATAATAGCCACCGAATGGATATTTGGAATATTTCTGTGAACTTTATTGAATCTCTATAAATACTTATGGAGGGTTTCTCCTTCATTCTGTCGAAGAAGCTGCAGGTCGCTGGGCATGTCGGGCTCTTGGTGACCTTTGGTGAAGGCACCGATGAACTCGTGGCACAGAACCGCCCCTGACGAAATGGAGTTCTCCGGCAGGTGCATCAGCCAAGACCTCACATTGACTTGAGGGCCGAAGGGAAGTAGTTGGCGAACACCTTCTCATCTCTTCCCCCGGCAGCCTGAACATCGATGGTGTAGATGCTCAGGAACTCTGCAGGGTTCAGCCTCCCGTCGTATTTCTCAGGTATCTCTGGCTTGAACGTGTGAACGGACAGCCAACGAACTTGTCGCAGCTCTTGCATAAAGGCAGGGCAGCCGACCTCGAAAGGCAGGCACCCGCCACCACCAAGCGCGGGCTCATCGACGTTGAGGCCGCCGCACCCATCGGTTTGGCAAAGATCATCGTGGCACCGATCCATGGCGACGCGCGCATCTCCCCGCCGCCTATCCTCCGGGGCTCGATGTTGGCTTGGACGTGCTCGAGGGCCAGAGGAGGCCATCGAGACGTCTTCGGGGTCTTATCTCTGCAGCGCTCGCGTCGGCTGCCGTGGTGAGGATTGCACTGTGTGAACAACCCCCTCCGGTCGGCCAGCAGTGTGGGTGGTTGTTGTCGCTTGGGGAGGTTGTGGCGGGCCAGCTCGTCATGAGCCCCCAGCTTCTGTGAAACCGAGCAGGCTCTGGATGGTGGCACGCCACTCGTCCATCTGTTCGGCGGCCGGCGGAAACCTTAGTAGTAGCTGAGCTCGCGCCATAGCCTCTGTGGCTGTGCTTGGCATAGTGGTTGATGACGTCGACCGCACCGTCGCCTGGCACCTGACGGTGCCTGGGGCGGCGGTGGCACGCCCGTGCTACTGCAGGATCACCACTAGGGCAGCGGGATCGTGCAGCAATGGTGCTCGAGGGCTCGCGGCTCTGTCGGGCGCAGTGGTCGGGTCGACTCGTCTGGGAAGAGGTGCATGGACCGTGTCTGCTCCCGTGGCAGGGTGGCCAGAGGGTGATGGGTCACCCCGGACCGAGCGCCATTGCTGTGGCTGCGCACGCCGACGGGAGGAGGGGTGCAAGCAGAGTGACCCTCTCATCCGTGCCTTGCGGAGTGTGGCCGTCGAGACGCTGCTGACGTGGTTCACCTCTGATGTCTGTAGCCCTCGTGGCCGACCACGGGGGTGATGACCCTCCTGCTCCTACAACGCCCCCAGTAGCGCTCACGTCCTCACTCGTCTCCGCATCCCCTGCAGCGATAATGGCTGTGGGCGGCGGAGCCTTGAAGGTGGATGGCTGGGCTGAAGGGCTGGACTTCTTCTTCTTGGGTGCCATGGTCGATGGCGTCGTCGAAGATGACGCACTACACACGCTTTCAGGTTAGCACAAGTGCTCCCCCTACCTAGCGCGCCAAAGATGTCGTGGGATATCGGCGACCACCAATGGGATGTCGCATCGCACAAAGAGCAAATCAGCGCACAGCAGCATGGCAGAAAACACATGAGCAATTTACCCAAGTTCGGGCGGCCGCGAGGCGTAAGAACCTACTCATGCTTTGGTGGATTGATGATGGAATGAATGTGGTGGTGAATAGTAAACTTGCCTGGCAAGGGCTGCCTCGGGGCAACAGCGACTACGCGTGTGTAGTGGGTTGGGCTTGTCAACTTTCTAACCCTCTAACCCCTCCTATGAGTGCCATGGGCCTCCTTTTATAGATTAAGGGGTCACCACAGTGGCAAAGTGGTCATTATCGACTGATATGATAGCAAACAGTGTTGTCATACCTAACTCTGTAGGCTCACAGGGTGCATTAAATGCACCACTTACTGTCACATCACTTGGTTTTCCGGCAAAGGCCTGCCGGGCTATCTCGCCAGCTCCACATATGTTGCTTGAGACGTCACAGGACGGGTGTCATCTGTGAGTTTCTTCTGTAGGAGATGGCTGCCATGTGGCGAATGGCTGCCACTTAATCATCTTGCGGCTTGACACCGCACTGATTAACGACGTGGGTCGTGCTTGAGTGGTCAGCAGGGTGGTTTAGCCCCCGTGAGCCCTGGAAGGCTCTGTCGGGGAGTCTTGGTTGCTTGCTTCGGGTGGTGGCCTCGCCCCTTGCCGGGCCCGCCTGCCCAGCAAGGGAGGCCCTTCCCTTGCTGATATCATGTTCCTTTGGCCTGATCTCGATCTCTCTGAGCTGCATGTTGGTTCTTCAAGTCTCTTGGTTCTTCAATCTCTGGCTTGAGCTGGTACTTCAATCTTGATCTTGTGCATGTGCACAGTTGGGCAACAGACCTAGGGTTTGTTGCACCGACACCATGGCTCACGCTCATGTATTGCGTGAAAGTTAAAAAAAGTTTGATAACACCACAAGTATGAAACAATTGCTTGGCTTGTCCTCGGGGTTGTGCATGATAAAATACTCTGTGTGATGAACATGGAGCATAGCGAGACTATATGATTTTGTAGGCATAACTTTCTTTTGCCATGTTATTTTGAGAAGACACAATTGCATTATTAGTGTGCTTCAAGTATTAATGTTTTTATGTCAATATTAAATTTTTGTTTTGAATCTTATGGATCTAAATATTCATGCCAAAATAAAGAAGATTACAAGGATAAATATGTTAGGTAGCATTCCACATCAAAAAATCTGTTATTATCATTTACTTACTCAAGGACGAGTAGGAATTAAGCTTGGGATGCTTGATACGTCTCCAACATATCTATAATTTTTTATTGTTCCATTCTATTATATTGTATGTTTTGGACGTTTTATATGCATTAGTATGCTACTTTATATTATTTTGGGACTAACCTATTAACCTAGAGCCCAGTGCCAGTTTCTGTTTTTCCTTGTTTTTGAGTTTTGCAGAAAAGGAATATCAAACGGAGCCAAACGGAAAACTTTATGATGATTTTTCTTCGACCAGAAGACATCCGCAGAGCTTGGAGAGGGGGTCAGAAGATGCCCGAGGAGTTGCACTATAAATTCCCAAATATTCCCAAACCATCATAAGTGTCCACTTTAATACTTTTCCTCCGCCTCAAGCCTCTATTCCCGTGAGATCCCAACTTGGGGCCTTTTCTGGCACCCTGCTGGAGGGGGATTATGTCAGGACCCTGATTCCAAGTCACATCGATCTAGCCGGTAACACCTCATATCACTTTGCGGCCTCACGCACGGTATTCCCATGGGTGTCGCCTTACCATGGCCCGGGACCGTTTGCGCCTTTTTGCTCACGTATATGATAGTGTCGCTAGCTTCCATATGACATAGAACCTGGGCCGACATGGCTAGTCGTGAACCCAAAGCGGCACCAACCCATGGGGACAGGCATACATGAATCGCATCGAGAATGTCGGTCAGCAGCATGTGAATCCGGGCTGTAGCACTGGGCTAACAGGACTCCGGGAACCCGGGCTGTAGCAGGCTAGGCAGGACTCCGGATGTCACCGCGTGACATTTCCCCGAAGGGACAGACACAAGAACGAAGTGAAACACATGCCGGCCAGTCAAGTGTCCTGAGCAGTAGTGCTGGGCTAGCAGGACTCCGGTGAACCGGGCTGTAGCGGACTAGTATCACTTAAGGAAGCAGTAGAATACATTTCCCCATAAGAGAGGCTGCCAAGGATAAACATCTAGATTGTCGGATCCCACACATACCAAGCATTACAAATATACACACAATATGCTCGATATGTGTAAATACAACATGGCATCACAACATAATTCTACGACTCAAGTATTTATTCATTAGGCTCCGAGGAGCGAGATACTACAAGCATGGGTCTCATGACCCAACATTCAGAGCATACAAGTCAAAGCACAAGCGGAAGCTTAACATGTCTGAGTACAGACATCTACAAATGAAAAAGGCTAAGAAGTCTGACTATCTACCAGATCCTACCGAGGGCACAAGATCGTAGCTGAGGTATCAAGCTAAACGTCGAAGTCCACGCGGAACTACTAGTGAGACTGAAGTCTCTCTGCAAAAACATAAAATAGGCAAATGTGAGTACAAATATACTCACCAAGACTTACATCAGAACTAACTACATATGCATCATTATCAACAAAGGGGTGGTGGGGTTTAACTGCAGCAAGCCAGCTTTGACTCGGTAGCTATCCTGAACTACGACTGCAAGTAACTCTTCTGAGATGGCGCACACGAGTCCACATATTCACCATATCAATACACCACTATGGATCCGCCTGCCTCCCTACGAGAACGCCATCCATAGCACTCACGCTTATCTTGCGTGCTTTAGAGTATCCACTTTCACTTGTCTATGAACTGCAGTGCAACAGAAGTCCTTTACCGCGGACACGGCTATTCGAATAGATCATATTAACCCTGCAGGGGTGTACTTCTTGACACACGCTCTCTCCACTTACCACCATGTACACGACGTGTATCTCGGCAATCTTCAAGCGGAAGCCCGGCGAGGGAGTCGGCCACGACCTGACTAACCACACAAGTCTCTCGTCCAGGTTTATTGCCTATTAGGGTTCCATCAGCAAGGAGATCCGGCCGGGGTGTCGCTCACGGCCCCAAATGATGTGTGCAGGGTTCCCAAGCCCACCTCGACGGGTGGTTCTACGCTTGGTACACCGTGCCACAGTGCCTAGTCTGTCCCAAGCCCACCTGTACCAGGTGTCACTTGGTAGACTACTAACACTACCTACAAACAACAGAAACTAGTTGCAACTCCTTGACAGAGATCAGGTTGATTAATAAGTCGAGAGGGGCACTTAAGCATTCCAATGTGTGGTAGTAACTGTTCATGGATCACAAACACAAAACTCAGTTCCTGAGGACGGTTTCAATGAGACAACCCACCATGTACTCCTACATGGCCTCTCACCGCTACCTTTACCAAATCGTGTTCACACACTTAGCTCACACACAGTAGTACATGTTCACACACCTCCAATTCATCCCCGATGAACCAGGCCTGACTCAACTCTTTAATAAAAATAAACGAGTTACCCCGGCAGGATATCCTGCCGGCACCCTCTTTTGTCTGCCAGAGAGTAATGTCTGCCGTAGAACAGACAGAGGGGCCAGCCCCCTGCCAACTCCTTTTTACCAAAGGTTACTGCGACCATCCTGACCGAAGCAACGTTCGAGTCATGGATGGGAGCACCTAAGTCTCAAAAAAGAGAGGTGAGGTTTCCTTATGCAAAGTTATAGCTTTACATAACACTAATGCACAAGAGGTAAACTTATCTGTTTGGCTTGCGGGGGATTGTCATGCCGTCTAATATTCTTGTCCTTTGCCGAAGTCAAGTTCATGGCAGGAACCTGCAACTTCATATAGATGAGAATGAATTCAGGATGCAATCCTATCTATATGCATATGCAAATGCTCATGAAATGCATATGCAGTGATCTGAGTGTGCTTGTGCATGCATGCAATCTTAGTTGGCCCCCCCTACAACGCTCCTTTATTTTCTCTTGCACGGGGTCATCGCCCCGGCTTGTACAGGGGGTTACATGCAACTTCGGCACGACCATGTAGAATGGGTGGCTGCCGGGCAGGACCCGACAGCCTCTGCGCCTTACAGGTAGAACTTTCGGAGATGCTCAATATTCCATGAGTTTTGCAACTGAGTGCCATCTCCGGTCTCCAGACAGACTGCGCCAGGTCTGGGGACACGTACTACTCGGTAAGGGCCATCCTACTTCGGTGTTAACTTGTGTGTACCCTTGGTGGACTGAACGCGCCTAAGGACAAGGTCACCTTCCTCAAAACAACGGGCGTGAACCATGCGACTATGGTAGCGACACAGGGCTTGCTGGTAGCATGCTGCATGCATATCATCCCGGAGACGGTTCTCCTCGAGTAGCACATAGCCGTCACGCAGAGGTGGAGTGCCTCTTTAATAAAAATAAACGAGTTACCCCGGCAGGATATCCTACCGGCGCCCTCTTTTGTCTGCCGGAGAGTTCTGTCTGCCGGGGAACAGACAGAGGGGCCAGGCCCCACCAACTCCTTTTTACCAAAGGTTGAAACATCGCAGGCAAGCACTCGAGGGGACCCGTAAATGAGTTCTGTGGGGACAACTGCTTCTGCCCCGTAGATAGGGAGAAGGGAGTCTGCCTGGTAGCTTGGTTAGGTGTCGTTCTGAGGGACCAGAGAACTACCGGCAGCTCCTCAATCCACCGCCTACCGTGCTTCTGCAGCATATCGGAAGTCCATGTCTTGAGTCCACGAAGCACTTTAGCGTTCACCCTCTCAGCTTGTCCATTGCTCCGGGGGTGTGCCACAGAGGCAAATGAGATCTTGCATCTGAGGGCATGAACATATTGCATGAAGGCGTGGCTTGTGAACTGGGTGCCGTTGGCAATGATGATCCTTGGCAGAACTCCGAAACGACACACCAATTCTTTTAAGAACTTGATAACTGACTGAGCAGTCACCTTCCTCATGGTAGTCACTTCCGGCCACTTTGTAAACTTGTCGATGTCAATGAACAAGAATTCAAAGCCCCCGATTGCTCGGGGGAAGGGGCCGAGGATATCGAGCCCCCAGACTGAAAATGGCCATGACAAAGGGATTGTCTAAAGGGCTTGGGCAAGCAGGTGAGTTCTCTTGGAATGGAACTGGCAGGCTTCACATGTCGTGACGAGCTCAACTGCATCTTGGAGGGCTATGGCCCAATAAATTCCTTTCCAGAATGCTTTCCCACCTAATTCCCTTGATCCAATGTGTGAGCCGCACATTCCTCTGTGAATCTCAGCCAACAGTTCCTTTCCATCTTCCCGGCAGACAC
Organism: Aegilops bicornis; assembly: GCA_021605145.1. Taxonomy (NCBI): domain Eukaryota; kingdom Viridiplantae; phylum Streptophyta; class Magnoliopsida; order Poales; family Poaceae; genus Aegilops; species Aegilops bicornis. The sequence goes on from CM038670.1 coordinate 342,699,971, forward strand.
ACTTTAATTTCACACCGTTGGGCCTCCTTCTGTACAGAGTGTCATCGACAAACTGATACATACTAGCCCTCTGGGCTACTTTCTCAGATTCATCTTGGTCGCCGGGAAGTTCTCCGGTTTGGAGGAAGCGAACGATGTGCCTTGCCTAAGTTGGAGCCTGGGGCTTGACAACGAGGACTAGCGGCACCTCCTCGGCTGCGAGAGCACCAGCCTCATTCGCGGGGTCCATAGGCCCGGCTGGAGGGGGCGGTCCGCAGGCTGTGAGGAGTTGTTTCCGGCAGGGTGTCTACCGGGATAGGATGGCTCTGCCGGGAGAGGCTTACCATAGTCCAACTTTCTCCTTTCCCAAGCCATTGTGGCTAGTGACAGGGAGGGTTGAGAGAGATGGAGAACAAAAGTTCCTGGTTCCACAAGAAGCTTCTGCGCAGCACACTTTGACAGGTGATCAGGTATGCTGTTTTCCGCACGGGGTACGTGCTCTGTTTGCAACCCATCAAAGTGCTCCTATAATCTCATTACTTCCTCGATGTATGCTTCCATCAATGGGTGTTAATAATCTTTTGTTGACTTGTCTCACCATAAGCTGTGAATCTCCTCGAATGCAACTTCTTGATTCCCAATTACGCCGCAATCGAGTCCGCAAGGTGCCCTTCATACTCACCTGTATTGTTGGTGGCTTCTTCTCGGGCAAAGTGCATTTTAATGACATAATTCAAGTGCTCCCCAGAGGGGGCAAAAAGAAGCACGCCAGCCCCCACACCTTGTAGGGGAAAAGAACCATCGAACTACATAATCCTTTCTTGGGGTGATTCCTTGCCGGGGAGAGCTGTTTCTATCACTTCCCCATTAGGGGTTGGCGTCCATTCTGCAATAAACTCTGCCAGTGCCCTGCTCTGAATAGTTGAAGTGCTCTCAAACTTCAAACCAAAGCTGGATAACTCCAAAGCACACTCCACTATTCTGCCAGTAGCCTCAAGGTTTCGGAGTATCCTTTAGAATGGGAAATGAATGACAACCGTAATCTCATGGGCTTGGAAGTAGTGGCGTAGTTTCCTTGAGGCCATGATGAGGCCAAAGATCAAATTTTGCATGCCAGAGTACCTCGATCTAGTCCCTTTCAACAAGGAGCTGACGAAGTACACTGGGCGCTCCACCACTTTCTTCCTTGCCGCGTCCTTGGGATTGCACTCGTTGCCTGCTCACTGCCGTCCTGGTCCTTCTCTGACTCTGCCGTGGTGTGGCTGCTCTCTGCTTCATCCACTACTCTCTATGCTACCAAGGCTGCACTGACCACTTAGTTGGTTGCTGCAAAGTAAAGCAGTAACTGCTCTTGAGGTTTGGGTGCAACCAAGGTAGGTACAAACGATAGGTAGGCCTTTAACTCCTGCAAAGTTGCATCTAGTTCCAGGGTCCACTTCATAGGCCCTGCCTTCTTCAAAATTTTGAAGAACGACAGGGCACGCTCGACAGACTTGGAAATGAATCTTCTTAGGGCGGCAACTCATCCCGTCAAGTGCCTCACATCCTTAACTGTCCTTGGCGCTTGGATCTGCTTAATGGACTTGATCTTGTTGGGGTTGGCTTCAATCCCCCGATGGGACACGAAGAATCCAAGTAGCTTGCTGGAGGGAACACCAAACACACACTTCTCCGGGTTAAGCTTCAAGTTGATCTTGCGCAAATTAGCAAATGTCTCCTCCAAATCCTGGATAAGGGTGGCCTTATCCTTGGTTTTGACCAAAATGTCATCCATATAAGCTTCTATGTTTCTGTGTAACTGTGGCTCAAAACCAATCTGGACTGCTCTTGCAAAGGTGGACCTGGCACTCTTTAATCCGAAAGGCATGCGGACAAAGTAGTACGTACCACATGGGGTGATGAATGATGTCTTCTCCTCATCCTCTTTGTACATGAATATCTCGTGATACCCAGAGTATGCATCCAAAAAGGAGAGCAAATCACATCCTGAAGTGGAATCCATGATCTGGTCGATGTCGGCAAGGGAAATGGGTCCTTCGGGCAAGCCTTGTTGAGATCTATGAAATCAATGCAAAGCCTCCATTTCCCATTCCCCTTCCGTACTACCACTGGGTTTGCCAACCATGTAGGGTGTAACACTCCTCTGACTAAACCAGCTGCTTCCAGCTTCTTGATTTCCTCGCCAAGGAACTACTGCCGCTCCAAGGCCTGCTTCCAAACTTTCTGCTTGATGGGTCGGGCATGTGGGCAGACAACAAGGTGGTGCTCGATTACCTCCCTGGGAACACCAGGGATATCATATGGTTGCCAAGCAAACACATCGATATTCGCCCGCAGGAAGGTAACCAGCGCGCTTTCTTATTTCTCATCAAGGGTGGTGCTGATAGTGAAAGTACCACCAACGCCAGCCAGCCCTGCCCGGACCTTCTTCACTTGGGGTGCAGCAACCTTGGATCTCTTGCTGTTGGAACACTCCGGCATATCATCAACGGGTGTCGTGCACTCGAAGGGGGCACACTTCCCGGACTCCTTTTTTGACTATACACAGTAGGGCAAAACCCCACTGCAATTTTTATATTATAAGAGAGCAAACAATACAGGTTTAATATACAAAGAGGCTTGAGGTAAGCCAAAATAAGGAAAACCTAAAAAAACAGTGCAAAGCACTTAAAATAACCCAAAATTACAAGGCCAAATTAGCCAGCCAGGAACAATAGGCACTAGCATATGTCCTCTTAATCCTAAATCTGAGCAAGTTGAGTTCTTCCAAGAGAGTGGCTTTCCATGTCTGAATGCTGGGGGGAATGGCTTGGAAAATGAGATTATTCCTCGAGATCCATATAGCCCAAGATGCAAGGATAATGATAACCATGAAGAAAGGAAAATGTAATTTCTGCCTGATGTCAGCAATTCCAGAACTGAAACATTGACTTGTCTTGAAAGGCAAATCAGGTCTCAACATTGAGTAGCAAAGGGACACGTCCAAAACAGATGTTGCAAAGTTTCTTCTTGCTAGCAGTTGTTTACAGCACAATTATAATTATCCAAGTGAAATGTTTTCCTTCTTAGTAGGTTCCTTGTGTTTAGTCTATCATGCAGAAGCCTCTAGAAGAAAACTTTATGCTTGGGCTGACATGAACTATTCCAAATCCAATTGAATTGTGGTGGAACAATTTTAATACCCAGCATGAATCTGTAAACTTTTGCCACAGAAAAGTGTTCATTCCCCAAATGTAGCTCCAAGTATCAGTACAATCAGGAAACTCAGAGGCTCTTAATTATAAGCAAATGTCTTCCATGGATTCAAACTCCTCAAAAGCTTGCACGGTCAGGGGCAAATGAAACATATCCTCCAGATATTCAGTTTGTAGGACTGAGTGGACAGTAATGTCCTGACTTTTCACAAAAGAGAAGAGATGTGGGAACATATCCTGTAAGCAAGCTGTGTGCCAAAGATCCGACCAGAAAAGAGCACTTCTGTTATCCCCAATGTTACATTTTGCCAGATATTTGTAGTTGTCAATGAGCTTAAGGTTGGCCTTCCACCAAAAAGATCCAATCCACCTATTACCTGGCAGTGTGTCATTATTGTAGTATGCTTCCCAAATCAGTTTTACCCAAGGGATGTCATGCCTGTTATAGAATTTATGAAGGTTCTTAAGCAACAAAGCTTTGTTTTGCACAAAAATATCTTGCACCCCCAAAACCCCTTGATCTTTTGGTCTACACACAGTACTCCAAGCCACCATAGCAGGTCTATGATCTACAAGATCAGTCCCTCTCCATAAGCAGTGGCTCAAAAATTTGATTACTTGGGTTTTGATTGTGACAGGTACATCAAGGCAACCCATGAAGTAGATCAGATGTGAGTTCAAAACTGATTTAACCAGCAGAAGTCTACCAGCCAGAGTCATGAATGAAGACAAGCCTGCAAGCTTTTACGCAATCTTGTAACTAAAGGAAGGCACCGCTCAATGAAGGTTTGTGTAGGCCCAAAGGTGTACCCAAGTATTGGAAAGGGAAAGATTCCTTTTACATTGAAAAGTGTTTAGCGTAATCTCTACTTTCTCTTGAGGCACATTAATTGGGATAAGACTTGATTTTTGTAGTTCACCTTGAGTCCCGGCCGCATCGCTAAAAGTGTTAAGTAGAGCTTTGTAGTTGCTTTGCATCTGCTTGCATAAGAACCAGGGTATCATCTGCATACTGGACAATGGGAAAGTCAGGGCAAGAGTTCACTTGAAGGGGTGAGGAGAGTAAACAAAGGTGCATAGCCCTGTTGAGTATTGATTGAAGCAAGTCAGCTGCAAGCAGTACACGCGTGTGTGCGAGGCGTTGGCTCTAACTGAACCCGAGCGAGGCGTTGGGCTCTAACTGAACTCGGCGACAGTAATCGCAGGCTACGCTGCATCGAACCCGAGCGATCGATCGATGGTCGTTAATCAACCCGATCGAGCAATTCGCCCGCTCTGCTGCTAATCAAGCCGATCGATTGGATGAACAAAGTGAGCGTTGCGGGGGGGTTCGATGAGCGAGGAGCGGTGGCGTTGCCTCTAGATGAACATGACCCCGTGGTGTGGTGGAGGGCTGGATGAACAATAGACGGTGGAGGGGTGCCAGTGGAGGGGTGGTTGAATAGGACCTCGTGGTGTGGAGGGCTGGATGAACAGTAGACGGTGGAGGAGTGCCCGTGGAGGGGTGGTTGAACAGGACCCCGTGGTGTGGAGGGCTGGATGAATAGTAGATGGTGGAGGGGTGGTTGAACAGTAGCCGGTGGAGTAGCGCGCGGTGGAGGCTGGATGAACAGGAGCCCGTGGAGGCTGGAGGAGGTTGACGATAGCCCGTGGAGGCTGGAGGAGGTCGACGGTGGAGATGAACAGTATCCCGTGGAGTCTCGTTTTGCGGTATGCCACACCCCTCCCGATGAACAGGACCCCCGTTTTGACCGTAGCACTCCAACACAAGTCTGTTTCGTCCGTTTGCGGTACGCCACACCCGTCCCGATCAACAGGACACCCGTTTCGACCGTAGGAGGTCCGTTTCCTCCGTTTCACGATACGCCACACCCCTCCGATCAACAAGACCCCTGTTTCGACCGTAGGAGGTCCGTTTCCTCCGATTTGTGGTACGCCACACCCCTCCCGATCAACAGGACCACATTCCAAAAGTAGGAGGTTCGTTTCCTCCGTTGTGCGGTACGCCAGGCCTCGTTTCCATCGCCTGTTCCGTCCAAGCCCTCCCGATGAACACGACCACGCATTCCGTTCCGACCCAGCCGGTTGGCTCCCACGCGTTCCGTTGCCTCCCGATGAACACGACGCGTGCATTTGCCTCCCCATGAACACGACGCTTTCGTTTCCTCCCCATGAACACGCATTTACGATGATGTTTCTCCGCTCGACCCAGCCATGTACACGAGCCCTCGCCAGACGTGTCTGCGAGTAGGCATTCGAGACCCCACCCGTATGTACACATACGTGGCCGTATTTTCTTTCTTGCACCCTGGCCGATGTACGTATGTGTACATGCTACGTGCGCGCCTCTACTACAAAACGTGCGCGCCTCTACATCCACCAGTATATATGTACGTACACGTTCGCGACCAGAATGTCAACACTACGTACGCTTCGACCAGGTGGGTCCCGACTGTCAGGCACTTCCTTGCATGCGAAGATGTAGCTGGTGGGTCCCAGTAGTCAGGGGGCGAATCATTTTTTTTTGCCTGGACGCACTTCCTTGCGTGCGAAGATGTAGGTGGTGGGTCCAGCAGTCAGGGTGGCGAATAGTTTTTTTTCCCGGACGCACTTCCTTGCGTGCGAAGATGTAGCTGGTGGGTCCAGCAGTCAGGGGGAAACGTTTTTTCGCGAAATACGGTGGCCCGTCCGGTGGGTCCCCGCTGTCAGGTGGAGGAATCATTATTTTGCGCGTAATAAGGAGGCACTTCCTTGCTGCGGCCGTGGACCCAGCTGTCAGCCTCTCCACGTATAGTCCACGTCCGATGGAAGTCGTTCCTTGACCATGTTGACCACGCCGCGCCGAGAGAACCACGGCGGTGGACGACGGCGAGGACTAGGATGGGGACGACTCGGAGCTGGGGAAGACGCAGCAGTGGATGCCCACGCGAAGAGGAGTACGAGGGTTCACTGGTTCGGCTGCGGTGTGAGGCTGCTGTCGCCGCAGAATGACAAGGGGTGTGGGTGAGTAGAGGGATGTCATGGCCAGCGGTGGGAGTAGTAGGGGGCGGTGAGGCCTCCGCGGCATCACAGCCGACCACGGGAGGCAGGAGCACATCGCACGACCGACGCTGGTTTGGGCAGCTGGAGCAAGAAGACCAGAGGTTGAAGAAGCACTACGGCCATTGGATGAACATCGTACGCTAACAGGAGCTAGAATCGTTCATATTGACTAAGTTGACAAAGCCCTCCGTCCCCGTCAACTTGGTAGGCCCACAAGTCAGCCTCCCACTATGCTGGGTTCCAGCTGGCAGGGGGAGTATTCATTTTTGTGTGTGTAATAAGGAGGCACTTCCTTGCGTGCGAAGATAGCTGGTGGGTCTGACATGTCAGCGGTGGGCATGTTATTTTCGGGAAATACAGAGGCCCTTCCAGTGGGTCCCAGATGTCAGGTGGAGGAATCATTATTTTGCGCGTAATAAGGAGGCATTTCCTTGTGTGCGGCCGTGGACCCAGCTGTCAGCCTCTCCACGCACAGTCTACTTCCGATGATGTCGTTCGTTGACCACATTGACCACACTGCGCCGAGCGCATCCAAGGTGGTGGACGACGGCGAGGCCCCGGACAGTAACGAGCCGGAGATGGGAAGAAGCAGGAGTAGAGTCGCAGACGGAGAGGTGTACGAGGGTTAACTGGTTCTAGTGCGGTGTGGTTCGACAGTCGGTGGAGAAGAACAGGAGGTGTGGAGGGGTGGAGGGATGGCCTGGCCAACGGTGGAGTAGCGCTTCATAACGAAGCGTGCTAAGCAGAGCTGCTAGCAGCAGGAGGCGGGAGGTGGTCCCGGTGGCGCTACAGGAAGAAGACGAGAGATTGAAGATGGATGCCGGTCATTGGATGTAAATCCAACGGCTCACATGTCAGAATCATTTGTTGACTAAATTGACAACGACTTGCGTTGGCTTCGACCTATTGGCCCACATTTCAGCCTACAAAAATGTGGCACGTATTCAACCCATTTTTTCAGAATTTACAGTCTTTTTTTGCGCGGTAGAACTTACAGTCAATTTGATCTTTTTTTGAATTACAACCATTAGCTGGGTTGGGTGAACAAATAATATAGCATCCATGCGGCCCACTTATTTTATTTCCTAAAAAATTACAAGCCATTTGCACTTTCTCGAAATACACGATTTTGCTGGGCTGATTCTAATTATAATGTTGGGTTGGGCCAGCAATGTTATCAAAAAATAAATAGGGGCTGAGCATTTTGTTATAAATATATTTAAATAATAAGTGATATTATTACATTCGTCCTTAAATCTTACCAAGCTTTTGTACAAAATCACTAGGATTTTCGTGCCAAAACAATCCAGGATTTTATTTGTTAAGAAAATATTTTTATAAGTTAATAAGATGTGGGATATTGTTTTCTTACATATGTAAGTATCATTAAATATATGATGACAATAAAAATAGTATATAATAACATATAAAATAATTTAAATATATATAATATAGTTAGAAGGGAAACATAAGTTGGACCTGGCGTTCCTATTCTTATATAGAAAAATAGAACAGGCCTCTGCGTTTTCTTCAATAAAATACATAAATTGGGCTGCCAAAAATAAAACCTCGGATGGGAGGTCCATAGGCCGGTCGATACATGACGGCCCTATGAAAATACAAACAGGCCTATGGACCTCCCATCCGAGGTCGTGGGCTGCGCATGTTAAAAATGAAAGCGTAGACGGGGCAGCCCAAAACCACGTCCAACACTTGCCAAAACTTCGTCCCTTGTTTTCTCTGTTTACACTCGACATTGTGTGGGCATTTTGACTGTGCATCATATGAAGATGTGCTATGCATGAATGTTGATCAACATGATGTTAAGCGGCTGGTAGTTCCATTTTCGACCATGAATAAAACTTCCAACATGATGTTAACCCTGTTTGAAAAGGCCGTGTTAATATAAATGCTCGCCTCTAAAAGTAGTAGTTTCTTATCTCAAACCGAACTTGCGCTTTCTTATCTCAATCTGAAACTTGCGCTTTCTTCTCGAGAATCACATTGTTCGCACTTTTATACTCCTATGAAACTCCATTTTTAAGTGCTAAAAATAGATCTCTAGAATTCATAAAATACTTCATATGCTCAATATCGCAAATCTGAAATTCAAAAGACATTCATATCTGAAAGTACTCTCAAAATACACAACACAAAACACAATTCACAACCTGCAAATACTGACAACCCTAAGCTCCTCCTGACAATTCACAACCTGCCCGACTATTGGTCTGGGGGGGTGTCGGTGTAGGAACGACACCTATGGGATCACAAGAATCCCTACTACGGTTGCGGGGCGCGGGGGTCGTGAGAAGTGCGGATCAAACAGATAGCAGACGGTCTCTTTATCCAGGTTCGGGCCGCGAGGATGCGTAAAACCTGACTCCTGCTTTGGTGGTTTGTTTATCTGGTGTTCTTGAAATAGCAATGGGGCGTGAGGAGCTCCAAAAAGCCGAATCCTCCTCCTGGTCGCCTTGGGCCTCCTTTTATAGGGAAACGGGTTGCCACGGTGGCACACAGGAGGTGGAAAGGGTACAATGATACGAGTTTATCCCTCACATTACATGACAAGGTGCCATTAATGCGTCTTGCTTAGGTGTCCTTGCTTTATCGGGGACGGGGGAGAGCCCTGTCTCGTCCGTCGCCGCTCCCTCTCGTGTTGACACGTGCCCTGGCCAGCGGTGCCTGTGGTGCCATGCAGGCAGCTGAGGTGGCGCAGCGGTGGGTCTCCACGAAGCTCTGCTTGCCGCCACGCAGGTGCCTGCCCAGCTGTTTGGGTCGGTAGCTGCATGCGAACGGCGGTGAAGGTTTGATTGGCGCGGGCCCGATGGTGGCCCCTCGAGTGTCCTTGGCTAGGGCCTTGCCGTGGCGCCCGCTTTCATCCCCGGCAAGGCTCTTGCCAAGGGCCTTGTGGTCCTCCTTGGCTGGGATCCCGCCAAGGGTCGTCGTGTTCTATCGTGTGTATCTGATCTTGGATGTCTTCACAAAGATCTGCATACCACCACGGGGATGTCTCCCGAATCCTTGACCCATGGGGCGGTGGACTCAAGGGTGATCCGCTTGCGGTGTGGGCGGCGGCCGCGGCAAGGGTCTTGCCGGGTTTGCTAAAACCGCCCCCCGGCAAGGATCTTGCCGGGGGAGTCTGCCTCGTCCCCTTTTCTCTTTGTGGTCTTGATCTTGGCGTCGTTCTGCTCCTTTCGTGCTTCGTCCTTACCTTGGGTCACCTCCCTTGCCTTGCTCAGTGTGGTGGTGCCCGCGGCTCAGACTGCCCTAAAAAAGGGGGCGGTTCGCGCCTTCCCCATAAACGGAGGGAGGCATGGAGGCGTGGCCCATTTACTGAACGGGGCCGGGGCGTAGGTCGCCTCACCCGTCGCTTCGGTCCCGCATGCCTGCCACGTGGTTCTCATGCGCTTGGGGTAGCGAACAGTGCAGGCGGGAAACCGGGCCGTCACGGGCCGGGGCAGCGGGTTGGTCCCAGTTCCCTGCGCCTTCCGCATCTTGATTGGCTAAGCGGGGTGGCCATGGCCCCACCCCGTCCCTTTATAAAGAGCGGGGGAGGAACGGCGTCCCGCACTCTTCCATCTTCTCCTTCCTTCAGCTTCTGTTCCTCCTCCCTCCATCCATCATGGAGAGAGGGAATCCTGGCTCTTCAATAGTTGCGGCAAGGGTCATCGCTCAACAACACGTCCTTCCTTCCCCTGTACCTGCGGTGGCGAAGCCAGCCGCGAGGAGAAGGGGGAGGGGGCGAGGCTGCGGGCGTGGCCGTGGGCGAGGCCGTGGCGCTCACGGAAGAGGAGAACGGGGCGGCACGCCAATCTCGCCTCCGCCAGTAGTCCCTCCCCCCATGGAGGGCCATGTTGGGGATGACCCTTGCGAGTTCTTCGTCAGGCTGCGCCGGCCGCCTCGCCGTCGCCTTCGCCTCCCGACTCCATTCGCGAGCGAGATGGAGCTGGATCCGCCGGAGTCACTGCGACTGCACATGAGGGGCTGTTGGATCAGCGGTACGCGAGTCCGCGTCGACTTTCCAGCCCCTCAAGTGATGTATCTTGGTCGAGGGTGGAAGATGTTCGCTCATATCCACCGCTTGACGGCGGGGCTCACTCTCCATTTCAAGCTGATGGAGGGCGGCCTCCTCTCCGTCAAGGTCTTCGGATGCTTCGGGACCCGGGCAAGGTGCTGCGTGGAGAGCTCTTCTGATAGCAAAGACTCCTCCTCAGGCGGGAGTGGCGAGGAGGACAGCGGCAGCGACGACGAGGGTAGCAGGCGGCAGGATGACGGGTCCAACTAGGCGTCGGGCGCCGCTCTGTGCGGCACCGGCGATCCCACCATCCGTGTCGCCGGCTTCCTGAACCTCTCGGGGTCGTCTTCTTGGGCGGCTGGCGTTGGGAGGCTGCGGAAGAGGAAGAGGTGGGCGGCAAGGCCGTCTAGTCGGAGTACGCGGGCACCAACGCCTTCGACGCGTGCTGACGTCCTGCCGCCTCGTCTTCGAGCTCTGCTTCCGGCGCCGCCATCACCATCCAGCCTTAGGGCGGCCACCGAGATGTTCTCTTGGTGCCTCCTGCCACCCGTAGCTCGCCTAGGTGCCCCTTTTGCCCTTTTCGCCTCCTTGACCTGCCTCCTGAGGAGAGGAACAAGAAAGGGATTACGGGCACCTTATGTCTTTTTAGTTTGTAAGCCTTTGGGCCTTAGTTGAATTTAAAACTTGTAATCCCATCATTCATGTTTTCCATTCCCCATGGGCTGTACCTGAGCGGAATGTTTTCAATGAAAAGGGGATGCTTGCCGTGTCATTTGTTTGCGGGTAGAGCCCACGACAAGGAGTAAATCCTTGATATCCCAAAGATAAACATTTCCTTGCCCGGCAACAGGCCCTGCCGTCTTCCCACTTCGCTCGACCTTTCTCACGCTTTCATGGAGGCAGGGATGAGGTGGGTTCAGGCTCCTTGTTTCATCCTTTTGCTGCCGCGACTACGACCAAACCTGGCCCCAGGAACGAGCCTTAGGGCCTAGAGTTTTTAGGGGAGTACGGTAGCTTCGGGAAAAAACGACGTTTCACATACCTCAGTCCATAAGGGAATGCATGATAAGGGATGAAGAACTTATCTGAAGCTGTAGCCCCCGGCAACTCTTGTTTGCTGTGGGTGAATCCTTGTACTTGCAGCCCCGCACATTGGCTTGTCGGGGTCTAGATGTCGGTCTGTCCCTCTTTTCTTTTTCGTCTTCAAGTGATCCGGCAAGGATATCTGTGAGTCCTGTGAATCAAAGAAGACAAAAGAACGGCAAAGAGACGCACACTCAACCTCTAAGCTAGGGGTTAGTCGCCGCTAAGCACTATCAACCCTAACCAAGGACGAGACTCGACCTAGCATGCATGCTATAACTTAGGGCGCCATCGCTTCATTTATTTATGCTCAGTGTCTGCGCCTGGCTTTGTACAAACGGTTACATGCATCATCTGCAATGCTTGTACAAAAGGTGGCTTGCCGGGGGGCCCGGCAAGCCGCGCCTCACGGGTAAAACCTGCGAAGATGCTCAATGTTCCAGGAGTTACTCACCGGAACAGCATCTTCGGTCTCCAAGCGAACTGCACCGGGCCTGGTGACTCGTATTACCCGATAAGGGCCTTCGCACTTTGGCATCAACTTGTTAGAATTCTTGGCCGATTGAACGCGCCGAAGGACAAGGTCGCCTTCCTCAAGGCTTCGAGCATGAACCTTGCGGCTATGGTAGCGGCGCAAGGCTTGCTGGTAGCATGCTGCTCTCGCAGCCGCCCGAAGACGATCTTCCTCAAGGAGCAATGCGTCATCTTGCCGCAGTTGCTCTTGCTCAAGCTCATCATAAGCGAGCACTTGAGGTGACCCGTATATGAGTTCATTGGGGAGAACTGCTTCTGCCACGTATACCAGGGCAAAAGGTGTCTGGCCGGTGGCTCGATTTGGCGTCGTCCTAATCGACCAAAGAACCGCCGGCAACTCATCAATCCAGCGCATTCCACTCTTGTGCAGCCTGTCAAAGGTCTTGGTCCTTAAGCCTCGCAGTACTTCAGCATTTGCCCTCTCAGATTGACCGTTGCTTCGCGGGTGAGCAACGGAAGTGAAACAGACTTTGCTGCCGAGGTCTTGGGTATATTGCATGAAGGTGCGGCTTGTGAACTGTGTGCCATTGTCGGTGATAACCCTGTTGGGCACGCCAAAACGGCACACTAGTCCCTTGAAGAACTTGATGGCTGACTGAGCTGTGACCTTCCTCAATGCCTCCACTTCTGGCCACTTTGTGAACTTGTCGATTGCAATGTACAAGTACTAAAAGCCCCCGACCGCGTGGGGGAAGGGGCCCAGTATGTTGAGCCCCCGGACCGAGAAGGGCCAGGAGAGAGGAATGGTTTGAAGGGCTTGAGCTGGCTGATGAAGCTTCTTTGAATGGACTGACACGCTTCACACCTGGTGACTAGTGTCGTCGCATCCTGGAGGGCGGTGGGCCAGAACAGCCTTGCCGGAATGCCTTGCCGGCAAGGGTCCTTGACCCAATGTGGGATCCACATATGCCTCCGTGTATCTCTGCCAACAGCTCCAGTCCTTCCTCTCGAGGGATACACTTCAATTTCACACCGTTCGGCCTCTTTACATGTCAGGGCGTCATCGATTTAACTGGTACATGGTAGAGCGACGGGCTACTTTTTCCGCTTCTTCCTGCTCCTCAGGAAGTTCCCCTATTTGGAGGAATCAGACGGTATGTTGTGCCCATGCCGGAGCCTGGGGCTCGACGGCGAGGACTAAAGGCATTTCCTCCACTACAGGAGCGGCTGTCTCGACGGCAAGAGCTTGGCCCGCCGAGCCGCCTGCCGTTCCGTGGCGGGCTCAAGATCCCTGCAACATCCTTCTTGGCAGCAGCTCCGGGGAGCTCGGCGGGAAAGTACTTGTCGGGCCCTGATTTCCTTCTCTTATTCTGCTCTGTTGATGGATCAACGGATGGCTGAGTTAGCTGAAGCACAAAGGTACCTGGTTCCATAGGTAGTTTGAGGGCAGCGCGTTTTGACAGGTAATCAGCGATATCGTTCTCCGCTCGGGGAACGTGTTCAGCCTGTATACCGTCGAAACGCTCTTCCAGCTTTCGCACTTCATCGACGTAGGCCTTCATCAACGGGATTTGGTAATCCTTGTTGACTTGCTTGAAGACAAGCTGCGAGTCTCCACTAACGATGAGTTTCCTGATTCCGAGGTCCGCCGTGATCCTATGACCGGCAAGCAGCCCTTCGTACTCTGCCGTATTGTTTGTTGACACCTCCCTGGGGAAGTGCATCTGGATCACGTACTTGAGGTGCTCTCCGGTGGGCCCGACAAGCAGTACGCCAGCCCCGGCGCCCTGTAAGGAGAAAGCTCCATCAAAGTACATGATCCAATCACAACTTGCCTCCTTGCCGAGGAGAGTAGTCTCTTCGACTTCTTCGTCAGGCGTTGCGGTCCATTCTGCAATGAACTCCGCTAGGACTCGGCTCTGAATCGTCGAAGTACTTTCAAACTTGAGGCCAAAGCTGGACAGCTCCAGTGCCCATTCCACAATTCTTCTGTTGCATCCGGATTGTGCAATATCCGTTGCATAGGGAAGCGAGTGGCAACAAGAATCTCGTGTGCTTGGAAGTAGTGACGCAGCTTCCTCGAAGCCATGAGAAGGCCGAAGAGCAATTTCTGCACACCGGAGTACCTTGATCTAGCCCCCTGCAGGAGGGAACTAACAAAGTAGACCGGGTGCTGCATCATTTTCTTCCTCGGTGGCACGTCAACTGGCTGTGTCGTGCCTGCATTGGTGGTGTCGGGCTCTGCTGCTGCCATCACCTCGTCATCAACCTCTCTCTGTGCCACTAGTGCGGCACTGACCACCTGGTCCGTTGCCGCCAGGTATAGCAGCAACGGTTCCTGTGGCCTAGGCGCAACTAGTATTGGCACGGAGGAGAGGTATTTCTTCAAACCTTGCAATGCTGCTTCGGCTTCTGGCGTCCACTCCATTGGGCCCGCCTTTTTTCAGGATCTTGAAAAAGGGAAGGGCGTGCTCGGCAGACTTGGACATGAACTTGCCCATGGCGGCGACGCAACCGGCAAGCCGACGCACATCTTTGATTCGCTTGGGTGCTTCAATCTGCTCTATAGCTTCGATTTTGTCCGGATTGGCCTCTGTCCCACGCTGTGACACCAAGAACCCGAGAAGCTTGCCGGACGGGATGCCAAAGACGCACTTCTCAGGGTTCAGCTTGAGATTGATGTTGCCCAGGTTTGCAAATGTTTCTTGCAAATCTGGTACGAGGGTTGCCCTATCCTTGGTTTTGACCACTATGTCATCCATGTAAGCTTCCATATTTCTGTGGAGCTGGGGTTCAAAACAAATCTGGACCGCCCTTGCAAACGTCGAACCAGCACTCTTCAACCCGAAAGCCATTCGCATGAAACAATACATACCACATGGGGTGATGAATGCTGTCTTCTCTTCGTCTTCTCTTGTCATGAAGATCTGGTGGTAGCCGGAGTAGGCGTCGAGGAATGACAACTGATCACACCCAGTCATGGAGTCAACAATCTGATCGCGCGCAAGCGGAAGGGTCTTTAGGACAAGCCTTATTGATATCTGTGTAATCAATACACAGCCTCCACTTCCCATTTGCCTTGCGCACCACGACCGGATTGGCCAACCACGTTGAATGGAGCACTCCTCTTACCAAACCCGCTGCTTCCAGTTTCCGTATCTCTTCTGTGATGAACTCTGGTCGTTCCAAAGCTTGCTTTCTGACCTTCTGCTTGACGGGCCGCGCATGAGGGCATACAGCAAGGTGGTGCTCAATCACTTACCTGGGAACACCGGGGATGTCAGAAGCTTGCCATGCAAACACATCGACATTCGCCCGCAGGAAGGTGTGGCGCGTCTTCCTATTTGTCGCCAAGGGTGGAGCTTATGGTAAAAGCTCTGTGCCATCCTCATTGATGTAAACCTTCTTGGTTCGGTGGTATGGCCCTGGCTTCTTGTTTCCGCCGGCGGAGCTCTCTGGCACGTCCTCGACGACAGCGCTACACTCCGAAGAGGTGCGCTTGCCGGAGTGGGTGTCCGAGGTCTCACCGGTCTTCTTCTTCTTCCTCCCTCCTGGGATCCCAGCGGCCGGCAGGAGCAAGTGCCCTAGCGGCGGCAGCTGCTGCAACTTCTTGCTGGTATAATTGGTCAGCGCAGATCAGCGCATATTTCTTGTCGGAGGGGATGGTGATGATCGTCACAGGTCCCGACATCTTCAGGCTGTTGTAGGCATAGTGTGACGCCGCCATGAACTTGGCCAGCGCTGGGCGGCCAAGGATCCCGTTGTAGGGCAAGGGGATCTTGGCAACATCGAACACGATCCTCTCCGTCCTGAAGTTCAGGTCGCTTCCAAAAGTCACGGGCAGCGTGACCTTTCCCTTGGGTTGGCTTCTCCCCGGGTTGACCCCGTGAAACGTGCCCGTCTCTTCGAGGTCTTCATCAGGAATTTGCAGTTTCTCGATCATGGCAGGCGAGATCAAGTTCAGACCGGCCCCGTCATCGACTAGCATCTTCGTCACCTTGAGGTTGCATATTGTGGGTGAAACCAACAATGGCAAGCACCCGACCGCAGTAGTGCGATCAGGGTGGTCCTCAGTGTCAAAAATGATAGGTGTGCTGGACCACTTCAGCGGCCTTTGGGCGTCAAACGACGGCTCTGCCGCTGTAATCTCTCGCGCCCACTGTTTCAGCCGGCGGTGGGAAGTATGCAGCGAGGCGCCGCCGTCGACGCACATGGCCTCTGAAACTCTTGGTCGCCGGATTCGTCGTCCTCTTCGTGATCGTCGTCTTACGGCTTCGTCATCCGCGGCCCGGCGGCCTCTCCTGTTGCTTATCCTTGCCGTGATGCCCTTTGGCGTCCACGCTTCTTGCCGGACCCCTCAGCACCGTTTGGGCCCTTCTCCTTGTCCCGCCTCTCATATTCAGCCCTCTGCTTCTCAGCGAGGAGCTCAACCTGTCGGCAGTCCTGGAGAGCATGGCCTTTGGTGCGATGGATCTTGCAGTATCACTTGTCGGAGTTTCCTGGCTTCTCGGCAGCTACCAAGGCCCAGCAGGCGACACATCCGGCAACCTCCTTGCCGGGGTCGCCCGCCTTGGTTTTCTTGGTATAGCCAGTCACATCAGACCCCTCGACGGCAAGTATGGCTTTTCCTTTGTGCTTCCTGTTGCGGCGCCGGCCTTTCTTCGCCGGGGCGGCAATATCCTCATCTGAGGAGTCGGTTTCCACGCCGGCATCTTCGCCGGGGTACTTCCTTCCCTCTTCATCTCCGGCACATTTGTCAGCAAGAACATAGAGTTCCGCTACATCTCTCAACTTGTTCATTGCCAGCTCTTCGCGCATCTTGCGGTTACGCACGTTCTGATGGAACGCACTGATGATGGCGGCAGGGTGAACATCAGGGATATTGTACTGTACCCGGCTGTACTTGCGGAGACTCTCGCCTCCCTTCTGGGGTATGACGTGCAGGTCGCTTGCTTGGCCATGGGCTTGGTGGACTCCAGTAAAGGCGCCCATGAACTCATGGCACAAATCTGACCAGGAGGAGATAGAGTCTACCGGCAGGTGCATCAACCATGACATGGCGTTGGGTTTAAGGGCCAACGGAGAGTAATTCGCAAGCACCTTATCGTCGCGGGCTCCAGCAGCTTGCATCGCGATGGTGTAGACGCTGAGAAACTCGGACGGGTGCGTCTTGCCACTGTATTTTTTTGCCCACGTCGGGTTTGAAGGTGTGGTGAGTGGGCCACTCGAACTGCCACAACTCACGGGTAAAATCCGGACAACCTACCTCGTAAGGTAGGCCTCCAGGGCTCCTCGGTGCCGGGTGGCTCACAGCAGGCCCTGCTTGCCTATCTGATTGGTGGCGCGCTCTGCGCCGACACTCGATAGTGGTTCGAGCGTCTTCATGTTCTCGTTCCCGAAGAACTTCGCGCTGGTCACGGTGGGTCCGTGGGTCGGACGATGCTATGGAGATCTCGTCGCCCGTAACATCGCGACGGGCTGGCGTCCGCGGTACCGGGCGAGGAGGAGGCGAGTGCACCGTGGTTGCGGCACCACCGGCTCTCCCGCCACTGGTGCGTGGGACTCCGTCGGAACGTCGACCCAGGGGCTCCGCCGGACTGGGTTCGTCTTTGTTGGCCACCGCAACAAGGCTCCGGATAGTGGCTCTCCATTCGTCAAGTTTCCCCGTGGTGGGAGGAAAATCGAGGAGCAACTGCGCGCGTGCCAGGGCTTCTGCTGGCGTTGGTGGGAGCGAAACCTGCACGGATCACGACGCGCTTCGACTTTTGACCATGTCAGAAGCAGCTCTATCACGATCCCACGGTCGCATGCCACCCTCACCAGTGCCTCGGCGAGCGGGCAGGTCTTCTAAATCCCGGGAGTGGCGCTCGGGGCTCTTTCCGCGGCGACGCCCGGGGTCCTCGGCATGATTACGCTGTTCGTCGTGCGCCGCTTGAGAAGAGCGCGTCGTCGGCGCCGGCGTTGGAGTCTTGGAAGCCCTCGTGTCGCCTGCGAGCGGGGTGGCAGCGATCTTGGAAGGACCCGCGCCACCCGTGGAGGGCCTGGCTCCGTCTTTGGATTTAGTGGTGTGCGGCCCGTTACTAGGCGCACGAACATCGCCGCCTCCCAAACTTCGGCTGCTGGGACGGTGTTGGTATTCGCGAACAGCGCCCCGGGTCCTTTCTGCGACCGGTCCGCTGCTCGCCCGCCTCGGGACGGTATGTCCGGTTTCCGACGGGCCAACCGCCACCGTCGTCTTCTTCATGGGCGCCAAACTAACTGCTAGAGCCGATTCTCACAACTAGAAGCGTCGAACTAACTGCTAGAGCCGATTCTCACAACTGCGCCCCCTACCTGGCGCGCCAAAGATGTCGGTGTAGGAACGACACCTATGGGATCACAAGAATCCCTACTACGGTTGCGGGGCGCGGGGTCGTGAGAAGAGCGGATCAAACAGATAGCACACGGTCTCTTTATCCAGGTTCGGGCCGCGAGGATGCGTGAAACCCTACTCCTGCTTTGGTGGTTTGTTTATCTGGTGTTCTTGAACTAGCAATGGGCGGCGGGAGGCCGGATTTGCCCACACTACGGCAGCGAGGAAGAAGGGGTCGGAGGCCCTCCCTCGCCAGCGGTGCTTGGGAGAGAACGACAAGGTAGGCTGATCGGGACGCGCCCAGCAGTGGGTAAGAGCCGTTGCCGAGGACGACCGCGTGAACGTTGCACCTTCTCACCTTCCCCGGCGGAGAGGATCCGGCTGGATCTGTGACCAGCGGTGAGCAGAGAGAGAGAGAGTGTGGCCACCGCTGTCATGTTTAGATCTGGAGAGGCCGAGACAGTGTGAAGAGAGCAACACTAGCAAGCAAGCGCGGAGGCTCCTGCCTATATACTGGAGTAGTACTAGTTTTCTTTTGTCCACCGGAGCCGGCTTGACCTCGTCAATGACTGTCGAGAAGTCTTCATGCACGTGGCCCGGAGGCGCAGTTGTCGTCATTTTCATCTAAAGCGCTGGATTATAACATATAACACAAAAAAATGCCACATGACAAGAAATCACAACCTCACTGCCCAGAGGAGACAACATGAATCCCGACGGACAAACTAGACGAGGCAAAAAGCTCAAATTAAAGATAAACTCGTAGAAAAGTGGTCCGTCGATAGATGTCCTAATTAACATAGCCGGCTTGACCTAGATGGCAGCCGAGTAGTCATTGTTCGTGCATCTGCCCCCAATGACTAGCCCAACTCAGTTGTCACTGTTTAACCCTCGCAGTGATCCAAAGCACATGACACATAAATTTGCTATATGACAAGAAATCTTTTTTTAGATTTCTCACCACAACTATAGCAATGTACAACAGAGCCTGCACGATATGTAGACGATAGCCAATCCAGGCGTGTCTGCTGGAGTCTGGTCACAAGCATGGACGAACTGATCTTCCATGTCTTGCAGGGATCGTCCATGCACCAACGTAGTACAACACTTTTGTAGTATTATCGCTCGTCTCCCTCTTCTATTAAGTCACCCGACTTGCGGGCCGGGGAGTGTGACTATGGTCGGTTCTCAATTGCCGTCCCACATGTGTGTGCAAACACAATATGACACGCGTTCCATTCGGAGAGCAGCGTGCCAGACCGACCGACCGTCTGGGGTGCGACGCGAACGCGACGGGCGTGCTGTATACTCCGTACATGTGTACCGCCGTTTTCTAGACGCTTTTCTCCATGGCGTGGGCGCAATCCATGGATACAAAATTAGTATACTGTATACTATTTAAAAGTCGAGGGCGGGGCTTTTCTGCTGATGGCGGCGGGGCAGTTCCGCCTAGTCGGTTCGACAGAGACGTGAGAAGACGAGGGAGTAGGCTGCTGCAAATGTAGGGTTGTGTGATTTGACAGCTAGTTACTGCTGGACAGGTGGGGCCCGTGATTTGAGTTGCCATTATCATTATAACTGCGGCGCTACGACCGGCATGAGTCTCCTGATTCCTGACCACCTCCATACATGTGCCTCTCCCAACGCTCCACCATGTAGTAGAGGTTGGCTCTTGCATGAGAGCCCACTTCTCCACTTTTTCCTTACCTCTCTTTCCTCCACATATGCAAAAATGCCATGTAAAGCGCACTATTGTACTTACTTTTACTTGTTTCATAGGTGCTTAAGCTTGCCACATAGGCATAAAGTATGATGTGGCAAGTTAATCAAGAAGAGAGAGACTAGTTTGGTGACCCAAGGAAGAAATGGTGCTAAGCGCGTGTACCTAGGTGAAAAGACAATTTTGAGTCTATAGCTAATTAAATGAAGCAAACTTAGCAACACCATTTCATTGGAAGAGGTCACTCCTTGGCAAATGCAATAAATACTACTACTCCCTGTGTCCCATAATATAAGAACGTTTTTGGCACTACACTAGTGTCAGAAACGTTCTTATATTATGGGGCGGAGGGAGTACGAAGAAAGAGATAGAGAGAAGTAAAAAAATACACTTATCGCCAACCTTATAGCCAAAACCTTGTTGTAGTATGAGTGACTAAGTGATGACTATGCATGAGATGCCAACATTAGATAGCCTAATGCACCATGTTAAATCTCCAAGGGCGCGACCGCACGAGCGACGCAACGGTCGTGGTAGGCGCGACCACGATACGGGCTGCTGGCAGCCCTTGGATCTGAGATCAAACGGTCGCATGCTAAGTTGTTGAAAATTTGCAGAATGACCCTCCAGGATAGGATATTCACCCATAGGTCTAGAATCATGCCATGCAACCGTTCGATCTCAGATCCAAGGGCTCTCGGAAGCCCGTATCATGGCAGAATGTAAAGCCACTACCCTGCCGTTCGCACGCTGGCAGTTCGCTCCTAGTCGTCCCCTCACGTCCTTCTTTTTTTTATGGCGGTTCGCTCCTAGTCGTCCTGTCCATTCACATTACAGCAGTTCCACTAATCCTAACCCTCCTCCCAAATCCATGGCATCCCAAATCTCCCTGATCGGCGGTGAGTACATGGTTAGAACCATCACCGGCGATGAGTTCGACGTCATCTACACCCGTTCTTCCGCGACGGTGGAAGGATGCCTTTCTCGCTTCAGACGCATGTTCGAAAACTAAGATGATGAGTGGGTCGCTGGGCTAGATGTTGAGTACACCACAGTCCTGGGATGAGAGAAGGATCTAAAGGATGAAGAGAGGAAGAAGCCTGCCGTGATCCAGGTTTGCGTGCATGACTTATGCTTGGTCTACCACATGTGCCATGCCGACGTTGAGTGCCAGGATTTTAAGGGCTTCCTTGAGAGCATCCTAGTCAAATTCGTTACTGTAGACTTTGGTAACGACAAAAAAGTCCTGCATCGGATAGGCGTCGTTGTAGGCAACACCTTCGACCTCAAGAAGAATCGGCTGGTGTCCTCTCGTCAGCCTTCAATGCTGACCCTGGCAGGAGCCATGTTTCATCCTTCATACGTTAAACTGGAGAAACCTCCATACACGTTTCATCATCATGCATGGCAGCGGAATGTACTTGATATAGACCACATCCACTACACTGCAATGGATGGCTACCTTTGCTTCAATATCTACAAGGGTTGGATGAAGAGCAACAACCAAATGTGTGGTTCAAGCAAAGAAGTATCGGCCAAGAGGAAGAGGGACAAGGACGAAGTCGAGGACGAGGACGAGGACGAGGACTCCGAGTAAGGTGGTAGTGTCGTTGCTCATGGTGGTTCTAATGCAGTGTCTACCGGAATAGTTGCAAAGTTTAATTTCAGGTGTGATTAATTTAATTTGAGGAGTGTGTTGTGCTGAGCCCCCAGCAGAACTATGTTATGTTTCTTCTTGTTACTTTAACTCTTCAGTACGTACATACTAGTATTTCTTACATTTCATCTTTTAGTTGCTATAGTACTACCACTTGTTTCTTCACATTATATACGTACAATATATATGGCCAACATCATATAGCCAACAGTTTAGTTTTCAAAGAATTTCAGGGTGCTTAGTTTTGTCAAAGAATTCCAGGGTGCTTAGTTTTATTTGAGGGGTGGGTTGTGCACTTGTGGTGGACACCATTATTTTGACAAGCCTTTTTAACAGTACTATATGCATAATTTGGCGACGAGTGCTCTCTATATGTACCACCTTTTTTTTAATTTCAAGTTTTGCTCCATGGCGCAATCCATCGATACTACTACTGTACAAAAGTGGAGTATATACATTTTTTAAAAAGGCTAGAGGGCGGGGCAGTCCAGCTCGGTCGGTTTGACGAGAGGCGAGGGCCTTTGTGATTTGACGGCTCATTACTCCTGTAAAATCGAATAGTACTACGCCCCCGCTGCACGCCCGGCGCCTCCATTAAACCCCTCCATTAAACCGCATGCAAACCGAGAATCCTACTTCGGCCACATGCCCGTTCATGAGCGGGCCGGAATTAAACGCAACACCAGCCGAGCTCCTCCCGTCCGCCCTCCGTGTCCGCCGCCATCATTGAGGATAAGTATAACACGGGAGGCCGCCGCCACTTGGGACCCATGAAGGCCACCGCCGAGGCGACGACCGTGGATTCAGGTGGTTTCTTTGCTGCTTCGTCTCTTCCGAGGACCTTCGCCGAATTCCGCAAGTGTCTGACGGACATGAGGAAGACAAAGGGATCCGCGGGCCGCCATTTAGAACTAAAATAAGTCTAGCTACATCCATTTCTAGGACAAGTATTTCCGGACGGAGGGAGTATTAATTATACAAGAGAGTCGGATTGGCACCTCATAGTTCATGTAAATGTAATGAAATCCATCATGTTTATATGAAGATCCGGCTTTTTATACGAAATCCTTCATGCTTATATGAAATCAGTCCGTGTTTGTACGAATTTCATCTGGTTGGTTAGAGTTGTAAAAATTTGCAGAATAACCCTCCAGGATAGGATATTCACCCATAGGTATAGAATCACGCCTTGCAACCGTTCGATCTCAGATACAAGGGCTCTCGGAAGCCCGTATCATGGGAGAATGGAAAGCCACTACCTCGCTGCTCGTGACGCCGGGCAGTTCGCTTCCTACTGCCTCTGCACGCCCTTCAATACTACGGGCGGTTCGCTTCCTAGTCGTCCTGGCCCATTCACATTAAGGCAGTTCCACTAATCCTAACCCTCCTCCCAAATCCATGGCGTCCCAAATCTCCCGATCGGGCGGTGAGTACAAGGTTAGAACCATCACCGGCGATGAGTTCGACATCATCTACACCCGCTTCTTCCGGACGGTGAAAGGATGCCTTTCTTGCTTCGCATGTTCAAAAACTCGGATGATGAGTGGGTCGCTGGGCTAGATGTTGAGTACACCACAGTCTGGGACGAGAGAAGGATCTAAAGGACGAAGAGAGGAAGAAGCCCGCCGTGATCCAGGTTTGCGTACATAACGTTTGCTTGGTCTACCACATATGCCATGCCGACGTTGAGTGCCAGGATTTTAAGAACTTCCTCAAGGACAAAACAGAGGGAGTATTAAAATTTTCTCCTCGTGCTGCGAGCCACCGCGCACGTGGGAGAGGGAGCGGGTGTAAAGGCGTACAGTAGTAGTAGTAGTAGTAGCAGTAGTAGTAGTAGTACTACTACTCATAAGCAAGCTTCCCCTCATCCTGCGACACACCGCGCCCGTGGGCGGGGGAGACGGCGTACTAAACTAGTTTCTCCTCGTTCTGCGAGTTGACGGGACACATCAAAAGTACTCCAGTGTATAGAGCCTTGCCTCTAAGGTAGGCTCGTTCTGCAAATTGACGGGACACACCAAAAGTACTCCAGTGTATAGAGCCTTGCCTCTAAGGTATGACCCACATGGTTTGCCTCTTTTTTTAATTTAACATAACGCATCAAGTCGCAATTTGTTTGTTCACTCGTGATAGAAGATCCTCCCTCCACCAAGTCGCAATTATGTTTCTTCTCGTTACTTTAACTCTTCAGTACGTGCCTGCCTGCCTGCGGCCCACCGTGTGGCTCCATCGACAGCCTGGTACGGCCCATCTTCACTACCAACAACATAAGACCCTTGTGAGGGGCCAAGCCTCATGAGGCAGACGACGCCAAGACTTCCGGGAGGGGCTGCCTCCTTAGGCTGGCTCCTGAGGAGCGGAGATTGCTATGCAGCCCCTCACCTCGTGAGGTTTGGATGAAGCAAGCCATGACGACCAAGGACAAGCGGGCACCACCGGCGTAGTACAAAAGGTTTCCTCTTTGGTGCTAAAGATGCAAGTGTAGGCGCGTAGTCCCGGTGCATCAAACTAAGGTTTCCATTTCCGTGCTACAAGACCAAGACCGCCAGGACGACATGAAGGAGGTCATCACCGAGCCCACCATGGCGTCACGACCAGAAGCTTTGCAGGCGAAGACCACCTTTTGTCGGAATAAGATGTACTAGTTGTTTCCCTTCGAATTTGGCTGTTGTGGGGTCCCTTAACGCCTTCATTTTGGGAAGAGGATCAAGGCCGTTATAAATAGAGCCTAGCCACCACCATAGGGGAGGATCCGGATCCAGTCGATCCACACCCTCACGAGCACACTCAAACACAAGAACTCGCCTCCTGAGGTTGTTCTTCCATGGTACTAGTTCATCCTCAGCCCTCCTCGAGGCTAATCCACCACAAAGCAGGAGTAGAGTCTTACACCGCAAGGTGGCCGAAACCTGGGTAACCTGCCTTGTCCCATTTCCTTCCAGTTTATCGAGCTAGGTCGCGAGATCGACGAGTTGGCAGATTAGGGAGGTTGAGTTCTTCGCACGCACACTAGAGTTCAAATCTATCTTGGGTCTGCGGAGCCCCGAATCCGATATTTGGTGCGCCAGGTAGGGGTGTGTGTCGAAGGATCACCTTCTCATCGGTCGTGATCCATTCTCACCATCAAGCTTCCATGGCCGACGCCGCTCCACTTATCGCCTTGCTGGGCGTGTCTGGAGATGCCCCGGGACTCCAGGCCCTCGCCCCCGACCTCCGGTGAGTGCAGTGGCCACTGAAGTTCAGGCCGGACTTGCCGACGCGGTATGGCAGCATGGCAGACCCCGTAGAGTTCCTCCAGGCGTACGAGGAGGTGGTTTGGAAAGCCGGCGGCAACGACAAGGTCGGGGCGAACTAGCTACCCATTGCCCTTATGGGCATGCCACGCGTCTGGCTTCTGGGCTTGCCAGAGTCTTCAGTGGCCTCCTGGGAGGAGTTGCACGACCTCTTCATTGCGCGCTTTGCGGCACCAACGCCCCACACCGTCGTGGCACTCCTTGGCGGCTCGCAGGCGCCAACCTCGGACCGCCACATCAAGCAGTTCTTCCGCCAGATGGGCGCAGCCCACGCGTAGCAGGGAGCTCCTCCGGGCTGGGCGGCGCCTAAGGCCGACCTCACCATTGACTCAAGGGACCACCCCGCGAATACGCCCGGCACTGGCGCGCTCCCAATGCTCTGCACCCCCACCATCAGCAATGTGGCATTCACCAGGACCCTCATAGACGGCGGCGCCGGCCTCAATGTCCTCTCCGTGGAAGCATTCGACCTTCTTCATGTGCCCCATGGCCGGGTCCGCCCCACCAAGCCTTTCTCCGGGGTTGTTAATGGCTCTACCTGCCCCCTGGGGCAGATCCGCCTCCCTATCACCTTCGGCACTCGCGACAGCTACCGCGCCGAGCTCATCGATTTCGACATCTCCCAAATCGGCCTCCCGTACAATGCCATTCTCCGGTACCCGGCCTCGGCCAAGTTAATGGCGGCAGCCCACCCTGGCTACAACCTCATGAAGATGCCGGGAAGTAGCGACGTCCTCACAATGGCGGGGGACACCAAGGAGGCACTCTCGGCCCTCAAAATTTCCTTCAGGGCCGTGGCGGCCACGCGGCCAAGCGGGGAGGGAGCCCCAGAAGGCCCAGGGGCTGCACCAGCAAAGAAGAAGCAATTGTTCTCTCAGGATTGGGCCGAAATGAAGCAGGTCCTGTTCGACAAGGATGGGAAGTCGGGCCCTGCCTTCACCATAGGCGCCGGCCTTCCCACAGACCAGGAAGAGGCCCCGATCAGCTTCCTCTGTGCGAACAAGGACGTGTTTGCATGGGAGCCAAGGACCTGGTCAGGATCCCGAGGGGGATAATCGAGCACCACTTGAAGGTGTGCCCTAACGCGCGCCCGATGAAACAAAAGGCACGGCGGCAATCCACAGAGAAGCAGTCGTTCATCGTCCAAGAGACCCGCAAGCTGCAAGAGGCTGGCGTCATTCGGGAGGTGTGACATCTAGAAAGGCTGGCAAACCCGGTTATCGTTCCCAAGAAAGACAGGAAGGAGCGCATGTGCGTCGATTTCACCAATGTCAACAAGGCTTGTCATCAAGACCCCTTTCCACTTCCACGCATCGATCAGATCGTCAACTCCACTGTCGAGTTTGACTTGCTGGAAAGGGCTCAACGATTGTCAGTCTTCAAGAAGGAAGCCCTTGGAAGCAGCCCCTGGAAAGGGCATGCCCCGTAGAATGAGGATCTGCCACGAGCACATTGAGCTAAGTCACCCTAACCACACCCAGTAGCAGCACGGATATCATGGCATATTATCAAAATAATAAGCATATCATAGTGGCACGAGCGCCGTGGTTCATTACATGCCCCAACAGGGCCCCCTACTTTTTTCAAATGCAGAAAAAAGGAAAAAGGAAAAGCAGACCGTGCAACTGCAGCGGCTCCCGAGGCTCGGCTCCAGCAGCGCCCGAGTTCAGTCTGAGTCTTTGTCCCTCTTCACCGATGCACGACAGCGAGGCAACTCATCGCCTTCCCCGATCCGAGCCCGGCGGCATGGTGGTTCGTCGTAGCTACTGTCGCTGGTGTTCTCACCGGAGGAGGAGCCACCGCTGCTGGAGGTAGGGCGGCTATCGCTAAGGGCAAGCTCACCCTCATCATCATCGTCGTCGCCAAGGGCAAGCTCGTTGTTGCCGCTGCCATCCTCCGGGCAGTACCCCGCACGACGGTCGTCTTCCCCGAACACCCTCACATAGAGGGTCGCGAGGCCGTCGTACTTGAAATGGAGGGTGCACATGCCGCTCAGGCCCCACGCGCGGGTAAGTGGCTGGCAACCGCAAGACAAGGACACGTTGCCTGTGGCGGTGACTTCAACCCCCGCCCATGAGGCCCTGCTGCAGCAGCCGTCAGCCTGCAACCAGAGGCCATCAAGACGCACGGTCGGCACCGCACCCACAAAGAAGCGCAGGAGTGGGAGCTAGGTGCAAGCGGGCCTCTCAGACCACATGACAAACTCTGGGAATGCATCCGCCGAGTGGGAGCGCGACCAAGGAGGCTGGGCGACCACAGTGTGCCTCCCCCCATCGCAGGAGCTGCCCCGTCCTCGGCGGCTGCCACCACGAGAGGAAGCGCCGCCGCGGCTACCTAAGGCGACGCCTGCTCCCGAAGAAGTATGCCCGCACCCTCGAGGGGCTGCCGTTGGGGTTGCGGCATGCTTGCGGGGGCGTCCGCGGCCTCTCTTGGGCGTTGGTGAACCCGACCCCTCTTTGGGGGGCTTGCCCTTTTCAGCGGCGGAGAACCTCCTCGTCGGTGCCATGGACGTTTCGGCAAGACGACAAGACAAGGAAGAACGATAAGAAGGAGCAAGAAGTGAGAAGATGGAGATGAGCAGGGGGGCTCTATCCCTCCCCTCATTTATAGCCAGGGGAGGCCAACCGCCGGCCTCCACGGCCCCCAGTAATGATGATCTTTCTGCATGCAGCAGGCTCTAGTCAAGTCAGACGGTTGCCGAGGCAGCGTGGGGAAGCGGAGGCGCCCACGTCCCATCAAGCGCCATGCGTCGACCGGGTCCACGGGCGGTTGAGGCCCACGGCGCTCCGCCCTTGCCCTTTGATTTCGCCTCGAAGCCAAGTCTGAGCGCGCCATGGGCCCGAGGGCTACTGTTGGTGTTCTAGGAACCAGCGTACCCAGACTTGCCTACCTCGCAAGGGGCCAATCCTCGCAAGGGGCCAAGCCTCGCAAGGCGGACGCCGCCAAGACCTCCGGAAGGGGCTGCCTCCTTAGGCTGGCTCCTGAGGAGCGAAGATTCCTATACAGGCCCTCACCTCATGAGGTTCGGATGACGCAAGCCATGATGACCAAGGCCAGGCGGGATCCAGCGGGTGCAGTACATCAGGTTTCTTCTTTGGTGCTAAAGAGGCAACTGCAGGCGCGGAGTCCCGAGGCATCAACCAAAGGTTTCCATTTCCATGCTACAAGACCAAGACCGCCAGGACGGTAGGACGGAGGTCATCGCAGAGCCCACCACGGCTTCACGACCAGAAGATTTGCTGGCGAAGAACACCTTTCGTCAGGATAAGATGTACTAGTTGTCTCCCTTCAAATTTGGCCGTTGTGGGATACCTTCCCGCCTTCATTTTGGGAAGAGGACCAAGGCCATTATAAATAGAGCCTAGCCACCACCATAGCGGACGATCTGAATCCAGTCGGTCCACACCCTCACCAGCTCACTCAAACACAAGAACACACCTCCTGAGGTTGTACATCCATGGTACTAGTTCATCCTCAGCCCACCTTGAGGGTAATCCACCACAAAGCAGCAGTAGGGTCTTACACCGCAAGGTGGCCTGAACGTGCGTAAACTGCCTTATCCCATTTCCTTCCAGTTCATCGAGCTAGGCCGTGAGATCGATGAGTTAGCAGACCGAGGAGGTTGAGTTCTTCGCTAGCACCCTAGAGTTCGAATCTATCTTGGGTCCGCGGAGCCCCGAATCCGATAACGTATTCCTCTTTATCTAAGGTCACTTAGACCTCACCCAATCACTCATGGTAAGTCTACAAGGTAGACTTCCAAAACCTTCACAGACTTGTTAACCAGTACACGACAATGACTCTTGGGTTCTGAGAACATGACGCCTAACCATCTGGAAGAATGACTGTCCACAAAGTTTATAGGCATCGGATCACACATAAAATCTCTTTAGTGATGCTCAATCACTTTGGCTCTGGGTTTTTCCTCACTTGGTATTCTCTCAAAGTCATTAAAGGATGGGTTGCCCTCAAATTGTAAGTGTCAAGCTCTGTCCAAGAAGCCAACCAACAAGTGGTTATGGGGGCGGTTATTTCTAGCCAGGGGGCAACCCGACATGAATTGTCATAAATGACCTTCTATTATATGACCATTGTCAAGATAAGGATCCACTTGACAGCTGGCCCGCGATGCAGCAACGGTCGGAATTTGAACTCTCAAATTCGTCGAGGCACTCAACCCTCACGATAGGCAGATCACCCTGGCAAAATCCTAACTCCTCAAGCTGACCAAATTCATCAGCGACTAGATCAACTTCGTCACTCTCTCTAGCAAATTCTTCAGCTGTTTCGGTGATTTCCGAAGGTTTCACTCCAAGCGGCTTGTGTATGTATAGGTTGAGCACCACTTCGGAAATGTAAACTATGATTCACCTAGACCCCCTTTAAGAGTATGGTTTTTCCTATGACTCAAATAAGAAGAAAGAAACTATGAAACAGAAGTCTTCAAGCTTCAAGTCTTCACATTAATTTCGTCAAAGGCCGTACCAATTCCATCACCAAATTCTTCACTTGAAGAAATATATTTTTAGGGGTCATCTTCCATGTGTTAAACCAAATCTTCAGCGACTATATCTCTTGTGTACACTCACAAACACATTAGTCCCTCAACATATTTGTCTTCAATACTCCAAAACCACCAAGGGGGCACTTGATGCACTTACAATCTCTCCCTTTTTGGTGATTGATGACAAATTGGTTAGGTTTTCAATGGTAGTAAATAATTGAAGTGTAAATACAAAGTATGAAGAAATTGGTTACAAGATATTGACGAACTCCCCCTGAAGATGCGCATATGTAGAATTTGCATTGGATTGCAAATAGACATTGCAGGTTGAAATTGTGGAGATCTCCCCCTTTATCTTGGAATCCAATCATGCATGATCATAAGATATTGAATAATTTGAGTGCATGATGAAAATTGGTGTCTGACAAAATTGTGCATGCACGAACAGATATATTTAAGACGAGGGCATGCAATTAACGAGTAGCAAAAGAGTCAGACAATCAACAATTATTGAAGTTACAACTCATCAAAGAGTGAATCAAATGAAGTTCAAGAGTTGTAACTCAGCAAAAACAGCCCATATAACGACCCGCTTGAAGACTAACCCAGACTTCTCCCCCTTTATCATCAAGTGACCAAAAGGAGACGAAACTGAGAACTAACAACACTGAAGAATATCATCATGACGAAGTCGGAGGAGTGCCAGCATTGTTGTCTGGGTCGCGTGAAGCAGAAGGGTCAGTCGGAGTGTCTTCAACATCTTCATTTTTGTCAGCGGTGTGTGATGAAGACTCTGAGCTCGGGACAAGAGGAGGAACTTGAACCTTCTTCAACTTATTCTTGGGTGGATCTACCCAATCAAAGTTCATCTAGAATTCCATTAAGCAATTTCTTCATCCGTCTTCAGGTTTGAGAGTATGGCCCATGTTCTATCAAAGATCCCGTGGGCATAGTAGTGGTTCTTGCGCACTTGGTTATGCATCACTGTCATATTTGCTTGAATTGTAGCAA
The DNA here is from genome assembly GCA_021605145.1 of Aegilops bicornis. Taxonomy (NCBI): domain Eukaryota; kingdom Viridiplantae; phylum Streptophyta; class Magnoliopsida; order Poales; family Poaceae; genus Aegilops; species Aegilops bicornis. The sequence continues at coordinate 342,730,298 of CM038670.1, forward strand.
ACTAATGCTTAACCTAATTGTGATTTTTGTCAACTTCTGGTGCAAGCTGATGAGGAGTTCACCGTCAGTCATGACATGTGGCGCTTCTGATGGAGGAGATGGCCTTGAAGCATTTGCAGCAGATCCCTGGCTGGCAGTTTCATCACATGTAGATTTGGAAATAGGCTGGCGAAATTGTCCATCAAGGGAATGAATTCCTTCATCAATGACAGTCTTTCCCTTGCCAGGAACTAAAGATATGGTGCTCTGAAGAACTTATACTTGTGGCAGATAGCTGAGATGATTCTGAGCCTTGTAATGAATAGAAGATCGGGATATGATGAATCTCATGATCCATGGATCATACGGCTTTAGATCAAAAGGTGATTGGGCCACTATGACCAATGTCCTCATGAAGAAATAATGGATGTTAATGGGAGTACCATGTATGATGGGGAAGAGCAGATGTTCAAGACTCCCACAACTTCTTCAGTGTTGGAGTTGTGACCTTTGATAGGGCTGAGGGTCTTGGGTAGAATGCGGTAGACTGCTCGAGGCACATAAAGCAAATTCTTCACCAAGAAGGTAGTCCTTGGAGCTTCTCCTTCAGCCAATGGCTTCTTCAGCACTTGCATTAGATGATGTCGCAGCTCAGGTTCTTCATTGATCTTATTAGCTTCTGCAAGGGGTGGATCTACTGGAAGAGCACAAAGAAGTTCATCAATATGTGCTTTATAATGAGTGTCTTGACTCATCCATTCTAGATCCCATATGGCAATGTCGTCAGCATTTCCTAAGAAATGCACAGTAGTGCAGAACTAAAGAACTATCTCTCAATTCCAATCGCTGATGCCGGAGTAGAAGCTAAGCAACCCGCAATCGTATAAAACAACCAATACTGGCCTGAAGCATGGCATAGATTTCATGTCCATCTGAGGAATATGGCGATGCGCGAGGATCTTGTTCTAATCAAAGATCAGTGAAGCATCGTAGTTCATCTGCGTCTTGGTCTAGAAGCGCAAATGCCAGATTTTGGCTGAGTCATGTGGTGACTCGCCGATGAATAAATTCTTCTCTTCGAAGAATTTGGATCTATCAAATTGTGGCCGTTTGAGGCTTCTAGCAATCCTGGTCATGGCCGGAACTGGGTGAAGATTTGTTTTCTTTGGCCTGGCATCAAGTACTGGTCTAGGGGATCTAGTTGACTCTTGTGGGTCAGTAACAACCAGTGACATATCAACTACCTCAGCAGTAGCAGTTGGAACTGTGTTAGTGTCTGTTGAAGGAATTGATTCTTCACGCTGAGGGGATGTATTGATGACATCCACCATCAGGTCATCTTGTTGCAGCTGTAATTTGTTCATTGTTGGTTTGTAGAGAAGGTTGACTTTCTTTAGAACTAGTAGGAATTTCCTTAGTACGCGCAAGCGACTGATGCCCTTGTCTTAGAAGTGTGGTGATGGCTGAATTTGGGTGAGTTGCTTCCCAAAATTTGAAGTACGGGCATTGTAGCACTGTCAGTATCCACATCCTCTTTGATTTCCTCACAACTTCAAGTTGAAGCTTGTCCGATTCGGGGTTCCGCGGACCCTTGAGAGGTTCGAACACTGGGGTGCGCACGAAGAACTCTCTCTCCCCAGTCTGCCCACTAAGCGATCCCACGGCCTAGCTCGATGAACCCAAAGAACAAGAGACACGGGTGTTTATCCTAGTTTGAGCCACCTTGCAGTGTAATACCCTACTCCATCCTTCTGGTGGATTTCCTTGAGGGGCTAAGGATGAACTAGTACAATGGTTGAACAACCTCAAGAGGTGAGGTGTTCTTGGGCTTGATGAGCTGGTGGGTGTGAGGACGATCCGAATAATCCGTCCCTTGTTACGGTGGTTGCTAGGTCCTATTTATAGCGGCCTTGGTCCTCTTCCCAAATGTCGGCGGGAATGGATCCCACAACAGCCAATTTTGAAGGGAGACAACTAGTACAAGCTATCCTGACAAAAGTAGTCTTTGCCTACCAAAGGCTCTGGTGGTGATGCTGCAGTGGGCTCCACGATGACCTCTGTCTTGCCGTACTGGCGGTCTTGGTCTTGTTGCACCGAAACGGAAACCTTTGCTTGATTCCTCGGGACTCTGCGCCTGCGCTTGCCTCCTTAGCACCAAAGAGGAAACTGGTACACTGCGCCCGCCTGGCCTTGGTCGTTATGGCACATGTCATGTGAACCTCATGAGGTGTCGGGGGTTGGGTGTGACATATGCCAATGGATGGCTTATCATGGTGGGAGCGAGTAGGACGTCGCCGGTGCCTAGAAGCGGGGTGAGGTGTAGACATGAATGCCGGTGCAATTTATCCAGGTTCGGGGCTCTCCTAGGAGATAACACCCCTAGTCCTGCTCTGCGGGGTCTCCGCATGATCACTAAGGCTCTAGTGAGTACAATGGTGCTCCTCGAGCTGTATGCTAGAGGTAGAAGAAGGCAGGCACGCTCTCTCCTTCCTCGAGGTATGAGTCTAGTTCTAACAGGTTTGGAACCCTTTGCACGGGTGCCCTGGCGGGTTTATATAGGCCTACCCCCCAGGGGAACAATGGTAATCTGGCAGGGTGTAGGACCCGACTGTCAGTGTCTCTGGTCGCCAGTTGCTGGGGCCCGCCGCCTGGTGGGCCCCGCCAACTGGTCTGGTACGGAGCCGACAGGCCGCCTCTGCCTCTCGCGGGTCTGGTCGGCCGCTGATCACTGGTACGGCAGTGCTAATGTCGCATTCTTGGTTAGAGGAGCGTGGCTACAGCCCCGCTGCCTGGTGGGAGATCACTGTAGCCACTCAGGGTCTCATCTGGTTAATGGTGCACGGGTCCCAAGGGAGGATCGGGCCGCCTGCTAGAAGCCGGCCTCCCTCGGGTCCGACTGGTCAGGCTTCCTCCGTCTTCCGGGCTCTTGTTGCCTGGTAGGGCCCGCCGCCTGCAGGCCGTACCGACAGGCCATCGTGGGCACAGGGCTCCGCCTGCTAGCAGTGACGTCAGGGGCGGAGTGGCAACATTGCCGCACCGGGCGGAGATCTCCGCCTGTACGAAGTACTGTGGCCACGCCCGGCCCTAGATACGGGGCTGATGGGCTACAGTGTAGCCTCACCCTGTCTTGTCTTCATAATGGGGGCACAGACTCTGAGGGCATCGTGTGCCGCCTGCTAGATGCCGGGCTCTCTAGAGGTCGCCTGCAAGGAGTCGGCCCCCGTTGGTGTCGCCTTCTGGAGCTTAGCCGCCTTCTGCCAGCCGGCCGCTTGGGCCAGCCGGCCATCAGAAGGCGGCGCTTCATCTGGATGTCCTAAGGGGCACAGCCGGCCCCGATGTCTTGAAAGGTTCAGGGACTCGGGTTAGGCTACCCGTGGCCCATTACTCCGAAAGTAGTCCCCGAAGCTGGTGAGGCGCCACGGCTGAGGAGCTAGTGACCTCAACAGTTTCTTTCTCCAGGTGCTCTGGAAGGAAGCCTCATCTGACTCCTGGAAAGCCGCCTGGTGCGAGTCGGCCACGTCAAGTCGGATCTGTCTGAAACCTCGAATGCAACGGCGGGAACTAGGTGGCGTACTAGTTAAGCCTCTAGGTCCGCCGCTCGTCGTGGGCATGCCACGTGGCGTTAGCCAGCCGGGCCAGCCTGCAAGCGCACGCGCGCGATGGGATGCGACAGCAGGCTGGGCCCGCCACAACCGGGCATCGGCACGCGAGCAGATCCACTGCGGCTGAGGCAGGCGGTTGAGCTTCTTCACGGAGTTACTGCGCACAGTACCTCACATGGTAAACGCGGGGACGTGGGGTCGTGGGCACAGTTAATCCCACGATCCCATGCCCCCCCCCCCCCCGGCTTCATAGCCCGTCGGCTATAAGTAGGGGGAGGAGGGGGAGCAACGGAGCACGCGTACCCGTCCGCCCCATTCTTGCCTCCTTCTTCCTCCTCTCGCCGGAGCGCCCCCGATCTTCGCCAGAGTGCTTCCGCTGCTCGTCTCCGTCGATCCCTTCCGCCCCGAGCCCTCTTGGCCCTGCACTGATCCCCAGTTCCCCCGCCGTGCCATTTTCGTCGTCGATCTCTCCATGGCGCCCGAGTGGGGAGGAGACTGGGACGGGTTGAACGTCAACGAGGACCATATCGCCTTTCTTCGCGACACACGACGCCATCCCGACGCGGGCTTCGTGAACGCGCGCGTGCCTCCTGCGGGGGAATTTCTCCGGTGCCAGGGAGAGCGAGCGGGCCGTCTTCCGCTCGCACTTCATCCGTAGCTTCGGCCTACCGGCGAGCGGCTTTCTCCGCTCGTTCCTCGAGTTCTTCCATCTCCAACCGCATCACATCACGCCCAACACTGTGATGCTTCGTTCTGCCTTCGTCACGATGTGCGAAGGCTACCTCGGCATCCTCCCCACCATCGAGTTGTGGGGAGCGTTCTTCTATACCAAGCTGGGCACCTCCGTCCGGGAGGTGGTAGCCCAGTGCGGCGCCTTCATCGCAGTGCGCCGTCCGTCTCCATGGAACGCCTTCCCCCCACCAAACTGCCACAGTCGGCAAGATGTGGCAGCAATCTTACTTCTATGTGGAGAATGTCAACCCGGCCGTCGACTTCATCAACCTGCCGGCCTATGAAGCCGGCCCACCGGCTGAGCCTCGGGCAAACTGGGGCTACAAGCGGAGGCCGGTGTCAGTAGACGGCGCCGCCGCCATCAACCGACTCCGGGTGCTGACCGAAGCCGAAGGCCTCAAGGCGTCCAACTTGCTGGTCGCCTTCGTCGCGTGCCGGGTTGCCGGCCACTTCGGCCAGACGGCCATCAGAAGGCGGCACTTCATATGGATGTCCTGAGGGGCGCAGCCGGCCCCGATGTCTTGAAAGGTTTAGGGACTCGGGTTAGGCTACCCGTGGCCCATTACTCCGACATGAGGTGCGCTCTGCATAGATATCTTCGCTCCTCGGGAGCCAGCCCAATGAGGCAGCCCCCAGGGAGGTCTTGGCGTCATCCGCCTCACGAGGCTTGGTCCCTCGCGAGGGTCTTGAGTTGGTGCTGCCGAAGCTGGGCCGTACCGGGCCGTTGATGGAGCCATGCGACAGGTCGCAGGCAGGCAAGTCTGGGCACCCCCATTCCCAGGACGCCGACAGTAGACTCCGGGCACAAGGCGCGCCCAAACTTGGCTTTGTGGCGAAGCCAATGGGCAAATGCGGAGCGCCACGGGCCCCAACCGCCTGCGGCCTTGGTCGACGCGTGGTGATTGATTGGACATGGGCGCCTCCGCTTCCCCATGCCTCATCGGCAACCGTTCGACTTGACGAGACCCTGCTACATGCAGAGGAAAACCATCATTATGTGCAATCGTGGAGGCCGGCGGTAGCTCCTGGCTATAAATGGAGAGAGGGCGGAGCCCCCTCTGCTCATCTCCTTCTTCTTGCCGCCTACTCCTTATCCTTCCTCCTCGCCTCGCCGTCTTGCTGCGGATCCCATGGTGCCAACGAAGAGGTTCTCTGCCGCGGAGAAGGGGAAGGCTCGCTAGGAGGGGCCTGGCGCGCCACCTCTCATGAGGGGGCGGGGCCGCCCCCGCAAGCATGTTGCGACTGTCACAGCCCTAGAATTTGATTGCAATTAGTTTCATAAGCATCCATGCATCATGTCTATATTATTTGAAATTTGAAATGGGGATGACAAACCGTAGCACTAAATGAAATGCAATTAGGATCAAATTGAAATATTTTCAATGAACCCAGAATGCCCTTTAGATAAGTTCATTATTTTTGATAAAGGTGGAAACCTCTGCCAAAAATGATGCACATATTTTTAGGCCATTCTGGATTTTTAAATTAATTCATATTGTATTTGAATTGGGGCCTTTAAATGCTACAAATATTTTAGATGCTCCAAAAATGTTGGAAATTTTTAAGGGTCACTGAGATAATTCAAAAATCACCCATAATTGTTTCCAGGATTTTATGAAATAGTTTGGTATTATTACTAAATCAAAAAAATAGCAAAAAATAGAAAACAAAAATAAAATAGAGAAAACCAAAGAGAGGAAAAACCCACCTGGCACTTACGTGGTGCAGCCCACCTAGCGCCGAACCGGCCCAGCTCTGTGACAGCCCAACCGGCCCAACTGGCCCAGTGGCCAGTCATCGTTCTCCTCTTGCCAGGAGGATGCAGCACGCGTGCCCTCGCTACAGCACGCGCCGCCAGCTCCTGCTTGCCGCCGACTCTGAGACGCCTCCAACGTAGCCACGCACCCCCCTGACCTCTCTCTCCCTCACCCGTGGCCTCTCCCCTCCTCTGCTCTCTCACTCGCACGCACCCGAGCGGCCCCGTCGCCGCCGTCCACCGTTCGCATAGCCACCGGCCTCCCCTACGCCCCTAGACGTGCCCCTGAGATCCGCGACGACGTCCTCGTACTCTCCACCGAGTCACGCAACGCCAGGTGCCCGAGAATGCCACCACCACCGTCATCTTCAACTCAGGCCTTCGAGATCGCCGGTAATGCACCGACATCGTTCGACCTCCCCCGAGCCCACTGAGACGCGTTCTGCAACCGCTGTGAGCTCACGGACCGACTCCCCCTCCTCTCCTGCTCGCGTTTTTGCTCTAGCTCCGTTCCCCTCCTCCACCGAACCTCGCTGCCGCCACGACCGACGAGCTCCAAGCTCCTGAGCTCGTCCGCTCGCCCGAGCATCACCAGTGTGCTTGCCGCGCTCCTGCGAACCTGTAGCACCCACGGGTTCGCCCTCTCGTGCCATGTAGTGCCATTTCCGCCTTTGCCCGATCTCCGGCGCTGCTCCGCTTGACGCCCCCATCACCTCAGGCCATCTCCGGCAGCCCCGCAGCCACCACCCGATGCGCCTCGTCGCGCTGTAGCCTTAGAGCCCAACCCCGCCTCCTCTTGTCACCGGAGTCGCCGGGAGGAGCGATGCCGCCGCGTCTGTGTGTCACCGGCGGCTAAGCGCCGACGTGGCCGGCTTAATTAGTGCCTAACCACACTGCTAAGTACCAACCACAGTCACTGACACGCGGGCCTGACCCTGCTTATTAATCCAGGATTAGTGCTAATGAAACCAGGATAGTTTAGTTAGTAACTGACATGCGGGACCCACTGGTCAGTTTTACATGGGCCGCTCCGTTGAGTGCTGACATCAGCGTGATGTCATGCTGACGAAGTAAATCATTTACTGGATTCTGTTTATTTCCAAATAGCCAGGAAATCCAAAAAATGATTTGAACTTCTAAAAATCATAGAAATTCAACCGTAGCTGAGAATGAAATAATTTATATATGAAAATGATCAGAAAAATCCAATCTATCCATCTGTACCATTTTCATGCATGATAGAACAACTTAGGAGTGTTGTTTAGGCCACATCTTATAATGGCATTTAAACCTTCACATATGGAGTTTGAATTTGAACCTAGGGTTCAAACCAACTTCATTTAACCTGCTGCTAGCTTTATTAGCTCAAACAAAAGCATATTGCCATGTCATGATCATGCATCATATTGTGCATTGCATTGATGGTGTTTTCCTTCTGTGTTGCCGGTGTTTGTCCGCTCTCGGTAGACGATGTACCAACGACATGATCAATGACACCGATGAAAAACTATATTATCTTCAGAAGTGCCAGGCAAGCAAAACCCCCTTGTTCATTCCGATACAAACCCAATCTCTCGCTCCTGCTCTCTTTTATTGCATTAGGACAACAACGACTCATATGTTACATGCTGCGGTAGTTGAACCCCTTTTCCTCTGCATGACCTGTCATTGCCACAGTAAATAGATGAAACCCACTAGCATGAGTAGGAGTTGTTTGAGCCCTGATGTGCCTACTCATACATGCTTGTTTGTCATGCCTGCTACTGCTTATATTTGAGTCAGGTCTCATTCATCGGGGATGAATTTGAATGTGGTGAACATGTATACTGTTGAGAGCTAAGTGTGTGAACACGATTTGGTAAAGGTAGCGGTGAGAGGCCATCATGGAGTACATGGTGGGTTGTCTCATTGAAGCCGTCCTCAGGAACTGAGTTCTGTGTTTGTGATCCATGAACAACTACTACCACACATTGGAATGCTTAAGTGCCCCTCTCGACTTATTAATCAACTCGATCTCTATCCAGGAGTTGCAACTAGTTTCTGGTGTTTGTAGGTAGTGTTAGCAGTCTAGCAAGTGGCACCCGGTACAGGTGGGCTTGGGACAGACTAGGCACCGTGGCACGGTGTACCAAGCATAGATCCACCCATCGAGGTGGGCTTGGGAACCCTGCACACATTGTTTGGGGCTGTGAGCGACACCCCGGCCGGATCTCCTTGCGGATGGAACCCGAATAGGCGATAAACCTTTACTAGAGACTTGTGTGGTTAGTCAGGTCGTGTCCGACTCCCTCGCGAAGCTTCCGCTTGAAGGTTGCCGAGATACACGACATGTACATGGTGGTAAGTGGCGAGAGCGTGTGTGAAGAAGTACACCCCTGGAGTGTTAGCATCATCTATTCGAATAGCCATGTCCGCGGAAAAGGACTTCTGGGTTGCCTGTACAGTTCATAGACAAGTGAAAGTGGATACTCTAAAATGCACAAGATAAGCGTGAGTGCTATGGATGGCGATCTCGTAGGGAGAAGGGAGCGGATCCATAGTGGTGTATTGATATGGTGAATATATGGACTCGTGTGCGCCACCTCAAAAGAGTTACTTGCAGTCGTAGTTCAGGATAGCCACCGAGTCAAAGCTGACTTGCTGTAGTCAAACTCGCCGCCCCACGGACTACACGGAGCGGGCATACCGGCATCGCCGCACGGTCGCTTCATCAAGCCAGCATCGACCACGTCACGACCTACATCGGCAGGGCCGCACTATTGCTTCTTGAAGCTGGTGTCCATCACGCCGACCTACTTCGACATCTTGGCTGGACCGGGGGCTTCGCCATCTCTTCATCAACCGACTCCGGACACTTCGGCGTCACTAGCCAACCAGGAAATGGGTGCGCGGATCGAGTCCCAATTTTGGGAATCACCTTCCTTCGGATTGCTACAACAAATAAACCAGGTGCTATTAATCCTAGTATTTCTTTTTGCTTGTTTGGATTAATTTTTCCCAAGGAATTATTACTATGGTTTGTCCATCACATGTACACAGGTCTATCAAATGGTGGCCGCATTATCGACGGTCGCATGATGGTTCTGTCGGTTTCGTACATAGTCCGTGACGCCGCATCCGTAACTTCGGACCGACCTGTGAATCCAGGCTTTGCCACGCCTTTATTGCATTACGCCGACGACCTGCATCGACATCGACTTCGGCGCCAGGCCATATTTCTTTTGTTACTCACTTTGCATAAATTATTTATTATGCAATGAATTTTTTTTACTATTATCTTTGGTTTGCATTATTTTTTGTGCACAGGAAAATGATCCAGCCGGACTATATCCTTTGACATCACCTCGGCTGGACGGGGGGCTTCGTCAACACTTCATTACCCCATGCCAGGGACTTCGGCATCTCTCTGCCGTCCTGCATTGACCGTGCTATGTCACCACTTCACAGTGCCGAGCTCTTTGCTCCGCCACCTCGGGACCGGCTTGGGGGACGGAACCTTGTCCCGCATCAAGCTCGGACCGCATCGTCAATACCGAACACATTAACCAGCTAAGTTGCCTTCATGCTCAAAGTTTTAAATTTCTAACTTGTGTTCGGTTCGACCAAGCATTATACTTTTTGGAAAAAGTTTCATGTAAAAATTTTCCTTGTCGAAACTTTGTTCGACTTAATACACTTGACGCGCTACCCGTGCTCATTATAATTCGGGGCTTCTTTAATGAAGCTTATTAATTCGGGCTTTATGCCCAACACATGTGTCACACTTCCGCATGTACCTTTTATTCACCATTATATGCATCGATATCACTTAAGTTTTGGCCAAGCTGGGTTGCCTGGCTCCTGTGCTTACCCCTACGTTCCCGATTCTTCGGCTAGGTGGTAAAGGGAGCACCTCTGTGATTGTTACTGCCGGGTCAGCCGGATGTGTACCTCGGACTGGGTGAAGCCGAAAGCTAGTGTTCTTAAGGGAATACTCGGTCGGTGAACTAAAAGATGATTTCTTACCTATTCATTTACATGCCCCAGATGTTTTTCTACTCTTTCCGCAGTCCGGACATGCACTTTAGGGCAAGCCTCCCAGGGAAAGGAACCCTTAACGGAACTATTCTCCCTGGAAGATGTTTCTTACTAACCATGTAATATAACATAACTAGTTGGGCACTTGTCTGATAAAGCACTAATGACCCCTACGCCTGGTCTCCACGCATGCCCCGGTTTTTATAACCACGATGGTATTCGGACACACTCCGGACTATTGGTTCCAGAGGTTGAAGCGAAAAGGTCCGCCACGACAAACGATCTACAATCCGGCTAGAAGGCATTCTACATGTCACCTTACATTATATAGTCAACTTTTACCCAAGTCACTTGGGAGCTCTTATGTTTGTTTGAGCCGTTTCATACTAAGTGTTTTTCTTCTTTGTCGTTGCAAAGTTTTTATTATTTATCACTCCTTTTCTCGACACGAGTGTGCGGTCACTAGCGGGGGAGCCTAATTTCTCTCTCAAAACCACTAGAGTTTAGTTTTCTAAACTGGCCTAATGAGAAGTACTCCGCCTTCGGAATGGGAGATTGAAGCCGTAGGCTGACCCGCTTGAAGTCTTGAGATAGGATGTGTCATGTTAAAGCACGGCAGAAGCACTTTTTTTCTTCTAAAGTCCAATTTTCAGATTGGCATCGAACACTTGATCTTGTTCGGACGTCATGTTTTTACAGACGTTTTATGGTTTTCCAAGCTTTTGGCACTTATAAACTATTTGTGTGTTTTCAGCACAAGTCTCGCAGTGCAACGCCGGACACCTTTAGAGATTCGGCAAAAACATTCTCGGATATTGCTATACTAGTGGAATGCATGTGCTTTGCACGTGTGCATTGTTGAGTACAATTTTCACACAAATAATAAAATTTTCAATACAAACTGAGCACTTTTTACGCGAGTTGTTTTTGCTTTCCAACTTTGTGGCAAGTTACAATGTCTTGATAAAGTTGAACCCTTCTTACATTGCGAAAATATCACAATAAGTTTTGGTTAGTAGCGAGTACTTTACAAACCTGCAGTCAACATTCACAAAGTGACAAGTCAAGTCATGGGATATTATTTTGTTCAGGAAATGATCATCTTGATGCATTATCACTTGGACGTAAATAGAATGCAACCACAGGTTGAGCCAGTTGTAGCCACTCCATCCAGTTCAGAAAGGGCTAACATCTTGTTAGCCTCGTGTTAGCGTTTTTTTTTTCAGAAACCAAGCCACATGGTGTTGCCTCTGACTTTCGACCAGAGCGCCAATGCCGTCAAGTTTTTTTTAGGGGTACCAATGCCATCAAGTCGATTCATCAGATCCCATAACCAGTGGCGGAGCAACAGGGTGGGCACGCTCCACCCTGTAATTTTGGGCTGGCCTGTATAGCTATTGGCGGGGGTAGGAAGGCCGCACAAACAGGGCACGGGCACACGATCGACGCAGCCACCGCCTCTCTCGATTCCGATCCGCCGCCAGCTGAGCGCCTGCCGTCGTTGGCGCGCCATTGCCGGCCACCCAGAGACCGGAGCAACCCTCTCGACGCCCGCAGGCGGGCACACCGCCTGTTCTTCGCTTCTGCCCGCCACTGCTTTCTTGACGCCCGGCCTGCGGTGCTGAAAGAGCTTATCATCTCACAGATCGTCATTCCTGTGCCGACCCACTGATCGTCGACCCGAGGATTTCCATGGCATCAGCGCAACACACAACCTTGCCATCCGGCACTCATCTAGTATTCCTGAGCAAGCACGGCGGCGCTTGCGTCCGGCAGCCATGGCCACACGCAGCATACATCAGAGGGCATGGGCACGGCTATACCATGATGGGGCTTTGGAATCGATTTGCTTAACGGATCCACATCCACCCATCCAGGCAAAGGGAGGTTAGGAGGAGGCAATCAATTTGTCTGAGGGGACCGTGCTTTGTGGAGTTTTCGGAAGGAATGATTGGTTTTAGGGTGGCGGGGAACCAGAGGTAGCGAATCCATGTGACATGAGCCGTTCGATCCAATATCATGGACGGCTACAAATGAATTCATTCTTCAGGCGGCGGGTAGAACAAGTGATTCAAATATTCAAAAAATTGTGTACTATAGTAGTAGAGATATGCACCAGTTTCGAATTGTGTCTTCGGTCAATAGTTGGGTTGACCGGCTCCCGCGCTTGCCTCCTACGTTCCGCTTTGTTCGGCTAGCTGTGCAAAGGGAGAACCACTGCGATTGCGCTTCCAGCTCGCATGGTCAAGCACCTCAGTGGAGAAAGCCAAAAACTGACTGTCACAATAGGTGTAAACTGGTCAGTGATCTGATGACTATATTAAATGACGAGCCATTCATAACATTGTCTGAAGTGTTTCTGGCTTGACCTTGACTATCGCCGAACACTACCGGGGGCTATTAACTGGCCTCCCACACTAAATCCTCAATATTTCGCTCTTACATTGGAGCTGAGGTTTCATGATCATGCTTAGCATGACAACCCAAAGAAAGGAACCGATAGCGTTACTATTTTCTTTGGTAGACATTTCTTCTGTTAAACAGTAATATAACATGTCTCTCCGTGTACCTTTGTTTATAAAACCGTATGGCCAGATTGCCTTGTTTGTTGTAAATCTTTGCCCTCATAAAGGCTTTATAAAGTAGGACAAACACTCCTCGGCTATTGGCCGAGGAGGTGGAAGCCGATGGTCGGTCAACAAAGATTTGTACAATGCGGATCCGAGCATTAATGACATAAAGTACTTGGATACATTGAGTCATTACACATAATTTGTGATTTTACTATGGATATCGATCCTTAATTCGGCCACCCGTGCCCGCATTAAGGCTCGGGGCTCTTGGGCTTGGGCTTATTATTTACAAATATTAAAGGGGCACATCGATCCTCGATTCGGTATTGCCACCCGACTAGTGTCTCGGGGGCTAGTGCATTGCCTGTCCAATGCAGAAAATTTTAAGTGTAATACAGTCTCCGAGGAGATTTTGATCCTCAGGTTGGTCGGCCGCACCCAACCTGAGCCTTGAGGACTGAGCACGCCGCTTTTTGTGTCCCGAAGTATTCTGCCGAGCTAAGACTTGATACTCATACCGATTTTGTAAATCAACTTTGAGTCTCGGCAGCTATGGGGATCAGCGGTCTTATGTCATCCTTCATGGGCATCTCGGGTTTTAGACCGATACACACCTTGAGGGCTACTGGCCATGTATCTCGGCAGAGAATAAATTGCATCAATCAAAAATATTGACAAAAATCGGCCCACATTTGGGGTGGTGCACCACCTCGGAAGCAGTCTGCCATCAAGCTCGCGCGCTAGTGGCTGGCTCCATAGAGGGCATTTCCGGCATTAAGCTCGGCTAAACTCCTTCAAACTTCTTTGATCCAAGGTGATTTACGACAACTCAGAGACAGTCCGGCGTTGGAGCTCGGATGCATAGTCCGACGTTGGAGCTCGGATACAGTCCGGCGTTGGAGCTCGGATACATAGTCCGGCGTTAGAGCTGGGAAGCAGTCCGGCATTGGTGCTCGGCTGCAAAAGATACCTCGAATGCAGTCCGGCGTTGGAGCTCGGACGAAGAGGACGCCGCCGCCGGAACAACTTCAAACCCGAGGTGCGGCATAAAAATAACAAGGCATTGACAAAGGCCGGAAACTTAAAGGGGCTCCTCGGATACCCGACGTGTAAACTCGTCGAATGCATTTTGGCGATCCTCAAGATCGAAGATGAGAAGATTTGTTGAACCAGTTTTCAAGACCGACAACTGAAGATGAAGAAATGGTTCGGAAGAATCGAGGAGCGTCCCTAAACTTGAAGACCGGTTCAGGGGGCTACTGACGGTGTCCTGGACTAGGGGGTACTCACCACGTCATCTCCCGATCTGTTAGATTGGGCCGAGGACCGCCATGGCCGTATACTCATGGGCCAGTCCGGACAGTTGCCGCGTACAAGGAAGATTCCACAAGACTTGGCGATCAAGACAAGGACTCCTCCACCAGCGGCATATTCGTCTAGGACTCTTGTTATCCTAGGCCTCTGGTGCATTATATAAACCAGGGCCACGCTAGTCGACACATATACAATATACAACAATCATACCATAGCCTAGCTTCTAGGGTTTAGCCTCTTTGATCTCGTGGTAGATCCACTCTTGTAACACACATCATCAATATTAATCAAGCAGGGGCGTGAGGTTTTACCTCCATCAAGAGGGCCCGAACCTGGGTAAAACATCGTGTCCCTTGTCTCCTGTTACCATCCGCCTAAACGCACAGTTCGGGACCCCCTACCCGAGATCCGCCGGTTTTGACACCGACAGGTGGGCTGGCTCCAGGCCGGGCTTCTGGCACGGCGTGCCCGGCCGTCGCGAGGGTGCCAGCCCCCAGCCCCCTGCCCGGAGGGGGAGTGCTGATTCGTGGCTCCCGGTGCCCGCTTGGGGCGGTTGATGGTGTGGAAGACGTGCACGAGCGCGCCCGGGAGCGCCGCGCCCTTCGCCAAGGATTTCTTCGAAGGGCGGCTGACGCGGTGAGCCTTCTTGGTGAAGAGCTCGCTGATGAAGACGCGCGCCTTGAGGCCGAGGGCCTGCGCCTGGCAGAGAGGCGTGAGCTGGAGGGCGCTGTCGCCCTTGCGCGCCACCGGCGCGATCTTGACGATGAGGAGGCCAAGGCGTCGGCAGCCTCTCGGGAGGCCCGTTCTCGGGCCGTCGAGGAGGCCCGGGAAGCTAACAGGCGGCGAGAGGCGGCGGAGGAGCGGGCACGGGAACTCCTGGCCCGGTGTCACTCACTGGAGGAGCAAGTAGAGTTGCGCGAGGCAGCCCTTGCGTCGATGAAGGTTGCCTCCGGCGACCGGTGAGCTCGAAGCGTGAGGAGGCGTTGACGCTTGAAGTTACTGAACAGCGCTACAGTCTGGCGCTTGGAGACGATGGAGCGCTTGGCGACGCGGGCGGAGGATGAGGTCGCTTCACGGGAAGCACACGTCCTGGAGGAGGTCGGACACCGAGTGGCGACGATGCGCTTGAACCTCGAGCGCGAGTTCGAGGAGAGGCTGGGGTTGATCAGGGCCGAGGCTGAAGGCAGGACTGCTGCCTTGAGTGCTGTCGGTGTCAAAACAGGCGGATCTCGGGTAGGGGGTCCCGAACTGTGCGTCTAGGCGGATGGTAACAAGAGACAAGGGACACGATGTTTTACCCAGGTTCGGGCCCTCTCGATGGAGGTAAAACCCTATGTCCTGCTAGATTAATATTGATGATGTGTGTTACAAGAGTAGATCTACCACGAGATCAAAGAGGCTAAACCCTAGAAGCAAGCCTATGGTCTGATTGTTGTTCGTCCTACGGACTAAAACCCTCCGGTTTATGTAGACACCGGATAGGGTTAGGGTTACACAGAGTCGGTTACAATGGTAGGAGATCTACAGATCCGTATCGCCAAGCTTGCCTTCCACGCCAAGGAAAGTCCTATCCGGACACGGGACGAAGTCTTAAATCTTCTATCTTCATAGTCTTGGAGTCCGGCCGATGATGATAGTTCGGCTATTCGGACACCCCCTAGTCGGGAACTCCCTCAGTAGCCCCTGAACCAGGCTTCAATGACGACGAGTCCGGCGCGCATGTTGTCTTACGCATTGCAAGGCGGGTTCTCCTTGATCTTCATGTTCCGTCCGAATAGTGTCCGGCTTCTTTATAAATGTTGTGCTCCTTGGCTTCTACGCCCAATAATGGCCTTCTTCCACGTGTCGTACGAATGTGAAAGGCTGGGATATTTTTACATTTCACCCCCTAGCCGTGCGAACGAGCCGCCTATAAGAGAGGCGAGGATCTAGATCCAGCTCACACCATCCTCCATCCGCAAGTTCTCATCGAAGCGCCTCTGACAGAAATCCATTCCATCATGGATAGCCGACGCTCCTCCTCTCGTGCTCCCAGCCCTAAGCCAGGAGATTGGGGAGATGCTCAGTTCCACACAATGAGCTAGTGGTGCTTCAAACCGAGGGATATCTTCCCCCAGCTTTCATTGTTCCGGTTCGAGCCGGACTGGCCACCTACAAGGGTGGGAAGCAAGCAGAGAGCGTCCCCAACCCTTCCAAAGGGGAGCGGGTATGCTTTGTCCCCTATCTAATAAGGGGACTCGGATTTCCCATACATCCGTTTCTCCAGGGCTCCTAGAGTTCTACGGACTCCAACTTCACCACCTCCATTTTGCACATCGCAGGCTTCGTAGCTTTTTGCGAGCTATTCTTGGGCATCGAGCCCCATTTTGCCCTCTGGAAGAGATTGTTTTGTCTCGTACCCCGTTCTCATGAGGGGTCGATATACCAAGTGGGCGGAGCCGAAATATGGCGCACCGCCGGGACCGGATATCTATCCAGCACCCCGAAGAAGGCGTCCGAAGACTGGCCTTCGAAATGGTTCTACATGGACGACGCTCCTCTGCCGGATCCAGTCCGGATCGGCCTCCCGGAGTTCAACAATGCTCCATTGAAGAAACGCCTAAGTTGGCGCACGTGGAGCCCTCAATGGGAAGATGACAGGAGCGTCCATTATCTGATGGGCCGGATTAGGTTACTGGCCCATTCCGGATTGACCATGATTGGAGTCATGGCCACGTGCATTATGCGAGGGGTGCAACCACTCCAATATAGGGGCCACCCTATGTGGTATTTCAACGGGGAAGATGACGCCACCCGTCATGGCCGCAAAGGGCTACGCTCGGCAGCCGATCTGGCAAAGATCATGTCCGGCTTGTACAAGGGAGAGGAGGAGGACTTCCTCCGCAAGAATCCGTTGAATGGATTTTCTATGCATAACCCTCGGAGCTGGGTAAGCGGATGTTCATCTACCCGATCCATACCCCTTTTTTAAAGTCAAGTATCTTACTCTGTGATTTCGACGCAGGAGCTGCGCCGGGACGTGGAGGGCATACGAAGCCTAGCTCCACAACCCGAGGATCCGGAACGATCCCTTGATCCGGCCTCCGAAGAGGATCCGGACATAAAGGTGGAGCTGATTGACGGGGTGTTCCACCAATGTAGCATAGACAATGCCCTAGTCGCCCTTACGGCTGACTACCCCGGTTTGTTTTCGGCCTCCCAGGTGACTACGACCGAGGTCTTGACACCATCGTTTGATCCTCGCTCAATTCTAACCATCCCATGCTGATGGTGTATCGCAGGACGTGCCTTTAAGGCGGGAAGCCGAACCCGCGGCGGCCGACCAACAAGGATCAGTCCGGCCCGGTAGGAGGAGGAAGAGGAGTCTTGGTAGCGAACCGAGATGTCGCCGCAATGGTATGGAGCACCGCTATTTTTAAGGGAAGGATCCCCAGAAGGTATATTAATGCGCATAACTTTTCCAGAAAGAGCACTCGCCGGACAGTGTCCGGAGAGGTTGCCAATCAAGCCTCCGCCGGCCATGCTCCAACGCATGGTCCGGGAGGGGAGGTGAATACAAGACGTAAACGGACGCTCCTCCAGCGGAGGATGCCGACAGGCTGTCCGCCACCCGGTCCCGAGGTGGAGAGCGCCATGAATCACAAAGGCGTCGCCGGACAGTTCTTCGTGACGCGTGTTTCTCCCGGAGGCGTTAAATGCCTTTAAAGCGGAAGCAGCGCACCTCCGTGCCGCTCAAGATGGTTTAGCCAGAGCCACGGAGCAGTATGTGAAAGACATACGGGTAAGTAATTTTAATAGTTATATACGCCAGTAGCCCCCGAGACTTAAAATAGTTGAAATAACTGATTTAAGGATCAATTATTATGCAGGGTCTTGCAGAGAAGAATACCCAGCTGTCGCAGGAGCTGCAAGAGTGCAAGGCCCAACTTGAAGCCGCACTGGCCGCCACAGGGGGAGCCACAGAGACCCCCGCTGGTAAGACATACTTTGAAAAGATAATTATTTAGCAAAGTGTGGCGTGAATCTGACAATAATATTGCAAAGGTCGCCGGACTAGATCCGGACAAGCAACAGCTACTGCGTCAGCTAAAGGCCGGCGAGAGGGTGCTTATGAAGGTGCAGCAGGAGAGAAACAAGCTCCAAGATGCCCACACCCAGCAAGGAGAAGAGCTGAAAGGTGTTCGGGCCCGGTATGCAGCTCCGTGAAGGAAGGAGAATCAAGCGGCTTCGCGGCATTTATAGTAAGTGCTTGAACAAATTCCTTTGAAAAGAAGAATTCGGCGAGGAAGGCGATTAGCGGAAATATGTCTTTAGGTGTGCTCACAGGTCGCTCTGCGGAGGAAATGCCTGAGTCAACGGGTGACCAACTTCCCGAGCTAGTGCAATTGCTCGAGCGTGTTCGGCAGGCGATGAGTGGCGTCGTTCATGCTTTATGGCCATCCGTCTCCCTACCCGAGGGCCTTGGTGAGCTTGCTGAGAAGCTTCAGGGAGCACGGCGACGCCTCCATTTGTGGAAGATATCGGCCTGCCGTCAGGGTGCCAGGGAGGCCTGGGCCATGGTGAAGACACGTTACCCGAAGTCTGACCCAAACCACATGGCCGAGGTCGGACCTGTGGGGCCTGATGGGAAGGAGATCCCTGTGAGCTTGATGTACGGCCAAGTAGAACTGGCCGCGAAATATTCCCAACAGGACTGTAAATTAGACAGCCTGTTAGATGGGATTGAAGAGGAGTACAATCAGTCGGTTTGACGATGTAATTTGAAATGACATGTAAAATGCCTTCTAGCCGGATTGTAGATCGTTTGTCTTTGCGGACCGTTTCGCTTCAACCTCGGGACCCAACAGTCCGGAGTGTGTCCGAATACCCTTACGGTTATAAAAGAACCAGGGCATGCATGGAGACAAGGCGTCGGGGTCATAATTGATTTATCAGACAAGTTCCCAACTAGTTATGTTATATTACATGGTTAGTAAGAAACATCTTCCAGGGAGAATAGTTCCGTTAAGGGTTCCTTTCCCTGGGAGGCATGCCCTAAATTGCAATGCGGACTGCGAAAATAGCGAAAAAAAGCATCTGGGGCAGATACATAAGTAAGTAATAAATCATCTTTCAAGTCACCGACCGAATATTCTCTTAAGAACGCTTAGCTTTCGTCTTCACCCGATCCCGAGGTACACATCCGGTGACCCGGCAAGAACAATCGCAGAGGTGCTCCCTTTACCTCCTAGCCGAACAATCGGGAGCGTAGGGGGTAAGCACAGGAGCCGAGCAACCCAGCTTGGCCAAAACTTAAGTCATATCGATGCATATAATGGTGAATAAAAGGTACATGCGGAAGTATGACACATGTGTTGGGCATGAAGCCCGTATGAATAAGCTTCTGTTTAAAGAAGCCCCCAGGTATAATGAGTGCCAGGGGCACATCAAGTGTGTGCGAACAAAGTGCAAATCAGCCCATAAAAGGTAAAAAAAAGGTGGGAAGAAGGAGGAGGAGGAGAGACAGTAAAAAACAAGGAGTGGACGGGGGAGTAAGACGAACCTGGAGTCCAGCGTTAGGCGTAGAATCTTCGGAGACGGGCTGCGTTCCATGGGTCCGGCTCAAGTCGGTTGTCCGATGCGTTACGTGAGCGATGCGCTCCGCCGGTCAGGACTTGGTCGATGATGAAGGGACCTTCCACTTGGGCTTCGGTTTGTCCTTTTCTTGTCCTGCAGCGTAGAACAAGTTCGCCAACATTGTAAGTTTTGGCCCGTACTTCTCTGCTTTGATATCGTCGAGCCTGCTGCTGATAAAATGCGGAACGAGCTTTTGCCACGTCCCGCCCCTCCTCTAAGGCGTCCAGACTGTCCTGCCGATCTAGCTCGGCTTCTCTTTCTTCGTACATGCGCACACGAGGTGAGTCATGAATTATATCGCAGGGCAGGACTGCCTCTGCGCCGTATACCATGAAAAATGGTGTGAATCCGGTAGTTCGGTTTGGCATGGTCCGCGAGCCCCCACAAAGACGGAGTCGAAGCTCCTCTACCGGTCGTGTTAGATTCCTTGAGGGACCGCACTAGTCTGGGTTTGATGCCGCCCATGATTAGACCATTTGCTCGCTCAACTTGACCGTTAGTTTCGGGGTGATAGACTGAAGGGTAATCGAGCTTAATGCCCATGTTTTTGCACCAGAGTTTAACCTCGTCGGCCGTGAAGTTCTTGCCGTTGTCAGTGATGATGCTGTGGGGGACACCGAAACGGTGTACTACCCCGGATATGAACTCTATCACTGGTCCGGTTTTTGCCGTTTTAACCGGCTTGGCCTCAATCCATTTGGTGAATTTGTCCACCATGACCAATAAGTATTTGTGCTTGTGGGTTCCCCCTTTAAGGGGTCCGACCATGTCAGGCCCCCAGACCGCAAACGGCCAGGTAATGGGTATAGCTTTGAGGGCGGTGGGTGGCATATGGCTCTGATTAGCAAAGAGCTGGCAACCGACGCATCGTTGGACTAAATCCTGAGCATCTGCCCGGGCTGTGGGCCAATAAAATCTCAGACGGAAGGCCTTGCCTACAAGGGCCGGGCTGCTGCGGCGTGGTGCCCGCCGACTCCGGCGTGAATTTCAGCCAGAGATTTCGCCCTTCCTCTTGGAGATACACCTTGAAGGACTCGGTTGTGCTTTTCTTATAAAGCTCTCCCTCATGGACCTTGTAGGCTTTAGATCGCCGGACTATGCAGCGGGCCTCATTTTGGTCTTCGGGAAGTTCCTGCCGCATTAAGTAGGCTAGGAATGGTTCTGTCCACGGGGAAATGATTGCCATTATTTCGTGAGCTGAAGGTGTTATTTCGTTGGCTGAGCCGCCGATTGTGTCGAATGGTCTGAGTTAGGTGATGTAGCTAGCTCCGGACTGTTATTTCCGGACTCCTCTTCCCATAATACGGATGGCTTAAAGAGCCGTTCCAGGAAGATGTTAGGAGGGACGGCGTCTCGTTTCGCGCCGATGCGTGCTAACACGTCTGCTGCCTGGTTGTTATCCCGGGCTACATGATGGAATCCTAGTCCTTCGAACCAAGCTGACATTTTTAGGACGGCGTTGCGGTAAGCTGCCATTTTTGGATCTTTGGCGTCGAAGTCTCCATTTACTTGGGATATTGCGAGGTTTGAATCCCCGCGCACCTCTAGGCGTTGAATGCCCATGGAGATTGCCATCCGGAGGCCATGTAGAAGGGCCTCGTATTCGGCTGCGTTGTTGGAGTCCATGTACATTATTTGAAGTACATATTGAATTGTGTCTCCCATTGGGGACGTCAGTACGACGCCAGCCCCCAAGCCAGCCAACATTTTGGATCCGTCGAAATGCATGATCCGGTGGAGATGCGCCGTACTCTTTAGGGAGTTTGGCTTCGGTCCATTCGGCGATGAAGTCCGACCGAACCTGCGACTTTATAGCTCGCCGTGGTTTGTAGGTTATGTCAAATGGTAAGAGCTCGATAGCCCATTTTGCAATCCTGCCCGTTGCGTCGCGATTGTTTATAGTATCGTTGAGAGGTACTTCGGAGGCCACCGTTATTGAACACACTTGAAAGTAGTGACGCAGCTTCCAGGATGCCATGAACACCGCATACGCTATCTTTTGATAATGTGGGTACCAGGATTTGCATGGAGTTAGAACAGTGGATATGTAGTACACTGGTTTTTGAAGAGGGAATTTGTGCCCTTCTGTTTCTCGTTCAACAACGAGTACTGCGCTAACAACTTGATGTGTTGCTGTGATATATAATAACATAGGCTTGCCCAGGTTGGGCGCGGCCAGAACCGGATTTGTTGCCAGTATGGCCTTTATTTCTTTGAGTCCGGCTGTGGCAGCATCCGTCCATTCGAAATTTTCGGTCTTGCGCGGAGGAGGCGGTAGAGGGCAGAGCCTTTTCTCCCAAGCGGGAGATGGGCGACTTAAGGCTGCTACGCATCCGGTTAGTTTTTGTATCTGCTTGAGGTCTTTTGGAGTATCCAATTGTGACAGAGCTCGGATTTTCGCGGGTTTGCTTCAATTCCTCGAGCGGATCTGATGAAGCCCAAGAGCTTCTGGCTGATGCCGAAGACGCATTTTCGGATTGAGCTTAATGTCATATGCTCGGAGGTTGTCGAATGTCACCCTCAAGTCTCCTACTAGAGTTCCGGCGTGTTTGGTCTTGGCGACCACATCGTCTATGTATGCCTCTACTTGTTTTGCCTATCTGGGTAGCGGACATGTTTGAATCATGCGCTGATATGTTGCTTGGCGTTTTTGAGTCGAAGGGCATTTTGTTGAAGCAGAGTGGCCCATATGGAGTAATGAATGCCGTTGCGGCCTGGTCTTTCTCCGCCATCTTGATTTGATGGTATCCGGAGTATGCGTCGAGGAAGCACAATGAATTGTGCCCTGCGGTAGCATCGATGATTTGGTCGATGCGAGGGAGGGGAAAAGGGTCCTTTGGACAGGCCTTGTTAAGGTCTTTAAAATCGACGCAGAGGCGCTTGATTTGTCCTTTTTGGTACCATTACTAGATTGGCTAGCCAGTCCGGATGCTTTATATCTACGATGAATTCGGCTTCTAAGAGTTTGGCTAGCTCTTCTCCCATTGCTGTCTTTTGGGCTCGGGAAAATCGCCGAAGAGTTTGTTTGGTGGCTTGAATCCTTTTAGGATATTTAGGCTATGCTCTGCCCGACTGCATGGGATTCTGGCATGTACGAAGGATGCCAGCAAAAATGTCCCAATTTTCGAAGGAATTCTCGTAGTCTTGACCTCGTTATCAGGACTTAATTGTGCCCCAATGGAGGCCATCCTTGTGGGGTCCGTTGGATGGACCTGAAATTTGACTATCTCGTCTGCTGGTTTAAAGGAGGTGGATTTGGACCTCTTATCGAGTATCACATTGTCCCTATCCACCGTGGAGCGCAGCGTAGCTAGTTCCTCTGCCGCTAAGGCTTCGGATAATGCCTCTAGGGCCAGTGCGGCTGTCTTATTTTCAGCGAGGAGTGCCGTATCTGGATCCTTTGGCGAGTGATTATCCCATTGGGTCCGGGCATTTTGAGCTTCATGTACCCGTAGTGGGGTATAGCTTGGAAGATTGTGAATGCCTCTCGCCCTAACAAAGTGTGATATCCGCTGCCGAATGGGGCCACTTGAAACGTGACCTCCTCGGACCTGTAATTGTCCGGTGAGCCGAACACTACATCTAGTGTGATATTTCCTGCGCAGCGTACTTGTCGACTAGGGATTATCCCTCTGAAGATTGTGCAGCTTCGCTCAATGCGGCTCCAGTCAATTTCCATTTTTGGAAGGGTTTCCTCATAGATGAGGTTTAATCCGCTGCCGCCATCCATGAGTACCTTAGTAAGACGAAAACCGTCCACTATCAGACTGAGGACCAATGCGGCTGGTGCTCTAGCTGTTCGGAATTTAGGTTCGTCGCTAGCATTGAAGGTGATAGCCGTGTCGCTCCATCGATTTGTTGTTGCTACTTGGTAGACTTCGGCGAGGCTGTGGATTGTTCATTTCCGCATGTTATTTGATGCGAAAGTCTCGAAGACTGTTAATACCATACTGGTACTACTGGGTTGGTTGCCAGGGGCTAAAAAGCCTATGCCACTTTTGGCCACCTGCCGTAGTATCCAACACGCTCGAAGGTTGTGTGTTGGAGTGGCGCCCTCCGTGTTGTGGATTTTGCAGGGTCCGTTGAGCCAACCCTCCAGTACGGTTCCGTACCCATTAAGGGGTTTTGGTTTTTTGGTATTCAACCCGGGTGCTTGAGAATGATGCACCCTTTTGTTTCGGACTATGGATGTATTCGGGGCCGGATTATCCCAAAATTTACTTTCGGTTTTCCAGACGTTCATCGCACAGTACTTTTGTACTATGGTCGCCAAGTCAGTAAAGCGTGTAATTTTGCGACGACTTATGGCGTTTAGGATTCCCTTGTCCGTGCAATTATTGCAGAAAATTGGGATTGCATCCTCCTCTCGGGAGTCCTTTATCCTGTTCATAACCAGGAGGAATCTGGCCCAGTAATGATGTACTGTTTCAGCGGGCTCTTGGCGAATTCGAGAGAGATCGCTAATGTTTGGGTGGGCGGGTGGAACTAGATCCGTAACCCTGTCCAATTCAGGACTCAAGGGCCGAGAAGCTTCCGAACTTGGAAGTTTGGATTTTTGAGTGTTATCCAATGAGTCCAACCCGCCGCCTGACTTTAGGTTCAAGGCTTGGTCGACGTCCGTCCCTCTGCGGGAATCCGGAATGGAGGATCGGGAATCCGGACGCAACTAGTCTTTAAGATACAAGAAGAATCGCCGCATTGCTGCTTTATCACAGCAACATGATGGGTAGCCTAGGGAGAATTGATCTCTCTCAGATCGGTTTTAGGCCCGATCCGGTCATAGTCTGTGGCGACTCCCAGGGCAGCGATACGATCCAAGAGCTCATTTATGGAGGAGAGCTCGATCGGATCTAACTGTTCGGCAAGTTCCGAACTAACCTGGAGATTGGTTTCGATGACTCGAGAGGTCATCGTCGGCGCGCTGGCCGGACGGGCGGTCATAAGAAAACCACCTAGCCGAAGAGTCTGGCCAGCGGCCAAGGCTCCTTTGGCGATAGTATCGTCTCTAAAGACGAGATGAGACATCCTACCTGACGGCGACGACACAGAGGAACTCTCAATGAAAGCACCAATGTCGGTGTAAAAACCGGCAGATCTCGGGTAGGGGGTCCCGAACTGTGCGTCTAGGCGGATGGTAACAGGAGACAAGGGACACTATGTTTTACCCAGGTTCGGGCCCTCTCGATGGAGGTAAAACCCTACGTCCTGCTAGATTAATATTGATGATGTGTGTTACAAGAGTAGATCTACCACGAGATCGAAGAGGCTAAACCCTAGAAGCTAGCCTATGGTCTGATTTTTGTTCGTCCTACGGACTAAAACCCTCCGGTTTATATAGACACCGGATAGGGTTAGGGTTACACAGACTCGGTTACAATGGTAGGAGATCTACATATCCGTATCACCAAGCTTGTCTTCCACGCCAAGGAAAGTCCTATCCGGACACGGGACGAAGTCTTCAATCTTCTATCTTCATAGTCTTGGAGTCCGGCCGATGATGATAGTTCGGCTATCCGGACACCCCCTAGTCCGGAACTCCCTCAAGGGCCAAGCTGGAGGAGGCGAAGCGGCGGGCCGATGCTCTTCGGGCCGCCCTCGAGGTGGCGCAGGGGGAGTCAACCACCTCTCAGGGCGAGGTGCTCCTTCGCCAACGGGTGGAGGAGGCCGAGGCCGTCGCGCGCCAGAATGCAGATGAGATACGTCAGTGGCGAGTCTTGGAGCATGAGCACGGCCCCATGCTCACCACGCTCCGGGAAAGAGCCAACACATCCTTGGGTAACATCTGCGAGGCGGCTGTTGGCGAGCCGCACGCGGTTAACTACGCCAGCAACCTTCAGTTCTTCACCGATGTGGTGGCACGGTTGGAGGCCTTGGTCGGTCGGGGCCAATAGGTTGGTGGAGGAGAGGAGCAGCGCGCTGCTTGGGCGCCTTTTCTCGTGTCTTCACCATCTCGGAACATGGACCCCGCTTTGACTTTGGCGCAGCCATCGCCCAGTTCCCGGGCCGTCCGGGGCGACCTGGCGCACTGGGTGGAAGACAATGTGGATGCTCTCGTCAGGGCCTTTGCTTCGGACAACGATGGCGTGATCGTGGCTGCCGATGATGGCGGCGTGGTGAACGGCCCTGACGCCGCCGATGGCCACGCAGACAGTGACGGCGAGGCTAGCGATGCCAGCAACGGCTCGGGAGGTGCTCCTGAGGACGCATTGGGGAATTTATCCGACATGAATAGAACTCAGGTTTTGGCCTGATGGCTGTGAGAGCATTTTGGGAGGGGGAACCCCTCATGTAAAACTTGTGTTCATCATATTTGCAGGTGTTACATCGCCCATACGCCCACGCCAAGTGGTTGGCTAAGCGACGTCCTGGTTGGCCAGTTTACCTTTGTTTTGTACGAGCCCTGAGATAGCCTGCGGGAGGCTGCGGTGACCCGAGTGTCTCCTGATCGAATCCGTAGGATCTGCAGTAAAAACCCTCCGGAGAGGACGCTGCGGCGGCAGGCTGGGCTGCGCGCAAGCTAGGCCTGGCCCGGCTCGCGAGGGGCTTGCGAGGGGAGGCAGCCGAGGCGGAGTGGTAACCATAACGCGAGAGATTTGCTCGAACGAGACTAAGCACCCCTTCCCCGAACACACGCAAATCTCAAATTCGAATCCAACTTAAATCCAGCGGGGGAAAGCGACAACCAAAGGGAAAGGCGAAGAAAGCAGAAGAAAAGCCGCGTCCGGCACCTAGTCTAGTCTTGGGCGTCTTCTCACCAAAGACGGAGCTAAGTGCTGCCACTGGGCGTGGGAGGGAGCCCCAGGGCCTGAGGCCGGCACCCCTGAGACTCCGGGGCGTGTATAGCCCCACTCATTATTACGTCAGAGTGTCACGGGCAGCGAGCTTCACAGGCGTTTGCCTTCTTCACAGGCTCCGGGCCTTTCTCGGAAAAGATGAGCTTTTCAGGCATTCGCCTTCTTCACAGGCACTGGGCCTTTTCCAAAGAGAATGAGCTTCACAGGCATTTGCCTTCTTCACAGGCACTGGGCCTTTTCCAAAAAGAATGAGCTTCACATCGCCAGACGAGGGCCCCGCCTTGCGCCACACTCTAGTGCCATCAACGACGACCGAAAACCAGGACGCCGCCGATGGGGTAGAGCGGTCGCCAGTGGTTCCACCGACGACCACAGGTCCTCCGCCAGGGGCAGGCCCTGAGGCACCTCCCCAGCAGAGGGCCTACCTCCTGAGAACGCCTTGCTCCGAACGCCGCGGTGGTGATGTTGGATCTCGGCCCCTCTCCTGCAGCTCCCTGCGCCCTCCTCCCGAGGGGTAGGAGACTGCGGGAGCGGGGCAGCTGCTCGCCGCGGCGACCTGCACCTCCTGCGATCCATGATTAGCGTATGCTTGCTCCTGAGGAAGTAGCGGTACCCGATAATCGTCGCCCCCGGCGCGACCAGTGGGACAATCCCAAGGTTCCTGGAAGAGCTCAGCTTCTGGCGCCTCATCCCCCGGCTGGGCTGAGGAGCGAGCCTTGTTCTCCCTCATGCGGGTGCCCTTGGTCCATCATGTGGGGCACGTATTCTTCTGGCGCCGTCGTCCGAAGGCCACGCCCGTAGTGCTCGGCGTGCCATGCGGCTTTCGCTGATGCGCCCACCGTGGGGTGGTGGCGCGGCGTCCACAGGCCGTGGGTTACGTCGAGTCCTTCTTCTCCAGCGGACGGGGCGGGGCAACCCGCCGCCCGGCCCGTCTTGACAACCGCTGGTGTTGGAGTAGCTTTGGAGCCCGCGGGCACGCCTGGAGCCCCCGCGCAGGCCGCCCTGGGCCTGAGATGGAAGCTGGGTGCAGAAGGGGTGAGCCCCCAAGGCGGCGAAGCCCATGAGCTCTGCCACTCGCTCGATGTACGTCGCGGCCGCTCTCAGCTCGCTGCTTGCAGCAGCTCTCAGCCACCTTGTGGCGCGGCCCTCGAAGTTCGCTTGCTCCCGGCGGGTGTACGGTGACGTGGTCGCGGCGTGATTGGAGGCCTCGCTGCCGACCGCGCTGCCGCGGCGTGAGAGCCGTCGAACTGTCTGCGCCGCTGCCGCGTTGGCGCCCTGCGGACCGCGAGCTGCTGGGGCACGGGTCGCCCGAAGCGGCTCTGTGGCGGGCCACGCCGCCCAAGGATCTGGGTTGCCCGCTTGGTCGCCGGACATGGTGATGACGATGCGACGGAACACGAGGTGGCAGAAGGTGGATTCCGGCGCACCCTACCTGGCGCGTGAAATGTCGGATTTCGGGTTCCGGCGGACCCTTGAGGTTCGAACACTGGGGTGCGCGCGGAGATCCAACCTTCCACCGTCTCGCACCTTGCCGAATCGCTGGGACCTAAACTACTAAACGGAACAGCACAAGAGACGCGAGATTTATACTGGTGCGGGCCACCGTTGTGGTGTAATACCCTACTCCAGTGTGTGGTGTGGTGGATTGCCTCTTGGGCTGATGAGGAACAATACAAGGAAGAACAGCCTCGTGAGGGTCTGTTCTTGGCGGGTGCGATTAACTGCTAGGTGGTGTTCAGTTGCTCTAGCTACTGGTTTCTTGATGAGGATTCCGATCTCGGTCCAGCTGCCTCTACCCAGTGGGTGGCTAGTCCTATTTATAGGCGAAGGCCCTGGGCCTCTTCCCAAAAATTGAGCGGGAAGGGCGCCAACAATTGGCCATTTTGAAGGGGAACAGCGGGTACACTTATCCTGACTAAAGTTGGTCCTCACCTGCCAAAGGCTCTGGTGATGACGCCTGCTTGGGCTCCACGATGACTCCCTTCCAGCCGTTGGGCTGGTCTTGGTCTTGTTGCACCGAAACGGATGCCTTTGCTTGATGCTCTCGCCTGCGCTTGCTCCCTTTGCACCAAAGAGGAAAGGAGGACGCTGTGCGGGCTGGCGCCCGACTGGCGCCCTTGGTCGTCATGGCTTGCGTCATGGGCACCTCGCGAGGTACCCTGCCTTGAACTCTCCGCCTCCTCATGAGCCAGCCTGACGAGGCCGTGCCTGAGGAAGCTCCTTGTCGTCCGCCCTGCGAGGCTTGGCCCCTCGCGAGGGTCTTGAGCTTGCGTTGATGAAGATGGGCCGTGCTGGGCCTCCTTGAGCCACGCCACAGCCGCAGCGGCAGGCAAGTCTGGGACCCCGTTCCCGAAAAGTCGATGGATGCCCACGCGGAGAGGAGTCTGAGGTTCACTTTGGTTCGGCTGCGGTGTGAGGCTGCCGTCGCCAGGGCCTGGCTAGCGGTGGGAGTAGTAGGGGCGGTGAGGCCTCAACGGCAAGACAATGACTTGGAGGCAGGAGGCGAGCGGTCTCCCAGCGCTGGTTTGGTAATTTGGTGCAAGAAGAAGCGATGATTGAAGAAGCGGGAGGACCGTTCGATTCAAATCGAGCAGTTCTGCCGCTAGAATCGCTTGTTGACTAAGTTGACAAGCCTGCGTGCAGCGTCAATGTAGTAGGCCTGAGGTCAGCCTCCCAACCGGTGCGCCCGGATGTCGATGGGAGGAATCATTTTTCGCGTAATAATGAGGTAGTTGATTGCGTGCGGCCAGGCCAGCGGAGGGAGTAGGGTGGGCGAGGAAGCTCAGCGGCATCACAGTGGGCCACAAGAGGAGGGAGTAGGCAGTCCCGCCGGCGCTAGTTTAGGCGGCTGGAGCAGGAAGATCAGAGATTGAAGAAGCACGTCGGCCTTTGGATGGACACCCAATAGGCACTGCTCCTAGAATCGTGTGTTCAGTAACAAAGCCTTGCGTAAACAAGTCAGCCATTTGCTATTATTTTTATAATTTTTACTCATTTTCTAATTCATATGGAATTTATTGCAGCCCGTTTTCCATTTTTTGAATTGCTGGCCATTTTCTGGTCATTACCAGGGTCAAAATATTAACTAAATATGTGGGAAATTTTTAAAATTCGCAAATTTTTGCTGGGGAACGAAATATTCTTAATCCAAAAATTAATAGCCATAATTTAAAAATAAATTAGTACTCTGTCATGTTAAAACCAATGAAATACGTATAAGATATCAGTGAAGAACAAAAACAAAAAAAAACTAATATCCCATTTGCTATAATTTTTTTGGAATTTTCAACCCCTTTTGATATTACTTTTAATAGACATTGACCATACTCTTTGGCCAGGACGGAATGCATCCCTCCTCGTCTTGAAAGGTTTGCAGCCCGATGGTCGGAGAAAACAAATAGGCCTAGCTTGGGTATTCTTCAAAAAGAAATCTTGGGCTACCTATTTTCCCAAAGAAGCGGTGCATGAGCATTTAGCTTTATTTATTTATTTACTAATTTATTTTTAGGGGACCATGATCATGTACAATTGTCGGATTCATGTGAGAGCCTCCCTTCCAGCTAATTATGGGCTTCTCTATTGGGCCTTCATCAGTGGGCTGCATCTTATCAACAATTGGAAAATGTGTTCCGTACGAAAAATAGTATGAGCTACGTACAGTATGGGGCACTAAAGGATCGAACCGTGCAACGAATTCCAAAACATTGTGTTTGTCGTTCTAAAAACACATTTATTCAACCAACAGACGAAATATACTATTGAATATACATTGAAAATAGCAGCAGCGGCAACCAGGGCTGGGGGTGCAACAGAAGCATTAAGTAGTCCAGAAGAGTGAAGACGCAGCTCTCTCTTCCAAACCAAACATCAGCCATCATTACAAAAGGGCTACCAAAAAAGAACAAGTGTATGCATCAAACTAAATAAAGATCCTACTATACCAAGTGTACACATCTAACTAACTGGCTCAGTTAGACGTTACTATTTATTAAGCTGTGGAGATTTGCTGACGGCTTGAACCAGATGGGTGCCTGACGGGGGAAACTCTAGCCAAGGGTGAAGTCGATACTTGCGACCCTCTCTCCTACTTTGGGCTGCAGAGCGTGGCGGCACATATCGAGGTATGGTGCATGCAGAGACGCATGGTACGCTGTGTACACACAGTTTTGCAAGATGAACGAAACCGCGCTGCCATCATGATCCTTGCCGTCGGTTATCTCCTGGTTAATCGGATAATTCAGTCCAACAAACAGAGAGCGTGTACCAAGGCTACTTACCAGCCTCCAGTCAAAAATTCCTGAAGTCCCAGAGAAGCTGGGATCCTGCTCAAAGACCTTGCAGTGACTGTGATTATATTCCGCAAAACAACATGTCCAGTATGTGCGAACGATCAACAATCTTTCGCCGTTGTCTGATCGAGCCAGGAACCACCTGCAACTGCCATGTCGCTTTTCTTTGAAAGGTTCTGGAATTAGGAAGGGTAGGGACACCAGGCGGCCTACAACATCATATCAAGTTGCAGACAAATAAAAAAGGGCTCTTGATTTAGTCAATCTTAAGAACAACATGTTATGAGCATGAATATTTTTTCCAGTAAATGTTGACAGTAATATAAGAAAGCCATCATGATATCATAGGAAAGTAACATACTGCTGCAACAGCCGTTTGTAGCGATGACTAGAGTAGGCCAGCAATACGTCCAGCCATAGAAGGCGTCGACAGCGTAAATGAAACCCTTGTGTTCAATGGCATCAGAGAACCATGGAGGATGTATGTTCCTGCGATGGACGTGCAGGTTTATCCACTTACCGCAGGGACCTGTCAGATAGGCGAGACCGCGGTTGCGGAACGCAATTAGCCTGAAGTCTTTATAATTCGCAGATCTTGTGGGCACTTGGCAGATTACAACCTTGAGCAAATCAAACTTGGTATCATGTTGGCCACTGTAAGATTCCGAGTATTCTGGGCATGGTGCCAAAGCAAAGGCAGTGTTAATCGAAGGAAGGGAGATCAATCGCCGGGTGTAGACCTCCACGAGCACCATCCAAGACGTGTTCATGCCGACCCAGTACATACCGTTAATGTAGCTGAGCCTGACAGGGATTGGATCACCGTGAAGGGGGTTGATGCTCGCCACCCTATGATCGTTATGCTGCGTGACACGCCATTTCTGAATATCAGGCGGCATCAGCAAGCAAGGAGCTGGCTTAAAAAGCTCCGACCTGAGGGCTTTGAGTAAACGGTACAGCCCCAACGAGCACGCGGCGAGCAGCATGGTACTAAGATTGTCCACACGCGAAACAATGAGCTTGATTACGTCTGTGGGGAGCGAATTCCAGCCACTCTTTCGGCGGACGTTGCTCGGTTCTGCCATTGTTAGTGCTTGGGTTTCGGACGAGGGGGGAGGCGCCATAACGGGGATGGAAGCTTGGACGAGATTATGTGCGGACAAAGATGGAGAAGCGAATATGTGATGTAGGAAGTGGACAGGTGATGATGACTACAGCACGCCGCTTGACTTACGAGACACATACCAGCAGCGTAGGGTCATATCGATGCGGACAACTTGCTTGAGTGATCACGATCTTGGTACTCCCTACGGTACCTACTACGATTACTATGCCCTAGCTTGCTAGAGTAGATTAGTAGAGTAGGACTCTGCTCTACTGCTAGCACCGGAGGAGTAGTATATTCTAATCTAAAATAGTTACAAACTTCAATGCCCAAGCGTGGAATGACTACGAACCGTGCTCAAAGACCGTGTCTACGTGGTGTTTGGACTTATATGCAAAAATAGCAAGATGCCCGTGCATTGCACGGCACACCATCATCACCAACTCGGTTTTTTCGTACTCCTACTCCTATAAAAGACTTCGATTGGTGATGATGGAGGCGAGGAGGCGTGTTCAGCCCGGGCGGCGTGACGGCAAGCAGCACTATTCGATTTGTTATAAAAACAAAGAAGAGTACTAGAGATAGAGACATAGGGAGGAGCACGAGGTTGTGGGAGATAAGGATTAACAAGGCAAGGCCTTATTTGTAAATGTGGAGAGAGGTGCGGGTATCTTTTGTAAAATTGTCATAGTTAGCTTTCTATCCGTCAGATAAAGATCGGACGGTCTATATTACAAGATGGCAGGCATACCATCATCACCAACTCGGTTTTCTATAAGAGTAGATATATATAGATATAGATATATAGAGACTAGGGAGTACTAGTAAGGACACCATCTACTGCTTCGTGTGCTACTCCTGCGCTCCATTCGGCGGCCGCAATGTCCCCTACAGCCACCCCTCCCGCGCTCCATTCGGCGGGCGCTGTTGAAATCTGGGGAGCGCACTCTCGCGACTGCTGGCAGCCACGACTTCATCGATGACAACTTCTTCCCCGACCTCGGCAACCTCTTCCTCAACGACATGGGCGACAACCTCAACACCAACGGTGCTGCTCCCGTTGCACCGTATGTGTTTCTGTCCTTCCTGTTTGAAATCGTGGTAGAATTCATGTTTCTACTCTGTATCCTACTATTATGCTAGTCCACATGATTAGTTTCATCTCTGTTATAGCCGTCATGATTTATTTTGTTCTTATTCGGATTAAATCTCGTAGTAATTTGCTCATATATTCAACTGGCGCAACGTCCCCTACAGCGACTCCCGTTTCATGGACGGCCTGGTCGATGCCTCCAAGGAGCCCTTCGTCCACTGCTTTGAGTGACCGATGCCGTTTTGTGGCTCGCCGGCAGACATGGTGCATCACCTCACGGATGCGTGCAGCGGTCATTGCTGGCTCTTGGCGGAGAACATCAAGTACGACACGTGCTACCGGTTCACCATGCCGGAGTCGCTAGAGGATCACCGCCGCCTGCTAGTCTCGGAGGAGGACGGCAGCGTCTTCCTTTTGATGGTTGGCACCGGCGAGGCCCGCGCAGGCCGTCGCCCCGTCTCTATAATGTGCATCAGGGGCGTCGCCGCTGATGCTGACACTGACACGAGGCAGATGTACGAGTGCGTGGTCAGCTTTACTACCCCTCCAGGACGCGTGGGTGGCGACAACGGCCTCATCGGGCGGACTTGGACTCTGGGGAGCTGGGACTATCCCGCCAATGTGGACTTGGAAAACCCATGGCATCCTTTACCCGCCGACGAAGTGCACGGGGACTCCAACGAGGTTCACCTGGACATACGCATTATCAAGTGCACTTAGAAAACATGTAGTGTGTGTGTGGGCGCTTATGGCTCGTGTCTTTGCCGCTTTTGATTCTGTTAGCTTGTCGTTAAACTTGAGTGGCTTTCGCTGCAGTCCTTCCTTTGAACTGCTCCTCTGAGTGATCTGATGTAAGACACTTTGGGTTTCATTTGATAATGGAACCATGGAGGAGCCTCCCTGTTCTTCTAAAAAAAATTACGCATTATCAAGTTAAATGTTGATCATTAGTCTTCGCTCAATGTAATCCGCTGTCTAAGAATGTGGAGACTTCCATGCAGGATCTTGCTCTATTGGAGTATCGCGCATGAATAAAAGTGTATCCATTTATGGTTTAGTCTAGAATCTTCCATGTATGAATTTTTACTACAAGATCTTGGTGAAAGAGTTACGATGAACCATTTCTCACATCTCCTCGCCCCCTTGCAAGTCATCTGATTTAATCCCTCCGTCTAGGTGTATAAGGGCATGGTTAATATTACTTAATAGTATAGCCAACTGTTGACTATAAGAAAGTGCCATGTCATCTGTAGCCAACATGTATAACAATCGATACTCAAAAACTAATTCTTAAAGATCATTTCTTGCAAAGCACAATAAGTGTTATTTATTCACAAGTTTTGGATGCAGGTTGAACAGTTGAGCGCTTTTGTTTGCAAAAGATACCTTTTTATCTATTTAACCCGGATGTTTGTGAGCTCTAGAGATGAGATAATATCCGAAGAAACCTATCAATACCCGTTACACATGAGATGACCCCCACATCCTTTGTCAAAATAAACAACTCCCCGATCAATGCATTTCACTCTTCGGCGCAACGCACGGGCACCTTACTCTTGTAGATTAGTAATGCGACCAAAAATTGAACTAACATTATATATAGTACGATAAATCTTGATGCATGTCACCTATAATTATATCATTCAAAACTATGTTCAAATATGAATCCAACGATATAGTTTTTGTTGACATGCACTAACATTTTGTCGATTAATTCTTCATCCAAATTCAATGGGGGACTAATAAACCACGACCGATGTAGTACAAGTGTAGAGGGCGGCGCTGCACGGGAGTCTCACCTCTCACCCCGCTCGTGGCGCGGCTGTAAAGCCGTCATATCACAAAACCCAACCACTCCCAGTAATAAGTGGCCTGGTAAAATAAACGGACAAGCAACCATCACAGCCCTCCGTCTTTTTTGCATTTCATCTCTCTGCATTTACTTTCTCCGGTTCATCTCGCACACTCGATCCCTAGCTACTACTCCTAGGGCCAGCTCTTTTGGCGGCTACCGCAGCTTTTCCCACAAGACTAGTCACAGTGGAGAGTAACAATAAGGCGCCTCACTCATTTATTTGGGCTTCTAAACTACTACTCCGTCCTGGTTTATTCCTCACCATTGTAATTTGTGCTAAATTTTGATCAAAGATTTAACTGATGAAATGTTACTCCCTCCGTCTAGGTGTGTAAGTCATCTTACGAAAACCAAATAATCCCAAAACACTTAGGCGCGGTGCATTAACTTCTACCTCGTTTCTTGTTTCTTCACATATCAACCAATAAGAGATAAAGAGTGTGCATGCTTTTACTGACTTGAGATATCAAACACGACATGCAGTGGTTAGTTCATTGCATGCAATATTATTAATTAGCAAATAAACATTAATGTTTCTCGTTTTCTCCTTCTCCTTGGTCACGGTGCACAGCCTAAGATGACTTACTCACCTAGACGGATGGAGTAGTGCATGTGACATGCACTAACATTTCATTAGTTAAATTTATGATCAAAATTTGACACAGATTAGAATGGGGACCAATAAACTAGGACGGAGGTAGTAGTTATGGGATTACTAATTTAGAAGCCTAAAAGAGCTGGCCCCTGGTACTCCTACTAGTAGTAGTACTCAAGTTGGAATTCCAATTGCACGGCACAACTTGTTAGGCAATAAAATTCGATACAGGTTGTAGGAAGCGGTTTGGGTATTTGCATGCCTTTCCAACCAGTGAGATACTCCGTACAAAGTACGACAGAGAAATAATGGCAGAGAAGGAAGCTAAAAGTAAACAATCAAACGAGCATTTTTCAATTTTTTTGCATTGAATCGTTTCACAAGCTTGACTAGTGCTCTTTTTCTACTTTTACAAAAACCGCATCGTAATGTTAAAACGTGCATTTGCACGTACATAAGTAATAGTAGTACTCCCTCCGTCTAGGTGTACAAGTATTCCCTCCTTGGTCATGGTGCACAACCAAAGATGACTTATTGACCTGGATGGAGGGAGTAGCACAGTCTGCAAGCATATATCGAGAGAGACGTGTAGTGCGATAGTACATAGTAAAGTTTGTGCTATATGCACGTACTTGCAAAATGCGTACGAATACACAAGGTTTCCAAACTTTCCCTTTTACATACTTAATTAAGGACGCTAAAAAATTCATGAACGTTCGGGATTTATCATTTGCGTCCTAAAACTAATGAGATCGCCTTACGAAACAAAAATAATACTCCTCGTAAAAGCCACGGCGCTCGCAAGAGGCTTGCGGCGCACCACGAGTGCCCTGGTGCGCGGCCGTTTCCCAGCGCGCCGACACAATGCCTCTTCCTCAGCCTCGCAACTCGCTAGGTGCTGATTGGCGGCTTACCGGCGGGCGAGCGCGATCTCACCAGTGTGGTGATCTGGCGCTAACAGGTACTTCGCCTCGCTGGAAGCGTGCACCCAGTCCACGTACCGCCAAGCGTAGATGAGGCCCTTGGGCCCGACTGCACTCAGGGCGTCGGCACGGGCGTCCTCCGCCACCGTCACGGCCCTCGCACGAGCCTTCTGTCAAAGAGCCAATTGCCCGACTCTCTCGGACGCGACATAGGCCTCCCAGACAGCTTGTTCCGTGGTGCTCTTCTCTTCCTCGGCCTTCTTCTCCGCCTCTATTTTGGCACGCTCTGCTGGAGGCAAAACCTCCCACAAGGCAACATCTATTTCTTTCCAAAGCTCCTCAAGGCTGGGGGGCTCGGCGGGCGGCGCGGCGTTCTCCTCGTAGCGGGGAGCCGACGCGTCCTCCGACGCGCGTGCTGGCGAGATTGGCAACGTCGACGCGTCCACCTCGACGCGTCGCGGCAAGGAGCGGAACGCCGACGCGTCCTCCTCGACTAGTGGCGGGGAGGAACAGAACGGCGACGCATCGCGTCGCGGCGAGGAGCGGAATGCCGATCCGTCCTCCTCGACTAGTGGCAGCAAGGAATGGAACGGCGATGCGTCGCGTAGCGGCGAGGAGCGTAACACCGACGCGTCCTCCTCGACTAGTGGTGGCGAGGAACAGAACATCGACGCGTGACCATCCGCGCGGTGCAACGAGGGGCTCCGAGGGCTTGGTAGGGGCGATGCCATGGTGGTCGACGTGAGAGGGAGGGGGAGGAGATAGCGATGAACGTGAACATGATGGGGATGAGATAGCGATGTCATGGGAGGCACAGTATTTATAGCGAGCAATGGCACACCTACGTAAGATATGGATCGAAGCTGCATCGACTTAGCTGCAGGTCCGGTTGCATCAGCGACATGTGGGCCAGACCCCTGTTGGGCCCATATGTCAGTGACCCAATGCACCTGCAGTTAAGTAACAGCTACGTGGGCATATTTGTTGGAGTAAATTACGGGGGAGTGAAGGGGTGGAAATATTGCTGGTCACAACGGATTGGACGAGCGTGGGGGGAGGAGAGTCATGCATGTAGATTTTTTCACATGGGGTGGAGTGGTGGGACTGTCGGAGGGAGAAGGAGAGTTTGGCAGGCATATTGTTTCCACACATGGAGAGGAAAAGATTTGGAGACGAACGGGCTTCCTGCAGGTATGGGGAACGGTGCGTAATAAGTCATCTTGCATGCCGGACTAGGTATAGTCTCAATTCATAAAAAACATACACGCCCCACGCATGTTCATATTTCAAGGTTCACTAAATTATTGCATGCGATGATTAAGGCTGCCCATAATGGTGGTATCTTAGCTGGTATCATGCACACGGGAATACTAGCAAACATGCTGATGTGGCAAAGAATTAAAGAAGAGAGGGGGGTTAGAGTAACTAGTGTTCATGCATGCATTGGTAAACACATTTTTGTGTGAAGAACGACAACACTAGTTCAGTACTTTTGCAGACTTCAAAAACTATTCCACCGCCTCTACTATCTTGCTAAGAGTAGGTGAAAATTTTGAATCGAGCCCTTTAAACTAGAAGGGAGGTAGTGGTACTCTAATAGCTAACCTTGTTGTGATGACAAGATAGGACATGGCACGCACTGGACGGAGGAACTAGTCTGCATTGTGCATTTAAGTTTTGTCTGAAGTCAATGTACCTCTACTTTCACCAGACTTATAGAAAATGTATCAACATTCACAATGTCAAATCAATATTTTTACACTCATTGTAAAACGTAGTTCTTATACTCATTATAATCAGATTGTAGATATTGATATTTTTAGTATAAATTTGGTCGTGGGATTTCATTGATGCCTGTCAAAGCATGGAGGAAGCGGAGCTTAGGGCTTGCATTGCCGGTCTCTACATAGGTATTTCTCATCATAATCCTGTAATTTTAGAGACTGATTGCGCTTTTCTGGTAGCGTCTCTTGCATCGGGGGACGATGACAGGTCTGCTATGCGTGACCTGAAGATGAAAGTGTTGAGCATCTCGAAGTTGATCAACAATCTTCAATTGTCAAAGATTAGTCGCTCGCCAATAAGTCGACACACTTAATCGCTAAGTATAGCTTTGACAATAGATTAGATGGTATTCTTGTAAATAACGACGCCTGTGTGGTGAATATTGTATCGAATGAGTGTATGTGCGGCCGGTTAATTAATATAAGGTGGTGTTAAAAAAGTATAAATTTGGTCAAACACTTTGCAAACGGTTGACGGAAGTAAAAATGACCAGAGGGAGTATCATGCATGCATAGTAGGCAAAAAAAATTGCTCATTTATAGCCGGTCCAAGTCTCAAAGGGCCCGGCCGTGCGAGGGAGGCGAAGGTCGTTGGAGGCGCGCGGTTGACGGAATTAAGTGAAGTTACATCCACACGCCGGCATGGAATGCGAACAGGCAGAAGCTATACCGTCAGGCATACGATATGGGTCTAGTAGACATGACATCTAGTGGGTCCCGCATAGTTGTTGAGAACTCTATGGGGGCTTGCAGCCGTTTATCCACCGGCAAGCCAGCAACCCCACGCTGTTCGCATGCCTTACTCATCCCCATCTTCTACTACTTTACAAAAGTTTGCTCCCAGTCGTCCCGTCCTTTCACATTAGTTCGCTCCCAGTTTTTGCGGAGTACAACAGTTCAACTTCTCCTAACCCTCCTCCAAAATCCATGGCCTCCCAAATCTCCATTGTCGCCGCTGAGTACCAGGTTAGAGCCATCACCGGTGATCAGTTCATCGTCATCTACACACGTGGATCCGCAGCGGTGAAAGCATGGCTTACTCGCTTCCTACGCATGTTCAATGGTTCAACGGATGAGTGGGTCGCTAGGCTAGATGTTGAGTACACCACAGTCCTGGGACGAGAGAAGGATCTAAAGGACGAAGAGAGGAAGAAGCCCGCCGTGATCCAGGTTTGCGTACATAACATTTGCTTGGTCTACCACATATGCCATGCCGACGTTGAGTGCCAGGATTTGAAGAACTTCCTCAAGGACAAAAGAGAGTTTTTCATTACTGTAGGCTTTAAGAACGACAGGGATGTCCTGCATCGTATAGGTCTCGTTGTAGGCCAGCCCTTCGATATCCAGAAGGAAAGCCTGGTGTCCTCCTCTCAACCTTCAATGTTGACCCTGGCAGCAGCCATGATTGATCCTTCGTACGCAAAATTGAAGAAACCTCATCACGAGTTTCATCATGCATGGGAGTCGAAGACATTAGATGAAGATCACATCATGTATGCGTCAATGGATGCCTACCTTTGTTTAAATATCTACAAGGGTTGGATGAAGAAGCAGAGCCCATTGTCCGGTTCAAGCAAAGAAGCGTCGGCGACGAGGAAGAGGAAGAGGGACGAGGACGAAGTCGAGGACGTGGACTCGGACTACGAGTAGATGGCAGTGCCGTCGCTCATGCTGGTTGTACTGCAGTGTCAAGCGGACTAGTTGCTTAGTTTATTTTCAAGGATGTGTTGTGCTGAGACCCCAGCTCAACTATGTTTAGTATGTTCTTTCTCGTTATTTGAACTCTTTAGTACGTACAATAGTACTAGTACTATGTCTTACTACTGTTCTTCTTGCAGTTGGTACTACTACTCGTATCTTCGTGTTCCTACTGTACTTAATACGTTCGTACTAGTAGTATAATTTGGGGCAGTCGATTTGTGAAAGAAGTTCGAAGGAGCAAAGGAAGAAGACGGTAGAAGAGGTGGAAGAAGCCCTTCTAGCCATCCATGTTGCATCAAACGGCTCACATGAGTCGACTTACCCAAATTGCTCCTTCAGATTGCAGGATGCACGTGGAATTCAAGGTCTTGAAGGTAGATTCGGCGTCCGCACCCGGTTTGCGGGCTCGACGCGCGCGCGACCGGCTTCCGCCGCGACAGCCACCATGCGCGCCTCCTCCGCGTGGGCGGAGACGACAATGACACGCTAGTTCCTCCTCGCCGGCATGCTGGAGCACGCGCTCATCCTCCTCTTCGTGCGTTGCGTGCATAGACGCGGCTCCACCAGCTTCTCGCGTGCTTGGCAGCGCGGCGGCATCGCGAGGAGGGACTGCAGACGACGTGAGCGGGCGAGCCTTCGGCTTCATGGCACAGGGATGGCGGCGGCCGGCGGTGATGGGCGGAAATTGTTGGCCGGAGCAGGCGGGCGCCGCATGCGCAACTGCGGGCGGCAAAGATATTGATGAGTGTGCGTGTGGGAGCTTACTTTAGTTTTATATAAGGTTGGTCAAACTTAAAATAAAACCGTACTAGTACACGTAAACATTAGACTTAGGTAGCACTTTTATTAGTTAGTACCACAGCCATGATACGGAATCCTGTGCAAGCGCGTGAACCGTGGCCGCGCGGTCGATCGAACGGTGTGTCACCGTGTCGCGCTCGAAGGACATCCACCGAACCTTTTTGTGTGTGTGAAAACAATCCTCGAATATTATTCAACTTTTTTTCCTGGGAAAGTTCTTGACGCTGCAATATTTCCATACATTTGAATTTAGCTCCAGTTCGTGTTTATTTGTATTTGGACGTTTTAGGTGCGCCCTAGTTTTTTTTAATACTGATTTTGTGTGTGTGACTGAGAGAGAACGTGTGTATGTGTCCATATGTGTGTTGTGGCGGAAGGGCAATGTGGAGACGGTGTGCGTGTGATACAGACATAGAGAGGTGTGAATGTGCAAATGGTCATGCATGAGTGAGACATAGACAGATATGCCGATACGTTGTGTATACATGAGAGGATGTTCTTCTAGTTTACTTGTGTGTGTGTGTGTGAGAGAGAGAGAGGGAGAGAGAGACATATAGAGAGAGAGAGGAGCATCCGTAACACAACAACCATCTCTCTCGATTCGTCCGTCCCTCGCACGGTCGCATGCAACACATGCATCAACACGCTCATTTTGACACCCTCACCCGGCCCCTGCCCACCTCAGGGCCCGCACAATCTCTTAGTGAATACCCATTACTCTCCTTAGGTTTGTTTTCTCTCAATATCTCTCTCTCCCTCTCTCTCTCTCACACACACACACACACAGACACACGCAACACAACACACACACACACACACTCCCCCGAGCACACAATTCATCCCCATCCAGGGTTACACGGCGACCACTCTCGCTTGTGCTTCTTTGCACCCCAACATGCACAACACCTCAATCTTCAAAGAGGGCAGGGAGCAGATCGAAGACGGCGACCACACCGCGCTAGAGGATGCGGGGTCATTTGGAAGCAGGGTGATGTGACGACGGCTGACTGACTCCTACCCCCACCCTCTCTCTCTCTCTTGCACAAAATTACCAATACCTCTCTCCCCCGCACAAAATTGTCAATCCCTCAACCCACGAGATCCTTCCCCTCTCGTCCATGTTTTTCCAGCTCTCTCATCAAACATATTGTCTCTTCTCCTTCCACGTATACATAATCTGGATGCACACACATCTCATGTATATTACATGTCTCCATCTTTCTCACATACCTAACTTCTTCCTCTCTCTTTCTCTCTCTATCTCTCTCCCTCTGTCTCGTTTGGTTTGTCTCCTACTCTCTTGTCCATATACATACAATCTTTCCCGCCCTATCTGCTCCATCTTCAAAAGCTCTCTCTGCACGTTTCATTCACACCTTGGGATATGTCAAAATGTTGCTTC
This sequence comes from Aegilops bicornis, assembly GCA_021605145.1. NCBI lineage: Eukaryota > Viridiplantae > Streptophyta > Magnoliopsida > Poales > Poaceae > Aegilops > Aegilops bicornis. The sequence continues at coordinate 342,772,229 of CM038670.1, forward strand.
TATAATGGCCCTGTTTGGATCATGGGGTTAGAGCTAGTTTGGGTTAGTTGGGGGCTCAAATAACCCAAAAGTATCCAAACAGGGAGGGTTAGAGTGGGTTAGTTCCATCTAACCCAACTATCCCGGTGGAGAGGTGCTTATTTAGGTTAGAGTGGGTTAGAAAATAACTCTAACTCTAACTGTGTTAGAGTATCCAAACAGGGCCAATGGCTGATGTCGAGTTATGGTTGTTTTTGTTGCATCCTACAAAGTAATAACTATGAAATGCATTTAGATTCTCATTTGACTGGGATTATGTGAGTTTGAGCATGGTGTGAACTACTATAGACCTTGTATACATCTTGAGATTCGACAATGATTGTAACTATTGAATTGTATAGACCATTACATTCGAAGTCAATATCCTAATATATTTATTTCACAATTTGAACAAATGATTAGTTCACTACAAACTAAGAAAACAAATGTGTACTCCCTCCGTTTTTATTTAAGTCCGCGTATTAGCATTGGACAAAGTCAAGTTTTGTAAACTCTCAGAAAGCTTATAGCAAAAAATATTAACATATCCAATAACAAATAAATACAATTAGATTCATTATTGAATGTACTTTCACATCATGCATATTTGTTATGGTAATTGTTTATATTTTTCTATAAACATGGTCAAACTTTAGGAAGTTTGACTTCGATCAAACCTAATATGCAGAGTTTACTACTACTCGCAAGTTGCTTAGCTGAATCACTCAACACGCCACACGGGGAGTCCAGTGTCACAAAATTTTGAGGTTGGCGGAAAATCTCCGCGACCCTGATTCGAGCAAAGGGAAGTTACCATCATAGCCTTCGAACAGGCCTCACGGATGGCGCTTGGTAGGGGCTGTTTTCGTAACTTCAGTTCACCCTACCCAGCCAACCCCACCCCAAAGACCCAGAGTAGTACACCTGAATACTCCCCATTTTCTATCCCCACCGCAAAATAGACTTCTCCACGGCACCACAGCCTTCGTGCTCCTCCCCTTTACATCGGCGCACTCGTCCACCGCAGCGCATCTGCCTCATCGACGACCTCGTACGCCGCACTGGAGCTGGTCCACCGTCGTCGTCGTACACAGAGCCTCTTTCTCGGCATCGTCTTCCACGGTCTCGGATCTGCTTCCCAGAAGCCGACGCCAAGCGCAGAAGTACCACCGTCGTGGACAATGAACTGACTCCCGTTGCCGACTATGACTCACAGAGGCCGCGGTGACCATCGTTCTCCTCCTCGATTGGTAATGTGTGTATTGAATCACTTAGCAGTACATGTGCAGTTACAATTTTGTTCATACCTACCCTTCAAATTTCCTGGGTGCTATAGTTCCTGTAAAAGTAATTGGTTATAGCCTCCATTGTCCAACAGAATATCAGCTTGTAATTGTGTGTCGCTCCTGTATCACGCTGTGCTTCGGTAGGTTTTTCATCTGCAACCAGTAGTGTGGCAAATGATGGAAAGTTTTTAGAACTAGAATGATGCCCATGCGTTTGACGGATCAAGATGCATTTGTATGAGTAGTTTATCTTGTGGGAGATAAGGATGAACGAGGGAAGGCCTTATTTGCAAATCTGGAGAGGGGTATGGGTATCTTTTTGCAAAATTCCCATTTTTTTCCTTCCTATCTGTCACATATAAATCAGACGACCTATATTGCAAGAAAAAAAATATAGAGAAAAAAAAGTAGACAGTAAAGGAAGTAGAGATAAATATTAAATATTAAATATAAAATAAATATAACAGTAGAGAAGAGAGTAGAGATAGCAGAGACGTCTTGAAAGGATCGCGCGCGCGGGGGAAAAAGCGGCTGGGCGTGCGCTAGATTTGGCGCGCGGCGTCCGGCGCACTTTATAAAATCCAACACCCTCCCACCACTCTGTGCCTTGCCACCGCTCTCTCCCCGCTCATTTTCGCCTCCCCGCCGCCGCGCCACCATGCCACCGCATCGCCGGGAAACTTGGGGATACCGCGGCGTCCGCGCGCGCCCATCTGGCGGCTTCTCCATCGAGATCCGGTTCCGCGGGATGCGCCTCTTCCTCGGCAATTTCGACACCGCCAACAAGGCCGCCCGTGCGTACGACGCGGCGGCGTGGCGGCTCTGGTGGCCTCATAAAACATTGAACTTCCCCAACGTGCCGACGTGGGAGCGGGCGCAGGAGCTCGCGCAGGAGCTCGTGCCTCTGCCGCGGCTTAGCACCGACGAAGATCGTCGCGACAACCGGAGGCGGGAGCACCGTCTCGGCATCACGAAGATGGACGAGGAAGCCATGGCACTGTGGCGCCAACACTTCCCGCAGGACATCATCAACAAGCGTGAGTTCTACGCGCAAAGGAGGGCGGAGCGAGCCGCCTATCGCGAGGACAAGCGTAGGCGAAAAGCGGACGCTCAATTCAACATGAGGCTAGGAGCAGCGTCGCCCTGGGAATCCGACGATGACCGGAATTTTCACGCCTACAGTCAGACGTCGGAGGAGGACATCACCGAGGAGGAGTCAGACGACGAGGAGTAGTTGAATTATATTTTTTTATCTATCTATGCTGAGAACTATCCTCTACTCTATCTACTTCTCGATCTCAGCACTTTAAACGCTTTTTTAAAGCACCGCGCGTTGCGATCCTGTTGGAGATGCTCTAACATGGAAGACGAGTGCTTTAATGTTGCCCACAAGATGCGCGAGTATTACTAGTAGTATATTTTTTTGCCATGTTGAGATTTTAAAACCACGAGTGCGAACATGCAGAGGAGCAATGAAGACCAAACACGGGATATTCGGGACATCTTCAAGGAGCGTGGCAAGTTAAAGAGGAGCTGAACCGAACCAGTAAAACGAGCTTTGGTAAGTAACACCCTTTCAATTACTTTCGTGTAGCCTCGTGTTCTTCGACGTGTATATGTTGTAGTTTCTGTTTCTCTTAAGCGTGGTGTTCTTCGATGTGTAATAAGAAGTCTTAATCGTCCTAATGCTTTCATTTCTAGCTTGATGTAGGAAGTGGGTGTTCTCACCTAGTAGTCTGTTTTTATATTTTTTTTTCCTTTTGAATTCACTTCTCCGAGTTCTGTTTATCTGGCTTCTACTAAATGGATCTAGGTTGCTCTGAGTATTGATCTAAAAAAGAAGTAACTTCATGTCGGGATGCAGTTCCTGTGAGGAGGGAAGTATGGTCAACCTCGAGATCATGTTTCTAAAATGAGGTTGGATTACACACAAGGTTCCAGTTCCCTAATGATGCTGGATTAGACACAAGGTGCAAATTCCCAGATCATGCTGGATTACACACAAGCCAGGTGGAGTTGTCAGCTATTCGTGTCCTCGTGGCATTAGTAAAGGCTGAAAGAAAACGTGCAGCAGCCCTTGTGAATGTAGCTGAGTTCCTGAAGAAGCAAAAAGGGCAATCAGATGCTCTCTTCACCCAAGCCAAAGAAGAGATGGAAGAAGTCAGAAATAAGCTAGCAGAGGCAGAGCAGGCTAGGCGTCTCCTGCTATCTAAAACTGTTGTCAATACAAAATTTCCTTCATAATAGCTAGGTTCAAATGTTCATCCAACAAGCATGCTCATAGATGTCCGTGCCTCTACTTATGTGGCACAAAATGTTTTTTCGGGTCATGTAATAACAACAATTACTTTCCAAACAATAATGCATTTAAGCATTGGACATGGTATAGTTCACGCGCAAGAAGCCCGACATTCCAAGTTCAACTTCCGCATCAAACTCATGTTCACAGATATTCGCACATTTCATACATAATGTCCACAACCATGATTCATTTCAAAGCCAAAAAAATGTGAGGAGAGTTATAAATAAAGAAAAACCTCTACTAGTTCCTACTACCAGTGCGAGCACAACAAGTCAAGACCGTGCGTAAATTAATTATATTTTAGTCATTTTTTATGTTCTAAAATGCCTGCCGACTCACGGAAGGACGTGTTGCCAACACACGCGCGGATTCAATGAAAGCAAGCGGGGCAGTCTTAAGCTGGTTGCACGCGGCGAGGAGGCGTGCTCAGCGGGCCTGCAGCGTGTGCGGCCCTCTTGGCCGGCGCACTAGTTCAATGCTTGCGCTATGAGAGGTCGTGTCCGTGCCAAAGCAATCACTCCCTCGAGTCCTTTTTTGTTTGGGTATAACAAAATCTCGTTTTCCATTCACATTTTACAAGTAAAATTCGTGGACAAACTTTGACCCAAAGTACGATGGGGACTAGTAAACCAGAATGGAGGTAGTAGTTTTTCTTAATCAAAGAAGGGTTTCCCCTTCCGATTTTTATTACTGAAAACCAGCATCTAAATCTAAACCATAGTGTTCGCCCTACAACTACCAGGTTCAACATCTCGCAACATAAACCCATACAACCTCCATCGCAAAAAAAACCATACAACCATACGCAAGGAGGTACGTAGTACTATGAATTCCATTTTCGCTCCATAACAATCATTCTGAAAACTACTTACTACTTATAACGTGCCATTGAAAATTGGAACTCTTAACCCCGCTAGAAAAACAATATTTTAAACATGGCTACTCAATCTATGGCAACTGGCGAGCCACCGTGCTCCAAGTCGTTCACCTGTGGTCCCGACCATCAACTCCTATGGATCAAATCATCACGCGAGCTGACTATTCCTACAAAGGTGCTCCACCACGTACCCAGTACCCGTGAATGCAGCAATCGTGCACCTAGGGTTTTAGAGTTTATTTTTAACATCGCCTTTACGTAATACTCATGTGTGCGAGACAGCGAGAGGCCGACTGCATGCGTGCGCCTCTTCTCTTCGTATATGTACTCCACCGTTTGTTTGGTGTCCAAAAAATTATAATAACTACTAGCAGTGTGCCAATGCATTGCCACACGATCAAAGTAGATTATTACATATTCACCGATTTGATAGAAAAAAGTCTAGTTTTGAAATATGTATATCACTAAAAATATGTTATGTTTCACTCAAAATATATTCCTTTGGCGTTTTGATGAGATAAGGGAGGAATGTTGTTGGTTTCAAGATTCGAGAAGTGGTATATGTCTAATTTCTACTCTTACTAGCAAGATGCCCATGCGTTGCACGGAACATAAAGATCTTGTGGGAGAAAAGGATGAATGAGGGAAGGCCCTATCTGCAAATGTGGTGAAGAGTGCGGGTAAATTGCCATATTTTCCTTCCTATCCGTCAGATATAAATTGGACGACCTACATTGCAGGATGGCAGGCCCACCATCATCACCAACTCTATTTTTTATCCCTACTCTTATAAAAAGCATTGTCGGTGATGATCGTGTGCCTGCCATCCTGCAATATAGGCCGTCCGATCTATATCTGACGGATAGGAAGGAAACTATGGCAATTTTGCAAAAAGATACCCACACCCCTCTCCACATTTGCAAATAAGGCCTTCCCTCGTTCATCCTTTTCCCCACAAGATAAAATACTCATACAAATGCATCTTTATGTTCCGTACAACGCATGGGGATCTTGCTAGTTGTTGCAAAATCCCATGTGTGTGAGAGAGAGAGGAGAGTGGAGGAGGACGGAGTGCATGTGTGACAAAGACACAAGGAGTGTGTGTGCGATAGGTATCAGCTTAAAATGAGGCGATAGTGCGTGTGTGCACTATCGAGAGGGCGTGTCTCGAGAAGGGAAGAAAAATCTACATAGATACAAGGAGCAGGAGAGAGATATTTATGCAATGGTGGAAGCACGAGTGTGCGGGTGTATAAACCTATCTAGAGGCTAGCTAGTCGATAAATGTTTGTGAGAGAAGTACGAGTCGGGGTGCGAACGCGAGAGTTTTGTGTGTGTGAGAGAGAGACGGTAGTCGAGAAGGGGAGTGAAAGCAGAAGTTGTGTGTGTGTGTCTGTGAGAGAGAGAGAGAGAGGGGAGACGGTAGTCGGGGTTGTCTGATCGGTAAACAAATGAATAATGTCAGTCTGGAACAGAGACGAAAAGGAGACCACAACAAATGTTGTGTCTATAGGAGAGAGAGAGAGAGAGAGTAATTTTAGTGGTATGAGTCATATGTAGAGACATATAGGGTGTGTGAGGGAATCCCATAGAGAGAAAGACAAAGTGAAAGACGTGTGGAGACTGTGTGTGTGGTGATGAAAAAGAAAGCTTAGGTACCGAGTACCAGAGAACAGTAGAGACGTGAGAGATAATGAAAACCGTGTAATGTATAATGATAGGGAGAGTGTGACACTTCTCAAGGGAGACGTCGAGAGACCATGTTTGCGAGGATAGGAGAAACATGAAGTGAGCGTCTTGGTGAGCTGGAGAAAAGAGAGTGATAGCTACGAAGGAGCATGCATGCGAGAGAGATGGGCGTGAAAGGAGTGAACAAAAAAGGATTCAAATATTTGAATTCGAGATGATGATACATGTAATCCATACTCGAACCAAAATTGATCTATCAAACATGCATACTCATATGAATTCATGCACATCTATGTTATTTAATATGTAGGTATTACTGATCCATAGATTTTAGTAGAACATAATTTGGTTAAATTTTTTGAATTTAACCTTAAGATTTCGAGATTGTTGTATTTGTAAATCATATTATACATATAAAGGAGCAGAATTCTTTGTTGTGCTTTTGAAAGTATATATAAAAATGATGTATATAGAATGTAATTCCAATTGAAAATGGATCCTACCAAAAAAATAGAATACAAACGGGATTAGAATTGAGTTGGCACGGTAAACGTGCACTCTGCAAAATTTGAACGAAGCGGGGAAAGTCGCAGTAACCGCCCGAAACCAAAATCTGCGAGATGGAAATCACTACTGCCTATCCCTGCCACGCAAAGCCTATTGCTGGATTTCTATAGGTTTCGATAAGGTAGGTTTGTAATTTCACCCAAACGTGATGTAAGCGCCTCTCCCCCGGATTCATACACAGTGGGCGCCAAAACACAGTGTGTCCTCGGCCGAAATCGACTCCCTCCCCGATTCATATTCATACACGGTGGGTGCCAAAAACAAACTCTCTTCGGCAAATATTCGGTGTATGCGAGATTACCGTCCTATCCCCAACCGACTAATATTGTTGTGATGTAGTAGAAATTTGAAACCGGGGCCAAGTTTGTAAATTTGCTCGCATTTGAGACAAGTGCTCTGAATACATGGTTCCCCCTTCCTCTCTACCTCCCTTTTCCCCATTCGTACTCCGTGGGCACCAAAACACCCTCTCCACCCCACCCTCCTCTGTCCGCCGCCGTCCGCCACCCCATCCAACGCCGTCCTCCTCGACCATGCCGGAGCTGATACACCGACGCCGCCGTCCATTACAAGAGATCGACCTCTCTCATCCACGCCTTTGGACCGGGATCCTTGCATCTCGTCCTCTCGCTTCATCCCCGCCGTCATCCACCTTGCCGGCGCCGCTCCTACGACCGTCTCGTCCACTGTGCCCCGCCGCCACCGTCTACCCTCCTAGATCTACTTCCACGCGGCCGATAGCCATCGCTACCGCAGTACCGTCAAATTCTCAGCAGATGCATACACGGCGCCGCACCAGAGGTGGTACTCTTTCGTATCTCCTCAACTTATTTATCGCAGCAAGAAAATAGATCGCCACTACTTTACTCTGATTTCTTGTCTTGGTTGAGAAGTTGCCTTTGTCCGGTTTGCACCTTCAGATCCGCCATGGCACGCTCAACACTATACTCCCAATGCTTATCGTTTTCCCCTTTTATATTCCACACTAGTTAAATCATGAGACTAAATTTCAAAATTGGGTCAGTCGATTTTTCAGAGCTCGCCGGAGTTCGCCGGTGCGATCGAAGGGGCTCGGGTGGTTGTGGGGCCTCGCCGAACGAAGAAAACTCGACGCAGGTGGGGGTTGGGGCGCGGGTGGGGGGTGGGGGTGGCGGAGGAACACAGGCGGTGGGGGCCGGTGGTCCGGCCGGCGGCCCGTGCGGTGTTCTGTATGGGAAGAATCAGAGACGAGGAAGAAGAAGGGTTAGGAGACATAGGATCTGTTGGAGATATGCCCTAGAGGCAATCATGTATGATGATATTTCCTATGTGTTTATGAATAAAGATAGTCCTTTGACGTTATCAATGATGTGTATTAGCAAGTATGTGACTTGTTTGTGGGACTATGCATTGTATGATGACTGTCCTAAAAGGTCCCTAGTCGAAAGGGTTGTGTGGACGCGCAGCCGACTAGACTAGCATATGACACGGTCGATGGCTTGGTCTCACTAGCCATGGAGCATTGGATGCTAACCGGATAATATGGAGTTGGAAAGGTCTGGTCGGATTCGACGTGGTCGGATCCGGGTCGAGATAAGGTCCGACTCGGACATACCCAACTATGAGACGCAGCAATATGTCATCTGTGAGTCTCTAGTACAACATACGTTCTATGTCCTAAGACCTGAGCTGACGCATGTACTCGGGATGGTAAAAGACTTGCTTTGGTCCGACCAAACGCTACGCCGTGATTGGGTACTTACAAAGGTAGGTTTCAGGTTTGTCCAGTCCCATGCTGCGAGACATGGTCGAGCAAGATGGGATTTGCCCCTCCGATCAGGAGAGATATACTCTGGGCCCCTCGTGTGATCCGACCAGGATAAGCATGGCCATGCGACAAGGATTATGAGATAATCCGGATAGTGGTCGGTATCACTAGAACGAGAAAGAGGTCGGGCTAGCACAAGGATGACAGTCTCGCCTTGAGCCCGACAACATATATCGTGTGGGAAAGGGAACAGAAGTGTGACACGTTGTACAGGTTCGCCTAACCAGCTTCATAGTCTGCTTGGTGGTCGGCACGCCTTGCTAGAGGCCGCTACCAACCGTGCAGGTCGGAGGTCCAAGTGTTGAGCCCGCGATGGATGCCTATATAAAGTGGAGGTGCGGCGCACTCATGCGGTTGATCACTTCGGCGCTGCGACTAGGGTTTGCATGTGTTGCGAATAGCCACCTCCACTCACCACCGACTGTGTGATCGGACCTAGCAGTCCGCCGCACGGTGTTCCTCCTGCACGTGCGGATACCGTTAGAGGCAGTGCACTTGCGCCGCTCCGGCGAACTCGTACGTGGGATCGGACAACCGACTATTCAAGGGAGATCAGACGAGGAGGAGACGATCCTCGCGGACACGCTGCCCCAACTCTTCTTCCGCTGCACGGCACTACGCGTCTAGTGGTAATGATTTGTGATCCATCTCCCGAAGCATGTTGCTGGATGTTCTGCGCATAGGAAAATTTTAATTTGAAGCCGACGCACCCTACCGTAGAACCCAACAGGATCTTCATCCAACCGCCTGAAATGGTCGAGAGACAGCTGGGAGTTGCATTCTTAATGCGCTCTGGTTCATCATGTGTGGGCACTGCGCAACCAACATTTTATTATCCAAAATCTGCTTGCTCTTCTTTACCATGTTCCTCTTCCGTTCTTCTTTAATATGTACTCTCTCCGTTCCTAAATACAAGTCTTTGTATAGATTCCACCATGGACAACATATGGAGCAAAATGAGTGAATCTACACTCTAAAATGTATCTGGATACATCTGTATGTGATCCATAGTGGAAATCTCTACCAAGACTTATATTTTGGACAGAGGGAGTATGCTAGTAGTACAGTATGTTCCTTGTACTGAAGATGAGCAGGGACATTTGCAGTGTAGAGGTCTATATGGTCGGTTGTGATGGACACTTTGAGCCTCTTTGATTCATAGGATCTTGTAAACATAGGAATAGGATTTGTAGTGGCCTGCCCACTTGAATCCTATAAGAATAGCAAGGAATGCGGGGAGCTGTGTCGCCTTTGAGAGTTACATCGATATTAACAGATCTGCACCTTCACTTGAAGAGAGCTGGTATCCGAAGCCTTTCTAGCCGCATCGGCAATACTAGCACATATATTCCAAAGAAGTTCCACTTTGCTGATTTTACTCTCATGCTTAAGGTTTTCCCGTTATATCTACACTATGATCTGTGTAGCTGCTTTGTGTTGCACTAGCAGCAGTCCACTCTTGAAGCTAAACACTACAATGACTTAAAAAATTGGCACCAAGGCATTGAGTGCCATTCTGGATGCAATGAAACTCATACGCTCCCCACCTGTTGATTCTTGTTCAGAATATGATCCTAATGACTATTCTAACCTCGAGGAGTCAAAGGCAGATGGCCTGTCCTGTTCACCCATCAAGGTGCTTGTTCTAATTTGGCAATGTTTTATTGATTGCGGGTATCTTTCATATGTTGTCTTGCATTTCTTCTACTTTGTTGCACCGCCATCTGCTTAGTTTACTCATCATATATGTCGAGATGCCATGCACATCCATTATCAATACATATTCTATCTGTCATCATACCATGTTTTTTCACTCAAATGATGTTCTTGTGCATCAGACAACAAAAAGGAAGAGGGTGATTGCCGAACCTGAAGGAGCACCAAAGAAAGTCCTTGAAAACGTGGTGGTGCCGGAGAAATCGACAACACCCCACTTATATTGGTTGTACAACCGGTGACACAAAACGTAGGGACCGACTCCAGCAGACTGTACCCATACTTCACTGGCCACACCACTAGCCCCACCACACAGGACCTGCACTCCAGCAAAAGGTATACCGATTTCATTTGCCATAGCACCAGCTGTACCACAGAAAAATCCCACTCCGGCAAAAAGTACAGCAAGTCCACCGGCCGAAGACCTCTCCCAACTGCAGAGAAGACCAATTCCTGTAGATTGGAACCCCATTCCATTTATTCCAAGTTTAAAAGACAATGCTTTCAATGTTGTTAGGGACTACGTGCATATATTCCCATCATGGGAAGATTATAGTGAAGACAAACACCATTTTCACATCTTCATGTCCAACTTACGTGTAAGTGCTATTATTCATGGTTATTATTTTCCTATTTTCTGCTGATTGAACACATCAATGATTTACATTACATTGTTGTAACTAGCCGAGGGTCAATCTGGATAGTCATGACGAGCAAAGCTTGCTTGTGCTTTTCAAGGAAGCATTGCAGCAAAGATCGGTGTTACCCGAGGAAATCACACTTTGATGGCAAGTCTATAAACGAATTTCCGGTGAAGTCTCCTATGCTAAATTTAGAAGACATTGAATGGAAAAACCTTGTTATGCATGTGTCTCATTCCTGTGATGAGGTACTGTCTATGAAATCACCTGACAATTTGAACTTCTACTTTTTCGCATGTGCCTTACGGATCTTTTTGCAGGAAATCTGCTCGAAGAAGAATTCCGGTTTGAAAAGAACGACAGGATATCGCAAATATGCTGCCCGCTGCTTTGCTCTTCTTAGTACCTGTTGTCCTGTATCACTGTACTTGCATACATACCTGGTTCATTATGTGACAGCAGTATGCATGATAGCTTGCTTAACAATTGTTCGCTCCAAATTATCTGATCTGTATGAATGGTTACATTAGTGTAGAATATTATCCAATGCCAATGTGTTTTAGCTCTGCATTGTTCTTGTAAGTACATGCTGTCCTTTATCAGTGTACTTATAATGACAGGTAGTTGTTCATGTACCATCACTCTGCAGCTTATTTTCCTTTGTCGTCCATTTTCTACACATCAGATCTATATTTACTCTTACCATAAGGTTGGTACTGAAGAAGTTTAGCTGTGCATTGCTCTTGGCTGTACCTTTTGCCTGTATCGCTGCACTTACATTTATGGCTACGTGGTTATGTAGCATCACTCTTCATCTTATCTTAAATATTCTCTATTTTTCGTATATTATCACATCTATATTTACTCTTAACAAAATGTAGAATAAAGGCAATGCTTTCAAGAAGATTATGTGGTAAACTTCTTGAATTGCCCCCCATCGGCATGGACATGGCCTTGATAGAGACTGTCTTCAACAATAATGTAAGTTTGTCCATCTCAAGCCTTCAAACTTTGTTGTATCTATGTGGTTAGGCATGACTGCAAATAGCTTGTTTATTTTGGTGTTTACATCAAATTGCTTATTTAAAGTTTATTATGTAGTTCATAAACAAAATTTTGTCCTTTCTCAATTTAAGTTTTCAGTTGTACAACCAAGTTCCTTCTTCATACCATGTAAATTAAACTATACAGAGCAAGTGATCTTCTTTTCCTTTGCATGTATGCTTCGTTTCTTCATCCGTAATCCAGTGGTGTGGTGAACCTAGCCCACTACAAAGACAATGTCATATTCTGCAATGTCTTAACTATGAACAATGTCATATCATTCTACTATTATTTAAACCATCTCTTTATTTGCCAATCTGAAATGGCATAAATTGACAGCACACTAACCATTGATACTTATGAGTTCTTGATTTGTAATCCATTGTTGTCGTGAAGCTGCCAACTCCTTCACAATGTCATTTCCTGCCATGTCTTGACCTGAACAATACCATATTGTGTTAATGCAATTTTAAACTGTGTCACTTTATTCGTCAGTAAGAAGTGTGATGAATTCTCAAAGATCGATACTTTTACGTGCAAAACCTGTCATCTGTCTTCGCTTGTTTATCTTTCAGAGTGCGGAAGATATAAGTGTTGAACAAGCGTGATCTCATCATCTTGCTCGCTTGTTTATGCGTTGCAGCTCACAAATAGGCTAACCTTTCTTGAACTCTATTGAAGTGCTGTCGGTTTTGTATATTATTTTTTCGGCGTGTCTATTTGCACTGGTGGCGATCTTTATTGCCCAGTGTATGTAATCTGTTGTCTGCTTGTGCTTTATTATCATAGTGGCGAACTTTGATTCCCAGTGGATGTAATATGCCGTAATTTCTTTATTGTATAGTCTAGGTTTTTTCTTATTCACGATGCTGCAATTATTTTACTGTATATATATATATATCCTGTCTTCGCAATAAACCGGCCAAACCGTAAAATTACGGTACATAATCGGGCCGTCATGCAATCATGATGTAGGTTGGGCCTGAAACATGCCGAACAGCTCACGGGCCAGCAGCAGCCCGAAATGAACCCCGGCCCATGATTGTGCGAATCAAATCACGGGCTTTTAACAGGAAAAAATTGTCTCGGTCCTTGTTTGGCCCAATGAGATATCGGCTGCGAGCAGGTCGGATGCAAATCGGGCCGTAGTTAGGCCCAACTATATGATGGGCTTTTAACAGGCCGAAATTAATATAGGGCCAAATGTTAAACGGGCCCTTAACAGGCCAAAACTAATATCAGGCCGAATTACTAAGTGGGCCTTTAGCAAGTGGGCCCAAAAGCATAGTGCCCAGCTGACGGGCCGAATTTAATATGGGCCATAATTGAGCCCAAAGCCTCTTAAAGGGCCGGACCTGATCTGGGCCGTAATTTGGCCCAGAACGTGGTAGGCTTATAATGGGCCGGATCTCATATGGGCCACTTTTAGGCCCGGAACGTGGCAGGCCATTAATGGACCGGATCAAATATGGGCCGGCATTTGGCCCAAAACATGGCAGCCAGTTAATGGGCCGGCCTACTAGGGTCCTCAAAATCTTTTGGGCCTCACAACTAGGCGGCCCATTAATGTCGGCGAAATCTCGTGGGCCTTTAGCTGGGCTGGCCCATTATGATCCAAGAAGAATCTTGTGGGCCTTTACCTGGGCCGGCCCATTATGGCACACAAAAATCTTGTGGGCCTTTAGTTGGGCCGGCCCATTATGGCCCGCAAAATCTTGTGGGCCTTTACACGGGCCGGCCCATTATCGCCCGCAAAATCACATGGGCCTTTAGCTGGGCCGGCCCATTATGGTCCGCAAAATCTTGTGGGCCTTTAGCTGGGCCGGCCCATTATGGTCCGCAAAACTTGTGGGCCTTTAATTGGGCCGGCCCAATTAAACTTGATGGGCCGGTCCATGTGTCAACATATCATAGGCGCGTCTCACCAATTGGATGAGTGACACTTGTGCCAACGCGGACCTGACACGTGTCTCCTCCAGCCAATGATGATTTTACATGTGGAAAATCCCCATTGGTCGGGGCTGTTAACGGGTTATCGGATCCAAAACCCGACCCGATAGCTTAACGGCGTTCCGTTACGGTGGATGCCACGTGTCTGTCACCCTTGACGAAAGCACTTCTGTGATGCGCGATTTATCATCATGGAAGTGGACACTTCCGTGATTATAATTTTGTTAAAGTCATGGAACACTTCTACGATAGCACATGTATGACTATCTTGATTCTGTCATAAATTTGTCATGGATGTACATGCATGACAAAAAACGCGACCTACTGTGACAAACACGTATCATCACGAAAGTGTATTTTTTTGTAGTGTCTAACAATACACCCCACACAGGGTTAAGAAGGTCGTCTTCTCAATGTCATGTACTGCTATCTTGATCTGGTGGTAGCCCAAGAAGCCATCTAGGAAACACAATAGGTCACACTTGGCGGTGGAGTCGATGATCTGATCAATGCGCGGAAGCGGGAATGGGTCTTGAGGGTAGGCCTTGTTGAGGTTGGTCAAGTCGAAGCACATGCGTTCCTTCCCGCCTTTCTTGGGCACGACGACCGAGTTCGCCAGCCACTCCGGGTACCGCACCTCACGGATGACACCTGCTTCTTGTAGTTTGCGGGTCTCTTGGACGATGAAGGATTGCTTTTCTGGGGACTGTCGTCGTGCCTCCTTCTTCAGCGGGCGCACGTGAGGGCACACCTTCAGGTGATGCTCGATAACCCCCCTCGGGACCCCAACTAGCTGCTTGGGCTCCTAGGCAAACACCTCCATATTCACACGCAGGAAGTTTACCAATTCCTCCTCTTGGTCCAGGGCAAGGTCGGCACCTATGGTGAAAGTTGTTCCTGAAGCCCCGTCCTCGTCGACCAGTACCCGCTTCGTCATAGCCGGATCTTGAGAGAATAACTGCTTCTCCTTTGCCTGCACAGCCCCCGGGGCCCCAGGTGTTGTTTCGTCTGGTGGGCGTGCCGCCCGTTGCGGCCTTGCAGGCGAGCTTGAGGGCCGTCAGGGCCTCCTTGGTGTCTCCAGCCACGGTGAGGATGCTGCTGCTCCCTCGCATCTTCATGAGGTTGTAGGCAGGATGTGTTGCCGCCATGAACTTGGCCAAGGCCGGGTACCTGAGGATGGCATTGTATGGGAGGTTGATGCGAGCGATGTCGAAGTCGATGAGCTCGGTGCGGTAGTTGTCGTTAGTGCCAAAGGTGACAGGGAGGCGGATCTGCCCTAGGGGGCTCGCGGAACCATCGCTAACCTCGGAGAAGGGCCTGGTGGGGCGGAGCCGGCCATGCGGCACGTGGAGCAAGGTGAAAGCCTCCACAGAGAGCACGTTGAGGCCGGCCCCACCATTGATGAGGGTCTTGGTAACTGCCACGTTGCAGATGGTGGGCGTGCAGAGCATCGGGAGCGCGCCTGAGCCCGCGGTGGTCTCCGGATGGTCCCTTGAGTCGAAGGTGATGTCGGCCTTGGGCACCGCCCACCCCGGAGGAACCGCCTGCTGCACACTGGCAGCGCCCATTTGGCGGAAGAACTGCTTGACGTGGCGATCCGAGGGCGGCGCCTGCGAACCACCAAGGAGGGCTGCAACGACCAGGGGCGCCGGTGCTGCGAAGCGCGTGATGAAGAGATCGCGCAGCTCCTCCCAGGAGGCCACAAAGGATCCCGGCAGGTTGACCTGCCAGGCGCGCGGCACGCCGGCGAGGCCCATGGGGAACCAGTTGGCCATGACCTTGTCGTCACCTCCGGCTGCCCGAATGGCCTCCTTGTACACCTGGAGGAAGGCCGCTGGATCCGCCATGCCAACATAGCAAGGTGGCATCTCTGGCTTGAACTTGTGGGGCCACCTCACCTGCCGCAAGGCAGGGGTGAAGGCCCGGAGCCCCACAACGCCTCCGTGCATGTCGGCGTCCTCGGAACGGGGGTACCCAGACTTGCCTGCCTACGGCCCAGGGCGTGGCTCCACCAACGTCCTGGTGCGGCCCACCTTCAGCAGCAACCACTCAAGTCCCTCGCGAGGGGCCAAGCCTTGTGAGCGAATGACACCAAGACCTCCTTAGGGGCGGCCTTGCTAGGCTGGCTCCTCATGAGCGGAGATATCTATGCAAAGGGCACCTCTTGAGGTTCACGTGACGTGAGCCATGACGACCAAGGCCAGGCGGGCGCAGAGTACCAGTTTCCTCTTTGGTGCTAAAGGGGCAAGAGCGGGAGACAAGTCCCAAGGCGTCAGGCAAAGGTTTCCATATTGGTGCAACAAGACCAAGACCAGCAGGACGGGAGGACGGAGGTCACCGGGGAGCCCACGGCTGCATCTCCACCAGAGCCTTTGGTAGGCGAAGACAACCTTTTGTTAGGATAGCTTCTACTAGTTGTCTCCCTTCAAAATTGGTTGTTGTGGGATCCCTTCCCGCCGATCATTTGGGAAGAGGACCAGGGCCTCTATAATTTGGACTAGCCACCACTGTAGCCAGGGTCGGCTCATCTTGGATTGGAGCCGCTCATCCAAGGCCATCTCACCAGCTCATCGAGCTCAAGAACGCCTCCCCTCAAGAGGCTGTTCATCCACTGTACTAGTTCATCCTTAGCCCACGAGGCAATCCACCACACCACACCAGAGTAGGGTATTACACCACAACGCTGGCCCAAACCAGTATAAACTCTCATCTCTCTTGTTCCTTGGGTTCAGCGAGCTAGGCCTTCAGATTGTTGCGAGAGCGAGCTAGGAAGAGAGAGATCTTCATGCGCACCCCAGAGTTCGAACCTCAAGGGTTTGCCGGAACCCATAATCTGACATTTGGCGCGCTAGTAGGGGTGCGCTGAAGCTTTATTCTCCGTCGACCGACCCACCGTTGCCCTGCGACCCCAATGTCTGACGGTCCGAGGACCCAAGCCGACCACTGGGCGGCCTGGCCTTCCCGGGCACCACAATCCGCTCCAGAAGACCGCAACTCCGCACTCCAGGCGGCCCGTGCACCACCCAGCACCGGCGAACACAGGCAGTGTGGGCCAACGCCCGCCGCCCTCGCGCCGTGGCGCACGCACGCAGCCGCGCGATCCTCAGGTTATGCTGCTGCAACGACACCACACACCCGACGGGAGCAGGCGAACATGCGAGCTGCGCTCATCGTGGCACAGGAGCTGCTGCGTTGCAGGCTGGCGGAGAGTGGTCGTGATACACTACTAGAGCGAGTCGCCGAACTACTGGACGCCGCCTGCAGGGGTACACCGCCTTTCTGCTCCTTGACCACACCCCAGGTCGTGGCGGAAGCACGCGCGAGGCACGGGCGAGCCCGCGCACCCCCTGGGGCGTCAAGGGGATTCGACGACCCCAACACGGGTCCTGGCGTGGGCCGTCCTTCCGCGACCACGCCATCGCTAGGAGGGACAAGCACCGATGGCTCACCGCGAGGACAGTCCAGGATACCACAGAGCGGCCACCAGGGCCAAGCGTCATGACTAGCGGCTCAAGGCGCGGGGCACCTGGGCGGTGGTTCTGGTGAGGTGGTCACGGACTCCTACGTGCCCCGCATGGTGAACCCGAAATACTTGCCGGGGGAAGGCCCCAATCCATTCCCCGGACCGGGATGGGCAGTTAGAGGGCCCGAAGCGCAGGTCTTCTACGAGCCGCCCATAGGCTTCGCCGACCCCTTCAGCGACAACGACGGCGGGGTACGGTCAATATCTCAAGAGCAAGCTTACGCTAACCCTGAGCAGTTAGAGACCTAAGGGCAGTGGCCCAGCCAGTGGTAGGAGTGGTGCTCTAGGGGCTGCGCGGGAGAGTCCCGGAGCCAGGACCTCCCTCGTGCCACATGAAGCAAGCTGCTGCATGGAGGTAGGCCCTCTCCCTGGGGAAGCACCGGCGAGCCTTACCCCCCCCCCCCCCGGTAGAGGACCCATGGTTGCCGAGGGCGCCGCCAGCGTCCTCTTTGGCCCTTCGTCTCGTCCTAGTTTCCGGACGCTCCAGTGGTGGTCGAGGGTGGCGTAGGGCGGGGCCCTCGCCTGGCGATATGAAGTAAGGCTCGCGCCTATGAAGGTCTCCGCTCGTGACATTCTCACGTACTAATTAGTGGGGTTGTACACGCCCCGCAGTCTCCGGAGTCCCACCCTCGGGCCTTGGGGGCTCCCACGCACGTCCTAGTGGAAGCACCATGCTCCGCGCTGGCCGTCGGCACTGTCCCCCAATGACTATGCTCACAGCCAGTGAAAGCACTTACCTCTGCGCTGGTGGGAAGACAAGAAGACTAGCTAGGTGCCGGACGCGGCCATTTGCTTTCAACCCCTTTTCTATAGCTCGATTTGCCGCCATTTGGATTTGAACTTGAAGTCATATTTTCGTTGGCAAGTATAGGGGGGCGTCTTTTCTCGTTTGTGTTGATTTTCTGAGTTTTCTGGTTCAGTGCCTTGTTTCGAGGCTCGCGCCTGCTACCCCTTCCCTTGCGAGCACCTCACGAGCGGGGCTGGGTGTGCTATGCGCGCGCTACGCGCACAGCGTGCCATGGCATGGCGCTCGCTTTTCGCGAGGTCCTCTCAGACGGACTAGCAGGCTCCTCAGAACCCCAAAAGCTCGTGAGCCCGCAAAGGACTCCCCTCGAGATCCCGCGGAAGACTCCCCTCGGGATAGATGCACACCGCCGACTACAAGTGTCAGGACCCCGATTCCAAGTCACATCGATCTAGCCGGTAACACCTCATATCACTTTGCGGCCTCACGCATGGTATTCCCACGGGTGTCGCCTTACCATGGCCCGAGACCGTTTGCACCTTTTTGGCTCATGTATATGATAGTGTCGCTAGCATCCATATGAAAGAGAACCCGGGCCGACATGACTAGTCGTGAACCCAAAGTGGCACTAACTTACGAGGACAGGAACACATGAATCAACTTCGAGCACGTCGGTCAGCAGCGTGCGAATCCGGCTGTAGCACTTGGCTAATAGGACTCCGGTGAACCGTGCTTTAGCAGGCTAGGCAGGACTCCGGATGTCACCGTGTGACATTTCCCCAAAAGGACAGACACAGGAACTAAGTGAATCACATGCCAGCCAGTCAAGTGCTCCGGAGAAGTAGTGCTGGGATAGCAGGATTCCTGTGAACCGGGCTGTAGCGGACTACTATGGTTCATGGAAACACAAGACTACATTTCCCCATAAGAGAGGCTACCAAGGATAAACAACTAGGTTGTCAGATCCCACACATACCAAGCATTTCAATCATACACACTACAACTCAAGTATTTATTCATTAGGCTCCGAGGATCCAAGTATTACAAACATGGGTCTCATGACCCCAACATACAGGGCATACAACAACAAGCACATGCGGAAGCTTAACTTGTGTGAGTACAGACAACTACAAATGAAGAAGGCTGAGAAGCCTCACTATCTACAAGACCCTCCCAAGGTTACAAGATCGTAGCTGAGGTAACAAGCTAAACATCGAAGTCCACGCGGAACTACTAGCGAGACTGAGGTCTCTCTGCAAAACATAAAATAAGCAAACGTGAGTACAAATGTACCCAGCAAGACTTACATCAGAACTATCTACATATGCATCGGTATCAACCAAGGGGTGGTGGAGTTTAACTGCAGCAAGCCAGCTTTGACTCGGTGGCTATCCTGAACTACGACTGCAAGTAACTCTTTTGAGGTGACGCACACGAGTCCACATATTCACCATATCAATACACCACTATGGATCCACTCCCATCTCCCTACGAGAAGGCCATCCATAGCACTCACGCTTATCTTGCGCATTTTAGAGTATCCACTTTCACTTGTCTATGAACAGTACAAGCAACCCAGAAGTCCTTTACCACGGACACGGCTATTCGAATAGATGATGTTAACCCTGCAGGGGTGTACTTCTTCACACATGCTCTCCCCACTTACCACCATGTACACATCGTATATCTCGGCAACCTTCAAGCGGAAGCTTGGCGAGGGAGTCGGCCACGACCTGACTAACCACACAAGTCTCTCATCCAGGTTTATCGGCTATTCGGGTTTCATCCGCAAGGAGATCCGGCCGGGGTGTCCCTCACGGCCCCAATCGATGTGTACAGGGTTGTAAGCCCACCAAACAGGCGACGCTTGGCATACCCGGCCACGGTGCCTAGTCTGTCCTAAGCCCACATGTATCGGGTGCCACTTGGTAGACTACTAACACTACCTACAAACACCAGAAAATAGTTGCAACTCCTGGACAGAGATCAGGTTGATTAATAAGTCGAGAGGGGCACTTAAGCATTCCAATGCGTGGTAGTAACTGATCATGGATCACAAACGCAGAACTCAATTACTGAGGACGGCTGCAATGAGACAACCCACCATGTACTCCTACATGGCCTCTCACCGCTACCTTTACCAAATCGTGTTCACACACTTAGCTCTCAACAGTAGGACATGTTCACCACATTCCAATTCATCCCCGATGAATCAGACCTGACTCAACTCTAAGCAATAGCAGGCATGACAAACAATCATGAATGAGTAGGCATATCAGGGCTCGAACAACTCCTACTGATGCTAGTGGGTTTCATCTATTTACTGTGGCAATGACAGGTCATGCAGACGAAAGGGGTTCAACTACCGCAGCATGTAACAGTTGAATCGCTGTTGTCCTAATGCAGTAAAAGAGAGCAGGATTGAGAGAGTGGGATTGTATCGGAATGAAAAAGGGGGTTTTGCTTGCCTGGCACTTATGAAGATAGTATAGTTCTTCGTCGGTGTCATCGAACTCATCGTCGGAACGTCGTCTACTGAGAGGGGACAAACACCGGCAAACAAAGAGAACACATTCAGTGCAATGCACAATCAAATGATGGCATGGCATGTTAAGGTTCTGAATTTACCTAATGCAATAGTAAGTCATATTAATTGAAGTGGAATTCAAGTCTATAGCAAATTCCAACTCCAAAGCTATTTACCAAATATTCCATCATCATGAATTGTCCTAGTTTCTGATGTTAACTTGCTCAAACATACATGATAATGGCATGAAAAGATTCCTCATATTTTTCTGATCATTTTTCATATATAAATTATTTCATTTGGAGTTACGGTTGAATTTCTATGATATTTAGAAGTTTATACTATTTTCTGGAATTCATAAATCATTTCTGATTTATTAAATATCCAAAAAACATTTAACGCGTCAGCACTACATCAGCATGATGTCAGCAAGTCAATAGGGGCCGGTCCAGGTCAAACCTGACCTATGGGTCCCGCATGTCAGTGTCTTAACTAATTAACAGAGATTGTTTGCACTAAGTAGCAAATTAACCTAATTAAACTAGAGGTCGGGCCCATACGTTGGTAACCCAAAGGGAAGTCAAACCTAGTCAACGGGGGTCAAACTCGCCGGAGTTGACCCGCGGCTCGTCGCCGGCGAGGCCAGAGACGACAGATGCGTTCGGGATTCGTCCTCCGGCGTCCAAAACGACGGACAAGGCCATCTACGGAACGAGGAGACTCGTCGACGTTGAACTGTGCAAGCGAGAGGGGCAGGGGTGGAGCAAGCTCGCCGGACTCGAGCTCGTGGCGGCGGTCGGTGCTCGAGTGACCTCGGAATGGACGCGGTAGGGCATGGAAGGAGCCAAGGGTGGGTGCGTTCGAATCATGGGGCTGCACTGATTGCAGTGTTGTGCTTGGACATGTGCTTGCACGGCCGTAGCCACAATGGCATCATGGCCGGCGGTGAGGTGCTCTCCACTCCGGTGAAAACAGCGGCTACACAGCGCAATCGATGCGGGGAGGAGGGGGGTTAGGGGCAGGAGCTCACAGAGGTTGCAATAGGGGCATCGGCGAGCTCGGGGAGGGGCTAGTGACGACGGGAGGTTGCCGGCGATCTCGGTGACCCGAGGTTGAAGAAGACGATGGCGACGGTGATGCAGTGCTCCCCCGGTTGTTTGGCTCGGTGTGGACGAGGAGGGCTAAGATGCGGAGCTCGGGGTCGCGGAGAGGGAGCGAGGGAGTGGTTGTGGCCGCGGCGAACGGCGTCGGTGCGCTCCGGCTTGTTCGGTCGGCCATGGGAGAGAGAGCAGAGGGGAGGGGACAGGTTGCGGGTGAGGGAGAGAGAGATCAGGAGTCTCTGGGCGTCTCTAGGAGCGAGGGAGAGGCAGGAGGTGGCAACCAGGAGCTGGAGCCCGCGGCCTGCGCGGGCGCTCTCTCGCGGCGACAGCAGCAGCTTTGAGGCGAGGGGAGGAAGACGACATGAGGTCGCCGTGGGCTGGGCCAACAGTGTTTGGCCAGAGCTGGGCCGCCAGATAAGTGGACCAGGTAACTCTTTCTCTCTCTTTATTTTCTATTTCTGTTTCAGTTTTTCTAATACTTTTATTCTGTTTTGAATTAGTAAAAATACTAATTCATTTTGAAAAATCTTGAAAATGATTGTGGCATATGTTTGGATTATTTCCAACAACCTTAAAATACTTTCAAGATTATTTGGACACTTAAAATTATTTATAGGATTTAAATTTCCAAATGCAAATACTTATGATTTAATTCTAAAATCCAAAAATGACCTTGAAAGGTGTGCACCATTTTTGACAGAGGTTCTAGAGAAATTCAAAAATGATGAACTTTTCTAAAGAGCATTCTGGGTTCTTGAATTTTTTTTATGTTGAACCTATTTGATTTAATTTTGGTGCTAGGGTTTGTCATCCCGATTTCAACTTTAGTTGAAAAATTAACATGATGCGCGGATGCTTCAAGGCAACTAATGGCAAGCAAATTCTAGGGCTGTGACAACTCACACCTACTAAACAAGAATCTCGTCCCGAGATTCAAGATGTGAGGTAAAAAGACAGAAGGGGACACAAGATAACACGATCTACATGATCCAATTGCCCTTCTCGAAGATGTTGAATCATTGCTCCAGTTAATGTTGGCATCTTTGCCTTCGAGACCTTCATCTAGCATGATGACGATAGAAAAAAAACTCTACAAGATTTGATCTTCATAAAGATAGAGCGAGTCACGAACAACTCATGGAATGGGATGAAAAGAATGCCTAGTGAGCTAAAACACAAGACACTCATCGGGGTGAAAGGAAATAGATGGCGATAGCTCGATTTGGTAGGAAACAATTCCACGCTTAAGAGGGTGGTGAGCGGTTGTCGACGTAGCGAGGAGTTGAGTTGCCATGATCCCATAACAAGACATCTTAAAGAAGGTGACTCGCAGAAATATTCCCTTAAGTGGCAAAAAAGTACTTTTGATACAAAGATCATTGGAACTCTTTATACCAGCCTAAGGCAATCACAAACGACCGTATGAAGGAGCCCGAAGGAATGGCATACTCGGACTAGAATGAAGTATGTGGACTACCTTGTTGAAGACAACGCAAGGGATGATTTGCTTGCGCGTGCTCTCAAGAACTTGAGCATTTCCATATTCATCAAGGTTCTACCAACATCCATGGAAAGGATCCTGGCAACACGACATACTACCATGATGACTAGTGATGGATCATCCGGATACAAAGTAAGATAACACCTTCTCAGACTTCCCCTTAGCGAGGCTAAGGAAACAGAATCTAGATGATCGACCGAGAGACATTTAGCACTCCGCTTCTAATGTTCTCCTTGATGTGCTAGCGTAATCCATTCATAGATATGGTTTGATATCTAGAACATCAAGTAAAAGGTCGGACTTCGGGAACACAAAAATCCATAAGGAACAACTATTGGAATAAATTCTACGAGATTCTTATGGTGAGGTGGCCAACTTTCTCAATCAAGATACTACAATAATAAGTCTTCCGGTTGGGTGTGTTGGCCACAACATCCACTTTACCGGGTTACAGAGAGACCAATATTATAGTTCTTGAGGAACGTTCCAACCATCATATCTGCCTGAGACTCGGATCTGGCTGGTGTCAGGATAATCCAGACTCATCAAGTCTAGAAAGAAAAATGAAAGTTTGCAACACAATTCGACGAGATGACGTTGCGAGATTCTCGGGGAATGAACTACGATAGCAAGCTCCAAAACATGAGTTGGTTCTGCTACGAACCTGCGAACACTCTATCCAAGACAAGCATGACCACATAGTAGTCTTATAATAAAACACTACCGAGTTCAGGTGGGTAACCATCATCGAGGATATCGAAGTCCTTGCGTAAGTCTAGCTCTTAAGAAGAAACTTCTTCTCCTTGAACAAATCAATCAGTGGCTTGGTGTGCTAGGAACACATACAGAATGGAGCCAGCCAACCTATCAACCCATAGAGTACTTCGCACATATGCGTGACTAACTTGGGATGATTCCAGAGGAAACAAAAACAATCTTTCTCGAACTCACGGCGGTAGCTTGCACCAAATGCACATGAATTAGAGGAAGTCACATCTTTCAACCGGACATATGCTTCATGAACGGGACATGAGGGCAATGCTTATAAAGTTTCCAACACTAGTGTAATGTTCAACATGAATCATGGGGGAGACAAAATGTTGCTGATGGGCTCAACAGAAACTCATCGGAATTTCCATATCACTGGACTTCCACCATCATGTGAACATGGTGATAGCATTGGTCAGACCAAAAGATGTAACGGTGTATGCTCGAGGGATCAACCACGAGTAAGACAACATTACGAACATCGTTGGTTCTGATTTGACTTGACAATAACCCATACTCAAGTCGAAGTTTTGACAAGGCAATAGATCCAACAACTGGTCACGAGGACCAATCGATGGATATATCATATTTCTTCAACACACATACACACACACACACACACACACACACACAAGGATATACCTTAGTGATGAACTAAGTCGGACAAGCTTTCATCTTCCAACTTTCCATGTTGTCGTTTAGCTTAACCAACTAGCTCATGGGTATCCAACACAGATTCTTGGAGAATGGGTGGTTTGGAGGAAAACCAACATGATCACGAACTCAACATAGCGGTCAGGTGACAACCTGGTAATACTTCCGAGAAGATATTCAGAACATCACAAACCACCGATATGTTACTAAGCTCGAGAACAATCTTGCTTTTCAGAGCAAGACGATATGATCAAATAAGCAAGGGATTGAATAATCCTAAATCATTGATCGAGGAGTGCACCAGAAATAAGGACTAGGTAGCACAATCTATCTTAGAATGATGATTCAATAACCAACACGCTAACAATGATAATATTGTCCATTTACTACCAAGCAACTAGCTGCTAGGAGTATTGATTTCACACATCACGGTTCACTTGTCGGTATTTCGGTTGCAACAACACGGAACCAAGGAGCGAATGATTATGGCGAGAAGTATCACTACATCAAGAATTTATAAGACTTGGTGCAATTCTCATGACAATCCTGATATAAAGGGGGTAATCTTTCGAGGTAGAACAAAGCAAAAGCTGGATTCACATTTTGATCTGCGAAATACAACTACTTTGACCAGTCCAAGAAATGGATGAGGTGCTGGAGTTTGTTTCTCCTAGTCATTCCAGAATAGAATGGCTTGACAGACCACAAGAATAATAGGCATCGATAAACACGATCGCACACATACCCTTGACTATCAATTGATAGATGAAGGTCGCAATATAACTGAAGGGGGACAACTCAAAGGAACATATACTTTGTAAGTTGTGGATGCATAGATTAGTATGTCGAATGAGTTCAACATATTTCTTCCGGATAACCCATGCAGAAAGGTAGAACTGGCAGTCACAATATAGAATGTGGGACTCATCGAGAGCACTCTTGTTGTGATCTTTAGGTTCAAGAACTTCTGCCATAAGCAGTTCATGGTATTTGGAAGAAACCTCGAGGATTATCGCAAAGGTTACTAATATCCTAAAGGAACTAGCAAACACTATCAAACAAGAGGTGATTGGAGTGAATCTCGGGTTCAAAAACCCAGGAGTAGAATATCTACTAACTAAATGGCATCACGGGATGCTTTTGAGAATGGGGGCCAGAATCATCACACTGGGAACACAAAACATGGCTAGATTACTAGGTGACTCCCTAAAACACCTAGGGTCATAATAATAGCTCCAACAGATATGTCGAGGTAGTGGAGTACCTCAACTCAGCAATTAGTGTGGTTAATCTGGCCCAAAAGAACAAAAAACTAGAGGGAAAGGATTTTGCAAATGCATCAGATGGTTTAGAAACCTGAGATGACTCGGACAACATAACGGCTGTAAATGCTCAAAGGATTTGAGACATCCTGCAAAATAGTGGCATGTCCACTCAACAATACAATATTAAGGTTCCGAGGCCAGCTATGAAGATAAGGAAGTAATAGAAACTGAACTGAGACTTGAATCCATCAATCCTATAAGTCTATGGATTAGTAACACGTCATCCTGATAGATAAATGAGAAGGCCTAGTTCTTAATCCCCGTAGAAAAGAAGAGGTTGACTCGGATCAGAAGGGCATAAGGTAAAGAAGTAAAAAGAGCCTTACGTTCCCTTCCACAATCAATTCCCTTATATAACTAAAGCATTTCTAGAATCAACTTCGACCAGTTTGGCTTGGTAATCCTATAGGCAGTCAGGCTCTGATACCAAAGTAGTCCGGACCCTGATTCCAAGTCACATCGATCTAGCCGGTAACACCTCATATCACTTTGCGGCCTCACGCACGGTATTCCCACGGGTGTCGCCTTACCATGGCCTGGGACCGTTTGCGCCTTTTTGGCTCACGTATATGATAGTGTCGCTAGCATCCATATGACAGAGAACCCGGGCCGACATGACTAGTCGTGAACCCAAAGTGGCACTAACTTACTGGGACAGGCATACATGAATCAACATTGAGCATGTTGGTCAGCAGCATGTGAATCCAGGCTGTAGCACTAGGCTAACAGGACTCCGATGATCCGGGCTGTAGCAGGCTAGGCAGGACTCAGGATGTCATCGCATGACATTTCCCCGAAGGGACAGACACAGGAACGAAGTGAATCACATGCCGGCCAGTCAAGTGCTCCGGAGCAGTAGTGCTGGGCTAGCAGGACTCCAGCGAACCGGGCTGTAGCGGGCTACTATGGCTCATGGAAACACAAGACTACATTTCCCCATAAGAGAGGCTACCAAGGATAAACAACTAGGTTGTCGGATCCCACACATACCAAGCATTTCAATCATACACACAATATGCTCGATATGTGTAAATACAACATGGCATCACAACAAAACTCTACGACTCATGTATTTATTCATTAGGCTCCGAGGAGCCAGGTATTACAAACATGGGTCTCATGACCCCAACATACAGAGCATACAACAACAAGCACATGCGGAAGCTTAACTTGTCTGAGTACAGACAGCTACAAATGAAAAAGGCTGAGAAGCCTGACTATCTACGAGACCCTCCCAAGGGTACACGATCGTAGCTGAGGTAACAAGCTAAATGTCGAAGTCCACGAGGAACTACTAGCGAGACTGAGGTCTCTCTGCAAAACATAAAATAAGCAAACGTGAGTACAAATGTACCCGACAAGAATTACATCAGAACTATCTACACATGCATCGGTATCAACAAAGGGGTGGTGGAGTTTAACTGCAGCAAGCCAACTTTGACTCGGTGGCTATCCTGAACTACGACTGCAAGTAACTCTTTTGAGGTGGCGCACACGAGTCAACATATTCACCATATCAATACACCACAATGGATCCACTCCCGTCTCCCTACGAGAAGGCCATCCATAGCACTCACACTTATCTTGCGCATTTTAGAGTATCCACTTTCACTTGTCTATGAACTGTACAAGCAACCCAGAACTCCTTTACCACGGACACGGCTATTCGAATAGATGATGTTAACCCTGCAGGGGTGTACTTCGTCACACATGCTCTCGCCACTTACCACCATTTACACGTCGTGTATCTCGGCAACCTTCAAGCGGAAGCCCGACGAGGGAATCGGCCACGACCTGACTAACCACACAAGTCTCTCGTCCAGGTTTATCGCCCATTCGGGTTCCATCCGCAAGGAGATCCCGCCGGGGTGTCACTCGCGGCCCCAAACGATGTGTACAGGGTTCCAAGCCCACCAAACGGGCGACGCTTGGCATACCCGGCCATGTTGCCTAGTCTGTCCCAAGCCCACCTGTACCAGGTTCCACTTGGTAGACTACTAAAACTACCTACAAACACTAGAAACTAGTTGCAACTCCTGTACAGAGATCAAGTTGATTAATAAGTCGAGAGGTGCACTTAAGCATTCCAATGCGTGGTAGGAACTGTTCATGGATCGCAAACATAGAACTCAGTTCCTGAGGACGGCTGCAATGAGACAACCCACCATGTAGTCCTACATGGCCTCTCACCGCTACCTTTACCAAATCGTGTTCACACACTTAGCTCTCAACAGTAGGACATGTTCACCATATTCCAATTCATCCCCGATGAATCAGACCTGACTCAACTCTAAGCAATAGCTGGCATGACAAACAAGCATGAATGAGTAGGCAGATCAGGGCTCAAACAACTCCTACTCATGCTAGTGGGTTTCATCTATTTACTATGGCAATGACAAGTCATGCAGAGGAAAGGGGTTCAACTACCGCAGCATGAATAGTTGAATCGTTGTTGTCCTAATGTAGTAAAAGAGAGCAGGAGCGAGAGAGTGGGATTGTATCAGAATGAACAAGGGGGTTTTGCTTGCCTGGCACTTCTGAAGATAGTATAGTTTTTCATCAGTGTCATCGAACTCATCTTCGGAACATCGTCTACTGAGAGGGGACAAACATCGGCAAACAAAGAGAACACATTCAGTGCAATGCACAATCAAATGATGGCATGACATGTTAAGGTACTGAATTGACCTAATGCAATAGTAAGTCATATTAATTGAAGTGGAATTCAAGTCTATAGCAAATTCCAACTCCAAAGCTATTTACCAAATATTCCATAATCATGATTGTCCTAGTTGCTGATGTTAACTTACTCAAGCATGCATCATAATGGCATACATATTCCTCATATTTTTCTGATCATTTTTCATATATAAATTATTTCATTTGGAGTTACGGTTGAATTTCTATGATTTTTAGAAGTTTATACTATTTTCTGGAATTCATAAATCATTTTTGATTTATTAAATATCCAGAAAACATTTAACGCGTCAGCACTACATCAGCACGACGTCAGCAAGTCAATAGGGGCCGGTCCAGGTCAAACCTGACCTGTAGGTCCCGCATGTTAGTGTCTTAACTAATTAACAGAGACTGCTAGCACTAGTTAGCAAATTAACTTAATTAAACTAGAGGTCGGGCCCACACGTTTGTAACCCAGAGGGAAGTCAAACCCAGTCAACCGGGGTCAAACTCGCCGGTGTTGAACCGCGGCTCGTCGCCGGCGAGGCCAGAGACGGCAGATGCGTTTGGGATTCGTCCTCTAGCGTCCAAAACGACGGACAAGGCCATCTACGGAATGAGGAGACTCGTCCGTATTGAACTGTGCGAGCGGGAGGGGCAGGGGTGGAGCAAGCTCACCGGACTCGAGCTCATGGCGGCGGCCGGCGCTCGGGTGAGCTCGGAATGGACGCGGTAGGGCACGAAAGGAGCCAAGGGTGGGTGTGTTTGAATCTTGGTGCTGCACTGATTGCATTGGTGTGCTCGGACGTGTGCTTGCATGGCCGTAGCCATGACGGCATCATGGCCGGCAGTGAGGTGCTCTCGGCTCCAGTGAAAACGGCGGCTACATGGCGCATCAATGCGGGGAGGAGCGGGGTTAGGGGCAGGAGCTCACAGCGGTTGCAACAGGGGCATCGGCGATCTCGGGGAGGGGCTGGTGACGACGGGAGGTCGCCGGCGATCTCGGTGACCCGAGATTGAAGAAGACGATGGCGACGGTGATGCAATGCTCCCCTGGTTTGTTTGGCTCAGCATGGACGTGGAGGGCAAAGATGCGGAGCTCGGGGTCGCGGAGAGGGAGCGAGGGAGTGGTTGTGGCCGTGGCGAACGGTGTCGGTGCGCTCCGGCTCATTCGGTCGGCCATGCGAGAGAGAGAAGAGGGGAGGGGAGAGGTTGTGGGCGAGGGAGAGAGAGGTCAGGGGTCTCTGGGCGTCTCCAGGCGCGATGGAGAGCATGAGGTGGCAAGCAGGAGCTGGAGCCTGCGGCCTGCGCGGGCGCTCTCTCGCGGCGACAGCAGCAGCTTTGGGGCTAGGGGAGGAAGACGACAGGAAGTCGCAGTGGGCTGGGCCAACAGTGTTGGGCCGGAGCTGGGCCGCCAGATAAGTGGACGAGGTAACTCTTTCTCTCTCTTTCTTTTCTATTTCTGTTTAAGTTTTTCTATTACTTTTATTCTGTTTTGAATTAGTAAAAATTGTTGAAAAATCTTGAAAATGATTGTGGCATATGTTTGGATTATTTCCAACAACCTTAAAATACTTTCAAGATTATTTGGACATTTAAAATTATTTATAGGATTTAAATGTCCAAATGCACTACCTTCATCCGCCACGACCACCACCGCGTCATCCTCGGAAGCGAAAGCCCTGACCAGAGCATCCACATTATCGTCCACCCAGCGTGCCAGGTTGTCCCGGATGGCTCCGGGCACTGGAGCAATGGCGGCGTTGAAGTCGAAGTGGGGATTGATGTTCTTGAGATGACTGAAAACGCGGGAAAACACGCGCCCGAGGAGGCCTCGGCTCTTTTCTTCCACAAGCTCGCGAGCCCTCTCGGCCTGGTCCTCCAGGCGTGTCACGACGTAGATAAAGAAGCGGAGATGGCTGGCATAATCTTCTGCATGGGGATGAGAGGCGTGTTCATCACAGATGGCGCCCAACGGTTGGTTGGCCCTCACTTTGAGGGCCCGGAGCATGGGAGTATGCTCGCGCTGTAATGTCTGCCGGTGGAGCACTTCCTCCCTACTCTGCTAAGCGAAGGGCTCAGCATCAGTAACCTGCTGCTGAAGTGGGAGCAGTTTGGCGTGGGCGGAGGCCATCTCGGCCTGGACGGAGATCAGGGCCGCCGCAGCGGCCTTCTTGCGCTGCTCCGCTTCATCCCGCATTGACCTGAGGGCGGTGGTTCTGCCCTTAGCTTCGGCTTCCACGAGCTTCAGCTTCAGGTCATGTCTGTTGGCAAGATCTGCACGAGCCTGCTCCACCCTACGGTCAACTTCCTCCCAAATTCTGTCCTCGCGCATGCTGGCGGCATCCTTCGCCTGGGCAACCTGGCGCTCCCTCGTCTCCAGCTGTTCCAGCTCGAGGCTGCGCTCCGTGGCCTCCAGCATCAGTGCCTCCTCGCGCTTCAAGATCTCCTCCTCTTTGGAAGGCGTCTCCTTCATCGACGCCAAGGCAGCCCTACGCACCTCAAACTGCAGCTCCAGGGAGGCGTTCAGAGCCCGGAGCTCCCCTTCGTGCTTCTCTGTGACCTCGCGGCGGTGGTCAGCCTCCCTGGCCTCCACCAAGGCTCGGGCGCTGGCCTCGTGCGAGTGGCAAGGGATTCCTCGGCCTTCATGCTGGCGCGTTCGCGCTGGAGACGGACGAAGTCGATGGCCACCTTCAGCTGATGCCATTCGTCCGCCAGCCGAAGGCCTTCAGTTTCAAGACGAGCGTCAACATCCACGAGCTCTTCCCCGAGCCGGCTCCGTGCGCCCATTGCCTCCTTGAAGAGCTGATGATAGATGGCGCCGCGCTTGCGCGCATGTTCGAATGCGTGGCCAGGTCCGTCCTCCACACCAGGGGTCATTGGGGAGGCTCGAAGTGGCATGCTTGCCCCCAGCAAGGGGCTGGAGGCCGGTGCCTTTTCGGCCGCCGTTCGGGCTTCGGTGGAGGCCCGGCGTGGCGCGGCCTCGTTGCTAGAAGGTTGGGTCAGCGCCGAGGTTGCCTAGCCGCGGGCAATGACCAGTGTTTGGGCCCTCGGCACGCTCTCTGTGCTCTAGGCAGGACCACGAAGGAGGAACGACAAGAGCGCACGGTCAAGACTCCAAGCCGGCGCGTCCACCTCTCCGGTAGGCCTCGCACCACGCGCAGTAGGCCCTCATGAGGCGCTCAGGGTCAGCGGAGGGTCCAAAGCAGGTGGAGGTTGCTTCTTGGGAGATTTCGTCGCCTTAGCAGAAGGGACCCTAAGGAACTGCGGTCAGGAGGAGAAGCAGCGCTCAAGAAATTACAAAGATATGGTACTCACTCGTCTATGGCAATGTACTTCCTCTGCTTGAATGGTCGGAAGGCGTCGCCGCTGCAGCTTGGAGACCCCTTCCTCTTGCGGAGTGCTTCGAAGTTCGGTCGGAGCCGACCGAATCCCTGGGTGTAGTCACCAATGCCGGGCGCGGCTAGTGTGGCCCCTGAGGAGGCGACCTCACGGATGCTGGGCTGCATGGAGTCCTTAGTCTCCGCCTCGTGGCGACTCGCCAGGGCCTCGGGGGCTTCAACCTCAGGAGTATCGGGTTGCGTCGTCCCCCCGACCGCTTCCTCGGGACAGCTCTCTCGAGCCCTAGGGGACGACGCTTCAGGAGCCCCAAGCGACGCCGGTTCCATAGCAGTCGCGCCGCCAGCACTCGACAGCGACCGCCTCCCTGCGCCCACTTCTGGGGCGAGCACCGCGCTAGCGGCGGGCAAGGGGGCCACGAAGACGGGGCTCTCGCGAGGCCCTTCAAGGCCAACCGGGCGTAGTCCCCATTCGTTGAAGGGGGGCGTCTGCCTTGCGAATTCCACCTTGTTCAAGCAGTAGTACAAGAGGGAGCCCTCCTCCGGCATATTGGCTGGCGACGGGTCACCTGTCAGGAGCTCAAGCATAGTTTGTTGCGCCTCAAGAGGAAGCGGGGGTCGTGAACCCTCATGCGGTCCTTACTGCCGGAGAAGGTCCACATTGGAGGAGAATGGTGCTGGAGCGGAGCAATGCGGCGCCGGATGAACTCCTTCACCACCATGGGCGACGTCGCGCGAAGATCCTTCATCCTAGTCAGCCGGTTCCAGACATGAGCAAGACGCGGGTCAGCGAGCTTCTCGTGCCCCGAGCCGGAGCTGGGAGCAGTTGGTGCCGTCAGAAGCAAGAGCAGGGGGCTGAGCACGCCGGCGTCCATGAACACCCACCGCCTCCGGAACCCGCTCACAGACGGTGAAAGCTCGAAGTCAATCCCCACGCCGACCGTCGTGGCCACAGCCTGGAAGCTCAAGCATCCAGAGCGCTGCCGGGGGTCAATCAGATGCAATGAGAAGAAGTGGCGAAGTAAGGCCACGGAGGGAGCAATGCCCACCATGGCCTCGCAGACAAAGGCCAGTCCAGACGGCAAGAAGGACAATGGATTGATGATCTAGGTGCAGCATATTGATTTGGTAGTGAGAAAGCACGCCGTTGAAAAAGGTGGAGAAAGGGGGAATCAGGCCAGCCCAGAGGGCATGAAGATGAATGGGGATCTCGGTGGCTGTCCTCTCGACCGCATAGCGGGATGCGGGCGAGGCCACCATCTTCCCCCACACATTGAAGTCAGCAGCGATCGCTGGGCGAACCTTGTCCATCGCCTCCTGCTGGTTGAGCACCACCGACCGCTCGACGGCGGGCTCGAAGGTCGGCTATGCTTCGGCTGAAGCCTGGGGCTTCTTCTTTCCCTTCTTCTTCCGGCTCGGCACCATGGCTGTGGAGAGGATTGGGTCCTGGTCGGGTTGGAGGAGGAGATCGTTGCTTTCGGGAAGATGGAGGAGTTGGGGAGTGCGCTGTCAGCAATGAAGGTGGGGTGGTTTAGACAATGGTGGCTGCCTAGCCAGTCAGATATCAAGGCTGCGTGGGGAAGTGGATACGCCCATGTTCCGTCAATCGCCACGCGGAAATGAAGGCTGTAGGCTGTTGGGGCCCGCAGCGCCACCGCCTTGCCCTTTGGCTTTGCCTCGAAGCCAAGTCCGAGCGTGCCTTGGGCCCGAGGGCTACTATCGACGTCCTGGGAATGGGGGTACCCAGACATGCCTTCCTGCGGCCCAAGGCGTGGCTCCAGCAACGGCCTATTGCGACCCACCTTCAGCAGCAACCACTCAAGATCCTCGCGAGGGGCCAAGCCTTGCAAGGCGGACGACACCAAGACCACCTAAGGGGGCGGCTGTCGGTGTCAAAATCGGTGGATCTCGGGTAGGGTGTACCGAACTGTGCGTCTAAGGTCGATGGTTACAGGAGACAGGGGACACGAGGTTTACCCAGGTTCGGGCCCTCTCGATGGAGGTAATACCCTACTTCCTGCTTGATTGATCTTGATGAATATGAGTGTTACAAGAGTTGATCTACCACGAGATCGTAATTGCTAAACCCTAGAAGTCTAGCCTGTATGATTATGATTGCCTCTACGGACTCAACTCTCTGGTTTATATAGACATCAGAGGGGACTAGGGTTGTACAAAGTCGGTTACAGAGAAAGGAATCTTCATATCCGAACACCAAGCTTGCCATCCATGCCAAGGAGAGTCCCGTCCGGACACGGGAAGAAGTCTTATGTCTTGTATCTTCATAGCCCATTAGTCTGGCCCATGTTACACAGCCCGGACGCCCGAGGGCCCTTTAATCCAGGACTCCCTCAGTAGTCCCTGAACCAGGCTTCAATGATGAGGTGTCTGGCGTGCAGATTGTCTTCGGTATTGCAAGGCGGGTTCCTCCTCTGAATACTCCAAAGCAGCCAAAAAACGTGTCCGACTTCTGTAAAAGAAGTACCACACACAAACGCAGAGAGTATAATATTTCACAAGTCCAATCCACTGACAAATTTTGTAGCGTGACATCACGTCACTGCCCAGCCATTATTTTGAACCGTTTTTTATCCTGCCGTTCCATGTTTCAAGATGCGGTTTTCATTGGCATGTCTTATCAAAGCAGAGATTGTGTCCCCCTATTGCGGGATTCTCATCAATACGGTGGGTAATCCAGCCATGCCGTCTGCACGACCCTTGGGGAATAGGTGAGTTTTAAGGCGAGTAGGGAGGCGCTTGATATTTGCTGCCTTTATAAGGAGATAAGGATTCACACTTTCACCCACGCCTTCTTCCTCTCTGCCCGTCCATTCTCGAGCTGCAACGCCCAAGCTTCCAGCCTTTTTGCCTCAAAAAAGCACTCCGACCATGTATGGATCTGGAGCGTAGGGAAAGTGGATGGTTTCCTCCGTCAAGGAGAAGGACATCACGAAGCTCCGGGAGGCCGGGTACTTGGCCAAGGAAATCGCCCACCGGCTTACGGCCAAGGGGCAAATCGTCCCCACCCCGTAGCCCCATGAGCGGGTAGTGTTCATCCCCCACTTCGTCCGTAGACTCATGTTCTACTGCCGGCTTGATTTCCACGATCTGGCCCCCAACTCCTTCCTCAACATCTCGACATTTATTGTCGTGTGCGAGCCTTCCTCCGCCTCCCACCCCACTTCGGACTATGGTTAAAGATCTTCAATGTGAAGCCGAAGGTGGTGGATAGTCAACACGCCGAGTGCAGAGGCACCATGGTGAGTAAGATGCCCAACGTCACATGGCCCAAAGGTACCTTTGTGGAGACCGTCAAAGGGTGGCAACAACAGTGGTTCTACGTCATAGAGCCCCGCGACGCCACCTGGGTCGCGGCTCCCGAATTCAGGTCGGGGGCCCCAATGCGGCTCACCTACTGGCTAGAGAAGGGCCTGGACTAGGCTTCGTCGGACGAGCTGACATCGCTGCAGATGCGCATCAAGAGTATGGTCAACAAGAACATCAAGCTTGTCAATGTGATCCAGGTGATGCTTTTTTGCTGGATCCTTCCTTGCCAAATCCGAACCTGTAATTTGTGGGAGTTCGATCCGGCCAAGCACCAGACCCTGCAACAGTTTTTCGGTGTTATGCATGAAGGCATCTGGAAGGTGCTCTTCAAGGCCAATGAGACGTGGCCGAAGGAGACCGAAGACCGTGGGTACAACCTGACCCATCCCGCCAGTCCAGTAAGTTTTCTTCGTATTTTCAAGGTGTATCGTTTACCCGTACACTCAAGGAGAATGTCTGAGCTTCCCCATTTTACCTTTTCAGGGCTGGACAAAGAAAGTGGAGCAGATCGAGTCTCCCACTCCGCTGGCCGAAGACCCAGCAATCTCACTTCTGACGAAGAGGCTGGTTCCGACGCCCTACCAGGCACCGGAGAAGAAGGCCAAGGGGACCAGAAGTGGCCTCCGCCATCAGGGTACTTCGGACCTGACATCCGAAGATGCCGACACCCACTCCTCCCCTACAGAGGACGAAGAGGAGGAGGAGGAAAGAAACTCACCCCTGAGGGGGGAAGGAAGAAGAGGGCAGCCTCCATGCATCTGGAGGCTGAAGCATCCAAGAAGGGGAGAGCCTCCCTCACGGACGACACCACGCTGAATACTGACAGCAGCTCAGAGTGGCGCCCCAGGGATAAGCCCCTGGCCCAACTGTAAGTACTCGAAGGCACTTACGCACTCATATATCCTACTCCTTTACTTCATAGTTTTAACATGTTGAATCATGCACTGCAGTCCAGCCATCGGCAGCCCCCAGCGATCGTCATCTTCGGGGGGTTCGCTTGATTCAAATGCGATGGACAACGGGGCACTAGCAGCAGCTTCCTCTCCCAAGGCCACGAGCGACGCTGAGGCGCTGTCTCGAAGGACCTTCCCAGGCCAAGGAGAGGTTCAGGAGGCCGTCAGGGTGGCACTAGAGGGTGATACCTCGCGGGCCGGGCACATGGGGGAGCAAATCCCCCTGGAGACTAGCGATGGGGGACATATCCAATTCGGCCCCCAGCCGAATACCATTCCGGAGTCCCATATGGCTCCGGAATCAGGGAAGCAGCCTCCTTCAAAAGAAGGAGACGCCTATTCCGCCGGGGACCTCTATCCATCCAGAGGCACTGGATAATCTACTGGAAGCGCTGCAAGGCGCTTCCATTGTTGAGGAACACCGTATCCTTATGGATACGGTGGTTGAGAGGGTTCAGTCCACGAAAAGTGGACTGACCGAAGCTTGCACCAGCCTTCTAACAGGCTTTGTGGTAAGCGTTGTATGAAAAGAAGTATAGACAGTAGATCCTGAGAATCTGTCTGGTGTTCGGAAAGAAAAGTCGGACAGAGGATCAAATAACTTTCGCAGGAGACTAACAAGACATGTCTATGTGAATAAGCAAGCGTCTTTGCTGGCTGCGACCTCCCATTCTTCCGAAGTCGCCGGACTGAAGCAGAGTCTGGAGTGGGCCGAGGAAGAGCCCGGCCGTGTGAGAAAACAAATAGAGGACAAGCAAGGTATGCAATGACTTTTTGTAGATCCAGAAAGGATGAACGATTTGTGTTGACTATAGTGCCATGATATTTCGTAGGAGCGGAGACCAAGGTGGAGACCCTCAAGAAGGCGCTGGCCGAAGCCCAGAAGAGAGCGGCGGAGGAACAAGCCTCCCGCGAAAAACACGAGGCCAGGGTCGATGAGGTCCAGCAGGAGCTCCAGGACACCGTGAAGAAATGTGAGGCCTTGGAGCGCAATGTTGTGGATCAAGAGTTCGAACTTGCCAAGGCCCGCCAAAGCGCACAAGATGTGCGGGTTGAAGCCCAGGGCGCCCTCCAGGAAATCCAGGAGGCCAGGAAATCGCTGCGGGTAAGGCCATTATTATGCAGAGCAAATAATTGAAGAAAAGGTACCTCTTACTGACCCGGATTTGGAGTTCTCCAGGAGCGTTTGCGGATCTGCCGCGCAGTGTTGCTGACGCTGCCGAGTTCTTCCGAGCCGAAGAAGGGAGCTCAACGGAGAAGCTGTTTTGGTCGCAATATCTCGCGCCAGAGCATCCGGTGCCCTTTAGCGATCAGCTAAAATAGCTGACCGAACTGCATAGGGTGTCTGAACTGGCTATGAAGGATGTGATAATCTATCTATGGTCTCCCAAAGCCATACCCAGCAGCTACTTCAGACTCGTGAAGTGGCTGGTCAATGCCTGCCCCCAGCTTGATGATATCAAGTGGTCAGTCTGCATCGAAGGTGCGCGGATGGCCTTCGACCGTGTCAAGGTGTAGTGGGAGAAGATGGATGCCGTCAAGCTCGCGACCGAGGGACCGCCCGCGGGCAAGGAGCACCGCACGCCCGAGCGGTATTTTGATGATGTCCTGAAGGGATCCCGCATTGTAGAGGGCCAGTATTCAAAAGACATTATCTTTGAATGAAGATATTCATGTCATCCCTCCTGTATTTATGGAACAATGTCGTTATGTAATATAATTCTTGTTATTTTTAAAATTTTACCTCCTGGGCGGCCGTTTTGTTAAATCTGAGAGTTGGCCAGTCGTCGGCTTCAGCCCCCACGTAGGTAGTCCGAGGGTGTTTGGGATGGAATCTAAACACTCTGTATCCGAAAGTTTGGTCCTTGAAGGAGGTGTTTAGCGCAACGAACCAGGCAATCTGACTTTGTGGCTTTATCACCATCACTTTGCCATAGGAGTTTGACAATGGAAATGTAGGCGTAGCCCCTAGCTAGTATTTAATCCAGACTAGGGTGTTGTAGACACCTGATTGGGTGAAGGCCGATTCGTCGCGCAAGGCAGAAAAAATCGCAAAGGATTTTTAACCTCCGAATTGCTGACCAGCTCTCGCCGCATCATGAAGTAAGTTTTTGGCTTTCTCTGCTGAGTAGTTTTCTCGGATAAACCAGAAACACAATCGCAGTAGTTCTCCCTTTACTACCCTAGTCGATAGGACGGAACGTAAGGTAGCAAGCACAGGAGCCGGGCAACCGAACTATTGACCAAAGACATGATTCGGAGCCGATGCATATAATGCTAAAATTTGGGGTGCTGAACTGTACTGTAAAAGTGTTCGGACTTTGTTGTCGTACTATGGAGCACAATGAAGCCCCTGGCCAATTTAAAGCGTACGAAAGTGTACGGGTGCAATCGATAAGAATAGAGAAAATGAAGTAGTATGCTAGTGCCACATAAGTTGGGCCGCAAACTGTTTCATTATAATTTGACTAATACGTCAAAGCGTATTTGTACAAATAGTGCGATAAGCAATAGGGCTATTTAACGTGCCAAGATCAAGGGGGAGCTGCGTGCGGGTCCTGAAAATAGGTAGAATGATCGTCAAGAAGAACATCTATTGATTCCTCCACATGTACATGCTGCTTGCCGCCTTGGTATATCCATCCTTCAAAAGGACCGATGATCAGGCCGTCGGGAGGGACCTATAGAAAGGAAACCTGAATAGGATAAAAATAAAAAGGAAGGTACGTTTTCCCAGGGAAGTTCAAGCCGTATTATGGACTACAATCTAGTTATGCCTCTATCTCTGCCCATGGTATTTTGAGTGCGTAGTTATGTACGCGCGGTGCGTATGCCGCCATTTGGTCGGGTCTGAGATGGAGGCCGAATTGCTAGTCTGACTCCTGACGAGCTGGACTGTCACCCTATGGAGTAGTCCAGAATCGTTTGACAGTTTCTGGGAGCTTGGTCGCTGAATTAAAATTATGTTTGATAAGGCCGCTCTATACTTCCACTGCCAGGGCCGCGGTGTGCTCCTCGGTACGAAGGGAGCACTCAATGTTTCCATTGACTGTTATGACACCGCGTGGTCCGGGCATCTTGATCTTGAGATAAGCATAGTGTGGCACCGCATTGAATCGAACAAATGTAGTTCGTTCGAGCAGTGCGTGATAGCCATTGCGGAAAGGGATGATATCGAAGATCAAATCTTCACTTCGGAAGTTGTCCGGAGATCCGAAGACGAACTCCAATGTGATTGAGCCCGTGCAGCGGGCCTCGACACCTGGTATAACTCCTTTAAAAGTAGTTTTTGTGGGCTTGATCCTTGATCGATCGATGCCGATTTTGAGCACTGTATCGTGATAGAGCAGGTTGAGGCTGCCACCGTCTATAAGGACTCGCGTGATGTGGAATCCATCAATTATTTGGTCGAGGACCAGTGCGGCTGAACCGCCATGACGGATACTGGTCGGATGGTCCCTGCAATCGATGTTGATCGGGCAGGACGACCATGGATTGAATTTTGGGGCGACTGGCTCTATCCCATAGACGTCCCTGAGCGCGTGTTTGCGCTCCCTCTTGGGGATATGGGTAACGTATATCATGTTCACCGTTTTAACCTGGGGGGGGACTTCTTCTGTCCTCCTGAATTCAGTGGACGGGGCTCCTCGTCATCGTCCTCACTTTGCGACCCCTTCTCCTTGTTCTCGGCATTTAACTTCCCGGCCTGCTTAAAGACCCAACAGCTTCTGTTGGTATGATTGGCTGGCTTATCGGGGTTGTCGTGTATCTGACATGGACGATCAAGTATGCGGTCCAAGTTGGATGAGCCTGGATTGTTCCTTTTAAATGGCTTCTTACGCTGGCCGGACTTGGAGCCACTGAATCCGGCGTTGACCGCCGTGTCATCGGTATTGTCACCGTTGCTTCGACGCTTGTGTCTGTTGCGTCGGGGCTTGCCGTTGCTATTTTTGGCTTCAGAGGTGCCAGGTTCGCTTGCATTGGTATTGCTATGGGCTGGCCAGCTATCTTCGCTCGTGCAGAAGTAGGTCATGAGTGCCGTGAGGGCTGCCATGGACTTTGGCTTTTCCTGGACGAGGTGTCGGGCCAGCCATTTGTCGCAGATGCTATGCTTAAAGGCCGCTAGGGCTTCGGCATCCGGACAGTCGATGATCTAGTTCTTTTTAGTTAAGAACCTAGTCCAGAATTTCCTGGCTGACTCTCCGGGCTGTTGGACTATGTGACTTAAGTCATCAGCATCCGGAGGTCAAACATATGTACCTTGGAAATCATCGCGGAAGGCGTCTTCCAGGTCCTCCCAGCTGCCAATGGAGTTTTCAGGCAGGCGGTTCAACTAGTGTCGAGTTGGTCCCTTGAGTTTTAGTGGGAGGTATTTGATGGCATGAAGATCATCACCACGGGCCATATGAATATGGAGAAGAAAATCCTCAATCCATACCGCGGGGTATGTTGTCCCGTCATATGATTTGATGTTCACTGGTTTAAACCCTTCTGGGAGTTCGTGCTCCATTACTTCATCAGTGAAGCAAAGGGGGTGAGCGGCACCTCTATGTCGGGCCAAGTCGCGACGTAGATCGGATGGAGTCCATCTGCGGTTTTTAGCCTGGGTGTGATTATGCTTGTCACGCCCGGCTAGATAGTCGTCATCGCGCGCCGGGGAACGCCCCCGCGATCCGTAGATCAATCTGGTCTGACCTGCTCTACTGTCCAGGTCCTGCCACAGGTCGTATGTATATCCCCGAGCTGTTATATCTCTACCTTTACGGCAAGGCAGTATGGGATGGTGTTCGGCTTGAGTTGCCGTTTTGTCCCAGCCACGCGGTGGTCGGTCAGCCGCATTACGCGCTGATGGTACAGGCTCAAGTGCCTCGTCATCGAATTGAAGTAGCAATTTGCGCTTCGGGTAACTTTTGGTTGGCGCTCGAGGCCGTATTCCTCAGGTGCCAGGACGTTAGTCAATCTATGGTTAAGCAGATCTTGATCAGCTAGAAGCTGTTGTTGCTTCTTTTTCAGGATCCTTGCAGTGGCAATTAGCCGGCGCTTAAAGCGTTCCTGCTCGAGAGGTTCCTTAGGCACGAGAAATTCTTCGTCGCCGAGGCTCAGCTCGACCTTGGAGAGTGGAAGATAACTACTGTCCTCCAAGTCTTCATTTATAGCCTGTTCCTCAGGGCTAACTTTCGCATCCTCCCGATTGTCCTGTTCGGAGGTTGGCTCGACGGGGTCTCCTTGGTCTTCGGCATCGTCCGGAGTGTTGTTGTCTCCCATGCCAGTATTGCTGTTTTTCCCCGGCGTGATTTAGAGCGGCGCCATTGACGTCAGCGCTTTGGCTGCACTCAGGAGGTTTATCCACGACTGGATCTTCTTTGTCATCGCCGTTAGCTTCTTTGGGTGTATCCACCATGTACACGTCATACAAGGATGTGGCCGTCCAGCACCCGGTAAATGGTGGGTTTTGGGCCTGCTCTTCTCCGGCATCGTCGTCCATACCGTCGATGTCTTCGGAGCCGTAATCGAGCACATCAGTTAAGTCCTCGACAGTGACTATGAAGTGGGTGGTGGGTGGGACGTAAAATTACCTGCTCCCAGCCCCTAGTCCGAGCTGGGCGTAGTTTGAACGTTGCTCCTCTGTGATTACATTAAGTCTAGAGCCTCGCTTAAAGGCGAGGTTTGGCCAGAGAGAAGAGAGTCTGTGGAGTACGGCGGGAGGGAGACTCCTTGGCCGAACTCGCACGATGCTGACTCCGAGAGTTCGGAGCCACTGTCCGGAGAAGGGTCCGGCTTTATAATGGTTGCCAGCGACACTACCTCATCCGTCTCTCCCGTCTTCGGACCTAGCGATGCGCTCCGGATCTAAGGCCAGAGCAGAGGTTGGGGGTGCAAATCCTTGGAAGATCAAGTCTTCTCGGATATCAGCGACATAGTCCAGATTTCCAAAACTAATTTGGTGACCTGGGGCATAGTTGTCGATCTGCTCTAGACGGCCAAGTGAGTTGGCCCGCAGTGCGAAGCCACTGAACACAAAGATCTGGCCGGGGAGAAAGCCCCCCCCCCTTAGGGCAGCATTGTTGTAGATGATAGACGGAGCTATCAAACCTTCTAGCGACAACACAGAGGAACTCTCAATGAAAGCACCAATGTCGGTGTCAAAACTGGCGGATCTCGGGCCCTCTCGATGGTAACAGGAGACAGGGAACACGATGTTTACCCAGGTTCGGGCCCTCTCAATGGAGCTAATACCCTACTTCCTGCTTGATTGATCTTGATGAATATGAATGTTACAAGAGTTGATCTACCACGAGATCGTAATGGCTAAACCTAGAATTCTAGCCTGTATGATTATGATTACCTCTACGGATTGTACAAAGTCGGCTACAGAGAAAGGAATATTCATATCCGAACACCAAGGAGTGTCCCATCCGGACACGGGAAGAAGTCTTCTATCTTGTATCTTCATAGCCCATTAGTCCGGCCCATGTTACAGAGCCCGGACGCCCGAGGACCCCTTAATCCAGGACTCCTTCAGCGGCCTCGCTAGGCTGGCTCCCGAGGAGCGGAGATATCTATGCAAAGAGCACCTCGCGAGGTTCATGTGACGTGAGCCATGATGACCAAGGGCAGGCGGGCGCCAGCGGGCGCAGAGTACCAATTTCCTCTTTGGTGCTAAAGGGGCAAGCGCAGGCGAGGAGTCCTGAGGCGTCAGGCAAAGGTTTGCATATCGGTGCAACAAGACAAAGACCAGCAGGACGGCAGGACGGAGGTCACCGCAGGGCCCACGGCTGCATCACCACCAGAGCCTTTGGCAGGCGAAGACCACCTTTTGTCGGGATAGCTTGGACTAGTTGTCTCCCTTCAAAATTTGTCGTTGTGGGATCCCTTCCCGCCGATCATTTGGGAAGACGACCAGGGCCTCTATAAATAGGACTAGCCACCGCCATAGCCAGGATCGGCTCATCTTGGATTGGATACGCTCCACCAAGGCCATCTCACTAGCTCATCAAGCTTAAGAACACCTCCCCTCAGGAGGTTGTTCATCCACTGTACTAGTTCATCCTTAGCCCACGAGGCAATCCACCACACCACCCTGGACTAGGGTATTACATCACAACAGTGGCCCGAACCTGTATAAACTCTCGTGTCTCTTGTTCCTTGGGTTCGGCGAGCTAGGCCTTGAGATTGTTGTGAGAGTGTGCTAGGAAGAGAGAGATCTTCGTGCGCACCCCATAGTTCGAACCTCAAGGGTTTGCCAGAACCCGTAATCCGACAGTGCATGCCTGCCGGCCCGGCCTGAGGAGTGGTGCTCGCCATGTGAGCTAAGCAGGGAGGTGAAGCGAGCGGAGAAGTAGGGCAGACGGAGAGGCGGAGCCTCAGCGCACCCCTACCTGCGCGCCAAATGTCGGATCGGAGTTCCGTAGAACCTTGAGAGGTTCGAACACTGGGGTGCGCAGGAAGAACTCTCTCTCCCCAGTCTGCCCGCTAAGTAATCCCACGGCCTAGCTCGACGAACCCAAAGAACAAGAGACACTGGGGTTTATCCTAGTTCGGTCCACCTTGCGGTGTAATACCCTACTCCAGCTTTGTGGTGGATTGCCTCGAGGGGCTGAGGTTGAAATATTACAGTGGTTGAATAGCCTTGGGAGGTGAGGTGTTCTTGGGCTCGATGAGATAGTGGGTGTGAGGACGATCTGAATGATCCGTCCCATGCTACGGTGGTCGCTAGGTCCTATTTATAGCGTCCTTGGTCCTCTTCCCAAATGTAGGTGGGAAGG
The DNA here is from genome assembly GCA_021605145.1 of Aegilops bicornis. NCBI lineage: Eukaryota > Viridiplantae > Streptophyta > Magnoliopsida > Poales > Poaceae > Aegilops > Aegilops bicornis. The sequence continues at coordinate 342,816,332 of CM038670.1, forward strand.
GATCCCACAACGGCCATCCGCCTTAGACGCACAGTTCGGGACCCCCTACCCGAGATCCGCCGGTTTTGACACCGACACCCCCGTTCTCGATAAAGCTAGGGGACACCTCAGCGGCACATTAAATGCGTCTTATCCTGTAATATGAGCGATAAGCTCGCAATACTGTACGCCTTTCCACCTCCTGTATTCCACTGTGGCAGCCCCTTTCGACTATAAAAGGAGGCCCATGGCATACTGGAAAAGGATTCGGCTCTTTGGAACCATGCACCCCACCATAGCTAGTTCGAGAGCTCAAGAACTCTCTGAAATACACCCACCAAAGTAGGACTAGGGTTTTACGCATCCTCGCGGCCCGAACCTGGGTAAACGATCCTTGTGCTGATTACTAATCCTGCTCTTCTCGCAACCCTGCGCCCCGGCAACCGTAGTAGGGATTCTTGTGATACAATAGGTGTCGTTCCACACCGACAGACACCTCCAAGATTGAAAAGGCCAGGGGTTTTGGGAAGGAAACTCTCAGAGATAGAGATATATATGGAGTCCTGGATTTATGCAGTATTTGAATAAATAGACTTGGAATTTTTAGAGGTAGAAAAATAATCCAAGTTTGATTCAAACTTCAACCACTTTTGAATCCAACCGAATCAACTTCAAATGATCTAAAATTTGACAGAGGGGTTAAAGGAAAGGTTTATGGTTTATAGGAAAAGAAGGAAGATTTTCTTGACAGGGAAATGTCACATGAAAATAAATGTAATAAGACGAAAGGGAAAGTTTGGATGGGATAGAAACTTGGGTAAACTTGAAAATGGTTGTGAGTATGTGTATGGTGCACGAATGGGGTGGAGATAGGAAGAAGAGCGGATTCATACAAGATCACACACCAAAACTTACATATGCAAACCAAGGCATGATGGTCATGATGCAATGCAATAAAATGACACAACTCATATTTGATCATATAGCATAGCAAAGTGAGATGACCAAGAAAAACAACAAGGATGGTGCATGATGGACATGATGGAAGAAGCAAAATATGACAATGCACTTAACATGATCATGGCAACACACAATTGAAACACATGGCAACAACTAAAATAAATAGAGGGCAACTGGAGCATCGGTCTCGGGGCGTCACAACACTCCCCCACTAACAGAATATCTCGTCCTGAGATCTTATGAACGAGACGTAAGAAATAGAGGATGAGGTAAAAAAAAGCGCACAAGAGAGAAGATGAACAAGATCGAGAGCACTCTGATAACCCACAAGTATAGGGGATCGCAACAGTTTTCGAGGGTAGAGTATTCAACCCAAATTTATTGATTCGACACAAGGGGAGCCAAAGAATATTCTCAAGTATTAGCAGTTGAGTTGTCAATTCAACCACACCTGGAAAACTTAATATCTACAGCAAAGTATTTAGTAGCAAAGTAGTATGGAAGTAACGGTAACAGTGGCAAAAGTAACAGTAGCAGTTTTGTAGTAATTGTAAGAGTGGCAACGGTAAAGTAACTAAGCAAAGATCAATATGTTAAAGCTCGTAGGCAATGGATCAATGATGGATAATTATGTCGGATACGATTCCTCATGCAATAGTTATAACATAGGGTGACACAGAACTAGCTCCAGTTCATCAATGTAATGTAGGCATGTATTCTGAATATAGTCATACGTGCTTATGGAAAAGAACTTGCATGACATCTTTTGTCCTACCCTCCCGTGGCAGCGGGGTCCTATTGGAAAACAAAGACATATTAAAGCCTCCTTTTAATAGAGTACAGGACCAAGGCATTAACACTTAGTAATACATGAACTCCTCATACTATGATCATCACCGGGAGTCGTCCCGATTATTGTCAATTCGGGGTTACCGGATCATAACACATAGTAGGTGACTATTAACTTGCAAGATAGGATCAAGAACTCACATATATTCATGAAAACATAATAGGTTCAGATCTGAAATCATGGCACTTGGGCCCTAGTGACAAGCATTAAGCATAGCAAAGTCATAGCAACATCAATCTCAGAACATAATGGATACTAGGGATCAAACCCTAACAAAACTAACTTGATTACATGATAAATCTCATCCAACCCATCAACGTCCAGCAAGCCTACAATAGAATTACTCACGCACGGCGGTGAGCATCATGAAATTGGTGATGGATGAAGATTGATGATGACGACGATGACGGATTCCCCTCTCAGGAGCCCCGAACGGACTCCAGATCAGCCCTCCCGATAGATATTAGGGCTTGGCGGCGGCTCCGCATCGTAAAACATGATGAATCCTTCTCTCTCTCTGATTTTTTTCTCCCTGAACGTGAATATATAGAGATGGAGTTGAGCTCGGTGGAACCTCAGGGGGCCCACGCAGGGGGGCGCCCCAGGGGGGTGTGCGCGCCCCACCCTCGTGGACAGGGTGTGGGCCCCCTAGTGTTGATTCTTTGACCAGTATTTTTTATATATTCCAAAAACATTCTCCGTGAAGTTTCAGGTCATTCCGAGAACTTTTATTTCTGCACAAAAATAACACCATGGCAATTCTATTGAAAGCAGCGTAGTCCGGGTTAGTTCCATTCATATCATGCAAGTTAGAGTCCAAAACAAGGGCAAAAGTGTTTGGAAAAGTAGATACGTTGGAGACATATCATATTGGTGTAGAAAAGAGGAACGGCGATTAAGAGAAGAATCAAAAGCTCAAGGAACAAGATAACTCTGAAACCACTCCAGTTAGAACAAGATAGAAAATGAATAAGAACAAAGGAATTGGGAAGCATCCTTGCAAGGAAGGATTGAACAGAGTTGTTAGAAATTCAATAACGAAAAGAAGAAGCTTGTTGTGGGCTTATGGATAACATCACAAAATTATGCAGTGATAACCTGCCACTAACGGAAACGATTGGTTGCTCGAGAGGATTAAAAAGATGCAAAACCACACGTCCAAAGACAATGGAGAATTAGTTGCACTTATAAATCTAAGTAGAAGAATACTTGAGCTCCTCCAACAACACTTCAAGAATGAGATAAATCTTGATGAACCACCATGTAGAACCTCCATGAAGAGCCCCGATAAGAAAAGAAATGGTACGAAGGAAGTGAAGGTTGAAAAGAACAAGAATTGAAGCATTGCAATGATTAGATGGAGCTTTGTGAAGAGACAACTGAGGAAAACTTGGAACTACGGAAAAGAAAAGATGAACAACTTAGAACCGAAAATTTGATATCGCGAACAAACTCTGCAAGAAGGAATTAGATCACCACCACCAACAGAATGGTAAATTTTATACTCCCCCACCACCAACAAGCATCAATCCATGGCTTTCTCGAAACAATGTGTGCCTCCAACTAACAACAATCCTTGGGGAGTTTTGTTTGCAATTGTTTTGATTTGAGCACTGGACTGGGCATCCCGGTGACTGGCCATTTTCTCGTGAGTGAGGAGCGGAGTCCACTCCTCGTGAGAATAACCCACCTAGCATGGAAGATCCAGACATCCCTAGTTCATACATGAGCTATTCGAGCATACAAAATAGAATTTCATTTGAAGGTTTAGAGCTTGGCACATACAAATTTACTTGGAATGGCAGGTAGATACAGCATATAGGAAGGTATGGTGGACTCATATGGAATAACTTTGGGGTTTATGGGCATGGATGCACAAGCAGTATTCCCTCTTAGTACAAGTGAAGGCTAGAAAAAGACTGGGAAGCGACCAACTAGAGAGCAACAATAGTCATGAACATGCATTGAAATTAATAGACATTGAGTGCAAGCATGAGTATGATATAATCCACCATGAACATAAATATCATGGAGGCTACGTTGATTTGTTTCAACTACATGCGTGAACATGTGCCAAGTCAAGCCACTCGAATCGTTCAAAGGAGGATACCATCCTCTCGTACCACATCACAACCATTTTAATAGCATGTTGGCATGCAAGGTAGACCATTATAAACTCCTAGCTAATTAAGCATGGCATGAGCAACTATAATCTCTAATTGTCATTGCAAACGTGTTTCATTCATAATAGGCTGAATCAGGAACGATGAACTAATCATATTTACAAAAACAAGATAGGTCGAGTTTATACCGGCTTTTCTCATCTCAATTAGTCCATCACATATCGTCATTATTGCCTTTCACTCGCACGACCGAACAGTGTGGATAATAATAATAATAGTGCACGTGCATTGGACTAAGCTAGAATCTGCAAGCATTTAATACAAAGGAGAACACAAGGTAATATGGGCTCTTGGTTAAATCAACAATAATGCATATGAGAGCCACTTCAATATTTTCATTATGGTCTTCTCCTTTCGACCCCCAAAGAAAAGAAAAGAAATAAAACTATTTACACGGGAAAGCTCCCAACAAGCAAAAGAAGAACGAGCAATCTTTTTTGGGTTTTCTTTAATTTATACTACTACAGGCATGGAAAGTAAACTAGCTAAAAGCTACAACTAATTTTTTTGTTTTTCTTAAGGTTTTTCAAACACACAAGAAGAAGGCTTAGAAAATAAAATAAACTAGCGTGGATAGTACACTGAAACAATATGAGCACTGAGGGAGTCCCGGACTAGGGGGTGTACGGATAGCCGGACTATCGTCACGGCTAGACTCCAAGACTATGAAGATACACGATTGAAGACTTCGTCTCGTGTCCGGATGGGACTTTCCTTGGCGTGGAAGGCAAGCTTGGCGATACGGATATGTAGATCTCCTACCATTGTAACCGACTTTGTGTAACCCTAACCTATCCGGTGTCTATATAAACCGGAGGGTTTTAGTCCGTAGGACGAACAACAATCATACCATAGGCTGGCTTCTAGGGTTTAGCCTCCTTGATCTCGTGGTAGATCTACTCTTGTACTACCCATATCATCAATATTAATCAAGCAGGAGTAGGGTATTACCTCCATCGAGAGGGCCCGAACCTAGGTCAAAACATCATGTCCCTCGTCTCCTGTTACCATCCGCCTAGACGCAGATTCGGGACCCCTACCCGAGATCCGCCGGTTTTGACACCGACATTGGTGCTTTCATTGAGAGTTCCTCCGTGTCATCACCGATTGGCCCGCTGGCTCCTTCGATCATCAACAACGACGCGGTCCGTGGTGAGACTTTTCTCCCGGACAGATCTTCAGATTCGGCGGCTTTACCGCGGGGCCAATTCGGTTGGCCATCCGGAGCAGATCGAAAGCTACGCCCGCCATCGTGTCAGATTTGGAAGTTTGAACTATACGGCCGATATCCATGGAGAGTTGATCTTCGACGGATTCGAGCCGCAGCTAAGCCGCCGCCAGATCGCCTCGATGGGCATGATCTAGCTCTACCGTAACAAAGGCCTCGAGGCCGCATCAAAGATCCGCTCGACCCTTAATCCGGAGCCGGATTCCCGATCGAGGACGAGTGGTTGGACACCGCCTGGGGCTACAATCTCTACGGCGATTGAGCCGAACTCCATCCTCGCCCTTTGCGAAGACCTCGACTCTGTGGTGCGGACTCCTATCCGGACTCCGAACCCTCCGCGCCCTTGCCAATCGAATCCGATTGGGCGCCCGTTATGGAGTTCACGGCCGCGGACATCTTTCAGCACTCGCCCTTTGGCGACATTCTGAATTCGCTAAAATCTCTCTCTTTATCCGGAGAGCCCTGGCCGGACTGCGGACAGGAAGGTTGGGATACGGACGATGAAATTCAACACCCACCCACCACCCACTTTGTAGCCATTGTCGATGATTTAACCGACATGCTCGACTTCGACTCCGAAGACGTCGACGGTATGGACGACGACGCCGGAGACGACCAAGAACCAGCGCCTACAGGGCACTGGAAGGCCACCTCGTCATATGACATATACATGGTGGACATCCCAAAAGATGGGAACGACGATGGAACAACGGAGGATGACCCCTCCAAGAAACAGCCGAAGCGCCGACGCCGTCGTGAGCCGCTCTAAATCCCGCCACAATAAAAGCGGTGATTCCGCACGGAGATAATAACACCGGACGGTTAAGAGAACCCCTCCAGCAGGACTTCAGCGCAAGAGGAGGGAGAAACAAGTCCGCACGACGGCGGGCAGAAAGAGAGGTCGAGGACGATAATTATGCGCCTCCCTCCGAAGATGAGGCAAGCCTCGACGACCATTTAATTTGTCGTGCTCGAGGATCCCGCCGAACAGGAGCGTTTCAAACGCAGGCTTATAGCCACGGCAAGCAGCCTCAAGAAAAGCAGCAACGACTTAGAGCTGACCAGGATCTCGCTAGTCGACAGATGGACCAAAGTCCTTGCAGCCGAAGAGTATGAACTCGAACGCCCCTCCAAAAGCTACCCCAAACGCAGGCCGTTGCCTCAATCAGAGGAGGAAGCCCCAAGTCACCAGTGCACGACATGGCAGATCGGCCACCCCGTGGTCGCGACAGAGAAGCCTCTCGGCCCTCCGCTCAAGCCACACCCCGACGCCGCTCAAAAAGTACCAAGGCACGGGAAAACGCGCCGGACTTGCGAGATATATTGGAGGATAAGGCAGAACATACAAGATCGATCTACGGATCGCGTGGGCGCCCAACGACGCGGGATGATTACCGTCGCCGGATACAAAGAAACCCGGCCGGGCCGAACACAGTAGACAAAGCTCATATGAGCTACGTCGTGATATAGCCCAATACAGAGGCGCCGCACACCCACTATGCTTCACATATGAAATAATGGATCATCAAATCCCCGAGGGCTTCAAACCCATAAACATCGAATCATACAATGGTACCACAGATCCTGCGGTCTGGATCGAGGACTATCTCCTTCATATCCACATGGCCCGCGGTGATGATCTACATGCCATCAAATACCTCCCACTCAAGCTTAAAGGACCAGCTCGGCATTGGCTCAACAGCTTGCCAGCAGAATCAATTGGTTGTTGGGAGGACCTGGAAGTCGCATTCCTTGATAACTTCCAGGGCACATATGTGCGACCACCAGACGCCGATGACCTTAGCCACATAATCCAGCAGCCAGAAGAATCGGCCAGACAATTCGGGACACGGTTCCTAACAAAGAAAAATCAAATCGTTTACTGTCCGGATGCAGAGGCCCTTGCAGCCTTCAAACATAACATCCGTGACGAGTGGCTTGCCCGGCACCTAGGACAGGAAAATCCAAAATCCACGGCAGCCCTCACAACACTCATGACCCGCTTTTGTGCGGGAGAGGACAGCTGGCTAGCTCGAAGCAACAACTTGGCCAAACATCCTGATAGTTCCGATACCAAGGACAGCAATGGCAGGTCGCGTCGCAACAAGAACAAGCCCCACATTAACGGCGATAACACTGAAGATACGGCCGTCAATGCCGGATTCAGAGGCTCTAAACCCGGTCAGCGGAAGAAGCCATTCAAAAGAAATACCTGTGGTCTGGCCCAACTTGGACCGAAGACTCGATCGCTTGTGCCAGATACATGGCACCCCCGAAAAACCAGCCAATCACACCAACAGGGATTGTTGGGTGTTCAAGCAAGCAGGCAAGTTAAGTGCCGAACTCAATGACAATGGGCTACATAGCGATGACGAGGAAGAGCCCCGGCCGCCGAACAATAGAGGATGAAGGGTTTTCCTACACAAGTGCGGACGGTGAACATGATATACGCAACCCACATACCCAAAAGGGACCGGAAGCGTGCACTAAGGGACGTATATGCGATGGAGCCAGTCGCCCCGAAGTTCAACCCATGGTCTTTCTGCCGGATCACCTTCGATTGAAGGGACCACCCCACTAGCATCCGTCACGGCGGCTTCGCCGCATTAGTTCTTGACCCAATTATCGACGGATTTCACCTCAGCAGAGTCCTGATGGATGGCGGTAGCAGCCTGAACCTGCTTTATCGTGATACAAGGTCGCAAAATGGGCATAGCCCCTCAAGGATTAAACCTACAAAGACGACCTTTAAAGGCGTCATACCGGGTGTAGAGGCCAGTTGTACGGGCTCAGTTACACTCGAAGTGGTCTTCGGATCCCCGGATAACTTCCGAAGCGAAGAGTTAATCTTCGACATCGTCCCATTCCGCAGCGGCTATCACACACTGCTCGGACGAACCGCATTTGCAAAGTTCAATGTGGTGCCGCACTATGCATACCTCAAGCTCAAGATGCCAGGCCCTCGAGGAGTAATCACGGTCAATGGAAACGGAGGAGCACATGGCGGCCCTCGCGGCGGAGGTACAGAGCAGCCTCTCACAGCAATTCTTGAGTCCGGCCACTAAGCGTCCGGACACTGTCAAGCGCGCCTGGAGTAACCTACAACAAGACCGCCTGCACGATTCAAGCACGCCAGAGTAATCTGGCCCCAACCCCAGCCCTCGCGAAATTGCGAAGCTAGTGTTACGCGTACATAATTACGCCCGGAGATAGCATGGGCATATGGGGAGGGCAAGACCATGGCACGCCAAGAATGCGGCTCGACCGCACTGTGGGCCCCAATTGTGTCATTCTTTTCCTTTTTCCTTTTCTTCCTTTTTCTTACTTTCAGGACTCCGTCTTTCAGAAGTCCTGTCCGGCACTAGAATCGCCGAACTCACGATGCAACAGCCAGGGAAGCAGTAAGCCACGTCGAAGTGTTCAGGTGGTCTTTATTACGAGCATTATACCTGTTTTTTACATACCATCCCGCAGCTTACCTCTGGAGGGGGACATGTTAGATAGTCCCATCCCTTGCTTATCGCACTATTTGTATCGTTCCGCTTTCATTGCAATACCTTTTCGAATAAACAATACATAGCTTATTATTATTGCTCTACTTCCTTTATCTATACATATGTTCATTTTACGACATGTTGCAACTGTACACTTTGGTACATACACCAGGGGCTTAAGTATCCCAAAATTATGGTGTGATAAGTCCGAACACTTTCACAAGTGCGGCACCCCGAACTTATAGCATTATATGAATCGGCTCCGAATCATGTCTTGGGTCAGTAGTTGGGTTTGCCCGGCTCTCGTGTTTTGGTACCTTACGTTCGTTTATATTGGCTAAGGTAGCACCGGGAGAACCATCATGATTGTGCCCAGTTGAGCTGGGTCGAGCACCTCGCTGGAGAAAGCTAAAACTGACCGTCATGATAGGGTGAGAGCCGGTCGCTGTTCGAGAGGTTTTTCGGGTCCCTAAAGACTTATGCCGCTTAGAGCGAGGAACCGGAATTATCCGCCAAGGCGTGGATAGCGCCCGAACTCGGTCTTCCGAATACTAGGGGCTTCACGAAATTTAAAATTATAGAATTCTATGGCTAAGGGAGAGTGTTCAAGCATTATAAGTCCGGTTGCCTTGTTCGCTGTGTTGAGCGCCTCCCTAGATGGACCCAAGAATGGGAACAAGAGTGCTCAATTTTATCCCTAACACCCCAAAGACTGTGGCATGGGGCTGAAGCCAACGACTTGCCATCTCTCAAACTTGATAAACGGCCGCATTAAGGTAATATTTTAAATTAACAAGCGTTGCTTAGTGCATATGAACAAGTTTTCAGCGCATAAGATAACAAATGCGAGCCTATTCAAAAATTACATCTTTGGAGCACTCATACGCTATTCAAGGGCGCCCTTCAGGAGGCCCTCATAGTACATTTCGGGCATGCGATGCTCATGGCCCTTTGGTGGCCTGTCCGTCACAAGCTTCTCCGCATCCAGCTTGCCCCAGTGCACTTTCGCATGGGCAAGGGCCCGACGGACACCTTCAATGCAGACGAAGCGCTTGATGACTTCAATCCGTGGACAGGCATCCACCAGCCGCTGCACCAAGCCGAAGTAGCTCCCGGGCATGGCCTCCAATGGCCACAGCCGCGCTATAAGGCCCTTCATGGCCTGTTCGGTGACCTTGTGGAGCTCGACCAGCTGCTTCAGCTGGTCGCTCAGGGGCACCGGATGTTCGGCCTCAGCATCGAGACCGTAACACCTTTTCCGTCGAAGCTCCCCTCCTTGGCGGCGCTTAGAATGCGGCAAAGATCGGACACACTACAGTGGCAAATCTGCGAATGCTCCGGAGAGCTCGAATCCGGGTAAGTAATAGGTAATTCACTTTCACATGCTTGCTTTGCATAAAGAATGCCTTACCCACCGCTATCTTCTTTAACGACTCAATTTCTTGGAGGGCTTTTTGGGCCTCGGCCTTAGCAACTTTGGCACTCTCAAGAGCCGAGGCGAGCTCGGACTCTCGAGTCTTCGATTCACGCTCCAAACTCTCGTGTTTTTCCACGAGAACTTGGAGCTCTTGCCATACCTTAGCCAGCTGCGCCTCCCCCTCCTCTCGCTCAGTGCGTTCCGCAGCCGCTTTGTTTTCGGCCACGGACACCGATTCCTTCAGGGTCGCCACCTCGTCCGTGGCCCATGCAGTACCCATGTTATTCCTGTTATCTTTTGCAACTGAAAGCTTTCTATATGGTATTTCTTTAATAAGGTACTACGTACCTTCCTTGTCCTCGAGCTGCTTCTTGGCTTGGCTGAGCTCGTTCTCGGACCGCTCGAGGCTCGCTTAACGCATCGACCTCCGCAGTCAAGGCGGGCAGAGGTCAGCAGCCTGCATTCCCATATTGACATACTTATGTTAGACTCTCACAGATATCTTTTTAGATCCTTAGTCCGGCTTTTCTTTTCGAACACTGAACTAAGCATCAGGGGCTACTGTCTATGCGGTAATATTTTTACATATTCTAAAACTTACCTCAAATCCTGTTAGAAGGCTGGTACAGGCTTCAGTCAGTCCGCTTTTGGTGGACTGAACTATCCGGATCACTGCACTCATAACAGTGTGGTGCTCCTCCTCGATGGAGGCGCCGTTGAGCGCCTCTAGTAAGCTATCCGGTGCCTCCGGTTGGACGGAGGACACCGGCGTCTTACCCTTCTTGTGAAGGGACCGCTTGCCGGACTCCGGAACCGCTGAAGGTTCCGGCATGGAGTCCGGACAAGGGTCGGGCTTAGAGCCCCTGGGGGTCTTGCCCCCCACGCGCCTGGAGTCCGGGAGGTTGCCTTGTGGCACCTCCTGTGCCACCTCCTCTTGACCAAGCCCCCCTTGGGGCCCCACCGCGGCGTCGTCCGAAGCATGAGGCGAGGAGGCGGTCGTAAGCGAAGTACTCTCCATTTCTGACGAGCCCAGGGACCCGCTCGATGAATCGGCGAACTCGCCCTTGGGCGGGCTGCACGATTGTTCGATATTAGTGAACACTCTGCTATAATAAAAAGCCATGGGTATCTGGACACTTACGATCTCGCCAGGGGCTTTGCCCTTGTAGGCCAATCCTCCTCGTCGTCGTCGACGTTGGTGGAGAAGTCCGGAGGAAGGGTTCTTCCCTTCTTGGATTCCTCCGCCTCCCACCGGGGCGGCCTTCCTTTTCCTCTCCTTCACTGGGGAGAGGCTTCTTCTTCCTCCTCTTCGTCTTCGGGAGAAGATTCTGCTTCAGAATCCGACAAGACTGGCGCCGGGAGCTCATTCGAGTTCCGTGGCCTCCTTCTTGGCCTTCTTCTCCGGCACCACATGGGTGCCGAGCCAGCAGCCCTGGCCAATCGAGGCGTCCGCTGGGTCTTCTGGCAAAGGAGCCGGACAGTTAATCTGCCCGGACGTCTTCAGCCAGTCTGTCAAAGAATAGGGAGTTTTTAGATCCTACGTAGAGTCAATCTATGAAAAAAGAGTCCCGTAAAGGGTAAAATAACTTACCTCGCCGGCTTGACGCCACGAGCTGTATCCGCAATCTTTGTTAGCGGATGCTGGGGCTTCAGCGCCCTTGAACAGCACCTTCCAGGCATCTTCGTACGTAGTATCGAAGAGCCGGCTCAAGGTTCGGTGCTGTGCCGGATCGAACTCCCACAAATTGAAGGCCCGTTGTTGGCATGGGAGAATCCGGCGGATGAGCATCACCTGGATTACGTCGACAAGCCTGAGATTCTTGTCCACCAAGTTTCGGACGCATGTTTGGAGTCCGGATAGCTCGTCCGAATCCCCCGACTTCAGGCCCGTCTCTTTCCATGACGAGAGCCGTGTGGGGAATCCAGATCTGAATTCGGGGGCCGCCACCCATTCAGGGTCGCGTGGCACGGTGATGTAGAACCTCCCCGATTGCCACCCCTTTATTGTGTCCACGAAGGAGCCCTCGAGCCATAGGACTTTGGCCATCTTGCCGACCATGCGCCTCCGGACTCCGCTTGACGGCCGCCCACAACCTTCAGTCTGACATTAAAGGTCTTCAGCCATAGGCCAAAGTGGGGCTGGATGCAGAGGAAGGCCTCGCACACGACGATAAACGCTGAGATGTTGAGGACGAAATTCGGGGCCAGGTCGTGGAAGTCCTGCCCGTAGTAGAACATGAGCCCCTAGACAAATGGGTGAAGTGGAAAACCTAGTCCGCGGAGGAAGTGGGGGAGAAACACCACCCTCTCATGGGGCCCGGGGGTTGGAATGAGCTGCCCCGCATCGGGCAGCCTGTGCGCGATGTCGCCGGACAAGTATCTGGCCTCCCGCAGTCTTGTGATGTGCCCCTCCGTGACGGAGGAGGCCATCCACCTGCCTCCCGCTCCTGACATGGTTGGAGAAGGTTGAGGAGCAAAGTGCGGACTTGGGCGCTAGAGCTTGAGTGCGCGGAAATGGATGAGCAAAGGAGGAAGAAGGCGTAGGTGATAAGGTGGATCCTTATCCCCTTACATGGACGGACGAAGTTATGCATCCCCCACCAGCCTGGTAAAACTCGCTTATCTCCCAAGCGCCGTAATCAATGGCGCGGATGGGTTACCCACATCCGTATTGATGAGAATCCCGGATTAAGGGGGCACGATCTATGCTTTGATAAGACGTGCCAAGGAAACCGCCTCGCTAAACGCGCTGAGGTGGAACGGTAGAAAACGATTCATATAAAGACCTGGCCGTGGTGTGATGTCACGCCGCGGAATACGTTAGCAGATCTGTGCAAAAGTTATTTCCTCTACGGTGGTATGTGGAACTTGTTTTGCAGAGCCGGACACTATCCTTGTGTTCAGAACCTTCTATGAAGTAGCCTGGTTCAGGGGCTACTGAGGGAGTCCCGGACTAGGGGGTGTCCGGATAGCCGGACTATCGTCACGGCCGGACTCCAAGACTATGAAGATACACGATTGAAGACTTCGTCCCGTGTCCGGATGGGACTTTCCTTGGCGTGGAAGGCAAGCTTGGCGATACGGATATGTAGATCTCCTACCATTGTAACCGACTCTGTGTAACCCTAACCTATCCGGTGTCTATATAAACCGGAGGGTTTTAGTCCGTAGGACGAACAACAATCATACCATAGGCTAGCTTCTAGGGTTTAGCCTCCTTGATCTCGTGGTAGATCTACTCTTGTACTACCCATATCATCAATATTAATCAAGCAGGAGTAGGGTATTACCTCCATCGAGAGGGCTCGAACCTGGGTAAAAACATCGTGTCCCTCGTCTCCTGTTACCATCCGCCTAGACGCACAGTTCAGGACCCCCTACCCGAGATCCGCCGGTTTATACACCGACAAGCACCGACAACTGGCATGGGTGTGTGAATATGAATGTAATGTCGGTGAGAAATACGTACTCCCCCAAGCTTAAGCTTTTGGCCTAAGTTGGTCTATGTCCATGGATCAAAGTGGTCCTCTCGAGTGTACTCGGGAGGATCCTCTGGGTGCCACTGGTTGGCGATCACCTCCGGATCCCACTGATAAATAGACTGTCGGTAAGGATCAAGTGGTGGCTCCGGCTCAGGCTCTGGAGCTGATGTCAGACTCCAGTATGCATGAACGGCCTCCGGAAACACAAGGTACGTGCCTAAAAATATGTTAAACAAAGAGGGAGCAGGCAAGGTAATAATCTCATAGTAGTTTTTATCAAATATCAATCTATATTTAAGCATCTTCTTCTTATCCTTAACAATAAAATCATGTGCTACCATACTCTTATAATCTAGAAAAAAAGGAGGCAACAACTTTTCCTCTTTCTCATAATGCCTAATAGGTATGTTAAATTGTGTAGCAAGGCACGAAGCAAAGATGCCACCAAAGATGTGGCCCTTTGAATGGTTCAGACTTAGTCGTTTAGCAATAATAGTGCCTAAAATGAAAGTTATATCACGAAACCAAAGCATGGCGCAAAATAACAATATCAGGAGCACTGAGGTTGACATTGTTCCCACGACCAATTAAACATCTACTAGCAAATATTGCAAAGTAACATAGAACAGGAAAATTTATGCTAGTGATTCTTGCATCAGAAACTTTCCTCGTTTCCCCTACAGCAAACATATCAATAAACCCTTCCACATCATTGCGATGTGGTTCCTCTATGCTGCCCGCAAAGGATATCTTACTGAACCGGCAGAAATCATATAGTGACATCTCCTTAACCTCATCATATAAATGAAATTCCACCGAAGGTGGTGATTTCTTAGCATGAAAGTAAAAATTTGCACGAAAATATTAGTGAGCAGGAGATAGTGCGCGGAGGAAGTCGATAAGGCCCACATTCTCAGCCAAATAATAGAAGTCATCATGAATCACGGCTGCTCTCAAGAACTCATCACAAGGCCATTCGCACGGCCAAACCTCTGCAGTGCGGGGGAGATTATATTTGGGCTTCTTATTCTCTTCGCTTTGCTTATCCTTCGAGCTTCGGCTCGAAGAGCCCCTCAACAACCTCTTCATCATTTTCTTGCTCTGAAAAATTTCTAAAAATTTTAGTAACTCAAAACAAAAGTGAACCAAACTCAACAAGATTAATAGCAACTACTCCAACAAGTGCCTAGAGGCTATATCATGCATTAGAACTACTTGGGACCATAAAAATTTAACATGCAAGCTCAAGAATAGGGTCACCTCAGCAGCAAAAATTTGCAATAAATAATGCACTAGAACAAAAACTAATTGGACCATTGCAGGAGTCACATATCGAAGAACTATCCCCCAAAGCAGTTTTTTGAGTGTAGCTTTGAGCAAGGAGATTGAAAATCGCAGCAAGATGAGCTAGAACACGGGTTTGAGCTAGGGGAGGATTTTTTCCGGAGGAAGAAGGAGTGTGTGGGTGCTGGAATAAGTGGAGGGGGCCACGTGGGGTCCATGAGGCAGGGGGCGCGCCCCAGAGGGGTGGGTGCGCCCTGGACCCTCGTGGCCATGTGGTTACCCCCTCTGGTGTGTTCTCAGTGCCAGATATTCTTAAATATTCTACAAAAACTCATATTTCAATTTCGGAACATTTGGAGAACTTTTATTTTCGGGGTATTTTTTATTGCAATTATAATTCAGAAAACAGACAAAAAATACTATTTTTGCTTTATTTAATCTAAATAACAGAAAGTAAAAGGAGGATATAGAAAGTTGTGCTTTCTAACTTCATTCATTTCATGATCATCAAAAGGAATCCACTAACAAGGTTGATCAAGTCTTGTTAACAAACTCTTTCCGAATCACATGAAACCAGAGAATTTTTTAATAACACTAGGTTACCTCAACATGGATATGCATGTCCCCAACAATAAGAATATCATATTTCTTCTTGACAGTAGGAATAGGAAATTCAAAACCTCCAATAGTAATTGTTGAAGTTTTTCCAATAGACTTGATACTTTGGACTTGAGGTTTTTTCCTCGGAGAGTGTAACGTATGCTCATTACTATTAACATGAAAAGTGACATTGCCTTTGTTGGAATCAATAACAGCCCCTGCAGTATTAAAAAAGGGTCTACCAAGAATAAGAGACGTACTATCGTCCTCGGGAATATCAAGAATAACAAAGTCCATTAAAATAGTAACGTTTGCAACCACAACAGGCACATCCTCACAAATACCAACAGGTATAGCAGTTCCATTTGCAAGGATATTTCAGTAGGTGTCAACTTATTCAAATCAAGTCTACGATATGAAGGGAGAGGCATAACACTAACAGCGGCTCCAAGATCACATAAAGCAGTTTTAACATAGTTTCTATTAATTGAGCATGGTATAGTTGGTACTCCTGGATCTCCAAGTTTCTTAGGTATTCCACCTTTAAAAGTATAATTAGCAAGCATGGTGGAAATTTTAGCTTCCAGTATCTGTTTTTTATTTGTAACAATATCTTTCATTTACTTAGCATACGGATTCATTTTAAGCATAGCAGTCAAACGCATACGCAAAAAGATGGGTCCAATCATTTTAGCAAAGCACTCGAAATCCTCATCATCCTTTTTCATGGATGGTTTAGGAGGAAAAGGCATGGGTTTCTGAACCCATGGTTCTCTTTCTTTACCTTTCTTGCTAGCAACGAAGTCTCTCTTATCATAACGTTGATTTTTTGATTGTGGGTTATCAAGATCAACAGCAGGTTGAATCTCCAAATCATTGTTATTGCTAGGTTGAGCATCAACATGAACATCATCATTAACATTATTACTTGGTTCATGTTCATGACCAGATTGTGCTTCAGCATCAGAAATAGAAATATCATTGGGATTCTCAGGTGTGTCAACAACAGGTTCACTATAAGCATGCAAAGTCCTATCATTTTTCTTTTTCTTCTTCTTAGAAGAACTAGGTGCATCAACATTAGTTCTCTGAGAATCTTGCTCAATTCTCTTAGGGTGGCCCTCATGATACAAAGGTTCCTGAGTCATTTTACACCCTCTAGTCATAACTCTAACAACATTATCATTTTTATTATTATTTAATTCATTGAGCAAATAATTTTGAGCTTTAAGCACTTGTTCTACTTGAGTGGTAACCATAGAAGCATGTTTACTAATAAGTTTAAGTTCACCTTTAACTCTGGACATATAATCACTCAAGTGTTCAATCATATAAGCATTGCGTTTCAATTGTCTACCAACATAAGCATTGCAGTTTTCCTGTTTAACAATAAAATCATCAAACTCATCCAAGCATTGGCTAGCAAACTTAGTAGATTGGATTTCGCCCTTATCATATCTATAGAGAGAATTTACCTTTACTACACATGTCGGGTTATCAAGACCATGTATTTCTTCAATAGGTGGTAAATTCTTAACATCTTCAGCTTTAATACCCTTTTCTTTCATAGATTTCTTTGCCTCTTGCATATCTTTAGGACTGAGAAATAGAATACCCCTTTTCTTTGGAGTTTGCTTAGGAGTTGGTTAAGGAAGTGTCCAATCATTTTCATTACTCAACATATTATTCAATAACAATTCATCTTGATCAACAGTTCTTGCCCTGAAAACACAACCAGCACAACTATCCAGGTGGTCTCTGGAAGCATTGGTTAGTCCATTATAAAAGATATCAAGTATTTCATTTTTCTTTAGAGGATGATCAGGAAAGCATTAAGTAATCGGAGAAGCCTCCCCCAAGCTTGTGGGAGACTCTCTTCTTCAATTTGCACAAAATTATATATTTCCCTTAAGGCAGCTGTTTCTTATGAGCGGGGAAATATTTAGCAGAGAAGTAATAAATCATATCCTGGGGACTACGCACACAGCCAGGATCAAGAGAATTAAACCATGTTTTAGCTTCACCCTTTAATGAGAACGTAAATAACTTAAGGATATAGTAGTAATGAATTTTTTCCTCATGAGTAAATTGGGTGGCTATATTAACTAATTTAGTAAGATGTGCCCCAACAGTTTCAGATTCATAGCCATAGAAAGGATCAGATTCAACCAAAGTAATTATCTCAGGATCGACAGAGAAATCGTAATCCTTATCGGAAATATAGATAGGTGAAGTAGCAAAAGCAGGGTCATATTTCATTCTAGCATTCAAATATTTTTCTTTCAGCTTAGCTAATAGTTTCTTAAGATCATATCTATCTTTGCAAGAAAAAAGATCTCTAACAGTTTCTTCATCCATAACATAACCCTCAGGTACATCAGGAAATTCATATCTAGGGGGAGAATCTTCATCATCACTTCCATCAATATTATCAATGTCAATAATTTCACTCTCTCTAGCCCTAGAAAGTTGTTCATCAAGAAATTCACCTAATGGCACAGTATTATCAAGCATAGAAGTAGTTTCATCATAAGTATCATGCAAAGCAGAAATGGCATCATCAATAACATGCGACCTATCATAATCAATAGCAGGTGTAGGTGTTGCAAATTTACTCATAACAGAAGGTGAATCAAGTGCAGAGCTAGATGGAAGTTCCTTACCTCCCCTCGTAGTTGAGGGATAAATCTTGGTTTTTTCGTCTTTCAAGTTCCTCATAGTGACCAACAGATATGAATCCCAAGTGGCTCAAAGAATAGAGCTATGCTCCCCGGCAACGGCGCCAGAAAATAGTCTTGATAACCCACAAGTATAGGGGAACGCAACCGTTTTCGAGGGTAGAGTATTCAACCCAAATTTATTGATTCGACACAAGGGGAGCCAAAGAATATTGTCAAGTATTAGCAGTTGAGTTGTCAATTCAACCACACCTAGAAAACTTAATATCTGCAGCAAAGTATTGAGTAGAAAAGTAGTATGGAAGTAACGGTAACGGTGGCAAAAGTAACAGTAGCAGTTTTGTAGTAATTGTAAGAGTGGCAATGGTAAAGTAACTAAGCAAAGACCAATATGTGAAAAGCTCGTAGGCAATGGATCAATGATGGATAATTATGTCGGATGCGATTCCTCATGCAACAGTTATAACATAGGGTGACACAGAACTAGCTCGAGTTCATCAATGTAATGTAGGCATGTATTTAGAATATAGTCATACATGCTTATGGAAAAGAACTTGCATGACATCTTTTGTCCTACCCTCCCGTGGCAGCGGGGTCCTATTGGAAACAAAGGGATATTAAGGCCTCCTTTAAATAGAGTACCGGACTAAAGCATTAACTCTTAGTGAATACATGAACTCCTCAAACTAAGGTCATCACCGGGAGTGGTCCCGATTATTGTCACTTCGGGGTTACCGGATCATAACACATAGTAGGTGACTATTGACTTGCAAGATAGGATCAATAACTCACATATATTCATGAAAACATAATATGTTCAGATCTGAAATCATGGCACTGGGGCCCTAGTGACAAGCATTAAGCATAGCAAAGTCATAGCAACATCGATCTCAGAACATAATGGATATTAGGGATCAAACCTAACAAAATAAACTCGATTACATGATAAATCTCATCCAACCCATCACCGTCCAGCAAGCCTACGATGGAATTACTCACGCACGGCGGTGAGCATCATGAAATTGGTGATGGAGGAAGGTTGATGATGACGATGGCAACGGATCCCCCTCTCCGAAGCCCCGAACGGACTCTAGATCAGCCCTCCCGAGAGAGATTAGGGCTTGGCGGCAGCTCTGTATCGTAAAACGCGATGAATCTTTCTCTCTGATTTTTTTCTCCCCGAACGTGAATATATAGAGTTGGAGTTGAGGTCGGTGGAGCCTCAGGGGGCCCACGAGGCAGGGGAGCGCACCCCCACCCTCGTGGACACGGTGTGGGCCCCCTGGTGTTGATTCTTTTGTCAGTATTTTTTATATATTCCAATAATATTCTCCATGAAGTTTCAGGTCATTCCGAGAACTTTTATTTCTGCACAAAAATAACACCACGGCAATTCTGCTTAAAACATGGTCAGTCCAGCTTAGTGCCATTCAAATCATGCAAGTTAGAGTCCAAAACAAGGGCAAAAGTGTTTGGAAAAGTAGATACACTTGAGACATATCACACTCGTGTAGAAAAGAGGAATGATGATTATGACAAGAATCAAAAGCTCAAGGAACAAGATAACTCTAGAACCACTCAGGTTAGAACAAGATAGAAAATGAATAAGAACAAAGGAATTGGGAAGCATCCTTGCAAGGAAGGATTGAACAGGGTTGTTAGAAATTCAACAACGAAAAGAATAAGCTTGTTGTGGGCTTATGGATAACATCACAAAATTATGCGGTGATAAGCTGCCACTAACAGAAATAATTGATTGCCTGAGAGGATTAAAAAGATGCAAAACCACACGTCCAAAGACAATGGAAAATTAGTTGCACTTAGAAATCCAGGAAGAAGAATACTTGAGCTCCTCCAACAACACTTCACTAATGAGATAAATCTTGATGAACCACCATGTAGAACCTCCATGAGGAACCCCGATAAGAAAAGAAATGGTACGAAGGAAGTGAAGGTTGAAAAGAACAAGAATTGAAGCATTGCAATGATTAGATGGAGCTTCGTGATGAGATAACTGAGGAAAACTTCGAACTCCGGAAAAGAAAAGATGAACAACTTAGAACCGAAAAATTGATATCGCGAACAAACTCCAGAAGAAGGAATTAGATCACTTGGATGAAACAATAATAAGCATTACGTTATGCGTATCCTTCACCAATTTAAATTGATGACAAGTAATGTATTTGGCATACTACTTATTCGCCTTGGTAAAGATTAAAGGGAGATATAGCGCAAAACTTCAGAAGGTCTTCTTGGACCACCGGTAGGATTTGAAAGAACGAATGAATTGATATGATAACAAAGGAAAAGGAATCTTGAACGAACCACCGTAAGAATTTTAAAATGAATATAGAAAGAGAATTCCTTGCCGGGAAAAATTAGAAAAGCACGAAGATACTTGAGGGAATTTAGAGACAAGAGAAAAAAGAGATCGCGAACTGATTAAAGAATACTTGCCAGATGCGTCGGGATAATTTGAGAATGATAACTGGAATGTGAGGATGACAAATTCTTCTGGAATGATGGCCTTTGTTGAAAAGAAACAGAAAACAACTCCTGACATACTACAGATGAGTAAGAAAAGAATTTCTGACAAAAGGAATAATTCGAGAGGATGACATGAAGCTAGAACCACAAATCTTCGACAGAACGGACAAGATTTAGAGGAAAACTCTTCTTCAGTATTCAAATGTTGAGAATGACAACGAGGAACACCATCAAAATTGTTGAGATACTCCGGAAGAATGAAAAGAGGAAAGGTTGAACCAAAGTTGAAAAGATCTTGGCAGCGATCTTGTAGAAGGCATGTGGCTGATGGAATCCATTCTTACGTCACACTTTGAATAGAATTTGGGATTAAATTTGGAAAATTAGAAGAGTCAGGTAAGATCCTTGGAATAAACCTGTGGGTTAGGGCCCACTCAAAAGGAAAACACCGTTGGAATGACTGGAGGAAGAGAGAAGCTAGACCAGAATGATTGAAAGACTTGAGTGAGGTGACACCCTCGAATTAATTTGAGAGCAAACGCGGATCTTTTGAGATGTCTTCAGCACTCCGAAACGATAAAATGGAGAGACGAACAAGCAAAGGGAAACATTTGAGCCGAGGTAAATAATATAATCACCACCAAAAATTGGAATTGAATCCACCAGAAAGAAATAAGATATGAAGAATGACCAACTAGACAAGAATCCACTGCTTGAAATAATGAAGGAAAGAATGGAGAGACTTCGCACGAGTAGGGTGGATACTCAATGAAGGACTCCGGCTGCGAGAAGAAAAAAGGGTGGGCGGGTGGGAAAAAGAAAGCCAACTTCGTATGGGGAAACAACATCGTTGAGAAAGAACCGAGGATTGATCTTGAAGAGGATTGAATTAACTTGAAGAGAAGCGCAACGGTTGAACAAAGTATGGACAACGAACGAAAACACCCGCGTGACCCTAAAGAAAAATTTGAATGGGAAGAGGATTAAGTCAAAACACCTACGTCAAAATTCGTCACCAGAGCGACGAAGGGGATGAGGAGTAAAAATAATTCCTACTCTCCAATATAACTAGACTAAAAAAAGGTTTTCTTCTAGACTCGACAACGGCCAAACTATGATCAATCAAGGGGGCTCCTATGGACGGTCGAGGCTCTGATACCAACTTGCCACGCCCAATATGCGATCCTATCCGAGAGGAACTCGAAGGTCACACCAAGGATAGAGCTGCATATTGAAGACACTTTTGAAAGGTGATATCATTACATTGTACCATTACATAATAGATGGGGACACATACAAAGGGCATACCAATGCCAGAAGAATACATCAAACATCATACATGAGAACAACATCCGACTATGGATGAAACACAAACAGAAACTCAAATGACATCCACCCTACTAGCCCAGGCTGCCGACCAGGAACCTATCCCCTGATCTAAGAAGAGCAGAAGGACTCAAACACAAGCAAGAATCACTCTCATGTCGAATCATCGCATTACCTGCACCTGCAACTACTGTTGTACTAATCTGTGAGGTACAAGGACTCAGCAATCCCATTACCATGGGTATCAAGACTAGCAAAGCTTAATGGGTATGGAAAGGATAAGTGGTGAGCTTGTAGCAAGCGACTAAGCATTGTATGGTGGTTAACTTACGAATACAAGAGTAGGATGAGGAATTAGGCAAACGGTCGCAAACTAGTAATTATCAAGAACTGATCCTAAACTACTTATGTTCAAATATAACCCCACCGTGTTCTCTTCTTGACTCACTCAAAAAGAGACAGTCACGTTTACGCACGCGGTTGGTGTGTATTAATTCAGATCTGGTGTCAAGTTCTCTTCAACCGGATATTAAAAATTCTCATCTGCCACATAACCGCGGGCACAACTCTCGAAAGTTTAAACCCTACAAGGGTGTCCCAACTTAGCCCACGACAAGCTCTCACGATCAACAGAGGAAAATCCTCCTCCCAGGAATCCTGGTTCACAAGACATTTCGACAATGGTAAAACAAGTCCAGCAAGACCTCTCGACGTGCCGACACCCTAATAGTAGCCGCGCGGATCTTGTCTCAGGCCATGATCGAATGGGACAAGCTATGAGTAAAATCAGACCCTCGGGTTTCCCCGTGGTGCCCCCGCAGGCTGCCCATTTGGGACCAACACCATTAGCACTGGCCCACCTGTATTATGTGGAATAAGAATCCTCGGGTTCATGATCCGCCATGTAATTAATTCAGTAATATTATGTTACAAAATGTTAAAACCAATGTTGGGCCTTGCTGGAAGACTTTTATTCAAAGCGAACTATCAAGGGGGGGCCATAAACCACGACCATGTTAGGAATGCAAAATCAAGGAACATAACACCGATATGACGGAAAGTAGGGTGGCAAGAGTGGAACAAAACACCTGGCAAAAGGCCGATCCTTCCACCCTTTACCAAGTATATATGTGCATTAATTAAATAAGAGATATTGTGATATCCCATGATATCCACGATATCCATGTCCTAACATGGAACAACCTGCAACTGCACCTGCAACTAGCAACGCTGTAAGAGGGGCTAAGCAAAGCGGTAACATGGCCAAACAACGGTTTGCTCGGATGGTGTTAAAGGTTAGAGGCTATCATGGCAATATGGGAGGCTTGGTAAAGAAGTGGTAGGTAGCGCGACATAACGATAGCATCAAGACAACTAGCATAGCAAAGGTAGTAATGAGATCCAAGGTGACGTTCATATTGCCTGAAATCCCGCTAGGAAGATCGAGTCCAAGAAGTAGACGAACCAACATAGCCGAACGAATCCTCTGAATCGCAACATGACCGGAACTATCAACAAGAAGCGCAACCAGAAAGAAGCAAACATCATGGTAAACAACCATAACATAAACATGGCATGATGCACAATCAAGTATGATTCATGTCCGGTTTAATGAGTCATGGCATGGCAAAGTGCAACAAACAATACTACAAGTTAATTGGAGCACAATATGCAATGAGTTGTGTATTGACGAAACACCACAACAATTATTTAGTTCTCTCTTGTTTATGTAGCCAACAATATTAAATGTTGTTAAACATGGCAAGAGGTGAAGCATAAGTAAGCTAAGTTTTTGTCAAGTCTAAATGAGGCCGGAACAACGAACAACAATTCCGAAAAATCCCCATATGCATATTTTGAATTTGGTACTATTCTGCCCTAAATCATATTTTAAAGTTGTTAAACATCAAAATAAAGTGCACCAGGTTAATCTATGCCTCTTTCTACCCCGATTACATATAAAGTTTATTTAATTCGGAGCCACGATTTTTTAGTTATGAAATAAATCATATTAGCATGACAATTATGCAAATTAATGCAAACAACAATTTAAAATTTTAAACATGGATGAAAGTTGGATATAATGAAAGTACATGAAAATCTAAGCAAGATGCATATGTGACATATTTTATTTGGATTCATGGATCTTTAGTTATTAACATTGCAAAACAGTGGCAGTTATGTAATTATGCACACACTTGGAAAATACTAAAAAACCATGGAGAAGGAAAAAAACTACGCGAGCCGAATGCAACACAGTGTAGCGGCCTAGGAAGAGATTTGGCCCAGTGACTGAGTGTGTGCAAAATTATTAGAAGAAGAAAAAAACAGGGGCAAAAGAATTAGGGGCACCCCCTGGGATTTGATCCCAGAACCTCCTGTGCGTGTGTTGTGCGCTGACCACTGCGCTGCAGCTGCGTTAGTGAAATCAAAGGGTTACTCGAGCCACTTGAAAAGCTTCAGAAATGCCCGAGGTTGGAGCCATGGATGCTCACGATGGTGCCAGCGAAGCAGACAGGCACAACAGTGGAAATCGCGGCTGCAAAGGGCCGGCGGGGGTGCAGCTACCGGATGCGAGCGTACAGATGGCTCGACCTTGAGCTCTGTAGATGTGCATGATCTAGCTAATGCAACCAAAAGACCGATCTGATAGAAGAGACTATGCAGCACATTATACGTCAACACTCCCGCTCACGTGTGGCTTCCTTAGTCTTAAACATGGACCGAAAGTGGGCTGCAATATAATTGCGCCAGCCGGGTCTTGAACTCAAGACCTCTTGGCTCCCATACCATGTAGAAGTGCATGCTCTAGCCAATGAAACCAACAGACGGATCTGATGAAAGAGACTAGGAAGCACATTATACGTCAACACTCGTGCTCGACTCCAGCACGGCATGGCGGCGACGACAGCAGCTTGGCGAGCATAGGTGAGAAGCAGGGCAAGCAGCGGGCTGTAGGCGATGCGCTGCATGTGTTGCGTGGCTTGTGTGGGAGTTGCACGTGCAAGTGCAAGCAAGGGGCTGCCGTGTGCATGGATCTGGAGCTCCTTGGCCATGGCGAGACGCAGTGAGGCAGCGAGCAAGCAGGGTCCGCGTGTGTGAGGTTGCTCGAGCAGGAGATCCTCATGCATGCACGAAAAGGATGGAATAGGAGCATACAGGGCGATGGATTGTGATGTGTGTGTACGTGCAAAGGATGCAAGGCACGAGCTTGAGCTCACTGCCATGGTCGTCCATGGTGACGTGGCCTCGAGCGTGAAAGAATCGGTGGCCACAATGACGAAAACAAACAAGAGAGGGGCCAGGAGGAGTGACTGCTCACCGAGGGGATGCTGATGGAGTTGAACGAGGTCGGCGGTGCCTGGGGACGGCGAGAAGACGCGCTGGTCGAGGCAGTGGCGCTCGGGTCCCTTAAGTAGAGGAAGACGCTGAGGAGGAGACCTTGGAGTCCTTGTGGTCGCGTGCGAGTATGAGGAAGACAGTGACAGGGATCGCGACACTCCAGAGGAATAAGATGGACGGGGACGGTCGAACTAACCCGAGCTCGAGCTCAAGCTCGCCTTGGCCATTGCAACGGCGACGGCAAGGAGGCGCGTGGGGGAGGCTCCCACCCAACTAACTCCCGGGATCGATCGAGGAGGGTGACGGCACGCAGGGCGACATGCCGGAGAGGATCCTAACACAGACCGGATGCAAGGACGACGACGGGCGCAGGCGGTGCTCTGTTCTTGAAGAAGGACAACCAGAGGAAGCAGAGGGCTTGTGGAGGCAGCGAGTGAGGGAAGAGGGAAACCCTAAGGGCATGCTGGCTTTATAGGAGCGCAGGCAGGCGCTAGCCTCGACGTCCGTGAGCCTCCTGCTCACGGTGCTGCTGCTGCTATACTCTGGAGGAAGGAGACGCCGCGAGGGAGCGAGCAGGTGGCCGTTCGGCTCGGCTGGGCCGGGGAAAGAAAGGCCCAGGTGGGCTTCGGCTGGGATTGAGGCCTTCCTTACTTTCTTTTATTCTGCCTAAAATAATTAGACACCTCCAAGATTGAAAAGGCCAGGGGTTTTGGGAAGGAAATTCTCAGACATAAAGATATATATGGAGTCCTGGATTTATGCAGTATTTGAATAAATTGACTTGGCAATTTTTAGAGGTAGAAACATAATCCAAGTTTGAAAAAAATCAAACTTGAGTCACTTTTGAACCCAACCAAATCAACTTCAAATGATCTGAAATTTGACAGATGTGTTAAAGGAAAGGTGTATGGTTTATAGGAAAAGAAGGAACATTTTCTGTTCAGGGAAATGTCACATGAAAATAAATTTAATAAGAAGAAAGGGAAAGTTTGGATGGGATAGAAACTTGGGTAAACTTGACAAATGGTTGCTGGTATGTGTATGGTGCACGAATGGGGTAGAGATAGGAAGAAGAGGTGGTTCACACAAGATCACACAACAAAACTTACATAAGCAAACCAATGCATGATGGTCATGATGCAATGCAATAAAATGACACAAGGCATATCAGATCATATAGCATATCAAAGTGAGATGACCAAGGAAAACAACAAGGATGGCGCAAGCAATATAACCAATGCTGGACATGATGGAAGAAGCAGAATATGACAATGCACATAACATGATCATGGAAACACACAATTGAAACACATGGCAACAACGAAAATAAATAGAGGGCAACTGGAGCATCGGTCTCGGGGCGTCCCATATTGGGGGGTATGAACCATGGAAAAGTTGGAATACAGTAGATATTACACCAATATAAATAAAGAATGAGTTCACAACAGTACCAAAAGTGGTGATTTATTTTCGTATACTAACGGAGCTTATGAGATTTCCTGTTGAGTTTTGTGTTGTGAAGTTTTCAAGTTTTGGGTAAGGATTTCATGGACTATGGAATAAAGAGTGGCAAGAGCCTAAGCTTGGGGATGCCCAAGGCACCCCAAGGTAATATTCATGGAGCTTGGGGATGCCCCGGAAGGAATCTCCTCTTTTGTCTTCGTCTATCGGTAACTTTACTTGAGACTATATTTTTATTCACCACATGATAAGTGTTTTGCTTGGAGCGTCTTGTATGATATGAGTCTTTGCTTTTTAGTTTGCCACAATCATCCTTTTTGTACACACCTTTTGAGAGGGACACACATGAATCGTGATTTATTAGAATACTCTATGTGCTTCACTTATATTTTGAGCTAGGCAATGTTGCTTTAGTGCTTCACTTATATCTTTTTAGAGCACGGCGGTTGTT
Source organism: Aegilops bicornis (assembly GCA_021605145.1). Lineage (NCBI taxonomy): Eukaryota > Viridiplantae > Streptophyta > Magnoliopsida > Poales > Poaceae > Aegilops > Aegilops bicornis. The sequence goes on from CM038670.1 coordinate 342,843,554, forward strand.
TTATTTTATAGAAATTGATGAACTCTCATGCTTAACTTATATTATTTTGAGAGTCCTTAAACAGCATGGTAATTTTCTTTGGTTATAAATTCAATCCTAATATGATAGACATCCAAGTGGGGGGGGGTATAATAAAAACTTTCATATAACTTGCATTGAATAGTATGAGAAGTTTGATTCCTTATGATTGTTTTGAGATATGAAGATGGTGATATTAGAGTCATGCTAGTGAGTAATTTTGAATTTGAGAAATACTTGTTTTAAAGTTTGTGATTCTCGTAGCATGCACATATGGTGAACCGTTATGTGATGAAGTTGGAGCATGATTTATTTATTGATTGTCTTCCTTATGAGTGGCGGTAATGGACGAGCGATGGTCTTTTCCTACCAATCTATCCCCCTAGGAGCATGCGCATAGTAGTTCGTTTCGATAACTAATAGATTTTTGCAATAAGTATGTGAGTTCTTTATGACTAATTTTGAGTCCATGGATTATACGCACTCTCACCCTTCCGCCATTGCTAGCCTCTCTAGTGTCGCGCAACTTTCGCCGGTACCATAAACCCACCAACTAACTTCCTCAAAACAGCCACCATACCTACCTATTATGGAATTTTCATAGCCATTTCGAGATATATTGACATGCAACTTTCCACCGCTCCGTTTATTATGCCAGGCTTCATCATTGTCATATTGCTTTGCATGATCATGTAGTTGACATTGTATTTGTGGCAAAGCTGTCGGGGTACAAAACTAGGTGCTCTCCTTTTTACCCCTCTACTTGTGCACGGGCAGTCAGAGCCGCACCTGCGGCCACACTTAGCAGGGCAAAGGGAGGAAGCAGAAGCACAAGAATACTAGAGCAGCGCTCCAGCTAGGGGCACAGAAGACGGGCAAAGCGACGCCAAGACCAGAGACACAAAGAGAGAGAGGGTGAGGTGGACTCCCCCGGCAAGACCCTTGCTGGTGCGGCCTCCGCAGCCCCGGCAAGAACCTTGCCGGGACAACTTGCCCAACGCCAGTAGAGTGCGCCACCCTTGAGCCCAAGGGTTCCAACACCATCTACCACATTGGAACCAAGGCTCGGAAGGCACCTCCGTGGTGGCATGCAGATCTTTGTGAAGATCATAAGCACACGAGATCAGATGAAGACCAGAAAACAACAATCCTCGGCAAGATCCTTGTAGAGGGAATCCGATCTTGCCGGGGCGACCGTGATGCCACGGCAAGACCCTTACTGGGGCCCGGCAAGACCCTTGCCGAGGACACCTGTGGGGCCACAACCAGACCCACGTCTTCCAAGACTCCACCGCCATTCCCATACAGCTGGTAGCCCAACCAGTTGGGCAGGCAACTGCGTGGCAACGTGCGGCCTCCAGGACAACTCAGCAAGCACCTGCGTGGTGGCATGCAGATCTTCGTGAAGACCCTACAACCACACCATCTTAGTAGCCTGCCAGCCTACGTGGCACTGCATGCCTCGTTGGCCTGGACACGTGTCGAAGAGAGGTGGAGCGGCGACGGACGGGACGGGCCTCGTTGTCGTCCCCAATAAAGCAACAGGACACCTAAGGAGCGCATTTAATGCACCTTGTCCCGTAATGACAGGCGATAAGTTTGTACACTGTATACCTTTCCACCTCCTGTGTGACGCTGTGGCAACCCCTTTTGTCTATAAAAGGATGCCCGAGGCATACTAGAGAAGGATTCAGATCTTTTGGACTACGCACGCACCGTACCTCAAATATACATCAAAGCAGGACTAGGGTATTACGCATCTTCGCGGCCCGAACCTGGATAAACGATCCTTATGCTGACAACCAGACCCGCTCTTTACACAACCCTGCGCCCGCCAACTGTAGAAGGGATCCCAGTGATTCCATAGGTGTCGTTTCCACCGACATCTTTGGTGCGCCGTAGGGGCGCAGCCAGAAAATCCGCCCAGCGCTTAGTTTAGCAGTCCTTCATCGCCATGGCTCCCAAGAAGAAGACGATCACGACAATCGGTTCATCAAGAGCCGAATGGCCCGTACCAGTGCGGGCGAGTGGTGGGCGGTCACGGACGGAAGCCGAGGCGGCCCGCGAACACCAACATTGCTCTAGCAGTCAAAGACTAGCGAGCGGTGTCGTTCATGCGCGAGACAACGGGTCGCACGCCGCCAAATCCAAGGACGGAGTCGGGCCCCCTGTAGGTGGCGCAGAGCCCTCCAAGGATGGCGTCATGCCACCCATGGGCAGCGCGGGACTTCCAAGACGCCTACGCCGGCGCCCACGACGCACTGTTCCCAGGTTGTGTGCGACGAGCAGCGTCACCAGGTTGGTGTCCCCGGGCGCCACCGTGGGAAGAGTCATGCGCCTCATTTGCGGGACGTAGAAGGCCAGCATGGACGCCGAGGCGCTGGCGAAAATGGCGCACAGCCACAAGGCCGTGATAGAGCTCCTTCTAACGTGGTTAGAAGTCGGAGCACGTCACAGTCCACGCAGCTTTCGCCGCCACCCACACCAGCAGAAGCTTTGGCGCGCGCGCAGTTGCTCCTCGACTTTCCTCCTGCTGCGAAAAAGCTCGACGAGTGGAGAGCCACCATCCGGAGCCTCGTCACTGTTGCCAAGAAAGATTAACCATGACCAGCAGGGCCCTCAGGCCGGCGCTCCGTCGAGCCACCGCATACCAGTGGTGGAAGGACCGGAGGTGCTGCAGCCATGGTGCACTCTCCTCCCCTAGATCAGCTACCAGTCTATCATGATGATGCTTGTGATAACATTTCCATAGCGTCGTCCGACCCACGGATCCACCGTGGTCAGCGCCAAGTTCTTTGAGAGCGAGCCATGAAGATGCTCGAACTACCATCGAGCGGTGGTGCGAAGAGCGCCGTCAGTCAGATAGGCGAGCGGGACCCGCTACGGACCACCCAGCTCCGGGGGGCTCCGGGGGGCTGCGATGGCCTACCTTATGACATGGGTTGCACAGCCTTCACCGTGAGCTGCGGCAGTTCCAGTGGCCCTCCCACCGCATGTTCAAGCCCGATGTTGGCGAGAAGTACAACGGCAAGACCCACCTGTCGGAGTTCCTCAGCATCTACACCATCACGATGCAAGCTCCCGGAGCTCGCGATGACAAGGTGCTTGCCAATTACTTCCCGTTGGCACTTAAACCCAATGTCATGTTATGGTTAATGCACTTGCCGGCGAATTCCATTTCTTCTTGGCCGGATTTGTGTCATGAGTTCATTGGTGCCTTCACCGGAGGCAACCAAGCTCATGGCCAGGCAAGCAATTTGGAAGTGGGAAGGCCCTTATCGGGTAATACGAGTCACCAGGCCTGGCGCAGTCCGGCTGGAGACCGAAGATGCTATTCCAGTAAGAAACTCCTGGAACGTCGAACATCTTCGCAAGTTTTACCCATAAGGCGCGGTTGCGGGGCCCCCCAGCAGACCACCTTTTGTACAAGCCTTGCCAGCAAGGCATGTAACCCTTTGTACAAAGCCAGGCACAGACCCTGAGCATAAATAAATGAAGCGCTGGCGCCCTAAGGTTTAGCATGCATGCTAGGTTGAGTCTCTTCCTCAGTTAGGGTTGATAGTTCTTAGCGGCGACTAACCCCTAGCATAGAGGTCGAGTGTGCATCTCTCTGTTCCGTCCCGTCCTTTTTAGGTTCGCAGGGTGCATGGACATTTCTGCTGAGCTGTTTGGAGGAAAGAGAACAGGCCGGCGCCCCGACCCCGGCAAGCCAAAGTTGCCGGGGGCTGTGGATCCAAAGGTCCTACTGCGGCAGGACAAGACTGCCGGGGGCTACAACACCAGATACGTTTTTCATTCCCCACTCCCCGCTTCCATATGAAACTTGGACGTACAAGACTTCGCTCACTCTTATACCATCAGGCTCCCTTTTTCCCGTGTCCAAAAAACCTTACTTTGGGCCGGGACTTGGTCGTAGCGCGGTGGGAAGGGAACAGGCGAAGGGCCCAATCCTGCTTTGCTCCTACCTCCGCCATGGGCGTGAGTGTAATTGAGTTTTAGAGCAAGAGGACAACAAGGACTGTTGCCGGGTTACAATGTTTATCCTAAGATAACGAGGACTCGTTCCTTGGTGTGGCCCCCTCCCACGCACAAAAGAAACCCGGAAAAAACCCTTCTTTTCATTCATACGTTGTTAAAAAGTACAATTCATACGGAATGTATGCACGAGCGAGGGGACTACAAGGTCAAAATTCTACTGAGGCCCATAGGCTTACAAACTAAAAAGAGATAAGGTGCCCGTAATCCCTTTCTCTCGTACCACATGGTGGAATTCGAGCCCCTCGAACCGAGCTGATATTTTGAGGACGGTGTTGCGGTACGCCGCCATTTTTGGATCCTTGGCGTCGAAGTCTCCATTTATTTGAGATATTGCAAGGTTCAAATCCCACGCACCTCTAGGCGTTGAATGCCCATGGAGACTGCCATCCGGAGACCATTTAACAGAGCCTCATATTCTGCTGCGTTGTTTGAGTCTGTGTATAATATTTGGAATACGTATTGGATTGTATCTCCGGTGGGGGATGTCAGGATGATGCCTGCCCCCAGACCAGCCAGCATTTTAGAGCCGTCAAAGTGCATGATCTAATTGGAGTACGCGCCATACTCTTTAGTGAGTTCGACTTCTGTCCATTCGGCGATGAAATCAGCCAGTACTTGTGAATTAACAGCTCGCCGTGGTTTCTATGTTATGTCGAACGGGAGGAGCTCAATAGCCCATTTAGCGATCCGGCCCGTGGCATCGCGGTTATTTATTATGTCGTTGAGTGGTACTTCAGAGGCCACCCTAATTGAACACTCTTGAAAGTAGTGTCGTAGTTTCCGGGATGCCATGAAGACCGCGTATGCTATCTTTGGATAATGTGGGTACCGTGATTTGCATGGAGTGAGGACAGTGGATACGTAGTATACCGGCTTTTGAAGCGGGAACTTATGTCCATCCGTCTCTCGTTCGACGACGAGCACTGCGCTTACAACTTGGTGTGTTGCCGCTATATATAACAGCATTGGTTCGCCAATATTTGGCGCGGCCAAGATTGGGTTGCTAGCCAAGACGGCCTTTTATTCCTCCAATCCAGCCGTGGCCGCATCCGTCCACTTGAAGTGTTCGGTGCATCGAAGAAGGCGATAAAGAGGTAGTGCATTTCCTCCTAATCGGGAGATAAAGCGGCTTAAGGCAGCCACGCATCCAGTTAATTTCTGGATTTGCTCGAGGTCTGTTGGGATAGCCAACTATGACAAAGCTCGGATTTTAGCCGGATTTGCTTCAATGCCTCTATTGGAGACGATGAAGCCCAAGAGCTTTCCGGCGGGCACGCCGAAAACGCATTTTTCCGGATTGAGCTTGATGTCATATGTTCGGAGATTGTCGAACGTGAGCCTCAAGTCGTCTATTAAGGATTCGACGTGTCTGGTTTTAATGACCACATCATCTACGTATGCCTCCACTGTTTTGCCGATTTTTGTCTCCAGGCATGTTTGAATCATGCATCTATAGGTTGCACCGGCATTTTTGAGCCCGAAAGGCATGGTGTTAAAACAAAAAGGGCCGTATGGAGTTATGAATGTCGTTGCGGCTTGATTGGACTCCGCTATCTTAATTTGATGGTTTCCGGAGTATGCGTCGAGAAAACACAATGAGTCTGCTTGACCGCCTTGAACCCCTTTAGAATGTTAAGGCTATGCTCGGCCAGCCTGCGTGGGATTCCTGGCATGTCTGAAGGATGCCAGGCGAAGATGTCCCAATTGTCGCGCAAGAACTCCCGCAGTGCGGCGTCTGTTGTGGGGTTCAGATGTGCCTCGATGGATGCTGTTTTTGTAGGGTCCATGGGGTGGACCTGGAATTTGACTATTTCGTCCGCTGGTTTAAAAGAAGTGGACTTGGGTCTTTTATCGAGTATAACGTCGTCCCTGTCCACTGTGAAGCGTAGCGCAGTTAGTTCTTTGGCTGCAAGGGCTTTGGATAACGCCTTGAGGGCTAGTTCGGCGGTTTTATTTTCGGCACGGAGTGCTATGTCCGGATCACTAGCTAGAGTGATGATTCCATTGGGCCCGAGCATTTTGAGCTTCATGTACCCGTAATGGGGTATAGCTTGGAAGATCGTGAATGCCGCCCGCCCTAAAAGGGTGTGGTATCCGCTACTAAACAGTGCCAAATGGAATGTGATTTCTTCGGACCTATAATTCTCCGGCTTGCCGAATACCACATCTAGTGTGCTTTTTCCTGCACATCGTGCCTCCCGACTAGGGATGATTCCTCTGAAGGTCGTGCTGCTTTGCTCAATGCGGCTCTTGTCTATTTCCATGTTGCTAAAAGTTTCCTCGTAGATGAGGTTTAATCTACTGCGACCGTCCATGAGCACTTTAGTAAGCCGGAATCCGTCCACAATTGGACTAAGGACCAAAGCGGCTGGTGCTCGGGTTGTTCGGAATTGAGGTTTGTCACTGGCATTGAAGGTTATGGACATGTCGTTCCATGGATTTATTGCTACAACATGGCAGACTTCGGCAAGGCTGCGGAGTGCTCGCTTGCGCCTATTATTTGAGGCGAAGGTCTTGAATACTATCAATACTGTATTGTTATTTTCCACGGGATGGTGCTCTGTTGTATTGTTGATGAGGAGATCCTCGCCGCTCTTGGCCACCTGCCGGAGTATCCAACATGCTCTAAGGCTGTGTGTTGGCATGGTATCCGCTGTACTGTGAATTTTGCATGGCCCATTGAGCCATCCCTCCAATACAGTTCCATGCCATGTACTGGGCTTTGGTTTCTTTGTAATTGGATTGGGTGACTTACGAGAGTGCATCCTTTTAGTTCGGATGGGGGGTTTAGTGAGAGCCGGAGGATCCCAGAATTTTGTTTGGGTTTTCCAGGTGCTTTCCATCGCAAAGTACTTCTGTACTACGGCCGCCAAGTCAGCAAAGTGTGCTATGTCATGGCTACTTATGGCATTGATGATTCCCTTGTCCGTGCAATTTTTGCAAAAGAATGAAATTGTGTCTTCCTCGCGACACTCCTTGACATTGCTCATTACAAGGAGGAATCTGGCCCAATAGTGATGTACTGTCTCTTGGGGCTCTTGTCTAATGTGGGAAAGATAACTTATTTTTGGGTGGGTGGGTAGATTTAGGTCCAAATCCTGACCTGATCTGACACCGAGGGTCGAAGGATTTTCCAAGCTTAGCAGTTCGGGCTCTGAGATGTTGCCCAATAGTTCTGGCCCGCTGTCTGATTCTAGGTTCGAAGCTTGGGCCATGTCCTCCCGTGGACGGGTATCCGGCTCGGAGAGCTCGGGAATACGGACATAGTTTGTCCTCAAAATAGAGGAAGAATCGCTACATTGCTCCTCCAACACCGCTATCTGATGGGTGACCGGCGGAGAGTTAATCTCCCTTTGGTCGGGTTTAAGCCTGATCCGATCATAGTCCGTAGTGACTCCTAGGGCGGCGATGTGATCCAAGAGCTCGTTCAAGGAAGAGAGCTTTATTGGATCCATCTGCTCGGTGAATCCCGAGCCGACGTAGAGACTCTTTTTGATGACCCAAGAAGTCTCCGTCAGCGTGACGGCCGAACGGGCGGTCATGACGAAGCCGCCTAGTTGGAGAGTTTGGCCTACAGCCAGGGCTCCCCCCAAGGTAATGTTGTCCTTGACAACAAGACAAGCCATCAAGCCTTATCGTGACGGCACAGTGGAACTCACAATGAAAGCACCAATGTCAGTGTCAAAACCGGCGGATCTCGGGTAGGGGGTCCCAAGTTGTGCGTCTAAGGCGGATGGTAGCAGGAGGCGGGGGACACAGTGTTTACCCAGGTTCGGGCCCTCTCGATGGAGGTAATACCCTACTTCCTGCTTGATTGATCTTGATGATATGAGTATTACAAGAGTTGATCTACCATGAGATCATAGAGGCTAAACCCTAGAAGCTAGCCTATGATTGTGATTGTTGTTGTCCTATGGACTGAACCCTCCAGTTTATATAGACACCGGAGGGGGCTAGGGTTACACAGAGTCGGTTACAAGGGAGGAGATCTACATACCCGAATTTCCAAGCTTGCCTTCCACGCAAAGGAGAGTCCCACCCGAACACGGGATGAAGTCTTAAATCTTGTATCTTCATAGTCCAACAGTCCGGCCAAAGTATATAATCTAGCAGTCCGAGGAACCCCTAATCCAGGACTCCCTCACCTTAGCGGGGCGGCCTTCGCAGCCTCGGCAAGAGCCTTGCCGGGGCAACTTGCCAAACGCCAGCAAAGCGTGCCACCCTTGAGCCCAAGGGTTCCAACACCATCAACCACATTGGAACCAAGGCTTAGGAGGCACCTCCGTGGTGGCATGCAGATCTTTGTGAAGATCACAAGCACACAAGATCAGATGAAGACCAGAAGACGACGATCCTCGACAAGATCCTTGCCGAGGGAATCCACGAGACTCCCGGCAAGATCCTTGCCGGGGACGACCGCGATGCCACGGCAAGACCCTTGCCGGGGCCCCCGCAAGACCCTTGACGAGGACACATGTGGGGCCACAGCCATACCCATCGCCCGCAGACTCCATCGCTGTTTCCCATACTGCCTGCCCAATTTGGGCTAAGGTGCACTCTTGATAACAACATGCTGCCCCCAGGACAGCTCAGCAAGCACCTGTGTGGTGGCATGCAGATCTTCGTGAAGACCCTACCACCACACCATCTCAGCAGCCAGCCAGTCTACATGGCGCTGCATGCCTTGTTGGCCTGGACGCATGTTGAAGCGAGGCAGAGTGGCGACGGATGGGACTGGCCTCGTTGCCGTCCCCAATAAAGCAAAGGGACACCTAAGGGGCGCATTTAATGCGCCTTGTCCCGTAATGATAGGCGATAAGATTGTACACTGTATACCTTTCCACCTCCTGTGTGCCGCTTTGGCAACCCCTTTTGTCTATAAAAGGAGGCCCGAGGCATACTGGAGAAGGATTCAGATCTTTTGGACTACGCACGCACCGTAGCTAGTTCGAGAGCTCAAGAATACTCAGATATGCATCAAAGAAGGACTAGGGTATTACGCATCTTCGCGGCCCGAACCTGGGTAAACGGTCCTTGTGCTGACTACTAGACCCGCTCTTTGCACAACCCCACGCCTGCCAACCGTAGAAGGGATCCTAGCGATTCCATAGGTGTCGTTTCCACCGACAAAAGCCACCGTTCAGAATTCTTTCATACATGTCACTCTCGATTCATTGCACATCCTGGTACACCGCCAGAGGATTGATATAGAGTCATATTTTGTTCTAAGTATCAAGTTGTAATTCTTGAGTTGTAGGTAAATAAAAGTGTTATGATCTTCATTATAGAGCATTGTCCCATGTGAGGAAAGGATGATGGAGACTATGATTCCCCCACAAGTCGGGATGAGACTCTAGACGAAAAAAAGGAGGCCAAAAAAAGGAGAGAAGGGCCAAACAAAAAATGAGAGAAAAGAGAGAAGGGACAATACTACTATCCTTTTACCACCCTTGTGCTACAAAGTAGCACCATGATCTTCATCACAGAGAGTCTCCTATGTTGTCACTTTCATATACTAGTGGGAATTTTTCATTATAGAACTTGGCTTGTATATTCCAATGATGGGCTTCCTCAAATTGCCCTAGGTCTCCGTGAGAAAGCGAGTTGGATGCACACCCACTTAGTTGCTTTTTGAGCTTTCATAAACTTATAGCTCTAGTGCATCCATTGCATGGAAATCCCTAGTCACTCACATTGATATCTATTAATGGGCATCTCCATAGCCCGTTGATATGCCTAGTTTATGTGAGACTATCTCCTTCTTTTTGTCTTCTCCACAACTACCTTCTATTCCACCTATAATGCTATGTCCATGGCTCACGCTATGTATTGCGTGAAAGTTAAAAAAAAGTTTGAGAACATCAAAAGTATGAAACAATTGCTTGGCTTGTCGTCGGGGTTGTGCATGAGTTGAGTATTTTGTGTGATGAAGATGGAGCATAGCCGGACTATATGATTTGGTAGGGATAAGCTTTCTTTGGCCATGTTATTTTGAGAAGACATAATTTCCTTGTTAATATGCTTGAAGTATTATTATTTTTATGTCAATGTTAAACTTTTGTTTTGAACCTCACGGATCTGAACATTCATGCCACAATAAAGAAAATTACACGAATAGATATGTTAGGTAGCATTCCACATCAAAAATTCTGTTTGTATCATTTATCTACTTGAGGACAAGCAGGAATTAAGCTTGGGGATGCTTGATGCATCTCTAATGTATCTATAATTTTTTATTGTTCCATGCTATTCTATTAGCTATTTTTGATGTTTTATATGCATTAATATGCTATTTTGTATTATTTTTGGGACTGGACTATTAACCTAGAGCCCAGTGCCAGTTCGAGCTTTTCCCACTTTTTGAGTTTCATAGAAAAGGAATACCAAACGGAGTCCAAATGGAATAAAACCTTCGCAATGATTTTTCTTGGACCAGTAGACTTGGAGATGAAGTCGGAGGAGCCACGAGGCGGCCACAAGGACGGAGGGCCGCCTAGGGTGTAGGGCACGCCCCCACCCTTGTGGACCCCCCATGCACCTCCTAACCTAATTCTTTTGCCTGGATATTCCCAAATATCCCCAAACCACCAAAGGCATCCACGAAAACACTTTTCCACTGCCGCAACCTTCTGTACCCGTGAGATCCCATCTAAGGAACTTTTTCGGCACCCTTCCTGAGGGGCATTCGATCACGGAGGGCTTCTACATCAACCCTATTGCCCTTCCGATGAAGCGTGAGTAGTTTACCACAGACCTAGGGGTCCATAGCTAGTAGCTAGATGGCTTATTCACTCTCTTTGATTCAAAATACCATGTTCTCCTTGATGTTTTGGGAGATCTATTCAATATAATACTTTTTTGCGGTGTGTTTGCCAAGATTCGATGAATTGTGGATTTCTGATCGACTTATCTATGAATATTATTTGAATCTTCTCTGAATTATTTTATGCATGATTTGATATCTTTTTAATTCTCTTTGAACCATCGGTTTGGTTTGGCCAACTAGATTGGTTTTTCTTGCAATGGGAGAAGTGCTTAGCTTTCGGTTCAATCTTGTGGTGTCCTTTCCGAGTGATAGTAGGGGCAGCAAGGCACGTATTGAATTGTTGCCATCGAGGATAAAAAGATGGGGTTTTCATCATATTGCTTGAGTTAATTCCTCTACATCATGTCATCTTACTTAATGCATTGCTCCGTTCTTTATGAACTTAATACTCTAGATGCGGTCGATGTGTGGCGTAATAGTAATAGATGCAGAATCATTTCGGTCTACTTGACATGGACGTGATGCCTATATTCGTTATCATTGCCTTAGATATCGTCATAACTTTGCGCTTTTCCATCAATTGCTCGACAGTAATTTGTTCACCCACCGTATTATTTCCTATCATGAGAGAAGCCTCTAATGAAACCTATGGCCCCCGAGTCTATTTTCCATCATATAAGTTTCTATTTTCCATCATATAAGTTTCCGATCTACTATTTTGCAATCTTTTACTTTCTGATCTATAAACCAAAATACCAAAAATATTTACTTTATCATTTATCTATCTCTATCATATCTCACCTTTGCAAGTAACCGTGAAGGGATTGACAACCCATTTTATCGCGTTGGGTGCAAGTTGTTTGATTGTTTGTGCAGGTATTCAGTGATTTGTGCGTTGTCTCCTACTAGATTGATACCTTGGTTCTCAAACTAATGGAAATACTTATCTCTACTTTTCTGCATCACCCTTTCCTCTTCAAGGGAAAAACCAACGCAAGCTCAAGAAGTAGCATCACCACATAAGGCGGTTGGTGCCCTTCTTCTGGCGCAAGAAAGCTGATATCCGGATAAAAATCGTGTTAAAATTGCAGCCCAACACTACGAAAAAAATACACTTCCGTGATGATATGTGTTTGTCACAGTAGGTCACGTTTTATGTCATGCATGTACATGCATCAAGATTTTAATGATAGAATCAAGATAGTCATACATGTGCTACCGTAGAAGTGTTCCATGACATTACCAAAATTATCATGATGGAAGTGTCCACTAACATGATGATAAATCGCGCGTCATAGAAGTGCTTTTCGTCAAGGGTGATCGATACATGGCATCCATCGTAATGGGTCTCCATTAAGCTATCGGGTTCCGGTTTGGACCCGATAACCCGTTAACAGCTGAGACCAATGAGGATTTTCCACGTGTAAAATTATCATTGGCTATAGCAACCACGTGTCAGCACCTGAAATGGACAGATGTCAACCGCCCAATGGACAGGAGGCGCCTGTGATACGTCGACACATGGCAAGGCCCAACAGCGGCCCATTTAGATTAAAAAGGTTGGCCCAGTCAAAATTAGCGGGTTGGCCCATTAACGGCCTGCTTGCAGACGGCCCATTCGCAGTTAAGGCCCGTACGACTATTGTCAAATCGGCCCGTTTTAAACTTGTCATCATCGTAGCCCATGGCCACTTCTGGCCCGTTAACAGTCCGCTAAGTATTTGGGCCAAATTACGGCCCGTGTGTTTCCGGCCTGTTAAAGGTCCTGCTTAATTTGGGCCCATTAATTGGCCATTGAAACTTTCGGCCCATAAACGACCGTGAAGGATTTGGGTCATATTCGGCCATGTTTAACATTCGGCCTGTTAGAGGCCCACTATAGATTTGGGCCACTTCCAGCCTGTTGTGATTTTTGACCTGTTAACGTCGGACGAAATCCATGGGCCATATGTGGTACAACGTCACATCGGGCCTATTAACGGCCCATACAAAACTGATACTAATCAAGTTCGACTGAACTTCCGGCCTGTTAAAGGCCCGTGTAGTAGGTCGGCACATTTATTGCCCGTCTGAATTTTGGCCTATGGACGATACACATTTTAAATGGGCCACCACAAGCTGAGATACATTTCGGTCTCCTAATGACCAGTGGGTTATTTGGCACAATTAGGGCCCAATCTCACTTTCAGCCCATTAAAGGCCCGTGTTATTTATGGGCTCCAGATATTTACACATCTTAACGGCCAATTGGTACTGAGGGCCCAAATTACGTTTACGCCTATTAAAGGCCCACTATGGGAACATGCCTACCAAAAATATGAAAGCTTATGCTAATTTAGGCCCAGATATTTTTAGTGGGCTACATGCAAATTACGACCCATAATCATTTTTAGCCCAATTGGAATGGGCCTAACGAATGTTGCCATGTTGGGCTCCTGCGAAGCTTTCGGTCGAATACATTACTAAGATAAACCTACACTATACAAAAATAGCATCGTAATTTCTACAGCCTTTGGCAGCACGATAAATGTTGTATCACAACAAAATAAATTCCAGCCATACAACAAAAGGCATGTTGGCATAAAGTTTACAGTCCTTGCAGATAAAATCACCATCAGATGTATAGAAGCATAGATCATTTGACCTGAGTGCTAATATTTCAGGCTGTAGAAGCTGATGGAGTAGCATGGTCATGCCCTTCTTTCCGCCATTGCTCTTGAACAACGAAGCAAATGTCTGCTAGTCTGGTTTCGAAACCATTAATATCTTGATGACATTTGTCAACCACTATTCTTGTTTCCGAAACGACGTCCATGGGGGATTGGGCTTGTGTCTAGAGCACAGATATATCACTCTCTCTAGCTAGAAGATTTTGTTCAGTAGGCGATTTCGTTGAGGTTACCTTGACGACCAACCCAGAATTCCGCAGGAAGGTGCTCTTTGCACTGTTAGTGGAGAGATACTGACGCACTACAACAAGAGGTGACCTTGTGCCTGTGGTAGCCTTGTCACCTTCATGTGGATGTGGCTGTTCAATCATTTGTTCCATAGCTTGCTGAAAGTTTGAACTTGTAGATTAGTGTACCAGATAAGATACTAATGAGACAAAAACAAACAAAGTAGGTTTCACGTTTATACATAACTTATTTGGGTGAACTACTATAATACATTAGCATGTATTGTGGTGCCAACTACATAATAAATTCACTTTCAGAACATATCTCCATGTAGCATGCCTACTTTATTGTCTATTTCCTCACATTCTTTGACATGTAAGGACAAAGAGACATGCTTTAAGGTAGGATGAACATAGTATGACATCATTCATATCATGGGAAAACAGATATAAAACAAACAGGCTATTGTATCATTGTGTGGGCACGTGAACATCACAACTAGATTACAGATCAAGACCAAAAGAATATCCTTCATCTCTTTTAGACCTTGTAAGGTGAAATGATACGTTAAGATAACTGTGGATAAAAGTGAAGAAAGTAACTGACATTGGCTACAAACCAAGAAGTTAAAATGAACACGTCAAAGTAAGAAGTAGTTCAAAGGCAGGAGGAGTAAGGACATACAACAGCGGCTTGAACTGGTGTGCTCATGCCCTTCATCTTGCTGGTGTGGCAATACTTGAAGATTTGCACTGCATTCGGTTCAGGTTCTTTTTGGTCCGCACATGCTTTCCTCTGTATTTGGAACAAGTCAATATATATACGATAATATGGCACAGAAAAAAGAAGGAAGTAGCAGCTATTTACATGAGCCTTTTAGTGTGCAAAGATAGCTACGAGATCCTATTGTCTGTTGGAATTTCACTTATAACAGTTGGTCTTGTTCTTCAAACAATTAGCCTACAAGAAGATACACTCGTAAGGCAAATACGTAAATACAAGTTCAATATGTGATCTGATTTAATACATACCTACCTAATACTTTGGATCAGACCAGTGTTTAACAAGGGTTGTCCAGTCTTCATCTGTAATATATTCCACTTGAGATGTCTAGGCGATTTCATTGTTAGCCTTGCCTTCAAAGTGAGTTTTTCTAATGTGATACCGATACTGTTGCAGAGCAGACTAAAAAACATGAGTGCATGCTTCTTTAGTTGCATGATGTTTCGGATCCAACTTGAACCTCATCTGTTGAAAAAAGAATGTGAGTCTTATTAGGAGGAAGCTAGAATGTATGAGACAGAGCAAGACAATATTACAAATTGCAATGAATAACATTACTTACAGATAAATGGTCAAGGAAGGTGTTAAACTCGGTATCGTCTTTCTCATTCCTGTACTGGATCCACGTTGGGAGGATACATGCATGACACCTACTGGCAACGGCTTCCTCTGATACTAACTTGGCTGACTCTGTAGCATCACATGGCCTTTTTAAACCTGTCTCAAAATGGATCTCCATTCTTCCTCCTTTAGATTTTGTTAATTTGTCAAGCATTATCCCTGATGTCTGTTTCCGCTTATGCCGTGGTGCTAGTTCAACAATGAATATGGAAAGTGTTAGAGCACATCAAATTCTGAGAGTAAATATAAAGGAGCATGCAACTGCAACTTAACTCGGTCAGGTACCGTCTTGGTGTTGATGCTCATGAGGTTCATCTGATCTTGCCAAGTCCTGTTGTGTCGTGATTAGCTTGGAAGTAGTGTTAGGTGTGAAGGCAGCTTGGGAACTGGCCAGTTGCGAAGCAAACGAACGAGTAACTCATTGAGATGCCGGTACAGTTGAAGCAGATGCTGCAGCTGGTGGAGCAGGTGATACTGTGTTTGTAGATTTAGCCGGTGCACTTGGACCTTGTACTACACTATAAGTACTAGCAGAATCTCGAGGGCAGATCCTTTTTCGTTGCACCCGACAAGTAACACCATTCCGTACTATATTATTTTCCTTGCTCTTTTTCGACTTTGCCATGTCAAGCCGTACCCACAACACAAAAGAATAAAATCGCTCTTCGGAACTCATTGATGCATGATACAGACAAGCAATACTTTGATGTAAGACAACCGTATGAGGATGCAATATGTAAGAAAAACAGGACGGCGTGACATATTCACAGCTACGATGTGTAAACTAAGCAGAAGGATTTTCAAGAAAATAGAATTAATGCAAGCTAGACACCATATGAAAGATGCAACCAATATCACTCTGCCAAGTTAAAATTGTCTTGTCATAAGTGGCATTTCGAAAAATTAGAAGCAGTACAACCTAGAAATCAATGCAATATGCCACCACTATCAAACAGCCATGTTAAAAGTGTCCAATCATGAGTGACTGATGCGGGATACACAACAACGATACTTTGATGTAATAACATGGTACGATAGATAGATGGAGTGTATACTAGACACAGAAAGGCATGTCATATGCACATGTATAACGTATATACTCAGCAGGCGCAATTTAATAAAAATAGAAGAAATACAGGCTAGACATCATATGCAACATGAAACCAATTATCACACTATCAACTTAGAGCAAGCACATACGATGGGGGAGTACGGGAGATGAACTCATCATGTAGACTTGGGACTTCAGCTGCATTAGCAGTAGCAGTGGCAAATCTAGAGAGTCTCTGTTTGCGTCGGTCTGGAGGACCACCAACATCCCCTAACTTACTGTTTTCCTTCCTCTTTTCTGATATTGCCTTATAAAGTCAGAACCACAAGAAGATGAATAAAATTAGCTCTGCATAACTGGTTGATGCACGATAAAGACGAACACTACTTTGATGTAAGGTAAGTGCAAGATAGGAGGATGGAATATATACAATAAAGACAACATTGCATATTCACACGTACGATAGGAGGATGGAATATGTATGAAAAACAGTAAGCAGAAGGCATTTCAACAAAATTAGAAGAAATGAAAGCTAGGCACCATATGAACATGTAACCAATATCACTCTATCAGGTATAAAGTGTCTCATGGTAAGTGCCATTTCAAGAAATTAGAAGCAGTACAAGCTAGAAGACAATGCAAGATGCAACCTACATCACACTCCCGAGTTAAATGTGTCTTATGGGTAAGTGATTGTTGCATGTATAAGTTGTAAGCTATGCAGATGCAATTCAACAAAAATAGAAGCAATAAAAACTAGACATCATACGGAACATGCAACCACAAATAACAGTTCCAAGTTAGAGCAAGCACCTATGATGGTGGAGTAGGGGAGATGTGCTCATCATCAACACATCTACGTTGACTGTCCAGCCTTGTGTTGTCTTCCGAATATTTTTGAGAGAATGGCGGAGTAGAATTTGTAGAGACCATCTATTTGAGTTGCTCCGAAGGACCACCATCATCCACTGTCGTACTAATTTCCTTTAGTTGTATTGATTTTGCATTGTGAAGTCAAACCGAGAAGAAAAAGGAATAAAATTCACTCTTCAGAACTCATTCATGCATGATACTGACGAACACTACTAGGATGAAAGGCAAACACATGATACGAGGATGGAATATGTACGAAAAACAGAACGGCGTGACATATTCACACATATGATGTGGTAACTAAGCAGAAGGCATTTCAACAAATTAGAAGCACTGCAAGCTAGACACCATGTGAAATATGCAACCAATATCACTAGAAATTAGAAGCAGTACATGATAGAAATCATATGCAATACACAATCAATATCACAGTGGCGACTTAAAGGTGCCTTATCATAAGTGACTGATGCGGGATATGCAAGGACAGTAGTCTGATGTAAGAACATGGTGTGATTAGATATAGTATGGTCTAGAACCTGGAACACGTGTCATATTCACAGGCATTATGTGTAAAGTAAGTAGATGCAATTCAACAAAGTTAGCACAATACAGGCTAGACATCATACGCAACATGCAACCACATATAATAGTGCTATGTTAGAGCAAACACCTGTGATGGTGGAGTTGGCGAGATGTGCTCATCATCTACACAACTATGTTGACTGTCTAGCCTTGCGTTGTCTTGCGAATCTTGTTGGGAGGATGGCGGAGTAGAATCTGTACAGACTCTCCATTTCAGTTGCTCGTAAGGACCACTGTCATCCAATGCCTTACCAATTTCCTTCCGCTTTATTGATTTTGCATTGTGAGGTCAAACCAACAAGAAAAAGGAATAAAATTTGGTCTTCAGAACTCATTCATGCACGATACTGACGAACACTACTCTGATGAAAGGCAAAGTCATGATACGAGGATGGAATATGTACAAAAGACTGGACGGCTTGACATATTCACACCTATGATGTGGTAACTAAACAAAAGGCACTTCACAAAATTAGAAGCACTGCAAGCTAGACACCATATGGAAGGTGAAATCAATATCACTCTGCCAAGTTAAACTATCTCGTCATAGGTGGTGTTCATCAAACTAGAAGCACTACATGCTAGAAATCATATTCAAGACGCAAACCAATATCACACTGCCAACTTAAACGTGTCTGAAAGTGCAACTAATCCCTGGGTGGTTTTGGTAATTCATAACAACACATAGCTCATTGAACTAATATCCATTCAAGATTAATGTTTCAGAAAGTTCAAAAATTGGTATGGCATGGACTAGAGATGTGGAACCTTCAAAATGCTAAGGACACATATTGGCAAAAGCTCAAGACTCTACATTTTCATTTTAGTGATCCAAGATCACATTGAGTCCATAGGAAAAGCCAATACTATTAAAAGGGACGAGGTGTTGCTTAATGGCTTGCTTTCTCAAAATGCTTAGTGATATGCTCCAAAAGCCCTCAACCACTTTCTCATTTGCACATATGTCCTAAACCTAAAGTCAAACTCGGCCCCACCGTTTTGATCTATCTGGCGCCCCCCAGTTCACTTGACATAGCCATAGCCAGAAACACTAATCAATTCGGTCCCACCGATAGGGATCTCGGTCTCACCGAGATGGGATTGCAAACTCTCTGTTTCCCTTCATAACGTTTCGGTCTCGCCGAAATGAGTGATCGGTCCCACCGAGTTTGCCTGACCAAGTCCCTATTTGCTTACTACTGAAATCGGTCTCACCAAGTTCATGTGATCCGTCTCACCGAGATGAGGTTTCACCCTAACCCTATCCCATCGGTCCCACCGAGTTGATCATGTCGGTCCCACTGAAAATCCTAACGTTCACATTCTGAACCAGGTCGGTCTCACCGAGTTTTACTATTCGGTCCCACCAAGTTAGGTAAATTATGTGTAACAGTTATATTTTGTGGAGGCTATAAATACCCCCCCACCCCTTCTCCATTTGTGAGAGATCCATCAGGACATGCCTACACTTCCACTACTCATTTTCTTAGAGAGAACAACCTACTCATGTGTTGAGACCAAGACATTCCAATCCAACCACAAGAATCTTGATCTCTAGCCTTCCCCAAGTTGCTTTCCACTCAAATCATCTTTCCACCATATCTAAATCTGTGAGAGAGAGAGTTGAGTGTTGGTGAGATTATCATTTGAAGCACAAGAGCAAGGAGTTCATCATCAACACACCATCTATTACCTTTTGAAGAGTGGTGTCTCCTAGATTGGTTAGGTGTCACTTGGGAGCCTCCATCAAGATTGTTGACTTGAACCAAGGAGTTTCTAAGGGCAAGGAGATCGCCTACTTCGTGAAGATCTACCCAAGTGAGGCAAGTCCTTCATGGCAATGGCCATGGTGGGATAGACAAGGTTGCTTCTTCGTGGACCCTTCGTTGGTGGAGCCCTCCGTGGACTCGCGCAACCATTACCCTTCGTGGGTTGAAGTCTCTATCAACGTGGATATACGATAGCACCACCTATCGGAAACATGCCAAAAATATCCGTGTCTACATTATGTTTGCTCCCTCCAAACTCCTCCCCTTTACCTTCATATGCAATGATTTACATTCCGCTGCTATACTCTTAGAATTGCATGTGTAGGTTGATTGCTTGACTTGTGTTAAGTTGCTAAAATCTGCCAAAACATAAACTTGGGAAAAGGCGAGATTTTAATTGGTCAAGTGGTCTAATCACCCCCCCCCCCTCTCTAGACATACTTTCAATCATACAAGTGGTATCAGAGCTTTGGTCTCCATTTTCCTTGATTTTCATAGCTTTGGTGATCATAGCCTTGGTTTCACAACCTAGGAGAGTATGGCGTCTAGCGAGGGAAATTACCACCGTAGAGGTCCTTACTTTGATGGTACTAATTTTGCTAGTTGGAAGCATAATATGAAAATGCATATTCTTGGACATAACCCTGCCGTTTGGGCTTTGTGTGTATTGGTTTGCAAGGTGAATTATTCGTTGGAAGGGAACTGAATCGTGAAGCTACCACTGAAGAACTGAAGATGTTGCAATACAACGCTCAAGCTTGCGATATCCTCTTCAATGGATTGTGCCCCGAAGAGTTCAACAAAATTAGCCGTCTTGAGAATGCAAAGGAAATTTGGGATACTTTGATTAATATGCACGAAGGTACCGACTCCGTCAAGGAATCCAAATTGGGTGTGCTTCAAAGTCAACTTGACAAGTTCACAATGAAGGATGGTGAAGGTGTCGCTGAAATGTACTCTAGGCTTGCTCTCATCACAAATGAGATTGCCGGTTTAGGAAGTGAAGAGATGACCGATAGATTCATCATCAAGAAGATCATAAGAGCCTTGGATGGAAAATATGATACCGTGTGCGCATTGATCCAAATGATGCCCAATTACAAAGATATCAAACAACCGGAAGTCACTGGTAGAATTGTTCCTCATGAGATGTCACTCAAGGATAAAGAAGAGCTTCACAACAAGTATAGTGGTGCTTACAAAGCTTCATGTGATGCTCCTACATCATCAAGTGAGAAACAAGTCTTTAATGAGGAATTGAGCTTAATGGTGAAGAACTTCAACAAGTTATACAAGAGTAGAAGCAAAGAAAGAAGTTCTAAGTCAAGGTCCTACAATGACAAAAGATCTTCTAGTCGTGAACGTAATTGCTACAATTGTGGAAGACCCGAACACTACTCCAATGAGTGTACGGCTCCCTACAAAAGAAGAGAAGACTCACCGAAATGGAGAAGTAGAAGAGAAGAATCACCTCCAAGAGAGAGAAGGAGTAGGGATGATCTTTCTGAACGAAGAACCTCTCGCGGGAGCAAGGATCCGAAAAGGAAGGACAAGTCATCAAGGAGCTATACAAAACAAAGACATCAAGCTCATGTTGGTGAATCAGTATCCGGTTCCGACTCCGACAACCACTGCGAGAGAAGTTATCACTCCGACTCCTAATATACTCAAGGTGAAGGTGTTGCCGGTCTAGCACTTGTGTCAACCAACTCCTGTGACATATTTGACTCACCAAATGAAGGAATTGGAAGATGCTTCATGGATAAAGGCCCAAAGGTATCACACCCCAAGTATGTTGAGTTCAATAGTGATGAAGATGATTTGCTAGGTGATGATGATTTACTTGTTGACATCTCTAGTGATGAAAACTATGATGAACTTGCTATTAATCATGCTAATCAAGATAAAACGAATGATGATGATAAGAAGGAGATTGAATGTCTAACTAAAGAACTAAACACTCTTAAGTTAGCTCATGAAACTACCTTAGAAGATCATGGAGAGATTTTAAAGACTCGTGAGAAGCTATGCTTTGAAAAGCTCAACCTAGAGCAAGAGGATGGGTTCTTAAAAGCAATCAATGATGATCTTCGTAAGAAATGTTCTTCTTACATTGCCAAGCATTTACTCTTTTCCACTTACATGCCACAAGTAAAATCTAGCAACAAGAGTAAGAAACATTACTCTTCTAGTAGTAACAATAGTCATGCTAAATCAAATATTGTTGCTTCTAGTAGTTCTCTTGATTCAACTAATGATTCTCTTAGACAAGTTACACTTGAGCAAGAAAATAGCTTATTGAAGGGAATTATAGAGAAAGGTGTTTACAAGAGCCTTGCCGGAAGTAAGCAATTTGAGGAAATTGTACGAAAGCAAGGAAGGCACCGGAAGAATCAAGGTGTTGGTTTTGAAGGAAAGTTCAATGCCAATGGAGTTGAGTGGGAAGAAGATCAATACCCCAAGACGAAATTTGTTCCTCAACAAGAGAAGTATGATCCTACTTTCTTCAAGGGGACACAAGCTCAAGATGATCTGCCACCACAAGACCACAAGCTAAAACGCAAGGACAAGCTTCAAGAGGATATTGATTCATTTGAAGAAGCTCCCAAGGCTTTGGTCAAGTGGGTTCCCGAGACTACATCAAGTACAACTACAACTCCAAGGATTCCCATCAAGATGATGTGGATCCCGAAGAAGAAGAACTAGAGAGTTCTTGAGGGTGACTCCACCAACATAGTTCACACATAATCGTTTTGGCAAGGACAAGTGCAATCTACCTCCACATCTTGCACTAGTTCAAGGAGTCACAAACCCTCTTGTTGGTAAGTGAAGGGACAAGGTAACCTAATGCTTTCATGGACATCTTCTTGTGTGTACTTCATTCTATGTCTATGGATATCCTTGTTTGTTCCTTGTGGGAATAACCCATGCTGGTATTGAAAGTGCAACTCACTCTGGATCTCTCCAAATGATCTACATCAACATTAAGCATCTACATCTTCAAAACCTACATGAAGTCATCAACGACAAAACCCAAGGTTAGTTCATCCCTCTTAGGGGGGATATCACATATAGGGGGAGCTTTACTCTAATAATTGAGCTAAAGCAACTCTAATGGTGTGAACACAATGATGCTTTATGTAAAAGTGGTAATCCCACTTGTTCTTAAATGATGAGTATGACCTACGATCAAATGTTCTCATTTGACTCCTCAGTCAATATACTCATATATAGATGACCTAGTCATTGCCAATTGCTTGATAGATGCTAGAGTGTTTGTGCATGCTCTGCCACATATTTCATTTGCCATCTTATTGTGTGAGCATGCCGGATGCATAGTTTTCTTCATTTGAGGACATCCATTTGTTGCTTTGATTGTTTGGTCCTTTCTTTTGCCAAATGGAAGGACAAGAATGCCTAATTACTCCCTCTAGCTATCTATGCTTTTCTCGTCTCAAACACTATTCATGCTACATCACAAATTTTCATCAAGTCAGATTCGAACCCTCTGGGTGAGGAGCACTAGGAGCCACCGATTCGTCATAGACATAAACTTCCAAAACCTCTTAGTGTATTTTGGTCTGGCCGATTCATTCCTTTCGGTCAAACCGAGTTCATTGAGTTGACCTAGGTTTCAATCTCGGTGCAACCGATTTGAACAGTTGGGTCACACCGAGTTGCAGTAACCGCTTGCGATTCTGCATCTCGGTGCCACCGAGTCGTTCCACTCGGTCACACCGACAGGGTCTGGATATATATACCCACATGTCGAATTTAGGAAATTTCTCCGAAACCCTTCACCCGCCCCTGTCCAGCTCTGCCGACTCGAGGTCTCCGGATCATCTCTCCGTCGCCAGCAACCTCCTGCCGCTGGTCTCCACTGATGACCCACAAGTATAGGGGATCTATCGTAGTCCTTACGATAAGTAAGAGTGTCAAACCAACAAAGAGCAGAAGGAAATGATAAGCGGTTTTCAGCAAGGTATTCTCTGCAAGCACTGGAATTATAGGTAACAGATAGTTTTGTGATAAGATAATTTCTAACGAGCAACAAGTAACAAAAGTAAATAAAGTGCAACAAGGTGGCCCAATCCTTTTTGTAGCAAAGGACAATCCTGGGCAAACTCTTATATTGAGAAAAGCGCTCCCGAGGACACATGGGAATTATCGTCAAGCTAGTTTTCATCACGTTCATATGATTCGCGTTCAGTACTTTGATAATTTGATATGTGGGTGGACCGGTGCTTGGGTGTTGCCCTTACTTGGACAAACATCGCACTTATGATTAACTCCTATTGCAAGCATCCGCAACTACAAAAGAAGTACTAAGGTAAACCTAACCATAGCATGAAACATATGGATCCAAATCAGCCCCTTACAAAGCAATGCATAAACTAGGGTTTAAGCTTACATCACTCTAGCAACCCATCATCTACTTATTACTTCCCAATGCTTTCCTCTAGGCCCAAATAATGGTGAAGTGTCATGTAGTCGACGTTCACATAACACCACTAGAGGAGAGACAACATACATCTCATCAAAATATCGAACAAATACCAAATTCACATGACTACTAATAGCAATACTTCTCCCATGTCCTTAGGAACAAACGTAACTACTCACAAAGCATATTCATGTTCATAATCAGAGTATTATTAATATGCATAAAGGATATGAACATATGATCTTCCACCAAATAAACCAACTAGCATCAACTACAAGGAGTAATCAACACTACTAGCAACCTACAAGTACCAATCCCAGACTTAGAGACAAGAATTGGATACAAGAGATGAACTAGGGTTTGAGAGGAGATGGTGCTGGTGAAGATGTTGATGGAGATTGGCCCCCTCCCGATGAGAGGAGCGTTGGTGATGACGATGGCGATGATTTCCCCCTCCCGGAGGGAAGTGTCCCTGGCAGAACAGCTCCGCCGGAGCCCTAGATTGGTTCCGCCTCGTGGCGGCAGAGTCTCATCCCGAAAGCTTGCCTCTGATTTTTCTTCGGATGAAAGACTTCATATAGCAGAAGATGGGCACCGGAGGGCCAACAGGGGGCCCACGAGGCAGGGGGCGCGCCCAGGGGGGTAGGGCGCACCCCCACCCTTGTGGGCAGGGTGTGGACCCCCTCTGGTATTTCTTCCGCTCATTATTTTTCATTATTTCCAAAAACAACTTCCATGGAGTTTCAGGACTTTTGGAGTTGTGCAGAATAGGTCTCTCATATTTTCTCCTTTTCCAGCCTAGAATTCCAGCTGCTGGCATTCTCCCTCCTTATGTAAACATTGTAAAATAAGAGAGAATTGGCATAAGTATTGTGACATAATGTGTAATAACAGCCCATAATGCAATAAATATCGATATAAAAGCATGATGCAAAATGGACGTATGAACTCCCCCAAGCTTAGACCTCGCTTGTCCTCAAGCGGAAGCCGATAACGATAAATATGTCCACATGTTTAGAAGTAGAGGTGTCGATAAAATAAAATACGGACATGAGGGCATCATGATTATTCTCATAACAGCAACATATATGGATAATGTCATATGATTTCTTATGCTCAAGTAATAATCTATTCACAATGCAAAGTATGAATCAGAAACTTTATTGAGAACTAAAAAACTATAATCTCAGTCATTGAAGCAATTGCAATTTATCATAACACCAGAAAGAGTATGTCAGAGCTTTTCAGCAAGTCCACATACTCAACTATCATTTAGTCTTTCACAATTGCTAACACTCACGCAATACTTGTGGTTACGGAGTTTCAATCAGACACAGAGAAAGATAGGGGCTTATAGTTTCGCCTCCCAACCTTTTACCTCAAGGGTAATGTCAGTAATAATAGTTCATGCTAACTTACATCCAATTAGATATATATATCAGGATCTTTCCAACACACTATGCTTGCCAAAGGATAAAATGTAAAAAGGAAAGGTGAAAATCACCATGACTCTTGTATAGGGTAGAAGA
Organism: Aegilops bicornis; assembly: GCA_021605145.1. Taxonomy (NCBI): domain Eukaryota; kingdom Viridiplantae; phylum Streptophyta; class Magnoliopsida; order Poales; family Poaceae; genus Aegilops; species Aegilops bicornis. The sequence goes on from CM038670.1 coordinate 342,868,925, forward strand.
TAAAAGTAAAAGATAGGCCCTTCGCAGAGGGAAGCAGAGGTTGTCATGCGCTTTCAGGGTTGGATGCACAAAATCTTAATGCGAAAGAACATCACTTTATATTGCCACTTGTGATATGGACCTTTATTATGCAGTCTGTCGCTTTTATTTCTTCCACATCACAAGATCGTATAAAGCTTATTTCCTCCACACTAATCAATCATACATATTTAGAAAGCAATTTTTATTGCTTGCACCGATGACAACTTACTTGAAGGATCTTACTCAATCCATAGGTAGATATGGTGGACTCTCATGGCAAAACTGGGTTTAAGGGTTTTTGGAAGGACAAGTAGTATCTCTACTTGGTGCAAAGTATTTGGCTGACATGAGGGGAAAGGCAAGCTCAACATGTTGGATGATCCATAACAATATACTTTATTTCAGATATAAGAAAACATAACCCATTACGTTGTCTTCCTTGTCCAACATCAACTCTTTAGCATGTCATATTTTAATGAGTGCTCACAATCATAGAAGGTGTCCAAGATAGTATATTTTTATGTGAAACCTCTCTTTCTTTATTACTTCCTATTAATTGCAACGATGACCAAAACTAAATTTGTCAACTCTCAACAACTTTTAATCATCATCCTTTTTCTATGTGAAGTCATTACTCTCCATAAGATCAATATGATCTCTTTTTATTTCTTTTTATTCTTTTGTCTTTTCTTTTATTCACTCAAGATCATAGCAAGATAATCAAGCCCTTGACTCAACACTAATCTTTATTATATAACTCACGGACTCGATTACATAGAGGGATCGTAAAGCAAAACTCAAAACTAGATCATACCAAAAACTTTATTTTACTAGATCAAGATAATACTAAAAAGGATCGAACTAAGAAAAACGGTAAAGATAGGAGTGTGATGGTGATACGATACCGGGGCACCTCCCCCAAGCTTGGCAGTTGCCAAGGGGAGTGCCCATACCCATGTGATTATATCTCCTTCTTCGGAGGTGATGGTGTGATATTCTTAGTGTTGATACTCCTCAGGATATGATTCTCTCCCTCGAGCTTACTGAGTTGCTGCTTGAGATCCATTATCTCCTTACGGAGCTTACCCGTGACGGTTAAAGCTCCTTGCACCCATGGATGCTGCATAGCTGCGGGAGAACAAGTAACACTCTTTTTCATATTTTCGTAAGGAGAAATTTAACATTGGAGGGGATGACCGAGTTTGGGATATCTGAGTTGTGTAGTTCCCCCATTGTGAAGCCTGTCCGGAAACGAGAAGTAACTTATTGATCTTCCATGGCATCTATCCTTTTCAAGTCAGCTTCCATATCTTCCTCCGTTGAGGGCCCGAAGTGATAGGCATCGTTGTTTGCCCCTGGACATGGTGTCGGATGAAACACCCGACTCTCCCCGACTTACTCTTGAGAAGACATCTTGCTCTAATCTGCGGCAGAAAACAACTCGAAACAAGAACAGAGAACAATTGTGTGATACAGGAGTCAAAACCTTCGGGGGAATACATAATGAATTTTTACCGACCAAAATACGTAACGTGCAAGAAAACGAAGTCCGGAGAGCACACAAGGTGCCCACGAGGCAGGGGGTGCGTCCAGGGGGTAGGGCGCGCCCTCCACCCTCGTGGAGCCCTCGTGTCCTTCCCGGACTGCTTCTTATTTTTCTATTTTTCTAAATATTCCAAAACAGAGAAAAATTGCCATTAGAACTGTTTTGGAGTCCGTCTACTTACTGTACCACATAGCTATTCTTTTCGGAGTCTGAAATGTTCTGGAAAGTGTCCCTTATGTATTCCTCCGGGGTTACGGTCTCAATAACATTGGTTTCAACATTTATAGGATTACCTGAGATATAATGTTTGATTCTTTGACCGTTCACCACCTTCGGATTTGTGCCTTCAAAGTTGTTTATTTTTATAGCACCGGAACGATAAACCTCCTCGATAATGTAAGGACCTTCCCATTTAGGGAGAAGTTTTCCTGCAAAAATTCTTAAACAAGAGTTGTATAGTAATAAATAATCACCTACATTAAACTCACGCTTTTGTATTCTTTTGTCATGCCATCTTTTCACTTTTTCTTTAAACAACTTGGCATTCTCATAGGCTTGTGTTCTCCATTCATCAAGTGAGCTAATGTCAAATAACCTCTTCTCACCGGCATGTTTGAAATCATAGTTGAGCTCTTTAATGGTCCAATATGCCTTATGTTCTAGTTTGAGAGGTAAGTGACATGCTTTTCCATAAACCATTTTATACGGAGACATACCCATAGGATTTTTATATGCAGTTCTATAGGCCCATAATGCATCATCAAGTTTCTTGGACCAATTCTTTATAGACCTATTAACAGTCTTTTACAAAATTAATTTGAGCTCTCTATTAATCAATTCTACTTGACCACTAGACTGTGGGTGATAAGGAGATGCAATTCTATGATTAACATCATACTTAGCAAGCATTTTATGGAAAGCACCATGAATAAAATGTGATCCACCATCAGTCATTAAATATGTAGGGACTCCAAACCTCGGAAAAATAACTTCTTTAAGCATCTTAATAGAAGTGTTATGATCAGCACTACTAGTTGGAATAGCTTCTACCGACTTAGTAACGGAATCAACAAAGAATTCAAAATATGTGTATACCCATTAGAGGCAGGAAACGGTCCCATATAATCAAAGCCCCAAACATCAAATGGTTCAATAACAAGTGAATAATTCATAGGCATTTCTTGATGTCTACTGATATTACCAATTCTTTGTCATTCATCACAAGCAAACTTACGGGCATCCTTGAAGAGAGTAGGCCAATAAAAACCGGATTGCAATACCTTATGTGCAGTTCTATCTCCAGCATGGTGTCCTCCATAAGCCTCGGAGTGACACTTGCATAGGATCTGTTCATGTTCATGCTCAGGCACACAACGTCTAATAACACCATCTACTCCTTCTTTATAAAGATGCGTGTCAGGACCCCGATTCCAATCACATTGACCTAGCCGGTAACACCTCATATCACTTTGCGGCCTCACGCACGGTATTCCCACGGGTGTCGCCTTACCATGGCCCGGGACCGCTTATGCGTCTTTTGGCTCACGATATGACAGTGTCACTAGCATCCACATGATAAAGAACCCGGGCCGACATGGCTAGTCGTGGAACCCAAAGCGGCGCTAACCTATGGGGACAGGCATACATGAATCACATCGAGCATGTCGGTCATCAACGTATAAATTCGGGTTGTAACTGGGCTAACAGGACTCCGGTATCCCGGGCTGTAGCAGGCTAGGCAGGACTCGAATAACACCGCGTGACATTTCCCGAAGGGATGACATATAGGAACGAAGTGAAACACATGCCGCCAGTCAAGTGTCCATGCAGTAATGCCGGGCTAGCAGGACTCCGGTGAACCGGCAGAAGCGGACTACTATCGCCGTAAGCACGAGACTACATTTCCCCATATGAGAGGCTGCCAAGGATAACAACTAGTTTGTCGGATCCCACACATACCAAGCATTTCAAACATACACACAATATGCTCAATATGTGTAGATACAACATGGCATCACAACATAACTCTACGACTCAAATATTTATTCACTAGGCTCCGAGGAGCGAGATATTACAAACATGGGTCTCATGACCCAACACTCGTGAGCATACAAGTCAAAGCACAAGTAGAAGCTAAACATGTCTCGAGTACAGACATAACTATAAATGAAGAAGGCCGAGAAGCCTCGACTATCTACCAGATCTGCCGAGGGCACAAGATCGTAGCTGAGGTAACAAGCTAACCGTCAAGTCCAAACGGAACTACTAAGCGAGACCAAGTCTCTACGCAAAACATAAAATAAGCAAACGTGAGTACAAACGTACTCAAAGAAGACTTACATCGTAACTAACTACATATGCATCAAGATCAAAAGGGGTGGTGGAGTTTAACTTCAAGCCAGCTTTGACGCTGTGGCTATCCTATACTACTTAACGCAAGTAACTCTTTGGGGTGGCGCACACGAGTCCACATATTCACCATATCAATACACTACTATGGAACCGCTCCGCCTCTCACGAGAACGCCATCCATAGCACTCACGCTTATCTTGCACATTTTAGGGTATCCACTTTCACTTGTCTATGAACTGATATAGGCAACCCAGAAGTCCTTCTCCGTGGACACGGCTATTCGAATAGATCATATTAACCCTCAGGGTGTACTTCTTCACACACGCTCACCACTTACCGCCGTTTACACGACATGTACTCGGCAACCTTCAAGCGGAAGCCCAACGTGGGTGTCGGCCACGACCTACCTAAACACACAAGTCCCAAGTCCAGGTTTATCGCCTATTCGGGTTCCATCCGCAGGAGTCCGCCGAGGTTTCCCATACAGCCCCGAACGATGTGTGCAGGGTTCCCGAGACACCAAACGGGCGAATCAAGACATCAACACGGTTTACCGCAACACAACCCACCCCTACGGCCAGCTATGCGTGCGGCCCCCAAAGATGCTACAAACACGTAAACTACTTGCAACTCCCTTGACCGAGGACAAGAGTGGTTAAGAAGCCGAGAGGGTCCATTGGTTTCGGGCCCAATGCGTGGTAGTAACTGTTTCTTGGATCACAAACACAGATCTCAGTTCCTGAGGACGGATGCAATGAGACAACCTACCATGTACTCCTACATGGCCTCTCACCGCTACCTTTACCAAATCGTGTTCACACACTTAGCTCACACACGTGAGGGGACATGTTCACACAACCATTCCAATTCATTCCCGATGAATCGACCTGACTCAACTCTAAGCGTGGCAGGCATGACAACAAGCATGAATGAGTAGGCACAACATGGCTCAAACAACTCCTACTCATGCTAGTGGGTTTCATCTAATTATCGTGGAATGTCAGGTCATGCAGAGGATAAAGGGGTTCAGCTACCGCAGCAAGTAACACATGAGTCGTTGTTGTCCTAATGCAATAAAATAGAGCAGGAGCGAGAGAGTGGGATTATATCGGAATGGACAAGGGGTTTTTGCTTGCCCGCACTTCGAAGATAATATAGTTCTTCATCGGTGTCATCGAACAATCGCTTAACGTCGTCTCACCGAGAGGGGACAATTACCGCAAACAAGAGAGAACACAATCAATGCAATGCACATTCACATGAATGACATGTCATGTTAAGGTACTGAATTCACCTAATGCAATGTCTAGCCAAGTTAATTGAAGTGGAATTCAGACAAGAATAAATTCCAACTCCAAATGTTATTTCATAATTTGCCCTAATCATGTTTCATCCTATTGGGTGAGGTTAACTTGTTCAAACATGCATGATCATGGCATAAACAGATTCTTCATATTTTTCTGATCATTTTTCATATATAAATTATTTAATTTGGAGTTTCAGATTAAAAGTTATGAATATTTGAATTTTGGGGTGTTTTCTGAAATTTCCTGAATTAAATTAAATCCAGAAAATCAATTCTGCGTCGACTGACGTCGACAACTGCGTCGTGAGTCAACCTGAGTCAAACCCGACGTGTGGGGCCACACGTCGGTGACTAACTAAACTAACCTAGTCAATTAGCACTAACCTAGGTTAAGTTAAATTAGTTTAAACCTAAACTAGATTAGTTAGCCGGGCGGGGCCCGCATGTCAGTGGCTCCGAGGAAGTCAAACTAGTCCAAACCCGGGTCAACTCGCCGGAGTTGACCCGCGGCTCGTCGCCGGCGGAGCCAGAGACGGCGGAGGGGTGCGGGTTTCCTCCTCCGGCGACCAAATGGCCGGCGGAGGGCGTCTATGTGACGCGGGCGCTCGTCCGCGTCGAGTAGTGGCAGCTGGGCCTAAGATGGCCGGAGTCGTCACCGGCGTCGACCGTGGCGGTCGCCGAGCTCGGGCGAGCTTCGGGTCGGCTGCGGTGCACTTGAGGAGAAACGGAAGGGCGCTGCGGGCTCGGGAGGGCGGCGATCTTGGTAGCGTGCTTTCGGCGCAGCTGGGTGGCCACAGCCTGGCGGCGCCATGGCCGGGCGGCGGGGAACTTTCGGCTTCTTGAATCAGCAGCTACGGTGAGAAATAGGCCATGGGGTGAGGGGAAGGTGACCGGGAGCTCACGTGGAGTGCGATGGTGGACTCGGCGTGCTCGGGAAGCTTCGGACGGCGGCGAAGTCGGCGATGGAGATCCGCGGCCGAGGAGAGGAAAACTGTCGGGCGGCGCTCGGGGCTTCTCCGTCGCGTGAGCCGTCGGGGAGGACGAGGGAGGCACGGCGGGTCTCTAGGGCATGTTGGATGGGCGAGGGAGGGCCTGTGGCCGCGGTGGTGGCGAGCGGCGGCGACGGCGTGTGTTCGGGAGAGAGCCAGGGAAGGGGAGAGGGAACAAGAGCGAGGCGGGCGGAGAGGGGTCGGGGAGGTGGCGTGGCACTCGTGGAGGCGTCCAGGCCCTCGGCGGCAAGCAGGAGCTGGCGAGGCACTTGGCGACCAGCGCCCTGCTCCTACTTGGCGGGGAGGTAGACGACGCGGGAGGAGGCGGTGGTGGACTGGGCCGGGCAGGTGGGCTGCGCAGGTGGCTGGAGAGGTAAGTGCCAGGTGGGTTTCTCTCTCTCTCTCTTATTTTCTGTTTTACTTCAGTTTTCTATTATTCTGTAACTTTGTGGAGTTATTTAAAATACTAGAATAGCTCCAAAAATCACCAAACTGCTCCTGGTCCAATGTTGGAATATTTCCAACATGAAACATTTTAGTTTGGGAATATTTGGGCATTTGAAATATTTTATATAATTTTAAATGCCCAAACTCAAATACTTATGATTTAATTCAAGGATCCAAATGTCATGGAGAAATGTGCAACATCTCTCGTTCTTGTTTCAAGACATTTTTCCAAAAATGGTGAACATTTTTGAAGGCCATTTGAAATCACTGAAAAATATTTATGGTTGAGCCTATTTGAATTCCTTTAATGCTAGGGTTTAGGTAATCACTATTTCAAATTTCATGAAAATTAAACATGATGCATGGATGCTAAAGCAAAAACAAACAAGGGCTGATCTGGGGCTGTGACAATGCGGGTCATCCCAGAAGTAATGTCTCAAATCATAGAAAAACTTTTTATTTTGCTAGTATGTGAAACTAGGTCGTATGAATTTAGCAACAATGTAATTAGCATAATCAGCATACCATGGAGCAGTACGAGAAGCATTTACGACATTTAATTGTTCATCAGGAAAGCTATCATCAATAGATAGTGGGTCATCAAGAACATTTTCTAACCTAGACAAGTTATCTGCAACGAGGTTCTCAGCTCCCTTTCTATCAATAATATGCAAATCAAATTCTTGTAGCAAGAGGACCATCTAATAATTCTAGGTTTAGCATCTTTCTTTTCCATAAGATATTTAATAGCAGCATGATCCGTGTGAATAGATACTTTAGAATCAACAATATAAGGTCTAAACTTGTCACAAGCAAATACAACTGCTAAGAATTCTTTTTCAGTAGTAGCATAATTTCTCTGAGCATTGTCTAGAGTTTTACTAGCATATTGAATAACATTTAATTTCTTATCAACTATTTCCCTAGAACAGCACCCACAGCATAATCACTAGCATCGCACATAATTTCAATGCGTAAATTCCAATCAGGTGGCTGAACAATAGGTGCAGAAATCAATGCTTTCTTAAGTATTTCAAATGCTTCTACACAATCATCATCAAAGACAAATGGTATATCTTTCTGTAATAAATTAGTCAGAGGCCGAGAATTTTTTTAGAAGTCCTTAATGAACCTCCTATAAAACCCGGCATGACCAAAAAACTTCTTATACCTTTGATGTCCTTGGGACATGGCATCTTTTCAATAGCATCAACTTTAGCTTTATCAACTTCAATACCTCTTTCAGAAATTTTATGCCCCAAGACAATGCCTTCATTAACCATAAAGTGGCACTTCTCCCAATTCAATACAAGATTAGTGTCTTCACATGTCTGCAAAACTCGATCAAGGTTGCTCAAGAAATCATCAAAAGAGGATCCATAAACGGAGAATTCGTCCATGAAATCCTCACAAATCTTTTCAGAGAAGTCAAAGAATATAGCCATCATGCATCTTTGAAAGGTAGCAGGTGCATTACATAAACCAAAAGGCATATGTCTATAAGCAAAAGTACCAAAAGGGCAAGTTAAAGTGGTCTTAGCTGGATCATCAGTTGACACAGGTAATTGAGAGAAACCGGAATAACCATCTAGAAAGCAAAAATGTGTATGTTTGGATAATATTTCTAGCATTTGATCAATAAAAGGTAAGGGGTAATGTTCTTTCTTAGTAGCTTTATTTAATTTGCGGAAATCAATTACCAACCTATAACCTGTAATAATTCTTTGTGGAATCAATTCGTCTTTATCATTAGGAACGACAGTAATACCTCCTTTCTTAGGAACACAATGGACAGGACTTACCCACTGACTATTAGCAATGGGTAAATTATACCTGCCTCAAGGAGCTTTAGTATTTCCTTTCTTACCACTTCTTTCATCTTAGGATTCAGGCTTCGTTGGTGATCAATAACTGGTTTGGCATCTTTCTCCAAATTTATTTTGTGTTGACATAGAGTTTACAATAATTTTTCTTCCTCCTTCTCTGAAAGGTTAGCACTAATAATAACAGGGTATATCTTCTTTTCATCAAGATAAGAATATTTAAGAGTATGAGGCAATGGTTTAAGCTCAAACACGGGATCACCCTTAGGTGGAGGAGGATCCCCTAGGATTTCAATAGGCAAGTTGTGTTTCAGAATAGGTCCTTGTTTAATGAACACTTCATCTATTTCCCTTCTTTCATTCATAAACATATCATTTTCATGGTCTAGCAAATATTGGTCTAAAGTATCACTAGGAGGTACGGCAATAGAAGCAAGACCAATAATTTCATCTTTACTAGGCAATTCCTCTTCACGGTGTTGTCTACGAAATTTAGAGAAGTTGAACTCATGAGACATATCACCTAAACCAATAGTAGCAACATCCTTTTCGCAGTCTATCTTAGCATTAACAGTGTTTAAGAAGGGTCTGCCAAATATATTGGGACAAAAGCTATCTTGTGGGGAACCAAGAACAAGAAAATTAGCAGGATATTTAGTTTTCCCACACAAGACTTCAACATCTCTAACAATTCCAATTGGTGATATAGTATCTCTATTAGCAAGTTTAATTGTGACATCAATGTCTTCTAACTCAGTAGGTGCAATATCATGCATAATTTCTTTGTATAAGTCAATAGGTATAGCACTAACACTAGCACCCATGTCACATAAGCCATGATAGCAATAATCTCCTATTTTAACAGAAATAACAGGCATGCCTATCACAGGTCTATGTTTATATTTATCACTATGTTTAGCAATTCTAGCAGTCTCATCACAGAAATAAATAACATGCCCATCAATATTATCAGCCAAGAGATCTTTAACAATAGAAATATTAGGTTCAACTTTAACTTGCTCAGGAGGTGTATAAGTTCTAATATTGCTTTTACGAACCACAGTTGAAGCTTTAGTATGATCCTTTATTCTAACAGGGAAAGGTGGTTTCTCAACATAAGCAGTAGGAACAATAGGATCATTATAAGTGATAGTCTTTTCTTCAACTTTAATAGGTGCTACTGCTTTTACTTCTATGGGAGGATGATACTTAAACCACTTCTCACTAGGGAGATCAACATGAGTAGAAAAAGATTCATAGAAAGAAGCTACTATCTCAGAGTCAAGTCCATATTTAGTGCTAAATTTACGGAAAACATCGGTATCCATAAAAGATTTAACATAATCAAACTTAGGTGTCATACCTGACTCCTTACCTTCGTCGATGTCCCAATCTTCAGAGTTATGCTTAATTCTTTCTAATAAATCCCATTTGAATTCAATAGTCTTCATCATAAAAGAGCCAAAGACAAGAAGTATCGAGCATGGTGCGATTGTTATCAGAAAGCCGAGCATAAAATTTTTGAATAATCATTTCTCTTGAGAGCTCAGGATTGGGGCATGAATATAACATTGACTTAAGCCTCCCCCAAGCTTGAGCGATGCTTTCTCCTTCGCGAGGCCAAAAATTATATATATAATTGCGATCACGATGAACAAGATGCATAGGATAAAACTTCTGATGAAATTCCAATTTCAATCATTTGTAGTTCCATGGTCCCATATCATCACATAGCCCATACCATGTCAATGCATCTCCCTTCAAAGATAAAGGGAAGACCTTCTTCTTGATAACATCATCGGACATACCTGCAAGCTTAAATAATCCACAAACTTCATCCACATATATTAGGTGCTCATCAGGATGTAATGTTCCATCTCCTGCAAAAGGATTAGCTAGCAGTTTGTCTATCATACCCGAAGGAATTGCAAAGTGGACATTTTTATTTTCAGTAGGTTCAGTAGGTTCAGTAGGTTGAGGAGCAATTCTTTGATCTACTGGTCGGGGTGAAGATACCCCGAACAAGCCCCTCAGAGGATTAATTTCCATAGTAACAAGTGACAATAAATTTCAGCACACTATATAATTTTTTCCTTACCAGATTCCACCTACCAAAGGCGCTTCACTCCCTCAAAGAACGGCGCTTTAAAAGAGTCTTGATGACCCACAAGTATAGGGTATCTATCGTAGTCCTTTCGATAAGTAAGAGTGTCGAACCCAACGAGGTGAAGTAGGAAATGATAAGCGGTTTTCAGCAAGGTATTCTCTGCAAGCACTGAAATTATAGGTAACTGATAGTTTTGTGATAAGATAATTTGTAACGAGCAACAAGTAACAAAAGTAAATAAAGTGCAGCAAGGTGGCCCAATCCTTTTTGTAGCAAAGGACAAGCCTGGACAAACTAGTTTTCATCACGTTCATATGATTCGCGTTCATATGGGAATTATCAAGGACACATGGGAATTATCGTCAAGGTAGTTTTCATCACGTTCATATGATTCGTGTTCGGTACTTTGATAACTTGATATGTGGGTGGACCGGTACTTGGGTGCTGCCCTTACTTGGACAAACATACCACTTATGATTAACTCCTATTGCAAGCATCCGCAACTACAAAAGAAGTATTAAGGTAAACCTAACCATAGCATGAAACATATGGATCCAAATCAGCCCCTTATGAAGCAACGCATAAACTAAGGTTTAAGCTTCTGTCACTCTAGCAACCCATCATCTACTTATTACATCCCAATGCCTTCTCTAGGACCAAATAATGGTGAAGTGTCATGTAGTCGACGTTGACATAAAACCACTAGAGGAGAGACAACATAAATCTCATCAAAATATCGAACGAATACCAAATTCACATGACTACTAATAGCAAGACTTCTTCCATGTCCTCAGGAACAAACGTAACTACTCACAAAGCATATTCATGTTCATAATCAGGGGAGTATTAATATGCACAAAGGATCTGATAATATGATCTTCCACCAAATAAACCAACTAGCATCAACTACAAGGTGTAATCAACACTACTAGCAACCTACAGGTACCAATCCCAGACTTAGAGACAAGAGATGAACTAGGGTTTGAGAGGAGATGGTGCTGGTGAAGATGTCGATGGAGATTGGCCACCTCCCGATGAAAGGAGCGTTGGTGATGACGATGGCGATGATTTCCCCCTCCCGGAGGGAAGTGTCCCCGACAGAACAGCTTGGCCGGAGCCCTTGATTGGTTCCGCCAAGGTTCCGCCTCGTGGCGGCGGAGTCTCGTCCCGAAAGCTTGCCTCTGATTTTTCTTCGGAAGAAAGACTTCATATAGGAGAAGATGGGCACCGGAGGGCCAACAGGGGGCCCACGACTGCAAGCAACTCTTTTGAGGTGGCGCACATGCACTACAAAAATAAGACACATCCATGACATTTTGGGCCGAACGAATTTTTTTCGGTCATACATATGACACTTCTATGACGATAATTGTGACAAAACCCGGTATCATCATAGATGTGGTGGGATTTTACTTCTATGAAAAAATATCATGACAGAAAATGGGCTTTTCGTCCTGGGCGGGCCGGAGACGCGGCTGCATGACATTCTTTGGGCCGTCCATGACGGAAAAAACCGTGGTAGAAGCGAGGGCGAGGAAAATTTCAGGGAGTTGCCGGTTATGGTGGGAGGTCGGGGCGGGCTATGCTGCTTTCTCTCAGACGTCTGCTGCGTGTGCGAGGCATTGGGCTCTAACTGAACCCGAGCGATTGCACTGCAGGCTACGCGTTACTGAACCCGAGCGATCGATCGATGGCTGTTAACTGAACCCGATGGAGCGATTCCTTCGCTACTGCTGCTAGTGAGTGTTGCGGGGGGGGGGGTGGTTGAACAGTGAGCGGTGGCGTTGCCTCTGGATGAACAGGAACCCGTGGTGTGGAGGGCTGGCTGAACAGTAGACAGTGGAGGGGTGGCCGTGGAGCGGTCCCCGTGGTGTGGAGGGCTGGATGAACAGTAGACTGTGGAGGTGTGCCCGTGGAGGGGTGGTTGAACAGTAGACGGTGGAGTAGCGCGTGATGGAGGCTGCATGAACAGGAGCCCGTGGAGGCTGGAGGAGGTCGACGGTGGAGATGAACAGTATCCCGTGGAGTCCCGTTTTGCGGTATGCCACACCCCTCCTCCCCCCTGCTTCGACCAGAAGCGCCCAATACAAGTCCGTTTGGTCTGCTTTTGCGGTACGCCACACCCTCCCGATCAACAGGACCCCTGCTTCGACCGTAGGAGGTCCATTTCCTCCGCTTTGCACGCCACACCCTCCCGATCAACAGGACCCTGCTTCGACCGTAGGAGGTCTGTTTCCTCCGCTTTCTGATGCACGCGAGCCCCTCCCGATCAACAGGACCCTGTTTCGAACATGGCCGGTCGAACACAAGGCCGTTTCCTCTGTTGTGCGGTACGCCAGGCCTTGTTTTCATCGCCTGTTCCGTCCAAGCCCTCCCGATGAACACGACCATGCATTCCGTTCCGAACCAGCCGCCCCATGAACACGACAATGATGTTGTTTCTCCGTTCCGACCCAGCCATGTACGTATGCGCGAGTAGGCATTCGAGACCCTGCGTATGTAATGACGCGGGTCAGATTTTCTTTCTTGCACCCTCGCCGATGTACTTACGTGTACATGCTACGTGCACGCCTCTACTACGACACGTGCGCGCTTCTACATCTACGACACGTGCGCGCCTCTACATCGACTAGTATGTACGTACACGTTTGTGACCAGAATGACAACGCTACGTATGCTTCGACCAGGTGGGTCCCGACTGTCAGGCACTTCCTTGCGTGCGAAGATGTAGCTGGTGGGTCCCAGCAGTCAGGGGGGGGGCAATCGTTTTGGTTTTTTTTTGCCCGGACGCACTTCCTTACGTGCGAAGATGTAGCTGGTGGGTCCCAGCAGTCAGGGGGAAACGTTTTTTTCGCAAAATATAGTGGCCCGTCCGGTGGGTCCCAGCTCTCAGGTGGAGGAATCATTATTTTCCGCATAATAAGGAGGCACTTCCTTGCTGCGGCCGTGGACCCAGGTGTCAGCCTCTCCACGTCTGATCCACGTCCGATGGAAGTCGCTCCTTGACCATGTTGACCATGTCGCGCCGAGAGCACCAGGGCGGTGGACGGCAGCCGAGGCCTAGGAAGGGGATGACGGGAGCCGGGAAGATGCGGCAAAGGAAGCCCGCATGAGAGGAGTACGAGGGTTCACCGGTTCAATCAAGGCGGTGTGAGGTCGCTGCCGCAGTGGCTCGCCAAGAAGGGGGAATAGTAGGGGCGGTGAGGCCTCAAGGCAAAGACAGCCCGGCCATGGGAGGCAGGAGCATGCGGCACGACCGGCGCTGCTTTGGGCGGCTGGAGCAAGAAGACCAGAGGTTGAAGAAGCACTATGGCCATTGGATGGACATCGTACGGTCACTGGAGCTAGAATCGTTCATATTGACAAAGTTGACAAAGCCCTCCGTCCCCGTCAACTTAGTTGGCCCACAAGTCATCCTCCCATTATGGTGGGTGCCATCTAGCAGGATGGGTATTCATTTTTTTGTGCGTAATAAGGAGGCACTTCCTTGCGTGCGAAGATATAGCTGGTGGGTCCGACATGTCAGCGGGGGGAACGTTTTTTTCACGACATACAGAGGCCCTTCCGGTGGGTCCCAGCTGTCAGGTGGAGGAATCATTATTTTGCACGTACAGTCCATGGCCGATGGATGTCGTTCGTTGACCACGTTGACCAGGCCGCGCCGAGAGCACCATGGCGGTGGACGACGGCGAGGCCTAGGAAGGGAACGACATGGAGTCGGGAAGACTTCGGCAATGGTTGCTCACGCCGTGGGGAGTACGAGGGTTCTTGGTCCGGCTGCCGGCCGGAAAATAACAGGAGGTGTGGGTGAGTAGAGGAATGGCCTGGCCAGCAATGAAGTAGGGTGGGCGGTGCGGCTGTCAGGCGGCAAAGACAATGGCCACGGGAGGCGGAGCAGCAGTCCCACCGAGCTGGTTTGGGCGGCCGGAGCAAGAAGATCGAGATATTGAAGAAGCAAGACGGCCGTTGGATTAACATCCAATGGTCAATGCTGCTAGAATCGCTTAGGACTAAGTTGACAAAGCCAAAGTACACTTCAACCTAGTAGACCCACAAGTCAGCCTCCAAATCTGTCCCCAAACAAAGATACAAGAAATTTCTAGCCGATTCAAATTAATTTTAAATCTAAATATACCTTAATTTAAATTCAATGAAATTTTACCCGCACAAAAACAATGAAATTTAAAATATCAAAATCCGAAAGAAAATAGTATTTGGGAACTAATTGCCTGTTTGCTGTATTTTTTTCATTTTACAGCCCATTTATTATTACTTATAGCCCATTTATTATTACTTATAGCCCATTTCTTATTACTTATAGCCCATTTCTTATTACTTATAGCCCATTTTCTGGGCAAAATGCATCCCTCCTCGTCTTGGAAGATTTCGCCCGGCAGGCGTAGAAAAGCAAGTAGGCCTATGTTGGTTATTCTGCGAAAACCAAAATAGCAGGCTAGCCATTTTTCAGAAAGGAAAAAAACAAACTGGGCTGGTCATGTGCTAAACATATGAAATAAAAATCCTGGGCTAGACGAGCCACGAGTCCCGCACAACCCAGTTGATACCCTTCTCCGTCCCAAAAAAACAAAATTATCACAGCATTTCTGGTCCCTCTTGTCATCCTCACCATGTACAGTCATCTCCTTATTCCTCTCGGTTGTTGACCATGTTGACAACACCGGAGGGTGGCGCCACGGCGAGCGCAGAGGACGATGGTGAGGCCTCGGACAAGAACGAACAGGAGCCGGGGAAGATCACAGCCACCATGGAGGCGGAGCAAAGCGGGCACGGCTGGTTTGGCTTTGGCGGCTCGAGGAAGAAGAGACTGAAGAAACGCGACAGACGTTGAATGTCAACCAAACGGTCAAGGTTGGCACAATCGTTTTTTTACTAAGCCGACACCAAGTAGCATACTTTTTTATATATAGGAAGAAAACTGGGAGGAAAATGCCTTCGTCTGCCATCCTCCTCACAGGGAACGTTCGCCACATAAGTGACTAGCACCCTTGGTTTTCAACCGAGAGGTCTTGGGTTCGAGTCTGAGGAACTCTCAATTTTGTCCTCCTTCCTTCCTCGCAAAAAAAGGGAAAGAAAATCAAAGACTTGGGAAGGCGTACAGAACAAGCTAGTGTACCAGTAAAGAGACGTTGCCGAGTTTTAGAAAAAAGAAAGATGGGCTCCTGTAGCTGGTTCAAATCTAAACCTAGACTATGACTATATATGGTGCTATGCTACTCTGCAAGTAATGAAACTGACATATCCAACGTTCGCTTCTCCTCTTCTCTACTTACTCTGCCTAGCATCGGAAGCTCGCCGCAGCAACCATGTCCGGCCGGCTGCTCGTCCACCGCTCTTGGCAGTAACAACCAGATATGCGCCAAGTCGCCACCCGTACCATCGTCTGTGGGTCTCATCACACCTCATTGCACAAGACCGCAGCCGATTGCTCATCGCAACCCACTGCCATTGGTGTGGTGCCACTGCTGCAAATCACGCAGAGTCATCCGTCGCGTCTCAACCACAATCCGCAACCCTGGCCGAGTCTTCTACAAATGCCCGAATCATGGGATAATAATATGTTTAAGTGTTGTTCTGCTGCTTTCAGTTGCTGATTTTTTTAATAGTTTGGTTGATGATCTTCCACTTTGATTCGTGTAGAAAAGGGAAGATTCGTGTGATTTGTATTTACGGGAAGTTCTTGATGTGGGGAATGCAACTACGCTGATTATTTGGTTAGCCGAGGAATCCCAATACCAGCAGGTTGGGGTGTTGGACAAGTAATCAAGGAACGATGTAAGAGGAAGATGCAGAGCAGAAGGTTAAAGACGATTCCTTCCGATCATGGCCAAGCAACAAATGCTGAACGGCCTTGACAAAGAATGAGGAGATGAAAGAGCTTGTGAAGATTATGGGGAAAATCGATGTGCTCAGAGGATGATTGTCTCTTTATTTGCGGTGTATGTAGCACTTCGTGATGTATTCAAAGGGCTACGACATGAGCACTTTGGTCAAACTAGTAATGAATGAAACCTGTGTAGCAGGCTGGGCGTAGTGTTGTGAACATCTAATGATTTCTATTAATGGAAATTAGGGGTATCCCTTTTGCTCATATAAGTAAATAGATAGCGAGAGGCCTGTCGGGTCAGCTTTGTTCTCATTCGAAGACGTCGAGCAAATTGCAGTCCAACAGCAAACTATGTAATCAAATTCAAGTTTCACAGCCAAATATGAGTACAACTAAACAACAATGTCATCATGTTTTAGTTGTCATACAATCACCAAACACAAATCATCATACATAACAAGTTATGTTCTCACAACAAAATACTAAACAACATGTTCATCAGGTTTCAGTTGTCATAGCAAACACAATTTCACATAGTAGATAAAAAACGTCTTCGACAGTGCAAATACGACAAAAGCAATGTAATCATCATCCGCAGAAGCAGGCGTCAACATCTTCGCCATGTGTATCGACCTGAATCGTAATTCCCCACGGTGTCATCTTCTTCTTCGTCCTCAACGCCCTCGAACGTTGGCTTCTTCTTGATCAACTCTTGTATGTCCACAAAGACGACAGCAATCTTTTCGCGGCGTCATTGACATGATGGTTCTCAAAGATATTAGGAACATCTGTGTTATCTTGTACATTAGGAGCAGTGTAAGCATCATCTTGTTGTGCAACTTCATTAAACGAATTCCTTTGCTCAAACCTTTGCAATACTCTCCAGTCATCGCTACGTGCAAACGTGTCTTCCAAGAAAAATATATGTGTTGCTTGATTTGCCAAAATAAAAGGCTCGTTGGTCTGGTACGCCGCCTTGACATTGATGGATTTGAAATAATCATCAGCTCTGGGTTTTGCGATCATGGAAAACAAGTTATACCAACGACAAAGACAGAGAACCACACACCGATGATCCTCGAAATCGGAGATATATCGCAACTGAACAATGTACATTATGTTAGCATACATTTCAGTTATCTCTTTGCCATACGTATCCGTGCTCATGATGGCACTGTTTTGTGTCTTCCGCCTTCGTCTCGTGCAAAAGGGTGTTGTAGCGCACATCTCCAACAACGCAAGATTCATAATGTCTTACCCGAGTATCAGGACCCATTGCTAGTGAGTAAAGGGAATCATCAACTGCCTGCCCATCCTCCCGCATCTTCTTAACCTATGGTTAGAAAATAGACAAGCTGATCATCTTATGTACTCAATATATTAAAAAAATTGACAGTGCACTTCAAAAGCTTACATGGTTCTTGAACCATTTTGCAAATCCTGCCATAACCAGTTTGTCAATGTTTCTTGGATTTTGCGGCAGTAACTCCTCTTTGTACATGTTGCACAACATAGTGATCGCGTCAAACATCTAGATATATAAGAATGTGCTGCAAGTTTAGTATATTACGATGTATAAGCTGCAGTACTGCACTTACTTGATATAAGGTAGTATCTCAGGACAGTTATTCAACACATACCAAACCATTTTGTCCAAATCTTTAGGTTTGTCCTCTTGTCGACTCTTCCTCTTTCGAGCAGAATAATCAAAAACATTGAGCAGGATTGTCTTCACCCACCTCTTTGCTAAGTTGATCACTGTTTCAATGTATTTTGAGCAGAATGTCAACGCTTCAGAGTAGCAATTTAGGCCTCTGCAATGGAACCCTCGGGTCTAGCTCTGTTCCTAACATAGCCCTTGAAAGTGCCTAGCCGCCTTTCAATAGGTTACATCCAGCTATACTGTACGGGACCTCTAAGTAGTGCCTCATCAGGTAGATGAACAGCCAAATGCACCATCACATCAAAGAAGGCTGGAGGATATATCTTCTCAAGGTCACATAGGATAGTTGGTATCTTGTCTCTAAGACGCTCCAAAGCATATATCCTGATATTTCTACTGCAGAGTTCCCTGAAGAATTGTGCCAACTCTGCAACTGCTCTTCATAAGTCAGGGAGGCCCAATCCTCTAAGGATAACAGGTAAAACCCTTTGAAGTAGGACGTGGCAGTCATGAGTTTTCAACCCTTGTACCTTGTTTCCATCTGCACTGACTCTCCTTTCAGGGTTGGAAGCAAATCCATGTGGGAATCTCACACGTGACAGGACCTCGCAGAATTCTTTTCTTTTTACCTTGTCCAAGACGTACACAGCTGGTGCCATATCCCGTGGTTTACCTTCATCTTGCACCTGCAAATCCTTTCTGATACCCAGGTGTGTCAAATCAATCCTAGATTTTAAGGTATCTTTCGTCTTGCCTTCAATGTTAAGAATTGTGCCGATAATGATGTCACATATATTTTTCTTGATGTGCATCACATCAAGATTATGCCGCAGATCCAAATCTTTCCAATACTCCAAGTCCCACAAAGTGGACCTGCGGGTAAACAATAATCTCTCTTCTACCGTGCCATGCTTCCTTTTCCCGCTACCATTACCAGGATGGTTTCCTGGTGTAATATGCATGACCTTCTCTAATTCCACTTGCAACTCATCAGCGGTGAGCCTCTTTGGCGCATCACGGTTTTCATGATTTGCATTGAACACATGTCTTCGGTATTTTCTAGGATGCGGCTTGTCCTTGGCAAGGAAACGGCGGTGTCCAATGTAATAGATCTTGCTAAGTATTGCATATGACAACGGATTCCTGTCACAGCGAACACATGCATTGTAACCATGTGTCGTTCACCCTGACATAGTGCCCAAAGCCGAATAATCATGGATGCACCAAATTACAACAGCACGCGGAAAAAATCAGCTGGTGGGCTGCTATATAGGTCTCGAGTGAGAACACCATTCCATAGCTGTTGAAGTTCCTCCACAAGTGGCTCCATGAACAAATCAAAATCCTTTCTGGGACTTTTTGGACCTGGGATGAGCAAGGCCATCATGTAGTTTGATTCTTTGGTGCAGACATTTGGAGGCATGTTGTAAGGGATAACAAGCACTAGCCACATGCTATATGTGGCGACCGTGGCCAAATGGGTTAAATCCATCTGAAGCTAAGCCAAGTCTAATGTTTCTCGGGTCAGCAGCAAACTCTTTGTGTTTATCATTAAAGCATTTCCACTCACTACCATGAGATGGATAGCTCATTACATTCTGATCTCTGTACTCCTGGTTCCTAGAATGCCACGGTACATCCTCTGTTGTTTCAAAGATCATGAAACAACCTCTGCAATCTTGGTGTAATTGGAAAATGTCTCAGAACATTATGAGGAACCCTCTTCACAGCATCGCCATCTTTCCATCTTGATGATTTGCATTTCGGGCATTCACTTAAGTTGGCATAATCCTTCCGGAACAGAACACAATTATTCTTACAAACATGTTTCATATCATATCCATTTCCAACTGCACGAAGGAAATTCTTCATTTTACTGTAGGTGTGTGGCAGCTCAGGGCATTGTCTGGAAAGATTTGCGAAAGCAGCCAACATCGCATCGAATGATTTGTTGGTCATCCGATCAGATGTCTTCACACGAAGAAAGGTGACCATAGCTGAGAATCTTGACAGCTTATTTCCGGGGTGACAACAACGTTGCATTGTTCCAACATGCGGGCCCACCGTTTTTCTTCTGCAGGTGAAAGTTCATGGAATGCACGAGCATTTCGTAGCATTGTTTCAATGTTGGTCAAACTCACTGGCTCCGCCACCACCACCTCCTCCTCCTCTTCCACTTGAGCATCTGGCAGATCAAGATGGTGATCTGCTGCTTCCATGTAGTCAATAACATTGACGTTCACAACTTCACCATGATGAACCCACCTAGTAT
Source organism: Aegilops bicornis (assembly GCA_021605145.1). Classification (NCBI taxonomy): domain Eukaryota; kingdom Viridiplantae; phylum Streptophyta; class Magnoliopsida; order Poales; family Poaceae; genus Aegilops; species Aegilops bicornis. The sequence goes on from CM038670.1 coordinate 342,889,296, forward strand.
ATGTGACCGACATCCCATACAAGTGTAGATGATTTTGCACAGTTGATCGGGTCTTGTAACTGGATTCATACAACTGCTACAGGCAGAGCACATCTGATTTCGGACCACCGTACTCAGCTCGATAAAGTTCATGAAGTTTTCAACCCCTCGACATATGCAGCAGAGAATCTTGAGCAGAAGTTATCCAAGTCCTGTCCATCATTAGACATACAAATTAGTTCTTCTACTAGAGATTACATGAAAAACATATATGCTTTTTTATGAAGTCCAGAAAAAAATACCTAGGTCGATGTCTAAAGCTATGGCAAGATATTTGGACGAGCAGATCTAAGTAACGAAATATATGTAAAGCTAATTCAGCAAACAGATTTGAGAGCTAAATTATGGCAGGCTATTTCAGCAGTCAATGAGCCCGAGAACACAGCCATCGAACTATCGAAGGCCATCGCAGCAACAAAGATCGAGTATAAAATGGTGTAGAGCTATTTCACCTAACAGATTGGCTACTAGACCATGGCAATCTACGTCACAATAAATATATGGCAGGATATTTTAGCAACTAATCGGCCTTGGGATGCCATCTCAGCTAAGCAGATTGAGTGCAGAACAGGGCAAGGAAGCTTCTTAAGCGAGCATATTGACGATAAACTACTTCGGCAAACAGTTAGATTAAGAGCGTCTATGAGCTAACATTCAGCGCTACACCGACATGAACGGGGCCTCAGTCTAGTATGCGCGTTCCGTGGGATAAGCTGACCGCCGTGCGTCTCCACCTAACGTCGCCCGGTGATGGCGGCGCTGACCGCCGTGCGCCTCCACAAGAACGTAGCCAGAGGTGGCGGCGCGGCTAGAGGACGACATTCTACGAGAGCATACTGTGGGAGCGAGAGGATCGCCGTGCGTCCCCTCGACGAACCGCGGCGCCGAGTATCGGCGCGGCGGGGAGGGCGGCTTTGGCGGAGCGAATGGAGTGGAGTGGGACGGGGGGAGGGGGGTTTGAGGAATATTTGGCCGAAGGGCGGTTGAATCAATTTGGGGAATTTTTTGTGTGGGGGAGGATTTTCACGCGGTGGGCGAGGGGAGTTTGGCGCATGGTCGGTTTCCCCAAGTGCAGTCCCATGTGTCAGTGAAGTGGCAAGCTAAGCGGCGTTCCGTTCGCGTGAGCCGTGTGCAGGACCGAGCGTGTGTGGGGTGCAATGCGACCATGACGAAGTGATGTGAGTGTACCGCCTTTTTCCTTTTAAACTAGGTGCTTCACCCCTCAAAAAATGTTGCTTCGCGATCCATCGATACAACTACTAGTAATCCGGTAATCCCGACTAAAACGGTAGCGGCCGGGTCTTTTTCCAGCAGCGATATGCTTTGGGAGGTTGGCTTAGTTGGGTTTTTTAGATTTGTCTCGGTTCAATAAAAAGCAGAGTTGGTGATGATGGTGTGCCTGTCATCCTGCAATATAGGCCGTCCGATCTATATCTAACGGATAGGAAGGAAACTATGACAATTTACCCACACTCCTCTCCACATTTGCAGATAAGGCTTTCCCTCGTTCATCCTTTTCTCCCACAAGATCTTGATCTTCCGTGCACTAGTACTCCTACAATATGTATATTACTGTGAAAGTTCATATACACCGGCCAAGATTAATGCAAACACGGCAGATTTTGATTACATTTCGAACTTTTATAAGACAGAAAAATAAAAGAAACCCGACCCTAAACCTATTCTACGGCGGCGATCGACGTCCTCCATCTGCGATCTCTATGTACGGGGGCGGGGTTCAAGACCCGTGAAGTGAAGGTGCGGTCTCCGGCGAGGAAGAGTAGAACACAGGATACAGACCGACTAGTTGGCACACCATTCCCTGCCGCCTCCCATGCCCTACTCATCCTCGGAGGAGTCCCCGACCTTGGCGGTGCCGGACGTTGGACGGCGGCAAGTAGGACACGTGGCTCACGGTGCTCTCGTCGTCGGCCGCCAGCGTGGCCACCGCTTGTGCGGTCGCGTCCGCGTCCGGCTACGCCGCTATTGCGTCGCGAGAGGCGACACGAGCGAGGGCGGCGACCTCGAGCTTCATCCCCGAAGACAAGCTCTCCCGCAGAGCGTTCGCACTTGCGGTCATGGCGGATGTGGTGTCAGGTAGGAGGACGATGCGCTATGGTGTGGAGGTTAGCTGGCGTTGCCGCTTTAAGTAGCACATTCTGGTGAGGCCAAGCGTCTGGGTGCGTCATTAAGTCGCCGGAGTTGGTTCCTCGGGCACCGAGCCTCTTAACGACATTTACATCTGAATGGGCGACATGAATGCAGGCAGCCGGGCGCCGGCTTGAACGCATCGCGCGATGGCGCGAGGATGAGGGCTTTGGTGTGCGGGGTAGTCACCTGCGGTCGTGGCAACGTTGGAGATTCCCTTTGCTCAAATGCGATCCCCACATGTCATTGAAAAGCAAGATGACCCGGCATGGTCTCAGTCCAGAGGATGCAGTTGGCGCTACACCACTCCGCAGACGCGTCGCATGGCGCCCGATGCATCCGCGACGAGCCGGGTGTTGGGATGTGTTTGGATTGTGGCCAAAGTGCACCTTACCAAAATTTTGGTCATGACCCAAAGATTGGTCTTTGTTTGGATGGTTGCCATTTCTTTAGCATGCCAATGAACTCTAGCCAACTCTAGTTCATTTTTCTTGCCAATGTCGGCCAAATCATGGGCAACCAATACCTCAACCAAAATTTTGGCTGCCCAATGCTTTGATGGGGCAACCTTGGGCACAAATCAAACATACCGTTGGTCGTGCCACAGCACAAACGCCACCCTCGGCACACTGAAACCGACCGTGTCTATCGATGATATGAGCGTGTCGCTCACCTTGATCGCCGTGTCCAGAGGCGGTGCTGGAGCTGCGCCCCGTTGTTGGCCCCAAAGACCCACATGAACGGTTGTCGGTGGCGAGGGGGTCGTGGGCCAGCTCCTCCATTGGACTAGTCTGCGCTACGTCATCCCGACGGGTGTGCCTCACATGTCGGTTTCCCTGTTTTCCAGGCCATATTCGAGCGACAGTGCTCCGCGTTGCGCGTTAGGCCTTTCACTATGTAGGCCAAGCGAGACAACTTATTGTTTATTTGAGCCGCTCAAGTGTAATCATGTGGCGTTTTCTTATTTCTCATTCCTCTCCAACCCTCTTCTCCATCGATCATGTCGCCCTCCAGTCGAGTCCATCCTCCGCATGCCTCATTTGAACAGTCCGCCGAGTATCATTCGCATGTACCCACCCTAGTCCTCTTTCAATAGATCTCCGGACCCCGAGATGAAATCAAGAGGGGACGAGTGGGGGCATGTGATACCTAAGGCGGATTCAAAATTTTGAACCGGTGATCATAGCATCTGCAAATCATATATAAAGGGTATTCAATGTTCGTTTCGTTTTTGAACGTACAATATACTCCCTCCTATCCTTTCTACCTTACATATAAGTTTTATGTGTAGTCAAAGTATCTCTACTATGATAAAAAAAGGTATCAACATTCAACAATGCCCAATCAATATTGTTAGATTCATATGTACTCCTAGATTTGTACTCGAGATGGTTTCCAATTTGACTATTGACAAGATTAATAGTACTCCTTTCACATAGGTGAGTAAGTCATCTTAGGCTGTGCACCGTGATCAAGGAGGAGGGGAAAACGAGAGACATTAGTGTTTATTTGCTAATTAATAGTATTGCATGCAATGAGCTAACCACTTCATGTCATGTTTGATAGTCTCAGGTCATTAAAAGCATGCACACCCTCATCTCTTTTGGTTCATATGTCAAGAAACAAGAAACGAGGTAGAAGTTAATGCACCACGCCTACGTGTTTTGGGATTATTTGGTTTTCGTAAGATGACTTACACACCTAGACGGAGGGAGTACATGAGATGTATAATGTGAAAATTATATCATTGTAAACTCCTTTCACATACAAAATTGACCATATGCTTTGTGTAAGTTGCATGTCATATATTATTACTCTAACATTTGGTCAAAGTTAGCCTCGAAAAACGCATTAGACCCTGTATGCTTTGTGTAAGTTGCATGTCATATATTATTACTCTAACATTTGTGTAAGTTGCATGTCATATATTATTACTCTAACATTTGGTCAGAGTATAGTGGAAGTGGACCCTCTAACGTAGGTATCCCTGCCTTACCCTCCCTTTCGGTCACTTACTGGCGGACCCCATGCTTGCTAGGCCCCGCATGTCAGTTACTCAATGGGTTCGGCCACGTCAGGGGATCCTCATCCATAGTATACTCCCTCTATTTTTATTTACTCCGCATAAAACGGAGGGAGTAGTGGTATAATAAATGACGCGGGCGGGGGAGGGGATGGGACGTCGGTTTGATCTCAACTGCGGTTCCACAAGCGAGCGGAAATGCAAGACGAAGCGCGTTCCATTCGTTGAGCGACGTGGAGGGTCTAGCGTGCCGGGCTACAACGCGAACGCGACAAGAGCGATGTACATTCAAAACCGATTGACCGGTCGTCACCGGAACCACTATTCACACCAGAACCTTCGCTGCTCGGCCTACGCCAGCCACTGCCCTAAAACCACACCAAATCTCCAGCCCATTCCACCACCTTTCGATCCCCTAGCCCGCATCAAGCGTCCCCTAGTTCGCCGGAAAGCCATGGTGCACCGCAAGATCAATTACTACAAGATGATGACGCTGGAGTGCCGCCCAGAAATGGCGGCGGCAGTCGGCGCCACAGACCTCCGTTCCCAAGCTCGCTTTGCGGCGGGCCAATCCCTGAGTTCTCTCGATCCAAGCTACGAGGAGGAGGAAGCCGATCCAATGTTCACTGCGGAGGTCGCTGCGTAGAAGGCCCCCGATGGGTATGAGACGATGGACGTCGACTTCGTGCCGGCGTCCGAAGTCCCCATGGTGCAAAGCGGACCAGCGGTTCAACATGGCGATACTAAAGGAGGACCGGAGCAGAGGCTCAACTCGGCCAGCGGAAGCGCGCATGCCACTGCCATCGAGGCTCTCCTGCAGGCGGAACCGGATGTCGTGGATGTGAACCGGGCGGCGGAGGCTCAACTTGAGGCGGAGCGCGCGGATGCTGCTGCCATGGAGGCCCTCCTGCAGGCGGAACTGGACGTCCTAGACATGAACCGGGCGGCAGAGGCTCGACTCGACGCAGAGGGTGCGGATGCCGCTCTCATTGACGCCCTCCTGGGCGGGCTGGAAAATCTTGGACTTGAACCGGGCGGCAGAGGCTCGACTCGTCGCGGAGCGCGCGGATGCCGCTCTCATCGACGCCCTCCTGTAGGCGAAATCGGAAGTCCTGGACTTGAACCGAGCGGCGGAGGCTCGACTCGACACGGAGCGCGCGGATGCCACTGCCATCGAGGCCCTCCTGCAGGCGGAACCGGACGTCCTCGACTTGAACCGGGTTGTGCTCTCGTCCGTGCAGAGTGCGCGCACGCTCCGCTTGAACGAGTAGCTGGAGGCCGAGGACAACCACGGTGCGGAGACACACGTCGGCAGCGACGGCTGGTTCGCGCCGGCAGCCAAAGACGACGAGGCCGTCTCTTTCCGCGAGCAGTGATAGTTTTTCTTTATGTTGTTGTTTTTATTATTATGGATCTTTTGTTGTGTAAAAACATACTATTTGTTATGCAAGTCGCCAGAGTCTACCATTTTAGGCGGTTGGATGAATATCCTATTGTCTCCTAACCCTTCTTTCCTTCTTCCTCACCTCTTCTTCTTCCCCAACAGACCACCGCACGGGCCGTACGGATACTCCGGTTGGATAAACATACTCTATGAACGAAAATTATGTGTCAGCGATAGGATGGCTGAGTTTGGTTTGTTCACATGCGACAGCACGTGTCAGTGAGGGTGTGTTCCCTTGGTTGGGTTTGCGGCGTGCAGGAGCGAAGTGTGAGTGTGCAGTCCGACCGCGGCGTGCAGGAGTGACCGTGTGAGGGTGCGGTGCGACCGCGACAGCCGTGCGCAAGTGTACCTCCTTCTCATTTTGAAAACTTTAGGCAAGCTTGGCAAAAATGTGTGGCGAAGTTTGGCAACGCAAGGCCTAGACCCAAAGCAGGATAAGTCATTACTACCTCTGTCCGGGTTTATTGGTCCCCATTGTATTTCGTGCCAAATTTTGACCATAGATTAAACTAAGAAAATGTTCACGCATGTCACCAAACATTATATTTTTCAAAACTATGTTCAAATACGAATCCAATGAGATAATTTTTCTTGACATGCATTAACATTTTGTTACTTAAATTTGTAGTCAAAATTTGGCACAAACTATAAAAGGGACCTATAAACCAGGACGGAGGTAGTACGTACTAGGAGTACTAGTGTTAAAAAAGAAAGGTGGGGTTTTCCTTCGATAGATATCCTCGTTTCACGTGTCAATTAATGCGTATTTTTTTTCTCGAAAGACCAAAGAGCTAACCATCTCACTCCTCATCGCTTGATTAATGCAGCACCATGCAAACGAACCTTCTCACTTCCGCATGCATGCAGGGGATATTAATGTCCTTGGTTGCTAACCCCATCAATTTTGCCTCGATTAGTGTTAGTGGCCCTTTGCGAATTGTAATTTTGATATACTGGCCTTGTGTACAAAAAAATGGAGGTAGTAACTATATTTGAATTCCTTGCCCATTGCGGCGACGTCGACGACTTTTTTTTTGTGGTTTGGCAAAGTGTGTTCAACGGAGAGCACCATTGAGGGAGACCACGGTAGGTCATTCGCAGGTGTCGCCTGCAAGCCGAGACAACCGCCTTATTTGCATCCAGGAAGTCCTTTACTAGTACTACTACTAGGAGTACTAGTGCGGTGAGATGGTTTCTCGAAGAAGACGATGGAGAAGCGGAGTCAGCGAAGAGTGAAATGATAGTTTCTTCGTCCATGCTTTGTGATTTGACGCCTCACTGCTTTGTGATTTGTGATAGAATGTACAGGGGAGTAGACTCTTTGCTCTATACTGTACTACTCCTACATGCGTCCAAGCATGGGAGAAAGAGGAGAGACGTTGCATTTTTCTATTCCTTCAGTCAATCAATCAGGGAGCTTCGGTTCCATCTTTTTGGCTTTGGCAACACCGTCCACAATGGTTCCCACGATGCCAAAAGCTATTTTCACATTTAGCTACACATTGTGGATGCCCTTAACCATACCACTTGGTTTTTCTCCTGTGTGCTATCTATACAAATCTCAATTATATTGATCTAAAAAACACGACGGAAGGAATTGTTAGTTCGCCTCACCTTCCCAAAGCGTGGGTTTGTTTGCTTTACAAATTTGGTTCTCTCTATGTCAACCCCTTCTCTTTTTCGTAAGACTGAGGTATAGGTAGGGCTAAAAAAAAGCAAAAAAAAGAGTCAAATCGCACCATCTCTATAATAAGTAAATGCCTTTTTTTTCTCCTGAGGTTGTCGGAATTATTCGCAATAAAATATTGGCTACAATTGAGGAGGTCTTATCAATGAAATTTCCATTTACACGGGATCTAGGCATAATTCCTATAGAATCAAAGATTAGTAAAAAGCAGGTGATTTTGCTGCGCGGATGGCGGGGGAGGTTTCTTATTTTCGGAGGACGTTGTCCTGGTGGTTTGCTAACATGCGGTCCCACGTGTCAGTGCTTTACCAAGCTGATCCGCGTCCCACATGAGGCAGAACAACGGCAGAAGCAACACGTGGTTAAGTTGAAGAAGATGAGGGAGAAGCGACCAAGCTGATCCGCGTCCCACATGAGGCAGAACAACGGCAGAAGCAACACATGGTTAAGTTGAAGAAGATGAGGGAGAAGCGGATTCAAAGAACGAGTGAAATGATGGTTGCTTCGTCCCTCCAACTTCTTTTTAGCATTATTACTCCGTCCCTCCTACTTAGCTGCGGAAAGGTGCAGCTTTGTGATTTGACGCCTCATTTCTCATTACTACGCCGGCGCCATGACTGGGGTGCTTCACCCCGCTGCTCGCATCAGTATTCGGTATGGCACGTGGACCCGGTAGCTTGATGTCCCACATGTCATTTAAAGGGACTAGAAGATTTATGAAAGCGGCGCCCACTCTTACAACGGAGGAGTAGACGACACGACGGCCCAAAGTGAATCGTCACTTGTCTTGTATAGTATTATAGTTTTGCTTTGTTTACATACGATCCATTGATACAAACCCGATTAAACAGGAAAGGGCGGGATTTTTCCCGCGCGGTAGATGATACTGGCCATACATTTCAAAGGCAATTTTAATGTATGCAAACTGAATAATTATAAGTAACAATACGATATCTAGTAAAACTAAAAACATATGATTTATTGTGTTAGAGTGTAGTAGTAGTGCTGTATTGCATAGTTGTTAGATGTAACATCCGAGAACGTGTAGAGATGTAGTTTTGGAGGGCCAACAGAGAGAAAAGCGTAGTACGGTCACCGAACTTCAGAATAAGCTGATTACGTCACTATATACGTTTTGCGGTGATTATCCGGTCACTTGCTCACGCGATTCAGCATCAGTTGCACTCATTGACCGCCAAATAGTCTGCGTAAGCGCCATGTTGACTAGTTAAATTTACCATGTTCCTTGTGGGTCCCACCTGTCGATTCGCATAGGGAAAGGTCGATAAACACAAATTTATGCGGTAGCGACAAGGCTCCAACCCGTGCGCTGGAATCACCTGGTTGTGTATGTATGCATCGGGGCCTGATGTGTGCGCATGCACGTTTAGGTTGAGCACTTGAGCGTGAGAGTGTGTGTTGGTCATGTGGTGTACTGGTGTGTGCATGCACGCGTGCGTGTGTGCGTGTGAGTGTTTCATGCGTGCGTGGCTGCGTGTGTACGTGTGAGTGTTGCGTGCGTGCGTGGGTGCATGTGTTTGTGTGAGTGTTGCGTGGATGGAGTTCGTGTGCATGCGTGCGTGTGTGTATAATCACCACACCAGCTCATGTGTGTTAGAATAGACGGCTGAGCATACCAATACAAGGCCACCTTGTCCGCTGTGCCCGCGGTCATGACTTCGAACCACCGTCAAAATATTTTTTTGTCGTTTGTTTTCATTCTTACTTGCAAGATGCCCGTGCGTTGCACGTAACATCAAGATGCATTTGTATGACTTGTTTATCTTGTGAGAGAAAAGGATGAACAAGGGAAGGCCTTATTTGCAAATGTGGAGAGGTGTGTGGGTACCTTTTTGCAAAACTGCCATAGTTTCTTTCCTATCCGTCAGATATAAATCGGACGGCCTATATTGCAGGATGGCAGGCACACCATCATCACCAACACTGTTTTTTATAAGAGTGTATTTTATTTATTTTATAATAGTATAGATGTAGAGTAGATACAAGTCGACAGGGGGGCACGATGTTAGTGAGATAATGTGATTCAACACTAGATTAGGTGCCACGTGGAGCGTTAAACTGGTCAACTAGTCATGTCATGAGCAAATACAAAGTTGTACGGTGAGCCCGTGACTGTATAATAACCACTAAACATAAACGGTGACCGTAATGAGTGGATTATGAAGTCCAATGTATGTATCATGCTTTCACTTCAAATACAATGATCGTCATTGCATATATCGCGAGAGAAAGATGAAACACGAGTGAATTTTCTGGGGGCTTACTTTTAGAGGACATGGAGATAGTTTGGTGTGCATACGTGAAATGGGCGTACAGGGGGGGTATGCGATGGAGAGAGAGATGCTCTTCGTTTCTCTTTATTATGACTAACTTTGTATATAGTATAAAAATATACAAATTCACAGTGCGGAATAAATATCATTGTGGGCACAATGCAATGCAAATTAGCTTTCGTACTCCTCCATATAACTTTGTAATGTTGTATATATGTAGAAACTCTAAAATAATTTTTGGGCCACACTTTATTCAAAAGGAATGTTGTATGCGAAATAAACGTGAAGAGAGGGCATATTAGATCAATGGGGAACGTGATGTAACATGTGCGAATGTGTAGTTGATGCATTTGGCGGGGCCTAGAGAGGTATGTGTGTGTATTACGTATTCGAGAGAGGCATGGATAGAGGGGCCGACGGGGGGGAGAGATAGCACGAGAAATGAGGGTGGTCTAGAGAGAGAGACGAATATGACGTCACGACAAGAGATTCCATTCCCTTGAGTGTGTATATGCAAGGGAGGAGGGAATAGAGGCACCAGGAGAATTTTTCTGTGTGTGTGGTGTTTGTGTTGGTATGTGTGGGTGTGAGAAGATAATGAGATGTGGGGGCAGAGGGTGTGTCACCGCATGAGGTCCGGTGGGTCGAGGTGAGGCCCTTTGTTCGGTTCCGTCTGCGCCACATTGGTCGGCCCATGACACATTTAGGAAGACCCATGGATGACTAGTCGTACAAGACAAAGATAGCAGAATTGTGAAGGACTCTGTGTCCACTGACAAAGCCGGCTAGGATTTGTAACCCTAGGTTCTCGTACTAAGGTAAACCCTCTATCTCTGATATTACTATTCATCCAACCTAACTTTAAGGGGCATCATACAAAATGCTCTGCTAGAATCATACTCGTCGATTAGGAAGAGAGGTGTGAGATAATGCGTGAGAGGCAAAGCGTAAAAGATAATGTGCGTAGATGAGACATGTAGGCAGGTCCATGTATATAGAAAGGGTCGATGAGGATTGTGCGTGTGTATGATTGCGAGAGGAAGAGTGCTTGTGATAAAGGTTAGTGAAAACAGTTCTAAATGGTTACGAGAGGGAGGGAGGGTTATATCTAGAGAATGTGTGCGAGAAAGACACCTCGGGAGAGTGTGTGAGCATGTGTGAGAGACCACCGATGGAGAGTGAAACTACACGTAAAAGACTACTCTACACATTGATTAAAGATATAAATTGTATCCAAATATTAGGATGGGATCATGATATTTGCAATTCGCATAAGGAGCAGTCATTGATCCATCAGACATCTAGATTCTATCGAATTTGAGCATGTCTATGTTATTATTCGACACAATTGATCCACATAGTTAGTATTTTTAACTCCAGACAATGCATCGCTTTAGCAATCGAATATAAACGAGAGTATAGTTCATGTTGTGTGTGTAAAGCACATTATACATACGAAAGTTACACAATGGACATTTATAAATAGCTACCTATGAACTAGTATACATTTGAATTCAACCTAAGGTGGTTTTTAAAAATCAAATTCAACATGAAGTCCATTCAATTATTTGAATTTGATATCATGGCATTTGTAAACAATACCTAAACTATGGGGGTACCAATCTTTGCTCTGATTTTGTACATAATAGCATATGTAGTCGTGTACAAAATAGATTCAAATTTAGCTCCTCCATTCCAAAATAATCGTAGTTATAGGATTTTCAAGTGTCAAAAATCAAAAGGAAGCGGATAATTTAATGAGGTTTTCAAACATACAAGGTCAAATATAACGTTTTCTAATTAGGTCAATCCTCATAGTTCAAGAGAACTCTAAACGTGAATGCTTGTGTTTCAAAATTTCGAACGAAGCGCCAAAAGAGCCTCTACTCGCCGGAAACCGCGTGAGACCAATGTTTGGTAGTACAAGGAAATTACTTTTCTAATAACTCCGACCAGTGAAACCTACCGGCCCGACGTCCAAATGTCTAAACCGGGGTAGGTTTGTAGGTTCATCTAGACGCCACGCAGCCGCCTCCGAAAAACATTCATACACAATGGCCGCCTCAGCACACATCTTGTGGCCAAAATCGCTCCGCCCACCATTTGGGACACACAGGATTACCATCCTACCCCGACCGCATGATGGTCCGAAATTTAAGAGGGGGGCAAAGTTTGTACTTTCCCCAAATTTCAAACAAGGGAGTCCCATCTTCTGTTCAAAAAAGCCAAAAACAAGCGCATCCCAGACCGAAACATGGTTCCCCCCACCCGTCCGATTCCCCATCCGTACTCCGTGGGCGCCAAAACTACCTCTCAACCTGCCACGAAACCCCGGCGTCCTCCGTCCGCCACCCTATCCCACCCATCAACCGTCGCCCTCATCCATCACGTCGGAGTCGATACCCCGACGTCGTCGTCCACCGCAACCTCAACCGCAACCCCCTCCACGGCTAGTAGTTGAAGCCGAGGCCGAGCCGTCCGTACTCGAGCCAGTTCAACCACGCCGTCCTGCGCCTCACCGCTGCTCCAACTTCGCCACCCTCCACCGCACCGGAGCTATTCCTGCTACGCCGTCCTTCGCCGCCTCGGATCTGCTTCCCCTCCATCGACATACAGCCACGACAACACAGTCAACAATTTGGCCATGGGTTCGTCCAAGCCTGCGCCCTCCAGAACATCGGTTTCCCCGGTAAAAACAAGAAGATCGGCGCGACATGTGGAGGTGACCACACCGGCAACCGAAGAAGGTACTCCTCTTCCCTTATTAGTGCAAATCTTAAGTCTCTGCTTGCAAGGTATTCATCACAAATAAGACACTATTTGACCGCTTATTCTTGATACTAGATGTTCATACTAACTCGTGATGCACAAGGTTTCGCATCATATACTATTTCAACTTAGCTAGAGGTCCGTCGCCCCCCTGAATTTCAATTTCTGGCCAGTTGATTCCAAATTAACGGAAGCATTCCCCGACGTAACAGGCGCTAGTAGGACTATTACGCCGGGGAAGCAGCGCCTTGGTGTTTATCTTAGGGGCGTCTGCGGCCTAGAGCTACTGGCGCCCGATCTGGAGGTCGGACGGGATTAAAGGGATGGCTTGGGGCGCTGCCAAGCACGGGCGGTGGTGTGAGGTCGATGGGAGGGCGGGCGGCGGAGGCACTGGTGCAGGCAGTGCTGTTGGCGGTTCGTGAAAGATCATCAACAATGGTGGCGGGAGGTAGAGCGAAGGCCATCTGCCTATTCCTTATAGATCGGACGGTTCATTAAAAAATTGACTGACCTATTTATTTTCGATCATTGTTATCTTAGATATGACCACATGTGGTGGTGTCTTTGGAGGAGTACCTGCATTTCTTGTGCTCATATATTACAAAATCATACGGAGTAGAATCTAATTTTGTTTGCCATTCAATGTTGTAGAGCTATCATATGTCTCCTGTCATTTATTTTTAAGCCACCTGCTATCTGCTACTTTTACAATGCACTAGTTCTGCACACACTTCACCCATACTCTCACTATTGTGTTTTTCTGCAAGGGTATTTCAGACTCTCCTTCCGAAAGAGAAGCAGCAAAGAAAAGAGAGAAGTCGCTCCAGTTTGGTATACGGGTAGGCAAGACACGTTACAACACTATAAAGGGTGCAGTGTCAGCAGACGGAGATGGTAAACATAGCTCTGTAGTTCATGACCTCGCTCGAAATGAACCACCATCCCAGGTGCTTGCTTTAACTTCGCGGTGTCATATGTGGTTGCATGTTGGTGTCTAGCTTGTATGCGAAAGGCCGAAGTCGGTCTTTATTAAGATAAGGAAAGATATTTTTTACATGAACAACCATCCCGTGAGCACCCGGAAGACAAATAGCTAGTCAGGAGCCTTTGGCCGAGCCGATGACAAGCCCAAGAAAAGGTAGGCATCAACTGGAAGCCAACTAAAAAGCCGCGATGGTGGCGAAGCAGCCCGCCTCCCACCAAGCTCTCAGGTCCTAGATGATCATTCTCACCACTCCAGCCGGATGTCTAGCTTGTATTGCTTCCAATTTGGTTAAATTGAATATGCTTAACTTACACATTATACCTTTGAATATGACATGCCTTTCTGTTTTTGGTACATACTAGTACATCTGTGTATTAACCATGTTCTTACATCAAACTAATGTTCTTGTGTATCCCTCATCAATCACTTATGACGAGGCAGGCGGGGCAAGGGTCTACTCCTCATTTAAAGAATGCGACATCAGCCTCGACATGATTCTCAAGACACAGAAATGCTAGATGAAGATAGTGAGCGTAGCTCTGTAGTTGATTACTGACATTTCCCTACACTAGCATTGCGGTGCTTGCTCTAACTTGGCAGCGTTATATGTGGTTGCATGTTGTGTATGGTGTCTAGATTGTAATTCTTCCAATCTGGTTAAACTGCATGTGCTAGTCTGCTTAGCTTATACTCCTGTAAATGTGAAATTATACCTGTTAGTGTGACATGCCTTCCTGTATTTAGTACATAGTACATCTGTCTATTAAGCATGTCCTTACATAAAACTATTTTTTTATCCCGCATCAATTAATATGACGAGACACCTTTAGTATATGCAGTGTGATATTAGTTGCATCTTTAATATGATTTATAGCATGCGCTGTTTCTAATTTGTTGAAATTCCATTTATGATGGGACGCTTTTAACTTGGCAATCATATTGGTTGCATATTTCATGTGGTGTCTAGCTTGCATTGCTTCTTATTTGCTGGAATGGTTTCTGCTTAGTTTACACAAACAGTTGTGAACATGCCATGGCGTCCTATTTTTCGTACATATTCCATCCTGGTATCATGTGTTTGCCTTACATCAAAGTAGTGATTGTCAGTATCATGCGTGAATGGGTTCTGAAGAGAGAATTTTATTGCTTTTTCTTGTCGGTTTTACTTGACAATTCAAAATCAATAAAGCGGAAGGAAGTTAGCAAGGCAGCGGATAAAGGTGCTCCTTCCAAATGGAGGGCCTCTACAGTTTCTACTCCTCCACACCCCAAGATGATTTCCGGACAACACATGCATAGACACTCAACAAAGTTGTGTTTATGATGAGCATGTCTCCCTAGTGCAGCATCACCGGTGCTCCCTCTAACTTGGCACTGTTATATGTGGTTTCATGTTATGTGTGATGTCTAGCTTGTATTGATTCTAATTTTGTTGAATTCCATCTGCTTACTTTACACATTATACTTGAATAAGACACGTGTTCCTGTTTCTAGAACATACAATATCATCTATCACACCATGTTCTTACATCAAATTACTACTGTTGTGTAACCTGCAACAATCACTTATCATAAGACACGTTTGACTTCGGAGTGTGATATAGGTTACATCTCACATTCTTTTCTAGCTTGTACTACTAACTTGTTGATATGGCACTTATGACGACACGGTTTTAACTTGGTAGAGTGATATTATTTGCATCTTTCATATGGTGTCTAGCTTTCATTACTTCTAATTTGTTGAAATGCCTTCTCCTTAGTTTACACATCATAAGATGTGAATATGCAATGTTGTGAATATGCAATGGCACTAATGACGAGACCTCTAACATGGTAGTGTGATGTTGTTTGCATGTTGCATATGATTTATTTCTTGTCTTGCTTCACATTTGTTTAAACGCCATTTATCTTTGAGACACTTTATTAACTTGGCGGAAGCGATATTTGTAGCATCTTTCATATGGTGTCTACCTTCCATTGCATTGCTTCTAATTTGGTGAAATGTCTTCTTCTTAGTTTACACATCATAGTTACGGTTATCTCTTACATCCTGTTTTTCTTACATATTACATCCTCCTATCATGTGGTTGTCTAACATCAAAGTTTTATTAAATGCGCATCACACATCAATTTGTTACGAAGAACTAAATTTTATTCGTTTTTCTTGTAAACTTGACTTAACATGGCAGAGAAAGAGGAAGAAATGTACAATGGCAAGCAATGAGAAGCGGATGAATCCTGCAGATTCTGCTGATGCGATGGTGCAATAGAAGGTGAAAGTCCAGCGGAAAATTCTACAAACACGGCATCCCATGCTACGAGCGCAAAAAAGCCAAACAAATAGCTGCCACCAAACAAGCAGAGACAGCCCTAGTTCTTGCAACACCTACCACAGTACTACTAGCTGCACGACATACTCGTGCGTCAACTGAGCTAGCAGCACGTTCCCAAGCTCCCTTGCCACCTGACACTACTTCCCAAGCACTCTTGACACAAGACGAGTTGGCAATATCAGATGAACCTTGTGAGCTTCAACAGCAAGAAGGTAGTTCTTTGAGTCAAGTTCTGATTGCATGCTTCTTTATATGTAGTCTCACAGTTTGATGTACACTAACACTTCCTATGTTTGTTTTTGGACTAGCACCTAGGCGTAAGAGGAAACAAACATCAGGGATAATGCTCGATAGGTTAACTAAATCTAGAGGAGGAAGAATGGAGATCCGTTTTGAGGTAGGTTTAAAAAGGCCACGTGATGCTACAGAGTCAGCCAAGTTAGTATCAGAGGCAGCGGTTGCCGTTAGGTGTCATGTACGTATCCTCCCAACATGGATTCGGTACAGGAATGACAAAGACGAAACCCAGTTCAACACCTTCCTCGACCATTTATCTGTAAGTATGGTTATGTATGGAAACTAGTAATATCGTCTTGCTCTATCCCATACTTTCTAGGTTGCTGATAATGGGACTCCCATAATTTTCAACAGATGGGGTTCAAGTTGGATAGCCAAGATGATGCAACCAGACATGCTTGCACCCATGTTTTCAAGTCTGCTCTGCAACAGTATCGGTATAACTTGAGGAAAAGTCACTTTGAAGGCAAGGCTAATAGTGAACTTTCCCAACCATCTCCAGTGGAAAATATATCGAATGAAGACTGGAGGGGCCTTGTTAAACACTGGTCTGATCCGAAGTATCAGGTACGTTATATATATGTGATCAGATCACATGTTGAAGTCCTATTGACGCATGTGCCACACAAATCTATCTTCTTGTAGGTGAACTGTTCAAAGAACAAGGCCAACCGTCTGAAAGTGAAATTCCAATGAACTGACGGGATCTCGTAGCTATAATGCACACTGTGAGGCTCTTGTAATTAGCTGCTGTTTCACTCTTTTCGTTGTACCATATTATCAGATCTATATTGACTTGTCCGAAATGCAGAGGAAAGCCCGCAAGGACCAAAAACTACCTGAACCAAATGTTATGGAAATCTTCAAGGACTGTCACACCAGCAAGAAGAAGGGCATGACTACACCGATCAGCCATTGTTGTAAGTCCTTAATCCTCATGCCTTTTAAGTACTACTTACTCGACTTGTGCCTTCAATTTGCATGGTTTGCAGCCAATGTCTATTACTCTTTTCAATTTTATACACAATTGTCTTAAGCGTATCATTGCACCTTACAAGGTTTAAAAGGGAGGAGTGATGTTCCTTTGATCTTGACCCGTAATCTAGTTCCGTCTTGGACTTGCCCACACAACATTACAATTGCCTGTTTATGCATTCTCAGTTGTTTTGTGATATGAATGATGTCATACTATGGTTACCGTATTATAAACTTTGTCTCTTTATCCTTAGCCCTCAATACAATGTGAAGAAATAGACAATACATTAGCGATGTTACATGGTCATAAGTTTGGAACCTGGTTTTATTATGTACTTTGCAATAAAATACAACTAATATTTTACATGGGTTCACCAGAATAAGTTCTGTATATAGACCAAAGCTATTTTGTTTGGGTTTGCTGCCTCCTTAATATCTTACATTATGGTACTACTAATGTAAAACCTCAACTTTTCAGCGAGCTATGGAAAAAATGGTGGAACCGCCACCTTCTGAAGGTGGCGAGGCAACTATAACCGCAATGTCAGCTCTTGCTACAGTTGGTCAGTACCTGTCCACTAACAGTGCCAAAAGCACGTTCCTGCGTAATACCGGGTTGGTTGTTAAGGCAATATCGTCCAAATTGCCTCATGATCAAGATATGCAAGCTCAAAGCAATGTTGTATTTGCGCTCCAGACACATTGCCTCGTGAAACAAGGAGAAACATTGCTAAATGTCGTCAAGATATGCATGGTTTTGAAACCAGACTATCAGACATTTGCTATGTTGTTCAGGAGCCTAGGGGAAATGAAGGCGAGGGTTATGGTGTTCCATCAGACAATACAACATGAAAACATAACAGTCGGGTCAAATGAACCGAGCTTCTGAACTTCTGGTGGTGCATTTATCTACTAGACTATTAAGTTTTATGCCAACCTTCCTTTTGTTATATAGTTGTAATTTGTTTTGGTGCGATACAAAATTTATTCTTAACGTGCAGCCAATTTGAAGAAAATAGCAAGCCTTTTTTTGTATAGTGTAGGGTATTCCCTATATTTGCACTGGTGGCGATCTTTGATGCCAAGTGGATGTAATCTGTGCAATCGCCTTAATAGCCTAGCGTTAGTTTGGGCCTTATTTATTTCCTAGTCTTCTTTTTCCCTGGTTTGCTAGTGGCCGCTGTCGGCGTTCTGGGAACGAGGGTCCCCAGACTTGCATGCCTGCGGCCTGCGGCGTGGCTCAAAGGAGGCCCAGGGCGGCCCATCTTCATCAACACAAGCTCAAGACCCTCGCGAGGGTCCAAGCCTCGCGGGGCGGACGACCAAGAGCTTCCTCAGGCGCGGCCACGTGAGGCTGGCTCATGAGGAGGCGGAGAACTCAAGGCGGGGTACCTCGCGAGGTGCCCGTGACGCAAGCCATGAGGACCGAGGGCGCCAGTCGGGTGCCAGCCCGCGCAGCGTCCTCCTTTCCTCTTTGGTGCAAAGGGGCAAGCGCAGGCAAGGGCATCAAGCAAAGGCATCCGTTTCGGTGCAACAAGACCAAGACCAGCCCCAACGGCTGGAATGCAGTCATCGTGGAGCCCAAGCAGGCGTCATCACCAGAGCCTTTGGCAGGCGAGGACCAACTTTAGTCAGGATAAGTGTACCCGATGTTCCCCTTCAAAATGGCCAATTGTTGGCGCCCTTCCCGCTCAATATTTGGGAAGAGGCCCAGGGCCTTCGCCTATATATAGGGGTAGCCACACTCAGGGACAGAGGATCGGACCGAGCATTCGGAATCCAGAGAGAGAGAGAGAAACCCGTTCCTCAAGCTAGAGCAACGGGATACGACTTAGCAGTTCATCACACCCACCAAGAACAGACCCTCGCGAGGCTGTTCTTCCCTATACTGTTCTTCGTCAGCCCCAGAGGCAATCCACACTCCACAAACTAGAGTAGGGTATTACACCACAACGGTGGCCCGAACTAGTATAAATCTTGCGTCTCTTGTGTTGTTCTTGTTAGTAGTTTAGGTCCCAGCGGTTCGGCGAGGTACGAGACGGTGGAGGGTTGGATCTCCGCGTGCACCCCAGAGTTCGAACCTTAAGGGTCTGCTGGAACCCGTGATCCGATATTTGGCGCGCCAGGTAGGGGTGCGCCGGAATCTGCCTTCCATCGCCTCGTTCTTCCCCGGCCACCGCAACCATGTCCGACGCTCGTTGGGCCCGCACCGAGCGCCGAGCCTCCCTCACCTCCCACGTCGCCCGGGCCGCTCCCGTCAGCGGGCGCCCTTGTCGTTCCCCGTCACCCGCGGTCAACACTACCAGCGGCCCGGCGGGGGGCGGGCAGCAACCACCGCCCCTGCGCTCCCTGGCGACCTCATGGGGAGGCAGCGCGGCTCCTGGTCGCCCGCCCCTCGGCCAGCTTCTCCACTCGCCGCTGCTCTCCTCGGAGGCTCGCAAGCGCCGCCCTCCAGCCGCCATGTCAAGACATTCGTCCGCCGGGTCGGCGCCGCCTCCACGCGGCAGGGGGCTCCCTCGGGCCGGACGGGGTCGTCGGCCGGGCTGACCTTCGACTCTCAAGACCACCCCGCCAACTCGGCCGGCTCGGGCGCGCTCCCGCTGCTCTGCACACCTACCATCTGCCAGGTCGCCGTCACCAGGACGCTCATCGACGGTGGCGCCGCCTCAATGTACTCTCGCCGAGGCCTTCAACCTCCTCTCGTGATACCCAGGGAGCGGCTGCTGCCCAGCCGGCCTTTTGAGGCGTGGGAGGAGGGTCATCCAGCTCCTTGGAGCAAATCCGGCTTCCGGTGACCTTCGGCACCTACGACAACTTCCGCACGGAATTGGTCGACTTCGACATCGCCCCCATCGACCTCCCCTACAACGCCATCCTCGGCTATCCGGCATTGGCCAAATTCATGGCCGCAACCCACTCGGGGTACAACCTCATGAAGATGCCGGGGAGCAGTGGCGTCCTCACCGTGCCTGAAGACCGAGGAGTGCCATGAAGGCCAGGCTCACCCTCGTGACGGGCGGCCGCACCAGACCACAGCCCGCCGATGCGGAAGCCCCTAAGCCCAAGGGGCTGCGCCGACCAAGAAGAAGCAGTTGTTCACCCAAGACAAGGTGGAGACCAAGCAGATACCCGTCGATGAGGACGGGTCCACAAACGCCACCTTCACCATAGGCACCAACCTCGAGCCTGAGCAAGAGGAAGCCCTTGTCAAGTTCCTGCGTACGAACAAGAAGGTGTTCGCCTGAGAGCCCGATCAGCTGGCTGGGATTCCACGGGGCGTGATCGAGCACCACCTCAACGTGTGCCCCAACGTGCGGAGGAGCGTCAGGCCAAGACCACGGCGGCCACCCGAGCTAAGGCAAGACCGAATCAGAAGGAACTGGCAGAAGTCAGCACCGCAATGGAGGAAGATCAACCGTCACAGCAGAGCGCACCAAGGGCGGGGGGGGGGGACCTCCCGTCCAAGCACCCAGCTTCCGGAGGCGCCGACGCCTCAGGAGGCACCACCGCTTCCGGAGGACGCCACCAGTACCAACGCCCCAAACCGCGTCGAGCCCCCCGTGTACATCGCCGATTACCGTGCTCACGGGATGCGAGGGCACGGTACCCCATGCTGCAGAAGCTCCTCCTGTCACTCCTAGTGGCTTCGCGCAAGCTGCGGCACTACTTCCAGGGTCATCCAATCAAGGTTGTCTCGGCATACCCCCTGGAGAGGGTGCTTAGGAGCCCCAACTCGGCAGGAAGGGTCGCCGAGTGGAACATTGAGCTGCAAGCATTCCAGCTCGAGTTCAAGACGACCAGAGTCATCAAGGGGCCATGTTGGCAGATTTCGTGGTCGAATGGATGAAGCGCCGGGCCTCGTGGCCGGGCGAGGATCGGTCCCTCTCCCGAGGAGCGGCAAGCTTGAAGGTTGGGTCATGTACTTGACGGAGCTGCGTTCTCAGACAGGGTCTTTGGGGCTGGGGCAGTACTCATATCCCCTCTCGGGACAAGCTCTACTATGTCGATGCAGCTATGTTTCCAAAGATGGCGAGAAGGTCTCCAACAATATAGCAGAATACGAGGGGTCGATAGCAGTGCGAAGGCTGCCGCTGCCCTAGGGGTGAAGCGCCTTACCATCGAGGCGATTCGCAGCTCCTCGTCAATTTCTCCAACAAGGTGTACGAGCCAAGGGATGAACACATGGAGGCCTACCTTGCGGAGGTCCGCAGGATGGAGAAACAGCCTGGGGTTGGAGCTGCAAGACGCGTGCCCTTGGCACCAATCAAGAGGCCGACGACATCGCCAAACGAGCCTCCAAGAGGTTACCCCAGGAGCCAGGTGTCTTTGAGGAACGGCTCTTCAAGCCCTCAGCCCTACCGCCGTTATCAAGCACGGCACAGCCTCGGGAGGAGCTCCCTCAGCCTCCAGCCTCGGGAGCCCCAGCTTGTGGCCCGGCCTCTGGAGCACGCCTGCTCCTAACAATGGAACATCAAGAAGAGTGCTGGATCACGAAGCTCAAGAGTTACTTAACGCATGGGACTTTGCCAGAGAAGGAGGAGGAGGCAGAGCGTGTGGCGCGGCAAGCCACGGCATACAGCATCATGGATGGAGAGCTCTACCGGAGACGACAAAACGACGTATCACTACGCTGCATCACCAGGGAACAGGGGAAGGAATTATTGGTAGATATACACGGCGGAGATTGTGGGCACCATTCATCATCACGGACCCTTGTCGGGAAGGCGTTTCGCAGCGGTTTCTACTGGCCCACCGCACTCAATGACGCCGCCGACCTCGTGAAGGCTTGCGAGGCTTGCCAATTCCATGCCAAGCAGATCCACCAGCCAGCAGGAGGCCTGCAAACCATTCCTCTCACTTGGCCATTCGCGGTCTGGGGGCTAGACATTCTGGGCCCTTTCCCTCGGGCGCCAGGGGGCTATCGCTACCTCTACATCACCGTGGACAAATTCACCAAGTGGGCCGAAGTTGAGGCCGTCTGCGCCATCCCCGCTGGTTCTGCGGTCAAGTTCATCAAGGGCATCATGAGCCGGTTCGGAGTGCCAAACCACATCATCACCGACAACGGTTCGCAGTTCACCAGTAACCTTTTTAAAACGTACTGCGCTAACCTTGGAACACAGATATGCTACGCTTCGGTGGCGCACCCCCGCAGCAATGGACAGGCCGAGCGGGCCAATGCAGAGGTCCTGAGAGGCCTCAAGACCAGGATGTTCAAGAATAAGCTGGAAAGCCTGCGGCAGAGGCTGGTACGACGAGCTCCCCTCCGTGCTGTGGTCCATCCGCACAACTGCGACCAAGCCAACTGGAGAGACCCCCTTCTTCCTGGTCTACGGAGCCGAAGCGGTCCTCCCTCACGAGGTCAATCATCGATCCGCGCGGGTCCTGGCGTTCGATGAAACGCAGCAGGACACCATGCGGGGGACGGCTCTTGTGCTGGGGGAGGAGCGCCGTTAGAAGCTGCTTTCTGCGGCGGCAAGGTACCAGCAGGCACTCCGGCGATACCACCGCCGCAACATCCGCCTGTAACTCTCGAGGTAGGAGACCTCATGCTCCGACTGGTACTCTCCAGGGAGAGACTGCATAAGCTCTCTCCCATGTGGGAGGGCCCATTCAAGGTTGTTCATGTTTCCAGGCCTGGCTCCGTGCGCTTGGAGACGGAAGAGGGAGTACCTATACAAAACACGTGGAACATCCAGCACCTCCGGAGGTTCTACCCCTAAAAGGCCCAGAGCCTGTGAAGAAGGCGAATGCCTGTGAAGTGCATCTTTTTGGAAAAGGCCCAGAGCCTGTGAAGAAGGCGAATGCATGTGAAGTGCATAGTTTTGGAAAAGGCCCAGAGCCTGTGAAGAAGGCGAATGCCTGTGAAGTGCATCTTTTTGGAAAAGGCCCAGAGCCTGTGAAGAAGGCGAATGCCTGTGAAGTTCATCCTTTGGGAAAAGGCCCGGAGCCTGTGAAGAAGGCGAATGCCTGTGAAGCTCACCTCTTGGGAAAATCCCAGAGCCTGTGAAAAGGACGAACGCCCGTGAAGCTTGCTTACCAGAGGAAAGGCCTGGAGCCTGTGAAGAAGGCCCAGTGCCTGTGAAGCTCGCCGCCCCGTGACACTCTCACGTAACAATGAGTGGGGCTGTACACGCCCCAGAGTCTCAGGGGTGCCGGCCTCAGGCCTTGGGGCTCCCTCCTACGCCCAGTAACAGCACTTAGCTCCGCGCTGGTGAGAAGACGTCCAAGACTAGACTAGGTGCCGGACGCGGCATTTCCATTTGCTTTCTGCAGTTGACTGGTTATTCCCATTTGAAGTTTTTATCGAAACTATCGCCCTGTTTTGGTCCGTGGTCCTTCGATCTTTTTCGCCCTCCTGCCTCGGTTTCTCTTGAGTGGGGGCCCGCAAGGCAGAAGCCTCGGGAGACCCCGCGGGTGTTCCTACCCTTATCACTCAAGTTTCACGGCCCTGGTCCACGGCTGGAGCACCCCTCCTGACCATGCCTCACGAGCAGCAGAACGCGAAAACGGGGCCAGGGTCGGCCACCCACGCGGCCACGATCGGGGTTCACTTGCGAATGAGCGCACGGCAGAAGGGAACAGTAACAAGATAACAAAAGCAGTACATTAATTAACGGTGTTGCCCTAAACACGCCCCCACGGGGCCGAACATTGTTCCCTTTTTATGCAGGAGAAAAGGAAAGAAAAGGACAAAAGGAGGTGAAGCACGCCCCGTGCCGGCTCTCTTGGGAGGCCCGAGCCGCCTCCGGAGCTCAGTCGGACTCCATCTCATGCTTCACCGGGGCGTCGTGACGAGCGGACCCACTTCCACCCCCAAGCAGCGCGTGGCGTGGGGGCTGGCCTTGACGCTGCTTTGGAAGAATCGCCACCAAGAAGAGCTGGTGAAGCGTGGGAGTTGCGGCATCGCCCGGCCGCCCGCGCTGCCCCCTCCGCCCGCACCGGGGCTGAGTCCTCGGCCATGATCGTCGTCCTCGTGGCAGCACCGCAGCTGGCCGTCTTCCCGAACACCCTCACGTAGGGTGGCATCGCCATCATACTTGAAGTGCGGGGAGCACCGTGGCGGAGACCACGCCAGACGCTGAACGCCCGGCTACCAAGGGCTGTGAACAAGTTCCCTCAGAGAGACCTCCGTGAGAAGCCCATGAAGCCCGGGGCAACAGCCGTGCTGCCTAGAGCCGAGGGCCACTCAGGGCGCCATCTGGGAGCTCACCCAGGAGGAAGCACGGGAGCTGAACGGCTCCTCTACCCTCACCAAGAACTCCGGCAGCGCTTCAGCAGCGTGGAGGCGCTGCCTCGGGGAGACGGCGGCGGGCACGCCCTCCGGCCATGGCCAGCCGCTCGTCGCCACGTTGAGAGCCTCCCCTCACGATCATGGAGACCGCCGTGGAGGCCACGGGGTGCTTGCGAGGGCGACCTCAACCACGCTTAGGCGGAGGAGAGGAAGATTCGACCTGGCGGCCCTTCCCCTTCTCTGCAGCCGAGAACTTCCTTGGTGGCGCCATGGAGAAGAAGGAGAGACAAAAAAGGATAGATTGGAAGGGCGCGCGCCGTTCCGTACTTATAGCCGGCGAAGGCCAACCGTCGACCTCCACGTTCCCCTCCATGACTGACCATGCACGCAAGGACTTGTCGAATCCGGGCGGTTACCGAGGCGTCATTGGGGAGAAGTGCCGCCCACGTCCAATCAACCGCCATGCGGCGCCCAAGGCCGCAGGCTCTTAGGGCCCATGACGCTTCGCACTTGCCCTTTCGCCTCTTTGCACGGCCAAGTCCGGGCGCGTCGTGGCCCCGGGGGCTACTGTCGGCGTTCTGGGAACGGGGGTCCCCAGACTTGCCTGCCTGCGGCCTGCGGTGTGGCTCAAAGGAGGCCCAGGACGGCCCATCTTCATCAACACAAGCTCAAGACCCTCGCGAGGGGCCAAGCCTCGCGGGGCGGACGACCAAGAGCTTCCTCAGGCGCGGCCTCGTCAGGCTGGCTCATGAGGAGGCGGAGAACTCAAGGCGGGGTACCTCGCGAGGTGCCCGTGACGCAAGCCATGACGACCGAGGGCGCCAGTCGGGTGCCAGCCCGCGCAGCGTCCTCCTTTCCTCTTTGGTGCAAAGGGGGCAAGCGCAAGCAAGGGCATCAAGCAAAGGCATCCGTTTTGGTGCAACAAGACCAAGACCAGCCCCAACGGCTGGAATGCAGTCATCGTGGAGCCCAAGGAGGCGTCATCACCAGAGCCTTTGGCAGGCGAGGACCAACTTTAGTCAGGATAAGTGTACCCGTTGTTCCCCTTCAAAATGGCCAATTGTTGGCGCCCTTCCCGCTCAATATTTGGGAAGAGGCCCAGGGCCTTCGCCTATAAATAGGGGTAGCCACACTCAGGGACAGAGGATCGGACCGAGCATTCTGAATCCAGAGAGAGAGAAACCCGTTCCTCAAGCTAGAGCAACGGGATACGACTTAGCAGTTCATCACACCCACCAAGAACAGACCATCGCTAGGCTGTTCTTCCCTGTACTGTTCTTTGTCAGCCCCAGAGGCAGTCCACACTCCACAAACTAGAGTAGGGTATACCACCACAACGGTGGCCTGAACTAGTATAAATCTTGCGTCTCTTGTGTTGTTCTTGTTAGTAGTTTAGGTCCCAGCGGTTCGGCGAGGTACGAGACGCTGGAGGGTTGGATCTCCGCGCGCACCCCAGAGTTCGAACCTTAAGGGTCTGCCGGAACCCGTGATCCGACAGCCGCAACTACCCATGGGCCATATACGAGCCGTAGGATCCATGGGTCTCCTACGGGCCGTTGATAAATGGGCCTGTAATCAGTGGGCCTCGGGCCGTCGATAAATGGTCCTAGGGCCATCGGATAAATGGGTCTACATGGGCCGTAATCAGGCGTAATTGGTATCGGCCCAGCACGGTAACGGGCCGTTAACGGTAGTGGGATCGCAAAAGCTTAATGCATCCGGGCATAACGGGTCGTTAATGGGCCAGAATATAGGACAGGCTGGCCAGAAACGGGCCGACTCTTGCCATGGGACGAATTTGGCCCATTAGGGTAACAGGCTAGTAACGGGCCGACTCTTGCCATGGGCCGAATTTGGCGCATTTGGGGAACATGCCAGTAATGGGCAGACTCTTGTCATGGGCCGAATTTGGCCCATTAGGGCAACAGGCCAGTAACGGGCCGGAAGTAATCGAGGGCCGAAAAGGAGCCCAAGAACGTATGGGCCGTCAATAGGCCGAAAGCTAACACGCTGAAACGGCCCATGTAAATCACGGGCCGTTAACGGGTACCTGAAAATTATTGTTCATTATGGGCTAGAGTCACCGTGGGCCTGTAAAGGGCGGAAGATCTGAAGGCCTCATATGGGCCAAAAGACGTCGTGGGCCATACATGGGCCGAAAGTGAAATGGGCTGGTGTTATATTTGACGGGCCACATGACGTTGTTGGGCCGATTTCCTTTAGTGCCTAACGGGCCATAAAATGGGCTATTTGCGAAGATACCGTTAACATGCTTTTCATGGGCCAGCCCGTTAACTTTTGACCAAGTCAAACGGGCCGGCTTTGTAAGCTAAATGGGCCAGTGGTGGGCCATGGCACGTGTCGACATATCATAGGCGCCTATCTGACCCACTGACGAGCTGACACGTGTTTCGTCCGGCCAATAAGAATTTTACACGTGGAAATTTCCCATTGGTCAGGGCTGTTAACGGGTTATCGGATCCAAAACCCGACCCGATAGCTTAACGGCGTTCCGTTACGATGGATGCCACGTGTCGGTCACCCTTGACGAAAGCACTTCTGTGACGCGCGATTTATCGTCATGGAAGTGGACACTTCCGTGATGATAATTTTGGTAATGTCATGGAACACTTCTACGGTAGCACAGGTATGACTATCTTGATTCTGTCATAAATTTGTCATGGATGTACATGCATGACAAAAAACGCGACCTACTGTGACAAACACGTATCATCACGGAAGTGTATTTTTTTTGTAGTGATGAGTCCACATATTCACCAATCAATACACCACTATGGAATCGCTCCCGTCTCCCTACGAGAACGCCAATCATAGCACTCACGCTTATCTTGCGCATTTTAGAGTATCCACTTTCACTTGTCTAGGAACTGTTATAGGCAACCCAGAAGTCCTTTATCATGGACGGCTATTCGAATAGATCATTTATAACCCTGCAGGGGTGTACTTCTTCACACATGTTTCCACCACTTAGTGTCTGCACACAACATGTGCTCGGCAGACTTCAAGCGAAAGCTGACGTGGGTGTAGACCACGACCAGACTAACCACACAGGTCTCTAGTCCAGGTTTATCGCCTATTCAGGTTCCATCCGCAAAGAGATCCGGCTGGAGCTTGCTCGGGCGTGTGCGGTGGAGAGAGCAGAGGAGGGGGATGAGCTCGAGGGAGTGAGCGAGAGGGACAAGGGGGTTGCGTGGCGTCGTGGAGGCATCCAGGCCCTCGGCGGCAAGCAGGAGGTGGCGTGCGGTGGCCGTCTGGCTGTCGGCACGCAGCTAAATCCTCTTGGCAGACGAGGAAGACGACATGGGAGGAGGCGGTGGTGGGCTGGGCCGGCCAGCTGCAGTGTTGGGCCGGTTGGTGGGCTGCACAGGTGAGGCCAGGTAAGATTCTCTCTCTCTCTTTTAGTTTATGTTTTCTATTTTCTGTAGTTTGTTCTCTCTTTTAGTCCAAGGCCACATGCAAACTTACAAAAATTATTTGAACTTTATCTCTTATATAATAGAAATAAGTCCAACTCAAATATGTTATTGATTTAATTCAAAAGCCCAAAATAAATATTTTGAAGCCTCCAAAAATATTGGTTGGAATTTTATTCTTGTCAATATTTTTCAAGGTTTAACAGGAACATTTTCTTGGGCTTCTGTGAGAAGATTTCAATGTTGATCATTTTTAAATGGTTTCTGAGGCTTTGAAAATTCCTCAATTCAAATTTCATTTGAATTTAGACATGATGACATGAAGATCAAGCAAAGACAAAAGGGCTTGAGCTAGGGCTATGACAATTACCTCCGTCAAGAGGGCGCGAACCTGGGTAAACATCGTGTCCCCCGTCTCATGTTACCATCGACCCTAGACGCACAGTTCGAGACCCCCTACCCAAGATCCGCCGGTTTTGACACCGACATTGGTGCTTTCGTTGAGAGTTCCACTGTGACATCATCAGAAGGTTCGATGGCTCCATCAGTCATCTACATTAATTCTGCCCCGCGGGAGGATTTCCTCCCCGGCCAGCTCCTCGTATTCGGCAGCTTCGTCCTATGGGCCAACTCGCTTGGCCATCTAGAGCAGATCGACAGCTACGCCCCAGGTCACCAGATTAGTTTTGGAAATCTGGATTATGTCGCTGATATCCGAGGAGACTTGATCTTCCAAGGGTTCACAAATCCAACCTCCGCTCTGGCCTTAGATTCGGAGCACATCACCAGGTCCGAGGACGGGATTATTGAGCCTGCCGGACTATCTGCGGCCACTAAACCCAGTACGGGAGAGCTGGTGGAAGTAGCATCGCTGGCAACCGTCATGAAGCCGGACTCTTCCCCGGACACTAGCTCTAGACCCTCAGAGTCAGCATCGTGTGAGCTCGGCCAAGGAGTTTCCCGTGCGCTGTACTCCACGGATTTTCTTCTCCCTGGCCAAACCTCGCCCTTAAGCGAGGCTCTGGACTTCATGCGATCCATCGTCATTACAAAGGAGCAATGTCCGAACTACGCCCATCTCGGACTAGGGGCAGAGAGCTGGGAATATTACGTCCCACCCACCACCCACTTTATAGCCACTGTCGACGACTTAAGTGACATGCTCGACTATGACTCTGAAGAAATCGACGATATGGACGACGATGCTGGAGAGGAGCAGGCCGAAAACCCGCCATTTACCGGACGTTGGACGGCCACCTCTTCGTATGACATGTACATGGTGGACACACCCAAAGAGGGTAGCAGCGATGATAAAGAAGATCCAGTCGAGGATAAACCTCCTGAGACACACACAAAGCGCCGACGCGAGCGGCGCCGCTCTAAATCACGCCGTGGAAAAGACAGCAATACCGGCACAGGAGGCAACAACACTCCGGACGGTGGCGAAGACAAAGAAGAACCCATCGAGCCGACCTCGGAATAGGACGACCGGGAAGATGGCCCAGTTAGCCCCGATGAACAGACTGAAAATGAAGACTCGGAGGACAGCAATTATATTCCTCTGTCCGAGGAAGAGGTGTGCCTTGGCAATGAGGATTTGATCGTGCCTGAGGAACCTCTCGAGCAGGAACACTTTAAGTGCCGGCTAATTGCCACTACAAGGAGCCTGAAAAAGAAGCAGCAGCATCTTCAAGGTGATCAAGATCTGCTCAATGATAGGTGGACTAATATCCTGGCGGCCGAAGAATACGGCCTCGAATGCCCAACCAAAAGTTACTCAAAGCGTAAATTGCTACCTCAATTTAACGACGAGGCCCTCGAGCCCGCACCATTAGCACGTAATGCGGCAGACCGACCACCTCGTGGTCGGGACAAAATAGCAACTCAAGACGAACACCAACCCATACTACCTCACCGTAAAGGTAGAGATGTAACAGCTCGAGGATATACATATGACCTGCGGCAAGACCTAGACAGTAGAGCAGGTCAGACCAGATCGATCTACGGATCGCGGGGGCGTGCCCTGACGCGCGATGACGGCTATCTATCCGGATGTGACAAGCATAATCACGCCCGGGCCGAAAACCGCAGACGGACTCCATCCGAGCTATGTCACGACTTGGCCTGACATAGAGGCGCTGCACACCCCCTCTGCTTCATTGATGAAGTAATGGAGCATGAATTCCTAGAAGGGTTCAAACCTATTAATATCGAATCGTATGATGGAACAACAGATCCCGCGGTATGGATTGAGGATTTCCTTCTCCATATCCACATGGCCCGTGGCGATGATCTACATGCCATCAAATACCTCCCACTAAAATTAAAGGGACCAGCCCCGCACTGGCTAAACAGCCTCCCAGAAAACTCTATTGGCAACTGGGAAGACCTGGAAGGCGCCTTTCGTGACAACTTCCAAGGTACATATGTCCGGCCTCCGGACGCCGATGACCTCAGCCATATCGTCCAGCAGCCCGGAGAGTCAGCCAGGAAGCTCTGGACTAGGTTTTTAATTAAAAAGAACCAAACCGTTGACTGTCCGGACGCCGAAGCCCTAGCGGCCTTTAAACATAGCGTCCGAAATGAATGGCTGGCCCGCCACCTCGGCCAAGAAAAACCAAAGTCTATGGCAATTCTTACTGCACTGATGACCCGCTTCTGCGCGGGAGAAGATAGCTGGCTGGCTCGACGAAACAATAGCACCAGCGTTCCTGGCACCTCCGAGGTCAGGAACGGCAATGGCAAGCCTCGACGCAATAAAAACAAGTGTCTAAACAACAATGTAGGAGCCCAAGAAATGGCGGTCAACGCCAGATTCAGTGGTTCCAAATCTGGTCAATGGAAGAAGCCATTCAAAGCAAACAAAGATGGCCCATCCAGTTTTGACAGGATACTGGACCGGCCCTGTTAGATTCATGGCAGCCCTGACAAACCCGCCAACCATACCAACAGAAATTGTTGGGTTTTCAAACAAGCAGGCATGCTCAACACCGAACGCAAAGGGAAAGGGCCGCCTAGTGACAGTGATGACGAGGAGACTCGCAAGCCAAACACGGGGGGACAAAAGCAATTTCCCCCGAATTAAAAACTATAAACAAGATATCTTTGACGCGTATCCCTACGAGGGAGCGCGAGCGTGTACCACGAGACGACTATGACATAAGGCCGGTCGTACCAAAATTTAACCAATGGGCAGCCTATCCTGTCACTTTTGATCCCAATGACCACCCAACAGGTATCCGTCACAAGGGTTCGGCAACTTTGGTCCTCGACCCAATCATTGATGGATTCCATCTCACACGAGTCCTTCTGGACGGCGGCAGCAGCCTTAATTTGCTCTATCAAGACGCTGTCCGCAAAATGGGGATTGATCCCTCTAGGATCAAGCCCACCACAACTACCTTGAAAGGTCTAACACTTGGCAAAGAAGCTCATTGTAAGGGCTCAATCACACTGGAAGTCATCTTCGGTTCGTCGGACAACTTCCGAAGCGAAGCCTTGATCTTCGATATTGTTCTGTTCCACAGTGAATACCATGCACTGCTCGGGCGGAGCGCGTTCGCTCGCTTCAATGCGGTCCCACACTACGCCTATCTAAACCTTAAGATGTCCGGTCCACACGGCGTCTTAACGATCAATGGAAACATGGAACACCCCCTCCGTTCCGAGGGCACCCGCGCTACTTCTAGGGCGCTACAACTATTACTTAACAGTAGCGTGTTTCTAAACAAGCGCTGCAGCTAAGATACTTAGTAGTAGCGCCTCTTTCTCTACCAACGCTACTACAATCATCATGTAGTAGTAGCGCCTTATTTTCTCCCCATGCTACAACTAGGTAAATAGAAAAAAGAAGAAGTCAGATGCAATATTCATGGAAATGAAGACAAGTCCAGTGCAAATAAACTAAGTTCACAGAACCATCTCACAAGCATTAATGACAATACCACATTTAATATAACCACACAATCTCACAAACTAATATAACGACAATGCATGGATAGATCATAGTTGATAAGTCTACTAGGTAGTCATACTAGCATATATATGGTTCAACAGCCACACACATGCATATGTAGTTCTAGATGATATCAATGACAACCATCATCCTCAAGCCTGGGCGGTGGGTGTTCCTGATAGTAATTAGGATTTCCTGTCCAACATGAAGATTCTTGCCGGCGAGGAAGCTCTTCCACCCAACCGAGTTGAAGTGTGTGCGACCATCCGTGTCCACGTTGTACGCACAAGTGGTGACGGAGCCCCTCGCGGTAAGGCGTATTCTAGGAGAGCCTTCTTCATCAGGCTGGATACCACAACTATCAGATAGGCTCTTTGGCAATTTCTGAATAAGAAAGCCATATCAATTAATAAGTAGCCTCACACATTCTACACTATCAAAAGACAGTACTACATTTCTGCTAAGCATGAATTCTACTAATAAATATATATGGATTCTACACTATTAACAGTTCTTTGGATTCTACACGAAGCATATATATCATCGGATTCACTAAGCATATAGATCATCGGATTCACTAAGCATATAAGATTCACTAAGCATATATATCATTGGACTCTACACTAAGTATAACAATAAAGCATATATATCATCGGATTCACTAAGCATATAAGATTCACTAAGCATAAATATCATCGGACTCTACACTAAGTATAACAATAAAGCATATATATCATCGGATTCACTAAGCATAGAGATCATCGGATTTACTAAGCATATAAGATTGACTAAGCATATATATCATCGGATTCACTAAGCATAGAGATCATCGGATTTACTAAGCATATAAGATTGACTAAGCATATATATCATCGGACTCTACACTAAGTATAACAATAAAGCATATATATCATCAGATTCACTAAGCTTATAAATCATCAGATTTACTAAGCATATAAGATTCACTATGCATATATATCATCGGACTCTACACTAAGTATAACAATAAAGCATATAAGATTCACTAAGCATATATATCATCGGACTCTACACTAAGTATAACAATAAAGCATATCATCATATTACTACATTAAATGCAACATACCATGATATGCCGATCAACCATGGTACTTGTCAGGCGGGTCACGTGTGGCACCTCGACGAAGTCAGCACTTCGCGGAATGATTTCCCATAGGTTGCACACCTCCTCCTCGCTCAACCTCATTCTTTGAGCTACGATAGCTTCACCATGGGTCGTCATCATCCTCATCATCCTAATCATCCTCAACATCTTCATCATCTTCTGCTTTGTTGACATAAATCACAGCCAACTTAGGTCTTTTTGCTCTCAAGGAGAAGCTGATCAACTCACCACCGGCGATACACATGTGGGCGATGAAACGGACCCATCCATCTCCTCCCACCTGCGTCATATTTCGTCCTTTCTCGACCTCCATAGTGTAGGGGCCCCCAGGAGCCTCAAAGGTCACAGAGTCTCCGGTCAGCTTGTTGAATTCTGACCTCACAATGCATGGGACGATCTATGTACAAAAAGCAAAATGATATATACACGATGTATTAATGCCAATAACACTAAAAACAAAATAGTGGTTACTAGTTTCATATAATTTATTACCGCCGCATGAAGAAAACTAGACTCGAAGTAGATGACTTAACAGCGTGCAGTTGCAAGGTTGTGGCGCACCTTGACTTGCACCGTCGACATGGTGCTGGTGGTGGTGGCGCCATTTCCTAAAAGCAATATGATTAAAGGATTAACGATCCAAAAAAGTAAACATAAAGTTTTCAATACACATCAGGTTTTGAATAATATACACATCAGGTTCACATCATAGAGAATACACATCAGGTTCACATGGCAAGCAAAATAACAACTAAATTGTAGTTCAGTTCGACAATAACCTAATAGAGATCATGTAACCCAAATAGAGCCTAATAATAAGATAAATGGCATATTGACATTATTGCGCAAGCAGACAAGCAAAAGTAGTTCAATTGAGAGATAGAACCCATCTCTAAACCCTAGAACACTAGGCACCACCGCCGTCGCCACTAAACAGAAGCCAAGGCAGGACGAGAGAGAGAACCCCTCTCTAAACCCTAGAACACTAGGCACCGCCGCCGCCGCCACTGCTCCAGGGACATCAGCCGATGAAGAAGAAACCAAGCCTCCGCCCTTCTGCTGCCCTTAATCCCCCCCCCCCTCGCTTAGGTCAGTTCACTCGCTCCCTTATGCTGCCCTCAATCCCCCCTCCCGCCTCTACCCGCTTCCTTTTTCTATCTCCTGGATTCGACCAAGTTTGGCTGACCAAACTTGTGCATCTGGATTAGTTCCTCACCTAACCCCTCTCACCTAACCACTCTCTCGCATCACTGAGGCTCGGCGCCCCTGGCTGCTCTCGTCGGGCGGCCCTACTGCTCTTCGGGTCTATGCTCGACGGCGCCGACGCCGACTACATGCTCTACAAGGATGCCACCAAACCATTAACACACGCTGCCTCTCGAGTCCTGTGCTAAAAATGGACAGAACCTGCATTAGCTTCACCGACAAGCAAAGCCGTACTAATAACTACACCTTCACCACTTTAATCTCTAACGACAAGGGTCAGCGTCAGCGATGAACAATCAAAGTTCGTTCGGCAAGGGCGGCACAGTTCGTTCGATTTGGGTCGATTTGGATCCATCAGATACCCTGGTGAATTGATGACCTAATTAACTTGCCGCCCTCTCCGCCATTCTCCTGCTCCTTCCCCTTCCCCTTCTCCACGGCCCTCTGCTTGACCGCTGCCGCCATGGCGGCAGCCGTTGCTGACTCCCTACTCTCTCGCTACTGCTCCTCCCACCGTGCGCTGTCCAGCAGCTCCCGCCGCCTCCTGTACCTCTCCTGCAGCGCTCCCGCCGCCCAACAAAAAGCCTATACTTCTCTCTCACGTAACCCCTCTCTCTACTCTCTCCCCAATCACGCAAGGAAACAAGCCTGGAACACGTCGCATCGAAGCGTGGAGCCAGCGTGCAATCCCTAAATCCATTTCCCCCACGCGAAATCCCAAAACATGGCAAGTCCCTGCAGTGAATCGATCGGAGCCTAGCTAGCTAGTGGTGGCGCGCAGGGAGGAGGAGATCGAGGGGGACTTACGGGGCTAGAGCATCGGAGGAGGCGAGAGGCAACCGCGCGCGGTGGCGGTGCACAGCGCCGTCGACGGGGGTGAGGCGGACGAGAAGGAACCCTAACCGCGGCAGCGTCGTCGAGCTGAGGGGATCGACAATGTGAGAGTGAGGGGGTGGGGTCACTCGGGCCGGTTTTCTTTTCCTCTAGTAGTAGCGCTGGGTAGAGGCTGACGCTACTGCTAAGCCCACCAGCTGTAGCGCCCGTTCGAAACAAACGCTACAGGTAAGTGGGCACCTGCACCATATGCAACATGCAACCACATATCACATTGCCAAGTAAGAGCAAGCACCTGCGATGGTGGTGTAGGGGAATTGCGGTCATCAGCTACAGAGATACGTTGACTATCTTCATTTAGCCTTGCTGTTTCTTGAGAATCATGTGGGGAGGATGAAACTGCACTCTTTAAACGAGTAGCGCGTCTCACAGTAACCCACTGGGGTGACTGTCTCATCATAAGTGAACGTTGAGGGATACAAAAGAGCATTAGTTTGATGTACGAACATGGTTAATAGACATATTTAGTATGTATCAAAAATAGGAAGGCATGTCATTATCAAAGTTATAATGTGTAAAGTAACCAGATGCAATTTAACCAAATTGGAAGCAATACAAGCTAGACACCATATGCAACATGCACCCACATTTGACAGCGCGAAGTTAAAGCAAACACCTGGGATGGTTGTGTGTGGCAATTGAGATCATCAACTGCAGAGCTATGTTTACTATCTCCATCTGCTGACACTACACCCTTTACAGTGCTGAAACGCTTAGTGCTTATCTTTGAATTACACTGGAGCAACTTCTGTCTTTTCTTTTGTGTATTCATCAACACTGCGTCAGAGTCTGAAATACCCATGCATAAAAAACAATAGTGTGAGTATGGGTGAAGTGTGTGCACAAGTAGTACAGTGTAAAAGTAGCAGATAGCAGGTCGGTCAGAAATAAATGACAAGAGACATATGATAGCTCTAAAACATGCATGACACATGAAGTTACAAGATTCTAGGATTTTGAAATATGAGCACAGGGATGGCTGAGAAATGCAGATGCTCCTCCAGCACACCACAAAGTGTGGTCCTATGAAAATAACAGTCGACTGAAAACAGATAGGTTTGTCCATTTTTTCTGCATCGTTCGATTTACAAAGAACGGGAAGATTGCCTTCCTCTACCTCCAGCCAGTCATTGTTGACGATCTTCCTTGAAACGCCAATGACCACCAAATTTCAGTCCCTCCTTCGCCTCTCCTCGACCTCAAGATCGCCGTGCTTGGCATGCCCCCCGGCCATCCCTTCAAGCTCCGCCGACCTCCAGATCGGGCGCAAGCAGCTCGTCCGCCCCACACCCCTATGATAGACACCGATGCGCCGCTTCCCTGGTGAACATGCGGACTAGGTGCTCCGCGCGCCTAAGCGGATGCTGCTTCTTTTAATTGCGAATCAACTGACCCTGAATTGAAATCCAGGCGGGCTACTGACCTCTAGCCAAGGTGAAATAGTAAATGGGAGGAAACCTTGTGCGTTTAGTATCATGAAGAATACGCAGTAAGAAGCGCTCTACTAGTTTCTTTCGTGGGATGAATACGGTGTGAGCCAAGACGTAAGATTTGCACGAATAAGGGAAGAGGAGTACCTCTTTTTGCTGGCAGTGTTGTGTCCTCCTTCTGTTTTTCCAACGATCTTCTTGTGGTTTGCTGGAATGAGAAGTTGTGGTGGACGGTGGAGCCTTGGACGAACCCATGGTCAAGTTGCAAAAAATTAGACATGCGTATGAATATATAGCATGTCCAAACGCACAACAAAGATTGATGCCCCCTTTTAGATATGATTTACAAATGCCATTATCTTAGATTCAAGTAGATGAATGCACTTTCTATGAATTCGAATCTTAGAAACCCCCTTTATGTTGAATTCAACATGTATTCTATCTCGTAGCTGGCAATTTGGAATGTATACATGTAAGTGACAAATGTATAAAGTGCTTCACACTAACAACATGGAGTGCACTAATTAATGTTTATATATGAATTGCAAAAGCAATGCATTGTATGGATTTCAAACCACTGTCACTCTATGGATAGATAATACGAAATAAACACATGCACATGCTAGAATTCAATAGAGTATGGGTGTCTCATAGACCGATGTTCGTTCATACGGAAATTGCAAAATTCATGATTGTCACACCCTGATTTTCATGCCACAACACTTAAGCTAATAAATCAAGATAAAATGTGGTTTGACAAAAACTATTGAGTGTTTTGGTCTTTGCTTGATTTGATTTCTGTGTGTTGGTTGCAAGTGCTCTAAAAATCAAATAAATCCTCCAACTCTTATACTCCTTCTCCTTGGTCAAAAACCTCGCCCAATATCATGCCATGTGTATAGGACAAAATAGTATTTTCTTACAAAAATATTTTGGCCAAAAGGTATTTTCTAAATTAGGCTTTCCAAAAACCCCTTAATTGAGACTTGAACTACAAGTACTTAATTAAGGGTGTGAAAAATCTTTAAAAATTTATATTTGAATCCTATTAGACATAGGACTCCCAGAAACCACAAAAATATTATTTTAAAATTTGTTTTACTATTTTATTTAAAGGCTTTTTTCTTATGGCCAGAAATGGTCTTTAATAGGTTAAAATTATTTTGAAGATTCAAAAATATTTGAGAAAAATCAGGGAAACTCATTGGACATATATTTTCCATATATAAGAGTTTCAACACATGGTCATGTTCAAATTATTGGTCAAACCCCTCAAAAACCCTTTCTGGATATTTGAAGCTTTTGAAATATTTACACAGTAAATATTCTCCATTAAATCTAGGAAAATTCTAGTTTGTCAAAAATGGCCAGCTTGATGTTATTGCCAAGTCTCATGTCATGGAGAACAATATAACCCCATGAAACCCTGTCAAAACCACTTCTGTCCTTTTTCAAGTTTGAGCAACTTTGCACTGTCAAACATGTCCAAATGCTCTCAAACTTGGTGCACCTGTTCAACTGGTGTAATAATGCATCTAGACCAAATGGCACAAGTTGGAGAGAAGGATATCATGATCAAAGTGTTCTAAAACCCTTTCTGTCCAGAACCAAATTTGAACAACTCTACATTGCCAAGTGTGTCCTTTTGATCTGAATTTTTGTGGAAATGTTCAAATCCTCAAAAGATGACACTGAACCAAGTGGTGCATCAAGGAGATTAGATTTGCATGACTAAATCTTGGAAAGGCCATTTCGGTTGATTTCTAGGGTTTACCAGAGTTACATTGGCCACTTTGCCCAAATGAGCTCAAATTTGGTGGAACACCCTAATTATATGTTCCATTTCACCCTGATAATCCTCATGTCAAGTGGAATCCATTTGCTTGACCAAACTAGCATCAAACACCTTCTGGCAGAATGCTAAAATGCATGTTTCAACCCCTTCCACTAATCTCCATGAGCTGAACTTTTTCCCACGGCCTCACCTGCTCCTCCTCTACCTCCTGCATGAAGCGCTGCCTAAGGAGAAATGATTAAGTGGGGCAGAGACCCATTTTTATTCCCTGGACAACAGTTTCTCTCTCTCTCTCTCAACCCCACCCCTCCTCAAGTGGCTTCCCAGGGCATCCAATGCCACTTTCCCATTGTTTACTCCCCCCTGCAGCTGCCAGACACAAGTGGACGCGCTGGTGCACGCGAAAAGCCACAGACGCCGGCCAATGACGCGCTCTGGAGCACGTCATCGCGCTCCTGACCGTTGACGCTGCGTCTCCTAACCACCTCGAGCCTCCCTCTTGCGCCAGTCGAGGCGCCTCGACGTCCGCGGCATGCTACCGTGTCGGGGGCCTCCTCTCCCCTCCTCTCTCTCACCCGGCCGCGCGTGCCCAACGCCGCCCGGCTCGGCCAATGCATGGCCTCGCACACGTGAGCACGAGAGCCCTGCTGCCTCTCCCCTCTCTCTCCCCAGCGACCTACTCCACCCCCACGAATGCCGCAGACGACCCCTCGCCCTCTCTCCTAGTTGCCCGAGCCATTGCCGCGGCCACCCGTGCGCCGCGTCCACGGTGAGCCACGGGCCGGCTACTCAAGGCCGTCCCAGGCCCTCGCCTCTGCTCCATTTGCTCTCCCTCTCTCCCGAACACCACCCATGCCAACCCATCCTTCCTCCCATGCCCTCCATCCACCACAATGGCAAGAGCGTTGTCGTCGGCCTCCGCCTAAAATTCGCGCTCTGTGGCCTCTCCCCTCCCCTTTAGGTCACACTGGAGCATCTCCAACATCACTGCGGGCCTCCCAACGCTTCCTCCTCTCTTCCCTGTGGCCGTAGCACCCGGTCCCTCTTCGCCGTTGCTGGTCTCTCCTCCAAGGCCAAAACTTCTCCCTTCCCGAGGCTCCTCCATGAAAGTGCGGCTTATGGGACGGCGCTACCATCAAGGCTTGAACGCTACGGCAGTGAGAGCGTCGCCTGGGACCGCCTGGGTCACCGGCACGAGCAGCGGTCGAGCTCCTCCTGCCTCTGTTCCACTCGAGCGGGAGGAAGGAGATGACCCTGCGGGTGGGCCCCGCAGGTCAGCGACTCCGCCTGCGGGCCCCAGCATTTAACTGGAGACGCACTCGCGTTCTTCACCTCCTCAAGACCAAGACGGCCCTGCCTCGAATAAGCTTTAGTAAATGCGCCTGGGCCCAGCCAGTGACTATCCTGCGCCTACAATGCACACTTTAGGTATAACCCAAAATCTTTTTCTTTTTCTTTTCTAGTGAGTTTCAAAAATCCACAAATAATGCAAATGAACTCCAAATTTGGTGGTCCAAATTTCTAGTGACTCCATAAATCATGACCTACTTGTTGGCGTAACATGCACATTTTCCAGAAATATTTCTTTCACAAATAATTATCAAATCCCATTTTTCCATTTCTGTCATAAACTTTAGAACATCACAGAGGGCTCAGATTTGATCCAAATGCCATGATTCAAATTCCTAGATGCTTCTAAGTTCATAACATAGTTTATGAACATTTTTCTTAATACTTTCTGTACCACACAATATAATAAGCCATTTCTTCAGATTTTTCAACTTTGCAAATTCATAGGAAAATCATTTGAA
Source organism: Aegilops bicornis (assembly GCA_021605145.1). Classification (NCBI taxonomy): domain Eukaryota; kingdom Viridiplantae; phylum Streptophyta; class Magnoliopsida; order Poales; family Poaceae; genus Aegilops; species Aegilops bicornis. The sequence continues at coordinate 342,929,193 of CM038670.1, forward strand.
CTCCAAATCCAGTGAAACCAATTCCTAGATGCTTCTAAAATCATTGTTTGTTAGATGGGTGCCTTCGCTCATTTTTCAAAAATATATTTATGTACACTTCTTGCAAATCTATAAATCCATTGATTCTATCATATTGAAATGCTCAAAAATATCCACTGATCCAATCCCAATGAAACCACTGTGATTATTTTTCATATAACCAGAGATGTCCTAGAAAAGTCAAATTCATATTTTATAGCACTTTTGTTTTTGCCTTGTTGTGTTGCTTATTGTGTTTGTTTAGGACGTTAGTTGACGAAGAAGACAGAGTACTTGGAGAAGACCCAGAAGACTTTGCTGAGCCAGGCAAGCAGCCCTTTGACCATGTCTATGAAACCCTTTTTATTCATGTCACATAGCACTTTTATTGCTTGCATCTGAGACATGATGATGAGGTCTCCACATGGGGTGGTTTGCCACTGTTACTTCCTTGTTGATATTTGCATTGTGCATGACCCTACCTTCTTATGAGGGTTATGCTGGTGGGAGTAGATAAGATGCTAAAGTAGTTGCTAGGCAAAAAGGGATGGGAATATGCATGGTGATGGAGACAAAGTATTTTCAAAAGACTTTTCAAAAAACCCGTCAGGTGCCACTTATACTGTTGGCGTGCAGGAGCAGGGGTCTCAGAGACATGCACTGCCAGCCCCTCTGGCGTGGCTCATGTGGGGGCCCAGCACGGCCCAACTTCATCAGCTCAAGCTCAAGACCCTCGCGAGGGGCCAATACTCGCGAGGCGGACGACAGGAACCTACCTCAGGAGCAGCCTCGTCAGGCAGGCTCGCGAGGAGGCGGAGAGATCAAGGCGTGGTACCTCGCGAGGGTGCCCCATGACGCAAGCCATGACGATCAAGGCTAGGCAGGCGCAAGGCGGGCGCCAGCCCGCGCAGTGTCCTCATTTACCCTTTGGTGCAAAGGAGGCAAGCACAGGCCGAGGAATCAGGCAAAGGTTACCGCTTCGGTGCAACAAGAGACCAGCAGAACGGCAGGATGGAGGTCATCGTGGAGCCCAGGACGGCGTCACCGTTAGAGCCTTTGGCAGCCGAAGACCAACTTTAGTCAGGATAAGTGTACCAGATGTTCCCCTTCAAAATGGCCAATTGTTGGCGCCCTTCCCGCTCATTATTTGGGAAGAGGCCCAAGGCCTCCCTCTATAAATAGGACTAGCCACCCCAACGAGAAGAGACGAACAGAAAATAAGGCAATCCCCCTAGAGAGAGGGAGAGAGGCGACTGAACTCACCCAAGCAGTTCATCACACCAGCTCAAGAACAGCCCCTCGCGAGGCTGTTCTTCCGTTTTATTGTTCATCATCAGCCCCTGAGGCAATCCACCACACCACAAACTAGAGTAGGGTATTACACCACAATGGTGGCCCCAAACTAGTATAAACCTTGCGTCTCTCGTGCTGATTCATCGTTCATAGTTTAGGTCCCTCGCAATCCATCGACGCACGCGAACTGGTAGGGGAAAGATCTCCGCGCGCACCCTAGTGTTTGAACCTCAAGGTGTCGGATTTCGGGTTCCAGCAGACCCTCTAGGTTCGAACTCTGGGGTGCACGCGGAGATCTCACCCCCTACCCACCTGCACCTCGTCGCCTCGCTAGGATCTAAACTACCAAAAGAACAACACAAGAGAAACAAGGTTTATACTGGTTCGGGCCACCATTGTGGTGTAACACCCTACTCCAGTGTGTGGTGTGGTTGATTGCCTCTAGGGCTGATGATGAACAATACAAGGAAGAATAGCCTCGCGAGGGTGAGGTGTTCTTGTGGCTAGGCTCTTGATCGGGTTGGATCAAGCTCAGATGAGATGTCCGGAACCTTCCTCCATATTGATCTCTCGTTCTCTCTACCCTGTGGGTGGCTGGTCCTACTTATAGGAAGAGGCCCTGGGCCTCTTCCCAAATATTGAGCGGGGAGGGCGCCAACAATTGGCAATTTTTAAGGGGAACATCTAGTACACTTATCCTGACTAAAGTTGGTCCTCGCCTGTCAAAGGCTCTGGTGGTGACGCCGGCTTGGGCTCCACGATGACCTCCTTCCTGCCGTTGCGATGGTCTTGGTCTTGTTGCACCGAAACGGCTGCCTTTGCTTGATACTCTCGCCTGCGCTTGCCCCCTTTGCACCAAAGAGGAAATGAGGACACTGCGCGGGTTGGCGCCCGCCTGGAGCCCTTGGTTGTCATGGCTTGCGTCATGGGCACCTCGTGAGGTACCCTGCCTTGATCTCTCCGCCTCCTCGCGAGCCAGCCTGATGAGGTCGTGCCTGAGGAAGCTTCCTGTCGTCAACCCAGCGAGGCTTGGCCCCTCGCGAGGGTCTTGAGCTTGTGCTGATGAAGATGGGCCGTACTGGGCCACCCCTTGAGCCACGCCACAGGCCGCAGGCAGGCAAGTCTGGTACCCCGTTCCCCTGCAGCTTGACAAGAGCCCCGGGCCCAAGGCGCGCCTGGACTTGGCTTAGCAGAGAAGCGAAGGGGAAAGTGCAACGCGCCGCGGGCCCTAAGAGCCTACAGCCTTGGGCGCCACGTGGCGGTTGATTGGACGTGGGCGTCCCTGTTCCCCCATGCATCCTTATTTTGCGCCCAGCTAGGCGGACCCTTGGTTGCACACAGTCATCCCTCTGTTCACCACTCGACCGTCTCCTGCTCTTCCTCCTCTCGAGCTCCAGTCTCGGCTTCCAATCCAATCTCGAATCCTCCCCCTTTTTGTCGCCATGGCTCCAATGAAGAAGGGGAAAGGGAAGAAGCATGTGCCTCCGCCCCGCTCGCCGTCGCTGACGGCTCCTGCTGTCGATCGGTCGATCATACTCAACTGAGAAAGCTTGGACAAGGTCAGCTCTGCCCTTGCCACTATCTTCATCGAGTGCGGGAGGAGGACAGCCTAGCCCGCGTCTCGCTTCTCCATTGACAAAATAGTCACCGAGGTCCGGTACTTTGCCGACGCCCTGTGGGCGCGTCTGGTTCCCCCCTTTTCCAATTTCTTCAATGTTGTGCTTTCCCATTACCAGATCCATATGATGCATTTGGGTCCTGAATCCATTACTCTTATTGCCGTTTTAAGCCTTTATGCGTGAGGCAATGATGGGCATCCTCCTTGATTGCCTTGCTGCATCACTTCTTCTCTTTGCGCCTCATCGACCCCGCCCAATGCTCGGGGTGCGTGAGCTTCATTGCCGCATCGGAAACAGCGGCTTCAGGGATTGATTTCAGCCTTCCTCCGCCCGCATCTGGGTTCCGCGAGCGGTGGCTGTACATGGATGTCGGGGTGCCCAGCCCCCTGCTTTCGGAGCCAACATCGCCCGCTGTCCACAATTCGGGCTGGGGTCAGGAGACGCTCACGAGCCCCAGGCTCGTCTTCGTCTGGCATCGCTTCGCGGACTGAGGGTGCTCGGCGTGCCGGTGCCCAAGGTGGTGAATGAGTTCCTCGTATGCCGCATTGCCCCTCTCCAGCGTCACTCCCGCCGGATGTGGGCCTTCGGCGGGCGTGAGGATCGCATCAGGCTCCAGGAGGAGAACACGACGCTGGCTTACCGAGGAAGGTGCTCATGGTCCTGATTGGGGACCCTTCCCCCGGCAGCATCCGGCAAGGGGGTGCTTTGTTGTACATTTGCTCGAGCAGGGGTGACTTTGTGAAGCAGATGCCCAGCTTCGACGAATGGGGGCTGCGCCCCGCAGGCCTCATGGGGCCTCGCGAGAACACAGTGGTGGTGACTGCCCTTCCAGTCGCCCACGACGGTCCTTCCTCGAGTGGTGGAGCAGGGAGGCATGGGCCACTGGAGGCTGAGGGGGCCTCCGCCGGGATGACGACGCCAGGCGGCACTCCTGAGGTGGCAGCTTCTGAGGCCCGCACTACTGCGACTGAAGGCGTTGAGCCGCGGCCCGTGGCTACCGCGGCCGAGGCCTCTGAGGCCCCAGCTACCTTTCTTGGTGAGGTGACCGGCGGCGTGCGCCAGGACGACGCCCCTGACGCTGGTCACCTTGGTGCTTCTTCCTCATCGCAGGCCGACCCCTGCGCTGAACTCCTGGGCCGCTTCCGTGTGGACTTCGAGGCTCTCCGGAAGAGAAGGGAGGCCTTGGGTGACGATTACCCTTGTCGCCTGTTGAAGCGCAGGAAGTATTTCGCCATTCATTAGTAAGCCTTCCCCTTTCCTGGTTCCTTATTTTTCCCGTTGCTTCGGTTGATCCTTGCTCCGAGCTCAACCAAAGCCCTTGTGGTGAGGCCGGTCGGAGAGGTGAGCCATTCTGTGGCGCATCGCGGCTCCGCGCACCTCGCGACCCTCCTTCGCGAGCCTTCTCAAGGCATAGCCAGCCTGCCTTGGGCTCCTCGTCTGGTCGTGGATGGCGATTGGCTGAGGTCGGCCCTTCGTTCTTCCTTCGGGGACGAGGCAACTCTAGGCCGGGCTTCTGGCGGGGCGTGCCTGGCCTTCACGAGGGCGCCAGCACCCAGCCCCCTGCCCAGAGGGGGAGTGATGATTCGTGGCCCCCCGTGCTTACTTGGGGCGGACGACGACGCAGAAGACGCGCTCGGGCGCGCCCGGGAGCGCCGTGCCCTTCGCCAAGGGTTTCTCTAGAGGGCGGCTGAAGCGGTGAACCAGCTTGGCGTAGAGCTTGCTGACCTAGATGCACGCCTTGAAGCTGAGGGCCTGCGCCTAGCTGAAGAGGGGCGCAAGCTGAAGGTGGCCGTTGCCCTCGCACGCCACCAGCGCGACCTTGAAAATGAGAAAGCCGAGGCGTCGCTGGCGGCTTCACGGGAGGCCCGTTCCCGGGCCGTCGAGGAGGCCCGGGAGGCTAACCGCCGGCATGAGGCGGCGGAGGAGCGGGCGCGGGACCTCCAGGCCTGGAGAAATTCCCTGGAGTAGCAGGTGGAGCTGCGCGAGACGACCCTTGCGTCGATGAAGGGGGCTTTGGTCGACCAGGCGGAGCTCCGGAGACGCGAGGAGGCACTGCCGCTGGAAGCTGCCGAGCGCTCCCGCGATCTTGAGCATCTGGAGACGAGGGAGCGCTTGGTGACGCAGGCGGAGGATGAAGTCGCTGCGCGGGAGGCCCGAGTCCTGGAAGAGGTTGAACGCCGGGTGGCGACGGCCCACTCAAACCTTGAGCGTGAGTTCGAGGAGAGGCTGGGGTTGATCAGGGCCGAAGCTGAAGGCAGGACTGCCGCCCTGAGGGCCAAGCTGGACGAAGTGACGCGGCGGGCCGACGCTTCCCAGGCTGCCCTTGGCGTGGCGCAGGAGGAGCTGACTTCCTCCCGCGCCGAGGCGCTTCTTCTGCGTCAGCGGGTGGACGCGACTGAGGCCGTTGCGCGGCGGAACAAGGACGAGAGGCACCAGCGGCAGATCCTCGACCATGAGCATGGCCCCATGCTCCGCACGCTCCAGGAAAGAGCTAACACGGCCTTGGGAAACATCTGCGAGGCGGCCGTTGGCGAGCCTCATGCAGTTAACTATGCTGGCAACCTTCAGTTCTTCACTGATGTGGTGACGCAGTTGGAGGTGCGGTCGGCGAGCCAACAGTTGGTGGAGGAGAGCCTCGCCTTGGCTGGGCGTGCCTTTTTCGCGTCTTCACCATCTTCGGACATGGACCCCAACCGATTTTGACGCCGCCATCGCTTCAGCATTCTGTGCCGGGCCCGGGACGACCTGGCGCACTGGGTGGAAGACAACGTGGATGCCCTCGTCAGGGCATTCGCTTCTGACGACGACGGCGTGGTCGTGGCCGCTGATGAAGGCGGCGTGGTGAACGGCCCTGACGCCGCTGACGGCGACGCGGAGGGCGATGGCGAGGCCAGCGACGCCAGTGGCGATTCAGGAGGTGATCTCGAGGACGCATTTGGGGATTTATCCGATTGACTACGTGCTACCTCTGCCTTTTATCCTGCGCAAGTAGAGTTCGGGCCTGGCCCTGAAGGTTGTAAGAGCATTTTGGGAGAGGGAGCCCCTCGTGTAAAAACTTGCAGTTAGCGTATTAGTAGGCGCGATATCACCCGTACGCCTGTGCTAAGTGGATGGCCTTGCGACGAGCTGGCCTACTTGTTTACCTTCGACCCGCGTGGGCCCCGAGATAGCCTGCAGAGGGCTGTGGCATTCCGTGTGCTCCCTGAACTATCCCATTTAACTTGTGACGAGAACCTCCTGAGAGGGCGCGGTGATGGTGGTCCGGTCTGTGCGCATGCTAGGCCTGGCCCGGCTCGCGAAGGGCTCACGAGGGGAGGCAGCTGAGGCAGAGTGGTAACCAGAACGCGAGAGATTGCTCGAACGAGACTAAACACCCCTTCCCCGAACACATGCAAATCGCAAGCTCGAATCCAACTTAAGTCCAAAAAGGGGGGAAAAGCGACAGCCAAGGGAAAAAGCAAGAAAAGCAGAAAAAGCCGCGTCCGGCCCCTAGTCTAGTCTTGGACGCCTTCTCACCAGCGCGGATTTAAATGCTGCCACTGGGCGTGGGAGGGAGCCCCAGGGCCTGAGGCCGGCGCTCCTGAGACTCCGGGGCGTGTACAGCCCCACTCATTATTACATGAGAGTGTCACGGGGCGGCGAGCTTCACAGGCACTGGGCCTTCTTCACAGGTACCGGCCTTGCTTCATATCACCAGACGAGGGCCTCGCCTTGCGCCACACTCTAGTGCCACCGACAACGACCGGAAACCGAGGATGCCGCCGATGGGGTAGAGCGGTCGCCAGCGGTTCCCCCGACGACAACGGGTCCTCTGCCAGGGGTAGGCCCTGAGGCACCTCCCCGGCAGAGGGCCTACCTCCTGAGGATGCCTTGCTCCGAACGCCCCGGTGAAGATGCCGGATCTCGGCCCCTCTCCTGCAGCCCCCGGCGCCCTCCTCCTGAGGGATAGGAAACTGCGGGAGTGGGGCAGCCGTCCGCTGTGGCGACCTATACCTCCTGCGATCCATGGTTAGCGTATGCCTGCTCCTGAGGAATTAGCGGTACCCAATAATCGTTGCTTCTAGCGCGGCCGACGGAGCTTTCCCGGGGCTCCTGGAAGAGCTCAGCTTCTGGTGCCTCGTCCCCCCAGCTTGGGCCGAGGAGCGAGCCATGTTCGTCCTCCTGTGCTTTCCCTTGATCCATCTAGTGGGGCACGTACTCTTCCGGGGCCGCCATCACGAATGCTGCACCATAGTGCCCGTGTGCCACGCAGTCCTGCTTGAGACGCCCACAGGGTCGTGGCCTTGATGACCTTGGGGCCGTGGGTCATGGCGAGTCCTTCCCGGCTGGCAGGCGGAGGGCGCTGCTCTTGGCCCGTCTTGATGCTTTGGCTGGCGTTGGGGTGGCCTTGGAGTCCGCTTGGAACTGTGCGGGCGTGCGTGGGGCCCCCGCATGGGCTACCCTGGACCTGAGGTGGGAGTTCGGTGCAGAATGGGTGAGCCCCCGATGCAGCGAAGCCCAGGAGCTCTGCCACCCGTTCCAGCAGCACGTCGCGACAGCCCTCCAATAGCCTGCATTGCAGTAGCTCTCGGGCCACCGTGAGCGCGGCCCTTGAGTTCTCCTGCTCCCGTCGGGTGTACGGCGTCGTGGCCGCGGCGTGGTTGGAGGCCCTCGCCGCCGACCGCGCTGCCCGGCAGCGTGAGTCTTGTCGTTGCTGACAGCGTCGCCCGCGACCCTCATGGCGCCCTGCGGACTGCGGCTGCAAACATGGGGTCGCCGGCGGCGGTTACTGCGTGGCGGGCCAGGCGCCCGGATCGAGGTTGCCCGCCTAGTCGCTGGACATGATGATGATGATCCGTCGGAGCGCGAAGCGGCAGAAGGCGGATTCTGGCGCACCCCTACCTGGCGTGCCAAATGTCGGATTTCGGGTTCCGGTAGACCCTCTAGGTTCGAACTCTTGGGTGCACGCGGAGATCTCACCCCCTACCCACCTGCACCTCGTCGCCTCGCTAGGATCTAAACTACCAAAAGAACAACACAAGAGACACAAGGTTTATACTGGTTCGGGCCACCATTGTGGTGTAACACCCTACTCCAGTGTGTGGTGTGGTGGATTGCCTCTTGGGCTGATGATGAACAATACAAGGAAGAACAGCCTCGCGAGGGTGAGGTGTTCTTGTGGCTAGGCTCTCGATCGGGTTGGATCAAGCTCAGATGACATGTCCGGATCCTTCCTCCAGATTAATCTCTCGCTCTCTCTACCCTGTGGGTGGCTGGTCCTACTTATAGGCAGAGGCCCTGGGCCTCTTCCCAAATATTGAGCGGGAAGGGCGCCAACAATTGGCCATTTTGAAGGGGAACATCTAGTACACTTATCCTGACTCAAGTTGGTCCTCTTTGTCCAAAGGCTCGAGTGGTGACGCCGGCTTGCGCCCACGATGACCTCCTTCCTGCCGCTATGGCGATGGTCTTGGTCTTGTTGCACCAAACGGCTGCCTTGCTTGATACTCGCTGCGCTTGCCCCCTTTGCACCAAAGAGGAAATGAGGACATCAAGGCTGGTCGGCGCCTCACTGGCGCCTTTGGTCGTCATGGCTTGGCGTCATGGGCACCTCGTGAGGTACCCTACCTTGATCTCTCCGCCTCGCGAGCCAGCCTGACGAGGCCGTGCCTGAGGAAGCTTCCTGTCGTCCGCCCTGCGAGGCTTGGCCCCTCGCGAGGGTCTTGAGCTTGTGCTGATGAAGATGGGTCGTACTGGGCCACCCCTTGAGCCACGCCGCAGGCCGCAGGCAGGCAAGTCTGGGTACCACCGTTCCCAGAACGCCGACACAAGGGTCTACCGGAACCCGAAATCCGACATTTGGTGCGCCAGGTAGGGGTGCACCGGAATCTTTCTTCCGCCGGTTGCGTGAAATCTCCCGTCGTGTCCATGGCTGACGCTCGCCGAGCTCGCGCCGAGCGTCGGGCTGCTCGCGCCGCTCGAGTCGCCCAGACGGCTCCCGTCGGCAGACGCCCCCGCCGTTCCCCATCGTCCGCCGCCAACGCCGCCAACGACCCGGTGGAGAACGGGCAGCAGACCTATTGGGGGGAACTGCGCGACCTCTACCTCGCCCCTCGCGCTGGGCCGGCACCCCCGGTCGTCGCCGCTCTCCTGGGCGGCTCACTAGCGCCTCCTTCGAGCTGCCACGTCAAGCCTTTCACCCGCCAGATCGCCGCCGCCTCCAAGCGCTAGGGTGCCCTGCCGGGATGGGTGGCGCCCGAGGCCGACCTGCTCTTCAACTCGGACGATCACCCCTCCAACCCCGCCGGGTCGGTTGCGCTCCCGATGCTGTGCACCCCCACCATCTGCGAAGTGGCAGTCACCAGGACCCTCATTGACGACAGAGCCGGCCTCAACATGCTCTCTATGGAGGCCTTCAGCCTCCTCCATGTGCCACCAGAGCGGCTCCCACCCAGCAGGCCCTTTTCCGGAGTCGGAGCCGGCTCCACCGCCTCATTGGGACAAATTCTCCTCCTGGTGACCTTCGGCACCCACGACAACTTCCGCACGGAGCTGATTGACTTCAACATCGCCCCCATCAGCCTCCCTTACAACACCATCCTCGGCTACCCAACCTTGGCTCGGTTCATGGCAGCAACTCACCCGACGTACAACCTCATGAAGATGCCCGGGAGCAGCGGCGTCCTTACCGTGTCGGGAAACACTAGAGAGGCACTATAGGCGCTCAAGCATGTCTTCAAAGCGGCTGCAGCGGCACGACCCGCCGGCGTTGACGCTCCCGAGCCCAAGGGGGCTGCGCCGTCTAAGAAGAAGTAGCTATTCACTCAAAACAAAGCGGAGACCAAGCAGGTACCAGTCAGCGAGGAAGGGGCCACTGACGCCACCTTCACCATAGGTGCAAACCTCGAACCCGAGCAGGAGGAGGCCTTGGTAAAGTTCCTGCGCGCAAACAAGAAGGTGTTCGCATGGGGGCCTGATCAGCTGGCGGGGGTCCCGAGGGGCATGATTGAGCATCACCACAACGTATGCCCCAACGTGCGCCCCGTGAAGAAGCGAAGGCGCTGACGATCCACGGAGAAACAAGCTTTTATCGTCCAAGAGACCCGCAAGCTGGAGGCAGCATGGGTTATTCGCGAGGTCCGCTACCCGGATTGGCTGGCCAACCCAGTTGTCGTGCCAAAGAAAGGGGGAAAGGAGCGTATGTGTGTTGACTTCACCAACCTCAACAAGGCCTGCCCACAGGACCCATTTCCGCTTCCTCGCATTGACCAGATCGTCGATTCCACCGCTGAATGCGACCTGATGTGCTTCCTGGATGCCTTCTCAGGCTATCACCAGATCAAGATGGCGGTAGAAGACGTGGAGAAAACGGCTTTCCTGACCCCGTGCGGAGTGTACTGCTATACCTCCATGCTGTTTGGGTTGCACAACGCAGGCGCGACCTTTCAGCGGTTGATGCACATCGCCTTGGGCCGACAGCTCGGGAGGAATGCTGAGGCATACGTCGACGACATTGTGGTGAAGTCTCGGGAGGCAAAGACCCTGATACAGGACTCGGAAGAAACTTTCACGAGCCTTGATAAAGTGGACCTGCGGCTCAACCCGGAGAAGTGCGTATTTGGAGTCCGCTCGGGCAAGCTCCTGGGTTTCCTCGTGTCCCATAGGGGCATCGAGGCGAACCCGGAAAAGGTCAAGGCAGTCGAAGATATGAGCCCGCCAAAGACCCTCAGAGAAATGCAGAAACTCACCGGGCGCGTAACCGCGCTAGGACATTTCATCTCCAAACTGGGAGAACGAGCACTGCCATTCTTCAAGATGATGAAGAAGAAGGGCCCCTTTGAATGGACTGAAGAGGCCGACAGGGCATTCCAAGAGCTCAAGAGGTACCTTACCAGCCTTCCTGTGATGGTTGCGCCACGCCCACTTGAGCCCCTGGTGCTCTACCTCGCTACCACACCCTACTCCGCCAGTGCAGCCCTGGTGGCAGTTCGGGAGGAACGCCAGATCAAGGCTGCGCCATGCCCGGCTACGGCCCCGGTCGCGGCAGCACAAGACCAAGAAGACCTCGCGAAGGTCACAACCCCGGCAGACGGAGACCAGCCTCAGCAGGAAGGTGCCCCTAGAGCCGAAGAGGCCGCGCCAGGCGGCCAGGCGCTGGGGGCTCCATCGCCTCGGGAGGCATCAGGCCCTCCGGAGGGCACGGGCCTCGTCAGCACTCCTACTCTCGTCGAGCATCCGGTGTACTTCGTTAGCACGGTGATGCGGGACGCGAGGGCACGGTACCCCATGCCCCAAAAGCTCCTCCTCGTGCTATTGGTAGCCTCACGCAAACTGCGGCACTACTTCCAGGGTCATCCCGTCAAGGTCGTCTCAGCATACCCCCTGGAGAGGGTGCTCAGGAGCCCCAACTCATTTGGAAGAGTTGCTGAGTGGAACATCGAAGTGCAAGCATTTCAGCTGGAGTTCAGCACAACCAGAGTCATCAAGGGGGCCGCATTGGCAGATTTCTTAGCAGAATGGACGGAGGCGCCTGGCCTCGAAGCAGGCGAAGACCGGTCGCTTTCTCCAGGGAGCGATGCACCGGACGGCTGGGTCATGTACTTCGACGGGGCATTCTCCCGACATGGTGTGGGGGCCGGCGCGGTGCTCGTATCCCCTACTCAGGACAAGCTCTACTATGTCATGCAGCTCTGTTTCCAGCATGGGGAAAAGGTCTCCAACAACATAGTAGAATACGAAGGCCTGATAGCCGGCCTGAGAACCGCAATCGCTTTGGGGGTAAAGCGCCTCATCATCAGGGGCGATTCACAGCTCCTCGTCAACTTCTCCAGCAAGATATACGAGCCAAAGGACGAGCACATGGAAGCCTACCTCGCGGAGGTTCGCAGGATGGAGAAACAGTTCTGTGTACTGGAGCTGCGGCATGTGCCACGCGGCACCAAGCACGAGGCAGACAACATCGCCAAGAGAGCGTCCAGGCGGCTGCCTCAGGAGCCTGGCGTCTTCGAGGAGCGACTCTTCAGACCCTCAGCGGCACCGTCACTATCCGGCGGCGCAACCTGGAAAACTCCCCAGCAGCACTGCCTCGGGAGCCCGGCCTGCGGCCCGGCATCGAAGCGCGCTTTGCTCTTGGCGTTAGAACCTCGGGAGGGTGCTGGATCACGGAGCTCAAGAGCTACTTGATACAAGGGACCTGCCGGAGAAGGAGGAGGAGGCGAGCGTGTGGCGCGGCAAGCCACGATCTCATCGGGGGACGGGAGCTTTACCGAGGCGGCGAATGACGTGTCCTCGCGCTGCATCCCCAGAGAGAGCAAGGGAAGGAATTGCTGGAAGACATACACGGAGATCGCGGCACCACTCATCGTCGCGAACCCTCGTTGGCAAGGTGTTCATAGCCAGGTTCTACTTGCCCACATAGCGCTCAGCGACGCGGTCAAGCTGGTAAAGGCTTGCGAGGCCTGCCAATTTCATGCCAAGCAGATCCATCAGCCGGCGGGAGGTCTGCAAACTATACCCCTCTCATGGCCATTCGCGATTTGGGGGCGAGAAATTCTGGGCCCGTTCCCTCGGGCGCCAGGGGGCTATCGCTACCTCAACGTCGCCGTTGATAAATTCACCAAGTGGACTGAGGTGGAAGCTGTCTGCACCATCCCAGCAGGCTCGGCAGTCAAGTACATCAGGGGCCTCGTGAGCCGGTTTGGGGTGCCGAACCGCATCATCACCGACAATGGTTCGCAGTTCACCAGTAATCTCTTCAAAACGTACTGTGCAAACCTTGGAACGCAGATATGCTACGCCTCGGTGGTGCACCCTCGGAGCAACGGCCAGGCCGAACGAGCCAACGCGGAGGTCCTTAAGGGCCTCAAGACCAGGACCTTCAAGAAGAAGCTGGAGGCCTGCGGCAGGGGTTGGCACGATGAGCTCCAGTCTGTGATGTGGTCCATCCGCACGACCGCAGCCAAGTCGACTGGCGAGACCCCATTCTTCCTCGTCTACGGAGCAGAAGCTTTCCTCCCTCACGAGGTCAGGCATCGCTCCGCACGGGTCTTGGCATTCAACGAGGCGCAAGAGGACGCCATGCGGGGGACGGATCTCGTGTTGGGAGAGGAACGTCGTCGGGAGGCAGCTTGCGGCATAAGGTATCAACAGCGCCGCGATACCATCACTACCGCAACATCCGCCCCCAGACTCGGAGGTAGGAGACCTCGTGCTCAGCGGGTCCTCTCGTGGAAGGGTTGCATAAGCTCTCTCCCATGTGGGAGGGCCTGCTCAAAGTTGTTCATGTTTCCAGTGCCCGGCTCTGCACGCTTGAGACTTCGTGAAGGGCGCCCATCCCGAACGCTGGAACATCCAGCATCTCCAAGTTCTACTCGAAAAAGGCCCAAAGCCTGTGAAGAAGGAAAACGCGTGTGAAGCTTATTTTTTTGAAAAAGGCCCAGAGCCTATGAAGAAGGCAAACGCCTGTGAAGCTTATTTTTTTGGAAAAGGCCCAGGGCCTGTGAAGAAGGCAAATGCCTGTGAAGCTTATTTTTCTGGAAAAGTCCTAGAGCCTGTGAAGAAGGCCAACGCCTGTGAAGTTCATTTCCCCAAGAAAGGCCCGGAGCCTGTGAAGAAGGCCAGTGCCTGTGAAGCTCGCCGCCCGTGACACTCTCACGTAATAATGAGTTGGCGATGTACACGCCCTGGAGTATCAGGAGCGCCGGCCTCAGGCCCTGGGGCTCCCTCCCACGCCTAGTGGCAGCACCTAGCTCCGCGCTGGTGAGAAGACGTCGAAGACTAGATTAGGTGCTGGACACGGCTTTTTCATTTGCTTTCTGCAGTTGGCTTGTTCATTCCCATTTGAAGTTTTATTGAAGTTATTGCCGTCTTTGGCTTTCCACTCTTTGCCTTGACCACTCCTGAGGGAGTCCTGGATTAGTGGGTGTTCGGATGGCTCGACTATGACCTTTGGCTGGACTCCTGGACTATGAAGATACAAGATTGAAGACTTCGTCCCGTGTCTGGATTGGACTTTCCTTGGCGTGGAAGGCAAGCTTGGTGATACAGATATGTAGATCTCCTCCCATTGTAACCGACTCTATGTAACCCTAACCCTCTCCAGTGTCTATATAAACCGGAGGGTTTTAGTCCGTAGGACGAACAACAATCATACCATAGGCTAGCTTCTAGTGTTTAGCCTCTCTGATCTCGTGGTAGATCTACTCTTGTACTACCCATATCATTAATATTAATCAAGAAGGAGTAGGGTTTTACCTCCATCGAGAGGGCCCGAACCTGGGTAAAAACATCGTGTCCCTTGTCTCTGTTACCATCCGCTTAGACGCACGATTCGGGACCCCCTACACGAGATCCGCCGGTTTTAACACCGACATTGGTGCTTTCATTGAGAGTTCCTTCCGTGTCGTCATCTTTAGGCCCGATGGCTCCTCCGATCATCAAAAGCGATGCAGTCCAGGGTGAGACTTTTCTCCCGGACAGATCTTCAGATGTTGGCGGCTTTGCAATCGCGGCCAATTCACTTGGCCATCTGGAGCAGATCGAAAGCTATGCCCCTGGCCATCAGGTCAGATTTGGAAGTTTAAACTACACGGCCAACGTCCGCGGAGACTTGATCTTCGACGGGTTCGAGCCATAGCCAAGCGCGCCGCACTATCACGGTAGGCACGATCTAGCTCTGTCGCCGAAAAGTGCCCTGGAGGCCGCACCAGTGTCCGCTCCAACCCTTAACTCGGAGCCGACTGCGCCTATCAAGGATGGGTGGCTGGACACCGCCTCGGGGGCTGCAATCTCTACGGTGATCGAGCCGAACACCATATCTGTCCTTTGCGAAGCTCGTGACTCCAAGGTGCCAGACTCCTCTCCGGACTCCGAACCTTCCGCACCCCTGCCAATCGAATCTGATCGGGCGCCGATCATTGAGTTCACCGCCGCGGATATCTTTCAGCACTCGCCTTTCGGCGACATTCTGAACTCAATAAAGTCTCTCTCCTTATCAGGAGAGCCCTGGCCGGACTATGGTCAGCAAGGTTGGGATGCGGACGACGAAGAAATTCAAAGCCCACCCACCACCCACTTCAGAGCTAATCGCCGACTATTTAACCGACATGCTCGACTTCGACTCCGAGGACATCGACGGTATGGATGACGATGTAGGAGACGAACAGGAACCAGCGCCTATAGGTCACTGGACAACCACCCCATCTCACATACACCTAAAGGAAACAACGACGAGGAACAAAGGGATGCAACGAGGGATCGTTCCCTCGAAAAGCAATCAAAGCGGCTGCATAAGCGTCGCTCCAAACCCCACCTCGACAGAGAAAGCAGCCATACATACCCAGCCATAGAGCAGGGCGAACCGGCGGACGACCAACATGCCATCGAGCAACCGTCCGAACAGGGCAACTTGGATAAACAACCCGTCCTCGGCGAAGACAACAGTCCGGACGACCTCACGCCGGACAAGTTGCTGGAGCATAAGAACCTCCAAAAAAGGCTCGTCGCCACTACGCGTAGCCTGAAAAAACAGAAGCGGAAGCTCAAAACAGCGGAAGATGCACTCAGAATTAGATGGAGCAAAGTACTCAACTCCGCAGACAAACACGGCGACAGTCGCCAAACAAAGAGCTCTCCGAAGCGAAAATTACTGCCGGAATTTGATGATGAGGCCTTAGAGCCTCCGCAATCAAAAAATAAGGAAGCCACCCAGTCGGACAAACGACCCCATGGTTAACACATAAAGGCAAAGGACGCCACACACAAGCCAGCACGCGATCTGCACAAGGATTCGCATCAAAAAGATGGCCCAGCCAGATCTATCTATGGGCCAAGAAAGCAAGCTCTAGTAAGCAATGCAACACATCAAGTATTCGAACATCACGGTACGCCCAGATATAGGTGCGCCGCACACCCCCTATGTTTCATCGATGAGGTGCTGGATCATGAATTTCCAGCGGGATTCAAGCCCGTAAACATAGAGGCATACGACGGAACAATGTAACCTGGTGTTGCGGATTGAGGATTACATCCTCCACATACACATGGCTAGAGGAGATGATCTCCACGCCATAAAAATACTTACCCTCAAACTCAAAGGGCCAGCCCGCATTGGCTTAAAAGCCTTCCCGAAAACACCATTGGAAGTTGGGAAGAGCTCGAGGATGCTTTTTGGGCAAATTTTGAAGGGACCTATGTCCGACCTCCGGATGCGGATGATTTAAGTCATATAACTCAACAACCTGGAGAGTCAGCCCGGAAACTCTGGAACAGATTTCTTACTAAAAAGAACCAGATAGTTGACTGTCCGGACGCCGAAGCCTTAGCAGCTTTCAAACACAGCGTTCGAGACGAATGGCTTGCCAGACACCTCGGCCAAGAAAAGCCAAGAACAATGGCCGCATTAACAAGCCTCATGACCCGCTTTTGCAGTACCAGCGACCCAAGTACATCCGAAGTTAGGGATGGTAACGAGAATCCGCGACGCAGCAAGGACCAGCGCTGGACCAAGGGAAACAGCCTGAAGAGCACGGCAGTCAACGCCGGATTCAAAAGCTCTCGGCAGAATCAGAAAAAGCTGCCCCCCAAGGATAACAGAGACGAGCTAGATAACTTAAACAAAATCTTGGACAAGATATGTCAAATACACAGTACTCCCGGGAAGCCTGCAAACCATACCCACAGAGATTGTTGGGTCTTCAAGCAATCCGGCAAACTCAACGCCGAACACAAGGGGCTCGACACACCAAGCGAGGACGATGACGAACCCCACAAGCAGAGCATCGAAAAACAAAAGAGCTTCCCACAAGAAGTCGAAACAGTAAATTCACTTCACGTGACAAAAGGGGAGAACATAGTGACACCCATAGAGATACGCGCCATACGGCCTATCCCAGAGGAGTCCCGCCACTGGTTGTTAAAACCAATCACCTTCGACCATCAGGATTACTCTAGAAGAATCCGGAACGCAAGCTGGACCGCCTTGGTATTAGATCCGATAATTGACGGACTCCACTTTACACAAGTCCTAATGGACGGCGGCAGTGATTTAAACCTGATATATCAGGACACAATCCGCAAACTGGGGATAGACCCAACAACAATTCGCCCAAGCAACACTTCCTTTCAAGGGGTAACGCCAACCCAGATGCCCATTGTACGGGCTCTCTCCTGCTAGAAGTTATGTTCGGCTCACCCGACAACTTCCGCCGCGAAAAGCTAACCTTCCACATCGCCCCATTTACAAGCAGCTATCAAGCACTGCTGGGACGCGAAGCTTTCGCCCGCTTTAACGCAATACCGCATTATGCATCCCTTATACTTAAAATGTCAGGTCCACGAGGCATCATCTTATTAAAGGGAAATATCGAGTGTTCCTCGAGCACGGGAGATTGTGCGGCTGCATTAACAGCCACACACTAAACCGGCTTCACTAAGCAAAGCACCTAAACAGGTCGTTCAGACCCCGGACATGGCTAGACGAGTCCGGCGTGGGCTACTAGCCGCATACCCCGTTCGGGGGCTCCGCGCATGTACAACAAGAGACAATAAAGCTCAATTTTATTAATTTCTTAAAACGTAATTTGTTTATTTAATGTAACATACATTTTCGCACGATCTTTTTCAACTAAGTTCCTCTCTTTTACAGATGAACACCGTGCTACACCTGCCCGTGATACGCAAGACAACGGAGACAGAGGCGCAGACGTGCAGTAGGGACCCGTCGCAAGGATTCTTTTCAGAATAAGACCCTGCGTAAACCTTTTTTACTGTCTCTTGTTTATACACATCCCCCGGTTCCTTGCTATAACCAAGGTGGAGGCCGGCGTCTTAGCATTGGCCTCGTCAGGACTTTGCGCGTACCTTGACACCAGGGGCTTATTACTAAGGGTGTTGTTCAACCCGTTTTCATAAAGACCTAATACCTTAGGGAGTGTTCGGCGTCGCGAGGTTGGCCTTATATGCATTAGCTCCGAATCATGTCTTTGGTAAAATGTTGGGTTTCCCCGACTCCTGTGTTTTGCTGCCTTACGTTCCGCTCTATCCGCTAAAGCGGCACCAGGAGAACTACTGCGATTGTGCCCCGGTTCGGCCGGGCGAGCACCTCAGTAGAGAAAGCCGAAAACTGACTATCATGATGTAGCATGAGACTGGTCAAGCACTCGATGACCCACCGGAATCTTTAGGATTCCTCGGCATTAACGAAGGGCCGTTTCCCGGTCAGGCACACACGCCCCCGAATTCGGGCGAGCGCGGTGCCCCTAGGGGCTATATAGTAGCCCCACTGTCAAACTCCTATGGCTAAGTGAAAGTGATAAAGCATTATAGTCCGGTTTCCTAGTTCGCTGCGCTATCACCTCCTTTATAGGACCAAGATGTTGGATCAAGTGTGAAAATGTGCCTTCTACGAACACCCCCGCATTATATGCGTGGGGGCTGAAGCCGAAGACTGCCATCTTTCAGGTTATATACACATATAAATTAAACGGCCGCACAGGAGGTATTTTAATTCTTGCAGGCACAAGTATAAAAAGCTTTTATATTCGATCGAAACATTGTTTTACAATTATACATGTTATTCGAACATGATATCCTTCGAGCACTGCGTCTCTATTAAACGAGCGCCCTACAGATCTTCCTGAAAATAGTGCTCGGCAGTTACTCGGCTCCCGTCCGAATCTTGGTATGCAATGTCGGTGGCCTTCATCTCCGCTCAGTATGTCTTGACACGGGCAAGAGCCATCTGCGCACCCTCTATGCATGCTGACCTCTTCATCGCATTGATATGCGGCACCGCACCAAGGAACTGTTGCACCAAACCAAAATAACTCTTCGGCTCGGGCCTTTTCGGCCACAGATGACTCACGACGTCCTTCATGGCGAGTCTGGATAACCTATTCAGCTTCGTCCATTCGGCCAATCGCTCGGATAATGGAAGTGGGCGCTCTAGAGTGTGGAACTGCGACCAAAAAAGCTTTTCCACATCGTGATCCTTTTGATCTCGGAAGTGTTCGGCCGCGTCCGCGGCACTTGCCGCCAAATCCAGATAAGAATCCGCCGCACTCCACAGGCGGTCCAACTGAGCATACTTAGGATCCCCGAACTTCATCCGCAGCATAAAGGGCTTTCCAGCCGCGATATCTCCGGCCTGACGTAGCTCCTGCTTCATGGCTCTCATTGCAGAGCGAGCATCCTTGGCCTCGGTAGTGGCCTTTTCCAGGTCCTTTTGTTCCGCCCGATCTTCTTTTTCAAGAAGCTTGCAGCGGTCGGCAGCATCCTTCAATTTCACAGCCATCTCGGCCATTTCCTTCCTGCCTCGGCAGTGAGCAGCCTGTTCAGCCTTCAGCTCTTCGGCCGCCTTTAAGGCAGCTGAGGGAGTTCCGGATTAGGGTGTGTCCGGATAGCCGAACTATCATCATCGGCCGGACTCCAAAACCATGAAGATACAAGATTGAAGACTTCGTCCCGTGTCCAGATGGGACTTTCCTTGGCGTGGAAGGCAAGCTTGGCGATACAGATATGTAGATCTCCTACCATTGTAACCGACTCTGTGCAACCCTAACCCTATCCAGTGTCTATATAAACCGGAGGGTTTTAGTCCGTAGGACGAACAACAATCATACCATAGGCTAGCTTCTAGGGTTTTAGCCTCCTTGATCTCGTGGTAGATCCACTCTTGTAACACACATCATCAATATTAATCTAGCAGACGAGGGTTTTACCTCCATCAAGAGGGCCCGAACCTGGGTAAAACATCGTGTCCCTTGTCTCCTGTTACCATCCGCCTAGACGCATAGTTCGGGACCCCCTACCCGAGATCCGCCGGTTTTGACACCGACATTGATGCTTTCATTGAGAGTTCCTCTGTGTCGTCACCGATAGGCCCGATGGCTCCTTTGATCATCAACAACGACACGGTCTAGGGTGAGACTTCTCTCCCCAGATAGATCTTCGTGTCCGGCGGCTTTGCATTGCGGGCCAATTCGCTTGGCCATCTAGAGCAGATTGAAAGCTACGCCCCTGACCGTCAGGTCAGATTCGGAAGTTTAAACTATACGGCCGATATCCGCGGGGACTTGATCTTCGACGGATTCGAGCCACAGCCAAGCGCGCCGCACTGTCTCGACGGGCATGATCTAGCTCTGCTGCCGAACAGTGCCCTGGAGGCCGCACCAAAATCCGCTCCGACCCTTAATCCGGAGCCGGACTCCCCGATCGGGTACGAGTGGTTGAACACCGCCTCGGGGGCTTTAATCTCTACGGCGATCGAGCCGAACTCCATCCCTGTCCTTTGCGAAGACCTCGACTCCAGGGTGCCGGACTCTTCTCCAGACTCCGAACCATCCGCGCCCTTGCCGATCGAATCCGATTGGGCGCCCGTTATGGAGTTCACGGCCGCGGACATCTTTCAGCACTCGCCTTCTGGCGACATCCTGAATTCACTAAGTCTCTCTCTTTATCCGGAGAGCCCTGGCCGGACTACGGTCAGGAAGGTGGGGATACAGACGATGCAGAAATTCAACGCCCACCCACCACCCACTTCGTAGCCACTGTCGATAGCCTACACGACATGGTCGATCTCGACTCCGAAGACATCGACGGTATGGACGACGATGTAGGAGACAACAATGAACCAACACCTATAGGATGCTGGACAACCTCACCCCATGATGTATACATGGTGGATACACCTAAAGCAAATGAAGACGAGGAGCAGCGGGATGCTACGAAGGATAAATCCCTCGAAAAGCAGTCAAAACGGCAACATAAACGCCGAACAAAGTCCCACCTCAACAAAGACCCAGCCATAGAGCAGGGCGAACCGGCGGACAACGAACAAGCTATCGAGCAGTCGTCCGAACAAGACAACTTGTATAAACAATCTATCCCCGGCAAAGACAACAGTCCGGACGATCTTACACCGGACAAACCACCGGAGCAAAATGACCTCCAAAAAAGGCTCGTCGCCACTGCGCGTAGCCTGAAAAAGCAGAAGCGGAAGCTCAAAACAGCGGAAGATGCACTCAGGATTAGATGGAGCAAAGTATTCAGCACCACAGACAAGTACGGCGACAAATAACAACAAAGAGCTACCCGAAAAGAAAGCTACTGCCGAATTCGACGAGGAGGCCTTAGAGCCCCCACAATTAAAAAGCAAGAAGGCCACCTGGTCGATGGGCGACCTCATGGCAAAAGAGAGCGGCGAATGGCGCCAAGACACAAGCCAAGATATGCGATCCGCATAAGGATTCATATCAAGAGGATGGCCCGATTAGGTCCATCTATGGGCCAAGAAAGCAGGCTCGTCAAAGCAATACAATACGCCAAAATTCAAGATCATGGCACACCCACATATAGGGGCGCGACACCCCTATGTTTCACCGATGAGGTGCTGGATCACGCAATTTCAAAGGATTCAAACCCGTAAACATAGAGGCATACGACGGAACAATGCACCTCGAGTGCGGATCGAGGACTACATCCTGCACATACACATGGCTAGAGGAGACGATCTCCACGCCATAAAATACTTACCCTTAAACTCAAAGGCCCAGCTCGGCATTGGCTTAAAAGCCTCCCGAAAATACCATTGGAAGCTGGGAGAGCTCGAGGATGCATTTCGGGCAAATTTTCGGGGACTTATGTCCACCCTCCGGATGCGCATTTATCTAAGTCACATAACTCAACAGCCCGGAGAGTCAGCCCCGAAATTCTGGAACATGTTCCTTACTAAAAAGAACCAAATAGTCGACTGTCCAGACGCTGAAGCCTTAGCAGCTTTCAAACACAACGTCCGAGACGAATGGCTCGCCAGACACCTCGGCCAAGAAAAGCCAAGAACAATGGCCGCATTAACAAGCCTCATGACCCGCTTTTGCAGGGGAAGACAGCTGGCTGGCTAGATGCAGCACCAGTGACCCGAGTACATCAGAAATCAGGGATGGAAATGGGAAATCACGACGCAGAAAAGATCAGCGCCGGAATAAGGAAAATGGCCCAAATAGTACGGCGGTTAACGCCGGATTCAAAAGCTCTCGTCCGAACAACAAAACACTGCCCCTAAAGGATAACTTGACGAGCTATCCAACCTAAACAAGATTTTGGATAGACCGTGTCAAATACATGGTACCTCCGGAAGCTCGCAAACCATACCCACAGAGATTGTTGGGTCTTCAAGCAGTCCGGCCGACTTAACGCCGAACACAAGGGGCTCGACACACCAAATGCGAGTGACGAAACCCAAAAGCAGCACTCCAGAAAACGAAAAACTTACCCACAGGAGGTTAAAACAGTAAACTCACTTCACGTGATCAAAGGGAAAGACAAAGCGGCGCCCCCAAAAAGGCGTGCCGCACACTAGTTGTCAAAACCAATCACCTTCGACCATCAGGATTATTCCGATAATATCCGGAACGCAGGATCGACTGCCTTGATATTGGATCCTATAATCGACGGATTCCAATTTACACATGTCCTCATGGACGGCGGCAGTGACATAAACCTGATATATCAGGACACAATCCGCAGGATGGGGATAAACCCAACCAAAATTCGCCATAGCAATACCTCCTTTAAAGGAGTACTGCCAGGCCCATACTCCCTTTGCACGGGCTCCATACTGCTAGAAGTTGTGTTTGGTTCATCCGACAACTTCCGTCGCGAAAGGTTACTCTTCCATGTCGCCCCGTTTAAAAGTAGCCATCAAGCACTATTGGGACGCGAAGCTTTCGCCCGCTTTAACGCAATACCGCATTATGCATCCCTAACACTTAAAATGCCGGTCCACGGCATCATCTCGTTGAAAGGAAGTATTAAGTGTTACTCGGCGCTGGAAGAAGGGGAGACGCATCGACAGCTCCACAGCTATCCGGCTCCACTAGGCAAAGAACCTGCAATAGGTCATTCAAACCCCGGATACGGCTAGACGAGTCCGGCGCCCACTAGCGGCATACCCCCATAAAAGGGGCTGCATGCATGTATAAAATAGACAATAAAGCTCAAATTTTATTCACTTCTTCGAACCGTACTCTGTTTATTTAAATATTAAGTACATCTTTCGCACAATCCTTTTTTTCTTTTAAACTAAGTTCTAATCTTTTACAGATGAACAACGTGCTACACCCATCCAGGATACGGCACAACGGAGACACAGGCGTAGACGTGCAGTAGGGACCCGTTGCAAGGATTCTTTTCAGATTAAGACCCTGCGTAAACCTTCTTTCACTGTCGCTTGTTGATACACATCCCCCCGGTTCCTTAATATAACCGAGGAGGAGGCTGGTGCTTTGGCATTGGCCGCACTGTAAATTTTTGCGTACCTAGACACTGTGGGTTTAGGGCATTATTACGCCGATTTTCATAAAGACCGAATACCTTAGGGAGTATTCGGCGTCTCGAAAGTTAGGCCTTATATGCATCAGCTCGAATCATGTCTTTGGTCAAATGTTCGGTTGCCCGGCCTCGTGTTTTGCTGCTTTACGTTCCGCTTTCACGGCTAACGCGGCACTGTGGAGAACTACTGCGATTGTGCCCGGTTCGCCGGCGAGCACCTCAAGAGAGAAAGCCAAAACTGACTGTCATGATATAGCGAGAGACCGGTCAACCACTTGATGACTCATAGGAATGTTTAGAATTCCTCCGCATTAACGAAGGACGGTTTTCGGTCAGCACATACGCACCCGGACCGGGAGAGTGCGGTGCCCCCAGGGGCTATATAGTAGCCCCACCCTTGAACTCCTATGGCTAAGTGAAAGTGATAAAGCATTATAGTCCGGTTGCCTGGTTTGCTACGCTGTCACCTCCTCAACAGGACCAAGACGTTGGATTAAGAGTGAAAAAGCGCTTCTTTTTGCAAACACCCCCGCACTATGTGCGTGGGGGCTGAAGCCAAGGACTGTCATCTTTCAGGTTATATACACATATACATAAACGGCCGCACAGGGAGTAGTTTACTACTTGAATGCACAAGTATAAAAAGCACTCATATTACATTGAAACATTGTTTTCACAAATCATACATGTCATTCTAACATAATATCCTTCGAGCAATGTGTCTCTATTAAACGAGCGCCTGGCAGGACTTCTTCAAAGTAGTGCTCGGCAGGTACTCGGCTTCATCGAGTCTTGGGATGCAACGCGTCGGTGGCCTTCATCTTCGCCAAAGATGTCTTGACACGGGCAAGAGCCATCCGCGCTCCCTCAATACACGTCGATCGCTTCATTGCGTCGATACGCGGCACCGCACCAAGAAACTACTACACTACACCAAAATAGCTCTTTGGCTGGGGTCCGTCCGGCCACAAGTGAGTCAAGACATGCTTCATGGCCAATCCGGACAATCGATTCAGCTCGGCCCACTCGAACAACCGATCGGTCAGCGGCAGAGGACGCTCCGGACTATGGAATTGCGACCAATATAGCTCTTCCCTTTTGTGCCCCTTCTGGCCCCGGAAGTGCTCAACCGCGTCCACGGCACTCGCCGCCAAGTCCAGATAAGCATCCTCTGAACTCCATAATTTATCCAATAGAGCATACTTTGGATCTGTATATTTCCTCCGCAGCAGAAACGGTTTTCCAGCCGCAATTGCCCTGGCCTGACTCAGCTCCTCCTTGGTAGCTCTCAAAGCCGATTGGGCATTCTTGGTTTCAGCGGCGGCCTTCTTTAGGCCCTTCTGTTCCGCTTGATGCTCTTTTTCAAGAACCTCGCAGCAATCGGTAGCATTCCTTAACTTTTTGGCCATCTCGGCCATCTCCTCCTCGCTTCGGAAGTGAGCAGCCCGTTCAGCTTCTAGCTCTTCGGCCGCCTTTAAAGCGGCCGCATTACTGCTCCTGGCTTGCTCTTTCGCTCGGGCAAGTTCTGCCCGCAGCTCCTCAACGGCAGCGGCACCATCTGCATTAAAGCATACAAACAGTAACACATGGGCGTCAAGCTCCCTTAACAGGTGTCCGCATAGAAGTCACATACCTTGTGACTCGTCAAACTGTTTATTGACCAGCGCGATGTCCGCATCTGCCTCGTCAAGTTGCCGCTTCAGTTCGGCATATTCATCGATCCGGCTGGCCTCGGACGCTCCGCCGCTTGTTTAGAAGCGGCGATGTGTTAAAATCGATAATTTGATCTCGCACGCGTTGTCAATTTTGACAACATACCGAGTCTCAGGGCTACTATCTATACAGAGCGCATTTTATATGCATAATCGCCGAAGGTACATCATTTTTTGCGTACCTCAAAACCCGTCAGTAAGCTTCTGACGGCTTCACGCAATCCGCTCTCCGCAGATGCAATTCTTTCAATCACCGTACCCATTAGAGCACGGTGATCTTCTGAGATGGCCGCTCGCCCGAGCAGATCCTTCAGATCCTCCGACCGCACAACACTTGGCGCCGGACCTTCCGCCCCCGCCGGACTTGGGGGAACCCTCCGCGACGACACCTCTGGGTCGTCCGCTTCACATGAGGGTGCGACAGGTGGAGTCGTCTCGCTCTCCATCATCTCCGGAAGAAGATTCCCCGAAGACGAGCTCTGCTGAGAAGGGCTGAGGTCCGAACTACAAGGTACAATTCCTGTTATCTTCATAAGTAAATACGGGGACGCTCCTTATTTACAAGACCCCTTCTTTCTACTTACGGCTCGCTGGAGGGCTGATCCCCTTGGGGAAATAATGTGGTTGGGTTACTTCCCAGTACCGGGACTCTCCGCCAAGATTCCATTCCTTTCTTTGAGGCCTTGACCTCCGGATCTTACAAGCGATCCTCTTCTCTCCTCGGAAGGTGGGACTCTTAATCTCTCCTTCTGGATAGCCTCCTTCATGGAGGCAGTTGCTCCCCGCTCCTCCCTTCGCCTTCTTCAAAGGGCGCGACCTTCAACATATTGGTCAACATGGGATCCGGTGTGGTCTCTGGGAGGGGAGCCGGACACCTTATCAACTTTGCCTTGGCTATCCACTCCTGTTCAAAAACGGCTCCTTTAAAGGGCATATATGTATAATAAATGAATGAACAGCTTGTCCGTTACAGGGACTACTTACTTGAGCATCTGGCGATTGCAGCTTAGTCCTACGTCCTCGGTCAAGTCCGGACACTTCTCCCGTGATCCTAAGAACAGTTTATACATCTCCACGGGCGTCGTGCCCATAAAATTTTGGAGAGCTCGTGGTCCCTCCGGATTGAATTCCCACAGGTAGAGGGGGCGACGTTTGCAGGGCTGAAGACACCGGATCACAATAACCTGCGCCACTGCAACCAGATTGGTCCCTCTTTCCTAGAGATCTCGAATACGGCCCTGCAGCAGGGGAACGTCCTTGGACGACCCCCAGTCGAGCCCCTTGTTGACCCATGACGCCAGCCGCTATGGTGGACCTGAGCGGAAGGCAGGGAGCGCCACCCATTTGGTGCCCCTGGGAGCGGTGATATAAAACCACTCCCGTTGCCATAAACCAAGCTCCTCTTGAAAAGAGCCCTCGGGCCACGGAGCACCAGCACATTTGCTTATGACCGCCCCTCCGCACTCTGTTTGCTGCCCCTTGATCGCTTTTGGCTCCACCTTGAAGGTCTTGAGCCACAATCCAAAGTGAGGGGTAATATGGAGGAAGGCCTCACATACAACAATGAATGACGAGATATGGAGGATGGACTCCGGGTTCAAGTCATGGAAATCGAGCCCATAATAAAACATGAGCCCCCACACAAAGGGGTCCGTCGGGAAGCCTAAACCCCGACGGAAGTGAGATACGAACACCACGTTCTCGCCGGGCTCAGGAGTGGGAATGACCTGCCCTTGAGCAGGCAGCCTATGCGAGATCTCGCCGGTTAGATACCTGGCGTCTCGCAGCTTTAGCACGTCTTCCTCTGTAATGGAGGAAGACACCCATCGGCCATGCTGGTCGGAGTCGGACATCGTTGAAAGTCCGAAGCGCCTGAATCTAAAGCTTTGGGGTGTTGGAATTCGAAGCGCAGGGCGAACTCGATAGAGGTGTAAAAAGGAGAGGGCCTTGGTCTCGTTATAAAGAGGTTGAATACCAAGAGCCCACCCCGTGGTCGATTAGGACTCGCCTTTGATAGAGAAGGCAGGCCAATGGGCGTGGTTGGGTTACCCACGTCCGTATTGATGGGAGTCCCGGAATAAGGGGAACACGATCTCTACCTCGACAAGACGTGCCAAGGAAACCGCTTCGCTAAACGCCCTGAGGTGGAACAGTAAAAACAATTGAATAAAGGTTTGGTAGTGGTGCGACGTCACGCCACCAAATATGTCAGCAGATTGATCTTGTGTAATATTATTCTCTCTACGGTGGTATGTGGAATTTATTTTGCGAGCGGACATCGCCCCGGTGTTCACAATCTTCTATAAATTATTTGGAGGAAGAACCCGCCTTGCAATGCCGAAGACAATATGTGCGCCAGACTCATCGTCATTGAAGCCTGGTTCAGGGGCTACTGAGGGAGTTCCGGACTAGGGGGTGTCCGGATAGCCGAACTATCATCATCGGCTGGACTCCAAGACCATGAAGATACAAGATTGAAGACTTTGTCCCGTGTCCGGATGGGACTTTCCTTGGCGTGGAAGGCAAGCTTGGCGATACGGATATGTAGATCTCCTACCATTGTAACCGACTATGTGTAACCCTAACCCTATCCGGTGTCTATATAAACCGGAGGGTTTTAGTCCGTAGGACGAACAACAATCATACAATAGGCTGGCTTCTAGGGTTTTAGCCTCCTTGATCTCGTGGTAGATCCACTCTTGTAACACACATCATCAATATAAATCTAGCAGGACGTAGGGTTTTACCTCCATCAAGAGGGCCCAAACCTGGGTAAAACATCGTGTCCCTTGTCTCCTGTTACCATCCGCCTAGACGCACAGTTCGGGACCCCCTACCCGAGATCCACCGGTTTTGACACCGACAGCGGCCGCATCACTTTTTCTGGCCTGCTCCTTAGCTCGGGCGAGTTCCGCCCGAAGGTTCTCCATGGCAGCGGCACCATCTGCATCAAGCATACATGTTTTAAGGCACGTGCATCAAGCCCCCTTACCGGGTGTCCGCGGAGAAATTGCATACCTTGTGACTCGTCAAGCCGCTTGTTGACAAGCGCGATGTCGGCATCCGCCACGTCAAGCTGCCGCTTTAGCTCGGCAAATTCATCAGTCCGGCTAGCCACCGGACACTTCTCCTCCTACATAGGAAGAGCGACATGTTATACCTGGGATTATGATCCTCGGCGCGCTGTCATTTTTGACAACGCACCGAGTCTCAGGGGCTACTATCAATACAGGGCACATCTTTTATATGCGGAACTGTCAAAAGGTACATCATTTTGCGTACCTCAAAACCTGTCAGTAAACTCCTGACGGCCATGTGCAACCCGCTTTCCGCGGATGAAATCCTTTCAATCACCGTGCCCATCAGTGCATGGTGTTCTTCTGAGATAGACGCTCGCCCAAGCAGATCCTTCAGCTCCTCCGAACGTGCACTGGACGGTGCTGGACTCGTCTGATGGCCTTTTTCGAAGGCCGGACACGGAGGGCTTTGGGGAGCCATACAGCTACTTTCCGGCCCTGCCGGATTCGGAGAAACCCTCCATGACGACACCTTAGGGTCGCCCACCTCGCAAGGCGGTACGGCAAGGGGAGGCGTTCCGCTCTCCATCATCTCCGGACGAAGATCCCCTGAAGATCAGCTCTGCTGAGAAGGGCTGAGATCCGAACTACAAGGTAAAAATTCAGTTGTCTTTCTCAGGAATAGAATAGGGATGTATCTTATTTTAAAACTCTCCTCTCTACTTACGGCTCGCTGGAGGGCTGATCCCCTTGAGGGCACAGTGCGGCCGAGGCACTTCCCGGCGCAGGACCCTCTGACGAAGATCTCTTCCCCCGCTTTGAGACCATGGTCTCCGGGTCTTCAGAGGCGGCCCTCTTCTTTCCCTGGATGGAGGGATTCTCGATCTCTCCTTTCCGGATAACCTCCTTCAAGGTGATGGTAGCTTCCTTGTTCCCCCCTTCGCCTTCTTCAAAAGGTGCAACCTCCAGCATCCTAGTTAACACGGGATCCGGCGTGGTCTCGGGGAGGGGGGCCGGACACCTAATCAGCTTTGCTTTCGCTGTCCACTCCTGTTTAAAGGGACAGCTCCTTTAAGGGCAATTTTATGACGAATATACGGATAGCATATCCGGGTACATGGATACTTACTTGAGTATCCGGGCGATTGCAGCTTAGACCTGCGTCCTCGGTCAAGTCCGGATACATTGCTTATGATCTGAAGAACAATTTATACATCTCCATGGGCGTCACGCCTGTAAATTGTTGGAGAGCTCGTGGTCCCTCCGGATTAAACTCCCACAGGCAGAGGGGGCGGCGTTTGCAGGGCAAAGTGCGGCGAATCAACATGACCTGCGCCATTACGGCCAGGTTGATGTCTCTTTCCAGGAGATCTTGAATGCGGTTCGCAACAAGGGCACGTCCTTGGACGGCCCCCAGTCAAGCCCTTTATTGACCCATGATGCCAGCCGTGGGGGAGGACCCAAGCGACAGGCAGGAGGCGCCACCCACTTGGTGCCCCTAGGAGCTGTGATATAAAACCACTCTCGTTGCCATAAGCTGAACTCCTCTTGAAAAGAGCCCTCGGGCCATGGAGCGTCAGCATTGTTGCTTATAACAGCCCCTCTGCACTCCGCTTGCTGCCCCTTGATCATCTTCGGCTCTACTTTGAAGGTCTTAAGCCACAATCCGAAGTGAGGGGTAATGCGGAGGAAGGCTTCGCACACGACGATGAACGATGAGATGTGGATGATGGACTCCGGATCCAAGTCGTGAAATTCTAACCCATAATAAAACATGAGCCCCCTCACGAAGCGGTCCGTCGGGAAGCCTAACCCCCGAAGGAAGTGAGACGCGAACACCACGCTCTCACCAGGCTTGGGAGTGGGAATAATCTGCCCTTGAGCAGGCAGCCTATGCGAAATTTCGCCAGTTAAATACCTGGCATCTCTCAGCTTTAGCACGTCTTCTTCCTTAACGGAGGAAGGCATCCACCGGCCTTGAAGGTTGGAGCCGGACATCCTCGAAGGTCCGAAGCGCCTGAATCTGGAGCTTTGGGTGTTGGAACTCGAGGCGAGGGGCGGATTCGATTGAGATTGAAAGAAAGGAGTACAGCCTTGGTCTCTTTATAAAGAGGTTGAATACCAAGAGCCCTCCCCCGTGACTGTTTGGGACTCGCCTTCGGTAGACGAGACATGCAAGCGGAAACGATTGGGTTACCCACGCCCGTATTGATGAGAATCCTGGAATAAGGGGACACGATCTCTGCTTTGACAAGACGTGCCAAGGAAACCACCTCGCTAAACATGCTGAGGTGGGACAGTAAAAACGATTCGAATAAAGGCTTGGCCGTGGTGTGATGACATGCTGCGAAATACGTCAGCAGATTGGATTTGTGTAAATATTATTCTCTCTACGGTGGTATGTGGAA
This sequence comes from Aegilops bicornis, assembly GCA_021605145.1. Classification (NCBI taxonomy): domain Eukaryota; kingdom Viridiplantae; phylum Streptophyta; class Magnoliopsida; order Poales; family Poaceae; genus Aegilops; species Aegilops bicornis. Next base: position 342,959,567 of record CM038670.1, read on the forward strand.
ATTATTTTGCAGAGCCGGACACTATCCTTGTGTTCAAAATCTTCTATAAAGTATTCGGAGGAGGAACCCTCCTTGCAATGCCGAAGACAATATGCGCGCCGTACTCGTCGTCATTGAAGCCTGGTTCAGGGGCTACTGAGGGAGTCCTGGATTAGGGGGTGTCCAGACTATGACCTTTGGCCGGACTCTTGCACTATGAAGATTCAAGATTGAAGACTTCGTCCCGTGTCCGGATGGGACTTTCCTTGGCGTGGAAGGCAAGCTTGGTGATATGGATATGTAGATCTCCTCCCATTGTCACCGACTCTATGTTACCCCAACCCTCTCCGGTGTCTATATAAACCGGAGGGTTTTAGTCCGTAGGACGAACAACAATCATACCATAGGCTAGCTTCTAGGGTTTAGCCTCTCTGATCTCGTGGTAGATCTACTCTTGTACTACCCATATCATCAATATTAATCAAGCAGGAGTTCCTTGTCTCTTGTACTACTCTGGGTAAAAACATCGTGTCCCTTGTCTCCTGTTACCATCCGCCTAGACGCACAGTTCGGGACCCCCTACCCAAGATCCACCTGTTTTGACACTGACAGCTCCCCTGCCTCGATTTCTCTCGCGCGAGTCTCGCGAGGGAGCAACGCGGGCACCCTCGCGAGTGTTTTCTTCCCTTATTGTTTGAGGCTTCCCTAACCGGGTCCACTACAGGAGCACCCCTCCCAGTCCGTGCCCCACGGGCACCGCGACGCAAACACAGGACCTGGGTCGGTTGCCTCCACGGCTGGGGCCGGAAGCCACCTCTCCTAACTAATCTTTGCAGGACATGAAGCGTTCGACGGGGCCTCGGCCTCAGGAAACGAAGGCCACGGTAGGTCCCCCCGAGCTAAGAAATTTCTACGAGCAGGCGTGAGGCACAAAAGCATAATATAGAAATAGCGGAAACAGTATGATAATTAGCAGCAACAGTTCAAGCACGCCCCCGGGGGCCCTACACTACTATCTCTTTGCGCAGGAAAAGGAGAAGAACAAAATAAGCACGGCTCGCTCGGCACCAACTCATGGCGAAGGCTCGAACTGCCTCCGGAGCTTAGGCAGACTCCGTCTCGCGCTTCACTAGGGCGCGACGGCGGGCTGACCCACTACCTCCTTCCAGGCGGGCGCGACGGTGCGGAGGCTGGTCGCGGCCACCGCTGGAGGAGCTGCTGTCCAAAGGAGAGCTGTCGAAGCTCGACGAGCCCCGGGCGCCGCCAACCATGCGTGTGCTGTCGTCTTCATCCTGATCGTCGCCGGGGCTGGGTCCACGACCGCGGTCATCGTCTTCTGAGCAGCACCCGACGCGGCGACCGTCTTCTCCAAACACCCTCACAAAGAGGGTGGCATCGCCGTCGAACTTGAAGTGCAGAGTGCACCGCCGGCTTGGACCACGCCCGCGGGCAAATGTTTGCCTGCCGCGAGTCAGGGCCACACTCCCGACGGAGGAGACCTCCAGCGAAGCCCAGGAGGCCCGGCTGCAGCAACCGTCCGCCTGAAGCCAGAGGCCGCCCGGGGCGCCGGCTGGAAGTTCACCCAAAAGGAAGCGGGGAAGCTGGAGCCAGGTGCTGGTCGGCTCCACCCACCACATGACAAACTCCGGCAGCACCTCTGTCGAGTGGAAGCGTGGCCTAGGAGGCCGCGCGGTCCCAGCGCGCCCCCCATCGACAACCCGGCGACCGTCGCCGCACAGGAGATTGCCCCCACGGCCACGGGAAGCCGCTGCGGGAGCCACAAGATGCTTGCGAGGACGGCCTCGACCGCGCTTGGCCGGGGGAGAGTCAGGCTCTACCTGGCGGGCCTTCCCCTTCTCCACAGCTGAGAACCTCTTCGACGGAGCCATGGAGAGAAAGGAACAACAAGAGGAGATGGACTGGAAGGGCTCGCGCCGTTCCGTACTTATAGCCGGAGGAGGCCAACCGTCGGCCTCCACGATCGTAGGTAATCATGACCCATTTCTGCATGCAGGGACTTGTCAAGTCGTGCGGTTGCCGAGGCGTCGTGGGGAAGTGGAGGCGCCCACGACCAATCAATCGCCACATGGCGCCCAAGGCCTCAGGCTGTTGGGGCCCGCGGCGGTTCGCACTTGCCCCTTCGCTTCCCTGCTAAGCCAAGTCCGGGCGCGCCTTGGGCCCGGGGGCTACTGTCGGCGTTCTGGGAACGGGGGTCCCCAGACTTGCCTGCCTGCGGCCTGCGGCGTGGCTCAAGTGGGGGCCCAGGACGGCCTAGCTTCATCATCTCAAGCTCAAGACCCTCACGAGGGGCCAAGCCTCGCGAGGCGGACGATAGGAACCTACCTCAGGAGCAGCCTCGTCACGCAGGATCGCGAGGAGGCGGAGAGATCAAGGCGGGGTACCTCGTGAGGGTGCCCCATGACGCAAGCCATGGCGATCAAGGCAGGCGGGCGCCAGGCGGGCGCCAGCCCGCGCAGTGTCCTCATTTCCCCTTTGCTGCAAAGGAGGCAAGCACAGGCCGGCATCAGGCAAAGGTTACCGCTTCGGTGCAACAAGACCAAGACCAGCAGAACGGCAGGATGGAGGTCATCGTGGAGCCCAGGACGGCGTCACCGTCAGAGCCTTTGGCAGCCGAAGACCAACTTTAGTCAGGATAAGTGTACCAGATGTTCCCCTTCAAAATGGCCAATTGTTGGCGCCCTTCCCGCTCATTATTTGGGAAGAGGCCCAGGGCCTCCCTCTATAAATAGGACTAGCCACCCCAATGAGAAGAAACGAACAGAAAACAGGGCAATCCCCCTAGAGAGAGGGAGAGAGGCGACTGAACTCACCCAAGCAGTTCATCGCACCAGCTCAAGAACAGCCCCTCGCGAGTCTGTTCTTCCCTTGTATTGTTCATCATCGGCCCCTGAGGCAATCCACCACACCACAAACTAGAGTAGGGTATTACACCACAACGGTGGCCCAAACTAGTATAAACCTTGCGTCTCTCGTGCTGATTCATCGTTCATAGTTTAGGTCCCTCGCAATCCATCGACGCACGTGAACTAGTAGGGGAAAGATCTCCGCGCGCACCCCAGTGTTCAAACCTCAAGGGTCTGCCAGAACCCGAAATCCGACAATGCCCGAGGGATATAATGAGATGGGTAACCACTTGATGACGAAGTGGTGTACCGAGGCAAGTGTGTGTGTTGCATTGAAAAACGGATTGGTTTTAGTTGCGACCGTTATTCCAACCTTACGTGCACAACCACTCTACCCTTGTATGGAAAAGGGCATTACTGATTACCTAGGCCAATACTAGCTTGGAGCCCGCATTACTAGTGACGGGGGAGAGTTGGTGCTCTCTCTCGGGACGGGGTCGTGCCAGGTAGGGCGGCCATGACTGTTTTTACAGGGCACCGGACACACCGTTGGTACCCTGTGCTTGTGGTATGTGATGAATATGGGAGCGAGGCTCCACAATTTTAAGATGTGAAATGTTGGGCACGGGGGTTACTACCAATCGAGTAAACTCTATGTTAGTTTCGTCTAAGGAAAGATAGTCATCGGGTTCTTACCCCAGGTACTTGACGTACCGCGGGTCGTGGATAACACGAAAGTTCCCCGGGTCTTGTGGTAAAGTGTGCATCCTCTGCAGAGTGTAAAACTATTTGAATAGCCGTGTCGACGGTCAATGACAGTTGGATAATTGCTCTTGGGCTACGCACACATGTTTACGAAACCCGGTGAGTGTGTATGGAAAAGTGGAAAGAACTACCTGGGTCAAGTCAAAAGACTTGACATGATGATTAAGATGGGTTCGTTCCAACTCAATTTATGTTGATATCTGTAACCTGTCCTCATGGTTACTTGAATGCTTATGATGCATGCCTTACAAATTGTTGAACATGTCATAGCACTCAGAAGTAGCTTTCTGCAAAATTTACCTATGTCATGCATTGTTGTATCTTGAACCAAAACATGCGTTGCTTGCGAGTACATTCAAAGTACTCATTGGCTTGCCACTTTGGTTATTTTATTGGCCAAGCATGAAAGAACAGGATATGATGAAGAATACTTGATTGTGAACATGCGAGCTAGGACGCTTCCCAGTCACAATGCATGTAGGGTTAAGGCAGATGGCATGGTTCCAAGTTATCGATGAAGATTTCCGCTGCGAAGTTATACTCAAGACTCGACCATAAAGGTCATAATTTGTGTAAGACGGTATGTATGGATGTAAGACGCTTGTTATTTAGCTTCTGTGTGTTCAGTGAGCATTGATCTCTGGGATCACTGTACAAGTGCATTCGGTGATCACAACTTATGAGTCGGGGTCCCCACAGAGCTGGTGTCAGAGCCATCCTGACTGTAGGAAGCCTTAGTTAGCATGGTCATTAGTTAGGGTAAAACTATTTCCAAAACTATTACTAGTTTTCAAAACTATCTATATTTCTCATCCCCTTCTCAGTTTTTCGAAAACTAAGATATACTTTCCTTATTTATCTCTTCCCCTTCAATTTTTTTAATGGACGCTAGAATCCTTATGCCCGGGCCACGGGATTCCTTGTAATCCTCGTGGATAATATAGAAGGAAGACGCCTTGCCAGACACTCACCCACCTCTTCTGAACACAAGATTGGCGATGCCACAGCGAGACGATGCCAACAGAAGATACGCCCTCGAGGAATGAGGACATGAAGATCCAGAGGATGGTGACACCTTTGAATTTGCCCCAGGATGATGCAATCTTGGCCTACGATGATCAGGGCATAGGATATGCAAGATCATGATATACATCGCTAGTAGAGCAACTGTTCTAGGGTGGAACCCTAGACGGCGATCTTCCACGAAAGGAGCGGATCACGAGAAGAACACGAGGGGAAAACGAGGGGAATCACGAGGGGAAACACGAGAGAATCACTCAACCAACAAGAATAGATCACACATGCGCTAGATCGATGAACACAAAGGGAGATACATGATTCAAAGTCGACAAAGGATGATACAAAGGTAACCGGTTCTTCTCTGTAAGGAGGTCTTGATGGGGGTCTTCTCCGTGAGGAGGTCTTGAATCCAACGTGGATCTTCTCCTAAGAGGGGCCACGGTCTCTCTCGTGGATTAGATCCGTATGGATGAGCAAAGCTCTATCTCAAGTATGAGCTAAACCAATGCTAACCCTAGATAGAATGAGGTGGGGGAGTATATATATTTTAAGTCCACGAAGGGGTAAGTGAGAGGGGGGATACATGGGCCCTAGGCCCGTCCTCTGTGCACAGGCAGGGCGGTAGTACCGGACCCTCAGGCGGTAGTAATGCTTCAGCGGTAGTACCGCTGGGTGTAGGCGGTAGTGCCAGACCTGCTCCACTCGAGTACAGGAGTTTGTCGGGTTGAGCGGTAGTAGAGCGGATGTTGTGCGGTAGTACCGCTTGGGGGCCTTTAGCGGTAGTACCGCTGGGTGTGGGCGGTAGTACTGCTCGTTCCAGGCTTGGCGGATCCTCTTCGTGCTCTTGATGTCCATCTCGCACCGTAGCTTCTCCTAGGCTGGTTCCTTGGTACCTAAGCACACAAAGCATCTTCGATTGAGGTAGCAGCCATGTCTTAAGTGTGGGAGGTGGCGGTTCGGAGAGGAGTGAGTTCACCTTGTGTCCCATGGCGTATGGTTGAGGTCTCATCGTATGTCCTCTTGGGGCTTGGAGAGTAGTCAGAGTGTACATGGGGATGAACGTGGGATGCTCCGCATCATCTCCCCTCCCTTGGGAAAGATCCGACCTCGGGTCGTGATCCTCATCACCATGGAAACGGTTGTCGTGGACGGACTTGAAGTTGGACGGATTTGAAGACATTGCGCAACCCAAGTACTACAAGGTGTCGCCGGAGTGGTATACATGCAAAAGGAACAAACACAAACAACACTCGGAAATATAATGGTTAGCGCACACAAGGTGTCCATCAAATAAGCATGAGTTCGTCCGAAGGAATTGTTCATGAAAAGGCACGAGATGCTTATCCAAAAGATGTAAAATGACATGTAAAGCATTCATGGGAGCAAAAACATTCATTATGCACACAAATGTGTTGTGAATATGGTCAATGCAACCACGGTGCAAAATGATGTCATAGTGAGACGGTTTATCAATAGCATGAATATGGCAATGGATGCTCAATATGAAGAAATTATCATGCAATTGATGGTATGAAATATGATCATGATGTATGAATATGCCATCAAGAAAGATCACAACAAATTTGCTAAGGAAATGTACAAGCTCATATATCATGGATGACATGGGAATAGGTGCAACAAGGCAAGCATAAAGTGAGTCAATCCATGCATAGGGTGCAAACTTGTGGTGAGTATGATATGTCCATCGAGCATGACATGTGTGAGCACAATCAACAAATATGAAGGTGTTGGTGCAATGTGTCAAAGGAGTGTTGATGTACCAATGCTCGATGTCGTGGCATGAGTAGAAGTCCAAAGGTGCATCAAATAAGTCCGAGCGCTCCTCAACTTGAAGGCCCAAAGGGTCCATCTCCAATGCTGGTGCTCCATCCAATAGACGATCATGTAGACAAGAAGAAGGAGATAACAATGAAAGAATGACCCGTCCAATATGCATATGTGAGGATGGCTCAGAGGGAAGGGGTTCACCTTTAGGAGGATGTCGAAAATGTTGGTGTTGCACATCGTGTATGCCTTCGCATGACCAAGTTGTCGCATAACGGCACCGCCTTGTGAATCCTCCAAAATGAAAGAACATGACAAACACTCGGAAAAACAAATGAGGTTAGCGGAAGTGCAAAACCTATCATTCGTGGGGTAAGATACCCAACAAGTGTATGCATCATGCTCATCATAAGAAAGGACAAGGGAGCATTTCATAGTGTGGAGGCATATGATGCGAGAACAACCAAATACAATAGGCTCAAGTAAACAAGTATGCATCACAAGTAATATGTCCAAGTCTCCATGATCAATAAGCATAGCAAGTTGGCACTCAATACAAGGTGATATGAGAGATGCAACTAATTGAGACAAGAGACAATGATCATGAAAAATCAAGTGAGAGGCATGAACATATATGTCATCAACCCAAGAAAGCGAGTAAGAATGGAACATGGGTGATGCAACCGAGCAAGTAATCATAGTGATCAAGTCAAGCTAGCTAGTAGTGCGAAGATGCAACGTACTAGGAGGAATCATGGCAAGCATGTCATGTGTGCAAATAGTGGGCATGAATAATGCACATGACATATCACAAGCATGAAAGCAAGATATGGGAAAATTATCATCAATGTATTGGCGAGAGGCCATATGTAAATAGCAATGGGATATCATGACTCTCCCAACACAACAAGCATCAATAGCATGAGGCCCATGATAAACATTGCAATAGCAACAAGGATCTCCACCAAGCATGCAAATACACATAGGAATAGCATAATGGTGAATCATGGTTAGATGCAAGCAAGGGTCACAATCGTATGGCAAAATCATGTAAAGAGGCATAGCATGCAAAGTGAACACGATAGTATGGGCATAAGGTAACAAGTGATATATAGCCCAAAGCCGTGTGAGAGACAAGTAAAATAGATGTGCGTAGTCCTTGTGGGGAAGGAATGGTGGGAAGGATAATCCACGGGATCCCAAATTGTCGTTGCTCTCAAGAGCTCATTTCGTCAACTCGTGGGATTGTGAGGTTGACGAGTATACATGAGTACCTACACAAAACAAAGGCAAAGGGAAAATTGTGTGTGCATGTTAGATGTACACATCATCCATCATAATGCATACATGCTTGAGTTGGTTAGCACCAAATATCCAATGCTCGAATAAATGAGATGCGTGACATAGAAACATGTCATCCATCATGAGAGGTTTGTTATTATGTATAGCACAATGGAGATTCAAATTGTGTAAAGCATCATGAGAAATATGTAGTGCATTGTTATTCATGGAATGCATATGGTGCAAGAAATTATGGGGGTCATGCAAAGTATGGAACGAATCAACATCTCCTAATATGTATGAGGAAACTATGGGGGTCTCCTCATGAGCATTTGTAGAAACATCACATGGAGAATATTGACAACATCTGAAACAAAGCATATTTGGAACAATGTGATCATGGCATGGCATAGTAGATGAATTGCGCACATCATGTAAAGGAAGCATGCAATATCATCACATGAAAAACAAAAGCCAATGATCATCATCTCGTCATCTATGCCATAAGTGCAAATGGAATTTATTTTAATGGGGCATGCATAGTTACTATGTTGAGATTGAAACGATGCAATATGGGAGACTCACTCATAGCATATGACAAGTTCACTGGATTGTCAAACATGATGTGACCGATAGAATTTTCACATGATATCCTATGGAACATAGCATCACAACTAGGCAAATCAACATGCTCATCATCATATTCATCATAAATAGGTAAGTCATGACATGAAGAAGTCGCACTAGCATGAAGCATGGGAATAGGTGGATCAACATCATGCAAGCAATCATTGGTGATATAGTCCACTAGTGGGACAAGAGAAGCACCATCACCTATGTTGCCTTTAGAGCATCGCTCATGTGTTGTAGGTGAGGTGTCGAAGACCAAGTCGTGGTCATCTTCATCTTGATGGAACCATGTGGGTGGTGCATCTTCTTCCACCATGGCCATCGTCGTCTCCATTGGAGGTATGGACTCGTCGAGGATAGGCATGTCGTCATCTAGGAGACCTAGCACCAAAGAAAACACACTTGGAGTAGAGGTTAAGTTGTTAGAGTTCATAGTGGCCTCACATGCCTGGTCAACTACCTCACCCACTAAGTGTTGTGGCTCACTCACTCCCTCTTGGATGCTCTCACTCGTATGGTTGGTGGAGTCACTCAAATGGCTCTCAACCTCACATAGGATGTGTGGCATGCTCTCATGTGTGGGGCTAGTGGTGGTCACACTCATCCTCTCATAGGAAATGCACTCAATGTTACATATGGTGGAGTCACTCATATCACTAATGGTGGGGTGGCTCTCCTCACATGGAAATTGGGGCATCTCTTTATATGTGGGTGTCGGAGAGATGGTGCAAATGTCTCCATGCTCAATCATGTCGTAATCGTAGCCGTGGATGAAGTCCGAAGATGGCACATCACTATCCTCCATGTAACATCCCTATTTTCCTAAATTAGGATTTTATTAGATCATTCATATGCATATCAAATTTTTATTGCATTATTTGTCTTTCTGCAATATTCGAATCATTATGCAACTAAAGGCAATTTATTGGAGCGGAGATAACATGACTTCTCCCCTGTTTTAAAAATGTTCATAATGTGCAGAATATTATTTCCAATTCATTTGATATGTTCTGGTAATTTTTGCAATCTTCAAAATATTTTATTTGAGTGTTTATTAATGTTCTGTGTGGCCTATTGCATCAAAATTATTTCACAAAATTGCATTAGTGTTGGAACTAGTGTTCCTGTAGTTTATATCTGTAGGGATATTTTGACTATGTGTCTAGGTATTTTTATTTAGATTTTATATTGTGTATTTTATTTTATTTATTTTGTTCTACTACTGTCTTTATTAAAAAAAGAAAACCACAGCAAAGCGCACCACGCGGCCTAGCAACCGCGGCCCATGACCGCCACCGCAGCTCGCCGCTTTCGCTGTCAAGGTCGTGATCGCACGCTCAAGACTGACCAGATCGCCGCTGGCTACCGATCGACCTCTCCCCAGCCGCTGACCAGCGGGCCCCGCACCCATCCCCTTCCTCCGGCCGGATCAAGACGCTTCAAGACGCCCAAATGAGGCCGAGCCGGATCGACCTCGCGCTCCTGGTCCATCCCGTGTCCACCAGAGACACCGCACGCGAGGCAAAGCCCTAGGGGAGACCCCGCAACCCCTTCCCGACCCCTATTGCTGCCGACGCTTTGCCCGAGCTCGTTTTGGATCTCGGGAGAAGCTCCGCCGACCGCCGCCGTTCACCGGACATTTGGGCCGCTGTAAGAGCATGTCCCGCCACACCGCCTGCTCCACTCGATTCCCCTCGCGAAGCCGCACTCGTTTGATGCTTTGGAGTAACTTGCAAAGCAACAGAACAATGCCGCCGCCGACGCCAGACTTCGTCGAAGTAACCGAAGTTCATGTCTCCGCCACCGCCGCTCGAGGGTGCCTCGACGCCGTTGAACACCACCACCTCCTCCGCTCGACACCGCACCCACCCATCACCTCATCTTCGCCGGAGACACACCGGACGAGCGCCGCCGCCGTTTTCCTCTGTTTTGCGGGTGAGCACGCACGCACAGCAAACCCGTGCCAATCACGGGCCGTCACGTGGCAGTTCGCTACAGTAGCTGCTACAGTAAACCGCCTAGGAGATTTATGCTGTTTTTGTTTTTTTAGATTTTCAGCCAAAACTTCGAATAGCTATAACTTTTAGCCTATATAGTATTTTTAGGTGTTTTGTGCTTGCTGTTATGCTCCTGTTGTTGGATTTTTAAAATGGTTTTCTTGTTGTTGGTTTTATTTTGGCTTTATCTGACTTTCGGTGATTGATTGTTGAATTGTGTGAAACGTGTAGATTGTCCGGAGTGCAACACAAGCTATTGACAGGAGTCTGACTTTTTGAACCAGAACCAAGGCAAGTTACATGTTGATCATCCTTTACCTATTGTTTTCTATGCATCACACTATGAATATATGCATGTATAGGTGTACTATATATTTTGGTTATGCTGTTGAGCTACCTCCCGTCATTGCAGATCGTGGTAGTTGTAGTTTTGCTATGCTTTGTAGACGGGGTTGGTTCATTATTCATTGAGCTTATGTGAGGATTATATATACATAATAATTTGAGTAGTAACTCAGGATTTAATTCACCTCTAGCCGGAAGTGGTATTGCTAGGGTGGTTTCAAGAACATCATGGTTTATACCCTCTGAATGTAAGTGGAAGGCCGCCCAGGCTCAATAAGATCAGACAGACTTAGTGACTAGTAGCTTCGATGTCCGACCACTGGCTAAATGGGCTCTGGCTTAGTTGATCAGTTGTGGAACCCTTACGCGGATGTGCCAGCAGATGTAGATATAATAATTGGGATGGGCCACCTGTTGGGACTAGGGTACTGCTTCTGAAAGACTTCGTCTCAATCTTCGGGTTGGGTCCAGTGGGTAAAGCGTGCAAAACTATGCAGAGTATTAAAACTAATCATGATTAGCCGTGCCCCCGGCTATAGGTAAATTTGAGCGACTATGCCATTACAGTTGTTGGATGATCTTGACATATGTGACATTTAACAAATTTGTTGGGCAACTTAATAAAGGGTAGGTTGGAGTTGATTTTGCCAACTCAACGTTGTGTATATAATTGTAGTAATGAAAGCATTAAATAAAAAAATTGACTATTATGTAGTTATTAGGATAAAATCAGCTTTCTGCAAAAATAAACCCTCAAGCCTACCTTTTGACATACTATGCATATACATGTAAGTCTGCCTCATTATTACTCCTGTGTAACTTGCCAATACATTCCAAGTATTGACCTATATGGCTGCAACGTCTCATGTTGCAGGATATTCAGACAAAGAGTAAGGTACCGTTGGGGTCGCGAGTCTGCACTCAGCAGCGCCAGTGGGCTATGATGGGACTCATCGTTATTTTCTGCTACTTTTCCGCCCTTTGATTGAATAAAGCTAGCCAACTGCTATGCAGATTGTTTTATTTTATAAATTCTGGATCATACGTTGTAATAAATGATGCACTTGCTATTCTGGTATTCATCTATACTGTGTGTGCTAGCGAGTTCGATCCAGGGACTAGCACGGTAAGCACAGAGACTCAAAACCTTCGAGGTTTGGTCGTTACAGATGGCATCAGAGCAGTGTGTTGACTATAGGACGTGACCCTAGAAAATGGATTAGAAAAGCCATAGGAGTGAAAGTTATTTTATAAACTAGCTATACTTCTTACTATTTATTAGTTAACCCACTCAAGTATCTTGAACAGTTAAGTAGGAACTAGTGCGGAGACCACCATTCATGTTTGTTTTATATTGCAACATTATCGTGTTAGCATAACTGATTATGCCCACTTTCGTGGTATGAAGATACTAGATTGTTTGCTTGATTGGTAGTTTGTTTGTTAAAGTATATCTTGTCGAAATTATTTGACTATATAAATATATATATATAGTATTATTATATTGTTTGTTGTTTGTTGTTTGTTTCTTGGTGTTATTCGTTGTTGTGTTTTGTTGGCTTGATCATATTATGCATATGGGTAGAATATATTTATATATACATAGTCTTTGGCCCTATTATATCTATAACTCATCTATGCTTGCCCACCATATGCTGCCGAGGCGTGGCACTAGATGCACTGCTGCAGGAGGAGACAACAATAACAATGACGTATCGCCATACATGCAGCAGTTGCGTCAGGGACAGGCTCATTTGATCCAGTTGCTTGTCCAGAACCAGAACAACAATAATAACAACAACAATCCGCCGCCACACCACCTGTGGACATGCTTACTAGGTTCTTGAGGTTGAATCCTCAGAGGTTCTCTAGTTCCCCTGAACCTATTGTGGCTGATGACTGGCTTCGTGCATTCAATAGGAACCTGGAGACGGTTGGATGCACAGATGCAGAGAGGGTGAGGTTTGCCTCACATTTGTTGGGGGGTCCTGCTGCAGCTTGGTGGGACAATTACTTGGTCACTTATCCCATTGCTACTATGGCCTCAGTTTCAGGATGCTTTCTGTGCTGCACATGTGTCTGCTAGTGCTATGATTCTGAAAAAGGAGTTTTGCATTTTGCGCCAGGGAGGTCGCACAGTTAATGCATATGTGGAGGAATTTAATAATCTTGCACGTTATGCTCCTAATGATGTTAGCACTGATGCAGCTAGGCAGGAGAAATTCTTGGAGGGCCTTAATGATGAGTTGAGCCTTCAGTTGACAGTGGCCACTTTTAGAAATTGCCAGGATTTGATTGATAAGGCTATTGTGCTGGAGGGAAAGCAACAGGCCATAGAAAATCGCAAGAGGAAGTACAACAATAATAACAGGTATAATTCAGGACCACAGCAGAAGCCACGCACTTCATATCATGGTAATGGAGGTAATGGGCATAATCATCATGGAGGTAATGGGCATAATCATCATGGAGGGAATGGCCACAACCATAATGGCCACCATCATCACAATGGGCACAAGAGTAACAATGGCAATGGTAGAGGTAATGGTAATGGTAATGGTAATGGTAATGGTAATGGAGGGAATAATAACCAGAGCCACCAGAGTATGCCTGTGCAGAGGGATATTAGCCAGGTTCAGTGCTATAAGTGTAGGCAGATGGGCCACTACTCCAATGCTTGTCCAGGGAACAATAATGGTAATGGGGATTCAGGAGTGAGCAAGCCAAAACGCTTCCAAAAGGGTCATGTCAACCATGTTAATGTTGAGGAGGTCTATAAAGAACCTGATGCAGTGATTGGTAAGTTTTTAATCAACTCAGTACCTGCACTTGTTCTTTTTTATACTGGTGCATCGCATTCATTTATTTCGAGGGTATTTGTTGATAAACATGGATTGCCAACCAAAACCCTTAGTACGCCTATTAGAGTGAGTTCCCCAGGAGCTGAGATGATAGCAGGTGTTGGTTGTCATCAGTTGACCTTGTCTATTGGGAAGCATGAGTTTCCTACAGAATTGATTATATTGAAGTCACAAGGTCTGGATATTATTTTGGGTATGGATTGGTTGCAATTATATAAATGTCGTATTGATTGTGCCAGTCGATCTATTACTCTCAGTGCACCAGGAGGGAAGAGGATCAAATATGTATGTATGTATAAGCATAATCAGGTGCAGGTGAACTCTCTTAAGGGGGGTAGCCTGGAAGAGGTGCCAGTTGTGAGAGATTATCCAGATGTGTTTCCAGAGGAGTTGCCAGGTATGCCACCAAATAGAGATATTGAGTTTCTTATTGATTTAATACCATACACTGGACCTATTGCAAAGAGACCGTATAGAATGCCTCCTCAAGAGTTGGAGGAATTGAAGAAGCAAATAAGAGAATTGAAGGCACAAGGATTTATTCGCCCAAGTGCATCACCTTGGGTTGCTCCAGTTTTGTTTATGGAGAAGAAGGATGGAACCTTGAGGATGTGTGTTGATTATCGTTCGTTGAATGAGGTAACCATTAAGAATAACTATCCTTTGCCTATGATAAACGATCTATTTGACCAGTTGGAGGGAGCTACTGTGTTTTCTAAGATTGATTTTCGTTTTGGTTATCATCAATTGAAGATTCGTGAGCAAGATATTCCAAAGACCGCTTTTACTATGAGGTATGGGTTGTATGAATATACTGTTATGTCCTTTGGATTGACTAACGCTCCTGCATACTTCATGAATATGATGAACAAGGTGTTTATGGAGTTCTTGGATAAATTTGTTGTTGTTTTCATTGATGATATATTGGTGTTCTCCAAGAATAAGCAAGAGCATGAGGTGCATCTGCGTTTGGTAATGGAGAAACTGAGGGAACATCAGCTATATGCCAAGTTTAGCAAATGTGAGTTTTGGCTGGATGAGGTAGCATTCCTTGGACATGTTGTGTCAGGTAATGGAGTTGCAGTTGATCCATCTAAGGTTGCTGCAGTTACAGAGTGGGAGACACCCACGACAGTTGGAGAGATTCACAGCTTTTTGGGCCTTGCAGGTTATTACAGGAGGTGTATTGAGAACTTTTCCAAGATCGCAAAGCCTATGATTGAATTGCTGAAGAAAGAGAAGAAATTTTTTTGGACTGATGAATGTGAAGCCAGTTTTCAGGAGTTGAAGCAGCGTTTGGTCACAGCACCAGTCTTAACTCTGCCGGATATACATAACGACTTCCAGGTATATTGTGATGCTTCTCGTCAAGGACTTGGGAGTGTTTTGATGCAGGAAGGTAATGTTGTTTCATATGCTTCACGTCAGCTTAAGAATCATTAGCATAATTATCCTACACATGATTTGGAGTTAGCCTCAGTTGTGCATGCCTTGAAAACTTGGAGGCCATATCTTATTGGTAATCATTGTGATATATTTACTGATCATAAGAGCTTGAAGTATATTTTTTCTCAGAAGGATTTGAACCTCAGGCAGAGGATATGGTTGTAGCTTATTAAGGATTATGATTTGAATGTGTAGTATCATCCGGGTAAGGCTAATGTTGTTGTTGATGCATTGAGTCGTAGGAGCCATGTTAATGCAGTTAATATTGATAATATGCCACCCGAGTTATGTGAACAGTTCAGGAATCTCAGGTTGGAGATGGTTCCTAAGGGATATTTGGCAACACTTGAGGTAAAGCCTACTTTGCTTGACAGGATCAGAGAAGCTCAAAAGGGTGATAAGGAGATTGCTGAGATAAAAGAGAATATGGCTAAAGGTAAGGCAGAAGGTTTCCACGAGGATGAACATGGAGCCATATGGTTTGAGAAGCGTATTTGTGTACCTCAAGATGCAGATATCAGGAAGTTATTTCTTCAGGAGGCGCATGATTCACCTTATTCTATTCACCCTGGTAATACTAAGATGTATTTGGATTTGAGGGAAAGATTTTGGTGGCCTAGCATGAAGAGGGAAATTGCTGGATATATTGCAACATGTGATGTGTGCCAGAGGGTTAAAGCAGAACATCAGAGACCAGCAGGTTTGTTACAGCCATTGCCTATACCTGATTGGAAGTGGGATGAGATTGGTATGGACTTCATTACAGGTCTTCCCAGGACTCGGTCAGGTTATGATTCTATTTGGGTAGTTGTTGATCGTTTGATTAAAGTCGCTCACTTCATCCCAGTAAAGACAACTTATACCAGTGCTCAGCTAGTAAAGATTTATATGTCTAAAATTGTTTGTCTGCATGGAGTTCCAAGGAAGGTAGTGTCTGATAGAGGTACTCAGTTCACATCCGAATTTTGGCGTCAGTTGCATGAATCCTTGGGCACCAGGCTGGAGTTCAGTACAGCTTTCCATCCACAGACAGATGGGCAGACAGAGAGGGTAAATCAGATTTTCGAGGATATGTTGAGAGCTTGTGCTTTGGACTATGGGTCCAGTTGGGATGATACTTTACCTTATGCAGAGTTCTCATATAATAACAGCTATCAGGCTAGTCTGAAGATGGCACCATTTGAGGTATTGTATGGTAGGAAGTGCAGGACACCGTTGATGTGAGATGAGGTTGGAGAACGTCAGTTCTTTGGACCAGACTTGATTAGAGATGCTGAGGAGAAGGTCAAGTTGGTTCGTGACAGGTTGAAGATAGCACAATCCAGGCAGAAGAGTTATGCAGATGCAAAACGTAAGGAGGTGACATATGAGGTAGGAGATCATGCATATCTTCGAGTTTCACCACTTCGTGGAATTAAGAGGTTTGGAATCAAAGGTAAGTTAGCACCAAGTTTTGTGGGGCCTTATAAGATCTTGGAGCATAGAGGAGAGGTAGCTTATCAGCTGGAGTTGCCAGAATCCTTGTCAGGAGTTCATAATGTGTTTCATGTATCTCAGTTGAATAAGTACCACGCAGAGATGATGGATGTTCCATTGAGGGACACGGTGCCACTTGAGGCAATTCAGTTGGAGAGTGATTTGACATATGAGGAGAAGCATGTTAAGATTCTGGAGACAGTAGAGAGAGTTACTCGCACCAAGACAATCAAGTTATGCAATGTTCAGTGGGATCATCATACCGAGGAGGAAGCTACCTAGGAACAAGAGGAAGATCTCAGGCAGGATCACCCACACCTATTTGCTAACCAGCCCGAATCTCGAGGGCGAGATTCATCTTAAGGGGGGTAGGTTTGTAACATCCCAATTTTCCTAAATAAGGATGTTATTAGATCATTCATATGCATATCATATTTTTATTGCATTATTTGTCTTTCTGCAATATTCGAATCATTATGCAACTAAAGGAAATTTATTGGAGCGGAGATAACATGACTTCTCCCCTGTTTTAAAAATGTTCATAATGTGCAGAATATTATTTCCAATTCGTTTGATATGTTCTAGAAATTTTAGCAATCTTCAAAAAAAATTATTTGAGTGTTTATTACTGTTTTGTGTGGCCTATTGCATCAAAATTATTTCACAAAATTGCATTAGTGTAGGAACTAGTGTTCCTGTAGTTTTTTTCTGTAGGGATATTTTGATTGTGTGTCTAGGTATTTTTATTTAGATTTTATCTTGTGTATTTTAATTTATTTATTTTGTTCTACTGCTGTCTTTATTAACAAAAGAAAACCTCAACGCAGCGCACTGCTGCTGCCCAAAGAACTGCTGCCCAGCTAACCGCTGCGGCTCGCTCGTCATCGTTGCTGCATCGCACGCCCGCCCTGACCCACATCACTCGCCCGCGCCCGATCCACCTCGCCCCAGCCGCTGACTAGGGGGCCCCGCACCCATCCCCTTCCTCTGCTCGGACCGCACGCGCCCCGCACGCCCAGCCGAGGCCGAGCCGGATCGACCTCGCGCTCCTGGTCCATCCCGTATCCACCAGAGACACCGCACGTGAGGCAAAGCCTTAGGGGAGACCCCACAACCCCTTCCCGGCCCCTGTTGCTGCCGACGCTTTGCCCGAGCTCGTTTTGGATCTCGGGGGAAGCTCCACCGACCGCCGCCGTTCGCCGGACGTTTGCGCCGCCGTAAGAGCATCTCCAGCCACACCGCCTGCTCCACTCGATTCCCCTCGTGAAGCTGCACTAGTTTGATGCTTTGGAGTAACCTGCAAAGCAACAGAACGACGCCGCCGTCGACGCCAGACTTCACCGGAGCAACTGAAGCTCACGTCTTCGCCACCGCCGCTCAAGGGTGCCTCGACACCGTTGAACACCACCACCTCCTTCGCTCGACACCGCACCCGCCCATCACCTCGTCTTCGTCGGTGACCCACCGGACGAGCGCCGCCGCCGTTTTCCTCTGTTCTGTGGGTGAGCACGTGCGAACAAACCCCGGTCAATCACGGGCCGTCACATGGCAGTTCGCTACAGGAGCTGCTACAGTAAACGCCCAGGAGATTTCTGTTGTTTTTGTTTTTTTTAGATTTTCAGCCAAAACTTCAAATAGCTATAACTTTAGCCTATATTATATTTTTTAGGTGTTTTGTGCATGCTGTTATGCTCCTGTTGTTGGATTTTTAAAATGGTTTTCTTGTTGTTGGTTTTATTTTGGCTTTATCTGATTTTCGGTGATTGATTGTTGAATTGTGTGAAACGTGTAGATTGTCCGGAGTGCGACGCGAGCTACTGTCAGGAGTGTGACTTTTTGAACCAGAACCAAGGCAAGTTACATGTTGATCATCCTTTACCTATTGTTTTCTATGCATGTAGTTATATCACACTATGAATATATGCATGTATAGGTGTACTATATATTTTGGTTATGATGTTGAGCTACCTCCCGTCATTGCAGATCGTGGTAGTTGTTGTTTTGCTATGCTTTGTAGGCGGGGTTGGTTCGTGTATTCATTGAGCTTATGTGAGGATTATATATACATAATAATTTGAGTAGTAACTCAGGATTTAAATCACCTCTGGGCGGAAGTGGTATTTCTAGGGTGGTTTCAAGAACATGATGGTTTATACCCTCTGAATGTAGGTGGAAGGCCGCCCAGGCTCAAAAAGATTAGACAGACTTAGTGACTAGTAGCTTCCATGTGCGACCACTGGCTAAATGGGCTCTGGCTTAGTTGATCAGTTGTGGAACCCTTACCCGGATGTGCCAGCAGATGTAGATATAATAGTTGGGATGAGCCTCCTGTTGGGACTAGAGGACTGCTTCTGAAAGACTTCGTCTCAATCTCCGGGTTGGGTCCAGTGGGTAAAGCATGCAAAATTCTACAGAGTATTAAAACTAATCATGATTAGTCGTGCCCCGGTTATGGGTAGATTTGAGTGACTATGCCATTACAGTTGTTGGATGATCTTGACAGATGTGACATTTAATAAATTTGTTGGACAAATTAATAAAGGGTAGGTTGGAGTTGATTTTGCCAACTCAACCTTGTGTATATAATTGTAGTAATAAAATAATTAAATAAAAAATTGACTATTAGGTAGTTATTAGGATAAAATCAGCTTTCTGCAAAAATAAACCCTCAAGCCTTCCTTTTGATATACTATGCATATACTTGTAGGTCTGCTTCATTATTACTCCTGTGTAACTTGCCAATACATTCCAAGTATTGACCTATATGGCTGCAATGTCTCATCTTTGCAGGATATTGAGACAAAGAGTAAGGTACCGTTAGGGTCATGATGCACTTTTCATCGCCCGGTGGGCTATGATGGGACTCATCGTTATTTTCTCGCTACTCTTTCCTTTGTTTGATTGAATAAAGCTAGCCAAGTGCTATGCAGATTGTTTTATTTTATAAATTCTGGATCATACGTTGTAATAAATGATGCACTTGCTATCTTGGTATTCATCTATCTTTGTGTGTGCTAGCGAGTTCGATCCAGGGACTAGCACGGTAAGCACAGAGACTCAAATCCTTCGAGGTTTGGTCGTTACACTCCAAGACCAAAGATAAGGTCCTATGTGCGGTCTCTAGCTTGACACAGAGTATGAGTCCAATATGGGCGCCGTCTTCGTGTTGTTGAAGAGGTTCGCGCTCGTCGCCATGGTCGAAGGGGATGTTGCTTGGTCGACCTTCTTGTCACCGTCTTGTAGTTGGAGGCCCATATGATGTGGCACCTCGTAGCTCGTCTCCATGACCGAAGGGAAATTCCCATGCTCGGCCATATTCCTTGAGGGGCTTCCGAAGATGGAAGTGTCGCCCTCACTCATAGGTGTTCGCCTTGGACTTGATGAAGTCGTTGTGGGCATATTCGTGGGAAGTAGGCGAAGATGACGTACATCCAAAGGCGAAGATGCCTTGATAGCACTTGGCGAAGATGCCGAAGTGGTGGCGGTAGTAGCCGTAGCGTCCTCTTGGTAGTGCTTGTCTCGCGGTCTTCTCTTGTGCTCATGAAGCTTGGACGTCGCTTGATGTAGAGCTTGTTGGGACTTGTATGTTTGCGCTTGTGGAGAATCTTCATGGTGATGGTGTTGTTGTCACACTTGAGCTTGTAGTAGATGTCGTGCGTCATCGTCGTGCACATGATGCTTGGAAGTGACTAGCCCTTCATGACGATGTGGATCACGAACGTGATGGTGGTCGCCATGGAGATGTGGACGTGGACGACTTTCGCTTGCGTCGCTTGGGCGCTCCGAAGACTTGTGACTAGAACGTTGCCGCCTTGAGGATGATGAAGGGGAAGAACGGTTGATCAACAATGTCCAAATCTCCTCCTTCCTTGCATCTTGCTCCTCCTTTTGCGCGGAAAGCTTGTTGTCGATGTAGTCCCTTTTCCTTGCTTCGGAGTGACGAATGTCGATGGAGAGGTTCTCGATGCGCTCTCGCAATCTTGATTGTGTGCCTTGCATCTGTCGTTGTAGATCGAAGATGGACGCTTTGGTGATGTAGTTGTTCACGCCATCATTGTTGTCGAAGACCGGAGATGAAATGCCTTGCCTATCCATCACAAGACTCGAGCAAATATGAGTGGAGAAAGGAGAAGAACTTATACCAAATGTACCTTGACCGAAGTTGAAAATGGATCAATGATCACTCAATGATGTAACAAGGAAATAGCACAATTGGTACCAATTCTTGTCGGTTTCTCACACCTACACAAATAAGGCTTATGGTGAAGCTCGGTGAGGATAGTGCCACAAAAATTTGATGCAAAAATGTTAGCAAGAGTCAATAATGTTGAAAAGGTTCACAAATTCGCAAGCGAAACAAGTAGACCAATAGCAATAAGAATGGCACACAGAAATGCACACACGGATAGATAAATGGGGTCGTGCAACCGAGGAATGAGCACAAAATGTGGAATCCACGGAAAACGCTCGTGTTGCACAACTCAAGAGAGACGCTAGTATGATTGCTATATAGGCGGATACGACACTTGTGCACAACCTATAAGATGCAAAATGGATAAACTTTCTATCCCAAGTATGCTATATATGTATGGTTCCCGGTGTTTCTCAAGATGATCGGATATGAAAATCTTATATGCAATGTGGTATGATGCTATGGCACTTGCTTACAAGCTTCTTTGCTCTTTCTCTTTTGCTTTTCTTAAAAGCTTTATTCTTTTTCTTTTTTTTGATATGGCCACAATGTGAAATGCACAAACCAAGATAGCAATTGTGTATATGCGGGAACAATCTGGTGACACAAGGGATGATATGATGATACCAATATGATATGGTATATATGCAATGGAAGGTACGGAACACTAATGTGCACAAGTAACATTGCCGGCAATACTCAAATGGCTAGTCTCGATAGGCATGTTACGCAAAATGGTCTAGGGGTTATCAATGCAATGGCAAGGGAATATACAATGGTGTCGTCGAGGTTACCGTCCTTGGCGATGACGAGTGGCGGTGTTCTTGATGTAGATACCAAGATGATGGAGACTCGTCCCTAAGTAGCCGAAACACCTTAGGAAACGGAAAAACTGCGAACTCAAAATCTCAAGGACAAAAGTCAAATGGTGGTAGCGGAAAGCGGTGGTGGTTGCGGAAGATGTTGTGGAAACCCGGTCAAAATGGGTTAATGTTGAAGGGGTTATGATGGGCTATACACGGTGTCGTAGTTGGAAGCACGGTCCCTAAGTAGCCGAAACAACTTAGGAGACACAACTCACAACACAAACAAAATGGGTTAAGTTGCGATGGCGGAAGTGTATGGCGGTGGTTGATGAAGAAGCAATCGTCCCTAAGTACCCGAAACACCTTAGGAGACTCGAATCACTACTCAAACAACCTCAAATGTGATGGGGAACAAAAATGGTTAGGTTGCGGAAGTCGGTGGTGGTTATGCGGAGGATGTGGTGGAAGCCCTAGGCAAAGATGCCAAAGTTCCAAATATTTAATGGAGTCAAATGTTGGTGAAACCTGTCTAGATGCATAGAGGATGTCAATAGCTACTCAACGAGCTAAAGAACGTGAAAATCGGACTCTGGATGTGAAAGTTATGGACAAAACGGTGAAACTCGGAACGCTGAAACTGGGAGGGGCGGTAGTACCGCTTGGAAGGGGTAGTGCCGCTTGGGATGAGTAGTAGTACCACTCATGTCGGGATTTTTCGCAAAATCTGGATCGGGGCGCGATTTTGGGGCAGAAATGGATGATTTCAGGGTCAAAATTGGAGAGATTTCATGGATGGAAAGTGGGGAAACTTGGGGAGATGCTAGATCCACTCGAAACCAAACAAATTCATAGATCAAAATCAACAAAACATCATCAAACCAACAAATCACAAAAAAAATTGGGGCTATTTTTGGTGGGGATTTTTGAAATTGGGGAAGAACACAACAAAATTAGGCTAACAAACAAGGGGGAGGTTCCAAAATCGTGATCAACATGGCTCATGATACAAAGATGTTGTAGGGGGGAACCCTAGACGGCCGATCTTTCACGAAAGTAGCGGATACCGTGAAGAACACAAAGAACACGAGGGGAAAACGAGGGGAATCACGAGGGGAAATACGAGAGGAAACACGAGAGAATCACTCAACCAATAAGAATAGATCACACATGCACTAGATCGATGAACACAAAGGGAGATACATGATTCAAAGTCAACAAAGGACGATACAAAGGTAACCGGTTCTTCTCCATAAAGAGGTCTTGATGGGGGTCTTCTCTGTGAGGAGGTCTTGAATCCAACGTGGATCTTGTCCGAAGAGGGGCCGCGGTCTCTCTCGTGGAGTAGATCCGTATGGATGAGCAAAGCTCTATCTCAAGTATGAGCTAAACCAATGCTAACCCTAGCTAGAATGAGGTGGGGAGTATATATAGTCTAAGTCCACGAAGGGGTAAGTGAGAGGGGGGATACATGGGCCCTAGGCCCGTTCTCTGCGCACAGGCAGGGCGGTAGTACCGGACCCTCGGGCGGTAGTACCGCTTCAGCGGTAGTGCCGCTGGGTGTGGGCGGTAGTGTCGGACCTGCTCCACTAGAGTACAGGAGTTTGTCGGGTTGAGCGGTAGTAGAGCGGATGTTGGGCGGTAGTGCCGCTTGGGGGCCTCTAGCGGTAGTACTGCTGGGTGTGGGCGGTAGTACCGCTCGTTCTAGGCTTGGCGAATCCTCTTCATGCTCTTGATGTCCATCTCGCACCGTAGCTTCTCCTAGGCTGGTTCCTTGGTACCTAAGCACACAAAGCATCACCGATTGAGGTAGCAGCCATGTCTAAAGTGTGGGAAGTGGCGGTTCGAAGAGGAGTGAGTTCACCTTGTCTCCCATGGCGTATGTTTGAGGACTCATCGTATGTCCTCTTGGGGCTTGGAGAGTAGTCAGAGTGTACATGGGGATGAACGTGGGATGCTCCACATCAACAACCCTGTCCATATCATTGTTGTGTCGGCAACCACCGGTGGATGAGAACCTCGCCATTTGGTCCGCCTCACTATAGTCAGCGGGAAAAACGGTTCTCGGCATCCCCCGCTCTCGGTGACGATACTGGCAACAGTGTGTCCGGCAGATTGGACCTCTACTATGCCTTGTTAGTGTCATTACATAAAGGATTGCCTACCTAGTACCCACGACGCCTTAGAAGGCAAAACGGATCGTCATGATTAAGAAGACAAGAGAAGACCAAGTCAATGCCAACTACGAGGAGCCACCTTCACCCCATCACCTCATCAGGTGAGAAGTTGTTGAAGATTCTTCAGGCTCAACCCAGATCGTTTCATCGAACAAGAGACGTAGCAACACCTGAGGAAAACTCAGAAGACTGCACGAGGCACAAGGCACGACTACTGAGTCCGATAACCCCTAGGGTAGGATGAGAAGTGTATCCCCTATGTGCAGTCGAGTCCATATGATGGTTCAAATAGAACCATGATTGTGTGTTGCTGGTTTTTATTTGTTTGTGTTTTGATATAGGTCGCACTTTTTCCCTAGGCAACAAGTACGTGACTATATCACTGTGGGGACCCCGACTCATAAGTCGTGATCACCGAATGCACGTGCACAGTGATCCCAGAGATCAATGCTCACTGAACACACAGAAGCTGAATAACAAGAGCCTTACATCCATACATACCGTTTTACACAAATAGGACCATTATGGTCAGGTCTTGAGTATATCATCGCAGCGGAAATCTTCGTAGATAACTTGGACCCATGCCATCTGCCTTAACCCTATGGCATTCTGACTGGGAAAGCGTCCTAACTCGCACGATCGTCACCAAGGAACTCTTCGATATATCTTGTTCTTTCATGCCTGGCCAATAAAATAACCAGTGGCAAGCCAATGAGTACTTTGAATGTACTACTTAAGCAACCCATGATTTGGTTCAAAGTAACAATGCAATTGTACAACGAGTAAGCAGCCTAGCTTCAAGCTAGTTAAGATGTCCTATCAACTTGTGAGATATGCATCAATAAAACATGGGTAACCTCGAGAACAGGTTACGGATATCAACAAAAATAGAGTTGAATCAATGTCATGTCATTCAACATGTCAAGTCTCCACCTTGACACAAATAGTTCCTTTCCACACACACATGCATCATGATTTGTAAAATTTCTGGACATAGTTTAAGTAGCACCTCCCAACTGTCCATGACCGTGGACTCGGCTATTGAATAGTTTGACACTCTGCAGAGGTTGCACACTTTACCCACAAGATCCGGGAAGCTTTCGTGTCATCCACGATCCTTGATACCTCAAGTACTCGGGGAAGCACCCGATCACTATCTTTCCCTAGACGACCCTAACAAGGAGTCCACTCATTGATACACGGCCCTCGTGTATAAGCAAAAGATCGTGGGACTCTGCCCTTTTCACATTATTACGCATACACGAAGGGACCAACGTTGTGTCCGGTGCCCTGTGAAAACAGTCATGGCCGCCCTACCTGGCACGACTCCGTCCCGAGAGAGAGCACCAACTCTCCCCCGTCACTAGTAATGCGGGCTCCAAGCTAGTATCGTCCTAGGTAATTAATAATGCCCCATCCCATAAAGGGGTAGAGTGGTTGCACATGTTTGGTTGGGACGGTAATCACACATAAATCTAATCCATCATTTTACACACACACACCAAAATCTCTCTCCGGTACACCACTTCTTCCTCAAGTGGTGACCTTAGATCAACATCTCCCAAGGGCATTAGGGGCACCCTATGGGGTTTTCGAAAGAATGTAACCATGAAGAGTTCATGGTACACATGCATCATTATGCATCAAATAGTCTCTTGAAAATGCAATCATGAACAAGAGGGGTATGCATCATGTGGTGGTTCACAACAAGTTTACCACCGTCATACTTCATCATCATGCAATCAGAAAAAGGGTACCGATGAACAAGAGGGGTGTCATGGTCAAAGGGCTGCTTGCCTGGTTCATCAGAGTCTTCAAGTCTTCTGGTCCAACTCTGAGCATTTCCTCTACTTCGTCAACTATCACAGAAAGCAACCATAATAAGCAACACAAAAAGGCAGAAAATAAAAGTGCTCTAAAAATATTAATTTGACTTTTCTATGACTTCTCTGGTTATATGATAAATAACCAGAGTGGTTTCATTGGATTTGGATCAGTGGATATTTCTGAACATTTCAATATGATGGAATAATGGATTTGATGGATCCACAAGTTGTCCATAGAATGCCATTTTATAAAAATGAGTAAAAGTACCCATTAATTCAGGCATGATTTTTGAAACATTTAGAAATTGGTTTCACTGGATTTGGAGTTGAAATGAATATAATATGGATTTTTGAAGTGGACTTCTGTGGATAAATGACCTTTTTAAAGGTTCAGTGAAAACCAAGGACAACAAAAATGTCCACTGTGGCCTAGTAAATAGGAATTGATTTATGGAGTCTCTGGAAATTTGAATCATCAAATTTGGAGTCTATTTGAATTACTTGGGAGATTTTACAAGTTTCTGGAAAAAGAAAAAGGAAAGAAACAGACAAGGGCTTTACCCTTAAGAGGCGCACAGGGCGAGGTTTAGCAGCAGGACGCCACAGGGCCGGCCCAGCGGCTCGGCCGCACGCGCGCATGGGCCACGTCGGAGGCGGCTTCCCGGGAATACGCCTTCGCGCGGGAGAGGCGGTAACGGCGGAAGCCGTCTCCACTTAAACGGGCGGGTCCCAGTGGCAGGTCGCCTTCAACCTCCCGCACAGCGTGACAGGAAACAGAGGAGGCGAGGCCGAGCGGCGCCGGCGCTCTCCCCGGTGGCACCGGCCACCTCCGTCGACGCCCTGCACACCGGCGTGCTCACGAGAGCGTGACGCATCTGTAGAGGTGCGCCACGATCGCTGGGGTGGTCGTACACGAGCAGTGCGTCGCCCGCGGCGGACGGCAGCGATGGTAAGGGTGGGACACGACGCTTCAGTCGCGGAGAGGAAGAAATGGGGCTCGGGAGATGTCCTTGGGGAGGTTGGTGATGCTCTGGTGGAATCTAAAGGAGAGGGGAGAGACCACAGAGCGCGAATTTAGGAGGAGGTCGACGACATGGCTTCGGCCATGGAGGTGGGCGGAGGGCACGAGAGGGAGAGGTAGGTTGGTCTAGGGGCTGCACGAAAGGGGAGAGAGCAAACGGAGAACAGAGAGGGCTCGGGGTGGCCTTATACGGGCGCGGCCGGGAGGTGCCGTAGGTGGGGCGCACGGCCACGGCCCGTGGCGTTGCCAGAGGCCAAAAGGGCGTTCTGGTGCGTGCCTGGGGTGCTCGTGGTCGTGGTCCAGGCCGAGAGGAGAGGAGAGAGGGAGCAGGTCGAGCTCCAGGAGGTCCCACACGAGTGCGGCGACTGGCGGACGCGAGCGGCGCTCGGGCACGCATGTCAGAGGTCGCCGGAGAGAGAAGGAGGAGGGGGCCGACCGTCTTGCGTGTCCCGGACGCCGAGGCGGCCTCGGGGGACACAAGGGGAAGGCCCTAGGTGGTCAGAAGCCTCGAGCAGGACGCAGCTACAGTGCGGGAGCACACTGTAGCGTGCTCCAGAGCGCCCATTTGGCATGCCACGGCATGCCCACACGCTCTGGATGTGTCCCGCCTTGTCTACTAGCTGCTGGTTCATATGGAGATGCCACAGGGTAGCTTAGGTACTAAGGGAGAGGTAGGAAATAAAAATAGAGGGAGGAAAGAGATGTTGCCATGGCTGTCCAGAGAGGAATCTTGGAGTTTTGCCCAACAATAATTGACAAATGGCCAGGAGAGAGATTCTTGGAGGTTGCTGGTGATCAGGTTCAGCTGTGGTAAAAACTTGGGCTCATGGAGATTAGTGGAGGAGGTCAAAATGATGATTTTGGAAAATTGGCAGAAGGTGTTTGTTGTTGGTTTGGGAAAGAAAATTAATTCCAGTTGCCATGAGAATTAACAGGATGGAATGGCACTTAGAAATAGTGTGTTCCACCAAATTGAAGCTCATTTGGGCAAAGTTGACAGTGCAACTTTTGTAAACCCTAGAAATTAGCAGAAATGAACTTGTGTAGATCTAGTTGAGCAAATCACTTCTCCTTGATGCACCACTTGGTGTAGTGGCCTCATTTGGTCATGTGAACATGCTCACAAAAGTTGGGGTCAAGGAGAGAAAGTTGGTAGTAGAAACTTGTTCAAACTTGATTCTGGTCAGAGAGGGTTTTGGGGCACTTTGATCAATATAACATTTTCTCCAACTTGTGCCATTTGGAATAGATGAATGATTAGACCATTTGAGAATGTACACAAGATTTGAGAGCATTTGGACATGTTTGGCAATGTAAAGTTGCTCAAACTTCAAAATGGACAGAATTGGTTTTTAGGGGATTTCATGGGGTTATACTATTCTCCATGACATGATACTTGTCAAGATCATCAAACATGTCATATGTGACATGCTAGCATTTTCTTGGAAGTTTTGGAGAATATTTCCTTTGTAAATATTTCAAAAGATTGAAATATCTAGAAAGGGTTTTTGAGGGATTTGACCAATATTTTGAACATGACCATGTGTTGAAACTCTTATATATGGACAATATATGTCCACTTAGTTTCCCTAAATTTTCACAAATATTTTTAAATCATAAAAAAATTAACCTATTAAAGACCATTTTGGCCTTAAGTAAAAGATTTTAAATAAAATAGGAAAATAACTTTTAAAATTATATTTGTGTGGTTTATGGGATTCCTTTATCTAATAGGTCTCAAATATACTCTTTGAAATATTTTTCATACCCCAAATCAAGTACTTGCAGTGCAAACCTCAATTCAGGGTTTTGGAAAACTAAATTTAGAAAATACTTTTTGGCCAAATTATTTTTGTAAGAAAATTCTATCTTGTACTTTACACATGGCATGATCATTGGGCAGAAGTTTTGGATCAAGGAGAAGGAGTATAAGAGTTGGAGGATTTTTTTGATTTTTAGAGCACTTGCAAATAACAGACAAAATCCAATCAAGGCAAAGTCCAAAACACACAAAAGTTTTTGTCAAACCATATTTTATCATGATTTATCATCTTAAGTGTTGTGCCATGAAAATCAGGGTGTGACAGACCTACCCCCCTTACAAGAATCTCACCCCCGAGATTCCCAAACTAGGCGCGGAAAGGGATACGAAAACTTTGATGTGGGGTGGTCTTCACGTCCTCATACTGTTCCTGCTTCCGAGCGGTGCTCCTTTGATCCTTGAAGTACTTGATGGTGTGGCTTCGTGTATAATGTTCTACTTGGTCCAGGTTGCTAATGGGTAGTTCGCGGTAGGTTAGATTGGGCTAGGGGTCGATGGCTCGGTGGTCAATGCCCTCTTAGAGATTGGGAAAGTTAGGAAGTTGGAAACACTTCCGGGGTTGTGATGCATGGAAAGCGTTGTGCTCATCAGGTAACTCAGGTGGCAACTCCAGCTGGTAACTGTCTTCTGTTCGTCTCATAGTGATCTCAGAGGGGGTTGATGAATCTTGGTGTGGGTCTCCTTGTCATGAAAATGCTTGGTTCCTTAGAGAGGAGTGTCTTGCAGATACACATGGTCTTTGACGCGGAAGTATACTTCTTGAAGATGGTGGTTGGTGTACTTCTTCCTCCTAGACATGACGATCTTCAGATGTTACTTGACCAGCTCAACGATTCTTCTTCTGTCTTCGGGTAGACAAGTATGTCATTAAAGGAAGATGACTACTAACTTGTCCAAGCACTCCATGAAGTCTATAGAATGCGTAAAGTGAAATTTGAGGCATTGGTGATGGTCACGGTTGAGCATTGGCCAAGGTCTTATCGATCTAGAGTCAAGACCCATGGTCATGATCCGACCATGTTGTGGCTTGGTAGGGCGTAAGGGTTTCAAGGATTCTTGTGTGCGAGTGAATGCTTATCATCCCATCCTTGAGCACAGTTTCTGAGATGCCAATTGTGTTATCTAGTCCTTTAAACAAATCACATCATATCACTGATAGTATCATTTCGTATAGGTCAACTCCAATCATCACTCATGTGATTCATATCCTCATGACTCTCGAGAGGAGGTCTAATAAAATCATATATGTCTATGATCTCCAAACTCATATGTATGGCTACCCCTAAAAATCCATGGGTAGAGCATACAAGCTTCCAAGCTGGAATAAAACACGACAATCCAAGTGCTCATCCTATTCTTCCAAGGTCCATGTTAGTGCATCTCTATCCTAAGGAAACACGTCGTAAGCCACTCCAAGATCTTGTTTCCTTCCTGTGAATCCACTCCAACAGCCCATTAACTTCCATCAATCACTACATAATCCATTTAATTCTACAAATCCAATGGCTATGGTGTTCCACATGATCTCCTAAGGTTCCTTGTCACGCCCAAGATGTGACCCTATCCAAAAGGAACTCGAAGGTCCCACCAAGGATAGAAGCGCATCTTGAAGACGCTTTTGCAAGGTGGATATCATTACATCAACATTACATAATAGATGGGGATACATACAAAAGGCACAAATGCCACAAGAATACATCAACATCATATACAAGATCAACATCCGACTACGGATGAAACATAAACGAAGCTCAAATGACATCCACCACTGCTAGCCCAGGCTGCCGACCGGAACCTATCCCACGATCGAAGAAGCGAAGAAGAACTCCAACACAAGTAAACATCGCTCTCACGTCATGATCATCGCATAACCTGTACACGCAGAATCGGTGGTGTAGTAATCTGTGAGCCACGAGGACTCGGCAATCCCATTACCATGGGTATCAAGACTAGCAAAGCTTAATGGGAAAGGAAGGGGTAAAGTGGTGAGGTTGCAGCAGCGACTAAGCATGATATGGTGGCTAACATACGCAAATGAGAGCGAGAAGAGGAACAAAGGAACGGTCGTCAACTAGTAATGATCAAGAAGTGATCCTGAACTCCTACTTACGTCGGACATAACCCGAAAACTGTGTTCTCCTCTCGATCTACCCGAAAAGAGACACTCACGGTTACGCACACGGTTGGTGTATTTTAGAAGAGTTTGCTTCAAGTTTACTACAACCGGATATTAACAAATTCCCATACGCCACATAACCGCTGGGCACGGCTCTCGAAAGTTTAAACCCTGCAGGGTGTCCCAACTTAGCCCATGATAAGCTCTCGCGATCAACGAAGGATATTCCTTCTCCCCGGGAAGACCCGATCAGTCTCGGAATCCCGGCTACAAGACATTTCGACAGCAATAAAACAAGACCAACAAGACCTCCCGGCGTGCCGACATCCTGATAGTAGCCGCGCGTATCTCGTCTCAGGCCACGACCGGATGAGCAGTACGTACAGCTAGAACCAGCCCTCAAGTTTCCCCGAGGTGGCGCTGCAAGTGGCTCTAGTTTGGACCAACACTTAGACAAGCATTGGCCCGGGGGGCTGAATAAAGATGACCCTTGGGTTAATTACTCCCAAGGGAAAGTAGGTGGTGGTGAGGCAAATGGTAAAACCAAAGTTGGGCCTTCTTTGGAGGAGTCTTATTCAAAGCGAACTTTCAAGGGGTCCCATAAATCACCCGACCGCGTTAGGGACGCAAAATCCGGGAACATAATACCGATATGACGGAAACTAGGGCGGCAAGAGTGGAACAAAACACCAGGCATAAGGCCGAGCCTTCCACCCTTTACCAAGTATATAGATGCATTAATAAAATAAGATATATTGTGATATCCCAACAAGTAAACATGTTCCAACAAGGAACAACATCTCCATGTTCCAACAAGGAACAAACTTCATCTTCACCTGCAACTAACAACGCTATAAGAGGGGCTGAGCAAAGCGGTAACATAGCCAAACAACGGTTTGCTAGTGTCGGTGTACTAGAGTAGGGGTACCCTAGTATCCCGAACTTGTGCACGGGCAGTTGCAGCCCTCCGCGGCAAGGCTTACCAGGTGACCGCCAAGGTCCTCCATGGTTCCTGTGGAGCCATTCAAAGAACAAAGTATTCAAGCCAAGGAGACAAGGCCTCGGCAAGAGGAGCTTGCCGGGAAGGCCACCCGAGGCACCTAGGAGACAAGGCCCCGGCAAGAGGAGCTTGCCGGGAAGGCCCGGTGAGCGACAAGCTTCCGGACGCGACAAGACAGCAACCGCGGCAAGGCGCTTGCCGTGGCAGACCACCACTCTGTACCTGCGCTCCAGCACATCCACTAACGTGTCGCCCTGGGACCTTTCCAGGCGCGCGTGGCGAGAGGCTGTGCAGCCAGCGGTGCGAGGTGGCAAGCGGAGCAGACATGCAGCCATCGTGGCAAGAGGTGGCGCCCCTGACGGACCCTTTCTGCACTATTAGGGCG
The DNA here is from genome assembly GCA_021605145.1 of Aegilops bicornis. Taxonomy (NCBI): domain Eukaryota; kingdom Viridiplantae; phylum Streptophyta; class Magnoliopsida; order Poales; family Poaceae; genus Aegilops; species Aegilops bicornis. The sequence goes on from CM038670.1 coordinate 342,991,358, forward strand.
ACGTAGACGGGCATTTAATGCCTTTGTCCCCTGCCGTCAGGGTTAGGTATGATACACTGTACACTGTACAAGTAGCTGTACCAACCACACCTTTTCCATTTTTACCCTTGTCTACATTGCCACCTGTCGGAGACCCCTTGAGCATATAAAAGGAGGCCCATGCGCAACGTAGAGAGAGGTTCAGGAGGTTCGAAGCCAGACACGCTCGGTCTCGTTAGCAGCTTGTGTGTACTGTAGCACTCAGCGCTCCCGAGCAAGAACTCAATACACTCAGACATGCAGCAGTAGGAGTGTTATCTCTCCGGAGAGCTCCGAAGCTGGGTAAACCTCTCGTGTGCTTCGCCTCGATCTGCTCTTCGTGCGACCTCCGCTCCCCGCCGAACCGAAAGGGGCTCGGTCCGCCGGTCCCATAGGTGTTCGTGGGTCAGATCAGCCTGCCCCGACAAGCTGTCAAAGAACACTCGCACAACGTCATCTGCAGGCTCTTGCCAGGTTGGAACGATTCCATGCGAGTCGCACAACGGCATCATTGCACGGATGCGGTCGAGCGAGGAATTGTTGCACAGCGGAACGACACCCTTCGGTAACCTGAACATTTTTGGATGATCAGGATCGGGCTTGAACAGCTCCAAGAGCATCGCGTCAAGTTCCAAGACGGTGAAGTTGAAGTTGAGGCCTGGGCGCAGCCTCATGATATCTGTCGCGCTCAAACTCGAGGCGGTCTCCTCCTCTCCTGTAAGGGCGGCGCGGCGGCGAAGAAAGTCTGCGCCAACGGTGCCTCACGGTGAGCCCGGCAAGTCTAAGGCGAAGCGATTCGGTGACTGCAATCTTCAGCCTAGCATCTTCCGGGGCCACGTTGCTCCAATCGTTGCCACGCACTATTGGAGTTTGGCACTGGGCGGTAAACGGCTGCGGGTTCTCCTCGACAATCCAGCACCAATCCGCCCTCCATTCCTCCCATTTGCTACGGAGCTCTCCCTCCAGATAGGCTTCCTTCTTGCCGATCCTCGAGATCCAAGCGATTCCTCCGGCAAGAGGCTCTCCTCTCTCAACTCGGGGCATAAAGAAGTGGCGGAAAAGGGCTACGTTTGGATGGACTCCGACAAAGTTTTCGCAGAGATGTGCGAAAACTGCCATGGTCAGAACAGCATTGGGGGTGAAATCAAGGAGGCGGAACCCGTAGGTGTTCATGATGTCACAGAAAAATTCAGAGAAAGGCGGGCAGAGCCCGCGGTAGAAGAAGAGCGTGAAGAAGGGATATCCGTTCGGAGCTAGTTCCGAAGCAGCAGCTGGAAGTACCTTCGTGCGCGGATGCGCTCGCGTCTCCGTCGACCAGAAGAGGTAGTAGTTCTCCCTCAGCTCCCTCGCGGCGAGCTGGGGGGGGGGGGAAGATTGCCCGCTCCTTTCGCAGCGCCGCGAGCCGCTGCGCCTCGGCCGACTTCACGGCCTTCCCCTTGTCGGCTTTCGGAGCCATGGCGGAGGCGGTGGAGGAGATCGACGGCGTTGGTGATGCTAGTGGCGATGAAGTGAGCGCTGCTCTCTTCACCTTGAGAAGAAGGGGAGCAGCGGTGGTTTTCGAGATTGGACAAAGAATCGGCAAGGTGGGCGACCTGCCCTGCTTTCCCCGCTTATAAAGAGGGAGGGGCGGACGCCCGCTTTTCCGAATAAAGAAACCACCCACGATCTCGCCCACGATCTCTCACACGACGCCGCATTCGACGCGTGCCGGTCGTGGAGGGCGTGGTGGGTCCGGGGTGAGTTACGGCGTGCCCGTGCCCTGTTTTGGGCCTGGCCCAACAGCGCTCGGCACCGTGTGTGGCCCAGGCCCGGGGGCTCCTGTCGGTGTACTAGAGTAGGGGTACCCTAGTATCCCAAACTTGTGCACGGGCAGTTGCAGCCCTCCGCGGCAAGGCTTACCAGGTGACCGCCAAGGTCCTCCATGGTTCCTGCGGAGCCATTCAAGAACAAAGTATTCAAGCCAAGGAGACAAGGCCCCGGCAAGAGGAGCTTGCCGGGAAGGCCACCGAGGCACCTAGGAGACAAGGCCCGGCAAGAGGAGCTTGCCGGGAAGGCTGATGAGCGACAAGCTTCCGGACGCGACAAGACAAAGAATCTGCGGCAAGGCGCTTGTCATGCAGACCACCACTCAGACCTGCGCTCCAGACATCCACTAACGTGTCGCCAGGACCTTTCGGTCTTGGCGTGGCGAGAAGGCTGTGCAGCCCGGTGGTCTTGGTGGCAAGCGGAGCAGACATGCAGCCATCGTGGCAAGCGGTGGCGCCCCTGATGGACCGTTTCTGCACTGTTAGGGCGACGTAGACGGGCATTTAATGCCTTTGTCCCCTGTCGTCAGGGTTAGGTATGATACACTGTACACTGTACAAGTAGTTGTACCAACCGCTCCTTTTCCATTTTTACCCTTGTCTACGTTGCCACCTGTCGGAGACCCCTTGAGCATATAAAAGGAGGCCCATGCGCAACGTAGAGAGAGGTTCAGGAGGTTCGAAGCCAGACACGCTCGGTCTCTTTAGTAGCTTGTGTGTACTGTAGCACTCAGCGCTCCCGAGCAAGAACTCAATACACTCAGACATGCAGCAGTAGGAGTGTTATCTCTCCGGAGAGCTCCGAAGCTGGGTAAACCTCTCGTGTGCTTCGCCTCGATCTGCTCTTCGTGCGACCTCCGCTCCCTGCCGAACCGAAAGGGGCTCGGTCCGCTGGTCCCATAGGTGTTCGTGGGTCAGATCAGCCTGACAGCTAGGAAGGGTGTCAAAGGTTAGAGGTTCATGGCAATTTGGGATGGCTTGAATAAACAGGTGATAGGTAACGCAGCATAGCGATAGAACGAAGCAACTAGCATAGCAATGATAGTAGTGAGATCCAGGGTAGCGGTCATCTTGCCTGAGATCCCGCAAGGAAGAAGAACGAGTCCATGAAGAAGACGAACAGGAGAAGCCGAACCAAGCATAGACGAACAAATCCTCACGATCGCAATGAAACAGAAACTAACAAGAAGAAGCACACAACATGGTAAACACACCACACATGAGCAAGGCATGATGCACAACAAGCATGATGCATGACAAAGGCTACATGAAGCTACTCATGGCAAGAGAGGATGCAAACAAGAACAACACATCAAAACAAGTTTAAACGAGGCCGGAAACAACATATAACAATTCCGGTAAGTCCTCATATGCAAATTTCAAAATTGGTCCAGATCTGAATAAACCTTAAGTTCAAGTTGTTAAACAGCAAGTTAAGATGCACCACGATGATCTACATGAAAATCTAGTCAAGTTACATATAAAGTTCAATTAATTCGGAGCTACTGCCTATAAGATATGAGCAAAACAAGATAAGCATGGCATTGATGCAAAATGCATACAAACATCAAGCAAACACCTCAAAACAAGGATGCAACATGATAATATTAAACTACATGCAAAATCAAGCAAGTTTCATATAGAGCACACTCAAAACGTAGCAACGGTTCAACACATACACATGAAACAAGTTATAGCAACAATCTGTCCAAAACAGCAACTAGGCATATTGCAAGCATCAAAACAACAAGCTACAGCATCTCAACGTAATAAAAAAGGCATGGGCATGATTTACAGGTAAAGCACGACAAAACATGAACACTGAGCTAGCTCCAGAAATCACTAGAACATGCTCAAAAACACATGGCAAGATTGCAAATAATAACAGTTCAGACTTTAGCAGAAATAACATCAGGTTGCAATGTTTAGAGCTATCAAACAACATGTTACAGGAACTTATCATAGCAAACAAAGGCACGGAATAATACTACTAAATGCATGGAATAAAAGTCCCTTACTGACCATGAGCCAAAAAGGATCAGAAGATATGATGGCACCCATGTAAACATGGCAAGTTATAATACAGATTCATACATGGCAGGAACAACAATAAGTAGACATGTTGGTGAACTTGAATCACTCACCACAGAGCAATACATGACATGGCAAGGCAACCAACAGTAAGATGGCATATATATGAAGCTAAAAATGGCAAGAGCAAGTTCATAGAGTGCATGGATCACTAACAACAACCATGGCAACATTGAATAACATGTAAACAATCTGCCAGGAAACATTTTATAGCAAAAGTACAGCTCGATTGACTCACGCTATGGCACTCCATAATTGCAAAAAAGGGCATGGATGGATATAGAATAACCATATGTTCAAAATATCCTTACTGAAGTATCTCAAAATAAGCATGGATCTCTCGGTAGTATCAAGTTTACATGGCATAAAAATATCAGCAGAACAGGGGCTGAAATCAGCAACATCATGAAGCCTAGTTTGCATGCTTGTGCTAGTCACCACAGAGATAACAAAAATACATGGCATACACCCCTGTAAAGATGGCATGTCATATTACAAGACACATGTAGGACTCAAGTTCATAGGGTGCACACATCAATCATGGAAAAAATGACAAGTGCATGTTCTGATAAGAATCTGGAACTAACATCACATAGCCCACTTCTAACAGCATTTCGGGCGTCAAGATGAGCTCAAATGAAAATGATACAATGAGATGAAATGATGTACTCGTCGAGGCGAACAGTTTGGTATGCTATACGCCAAAAACGGAGCCACGGGTGCAAAGTTATGGCATGATTAAAATGCAACAAAATTATCACAGAATAATGACTTAAGAGGATTTCGGGGCTCGGGGAAAGTCAACCTTCGGCACGGATGGCGAGGTTCGTCGGAGCAGGGCGGCGCGGCTGCCGGAGTTGGACGGGGAGGAGGCCGGGGAGGTCCGGGGCGGACGGATCCGCCCGGATCCGACCGATCCGCGCAGCCGGGAAGTGAGCAGGCCGGACGACGAGGGCGAGCCGGGCGACGGCGCCGGTAAGCCGGTGGCGCGGCCATGGTCGCCAAGTAGGGCGGCGAGGAGGCCGGGTTCTGGCGGCGGGCGCTGGGCTCCGGGCGACGGCAGCGGAGGGTGCGGGCGCGGCGCCCGGGGAGAGAAGTCGGCGGGGTCCGGCGCCGGCGACGAGGTCGCGAGGCGGCGGCAGCGACCCAGCTGGCACGGGCGGGCGGCGGGCGGCTGGTCGGCGCCATGGGGCGGGCGGCAGCGCCCCGGCCGGGAGGGCTGAGGCTGGCCCAGCTGGCCAAGCGGGCGCTGGGAGAGAGAGGGCGGGAGGCCGATGACGTGGCGGCCGCGGGTTGGAGGAGAGTGGCGGCGGAGCGACGTGGCACGACCTGATTGGGCCGGGCGACGTGTCCGGCGGACATGTCCGGCGGCGCGGGGAGGAGTTTGCTAGGGTTTGATCCGCGAATTTCGGGGGAGGAAGACATATTTATAGGTAGAGGGAGCTAGGAGAGTCCAAATGGGGAGCGGTTTTCGCCCACACGATCGTGATCGAACGACCGAGAGCATGGAGGGGAGTTTGCTGGGTTTTGGGCCACTTTGAAAGGGTGTTGGGCTGCAAAGAGAAGGAGGCTTTTACGGTTACCCGGTTAACCGTTGGAGTATCAAACGACCTCCAAATGGCACGAAACTTGACAGGCGGTCTATCGGTGCTATCCCAAGGCCGCTTGGCAAACCTCAGTCCATTCCGAGACCGTTTAACACCCGCACACGAAAAGAGGTAAAAGGGGGCGCCGGGAGACATAGGAGTGTCGGATTGGAAAACGGACAACGGGGAAAATGCTCGGATGCATGAGACGAACACGTATGCAAATGCGATGCACATGATGACATGATATGAAATGCAGATGATGACATGGCATGGCAAAGTGCAACACGCAAGCAAATGACATGGCAACGACGGCGAATAACTGGCAGACACCTGGCACATCGGATCCGGGGCGTCACATTCCTATAATCCCCAAACACTTGAAAGGGCTACCTTACTATAGTCATTCCACCAATTTCCATTATCATGGTCAAGTAAACTCCAAGGTCAAGCTTATATATAACTCTAAATCAACTCTGACAATTAATCCAATCTCCTAGTTTATTGTCCACCGAGAAACATGGTATCACGATCAAGATTATCGGTCTAATTCCAATTTACTCTGAACCATGTTGACTTACTCAGCATCTATACTCAACTAGGATCACCTATTTAAATCCAAATCTTGTGTCCAACGAGAATTTCCACACTTTTCCCCCAAGTCATTATCGTAATATCAACTATCTCCTATCAATATCCCCTAGCTAAGTCAAATCCTTATACTTCCAAGAATTTCAGCTTGTGATCGTAATTGTCCTATTAAATCCAATTTACTCAGGGGTAGTGAAAGCTATGCTACTCTATAATCATGATCCCACCAAGTTCATCTACCAACATGAAAGCCTTATAATCCTCCGAAGAGTCTCAAATAATTCCTCAAGGTCACTGATATAAACTCATCAGGTCATTTGTCCTCTGTTCCTATATCCTCAAATTGGTCTTCCCTATGGCATCATCAGTTCTTGTGCTATATTAGGATGATAAGGTGCACATTCCCTACATCCACTAGTTCCATAGTGAACCCAATGTTGAGCGAGGTTACGGAGGCTTAACTGCTTCTCTTTGCAAGTCTGTGGGTTAAGCACATGGTTAAGGATTCGAGATGGGTTATCTCATGAAGTCTCGAAGGGTCTAGGGATGGGGTTCCAGTCATGAGGGATAAGCATAACTCTACGGGGCTGTACTTGGTCGAAGAGGCGGCAGCAAAAGTCTTCAGTGCTAGTTGGTTGTCGAAGTAGAATCCTTGGTGTACCTTGTCTTGCCGATCTTCAGTTAAGGAGAGAGAGATGAGAGGGAAGAGTAGCATAGAGGAGGGGAATGCCTAAAGGGGGTTCTATAGTGCAGGTGCAAACAAACGGGCGCCAAAAAGGGCCAAACAAAGGAAAACAAGGAAGGTGATATAGTCGCGTACTTGTTGCCTAGGGCAAAAGTGCGACTTATATCAAAACACAAACAAATAAAAACAAGAAACACACAGTCATGGTTCTATTCGAACCATCATACGGACTCGACTGCGCATAGGGGGTACACGACTCATCCTACCCTAGGTGTTCTCAAACTCAGTAGTCGTGCCTTGTGCCTCATGCAGTCTTCTGAGTTTTCCTCAGGTGTTGCTACGTCTCTTGTAGTTGTTCGATGAAACAATCCGGGTTGAGCGTGAAGACTCCTCAACAACTTCTCGCCTTTTGAAGTGATGGGGTGAAGGTGGCTCCTCGTAATTGGCATTGACTTGGTCTTCCATTGTCTTCTTAATCACAACGATCCCTTTTTGTCTTCTAAGTTGTCGATGGTACCAGGTAGGCAATCCTTTATGCAATAATATTATCAAGGCATAATAGTGGTCCAACCCGTCGGACACATTGTTGACAATATAAATCACCGAGAGCGGGGGATGAAGAGAACCGTTTTCCTGCTCACTATAATGAGGCGGACCAAATGGCTAGGTTCTCATCCACCGGTGGTTGCCGATACAACAATGGTAGTGACAGGGTTACCCTATTAGCGATGTATATCACGATCTTGCATATCCTATGCCCTGATCGTCGTAGGCTAAGGTTGCATCATCTTGGGGCAGTGTCAAGGGTGTCACCATCTCACAGGTCTTCGTGTCCTCATCCCTCGAGGATGTATCTTACATTGGTATCGTCTTGTTGTGATGTCGCCAATCTTGTGTTCAGGAGATGTGGGTGAATGTCCGGCAAGGCATCTTCCTTCTAGATTATCCACGAGGATTACAAGGAATCCAAAGTGGTCGAGGGCATAGGGGTTCTAGCGACCAAAGGTTTTGAAGGGGAAGAGATCAATAAGGAAAGTATACCTTAGTTTTCGAAAAACTGAGGAGGGAAGAGAAGTATAGATAGTTTTGAAAACTAGTAGTAGTTTTGGAGATAGTTTTATCCTAACTAACGACCATGCTAACTAAGGCTTCCTACAGTCAGGATGGCTCTGATACCAGCTCTGTGGGGACCCCGACTCATAAGTCGTAATCACCGAATGCACGTGTACAGTGATCCCAGAGATGAATGCTCACTGAACACACAGAAGCTGAATAACAAGAGTCTAACATCCATATGTCGAGGCAGGCTGATCTGGCCCACGAACACCTATGGGGCCGGCGGACCGAGCCCCTTTCGGTTCGGCGGGGAACGGAGGTCGCACGAAGAGCAGATCGAGGCGAAGCAAGCGAGAGGTTTACCCAGCTTCGGAGCTCTCCGGAGAGATAACACTCCTACTGCTGCATGTCTAGGTGTATTGCATTCTTGCTCAGGAGCGCTGAGTGCTACAAAGACACACGCAGCTGCTAACTTGAGGCCGAGCGTGGAGGAATCGATCGACCAACCCTTTCTACGTTGCGCATGGGCCTCCTTTTATATGCTCAAAGGGGCTCCCTACGGTGGCAACGTAGATGGGGGTACAAATGGAAAAATAGTGGTTGGTATACCTACTTGTACAGTGTACAGTGTAATATACCTAACCCTGACGGCAGGGGACAAAGGCATTAAATGCCCGTCTAGTCGCCCTAACAGTGCAAACAGGGACCGTCAGGGGCGCCACCGTTCGCCACGATGGCAAACTTGTCAGCGCTGCTTGCCACCTCGTCTGCTGGCTGCACTGACCTCGCCACGCTGGCGCTGGAAAGGTCCAGGCGACACGTTAGTGGTTGTGCTTTGGTGCGTGGAAATCTGAGAGAGGTGGTGCCGCAGCAAAGCGCCTTTGCCGCTGATCGTTGTCTTGTCGCGCCGAAGCTTGTCGCTCATCGAGCCTTCCGGCAAGCTCCTCTTGCCGGGTCTTGTCTTGTATGTGCCTGGGTGGCCTTCCGGCAAGCTCCTCTCGCCGGGCCTTGTCTCCTACGTGCCTTGGGTGGCCTTCCGGCAAGCTCCTCTCGCGGGGCCTTGTCTCCTGGCTTGAATACTTTGTTCTTGAATGGCTCCAAAGGAACCACGGAGGACCTTGGCGGTCACCCGGTAAGCCTTGCCGCGGAGGGCTGCAACTGCCCGTGCACAAGTTCGGGATACTAGGGTACCCCTACTCTAGTACACCGACACCATACATACCGTTTTACACAAGTAGGACCATTATGGTCAAGTCTTCAGTATATCATCGCAGCGGAAATCTTCGTCGATAACTTGGACCCATGCCATCTGCCTTAACCCTACAGCATTCTCGACCGGGAAAGCATCCTAACTCGCACGATCGTCACCAAGGAACTCTTCGATATATCTTGTTCTTTCATGCCTGGCCAATAAAATAACCAGTGGCAAGCCAATGAGTACTTTGAATGTACTCGCAAGCAACCCATGATTTGGTTCAAAGTAACAATGCAATTGTACAACGAGTAAGCAGCCTAGCTTCAAGCTAGTTAAGATGTCCTATCAACTTGTAAGATATGCATCAATAAAACATGGGTAACCTCGAGAATAGGTTACGGATATCAACATAAATAGAGTTGAATCAATGTCATGTCATTCAACATGTCAAGTCTCCACCTTGACACAAATAGTTCCTTTCCACACACACATGCATCATGATTTGTAAAATTTCTGGACATAGTTTAAGTAGCACCTCCCAACTGTCCATGACCGTGGACTCGGCTATTCGAATAGTTTGACACTCTGCAGAGGTTGCACACTTTACCCACAAGATCCGGAAGCTTTCGTGTCATCCACGATCCTTGATACCTCAAGTACTCGGGGGAAGCACCCGATCACTATCTTTCCCTAGACGACCCTAACAAGGAGTCCACTCATTGATACACGGCCCTCGTGTATAAGCAAAAGATCGTGGGACTCTGCCCTTTTCACATTATTACGCATACACGAAGGGACCAACAGTGTGTCCGGTGCCCTGTGAAAACAGTCATGGCCGCCCTACCTGGCACGACCCCATCCCGAGAGAGAGCACCAACTCTCCCCCATCACTAGTAATGCAGGCTCCAAGCTAGTATCAGCCTAGGTAATTAATAATGCCCCATCCCATAAAGGGGTAGAGTGGTTGCACATGTTTGGTTGGGACGGTAATCACACATAAATCTAATCCATCATTTTACACTCACACACACACGAAAATCTCTCTCCTGTACACCACTTCTTCCTCAAGTGTTGACCTTAGATCAACATCTCCCAAGGGCATTAGGGGCACCCGATGGGGTTTTCAAAAGAATGTAACCATGAAGAGTTCATGGTACACATGCATCATTATGCATCAAATAGTCTCTTGAAAATGCAATCATGAACAAGGTAAGGTCATGAGTAGGGGTATGCATCATGTGGTGGTTCACAACAAGTTTACCACCATCATACTTCATCATCATGCAATCGGAAAAAGGGTATCGATGAACAAGAGGGGTGTCATGGTCAAAGGGCTGCTTGCCTGGTTCATCAGAGTCTTCAAGTCTTCTGGTCCAACTCCGAGCATTTCCTCTACTTCGTCAACTATCGTCGAAAGCAACCATAATAAGAAACACAAAAAGGCAGAAAATAAAAGTGCTCTAAAAATATTAATTTGACTTTTCTAGGACTTCTCTAGTTATATGAAAAATAACCAGAGTGGTTTCATTGGATTTGGATCAGTGGATATTTCTGAACATTTCAATATGATGGAATCAATGGATTTGATGGATCCACAAGTTGTCCATAGAATTCCATTTTATAAAAATGAGTAAAAGTAACCATTATTTCAGGCATGATTTTTGAAACATTTAGAAATTGGTTTCACTGGATTGGGAGTTGAAATGAATATAATATGGATTTTTGAAGTGGACTTATGTGGATAAATGACCTTTTTAAAAGGTTCAGTGAAAACCAAGGACAAAAAAATGTCCACTATGGCCTAGTAAATAGGACTTGATTTATGGAGTCTCTGGAAATTTGAATCATCAAATTTGGAGTCTATTTGAATTACTTGGGAGATTTTACAAGTTTCTGGAAAAAGAAAAAGGAAAGAAACAGACAAGGGCTTTACCCTTAAGAGGCGCCTGAGGCGAGGTTTATCAGCCAGGACGCATACAGGGCGCCCAGTGGCTCAGCTCGGCCACTGCAGCGCATGGGCCACGTCGGAGGCGGCTTCCCGGGAATACGCCTTCGCGCGGGAGAGGCGGTAACGGCGGAAGCCGTCTCCACTTAAACGGGCGGGCCCCAGTGGCAGGTCGCCTTCAACCACCCGCACGGCGTGACGGGAAACAAAGGAGGCGAGGCCGAGCGGGGCCGGCGCTCTCCCCGGTGGCACCGGCCACCTTCGTCGACGCCCAGCACACCAGCATGCTCAGGAGAGCGTGCCGCATCCGTAGAGGTGCGCCACGATCGCTGGGGTGGTCGTACGCGAGCAGTGCATCGCCCGCGGCGGACGGCGGCGATGGTGAGGGTGGGACACGACGCTGCAGCCGCGGAGAGGAAGAAATGGGGCTCGGGAGATGTCCTTGGGGAGGTTGGTGATGCTCTGGTGGAATCTAAAGGAGAGGGGAGAGGCCACAGAGCGCGAATTTAGGAGGAGGTCGACGACATGGCTTCGTCCATGGAGGTGGGCGGAGGGCACGAGAGGGAGAGGTAGGTTGGTCTAGGGGCTGCATGGGAGGGGAGAGAGCAAACGGAGAACAGAGAGGGCTCGGGGTGGCCTTATACGGGCGCGGCCGGGAGGTGCCGTAGGCGGGGCGCACGGCCACGGCCCGTGGCGTTGCCAGAGGCCAAAAGGGCGTTCTGGTGCGTGTCTGGGGTGCTCGTGGTCGTGGTCCAGGCCGAGAGGAGAGGAGAGATGGAGCAGGTCGAGCTCCAGGAGGTCCCACACGAGTGCGGCGACTGGCGGACGCGAGCGGCGCTCGGGCACGCATGTCAGAGGTCGCCGGAGAGAGAAGGAGGAGGGGGCCGACCGTCTTGCGTGTCCCGGACGCCGAGGCGGCCTCGGGGGACACAAGGGGAAGGCCCTAGGTGGTCAGAAGCCTCGGGCAGGACGCAGCTACAGTGCGGGAGCACACTGTAGCGTGCCCCAGAGCGCCCATTTGGCATGCCACGGCATGCCCACGCGCTCTGGATGTGTCCCGCCTTGTCTACTAGCTGCTGGTTCATATGGAGATGCCCTGGGGTAGCTTAGGTACTAAGGGAGAGGTAGGAAATAAAAATAGAGGGAGGAAAGAGATGTTGCCATGGCTGTCCAGAGAGAGGAATCTTGGAGTTTTGCCCAACAATAATTGACAAATGGCCAGGGGAAAGATTCTTTGGAGGTTCTTTGGTGATCGAGGTTGGGTTGTGGTAAAAACTAGGGCTCATGGAGATTAGTGGAAGAGGTCAAAATGATGATTTTGGAAAATTGGCAGAAGGTGTTTGTTGTTGGTTTGGGAAATAAAATTAATTCCACTTGCCATGAGAATTAACAGGATGGAATGGCACTTAGAAATAGTGTGTTCCACCAAATTTAAGCTCATTTGGGCAAAGTTGACAGTGCAACTTTTGTAAACCCTAGAAATTAGCAGAAATGAACTTGTGTAGATCTAGTTGAGCAAATCACTTCTCCTTGATGCACCACTTGGTGTAGTGGCCTCATTTGGTCATGTGAACATGCTCACAAAAGTTGGGGTCAAGGAGAGAAAGTTGGTAGTAGAAAGTTGTTCAAATTTGATTCTGGTCAGAGAGGGTTTTGGGGCACTTTGATCAATATAACATTTTCTCCAACTTGTGCCATTTGGAATAGATGAATGATTAGACCATTTGAGAATGTACACAAGATTTGAGAGCATTTGGACATGTTTGGCAATGTAAAGTTGCTCAAACTTCAAAATGGACAGAATTGGTTTTTAGGGGATTTCATGGGGTTATACTATTCTCCATGACATGATACTTGTCAAGATCATCAAACATGTCATATGTGACATGCTAGCATTTTCTTGGAATTTTTGGAGAATATTTCCTTTGTAAATATTTCAAAAGCTTGAAATATCTAGAAAGGGTTTTTGAGGGATTTGACCAATATTTTGAACATGACCATGTGTTGAAACTCTTATATATGGACAATATATGTCCACTTAGTTTCCCTAAATTTTCACAAATATTTTTAAATCATAAAAAAATTAACCTATTAAAGACCACTTTGGCCTTAAGAAAAAGCTTTTAAATAAAATAGGAAAATAACTTTTAAAATTATATTTGTGTGGTTTATGGGATTCCTTTATCTAATAGGTCTCAAATATACTCTCTGAAATATTTTTCATACCCCAAATCAAGTACTTGAAGTGCAAACCTCAATTCAGGGGTTTTTGGAAAACTAAATTTAGAAAATACTTTTTGGCCAAATTATTTTTGTAAGAAAATTCTATAGTGTACTTTACACATGGCATGATCATTGGGCAGAAGTTTTGGATCAAGGAGAAGGAGTATAAGAGTTGGAGGATTTATTTGATTTTTAGAGCACTTGCAAATAACAGACAAAATCCAATCAAGGCACAGTCCAAAACACACAAAAGTTTTTGTCAAACCATATTTTATCATGATTTATCATTCTTTTGTTTGGCCCTTTCGGCACTTGTTTGTTGCACCTGCACTATAGAATCCCCTTTAGGCATCCCCCTCCTCTATGATAATTTTCCCTCTCATCTCTCTCCTCAACCAAAGGCCGGTAAGACAACATACACCAAGGGTTCTATTTTGGAACCAACTAGCACTGAGGACTTTTGTTACAGCCTCCTCGACCAAGTGCAACCCCGTAGAGCTATGCTTAAGCCTCAAGATTAGAAACCCATCCCCAGACCCTTCGAGACTTCACGAGATACTCCAGCTCGAACCCTTTATCAGGTGCCTAACCCCCAGAATTGCGAGAGAACTAGTTAAGCCGTGACAACACTGGGTTCATTATGGAACTGGTGGACATAGTGAACGAGCACATTGACATCCTAATATAGCACAAGGACTGACGATGCCATAGGGAAGACCAATTTGTGGATACAGGAATAAAGGACGAATGACTTGATGAGTTTATATCAGTGACCATGAGGAATTATCTGAGACTCTTTGGTGGATTATGAGGTTTTCATGTCGGTAGATGGACTTGGTGAGATCATGATTAGTAGAGTAGCATAGCTTTCATCACCCTGGAACAAATTGGATTTTGTAGGGCAATTATGATCGCAAGTTGGAATTCTTGGAAGTATAAGGATTAGACTAAGCCAGGGGATATTGATAGGAGATAGCTGACATTACGCTAATGACTTGGGGGAACATGTAGGAATTCTTGTGTGACATGAGATTTGGATTAAGTAGGTGATCCTAGTTGAGTATAGATGCTGAGTAAGTCTACATGGCTCGGAGTAAATTGGATTTAAACCAACGATCTCTATCGTGATACCATGTTTCTCGGTGGACAATAAACTAGGATATTGGATTAATTATCGGGGTTTATTTAGGGATTTGTATGAGCTTGAACTTGGAGTTTACTTGACCATGACAATGGAAATTGGTGGACTGACTATAGTAAGGGTAGCCCTTTCAAGCATATGGGGGTTATATGACATCAGAAGATTCGTGTGAGACACCATAGACCTTGGATTTGTAGAATTAATGGATTATGTAGTGATTGATGGAAGTTAATGGGCTGTTGGAGTTGATTCATAGGAAGGAAACAAGATCTTGGAGTGGCTTACGATGTGTTTCCTTAGGATAGAGACGCACTATCTTGGACCTTGGAATAATAGGCTGAGCACTTGGATTGTGATGTTTAATTCAAGCTTGGGAGCTTGTATGCTCTACCCATGGATTTTTACATGGGGATAGCCATACACGAGAGTTTGAGGATGATAGACATATATGATTTTGTTAGACCTCCTCTTGGCGGTCATAAGGATATGGATAGCATGAGTGATGATTCGAGTTGACCTATACGAAGGGATGCTTTCAGTGGTATAAGGTGATTTGTTTGGAGGACTAGATAGAACAATTGGCATCTCAGAAACCGTGCTTAAGGATAAGATGATAAACATTCACTCGCACACTAGAATCCTTGAAACCATTAAGCCATACCAAGCCACATCATGGTCGGATCATGACCTTGGGCCTTGACTCTAGGTCGGGAAAACCCTGACCAATACTCAACGGTGAGCACCGCCGATACCCCAACCTATACCCTATGTACCCCATGGGCAACTCTTCACTAAGTACTCGAACAAGCTGGTTGTCATCGTTATTTGATGACATACTTGTCTACCCAAAGACGAAAGAAGAATCATTCAGCTGGTTAAGGAACATCTGAAGACCGCCATGTCAAGGAGGAAGAACTATATCAACCACCATCGTCAAGAAGTTAACTTCCTCATTGAAGACCGTGCATATCTACAAACCACTCCTCTCTAAGGAACCAATTATTTCCATGACAAGATCACTGCAAGACGAAGAATAGACGGCTACCGGCTAGAGTTACCACCTGACTCACCCGCTGTGCACAATGTTTTTTCACACGACACCACTCCGGAAACGTTTCCAACTTCCTAACTAGCCCGGTCTCTACAAGGACATCGATCACCGAGCCATCGACATCCAGCCCAATATGACCTACGCGAGAGACCCCAATTGCAATCTGGATCAAGCAGGACGTCATACACGAAGCCACGCCATCGAGTACTTCAAGGTCCAGTGGAGCACTAAACGAAAGCAGAAGCAGTATGAGGACGTGAAGACTACCCCAGATCCAAGTTTCCGTATTCCTTTCCACACCTAGTTTAGGAATCTCGGGGACGAGATTCTTGTAAGGGGGTAGGTATGTCACACCCTGATTTTCATGCCACAACACTTAAGCTAATAAATCATGATAAAATGTGGTTTGACAAAAACTTTTGAGTGTTTTGGTCTTTGCTTGATTTGATTTCTGTGTGTTGGTTGCAAGTGCTCTAAAAATCAAATAAATCCTCCAACTCTTATACTCCTTCTCCTTGGTCAAAAACCTTGCCCAATGATCATGCCATGTGTATAGGACAGAATAGTATTTTCTTCCAAAAATATTTTGGCCAAAAGGTATTTTCTAAATTAGGCTTTCCAAAAACCACTGAATTGATACTTGAACTACAAGTACTTAATTAAGGGTGTGAAAAATCTTTAAAAATTATATTTGAATCCTATTAGATATAGGACTCCCAGAAACCACAAAAATATTATTTTAAAAATTGTTTTACTATTTTATTTAAAGGATTTTTCTTAAGGCCATAAATGGTCTTTAATAGGTTAAAATTATTTTAAAGCTTCAGAAATATTTGAGAAAAAACAGGGAAACTCAATGGACATATATTTTCCATATATAAGAGTTTCAACACATGGTCATGTTCAAATTATTGGCCAAATCCCTCAAAAACACTTTCTAGATATTTCAAGCTTTTGAAATATTTACATAGGAAATATTCTCCATTAAATCCAGGAAAATCCTACTTTGTCAAAAATGGCCAGCTTGATTTTCTTGCCAAGTCTCATGTCATGGAGAACAATATAACCCCATGAAACCCTCTCAAAACCACTTCTGTGCTTTTTCAAATTTAAGCAACTTTGCACTGTCAAACATGTCCAAATGCTCTCAAACTTGGTGCACATGTTCAAATGGTGTAATAATACATCTATACTAAATGGCACAAGTTGGAGAGAAGGATATCATGATCAAAGTGTTCTAAAACCCTTTCTGTCCAGAACCAAATTTGAACAACTCTACATTGCCAAGTGTGTCCTTTTGATCTGAATTTTTGTGGACATGTTCAAATCCTCAAAAGATGACCTGAACCAAGTGGTGCATCAAGGAGAATAGATTTGCATGACTAAATCTTGGAAAAGCCATTTCGGTTGATTTCTAGGGTTTACCAGAGTTACATTGGCCACTTTGCCCAAATGAGCTCAAATTTGGTGGAACACCCTAATTATATGTTCCATTTCACCCTGATAATCCTCATGTCAAGTGGAATCCATTTGCTTGACAAAACTAGCATCAAACACCTTCTGGCAGAATGCCAAAATGCATGTTTCAACCCCTTCCACTAATCTCCATGAGCTGAACTTTTTCCCACGGCCTCACCGGCTCCTCCTATACCTCGTGCATGCTTTGCTGCCCAAGGAGCAATGATTAAGGGGGTAGAGACCCATTTTTCTTCCCTGGACAGCAGTTTTCCCTCTCTCTCTCAACCCCGCCGCTCCTCCACTGGCTTCCCATGGCATCCAATGCCACTTTCCCATTGTTTACTCCCCCCCTGCAGCTTCCAGACACAAGTGGACGCGCTGGTGCGCGCGAAAAGTCGCGGACGCCGGCCAAAGACACGCTCTGGAGCATGTCATCGAGCTCCCGACCGTTGACGCCGCGTCTCCCGACCACCTCGAGCCTCCCCCTTGCGCCAGTCGAGGCACCTCAACGTCTGCGACACGCTACCGTGTCGGGGGCCTCCTCTCCCCTCCTCTCTCTCACCCGGCCGCGCGTGCCCGACGCCGCCCGGCTCGGCCAATGCATGGCCTCGCACGCACGAGCACCAGAGCCCTGCCACCTCTTGAGAACTGCGTTGGTTTTCCCTTGAAGAGGAAAGGGTGATGTAGTAAAGTAGCATAAGTGATTCCCTCAGTTTTTCAAAACCAAGGTATCAATCCAGTAGGAGACCACGCACAAGTCCCGCGCACCTACACAAACAAATAAGAACCTCGCAACCAATGCAATAAAGGGGTTGTCAATCCCTTCACGGTCACTTACGAGAGTGAGATCTGATAGATATAATAAGATAATATTTTTGGTATTTTTATGATAAGATGCAAAATAAAATAAACGACAATAAAAATAAATAAGTGTTGTAAGATTAATATGATGGAATATAGACCCGGGGGCCATAGGTTTCACTAGTGGCTTCTCTCAAGAGCATAAGTATTACGGTGGGTGAACAAATTACTGTCGAGCAATTGATAGAATTGAGCATAGTTATGAGAATATCTAGGTATGATCATGTATATAGGCATCACGTCCGTGACAAGTAGACTGAAACGATTCTGCATCTACTAATATTACTCCACACATCGACCGCTATCCAGCATGCATCTAGAGTATTAAGGTCATAAGAACAGAGTAATGCTTTAAGCAAGATTACATGATCTAGAGGGATAAACTCATGCAATATGATATAAACCCCATCTTGTTATCCTCGATGGCAACAATACAATACGTGCCTTGCTGCCCTACATCCTTTGGGAAAGGACACCGCATTTATTGAACCCAAAGCTAATCACTTCTCCCATTGCAAGAAAGATCAATCTAGTAGGCCAAACCAAACTGATAATTCGAAGAGACTTGCAAAGATAACCAATCATACATAAAAGAATTCAGAGAAGATTCAAATATTGTTCATAGATAATCTTGATCATAAACCCACAATTCATCGGTCCCGGCAAACACATCGCAAAAGAAGATTAGATCGAATAGATCTCCAAGAGAATCAAGGAGAACTTTGTATTGAGATCCAAAGAGAGAGAAGAAGCCATCTAGCTAATAACTATGGACCCGAAGGTCTGAGGTAAACTACTCACACATCATCGGAGAGGCTATGGTGTTGATGTAGAAGCCCTCCGTGATCAATGCCCCCTCCGGCAGGACGCCGGAAAAGGCCCCAAGATGGGATCTCACGGGTACAGAAGGTTGCGGCGGTGGAATTAGGTTTTCATGGATGCCTCTGATGGTTTGGGGGTACGTAGGTATATATAGGAGAAAGAAGTACGTCGGTGGAGCAACATGGGCCCCACGAGGGTGGAGGGCGCGCCTGGGGGGTAGGCGCACCCCCTGCCTCGTGCTCTCCATGTTGATTGATTTAGGTAGACTCCAAGTCCTCTGGATCACGTTTGTTCCAAAAATCACGTTCCCGAAGGTTTCATTCCGTTTGGACTCCGTTTGATATTCTTTTTCTGCGAAACACTGAAATAGGCAAAAAACAGCAATTTGGGTTGGGCCTCCGGTTAATAGGTTAGTCCCAAAAATAATATAAAAGTGTATAACCAAGCCCATTAAACATCCAAAACATAATATAATATAGAATGGAACAATAAAAAATTATAGATACGTTGGAGACGTATCAAGCATCCCCAAGCTTAATTCCTGCTCGTCCTCGAGTAGGTAAATGATAAAAACATAATTTTTGATGTGGAATGCTACTTAGCATAATTTTCAATGTAATTCTCTTAATTGTGGTATGAATGTTCAGATCCGAAAGATTCAAGATAAAAGTTTAATATTGACATAAAAATAATAATACTTCAAGCATACTAACTAAGCAATTATGTCTTCTCAAAATAACATGGCCAAAGAAAGTTATCCCAAAAAATCATATAGTCTGGCTATGCTCTATCTTTATCACACAAAGTATTTAGTCATGCACAACCCTGATGACAAGCCAAGCAATTGTTTCATACTTTTGATGTTTTCAAACATTTCAATCTTCACGCAATACATGAGCGTGAGCCATGGACATAGCACTATATGGGGAATAGAATGGTGGTTGTGGAGAAGACAAAAAGGAGAAGATAGTCTCACATCAACTAGGTGTATCAACGGGCTATGGAGATGCCCATTTATAGATATCAATGTGAGTGAGTAGGATTGCCATGCAACGGATGCACTAGAGCTATAAGTATATGAAAGCTCAACAAAAGAAACTAAGTGGGTGTGCATCCAACTCGCTTGCTCACGAAGACCTAGGGCATTTTGAGGAAGCCCATCATTGGAATATACAAGCCAAGTTCTATGATGAAAATTTCCCACTAGTATATCAAAGTGACAATATAAGAGACTCTCTATCATGAAGATCATGGTGCTACTTTGAAGCACAAGTGTGGTCAAAGGATAGTAGCATTGTCCCTTCTCTCTTTTTCTCTCATCATTTTTTTGTTTGGACTTTTCTCCTTTTTTATGGCCTTTATTTTTTTATTTAGTATGGAGTCTCGTCCCGACTTATGGGGGAATCACAGTCTCCATCATCCTTTCCTCACTTGGGACAATGCTCTAATAATGATGATCATCACACATTTATTTTCATTACAACTCAAGAATTGCAACTCAAAACTTAGAACAAAATATGACTCTATGTGGATGCCTCCGGCGGTGTACCGGGATATGCAATGAATCAAGAGTGACATGTATGAAAGAATTATGAGCGGTGGCTTTGCCACAAATACGATGTCAACTACATGATCATGCAAAGCAATATGACAATGATGAAGCGTGTCATAGTAAATTGAACGGTGGTAAGTTGCATGGAAATATATCTCGGAATGGCTATGGAAATTCCATAATAGATAGGTATGGTGGCTGTTTTGAGGAAGGTATATGGTGGGTTTATGATACCGGTGAAAAGTGCGCGGTATTAGAGAGGCTAGCAATGGTGGAAGGAATAGAGTGCGTATAATCCATGGACTCAACATTAGTCATAAAGAACTCATATACTTGTTGCAAAAATCTACAAGTTATCAAAGCAAAGTATTACGCGCATGCTCTTAGGAGGGATAGATTGGTAGGAAAAGACCATCGCTCGTCCCCGACCGCCACTCATAAGGAAGACAATCAATAAATAAATTATGCTCCGACTTCATCACATAACGGTTCACCATACGTGCATGCTACGGAAATCAAAAACTTTAACACAAGTATTTCTCAAATTCACAACTACTCAACTAGCATGACTCTAATATCACCATCTTCATATCTCAAAACAATTATCAAGCATCAAACTTCTCATAGTATTCAACACACTCATAAGAATTTTTTTTACTAATCTTGGATGCCTATCATAATTAAAGAAAATTACCATGCTGTTTTGTAGGACTCTCAAAATAATATAAGTGAATCATGAGAGAACAATAGTTTCTACAAAACAAATCCACCACTGTGCTCTAAAAGATATAAGTGAAGCACTAGAGCAAAAACTATATAGCTCAAAAGATATAAGTGAAGCACATAGAGTATTCTAATAAATTCCGAATAATGTGTGCCTCTCTCAAGAAGGTGTGTACAGCAAGGGTTATTGTGGCAAACTAAAAAGAAAAGACTCAAATCATACAAGACGCTCCAAGCAAAACACATATCATGTGGTGAATAAAAATATAGCTCCAAGTAAAGTTACCGATGGACAAAGACGAAAGAGGGGATGCCTTCCGGGGCATCCCCAAGCTTTGGCTTTTAGGTGTCCTTAGATTATCTTGGGGTGCCATGGGCATCCTCAAGCTTAGGCTCTTGCCACTCCTTGTTCCAAAATCCATCAAATCTTTTACCCAAAACTTGAAAACTTCACAACACAAAACTTAACAGAAAATCTCGTGAGCTCCGTTAGCGAAAGAAAACAAAACACCACTTCAAGGTACTGTATTTAAATCATTATTTATTTATATTGGTGTTAAACCTACTGTATTCCAACTTCTCTATGGTTTATAAACTATTTTACTAGCCATAGATTCATCAAAATAAGCAAACAACACTCGAAAAACAGAATCTGTCAAAAACAGAACAGTCTGTAGTAATCTGTAACTAACGCAAACTTCTGGAACTCAGAAACATCTACCAAAATAGGAAGACCTTGATAATTTGTTTATTGATATACTGCAATTGGAATCAGTATTTTATCACGTTCTGGTGATTTTTAACAATTGTTTGCGGGAACAGAAAGTTTCTGGAATTTTCAGCAAGATCAAATAACTATTATCCAAGAAGATCCTACAGGTTTAACTTGGCACAAACACTAATTAAAACATAAAAAAAATATAACCAGAGGCTAGATCAAATATTTATTCCTAAACAGAAGCAAAAAGCAAAAAAAAACTAAAAATAAAATTGCGTTGCCTCCCAACAAGCGCTATCATTTAACGCCCCTAGCTAGGCATAAAAGCGAGGATAGATCTAGGTATTGCCATAATAATAGGATAGATCACGAAAACTCATTTCAAATTCTCTATGTTCAGCAGCAAGTTTCCTTTGAGGCAAGAAAAAGTTATCAAAAGGGCTAAATTTAATGGGACAGAAGTCCCCAAGATCAACCTTGGGAGGTATAGGTTCCTCCTTCGGCCCTTGTTTGCACAACCAATTCATCATTATAAGCATTCTTTTGACAGAATTTCGTAAGCCTATACTCGAGAGAGTATCCTAGCTCATTATTTCGGATAGCAAAATCATTATTAAGTTTAGAAATTCTATCAACTAGAACATTGGTAGGAACCCGTTTTCTAAGGTTTTCATTAAAAGCAACATAGTCTAGAGATTGAAAACGCATTATTTCCTCTTGATAAAAGAGGATAGCCTCTATGGGAGGACGGCCAGCGTCCACCCTATATTGCGCAAAGATTTCTTTGGCTTCTTTTATTATAAATCTGAACTCATGAGCCGAAAAGATAGTAGCGGCACGCTTAACAAAAGAATGCTCAATATTAGAAAATTCCAGGAAAATTCTTTGTATGCAAGGGTGCATGTGCATAAATTGCCTTTCAAGTTCAACTACAAGCATGGCAATAGTGTCCGCAAGACTACTAGTTCTATTAAGAATAGAACTACCCATAGAAGGCAAAGCACCGACACAAGTAAATAAATCTTGAATAACCCCTTTTCCAATAATATTACCACTACCGATTCGGAATTTTTTTGTATGTAAGATAGGGGTTTCTTCAGCAAGAGCATTAGAATTTTCCATGTTATTATTATTGTCCATATCGACAATAATTTCCCCAATTTCAGACATAACGGTAGCAAACTCAAGGAACACGAGAAAAGAAGGAATGAAGAGGAGAGGGCGAATAGAACGGCAAGCGTGAAGTGGGGGAGAGGAAAACGAGAGGCAAATGGCAAATAATGTAATGCAAGGGATAAGAGTTTGTGATGGGTACTTGGTATGTCTTGACTTTACTTGACTTGGCGCGAATCTCCCCGGCAACGGCGCCAGAAATCCTTCTTGCTACCTCTTGAGCACTGCGTTGGTTTTCCCTTGAAGAGGATAGGGTGATGCAATAAAGTAGCGTAAGTATTTCCCTCAGTTTTTGAGAACCAAGGTATCAATCCAGTAGGAGACCACACACAAGTCCCGCGCACCTACACAAACAAATAAGAACCTCGCAACAAACACAATAAAGGGGTTGTCAATCCCTTCACGGTCACTTACGAGAGTGAGATCTGATAGATATAATAAGATAATATTTTTGGTATTTTTATGATAAAGATGCAAAGTAAAGTAAACGGAAATAAAAATTACTAAGTGTTGGAAGATTAATATGATGGAAGATAGACACGGGGGCCATAGGTTTCACTAGTGGCTTCTCTCAAGAGCATAAGTATTACGGTGGGTGAACAAATTATTGTTGAGCAACTGATAGAATTGAGCATAGTTTTGAGAATATCTAGGTATGATCATGTATATAGGCATCACGTCCGTGACAAGTAGACCGAAATGATTCTGCATCTACTACTATTACTCCACACATCGACCGCTATCCAGCATACATCTAGAGTATTAAGTTCATAAGAACATAGTAATGCTTTAAGCAAGATGACATGATGTAGAGGGATAAACTCATGCAATATGATATAAACCCCATCTTGTTATCCTTGATGGCAACAATACAATAAGTGCCTTGCTGCCCCTGCTGTCACTGGGAAAGGACACCGCAAGATTGAACCCAAAGGTAAGCACTTCTCCCATTGCAAGAAAGATCAATCTAGTAGGCCAAACCAAACTGATAATTCGAAGAGACTTGCAAATATAACTAATCATGCATAAAAGAATTCAGAGAAGATTCAAATATTGTTCATAAATAATCTTTATCGTAAACCCACAATTCATCGGTCCCGACAAACGCACCGCAAAAGAAGATTACATCGAATAGATCTCCAAGAGAATCAAGGAGAACTTTGTATTGAGATCCAAAGAGAGAGATGAAGCCATCTAGCTAATAACTATGGACCCAAAGGTCTGAGGTAAACTACTCACACATCATCGGAGAGGCTATGGCGTTGATGTAGAAGCCCTCCGTGATCAATGCCCCCTCCGGCAGGACGCCGGAAAAGGCCCCAAGATGGGATCTCATGGGTATAGAAGGTTTGCAGCGGTGGAATTAGGTTTTCGTGGATGCCTCTGATGGTTTGGGGGTACGTAGGTATATATAGGAGGAAGAAGTACGTCGGTGGAGCAAGTGGGCCCCACGAGGGTGGAGGGCGTGCCTCGTTCTCTCCTCGTTGATTGCTTTACGTAGACTACAAGTCCTCTGGATCACGTTTGTTCCGAAAATCACGTTCCCGAAGGTTTCATTCCATTTGGACTTCGTTTGATATTATTTTTCTGCGAAACACTGAAATAGGAAAAAAGCAGCAATTTGGGATGGGTCTCCGGTTAATAGGTTAGTCCCAAAAATAATATAAAAGTGTATAATAAAGCCCATTAAACATCCAAAACAGAATATAATATAGCATGGAACAATCAAAAATTATAGATACGTTGGAGACGAATCATCCCCTCCCCTTTAGGCCACACCGGAGCATCTCCAACATCACTGCGGGCCTCCCAGCGCTTCCTCCTCTCCTCCATGTGGCCATAGCGTCGTGTCCCTCTTCACCGTCGCCGGTCTCCTCTGCATGCAAAACTTCTCCCCTTCCCGAGCTCCTCCACGGGTGCGAAGCACATGGATGGGTGCGCCTCATCGCGCTGAACGCGCTGGTGCGGAGAGCATCGCCAGGGACCGCCTGGGTCGCCGGCACGAGCAGCGGCCGAGCTCCTCCTACCTCTGTTCCATTCGAGCGGGAGGAAGGAGACGACCCTGCGGGTGGGCCCCGCAGGTCAGTGACTCGGCCAGCGGGCCTCGGCGTTTAAGTGGAGACGCACTCGCGTTCTTCGCCTCCCTGCACTGGAGACACCCTGCTTGAATACGCTTTTGTCGTCGCCCGAGCACCGCGCTGCTGAGCCACTGGGCCAGCCCAGCGGCTGTCCTGCGCCATGTGCACACTTTAGGTATAACCCAAATCTTTTTCTTTTTCTTTTCAAGTGAGTTTCAAAAATCCACAAATAATTCAAATGAACTCCAAATCTGGTGATTCAAATTTCTAGTGACTCCATAAATCATGACCTACTTGTTGGCGTAACATGCACATTTTTCCACAAATATTTCTTTCACAAATAATTATCAAATCCCATTTTTCCATTTCTATCATAAACTTTAGAACATCATAGTGGGCTAAGATTTGATCCAAATGCCATGATTAAAATCCTAGATGCTTCTAAGTTCATAACTTAGTTTATGAACATTTTTCTTAATACTTTCTGTACCACACAATAATATGAGCCATTTCTTCATATTTGTCAACTTTGCAAATTCATAGGAAAATCATTTGAACTCCAAATCCAGTGAAACCAATTCCTATATGCTTCTAAAATCATGGTTTGTTAAATGGGTGCCTTCGCTCATTTTTCAAAAAATATATTTATGTACACTTCTTGCAAATCCATAAATCCATTGATTCTATCATATTGAAATTCTCAAAAATATCCAATGATCCAATCCCAATGAAACCACTCTGATTATTTTTCATATAACCAGAGATGTCCTAGAAAAGTCAAATTCATATTTTTAGAGCACTTTTGTTTTTGCCTTGTTGTGTTGCTTATTGTGTTTGTTTCCGATGTTAGTTGACGAAGTAGACAGAGTACTTGGAGAAGACCCAGAAGACTTTGCTGAGCCAGGCAAGCAGCCCGTTGACCATGTCTATGAAATCCTTTTTACTCATGTCACATAGCACTTGTATTGCTTGCATCGGAGACATGATGATGAGGTGACCACATGGGGTGGTTTGCCACCGTTACTTCCTTGTTGATACTTGCATTGTGCAAGACCCTGCCTTCTTATGAGGGTTATGCCGGTGGGAGTAGATAGGATGCTAAAGTAGTTGCTACGCAAAAAGGGACGGGAATATGCATGGTGATGGAGACAAAGTATTTTCAAAAGACTTCACGAAAACCCCGTCGGGTGCCACTTATGCCCGAGGGAGATAGTGAGATGGATAACCACTTGATGACGAAGTGATGTACCGAGGCAAGTGTGTGTGTTGCTTTCAAAAACGGATTGGTTTAAGTTGCGACCGTTATTCCAACCTTACATGCGCAACCACTCTACCCTTGTATGGGAAAGGGCATTATTGATTACCTAGGCCGATACTAGATTGGAGCCTGCATTACTAGTGATGGGGGAGAGTTGGTGCTCTCTCTCGGGACGAGGTCGTGCCAGGTAGGGCGGCCATGACTGTTTTTACAGGGCACCGGACACACCGTTGGTACCCCGTGCTTGTGGTATGTGATGAATATGGGAGCGAGGCTCCACAATTTTAAGATGTGAAATGTTGGGCACGGGGGTTACTACCAATCGAGTGGACTCTATGTTAGTGTCGTCTAGGGAAAGATAGTGATCGGGTGCTTACCCCGGGTACTTGAGGTACCGCAGGTCGTGGATGACACGGAAGTTCCCCGGATCTTGTGGGTAAAGTGTGCAACCTCTGCAGAGTGTAAAACTATTCGAATAGCCATGTCCACGGTCAAGGATAGTTGGGTAACCACTCTTGGGCTACGTCCACATGTATACGAAACCCGGTGAGTGTGTATGGAAAAGTGGAAAGAACTACTTGGGTCAAGTCAAAATACTTGACATGATGATCAAGATTGGTTCGTTCCAACTCTATTTATGTTGATATCTGTAACCAGTCCTCATGGTTAGTTGAATGCTTATGATGCATGCCTTACAAATTGTTGAACATGTCATAGCACTCAAAACTAGCTTTCTGCAAAAATTTACCTATGACATGCATTGTTGTATCTTGAACCAAAACATGGGTTGCTTGCGAGTACATTCAAAGTACTCATTGGCTTGCCACTGGTTATTTTATTTGACAGGCATGAAAGAACAGGATATGATGAAGAATACTTTGGTGACGAACATGCGAGCTAGGACACTTCCCAGATAGAATGCCTGTAGGGTTAAGGCAGATGGCCTGGGTCCAAGTTATCGACGAAGATTTCTACGAAGTTATACTCAAGACTCGAGCATAATGGTCATAATTTATGTAAGACGGTATGTATGGATGTAAGACTCTTATTATTCAGCTTCTGTGTTTTCAGTGAGCATTGATCTCTGGGGTCACTATACACATGCATTCGGTGATCACGACTTATGAGTCGGGGTCCCCACAATGATCTCATCCAAAAATAATAATGTCATTTATATTTTAATTTAATGCGTAGAACCGCCTTTTATATGTAGATGCACTATGCCTTGGCCCGTCCTCACACATGCGCTATATATATCTCTATCTAACGCATAAGTGCACACACTTTAAATACATAGGCATTTCTCTCTCACACATGCTCACAATCTCTCCCGGGGTGTCGGGGTGTCTCGTGCACACACTCTCTATATATCTCCCTCTCTCGTTCTGTCTCTTTTCACTAATCTCACTTGGAAAACACTATTTCTCTCACATGCATATACACACACGCATGGTCTCTACTGGCCCTCTGTAGGCACATATATGTGCCTACGTGTCTCCCGCACGCACATTATCTTTAGGCCTCTCTCGCACACATTGCCCCCCCCCACACCTCTATCTTAGTAATTGGCTGATATGATTCCATCAGATCATTCTGTAGGATATGCGTGACTGTTAGGCTGGATGGTAATACGAGGCAAAGTTTTACCGAAGTCCGGGCCCTTGTAGTTGAGGAAAAAGCCTACTCCTGGTACTATATATTTGTGATAGGGGTGTGCACAAAGTACACGTGAATACCAGGCATTGTGCGTGTGTGTATACTATCGACGAACTAGCACCCGGGCGTCTATAACATACTCGGGGCCTAGGGTTACAAATCATATATAGTTGGCTTATCAGCAGTGGGGATAGAGTCCTCCACAACTCTGGTAGCTTTGTCTTGTACGCTGAGTCCTCCACATGTGTCTTCGTATAATGCGTCTTGGTCCAACCTATGTGGAGCAGGATGGAACCGATCCATGAGTCCTCATGTTGACCCAACACAACTAGAAATGATGCGCCCACCACAACCCGCACGCAATCGGCCTCTAAGAAAAAAGCATATACAATAGTACAATGTTATGCATGAAAGTTAATTGCATGGTGCATCCAATAATATTTGTTCTGCATTGTGAATGTTTGTATTTTCTCCTAAAATATTAGTCATGGGAAAGGGAAACGAAGGGCATATCTCTCCTTGTCTCCACCGCACACCCCCTCTTTCTACACAACTTTCACGTACACACACAAACTATCTCTCGGCCCTCTAAAAGCATGCATGCCCCTGACACATTCACGCGTGACAGTAACTGTATTTCAAGCGAAAGCACTATACGGTCACTGAACTTCAGAATATGCTCATTATGGTCACCGTATACATTCTCGTGGTGATCATACGATATCTATCTCACGACATGTCTCCGTATTTTGTTGATGACAATGACGGACATTGTATTTGATGCGTGCTATGTATTTTGTTGACGAAACTTACGGTCATTGTATTTGAAGAGAAAGCATGATATGGTCACTGGACTTTAGAATAAGCTCATCACGGTCACCATATACATTTTATGGTGCTAACCAACCTGTGGTTGGATGGTTAGGAGGACAGTGGTTTCCCCATCCCACTAGGGTTAAAGTCCTGGTGCTCGCATTTATCCTGGATTAATTTCAGTATTTTCCGGCGATGTGCGCTCAGTTGGAGGAGACGTTCCCCTCGACTACGAGGCACCTATGGTGACTTCATAAAATCTAAAGATCATATGCTGGCTCACTCTCTCGAAGGTGCTCATAGGGGTAGGGTCTGTGTGTGTGTGCTTATAGCGGTGAGACTTTGCGCGATATTAGTGCTTGCGTCTGTACCGTGTTAAAAAATACATGTCATGATTATACGGTCACTGGCTCACCCATACAACTTCGTATTTTGTTGATGACATAATCAATTGACCAGTCAAACGTTCCACGTGGTGCAACTAGTGTTGCACCATCAGCGCGCTTAACCATGGGGCCCACCTGTCAGTGCGTATATGAAATAAAGAAATGGTAGTTTGAGTCTGTACTGTGTTAATAAAATACATTTTATGGTGATCATACGGTCATTGGCTCACCATATAGCTCCGTAATTTGTTGATGACACGATCAATTGACCAGTCAAACGGTCCACATTAAGCAGCGCACATTACCATAGGGCCCACCCGTCAGCGCGTATATGAAAGATAGAAATGGTAATAAATTAGTGGTCGGTGGGGAGTCGAAGTCGTGAGACCTCTGGTTGGCAGCCCGTGCCCCCTAACCACAACGGACAAGGATCGCCTTGTGATGATATGCTGAGCCGGCCGTTTTAATTGCACACACGCACGAGCCACTGTGGTGAATACAAACTCATCACACATGTGCGTAAACATGCCGGCATGCATGCATGCAATACTCACACGTACCGATTTAGCTACACTTTAGTCGACGGAATCGACTTTTAAGTCAGTCGATTTTCAGGGGGTGGGGTGGGGCATCGCCGGATTTAGGAAGAACCAGCCACATCAGGGAGGGGGGATCGCCGGAGAGGTACCCAACTATCTATCTTAGGGTTCAGGGTGGGGGCGGTGGTCGCTGGCGGTGGGGGGTGGTGGGGCGGTGGCGTGGGGATCGCCAGAGAAAAAGCTCGGCACAGGCGGCCTAGAGGCATGGCCGGGGCGGCGGTGGAACGACGGTGGGGAGTGGTTTCGGGGGCAGGGCGGGCGGGCGGGAGGCGCTGCGGCCGGCCAGTGGGGCCAGGGGTTCGGGCGGTGGTGGCTGGCGGCTCAGGGGGGTGGAGGTTGAAGATGAACTGCAGGCCCTTGATTTCGTATACAACGGCTGGAAAATCGACTGACCAGAGATGAAAAAGCTAGTCGACAGACGTGTAGCCTCACCTCCTGCATGTACACATGCACACAGGCAACACTCGCACGAACACATGCACGCATGCAGGCGTGCAACACTTACACGTACACATGCACTCACGAACGCACGCACGCACCTATGCATGCAACACTGAATTGTACACATGCACGAATGCAACACTTGCACGCCTGCATGCACACAGCACACGACGCAAGACACACGCTCAACCTATAAGTTCATGCACCCTTTGTTAAGGACATGGATTGTTATGGGTATTAATCAATCTTATCTGTGATAAACAGAACATTGATGTTTGTCGCGGTCTTTATGAATCACAACATATCGAACGGGCTATCAACGTATATATGAAAATTTTAAAATTCTCTTACATTATATAGTAGGCTCATTTATATCAAATAGATGACACCACACTCAATGAACAATCATCGGTTTATGAAATGCCCGCTTTTGACTGCCCTGGCCCACCAAAAGCTCCTCTGTCGTGCGCTGCCTGCGTTGGGTCACTGGCATGCAGGCCAGGTACCCAAGGAGCCCACACGTCAGTGGAAGGACTACGCGGTGTCGTACGTCAAAGTCGAGGGCGCCGCTCACTGCACGCCTGGCTGAACACACCTCCTTGCCGCATTCAAACGCCTCCATGAAACCTGTGTGGAAGCCGAGAAATGCACTCTGGACACGCGTCCGTTCATGACCGGGCCGGCATTAAACGCAACGCCGGCCGAGCTCCTCCCGTCCGCCGTCTATTTATTCTCGTATTTAAACGAGGCCATACGTCGGCCAAGAATCGCACACCATCGCCGCTCCCCTATCTCCTCCTTCACCATTTTGTATAATGGCTTTACGAAGAGTAGTTATCCGGCATCCAAGCCGGCTGGGTGGCCCGCCGAGCCCGCCGGATACGAGCCATGCAACTCTCTGGTCCACCTTCCTCCCCTCACCCGACGGAGCCAGTTAACGCCCCAAGCCGGTGCGTGGTTCAGCAACTCGCCGCTCCAGGCTAGCTCAACAAGGAGCCGCGAGCTGCTCCACGCCGGCACAGTGGGGAGGACGGGCGTCGTCGCTGCCGTCCATGCCACCGCCTCGTACCACGTCTCCTGTTTCTGTGTCCGAGACTCCCATGCCTGCGGCCGCGCCATGCAGGCAGAGACAGAAGCCGGGTGCGTGGAGAGCGACGAGTCAGGGCCAGCGCCTCCGCGTCCGCCGCCATCATCGAGGAGAAGTAGAACACGGGAGGCCGCCGCCGCTTGGGTCCCATGGAGGCCACTGCGGATGTGATGCCGGCATACACAGCAGGTGTCTTGTCGGATCCTTTTGTTGCGAGGACCTTTGCGACCCCGCATGGGCTCCACGGAAGCGGAGAAACCCCCTTCAGACTCCATATTGGGCATCAACCAATGATGTCAGTTGAGCGGTGGGGAAGCGAGCCGTCCTTAGAGCTAGAGCATATACCTCCTGGGCTCCCGGTAGTCCGGTGATCGTGCTGCTGATACATCTCCAATGTATCTATATTTTTTTATTGTTCCATGTTGTTATATTATCATTCTTGGATGTTTTATAATCATTTATAGTCATTTTATATCAAATTTTGGTACTAACCTATTGACATAGTGCCAAGTGCCAGTTGTTGTTTTCTGCATGTTTTTTTACATCGGACAAAATCAATACCAAACGGAGTCCAAACGCAGCAAAACTTTTTGGATATTTTTTTGGACCAGAAGACATCCAGTGGGCCAGAGAAGCGCCTTGGGGGTGCTACAAGGGGAGCACAACCCACCAGGGCGCGCTTGGAGACCCAGGCGCGCCTTGGTGGGTTGTACCCACCTCGGGTGCCCCTTGGACCGCCTCCAGTGGGCCAGATCTATCTTTTTATCCATGACAATTATTGGAGTCTTCTTTGATCCCTTATATGCATGATTGCTTATAGCCTCGTATTTCTTCTCAGATATTTGGGTTTTGTTTGGCCAACTTGATCTATCTATCTTGCAATGGGAAGAGGTGCTTTCTAGTGGGTTCGATCTTACGGTGCTTGATGCCAATGACATAAGGGGAATCGACACGTATGTATCGTTGCTACTAAGGATAAAACGATGGGGTATATTTCTACATAAATAGATCTTATCTACATCATGTGATCGTTCTTATTGCATTACTCCGTTTCTCCATGAACTTAATACACTAGATGCATGCTGGATAGCGGTCGATGTGTGGAGTAATAGTAGTAGATGTAGGCAGGAGTCAGTCTACTAATCTTGGACGTGATGCCTATATAATGATCATTGCCTGGATATCGTCATGATTATTTGAAGTTCTATCAATTGCCCAATAGTAATTTGCTCACCCACCGTTTGCTATTTTCTCGAGAGAAGCCACTAGTGAAACCTACGACCCCCTGGTCTCTTTTTCAAATTATTTGCCTTTGCGATCTACTTTATTT
The DNA here is from genome assembly GCA_021605145.1 of Aegilops bicornis. NCBI lineage: Eukaryota > Viridiplantae > Streptophyta > Magnoliopsida > Poales > Poaceae > Aegilops > Aegilops bicornis. The sequence goes on from CM038670.1 coordinate 343,023,700, forward strand.
GCCTTTTATTTTCAGATATATTAAACCAAAAATATAAAAATATCTTTCTACAATTTATTTTATTTAGCGTTTGATCTATCAATATTTACTACTCTCTCATGCCCGTTTGCCAATTTCTGGCGCTGTTACCCGAAAGGGATTGACAACCCCTTTTACACGTCGGGTTGCGAGTATTTGTTATTTGTGTGCAAGTGTTGTTTACGTAGTGTTGCTTGGTTCTCCTACTGGTTCGATAACCTAGGTTTCATCACTGAGGGAAATACCTACCGCCGTTGTGCTGCATCATCCTTTCCTATTTGGGGAAATACCAACGTAGCGTCAAGCCGCCATCAAAAGGAATTTCAGGCGAAGTTGCTGGGGAGGATCTTCAACATATACCAGGTTCCTAATCACAAATCTCATCTCCTCATAATTTACATTATTTTCCATTTGCCTCTTGTTTTCCTCTCCTCCACTTCACAAAAAATTGCCGTTTTATTCGCCCTCTTTTTCGTTCGCCGTTTTCTTGCCAGATCAGTTTTTTGAGTGCAATCTTGTTGCGTAGTCACAATGACTCATGAGAACACCAAGTTGTGTCATTTCTCAAATACCAACAACAATGATTTTATTGGCACTCCGATTGCTCCTCCCGCCACTAGTGCTGAACCTTGTGATATTAATACCGCTTTGCTGAATCTTGTCATGAAAGATCAATTTTCTGGTACTCCTAATGAGGATGGCGCGTCCCATCTTAATACCTTCATGGAATTATGCGATATGCAAAACAAAAAAGATGTGGACAATGATGTTATGAAGATGAAATTATTTCCGTTTTCTTTGCGTGATTATGCAAAATTTTGGTTTTCTTCTTTGCCTTGCAATAGTATCGATTCTTGGAATAAGTGCAAAGATGCTTTTATCACTAAGTATTTTCTGCCTGCAAAAGTTATTCCCTTAGAACCCAGATCATGAATTTCAATCAACTTGAGCATGAGCATGTTTCACAATCTTGGAAAAGGATGAGAATGATGCTAACGAATTGCCCAACTCATGGGTTAAATCTTTGGATGATCATACAAAATTTTATGCGGGATTGAATTTTGTTTCTCGTAATCTTTTAGATTCCGCCATGGGTGGTACTTTTATGGAAATTACTTTGGGTTAAGTCACCAAATTTCTTGATAATATTATGGCAAATTATTTACAATGGCATACCGAAAGAGCTCCTACTAGTAAAACTACAAAAAAAATACACTTCCGTGATGATACGTGTTTGTCACAGTAGTTCGCGTTTTCTGTCATGCATGTACATCCATGACAAATTTATGACAGAATCAAGATAGTCATACATGTGCTGTCATAGAAGTGTTCCATGACATTGCCAAAATTATCATCACGGAAGTGTCCACTTCCATGATGATAAATCGCGCGTCACAGAAGTTCTTTCTTCAAGGGTGACCGACATGTGGCATCCACCGTAACGGAACGCCGTTAAGCTATCAGGTCGGATTTTGGATCCGATAACCTGTTAACAACCACGACCAATGCCGATTTTCCACGTGTAAAATTCTCATTGGCTGACGGATCCATGCGTCAGCTCCGCGTTGGCACAGGTGTCACTCATGCAACGGTCAAGATGGGCCTATGATGTGTTGACACATGGACCAGCCCAAAAGTGGCCCACAAAGTTTAAATGGGCCGGCCCAACTGAAGGTCCATAATATTTAGCGGACCATATTGGGCCGGCCCAGCTAAAGGCCCAGAAAATTTAGCGGACCATAATGGGCTGGCCCAGCAAAAGGCCCACACGATTTTGCAGACCATAATGGGCCGGCACAGCTAAAGGCCCACAAGATTTTGCGGACCACAATGGGCCGACCCAGCTAAAGGCCCACAAGATTCTACAGACCATAATGGGCCGGCCTAGCTAAAAGCCCAACATTCTCTGTCAAATCGGCCCGTCAACGGCCTGTTCTAAACTTGTCATCAACGCGGCCCATGGTCACTTCTGGCCCGTTAACAGTCCGCTAAGTAATTGGGCCGAATTACGGCCCGGTGTATTTCCGGCCGCTTAAAGGTCCGGCTTCATTTGGGCCCATTTACGAGCCATCAAAACATTCGCCCATAAACGCACCGTGAAGGATTTGGGTCATATTCGCCATGTCGACATTCGACTGTTAGAGGCCCACTATAGCTTTGGGCCACTTTCGGCCTGTTGTCATTTTCGGCCTGTTAACGTCGGACGTAAACCATGGGCCATATGTGGCCCAACGTCATATCGGGCCCATTAACGGCCCATATAAAAATGACGATAGTCCAGCCCGACCGAAGTTCCAGCCTGTTAAAGGCCCGTGTATTAGGTCGGCGCATTTATGTCCCGTCCGAATTTTGGCCTGTCAAAGATCCGCATCGTAAATGGGCCACCATTTCGGCCTGCTAAGTCCAGTGGGTTATTTGGCACAATCAGGGCCCAATCTCACTTTCGGTCTTTTAAAGGCCCATGTTTTTTATGGGCTCGAGATATTTACACCTGTAAACGGCCTATTTTTACTGATGGCCCAAGTTATGTTTAGGCCTGTTAAAGGCCCACTATGGGCACAGGCCTACCAGAAAAATATGAAAGCTTATGCTGATTTAGGCCCAGATATTTTTAGTGGGCTACATGCCAATTTTGGCCCATAATCGTTTTTAGCCCAATTGGAATGGGCCCGACAAATGTTGGCATGTTGGGCTCCTACGAAGCTTTCGGCCGAATACATTACTAAGATAAACCTACACTATACAAAAATTGTGTCGTAATTACTGCAGCCTGAGGCAGCATATAAATGTTGTATCACAACAAAATAAATTCCAACCATACAACAAAAGGCCTTTTGGCATAAAGTTTATAGTCCTTCCAGATAAAAGCACCATCAGATGTATAGAAGCACAGATCATTTGACCTGAGTGCTAATGTTTCAGTGTAGAATCGATGGAGCAGCATGATCTCCACCTTTTTCCGCCATTGCTCTTGAACAATGAAGCGAATGTCTGATAGTCTGGTTTCAAAACCATTCATATCTTGACGACATTTCTCAACAACTATTCTTGTTTCCTAAACAACGTCCTTTAGGGATTGGACTTGTGTTTGGAGCACATATATATCACTACATCTAGCAGGAAGATTTTGTTCAAGATGGCGATTTGGGCGAGGTTACCTTGACAACCAACCCGAATTACGCATGAAGGAGCTTTTGCATTGTTAGTGGAGAGATCTTGGCCTTATCGGCAAGAGGTGACATTGTGCCTATAGTAGCCTCGTCACCTTCAGGTGGTTGTGGTTGTTCAATAATTTGTTCCATAGCTTCCTGAAAGTTTGAACTTGTAGATTAGTGTACCAGATAAGTTACTAACGAGACAAAAACAAACAAAGTAGGTTAAACGTTTATACATAACTTATTTTTGTGAACTACTGTAATACATTAGCATGTATTGTAGTGCCAACTACATAATAAAATCACTTTCGGAACATATGTCCGTGTAGCATGCCCATCTTGTATTGTCTATTTCCTCACATTCGTTGACATCTAAGGATAACGAGACATGGCTTAAAGTAGGATGAACATAGTATGACATCATTCATATCATGGGCAAACAGATATAAAACAAACAGGCTATTTTATCATTGTGTGCGCATGTGAACATAACAACTAGATTACAGATCAAGACCAAAAGAATATCCTTCATCTCTTTTAAACCATGTAAGGTGAAATGATACATTAAGACAACTGTGAATAAAAGTGAACAGAGTAACTGACATTGGCTGCAAACCAAGTAGTTAAATGAACACATCACAGTACCAATCAGTTCAAAGGCAGGAGGAGTAAGGACTTACAATAGCGGCTTGAACTGGTGTGCTCATGCCCTTCATCTTGCTGGTGTGGCAATCCTTGAAGATTTGCACTACATTCGGTTCAGGTTCTTTTTGGTCCGCACGGGATTTCCTCTGTATTTGGAACAAGTCAATATAGCTACGATAATATGGCACAATAAAAAAGAAGTAGCAGCTATTTACAAGAGCCTCGTAGTGTGCAATATAGCTACGAGATCCTGTTGTCTGTTGGAATTTCACTTTAGAACGGTTGGTTTTGTTCTTCAAACAGTTAGCCTAGAAGAAGATACACTTGTAAGGCACATACATAAATACAAGTTCAATATGTGGTGCGATCAAATACATATAGCCTAAGCGATACTTTGGATCAGACCGGTGTTTAATGAGGGTTGTCGGTCTTCATCGTAATATATTCCCTTTGGAGATGTTTGGGCGATTTCATTGTTAGCCTTGCCTTCAAAGTGAGATTTTCTAAGGTGGTATCGATCTTGTCATGAGCGCATCGAAAAACATGAGTGCATGCTTGTTTAGTTGCATCATCTTTCGGATCCAGCTTGAACCTCATTTGTTGAATAAAGAATGTGAGTCTTATTAGGAGGAAGCTAGAAAGTATGGGACAGAGCAAGACAATATTACTAATTGCGATGAATAACATTACTTACGGATAAATCATCAAGGAAGGTGTTAAACTTGGTATCGTGTTTCTCATTCCTATACTGGATCCACGTTGAGAGGATACATGCATGACACCTAACGACAACGGATGCCTCTGATACTAACTTGGCTGACTCTGTAGCATCACGTGGCCTTTTTAAACCTGCCTCAAAATGGATCTCCATTCTTCCTCCTTTAGATTTTGTTAATCTGTCAAGCATTATCCCTGATGTCTGTTTCCTCTTGCGCCGTGGTGCTAGTTCAACAACGAATATGGAAAGTGTTAGTGTACATCAAACTGTGAGAGTACATATAAAGGAGCATGCAACTGCAACTTGACTCGGTCAGGTACTGTCTTGGTGTTGATGCTCATGAGGTTCATCTGATCTTGCCAAGTCCTGTTGTGTCAGTAGTGCTTCAGAAGTAGTGTTATGTGTGAAGGCAGCTTGGGAACTGGTCGGTTCGAGCAAATGAACGAGTAACTGGTTGAGATCTTTGATGCAGTTGAAGCGGATGCTGCAGCTGGTGGAGCAGGTGATCTTGTGTTTGTAGATTTAGCCGGTGGACTTGGACCTTCTCTTGCACTATAAGTACCAGCAGAATCTTGACGAGTAACCTTTTCCGCTTTCACCCGACGAGTAACATGACCTCCCTACTATATTATTTTCCTTGCTCTTTTTGACTTTGCCATGTCAAGCTGTACCCACAACACGAAAGAATAAAATCACTCTTCGTAACTCATTGATGCATGATCTGAGACAAGCAATACTTTGATGTAAGACAACCGTATGAGGATGGAATATGTAAGAAAAACAGGACGGCATGACATATTCACAACTATGATGTGCAAACTAAGCAGAAGGATTTCAAGAAAATAGAAGTAATGCAAGCTAGACACCATATGAAAGATGCAACCAATATTACTCTGCCAAGTTAAAAGTGTCTTTTCATAAGTGGCAATTCAAAAAATTAGAAGCAATACAACGTAGAAATCAATGCAAGATGAAACCACTATCAAACCGCCATGTTAAAAGCGTCCAATCATGAATGACTCATGCGGGATACACAACAGCAGTACTTTGATGTAAGAACATGGTATGATAGATAGATGCAAAGGTATTCTAGACACAGAAAGCCATGTCATATGCACATGTATAACGTATAAACTCAGCAGGTGCAATCTAATCAAAATAGAAGAAATACAGGCTAGACAACATATGCAACATGAAACCAATTATCACACTGTCAACTTAGAGCAAGCACCTGCGATGGTGGAGTACGGGAGATGAACTCATCATGTAGACTTGGGACTTCAACTTCATTAGCAGTAGAAGTGGCAAATCTAGAGAGTCTCTGTTTGCGTCGGTGCGGACGACCACCAACATCCCCTAACTTACTCTTTCCCTTCCTATTTTCTAATATTGTCTTACGAAGTCAAAACCACAAGAAGATGAATAAAATTAGCTCTGCATAACTGGTTGATGCATGATAGGGACGAACACTACTTTGATGTAAGGCAAGCGCAGGATAGGAGGATGGAATATATACAAAAAAAGACAACATTTCATATTCACACGTACGATAGGAGGATGGAATATGTATGAAAAAACAGTAAGCGGAAGGCATTTCAACAAAATTAGAAGAAATGAAAGCTAGGCACCATATGAACATGCAACCAATATCACTCTATCAGGTAAAAAGTGTCTCGTCCGAAGTGCCATTTCAAGAAATTAGAAGCAGTACAAGCTAGAAGGCAATGCAAGATGCAACCTACATCACATTCCCAAGTTAAATGTGTCTTATGGGTAAGTCATCGTTGCAGGTATAAGTTGTAAGCTACGCAGATGCAATTCAACATAATCAGAAGCAATACAAACTAGACATCATACGGAAAACGCAACCACGTATAACAGTTCCAAGTAAGAGCAAGCAAGCTGTGATGGTGGAGTAGGGAGATGTGCTCATCATGTACACGTATGTTCTAGAAATAGGAACACGTGTCATATTCACAAGCATTATGTGTAAAGTAAGCAGATGCAATTCAAGTTAGAAGCAATACAAGCTAGACATCATACGCAACATGCAACCACATATAATAGTGTCAAGTTAGAGCAAGCACTGTGATGGTGGAGTAGGGAGATGTGCTCATCATCTACATAGCTACGTTGTTGTCCAGCCTTGCGTTGTCTTGCGAATCTTGTTGGGAGGATGGCTAAGTAGAATCTGTAGAGACCCCCTGTTTGAGTTGTTCAAGGACCACCATCATCCACCGGGACTAATTTCCTTCGGCTATAATGATTTTGCATTGTGAAGTCAAACCGATAAGAAAAGGAATAAAATTTGCTTTTCGAACTCATTCATGCATGATCTTGTGAACACTACTCGGATGAAAGGCAAACACATGATGCGAGGATGGAATATGTATGAAAAACATGATGGTGTGACATATTCACACCTATGATGTGGTAACTAAGCGAGAAGGCATTTCAACAAATTAGAAGCACCGCAAGCTAGACACCATATGAAAGATGCAACCAATATCACTCTGCCAAGTTCAAAGCGTATGGCGTTTCAACAAATTAGAAGCACATGCTAGAAATCATATGCAAGACACAACCAATATCACAAGTGGCGACTTAAAGGTGCCTTATCATAAGTGACTGATGCGGGATATGCAAGAATAGTAGTCTGATGTAGAAACAGGAACACATGTCATATTCACAGGCATTATGTGTAAAGTAAGCAGATGCAATTCAACAAATTTAGAAGCAATGCAAGCTAGACATCATACGCAACATGCAACCACATATAATAGTGTCAAGTTAGAGCAAGCACCTGTGATGGTGGAGTAGGGGAGATGTGCTCATCATCTACACAGCTACATTGACTGTCTAGCCTTGCGTTGTCTTGCGAATCTTGTTGGGAGGATGGTGGAGTAGAATCTGTAGAGAACCTCCATTTCAGGTTCTCGGAAGGACCACCATCATCCAATGCCTTGCCAATTTCCTTCAGCTTTATTGATTTTGCATTGTGAGGTCATACCGACAAGAAAAAGGAATATCATTCTCTCTTGAGAACTCATTCATGCATGATACTGACGAACACTACTCTGATGAAAGGCAAAGTCATGATACAAGGATGTAATATGTACGAAAAAATGGATGGCTTGACATATTCACACCTATGATGTGGTAACTAAGCAGAAGGCACTTCAACAAATTAGAAACACTGCAAGACACCATATGGAAGATGCAATCAATATCACTCTGCCAAGTTAAAACTGTCTCATCATATGTGGCGTTCATCAAACTAGAAGCAATACATGCTAGAAATCATATTGAAGACGCAAACCAATATCACACTACCAACTTAAAGGTGTCCCATCATAAGTGACTGATGCAGGATACACAAGAAGAGTAGTTTCATGTAAGAACATGGTGTGATATACATATATAGTATGTACCAAAAACAGGATAGCGTTTCATATTAACATGTATCATGTGTAAGCTAAGCAGATGCAGTTTACACTAATTAGGAGCAATCTGAGCTAGACACCATATGCAACATGCAACCAGATATCACACTGCCAAGTTAGAGCAAGCACCTTGGATGGTGGAGTAGGGGAGCGGAGACTTGGACCTTGTAATGCACTATCAGTACAAGGAGAATCGGTACAAATGCTCCGTTTACGTTGCTGCAGAGGACCACCATCATCGCCTTCCTTACTCTTTTCCTTCCTCTTTCTTGATTTTGCCTTGTCAAGTCAAACCCACAACAAATTAGGAGCATTGATGAGGGATACACAAGAAAAGTAGTTTGATGTAAGAACATGGTTAATAGAAAGACGTAGTATGTACCAAAAACAGGAAGGCATGTCATATTCACAGGTATAATGTGTTAACTAAGCAGATGCAATTTACCCTAATTAGAAGCATTACAAGGTAGACACCATATGCAACATGCAACCACATATCACACTTTGCCAAGTAAGAGCAAGCACTGCGATGGTGGTGTGGGGAATTGTGGTGATCAACTAGAGAGCTACGTTGACTATCTTCATTTAGCCTTGTTGTTTCTTGAGAATCATGTGGGAGGATGACCCGCACTCTTTAAACAAGTATGGCGTCTCACAAGAACTCCACGGGTGACTGTCTCATCATAAGTGATTTACTGAGGGATACAAAAGAGCATTAGTTTGATGTACGAACATGGTTAATAGATATATGTAGTATGTATCAAAAACAGGAAGGCATGTCATTATCAAAGGTATAATGTGTAAAGTAAGCAGATGCAATTTAACCAAATTGGAAGCAATACAAGCTAGACACCATATGCAACATGCAACCACATTTGACAGCACGAAGTTAAAGCAAGCACCTGGGATGGTTGTGTGTGGCAACTGAGATCATCAACTGCAGAGCTATGTTTACTATCTCCAGCTGTTGACACTTCACCCATTAGAGCGTTGGAACGCTTAGTGCTTATTTTTTAATTACACTGGAGTGACTTCTGTCTTTTCTTTTCTACATTCATCAACACTACGTCAAAGTCTGAAATACCCATGCATAAAAAAACAATAGTGTGAGTATGGGTGAAGTGTGTGCACAATTAGTACAGTGTAAAGGTAGCAGATAGCAGGTTGGTGAGAAATAAATGACGAGAGACATATGATAGCTCTACAACATGCATGGCACACTAAATTACTACAGGATTCTATGAAAATAACAGTCAACTGAAAGCAAATAGGTCAGTCCATTTTTTCTGCACCGTCCGATGTACAAAGAACGGGCAGATCGCCTTCATCTACCTCCAACCAATCAGTGTTGATGATCTTCCTCGAAACGCCAGCGACCATCGGCCCAAGATTCCTCCCCGCCCGCACCCTCCTCGACCTCACCGCTTTGCCGTGCTTGGCACCGCCCCGGCCATCCATTCAAGCCCGCCGACCTCCAGATCGGGAGCAAGCAGCTCCTGCGCCCACACCCCTATGATAGACACCGATCGCGCCGCTTCCCGGGAACAAGCGGACTAGGTGCTCCGCAGCGCCTAAGCGGTGCTGCTTCTTTAATTGCGGTTCGTGACCTGAATTGAAATCTAGGCGGCTCTTGAGCTCTAGCAAAGGTGAAATAGTAAAAGGGAGGAAACCTTGTGCATTTAGTATCACGAAGAAGATGCAGTAAGAAGCGCTCAACTAGTTTCTTTCATGGGATGAATACGGTGTGAGCGGGGACATAAGATTTGCACGAATAAGGGAAGAGGAGTACCTCTTTCTGCTGGCAGTGTTGTGTCCTCCTTCTGTTTTTCCTATGATCTTCTTGTTGTTCGTCGGAAACCAGAAGTTGTGGACGACGGTGCAGCCTTGGACGAACCCATGGCCAAGTTGTTGAGTGTGCTGCGGTGGCCGTCTGTCGGCGGCGGGGAAGCAGATCCATGGCGGCGAACGACGGCGTAGCGAGAACAGCTCTGATGCGGTGGACGGTTGCGACAGTGGAGCCACAGCAGTGGGGCGCAGGACGGCGTGGTCGGAGTGGTTATGGTATGGCGCACGTCGGCATCGGCATCATGGAGGCAGCTCTGCCTCGGCTTCAGCTGCTAAGTCCTTGAGGGCGTTGCGGTTGCGGTTGCGTTGGACGACGCTGGGTACCGGCCTCGGCGATGGAGGAGGGCGGCGGTGGATTGGCCGCTATGGGGTGGAGGACGGAGCAGGCTGGGGTTTCGCGGCTGGTGGACAGGGCGTTTTCGCGCCCACGGAGTATGAATGGGGAAACGGAGGGAGGCGGGTAACTAAGGGGGAACAATGTTTCAGTTTGAGACGCGCTTGTTTGAAATTTGGGGAAAGTTACAAACTTTGCCCCCATCTAAAATTTCGGACATATTGCGGGTTGGGGGTAGGACAGTCATGTCAGGTGTCCCAAATGTGGGCGGGATAGATTTCGGCCGAGCGCATGGGTAGGCGCCCATGGCGTATGAATGCTTCTCTGGCGTCTTGGTGAAGTTACAAACCTACCCCGGTTTAGACCTTTGGACATCGGGCCGATAGGCTACACGGGCCAGAGTCAGGACAGTAATTTCCTACCACCAAAACATTAGTCTCGCGCAGTTTCGGGTGACCAGAGGCCTATTTGGTGCTTCCTTCAATATTTGGGAGCAGAAGCATTAACGTTTTCGGTTCTCTTGAATTGAACTTTTAGGATTTGTCAAACTTCACAAATCTTTACTCTTGAAAATCCTAAAGCTACGATTATTTTGGAATGGAGGGGGTACATTTGAATATACATTGTACATGAGTATATATTAAAAAATATGCAACTTACCACATTTCATGCATGGTTCAAGATATAATCTCCTTGGTAGTAAAAAAAAGTTAGATATGCGTATGAATATATATAGCATGTTCAAACTCACAACAAAGATTGATGCCCCCTTTTACATCTGATTTACAACTGCCATTATCTCGGGTTCAAATAGATGAATGCACTTCCTATGAATTCGAATCTCCGAAACCCCCTTTATGTTGAATTCGACATGTATTCTATTTCGTAGCTAGCAATTTGGAATTTATCCATGCAAGTGACAAATGTATAAAGTGCTTCACACTAACAACATGGAGTGCACTAATTAATGTTTATATATGAATTGCAAAAGTATCCATTGCCTGTATTTCAAACCGCTCTCACTCTACGGATCGATAATATGAAATAAACACATGCACATGCTATAATTCAATAGAGTATGGGTGTCTGATAGACCGACTTTCGTCCATACGCAATTTGCAAAATTCATGATCTCATCCAAAAATAATAATGGCATTTATATTTTAATTTAATGCGTAGAACCGCCTTTTACACGTAGATGCACCATGCCTCGCCCTGTTCTCACAAACGCTTATATATCTCTCTATCTAACGCATAAGTGCACACACTTTATATGCATTGGCATTTCTCTTTCACACATGCACACAATCTCTCTCAGGGTGTCGGGGTGTCTCACGCACATGCTCTCTCTGTTTCTCTCTCTTTCTTTCTAACTACTATGTACCACTCTTTTCACTAATCTCAGTTGGAAAACACTATTTCTCCCACATGCATATATACACATGCACGGTCTCTACTAGCCCTCTATACGCACATATATGTGCCTACGTGTCTCCTGGACGCACATTATCTTTAGGCCTCTCTCGCACACATTGCCCCCCTGACACACCTCTCTCTTAGTAGTTGGCAGATATGATTTCATCATATCATTCAGTAGGATATCCCTGGCTGTTAGGTTGGATGGTATCTGAGGAAAAGTTTTACCCTAGTTCAGATCGGACCCTTGCGGTTGAAGAAAGAGCCTACTCCTGCTCTGTATATTAGTGATATGGGTGTGTACAAAGTACACGTGAATACCGTGCATTGTGCGTGTGTGTATACTATCGACGAACTAGCCCCCAAGCTTGTATAACATACTAAGGGCCTAGGGTTACAAATCATATATAGTCGGCTTATCACCGGTGGGGATAGAGTCCTCCGCGACTCTGGTAGCTTCGTGTTGTACGCCGAGTCCTCCACATGGGTCTTCAGATAACACGTCTCGGTCCAACCTATATGTGGTGCAGGATGGAACCGACCCATGAGTCTTCATGTTGACCCACCACAACTAGAAATGATGTGCCCACCACACCACACATGCCATCGGCCACTAAGAAAATAAGCATATACAATAGTACAACAGTATCTAGCTCACGATACGTCTCCATATTTTGTTGATGAAACTGACGGACTTTGCATTTGATGTGTGCTCCGTATTTTGTTGACAACACTTACAGTAATTTTATTTGAAGCGAAAGCACGATATGGTCACTGGACTTCAGAATAAGCTCATCATGGTCACCACATACATTTTGTCGTGCTAACCAACATGTGGTTGGATGGTTAGAGGACAGTGGTTTCTTGAGCCCACCAAGGTTAAAGTCCCGGTGCTCGTATTTATCTTGTGTTAATTTCAGTATTTTCCGGCCATGTACGTTCAGTGGGAGGAGACGTTCCACTCGACTAGAAGGCACCTATGGTGACTTCGTAAAATCTCAAGATCATATATGCTGGCCCACTCTCTCGAAGGTGCTCATAGGGGTAGGGTTCGCGTGTGTGCGCTTATAGCGGTGAGTGCTTGCGCGTATATATGAGCCCTTGCGTCTATACCGTGTTAAACAAATACATATCATGATTATACGGTCACTGGCTCACCCGTACAACTCCGTATTTTGTTGATGACACAATCAATTGACCAGTCAAACGTTCCACGCGGTGCAACTAGTGTTGCACCATCGGGCGCCAGAATCAAGGGCCCACACACAGCCCGTATATGAAAGAAAGAAATGGTAGTTTGAGTTTGTACTGTGTTAATAAAATATGAGTACATTTTAGGGTGATCATACGGTCACTGGCTCACCGTACAGCTCCGTAATTTGTTGATAACACGATCAATTGACCAGTCAAACGGTCCACATTTAGCAGCGCACATTACCATAGGGCCCACCCGTCAGCGCGTATATGAAGGACAGAAATGGTAATAAATTAGTGGTCGGTGGGTATTCGAAGTCGTGAGACCTCTGGTTGGCAGTCACCGGCGGTTGGGGGGCGTTCATTGGGCGGTGGGGTGGGGATCCCCGGAGAAAAAGCTCGGTGCAGGGGGGCTAGGGGATGGCCGGTCGTGGCGGACGGCAGCGGGAGTGGTTTCGGGAGGGCTGGCCGGCCGCGGTGGCGGGGCTGGCGGTTCGGCCGGTCTTGGTGGCGGCTCGGGGGGTGGAGTTTGATGATAAATCGAGGCCCTTGATTTCGTATCCAACGGCTGGAAAAATCTAATGACCAGAGATGAAAAAGTCAGTTGGTGACGTGTAGCCTCACCTCACGTACACACATGCATGCACGCAAGACACGCCGCGCATGTAGGCGTGCAACACCGACTGCGCATACACGCACGCATCTTTGGCGTGCAACATCGACACGTACACATGCACTCACGAACACACGAGCACGCACCCATGCATGCAACATCAAACGCACCCTTACACGCATGCAACACTCGCGACGCTGCATGCACACAAAGACACGATGCAAGACACACGCTCAACCTATAAGTGCATGCACCCTTTGTTAAGGACATGGATTGTTACGGGAATTAATAAATCTTATCTGTGATAAGCAGAACATTGATGTTTGCAGTGGTCTTATGAATCACAACGTATCGAATGGGTTACCAACATAGTAGGCTTATGTACATTAGAAAAGATGATGTCACACTCAATGAACAATCATCGGTTTATGAAATGCCTGCTTCTGACCGCCCTGGCCCACCAAAGGTTCCTCTGCTGTGCGCTGCCTGCGTTGGGTCACTGACATGCAGGCCATGCACCCAAAGAGCCCACACGTCAGTGGAAGAACGACACGGTGTCCTAGGTCAGAGTAGAGGGCGCCACTCGCGGCACGCCCGGCTGAACACGCCTCCGTGCCGCATTCAAACACCTCCATGAAACCCGCCCGTGTGGAAGCCGAGATGGACGAAGGGCATATTTCCAACACAATGAGATGTCAAATCACAATGCCTCTAGGGCATATTTCCAACACAATGAGACGTCAAATCACAATGCCGCACCTTCCCAGACGGACGAAGCAACCATTATTTCACACTTCGGTTCGCCATCATCTCAAACCATGTACTAGTATTGCTTCTGCCTCAAGAGGGACACGCGCGACGCCTTTGGTACATCATGACACGTGGGACCGCATGATGTGCCATGCTCCCCCGCCGATCGCTCGGTAAAATCACCTCATTTTTACTATACTTCCTCCGTATCGGTTTACTACATGGCATGCACATCGTTCTAGGTTGAGAATTTAACTGGCTATATATGTGATGAACAGTACTCTAGCCTTTTAAAAAATGTATACTTTTGTACAGTAGTACTATCGATGGATTGCGCCATGGAGCAAAAATTGAAATTAAAAAAAGGTGGTACATATAGAGAGCGCTCGTCTCCAAATTATGCATATAGTACCATTAAAAAAATCTAGTACGTGCTTAATTGGGGTGCTAAATTCTATTAAAGAAATTCTAGTAGTATGTACATACTGAAGAGTTAAAGTAACGAGAAGAAACATAACATAGTTCTGATGGGGGCTCAACACAGCACAGACCTCAAATTAAACTAAGCACACCTGAAATTAAACTATGCAACTAATCCGGTAGACACTGCATTAGAAGTTTAGAACCACCATGAGCAACGACATGGCCACCTTACTTGGAGTCCTCGTCCACGTCCTCGCCTTCGTCCTTGTCCCTCTTCCTCTTGGCCGATACTTCTTTGCTCGAACCGCACACTTGGTTGTTGCTCTTCATCCAACCCATGTAGATATTGAAAAGAAGGTAGCCATCCATTGCAGCGTAGTGGATGTGGTCTATATCTAGTACATTCCGCTGCCATGCATGACGATGAAACGTGTAATGAGGTTTCTCTAGTTTACGGTACGAAGGATGAACCATGGCTCTTGCCAGGGTCAGCATTGAAGGCTGACGAGAGGGCACCAGTCGATTCTTCTGGAGGTCTAAGGGGTTGCCTACAACGAGGCCGATCCGACCCAGGACTTCTTCATCGTTCTTAAAGTCTACAGTAACAAATTTCACTGTTTTGTCCTTGAGGACGTTCTTAAAATCCTGGCACTGAACGTCGGCATGGCATATGTGGTAGACCAAGCAAACGTTATGTACGCAAACCTGGATCATGGCGGGCTTCTTCCTCTCTTCGTCCTTTAGATCCGTCTCTCGTCCCAGGACTGTGGTGTACTCAACATCTAGCCCAGCGACCCACTCATTGATACGTCTCCAATGTATCTATAGTTTATGAAGTATTCATTCTATTATACTATCCTTCTAGGATGTTTTATATGCATTTATATGATATTTTATATGATTTTTGGGACTAACCTATTAATCTAGAGACATGTGCCAGTTTCTGTTTTCTCCTTGTTTTTGAGTTTTGCAGAAAAGGATTACCAAACGGAGTCCAATTGACGTGCCAATTTTTGATGATTTTTTATGGACCAAAAGAAGACCAAAAAGTATCGGAGTTGGGCCAGAAGAGTCCCGAGCTGCCCACGAGGGTGGGGGCGCGCCCACCCCTCCAGGACGCATGGGCCTGCCTTGTGCACAGCTCAGGCACATCCTTGACGTGAGACCGACGCCAAAAATTCCTATAAATACAGAAACCTCGGAAAATTAACCTAGATCGGAAGTTCCGCCGCCGCAAGCCTCTGTAGCCATGAGAAATCAATCTAGGACCTCTCTGGCACCCTGCCGGAGGGGGCCATCATCACCGGTGGCCATGGAGGAGTATCCCGGAGGGGCCATCATCACCATGAAGGCCAAGGACCAGAGGGTGGAGGCCATGGAGGAGGAAGCACAAGGGGGAGAACCTCTCCTCCTCTCTCTTGGTGACACCGAAGTGCCATCGAGAGGGGAATCATCGCCCTTGATGATCGTCTTCATCAACATCACCATCCTCATCTCTTTTACGTGGTCCACTCTCCCGCACCCCTTTGTAATCCCTACTTGAACATGGTGCTTTATGCCACATATTATGATCCAATGATGTGTTGCCATCTTATGATGTTTTGAGTAGATATCTTTTGTCTTTGGGTTGATTGATGATCTAGATTGGCATGAGTTGTATGTTTTACTTTGGTGCTGTCCTATGGTGCCCCCCGTGTCGCGCAAGCGTGAGGGGTTCTCGCTGTAGGGTGTTGCAATACGTTTATGATTCGCTTATAGTGGATTGGTGAGTGACTGAAACACAAACACGAGTAAGAGGGATTGTTGCGTATGGGAATAAAGAGGACTTGATGCTTTAATTCTATGGTTGGGTTTTACCTTAACGATCTTTAGTAGTTGCGGATGCTTGCTAGAGTTCCAATCATAAGTGCATATGATCCAAGTAGAGAAAGTATGTTAGCTTATGCCTCTCCCTCATATGAAACTGCAATAGTGATTACCGGTCTTGTTAACAATTGCCTAGGACAATTCCGCACACCGATCCACCATTATTCCACACTCGCTATTTATATTATTTAGTAATATATTCTAACTTTATGATAACAACACCTACTTTTATATTTTAGCTCTCCGATATCATGCAAAGTTATCCTCTTCATACCCACAACGTAGTTTTATTTTCCGTTTCTAGTTGGAAGTAAAACGTTCGGTTGACGTAGGTTTGTATCAGTGGAAGATAGGGCTTGAGAGAATATTGATCTTACCTTTAGCTCCTTTTGGGTTCGACACTCCATACTTATCACTTCCACCTTTGGAAAGTGCTACGATGATTCCTTGCACTTGGGGATTATCAAGCTCTTTTATGGCGCCGTTGCCGGGGAGGAATAGCGTGGGGTTGATATTCTCGTGTGTGCTTGTTTGCTTTCTTCACTAAGTAGGTTTTGTTTCTCCTTTTTTTCTGTTTAGTTGTGGGTGAAACATATAAAAAAATTAAAATAATGAAAATACAAAAAAAATTACTTGCCTTTCATGCGTAAAAAGTTTTTCAAAAAAGAGAAGTGACTGGAAAGTTATGCATTGAAGAAGTGAGGGTCGACCTTGAGCACTTGTGTTCATGCTCACGGAAACAATGTAGAATTTTTCATGGAAGTTTCTATTTAAATAAATATCCCCTTGTATATATGCATTGTATTATAAAAATAATGTGCCAAGCTTTGGTTTTAGGATGATTAGTTTGCTTGTTTACTATGTGCAGAACAAAAACAGAAACTTTGGCTGTAGTGCGTGAATTTACATTTTTTACTGGAAAGTCAAATGGGTCTGATACTTTGTGCACATTACTTATGTTCAAATTGTTCAAATTTTCATATTTATTTCATAATTTTAGGAGTTAAAAAAGTTTACCAAACTTCTAGATTACTACGGACTATTCTGTTTTTAACAGATTCTGTTTTTCGTGTGTTGTTTGCTTATTTCGATGAATCTATGGCTAGTATCGGGGGGTATGAACCATAGAGAAGTTGGAATACAGTAGGTTTAACACCAATATAAATAAAGAATGAGTTCATTACAGTTCCTATAGGTGGTGATTTGCTTTATTACACTAACGGATCTCACAAGTTTTTGTTAAAGTTTGTGTGGATGAAGTGTCTGAAGGTCGAGGAGCTATCGATATGAGAAGAATAAAGAGAGGCAAGAGTTCAAGATTGGGGATGCCCAAGGCACCCCAAGTAAATATTTCAAAGGATACTCAAGCATATAAGCTTGGGGATGCCCCGGTTGGCATCCCATCTTTCTTCTTCAACAATTATCGGTATACCTCGGTTTTTGCTTTGTTCCCATGATTTGTGTCCTTTGTGTTTTTGTTTTTCCTTCAAGAACCATGCTAGTATGATATGTCCCTTCATCAATTTATATAATACTTCATGTGCTTCACTTAAATTTTTTAAGTATGATCTTATAGAATTGCTCTTTGTGCTTCACTAAAATCTTTTGAGTATGGTTTTATAGAATGCTTCATGTGCTTCACTTATACATTTTGAGCTTGGATATTGGTTAGTTGTAGAATGCTCCATGAACTTCACTTATATCCTTTGGAGTATAAGTAATACTATCATTTAAAATTGGGTTTGGAAGAGTGTCAAATTTAGGAATTAGTGATCCCACTATTTTGGAGGTGTTGAATCTTAGTGTGATATTTATGAAAGTGGATTCAGAAGAGTGTCAACTTTAGCTAGTAATGACTCCACTATTTCGGAAGAGGTTCCAATTGAGTATGAGAACAAAGTTGCTATCCATGATGCTACTGAAAATTATTATGAGGGAGGAATACATGCTTGTAGGAGTTGCAATAATATCAAGTTTCCTCCCTATGTGCTTAAAGTTTTCAAGTTATACTTGTTTTGCTTTCCTATGCTAGTTGATTCCTGTTCCGATTAGTTGTGTGCTCACAAAATCCCTAGGCATAGGAAGTTGGTTAGAATCAATTGTGATAGTTATATTCTTCATGATGCTCTCTTTATGTTTCAATTCTTACCTTTTATGTGAGCATCATTGAAATCATCATGCCTAGCAAAAAGGCATTAAAGAAAAGTGCTTGTTGGGAGACAACCCAATATTTACCCTTACTGTTTTTGTGTGTTTAAATGATTAAGCTACTGTAGTAATCATGTGTCGGTGTACTAGAGTAGGGGTACCCTAGTATCCCGTGCTGCGTGCACGCAGACGATTCTGACACCAGCAGCAAGGTTTGCCTCGTCACCGTCAAGATCCTTCATGGCTCCTTTTGGAGCCATTCAAGAACAAAGTATTTTGATTGAGAAGACGAGGCCCCGACAAGAGGAGCTTGTCGGGAAGGCCACTCCAGGCACGCAGAAGACAAGGCCCCGGCAAGAGGAGCTTGCCGGGAAGGCTCGGAGCGCGACAAGTCTCCGAGCGCGACAAGGATTCGGCCGCGGCAAGGCGCTTGCCACGGCATGCAACTTCTCTCCATCTCCGCTCCAGCTCATCCCGCGACGTGTCGCCATGGGACCGTTCCATGCGCGCGTGTCGAGCGGCTGTGTAGCCAGCGGAGAGCAGCCATAAGCGGCGCTGACAGGCTCGCCATCGTGGCGAGCGGAGGCGCACATGACGGTCTCTGTTAATCGCTTTGGGGCGACAATGACGGGCATTTATTGCTTTTGTCCCTTGCCGTCAGAGTTAGGTATTTTGCACTGTACACAGTTCAAGTAGGTGTACCAACTCCTGTTTTTACATTTGTACCCTTGCCTATGTTGCCACCTGTCGGAGACCCCTTGAGCATATAAAAGGAGGCCCGGGTGCAACGTAGAAGGGGTTCCGTTCGGTTCGGCTCGTTCAGTTCATTCGACCCACTCGAGACCGGAGACACTCACGCTAGGTTTTGTAGCCTGCATTGCTCCCTAGCAAGAACACAATAGATCAAACAAGCAGCAGTAGGAGTTTTATCTCTCCGGAGAGCTCCGGCTGGGTAAACTGCTCGCGTGCATCGCCTCGATCCGCTCTTCGTGCGATCTCCGCCCCCCTCCGAACCACAAGGGGCCTGCTCCGCCGGCCCCATAGGTGTCCGTGGGTACGATCAGCCTCCCCGACATCTTTGGCGCGCCAGGTAGGGGGCGTCGAGGCTGTGTGAACCTGATCCGGCGTTCACACGAGCAGCGTCATCAACATCTTCCTCAATATGCCACCGAAGAAGAAGGCTTCGGCGGCAGCAGAGCCGTCCGCGTCGTACCCACCCTCACCGCAGCAAACGGGTGGTGGGGCAGACGCTGGCGGAGGAACGGGCGCCGACGAAGGTGTTCGCGACGTTGCCAAGTCCAAGGACAAGGCACCGCAAACCTCGGCGTCCGCGCATCCCCCGCACCCATCTCAGGAGACGCGGGACCAACAACGTCATGGCGTTCACAACGCCATATGTTCGTTGGATCGAGACCCTCAAGACCAGCATGCGCGCGCCAACATGCCGGCACGAGTGAGATACGGTCGCCGGACGGGTGCTGCTCCTTCTAACGTAGTTAGAAGTCCGGCGTGTCCCGCCTCGCACCGTTCTCCAATGCCACCCACTACTCCAGCGAAGCTCTGGCGAGAGCTCAGCTGCTCCTCGACTACCCTCCAACGGCCGACAAGGTCGACGAGTGGAGGGCCACTATCGAGCCTCATCGGCTTTGCCAACGGCGACGCTCCGCGGCAACCAACGCCATCATTGCCGCGGCGTGACGACAAGGCACGAGCCGGTGGCGACGAGACTGTCGGAGGTGCAACCACCGTGCACTCTCTGCCGAGAAGGCCAAGGTCGCCGACTCACCGGATCCACCTCAACAGCGACTCCACTGCGTCGTCCGGATCCATGAGCTTCGCCGCGATCAGCGCCAAGTTCTTCATGAGCGACAACAAGAGGACGCTTCGAACTTCGCATCGGCGCCCGAAGAGAAGCGCGACGTCGATCCGACAAGCGCTTGGGCCTTCTATTGACATGCGCGCAAGACCGGAGGAGCCAGCGACTTGCCGTCTGACGCGGTAGGTTGCCCTGCGTTCACTTTCGTGAGCTGCGGCAAGTCTAGTGGCCCAGCCGGAAAAACTTCAAACCAGACGTCTTGGGAGAAGTATGATGGCAGGACGCATCCGTCGGAGTTCCTTAGCATCTACACCATCGCGGTGCAGGTTGCGGGGGACGGGACGACAAGATCTCGCCAACTACTTCCCGCCGTGATCAAGCCCAACGCCGATCTTGGCTCATGCACTTGCCGGACAGCTCCATATCCTCTTGGGCAGATCTGTGCCATCGGTTTGTTGGCGCCTTCACGGTGGCCACAAACCTCATGGCCAAGAGAGTGACCTTCACTTGCTCGCCTGAAGGAAGGAGAGTCCTGCGCAAGTTCATTCAGAGATTGATCGTGTGCACTACAACATCCCAGACGTCCACCGCCGCGGTGATCAGCGCATTTCATCGTAATGTGCGGAACCGCAGGATGAGGGAGGAGATGGCGATGTGCAAAGTCAAGGACGTCGATGAGCTGTACGCCTTGGCCGACAAGTGTGCCGCTACCGAGGAAGGGAGGAGACTCCACGGAGAGAATGCGAAGCAGGATCCGACGGTGATGACACCACCCGGCAAAGAAGGGCCGTGGCGAGGCAACAGGAAGAAGAAAGCCGAGAGAAGTGCTAGCAGTCGAGCAGTCCGGCAATGGAGGTGGCGACAAGAACACCAAGGCTGGTGGCTCCGGCAAGGAGGTTGCCGCTGACGCCAACCACCAGTCGGTGGCGGCCGCCGACAAGCAGGACAGCTCCGGCAAGCAATATTGCAAGATCCACCGCACCAAGGGCCACGACCTCCAGAGCTGCAAGAAGGTCGAGCAGCTTGTCGAACAGCAGAGAGCTGAGTACGATGGCGCGACAAGGAGAAGGCCCAGTAAGGTGCTGGGGGAGCGGGCAAGAAACGTCCCGGCCGGGGAGGACGCCGCGGCAAGGCCAAGCAGCGGCAAGGAGATAGACCTCCCCGCTGTCGCGACAAGGATGAAGATGAGGACGACAGCGAAGATATGGAAGACGCAGCGGCCGATGAGCAGGAGTTTCGTAAAGCCACGAGGTCCTTTGCATTGACGGAGGTGCTTGCTCGCATACCTCCCACCGCCAACTCAAGCAATGGATGCGGGAGGTCAATGCAGCGGAACCATCCGTAGAGTCACGCAAGCCTACGAAGTGGTCCAAAGACGCCTATCATTTTGATATTGAGGACCACCGATCGCATAGCTGCGGTCGGGTGCTTGCCGATGTTGGTCTCACCAACCATCCGCAACCTCAAGGTCACAAAATGTTAGTTGACGGCGGGCCGGCTGAATCTGATCTCCTCCGCGGTGCTCGAAGCTTCAAATCCACGACAATGAGCTCGAAGAGACCGTACCTTCCAAGGAATCAATCCGGAAGGAGCAAGCCGAAGGGAAGATTACGTTGTCGGTCACATTTGGCAGCGAGCTGAACTTCAGGATCGAGAGGGTTACATTCGACGTTGCCGATTTCCCATTGCCTTACAATGGGATACTTGGCCGCCCAAAGACTCCCCAAGTTCATGGCAGCCTCTCACTACGCCTACAACCTACTCAAGATGCCAGGGCCCGATAAGCGTCATCTCTGTCCCACGGCGACAAGGATGCCCTTATCTCGCCGACAAGATCTTCCGGGATGCAACAACATGACAGACTGCCCAACACTTGCCATTTGAAGCTCCGGGGAAGAAGACGAAGTCCAAGTCCGCAAGAAGGCTCGAGGCTCACTCCGCAAGCGCACCTCTTGAGTGCTGCGCTACCATCGAGGACGCACCATCGAGCTCCACCGCAAGTACAAGAAGATGGTGGCTTCACCGAAGACCAAGAAGGTGCCGCCAAGGAGGACGGCACTGGTGGTACCTTCACCATCGGTGCCTCTCTCGACCCTAAATAGGAAGGCGCCGTTGCTTTCCTGCGAGGCGAATGTCGGCGTGTTTGCATGGCAACCGCCCGATATCCCCGGTGTTCCTGTGAAAGTGATTGAGCACCGTCCGCCGCTTGTCCTCATGCGCCGACCCACAAGCAAAAAGTCAGGAAGCAAGCGGTGGGCGCCAAGAATTCATAGCGAAGAGATCAAGAACCGGAAGCGGCAGGCCTTGTCGAGGAGTGCTCCATCCTACGTGGTTGGCCAATCCTCGTAGTCGCCAAAAGCAAATGGGAAATGGAGACTTTGTATTGACTTCACGGATGTTAATAAAGCTTGTCCCAAAGATCCATTTCCTTTCCGCGCATTGACCAGATTGTTGACTCCACGGCTGGATGTGATTTGCTTTCGTTTCTTGATGCATACTCGAGGATACCATCAGATCTTCATGGCTGAAGAAGATGAAGAGAAGACCGCATTCATCACACCATGTGGCACATACTGTTTCATACGGATGCCTTTCGGTTTGAAGAATGTTGGTTCAACATTTGCAAGGGTAGTCCATGACGCTTTTGAGCCGCAAATGCACAGAAATGTAGAAGCCTACATGGATGACATAGTGGTCAAGAGCAAGCACAAAGCAACTCTGGTTCAAGATTTGGACGAGACCTTTGCAAATCTCCGCAAGATCAACCTCAAGCTCAACCCCGAGAAGTGCGTGTTTGGAGTCCCTTCCGCAAGCTTCTCGGGTTCTTCGTGTCTCAAATGAGGGATCAAAGCTAATCCCGACAAGATCAAGGCCATTGAGCAGATTGAAGCACCAAAAGCGCGTCAAGGATGTCTGAAGGCTTGCGGTTGCGTGGCTGCTCTCGGCGGAGGTTTATTTCTAGGTTCTGCTGAGCGCTGCCGCTTTTTCAAGATTTTGAAAAAGGCAGGTCGTATGAAATGGACTCGAAGCGGAGGCTACTTGGCAGGACTTAAAGAGATACTGTCCTCCACTCCAACACTTGTCGCACCTAAGCCACAAGAGAATTTGCTACTATATATAGCGGCAACCAATCAAGTGGTTAGTGCTGCGTTAGTAGCGGAGAGGGAGGCGGATGACGAGCCAGCAACCACGGCAAGCACATCCAGCGACAAGCAGGGGGCTTTGCCGACAAGCTCTGGTCCAGCACAAGGATGAATCCGCAGACACATGAACAGACATCTGAGAAAAGGATGGTACAGCGCTTGATTTACTTTGTCAGTTCCCTCCTGCAGGGGGCTAGGTCAAGGTACTCGGTGTGCAAAATTGCTTTTTGGCCTCCTCATGGCCTCGAGAAAGCTGCGCCATTACTTCCAAGCACATGAGATCACGATTGTCACTCGCTTTCCCACGAAGAGGATCTGCAGAATCCGAAGCGGCAGGCAGGATTGTCGAGTGGGCCTCGGAGCTGTCAAGCTTTGGTCTTAAGTTTGAAAGCACATCAACTATCCAAAGCAGAGCGTTGGCAGAATTCATAGCAGAATGGACGCCAACGCCAGATGAAAAGATTCCGGAGACGAGCATTCCCGTCAAAGAAGCAAGCAAAGAGTGGCTGATGTAATTTGATGGTGCCTTCTCGCTGCAAGGCGCCGGTGCCGGTGTGCTGCTTATCGCACCCACCGGAGAGCACCTCAAGTACGTCGTCCAGATGCACTTTCCCAAGGAGCAAGCGACAAACAATACTGCAGAGTATGAAGGTTTGCTTGCCGGTCTTAGGATCGCAGTGGACCTTGGGATCAAGAAGCTTATTGTCAGGGGTGACTCGCAACTTATCGTCCGGCAAGTCAACAAAGATTACCAGAGTCCGTTGATGGAAGCCTACGTTGATGAAGTGAGGAAGCTAGAAGAGCGCTTTGACGGCCTGCAAATGGAACATGTTCCAAGGGCTCAGAATGATATTGCTGACGGCCTGTCAAAGTGCGATGCGCTTAAGTTGCCTGTGGAACCAGGGATCTTCGTGCTCAAGCTGACTCAACCAACCGTAACACCATCAACTAGACAAGGCAAAAAGAGGAAGTTGGCCTCTGGTGACTACTTTCCAACAGAGCTTCCCGAAGCCGTCGTTGCAAAGGTCCCCAAGATCAACACCAACAAGGTCTTTGAGGAGCGATCCGCTCCGACAGACCCCAGGGTCTGTTTCGTTGAAGCAGACGCTCTCGACAAGTCTTGCTCTGGCAAGCTTGTCGGGGAGCATCAAGCTCCGGCAGGACCGCAGGTTCTTGCCGTGGAAGCTGATGTTCCCGCAGCGGCAGATGTGCCTTTAGTCCTTGTTGTCGAGCCGCAAGCTCCAGCATGGGCACAGCAGATTGTCCATTTCCTTCAGACAGGAGAACTTCCCGAAGAGCAAGAAAAAGCAGAAAAAGTAGCCCGATACCAAGTATGTACCAGTTTGTCGACAGCATCGCATGCAGAAGAAGACTCAACGGTGTGAAATTGAAGTGTATTGCCAGGAAGATGGATGAAAGCTGTTGGCGAAGATACACGGAGGCATATGTGGTCACCACATTGGCACAAGAGCACTTGCCGCAAGAAAGCTTTCCGGCAAGGTTTCTTCTGGCGGACAGCCCTCCGTGATGTAATCGCACAAGTAACCAAGTGCGAAGCGTGCAGTTCCATTCCAAACAGATACACCAGCCAGCTCAAGCTCTCCAAGCGATCCGTTTATCCCGGCCATTTTCGGTCCGGGGCTCGACATCCTCGGCCCCTTCCCGAAGCCGGGGGCTTTGAGTACTTGTACGTCGCCATCGACAAGTTCACAAAGTGGCTGGAAGTGGAAGCAGTGAGGAAGGTGACGGCACAGTCAGCAGTCAAGTTCTTCAGGTCAATTGTTTGCCGTTTCGGAATCCCTAACCGGATCATCACCGACAACGGCACACAATTCACGAGTCGCACCTTCATGCAGTACGTCCAAGACCTTGGCGCCAAGGTCTGCTTTGCTTCTGTTGCTCACCCGAGAAGCAACGGTCAAGCAGAGAGGGCAAATGCTGAAGTGCTGCGCGGGCTCAAGACCAGGACTTTCGACAGGCTGCACAAGTGCGGAAGAAATTGGATCGAGGAGCTGCCGGTGGTTCTTTGGTCGATCGAACGACGCCAAATCGAGCCATCGCCGCATACACCCTTTGCTCTAGTCTATGGAGCAGAGGAAGTTCTCCCCACGGAACTCAGATCACGGATCGCCTCGAGTGCTCGCTTATGATGAGCTTGAGCAAGAGCAGCTGCGACAAGATGACGCTGCTCCTTGAGGAGGATCGTCTTCAGCTGTCAGGCGAGCTGCTCGCTACAAACAAGCTCAAGGCCGCTACCATAGCCGCAGGGTTAATGCCGAAGTCTCGAGGAAGGCGACCTTGTTCTTCGGCGTGTTCAGTCCGCCAAGAATTCAAACAAGTTGACGCCAAAGTGGGAAGGCCCTTATCGGGTGAAACGAGTCACTAGGGCTGGCGCTGTCCGCCTTGAGACCGAAGATGGCATTCCGGTGAGCAACTCCTGGAACATTGAGCATCTTCGTAAGTTTTACCCATAGGGCGCGGTTGTCGGAACCCGTTCCGGCAACCACCTTTTGTACAAGTCTTGCTGCAGTTGCATGTAATCCTTTGTACAAAGCCGGGCGCAGACCCCGTGCATCAGTAAAGCTCATGTGTTGCGCACAACTTGTCAAGTTAATGCTTTCATCAATCTATTGCATGTTTTGGCTAACACTTTGTGCAGCAACCACACCCGGTAAGCAGAATCGAGACACTGGGCTCCATAACGATTATTTCCTCTTCTTTTTCTTTTCTCAAAGAAAGGGAAGCTCCCTCGCGCACAAGTGAAGGAGGAGATAATACTATGGACCAGGCACCGCTCGAGGAAGTTTCACCTCATCGGGAAGCAAGAAACAGAAAAGCTAAGTTGCCAAAGTTTGAGCAATCAATTTTTAAATTTTTAAGTTATCTTCCTCGAACGATAGTACTTTGTATGGAGAACTCAGGCGCAGAGGAGCCAACTCGCCGGCTAGTCGCGCCCTTACTTTGTTTCGAGTCCGCTCAACAACTTAAGTGAGCTGCGGCTAGTCGCGACGAGGTTGCTTGTCGGAGGCGGCCTCGCCAAAGGTCAGCCGACGTTCCGCACTCAGCGCTCGCGGCAAAAGTGCCCGCACCGACAAGTCCCCTAAATGCGTAAGGCAGAAACGTACAAAGGAAGGAATCAAGTAGAGGAAATAACGTTGCATTGATCGTTCACCTAAGATAGAGTATATTACAGAATAACTTGTCGCTGATCTAACAAAGTTTTCTAAACATGATCAGCAGCGACAAGGGAAAGATAAGGTTGGCGGCCTAGTCTACGCGGTCGCCATCAATCCGCTTGATCTTGTTCACCTTGTCCACAATGGGTGCGACAAGGGCCTTGAGCTCCTCCACGTTGGCTTCGGGCGACAAGGATCTGAGGACGCCGTTAAGGTTGAGGCCCGGGTTGCGGAAGGCCACCTTCATCAACACCTTCTCAAGGGCCCCTGCACAAACCTGGCGCGATTCCTCGGCCAGCTGCTTCGGGACCTCTTCTCGAAGACGCTGGAGGCCCGTCGCCACGCCTTTGAAGAATAGGCTAAGCTTGGCGCTGGGTTGGAGATGCTCGTCGGAGGAGTACGCAAGGTCCGCCATCCCCAGCTCCATCAGCTCGTTGTGGATATCGGCGGCGGTGTCCACAAGACCTATGGTCCAGTGCTCCACGCTCTCCCTCAAGGTGTTCTGGACGGAGACATCATTCTCCAGCAGCTCCTCTTTGGCCTTGATCGCCTCCAACAAGCCCACTTCCCGCTCTCTGGCGCCGTCCAACGTTTGTGTCAGAGTGGTCAGTTTCAGCTCCAGATCCGCCTTGGAATCCTTGGCGGCGTAGATCTCCTTGGCCCTGTTAGCGAGACGGCTCTGCAGCTCGCCCAGCGTGTAGGCGTCCTTCTCGCGCTCGCGCTTGAGCACGGCAAGCTCTTCGCCGCTCTTCTTGAGGGTGGCCTCCAGCTGTGCCACCTTCGCCTTCAGCTCTTCCTTGGCGGCCTCGGCGGCTGCGGCAGCGTCGCCGCTTCTGGCGCCCACTGGCGACTCCTCGCAAGACGGCAAGGTCTTCTTCGTGGCTGTCCAGGTTGACCTTCCGCTGCGCCAACTCGCTCTCCCACGCTGCGGCGAGCTACCGGCAGCCAGGCCGCTGCTCCTCATCACCGCGGCCTTCTCAAGGATGAAGGTCGTGCGCTCATGAAGTTTCCCCAGCGCTTCCGCCCACGTCGCGGAGGGCTTCTTTGTTGGCGCTCAGAGCTCCTCGGCACGCTTCTCCATGTCCGCTCCGCCCTCGCGACAAGGGCTTCCGGTCTCTAACTTGGCCTGCCGGGCGCGGTAGAGCGGCAACCTCTTCGGCATTGCTCCTCCTCGGACTTCGCCGCTGCTGCTGCTTGGCGTGTCCACCAGCGTCGAGCCAGCGGAGGCGAGTAGCTTCGCCGTCGAAGGTCTCCCCGACCGGCGCCACGAGCTTCGGTTCCCGGGGAGCTTGATGAAGACGCCGCCCGGCCTTGGTAGGCACCGGGCTGGGAGCTCCTCGAACTGACGCAGCGGCTAGCGGGGGAGTCGGCTGTCGGTGTAGGGCTTGCCGCTCCTGCGGCCTCAGGGCCGTCAGTACGGCCGCCCGACCCCTCGCCGGCCTCTGCGTCGGCAGCCTCGATGGCCTCCTCGCCGACAGGATCGTCGGCGACGGCCTCTTCCTCCATGACGACGACCTCTTCTTCTTCGGCGGCGGCCTCGTCGGTATTGCCGCGCGTTTCCTCCTCGCCGGCGGCCTCGACCTCCATCGGTTCTGCGTCAGACGAAGAAAGAGCAGTCAAGCAGATATTCAAAAAAGAGAAACAAAAGCAAGCAAGACCAAGGGAAAATCTCGTGTAAGGGAGTTACCTGCAACGGGATCCGCAGCTATGACCTCGACCACTTTGGAGGGTCATTTGGCGCTATCCCTTGCCGGGGTAGCCTCCCTTGCCGGAGTGGCCTCCCTCGCCGGGTGGCCTCCCTTGTCGGAGGGAGCTCCCTTGCCGGGAGTTCTCCCTTGGCGGCGAGGTGGCAGCGGGCAGGATCTCGGGAGGCGGCTTCCGAGCCCTCCCGATGAGGCTGCTTTGCTCCTACACAAGCGCACTGCCGAGATATCAACAATGAAGGAGCACCCTGCACACCTAATAGTAAGAAGAAAACTGCACACTTACTCGGGGCTGTCTGGGGCTGCTCTGAGGGAGGGTCGCCGGGTCCGGCAAGGCGGTCTCGGACGCGTCCCCCGTCACCACGGGAGAATCGTCCTCAACGACGACCGTCTGGATCTTGGCCCTCTTCGCCGCTCTCTGGGCCAGCGTCCTGAAAAGGGAAGAGTCTAGAACAAAGCAAATCAGATTCAAGATGAAGCAATAAAATTGAAGAAATACAAGCATAATCTCGAGAAGCTTACTCTTCGCCTTCCTCCTCGGAGCTGAGCGCGGAGAAGTCGAACTCCGGCCCGCCTCCGGTGCGATGAGGCGGGGGAGTGGGCTCTCTTGGCCGCTTGGAGGCGTCGGCGGTGGCTCGAGAAGATTCCGCCCGGTTGTCGCTGCAGTGTGAGGCGCCTGCTGCAACCTCGCTTGCCGCGGTGGAGCGCGGCCGAGCGGCGCTTCTTCTGTGGGCCGGTCTGTCGCCCGGCTCGTCTCCAACTTCTGGAGACGCCTCCTCGGCGGAGCCGGGACTCCCGGGCGGCAAGTCGCTTGGCGGTGGGGAAGAAGCGCCTCGGCGGGTCCACTCGACCTGGCCTCGGGCCCAACAAGCTCGTCCTCCTCGCCGGCGACCTCCCTCGCCGGAAGAGCTTGCCGCCGCCGCGTCCGCCTCCTCCACGGTGAACCCAAAGGCTCCAGCGGCAGCTGCTGCCGCCTCCTCCACCTGGTGGCAATCCGCGCCATCTCACGGTCGGTGGTGTCTCGGTGAGCCTCTTACGCCGTCCGGAGCGGATCGGCACCTCTCGCAAATCATCGAAGAATTGCTGCGCGACCTCGTCGGGGGGCTCCTGCCAGGTCGGGACGATCCCGTGGGAGTCGCACAGTGGCATCATGGCGCGGATGCGGTCGAGCGCCAAGTTGTTGCACAATGGGACGACCCCTCGCGGCAACCTGAACCACTCTGGATGTTCGGGGTCGTTCTTGAACAGCTCGAGCAACACTGAATCTAGCTCCATGACAGTGAAGTTCCAATTCAGGCCCGGGCGCAGCCTCATGATATCCGCCGCATTCTGGAACTCCCAAGCAGGCCTCCTCCTTTCCTGCAAGGGAGCGATGCGGCGGCGAATGAAGTCTGCGCCAACAGTCAACCCGGCAAGCCTGAGGCTCAGAATCTGGTCACAGCTATCTTCAACCGCATCCTCCGGCGCCAAGTTACTCCAATCCTTGCCGCGCAATATTGGGGTTTATGACGGCGTGAAAGGCTGTGGGTTCTCCTCACGACCCAGCACAAGTTGGCTCTCCACTCCTCCCACTTGTTCCGAACTCCCCCTCTAGGTAGGCCTCTTTCTTGCCGATCCTAGAGACCCGAGCTATCCCTCCGGCAAGTGGCTCTCCTCTCTCGACGCGGGGAACAAAGAAATGGCGGAAGAGTGCCACATTCGTGTGGACTCCGACAAAGTTTTCGCACAAATGTGCGAAAACAGCCATGGTCAAGATGGCGTTGGGGGTGAAATCAAGGAGGCGGAGGCTAAAGGTGTTCATTATGTCACAAAAGAACTCGGAAAACGGCGGGCAAAGACCACAATAGAAGAAAAGGGCGAAGAAAGGGTACCCTGTTGGGGCCAAATCAGCGGCGGAGGCGGGGAGCACCCTCGTCTTGGCGGATGCGCATGAGTCTCCGTCGACCAGAAAAGGTAGAAGACATCCGCAGCTCCGTGCGCCGAGCTGCGGGGAAGATGGCTCGCTCCTTGCCTTGCGCCATGAGCCGCTGCGCCTCGGCCGACTTGACGCCCTTCTCCTTATCGGCCTTCGGGGCCATGGCTAGGGGGGGCGGAGGAGGTCGACGACGGTGAGTGTGCTTGTGGCGAAAGGGGGCGGGGCGTTGCTCTCTTCGCACCGGAGAAGAAGAGGGGAGCGGCGGTGGTTTCTTGACAAGACAGCAATGGCAGGGGTGGTCGGCCTGCCTCTATTTCCTCCGCTTATAAAGGGGAGGAGGGGGCGGACGTTCCGCTTATATCAATAAAGAACCCCCCACGACCGCGCCCACGATCTCTCGCACGACGCCACGTCCGGTGCGTGCCGTTAGTGGGGATCGTGGTGGGTCCGGGGCAAGTTGCGGCGTGGTCGAGGCCGCGCGTGTCCGTGCTGCAGTTACGGGCCTGGCCCGACAAGCGCTCGGCACTGTATGCGGCCCAGGCCCGCGGGCTCTGCCGGTGTACTAGAGTAGGGGTACCCTAGTATCCCGTACTGCGTGCAGACACTTGCGACACCAGCGGCAAGGTTTGCCTCGTCACCGCTTAAGATCCTTCATGGCTCCTTTTGGAGCCATTCAAGAACAAAGTATTTTGATTGAGAAGACGAGGCCCCGACAAGAGGAGCTTGTCGGGAAGGCCACTCCAGGCACGCAGAAGACAAGGCCCCGGCAAGAGGAGCTTGCCGGGAAGGCTCGGAGCGCGACAAGTCTCCGAGCGCGACAAGGATTCGGCCGCGGCAAGGCGCTTGCCGCGGCATGCAACTTCTCTCCATCTCCGCTCCAGCTCATCCCGCGACGTGTCGCCATGGGACCGTTCCATGTGCGCGTGTCGAGCGGTTGTGCAGCCAGCGGAGAGCAGTGATAAGCGGCGCTGACAGGCTCGCCATCGTGGCGATCGGAGGCGCACCTGACGGTCTCTGTTGCACTGTTTGGGCGACAATGACGGACATTTATTGCTTTTGTCCCTTGTTGTCAGAGTTAGGTATTTTGCACTGTACACTGTTCAAGTAGGTGTACCAACTCCTGTTTTTACATTTGTACCCTCGCCTATGTTGCCACCTGTCGGAGACCCTTGAGCATATAAAAGGAGGCCCGGGTGCAACGTAGAAGGGGTTCCGTTCGGTTCGGCTCGTTCGGTTCATTCGACCCACTCGAGACCGGAGACACTCATGCTAGGTTTTGTAGCCTGCATTGCTCCCTAGCAAGAACACAATAGATCAAACAAGCAGTAGTAGGAGTTTTATCTCTCCGGAGAGCTCCGAAGCTGGGTAAACTGCTCGCGTGCATCGCCTCGATCCGCTCTTCGTGCGATCTCCGCCCCCCTCCGAACCACAAGGGGCCTGCTCTGCCGGCCCCATAGGTGTCCGTGGGTACGATCAGCCTCCCCGACATCATGTTTTATATCTTTTGTGTCAATAAAGTGCCAAGTAGGACCTTTGGGAAGACTTGGGTGAAAGTTAATGTGATCTTGCTGTAAAAACAGAAACTTTGCGCTCACGAGAATAGCTGTCATGTTTTGCAGAAGAGCGCTTTTGAGTTGATTCTTTTTGCAGAAGATTCATAGAAAAATTCCGCACGTCCAACAATTTATTTCATAATTTTTGGAGTAGCAGAAGTATGGTTATTGTTCAGATCATTACAGACTGTTCTGCTTCTGACAGATTCTGTTTTCATTGCATAGTTTGCTTGTTTTCTAGTTTCTATGGCTTATATTCCTCAATATAAGTTGTAGAAATGACATGGTACAGTAGGCATTGTGTGAGAACAATTATGAACCTTGTCTTTGACTGTACCAAAGTTAATGGTTTACTCTTTATCATACTAACCTATCTCACGAAGTTTGGTTAAGTTTTGTGTGATTGAAGTTTTCAAGCTTTGAGTGAGATATCGATATGAGGAGAATAAGGAGTGGAAAGACCCTAAGCTTGGGGATGCCCAAGGCACCCCAAGGTAATATTCAAGTAAGACTCAAGCACCTAAGCTTGGGGATGCCCAGAAGGCATCCCCTCTTTCGGCTTCAAAACTATCGGTATACCTTACTCGGAGCTATATTTTTATTCGTCACATGATATGTGTTTTGGTTGGATCGTGTTTTCGATTTTACTTGCTGTTTGAATAAAATCATTGGATCTGAAATATTGAACGAAAATAATCCTCCCATGGCTAGTTAATTATTTGACTACTCAGTGTTCTTCACTCATATCTTTTGGAGTAGTTTGTCATTTACTCATGTGCCTCATGTATATCCCATGAGTAAATGGTTGAATAAATTGAATGTCATAAACCTGAATTTATATATGTTTCATATGCTTATAACATGGGGAGTCATGACTTCACACATAATAAGTATAGGTAGTAAACATATTGAAAGTTAGCAAACGTACAATTGGTCACTTGAACAATTCATGAAAGAATATTGAAGGAAGAGGGGTTTCACATATAAATATACTATTATTGACATCTTTTATGATTGGGAGCACTCATTAAAATATGACATGCTAAAGAGTTAATGTTGGACAAGGAAGACAATGTAATGAGTTATGTTTTCTTATATCTGAGATAAAGTATGTTGTCATGGATCATCCAACATGTTGAGCTTGCCTTTCCCCCTCATGCTAGCCAAATTCTTAGCACCAAGTAGAGATGCTACTTGTGCTTCCAAAAACCCTTAAACCAGTTTTGCCATGAGAGTCCACTATACCTACCTATCGATTGAGTAAGATCCTTCAAGTAAGTTGTCATCGGTGCAAAGCAAAATATGTATGATTGATTGGTGTGGGAGAAATAAGCTTTATATGATCTTGTGATGTGGAAGTAATAAAAGCGACGGACTATATAATAAAGGTTCATATCACAAGGGGCAATATAAAGTGACGTTCTTTCGCATTAAGATTTTGTGCATCCAACCATAAAAGTGCATGGCAACCTCTGCTTCCCTCTGCGAAGGGCCTATCTTTTATTATCATCTTCTACCTTATGCAAGAGTCAAGGTGATCTTCACCTTTCCTTTGGCAGGCGCAGTATGTTGGAAAGATCTTGATGGATATATCTAATTGGATGTAGGGGAGTATGATTTATTATTGTTGACATTACCCTTGAGGTAAAAGGTTGGGAGGCGAAACTATAAGCCCCTATCTTTCTCTGTGTCCGATTAAAACTCCATAACCACAAGTATCGCGTGAGTGTTAGCATTTGTGAAAGACTAAATGATAATTGAGTATGTGGAGTTTGCTAAATCAAAGCTCTGACATAGACTCTTCCTGAAAATAAGATGAATTGCAATTGTTTGATGACTGAGAATATTGTTTGTTAGTTTTCAAGAAAGTTTATGACCTATACTTTAACATGTGAATGGCTTGTTACTTGATCATGAAAAGTTTTATGCGATGAGCTACTGTTATGACATATAATGATGCTAGAAAAGGTGATTGAAATTATCATTGATCAAACTTGTGCACCTGCTAGCATTCGCACTTCATAAATTATTTCTTTTATCATTTACCTACTCGAGGACGAGCAGGAATTAAGCTTGGGGATGCTGATACGTCTCCAAAGTATCTATAATTTATGAAGTATCATGCTATTATACTATCCTTATAGGATGTTTTATATGCATTTATATGATATTTTATATGATTTTTGGGACTAACCTATTAACCTAGAGCCCAGTGCCAGTTTACATTTTTCTCCTTGTTTTTAGTTTTGCGAGAAAAGGATTACCAAAAGGAGTCCAATTGACGTGCCAATTTTGATGATTTTTATGGACCAAAAGAAGACCAAAAAGTATCGGAGTTGGGCCAGAAGAGTCCCGAGCTGCCCACGAGGGTGGGGGGCGCCCCCCCAGGGTGCATGGGCCTGCCTCGTGGACAGCTCGGGCACCTCCTTGACGTGAGACCGACGCCAAAAATTCCTATAAATACAGAAACCTCGGAAAATTAACCTAGATCGGAAGTTCCACCGCCGCAAGCCTCTGTAGCCACGAGAAATCAATCTAGGCCCTCTCGGCACCTGCCGAGGGGGCCATCATCACCGGTGGCCATGGAGGAGTATCCCGGAGGGGCCATCATCACCATGAAGGCCAAAGACCAGAGGGTGGAGGCCATGGAGGAGGAAGCACAAGGGGGAGAACCTCTCCTCCTCTCTCTTGGTGGCACCGGACTGCCATCGGGAGGGGAATCATCGCCGCGGTGATCGTCTTCATCAACATCACCATCATCATCACCATCTTCATCTCTTTTACGTGGTCCACTCTCCCGCACCCCACTGTAATCCCTACTTGAACATGGTGCTTTATGCCACATATTATGATCCAATGATGTGTTGCCATCTTATGATGTTTTGAGTAGATATCTTTTGTCTTTGGGTTGATTGATGATCTAGATTTGCATGAGTTGTATGTTTTACTTTGGTGCTGTCCTATGGTGCCCACCGTGTCGCGCAAGCGTGAGGGGTTCCCGTTGTAGGGTGTTGCAATACGTTTATGATTCGCTTATAATGGGTTGGTGAGTGCCTGAAACACAAACCCGAGTAAGAGGGATTGTTGCATATGGGAATAAAGAGGACTTGATGCTTTAATGCTATGGTTGGGTTTTACCTTAATGATCTTTAGTAGTTGCGGATGCTTGCTAGAGTTCCAATCATAAGTGCATATGATCCAAGTAGAGAAAGTATGTTAGCTTATGCCTCTCCCTCATATGAAACTGCAATAGTGATTACCGGGTCTTGTTAACAATTGCCTAGGACAATTCCGCACACCGATCTACCATTATTCCACACTCGCTATTTATATTATTTAGTAATATATTCTAACTTTATGATAACAACACCTACTTTTATATTTTAGCTCTCTGATATCATGCAAAGTTATCCTCTTCATACCCACAACGTAGTTTTATTTCCCGTTTCTAGTTGGAAGTAAAACGTTCGATGCACGTAGAGTCGTATCAGTGGCAGATAGGGCTTGAGAGAATATTGATATTACCTTTAGATCCTTGTGGGTTCGACACTCCATACTTATCACTTCCACCTTTGGAAAGTGCTATGATGATTCCTTGCACTTGGGGATTATCACTCATCATCTGAGTTTTTGAACATGCGTCTAAAGCGAGAAAGGCATCCTTTCACCGTTGCGGAAGAACGGGTGTAGATGACGTCGAACTCATCGCCGGTGATGGTTCAAACCTTGTACTCACCGCCGATTGTGGAGATTTGGGACGCCATTGATTTGGGAGGAGGGTTAGGATTAGTGGAAGTACCGTAATGTGAATGGACGGGACGACTAGGAGCAAACACAGTAGTATTGAAGGACGTGCGGGGACGAGTAGGAGCGAACTGCCACCGTGCGAACAGCAGGGTTGTGGCTTTCCATTATCCCATGATACGGGCTTCCGAGAGCCCTTGGATCTGAGATCAAACGGTTGCATGGCGTGATTCTAGACCTATGGGTGAATATCCTATCCTGGAGGGATATTCTGCAAATTTTCAGCAACTTAGCATGCGACCGTTTGATCTCAGATCCAAGGGCTACCAGCAGCATGTATCGTGGTCGCGCCTACCACGACCGTCGCGTCGCTCGTGCGGTCGCGCCCTTGGAGATTTAACACGGTCGTTAGGGCTATCCGATGTTGGCATGTCATACATAGTCATCACTTAGTCACTCATACTACAACAAGGTTTTGGCTATAAGGTTGGCTATAAGTATATATTTTTTACTTCTCTCTATCTTTTTCGCATTCCCTCCATCCCATAATATAAGAACGTTTTGACACAAGTGTAGTGCCAAAAACGTTCTTATATTATGGGACACAGGGAGTACTAGTATTTATTGCATTTGCCAAGGAGTGACCTCTTCCAATAAAATGGTGTTGCTAAGTTTGCTTCAATTAATTAGCTATAGACTCAAAATTGTCTTTTCACCTAGGTACACGCGCTTAGCACCGTTTCTTCCTTGGGTCACCAAACTAGTCTCTCTCTTCTTGATTAACTTGCCACATCAGACTTTATGCCTATGTGGCAAGCTTAAGCACCTGTAGGAGCGAGTAAAAGTAAGTACAATAGTGCGCTTTACATGGCATTTTTGTATATGTGGAGGAAAGAGAGGCAAGGAAAAAGTGGAGAAGTGGGCTCTCATGCAAGAGCCAGCCTCTACTACATGGTGGAGCATTGGGAGAGGCACCTGTATGGAGGTGGTCAGGAATCGGGAAACTCACGCTGGTCATAGCGCCGCAATTAAAATGATAATGGCAAGTCAAATCACGGGGCCCCACCTGTATAGCAGTAACTCGCTGTCAAATTACACAGCCCTACGTTTGTAGCAGCCTACTCCCTCGTCTTCTCGCGTCTCTGTCGGACCGACTAGGCGGAACTGCCCCGCCTACCGCGTAGGAAAAGCCCCGCCCTCGAATTTTAAGTACAACTACATCCGCTTAAGAATCCAATGATATACTTTTTGTGACATAGTAACTCATATTTAGTTAGTCAAATGGATGACCTAGAACTACGTGCAGGCCCTATAAACCGAGACGCCTAAAATAAAAAAACCGAGACGGAGAGGGTAGTTCAGCACGTATCTTTTTAGATCAATATAGTCGGGACTCACCAAGGAGCAAAACCAAGTGGTAGGATGCTCATGTCGTGTTGGCGTAGCAAATCAAGCAGGGTCAGTCCGCACACGAAATGGCGACACACTTAACAGGACCCCTTGGGCCGACATTGGCTCATCCACCGTCTTGTTCCACGTGCGATGCACCAAATTACAGTTCGGAGAAGTAGTTGGAATTGGAGGCACCCCGGTCGTAGCACCGCAGTAGTAGAAAATGAGCGATGAGGGGTCAAATCACAAAGCCCCACCTTTCCCGCATTAAGCTGGACGGACAAAGCAACCATCATTTCACTCTAGGGCGCAAGAACATAAAGAAAAGAGAAAACAATGATGCGTGTGGCAGCTACCTAGGGCACCCTAGGGTAGGGGTCTCCACTACAGATCCTTTTTTTTGAAAGCGCCTCCACTACAAATCGGCTTCTCGCTCGTCCTCTTGAAGAAAACCGATGATGAGTGCGGCGGTAGGGTTTGGAGGAGTACTACGGTGTGCGTGGCCACGTCATAGTAAACAGGTTCGAGTCGGCGCCTTAAATATGTGTGGGCCGCTTGGTTTTATGGGAACCAGGCAGCATTTTGGGTTCGGGGACCAGTGGAGATATAGTACATACAAAAAATTGTGGACGTAGGTTCGACCAAAAGGCAATGATGCATGGGCCCTGCATTTTGATATACCCGGGGCCGCGTGAAATTTGCTACTCTACTCAAAACTAGTAAGGTACACATGTATTGAACGCATGAGATTTCAAAACCAAATTATGAATAAATAGACACTATAGCATGTAAAGCTTTGAGTCATATATGCATGATGTAGATGTTCTTTTAGTTCTTATAGTTCATCTCATTCAAAATCAATTAGTTTTATAAAAATGTTAAGATTCATGGGGTTGTGCATTGTAAATCATAAAGTAAAAAACAAATAATGGCAATTCATTTAGAAAAAATAATCAATTATGATACAGAAGATTGTAGAACAAAGGAGAAGTGCTTGTGTTTTGAGGTTTGTGCATTATGCTTAAGTTCAACCATGGAGTCTTCTAAATTGTACATGTGGCAGATCTGGTGGAATGTTGATGATATCTAATGTCCAGTAGTGCTAGGATTTGCCTATCTGTGCACTGTCGGGTTAGCTTCATCCAGCGACCATCTTTCAAAGTTATTGGCACACTATATATTTCTTGTGCCATAGTTGCATGTTTTGGAAAAAAGCTACTAGTGGGTTGTACTATCTATTTAGGAATAGAAGATGTATACATGGAAGGTGTAGGGAAAGAGATGACATGGAGCATCTCAATTCCTATGAGTAGGGATTGGAAAAGAGATGTCATTTGGTTCACATCATAGGAACTTTTCTATTGAATCTAGAGATGACATGTATCTCAATTCCTATGAGGAGGGATTAGAAAAGAGATGTAATTTGGTTCATATCATAGGAACTTTTCTATTGAATATACGCTAATGTTTATTTTCCTTTGAAATTAAGGGAGTATAGGAATCCATTCATATGAACCAAGTGGCTCTAACGCTATAGAAATGATATCATGTTTATTTCCTTTGAAATGTGGAGTATATGAATCTATTCCTATGAACCAATTGGCTCTAAAGGAAAAATCCTATAAAAATCATATCATATAGAGTTCGTATGATATTCCTCGACACTAAAGGATGCTTGAAATTGCTGCGGGTGATACGACGGTCTTTCTTTGTAGACTCCTCACCCATCTTTATAGTTACCTCTTGAAGATGAATGAAATGATATATACATGGTATTCTACATGTGCAATTTGGTACGAAAAACTTCGGTAAAGTTTGCGAGGTTCGAATTTTCAATAAAGCTATATGCACTGCATTTCGGAACGGAGAGAGCATACGACAGTTGCTAACACTCACGTGGAAGATTTGTGTGTAGGAGGAGTGGCTGTTCTGTTAAATGACATGGCAAAACTAACACTGTCGGATGCCGATCTAACGGTTCTTACGACGTTCGTCAGGAAAAGGCTTGTGGTGAACGTTTGTCGGATAATGATTTACGGACACATGCATTGCATTGATACGTGCCCCCCTCTCTCTCACGCACACGCACCCTCACGAGTCACGACTCTCCCGAGTCCTCTTGCAGACTCGCACGTCGCACCCACCGTCTATCTGTAGGTAGACATCACGCACATATGTGCTCTTCACACCCTACCCTCAGAACTTCTAAAAAACAAAAGACGGTGCGCACATTTTATTTTAGCTCACACGTCACACACTTATACTATTACTCTTGCGACGAACATTCTTTGGGCATAGTATATTGTACTCTCACGAAGAGAAGCGGTGCACGACGCACTAGTTCTCTCACACCCACTCATGGGTACACGTAGGAGCACATTTTTTGAAGCTGGTACAACAAAATCACTCCACTATATATAAAAGCAGGAGCCCTAGCGCTTGCTTTACTAGGGTTCCTCTTGTTCACTCTCTCATGCTCTCCAGATCTAAGCAACACATAGGTGGCCACACTCTCTCTCTCTCTCTCTCAGCTCACGGATGGTCACAAATCCGACCAGACAACCTCGACCGGGGCAGGGGTGTAGGTGCATCGTTCACGCTGTCGTCGGCGGCGAGGGAGGAGACCAACGGCTGCCCGCGCGTCCTGATCGGCAGCCGTGCCATTCTGTCTGAGAGAGCGCCGGCTCGGGAGGGTCTCCGACCCCTTCTTCCTCCCTGCGGTATTGTGTCCAAGATGCGGCCTCCCGATGCCGTCTTTTCCACATGCCAATGACCCTCACGTATATATTCCTTCGAAACCTGCCTTGCTCTACTGCCCCAGCTCCCTTTGTGTGGATCCTTTTCTACTTCCGTCCGCTGTTCCAAAGCCACCTAGACTTCTACTATTATTAGAAGTAAAGCTAGTTCATACAGTCGACTCAAAGCATTGGTTCAAACAAGGAAGAAAGTGGGAAAGCTGTAGCATGAATCTAGGACTTGGTTCTAAGAGGAAACGGGAGAAAGTAGTAATATCTGTTACTGTTTAAATAACCATATTTCATATTTAAGCAAATAGGGATGTCTGTTTCCATATCGTTTCGGGATGTCTGTCTCCGTATCGTTTCTATCCGCGCAATCAAAAGCACACACCTCAGTTTTAGTACAATCACAAGAAATGAGATGGCTATCCCTCGTTGCCGTCGTCTAACCTCCCGTCTTCAAGGTATACCTACATTGGTAGTAACTAAGGTAGAATGAACAACGCAATCTAAAAGAAGCTGATTCGTACGTTTTACTTCCTGATTGCAAGCAGTGGACGAGCAAAAACAATCGCATCCTAGTCCGGAATGCACTTTCTACCAGTTCATCAATGGACCGAGGACTAGCCAGCTGCTGCACGGCCGGTTTTTTGACAGGTGGCGGACAAGAGGCATTGTGGTTTGCTTATTTACGCAAATAGCGGTGCTTAAATTTAGTGGAATGCACAAGCATTTCAGCTGGTCAAGATACCTTTGCATGGTTCAGTTCAGCATTCCAAATTGAGACCACAATTATAATTGTTTATTCTGGAATGAGAGAACCTAACCCTGAATGGTGGCAACAAGAAAAAACCAGAGTGAACTCTAGGAAATTTAAGCCTGCCGGGAGGCCCTTTGCTCAGAGAAGCCTTGCTTGTGTTTTCCTGATTTGTAAAACTTCTCACAACTTTGTCTTTTGCTATGAACTAGTATATGTTTGTTTTGTTCTATGAATCATTGAGATGTATAAAATTGCTTAACTTATGCTTTTCAAGTTTTTTATGAAGACGAGTTTAATGTGAGTGTTCCACATGAGCTTGGACTAGCTTGTGAACGTTTGGAATTTATTACATTGTGGCCTCAATTAACTGCATGAACCACTTTAACAAGATACGTAGTTGCTTATATGTCAGATTGCAGATTATTGATTGTTAGCTGGTCGATAGCCTAGTGTTGAAGCGAGCTGAGCCAATGTGCCGTGTTTTGCACAACTGCTTACAAGTGGGGTAGAACCAACAGTGTTTACAAGTACTTATGTATACGTCGGCACACGGTTCTCGAACGAGTGCTCTATTTCATCAAAACACACACTTCTCGTATGATAAACCGTGACAACTTATGTCTTACCATGCCATATTCATGAAAAAACTAGTGAGGACGCATCTGTTTCGGCAACAATTACGATGGTTCTCACATGATTCACGAGCACACAAAAGTAGCAGCAGTTCCCATAGACGGATTCAAACAGAGTACTAGCCCCATAGGGGTCGATAACAGGCAAGGTTCGGATAATTAGACACAATCCAAACTACTATTAAACACTAGCTGGGGCAACTATTTCATGCCTCGATCTAATTTATACTGGACACAAGACGGACCTTGCCATGAACATCATCGAGGACGCCCCGCAGCAGCTCAATCCTCGTGAACCTTCATGAAGACAACCTTGTGGCCTTGCCATCGATAAACTTGTTTGTGGAGGCATGCCACGTCATCTTCCTGTGTAAGCTTGACAAGAACAGTATTCCTCACAAACAAAGGAGTAGCTTTGAACTTCTTGTGCTTCAGTACACCCTGGACAACACGCCTGACAACAGTGAGGCTGGAATACAGCTCTTCATTGGTATAACCGCAAATGGCTTCCAGGATCCAACAACCTAAGAACTCTGTTTTCCCAGTGCGTATATTCAGGTCGTCCGCGTCATAGCGAGTGACATGTACAACCACACAATCCTTGTCTACATCAGGGCTCTAATTGAAACAGAAACAAATTCTGAATTACTTTTCAGTATAAGAAACACAAGTTATTTAAACCACTATGTATAGCATGGCATCGAAGCTAATAAAATTTTGCATTATTAATCACCACATACTTCCTTTTCTAAACAATGACCACATACTTAGATGAAAAACCACAATCGAGATCGTAAAAGAAGGAAATCACCTTGGGCAGCTCCAGGGGGGGACACATCCTCGAAGGGGTAAGCTGCTCCTGCAGTGCCACGAAATGTAACCTCAAATGGGGCGTTGACCATCTCAGTATCTGGGGTCGCCTTGGTGGTTGCCTCCATCTTTTTGGAGCTCTCTGTCTCGTGGGGATCAGCCTCCCACGTCTTCTCCAATATCGGCAGATCTTTGCCTGGTTCTCCTTGGTCCATCATGAAACTGACGAATACTAGGAGACCACTGAAAGGAAAACACAACCGCAATGAAAATGAAATAAAAAAGAGAGTGAGGATCGGTTACTCCTTTGCAAAAGTTCTTTTTTTTCTCTGAACGAAAATATACCAACATCACGGATCCGCTTACCTTCCCTTCGTTCGGAGAGAAGAACAAAGGCGAGATGCGAGTGTTGCCT
Source organism: Aegilops bicornis (assembly GCA_021605145.1). NCBI lineage: Eukaryota > Viridiplantae > Streptophyta > Magnoliopsida > Poales > Poaceae > Aegilops > Aegilops bicornis. The sequence continues at coordinate 343,066,065 of CM038670.1, forward strand.
TTCTTGAAGACGGTGAGGGAGAAGGGGATTCAGCGAAGAGTGAAATGATGGTTGCTTCGTCCGTCAAACTTAGACTGCGGGGAGGTGGGGTTTTGTGATACGACAGCTCGTTACTTCCGCGCTATGACCGGGGTGACTCTCCGCCTGCATACTACCTCCTAATTTGGTGGATGGCATTTGGGCCCGCGGGCTGCATGGCCCGCATGTCGGTGAACAAAAGTATAACGTTATTCAATAGAGGGAGACGTTTCAATGACCTAGGAGGATCCAGAAGCAGTAGAGTGTCTCCACTGTACTAGTAGTAATTGTTTTTCTGGTAGTCAGAGAGTGTCTCCTTGTACTAGTAGTAATTTTTTATCTGGGCCCAAGACAAAACAGCCCATCCACACTAGTAAATAGTAAAATCAATTCAAAAGCCCATATATTTACTGAATGAGAGGCGCTACCCACACCCTGCACACCCCCCCCCCCCCCCAAAACCTGGGTGCTCTTCTTCATCCTCGCTCCACTCGTACCCCCATATTCCTCACCTCACTCCTACAGAAAACCCCAGCTCCCCTTCTTCCTCACTCCTACAGAAAACCCCCAGCTCCCCTTCTTCTCCGCTCGCATTACAACTAGGCTCGTCATTCGTTACTCTGCTCAAATCCATGAGCGCGACGCGACGCCCTCGAGGAAAATGGAGTCGGCTGACCCCAGCGCCAAGAAGATGAGGCTCCCGCCAGCGGCGACGCCTGTTGTAGATCCCGCACCCGGCAGCGCGGGGAGAAGCGGCGACCCCGCCCCCACCGGATCCCAGGAACCCATAGAATCTCGGGTGGACCGCATCAGCGATCTCCCGGACGCCGTCCTTGGGGAGATCATCTCGCTTCTCCCCACCAAGGATTGTTGCCGCACCCAAATCCTCTCAATTCGGTGGCGCCCTCTATGGCGCGCCATGCCCCTTAATCTCGACTGTCGTCAGCTATCTCTCTTCAATGATTTTAAAATCCCCAGAGCCATCATCTCCTCCCATCAGGGCTCCGTTCAAAGCCTCTACATCCCCTCATGCTACTCGAGCAAGCATACCATGCCTGCATGGTGGGCCTTTAGCTAAAATCCCCTGAATTCACAGAACTACAGCTGCTTGAGTTCTACTATTCCCCTGGAAATCACATACCACATACCAAACGCCATGAACTTGTGCCCTCAGCACCGATGTCCATCTCGCACTTTTCATCCTCTCTCCACACCGCCACCTTTGCACAGTGCTACCTACCAGACAATCTGGTACTAAACCTTCGACTCCCATTTCTCAAGAAACTTTCACTTGTGCGGGTTCGTATATCGGAGGCCTCATTGCACCGCATCATCCACTCCAGTTGCCCTGCGCTGGAGTGCTTGGTGCTTGTTTTCACAGTTAGAATCGGTTGTCTCCAAATAAAGTCGCCTAACCTTGTAAGGATTGGAATTTCTTTTGACGGAAGGCAGCTCATCATCCAAGATGCCCCTTCACTTCAAAGGTTGATCCTTGATTCTAGTTATTCACTGTTGCAAATAACCGTCCTCTCTGCGCCTAAACCGGAGACCTTGGGTGTAATACATGATCTACGTGCTCATTTCAATATGGTGTTTGGCTCCACAGTTCTTGGTACTTTATGTTATCATCTACACTTGTAACCATAAGCTGCATTTTAAATTTCTGCGCATAATTTATATATCATCTTGGAGTACACATTTTGTACTAATATTATGTTCTATGCTCAATGAAGAGTTTCTCCATGGATGGCCTATCAATGGTGATGGATTACATCAAGATCTTATATATCCAAATGAATAGTTTTGATCTGAACAAGATTATTGGCTCGCTGCAATGCTTTCCATGACTGGAGAAGTTGTATATAGAGGTGATAATTTCACGCACATTAGAAGCCCGCATAGAGTGTACTAGAATTAACCGGTCAGCTGTTGCTCTTTCGACACTCTTCTTTTAGACCTTAAGTGTTTTCAATCTTCATGTCTATTTAGGCAATAGGACGGGGTAAGAAAGTTATAACCAATCCGTGGATTCGTAAGCATCGGGATTTTCTCACTTCTCATGAGATTCGATTGAAGACAATAATGGTAGAACGATATGTAGCCAACCGTGCAAACACAAGATTTGTCACATTCTTCCTGCTAAATGCGAGGTTACTATTGTCCATCAGGCTTAGGTTTATCATCAGCATGGTTTTGACGGATGGGTATGTCGAAGAGCAAAAAAAGGAGTTTCAGGTGGGCAAAAGAGCTTCTGAACGTGCCGGGCTTTTATTTACAACATATTGTGGTCATAATCCAAAGAAATTTTTACGACCAGGATGTTCATTCTATGGACCTGACCGATCCATTTGATCGTATCGCCGAAAATAGTCTTTGGAGTTAGATGTTGTTGCCCTTTTCAACCTGGTTTTTTTTGTAAACCTGATGAACAATTAACCCTCGTGCTTTTGTACAGTTTGTAAGCTGGAGTTAGATGTTCCTGCCCTTTCAACTCGGCTGTGAACATCATATTTTCTTTGAAACAAGGCAAATGGCTTGCCATTCGTTTAATTTAGAGTGAAATATTGTAACAAATCCCAACCAAGGGAAATAACATCACTCTCGTCGGCTGCTTGAGCTCAGTATGCATTACAGAAGCCAAGTGATTAGCCCCCACCAGCACCCACAAACTTATTTCGAACTAGCACATCAAATGGGCCGTAAATTTTCATAGGAAAGGCTGCATGACCGTGACAGATTTGGATTCTGACATTTGGGACCCGCGAGGAAATAGCCTTCCAGGGTGGTGTCTACTTAGTAGCCAGTCAACAAACGGTTCTACCTACCAGCCGTTGGATTGACATCCAACATCTGTCGTGTATCTTCTTGAAAGTGCAACTATCCCTAGGTGGTTTTGGTAATTCATAACAACATATAGCTCATTGAGCTAATGCTATTCCAAGACTATTATTTCAGGAAAGCTCAATGAATGGCATGGCATGGATGATGAAAGTGGATCCCTCAAAATACCTAGGACAAAGGATTGGCTCAAGCTCAAAAGCTCAAGACTCTTCATTTTACATTTTAGTGATCCAAGATCACATTGAGTCTATAGGAAAAGCCAATACTATCAAGAAGGGATGAGGTGTTGTTTAATGAGCCTTTTGCTTCATGTGCTTAGTGATATGCTCCAAAACCCTCAACTACTTTCCCACATCCACAAATGACCTAAACCTAAAGCCAAAATCGGTCACACCGATTCTTTCTATTCGGCGCCACCGATTCCAAAAGTCATAGCCACTGCCACAAACCCTAAGAAAATCGGTCTTACCGATTGGGATCTCGGTCTCACCGAGATGGGGTTGCAATCTCTTTGTTTCCCTTCGTAACGTTTCGGTCTAACCAAAGTGAGCGATCGGTCCCACCGAGATTGCAATGTAAACTCTCTGTTTCCTTTTTGTAACATTTCGGTCTCACCGAAAAGAGCAAATCGGTCCCACCGAGTTTACTTCGACCAACTCTCTCGAAAGCTTATTACCAAAATCGGTCCCACCGAGTTTGAGTAATCGGTCTCACCGAGATTATGTTATGCCCTAACCCTAACCATATCGGCCTCACCGAGATGCATGTCGATCCCCACCGAAAATCACTAACGGTCACTAGGTTTACTAATTCGGTCCGACCGAAGTTTAACGATTCGGTCCCACCGAGTTTGGTAAATTGTGTGTAGCAGTTAGATTTTGTGTGGAGGCTATATATACCCTCCACCTCCTCTTCATTCGTGGAGAGAGCCATCGTAAGCGAACCTACACTTCCAACTTACCGTTTCTGAGAGAGAACCACCTACTCATGTGTTGAGGCCAAGATATTCCATTCCTATCATATGAATCTTGATATTTAGCCTTCCCCAAGTTGCTTTCCACTCAAACCCTCTTTCCACCATATCCAAATCCTATGAGAGAGAGTTGAGTGTTGGAGAGACTATCATTTGAAGCACAAGAGCAAGGAGTTCATCATCAACACACCATTTGTTACTTCTTGGAGAGTGGTGTCTCCTAGATTGGCTAGGTGTCACTTGGGAGCCTCCGACAAGATTGTGGAGTTGAACCAAGGAGTTTGTAAGGGCAAGGAGATCGCCTACTTCGTTGAGATCTACCGCTAGTGAGGCAAGTCCTTCATGGGAGACGGCCATGGTGGGATAGACAAGGTTGCTTCTTCGTGGACCATTCGTGGGTGGAGCCCTCCGTGGACTCGCGCAGCCGTTACCCTTCGTGGGTTGAAGTCCCCATCAACGTGGATGTACGATAGCACCACCTATTGGAACCACGACAAAAACATCCGTGTCTCCAATTGCGTTTGAATCCTCCAAACCCTTCCCCTTACATTCTTGCAAGTTGCATGCTTTAATTTTCGCTGCCTATATACTCTTTGCATGCTTGCTTGAATTGTGTGATGATTACTTGACTTGTCCTAAAATAGCTAAAATCTGCCAAACTATAAAATTGGGAAAAGGTTAAGTTTTTATTGGTCAAGTAGTCTAATCACCCCCCTCTAGACATACTTCAAGGTCCTACAAGTGGTATCAGAGCATTGGTCTCCATTTTCTTTGATTTCCATAGCTTTTGGTGGTCATAGCCTTGGTTTCACAACCTAGGAGAGTATGGCGTCTAGCGAGGGAAATTATCACCGTAGAGGTCCTTACTTTGATGGTACTAATTTTGCTAGTTGGAAGCATAAGATGAAAATGCATATTCTTGGACATAACCCCGCCGTTTGGGCAATTATTTTTATTGGCTTGCAAGGTGAATTCTTTGATGGGAGAGAATCGAACCGTGAAGCTAATGCGGAAGAATTGAAGATGTTACAATACAACGCTCAAGCATGTGACATCATCTTCAACGGATTGTGCCTCGAAGAATTCAACAAAATCATCCGTCTTGAGAATGCAAACGAAATTTGGGATACTTTGATTGATATGCATGAAGGTACCGAGTCCGTCAAGGAATCCAAGTTGGATGTGCTCCAAAGTCAGCTTGACAAGTTCAAAATGAAGGATAGTGAAGGTGTCGCTGAAATGTACTCTAGGCTTGCTCTTATCACAAATGAGATTGCCGGCTTAGGGAGTGAAGAGATGACCAACAAATTCATCATCAAGAAAATCCTAAGAGCATTTGATGGGAAGTATGATACCGTGTGCACATTGATCCAAATGATGCCAAACTACAAAAAATCTCAAGCCAACGGAAGTCATTGGAAGGATTGTTGCTCATGAGATGTCACTCAAGGATAAGGAGGAACTTCACAACAAGTCAAGTGGTGCTTACAAAGCCTCAAGTGAAGCCCCCACATCATCAAGTGAGAAACCAACCTTCAATGAAGAATTGAGATTAATGGTGAAGAACTTCAACAAATTCTACAAAAGTAGAAGCAAAGAAAGAAGCTCCAAGTCAAGGTCTTACAATGACAAGAGAACTTCTAGTCGAGAGCGCAATTGCTACAATTGTGGGAGACCCGGACACTACTCCAATGAGTGTACGGAACCCTACAAAAGAAGAGAAGATTCTCCAAGAAGAAGGAGCAAAAGAGAAGAATCACCACCAAGAGAGAGGAGGAGTAGAGATGATCGTTATGAACGAAGACCCTCACGGAGAAGCAAGGATTCGGAAAGGAAGGACAAGTCATCAAAGAGCTACACAAAACGAAGACATCAAGCTCATGTTGGTGAATGGGTATCTGGCTCCGACTCCGACCATCACTCCGAGAGAAGCTATCACTCCGACTCCGAATATACTCAAGATGAAGGTGTTGCCGGTCTAGCACTTGTGTCAACCAACTCCTACGACATATTTGAATCACCAAATGAAGGTGTTGGAAGATGCTTCATGGCCAAAGGTCCTAAGGTAACACATCCCGAGTATATTGATTTTAATGTTGATGAAGATGACATGCTAGGTGATGATGATTTACTTGTTGACAACTCTAGTGATGAATACTATGATGAAACGTCAATTAATCATGCTAATCAAACGAATGACAATGATAAGGAGAAAATTGAGCTTCTAACTAAAGAACTAAACACTCTTAAGTTGGCTCATGAAACTATCTTCAAAGATCATCAAGAACTTTTAAGGGCTCACGAGAAGTTACACTTTGAAAAGCTCAATCTTGAGCAAGAGCATGAGTTCTTAAAGGCAATCAATGATGATCTCCGCAAGAAAAGTTCTTCTTACATTGCCAAGCGTTTACTCTTATCTACTTACATGCCTCAAGTCAAGTCTAGTAACAAGTACAAGAAAGATACTTCCTCTAGTAGTAACAATAATCATGTCAAATCCAACGTTGTTGCTTCTAGTAGTTCTCTTGATTCCACTAATGATTCTCTTAGCCAAGTTACACTTGAGCAAGAAAATAGTTTATTGAAGGGAATTATAGAGAAAGGTGTTTACAAGAGCCTTGCCGGAGTAAGCAATTCGAGGAAATTGTACGCAAGCAAGGAAGGCACCGGAAGAATCAAGGTGTTGGTTTTGAACGAAAGTTCAACGCCAATGGAGTTGAGTGGGAAGAAGATCAATACCCCAAGACAAAGTCTGTTCCTCAACAAGAGAAGTATGACCCTACTTCCTTCAAGGGGACACAAGCTCAAGATGATCTTCCACCACAAGACCACAAGAACAAAGGAGAGGACAAGCTTTAAGAAGAGATTGATGCATTTGAAGAAGCACCTAAAGCCTCGTTCGAGTGGGTCCCCAAGACTACGTCAAGTTATACTTCATCAAGTACAACTACAACTCCAAGGATTCCCATCAAGATGATGTGGATCCCGAAGAAGAAGAACTAGAGAGTTCTTGAGGGTGACTCGGCCAACAATCTTCACTCATATCATTTTGGCAAGAACAAGTGCAATCAACTTCCACATCTTGCACTAGTTCAAGGAGTCACAAACCCTCATGTTGGTAAGGCAAGGGACAAGGTAACCTAATGTTTTCATGGACATCATCTTGTGTGTGCATCACTCTATGTCTATGGATATTCTTCTTTTTCCTTGTGGGACTAACCCATGTAGGCAAGTTGAAATTGCAACTCACTCCAAAGGATTGCTCCAAATGATCTACATCAACATTGAGCATCTACATCTTCAACACCTACATGACGTCATCATCGACAAAACCCAATGTTAGTTCATCCCTCTAAGGGGGGATCTCACATCTAGGGGGAGCTTAACTCTAAGAATTGAGTCAAAGCAACTCTAATGGTGTGAACACATTAATGCATTATGTAAAAGTGGTAACCCCACTTGAGCTTAAACGATGAGTATGACCTATGATCAAATGTTCTCATTTGACTCCTAAGTCAATATACTCATATATAGATGACCTAGTCATCGCCAATTGTTTGATAGTTGCTAAAATTGGTTGTGCATGCTTTGCCACATATTTCAATTGCCATTTTATTGTGTGAGCATGTTGGTGCATATTTTACTCATTCAAGGACGTCCACTTGTTGTTTTGCTTGTTTGGATTCTTTTCTTTGTGCCAAGTGGATGGACAAGAATGCCTAAGAACCTTCTTTAGCTATCTATGCTTTTCTCGTCTCAAACTCTATTCATGCTACATCACAAAATTTGATCAAGTCGATTCGAACCACTCTGTGTGAGGAGCACTTGAGTCCCTGATTAAGTCATAGACTTAAACTTCCAAAACCTCTTAATGATTCTCGGTCTGAGCGATCCTTCCATTTCGGTCCTACCGATATCATCAAGTTGATCTGAGTTTTCAATCTCGGTGCAACCGATTTGAACTTTTTGGTCTCACCGATTTGTTGTAACTGAACTCAGTTATGCATCTCGGTGCCACCGAGTTGTTCCACTCGGTCACACCGACAGGGTCTAGCTATATATAGCCACGGGCAAAATTTTGGAAATTTCTCCGAAACCCTTCGCCCGCGCAACAGCTCGCTCTGCCATCGTGGTCTCTGGATCGTCTCCTCACCGCCAGCAGCCTCCTGTCGCTGGTCTTCACCGCCGTCAACGGATTTCGTCTCCGCCGTTGCCGCCGTAGCAAGTCCACCGCCAAGTTATGGTATGGACTTGAACTTTGTGCTATCCACGTCTGATTCCTGGCACATTGTTTTCATATTGAATCTTGCCACGATTGAAACTCATCTATCCAGCCAAAGTAGTTCATAGATTAGATGTGATTCAAATTTTAGGTTTAGGTTTCATGAAACCATCTCGGACCCACCGAGTTGAAAAACTCGGTCTCACAGATTTGGCTTACGCCATTGCACAAGTGACTCTCGGTCTGACCGAGAATTACTAATCGGTGCAACCGATTTGAGAATTCTGTGAAACCCTAGCAGTCTCGGTACCACCGAACTGAAACTCGGTCCAACCGAGATCATCGATTTAGGTTCCAAAACTGCTTGGTATCACCGAGTTTGAAAATCGGTGGATCCGAAATGCTTTCTCGTGGAAAACTAAGACTGAACTTTTGAGTCATTCTTTTGCAAAAACCTCTGCATTTTGTGATGCTCATCTTTTCTATCTCATCTACAACTCTTCACAGTGGTCAAGTCATCTTTTGCGGTATGTCCGATCAAAGTGACAAATGTAATGTGTCGAAGAGCAGATGAACTTGAGTGAGGGCACTAGTCCCTCAACTTCAGATGAAGGGAGCAGAAGTACTCCTAGCAATTTGCCTAAGGCTGCAACTAGGCAAAGGAGGAAAAGAACTTCAGATTCAGAGGATGAAGATTATAGAGCTGAGGAAGATGAGGCTATCTCCAAGAAAGTTGTGCTCAAGAAGGAATATGGCTTAGCAAAGAATGCAAAGCCAGGCATGAAGATCAAAAGGCTTGCAGGAAGACAACCAATGTCCAAGGCCAGAGAATCAACTAAACTGCCTGAGAAGCCTGATCCCAAAGAGCCAGCTGCTGAAGGGAAGTAAAGAAAGGAAAGGGTCAAGATGACCATGGCCAGAGTTATTGGGAAGCCTTCCATGATGGAAGAAGAGGATGAAACTGTTGCACCAGCGCCAAAGGCACCAAAGCTTATGGGAGATGCTATTAGATCAGGGGCTGCCACATCTAAGCCCAAGGAAGCACCCAAAGCTGCCCCCAAGGCCAAGTCTGCACCAAAGAGGAATACCAGGAGTATTCCAAATTTGAGAAGAACAAGGCCCCAAAGGCTCGAGGATGCTGATGAGGAAGATGAAGAAGGACAAGTTATGAGGAATCTCAAGCCCAAGATACCAGACCACAATGATGCCCATCCTGTGGCTGAGGACATGAGAATCAGGAAGGATTCATGGCTGAGGATATGGAGGATGGAAGATCCATATGCATCAAGGAGAAGAACTGATGTTGACTACAGGTTCCACACAAAGGAACAGCAGGACTTCTATGAAACAATTCTGTTGGACAAGAAGCCCATTGTCAGTGACATGAGGTGGGTTGACTGGAATTTCATGAAGGAGAATGAACATCACTATCCTGGAGTGCAAGACAGCTTTATTTCTTGTGGAGTTGCAGATTTTGTTGGGAAAAAGCTCACAAATTGGAATGATGAACTTATCATGCAGTTCTACTCCACAGCACATTTTTACCCAGATGGAAGAATTGTTTGGATGTCTGAAGGTACAAGGTACCACCAACCTGTTGAAGAATGGACAAGTCTGATAAATGCCCCAGAGGAAAATGAGGATGACCTAGACATTTATGCCAAGAAGAAGATGGGTCACAATTCAATGGCTCACATGTACAAGGAAATTCCAGACAAGGCATTAGCAGCTCACAAGTTTGGATCAGTTCACTTTCTGCTGTCAGGGTTGCCAACCATAAATTGGATTCTGAGGCACACTTTGTTGCCCAAGTCTGGTGACCATAGCATGATCAGAGGGCATGCCATCAACATGTAGCATGTGTTTGATGTGCCACAGAAGTTCAAAGTCATGAGCCTGATCATTGAAACAATCAAGAGGACTGCAGCAGATCAGAAGAGGAGCTGTGGATATGCACCTCAGATTCAAGAATTGATAAACGCAAAGATGGGCACAGGAAAATATAAGTTGGATAAGGAACACTGTCCACTTTATCCAGACTTTGAGGACAATGAGGTTGTCATGAATGAAGATGATCCACAATCAGTTCAAGCTCAGGAGAAGAAGGAGAAGGCAAAGAGGGAGAAAGCTGCCAAGATGCCAACTCAAGAGGAGGCATCTGAGTATTTCTTGAAGAACAAGCAGGAGCAGCTCGGATACTTAATAGCATCAACCCTGAGGATTGAGAAGGGATTGGCCACCCTCACTCAAAATCAGGAGAGCTCGAGAGAATCATAGAACAAAAGTTCTATAACTTAGATGTGAAAGTAACTGAGATTCACTCTGCGGTGGAGGAACTACAAGATGACATGCAGGAGAGGAAGGGCAAAACAACAAGCGATGCATTTGCGTGAGTGCATAGAGCCCAGAGGTCATCTGCTGTACCAGTTTCTGACACAAGAGCAACTTCATTTGCACCAGCTACAGCCTCAGTGCCACCAGCTCCAGCATCTACATCAGCTCCAGCTCCATCTACTTCAACTGAAGCTTTCGTCCTCGGCGTAATCCGGACTCCACCACCACCTGAAGATCAAGCCTGAGAGTCGATCTAGCACTATGCATTTTCTATGAACTTTTTGGTAACTTGTTGCCAAAGGCGGAGAAAATTGTATAGATCATAGGCTTTGAGAGAGAGAGTGTTGCTTTTGTTCTCTCTTGCTTTATTTGGTGGTTTTTCAAACTCTGTTTGCTTTTGGTTGAGATACTATGCTTGTGAGACATTGATGATCATGTGTTTGATCATAAGCTACACTTATGCATGCTTGATATTATCCTATCTATCTTATGTGATCACTCACTATGCTTGGTGATGAGTGCATGTATTCATTGTTTATTATTTTGAGCGCTCCACCAAGATGTATGTGACATGGAAGAGTAACCCATGAGCCTAATTCATTGTGCATTTGCAGTCCAAAGCAAATCTAAAACTATGCACAAATTTAGGGGGAGCTCTTGCTTATCACATACTTCTCAAAGCGATGATGTTATTTAAATTTTATTATCATTTGTCGAAGCTTTGATCTATATGTTGTCATCAATTACCAAAAAGGGGGAGATTGAAAGTGCAACTATCCCTAGGTGGTTTTGGTAATTCATAACAACATATAGCTCATTGAGCTAATGCTATTCCAAGACTATTATTTCAGGAAAGCTCAATGAATGGCATGGCATGGATGATGAAAGTGGATCCTCAAAATACTAAGGACAAAGGATTGGCTCAAGCTCAAAAGCTCAAGACTCTTCATTTTACATTTTAGTGATCCAAGATCACATTGAGTCTATAGGAAAAGCCAATACTATCAAGAAGGGATGAGGTGTTTTTTAATGAGCCTTTTGCTTCATGTGCTTAGTGATATGCTCCAAAACCCTCAACTACTTTCCCACATCCACAAATGACCTAAACCTAAAGCCAAAATCGGTCCCACCGATTCTTTCTATTCGGCGCCACCGATTCCAAAAGTCATAGCCACTGCCACAAACCCTAAGCAAATCGGTCTTACCGATTGGGATCTCGGTCTCACCGAGATGGGGTTGCAATCTCTTTGTTTCCCTTCGTAACGTTTCGGTCTAACCGAAATGAGCGATCGGTCCCACCGAGATTGCAATGTAAACTCTCTGTTTCCTTTTTGTAACATTTCGGTCTCACCGAAAAGAGCAAATCGGTCCCACCGAGTTTACCTGACCAACTCTCTGGAAAGCTTATTACCAAAATCGGTCACACCGAGTTTGAGTAATCGGTCTCACCGAGATTACGTTATGCCCGACCCCTAACCATATCGGCCGCACCGAGATGCATGTCGATCCCAATCAAAATCACTAACGGTCACTAGGTTTACTAATTCGGTCCGACCGAGTTTAATGATTCGGTCCCACCGAGTTTGGTAAATTGTGTGTAACGGTTAGATTTTGTGTGGAGGCTATATATACCCCTCCACCTCCTCTTCTTTCGTGGAGAGAGCCATCAGAACGAACCTACACTTCCAACTTACCGTTTCTGAGAGAGAACCACCTACTCATGTGTTGACGCCAAGATATTCCATTCCTATCATATGAATCTTGATTTCTAGCCTTCCCCAAGTTGCTTTCCACTCAAACCCTCTTTCCACCAGATCCAAATCCTATGAGAGAGAGTTGAGTGTTGGGGAGACTATCATTTGAAGCACAAGAGGAAGGAGTTCATCATCAACACACCATTTGTTACTACTTGGAGAGTGGTGTCTCCTAGATTGGCTAGGTGTCACTTGGGAGCCTCCGACAAGATTGTGGAGTTGAACCAAGGAGTTTGTAAGGGCAAGGAGATCGCCTACTTCGTGAAGATCTACCGCTAGTGAGGCAAGTCCTTCGTGGGCGATGGCCATGGTGGGATAGATAAGGTTGCTTCTTCGTGGACCCTTCGTGGGTGGAGTCCTCCGTGGACTCGCGCATCCGTTACCCTTCGTGGGTTGAAGTCTCCATTAACGTGGATGTACGATAGCACCACCTATCGGAACAACGACAAAAACATCCGTGTCTCCAATTGTGTTTGAATCCTCCAAACCCTTCCCCTTACATTCTTGCAAGTTGCATGCTTTAATTTCCGCTGCCTATATACTCTTTGCATGCTTGCTTGAATTGTGTGATGATTACTTGACTTGTCCTAAAATAGCTAAAATCTGCCAAACTATAAAATTGGGAAAAGGTTAAGTTTTTATTGGTCAAGTAGTATAATCACCCCCCTCTAGACATACTTCAAGGTCCTACACTTCTATCTCTTGTCTTCTTTTTCCTCCAGCCGCCCAAACCAAACCACCCCGTTGGCTCCGCCTGCTCCCGCCTCCCATGGCTGGCTACGCCTCCGCCGTCCTACCGTATGTACCCTCCAACGTTGGCCAGTCCCTCCCTCTATTCCCCCACAAGTCTTGTTATTCTCTGGTGACGTCAGCCCCAACACGCACCTGCGCCTGAACCAGTCAACCCTCGTACTCCCCTCCGCCTGCGACTGGACCGGCGCATCTTCAACGGCTCCTGTTCGTTCCGTCCGAGGCCTCACCGTCGTCCACCGCCTTGCGTCCTTGGTTCGCTCGCCGTGCGCGGTGCACCTCCCTCTTGCGTTGTCAACGTCGTCAACAACCAAGAGGAACAAGGAGATGACTATACGTGGAGAGGATGACAGGAGGGACCCACCAGCGTCATGGTAGTACGCAAGCAAGTGCCTCAATAGTACAAGCCCAAAAATATGGTTCCTCTTAATGGTTGGACATCTGGGGCTCACGCCATTGTCAACGTAGTCAATAAACGAGAGAATTACACTACGAGCGGCTAACACTGTGGACCCAAAGCAAGTCGCGGTTTTTTTAGGAACAAGCAGTTGTTATTTATACTAGTTTTAGCGACGGATCAGGTAACAACGGGCTATGCGGGGCTGTGGTCTGCCTAGCTGTGGTTTTATTTATGTCTACCACATCATGAGCCCAGTTGTGTTTTTTCTTGCTGAAAATGGCTAGCCCAGTTCTATTTTTTTTAAGAAATACCAAAACAAGGCCTACTTGCTTTATCGGCCCTGCTAGGCTGTAAATCTTTCAAGACGAGGAGAGTTTCATTTGGTTTGCCCAGAAATGGGCTGTACATTTTTAAAACACGTCAAACCGGGAATTAGTTTCAATTTTTTTCGTTACAAGATCTTAAATTCCATTGATTTTTATGCGTGGACAATTATTTGGATTTTATATTTATATAAATTATTTTTCAAAATAGTTTGAATGTGAATCGATATTTCTGGATTAAAACAGTTGACCGCACCGAAATATGCAAAATTTCGTATACTTTTTAACCGTGGCTACAATATGGGGTGTAATGCTAAAAAAAGAAGATGGGCTCCAAAAAAATTCTTAAGAATTAGCAAATGGGCTATACATTATTAGAAATAATGGCAGATGGGATGTTTCTGTTTTCCACAGATTTGAGGCTGACTTGTGCGCCTACTACAGGTTGACGCGTATGCTTTCATAAAAAAAGGTTGACGCACACAAACGCATACATCAACTTAGTCAACACACGAGAGTAGTGACTGTTGGATGTCCATCCAACGGCCGTCGTCTTCTTCAATCTCTGCTCTTCATGCTCCGGCCGCTCAAACAAGCGGGCCAAGGACTGCTCGCTTCCTCCTCCAGCGGCCGGTTATGCTGTCGCGCAGCACTCACGGCCCCACCGTACTCCCATCGCTGGCCTAGCCATCCCTTTACTCACCCACACATGTTGTTTTTTCTCCGGCGACGGCAGACGAACCAGTAAACCCTCGTACTCCTCTGTGTGGGAAACAACTACCGAGTATTCCCTGGCTCCGTGTCGTTCCCTTCCTAGGCCTCCCAGTTGTCCACCGCCCTAGTGCTCTCGGCGCGGCCTGGTCAACGTGGTCAATGAACGACATCCATCGGAAGTGGATCAGACGTGGAGAGGCCGATACCGGGTCCACGGCCGCACGCAAGGAAATGCCTCCTTATTACGCGCAAGAAATAATGATTCCTCAACTCGACAGCTAGGACCCACAGGAAGGGCCTCAGATTTCGTGAAAAAACGCTGTTCTGCCCCGGCTGTGTCGGACCCACCAGCTATATCTTCGCACGCAAGGAAGTGCCTCCTTATTACGCCCAAAAAATGAATACCCCCTACTAGCCGGGACCCACCATATTGTTGGGCTGACTTGTGGGCCTACTAAGTTGATCGACGGAGGGCTTTGTCAACTTAGTCAATACTCCAAAGGATCAGATGATGTCCAGCCAATGGCGATAGTGCTTCTTCAACCTCGGGTCTTCTTGCTCCGGCCGCCAAAGCAGCGGTCGTGTCACCGCTTTGCTCCGCCTCCCGTGGCCGGGTTGTGCATCATGGAGGCCTCACCGCCCCATACTACTCCCACCATCGCCGGGCCATCCATCCACTCACCCACACCCCCTGTTATTCTGCGGCGACGGCAGCCTCACACCGCAGCTGAACCAGTGAACGCTCGTACTCCTCTCCGCGCGGGCATCCACTGCCGCGTCTTGCCCGGCTCTGTGCCGTCCCCTTCCTAGGCCTTGTCGTCGTCCACCGCCATGGTGCTCTCGGCGCGGCGTGGTCAATGTGGTCAACGACCGACTTCCATCAAGAGTATCAGACGTGGAGAGGCCGATACCGGGTCCACGATAGTCGCAAGCAAGTGCCTCCTTATTACGCTGAAAATAATTATTCCTCCACCGACAATGGGGACCCACCGGACGGGCCACCAGTATTTTGGCGAAAAAATCGCTTTCCTCGATCTTTGAGACCCACCGGACGGGCCACCGTATTTTGCGAAAAAAAAAATTCCCCCCGCTATCAGCTCGGACCCACCGGAAGTGCCTACTTATTACGCACAAAAAAATGAATACTCCCCCGGCTAGCTGGACCCACCTTGGTGGGAGGCTGACTTGTGGGCCCACTAAGTTGACGGGGACGAAGGGCTTTGTCAACTTAGTCAATATGAATGATTCTAGCTCCAGTGACCGTACGATGTCCATCCAACGGCCGTAGTGCTTCTTCAACCTCTGGTCTTCTTTCTCCAGCTGCCCAAAGCAGTGTCGGTCGTGCCGCATGCTCCTGCCTCCCATGGCCGGCTGTGCTGCCGCAGAGGCCTCACCGCCCCCTACTATTCCCACCGCTGGCCAGGCCCTGCGGCGAGGGCAGCCTCACACCGCAAACGAACCAGTGAACCCTCGTACTCCTCTCCGTGCAGGCTTTCACTGCCGCGTCTTCCCCGGCTCCGCGTCGTCCCCTTCCTAGGCCTCGCCGTCGTCCACCGCCGTGGTGCTCTCCGTGCGGCGTGGTCAACGTGGTCAAGGAACGACTTCCATCGGAAGAGTACTGTACGTGGAGAGGCTGACAGCTAGGTCCACGGCCACAACCCAGTTTTTTTGTGATTTGCCAAGTAAGACGCTGTGTCAGGCCTGTTGGGCTGCACATATTTCAAGACGAGGAGAGCTTTCATTCGGTTGGCCGAGAAAATGGCCCATCAGTAATGAGAAATGGGTTGTACATTTTTAAAACACATCAAACCGGCAATTAGTTTCAAATATCTTTTTTTATTTCAAGATTTTAAATTACATTAATTTTTATGCATGGAGAATTTGTTGGATTTTATATTGATATACATTTATTTTTAAAATCAGTTTGAATGTGAGTCGAAATTTCGGGATTAAAAACAGTTCGGACTGCACCGAAATATGCAAAATTTCGTATAATTTTTTAACCGTGGCCATAATATGGGCTGTAATGCTAACAAAAAGAATATGGGCTCCAAAAAAAACCTTAAGAATTAGCAAATGGGCTATAAATTATTAGAAATAATGGCAAATGGGTTGTATGCTGTTTTCTACAGATTTGAGGCTTTCCTAAAAAAAGGTTGACGCACAAGCACTGCTCTTCCTGCTCCAGCCGCTCAAACAAGCGCCGGCGGGACTGCCTGCTCCCTCCTCCCCACGGCCGGCTGGGCTGCCGCGCAGGCCTCACCGCCCCACCGTACTCCCATCGCTGGCCTAGCCATCCCTCTACTCACCCACACCTGCTGTTATTCTCTGGCGGCAGCGGGCAGACGATAAACCCTCGTACAGTCGTACTCCCCTCCGTGTGGGAAACAACTGCCGAGTCTTCCCTGCCTTCGTGTCGTCCCCTTCCTAGGCCTCGCCGTCGTCCACCGCAGTGGTGCTCTCGGCGCGGTGCGGTCAATGTGGTCAACGACCGACTTCCATCGGAAGAGTACTGTGCGTGGAGACGCTGACAGCTAGGTCCACGGCCGCAGCAAGGAAGTGCCTCCTTATTACGCGCAAAATAATTATTCCTGCACCTGACAGCAGGGACCCACTGGACGGGCCACCGTATTTTGCAAAAAAAGTTTCCCCCCTGATTGCTGGGACCCACTAGCTACACCTTCGCACGCAAGGAAGTGCGTCCGGGCAAAAAAAGAAAACGATTCGCCCCCTGACTGCCGGGACCCACCAGCTACATCTTCGCATGCAAGGAAGTGCCTGACAGTCGGGACCCACCTTGTTGAAGCGTACGTAGCATTGTCATTCTGGTCGCGAACGTGTACGTACATATATACTAGTGGATGTAGAGGCGCGCACGTGTCGTAGTAGATGAGCGCACGTGTCGTAGTAAAGGCACGCACGTAGCATGTACACGTACGTACAGCGGCCAGTGTGCAAGAAAGAAAATACGGCCACGTATGTGTACATACGGTCGGGGTCTCGAACGCCTACTCGCGCATATGTACGGCCAGGGCTCGTGTACATGGCTGGGTCGTAACGGAGAAATAGCATCGTCGTCGTGTTCATGGGGAGGCATCGGAATGCGTCGTGTTCATGGGGAGGCAACGGAATGCGTCATGATCATCGGGAGGCAACGGAACGCGTGGGAGCCAACCGGCTGGGTCGGAACGGAATGCGTGGTCATGTTCATCGGGAGGGCTTGGACGGAACAGGCAATGGAAATGAGGCCTGGCATACCGCACAACGGAGGAAACGGACCTCCTACGTTCGGAACGGGGTCCTGTTGATCGGGAGGGGTCTGGCGTACCGCCAAACGGAACAAACGGACCTCCTACGGTCGAAACGGGGGTCCTGTTGATCAGGAGGGGTGTGGCGTACCGCAAAAATGGAGGAAACGGACCTCCTACGGTCAAAACGGGGGTCCTGTTGATCGGGAGGGGTGTGGCGTACCGCAAAACGGGACTCCACGGGATACTGTTCATCTCCACCGTTGACCTCCTCCAGCCTCCACGGGCTCCTGTTCATCCAGCCTCCACCGCACGCTACTCCACCGGCTACTGTTCAACCACCCCTCCACCGTCTACTGTTCATCCAGCCCTCCACACCACGGGGTCCTATTCAACCACCCCTCCACGGGCACCCCTCCATCGTCTACTGTTCATCCAGCCCTCTACACCACGGGGTCCTGTTCAACCACCCCTCCACGGGCACCCTCCACCGCTCATCTGCTCATCCAGCCCTCCACCACACCATGGGGTCCTGTTCATCCAGAGGCAACGCCACCACTCACCGCTCATCCACCCCCGCAACGCCACTGCTCATCCTGCAGAGGCAGCATCAATCGGCTTGATTAGCAACAAGAGAAGGAATCGCCGATCGGGTTCGATTAACGACCATCGATCGATCGCTTGGGTTCGATAACACGTAACTCGCGGTGCAATCGCCGGGTTCGATTAGAGCCCAACGCCTCGCCGGTTCGATTAGAGCCAACGCCGCACACACGCCACAGACGTGTACAAGAGAAACGCGCATCGCTTCGCCCCGACCTCCCACCGTAACCGGAACTCCCAAAATTTTCCTCCCCTCGCTTCTACCACGGTTTTTTCCGTCATGGACGGCCCAAAGAATGTCATGCAACAAGGCCTCCGCCCGCCCAGGACGAAATGCCCATTTTCTGTCATGATTTTTTGTCATAGAAGTTGGAGCCCACCACATCTATGACGATACTGGGTTTTATCACAATTATCATCATAGAAGTGTCATATGTATGACAGAAAAAATTCGTTCGGCCCAAAATGTCATGGATGTGTCTTTTTTTGTAGTGTAAAAATGTTAATTCGGTTGAAGAAATTTCTTCTTTGTGTGAAAAAGTTGATGCTCTTATGAAATTGGTTGCTAGTAAAATTCCTCCTATTTATTTCAATGATATGCCTTTGTCTACTTTGATTGAGCAAAATAGTGATGCCGTAGATGTGAATTTTATCTCGCGAAATAATTTCAACAACAATTCTTATAGAGGTAATTTCAATCTAGGCCTTTTCCTAGTAATACCTCTAATAGTTATGGTAATTCCTATGGAAATCAATATTACAATAATAATAGAAACACCTCTAATCTTGAGAATAATATTAAATAATTTATCAACACGCAAAAAGTTTTCAACACTACAATGGAAGAAAAGTTGAATAAGATTGATGATTTGTATAGAAGTGTTGATACAATTTCTCGTGATGTGGAAAATCTCAAGATGAAAATTTTTGTACCTAAGGTAGAGGAATCAATTAAAGCTCTTTATGTTTCTATGGATGAAAGTAAGAAAAGAACCGCTATGCTTAGAGCTAGAAGAGAATTTTTAGAAAAGGCGTTTTCTAGTGATTGCTTTCATAAAAGTGATGAAGATCTTAAAATCATTGGTGTTTCTTCTATTGATTCCTTGTTTAGTAAAATTAAGATTGATGAAAAAGGGACTGGAGAAGAGTCAACTTTAACTAGAAGGCGTCCCGATAATTCAGAGGGTGAAAATCTGGTTGAGAAAATTGATTAAAGTGGGTTTGAAGAGGTCAAGACTTTAACTAGTGATGTGCCCACTCTTTTTGATTACAAAGACTTTAATTATGATAGTTGCTCTTTGATTGATTGTATTTCTTTATTGCAATCCATGATAAATTCACCCCATGCTTATGAACAAAATAAAGCTTTTACTAAACATATTGTTGATGCTATGATGAAAGCTTTTGGAGAAAAGTTGGAATTAGAAGTTTCAATTCCTAGAAAATTACATGATGAGTGGGAACATACTATCAATGTCAAGATAAAAAATTATGAGTGTTTTGCTTTGTTTGACTTGGGTGCTAGTGTTTCTAGAATTCTGAAATCTTTATGTGATGTGCTTGGTTTTACCGATATTCAGGAATGTTCTTTAAATTTGTACTTGTCGGATTCCAGTATTAGAAAGCCTATGGGAAGAATTAATGATTTTATTATTCTTGCAAATAGGAATTATGTGCCCATAGATTTTATTATTCTTGATATTGATTGCAATCCGTCTTGTCCAATTATTCTTGGTAGACCGTTTTTGTGCACTATTGGTGACGTGATTGATATGAAAGAAGGCAATATTAAATTTCAATTTCCTCTACGGAAGGCTATGGAACACTTCCCTAGAACAATAATTATGCCTCCATATGAATCAATCATGAGGCCTTCTTATGGATCTCGAAACAAAGATGACAAAACTTAGATCCTTGCTTTATGCCTAGCTAGGGGCGTAAAACTATACCGCTTGTTGGGAGGCAACCCAATGAATAAAATTTATTTTTGCATTTTGCTTTATTTTCTTGAGTGTTTGCACAATTATGCTACTGTTATGATTGTGTTTTTTGTGTTTTAATTAGTGTTTGTGCCAAGCAAGCCTTTAGGATCTTCTTGGGAGATAGTTGATTTGATCTTGGTGAAAAACAGAAACTTTTGCGCTCATAAAAACAATTTAAAAAATCACAGAAATGTGATTTTTCTCTGAATTTTTTACACAAGATTGATATACAAATTGCACAGGTTGTCCTAATTTTTCACAATTTTTGGAGTTACATAAGTATTCGAGTTATTCGGATTGCTACAGACAGTTCTGTTTTTGACATATTCTATTTTGTTTGCATTGTGTGCTTGTTTTGATGATTCTATGGTTTTCTTTGATGAGTTTTTGCCATAGAAAACTTGGAATATAGTAGATTTAATGCAAGAGCAAAATATGAATTGGTTTGATACAGTACTTATAGTAGTGATTTGTTCTCTTATGCTAATGGATTTCACGAAGGTTTTTGTTGAGTTTTGTGTGATTGAAGTTTTCAAGTTTTGTGTGATGTTACGATGGATGAAGGAATAAGGAGTAAGAAGAGCCTAAGCTTGGGGTGACCATGGAATCCCAAGCTATTATTCAAAGAGAAGCAAGCAACTAAGCTTGGGGATGCCCCGAGTGGCATCCCCTCTTTCTTCTAACGACCATCGGTATTTAACTCGAAGCTATATTTTTATTCGTCACATACAATGAGTTTTGCTTGGAGGGTCTTGTATGATATGAGTCTTTGCCTGCTTTGGTTTGTGTTTTAAGTCTTGAATCCTTGTTGGACACACCTATTTGAGAGAGACAAATTTATGCATGACTTGTTAGAATTTCTCTCTATGCTTCTCTTAAATTTTTATGAGCTATGGATTTGCTCTAGTGCTTCACTTATACCTTTTTGAGCATGGTGTGCTTTAGTATTTTTGAAGAAATGCTCTATTGCTTCACTTAGATTTATTTGAGAGTTAGTAATTTTTTAAGAAATTCTCTCTTTATTCGCTTAAGTTAATTTGAGGGAAAGAAATATTATGCTCATGATCTTCACTTGTAATTGTTTGAGTTTATCAAAAGAAACACATGAAAATTATTCCCAAATTGATAGATATCCCAGAAGGATATAATAAAAACTATCATGAAGATCATTGGAAAAAATAAAATTGATTTCTTGTAATAGTTTTGAGTTATGATGATGTGATATGTGTGTTATGTTAATGAGTAAGTGTGCTTTAGTAAGAATATTGGTCTTAAGGTTTGTGATTCCCCATGCAAGCACGAAAGTCAATAGTCATGCAATGAAATTACATCCTACTTGTGGTGCATTATTCGGTGTTAATTATGCTTAATGCTCGCTTATGAGATTATTTGTTTCTTGGTTGGTCGCTTCTCAATCTTTTTCTAGCCTTCATTTTGCACTAAGTATGATATCTACTTGTGCATTCAAAAACCTTTAAACCAGTTTTGCCACATGAGTCCACTATATCTACCTATATGTGGTATTCTTTTGCCGTTCTAAGCAAACTTGTATGTGCCATCTCTAATTTTCAAAATAAACTTCACTTTTATTTGTTCGTACCGCTCGCGAGGCGGTGAGGGGTGGCTAATATTTTCCATGCTAGATGTGTTATTCTCACGATGAGTGTTTATTCACTTCTCATTGCACGAGAGTAAGGCAAAGGTATTAGGGATGCCCAGTCCCGAAATGAAAAATGAAATTTACTTCATGTTGTCAAATAATAAATTCCTTGGAAAGTGTTGTTATGGAAGGTACCCGTGGATACGGTTAGCCATGGAAAGTGAAAGTATGGTGGAAAAAGAAATAAACTTTATTTTCTGTTTGGGAAGCACCTATGATATATCTAGCATGGAAAGTGTTGGGAACTCTAAGTCGTTTTCGTTGGTGGGAAAAGCACACCTCCCAAAATGTTTTTATCTCTAAGTTTTCTACTTTGAGCTCTGGCACCTCTAAAATCCCTACTTCCATCCGCGAAGGGCCTTTCTTTTACTTTATGCAATTTTTATTTTTAATTTGAGTCTCCATCTTCTCTTATAAAGCACCAACTAGGAGGCACTATGATCGCATTTGAGCATTGGGTGTAGTTAATATGCGAGTGTGTTTCATGAATGGATCAATGATTGAGCATGATGGGCTAGGGATAACTTATTTTAGCGTTGATATTTTGAAAGACATGGTTGCTTGTTGATATGCTTAAGTATTTAAGTCTCATGTCAAAACTAGACTATTGGTTTGAATCACATAAAAGTCCAAATGTCCATGCTATAAAGAAAAGAATATGAGATGACATGTTAGGCATCATTCCACATCAAAAATTCTGTTTTTATCATTTACCTACTTGAGGACGAGTAGGAATTAAGCTTGGGCATGTTGATACGTCTCCAACGTTTCTATAATTTTTGATTGTTTCATGCTGTTATATTATCATTCTTGGATATTTTATAGTAATTTTATATCATTTTTTGGTACTAACCTATTGACATAGTGCCAAGTGCTAGTTGTTTTTTTCTGCATGTTTTTTACATCGCAGGAAATCATTACCAAACAGAGTCGAAATGCAGCAAAACTTATTGGAGATTTTTTTTGGACCAGAAGACATCCAGTGGGCCGGAGAAGCGCATGGGGGGTGCTCCGAGGGGAGCACAACCCACCAGGGCGCGCCTGGAGGCCCAGGCATGCCCTGGTGGGTTGTGCCCACCTCGGGTTCCCCCGGACCGCCTCTTTGCTCTATAAACACCCCAATATTCCAGAAACCCTAGGCGAGTCGACGAAAATCAATTCCAGCCACAGCAGAGTCCAGAACCACCAGATCCAATCTAGACAGCATCACAGAGGGGTTCACCACTTCCATTGGTGCCTCTCCGATGATGCGTGAGTAGTTCTTTGTAGACCTTCGGGTCCGTAGTTAGTAGCTAGTTGGCTTCCTCTCTCTCGTTTGATTCTCAGTACAATGCTCTCTTGGAGATCTATATGATGTAACTCTTTTTGCGTTATGTTTGTTGGGATCACATGAACTTTGAATTTATGATCAGATCTATCTTTTTATCTGTGAAAGTTATTTGAGTCTTCTTTGATCTCTTATATGCATGTTTGCTTATAGCCTCGTATTTCTTCTCCGATATTTGGGTTTTGTTTGGCCAACTTGATATATTTATCTTGCAATGGAAAGAGGTGCTTCCATGAACTTCTACATGCATTGGTGAGTTTTCTCTTGATACTGCTTGCGTCGGGTGAATTAATGCACCTCGAAATCCAAACATGTGATGGTAGTACTAGTAGATTTGAGACTTATAAAACGGAAAAACGATTTTTTTAGATGAGCCCTATGAACCGGAAAGGAGGGAGTAGTAAGTAGTACTACCTCCATAGTGGGTACGTACTCCGTAAAATCAGGTTTTCCCAAAACTAAGTCGCTCAACATTTATTTGCTTGTTTCCCTTCCTGCCTCGTTGCCTCAAACAGACTATGCCAAACTCCCCTGCCTGCCGCGAGGGAAAAGTCCCGCCCTCGCCTTTTTAGTCCGGGTTTGTATCGATGGATTGCACGAAGCAGGAAAAACCAAGCCCTATCTTGTACTCCTCTGTCGTACTAAAAGAGTTGAGATGCTAGCTTTCATGAATTATGTACTTCCTCTCGCCGACATGCGGGATATATAGCAATTGGGTTGACGTGTCATGCACCAGTAGTAAGGAGCAATGAGACGTCAAATCAGAGTGTCGCACCTTCCCAGGCGGACGAAGCAACCATTACTTCACACTTCGCCGAATCCACTTCGCCATCATCTCCTTCAAGAAAACCATGTATTGCTTCTGCCCTTGTTCTGCCTCAAGAGGGACGTGCATCGCCTTGGTACATCATGACACGTGGGACCGCATGATAGGCCATGCTCCCCCGCCCACCGCTCGGTAAAATCACCTCATTTTTACTACTTCCTCCGTCTCGGTTTACATGGCATGCATGTCGTTCTAGGTTGAGAATTTAACTAGCTATATATGTGATGAACAATATATGTTTAGAAACTATATCTGCTTAAGAATCCAATGATATAGTGTTTGCGACATAGTAACTCATATTTAGTTAGTCAAACCGATGACCTAAAACTACGTGCATGCCCTAGAAACTGAGATGGAGAGAGTAGTACCTTTTTAGATCGATATAGTCGGGATTCACCAAGGAGCAAAACCAAGTGGTAGGATGCTCCTGTCATCATGGCGTAGCAACTCAAGCAGGGTCAGTCCGCACACGAAATGGCGACACACTTAACAGGACCCCTTTGGCCGAGATGTGGCTCATCCACCGTCTTGTTCCACATGCGTTACACAAAATTATAGTTTGGAGCAGCGGTTGGGCTTGGAGACACCCCTATCATAGCGCCGCAGTAGTAGTAAACGAGCGATGAGGGGTCAAATCACAAAGCCCCATCTTTCCCGCATTAAGCTGGACAGACGAAGCAACCGTAGTTTCACTCTAGGGCGCAAGAGCATAAAGAAAAGAGAAAACCAATGATGCATGCGGCAGCTACCTAGGGCATCCTAGGGTATGAGCCTCCACTACAAATCCGCTTCTCCCTCGTCCTCTTGAAGAAAACTGATGATGTGTGCGGCGGGTAGGGTTTGTAGGAGTACTACAGCCTGCGGTGCCATGGCGTAGTAAACATGAGAGGGATTGAGTTTGATTCGACGCCTTAACACGGGTGGGCTTCTTGGTTTTACGGGAAAGTGAAAGCACAAGTGCTCCCTGGGTGATTTTGGTAATTAATGTCAACATATCTCTTGTTGGACTAACACTTTTACCTAGTATGTTTCAGACAAGTTCAAAAATGGAGTGGCATGGACTAGAGGATGTGGAACCCCTTCAAGATGCTAAGGACAAAGGATTGGCTCAAGATTCAAGATCAAGACTCTACACTTTCTATTTTAGTGATCCAAGATCACATTGAGTCTATAGGAAAAGCCAATACTATCAAGAGGGGATGAGGTGTTTCTTAATGAGTTTCTTGCTCTCAGTGCTTAGTGATATGCTCCAAAGCCCTCAACTACTTTCTCACATCCACATATGTCCTAAACCAAAAGTCTAACTCGGCCCCACCGATTTTTCCTATCCGGCGCCACCGAGTTCAGATGTCTTAGCCACTGCCACAAACCTTAGGCAAATCGGTTTCACCGATAGGGATCTCGGTCTCACCGAGATGGGATTGTAATCTCTCTGTGTATGTCCATTACCAAATTCGGTCTCACCGAGTTTAAGTAATCGGTACTACCGAGATTACAATGCAAACTTTCTAGTTAACTTATTACCAAAATCGGTCCCGCCGAGTTTGTGTAATCGGTCTCACCGAGTTTGCCTGACCAACTCTCTGGTTAGCTTATTACCAAAATCGGTCTCACTGAGTTTGTGTAATCGGTCTCACCGAGATTACGTTATGCCCTAATCCTAACCATATCGGTCCTACCGAGTTGCATGTCGGTCCCACCGAAAATCCTGACGGTCACTAGATTTGCTGAATCGGTCCGACCGAGTTTATCAATTCGGTCCCACCGAGTTTGGCAAGTTGTGTGTAACGGTTAGGTTTTGTGTGGAGGCTATATATACCCCTCCACCCACTCTCCATTCATGGAGAAAGCCATCAGAACGACCCTACACTTCCAAAGATCCATTTTCCGGCATAACCACCTACTCATGTGTTGAGGCCAAGATAGTCCATTCCTACCATCTGAATCTTGATCTCTAGCCTTCCCCAAGTTGCTTTCCACTCAAATATTCTTTCCACCAAATCCAAATCCTGTGAGAGAGAGTTGAGTGTTGGGGAGACTATCATTTGAAGCACAAGAGCAAGGAGTTCATCATCAACACACCATTTGTTACTTATTGGAGAGTGGTGTCTCCTAGATTGGCTAGGTGTCACTTGGGAGCCTCCGACAAGATTGTGGAGTTGAACCAAGGAGTTTGTAAGGGCAAGGAGATCGCCTACTTCGTGAAGATCTACCGCTAGTGAGGCAAGTCCTTCGTGGGCGACGGCCATGGTGGGATAGACAAGGTTGCTTCTTCGTGGACCCTTCGTGGGTGGAGCCCTCCATGGACTCAAGGCCGTTACCCTTCGTGGGTTGAAGTCTCCATCAACGTGGATGTACGATAGCACCACCTATCGGAACCACGACAAAAACATCCGTGTCTCCAATTGCGTTTGAATCCTCCAAACCCTTCCCTTTACATTCTTGCAAGTTGCATGCTTTAATTTCCGCTGCTCACATACTCGTTGCATGCTTGCTTGAATTATGTATTGAGATTGTTAAACTTGTGCCTAAACTCCACTTGAACTTAAAGAAGTTAAAAACTACAACTTTAGGCACTTAGTGTCTAATCACCCCCCTCTAGACACCTCTTCTTGATCCCTTTCAATTGGTATCAGAGCTTTGGTCTCCATTGCTTTGGTTTAAACACCATTAGAGGAAGATGGATGAGTCTACTATTGGGACTCGTAGACATAGAGTGCCTATTCTTGATGGAGAATATTTTCATGAGTGGAAAAATGAGATGCTTGTGATTTTCAATGAATATCATTTGAACAAGTACATTGCTAGCCCTTGTGCACCTCATGTTGATCCTATGCATCCCACCCTTAATGAGTCAATTGACATGATTCGCAATCTTAGAACCATCAATCTTATCATAAGAGGATTTCCCAAAAACTTGATTGCTAGTTTGCCTACTCTTGATTGTGCCTATACTATATGGAAATTTATTGAGGAACGATTTCCAGATTATTCCTTGAAAAATCTAGATGAAATTCTCCATAAGTCTATTGCCTTGAGTAAGATGAACTCTAGTGATCCTAGCTTTGGTGATTGTCTATTTGAGCTTACAAACCTTATGCGTGCCAAAGGAGAAGTTGGAATTATTAGTGATATTATTTAGAAGCTATAAAATTCATAAGCAAGATCATTGTCAAACTCACTCTAACGAATCACCCTCTCTAGGATTTGATCCACCACATGACAATGTTGAACATGGATACTATGATGAGGATGATGATAGTGACTTCGATCTTGATGATGCAATGAGACACTTTGGTCTTATGGCAAATCTTCGGGGATATATGGCAGGAGGAAAGGAATGGGTTCTTGATAGTGGATGTACTGATCAGATGACCGGAGATAAATACATGTTTCGGGAGCTTGCTGAAAACGATGGTCCTCGAAAGTATGGTGACAACTCAAAGGGTAAGGTTGTTGGCCTCGGTAAGGTGGCCATATCACATGATATCTCCATACAAAATGTCATGCTCGTTGAATCTCTTGGGTACAACTTACTTTCAGTATCTAGACTTGCTGATTTCGGTTTCAATGTCCTATTTACTGAAGTAGATTGCCAAGTGTTTCGTAGAGATAATCATAAAATGGTCTTTACCAAAGGTGCGAGAGGTGATCTATACATTGTTGATTTCACTAAAAAGGCTCAACCTAGAACTTGCTTTATTGCTAAATCTTCTAAAGGCTGGTTGTGGCATAGAAGACTAGGTCATGTTGGTATGCGAAACATTGAAAAGCTTATTAAAGGAAATCATATCCTTGGAGTTAACGATGTCATATTTGATAAGGATAGACTTTGCAGCGCTTGTCAGGAAGGAGGAATACATCCCGTGAAGAACAGCATGACCACAAGGAGGCCACTCGAGCTACTTCACATGGATCTCTTTGGTCCCAACGCCTACAAGAGTCTCGGTGGAAATTCTTTTGGTCTAGTTATAGTTGATGATTTTTCAAGATTTACGTGGGTGTTCTTTCTCGATGATAAATCGCAGGTCCAAAAGATCTTCAAAAACTTCGCTAGGAAGGCCCAAAATCAATTTGAAGAAAAGATCAAGAATGTTCGCAGCGACAATGGAACGGAGTTCAAGAACGCAAATGTGGACACCTTTCTTGACGAAGAAGGGATTTCACACGAGTTCTCGGCTACGTACACACCTCAACCAAATGGAGTTGTTGAGAGGAAGAACCGTACACTCATCGAAATGGCGAGAACGATGCTTGATGAGTACAAGACGCCGAAGCACTTTTGGGCGGAAGCGGTTGAGACAGCTTGTCATCCAACAAATCGCTTGTATCTTAACAAGCTACTCGGCAAGACGGCATACGAGCTTCTCACCGGTAACAAACCCCAAGTTGGAAACTTTCGAGTATTCGTCTCAAAGTGCTACATTCTTGATAAGCATCGTTGTTCTAAATTTGCCCCTAAGTCTCATGAAGGTTTCCTACTTGGTTATGGCTCAAACTCTCACACATACCGTGTCTACAACAATTTCACCCGAAAGGTTGAAGAAACGGTAGGTGTGAAGTTTTATGAATCTAACGGCTCGCATGTAGAGCAATTTCCAATTGATGTAGGAGACAAAGACCCCTCGGAAGCAATCCAAGACTTGTTTATTGGCAAGATTCGTCCAACGGAGATGAAGGAGAGTACCTCGTCCGTCCAAGTGGAAGCTTCTACCTCACGACAAGGTGAACCAAGAGTTGACATGGAAGCATCCACAAGTGGGAGACACCAAGATGAAGAAAACGAGGAAGTGCACCAAGATGAACGTCAACAACCTCCTTCCCCACCATGACAAGAGAACGACAACGCCAACAATGAAGAAGGCCAAGAAGAAGAACAAGATGAAGAAGATGTTCAACCAAGACCCAAGCAAAAGCTGACACGAGTTCGAGCAAGAATTGCTAAATATCATCCCGTCGAGCAAATCTACAATGATATCCAAACCGGGAGAATCACTCGCTCTAAAACTCGTTTAGCTAACTTTTGTGAACACTATTAATTCATCTCTAGCATTGAACCTATGAAGGTTGAAGAAGCATTGGAAGATCCGGTTTGGATAAACGCCATGCACGAAGAGCTACACAACTTTGAGAGAAATCAAGTTTGGGCATTGGTTGAGAAGCCCGGCAACAACCACAACATCATCGGTACCAAATGGGTGTTTCGCAACAAGCAAGATGAAGATGGACAAGTAGTTCGCAACAAAGCACGTCTAAGTAAGCCCAAGGCTACACACAATTGAAGGTATGGACTATGGTGAGACTTATGCTCCCGGACTTGAGTCCATTCGCATCTTACTTGCCTATGCTAATCACCATGATATCACCTTGTACCAAATGGACATTAAAAGTGCTTTTCTAAATGGTGAAATAGAGGAGGAAGTTTATGTTAAACAACCTCCGGCTTTGTTAATCCTAAGAAACCTGATCATGTTTACAAACTTCACAAAGCTCTTTATGGTCTTAAACAAGCTCCTAGAGCGTGGTATAAATGCTTGACCAAGTTCCTTATTGAAAAAGGCTTTGAAATCAGAAAAATTGATTCCACTCTTTTTACTAGAAGGGTCAACGGAGAACTATTTGTGTGCCAAATCTATGTTGATGATATTATATTTGGCTCTACTAACCCTCATTTTAGTGAAAAGTTTGGAAAGCTGATGTCAGAGAAGTTTTAGATGTCTATGATGAGTAAACTCAAATTATTTCTTGGTTTGCAAATCAAGCAAACTAAGGAAGGTACCTTTATCTCTCAAACAAAGTACACCAAGGACTTATTCAAGAAGTTCAATATGCAAGAATGCAAAGGTATGACTACACCCATGCCTACTAGTGGACATCGTGATTTGACCAAAGATGGTGAACCGGTCGATCAAAAGGTTTATCGCTCTATGATTGGTTCATTGTTATATCTATGTGCTTCACGTCCCGATATCATGCTAAGTGTGTGCATGTGTGCACGATATCAAGCTGCTCCTAAAGAATGTTATCTTAAGGCCGTGAAAAGGATAGTGAGATACTTAATTCATACACCAAATTTTGGCATTTGGTATCCAAAGAGGGCCTCTTTCGATCTTGTTGGCTACTCCGACTTGGACTATGCCGGTGAGAAGGTTGACAGAAAGTCCACTTTGGGTACTTGTCAATTTCTTGGCAGATCTCTTGTGTCTTGTCCTTCCAAGAAACAAAACTCGGTATCCTTATCCACCGCCGAAGCGGAATACATTGCCGCTGGTTCATGTTGTGCTCAATTACTTTTGATGACCCAAACTTTTAAAGATTATGGGCTATATGTGAAACATGTTCCATTACTTTGTGAAAATGAAAGTGCTATCAAGATTGCTCACAAACCCGTGCAACACTCTCGAACTAAGCATATTGAAGTTCGTCATCATTTCATTCAAGATCATGTTGTTAAGGGTGACATTAATCTTAAGCATGTTCGCACCGAAAAGCAATTAGCGGATATATTACTAAACCACTTGATGAGAAAGTGTTTTGCAGGTTAAGAGGTGAATTGAACATCATTGATGCCTCAAACTTGGAGTAGGAACTCCATTGGATACATGCAAGACATGAGCTTATGACTAATCCTTGATATTTCTCTTATGATGATAATCTTATATCTTGGATATATTTGCACCTTGCATGTTATCTAACCCTTGTAGGTACTTGGATGAATCTAAGTCTATGAGATTGCAACTCACATCTTGAGCGATCTCTACATCACCAAGTCTCTACACAATGGTGGTTGAAGACAAGGAAGCACGAAACTATTCAAACATATCCTTTGACAAATTGTATGTTGAGTTTCATGATTGTCATTTTGATACACAATTGCTCTTCCTTGCAATAACTAACCCATGTAGGTAGATGAACTCAAATTCCAAGTGGTGCTCCCAACTCTTGAGAGCTACATCAACCTTGAGCAACCCACACAAGTTCAACTACATGATCACGATCAACACCACCACCCAAGGTATGTTATTCCATCTTAGAGAAGCTTTACTCCAAGACATGAGTCAAAGCAACTCGACAAGATGTGAATACATCAAGATGCTTAAACGAAAAATGATAACCCCATTTTGAGCTTAAACGATGAGTATGACCTATGATCAAGTGATCTCACTTGACTCCTATGTCAATATACTCTAACATAGGTGACGTTGTCACCTCCCAATTCTAGATGAAGTTCTCTTGTGTTTCCTTTTGCATTTGTCTCATGCATATTTGTTTCCCCTTTAAAAAAAACTTCATCTAGATTCCTTTTCTTTTCTATTTGTTCTGCATTCCCTGCATCTAATTCATTGGAAATCTTTTAGTTAATTCCTTGCAAATCCTTGTGAGATCTTACTTGTCTAGTGAGATGAGGTGACAAGTGTTTTCTCTGTGATGAACTCGGTCACGCCGGTTTCTTGTCTTCGGTCTAACCAAAATCATTCAGTGCAACCGAAGCATACCACTCGGTGCCACCGATTTCACTACAGGAAAAACATTTTGCCACTTATTCCTGCATTTCTTTTGATCCAGCTCCGCTCCATGAATCTTGTCCTCTACAAGCATCACATTTTTATCAGTGCTTTATGTTGTGACTCAAGGACCAAACCCATTCACGACAAATTCCAGAAGGCCCTTCTTGGAAATTGATGTCAAAGGGGGAGAGAGATCACATCAAAGCTTATCACTTCAACAGGGGGAGAAAGATATCTCCAGGGGGAGAGAATACTCAAGAAGAGATTAATCTTCAAGGATCCCAGATGCTTGGTGTTCAAGAGGAGAGATGCCACATGTCTTCTTGAGGGGAAAGACATGTTCATATGTGCTTATTTGCATTAGCTCTGTTCATTTGTTTCTTTGAGCTCTGTTTTTTGCATTTTGCTCTAAATTTATGTTCCTTATCTTCTCCCAGTATCCCATGCTAGATTCAGGGGGAGCAAGACTTCTAAGGGAAAGAAATTCTTTAAATTCTTTGCACATCTTTACCTTTGGGGTCATGTCTATATTCAATGTGGTACTTTGTACTCACTCTCTACATGACATCCTAGTCTTGGTACTCTCGAGGTTTCTTTTGTTTGCTCTAGCTAGTAGGTGTATCTGTGTTATCTAACCTTGTTTACGCAGGTTCATTCCATCCTAAGACAACTCAAGACCACAAGGTAAGTATATGCATCACAGTCATGTGAATGAGGAATTCTTGCTGATGTACATACTGTTTGCAAGGACTCATGAGAATGAAAGTACATTTCCCACATTCACATCATTTTCTCTGATGCATATAGCCAAGATACATGTAACACATTGCTTACTCTGTCATGGCTATGCTCTCACATGCTTCTATATTCCATATTCACATGATTGCATACATGTAGAGGGAGCCTATGCTTGTTACATTTCTTTCCAAAGCTTTACTAGCTATTATTTATATCTTTATCTAAAGCTTTGATGTATGTTGTCATCAATTACCAAAAAGGGGGATATTGAAAGCACAAGTGCTCACTGGGTGATTTTGGTAATTAATTTCAACATATCTCTTGTTGGACTAACACTTTTACCTAGTATGTTTCAGACAAGTTCAAAAATGGAGTGGCATGGACTAGAGGATGTGTAACCCCTTCAAGATGCTAAGGACAAAGGATTGGCTCAAGCTTCAAGATCAAGACTATACACTTTCTATTTTAGTGATCCAAGATCACATTGAGTCTATAAGAAAAGCCAATACTATCAAGAGGGGATGAGGTGTTTCTTAATGAGTTTCTTGCTCTACAGTGCTTAGTGATATGCTCCAAAGCCCTCAACTACTTTCTCACATCCACATATGTCCTAAACCAAAAGTCTAACTCGGCCCCACCGATTTTTCCTATCCGGCGCCACCGAGTTCAGATGTCTTAGCCACTGCCACAAACCCTAGGCAAATTGGTTTCACCGATAGGGATCTCGGTCTCACCGAGATGGGATTGTAATCTCTCTATGTATGTCCATTAACAAATTCGGTCTCACCGAGTTTAACTAATCGGTACTACCGAGATTACAATGCAAACTTTCTGGTTAACTTATTACCAAAATTGGTCCCACCGAGTTTGTGTAATCGGTCTCACCGAGTTTGCCTGACCAACTCTCTGGTTAGCTTATTACCAAAATCGGTCTCACCGATTTTGTGTAATCGGTCTCACCAAGATTACGTTATGCCCTAACTCTAACCATATCGGTCCTATCGAGTTGCATGTCGGTCCCACCGAAAATCCTAACGGTCACTAGATTTGCTGAATCGGTCCGACTGAGTTTATCAATTCGGTCCCACCGAGTTTGGCAAGTTGTGTGTAACGGTTAGGTTTTGTGTGGAGGCTATATATACCCCTCCACCCACTCTTCATTCGTGGAGAAAGCCATCAGAACGAACCTACACTTCCAAAGATCCATTTTCGATGCACAACCACCTACTCATGTGTTGAGGCCAAGATATTCCATTCCTACCATATGAATCTCGATCTCTAGCCGTCCCCAAGTTGCTTTCCACTCAAATATTCTTTCCACCAAATCCAAATCCTGTGAGAGAGAGAGTTGAGTGTTGGGGAGACTATCATTTGAAGCACAAGAGCAAGGAGTTCATCATCAACACACCATTTGTTACTTCTTGGAGAGTGGTGTCTCCTAGATTGGCTAGGTGTCACTTGGGAGCCTCCGAAAAGATTGTGGAGTTGAACCAAGGAGTTTGTGAAGGCAATGAGATCGCCTACTTCGTGAAGATCTACTGCTAGTGAGGCAAGTCCTTCATGGGGGACGGCCATGGTGGGATAGACAAGGTTGCTTCTTCGTGGGTGGAGCCCTCCGTGGACTCGCGCAACCGTTACCCTTCGTGGGTTGAAGTCTCCATCAACGTGGATGTACGATAGCACCACCTATCGGAACCACGGCAAAAACATCTGTGTCTCCAATTGCATTTGAATCCTCCAAACCCTTCCCTTTACATTCTTGCAAGTTGCATGCTTTACTTTCCGCTGCTCACATACTCGTTGCATGCTTGCTTGAATTATGTATTGAGATTGTTAAACTTGTGCCTAAACTCCACTTGAACTTAAATAAGTTAAAAACTGCAACTTTCGGCACTTAGTGTCTAATCACCCCCCTCTAGACACCTCTTCTCGATCCCTTTCAGAAAGAGGCGGCATTTTGGGTTTGGGGACCATTGGAGATATACGTAGTACACACAAAAATTGTGGACGTAGGTTCGACTGAACGTCAATGACGCATGGGCCCCGCATTTTGATATACCCGCGGCCGCATAAAATTTGCTACTCAAAATAATGCATAAAAGTTCCTCCAAAAACATCTATAACTAATGGGAAGTGAATGTATGCTTAAAATGCAAATGTAATACAAAGAGAAAAAAATGAATTGCTGTTAAAAGAATGACATTTCTGACAAAATTATGAATGTGAACTACATATGTGTGCATGTGACCAACACATACATTGTCAATACAAAATCTAATGCAAGAAATAACTTATGAGTAACATGCACGAATTGACGATGTGGTGCTTGCATGCATAGAGTACAAAAACAATGTGATTTATGACTTGCATGCATGACGTGTTCTTGTGCCATAGTTGCATCTCCAGGAAAAAAGCTACTAGTGTGTATACATGGAAGTTGTAGGGAAAGAGATGACATGTCTCTCAATTCCTATGAGTAGGGAATGGAAAAGATATGTCATTTTGTTCACATCATAGGAAATTTTCTATTGAATCTAGAGATGACATGTATCTCAATTCCTATGAGGAGGGATTCGGAAAAAGACATGCCATTTGGTTCACGTCATAGTAACTTTTATATTGAATATACGCTAATGTTTATTTTCCTTTGAAATTGTGGGAGTATAGGAATCCATTCACCAAGTGGTTCTAAAGTTATAAAAATGATATCATGTTTATTTTCCTTTGAAATGTGGAGTATATGAATCTATTCCCATGAACCAATTGGCTCTAAGGGAAAAAATCTTACAAAAATCATATCATATAGAGTTCCTATGATATTCCTCCACACCAAAGGATGGTTGAAATTGTTGTAGGTCATACGACGGTCTTTCTTTGTACACTCCTCCCCCATCTTTATAGTTACCTCTCAAACATGAATGAAATGATATATATTGGGTATTCTATATGTGCATTTTGGTATATGAAAACTCGATAAAAGTTTGCAAGGTTCGAATTTTCAATAAAGTTATATGTACTACATTTTGGAACGGAGGGAGGAGCATACTGCAGTTGCTAACACTCACGTGGATGATTTGTGCGTCGGAGGAGTGGTTGTTCTATTAAATGACATGGCAAAACTGACACTGTCAGATGCCGATCTAATGGTTGTTACGGTGTTCCTCAGGAAACGACTTTTGGCGAATGTTTGTTAGATATGATTTACGAACACATGCATTGCATTGATACGTGCCCCCTCTCTCTCACGCACACACGCACCCTCACGAGTCACGACTCTCCCGATTCCTCTCGCACCCACCGTCTATCTGTAGGTAGACGTCACACACATATGTGCTATTCACACCCTACCCTTAGAACTTCTAAAACATAAAAGACGTGATGCACCTTTTATTTTAAGTCACATGTCACACACTTATACTATTACTCTTGTGGCGAGCGTTCTTTGGGCGTAGTATATTGTACTCTCATGAAGAGAAGCGTTGCACGCACGCACTATTTCTCTAACACCCACTTGTGGGTACACGTAGGAGCGCATTTTTTTGAAGCTAAGAGCGCATTTGTTTAAAAGAGGCATCCCAATTGACATTTTGACTAGTCTAGTTTTCAACTTGATGGAGGGTCGTGGACCGCACGTGAATGATACAGTATTGTGCGTTCTGGACGCGGTGGCACGTTATTGATCGAGTTTTATTTTAAATTGAACTTTAAATGAAAATAGTGGTTCGTGCGTGTTCAATTTAATAACGGCTGGTACAATAAAATCACTCCACCATATATATAAGCAGGAGCCTCGGTGCTTGCTTTACTAGGGTTCCTCTCTTTCACTCTCTCATGCTCTCCAGATCTACGCAAGACATAGGTGGCCACACTCTCTCTTCTCACGGCTGGTCATAAATCCGGCCGGAGCACCTCGACGGGGGCAGGGGTGTAGGTGCATCGTTCACGCGGTCGTCGGCGGCGAGGGAGGAGACCAACAGCTCCTACGCGTCCTGATCGGCGGCCGTGTCGTTCTCTCCGAGACATCGCCGGCTCGGGAGGGCCTCCGACCCATTCT
Organism: Aegilops bicornis; assembly: GCA_021605145.1. Classification (NCBI taxonomy): domain Eukaryota; kingdom Viridiplantae; phylum Streptophyta; class Magnoliopsida; order Poales; family Poaceae; genus Aegilops; species Aegilops bicornis. Next base: position 343,102,340 of record CM038670.1, read on the forward strand.
TCCTCCCTGCGGTATTGTGGCCAAGATGCGGCGTCCCGACGCCGTCTTTGCCACATGCCGACGACCCTCAGGTATATATTCCTTCAAAACCCGCCTTGCTCTACTACCCCAGCTCCCCACTTGGCTGCGTGTGGATCTTTTTCTACTTCCGTCGGCTGTTCCAAAGCCACCTAGAATTTTACTATTATTAGAGGTAAAGCTAGTTCATACAGTCGAATCTAAGAGTTGGTTCAAACAGGGAAGAAAGTGGGGAAGCTGTAGCATGAATCTAGGACTTGGTTCTAAGAGGAAATGGGGAAAGTAGTAGATAATGGCAACCCAACCAGTCTCTTGGATGAAAAGGAGAAGAAAGTGTGGTGGATGGCGAAGGGTGGGGGGGAAGTGGACTTGTCTCTTGGTCAAAAAAGGAAAGAAAGTGAGGTGTGTTGGGGGACAACGCAAATGAGAACGAGGAGGTCTAGATTTCCTGTTCTCACATAGGAAAATGTCACCGAGGAGATAAAAAATGGGGCAAATGTGGACATGCTTCCTGAGTGTTTGCTGCTCTCGGCAACCACATCCGCGTCACCACTTTATGCCCCTGCTATCCCTACGCCCATATCGCTACTGTTAATGTAAAATCACATGAAGCATTAAGCAATGCCACCTAATGTCACTATTAAGTAATGGTCCAGTGCCATCGATAAATTGAAGCAATGCCACCTAATGTCACTATTAAGTAATGGTATTAGTGCCGTTGATAAATTTAAGCAATGCCACCACCATTTTATGAAGTGCTTCCGTCTTGCTTTATTTCCCATTAATTGTGTTTTTGCAGTTACACTTAAATCTCACACCGCTAACATTCCTTCATTCTAGTGGAACTGCACAAATTTAATTGCACATTTACTGACCATGTGCTATTCTCATGATAGTAATACTAATGCTATTGTTCTGCATGTTAATCTAGTGGCAGTGTTGATGTGATGTGATGCTACTTACTTAAGGGCACTTTCATACTATCAATGTATTCCAAATATAACACAATAGATGTTGTTGTTAATCATATGCCACTGCAAATAACTATCACTGTTTGAATAACCATATTTCATATTTGCACAAATAGGGATGTCTGTCTCCATATCGTTTCTATCTGCACAATCAAAAGTACACACCTCAGTTTTAGTAGAACTGCACAAAATGAGATGGCTATTCCTAGCTGCCATCGTCTAACGAATTCGCCTTCCAGGTATTCCTACATTGGTAGTAACTAGGTAGAATGACCAACACAATCTAAAAGAAGCTGATTCATACATTTTACTTCCTGATTGCAGTGCAGGGATGAGCGAAAACAACTGCATCCTAGTTGGGAATGCACTTTCTCCCAGTTCATCCATGGACTGAGGACTATCTGGCATGGCTCCATGGAGTTTTTTGGGATAGGTGCACCGACAAGAGGCATTGTGGTCTTCTTATTTTTGCAAATAGCAGTGCTTAAATTTAGTGGAACTACACAAGAAGTTCAGATGGTCAATACATTACAGGGTTCAGTTCAACATTCCAACTGAGAACATAATAATAATTGGTTATTCTGGAATGAGAGAACCTAACACTGGTTGGTGGCAACAAGAAAAACCAGAGTGAACTCCAGGAAATTAAAGCCTGCCTAGGGAGGTCCTTTGCTCAGAGAAGCCTTGCTTGATTTATCCAGATTTGTAAACGTTCTCACAACTTTGTCTTTAGTTGTTATCTAGTATATGTTTGTTATGTTCTATGAATCATTGAGATGTACAAAATTGTTAACTTATGCTTTTCAAGTATTTTATGAAGCCGAGTATAATGTGAATGTTCTACATTAACGCTGGACTAGCGTGTGAACATTTGGAATTTACATTGTGGCCTCAGTTAACTACATGAACCACTGTAATAGATTATTGATTGTTAGCTGGTCGATAGCTGACTTTTCTAGTGTTGAAGCAAGCTGAGCCAATGTGCCATGTTTTGCACGACTGCTTACAAGTGGGGTAGCACCAACGCTGTTTACAAGTACTTAACCAGCCTTACATACCCTATGTATACGGCAGCGCACAGTTCTCGAATGATTACTCTATTTCATCAAACACACATTGTGCGTATGATAAACCGTGACAACTTATGTCTCACCATGCCATATTCATGAAAAACTAGTGAGGATGCATCTGTTTCGGCAACAATTAGGATGGTTCTCACATGATGCACGGGCACACAAAAGTAGCAGCAGTTTCCATAGACGGATTCAAACAGAGTACTAGCCCTAGAGGGCTCGATAATAGGCAAGGTTCGGATAATTAGATACAATCCAAACTACTATTAAACACTAGTTGGGGCAACTATTTCATGCCTAGATCTAATTAGGAATGGACACAAGACGGACCTTGCCATGAACATCATCGAGGACATCCGGCAGCAGCTCAATCCTGTGAACCTTCCTGAAGATGACCTTGTGGCCTTGCCACTCATAAACTTGTTTGTGGAGGCATGCCACGTCATCTTCATGTGTAAGCTTGACAAGAACAGTATGCCTCACAAACGAAGGAGTAGCTGTCAACTTCTTGTGCTTCAGTACACCTTGGACACACACCTGACAACAGTGAGGCTAGAATACATGTCGACATTGGTATAAGTGCAAATGGCTTCCAGGATCCAACAGCCTAAGAACTCTGTTTTCCCAGTGTGTATATTCAGGTCATCCACCTCATAGGGAGTGACATGTACAACCACACAATCTTTGTCTGCATCAGGGCTCTAATTGAAAAAGAAACAAATTCGGAATTACTTTCCAATATAAGAAACAGAAGTTATTTAAACCAATATGTAGAGTAAAAAGTATGCATGACGATGGGGGAAAACTGCTCCTGCAGGGCCATGGGTGCTGTAACCTCAAACAGTGTAGCGATCCGACCTCAGACGGTCAAATATCTGTGCACAAGTGTCATCCCTGGATCGGTAATGCTGACACACACAGTACTTGAAGGATTTATAATAGAGTGCAATCATACACTTATTACATCAAATTTCTCAAAAGAGAACTTATAAATATAATATGGCTTAAGGCCATCTAAATAAGATAACTGTGGAAGCATTGAAAGGTAAATGAGTCCATCAACTCCAACGACATAGCTGAGTGCACGACAACGACCTAGCGCACCTTACTCTTCGTCTGAAAGTCTGCAACATAATACGTTGCAGCCCGAAACGGATCAGCACATGGAGTATGCTGGCAAAATAACATAGTAGAGCAATGAATAGGTAAAAGCTATCACTACATGCATACATGGTTGGTGGAGGCTCTACGGTTAACAAGTTTTTGCGAAAAGCCAATTTTTTCCGACAACAAAGGAATATATTTTGTTTAACTATGATGGCAGTTGATAAACATTGAGAATGGTAACCCCATCTCAATCCCAATTAAGAAGTATTAGTAACCCAACAAATTAATTTACAGTGATGAGATCAACATGAACATTCAAGAACCAAATACTCAAGATGTCCATAACCGGGGACACGGAAAACCATGATTAGTTTGTACACTCTGCACAGGTTTGCGCCCTTTTCCCCACAAGACTCGATCTCCTCCGTCTGATTTCTCGCACTACATGGTGTTTGAGAAATGTTTGACCGTGACACAGTGTTTCAGAAGCATTAACTCTTTCGACGGGTAAACCGTACCACCTACATCCCCTACATCTGCTAGTTTACCACTGAAAGAGGTCACATAACATATGCAACTATGCCAGAGCCCATAATTGCTTATGGCTGCACATAGAAGTTTCTAGCATGAATAATCTTATGATCCCTTTAAGCCTGGGTGGCGAACCATAGGATGATCACACGGATGACCCGGGATCTCCTTGGACAACACTAGATTTCCCCAGGTGCCCACCAACAATCCACCCAGATGTGTATTAAAGTAGCCACCTTAAATAAACCCTTAGTTTACAAATAATCTCATAGCTTTCATGAATCACTCAACCAAACCACGTCTACGAGCATAGCATAGCAGTATAAGCATAACATAGAAGTAACTCCCAGGGTTTGATAATAAAGGACAATAGGTTCTACCTCATCAGCTACTCCCAAAACCCACATGTTAAGAGATCCTACTCATGCAATGTTTGAGGGTTGTAACTAATGCATAAAAATTGGGTAATAAAGGGTATGATCAAGTGTTACTTGCCTTGCTGACGATCTGCAAACCCTAGAGACTCGTAGTAGCACGCTTCGCACTCCGAAATTCTATCGCAAACAAACAATAGCATACATAAGAACTCAAGCATAGATGCAAGGGAAAAACTCAAATAAATATATCCAAACTAAAAGTTCAACTGAAGTGCGTCGATTTGCAAAAAGAATCAATCGAATCGGAGGTACGAAACTCAAACTATGGTCAGAAGAAGTTCGAAATCAAATCTGCTTGAAACCAAATTTTAAATTATCAAAACCTTGTTCAAGTTGAATAACTGGAAAGAGGGGTTTGAGATGAAGATTTTGGCGTTGGTTTCACTGGATTTTGACAAACGGTTAAGAAGTTGCGAGGGTTTGAAGATTAGGGGCTAATCTGCGATAAAAATAATCACGGATAGGTCCCTGGTTGAAAATAAAATAAAAAAAAGACTACGGCGCGAACGTTCGCTAACAGAGGCAAACGAGCGAATTCGTTCATTATAAGAACTAAACGAACGACCGTTCGTAGAATAAAACTAACCGAAGAAAATCGAGAAACCAGATCTAGAAAAACCGATCTAGGGTTTTAAAAAAACGAACGGTTTTATACCGCTTAACCGAAAAAGATCGGCGGCGAGATCGGCGGCGGCGGCCTGATCCGGCGAGAGTGGGCAGCATGACGGCGTGACACGACGTGGCGGTGGCATAGCGGCGGCGGCGGCGTATACCAAGGCGGCGTGATGCGGCTTGGGACGAGGTGGGGAGGGGCGGCCACGCGAGGTTATAAAGGCGGCTGCTTGGGGGAGGGGGCATGGCCTTGGGAGGCGTGTCCCGCCTTGAACCTGGCGGGTGGTGCTCGAGTCCGGTCCCGAGCCGGAAGCGTCGGCCCGGCGTGACGTCTTTGAGCTTTGGCAGCTTCGGTGAGCCGTTGGCCTAGTTGGGCGACGCGGTTTTTTTTAATAAAATAAATTCCGCCGAAGAAAATCCTAATAAAGAAATAAAAAAATTCTAAAAATGCCAAAAACAATTTTCGCCATCTAAATAAAATATTTAGAACAAAGTGAACATTTTTTGGCCTAAAAATGCAATTTTGAAAAATGCACATGTTTCTAATTCAAATAAAATTCAAATAAAATATTTATTTGATTTTAACATTTTTCCTCCAATATTTCTTTTATTTTGGGGAAATCATTTTATCTCCTCTCTTTTATTTTTATGTAAGAAATATTTTAGAGAGAAATATATTAAAACCAAAACGATCCTCTTTTTTCAAATTTGAAAAAAAATCAAATATGAAAATATTGAAATCCCCAACTCTCTCCGTGGGTCCTTGAGTTGCTTAGGATTTTCTAGGATCGCAAACGAAATGCAAATAAAACATGATACGCATATGATAACCTATGTATAACATTCCAAATTGAAAATTTGGGATGTTACAAACCTACCCCCCTTAAGATGAATCTCGCCCTCGAGATTCGGCTTGGCTAGAAAAATAGGTGCGGGTGGTCTTTGCGTAGGTCCGCCTCTTGTTCCCAGGTGGCTTCATCCTCGGTATGGTGGCTCCACTGAACTTTTCAAAACTTGACAACCTTGTTGCGTGTAATTCGGCTGGCAAACTCGAGAATCTTGACGGGTCCAACTGTATTGCTTCCAGGGGCACTATGTCTCTCAGAGGAATATCGGCCATCTCAGCATGGCACTTCTTCAACTAGGAAACGTGAAACACATCATGAACTCCTGACAGTCCTTCGGGTAACTCCAACTTGTAGGCCACTTCTCCCATACGTTCTAAGACTCGGTATGGTCCTACAAATCTCGGGGCTAACTTTCCCTTAACTCCAAATCGTTTAACTCCTCGCAGAGGTGACACTCGAAGATATGCTCTGTCTCCGATTTCATAGGCTACCTCCTTGCGCTTTGAATCTGCATAACTCTTCTGCCTGGACTAAGCTACCTTCAGTCTGTCTCGAATCAACTTAACCTTCTCTTCGGACTCCTTGATCAAATCTGGTCCAAGCAACTGACGGTCTCCAACTTCATCCCACATTAACGGTGTCCTGCACCTCCTTCCATACAAGGCTTCGAAAGGTTCCATCTTTAGACTAGCTTGATAACTATTGTTGTATGAGAACTCCGCGTACGGCAAATTATCATCCCAACTAGATCCATAATCTAGCGCACAAGCTCTCAACATGTCCTCCTGAATCTGATTAACTCTCTCGGTCTGTCCATCTGTCTACGAATGAAAGGTTGTACTGAACTCTAGCCTGGTACCCAAACTCTGGTCCAGCTGATGCCAAAACTTCGAAGTAAATTGAGTCCCTCTATCCAATATGATGGTCCTCGGAACTCCATGCAGACATACGATCCTGGTCATATATATCTTGGCCAACTTTGCACTCGTATAGGTGGTCTTCACTGGGATAAAGTGAGCCACTTTAGTCAAACGATCCACCACTACCCAGATAGAATCATATCCCGATCGGGTCCTGGGTAATCCGGTGATGAAATCCATGCCAAGCTTATCCCACTTCCGTTTGGGTATCGGCATAGGCTGCAGTAATCCTGCTGGCTTCTGATGCTCTGCCTTCACTGTCTGACATACATCACATACAGCTACATACTCGGCAATATCCTTCTTCATACCAGTCCACCAGAAACGCTCCTTCAAATCCAAATACATCTTGGTGTTTCCAGGGTGTATCGAGTATGGTGAGTCATGAGCCTCCTGAAGTATTAACTTCCTGATCTCTGCATTATTGGGCACATAAACACGGTCCTCAAACCACAAAGTGCCATGCTCATCCTCACGAAAACCTTGGCTTTTCCTTTACTCATCTTCTCCTTGATCTCAGCAATTTCTTTGTCATCCTTTTGAGCCTCTCGAATCTTTCTGTAACACCCCCGGTGTAATGATGCTCTGAGAACCCACAGGGTTAAGTTAATTGTTTTGCTAAACATGTGCACGATCATTATTGTCTCATGCTCTTTCACATTCCAGTTGAATTCAAATTCAAATTACGTGTGAAATTCAAAATGCTCAAACATTAAAACTAAAATGTTCATCATGTGGAAAGTATTCTTCTGGTAATATTGGTGGTGAACCGATATTTTTGCAAAATGTCTAAATGGCTTGAAATAGCTAAAACCAGAAAAAACTTTAAAATAAAAAAGGGGAAAGCCCCCCAGCTGGCCACCGCGCCCCCTTCCCATGGGCCTCGGCCCACCACAGCAAGCCGGCCCAGCTCCCCGTACCGCGCCCTCCTCCTGTTCCCAGTGCGCCTTTCTGAGGGCTCGTCGCTGCCCGACCACCTCGCCGGCAGCGCCGCGGGTGGATAAGAGCGCCCCCCCTCCGACGCCTCGAGCCCTCCCCCTCACCTACCGCCACATCCACTCCCCCTGGACGCCTCGCCATTTCCCCCTTCTCTCTTCCTCGCTCGCTCACACCCCTCTCTCTGACACAAGCACGCCCGCGGCCATCCTCCGTCGTCACCGCGGCCACCGGAGCCGTCTCGTCCTCCTGACCTGTCCACCAGCACCGTCGACGTCTTCTCCGTCTTCACCGGCCTCGCGTCCGAGCCGGAGGCCACTTCAACGCCCGGATCGAGCCGGCGACCATCGTGGATCGCCGGAGCTCCTCCACTCCGTCCGTCGACCCGCTGCGCTTCTAAGCATCCAAGGGCCACCGTGAGCCGCATCGAAGTTGCCGCACTGAACCCCTCTCTTTCTCCTCTCTCCCCGCGCTCGCAATTGTCGTTCTTCTTCATGGCCGGACCGTCGCCGCACCGTTCGTCACCGTCGTTTCGGTCGACGGTGAAGGGACCCGTAGCGCCCTCTAGTTCGTGCTACCGCCCTCTCTAGCGTCGATTTCGCTGTTGCCCGAAAGCCGCCGCTGCTGCAACTCGTTGTCGGCGCCCTTTCCGGCCTCCCCAGCTACTGCCTCTGCCGCCACTCGACGTGGTTCGATCATCGCGTCCGAACGGCGCCTCCCGGGCGTCAAATGGTGCCCACTAGCTCGATTCCGGCGAGGTCCGGCGCCCCTCCGCTGCGGGAACGCTCACCGGAGCTCCCCAACGCCGGCGCCGACGTGGACGTCCGGATCCATCTTGCCGTGTCATCGCCACGCGGGCCCTGAAGGGTGGCCGGGCCTTGTTGATTGTCAACGGCCGATCGGGCATCGCCCGATCCGCCGATGGGTCCACCGTGGGCCCTGTTGACTAGTCAACTAGTCTGTTGACCGCTGATGCAGCAATGACACCATGATGATGTCATATTCCCTTTTCTGTCGATTTAAATATCTAAAGTAATTCCAGAAAATGTTTAAAACTTTGAAAATTCATAGAAAATAAACCGTAACTCCGATGGAAATGTTTTCTATATGAAAGTTGCTCAGAAAAATCCAACGAATCTGAAAATGCGGTCCGTTCATCTGTCACATGCCTCTAGCATGCTGAACATGGAACATTTCCCCTCTGGTCATTTGTGTGACACGGGTCCGGAACCGGGAATACATTCCCGGTTGAATTCCCCTTCACCTATATCGTAGCCATGCGTTAGGTCACACCCAGCACAACATATTGCCATGTTACGCTTTGTGATGCTATGTTTGCTTTGTATTTACTGTTTCTTCCACCTCTTCTCTCCGGTAGACCTCGAGACCGATGTCGCTGTGATCGACTACATCGACGTCCCCTCCTTGCCAGAGCAACCAGGCAAGCCCCCCCTTTGATCATCCCGATATCGCCCATTCCATTCTCTCATGCTTGCATTAGATTTTGCTACTGTTATTGTTTGCTCCTATTCTGTTGCATAGCTTGCTTTTGTATCTGCTGTTGTACCTTACCTGCTTATCCTAAACTGCTTAGTATTGGTTGGTTAGTGATCCATCAGTGACCCCCACTTGTCCTTGTTGCCCCTGCTTCATCATTGACGACTCGATCTACGTGATCGAAGACAAGGCCCCGACACCGCACATCACTTCCCCTTAGTTGCTCGACACTACTGGGTTACTATCGAGTACCGAGGGTGAACCTCTTCAGCACTTCTGATGTTAACCCTGTAGTGTAGTCATTCGGTCGTGGTCATCGAGGGTGATTTCCTCTTTAACCACTTCTGATACGACTCTGTCGTGCAACCCCTGAAGTATGGACCTCGAGGGTGAATCCTCTTACGTTCACCTTGATGATTACATCGAGTGGAATTCACCGGGGGTGATTCCTCGGGCTTTCCCCTTGATGTTTAGACACACCGTTACTTTGATTACTATGACTTTACACTGAGCCATGTTACTAAAGACGGGTCGACCCTGAGGGGTGCCCGCGCGAGCTTAATTGCGACTGATGTGGAGTCGGGTTGACCTGGAGGGTGCCCGCGAGATAATTACGAGGCGTGGTCGGGCATTCCTAGCCCCTGCCGCAAGTCCTCGAGACGGGGCAACGGGGTCACATTTTTCGTGAGTCTCTGCTTGTTACCGCGCGTTCCTAATCCACTACGATTTGGATATTTGATCCAAGGGCCTCTCGGCCCGATAGCACTAACCATCACGTGGGCATAGTATGGGCGTTCTGCGTCGTATGCATCACCAAGCTTAATAGACGTCGGCGATTGAGTGGCGCGCCTTTGGGTTGGACTGCGTGGCGCCGCCTTGTTGAAGGAGGTAGCTAGGTACGCTCACCGTGGCGTCATAGCGTCACGAGGAGTTCGGGGAGATGGCCCATGACCCTCGGGGCATTGGTTTAGTCCGTCTTGGCCTCTCTATTAAGCCTAGGTCGGGTTGCGGCGTATTATTTGGCGAGGCGGGCATAACCTGGAAAGTGTGTCCGGCGGAGTTAAGCGGCGTGGTGGGTAAGTTGGTGCACCCTGCAGGAAGAAAACATCTATCGATAGCCTTGTCCCTACGATAACGGACACTTGGAGTTGTATCCCGATCGATACAACTAGAACTGGATACTTGTGATGAGAATTGGATGGTGATGAGTAATGGATTGTGATGATAATCGGATAGTATGGCTGCGGGATTTCTTTCTCGCAGGGAGTCGAGAAAGGATCTCCGGCCGAGGTTGATAATACTACTACTACTTTACTTTATGCTACTCTACTCCCTCCTGTTGCTGCAAGATGGTGGGTTTGAGAAGAAGCTAGTGTTCGATAGGCTAGGTTTTCCCCTTCTCTTACGGCATTCGCAGCCCGATCCACATATCTGACCTTTCCTTTGATAATGTTGCATATGTAGTGTAGATCCTTGCTTGCGAGTACTTTGGATGAGTACTCACGGTTGCTTTGCTTCCATGTTTCCCCATTTCTTCTTCTTTCCGGTTGATGCAACCTGATGTCGGAGCCCAGGAGCCAGATGCCACCGTCGATGCCTACTACTACGTGAAGACCGCCGACGACCAGGAGTAGTTAGGAGGCTCCCAGGCAGGGGGGCCTTGCCTTTTCGATCGTTGCTACTTTTGTGCTAGCCTTCTTAAGGCAAACTTGTCTAACTTATGTCTGTACTCAGATATTGTTGCTTCCGTGACTACGGTGTATTCGAGCTTATGTATTCAAGCCCTCGAGGCCCACGGCTTGTAATATAAAGCTTGTATTATTTTAATTTGTGTCTAGAGTTGTGTTGTGATATCTTCCGTGAGTCCTTGATCTTGATCGTACACCTTTGCGTGTATGATTAGTGTATGATTGAATCGAGGGCGTCACAAGTTGGTATCAGAGCCGACTGCCTGTAGGTAGCCCCCTTTCCAACTCCTTGGCCGAAGTTGAGTCTAGTCACCGAAAAACTTTTACTAACATTGGTTGTGTGGCTTACGGTCCCACGTCGCCATTCGGTGGTATTAGCATCTTTACTCCTCGTCTATACTCCGGGACTCGAACTCTCTTCTACTCGGGTTAAACGAATTTACTAACATTAGGATCCCGTGACCACATTCACCACGAAGTTGGATAAAGCCATAGTTATTCCTTAGAATAGCCTCTTGAATAGTACACACACCTGTCGTGTTGACTACGAAGAGGAATCCATCGTACATCTTTCCTTATGCATGTTTCATCATGAATGATCCTTGTCTTTGCAAATGCTCAATGCCGAACTACCCCTGTTACATGTTAGCAGGATGGTTAGACCTACCGGTCGTGGCCGTGGTGCCAATGATCCACCACCGCCTGAATTCTTTGCTGGAATGATGCAACAGTTTGAGTTGAATCGCCAGTTCATGGAAGGAATGATGGCTCAGTTTCCTCGTCCGAACATGAATCAACAGCCAGCCCCAGTAACTCTGCAGGACTTCATGCGCCTCAACCCAACTATCTACCGCAGCTCAACTCAACCCCTTGATGTCAAGGACCGGCTCCGCGACATCACGTATGAAATGGAGTCTGCTAGTGTGGCCCCTGCCAGCTATGTCACCTTTGCATATTTCTTTCTGAAGGGTCCCGCTGCTCAATGGTGGGACAGCCACAGGCGTACCCTACCTGCTGGAATGGTCATTACTTGGCCGGATTTCCAAGCTACCTTCCGTGCCCATTTCATTCCTCAGGGAACCATGGACAGGAAGAACCGAGTTCATAACCTCACCCAAGGCAACAAGTCCGTAGATGCTTATCAACGGGAATTTACGGACTTGTCACGTTATGCTGAAGAAGACATTGCAACTGATGCTCGTAAGCAAGAGAAGTTTCGTGATGGACTTCACCCTGATATCAAGCTAGCATTGCTCGTTCATGACTTTGCCGACTTTGCCACCTTGGTGGACAAGGCTATTCAGGTTGAGACTGGTCTTCAGGAACACCAGGGATCCCTTAGGCATAGTCGCGACGTTGGCTCATCTTCGGGCCCGTCAGCGCAGAAGCGTCGGATATGGATTCCCCACAGCATGTATCGTCCAACCGCACTGCACCAAGACAGTCCTATGTTGCACCTCGTCGCCTCCTCCACCGCAGAGGCAGCCCCTTTGGGCTGTACCACCCCAAGCTTCGCTCCCAATCCCAATGATGGTCTATGCTTCAAGTGTGGCCTTCCGTGTCACCGCCCAGAAATGCCCTCGTAATCAGTAATCAGGTGGCTCTGTCTTCAATCGACCGTAACAATCAGCCCCATAACAACAATGCAGACCTTATGGTCGTGGTCGGGCTAATCATGTTGATCTGAATGAAGCTCAAGACCAGCTCGCCACTTTGTGATGGGTACTCTCCTTGTTAATTCAAGTACCGACTTCTGTTTTGTTTGATTCAGGAGCATCACATTCATTTATGTCGTAAAGGTTTGCATACACACACGACATTCGATGCGAGGCCATGAACACCCCGATAGTAGTACGCACCCTCATGGTCGATGTCAAACTACCATGATGGGTCGCGATGTTCCCGCTGAGATTGAAGGGTTGGAGTTCCTTGTTTCTCCCATTATTGGAGTCTTCCAATATTGACCTCATTCAGGAATGGAATGGTTGAAAGCATACCGCCTCTATCGTTTGCGCCACCAAGGTTGTTCACCTCCTACATCCTTCCAATGAAATATTAAGCTACCATGCTCAGCTTGTTCAGGACGCTGAAGCATGACTTTATGCTTTGAATGCGTTGAACGCAGCTCCTCTTGAGGGAATTGAAAAGATTCCAGTTGTTCGCGACTTCCAAGACGTATTTCCAGAAGAACTTCCAGGAATACCCCCTGCCCGGGCTGTTGAGTTCGTCATCGATTTGAAACTGTGCACTGCTCCTATCGCCAAACGGCCCTACAAGATGCCGCCTCATGAGCTCCTTGAACTAAAGGAGGAAATCGACAAATCTCTTCGCAGTGGTTTCATTCGTCCAAGTTCCTCTCGCTTGGGAGCACCTTCTCTCTTCGTCAAGAAGAAGGGCCAGTACGAACCGTTTGGTCCAAGACTATCGTCCTATCAACCAAGCTACAATTCGAACAAATATCCCCTTCCTCGGATCAATGATCTGTATGATCAACTGGCTGGATCATCGATATTCTCTAAACTCGACTTGAGGTTGGGTTACCACCAGATCCGTGTTCGTGAAGTGGATATTCCAAAGACCGCATTCGTCACTCGTTATGGTTCTTACGAGTACACCGTCATGTCATTCGGTTTAACCAATGCTCCAAATTTACATTCTCTTGTCCGATGAACTACATATTCATGGATTACCTCGACAAGTTCGTCGTAGTCTATCTGGATGATATCCCGGTATATTCAAGAATAAAGAAGAACATGCTAAACATCTTCGTCTTTGTTACGGAGAAACTTGAGAACATCAACTTTATGCCAAGTATTCCAAGTGTGAATTCTGGTTACGAAGTCACCTACCTTGGTCATGTTATCTCCAAGGATGGTATTGCCGTCAACCCAGGCGCGTTCAGGCTATTCTTGGATGGACCCTCCTAAGACTGTCAAGCAAGTCGAAGCTTTTCGTCCTAGCTACTGTCGCCGCTTTGTCGAGAACTTCTCCAAGATCGCCAAGCCACTGACTAATCTGCTTCACAAAGGCGTTAAGTTTGATTGGACAGACAAATGTCAGGAAAGTTTCCAGACACTCAAGGACAAGCTGACTTCTGCCCCAGTGCTTGCTCCCCCTGATTCTCGCAAGGACTTCGTCATCTATTGTGACGCTTCACGTCAAGGATTAGGCTGTGTTCTAATGCAAGAGCGCAGGGTGATTGCTTATGCTTCCCGTCAAGTGCGTCCTCACGAGGAAAACTACCCGGTTCATGACCTTGAGCTTGCAGCGGTTATCTTTGCTGAAGCTATGGCGGCGGTACCTTCTCGTGTCGTTGCGAGATCTTCATTGATCATCGAGTCTGAAGTACATGTTTACTCAACCAGATCTGAACCTCCGTCGCTAGCCGTGGATGGAAGCTATTGCGGACTACAACTGCGGTATATCTTATACCCCTGGTAAGGCTAATGTAATGGCCGATGCCCTGAGCCGCAAGTCCTATTGCAATAATCACATGGTCTACAAAGCTCAACCCCGCCCTTATGAAGCGCTATCCAAACTGAACCTTCAACTAGTTCCACAGGGTTCTCTGAATAACCTTGTCCTGGAACCAACTCTTCTGAAAGAAATTAAGTCTGCTCAAGCCAAAGATGCTCATGTTGATTTGATGAAAAAGGATCTTGCCTTAGAGAAATCCAGAGATTTCTCACTTGGTGAAGATGGAACCTTATACTTCAGAGATCGCATTGTAGTACCCTAGTTCGAGCTTATGACAGAGAAGGTGAAGAAAGAAGCGCATGACAACCCTCTCTCTATTCATCCGGGAAGTACCAAGATGTACCTAGACATCCGTCAGAAGTACTGGTGGTCTAATATGAAGCAAGACATTGCTCGATATATTGAAGAATGTGACATTTGTCATCGCGTCAAAGCAGAACATCAGAAGCCGGCTGGACTTCTACAACCACTTCCGATTCCTGAATGGAAGTGGGATAAGATCCAAATGGACTTCGTCACTGGTCTTCCTAAGTCTCAGAAAGGTAACGATGCTATCTTTGTCGTCATCGACCAATTCTCAAAGGTTGCTCACTTTCTACCAGTCAAGGAGACAATCACTGCTAGTCAATTAGCAAACTTGTATATCTCCAGAATTGTGTCACTCCACGGCAAACCGAAGGAGATCAGTTCAGACCGTGGCAGTATTTTCACTTCAAAGTTCTGGGATAGTTTCCAAGAGGCAATGGGAACTCATATTACCTGGAGCACTACTTATCATCCCCAATCCCAAGGCCAAGTCGAGCGAGTCAATCAAATTCTTGAAGACATGCTTCGGGCTTGTGTTATTTCTTTCGGCAATAAGTGGGAAGAATCTCTCCCTTATGCGGAGTTCTCTTATAACAACAGCTATCAAGCCAGCTTGAAGATGGCACCCTTCGAAGTGCTCTGGACGTAAGTGACGAACCCCTCTGAATTGGTCGAACCGGGAACGGGCACTCATTGGTCCAGACATTATTCAACAAGTGAAGAGCGAGTTCGCATTGTCGGGATAATCTCAAGGCGGCCCAGTCCCGGAAGAGCAACTATGACCGGAAACACTGGGGTTCAACTTATCAACCTGGTGAACAAGCTTATCTGCGTGTCACTCCTTTGAGAGGCACTCATCGGTTCGGAGTCAAGCGCAAGCTAGCTCCGCGCTACATTGGTCATTTCCGCATTCTGGCCCGTCGTGGGCTGGTGGCTTATCAACTTGACTTGCCACCTCAGTTCTCTCATGTTCATGACGTCTTCCACGTGTCGCAACTTCGTCGATGCTTCAAGGATCCGGAAGGTGAAGTGGATCCGGAATTGATAGAAATTCAAGATGATCTCACATACAAGGAGCATCCGATCTGCATTCTTGAAGAAGCTGAACGTCGAACACGCCAGAAGGTTACCAAGTTCCTCAAAGTGCAATGGTCAAATCATTCTAAGGATGAAGCCACTTGGGAACGCGAGGATAACCTCCGTGCTGAATACCCCGACCTGTTCCCTTCTACCTCTTAATTCTCGGGACGAAAATTTGTTTTAGAGGAGGAGAGTTGTAACACCCGGTGTAATGATGCTACAAAGAACCCACAGGGTTAAGTTAATTGTTTTGCTAAACATGTGCACGATCATTATTGTCTCATGCTCTTTCACATTCCAGCTTGAATTCAAATTGAAATTACGTGTGAAATTCAAAATGCTCAAACATGAAAACTAAAATGTTCATCATGTGGAAAGTATTCTTCTGGTAATATTGGTGGTGAACCGATATTTTTGCAAAATGTCTAAATGGCTTGAAATAGCTAAAACCAGAAAAAGCTTTCAAATAAAAAAAGGGGAAAGCCCCCTCAATCGGGCCGACCGGCCCACTGGCCATCACAAGACTCCTTCCCATGGGCCTCGGCCCACCAATAACAAGCCCGGCTCCCGTGCGCCCTCCTCCTGTTCCCCCGGTGCGCACCGCTACAGGGGCTCGTCGCCGCCCGACCACCTCGCCGGCAGCGCCGCGGGTGGATAAGAGCGCCCCCCTCCGACGCCTCGAGCCCTCCCCCTCACCTACCGCCACATCCACTCCCCCTGGACGCCTCGCCATTTCCCCCTTCTCTCTTCCTCGCTCGCTCACACCCCTCTCTCTGACCCGAGCACGCCCGCGGCCATCCTCCGTCATCACCGCGGCCACCGGAGCCATCTCGTCCTCCTGACCTGTCCACCAGCACCGTCGACGTCTTCTCCCACTTCACCGGCCTCGCGTCCGAGCCGGAGGCCACTTCATCGCCCGGATCAAGCCGGCGACCACCGTGGATTGCTGGAGCTCCTGCACTCCGTCCGTCGCCGACTTCGTCGACCCGCTGCGCTCCTAAGCATCCAAGGGCCACCGTGAGCCGCATCGCAAGTTGCCGCACCGAACCCCTCTCTTTCTCCTCTCCCCCCGCGCTCGCAATTGTCGTTCTTCTTCATGGCCGGACCGTCGCCGCACCGTTCGTCACCGTCGTTTCGGTCGACGGTGAGCTCGACCGAGTTCTCGGCCATGCTCCTCGACATCGTAGGGACCCGTAGCACCCTCTAGTTCGTGCTATCGCCCTCTCTAGCGTCGATCTCGATGTTGCCCGAAAGCCGCCGCTGCTGCAACTCGTTGCCGGCGCCCTTTCCGCCTCCCGCCATCGCCTCTGCCGCCACTCGACGTGGTTCGATCACCGCGTCCGAACGGCGCCTCCCGCGTGTCAAATGGTGCCCACTAGCTCGATTCCGGCGAGGTCCGGCGCCCCTCCGCCGCGGGAACGCCACCGAGCTCCCTAACGCCGCGCCGACGTGGACGTCCGGGTCCACCTTGCTGTGTCATCGCCTGCGGGCCCCAAAGTGGTCTGGCCTTGTTGACCAAGTCAACGGCTGACTGGGCATCACCCAGTCACTGCTAGTGGGTCCACCATGGGCCCTGTTGACTAGTCAACTAGTCTGTTGACCGCTGATGCAGCAATGACACCATGATGATGTCATATTCCCTTTTCTGTCGATTTAAATATCTAAAGTAATTCCAGAAAATGTTTAAAACTTTGAAAATTCATAGAAAATAAACCGTAACTCCGATGGAAATGTTTTCTATATGAAAGTTGCTCAGAAAAATCCAACGAATCTGAAAATGCGGTCCGTTCATCTGTCACATGCCTCTAGCATGCTGAACATGGAACATTTCCCCTCCGGTCATCTCAGGTGACACGGTCCGAATCGGGAATACATTCTCGGTTGAATTCCCCCTTCACCTATATCGTGTAGCCATGCGTTAGGTCACACCCAGCACAACATATTGCCATGTTACGCTTTGTGATGCTATGTTTGCTTTATATTTACTGTTTCTTCCCCCTCTTCTCTCCGGTAGACCCCGAGACCGATGCCGCCCCTGTGATCGACTACGTCGACGACGACCCCTCCTTGCCCGGAGCAACCAGCAAGCCCCCTTTGATCATCCCGATATCGCCCATTCCATTCTCTCATGCTTGCATTAGATTTTGCTACTGTTATTGTTTGCTCCTATTACATTGCATAGCCTGCTTTTGTATCTCTGTTGTACCTTACCGCTTATCCTAAACTCGCTTAGTATTGGTTGGTTAGTGATCCATCGCTGACCCCCACTTGTCCTTGTTGCCTGCTTCATCATTGACGACTCGATTCACGTGATCGAAGACCAGCCCGACACCGCACATCACTTCCCTTAGTTGCTCGACACTCTTTGGGTTACTATCGAGTACCGAGGGTGAACCTCTTCAAAGACTTCCGATGTTAACCACAGAGTGTAGTCATTCGTCGTGGTCATCGAGGGTGATTTCCTCTTTAACCACTTCGATACGACTGCTGTCGTGCAACCCTGAAGTATGGACCTCGAGGGTGAATCCTCTTACGTTCACCTTGATGATTACATCGAGTGGAATTCACCAGGTAATTCCTCGGGCTTTCCCTTGATGTTTAGACACACGTTACTTTGATTACTATGACTTTACATCGAGCCATGTTACTAAAGACGGTCGACCACGAGGGTGCCCTTGAGCTTAATTGCGTGATGTGGAGTCGGGTTGACCTGGAGGGTGCCCGCGAGATAATTACGAGGCGTGGCGGGCATTCCTAGCCCTGCCGCAAGTCCTCGACGGGCAACGGGTCACATTTTTCGTGAGTCTACGCTTGTTCAAGGCGCGGTCCTAATCCACTACGATTTGGATATTTGATCCAAGGGGCCTCGGCCCGATAGCACTAACCATCACGTGGGCATAGTATGGGCGTTCTGCGTCGTATGCATCACCAAGCTTAATAGACGTCGGCGATTGAGTGGCGCCAAGACCGGGTTGGACTGCGTGGCGCTTTGCCTTGTTGAAGGAGGTAGCTAGGTCTGCTCACCGGCCGCGTCATAGCGTGCGTGAGTTCGGGGAGATGGCCCATGACCCTGGGGCATTGGTTTAGTCCGGCGGCCGGGCCTCTCTATTAAGCCTAGGTCGGGTTGCGGCGTATTGTTTGGCCGAGGCCGGGCATGACCACTGGAAAGTGTGTCCGGCCGGAGTTAAGCGGCGTGGTGGGTAAGTTGGTGCACCCTGCAGTGAAGAAAACATCTATCGATAGCCCGTCCTCACGGTAGCGGACACTTGGAGTTGTATCCCGATCGATACAACTAGAAGCTGGATACTTGTGATGAGAATTGGATGGTGATGAGTAATGGATTGTGATGATAACTGGATAGTATGGCTCTGGGATTTCTTTCTCGCAGGGAGTCGAGAAAGGATCTCCGGCCGAGGTTGATAATACTACTACTACTTTACTTTATGCTACTCTACTCCCTCCTGTTCTTTGCAAGATGGTGGGTTAGAAGAAGCTAGTCTTCGATAGGCTAGGTTTTCCCCTTCTCTTACGGCATTCTCAGAGCCCAGTCCACATATACAGCCTTTCCTTTGATAATGTTGCATATGTAGTGTAGATCCTTGCTTGCGAGTACTTTGGATGAGTACTCACGGTTGCTTTGCTTCCCTGTTTCCCCCTTTCTTCTTCTTTCCGGTTGATGCAACCAGATGTCGGAGCCCAGGAGCCAGATGCCACCGTCGATGCCTACTACTACGTGAAGACCGCCGACGACCAGGAGTAGTTAGGAGGCTCCCAGGCAGGGGGCCTTGCCTTTTCGATCGTTGCTACTTTTGTGCTAGCCTTCTTAAGGCAAACTTGTCTAACTTATGTCTGTACTTTCGGATATTGTTGCTTCACTGACTCTGGTGTATTCGAGTTTATGTATTCAAGCCCTCGAGGCCCTGGCTTGTAATATAAAGCTTGTATTATTTTAATTTGTGTCTAGAGTTGTGTTGTGATATCTTCCCGTGAGTCCTTGATCTTGGTCGTACACATTTGCGTGTATGATTAGTGTACGATTGAATCGAGGGCTTCACACTTTCCCAATAATGTTTACTTAACCTCCATTGCGCAACAAAACCTCTAGGAACTATCTCCAAATGAAGCTCCCTGAGGTCTTCGGGCAACTCCTTTGGTAATCCTCCGCTTATGAGGGTATTGGCATAACTCTTCTGGCTTAAAGCATCTGCTACAACATTGGCCTTTCCTGGATGATAGTGCATCTTCATATCATAATGCTTTATAAGCTCCAACCATCTCCTTTGCCTGAGATTCAGCTCCTTCTGTGTGAAAATGTACTTCAAACTCTTGTGATCCGTGTACACATCACAACGATTTCTAATAAGAAAGTGTCTCCAGGTCTTGAGTGCATGAACTACAGCTGCTAACTCCAAATCATGCGTGGCATAATTTAACTCATGCGGTCGAAGCTGGCGTGAGGCATATGAAACAACTCTTTCGTCCTGCATAAGTACACCTCCAAGTCCTAAACGAGAATCGTCGCAATACACCTGGAAATCCTTGAGTATATCTGGCAGAATCAGCACTAGGGCTGTAACCAAACGTTTCTTCAGCTCCTGGAAACTGGCCTCACACTCTTCGGTCCACTTGAACTTAGTGTCCTTCTTCAACAGCTCCGTCATAGGCTTCGCAATCTTGGAGAAATTCTCAATGAATCTCCGATAATATCTCGCGAGTCCAAGAAAACTGCGGATCTCTCCAACTTAGGTGGGTGCCAACCACTCACTGACTGATTGAACCTTGGTGGGGTCTACTGCTATACCTTCTCCTGATATAACATGTCTAGGGAATCCAACTTCCTTCAACCAAAACTCATATTTGCTGAATTTGGCATATAACTGATGTTCCATGAGCTTCTCGAGAACAAAACACAAATGCTCCTTGTGCTCCTCTTCATTCTTCGAGTATACCAAAATATCATCAATGAACACCACAACAAACTTATCCAAGAACTCCATGAACACCTTATTCATCATACTGATGAAATAGGCAGGGGCATTAGTCAATCCAAATGACATAACCGTGTACTCATATAGCCTGTACCTTGTAGTAAAAGTTGTCTTAAGTATATCCTGTTCTCGGATCATCAGCTGGTGGTATCCTGATCGCAGATTGATCTTGGAGAATACTTTAGCTCCTTGCAGCTGGTCAAACAAATCGTTGATCATCGGTAGTGGGTTCTTGTACTTCATCGTCACTTCATTCAATGCACGATAATCAATAACCATTCTCAAAGATCCATCCCTATTCTCAACCAAGAGCACTGGGGATCCCCACGGTGACAAACTTCATCGAATGTAACCTTTCTCTAGTAACTCCTTAATCTTCTTCTTATTCTCCTCCAGATCATTTGCAGGCATCCGGTATGGTCTCTTCGATATCGGTCCGGTGCCTGGCAACAACTATATCAAAAACTCAATGTCTCGATCCGGAGGCATGCCTGGTAGTTCCTCTGGAAATACATCTAGGTAATCCTTCACTACAGGCACATCCTCCGGAACAACTCCTGAAAGGGAATTTATTTGGATTTTCCTAGGCACATGCCTGGATACATACTTAATCCTTTTTCCCTCCGGGGTGGTGAGAAGTATCGACTTACTAGCATAGTCAATGTTCCCTCCATACTTCGATAGCCAATCCATGCCTAGTATTATATCCAATCCTTGTGACTCAAAAATTATTAGGTCAGAGGGGAAAACATGGCTGCCAATGGTTAAGGGTAACCGATCACACCATCGGCTGGCCATATACTCTGCTCCTGGCGAGCTTACTAACATGGGTGACCTAAGGGCTAAGGTGGGTAGCTTAAACTTGTCCACAAATCCCCTTGATATGTATGAATGCGATGTACCAGTATCAAAAGAGAACAAGACTGGTAAATGACTTAACAAAAAACGTACCAATCACTGCGTCAGGCCGATCTTCAACCTCCTCCACGTTGATGTGGTTCACCTGACCTCTGGTGAAGGGATTGAGCTTCTTCCCAGAGCTTCCATTCCCATTACTATTCTTCATCTCAGAACAATCGTTGGCGTAATGCCCAGTCTTCCCACACTTGTAACAGGTGACATGACTCAGATCCTTCTTAGCGGGTGTTGCTGGTTTGGAACGGTTCTGGTAGCTGCTTGCTCCATTCCCATTCCCATTCCTGGAATCACTGTGGTTATGGGAACTTCCTCCATTGTGAGTTTGTCCTCCATGGTTATGGGTAAATCCTCCCTGGTTAGGAGTAAAACGAGGCTTCTGCGTTGCTCCAGAGATATACTTCCCTTGCCCATACTTCCTTTTGCGGCTCTCTATCTTCTGCTACTTCCCTTCAATCATAAGATCCCTATCTACCAACTCCTGGTAGTTAACAAATATTTCCACCATCAGCTGCATGCTTAGTTCATCATTCAGCCCTTCCATAAACTTCTCCTGCTTTGCGGCATCCATGGCCACATCATCCGGGACATAGCGAGCTAGCTTACTGAACTCATCCACGTACTGCCCCATAGTACGATTTCCCTGGCGTAAGTTGCGAAACTCACTCTTCTTCATGCTCATAGCTCCAGTTGAGACATGTGCAGTGCGGAATGCTTGTTGAAACTGTTCCCAAGTAACATTGGCTATAGAGAAAGTGGTTGTGTAATTCTCCCACCATGAGGTTGCGGGTCCATCCAATTGATGTGCGGCAAAACACACCTTCTCAGCATCTGTGCAACCTGCGGTGGTCAACTCCATTCCAATCCTTCGTAGCCAGTCTATCAGCAACAATCGGCTCGGTGCTGGAAAACACCGGCGGATTCAACCTCATAAAACGGGCTAAGTTGCTAACTGGAGGTGGTGGCAGTGGTTTGTTGTTGTTGTTGTAGTTGTTGCCTTGGTTCTGGACTAGTAGCTGCATCAAGGCATTCTGCTGTTGGATCAACTGAGTGACCTCCGGTGGGAAGACAAATCCGGGGTTACGTCTCGGAGGCATCTGATGGGTTTAGAGGGAAGAGATTAGAATAGAGTGAGGTCTAGTGAGAAAGCACTACCCATATGCACATGAGACAAACACATTCATATCACACCATTCAATTCAAACAATGGCATACAATCGATCTATCTACCGTTACTAAATACTCGGACTACTAATATATACATGGGGAAATACTACTGATAATATGCTGGTACTCTAGAAATTTTGATCGGTGGAAGACTCCATGATGTTTGCTCCAGCTTCGTCTTCGTAATCATCATCACTACTATTGGGGTCGGAGTCGGTGTCGTCGATGATGATGTAGTCCTCGGGATAGTCGTCATCTCCTCCTGGCGCGGGGTCTCCCATGAATACTCCTAGCTTCCTTGTTAGGTCGTCATTCTTCTCCACTAATATTGTGATTTCCTCCTCGTATCCATCTCGTGTAGACTTGAGTTCCTCTTCAATCTCCATGTTCCTGGTCATTACCTTCTTCAGATCTAGCATGCTTGCGCACATTTGGTTTTCCTGGCGTCGAATGTGCCGGTTTAAATCGTGGATGAAAGCTGCAATGGACCTATCCCTCCTGGTGCTGATCATCTCCCATTACTCATCTCGGCGCCCACATATCTGGTAGATGGTGTCCTTGAGATCCTTGTGATAAACTTCGCCGATGCGTCCCATGGCGATGTGAGCTGCCATGCTCTTACCTAGACTCCAGGTTGGTGCATCAAAGGAAAACTCTATGGGCTCAGTAACTGGCGTGAATGTCCTTCCTGGAACTTGAACTCGAATCATCCAACACTCCTCTTCTAGTAAAGTTGCGGTGTAGGTCCCGGTGAAGCTTGGTATTCTGATGTTCAGGTACCTAGTGACTTCCTTCAAGTGACGTCCAAAAGGTGTGTCTTCATCCGGTGGTGCAAACTTGTTCCTTGGGCCCGCCATCCTATAGAGTGGAAAATGGAGAGGAGTCAGAAATGAGTAGAGAAGAGTGACATATGGCTTATCTTAATGGTCGTTTCCTACAATCAGCGTGTGCTCTGATACCATCTTGTAGCGATCCGACCTCAGACGGTCAAATCTCTGTGCATAAGTGTCATCCCTGGATCGGTAATGCTGACACACACAATACTTGAAGGATTTATAACAGAGTGCAATCACACACTTATTACATTGAATGTCTCAAAAGAGAACTTATTACAATAATATGGCTTAAGGCCATCTAAATAAGATAACTTCGGAAGCATCGAAAGGTAAATGAGTCCATCAACTCCAACGGCATAGCTGAGTGCACGACAACGACCTAGAGCACCTTACTCTTTGTCTGAAAAGTCTGCAACATAATACGTTGCAGCCCGTAACGGGTCAGCACAAGGAATATGCTGGCAAAATAACACAGTAGAGCAATGAATAGGTAAAAGCTATGACTACATGCATATATGGCTGGTGGAGGCTCTACGGTTAACAAGTTTTTGTGAAAATCCAATTTTTTACTACAACAAAGGAATATATTTTGTTTAACTATCATGGCAGTTGATAAACATTGAGAATGGTAACCCCATCTCAATCCCAATTAACAGTATTAATAACCCAACAAATTAATTTACAATGATGAGATCAACATGACCATTCAAGAACCAAATACTCAAGATGTCCATAACTGGGGACACGGCTAACCATGATTAGTTAGTACACTCTGCAGAGGTTTGCGCACTTCTCCACACAAGACTCGACCTCCGTTGGATTTCTCGCACTACATGGTGTTTGAGAAACGGATGAAGGAGCCACAATCTTTCAGAAGCATTAACTCTTTCGACGGGTAAACCGTACCACCTACATCCCCTACATCTGCTAGTTTACCACTAAAAGAGGTCACATGACATACTCAACTATGCCAGAGCCCATAATGGCTTGTGGCTGCACACGGAAGTTTCTAGCATGAATAATCTTATGATCCCTTTGAGCCTGGGTGGCGAACCATAGGATGATCACACGGATGCCCCGGGATCTCCTTGGACAACACTGGATTTCCCCAGGTGCCCACCAAGAATCCACCCAGATGTGTATTAAAGTAGCCACCTTAAATAAACCCTTAGTTTATAAATAATCTCACAGCTGTCATGAATCACTCAACCAAACCACATCCACGGCATAGCATAGAAGTATAAGCATAACGTAGAAGTAACTCCCAGGTTTTGATAATAAAGGAAAATAGGTTCTACCTCATCAGCTACTCCCAAAACCCACATGTTAAGAGATCCTACTCATGCAATGTTCGAGGGTTGTAACTAATGCATAAAAACTGGGTAATAAGGGGTATGATCAAGTGTTACTTGCCTTGCTGACGATCTGTAAACCCTAGAGACTCGTAGTAGCACGCTTCGCACTACGGAAATTCTACCGCAAGAAAACAATAGCATACATAAGCACTCAAGCATAGATGCAAGGGAAAAACTCAAATAAAGAGATCCAAACTGAAAGTTCAACTGAAGTGCTTCTATTTGCAAAAAGAATTGATACGTCTCCAACGTATCTATAATTTTTTATTGCTCCATGCTATATTATCTACTGTTTTGGACCATATTGGGCTTTATTTTCCACTTTTATATTACTTTTGGGACTAACCTATTAACCGGAGGCCCAGCCCACTGTCAAGTTTTTTGCCGATTTCAGTGTTTCGAAGAAACGGAATATCAAACGGAGTCCAAGCGGAATGAAACCTTCGGGAACGTGATTTGCTCATCAGATAAGATCCAGGAGACTTGGACCCTCCTTCAAGAAAGCCACGAGGCGGTCATGAGGGTGGAGGGCGCCCCCTGCCTCGTGGGCCCCTCGAAGCTCCACCGACGTACTCCTTCCTCCTATATATACCGACATACCCCCAAACGATTAGAGACAGAGCCAAAAACCTAATTCCACCGACGCAACTTTCTGTATCCACGAGATCCCATCTTGGGGCACTGCTCCGAGAACTCACGGAAGGGGAATCCACCATGGAGGGCTTCTACATCATCACCATAGCCCCTCTGATGAAGTCTGAGTAGTTTATCTCAGACCTTCGGGTCCATAGTTAGTAGCTAGATGGCTTCTTGTCACTTTTTGGATCTCAATACAATGTTCTCCCCCTCTCTCGTGGAGATCTATTCGATGTAATCTTCTTTTTGCAGTGTGTTTGTTGAGAACGATGAATTGTGGGTTTATGATCAAGTCTATCTATGAACAATATTTGAATCTTCTCTGAATTCTTTTATGTATGATTGGTTATCTTTGCAAGTCTCTTCGAATTATCAGTTTGGTTTGGCCTACTAGATTGGTTTTTCTTGCAATGGGAGAAGTGCTTAGCTTTGGGTTCAATCTTGCGGTGTCCTTTCCCGATGTGATGAGGGGTAGCAAGGCACGTATTGTATTGTTGCCATTGAGGATAACAAGATGGAGTATTTATCATATTGCATGAATTTATTCCTCTACATCATGCCATCTTGCTTAAGGCATTACTCTGTTTTCATTAACTTAATACTCTAGATGCATGATGGATAGCGGTCGATGAGTGGAGTAATAGTAGTAGATGCGGGCATGAGTCAGTCTACTTGTCTCGAACGTGATGCCTATATACATGATCATACCTAGATACTCTCATAACTATGCTCAATTCTGTCAATTGCTCAACAGTAATTTGTTCACCCACTGTAGAATACTTATGCTCTTGAGAGAAGCCACTAGTGAAATCTATGGCCCCCGGGTCTATTCTCATCATATCAATCTCCAATCACTTTATTATTGCTTTGCTTTTACTTTTGTCTTTTATTTTACCTTGCATCTTTATATAAAAAATACCAAAAATATTATCTATCATCTCTATCAGATCTCACTCTCGTAAGTGACTGTGAAGGGATTGACAACCCCTAATCGCGTTGGTTGCGAGGAGCTATTCGCTTTGTGTAGGTACAAGGGACTCACGCA
This sequence comes from Aegilops bicornis, assembly GCA_021605145.1. NCBI lineage: Eukaryota > Viridiplantae > Streptophyta > Magnoliopsida > Poales > Poaceae > Aegilops > Aegilops bicornis. The sequence continues at coordinate 343,128,783 of CM038670.1, forward strand.
TGTCCTCCTACTGGACTGATACCTTGGTTCTCAAAAATTGAGGGAAATACTCACGCTTCTCTGCTGCATCATCCTCTCCTCTTCGGGGAAATCCAACGCAGTGCTCAAGAGGTAGCAAGAATCTATTAATCAGAGCTACGAAACTCTAACTATGGTCAAAAGAAGTTTGAAATAAAATCTGTTTGAAACCAAATTTTAAATTATCAAAACCTTTTTCAAGTTGATTAACTGCAAAGAGGGGTTTGAGACGACGATTTTGGCGTTGGTTTCACTGTATTTGGACAAGCGGTTAAAAAGTTGCGAGGGTTTGAAGATCAGGGGCTAATCTGCGATAAAAATAATCGCGGATAGGTCCCTGGTCGAAAATAAAATAAAAAGAGAAAGACTACGGCGCGAACGTCCGCTAACAGAGGCAAGCGAGAGAATTTGTTTGTTATAAGAACCAAACGAACGAACGTTCGTAGAATAAAACTAACTGATGAAAACCAAGAAAACCCGATCTAGAAAAAAACCGATCTAGGTTTTACCGAAAAAAACCAAACAGTTTTATACCATTTAACCGGAAAAGACCGGCGGCGAGATCCAGCGGGCGGCGGCGTGATCCGGCGAGGCGGGGCGGCGTGCGACGGCATGGGCGACGGCGGTGCGGTGCGGTGGCGTTGGCGGTGCCTAGCCAAGGCAGTGGAGCGGCGACGACAACGGCAGCGGCGCGGTGCTAGCGGCGGGATGCGGCTTGGGATGAGGTGGGGAGGGGCGGTGGCGGCGCTGGTTATAAAGGGGGGCTGCTTGGGGGAGGGGCACGGCCTTGGGAGGCGTGTCCCGCACGGACACGGCGGCGACGATGCTCTGGAGTCCGGTCCCGAGCCGAAGCGGGAGGCGGCGGCGCGCTGGGCTTCGGCCCGCTCGGCTGGGTTGTTGGCCCAATCGGGCAACGCGGTTTTTTATTTTTAAATACAATAAATTCCGCCGAAGAAAATCCTAATAAAGAAATAAAAGGAATTCTAAAAATGCCAAATACAATTTTCTTTGTCTAAATAAAATATTTATAATAAAGTGAACATTTTTCTGGCCTAAATATGCAATTTTGAAAAATGAATATTTTTCTAATTCAAATAAAATCTCAAATAAAATATTTATTTTATTTTAACATTTTTCCTCCAATATTTCTTTTATTTTTGAGAAGTCATTTAGCCTCCTCTCTTTTATTTTTATGTAGGAAATATTTGGGAGAGAAAAATATTAAAACCAAAAATGATCCTCTTTTTTCAAATTTGAGAAAAAATCAAATATGAAAATAATGAAATCCCCAACTCTCTCTGTGGGTCCTTGAGTTGCTTAGGATTTTCTAGGATCACAAAAGAAATGCCAATAAAACATGATATGCATATGATGACCTATGTACAACATTCCAAACTGAAAATTTGGGATGTTACAAACGGGGCGTTGACCATCTCAGTAGTGGCCGTGAGCATATCTGGGGTCGCTCGGTGGCTGCCTCCATCTTATTGGAGCTCTCTGTCTCGTGGGGATCAGCCTCCCACGTCTGCTCCAACATTGGCATATCTTGGCCTGGTTCTCCTTGGTCCATCACGAAACTGACGAATACTAGGAGACCACTGAAAGGAAAACACAATCACAATGACAATGAAACAAAAAAGAGAGTGATGATCGGTTACTGCTTTGCAAAAGTACTTTTTTCTGAACGAAAATATACCAACATCACGGATCCGCTTACCTTCCCTTCGTTGGGAGAGAAGAACAGTGGTAGATGCGAGTGTTTGCTTTCTTGAAGACGGTGATGGAGAAGGGGTTTTAGCGAAGAGTGAAATGATGGTTGCTTCGTCCGTCAAACTTAGACTGCGGGGAGGTGGGGTTTTGTGATACGATGGCTCGTTACTGCTATGCTACGATCAGGGTGACCCTCCACCTGCATATTGCTTTCTAATTTAGTGGATGCCATTTGGGCCCGCGCACTGCATGGCCCGCATGTCGGTGAACAAAAGTAAAATGACATTCAGTAGAGGGAGACGTTTCGATGACCTTGGAGGAGCCAGAATCGGTAGTGTACCACTGTACAAGTAGTAATTGTTTTTCTAGGTAGTTGTAGTGTGTCTCCACTATAATAGTAGTAATTGTTTCTCTGGGTCCAAGACAAAACAGCCCATCCACCCTAGTAAATAATAAAATCAATTCAAAAGCTCATATATTTACTTGATGAGAGGCGCTATCCACACCCAGCACACCTCCCCCCCCCCCAAAAAAAACCTGGGTGCTCTTCTTCCTCCTCACTCCCACCCACCTCACGTCAGCTCACTCCACTTGTACCCCCAAATTCCTCACCTCACTCCTATAGAAAACCCCAGCTCCCCTTCTTCCTCACTACTACAGGAAAACCCCAGCTCCCCTTCTTCTTCACTCGCACTACAACTAGGATCGTCATTCGTTAGTCTGCTCAAATCCGTGAGCTCCACGCGACGCCCTCGAGGAAAATGGAGTCGGCTGACCGCAGTGCCAAGAAGATGAGGCTCCCGCTAGCGGCGATGCCTATTGTAGATCCCGCACCCGGCAGCATGGGGAGAAGCAGCGAGCCCGCCCCCACCGGATCCCAGGAACCCGTAGAATCTCAGGTGGACCGCATCAGTGATCTTCCGAACGCCATCCTTAGGGAGATCATCTCGTTTCTCCCCACCAAGGATTGCTGCCGCACCGAAGTCCTCTCAATTCGGTGGCGCCCTCTATGGCGCGTCGTGCCCCTTAATCTTGACTATCATAAGCTATCTCTCTTTAATGATTTTGAACTCCCCTGAGCCATCATCTCCTCCCACTAGGGCTCCGTCCAAAGCCTCTGCATCCCGTCATGCTACCTAAGCAAGCATGCCATGCCCTCCACAGTGGACGCCTGGCTGAAATCCCCGGATTCACAGAACTACAGCAGCTTGAGTTCTACTATTCCCCAGGAAATCACCTACCAGATACCGAGCGCCTTGTACTTGTGCCCTCGGCACCGATATCCATCTCGCGGTTTTCCTACTCTCTCCACACCGCCACCTTTGCACTATGCTACCTACCAGACAATCTGGTACTAAACCTTCGACTCCCATTTCTCAAAAAACTTCCACTTGTGCGGGTTTGTATATCGGAGGCCTCATTGCACAAAGATCATCCACTCCAGCTTGCCCCGCCCTAGAGTGCTTGGTGCTTGTTTTCCTGATTAGAATCGGTTGTCTCCAAATAAAGTCGCCTAACCTTGTATAAATTGGAATTTCTTTTGAAGGAGGGCAACTCATCATCCAAGATGCCCCTTCACTTCATAGTTTGATCGTTGATTCGAGTTATTCACCGTCGCAAATAACCGTCCTCTCTGCGCCTAAACTGGAGACCTTGGGTGTAATACATGATCTCTGTGCTCATTTCAAGATTGTGTTTGGCTCCACAGTTCATCAGGTACTGTATATTATCATCTACACTTGTAACCATAAGCTGCATTTTTAATTTTCCGCGCATAAGTTATATATCATCTTAGAGTACACATTTTGTACTAATATTATGTTCTATGCTCAATGAAGAGTTTCTCCATGGATAGCCTATCAATGGTGCTGGATTCTGTCAAGATATTATATATCCAAATGAATACTTTTGATCTGAACAAGATTATTGGCTTGCTGCATTGCTTTCCATGTCTTGAGAAGTTTTATATAAAGGTGATCATTTCAGGCACATTGGAAGCCCGAATATAGTGTACTAGAATTAACTGCTCAAATTGTTGCTCTTCGACACTCTTTTTAGACCTTAACTGCTTTTCAATCTTCATGTCTATTTAGGCAACAACACGGGGTAAGAAAGTTATAACCAATTGGTGGATTCGTAAGCACCGGGATTTTCTCACTTCTCATGACATTCGATTGAAGACAATAACGCTAGAACGATATGTAGCCAACCATGCAAACACTGGATTTGTCACATTCTTCCTACTGAATGTGAGGTTACTATTGTCCATTAGGCTTAAATTTATCAGCAACATGGTTTTGACGGATGGGTACGTCGAAGAGAAAAAAAGGAGTTTCAGGTGGACAAAAGATCTTCTAAACGTGTTGGGCTTATATTTGCAAGTGGTCGTGAAGGGATTGACAACCCCTTTATCGCGTTGGTTGCAAGGTTCTTAATTGTTTGTGCAGGTACTAGGGATTTGCGTGTAGTTTCCTATTGGATTGATACCTTGGTTCTTAAAAACTGAGGGAAATACTTATGCTACTTTGCTGCATCACCCTTTCATCTTCAAGGGAAAACCAACGCATGCTCAAGAGGTAGTAGGACGCGAGCAGAGCGCTCCGCGGTCGCCTCAATGGGGAGCAACCATATATATCAATGCATATAGCAGTTGAACATGCAAGGAAAAGCTGTCCACAAGCCGAGCGCACCAACAGACGTGAGCAGAGCGCGCCGCGGCGCCTAACGGCAGGATAGACCTTCATTCAAGCCAATCAAAACAAGACTGGAATGGACATGTCTGTATTGAGCAAAGGGATCGCACATGTCTGTATTGACTGGAACGAGAATGCAATAGCAAAATAAGAATTAAGGCCACTATGATGCAATCGCAGTGGTGGTTACAGGAGGCGATAAGAAAGATGCATCCATCAACGTACGACCTCCTCCTCCTCAACTGAGTGCTCCGGCCGGGCCACCGATCGGCGGCTAAGGAGCGGGCGGCTTGTGGGGCGAGGTCAAGGTGCTTCTCAACTAAGGCATCCAAGGCTTCCAGCCGGCTGAAGAAGGCCAACGTCATAGCGTCCTCACTGGCCTTGTATATACCTATGTACACGATTCGCTCATACACATGGATGTGTAGGTCGACGGTTTCTTGCAGGGCGAGGCGCCTCGCGGCGAGCGCGACCTCCAGGTGGACATTCCTCGTGGCATCGGCGGGCAGTTGCAGGGCCATCGGTGCTTGAAAGAGGTTCCGACCATGGAGGTCAATTAGGGTGGCAGGCAATGAGGAGCCCGGGCGCGCGGGCTGGAGGAGTACGTCGATGTCGTCTGCTAGCTTCTTGACGACAGTGAACCTATTGGTGGTGCGAACAATCATCTGGTCCAACTAAGAGTCGTAGCTGGCGTCGACGGCAGCCATCCACCAGCCGGTCGCCAACACCGTATGGAGACGATCCACGGTGCCATGCCGCAGGCCGGCGTCGTGGACCATGTGGCACAGCCGATGGCTGCTCACAAGACGCCGCCATGGGTGCAGGTGGGCACTTTTGCGCTTATTAGTGTAGGTGCTTAGGCAAATGCTTAGGTGCGTACGATGTGGTAGATGCATTGGAATGGAGGGGCGCCTTTATATGAGTGCAAATTGTGTTGCATTCACATTGTGTTGCCTCTTTTCCCGGCCCTCCCATTACTTCCCTCATGCATTCACACGATGCTAATTGAAGGAGGATGCATCATTGGCCATTCAACATTTAGGGAACCTCTACCCTCTCCCTCGTCTGCATAACCATATTGGGAACTGCGCCGCCCGCTGTCAAATCGAATAGTACTACGTCGCCCGCTGCACGCCTGGCTGAACACGCCTCCGTCTATGCTTAATTACTGAATTTTAGTTGCAAAAATTAGATACTACTAGTGATTTTTAGATTCATATTTTGACAAATCGCAGTGTTACAAGGTTGGCAAATGGAAATCTTACTAGATCAACTAATGTCAATCTTTCTAGTTTGAGAAATGGCAACATACCCAATATGACAGTTTGCCATGACCTTTTCATCCCCGTTGGCAGCCTCGATGCCCAGCTCGTAGACCTGGAGGAACTCCATAGGGTCAGCTGCGCCGTCGTAGCGAGGAGGCAGGTCTGGGTTGAACTTGGCGGGCCACGCGACGCTGCGCAGCTCGGAGGTGAAGGCGTGGCAGCCCGCCGTGGCCGCGGGGGGCCTCGGACAACAGAGAGCTTGGTCTTGTGGGCCTCCCTGCGCCGCGGCTGGGGGCTGCGCAGGGTCTTGACGTGTTGGAGCGGGGAGCGCTCGGGCAGCTTCTTGCGGGTGAGGAACTTCTTGACAGCTCTGCTCTTGCCGCGACGGCGCCTGGCGGAACGGGTTCCGCCAGGCCGCGCTTTGGGGCCAGGCGCCTTCTTGAGGAGGAAGCGAGGCGCCCGGAGTTCATCGCCAAGGCGGTGCGGTGCAGCAAGACGGACGGCACGGGCGCCTCTGCAGCAGTGACGAGCTTCAGCGACTTCGGTCGAGCCATTTTTCGAGACGTCGTCGACGGGCGGTAGCGCAGGAGCTTCGTTGCCGCGATTAGTGCAGCTCGGGCCTCCATGGCAGCGGGCGCGTGATGAAGAGCCAGCGGGAGGTGAGCGGCGTGGCGGTGCGGCCGTCCCGCCTCATGGGCCAGTCTTTGGGACGATGCTTGTTGCTCGTTCCCGGCCCGGGTGGCGCCGCTGATTTGACGGGAGCAGGAGCATATGGGAGGCGACATAGGGCGGCGGCTTGGCGCTTCGGCTGGCCCGATGGGCGTCAGACATGGTTGCGGTGGTCGGGGAAGAACGAGGCGACGAAAGGCAGATTCCGGCGCACCCCTACCTGGCGCGCCAAATGTCGGATTTCGGGTTCCGGCAGACCCTTGAGGTTCAAACACTGGGGTGCGCGCGGAGATCCAACCCTCCACCGTCTCGTACCTCGCCGAATCGCAGGGACCTAAACTACTAAACAGAACAGCACAAGAGACACAAGATTTATACTAGTTCGGGCCACCGTTGTGGTGTAATACCCTACTCTAGTTTGTGGCATGGTGGATTGCCTCTGGGGGCGATGAGGAATAAGTACAAGGAAGAACAGCCTCATGAGGGTCTGCATTCTTGGTGGGTGTGATGAACTACTAGGTGGTGTCCCGTCGCTCTAGCTTGAGGATCGGGTCTCGCTCTTTCTCTGGATTCTCGGATCTGGATGCCGATCGCTTTTGATCCCCTACTGAGTGTGGCTACTCCTATTTATAGGTGAAGGCCCCGGCCTCTTCCCAAATATTGAGCGGGAAGGGCGCCAACAATTGGCCATTTTGAAGGGGAACAATGGGTACACTTATCTGACTAAAGTTGGTCCTCGCCGCCAAAGGCTCTGGTGATGACGCCGCTTGGGCTCCACGATGACTCCTTCCAGCCGTTGGGGCTGGTCTTGGTCTTGTTGCAATCAAACGGATGCCTTTGCTTGATGCTCTCGCCGCGCTTGCTCCCTTTGCACCAAAGAGGAAAGGAGGACGCTGCTGGCTGGGCGCCTCGATCGCGCCCTTGGTCGTCATGGCTTGCGTCATGGGCACCTCGCGAGGTACCCTGCCTTGAACTCTCCGCCTCCTCATGAGCCAGCCTGACGAGGCCATGCCTGAGGAAGCTCCTGGTCGTCCGCCCCGCGAGGCTTGGCCTCTTGCGAGGGTCTTGAGCTTGTGTTGATGAAGACGGGCTGTCCTGGGCCTCCTTTGAGCCACGCCGCAGGCCGCAGGCAGGCAAGTCTGGGGACCCCCGTTCCCAGAACGCCGACAGCTGCCTTGGCAAGTGCTTTACCTGACAAAAGGCTAGCGCATGCAACACTTGCCTTCATTGCTTCTTCTTTGCCTCGCTCCAGATCCCCTTTCTTGATCCTCGCCACCGCTACCTCCAGATCCGCTCCAATCTCATCCTGCACCCGCAATCCATGGCGCCGCGCAAAGTCAAGACTTCCTCAGCACTGGCTTGGTATGAGCCGGCCCTTGAGGCGCCCACCGTCATGGAGAAAAGCCTCGCCTTCGTGCGCTTGCTGACGGCGGGCGAGGGCAATGAGTGGGGGGCACCAAGCACCGGCTTGCCTCTGACGTGCCGGAGCCCGAGGGAAGCACCTTCTTCCCCTTCTTCTCGAGCGGTGTCGCCGTCGGGTTGGTTCCCCCCTTCTCTGATTTCTTTTATGAAGTCCTCGACCACTACGGTCGGCAGGCGTTGCATCTCCATCCCAACTCCGTCCTCCTCCTATCCATCTTCTCCTACTACTGTGAGGCGTACCTGGGCGTGATGCCGTCCGTGGTGTTGCTTCGCCATTTCTTCTTCCTTCGTGTCAGCGAGGGTCACATCTCCGGATGTGCTAACTTCGTCGCATGCGGCAAGGCCAACTCGATCTCGAGCACCCGAAAGTGGGCCGACAACATCCGATCCAAATGGGTGATGATGGATGCCCAGCGTGTCGATCCACGCCTGGCGTTGCCGACGAAGGCGCACCGGCAGGGCAAGGGGTGGCCCAAGGCGGAGCTTGTCGACGAGCGGGCATCGTTAGTGTTGGGGCAGATGATGACCGACCTGAAGCCGGGAAATGCGAGGGCGACCAAGATAACGGGGGCGATGCTCCTGAGGGAGTTCTTGATGCTGCGGGTTGCCCCACTCCAGGCGCGCGCCCCCTCTGGGAGCTTGAAGAAGAGGAGAACAAGACCCGCCTGAGGCCAGGGGACCTGCCTGGCGATGAGTTGGACACCGTCCTGCGCCTCATAGTCGGGGACAACCAGGAGTACCCGCCTAGCGCCTTTGTTCCCCTGTTCCAACGCAGGGACCGGGAGGAATTGGTCGCCTCCTGGCCGACTTTTGTTTCGCGCGGGCTGGTGCCGCCGGCGCTTCCGGGAGCTCCTTCGGCGCAGAAACCGGTGGAGGTGTCTTCTGGCGAGTCCCACTGAGAGGGGGAAGAGGAGGTGGACTCGGAGAAGACCTTGGAAGAGGTGGGGGAGACCTCCCCTCTGAGCAAGGCCGAGATTCTCCGCGCCCTTCCTGATGATGCTGAGGCCGACCCCTACCAAGGGGATAGGGAACAACCCCTCATCCCGATGAAGGGTAGGTCATCGCTGGTGGCCCGTGGTGCCGCCTCCACCCTAACACCTCCTGGGGCTGGATCCGGTTCTGCCTCTGCACCGCCTGGCGCCGTCGGAGCCCGAACGTCTGACCCTCAGGTCCCGATGCTATCAGGATTCAAGCTTCCCAAGCGAAAGGTGGAGTACTTCACGGTGGACCGGTAGGTGCCTCGAGCTTCGCTTTATCCCTGCTGGTACTTGTTATTTCCTGACGCTCGCCCTTGGTTGATCAGGCCAAAATCTTCGGCGAAGAAGAGGAAGGAGGATACGGCGGCCATGCCTCCCTCCGCAGAGAAAGGAGGCATCAGCGCCCGCATCTCCCCAGCCCGGTCGTCCTCGCGGGGCCAAGAGGAACATCGCCGCATGGAATCAGCCCCATGGCCCCGCTGGCCCCGGAGGTGCTGGCGCTTGGCGCGGCTGATGAGGTCCTAGCTGCTCCGGGACCTGCGGTCTCCCAAGCCCTGGTGACGATGTCGCTTCCTCCCACAGCTGCACCTCCACTCCCTGGTTCTTCTGCTCCTGGTGCCGTCTTGGAGCGTGCCCTTTCGGAGATGACCCAGCTGCAGGCGGATCTCCTGAGCACGGACATGCGCCTGGTGGCCGGGCACCTGGAGTTGGCCTCTGGCTGGCTTCACTTCGACCTGGCGGTTGGCGTGGCGCTGGGCCAGGCTGCTGCGGCTTTCGAGAAGGAGAAGCAAGGAGCCGCCAGCACTGTAGCCGATCGTGAGGCGGCGCTGAAAGACGCCAAGGCCGCCCGTGACCGCTGCCAAGTGCTGGAGGGCGAGTTGCAGAGCTTGAACGACAAGCACGCCAATGAGGTACGCTGCCGCCAAGCGAAGGAGGAGGAGATGAAGGCCAGGGAGGAAGCCGTCAAGAACCGTGATGCTGAGCTGGCGGAGCTGGGGAAGAAGCAGGCTTCCGAGCGCAACCGGTTGGAAGAGTTGGAGCGGAAGATGGGGACGAGGGAGGCCGATCTTGATGCCAAGGCGCGAGTCCTGGCCAAAGACCGCGTGGCCTTCACCGTTCTCGAGAAGAGATCTCGCAAGGCGCTGAAGACGCTCTACGAGCACGGCCTGGAGAAGCCGCTGGACACCAACGAGGACAGCCCCGCCCAACTGCTTCCTCTCGTGGTGAAGGCCCTTGAGGAGGTCGTTGATGGCCTCGGTCCCATGGCGGAGGCAGAAGCTCGCGTCCTGTCTTCAACCGCACTGACTCGCGTCTTCAACCATCTGCACCTCCGCGACCGCAACGCTCGCCATGACGAGCTGCTGGATCCTGTGGCTGAAGATCACTGCGAAGCCGCCGCCGCAGCTGTACAAGGTCAAGTGGAGGACTTGCTGGGGAGGTTCTGCGGCTTTGTCTCCGATCCTCTGTCTGGCGATGCCGTGGATCCTGCGGCTGGTGGTGAAGGTGAGAACATCGTTGCCCATGAGGGAGCACCTTCCGCTGGCGATGGCGATATCCAGGGGTGACCTGCGGCTATTCTTCCCGTTTCGTTCCTGTAACATGTATCAGGCCTCATGGAGGCGTTTAAACTTTTCATTTGGTATTGTGAGAACAATATGCTTGTAATATTTGCTTCGAGATTTTGTGTTTTCCTTCCTATTTGCTTTGTTCTGCGTCGGCAGAGGCCGGCCTCACAGATACCTCAACCGCCATTGGGCCGCCAGGAGACCAGGGCGGACCAAGGACCGAGGCTATGTGACCAGTTAGGCTCCTCGGTCGCGATGCTCAGAGTCCCCTTGACGTGCAAACAATTTCCATACACCTCGCCGAGGCCTCGGGAGGGGCGCGCGACGGCCAGGTCCGAGGGACCTGGTTGGGTGGCGTGCGCTTGGGCGTGACCCGAGCGCAGCCCCCGTGCCCAGACCCCTCGTGCGGCTCTCCCGAGGGGAGGCGTTGTGGTGAGGCTGGGCGCTGAGCTCTGGGCTCCCTGAGGTTGGTACTACGGTGGGGCCGCCCTCAGTTGTTTATCACCAGCATGGAGCATAGTGTTGGGGAACGTAGCAGAAATTAAAAAATTTCTACGCATCACCAAGATCAATCTATGGAGATACTAGCAACGAGAGAGAGGGGAGTGCATCTTCATACCCTTGAAGATCGCGATGTGGAAGCGTTACAAGAACACGGATGAAGGAGTCGTACTCGTAGCGATTCAGATCGCGATTGATTCCGATCTAAGTGCTGAACAACAGCACCTCCGCGTTCAACACACGTGCAGCCCGATGACGTCTCACGTGCCTTGATCCAGCAAGGGGAGAGGGAGAGGTTGGGGAAGACTCCGTCCAGCAGCAGCATGATGGCATGGTGGTGGTGGAGGGCGTGGCACTCCAGCAGGGCTTCGCCAAGCACCGCAAGAGACGAGGAGGGAGAGGGGTAGGGCTGCGCCAAGAGGGAGATGTTCTCATGTGTATGGCAGCCCCAAACCCCCACTATATATAGGGGAAGGGAGGCTGCGCCCCACCTAGGTTTCCACCCCTAGGGGTGGCGTCCAGCCCTAGATCCCATCTAGGGGGGCGGCCAAGGGGCAGAGAGGGGGGGCGCACCACTAGGTGGGCCTTAGGCCCATCTGAGCCTAGGGTTTCCCCCTTTCCCTTCTCTCTTCACCTTGGGCCCTGGCGGGGGGCGCACCAGCCCACCTGTGGCTGATCCCCTCCCACACTTGGCCCACGCAGCCCTCTGGGTCCGGTGGCCCCACCTGGTGGACCCCCGGGACCCTCCCGGTGGTCCCGGTACGTTACCGATAGCACCCGAAACTTTTCTGGTGACCAAAACAGGACTTCCCATATATAAATCTTTACCTCCGGACCATTCCAGAACTCCTCGTGACGTTCGGGATCTCATCCCGGACTCCGAACAACATTCGGTAACCATGTATATCTATTCCCTATAACCCTAGCGTCATCAAACCTTAAGTGTATAGACCCTACGGGTTCGGGAACCATGCAGACATGACCGAGACAACTCTCCGGCCAATAACCAACAGCGGGATCTGGATACCCATGTTGGCTCCCACATGTTCCACGATGATCTCATCGGATGAACCACGATGTCAAGGATTCAATCAATCCCGTATTCAATTCCCTTTGTCTACCGGTGACAGTACTTGCTCGAGATTCTATCGCCGGTATACCGATACCTTGTTCAATCTGCTATCGACAAGTCTCTTTACTCGTTCTGTAACACATCATCCCGTGATCAACTCCTTGGTCACATTGTGCACATTATGATGATGTCCTACCGAGTGGGCCCAGAGATACCTCTCCGTCATACGGAGTGACAAATCCTAGTCTCGATTCGTGCCAACCCAACAGACACTTTCGTGGATACCTGTAGTGCTCCTTTATAGCCACCGAGTTACGTTGTGACGTTTGGTACACCCAAAGCATTCCTATGGTATCCGGGAGTTTCACAATCTCATGGTCTAAGGAAATGATACTTGACATTAGAAAAGCTCTTAGCAAACGAACTATATGATCTTGTGATATGCTTAGGATTCGGTCTTGTCCATTACATCATTCTCCTAATGATGTGATCCCGTCATCAATGGCATCCAATGTCCATGGTCAGGAAACCATAACCATATATTGATCAACGAGCTAGTCAACTAGAGGCTCACTAGGGACATGTTGTGGTCTATGTATTCACACATGTATTACGGTTTCCTGTTAATACAATTATAGCATGAACAATAGACAATTATCATGAACAAGGAAATATAATAATAACCATTTTATTATTGCCTCTAGGGCATATTTCCAACAGTCTCCCACTTGCACTAGAGTCAATAATCTAGTTCACATCACTATGTGATTGCAATGAATCAAACACCCATTGGGTTTGATCATATCTTTCTTGTGAGAGAGTTTATTAGTCAACGGGTCTGAATCTTTCCGATCCGTGTGTGCTTTACAAATCTCTGTCATCTCCTAGATGTAGCTACCACGCGCTATTTGGAACTATTCCAAATAACTGATCTACTATACGAATCCAGTCTACTACTCAGAGTCATCCAGATTAGTGTCAAAGTTTGCATCGGCGTAATCCTTTACGACGAACTCTTTGACCACCTCCATAATTGAGAATTCCTTAGTCAACTAGTTACTAAGGATAACCTTGACCACTGTCCTGTGATCCATTCCTGGATCACACTTGTACCCCTTGACTGACTCATGGCAAGGCACACTTTAGGTGCGGTACTCAGCATAGCGTACTATGGAGCCTACGTCTAAAGCATAGGGGACGACCTTCGTCCTTTCTCTCTCTTCTGCCGTGGTCAGGTCCTGAGTCTTACTAAATACTCACACCTTATAACACAGCCAAGAACTCCTTCTCTGCCGATCTATTTTGAACTCCTTCAAAATCTTGTCACGGTGCGAAATCATTTGAAAGTACTATCAATCGATTTTGATCTATCCTTATAGATCTTGATGCGCAATGTTCAAGTATCTTAATCCAGGTTTTCCCTTGAATAACACTTTTCAAATAACCCTATATGCTTTCCAGAAATTCTACATCATTTCTGATCAACAATATGTCAACAACATATACTCATCAGAAATGATATAGTGCTCCCACTCACTTCTTTGGAAATACAAGTTTCTCATAAACTTTGTATAAACCCAAAATCTTTGATCATCTCATCAAAGCATATATTCCAACTCCGAGATGTTTACTCCAGTCCTTAGAAGGATTGCTAGAGCTTTGCATACTTGTTAGCATCTTTTAGGATTGACAAAACCTTCTGGTTGTATCGCATACAAACTTTCCTAAAGAAAATTGTCAAGGAAATAATGTTTTCTTTTACATCCTATCTGCAAGATTTCATAAATAATGCAGTAACTGCTAATATAATTCCAACAGACTCTTAGCATCGCTACGAGTGAGAAAGTCTCATCGTAGTCAACTCCTTGAACTTGTCAGAAAACACCTTAGCGACAAGTCGAGCATTCTTAATGGTGACACTTACCATCATTGTTTGTCTTCCTTTTAAAATCCATACAGACTTTCGATGACCTTACGACCATCGAGTAGTTCTTCCAAAGTCTATACTTTGTTTTCATACATGGATCCTCTCTCAAATTTTATGGCCTCGAGCCATTCGTCGGAATCCGGGCCCACCATCGCTTCTCCATAGCTTGTAGGTTCATTGTTGACTAGCAACATGACCTCCAAGACAGGATTAAGTACCACTCTGAAGTAGTACGCATCCTTGTCGACCTACGAGGTTTGGTAGTGACTTGAAGTTTCATGATCACTATCATTAGCTTCCACTTCAATTGGTGTAGGCGCCATAGGAACAACTTCATGTGCCCTGCTACACACTAGTTGAAGTGATGGTTCAATAACCTCATCAAGTCCCCACCATCCTCCCACTCAATTCTTTCAAGAGAAACTTTTCTTCGAGAAAGGACCCGATTCTAGAAACAATCCCTTTTGCTTCCGGAACTGAGACAGGAGGTATACCCAACTGTTTTGGGTGTCCTATGAAGATGCATTTATCCGCTTTGGGTTCGAGCTTATCAGGCTAAAAAAATTCACATAAGCGTCGCGGCCCCAAACTTTTAAGAAACAACAACTTAGGTTTCTCTAAACCATAGTTCATACGGTGTCGTCTTAACGGAATTGCGTGGTGCCCTATTTAAAGTGAATGTGGTTGTCTCTAATGTCTAACCCATAAACGATAGTAGTAATTCGATAAGAGACATCATGGTATGCATCATACCCAATAGGGTGCAGTTATGATGTTCGGACACACCATCACACTATGGTGTTCTGTGCGGTATTAGTTGTGAAACAATTTCCACAATGTCTTAATTGTGTGCCAAACTTCGTAACTCAGATATTCATCTCTATGATCATATCATAGTCATTTTATCCTCTTGTCACGACGATCTTCAACTTCACTCTGAAATTACTTGAACCTTTCAATAATTCAGATTTGTGTTTCATCAAGTAAACATACTAAGAATCTACTCAAATCATCTGTGAAGTAAGAACATAACGATATCCACTTCTTGCCTCAACACGCATTAGACTGCACACATCAAAATGTATTACTTCCAACAAGTTGCTCTCTTGTTCCATCTTACTGAAACCGAGGATTTTCAGTCATCTTGCCCATGTGGTATGATTTGCATGTCTCAAGTGATTTAAAATCAAGTGAGTCCAAACGATCCATCTGCATGGGGTTTCTTCATGCGTATACACCAATAGACATGGTTCGCATGTCTCAATCTTTTCAAAAACGAGTGAGTCCAAAGATCCATCAACATGGAGCTTCTTCATGTGTTTTACACCAATATGACTCAAATGGTAGTGCCACAAGTATGTGGTACTATCATTACTATCTTATATCTTTTGGCATGAACGTGTGTATCACTAAGATCGAGATTCAATAAACCAATTATTTTATGTGCAAGATCATTGAAGGTATTATTCAAATAAACAGAGTAACCATTATTCTCCTTAAATGAATAACCATATTGCGATAAACATGATTCAATCATGTCTATGCTCAATGCAAACACCAAATAACAATTATTTAGGTTTAACACCAATCTCGATGGTAGAGGGAGCATGCGATGCTTATCACATCAACCTTGGAAACACTTCCAACACACATCGTCATCTCACCTTTAGCTAGTCTCCATTTGTTCTGTAGCTTTTATTTTGAGTTACTAACACTTAGCAACCGAACCAGTATCTAATACCCTGGTGCTACTAGGAGTACTAGTAAAGTACACATTAATATAAAGTATATCCAATATACTTCTATCGACCTTGCCAGCCTTCTCATCTACCAAGTATCTAGGGTAGTTACGCTTCAATGACCTGCTCCCCTCATTACGAAGCACTTAGTCTCGGGTGGGTTCAAACTTTGGGTTTCTTCACTAGAGCAAAGAATCGACTTGCCATTTCATGAAGTATCCCTTCTTGCCCTTGCCCTTCTTGAAACTAGTGGCTTCACTAACCATCAACAATTGATGCTCCTTCTTGATTTCTACTTACGCGGTGTAAAACATCACGAATATTTCAAGGATCATCATATCTATCCCTGATATGTTATAGTTCATCACGAAGCTCCAGCAGCTTGGTGGCAATGACTTTGGAGAAACATCACTATCTCATCACGGAAGATTAACTCCCACTTGATTCAAGTGATTGTGGTACTCAGACAATCTGAGCACAAGCTCAACTATTGAGCTTTTCTCCCTTAGTTTGCAGGCTAAGAAACTCGTCGGAGGTCTTATACCTCTTGACGTGGGCACGAGCCTGAAATCCCAATTTCAGCCCTCGAAACATCTCTTATGTTCCACGATGTTTCGAGATCGTCTTCGGTGCCTCAACTCTAAACCGTTTAACATTACTGAACTATCACGTAGTTATCAAAACGTGTATATCATATGTTCGCAAATCCACAGACGACGCTCGAGGTTCAGCACACCGAGCGGTGCATTAAGGACATAAGCCTTCTATGAAGCAACGAGGGCAATCCTCAGTTTACGGACCTAGTCCGCATAATTGCTACTATCAACTTTCAACTAAATTTTCTCTAGGAACATATCTAAAACAGTAGAACTAAAGCGTGAGTTACGACATAATTTGCAAAAACCTTTTTGACTATGTTCAGGATAATTAAGTTTATCTTATGAACTCCCACTCAGATAGACATCCCTCTAGTCATCTAAGTGATACATGATCTGAGTCAACTAGGTCGTGTCTGATCATCACGTGAGACGGACTAGTCATCGTCGGTGAACATCTTCATGTTGATCGTATCCACTATACGACTCATGTTCGATCTTTCGGTCTCTTGTGTTCCGAGGCCATGTCTGTACATGCTAGGCTCGTCAAGTCAACCTAAGTGTTTCGCGTGTGTAAATCTGGCTTACACCCGTTGTATGTGAACGTTAGAATCTATCGCACCCGATCATCACGTGGTGCTTCGAAACAACGAACTTTCGCAATGGTGCACATTTAGCGGGAACACTTTCTTGAAATTATTATGAGGGATCATCTTATTTACTACTGTCGTTCTAAGCAAATAAGATGCATAAACATGATAAACATCACATGCAATCAAATAGTGACATGATATGGCCAATATCATTTTGCTCCTTTGATCTCCATCTTCGGGGCTCCATGATCATCATCGTCACCGGTATGACACCATGATCTCCATCATCATGATCTCCATCATCGTGTCTTCATGAAGTTGTCTCGCCAACTATTACTTCTACTACTATGGCTAACGGTTAGCAATAAAGTAAAGTAATTACATGGCAGTATCATTGACACGCAGGTCATACAATAAATAAGACAACTCCTATGGCTCCTGTCGGTTGTCATACTCATCGACATGCAAGTCGTGATTCCTATTACAAGAACATGATCAATCTCATACATCACATTCTTTTGGCCATATCACATCACATAGCATACCCTCGCAAAAACAAGTTAGACGTCCTCTAATTGTTGTTGCATGTTTCTGATGGCAGCTATGGGTTTCTAGCAAGAACGTTTCTTACCTACTCAAAGCCACAATGGTGATATGCCAATTGCTATTTACCCTTCATAAGGACCCTTTTCATCGAATCCGATCCGACTAAAGTGGGAGAGGCGGCACCCGCTAGCCACCTTATGCAACAAGTGCATGTCAGTCGGTGGAACCTGTCTCGCGTAAGCGTACGTGTAAGGTCTGTCCGGGCCGCTTCATCCCACAATGCCGCCGAATCAAGATAGGAATAGTAACGGTAAGCAAATTGTACAAACCGTCGCCCACAACTACTTGTGTTCTACTCATGCATAGAATCTACGCAATAAACCTAGCTCATGATGCCACTGTTGGGGAACGTAGCAGAAATTCAAAATTTTCTACGCATCACCAAGATCAATCTATGGAGATACTAGCAACGAGAGAGAGGGGAGTGCATCTTCATACCCTTAAAGATCGCGATGTGGAAGTGTTACAAGAACGCAGATGAAGGAGTCGTACTCATAGTGATTCAGATCGCGGTTGATTCCGATCTAAGTGCCGAACAACGGCACCTCCGCATTCAACACACGTGCAGCCCGATGACGTCTCCCGTGCCTTGATCCAGCAAGGGGAGAGGGAGAGGTTGGGGAAACTCCGTCCAGCAGCAGCACGACGGCGTGGTGGTGGTGGCGGAGCGTGGCACTCCAGCAGGGCTTCGCCAAGCACCGCAAGAGACGAGGAGGGAGAGGGGTAGGGTTGCGCCAAGAGGGAGATGTTCTCATGTGTATGGCAGCCCCAAACCCCCACTATATATAGGGGGAAGGGAGGGGCTGTGCCCCCACCTAGGTTTCCACCCCTAGGGGTGGCGGCCAGCCCTAGATCCCATCTAGGGGGGCGGCCAAGGAGGAGAGAGGGGGGCGCACCACTAGGTGGGCCTTAGGCCCATATGAGCCTAGGGTTTCCCCCTTTAACTTCTCTCTTGACCTTGGGCCCTGGTGGGGGCGCACCAGCCCACCTGTGGCTGGTCCCCTCCCACACTTGGCCCACGCAGCCCTCTGGGTCCAGTGGCCCCACCTGGTGGACCCCCGGGACCCTCCCGGTGGTCCTGGTACGTTATCGATAGCACCCGAAACTTTTCTGGTGACCAAAACAGGACTTCCCATATATAAATCTTTACCTCCGGACCATTTCGGAACTCCTCGTGACGTCCGGGATCTCATCCGGAACTCCTAACAACCTTAAGTGTGTAGACCCTACGGGTTAGGGAATCATGCAGACATGACCGAGACAACTCTCTGGCCAATAACCAACAGCGGGATCTGGATACCCATGTTGGCTCCCACATGTTCCACGATGATCTCATCGGATGAACCATGATGTCAAGGATTCAATCAATCCCGTATACAATTCCCTTTGTCTATCGGGTATAAGATTTACTTGCCCGAGATTCGATCGTCGGTATACCGATACCTTGTTCAATCTCGTTCGGCAAGTCTCTTTACTCATTCCGTAACACATCATCCCGTGATCAACTCCTTGGTCACATTGTGCACATTATGATGATGTCCTACCGAAAGTGGGCCCAGAGATACCTCTCCGTCATACGGAGTGACAAATCGATCTCGATTCGTGCCAACTCAACAGACACTTTCGGAGATACCGTAGTGCACCTTTATAGCCAACCCGATTACGTTGTGGACGCTTTGGTACACCCAAAGCATTCCTACGGTATCCGGGAGTTGCACAATCTCATGGTCTAAGGAAATGATACTTGACATTAGAAAAGCTCTTAGCAAACGAACTATACGATCTTGTGCTATGCTTAGGATTGGGTCTTGTCCATCACATCATTCTCCTAATGATGTGATCCCGTTATCAATGACATCCAATGTCCATGGTCAGGAAATCATAACCATCTATTAATCAACAAGCTAGTCAACTAGAGGCTCACTAGGGACATGTTGTGGTCTATGTATTCACACATGTATTACGGTTTCATGTTAATACAATTATAGCATGAACAATAGACAATTATCATGAACAAGGAAATATAATAATAACCATTTTATTATTTCCTCTAGGGCATATTTCCAACACATAGTGCTTCCGCTTGTGCACGGGCATAGCCGCTCCTCGGCAGAGTCGACAGCCAGCGGGGAGCATGGTGCTTCTACTTGGATGTTGGATGGGGGGGCCTCTCTGGGAGGAGCCCCCGGGGCATGTACAGCCTCGCCCTGACATGTGGCTTGCACGGCAAGGCTTCGAGGTGTATTTGTGGCGACCGGTTCTCCGGGTACAAATTCCCAGAAAAACTGGCCGTTGCGCTCATCAGCCCCAGGATAATTGTTAGCTGATGAGGCACCAACTTGATACAGAAATTCCAAGCAAATACAAAATATGTAGTACAAGACCATTTTGGTCTATGAGTACAACAAATGGTTTCTAGTGGTTGATGGAGGAAGCGGGTTGAAAATCATCAGTGCCTATGGGACTCCATTTCCCACGGGAACAGCTGACCAGGTTAACTCCTATCTTCGCGAGACTGCTATCACCGTTGCTTAGGTTTCGGGGCTGCCAACACGGTCGCTCCTTTCCATAAGAAATCTGGCCAAGACAATAGCTGTGGTAAAGCCAGTGAGTACTTTGAATGTACTCGCAAACATTATGAACACAGGGATAATATTGTACTGATGTGCTAAAAATATTTTATACTCATGACGTCAGTCACAACAATATAAATATAACTCTGATGCGTGTAATCATGATATATATGAATATGCAATATCAAGGAAGTATAAAAAGGGGTATAATGAAATAAATAACAAGCATGCCACAGTCGGGCGTCTGAGCGACACCACATAAAGGGCTTTAAAAGAAATGCCACAGCCGGGCGTCTGAGCGACACCACATAAAGGGCTTTAAAAGAAATGCCACAGTCGAGTCTGGCGACACCACTTAAAGGGCTTTAAGAGAAATGCCACGGTCAAGGCGTCTGAGCGACACCACATAAAGGGCTTTAAAAGAAATGCCACGATCAAGGCGTCGAGCGACACCACATAAAGGGCTTTAAAAGAAATGTCACGGTCGAGGCGTCTGAGCGACACCACTTAAAGGGCTTTAAGAGAAATGCCACGATCGGCGTCGAGCGACACCACATAAAGGGCTTTAAAAGAAATGCCACAATCGGGCGTCCGAGCGACACCACATAAAGGGCTTTAAAAGAAATGCCACGGTCGGCGTCTGAGCGACACCACTTAAAGGGCTTTAAGAGAAATGCCACGATCAAGGCGTCGAGCGACACCACATAAAGGGCTTTAAAAGAAATGCCACAAGGCGTCCGAGCGACACCACATAAAGGGCTTTAAAAGAAACAATCACGGTGAATATCCCGAGGCGAGAACCATCCCAGAGATACTCGATGATAACAATAATATTCATGGGTTAGTCAACAACAATAATAATCATAATTATCACAAGTCACAAGTAATAATATCAGTTCTGACTTAACAGTTTCACCTCCGAAGACCGACACTAAGAC
This sequence comes from Aegilops bicornis, assembly GCA_021605145.1. NCBI lineage: Eukaryota > Viridiplantae > Streptophyta > Magnoliopsida > Poales > Poaceae > Aegilops > Aegilops bicornis. The sequence continues at coordinate 343,149,647 of CM038670.1, forward strand.
CAATACTTGACCCATCCCAGACTGAAATCCTTAACCATGGACACGGCTATTCGAATAGGTTTAATCTCTGCAGAGGGTGTACTCTTTACCCACGAGTAACGGATTTCTTTAGTCCATCGGGACTAATTCCGTCTACGGTCTTTTTGTTGAAAACACACCTAACTTGCACACACCAGCTTATCTCACACGTGTCTGGAATCACCCACGACACCTGTCAAGCAAACTCTAAGTGGGGAGGCTACAACCTCGCTGTAGCATGGGATCAAATTTATATCGCAAGGCTCTAAGGGGTGGCCTCCTCTCGGTCTCAACCGAAACACCCATGCCCCCGGTCCGGTGGCCTGCCTACCAGCTACAACCGGTATCTTCCACCCTGGCCTCTCTCAGACGGTGTGTGCTAGAAAGAGGTTGACAACTTCTTGAACCGTACTCTACTTGTTGTAGAGACGAGTGGTAGTCTGAAACAAGTATGGGGATTCTTTGGAACAAGACTCGATCTACGATCGACTCAGGAGGTTTAAGTATTCCCTGCATGATTAGCATAACGAATATATTTCAACCAACAGAGTCACCGCTCATATTACCTTACCATGCCATACCAGACATAACCGTCCCGACGGAGACCGGCGTCAAACTCATGCCTACCCAAGGCAGAGGTTTTCCCGGTTTCCTTGTCGGTATGCATGCAAGCACATGAGGATGATTGTCATCACAAGTGTGTTCATTTCCAACAGCATGGAAATTACTAACATGCACCCATGCATATGATCATATCACATGAAATAACAAGTTTCTCCAAAGTGAGGTGATGTTAAAAACGTGTCATCAAACACACAAAAATATTTATGCCGGGTTCGAATGCTTGCCTTCAGGTCATGGGAAGGCAGGGTGCATTTCAAACTCTTGAAATACTTCTCCTCTCTTCAAAAATCCTATTTTGGAAATATAAATGAATTAACACAAAAATAAAAACAGCACAAAAAGTTGTTCTGAAATTTTTTCAAATAAATCTTAAAATAAACTAGACAATATTTGAGATAGGTAGGAAAAAGAATCAATTCATTTGGAGTTATATTTAAAAAGATACAGCAGGTCAAAGTTTGGTCAAAATCTGTTTTTAAAATAAAACAGAAAAGAAAACGTTTCAAATAAAAACGTACACGTCGAAAGCGTATTCGGAAAAGGCGCTTCCATTTACTCCTGCGCGGACGGCTGGGTCGCTGACGGTGGGCCCGCCTGGCCCACTGGTCAGGTTTGACCAGCCACGCGCGCGCCGTCTCCCCTCTGACCGAACGGAGGCGGAGCTCCGGCGAGGTTTTGCCGGCGAACGGGGGCGTCTCTTGGTGATCTGAGGGTATGGGTGTACTCAGGGGGTCGAGACGAGTCTGTGGGTACCCGCCATGGTCGCCGACGTGGACGGAGTTGCCGGCGACGAGCTTCGCGGCGGAGCCGGCGTTCGGGTGGATAGTGAGTTTGGGGCTGCGGAGGTCTCCGACCAAAATTGATCGAGGGGTTGCACTCGCGAGAGGGAGGGGGAGTTCTTGGTGGAGAGAATGGAGAGGGAGGGGCACTTTGGTGGCGTACGGAATCGGCCGGAGCGAGGCGGCGACCGAATCGGGCCGGAATCGGGAAGAAGGCCTTCCCTCCTCGAATGTTGGCTGTGGTGGCTCTAGGAGGATCGAAGAGGTTGCTGAGAACACGATTGGTCTCCGGGGCCCTTATATACGCTGTGGAGGTCGGTTCCGAGGCGGCCGGGCGATAAGGATGGCGGGAACCGTCATTCTGTAGTAATGGCGACGCGGCGGGCGACGCTGCTAGAGGACGAAGCTGCGGCTGAGTTGGAGATGCTTAAGGGGCAGCTGGCGAGCGGAGGAGGTTTGGGCGGTGCCGTCCATGGATGCGGCCGCAAGCGTGCCGCCAAGGAGCTTGCTGCGGCGCCACTGTAGCGAGCCAGGGGTGGTCGGGGCTCTTGGCACGACGCGGCAAGGGGGAAAGGATCAGGGTGAGCTCCGGGAGGTTTATCCAGGGGCGCGCTTGCTCGGGCGCGGGCACGTGCAAAACGCTTTCTGCTTTCGCGCCCGGCGCACGGCGTCTGCTCGACGAAATGCCAGGATGGCCAAAACGGCTAGAGATCAAATGCAAATCCACAGGTCTGGGTTAGAGACCATTAGCAGGCTACTAGACAACTTGGTTTGGACAGATGGGAAAGTTCACAACACAAACTTACAATCATGCCAAACTGTCCATGCCCACGGGGTGTTCGACAAAATGCCGATGCACTTAGGCATTTCTTGGAGTGACCAAAACTTCCAGAGTGGGGTCTCTGTGGGTGCACAAGAGGGTGGTGAGGTTAGTTGGTGAAAAGCACAAACTTGCTAGTGCAAGTTTTGCGTAACTTCAATTCTGGACAGGATGTGAGTGGCATTATTTCATGAACCAAAAATATGCCAATGGTTGCATGCTCCTGGACTTAGGGGTTTAGTATGGAGGACTACAAGTAGGAGAAGGAATCAAGGGCCAAAGAGCAAGCAATAATATGGTTATTGTACAAACCATCAAGATGGACCAGAATGAAGATTAGGTTGATTCACTCAAAATTTCAAAGAACATCCTTGGATTATTGCATATAATGGAATCATATGCTGCTACTGACATCCCATAATTTTGGTGGAAGCTAGAAACAAATATTTAAAAGGGTTGCAGTGAAAAATTGCCCACTGGACCAGAGAAGAAAAACATGTGTAGCTCTCAAAATATGCAATGAATGAAATATATTATTGCACAAAAGTGATTTAGAGACATCACATGACATCTCCAAATTTTGGTTGGATTTTTAGTTAATTTTATCAAATGGTTGTGGTACAAAAAGAGCTCCAAAACTAAAACAAGTCATTTTAATGAACATAGCTCAGGGTGGAATAATTTAATAAATAAATCTACTGATTAGGAAATTGTTTTAATGAGAGGGCTTAGAAGTCCAATATATTTTGGAGGGATCCACTTGGGAGAAATTCCTTAATATTAAAGGAAATTTTTTTTTTGAAATCAGCAGAGATATTCTTGCAGGCAAAAATTTTAAACTCTTGGCAAAATTTTAATAACTAAAATCTGGTTAGATTTTTGGGCTGTTACAGTATTTTGGCACTCGTGAGCTAGCGCGGGACTCACGAGCCCCTACCTCAAGGCGGGTTGCGCCTGGTCTTGAGTCTTGGTGACTGTATGTTCCTGCAAGGCGGTTAGATGCAAGCACTCTACGTCCTCAGGTCCCGGCCCTCGTGCGAGCTCAGCCACCGTTGGTATGCCAGGTCGCGATGCCGTGGTCAAGGCCAGGGGGTGAGGGCTGGAGAGCCAGTAAGAGCTCCTGAGTCGCGATGCTCAGGAGCCCCCCTTTTAACGTGCAAGCGAATTGCATAGGATGAACAGACCCGTGGCGGGCGGCAATCGAGCAGGCGATAGCCGTTGGTAGGTTAAGCATGAAGAGCGGACCAACTTGGATAAATGCAGGAAGATACATGCCACCGGGTCCGGCCCGAGCGGCTTGGGGATGATGCAGCCTGAGGGCCCCCCCCCCAACTGTTGGGAACGTAGTAATTTCAAAAAAAATTCCTACGATCACGCAAGACCATGGTGATGGCATAGCAACGAGAGGGAAGAGTGTCCGTCCACGTACCCTTGTAGACCGAAAGCGGAAGCGTTATAACAACGCGGTTGATGTAGTCGTGCGTCTTCACGATCCGACCGATCCCAAAGACCGAACGCACGGCACCTCCGAGTTACGCACACGCTCAGCTCGATGACGCATCCCCGGACTCCGATCCGGCAAAGTGTCGGGATGAGTTCCGTCAAGACGACGGCGTGGTGGCGATGTTGATGCTCCACCGACGCAGGGCTTCGCCTAAGCTCATGACGATATGACTTCTCGGCGAGGGCTTCGCCTAAGCTCATGACGATATGACCAAGTGGAATATGGTGGAAGGGGCACCGTGACACGGCTAAGGAAAGATCCGTAGATCAACTTGTGTGTCTTGGGGTGCCCCCGCCTCGTGATATAAAGGAGGCAAGGGGAGGTGGCCGGCCCTAGGGGAGGCGCACTAAGGAGGAGTCCTACTCCCGGGAGTAGGACTCTCTCCTAGTTGGACTAGGATTGGAGGAGGGGAAGAGGGAAGGCGCCGCCCCCTTTCCTTGTCCTATTCGGACTAGAGGGGGAGGGGGCGCGCAGCCCACCTTGGCTGGCCCTTCCTCTTCTCTCCTATGGCCCATTAGGCCCATGGACCTCCGGGGTTCCGGTAACCTCCGGTACTCGGTAAAATCGATTTCACCGGAACACTTCCGATGTCCAAATGTAGGCTTCCAATATATCAATCTTTATGTCTCGACCATTTCGAGACTCCTCGTCATGTCCGTGATCACATCCGGGACTCGAACAACCTTCGTGCATCAATACTTATAAACTCATAATGAACTCATCGAAACGTTAAGCGTGCGGACCCTACGGGTTCGAGAACTATGTAGACATGACCTAGAACCATTCTCGATCAATAACCAATAGCGGAACACGGATGCCCATATTGGTTCCTACATATTCTACGAAGATCTTTATCGGTCAAACCGCATAACGACATACGTTGTTCCCTTTGTCATCGGTATGTTACTTACCCGAGATTCGATCGTCGGTATCCAATACCTAGTTCAATCTCGTTACCGGTAAGTCTCTTTACTCGTTCCGTAATACATCATCTCACAACTAACTCATTAGTTGTAATGCTTGCAAGGCTTAAGTGATGTGTATTACCGAGAAGGCCTAGAGATACCTCTCCGACAATCGAAGTGACAAAACCTAATCTCGAAATACGCCAACCCAACAAGTACCTTTGGAGACACCTGTAGTACTCCTTTATAATCACCCAGTTACGTTGTGACGTTTGGTAGCACCCAAAGTGTTCCTCCCAAACGGGAGTTGCATAATCTCATAGTTACAGAACATGTATGGGTCATGAAGAAAGCATTAACATACTAAACGATCAAGTGTTAAGCTAATGGAATGGGTCATGTCAACCAGATCATTCAACCAATGATGTGACCTTGTTAATCAAATAACAACTCCTTGTTTATGGTTAGGAAACATAACCATCTTTGATTAACAAGCTAGTCAAGTAGAGGCATACTAGTGACATACTTTGTTTGTCTATATATTCACACATGTATTATGTTTCCGGTTAATACAATTCTAGCATGAATAATAAACATTTATCATGATATAAGGAAATAAATAATAACTTTATTATTGCCTCTAGGGCATATTTCCTTCAGCCTCCCACTTGCACTAGAGTCAATAATCTAGATTACAAAGTAATGATCCTAACACCCATGGAGTCTTGGTGCTGATCATGTTTTGCTCGTGGAAGAGGCTTAGTCAACGGTCCGCAACATTCAGATCCGTATGTATTTTGCAAATCTCTATGTCTCCCACTTGGACTTGGTCCCGAATGGAATTGAAGCGTCTCTTGATATGCTTGGTCCTCTTGTGAAATCTGGATTCCTTTGCCAAGGCAATTGCACCGATATTGTCACAGAAGATCTTCATAGGTCCCGATGCACTAGGTATGACACCTAGATCGGAAATGAACTCTTTCATCCAGACTCCTTCATTTGTCGCTTCGAAGCAGCTATGTACTCCGCTTCACATGTAGATCCCGCCACGACGCTTTGTTTAGAAGCGCACCAACCGACAGCTCCACCGTTTAATAAAAACACGTATCCGGTTTGCGATTTAGAATCGTCCGGATCGGTGTCAAAGCTTGCATCGACGTAACCATTTACGACTAGCTCTTTGTCACCTCCATATACGAGAAACATATCCTTAGTCCTTTTCGTGTATTTCGGGATGTTCTTGATCACTGTCCGATGATCCATTCTGGATTACTTTGGTACCTTCCTGCCAAGCTTACAGCTAAGCATACGTCAGGTGCGGTACACAGCATTGCATACATGATAGAGCCTATGGCTGAAGCATAGGGAACATCTTTCATTTTTCTCTATCTTCTGCATTGTGGTCGGGCATTGAGTCCGACTCAATCTTATACCTTGCAACATGTGCAAAAACCTTTCTTTGCACGATCCATTTTGAACTTTTTCAAAACTTTATCAAGGTATGTGCTTTGTGAAAGTCCAATTAAGCGTCTTGATCTATCTCTATAGATCTTGATGCCCAATATGTAAGCAGCTTCACCGAGGTCTTTCATTGAAAAACTTTTATTCAAGTATCCTTTTATGCTATCCAGAAATTCTATATCATTTCCAATCAATAATATGTCGTCCACATATAATATCGGAAATGCTCTGAGCTCCCACTCACTTTCTTGTAAATACTGAGGCTTCTCCAAAAGTGCAGACAAACCCATATGCTTTGATCACACTATCAAAGCGTTTATTCCAACTCCGAGAGGCTTGCACGGACCATAAATTGATCGTTGGAGTTTGCACACTTTGTTAGCACCCTTTGGATCGACAAAACCTTCTGGTTGCATCATATACAACTCTTCTTCTAGAAATCCATTCAAGAATGCAGTTTTACATCCATTTGCCAAATTTCATAATCATAAAATGCGGCAATTGCTAACATGATTCGGACAGACTTAAGCATCGCCACGGGTGAGAAAGTCTCATCGTAGTCAACCCCTTGAACTTGTCGAAAACCTTTCGCAACAAGTCGAGCTTTGTAGACACTTATATTACCATCGGCGTCAGTCTTCTTCTTAAAGATCCATTTATTTTCAATGGCTTGCCGATCATCGGGCAAGTCAACCAAAGTCCATACTTTGTTCTCATACATGGATCCCATCTCAGATTTCATGGCTTCCAGCCATTTTATGCGAATCTGGGCTCACCATCGCTTCTTCATAGTTTGTAGGTTCGCCATGGTCAAGTAACATGACTTCGAGAATAGGATTACCGTACCACTCACAGTGCGTATTTTACTCTGGTTGACCCACGAGGTTCAAGAGTAACTTGATCGAAGTTTCATGATCATCATCATTAGTTTCCTCACTAATTGGTGTAGTTGTCACAGGAACCATTTCTTGTGATGAACTACTTTCCAATAAGGGAGCAGATCTGCTTATCTCATCAAGTTCTACTTTCCTCCCACTCACTTCTTTCGAGAGAAACTCTTTCTCTAGAAAGGATCCGAATTTAGCAACGAAAATCTTGCCTTCAGATCTGTGATAGAAGGTGTACCCAACAGATTTCCTTTGGGTATCCTATGAAGACACATTTTCCGATTTGGGTTCGAGCTTATCTGGTTGAAGTTTCTTTACATAAGCATCGCAGCCCCAAACTTTAAGAAACAACAACTTTGGTTTCTTGCCAAACCACAGTTCATAAGGCGTCGTCTCAACGGATTTTGACAGTGTTCTATTCAACGTGAATGCGGTCGTCTCTAAAGCATAACCCCAAAACGATAGCGGTAAATCGGAAATAGACATCATAGATCGCACCATATCTAGTAAAGTACGATTACGACGTTCGGACACACCATTTCTCTGTGGTGTTCCGGGTGGCGTGAGTTGCGAAAACTATTCCACATTGTTTCAAATGTAAACCAAACTCGTAACTCAAATATTCTCCTCCATGATCAGATCGTAGAAATTTTATTCTCTTGTTACGATGATTTTCCACTTCACTCTGAAATTCTTTGAACTTTTCAAATGTTTCAGATTTGTGTTTCATTAAGTAGATATACCCATATTTGCTCAAATCATCTGTGAAGGTGAGAAAATAACGATACCATGGCGATGCCTCAACATTCATTGGACCACAAACATCGGTATGTATGATTTCCAACAAATCAGTTGCTCGCTCCATAGTTCCGAGAACGGCGTTTTGGTCATCTTGCCCATGAGGCACGGTTCGCAAGTACCAAGTGATTCATAATCAAGTGATTCCGAAGCCCATCAAGATGGAGTTTCTTCATGCGTTTTACACCGATATGACCTAAACGGCGATTGCCACAAATAAGTTGCACTATCATTATCAACTCTGCATCTTTTGGCTTCAACATTATGAATATGTGTATCACTACTGTCGAGATTCAACAAGAATAGACCATTCTTCAAGGGTGCATGACCATAAAAGATATTACTCATATAAATAGAACAACCATTATTCTCTGATTTAAATGAATAACCGTCTCGCAATAAACATGATCCAGATATAATGTTCATGCTCAACGCCGGCACCAAATAACAATTATTTAGGTCTAAAACTAATCCCGAAGGTAGATGTAGAGGTAGCGTGCCGACTGCGATCACATCGACTTTGGAACCATTTCCAACGCGCATCGTCACCTCGTCCTTAGCCAATCTTCGCTTAATCTGTAGTCCTGTTTCGAGCTGCAAATATTAGCAACAGAACCGGTATCAAATACCTGTACTCTGCGAGTATTAGCAAGGTACACATCAATAACATGTATATCACATATACCTTTGTTCACCTTGCCATCCTTTTATCCGCCAAATACTTGGGGCAGTTCCGCTTCAAAGGTCCGATGCTTGCGGTAAAAACACTTTCAGTTGTGCTTAGGTCCAGACTTGGGTTTCTTCTCTTGATCGCAACTTTCTTGCTGTTCTTTTTGAAGTTTCCTTCTTCTTCCCTTTGCCCTTTTCTTGAAACTAGTGGTCTTGTTGATCATCAACACTTGATGCTCTTTCTTGATTTCTACCTCCATGACTTTTAGCATCGCGAAGAGCTCGTGAATTGTCTTAGTCATCCCTTGCATATTATAGTTCATCACGAAGCTCTTGTAGCTTGGTGGCGATGATTGGAGAATTACATCAATGACACTATCATCCGGAAGATTAACTCCCAGCTGAATTAAGTGATTGTTATACCCGGACATTTTGAGTATGTGCTCATTGACGTAACTATTCTCCTCCATCTTGCAGCTATAGAACTTATTGGAGACTTCATATCTCTCAATCCGCATTTGCTTGAAATATTAACTTCAACTCTGGAACATCTCATATGCTCCATGACGTTCAAAACGTCGTTGAAGACCCGGTTCTAAGCCGTAGCATGGCACACTTGAACTATAGAGTAGTCATCACTACGCTTTGCCGACGTTCACAACTTCGGCTCGACATCTGCAGCGAACTGTCACCCGGCGGTGCTTCCGGGGCGTAATTTTACGTGCAGCAATGAGGATAATCCTCAAGTTACGGACCCAGTCCGTGTAATTGCTACCATCATTTTTCAACTTTGCTTTCTCAAGGAACGCATTAAAATTCAACGGAACAACAAAGACGAGCCATCTATCTACAGTAAACATAGACAAGCAAAATACTATCGGTACTAAGTTCATGATAAATTTAAGTTCAATTAATCATATTAAAAAACTCCCACTTAGACAGACATCTCTCTAGTCATCTAAGTGATCACGTGATCCATATCAACTAAACCATGTCCGATCATCACGTGAGATGGAGTAGTTTCAATGGTGAGCATCACTATGTTGATCATATCTACTATATGATTCACGCTCGACCTTTCGGTCTCCGTGTTCCGAGGCCATATCATTATATGCTAGGCTCGTCAAGTTTAACTCGAGTATTCGGCGTGCGCAACTGTTTTGCACCCGTTGTATTTGAACGTAGAGCCTATCACACCCGATCATCACGTGGTGTCTCAAAGACGAAGAACTTTCGCAACGGTGCATACTCGGGAGAACACTTCTTGATAATTTTTAGTGAGAGATCATCTTATAATGCTACCGTCAATCAAAGCAAGATAAGATGCATAAAGGATAAACATCACATGCAATCAACATAAGTGATATGATATGGTCATCATCATCTTGTGCTTGTGATCTCCATCGCCGAACACCGTCATGATCACCATCGTCACCGGCGCGACACCTTGATCTCCATCGTAGCATCGTTGTCGTCTCGCCAACTATTGCTTCTACGACTATCGCTACTCCTTAGTGATAAAGTAAATCAATTACATGGCGTTTGCATTTCATACAATAAAGCGACAACCATATGGCTCTCGCCGATTGTCGATAACTCGGTTACAAAACATGATCATCTCATACAATAAAATATAGCATCACGTTTGACCACATCACATCACAACATGCCCTGCAAAAACAAGTTAGACGTCCTCTACTTTGTTGTTGCAAGTTTTACGATGGCTGCTACGGGCTGAGCAAGAACCGTTCTTACCTACGCATCAAAACCACAACGATAGTTTGTCAAATAGACTCCGTTTAACCTTCTCAAGGACCGGGCGTATCCACACTCGGTTCAACTAAAGTGAGAGGCAGACACCGCCGGTCACCTTTAAGCAACGAGTGCTCGGAGCGGTGAAACCAGTCTCGCGTAAGTGTACGCGTAATGTCGGTCCGGCCGCTTCATCTCACAATACCGCTGAACCAAAGTATGACATCTTTGGTAGGCGGTATGACTTGTATCGTCCACAACTCACTTGTGTTCTACTCGTGCATATGACATCAACGCATAAAACCAGGCTCGGATGCCCTTGTTGGGGAACGTAGTAATTTCAAAAAATTTCCTACGATCACGCAAGACCATGGTGATGGCATAGCAACGAGAGGGAAGAGTGTCCGCCCACGCCTCGTGAGACCGAAAGCGGAAGCGTTATAACAACGCTGGAGTGTCGGGGATGAGTTCCGTCAAGACGACGGGCGCAGTGACGATGTTGATGCTCCACCGACGCAGGGCTTCGCCTAAGCTCGCGATGATATGACTTCTCCGGCGCGAGGCTTCGCCTAAGCTCCGCGACGATATGACCAAGTGGAATATGGTGGAAGGGGCACCGCACACGGCTAAGGAAAGATCCGTAGATCAACTTGTGTGTCTTGGGGTGCCCCTGCCTCATATATAAAGGAGGCAAGGGGAGGTGGCCGGCCCTAGGGGAGGCGCGCAGGAGGAGTCCTACTCCCACCGGGAGTAGGACTCCCCCCCCTCTCCTAGTTGGACTAGGATTGGAGGAGGGGAAAGAGGGAAGGGGCGCCGCCCCCCCTCTCCTTGTCCTATTCGGACTAGAGGGGGGAGGGGGGCGCGCAGCCCACCTTGGCTGGCCCTTCCTCTTCTCTCCTATGGCCCATTAGGCCCATGGACCTCCGGGGGTTCCGGTAACCTCCGGTACTCTAAAATCCCGATTTCACCGGAACACTTCCGATGTCCAAATGTAGGCTTCCAATATATCAATCTTTATGTCTCGACCATTTCGAGACTCCTCGTCATGTCCGTGATCACATCCGGGACTCAACAACCTTCGTGCATCAATACTTATAAACTCATAATGAACTGGCCATCGAAGCGTTAAGCGTGCGGACCCTACGGGTTCGAGAACTATGTAGACATGACCTAGAACCATTCTCGGTCAATAACCAATAGCGGAACCTGGATGCCCATATTGGTTCCTACATATTCTACGAAGATCTTTATCGGTCAAACCGCATAACGACATACGTTGTTCCCTTTGTCATCGGTATGTTACTTACCCGAGATTCGATCGTCGGTATCCAATACCTAGTTCAATCTCGTTACGGTAAGTCTCTTTACTCGTTCCGTAATACATCATCTCACAACTAACTCATTAGTTGTAATGCTTGCAAGGCTTAAGTGATGTGTATTACCGAGAAGGCCTAGAGATACCTCTCCGACAATCGGAGTGACAAAACCTAATCTCGAAATACGCCAACCCAACAAGTACCTTTGGAGACACCTGTAGTACTCCTTTATAATCACCCGATTACGTTGTGACGTTTGGTAGCACCAAAGTGTTCCTCCGATAAACGGAGTTGCATAATCTCATAGTTACAGGAACATGTATGGGTCATGAAGAAAGCATTAACATACTAAGCGATCAAGTGTTAAGCTAATGGAATGGGTCATGTCAACCAGATCATTCAACCAATGATGTGACCTTGTTAATCAAATAACAACTCCTTGTTTATGGTTAGGAAACATAACCATCTTTGATTAACAAGCTAGTCAAGTAGAGGCATACTAGTGACATCTTGTTTGTCTATATATTCACACATGTATTATGTTTCCGGTTAATACAATTCTAGCATGAATAATAAACATTTATCATGATATAAGGAAATAAATAATAACTTTATTATTGCCTCTAGGGCATATTTCCTTCACCAACAAGGTAAGCTAAAGACATAATCAAAAGGGATACATGCCACAGGGACGGACCCATGTGGCCTGGGAATAATGCAGCCCGAGGGGCGCTCCCAGCTTAAACGACCTTGGAAGATGTCACCTGGTTCTGTAGATGAAGTAGAGTTGGTGCAGCTGAAGGCGTGCGCTGAAGAAACGACTCCTCACGAGCCACCGAGACCCTGAGCCTCGGGAGGCTCTCGGGGCTCGGGAGGTTCCCTGAAGACCGTCTCCATCTCCTCCAGGACGGCGTGGTACCTGGCCTCCTGAGCCGCCAGGACACGCTACAGGTCGCGTTGATAGGCTGACGCCACGCTCGGCAAGCTGAAGGGCATGCAAACGTAGCTATGTGGTGGGCCCTCGCAGCAGCCCACACGCGATGGCCAGAAGCGCTCCTGAGATGCGGCCCTGTTGAGCCTGGGGACGTCGATGTAGACACGCAGCCCAGCATCCTCGCCCGGATGCGGAGCTGCGCCTCGTGAGCGGCTGTCGCCGCGCATGGCTCTTGCTTCTTGCAGTTCCTGGGTGGTCTTGGTAGGAACTCCTGAGTGGTGGGCACTCCCTGCCCTGTGCGCTCCTGAGGAACATGTGCCGCGAAACACGCTTCCAAGTGGTGCCCAAGCGCCTCCCTCGTGAGGTTGGCAAGGTCTGAGGCCCTCCAGAAGAGAGCCCCCCGAGCCCTGCCCAAGGAGGGAGCCGGGCGCGCTTTCCTATACGATGGAGGGAGGCGCCCCTGGAGCGGGCGCTGATCCTGACGAGGCTCCTGCCGCGACGCCATCCTCCTAAGGTCCTGCACGGCGCGGCTGCTTCTTCTTGGGGATGGCCTCCGGAGGGCCTTCATTTCTGCTGCCGGGGTTGTCAATTGCTGTGGCTTGAAAGGCGCGCTCGAGGGAGCACACCACATCCCTCTCTTCACACGGGACCGTGATGATTCCTTCGCTTCCTGGCATCTTGAGAATGTTGTAGCCGTGATGAGTGACTGCCATGAACTTGGCCAGGGCTGGATACCCGAGGATGGCATTGTACGGCAGGCGGATGTGCGTGACATCAAAGTCGATGAGCTCGGTGCGGTAGTTCTTCGCTCCCCGAAGGTGACAGGCAGGCGGACCTGCCCTATCGGTGTGGTGGAACCGTCGGTCACTCCTGAGAAAAGCTTGGTGGGCTGGAGCTGTTCATATGGCACTTGGAGGTTGTTGAACGTGTCGACGGACAGGACGTTGAGCCCTGCGCCGCCGTCGATGAGGGTCTTGGTAACCTGCACATTGCTGATGACTGGGGAACACAACATAGGGAGGGCGCCAGCGGTAGCTGCGCACTTGAGCTGATCTGCCGAGTTGAATGTGATGGCCCATTGGGACCACTTGAGCGGGCGCGTGGCTTCGAGCTTGGGGAGCACCGCGTTCACCTCACGAGCGAACTATTTGAAGATGCGTTGAGAGGCTGGGGCCTGGGCGCCGCCCAAGATGCAGGCGATTGCACGCGGCTCCTGGAAGCCCCCAGCCCTCTCGTCTGGTGGTGGTCGTCGTTCCTTCTTGGTGGCGGCTGAGGAAGACCGGTGTTGCCCTGGGGGCGATCCTCACGAGGCGGGTCCCTCCAGGTGCCCTCGCGAGGTTGGTCCTACCAGCGGTCCTCACGAGGCCGGTCGCGCCACTCCTGGCGCGGGCCACGGTTGTCCTAGCGTCCGCCTTCTCGTCCTCCTCCGTGGCCGTAGCCCCGGTCGTTGCGCTCGGGGCATCGACCATAGCGTCCTTTCCGTATGGCTCTGAGCTATTGATAGTCGCTGGTGTTGTGGGTGTTCAGGTTGTGGAAGGCGCAGAACGGTCAGCCGTTCTTGGATGACTCGGGCTGATCTCTGCCCCGCTTGGTGTCGGGCTCCGCTGTGAGCACCACCGCCTCCTTGCGCTTCACGTCCTTGGCCTTGGCATTCTTCTCCTCTGCTCCTGCAGCTGGCAGCTCGAGGAGAGAAAGGCACCCCTCCTCAGCTCTTATGCACTTGGTCGCCAGGTTGAACAACTCCTGAGAGGTGTAGAGCTCCTCGTGGATGGCGAGCTCTTCCTTCATCTTGACGTCACGGACGCCGTCGAAAAACACGGAGATGATGGCCTCGTCCGTGACCTTGGGGATCTTGAGGCGGGTGTTGTTGAAGCGCTGGATATACTTCTGGAGGGTCTCTCCTGGTTGTTGCTTGATGCAGCGTAGATCACCCGCGGCCGGTGGGCGGTCGCGAGTGCCCTGGAAGTTGGCGACGAAGCGGTCGTGCATCTCGTCCCAGGAGGAGATCGAGCCGTGCTGTAGGTTTAGGAGCCAGGAGCGAGCCCCATCCTTGAGAGCCATGGGAAACCACTTCGCCATGACCATTTCATCCCCGTTGGCCGCTTCGATGCTCAGCTCATAGAGCTGCAGGAACTCCGCGGGGTCGGCGGTGCCGTCGTAGCGAGGAGGCAGATCCGGCTTGAACTTGCCTGGCCAGGCGACGCTACGCAGCTCGGGGGTGAAGGCGCGGCAGCCGGCCGTGGTTGCCGGGGCTCGCTTCGAAGGTGGAGCTTGGTCTTGACGAGGTCCGCGCTGCGCCGCTTCGGGCGGTGCGCGGTCTTGACGAGGTGGCGCGGGGAGCGCAGGTGCAGCTTCTCACGGCCGCGGGATTTCTTGGCAGCTTCTCTCTTCACGCGCGGGCGCCGGGCGCGGCGGATAATGCCGCGGAGCCGCGCGCCTTGGTGCCAAGGCGCCATCTTGGGGCCGAGGTGGTGGAGGCACGCCATGAGCCCTGTCGCCCGCAGCTGGTTGAGGGGGAGGCAGAGATTGGGACGGTGCCGGAGAGCCCCCTGCGGCGCGGACGAGCTCGGCGACGCAGTCGAGCCACTCCTCGTAGAGGTCGTCGACAGGGCGGTAGCGCAGGAGCTCATTCACCGCGAGGAGCGCGGCCCGTGCCTCCATGGGAGCGCGGTGCGCGTGAGACGAAGAACCGGCAGGGGTCAGTGATGGAGTAGCGATGCGGCCATCCTGCCGCACCGAAGGATGTAGCGAGGACGCCTGCTGCTCGTTCCCCGCCGGGCCGGTGGCAGTGTTGGCGGCGAGCGACGGAGAACGACGAGGTGGCCCGCCAATGGGAGCCGTCTGAGCGACGCGGGCGGTGAGAGCAGCCCGACGCTCAGCTCGAGCACGGCGAGCGTCCGCCATGGAGACAATGGAGCGTTGGAGCGATGAACTGATGGAGGGAAGCTACGGCGCACCCCTACCTAGCGCGCCAAATGTTGGATGTGGGGTTCTGGCAAACCCTTAAGGTTCAAACACTGGGGTGCGCGCAAAGTCTTTCCCTCCTATCAGTCTACGACCTAGCTCGCTAAGATCTCGCGGACGAACTCGACGAACTCGCAACACAGAAAGACACGAGGTTTATACTGGTTCGGGCCACCGTTGTGGTCTAATACCCTACTCCAGTGTGGTGGTGGTGGATTGCCTCTTGGGCTGATGATGAACAGTACAAGGGAAGAACAACCTCCTGGGATTGAGGTGTTCTTGTGCGTACGAGCTTGTGCGCGTCTCTGGATCCGTTCGCTACTACTGTGGTGGATAGACCTATTTATAGAGGCCCTGGTCCTCTTCCCAAATATCGAGCGGGAAGGGAGCCAACAACGACGGGCAAATTTGAAGGGGACAGCTAGTACATGCTATCCTGACAAAAGCGGTCTTCGCCTGTGAAAAGCTCAGGTGGTGATGTCATCTTGGGCTCCATGATGACCTCCGTCTTGCCGTCCTCCTCGTCTTGGTCTTGTTGCACCAATATAGCAACCTTTGCCTGATGCCTCGGTACTCTTCGCCTGCGCTGGCCTCCTTAGCACCAAAGAGGAAACAAGGACGTTGTGCGCGCTGGCGCCTGCCTGGCGCCCGCCTGGTACCGTTCGTCATGGCTCACATCACGAGGGCCTCGTGAGGTTTGCCCTGCCTTGATATCTCCGCTCCTCATGATCCTGCCCGGCTAGGCCACTCCAGAGGAGGTCTCGCGTCATCCGCCTCGCGAGGCTCCGACCCTCGTGAGGGTCTTGGATGCCTTGTTGATGAAGATGGGTCATACGGCCTGCTGGCTTAGCCACGCTGTGGTCCGCAGGCAGGCAAGTCTGGGGACCCCCGTTCCCAGAACGCCGACAACCCCTCAAAATTCTAAGGACACATGTTGGCAAAAACTCAAGACTCAACATTTTCATTTTAGTGATCCAAGATCACACTGAGTCCATAGGAAAAGCCAATACTATTAAAAGGGGATGAGGTGTTGCTTAATGGCTTGCTTGCTCAAAATGCTTAGTGATATGCTCCAAAAACCCTCAACCACTTTCTCATTTCCACATATGTCCCAAACCTAAAGTCAAACTCGGCCCCACCGATTTGATCTATCCGGCGCCACCGAGTTCATTTGACATTGCCATTGCCAGAAACCCTAATAAGTTTGCTCTCACCGATAGGGATCTCGGTCTCACCGAGATGGGATTGCAAACTCTTTGTTTCCCTTCGTAACGTTTCGGTCTAACCGAGATGAGCGATCGGTCCCACCAAGTTCACAATGCAAACTCTCTGTTTCCTCCTCGTAACGTTTCGGTCTAACCGAAATGAGCGATCGGTCCCACCGAGTTTGCCTGACCAGCTCTCTATTTTCCTATTACAAAAATCGGTCTCACCAAGTTTATGTGACCGGTCTCACAGAGATTACGTTGTGCCCTAACCCTAATTAAATCGTTCCCACCAAGTTGACATGTCAGTCCCACCGAAAATCCTAACATTCACATTTTGAACTATCAATTGAAGCACAAGAGCAGGGAGTTCATCATCAACACACCATCTATTAAGTTTTGGAGAGTGGTGTCTCCTAGATTGGTTAGGTGTCACTTGAGAGCCTCCGTCAATATTATGGAGTTGAACCAAGGAGTTTGTAAGGGCAAGGAGATCGCGTACTTCGTGAAGATCTACCCAAGTGAGGCAAGTCCTTAGTGGGCGATGGCCATGGTGGGATAGACAAGGTTGCTTCTTCGTGGATCCTTCATGGGTGGAGCCCTCCGTGGACTCGCGCAACCGTTACCCTTCGTGGGTTGAAGTCTCCATCAACGTGGATGTACGATAGCACCACCTATCGGAACCACGCCAAAAATCTTTGTGTCTACACTGCGTTTGCTCCCTCCAAACTCCTCCCCTTTACCTTCATATGCAATGATTTACATTCCGCTGCTATACTCATAGACTTACATGTGTAGGTTGATTGCTTGACTTGTGCTAAGTTGCTAAAATCTGCCAAGACTTAAAATTGGGAAAAGGCTAGATTTTATTTGGTCAAGTAGTCTAATCACCCCCTTCTAGACATACTTTCGATCCTACAAGTGGTATCGAGCTTTGGTCTCCATTTGCCTTGATTTCCATAGCTTTGGTGATCATAGACTTGGCTTCACAACCTAGGAGAGTATGGCGTCTAGCGAGGGAAATTGCCACCGTAGAGGTCCATACTTTGATGCTACTAATTTTGCTAGTTGGAAGCATAAGATGAAAATGCATATTCTTGGACATAACCCCGCCGTTTGGGCTATTGTGTGTATTGGCTTGCAAGGTGAACTCTTTGATGGGAGAAAACCGAATCGTGAAGCTACCGCGGAAGAGTTGAAGATGCTACAATACAATGCTCAGGCTTGTGATATCCTCTTCAAAGGATTGTGCCCCGAAGAATTCAACAAAATCAGCCGTCTTGAGAATGCAAAGGAAATTTGGGATACTTTGATTGATATGCACGAAGGTACCGACTCCGTCAAGGAATCCAAATTGGATGTGCTTCAAAGTCTGCTTGACAAGTTCAAAATGAAGGATGGTGAAGGTGTCGCTAAAATTTACTCTAGGCTTGCTCTCATCACAAATGAGATTGCCGGCTTAGGAAGTGAAGAGATGACCGACAGATTCATCATCAAGAAGATCCTAAGAGCCTTGGATGGATCGTGTGCACATTGATCCAAATTATGCCCAATTACAAAGATCTCAAGCCAACGGAACTCATTGGAAGAATTGTTGCTCATGAGATGTCACTCAAGGATAAAGAAGTGCTTCACAACAAGTCAAGTGGTGCTTATAAAGCCTCATGTGATGCTCCTACATCTTCAAGTGATAAACAAGCCTTATATGAGGAATTGAGCCTAATGGTGAAGAACTTCAACAAGTTCTACAAGAGTAGAAGCAAAGAAAGAAGTTCCAAGTCAAGGTCCTACAATGACAAAAGATCTTCTAGCCGTGAGCATAATTACTACAATTATGGAAGACCCGGACACTACTCCAATGAGTGTACGGCTCCCTACAAAAGAAGAGAAGACTCACCTAAAAGGAGATGTAGAAGAGAAGAATCACCTCCGAGAGAGAGGAGTAGAGATGATCGTTATGAACGAAGTACTTTTTGCAGAAGCAAGGACTCGGAAAGGAAGGACAAGTCATCAAGGAGCTACACAAAACGAAGACATCAAGCTCACGTTGGTGAATGGGTATCCGTCTCCGACTCCGGCCATCACTCCGTGAGAAGTTATCACTCCAACTCTGAATATATTCAAGATGAAGGTGTTGCCGGTCTAGCACTTGTGTGAACCAACTCCTATGACATATTTGACTCACCAAATGAAGGAATTGGAAGATGCTTCATTGCTAAAGGCCCAAAGGTATCACACCCCGAGTATGTTGATTTCAATAGTGATGAAGATGATTTGCTAGGTGATGATGATTTACTTGTTGACAACTCTAGTGATGAAAACTATGATGAACTTGCTATTAATCATGCTAATCAAGATAAAAATTAATGATGATGATAAGAAGGAGATTGAGCGTCTAACTAAAGAACTGAACACTCTTAAGTTAGCTCATGAAACTACCTTGGAAGATCATGAGATCTTTTGAAGATTCATGAGAAGCTACGCTTTGAAAAGCTCGACCTTGGGCAAGAGCATGGGTTCTTAAAGGCAATCAATGATGATCTTCGTAAGAAAAGTTCTTCTTACATTGCCAAGCATTTACTCTTGTCTACTTACATGCCACAAGTAAAGTCTAGCAACAAGAACAAGAAAGATTCTTCTTCTAGTAGTAACAATGATCATGTTAAATCCAATATTGTTGCTACTAGTAGTTCTCTTGATACCACTAATGATTCTCTTAGCCAAGTTACACTTGCGCAAGAAAATAGCTTATTGAAGGGAACTATAGAGAAAGGTGTTTACAAGAGCCTTGCCAGAAGTAAGAAATTTGAGGAAATTGTAAGCAAGTAAGGAAGGCACCGGAAGAATCAAGGTGTTAGTTTTGAATGAAATTTCAATGCCAATGGAATTGAATGGGAAGAAGATCAATACCCCAATACGAAGTTTGTTCCTCAACAAGAGAAGTATGATCCTACTTCTTTCAAGGGGACACAAGCTCCAGATGATCTTCCACCACAAGACCACAAGCAAAAATGGCAAGGACAAGCTTCAAGAGGAGATTGATGCATTTGAAGAAGCACCCAAGGCCTTGATCAAGTGGATTCCCAAGACTACATCAAGTTCTTCCTCATCAAGTACGACTACAACTCCTAGGATTCCCATCAAATTGATGTGGATCCCAAAGAAGAAGAACTGGAGAGTTCTTGAGGGTGACTGTGCCAACATACTTCACTCATATCATTTTGGCAAGGACAAGTGCAAACAACTTTGACATCTTGCACTAGTTCAAGGAGTCACAAACCCTCTTGTTGGTAGGACAAGGGACAAGGTAACCTAATGTTTTCATGCACATCATCTTCTATGAACTTCACTCTATGTCTATGGATATCCTTGCTTGTTCCTTCTGGGACTAACCCACGTAGGTATTGAAAATGCAACACACTCCAATGGATTGCTCTGAATGATCTTGATCAACATTGAGCATCCACATCTTCAACATCTACATGAAGTCATCATCGACAAAATCCAAGGTTAGTTCATCCCTCTTAGGGGGATATCACATCTAGGGGGAGCTTTACTCTAAATATTGAGCTAAAGCAACTCTAATGGTGTGAACACAACAATGCTTTATGTAAAAGTGGTAACCCCACTTGTTCTTAAACTATGAGTATGACCTATGATCAAATGTTCTCATTTGACTCCTAAGTCAATATACTAATATATAGGTGACCTAGTCATCGCCAATTGCTTGATAGGTGCTAGAGTGTTTGTGCATGCTTTGTCACATATTTTATTTGCCATTTTTTGTGTGAGGATGCTGGTTGCATATTTTACTCATTCGAGGACATCCATTTGTTGCTTTAATTGTTTGCCTCTTTTTTTCTTTTGCCAAATGGATGGACAAGAATGCCTAAGAACTTCCTCTAGCTATCTATGCTTTTCTCGTCTCAAACTCTATTCATGCTACATCACAAAGTTTGATCAAGACATATTCAAACCCTCTATGTGAGGAGCACTCGGAGTCACCGATTCTTCATAGACTTAAACTTCAAAAACCTCTCTGTGCATTTTGGTCTGACCGATTCATCCTTTTTGGTCTGGCCGAGTTCACTGAGTTGATCTAGGTTTTCAATCTCGGTGCACCGATTAGAACCTTTCGGCCACACCGAGTTGGTCCACTCGGTCACACCGATAGGGTCAGGATATATATAACGACGGGTCAAATTTTGGAAATTTCTCCAAAACCTCTTCGTCCGCGTGTGTCCTGCTCTGCCGTCTCGGGTCTTTGGATCATCCTCTCGTAACCAGCGACCTCCCGCCGCTGGTCTCCGTTGCCGTCAACGGAAATCTACACCGTCGTTGCCGCCATAGCGAGCTCATCACCGAGCTAGGGTATGAGTTCGAACCTTTGTGCTATCCTTACACTGGTGTGCGTCGGTCCTAAACAAACGGTTTTTTACCCCTTTCCATGACGGCCTTCGGAACTGTCGCCAAGTGATTGTGTGCAATAGGGGGTCCTTCCCACACGACCCAGAAACCGTCGGGGATATGGAACAGTGATCCAGAGGCCTTCCAAAATGTAATCATGCGCGATGCAGCACACACCAAATTCTTTCGCACATGTGGTATCGATGATTTAGCGTTTCTAATGACGCAGTGAAACCATTAGGTCTGTCGTAATGAACCGTTTGGGAAACAGTATGTAAGGCACATGGGCCAACATATGAACTGTGTGTGATTTGTGACCTATCGCACATGAGTTTTCTGCGTAACCCGTCTGCCATGCTAGACTCCATCGCACACGTTTTCCAACAATTACCGTCTGCGGTAATGTTCTATCACAAACGGTTCAGGAGCCCCTTCACACACATACAAGTGTTGTAGACCGTTTTTTATTTGATACGTACCACCGACGGTTGCCGCAAGAGTGACGTGTGCTTTTCGTTTGGGATCCCACACGTTTCCTGAAAAAAATACGACTGGGATTGTATTTTGCATTGGGCACGGTTTACTCCCAGTTCTCGTGTGCGATAACGCGACATCACAAACCGTTCCGGAGAACCTACACACACGTAGTAGCACTGCAAATGGTTTGTGATCTTCTGTGTATCACCGACGGTTCCAATACGATTGACGTATGCTTTCCAATGTGGATCGCAGACACTCATTTAGTTGAACCGTGTGCAGAGCAATTGCCAGGTTAAAACAGAAATATCCCATTTTGAATAGGCACGCAAAAAGCAAATTCACCACAATATTCAATTGAACAAATAGTGTCGACAGGAAGAACATTCATCAGATTTCGCAACAATTGCAATTGAACATATGGTAGCTAAATTCCAATGATTTGTCCACACATATATGCATTACATAATTAATCATAGTGTACAAAATACGAAGACCTCATCGGATGGAAAATAATGGATCCATGCGTTATACGTTTAGCGGCTAACTCTTACTCAATGTTTCAGGAGAAACCATGCTGAAATCTTCATCATCGCCAGTGGGATTCATGTAGTGATCTAGGAAGAAGTCGCTGATAAATCTCTGAACCATCAGCAATTCACCAGCCGGTAGCGGTTCAGGGGTCCTCGGTTTTAAGATGAGCTGCAGTATTTTTAAGATCAGAATGTGCCATATGAGTGGAGTAGAAGATATTAATTAAGATAGACTTCTTGGTACTAATTCGAGGATCGTCACGACTATCGCCAGATTTGCGGATGGAGATCATGTGTCCGCAAACATAGTATCCACAAAGGTTGGTCCCTGGTTCTTCTTTGAGGACACTGAAATTTTTTGTACAAAATTAGTCATGTATTTGTCCTATTAGGAACAACCTAACCGGTGTTAGATGTATTATTTTTTCTTTGGACAAAATAGAAAGAGGTTTATTTAGAAGCTTAAGAAAGCCACGAACTTACGAATGATGTCGAAATCTGAAAGACAATCAGTGTATGTGTGGTTGTTTACTTGACTTACCCTTCATGATATGGCCAGAGAAATGATTTTGCATGGGACGTGTTTTCGAAGATACGGACGACCGTGTTAACGGCCGATCTGTCGATCCTTTTCATGTAATGCTGTGCCATTTGCTAATGTATGATCTATGAAATACACACTCTCACTTTGTCTTCTCTGCGTGTTCAATCCCCTGAGAGGAATAAAATGCAGTTAGCTATTTATCATTTACAGCCTTGTATGGAGAAGTTGATCAGAGTTTGTTAAGTACTTACAAAATCACGCATCTAACAAGAGTGGCATCGAGCACGTTGATGTTGAAGAAGAGATGTAAGTCCTCGAAACTCACAATGATGGAACCAGCATCGTGTCGGAAATGATCTCTTTTGTAGTGGACTAGCAAATGGTGATGACCTTCTGACATTTGATACATGCAATATTCATGTAACTCGCGGCAACGGGATCTGCACTCATCAAAGTATTCGCCAACAAGAAATGGCTGACTATGGACGTAATTGCGTGCTTCAAGTACATCTGCTTTTCTTTTAGCAAGCAACAATTCTACTTATTCATCATCCATGGCATCAGAAATAATATTACTCCCCGATTTGAACAAGCTGCTGTTAATTTGGTTCTGGGCGATGAGTGCTTTAAGTAAGAGGCAATCATTCTCTTTCCTCTTCACTTTCCCGCTGCGCTTCCTCATGGTTGTGGGTGTAGCCTTTTTTGGCCACTTCCTTCTTGGTACTTGAAGCATTTCTTGTAACGCCCGGTTGCTGCACGTTAGACCGCCGAGCGCATAAAGGTGAAGCTTGGACGGACTTCTTAGCGCAGTTTATCTATCTATGGGACGGCTGAGTGGCGGTGCTGCGATTGACGGACCATCGGGCTGTAGGAGCAGAGGCATCGGACTGACCATGCGTTGATGCTATGTCGAGTTTACGCACGGTGGTGCCAACTTGTCGGTGTCTTTGAGGAGGCCGTGCCAACGCGTTGGTTTCTTTGAAGGAAGTCTTGACGCATTGGTATCTTGATCACGCTTTGTGGACCGACGGACCGATGAGCGGTCGGTTACAGACCCTCTGCATCGCTTAGCGAGCGTTTCGAAGCATCGCATCGCTTAGCGATCTGTTCCACCAGTTGGTCTGCTGAGCATGTGCCGCATTGGGTCTCCCCGCTGCTTCAAACAAGCCGAACCGGTGGTGCGTCATCAGTAGTTGTAGGCCTTGCCACTGGCTGCTTTGGGGCAGAGGATGATATGGCCTGTACGCCACAAAGTCGGTCCAACTGATCACAGGTTGATGCATCAGCCCACGAGAGCTGCTCTGGCAAGGAGAGCATCACCGCTTGAGGGGCGATAGTGGTTGCTCTTGGCGGGCTTCAGGAATCTCATCGATGAACTCTATTTCCTTTCGTGGCCATCGGATGTGATGTAACGATGTTTCTCCCAAGGTCCTTTGCTCATCGAAGTCTCCTAGGACATTCTTCGAGGAAAATTCATTGAATCCAGGCTTTACTTCAGTCACGTAGTATTTCACACAGCCCGGCTTCAATGGCACATTGTCCAAGAAGAGGCCATCTTCCAAGAAGGATGGGCAAACCCAGGCTGTTGCACATTTTAATGTACCTTCATAATGTGTAAGCACGACTTCAGTCCGTCTTTCATTCCAGATAGATCAGTTATAGCATCATCACGAGCAGCTGCAGCCTCAGTGTCGCTAGGGTCAGCTGATACACAGCTACTCTTGTGCAGTGTTGTGGCACAATAAGCAGCATCATCCATGCCTGCCTCCCCTCCCATCTGCTGGCTATCTGTCAGTGTTAGAGTCTTTGGCATCATCATCATTAACTCCTCAACATCCTTTCGAACAGCCAGATTAATCTCCTTCTTCAACTTTTCAAACAATGCATTCTGCTTCATTTCACTCCTCGCTTTTTTCATGTTGAGCCTCTCTTCTTTGCTGAGTGTGAAAGCCCTCTTGTGCGAGACATTAACGCCTATACCCCTTGCACGGCCAGGGGGATCTTTTGTGTCGAGAGCAATGTATAGAATGTCACATGGCCCTGAGTTCCTGTAGAACCTTCCAGGGATCTTGGAAGCCTCTACCATCACTTCATACAGTTTGGCGTCACGTGCGTTTTCAAAGTAATAAGTTCCGTCATCACGCCTCTTTGCACGTGCCCGCAAGTAGTCTCTGGCGCGTTCGCCCTTGATTTCACTAAAGGACGGACTCCCACCCGCCGCTACTACTTCTTTGTCCTCCTGTTCCGATATCAGTTTCATGCCGTAGTATCCTGCCACACCCATATGGTGGGGGAGTATGCTCTTCTTCTGAAGTTCCGATTTCTTGAAACTCTTCACAGCAAACTTTGGAGTTGCCCTGACCCTTTTGAATTCTGCCCAGTCTGCCTTTGTAATTTGGGGGTATGTGGGGATTGGGTCCTTGCCTTCACTCAAGTACTTCTTGTACAGCACGTGCTTCCAGTTTCTCTAATCATCCCTAGCATTCTTCAGTGCAGCGTGTTCCACCTACATTCTCCACTTCTCTGGAATGTTGAAGTGATCCATGATCTCCCGGACTGCCCTTCACCGTGTTTCTGTGTCAGCCTTCCGAAACCCCAGCAGATTAATGTTGAGCCTTGCCCTGCCAACAAATCCACACACACTTCTGAACCTCATGCGTGCTTTATCTTGTTTAATTGGAGCCCAAGACTTGAAATCAATCTCGGTTACTTCATATACACCTTTAGGCTAGTGTGTGGGCTTCCTTGGAGCGTTCCTCTGTGTCCTGACTGGAAGGGTAATTGTTGCAGCTCTATCCTGTTCAAGACTACCTGATCCCTCACAATCTGCTGAAGACCTAGGGTTGTTGGAATCAGATGAAGATACATGGCCTGAATGAGTGTTGTCGCTGCTACTCGACATCTACAGAGAACACATGCGAAACTCAGGAAAGGAGGATAAGCATAAAACTAACAACTTGGTATCAAGCTTTCTAAATATGCCATGCAATAATTTAGAAAATGTACGGCTAATTTGTTAAGTTTGTGTGACTCGGGCGCCCGTGATCTGTAAATAGGCAGTAACTTATTGGAACGAATACAACTTATATGTAGTAAGGAAGGTAGATAATGAACATATATACGCTCTCCGTTATTTTATAGCCAATTTGGGAACATATGGAACGGAATTGGAAGAGGGATTGCGAGGAAATATGCCTCACTGCGATGGAGAGCAGTAACTAACAGGATTCTTAATGCAAATACGGCCGGACCACAGGAGAGGAGAGGGTTACTGCATCGATATGCTCGAGGGTGGCTGGCGAGCAAACGAAGACGGCGAGGCGCGGGCCGCCGCGTGTTGGGAATGGCAGTGGAGGTAGGCTTTACGCCGAAGAGCGGGCACACGCCGGGGTGAGCACGGCGGCGCCGGAGAGGGTTCTGCTGTGGATCTGGGGGAGGGGGGAGCTGGCGAAGGAGATTGGGTGGACTAGTTGAGTGAAACGCGGGTGGACGGTGGGGGGGTGTTGGCGGCCTAGGTGAAAAGGGTGAAAAATATCCCCGTCGCTGCTTGTGAAAGACCTATGCAAACAGTTGCCTCTAAGCGCTCGTGTGCACAAACAGAATAATTTCGTTTGAAATGAAGACATACTAATTTTGAAATGAAGACGTGAGTTCATCGTTTCTCATCTAAATTTTTCGCACATAAACCAATCACAATTTTACCACGGGTTTGATTTGCTGGCGCATTTAAGGTCTCGTGTGCTATATGTAAGACATTTTTTGGCATTTATCGTGCATATTTGCATATAAATCAATTCCTAGCCGGACTGCATTTCCTATCGAAAGGGATGAGGATTGCCGTTCGATATGGGAGCATCCAACGGTGCAGATGCACGATCCGTGGGGTTTGGGTTCTGGCCAATCAAAATGCATGACTCAGATCGCACGCGCAGCGAGGGGGGGCATCGGCCACAGTTTGGTAGGCACACGGCTTTTGTGTGCGAACCGTGTGCTATTTGAAAATATTTTTTTGGAGGAGCTATTTGAAAACATGTGCATGTGTTGTCGAAAGGGATGAGGATCGCTGTTCGATCAAGGAGAATCCAACGGTGCAGACGTACGATCCGTGGGGTTTGGGTTACGCCAATCGAACGCATACGACTCGGATGCATACATGGCGTAGGGGTGGGGGGGTGCATCGGCCACGGTTTAGTGGACACACGGCTTTCGTGAGTGAACTGTGTGCTCTTTGAAAACATTTACATTACCGAACATCATATTTTTGTTCGAATGAAAACATGAGTTCATCGTTTCGCTCCAATTTTTTTCCACGGTAAGAAATCATGAGTATAGTGGAGAGTGTCATATACTAGTATCATGAATATACAGTACATATGATACTACCTTTAATTAATTATAGCGCATAGCTAGTATAATACATAGAGTATAGTATATCATATATATATATATATATATATATCATATTTATTGCCATGCATGACACAAATTAGCATCGCATTTAACATGATACGGTATCTACCTACTATATGTTACTCTAACCCTCTTTATATATATTTAATTCTTTGCCAAATCAGCATATATACTTGCTATTTCCGAGTGCATGACATCGTCGCTATGATACCACCACTATATAGGGAGTATCATATAGTACTATATATATATATATATATATATATATATATATATATATAATATCATGCATATGATACTAGTGTATGGTACTACATACGTACCTTCATAGTGCATATATAGTATCATAGAGTAGTACTAGCTCCCTTTGTAAAGTAATATAAGAGCTTTTAGATTACTAAATAGTGACCTAAACACTCTTATATTAGTTTACGGAGGGAGTATATATCATAGATGACCGTACTTATGGCCATGCATGACACAAAGTAGTATAGCATTTATTATATATATGTGTGTGTGTGTGTGTGTGTGTGTGTGTGTGTGTTACGGTATCTACCTATGTTACTGCTTCTTTGCCACATCACCATATTTTCTATTCCTGGGTGCATGATATTGGCTATGATACCCCCACTATGGCCACCCTAATAAGGCTGGTCGTAATATGGGAGTATCAAGTGGTATGATGCATGCCAACTAGACTTTTTGGATGATGTGGCACACAGTTAAATGATGAAAGAGAGGTTGTGTGGTATCATATCATGATACCGTATCATATTAGATGGTGTAATACTTTGTGTCATGCAAGGTAATTAACAAGGAACCTAAGATACTAACTCATGATACTATGCATGAGCGCATTACGGAGGTAATGCCGATCATATACTAGTATCATGCATATATACTCCCTCCTTTCCCGTTTATAGGCTTATCTCAAAATTTTAGTTTTTCCATTTTATAAGGCTCAATTTGGTTGTTCCCCATCACATGTCTAGATTCCAAGGTGCATTAAATCATTGCATGCAAGTATTAAGAGAAAGTTAACCAATGCATATACTTTATATATGCATGCATGTATTGCAATTAATACATTGGAAAACATAAATTTTTGAGGAAAACAAAAGCATTAATTGGGTCTTCTTGCAAACTACAAAAGGTATTACACCACTCACCATCTACCTTGGTTGGTGAGATTTTTGAATTGAGCCCTATAAGTCTGGTTGTAATCGGGAGTATCATATATATGTATACACATACTAGTAGTATCATGCATATATATGATAGTGTAGCTAGGATACTAGCTACTTCCGTAATGCATAGTATCATAAGTTAACATCTTAGGTTGCCTTACTAATCACACAAAGTAGTAGTACAACATTTAATATGACATGGTATCATGATATGATATGATACCACATCCTCTCTTGTGTGCCACATCATCCAGAAAGTCTAGTTGGCATGCATGATACCGCTTATGATAATACCATTGAAACCAGCCTAGCTAATTAAACTAAAAAGGAGGGAGTATTAGACTAGCTAGCCACAATGGAGAGTAGTACACTAGTAACATACACATATCCCTAGATATGTCACTACCTTCATAGTGGGTAGTAACATAAGTGTAGTGTCATGCAGAGCTTCATTTCTTAGGTTACAGACTCATAATGCATTGGGACATGTGATGCTACAATAACTATCAGTTACTGATACTATGTCTCTCCTCATTAACTTATTGCCACATAAGCAAGTTTGCTGAGTTGGAGTCGGTGTTACTGCTGAAGTTACTCCCACTGTGGCTAGTATGATACTAGCTAGTCGTTTGTGATATACTAGCTACCTCACTAAGATCATGGTTAATAATACTTATGTTACTCCCACTTTGGGTACAGTATATAGTCTTACGATAGTATGAGACTACTCACAATGGGAGTAACATAGGTAGTAACATCACACATATCTACATAAAGTAGATGATGTGGCAAGCAATAAATGAAGAAAGAGAGGAAAGTAGTAACATAGCCAGTTATTAGTAGTATGAGTAACATCACATGTACATATCAAGGCAAGATGTGTTTATAGCCTAATAAATGAAGTGTTGCATGTTACCACACATATATGTTACTCCCCACTATAGAGGTAGTAACATAGACTAGTGTAACACATGGGCATGTTACTACCCATTGTGGCTAGTCTGAGTAACATCACACATCTCAAGGCAAGATGTGTCTATAGCCTAATAAATGAAGTGTTGCATGTTACTACACATATGGTAATCCCCACTATAGAGGTAGTAACATAGACTAGTAACATTCTATGTTACTACCCATTGTGGCTAGCTAGTCTTATGTCACTCTATTGTGTACTTACTTGCTCTAATAATGCATAGTATCATATGTAGTACTTTATTTATATTGCCATGCATGAAGTAGCATAACATTTATTATGATACGGTTTCATGATATGATATTTAACCCTCTCTTTATTCATTTAATTAATTCTGACAGCTCATCAAAATTGCCTAGTTGGCATGCATGATACTAGCTATGATACCCCCTTACTATCAGCCTAGCAAAGGTGTACAGATCATTTGTGCGTCACTTTGTGAGTTTTCATCCGTTTGTTCGAGAAGCGGGGAGAAGTTTCAAACATTTCGGCCGCGAGGTGCGGCCACTGGCGTAGGCCTAGTTGGTATTTTAATTACAGAAAATTCAGATGGAGTTCGGACATCATCAAAATCGATGTGTGTGCCTGTGGCGTGCTCTCACGACCCCGTGGAAAAAAATTGGTAAAGTTTAGCACAAGTTTTGAAGACCGCTCCTTCCAAACTGGAGCATCTCACATGAAGGGTCATGGTTTTCCAAAAGGAGACATGTCAATTCAAACTCATGTGGCCCGTGACTTCATCATTTGGCCTCATAAATATTTCCACGGTACGCAATCACCATTATACCACGGGTTTGATTTTCTGGCGCATTTCAGGTATCGTTAGCTATATTTAAGACATTTTTTGATATTAACGTGCATTTTGTGCATAAAATAAAATTACAACCGGAACTGCATGCGCTATCGAAAGGGATGAAGATCGTCGTTCGATCTGGGAGCATCCAACGGTGCAGACGTACGATCCATGGGGTTTGGGTTCTGGCCAATCAGAAAGCACGACTCAGATCGTGGGCGGGGTTTGGTCGGCACACGACTTTCATCAACGAACCGTGTGCTATTCGCAAACTAGATTGCATATAGTTGTTCACACATACTGTAGTGAGATTGACTGAGTGTGATACCTCTATGATATAATAATAATAATGATAATAATAATAATAATAATAATAATAATAATAATAATAATAATAATAATAATAATAAACAGTTCATATTCATTGCCTTAGCTGACAGCATATCAAGGTCAACATATTAACGGTTCTTACATCAATGTAAAAAGCGGGCATAACTCACAAATTCAAGACACGCGACAGTTCTAAATTGAACGAATTAAGTTGCAGGGTAGGCATAAAGACTAGTCTTACAACTTAATTCCCATGTAAATGTGGGAACTGGGATCATTAAGTTGACCCCGAATGAACTTGGGGTTTTTGATGATTTTAAACTTCTTCTACATTGTAATCAGTGCGTGATCCCTTGGCTGGCAACTCATCAAATTCATCGTACTCGTCCTGATCGTTAACATCGTTGACACCCAGTACCCTTCTCTTCCCATGCATCGCTAAATGGTCGTTCTTATGCAAGGGGTCTTCCACAAAGAAAATCTGGGTAGCATCGCTGGCAAGAATGAATGGGTCCGCGTGATATGCCATCGTTGTCCTGTTAACACAGGTCTTCCTGTACTCATCAATCCTTACGACCAAGAGGGATCCATGCGCACCTGAATAATGCCACCTTAACTTTCACATAGTCAAGCTCCCAAATCTCTTTGATGGTTCCACAGTATACCCTTTTATCAGCTTCATTTACAGTCATGCATTCTTTTCAAACAGAGTTGTTCTAATACGAGGCCTTCTTATCACGTTCCTCGGTGTAGAACGTGTATCCATTTATGTCATATGCTTGGTACGTCAGCACCGTAGGTGATGGCTTTTGTGCCAACCACATAGCAATTCATCGATGGATCCTTGTGCCAAATGATTCTTCAGCCATTCGGCGTAGTTCTTAGTGTGCTCCTTCATCTCCACCTCTGATGAAGGCACCATTGGTCAGAATCTTTGGTGTATCTCCGCCAATTGTTCTTCGGCGTAAGCGATGAGAATTGGGTTGTTAAGCAGTACCGTCAAATGGGCTTTCTCTGCCAATTCTCCGGGTGCAGCCATTTGCGTGCCAGCAAGGACCGTCTTACCTTTCAACCTTCCCTCGTGGCGAGAGAGGAGCAAACCTATAGGTCTTTGTTTCATGTATTCGGTGCAAAACTCAACCACCTCCTCCGCAGTATAACCTTGTAGGATGCTTGCCTCTGGATGGTTTCGGTTCCGACAAAAGCGCTTCAGGATTCCCATGAACCGCTCGAAGGGATACATGTTGCGAAGAAACACAGGACCACAATACTTTATCTCGTCGACAAGGTGCACAATGAGATGGACCGTGATATCAAAGAATGACGGTGGGAAAAACATCTCTAGGTTGGACAATATTCTTGCAATATCATCTTGCATATGATCCAACTCTTCAGGATCTACAACTTTCTGCCATAGTTGGTTGAAGAAATCACATAGGTTAATGAGTGTGTTTCTTATATCTTTGTCCATCAGATTCCTGATGGCCACCGGGAGGATTTGTGTCAACATTACATGGAAATCATGTGACTTCATGTGTCCCAACTTCATTTTACCTGAGCTCACATCCACGAGACTTCTGATGTTTGCGGAGTAGTAAGAGGGTGTCTTAACTGACAACAAATAGGTGAAGAACTGTGTTGCTTCTTTTGTACTGAAATTGTAACTCTCGCGAGCTTTGATGAATTTGTCATCATCTTCTGCTTCACTCTTGTGTTGCGATTGATCAGCAAGCATATCGAGCCGTGAACCGTCACCATCCTTTCTTTTACCTTTAATATTGAGCAGAGTAGATACTTTCACATACGTTCTTACCTACGTGCATGACATCGATGCAGTGACGTACACGTAGAATCTCCCAGTAAGGTAATTTCCAGAACACTGATTTCTTATTAAACACTTGATCCTTGGGTGTTAGTTTCACCGTCAAAGGGTGGTTCTTGCCAAGCACAACATTAATTTTTATAGCCATGTTGTGGACCACCACCACTTCATAGGGTCTTGGGGCTGCAGCTGCCTCTGCCGTACCATCAAATTCAGCTTTCATCTTTCGGTATGTGTGATTTTTTTGTAAGAACCTATGATGATGCAAATACACTATTTTGTGCGAGTTGGGAAGTCTTCTGCTAGCTGTCCTATCCATGCATGTGACACACCCTACTTCTCCCCTTGTTTTCTGCCCCGATGTGTTGCCTAATGCCGCATATCTTGAATGGTGTGCACCAGATGGCATGTAGATCGAAAATCTCCTTTACGTAAGCATCATAACATTTTACAAAGCGCATCTATGCACGGTGTCGCAGTTCTTCTACCAAAGAGCTGAAAGTAAATGTCGATGTCATTTCCAGGTTGCTTCAGGCCTTGGATAATCATTGACATCATAATGTATTTTTTATTCATACACAACCAAGGAGCTAGGTTATATATGCACAGAAGCACCGGCCATGTGCTGTGATTGGAGCTCATATTGCCAAAAGGATTCATCCCGTCAGTACACTCCCCGAGCCTTATACTTCTAGGATCCTTGGCAAAATTTTCAAACTTTTTATCGATTAAATCCCACTGAGCCCCATCTTTCGGGTGCCTCCTATACTTATCCGCAATTCGCTCATCATGATGCCACCGCAACCTCTTTGCCTCTCTAGGGTTTGCAAAGAAGCGCCTCAACCTTGGAATTAAAGGCAAGTACCAAACAACATTGAACGGGACTCCTGTCTTGATCTCTCGTCCAATTTGTACTTGTCCTTTGCTCTCCTGCGCTTGTATCGTGCATGCTTGCATGTGGGACATACTGCGATAATCTTTGTACTCACCACGGTACAATATACAATCATTCACACAAGCGTGTATCTTCTGTACTTCGAGTTCCAATGGGCAAACAATTTTCTTCCCTTCATTCGTGCTTCTGGGGAGCACATTATCTTCTGGAAGAATTTCTTAGAAAAGACCTAACATCTCTGTGAAGCCCTTGTTTGATAGACCGTTTGTTGCTTTAAATCCGAGAAGCGCGAGGGTGGCACTCAACCTGGAATATTTCTTTTTGCAACCTGGATACAATTCTTTCTTGGAGTTCGCATCAATGGTTGGCAGATCCTTGTACCCAATCATATGCTTATCTGGGCCCTCGAAATCTGCAATCATAGTAGCAAAATCTGGCATATCAAGATCGTCTTCATCTGCGTCGATGTCTTGGTTTCCAGTGGACATTTCGGCTTTCAGGTGTTCCATTGGTAGCTTGACGCCTTTGCCCTGATGTTAGATTCAACATCCATGTGACACTGATCGGGGTTTGGCATCTTGCTGCCCTGGGTATCTTCATCCATGACCTCCTCTTCACCGTGTCTGGTCCAACGTGTATATCCATACATGAATCCCCTAGAGACTAAGTGCATTTGGACATCTGCAACTTCATGTGACTCTGTATTGACACAATCAGTACATGGACACAAGATGTAATCCGCATCACCAATTCTCCTCTTTGTACTTTTAGCCAAATTAATGAACTCTGTCACGCCACTGATAAAATTTGTGGTTTTTTTATTCTTCATCCATCGAGATCGTTCCATCTGCAGCACACGAATGGTAATTAAAAATAAAACAACAACATTAATACACGGATTAACTGTTGTCCAAAGATGCATGCATAAATCACAAGGTTTTATTTTAATAATTACTGAGGGCGCTCCATGTTGTTATCCAGACGTGCTATGACAAAAATTAATGGCCAGTCAATTTACACGCAGAGTACTAGTACAATACTACACTTAGGAATTGAATACCTAAATTTAGCCAGTCACAAAAAGAATACCTTAATTAATTAGCCGCGCAGCGACCTCCACCCAGAAGACAGACAAGCGTGATGCGGCGGCACGCCGAGACAGCAGGGTCGAGGATCAAAGCTTAGTGCGGGTGCCGCCTGAAGTTCGACCTCCACTATACCGCCATCGACCGCGATGGATGTGCTCGAATCACGCGGCTGCCGACCTCGATGGTTGAGCTCCTCCTATCTCCCGCCGCAGAACGGGGATTGACCTCCTATGATGCCGCCACCGCCCACCGACAGAGGATTGACCTCTTCTCCAGTATCCGCTGCCTAGGCCGCCGCCGCCATCTCTATATGCAGAGCTGCTGTTTACACGGTATCTCACCGTAAATCAATTATATGGACAGGGTAGTACATCACATACGGTTATGTAACGGCAACTGTGTCTAACCTACGTTGTCTTCTCACACGGGTTTGGTGCGGAAATCGTGTGTGACGTTGTAATACCTAACACAAATGACATGTACAAACAGTGTGTCATATACAACATATATATAGTGCCATTAGTAGTTCCCGACCGTTAGCTTATCTCCACAGTTTCCCCATTTCCCCCAAATCCCTATATAGCCTCCAAATTCCCTTGCGTGGCGCTGACATTGGGGGAATGTGGATGATTGGTGCTGATGGTTTTGGTGCGGCTGCTCCTGCTCATATCGCCGCCACGACGGCGGTCGCTGCCGAGTACTTGCCTAAGATCATCAGAAGGCAGGTGTACTACGAGTTCGACTCTGAGTTTTGCACAACCGAGAAGTACCAAAAGCTGAGTTGTGTGCACGGGCACACTCCCGCTCGACGTGTATGCACGGAGGGATTTGACATTGATGGCGAGCGGTTCTCGATTGCCCCTTAGAGGTTAGTGCTAATTAAGTTCATCATTTTACTTCAGTTAATGCCACCGCTCATCCATAATACTATTTAACATTGGCAGGGATATGAGGCTTGTGCCTTTGTTAACTGGCTGGATGAAGAATGGCATGACAAGGCTCGGAGTGTTATCACCAAGATCACAGATAACGTAAAGCTGAAGAAGAAACTGGCTGATCTGGATGAAAGAATCAATCGCAGGCAACAGATGAAAGCAAGAGACAAGAAGGAACTAGCATGTGTAGTTGTGGTTGTCACATTAGCCATGTTCTATGCGTTGTTTGCAATGATGATTAGGGGTTTTGTTTGACAGTATTGCTAAAGCACATCTAGATGTGCTCTAAGCAATGCACATCTAGGTCCTATATATGCCATTGATGTTACACGAAGATTCGTGCAGATATTTTTCTTTGTATTTTTTCTTTTCCATTCTAGTTTGATTATTACTGGCTTTATCAATAAGAAGAGCTCAATGTATTGATTGCCAACTGTCCTACTCCGTTCGTACCGGTACCGATACATAATCCCAAAACTCGTTCCTTGTTTTTGTCCTGAAAAAGGAAACCAGCCAAATAGCCAATAGGAGTCCTGCACAACCCCGGGAATTTGGAGCGACTGGGTACAAATAATTACGGTTGATTATATCAGCTGTTAGATAATACGTCAACCCCCACTTCAATTGGTAGTTCCTCTTCTCTGCATACCCCGCTTAAGTGTCCACCATCTTCATCGTCCCGGCAGTCGCGCTACACTAGCACACACTCTGCGCAGCCATGTCGGCGATAGCGAGGCGACGATTCGGCCAGCGATGCGGCGCCCGATGATAGGTCAACATCGAATCATCCGCTCGTCTTCCATGAGTCCAGCATCGAGCCCAGACCTCGATTATATCCGGTTCATGGAAGGGACGCCGCCTCCAGAGTCATCAGGACAACCAGACGGACGAGGAGCCGCCAGAGGACAAAGAAGAGGACGACGATGATGATGAGGAGGAATGGTCGAACAAGGAGGACGACGACGACGGCGGCGGTGATGAAAAGCCAACGGTCAGTGGCAAGAAGCGTCCTCGCCAAGACGATGTCGCGGGGCCATCCAACAAGAACAACAACAAGAAGGACTAAATTAAGCAGACTGTATATATTTCTGTTTATCCTGTCAATCTCATCGCAGACGGTTAGTAATATATATTCAACAGAGATCTTCTACATTATCGCCAACAGGTTGGTTTGT
This sequence comes from Aegilops bicornis, assembly GCA_021605145.1. Classification (NCBI taxonomy): domain Eukaryota; kingdom Viridiplantae; phylum Streptophyta; class Magnoliopsida; order Poales; family Poaceae; genus Aegilops; species Aegilops bicornis. The sequence continues at coordinate 343,185,852 of CM038670.1, forward strand.
TGAACTATGTGCCCTGACGAGCACACAATGCACAAAAAAGACCGTATGGGCTGTCTATAATGATCGCACACAATTCTGATTATCGACCTGTTTGTCGGGTATCACACACATCCTGTTACGCCGAATCGTTTGTGTTCACCTCACTCATCGCAAACGGTTCATTGGAGTGAACTGTATGCCGTATATCGCACACACCATGATATGGCTCCCCGTTTCAGTTGTTCTGTCTCACCGCAAACAGTTCGTACAGATCAACCGTATGCCCCTAATCGCACACGCAACTAAAATCTGAACCGTGTTTGATTTATCATTCATCGCAAATGTTTTGCATCATTTTTGACGGTTTTCATACAACACCATTTGTGATTATTGCATCACACACAGTTTCTCGAAGGGTCTCTGATCGTAGTGTCGCGTTAGCAGCATCCTGCAGTAGTGTTACCTCCGATTCTTAGCACAAAGCAAATGCCATGTTTCTTACCACGTATGAGATCATCATGTCCAGTAAAAACCTCCTTTAGATTAGATTTGATTCGAAAATTTAGGGTTAGGTTTCTGCCGAACTCATCTCCGACCGACCGAGTTGTGGAAATCGGTCTCACCGATTTGGCTTAGGCCATTGCACCTGCACTTTTCGGTCTGACCAAAACTTGCAAATCGGTGTGACCGAGTTCAACTCTTAGTGAAACCCTAGCAATCTCGGAGTCACGGAACTGTGTCTCGGTCTGACCGGTTCCACAAGTTTAGACTCCAAAAGTTGCTTCGGTGTCACCGAGTTTAACAAATCGGTAGCTCCAAAATGCTTTCTGTGGAAAACAAAAACTAAGTTTTTGACTCATCAGTTTTGCAAAATCTCTGCACTTTGTGATACTCATCCACTCTATATCATCTATAACTATTCATAGGGTTAGCTGTCAACTTGCAGTGCCAGAATGTCTGATTAGAGTGATAGCAAGAATAAGTCTGAAGAGCAGGTGAATCTGAGTGAAGGCACTAGTCCCTCTGGCAGTTATGATGAAGGCAACAGAAGTACTCCTAGCAACCTGCCTAAGGCTGCTACTAGGCAGAGGAGGAAGAGAAATTCTCAGAGGAGGTCAACTCCAAGAAAAAGGTTGTCAAGAAGGAATTTGGCACAACTGCATCTACAAAGCCTGGTATGCACAAGAAGGCTCCTGCAAAAAGAGTGCCCATGTCTAAAGCCAGAGCCTCAACACAGGAAACAATTGAGTTCACTCTTGAACCAAAAGAGGCTGGTGAAGGCAAGAAGAGGAAAGAAAGGGTCGAGAAAACTATGGCCAGAGTCATTGGGAGATCCTCTATGATGAGAGATCCAGCTGAGAGGAAGAGGATGCTGCTCCAGCACCTAAAGCTCAAAAGCTGATGGGGGATGCCATCAAGGCTGGGGCTGCCCATTCTAAGCCCAAGACAGCCCCAAAGCTTCTGCTCCAGCTCCTAAGACTGCACCAAAGAGAAGCACAAGAAATATACCAGCTGCTGAGAAGAACAAGGCCCCAGTGCTGAAGCCCAAGTGCTTAGGAAGCTAAAGCCCGTGATCCCTGACCATGATGACAACCAACCAGTGGAAGAAAATATGAAGATCGGAAAAGATGCAGGTCTCAGACTATGGAGACAATCTGATCCATATGATGTGAGCAGAAGGACTGCAGTGGATTATAGGTTTCACACCAAGGACCAGCAGGACTTCTATGAGACCATTCTGCTTGATAAGAAGCCCATAGTGTGTGATATGAAGTGGGCATACTGGAAGTATATTGACAACAATGAATACCACTTTCCAGGAGTGCATGAGAGCTTCAGACTATGTGGAGTAGACAAATTTGTGGGTTAGAAACTCACCAAGTGGAATGATGAACTCATTATGCAATTCTACTCCACAACACATTTCTATCCTGATGGCGAGAATTATGCGGATGTGCAGAAGGTACTAGGTACCAATAGAGCGATTCTTGAATGGGCCAAACTGATCAATGCCCCTGCAGAGCATGAGGATGACATAGATGTCTATGGCAAGAAGAAGAAGGATCACAACTCCATGGCTAACATGTATAATGAAATTCCTGACAAAGCCTTGGAAACTCACAAGATGGGCTCTGTATACTTTTCGTTGTCTGGCCTGACCACCATCAGCACTTTCTTGAGGCATACCTTGTTGCCCAAGTCAGGAGATCATAGGATGATCAGAGGTCATTCCATGAACTGGCTACAGTTGTTTGATGTGCCCCAAAAGTTAAAGGTGATGAGTCTGATTCTTGAGACAATCAAGAGGACAACTGCAGATCAGAAGATGTCATGTGGGTATGCTCCACACATCCAGATACTCATCAAGTCCAAGATGGTCACAGGCACATACTTATTGGACAAGGAACGTCTTCCCTTGAGGCCTGATTTTGAGGACAACATAGTTGTCATGGATGCAGAAGATCCTACATCTATAGAGGCTCAAGAGAAGAGGGAGAAAGCTAAAGCTCATAAGGCAGCAAAGATGCCAAGTGCTAAAGAGGCTTTTCAAGTGTTTCTCAAGTCAAAGCAAGATCAACTTGGATATCTGATTCAAGCCATCTTGAGGATTGAGAAGGGATTGGCCACCCTGACTCAGAACCAAGAAAGCCTGGAGAGGATCTTGAAACAAAATTCTATGATCTTCACTTGAATGTGACAGAGATGAAGACAACAGTTGAGCAGCTCCAGGAAGAAGCTGAGGAGAGGAAATGGCAGGCTACCACAGATGCCTTTCAGAGAGTGCCCAGGGGACAGAGATCTACTGCAGTTCCAGTGACTGACACAAAAGCTACTACATCAGCACCTGCAGCCACAGCATTAGTATCACCTCCAGTTGCCACTCCACCAGCTCGAACAACTTCAATAGATGCATTCGTCCTTGGAGTCCTCTCAATTCCTCCTCTCGAAGATCAAGCCTAGAGAGACGCATAGCACTATGCATTTTTGAGCTTTTTGACAACTTGTTGCCAAAGGGGGAGAAAGTGCATAGATCATAGGCTTTGAGGGAATGAGAGCTTTGCTCCTTTTCCTATCACTTTTGCTTCTTGGTTGCTACTTATTTGTGTGTCTACTTGGATGATACTTTATGTGTGTGTGAGATACTCGTTTGATCATGTGTTTGATCATATCATATCTTAATTCCTGTGCTTGCTATTACTTATCTCTCATATATGATCATTCAGTTTGCCTTGGTGATGAGTGCATATTTTACTTTCTATCATTTTGAGCGCTGCACCAAGATGTATGTGACATGGAATAGTAATCCATGATTCTAACCGATTGTGCATTCGCATTCAAAAGCAAATTTTTAAATAATGCACAAATTTAGGGGGAGCTCTTGCTTATCACATACTTCTCAAAGCGATGATGTATTTCAATCTTATTATCATTTGTCGAAGCTTTGATCTATATGTTATCATTAATTACCAAAAAGGGGGAGATTGAAAGTGCAAATATCCCTAGGTAGTTTTGGTAATTCCTAACAACATATAGCTCATTGAACTAATGCTCTTTCAAGATGATCATTTCAGGAAGTTCAATGATTGGCATGGCATGGACTAGGAATGTGGACCCTCAAAATGCTAAGGACACATGTTGGCAAAAACTCAAGACTCTACATTTTCATTTTAGTGATCCTAGATCACACTGAGTCCATAGGAAAAGCCAATACTATTAAAAGGGGATGAAGTGTTACTTCATGGCTTGCTTGCTCAAAATGCTGAGTGATATGCTCCAAAAACCCTCAACCACTTTCTCATTTCCACATATGTCCCAAACCTGAAGTCAAACTCGGCCCCACCGATTTGATCTATCCAGCGCCACCGAGTTCATTTGACATAGCCATTGCCAAAAACCCTAATCAGTTTGGTCTCACCGATAGGGATCTCGGTCTCACCGAGATGGGATTGCAAACTCTCTGTTTCCTTCATAACGTTTCGGTCTAACCCAGATGAGTGATCGGTCCCACCGAGTTCGCAATGCAAACTCTCTGTTTCCTCTTCGTAACGTTTTGGTCTAACCGAAATGAGCGATCGGTCCCACCGAGTTTGCCTGGCCAACTCTCTGTTTGCCTATTACAAAAACCGATCTCACCAAGTTTATGTGATCGGTCTCACCGAGATTACGTTATGCCCTAACCCTAATGAAATCGGTCCCACCGAGATGACATGTCGGTCCCACAAAAAATCCTAAATTCACATTTTGAACTTAATCGGTCTGACCAAGTTTCATGATTCGGTCCCACTGAGTTTGGTAAATTGTGTGTAACGGTTAGATTTTGTGTGGAGGCTATATATACCCCTCCACCCTTCCTCCATTCACGGAGAGAGCTATTAGAACGTGCCTACACTTCCAACATTCATTTCCTGAGAGAGAACCACCTACTCATGTGTTGAGACCAAGATATTCTAATCCAACCACAAGAATCTTGATTTCTAGCCTTCCCCAAGTTGCTTTCCACTCGAATCGTCTTTCCACCAAATCCAAATCTGCAAGAGAGAGAGTTGAGTGTTGGGGAGACTATCATTTGAAGCACAAGAGCAAGGAGTTCATCATCAACACACCATATATTACCTTTTCGAGTGTGATGTCTCCTCGATTGGTTAGGTGTCACTTGGGAGCCTCCATCAAGATTGTGGAGTTGAACCAAGGAGTTTGTAAGGGCAAGGAGATTGCCTACTTCGTGAAGATCTACCCAAGTGAGGCAAGTCCTTTGGTGGGCGATGGCCATGGTGGGATAGACAAGGTTGCTTCTTCGTGGACCCTTCGTGGGTGGAGCCCTCCGAGGACTCGCGCAACTGTTACCCTTCGTGGGTTGAAGTCTCCATCAACATGGATGAACGATAGCACCACCTATTAGAACCACGCCAAAAATCTCCGTGTCTACACTGCATTTGCTCCCTCCAAACTCCTCCCCTTTACCTTCATATGCAATGATTTACATGTTGGAAATATGCCCTAGAGGCAATAATAAATTAGTTATTATTATATTTCCTTGTTCATGATAATCGTTTATTATCCATGCTATAATTGTATTGATAGGAAACTCAAATACATGTGTGGATACATAGACAACACCATGTCCCTAGCAAGCCTCTATTGGCTAGCTCGTTGATCAATAGATGGTTACGGTTTCACGACCATGGACATTGGATGTCATTGATAACGGGATCACATCATTAGGAGAATGATGTGATGGACAAGACCCAATCCTAAGCATAGCACAAAGATCGTAGTTAGGTATGCTAAAGCTTTTCTAAATGTCAAGTATCATTTCCTTAGACCATGAGATTGTGCAACTCCGGATACCGTAGGAATGCTTTGGGTGTACCAAAGCGTCACAACGTGCTGGGTGGCTATAAAGGTGCACTCTGGTATCTCCGAAAGTGTACATTGGGTTGTACGAATCGAGACTGGATTTGTCACTCCGTGTAAGCGGAGAGGTATCTCTGGGCCCACTCGGTAGGACATCATCATAATGTGCACAATGTGACCAAGGGGTTGATCACGGGATGATGTGTTACGGAGCAGTAAAGAGACTTGCTTAGGAAGCGAGATTGAACAAGGTATCGGTATACCAAGCGATCGAATCTCGGGCAAGTACAATACCGCTAGACAAAGGGAATTGTATCACGGGATCGATTGAGTCCTTGACATCGTGGTTCATCCGATGAGATCATCGTGGAACATGTGGGAGCCAACATGGGTATCCAGATCCCGCTGTTGGTTATTGACCGGAGAACGTCTCGGTCATGTCTACATGTCTCCCGAACCCGTAGGGTCTACACATAAGGTTCGATGGCGCTAGGGTTATAAAGGAAGCTTGTATGTGGTTACGAATGTTGTTGGAGTCCGGATGAGATCCGGACGTCGCGAGGAGTTCGAAATGGTCCGGAGGTAAAGATTTATATATAGGAAGTCTGTTTGACCATCGGGACAAGTTTCGGGGTCATCGGTATTGTCTGGGACCACCGGAAGGTCTCGAGGTCCACCGGGTGGGGCCACCTATCCCGGAGGGTCCCATGGGCTGAGGTGAGAAAGGATCCAGCCCAAAAGTGGGCTGGGGCGCCACTTCCCCTAGGGCCCATGCGCCTAGGGTGAAGGGGAAACCCTAAAGGAAGATTCCCATAAGGGAAGGCACCTCCTAGGTGCCTTGGGGAAGGACTCCTCCGGCCGCCGCCTCTTGGAGATTGGATCTCCTAGGGGCTGGCGCACCCCCTTGGGATCCCTATATATAGTGGGGTAGGAGGGCCTCTCAAACACACCTTTTGCCTTTGGTGCAGCCTCCCTCTCTCCCAAGTTCTTCTCCTCCTCCTCTCCCTTGGTGCTTGGCGAAGCCTGCTTGGGATTGCCACGCTCCTCCATCACCACCATGCCGTTGTCTTCTTCTTTGGATGGAGTCTTCCTCAACCTCTCCCTCTCTCCTTGCTGGATCAAGGTGTGGGAGGCGCCACCGGGCTGTACGTGTGTTGAACGCGGAGGTGCCGTCCGTTCGGCACTTTCGGATCTCCGGTGATTTGGATCACGGCAGTCTGACTCCTTCAACCCCGTTCTCATGAACGCTTCCGCTTAGCGATCTACAAGGGTATGTAGATGCACTCTCCTTCCCTCTTGTTGCTAGAATCTCCATAGATTGATCTTGGTGATGCGTAGAAAATTTTGAATTTACCACGTTCCCCAACGGTGGCATCATGAGCTAGGTCTATTAAGTAGATTCTTTGCACGAGTAGAACACAAAGTAGTTGTGGGCGTTGATAATGTTTAATATGCTTACCGTTACTAGTCCAATCTTGTTTGACGGTATTGTGGGATGAAGCGGCGGACCGACCTTACGTACTCTTCGTGAGGCGGAGTTCCACCGTGACATGCACTTGGTGCATAAGGTGGCTAGCGGGTGCCAGTCTCTCCCACTTTAGTCGGAACGGATTCGATGAAAAGGGTCCTTATGAAGGGTAAATAGCAATTGGCATATCACGTTGTGGTTTTGCGTAGGTAAGAAAGGTTCTTGCTAGAAACCCATAGCAGCCACGTAAAACATGCAACAACAATTAGAGGACGTCTAACTTGTTTTTGCTGGGTATGCTATGTGATGTGATATGGCCAAGAAGAATGTGATGAATGATATGTAATGTATGAGATTGATCATGTTCTTGTAATAGGATTCACGACTTGCATGTCGATGAGTATGACAACCGGCAGGAGCCATAGGAGTTGTCTTTATTTATTGTATGACCTGCGTGTCATTGAACAACGCCATGTAATTACTTTACTTTATTGCTAACCGGTAGCCATAGTAGTAGAAGTAATATAGTTGGCGAGACAACTTCATGGAGACACGATGATGGAGATCATGATGATGGAGATCATGGTGTCATGCGGTGACGATGATGATCATGGAGCCTCAAGATGGAGATCAAAAGGAGCAATATGATATTGGCCATATCATGTCACTACTATATAATTGCATGTGATGTTTATTATGTTTATGCATCTTGTTTACTTAGAACGACGGTAGTAAATAAGATGATCCCTTACACAAATTTCAAGAAGTGTTCTCCTCGACGGTGCACCGTTACTGGGTTCGTCGCTTCTAAGCACCACGTGATGATCGGGTGTGATGGATTCTTACGTTCACATACAACGGGTGTAAGACAGATTTACACAGCAAAAACACTTGGGGTTAACTTGGCGAGCCTAGCATGTACAGACATGGCCTCGGGAACACAGAGACCGAAAAGGTCGAGCATGAGTCGTATAGTAGATACGATCAACATGAAGATGTTCACCGATGATGACTAGTCCGTCTCACGTGATGATCGGACACGGCTTAGTTGACTCGGATCATGTAATCACTTAGATGACCCGGAGGGATGTCTATCTGAGTGGGAGTTCATAAGATGAACTTAATTATCTTGAACATAGTCAAAAGACCTTTTGCAAATTATGTAAATAGCTCGCGCTTTAGTTCCTTGTTTAGATATGTTCCTAGAGAAAATATAGTTGAAAGTTGAAAGTAGCGATTATGCGGACAGTAGAAAGCTTATGTCCTTAATGCACCGCCCGATGTCTTGAACCCCAAACGTCGTTTGTGGATGTTTGAACATCGGACATACACGTTTTGATAACTACGTGATAGTTCGGTTGAGCGGTTTAGAGTAGAGGCACCAAAGGCGTTTTGAAGCGTCATGGAACATATGAGATGTTTCGAGGGCTGAAATTGGGATTTCGGGCTTGTGCCCACGTCAAAAGGTATAAGACCTCCGAAGCGATTTTCTTAGCCTGCAAACTAAGGGAGAAAATCTCAATCATTGAGCTTGTGCTCAGTTATGTCCGAGTGCAACAATCACTTGAATCGAGTGGGAGTTGATCTTCCGGATGAGATAGTGATGTTTCTCCAAAGTCATTGCCACCAAGCTGCTAGAGCTTCGTGATGAACTATAACATATCGAGGATAGATATGATGATCCTTGAGGTATTCACGATGTTTGACACATGAAAGTAGAAATCAAGAAGGAGCATCAATTGTTGATGGTTGGTGAAACCACTAGTTTCAAGAAGGGCAAGGACAAGAAGGGACACTTCATGAAACGACAAATCGATTCTTTGCTCGGTGAAGAAACCCAAGGTTGAACCCAAACCCGAGACTAAGTGCTTACGTAATAAGGGAACGACCCTTTGGGCGGAACCACCCTAGATACTTGGTAGATGAGAAGGTGGCAAGGTCGATAGAAGTATATTTGATATACATTATGTTAATGTGTACTTTACTAGTACTCCTAGTAGCACCAGGGTATTAGATACCGGTTCGGTTGCTAAGTGTTAGTAACTCGAAATAAAAGCTACGGAATAAACGGAGACTAGCTAAAGATGAGCCGACGATATGTGTTGGAAGTATTTCCAAGGTTGATGTGATCAAGCATCATACGCTCCCTCTACCATCGAGATTGGAGTTAAGCCTAAAATTGTTATTTGGTGTTTGCGTTGAGCATAGACATAATTGGGTTATGTCTATCGTAATACGGTTATTCATCTAAGGAGAATAATGGTTACTCTGTTTATTTGAATAATACCTTCAATGGTCTTGCACCTAAATAAATGGTTTATTGAATCTCGATCGTAGTAATACACATTTTCATGCCAAAAGTATAAGATAGTAATGATAGTACCACTTGCTTGTGGCACTGCCATATAAAGTCATATTGGTGTAAAACGCATGAAGAAGCTCCATGTTGATGGATCTTTGGACTCACTCGTTTTGAAAAGTTTGAGACATGCGAACCATGTCTATTGGTGCATACGCATGAAGAAACTCCATGCAGATGGATCGTTTAGACTCACTTGATTTTGAATCACTTGAGATATGCAAATCATACCACATGGACAAGATGGTGAAAAGCCTCGGTTTGGTAAGATGGAACTAGATAGCAACTTGTTGGAAGTAACACATTTTGATGTGTGCGGTCCAATAAGTCTTTGAGGCATCTTGATGAATATCGTTATGTTCGTACTTCACAGATGATTCGAGTAGATGTTGAGTATATTTACTTGATGAAACACAAATCTGAATTATTGAATGGTTCAAGTAATTTCAGAGTGAAATTTAAGATCTTCGTGACAAGAGGATAGAATGTCTATGATATGATCATAGAGATGAATATCTGAGTTACAAGTTTTGGCACACAATTAAGACATTGTGCAAATTGTTTCACAATTAATACCGCACTGGAACACCATAGTGTGATGGTGTGTCCGAACATCATAGTTGCACCCTATTGGATATGGTGCGTACCATGATGTCTCCTATCGAATTACCACTATCATTCATGGGTTAGGCATTAGAGACAACCGCACTCACTTTAATAGGGTACCACGTAATTCCGTTGAGATGGCACCGTATGAACTATGGTTTAGAGAAACCTAAGCTGTCATTTCTTAAAAGTTTGGGGCTGCGACGCTTATGTGGAAAAGTTTCAGGTTGATAAGCTCGAACCCAAAGCGGATAAAATGCATCTTCATAGGACACCCAAAACAGTTGGGTATACCTCCTAAATTCAGATCCGAAAGCAATAGGGATTGTTTCTTGAATCGGGTCCTTTCTCGAGGAAAAGTTCGTCTCAAAAGGTTGAGTGGGAGGATGGTGGAGACTTGATGAGGTTATTGAACCATCACTTCAACTAGTGTGTAGCAGGCACGAGAAAGTTGTTCGTGGCACCTACACCAATTGAAGTAGAAGCTTATGATAGTGATCATGAAGTTTGGATCAAGTCAACGACATACCTCGTAGGGTGACAAGGATGCGTACTACTTGAGTGGTACGCAATCCTGTCTTGAAGGTCATGTTGCTAGACAACAATGAACCTACGAGCTATGGAGAAGCAATGGTGGGCCCAAATTCGATAAATGGTTAGAAGCCATGAAATCCGAGATAGGATCCATGTATCAGAACAAAGCATGGACTTTGGTGGACTTGCCCGATGATCGGCAAGCCATTGAGATTAATGGATCTTTAAGAAGAAGACGGACGTGGACGGTAATGTCACCGTCTATGAAGCTCGACTTGTGGCGAAAAGTTTTTCACAAGTTCAAGGAGTTGACTACGATGAGTTTTTCTCATCCGTAGTGATGCTTAAGTCCGTCGGAATCATGTTAGCATAAGCTGCATTTATGAAATCTGGCAGATGGATGTCAAAATGAGTTTCCTTACCAGTTTTCGTAAGGAAAGGTTGTATGTGATACAATCGAGAAAGTTTTGTCGATCCTAAGGATGCTAAAAGGTATCTTTGGCTCCAGTGATCCTTTCTAAGGACCGGAGTAAGCATCTCGGAGTTGGAATGTGCGCTTTGATGAGATGATCAAAGATTTTGGGTTTATACAAAGTTTATGAGAAACTTGTATTTCCAAAGAAGTGAGTGGGAGCACTATAGAATTTCTGATGAGTATATGTTGTTGACATATTGATGATCGAAATGATGTAGAATTCTGGAAAGCATATAGGGTTATGTGAAAGATGATTTTCAATAGCAAACCTGGATTAGGCTACTTGAACAATAAGCATCAAGATCTATAAGATAGATCAAAATGTTTAATAATACTTTCAAATGAGCATGTACCTTGACATGATCTTGAAGGTGTTCAAGATGGATCGATCGAAGAAGGAGTTCTTAGCTGAATTGTAAGGTATGAAGTTAAGACTTAAAGCTCGACCACGGCGGAGACGAGAGAGAAAGGGCGAAGATCGTCCCTATGCCTTAGACATAGGCTCTACGGTATGCTATGATGTGTACCGCTTAGGAAGTGTGCCATGCCATGAGTCGGTCGAGGGTACAAGAATGATCCAGGAATGGATCATTGGACAATGATCAAAATTGTCCTTGGAGTAAATAAGGACATGTTTCTCGATTATGGAGGTGTTCATGAGTTCGGCGTACAGGGTTACGTCGATGCAAGCTTTAACACCTATCCGAGTAGCTCTGAGTAGAGATACCAGATACATATAGTGGAGCAACCATTTGGAATAGCTCCAAGTGGAGCGTGGAAACAGCGTTTAGAATATGACCTAGAAATTTGCAAAGCACACACGGATCTGAAAGGTTCAGACCCGTTGACTAAAACCCGTTGACTAAAACCTCTCTCACAAGCAAAACATGATCAAACCTCAGAACTCATTGAGTCTAAATCACATGATGATGTGAACTAGTTCTGAGACACTAGTAAACTCTTTGGGTGTTAGTCACATGGCGATGTGACATATCCGTGTTAATCACTTGACGATGTGAACTAGATTATTGACTCTAGTGCAAGTGGGAGACTGTTGGAAATATGCCCTAGAGGCAATAATAAATTAGTTATTATTATATTTCCTTGTTCATGATAATCGTTTATTATCCATGCTATAATTGTATTGATAGGAAACTCAAATACATGTGTGGATACATAGACAACACCATGTCCCTAGCAAGCCTCTATTGGCTAGCTCGTTGATCAATAGATGGTTCTTGTTTCACGACCATGGACATTGGATGTCATTGATAACGGGATCACATCATTAGGAGAATGATGTGATGGACAAGACCCAATCCTAAGCATAGCACAAAGATCGTAGTTCATATGCTAAAGCTTTTCTAAATGTCAAGTATCATTTCCTTAGACCATGAGATTGTGCAACTCCGGATACCGTAGGAATGCTTTGGGTGTACCAAAGCGTCCTGGCGAATCGGGTGGCTATAAAGGTGCACTATGGTATCTCCGAAAGTGTCTGTTGGGTTGTACGAATCGAGATCGGGATTTGTCACTCCGTGTAAACGGAGAGGTATCTCTGGGCCCACTCGGTAGGACATCATCATAATGTGCACGATGTGACCAAGGGGTTGATCACGGGATGATGTGTTACGGAACGAGTAAAGAGACTTGCCGGAAATGAGATTGAACAAGGTATCGGTATACCGACGATCGAATCTCGGGCAAGTACAATACCGCTAGACAAAGGGAATTGTATACGGGATCGATTGAGTCCTTGACATCGTGGTTCATCCGATGAGATCATCGTGGAACATGTGGGAGCCAACATGGGTATCCAGATCCCGCTGTTGGTTATTAATGGGAGAACGTCTCGGTCATGTCTACATGTCTCCCGAACCCGTAGGGTCTACACATAAGGTTCGATGGCGCTAGGGTTATAAAGGAAGCTTGTATGTGGTTACCGAATGTTGTTCGGAGTCCGGATGAGATCCCGGACGTCGCGAGGAGTTCGGAATGGTCCGGAGGTAAAGATTTATATATAGGAAGTCTGTTTGACCATCGGGACAAGTTTCGGGTCATCGGTATTGTCTGGGACCACGGAAGGGTCCTGTGGGGTCCACTGGGTGGGGCCACCTATCCCGGAGGGTCCCATGGGCTGAGGTGAGAGGATCCAGCCCAAAAGTGGGCTGGGGCGCCACTTCCCCTAGGGCCCATGCGCCTAGGGTGAAGGGGAAACCCTAAAGGAAGATTCCCATAAGGGAAGGCACCTCCTAGGTGCCTTGAGAGAAGGACTCCTCTCTGGCCGCCGCCCCTTGGAGATTGGATCTCCTAGGGGCTGGCGCACCCCTTGGGATCCCTATATATAGTGGGGTAGGAGGGCCTCTCAAACACACCTTTTGCCTTTGGTGCAGCCCTCCTCTCTCCCAAGTTCTTCTCCTCCTCCTCTCCCTTGGTGCTTGGCGAAGCCTGCGGGATTTCACGCTCCTCCATCACCACCATGCCGTTGTCTGCTGCTGGATGGAGTCTTCCTCAACCTCTCCCTCTCTCCTTGCTGGATCAAGGTGTGGGAGGCGTCACCGGGTTGTACGTGTGTTGAGCAGCGGAGGTGCCGTCCGTTCGGCACTCGGATCTCCGTGATTTGGATCACGGCAATGCGACTCCTTCAACCCCGTTCTCATGAACGCTTCCGCTTAGCGACCTACAAGGGTATGTAGATGCACTCTCCTTCCCTCTTGTTGCTAGAATCTCCATAGATTGATCTTGGTGATGCGTAGAAAATTTTGAATTTCTGCTACGTTCCCCAACATTACATTCCGATGCTATAGTCTTAGACTTGCCTTTGTAGGTTGATTGCTTGACTTGTGCTAAGCTGCTAAAATCTGCCAAGACTTAAAATTAGGAAAAGGCTAGATTTTTATTTGGTCAAGAAGTCTAGTCACCCCCTTCTAGACATACTTTCGATCCTACAGTAACCACCAAATATATGCCCGTCTTAATTACCATCGTGGTCACGGGATCACCTCAATTGTTATCAAGAATACCATCGGGATCTTCTCAAGATCACCTTATCACTATTAGGAATACCATCGTGATCCTCACAAGATCACCTCATCAATATCAAGAATACCATCATGATCCTCCTATGACCACATAAAGATCAACCAACTTGTTTCCTCATGAAACCGGGGTTGTTTATTAGTCAGGTTTTTATTACTGTTGACCCATAATGTGACCTACTACGAACAAGGCCCATATCCGCGGGTGCGGCTATCGATAGATTTAAACAAACTCCGCAGAGGTTAGCACACTGTACCCACACCATGGAGCCCATGGCCTCAGACTTCCATTCGGGTGGACCAACGGCGTTCCGACAGAACCAACCTATTGCCATAACACTCTCTCGACCACTCCGTCCAAATCCCCTTTGGGCTAAGTCATGGGTGGCCCTGATGCCACTCGGGACATCCAACGGCCACAATCATGGCAAAATAATCGTCCCAAACAGGGACATGAGATCTCAATACCAAACACGGGCACACAAGGCTTATGTACGCCTACCTGATCAGGGTAGCGCGCACCCATAACCTTCCCAAGTTGGAGGCACTGGCGAGAGGTATGACAATAGACCGCATTAGGGTCTTCCCATAAAGGCAAATGTGGTTGCACTGGTCAGTTTGGTTTCGATGGCACAATGACTCAGCCAATAGGTGTTCAAGTTTAATTAATGTACGGTTAAACTTGAATGCAAATGATGCTAAGTCATAAAATGATGAACTAATAATGCACATGAGCATGGATGGATAACACAACCATTAAGCACGTTCATCTAAACATCAATAACAATAAAGCATTTACTCTACCAGATGCAAATGAACATGGTATAATGATGATCCTGAATAGCACAAGTATAGAAAAGCATATCAATAACATGAACATAGTGTGGCCACTAGCATCAGGAAAATAACTACCAGAATAGAACATGATAGCAATATTAGCAAGTATGCATGTAAACAACTGGATGAAAATAATCATGGCATAGGACCGAACATGGATCCATAAGCATATAAAGCATTCACGGAAATGTTAACATGCACCATTTATTTAAATATTCAAGTTGAAAACCATGGCTACTACAAATCCATCATGCCAATGACATTCGTGGCTTGCCTAGGGTTGCTAGATACTCCGGGAAGACGTGCGGTGAAGTCGTGGGACGATTCGCCGGACGCTTCTCTCTCAGAGGGGACTAGATAAGGGCAAGGGCATAAAGGTCATTTTCATAGTGGGACTACCCAGTGAAAATGATACCAACAGATAGAGCTATGAGGTGTAGAAGATGAGGGACCAATCTGTAATAGAAGTTACTACAAACAAGTCCCTGGGAGGAAAAACTGAAAGCGCCTACGGGCAGATTATGTTTTCTGAAAAGGAAAGTGTATTTTCAGCCGCAGTTATATCCAAGTATGCTTTCTGACAAGAAAACGTATCTGCAGGCATACGTATCCACTTACGTGACGTGGCGGGGCCGGGGCCTGGCTTGTGAACCTGACAGGGGGATCCCACTGGCAGGGGGGCTGGCGCTCGTTGTCGTCTTCCTCCTCGCTCATGTTCCTCTTATGGAACAAAGCAGAGACAGGGAAGGGGCGCGACGAGGGGCCCGACCAGCTCCAGCCACGGTGAGGGCGCCGGCGGGACCACAGAGATATGTCGCATCTGTTTAGAGGCAAAGGAGGCGTCACGGAGGAGTGGAGGATGCGAGGGTGGAGGGGAACAGAGAGGTGGCAGAGGCGGGCGATGGTGGCGGTTGGCGACGGCCAGGGACACTCCGGCGAGGGGCAAGGGGGTGGGGCGGCTCTCTGGAAGGAGAGAGAGGCAACGGAGGTGTTGGAAGGAGGAGAGGAGGCTCGAGGCGGCCGGAGCCAGGGCAAGATCGGCGATGGCCGCAACGGCCGAAGAAGAAATGACAAGGGAGAGCTAGTCCGGTGGGCAAAAGAGGCGAGGGAGGAAGTGGTGACGTGCAGGAGAGCCTCGGGGGCACATAAATAGCAGCAGGGGAGGGCTCTAGAGCTCACAGGCGAGCTCGGCTGAGCTCTAATGGAGGACATGAGCTGCTTGTGTCACAGGCGCGGTGATAGCGTCGCGACCGCAGTGATTCAGGGTGAGGCAGCGATGCACGGTGGTGCAGATGGGCAAGGGGGTGCTCCTGGACAAGGTTGGACGTTGAGACGCGGAGAGAAGAAGCTGAAACAGGGCACACGGTCCGCAGAGCACAGGTTTTGGCCGGTTCACCCCGTGGTCACCGCGTGAACTAGCATACGCGGTGCTAGATGATCGGCCAAAACATGTCTAGTGGATAGTCCTTAGTGCCCTTAGTTGCAATGAAGAAATAAAAGATCCCAGGGGCAAAGAAGAGATTTGCAGGAGGAGCCAAACCAGAATAGTAACAAAGTGCTTGTGCTGAGCAGAGGGGGGCCAGACTTAGCCACGAGGGAATGGGTTTGCTTGGTGATGATCACAAACTAAGATGATGCTTATTACCAAATATCAGCTTAATAGGCGGAGTTTAGATGGCACTTGCCGTAGAAACCACCAGACTGGACAGAAATGCAAAATATGAAGTAGCACTCACATATCAAGTTGGATTGAGCTGAATTTTAGAGGCGATGAGTTATTTGATGATATGAAGCTGCTGTAAAAGTTTCATGCCATTTGGAAATACCAAAATGGTACTTACTTCACAATGCAGCTCACTGGAAAGAATTTAAGTAAAATAGCCGAGGAAAATTGGCTAGATAAAACGAGCCAAAAATTAGTGGAGAGAGTTGATATAGATAGGATAATGTCCTGGTAAATTTTCAGCTTAATTGAGGCAATATAAAATATAGTTTCTTCACAACCTGAAAATCTGACCAGAAACCAAGATTTGGTGCTGAGCTCACATAGAGTGATGACATGAGCCCACATCTTGAGGAGAGTGACGATTTTATTATATGAAGGACCTTGAAAAATTTCAACTCATTTGGATTATCCCAGCTAGTACTTCCTTCACAAAGAATTCCCTTAGACAGGAACTTTGAAAGATTGCTCAGAAATATTCACTAGGAAAATTGAGTTGAATTTTGGCAGGGGGCAATGATATGGACATGAAAAGGTGTCCAAAAAGTTTGGAGTCAATCAAGCAAAGATAATGACACTTCCTTCTCAAAAGCCAATTAGGGCAGAATGAGAAAAGGGAATATTTGTGAATTATCTTTGATGATGCGAAGGAAGGGTTTTGACATGTCTGAGGAAGATATGACCGAAACAATTTATGAGAATTATTTGGGAATTTTGGGAGTGACAAAAATATAGGTTGTTTCACAACCTAGGACAAAAATGATTATTCCATTAATAGAAAAAGGAATATTCCCAATAAAACGAATATTGGGATTGGGCTAAGATGAAAATCACAAGGTCTTGAGATGGTTTTGAGGATGACAAGCCACTTGGGAGCCTGAGAAGTGATGATCTTCCCAGGTTTCAGTACCACAGAGCCACGAGAAAACAATTCAAATAAAAAATCCAAAGAAGAACAAAAGGAAAAGAAAGGGCCAAAATCCAGGGTGTCACAAACCTTCCCACCTTAAAGAAATTTCGTCCTCGAGATTTGGTTGCTCAGGGAACAAATATGAATATACCTGACTTAAGGAAACCGCTTCCAACTCGGGTATCCTTTTCCTTATATGATTGTTCCTACTGAAATTTATATGACTTGACTACCTGCCTCTCGGGTGGTTTGCTTCACCGTATCTAATATTCTCACATATCCTTCCTCATAGGTTCATGCTTATACTGGCTCCAATTTCTTTCGTATTTGCTGACTTAACTAGGGTGCGATGGATTATCGCTACTGAGATATATGCCCTTTTCACAAGTCCGTGAGTGGTTTCCGATGGATGAATCATCCGGTACTGACAACATTTCATGGAGTCGTGAACCAAGTTTCTTGGTGGGCACGAATTCTTTTCATTCTGGCATCGGGTTGCTTACTTAGATGCATGTCCTTCGTGTTCGACATAGTGTCGTGAATCATAACTGTTCTTTTGGCAAAATCCGACTTCTCGGAGGAGTTTCTAAATCATCTTGACTAGATGCACTATCTTGAATATCAAATCCATACCAAATTTTTGACTGTCGCCTGTCGTGACCAGCATAAAGGAGGTACGACCTTATAATGATAGTATTCACCAACTTGACTGATGGTAGTTCTGGCAGAGGAATTTTGTCATGACAGGCTATCCTGTATTGTCGATCTTGCTCCTTCATTATTGACTTCTTTGTCTGGATCCTTTTTGGGAAAGAGCTTGTCATATATATATATATATATATACTCTCCTGGCTATTCTGTTACTAGTAATAGAATATTATTTACTCTCGCACCCTATATAGAGCATGTTCCTGTTTCCCTAAAAAAGAGACATCTCCGGTGTGGCCGCTCAGCCTCCACCTCCTCTCCCTGGCTTCGGTCGTCGCCTTGCGCCCCACCTTCTCCCCTGGCTCTGGTCGCCGCGCCGAGCCCCACCGTCTCCCCTGGCTCTGGTCGCCGCCTCGTGCCCCACCTTCTCCCCTGGCTCTGGTCGCCGCCTCGTGCCCCACCTTCTCCCCTAGATCCGGCCGTGGCCCGGCGCCCCACCTTCTCCCTGGCTCCAGCCGCCGCCCCGTGCCCCACCTTCTACCCCCGGCTCCGACCGTCCCCCATGCCTCACCTTCTCCCTCGGCTCCGGCCATCGCCCCACGCCCACCTTCTCCCTCGGCTCCGGTCGCTGCCCAATCCCCCGCCATCTCGTGCCCCTGGCCGCGCCCCATCCACCATCCCCATCGCCGGCCGCCCCCATCTGCAGCGCGCCTGCCGCCCCCATCCCCAGCACACAAACCCCCAGGTCGCCACCTGCCTCATCGCGACGCAGCCCACTGCCCTTCCTCCTGGCTTCTCCCAGCCATGTCGAGTGCCTCCTCCCAGCTCCAAGCTCGCTGCAGACTACACAGAGCCGCCAACCCCCGCCGCCTCCCGTGCTAGTACAACGCCGCCCCCGTACAAGGTTCAAAGAACTTACAGTGAGAAGGAAGGGAGATGCTAAGGTCCGGCAGCTTCCTTGTTGCCATCCTGGTATAGTGTGTGTCCCTTGTTCATCCTATGCCATTCATTTTACTAACTAGCAGCAGTATAACCTCTGACTGCACAATTTTTCATATAAGTTCTGAAATTTCTAGCGCTTCAGTCGAACTATGTTGCTTCTGCGATTATCTGTACGCAAAAAATCACACTGAAGATTATTTTGTTCTCTGAACCTAAATGCATTTGTTGCTTCTACGAACATGGCATTCCCCTCAAGACGACCTCTGGTTCGGCCTTTCGTCAACGGAGAAAACAAGACTAATGTGGTGCTCCTGTTGGATGTACTCTGGAGAAGAGTTAACAGAAAGTTGCAGCAAAGAACAAAAAAGAAGAAAAAAATATAGGGTTGCAGTTTAAGGAAGTTGGGAATTAAAAGTTCAAATTGTGCTAATTGTCGCCGAGCCTCGGGTCGATTCATTCCTAAGCTATGTCTTCAGTCAGCAGCGGAGATGCCTGCGGGTACATCGATAGGAGCAGGAGACCCATCAAACTTTGTTAACGGGCAGATAGGAACAACAAGTTAGGTCCGTGCATATCATCATTCTGAGAGCCTGACAGATTTGTGTTGATTGAATCCACGGTGGCAGTAGAACATTAAATACCATGGAGTTTACAGTCATTGTGAGCAGGATGCATCAAATACAACAGGTTTCATCTTTCTTGCTATTCCGCTCTACTGAAATCTTATTAACCTGCTGATTTGCTATATTATAAGTTCTAATTATTCAGTTATTCTTACAGATGAAGTGAAGTGACCTCCCCGGAGAGAAAGCGATCGCTGTGCAGCGATGCATCTTGCCGTCGTCACCGCTTGCATAGTTCTCTGAATGGATGGATGGATGGGTACAGTTCTCTGAATGTGAAGGTGTTCACTAAGATTCTCAACAAATTCGTACATACATATAGCCCACTAGCAACATATTTATGTGCGTACGTACTTTGCAAGATGGATGGACAGGAACAGTATAGTCTTTACACAATATAACTAAGGACGTTGTAGTACTTAATTAGTTAAGCTTCTTTTGGCGGAGAATATACTGGTCACCACACAGTAGTATCAACTATAACCAAGTCGTACACACAGCTAGTGATCTATGTGGTTGTTCTAGTGAATTGACATACTATTGCAATTTGCACTAACATACTAAACTAAATGCGATTGAATGTTTTTCATGGATTGATGAACTTTCCCGTTGAGTCCTTATTAACTGAACTCTTTTGTGTATAACTAGAACATACAAGTGTTCTAAGAACTTTGTATCTTGAAATCTGGAATTTATTATAATGCAAACTATATTTTGTGAATTGCAAGCTTTTGGTCTGCAAAAAAAATTGTGTGTTTGCAGTTGCAATTACCTTACATGTATGAAGTGCAGGTATTTTGTGAAAATGGAGGAATTTATTACATATTTATAGCTTTGCGTATGGAACCTGGAAGTTTAAGATTGGCAATAGATTCAGTTCTTCCAGTACAAACGTCCTAGAGTTCAGTGACATCTCCAATTGATATAGTTTTCTTGAATCTCCAGTCGATTGTTGCTCAGCTTTCTCGCAATTTACTCAGTCTCGTTTTGGTCCAAAGCGTGCTTCAGTTCAACAAAAAGCTCCAGAAAAGTTCAGAGTTCATAGGAGTCACTTCAGGTTGGCTCTTTTTTATTCTCCAGTTTGGGATAAAGCAGGGAGAGGTAAGCAGGTCACTAGGAAGATAGTGTTTCTTGGATGATTTTCACATGGCTCGGTGCTCTTTTTCTCTCGTGATGGTAGTAGTTTGATTGAATAGAAGCTAATCGTTCGTGTGTGTATGCAGGTGGAGTTCAACTATACAGAAAGGTGATGGTTTCGACTGGGGCTTCCGTGACGATCCGCTGTTGTTCTGATCTCTAGTTTCTATGAACTGATGGGTAAGATTCTCTCTCTCTCATGCTCTCTCTCTCTCTCTCTCTCCTCATCCATTATAGTTTGTGTGAACTGATAGTTTAGACTCGATGAAATCCGCTGTTTGTAGTTTGTGTGTACTGATAGTTGAAACTATGAATTCCATGCTTTGTAGTTTGTATGAACTAATAGTTAAGACTCGATGAACTCCATGCTTTGTAGTTTGTGTGAACTGATAGTTGAGACCTCAAGAGTTATCCATCTCGACTCGGTGAACTCATAGCTGATAGTTTTGTGAAGTGAAAATTCTTCTTCAAGTTCTTGTGGTATTTAATACTTTGTGAGCTGATAGCTGATACTTTGAGATGAATGTATTATTAGGGTGTGAAAATGATGTCAAATATGTGCAGTTTAATGGATGAGTGTTATCTAGATCCTTTTAAACTGAAGGTAGTATTTTCTATAAACAAGAAATGGGCATTTGGCTCAGTAATCGTCCATTACTAGAGGTATTGTCACTTGACCATTTCCAGAACTAGTTTCAATTCGTGGACTACCGACACTTGCAAAATCAAAGAGGCTGACCATATCAAAGTGCCCAAAGTTGAAGCAAAGGAGATGAGATGCTACAAAAAAGGTACACATGCTAACTGTAGTTTTACCTTCCAGCCTTTACTGCGCTCTCGTCTGAAGTTTCTGAAAGCAAATCATTAACTTGAAACTCCCCACCTCTTCAACGGGTCTAGCCATAGCTGCAGGCAGCAGAGGATAAAAAATGCATGGATTAATTGTAACAAATCACACATAGGCTATGGGCTACGGAACACACACACATATTAGCAAATGTGCTATAGATTAGATTGATTGATACCTCCTAGTGTACTATTTCTGTAACTGTATTTGCACTGCACTTATAGGATTTAGGGAAGTACTGCAAAAATGTCTTGCATTTAGTTACAGAGGTAGTATCTGATAAACAACATCAGTTATCATATAAAATGTCTTGCATTTAGTTACCTATATAATTCATGTTTGTTCTGACTTCTTGTTTCTCTAAAGCAGCCAAATCTCGGCGCACCTGGTAGTTCAAACTTACACCAGATGGCCGGTGACCAACTGCCCCGCCTCTACAAGCTCCTCGGGGATGACTTGGTAGTAGCTGGGATCCCCTACCAGTGGCCAAATCCCGCTGCACCCAGCCGCCGGTCGTGATCCCCTCTCCTCCAGCTCCACTTCGAGGCGCCGTCACTGCACAGGAGCAGGGGCGGTGTGCTAATCAACAAAAAAGAACAGAAGGTATTGTGCTTGGAAAATTAAAATTCTGTACACATTTGGGAAACAGAAGTTGTAGCTTCTTTCAAAGTTCAAAACGAATAATATATTCAGTTCAACTTATTCTAGCAAACCATGTGCAAGACACCATAGAATGAAAATGTCGTTGTGTTGCCAGGTCTCCAATTTGTTCAGCTACAAATAAATTACATCCGTTCGACTACATATATTACACTAGTTCAACTGAGTGTGTCACACCAATTGACCTACGTTTTACATATGTATCACTTAAGAAAAAACAGTAGATTTTGATGATGCAAGCTTAGTTCTTTTTTCTATTTCCTATAAGTTCAAGTGATCAATTGCTATAAGTTGGCGGGTTGCTTACTCAGGCAGTTAAAAAAAGTGAATTATGTTCATGGCCAGCGAGATGTTCATCATTTGCGGCATCCATCTCTACTGAATTATGTTCATCTCTTTCAGTTCATCTTTGAAATTTGGTCCAATTTCTTTTTGCAAGATGCATAAAAAATCAAAGGTAGTAGCTCAAAAAGATGAATATTGGAAGCCCATTGCCGGGCTGCGGATGCGGATGACTTGAATCGGTAGCAGGCCTGTAACCGAATCATTCCGCACCACTTTTCTGTCCGTGTGGCTTGACGTGCAGCCCGCCGGCTCAGTCGTGTACGTCCAGACAAGACATTACGGTGCAATTTAATGCATGAAGTAAGCCCAGCAATTCAGTTTTCATTTTCTGAATTTTTTTGAACTTGCTGTCACTTAACTTACTGTTATATTTCTGTATTTAAGAAATACCACCCTTTTTGTTAGTTGCAGTATGTGTTTGAGAGTGGATGAACCCATACCTGAAGGCTCTGGGCTCCAACTACAGCAACGGTGTCAAATTCGCCATGGCTGGCTCAACGGTGTCCCGTGGCGTCTCCCCATTCCCTGAACATCCAGGTCGATTCGTTCGTCTACTACAAGCGCATATCCCTAGAGCTCTAAAATTCCGTATCAGGGTATTTTTTCATCGGTTCTAAAATTCCCAGAGGATCAGTCCAACGATGTATCGGGGTATACTGTGTTGCTCCTGCAAATTTTTTGTATGCTTGTATGTAGAAAAATGGTACAGTTACTGCTTTGATGTGTCGTGGTGTGAATGTTGTTGATGTACAAAGTTTGTGCAGAGAAAGACTTCAAAAACTCGTGTCGCCGATGGAATGAATTACTAGAAGTTCAAATTTGCTAATATCTACGGTACTAGTAGTTCATTTTGCTACTAATCCCGACTGTCTATAGTTCATTTTGCTAATAAATATTCGTCTACATGTCTTTACGTCGGCTGTAGAACATGTATTCCGTTTGGAAGTTAAGTCAATGTATTTCATCTCTTTGATCGGATTAATGCTTGATTTTGGTGATGGCAATTTTTATCTCTGATATCCTGAAATGAGTCGGTAACTTAGAATTATTTTTGCTAGCTTTGGAATTGTAAAAACACAACAAGTTCACAATTTAAAAAGTTGTAAGTTCAACATGACGTCCTACATAAGTTTGGGAAAAAAACTCAAAAAAAATGAAACCCCACGGAAATTCAAATGGTAAAAGTTCAAGTTGTAAAATGAAAGAAGTCCAGAACATCGTTGAAAAAAATGTTAGTTAAAAAAACACACACAAAACATTTTCTTTAAAAAAATTGTCATGAACTTCAACGATATAAACCATACAAGTTCGGGGACGATGATATCGTGAACCGTTGAATAGTTACGAGGAAAATCATACAGAAAAAACAGAGTAAAGTCTAGTATGTGAAAACACGATCAGTACAAATCCATACGGACATCCGTTCAAGTGCTCTTTTTTTAACCTTTCAACCACCGTTGTTCCCATGCCTCTCCGCCACACGTCGTGTTGTGCCGGCTTGCCATCAACCACCGTTATGGCTCAGCCCTGTAGTGCTTCCACGATCACCACACGCAGCTTCCTTCTATCGTTGCCCTCGCCCTGCTCTCCTGCATATGGCATTGTAAAAACACAACAAGTTCACAATTAAAAAAGTTGTAAGTTCAACACGACGCAGCAGATAAGTTTGAGAAAAAAGTTCAAACAAAATTAAACCCAATGAAAAATCAAATGGTAAAAGTTCAAGTCGCAAAACAAGAGAAGTCCAAAACATCTTGCAAGAAAATTGAGTTAAAAAAACAAACACACAAATTTTTTTCCTTTAAAAGAATACCATTCAGTTCAACGACATAAACCATGCAAGTTCGGGGACTATGATACCTAAAAAACAGAGTGAAGTATAGTATGTGAAAACAAGCTCAGTACAAACCCATACAAACATCAGTACAAGTACTCTTTTCTTGGAACCATTCAAAATTACTCTGAAAAATACCTTAGTACAAACACACACATAGATCAGTCCGAATACTCTGTTTTTCGGACAGAAAAACAACCCGTTGAGTCTCACCATATTCAAAATTACTCTTAAAAGATGGTGGCAAGTACAAAGTAATAAAGACATCCATTCAAGTACTCTTTTTTTGAACCATTTAAAAACTACTGTCAAAAATACCTCAGTACAAACACATACATACATCAGTACAAGTACTCTATTTTTAGATAGGAAAAAACAACACGATGGGTTTCACCTTATTCAAAATTACTCTTAAATGGTTGTGAAGTAGAGAAAACGTTCAACATGACTAAGTTTCGCATTTTCGGTAGCTATCCAATGGTATATTATTTGACCCATTTCGACAAATTTTTGAAAAAATCACGTTTAAAATCAAATTTGAGCGTATTCAAATTCGTTTACCGTAATGAATTAGAAAAACATTTCTATACAAAAAGGATGCGCATTTTCCATAGCTTTCCAACGCCGTATCTTTTGCATCAATCCGACAAACCGTTTGCAAAAAATGCGAAAATACGTTTTGCCCAGAATTTCACTGTTTTTCAAATTACTTTTAAATTGTATATAATTTGAAAAAACAGTAGATATATGTAAGATGTTTTTACCAGCTTTCCAACGCCATCTTATTTGCTCAATTTCAACAAACCGTTTGAAAATTGAGCCCAAAATTAGATTCGCGTTTTCGGTTTTGAAAAAACGGTTTTTAAAAACTGCTCTTAAACAGTGATGATTTCGCAAAAAATTCCTATATATTTGTATTGTAGATGTCAAGAGCTTTCCAACGTTATATTACACGCCCCGTTCTGACGAAAAGACGATCAGTTCGATGAGATGAAAATCATCAGTACAACATCGTGAAACCATCAGTTCAAGTAGGGTAACAGAATAATATTACATTACGCTGAAATGAATAGCCCAAATGTGTGTGTGTGTGTCTATATATATATATATATATATATATATATATATATATATATATATATGTCTATTCTAATATCACTCCTTAAGACTTATTCTGCTAACACCGAACCTTATTATGATAACACCAACATCCAACCCCCAGCCTCGACCGATCAAAACCACCCACCACCCACCTCCCGCACGAACACAGCCCCACTCCACCTCCACCTTCTTCCGCGCTCCCCGCCCCCGGGTCCCAGCCTCCTTCCCCCGACCTCCTTCCTTGCGCGTCGCCGCCGCGCTGCCGTGACCCTGCCGCGGCAGCACCCCACCCACCATTACCTGCCGCCGCCCACCACCACCTACCGGGATCTGGCCGGCAACCACGGGATTGATCCCGACCACCACGGCCTCCCACCACACCACCACCTCCACCTCCACCTCCCGTCCCGCACACCCCAAAATCCCGGCCACTACCGCCTCGCCTCCTCCTCCTCCTGCCCGGCGCGGCCCTCCTCCCACCTGGCGTCGCCCCGCCTCCTCCTCCCGCCCGGTGCAGCCCCGCCTCATCCTCCTCCCGCCTGGCGCGGCCCTCCTTCCACCTGGCGCCGCCTCGTCTCCTCCTCCCGTGGCGCCTCCGGTCTCATGGCGCCGCCCTGGCGATAGCCACTGGCCCATTGTCGGTGTCAAAACCGGCCGGATCTCGGGTAGAAGTGGAAGCTGTCGCGTCTAGGCGGATGGTAACAGGAGACAAGGGACACGATGTTTTTACCCAGGTTCGGGCCTCTCGATGGAGGTAAAACCCTACTCCTGCTTGATTAATATTGATGATATGGGTAGTACAAGAGTGGATCTACCACGAGATCAAAGAGGCTAAACCTTAGAAGCTAGCCTATGGTATGATTGTTGTATATCTATCGACTAGCCTGGCCTCGGTTTATATAATGCACCAGAGGCCTAGGATAACAAGAGTCCTAGCCGAATACGTCGGTAGGGGAGGAGTCCTTGTCTTGATCACCAAGTCTTGCAGAATCTTCCTTGTATGCGGCAGCTGTCCGGACTGGCCCATGAGTATACGGCCATGGGGGTCCTCGGCCCAATCTAACAGATCGGAGATGACGTGGTGAGTACCCCTAGTCCAGGACACCGCCAAGAGCCCCTGAACCGGTCTTCAAGTTTAGGGGCGCCTCGATTCTTCGAACCGTTCTTCATCTTGATCGTCGGTCATGAAAACTGGTTCAACAAATCTTCTCATCTTCTATCTTGAGGATCGCCGAAATGCATTCGACGAGTTTACACGTCGGGTATCCGAGGAGCCCCTTTAAGTTTCCGGCCTATATCAATGCCTTGTTATTTTTATGCCACACCTCGGGTTTGAAGTTGTTCCCGGGCGACAGCGTCCTCTTGCGTCCGAGCTCCAACACCGGACTGCATTTGAGGTATCTTTTGCAGCCGAGCACCGACGCCGGACCGCTTCCCAGCTCTAACGCCGGAATGTATCCGAGCTCCAACGCCGGACTATGTATCCGAGCTCCAACGCCGGACTGTATCCGAGCTCCAACGCCGGACTATGTATCCGAGGTGTCGTAAACCACCTTGGTTCAAAAGAAGTTTGAAGGAGTTTAGCCGAGCTTAATGCCGGAAATGCCCTCTATGGAGCCAGCCACTAGCGCCCGAGCTTTATGTCGGATCGCTTCCGAGGTGGTGCACCACCCGAATGTGGGCCGATTTTTGACAATATTTTAGATTGGTGCAATTTATTCTCTGCCGAGATACATAGCAAGTAGCACTCAAGGTGGGTATAGGTCTAAAACCCGAGATGCACATGAAGGATGACATAAGACCGCAGATCCCGTGAGTCATTGAGACTACGGTTGATTTGCAAAATCAGTCCGAGGATCAAGTCCTAGCTCAGAATACTTTGGGACACAAAAGCGGCGTGTTTCGATCCTCAAGACTCGGGTTGGGTGCGGCCGACCAACCCGAGGATCAAAATCTCCTCGAGACTGTATTACACTTAAAATTTTACGCATTGGACAGGCAATGGAGTAGCCCCGAGACACGGTCGGGTGGCAACACTGCATCGGGGATCGATGTGCCCTTTAATATTTGTAAATAATAAGCCCGAAGCCCAGTAGCCCCCGAGCCTTAATGCGGGCACGGGTGGCCAAATTAAGGATCAATATCCATAGTAAAATCACAAATTATGTGTAATGACTCAATGTATCCAAGTACTTTATGTCATTAATGCTCGGATCCGCATTGTACAAAACTTTTTTGACCGACCATCGGCTTCAACCTCCTCGGCCAGTAGCCGAGGAGTGTTTTGTCCTACTTTATAAAGCCTTTATGAGGGCAAAGATTTACAACAAACAAGGCAATCTGGGCATTCGGTTTTATAAACAAAGGTACGCAAAGAGATATGTTATATTACTATTTAACAGAAGAAATGTCTTCCAAAGAAAATAGTCCCGCTTTTTGTTCCTTTCTTTGGGTTGTCATGCTAAGAATGATCATGAAACCTCAGCTCTAATATAAGAGCAAAATATTGAGGATTTAGTTTGGGAGGCCAGTTACTAGCCCCCGCTAGTGTTCGGCGACAGTCGAGGTCAAGCCGGAAACACTTCGGCCAATGTTATGAATGGCCCGTTATTTAATATAGTCATCGGATCGCTGACCAGTTTACACCTATTGTGACAGATGGCTGGCTTTCTCCATCGAGGTGCTTGACCATGCGAAATGGAAGCACAATCGCAGTGGTTCTCCCTTTGCACACCTAGCCGAACAAAGCGGAACGTAGGAGGCAAGCGCAGAGCCGGCAACCCAACTATTGATCAAGACATAATTGAAACCGATGCATATATAGCAATATCCCAGAATATTCTTGCGAATCTCTAAAGGTGTCCGGCGTTGCCTGCTTGAGACTTGTGCTGAAAACACACAAATAGTTAAAAAGTGCCAAAAGCTTGGAAAACCGAAAAACGTCAGTAAAAACATGACGTCCGAACAAGATCAAGTGTTCGGTGCCAATCCAAAAATTGGACTTTAGAAAAAAAAGTGCTTCTGTCGTGCTTTAACATGACACATCCTATCTCAAGACTTCAAGCGGGTCAGCCTACGGCTTCAGTCTCCCATCCCGAAGGCGGAGTACTTCTCATTAGGCCAGTTTAGAAAACTAAACTCTAGCGGTTTTGAGAGAGAAATTAGGCTTCCCGGCTAGTGACCGCACACTCGTGTCGAGAAAAGGAGTGATAAATAATAATAAAAACTTTGCAACGACTAAGAAGAAAAACACTTATTATAAAATGGCTCAAATAAACATAAGAGCCCCAAGTGACTTGGGTAAAAGAATGATTGTATGTACCAAGTACTTATATCATATCTATGTTCAACCGAACTTTAAACGCGTCTTAAGCGACCGTCGGCTTCTCCCTCTTGATCAAGGACCGAAAAGTGTTATGTACTCCATCGCCGAGAATATCGACGGTGTTTCCAATAACCAGGCAATCAGGCCATAAAGGCTGTAATGCATAAAGCGCTCGGGGAACTTATGCTATATTACTGCGAAGTGTAAGAAGCATCTTCGAAGAAAATAGTACCCCCACCGATACCTTTCTTCGGTGCTCATTGTTATTATGAGACTTGTGCAATAGATTTTTTGTACTCGTGAGTTCCGTTGTGTGCCGACCATGATTGAAAACAATAAGAGCGCTAGCTTTCGGCTTCACCCAGTCTGAGGTCAGAGCTTGGTGGACCCGGTCGTGACAATCGTAGAGGTGCTCCCTTTACTCCCTAGCCGAACAATCGGGAACGTAGGGGTAAGCATAGGAGCCAGGCAACCCGGCTTGCAAATCGCTTAAGTCAATATGGTGCATATTGTGGCGTAATACACGAACAAGGAACGAAGCCGTACAAGTATAATCATATGCAAGAAGAAAAGCTTCATGAAGGAAGCCCCGAAATGAATTGGGTATTTGAATTTGCGCGTCACAAACAAAGTTTGGACAAGGAAAATTTTTACAAGCAACTTTTTCCCAAAAAAGTATAATGCTTGGTCGAGCTGAACACAAGTTAAAAATTTAAAACTTTGAGCATGAAAGCGACTTAGCTGGTTAATGTGTTCGGTATTGATGACGTGGTCCGAGCTTGATACGGGACAAGGTTCCATCCCCCAAGCTGGTCCCGAGGTGGTGGAGCAAAGAGCTCGACACTCCGAAGTAGTGACATAGCACGGTCAATGCAGGCCGGCAGGGTGATGCTGAGGTCATCGGCATGGGGTAATGAAGTGTTGACGAAGCCCCCCGTCCAGCCGAGGTGACGCCAAAGGATATAGTCCGGCTGGATCGTTTTACTGTGCACAAAAAATAGTGCAAACCGGAGATAATAGTAATAATGATAATTAAAAAAAATCGTTGCATAATAAATAATTTATGCAAAGTGAGTAATAAAAGAAATATGGCCTGGCGCCGAAGTCAATGTCGATGCAGGGCGTCGGCGTGATGCGGTAAAGGCGTGGTAAAGCCTGAATTCACAGGTCGATCCGAGCTCCGGATGCGGAGTTCGCCGGACTATGTACAGAAACTGACCGAACCACCATGCGACTGTCGTTAATTCGGCCATCATTTGATAGACCTGTGTACATATGATGGACAAACCAGAGTAATAATTCCTTGGAAAAAATGCACCCAAACAAGCAAAAAATACTGGCATTAATAGCACCTGGATTATTTGTTGTAGTAATCCGAAGGAAGGTGATTCCCAAAATTGGGACTCGATCCACGCACCCATTGCCTGATGGGCGATAAAACGACGGCATGGCAATGCTGGCGAAGGTTGGCTCGCCGAGGCCCTCGGTCCAGCTAACATGACGAAGCTGGTCGGCTAGCGACGCCGAAGCGTCCGGAGTAGGTTGATGAAGAGATGGCGAAGCCCCCGGTCCACCCGAGATGTCGAAGTAGGTCGGCGTGATGGACACTAGCTTGAAGAAGCAATAGTGCGGCCCTGCCGATGAAGGTCGTCACGTGGTCGATGCCGGCTTGATGAAGCGACCGTGCGGTGATGCCGGTATGCCCGCTCCGTGTAATCCATGGGGCGGCGATGTTGGTGATGATTTATCCTTCGCGATGCCGGACTCTTGTTCGGCTTGCCGAGATGATGATCCGAAGAAGTTGAGCTCGGCTCAACAAAGTGACGACGCGATGTCTAAGCGTGGGTCGGCACCGTGGAGCAAATATTGCGGTTGGTTTGACACCAGCATGATATTGAAGATCATGTTCAAAAGATTTTAAAGTTAGTGGGATGTGTTCGGGAACAAAACACAATACCCCATACAAAACTTCCTTCAAAAAGGATGTCCAAAATCCCGTTCGTAAAAAGGACGAACTCGGGTCGGATTTGTTTTCGCGCTGAAAACAGATCCGAAAAGTGATGCACTAATCGGAAGTTTCCCGGAGTTTGGACGGTCGGATCGAGCTGAAATTTTGAGGGGTGGTAGATATAGGAATTCCGCAGTCGATGAACGGTTGGATCTTCCAAAGGAGGTCCGAGCTAGAAGCTGGACACCAAGCCCTAAACTCGTCCGGATTCTCGTCCAGATTCAATACGGCTCCGGTATATCGGAGATTGCCAGAGATTCCTCCATCGGAACTCGACGAAATTTTCCAGGGTTGTTGTAGACTCAATTCCGCACAATTCCACCAAAGCAATCGTCAAACCGGCGCTTTCGAGGAGGCGGTGACGGTGGATACAAGTTCGTTGTCCAGTTAAACAGCACGGTCGCCCGAGGGCAATGTTGACGTTGAGCCCCCGGGCTCCCTGGATGATTCCTCCATGATCTTGATAGAGATCGGAGCTGATGTTGATGAAGGCCCCCATCCGAACATGACGATCGGAGGTAGGGCGCAGTCCTTGGTCAAAACAAGGTGACCAGTCGAGCTGGTGATGAAGATGCCGAAGTCGCAGTTGATCTGCAGGCGAGCCATCGACCTTTTGCCAAACACACAGCGGAACTCTCAATGAAAGCACCAATGTCGGTGTCAAAACCGGCGGATCTCGGGTAGGGGGTCCCGAACTGTGCGTCTAGGCGGATGGTAACAGGAGACAAGGGACACGATGTTTTTACCTGTGTTTGGGCCCTCTCGATGGAGGTAAAACCCTACTCCTGCTTGATTAATATTGATGATATGGGTAGTACAAGAGTGGATCTACCACGAGATCAAGGAGGCTAAACCCTAGAAGCTAGCCTATGGTATGATTGTTGTATATCTATCGACTAGCCTGGCCTCAGTTTATATAATGCACCAGAGGCCTAGGATAACAAGAGTCCTAGCCGAATACGCCGGTGGGGGAGGAGTCCTTGTCTTGATCGCCAAGTCTTCGGAATCTTCCTTGTATGCGGCAGCTGTCCGGACTGGCCCATGAGTATACGGCCATGGGGTCCTCGGCCCAATCTAACAGATCGGGAGATGACATGGTGAGTACCCCCTAGTCCAGGACACCGTCACCCGCCCCACTCCAGCCACGGCAGTTTTTTCTACTACTGTGAGTGTGTGTGCATTCCACCGGCCCCCTCCTCTGCTTCAGATCCCGTGCAACCTTCCGATGCAGTTCGTCGCACCAACCCCCTGCAGCTCTCTCCTCCCCAATCCATGTATCCCGCACCGGATCCGGGTTCTTCCCTCGTGCATCGTCCTCTTCTGGCACCGATCCCCGCCATGGTCGCGTGGATCCCCGAGAGTTCGAGGAGTGCCACCCCCGCCGTGGTCCTGCCTACTTCCCCTCCTTCCCTACTACACCAGCAAGGCGTCGGTCACAGGATCTGCCTCCCCCTGTTTGCAGCTCCTTTGTTTCTTTTTTGCAGCTCGCTGAGTATTATTTTGAAGTTCAGTGAGATCCATGCGCGCCGGATCACGCGTTGCTGACCCCCTGCATGCCTCCTCGCATGCAAGGTGCTGCGCTGTGTAGGGAGGCGTCTACACCAGCGTCGGCGCCCGTCCACCACAGTGAGTTGCTACCACCCGCGCCTCCACGCTGCCCTCCCTCCACTCCTCTCCACAGCAGCAAGCAGTCCCCCTGAGCGGCGCGTGCAGCTCACGGCGCTCTAGCTATGTGAAATTCGTGGAGAAAAGCCTCGTAGTTTTTGATGGCTCATAGCTGATTGATTTCTTTTAAGGCAATAATAGTAGTAATTGAATTGTCAGTCCTGGTTCTTAATGTTAAGTCCAACTTGAGGGGAAGTACTTATACAATTTTTTTTGTTCTCAAACGGATTTGAGGAGTTTGTATGTCACCTTTGCTCACCAGTAGTTCTGCAGATTAACTTTGATGTTTGTCCACACCACTGGGTTGGGTTAGTTTCTCTGCAACCTGAGTATCTTGTAAGAAGAATGCAGAAAGGGGAACAACTAGTGCCTTAGCGATGATGAACTAGCACATAAACCTTATTTGGATTTTTGAGCATACAACCATGTTCCGTTTATTCCATTTTTGTGCTTTCCTTTTAAACTGTTATGATGTTTTGGTTCAAGTTTAACACATGCTAGAGTGCACGCATGTTCTTTTGTAAGGAACTAAAACTTATGCATGTGATACATACAAGAAGGAAGATGGAAATGGGACTTTTAAGGTTTGCGTATGAAGGGAAATTTAGTTTTCTGTAGATTTACCTCAGTTACATTAAATGTTCTTTTAACAATTGGCAAAGTCCTGATGCTGTTATGTATCTACTTCTCTCTTCTGTAGTTGTTGCATTTAATTGCTTGTCCAGCTCTCTTATGTCCCCGTCATCGCCCACATTAGAGGCTCTGGCATCGCTGGATCTGCCATCGCTGGATCCCGGCATCCCCCGGCCCTGCAGGAGGGATACCGACATCAACATCCCCTTCCCTAACCATCTAGAAGGAGGTGGCCGTCCCTGTCTGTCGCTGCAGTCCGCACGGTGGGCGTCCGCAGCACATCGCCGACAAAGGTGGATCCAAGGGGCACCCGTGCAGTCCACTGCGTGGGTGCACGTAGCACGCCAGCACTCCCCTTTGCAGTCCATAATGTGGGTTCAGCCCATAGCGGCATGCAGCTCTGCCCATGGGCATATGAAGTACGCTATGACGAGCATGTATACATGGTTTCGGGAGCAAAACATCAGCGTGCAATTCATTGTTTTTTTCTGCAGTTCACTACTCATTCGTACCGCTTTAATCTTTTTTAATGGGAATCTTCGGTGCAATGAATTATTCTATTCGCTGTTCTTGATGTTCAGTTTACTAGTTTTTGCAGGAGATGGGGGACAAAAAAAGAGAGAGAAATGAGTCTCAAGCACATACTGCGTGAGCAGCTCGGTTAGCCGGCGATCTGCCGTATGTTAAATGGTATCGCTCCAGTTCACATCGCCCCATGGTCGACTCCGGCGGCCTGCTTTGGTTGCCTTCTTGCTGCAGTTTTGCTATTGCACGACATACGATTTAATAGCGCCAGTAGGGTCGCGTGGGGAGGAGGACTACACCATCAGGAGGTGGTGTTTGTGAACAATCCAGAGGCCCAATTCATTTTTGAAAAATTTGTTTGAGACTTGTTATGTAAACTGCAGAAGCTTGTTTGTAAAATAGTTACCCTAATGTAGTTCATTGTAAATCCTAAAGAGGCTCATTTTGTGGGCAACTAAGACAAAAAAATCCACGAGAGGTTCACTTCTTTTCCAGATGTGGTTTGCTTCATATATGTGGCGACTGAAAACACAAATAGGTAAAGAGAAGTGTAGAAAAGAATGTAGTTAACTTTCTGGTGACTCGTTAACAACACTTGCAGTGTGTTTAGTCCTCGGTTGTGGTTCACTTTTGAGAGTGATGCTGTTCACTTGCGCCCAACATGTAAGTGCGAAAAATTTAACGCAACAACAAAGATAGTAATGAGGTTCACTTCGATATATGTCGCAGTTCACTTGCCTCCTCTCTGCGGTCCACTCTCGTTCGCAAAAAAATTGAAAAAAAAAGACAACAAAAACTCGTCTGAGAAAGATTTATGTTTAAGAAAAGAAATCATGAAGTTCGCTTCATCGTTTGATGCAGTGCGGTTTGACAATAGTTACACAAAATGCATGAAGTTCCCTTTTGACGACATTGCAGTGCATTTTGACCTTGTTTGCGATTCACTCTCAATAATAAGAACGGTGCACTCTTGTTATATAAAAAAGTTAGAAAAATGACAAATGAATCCTGCAGTCCGTTTGCCTCTCTAATGCAGTGCGGTATTCAGACTGAAGTAGAGCAGTTTTATGTCCGATGCAGTGCGCCTCGTCGATTTTGGTGTCGTGAAAAATAGAGTGCCCGCATTTCGGTATTTTGGAAACTGCTCTTAAACCATAATGAAGTAGAGAGAGTGTTCTACATACAAAAGTTGTGCCTCGTCGATATCTTTCCAACGGCGTAACATTTTCATCATTCCGATGAAAGGTTTGAACAAATTTACGTAAATACGTTAGCTGTCACTCACCGGCTGCCGCACCGTTTTCAAAATTAATTTAAAACCGTAAGGAATCTGAAAACAAGTTCTACATATGAAAGTTGCACCTTGTCCATAGCTTTCCAACGGTGTATTACATGCCTCATTTCGACAAGCGGTTCAAAAACTAGAGTGAAAACAATACAAAAAATTGAAAAAATTCAAAAAAATGTAATTCCGTGATTTAGTAAATTTGAAACTGCTCTCAAACCGTAACGAATTAGAAAAAAATAATAGATATGAAAAAGATGCGCCTCGATGATATCTTTCCACCGGTCTATCATTTCCTTTATTCCGATGAGCGATTTATAAAAAAAAGGGAAAATACGCTCGCTGCCACTTGTTGTTCGCCGCACCGTTTTTCAAACTTCTTTTAAACTGCGAGGAATCTCGAAAAGTGTTCAACATAACAAAGTTGCGCCTAATCCATAGCTTTCCAATGGTATATTATACGCCTCGTTCTGATAAACGGTTAAAAAACTAGAGTAAAAACAGTACTAAAAAAACACCGCGTGCAGTTTTTTACGACACGAAGTTCACTAGTGTGCTATTCTAATAACACTTCCGTACTGCACGCTCAATGCGAGGGCACTGCACTTTCTGTAGGAAGGGCACTGCAATACACACACTAGTAAACTTCGTGTCGGAAAAAACTGCACACGCTATTTTTTTGGTACCTTTTTCACTCTAGTTTTTTAACCAATTATTGGAACGAGACGTGTAATATTCTGTTGAGAAGCTATGGATTAGGCGCAACTTCTCCATGTTGAACACTTTTCGTGATTCTTCACGGTTTAAGAGCAGTTTTGAAAATGGTGCGACCCATGACGAGTGGTAGCGATCGTTTTTTCGCGATTTCTTCTAAACCGCTTGTTGGAATGGAGCAAATGATACACTGTTAGAAACATATCGTCGACGCACATCTTTTTCATATCTATTATTTGCTCTAATTCGTTAAGGTTTAAGAGCAGTTTCAAATTTACTAAATCACAGAATTCTGTTTTCCAATTTTTTAAAAAATTTTGATACTGTTTTTGCTCCAGTTTTCTAACCGTTTGTCAAAATGAGGCGTATGATACGCCGTTGGAAATCTACGGACAAGGCGCAACTTTCATATGTTGAAATGTTTTCGAGATTCCTTACGGTTTTTAGTTAATTTTGAAAATCGTGCGGCTGATGGCGAGAGCCAGCAACCATTTTTTCGTGATTTCTTCTAAACCGCTTGTCAGAATGAAGCAAATGATACACCGTTGGAAAGATATCGTTGTGGTGCAAGTTTTTCATGTAGACCACCCTCTACGATTCCTTATGGTTTAGGAGTAGTTTTGATTTTACATAAATGCGGACACTATGTTTTTTGCGACACCAAAATCGTATTATATACTGCATCAGAAAGAAAACCACACTTCTTTTTAGACTAAAAACTACACTTCATCGGACAAACAAGTGCACTGCATGATTTCTTTTTTGTGGGATGTAATTTTGCCTAAACGAGGTGGTGTGCACTTCATGTCGAGTGTTGGTGAACCGCAATACTATGAAAAGTGAACCTCGACACCACCGTAAACGGGCCGTACTGCATCAGACAGAAAACCGCACTTATTTAGACTAAAAACCGCACTTCATTGGACAGACAAGTGCACTGCATGATTTCTTTTTTGTGGGACGTAAATTTTCCAAAACAAGGTGGAGTGCACTGCTTCAGACTAAAAACAGCACTTCATCGGACAGACAAGTGCACTGCATGATTTCCTTTTTGTGGGACGTAAATTTTTCCAGACGAGGTGGAGTTCACTTCAAGTCGAGTGTTAGTGAACCGCAATACAATGAAAAGCGAACCTTGAGACTACCGTAAACGGTCCATGACACTACCAAAAATGAACCGTTTGAGATTTTTCCAAACTCAACATTTTTTACATGCATAGACCGGGCAAATGGACGGCATGGACTGAGCAAGTGAACCACATGTAATGAGAAGTGAGCTGCTTTCCGAGGTGTTTTTGTTTCGGATCACCAAGTAACCACGAAGGAGTTTTATGGCGAACTTTGTGAGAGAACAAAGTGAGCTTCAAAACATACATATACATTTATTATTTTTACACAGCTACACAGTCATCCAGTACATAGCAGAATCAACCATGGAGTACCCAACTGTACTACACTAGGCAAAGACTTGCTTATGAAAAATTACCATCCATTTTTCTTACTACAAAATGGAACTTCAAATGCACTAGGTAGTGCCCTTTTTCTCTCTGCGTTTCTCATAAACAACAAAATGAACTTCAAATGAACATCGATGTTCTCTTCTTTTTTCTTATTGGGCGCACTTCTTCTTGAGTAAACTGCACATTGACGCAAATAAAACACCAATGAAGCACAAGGCGAACCTCTTCTTTGAGTAAACTGCACGACCAGGGGGACTGCAAAAAAACAACGAGCTATGGCGGCGAGCACCGAAATGAACTCACCGGTGCCACCGGACTGCACGTCTGACCACGAGCCTCGTGCCACCGGAATGCAAGCACGCTCGCCGGTGGACTGGACATCCAGCCGCACCGCACTGATGCCCAAAGCGAACTGAAGTATTGTGCCCAGGTGAAATCTGAAAAAGCAAAAAAAATGAAGGGGAGGAGAGGACGCCGGAGGCCGGTGCTTGCGGTGCCAAATTGCATCATGTTCCCCGCCGCATTGCAAACCCGGGGGTGCCTCGACTGCAAGGGGAGGCGGGCAGCTCATCCGGAGGACATGGCGGATCTCGCTGATGATGCAGCAGAGACCCGTCGTACTGCATCAACCGTCGGGGACTGCTTTTGGACTACAGCAGGGGACAACCTGCGGTGGAGCTAGGCATGGACCGGGGTGAGGAGAGGTGAGGCCTGGCGGCTGGCAGGGTCCTGGACGATGGGAGGGACCGCACTGCAGTACTGGGACGACCTAACCACGTCGGGAAGTACGGGCGAACTCCACCCGCGCGGTCGGCCGCGAGCTCGACGGAGGAAAAGCTTGGTGGCGGGAGGACAGTCTGACGGGGACCATCACCTGGTTGGGGACGAGGCCAGAGTCTCCTAGGCGAGTAGCAGCACGAGTGCCACTAAACTACATAGGAGGTGGGCAGTGCACGGTGGCACGGGTTGGATCCACCGGCATGGAATGAATGCGAGGAAGGGGGCAAGGGCGGTGAGTGGTGGTTGGCGACCGGATCCATCGGTTTTTGGCCGCACCGATGGCCGTGGTGACCAGATCCGGTGGAGGAGGCCTCGCTAGGAGCCAGTGGCGGACGGATCCCTCCATGGCCGCGTGGCGCGCCAGCGGTTGGAGGGGGTTGAGGGCGCGCCGGCCCCAATCACCGGTGGTGGAGGAGGGTCTCCGGCTGGGATCGAGGAAGGAGGCGGGGTGGGGTGGGCTCCAGCGGCGGAAGGATGTGGAGAAGGGGTGGTGGGGGATCACAGAGGAAGGAGGAGGAGGGGCCCCAAGGGTGGAAGGAGGTGGAGAATGGGTGGTGGGGGTTCGAGACAGAGGTGGCACACGCGGGGGTGGAAGAAGATGAGGCCGCGGGGCGGGGGCAGCAAGATTTGGTGGCGAAGGTGGTTTTCCTCTCTGTGCAGTTCGGCTCGTTAAGTCTGTAGTGCGGGTTGGGGAGGTAGGGGTAGTTCTTCAGGGTGTTAGCAGAATAGCGTTAGCAGAATAAGAGTCTTAAGGGTGTTATCATAATAGACCCACCATATATATATATACATATATATATATTCTTTTTGTGACCATCAATACTCTCAGGTGCAATATTCCGGCATTCGTAACTTATCCTTGTTCATGTGTCGGGTCATCGAATATATACTAGGTTCACGTGCCTTGTATGGAGTCCATTGTAACCATACGAGACAGTGACAAAGGTTAACGATATCACCTTGCCGGGTGTGAGAAAACTGACCTTGATAAGCACGGCCAAAATTGTGTCCCATGTTGTCTTTTTTCAAAGCTTGTCGGTTCTTGTATCACCTAGTAAGGTGTGTAACTGGCTTTCTTCCTCTTGCATAACAGTTGAGGTTGTCGGGTTCTTACCTTGACTTCATCGTCATACAAGTGACTTGCAAGGACTTGGAAGCATGCTCATAGTATAAGTATTTAATTTCCCGAGGTAGACACTTGTGTTCTGACTGATACTTGTTTCTGAACAAACTTTTGCGGATCTGATTCTTGGGAAGTATTGCCGTATGCCACCAACTCATGGTGTAATATCTTGCACTAGTGTCGTACTGAGGAGGATTGAATAGCTTGTGCTTGAAGCTTTCATCGGGGCATCTTGTTGAGGAAGACTGGGTACCATACTTCAGAAGCTCCCCCCTTAAAGACTTGTTGGGGAAGACTCGGTACCTTGTGCCGGAAGCATTTGCGGTGGCGTACTGAAGAAGGTAGAGCATCTTAACCAGGAAATCATCCACCTATAGTGCTCGAGAAGATAGAGGAATCTTGCATTGGAAGCTTCTCGGGTAGCTTGCGAGGGAAGACTGTGTTGCTTACACTAGAAGCTTTTTACTGTGGTATGCCGACTGAATGCCATATATATATCGTTTAATATTTCTGCTTCCGATTATTCATATGAAAAAGGTTGTTCGACTATCCTTCTTGCGGAAGACTGAATTCATAGTACATTCTAACTTGCTTCTGGGGTATAGCATATTTCAAATCTTACTCATAACAGAATCAACCTTGTATATAAACCATACCATTTACTGATAATATACTGTTGGTCTTGCACCCAAAGTTGTCTTCTGGCTGGTTCCGTCATTACCGCTGTGAAGATTGCACACTTATGTATACTTGATGCTGATAATCAAGCCAAGATATCTTTTTGTAGTCAGACCAGATATTTCCAATATAATGCAGTCGGCTGAGAACTCCATAATGTTTAGCTGAGTTTCCAAATATTTGAACTCATTGCTAATTCTTCGGGTCCGGTGTCGGTGGAGGAGCAAATTTAATAAGGGAAAAATAATGCAACACCAAGGGCCCAAAGAAATAACTAAAAGAAACAACTAAAACAAAAGCAAACGAAGCATACAAATAATATCATATTCAAGCAACACTACATATTACCGCTGCTCACAACAATAATATGCATGCATACCTACGCACACAAATATCGCAGAAACTCTAGCATTGCGGTCTAACATGCTGTGGCAGTGTGCACGAAAGTGAATTCTCGTGTGGAAGGAGTTGGTGTAAACAAGGTTACACCAAGCGCTAGCTCAACACCGGTCGCATCTGGACGGACACGGAGGTGAGGACGGACTTGCTATTCATGTGAAGGAAATGTGGAGGTCACGATCACATCATCATCAAGCGGACGGAAAAGAACCGTACACGTCCAAAGACTACGGTGACAGGGTAGGGTTGTGGTGGAAAACTGGGCTTGCAGTCATTGCCCTTATCTGATGGCAAAGATCAGTAAGGGTTGACAAAGTGGCAAGTCAGAAGGCACGATTCAGGATAGAAACATGCCTATCACCAAAACGATGGGGGTGGCTGACGGAAAGATAACATATGTTCACCGCAGGGAAATTAAACATGCATCGTAGATGCAGTGGATGCGCAGTGTATGTGTGTGTGCGTCTGGGGGGGCTAGCATTACACTACGAGTCGTCAGCCACCATGTGGATTTGGCCGTTTTGTGAGGCAGGTGCCACATCAAACTCGTGATTTCATTATTTAGAACATCACACAACCCTTTCATACATACATGTTTTGGCCACTACATGCAGTCGGTGGTTGTCCTACACGACAGTCACTCGTGTGTGATGCTTTCTGTGGGCCCGTGAGGTCGCCGTCCATCACTACGACCAACAGCCGACAAAGAGGTTATTTTTACCAGCAAGGTTGATTCTTTTTCATTTGTGTTATGGTGGGAGTATAAAGTATGCGTTGAAGAGGTTGGAGGGGACTAGCATATATACTACGGACGCGTCCGTGAACACACCTCACTCAGTGTCGGTTCTTTTTGGTTTCCGAGGCATGTGCCACATCAAAGTTGTGCACTGGCTATTCAAACATCACACAACACCTCTTTGGGCCACATGCATGCAGGCGGTGGTTATCGTAGGACACTCACGTGTGACACTTCCATCTGTGGGCCTGCGAGGTCATCGTCCATGCATGCATTACTTTGACCTACATCGGGAGAGGTTAATTAGTTTCACCATCAAGGAGAATTATTTTTGTTTTTTATTATGGTAGGAGCACATAGTATGCGTCGAAGAGGGGGAACGGAACCAGCATATGTAGTACGCTTCATGAACCTCGCTCTGTGTCGGGACTTTACGATTTTCGAGGCATGTGCCACATCAAAGTTGTGCATTTTGTGTATTCAAACATCACAACCACACACACCTCTCCATATATATGTCTGGCCCACATGCAAAGTGATGGTTGTTTTCCTCTGGCACCCACTCACGCAGTTATCAGCGATATCGATGCTCTCCATCTGTGGGCCCGCTTGGTCCTCACTACTTTACTCAACAACAAGAGAGGTTAATTTGACTTAGGAGGGGATTATTTTTGGTTTGTATTACAGTATATAGGGCATGCTCTGGGATGACATGATATAGTTTGAGCACACATGCGTGTGTACGCATGAATCCCTCCCATCGAGTGGAAGTGGGCAGTAACACGACAC
This sequence comes from Aegilops bicornis, assembly GCA_021605145.1. Taxonomy (NCBI): domain Eukaryota; kingdom Viridiplantae; phylum Streptophyta; class Magnoliopsida; order Poales; family Poaceae; genus Aegilops; species Aegilops bicornis. The sequence goes on from CM038670.1 coordinate 343,227,393, forward strand.
GTCATGAATCGGTCTCACTCTGTGTCGAGACTGTACGATTTCGATGCATGTGCCATGATGACCCACAAGTATAAGCGATCAATCGTAGTCCTTTTAATAAGTAAGAGTATCAAACCCAACTAGGAGCAGAAGGAAATGACAAGTGAGTTTAAGCAAGGTAATTTCTGCACGCATTGAAATTGTAGGTAACAGATAAAGGTAATAGTAAGTAAAGTGTAGCAAGGTAGCCCAATCTTGACAGACGAAAACAGTCTCTTATAACAAGCAAAGCGTTCTTGAGGGTAAACGGGAATTTCATCTAGTCACTTTCATCATGTTGATTCGATTCGTGTTTGTCGGATTCATGGCTCCACAGACCCAAGAGGTTCGAACTATAGGGAGTGTTCGAAGATCTCAACCTCTCGAGTCTCAAGCTTGTCACCCTACATCCTAGCCTCGTCGGGAGCATGCTCGAGCAGGGAAGAAGAAGAACACGGTAGTTTACCCAGGTTTGGGCCACCTTGCGGTATAAAACCCTACTCCTGCTTTGTGGTGGACTGGCCTCACGAGGGGTGATGACCCACAAGTATAGGGGATCTATCGTAGTCCTTTCGATAAGTAAGAGTGTCGAACCCAACGAGGAGCAGAAGGAAATGATAAGCAGTTTTCAGCAAGGTATTCTCTGCAAGTACTGAAATAAGTGGTAGCAGATAGTTTTGTGATAAGGTAAATTGTAATGAACAACAAGTAACAAGAGTAAATAAAGTGCAGCAAGGTGGCCCAATCCTTTTTGTAGCAAAGGACAAGCCTGGATAAACTCTTATAATAGGAAAAGCGCTCCCGAGGACACATGGGAATATCATCAAGCTAGTTTTCGATACGTTGATATGATCCGCGTTCGGTACTTTGATAATTTGATATGTGGGTGGACCGGTGCTTGGGTGCTGTTCTTACTTGAACAATCATCCCACTTATGATTAACCTCTATTGCAAGCATCCGCAACTACAACAAAATTATTAAGGTAAACCTAACCATAGCATGAAACATATGGATCCAAATCAGCCCCTTACGAAGCAACGCATAAACTAGGGTTTAAGCTACTGTCACTCTAGCAACCCATCATCTAGTTATTACTTCCCAATGCCTTCCTCTACGCCCAAATAATGGTGAAGTGTTATGTAGTCGACGTTCACATAACACCACTAGAGGCTAGACAACATACATCTCATCAAAATATCGAACGAATACCAAATTCACATGACTACTAATAGCAAGACTTCTCCCTTGTCCTCGTGAACAAAGCGTAACTACTCGTAAAGCATATTCATGTTCATAATCAGAGGGGTAATAATATGCATAAAGGATCTAAACATATGATCTTCCACCAAATAAACCAACTAGAATCAACTACAAGGAGTAATCAACACTACTAGCAACCTACTAGCACCAATCCCGGACTTGGAGACAAGAATTGGATACAAGAGATGAACTAGGGTTTGGAGATGAGATGGTGCCGGTGAAGATGGTGATGGAGATTGCCCTCTCCGATGAGAGGAGGCGTTGGTGATGATGATGGCGATGATTTCCCTCCCGGAGGGAAGTGTCCTCGGCGTAACAGCTCCGCCAGAGCCCTAGATTGATTCCGCCAAGGTTTCGCCTCGTGGCGGCGGAGTTTCATCCCGTAAGCTTGCCCACGATTTTTTCCAGGGTAAAAGTGATAGGGCGCGCCCCCTATCTCCTGGACAGGGTGTGGGCCCCCTGGCCTATTTCTTTTGCTCATAATTTCTTATAAATTCCAAAAAGTTGTTTCGTGGAGTTTCAGGACTTTTGGAGATGTGCAGAATAGGTTTCCAACGTTTGCTCATTTTCCAAATTTGGAATTCCGCCAAGATCCCCCCTGTTCATGATAAACCTTGTAAAATAAGGGAGAATAGCCATAAGTATTGAGATATAATGTGTAATAACAGCCCACAATGCAATAAATATTGATATAAAAGCATGATGCAAAATGGGCGTATCAACTCCCCCAAGCTTAGACCTCGCTTGTCCTCAAGCGGAAGCCGAAATCGAAAAATATGTCCACATGTTTAGAGATAGAGGTGTCGATAAAAAATAAAATACGGACATGAGGGCATCATGATCATTCTAATAACAGCAACATATATGGGTTTTGTCATATGATTTCTTATGCTCAAGTAATAAGCAATTCACAATGTCAAGTATGGTTCAAAAACTTCATTGGGAACTAACAAACTATAATCTCAGTCACTGAAGCAATTGCAATTTATCATAACATCGGAAAGAGTCAATAATATAGCTTTTCAGCAAGCTCACATACTCAACTATCTCTTAGTCCCCTATAATTATTAACACTCACGCAATACTTGTGGTTATAGAGTTTCAGCCGGACACTGAGAAAGATAGGGGCTTATTGTATTGCCTCCCAACATATTCACCTTTAGGTGATGTCAACAATAATAACCTATGCCAACTTACATCCAATTGGATATATGTATCATGATCTTTCAAACATGAGGAGCTTGCCAAAGGATAAAAATAAAAGGAAAGGTGAGCATCACCTTGACTCAAGCATAAAGTAAAACATAAAGTAAAAGATAGGCCCTTCGCAGAGGGAAGCAGAGGTTGTCATCTTGGCGTTTAGGGTTGATGCATAAAGTCTTAGTGCAAAAGAATGTCACTTTATATTGCCTTGTATGTGGACCTTTATTATGCGATGCAGTCGCTTTTATTACTTCCACAACAAGTTCATACAAAGTTTATTTTCTCTGCACTAATAAGTCATACATATTTAGAGAGCAATTTTTATTGCTTGCATCGATGACAACTTACTTGAAGGATCTTATTCAATCCATAGGTACGTATGGTGGACTCTCATGGCAAAACTGGGTTTAAGGATATTTGGAAGCACAAGTAGTATCTCTACTTGGTGCAAGGAATTTGGCTAGAATGAGGTGGAAAGGCAAGCTCAACATGTTTGGAAGGTCAATGACAATATACTTTAACTGAGATGTCGGAAAACATAAACCATTACGTTGTCTTCCTTGTCCAACATCAACTCTTTTAGCATGTCATACTTAATGAGTGCTTCATAATCATAAAAGATGTCCAAGATAATATATTTATATGTGAACCCCTCCTTCCTTATCACTTCCTATTAATTGCAACGATGACCAAGGCTACGTTCATCAACTCTCAACATTTTTTATGCCTCATACTTTCTATGTGTGAAGTTATCACTATCCATAAGATCAATATGAACTCTTTTATTCTTTCTACTTTCTCAAGATCATAGCATCATAGCAAGCCCTTGACTCAACACTAATCTTTATTATAGATAGCACACGGACTCACTTACATAAATAGATCACAAAGCAAAGCTCAAAACTACTTGATATCAAAACTTCAAGCTACTAGATCAAGATACTACTAAAAGGATCAAACTAAATAAAGCGGTAAAGATGGGAGTGTGATGGTGATAAGATACCGGGGCACCTGCCCCAAGCTTGGCAGTTGCCAAGGGGGAGTGCCCATACCCATGTGATTATTTCTCCTTTGGAGCTGATGGAGTAGGAGTTGTCTATGATGTAGGCTTGTCGTCCGTCTTCTAGGGCATCGGCTCTCCATCATAAAAGGATGATCGAGTCTCCGAGATCCTTAAATCTGCAGCCAAACTCATTCTCTTGAATCTATATTCATACTCACAGTTCTGGTTTTGCAGGTCGTAGATCTGGGCTTGGAGGTGCTCAATTTTCTCTTGAAGTTTGAAGATGGTTTCCCCGATGACTTTGGCATCCAGCTTGTGGTTGTTTACGAACTCCGTGATCATCATCTGGTTGGCGTTGAGTCCACGCTCCACCATCCCTTGACACTTGAAAACTTCTTGCTCCACGACTTCGAGCTTTGTCTCCACGCTCCCGGTACGCTTTGGTCCCTCCACATCGCGGATGTGCAACACCCCATCACGCACCTCAATGGTTTGAGGATGATGCAGCACCTCCGCGAGATAGGGGTTGATAACTCTCTCGAAAAACTTGTCCTTGGGAGCGCTTGGAGATGACATGATGCTCTAGATCTGAAACAGAAACAGCTCGAAACGAAAACAGAGGATATTTGCGTGATACGGGAGTCAAAACCTTTGGGAGAATATATATTGAATTTTTACTGACCAAAATACGTAACATACAAGAAACGGAGTCCGGGAGGCACACGAGGTGCCCACGAGATAGGGGGCGAGCCCTACAGGGGGGCGCCCTCCTCTCTCGTGGGAGCCTCGTGTTCCTTTCGGACTACTTCTTTCTTCCTAAAATTATTAAATAATCCAAAACTGATAAAAATTGCCATTAGAGTTGTTTTGGAGTCGGTTTACTTACCGCATTGATGCACCTATGCCTTTTCGGAGTCTGGAATGTTCTGAAAAGTGTCTCTTATGTTTCCTCAGGGGTTATGGTTTCAATAATATTAGTTTCAACATTGATAGGATTACCTGAAATACAATGTTTAATTATTTGACCGTTTACCACCCTCGGATTTGTGCCTTCAAAGTTATTGATTTTTATAGCACCAGAATGATAGACCTCTTCGATAACGTAGGGACATTCCCATTTTGAGAGAAGTTTTCCTGCAAAAAATCTTAAACTAGAGTTGAATAATAACACATAATCTCCTACGTTTAACTCACGCTTCTGTATCCTCTTATCATGCCAGCGTTTGACTTTTTCTTTGAAAAGCTTGGCATTCTCATATGCTTGGGTTCTCCATTCATCAAGTGAGCTAATAGAAAACTACCTCTTTTCACCGGCAAGTTTGAAGTCATAATTGAGCTCTTTAATAGCCCAATATGCTTTATGTTCAAGTTCAAGAGGTAAATGACATGCTTTTCCATAAACCATCTTATATGGAGACATACCCATAGGATTTTTGTATGCAGTTCTATAGGCCCATAGCGCATCATCAAGTTTTTTGGACCAATTCTTTCTGGATCTATTCACATTCTTTTGCAAAATTAATTTGAGCTCTCTATTGCTCAATTCTACTTGACCGCTAGACTGCGGGTGATAAGGAGATGCGATTCTATGATTGACATCATACTTAGCAAGCATCTTACGGAAAGCACCATGAATGAAGTGTGAACCACCATCAGTCATAAGATATCTAGGGACTCCAAACCTCGGAAAAATAACTTCTTTAAGCATTTTAATAGAAGTGTTATGATCAGCACTACTAGTTGGAATAGCTTCTACCCACTAAGTAACGTAAACCACAACAACTAAATATGTGTATAACCATTGGAGGCAGGAAAAGGTCCCATATAATCAAAGCCCCAAACATCAAACGGTTCAATAACAAGGGAATAATTCATAGGAATTTCTTGACGTCTACTAATGTTACCTATTCTTTGACATTCATCACAAGATAAAACAAACTTACGAGCATCTTTGAAAAGAGTAGGCCAATAAAAACCAGATTGAAGTACCTTGTGTGCAGTTCTATCTCCAGCGTGGTGTCCTCCATAAGATTCAGAGTGACACTTATGTAGGATCTGCTCCTGTTCATGCTCAGGCACACAACATCTAATAATACCATCTACTCCTTCTTTATAAAGGTGTGGATCATCCCAGAAGTAATGTCTTAAATCATAAAAGAACTTTTTCTTTTGCTGGTATGTGAAACTAGGCGGTATATATTTAGCAACAACGTATAATTAGCATAATCAGCATACCAAGGAGCAGTACAAGAAGCATTGACAACTGCTAATTGTTCATCAGGAAAACTATCATTAATAGGCAGTGGGTCATCAAGAACATTCTCTAACCTCGACAAGTTATGCATAGCGGGGTTCTTAGCTCCTTTTCTATCAATAATATGCAAGTCAAATTCTTGGAGCAAGAGGACCCATCTAATGAGTCTAGGCTTAGCATCTTTCTTTTCCATAAGATATTTAATAGAAGCATGATTAGTGTGAATAGTAACTTTGGAATCAACAATATAAGGTCTAAACTTATCACATGCAAATACAACTGCTAAGAATTCTTTTTCAGTAGTAGCATAATTTCTCTGGGTAGTATCAAGAGTCTTACTAGCATACTGGATAACATTCAATTTCTTATCGACTCTTTGCCCTAAAACAGCACTCTACAAAGATAATCACTAGCATCGCACATAATTTCAAAAGGTAAATTCCAATCAGGTGGCTGAACAATAGGTGCAGTGATCAAAGCTTTCTTAAGTGTTTCAAATGCTTCTACACAATCATCATCAAAGACGAAAGGAATATCTTTTAGTAATAAATTGGTCAGAGGCCTAGAGATTTTAGAAAAGTCCTTAATGAACCTCCTATAAAAGCCGGCATGACCAAGGAAACTTCTTATACCTTTTATGTCCTTGGGACATGGCATCTTTTCAATAGCATCAACTTTGGCTTTATCAACTTCAATACCTCTCTCGGAGATCTTGTGCCCCAAGACAATGCCTTCATTAACCATAAAGTGACACTTTTCCCAATTCAGACGAGACTAGTGTCTTCACATCTCTGCAAAACTCGATCAAGGTTGCTCAAACAATCATCAAAAGAGGATCCATAGACGGAGAAGTCATCCATGAATACCTCACAAATCTTTTCACAAAAATCAGAGAATATAGGCATCATGCATCTTTGGAAGGTAGCAGGTGCATTACATAAACCAAAAGGCACACGTCTATAAGCAAAAGTACCAAAAGGGCAAGTGAAAGTAGCTTTAGATTGATCCTTTGCTGACACAAGTATTTGAGAGAAACCAGAATAACCATCTAGAAAGAAAAAATGTGTGTGTTTGGATAGCCTTTCTAGCATTTGATCAATAAAAGGTAAAGGGTAATGATCTTTCTTAGTAGCACTATTTAACTTATGAAAATCAATTACCATCCTATAACCTGTAATAAGTCTTTGCGGGATCAATTCATCTTTATCATTAGGAACAACGGTAATACCTCCCTTTTTGGGAACATAATGGACATGGCTTACCCATTCACTATCAGCAACGGGATAAATAATACCTGCCTCAAGGAGTTTTAGAATCTCCTTTCTTACCACTTCCTTCATTTTGGGATTTAACCGTCTTTGAGGATCTCTAACTGGTTTGGCATCTTTCTCCACCGAAATTTTGTGTTGACATAATGTGGGACTGATGCCCTTAAGATCATCCAGAGTATACCCAATAGCAGCCCTGTGCTTCTTCAGAGTTTTCAATAATCTTTCTTCTTCTTTCTCTGAAACGTTAGCACTAATAATAACAGGACATATTTCTTTTTCATCAATATAAGCATATTTAAGATTATCAGGTAAAGGTTTGAGTTCAAACACGGGATCACCCTTGGGTGGAGGGGGATCCCCAAGAATTTCAACTGGAAGGTTATGTTTCAGCACAGGTTCTTGTTTAAGGAACACTTCATCTATTTCTTCCCTTTCCTTCATAAACATATCGTTTTCATGGTCTAACAAATAATGTTCTAACGGATCAGTTGGAGGAATAGCTATGGAAGCAAGACCAATAATCTCATCTTTACTAGGTGGTTCCCTTTCACGAGGTTGTCTATTAAACTTGGCAAAATTGAACTCATGAGACATACCATCTATGCCAACTGTGACAATATTCTTTTCACAATTAATCTTAGCACTAGCAGTATGCAAGAAGGGTCTACCAAAAATAATGGGACAAAAATGATCTTGTGGGGAAGCAAGAACAAGAAAATCAGCAGGGTATTTAATCTTCCCACACAAGACTTCAACATCTCTTACAATCCCAATAGGTTTAATGGTGTCCCTATTAGCAAGCTTAATAGTAACATCAATGTCTTCCAATTCAACAGGTGCAATATCATGCATAATTTCTTTATATAGATCATAAGGTATCGCACTAGCACTACCACCCATGTCACATAAACCATGATAGCAATGATCTCCTATTTTAACAGAAATAACAGGCATACCTACAACAGGTCTACGTATCTTAGTATCGGGTCTAGCAATATTAGTAGTTTCACCCACGAACGATATAACATGCCCATCTAAGTCCTCATCCAAGATATCTTTAATCATAGCAATACCAGGTTCACCATTAATTTGCTCAGGAGGTGTATGGGTCCTAGTATTACTCTTACGAACAACAGTCGAAGCTTTAACATGATCTTTTATCCTAACGGGAAAAGGAGGTTTTTCGACATAAGAAGTAGGAATAATAGGATCACTATATGTAATGGTTTTTTCTTCGAAGGTAATAGGTGCAACTACTTTCACTTAAACAGGAGGATTATATTTAAACCACTTCTCTTTAGGGAGATCAACGTGAGTAGCAAAGGATTCACAAAAAGTAGCTACTATCTCAGAGTCAAGTCCATACTTAGCGCTAAATCCATACTCAGAGAAAAGTTTACCCAGGTTCGGGCCACCTTGCGGTGTAAAACCATACTCCTGCTTTGTGGTGGACTGGCCTCACGAGGGGTGATGACCCACAAGTATAGGGGATCTATCGTAGTCCTTTCGATAAGTAAGAGTGTTGAACCCAACGAGGAGCAGAAGGAAATGATAAGCGGTTTTCAGCAAAGTATTCTCTGCAAGTACTGAAATAAGTGGTAACAAATAGTTTTGTGATAAGGTAAATTGTAACGAACAACAAGTAACAAGAGTAAATAAAGTGCAGCAAGGTGGCCCAATCCTTTTTGTAGCAAAGGACAAGCCTGGATAAACTCTTATAATAGGAAAAGCGCTCCCGAGGACACATGGGAATATCATCAAGCTAGTTTTCGTCATGTTCATATGATTCGCGTTCGGTACTTTGATAATTTGATATGTGGGTGGACTGGTGCTTGGGTGCTGTTCTTACTTGAACAATCATCCCACTTATGATTAACCTCTATTGCAAGCATCCGCAACTACAACAAAAGTATTAAGGTAAACCTAACCATAGCATAAAACATATGGATCCAAATCAGCCCCATACGAAGCAATGCATAAACTAGGGTTTAAGCTTCTGTCACTCTAGCAACCCATCATCTACTTATTACTTCCCAATGCCCTCCTCTAGGCCCAAATAATGGTGAAGTGTTATGTAGTCGACGTTCACATAACACCACTAGAGGCTACACAACATACATCTCATCAAAATATCGAACGAATACCAAATTCACATGACTACTAATAGCAAGACTTCTCCCTTGTCCCCAGGAACAAACGTAACTACTCACAAAGCATATTCATGTTCATAATCAGAGGGGTAATAATATGCATAAAGGATCTGAACATATGATCTTCCACCAAATAAACCAACTAGCATCAACTACGAGGAGTAATCAACACTACTAGCAACCTACTAGCACCAATCCCGGACTTGGAGACAAGAATTGGATACAAGAGATGAACTAGGGTTTGGAGATGAGATGGTGCTGGTGAAGATGTTGATGGAGATTGCCCTCTCCCGGTGAGAGGAGCATTGGTGATGATTATGGCGATGATTTCCCCCTCCTGGAGGGAAGTGTCCCCGGTAGAACAGCTCCGCCAGAGCCCTAGATTGATTCCGCCAAGGTTCCGCCTCGTGGCGGCGGAGTTTCGTCCTGTAAGCTTGCCCACGATTTTTTCCAGGGTAAAAGTGATGATATAGCAGAAGATGGACGCCGGAGGCCCACCAGGGGGCCCAGGAGATAGGGGCGCACCCTGGGGGGCGCCTGTCTCCTGGATAGGGTGTGGGCCCCCTGGCCTATTTCTTTTTCTCATAATTTCTTATAAATTCCAAAAAGTTGTTTCGAGTTTCAGGACTTTTGGAGATGTGCATAATAGGTTTCCAACGTTTGCTCCTTTTCCAGCCAGAATTCCACCGCAAGGCATCCCCTATTCATGATAAACCTTGTAAAATAAGGAGAATAGCCATAAGTATTGAGATATAATGTGTAATAACAGCCCATAATGCAATAAATATTGATATAAAAGCATGATGCAAAATGGACGTATCAAGGGGCTGAGGATGAACAAGTACAGAGGATTAACAACCTCACGAGGGCTATGGTGGTGAGGGTGGAAAGGATCTGATCCTGGGTCCCCCTCCACAGTGGTGGCTAACCTATATTTATAGTGGCCTCAATCCTTTTCCCTAGAAACATAGGCGGGAAGGGATCCCACAACGACTAATTTGAAATGGCACAATAAGTACATCTAATCTTGACAAAAGGTCATCTTCGCCTGCAAAGCTTCTAGTCGTGATGCAGCGGTGGGCTCGGCGATGACATCTGTCCCGCCGAGCTCGTGGTGTTGGTCTTGTAGCACCGGAATGGAAACCTTTGGGGGATTCCCCAAGAACCCGTGCTCGTCCTTGGTCCCTTAGTACCGAAAGGGTAACTTCCTCCTCTGCGCCCGCTAGCGCCTGCCTGGCATGAGGCTGGGTACCTGCATACAAATCTTCGCTCCTCGGGAGGCCACCTCTCTAGAGGTCTTGGGGTCGTTCTCCTCGCGAGGGTCTTGTATTGGAGGACTTGTAGCTGGGCCATACTAGGCCGTCGAGGGGGCCACGCCATGGGCTGTAGGCAGGCAGGTCTGGGTACCCTAGTTCACAGAACACCGACAGTAGACCCCTGGTCCAAGGCACGCCCAAGCTAGCTTCCAGGCGAAGCCAAGGGGCAGGGTCCAAGCGTCACAGGCCCTAACCGCCTGTGGGCCAAGGTTGACCCGTGGCGCTTGATGAGACATGGACGGCTCCACTTCCCCATGTCGCCTTGGCAACCACCCAGGCTGACAAGGGACTGGTGCACGCCCGCATGGCCATCATGGCACGAACGCGAAAGGACACCGGTTGGCCTCCTACTGCCTACAAGAGGGCGAGGGGGCAGAGCCCCCAGCCCGTCTTCATCTTCTTGCCCCTCATTATTCCTCTTGCTGCAGCTTCCCTGGCACCATTGAGGAGGTTCTCTGCCGCCAAGAAAGGGAAGCCCCCTAGGAAGGCCTAGTCTCGCCACCTCGCAAGAGGGGGCGCGGTCGTCCCCGCATGTCCGACGCGACGCCGGTGGCGGTCTCCTAGGGGCGCGGGCGCTTGCTACCTCTTGAGCACTGCGTTGGTTTTCCCTTGAAGAGCAAAGGGTGATACAGTAAACAGCGTAAGTATTTCCCTCTGTTTTTGAGAACCAAGGTATCAATCCAGTAGGAGGCCACGCACGCATCCCTCGCACCTACACAAACAACTAAAATCCTCACAACCAACGCAATAAAGGGGTTGTCAATCCCTTCACGGTCACTTACGACAGTGAGATCTGATAGATATGATAAGATAATATTTTTGGTATTTTTATGATAAAGATGCAAAGTAAAGAAAGCAAAATAAAAACAGCGCCAGAAATAGCTTGTTGACGGGAGAGTAAATATGCTGGAAAATAGACTCGGGGGCCATAGGTTTCACTAGTGGCTTCTCTCGAGAGCATAAGTATTACGGTGGGTAAACAAATTACTGTTGAGCAATTGACAGAATTGAGCATAGTTATGAGAATATCTAGGTATGATCATGTATATAGGCATCACGTCCGTGATAAGTAGACCGACTCCTGCCTGCATCTACTACTATTACTCCATACATCGACTGCTATCCAGCATGCATCTAGAGTATTAAGTTCAAAAGAATAGAGTAACACTTTAAGTAAGATGACATGATGTAGAGGGATAACTCATGCAATATGATATAAACCCCATCTTGTTATCCTCGATGGCAACAATACAATAGGTGCCTTGCTGCCCCTACTGTCACTGGGAAAGGACACCGCAAGATTGAACCCAAAGCTAAGCACTTCTCCCATTGCAAGAAAGATCAATCTAGTAGGCCAAACCAAACTGATAATTCGAAGAGACTAGCAAAGATAACCGATCATACTGTCTGGGCAGGCTGATCTGGCCCACGAACACCTATGGGACCGGCGGACCGAGCCCCTTTCGGTTCGGCGGGGGGCGGAGGTCGCACGAAGAGCAGATCGAGGCGAAGCACACGAGCGGTTTACCCAGATTCGGAGCTCTCCGGAGAGAACACTCCTACTGCTGCATGTCTGGGTGTATTGAGTTCTTGCTCGGGAGCGCTTGAGTGCTACAGTACACTCAAGCTGCTAACGAGACCGAGCGTGAGGTCCAGCCCCCTCACGCTATGCGCATGGGCCTCCTTTTATATGCTCAAGGGTCTCCGGCAGGTGGCAACGTAGACAAGGGTAAAATGGAAAATGAGTGGTTGGTACAGCTACTTATGCAGTGTATCATACCTAACCCTCGACGGCAGGGGACAAAGGCATTAAATGCCCGTCACGTCGCCTCTAACAAAGGCAAACAGGGACCGTCGGGCGCCACCGCTTGCCGGATGGCAATCTTGTCAGCCGCCACATGCCACACCGCTGGCCGTCAAGACCTCTTGCCACGCTGGCGCTGGAAAGGTCCTGTGGCGACACGTTAGTGGATGTCTTTGGAGCGCAGGTCAGAGTGGTGGTCTGCTGCATGCAAGCGCCTTCTTTGTGGTTGTTGCCTTGTCGCGTCCGGAAGCTTGTCGCTCAAGGGCCTTCTCGGCAAGCTCCTCTTGCCGGGGCCTTGTCTCCTAGGTGCCTTGGGTGGCCTTCTCGAAAGCTCCTCTTGCCGGGCCTTGTCTCCCTAGGTGCCTTGGGTGGCCTTCCCGGCAAGCTCCTCTTGCCGGGCCATGTCTCCTTGGCTTGAATACTTTGTTCTTGAATGGCTCCAAAGGAACCACGGAGGACCTTGGTGGTCACCAGTAAGCCTTGCCGCTGAGGGCTGCAATCGCCGTGCACAAGTTCGGGATACTAGGGTACCCTACTCTAGTACACCGACAGAGCCCCGAACTGGGCCACACACGGTTCCGAGCGCTGTTGGGCCAGGCCCAAAACAGGGCACGGGCACGCGCGGCCTGGGTCACGTCGTTACTCACCCCGGACCCACCACGCCCTGCACGAATGGCACGCGTCGAATGCGGCGTCGTGTGAGAGATCGTGGGTGAGATCGTGGGTGGTTTCTTTATTCAGAACAACGGAACGTCCGCCCCCTCCCTCTTTATAAGCAGGGGAAACAGGGGCAGTCCGCCCATCTTGCCAGTTGCTGTTCAATCTCAAAAAAAGCTCCACTGCTCCCCCCTTCTTCCCAAGGCTGAAAAGAGAGCAGCGCTCTGCCCCCCATCGCCACCAGTATCACCAACGCCGTCGATATCCCCCACCACTCCCGCCATGGCTCCGAAAGCCGACAAGGGGAAGGTCGTGAAGTCGGCCGAGGCGCAGCGGCTTGCGGCGCTGCGGAAGGAGCGGGCAATCTTCCCCCCTCAGCTCACCGCGAGGGAGCTGAGGGAGCACTACTACCTCTTCTGGTCGACGGAGACACGAGCGCATCCGCGCACGAAGGTACTCCCATTGCCGCTGAACTGGCTCCGAATGGGTACCCTTTCTTCATTTGTTCTTCTACTGCGGGCTCTGCCCGCCTTTCTCTGAATTTTTCTGCGATATCATGAACACCTATGGGTTCCGCCTCCTTGACTTCACCCCCAATGTTGTTCTGACCATGGCAGTTTTCGCACATCTCTGCGAAAACTTTGTCAGAGTCCATCCAAACGTAGCCCTTTTCCGCCACTTCTTTATGCCCCGAGTTGATAGAGGGGAGCCTCTTTCCGGTTGGATTGCCTGGATCTCGAGGACCGGCAAGAAGGAAGCTTATCTGGAGGGAGAGCTCCGCAACAAATGGGATGAGTGGAGAGCAGACTGGTGCTGGATTGTCGAGGAGAACCCGTTGTTTACCGCCCGCCGCCAAACCTCGAGAGTGCGCAGCAACCATTGGAGCAATCTGGCCCCGGAAGACGCTTAGGCTGAAGATTGCCGTCATCCGAATCTCTACGCCGAGGCTTGCGGACTTCACTGTAGGCACCGTTGGCGCAGATTTCCTTCGCCGCACGCCCCCCTGCGGGAGAGGAGGAGACCACCGGGAGTTCCGGAACGCGGCGGATATCATGAGGCTGCGCCCGGCCTCAACTTCAATTTCACTGTCCCGAACTGACGCGATGCTCTGGAGCTGTTCAAGCACGATCCCGAGCATCCCGGAGCATTCAGGTTGCCGAAGAATGTCGTCCCGTGTGCAACAATTCCTTGCTCGACCGCATCCGCGTAATGATGTTGCAGCGACTCGCATGGAATCGTTCCAACCTGGCAAGAGCCTGCAGATGACGTCGTGCGAGTGTTCTTTGACAGCCTGGTAGAAGTGCCGGTCCACCCCGATGAACAGAAGAGCCTCACCCGCGACACCACCGATGATGAGATGCAGCGCATCGCCACCAGGCTGGAAGAGGCGGCAGCAGCCGCTGCCGCGGGTGAGTTCGGATTCACCGTGGAGGAGGCAGAGGCAGCAGAGGCGGCAAGCCTTGTCGAGCGAGGGGAGTTTGCCGGCGAGGAAGAGCTTGTCGAACTCGCTGAGTTGAGCGAGCCACCGAGGGCGCCTCCTCCCCTCCTTTAGACAGCTTGCCGCGAGCGGAGCCCCAGCTCCACCAAGAAGGCGTCTCCAAGGCCGGAGGCGTGGCGGGCGGCAGACGGGTCAACAACCGTCGCGCCCAGCGCAGCGCTCCACCGGCAAGCACCTTGCAGCGGAGTACCTCACGCCGCTGCAGCAACCGGAGCGGGGCCCTCGCGACCACCGCCGCTTCCGCCAAGCGGCCAAGGAACCTACTCCTCCGCCTCGTCGTCATCGAGGCGGGCCAGAATTGATCTCTCCGCGCTTAGCTCCGACGAGGAAGAAGAAGAGTAAGATTCTTTGCAGAATTTGTAGTTCTTCGCTTGTTGCTTTGTCTTGTATCTCGATTTGCTTCACTCTGAACCCATTCCTTTTCGTGACGCTGGCCCAGAGCGTCGAAGAGAGCCAAGGCCCGGTGATTGTCGTCAGCGACGAACCCACCGTGACAGCAGGAGGCGCGTCTGAGACCACCTTGCCGGACGCGGCAACTCTTCCTCAGCCCCCAGCGTAAGTATATGGTTTACTTCCTGCTGTTAGGCGTGCATGGGTGCCCTTTCTTTGCTGATATCCGACTGCTGATTTGTGTAGGAGCAGAGCAGCCATACCAGGAGTGCCCTGAAGCCGCTCCTGACATGCCTTCTTCTTCGACTACACCGCCAAGGGAGGATTCCCCGGCAAGGGAGCGTTCTCCGGCAAGGGAGACTTCTCCGGCAAGGGGCAGTTCTCCGGCAAGGGACAACTCTCCCAAGAAGGGACAGCACCAGCGATCCCCCGGTGGCGGAGACCATGACTGCAGACCCTAGCATAGGTAATCCTCTTGCTTGAAAACTTTCCTTGTGTTCTTCTTCTTCTGATTTTCTTTTTGAATATTTGCTTGACTTTTCTTCATTTTCCGTCCGCCGATCCATTCGCCACAGAGCCAATGGAGACCGAGGCCACCGGCGAGGGGGACGCTACACAATCTTGACGACGCCGCTGCCATCGAGAAGAAGTCGGCGCCGACGAGCCCGCCGGGCGAAGAGGCTGCTAAAGCTGCCGCCGCAGAAGCCGGGCGAGGGTCCGCGATCGACCGACGACCCTCGAGGCTGCAGGAGCGCCAGCGCTATGCCGACCGCCGATCCTCCGCCACAGGCAAAGCATCGGGCTCCGAAGAGCCCCAGCCCGACGCCTATTTGAAAGCTGGCGATGGCGTCTTCATCAAGCTCCCATGGGCGTCGAGCTCCAGGGCGCCGGCTGAAGGAGAAACTTTTGATAAAGAGCTGCTCGCCTCCGCTGGACTGACGCTGGTCGACGCACCAAACAGCAAAGAAGCGGCGAAGTTCGAGGAGGAGCAGCATCTGCGAAGTCATTGCCGCTCTACCGCTACCGACAAGCCAAGCTGGAATCCCGGAAGCGCTTTGTCGCGGCGGAGCAGACATCGAGAAGCGCTGGAGGAGCTCCGGCCTCAACCAGAAGCTCTCCGGTCTTTGGCGGAGGAGCGGGAGCGACTTCGCCGAGAGCGCAAAGCCTTCCTCCTCGAGAAGGTCAAGCCGAGGAGCAACAGCGGCTTGCCGCCGAGAAGCTATCTGCAGGTGAAGGCGAGTTGGCGCAGAGGAAGGTTAATCTTGATACCATGAGGAGGAGGATCTAGGCATGAGCAAACATTTGTGGGGCTCTCAAGGAAGCAAAGGTTGCCGCCGCAGCTGCCGAGGCCGCCAAGAAGGAGCTGGAGACGAAGGTGATGCAGCTGGAGGCCAATCTCAAGGAGAGCGGTGAGGAGCTTGCTGCACTCAAGCATGAGCGCGAGAAGGACGCCTACACTCTTGGCGAGCTGCAGGCTGCCTCGGCCGAGAGGAGAAAGGAGCTCAGCGCCGCCAAGGACTCCAATGCAGATCTTGAGTTGAAGCCGACCACCTTGACTCGGGGCCGGGCGGTGCCAGGGGAGCAGGAGGTGGCCTTGAAGGAGAAGATCAAGGCCGACGAGGCGTTCTTTGGCGAAATCTTGCCGCCTGAGAATACCTTTAGGGAAAATGTGGAGCACTGGACCGAGGGTCTCGTGGATGTTCTGCAGCCATCGGCGAGGAGCTGGAGCAGGCGGGATGGAGGACCTTGGGTATTCCTCCGATGAGCACCTCCAGCCCAGCGCCAAGCTCAGCTTGTTCTTCAAAGGCGTGGTGACGGCCCTCCAGAGACTCCGGGAAGAAGCCCAAAGCAGCTGGCCGAGGAGTCGCGCCAGATCTGCGCGGGAGCTCTTCAAAAGGTGCTGATGAAGGTGGCCTTCCGCAACCTGTGCCTAAACCTCACCAACGCGTCCTCAAGTCCTTGCCGCCGGATGCTGATGTGGAGGCGCTCAAGACCCTTGTCGCACTCCATCGTGGACAGGGGTGAGCGGGATCAAGAGGGTTGAGGGCGATCGCGTAGATTAGGCCGCACGCTTTCTTTTTCTTGCCGCTGCTGGTCATGTTGTGAGAACAATCTATTAGAGCTGCGACAAGCTATCTTGTAATATAACTCTATTTCGGGTAGTGATTGCTATGTTATTTCCTTTACTTGATTCCTTCCTTTGTATGTTTTTGCCCTACGCTTTTAGGGAACTTGTCGGTATGAGGCACCTAGGTCATGGCTGAGTCTTGAGACGTCGGCCTTCTTTGGCGGTGCCGCTTCCGACAAAGTAACCTTGTCGCAACTAGTCGCAGCTCACTTAAGTTGTTGAGTGGACTCGAAACAAAGTAAGGGCGCAACTAGCTACTGAGTTGGTTCCTCCGGCACAGGTTTTCCATACAAAGTACGGTCGTTCGAGGAAGATAACTTAAAAATTTTAAAACTGATTGCTCAAACTTTAGCAACTTAGCTTTTACGTCGTTTGCTTCCGGTAAGGCTAGACTTCCTTGAGCGACGCTTGGTCCACACCATTATCTTCTCCTTTCCCCGGCAAACTTGTGGGCGAGGAACCTTCCTTTCTTTGAGAAAGAGAAAGAAGAGAGAATAAAGATATGGAGCCTTATGGCTCGTTATTGCTTACGGGGTAGGTGCTGCACAAAGTGTCGGATAACGCATGCAAAATAGAAGTAGAAAGCATGGAATTGACAAGATGTGCGGCACATTAGCTTTACTTTTGCACGGGTCTGCGCGGCTTTGTACCAAGGATTACATGCAACATCGGCAAGACTTGTACAAAAGGTGGTTGCTTGGAACAGGTTCAAACAGCGCGCCTCTGAGTAAAACTTACGAAGATGCTCAATGTTCCAGGAGTTGCTCACCGGAATGCCATCTTCGGTCTCAAGGCGGACAACGCCAGGCCTAGTGACTCCTTTCACCCGGTAAGGGCCTTACCACTTTGGCGTCAACTTGTTGGAATTCTTGGCGGACTGAACGCGCCGAAGAACAAGGTCGCCTTCCTCGAGACTTCTGGCATTAACTTTGCGGCTATGGTAGCGGCGCAAAGCTTGCTGGTATCGAGCAGCTCGACAAAGACTGAAGACGATCCTCCTCAAGGAGCAGCGCGTCATCTTGTTGCAACTGCTCTTGCTCAAGCTCATCATAAGCGAGCACTCGAGGTGATCCGTATACGAGTTCCGTGGGGAGAACTGCCTCTGCTCCATAGACTAGAGCGAAAGGTGTCGAGCCAGTGGCTCGAGTTGGCGTCGTCCTGATCGACCAAAGAACCGCCGGCACATCTGCTGCTGCGGGAACATCTGCTTCCACGGTGATGTCACGCCCAATATGCGACCCTATCCAAAAGGAACTCGACGGTCCCACCAAGGATAGACCCGCATATTGAAACGCTTTTGCAAGGTGGATATCATTACATCAACATTACATAATACATAGGGATACATACATAAGGCACAAATGCCACAAGAATACATCAACATCATACAAGAGATCAACATCCGACTACGGAAGAAGCATAAACAGAAACTCAAACGACATCCACCCTGCTAGCCCAGGCTGCCGACCTGGAACCTATCCCCTGATCGAAGAAGAAGCAGAAGAAGAACTCCAACACAAGCAAACATCGCTCTCACGTCATGATCATCGCAAACCTGTGCTCAAGAATCGGTGATGTAGTAATCTGTGAGCCACGAGGACTCAGCAATCCCATTACCATGGGTATCAAGACTAGCAAAGCTTAATGGGAAAGGAAGGGGTAAAGTGGTGAGGTTGGCAGCGACTAAGCATATATGGTGGCTAACATACGCAAAATGAGAGCGGGAAGAGAAACAAAGGAACGGTCGTCAACTAGTAATGATCAAGAAGTGATCCTGAACTCCTACTTACGCCGACATAACCCGTAAACCGTGTTCTCCTCTCGATCAACCCGAAAAGAGACACTCACGATTACGCTACGGTTGGTGTATTTTAGAAGAGTTTGCTTCAAGTTTACTACAACCGGATATTAACAAATTCCCATACGCCACATAACCGCTGGCACGGCTCTCGAAAGTTTATACCTGCAGGGTGTCCCAACTTAGCCCATGATAAGCTCTCGCGATCAACGAAGGATATTCCTTCTCCCGGGAAGACCCGATCAGTCTCAGAATCCCGGTTACAAGACATTCCGACAATGTTAAAACAAGACCAGCAAAGCCGCCCGGATGTGCCGACAAATCCCGATAGGAGTCGCGATACCTCGTTCTCGTGGCACACCGGATAAGTCAAGCTACGAGTAAAACCAATCCTCGAGTTGCCCCGTGGTGGCCCCGCAGGCTGCTCGGTTCGGACCAACACTCGAAGGAGCACTGGCCCGGGGGGGCTAAAATAAAGATGACCCTCGGGCTCCGGAAAACCCAAGGGAAATAAAAGGGCATAGGTGAGGCAAATGGTAAAACCAATGTTGGGCCTTGCTGGAGGAGTCTTATTCAAAGCGAACTGTCAAGGGGGTCCCATAAATCACCCGACCGCGTTAGGGACGCAAAATCCGGGAACATAATACCGATATGACGAAAACTAGGGCGGCCAGAGTGGAACAAAACACCAGGCATAAGGCCGAGCCTTCCACCCTTTACCAAATATATAGATGCATTAATTAAACAATAGATATATTGTGATATCCCAACAAGTAAACATGTTCCAACAAGGAACAACATCTCCATGTTCCAATAAGGAACAAACTTCATCTTCACCTGCAACTAACAACGCTATAAGAGGGGCTGAGCAAAGCGGTAACATAGCCAAACAATGGTTTGCATAGGAAGGGTGCAAAAGGTTAGAGGCTGACATGGCAATTTGGGAGGCTTGAGGAACAAGTGATAGGTAACGCATCATAGCGATAGAACGAAGCAGCTAGCATAGCAATGATAGTAGTAAGATCCAGGGTAGCGGTCATCTTGCCTGAAATTCCGCAAGGAAGAAGAACGAGTCCATGAAGAAGACGAATGGATGAAGCCGAACCAAGCGTAGACGAACGAATCCTCACGATCGCATAGCGAAACAGGAACTAACAAGAAGAAGCACACAACATAGTAAACACACCACACATAGACAAGACATGATGCACAACCAAGCATGATGCATGGCAAAGCTACATGAAGCTACTCATGGCAAGAGATGATGCAAACAAGAACAACACATCAAGGCAAGTTTAAATGAGGCCGGGAACAACATATAACAATTCCGGTAAGTCCTTATATGCATATTTCGAAATTGGTCCAGATCTGGAAAAAATCTTATGTTCAAGTTGTTAAACAGCAAGTTAAGATGCACCACGATGATCTACACGAAATTCTAGTCAAGTTACATATAAAGTTCATTAGATTCGGAGCTACGGCCTAGAAGATATGAGCAAAACAAGGTAAACATGGCATTGATGCAAAATGCATACAAACATCAAGCAAACACCTAAAAACAAGGATGCAACATGATAATATGAAACTACATGCAAAATCAAGCAAGTTTCATATAGAGCACGCTCAAAACGGAGCAACGGTGCAACACATACACACTATACAAGTTTAAAGGACAAGCTGTCCAAAACAGCAACTAGGCATATTGCAAGCACCTAAACAACATGCTACGGCATCTCGATATGAAAACAAAAGGCATGGGCATGATGTACAGGTAAAGCATTACAAAAAATGAACACTGAGCTAACTCCAGAAATCAATAGAACATGCTCAAAATGACATGGCAAGATTGCAAATAATAACAGTTTCAGGCATTGGCAGAAATAACATCAGGTTGCAATGTTTAGAGCTATCAAACAACATGTTACAGGAA
This sequence comes from Aegilops bicornis, assembly GCA_021605145.1. NCBI lineage: Eukaryota > Viridiplantae > Streptophyta > Magnoliopsida > Poales > Poaceae > Aegilops > Aegilops bicornis. Next base: position 343,248,074 of record CM038670.1, read on the forward strand.
CTTATTATGGCAAACAAAGGCATGGCATGAATATAATAATTGCATAGAACAAAAGTCCCTTACTGACCATGAGCCAAAAAGGATCGGAAAAATATTATGGCACCCATGTAAACATGGCAAGTTATATTACAGATTCAAACATGGCAGGAACAACAATGAGTAGGCACGTTGGTGAGCTTGAATCACTCACCACAGAGCAATACATGGCATGTAAAGGTAACCAACAGCAAGAAGACATGGCATAGAAGCTATAAATGGCAAGAACAACATCATAGCATACACGGATCAACTACAACAACCTTGGCAAAATTGAATAACATGTAAACAATCTGCCAGGAACATTTTGAAGCAAAAGTAGAGCTCGATTGAATCAAGCTATGGCACTCCATAATTTCAAACAAGGGCATGGATTGATACGGAAAGATATGTAGAACAAAACATCCTTACTGAAGTATCTCAAAATATGCATGGATCTCTCGGTAGCATCAAGTTAACATAGCATCAAAATAACAGCAAAACAGAGCTGAAATCAGCAACAACAGGACACCTAGTTTGCATGCTTGTGCTATTCACCACATAGATCACAAAAATACATGGAAGCACCACTGTAAAGATGGCATGGCATATTACAAAACACATGTAGGACTCAGATTCATAGGATGCACACATCAATCATGGAAAAAATGACAAAAGTGCAAGTTCTGTTAAGAAACAGAAACTAACATCACATAGCACTCTTCCAACAGAATTTAGGGCATCAAGGTGAGTTCAAATGAAAATGATGCAATGAGATGAAATGATCTACTCATCGAGGCGAACATTTTGACATATTACACGCGCAAAACGGAGCTACGATGACAGAGATATGACATGATGAAAATGCAACTAAAATGCAACAATCTCGGGGACAGTGATATTCGAGGGAGAAGTCAACCTCATGGCACGGATTACGAGGTTGGCGGAACTTCACGGAGGTGCGGTAGAGGCGGCCGGGAGGAAGGAGAGGCCGCCGAGACGGGCCGGCCGGATCCGGTGCGGGCGGCGAGGGGCGCCGGACCCGGGCGCGGGCGGAGGAGCTCGCCATGGCGAGGACGGCGCCGGTGGAGCTGCCGGGCGGGCGGCCCGAGGCGCTGGTCGGGCGGCGGTTGAGGCGGGACGGCGGAGGCTCCGAGCCCGAGGAGGCGCATGGCGGGCGCTGGGCGCGGCGGCGACCGGCACGGGCGGAGCCGCCGAGCTCGGCGACTGGCCACGTGAGGCGGGCGCGGCGGGTCCGGCCACCGGGCGGGAGGAGCCGGGCGGCGGTGCAGCTCGGGCTGGAGCGGCCAGCGGCGGCGGGACTCGGGCGGGCCGCGATGGGCTTCCCTGCCGCGGTGGAGGAATGGCGACGGCAGAGCGCCACTTACGGCGGCGCATTATTGCGGGCGGCGGCGCGAGGCGACGTGTCGACCCGGGATTGGCCGGGCGACGTGAGGCGGCGGCGACGCGTCGGCCAAGGGTGGACACGTCCGGCGGGCGACGGGATGATTTTAGGGTTTGGACCGCGGGAATTCGGGAGGAAGACATATTTATAGGTAGAGGGAGCTAGGAGAGTCCAAATGAGGTGCGGTTTTCGGCCACGCGATCGTGATCGAACGACAGAGAGCATGGAGGGGAGTTTGGTGGGTTTTGGGCCACTTAGAAAGGGGAGTTGGGCTGCAACAAAAGAGGGCTTTGCGGTTACTCGGTTAACCGTTGGAGTAGCAAACGACCTCCAAATGATCCGAAACTTGACAGGCGGTCTACCGGTGCTATACCAAGGCCGCTTGACAAACCTCGGGGCATTCCGAGAACGTTTAATACCCGCACAACGAAAAGAGGTAAAAAGGAGGCTCCGGGAGACATAGGAGTGCCGGATTGCAAAAGCGGACAACGGGAAAATGCTCGGATGCATGAGACGAACACGTATGCAAAATGAAATGCACATGATGACATGATATGAAATGCAGATGATGACATGGCAAAGAGAGACACGCAAGCACATGACATGGCAAAGACGGCGAATAAGCGAAGGACACTGGCGCATCGAACTGGGCGTTACGGTGAGAACTCGCGGCTCAGCCGGAGCTTGGCGTTCGGCAAGCTTGCTGTGAGCAAAACTTGTCGGGAGCGCTCGCTTCAACGGAACAAACCCTAGGGCTTGCCGGAGCAGACTGCTCCTCAGCACTTGCCGGTGGAGCTCAATGGTGCGTCCTCGACGGTAGCGCAGCACTCCGAAGAGGTGCGCTTGCCGGAGTGGGCATCAGAGCTCTTGCCGGACTTGGAGCGTCTGCTTCAACGGAACAAACCCTAGGGCTTGCCGGAGCAGCATCGCTCCTCGGCACTTGCCGGTGGAGCTCGATGGTGCGTCCTCGACAAGAGTGCAGCACTCAAGAAGTGCGCTTGCGGAGTGGGCATCGAGCTCTACCGGACTTGGTCTTGATCTTAAGGACCTTCTTGACGGCGACTTGGGAAGCTTCTGCGTAGATCCATCCTTATGCGGACCAGAGCTTGCGGTGGAGCCCCTTTCGCCGTCGGATGCATCTGCTACGGTTGCTAACTCATCATCTGCCTCCCTTCCTCAGCACGTGCACACTTGTCGGCCAGGGCATATAGCTCACTGACGTCTCTGATCTTGCACATCGCCATCTCCTCCCGCATCCTGCGGTTTTGCACGTTCTGATGGAACGCTACCGATTACAGCGGGGTGGACATCTGGGATGTTGTCTTTGTCTGTGGCTGAATCTCTGAATGTACTTGCGCAGGGCTCTCCTTCCTTACGGACGAGCAGATGAAGGTCGCTTTCTTAGCCATGGGGCTTGTGGCCGCTGTAAAGGCGCCGACAAACTGATGGCATAGATCTGCCCAAGAGGATATGGAGTTGTCCGGCAAGTGCATGAGCCAGGATCGACATTGGGCTTGAGCACCGCCGGAAGTAGTTGGCCAGGATCTGTCGTCTTGCCCCGGCAGCTTGCACCGCGATGGTGTAGATGCTGAGGAACTCCGACGGATGCGTCTTGCCGTCGTACTTCTGCAATGCGTCGGCTTGAAATTCTTCTTGCTTTGGGCCCTTTGGACTTGCCGCAGCTCACGAGTGAACGCAGGGCAACCTATCGCAGACGGCAAGTCGCCCAGTTCCTTCGGCGCATGCATGTCAACAGAGGGCCCAGCGCGCTGGTCTGATTGACGCCGCGCTTCTCTTCGACGCTCGACGCGAGTTCGAGCGTCTTCTTGCTGTCGTTCGTGAAGAACTTGGCGCTAATCGCGACGAGCTCATGGATCCGATGATGCGGTGGAGTCGCTGTCGAGGTGGATCCGGCGAAGTCAGCGATCTTGGCCTTCGGGCGGAGAAGTGCATGGTGGTTGCACCCCCACCGGTTTCGTCGCCACCGGCTCGTGCTTGGCAGTCCTGTCGCGACAGCGATGCACTCGGCTGCCGCGGAGCGTCGCCGTTGGCAAAGCCGATGAGACTCTGAATGGTGACCCTCCATTCATCGACCTTGTCGGCTGTTGGAGGGTAATCCAGGAGCAGTTGAGCTCTCGCCAAAGCTTCTGCCGGAGTGGTGGGTGGCAGTGGCGAACGGCACGAGGATCGGGATATGCTCGGACTTCTAACTATGTTAGAAGGAGCAGTATCCGCCCAGCGGTCGCGTTTTCGCCGCGCGCCAAAGATGTTGGAGTGCATGCTGGTCTTGAGCATCCCGAGATCCACCAGCTCGATCTTGGTCGAACGAGCGTATGGCGTTGTGAATACCTTGACGCTGTCTGTCCCGCGCCTCCTGAGACGGGCGCGGTGCATGCACGGACGCTGAGGTCTGCGCAGCCTTGTCCTTGGACTTGGCAGCACCGTGGGCTCCCCCGTCGACGTCCATTCTTCCGCCGGCGTCTACCCCACCACCCGTTTGCTCCGGTGGTGGTGGGTTCGACGCGGACGGAACATCTGCCGCCAAGCCTTCTTCTTCGGTGGCATGTCGATGAAGATGATGAAGATCTAGCTTCGTGTGGGCGCCGGATCAGGTTCACACAATCTCGACGCCTTCTACAGCACGCCAAAGATGTCGGGCAGGCTGATCCGCCCACGAACACCTATGGGACCTGCGGATCGAGCCCCTTTCGGTTCGGGCGGGGCGGAGGTCGTGAAGAGCAGATCGAGGCGAAGCACACGGCGGTTTACCCAGCTTCGAGCTCTCCGGAGAGATAACACTCCTACTGCTGCATGTCCTGGGTGTATTGAGTTCTTGCTCGAGCGCTTGAGTGCTACAAGACACTCAAGCTGCTAACGAGACCGGCGTGAGGTCCAGCCCCCTCACGTTGCGCATGGGCCTCCTTTTATATGCTCAAGGGTCTCCGGCAGGTGGCAACGTAGACAAGGGTAAAATGGAAAATGAGTGGTTGGTACAGCTACTTGTACAGTGTATCATACCTAACCTCGACGGCAGGGGACAAAGGCATTAAATGCCCGTCTCACGCCGCCTAATAAAGGCAAATAGGGACCGGGGCGCCACCGCTTGCAAGATGGCAATCTTGTCGCCGCTGCCATCACAGCGCTCACCGGTCAAGACGGACCTCTTGCCACGCGCTACCGGAAAGGTCGAGGCGACACGTTAGTGGATGTCTGGAGCGCAGTACAGAGTGGTGGTCTGCCGCGCAAGCGCCTTGCCGTGGTTGTTGCCTTGTCGCGTCCGGAAGCTTGTCGCTCATCGGGCCTTCCCGGCAAGCTCCTCTTGCCGGGGCCTTGTCTCCTAGGTGCCTTGGGTGGCCTTCCCGGCAAGCTCCTCTTGCCGGGGCCTTGTCTCCTAGGTGCCTTGGGTGGCCTTCCCGCAAGCTCCTCTTGCCGGGGCCATGTCTCCTTGGCTTGAATACTTTGTTCTTGAATGGCTCCAAAGGAACCACGGAGGACCTTGGCGGTCACCCGGTAAGCCTTGCCGTGGAGGGCTGCAACTGCCCGTGCACAAGTTCGGGATACTAGGGTACCCCTACTCTAGTACACCGACACATACATAAAAGAATTCAGAGAAGATTCAAATATTGTTCATAGATAAACTTGATAATAAACCCACAATTCACGGTCTTAACAAACACACCGCAAACGAAGATTACATCGAATAGATCTCCACGAGAATCGTGGAGAACTTTGGGTTGAGATCCAAAGAGAGAGAAGAAGCCATCTAGCTAATAACTATGGAGCTGAAGGTTTGAGGTAAACTACTCACACATCATCAGAAAGGCTATGGTGTTGGTGTAGAAGCCCTCAGTGATCAATGCCCCCTCCAGCGGAGCTCCAGAAAAGGCCCCAAGATGGGATCTCATGGGTACAGAAGGTTGCGGCGGTGGAATTAGGTTTTTGGCTCCGTATCTGGTAGTTTGGGGGTACGTAGGTATATATAGGAGGAAGAAGTACGTCGGTGGAGCAACATGGGCCCCACGAGGGTGGAGGGCGCGCCCCCCTACCTCGTGCCCTCCTGGTTGCTTTCTTGACGTAGGGTCCAAGTCCTCTGGACCACGTTCGTTCCAAAAATCACGTTCCCGAATGTTACATTTTGTTTGGACTCCGTTTGATATTCTTTTTCTGCGAAACTCTGAAATAGGCAAAAAACAGCAATTCTGGGCTGGGCCTCCGGTTAATAAGTTAGTCCCAAAAATAATATAAACTTGCATAATAAAGCCATTAATGTCCAAAAAAGAATATAATATAGCATGGAACAATAAAACCTTATAGATAAGTTGGAGACGTATCAAGCATCCCCAAGCTTAATTCCTGCTCGTCCTCGAGTAGGTAAATGATAAAAACAGAATTTTTGATGTAGAATGCTACTTGGCATAATTTCAATGTAATTCTCTTAATTGTGGTATGAATATTCAGATCCAAAAGATTCAAGACAAAAGTTTAATATTGACATAAAAATAATAATACTTCAAGCATACTAACTAAGCAATTATGTCTTCTCAAAATAATATGGCCAAAGAAAGTTATCCCTACAAAATCATATAGTCTGGCTATGCTCTATCTTCACCACACAAAGTATTTAAATCATGCACAACCCCGATGAAAAGCCAAGCAATTGTTTCATACTTTTGATGTTCTCAAACTTTTTCAATCTTCACGCAATACATGAGCGTGAGCCATGGACATAGCACTATATGTGGCATAGAATGGTGGTTGTGGAGAAGACAAAAAAAGGAGAAGATAGTCTCACATCAACTAGGCGTATCAACGGGCTATGGAGATGCCCATTAATAGATATCAATGTGAATGAGTAGGGCATGCAACGGATGCACTAGAGCTATAAGTATATGAAAGCTCAACAAAAGAAACTAAGTGGGTGTGCATCCAACTCGCTTGCTCATGAAGACCTAGGGCATTTTGAGGAAGCCCATCATTGGAATATACAAGCCAAGTTCTATAATGAAAAATTTCCCACTAGTATAAGAAAGTGATATCATAGGAGACTCTCTATCATGAAGATCATGGTGCTACTTTGAAGCACAAGTGCGGTAAAAGGATAGTAACATTGTCCCTTCTCTCTTTTTCTCTTTTTTTATTTGGGCCTTTTCTCTTTTTTTATGTCCTCTTTTTTTTGGCCGGGGTCTCATCCCAACTTGTGGGGGAATCATAGTCTCTATCATCCTTTCCTCACTTGGGACAATGCTCTAAAAAATGATGATCATCACACTTTTATTTACTTACAACTCAACAATTACATGTGAATGCCTCCGGCGGTATACCGGGATATGCAATGAATCAAGAGTGACATGTATGAAAGAATTATGAACTGTGGCTTTGCCACAAATACAATGTCAACTACATGATCATGCAAAGCAATATGACAATGATGGAGCGTGTCATAATAAACTGAACGGTGGTAAGTTGCATGGTAATATATCTCGGAATGGCTATGGAAATGCCATGGTAGGTAGGTATGGTGGCTGTTTTGAGGAAGGTATATGGTGGGTGTATGATACCGGCGAAAAGTGTGCGGTATTAGAGAGGTTAGAAATGGTGGAAGGAAGAAAGTGCGTATAATCCATGGACTCAACATTAGTCATAAAGAACAAATATACTTATTGCAAAAATCTACAATTTATCGAAGCAAAGTATTATGCGCATGCTCCTAGGGGGATAGATTGGTAGGAAAAGACCATCGCTCGTCCCCTACCTCCAGTCATAAGGAAGACAATCAATAAATAAATCATGCTCCGACTTCATCACATAACGGTTCACCATACGTGCATGCTAAGGGAATCACAAACTTTAACACAAGTATTTCTCAAATTCAAAACTACTCAACTAGCATGACTCTAATATCACCATCTCAATATCTCAAAACAATTATCAAGTATCAAACTTCTCATAGTATTCAACACACTCATAAGATTTTTTTTACTAATCTTGAATGCCTATCATAATTAAAGAAAATTACCATGCTGTTTTGTAGGACTCCCAAAATAATCTAAGTGAAGCATGAGAGAACAATAGTTTCTATAAAACAAAACCACCACCGTGCTCTAAAAGATATAAGTGAAGCACTAGAGCAAAAACTATATAACTCAAAAGATATAAGTGAAGCACATAGAGTATTCTAACAATTTCCGAATCATGTGTGTCTTTCTCAAAAGGTGTGTACAGCAAGGATGATTGTGGCAAACTAAAAAATAAAGACTCAAATCATACAAGACACTCCAAGCAAAACACATATCATGTGGTGAATAACAATATAGCTCCAAGTAAAGTTATCGATGGAAGTAGACGAAAGAGGGGATGCCTTCCGGGGCATCCCCAAGCTTTGGATTTTTGGTGTCCTTAGATTATCTTGGGGTGCCATGGGCATCCCCAATCTTAGGCTCTTGCCACTCCTTGTTCCATAATCCATCAAATCTTTCACCCAAAACTTGAAAACTTCACAACACAAAACTCAGCAGAAAATCTCGTGAGCTCCATTAGCGAAAGAAAACAAAACACCACTTCAAGGTACTGTAATGAAATCATTATTTATTCATATTGGTGTTAAACCTACTGTGTTCCAACTTCTCTATGGTTTATAAACTATTTTACTAGCCATAGATTCATCAAAATAAGCAAACAACACACGAAAAACAGAATCTGTCAAAAACAGAACTGTCTGTAGTAATCTGTAACTATCACAAACTTCTGGAACACGCGAAATTCAGCCAAAATAGGAAGACCTAGACAATTTGTTTATTGATCATCACCAATTGGAATCAATATTTAATCACGTTCTGGTGATTTTTAACAATTATTTTCGTGAACAGAAAGTTTCTGGAATTTTCAGCAAGATCAAATAACTATTATCCAAGAAGATCCTATAGGTTTAACTTGGCACAAACACTAATTAAAACATAAAAAAAAATCTACAAGAGGCTAGATCAAATATTTATTCCTAAACAGAAGCAAAAAGCAAAAAGCTAAAAATAAAATTGGGTTGCCTCCCAACAAGTGCTATCGTTTAACGCCCCTAGCTAGGCATTGAGATTTCAATGATGCTCACAAGAAAGACAAGAATTGAAGCACAAAGAGAGCATCATATAACACATGACAAACACATCTAAGTATAACATGCTTCCTATGCATAGGCATCTTGTAAGCAAACAAATTTGCAAGGCATGCAAAAACTAGCATATGCAAGGAAGCGGAAAGAAATAATAGCAATCTCATCATAACGAGAGGTAATTTAGTAACATTAAAATTTCTACAATCATATTTTCCTCTCTCATAATAATTACATGTAGGATCAAAAGCAAATTCAACAATATAGCTATCACATAAACCTTTCTCTACATGATCCACATGCATGCAAAGTTGACACTCTTCCGAAATAGTGGGATTAACATTAACTACAGTCATGACCTCTCAAAACCCACTTTTATCAAAAATTTCATAAGATTGAATATTCTCCAAATATGTGGGATCTAAAGTTGACACTCTTCCAAACCCACTTTCAATAATATTTCAAACACTATTATCAATCTCATATTCATCATGGGGCTTAAACAAATTTTCAAGATCAAAAGAAGAATCACCCCAATCATGATCATTGCAACAAGTAGTAGACATAGCAAAACTAGCATCCCCAAGCTTAGGGTTTTGCATATTATTAGCAGAATTGTCATTAAGAAAATTTATAGTAAAATTATTGCAATCATGCTTTTCATCGAAGGTACTACCAAGTATGGGTGCATTAGCAACGATCTCATGTTTAACGTAAGGAACTATAGCAAATTCATCTTCATAAACATTGGCATCATGGCCACAAGGATAGCAAGCATCATGTTAATCAAGGGATATTTCAATCAAATCATTGGAATCATAATTATCTATAGATTCGTGCATATCATTATTTTCTTTAGAAGCAAGGGCCATTCTTTCAATAAATTCTTTGACATAGACATTATGAGCAAAGTTTTCATAGAAATATTCAAGTATGTCAAGATTTTCAGATTCGTAAAGAGTAGTATCATACTCTTCAAGCAAAGAAGCAACTTCAAAAGAACCCTTAAAAGCAACAAATTCTTAAATTTGTTCAATATCATAGTAGCTATAAACACCAATTGCATAAGAAGATAAGATTTCATTTTCATTAAACTCACATAGGTAGGGGAGGTGTTTTTAGGGTTCTTAGAGAAACAAGTAATATCACAAATTTCACAAAGATTCCAAGCATAACACAGCAATTTGTTTATTTGATTCCATAAGAGTTTCCCTTTTTCAGACAAACAGTGACACACAAAATGAGCATACTCATCTAAAGATTTCCCATCAACTAGGCTAGTTGGGGTTTCAGCACGAGCGCATAAGGATCGAAGATGATCCAAGTAGAACACTTTAAGTGGATCCATATCAATAGATTTTTAGCAAGCAAAGATGCAAGCAAATAGAAGGCACGTGGAAACACAAACAAAAAGGCATACGGGAAGAAGGCGAATAAAACGGCAAGGGTGAAGTGGGGGAGAGGAAAACAAGAGGCAAATGGCAAATAATTTAATGCGGGAGATAAGAGTTTGTGATGGGTATTTGGTATGTTGACTTTTGCGTAGACTCCCCGGCAACGGCACCAGAAATCCTTCTTGCTACCTCTTGAGCATTGCGTTGGTTTTCCCTTAAAGATGAAAGGGTCATGCAGTAAAGAAGTGTAAGTATTTCCCTCAGTTTTTGAGAACCAAGGTATCAATCCAGTAGGAGGCCACGCACGATTCCCTCGCACCTACACAAACAAATAAAATCCTCGAAACCAACGCAATAAAGGGGTTGTCAATCCCTTCACGGTCACTTACGGAAGTGAGATTTGATAGATGTGATAAGATAATATTTTTGGTATTTTTATGATAAAGATGCAAAGTAAACAAAGCAAAATAAAAACAGCTCCAGAAATAGCTTGTTGACGGGAGATTAAATATGATGGAAAATAGACCCGGGGGCCATAGGTCTCACTAGTGGTTTCTCTTGAGAGCATAAGTATTACGGTGGGTAAACAAATTACCGTTGAGCAATTGACAGAATTGAGCATAGTTATGAGAATATCTAGGTATGATCATGTATATAGGAATCACGTCCCTGACAAGTAGACCGACTCCTGCCTACATCTACTACTATTACTCCACACATCGACCGCTATCCAAAGATGCATCTAGAGTATTAAGTTCAAAAGAACAGAGTAACGCTTTAAGTAAGATGACATGATGTAGAGGGATAAACTCATCTAATATGATATAAACCCCATCTTGTTATCCTCCATGGAAACAATACAATACGTGCCTTGCTGCCCCTACTGTCACTAGGAAAGGACACCGCAAGATTGAACCCAAAGCGAAGCACTTCTCACATTGCAAGAAAGATCAATCTAGTAGGCCAAACCAAACTGATAATTCGAAGAGACTTGCAAAGATAACCAATCATACATAAAAGAATTCAGAGAAGATTCAAATATTGTTCATAGATAAACTTGATCATAAACCCACAATTCATCGGTCTCAACAAACACATCGCAAAGGAAGATTACATCGAATAGATCTCCACGAGAATCATGGAGAACTTTGTATTGAGATCCAAAGAGAGAGAAGAAGCCATCTAGCTAATAACTATGGACCCGAAGGTTTGAGGTAAACTACTCACACATCATCGGAGAGGCTATGGTGTTGATGTAGAAGCCCTCCGTGATCAATGCCCCCTCCGGCGGAGCTCCGGAAAAGGCCCCAAGATGGGATCTCACGGGTACAGAAGGTTGCGGCGGTGGAATTAGGTTTTTGGCTCCGTATCTGGTAGTTTGGGGGTACATAGGTATATATTGGAGGAAGAAGTACGTCGGTGGAGCAACGTGGTCCCCACGAGGGTGGAGGGCGCGCCCAGGGGGGTAGGAACGCCCCCCTACCTCGTGCCCTCCTGGTTGCTTTCTTGACGTAGGGTCCAAGTCCGCCGGATCATGTTTGTTCCAAAATTCACGTTCCCGAAGGTTTCATTCCGTTTGGACTCCGTTTGATATTCTTTTTCTGCGAAACTCCGAAATAGGCAAAAAACAACAATTCTGGGCTGGGCCTCCGGTTAATAAGTTAGTCCCAAAAATAATAGAGAAGTGTATAATAAAGCCCATTAATGTCCAAAACAGAATATAATATAGCATGGAACAATAAAAAATTATAGATACGTTGGAGACGTATCAGCGCTCACCCACTGGCATCCGCATTGCCTCTGATGGTCGTGGAAAGGGTCCCTCTCGCGGGGCGGCAACAGAAGACGTAGCCGCCGCGGTCGAGGAGGATGGCTCGTGGTGGCCGCCCGACCACCACGCCCGCAATCGCACACGACCGGCATGGCCCGGTAGTTTGTGGTGTGGGTGGAGAGGCCGGAGGGACGCTGGATTCACCTCCCACACTTCTTCGAGGAGGAGCTGCCGGTCTGAGGGCCCGATGTCCTGTGGCTGCAGGCCGACGGGTGTTGCAGCAAGGCCTCATGGGTGGAGGTTGAGGTCACCCCCACAGGCAACGTGTTCCTGAATCGCGGGTGGCAGACCTTTGCCCTTGCTCACGGCCTTCAGGGGAGGCGTACCCTCCACTTTAAGTATGATGGAGCGGTGATGCTTTTCATCAAGGTCTTCGAGGAAGATGGCCGACTCTTCGGGTGCTGCCCGGAAGGCGTCGACAGCGATAGCGACCACCTCTCCGATGGTAGTCGCAGCGGTGGTGGCGCCCTCCATGGTGAACTTGCCCTTGGCGATGGCCGCGAGGCCTCCAGCAGCGGCGGCGCCTCCTCCAGGGAGAGCACGAGCAATGGTGACTATGATGAGCCGCTGCAACGCCGCGCCGCCGCACCCGAACTAAGGTGGAAGGTGAGGCGCCATGCCACCGGGCCCCCATGAAGGAGGAGGAGGACTCTGACTAATCGCATGAAGCACCAGAGCCGGGCCTTGGGAATAGCGGCCCTCAAGAGGCCGCTCCTTTTGTTTGTTTCCATTTCCTGCACAAAAAAACATGAGGGGCCCCGCGGGTCTTGTAAGGAACTGCAGCCCTTGAGCCTTTATTCTATCATTTATTGCGCCTATCCTAGCATCTGTGTAGCTATCAATTGAAATGTTCATGTCCAACATGATTAGGATAACATAGCTTGATGTGCTTGTGGCCCTTAGTGGGTCCCTCCATCACGGGAGCGTGCCCCTGTGGAGCCTTAACTCCGGGTACGGCCGTGGGGTCCTGGGGAGGCCCCCTCCTCCGGGGCCTAACCGCTCCAGGGTCTCAAGGGGCCTACACCTCGTGAGGCCCATGGGGGACTCACGAGGTTTCGGAGCCTCCAGAGACGCCTCCACCAGGGGTCCGACCTCCCAAAGGTGCATGCAGCACTTGGCGTGAGGTAGCTCTAGGAACGAGCCAGGCCGCGGCTGCCCTTTCTCTAGCCATCTTCTCTTGGCGCCCATACCGTGCCCGAGCTCCCGAGCGAGGGTCGATCGTTGCTGGTATGCTAGGTCGCGATACCCAGTGAGCCCGTGAGGTAGCCAGGAACCACACTTCCCTGTTGGCTCGCTCAAGAGCATCACGTGAGGATCTAGATGCCAAGGCTTTAGCGAGGTGGGCGTGCGGGCAGGTCGGCAACCGTTGTGACAACGTTGCCGGGTTTGCCCTAAGTGCAACACCGTGCCCAGCCCCTGCTCGCGAGACGCGAGGGAGTGAGCAATGGGCCGTTGTTATGCCCTCCAAAAACAAGGTTGGAAAGGGAAAACGCCACAAGAATAAAAAATCCTGACCCCCCATTCAAATAAAGACGCGGAAACTTCAAACTTCATTTCAACAAATAGCAAATTTTGGCTTACAAGAGAAAGCAAAGAACAGCCGCGTCCGGCACCTATGCTAGTCTTCCCACCAGCGTGGAGCATGGGGCCTCCACTTGGCATGGGCATAGTTGTTGCTTTACCGTGTCGTCCGCCAGCGCAGAGCATGGGGCTTCCACTTGGGCATGGGTGGGAGCCCCCGTGAGGCCCATGGGCGGCACTCAGGAGAATCCGGGGTGTGTACAGCCCCACTCATTATTACGTGAGAGTGTCACGGTTAGAACTTCTGGAGATGTTGGATGTTCCAAGCATTCGGGATGGGGATCCCGTCCTGCTCTCCAGGCGTACGGCGACAGGCCTGGAGACACGGGCGATCCTAAATAGGCCCTCCCACATGGGCGAGAGCTTGTGAAGGCCCTCCCTACAAAGGACCTGCCTCAGGACAAGGTCTCCCACCTCGAGGGTCCGCGAGCAGATGTTGTGGCGGTGGTAATGCTGCAGTGCCTGCTGATACCTCACTGCATGGAGCGAGGCTTGGCGACGGGCTTCCTTCCCGAGCATGAGATTCATTCCTCGCTAGGCATCCTGACACGCCTCATCGAATGTCAGGACCTACGGGGAGTGATGCTTGACCTCATGCGGGAGGACCGCCTCAGCCCCATAGACGAGGAAGAACGGGGTATCGCCGGTGGGCTTAGTTACTATGGTGCGGATGGACCACAACATGGACTAAAGCTCACCGAGCCAACCCCGGCTGCAGGCTTCAAGCTTCTTGTTGAAGCTCCTTGCCTTGAGGCCCCTCAAGACCTCCGCGTTGGCGCGCTCAGCCTGGCTGTTGCTCTATGGATGCGCCATCGAAGCGTAGCATATGGTTGGGGACACTGAAATGGCTCACGAGGCCCTTGGTGAACTTGACGGCTGAGCCAGTGGGGATGGTGCGGACGGGCTCCACCTCCGCACACTTGGTGAACTTGTCGATGGAGACGTAGAGGTAGCGGTATCCGCCGGCTGCTCAAGGGAATGGACCCAGGATATCCAGCCCCCAGACTGCAAACATCCACGAGAGAGAAATGGTCTCGAGACCTTGTGCGGGTTGATGGATCTGCTTGGCGTGGAACTAACAGGCCTCATCGGATCACACCATATCAGTGGCGTTGTTGAGCGTCGTAGGCCAGTAGAACCTGTTGCGTAACACCTTGCCCACGAGGGTGCGCGATGAGGAGTGGTGCCCGCAATCCCCACCGTGGATGTCGGCCAGCAATTCGCGCCCCTGTTCTCCGGATATCTACCACAGGGAGACGACATTGGGGTGTCGCTAGTACAGCTCGCCGTCCTGCAAGCAACAAATCGTGGCCACGCGCTCCGCATCTTCCTCCTTCTCCGGTAAGGCATCGTGGAGCAGGTACGCCTTGAGCTCCTCCGTCTAGCAGCCTACCTGAGGTTCCAGCGCTAGGAGTACACGGGCTCCCAAGGTCAGACCACAAGCAGGGGCTCCTAAGGTCGGGGCCGGTGGTGGCTCCTCCCTGAGCAACACCGAGCCCGCAGTCGGGGGTGTCGCTGATGGCTTGAAGAAACTCTCCTCGAAGACGCCAGGATTCTAAGGCTCATGGCGGGACGCCCTCTTGGCTTTGTCATCTGCTTCCTTGTTCCCACCGTGTGGGACGTGCTGCAATTCCAAGCCCAGGAAACGCTTTTCGATTTTACGTACCTCTTCCAGGTAAGCTTCCATGTGCTCGTCCTTTGGTTTATACTCCTTGTTGGAGAAGTTGACGAGGAATTGGAGTCACCCTTGATGGTGAGGCGCTTGATCCCCAGGGCAGCCGCGGACCTAAGGCCAGCAATCAAGCCCTTGTACTCTGTAATGTTGTTCGAGACCTTGCCACGCTGGAAGCAAAGTAGCACAAGAAGTACAGTTTGTCCATGGTGGGTGAGATGAGCACGACTCCAGCCCCTGCGCCCTGCCAGGCGAAGGCTCCCTCAAAGTGCATGACCCAGCCGTCGGGTGCTTCTTGCTAGGCGTGCGGGACTGGTCCTCATCCAGCCCCCCGTCTGGAGCGTCGGTCCACTCTACCATGAAATCAGCCAGGGCCGCTCCCTTGATGACCCTGGTAGTGCTGAACTCTAGCCGGAAGGACTGCAGCTCGATGTTGCACTCTGCGACCCTCCCCGCGTCGTTGGGGCTGCATAGCACCTTCTCCAGGGGGTACGCCGACACGACCTTGATGGGCTGGCCTTGGAAATAGTGGCGCAGCTTCCTTGAGGCGACGAGGAGTGCGAGCAAGAGCTTCTACTGCATAGGGTAGCGCGCGCGTGCATCATGCAACACCGTGCTGACGAAGTGTTGTAGGGTGGAACCCTAGATGGAGATCTTTCATGAATTGGAGGGGAAATCCCCAAGAACATGAGGAACATGAAGAACATAAGAGAGGGAAAACACTCAAATTGACTAGATCCAATCACACATATGCTAGATCCAAGAACACACAAGAGGTCACAATGATTCAAGGACAACAAAGGAAAGATACAAGGTACTAGTTCATCCAAATCCTATGAGGAGCGAGGTCTTGATGATCCTATGATGGGGATCCTTCCCAAGATGGGGGCTTGATATCCACTAGGGATCTTCTCCTAGGAGGTCTTGATCTCCTAGAGGAGTGGGTACAAGGAGCAAAGCTCTCTAATGTATCTCATATCCTTTGCTATCCCCTCTATGAGCTAGGTGAGGAGCATATATAAGCTAGGGACGAATTGTGGGTAAAACAAGGGTACATAGGTAAATTATCCCGAAATACGCGTAGCAACGGTGGAGTGTCCAGGCACCCGGGGTCAAGGGGTCTGGGCACCCGGGGGTCGCCTGGAGACGGAGGGCCGGGCACCCATGGTGAAGTCCGGGCACCCGGGGCGCTCCTGGGGAGGGGGCTGGGCACCCGGGGGTGGGAGGCCCAGGCACCCGGGGCGTCTGGGGGGCCGCGCCCTTGGCGGCTGGCGGGGCCGAGCACCCGGGGGTGGATGTTGCAGGCATCCGGGGTGTCCAGAGTGCTTCGATGCTTCACGTCTTGGGGCCTCCTTCTCCCTTCTTGGATGGTGTAGGTGTTCTCTTGCAATTGAACTACTCCTCATCGTTGATGAAGCTCCGGTAATACCTATACATGCACACAAGAGGGATGTCAAGTAGTATACACTACAAAAAAAAGACGCATCCGTGACATTTTGGGCCTAACGAATTTTTTCTGTCATACTTATGACACTTCTATGACAATAATTGTGACAAAACACGGTATCATCATAGATGTGGTGGGATCCTACTTCTATGATAAAAAATCATGACATAAAATGGGCTTTTCGTCCTGGGCGGGCCGGAGACGCAGCTGCATGACATTCTTTGGGCTGTCCATGACGGAAAAAAACCATGGTAGAAGCGAGGGCGAGGAAAATATCGGGGTGGTCCGGTTACGGTGGGTGGTAGGGGCCGAGCGATGCGCGTTTCTCTCGTACGCGCACGCGGGTGGGTGTGAGGCGTTGGGCTCTAACTAAACCCGAGCGAGGCGTTGGGCTCTAACTGAACTCGAGCGATTGCACTGCAGGCTACGTGTTACTGAACCCGAGCGATCGATCGATGGCTATTAACTGAACCCGATCGGGCGATTCCTTCGCTACTGCTGCTAACTGAAGCCGATCGATGCTTCCTCTGGATGAACAGTGATAGTTGCTGGGGGGGTTTGGATGAACAGTTCCCGATGGGCGTGGACGAACAGGACCCCGTGGTGTTGCCTCTGGATGAACAGGACCCCGATCGATCAAGCCGGTTGGGGCTGGATGAACAGGACCCCGTGGAGGGCAGGATGAACAGGACCACCCCGTGGAGGGCAGGATGAACAATAGACGGTGAAGGGCTGGATGAACAGTAGCCCGTGGAGGGGTGGTTGAACAGGAGCCCGTGGAGAGGGCTGGCTGAACAGTAGCCGGTGGAGTAGCGTGCGGTGGAGGCTGGATGAACAGGAGCCCATGGATGAACAGTCGCAGGTGGAGGCTGGAGGAGGTCGATAGTGGATGAACAGTAGCCCGTGGAGGCTGGAGGGGGTCGACGGTGGAGATGAACAGTATCCCGTGGAGTCCCGTTTTACGGTACGCGACACCCCTCCTGATGAACAGGACCCCCGCTTGGACCGTAGCGCTCCAACACAAGTCTGTTTCCTCCGTTTTGCGGTACCCACACCCCTCCCGATCAACAGGACCCCCATTTCTACCGTAGGAGGTCCGCTTCTCTGCTTTTGCGTACGCGGACCTCCCGATGAACAGGATCCCGTTTCGAACGTGGTCGGTCGAACACAAGGCCGTTTCCTCCATTCTGCGGTACGTCAGGCCTCGTTTCCATCGGCTGTTCCGTCCAAGCCCTCCCGATGAACACGACAACGCATTCCGTTCCAACCCATCCAGTTGGCTCCCCATGAACATGACGACGATGCAGTTTCTCCGTTTCGACCTAGCCATGTACACGAGCCCTGGCTGTACGTATGCGCGATTAGGCTTTCGAGACCCTGCCTGTATGTACGTACGTGGCCGTATTTTCTTTCTTGCACACTGGCCGCTGTACGTATGTGTACATGCTACGTGCGCGCCTCTACTACGACACGTGCGCGCCTCTACATCGACCAGTATGTACGTACACGTTCGCGACCAGAATGACAACGCTACGTACGCTTCGACCAGGTGGGTCCCGACTGTCAGGCACTTCCTTGCGTGCGAAGATATAGTTGGTAGGTCCCAGCAGTCAGGGGGGCGAATCGTTTTTTTTGCCCGGACGCACTTCCTTGCATGTGAAGATGTAGCTGGTGGGTCCTAGCAGTCAGGGGGAAACGTTTTTTTCATGAAATATTGTGGCCTATCCGTGGGTCCCCGCTGTCAGGTGGAGGAATAATTATTTTGCACGTAATAATGAGGCACTTCCTTGCTGCGGCCATGGACCCAGCTGTCAGCCTCTCCACGTACAGTACACGTCCGATGGAAGCCGTTCCTTGACCATGTTGACCACGCCGCGCCGAGAGCACCAGAGCGGTGGACGACAGCGAGGCCTAGGAAGGGGAGGACGTGGAGCCGGGGAAGACGTGGCAGTGGATGCCCACGCGTAGAGGAGTACGAGGGTTCACTGGTTCGCTGCGGTGTGAGGCTGCCGTCGCCATAGAATAACAGGGGGTGTGGGTGAGTAGAGGGATGGCCTGGCCAGCGGTGGGAGTAGTAGGGGGCGGTGAGGCCTCCGCCGCATCGTTGCCGGCCACGGGAGGCAGGAGCACGAGGCACGACCGGCGCTGCTTTGGGTGGCTGGAGCAAGAAGACCAGAGGTTGAAGAAGCACTACGACTGTTGGATGGACATCGTACGGTCACTGGAGCTAGAATCGTTCATATTGACTAAGTTGACAAAGCCCTCCGTCCCCATCAACTTAGTTGGCCCACAAGTCAGCCTCCCACTATTGTGGGTCCCAGCTAGCAGGGGGTATTCATTTTTTTGTGCGTAATAAGGAGGCACTTCCTTGCGTGCGAAGATATAGCTGGTGGGTCCGACCTGTCAGCGGTGGGAACGTTTTTCATGAAATACAGAGGCCCTTCCGGTGGGTCCCAGCTGTCAGGTGGAGGAATCATTATTTTGCGCGTAATAAGGAGGCATTTCCTTGCGTGCGGCCGTGGACCCAGCTGTCAGCCTCTCCACACACAGTCTACTTCCGATGGTGTCGTTCGTTGACCACGTTGACCACTCCGCGCCGAGCGCATCCAAGGTGGTGGACGACGGCGAGGCCCCGGACAGCAACGAGCCAGAGATGGGAAGACGCGGGAGTAGAGTCATAGACGTAGAGGTGTACGAGGGTTAACTGGTTCTGGTGCGGTGTGGTTTGGCAGCCGGTGGAGAAGAACAGGAGGTGTGGAGGGGTGGAGGGATGGCCTGGCCAACGGTGGAGTAGCGCTTCAAAGCGAAGCGTGCTAAGAAGAGCTGCTAGCAGCAGGAGGCGGGAGCAGGTGGTCCCGGCGGCGCTGGAGGAAGAAGACGAGAGATTGAAGATGAATGCTGGTCGTTGGATGTAAATCCAACGGCTAACATGTCACAATCATTTGTTGACTAAGTTGACAACGACTTGCATTGGCTTCGACCTATTGGCCCACATTTCAGCCTCCAAAAATGTGTCACGTATTGAACCCATTTTTTCAGAATTTACAGCCTTTTTTTTGCGGGGTAGAATTTACAGTACATTTGATCTTTTTTTTGAACTATAGTCCATTAGCTGGGCTGGGTAACAAATAATGTAGCATCCATGCGGCCCATTTATGTTTTTCCTAAAAAAATACAGGCCATTTGCACTTTCTCGAAATACACGATTTTGCCGGGCTTATTGTAATTATAATGTTGGGGTGGGCGCAGCAATGTTATCAAAAAATAAACAGGGGCTGAGCATTTTGGTATATATATAAATAATAAGTGATTTATTATTACATTGGTCCTTAAATCTTACCAAGCTTTTGTACACAATCACCATGATTTTCGTTGCCAAAAAAATCCAGGATTTTATTGTTAAGAAATTATTTTTATAAGTTAATAAGATGTGGGATATTTTTTTATTACATATGTAAGTATCTGTTAATAACAATAATATATAATAACATATAAAATAATTTAAATAGAACAGGCGTTCCTATTCTTATATAGAAAAACAGAACATACCTCTGCGTTTTCTTCAAAAAAAAATACATAAATTGGGCTGCCGATGTTTCAGGAAAAATAAAACCTCGGATGGGAGGTCCATAGGCCGGTCGATACATGACGGCCCTCAAGAAAATACAAACAAGCCTATGGACCTCCCATCCGAGGTCGTGGGCTGCGCATGTAGAAAAGAAAGCCTAGATGGGGTAGCCCAAATCCCAGCTGATACTTGCTGCCCCAGTGATAATAAATGATACCTGCCAGCTCCCCGGCTTTGTTGACAAACCCGTGTGCGCCAATGTCAGTATAGCATTAGGAGGAAGTATTTTTTCGATGAGGCACTTGCTTGCGTACGGCCATAGACCTGGTGGGTCCCGACTGTCCGCCTCTCCACGTACAGTCCTCTCCAGATTCCTCTCGTTTGTTCAGCATGTTCACAACGGCAGACAGCGGCGTCCCTCGTTTTCTCTGTTTTTCGCACACTCGACATTGTGTGGGCATCTTGAAAATAGCATATCTTTTTGACTGTGCATCATATGAAGATGTGCTATGCATGAATGTTGATCAGCATGATGTTAACTAGCTGGTAGTTCCAGTTTCGACCATGAATAAAACTTCCAATATGATGTTAACACTGTTTGAAAAGGCCATGTTAATATAAATGCTACGCCTCTGAAAGTTGCAGTTTCTTATCTCGAAACTGAACTTGGAGTTTCTTATCTCAAATCGAAACTTGCGATTTCGTCTCGAGAATCACATTGTCTGCACTTTTATACTCCTATGAAACTACATTTTTTAAGTGCTAAAAATAGATCTCTAGAGTTCATAAAATACTTCATATGCTCAATACTGCAAATTTTAAATTCAAAAGACATTCATATATGAAAGTACTCTCAAAATACACAACACAAAACACAATTCACAACCTGCAAATACTAACAACCCTAAGCTCCTCCTGACAATTCATAACCTGCCTGACTATTGGTCTGGGGGGGGGGGGGCAATCCCTCCTATTCCTCGGCGGCAGACAGCCACCCCGTGAGATGATGTGAATACGAGGGAGAGGATGGCGGGGAAGCGTCGTCGGGCCAAGTGTTTTTCTCCTCTTGCAGTTGGGTTCGGTCGACGAAGACTCCACCGGCTCGCTCTGGCACGACACCCTCACAAACGGCAGCCTGTAGATGCTCGATCCTTCAATCTCTGGTGGATGCTCCATCTGGGATCAATACTCCCACCACCGCTCCCTCACGATCAGATTCGGTAAATCTATTTTCTCCATGGCCCAGAGGAGCAGCTCTATGTACTCCCGCACGACTCCCACCGGGAGTATCGCCGCCTTTTCGCTCTGTTGCAGATATTTGGCCATGGATGTCGCCGTCGCCGCTAGTTGGTCCTTGTTGTCAAACCAAGACTGTATCTCCAACATCCTAGCTAGCTTCACAGGGTCGCCGTCTGTGATCCTCATGTATCGGTTGTACTCCTCCATCGATCTACTTCTCCACATCACCTTCACTCACCGGCGGTGGATTTTTAATGGAAGAGGAGAGGAGCAGCGCTGGTTTTGGTTTAGAACGGGAGAGGAGCGACGCTGGTTTTGGATTGGAATAGGAGAGGAGGGGCGGTGGTTTTGAAATGGAAGTGGAGAGGAGCGGCGCTGGATTTAGATTGGAACAGGAGAGGAGCGGCGGTGGTTTAAGAGGAGAAGAGCGGAAGTGCGGCGCTGGTCTTGGAAGTATTTTTTTTGTTTTGCGTATTTTGGGTCAAAGTTTGACCACATACTGTATTTGACAAGCAAAATGTGAATGCATGCCACAGAAAATTGTATCGTTTGGTTCGTATCTGAATGTAATTTCAAATTATATTATTTTTGCAACGTATAACATATATTTTATTTGAGAAAATCATGGTCAATTATGACCCCGAATAAAAGGGAGACTAGTTAATGTGGGGTCGCTTTCTTAATTGAAGGCTAAATTGATTTTGATTTTGATCCAGTCACAGCGCGCCGGCCCTCTCGTCCAATCATAAATCGCTGCTGCACTCCCTCTTCTCCATTGCAAAACCACCTCCTCTCCTCTCCATCATCTCCATTCCAAAACCACAGTCTCGCCTCTCCCTCTTCTCCATTGCAAAACCACCTCCTCTCTCCTCGGATGAGGAAACCCCGACGTAGCCCATCCTGCCATTGAGACACTGACACATGGGTCCCACCAAGCGCGGGGCCCACCTGTCAGTGCTACCTCTTGAGCACTGCGTTGGTTTTCCCTTGAAGAGGAAAGGGTGATGCAGCAAAGTAGCGTAAGTATTTCCCTCAGTTTTTAAGAACCAAGGTATCAATCCAGTAGGAGGCCACGCACAAGTCCCTCGCACCTACACAAACAAATAAATCCTCGCAACCAATGCAATAAAGGGGTTGTCAATCCCTTCACGGTCATTTACGAGAGTGAGATCTGATAGATATGATAAGATAATGTTCTTGGTATTTTTATGATAAAGATGCAAAGTAAATAAATCAAAATAAAGACAATGCTAGAAATAACTTGTTGACGGGAGATTAATATGATGGAAAATAGACCCAGGGGCCATAGTTTCATTAGTGGCTTCTCTCGAGAGCATAAGTATTACGGTGGGTGAACAAATTATTGTTAAGCAATTGACATAATTGAGCATAGTTATGAGAATATCTATGTATGATCATGTATATAGGCATCACGTCCGAGACAACTAGACCGACTCCTGCCTGCATCTACTACTATTACTCCACACACCGACCACTATCCAACATGCATCTAGAGTATTAAGTTCATAATAACAGAGTAACGATTTAAGTAAGATGAGATGATGTAGAGGGATAAACTCATGCAATATGATATAAACCCCATCTTGTTATCCTCGATGGCAACAATACAATACGTGCCTTGCTGCCCCTACTATCACTGGGAAAGGACACCACAAGATTGAACCCAAAGCTAAGCACTTCTCCCATTGCAAGAAACATCAATCTAGTAGGCCAAACCAAACTGATAATTCGAAGAGACTTGCAAAGATAACCAATCATACATAAAAGAATTCAGAAAATATTCAAATATTGTTCATAGATAAACTTGATTATAAACCCACAATTCATCGGTCTCAACAAACACACCACAAAAGAAGATTACATCGAATAGATCTCCACAAAAGAGGGGGAGAACATTGTATTAAGATCAAAAAAGAGAGAAGAAGCCATCTAGCTAATAACTATGGACCCGAAGGTCTAAGGTAAACTACTGACACATCATCGGAGAGGCTATGGTGTTGATGTAGAAGCCCTCCGTGATCGATGCCCCCTCTGGCGGAGCTCCGGAAAAGGCCCCAAGACGGGATCTCACGGGTACAGAAGGTTGCGGCGGTGGAATTAGGTTTTTGGCTCCGTATCTGGTAGTTTGGGGGTACGTAGGTATTTATAAGAGGAAGAAGTACATCAGTGGAGCAACGTGGGGCCCACAAGGGTGGAGGGCGCGCCCCCCTACCTCGTGCCCTCCTTTTTGATGTCTTGACGTAGGGTCCAAGTCCTCTGGATCACATTCGTTCCAAAAATCACGTTCCCGAAGGTTTCATTCTGTTTGGACTCCGCTTGATATTATTTTTCTGCGAAACTCTGAAATAGGCAAAAAAACATCAATTTTGGGCTGGGCCTCCGGTTAATAGGTTAGTCCCAAAAATAATATAAAAGTGAGTAATAAAGCCCATTAATGTCCAAAACAGAATATAATATAGCATGAAACAATCAAAAATTATAGATACGTTGGAGACGTATCAAGCATCCCCAAGCTTAATTCCTGCTCGTCCTCGAGTAGGTAAATGATAAAAACAGAATTTTTGATGTAGAATGCTACTTGGCATAATTTCAATGTAATTCTCTTAATTGTGGTATGAATATTCAGATCCGAAAGAGTCAAGACAAAAGTTCAATATTGACATAAAAATAATAATACTTCAAGCATACTAACTAAGCAATTATGTCTTCTCAAAATAACATGGCCAAAGAAAGTTATCCCTACAAAATCATATAGCCTGGCTATGCTCTATCTTCACCACACAAAGTATTTAAATAATGCACAACCCCGGTGACAAGCCAAGCAATTGTTTCATACTTTTGATGTTCTCAAACTTTTTCAATCTTCACGCAATACATGAGCGTGGGCCAATGACATAGCACCATATGTGGAATAGAATGGTGGTTGTGAAGAAGACAAAAAAGGAGAAGATAGTCTCACATCAACTAGGCGTATCAACAGGCAGTGGAGATGCCCATTAATAGATATCAATGTGAGTGAGTAGGGATTGCCATGCAACGGATGCACTAGAGCTATAAGTATATGAAAGCTCAACAAAAGGAACTAAGTGGGTGTGCATCCAACTCGCTTGCTCACGAAGACCTAGGGCATTTTGAGGAAGCCCATCATTGGAATATACAAGCCAATTTCTATAATGAATATTTCCCACTTGTATATGAAAGTGATATCATAGGAGACTCTTTATCATTAAGATCATGGTGCTACTTTGAAGCACAAGTGTGGTAAAAGAATAGTAACATTGTCCCTTCTCTTTTTTTCACTCATTTTTTATTTTTTTATTTGGGCCTTTTCTTCTTCTTTGTATGGCCTCTTTTTTTAGTCCGGAGTCTCATCCCGACTTGTGGGCGAATCATAGTCTCCATCATCCTTTCCTCACTTGGGACAATGCTCTAAAAATGATGATCATCACACTTTTATTTACTTACAACTCAACAATTACAACTCAATACTTAGAACAAAATATGACTCAATGTGAATGCCTCCGGCGGTGTACCGGGATATGCATTGAATCAAGAGTGACATGTATGAAAGAATTATGAATGGTGGTTTTGCCACAAAAACGATGTCAACTACATGATCATGTGAAGCAATATTACAATGATGGAGCATGTCATAGTAAACGGAATGGTGGAAAGTTGCATGGAAATATATATTAGAATGGCTATGGAAATGCCATGATAGGTAGGTATGGTGGCTGTTTTGAGGAAGGTATATGGTGGGTGTATGATACCAGCGAAAAGTGCGCGGTATTGGAAAGACTAGAAATGGTGGAAGGAAGGAAGAAAAGTGCGTATAATCCATGGAATCAACATTAGTCATAAAGAACTCATATACTTATTGAAAAAATCTACAAGCTATCAAAGCAAAGTATTACGCGCATGCTCCTAGGGGGATAGATTGGTAGGAAAAGACCATCGCTCGTCCCCAACCGCCACTCATAAGGAAGACAATCAATAAATAAATCATGCTCCGACTTAATCACATAACGGTTCAACATACGTGCATGCTACGGGAATCACAAACTTTAACACAAGTACTTCTCAAATTCACAACTACTCAACTAGCATGACTCTAATATCATCATCTCCATATCTCAAAACAATTATCAAGTGTCTAACTTCTCATAGTATTCAACATACTCATAAGATTTTTTTTACTAATCTTGAATGCCTATCATAATTAAAGAAAATTACCATGCTGTTTTGTAGGACTCCCAAAATAATCTAAGTGAAGCATGAGAGAACAATAGTTTCTATAAAACAAAACCACCACCGTGCTCTAAAACATATAAGTGAAGCACTAGACCAAAAACTATATAACTCAAAAGATATAAGTGAAGCACATAGAGTATTCTAACAAATTTTGAATCATGTGTGTCTCTCTCAAAAGGTGTGTACAGCAAGGATGATTGTGGAAAACTAACAAACAAAGACTCAAAACATACAATACGCTCCAAGCAAAACACATATCATGTGGTGAATAAAAATATAGCTCCAAGTAAAGTTACCGATGGAAGTAGACGAAATAGGGGATGCCTTCCGGGGCATCCCCAAGAATTGGATTTTTGGTGTCCTTAGATTATCTTGGGGTGCCATGGGAATACCCAATCTTAGGCTCTTGCCACTCCTTGTTCCATAATCCATCAAATCTTTTACCCAAAACTTGAAAACTTCACAACACTAAACTTAACAGAAAATCTCGTGAGCTCCGTTAGCGAAAGAAAACAAAACACCACTTCAAGGTACTGTAATTAACTCATTATTTATTTATATTGGTGTTAAACCTACTGTATTCCAATGTCTCTATGGTTTATAAACTATTTTACTAGCCATAGATTCATTAAAATAAGCAAACAACACACGAAAAACAGAATCTGTCAAAAACAGAACAGTCTGTAGTAATCTGTAACTAATGCAAACTTATGGAACTCCAAAAATTCAGCCAAAATAGTAAGACCTAGAAAATTTGTTTATTGATCAGCAGCAATTGGAATCAATATTTTATCATGTTCTGGTGATTTTTAACAATTGTTTTCATGAACAGAAAGTTTCTTCAATTTTCAGCAAGATCAAATAACTATCATCCAAGAAGATCCTATAGGTTAAACTTGGCACAAAAACTAATTAAAACATAAAAACAAATCTAACCAGAGGCTAGATCAAATATTTATTCCTAAACAGAAGCAAAAAGCAAAAAAAAAACTAAAAATAAAATTGGGTTGCCTCCAACAAGCGCTATCGTTTAACGCCCCTAGATAGGCATAATAGCAAGGATATATCTAGGTATTGCCATCTTTGGTAGGCAATCCATAAGTGGCTCTCATGATAGATTAATATGTTAATTTTATTTTTTTCAAGGAAAATGTTTCATGCCTTTCCTTAACGGAAATTGGAATCTAATATTTCCTTCCTTCATATCAATAATTGCACCAATCGTTCTAAGGAAAGGTCTACCAAGAATAATAGGACATGAAGGATTGCAATCTATATCAAGAACAATAAAATCTACGGGCACATAATTCCTATATGCAATAATAAGAAAATCATTAATTCTTCCCATAGGTTTATTAATGGTGGAATCCGCAAGGTGCAAGTTTAAAGAGCAATCATCAAAATCACGGAAACCTAGCAAATCGCACAAAGTTTTTGGGATCGTGGAAACACTAGCACCCAAATCACATAAAGCATAGAACTCATGATCTTTAATTTTAATTTTAATAGTAGGTGCCCAATCATCATAAAGTTTTCTAGGGATAGAAACTTCCAACTCAAGTTTTTCTTCATAAGATTGCATCAAAGCATCAACGATATGCTTAGTAAAAGCTTTATGTTGGGTATAAGCATGTGGAGAATTTAGCACGGATTGCAACAAGGAAATACAATCTATCAAAGAGAAATTATCATAATTAAATTCCTTGAAATACAAAACAGTGGGTTCATTAATATCTAGAGTTTTGATCTCTTCAATCCCACTTTTACCAATTTTTGCATCAAGATCTAAAGACTTCGAATTTTTGGAACACCTTCTAGGTAAAGGTGGATCATATTCAGTCCCATCATTATCAAGATTCATATTGCAAAGAAAAGATTTAATAGGGGACACATCAATAACTTTTAGATCTTCATCTTTGTTTTCATAGAAATTGGAAAGAACACGTTGTCACAAAGCAATCTTTCTTAGCACGCATCCTAGCGGTTCTTTCTTTGCACTCATCAATGGAAATTCTCAAGGCTTTGAGAGACTCATTGATATCATGCTTAGGTGCAATAGATCTAAGTTTCAAAGAATCAACATCAAGAGAAATTCTATCAACGTTCCTGGCCAATTCATCAACTTTAAGCAATTTTTCTTCAAGCAAAGCATTGAAATTCTTTTGTGAATTCATAAATTCTTTAACACTAGTCTCAAATTCAGAAGGCATCTTATTAAAATCTCCATAAGAATTGTTGTAGGAATTACCATAATTATTAGGGGAATTACTAGGGTACGGCCTAGGATTAAAGTTTCCTCTACACGTGTTGTTACCAAAATTATTCCTACCAACAAAATTCACATCCATAGATTCATTATTATTCTCAATCAAAGTAGACAAAGGCATGCCATTAGGATCAGAAGAAACATTGTTACTAGCAAATAATTTCATAAGTTTATCCATCTTTCCACTCAAAACATTAATTTCTTCTATCACATGCACTTTTTTATTAGTAGATCTTTCAGTGTGTCATTGAGAATAATTAACCATAATATTATCTAAGATTTTAGTAGCTTCTCCTAAAGTGATTTCCATAAAAGTGCCTCCCGCGGCCGAATCTAAAAGATTTCTAGAAGAAAAATTCAATCCGGCGTAAATTTTTTTGTATAATCATCCACAGATTCAAACCATGTGTAGGGCAATTACGTATCATTAATTTCATCCTCTCCCAAGCTTGTGCAGCATGTTCATGATCAAGTTGCTTAAAA
The DNA here is from genome assembly GCA_021605145.1 of Aegilops bicornis. Lineage (NCBI taxonomy): Eukaryota > Viridiplantae > Streptophyta > Magnoliopsida > Poales > Poaceae > Aegilops > Aegilops bicornis. The sequence goes on from CM038670.1 coordinate 343,276,349, forward strand.
TTCATAATATCGTTTCTAAGAGAGATGATCTTACCGTGAGGTAAATACTTAGAGATAAAAGCATCTTTGCACTTATTTAAAGAATCAAAACTATTTGTAGGCAAAGATGAAAACCAAGATTTAGCACGACCTCTAAGCGAAAAGGGAAATAGCTTCAATTTAACAACATCATTATCCACATCTTTCTTCTTTTGCATATCACACAAATCAACGAAGCTATTTAGATGGGTAGCGGCATCTTCACTACGAAGGCCGGCGAATTGATCTTTCATGACAAGATTCGACAAAGCAACATTGATTTCACAAGATTCAGTATCGGTAAGAGGACCAATCGGAGTGCTAAGAAAATCATTATTGTTGGTATTGGTAAAGTCACACAATTTAGTATTATCTTGAGCCATTGTGACAAGCAAGCAATCCAACACACGAGCAAACAAGAAGCAAGCGAGAAAAAAGCAAACAGAAAAGAGAGGGCGAATAAAATGGCAATGGTAAAGTGGGGGAGAGGAAAACAAGTCGCAAATGGAAAATAATGTAATGCGGGAGATAAGGGTTTGTGATGGGTACTTGGTATGTTGACTTTTGCGTAGACTCCCCGACAACGGCGCCAGAAATCCTTCTTGCTACCTCTTGAGCACTCCGTTGGTTTTCTCTTCAAGAGGAAAGGGTGATGCAGCAAAGTAGCATAAGTATTTCCCTTAGTTTTTGAGAACCAAGGTATCAATCCAGTAGGAGGCCACGCACAAGTCCCTCGCACCTACACAAACAAATAAATCCTTGCAAACAACGCAATAAAGGGGTTGTAAATCCCTTCACGGTCACTTACGAGAGTGAGATCTGATAGATATGATAAGATAATATTTTTGGTATTTTTGTGATAAAGATGCAAAGTAAAGAAAGAAAAATAAAGACAACGCTAGAAATAACTTGTTGACGGGAGATTAATATGATGGAAAATAGACCCGGGGGCCATAGGTTTCACTAGTGGCTTCTCCCGAGAGCATAAGTATTACGATGGGTGAACAAATTACTGTTAAGCAATTGACAAAATTGAGCATAGTTATGAGAATATCTAGGTATGATCATGTATATAGGCATCACGTCCGAGACAAGTAGACCGACTCACCTCGCATCTACTACTATTACTCCACACATCGATCACTATCCAGCATGCATCTAGAGTATTAAGTTCATAAGAACAGAGTAACGCTTTAAGTAAGATGACATGATGTAGAGGGATAAACTCATGCAATATGATATAAACCCCATCTTGTAATCCTCGACGGCAACAATACAATACGTGCCTTGCTGCCCCTCATCACCGGGAAAGGACACCGCAAGATTGAACCCAAAGCTAAGCACTTCTCCCATTGCAAGAAACATCAATCTAGTAGGCCAAACCAAACTGATAATTCAAAGAGACTTGCAAAGATAACCAATCATACATAAAAGAACAGAAAAGATTCAAATATTGTTCATAGATAAACTTGATCATAAACCTAGAATTCATAGGTCTCAACAAACACACCGCAAAAGAAGATTACATCGAATATATTTCCACAAGAGAGGGGAGAACATTGTATTGAGATCCAAAAAGAGAGAAGAAGCCATCTAGCTAATAACTATGGACCCGAAGGTCTGAGGAAAACTACTCACACATCATCGGAGAGGCTATGGTGTTGATGTATAAGCCCTCCGTGATCAATGCCCCCTCGTGAACTCAGGAAAAAGGCCCCAAGATGGGATCTCACGGGGTACAGAAGGCGGTGGAATTAGGTTTTTGGCTCCGTATCTGGTAGTTTGGGGGTACATAGGTATATATAGGAGGAAGAAGTACGTCAGTGGAGCAACATGGGGCCCACGAGGGTGGAGGGTGCGCCCAGGGGGGTAGGCACGCCCCCCTATCTCGTGCCCTCCTGTTTGATGAATTTGTCGGGGGTTGGGTGCGACATATGCCAAAGGATGGCTTATCATGGAGGGGGCGAGTAGAACGTCGCCGGTGCCTGGAAACGGGATGAGGCGAAGACATGCACGCCGGCGAATCTTACCCAGCTTGGGGCTCTCAGGAGATAACACCCCTCTTGCTGCTGCTGGGGTCTCCGCATGATCACTATGGCAAAGTGGGTACAAGAGGCTCCTTGAGCTGTTCGGGGTGAGGAAGGAGAAGGGCACGGCTTGGTCTTCTCTCCCTCTATGTGTGTGTCTAAAACTACTAGCTTCCAACCCTTTGCATGGGTGCCCCGGGGGGTTTATATAGGCCTACCCCCCGGGGGTAAAACGGTAATCCGGCTGGGTGTGGGTCCAAGCCGTCAGTCTCTAAGTCGCCGTCTTCAACACCGACTCCTGGGGCCCGCCGACTAGTGGGCCCCACTGACGGCCCAGCATGGGGCCGACAGCCCTTGTCCGCCGCGGGCGGGTCTTGCCGGCTGCAGATTACTGTAGCCGTGCTTCTAATGACGTGAGCTTGGTCATGGGGTTATGGCAACAGTGCCGCCGCCTGGCGGGCGATCACTGTTGCCATTCCCTGTCTTGTCTGGTTAATGGCGCGTGGATCCCGCGGGAGGGGCCGGCCGACTCCATCGGGTCCGTCTTTGGGGCGCTCTCGCCGTCTTCGGTACTCCCGCCGACAGGCGGGTCCCGCCGTCTTCGGTCGTACAGACAGGCCGTCGTGGGTACAGTGAATCTGCCCACGGCGCTGATGTCGAGGCGGCATGGCAACAAAGGTTGCGCCGGACAGAGATCTCCGCCGACACGGGCGCTCGTAGCCATACTCGCCCTTTATGGACTGGGCGGGGATGGGCTGCGAGGCGGCTTTACCCCATAGTCGCCAGCGTGAGGTGGTGGAGGTCGCGGGCCGACTCCCGTAGCCGGCCTCGGCTGGAGGTCGCTGGCTTGGAGTCGGCTTGTTTCAAGTCGCCGTCTTAAAGTCGGCTTGTCTTAAGGCCGCCTCTGGGACTCGGCCCAGAGGGGTAGTCGGCGACTTTGTTGCCGACTCTCTGAAGGCGGCTCTTTGTCTTGGGGTCTTGAGGGGCGCAGTCTGCCCCGATGTTTTGAAAGGTTCAGGGGCTCGGGTCTGCCTACCCGTAGTCAATTACTCCGACAGTAGTCCCCGAAGCTGGGGAGGCGCCGAGGGCAGCCCGTCGAGGAGCCTCGACAGCTTCATCCCTTCGTCGGAAGAATCTGGACTCGGCCCGCCGTCTCCATCTGGAGTCGGCCTTGCAGGGGGCCATCCTGCTCTTCAAAGGTTTCAAAGGTCGCAGCGGGATCCGGGCGGCATGCCTGATAAGCTTCCCGGCAGCCGCCCGCCGCGGGCCCGCCATGCGGCAGGGCCAGTCTGCCAGCCCACGCGCGTGGCAAGACAGGCCCGTCAGCGGGCCCGCCACTACCCGGCGCGCAGCGGATCCGCCGCGATCGTGCGGCAAAGGGAAGAGCTCCCACGCCCGTTATCTGCGCAAGAACGCTGCGTGGTTAAATCGTGGGGGCGTGGGGACGTGGGCGTAGTTAATCCCACGCCCGCCCCCTTGGCTTCGCAGCCTAGGCGCCTAAAAGTAGGCGGGGGGAGGGAGGGGGCGGCGACGCACGCGCACTCTCTCATCCCCGCTCCCTGCCTCGTCTTCTTCCTCGCTCCACCGCGCCGAGCCTCGTTTCTTCCTCGCCGCGGAGATGAGCTCTTCATCCGCCGCCGCGCCTCCCACCGCGCGCTCCGGCGTGTGGGACGGCTCCATTATCGACGACGACATAATCGAGTTCCTTCGTCAGACGCGCCGCATCCCCGGCAGCCACCTTGTGCGGGCCCGCGCCCCACCGGAGGGCGAAATCACGCCGGCCCCGGAGGAGGGCTAGCGGGTGGTCTTCCGCTCGCACCTCATGCGCGGGCTGGGGCTGCCGGCGAGCGGCTTCTTCCGCGCGTTATTGGAGTTCTTCGGGCTCCAGCCGCACCACCTCACCCCCAACACGGTGGTGCTGCTGGCCGCCGCATCCTTATGCGAAGGTTTTCGAGTTCTCCCCACCATCGAGCTGTGGGGAATTCTTCCATGGCTTCGGGACCCACGCCGTCGCTTTCGCTCAGGCTCTGTCTGCGTTCATTGCCAAGAGGAGGCCGGTGCCGGAGAACCCTTTCCCTGCCATCCCCCTCATCAAGTCGGTGAAGATGTGGCAGCGCTCGTACTTCTACGTCAAGAACGTCGCCCCCGACGGCGACTGGGTCAACTTGCCGCCCTACGTGGGCGGCGAACTGGCGGGCCGACCCACCAGCTGGTCCTACAGGGCCCGGACGCTGACCCTCGCAGGCACCGCCGCCGTCGCGCGGCTCCGCGTAATGATACAGTCGGAGGGCCTGACTGGGGCAGACTTGCTGGCCGCCTTCGTGGCACGCCGAGTTCTCCCTCTTCAGGGCCGACCTCATCTGATCTGCCAGATGAGCGGCCGCCGGGACCCCAGCCAGCTGTGCTCCAAGGACATGCCCCACGCGGAGGTGGTGGACACGGTGAACTTCTTGGCGAACTGCAACCTTACGGAGGAGTGGCATTTCGGCAAGGAGCCATACTCGCGCGCCAATCCCCCGCCGATGGTAAGTTGTTTCTTGCTTCTCTGTTTCCTTCCTTTGCCGGATCCGGCTCTTACTTTCCTTGGTCTTTTCTGACTCAGAATCCTCTCATGGCGCCCTCGACCGGCGCCGCGGGGCCGGCTCGCGACTTCGTCCCCGACCGGGCGGAGAGCGATGCTGACGACCCCGACTTGGGCGTGGCGGCGATGGAGGCCGACGCCGAGGGCGGGGGAGGGGCCGATGACTTCAGGCCCTCGGCCACTTTTGTAGACTGGCCCGATGATGAAGTCGCCCCCCGCCGCCAGCAGAGAGCCGGCCATCCAGGCGCGAGCTCCTCCGCCGCCTTGGGGGGCCGAGGCGGCGCGAAGAAGCGCCGGGCCGGGCCGAGTCAACCAGGCGGCCAGGCCAAGAAATTCAGGGGAGCGGCCACCGCGACTCATCACGAAGAAGCGGTCGCGAAGGCTAACCGCTTCCGCAAGGAGGTGAAGAAACCACCGCTGGTCTCCGCGTAAGTATCTTTTTTATTCTGTCTTGTTTTCTTCTGGTCCGTCTTGCCCGAGTCTTCTCATGTCCTTCTTTCTCATCAGGGCTCCCCTCACTTTGGAGAGGGTCGCCGCCGCCTCCGTCATGGGGTCGGCGGAGACGTCCGCCAGCAGTCGGCGGGTTGATCCTGCGGCCGCCCTCTGGGAGGCAACAGAGCGGAATGCACAGGAGAAGCGCGACGAGGAGGTGGCCGCCCGTTGAGAGAAGGCGGCGGCCGAGAAGGCGGTCGGGTTGCGGCTGCAAAGAAGAAGGCAAGCCGAGGAGGCCGCGCGCCTTCAGTCGGCGATGCTCGTCACTCCGCTGAGCTCAGTGCCACCACCGCCGGAGTTCACCGGGCAGTCGGAGGGAGTCGGTGGTGAGGTCCCCGTCGTAGGGAGGGAAGGCGGCGAGGTCTCTTCACCGGGCGCGGCCGCGCCACCTCCGCCGCCTCGCCAGCCCGAGGTCGCTGTGAGGCAAACAACCGGGCGGACCCACCCATGCCGCCGCCGACCGACGACGAAGCCGTGGCGCAGTTGCTTCTTCAAGTCGCCGCCAGCTGGGCGCCAGATTGAGAAGGCGGACTCGGTGCCGCGCCTTTGGAGACGGCGCCGCCAGCTCGCCATCTCGACGCCGAGGCGATAAGCGCCTTGCCCGTTGGGTGGAGTGCGAGGCGGCGCACGGGCCTGCTGAACACTGGCGCTCACGGACGTCCAAGCGAAGGCTGCGGGCTGAAGGTGCCGCCCTCGAACCTTTCCAAAAGGCGCACTGGCGTCGCGATCCGTCGTCTTGGTATGTTTCATTTCTGAATTTTACATTGATCTTCTTCGTGGGCGCGCCAACAAGACCCATCGGGTGTAGTCCCCGAGTTTCGGGTCGGCTGCTGAGCAGGCGGCCCGGAACTTTATTTGCTTACTTCCAAGTTTTTATCCGTGTCTGGAATCCTTGTTACAGGAATATCACAACCTCCGCGCTACCGCCTTCAACATAACGTTGAAGAACCGAACAAGCAGACTCTTGACCTGGCGAGGAGCCCAGGTGAGTTTCCTTCTTTGCGGGGCGTTTGGCGCACTCGCTGGCTGTAGTCCCTCGAGATTCGGACGATCGCTGCTGTGATCGGGCGGATCTTCCTGGCGACCTTCCTAACTGACGACTTCGCATCCTTCTTCTTTTTATTCTTCAGAATCCAACGCCGCTCTGCGGGGGCAGCTGGGTACGACCGAGACCGCCTTGCGTGCCAAAGAGGAGGAGTGCGGCAAGCTCGCCGCAGAGCGCGACCTGCTGGCTACGCAACTGGCGGAGCAGAGGGAGCAGCTCAAGGCGGCGCGGGCTGAGGCGGAGAAGAAAGAGGCCGCCCTCCTGGCCGAATTTGAGAGCGAGCGCTTTGCCTGAACCGACAAAGAGGCGCAGCTGACCTCCGGCTTCCATGAAATCGAAGATATCGTCGATGGTAAGTTTGCTTTTACTTTCTCTTTTGGGTTGCCGACTATGGGTTAAGCCGGCTCCTGTTTTTTCTAACTTGCTTTTTCTTCTTCTTGGCAGACTTCTTCCCTGGTCATACGCAGGCGGCCAATCAGGCCATCGAGGCCGAGCGCGAGGCGCGGAGGGCGAGTGGCGCTGAGATCGCAGCCAACACCCCCCGGATCCTTGACGAGCAGCTCCTGAGCATTGAGGCTCGTCTGCGGCCGGCACATCGGATGCTGCGCCGTCTTGGCGTGTCGGGCCCAGCGATTGCTGCCTTGTTGCCGAACATGCGATTACGCACACTCCCAGCGGACCACCGGCCGGGCTGGAGGTCGCTGGTAGGCGTCTTGAGGCTTGGAAGGGCTCGCGGCTCGGGCTGGAGCTCGCCGAGCCACAGAGTTCGTCAAGGCGTGGTATCCGTGGCTTGACTGGACCAGCTTGGACGCGTTCGGCCGAAGCCCAGCGGAGCTGAAGGTCAGCGGGCGCCCTCGTCGAGCGTGCGGCGGCGATCGCCGACTACACGGACACCAGTGTCTTCGTCCCCGAGTGGGCTGAAGACGGTGGGGAGCCACCGCCGGAGTGGTTCGGGATGAATCCAGACTACGGCGAGGACCCGGCGGAGGTGATCGACTCCAGCACCGAGGATGAAGACGAGGCGGAGGACGGAGATGGCATGGAAGCGTCAGAAGACGGAGCGGGCGGCCAGCCTCAGCTCGACCGCGCCTCCAGCAACGAGCCGCGCCCATCTGAGCCAGCCGCTGCCAGAGCCGATCAAACCGAGACTGCCCAGCCAGCCCGACGCCTCGACGCTGGCGCGCCGCCTCCGGCCTTCCAACCCCATCCGCTGCTTCTTAGGCTGCTGCCTTGGCTTTATTTTATCTGTTTGTTAGTCTTTTGAAAGAACTTTGTTAATTCGCACAATTCCACCCGCGGGGTGTATTCTGAACCTCTGTTCGAAGATCCGGCCAAGGGCCTAAGTTTGTGTAAATATTATTCTAGTTTCATGTTTCCTTGCTTACTGCTCTTATGGCTTTTTCCCTTGCCGCCTTCCGTTAGATGCTGCCTTGCCCGTCGGGCAACCGCTCTGCGGATCGCCGTCTAGGTCAAGTGCTTGGCTACTTTGAGAAGGCAAGTACTTGGCCATTTTTGAGTTGTTTAAGCAAGTTGGGTAGAAAACGGCAAGCCGGCTTCTTAAGAGTCGGTTTCACGAAACGGGCTGGGAGCCGATTTAAACTATGTTTATGCTTTGGGTCCTTAGCCCTTTTTTCGTGTGGGCGCCCGCTCTACCTTACTCCTGCCCACCAAACAGTCGCTCTGCGAGCTGCGGCTTCTGACAGGAGACGGCTTGGGCACCGCACGCTACTTGTCGGACTTCAGGAAGCACTTCATAGCTCAAAAAGCGGCGAGTCCCCGGGCCGACTAGTCGAGCCCGGTGCCAAACAACATAGTAAAAGGGTAACATACCCAAAGGCATAATTCTTATCATCTGAGATAACAAAGAGGGCAGTCCCCGAGCTCTGCGTCTCGGGGTCCGAGTCTTGGTATTTCAAACACAAAAGGGTAGCGTGGTACATACTGCATCAAGCTGTAAAATCTTCGGAGGAGATTAGCATTCCATGGCCGCTCCGTCTCTTTGCGTGAGTCGTCCCTCTTGCGTTTCCTGGGGCTTCGAGCGCCGATCGGTAGTAGGAGTCGTTGCCCAGCACTTTATCGATGATGAACGGTCCTTCCCAAGGCGTCGACGGCTTGGCCGGCGGTATTCATTTGGATCAGCCGGAGCACAAGGTCACCCTCTAGGAATGATCTTGGCTTGACCTTCTTGTTATAGTAGCGGCGAGCTCTGCTGGTAGATGCTGGACCGGTGAGTGCGGAGCGGCCCTCTTCCGCCAGATCGACGCCGTCTTGACGTTCTTCTTCGCTTCCTCCTCGGTGTACATGGTGACTCGCGGAGTCGAACTCTATATCCGTTGGGATGACGGCCGCACCGTGAGACGAGGAAGAAGGGTGTGAAGCAGTTGACTTGTTTGGAGTCATACGCAGATTCCGTGAGGAGGTCGGCAACTCCTCAAGCAGCACCGGCCGAACGCTCCAGGGTTCGACCAGACGAGGCTTGATGCCGCAAGATGAGGCCGCTTCGCCGCTCCACCCGCCGTTGATCATGGATGGGCAACGGACGCTAAGTCCAGTCGGATGCCCTGCCTCGCGCAGAAACGGGCCAGGGCGCCCTTGGCGAAATTTGTGCCGTTGTCGGTGATGATGCTGTGTGGTACACCATACCGAGTCGTGATGTCGGCGATGAAAGTCACTGCCGTAGGACCATTCAACTTTTTGATGGGTTTTGCTTCTATCCACTTGGTGAACTTGTCCACCGCGACAATTAGGTGAGTTAGGCCACCTCGTGCCGTCTTGAATGGTCCCACCATGTCCAGGCCCCAAACGGCAAAGGGCCAGGCGATGGGGATAGTCTTGAGCGCTGAAGCCGGCTGAAGCGGCTTGGAGCGGAACACCTAGCACCCCTTGCATTTTTGAACTAATTCATTGGCCTCTTCTAGGGCAGTCGGCCAGAAGAAACCGTGTCGGAAGGCTTTGGCGACGAGTGCTCTGGAGGCTACATGATGGCCGCACTCGCCCTAATGGATGTCTTTGAGGATTGCTTGGCCTTGCTCTGATTCGACGCAGCGCTGGTAGACACCGGTGACGCTGCGCCTGACCAGCTCTCTATTGATTATAGTGTAGGCTGCCGCTCGGCGTTGCACTTGCCGAGCCAAGGTTTCATCAGTTGGTAGCTCTCCGCTTACTAAAAACTTCAGGATGGGCTGGGCCCATGAGGGTGCTGCTATTTCTTCGACAGCCAGTACTGCTACTTGGACGAGGGCGGCTGGGCTGGGAGGCGGCGAGTTGGAGTCTGCAGCGGCTTGCTGAGTTGAAGAAGTCCCCGGGCCGATTGGCACAGTCCCCGGGCCGAGTACTGGAGTCTTTGCAAAGGTCGCCGCAGTCCCCGGGCCGGGTTCCGAAGTCCCCAGGCCGGCTTCGACTGCCGTGTTTTGGGGGCGTCTTCAAGGATTCTTGTGCCGCCCGCCGAGGCTCGAGTCGGATCTGCCTTCTTCGTGGGGAGCCGCACAAAATGGAGTCTTACTCGGTGACGGTTTGACGGATGGCTTGAGAAGGCGCTCAAGGACGACGCCGGGTGGTATTGCCTGTCGGGTGGAGCCGATTCTTGCCAGGGCATCTGCTTGGTCGTTGTCGTTCCTTGGTACATGGAGGAATTCGCATCCCTCAAAATATCCACTCAGCTGCTGTACCAGAAAGCGGTAGCTCGCCATATTTGCATCTTTGGCATCCCAGTCGCCGGATGACTGTTGGACCACCAAGTCGGAGTCGCCATAGCACAGGATCCGGTGAATGCCGAGTTCTTTGGCAAGCCGGAGCCGTGGATGAGCGCCTCGTGATTCGGGCGGCGTTGTTGGAGGCGGCGAAATGGATCTGCAGCGTGTACTTGAGCTTGTCGCCTTTAGGGGAAGTGAGGACCACGCCGGCTCCCAAGCCGGTGCGCATCTTGGAGCCATCAAAGTGCATCCGCCAATGGGTGGAGTTGGGCGTTGGCGGCAGATACTGGGTCTCGGCCCAATCGACGAGGAAGTCGGCGAGTGCTTGTGACTTGATGGCGGTGCGGGGCTGGTAAAAGATGGTGTAGGGGGCCAACTCTATGGCCCATTTGGCCACTCGGCCCGAAGAATCTCGGCTTCCGATGATCTCTGCTAGTGGGGCTGTGCAAACCACGGTGATTGGATGCTCTTGAAAGTAAGGCTTCAACTTCTTGGCGGCAAAGTGCACAGCGTAACACATCTTCTGGTAGTGGGGGTAGTTCTGCTTGGAGGTCGACAGTACCTCGCTCAGGTAATACACTGGTCTCTGGACAGGTAGCGCCTTTCCTTCCTCCTTGCGTTCAACCACGATAACTGTGCTGACTACCCTGCTGGTGGCCGCAATATACAGGAGCATGGGGTCTTTTGGAGTCGGAGCCGCCACCTTTGGGGAGTAGTCGACATTCTCTTCAACTGGATATCCGCTTTGAGTTCCATTCAAGAAGGTGGTCTTCTTCATAAGCCGGTACAGAGGAAGGGCTTTCTCACCCGGCCGATCGATGAATCGGTGATAGACGCCAAGCAGCCGGTGAACTTTTGCACATCTAGCGATCGGCGGGCACTTCCATTCTCTCAATTGCCTTGATCTTTCACGGGGTTGCACTCTATGCCGCGTTCGGATACCAGGAAGCCAAGGAGCTGGCATTTGGTACTCCGAAGACGCATTTCTCTGGGTTGAGCTTGATCTGGAATCGGCGCAGGTTTTCAAAGGTCTCTTTGAGGTCTTCCAACAGCATTCCTCGCTTCTCCGTCTTCACCACCACGTCGTCCACGTAAACGTGGGCGTTTCTGCCAAGCTGCTTGAGGAGGCACTTCTGCATGCGATCTTTGAAAAGGTGGCGCCCGGCGTTCCTCAAGCCGTAACGTCATGGTCGCAGCGAAGGCTCCAAATGGCGTGATGAAGGCGGTCCGCAATCTGTCTGCGGGTTCAGCTTGATCCGATGATATCACGAATATGCATCTAAGAAGCTCAACAGCTCGCATCCGGTGTGGAGTATATCACCCGATCAATTCTTGGTAGAGCGAACGGGTCCTTGGGGCAGTGCTTTGTTGAGGCTTGTGTAGTCAATGCACATCCGCCATCGCTTGTTCTTCTTTAGTACCAAGACCGGTTCGCCAACCATTCCGGAAAGAAAACTTCCATGATGAAACCGCTGCGAGGAGCCGGGCTATCTCTTCTCCAACAACTCTTCTTTTTTCTTCCGACAGCGGCGCAAGGGCTGCTCGACGGGCTTCACATCGATCGGACATGTAACTTGTGCTCGGCGAACTGGCCGGTACACAGCATGTCTTTGGGGGACCATGCGAAGATGTCCCGATTCTCACGGAGGAAATCGACAAGCTCGCTTTTCCTATTTCTTTGTCGAGGTTTGCACCTATGACAAACAGATTTCTCTGGGTGCTCCGGGTCCAAGGGTATCTTCTTGGTCTCTTTGGCCGGCCTGAACGAGCCCTCAACTCGACTCCTTGGGGTGGACGATATCTCTGGCTGCTTGCCGTATCGCCACGATCCGATCCAGAGCCGCTTTCGGCCGCGATCACTGTGGACTCGGCCAGCCGGCTGCTTTCAAATACAAGGTAGACGACTTCTGTAGTCGCCGGCTACAGTCAAAATCCCTTGAACTCGGCATCTTCATCTTGAGGTAGGCGAGTGGGGGATCGCCATAAACTTGGCCAAAGCAGGTCGGCCAAGCAAGGCATGGTAGGGGCTCTCGAGGTCCACCACTTCAAACCAGACCGGCTCTCGTGAAAGTGATCCTTGTCCCCAAAGAGGACGTCTTCATCGTAATCTTGCCAATCGGTGAGCGGTGAAAGGCTGTGTACAATTCCGTGGAACACAGTCCGACTATGCTGAAGCTGCCTTTGCTTGATTCCTAGCTTCTCCATCGTATCCTTGTACATGATGTTGATGTTGCTGCCTCCGTCTATCAGTACTCGCGAGAAGCGAGCGGCCCGCCTATCCGTGGCAAGGGTGGCTCCCAAGACCAGGGCGTAGGAGCCCGGATTCGGCATCACCTCTGGGTGATCAGCACGGCTCCAGCTGATGGGCTTCTCGGACCAGTGCATGAATTCTGGGGCATCTGATGCTACTGCATTCACTTCTTGCTGCTGCTGCCGCCTGCTGCGGCGATCATCAGCCACGCTGGTAAACACGACATAGGCGCCGTGCTCTTCTGGGTAATCGTCTTGTACTACGCCGACTGGCCGGACAGCCGGCTGCTGGGGCGATGGTGGAGACCGCGGCCCAGCAGGCGGAGGAGGGGCAAGGCCGTCTCCCTTGGTGATCCTGGTGAGCCAGTGGCACTTCCGGGTGGTGTGATTTGACGGCCGGCGCGCTGTGGAACTTGCAGGTCCGGCCCAGTCTGCTCGTAAGAGAAGGCCGGCAACCAGCTGGACTTGCCGCCTTTACGCCGCTTGGTGAGGCTGCCCCTCCGGCTGCTGGTCTCGATCGCCGCCACCTGCGGCTATTGGAAGCCGCCGCGGGCGCTTTATGATCGTTCTGTTGCCGCTGCCGATCAAGGCGTCGCCGGCCGGAGTTCTGGGAGCATGAGGAGCTACTTTGCTGGGCCGTGACCGACCTCGATCTCCGTCTTCATGGAGGAGTCGGCAGTATGCATTTGTCTGCTATGACTAGCAGCTCGTCGAGGGTCTCCGGCTCGTCGCCAAAGGAGCTTGTGCTTGAGGAGGGTGCCTTCTCTGCACCCGGCGGTGAAGTACTCGATTGCTCAGACCTCGTGCACTCCTTCGCAGGAGTTCGGAGCTCGCCAGCGTGAGGTAGTCGCGAGTAGACTCGTTGGGGCCTTGCACGCACAAGGACAACTGACGAGGCTTGGGAGGTCGCTTGTATGTGCTCGGGAAGTTGCGGACGAAGGCCTCGGTGAAGTCGACCCAGCCGTTGATGCTGCGGGGCTTCAAGCTGTTCAACCATGTCCGGGCCGTGCCCTGGAGCATGAGGGGAACATACTTTACGGCAACACCAGCCAATCCTCCAGCTTCACGGAGCCGGTGTATTTGGGTGTGTCTCGGGGGAGTGTGAATCCTCGGGGAAAGGGCTCGTCTCGGATGCGAGGTCCGAAACAGGGCGGGCCCAACTCGTCTTCTTCTTCTAGCGCCAGGGATCGGTGAAGTCGCTCGATCCGGTGGCGGGCGTCGTTCTCTCCGACTCCCTCTCGGCGGCCAAGGCGGTCGCCGAGAGTCGGATGCTCGACGGGTGGCGGGGAGACTCGCCTTTCTCTACGGGGAGGAGGAGGCTGATAGCCGTCCCGCCGCTCCACCGCCCTTGGGCGGCCGTCTTCGTCGCGCTCGATGGAGATGTGAGTCCGGCTATGGCTGATAGCCGGATCCTGGTTCTTTCTTCCGCGGACGCCGCCAGTCGGCGTCCGAGATGTCGCGCCTTGATCTCGGCGAGGAGGCAAGTCGCCGTGTTGTCGTCGTGGCGCCTCCGCGGCGGCAGCCGGCCGTCTTGCGTGGCGGCCGCGTCGAGCTGCTTTGGACTCGCTCCGTCATCGGGGCGCTCCTCGCCGGTTATCCAGCTCCTCCGCCACCGCCTGGGCATCGCGAATGTTCTCCGCAGGCGTGGCGTACACAGGGCGACCGGCCCCAAACAGACTGGCGAGGGCCACGCCGCGCTGCCGGACCGCGCCTAGGCGGCTAGGCCCAGTCGGAGCCGGCGAGCCGCCCACAACGCGATCCATTTCGCGCTGATAGGCTTCCGACAAGCGTCTCATGCTTGCCAGCTTCTATGCGCCTACGAGGAGCTGAAGGCGGCGTGTCTCCAGCGTTTCAGCGTCGGCGTCCTCCGGAATGGAGGTGGTCAGGTCTTGCAGAACAGCGTCGAGAGGGTCACGAGCCCCCCGCCGGAGGGCTCACCGTGACTGATGACGAGTACTTCTGTGACGGTGCTCCCGCCGCTTTTCGCGCGAGGGAGAGGCTCGTCGTAGATCACCATGTTGGTGGGGAATGCGTCGAGCGACGTGGTGTCGGAGTCGACCAGCATCGGGTCGGTGGAGCCTACGGACTCCAGGTCGGTGGCAGGCTCGCCATCGACATGGAGCTGCTCGAGGAGGCCCGCGAGGAGGCTTTCGGGGCCGCCCGTGCCTGCGTCGGACGCATGCTCGTCGGAGAGGCGAACCTCGCCGACAAGTTCGGCGAGGCAACTCGCCGCGCAGGCAACCTCGGCGCCATGCAGCGCGTTGGCGCAAACTCCATCTGGCGTGCCGGGCTGGCTGCGCTCGCCAGGGAGGAAGAGGGTTCCCGCCCGCAGTGTGTCTCCGGACGACGGTGCACCAGGCCCCATGGTGGGCGCCAAATGTCGGGGGTTGGGTGCGACATATGCCAAAGGATGGCTTATCATGGAGGTGGCGAGTAGAACGTCGCCGGTGCCTGGAAGCGGGATGAGGCGAAGACATGCACGCCGGCAAATCTTACCCAGCTTCAGGGCTCTCCGAGGAGATAACACCCCTACTGCTGCTCTGCGGGGTCTCCGCATGATCACTATGGCAAAGTGGGTACAAGAGGCTCCTTGAGCTGTTCGAGGTGAGGAAGGAGAAGGGCACGGCTTGCTCTTCTCTCCCTCTATGTGTGTGTCTAAAACTACTAGCTTCCAACCCTTTGCATGGGTGCCCCGGGGGGTTTATATAGGCCTACCCCCGGGGGTACAACGGTAATCCGGCTGGGTGTGGGTCCAAGCCGTCAGTCTCTAAGTCGCCGTCTTCTCCACCGACTCCTGGGGCCCGCCGACTAGTGGGTCCCGCTAACGGCCCAGCATGGGGCCGACAGCCCTTGTCCGCCGCGGGTCTTGCCGCTGCAGACATCAGTAATCGTGCTTCTAATGACGCGAAGCTTGGTCATGGGGTTATGGCAGCAGTCGCCGCTGGCGGGCGATCACCGCCGCCATTCCTCGCCTTGTTCACGGTTAATGGCGCGTGGATCCCGAGGAGGGGCCGGCCGACTCCGGAGGCCGACTCCATCGGGTCCGTCTTTGGGGTGCTCGCCGTCTTGGTACTCCGCCGACAGCGGGTTCCGCCGTCTTCGGGTCGTGACAGACATGTGCCATCGTGGGTACAGGAATCTGCCTGGCCCGATGTCGAGGCCGACATGGCAATTGATGCAGCGCGGACGGAGATCTCCGCCGACACGGGCGCCTGTAGCCATACCTGCCTTTATGGATCAAGGGGATGGTCTCGAGGCGGCTTTACTCATAGTCGCCAGCGTGAGGTGGTGGAGGTCGCGGGCCGACTCCCGTGAGCCGGCCTCGCTGGCTTGGAGTCGGCTTGCCTCAAGTTGCTGCCTTAAAGTCGGCTTGTCTTAAGGCCGCCTCGGGACTCGGCCGGAGGGGTAGTCGGCGACTCTGTTGCCGACTCTCTGAAGGTGGCTCTTTGTCTTGGGGTCTTGAGGGGCGCAGTCTGCCCCGATGTTTTGAAAGGTTCAGGGGCTCGGGTCTGCCTACCCGTAGTCCATTACTCCGACAGACTTGACGTAGGGTCCAAGTCCTGTGGATCATGTTCGTTCCAAAAATCACGTTCCCGAAGGTTTCATTCCATTTGGACTCCGTTTGATATTCTTTTTTTGAGAAACTCTGAAATAGGCAAAAAACAGCAATTCTGGGATGGGCCTCCGGTTAATAGGTTAGTCCCAAAAATAATATAAAAGTGTATAATTAAGCCCATTAATATCCAAAACAGAATATAATCTAGCATGGAACAATAAAAAATTATAGATACGTTTGAGACGTATCAGTCAGCGACCGAAAGGCAGGGGAACCTCTCCTCTCCATCGTCTCCATTCCAAATCCACCGTCTCGCCTCTCCCTCTTCTCCATTTCAAAACCACCCCCTCTCCTCTCCATCATCTCTATTCCAAAACCACCATCTCGCCTCTCCCTCTTCTCTATTGCAAGACCATCGTCTCTCCTCCCATCTTCCAAAGCTAGCACCGGACCACTCAGAAGGACATCTATGGAGGGGATGCAGCTACGAATCAGGCAGATCGCCGGCGGCGACCAGGCAAAGTTAGCCAGGTTGAAGGAGATCCTTACTTCGTTTGACAATGAGTGGGAGATTTCGAGGATGGTGAGGTCCATGTGGCAATGTATGCAAAAGGCGAGATGACGGAGATGAGGGCGACGATGTACTCCTCGGCGGCAGTCACGCCACAGTCCTTCGAGTTCATCGAGTGTCTCCTCTGGGCGATGGAGCAGACAGATTTGCCCGAGGTGAATGTCAGGAGGAGGTGGTGGGCGTACAGGTCGAAGGTCGAGCACCCATAGGATAACGAATCGATCGAGTACGGTGTGCTGTTCGTGAGGGTGCAGAGCCAGCCGGAGCCACAAGAGTATTCGTTCTCCCACCGCAAGAGGAGGCCGGATGGCGCGACGTCGCTTCCCCGCCGTTCTCCATGGTTCCCTCGATGCTTGCCTCGTTTCAACAGTGTCGGTAGGGTTTAAGGTAAACTTCGCACTAACCTAATCTTCCATCTGCTCATGCTTACAATTAGTGTGAAAACTAAGAAAAATCATGCGTACAATCAGTCTCCGAGTATTACGCCAATCAACCTAAAATAGCCCTGGACCATTGGGTCAAAGTTGTGACACTGTGTACAAATAAAGAAAAATAGATTGGTGCTTCTTTCAGAAAAGAGTACACCCCTAGAAAACTGCCAATATAAGCTACTAGTATTTTTTTAAGTCTAAGTTACTAGTATTAGGTTAGAGGATTTACTGCCGAGAATGATCCGTCCACAGTGAGCGCCACACATCAAACTGATGGTGGTGGATGCCAATGCTTAGATGGAGCAGGGTTGGTGTCGGTAATTTTAACTTGGCACCTCACACTCTGCATATATGCCGGTTCCATCCGTACATTTGTATAGTTCCACCAAAATGCAGCTGAATAACCCTGTTTGCACAGATAATAAAAAGGCGTTATTACATTATAGTGGCACTAGTTGATGAAACATACACTAATAAATAGAAGAAAATATTACATCATATTGGAAATCGACACAAGTCTCCCCGATACACCTTCTGCCAGTGATGAACATGAGTGTACAGCGGTAGTACAAGGAGGGGCCTTGAGACATTCAAATCTCTATTTTTGGGCAGATCAACTAAAATTAAGCACCCCAGTTTGCAGAAACGCTTAAACATTAACAATGGGACTAGTTGATGAAACATACATTAACAAAGAGAAGCACTTTCTTTATCTAAGTTGGAAATGAAATGATAGAAAGGACACTCGCTCAATTTTAACTGTATTATTACTTCATTTTATCAGTGACACTAGGGTCGAGCAGGTGGCAAACAAGGTGTACCGTGCGTCGCAAAGATGAAGGCCGGGGGTGCTTAGACTGGGATTGAGGGAGTCCTGGACTAGGGGGTGTCCGGGTAGCCGAACTATCATCTTTGGCCGGACTCCAAGACTATGAAGATACAAGATTGAAGACTTCGTCCCTTGTCCGGATGGGACTTTCCTTGGCGTGGAAGGCAAGCTTGGCGATACGGATATGTAGATTTCCTACCATTGTAACCGATTCTGTGTAACCCTAACCCTATTCGGTGTCTATATAAACCGAAGGGTTTTAGTCCGTAGGATGAACAACAATCATACCATAGGCTAGCTTCTAGGGTTTAGCCTCTCTGATCTCGTGGTAGATCTACTCTTGTACTACCCATATCATCAATATTAATCAAGCAGGAGTAGGGTATTACCTCCATCGAGAGGGCCCGAACCTGGGTAAAAACATCGTGTCCCTTGTCTCCTGTTACCATCCGCCTAGACGCATACGATTCGGGACCCCCTACCCGAGATCCGCCGGTTTGACAATCGACATTGGTGCTTTCATTGAGAGTTCCTCTGTGTCGTCACCTATAGGCCCGATGGCTCCTTCAATCATCAGCAACGACGCGGTCCAGGGTGAGACTTTTCTCCCCGGACAGATCTTCCTATTCGGCGGCTTCGCACTGCGGGTCAATTCACTTGGCCATCTGGAGCAGATCGAAAGCTACGCCCCTGGCCATCAGGTCAAATTTGGGAGTTTGAACTATACGGCCGACATCTGTGGAGACTTGATCTTCGACGGATTCGAGCCACAGCCAAGTGCGCCGCACTGTCTCGATGGGCATGACCTAGCTCTGCCGCCGAATAGTGCCTTGGAAGCCACACCAGAGTCCGCTCCGACCCTTAGCTCAGAGCCGACTCCCCCGATCGAGGACGAGTGGTTGGACACCGCCTCGGGGGCTACGATCTCAACGACAATTGAGCCGAACTCCATCCCTGTCGTTTGCGAAGACCGTGACTCCAAGGTGCCGGACTCCTCTCCGGACTCCGAACCTTCCGCACCCCTGCCAATCGAATCCGATTGGGCGCCAGTCATGGAGTTCACTTCCGCGGACATATTTCAGCACTCGCCCTTTGGCGACATCTTGAATTCACTAAAGTCTCTATATTTATCAGGAGAGCCCTGGCCGGACTACGGTCAGGAAGGCTGGGATGCGGACGACGAAGAAATTCAACGCCCACCCACCACCCACTTTGTAGCCACTGTCGATGACTTAACCGACATGCTCGACTTCGACTCCGAAGACATCGACGGTATGGACGACGATGCCGGAGACGACCAAGAACCAGCGCCTACAGGGCACTGGAAGGCCACCTCATCATACGACATATACACGGTGGACATCCCAAAAGATGGGAACGGCGATGGAACAGCAGAGGATGACCCCTCCAAGAAACAGCCCAAGCGCCGACGTCAGCGGCGCCGCTCTAAATCCCGCCACAGTAAAAAACGGTGATTTCGGCACGGGAGACAATAATACCCCGGACAGTGCCGAAGACGACCCCCTCCAGCAGGACTCAGCGCAGGAGGAGGGAGAAGCAAGTCCGCACGACAGTGCGGCAGAAAGAGAGGTAGAGGACGATAATTATATACCTCCCTCCGAAGATGAGGCAAGCCTCGACGACGACGAATTTGTCGTGCCTGAGGATCCTGCCGAACAGGAGCGTTTCAAACGCAGGCTTATGGCCACGGCAAGCAACCTCAAGAAAAAGCAACTTAGAGCTGACCAAGACCTGCTAGTCGGATGGACTGAAGTCCTTGCAGCCAAGAGTATGAACTCGAACGCCCTCCAAGAGATACTCCAAACGCAGGATGCTACCCCAATTAGAGGAAGCAGCACCCAAACCTACATCACCAACAGATGATGCGGCCGACCGGTCACCCTGTGGCGCAATGTAGAGGCCTCTAGACCCTCCATTCAAGCCGCACTCCGGCATCGCTCGAAAAGTACCAAGGCACGGGAAACGCGCGGACCTGCGAGACATATTGGAGGACAAGGCAAGGCAACCAAGATCGATTCACGGATCGGCGTATGCGCCTACGACCGCGTGGCGATAACCGTCACGCCGGATATGATAATTCCGCCGGGCCGAACACGATGAGACAAAGCTCATTTGAGCTGCGCCGTGATATAGCTCAATCTGTAGGCTCCAAGACACCCACTATGCTTCACAGATGAAGTAATGGATCATCAAATCCCCGAGGGTTTTAAACCCGTAAACATCGAATCATACGATGGCACAACAGATCTTGCGGTTTGGATCGAGGACTACCTCCTCCATATCCACATGGCCCGCGGCGATGATCTACACGCCATCAAATACCTCCCACTCAAGCTTAAAGGACCAGCTCGGCATTGGCTCAACAGCTTGCCGCCAGAATCAATTGGTTGTTGGGAGGACCTTGAAGCCGCATTCCTTGATAACTTCCGGGGACATACGTGCGACCACCGACGCCCGATGACCTCAGCCACATAATCCAAAGCGGAAGAATCGGCCAGACAATTCTGGACACGGTTCCTAACCAAGAAAAATCAAATCGTTGACTGTCCGGATGCAGAGGCCCTTGCAGCCTTTAAACATAACATCCACGACGAGTGGCTTACCCGGCACCTAGGATAGGAAAAGCCGAAATCCATGGCAGCCCTCACCACACTCATGACCCGCTTTTGCGCGGGAGAGGACAGCTGGCTAGCTCGAAGCAACAACTTGGCCAAACACCCTGATAGTTCGGATACCAAGGATAGCAATGGCAGGTCGCGTCGAAACAAGCATAAACGCCGCATTAACTGTGATAATGCTGAAGATCTGGCGATAAATGCCGGATTCAGAGGCTCTTAACCCGGTCAACAGAAGAAGCCATTCAAAAGAAATACTCAGGGCCCGTCCAACTTGGACCGAATACTCGATCGCTTGTGCCAGATACATGGCACCCCCGAAAAACTAGCCAATCACACCAACATGGATTGTTGGGTGTTCAAGCAAGCAGGCAAGTTAAGTGCCAAACTCAATGACAAAGGGCTGCATAGCGCTGACGAGGAAGAGCCCCGGCCGCCGAACAATAGAGGACAGACGGGCTTTCCCACACAAGTGTGGACGGTGAACATGATATACGCAACCCACATACCCAAAAGGGAGCGGAAGCATGCAC
Source organism: Aegilops bicornis (assembly GCA_021605145.1). Lineage (NCBI taxonomy): Eukaryota > Viridiplantae > Streptophyta > Magnoliopsida > Poales > Poaceae > Aegilops > Aegilops bicornis. The sequence continues at coordinate 343,297,010 of CM038670.1, forward strand.
TAAGGGACGTATATGCGATGGAGCCAGTCGCCCCGAAGTTCAACCCATTGTCCTCCTTCCCTATCACCTTTGATCGAAGGTACCACCCACTAGCATCCGTCACGGGCGGATTCGCCGCATTGGTTCTTGACCCAATCATCGACGGATTTCACCTCACTAGAGTCCCGATGGACGGCGGTAGCAACCTCGAACCTGCTTTATCGGGATACAGTGCAAAATGGGCATAGACCCCTCAAGGATTAAACCCACAAAGATGACCTTTAAAGGCGTCATACTGTGTAGAGGCCAATTGTATAGGCTCACCACACTCGAAGTGGTCTTCGGATCCCGGATAACTTCCGAAGCGAAGAGTTAATCTTCGACATAGTCCCATTCCGCAGCGGCTATCACGCACTGCTTGGACGAACCACATTTGCAAAGTTCAATACGGTGCCGCACTACGCATACCTCAAGCTCAAGATGCCAGGCCCTCGAGGAGTAATCACGGTCAATGGAAACACCGAATGCTCTCTCCGAACGGAGGAGCACACGGCGGCCCTTGCGGCGGAGGTGCAAAGCAGCCTCTCACAGCAATTCTCGAGTCCGGCTATTAAACGTCCGGCTATTAAACGTCCGGCCACCGTCAAGCGCGCCCGGAGTAACCTACAACAAGACCACCTGGCACGATCCGAGCACGCGTAGCAATCCGGCCCCAACCCCAGCCCTCGCGAAATTGCGAAGCCCGATTACTATGCGCATAACTACGCCCTGGAGATACCATGGGCATAAGGGGAGGGCACGACCACGGCACGCCTGCACGCGCTCAACCGCACTGTGGGCTCCCAATTGTGTCATTCTTTTCTTTTCTTCCTCTTACTTTCGTGACTCTGTTCTCCGAAGCCGTCCGCATTCGCCGAATACATGATGCAACAGCCAGGGAAGCGTAAAACTGCGTCGAGTGTCCAGGTGGTCTCTATTACGAGCAGTATACCTGTTTTACTTACCACACCGCAAACTTACCCCTGGAAGGGGGACATGTCAAAAGTCCCGTACCTTGCTTATCGCACAATTTGTATCGTTCTGCCTTTATTTGCAGTTTCTTTTTTGAATAACCAATATATAGCTTTTGCCTATTATTGCATTCCTTTCTTTATCTATATATATGTTCATTTCATGACATGTTGCACCCGTATACTTTGGTACGGCCAATACACCAGGGGCTTAAGTACCCCAAAAGTATGGTGTGATAATTCCGAACACTTTCACAAGTGCGGCACCCCGAACTTATAGCATTATATGCATCGGCTCCGAATCATGTCTTGGGTCAATAGTTGGGTTTGCCCGGCTCCCATATTTTGGTACCTTACGTTCTGTTATATCGGCTAAGGTAGTATTTGGGAGAACCACCGCGATTGTGCCCCGGTTGAGCTGGGTTGAGCACCTCGGTGGAGAAAGCTTAAACTAACCGTCATGATAGAGGCGAGAGCGATCGCTGTTCGAGAGGTTTTTTCGGGTCCCTAAAGACTTATGCCGCTTAGAGCGAAGAGTCGGCATTGTCCGGCCAAGGCGTGGATAGTGCCCCGAACTCGGTCTTCTGAATACTAGGGGCTTCGCCGAAATTTAAAATTATAGAATTCTATGGCTAAGTGAGAGTGTTCAAGCACTATAAGTCCGGTTGACTTGTTCATTGCGTTGAGAGCCTCCCTCGACGGACCCAAGAATGGGAACAAGAGCGCTCAATTTTATCCCGAACACCCCAGCACTCGTGGCATGGGGGCTGAAGCCAACGACTTGCCATCTCTCAAATTTGATAAATGGCCGCACAGAAGGTAATATTTTAAATTAACAAGCGTTGCTTAGCGCATATGAACAAGTTTTCAGCGTACAAGATAACAAATGCGAGTCTATTCAAAAATTACATCTTTGGAGCACTCATCGGCTATACGACGGGCACCCTTCAGGATGCCCTCATAGTACATTTCGGGCTTGTGATGCTCCTTGCCCTTCGGTGGCCCGTCCGTCACAAGCTTCTCCGCATCCAGCCTGCCCCAGTGCACTTTAGCACGGGCAAGGGCCCGACGGGCACCTTCAATACAGACGGAGCGCTTGATGACTTCAATCCATGGACAAAGGCGTCCACCACCGCTGCACTAACCCGAAGTAGCTCCTGTGCATGGCTTCCAATGGCCACAGCCGAACTATGAGGCCCTTCATGGCCTGTTCGGCGACCTTGTGGAGCTCGACCAGCTGCTTCAGCTGGTCGCTCAGGGGCACCGGACGTTCGGCCTCAGCATACCGAGACCAGAACACCTTCTCCATCGATCTCCCCTCCTTGGCGCGGTAGAACGCGGCAGCATTAGACACACTACGGGGCATATCTGCGAACGCTCCTGGAGAGCTCCGGATTCGGGTAAGTACTAGATAATTGACTTTTACATTCTTGCTCTGCATAAAGAATTACTTACCCGCCGCGATCTTCTTTATTGCCTCAACCTCCTGGAGGGCTTTTTGGGCCTCGGCCTTAGCAGCTTTGGCACTCTCAAGAGCCGAGGCAAGCTCGGACTCTCGGGTCTTCGAGTCACGCTCCAAACCCTCGTGTTTTTCCACGAGAGCCTGGAGCTCTTGCCGCATTCTCCGCCAGCTGCGCCTCCCCCTTCTCTCGCTCGGTGCGCTCCGCGGCCGCTTTGTTTTCGGCCACGGACACCGCCTCCTTCAGGGTCGCCACCTTGCTCGTGGCCCCTGCAATACCCATGTTATTCCTGTTATCTTTTGCAACCGAATCCTTTCTATAAGGTATTTCTATAGTAAGGTATTACTTACCTTCCTTGTCCTCGAGCAGCTTCTTGGCAAGGCCGAGTTCGTTCTCGGACCGCTCGAGGCTCTGCTTCAATGCATTGACCTCCAGCGATCGGTCTGGCAGAGGTCGGCGCAGCCTGCATTCCCATATTGACATACTTATGTTAGACTCCTGCGTATATCTTTTTAGATCCTTAGTCCGGCTTTTCTTTCCGAACACCGAACTAAGCATCGAGGCTCTGTCTGTCTATGCGGTAATATTTTTACATATTCTAAACTTACCTCAAAGCTTTGTTAGAAGGCTGGTATAGTTTCACCAGCCCGCCCTTGGCAGACTGAACTTCTCGGATCACCACACTCATAACAGTGCGGTGCTCCTCCTCGATGGAGGCGCCATTAAGCACCTCCAAGAAAGCTATCCAAAGTGCCTCCCGGTTGGACGGAGGACACCGTGTCTTACCCTTCCCACGAAGGACCGCTTGCCGGACTTCGGAACCGCTGAAGGTTCCGGTATGGAGTCCGGACAACGGTCGGGCTTAGAGCCCCTGGGGGTCTCGCTCCCCTCGCGCCTGGAGTCCGGGAGGCTGCCTTGCGGCACCTCCTGCGCCACCTCCTCTTGGCCAGGCCCCCCTCGGGGCCCCACCTCGGCGTCGTCCACAGCGTAAGGTGATGAGGCGGCTGGAAGTGAAGTACTCTCCACTTCCGACGAATTCAGGGACCCGCTCGACGAAGCGGCGAGTCCTTCCTTGGGCGGGCTGCATGATTGTTCGGCATTAGAGAGCACTATGCAATGAAAAAAAAAGCCATGGGTATCCGGACACTTACGATCTCGCCAGGGGCTTGGCCCTTGTTGGCCACTCCTCCTCGTCGTTGTCGACGTTGGTGGAGAAGTCCGGAGGAAGGGTCCTTCCCTTCTTGGACCCTCCGGTCTCCCCAGTTGGGGCGACCTTCCTTTTCTTCTCTCCCCCCGCTGGGGGAGAGGCTTCTTTTTCCTCCTCCTCTTCCTTAGAGGAGGATTCGGCCTCAGGGTTGTCGGGCGATGAGTCCGACAGCACCTGGCGCCGGGAGCTCCTTCGAGTTCCCGTGGCCTCCTTCTTGGCCTTCTTCTCCGGCACCACATGAGGTGCCGGAGCCAGCAGCCCCGTCAATCGGGCGTCCGCTGGGTCTTCTGGCAAAGGGGCTGGACAGTTAATCTGTCCGGACGTCTTCAACCAGTCCTGTCAAAGGTTAGGGAGTTTTAGATCCCACATAGAGTCAATCTATGAAAAACAAGAGTCCCATAAAGGGTAAAATAACTTACCTCGCTAGCTTGACGCTGCGAGCTGAATCCGCGATCTTCGGTAGCGGATGTGGGAGCCTCGGCGCCCTTGGACAGCACCTTCCAGGCATCTTTGTACGTAGTGTCAAAGAGCCTTTTCAGAGTTGGGTGCTGTGCCGGATCGAACTCCCACAATTTGAAGGCTCGTTGTTGGCATGGGAGAATCCGGCGGATGAGCATCACCTGGATAACGTTGACAAGCTTGAGATTCTTGTCCACTGTGTTTGGACGCGAGTTTGGATTACGGACAGCTCGTCCAAATCCCCCACGTCGGGCCGTCGCTTTCCATGATGTGAGCCTCGTGGGGAGGCGGATCGAATTGGGGCCGCCGCCCATTGAGAGTCGTGCGGCTCGGTGATGTAGAACCACCCCGTTTGCCACCCCTTTATGGTCTCCACAAAGGAGCCTCGAGCCATAGGACTTTGGCCATCTTGCCAACCATGGCACCTCCGCACTCCGCTTGGCGCCGCCCACTACCTTCGGCTTGACATTGAAGATCTTCACCATAAGTCAAGTGGGGCTGGATGCAGAGGAAGGCCTCGCACACGGCGATGAACGCCGAGATGTTGGGATGAAATTCGGGGCCAGATCGTGGAAGTCCAGGCCGTAGTAGAACATGAGCCCCTGGACAAATGGGTGAAGTGGAAAACCTAGTCCGCGGAGGAAGTGGGTGAGAAACACCACCCTCTCTTGGGGCCTGGGGGTTGGAATGAGCTGCCCCTCGTTGGGTAGCCGGTGCACGATGTTGCTGGACAAGTATCCGGCTGTCCGCAGCTTTTCGATGTGCCCCTCCGTAACGGAGGAGGCCATCCACCTGCCTCCCGCTCTGGACATAGTTGGAGAAGGTTGAGGTGGGATGTGCGGACTGGGGCGCTGGAGCTCGAGTGCGCGGAAATGGATGAGCAAAGGAGGAAGAAGGCGTAGGTGAAAAGGTGGATCCTTATCCCCATATATGGACGGACGAAGCTATACGTCCCCCGCCAGCCTGGTAAAACTCGCTTATCTCCCAAGCGCCGTAATCAATGGCGCGGATGGGTTACCCACGTCCGTATTGATTGGAATCCCGGAATAAGGGGGCACGATCTCCGCTTTGATAAGACGTGCCAAGGAAACCGCCTCGCTAAACGCCCTAAGGTGGAACAGTAAAAAAACGATTCGTATAAAGGCCTGGCCGTGGTGTGATGTCACGCCGTGGAATACGTCGATGAGATCCGTGCAAAATTATTCTCTCTACGGTGGTATGTGGAACTTATTTTGCGAGCGGACACTATCCTTGTGTTCAAAACCTTCTATGAAGTATTCGGAGGAGGAACCCGCCTTGCAATGCCGAAGACAATATGCGCGCCGGACTCGTCGTCATTGAAGCCTGGTTTAGGGGCTACAGAGGGAGTCCTGGACTAGGGGGTGTCCGGATAGCCGAACTATCATCTTTGGCCGGACTCCAAGACTATGAAGATACAAGATTGAAAACTTCGTCCCTTGTCCGGATGGGACTTTCCTTGGCGTGGAAGGCAAGCTTGGCGTCTGGATATGTAGATTTCCTACCATTTTAACCGACTACTGTAACCCTAACCCTATTCGGTGGCTATATAACCCGAAGGGTTTTAGTCCGTGGGGACGAACAACAATCATACCATAGGCTAGCTTCTAGGGTTTAGCCTCTCCGATCTCGTGGTAGGTCTACTCTTGTACTACCCATATCATCAATATTAATCAGCGGGAGTAGGGTATTACCTCCATCGAGAGGGCCCGAACCTGGGTAAAAACATCGTGTCCCTTGTCTCCTGTTACCATCCGCCTAGACGCACAGTTCGGGACACCCTACCCGAGATCCGCCGGTTTTGACACTGACAGGGATGCTGAAGCTGGATCTTTCAGTCCCTATCTTCCCCCTGATGTTTCAGTTGTACCATTTGGGTTGTAATCCAAACTTGGTCGAGCTGGTGCTGCGTCCCCCTACCTGCCTAGCTTATGTGGCGAACTTGTCTCCTACTAGTACTCAGTCTGTTCTAGTAGTTGTTGCATAACTTCCCGTTTACACTGAGATGTTGTCAGATAATGGTTCTCTATGGTTTGGTTTCTTTAATGAAATCAGAGGGAACCCCTCTTTCGATATATAAAAAAACAGTGGCACTAGCGGTGCCAAAACATTGCCTCAAATTAATAGTGCCACTAGATTAAGGTGCAAAATAATAACATTACTGCTTTGTCATGGCAGTGCCAAAACAGTAGCACAAGAGCAGGATCAACATGCAGGATCTTTGGCAAACGGTCAGACCAAAAAGGAACATACCTCGTGATGGGAACCATATCTGCGGTCAACGTAATCTTATAAGGAATGACACAATTCACCAACATGGTTGGTTTAATTTATGGTACCTTTTGGTGCAGTTCACCTAAAATGAAGCAATGTCCCATGTGCTAGCAGCTTCTTCTTCTTCTTCTCTTAAGAAAAGGGCTCTAGCCCCGGTTCCATTTCCATCAGAAAACGAAACCCACAGAGCTTCTTCTTCATTAGTTGCAATAAAATTGAGCAACATCAAGGTTGGTTGTGAAGCTCCTGGAGAGTAGGCGGACCAGGACAGTTGCATCTCTAAGGAAAAGAAGCAACTTATCTTAATGGGAAATTTAGCAGGACATGAAAAAAGTGCCATTGAATCATATTACTGGAGGCATTACATTGAAAACAACATTGGTTTAACGTTTTATTACTTTTTAACAAAGGCGATCGCTACATTTTACCAGTGGCATTACATAAGAGCGGCTCGGGGCAACAAACATCAGAAGAGGATATCTGGGTTAGTCCCATTTTTCTTCGGTATATAGCCACCTTATACTGTGTGAGGCTAGCAAATCTAGTGCCGGACTTACTCTGTTGACTTGTCCCCAGGTCCCCACTTTCTTTCCTTTTTCAACCAATAGATCGGGTTTATATTGAGTTTGTATTGCGTTCCCTTTATTTCCCTATTAGACTTAGAGACCAGTTGGATAACCAGTCTCTGCTACTTTTCGCCCCCATTATTTCCTCTTTCGACCAAGTCCTAGATTCAGGTAATAAATCTTCCCCCACCCCAACCCCCTTTCTTCCTTGTTTGAACCAAGTACTACTAGATTCGAGTGCATGAACTAGTTTTACCTCTTAACAGTAAAAAATTAGGTGGTTTTCGAACAGCTGATCGATCCTATCTACACGAGGGGGCATAAAAAATAGTAAAAGATACAAATGCAGCGAAATCAAGATCTTGGGAAGTAGAGCAAGGCCGGTTTCGAAGGAAGTTATACCTGAGGGTCGCCGGGATGTCGCTAGGTGGGCGGCGGGAGGCCGGATCTGCCCACACTACGGCAGCGAGGAAGAAGGGGTGGGAGGCCCTTCCTCGCCAGCGATGCTTGGGAGAGAAGGGCAAGGTACGCTGATTGGGACACGCCGGCAGTGGGTAGAGCCATCGCCAAGGACGACCGCGTGAACGTTGCACCTTCTCGCCTTCCCCGGCGGAGAGGATCCGGCTGGATCTGTGACCAGTGGTGAGTCGAGAGAGAGAGAGTGTGTCCACCGCTGTCATGTTTAGATCCGGAGAGGACGAGACAGTGTGAAGAGAGAAACACTGGCAAGCAAGCGCGGAGGCTCCTGCCTATATAGTGGATTACTAGTTTTATTTTGTCTACCGGCCGGAGCCGGCTTGACCTCAGCAATGACTATCGAGAAGTCATCATGCACGTGCCCCGGAGGCGCAGTTGTCGTCATTTTGATCTAAAGCACCGAATTATAACATATAACACAAAAAATGCCACATGACAAGAAATCATAACCTCACTACCCAAAGGAGACAAGATGATCCCGACGGACAAACTAAACGAGGATCAAAGCTCAAATTGAAGATAAACTTGTAGAGAAGGGGTCCGTCGACAGATGTCCTAATTAACATAGCCGACTTGACGTAGATGGCAGCCGAGTAGTCTTCGTGCATGTGCCCCCAATGACTAGCCCAACTCAGTTGTCGCTGTTTAACCCTCGCAGTGATCTGAAGCACATGACACCTAATTTTGCGAGATGACAAGAAACCTTTTTTTAGATTTCTCACCAGAACTACAACCCTGTACAACACAGCCTGCATGTTGTGTAGACGATAGCCAATCCAGGCGTGCCTGCTGGAGTCTGGTCACATGCATGGACGAACTGATTTTCCTTGTCTTACAGGGATCATCCAGGTACCAACGTATGTACTCCTACAACACTTCTCTAGTAGTACTATCGCTCGTCTCTCTCTTCTATTAACTCACCCAACTTGCGGTGCCGGGGAGTGTGCCTATGGTCAGTTCTCAATTGCGGTCCCACATGTGTGTGCAAACGCAATATGACGCGCGTTCCATTCGGAGAGCGGCATGCCAGACCGACCGACCGTCTGGGTGCGATTAACGCCGACGGGCGTGCTGTATACTCCGTACATGTGTACCGCCGTTTTCTTGAGGCTTTGCTCCATGGCGCAATCCATGGATACAAAATTAGTATACTGTACTATTTAAAAGTCAAGGGCGGGGCTTTTCCCGCGCGGTAGGCGGGGCCGTTCCGCCTAGTTGGTTCGATAGAGATGGGAGAAGATGAGGGAGTAGGCTGCTGCAAACGTAGGGCTGTGTGATTTGACACCGAGTTACTTCTAGACAGGTGGGGCGCGGTGATTTGACTTGCCATTATCATTTTAACTGCGGTGCAACGACTGGCGTGAGTCTCCCGATTCCTGACCACCTCCATACAAGTGCCTCTCCTGATGGTCCACCATGTAGAGGCTGGCTCTTGCTTGAGAGCCCACTCCTCCACTTTTTCCTTGCCGCTTTCCCCCACATATGCAAAAATGCCATGTAAAGCGGGCTTATAGCCCACTATTGTACTTGATCCTACAGGTGCTAAGCCTGCCACATAGGCATAAAGTCGGATGTGGCAAGTTAATTCAGAAGAGAGAGACTAGTTTGGTGACCCCAGGAAGAAATGGTGATAAGCGCGTGTACCTGGATGAAGCAAACTTAACAACAAAAAACTAAGCACCTATGCATTGGGGACTTGAGTTGCTAAGCCATTTAATGCCCATAGCACCTCATCTAAGCACCATTTCATTGGAAGAGGTCACTCCTTGGCAAATACAATAAATACTACGAAGAAAGAGATAGAGAGAAGTAAACAAAAAATACTCTTATAGCCAACCTTATAGCTAACCTTGTTGTATGAGTGACTAAGTGATGACTATGTATGACATGCCAACATTAGATAGCCTAACGCACGGGGACGCGGGTTTCGGGGCCCCATTGCTAAAGTTAAACATGAGAAAAATATACAGATTAGTATATGAAATTTGCAAGTACATGTACTTCACCTGCATTCCCTCTTGAATGTCTTGAGGACAACTCCAAAAGCTTTGTCCTTATTCATTGTCAGCATCTATGAGAATCAAATAAGTAGTAATGAACATCTTATGAAACATTACAACAAGATAATGATAAACTTTACGATGATATGTAAAGAAAGACACACCTTTATATTTGTTTCTTATCCAATCTTGTGAACACATCAAGGCCTCTAAGATTTCACGGGTAAGATGACTACAGTGGTAAAAAATAATGTAATTTCGCGGGTATTGCCGGGTTTCGGGTTCGGGGACTACCGAAACGGGTGTAAACCCATGAAAAGTGTCGGGTTGTATAATGTGCCCAACAACAGCCCCGTGGGGATGAAAAGATGCCCATCCCCGTCCCCTAATAGGGTAAAACCCCACGGGGACGCGGGTTTCGGGGCCCCATTTCCATCTTGACATGCTCCTGTGCACCAAAGTTGAATGAAAAATCACATGTGTGTCCTCGGGTGAATTTCTAGGTCCCATGCAAGAAATGGGAATGAAATTCAAACATCTGGGCATCGTGGTTCATCCGAGAACATTGAGAAGCTTGGTTTTAAAATTCTTGTAAATCCAAAACACGCCTAAAAATCATGAAACTTGGCATGGTGTCATGTCATGGTACTACCATGCCGTGGTAAAAAAAAATTGCAGAATAGGAACAAGAGGCGTGCGATCAGACCCCTGCACGTGCTTATCAAGAGCCCTTTGACCTCCATCTACTGTCCACCTCTCTCCCAAGGTCTCCATTAATGGCGCCCGAGCCTCTACTTAATGGTGTGGCAATGTCTCACTCGACTGAGATTTAAGAGAGAAAAAAGAAAGTCTGAAAAGAAATTTTTGCACGGATCTTGATGTAAGATCCGACGGACCTATATAGCATCTACTGTGACTTATAGCAAGATTGATGAACATATATAAGGATGACAATACTAGATAATAATTGTCTTACATAATTAGGAAGATAATTAAAAAGCCATAGGCGGCTACGCCCGAAATACACACGGGCAAAAGAAGAAGGAAGACGCATACAACAATCTGGCTCGCTGAGCTCTACTTTCTTTATGCGCTGCAGGTCGCGGATACTAATTCTCGCGGCGGGCGATGATCTCTTTCATCAGTTTCATGTCCTTAATACGCTGCTTGGCAGCATCCACAGATTCCTCCACCAGCCTGTTGCGCTCAATGCGGAGCATGGCATTCTCGTCCATAAGTTTCTTGATGATGACGCCCGTCCTCTGCAACAAGGCATCGGTCTCCTCCGCCTGCTTCACCCTTCCGGCGATCTTTGCCCTTAGCAGGTCGCGCTCACCCTGGAGCTTCGCATTGCCCTCCCCTAGTTGCCGGATGACGCCGGTAGCCTCGTCCTGCAACCTCGCCCAACCGGAGATCTGATCCATCTGGATATGGACCATCGCAGGCATGCGCCTGTAAGAGTCCTTGCCTGCCCGCGAGAAATTTTCCCAGGCCGTCGCGCCGCGGAGGGACCTCCATGCTGCTTCGGCGGCGCGGCGGGACATCTCTGCTGCTTCCGCGGCGTGGCCGGACCAGTCTGCTACATCAACGGCGCGACGGGACCTCAGTCTTTGCTTGGCAGCCGTGTGGCGGGACCTCTCAGGTTGCCATCGCTATGCGTGGATGGACATGTCACTGCTTTTCGCGGTGAGGCGGGACATCTCTCGTGCTTCCTCTTCCATGCTCACCTCTCCCTGGTGGAAATCTCTCGACCCAGAACTCACGCTGGCCATGGCTTGATTGACTTGATTGTTTTTTGTGGATGAGGAGTTGAGGAGGAATGTGCAGTCATCTTAGCTTAGTAGTATTTATAACCGAGTACTACTAGTACGCTCCTAAGTGGGAAACTGTTTAGGTTGTGAACGGTGTGAACAGGTTTGCAATTAAATATTGCATGGTAGTAGTAGTAATTTGGAATGTGAGGAGATGCGCTCAAAATTTATTGACGGTTCTAGTTTCGAAGTGCGGCACTATTCCCAAATGGCGTAACGTCAGCATGTTTTCTCGGTCATGGTGTAGAATATGCCATGGTACTAGTTCTTTTTCTATTGCTGTGTACGTGAAAAAACTGGCACCGTCGGATACATATCTTACGCTTGGCGTTCGACAGGAATAGCCTCGTGGCGAGCTATAGACTAGTCTTTTTTAGATGCATTACACCGATCTCTCGGGACTTCTCGCATGCACCATCACTGCTCCCTAGGTCGATGCCACCCACATACACTTATACTCTGAGAAGAGGTGCACGCACGCACTCGTCCTCTCTCACACACGCATCTGTAGCTACGAATTGTAGTGTTCTCAACCATCCGATTGGCTCTATCATAGGTTTCACGTTGCTCCTTGGCCTTAGGATTGAGAAGTTTAAAACACGGAGGCTAATATGGAGGCGCGAGGTTTTGGTTAATGTGCGGGCAGCACACGGCACCAACACGACACAAGCTTCGCCTGCCTGGTGCGCATGCAGTCGGGTGAGTTGTCCAAGTATAGACACAACCAGGCTCTTGTTGGTATCCGTGCCTCGACTTTTGCTGGTCATAGTGGAGAGTAGCATAGACTAGTTACTAGTCTATGTTACTAGTACCTTCGTAGTGGGTAGTGTCATATAGTATATGCATAATTTGGCGACGAGCGCTCTCTATATGTACCACCTTTTTTCTTTAATTACATCTTGTTAGTTTTGCTCCATGGCGCAATCCATCGATACAACTCTTGTACAAATGTATACATTTTTAGAAGGCTAGAGGGCGAGGCAGGTCTAGCTTGGTCCTTTCACAAGAGGCGAGGGCCTTTGTGATTTGACGGCTCATTATTGCTGGAGGCGGGGCCTTGTGAATTATTTGCTTTCGTATAAATGTGCCGATTGACACGAGGAGGAGCAAAGAACCGTGCGGTATACTCAAGTTTTCCACTGGAGTACGACGGAGGAGCACGAAACGCGGCAACCTAGTGTCATATCCTCTACTCTCTACACTTATTATATATTACTAGCAAGATGCATTGTTCTATTGGCAATAAAGAATGATCTAATTTGCTAGTCATCTCATTTTTAGCATTGTTCTATTCATGCCTCGCAGAGAAGGTGACACGTCTTGTAAAACACCCAAAGCAAAATAAGAAACACATGAGCAAAAGAAGAAGGAGGATTATCACCCCAAAAAAGAAGGAAGACACACACACAAGTCTGGGGCACTGCTCTCACTACATGAAGGGTTGCTGGTCATGGAGTCGTGAATCGCTTCTTCATCGCCTCCATGACCTCCATCTCCTTGCGCGTCTCCTCCGCCATCTTCATCATTGTGTCCATGATGCAGGATTTCTCGACGCGAGCCTTCATCATCTGTTCCACGGCCGCATTACGTACCTTCACAACAGCTGGGTGCTCGATGCGGAGCTTCACCAACTCCTCCTTCTGTTCCATGACGAGGGCCTGCAAAATCTTCATCGAGGAACTACTATTCTCATGCAGCTTCTTCCAGGCGGCGTTCTCCTCCTTCAGCAGGTCAAGCTCGTGGCCGAGCTTCGCCTTGTCCTCCTGAAGTTGCAGGATTTTGCCGGTCGCCTTCTTCTCTGAGGCAATGCTCTCCTTCAGCAGCATCACCAAGCCGGCGGTCAATCCCCCCTGCTCATTGAGCTCAGCGGGCATGTCGTCGAGGCTCTCTTTCAGCAGCTCCACCAAGCCGTGGTTGAACTCCTTCTGCTTATTGAGGTTCTTATTGAGCTGATCGGGCATGCCGTCGAGGGATACCGACTCCAGCGCCGCCAACTCGGCATGTTCGCCTCCACGTGTAGGGCGCTCCTGGGAGCCATCTCCTGCCCGTGAGAGATCTTTCGAGGTCTCTGCGTGGCGGCGAGCCCTTTTTTCGCAGCCTTAGTTGCCCCTCCCTTGTTATGAGTAGTTCTCGACCTAGAGCTCTACACACCGGCCATGGCAAGGACGGATGAAGAAGGAGGACTTATGAGGAGGAAGGTAGGGTAATTTTTGGTTAGGTACTTTCCCTTTTTATAACGTAAGTACTAGCACTAGTACTAAAACCTGCATAGTGGGAACACGTTCAGGTTTGGTACGTACTGGTAGGTGTGAGCAGGCTTGCACTTAATTGTAGCACTAGTACTTCCGAATGTGATGGGAACAAGGTAAAGATTAATTGATGGTTTTTGGTTTCGAGGCCCGAAACTGCCCCCGATGAGTTTAGTGGAACATAAATTTCAAGTAGACTACACTGCTCAGATGCATAATTATTATGTCACTGTCAAAAAAGGCACAAAATACGAAGGAGACCAATGGAAGTACTACTAGCAACCCCTGATTTAACTACTCGCATGCGCGCAGTGGAGTAGTGATGTCTTTCTTCCGCCCTCACATCCACTCAATTTGCATGCACTGTATTAATTGACCATCAATGAAGAGACGGACTTTACACGCGTCAAATTATCACATGGGGTGGATCTTGGTACAAAATTGCGCCCGCCCGTGTACCCGCGTGTGCGTGCGAGGGAATGAGTGCGTGCGTGGCGTGCGTGCACATCTTCGCTTCGTGCATGTACCGCCAGTGCGGCTCAGGGAGGACGAGTACATTCTTCTGGAACCAGCAGCATGTCACTGTGATCAATCCCCAATGGCATTATCACTCTTGCCAGTGATCCGGACATATCACTCTGCGCCGAAAACAAAACTGCATCCCTGGCCCTCTAGGCACTGTCCGAAGCCCTCGCGGCCAAAGAATTAACCGCACTACGCTCCACGGTGGATAGGGACAACGTAATCCTGGACAAGTGACCCAAATCCACCTCTTTTAAACCAGCAGATGAAATAGTCAAATTTCAGGTCCACCCGACGGACACCAAGAAGACAACATCCATCGGGCCACAGCTGGACCCAACGGTCGACGCCGCATTATGACAGTTCCTGCGCGAAAACTGGGACATATTCTCCTGGCACCCTTCTGACATGCCAGGAATCCGATGCAGGTTGGCCGAACACAGCCTCAATATATTGAAGGGATATAAATCGGTCAAGCAAATACTGCGGCGATTTTCCGAACCCAAACGACAAGCTATGGGGGAGGAGCTAGCCAAGTTACTCGAGGCCGGATTCATCAGAGAAATGAAACACCCGGACTGGCTAGCAAACCTGGTGATGGTACCAAAGAAGGATAAATCCTAGTGCCTATGCATCAATTTCAAAGACCTCAATGAGGCATGCCCTAAGGATCCCTTCTCCCTCCCTTGCATCGATCAGATTATTGATGCCACTGCAGGATACGACTCACTGTGTTTCCTCGACGCATACTCCGGATACCATCAAATCAAAATGAAGGTGTCCGATCAAGCCGCAACGGCATTCATTACCCCATACGGGACTTTCTGCTTCAACACCATGCCCTTTGGGCTCAAAAACGCTGGAGCCACCTACCAACGCACGATTCAAACATGTCTGGAGAAACAAATCGGCAAGACAGTTGAGGCATATGTGGATGACGTAGTCATCAAGACTAGACATGTCGAGTCACTAATAGACGACTTGCATCTCACATTCGACAACCTCCGTACATATGACATCAAGCTCAATCCGGAAAAAGTGTGTTTTCGGCGTTCCCGCCGGAAAACTGCTGGGCTTCATCGTTTCCAATAGAGGAATTGAGGCCAATCCAGCCAAAATCCGGGCTTTGTCACAATTGGCTATACCAACAGACCTTAAACAGGTCCAAAAACTAGCCGGATGCGTGGCAGCTTTAAGCCGCTTTATCTCCAGATTAGGAGAAAAAGCATTGCCACTGTATCGCCTTCTCCGACACACCGACCACTTCGAGTGGACGGATGCGGCAACGGCCGGATTGGAAGAAATAAAGGCTCTTTTAGCGAATAACCCAATCCTGGCCGCATCGAGCGTCGGTGAACCAATGTTATTCTACATCTCCGTGACACACTAACTGGTATGCGCGTTGCTCGTCGTTGAACGAGAGGTGGACGGACACAAATTCCCACTCCAGAAACTGGTATACTACGTATCCACTGTCCTCGCACCATGCAAATCCCGGTACCTCATTACCAAAAGATAGCATATGCAGTCTTCATGGCATCCCGAAAGCTGCGTCACTACTTCAAAGAGTGCGCTATCACGGTGGCTACCGAGGTTCCACTCAATGACATAATAAACAACCACGACGCTACGGGCCGGATTGCTAAGTGGGTCATTGAGCTCTTTCCATTCGATATAACATACAAACCACGCCGGGCCATTAAATCCCAAGTATTGGCCGACTTCGTCGCTGAATGGACAGAGGCCGAACTCCCTAAAGAGTATGGCTCATATTCCAACTGGTTCATGTACTTCGATGGCTCTAAAATGCTGGGCGGTTTAGGAGCACGTGTCGTCTTAGCATCTCCCATTAGAGACACCAGGCCAATATGTACTCCAAATATTATACATAGACTCCAACAATGCAGCCGAATACGAGGCCTGATTGCACGGTCTTCGGATGGCTACCTCCATGGGCATACAATGTCTGGAGGTGTGCCGGGATTCAAATCTCGCAATACCCCAAATAAATGGAGACTTCGACGCCAAGGATCCGAAGATGGCGGCCTATCGTAACGCCGTACTCAAAATATCAGCTCGGTTCGAGGGACTTGAGTTTCATCATGTGGCTTGAGAAAGCAATCAAGCAGCGGACATCCTTGCTCGCATGGGCGCCAAGCGTGATCCCGTCCCGCCTAACATCTTTTTGGAATGGCTCTTCAAGCCGTTCGTGGTGTGGCAGGATGAGAGCGGCAATACTAGTTCGGATCCGATGACACCCCAAGATTCCGAACACAATACCGATATCGTTGGGGGCTCAGCCACCGAGATAACACCATTGGCCCATCAAATAATGGTAGTAATCACCCCATGGACCGAGCCCTTCTTGGCATACCTTAACAGGCGAGAGCTTCCTGAGAATCAGAATGAGGCTCGCCGCATTGTCCGGCGCTCGAAAGCCTACAAGGTCCATGACGGAGAGCTCTACAAGAAAAGCGCTACCGGAGTACTTCAAAGATGCATCTCCGAAGAAGAGGGACGGCAGATCTTGGCAGAAATTCATGCCGGTCTTGGTGGTCACCACGTCGTGGCTCGGGCCCTTGTAAGTAAGGCCTTCCGTACATGTTTTTATTGGCCAACGACCCGAGAAGACGCACAGGACCTTGTCCAACGTTGTGTCGGATGCCAGCTTTTCACCAACCAAAGCCATATGCCACCCACTGCTTTACAAACAATCCCCATTACTTGGCCTTTTGCGATCTGGGGGCTTGATATGGTCGGACCCCTTAAAGGAGGAAGCCACAAGAAAAAATACCTGCTGGTCATGGTAGATAAATTCACCAACTGGATAGAGGCCAAATGTCACGACCGGTTTTTCAATAAAAATATTTATTGAACAACCGACCTATGAAGTCCAATATGAGGAAAAATCCTTCATACTGGTAGACAAAACTTTGATACAATAAGCCAGTAGCATTACATTAATACAGGGGTCGGACTGAAGATGCCCAACCAATTATTACAAACACGCCGAGAATTATACATAGCGGCGGATATGACACAAAGGTGTGGGGTGGAAATACTACTGACTCGAGATATGAGTGGATGGTGGAATAACACATGGGTGGTTAATAAGTCTCTGCATTGGCGGCTCATCGAAAGCGCCGAGGTGAGGCTCGATGAATTTATTTGGGTAGCGGAAGCGGATATATCACAATGACTAGTCCAGGGTCGCACGAGCCTCGACCGGGATTCCTCTAGGCGTCGGACTCGCTATCAATTCTTCATCCATGAGATCGCCTTTGTCGACAAGATTCCGCCAAATCAACAAGCCGTGTGTGAGTACTTTGAAAGTACTCGCAAGACAGATTCGGACAAAAGATATAACAAATGAATGCATGAAGGAGTCATGATTTATTTTAACATTTGCTCAATTAAATCAGTATAGCAAAATAAATAAGAAGGGAATCGGCGGTAGTCCGCTCGAAAACCCAAAGAAAGATAAACTTCAAAACCGATCGAGTGTCTCAAGTGACGCCTCGAAGGGTGAAAATAAGTAAAACATGCCACGATCGGGCATCCGGGCGACACCTCATCAAGGGCTTATATTGAAATAAAAATACATGCGTGCCGCTGTCGGATGTCGGAGCGACATCACAGAAAGGGCTTATAATAAAAGTAAATAACAACGATGCCGCAGTCGGACGTCTGAGCGACATCGCAGAACGGGCTTATAATGAAAATAAATAACAACAATGCCGCAGTCGGACGTCTGAGCGACATCGCAGAAAGGGCTTATAATGAAAATGAATAATAACAATGCCGCAGTCGGACGTCTGAGCGACATCGCAGAAAGGGCTTATAATGAAAATGAATAACAACAATGCCGCACTCGGACGTGTGAGCGACATCGCAGAAAGGGTTTAAAATGAAAATGAATAATAACAATGCCGAAGTCGGACGTCTGAGCGACATCACAGAAAGGGCTTATGATGAAAATGAAAAACAACAATGCCGCAGTCGGACGTCTGAACGACATCGCAAAAAGGGCTTATAATTCATTATTTATAACTGACAAGCTATAGTGCTCACGGAAATTATTCATCACAAGACAATAAGCGGGTTAGTCCGTTCACAGGGAAGTAAACAATTAATACTCAAATGGTTCTCGAGAGTTTCTGTCACTAAGACTGACACTTGACAAGATGAGATGATCACGGTACTTGGACATGAATAAGATGAATTAAAGAATTTTGACTCTGCAGAGTTTGTACCAAAGTTTTTCCACAGCCAATGGATTTCCGTAGTCACGAAGGACTAGTTCCGTTCACGGTGTTTCAGAGGAAACACAACTATCTAGTACACACCCATCATACCTCACGTTGCCAGGAATCACCCTAGACAGCGTTTAAGAAAAACTTTGAGACGGGGAGATCACAATCTCGAATAGCATGGGATCAAATTTATATACGCGCGCTCTAAGGGGTGCCCTCCTCTCGGTCCCAACCGGAAACACCCATGCCTCCTGACCGGATGAAAGGCTTTAATCCAGGGCCATGGAACCTTCGTCCCGGCCTCTCGATTTGGTGTGTACCAGGAAGTGGTTTGCAACCTACTAGGCCAGATTCCTTGCGGGAAACAGGTGGTAGTACGGAAAGGAAGGCGGACGGAAATCGAACGATTTATGTTGACATCGGGTCAACGATATGGCATAATCCTGGCATGCTACAACACTGCCATCTTACCCATACTCATGCCAACTCATGGCCATGCAACAAGTTTCCAAAGAACTCACGGATTTACCGAGCTCATTTGCTTCAATGCTCACGAGATAAACTATCATCGAAAATGCTCATGAACGTGCTACGATACAAAAATAATGCAAACATGTCCAGACACTCATCATATCAAAAGTTCAAACTTTGCTTGCCTGGTTCGGAGTAGTCGGGGTCTAGCTCGGCGAAGTTCGCGGTTCCGTCACCTCCTTCGGTATCTACGGCAAATAAAAATACACGCGCTAACGTAAATACCTTGGGGTACACAAAGTTGATCCAAATATTTTTCAATTAAATACGGCAAAAAACTAGACAGAAAAATAAAGATGATAGAAAAGGAATCAATCAAAAATCATTTTCTGTTTAAAAGTTATAAGAGTTTTGGTCCAAGGACCCATCTGTAATGAAACAGAAAGTTTCCAGGGGGCTCTATGGAAAAGTCTAGGATAACGTTTTGTTTAAAAGAGACGGCTGTGAGGCTGACAGGTGGGCTCCACCTGTCGGGTTTGAAATTTCAAACAGAGTGCGACGGCACCCGAGAGGTGCGGTGGTCGCCGGCGGCGATCCACAGCGAGGCAAGGTGATCGGGGTTTACCTTCGAGATCAGTGCACCGTTCCGCGTCTGTGGGTGGTGGTGGTGATCGCCGGCGAGCACTGTGTCGACGACGGCCCTTGCTCCGGCGGACGGCGGTTCGGACGGTCGTGGATCTCGCCGGAGAGAGCTGCGGGGCCCAAATTGAGGTGGGGGTTATCCTACTAGAGGTGGTACGAGGCTACAGGCGAAAGTAGGGCGGCGGAGGTGCCTTCACCGGAGAGAACGATGCCGGAGCCCGAGGCGGACGGAGGTGGCCGGAGTCGAGGAAGAAAGGCCCCTCGAGGCCCCTCCAGTGGCTAGGCGGGGTCTGGTGAGGTGGTGGAGTCGTATGGAGGCGAGAGCAAGCTCGGGGTTATATATAGCCGGCCCGAGTCGGTTGCCGTGAACGGATAAGTCCGATGAGTTGATTACGGCGGCGCTGTGGCTGGATGGTCGGCTTAGGAGCTTGAGCATCGCCTAGGTGGAGTAGTGGTGCCATTTTAGGGTCCAGCTCAGCACGGGAGGGCTGGTTACGGTTTTCCCTCGACGGAACGGCCGCACGGCCGTCGGCGGCAGAAGGCGGCGCTGCTGCAAAGCCACGGCGACGGTGCCGCATGCGTGCGCTGGCAAGGAGGTGGCCATGCGGAGCCACCAGGATGTTTGGGCGGCGCCGAACGGCGTTGCGCCGCAGTTTTGCCTCCTGTCGCCGTTACGGTGGTGCAGCCGCCGCAAAGCACGCCGGGCGAGCGGGCTGTGGCGCCACCGACGCTGTGAATGCGCCAAGCGCTGCGGTGGAGCTTCGGACAGGCAGGCCAGGTTATGCGAGCAACGTGCCAAGGGCACTGTGGACTCGTGACTAAAGTTACCGACGGAGATCGACACAGAACTTCGAATTTCTTGAATATGAACAAACAAAGGCATGCATGCAGTGTTCGACAAAATGATTACGGTATCCAAGGATTTTTCCTTGAGCTGATTTTTGGTGGAGTGGTCTCTCATTGCAACTAGAGGTTGCCTGAATTTTGGTGGAATTTTTGGAGAAGTGTAGATATGAATTTCACCAAATTTGGCAAATCTGGTCCAAACTTGCAATGAGTGAAATTTGAAATATTTGAAAAGAAGAAGAGTGGATCAAGATGGTTCTGGGTTGTGGATACCAAGGACTATCCAGCGGTGTGGAGTTGAGGTCAAAAATAAAAAGCATTAGGGTACTTGCTTTGCAAATCACCTAGGCTCAATATAATAGACAAAATTATTTTGGGAGGAGAAATAATTGGAATAAAATCCAAAAATGGATTTTATTAGCTTGGACAGAATGTTTGAGTTGTACCAAAGTGGAAGGAGAGATTTTTGGGAAGGTTTTATCATGTGGTGCATGGAAGAATCATGAATTGTTTCAAATATGGGAGAGGATGAAAAACTCCTAGAGTTTCCCTTTGAAAGAAAAATACTCCAAAGATTTTTCTTGAAATTTTTGAGAAGAGGGCAATCAGAAGAAAATTTAAAACCAAACACTAGAGTTGAAGGAGATGCAAAAATAAAATATTTGCTGAAGGGAAAAAGCTTTGAGAGAGAGTTTTGGAAGGGTTTTGGAGACCTCCTTCAAATCCAACAAAATTTTGAAGAAAACCAAAGGAAAAAATTATGGAGTGTCACAACACCTACCCTCTTAGGAAAAATCTCGTCCCCGAGATTCCAGTTGATCCTCAAATAATTGTGGGTGCTCTGTTCGAAGGAAATCCTCTCTTTCCCAAGTGGCTTCACTTTCGGTGTGGTTGCTCCACTGAACTTTGAAGAACTTGGTGGTTTTCTGTCGGGTTCTCCTTTCTGACTCTTCCAAGATTTTTATCAAATGCTCCCGATATGTAAGGTCTGGTTGCACGTCAATGTTTTCATGGGGTACTTGTTTCCCTGGGTTGCTTACGCACTTTCTCAATTGGGAGACGTGGAATACGTCGTGGATGTCGGATAATTCTTCGGGTAAGTCTAGCTGGTAGGCCACCGTGCCTCTTCGTGCTACTATGCAGAATGTTCCGATGAATCTTGGTGCTAGCTTCCCTTTAATCTTGAATCAGTGCATGCCTCTCATGGGTGATACTCGTAGGTACACAAATTCACCGGGTTCAAGATGGACTCCACGATGCTTCTGATCGTAATAACTCTTTTGTCGACTTTGGGCTGTATTGAGTCGGTCCTCAATTACCTTGACTTTATCTTCAGCCTCTTTGAGCAGGTCTGGGCCGAAGATATGACTGTCTCGGTTTCCACCAGTTTAGCGGGTACGACATCTTCTTCCAGACAGAGCTTCAAATGGTGCCATTTGCAGGCTGGACTGATAGCTGTGGTTATATGCGAATTCTGCGTATGGTAAGCTCTCCTCCCAACTGGTCCCATAGGTGAGGACACATGCTCTCATCATATCTTCTAGAATCTGGTTTACTCGCTCAGTCTGCCCATCTGTCTGGGGATGGTATGCGGTACTGAATGCCAGCTGAGTTCCCAGAGCTTGTTGTAAGTGATCCCAAAACCGGGAGACGAATTGAGTGCCTCTGTCCGAGATTATTTTCTTTGGGACTCCATGTAGGCAACGATACGGGAGAGGTAGGGCCTAGAAAGCTTCTGAGTGGTGTGTGTTGTCTTCACGGGGATGAAGTGTGCTACTTTAGTCAGTCTATCAGTGATGACCCATATGGCATCATGTCCGTGTCGTGATCGAGGTAGTCCAACAACCAAATCCATTCCAATCTCGTCCCATTTCCACTCGGGTATATTATTTGGTTGCAACAGCCCGGCTGGTTTCTGGTGCTCGGCCTTGATGCGTTGACAAGAGTCACAACATGCAATAAACGTGGCTATGTCTCTTTTTATACCATGCCACCCAAATGTTTCCTGAAGATCTTTGTACATTTTTGTTCCTCCAGGATGGATTTAATATGGAGCGGTGTGGCCTTCAGCCAGGATTTGCTGTTTAAGGTCATGGATATTTGGTACGCAAAGCCTATTCCCGTACCACAATATTCCTTGCTCATCAATAATGAATTCCGAGGCCTTGCCCAACTTCATCTTCCGTTTTATACCTTCAATGTTGGGGTGTCCACGTTGAGCCTCTTTAACCTTCTCTATCACGGTAGGCTGTACTTCTAAATTTGACACACTGCCTTCGGTGACCACCATCAGGTTGAGCTTTGCGAATTCCTACTGGAATTCAGGTCTTAAGTCTGGCAGGCCGTCGTTGTCCGGACTGGGGTTCGACTTCGAGCATCTGCTACAACATTTGCCTTGCGGGTGGTAGTGGATCCCAACATCATAATCCTTTACTAATTCCAACCAGCGTCGCTGCCAGAATTTAGTTCTGGTTGTGTGAAAATGTACTTGAGGCTTTTGTGGTCCGTGTATATTTCACAATGATTACCAAGTAAAAAGTGTCTCCATTCCTTGAGTGCATGAATAACTTCTGCTAATTCCAGGTCATGGGTAGGGTAATTTTCCTCATGCTTATGTTTGTCCGGAAACATATGCGACAACCTTGCCTTCTTGCATTAATACGCACCCGAGGCCCTTTCGAGATGCGTCACAAAATACTTCAAAATTTTTGTGTATATCTGGCACAATTAGTACTGGTGCTGACGTCAGTTTCTTCTTTAGTTCTTGGAAACTTTTCTCGCAGGCTTCCGTCCATTCAAACTTCCTGTCTTTCTTGAGCAGTTGCGTCATTGGCTTTGCTATGGTGGAGAATCCTTTAATAAATCTCCGGTAGTATCCTGCCATTCCCAAGAAACTTCATACATCCACACGCTGGCTGGTGGTTTCCGATAAGTACGGCCTTGACCTTTTCCGGGTCACTGGCGATACCTTCTTGAGTCAAGACGATGGCGCAGAAAACCTACTTGCTTTAGCCAAAATTCACACTTGCTGAATTTAGCGTACAACCGATGTTTCTGAGTTCTCCTAGTACAATCCGGAGATGTTCAGCGTGCTCTTCTGGTGTTTTGGAGTATACCAGAATATCATCGATAAATACCACAAGAAACTTATCCATAAACTTCATGAATACTTTGTTCATGAGGTGAACAAAATATGCGGGGGCGTTTGTTAGTCTGAATGGCATTACGGTGAACTCATACAATCCAGACCGGAGGTGAAAGCGGTCTTGGGAATATCTTCGGTTCGCACTTTCAGTTGATGGTATCCCGATCTCAAGTCAATCTTTGAGAACACCTTGGCCTTAGCGAGTTGATCGAATAAATCATTTATTCGTGGCATCGGATATTTGTTCTTGATTGTGACCATGTTCAGCGCTCGATAGTCTATGCACAATCTCAGTGTTCCATCCTTCTTTTTGGCAAACAAAATTGGTGAACCCCAAGGTGAGGAACTGGCTCGTATGTACCCTTTTTCCAATAATTCCTTTATTTGCTTCTTCAGTTCTACCAATTCGGATGGTGCCATTCTGCAGACGGTTTCTTGTATATGGGAGCGGTTCCGGTGCTAGCTCAATGCTGAATTCTATCTCTCGATCCGGTGGCATGCCCGGTAGTTCTTCCGGAAACACATCCGGAAATTCACACACCATGGAACCTTGCTCAATTCAGAAATATCCACCTTATTCAATCTCGGTTGCCGGGATATTTTTCTTTCCTTGGCTGAAACTTTTATGGTCTTCCCGTGGTGATGGGTGAGAATTACGGTCCTGTTGAAGCAGTCAATAAAACCTTTGTTGGTAGTTAACCAATCAATCCCTAAGATGACATCCAATCCTTTATTTTCCAACACGATAAGATTTGCGTGAAACTTCAACCCTTCAAACTCGATAACCACACCCTGGCAATAATTCTGGGTAACTTGCTTAATTCCAAGGGACTTGACGATCATAGATTTTCCCAAGGGAAGCATCGAAAAATTATTTTGAAAGCAAAAATTTTCGAAACGAATGAGTGAGAAGCTCCAGAATCAAACGAAACCATGGCAGGTATTGTGTTGACAGGAAACATACCGAGTACGATATCTGGGGCATTTTGTGCTTCCTCTTTGGTCACGTGGTTCAGATGACCCTTCATGTGGTTGTTATTTGGGTTGAAATTGTTGCGCTTTGGCGCCGAATTATTGCTTCCGTTGTTCGGCTTTGGGGTCGAGTTCCTTGGCTTGGGGCACCGCTTGGCATAGTGCCCTTCTTCTCCACAAGCGTAATGTAACGCCTGGGCGATATGTGAACTCCTTGTCCCTTGCGTGGAAATTCTTGATTGGGCGTGAGACGCTTGTCGTGGGTTTGGGTGTCCAGTTTTTCTGAACATCTGTCTTGCTGTGGTGGTTGCAGGTGTGTTTAGTCTGGTCCCTCTTCCGCTTGCGGAATCTTCTAAGCTGCGTCTCTCATTTTCCAAGGTAATGGCCTTATCCACCAACGTCTTAAAATCTGGAAATGTGTGTACGACCAATTGGCATTTAAGTGCGGGCGTCAGACCATCTAGGAATTTCTCCATCTTTTTATTTTCTGACATACGCTCCTCGTTGGCGTGAAGCGAGACAATGAGGTAAACTATTTGTTGTATTACGACCTCGTCATTGTCCTTTGCTTGAGGTCATCAAATTCTCTCTTTTTGATCTTCATAAGACTCTTAGGAATATGTGCCCCACGAAAACCTTCTTTAAATTCCTCCCATGATATATTATTTTCGTTGGGGTGCATGTGTAGGAAATTTTCCACCACGATGCGGCTGCTCCATTGAGATAGTGCGGAGCATAAAGCACTTTCTCAAGGTCTGAACATGGGCGATAATTAATTTTCTCTCCATGTCTGAAGCCAGTCCTCGGCTTCAAGAGGTTTGTCGGTGTGAGAAAATGTTTGGGGACGTGTCTTCAGAACTCAGATAATTTTGATTGCACTTGATCATCGTCCATGGTGATTTCCCATATTGATGACTTGGTTCAGTATTTTACGATGTTGCTGCTGACTTTGTTCATAAAGACGGCACATTTGGGAAAGTGCCGTTTCAACATCCTGCTGACTTATGCATCCCTGTGTGAAATTGTTGCCTGGGGGTGTGCCATAATTTTCCTCTGTCGGAGTTGGCATGGAGCGCGTCCAAGGACGAGACATAGTTCACTCTGGGGATATATTTTGAAACACTCATAAGAAAAGAAATCGAGCCGCAAAAATCAATAAATTCAAGAAGATGCAAAAAGTTGCGAATGCTCCAAGATTTTTCAAGAGAAAATACGTTTATACGGAGAAGGACTGTTCATTACATATCTTACACGCATAGCAGTAATTATACAATACGTCACTCAGGATATGCGTACATAAATCCTGACATGTTATTTAGTCTAGTGCACTTCTCCAGATCCTACAGGATGCACAAACAAACTACTTCTCACAGCCTATTTACATATAAACATATCAAACAAGTCGGTACATCGCAAGGCGGCTAAGCATTTAGTCGGAGATGGTAAGGATTTCCCTTGGCCTGCCAAGGGTGAGGCGAGAAACAGTGGGGACTCAACCTCCTCTTCGGAGATAGGCTCCAGACGCAGGCGCTTGCGCTGGAGTTGGTGGAGCAGGTGCCTGCGGGACAACTCGAATCTGGCGGGCACGAGGGTGGTGTAGAAACGAACCGGAGTAGGCGCAATGGCGTGGTTGAACTCCTCCGTGGTAGGCAGGCGACGAGTAGCGGTGCGAGCAGCAGGAGCAAGCGATCTTGATGACGAGACGAAAGTCGATGTGGCGGTGCGGCGCGCAGGAGCTCCCTCATTGGCGCAGCCATGGACCATGGACTGAGTCCATGCGGTGACTACAAAGTCGTCAACCAGGTTGTCGAAGGCTGCCTCCAAAGCCGGAGATACTCGATGAGCATCTCAAAAGCTTCGTCCCGTTCTCCTCTGGGCAAGAGAACGCGTAGTGGCAGGTGTATGGCACGTGACATGGCAGGTAGCGGTAGCGACGAGTCTTCATCGAAGGAAGGATATCCCTGAGACGAGCTATCGCCTCACGGGCTGCCATCTGCAGTGCATGCTTCTCTGTGGGCATGGCTCTCCCCACGAACCGTAGCGCCAACTCGTCCCTCTTGAATTCCACCGCGGCTTGGTGCATGGTCGAGACGGTCGTTGACCTTGTGCCGAGAGAGAGAAAATCGGGCGCACATCCGGCCCCATCGCGACTTGGACGATGAAGGAGAGAAGCTTGACGAAACCATCAGGGCATGTTGGCGAACATTTGCGACTTCATAATCGTTGCGACCATCTACAAAAGTAGGCAAAAGTCCTGAGTAGTCAAATCATAAATTTATGATGACTGTCAGAAATTGTCTACATTTGTGAAAAAAATAAAATAGCTCTATTATGCTAATAACTGATTAGCGATCGCACCTAGTGGCTTCCTACAGTCAGCCTGGCTCTAGTACCAAGCTTGTCACGACCGGTTTTTCAATAAAAATATTTATTGAACAACCGACCTATGAAGTCCGATATGAGGAAAAATCCTTCATACCGGTAGACAAAACTTTGATACAATAAGCCAGTAGCGTTACATTAATACAGGGGTCGGACTGAAGATGCCCAACCAATTATTACAAACACGCCAAGAATTATACATAGCGGCGGATATGACTCAAAGGTGTGGGGTGGAAATACTACTGACTCGAGATATGAGTGGATGGTGGAATAACACAGCGGGGTGGTTAATAAGTCTCATCAAGATGGCGGCTCATCGGCGTCGAGGTGAGGCTCGATGAATTTATTTGGATAGCGGAAGCGGATATATCACAATGACTAGTCCGAGGGTCGACGAGACCGATCGGGATTCCTCTAGGCGTCGGACTCGCTATCGAATTCTTCATCCATGAGATCGCCTTCGTCAGCATCTGGCCAAATCAACAAGCCAGGTGAGTACTTTGAAAGTACTCGCAAGACAGTTCGGACAAAAGATATAACAAATGAATGCATGAAGGAGTCATGATTTATTTTAACATTTGCTCAATTAAATCAGTATAGCAAAAATAAATAAGAAGGGAATCGGCGGTAGTCCGCTCGAAAACCCAAATAAAGATAAACTCGAAACCGATCGAGTGTCTGAAGTGACGCCTCGAAGGGTGAAAATAAGTAAAACATGCCACAGTCGGGCATCTGGGCGACACCTCATCAAGGGCTTATATTGAAATAAAAATACATGCGTGCCGCTGTCGGATGTCGGAGCGACATCACAGAAAGGGCTTATAATAAAAGTAAATAACAACGATGCCGCAGTCGGACGTCTGAGCGACATCGCAGAAAGGGCTTATAATGAAAATAAATAACAACAATGTCATGATCGGACGTCTGGCGACATCGCGAAAAGGGCTTATAATGAAAATGAATAATAACAATGCATGATCGGACGTCTGAGCGACATCGCGAAAGGGCTTATAATGAAAATGAATAACAACAATGCCGACTTTTCGGACGTGGAGCGACATCGCAGAAAGGGTTTAAAATGAAAATGAATAATAACAATGCCGAAGTCGGACGTCTGAGCGACATCACAGAAAGGGCTTATGATGAAAATGAAAAACAACAATGCCGCAGTCGGACGTCTGAACGACATCGCAAAAAGGGCTTATAATTCATTATTTATAACTGACAAGCTATAGTGCTCACGGAAATTATTCATCACAAGACAATAAGCGGGTTAGTCCGTTCACAGGGAAGTAAACAATTAATTCTCAAATGGTTCTCGGGAGTTTCTGTCACTGAGACTGACACTTGACAAGATGAGATGATCATGGTACTTGGACATGAATAAGATGAATTCAAGAATTTTGACTCTGCAGAGTTTGTACCAAAGTTTTCCCATAGCCAATGGATTTCCGTAGTCACGAAGGACTAGTTCCGTTCACGGTGTTTCAGAGGAAACACAACTATCTAGTACACACCCATCATACCTCACGTTGCCAGGAATCACCCTAGACAGCGTTTAAGAAAAACTTTGAGACGGGAGATCACAATCTCGAATAGCATGGGATCAAATTTATATCTGGCGCTCTAAGGGTGCCCCCTCTGGTCCCAACTGGAAACACCCATGCCCCTGACCGGATGAAAGGCTTTAATCCGGGGCCATGGAACCTTCATCCCGCCTCTCGATTTGGTGTGTACCAGAAGTGGTTTGCAACCTACTAGGCCGTATCCCTTGCGGGAAACAGGTGGTAGTACGGAAAGGAAGACAGACGGGAATCTGAGCGATTTATGTTGACACTGGGTCAACGATATGGCATAAGCCTGGCATGCTACAACACTGCCATCTTACCCATACTCATGCCAACTCATGGCCATGCAACAAGTTTCCAGCAACTCACGGATTTACCGAGCTCATTTGCTTCAATGCTCACGAGATAAACTATCATCGAAAATGCTCATGAACGTGCTATGATACAAAAATAATGCAAACATGTCCAGACACTCATCATATCAAAAGTTCAAACTTTGCTTGCCTGGTTCGGAGTAGTCGGGGTCTAGCTCGGCGAAGTTCGCAGTTCCGTCACCTCCTTCGGTATCTACGGCAAATAAAAATACACGCGCTAACATAAATACCGTGGGGTACAGAAAGTTGATCCAAATATTTTTCAAATAAATATGACAAAAAACTAGACAGAAAAATAAAGATGACAGAAAAGGAATCAATCAAAACTCATTTTCTGTTTAAAAGTTATAAGCGTTTTGGTCCAAGGACCCATCTGTAATGAAACAGAAAGTTTCCAGGGGGCTCTGTGGAAAAGTCCAGGATAACGTTTCGTTTAAAAGAGACGGCTGTGAGGCTGACAGGCGGGCTCCACCTGTCGGGTTTGAAATTTCAAACAGAGCGCGATGGCGCCCGAGAGGTGCGGTGGTCGCCGGCGGCGATCCACGGCGATGCAAGGTGATCGGGGTTTACCTTCGAGATCAGTGCACCGTTCCGCGTCTGTGGGTGGTGGTGGTGATCGCCGGCGAGCACTGTGTCGACGGCGGCCCTTGCTCCGGTGGACGGCAGTTCGGACGGTCGTGGATCTCGCCGGAGAGAGCTGCGGGGCCCAAATTGAGGTGGGGGTTATCCTACTAGAGGTGGTACGAGGCTACGGGCGAAAGTAGGGCAGCGGAGAGAACGATGCCGGAGCCCGAGGCGGACGGAGGTGGCCGGAGTCGAGGAAGAAAGGCCCCTCGAGGCCCCTCCAGTGGCTAGGCGGGGTCTGGTGAGGTGGTGGAGTCGTGCGGAGGCGAGAGCAAGCTCGGGGGCTATATAGCCGGCCCGAGTCGGTTGTCGTGAATGGATAAGTCCGACGAGTTGATTACGGCGGCGCTGTGGCTGGACGGTCGGCTTAGGAGCTTGAGCATCGCCTAGGTGGAGTAGTGGTGCCATTTTAGGGTCCAGCCAAAGACGGGAGGGCTGGTTACGGTCTGCCCTCGACGGAACGGCCGCACGGCCTGTCGGCGGCAGAGAGCGCGCTCTGCGCGTGCCAAGCCACGGCGACGGTGCCGCATGCATGCGCTGGCAAGGAGGTGGCCACGCGGAGCCACCAGGATGCTTGGGCGGCGCCGAACGGCGTTGCACCGCAGTTTTTCCTCCTGTCGGCGTTACGGTGGTGCAGCCGCCGCAAAAGCACGCCGGGCAGCGGCTGGGCGCCACCGACGCTGTGAACGCGCCAAGCGTGCGTGTGGAGCTGGACAGGCAGGCTGCGAAAGGCAGCAACGTGCCAAGGGCACTGTGGACTCGTGTTGAAGTTACCGACGGAGATCGATAACGAACTTCTGAATTTACTGAATATGAACAAAATAGTGCATGCGGTGTTCGACAAAATGATTACGGTATCCGAGGATTTTTCCTTGAGCTGATTTTTGGTGGAGTGGTCTCTCATTGCAACTAGAGGTTTCCTGAATTTTGGTGGAATTTTTGGAGAAGTTTAGATATGAATTTTACGAAATTTGGCGAATCTGGTCCAAACTTGCAGTGAGTGATATTTTAAATATTTGAAAAGAAGAAGAGTGGATCAAGATGGTTCTGGGTTGTGGATACCAAGGACTATCCAGGGGTGTGGAGTTGAGGTCAAAAATCAAAAGCATTAGGGTACTTGCTTTGCAAATCACCTAGGCTCAATATAATAGACAGAATTATTTTGGGAGGAGAAATAATTGGAATAAAATCCAAAAATGGATTTTATTAGCTTGGACAGAATGTTTGAGTTGTACCAAAGTGGAAGGAGAGATTTTTGGGAAGGTTTTATCATGTGGTGCATGGAAGAATCATGAATTGTTTCAAATATGGGAGAGGATGAAAAACTCCTAGAGTTTCCCTTTGAAAGAAAAATACTCCAAAGATTTTTCTTGAAATTTTGAGAAAGAGGGCAATCGAGAAGAAAATTTAAAACCAAACACTAGAGTTGAAGGAGATGCAAAATAAAATATTTGCTGAAGGGAAAAAGCTTTGAGAGAGATTTTTGGAAGGGTTTTGGAGACCTCCTTCAAATCCAACAAAATTTTGAAGAAAACCAAAGGAAAATTTTTGGAGTGTCACACCAAACCAGTTAAAATGGCTGAAGCTGCACCAGTGATAGACTTCATATCTGGTGTTGTGCATCGTTATGGTGTCCCACACAGTATCATCACCGATAACGGCTCCAATTTTACAGCCGATGAGGTAAAAGCCTGGTTTGCTAATTTGGGCATTAAGCTCGATTACACCTCCGTCTATCACCCACAAACAAACGGTCAAGTCGAACGGGCTAATGGTCTTATTACGAGCGGCATTAAGCCTAAACTAGTGCGGTCTTTGAAAGAATCAGACAAGCTCTGGGTTGAGGAGCTCGACTCCATACTCTGGGGGTTGCGGACCACGCCTAATCGCACTGCCGGTTATACACCTTTCTTCATGGTGTACGGTGCAGAGGCTGTGTTGCCCTACGACATTATTCATGACTAACCTCAAGTGCGCATGTATGAAGAGAGAGAGAGGCCAAGCTTGATCAGTAGGACAACTTAGTGTCGGTGTACTAGAGTAGGGGTACCCTAGTATCCCGTACTCGTGCCGCAGACGATTGCAACACCAGCGGCAAGGTTTGCCTAAATGCCGCCAATATCCTCCGTGGCTCCTTTGGAGCCATTCAAGAATAAAGTATTAGATTGAGAAGACAAGGTCCCGACAAGAGGAGCTTGTCGGGAAGGCCGCTCCAGGCACGCAGAAGACAAGGCCCCGGCAAGAGGAGCTTGCCGAGAAGGCTCGGGGCGCGACAAGTCTCCGGGAGCGACAAGGATTCGGCCGCGGCAAGGCGCTTGCCGCGGCATGCAACCTCCCTCCGCCGCCGCTCCAGCTCACCCAGCGACGTGTCGCCATGGGACCGTTCCATGGGCGCGTGTCGAGCGGCTGTGTAGCCAGCGGAGAGCAGCGATAAGCATCACCGACAGGCTCTCCATCGTGGCGGCGGAGGCGCACTGACGGTCTCTGTTGCCTTTGTTTGGGCGACAACGACGGGCATTTATTGCTTTGTCCCTTGCCGTCGAGTTAGGTATTTTGCATCATACACTTTGTTCAAGTAGGTGTACCAACCCTGTTTTACATTTGTACCCCCGCCTATGTTGCCACAGCCGGAGACCCCTTGAGCATATAAAAGGAGGCCCGAGTGCAACGTGAAAGGGTTCGGTTCGCATTCTTGGCAAGGTTCGGTTCGTTCGGTTCCGGACAGTTCAAGAAGCCAAGTTCGTCTCGTGGGGTTCATTCGACCCACTCGAGACTAGACACTCTCACGCTAGGTTTTGTAGCCCGCATTGCTCCCTGGCAAGAACACAATAGATCAGACAAGCAGCAGTAGGAGTTTTATCTCTCCAGAGAGCTCCGAAGCTGGGTAAACCGCTTCGTGTGCATCGCCTCGATCCGCTCTTCGTGCGACCTCCGCCCCTCCGAACCACAAGGGCCCGGTCCGCCAGCCCCATAGGTGTCCGTGGGTACGATCAGCCTCCCGACATCTGGCGCGCCCGGGTAAAGGGCGTCGAGGCCGTGTGAATCTGATCCGGCGTTCACACGAGCAGCGTCATCAAGATCTTCCTCAACATGCCACCGAAGAAGAAGGCTTCGGCAGCGGCAGAGCCGTCCGCGTCGTACCCACCCTCACCATAGCGAACGGGTGGTGGGGCAGACGCTGGCGGAGGAGCGGGCGCCGACGAAGGTGCTCGCGACATTGCCAAGTCCAAGGACAAGGCCCGCAGACCTCGGCGTCCGCGCATCCCCCGCGCCCATTTCAGGAGACGCGGGACCAACAACGTCATGGCGTTCACAACGCCATACGTTCGTTGGATCGAGACCCTCAAGACCAGCATGCACGCCAACATGCTGGCGCTAGTGAGATACGGTCGCCCGGACGGGGCGCTGCTCCTTCTAACATAGTTAGAAGTCCGAGCGTGTCCCGCTCCTCGCACCGTTCTCCAATGCCACCTACTACTCCAGCAGAAGCTCTGGCGAGAGCTCAGCTGCTCCTCGACTACCCTCCAACGGCCGACAAGGTCGACGAGTGGAGGGCCACTATCGAGCCTCATCGGCTTTGTTAACGGCGACGCTCCGCGGCAACCAACGCCATCGTTGCCGCGGCGTGACGACAAGGCACAAGCCGGTGGCGACGAGACTGTCGGAGGTGCAACCACCGTGCACTCTCCGCCAAGAAGGCCAAGATCGCCGACTCATCGGATCCACCTCGGCGACTCCCGCTGCGTCGTCCGGATCCGCGAGCTCGCCGCGATCAGCGCCAAGTTCTTCATGAGCGACAGCAAGAGGACGCTTCGAACTCGCGAGCGCCCGAAGAGAAGCGCTGACGTCGGTCCGACAAGCGCGCTGGGCCTTGTTGACATGCACGCGCCCGGAGGGCCAGCGACTTGCCCTACGCGGTAGGTTGCCCTGCGTTCACTCGTGAGCTGCGGCAAGTCCAAAGGGCCCAGCCGTAAAAACTTCAAACCAGACGTGCCGGAGAAGTATGATGGCAGGGCGCACCCGTCGGAGTTCCTCGGCATCTACACCATCGCGGTGCAGGCTGCGGGGACGGACGACAAGATCTCGCCAACTACTTCCCGCCGTGCTCAAGCCCAACGCCGATCTTGGCTCATGCACTTGCCGGACAGCTCCATATCCTCTTGGGCAGATCTGTGCCATCAGTTTGTTGGCGCCTTCACAGGTGGCCACAAACCCCATGGCCAAGAGAGTGACCTTCACTTGCTCGCCCAGAAGGAAGGAGAATCCCTGCGCAAGTTCATCCAGAGATTCAGCCGCGTGCACTACAACATCCCAGACGTCCACCCTGCCGCGGTGATCAGCGCATTTCATCGAATGTGCGGAACCGCAGGATGAGGGAGGAGATGGCGATGAGCAAAGTCAAGGGCGTCGATGAGCTGTACGCCTTGGCCGACAAAGTGTGCGCGAGGAAGGAGGAGACTCAGGAGAGAATGCAGAAGCAGGATCTGACAGTGATGACACCGCCCCGGCAAAGAAGGGCCGGCGGCGAGGCAACAGGAAGAAGAAAAGTAGAGAAGTGCTAGCTGTCGAGCAGTCCGGCAACGGAGGCAGCGACAAGAACGCCAAGGCTGGTGGCTCCATCAAGGAGGTTGCCGCTGATGCCAACCACGGTGGCGGCCGCCGACAAGCACGACAGCTCCGGCAAGCAGTACTGCAAGATCCACCGCACCAAGGGCCACGATCTCCAGAGCTGCAAGAAGGTTGAGCAGCTCGTCGAACAGCAGAGAGCTGAGTACGAGCGGAGAGACAAGGAGAAGGCCCAGGAAGGTGCTGGGGGAGCAAGCAAGAAACGTCCCGGCCGGGGAGGACGCCGCGACAAGGCCAAGCAGCGACAAGGAGATCGACCTCCCCGCTTCCGCGACAAGGACGAAGATGATGACGACGATGAAGACATGGAAGACGACGACACCGACGAGCAGGAGTTTCAGAAAGCCACAGAGGTTCTCTGCATTGACGGAGGTGCTTCCCTGCATACCTCCCACCGCCAACTCAAGCAATGGATGCGGGAGGTCAATGCGGCGGAACCATCCATAGAGTCACGCAAGCCTCTGAAATGGTCCAAGACGCCTATCATTGTTGATATTGAGGACCACCACGATCGCATAACTGCGGTCGGGTGCTTGCCGATGTTGGTCTCTCCAACCATCCGCAACCTCAAGGTCACAAAGATGTTAGTTGACGGCGGGGCGGCTTGAATCTGATCTCCTCCGCGGTGCTCGAAGCTTCAACTCCCCGACAATGAGCTCGAAGAGACCGGAACCTTCCAAGGAATCAATCCGGGAAGGAGCAAGCGAAGGGGAAGATTACGTTGCCGGGCCACATTTGGCAGCCGAGCTGAACTTCAGAATCGAGAGGGTTACTTTTGACGTCGCCGATTTCCCATTGCCTTACAATGGGATACTTGGTCAATCCGCTTCGCCAAGTTCATGGCAGCCTCTCACTACGCCTACAACCTACTCAAGATGCCGGGCCCGATAAGCATCATCTCCGTCCATGGCGACAAGAAGGATGCCCTTATCTGTGCCGACAAGATCTTCCGGGATGCGGTCGCGACAGATTGCCGAGACACTTGCCGCTGAAGCTCCGGGGAAGAAGACCAAGTCCAAGTCCGGCAAGGGCTCTGATGCTCACTCCGGCAAGCGCGCCTCTTCGGAGTGCTGCGCTATCGTCGAGGACGCACCATCGAGCTCCACCGACAAGTGCAAGAAGATGGTGGCTCCGCCGAAGACCAAGAAGGTGCCCGCCAAGGAGGACGGCGCTGGTGGTACCTTCACCATCAGTGCCTCTCTCGACCCCAAATAGGAAGGCGCGCTCGTTGCTTTCTTGCGGGCGAATGTCGACGTGTTTGCATGGCAACCGTCGATATCCCAGTGTTCCTGTGAAAGTGATTGAGCACCGCCTGGCCGTTTGTCCTCATGCGCGGCCCGTCAAGCAAAAAGTCAGGAAGCAAGCAGTGGAGCGCCAAGAAAATTCATAGCCGAAGAGATCAAGAAACTGGAAGCAGCAGGCCTTGTCAGAGGAGTGCTCCATCCTACGTGGCCGGCCAATCCTGTAGTCGTGCGCAAGGCAAATGGGAAATGGAGACTTTGTATTGACTTCACGGATGTTAATAAAGCTTGTCCCAAAGATCCATTTCCCTTGCTGCACATTGACCAGATTGTTGACTCCACGGCTGGATGTGATTTGCTTTCGTTTCTTGATGCCTACTCAGGATACCATCAGATCTTCATGGTTGAAGAAGATGAGGAGAAGACCGCCTTCATCACACCATGTGGCACATACTGTTTCATACGGATGCCTTTCGGTTTGAAGAATGCTGGTTCAACATTTGCAAGGGTAGTCCATGACGCTTTTGAGCCGCAAATGCACAGAAATGTAGAAGCCTACATGGATGACATAGTGGTCAAAAGCAAGGACAAAGCAACTCTGGTTCAAGATTTGGACGAGACCTTTGCAAATCTGCGCAAGATCAACCTCAAGCTCAACCCCGAGAAGTGCGTGTTTGGAGTCCCTTCCGCAAGCTTCTCGGGTTCTTCGTGTCTCTGCGAGGGATTGAAGAAAATCCAGACAAGATCAAGGCCATTGAGCAGATTGAATCACCAAAGCGCGTCAAGGATGTACGAAGACTTGCCGGTTGCGTGGCTGCTCTCAGCAGGTTTATTTCTAGGTCTGCTGAACGCACCCTGCCATTTTTCAAAATTTTGAAAAAGGCAGGTCCACTAAAATGGACTCCCGAAGCGGAGGCTGCGCTGCAGGACTTGAAGAGATACCTGTCCTCCACTCCAACACTTGTCGCGCCTAGGCCACAAGAGAAGTTGCTGCTATATATAGCGGCAACCAATCAAGTGGTTAGTGCTGCGTTAGTGGCAGAGAGGGAGGCGGATGACGAGCCAGCAACCGCGGCAAGCACATCCAGCGACAAGCAGGGGGCTTCGCCGACAAGCTCTGGTCCCGACAAGGACGAGTCCGCGAAGACGCGTGAACAGATGCAGAAAAGGATGGTGCAGCGCCCAGTCTACTTTGTCAGTTCCCTCCTGCAAGGGGCTAGGTCAAGGTACTCTGGTGTGCAGAAACTGCTTTTCGGCCTCCTCATGGCCTCGAGAAAGCTACGCCACTACTTCCAAGCGCATGAGATCACAGTTGTCACTCGCTTTCCCCTGACGAGGATACTGCAGAATCCAGAAGCGACGGGCAGGATTGTCGAGTGGGCACTGGAGCTGTCAAGCTTTGGTCTCAAGTTTGAAAGCACATCAACTATCCAAAGCAGAGCATTGGCAGAATTCCTAGCAGTATGGACGCCAACGCCAGATGAAGAGATTTCGGAGACGAGCATTCCCGTCAAAGAAGCAAGCAAAGAGTGGCTGATGTACTTTGATGGTGCCTTCTCGCTGCAAGGTGCCGGTGCCGGCGTGCTGCTTATCGCACCCACCGGAGAGCACCTCAAGTACGTCGTCCAGATGCACTTTCCCAGGGAGCAAGCGACAAGCAATACTGCAGAGTATGAAGGTTTGCTTGCCGGTCTCAGGATCGCAGTGGACCTTGGGATCAAGATGCTTATTGTCAGGGGTGACTCGCAACTCGTCGTCCGCCAAGTCAACAAAGATTACCAGTCCGTTGATGGAAGCTTACGTCGATGAAGTGAGGAAGCTAGAAGAGCACTTTGACGGCACCGCAAATGGAACATGTTCCAAGAACTCGTAATGATATTGCCGATGGCTGTCAAAATGTGCCGCACTTAAGTTACCTGTGGAACCAGGGATTTTCGTGCTCAAGCTAACTCAACCAACCGTAACACCATCAACCGGACAAAGCAAGAAGAGGAGGTTGGCCTCTGGTGACTACTTTCCGATAGAGCTTCCCGAAGCCGTCGTTGCAAAGGTCCCCAAGATCAACACCAACAGTCTTGAGGCGATCTACTCCGGCAGACCCGGGGTTTGTTTTGTTGAAGCAACGCGCTCCCGACAAGTCTTGCTCCGGCAAGCTTGCCGGGGAGCATCAACTCAAACGAGGGACGCAGGTTCTTGCCGTAGAAGCTGATGTTCCCGCAGCAGCAGATGTGCCTTTAGTCCTTGTTGTCGAGCCACAAGCTCCAGCATGGGCGCAGCAGATTGTCCATTTCCTCCAGACAGGAGAACTTCCCGAAGAGCAAGAAGAAGCGGAAAGAGTAGCCCGACAGTCAAGTATGTACCAGTTTGTCGACAGCATACTGTACAGAAGAAGACTCAACGGTGTGAAATTGAAGTGTATTCCCAGGGAAGATGGACAGAAGCTGTTGGCAGAGATACATGGAGGCATATGTGGTCACCACATTGGCGCAAGAGCACTTGCCGGAAAAGCTCGGCACGGTTTCTTCCGGCCGACAGCCCTCCGGGATGCAACTGCACAAGTAACCAAGTGTGAAGCGTGCAGTTCCATTCCAAACAGATACACCAGCCAGCTCAAGCTCTCCAGACGATCCCTTTATCCTGGCCATTTTCGAGTGCAGGGGCTCGACATCCTCGGACCCTTCCCCGAAGCTGTCGGGGCTTTGAGTACTTGTACGCCGCCATCGACAAGTTCACAAAGTGGCGGAAGTGGAAGCGATGAGGAAGGTGATAGCGGTCGTGATCAAGTTCTTCAGGTTGGTTGTTTGCCGTTTCGGGATCCCTAACAGGATCATCACCGACAACGGCACACAATTTACGAGTCTCACCTTCATGTAGTACGTCCAAGACCTTGGCGCCAAGGTCTGCTTTATACATTGCTCACCCGAGAAGCAGCGGTCAAGCGAGAGAGGGCAACGCTGAAGTGCTGCGCGGACTCAAGACTAGAACTTTCGACGGGCTGCACAAGTGCGGAAGAAAGCTGGATCGAGGAGCTGCCGGTGGTTCTTTGGTCGATCAGACGACGCCAAATCGAGCCACCGCCGGGCACCCTTTGCTCTAGTCTATGGAGCAGAGGCAGTTCTCCCCACGGAACTTCAGATCACGGTCGCCTCGAGTGCTCGCTTATGATGAGTTTGAGCAAGAGCAGCTGCGACAAGATGACGCTACCGCTCCTTGAGGAGGATCGTCTTCGATTTCTTTGTGCGAGCCGCTCGCTTCTGACAAGCTCTGCGTCGCTACCATGGCCGCAGGGTTAATGCCAGAAGTCTCGAGGAAGGCGACCTTGTTCTTCGGCGCGTTCAGTCCGCCAAGAATTCAAACAAGTTGACGCCAAAGTGGGAAGGCCCTTATCGGGTGAAGCGTCACTAGGCCTGGTGCTGTCCGCCTTGAGACCGAAAATGGCATTCCGGTGAGCAACTCCTGGAACATTGAGCATCTTCGTAAGTTTTACCCATGAGGCGCGGTTGTCGGGACACGTCCCGGCAACCACCTTTTGTACAAGTCTTGCCGTTGCTGCATGTGATCCTTTGTACAAAGCCGGGCGCAGACCCCGTGCATCAGTAAAGCCCATGTGTTGCGCACAACCCGTCAAGTTCATGCTTTCATCAATTTATTGCATGTTTTGGCTAACACTTTGTGCAGCAACCATACCCGGTAAGCAGAATCGAGCCACTGGGCTCCATAACGTTATTTCCTGTTCTTTCTCTTGTCGCAAAGAAAGGGAGGCTCCCTCGCGCACAAGTTAACCAGGGGGGAAGGAGGTTATAATATTGTGGACCGGAGCACCGCTCGAGGAAGTCTCACCTCATCGGGAAGCAGGAGACAGAAAAGCTAAGTTGCCAAAGTCTGAGCAATCAATTTTTAAATTTTCAAGTTATCTTCCTCGAATGGTAGTACTTTGTATGGAGAACCGATGCGCGGAGAGGAGCCAACTCACGGCTAGTCACGCCTTACTTTGTTTCGAGTCCGCTCAACAATTTAAGTGAGCTGCAACTAGTCGCGACAAGGTTGTTTGTCGGAGGCGGCCTTGCCAAAAGGCCGACATTCCGCACTTTTCGCGCTTCATGCGGCAAAAAGTGCCTGCACCGGCAAGTCCCCTAAATGCGTAGGGCAGAAACGTACAAAGCCAGAAATCAAGTAGAGGAAATAACATTGCATCGATCGATTCAGATCAGAAATAAATTTTTAAGGTTATATTCCTTGAACGACCGCGCTTTGTATGAAAAACCTGTGCGCGGAGGAACCAAATCGTGACTGGCCGCGCCCTTACTTTGTTTCGAGTCCGCTCAACAACTTAAGTGAGCTGCGACTAGTCCGCGACAAGGTTACTTGTCGGTTAGCGAAACCCGCCGGCTGCTGAAGTTCCGCACTCGGCGCTCGCGGCAAGGGTGCCTGCACCGGCAAGTTTCCCTGAAAAGCATAGGGCAATAACATACAAAGCCAAGAATCAAGTAGAGGAAATAACGTTGCATTGATCGGTTCACCTAAGATAGAGTATATTACAGAATAACTTGTCGCTGATCTAAAAAAGTTTTCTAAACATGATCAGCAGCGACAAGGGAAAGATAAGGTTGGCGGCCTAGTCCACGCGGTCGCCCTCGATCCTCTTGATCTTGTTCACTTTGTCCATAATGGGTGCGACAAGGGCCTTGAGCTCCTCCACGTTGGCTTCGGCCGGCAAGGATCTGAGGACGCCGTTGAGGTTGAGGCCCGGGTTGCGGAAGGCCACTTTCATCAA
The DNA here is from genome assembly GCA_021605145.1 of Aegilops bicornis. Taxonomy (NCBI): domain Eukaryota; kingdom Viridiplantae; phylum Streptophyta; class Magnoliopsida; order Poales; family Poaceae; genus Aegilops; species Aegilops bicornis. Next base: position 343,336,960 of record CM038670.1, read on the forward strand.
CACCTTCTCGAGGGCCCCTGCACAGACCTGGCGTGATTCCTCGGCCAGCTGCGGGACCTCCTCTCGGAGTCGCCGGAGGCCGTCCACCACGCCTTTGAAGAATAGGCTAAGCTTGACGCTGGGTTGGAGATGCTCGTCGGAGGAATGCGCAAGGTCCGCCATCCCAGCTCTATCGGCTCGTTGTGGATGCGTGGCGGTGTCCACAAGACCTTGGTCGATGATCCACACTCTCCCTCGAGTGTTCTCGACGGAGGCAGCATCCGCCCGGCAGCTCCTCCTTGGCCGTGATCGCCTCCAACAAGCCCGCCTCCCGCTCTGGCACCATCCAACGTGCGTAGCCGAGTGGTCGATTCAGCCCAGATCCGCCTTGGAGTCCTTGGCGGCGTCGAGCTCCTTGGCCCTGTCAGCGAGACGGACTTGCAGCTCGCCCAGCTTGTGGGCGTCCTTCTCGCGCTCACGCTTGAGCACGGCAAGCTCTTTGCCGCTCTTCTTGAGGGTGGCCTCCAGCTGTGCCACCTTCGCCTTCAGCTCTTCCTTGGCGGCCTCGGCGGCTGCGGCAGCGTCGCCGCTTCTGGCGCGCCCGCCAAGCGACTCTTCACGCTTGGCAAGGTCCTCCTCGTGGCTGTCCAGGTTGACCTTCCGCTGCGCCAACTCGCTTTCCTGCGCGGCAAGCTTCTCGGCAGCCAGCCGCTGCTCCTCATCAGCTGCGGCCTTCTCAAGGATGAAGGCCGTGCACTCTTCTGCGAGCTGCGCCCGCGCGTCCGCCACGTCGCGGAGCACTCCTTTGTTGGCGCTCCGGAGCTCCTCGGCGCGCTTCTCCATGTCCGCTCCCGCCCTCGCGACAAGAGCTTCCCGGGTCTCTAACTTGGCCTGGTGAGTGCGGTAAAGAGACAGCACCTTCCTCAGTAGCTGCTCCTCCTCGGACTCGCCGCTGCTGCTGCTTGGCGCATCCACCAGCGTCAGCCAGCGGGCCTTGAGTAGCTTCGCCGTCGAAGGTCTCGCCCTCGTGGCGCCTGAGCTTCGGCTCCCGGGGAGCTTGATGAAGACGCCGCCGGCTTCGGTAGGCACGCACTGGGGCTCCTCGAACTGGCGCCTTGGCGGCAGCGAAGTCGGCTGTCGGTGCAGCGTTTGCCGCTCCTGCGGCTTCAGGGCCGTCAGTACGACCGCCCGACCCCTCGTCGTCCTCTGCGTCGGCAGCCTCGATGGCCTCCTCGTCAACAGGCTCATCGGCGACGGCCTCTTCCTCCACGGCGACAACCTCTTCTTCTTCGACGACGGCCTCGTCGGTGTTGCCGTGCGTTTCCTCTTCGCCGGCGGCCTCGACCTCCATCGGGTCTACGTCAGACGAAGAAAGAACAGTCAAGCAGAGATTCAAAAAAACAGAGAAACAAAAGAAAGCAAACCCAAGGAAAATCTCGTATAAGGGAGTTACCTGCAACGGGATCCGCAGCTATGACCTCGACCACTGGAGGGTCGCTGGCGCCGTCCCTTGCCGGGGTAGCCTCCCTTGCCGGAGTGGCCTCCTTCGCCGGGGTGGCCTCCCTTGTCGGAGGGAGCTCCCTTGCCGGGGAATTCTCCCTTGGCGGCGTAGTGACAGCGGGCAGGATCTCGGAGGCGGCTTCCGAGCCCTCCTGATGAGGCTGCTCCGCTCCTACACAAACAAACAAATGAAATCAACAAAGAAAGGGCACCCCTGCACGCCTAGTAGTAAGGAGAAAAAACCGCACACTTACTCTGGGGGCTGTGCTGGGGGCTGCTCAGAGGAAGGGTCGCCGGGTCCGGCAAGGCGGTCTCGGACGCGTCCCCTGCCGCCACGGGGGAGTCGTCCTCAACGACGATCGTCGGGATCTTGGCCCTCTTCGCAGCTCTCTGGGCCAGCGTCCTGAAAAGGAAAGAGTCCAGAACAAAGCAAATCAGATTCAAGATGAAGCAATAAAAATTGAAGACATACAAGCACAATCTCGAGAAGCTTACTCTTCGCCCTCCTCCTCGGAGCTGAGCGCGGCGAAGTCAAACTCGCCCGCCTCGGTGCGATGAGGCGGGGAGTGGGCTCTCTTGGCCGCTTAAGCGGGCGTCGGCGGCTCGAGAAGATTCCGCCCAGTTGTCGCTGCAGTTTGGGGCGCTCCAGCAACCTCGCTTGCAGCGGTGGAACGTCGGCGGCGCTGCAGCTGTGGCCGACTGTCGCCCGGCTCGTCTCCGACCCTGCGGAGATGCCTCCTCGGAGCCGAGGCTCCGCTGGTGGAAAGTCGCTTAGCGGCGGGGAAGAAGCGCCCTCGGCGGGTCCACTCGTCCCGGCCTCGAGCTCGACAAGCTCGTCCTCGCCGGCGACCTCCCAGCGCCAGCGAGCTTGCCGCCGCCGCCCGCGTCCGCCTCCTCCACGGTGAACCCGAAGGCTCCAGCGGCAGCGGCTGCTGCCGCCTCCTCCGCTCTGGTGGCGATCCACGCCATCTCCTGGTCGGTGGTGTCGCGGGTGAGCCTCTTCTGCTCGTCGGCGCGGATCGGCACCTCTTGCAAGTTGTCGAAGAATTGCTGCACGACCTCGTCGGGGGGCTCCTGCCAGGTCGGGACGATCCCGTGGGAGTCGCACAGTGGCATCATGGCGCGGATGCGGTCGAGCGCCGAGTTGTTGCACAACGGGACGACCCCCCGCGGCAACCTGAACCACTCGGGATGTTCGGGGTCGTTCTTGAACTGCTCGAGCAGCACTGAGTCCAGCTCCATGATGGTGAAGTTCCAATTCAGGCCCGGGCGCAGCCTCATGATGTCCGCCGCATTCTGGAACTCCCAAGCAGGCCTCCTCTTCTCCTGCAAGGGAGCGATGCGGCGGCGAATGAAGTCTGCGCCAACTGCTCCTACCGTCAACCCGGCAAGCCTGAGGCGTAGAATTCGGGTCACGGCTATCTTCAGCTTCGCATCCTCCGGCGCCAAGTTACTCCAATCCTTGCCGCGCGCAATTGGGGTTTGGCGACGCGGTGAAGGGCTGTGGGTCCTCCTCACGACTCCGGCACCAGTTGGCTCTCCACTCCTCCCACTTGTTCCGGAACTCCCCTCTAGGTAGGCCTCTTTCTTGCCGATCCTAGAGACCCAGGCTATCCCTCCGGCAAGGGCTCTCCTCTCTCGACAGGGAACAAAGAAATGGCGGAAGAGTGCCACGTTCGGGTGGACTCCGACAAAGTTTTCGCACAAATGCGCGAAAACTGCCATGGTCAAGATGGCGTTGGGGGTGAAATCAAGGAGGCGGAGGCCAAAGGTGTTCATTATGTCGCAAAAGAACTCAGAGTACGGCGGGCAAAGACCGCAATAGAAGAAAAGGGCGAAGAAAGGGTACCCTGTTGGGGCGGATCAGCGGCGGAGGCGGGATCACCCTCGTGTGGATGCGCCCAGTCTCCTCGACCGAGAAAAGATAGTAGACGTCCGCAGCTCCGTGCGGCGCCGAGCTGCGAGGGGAAGACGGCTCGCTCCTTGCACAGCGCCGCGAGCCGCTGCGCCTCGGCCGACTTGACGCCCTTCTCCTTATCGGCCTTCGGGGCCATGGCGAGGGGGGGCGGAGGAGGTCGACGGCGGTGAGTGTGCTTGTGGCGAAAGGGGGCGGGGCGCTGCTCTCTTCGCACCGGAGAAGACGAGGGGAGCGGCGGTGGTTTCTTGACAAGACAACAATGGTAGGGACGGTCGGCCTGCCTCTGTTTCCTCCGCTTATAAAGGGAGGAGGGGGCGACGTTCCGCATATATTAATAAAGAACTCCCCACGACCGCGCCCACGATCTTCGTGACGACGCCACGCCACAGTGCGTGCCGTTAGTGGGGATCGTGGTGGGTCCGAAGGCGAGTTGCGGCGTGGTCGAGGCGCGGCGTGTCCGTGCGCAGTTCTGGGCCTGGCCCGACAAAGCGCTCACACCGTGTGCGGCCCGGGCCGAGGGCTCCAGCCGGTGTACTAGAGTAGGGGTACCCTAGTATCTCGTACTCGTGCACGGACAGTTGCAGCACCCCGCGGCAAGGTTTGCCTCGTCACCGCCAATATCCTCCGTGGCTCCTTTGGAGCCATTCAAGAACAAAATATTAGATTGAGAAGACAAGGTCCCGACAAGAGGAGCTTGTCGGGAAGGCCGCTCCAGGCACGCAGAAGACAAGGCCCCGGCAAGAGGAGCTTGCCGGGAAGGCTCGGGGCGCGACAAGTCTCCGGGCGCGACAAGGATTCAGCCGCGGCAAGGCGCTTGCCGCGGCATGCAACCTCTCTCCGTCTCCGCTCCAGCTCACCCAGCGACGTGTCGCCATGGGACCGTTCCATGGGCGCGTGTCGAGCGGCTGTGCAGCCAGCGGAGAGCAGCGATAAGCGGCGCTGACAGGCTCGCCATCGTGGCGGCGGAGGCGCACTGACGGTCTCTGCACCTTTGTTTGGGCGACAACGACGGGCATTTATTGCTTTTGTCCGTTGCCGTCAGTTAGGTATTTTGCACTGTACACTGTTCAAGTAGGTGTACCAACCCCTGTTTTTACATTTGTACCCCCGCCTATGTTGCCACCTGTCGGAGACCCCTTGAGCATATAAAAGGAGGCCCGAGTGCAACGTAGAAAGGGTTCGGTTCGCATTCTTGGCAAGGTTCGGTTCGTTCGGTTCCGGACAGTTCAGTAGGCCAAGTTCGTCTCGTGGGGTTCATTCGACCCACTCGAGACTAGACACTCTCACGCTAGGTTTTGTAGCCCGCATTGCTCCCTGGCAAGAACACAATAGATCAGACAAGCAGCAGTAGGAGTTTTATCTCTCCGGAGAGCTCCGAAGCTGGGTAAACCGCTCGTGTGCATCGCCTCGATCCGCTCTTCGTGCGACCTCCGCCCCCCTCCGAACCACAAGGGGCCCGGTCCGCCGGCCCCATAGGTGTCCGTGGGTACGATCACCCTCCCCGACACTTAGATGCCCTAGAGGAGGAGCGTGACGTTGCAAAACCCGTTCCACATTTTATCAACAGCAGGCTCGCAGGTATCAAAGCAGAGAAATGCGGGCCAAGACTTATCACATTGGCGAACTCATTCTGCGCTTACCAGAGAAGAAAAATGACAAACTCAAACCCAAGTGGGAGGGTCCCTTCATCATAGATGAAGTTCTCACTGGAGGAGCATACCGCCTGCGTGACGCATCGCACAACCGCTTAGAGCCGAACCCGTGGAATGCCGCCAAACTCCGAAGATTCTACACCTAGAGCCGGACTCTTTGTTCATCTTCTTGTCCCTTTGTTTCAATTATTTTTTCGCTCTCTTTAATTTTTCTTCTAGCTTTAAGCTCTTGTGCGGCTAAACCACACACCTATGATGTACGCATCCTTAAATATGTACACCCATAATACCTGGGGGCTTCTTGTACATAAGCTTATTATTATTATTTTTCGAGCATCAAGCTCGCCACACATGTGTCTTTTTCTCATGTGTACCTTTTCATCGCCATTATATGCATCGTTATGACTTAAGTTTTACCCAAGCTGGGTTGTCTGGCTCCTGTGCTTATGCCCTACATTCATGTTTGTTCGACTAGGGCATAAAGGGAGCACCTCTGCGGTTGTTACTGCCGAGTCATCCGGACGTGTACCTCAGACTGGGTGAAGCCGAAAGCTAGCATTCTTAAGGGAATATTCGGTCAGCGGACTAAAGATGTGCTATACTCATTACACTATGAACCCCAGACGTCACGTACACTGCGATTTTTTCAATCACAGTTCGAGCATGCACACTGATAACCCACAAGTATAGGGGATCAATTGTAGCCTCTTTCGATAAGTAAGAGTGTCGAACCCAACGAGGAGCTAAAGGTAGAACAAATATTCCCTCAAGTTCTGTCGACCACCAATACAACTCTATGCACACTTGACGTTCGCTTTACCTAGAACAAGTATGAAACTAGAAGTACTTTGTAGGTGTTTTTGGATAGGTTTGCAAGATAAAAAAGAGCGCGAGAATAAAAACTAGGGGCTGTTTAGATAAGGACACAATAAAGTAAATATAGCTAGTGTGGAGAAGTGGTGGTAGGAGTTGCAAAATTGTCCTAAGCAATTGACTACTTTACTAGACCGATAGCAAGTATTATGTGGGAGAGGCCACTGCTAGCATGTCATCCCTGACTTGGAATTCTATGCATTTATGATTGGAACTATTAGCAAGCATCCGCAAGTACTAACGTTCATTAAGGTAAAACACAACCATAGCATTAAGATATATTGGTCCACCTTCAATCCCGTATGCATCAATTTCTATGCTAGGCTGAAGCTTCTGTCACCCTCGCCCTCCAATACAAAGTCCTATCAACATACAACTAACCCTATGGTGAGATCCACGCGCGCGCTCATATGATGGGCACCAAAGGACAACAACATAACCACAAGCAAATTAAATCAATCATAGCAATTCATCAACCACCTACAGGACAACAAAATCTACTCAGACATCATAGGATGGCAACACATCATTGGATAATAATATGAAGCATAAAGCACCATGTTCAAGTAGAGTGTACAACGGGTTGCGGGCGAGTGGACCGTTGTAGATAGAGGGGGGAAGGTGATGGAGATGTTGGTGAAGATGGCGGAGGTGTTGGTGTAGATCGCGGTGATGATGATGGCCCCTGGCGGCGTTCCGGCGCCACCGGAAGCGAGGGGGAGAGAGCCCCCCTCCTCCTTCTTCTTCCTTGACCTTCTCCCTAGATGGGAGAAGGGTTTCCCCTCTGGTCCATGGTCTCCATGGCTTTGGAGGGGAGAGAGCCCCTCCGAGATTGGATCTGTCTCTCCGTCTCTCTCCGTTTCTTCGTTCTGATCTGCTGCCCTTTCACCGTTTCTTTTATATCCGGAGATCCGTAACTCCGATTGGGTTGAATCTTTCGCCCAGATTTTTCTCATAAAATTAGCTTTCTTGCAGCAAAATAAGAGCGTCAACCGCCTTACGGGGTGCCCACGAGGGTCCAGGGTGCGCCTGCCCAGGGGGGTGGGGCGCGCCCCCTGCCTCGTGCCCACCTCTGACACCGTTTCACGTTGAATCTTCCTTCCAGATTTTCAAAATATTCCAAAAATAAGCTCCGTCCATTTTTATCCCATTTGGACTCCGTTTGATATGGATATTCTGCGAAACAAAAACATGCAACAAACAGGAACTGGCACTGGGCACTGGATCAATAAGTTAGTCCCCAAAAATAGTATAAAAAGTTGCCAAAAGTATATGGAAGTTGAATAATATTGGCATGGAACAATAAAAAATTATAGATACGACGAAGACGTATCAGCATCCCCAAGCTTAATTCCTGCTCGTCCTCGAGTAGGTAAATGATAAAAAGATAATTTTTGATGTGGAATGCTACCTAACATAATCTTGATCATGTATCTAATCATGGCATGAATATTAAGGTACGAGTGATTCAAAGCAATAGTCTATCTTTTGACATAAAAACAATAATACTTCAAGCATACCAACCAAGCAATTATGTCTTACCGAAATAACATATCCAAAGAAAGCTCATCCCTACAAAATCATATAGTCTGGCTATGCTCCATCTTCACCACACAAAGCATTCAAATCATGCACAACCCCGATGATGAGCCGAGCAATTGGTTCATACTTTTTAACGCGCTTCAGCCTTTTGAACCCTCACGCAATACATGAGCGTGAGCCATGGACATAGCACTATGGGTGGAATAGAATAATATGATGGGGGTTATGTGGAGAAGACAAAAAACGAGAAAGTCTCACATCGACGCGGCTGATCAACGGGCTATGGAGATGCCCATCAGTTGATGTCAATGTGAGGAGTAGCGATTGCCATGCAACAGATGCACTAAGAGCTATAAGTATATGAAATCTCAAACTGAAACTAAGTGGGTGTGCATCCAACTTGCTTGCTCATGAAGACCTAGGGCATTTGAGGAAGCCCATCGTTGGAATATACAATCCAAGTTCAATAATGAAAATTCCCACTACTATATGAAAGTGATAACTCAAGAGACTCTCTATATGAAGAACATGGTGCTACTTTGAAGCACAAGTGTGGTAAAAGGATAGTAACATTGCCCCTTCTGTCTTTTTCTCTCACTTTTTTTCTTTTTTTCTTTTTTTTGGTGGGCTTCTTTGGCCTCTTTTTTTATTTGGGCTTCTTTGGCCTCTATTATTTATTTTTAAAGTCCGGAGTCTCATCCCGACTTGTGGGGGAATCATAGTCTCCATCATCCTTTCCTCACTGGGGCAATGCTCTAATAATGATGATCATCACACTTTTATTTACTTACAACTCAATATTACAACTCGATAGTAGAACAAAGATATGACTCTATATGAATGCCTCCGGCGGTGTACCTGGATGTGCAATGATCTAGTGTAACAATGACATCAAAAACGGACAAGCCATGAAAACATCATGCTAGCTATCTTACGATCATGCAAAGCAATATGACAATAAATGCTCAAGTCATGTATATGATAATGATGGAAGTTGCATGGCAATATATCTCGGAATACTATGGAAATGCCATGATAGGTACGTATGGTGGCTGTTTTGAGGAAGATATAAGGAGGTTTATGTGTGATAGAGCGTATCGTATCACGGGGTTTGGATGCACCGTGAAGTTTGCACCAATTCTCAAGGTGAGAAAGGGCAATGCAGCAGATACCGAAGAGGCTAGCAATGATGGAAGGGTGAGAGTGCGTATAATCCATGGACTCACATTAGTCATAAAGAACTCATATACTTATTGCAAAAGTTTATTAGCCCTCGAAGCAAAGTACTACTATGCATGCCCCTAGGGGGATAGATTGGTAGGAAAATACCATCGCTCGTCCCCGACCGCCACTCATAAGGAAAGCAATGAAAGAACACCTCATGCTCCGACTTCGTTACATAACGGTTCACCATACGTGCATGCTACAGGACTTGCAAACCTCAACACAAGTATTCCTCAATTTCACAATTACTCAACTAGCACGACTCTAATATCACCACCTTTATATTGCAAAACTATTGCAAGGAATCAAACATATCATATTCAGTGATCTACAAGTTTTATGTAGGATTTTATGACTAACCATGTGAATGACCAGTTCCTGTCATCTCTCTAAATAGATATAAGTGAAGCAAGAGAGTTTAATTCTTTCTACAAAAGATATGCCCATGCTCTAACAAATATAAGTGAAGCAAAAGAGCATTCTACAAATGGCGGTTGTCTAAGTGAAGAGAAACAGGCAATCCAAACTTCAAATGATATAAGTGAAGCACATGAAGCATTCTATAAAGCCATACTCAGTGAAGTGCAAAGAGCATTCTATAAATCAACCAAGTACCATCTCATACCAGCATGGTGCATAAAATAAAATAAAATGAAAACTAAATGCAAAAGACGCTCCAAGATTGCACATATCGCATGAACGAAACGAATCCGAAAACATACCGATACTTGTTGAAGAAAGAGGGGATGCCTTATGGGGCATCCCCAAGCTTAGACGCTTGAGTCTCCTTGAATATTTACTTGGGGTGCCTTGGGCATCCCCAAGCTTGAGCTCTCTCCTCTCTTCCTTCTTCTCACATCGAGACCTTCTCAATCATCTAACACTTCATCCACACAAAACTTCAACAGAAAACTCGTAAGATCCATCAGTATAATAAAGAAAATCACTACTCTAAGTACTGTTGCAAACCAATTCATATTTTGTTTTTGCATCATGTCTACTGAGTATAACTTTTTCATGGCTTAATCCACTGATATAAATCGTTAGTTTCATAAAAACAAGCAAACTATGCATCAAAAACAGAATTGTCTAAAACAGAACATTCACCATACTTCTGATACTTGAAAAATTATGCCAAAATTAGGAAAAAAAACAATTTGTACAGAAAGACAATGCAAAAAGAATCAGAACCATTTGACGTTCCAGTAAAAAAATTAAAAATCGCGCACTACAGCCAAAGTTTCTGTCCTGCACCGCACAAACCAACAAGCATTGTAACCATCCTAAAGGCAAACCTTGGCACATTATTTTTATAATACAATGGATTGTACAAGGGGATAATTATTTTTGATGAAAAGTTTCTGTAATCAAGATTCACAAAGTTTTCATGAGCATGAAAAAAGTTCAAGGAGCTCTCCCACTTCAACAATGCTTGTCTCTCTCACTTTCACTTTCCTTTTTGAAAAGGTTTTGGGTTCCCCTCTTTATTTTTTTTTGTTTTTAAACTATATGAAAGCACTCAACAGAAATAAATGACTCTCTAAAACTTCCGGGTTGTCTCCGTGGCAGCGCTTTCTTTAAAGCCATTAAGCTAGGCATACGGTGCTCTAGTAGTGAATCCACCCGGATCCCAAGGTATATCAAAGCCAATTTTAATTAACATTGATTTGGAATTTAGTAGTGAGCAAAAAGCAACATATATCAAGAAATTATGAAGTCTAACTCTCTTCCTATGCATCGGCATGTCATAAAAGAACAATTCATGCACAACTAGTAAAGGCCAATGCATAGTATAAACAGTTTCTTGCAATTTTATCACATTGGAAACATAGAGAGGTGGAGATATAGTTCCTTTCTCATAATAATTGCAAGTAGGAGCAGCAAGCACATGCATATTATATCTATCAAAATCATCATGTGCAATGGCAAAAGGCAACCCATCAATATAATCCTTAATAAGTGCAAACTTCTCCGATATAGTGTAGCTGGGAGAATTCAAAAAGATAATAGGACTATCATGTGTGGGTGCAATAGTAACAATTTCATGTTTTTCATAAGGACCTATAACAAGTTCATCTCCATAAGCATAATTTATATTGGCATCTTGGCCACAAGCATAGCAAGCATCATCAAAAAGGGATATTTCAAAAGAATCGAAGGGATCATAACAGTCATCATAGCAAACATCCTTCGGTAAGCACGAAGGGGAATTAAACAGTGTATGAGTTGAAGAGTTACTCTCGTTAGAAGGTGGGCATGGGTGATCAATCCACTCTTCCTCCTTTTGTTCTTCGCTCTCCTCCTCATCTTTTTCATCCAATGAGCTCGCAGTTTCATCAATTTCTTCTTCCATAGATTCCTGCAAAATATTAGTTTCTTTTTGGACAGCGGAGACTTTCTCAATAAGCGCATTAATATAGGAACTATATTCATAATTATCATAGCAATATTGCAATATAGAAAAAATTTCAGGCCTATAAACATCATCATCAAAAGGTTCATACTTTTCACACAAACATTCAATTTCATAAGCACCCTTAAAAGCAACAAATTCTTCTATTTGTTCCACATCATAGTAATCATATATACCTCTAGCATAAGAAGCCAAGGTTTCATTATCATTAAATTTTCATGAAAAGGGAAGGTGTGGATCCTTCATCCTAGATCAACAAGTATAATCATAACTCAAGCATACTTGCCGAGCATACCACTTCAACATATAAATTTGATCCCATAATAGTTTCCCTTTTTGAGTCAAGCGATAATCCCTAAAGTATTCACGTTGATCCAACGTGTCTCCCATTACTAAATTGAATGGGGTTTTCTCTGGATTATCAAAGTTGTACATAATATATGTCACATAACAAGCATCGAGGGTTTTAGGAGGTTCCTCATCTCCATGAGTTGCAAGTACACCTAATCTTTTTGGTATTTCGAGTTCCATATCCATAACTAAAGATAGAGAACAACTAAGAACAGCAAACAAAAATTACTTAGTGATAAAGCAAACAAGCACACACGAGAATATTCACCCCACGCTATTGCTCCCAAGAACGGGCGCCGGAAAAAGGTCTTGATAACCCACAAGTATAGGGGATCAATTGTAGCCTCTTTCGATAAGTAAGAGTGTCGAACCCAACGAGGAGCTAAAGGTAGAACAAATATTCCCTCAAGTTCTATCGACCACCGATACAACTCTACGCACGCTTGACGTTCGCTTTACCTAGAACAAGTATGAAACTAGAAGTACTTTGTAGGTGTTTCTGGATAGGTTTGCAAGATAAAAAAGAGCGCGAGAATAAAAACTAGGGGCTGTTTAGATAAGGACACAATAAAGTAAATATGGAGAGTGTGGAAAAGTGGTGGTAGGAGTTGCGAAATTGTCCTAAGGAATTGACTACTTTGCTAGACCGATAGCAAGTATTATGTGGGAGAAGCCACTTCTACTATGTCATCCTTGACTTGGAATTCTAGCACTTATGATTGGAACTATTAGCAAGCATCCGCAACTACTAACATTCATTAAGGTAAAACCCAACCATAGCATGAAGATATATTGGTCCCCCTTCAATCCCGTAGGCATCAATTTCTATGCTAGGCTGAAGCTTCTGTCACCCTTGCCCTCCAATACAAAGTCCTATCAACATACAACTAACCTTATGGTGTGATCGACGCGCGCGCTCATATGATGGGCACCAAAGGACAACAACATAACCACAAGAAAATTAAATCAATCATAGCAATTCATCAACCACCGATAGGTCAACGAAAATCTACTCAGACATCATAGGATGGCAACACATCATTGGATAATAATATGAAGCATAAAGCACCATATTCAAGTAGAGGGTGCAACGGATTGGAGGAGGGTGGACCACTGTAGATAGAGGGGGAAGGTGATGGAGATGTTGTTGAAGATGGCGGAGGTGTTGGTGTAGATCGCGGTGATGATGATGGCCCCTGGCGGCGTTCCGGCGCCACCGGAAGCGAGGGGGAGAGAGCCCCCCTCCTTCTTCTTCTTTCTTGACCTTCTCCCTAGATGGGAGAAGGGTTTCCCCTCTGGTCCATGGTCTCCATGGCTTGGGAGGGGCGAGAGCCCCTCCGAGATTGGATATGTCTCTCTCTGTTTCTTTGTTCTGATCTGCTGCCCTTTCACCGTTTCTTTTATATACGGAGATCCATAACTCCGATTGGGTTGAATCTTTCGCCCAGATTTTTATCATAAAATTAGCTTTCTTTCGGCAAAACAAGAGCGTCAACCACCTTACAAGGTGCCCACGAGGGTCCAGGGCGCACCTGCCCAGGGGGTGGGGCGCGCCCCCTGCCTTGTGCCCACCTCGGACACCGTTTCACGTTGATTCTTCCTCCCAGATTTTCCAAATATTCCAAAAATAAGCTCCGTCCGTTTTTATCCCGTTTGGACTCCATTTGATATGGATATTCTGCGAAACAAAAACATGCAACAAACAGAACTGCACCGAGCAATCGGATCAATATGTTAGTCCCCAGAAATAGTATAAAAAGTTGCCAAAAGTATATGGAAGTTGAATAATGTTGGCATGGAACAATCAAAAATTATAGATATGACGGAGACGTATCACACACTAACGCATGTCCACCTAGGGAAAGGAACCCTTAACGGAACTATTCTCTCTAGAAGATGTTTCTTACAATTGCAATGTAATGTAACATAGCTAGCTGGATACGACTTGTCCGTTCAAGCAACTATGACCCCTATGCCTGGTTTCCACGCATACCCCGGTTTGTATTGCCGCTTTGGTATTCGGAAACACTCCGCACCTTCGGGTCCAGATGTTGAAGCGAAAAGGTCTGCCATGACAATCGTTTTACAATCCGGCTAGGGACAATTATGTCAATTGAAGTACATAGTCACTTGGACTAAAAACTTCTTCCTCTATACCGTCTAAAAGGCTGTCTAGCTTACAATCCTGTTGGGAATATTTGGCGGCTACCTTTACTTGGTCATATACTAAACTAACTAGAATTTCTTTTCTAGCTGACCCTTTAGGCCGACCCGGGCCATATGATTTGGATCAAGCTTGGTGTACCGTGTCTTCACTATGGCCCAGGCCTCTCGCGCACCTTCTCGGTAGGCTGATATCTTCAATAATCGAATACACCGCCGGGATCTTTTGAATAGCTCCACGAGCTCCGCCATACTTCCTGGAGGGGAGGCGGATGGCCACAACGCCTTGGCAACACTCCGCATTGCTTGCCGAACTCACTCGTGCATTTGGGAATGCTCTTGTAGCAGGTCGCCTTGAGATCCGGACATTTCCTCTTTGGGACGGCTAGTCAGCATACTTGCAGACATAAATCTGTTAGTTCCTGCCCTCGCCGAATTATAGGGAGGCAAGTTCGAAAAGCATACTGAATATGCCGCCTCGTAGTCTCTTATTCTCCTTCACGGAGTCGTCCAGCTGGGCTCGCACGTCTTTTAGTTCCTCGCCTAGCAGGGTGTTGGAATCCTGCAGCTTATTTTTCTCATCCCTAACCTGTGTCAGCACACGCTCGCTTACGGCTAGTTGCGTTTCGGCCTCCTGTTCACCTGCTTGCGCGACTTTCAGGGCGTCCTTCAGTTGATCCAATGATCCTCCCATGGGAAATACAAAAAGTATTAATATTGCTGGTACATGATTATATTTTCTGGATGGAGGGGAACACTACCAGGCGATGCCTCCATGGATTTCTCCAGTTCGGCGGTAGCAGCAGCCAACAGGGTCCGACATTTTTCTAGCTCTTGAGACAACAAGTTGTTCTTCTCTGTGAGCACTTGGTTATACAATGATCCTTAAATTAGTTGTATCAACTACTTCAAGTCTCGGGGGCTACTGGTATATAATTATCAGATTTGTACAAATGTGTACTTACCCGCATATCTTTCAAATGCTGGTCTGTGGCTCTGGTAAGCCCGTCTCGAGCAGCTCGGATGTATGCATCAGCCAAGCTGAAGGCGTTGAATGCCTCTTTTGTAAAGCCGGGGTCGTGAAGAGCGGCCCGCCGGCGCCGATGATTCATAGCGCTTTCCACTTCAGAGTTTGTGACGGATACATCATCTGAATCCTCTACAGAAGGACAATCTGGCGTCACTCTCATATCAGTCATTGCCTTTAAGGTAGAGTCTGGAACCTGACTTGAGGAGGCGCGGCCGGCAGGATCCCCGGACATAGTCGGGCGAATGCTTTTCCTGATAATACACAGCAGATGGTGTCACAGTTTGATGTGACTACCAGGGGGCATGATTAAAAAACCATACCTCTTTGATGAAGGCTCTGCCGTTCTGTCATTCGCCTTCCTCTTCGAAGATTTGCTCGACGTGGGTGCTGCTCTCTTAGGAGAGGCCTCTGGTGCACGTTGAGGCATCGGGCGCCTTCCCTTTAGAGCACAAAATAGTGTGGTGGGTGAGGTGTAATGAGGAAGTTCTTTCAAAAAAGGTGTCTCTTGATTACTTACATGCGAGGCAGGGAGGAGGCCGGGATAGTCGGCGATGATGGCCACTTCAGTGCCATTAGAGCTCGCCTGGTAGAATACTCCAACCTCAAGCTCCACAAATACATTCGGATCTTCTTCGAATCCGGGGTCAAGGTCCCGGTTGTGATCCTTTAGCTGTGGGGTGGGGCTATGGATCCCCTTGGTAACCTTCCGCCATTCCTATTACAAATGGATGGGTTGATGCCCATTATAAGTGACTCGGGGAGGGAATTGAGTAAAGTGGTGGGATTAGAACTCACCCAGCTAGGAGGATTGTACATGGAAAATCCATCTCGAAGTTTAATATGAGTGAACTCCTCTTTCTCCCCTTTGTACAGTTCGGCCAATATTTTGGCCAAAGCGGCGGGGGTGTCCGGACCCTTCCGACCGCAGCGGGAGGCGTCATCTTCCCCATTATAGTGCCACATGGGAAGCCCTCTGTATTGGAGTGGCTGAACCCCCCGCACTATGGAAGTCGCCATTACCTCGACTATTGATAGTCCGGACTGGGCAAGTGTCCTTATCATGCTCATCAATTGACGGACTTCCGCACTATCTTCCTCCTCGAGGCTCCGAGGGCGCCAGCTGTGGCGTTTCTTCAACAGATCATTTGAAAATTCGGGAAGACCCATTCGAACTGGGTCAGGGAGAGCAACGTCCTCAATATAGAACCATTCCGAGGGCCACTCTTCGGGCGCCTTCTTCGGTGTGCCAGACAGGTATCCGGTCCCGGCTATGCGCCATACTTCAGCGCCGCCCACCTCGAATATCGACCCCTTTTGGTTGCGAGGGAAGAGGCAGAATAGCTTCCTCCACAACTCAAAGTGGGCTTCACAGCCCAGGAAAAGCTCGCAAAGGGCAACAAAACCCGGGATGTGCAGGACAGAGGCCGGCATAAGGTTGTGCAGTTGGAGGCCATAATACTCCAGGAGTCCTCGGAGGAAAGGGTGGATTGGAAACCCGATGCCTCTCAACAAGTAGGATATGAAGCATACCCGTTCCCCCCTAGTTGGATTGGGGAAATTTTCCGCCAGAGCTTCGCCTGTGAAGGAGGTCAATCCTGCTAGGACAGGGACCAGATCCGTGGGGGGAAGGAATCCCTGTGTTTGGAGCTTAATCAACTGCTCATGGGATACCGAACATCTCTCCCAATCGCCTTTTTCGGAGCCGAGAGGGCGGGAGGAAGAACTAGGGATGCCAGTCATGTTGAATGGTTTGCTCTGGCAAGACTCTAAGGATTTTCCGCTGGGTGTGGAATGGATCTGATATCTAATCCCCTTAAATAGAGCCCTTTCTTGTGTGGATGGGGGGTTGTGTGCAAAAAATACCCCGACCTCTCGTATTCGATTGACACATGGAAGCAAAAGGTGTGGACGAACAGAAGCCGATGGGTGCGACATTAAATGGAAGGCCGAATACAGCTCTCTAAGTAAGGTACTTTGAAGTGATTGGGGAAGGAACCCGCCTTGCAATGCCGAAGAGAATCTGCGCGCCGGACACCTCGCCATTGAAGCCTGGTTCAGGGGCTACTGAGGGAGTCCTTGATTAAGGGGTCCTCGGGCGTCTGACCTGTTGGACATGGGCCGGACTGATGGACCGTGAAGATACAAGACAGAAGACTCTTTCCCATGTCCGGATGGGACTCACCTTGGCGTGGATGGCAAGCTTGGTGTTCGGATATGAAGATTCCTTTCTCTGTAACCGACTTTGTACAACCCTAGACCCCTCTGGTGTCTATATAAACCAGAGGGTTTAGTCCGTAGAGGCAATCATAATCATACAGGCTAGACTTCTAGGGTTTTAGCCATTACGATCTCGTGGTAGATCAACTCTTGTAATACTCATATTCATCAAGATCAATCAAGCAAGAAGTAGGGTATTACCTCCATAGAGAGGGCCCAAACCTGGGTAAATATCGTGTCCCCCTGTCTCTTGTTACCATCGACCTTAGACGCACAGTTCAGGACCCCCTACCCGAGATCCGCCGGTTTTGACACTGACAGCCCCCTACAAGTTGCATGCATGCATAAGCATCTCATGAGCATCGCATGTTCATGATGATAAGACCGCATCTGCCATCATTTCCATCTGCATAAAACTGCAGGTTCCTACCAAGAACTTGGCCTCTAAGGGAAGCTGGAAAGATGAACCAACACTGCGATCTCCGGCAAGCCAAACATATAAGTTATATCTCTTGTCGATACATGTTATGTAAGCAAAGACTTGTGCATAAGAGAACCTCGCCACTTTTTGAAACTTAGGTGCTCCCATCCCTTAACGCGAATGTTGCTTCAATCAGGATGGTCGCAGTGCCCTTTGATGAAAAAGGTTGGCGGGGGGCTGGTCCCTCATCACAATTTGTGCCCGGTAGGCTTAATTCCCCGGCAACAAAATAGAGGGTACCGGCAGGATAGCCTGCTGAAAGGATCGATAAGAGGTGTCTAGAGGGGGGTGAATAGACTCTTAACAAAGAAAAGTAGCAGTTTCTAAATTTCTTCAAGTTAACGTGGAGTTTTAGCACCAGTTTGAACATTCACAATACACTTCAAGAAAGCATAACAAGAGTATATGAGCAGCCGAAAGTAAAGCATCCAAGTTGCAAGAATGTAAAGGGATGGGATTGGAGTATGGAAACACAATTGGAGACACCGATATTTTTGGCGTGGTTCCGATAGGTGGTGCCACCGTACATCCACATTGATGGAGACTTCAACCCATGAAGGGTAACGGTTGCGCGAGTCCACGGAGGGCTCCACCCACGGAGGGTCCACGAAGAAGCAACCTTGTCTATCCCACCATGGACATCGCCCACGAAGGACTTGCCTCACTAGGGTAGATCTTCAGGAAGTAGGTGATCTCCTTGCCCGTACAAAACTTGGTTCAACTCCACAATCTTGATGGAGGCTCCCAAGTGACACCTAACCAATCTAGGAGACACCATTGTCCAAAAGGTAATAAATGGTGTGTTGATGATGAACTCATTGCTCTTGTGCTTCAAATCATAGTCTCCCCAACACTCAACTCTCTGTCATAGATTTGGATTTGGTGGAAAGACGATTTGAGTGGAAAGCAACTTGGGGAAGGCTAGAGATCAAGATTCTTGTGGTTGGAATGAAATATCTTGGTCTCAACACATGAGTAGGTGGTTCTCTCTTAGAAAATGTATGTTGGAAGTGTAGGCATGTTCTGATGCTCTCTCCACGAATGAAGAGTGGGTGGAGGGGTATATATAGCCTCCACACAAAATCTAGCCGTTACACATGATTTACCAAACTCCGTGGGACCGGATCATGAAACTCAGTCAGACCGATTTAGTTCAAAATGTCAACGTTTGGATTTTTGTTGGGACCGATATGATCAACTCGGTGGGACCGATGTGCTAGGGTTAGGGTAAAACCTCAACTCGGTTTGACCGATTACACAAACTCGGTGGGACCGATTTTGGTAATAAGCTAAACAGAGAGTTGGTCAGGCAAACTCGGTGGGACTGATTGCACATCTCGGTGAGATCAAAGTTAATGCAAAAGGCACCACAGAGTTTGCAAGCCTATCTCGGTGAGACCTAGATCCCATCGGTGAGACCGAACTGATTAGGGTTTCTGGCAGTGGCTATGTCAAGTGAACACGGTGGCGCTGGGTAGATCAAATCGGTGGGGCCGAGTTTGACTTTTGGTTTGGGACATATGTGGATATGAGACAGTAGTTGAGGGCTTTGGAGTATATCACTAGGCACTTTGAGCAAGCAAGCCATTAAG
Organism: Aegilops bicornis; assembly: GCA_021605145.1. Lineage (NCBI taxonomy): Eukaryota > Viridiplantae > Streptophyta > Magnoliopsida > Poales > Poaceae > Aegilops > Aegilops bicornis. Next base: position 343,355,895 of record CM038670.1, read on the forward strand.
CAACACCTCATCCCCTTTTAATAGTATTGGATTTCCTATGGACTCAATGTGATCTTGGATCACTAAAATGAAAATGTAGATTCTTGAGCTTTTGAGATTTTGCCAATATTCTGTCCTTAGCATCTTGAAGGGGTTCCACATCCTCTTGTCCACGCCACTCCACTGTTGAACTCATCTGAAACATACTAGATAAAAGTATTAGTCCAACAAGAGATATGTTGACATTAATTACCAAAATCACCAAGGGAGCACTTGTGCTTTCAATCTCCCCTTTTTGGTAATTTATGACAACATACATCAAAGCTTTAGACAAAGATATAAAGAATAGCAAGTAAAGATTTGGAAGGACATGTAACATACATAGGCTCCTCCTACATGTATGCAAACATATAAATATAGAATATAAGTGCATGTGAATGCATAAACATGACAGAGCAAGCAATGTGTTACATGTATCTTGGCTATATGCATCAGAGCAAATGATGTGGATAAAGGAAGTGTACCTTCATGTTCATGAGTCCTTCTTGAAAATAATATGTACATCAGCAAGATATCATCATGCACATTAGTGTGATGAATATACTTACCTTGTGGTCTTGAGCTAGCTTTGGAAGAAATGAACCTGAGTAAACAAGGTTAGATAACACAGAAACATCAACTAAACAGAGCAAGAACAGCAAACCACAAGAGTACCAAGATTGGGATGACATGTAGAGAGTGAGTACTAGGTACTCTATTGGATATAGACATGTCCCCAAAAGGTAAAGATATGCAATGAATTCAAAGATTGCCTTCCCTAAGAAGTGTTTCTCCCCCTGAATATTATATTGGATAATGGGGGAATATTGGGAAAATAAAATGATAGCCAAACAAATCAGAGCACAATAATCATAACACAAACTAACATGTCTTTCCCCTCTTAAAGACATGTGACTTATCTCCTCTTAAATACCAAGCATCTGGGGCTCTCTCTCTTGGATGTGATTAAGCACTCTCCCCCTTTGAAGTGATTATGCTTTGATGTGATCTCTCCCCCCCCTTTTACATCAATTTCCAAGAGGGATCTTCTAGAGTGTGAGTCCAAATAGGTTTGGTCCTTGAGTCACAAAACAAAGAAGCATATAGAATGTGATGCAGGTAGAGGACAAGAATCATTGAGTGGAGCTGGAACAAATATGTCAGATGCAAATGACAAAGTGTCTTCTCAGCGTTGAAATCGGTTACACCGATTTGTTTCCTTCGGTGTCACCGAAATGGTTCGGTTTGACCGAATGAGGCAATCTTGTGTGTCCGAGTTCAACACAGAGAGAACATTTGTCACCTCAGCTCACTAGGCAAATAAGATCTCACAAACATTTGCAAGGAATTTACTGCAATGAATTGGATGCAAAGAATGTAGAACATAAAAGAGAAAATAAAGAGATCTGGATGAAGTTTATTTTTTGAATAAATAAAGGGAACAAGTATGCAAGAAACACATGCAAGAACACATCAAAACACTAGAGAACTTCATCTAGAATTGGTCGGCGACAAAGTCACCTATGTTAGAGTATATTGACTGAGGAGTCAAGTGAGAACACTTGATCGTAGGTCATACTCATCGTTTAAGCTAAAAATGGGGTTACCATTTTTCATTTAAGCATTTTGATGTATTCACATCTTGTTGAGCTGCTTTGACCCATGACTTGGGGTAAAGCTTCTCTAAGATGGAATAACATACCTTGGGTGGTGGTGTTGAACTTGATCATGTAGTTGAACTTGTGTAGGATGCTCAAGGTTGATGTAGCTCATCAAGAGTTGGGAGCACCACTTGTAGTTTGAGTTCATCTCCCTACATTGGTTAGTATCGCAAGGAAGAGCACTTGTGTATACAAAATGACAATCATGAAATTTGATACCGAATGAAATTTGATATAGAGAAATTGTCAAAGGATATGTTGAAGGATTTCATGCTTCCTTGACTTCAACCACCGTATTGTAGTGACTTGGTGATGTAGCGATTGCTCAACATGTGAGTGATTTGCAATCTCATAGACTTAGATTCATCCAAGTACCTACAAGGGTTAGATAGCATGCAAGGGTACAAGTATATCCAAGACATATGATCATCGTCATACGAGAAGTATCAAGGATTAGTCAAAGGCTCATGCCTTGCATGTATCCAAATGGAGTTTCTACTCCAAGTTTGAGGCATCAATGATGTTCAATTCACCTCTCAAACGGCAAAATACTTTCTCATCAAGCAGTTTGGTGAATATATCCGCCAATTGCTTATCGGTACGAACATGTTTAAGATCAATGTCCCCTTTAGCAACATGATCTCGAATGAAATGATGATGAACTTCAATATGCTTAGTTCGAGAATGTTGCACGGGATTGTGAGCAATTTTAATAACACTTTCATTGTGACAAAGCAATGGAACATGTTTCACATATATGCCATAATCTTTAAGAGTTTGGGTCATCCAAACTAATTGAGCACAACATGAACCGACGGCAATGTATTCCGCTTCGGCGGTGGATAAGGATACCGAGTCTTGTTTCTTGGAGGACCAAGACACAAGATATTTACCAAGAAATTGACAAGTACCCAAATTGTACTTTCTATCAACATTGTCACCGGCATAGTCCGAGTCGGAGTAGCCAACAAGATCAAAAGAGGACCTCTTAGGATACCAAATGCCAAAATTTGGTGTATGAATTAAGTATCTCACTATCCTTTTCACAACCTTAAGATGACATTCTTTGGGGGCCGCTTGATATCGTGCACACATGCACACACTTATCATAATATTGGGACGGGAGGCACATAGATATAACAATGAACCAATCATAGAGCGATAAACTTTTTGATCAACCGCCTCGCCATCCTTGGTCAAGTCAAGATGTCCACTAGTAGGCATGGGTGTATTCATACCTTTGTATTCTTGCATGTTGAACTTCTTGATTAAGTCCTTGGTGTACTTTGTTTGAAAAACAAAGGTGCCTTCCTTAGTTTTCTTGATTTTCAAACCAAGAAAGAACTTGAGTTCACTCATAATAGACATCTCGAACTTTTCCGACATTAGCTTTCCAAACTTTTCACTAAAATGGGGGTTAGTCGAACCAAATATGATATCATCAACATAAATTTGGCACACAAATAATTCACCATTAACCCTTTTAGTAAAAAGAGTAGAATCAATCTTTCCAATCTCAAAGCCTTTCTCAATAAGGAACTTGGTCAAGCATTTATACCACGTTCTAGGAGCTTGTTTTAGACCGTAAAGAGCTTCATGAAGTTTGTAAACATGTTCGGGTTTCTTAGGATTGACAAAGCCGGGAGGTTGTTTAACATAAACTTCCTCCTCAATTTCACCATTTAGAAAAGCACTTTTAATGTCCATTTGGTACAAAGTGATATCATGGTGATTAGCATAGGAAAGTAAGATGCATATCGACTCAAGTCTAGCGACGGGGGCATATGTCTCACCATAGTCCATACCTTCGACTTGAGTGTAGCCTTGGGAGACAAGACATGCTTTGTTGCGAACTACTTGCCCATCTTCGTATTGCTTGTTGTGAAATACCCATTTGGTACTGATGATGTTGTGGTTGTCATCGGGCTTGTCGACCACTGTCCACACTTGGTTTCTCTCAAAGTTGTGTAGCTCTTCATGCGTGGCATTTATCCAATCCGGATCTTCCAATGCTTCTTCAACGTTCATAGGTTCAATGCTAGAGATGAATGAATAATGTTCACAAAAATTAGCCAAACGAGTTTTAGAGCGAGTGATTCTCCCGGTTTGGATATCTTTGAAGATTTATTTGACGGGATGGTCTCTTGAGACTCTAGCTCGAACTCGTGAGAGCTTTTTCTTGGGTCGGGGTGGAACATCTTCTTCATCATCTTGCTCTTGTTCTTGGCCTTCTTCACTGTTGATGTTGGCGTTCTCTTGTCGAGGTGGATAAGGAGGTTGATGAGGTTCATCTTGGTGTAGTTCCTCGTTTTCTTCATCTTGACGTGTCCCACTTGTGGATGCTTCCATGTCAACTCTTGGTTCACCTTGTCGTGAGGTAGAAGCTTCCACTTGGACGGACGAGGTACTCTCCTTCACCTTCGTTGTTCGAATCTTGCCAATAGACAAGTATTGGATTGCTTCTGAAGGGTCTTTGTCTCCTAGATCAATTGGCAATTGCTCTACTTGTGAGCCGCTAGATTCATCAAACTTCGAATCTACCGTCTCTTCAACCTTTCGGGTGAAATTGTTGTAGACACGATAAGTGTGAGAGTTTGAGCAATAACCAAGTAGGAAACCCTCATGAGATTTAGGAGTAAATTTAGAATGACAATGCTTATCAAGAATATAGTACTTTGAGCCGAATACTCAAAATATACAAATTGGGGTTTGTTACCGATGAGAAGCTCGTATGCCGTCTTGTCGAGTAGCTTGTGAAGATACACGCGATTTGTTGCACGACAAGCTGTCTCAACCGCTTCCGCCCAAAAGTGTTTCGGCGTCTTGTACTTGTCGAGGATCGTTCTCGCCATCTCAATAAGAGTACGGTTCTTCCTCTCAACAACTCCATTTTGTTGAAGCATGTACGTAGCCGAGAACTTGTGTGAAACCCCTTCTTCGTCAAGAAAGGTATCCACATGTGCGTTATGAACTCCGTTTCGTTGTCGCTGCGAACCTTCTTGATCTTCACTTCAAATTGATTTTGGGTGTTCCTTGCGAAGTTCTTGAAGATCTTTTGGACCTATGATTTATCATCAAGAAAGAACACCCATGTAAATCTTGAAAAACCATCGACTATGACTAGACCAAATGAGTTTCCACAGGGACTTTTGTATGCATTGGTACCAAAGAGATCCATATGAAGTAGCTCGAGTGGTCTTCTCGTGGTCATGATGTTCTTCACGGGGTGACTCCTCCAACTTGTTTTCCTGCTTGACAAGCACTGCACAATCTATCCTTGTCAAATATAACATCTTTTACTCAAAGTATATGATCACCTTTAATAAATTTATCAAGATTTCTCATGCCCACATGACCTAATCTTCTATGCCACAACCAGCCTATAGAAGATTTAGCAATTAAGAAAGTTCTAGGTTGAGCCTTTTTAGTGAAATCAACAATGTAAAGATCACCTCTACGTATACCGGTAAAGACCATATTGTGTTTATCTCTATGAAACACTTGGCAATCTACTTCAGTGAATAGGACATTGAAGCGAAAGTCAGCAAGTCTAGATACGGAAAGTAAATTGTAGCCAAGAGATTCAACGAGCATAACATTTTGTATGGAGCTATCATGTGAGATGGCCACCTTATCAAGGCGAACCACCTTACTCTTTGAGTTATCACCAAAAGTGACATACTTTCGAGGGACGTCGTTTTTAGCAAGCTCACAAAAACATATCCTTATCTCCGGTCATGTGATCGGTACATCCACTATCAAGGACCCATTCCTTTCCTCAAGCCATGTAGCCATGAAGATTAGCCATAAGACCAAAGTGTCTCATAGACTCGTCGATATCAAAGTCACTATCATCATCCTCATCATAGTATCCATGTTCAACATCGTCTTGTTATGGATCAATTCCTAGAGAGAGTGATTCATTAGATAAATGATCATCACAATGTTCATCTTTATGAATTCTAATGGCTTCAGAGATGATATTGCTAATGATTCCAACATTTCCTTTGGCACACATAAGGTTAGTAAGCTCAAATAGACAATCACCAAACATAGGATCATTGGAATTCACCTTACTCTAGGCAATAGACTTATGAAGAATTTCATCTAAGTTTTGCAAGGAATAGTTTGGAAATCGTTCCTCAAGAAATCTCCATATAGTGTAGGCACAATCAAGAGTAGGCAAGCAACCAATCAAGTTTCTAGGAAAACCTCTAGTGATGATATTAACAGTTCTAAGGTTGTGGATCATGTCAATAGACTCATCAAGGGTAGGATGCAAAGGATCAACATGAAGTGCACAAGGGCTAGTAATGTACTTGTTCAAATGATATTCATTGAAAATCTCAAGCATCTCATTTTTCCACTCATGAAAGAACTCTTGATCAAGTATAGGCACTCTACGTCCAAGACTCCCCAACGTAGACTCATCCATCTTCCTCCAAAGGTGTTTAAACCAAAGCAATGGAGACCAATGCTCTGATACCAATTGAAAGGATCGAGAAGAGGTGTCTAGAGGGTGGTGAATAGACTCTTAACAAAGAAAAGTAGCAGTTTTTAAATATCTTCAAGTTAAGGTGGAGTTTTAGCACAAGTTTAAACATTCATAATACATTTCAAGCAAGCATGTCAAGAGTATATGAGCAGCGAAAAGCAAAGCATGCAAGTTGCAAAAATGTAAAGGGATGGGATTGGAGTATGCAAACACAATTGGAGATACGAAGATTTTTGGCGTGGTTCGGATAGGTGGTGCTATCGTACATCCACGTTGATGGAGACTTCAACCCACGAAGGATAAGGTTGCGCGAGTCAACAGAGGGCTCCACCCACGAAGGGTCCACAAAGAAGCAACCTTGTCTATCCCACCATGGCCATCTCCCATAAAGGACTTGCCTTACTTGGGTAGATCTTCATGAAGTAGGAGATCTCCTTGCCCTTACAACCTCCTTGGTTCAACTCCACAATCTTGACGGAGGCTCCCAAGTGACACCTAACCAATCGAGGAGACATCACACTCCAAAAGGTAATAGATGGTGTGTTGACGATGAACTCCTTGCTCTTGTGCTTCAAATGATAGTCTCCCGAACACTCAACTCTCTCTCCTAGATTTGGATTTGGTGGAAAGACGATTTGAGTGGAAAGCAACTTGGGGAAGGCTCGAGATCAAGATTCTTGTGGTTGGAATGGAATATCTTGGTCTCAACATATTTGTAGGTGGTTCTCTCTCAGAAAATGTATGCTGGAAGTGTAGGCACATTCTGATGGCTCTCTCCACGAATGAAGAATGGGTGGAGGGGTATATATAGCCTCCACAAAAAATCTAGCCGTTACACATAATTTACCAAACTCGGTGGGACCGAATCATGAAACTCGGTCTGACTGATTTAGTTCAAAATGTGAACGTTCAGATTTTCGGTGGGACCGATATGACTAACTTGGTGGGACCGATGTGCGAGGGTTAGGGTAATACCTCAACTCGGTTTGACAGATTACACAAACTCAGTGGGACCGATTTTGGTAATAAGCTAAACAGAGAGTTGGTCAGGCAAACTCGGTGGGACCGATTGCACATCTCAGTGAGACCGAAGTTAATGCAACAGGCACCAGAGAGTTTGCAAGCTCATCTCGGTGAGACCGAGATCCCATCGGTGAGACCAAACTGATTAGGGTTTCTGGCAGTGTCTATGTCAAGTGAACTCGATGGCGCCAGGTAGATCAAATCGGTGGGGCCGAGTTTGACTTTTGGTTTGGGATATATGTGGATATGTGAAAGTGGTTGAGGGCTTTGGAGCATATGTCGGTGTACTAGAGTAGGGGTATCCTAGTATCCCGAACTTGTGCACGGGCAGTTGCAGCCCTCCGCGGCAAGGCTTACCGGGTGACCGCCAAGGCCCTCCGTGGTTCCTTTGGAGCCATTCAAGAACAAAGTATTCAAGCCAAGGAGACAAGGCCCGGCAAGAGGAGCTTGCCGAAGGCCACCCAAGGCACCTAGGAGACAAGGCCCGGCAAGAGGAGCTTGCCGGGAAGGCCACCCAAGGCACCTAGGAGACAAGGCCCCGGCAAGAGGAGCTTGCTGGGAAGGCCCGGTGAGCGACAAGCTTCCGGACGCGACAAGACAACAACCGCGGCAAGGCGCTTGCCGCGGCAGACCACCACTCTGTACCTGCGCTCCAGCACATCCACTAACGTGTCGCCCTGGGACCTTTCAGCGCCAAGGTGGCGAGAGGTCGTGCAGCCGGTGCGAGGTGGCAAGCGGCGCCGACAAGATTGCCATCGTGGCAAGCGATGGCGCCTGACAGTCCCTGTTTGCCTTTGTTAGGGCGACGTGAAGCGGGCATTTAATGCCCTTGTCCCGCCGCCGTCGAGGTTAGGTATGATACATCGTACAAGTAGCTATACCAACCACCCCTTTTCCATTTTTACCCTTGTCTACGTTGCCACCTGTCGGAGACCCCTTGAGCATATAAAAGGAGGCCCATGCGCAACGTAGAGGGGGGTTCGAGAGGTAGGAAGCCAGAGAACATCCACGCTCGGTCTCGTTAGCAGCTTGCGTGCACTGTAGCACTCAAGCGCTCCCGAGCAAGAACTCAATACACTCAGACATGCAGCAGTAGGAGTGTTCTCTCCGGAGAGCTCCGAAGCTGGGTAAACCGCTCGTGTGCTTTGCCTCGATCTGCTCTTCGTGCGACCTCCGCCCCCCGCCGAACCGAAAGGGGCTCGGTCCGCTGGTCCCATAGGTGTTCGTGGGCCAGATCAGCCTGCCCCGACATCTTTGGCGCGCCAGGTAGGGGTGTTATCTCTCCGGAGAGCTCCGAAGCAGGGTAAACCGGTCGTGTGCTTCGCCTCGATCTGCTCTTCGTGCGACCTCCGCCCCCCACCGAACCGAAAGGGGCTCGGTCCGCCGGTCCCATAGGTGTTCGGGGGCCAGATCAGCCTGCCCCGACAGCATATCACTAAGCACTTTGAGCAAGCAAGCCATTAAGCAACACCTCATCCCCTTTTAATAGTATTGGCGTTCCTATGGATTCAATGTGATCTTGGATCACTAAAATGAAAATGTAGAGTCTTGAGCTTTTGAGCTTTTGCCAATCTTCTGTCCTTAGCATCTTGAAGGGGTTCCACATCCTCTTGTCCACGCCACTCCATCGTTGAACTCATGTAAAATATACTAGATAAAAGTATTAGTCCAACAAGAGATATGTTGACATTAATTACCAAAATCACCCAGGGAGCACTTGTGCTTTCACCTGCCGGGGGAAACTCGTTTATTTAAAAATAAAGAGGCATTCCACCTCTGCATGGACATGTACATGCACGAGTCCCCAGCAAGGTTCATCTTTGTCATTAATATGCTGATCAAACAAGTAAAGATCTTACAGGACAAGACATCGATTCAAGAGATTACATTATTTGAACTAAATTTGGTGAGTGCCTACAGATTTAAGATTGAAGAAAGGTAAGTTCCCCTTGATCTCCTCTTTTCGTTTTCCCTCCACCAGGTATTGCGGTGGGAAGAGGAGAGGACTAAAGAAGCACACAAACAGGAGCTCATCCCCGCCACAGCCTGCCGGGCACGACCTGACAAGATAGGGAGTGGCGAGGCTGCGAAGGAGGGGCACGGAGAGCAGCGCGGCGGTGCACTGGTCACCACCTCTAGGACCAGTAAGATGGCCCGGCTTGAGCACCGGTGGAGTCATCCACCAAAGCTCAGCTGGAAGTTTGTTGGATGGCAGCCGAAGGCACCAAGGGAACATCCCTCCCTGACTATCACCCAAAGAGACTGGTGATGATGGTGCAAGGGAGGGAGAGGAAGAGTGGAAAGACGAGGCGACAGGTCACCAGTAGGAGGCGAAGGCATCAGCTCCATCGTACTCCGACCTGACACCCTACCACCCGCCTCCTCCGTCTTCCCTCGTTTTCTCTCCATCACCACCACTCCAGAGAAACACCAGGCCCCCAACCCGACTCCTTCCCCGGAGAAGCAGCCGAGGGCCAAGACGGCCAGGGGGCTCGGGGCGCACCGCTCCCCACCATGGCTGGCAGGAAGACGCACCTCCCCTCAACATCAGCCCCAGATCCACCGGAAGGGGCAGTGCTTGGATTACGAACGATCCCCAGCCCTGCATCCCGGGCGAACTTCGAGGGCATCAAGAAACGTGTCGCCGGGCTAACAAGCGGCAACAGCTCAAGGCAAGATGTCGCATTACCTAGCGGACGACCGATCGTGCCGGAAGAGACAAGCATTTCCCAGCAATGGGGAAGCTTGATATCTCCCACTCCACGGACGACCCGTCCGCCGCATCTTCTCCGGGCATGGACCAGACTCACTCCCCAAGCATCAGCACGAGCATTTGGTGTCGCCAACTTCAAGCTACTGCCTGGGGCCTGGCCCCAGGCCCTTCTCTTCATAATAACCAGAAGAAAGCATAGGATGGGGGAGAAGGGATACGAGGATGAATTCCTCCGCTCTTCCTTCGCCCTTCCTTTTAAAGGCGGGTCGGGGAAGAGAGCTGATCCCTCAACGGGTAACCGCTATTGGGGAACGCAGTATTTCAAAAAAAATTCCTATGATCACTCAAGATCTATCTAGGAGAAGCATAGCAACAAGCGGGGAGAGTGTGTCCACATACCCTCGTAGACCGAAAACGGAAGCGTTTAGTAACGCGGTTGATGTAGTCGAACGTCCTCGCGATCCAACCGATCCAAGTACCCAACGCACGGCACCTCCGCGATATGCACACGTTCAGCTTGGTGACGTCCCTCGAACTCTTGATCCAGTTGAGGTCGAGGGAGAGTTTCGTCAGCACGACGGCGTGGTGACGGTGATGATGAAGTTACCGGCGCAGGGCTTCGCCTAAGCACTACGACGATATGTCCGAGGTGTTGAAATGTGGAGGGGGGCACCGCACACGGCTAAGAGATCGTCTGTTGTGTCTTTGGGGTGCCCCCTGCCCCCGTATATAAAGGAGGGGAGAAGGAGGCCGGCCAACAAGGGGCGCGCCACGGAGAGGGGACTCCTACTAGGACTCCAGTCCTAGTAGGATTCGGCCCCACCCTTTTTTCCTTCTACCGGAGGGGGAAAAGGGGAAGGAGAGGGAGTAGGAGAAGGAAAAGGGGGTGGCGCCCCCTTCCCAAGTCCAATTCGGCCTCCTCCCTTGTTGGGGGTGCACCAGCCCCATGTGGGCTGGTTAGCCTCCATCCTATGGCCCATAAGGCCCATATCTTTCCCCGGGGGGTTCCGGGAACCTCACGGTACTCCGGAAAAATGCTCGCTCGGAACCATTCCGATGTCCGAATGCAACCTTCCAATATATGAATCTTTACCTCTCAACCATTTTGAGACTCCTCGTCATGTCCGTAATCTCATCCGGGACTCCGAACAAACTTCGGTACATCAAATCACATAACTCATAATACAAATCGTCATCGAACGTTAAGCGTGCAGACCCTACGGGTTTGAGAACTATGTAGACATGACCGAGACACATCTCTGATCAATAACCGATAGCGGAACCTGGATGCTCATATTGGCTCCTACATATTCTACGAAGATCTTTATCGGTCAAACCGCATAACAACATACATTGTTCCCTTTGTCATCGGTATGTTACTTGCCCGAGATTCGATCGTCGGTATCATCATACCTAGTTCAATCTCATTACCGGCAAGTCTCTTTACTTGTTCCGTAATGCATCATCCCGCAACTAACTCATTAGTCACATTGCTTGCAAGGCTCATAGTGATTTGCATTATCGAGAGGGCCCAGAGAGACCTCTCCAATACACGGAGTGACAAATCCTAATATCGATCTATGCCAACTCAACAAACACCATCGAACACACTTGTAGAGCATCTTTATAATCACCCAGTTACGTTGTGACGTTTGATAGCACACAAGGTGTTCCTCCGGTATTCGGGAGTTGCATAATCTCATAGTCAGAGGAACATTTATAAGTCATGATGAAAGTAATAGCAATAAAACTAAACGATCATTTATGCTAAGCTAACGGATGGGTCTTGTCCATCACAACATTCTCTAATGATGTGATCCCGTTCATCAAATGACAACACATGTCTATGGTCAGGAAACTTAACCATCTTTAGTTAACGAGCTAGTCAAGTAGAGGCATACTAGGGACACTCTATTTTGTCTATGTATTCACACATGTACTAAGTTTTCGGTTAATACAATTCTAGCATGAATAATAAACAGTTATGATGATATAAGGAAATATAAATAACAACTTTATTATTGCCTCTAGGGCATATTTCCTTTAATCGCCGCCCTCCTCCACCAATTCAAGAAGACCGGGCCCCTGCCTTCATGCTCTCCCGCACCACGCACCTCCGTTACCTACCCCGCGCGATGCATGCAGTATACTTGATGACTAAATAAAATACCCAGAACAAGAAACACATAGATAAACTCTCAAGGGCGTGCATCATTGCACTGATAATAATATGTAAATTAGGTAATCATGACCCAACGATATTTACAATGTGTATAAATAGTCATGGGAAGAAGCATGGGACATCAAAGAGGGCCAACTAAAGAACATAGTGTCAAGTGCACACTCCCTTATTAAATGTAGTGTACAATGATCTATAACTATGAAAACACAAGGGCAGTTACTATTAAACTATTGATATAGGCATAAGATGTGCCAGCAGCCCCTTTTACACTAAAAATGCAAATGCACATACACAGGTGCAGTACATCAACTATGTATTACATTGGACATGTAGATATCACTGAAAACTACCACACCGTAATCAAGGAATAGACCAATACCTGAGATGCATTGAGGATCATTGATCAAGCTTTTGGCATGAAAAGTAAAACCATAGAGGTATTAATCTTTCTGCTTGGTGTTGCGTTCATCCACGATTCGCATCAATACCTGGTCACTTGAATCTGAAGCAAGATTACTATTTTGTATGGTTAATGAAAAAGTTGGATACTGAAAATTATGGAGAATTAAAGGATGTAATGCATAAATCAAGCTTTTGACTCAAAAAATAGAACCGTACTAATCACTAACCTTCAGTTTCTAAAAATTTAACATAATACTGTAGGCTTGTTCAAGATCCTACTTCAAAAACTATATAATACTGGTGTCGCAAATATACTCAGTTGCTCATTATACATAAATCCAACTGCTAAAAATGATATGTCTAGCCATACATATGTTTCTCTTCATGGTTTTTGATGGTGCACCAAGGCAGTGAGACTCACCATCAACTCAAAATAAAAAGGAAAAATATATATTTTTCAACACAGCATCACCTTGCTCCAACCTCATCAGCGTACACCCGTTGTAGGAAAGGATCATAAGAGAAGTCTGTACTTACATAATCGAAAAGTCTGTACTAATTGATGATGATCTTCTTGATGCTGGACATACTCCCGCAAGAACTAAAGAGAGAGAAGTCCAGGTGAGAGAGAGGAGCAAAAAAGGAACGTAGACATGACCTCTAGAGCCAAAAAAATCACAAAGCAAGCAACAGAACGTACTCAAATGTGAAGAGAAAATAGCAGAACCACGCTGGTGGAGGTAGAACAGGAGATGGCTCGGGGGTGGACGACACCAGCCATCGGTGGAGGTCATCCATTGGTGGAGGCCATCCATGTCGTCTCCACTCCCAGTCCTCACCCTTGTGCGGGTGACGATGCAGAGAAGGAGGGCTGTAGGTTGCCGGTGGCCGGTGCCTCAGACCCGGCCTCGCTGCTCCTCCCCCCCATCGCCGGAAGACCCTGCCGCCCCTGCTCTTCCCCCTATCCCCGGCCTCGCTGCTCCTTACCCCATCACCGGCCTCCCCTACTCCTCCCCCCATCATCGGACCACCTCAAGCGATTGGGAAGATGAAGGAAGAGGAGAGGAGGGGGCGAGCAATCGTTTGGCTGGAGGAGGATGCGAAGGCGGCGGCTGTGCGAGGGAGGAAAGAGAGAAAGGACAGGAGTCGGCTGCGGGTGGAAGAAAGGGTCGTGTGGGGATTGCGCTAGGTTCACCACGGGCGAATAAGAGGGGCGCGGCTGCTGCTCCCCTCATCTGGATCGAGGCCGCGCCCTCCCCTCCATGGCCGTCCTCCTCGGCTGCGGCCATTTCTCCATCGTCGACCGGCAGAGACGGCGGTTTCTGCCTCTACGCACCGCCGCGCGCCCCGCCTTGCCCCCGCTCCTTGCCACCGGCCACCAGCTCTCCGTCCGGCCCAAGATCACAGCCTCCCTTACTCCTCCACCCACCCTGCCGTCCTGCTCTTCCATGGCGACGACCTGCGCCTGATTTGAGAACAAGGAAGTGGAGAGGAAGAGGCAATCAAGGAAGAGGAGAGGAAGAGACGAGCGACGGATGGCTGGCGACCAAGGGCCACCTCGTCCACAGTGCATGGTCGGGTCGTGCTAGCTGGGGTGTGGAGGCAGGGGAGGAGGAGGTGGTGGAGACGAGGTGGCCGAGAGGGAGGTGGGATGAGGGAGACAGAGGAGATATTTTTACTCGAGAGAGAGGGCTGCCCAATCGCGATGCTTTTCCCGTCGCGCGGTGCGCTCGCTACCTATGCACTATTCATAGATGACGTGGACGCTGTGGTTATGCCTAGCTACCCTTTCATCCTTTATAAGGTAAATGGGACAATGCTATAATAATGATGATCATCACACTTTTATTACTTACAACTCAACAATTACAACTCAATACTTAGAACAAGATATGACTCTATGCGAATGCCTCCGGCGGTGTACCGGGATATGCGATGAATCAACAGTGACATGTATGAAAAATTATGAATAGTGGCTTTGCCACAAAATACGATGTCAACTACATGATCATGCAAAGCAATATGACAATGATGAAGCGTGTCATAATAAACGGAACAGTGGAAAGTTGCCTGGCAATATATCTCGGAATGGCTATGGATATGCCATAATAAGTAGGTATGGAGGCTGTTTTGAGGAAGATATAAGGAGGTTTATGTGTGATAGAGTGTATCGTATCACGGGGTTTGGATGCACCGGCGAAGTTTGCACCAACTCTCAATGTGAGAAAGGGCAATGCGCGGTACCGTAGAGCTAGAAAATTGTGAAAGGTTGAGAGTGCGTATAATCCATGGACTCACATTAGTCATAAAGAACTCATATACTTATTGCAAAAGTTTATTAGCCCTCGAAGCAAAGTACTACTATGCATGCCCCTAGAGGGATAGATTGGTAGGAAAAGACCATCGCTCGTCCTCGACTGCCACTCATAAGGAAAGCAATAAAAGAACACCTATGTGTCAAAATTGTTACACAACTTTTACCATACGTGCATGCTAGGGGACTTGCCAACTTTAACAAGAGTATTTCTCAATTTCACAATTACTCAACTAGCACACTCTAATATTACCACCTTTATATCTCAAAACACTTATCAAGTATCTAACTTCTCATGATATTCAATAAACTCAATATAAAAGATTAATTTCACAATTAAAGCACATTACCATGCTGTTTAAGACTCTCAAAATAATATAAGTGAAGCATGAGAGTTCAACAATTTCTATAAAATATAACCACCGCCGTGCTCTAAAAGATATAAGTGAAGCACTAGAGCAAAACTATATAGCTCAAAGAATATAAGGGAAGCACATAGAGTATTCTAACAAATTCCGACTCATGTGTGTCTCTCTCAAAAGGTGTGTATATCAAGGATGATTGTGGCAAACTAAAAAATAAAGACTCAAATCATACAAGACGCTCCAAGCAAAACACATATCATGTGGTGAATAAAAATATAGCTCCAAGTAAATTTACCGATGGATGAGGACGAAAGAGGGGATGCCTTCCGGGGCATCCCCAAGCTTTGGCTTTTTGGTGTCCTTAGATTATCTTGGGGTGCCATGGGCATCCCCAAGCTTAGGCTCTTGCCACTCCTTGTTCCATAATCCATCAAATCTTTTACCCAAAACTTGAAAACTTCACAACAGTAAACTTAATGTAAAAATCTCGTGAGCTCCGTTAGTGAAAGAAAACAAAACACCACTTCAAGGTACTGTATTGAACTCATTATTTATTTATATTGGTGTTAAACCTACTGTATTACAACTTCTCTATGGTTTATAAACTATTTTACTAGCCATAGATTCATCAAAATAAGCAAACAACACACGAAAAACAGAATCTGTCAAAAACAGAACAGTCTGTAGTAATCTGTAACTAACGCAAACTTCTGGAACTCTAAATTCAGCAAAAATAGGAAGACCTAAATAATTTGTTTGTTGATCTTCTGCAATTGGAATCAATATTATATCACGTTCTGGTAATTTTTAACAATTGTTTTCATGAACAGAAAGTTTCTGGAATTTTCAGCAAGATCAAATAACTATCATCCAAGAAGATCCTATAGGTTTAACTTGGCACAAACACTAATTAAAACTTAAAAACAAATCTAACAAGAGTCTAGATCAAAGATTTGTTCCTAAAAACAAGCAAAAAGCAAAAAAACTAAAAATAAAATTGGTTGCCTCCCAACAAGCGCTATCGTTCAACGCCCCTAGCTAGGCATAAAAACACGGATAGAGCTAGGTATTGCCATCTTTGGTTGGCAATTCTTCAATAAGGAGCCTATAACCCCTAGGGGTTTCTTCATTTTTATTAATAATCAAACTTCTAGGCACGAAATCAAAGAAATCTCTTGTGGAAAAAATCTCTTGTGGCAAAAGGTTCCTTAAGCATAGCAAAAAGATCGGGGTGAACACTTATGGATTTAAGGTTTGCCTTCCCTTTACTAGAAGTTTCACCCATATTCTTAGGAACATACATTAACTTGGAAAGCTTAGCATTGGAAGAAGTGTTTTTCACGAAAGAAAAGGCAGATCCTAGGTTAGTAATAATATCCTCAACTTTATTAATTCTAGTGGAATCTTGATCTATCCTTTCATTAACCATAGGTTCCTTTTCTTCAATTTTTTTAAGAGAAAATCCTACCTTAGATCCATATTGGGTAATTTGATTATGGATCTTTTTATCCAAATTTTCAATCAACTCTACGGTGGCAATTTTATTTTCAATAATTTCAAGTCGTTGCATCACATGTTCCAAAGTTAAAATAGTTCCATTAACCCAAAGGGGTGGTGAGCCAAACAAATCTATCATAGCATTATAAGAATCAAACGTATGGCTACCCAAAAAGTTTCCTCCGGTAATGGTATCAAGAATATATCTATGCCAAGGGGTGATGCCTACATAAAAATTGCGAAGTAAAATGGTAGTAGATTGCTTTCTAGCAGATTTATTTTGAGCGTTACAGATTCTATACCAAGCATCTTTTAGACTTTCTCCCTCCCTTTGATTAAAATTAAGAACTTAATTCTCAGGAGACAGAGGAGTAGATAAAGGACTAGCCATAGCGACAAAGAAGGCGAAAAAGAGGCAAACGGCAAGGGTGAAGTGGGGGACAGGAAAACGAGAGGCAAATGGCAAATAATGTAATGCGAGGGATAAGGGTTTGTGATGGGTACTTGGTATGTTGACTTTTGTGTAGACTCCCCGACATCGGCGCCAGAAATCCTTCTTGCTACCTCTTGAGCACTGCGTTGGTTTTTCCCTTGAAGAGGAAAGGGTGATGCGGTAAAGTAGCGTAAGTATTTCCATCAGTTTTTGAGAACCAAGGTATCAATCCAGTAGGAGGCTACGCTCGAGTCCCTCACACCTACACAAACAAATAAGAACCTCGCAACCAACACGATAAAGGGTTGTCAGTCCCTTCACGGTCACTTACGAGAGTAAGATCTGATAGATATGATCAGATAATATTTTTGGTATTTTTATGATAAGGAGAAATAAAGATGCAAAGTAAAATAAAAGGCAATGGAAATAGCTAAGTGTTGGAAGACTAATATGATGGAAAATAGAACCGGGGGCCATATGTTTCACTAGTGGCTTCTCTCAAGAGCATAAGTATTACGGTGGGTGAACAAATTACTGTCGAGCAATTGATAGAATTGAGCATAGTTATGAGAATATCTAGGTATGATCATGTATATAGGCATCACCTGCATGACAAGTAGACCGACTCCTCCCTGTATCTACTACTACTACTCCACACATCGACCGCTATCCAGCATGCATCTAGAGTATTAAGTTCATAAGAACAGAGTAATGCTTTAAGTATGATGACATGATGTAGAGGGATAAACTCATGCAATAAGATATAAACCCCATCTTGTTATCCTCGATGGCAACAATACAATATGTGGCTTGCTACCCCTGCTGTCACTGGGAAAGGACACCGCAAGATTGAACCCAAAGCTAAGCACTTCTCCCATTGCAAGAAAGATCAATATAGTAGGCCAAACCAAACTGATAATACGAAGAGACTTGCAAATAGAACCAATCATACATAAAAGAATTAAGAGAAGATTCAAATATTGTTCATAGATAATCTTGATCATAAACCCACAATTCATCGGTCCCGACAAACACACCGCAAAATAAGATTACATCGAATAGATCTCCACGAGAATCATGGGGAACTTTGTATTGAGATCCAAAGAGAGAGAAGAAGCCATCTAGCTAATAACTATGGACCCGAAGGTATGAGGTAAACTACTCACACATCATCGGAGAGGCTATGGTGTTGATGTATAAGCCCTCTGTGATCAATGCCCCCTCCGACAGAATGCTTGAAAAGGCCCCAAGATGGGATCTCACAGGTACAGAAGGTTGCGGCGGTGGAATTAGGTTTTTGTGGTTGCCCCTGATGGTTTGGTGGTACGTAGGTATATATAGGAGGAAGAAGTACGATGGTGGAGCAACATGGGGCCCAAGAGGGTGGAGGGCGTGCCTTGGGGGGGGGGGGGTAGGTGCGCCCCCCTGCCTCATGCTCTCCTTGTTGATTACTTTGACTCCAAGTCCTCTGGATCACGTTCGTTCCAAAAATCACGTTCCCGAAGGTTCCATTCCGTTTGGACTCCGCTTGATATTCTTTTTCTGCGAAACACTGAAATAGGCAAAAAATAACAATTTGGGTTGGGCCTCCGGTTAATAGGTTAGTCCCAAAAATAATATAAAAGTGTATAAATAAGCCCATTAAACATCCAAAACAGAATATATAATAGCATGGAATAATAAAAAATTATAGATACGTTGGAGAAGTATCAGTCCCATAGGTGGCCGTAGTTTCCCATGACATCTTTGGCACACCAGGTAGGGGGATCACTTGCGCGAACCTGAAACCGTGAGAAGCACGTCATCTTCATCACCATTTTCATCATCAATGGCTCCATCGACTATGGCGCCCAAGAAGAAACCCGGTGTTGCAGCTCACCCGCCCACCTTGAAGGCTCTGCCACCCACGACCGCCAACGCCGCGGGAAATGCGTAGGCACACGAAGATGTGGGCCTTGCGGGGGACGCGGTCGGCGCAGGCGGCGTTGTCACCACCTCCCCCACCGTCGAAGGAGGAGCGGGAGGTACCAGAGGAGAGCAGCATCAACAACTTCCCAATGGTCATGCTCAACGAGGTAAGAATGAAGGGGTTATTCTGTCTGCACCTCTTCCCCTCGCTGAAGGGAAAATCCACAGTGGTGGCACCAGTCTGGGGCAAATCGCCACCCTCCGGCCGCCCCCGCCACGGGCACGACCACAGGGAGCGCGCCTCCCCTGGAGCGGGTTGACCCAGCCACTGTGCCCAATGGAGCCACTAGCCCTCAAGCACCTTCACCGCGTCACCGTGCCATCCAAGTGGCTGGCTCGCAAGAGCGAGGTCGTGACGCAGTCACCATTGGCACCGTCAGAAGCCGGGCGACGATATGATCTACATCATCATCACCAATGCCAAGCACCACTACGGAGTCTGATTGGCTTCGCCGAGGTTGGGGGCTCACAGCGAGCTGGCCTGCCGCGGCCTCCCTAAGAGACGACAACGGCTCGTGCTGCTGGCCATACAGAGGGGCCACCCCCACTGTGCAGTCCCAACCACGGCAATCAGCACGGGAGCTGCAGAATCAAGAACCCGATGATGTCTCGATGGCCTCTTCCGACCCTCGAGCACGTCCTGGCCAACGACGAGCCCCGAAGGATAGGCGGAGGGGAGGCGCGCGCATCGTTATCGAGCGATGCCGCGATGACCACCGCCTGCATAGCTTCTAGTCGTGACGCATCGGTGGGCTCAGTGATGATATTCGCCGTGTCGAGCTCGTGGTCTTATTCTTGTAGCACCGGAATGGAAACCTTCGGGGGATTCCCCGGGAAACCGCGCTCGTCCTTGCTCCCTTTGCACCGAAAGGGTAACTGCCTCGTCTATGTCCGCTAGCGCCCGCCTGGCCATGGTCATCATGTTTCACGTCATCGCAGCCTCGTGAAGCTGGGTACCTGCATAGAAATCTCCACTCCTCGGGAGGCCGCCTCTCTGGAAGTCTTGGCGCCGTTCTCCTCACGAGGCTGGGGCCCTCATGAGGGTCTTGTCTTGGAGGCCTTGCAGCTGGGCCGTACCATGCCATCGAGGGGGCCACACCATTGGCCACAAGCAGGCAGGTCTGCCTGGTTCCCAGAACACCGACAGTGTTCGCTACTTGGATAATTTGATATGAGGGTGGATCGGTGCTTTGTTGTTGTTCTTACTTGAACAAACCTCCTACTTATGATTAACCCCCTCGCAAGCATCTTCAACTATGAGAAAAGTATTAAGATAAAATCTAACCATTGCATTAAACTTTTGGATCCAAACCGGTCCCTTATTAAGTAGCACATAAACTAGGGTTTAAGCTTCTGTCACTCTAGCAACCTATCATATAATAACTACTCATCAATGCACCCCCTTAGGCCCAAATATGGTGAAATGCCATGTAGTCAACATTCACATGACACCACTAATGGAATCACAACATACATATCATCAAAATATCGAACACATATCAAGTTCACATGATTACTTGCAACAAGATTTCTCTCGTGACCTCAAGAACAAAAGTAACTACTCACAAATGATAATAATGCTCAAGATCAGAGGGGTATTAAATAGCATAATGGATCTGAACATATAATCTTCCACCAAATAAACCATATAGTAATCAACTGCAAGATGTAATCAACACTACTAGTCACCCACAGGTACCGATCTAAGGTTCCGGTACAAAGATTAAACACAAGATATGAACTAGGGTTTGAGAGGAGGTGGTGCTATTGAAGATGTTGATGAAGATTGGCCTCCCAAAAATGAGAGGGTTGTTGGTGGTGATGATGACGATGATTTCCCCCTCCGGGAGGGAAGTTCCCCTGGGGTAATTGCTCCGCCGGAGGGCAAAAGTGCTGCTGCCCAAGTCCCTCCTCGAGATGGCGGCGCTTCATCCCGAAAGTACTCCCTTTGTTCTTTTCTAGGTCAAAATGACTTATGTACCAGAAGTGGGGCACCGGAGGTGGGCCGGGGAGGGCCTCGCGCAGCCAGTTAGGTTGTGCCCACCCGGTGGGCCTCCTCCAGTAGTTATTTGCTCCAGTATTTTTCTTTTATTCCAAAACAATTCTCCATAAAGTTTCAGCTCAATTGGAGATGCATAGAATAGGTAACTCAAACGTAGCTTTTTCAGGTCCAGAATTCCAGCTGCCGGCATTCTTCCTCTTTGTGTAAACCTAGCATATTATGAGAGAGAAGGCATTAGAACTACACCAAAAAGCATTTTTATGCATAAAAACATAGTAAATAACAGTAGGTAAACATCATGCCGAATGGACGTATCAACTCCCCCAAGCTTAGACCTCGCTTGTTCTCAAGCGAAAAAACAAAATTGAAAACATGTCAACATGCTTAGAGAGAGAGAGAGGAGTCGATAAAAGCAAAATACAGACATAGAAGCATCATGTATATTATTATAACAACAACAAACTTTATTATAGAACCTTTACCACACAACTTTTATCATAAACATTTTCATGATCAAGTGACAATTCATCAAACATCGAAGTATAAAGCATAAACTCTATTGAAAACCAACAAACTATGTTCTCAGTGAACTTTGCAACTACAATTCATCATATTTTCAGGAAGGTCACGTATCAGAGCCTTTTGGCAAGTCCACATACTCAACCATCATATAGTCTTCTATGATTGCTAATACTCACCGCATACCCATGAGCAAAAAGATTCAACCAGACACATAGGAAGATAGGGGCTTATAGTTTATCCTGCCAACGTATTCACCTCAAGGGTGAAGTCAACAATAATAACTCATGCTCACCCATATCCAACTGGATATATGTGTCTATATCTTTCCTCACCACATGATGCTTGCAAAAGAGAAAATAAAAAGGAATAGGGAAGAAAACTTTGACTGTTCCGTAAAAGTAAATACATGAAAGTAAAAGATAGGCCCTTCGCCGAGGGAAGAAGAGGTTGCCATGTGATTTTTGGTTGTATGCTCAATCTCTTAGTGCAAAAGAATGTCACGTTATATTGCCACTTGTGATAAAAACCTTTATTACGCAGTCTGTCGCCTTTATTATTTTGCCATCACAAGTTTGTGTAACGCTCAATTTTCTCTTACACTAAATGATCCAACACATTTAGAAGCAATTTTTATTTCCTTATTGCACTGATGAAAACTTACTTGAAGGATCTTACTCAATCCATAAGTAGGTATGGTGGACTCTCAAAACAAGATTTGGGTTTAAGGGTTTTTGGATGCACAAGTAGTATCTCTACTTAGTGCGGGATTTTTGGCTAGCAAAGATAGGGGGCAAGAACCACATGTTAAAGGATCTATGAAAATATAATTTCTATGTGAATATGGACAAACATAAATCATTATGTTGTCTTCCTTGTCCAACATCAACAATTTTGGCATATAATATTTTGATGGGGGCTCACAATCATAAAAGATGTCCAAGATAGTGTATTTGCATGTGAATCTTCTCTTCCCTTATTAAATCTTTCATGAATTGCATCATTGACCAATGCTATGTTTGTCAATATCCAATAAATTTTATTACTTATACTTTTCCTTATGTGATGTCACTACTTACCATAAGATTAGCATATGATCTTTTTAATTTATTTTCCTTTCTTCTTATTGGAACATGAAAGTAAAGAAAGCAAAACTCAAACTAAAATTTCTTATATATCTCGCACACGATTACAAGGATAGATAGATCACTAAGAAAACGCTCGAGGAAAGATCGAACTAAATTTGTATTCAACTAAATCAAAAGATAACTAAAGATCGAAGTAAGACAACTAAAGGTAAAGATAGTGGTGGTAATACAATACCGTGACACATCCCAGATACGTCTCCAACGTATCTATAATTTTTTATTGTTCCATGTTGTTATATTATCATTCTTGGATGTTTTACAATCATTTTATAGCAACTTTATATCATTTTTCGGACTAACCTATTGACATAGTGCCCAGTGCCAGTTGCTGTTTTTTGCTTGTACTTTACTTCGCAGAAATCAATACCAAACGGAGTCCAAATGCAACAAAACTTTTTGGAGAATTTTTTTGGGCCAGGAGACACAGGATGGGCCAAAGAAGTACCAAAGGGGTGCATTGAGGGGGCAAAACCCACGTGGGCGCGCCTGGGGGCCCATGCACGCCCTGGTGGTTTGTGCCCACCTCGGTGTCCACCTGCACCGCCTCTTTGCTCTATAAATACCCCAATATTCCAGAAACCCTACGGGAGTCAACAAAAATCAATTCCAGCCGCCGCAAGTTCCAGAAACCACAGATCCAATCTAGATACCATCATAGAGGGGTTCAACATCCTCATTGGTGCCTCTCCGATGATGCGTGAGTAGTTAGTAGCTAGATGGTTTCCTCTCTCTCTTTTGATTCTCAATACAGTGGTCTCTTGGAGATCTATTTGATGTAACTCTTTTTTGCGGTGTGTTTGTTGGGATCCGATGAACTTTGAGTTTATGATCATATCTATGTTTTTATCCATGAAAGTTATTTGAGTCTTTTGATCTCTTATATGCATGATTACTTATAGCCTCATATTTCTTCTTCGAATCTTTGGTTTAGGTAGGCCAACTAGATCGTTTTTTCTTGCCATGGGAAGAGGTGCTTTGTGATGGATTCGATCTTGCGGTGCTATTAAGGATAACAAGATGGGGTCTATTTCTACATCAATAGATCTTGTCTACATCATGTCAGCGTTCTTATTGCATTACTTTGTTTCTGCATGAACTTAATACACTAGATGCATGATGGATAGCGGTCGATGTGTGGAGTAATAGTAGTAGATGCAGGCAGGAGTTGGTCTACTAATCTTGGACGTGATGCCTATATAATGATCATTGCCTGGATATCATCATGATTATTTCAAGTTCTATCAATTTCCCAACAGTAATTTGTTTATCCACCGTATGCTATTTTTCTCGTGAGAAGCCACTAGTAAAATCTATGGCACCCGGGTCTCTTCTTTATCATATTTGCTTTCGAGATCTATTTTTATTCGCTTTTACTTTCAGATCTATATTTTCAAAAACCCGAAAATACCTTGTTGCACTTTATTTTATTTTGCATTTATTCGCGATCTATTTATCCAATCTATTATACTTTTATCCCATCAACTCGACAATTTCTGGCACCATTACCCGAAAGGGATTGACAACCCCTTTAACATGTCGGGTTGCAAGTATTTGTTCTTTTTGTGCAGGTACCATTTACGTAGTGTTGCATGATTCTCCTACTGATTCGATAACCTTGACCTCATCACTGAGGGAAATAGCTACCGTCGCTGTGCTGCATCATCCCTTCCTCTTTGGGGAAATACCGACGTAGTTCAAGCCGCATCAAAAGGAAATTATGGCGCCGTTGCCGGGGAGACATCATCAACACCTACCAGGTTCCTAATCACAAATCTCATCTCCTTGCAATTTACATTATTTGCCATTTGCCACTTGTTTTCCTCTCCCCCACTTCACAAAATTTGTCGTTTTATTCGCCCCCTTTTTGATTCGTCATTTTCTAATCAGATCTATCTTTTTGCTTGTGATCTTGGTACTGTGGCCAGCATGACTACTCCTCCTTTGTCACCGGATTTTGAAGTTTTATACTTCAAACAAAGGCAAGGAGAAAATTTGAAAGATGCTTGGTATAGGTTGATGGAATCCTATCGCATTTGCAATCTAAGAGGGGATGCAAAAAATTTGCTTCGGAATTTTTATATAGGTTTAACCTCGCATCATAGACAACTTTTGGATTTTGCCAAAGGAATTTTTTTGAGCTTTATGCTAATTACGCTTATGAGATCCTAGAAGGCATTTTGGTAATTCCGCCTACCAAAAAGGGGATTTCTTTTACTCAGGAAGGAGCTCAAATTTTGGATAAGTTGAGTGATTTGCATAAACATTTGGTTGAGTTACAAAAACACAATAAACCTCTAAAACATATCAGTGGAAACCTCAATCGGATGAATACCTTGATTACTCTTTGCAATAAGCGTTTGGATATTTTGGATCTCAAGATGGCCTCTTTTCCTGAAAATCTTCAGAAGCGTAAAGAGCCTCCCGGGTTTGAAAAGGCCCTTAGAAAAGTTGCAATAACTAAAGATGACAATACTTAGATCTTTGCATTATGCCTAGCTAGGGGCGTAAATGATAGCGCTTGTTCGGTGGCTACCCAATGAATAAAATTTATTTTTGTCTTTTTCTTTCTGTTCTTGAGTCTTCGAAAAATTATGCTACTGTTATGATTTTGTTTTTTTATGTTTTAATTAGTGTTTGTGCCAAGCAAAGCCTTTGGGATCATGTTGGGTGATAGTTGCTTTGATCTTGTTGGAAAACAGAAACTTTGTGCGCCAGTAACATAATTATTAAAAATCACAGAAGCATGACAAAATTCTGAACTTTTACACAAGATTGATATACAAATTGCCCACTTTGTCCTAATTTTTCAGAATTTTTGGAGTTACAGAAGTATTGAAAGTTTTCAGATTGCTACAGATTGTTTTGTTTTTGACAGATTCTGTTCTCTTTACATTGTGTGCTTATTTTGATTGATCTATGGACTCTTTAGGGGGGTTTGAGCCATTGCAAAGTTGGAATACAGTAGATAAAATGCAAAAATAAAATATGAATGGGTTCGCAACAATACTTATAACAGTGATTTGCTTTGTTATACTAACGGATCTCACGAAGGTTTTGTTGAGTTTTGTGTGATTGAAGTTTTCATGTTTTGGGTGAGATCACGATGGATGAAGGAATAATGAGTAAGAAGAGCCTAAGCTTGGGGACGCCCGAGTGGCAACCCCTCTTTCTTGTAACGAACATCGGTATTTTACTTGGAGCTATATTTTGATTCGTCACATACCATGAGTTTTGCTTGGAGCGTCTTGTATGATATGAGTCTTTGCTTGTTTTGATTTTTACTTTTAGTCTTGAATCCTTGCAGGACACACCTATTTGAGAGAGCCAACATTATGCTCGACTTGTTAGAATTGTTGTTTATGCTTCACTTAAATCTTTTTGAGCTATGGAATTGCTCTAGTGCTTTACTTATATCTTCTTGAGTATGGTGTGCTTTAGTATTTTGGAAGAAATGCTCTCATGATTCACTTAGATTTATTTGAGAGTTAGTAATTTTTTTAAGAAAATCTCTCTTGCTTCTCTTAAATTATTTTGAGAGAAGAAAATTTTTATGCTCATGTTCTTCACTTAGATTTGTTTGATCTATCAAAAGGAACATATGAAATTAGTCCCAAAGTGATAGATATTCAAGAGGGATATAATAAAAACTTTCATGAAGATCATTGGACAAAATAAACTTGATTCTTTGTATTAGTTTTGCGAAATGATAATATAATATATGAGTCATGTTGATGAGTAATTATGCTTTCGTAGGAATATTGGTGTTAAGGTTTGTGATTCCCTACGCAAGCACGAAAGTCAACAATTATGCAATGAAACTACATCCTACTTGTGGTGCATTATTCGGTGTTAATTATGCTTAATGCTCGCTTATGAGATTTTTTGTTTCTTGGTTGGATGCTTCTCAATCTTTTTCTAGCCTTCATTTGCACTAAGTATGATCATTACTTGTGCATCCAAGATCCTTAATCCAGTTTTGCCATATGAGTACACTATACCTACCTATATGCGGTATTCTTTTGCTGTTCTAAGAAAATCTATATGTGCCATCTCTAATTTTCTAGATAAATTTCTCTTTTGTGTGCTCGTACCACTCATGAAACGATAGGGGGTGGCTGATATATTTCCATGCTAGATGTGTTATTCTCAAGATGAGTGTTTATTCACTTGTCATTGCACGAGAGTATGGCAAAGGTATTAGGGATGCACAATCCTGAAATGAAAAATGAATTTAATTTATGTTGTCAAATAATAAATTCCTTGGAAAGTGTTGGTATGGAAGGCACTCGTGGATACGGCTAGCCATGGAAAGTGAAAGTATGGTGGAAAAAGGAATAAATTTTTTTTTGGAACCACCTATGATATATCTAGCATGGAAAGTATTGGGAACTACTCGATCGTTTTCATTGACAGGAAAAGCATGCCACCCAAAATGTGTTTATCTCTATCTTTTTCGCTTTGAGCTCTCGCACCTATACAAATCCCTACTTCCCTCTGTGATGGGCCTTTCTATTTACTTTAAGCAATTTTTATTTTGAGTCTCCATCTTCCCTTATAAAGCACCAACTAAGGGAGACTATGATCGAACTTGAGCATTGGGTGTAGCGAATATGCGAGTGTGTTTGATGAATGGATCAATGATTGAGCATAATAGGCTAGGGATAACTTACTTTAGTGTTGATATTTTCAAAGACATGGTTGCTTGTTGATATGGTTGATAACTGAAACTTCATGTCAAAACTAGACTATTGCTTTGAATCATATAAAAGTCCAAATGTCCATGCTATAAAGAAAAGAATATGTGATGAACATGTCAGGCAGCATTCCACATCAAAAATTCTATTTTTATCATTTACCTACTCGAGGACGAGCAGAAATTAAGCTTGGGGATGCTGATATGTCTCCAACGTATCTGTATTTTTTATTGATCCATGTTGTTATATTATCATTCTTGGATGTTTTACAATCATTTTATAGCAACTTTATATCATTTTTTGTGACTAACCTATTGACGTGCCAGTTGCTATTTTTTGCTTGTTTTTTACTTCCCAGAAAATCAATACCAAACGGAGTCCAAACGCAGGAAACTTTTTGTAGAATTTTTCTAGGCCAGAAGAGACAAGATGGGCCAAAGAAGTACCAGAGGGGTGCCCCAAGGGGGGCACAACCCACCTGTGCGCGCCTTGGGGCCCAGGTGCGCCCTGGTGGGTTGTGCCCACCTCAGTGGCCTCCCACATCGCCTCTTTGCTCTATAAATACCCCAATATTCCAGAAACCCTAGGGGAATCGACGAAAATCAATTCCAGCTGCCACAAGTTCTAGAAACCACAGATCCAAAATAGACACCATCACGGAGGGATTCATCATCCTCATTGGTGCCCCTCGGATGATGCGTGAGTAGTTCATTGTAGACCTACGGGTCCGTAGTTAGTAGCTAGATGGCTTCCTCTCTCTCTCTTTTGATTCTTAATACAGTGGTCTCTTGGAGATCTATTTGATGTAATTATTTTTTGCAGTGTGTTTGTTGGGATCCGATGAACTTTGAATTTATTATCAAATCTATGTTTTTATCCATGAGAAGAGTCTTTTGATCTGTTATATGCATGATTACTTATAGCCTCGTATTTATTCTTTGGTTTAGTTAGGCCAACTAGATCGATTTTCTTTCCATGGGAAGAGGTGCTTTGTGATGGATTCAATCTTACGGTGCTTGATCCCAGTGACAGAAGGGGAACCGACACGTATGTATCGTTGCTATTAAGTATAACAAGATGGGGTCTATTTCCACATAAATAGATCTTGTCTACATCATGTCATCGTTCTTATTGCATTACTCTGTTTCTCCATGAAATTAATACACTAATCTGGCGGTCGATGTGTGGAGTAATAGTAGTACATGCAGGCAGGAGTCGGTCTATTAATCTAGGACGTGATGCCTATCGGCGTTCTGGGAATGGGGGTCCCTAGACTTGCTTGCCTGCGGCCCACGGCGTGGCTCTGCAAGTGGGCCCGTACGGCCCATCTTCACCAACAAGCGCTCAAGACCCTCGCGAGGGGCCAAGCCTCGCGAGGCGGACGACACGAGACCTCCTCGGGAGCGGCCTCACCAGGTTGGCTCGCGAGGGGCGGAGAGATCACGGCAGGGCAAACCTCGCGAGGTTCTCGTGACGTGAGCCATGACGACCGAGACCAGGCGGGCGCCAGCGCGCACAGTGTCCTTGTTTCCTCTTTGGTGCTAAGGAGGCAAGCGCAGGTGCGGAGTACCGAGGCGTCAAGCAAAGGTTTTCCTATCAGTGCAACAAGACCAAGACCAGCAGGACGGCAAGACGGAGGTCACCATGGGGCCCAAGGCGGCGTCACCGCCAGAGCCTTTGGCAGGCGAAGAATACTTTTGTCAGGATAAGTTGTACTAGCAGTCCCAAATTGGCCGTTGTTGGCTCCCTTCCCGCTCAATATTTGGGAAGAGGACCAGGGCCTCTATAAATAGGACTAGCCACCACAATAGGAGGCAACTAAGCCTCAGTCATCTGATCTTGAGCCAATCCCTAGCCACACACGGAACACAAGAACACCTCAACCTCAGGAGGATGTTCTTCCCCTTGTAACTGTTCATCCTCAGCCCTAGAAGCAATCCGCCACCACCACACTGGAGTAGGGTATTACACCACAACGGTGGCCCGAACCAGTATAAATCTTGTGTTCTTTGTGTTGCGAATTCATCGAGTTAGCCCTTGAGATCTTAGCAAAGCTAGGACGTAGATCGGTGGGGGAAGAACTTCACGCACCCTAGTGTTCGAACCTTGAGGGTTTTGCCGGAACCTGAGATCCGATATTTGGCGTGCCAGGTAGGGGTGCGCTGAGGCTTCCTTCCCGTCGATCCGCGCTCCGCCACCACCGCGCTCCACCCTCATGGCGGGCGTCCCGCTCCCGGCTCCGACGGCAGACACTGACGACGGGGCCAGGGGGCTCCGAGCCTTGGCCCCCGCCTTGCGGCAGGTGCAGTGGCCACCCAAGTTCAAGCCGGAGATGCCGCCGTGCTACGACGGCGCGGCAGACCCGTCAGCTTTCCTGCTGGCATATCAGGAGGCCGTCCTCGAGGCCGGGGGCGACGACAAGGTCATGGCCAACTGGTTTCTCATGGCTCTCACCGGCGCGCCGAGCGCCTGGCTGCTCAACCTCCCAGGATCCACGGTGGCATCTTGGGAGGAGCTGCGCGCCTCTTCACTGTGCGCTACGCGGCACCAGCGCACCACGCGGTCGCGACCCTACTAGGCGGCTCTCAAGCACCACCTTCAGATTGCTACATCAAGCCATTCCTTCGCCAAATCGGCGCCGCTTCCAAACGCTCGGGGGCTCCGCTAGGCTAGGCTGCGCCCGAGGTCGACCTCGCCTTCGACTCGGGAGACCACCCCGTGACCACCGTCGGCTCGGGTATGCTCCCGATGCTTTGCACGCCCACAATCTGCAATGTGGCTATTACCAAGACCCTCATCGACGCCGGCGCCGGCCTCAACGTACTCTCCGTGGAGGCCTTCAGCCTTCTTCACGTACCGCTCGAGCGGCTCAGCCTCAGCAAGCCTTTCTCAGGAGTTGGCTACGGTGCCGCCCATTCCCTGGGGTAGATTCGCCTCCCTGTCACCTTTGGCACGCGCAACAACTACCGCACCGAGCTGGTCGACTTCGACATCGCCCGGCCTCCCGTACAACGCCATCCTCGGGTACCCAGCTCTGACCCAGTTCATGGCAGTGAATCATTCAGCCTACAACCTCATGAAGATGCCTGGAAGCAGGGGCGTCCTCGCCATCAAGGGGGACACCAAGGAGGCCCTAGCGGCGCTCAAGCTTGCCCTCAAGACCGGCCAAGGAAGCTGCATCAACCAAGAAGAAGCAGCTGTTCACCCAGGACAAGGCAGAAGCCAAGCAGGTGCCAGTCGATAAGGACGGGTCCTCAGGAGCCACCTTTACCATATATACATGCCGACCTTGACCCAAGCCAAGAGGAAGCACTGGTGAAGTTGTTGCATGAGAACAAGGAGATATTCGCATGGGAACCCAAGCAGCTGGTGGGGTTCCCAATAGAGGTGATTCAACATCACTTCAGGGTGTGCCCCAATGTACGCCCTATGAAGCAGCGGGCGAGACGGTAGTCCACGGAGAAGCAGGCCTTCATCTGTCGGCGTTCTGGGAACGGGGGTCCCCAGACTTGCCTGCCTGCGGCCCACAGCGTGGCTAGGCAGTAGGCCGTACGGCCCATCTTCATCAACAAGGTATCCAAGACCCTCGCGAGGGTCCAAGCCTCGCGAGGCGGACGGCACAAGACTTCCTCTGGAGTGGCCTAGCCAGGCGGCCTCACGAGGAGCGGAGATATCAAGGCGGGGCAAATTTCACGAGGGACTCGTGACGTGAGCCATGACGAACGGTGCCAGGCGGGCTCCAGTGCGTGCAGCGTCCCCATTTCCTCTTTGGTGCTAAGGAGGCAAGCACAGACGAAGAGTACCGAGGCATCAGGCAAAGGTTTCCATATTGGTGCGACAAGACCAAGACCAGGAGGACGACCAGGCGGAGGTCATCGTGGAGCCCAAGACGGCGTCACCCCAGGGCTTTTCGCTGGCGAAGACCACTTTTGTCAGGATAGCTTGTACTAGCTGTCCCCCTTCAAATAAGCCCGCCGTTGTTGGCTCCCTTCCCGCTCAACATTTGGGAAGAGGACCAGGGCCTCTATAAATAGGACTAGCCACCACAATAGTGGGAGAGGGGGTAGTTCATCGAATCCTCACACCACAAGTTCATACGCACAAGAACACCTCAACCTCAGGAGGCTGTTCTTCTCTTGTACTGTTCATCATCAACCCAAGAGGCAATCCACCACCACCACACTGGAGTAGGGTATTACACCACAACGGTGGCCCGAACTAGTATAAACCTCGTGTCCCTTTCTATGTTGTCAGTTCGCCGAGTTCGTCCGCAAGATCTTAGCGGCTAGAGCGTAGATCGATTGGAGGGAAAGACTTTGCGTGCACCCCAGTGTTCAAACCTTAAGGGTTTGCCGAAGCCCCACATCCGACATTTGGCGCGCCAGGTAGGGATGCGTCGTGGTTTCCCTTCCATCGGTTCGTTGCTCCGTCGCTCCGTCGTTTCCTTGGCAGACGCTCGCTGTGCTCAAGCTGAGCGTCGGGCTGCCCTCTCCGCCCGCGTCGCTCAGACAGCTCCCGCAGGCAGGCCACCTCGTTGTTCTCCGTCTCCTATCGCCAACGCTGCCACCGGCCCGGCGGGGAACGAGCAGCAGGCGTCCTCTCTTCATCCTTCGGTGCGGCAGGACGGCCGCACCGCTACTCCATCGCTCACCCTGCTGGTTCTTCGTCTCGCGTGCACCGCGCTCCCATGGAGGCACGAGCCGCGCTCATCGGGGCGAACGAGCTCCTGCGCTACCGCCCTGTCGACGACATCTACGAGGAGTGGCTCGACCGTGTCGCCGAGCTCATCCGCACCGCAGGGGGCTCTCCAGCGCCGTCCAACTTCCTGCCTCCCCCTCAACCAGCCGCGGGCGACGGGGCTCATGGCGTGCCTCCACCACCTCACCCCAAGACGGTGCCTTGGCACCAAGGCGCGCACCTCCGTGGCGTGATCCACCGCGCCCGGCGCACGCGCGTGAAGAAAGAAGCTTCCAAGAAATCCCCCGGCCGCGAGAAGCTGCGCCGGCGCTCCCCGCTCCACCTCGTCAAGACCGCGCACCGCGCGCAGCAGCGCAGCATGAACCCCGTCAAGATCAAGCTCTACCCCTGAAGCGGGCCCCGGTAACCACAGCCGGCTGCCGCGCCTTCACCCCCGAGCTGCGTAGCGTCTCCTGGCCAGGCAAGTTCAATCCAGACCTGCCTCCTCGCTATGACGGCACCGCGGACCCCGTGGAGTTCCTGCAGCTCTACGAGCTGAGCATCGAAGCGGCCAACGGCAACAAAAAAGTCATGGCGAACTGGTTTCCCATGGCTCTCGAGGATGGGGCCCGCTCTTGGCTCCTGAACCTGTAGCACGGCTCGATCTCCTCCTGGGACGAGATCCGCGACCGCTTCGTCGCCAACTTCCAGGGCACTCGCGACCGCCCACCGGCCGCGGGTGACCTACGCCGCATCAAGCAACAGCCAGGAGAAACCCTCCAGAAGTACATCCAGTGCTTCAACAACACCCGCCTCAAGATCCCCAAGGTCATGGACGAGGCCATTATCTCCGTATTTTCTGACGGCGTCTGTGACGTCAAGATGAAGGAAGAGCTGGCTATCCACGAGGAGCTCTGCACCTCTCAGGAGCTGTTCAACCTAGCGACCAAGTGCGCTAGAGCTGAGGAAGGGCGTCTCTCTCTCCTCGAGCTACCGGCTGCAGGAGCGGAAGAAAAGAAGACAAAGGCCAAGGAAGTGAAGCGCAAGGAGGCAGTGGTGCTCGCAGCGGAGCCCGACACCAAGCGAGGCAGAGATCAGCCTGAGTCGTCCAAGAACGGCCGACCGTTCTGCGCCTTCCACAACCTGAACACCCACAACACCAGCGACTGCCAAGAGCTCAGGGCCATACGAGAAGGACGCTACGGTCGACGCCCCGAGCGCAACGACCGGGGCTACGGACGCGGAGGATGACGTGGAGGCGGACGATCGGACGACCGTGGCCCACGCCAGTGGCGCGACCGGCCTCGCGAGGATCGCTGGCAGGACCAACCTCGTGAGGGCGCCTGGAGGGCCCCACCTCGTGAGGATCGCCCCCAGGGCAACGCCGGTCTTCCTCTGCTACCGCCACCAACGAAAAACGACGACCACCACCAGGACGAGGGGGCTGGGTGTCGGGGAAGGCTGATCGGACCCACGAACACCTATGGGGCCGGCGGACCAGGCCCCTTGTGGTTCGGAGAAGGGCGGAGATCGCACGAAGAGCGGATCGAGGCGAAGCACACGAGCG
This sequence comes from Aegilops bicornis, assembly GCA_021605145.1. Taxonomy (NCBI): domain Eukaryota; kingdom Viridiplantae; phylum Streptophyta; class Magnoliopsida; order Poales; family Poaceae; genus Aegilops; species Aegilops bicornis. The sequence continues at coordinate 343,389,573 of CM038670.1, forward strand.
GTTTACCCAGCTTCGGAGCTCTCCGGAGAGATAATACTCCTACTGCTGCTTGTCTGATTGTATTGTGTTCTTGCTAGGGAGCGATGAGAGCTACAAAACCTAACGTGAGTGTCTCTGGTCTGGAATGAGTCGAACTGGCCGAACCCCCTCTACGTGCGCACGGGCCTCCTTTTATATGCTCAAGGGGTCTCCGACAGGTGGCAACATAGAGGAGGGTACAAATGTAAAAACAGTAGTTGGTACACCTACTTGAACAGTGTACAGTGCAGAATACCTAACTCTGACGGCAAGCGACAAAAGCATTAAATGCATGTCCGTGTCGTCTAAATAGTGCAACAGAGCGCCACCGTTTGCCACGATGACGGGCTTGTCAGCGCCGCTTATCGCTGCTTTCCGCTGGCTGCACAGCCCCTTGACACGCGTGCATGGAATGGTCTCATGTCGACACGTTGGTGGATGAGCTGGAGCGGAGATGAAGAGAGGTTGCCTGCCGCGGCAAACGCCTTTGTCGCGCTGAATCCTTGTCGCTGCCGGAGGCTTGTCGCATTCGAGCCTTCCCGCAAGCTCCTCTTGCCGGGACCTTGTCTTATGCGTACCTTGAGCGGCCTTCCCGGCAAGCTCCTCTTGCCGGGGCTTTGTCTTCTTAGGTAAATACTTTGTTCTTGAATGGCTCCACAGGAGCCACGGAGGATCTTGGCGGTGACCAGGCAAGCCTTGCCGCGGGGTGCTGCAACTGTCCGTGCACAAGTTCGGGATACTGGGGTACCCCTACTCCAGTACACCGACAGGAGCCCCCGGGCCTGGGCCGCACACGGTGCCGAGCGTTGTCGGGCCAGGCCCAGAAACAGTGCACGGTCACCCGCGGCCTTGATCACGCTGCTACTCGCCCCGGACCCACCACGTCCCCCACTAACGGCACGCGCCGAACGTGGCGCCGTGCGAGAGATCGTGGGCGTGGTCGTGGGGGGTTTCTTTATTAGGAAAAGCGAAACGTCCGCCCCCCCCCCCTCCTCCCTTCTTATAAACAGGGGAAACAGGGGCCGGTCGTCCACCTCGCCATTGCCGTCTTGTCCTGAAAACCACCGCCGCTCCCCTCTTCTTCTCCAGTGCGAAGAGAGCAGCGCTCCGCTTCCTTTCGCCATTAAAGCACGCCGACGCCGTCGACCTCCTCCGCCGCCCGCCATGGCTTCAAGGCCGACAAGGGGAAGGGGTGAAATCGCCGAGGCGCAGCGGCTCGGCGCTGCGCAAGCGAGCGGGCCATCTTCTCCCCAGCTCGGCGCGAAGGAGCTGAGAGGGAGAGCTTCTACCTCTTCCGGTCGACGGAGAAGCGTGCGCATCCGCCAAGACGACGGTACTCCCCGCCATCGGCCGGATTTAGCCCCAACTCGGGTACCCTTTCTTTGCCCTTTTTCTATTATGCGGCTCTCGCTCACTTTTTCGAGTTCTTTTGCGATATCATGAACACATATGGCCTCCGCCTCCTTGATTTCACTCCCAACGCTGTCTTGACCATGGCGGTTTTCGCACATCTTTGCGAGAACTTTGTCGGAGTCCACCCAAATGTGGCACTCTTCCGCCATTTCTTCGTGCCCCGCGTCGAGAGAGGAGAGCCGCTTGCTGGAGGGATAGCTTGGGTCTCTGGGATCGGCAAGAAAGAGGCCTACCCGGAAGGAGAGTTCCGTAACAAGTGGGAGGAGGGAGAGCCAACTGGTGTTGGATCGTAGAGGAGAACCCGCAGCCCTTCATCGCTGCGGCGCCAAAACCCAATAGTGCGCGGAACGATTGGAGCAACTTACACGGAGGATGCTAGGATGAAGATAGTTGTGACCGGATTTTGCGCCAAGCTTGCCGGACTAATCAGAGTGCAATGGGCGCAGACTTCCTTCGCCCGCATTGCTCCCTTGCAGGAAAGGAGGAGGGCTGCTTGGGAGTTCCAGAATGCGGCAGACATCATGAGGCTGCGCCCGGGTCTCAATTGGAATTTCACCGTCTTGGAGCTGGATTCGATGCTGCTAGAGTTGTTTAAGAGCGACCCCGATCACCCCGAGTGGTTTAGGTTGCCGAGGGGGTCGCCCCACAGGCAACAACTCAGCACTCGACCGCATCCGTGCTATGATGCCGCCAGCGATTCCCATGGGATCGCTCCAACTCGCAAGAGCCTTCCGACGAGATCGCGGCAGCAGTTCTTCGACACCTTGGAAGAGGTGCAGATCCGCTCCGACGAGCAGAAGAGGCTCACCCGCGACACCACCAATGAGGAGATGGTGCGTATTGCCACCAGGCTGGAGGAGGCGGCAGCAGCTGCTGCCGCTGGCGCCTTCGGGTTCATCAGGAGGAGGCGGACGCAGCCGAGGCGGCAAGCCTTGCCGAGCGAAGGGAGTTCGCCCGGCGAGGAAGAGGTTGTCGCACCCAGGCTGAGTCGAGCGGACCAGCCGAGGGCGCTCAGCTCCACCTTCCGGTGACCTGCCGCCAACGGAGCCCGGCTCGCCAAGAGGCGCCTCGCAAGGCCGAGACGGCAGGGCGATGACAGACGGGTTTGACAGCCGCAGCACATGACGCGCTTCTATCAAGGGTAAGCGATGTTGCCGCTGGAGCACCCCACACTGCTGCGACAAGCTGGGCGGGATCCTCCTGTGCCACCGTCGATGCCTCCGCCAAGCGGGCGAAGAGAGCCCACCTCCGCCTCGTCGCACCGGAGGCGAGCCGGAGTTTGACTTCTCCGCGCTTAGCTCCGAGGAAGAAGAAGAAGAGTAAGCTTTAATATTGTACTTGTATTTCTTTAATTTTGTTGCTTTGTCTTGAATCTGACTTGCTTCGTTCTGAACTTTTTCCTTTTCAGGACGCTAGCCCATAGAGCGTCGAAGAGGGCCAAGACCCCGGTGGTCGTCGTTGAGGACGATTCACCTGTGGCAACAGGAGGCGATCTCGAGACCCCTTGCCGGATCCGCAACCTTTTCAGAGCAGCCCCCAAAGACAGCCCCTGTGGTAAGGCACGCGGTTTTCTCCTTATCATTAGGCATGCAAGGGTGCTCCTTCTTTATTGGTATCTCATCGCTTGTTTGTGTAGGAGCAGAGCAGCCTCATCAGAGGGCTCGGAAGCCGCTCAAACCTCGCTCACATGACCACGCCCGCCAAGGGAGGATTTTCCGGCAAGGGAGCGCCCTCCGACAAGGGAGGCTACTCCGCAAGGGAGGCTACCCCGGCAAAGGATAGCACCAGTGATCCTCCAGTGGTCGAGACCATGGCTGCAGATCCCATTGCAGGTAATCCCTTTGCGCGAAAATTTCCCTTGGGCTTGTTTTCTTCTGTTTTTATTTGAATGTTTGCTTGACTGTCCTTACTTCGCCTGACGCAGAGCCGATGGAGGTCGAGGTCGCCGGCGAGGAGGAAGCGCGCGGCAACCCCGGCGAGGCCGCCGTCGTGGAAGAAGAGGCCATCGTGGATGAGCCTGTCGGCGAGGGGGCCACCGATGCTGCCGACGCAGAAGCCGGCGAGGGGTCGGGCGATCGCACTGACGGCCCTGAGGCCGCAGGAGCGCCCGGCGCTACACCGACCACCGACTCCCCTGCCGCTGCTGCACCGTCAGGCCCCGGGGAGCCCCAGCCCGGCGCCTACTTGAAGGCCGGCGACGGCGTCTTCATCAAACTCCCCTGGGAGTCGAGCTCCAGGGCGCCGGTCGAAGGAGAGACCTTCGATGGCGAGCTACTCGCCTCCGCTGGGCTGACGCTGGTGGACGCGCCAAGCAGCAGCAGCGGTGAGTCTGAGGAGGAGCAGCTGTTGAAGAAGCTGCTGTCGCTCTACCGCGCCCGGCAAGCCAAGTTGGAGTCCCGGGAAGCACTTGTCGCGAGGGCGGGTGCGGACATGGAGAAGCGCGCAGAAGAGCTCCGGAGCGCCAACCAAGAAACTCTCCGGAACGTAGCAGAAGCGCGGGAGCAACTTGCAGAAGAGCGCACGGCCTTCATCCTTGAGAAGGCCACAGCTGAGGAGGAGCAGCGGCTAGCCGCCGAGAAGCTCTCCGCGCAGGAAAGCAAGCTGGCGCAGCGGAAGGTCAACCTGGACAGCCATGAGGAAGAGCTTGCCGCGCGCGAGGAGTCACTTGGCGGGGCGCTTAAGGAAGCGAAGGATGCTGCCACAGCCGCCGAGGCCGCCAAGGAGGAGTTGAAGGCAAGGTGGCTCACCGGAGGCCAGCCTTGAAGAGCGGGCGAGGGAGCTTGTCAAGGCTCAGCGCGAAGCGCCGAGAAGGACGCTTACACTTGGCGAGTTGCAGGGCCGTCTCGCTGATAGGATCAAGGAGCTCGACGCCGCCAAGGATTCCAAGGCAGATCTTCACCAAGGTTGACCACCACCGACGCAGTATTAATCGGACGGCACCAAGGAGCGGGAGGTGGGCTCGCTGGAGACGATCAAGGCCAAAGAGGAGCTGCTGGCGGATGTTGTCGCCACCTGTAGCGCCTTTGAGGGAGAGCGTGGAGCACTGGATCAAGGTCTTGTGGAGACTGCTGCTGGCATCCACAACGAGTTGATGGAGCTAGGGATGGCGGATCTTGCATACTCCTCCGACGAGCACCTCCAACCCAGCGCCAAGCTCAGCTTATTCTTCAAGGGCGTGGTGACGGGCCTCCAGCGACTCCGGGAGGAGGTCCCAAAGCAGCTGGCCGAGGAGTCACGCCAGATCTGTGCAGGAGCCCTCGAGAAGGTGTTGATGAAGGTGGCCTTCCGCAATCCAGGCCTCAACCTCAATGGCGTCCTCAGATCCTTGCCGCCAGATGCCAACGTGGAGGAGCTCAAGGCCCTTGTCGCGCCCATCGTGGACAAGGTGAACAAGATCAAGAGGATTGATGGCGACCGCGTGGACTAGGCCGCCAACTTTATCTTTCCCTTATCGCTGCTGATCATGTTTAGAAAAATTCATTAGATCTGCGACAAGTCATTTTGTAATATACTCTATCTTAGGTGATTTAATGCAACGTTATTTCCTCTACTTGATTTCTTCCTTTGTACGCTTTTTGCCCTATGCTTTTAGGGAACTCGCCGGTGCAGGCACCTTTTGTCATGAAAGCGCTGAAAAGTGAACATCAGCAGCTTCTTTGGCGGTGCTGCCTCCGATAAGCAACCTTGTCGCGACTAGCTGCAGCTCACTTAAGTTGTTGAGCGGACTCGAAACAAAGTAAGGGTGCGACTTAGCCTGCGAGTTGGTTCCTCTGCGCACAGGTTTTCCATACAAAGTACTATCGTTCGAGGAAGATAACTTAAAAATTTAAGAACTGATTGCTCAAACTTTGGCAACTTAGCTTTTCTGTCGTTTGCTCCCCGATAAAGCGAAACTTCCTCGAGCAACACTCGGTCCATAGTATTATCTTCTCCTTCCCCTGGGAACCTTTTCTTCCTTGAGAAAGAGAAAGAAGAGAAAATAAAGTCATGGAGCCTAGTGGCTCGATGTTGCTTACCGAGTGTGGGTGCTGCACAAGGTGTTAGTCAAAACATGCAATAAAATGAAGAAATCATGAATTTGACAAATTGTGCGAACGCATGAGCTTTATCGATGCACGGGTCTGCGCTCGGCTTTGTACAAAGGATTACATGCAACAGCGGCAAGACTTGTACAAAAGGTGGTTGCCGAACGGGTTCCGCAGAACCGCGCCTCTATGGGTAAAACTTACGAAGATGCTCAATGTTCCGTGAGTTGCTCACCGGAATGCCATCTTCGGTCTCTGGTATGGCGGCGCCAGAGCCTAGTGACTCGCTTTCACCCGATAAGGGCCTTCCCACTTCGGCGTCAACTTGTTTGAACTCTTGGCGGAATGAACGCGCCGAAGAACAAGGTCGCCCTCCTCGAGGCTTCTGGCACTAACTTTGCGGCTATGGTAGCGATACAAAGCTTGCTGATAACGAGCAGCTCGTACAGCGGCCTGAAGACAATCTTCCTCGAGGAGCAGTGCGTTATCTTGTCGCAGCTACTCTTGCTCAAGCTCGTCGTAAGCGAGCACTCGAGGCGATCCGTAAACGAGTTCCATGGGGAGAACTGCCTCTGCTCCATAGATTAGAGCGAAAGGTGTCTGGCCAGTGGCTCGATTTGGCGTCGTCCTGATCGACCAAAGAACCACCGGCAGCTCCTCAATCCAGTTTCTTCCGCACTTGTGCAGCCTGTCAAAAGTTCTGGTCTTGAGCCCGCGCAGCACTTCAGCATTTGCCCTCTCTGCTTGACCGTTGCTTCTTGGATGAGCAACAGAAGCAAAACAGACCTTGGCGCCAACATCTTGGACGTACTCCATGAAGGTGCGACTCGTAAATTGTGTGTCGTTATCGGTGATGATCCTGTTAGGGATTCCGAAACGGCAAACAATCGACCTGAAAAACTTGACTGCTGATTGTGCTGTCACCTTCCTCACTGCTTCCACTTCCGGCCACTTTGTGAACTTGTCGATTGCGACGTACAAGTACTCAAAGCCCCCGACAGCTCGGGTAAAAGGGCCGAGGATGTCGAGCCCCCATACCGAAAATGGCCAGGATAAAGGGATCGTCTGGAGAGCTTGAGCTGGCTGGTGTATCTGTTTGGAATGGAACTGGCACGCTTCACACTTGGTTACTTGTGCAGTTGCATCCTGGAGGGCTGTCGGCCAGAAGAAACCTTGCCGGAAAGCTTTGCCGGCAAGTGCTCTTGTGCCAATGTGGTGACCACATATGCCTCCATGTATCTCTGCCAACAGCTTTTGTCCATCTTCCCGGCAAATACACTTCAATTTCACACCGTTGAGTCTTCTTCTGTATAGTATGTTGTCGACAAACTGGTACATACTTGACTGCCGGGCTACTCTTTCCGCTTCTTCTTGCTCTTCGGGAAGTTCTCCTGTCTGAAGGAAACGGACAATCTGCTGCGCCCATGCTGGACCTTGCGGCTCGACAACAAGGACTAAAGGCACATCTGCTGCTGCGGGAAAATTAGCTTCCACGGCAAGAACCTGCGGCTCAGCCGGAGCTTGATGCTCCCCGGCAAGCTTGCCGGAGCAAAATTTGTCGGAGCGCTCGCTTCAACGAAACAAACCCCGGGCTTGTTGGAGCAGACCGCCCTCAGCTTCTGTTGGTGTCGATCTTGGGGACCTTTCCGGCGGCGGCTTCGGAAGCTTCTGCCGGAAAGTAGTCACCAGAGATCAACTTCCTCTTCTTGTCCTGTCCAGCTTGATGGTGTTACGGTCGGTTGAGTTAGCTTGAGCACAAAAATCCCTGGTTCCATTGTGCAACTTAAGTGCATCGCACTTTGACAGGCCATCAGCAATATCGTTCTGAGCCCTTGGAACATGTTCCATTTGTAGGCCGTCAAAGTGCTCTTCTAGCTTCCTCACTTCATCAACGTAGGCTTCCATCAATGGCCTCTGATAATCTTTGTTTACTTGACGGACGACAAGCTGCGAGTCACCCCGACAATGAGCTTCTTGATCCCAAGGTCCACTGCGATCTCGAGACCGGCAAGCAAACCTTCATACTCGCAAAGATTGTTTGTTGCTTGCTCCATGGGAAAGTGCATCCGGACTATGTACTTGAGATGCTCTCCGGTGGAGTGCGATGAGTAGCACGCCAAAGACCGGGCGCTTTGCAAAATGAGAAGGCACCATCAAAGTACATCAGCCACTCTTTGCTTGCCTCCTTGACGGGATGCTCGCTTCGAATTTCTTCATCCGGTGTTGGCGCCCATTCTGCTATGAATTCTGCCAATGCTCGCTTTGGATAGTTGAAGTGCTTTCAAATTGAGGCCAAAGCTTGACAGTTCCAAAGTGCCCACTCGACAATCCCGCCTGCCGCTTCGGATTCTCGCAGTATCCTCTTCAGCTGAAAGCGAGTGACGATCGTTATCTCATGTGCTTGGAAGTAATGGCGCAGCTTTCTCGAGGCCATGAGGAGGCCGAAAAGCAATTTCTGCACACCAGTACTCTTGACCTAGCCCTGCACGAGGGAACCGACAAAGTAAACTGGCGCTGCACCATCCTTTTCTCAGACCGCCTTGCGTCTGCAGGCAGATCCGTCCTTGTCGGGACCAGAGCTTGTCGGCGAAGCCACCTGCTTGTCGCTGGATGTGCTTGCCGTGGTTGCTAGCTCGTCATCCGCCTCCCTCTCCGCAAATAACGCAGCACTAACCACTTGATTGGTTGCTGCTATATATAGCAGCAACTTCTCTTGTGGCTTAGGTGCGACAAGTGTTGGAGTGGAGGACAGGTACCTCTTTATGTCCTGCAGCGCAGCCTCCGCCTTGGGAGTCCATTTTCTTCGACCTGCCTTTTTCAAAATCTTAAAAAAATGGCAGGGCGCGCTCAGCAGATCTAGAGATAAAACTGCTGAGAGCAGCTACGCAACCGGCAAGCCTTCGTACATCCTTGACGCGCTTTGGTGCTTCAATCTGCTCAATGGCCTTGATCTTGTCGGGATTGGCTTCAATACCCCACCGAGACCACGAAGAACCAGAGAAGCTTGCATTAAGGGACTCCAAGGACGCACTTCTCTGGGTTGAGTTTGAGGTTGATCTTGTGCAGATTTGCAAAGGTTTAGTACAAATCTTGTACCAGAGTTGCTTTATCCTTGCTCTTGACCACTATGTCATCCATGTAAGCTTCTACATTTCTGTGCATTTGCGGCTCAAAAGCCGCCATGGACCACTCTTGCAAACGTTGAACCAGCATTCTTCAAACCAAGGGCATCCGTATGAAACAATACGCGCCACATGGGGTAATGAATGCGGTCTTCTCCTCATCTTCTTCTCGCCATGAAGATCTGATGATATCCTGAATATGCATCAAAAAACGAAAGCAAATCACATCCAGCCGTGGAGTCGACAATCTGTCGGCGCGCCGCAAGGGAAATGGGTCTTTGGGACAAGCTTTATTAACGTCCGTGAAGTCAATACAAAGTCTCCATTTTCCATTTGCCTTGGCGCATTTACTACAGGATTGGCCAACCACGTAGGATGGAGCACTCCTCCGACGAGGCCTCGCTGCTTCCAGCTTCTTGATCTCTTCGCGATGAACTCTTGGCGCCCACCGCTGCTTTCCTCGACTTTTTGCTTGACGGGTCGCAAGCATGAGGACAAACGGCCAGGGCGGTGCTCAATCACTTTCCTGGGAACACCGGGATGTCGACGGTTGCCATGCAAACACGCCGACATTCGCCTGCAGGAAAGCAACGAAAAGTCGCCTTCCTATTTGGGGTCGAGAGAGGCACCGATGGTAAAGGTACCATCAGCGCCGCCCTCCTTGGCGACACCCTTTTGGTCTTTGGCGGAGCAGCCATCGCCTTTCTGCACTTGCCGGTGGAGCTCAATGGTGCGTCCTCAACGGTAGCGCAGCACTCCGAAGAGGTGCGCTTGCCGGAGTGGGCATCAGAGCTCTTGCCGGACTTGGACTTGGTTTTCTTCCCCCCGGGAGCTTCAGCGGCAAGTGTTTTGCAATCTGTCGCGGCTGCTGCATCCCGGTAGATCTTGTCGGCACAGATAAGAGCATCCTTCTTGTCGCCATGGACAGAGATGATGCTTATCGGGCCTGGCATCTTGAGTAAGTTGTAGGCATAAGGAGAGGCTGCCATGAACTTGGCGAAAGTCGGGACGAATCGAGTATCCCATTGTAAGGTAATGGGAAATCAGCAACGTCGAACGTGACCTCTCTACCCTAAAATTCAGCTCACCGCCAAATGTCACCGGTAACGTGATCTTTCCTTTCGGCTTGCTCCTTCCCGGATTAATTCCTTGGAATGTACCCGTCTCTTCGAGCTCGCTGTCAGGGATTTGAAGCTTCTGGAGTACCGCGGAGGAGATCAGATTCAAGCCGGCCCCGCCGTCAACTAGCATCTTGGTGACCTTGAGGTTGCGGATAGTTGGTGAGACCAACATCGGCAAGCACCGACCGCAGATTATGCGATCAGGGTGGTCCTCAATATCAAAGATGATAGGCGTCTTGACCACTTCAGAGACTTGCGTGACTCTACGGATGGTTCCGCTGCATTGACCTCCCACATCCATTGCTTGAGTTGGCGGTGGGAAGTATGCAGAGAAGCACCTCCGTCAATGCAGAGGACCTTCGTAGCCTTCTGAAACTCCTGCTCGTCGGCGTCATCATCATCCATGTCTTCATCGTCGTCTTCGTCTTCATCCTTGTCGCGGCCGCAGGGAGGTCTGTCTCCTTGCCGCTGCTTGGCCTTGCCGCGGTGTCCTCCCCGGCCGGGTCTCTTCTTGCTGGCTCCGCCAGCACCTTCCTGGGCCTTCTCCTTGTCGCGCCGCTCGTACTCAGCTTTCTGCTGTTCAACAAGCTGCTCGACCTTCTTGCAGCTCTGGAGGTCGTGGCCCTTGGTGCGGTGGATCTTGCAAGATCGCTTGCGGAGCTGCCCTGCTTGTCGGCGGCCGCCACAGATCGGTGGTTACGCTGCCGCAACCTCCTTGCCGGAGCCACCAGCCTTGGCGTTCTTGTCACCACCTCCATTGCCGGACTCCTCAACAGCTAGCACTTCTCTGCCTTTCTTCTTCCTGTTGCCTCGCCGCCGGCTCTTCTTTGCCGGGGCGGTCTCCTTGCTGTCAGATCCTGCTTCCGCATTCTCTCCTGGGAGTCTCCTCCCTTCCTCAAAGACGTGCACACTTGTCGGCTGTATGCACAGCTCACCGACGTCCTTGACTTTGCACATGGCCATCTCCTCCTCATCCCGCGGTTCCGCGACGCTCGATGGAACGCTACGATCACCGCGGCAGGGTGGACATCTGGATGTTGTAGTGCACACGGCTGAATCTCTGAATGAACTTGCGCAGGGACTCTCCTTCCTTCTGGGCGAGCAGATGAAGGTCACTCTCTTGGCCATGAGGCTTGTGGCCGCCTGTAAAGGCGCCAACAAACTGATGGCACAAATCTGCCCAAGAGGATATAGAGCTGTCCGGCAAGTGCATGAGCCAAGACCTGACGTTGGACTTGAGTACCAGTGGGAAATAGTTGGCGAGGATCTTGTCGTCCCGTCCCCTGCAGCCTGCACTGCAATGGTGTAGATGTTGAGGAACTCCGACGGGTGTGTCCTGCCATCGTAATTCTCTGGCACGTCTGGCTTGAAGTTCTTGTTGCTGGGCCACCGGACTTGCCGCAGCTCACGAGTGAACGCAGGGCAACCTACCGCGTACGGCAAGTCGCCTGGTTCCTTCGGCGCGTGCATGTCGACAGAGGGCCCGGCGCGCTTGTCGGATCGACGCCGCTTCTCTCCGACGCCGATGCGAGTTCGAGCGTCTTCTTGTTGTCGCTCATGAAGAACTTGGCGCTGATCGCGGCGAAGCTCGTGGATCAGATGACGCGGTGGAGTCGCTGCCGAGGTGGATCCGGCGAAGTCGGCGATCTTGGCCTTCGGGCGGAGAGTGCGTGGTGGTTGCACCTCCACAAGTCTCGTCACCACCGGTCGTGTTTTGTCGCCTTGCCGCGGCAGTGATGTGGTTGGTTGCCGCGAGCGTCGCTGCTGGCAAAGCCGGCGAGGCTTTGGATGGTAGCCTCCACTCGCCGAATTCGCCGGGCCGTTGGAGGGTAATCCAAAAGCAGCTGAGCTCTCGCTAGAGCCTCTGCTGGAGTAGTGGGTGGCAATGGTGAACGGTGCAAGGAGCGGGAGATGCTCGGACTTCTAACTATGTTAGAAGGAGCAGCCTCCCATCCAGGCGACCGTATCTCGCTCGTGCCAGCACGTTGGCGTGCACGCTGGTCTTGGGGGTCTCGAGATCTTCCAGGTCGGTCTTGATCTAACGAGCGTATGGTATTGTGAATACCACGACGCTGTTGGTCCCGCGTCTCCTGAGATGGGCGCGGGGGATGTGCGCACGCCGAGGTTTGCGCGGCCTTGTCCTTGGACTTGGCGACGTCACGAACTCCTTCGTCGGCGCCCGTTCTTCCGCCAGCGTCTTCTCCACCACCCGTTTGCTCCGGTGATGGTGGGTGCGACGCGGACGGCTCTGTTGCCGCCGGAGCCTTCTTCTTCGGTGGCATGCCGCGGAAGATGTTGAAGATGATGAAGACGCCGCTCGTGTACACGCCGGATCGGGTTCACACGGCCTCGACGCCCCCTACCTGGTGCACCAAAGATGTCGGGGAAGGCTGATCGGACCCACGAACACCTATGGGGCCGGCGGACCAGGCCCCTTGTGGTTCGGAGAGGGGCGGAGATCGCACGAAGAGCGGATCGAGGCGAAGCACACGAGCGGTTTACCCAGCTTCGGAGCTCTCCGGAGAGATAATACTCCGACTGCTGCTTGTCTGATTGTATTGTGTTCTTGCTAGGGAGCGATGAGAGCTACAAAACCTAACGTGAGTGTCTTTGTTCTCGAATGAGTCGAACTGGCCGAACCCCCCACGGCGCACGGGCCTCCTTTTATATGCTCAAGGGTCTCCGGCTGTGTGGCAACATAGAGGAGGGTACAAATGTAAAACAGTAGTTGGTACACCTACTTGAACAAAGGTACAAGTCTGAGAATACCTAACTCTGACGGCAAGGGACAAAAGCATTAAATGCATGTCCGTGTCATCTAAACAGTGCAACAGAGTGCCACCGTTTGCCACGATGACGGGCTTGTCAGCGCCGCTTATCGCTGCTCTCCACTGGCTGCACAACCCCTTGACACGCGTGCATGGAATGGTCTCATGGCGACACGTTGGTGGATGAGCTGGAGCGGAGATGAAGAGAGGTTGCTCGCTGCAAACGCCTTTGTCGCTGCTGAATCCTTGTCGCGTCGGAGGCTTGTCGCGTTCGAGCCTTCCCGGCAAGCTCCTCTTGCCGGGGCCTTGTCTTATGCGTACCTTGAGCGGCCTTCCCGGCAAGCTCCTCTTGCCGGGGCTTTGTCTTCTTAGGTAAATACTTTGTTCTTGAATGGCTCCACAGGAGCCACGGAGGATCTTGGCGGTGACCAGGCAAGCCTTGCCGCGGGGTGCTGCAACTGTCCGTGCACAAGTTTGGGATACTGGGGTACCCCTACTCCAGTACACCGACACTGGGGGCTTCCAGGAGCCGCGCGCGATTGCTTGCATCTTTGGTGGTGCACAAGCCCCACCCTCTCAGCGCATCTTCAAACAGTTCGCTCACGAGGTGAATGCGGCACTCCCCAAGTTCGAGGCCACGCGCCCGCTCAGGTTGGCCCAATGTGCCATCACCTTCAACTCGGCAGACCAGCTCAAGTGCGCGGCCACCGCAGGCGCACTCCCTATGCTGTGCTCCCCAGTCATCAGCAATGTGCAAGTCACCAAGACTCTCATCGACGGCGGCGCAGGGCTTAACGTCCTGTCCGTCGCCACGTTCGACAACCTTCAAGTGCCCTATGAGCAGCTCCAGCCGACCAAGCCTTTCTCAGGAGGGACTGATGGTTCCACCACACCGATAGGGCAAGTCCGCTTGCCCGTCACCTTCGGCAAGCGCGACAACTACCGCACCGAGCTCATCGACTTCGACGTCGCACACATCTGCCTACCGTACAATGCCATCCTCGGGTATCCGGCCCTGGCCAAGTTCATGGCAGTCATTCATCACGGCTACAATGTCCTCAAGATGCCAGGAAGCGGAGGAATCATCACGGTCCCGTGCGAAGAAAGGGATGCGGTGTGCTCTCTTGAGCGTGCCTTTCAAGCTGCAGCAATCGACGACCCCGACAGCAGAAGTGAAGGCCCTCCGGCGACCGTCCCCAAGAAGAAGTTGCCGCGCCGCGCAGGACCCCAAGGAGATGGCATCGCGTCAGGAGCCTCGTCAGGATCAGCACCAGTTCCAGGGGCACCTCCCTCCGTCGCATAGGAAAGCATGCCCGGCGCCCTCCTCAGGTAGGGCTCGGGGGCTCTCTTCTGGAGGGCCTCAGACCTTGCCAACCTCACGAGGGAGGTGCTTGGGCACCACTTGGAGGCATGTTTCGTGACGCGTTTCCCTCAGGAGAACACAGGGCAAGGAGCGCCCACCACCCAGGAGTTCATCACCAAGACCACCCAAGAATTGCACGAGGCAAGAGCCATGCGCGGCCACAGCCGCACACAGGGCGCAGCACCCCATCCGGGCGAGGATGCCGGGCTGCGTCTCTGCGTCAATGTCCCAGGGCTTAACAGGGCCGCATCTCAGGAGCACTTCTGGCCATCACAAGCGGGCCGCTGTGAGGGCCCACCACACAGCTACGTTCGCATGCCCTTCGGCTTGCCGAGCATGGCGTCAGCCCATCAGCACAACTTGTCGCAGGTCCTAGCGTCTCAGGAGGCCAGGATCTACGCCGTTCAGGAGGAGATGGAGATGCTCTTCAGGGAACCTCCCGAGCCCCCAGAGCCTCCCGAGGCTCAGGGTCCCGGTGGCTCATGAGGAGTCGTCCCTTTAACACGTGGCTTCAGCTACATCAACTCTACTCCCTTTACAGAACCAGGTGACATCTTTCAAGTTCGTTTAAGCTGGGAGCGCCCCTCGGGCTGCATTATCCCCACGCCGTACGGGTCCGTCCCTGTGGCGTGTATCCCTTTGCTTAAGTCTTTAGCTTATCTTGTTGGGGGCGCCCCTCGGGCTGCATCATCCCCAAGCCGCTCGGGCCAGACCCAGTGGCATGTATCTTCCTTGCCTAACCTGCAAACGGCTATCGCCTGCTCGATAGCCGCCCGCCACGGGCCTGTTCACCCTATGCAATCCGCTTGCACGTTAAAAATGGGGCTCCTGAGCATCGCGAATCAGGAGCTCTTACTGGCTCTCCAGCCCTCACCCCCTGGCCTTGACCACGGCATCGCGACCTGGCATACCAGCGACGGCTGAGCTCGCTCGAGGGCCGGGACTCGAGGACGAGTGCTTGCATCTAACCGCCTGCAGGAACATACAGTCAACAAGACTCAAGACCAGGCGCAACCCGCCTTGAGGTAGGGCCTCGTGAGTCCCGCTGGCTCACGAGTGCCCAGATACACCTCGCAGCCCTGCCGTGCAAGCCACGTGTCAGGGCGGGGCTGTACACGCCCCGGGGGCTCCTCCCGGAGGGGGCCCCCATCCCACGCCCAAGTGGAAGCACCATGCTCCGCGCTGGCTGACGACACTGCCGAGGAGCGGCTATGCCCGTGCACTAGCGGAAGCACTATGCTCCGCGCTGGTGATAAACAACTAAGGGCGACCCCAAAGTCATGCCAACCTCAGGGAGCCCAGAGCTCAGCGTCCATCCTTACCGCAACGCCTCCCCTCGGGAAAGCCGCGCATGGGGGCTGGGCATGGGGGCTGCGCACGGGTCATGCCCAAGCGCACGCCACCCAACCAGGTCCTCCGGACCTGGGCATCGCGCGCCCCTACCGAGGCCTCGGCGAGGGCAGGTACGGGATTGTTTGCACGTCAAGGGGGACTCCTGAGCGTCGCGACTCAGGAGCCTAACTGGTCACGTAGCCCCTCACTCCTTGGTCCGTCCTGGTCTCAGGTCGGCCCAATGGCGGTTGAGGTATGCGCATGGCCGGGCTCTACCGGCGTAGAACAATAATCCATCCCAGCGAACTCTCCCTATATGCTGTTTGCGCGTTAAGGGGGACTCCTGAGCATCGCGACTCAGGAGCCTAACTAGTCACATAGCCCCTCACTCCTTGGTCCGTCCTGGTCTCCGGTCGGCCCAACGACGGTTGAGGTATGTGGGGCGGGCTCTGCGCCGACGCAGACCGCAAAGCAAATAGGAAGGAAATCGCAAAATCTCGAAGCAAATATTACAATCATATTGACCTCACAATACCAAATGAAAGTTTAAATGCCTCCACGAGGCCGGTTACATGTCGCAGGAACGGAACATGAGAAATGGCCGCGGGTCACCTCTGGGCGTCGCCAACGCCTGCGGAAGGCGCTCACTCGTGATCGGCTTTGTCTTCACCACCAGCCGCAAGGTCGACGACGCCAGACAGAGGAGCGGAGACAAAGCCACGGAACCTTCTCAGCAAGGCCCCCACTTGATCCCGCACAGCCGTAGCAACCGCCTCGTATTGATCTTCAGCCACCGGTTCTAGCAGCTCGTCAAGGCGAGCGTTGGGGTTGCGGAGGTGCAGATGGATGAAGACCCGAGTCAGTGTAGTTGAAGACAGGATGCGAGCTTCTGCATCTACCATGGGAGCGAGGCCGTCGACGACCTCCTCAAGCGCCTTCACCACGATAGGAAGCAGCTGGGCGGGGCCATCCTCGTCGGTGTCCAGAGGCTTCTCCAGGCCACGCTCGTAGAGCATCTTCAGCGCCTCGCGTGACCTCCTCTCGAGAATGGCGAAGGCCACGCGATCTTCCGCTAGGACTCGCACCTTGGCATCAAGATCGGCCTCCCTCATCCTCATCTTCCACTCCAGCTCCTCCAACCGGCTGCGCTCGGCAGCCTGCTTCTTCCCCAGCTCCACCAGTTCAGCATCTCGGTTCTTGACGGCTTCCTCCTGGGCCTTCATCTCCTCCTCCTTCTCCTGGCGGCAGCGCACCTCTCCAGTGTGATTGTCGCACAGGCTCTGCAACTCGCCCTCCAGCTCTTGGCAGTGGTCACGGGCGGCCTTGGTGTCCTTCAGCGCTGCCTCACGATCGGCTGCAGCACTGGCGGCGCCCTGCTTGTCCTTCTCGGAAGCCGCAGCAGCATGGCCCAGCGCCGCGCGAACTGCCAGATCAGAGTGAAGCCAGCCAGAGGCTAGTTCCAGACGCCCGGTCACCAAGCGCGGGTCCATGGTCAGAAGATCCGCCCGCAGCTGGGTCATCTCCGAGATGGCATGCTCCAAGATGGCAGCAGGAGCAGAAGGACTAGGAAGTGGAGATGCAGCGAAAGGAGGAAGCGACGTCGTTACCAGGGCCTGGGAGACCGCGGGTTCCGGAGCAACTGGGACCTTGTCAGTCGCGCCATGTACCGGCACCTCTGGGGCCAGGAGGGCCATGGGGGCTAACTCCACGCAGCGAGGCTCCTCTTGGCCTCGTGAGGACGACCGAGCTTGGGAGACACGGGCGCTGTTGCTTTCTTTCCCCCTGGAGGGAGGCACGGCCGCCGAGTCCCCCTTCCTCTTCTTTGCCGAAGGTGTCGGCCTGATCAACAAGGAGCGAACATCAGGAAACAACGAGCACGAGCAAGGACAGGGCGAAGCCCAGGACACTTACCAATCCACTGCGACATATTCCACCGACCGCTTGAGCAGCTTGAGGCCTGACAGCTGCGGGACCTGAGGGGCAGGCGTTCTGACACCGGCGGCGCCGGGCGGAGAGGAGGCAGAGCCGGACCTAACCCCAGGAGGTGTTGGGGCGGAGGCAGCGCCTCGGGCCACCAACGATGACCTGCTCTTCATCGGGGTGGGAGGCTGCTCCCTACCCCCTCTATGGGCATCGGCATCGGCATCATCAGGAAGGGCGCGAATAATCTCGGCCTTTCTCAGAGGGGAAGTCTCCCCCACCTCTTCCAGGGTCTTCTCCGAGTCCTCCCCCTCTTCTCCCCCTCCGAGGGACTCACCAAAAGACACCTCCACCGGGTTCTGCGCCATGGGGCTTCGCAGCGCCATGCACCAGCCCACGCCCATCAAAAGTCGGGCCGAGGCGATTTAATTCCTCCCAGTCCTTGCGCTTGAACAGGGGAAGGAAGGCGCTAGCCGGGTACTCCTGGTTTTCCCCGACTATGAGGCGCAAGACGGCGTCCAAATCGTCATCAGGCAAGTCCCCCGGCCTTAGGCGGGTCTTGGTTTCCTTCTCGTCAAGCTTCCAGAGGGGGCGCGCGCGTGCCTGGAGCGGGGGAACCCCCAGCATCAAGAACTCCCTTAGGAGCATCGCCCCCGTCACCTTGGACGTCCTCGCGTTGCCCGGCCTCAGATCGGTCATCATCTGCCCCAGCACCAACGACGCCCGCTCGTCGACAAGCTCCGCCTTGGGCCACCCCCCATTGGGAGGAGGCGCCGCTGTGGGCAACTCCAGAGGCGGTTCGGCGCGCTGATCATCCATCATGACCCATTTGGATCGGATGTTGTCGGCCCTCTTCCCAATGCTCGAGATCGAGTTGGCCTTGCCGCAGGCGACGAAGTTGACGCATCCAGTGATATGCTCGCCAGTGACACGGAGGAAGAAGAAATGGTGCAAGAGCGCCACGGACGGCATGACGCCCAGGTATGCCTCGCAGTAGTAGGCGAAGATGGATAGGAGGAGGACAGAGTTGGGATGGAGATGCAGCGCTTGCAGCCCGTAGTGGTCGAGGACTTCATAAAAGAAATCAGAGAAAGGAGGAACCAACCCGACGGCGACGCTGCTCGATAAGAAGGGGAAGAAGGTGCTTCCCTCTGGCTCCTGCTCGTCGGAGGCGAGCCGAAGCTCCGTCTTCCACTCGTTGCCTTCGTCCGCTGTCAGAAGGCGCACGGAGGCGAGGCTCTTCTGCGTGACGGTGGGCGTCTCGAGGGCCGGCTCGTACAAAGCCGGTGTTGAGGAAGACTTGACCTTACATGGCGCCATGGGCGGCAGAAGCAGAGCAAGGGTGGATCAGATCTAGAGGAAGCAGGCGGCGAAGGGCGAGAAAGGGGATCTGGAGCAAGGCAAGGAAGAAGCAATGAAGGAAAGAACTGTCCGCGCCAGCCTTTGTCAGGGCGAGCAGTTGCCGAGGAAGCATGGGGAAGCAGAGACGCCCACGTCCAATAAACCATCACATGTCGACCGAGGCCGCATGCTTTTGGGGCCCGCGGCGCTCCGAACTTGACCCTTTGCTTCTCCGCGAAGCCAAGCCCGAGCACGCCTTGGGACCGAGGGCTACTGTCGGTGTTCTGGGAATGGGGGTCCCCAGACTTGCCTGCCCGCGGCCCACAGCGTGGCTAGGAAGC
The DNA here is from genome assembly GCA_021605145.1 of Aegilops bicornis. Classification (NCBI taxonomy): domain Eukaryota; kingdom Viridiplantae; phylum Streptophyta; class Magnoliopsida; order Poales; family Poaceae; genus Aegilops; species Aegilops bicornis. The sequence goes on from CM038670.1 coordinate 343,408,337, forward strand.
GGGCCGTATGGCCCATCTTCATCAACAAGGCATCCAAGACCCTCATGAGGGTCCAAGCCTCGCGAGGCGGACGGCACAAGACTTTCTCTGGAGTGGCCTAGCCAGGCGGCCTCACGAGGAGCAGAGATATCAAGGCGGGGCAAACCTCACGAGGGACCCGTGACGTGAGCCATGACAAACGGTGCCAGGCGGGCGCCAGTGCGCGCAGCGTCCCCATTTCCTCTTTGGTGCTAAGGAGGCAAGCCCAGACGAAGAGTACCGAGGCATCAGGTAAAGGTTGCCATATTGGTGCAACGAGACCAAGACCAGGAGGACGACCAGGCAGAGGTCATCGTGGAGCCCAAGACGGCGTCACCCTAGGGCTTTTCGTAGGCGAAGACCACTTTTGTCAGGATAGCTTGCACTAGCTTCCCCCCTTCAAATTTGCCCGCCGTTGTTGGCTCCCTTCCCTCTCAACATTTGAGAAGAGGACCAGGGCCTCTATAAATAGGACTAGCCACCAAATAGTGGGAGAGGGGGCAGTTCATCGACTCCTCACAGCACAAGTTCATACGCACAAGAACACCTCAACCTCAGGAGGCTCTTCTTCTCTTGTACTGTTCATCATCAGCCCAAGAGGCAATCCACCACCACCACACTAGAGTAGGGTATTACACCACAACGGTGGCCCGAACCAGTATAAACCTCGTGTCCCTTTCTATGTTGTGAGTTCGTCGAGTTCGTCCGCAAGATCTTAGCGAGCTAGAGAGTAGATCGATTGGAGGGAAAGACTTCATGCGCACCCCAGTGTTCGAACCTTAAGGGTTTGCCGGAACCCCACATCCGACATCATCGTCCAAGAAACCTGCAAGTTAGAGGCGGCGGGTGCCATTCGTGAGGTTCGGTACCCCGAATGGCTGGCTTACCCCGTCGTTGTGCCGAAGAAAGGCGGGAAGGAGCGAATGCGCGTTGACTTCACCAACCTCAATAAGGACTATCCCCAAGATCCGTTCCCACTCCCACGCATCGACCAGATCGTCGACTCCACCGCCGAGTGCGACCTGCTGTGCTTCCTGGATGCGTTCTTGGGGTATCACTAGATCAATATGGCGGTTGAAGATGTAGACAAGACAGCCTTCCTGACCCCGTGTGGGGTGTACTGCTACACTTTCACTGCGTAACGCGGGCGCCACCTTTCAGCGGTTGATGCACATCACCTTAGGGCGGCAGCTCGGGAGAAACGCAGAGGCCTACGTCGACGACATTGTGGTGAAGTCTTGGGAGGCCAGAACCTTTATCTAAGATCTGGAGGAGACTTTCGCGAGCCTGCGCTAGGTGAACTTGCGGCTTAACCCAGAGAACTGCGTGTTTGGTGTCCCTTCTGTCAAGCTGTTGGGTTTCCACGTGTCCCACAGAGGGATTGAGGCGAACCCAGAAAAGATCAAGGCCATTGAAGACATGAGCCCACCGCAGACCCTCAAGGAAATGCAGAAGCTCGCTGGTCGGGTGACTGCGTTCGGGCGCTTCATCCTCCAAGCTGGGGGAGCGCGCCCTGCCCTTCTTCAAGCTGATGAAGAAGAAGGTCCAATTCAAGTGGACCCCGGAGGCTGACCGAGCTTTTCAAGACCTCAAGAGATACCTGACCAACCCACCGGTGATGGTGGCGCCACGGCCCCTCGAGACCCTAGTGCTTTATCTTGCCGCCACCCCGTACTCTGCCAGCGCGGCTCTGGTCGTGGTTCGGGAGGAGCGCCAAGCCAAGGGCGCGTCATGCCAAGCTACGCCGCCAGCCAAGACAACGCAAGATCATAAAGGCGCCGCAAGAACCGTAGCAGCATCCACAGAGGACCAAGCTCAGCAGGACGCCGCCGCTGAGACCCCAGCAAGCGATCAAGCGTCGGGAGCTCCACTACCTCAGGAGACACCCCGACTCCCACAGGACACGAGCCTCACCAACGCGCCAGCTCTCGACAAGCACCCAGTGTATTTCGTTAGCACGGTGTTGCAGGACGAAATGGCACGATATCCCATGCCTCAGAAGCTCTTGCTCGCGCTCTTGGTGGCCTCGCGCAAGTTGCAGCACTATTTGCAGGGCCACCCCATCAAGGTCGTCTCAGCCTACCCATTTGAGAGAGTGCTCAGGAGCCCCAACTCTGCTGGAAGGGTCGATGAGTGGAACATCGAGTTGCCGGCGTTCAAGTTGGAGTTTAGGACAACCAGGGTCATCAAGGGAGCCGCACTCGCTAATTTCATGGCAGAATGGACGGATGCCCCGACACTTGAAGTAGGCGAGGACCACTCCACCTCGCCGGGAAGTGAGGCGCCAGATGGATGGGTCATGTATTTTGATGGCACCTTCGCGCACCAGGGCGCGGGGGCTGGAGCAGTACTTATCTCGCCCACCCAAGACAAGCTCTACTACGCCGTGCAACTCTGCTTTCTGCGGGGCGAGAAGGTCTCCAACAACATCGCAGAATAAGAGGGCCTCATAGCTGGCCTGAAAGCTGCGACAACTCTTGGGGTGAAGTGCCTCACCGTTAGTGGCGACTCGCAGCTCCTCATCAACTTCTCCAACAAGGTATACGAGCCGAAGGACGAGCACATGGAGGCGTACCTCACGGAGGTGCGCAAGATGGAGAAGCAGTTCCTGGGCCTGGAGTTGCAGCACGTGCCCCACGGCACCAACAAGGAAGCTGGCGACATCACCAGGAGGGCATCCAAGCGGCAGCCCCAAGAACCTGACGTCTTCGAGGAGTGGCTCTTCAGGCCATCGCCGACACCACCACTCTCAAGGACAGCTTAGCCTCGGGAGGAGCTCCCGCATCGCCTGCCGTAGGAGCCCCAGCCCGTGGCCCGACTTTGGGAGCGCGCCTACTCTTGGCGCTCGAGCCCCAGGAGGGATGCTGGACCAAGGAATTCAAGGAGTACCTGATGCAAGGGGCGCTGCCGGAGAAGGAGGAGGACGCGGAGCATGTGGCCCGGCAAGCCACGGCATACTGCATTCGGGACGGTGAGTTGTATAGGAAGCGACCAAATGACGTTTCACTGCGTTGCATATCCAGGGACCAGGGGAAGGAGTTGCTATCCGACATACACGCTGGGGATTGCGGGCACCACTCGTCATCACGAACCCTCGTCGGCAAGGCATTCCGCAGCGGATTCTACTGGCCCATGGCGCTCAACGACGCAACCAAGCTGGTGAAGTCGTGTGAAGCCTGCCAGTTCCACGCCAAGCAGATCCATCAGCCGGCTCAGGGCCTGCAGACCATCCCACTCACATGGCCATTCGCGGTCTGGGGGCTGGATATCTTGGGCCCATTCCCTTGAGCGCCTGGGGGCTACCGCTACCTCTACGTCGCCATTGACAAGTTCACCAAGTGGGCGGAGGTGGAAGCCGTCCGCACCATCCCAGCGGGCTCATGTCAAGTTCATCAAGTGTCTCGTGAGCCGTTTCGGAGTCCCCAACCGCATCATCACTGATAACGGCTCGCAGTTCACTAGTAATGTCTTCAAGATGTATTGTGCTAACCTTGGAACACAGATCTGCTACGCTTCGGTGGCTCACCCCAGGAGAAATGGTCAGGCCGAACGCGCCAACGCAGAGGTCCTGAGGGGCCTCAAGACCAGGACCTTCAAGAAGAAGCTCGAGGCCTGCGGCAGGGGCTGGTACGACGAGCTCCAGTCCGTGCTGTGGTCCATCTGCACCACCGCCACCAAGCCAACGGGCGAGACCCTGTTCTTCCTCATCTATGGAGCAGAAGCGGTCCTCCCTCATGAGGTCAAGCATCGCTCCGCACGGGTCTTGGCGTTTGATGAAGCGCAACAGGACGCCACGCAGGGGATGGACCTCGTGCTAGGGGAGGAACGCCACCACGAACGTCTGCCAACCGCGGGCTAGAGCTATGTTGCACGTGACGGAGACCTCGACCACGACCCCATAAGCCCGACTGCAGCAACCGTCTGCCTGCAGCGAGAGCCCACCTGTACCGAAAACCGACAGCTCGTCGGCAAAGAAGCGGGAAACCTGGAGCAAGCTGCCGGCCGGATCCTCCGACCAGACAACGAACTCTGGCATCACCTCTGCCGAGTGGAAGCGCGGCCAGGGAGGCCGCGCAACCACGGCACGTCTCCCTTCGTCGACGGGGCTGCCGCGACCGGAGCGACTCCTGCCACGCGCAGCGGCGCCACCCCGGGAACGGGGGGCCGCGGCGGGGGTCACGGTGTGCTTACGGGGGCGGCCGCGTCCACGCTTGGGCACAGGGGAGCCGGGCCCCTCGTGGGGGGCCTTCCCCTTCTCCGCGGCAAAGAACCTCTTCGACGACGCCATTGTTGCTAGCAATGGAGCAAGGAGGAAGAAGCAAGCGGACCGGCAAGAGATGGACGACGGGGGCTTTGCCCCCCTGCCCATTTATAGCGGAAGAAGGCCAACTGGCGCCTCCCCAGGATCACAGGTAATGATGGTTTTCCTTGCAAGTCGCAGGGACTTGTCAAGTCGGGCAGTTGCCGAGGCAGCATCGGGAAGCGGAGACGCTCACTTCCAATCAACCGCCACGCGTTGACCAAGGCCGCAGGCTTTTGGGCCCCGCGGCGCTCCGCACTTGACCTTTGGATTCACCTCGAAGCCAAGCCAGAGCGCGCCTTGGGCCCGGGGGCTACTGTCGGCGTTCTGGGAACAGGGGTCCCCAGACTTGCCTGCCTGCAGCCCACGGCGTGGCTGTGCTAGCTGGCCTGTATGACCCATCTTCATAAACAAGGCATTCAAGACCCTCGTGAGGGGCCAAGCCTCGTGAGGCGGACGACACAAGACCTCCTCGGGAGCGGCCTCACCAGGTTGCCTCACGATGAGCGGAGAGATCAAGGCGGGACAAACCTCACAAGGTTCTCGTGACGTGAGCCATGACGATCGAGATCAGGCGGGCGCCAGCATGCGCAGTGTCCTTGCTTCCCCCTTTGTGCTAAGGGAGCGAGCGCAGGTGAGGGAGTCCTGGATTAGGGGGTGTCCGGATGGCCGGACTATGACCTTTGGCCGGACTCCTGGACTATGAAGATACAAGATTGAAGACTTCGTCCTGTGTCCGGATGGGACTTTCCTTGGCGTGGAAGGCAAGCTTGGCGATACGAATATGTAGATCTCCTCCCATTGTAACCGACTCTGTGTAACCCTAGCCCTCTCCGGTGTCTATATAAACTGGAGGGTTTTAGTCCATAGGACGAACAACAATCATACCATAGGCTAGATTCTAGGGTTCAGCCTCTCTGGTCTCGTGGTAGATCTACTCTTGTACTACCCATATCATCAATATTAATCAAGCAGGAGTAGGGTTTTACCTCCATCGAGGGGCCCGAACACAGGGTAAAAACATCGTGTCCCTGGTCTCCTGTTACCATCCGCCTAGACGCATAGTTCGGGACCCCCTACCCGAGATCCGCCGGTTTTGCCACCGACATTGGTGCTTTCATTGAGAGTTCCTCTGTGTCGTCATCTTTAGGCCCGACGGCTCCTCCGATCATCAACAACGATGCGGTCCAGGGTGAGACTTTTCTCCGCAGACAGATCTTCGTATTCGGCGGCTTTGCACTGCGGGCCAATTCGCTTGGCCATCTAGAGCAGATCGAAAGCTACGCCCCTGGCCATCAGGTCAGATTTGGAAGTTTGAACTACACGGCTGACGTCCGCGGAGACTTGATCTTCGACGGGTTCGAGCCACAGCCAAGCGCGCCGCACTGTCGCGATGGGCATGATCTAGCTCTGCTGCCGAACAGTGCCCTGGAGGCCGCACCAGTGTCCGCTCCGACCTCTAGCTCGGAGCCGACTGCGCCAATCGAGGATGGGTGGCTAGACACCGCCTCGGAGGCTGCAATCTCTACGGCGATCGAGCCGAACACCAGCCTTGTCCTTGCGAGCTCGTGACTCAAGGTGCCGGACTTTTCTCCGGACTCGAACCCTCCGCGCCCGCCAATCGAATCCGATTGGGCGCCGATCATGGAGTTCACCGCCGCGGACATCTTTCAGCACTCCCCCTTCGGCGACATTCTGAATTCACTAAAGTCTCTCTCTTTATCAGGAGAGCCCTGGCCGGACTATGGTCATCAAGGTTGGGATGCGGACGACAAAGAAATTCAAACCCCACTTCATAGCCACTGTCGATGATTTAACTGACATGCTCGACTTCGACTCCAAAGACATCGACGGTATGGACGATGATGTAGGAGGCGAACAGGAACCAGCGCCTATAGGCCACTTGACAACCACCCCATCTCACGATGTATACATGGTGGATACACCTAAAGGAAACGACGACGAGGAACAATGGGACGCAACAAGGGATCGTTCCCTCGAAAAGCAATCAAAGCGGCGGCGTAAGCGCCGCTCCAAACCCCACCTCGACAGAGAAAGCAGCCATACAGACCCAGCCATAGAGCTGGGCGAACCGGCGGACGATGAACATGCCATCGAGCAACCGTCCGAACAGGGCAACTTGGATAAACAACCCGTCCCCGGCGAAGATAACAGTCCGGACGACCTCACGCCGGACAAGTTGCTGGAGCAGAAGAACCTCCAAAAAAGGCTCGTCGCCACTGCGCGTAGCCTGAAAAAGCAGAAGCAGAAGCTCAAAACAGCGGAAGATGCACTCAGAATTAGATGGAGCAAAGTACTCAACACCGCAGACAAATACGGCGACAGTCGCCGCACAAAGAGCTATCCAAAGCGAAAATTACTGCTGGAATTTGATGAAGAGGCCTTAGAGCCTCCGCAATCAAAAAATAAGGAAGCCACCCGGTCAGATAAACGACCCCATGGCCAACATAGTGCGGCAAATGGCGCCGCACACAAGCCGACACGCGATCCGCACAAGGATTCGCATAAAAAAGATGGCCCAGCTAGATCTATCTACGGGCCAAGAAAGCGAGCTCTAGTAAGCAATGCAACGCATCAAGTATCCGAACATCACGGTACACCCAAATATAGGGGTGCCGCACACCCCCTATGTTTCACCGATGAGGTGCTGGATCATGAATTTCCAGCGGGATTCAAGCCCGTAAACATTGAGGCATACGACGTAACAACAGACCGTGGAGTCTGGATTGAGGATTACATCCTCCACATACACATGGCTAGAGAAGATGATCTCTACGCCATAAAATACTTACCCCTCAAACTCAAAGGGCCAGCCCGGCATTGTCTTAAAAGCCTTCCCGAAAACACCATTGGAAGTTGGGAAGAGCTCGAGGATGCTTTTCGGGCAAATTTTCAAGGGACCTATGTCCAACCTCCAGATGCAAATGATTTAAGTCATATAACTCAACAACCCGGAGAGTCAGCCCGGAAACTCTGGAACATATTTCTTACTAAAAAGAACCAGATAGTCGACTGTCCGGACGCCGAAGCCTTAGCAGCTTTCAAACACAGCGTTCGAGACGAATGGCTCGCCAGACACCTCGGTCAAGAAAAACTAAGAACAATGGCCGCATTAACAAGCCTCATGACCCGCTTTTGCGCAGGAGAGGATAGCTGGTTGGCAAGATGCAGTACCAGCGACCCAAGTACATCCGAAGTTAGGGATGGAAACGGGATACCGCGACGCAGCAAGGACAAGCGCCGGACCAAGGGAAACAGCCCGAAGAGCACGGTAGTCAACGCCGGATTCGAAAGCTCTCGGCAGAATTAGAAAAAGCTGCCGCTCAAGGATAACAGGGACGAGCTATCTAACCTAAACAAAATCTTGGTCAAGATATGTCAAATCCACAGTACTCCCGGGAAGCCTGCAAACCATACCCACAGAGATTGTTGGTACTTCAAGCAATCCGGCAAACTCAACGCCGAACACAAGGGGCTCGACACACCAAGCAAGGATGATGATGAACCCCACAAGCAGAGCACCGGAAACAAAAGAATTTCCCACAAGAAGCCAAAACAGTAAATTCACTTCAAGTGACAAAAGGGAAGAACATAGTGGCGCCCATAGAGATACGCGCCATACGGCCTATCCCAGAGGAGTCCCGCCACTGGTTGTTAAAACCAATCACCTTCGACCATCAGGATTACTCTAGAAGTATCCGGAATGCAGGCTGGACTGCCTTGGTATTATATCCGATAATTGACGGACTCCACTTCACACAAGTCCTAATGGATGGCGGCAGTGATTTAAACCTGCTATATCAGGACACAATCCGCAAAATGGGGATAGACCCAACAACAATTCTCCATAGCAACACTTCCTTTCAAGGGGTAACGCCAGGCCCAGATGCCCATTGTATGGGCTCTCTCCTGCTAGAAGTTATGATCGGCTCACCTGACAACTTCCGCCGCGAAAAGCTAACCTTCCACATCGCCCCATTTACAAGTAGCTATCAAGCACTACTGGGACGCAAAGCTTTCGCCTGCTTTAACGCAATACCACATTATGCATCTCTTATACTTAAAATGCCCGGTCCACGAGGCATCATCTCATTAAAGGGAAATATCGAGTGTTCCTCGAGTGCGGAAGATTGTGCGGCTGCCTTAACAGCCACACACTAAACCGGCTTCACTAATCAAAGCACCTAAATAGGTCGTTCAGACCCCGGACATGGCTAGATGAGTCCGGCGTAAACATACAAGGGCTTACTAGCCGCATACACCCGTTCAAGGGGCTCCGTGCATGCACAACAAGAGACAATAAAGCTCAATTTTATTCATTTTTTGAATTGTCCTTTGTTTATTTAATATAACGTACATTTTTGCATGATATTTTTCAACTAATTTCCTCTCTTTTATAGATGAACACCGTGCTACACCCGTCCAGGATACGGCACAACGGAGACACAGGCGCAGACGTGCAGCAGGGACCCGTTGCAAGGATTCTTTTCAGATTAAGACCCTGCGTAAACCTTTTTTACTGTCTCTTGTTGATACACATCCCCCGGTTTCTTGCTATAACCGAGGTGGAGGCTGGCGTCTTGGCATTGGCCACGTCAGGATTTTGCGCGTACCTGGACACCAGGGGCTTATTATTAAGGGCGTTGTTCAGCCCGTTTTCATAAAGACCGAATACCTTAGGGAGTGTTCGGCGTCGCGAGTTTGTCCTTATATGCATCAGGTCCGAATCATGTCTTTGGTCAACTGCTGGGTTTGCCCGGCTCCTGTGTTTTGCTGCCTTACGTTCCACTCTATCGAATAAGGCGGCACCAGGAGAACTACTGCGATTGTGCCCCGGTTCGGCCAGGCGAGCACCTCAGTAGAGAAAGCCGAAAACTGACTGTCATGATATAGCGTGAGACTGGTCAACCACTCGATGACCCACCGGAATCTTTAGGATTCCTCCACATTAACGAAGGGCCGTTTCCCGGTCAGGCACACACGCGCCCCGAATTTGGGCGAGCGTGGTGCCCCTAGGGGCTATATAGTAGCCCCACTGTCAAACTCCTATGGCTAGGTGAAAGTGATAAAGCATTATAGTCCGGTTGCCTAGTTCGCTGCGCTATCACCTCCTTTATAGGACCAAGACGTTGGATCAAGTGTGAAAATGCGCCTTCTGCGAACACCCCCGCATTATATGCGTGGGGGCTGAAGCCGAAGACTACCATCTTTCAGGTTATATACATATATACATTAACGGCCGCACAGGAGGTATTTTAATTATTGCAGGCACAAGTATAAAAAACTTCTATATTCCATTGAAACATTGTTTTACAATAATACATGTTATTCGAACATAATATCCTTCGAGCACTACGTTTCTATTAAACTACCGCCCTTGCAGAACTTCCTGAAAATAGTGCTCGGTAGGTACTCGGCTCCCGTCCGAATCTTGGGATGCAACATCAGTGGCCTTCATCTCCGCCCAGTATGTCTTGACACGGGCAAGAGCCATCCACGCACCCTCTATGCACGTTGACCTCTTCATTGCATTGATATGCGGCACCGAACCACGGAACTGCTGCACCAAACTAAAATAACTCTTCGGCTTGGGCCTTTCCGGCCACAGATGACTCACGACATCCTGCATGGCGAATCCGGATAACCTATTCAGCTCCGCCCATTCGGCCAAACGCTCAGTTAATGGAAGTGGGCGCTCTGGATTGTGGAACTGCGACCAAAAGAGCTTTTCCACTTTGTGATCCTGTTGATCTCGGAAGTGTTCGGCCGCATCCGCGGCACTTGCCGCCAAGTCCAGATAAGTATCCGCCGCACTCCACAGCCGGTCCAACTGAGCATATTTAGGATCCCCGAACTTCATCCATAGCATAAAGGGCTTTCCAGCTGCGATATCTCCGGCCTGACGTAGCTCCTGCTTCATGGCTCTCATTGCAGAGCGAGCATCCTTGGCCTCGGCAGTGGCCTTCTCCAGGTCCTTTTGTTCTGCCCGATCTTCTTTTTCAAGAAGCTTGCAGCGGTCGGCAGCATCCTTCAACTTCACAGCCATATCGGCCATTTCCTTCCTGCTTCGGCAGTGAGCAGCCTGTTCGGCTTTCAGCTCTTCGGCCGCCTTTAAGACAGTCGCATCACTTTTTCTGGCCTGCTCCTTGGCTAGGGCGAGTTCCGCCCGAAGGTTCTCCATGGCAGTGGCACCGTCTGCATCAAGCATACATGTTGTAAGGCACGGGCATCAAGCCCCCTTACCAGGTGTCCGCGGAGAAATTGCATACCTTGTGATTCGTCAAGCCGCTTGTTAATAAGCGCGATGTCGGCATCTGCCACGTCAAGTTGCCGCTTTAGTTCGGCAAATTCATAAGTCCGGCTAGCCACCGGACACTTCGCCACCTACGTCGGAATGGCGACATGTTGTACCTGGGACTAGGACCTCGGCGCGCCATCATTTTTGACAACGCACTGAGTCTCAGGGGCTACTATCTATACATGGCGCATCTTTTATATGCGGAACTGTCAAAAGGTACATCATTTCACGTACCTCAAAACCTGTCAGTAAACTCCTGACGGCCTCGTGCAACCCGCTCTCCGTGGATGAAATCCTTTCAATCACCGTGCCCATCAATGCACGGTGTTCTTTTGAGATAGACGCTCTCCCGAGCAGATCCTTCAGCTACTCCGACCGTGCACCGGACGGTGCCGGACTCGTCCGATGGCCTTTTTTGAAGGCCGGACACGGAGGGCTTTGGGGAGCCATATGGCTGCTTTCCGGCCCTGCCGGATTCGGAGAAACCCTCCATGACGACACCTCAGGGTCGCCTGCCTCGCAAGGCGGTACGGCAGGGGGAGGCGTTCCGCTCTCCATCATCTCCAGACGAAGATCCCCTGAAGATGAGCTCTGCTGAGAAGGGCTGGGATCCAAACTACAAGGTAAAAATTCTGTTATCTTTCTCAGGAATAGAATAGGGATGTCTCTTATTTTAAAACTCCCCTCTCTATTTATGGCTCACTAGAGGGCTGATCCCCTTGAGGGCACAGTGCGGCCGAGGCACCTCCCGGCGCAGGACCCTCTGACGAAGATTTCTTCCGCCGCTTTGAGACCATGGTCTCCGGGTCTTCAGAGGCGGTCCTCTTCTTCCCCTGGATGGAGGGATTCTTGATTCCTCCTTTCCTGACAGCCTCCTTCGGGGAGGCGGTAGCTTCCTTGTTCCCCCCTTCACCTTCTTCCAAAGGCGCGACCTCCAGCATCCTGGTTAACACGGGATCCGGCGTGGTCTCCGGGAAGGGGGCCGGACACCTGATCAGCTTTGCTTTCGCTATGCACTCCTATTTAAGGGACAACTCTTTTAAGGGCAATTTTATGATAAATATACGGATAGCGTGTCCGATGCAGGCTACTTACTTGAGTATCCGGGCGATTGCAGCTCAGACATGCGTCCTCGGTCGAGTCAGGACACATTGCTTGTGATCCGAAGAACAATTTGTACATCTCCATGGGCGTCGCGCCCGTAAAGTGTTGGAGAGCTCGTGGTCTCTCCGGATTAAACTCCCACAGGCGGAGGGGGCGGCGTTTGCAGGGCAAAGTGCGGCGAATCAACATGACCTGCGTCACTTCGGCCAGGTTGATTTCTCTTTCCAAGAGATCTTAAATGCGACCCTGCAACAAGGGCACGTCCTTGGACGGCCCCCAGTCGAACCCTTTATTGACCCATGACGACAGCTGCGGGGGAGGACCCGAGCGAAAGGAAGGTGGCGCCACCCACTTGGTGCCTCTGGGAGCTGTGATATAGAACCACTCTCGTTGCCATAAGCTGAACTTCTCCTAAAAAGAGCCCTCGGGCCATGGAGCGTCAGCATTCTTGCTTATAACAGCCCCTCCGCACTCCGCTTGCTGCCCCTTGATCATCTTCGGCTCCACTTTGAAGGTCTTAAGCCACAATCCAAAGTGAGGGGTAATGCGGAGGAAGGCTTCGCACACGACAATGAACGATGAGATGTGGAAGATGGACTCCGGATCCAAGTCGTGAAATTCCAACCCATAATAAAACATGAGCCCCCTCACGAAGGGGTCCATCGGGAAGCCTAGCCCTCGAAGGATGTGAGACGCGAACACCACGCTCTCACTTCCGTAACGGAGGAAGGCATCCACCGGCCTTGAAGGTCGGAGCCGGACATCATCAAAGATCCGAAGCGCCTGAATCTGGAGCTTTGGGTGTTGGAACTCGAGGCGAGGGGCGGATTCGATTGAGATTGAAAGAAAGGGGTAGAGCCTTGGTCTCTTTACAAAGAGGTTGAATACCAAGAGCCTTCCCCATGACCGTTTGGGACTTGCCTTCGATAGAGGAGACGTGCCAACAGGCACGATTGGGTTACCCACGCCCGTATTAATGAGAAACCCAGAATAAGGGGACACGATCTCTGCTTTGACAAGACGTGCCAAGGAAACCACCTCGCTAAACGCGCTGAGGCGGGACAGTAAAAACGATTCGAATAAAGGCTTGGCCGTGGTGTGATGTCACACTGCAGAATACATCAGCAGATTGGATTTGTGCAAATATTTTTCTCTCTACGGTGGTATGTGGAACTTATTTCCAGAGCTGGACACTATCCTTGTGTTCAAAATCTTCTCTGAAGTATTCGATGGAGGAACCTGCCTTGCAATGCCGAAGACAATCTGCGTGCCGGACTCGTCGTCATTGAAGCCTGGTTCAGGCTACCTTGAGGAGTCTGGATTAGGGGTGTCCGGATGGCGGACTATGACCTTGGCCGGACTCTGGACTATGAAGATACAAGATTGAAGACTTCGTCCCGTGTCCGGATGGGACTTTCCTTGGCGTGGAGCATAAGCTTGGCGACACGGATATGTAGATCTCCTCCCATTGTAACCGACTACTGTGTAACCCTAGCCCTCTCCGGTGTCTATATAAACCGGAAGGTTTTAGTCCGTGGGGCGAACAACAATCATAGCATAGGCTAGCTTCTAGGGTTTAGCCTCTCGATCTCGTGGTAGATCTACTCTTGTACTACCCATATCATCAATATTAATCAAGCAGGAGTAGGGTTTTACCTCCATCGAGAGGGCCCGAACCTGGGTAAAAACATCGTGTCCCTTGTCTCCTGTTACCATCCGCCTAGATGCACAGTTCGGGACCCCCTACGCGAGATCCGCCGGTTTTGACACCGACAGCAGGCGCAGAGTACCGCGGCGTTAAGCAAAGGTTTCCATATCGGTGCAACGACACCAAGACCAGCAGGATGACAAGACGGAGGTCACCATGGAGCCCGAGGCGGCGTCACCACCATAGCCTTTGCAGGCGAAGACCACTTTTGTCAGGATAAGTTGTACTAGATGTTCCCCTTCAAATATGGCCGTTGTGGGATCCCTTCCCGCTCAATATTTGGGAAGAGGACCAGGGCCTCTATAAATAGGACTCACCACCATAGTAGGAGGGGATCGATTCCACCTTCCATCCTCACATCCACAAGCTCGCTGAGCACAAGAACACCTCAACCTGAGGACTCTGTTCTTCCCCTTGTACTGTTCATCATCAGCCCAAGAGGCAATCCACCACCACCACACTGGAGTAGGGTATTACACAACAACGGTGGCCCGAACCAGTATAATTCTTGTGTCTTTTGTGTTGTGAGTTCGTCGAGTTCGTCCGCGAGATCTTAGCAAACCTAGGGCATAGATCGGTAGGGAGGAAAGAGATACACGCGCACCCGAGAGTTCGAACCTTAAGGGTTTTGCCGGAACCCGTGATCCGACATTTGGGCTGGGCCTCCGGTTAATAGGTTAGTCCCAAAAATAATATAAAAGTGTTTAGTAAAGCCCATAAACATCCAAAAACAGATAATATAATAGCATGGAACAATAAAAAATTATAGATACGTTGGAGACGTATCACCGGGCCCCTCGCGAGTGGCCTTCCCCTACTCAGCGGCTGAGAACCTCTTAGACGGTGCCATTGGTGTCGGCGGTGGAGCAAAGGAGGAGAAGCAAGCGGAATGGGAAGAGATGGGCGACGGGGGCTCTGCCCCCCTCCCCATTTATAGCAAGAGAAGGCCAACCAGGGCCCCCCACGATCACATGTAATGATGGTTTTCCCTTGCATGTCGCAGGGACTTGTCCAGTCGGGCAGTTGCTGAGGCACCGTGGGGAAGTTGAGACGCCCACGTCCAGTCAACCGCCACGCGTCGACCAAGGCTGCAGGCTATTGGGGCCCGTAGTGCTCTGCACTTGACCCATGGCTTCGCCTCGAAGCCAAGCCCGAGCGCGTCTTGGGCCCGGGGGATACTGTCGGTGTTCTGGGAACGGGGGTCCCCAGACTTGCCTACCTACGGCCCACGGCGTGTGAGGGAGTTCCAGACTAGGGGGTGTCTGGATAGCCGAACTATCATCATCGGCTAGACTCCAAGACTATGAAGATACAAGATTGAAGAATTCGTCCCGTGTCCGGATGGGACTTTCCTTGGCGTGGAATGCAAGCTTGGCGATACGGATATGTAGATCTCCTACCTTTGTAAACGCCTCTGTGTAACCCTATCCCTATCCGGTGTCTATATAAACCGGAGGGTTTTAGTCTGTAGGACAAACAACAATCATACCATAGGCTAGCTTCTAGGGTTTAGCCTCTTTGATCTCGTGGTAGATCCACTCTTGTAACACACATCATCAATATTAATCAAGCAGGACGTAGGGTTTTACCTCCATCAAGAGGGCCCGAACCTGGGTAAAACATCGTGTCCCTTGTCTCCTGTTACCATCCGCCTAGACGCACAGTTCGGGACCCCCTACCCGAGATCCGCCGGTTTTGACACCGACATTGGTGCTTTCATTGAGAGTTCCTCTGTGTCGTCACCGATAGGCTCGATGGCTCATTTGATCATCAACAACGACGCGGTCCAGGGTGATACTTTTCTCCCCGGACAGATCTTCGTGTTCGGCGGCTTTGCACTGCGGGCCAATTCGCTTGGCCATGGAGCAGATCAAAAGCTATGCCCCTGGCCGTCAGGTCAGATTTGGAAGTTTAAACTATACGGCCGATATCCGCGAAGACTTGATCTTCGACGGATTCGAGCCGCATGACAGCGCCGCCTTGTCTCGATGGGCATGATCTAGCTCTGCGGCGAGCGATTGCCCTGGAGGCCGCACCAGAATCCGCTCCGACCCTTAATCCGGAGCCGGATCCCCCGATCGAGGATGAGTGGTTGGGCACCGCCTCGGGGGCTTTAATCTCTACGGCGATCGAGCCGAACTTCTTTCCTGTCCTTTGCGAAGACCTCGACTCCAGGGTGCCGGACTCCTCTCCGGACTCCGAACCCTCCGCGCCCCGGCCAATCTAATTCGATTGGGCGCCCGTTATGGAGTTCACGGCCGCGGACATCTTTCAGCACTCGCCCTTTGGCAACATCCTGAATTCACTAAAGTCTCTCTCTTTATCCGGAGAGCCCTGGTCGGACTGCGGTCAGGATGGTTGGGATGCGGACGACGAAGAAATTCAAAGCCCACCCACCACCCACTTCATAGCCACTGTCGAAAGCTTACACGACGTGCTCAACTTCGACTCCGAAGACATCGACGGTATGGACGACGATGTAGGAGACAACAATGAACCAGCACCAATAGGACGCTGGACAACCTCATCCCATGATGTATACATGGTGGATACACCTAAAGGAAATGAAGACGAGGAACAACGGGATGCTACGAAGGATAAATCTCTCGAAAAGCAGTCAAAACGGCAACGTAAACGCCAAACAAAGTCCCGCCTCAACAAAGAACCAGCCATAGAGCAGGGCGAACCGGTGGACAACGAAGAAGCTATCGAGCAATCGTCCGAACAAGACAACTTGGATAAACAATCTGTCCCCGACGAAGACAACAGTCCGGACGACCTCACGCCGGACAAACCATTGGAGCAAAATAACCTCCAGAAAAGGCTCGTCGCCACTGCGCGTAGCCTGAAAAAGCAGAAGCGGAAGCTCAAAACAGCGGAAGATGCACTCAGGATTAGATGGAGCAAAGTATTCAGCACCGCAGATAAGTACGGCGACAGTCGCCTACCCAAAAAGAAAGCTACTGCCCGAATTCGACGAGGAGGCCTTAGAGCCCCCACAATCAAAAAGTAAGAAGGCCACCCGGTCTGATGGACGACCCCACAACGAAAAGAGAGCGGTGAATGGCGCCGCACACAAGCCAATATGCGATCCGCATAAGGATTCACATCAAGAGGATGGCCCAATCAGGTCCATCTATGGGCCAAGAACGCAGGCTCGTCAGAGCAATGCAATACGCCAAAATTCCGAAGATCACGACACACCCAAATATAGGGGCGCCGCACACCCCCTATGTTTCACCGATGAGGTGCTGGATCATGAATTTCTAGCGGGATTCAAACCCGTAAACATAGAGGCATACGACGGAACAACAGACCCTGGAGTCTGGATCGAGGATTACATCCTCCACATACACATGGCTAGGGGAGATGATCTCCACGCCATAAAATACTTACCCCTTAAACTCAAAGGGCCAGCTCGGCATTGGATTAAAAGCCTCCCCAAAAATACCATTGGAAGCTGGGGAGAGCTCGAGGATGCATTTCGGGCAAATTTGCAGGGGACTTATGTCCGCCCTCAGGATCTGAGCGATCTAAGTCACATAACTCAACAGCCCGGAGAGTCAGCCCGGAAATTCTGGAACTGGTTCCTCACTAAAAAGAACTAAATAGTCGACTGTTCGGACGCTGAAGCCTTAGCAGCTTCCAAACACAACGTCCGAGACGAATGGCTCGCCAGACACCTCGGCCAAGAAAAGCCAAGAACAATGGCCGCATTAACAAGCCTCATGACCCGCTTTTGCGCGGAAGAGGACAGCTGGCTGGCTAGATGCAGCACCAGCGACCCGAGTACATCCGAAATCAGGGATGGAAATGGGAAATCACGACGCAGAAAAGATCAGCGCCGGAACAAAGAAAATGGCCCAAATAGTACGGCGGTCAACGCCGGATTTAAAAGCTCTCGGCCGAACAACAAAACACTGCACCTAAAGGATGACAGTGACGAGCTGTCCAACCTAAACAAGATTCTGGATAGACTGTGTCAAATACATGGTACCTCCGGAAGCACGCAAACCATACCCACAGAGATTGTTGGGTCTTCAAACAGTCTGGCGGTGAACGCCGAACACAAGGGCTCGACACACCAAGTAAAGATGATGACGAGCACCACAAGCAGAGCCCGGAAAACAAAAGAATTTCCCACAAAAGGTTAAAACAGTAAACTCACTTCACGTGATCAAAGGGAAAAAGCAGGCGGCGCCCACTAAAAGGCGCGCCGCACATTGGTTGTCAAAACCAATCACCTTCGACCATCAGGACTATTCCGAAAATATCCGGAACACAGGATGGACTGCCTTGATATTGGATCCTATAATCGACGGATTCCAGTTTACACATGTCCTCATGGACGGCGGCAGTGATATAAACCTGATATATCAGGACACAATCCGCAGGATGGGGATAAACCCAACCAAAATTCGCCGTAGCAACATTTCCTTTAAAGGAGTACTGCCCGGCCCATACGCCCTCTGCACGGGCTCCATACTGTTAGAAGTTGTGTTTGGTTCATCCGACAACTTCCGTCGTGAAAGGCTACTCTTCCATGTCGCCCCGTTTAAAAGTAGCCATCAAGCGCTATTGGGAAGTGAAGCTTTCGCCCGCTTTAACACAATACCGCATTATGCATCTCTAACACTTAAAATGCCCGGTCCACGCGGCATCATCTCGTTAAAAGGAAGTATTAAGTGTTACTCGAGCATGGAAGAAGGGGAGACGACATCGACAGCTCCACAGCTATCCGGCTCCACTAGGCAAAGAACCTGTAATTGGTCATTCAAACCCCGGACACGGCTAAACGAGTCCGGCGCCTACTAGCGGCACACCCCCATACGAGGGGCTACATGCATGTGCAACAAGAGACAATACAGCTCAATTTCATTCTTCAAACTGTACTCTGTTCATTTAATATTAAGTACATCTTTTGCACGATCCTTTTTCTTTCAAACTAAGTTCCTCTCTTTTACAGATGAACGGCGTGCTACACCCGTCCAGGATACGGCACAACGGAGACACAGCGGTAGAGGCGTGCAGCGAGGACCCGTTGCAAGGATTCTTTTCAGATTAAGACCCTGCGTAAACCTTTTTTCACTGTCTCTTGTTGATTTACATTCCCCCAGTTCCTTAATATAACTGAGGAGGAGGCTGGTGCTTTGGCATTGGCCGCACCAGAATTTTTGCGCGTACCTGGACACAAGGGGCTTAGGGCATTATTTTGCCCATTTTCATAAAGACCGAATACCTTAGGGAGTATTCGGCGTCTCGAGTTAGGCCTTATATGCATCAGCTCCGAATCATGTCTTTGGTCAAATGTTGGGTTGCCCGGCTCCTGTGTTTTGCTGCCTTACGTTCCGTTTTCACGGCTAACGCGACACCAGGAGAACTACTGCGATTGTGCCCCGGTTCGGCCGGGCGAGCACCTCAGTAGAGAAAGCCGAAAACTGACTGTCATGATATAGCGAGAGACTGGTCAACCACTCGATGACTCACAGGAATGTTTAGAATTCCTCCGCATTAATGAAGGACCGTTTTTCGGTCGAGCACATACGCACTCGAATTCCGGGAGAGTGCGGTGCCCAGGGGGCTATATAGTAGCCCCACCCTCGAGCTCCTATGGCTAAGTGAAAGTGATAAAGCATTATAGTCCGGTTGCCTGGTTTGCTACGCTATCACCTCCTTAACAGGACCAAGACGTTGGATTAAGTGTGAAAAAACGTTTTTTTGCAAACACCCCCGCACTATGTGCGTGGGGGCTGAAGCCAAGGACTGCCATCTTTCAGGTTATATACACATATACATAAACAGCCGCACAGGGAGTAGTTTAATACTTGAACGCACAAGTATAAAAAGCACTTATATTACATTGAAACATTGTTTTCACAAATCATACATGTCATTCAAACATAATATCCTTCAAGCACTTCGTCTCTATTACACGAGCGCCTGGCAGGACTTCTTCAAAGTAGTGCTCGGCAGGTACTCGGCCTCTGTCCGAATCCTGGGATGCAACGTCAGTGGCCTTCATCTCTGCCCAGTATGTCTTGACACGGGCAAGAGCCATCCGCGCTCCCTCAATACATGCCGATCGCTTCATCGCGTCGATACGCGGCACCGCTCCAAGAAACTGCTGCACTAAACCAAAATAGCTCTTTGGCTGGGGTCCGTCCGGCCACAAGTGAGTCAAGACATGCTTCATGGCAAATCTGGACAGTCGATTCAGCTCGGCCCATTCAGCCAACCGATCGGTCAGCGGCAGAGGACGCTCCGGACTATGGAATTGCGACCAATATAGCTCTTCCCTTCTGTGCCCCTTCTGGCCCCGGAAGTGCTCAACCGCGTCCACAGTGCTCGCCGCCAAGTCCAGATAAGCATCCTCTGAACTCCACAATTTATCCAACTGAGCATACTTTGGATCTGTATATTTCCTCCGCAGCAGAAACGGTTTTGCAGCCGCAATTGCCCCGGCCTGACTCAGCTCCTCCTTGGCAGCTCTCAAAGCTGATTGGGCCTTCTTGGATTCGGCGGTGGCCTTCTTTAGGTCCTCTTGTTCCGCTTGACGTTCCTCTTCAAGAACCGCGCAGCGATTAGTAGTATTCCTTAACTTTTTGGCCATCTCGGCCATCTCCTCTTTGCTTCGGCAGTGAGCAGCCCGTTCAGCTTCTAGCTCTTCGGCCGCCTTTAAAGCGGCCGCATTACTAATTCTGGCTTGCTCTTTCGCTCGGGCGAGTTCTGCCCGCAGCTCTTCCACGGCAGCGGCACCATCTGCATTAAGCATATGATTAGTTAAACATGGGCGTCAAGCTCCCTTACCAGGTGTCCGCATAGAAGTCGCATACCTTGTGACTCGTCAAACCGTTTATTGACCAGCGCGATGTCCGCATCCGCCTCATCAAGCTGCCGCTTTAGTTCGGCATATTCATCAGTCCGGCTGGCCTCCGGACGCCCCGCCACCTGTTTAGGAGCGGCGATATGTTAAAACTGAGAATTTGATCCTTGGCACGTCGTCAATTTTGACAACATACTGAGTCTCAGGGGCTACTATCTATACATGGCGCATTTTATATGCACAACTGTCAAAAGGTACATTATTTTTTGCGTACCTCAAACCCCGTCAGTAAGCTTCAGACGGCTTCGTGCAAACCGCTCTCTGCGTATGCAATTATTTCAATCACCGTACCCATTAGAGCACGGTGATCTTTTGAGATAGCCGCTCGCCCGAGCAGATCCTTGACTCCTCCGATCAAGACACCACTTGGCGCCGGACCTTCCGGCCCCGCTGGACTTGGGGGAACCCTCTGCGACGACACCTCCGGGTCGTCCACTTCACATGAGGGTGCGACAGGTGGAGGCGTTTCGCTCTCCATCATCTCCAGAAGAAGATCCCCCAAAGACGAGCTCTGCTGAGATGGGCTGAGGTCCGAACTACAAGGTACAATTTCGGTTATCTTCATAAATAAATACAGGGATGCTCCTTACTTACAAGACCCCTTCTTTCTACTTACGGCTCGCTGGAGGGCTGATCCCCTTGGGGAAATAATGCGGCTGGGTTACTTCCCAGCGCCGGACTCTCTGCCGAAGATTCCCTTCCTTTCTTTGAGGCCTTGACCTCCGGATCTTCCTCAAGCGGTCCTCTTCTCTCCTCGGAAGGTGGGACTCTTAATCCCTCCTTCCTTGATAGCCTCCTTCACAGAGGCAGTTGCTCCCCCGCTCCTCCCTTCGCCTTCTTCAAAAGGCGCGACCTTCAACATCTTGGTCAACATGGGATCCGGCGTGGTCTCTGGGAGGGGAGCCGGACACCTTATTAACTTTGCCTTGGCTATCCACTCCTGTTCAAGAAACGGCTCCTTTAAAGGGCATATATATATATATGAAATAAATGAATGAACAGCTTGTCCGGTTATAGGACTACTTACTTGAGTATCTGGGCGATTGCAGCTTAGTCCTGCGTCCTCGGTCAAGTCCGGACACTTCTCTTGTGATCCGAAGAACAGTTTATACATCTCCACGGGCGTCATGCCCATAAAATTTTGGAGAGCTCATGGTCCCTCCGGATTGAATTCCCACAGGCGGAGGGGGTGACTTTTGCAGGGCTGAAGGCGCCGGATCACCATAACCTGCGCCACTGCAACCAGATTGATCCCTCTTTCCTGGAGATCTTGAATGTGGCCCTGCAGCAGGGGAACGTCCTTGGACGGCCCCCAGTCGAGCCCCTTGTTGACCCATGATGCCAACCGCTGTGGTGGGCATGAGCAGAAGGCAGGGAGCGCCGCCCATTTGGTGCCCCTGGGAGCGGTGATATAAAACCACTCCCGTTGCCACAAACCAAGCTCCTCTTGAAAAGAGCCCTCGGGCCACGGAGCATCAGCACATTTTCTTATAACCGCCCCTCCGCACTCTGCTTGCTACCCCTTGATCATCTTTGGCTCCACCTTGAAGGTCTTGAGCCACAATCCAACGTGGGGGGTAATATGGAGGAAGGCCTCACATACGACAATGAATGACGAGATATGGAGGACGGACTCCGGATTCAAGTCATGGAAATCAAGCCCGCAATAAAACATGAGCCCCCGCACAAAGGGATCCGTCGGGAAGCCTAAACCCCGAAGGAAGTGGGACACAAACACCACGTTCTCACCGGGATCAGGAGTGGGA
Organism: Aegilops bicornis; assembly: GCA_021605145.1. Classification (NCBI taxonomy): domain Eukaryota; kingdom Viridiplantae; phylum Streptophyta; class Magnoliopsida; order Poales; family Poaceae; genus Aegilops; species Aegilops bicornis. The sequence goes on from CM038670.1 coordinate 343,430,435, forward strand.
ATGACCTGCCCTGGAGCAGGCAGCCTATGCGAGATCTCGCCAGTTAGATACCTGGCGTCTCGCAGCTTTAGCACGTCTTCTTCTGTGACGGAGGAAGACATCCATCGGCCATGCTGGTCGGAGCCGGACATCGTCGAAAGTCCGAAGCGCCTGAATCTGAAGCTTTGGGTGTTGGAACTCGAAGCGCGAGGCGAACTCGATAGAGGGTGTAAAAAGGAGAGGGCCTTGGTCTCGTTATAAAGAGGTTGAATACCAAGAGCCCACCCCGTGGTCGACTAGGACTCGCCTTTGATAGAGAAGGCAGGCCAACGGACACGGTTGGGTTACCCACGTCCGTATTGATGAGAATCCCGGAATAAGGGGGCACGATCTACGCTTTGATAAGACGTGCCAAGGAAACCGCCTCGCTAAACATGCTGAGGTGGAACAACAAAAAATGATTCATATAAAGGCCTGGCCGTGCTATGGTGTTATGCCGCGGAATACGTCAGCAGATCTGTGCAAGAATTATTCTCTCTACGGTGTTATGTGGAACTTGTTTTGTAGAGCCGGACACTATCCTGGTGTTCACAATCTTCTATAAATTATTCGGAGGAAGAACCCGCCTTGCAATGCCAAAGACAATATGCGCGCCGGACTCGTCATTGAAGCCTGGTTCAGGGGCTACCGAGGGAGTTCCGGACTAGGGGTGTCCGGATAGCGAACTATCATCATTGGCGGACTCCAAGACTATGAAGATACAAGATTGAAGACTTTGTCCCGTGTCCGGATGGGACTTTCCTTGGCGTGGAAGGCAAGCTTGGCGATACGGATATGTAGATCTCCTACCTTTGTAACCGACTCATGTAACCCTAACCCTATCCGGTGTCTATATAAACCGGAGGGTTTTAGTCTGTAGGACGAACAACAATCATACCATAGGCTAGCTTCTAGTGTTTAGCCTCTTTGATCTCGTGGTAGATCCACTCTTGTAACACACGTCATCAATATTAATCAAGCAGGACGTAGGGTTTTACCTCCATCAAGAGGGCCCGAACCTGGGTAAAACATTGTGTCCCTTGTCTCCTGTTACCATCCGCCTAGACGCACAGTTCGGGACCCCCTACCCGAGATCCGCCGGTTTTGACACCGACAGCGTGGCTCTACAAGTGGGCTCGTACGGTCCATCTTCACCAACAAGCGCTCAAGACCCTCGCGAGCGGCCAAGCCTCACGAGGCGGACGACGCGAGACCTCCTCGGGAGCGGCCTCACCTGGTTGGTTTGCGAGGGGCGGAGAGATCAAGGCAGGGAAAACCTCGCGAGGTTCTCGTGACGTGAGTGATGACGACCGAGACCAGGCGGGCGCCAGCGTGCACAGTGTCCTTGTTTCCTCTTTGGTGCTAAGGAGGCAAGGGCAAGCGCGGAGTACCAAGGCGTCAAGCAAAGATTTCCCTATCAGTGCAAGGAGACCAAGACCAGCAGGAAGACAAGACAGAGGTCACCATGGAGCCCAAGGCGGCGTCACCGCCAGAGCTTTAGGCAGGCGAAGACTACTTCTGTCAGGATAAGCTGTACTAGATGTCCCCTTTCAAATTGGCCGTTGTTGGCTCCCTGCCCGCTCAGTATTTGGGAAGAGGACCAGGGCCTCTATAAATAGGACTAGCCACCACAGTAGGAGGCAACTAAGCCTCATGCATCTTATCTTGAGCCAATCCCTAGCCACACACCGAACACAAGAACACCTCAACCTAAGGAGGTTGTTCTTCCCCTTGTAACTATTCATCCTCAGCCCTAGAGGCAATCCACCACTACCACACTGGAGTAGGATATTACACCACAACGGTGGACCAAACTAGTATAAATCTTGTGTTCTTTGTGTTGCAAATTCATCATGTTAGCCCTTGAGATCTTAGCAAAGCTAGGACGTAGATCGGTGGGGGAAGAACTTCACGCACCCCAGTGTTCGAACCTTAAGGGTTTTACCGAAACCCGAGATCGAACAATGCCTATATAATGATCATTGCCTGGATATCGTCATGATTGTTTGAAGTTCTATCAATTGCCCAATAGTAATTTGTTTACCCACCATATGCTATTTTTCTCGAGAGAAGTACTAGTGAAATCTACGGCCCCGGGGTCTCTTCTTTATCATATTTTCCTTCAAGATCTATTTTTATTCGCTTTTACTTTCAGATCTATATTTTCAAAAACCCAAAAATACCTTGCTGCACTTTATTTTATTTTGCAATTATTCACGATCTATTTATCCAATCTATTGTACTATTATCCCATCAACTCGACAATTTTTGGCACCGTTACCCGAAAGGGATTGACAACCCCTTTAACACATCGGGTTGCAAGTATTTGTTCTTTGTGTGCAAGTACCATTTACATAGTATTGGGTGATTCTCGTACTGGTTCGATAACCTTAGTCTCATCACTGAGGGAAATACCTACTGTCGCTGTGCTGCATCATCCCTTCCTCTTTGGGGAAATACCGACGTAGTTCAAGCCGCATCAATCCCCCAAGCTTGGCACAAGCCAAGGGGAGTACCCATACCCGATACTCAAGTCTCATTTGGTGGTGAAGAAGGTGGTGTTGGTGAGGTAGTAACGAGTTTATCTTCCTTTTCCTCCAGCTTACGTCGGAGGGGAAAATTATCCATCCTCAACTCATCGTTCTCCATCTCAAGCTTTATTATCCTCTTGCATAGTGCCTCATTGCTTTCTTGCTTGAAACGAGGAGGGACTGGTTCATCTTCATCTTCCTCATCGGTGAACCACATATAGGGATAGGTGTCCTCCTATTTTTCATGATTCTGAGATATAGTGTTTAATTCTTTGACCATTGACAAACTTTGGGTTAGTACCTTCGGCATTATTTATTTTGATAGCTCCAGAACAATAAACCTCTTCGATAATATATGGTCCTTCCAATTTGGAGAGGAGTTTTCCTGCAAAGAATCTAAAACGAGAGTTGTACAAAAGAACATATTCTCCAACTTTGAACTCACGCTTTTGGATTATTTTATCATGCCATCTTTTAACTTTTTCTTTAAATAGTTTGGAATTTTCATAAGCTTCGGTTCTCCATTCATCTAATGAGCTAATATCAAATAACCTCTTTTCACTGGCATGTTTGAAATCATAGTTCAGTTCTTTAATTGCCCAATATGCTTTATGCTCTAACTCAAGAGGTAAATGACAAACCTTTCCATAAATCAGTTTATAAGGAGACATACCCATAGGATTTTTATAAGCTGTTCTGTGAGCCCATAGTGCATCATCTAATTTCTTAGACAGATTCTTTCGGAACCTATTAACAGTTTTTTTGTAAAATTAATTTTATTTCTCTATTGCTAAGTTCAAGTTGACCACTAGACTAAGGATGATAGGGTGGTGCAATTCTATGGTTAACATCATACTTAGCAAGCATTTTACGGAAAGCACCATGAATAAAGTGTGAACCACCGTCAGTCATTAAATATCTAGGGACTACACTAAACCTTGGGAAAATAACTTGTTCAAGCATTTTGATGGAAGTATTACGATCATAACTACTAGGTTGAATAGCTTCTACCTACCTAGTGACATAATCAACAACAACCAAAATATGTGTATACCCATTAGAAGAAGGAAACGACCCCATGTAATCAAAACCCCAAACATCAAATGGTTCAACAACAAGTGAATAATTCATAGGCATTTCCTGACGCTTACCAATATTACCAATTCTTTGGCATTCCTCACAAGATGAAACATACTTATGGGAATCCTTGAAGAGAGTAGGCCAGTAAAGACCAGATTGTAATACCTTATGAGCAGTTCTATCTCCCGCATGATGTCTTCCATAAGCTTCAGAGTGACATTTCCATATGATTTTTTCCTGTTCATGCTCAGGTACACAGCGTCTAATAATACCATCTTCTCCTTCTTTATAAATATGTGGGTCATCCCAAAAGTAATGTCTTAAATCATATAAGAATTTTTTTCTTTTGTTGGTATGTGAAACTAGGTGGTATATATTTAGCAATAATATAATTAGCGTAGTCATCATACCAAGGAGTGTTATGAGAAACATTTATTGCAGCTAGTTTCTCATCAGGAAAATTATCATTAATAGGTTGTGGGTCATCAAGAATATTTTCTAACCTAGAAAAGTTATCAGCTACGGGGTTCTCAACTCCCTTCCTATCAGTATAAGAGAACCCACCTAATGATTCTAGGTTTGCAAAGTTGCTTTAGAATAAACAAAATAAGATCTGAATAAATCACAAGCAAACACAACTGCTAAAAATTCTTTTTCAGTAGTAGCATAATTTCGTGCATGCAGTGTCTAGAGTTTTACTAGCATAATGGATAACATTTAATTTTTTATCAACTCTTTGTCCTAGAACAACAACAACAACATAATCACTAGCATCACACATAATTTCAAAAGGTAAGTTCCAATCAGGTGGTTGTACTATAGGTGTAGAAGTTAAGGCTTGCTTGAGTGTTTTGAAGGCTTCTACACAATCATCATCAAAAACAAACGGAACATCCTTTTGTGAAAGATTTGTAAGAGGCCTAGAAATTTTGGAGAAGTTTGTGAAACTCGATCAAGGTTGCTTAAGCAATCATCAACAGAAGTTCCATAAACGAAAAACTCATCCATGAAAACCTCAACAATCTTGTCACAAAAATTAGAGAATATAGCAGCCATACATCTTTCAAAGGTAGCAGGTGCATTGCATAAACCAAAAGGCATATGTCTATAAGCATAAGTTCCAAAAGGGCAAGTAAAGGTGGTTTTCTCTTGATCAGTTTGTGAAACGGGTATGTGAGAAAACCAAAATATCCATCAAGGAGGAAAAAGTGTGTGCTCTTAGTTAGTCTTTCTAGCATTTGATCAATAAAAGGCAAAGGGTAATTATCTTTTCTAGTTGCTTTATTTAATTTTCTAGAATCAATTACCATTCTATAGCCAATGAAAATTCTTTGTGGAATGAGTTCATTTTTATCATTAGGAACAATGGTGATACCTCCCTTCTTAGGGACACAATGAACGGGACTTACCCATCTACTATCAGCTATGGGATAAATTATACCTCCTTCCAGAAGTTTAAATATTTCAGTTCTTACCACTTCCTTCATCTTAGGATTCACACTTCGTTGGTGATCAACAACGGGTTTAGCATAAGGTTACAAATTAATCTTGTGCCGACATGGAGTGGGATTAATGCCCTTAAGATCATCAAGAGTATACTCAATAGCAGCTCAGATGCTTCTTCAGAATTTTAAACAATCTTTCTTCTTCATGTTCTGAAAGGTTAGCACTAATAATAACATGATATATCTTTTTCTCATCAAGATAAGCATATTTCAAAGTGCCTGGCAATTGTTTTCATTCGAACACAGGAACACCTTTAGGTGGAGGAGGACCTCCTAAAGTTTCAATAGGAAAATTGTGCTTGAGCAGAGGTCGTCGTTCAAATAAATTTTATCAATTTCATTTCTTTCATGCTTATGCATATCATTTTCGTGGTCTAGGAAATACTGTTCTAGTGGATCAGTAGGAGGCAGTAAAATAGAAGCAAGACCAATTATGTCATCCTTACCAGGTAATTATTTCCTATTATGTTTTCTACTAAACTTAGAGAAATTAAACTCATGAGACTTATCACCAAAGCTAAGACTGATTGTTTGTTTATGACAATCTATAGTAGCATTGACAGTGTTCAAGAAAGGTCTACCAAAGATAATGGGACCAAAGCCATGTTGTGGGGAACCAAGAACAAGAAAATCAGTAGGATATTTTATTTTCCCACACAAGACTTCAACATCTCTAACAATCCCAAGTGGTGTGATGGTGTCTTGATAACCCACAAGTATAGGGGATCACAACAGTTTTCGAGGGTAGAGTATTCAACCCAAATTTATTGATTCGACACAAGGGGAGCCAAAGAATATCCTCATGTATTAGCAGTTGAGTTGTCAATTCAACCACACCTGGATAACTTAGTATCTGCAGCAAAGTATTTAGTAGCAAAGTAATATGGAAGTAACGGTAACGGTAGCAAAGTAATATTTTTGGGTTTTGTAGTGATTGTAACAGTAGCAACGAAAATGTAAATAAGCGGAGAACAATATGTGAAAAGCTCGTAGGCATTGGATCGGTGATGGAGAATCATGCCAGATGCGGTTCATCATGTAACAATCATAACATAGGGTGACACAGAACTAGCTCCAATTCATCAATATAATGTAGGCATGTATTACAAATATAGTCATACGTGCTTATGGAAAAGAACTCGCATGACATCTTTTGTCCTACCCTCCCGTGGCAGCGGGGTCCTAGCGGAAACTAAGGGATATTAAGGCCTCCTTTTAATAGAGTACCGCACCAAAGCATTAACACATAGTGAATACACGAACTCCTCAAACTACGGTCATCACCGGGAGTGGTCCCGATTATTGTCACTTCGGGGTTGCCGGATCATAACACATAGTACGTGACTATAGACTTGCAAGATAGGATCAAGAACTCACATATATTCATCAAAACATAATAGGTTCAGATCTGAAATCATGGCACTCGGGCCCTAGTGACAAGCATTAAGCATAGCAAAATCATAGCAACATCAATCTCAGAACATAATGGATACTAGGGATCAAACCCTAACAAAACTAACTCGATTACATGATAAATCTCATCCAACACATCACTGTCCAACAATCCTATGATGGAATTACTCACGCATGGCGGTGAGCATCATGAAATTGGTGATGGAGGATGGTTGATGATGACGTTGGTGATGGATTCCCCTCTCCGGAGCCCCGAACTGACTCCAGATCAGCCCTCCCGAGAGAGTTTAGGGCTTGGCGGTGACTCCGTATCGTAAAACACGATGAATCTTTCTCTCTGATTTTTTTCTTCCAGAACACGAATATATGGAGTTGGAGTTGAGGTCGGTGGAGCTCCAGTGGGCCCATGAGGCAGGGGGGCGCGCCTCCACCCTCGTGGAGAGGGTGTGGGGCCCTGGCCTTGATTATTTTGCCAGCATTTTTTATATTTTCCAAAAATAATATCCGTTAATTTTCAGGTCATTCCGAGAACTTCTGTTTCTGCACAAAAATAACACCATGGCAATTCTGCTGAAAACAGCGTCAGTCCGGGTTAGTTCCATTCAAATCATGCAAGTTAGAGTCTAAAACAAGGGCGAAAGTGTTTGGAAAAGTAGATACGAAGGAGACGTATGAACTCCCCCAAGCTTAAACCTTTGCTTATCCTCAAGGAATTCAGTTGATAAACTAAAAGTGATAAAGAAAAACTTTGACAAACTCTGTTTGCTCTTGTTGTTGCAAATATGTAAAGACAACATTCAAGTTTTCAGCAAAGATCATGAACTAACCATATTCACAATAACTCTTAGGTCTCATATTACGCATATCAATGGCATAATCAACTAGCGAGCGATAATAATGAAACTCGGATGACAACACTTTCTCAAAACAATAATAATATGATATAACAAGATGGTATCTCGCTAGCCCTTTCTGAGACCGAAATACTTAAATGGAGAGCACCTTTAAAGATCAAGGACTCACTAGACATTTAATTCATGGTAAAAGATATCCAATCATAGTCATACCCAATATAAATTAACAGTAATGAATGCAAATGACAGCGGTGCTCTCTAGCTAGTGCTTTTTAATAAGAGGGTGATGACTCAACATAAAAGTAAATAGATATGCCCTTTGCAGATGGAAGCAGGGATTTGTAGAGGTGCCAGAACTCGGTTTTGAAACAGAGATAAATAATATTTTGAGCGGCATACTTTCATTGTCAACATAACAACAAAGAGATGGCGATATCTTCCATGCTACACACATTATAGGCAGTTCCCAAACAGAATGGTAAAGTTTATACTCCCCCTCCACCAACAAGCATCAATCCATGGCTTGCTCGAAACAACGAGTGGCTCCAACTAACAACAGTCCCAGGGGAGTTTTGTTTGCAATTATTTTGATTTACTTTGCATAAAGCATGGGACTGGGCATCCCGGTGACTAGCCATTTTCTTGTGAGTGAGGAGCGGAATCCACTCCTCTTGAGAATAACCCGCCTAACATGGAAGATATGGACAGACCTAGTTGATACATGAGCTATTCGAGCATACAAAACAAAATTTCATTTGAAGGTTTAGAGTTTGGCACATACAAATTTACTTGGAACGGCAGGTAGATACTGCATATAGGAAGATATAGTGGACTCATATGGAATAACTTTGGGGTTTAAGGGATTGGATGCACAAGCAGTATTCCCGCTTAGTACAAGTGAAGGTTAGCAAAAGACTGGGAAATGACCAACTAGAGAGCGACAACAGTCATGAACATGCATTAAAATTAATAAAAATTGAGTGCAAGCATGAGTAGGATATAATCCACCATGAACATAAATATCATGGAGGTTATGTTGATTTTGTTTCAACTACATGTGTGAACATGTGCCAAGTCAAGTCACTTGAATCATTCAAAGGAGGATACCACCCTATCATACCACATCACAACCATTTTAATAGCATGTTGGCACGCAAGGTAAACCATTATAAACTCATAGCTAATCAATCATAGCACGAGCAACTATGATCTCTAATTGTCATTGCAAACATGTTTATTCATAATAAGATGAATCAGGAATGATGAACTAATCATATTTACAAAACAAGAGAGGTCGAGTTCATACCAGCTTCTCTCATCTCAATCAGTCCATCATATATCGTCATAATTGCCTTTCACTTGCACGACCGAACGATGTGAATAATAATAATAGAGCACGTGCATTGGACTAAGCTGGAATCTGCAAGCATTCAATAAATAGGAGAAGACAAGGCAATATGGGCTCTTGGTTAAATCAACAATAATGCATAATAGAGACACTTTAATAATTTAATCATGGTCTTCTCCTATCGACCCCCAAAGAAAAGAAAAGAAATGTAACTATTTACATGGGAAAGCTCCCAACAAGCAAAAGAAGAACAGGAAATATTTTTGGGTTTTCTTTTAATTATTACTACTACAGCAAGAAAGTAAACTAGCTAAAGGCTACAACTAAATTTTTTGGTTTTCTTAAGGTTTTTCAAACACACAAGAAGAAAGAATAAAAAAGTAAAATAAACTAGCATGGATATTACAATGAAAGAGTACGAGCACCGACAACTAGCAATGAGTGCACTACGAGGAAAATGCCTATAGATAGAAGTTTACCAGTAGCGTTTGTCTCCAAACCAATGCTACTAGTAGTTAGCAGTAGTGCTGGCAGTGAACAACGCTATTGGTATCAGTTAGCAGCAGCGCTTGTTACCTAGCCCCACACTACTACTAAGTGTAACACACCACACCCCCCGGTCAAAAAATAGCAGCAGCGCCTGACCTCCGACCTGCGCTACTGCTAGTTTATTATCTATAGCGCCTGTTCGTCTAAGAGCGATACTGCTAATTTTTCTATGTACAATACTTTACCAGTAGCGTGTGTTTATTTCCCGCGCTATAAGTAGTGCAAACCCTAGCCTTCGCTATTTTGCAAGCTACCATAGCAGTTGCGCGTATAGGTGTCCCACGCTACTGCTATGCCCACCAACCACCTACCACCTTTCCCCTTCTTCCTCCCCTCTCTTCTTCCCCCTTCCTTTCTCCCCCTTTCCTTGCACCTTGCCTGTTCCTTTCAATGCTCCCCCTCCACCACCCCTCCATTAGATCCCTCCCTCCCCATCTTCTTTGCCCCTCCAGCACCCCTCCATTAGAGCCCCCCCCTCTTCTTTGCCCCTCCACCACCCCTCCATTAGAGCCCCTCCCCCCCTCTTCTTTGCCCTCCACCACCCCCGTTTTCTTTGTGCCCTCCACCACCACCCCCTCCATTAATGCCCTCCCTTCCCTTCTTCTTTGCCCTCCCCCTCGTCCATTAATGCCTTCCCACTTCTCTCCCTCTCCTCTCCCTCTCCTCTCCCACTATCTCCCAAGCTAGCTAGCTCTCTACCTCCCGAGCTAGCTAGCTAGTTAGAGCTATATATCTAGAGCTACTAGGTAATTAAGAAGAAAGGTGCTCGATATCCCTCTCGACACATAGATGAGCTATATATATATATATATATATATATATATATATATATATATATATATATATATATATAGGCGATATGAGAATATATATATATATATATATATATATATGTACCAATTGTGTGTGGCATAATTTGAGTTGCCTACATTGTGTATTTGATAAAATAATGTGGGTGACATGAGTTGCCTATGTTTTGCTGAAATGTCGATTCAATTCCATTTCGGCGAATATCGGGCATGCAAACTCAATATGTCCTATGTTTAGGGAAGGTCATGCCGAATTTTTGTATGAATTTGATCCATGCATGCATATATACGTGGTTATAATATTTGCTTCGCGCGCAGGTGATCACGAAGGTCAATGGAAGGATGGTGGAAAGATACTGGCAATCCGCTGTGGATGACATGTATGAAAAAAGACTAAAGGATGTTGAGGGAGTCCTGGACTAGGGGGTGTCCGGATCACCGAACTATCATCTTTGGCCGGACTCCTGGACTATGAAGATACAAGATTGAAGACTCCGTCCCGTGTCCGGATAGGACTTTCCTTGGCGTGGAAGGCAAGCTTGGCGATACGGATATGTAGATTTCCTACCATTGTAACCGACTACATGTAACCCTAACCCTATTCGATGTCTATATAAACCGAAGGGTTTTAGTCCGTAGGACGAACAACAATCATACCATAGGCTAGCTTCTAGGGTTTAGCCTCTCGATCGTGGTAGATCTACTCTTGTACTACCCATATCATCAATATTAATCAAGCGAGTAGGGTATCACCTCCATCGAGAGGGCCCGAACCTGGTAAAAACATCGTGTCCCTTGTCTCCTCGTTACCATCCGCCTAGACGCACAGTTCGGGACCCCTACCCGAGATCCGCGGTTTTGACACCGACATGATGTTTTATGTCCATGTCGAAAATGCAAAGGAAGAGTTAGGCTCGACCCCTTTCAGGGTGGTAAATTAAAGGCGCACCTGCTCATGCATGGCCATACTCTGTGGATAAGTGAAGATGATGATGATTATGAGGACGTCGACGGGGCAGGAAATAATGACATGGGGCCACCAGACGAAGAGATGACCGATTATGTGCCCGAAGAGGAAGACGGCCTCGGAAATGTCGATGGCGAAGACGCAGTTCAAGGCGGAGAAGACGTGGACACACCGCCCTCTTCGTCGCTACTAAGTTCAGCCATGCGGGACCCGCATGTTCGAGACCTGCTTCGCAAGAAGATGACTAGCGATAGAGCTGCTTCTAGAGAGGAGGCCAAACTGGCGCAACTGGAGGTAGACTCGATGACTCCTTTGTATGATGGTTGCAATCCCGAGGTGACCCGCTTGAGTTTCACACTAGAACCTCTAAATATGAAGGCAAAAAACAAAGGGACAGATACAAGCCTGGATGAGCTTCTGAAGTATCTACATAAGGTTCTTCCCGCGGGAAGCCCGTGTCCTACTAGTGTCGAGGAGGCAAAGAAAATTGTGTGCCCTCTTGATCTGGCACACATTAGATATCACATATACATCAATGATTGCATCATATATCGAAACGAGCACGCGAAAAAACCGTCTGTCCAAAGTGCAATGCTTCATGATTTAAAAAGGGCGGAAAGAAAGCTCCACAGAAAGTTGTATGGTACTTTCCGATCACTCCGCGCCTACAGCGGTATTTCGTAGATCCTAAGGAAGCAAAGCTTATGCGCTGCACGCGAAGAGGGTGAAGCCAGATGACGGAGATGAGCCGAAGCTGAGATACGTCGCAGATGCTAGCCAGTGGAGAGCATTAAATTCTGAATTTGATTTTTTCGCAAATGATCCAAGGAACATCGTGCTTGGCGCTAGTAGTGATGGCATGAATCCATTTGGCAACCAGACCATTAATCATAGCACATGGCCCGTGTTTGTATGGATGCACAACCTCCCCCCTGGTTGTGCATGAAGGAAAAATACATACACATGGCTATGCTTATTCAAGGGCCGAGACAACCGGGAAATGATATAAATTTGTTTCTCGGGTTACTGAAAGAGGAGCTACATACCTTATGGACAACGCCGACGAAGACATGGGATGCAAGCAAAGGAGAGTATTTCTACATGAGAGCCGCGCTGATCACGACGGTGCAGGACTATCTCGGTTACGGCTATCTCTCTGGCCAGGTGTGCCAAGGATATTTCGGATGCACGAGGTGCATGGATGATACAACTTCTCTGCAGCTATCAAAAGATGGCGGGTCTTTGAAAATCGTTTGCATGGGGCATCAAAGATGGCTCGAGCAGGATGACCTGTGGAGAAAGCATGGAGATCTATTCAATGGTAAGGCTGAGCATCGAGGTCCTCCACGTAAGCGTATAGGTGCAAAAATATATAAGTTATTGAAGAACTGGGAAGAGTGCCCTCGCTGGGAAATACGAAGAAAAAGGCGCCGGAGCCCCTGCTGAAGGTATGGAAGACAGGATCTATTTTCTGGGACTTGGAATACTGGCCCATACTCGGCACGCCTCATAGCCTTGATCAAATGCATATCACAAAAAATATCCTTGGGAGTTTGCTTGGAACATTGATAACATGCCGGAGAGAACCAAGGATGGGCCGAAGGCTAGAAAAGAATTAGAATTTTTGAATATCAGGAAAGATCTCCAAATGTGCGGTAAAAGGTTGTCAGAGGAGACCAAGACGGAGACGGAAGATAGGGGAAAAAAAGTAAACAAGAAGGAAGAAAAAATATTACCACCCCTCTTGCTTCACCTTAGATCCGAAGGAGGTCGATCAATTGTTCAAGTGCCTTGCCGGAATCAAAGTTAGTTCCAGATACTGTGGGAAGATAAGCAGATATCTGGACACTAAGAAAAAAAGGTTCAGTGGGATGAAGTCTCACGACATTTGTCATGTGATGATGACGCAGTTACTCCTGGTTGCACTTAGAGGGATTATGGACACACATGTGCGTGAGACGCTTACTGACCTATGCCACTTTTTTGATGCTATCTCTCGAAAATCGATCAGTGTGAAGCAACTCCATAGGCTACAAGAAGAGATCGTTGTCATACTGAATGAGCTAGAAATGTACTTCGCGGCCGCGTTCTTTGATGTCATGGTGCATCTATGTGTCCACATCGTGGACGACATCATCGACCTAGGGCCAACATTCCTGCATAGCATGATGTCGTTCGATAGGATGAATGGGGTCATCAAAGGATTCGTTCGTAACATGTCCCGATCGGAAGGGAGCATCGTCGAGGGGTATCTGACCAAAGAGTGCATCTATTTCTGTGAGAGTTATCTAGTAGGCACCGGAGACCCTGTTGTTGGCTTGCCCGTCAACAAGCACTGTGGAAGGCTCGAAGGCGAAGGTCACACCAACGGTCATATGGATGTGAATGTGTGACGCTCGGGCCGACAAAACGACCTTGACAGGGAAAACTTAGTAGTGCTACAACACCTAGATGTGCTAGAACATTTTGTGACACTGCACAAAGAGACCATCGCAAAGAAGTACCGTGACCGTGGGGTGCACAGGACAGACGCTAAAGTTATTAGAGAGCACAACTCCAGTTTCGTGCGTTGGTTCAAAGAGCGAGTTCTGGATAATCCCCCGGAAGAGGGTTGTTCGAACAGAACACTCATATACGCCTTAGCACATGGCCCCTCGACCAACCTCGCGACTTATTAAGCATACGATATCAACGGATACACGTTCTACACGGAGGAGAAAGATATAAAGAGTGATGACCACAACTTAGGGGTGACGATGGAAACCATGACTGGGAATGTAATTGAAAGATATTACGGAAGGGTCGAAGAGATATGGGAGCTTAACTACTCTGGATTGCATAGCGCGACGATGTTCCGTGTCAGATGGGCTAAGAATATACACAGAGAAAACCGACATTTCACTACCATGTGTATACCCGACTTCGATAGCGGTACCGTCAACGCCATCGCCAAAAATGAGCCATGGGTACACGCTAAACACGTGACACAATGTTTCTTCATAACTGATCCGATCAATCCCAGCCGTGTTGTCGTGAGGAGAAGCAAAAGGAGCATCACCGGAATGGATGGAGTCGCCAACGAGGAAGACTATGACCAGTACGGTGATCCGATGAGGGAAGATGATGCTGATGAAGACGAAACATATGTCAAAAGAAGAATGAAAACTACATTACCTACGGAAGATCGTAATCCCTGGAGAAGGAAAAGTCACGACCATGGGTTCAATTATTCGACAACGAACAAAAGAGGGAAGAAGATCAGTCTGAAGCATCGTCGTTGCCCAAGCTGACATACTAATCCCCAAAGTTTGTGTGTGTCTAGCTATTTTGTATACCGCCAATAGCCGTCGAATGATGTAAAATATATTATACTAATTATTATCCGGAGGGTAACATTGGTATTGCTCAAACGACATACCAAATTAAAGGAAGGAAAGTGCAAATGAAAGATAACAAAAAGAAGTAAAAATGCAAAAGAAAGGAAGGAAGTTAGTGGAATATGAAAAATAAAAAGAAAAAGAAAAATAAAAGTGCAAATGAAAAAAGAAAAAGAAAAAGAAAGAAAGTTTGTGGAATATGAAAAAGAAAAAGAAAAAGAATAATATAAATAAAAAGATAAATAAAAATAAAATAAATAGGAAGGAATTTGTGGAATATGAAAAATAAAAAGAAAAATAATAATAAAAATAAAAATAAAAAGAAAAATAGAAATAAAAAAAAGGTTAGCAGTAGCGCGTTTCTCAGGGTCGCGCTATAGCTAAGTTAGCTATAGCGCGGTTTCCTGCGGCGCGCTATAGATAAGAAAAAGAATAATAAAAATAAAATAAAAATAAAAAAGAGTTAGCTATAGCGCGGGGCAGAGAAACGCGCTATAGCTAACTTAGCTATAGCGCGTTTTTCTACCCCGCGCTGTAGCTAAGTCGCCTATACACACAACCACATCTCTTTCCTCTCTCACTCTTGCTCGATCCGATCGACGATCCGTGCCGCGCCTCCCTCGCCGCCAACACCGCACCCGCCCACGCCGCAATTGACGCGCGCCGCCCCGACACTCCATCCCCCCTTGCCCGGCCCGTCCATAGGTCCACCCCCGGCCCGGCCCCTCCCCCACCGTCAATGTCGCACCTACCACGCCGTCCGACACGCGCCCCGAGCAGTCCCTCCACCGGCCGGCGCCCCTCCCCCCAGCAGTCTCTCTCTCTCTCCCTCTCTCTCTCTCTCTCTCTCTCTCTCTCTCTCTCTGACCGGCCGTATGTGTTCTCTGCAGCAGGTTTGGACGGAAGCAAGGTGCTCGGCGAGGAGGAGAAGGTGGCCGGAAGCAAGGTGCTCGGCAAGGTGCACTAGGTTCTCCCCCTGTAGTCTATTTTTTTGCTGTCATTGATGCATGTGTGCTACTGCTGCTGTGTGCTGCTGCTGTTTTCAGTTAGAGCAAACTAGAATTCAAAGCAAACTAGAATTGTTCACTAACAGAATTCAAAGCACAAGGAAATTTTGCTGCTGCTGCTGCGTGCTGCTGCTGTTTTGCTGTCATTTTTTAAATTTTCAGTTAACTGAACATTTCAGTTTTGATAACTGTGCAAACTTCAGCAAATTTCAGTTTTGATAAATGAACATTTAGTGTTGGACCAACTATCTTGATAAGAACAAGGAATTAACCTACAAAATGTAACCAAATATGGACTAAAAACTGGTTATAAAAAAAGTAAATGAAGTAGCCACTGAATATGCCACTGAAAAGGGAGTAGCAAGCATCATTGCAAATAACAATGCTCAAAAAATATCTTGGAAAGTGTCATGTTTGCAGCAAATTTGGAACTGAAAATATGCGGATCAATTTTGCATTTTTCTGCCACTGAAGATTAGTGGAAACTGAAGAATGTTTTTTGTATTAAGCCACAAGTAGTTGTATTGGCATCAAGTAGCTAGTTGGCAGAAAGTATTGTTAGTGAAAATTTGCGGTGATCAATTTTGCATTTCTGTAACTAGTTGGCAGAAAATATTGTTATTTGAATTCAATGTTGATGGACACAGCAGCAAGTTTATGAAATGAAATGAAATGATGTCCATTGGAGTCCATTTGGAGTTGCTCCATTGCTTGCGAGATGCTCCATATGTGACATTTGTTTTTCCGGTTGCGAGTGACCTATGTTTTGTCGGAAATGTTGATTCATTTCCATTCCAGCAAATTTTAGGCGCTCTATATGTGCACTTTCTAGCAAAGGTCATGCTGAAAATTTCCGTGAATTTCGGCATGACTTGTGCTAGAAAGTTGGACATATCGAGTGCTTGAGATTTGTCGCGACGGTAATGAAACGACATTTTCAGCAAAACAAAGGTCACTTTTTTTCATTATTCACTTTATTATATAAAGCTCGATAATTAAACCACTACGACATTGAACCCTAGGAAACATGACTGACACCGATGAGGCCGGAGGTTCTCAGTTCCAATTACGTCGAGAACACACCAACCTCGACTTTCTGGCAGATTAGGAGAGACAGCAAGCTGGGTGTCTGGACCCCCTTGTCATGACGGATGACGACGGTGCTGGCGCCGGCACCGACACTGATGCCACCAACGACATCGGCACTGAGACTGGCACTGATGATGTTCCTAACTACAACACGAAAGGTGGGACCTCCCAAGCCATTGAGGGAAAGAAGGAAAAGAGGACACGGCGCCCAAATGAGGTCGGCACCGGAAGACTGGTGGTCACGGCGGTGCACCCTGGCGAGTTCGAGCCAATAGAGCCGCGAGAAGTCACAGCATGTTACGGCAACCAACTAGCATGCATCCTACGGGATACCATTAACATCAACACCACAAAAATATGGAAGAATGAAAATTTGAAGAAGCTGCTCCTAACTAGGTTGCACGCAAGATTCCTGTTCCCCAGTCGGAATGACGATGTCGACCCATGGGATGATGATGCCATGAAAAAAAATCAACAACAAAGCCCTAGGGAAGTTCAGCAACGCATTGAGCGCTTGGAAAACTAGGGCGAAAAGGGCGATTGAAGTAGACCATGAAACCTACGCCGAGATTGTCGCAGACAATCCGAAAATTATGATAGAGGACTTTGAAAAGTTCAAGGAGACTTGCAATGAAGAAGCTGCCAATGCCAGGTCAGAGAGAGGCAAGCAGCTGCATGCAAATAACATGGGGAACCACCTCCTTGGAAGTCGTGGTTATACTGGAAAGAGGCCCGTGTGGGCTAAGGAGGATGCAGAAGGTGAACGCCAGGGGATCCCAGACCCATTGGTTGAGTTCACCGACCAGCAGGAGCACGACTTCATCAGGGCCCGATTCTCGTGGGACCCCAAGAAAAAGATTTTTTCAGCGACGGGCCGACTAGGAAATTCATGAGAATACTGGTAATTATCCTTTTACCACCTTACATATTAGGTTCTGATCAACAAAGTCTACTACATTCTAGTCGCATTCGTAATGATTCACGGCCCATTTGGCAGAGAGAGCAACTCAAGCTTGCGGCCGAGAGCGACTCGTCGACTCAGTCGACTCAGTCGTCGGCGAAGTACAAGTGGGGCACTCCTTTCAACCGGGCCATGAACATAATGATGGGACACCCGCCCGGCCAGCGGCTGCAATATGGACGTGTGCACGGCGCCGGGGATGGGGCCACATGGAAGTACTATTATAACGAGGACCCCAAGGCCAAAAGACAGAGAAAGAAGTTCAGTCAAGTGACTATCAACGAGAAGGTGGCGCGGGCGATGGAGAAAGCAAAAGCTAAGACCAAAGCTGAGATAATCGTTGCCTGTAGATCTGATATGGTGGCTGCCTTTACAAGCTTGATTCCAACAGTAGTCACATGGGTGCAACAAAATCCAAACGCGCCACCAAGTGATTTTCCCATGCCCGGCTTCACTGGGAGCAACTCAATGAACACCGCACCCATACCTGTACCTAGTATGGCAACCGCACCCGCACCTCCTCCAGCACCTGCTCCTACACCCAGCTCTCACAGCTGCCCTAGCTCCATCTCTGGCTTGAATGTCGGGCTGTCGACATTGGCTGAGCTCGACGCCCTCACGGTAAATATGCGTCGCACCTTCATCAACTCAACTAATTAATTAATCTTCAGTTGCCGTTCTTTTTGGATCTCTGACGCCACACATATATGTCTTTGTAGGCCAACTCCACTCCGTGCACCCTCCTTTACAACATGAAGGGCGGGTTGGTGGATGTGGGGAAGGGTACTATATTGAAGCCTAAGGATCGATTGTTTCACCGCCGGCAGATGCCTGATAACGCCTTAAGGGTCTCCGTGGCGAGTGTGAAAGCGGGCTACGAGGATCTCCCTCGTCTGATACAAACCGATGGAGAGGATGATGAGACCCCCACGCAGCTTGGCCAATGCAAAAATTGGCCGATCCTGCGGCCAAAAAATCTTCTTCGTGTCGAGGTGGCCAGGAGCACACCAACGGGACCTCAAGAAGGTATGACCACAACCCCTCCTACACAAGTACAACCATTGTCTGTGCTGCTTGCTGAGATCGAGAGACATGAGGAAGGAGGGCCAACCGTTCTGGCAAATGATGCCATCTGCCACATGGAAGAGGATAGCGATCATGACATGGAGGAGGTCAACGATGACCCTAACCAGTATTTCAATACTGCCTTTGACAACGAAGTAACAATGAGTCAACCATATGAATAAGAGATGCATGTACCAGAGCCGGAACGTCCTCGGGAGTGCAAGAAGTCTTTGTTCATGCAATCCTCGCAGGACACGCTTCCAGATGTCGGTTCCACCCAAGCTCAACTACTTAGCCAGAGTTGTCCAATGCTGTGCCCGACAACACAAGGGGTGGTGCTCAGGCAGGGTCTAACAGATCCACCAGCACCTCAGCCCACCATGAAGAAGCAGAGGAAAATCCAATAAAGCTGGCAATGTTGGTTCTAGCAGCCAGCTGCCTTCGACCAAGGTTGACAGTGTACCGATGAAACATGCTCCATTAATCCATGTCGCGGGAGAGCCAATGGTACCGGCGAATGCACTAGCTACCATAATAGGGGATCTCAGGAGACTCCATGACCATGTGCTTTCGACAGAGAGAAGCCTCCTCGCCTCGGATGATCCAGGATGCCCAGTTTATACGGTTCATGTGCCGAGCAGTTGCAAGATGTACGTCCACACATGCCCCGAGGACCTCTTCTTCCTGAAGTTTGATTACATCTTCCAGATGTTTCGAATGAGGACACTCGATTTTACGTTCGTCCGCCTGTATGCGCTGAACATGAACTACATCGTCAGGAGAGAGCAAGTCACCGGTCTTGCGGTCGCAGACCCATACTACATGCATGAGGGCTTCTTATCAATCAATGATGCCAACCGTCAAAATGCGAGTAAGTACATCGAAGAATTCTTGGTCAGCAATAAGGACAAAGAAACGATTATCCTACCTTATCATCCCTTGTAAGTCATCCGCGGATAGCACTATAACACATACGTGCATTTCAATAGTTACTTTGCATGCATGGAGGCTAACTTGATCGTGTATTTTGCGCAGCGGGGGTGTCGTGCTGTTCTCATCGTTCTTTACCCGCGTTACTCCCGCGCTCTATATTTGGACCCATCGAAGAACATATAGAAGAAAGATTACACACAAATAAAGCATGTTACGATGAGCTATGCCGGGCTTGACATGCGGGTGGCTACATCCAATGCAAAAAAAAACAAATAAGTCCAGTCTTTGTTTCGGCGACAAGACTGACTTCTGTTGCATCCTACAACCGGCAAGAAGTGAGAATGATGGATTCTACGTCATCCATCTAATGATGGAGTACAGAAGGGATGTGCAATCACTTTGCATGAAATCTTCATCCAATACCCATATCCAGAGATGGGCCGAAGCCTTTGGAGCCATGCCGGATAATCAACTTCGAAATGATTTCTACCGGATCTAGCAGCAAATTGCATCCATCATCAAGAAAGATGTCCTCGAAGAGAATGGGATGTTCTACGGCGGCCCAATATCGCGAGCTGACGTCCAACCGCATTGCCCTACAAATACAGACATGACGCCTTTCACTAAGCTTGGTGACACCCTTCCGGATATGGACATATGGGAAGAGTGCACTGCCTAGAAACAATGTGTCTGTTTAGTTACTTGGTACTTTCTGTATGAGGAAACTTCGAATGTCTCAGTGTATGATGAAACTATTAGATGTATGGTGCCGTGGTCTAGTTAATTACTTTCGGTACGATGAAATTTATTAACTATGTTTACTATATATGTTGCTTCTATTTCATTACCGTTTCATTGAATTCGCTTCATGATATATATATATATATATATATATATATATATATATATATATATATATATATATATATATATATGCAGGGCAGGGGTCCCTGACTTGACCAAGGCTCAAGTGCGTGGCTCAAAGGAGGCCGGAGACGGCCCATCTTCATCAACACAAGCTCAAGACCCTCGCTGAGGGGCTGATGCAGGCAGACGACCAAGAGCTTCTCGTGCGCCTCGTCAGGCGGGCTCATGAGGAGGCGGAGAGTTCAAGGCGGGGTACCTCGCGAGGTGCCTGTGGACGCAAGCCATGATTTGAGGCGCCACTGGCGCCCGCTGCAAAGATCCTCCTTTCCTCTTTGGTGCAAAAAGGGGGCAAGCGACCGCAGAGCATCAAGCAAAGGCATCCGCTTGTGCAACAAGATCAAGACCAGCCCCAACGGCTGGGGAATGCACTCATCATGGAGCCTCAAAGACGTCACCACGAGCCTTTGGCAAAGAGGCGAGACCAACTTTAGTCGGGATAAGTACTTGTTGTTCCCCTTCAAAATGGCCAATTGTTGGGCGCCTTCGCTCAATATTTGGGAAGAGGCCCATGGCCTTTCTATAAATAGGGGTAGCCACACTCGGGGAGAATGAGGAAGAGCGGAGGACGATCGGATCGAGCATCGGAATCAGAGAGAGAGAGAAACCCGTTCCTAAAGCTAGAAGCGGCATTGGGCTCCACTTAGCAATTCATCACACCGCCAAGAACAGACCATGAGGCTGTTCTTCCCTGTATTCTTCGTCAGCCCCTGGAGAGCAATCCACACACCACAAACTAGAGTAGGGTATTACACCACAACGGTGGCCCGAACTAGTATAAATCTTACGTCTCTTGTGTTGTTCTTGTTAGTAGTTTAGGTCCCTGCGATTGGCGCAGGTACGAGGCGGTGGAGGGTTGGATCTCCTGGCCGCACCCGAGAGTTCGAACCTTATGGGTCTTCCGGAACCCGTGATCAAACATTTGGCGCCCGGTAGGTGCGCCGAATCGCCTTCGTCAGCCTCGTTCTTCCCGACCACCGCCACCATGTCTAACGCTGCCGGGTTTCGGGCCACAGCGCCCGAGCCGCTTCGCTTCCCACGTCGCCAGATGGCGCCGGGCGGACGTTTCGCCCTTCCCATCACCGCTGTCAACGCCGCCATCGCCCGTGGGGAAACGAGCAACAAAAGCGTCGTCCCCAAAGTCCGTCCATGAGGCGGGATGGCCGCACCGCCACGCCTTTGCTCACACCCTGCTTTGGTTCTTCGTCAAAGGCTATGGAGGCCCGAAGAGCGGCGATCGCGGCCAACGAACTCTGCATGACTCGCCGACGACACGTCTGAAGAATGGCTCGACGCGTCGCGCTGAAGCTCGGTTCACAACTGGAGAGGCGACCCAGCCGTCCGTTTGCTGCACCGCACCGCTTGCTGGCGTTGAAGCTCCTGGCGCCTTCAGCCGCCTCCTCCTCAAGACGCCCTGCCCCAAGCGCGGCCCTGGGCCAGAACGCGCGCCTCGATGGAACTCGCCCAGCGCCAGCAAGAGAAGAGCTGCCAAGAAGTTCCTCGCCCACAAGAAGCTGCCCGAGCACTCCCCGCTCCAGCACGTCAAGACCATGCGCTGCCCCCAGCCGCGGTGCAGCGAGGCCTGCAAGACCAAGCTCTCTGCCATCCGAGGCCCCCCGCGGCCACGGCGGGCTGCCGCGCCTTCACCACCGAGCTGCGCGGCGTCGGTTGGCCTGCCAAGTTCAAGCCAGACCTGCCCCCACGCTACGATTTCCGGCACGACCAGACCCTACGGAGTTCCTCCAGATTCCACGAGCTGGGCATCAAGGCTGCCAACAGATGAAAAGGTCATGGCTAACTGGTTTCCATGGCGCTCAGGCGGGAGCCCGCACTTTGGCTCTGAATCCGCCCCAGCACGATCTCTTCTGGGCCGAGATGTGCACCCGCTTCATCGCTAACTTCCAAGGTACCATGACCGCCACCGCCGTGAGCGACATGCGCAGAATCAAGCAGCGGGAAACCCTGCAAAACATCCAGCGCGCTTCAACAACGCGCCTCAAGATCCCTGTGGTGACGGAGGCCATCATCTTCGTCTTCTCGACGCAAGGCGGCGACGTCAAGATGTAGGAGGCTGGCGATGCATGAAGATCCGTGCACCTCCTGGAGCTGTTCAACTTGGCGACCAAGTGCGCCCGGGGCTGAGGAGGCGCCTCTCCTCCTCGAGCTGCACTGTAGTGGATCCTCAAGAGAAGAAGTCCAAGGCCAAGGACGTGAAGCGCAAGGGGGCTGCCGTACTCGGCGCCAAACCAGACACCAAGTGGGCGAGATCAGCCCGAGTCTTCCAAGGGCAGCCAAGATCGCGTGTACCACGCACCTCCACACCCACAACACCAATGAATGTCAAGAGCTCCGGGTCAAGGGAAGATCGTGGTCGGCAGACGCCCGAAAGTGACCGGGCTACGGCCGAGGAGGAGGAAGAAAATGCAGGGACGCTGGGAAGACACGGCCTGCCAAGGGTGGCTGACCAACCTCGCGAGGACGTGGCAAGACCCACCTGGCGAGGGGGGGCCGGAGGGATCAACCTCGTGAGGATCGTCCGCAAGGGAACGAGGCCTCCCTCATTGCCGCCGCCACCAAGGAGAATCAAGACCGTCATCGGAGACGAGGGGTTGGGGCTTGAAGCGTGCGATCGCTGTAGAAGTGAATGCAGTCCTCCCCAAGCTCGAGTCCACGTGCCCTCTCGGTGGTCGGCGTGCGCCATCACGCTCAGCCTGCCGGATCAGCCGGCTGCGCAGGCCACACCGGAGTCCTCCCAATGCTTTCCTCCCAATCATCGCGAACGCGTGCTGGTCACCAAGACCCTCATCGATGGCGGAGCAGTGGCTCAACGCGTCATGTCCGTGGAGACCTTCAACAATCTTCAAGTGCCCTACAGCTTTAGCCAACCAAGCCCTTCTGGAGTCGCAAGCGGCTCCACGGTCCCGATCGGGCAGGTCCGCCTTCTGCCACCTTGGGCCCGCGACAACTTCACTACACCGAGCCCATCGACTTCGACCGTCGCCCACATTCGTCGCATAACGCCATCCTTGGTACCCAGTGTTGGCCAAGTTCATGGCCGTGACCCACCATGGCTACAACATCCTCAAAGATGCCAGAAGCGGCGGGGAGGTCATCCACGGTGCCTGTGAAGAGAGAGATGTGCTCCTTGGAGCGAAGCTTTTCGGTGCATCATTTGGAAGACCAGACCACAGCGGCACGCCTCCCGAGGCAGCACCCAAGAAGAAGACATCAACCGCCCGGCGCTCATCAAGAGACAGACCCTCAGGCCCGCGCCGGGGGAGCCTCCTTCCATCGTGATAGGAAGCGCGCCCGGCGCCCTCCTCAGCAGGGGCTCGGGGCTCTCCCCTCGAGGGCCACCGACCTCGCCAAGGTCTCGAGGGAGGCGCTTGGGCACTGCGTGGAGGCATGTTTCCGAAGCACGTTTCAAAGAAGGTGAGCAAGACCAGAGAACAGAACCTCAAAAGTTCATCGAAGGCCATTCAGAGTTATGGTGGAGTCAAGGGTCATGAGGGCAGCCGCCTACCAGCTGTGGGCCCCCCATCCAGGCGAGGATGGTGGGATGCGCGTCTGCATCGACGTGCCAGGCTCAACCGAGGCCGCATCTCAAGAGCACCTCGGCCCTCATGAGTGGGACGCTATGAGGGCCCACCATGCTATGTAATGCATGCCTTATGGCCTCGCTAAAACGCACCGCCGCACATCAGGCGTCATGAGGACCATCCTCGAGGCTCAGAGGCCAGGCATGCCGCAGCCCCCGGGCGGAGAAGGAGATGGCCCGTGAGGGGTCAAGCTAAGCGCCTCGAGCCTCCTCGAGGCCCCCGAGCCTGGGGGCTCGTGAGGATCGGCCTCGCAGCCCACCGAGTCCCTACATCAACAACCCTTCATCCCCAACATCACCAGGTGACATCTTTAAGTTTTATTTCTGGCTAGGAGCGCCTTGGTCAGATTATTCCCTGTGCCGCGTGGGTCCGTCCCTCGCGGCATGTATCCCTTTATTTCATGTCCTTAGCTTACCTGTTGGGGGCGCCTGGCTGCATCATCCCCAAGCCGCCGGGCTACCCAGCGTGCATGTATCCTTCATGCGTTTTCCTTAGGATTATGCTCCACCATGCTTGTTATTTGGTGCCTTCTCCGGTGGCGAAAATCTTGCACGTTAAAGGGGGTGCCCGAGCATCGCGACTTCAGGTCTCCTACTGGCTCTCGGCCCTCACCGGTCTTGTCCATGGCATCGCGGCTGGCTAGCCAACATCAGAGAGACCAGCCCGAGAGCCGGACCCGAGGACGTAAGTTTAAATCATGCAATCCAGCTTATGCGTTAAAGGGGGGTGCTGAGCATCGCGACTGTGGCTCCTACCGCTCTCCGCCCTCACCTCGGTCTTGTCCATGGCATCGCGACTTGCTTGCCAGCGAGACCAGCCCGAGAGCCGGACCCGAGGGCGTACGAGTTGTGTCATGTAATCCATCTTGCTTGCTAAAGGGGGTGCCTAAGCATCGCGACTCGGGGCTCCTACCGTCTCTCCGACCCTCACCCTCGGTCTTGTCCATGGCATCACGACCTGGCTTGCCAGCGACGGTAGAGACCAGCCCGAGAGCCGGGATCCAAAGACATAAAGCACCGGCATCTAGCCACTTTTGCAGGAACACACTCGAAGATAAGGCCCAGAGCCTGTGAAGAAGGCGAATGCCTGTGAAGTGCATCTTTTTGGAAAAGGCCCAGAGCCTGTGAAGAAGGCGAATGCCTGTGAAGTTCATCTTTTTGGAAAAGGCCCAGAGCCTGTGAAGAAGGCGAATGCCTGTGAAGTGCATCTTTTTGGAAAAGGCCCAGAGCCTGTGAAGAAGGTGAATGCCTGTGAATTTCATCCTTTTGGAAAAGGCCCGGAGCCCGTGAAGAAGGCGAATGCCTATGAAGCTCACCTCTTGGGAAAGGCCCAGAGCCTGTGAAGAGGGCGAACGCCCATGAAGCTTGCTTACCAGAGGAAAGGCCCGGAGCCTGTGAAGAAGGCCCGGTGCCTGTGAAGCTCGCCGCCCCGTGACACTCTCACGTAACAATGAGTGGGGCTGTACACACCCCGGAGTCTTAGGGGTGCCGCCTCAATACAGGGCTCCCTCCCTACGCCCATAGGCAGCACTTAGCTCGGTGAGAAAGGCGCCCAAGACTAGACTAGGTGCTGGACGCGGCTTTTCCATTTTCTTCCGCAGCTTGACTGGTTATTCCCATTTGAAGTTTTTATCAAACTATCGCCTGCTTTTGGTCCGTGGTCGCCGCTCTTTTTCGCCTCCGCTGGTTTCTCTTGCTTGGGCTCGCGATGGCGGAAGCCTCAGAGAGCCCAGCGTGTTCCTATATCGCTCAAGTTTCACGGCCTCAGTCCACGGTTGGAGCACCCCTCCCGACCATGCCTCACAGGGCAGCACAACGCGAACACGGGGGGGTCGGCCGCCTATCACGCCGCCACGATCCGGGTTTGCTTGAATGAGCGACGCAGTAGAAGGAACAGTAATAGGATAACAAAGCAAGTACATTTAATTAACGGCGTTGCCCAAAACATGCACCAGGGCGGAACATTGTTCCTTTTTACGCAGGAGAAAAGGAAAGAAAAGGACAAAAATCAGGTGAAGCACTTGCGGCCGCTCTCTTGGGAGGCCCAAGCCGCCTCAAGCTCGGTCGGACTCCATCTCGCTTCACGCAGGTGAGTGGACCCGGCTGCCACCCCAAGCAAGGCAGGGCGTGGGGGCTGGCCGCTGCTGGAAGAATCGCCACCCAAAGAAGATTTGGTGAAGCATGGGGAGTCAAGGGCATCATACCGCAGCAAGGCTGCCCCCTCCGGGCCATGGCTGGAGTCTCGGCAGTCGCTGCCCTCAGGCAGCACCCTGCAGCTGGCCGGTCAGTTTCCTGAACACCCTCACGTAGGGGTGGCGCCGCCATCATACTTGAAGTGCAGGGAGCACCGTGGCGGAGACCACGCGCCTGCTGAACGTCACAGTGCGGGCAGGGAACAAGTTCCCTGCAGCAGAGACCTCGGAGAAGCCCAGAAGCCCGGCTGCAACAGTCTGCACTGAGCAGAGGCCACTCGGGGCGCCATCTGGAGCTCACCCGGGAGGAACTCACGGAGGCTGAAGCGGACCACAGAACGGCTCCTCTATCCTCACCAAGAACTCCGGCGCTTCAAGCAGCATGGAGAGGCGTGGCCTCGGGGAGACGGCGGGGCATGCCCTCCAATCATGGCTAGCCGCTCACGTTGAGGGCCTCCCTCACGACCACATGGGAGACCGCCCAGTGGAGGCCAGGGGTGCTGAGGGCGACCTCCGACCACGCTTAGGCGGAGGAGAGGAAGATCTGACTGACGCCCTTCCCTTCTCTTTGGCGAGAACTTCCTTGGTGGAGCCATGGAGAAGAAGGAGAAACAAGAAAGGATATTTGGAAGGGCCCGTTGCACTTATAGTGGCGGAAGGCCAACCGTCGGCCCCCACGATCTGAGTCATCATACCCAGCTCTGCATGCAAGGACCCATTCGAATCCGGGCGGTTACCAAGGCGTCGTGAGGGAATGCAGAGCCACGTTCCAATCAACCGCCATGCAGCGCCACAGGAGCTGTTAGGGCCCACAACGCCTTGCCCTTTCGCCTTCCTCGCACGGCCAAGTCCGGGCGTGTCGTGGCCCCGGGGCTATCACGGTGTTACTGGGAACGGGGGGTCCCCAGACTTGCTGTCAAGGCCTGCTGGTGTGGCTCCAAGGAGGCCCAGGACCGGCCCATCTTCATCAACACAAGCTCAAGACCCTCGCGAGGGGCAAGCCTCATGAGGCGGACGACCAAGAGCTTCCTTAGGCGCCGACCTCGTCGAGCAGCTCATGAGGAGGCGGAGAGTTCAAGGCGGGGTACCTCGCGAGGTGCAGTGACGCTTAACCAGACGACCGAGGCGCAAGGGCCCGGCCAGCGCACAAGTCCTCCCTTTCCTCTTTGGTGCAAAGGGGGGCAAAAGCGAGCAAGAGCATCAACAAAGGCATCCGTTTAGGTGCAATAAGACAAGACCAGCCCCAACGGCTGGAATCACGATCATCGTGGAGCCCAGCAAAGGCGTCACCACCCAGGCCTTTTTGGCATGCGAGGACCAACTTTAGTCAGGATAAGTGTACCCGTTGTTCCCCTTCAAAATGGCCAATTGTTGGCGCCTTCCCGCTCAATATTTGGGAAGAGGCCCCTTCGCTTATAAATAGGGGTAGCCACACTCGGCGGGAGAAGGAGGGGAGAGCGAGACGATCGGATCGAGCATCCGGAATCGAGAGAGAGAGAAACCAGTTCCTCAAGCTAGAGCAACGGGGCACCACTTAGTAGTTCATCACACCGCCAAGCAATGACCCTCATGAGGCTGTTCTTCCCAAAGATCGTTTTTGTCATTGAGGCAATCCACACACCACAAACTAGAGTAGGGTGTTACACCACAACGGTGGTCTGAACTAGTATAAATCTTGCATCTCTTGTGTTGTTCTTGTTAGTAGTTTAGGTCCCTGCGATTCAAGTGCAGGTACGACGGTGGAGGATTGGATCTCAAGGCACCCCGAGTTCGAACCTTAAGGGTCTCCGGAACCCGTGATCCGACAATATATATATATATATATATATATATATATATATATATATATATATATATATACATATATGCATCTCTGACAGGTATATAGATCAATGATGGCGAGGAAGTGGTATGCCGTATGTAGGGCATGTTCCGGTGTGTATGATGATTGGCTAGTGTGGGGCCCAAGTCTTTGGCTTCTCTGGCGGAAGCCAGAAAGGGTTTCATAGCAGAGCGGAAGCCGAAGCTAGTTACTTGAGATTCATAGCGCAACAGGGAATTCAGAACCAGTGCCGCTGCAAAAACTACTACATAGTACCGCTTTTGATCATCGTGATCGTTCTTATCTTCTATGCGGTCATATCATAGTCTACATAGATGATGAAACATGAGTACGTGACCATGTAGTTGCATGTATTGAGAACTTGTAACGCTATTTCGAGACATGTGTTCGACCATGATTGATGATGATGAGATACTTGAGACATTTCGAGACTTCTAATAACTTTGGCTCATCGATGACTCACTTGCTTTTCAATGAATATGCATGTTATTGTATAAACGGTGGATCTGTTTAATTGTTTACAGAGCCAAATCACACACAAAAATAAAAAAGTTAGCAGTCGCGTGGGGGTAAAGATTACCAGTAGCACTCAACTATGATGTATTTGGTTAGTGCCATGCGTTGTAGATAATTACCAGATGGCGCTGGTTGAAGCCTTACATCTAGCTTTATATACCAGTAGCGTTGGGCCAGACAAGCGCTACTGCTAAAAAATAGCTGTAGCGTCGTAGCAGTAGTGCGCCTGCCCGCGCTACTAATAGCAAAAAAAACAGCGCTACTGGTAAGGGTTTTGCTAGTAGTGGTGTGTGAACATGAATGTAATGTCGGTGAGAAATACGTACTCCCTCAAGCTTAGGCCTTTGGCCTAAGTTGGTCTATTACCACGGCTGGCCTGGCGGATATCCAAAGTGATAGTTAGGGTTGTACTGAGATGCAGCAGTCATTGCATTGTGGGCCGTAGCTTGGAGGCGAGCTATCTCAGCCCTCCTCTCGTACTCGTTTGCCTCCTCCCTAGTTATGAAATATCTCCCCTTCACCTGAATGTCAAAGAAGGTAGAAACAGGGAGAGCGACGTGATAGGTGCGCTGTCTTTCAAAGATTAGTCAATAATGGAGGAACTGATCATTCCTCTCAACAAAACGACGACGAACCATAGTCTCATAATCTAAATAAGCAGGAGGCAACTCAATATCATCCTCACATATGGTTACACCAAGAAAATTAGCTAAACGAGTTGCATAAATTCCACCAAAGAAATCTCCATTAAATCTATTATTATGCAAGCTACATGCAACAATGGCTCCCAAATTATAATGTTTATCTCCTAACACAGCACTCCTGAGAACACTGAGGTCGGGGACACACATGTGACATGCTTCATCCTTACCATTTATGCACCTACCTATGAAGAGAGCAAAATAATGTATAGCAGGAAAATGAATGCTCCCTATGGTAGCTTGTGCTATGTCTCTAGATTTCCCCACAGTTATACTAGCAAGAAAATCTCTAAACTCAGATTTGCAAGGCTCACTAGTACTACCCCATTGTGGAAGTTTGCAAGCAGCGGTAAAATCCTGTAAGTCCATAGTATAGGAATTTTCATAAAGGTCAAACATGACAGTTTGAGAATTGCATGACAATGAAAATTCAAACCTCCTCACAAAGGAACTAGTGAGATAGTGGTACTGACGGCACTTATCTGCCTCGAAGCTCACAAGATCAGCATTACGCACATATGCGTTAAATTCTTCCTTGATTCCTGCTTGATCCATGAAGTCCTCTGAAGGCCATTCACAAGCCCGCACTGGAGCGTCCCTTGGTGGTTCATCGTCAGCATCGCGCATTGCAAGCCTGGGTCCTTTCTTCCTTGAAGAGCCACCTTAGTACATTTTCTAAACATATTTCTTCCTCTAAAAAATTTCTGAAAATTTTAGTAACTTCAAAATAAAAGTGAACCAAGCTCAACAAAATTGATAGCAACTACTCCCACAAGTGCCTAGAGCCTATATCATGCATTAGAACTACTTGGAACCATATAAATTTGACATGCAAGCTCAAGAATATGGTCACCTACTTGCAATGAATAAAGCACTAGACCAAAAAATAATTGGACCATTGGAGGAGTCACATATCAAGGAACGATCCCCCAAAGCAGTTTTGTGAGAGGTGATTTGAGCAAGGAGATCGAAAATCGCAGCAAAATGAGCTAGAACTCGTGGTTGAGCTGGTTGGTGATTTTTTTGGGAGGAAGAAGAAGTGTGTGGGTGCAGGAATAAGTGGAGGGGAGCCATCGTGGGCCCACGAGGCAGGCGCGCCAGGGGTGGGCGCGCCTCGACCTCGTGGCACAGGTGCCGACTCCCCGATGTGTTCTCAGTGCCAAATATTCTCAAATATTCCGGAAAAAATCATATTTAAATTTCAGGGCATTTGGAGAACTTTTATTTTCGGGGTATTTTTTATTGCATGGATAATTCAGAAAACAGACAAAAAGAATACTATTTTTACTTTATTTCAACTAAATAACAGAAAGTAAAAAGAGGGTACAGAAGGTTGTGCCTTCTAACTTCATCCATCTCATGCTCATCAAAAGGAATCCACTAACAAGGTTGATCAAGTCTTGTTAACAAACTCGTTCCGAATCACATGGAATAGGAGAAATTTTGAATAACACTATGTTACCACAACGGGGATATGCACATCCCCAATAATAAGAATATCATATTTCTTCTTGACAGTAGGTAGAGGAAATTCCAAACCTCCAAAAATAATCGATGGAACTTTTACAATAGAATTGATACTGTGGACTTGAGGTTGTTTCCTTGGAAAGTGTACCATATGCTCATTACCATTAACATGAAAAGTGACATTGCCTTTGTTGCAATCAATAACAGCCCCTGCAGTATTCAAAAATGGTCTCCCAAGAATAATAGACGTACTATCGTCCTCGGGAATATCAAGAATAACAAAGTCCGTTAAAATAGTAACGTTTGCAACCACAACAGGCACATCCTCACAAATACCGACATGTATAGCAGTTGATTTATCAGCCATTTACAAAGATATTTCAGTAGGTGTCAACTTATTCAAATCAAGTCTGCGATATAAAGAGAGAGGCATAACACTAACACCGGCTCCAAGATCACATAAAGCAGTTCTAACATAGTTTCTTTTAATGGAGCATGGTATAGTGGGTACTCCTGGATCTCCAAGTTTCTTAGGTATTCCTCCCTTGAAAGTGTAATTAGCAAGCATGGTGGAAATTTCAGCTTCTGGTATCTTTCTTTTATTTGTAACAATTTCTTTCATATACTTAGCATAAGGATTCATTTTGAGCATATCAGTTAAACGCATACGCAAAAAGATAAGTCTAATCATTTCAGCGAAGTGCTCAAAATACTCATCATCCTTTTTCTTGGATGGTTTGGGAGGAAAAGGCATGGGTTTCTGAACCCATGGCTCCCTTTCTTTACCGTGTTTCCTAGCAACAAAGTCTCTCTTATCATAACGTTGATTCTTTGATTGTGGGTTATCAAGATCAACAACAGGTTCAATCTCTACATCATTGTCATTGCTAGGTTGAGCATCAACATGAACATCATCATTAACATTATCACTAGGTTCATGTTCATTACTAGATTGTGTTTCAGCATCAGAAATAGAAATATCATTGGGATTCTCAGGTGTGTCAACAACAGGTTCACTAGAAGCATGCAAAGTCCTATCATTTTTATTTTTCTTATTTTTAGAAGGACTAGGTGCATCTACATTTCTCTGAGAATCTTGCTCAATTCTCTTAGGATGGCCTTCAGGATACAAAGGTTCCTGAGTCATTTTACAAGTTCTAGTAGCCACTCTAACAGCAAAATCATTATTCTTACTATTCAATTCATTGAGCAAGTCATTCTGAGCTTTAAGTACTTGTTCTACTTTGGTGGTAACCATAGAAGCCTGTTTACTAATGAGTTTAAGTCCACCTTTAACTCTAGACATATAATCACCCAAGTGTTCAATCATATAAGCATTCTGTTTTAATTTTAAATTTTTCTTGTTTAACAATAAAATTTTCAAACTCATCTAAGCATTGTCTAGCAGACTTATAGTGGGGAATATCACCTTCATCAAATCTATAGAGAGAATTTACCTTTACTACCTTTGTCGGGTTATCAAGTCCATGAGTTTCTTCAATAGGTGTTGAATTAAGATCATATATTTCTTCAACAGGCGGTAAGTTAAACCATGTATTTCTTCAATAGGGGGTAAATTCTTAACATCTTCAGCTTTAATACCTTTTTCTTTCATAGATTTCTTTGCCTCTTGCATATCTTCAGGACTGAGAAAGTAGAACACCCCTTTTCTTCGGAGTTAGCTTAGGAGTTGGTTCGGGAAGTGTCCAATTATTTTCATTGGTCAACATATTATTCAATAGAATTTCAGCTTCATCTGGTGTTCTTTCACAGCAGAACCATCACAAATATCTAGGTGGTCTCTGGAAGCATCGGTTAGTCCATTATAAAAGATATCAAGTATTTCATTCTTCTTGAGAGGATGATCAGGCAAAGCATTAAGTAATTGGAGAAGCCTCACCCAAGCTTGTGGGAGACTCTCTACATCAAAATGCACAAAATTATATATTACCCTTAAAGCAGCATGTTTCTTAAGAGCAGGGAAATATTTAGCAGAGAAGTAATAAATCATATCCCGGGACTACACACAACCAGGATCAAGAGAGTTGAACCATATCTTAGCATCACCCTTTAATGAGAACGGGAATATTTTAAGGATATAATAGTAGCGAGATTTCTCATCATTAGTGAATAGGGTGGCTATATCATTTAATTTAATAAGATGTGCGGCAACAGTTTCAGATTCATAGCCATAAAAAGGATCAGATTCAACCAAAGTAATTATATCAGGATCAATGGAGAATTCATAATCCTTATCAGTAACAAAGATAGGTGAAGTAGCATAAGCAGGATCATATTTCATTCTAGCCTTCAGAGTCTTTTGTTTTAGCTTAGCTAATAATTTCTTAAGATCACTTCTATCATTGCAAGCAAGAAAGTCTCTAGCAGTTTCTTCATCCATAACATAGCCCTCAGGCACAACAAGCAATTCATATTTAGGGGGAGAGTCTTCATCATCACTTTCATCTATATTATCAGTTTCAATAATTTCATTCTCTCTAGCCCTAGCAAGTTGTTCATCAAGAAATTCACCAAGTGGCACAGTAGTATCAAGCATAGAAGTAGTTTCATCATAAGTATCATGCATAGCAGAAGTGACATCATCAATAACATGCGACATATCAGAATTAATAGCAGAAGTGGGTTTAGGTGTCGCAAGCTTACTCAAAACAGAAGGTGAATCAAGTGCAGAGCTAGATGGCAGTTCCTTACCTCCTCTCGTAGTTGAGGGATAATTTTTTTTCTCGTCTTTCAAGTTCTTCATAGTGACCAGCAGATATAAATCCCAAGTGACTCGAAGAATAGAGCTATGCTCCCCGACAACAGAGCCAGAAAATAGTCTTGATAAGCCACAAGTATAGGGTATCGCAACAGTTTTCGAGGGTAGAGTATTCAACCCAAATTTATTGATTCGACACAAGGGGAGTCAAAGAATATCATCAAGTATTAGCAGTTGAGTTGTCAATTCAACCGCACCTGGATAACTTAGTATCTGGAGCAAAGTATTTACTAGCAAAGTAATATGGAAGTAACGGTAACGGTAGCAAAGTAATATTTTTGGGTTTTGTAGTGATTGTAATAGTAGCAACGGAAAAGTAAATAAGCGGAGAACAATATGTGAAAAGCACGTAGGCATTGGGTCAGTGATGGAGAATTATGCCGGATGCGGTTCATCATGTAATTAACAATCATAACATAGGGTGACATGTAACTAGCTCCAGTTCATCAATGTAATGTAGGCATGTATTCCGAATATAGTCATACGTGCTTATGGAAACGAACTTGCATGACATCTTTTGTCCTACCCTCCCGGAGCGGGGTCCCAGCGGAAACTAAGGGATATTAAGGCATCCTTTTAATAGAGTACCAGACCAAAGCATTAACACATAGTGGATACCTGAACTCCTCAAACTACGGTCATCGGGAGTGGTCCCGATTATTGTCACTTTGGGGTTGCCGGATCATAACACATAGTAGGTGACTATAGACTTGTAAGATAGGATCAAGAACTCACATATATTCATGAAAACATAATAGATTCAGATCTGAAATCATGGCACTCGGGCCCTAGTGACAAGCATTAAGCATAGCAAAGTCATAGCAACATCAATCTCAGAACATAGTGGATACTAGGGATCAAACCCTAACAAAACTAACTCAATTACATGATAAATCTCATCCAACCCATCACCGTCCAGCAAGCCTACGATGGAATTACTCACGCACGGCGGTGAGCATCATGAAATTGGTGATGGAGGATGTTTGATGATGACGATGGCGACGGATTCCCCTCTCAAGAGCCGAGCGGACTCGAGATCAGCCCTCCCGAGAGAGTTTAGGGCTTGGCGGCTGCTCCGTGTCGTAAAACGCGATGAATCTTTTTCTCTGATTTTTTCTCCCGAACACGAATATATGGAGTTGGAGTTGAGGTCGGTGGAGCCTGTGGGGCCCACGAGGTGGGGGTGCGCCCGGCGCGCCCCATCCTCGTGGAGAGGGTGTGGGCCCCCTGGCCTTGATTCTTTCGCCAGTATTTTTCATATTTTCCAGAAAATAATCTCCGTTGATTTTCAGGTCATTCCGAAAACTTTTGTTTCTGCCCAAAAATAACACCATGGCAATTTTGCTGAAAACAACGTCAGTCCGGGTTAGATCCATTCAAATCATGCAAGTTAGAGTCCAAAACAAGGGCAAAAGTGTTTGGAAAAGTAGATACGACGGAGACGTATCATGTCTCTATTAGCAAGTTTAATAGTAACCTCTATGTCTTCTATTCAGCGGGTGCTATATCATTCATAATTTTTTGTATAAGGTAAAAGGAATAGCACTCACACTAGCAACTAAATCACATAAACCATGATAATAGTGATATCCTATTTTGAGTGAGACAAGAGGCATGCCAAAAATAGTTCTATGTTTATCTTTCTCATCGGGTTTGGCAATTCTAGCAACTTCATCGCAGAAGTAAATAACATGCCCATCAATATTTTCTACCGAGAGATCTTTGACCATAGCAACACTTGGTTATACTTTGATTTGTACAACAGGTTTAGGTGTTCTAATATTAATTTTGCAAACCACAGTTGAAACCTTAGCATGTTCCTTTATCCTAATAGGGAAAGGCGGTTTTTCAATATAAGCAGTAGATACAACTGGATCAAAATTGTAAACAATGGTGGGGATATCGCTTATCGGGAACTTATCGGTTGACCCATGATAAAGGGTAAAACGCCCAGTTTATCGGCATATCGACCGATTTATCACCATATCAGTTGATTTACCGGCCGATTTATCTTATCGGTCAGACAACTATAAGAGATAAATCGGCCGATTTATCGGAATATCAGAAGGTATCTGATACGTCTCTGTCGTATCTATAATTTTTGATTGTTCCATGCCAATATTATTCGACTTTCATATACTTTTTGGCAACTTTTTATACTAATTTTGGGACTAACATATTGATCTAGTGCCCAGTGCCAGTTCCTGTCTGTTGCATGTTTTTGGCTTCGCAGAATATCCATATAAAACGGAGTCCAAACGAGATAAAAACGGATGGAGCTTATTTTTGGAATATTTGGAAAATCTGGGAAAAAGATCAACACGAAACGGTGTCCGAGGTGGCCACGAGGCAGGGGCCCACGCCCTCCCCAGGAGGGCGCGCCCCCACCCTCATGGGCCACCCGTAAGGCGGTTGATGCCCTTCTTCGGCCGCAAGAAAGCTAATTTTTGGTAAAAAATCACGGCGAAGGTTTCAGTCCAATGGAGTTACGGATCTCCATATATACCCGAAATGGTGAAAGGGCAGCAGAACAGAATGCAGAAACAGAGAGAAAGATCCAATCTCGGAGGGGCTCTCGCCCCTCCATGCCATGGAGGCCAAGGACCAGAGGGGAAACCCTTCTCCCATCTAGGGAGGAGGTCAAGGAAGAAGAAGACGACGGGGCCCCCTCTCCCCTTCTCTTCCGGTGGCGCCGGAATGCTACCGTGGCCATCATCATCATCACCGCGATCTTCACCAACACCTCCGCCATCTTCACCAACATCTCCATCACCTTCCCCCCTCTATCTACAGCGGTCCACTCTCCCGCAACCCGTTGTACCCTCTACTTGAACATGGTACTTTATGCTTCATATTATTATCCAATGATGTGTTGCTATCCTATCATGTCTGAGTAGATTTTCGTTGTCCTATCGGTGATTGATGAATTGCTATGATTGATTTAAATTGCTTGTGGTTATGTTGTTGTCCTTTGGTGCCCATCATATGAGCGCGCGCGTGGATCACACCATAGGGTTAGTTGTATGTTGATAGGACTATGTATTGGAGGGCAAGAGTGATAGAAGCTTCAGCCTAGCATAGAAATTGATGCATACGGGATTAAGGGGGACCAATATATCTTAATGCTATGGTTGGGTTTTACCTTAATGAATGTTAGTAGTTGCGGATGCTTGCTAATAGTTCCAATCATAAGTGCATAGAATTCCAAGTGAGGGATGACATGCTAGCAATGGCCTCTCCCACATAATACTTGCTATCGGTCTAGTAAAGTAGTCAATTGCTTAGGGACAATTTTGCAACTCCTACCACCACTTTTCCACACTCGCCATATTTACTTTATTGCTTCTTTACTTACAACTGCCCCTACTTTTTATTACGTGCTCTTTACATTCTTGCAAACCTATCCAAAAACACCTACAAAGTACTTCTAGTTTCTTTCTTGTTCTAGGTAAAGCGAACGTCAAGCGTGCGTAGAGTTGTATCGGTGGTCGATAGAACTTGAGGGAATATTTGTTCTACCTTTAGCTCCTATTTGTGTTCGACACTCTTACTTATCGAAAACTGTTGTGATCCCCTATACTTGTGGGTTATCAAGACCTTTTCTGGCGCCGTTACCGGGGAGTTATAGCGTGGGGTGAATATTCTCGTGTGTGCTTGTTTGCTTTATCACTAAGTAATTTTTATTTTCTGTTCTTAGTTGTTCTCTATCTTTAGTTATGGATATGGAACTCTAAATACCAAAAGAATTAGGTGTACTTGCTGCTCATGGAGATGGGGAACCTCCTAAAACCCTCGATGCTCAATATGTGGAAAATATTATGTACCACTTTGATAATCCTGAGAAAATCTCATTCAATTTCGTAATGGGAGTAACATTGGATCAACGTGAATACTTTAGGGATTATCACTTGACGCAAAAAGGGAAACTATGATGGGATCAAATTTATATATTGAAGTGGTATGCTCGGCAAGTATGCTTGAATTATGATTATACTTGTTGCACCAGGATGAAGGCTCCACACCTTCCCTTTTCATGCAAATTTAATGATAATGAAACCTTAGCTTCTTATGCTAATGGTATATATGATTACTATGATGTGGAACAAATAGAAGAATTTGTTGCTTTTAAGGGTGCTTATGAAATTGAATCTATGTTCGAAAAGTATGAAGCTTTTGATGATGATGTTTATAGGCTTGAAAATTTGGCTATATTGAAATATTGCTATGATAATTATGAATATAATTCCTATATTAATGCACTTATTAAGAACGTCTCCGCTGTCCAAGAAGAGACTAATATTTTGCAGGAATCTATGGAAGAAGAAATTGATGAAACTGTGAGCTCATTGGATGAAAAAGATGATGAGGAGAGCGAAGAACAAAAGGAGGAAGAGCGGATTAGCTACCCGTGCCCACCTTCTAATGAGAGTAACCCTCCAACTCATACATTGTTTAATTTCCCTTCATGCTTACCGAAGGATGACTATTATGATCCCGTTGATTCTTTTGAAATGTCCCTTTTTGATGATTCTTGCTATGCTTGTGGCCAAGATGCCAATATGAATTATGCTTATGGAGATGAACTTGCTATAGTTCCTTATGTTAAACATGAAATTGTTGCTATTGCACCCACACATGATAGTCCTATTATCTTTTGAATTCTCCAAACTACACTATATCGGAGAAGTTTGCACTTATTAAGGATTATATTGATGGGTTGCCTTTTACCGTTGCACATGATGATTTTGATGAGTATAATATGCATGTGCCTGCTGCTCCTACTTGAAATTATTATGAGAGAGGAACTATATCTCCACCTCTCTATGTTTCCAACATGATAAAATTGCAAGAAACTGTTTATACTATGCATTGGCCTTTACTTTGTGTGCATGAATTGTTCTTTTATGACATGCCGATGCATAGGAAGAGAGTTAGACTTCGGTGTTGCATGATATTTGTTACTTTGTGCTCACTACTAAATGCCAAATCATTGCTAATTAAAATTGGCTTTGATATACCTTGGGATCCGGGTGGATTCACTACTGGAGCACTATATGCCTAGCTTAATGGCTTTAAAGAAAGCGCTGCGGGGAGACAACCCGAAAGTTTTAGAGAGTCATTTATTTCTGTTGATTGCTTTCCTATAGTTTAAAAACAACAAAAATAAAGAGGGGAACCCAAAACTTTTCAAAAAGGAAAGTGAAAGTGAGAAAGACAAGCATTGTTGAAGTGGGAGAGCTCCTTGAACTTTGTTCATGCTCACGGCAACTTTGTGAATCTTTATTACAGAAACTTTTCAAAAAAATAATTATCCTTGTACAATTCCATTGTATTATAAAAATAATGTGCAAAGGTTTGCCTTTAGGATGTTTACAATGCTTGTTGGTTTGTACGGTGCAGGACAGAAACTTTGGCTGTAGTGCGTGATTTTTATTTTTTTACTGGAATGTCAAATGGTTCTGATTCTTTTTGCACTGTCTTTCTATGAAAATTGTTTATTTTTAATAATGTTGGCAGAATTTTTCAAGTATCAGAAGTATGGTGAATGGTCAGATTATTACAGATTGTTCTGTTTTAGACAGATTCTGTGTTTGATGCATAGTTTGCTTGTTTTGATGAAACTATCGATTTATATCAGTGGATTAGCCATGAAAAAGTTATATTACAGTAGACATAATGCAAAAATAAAATATGAATTGGTTTGCAACAGTACTTAGAGTAGTGATTTGCTTTATTATACTAACGGATCTTACCGAGTTTTCTGTTGAAGTTTTGTGTGGATGAAGTGTTCGTTGATCGAAGAGGTCTGGATGTGAGAAGAAGGAAGAGAGACAAGAGCTCAAGCTTGGGGATGCCCAAGGCACCCCAAGTAAATATTCAAGGAGACTCAAGCGTCTAAGCTTGGGGATTCCCCGGAAGGCATCCCCTCTTTCTTCAACAAGTATCGATATGTTTTTGGATTCGTTTCGTTCATGCGATATGCGTAAATCTTGGAGCGTCTTTTGCATTTAGTTTTAGTTTTTATTTTATGCACCTTGCTGGTATGAGATAGTCCTTGGTTGATTTATATAATGCTCATTGCAGTTCACTTATATCTTTTGAGTATGGCTTTATAGAATGCTTCATGTGCTTCGCTTATATCATTTGAAGTTTGGATTGCCTGTTTCTCTTTACTTAGACAAGCGCCATTTGTAGAATGCTCTTTTGATTCACTTATATTTTTTAGAGCATGGGCATATCTATTGTAGAAATAATTAAACTCTCTTGCTTCACTTATATCTATTTAGAGAGTTGACAGGAACTGGTCATTCACATGGTTAGTCATAAAATCCTACATAAAACTTGTAGATCACTGAATATGATATGTTTGATTCCTTGCAATAGTTTTGCGATATAAAGGTGGTGATATTAGAGTCGTGCTAGTTGAGTAATTGTGAAATTGAGAAATACTTGTGTTGAGGTTTGAAAGTCCCGTAGCATGCACGTATGGTGAACCGTTATGTAACGAAGTTGGAGCATGAGGTACTTATTGATTGTCTTCCTTATGAGTGGCGGTCGGGGACGAGCGATGGTCTTTTCCTACCAATCTATCCCCTAGGGGCATGCGTAGTAGTACTTTGCTTCGAGGGCTAATAAACTTTTGCAATAAGTATATGAGTTCTTTATGACTAATGTGAGTCCATGGATTATACGCACTCTCACCCTTCTATCATTGCTAGCCTCTTCGGTACCGTGCATTGCCCTTTCTCACCTCGAGAGTTGGTGCAAACTTCGCCGGTGCATCCAAATCCCGTGATACGATACGCTCTATCACACATAAGCCTCATTATATGTTCCTCAAAACAGCCACCATACCTACCTATTATGGCATTTCCATAGCCATTCCGAGATATACTGCCATGCAACTTCCATCATCATCATCTACATGACTTGAGCATTTATTGTCATATTGCTTTGCATTATCGTAAGATAGCTAGCATGATGTTTTCATGGCTTGTCCGTTTTTTGATGTCATTGCTACGCTAGATCATTGCACATCCCAGTACACTGCCGGAGGCATTCCTATAGAGTCATATCTTTGTTCTAGTATTGAGTTGTAATATTGAGTTGTAAGTAAATAAAAGTGTGATGATCATCACTATTAGAGCATTTCTCCATTAAAAAAAGAGAGGCCAAGGAAGCCTAAAAAAAGGGGGGGGGCAAATAAGCTCGCAAAAAAAAGAAAAAAAAGAAAAGGGGCAATGTTACTATCCTTTTACCACACTTGTGCTTCAAAGTAGCACCATGTTCTTCATATAGAGAGTCTCTTAAGTTATCACTTTCATATACTAGTGGGAATTTTCATTATAGAACTTGGCTTGTATATTCCAACGATGGGCTTCCTCAAATGCCCTAGGTCTTCATGAGCAAGCAAGTTGGATGCACACCCACTTAGTTTTAGTTTGAGCTTTCATATACTTATAGCTCTAGTGCATACGTTGCATGGCAATCCCTACTCCTCACATTGACATCAATTGATTGGCATCTCCATAGCCCATTGATTAGCCGCGTCGATGTGAGACTTTCTCCTTTTTTGTCTTCTCCACATAACCCCCATCATCATATTCTATTCCACCCATAGTGCTATATCCATGGCTTGCGCTCATGTATTGCGTGAGGGTTGAAAATGCTGAAGCGCGTTAAGAAGTATGAACCAATTGCTCGGCTTGTCATCGGGCTTGTGCATGATGTGAATATTTTGTGTGGTGAAGATGGAGCATAGCCAGACTATATGTGTCGGGGAGGCTGATCGTACCCACGAACACCTATGGGGCCGACGGACCAGGCCCCTTTGTGGTTCGGAGGGGGGCGGAGATCGCACGAAGAGCGGATCGAGGCGAGGCACACGAGCAGTTTACCCGGAGCTCTCCGGAGAGATAAAACTCCTCGCTGCTTGTTTGATGTATTGTGTTCTTGCTAGGGAGCGATGCGAGATACAAAACCTAAGCGTGAGCGTATTCAGTCTCTGGTGAGTCGAATGAACCGAAGCTCGAACCCCTTTACGTTGCGCATGGGCCTCCTTTTATATGCTCAAGGGGTCTCCGACAGTGGCAACAGGCGAGGGTACAAATGTAAAACAGGAGTTGGTACACCTACTCGAGCGATGTATGCGGTGCAAAATACCTAACTCGACGGCAAGGGACAAAAGCAATAAATGCCGTCGGTGTCGCCCAAACAGGCAACAGAGAGACCGTCAGTGCGCCACCGCTCGCCACGATGGCAAGCTTGTCAGCGCCGCTTATCGCTGCTCTCCGCTGGCTGCACAGCCTCTCGACACGCGTGCATGGAATGGTCCCATGGCGACACGTTGCTGGATGAGCTGGAGCGGAGATGGAGAGAGATTGCTTGCCGCGGCAAGCACCTTGCCGCAACCGAATCCTTGTCGCGTCCGGAGGCTTGTCGCGCTCCGAGCCTTCCCGGCAAGCTCCTCTTGCCGGGGCCTTGTCTTCTGCATGCCTTGAGTGGCCTTCCTGACAAGCTCCTCTTGCCGGGGCCTTGTCTTCTTAATCAAATACTTTGTTCTTGAATGGCTCCAAAGGAGCCACGGAGGACCTTGGTGGTGACGAGGCAAACCCTGCCGCTGTGAGTCTGTCCGTGCACGAGTACGGGATACTAGGGTACCCCTACTCTAGTACACCGACAGGAGCCCCCGGGCCTGGGCCGTACACGGTGACGAGCGCTATCGGGCCAGGCCCAAAACAGTGCACGGTCACACGCGGCCTCGACCACGTTGCAACTCGCCCGGACCCACCACGACCCCCACTAACGGCACGCACCGGACGTGGCGTCGTGCGAGAGATCGTGGGCGTGGTCGTGGGGGTTTCTTTATTAGGAAAAGCGGAACGTCCGCCCCCCTCCCCTCTTTATAAGCGGAAAAAGAGGGGCAGGCCGTCCACTCTGCCATTGCTGTCTTGTCAAGAAAACCACCGCCGCTCCCCCCTTCTTCCCCGGTGCGAAGAGAGCAGCGCCCCGCCCCCATTCGCCACAAGCGCGCTCACCGCCGTCGGCCTCCTCCGCCGCCATGGCTTCAAAGCCGACAAGGAGAAGGGCGTCAAGTCGGCCAGCGCAGCGGCTCAAGGGCGCTATGCGCAAGGAGCGGGCCATCTCCCCAGCTCGGCGCAAGGGAGCTGCGGGATGGCTTCTAGCTCTGTTGGTCGACGGAGACGCGTGCGCCTCCGCTCACGAAGATACTCCCCGCCTGCGCCTCCGGTTTGGCCCCAACTGGTACCCTTTTTCGCCCTTTTTTCTATTATGCGGGCTTTGCCGCCTTTTTCCGGAAGTTCTTCTGCGACATTATGAACACCTTTGGCCTCCGCCTCTTGATTTCACCCCCAACGCCGTCTTGACCATGGCAGTTTTCGCGCATCTTTGCGAAAACTTTGTCGGAGTCCACCCAAATGTGGCACTCTTCCGCCACTTCTTCGTGCCCAGAGAGAGAGAGAGAGCCGCTTGGGAGGGATAGCTTGGGTCTCCGAGGATCGGCAAGAAAGAAGCCTATCTGGAAGGAGAGTTCCGCAACAAGTGGGAGGAGTGGAGAGCCAATTGGTGTTGGGTCGAGGAGAACCCGCACCCTTCATCGCTGCGGCGCCAAACCCCAATAGTGCGCGGCAGAGATCGGAGTAACTTGGCGCCGGAGGATGCGAAGTTGAAGATAGCTGTGACCCGGATTCTGCGCCTCAGGCTTGCCGGATTAACCGTAGGCGCAGTTGGCGCAGACTTCCTTCGCCGACGCTCCCTTGGAGGAGAGGAGGAGGCCTGCTTGGGAGTTCCGTACTGGCGAGACATTATGAGGTTGCGCCCGGTCTGAACTGAACTTCACCGTTTTGGAGTTGGATGCAATGCTGCTCGAGCTGTTCAAGAACGACCCCGATCACCCTGAGTGGTTCAGGTTGCCGAGGGGGTCGTCCCATGGTGCAACAACTCGGCGCTCAACCGCATCCGCTCCATGATGCCGCCAGCGCGATTCCCATGGGATCGTTCCAACCGGCAGGAGCCCCGGCGAGGTCGTGCAGCAGTTCTTGACGACTTGGAAGAAGTGCCGATCCGCCCGACGAAAGCGAAGGCTCACCCGCGACACCACCGACGAGGAGATGGCGCGGATTGCCACCAGGGTGGAGGAGGCAGCAGAGCCGCCGCCGGAGCCTTCGGGTATACCGTGGAGGAGGCGGACGCTGTGAAGGCGGCAAGCCTTGCCGAGCGAGGGAGATCGCCCGGCAGGACGAGCTTGTCGAGCCCGAGGCCGGGTCGAGTGGACCTGCCGAGGGCGCTTCTTCTCCACCACCCAGCGACTTGCCGCGTGAGCCCCGACTCCGCCGAAGAGGCGCCTCCGCAAGGCGGAGACGAGTCGGGCGACAGTGGCCCACGAGCAGCGCCGCGCGCTTCATCATGCAAGCGATGTTGCGGAGCGCGCGCGCTGCGACAACCGGGCGGGTCTTCTCAGGTCACCGCCGACGCCCGCCAAGCGGCCAAGAGCCCACTCCCCGCCTCGCACCGGAGGCGAGCCGGAGTTTGACTTCTCCGCTGAGCTCCGAGGAGGAAGGCGAAGAGTAAGCTCTTGAGATTGTGCTTGTATTTCTTCAATTTTATTGCTTTATCTTGAATCTGATTTGCTTTGCTCGACTCTTTCCTTTTCGTGACGCTGAGAGCGTCGAAGAGGGCCAAGATCCCGACGGTCGTCGTTGAGGACGATTCTCCCAGGCAACAGGGACGCGTCTGAGACCCCTTGCCGGACCTGCAACCCTTCCTCAGAAAGCAGCCCCCAAAGACAGCCCTCAAAGTAAGTGTGCAGTTTTCTCCTTAGTATTAGGTGTGCAGGGGTGCCCTTCTTCGTTGATACCTGATTGTTTGCTTGTGTAGGAGCAGCAGCCTCATCGGAGGGCTCTAAGCCGCCCGAGATCCTATCTGCTGCCACTACGCCGCCAA
Source organism: Aegilops bicornis (assembly GCA_021605145.1). Classification (NCBI taxonomy): domain Eukaryota; kingdom Viridiplantae; phylum Streptophyta; class Magnoliopsida; order Poales; family Poaceae; genus Aegilops; species Aegilops bicornis. Next base: position 343,474,923 of record CM038670.1, read on the forward strand.
GGGAGGAATCTCCGCAAGGAGCGCCCTCCGACAAGGGAGGCCACTCCGGCAAGGGAGGCTACCCGGCAAGGGATGCTTAGTGACCCTCCGGTGGTCGAGGCCACGGCTGCGGATCCCGTGGTGTAAGTTCCTTACACGAAAATTTCCCTTGGGCTTGCTTTCTTTTGTTTCTCTTTTTGAACATTTTCTTGACTGCACTTTCTTCGTCTGACGCAGAGCCGATGGAGGTCGAGGCCGCCGGCGAGGAGGAAGCGCGCGGCAACACCAACGAGGCCGCCGTCGAGGAAGAAGAGGTCGCTATGTGGAAGAAGAGGCCGTCGCCGACGAGCCTGTTGGCGAAGACTACCGAGGCCGACGCAGAAGCCGGGCGAGGGTCGGGCGATCGACGGCCTGAGGCCGCAGGAGCGCCAAGCGCTACACCGACAACTCCCCGCGGCGCTGGCGTCAGTTCGAGGAGCCCCACCGACGCCTACCAAGGCCGGCGAGGGCGTCTTCATCAAGCTCCACAGGAACCGAGCTCAGGCGCCGGTCGAGGAGAGACCTTCGACGGCGAGCTACTCGCCTCTGCTGGCTGACGCTGGTGGACGCGCCAAGCAGCAGCGGCGAAGTTCGAGGAGGAGCAGCCTTGAAGAAGCTTGTCGCTCTACCGCGCCCGACAAGCCAAGTTGGAGTCCCGGAAGTATTTGTCGCGAGGGCAGGAGCGGACATGGAGAAGAAGAGCTCGAGCGCCAACCAAGAAGCTCTCCGCAACGAAAGGTAAGCTGGGAAACTTGCGTAAGAGCGCACGGCCTTTATCCTTGAGAAGGCTGCGGTGAGGAGGAGCAGCGGCTGGCTGCCGAGAAGCTCTCCGCGCAGGAAAGCTGGCGAGCGGAAGGTCAACCTGGACAGCCACGAAGAAGACCTTGCCGCGAGGAGTCACTGGCGGGGCGCTTAAGAAGCGAAGGATGCTGCCGCACCGCCGAGGCCGCCAAGGAAGAGCTGAAGGCGAAGGTGGCACAACTGGAGGCCAGCCTCAAGAAGAGCGGCGAAGAGCTTGCCGCGCTCAAGCATGAGCGTGAGAAGGACGCCTACACTCTTGGCGAGCTGCAGAGTCGTCTCACTGATAGAGGCAAGGAGCTCGACGCCGCCAAGGATTCCAAGGCGGATTTTGAGCTGAAGTTGACCACTCTGACGCAGACGTTGGACGGCGCCAGAGAGCGGGAGGTGGGCTTGTTGGAGGCGATCAAGGCCAAGGAGGAGCTGCTAGCAAATGCTGCCTCCATCCAGAGCACCTTGAGGGAGAGCGTGGAGCACTAGACTGAAGGTCTTGTGGACACCGCCGCCGACATCCACAACGAGTTGATGGAGCTGGGGATGACGGACCTTGCATACTCCTCCGACGAGCATCTCCAACCCAGCGCCAAACTCAGTTTGTTCTTCAAAGGCGTGGCGACGGGTCTCCAGCGACTCCGGAAGAGGTCCCAAAGCAGCTGGCCGAGGAATCACGCCAGATCTGTGCAGGAGCCCTCGAGAAGGTGTTGATAAAGGTGGCCTTCCGCAATCCGGGCCTCAACCTTAACGGCGCCCTCGGATCCTTGCCGCCAGATGCCAACGTGGAGGAGCTCAAAGCCCTTGTCGCACCCATTGTGGACAAGGTGAACAAGATCAAGCGAATTGATGGCGACCGTAGACTAGGCCGCCAATTTTATCTTTCCTTTGTCGCTGCTGATCATGTTTAGAACACTTTGTTAAATCAGCGACAAGTTATTTTGTAATATACTCTATCTTAGGCGATCAATGCAACGTTATTTCCTCTACTTGATTCCTTCCTTTATGCGTTTACGCCTTACGCATTTGGGGGACTTGTCGGTGCGGGCACTTTTGTCATGAAAGCACCGAAAAGTGAACGTCAAGAGCGGTGCGCCCGACAAGCAACCTTGTCGCGACTAGCCACAGCTCACTTAAGTTGTTGAGCGGACTCGAAACAAAGTAAGGGCGCGACTAGCCGGCGAGTTGGTTCCTCTACGCACAGGTTTTCCATACAAAGTACTATCGTTCAAGGAAGATAACTTAAAAATTTAAAAATTGATTGCTCAAACTTTGGCAACTTAGCTTTTACATCTCTTGCTTCCCGATGAGGTGAAACTTCCTCGAGCGGTGCTCGGTCCATAGTATTATCTCCTCCTCCCCCTGGTTAACTTGTGCGCGAGGGAGCCTTCCTTTCTTTGAGAAAAGAGAAAGAAGAGGAAATAGTTATGGAGCCTAGCGGCTCGATTTTGCTTACCGGGTGTGGTTCTTTGCACAAAGTGTTAGTCAAAACATGCAATAAAATGATGAAAGCATGAATTTGACAAGTTGTGCGCAACACATGAGCTTTATCGATGCATCGGGTCTGCGCTCGCTTTGTACAAAGGATTACATGCAACAGCGGCAAGACTTGTACAAAGGTGGTTGCCGAACGGGTTCCGGAACCGCGCCTATGGGTAAAACTTACGAAGATGCTCAATGTTCCAGGAGTTGCTCACCGGATGCCATCTTTGGTCTCAAAGGCATGACAGCGCCAGCCTAGTGACTCGTTTCACCCGATAAGGGCCTTCCCACTTCAGCGTCAACTTGTTTGAATTCTTGGCGGACTGAGCGCCCGAAGAACAAGGTCGCCCTCCTCGAGACTTCGGCACTAACTTCTGCGGCTATGGTAGCGACAAAAGCTTGCCGGTAGCGAGCAGCTCGCCTGGCCTGAAGACGATCCTCCTCAAGGAGCAGCGCATCGTCTTGTCGCAGCTACTCTTGCTCAAGCTCATCATAAGCGAGCACTCGAGGCGATCCGTATACGAGTTCCGTGGGGAGAACTGCCTCTGCTCCATAGACTAGAGCAAAAGGTGTCTGGCTGGTGGCTCGATTTGGCGTCGTTCGATCGACCAAAGAACCACCGGCAGCTCCTCGATCCAGTTTCTTCCGCGACTTGTGCAGCCTGCCGAAAGTTCTGGTCTTGAGCCCGCGACTTCAAAGATTGCCCTCTTCGCTTGACCGTTGCTTCTCGGGTGAGCAACGGAAGCAAAGAACCTTGGCGCCAAGAGCTTGGACGTCTTGCATGAAGGTGCGACTCAGAATTGTGTGCCGTTGTCGGTGATGATCCTGTTAGGGATTCGAAACGGCAAATAATCGACTGAAGAACTTGATCGCCGATCGTGCCGTCACCTTCCTCATCGCTTCCACTTCCGCCACTTTGTGAACTTGTCGATGGCGGCGTACAAGTATTCAAAGCCCCGACAGCTCGGGGAAGGGGCCGAGGATGTCGAGCCCCAGACCGAAAATGGCCAGGATAAAGGGATCGCCCGGAGAGCTTGAGCTGGCTGGTGTATCTGTTTGAATGGGCGGCATGCTTCGCACTTGGTTACTTGTGCGATTGCATCCCGGAGGGCTGTCGGCAGGAAGAAACCTTGCCGGAAAGCTTTGCGGCAAGTGCTCTTGCGCAAATGTGGTGACCACATATGCCTCCGTGTATCTCTGCCAACAGCTTACATCCATCTTCCACAGGAATACACTTCAATTTCACACCGTTGAGTCTTCTTATGTACGATTATCTTTGTCGACAAACTGGTACATACTTTCATTGCCGGGCTACTCTTTCCGCTTCTTGCCCTTGGGAAGTTCTCCTGTCAAGGAAATGGACAATCTGCTGCGCCCATGCTGGAGCTTGTGGCTCTACAACACGGACCAAAGGCACATCTGCTTCTGCGTGAACATCAGCGTCCACGGCAAGGACCTGCGGCTCTGCTGGAGCTTGACGCTCCCCGACAAGCTTGCCGGAGCAAAACTTGTCGGAAGCGTCTGCTTCAACGAAACAAACCCTAAGGCTTGTCGGAGCAGACTGCCCCTCAGCACTGTTGGTGTTGATCTTGGGGACCTTCGCAGCGACGGCTTCGGGAAGCTCTGCCGGAAAGTAGTCAGCAGAGATCAACTTCCTCTTCTTGCTTTGCCCAGTTGATGGTGTTACGGTTGGCTGAGTCAGCTTGAGCATGAAATTCCCTGGTTCCACAGGCAACTTAAGTGCGGCGCACTTTGAGCCGTCGACAATATCATTCTCGAGCTCTTGGAACATGTTCCATTTGCGGCCGTCAAAGTGCTCTTCTAGCTTCCTCACTTCATCAACGTAGGCTTCCATCAACGGACTTTGGTAATCTTTGCTCACTTGGCGGACGACAAGTTGCGAGTCACCCCTGACAATAAGCTTTTTGATCCCAAGGTCCACTGTGATCCTAAGACCGACAAGCAAACCTTCATACTCTGCAGTATTGTTTGTTGCTTGCTCCTTGGAAAAAGTGCATCTGGACTACGACTTGAGGCGCTCTCCGGTGCGATAAGTGACGCCGGCGCCTTTGCAGCGAGAAGGCACCATCGAAGTACATCAACCACTCTTTGCTTGCTTCCTTGACGGGAATGCTCGCCTCTCGAATCTCTTCATCTGGCGTCGGCGTCCATTACGATATGAATTCTGCCAACACTCGCTTTGGATAGTTGATGTGCTTTCAAACTTGAGACCAAAGCTTGACAGTTCCAATGCCCACTCGACAATCCTGCCCGTTGCTTCTGGATTCTGCAGTATCCTCTTCAGCGGAAAGCGAGTGACAACTGTGATCTCATGTGCTTGGAAGTAATGGCGCCGATTTCTCGAGGCCATGAGGAGGCCGAAAAGCAATTTCTGCACACCAGAGTACCTTGACCTAGCCCCCTGCAGGAGGGAACTGACAAAGTAGACTGGGCGCTGCATTTGGGTGGACTCCCGCAAAGTTTTCGCAAAGATGCGCGAAAACTGCCATGGTCAAGACGGCGTTGGGGGTGAAATCAAGGAGGCGGAGGCCAAAGGTGTTCATAATGTCACAGAAGAACTCGGAAAAGGACGGGCAAAGCCCGCAATAGAAGAAAAGGGCGAAAAAGGGGTACCCAGTTGAGGCGCCAAAGATGTCGGGGAGGCTGATCGTACCCACGAACACCTATGGGGCCGACGAACCAGGCCCCTTTGTGGTTCGGAGGGGGGCGGAGATCGCACGAAGAGCGGATCGAGGCGAGGCACACGAGCAGTTTACCCAGCTTCGGAGCTCTCCGGAGAGATAAAACTCGTACTGATGCTTGTTTGATGTATTGTGTTCTTGCTAGGGAGCGATGCGAGCTACAAAACCTAGCGTGAGCGTATCTGGTCTCTGGTGAGTCAAATGAACCGAAGCTCGAACCCCCTTTACGTTGCACATGGGCCTCCTTTTATATGCTCAAGGGGTCTCCGACAGGTGGCAACACAGGCGAGGGTACAAATGTAAAAACAGGAGTTGGTACACCTACTCGAACAGTGTATAGTGCAAAATACCTAACTCGGCGGCAAGGGACAAAAGCAATAAATGCTCCGTCGGTGTCGCCCAAACAGTAACAGAGACCGTGAGTGCGCCACCGCCGCCACGATGGCAAGCTTGTCGGCGCCGCTTATCGCTGCTCTCCGCTGGCTGCACAGCCTCTCGACAGCGATGCATGGAATGGTCCCATGGCGACACGTTCTTTGGATGAGCTGGAGCGGAGATGGAGAGAGGTTGCTTGCCGCAAGCGCCTTGCCGCGGCCGAATCCTTGTCGCGTCCGGAGGCTTGTCGGGCTCCGAGCCTTCCCGGCAAGCTCCTCTTGCCGGGGCCTTGTCTTCTGCATGCCTGGAGTGGCCTTCCCGACAAGCTCCTCTTGCCGGGGCCTTGTCTTCTTAATCAAATACTTTGTTCTTGAATGGCTCCAAAGGAGCCACGGAGGACCTTGGCGGTGACGAGGCAAACCTGCCGCTGGTCTGCAACTGTCCGGTGCAGTCACGGGATACTAGGGTACCCCTACTCTGGTACACCGACAGAGCCCCGAACTGGGCCGTCTGACAGTGCCGAGCTGTCGGGCCAGGCCCAAAAGCAGTGCACGGTCACACGGCCTCGACCACGCCGCCTTCGCCGGACCCACCGACCCCCACTAACGGCATGCACCGGACGTGGCGTCGTGCGAGAGATCGTGGGCGTGGTCGTGGGGGTTTCTTTATTAGGAAAAGCGGAACGTCCGCCCCCCTCCCCTCTTTATAAGCGGAGAAAACAGGGGCAGGCCATCCACTCGCCATTGCTGTCTTGTCAAGAAAACCACCGCCCCCCTTCTTCCCGGTGCGAAGAGAGCAGCCCGCCCTTTCGCCACAAGCGCGCTCACCGCCGTCGGCCTCCTCCGCCGCCCTCGCCATGGCTCCAAAAGCCGACAAGGAGAAGGGCGTCAAGTCGGCCGAAGCGCAGCGGCTCGTGGTGTTGCGCAAGGAGCGGGCCATCTTCCCCCCCCCCCCAGCTCGGCGCAAGTGAGCTGCGGGATGTCTTCTACCTCTTTTGGTCGACGGAGACGTGTGCGCATCCGCGCACGAAGGTACTCCCCGCCTCCGCCACCGATTTTGCCCCAACAGGGTACCCCATTTTAGCCCTTTTATTCTATTGCGGGCTAAGACCGCCTTTTCGAAGTTCTTCTGCGACATTATGAACACCTTTGGCCTCCGCCTCCTTGATTTCACCCCCACCGCCGTCTTGACCATGGCAGTTTTCGCGCATCTTTGCGAAAACTTTGTCGGAGTCCACCCAAATGTGGCACTCTTCCGCCACTTCTTCGTGCCCCGCGTCGAGAGAGGAGAGCCGCTTGCCGCCAAAGATGTCGGGGAGGCTGATCGTACCCACGAACACCTATGGGGCCGGCGGACCAGGCCCCTTGTGGTTCGGAGGGGGGCGGAGATCGCACGAAGAGCGGATCGAGGCGAGGCACACGAGCAGTTTACCCAGCTTCGGAGCTCTCCGGAGAGATAAAACTCCCTCTGCTGCTTGTTTGATGTATTGTGTTCTTGCTAGGGAGCCACGAGCTACAAAACCTAAGCGTGAGCGTATCTGGTCTCTGGTGAGTCGAATGAACCAAGCTCGAACCCCTTTACGTTGCGCATGGGCCTCCTTTTATATGCTCAAGGGGTCTCCGACGGTGGCAACAGGCGTAGGGTACAAATGTAAAAACAGGAGTTGGTACACCTACTCGAGCGATACTGATGCAAAATACCTAACTCGACGGCAAGGGACAAAAGCAATAAATGCCGTCGATTGTCGCCCAAACAGGCAACAGAGACCGTCAGTGCGCCACCGCCGCCACGATGGCAAGCTTGTCGATGCCGCTTATCGCTGCTCTCGCTGGCTGCAGACCTCTCGACACGCTGCATGGAATGGTCCCATGGCGACACGTTGCTTTGGATGAGCTGGAGCGGAGATGGAGAGAGGTTGCTTGCCGCGGCAAGCGCCTTTGCCGACGAATCCTTGTCGCGTCCGGAGGCTTGTCGCGCTCCGAGCCTTCGGCAAGCTCCTCTCACCGGGGCCTTGTCTTACGCATGCCTTGAGTGGCCTTCCCGACAAGCTCCTCTTGCCGGGCCTTGTCTTCTTAATCAAATACTTTGTTCTTGAATGGCTCCAAAGGAGCCACGGAGGACCTTGGTGGTGACGAGGCAAACCCTGCTGGTCAAGAATCGTCCGTGCACTGCAGTCTGAGGATACTAGGGTACCCCTACTCTGGTACACCGACAATATGATTTTGTAGGGATGAGTATCTTTGGCTATGTTATTTCAATAAGAAATAATTGCCTGGTTGGTATGCTTGAAGCATTATTGTTTTTATGTCAAAGGATAGATTATTGCTTTGAATCACTCGTGTCTTAATATTCATGCCATGATTAGACATATGATCAAGATTATGCTAGGTAGCATTCCACATCAAAAATTATCTTTTTTATCATTTACTTACTCGAGGACGAGCAGGAATTAAGCTTGGGGATGCTGATACGTCTCCGTCGTTTCTATAATTTTTTATTGTTCCATGCCAATATTATTCAACTTTCATATATTTTTTGCAACATTTTATACTATTTTGGGACTAACATATTGATCCAAAGGCTGCAGTGCCTCGCTGCATTTGCATGTTTTTGGCTTCGCAGAATATACATATCAAACGGAGTCCAAACGGGATAAAAACGGATGGAGCTTATTTTTGGAATATTTGGAAAATCTGGGAAAAAGATCAACGTGAAACGGTGTACGAGGTGGCCACAAGGCAGGGGCCCTAGCCCTCCCCAGGAGGGCGCGCCCCCCACCCTCGTGGGCCACCCATAAGGTGGTTGATGCCCTTCTTCGGCCGCAAGAAAGATAATTTATGGTAAAAAATTACGAAGAAGTTTTCAGTCCAATCGGAGTTACGGATCTCCATATATACCCGAAACGGTGAAAGGGCAGCAGAACAGAACACAGAAACAGAGAGACAGATCCAATCTCGGAGGGGCTCTCGCCCCTCCCATGCCATGGAGGCCAAGAACCAGAGGGGAAACCCTTCTCCCATCTAGGGAGGAGGTCAAGAAAGAAGAAGACGAAGGGCCCCTTCCCTTCCGGTGGCCCTGGAACGCTGTCGTGGCCATCATCATCATCACCGCGATCTTCACCAACACCTCCACCATCTTCACCAACATCTCCATCACCTTCCCCCCTCTATCTACAACGGTCCACTCTCCCGCAACCCGCTGTACCCTCTACTTGAACATGGTGCTTTATGCTTCATATTATTATCCAATGATGTGTTGCTATCCTATGATGTCTGAGTAGATTTTCGTTGTCCTATCGGTGGTTGATGAATTGCTATGATTGATTTAAATTGCTTGTGGTTATGTTGCTGTCCTTTGGTGCCCATCATATGAGCGTGCGCGTGGATCATACAATAAGGTTAGTTGTATGTTGATAGGAGTATGTATTGGAGGGCAAGATTGACAGAAGCTTCAGCCTAGCATAGAAATTGATGCATACGGGATTGAAGGGGGACCAATATATCTTAATGCTATGGTTGAGTTGTACCTTAATGGACGTTAGTAGTTGCGGATGCTTGCTAATAGTTCCAATCATAAGTGCATAGAATTCCAAGTCAGAGATGACATGCTAGCAGTGGCCTCTCCCACATAATACTTGCTATCGGTCTAGTAAAGTAGTCAATTGCTTAGAGACAATTTCACAACTCCTACCACCACTTTTCCACACTTGCCATATTTACTTTATTGCTTCTTTACTTACAACTACCCCTAGTTTTTATTACGTGCTCTTTACTTTCTTGCAAACCTATCCAAAAACACCTACAAAGTACTTCTAGTTTCTTACTTGTTCTAGGTAAAGCGAACGTCAAGCGTGCATAGAGTTGTATCGGTGGTCGATAGAACTTGAAGAATATTTGTTCTACCTTTAGCTCCTCGTTGGATTCGACACTCTTACTTATCGAAAGCTGTTGCAATCCCCTATACTTGAGGTTATCAGTATCTTGAACATTGATTGTAAATAATAGTTTCTTCTTTAGCTATTACCGGTTCTTTAATTTCTTTTTAATACGGGGATGATATTTAAACCACTTCTCCTTAGGGAGATCAACTTGAGTAGCAAATGATTCACAGAAAGAGGCTACTATCTCAGAGTCAAGTCCATATTTAGTGCTAAACTTAACACAATGAAACTCAAGCTTAATACCTAACTCTTTACATTCGTCGAGTTCCCAGTATTAAGAGTTGAATTTAATTATTTCTAAAAGTTCCCACATGAATTCAATATTCTTCTTTATAAAAGAACCAGTACAAGAAGTATCGAGTAGGGATTGATCATCACGAGAAAGCCGAGCATAAAAATTCTTGATAATAATTTCCCTTGAGAGCTCATGATTGGGGCATGAATATAACATTGACTTAAGCCTCCCCCAAGCTAGAGCGATACTTTCTCCTTCACCAGGCCAAAAGTTATATATGTAATTCCAATCACGATGAACTAAGTGCATAGAATAGATTTTTTTGGTGAAGTTCCAATTTCAATCGATTCCAATTCCAAGATCCAATATCATCGCATAGCCTATACCATGTCAATGCTTTTCCTTTCAAAGATAATGGGGAAATCTTCTTCTTAGCTTCATCTCTGGATAAACCTGCAGGCTTAAACAATCCACAAATTTCATCCACACATATCAAGTGCATATCAGGATGTTCAGTTCCATCTCTTGCATGAGGATTAGATAGCAGCTGTTCTATCATACCCGAAGGAATTTCATAACCAATATTTTCAGTAGGTGCACTAGGTTGAGGGGCAACTAATTATGGTTCCGGTCAAGGTGAAGATACCCTGAACAAACCCCCCAAAGGATTGTTCTCCATAATAGCAAGTGACAACAAATTTCAGCACGTAGTAATAATTTTTCCTTACCAAGAGTGCTTCATTCCCCGGCAACGGCGCCAGAAAAGAGCCTTGATGACCAACAAGTATAGGTGATCAATCGTAGTCTTTTCGATAAGTTAGAGTGTGGAAACCAACGAGGAGCAGAAGGAAATGACAAGAGGTTTTCAGCAAGGTAATTTCTGCAAGCACTGAAATTGTACGTAACAGATAGTTTGATAGTAAGGTAATTTGTAACGAGAAAGTAACGGTAACGGTAACGGTAACAATAAGTAAAGTGCAGCAAGGTAGCCCAATCCTGTTGTGGTAAAGGAAAGGCCAAAATGGTCTCTTATAATAAGCAAAGCGTTCTTGAGGGTACACAGGAATTTCATCTAGTCACTTTCATCATGTTGATTCGATTCGTGTTCACTACTTTGATAATTTGATATCTGGGTGGATCGGTGCTTAGGTGTTGTTCTTACTTGAACAAACCTCCTACTTATGATTAACCCCCTCGCAACTTTGAGAAAAGTATTAATATAAATCTAACCATAGCACTAAACTTTTGGATCCAAATCGGTCCCTTACGAAGTAGTGCATAACCTAGAGTTTAAGCTCATGTCACTCTAGCAATCCATCAACTATTAACTACTCCACAATGCATCCCCTTAGGCCCAAATATGGTGAGGTGTCATGTAGTCGACATTCACGTGACAGCACTATGGGAATCACAACATACATATCATCAAAATATCGAACACATATCAAGTTCACATGATTACTTGCAACAAGATTTCTCATGTGACCTCAAGAACAAAAGTAACTACTCACAAATAATAATCATGCTCAAGATCAGAGGGGTATTAAATAGCATAATGGATCTGAACATATAATATTCCACCAAATAAACCAAATAGTAATCAACTACAAGATGTAATCAACACTACTAGTCACCCACAGGTACCAATCTGAGTTCTGGTACAAAGATTGAACAAAAGAGATGAACTAGGGTTTGAGAGGAGGTGGTGTTGTTGAAGATTTTGATGAATATTGGCCTCCCAAAGATCATAGGGTTGTTGGTGATGATGATGACAATGATTTCCCCCTCCAGGATGGAAGTTCCCCTGGCGGAATCGCTCTGCAGGAGGGCAAAAGTGCTTCTGCCCAATTTCCGCCCCAAGACGGTGGCGCTTCATCCTGAAAGTCCTCCCTTTATTTTTTTTCTAGGCCAAAATGATTTATATACCAGAAGAGGGGCACTGGAGGTGGGCCTAGGTGGGCTTAACCCACCTGGGCGCGCATTGGGGCCTGGCGCGCCCATGTGGGTTGTGTCCACCTGGTGGGCCTCCTCCGGTAGTTATTTGCTCCAGCATTTTTCATTTATTGCAAAAAAATTCTCCATAAAGTTTTAGCTCGCTTCGAGATGTGCAGAATAGATAACTCTGACGTAGCTTTTTCAGGTCAAGAATTCCAACTGCCGTCATTCTCCCTCTTTGTGTAAACCTTGCATATTAAGAGAGAAAATGCATTAGAATTACTCCAAAAAGCATTACTATGCATAAAAACATAGTAAATAACAGTAGGTAAACATGATGCAAAATGGACGTATCATGCGACATTAATGTTGTGCATGGTATTCAAACATGTATGCACGTATCACTGATGCGGCTTGAAGCAACGTCGGTATCTCCCCAAAGGTTATCGAACCAATAGGAGAACCAAGCAACACAACGTAAATAGCACCTGCACACAAATACGAAATACTCGCAACCAGACATGTAAAAGGGGTTGTCAATCCCTTTCGGGTAGCGGCGCCCAAGATAGGCAAACAGACGTGAATAAATTGTAGTAGATTGATAGGTCAAACGCCAAATAAAATAAATTGCAGCAAGGTATTTTTGTATTTTTGGTTTAATAGATCTGGAAATGAAACAAAAGGAAAATAAATCGCAAAGGCAAATAATATGAGAAAGCGACCCGGGGGCCGTAGGTTTCTCTAGTGGCTTCTCTCGAGAAAAATAGCAACAGTGGGTAAACAAATTACTGTTGGGCAATTAACAGAACTTCAAATAATCATGACGATATCTAGGCAATGATCATTATATAGTAATCACGTCCAAGATTAGTAGACCGACATCTGCCTGCATCTACAACTATTACTCCATAGATCGACCGCTATCCAGCATGCATCTAGTGCATTAGGTTTATGAAGAAGCGGAGTAATGCAATAAGAACGATGACATGATGTAGACGAGATCTATTTATGTAGAAATAGACCCCATCGTTTTATCCTTAGTAGCAACGATACATACATGTCGGTTCCCCTTCTGTCACTGGGATCAAGCACCGTAAGATCGAACGCACTACAAAGCACCTCTTCCCATTGCCAGATAAATAGATCAAGTTGGCCAAACAAAATCCAAATATCGGAGAAGAAATATGAGGCTATAAGAAATCATGCATATTAGAGATCAAAGGGTCTCAAATAACTTTCATGGATATAAAAAGATAAATCTGATCATAAACTCAAAGTTCATTCGGTCCCAACAAACACAACGCAAAAAGAGTTACATCATATGGATCTCCAAGAGACCATTGAATTAAGAATCAAACAAGAGAGAGGAAGCCATCTAGCTACTAACTATAGACCTGAAGGTCTACAAAGAACTACTCACGCATCATCGGAGAGGCACCAATGGAAGTGGTGAACCCCTCCGTGATGGTGTCTAGATTGGATCCGGTGGTTTTGGACACTGCGGCGGCTGGAATTGACTTTCGTCGGCACCCCTAGGGTTTCTGTAATATTGGGGTATTTATAGAGCAAAGAGGCGGTACGGGTGCACCCGAGGTGGGCACAACCCACCAGGGCGTGCCTGGGCCTCCTGGCACGCCCTGGTGGGTTGTGGTCCCCTTGGAGCACCACCCCCCCAGGTGCTTCTCCTGCCCACTGGATCTCTTCTGGTGCAAAAAAATCTCCAATTTTTTTTGCTGCGTTTGGACTCCGTTTGGTATTGATTTTTGGCGATGTAAAAAACATGTAGAAAATAGCAACTAGCACTTGGCACTATGTCAATAGGTTAGTACCAAAAAATGATATAAAATGACTATAAAATGATTATAAAACATCCAAGATTGATAATATAATAGCATGGAACAATCAAAAATTATAGATACGCTGGAGATGTATCAGCATCCCCAAGCTTAATTCTTGCTCATCCACGAGTAGGTAAATGATAAAAAATTAATTTTTGATGTGGAATGCTGCCTAACATGTCATCTCATATTCTTTTCTTTATAGCATGGACATTTGGACTTTTATATGATTCAAAGCAGTAGTCTAGTTTTGACATGATAACTTAAATACTCAAGAATATCAACAAGCAACCATGTCTTTCAAAATATCAATGCTAAAATAAGTTATCCCTAGCCCATCATGCTCAACCATTCATCCATTCAGGAAACACACTCGCATATTAACTACACCCAATGCTCAAGTACGATCATAGTGCCTTCTAGTTGGTGCTTTTATAAGAGAAGATGGAGACTCAAATTCAAAATAAAAATTGCATAAAGTAAAAGAAAGGCCCTTCATGGAGGGAAGTAGGGATTTGAAGAGGTGCCAGAGCTCAAAGTGAAAAACTTAGAGATAAGAACATTCTGGGAGGTGTGCCTTTCCCACCAACGAAAACGACTTAGAGTTCCCAACACTTTCCATGCTAGATATATCATAGGCGGTTCCCAAACAGAAAATAAAGTTTATTCCTTTTTCCACCATACTTTCACCTTCCATGGCTAGCCGTATCCATGGTTGGCTTCCATACCAATACTTTCCAAGGAATTTATTATTTGGCAACATAAAGTAAATTCATTTTTCATTTCGAGACTGGGCATCCCTAATACCTTTGCCTTACTCTCGTGCAATGACAAGTGAATAAACACTCATCGTGAGAATAACACATCTAGCATGGAAAATATAGCCACCCCTCACCACTTCGTTAGCGGTACGAACACACAAAAGAGGAGTTTATTTTGAAAGTTAGAGATGCACATACAAATTTGCTTAGAACGGCAAAATAATACCACATATAGGTAGATATAGTGGACTCATGTGGCAAAACTGGTTGAAAGGTTTTTGGATGCACAAGTAGAGATCATACTTAGTGCAAAACGAAGGCTAGCAAAAGATTCAGAAGTGACCAACCAAGAAACGAATAATCTCATAGGCGAGCATTAAGCATAATTAACACCGAATAATGCACCACAAGTAGGATATAATTTCATTGCATGACTATTGACTTTCGTGCTTGCATAGGGAATCACAAACCTTAACACCAATATTCTTACTAAAGCATAATTACTCATCAACATGACTCACATATCACATCATCATATCTCAAAACTATTACTAAGAATCAAGTTTATTTTGTGCAATGATCTTCATGAATGTTTTTATTATATTCTTCTTGGATATCTATCACTTTGGAACTAATTTTAATGTGTTGCTTTTGATAAGCTCAAACAAATATAAGTGAAGATCATGAGCATAATATTTCTTTCTTTCTCTCAAATTAATTTAAGTGAAGTAAGAGAGAATTTCTTAAAAAAATTACTAACTCTCAAACAAATCTAAGTGAAGCAAGAGAGAATTTCTTCAAAAGTAACTAAGCACACCGTGCTAAAAAGATATAAGTGAAGCACTAGAGCAAATCCATAGCTCATAAAAATTTAAGTGAAGCATAGAGAGCAATTCTAACAAGTCATGGAATAATTTTGTCTCTCTCAAATAGGTGTGTCCAGCAAGGAATCGAGACTTAAAAAGCAAAACAAAACAAGCAAAGACTAATATCATATAAGACGCTCCAAGCAAAACTCATTGTATGTGACGAATAAAAATATAACTTCGAGTAAAATACCGATGGTCGTTAGAAGAAAGAGGGGATGCCACTCGGGGCATCCCCAAGCTTAGGCTCTTCTTACTCCTCATTCCTTCATCCATCGTAAGATAACCCAAAACTTGAAAACTTCAATCACACAAAACTCAACAAAACCTTCATGAGATCTGTTAGTATAAGAAAGCAAATCACTACTATAAGTACTGTAAAAAACCAATTCATATTTTATTTTTGCATTATATCCACTGTATTCCAACTTTTCTATGGCAGAAACTCATCAAAGAAAACCATAGAATCATCAAAACAAGCACACAATGCAAAGAAAACAAAATGTGTCAAAACAGAACAGTCTGTAGCAATCTGGATATTTCGAATACTTCTGAAACTCCAATTTTTTTGAAAAATGAGGACAGCCTGATAAATTTTTATATTAATCTTCTGCAAAAGGAATCAGGAAAAAAGCACGTTTCTTTGATTCATGAAAATTATTTTCGTGAGTGCATAAGTTTCTGTTTTTTAGCAAGATCAAACAACCATCACCCAAGAAGATCCTAAAGGCTTAGCTTGGCACAAACACTAATTAAAACAAAAAAAACACAATCATAATAGTCGAATAATTGTGCAAACACTCAAGAATAGAAATCGAAAAATAAAAATTAAATTTTATTCATTGGGTTGCCTCCCAACAAGCGCTATCATTTTACGCCCTTAGCTAGGCATAATGCGAGGATCTAAGTTTTGTCATCTTTGGTTTGGTATCCATAAGATGCCCTCATGATTGATTCATATGGAGGCCTAATTATTGTTCTAGGGAAGTGTTACATACCCTTCCTTAACAGAAATTGGAACTTAAGATTGCCTTCTTTCATGTCAATCACGACACCAATAGTGAGTAAAAACGGTCTACCAAGAATAATCGGACAAGACGGATTGCAATCAATATCAAGAACAATAAAATATATGGGCATATAATTCCTATTTGAAAGCATAAGAACATCATTAATTCTTCCCATAGGCTTTTTAACAGTAGAATCCGCCAAGTGAAAATTTAAGGAGCATGCTTCAAGATCGGTAAGACCAAGCACATCACATAAAGATTTCGGAATTGTAGAAACACTAGCACCCAAGTCACACAAAGAAAAAAAATCATAATTTTTAATCTTTACTTTGATAGTAGGTTCCCATTCATCATGCAATTTTCTAGGAATTGAAACTTCTAATCCCGACTTTTCTTCCAAAGCTTTCATCACAGCATCAACAATATGTTTAGTAAAAGCTTTATTTTGTTCATAAGCATGGGGTGAATTTATCATGGATTGCAACAAAGAAATACAATCAATCAAAGAGCAACTATCATAATTAAAGTCTTTGTAATCCAAAAGAGTGGGAACATCACTAGTTAAAATCTTGACCTTTTCAAGCCCACTTTTATCAATTTTCTCAACAAGATTTTCACCCTCCGAATTATCGAGACGCCTTTTAGCTAAAGTTGACTCTTCTCGAGTCCCTTTTTCATCAATCTTAACTTTACTAAACAAGTAATCAATAGAAGAAACCCCAATCATTTTAAAATCTTCACCACTTTTATGAAAGCAATCACTAGAAAACGCTTTTTCTAAAAATTCTCTTCTAGCTCTAAGCATAGCGGTTCTTTTCTTACTTTCATCCATGGAAACATAGAGAGCTTTAATTGAATCCTCAGCTTTGGGCACAAAAATTTTCATCTTGGGATTTTCCACATCATGAGAAATTCTATCAACACTTCTAGACAAATCATCAATCTTATTCAACTTTCCTTCTATGGTAGTGTTGAAAACTTTTTGCATGTTGATAAATTATTTTATATTATTCTCAAGATCAGATGTGTTCATATTATTATTATAAGATTGATTTCCATAGGAATTACCATAATTTTACTAGAAAATTACTAGGACGAGGCCTAGGACTAAAATTACCTCTATAAGCATTGTTATTGAAATTATTTTGCGAAATAAATTTCACATCTACGGCATCACAATTTTTCTCAATCAAAGAAGACAAAGGCATATCACTGAAATCAATAGGAGCAATTTTACTAGCAACCAATTTCATAAGAGCATCAACTTTTTCACTCAAAGAAGAAATTTCTTCAACCGAATTAACTTTTTTTACTAGTAGGAGCTCTTTCGGTATGCCATTGTGAATAATTTGCCATAATATTATCAAGAAATTGGTGGCTTCACCCAAAGTAATTTCCATAAAAGTACTAAGCGTGACGGAATCTAAAAGATTACGAGAAACAAAATTTGACCCCGCATAAAATTTTTGTATGATCATCCAAAGATATATCCCATGAGTTGGGCAATTCCTTAGCATCATTTTCATCCTTTCTCAAGATTGTGCAACATGTTCATGTTCAAGTTGCTTGAAATTCATTATATGGGTTCTAAGGGATATAATTTTTGTGGGCAAAAAATATTTAGTGATAAAAGCATCTTTGCACTTATTCCAAAGAATCGATACTATTGCGAGGCAAAGAAGAGAACCAAATTTTTGCAGAATCATGCAAAGAAAACGGAAATAATTTCATCTTCACAATATCATTGCCAACATCTTTTTTCTTTTGCACATCGCATAATTCCACGAAGGTATTAAGATGGGACGCGGCATCCTCATAAGGAGTACCGGAAAATTGATCTTTCATAACAAGATTCAGCAAAGCAGTATTAATATCACAAGACTCCACACTAGTGGCGGGAGGAGCAATAGGAGAGACAATGAAATCATTGTTTTTTGTATTTGATAAATCACACAATTTGGTGTTCTCTTGAGTCATGATGACTACACAACAAAATTGCACTCAAAAACAGATCCGGCAAGAAAAGGGCGATCGAAAAAGAGGGCGAATAAAACGGCAAATTTTTGTGAAGTGGGCGAGAGGAAAATGAGAGGCAAATGGCAAATGATGTAAATTGTGTGGAGATGAGATTTGAGATTAGGAACCTGGTTTATGTTGAAGATCCTCCCCGGCAACAGCCCCATAAATTCCTTTTGTTTCGTCTTGAAGCTACGTTGGTATTTCCCCAGAGAGGAAGGGATGATGCAGCACAGCCGCAGTAGGTATTTCCCTTAGTGAAGAAACCAATGTTACCGGACTAGTAGGAGAACCAAGCAACGCAACGTAAACAAAACCTGCACAGAAATAACAAATACTCGCAACTCGACGTGTAAAAGGGGTTGTCAATTCCTTTCAGGTAGCGGCGCCCAAGATAGGCAAACGTATGCGAATAAATTGTAGTAGATTGATAGATCGAGTGCCAAATAATATAAATTGCAGCAAGGTATTTTTGTATTTTTTTGGTTTAATATATCTGAAAATAAAAGCAAAGGAAAATAGATCGCAAAGGCAAAAAATATGAGAAAGAGACCCGGGGGCCGTAGGTTTCACTAGTGGCTTCTCTCGAGGAAAATAGTAAACGGTGGGTAAACAAATTACTATAGGGCAATTGATAGAGCTTCAAATAATCAAGAAGATATCCATGCAATGATCATTATATAGGCATCACGTCCAAGATTAGTAGACCAACTCCTGCCTGTATCTACTACTATTACTCCACACATCACCGCTATCCAGCATGCATCTAGTGTATTAAGTTCATGGAGAAACGGAGTAATGCAATAAGAATGATGACATGATGTAGAAAAGATCTGTTTATGTAGAAATAGACCCCATTGTTTTATCCTTAGTAGCAATGATACATACCTGTCAGTTCCCCTTCTATCACTGGGATCAAGCACCGTAAGGTCGAATGCACTACAAAGCACCTCTTCCCATTGCAAGATAAATAGATCAAGTTGGCCAAACAAAACCAAATATCAGGGAAGAAATACGAGGCTATAAGCAATCATGCATATAAGAGATCAAAGCGACTCAAATAACTTTCATGGATATAAAAAGATAGATCTGATCATAAACTCAAAGTTCATCCGATCCCAACAAACACACCGCAAAAAGAGTTACATCATATGGATCTCCAAGATACCATTATATTAAGAATCAAACGAGAGAGAGAGAGGAAGCCATCTAGATACTAACTACGGACCCGAAGGTCTACAAAGAACTATTCACGCATCATCGGAGAGGCACCAATGGAAGTGGTGAACCCCTCCGTGATGGTGTCTAGATTGGATCTGGTGGTTCTGGACTTTGCGGTGACTGGAATTGATTTTGGTCAACTCCCCTAGGGTTTCTGGAACATTGGGGTATTTATAGAGCAAAGAGGCGGTCCGGGGGCACCCGAGGTGGGCACAACCTACCGAGTGGCGCTGGGCCTCTGGCGCGCATACGGTGGGTTGTGCCCACCTTGGGTGCCCCCAGGTGATTCTCCGGCCCACTGGATGTCTTCTGGTCCAAGAAAATCTCAAAAAGTTTCCATACGTTTGGACTCCATTTGGTATTGATTTCCCGCGATGTAAAAAACATGCAGAAAACAACAACTGGCACTTGGCACTATATCAATAGGTTTGTACAAAAAAATGATATAAAATGACTATAAAACATCCAAGATTGATAATATAACAGCATGGAACAATCAAAAATTATAGATACGTTGGAGACGTATCAATCACCTCCATACATACATATGCATGTTGTGGTTGTGTTCGAACGGTACACTCCCTCACATGGTTATCGGTGACAAGCCTATATATTGGTGGGCCCGCATGGACATCGATGATCACTTTGACCACCAACGAGATAGGTTACCATCATGGATTCTTCCTTTGGTTCGTGTTATCGTAGTAGGTCATGGTGAGATTCAGACCTAAGTTTGAGCGCATACTAGGCATGCATGCATGAATCCCTGTTATCGGCTCAGAGTGTGGCGTGACATACATATATACGATGCATCATCAACTAACTCTCACTCCGTGTGGGGATTTCTGGTTCCAAAGGAAGGTGCTACAACAAAGTTGTTCCATTGTGTATTCAAACATCAACACTCCATACATATGTTTGGGCCACATGCAGGTAGTGGTTGTCTTCGGGGGCTAGCTAGTTGCGTGATTATTGGTGAGCTAGCCCATCGCTGGGGTCGCATGGACGTCCATCACTTTGACCAACAATAAGAGAGAGGTTGTACGACCAAGGTGGATTCTTCTTGGTCCGTTTTATGATACATCTGGGTGCGATGCCCTCTCCCACCTACTGCAAGTGTGTGTGTGTGTGTGTGTGTGTGTGTGTGTGTGTGTGTGTGTGTGTTTGTGTGTGTGTGTGTGATGGGGGGACTGCTACTTCACACTTTGCTAGGTGAACCTCCATGGGGGCGAGCATGCGTTCATAGCTTAGGATTCCCCTAGTGCTGACACGAAGGGGGGACAAGCAATACCGTGCGCTTTCTGAAATTGGTGCCACATCGAAGTTGTGCATTTGCTATTTGAACATCAAACCACCCTTTTTATCCATATATTTGGTCCACATGCAAGTGTGTTTGTATTCTGACCATTTCCCACGTCATTTCGCCTAATGTATGAACATTAGACAAGTCAGATGATGCAACAAACACGGTTCATCACACTAACTGTGTGCCACGCCGGTGCCCCTGTCACGCACATCGGCACAGTACATTGGGCTCCACTTCCCCTCTCAAAAATATCTACCCGCCTGCAGGGTTTTCTATTTTATAACACATGGTTATTATGTTTTGACTGTGTGTGATGTTTGTTGTTC
Source organism: Aegilops bicornis (assembly GCA_021605145.1). Taxonomy (NCBI): domain Eukaryota; kingdom Viridiplantae; phylum Streptophyta; class Magnoliopsida; order Poales; family Poaceae; genus Aegilops; species Aegilops bicornis. The sequence goes on from CM038670.1 coordinate 343,495,743, forward strand.
CTGCTCCCGCCTACATCCCTCGAAAATATCTGCTCGGCTCGAGGTTTTTTTTTGTTTCATAACACGCGGTTGTTATCCCAGGACCGTGTGCGATGCATTATCCAAATTTTCAATAGTCCCAGCATTTTACTCCCGTGTAGTAAAATTTTCAGTAGTGGTGCCATTTCTGTTGGGTAACGTAGTAATTTCAAAAATTTTCCTACGATCACGCAAGATCATGGTGATGCATAGCAACGAGATGAGAGTGTTGTCTACGTACCCTCGTAGACCCACAGCGGAAGCGTTGACGCAACGAGAGGAAGTAGTCGTACTTCTTCACGATCCAACCGATCCAAGTACCGAACGACGGCACCTCCGAGTTCTGCACACGTTCAGCTCGATGACGCCCCTCGAACTCCGATCCAGCCGAGTGTTGAGGGAGAGTTTCACAAGACGACGGCGTGGTGGACGATGATGATGTTCCACCGGCGCAGGCTTCGCCTAAGCTCGCCACGGTATTCTCGAGGTGTAATATGGTGGAAGGGGCACCGCACACGGCTAAGGAAAGATCTCAAGGATCAACTTGTGTGTCATGGGGTGCCCTCTGCCTGTATATAAAGGAGGGAAGGAGGAGGGCTGGCCGGCCAAGGGAGGTGCGCCAGGTGTCCTACTCCTACTAGGAGTAGGATTCCCCAATCCTAGTCCAACTAGGTTTCCCCAAGTGGGAAGGGAGAGAGAGGGGCGCTTCTCCTAGTCCTAATAGGACTAGGGAAGGGGAAGGTGCGACCAGCACTTGGGCCCCTTCTCTCCTTTCCACTAAGGCCCATGTTGGCCCATTAGTATTCCGGGGTTCGGTAACCTCCTGCATTTGGTAAAATTCCTAATTTCACCCGAACACTTCCGATGTCCAAACATAGACTTCCAATATATGAATCTTTATGTCTCGACCATTTCGAGACTCCTCGTCACGTCCGTGATCTCATCCGGGACTCGAACAACCTTCGGTACAGAAACATCATAACAACTCATAGTAACTGCCATCAAACGTTAAGCGTGCGGGACCCTACGGGTTCGAGAACTATGTAGACATGACCGAGACACCTCTGGGTCAATAACCAATAGCGGGACCTGGATGCCCATATTGGCTCCTACATATTCTACGAAGATCTTTATCGGTCAGACCGCATAACAACATACGTTGTTCCCTTTGTCATCGGTATGTTACTTGCCCGAGATTCGATCGTCGGTATCCAATACCTAGTTCAATCTCGCTACGCAAGTCTCTTTACTCGCTCCGTAATACATCATCTCACAACTAACTCATTAGTTGCAATGCTTGCAAGGCTTATGTGATGTGCATTACCGAGAGGGCCCAGAGATACCTCTCCCATAATCGGAGTGACAAATCCTAATCTCGAAATATGCCAACCCAACATGTACCTTCGGAGACACCGTAATGTACCTTTATAATCACCCGATTACGTTGTGACGCTTGGTAGCACCAAAGTGTTCCTCGTGCAAACGGAGTTGCATAATCTCATAGTCATAGGAACATGTATAAGTCATGAAGAAAAGCACTAGCAACAAACTATACGATCAGGTGCTATGCTAATGGAATGGGTCATGTCAATCAGATCATTCAACCAATGATGTGATCCCGTTAATCAAATAACAACTCCTTGTTCATGGTTAGGAAACACAACCATCTTTGATTAACGAGCTAGTCAAGTAGAGGCATACTAGTGACACTCAGTAGGTTTATGTATTCACACATGTATTATGTTTCCTGTTAATACAATTCTAGCATGAATAATAAACATTTATCATGATATAAGGAAATAAATAATAACTTTATTATTGCCTCTAGGGCATATTTCCTTCCGCCTCCCACTTGCACTAGAGTCAATAATCTAGATTACACAAGAATGATTCTAACACCCATGGAGTCTTGGTGCTGATCATGTTTTGCTCGTGGAAGAGGCTTAGTCAACGGGTCTGCAACATTCAGATCCGTATGTATCTTGCATATCTCTATGTCTCCCACCGGACCAAATCCGGATGGAGTTGAAGGCGTCTTTTGATGTGCTTGGTTCTCTTGTGAAATCTGGATTCCTTTGCTAAGGCAATTGCACCAAGATTGTCACAAAAGATTTTCATTGGACCCGATACACTAGGTACAACACCTAGATCGGTTATGAACTCCTTCATCCAGACTCCTTCATTAGCTGCTTCCAAGCAGCTATGTACTCAGCTTCACATGTAGATCCCGCCACGACGCTTTGTTTGGAACTGCACCAACCGACAGCTCCTCCGCTTAATGTAAATACGTATCCGGTTTTGCGATTTAGAATCGTCCGGATCAGTGTCAAAGCTATGCGTCGACGTAACCGTTCTGACGAGTTCTTTGTCACCGCCATAAATGAGAAACATATCCTTAGTCCTTCTTAAGTACTTAAGGATGTTCTTGACCGCTGTCCAAAGGATCCACTCTGGATTACTTTGGTACCGCCGCCAAACTTACAAAGAAGGCACACATCAGGTCTGGTACACAGCATTGCATACATGATAGAGCCTATGGCTGAAGCATAGGGAACATCTTTCATTTTCTCTCTATCTTCTGCGGTGGTCGGGCATTGAGTCTTACTCAACTTCACACCTTGTAGCACCGGCAAGAACCCTTTCTTTGCACGATCCATTTTGAACTTTTTCAAAACTTTGTCAAGGTATGTGCTTTGTGAAAGTCCTATTAAGCCGCCTTGATCTATCTCTATAGATCTTAATGCCCAATATGTAAGCAGCTTCACCGAGGTCTTTCATCGAAAAACTCTTATTCAAGTATCCCTTTATGCTATCCAGAATTCTATATCATTTCCGATCAGTAATATGTCATCCACATATAATATCAGAAATGCTACAGAGCTCCCACTCACTTTCTTGTAAATACAGGCTTCTCCAAAAGTCAGTATAAAACCAAATGCTTTGATCACACTATCAAAACGTTTATTCCAACTCCGAGAGGCTTGCACCAGTCCATAAATGGATCGCTGGAGCTTGCACACTTTGTTAGCTCCCTTTGCATCGACAAAACCTTCTCGTTGCATCATATACAACTCTTCTTCCGTAAATCCATTCAGGAATGCAGTTTTAACATCCATTTGCCAAATTTCATAATCATAAAATGCGGCAATTGCTAACATGATTCGGACGGACTTAAGCATCGCTACGGGTGAGAAGGTCTCATCGTAGTCAATCCCTTGAACTTGTCGAAAACCTTTTGCAACAAGTCGAGCTTTATAGACAAGAACATTACCATCAGCGTCAGTCTTCTTCTTGAAGATCCATTTATTCTCAATTGCTTGCCGATCATCGGGCAAGTCAACCAAAGTCCACACTTTGTTCTCATACATGGATCCCATCTCAGATTTCATGGCCTCCACCATTTTGTGGAATCTGGGCTCACCATTGCTTCTTCATAGTTCGTAGGTTCATCATGTTCCGGTAACATGACTTCCAGAATAGGATTACCGTACCACTCAGTGCGGATCTTGCTCGTTGATCTCTGAAGTTCTGTAGAAACTTGATCTGAAGTTTCATGATCATCATCATTAGCTTCTTCCCTATTTGGTGTAGGTGTCACGTAAACTGTTTTCTCAGGATGTACTACTTCTCAATAAGGGAGTAGATACAGTTATCTCATCAAGTTCTACTTTCCTCCCACTCACTTCTTTCGAGAGAAACTCCTTCTCCAAAAAGTTTCCGAATTTAGCAACAAAAATCTTGCCTTCGGATCTGTGATAGAAGGTGTACCCAACAGTCTCCTTTGGGTATCCTATGAAGACACATTTCTCCGATTTGGGTTCGAGCTTATCAGGTTGAAGCTTTTTCACATAAGCATCGCAGCCCCAAACTTTCAGAAACGACAACTTTGGTTTCTTGCCAAACCACAGTTCATAAGGCGTCGTCTCAACGGATTTAGATGGTGCCCTATTTAAAGTGAATGTAGCCGTCTCTAAAGCATAACCCCAAAACGATAGCGGTAAATCAAGAAGAGACATCATAGATCGCACCATATCTAATAAAGTACGACACGACGTTCGGACACACCATTACGTTGTGGTGTTCGGTGGCGTAAGTTGCGAAACTATTCCGCATTGTTTCAAATGTAGGCCAAACTCGTAACTCAAATATTCTCCTCCACGATCAGATCGTAGAAACTTTATTTTCTTGTTACGATGATTTTCCACTTCACTCTGAAATTCTTTGAACTTTTCAAATGTTTCAGATTTGTGTTTCATTAAGTAGATATACCCATATCTGCTCAAATCATCTGTGAAGGTGAGAAAATAACGATATCCGCCACGAGCCTCAACATTCATTGGACCACATACATCAAGATGTATGATTTCCAATAAATCTGTTGCTCTCTCCATAGTTCCGAGAACGGTGTTTTAGTCATCTTGCCCATAAGGCACGGTTCGCAAGTGCCAAGTGATTCATAATCAAGTGACTCCAAAAGTCCATCAAGATGGAGTTTCTTCATGCGCTTTACAATCGATATGACCTAAACGGCAAAGGCCACAAATAAGTTGCACTATCATTATCAACTCTACATCTTTTGGCTTCAACGTTATGAATATGTGTATCACTACTATCGAGATTAAGTAAAACAAACCATTCTTCAATGGTGCATGACCATAAAAGATATTATTCATATAAATAGAACAACCATTATTCTCTGATTTAAATGAATAACCGTCTCGCATTAAACAAGATCCAGATATAATGTTCATGCTCAACGCTGGTACTAAATAACAATTATTTAGGTCTAATACTAATCCCGAAGGTAGATGTAGAGGTAGCGTGCCGACTGCGATCACATCGACTTTGGAACCATTTCCCACGCCAAGATCGTCACCTCGCCCTTAGCCAATCTTCGCTAATCCGTAGCCCCTGTTTCGAGTTGCAAATATTAGCAATGTAACCAGTATCAAATACCCAGTGCTACTGCGAGTATTAGTAAGGTACACATCAATAACTTGTATATCACATATACCTTTGTTAACCTTGCCATCCTTCTTATCCGCCAAATACTTGGGGCAGTTCCGCTTCCAAAGGACCAGCCCGCTTGCAATAGAAGCACTCGGTTGTGCTTAGGACCAGACTTGGGTTTCTTCTCTTGATCAGCAACTTGCTTGCCGTTCTTTTGAAGTTTCCTTTTCTTTCCTTTGCCCTTTTTCTTGAAACTAGTGGTTTTGTTAACCATCAACACTTGATGCTCCTTTTTGATTTCTACCTCCGCTGCTTTCAAAGATCGCGAAGAGCTCGGGCATTGTTTTGGTCATCCCCTGCATATTATACTTCATCACGTATCTCTTGTAGCTTGGTGGCAGTGATTGGAGAATTCTGTCAATGACGCAATCATCCGGAAGATTAACTCCAGTTGAATCAAGTGATTGTTATATCCGGACATTACGAGTATATGCTCACCGATGAACCGTTCTCCTCCATCTTACAGCCTATAGAACTTATTGGAGACTTCATATCTCTCAATCCGGGCATTCGCTTGGAATATTAACTTCAACTCCTGGAACATCTCATATGCTCCATGGTGTTCAAAACGTCGTTGAAGTCCCGGTTCTAAGCCGTAAAGCATGGCACATTGAACTATAGAGTAGTCATCAGCTTTGCTTTGCCAGACGTTCACAACTTCTGGCGCAGCCCTTGCACCAGGCCTGGCACCTAACGGTGCTTCCAGACGTAATTCTTCCGTGCAGCAATAAGGATAATCCTCGTTACGGACCCAGTCCGTAATTGCTGCCATCATCTTTCAACTTTGCTTTCTCAAGGAACGCATTAAAATTCAACGGAACAACAAAGACGAGCCATCTATCTACACATCATAGACAAGCAAGATACTATCAGGTACTAAGTTCATGATAAATTTAAGTTCAATTAATCATATTACTTAAGAACTCCCACTTAGAAAAATATCCCTCCAATTCTCTAAGTGATTGCGTGATCCATATCAACTACACCATGACCGATCATCACGTGTGATGGAGTAGTTTCAATGGTGAACATCAATATGTTGATCATATCTACTATATGATTCACGCTCGACCTTTCGGTCTCGTGTTCCGAGGTCATATCTTATATGCATAGCTCGTCAAGTATAACCTGAGTATTCTGCGTGTGCAACTGTTTTGCACCGTTGTATTTGAACGTAGAGCCTATCACACCCGATCATCACGTGGTGTCTCAAAGACGAAGAACTTTCGCAACGGTGCATACTCGTGGAGAACACTTCTTGATAATTTAGTAAGGGATCATCTTATAATGCTACCGTCAATCAAAGCAAGATAAGATGCATAAAGGATTAACATCACATGCAATCAATATAAGTGATATGATATGGCCATCATCATCTTGTGCTTGTGATCTCCATCTCAAGCACCGCCATGATCACCATCGCCACCGGCGCGACACCTTGATCTCCATCGTAGCATCGTTGTCGTCTCGCCAAACTTATGCTTCTACGACTATCGCTACCGCTTAGTGATAAAGTAAAGCATTACAGTATGATTGCATTGCATACAATAAAGCGACAACCATATGGCTCTGCCAGCTGCCGATAACTCGGTTACAAAACATGATCATCTCATACAATAAAATATAGCATCACGTCTTGACCATATCACATCACAACATGCCCTGCAAAAACAAGTTAGACGTCCTCTACTTTGTTGTTGCAAGTTTTACGTGGCTGCTACGGGCTGAGCAAGAACCGTTCTTACCTACGCATCAAAACCACAACGACATTTCGTCAAATAGACTCCGCTTTTAACCTTCTCAAGGACCGGGCGTAGCACACTCGGTTCAACTAAAGTTGGAGAGACAGTCTTCCACAAGCCATCTATGTGCAAAGCACGCCGAGGAACCGGTCTCGCGTAAGAGTACGCGTAAGGTTGGTCCGGATCGTCTTTCCAACAATACCGCTGAACCAAAGTATGACATGCTGGTAGGCGGTATGACTTGTATCGTCCACAACTCACTTGTGTTCTACTCGTGCATATGACATCTACGCATAAAACCAGGCTCGGATGCCACTTGTTGGGTAACGTAGTAATTTCAAAAATTTTCCCACGATCACGCAAGATCATGGTGATGCATAGCAACGAGATGAGAGTGTTGTCTACGCACTCGTGAGACCCACAGCGAAGCGTTGACGCAACGTAGAGGAAGTAGTCGTACTTCTTCACGATCCAACCGATCCAAGTACCGAACGACGGCACCTCCGAAGTTCTGCACACGTTCAGCTCGATGACGTCCCTCGAACTCCGATCCAGCCGAGTGTTGAGGGAGAGTTTCGTCAGCACGACGGCGTGGTGACGATGATGATGTTCCACCGGCGCAGGGCTTCGCCTAAGCTCCGCTACGGTATTCTCGAGGTGTAATATGGTGGAAGGGGGCACCGCACACGGCTAAGGAAAGATCTCAAGGATCAACTTGTGTGTCATGGGGTGCCCTCTGCCCAGATATAAAGGAGGGAAGGAGGAGGGCTGGCCGGCCAAGGGAGGTGCGCCAGGGTGTCCTACTCCTACTAGGAGTAGGATTCCCCAATCCTAGTCCAACTAGGTTTCCCCAAGTGGGAAGGGAGAGAGAGGGCGCCTTCTCCTAGTCCTAATAGGACTAGGGAAGGGGGAAGGTGCGCCAGCACTTGGGCCCCTTCTCCTTTCCACTAAGGCCCATGTTGGCCCATTAGTATTCCGGGGTTCCGGTAACCTCCTGCATTGGTAAAATTCCTAATTTCACCCGGAACACTTCCGATGTCCAAACATAGACTTCCAATATATGAATCTTTATGTCTCGACCATTTCGAGACTCCTCACACGTCCGTGATCTCATCCGGACTCGAACAACCTTCGTACAGAAACATCATAACAACTCATAGCAACTGTCATCGAAACGTTAAGCGTGCGGACCTACGGGTTCGAGAACTATGTAGACATGACCGAGACACCTCTTCGGTCAATAACCAATAGCGGGACCTGGATGCCCATATTGGCTCCTACATATTCTACGAAGATCTTTATCGGTCAGACCGCATAACAACATACGTTGTTCCCTTTGTCATCGGTATGTTACTTGCCCGAGATTCGATCGTCGGTATCCAATACCTAGTTCAATCTCGCTACCGGCAAGTCTCTTTACTCGCTCCGTAATACATCATCTCACAACTAACTCATTAGTTGCAATGCTTGCAAGGCTTATGTGATGTGCATTACCGAGAGGGCCCAGAGATACCTCTCCGACAATCGGAGTGACAAATCCTAATCTCGAAATATGCCAACCCAACATGTACCTTCGAGACACCTCGTAATGTACCTTTATAATCACCCGATTACGTTGTGGACGTTTGGTAGCACCCAAAGTGTTCCTCGTGCAAACGGAGTTGCATAATCTCATAGTCATAGGAACATGTATAAGTCATGAAGAAAAGCACTAGCAACAAACTATACGATCAGGTGCTATGCTAATGGAATGGGTCATGTCAATCAGATCATTCAACCAATGATGTGATCCCGTTAATCAAATAACAACTCCTTGTTCATGGTTAGGAAACACAACCATCTTTGATTAACGAGCTAGTCAAGTAGAGGCATACTAGTGACACTCAGAGGTTTATGTATTCACACATGTATTATGTTTCCTGTTAATACAATTCTAGCATGAATAATAAACATTTATCATGATATAAGGAAATAAATAATAACTTTATTATTGCCTCTAGGGCATATTTCCTTCAATTTCCACAAACACCACCGTCCACACACACACCCCAAAAACTCCTCGGGCGTGTGCGCGCACACACACACCACAACCCCTCACTGGCTTGAAGCCCTAGCAAGGTCGTCGTCACCGCTGCAAGGCCTCCATTGTCAACATCTGCCGGTTTGCCCGTGTAGCTTACCCACAGATCTCCATACCTAGGTTTCCCTGAGTTTCTTAGATGATGTCTGCCAAACGCTCCCTTTCCCCCACTCTAGAGCGTCACAGCCTAAGCCGGGCTATGCTTCCCGTGGAGCTTGTCGTGGTTTTGTCACGGCAGATGTCCTAGTGTGAGGACTTAGTCGTGAGGCCAACGCTTCTAATTGGTAGCTTGAGAGGGGTTGAGCGGGACGAGAGATGCGAGATTTTACCCAGGTTCGGCCCCTCACAGTGGAGGTAAAAGCCTACATCCTGCTTGATTGATATTGATGATGACCACGATCTCGGTTACAAGGGTGGTGTTTCGATACCTCTATCACGAGAGCATCTACTTTTATCTTGTCTAAGACCTGTCTATTGAGACATCTAGAAAAACTTGACTCTCTTGGGGTGCCCCGCCCCTCCTTATAGAAGTTGAAGGGCGGGTTAAATGTAGAGTCCTAGTCGGATTAGGACCTAGCAAATTTCTGACTCCTTATCGCGGGTTCTTAATGCCTCGGCTTCTCACCATGGGCTTCTGAATCCTATTCTTCTTATCTCCAGGCAGGCGGCTTCCAACCGGGTGGGTTACGCCAGGGCTTATAGCCGGGCGGGTAACCTTTAGGCTTATCTTCAGGGCTCATCTCCAGTGTTTATCTTCAGGGCTTATCTTCAGGGCTCATCTCCAGGATTTATCTTCAGGGCTTATCTTTATGAGTCGATTCTTGGTCGTGGGGAATATCCGCAACATTAGCCCCCAGTTTAGCTTTGTATTTATTCATGCTAAACTCCTATAAAAGGACCGGCTCACTCAAAAAGACATGTTTTAGTTCATTGACCAGCTCCTAAAAAGTCTGAATCTCTGTCATATCAATAAACTGACATTGGATCCTTGGAGAAAAAATAACCCTTATTATCTTCAACTACCTTGGCTAGATAAAATTCTTCTCATGTTGTGCTAACTTTCAATACTTCAGACCTCAATGAAAAATCCATATGATGTTAAGTTGCCTGAATAGCCTAGAGGAGATAACCTTTGCAAACTTCTTCATCAAAAAATATGAGACCTGGTTCACTCATAACTGAGAATTTGAAGGCATATCTTCCTTATATACATATTACCTGTAGCCCCCAAGTCTTAAGAGGGGAAAGTAGTGATAGCTTAGGACTTGCTTCATTATTAATGTTACAACTCTGGATAACTCCGGCTTGTTCGTCAGAGCCACCAGTCATAAGTTGAATGTTTCACTTATGTAGCCCCCAAGTACCGGGTTCTCTTTCATGCAGCAACCTGGGACTTGTAAATATCTTATTCTCATAAAACTTCAGCCAGTGTAGCCCCCAAGGGTCGGGTCATTATGCAATAATGAGTAGGGACTTTTGTAGATCTGATCATATAGACTTGAGGAGCAATGTGTAGGCCCCAAGGGCCGACTCAATACGGCAATACTGGATTAGGACTTAGAAAAAGATAGTAGGCTGGCTCATCTTACTGAGATAACCGAGTCTTTTGACAATGTGATGATTTAAAATTCAACTTGCATTAGCCCCCAAGTGCCATGGTGCATGCTTGCAGCGACATGGGACTTGCATACTTGATGTAACTTGGTTTGAATAATGTAGCCCCCAAGTACCGGGTCGTATGCCTGCAGCGACTCGGGACTATTCCTTTCCATTGTAAAATAAAATCATATCCATTGTCTGGATGATGTTTCTGAAAGCCTTGCATATCAATATTGAACCATGCTCTCTACTGTGAGCTTGTATTTTTTGATGAAGGAATAATAGCCATAACTCTAAAGGGGCTTTGAAAACCTCAAACACCCAATATTGGTTATGATAACCGTAATGGAATTCCACCCATGTTTGGCTATTAAATATTTAAATAATATTATCCGGTATGAGAACGTCAATCATTGAATACTGGTTATGACAACCATAATAAAAATCCAGCCATGTTAGCTATTAAAGATTTTAATGTATAATCCAGTTTTAAAACCGGTGCTTGATATGCAACTGTAATGAATACTTGTCCTTTGAAAAATTGTACTTACCATCAACCCACCGTAGTTGTGAAAAGACTCAGCAATTTGCTTGTTAGCAACTTATAATCACTAACCTTGTTTGTTTGACAAGTAAATCCAGAGTTAAATACCCAGCGGCTCTTGACCAATGGCGACTTAATACATATCCATTGTACTCCAGGATGTAACCCGGCGGCTTATAGCCTTTGTAAAACTCAAGAACTGATAACCCCTAAAAACAGAGATGTGATAAAATTGCAAATATGCACAATAATATACTTCATAAGTCGTCTTTTATGGCTCGACAAAAAGACCAGCTCTTAAAGATCGAATCCAGGGCGGGTTAAATCCCAGAGACTTATGGTCATAAACAATCATTGAAAATATTATAATGGCGGCTTATAACCAAAATTATACTGGCGACTTAAAGTCCAAAGCCAGGACAGGTAATAACCCAAAGACTCAAATATGAGCAAGATAAACCAGAGCCAGAATGACCCGGGGATTCATAATTTGCATCATAGCAAAAAATTGAAAACATAAAAATGTCTAAAAAGACCAAAAGAGAGAATATGCAAATCTCAAATATTTTGCTAAGCCGGCTTTTAAGGCACGACCGAAAAAAGTTGGCTCACAGGCCTCATATTGGCCTTCAATGGCAGTAATAGCGTGGCTCACAGGCCTCATGTTTGCTTTCAATGGCCACAATAGCCTGGCTCATAGGCCTCATGTTTCCTTTCAATGGCCGCAATAACCGTTGGCTCACAGGCCTCACGTTTGCTTTCAATGGCCGCAATAGCCGTGGTTTATCCTAGCTCATTGCAGGCCGACTCTCACGTGACACAAAACCACCATTTTAACCTTTACAAGTTTAGGGTCTTTGAAAAGATTGACTTGCCAAGAGTTCAGCAGGTCACCTGGCAGAGTAGCAAGTTGCAAATAGGCAGGATTAACCCATAATTTGGCGTCCATGCATGGTCAAGAGGGCATGAAAGCTAAACCCGGTGGGTTGGAAGCCCCCAAGTGACCTTATGATCAATTAACAAAGACTCATATGAACAGAGATGAAACGACAGAGGCCCCAAATTTCAGGGATGACGGCTTTGTTAAGTCCATCATAATATGATAAGCCCATAAGGCAGGATACCCATGTTTGAACCACGCATCATGGCAGCAAGTTCTCTTCGGCAACCTTTAATTTTTCTGAGAACTCGAACTTGTGAGAGATGAATTGCTCTTGAATCGGATGTTGAGCCGGATATTGAGAGCTCAAAACGTTGTGGGAGAGAGATTTCCCTTGAGCCATATTTTGAACCGGAATATTTTCTTATAACCCGAAACTCTTCTATTGAGTCGGAACTTTTTGATTGCCAGGCATTTTTTCATCAATATGGCAGTAGCCTCCGGGACCGGGTTATTTTTCCCTCCAATGTCCCGGGGTTCTTGAATTTGCTAAAACTGGCAAAATTTACTGAGTGGTCATGTCCGTGTAGCACCCGAGTCTTAAGATGACTCGAGGATTTGGCTTGAGATTCTCCATACTTGACCATGATATAAACCGACATATAGTTGAAGCTGGAGGCAAAGTGATGAGTTGATGATCTTCGCAACACTCATTGTATATCTTTGGCATTGATAACGCGATGTGAATCCACAGATGGTTGAGGTCGATCGTGGCGGGTTACAAATTATCTCGTATGATTTGTGTCAGTAATCCGGCCTGTGGTTCATCCCAGCTGGTTGTTCATGTTTAAACGAACTCTAGTGGCGGCGATTTGTACGCCTATCCATTGAGCCATCCAGTGGGGGTAGAGGCTCATAATATATCATGATTTGCTTCAGAGCTATTGGAATAGATCGGGAAGCAAGAGCAGCGACTTGCGTGCGCTTCATTAAGCAACTTGTGCACACAGGTGTAGCCCGGTGCGTTGATGTAGACCTAACCGCAAGAGGCGGACGGTAAAGACGAATCAGCCGTGGGTGTGGACAAATGAGTTGGTTGTGGCATTGTAAGCCGGTGAGGACGGGCGAGTCAATCATAGGTACAGTCCTGGCGAGTTGGTGTAGACCGAGCAGCAGGAGCGGCAAATTTGCGCACGTCCATTGAGCAGCAAGCAGGCACGGTCCCGGCAAGTCGATGTAGATCGAGCCACAGGGGCGGCGAGTTTGTGCACGTCCATTCACCGAGTAATACCAACGGGAGCTCTGTCCCCATAGCTTGATGGTCTCTTTTGTAATGACAAATTACTCTGCATAAGAAATTTCACAGACGAGAGTAATTGTTCTTGAAGAAAATAAAAATGTATCAATACAAACATGACAGGATGGATTTCACATTATATGTTTTATATAAAATTATCAGCCGTAGGGTTGCAGCAACGACGACAGAGGTGGCCGCTTAAAGCGCGACCGTAGCGAAAATAGTCTCCGGGCGACTCAGAAGGGATCCTCTGGGTCATGTTGACCATTGATTTTTTTTTCAGATCTCACTTGAGCGCCTAGATACTTTTCTTTATGTACCCGACTGTAGCTATTGGAGAATAAGCTGAACTACAGACCATCGTACGCGGTTGGGTCGCAGGGGTGAGCCCAGCCTAGCGCCTGTGGCAAACTACAGTGTGTGGCAGCTGGTTCGACCCGGACGGTGCTGCGAGCCAGACGGAGTGGGCATGCCGCAAAGATGAAGAGGAAGGCCGGCCATCGAAGAAGCATGAGGCCGGAACAGTGGAGGCGGGCGGCTTGGCAGAGCCGCGATGGAGAACGCGACTCAGGGAGCACATGGCAGATGTAGAGGGTCGGCTATACGCGGGAGAAGCGGGGCGACCTGCGCGGCGAGACCATCGGCGGGTTGGCGAAGCGCGTTGGAGCCGGTTCCAGGTGAGGCCTTGGCGGCTTGAGGCAGGGGCTTGACCCGGCCGCCACTGGTAGAGTAGCTTGGAACTGGGGCATGAAGCCGGCCATGGCAGAGGCAGAGGAGCGCACCAACCCGGAGACAAGGGGAGGCCACAACAGCTCATCGACGATAGCTTGAGGCCAAGGCAGGTGCGGTATCATAGGTGACCCAGTGAGGCAGAAGAGGAACGAGACCGGGGCAACTCGCGATGGAGAAGCGACAGAGGGGCGCCGGCATCCACGGTAGAAGTGGATGGAGCTGCACCGCAGGAGAAAGGACCTAGAGCAGGCGGCAGCTGATGCTGGACGGGCCAGTGGAGGCCACCGATACGTAAAGCAGGGCGGCTCATGGCTGGCCACAGCCGGAAGTGACCCGACGGGGGCTCGGAGCCACTAGGCCACGGCGCGCGCGTGAATCCAGGCGCGGAGGACAAGGCCGCCGCAGAGAGCCGACGGAGGCAGGTCGAGGGCTATCGAAGGCGGCTTGCGTGAGGCCATGGTTGCAACGGCCGCTCGAGGCCCCAACCGGTGAGGGTAACTCGACGCAGGCAGTGGCCATAGTGGCGGGGGTCATCTTGAAGCGGAAATCGGTGACGGTGGCAGTTTGAAAGCACGACGGTGGCTCGGGCAGGCCGCTCGACAGAACAGCTTAGGCAGTGACTTGAGGTCGGAGGGGCAGCAGCTCTTGGCTAGGGCAACCGGGAACAACAGTCACGACAGAGGTGTGGTCACGGCATAGTAGCGGAGGCGGGGTGGCGACTCAGACTACAACGAGGGTGCTCCAGCGATTTGCTATAGCGGGTAGAGAAGGCGGCTCGGAAGGAGCAGGGCCACAAGAAGAGTGTGAGGCCGGGTACGCTCAGCACGGCCATGGTAGAAGAATAGGCGAGGCTAGGCTTGGAGCGGCTTTCTCGAGGCCACTGCTACTCGCAACAGAAGGCGGCACGATGCAGGATCAGGCATGCGCCTGGTGGCTGCGCCCGTGGTGGGCGGAACTGGAATCTCGTTGCTTGCACCGGAGCGAGCATCGCTACGATGAGTACGCCTGCTGGTGCGACGAGGAGGTGGAGACTGGTTGTCCCCTCCCCCCACAGCTCCCGGGTCAAGCTCGCCTGGATGTTGCTGTTGGGGCCCACCTCTGGTGTTTCCTGTCCCAGCTTCGACCATGGGGGACACGTTGACAGCGCCACCTGTGCTGGCCGCCCCGCAGTAACCACCTCACCCAACGGCACTGTGGTGCCTACGGTGTATGCGGCTGCGTGCGAGGGAGCCTTCAAAGTGGAAGGATGTGTTGTTTCCTGGCTTTCTTTTTGGGCACCATAGATGAAGAATTTGATGATGAAAAAGACGACGATGAAGAGCGACGCGCTGTTCACAACTTCGGGTTCGCACAAGCATTTCCCCCTACCTGGCACGCCAAAGATGTCGTGGGTTGACACGATCACCTATCGCTACTGCAGGTTGCGGCTAACGCGACACTACGATCAAAGACCCTTTGACGAAACTATGTTCGATGCATAAATTGCAAACAGTGATGTAAAAAAACTGTCAAAAAAGATGCAAAACGTTTGCGATGAATGATACATCAAACACGGTTCAGATTTTAGTTGCGTGTGCTATGAGGGGCATATGGTTGATCTGTACGAACTGTTTGCAATGAGATAGAACAACAGAAACGGGAAGCCAGATCAAGGTGTGTGCGATATACGGCATATAGTTCACTCTGATGAACTGTTTGCGATGATTGAGGTGAACACAAATGATTCGGCGTAACAAGATGTGTGTGATACTCGGCAAACAGGTCGGTAATCAGAATTGTGTGTGATCATTATAGATAGCCCATATGGTCTTTTTTTATGAATTGTGTGCTTGTCAAGGCACACAGTTCAACAAACCAACCTGTGGGCGATAATGTAGAAGATCTCTGTCGAATACATATTACTAACCATCTGTGATGAGATTGACAGGATAAACAGAGATATATACAGTCTGCTTAATTTAGTCCTTCTTGTTGTTGTTGTTGGATGGCCCCACGACATCGTCTTGGCGAGGACGCTTCTTGCCGCTGACCGTTGGCTTTTCATCGCCACCGCCATCTTCATCGTCGTTGCTGTCGTCCTCCTCCTCCTCCTCGTTCCACCATTCCTCCTCATCATCATTGTCGTCCTCTTCTGCGTCCTCCGATGGCTCCTCGTCCGTCTAGTTGTAGTCTGACGACTCCGGAGGCAGCATCGCTTCCATGAACCGGATGTAAGAGGTCTTGGCTCGACGCCGGACTCATGGAAGACGAGCGGGATGATTCCAATGTTGACCAATCATCGGGCGCCATACTGCTGGCCGAGCTGTCGTCCTCGCAGTCGCTCAACATGGCTGCAAAGTGTGTGCCAGTGTGTAGCGCGGCCTACCGGGGACGTTGAAGACAGTGGACACTTAAGCGGGGTATGCAGAGAAGAGGAACTGCCAATTGAAGCGGGGTTTTTTTTGCGGGGGGGGGGGGGGGGTTGGGGTTTTAGCTGGCGTTGACATATTATCTAACCGCTGATATAATCAACCGCATTTATTTGTACCCAGTCGCTCCAAATTCCCGGGGTTGCGCAAGACTCCTATTTGCTATTTTGCTGGTTTCCTTTTCTGGACAAAAACAAGGAACGAGTTTTAGGATTATGCACCGGTACCGGTACGAACAGAGTAGGACGGTTGGCAAGCAATACATTGAGCTCTTATTATTGATAAAGCCAGCAATAATCAAACTAGAAAGGAAAATAAAAATATCTGCATGAATCTTTGCGTAACATCAATGGCATAGGACCTAGATGTGCATTACTTAGGGCACATATAGATGTGCTTTAGCAATACTGTCAAACAAAACCCCTAATCATCATTGCAAACAGCGCATAGAACATGGCTAATGCGACAACCACAACTACACTTGCTAGATCCTTCTTGTCTCTTGCTTTCATCTATTGCCTGTGATTGATTCTTTCTTGCTTCATCGTACTGATTGTACATGTCACTCAACCATTTTCTTCTTCAGCTTTACATTATCTTCTGCAAGCTTGATGATAACAGTCCGAGCCCTGCCATGCCATTCTTCATCCAGCCAGTTAACAAAGGCACAATCCTCATATCCCTACCAATGTTAAATAGTATTCAGGATGAGCAGTGGCATTAACTCGCGTAAAATGATGACCTTAATTAGCACTAACCTCTAAGTGGCAACTGAGAAACCACCTGCCAATGTCGAATCCCTCCGTGCATACACATCGAGCGGGAGTGTGCCCGTGCACACAATTCACCTTTTGGTACTTCTTGGTGGCGCAAAACTCGGAGTTGAACTCGTGTTGCGGGAGTCTGAAGTCATGCTCCAGATCCGGTGGCAGATTGCTTTCCTATGGGGGAGGGGGTCATTCAGGACGGATTCAACAAGGAGCTATACTTTGGACATGATAAAAAAGATCGGGATAGATTGGAACCTGACAGGACGATTCGGATCCATAGTACACCTGCCTTTTGATGACCATAGGCAAGTGCACGACGGCGACCGCCGTCGTGGCGGCTATACGAGCAGGAGCAGTCGCACCGAAACCATCAGAACCACTCGTCTGCATTCCCCCAATGTCAGCGCCACGTGAGGGAAGTTGGAGGCTATGTATGGATTTGGGGGTAATGGGGAAACTGTGGAGGTAAGCTAACGGTCGGGAACTACTTATGGCACTATATATTGTATACATCACACTATTTATACATGTCGTTTGTGTTAGGTATTGCAATGTCACACACGATTTCCGCACCAAACCATGTGAGAAGACAACGTAGGTTAGACACGGTTGCCGTTACATAACCGTATGTGATGTACTACCCTGTCCATATAATTGAGTTACGATGAGATACCGTGTAAAGAGCCGCTCTGCGGATATCCGTAAAAAACAGCGGCTCTGCATATAGAGATGGCGGGGGCGGCCTAGGCAGAGGCTACCGGAGAAGAGGTCAATCCTCGGTCGGTGGGCGGTGGAGCGTCATAGGAGGTCAATCCTCGGTCTACGGCAGGAGATAGGAGGATCTCAACCATCGCGCTCGGCGGCGGCGTGATTCGAGCTCATCCATCGCGGTCGATGTCGGGATAGTGGAGGTCGAACTACAGGTGGCAGCCGCACTAAGCTTTGCTCCTCGACCCTACTGTCTCGGCGTGTCGCCGCATCGCGCTTGTCTGTCTGCTGGGTGGAGGTCGTCGCGCGGCTAATTAATTAAGGTATTCTTTTAGTGAGTGGCTTAATTAAGGTATTAAATTCCTAAGGGTAGTGTTGTACTAGTACTATGCATGTAAATTGACTGGCCATTAATTTTTGTCATTGCACATCTGGATAACAACATGGAGCATCCTCAGTAATTATGAAAAAAAACCTTGTGATTTATGCACGCATCTTTGGGCAGCAGTTAATCTGTGTATTAATGTTGTTGTTTTGTTTTTAATTACCATTCGTGTGCTGCAGATGGAACGATCTCGATGGATGAAGAATCGGAAAACGGCAGATTTTATCAGTGACGTGACGGAGTTCATGAATTTGGCCGAAGTACAAATAGGAGAATCGGTGATGCAGATTACATCCTGTGTCCATGTACTGACTGTGCCAATACAGAGTCGCATGAAGTTGCAGATGTCCAGATGCACTTAGTCTCTAGGGGATTCATGGATGGATATACATGTTGGACCAAACACGGTGAAGAGGAGGTCATGGATGAAGATACCCAGGGCAGCGAGATGCCAAACCCCGACCAGTGTCACATGGATGTTGAATCTAACTTCAGGGAAAAGGCGTCAAGCTACCAATGGAACACCAGAAAGCCGAAACACCCACTAGAAAACCAAGATGTCGACACAGATGACGACGATCTTGATATGCCAGATTTGCTGCTATGATTGCAGATTTCGAGGGCCCAAAAAAGGATATGATTGGGTACAAAGACCTTCCAACCATTGGTGCAGACTCCAAGAAAGAATTGTATCCAGGTTGCAAAAATAATTATTCCAGGTTGAGTGCCACCCTGGCGCTTCTCATATTTAAAGCAACAAATGGTCTATCAAACAAGGCCTTAACAGAGATGTTAGGTCTTTTCAAAGAAATTCTTCCGGAAGATAATGTGCTCCCCAGAAGTACGAATGAAGCGAAGAAAATTGTTTGCCCATTGGAACTTGAAATACAGAAGATACACGCTTATGTGAATGATTGTATATTGTACCGTGGTGAGTACAAAGATTTGTGTGCATGTCCCACATGCAAGCATGCACGATACAAGCGAGGGAGGGCAAAGGACAAGTACAAATTGGACGACAAGATCAAGACAGGAATCCCGTTCAAGGTTGTTTGGTACTTGCCTTTAATTCCAAGGTTTAGGCGTTTGTTTGCAAATCGTAGAGAGGCAAAGAGGTTGCGGTGGCATCATGATGAGCAAATTGCAGATAGGTTTATGAGGCACCCGAAAGATGGGGCTCAGTGGGAATTAATCGACAAAAAGTTTGAAAATTGTGCCAAGGATCCTAGAACTATAAGGCTCGAGGAGTGTACTGATGGGATGAATCCTTTTGGCGATATGAGCAACAATCACAGCTCATGGCCGGTGCTTCCGTGCATATATAACCTAGCTCCTTGGTTGTGTATGAAGAAAAAATACATTATGATGTCAATGATTATCCAAGACCCGAAGCAACCTGGAAATGACATCGACATTTACTTTCTGCTACTGGTAGAAGAACTGCTAACAGTGTGGATAGATGCGCCTGCTGTAAAATGTTATGATGCTTACAGAAAGGAGATTTTCGATCTACATGCGATGTTGGTGCACACCATTCAAGATATGCTGGCATTAGGCAACACATCACGACAGAAAACAAAGGGAGATGTAGGGTGTGTCACATGCATGGATAGGACAGCTAGCAGAAGACTTTCCAACTCGCACAAAATAGTGTATTTGTTTCATCATAGGTTCTTATGAAAAACTCACCCATACCTAAGATGAAAGCTAAATTTGATGGTACGGCAGAGGCAGCTGTGGGCCCAAGACCCTATGACGGGGAGGTGGTCCAGAACATGGCTAAAAAATTAATGTTGTGCTTGGAATGAACCACCCTTTGACGGTGAAACAAACACCCAAGGGTCAAGTGTTTAAGAAGAAATCGGTGTTCTGGAAATTACCTTATTGGGAGATTGTACGTGTACGTCACTGCATCAATGTCATGCATGTAGAGAAGAACATATGTGAAAGCATCCTTAGTACTCTGCTCAAGATTAAAGGTAAAAGAAAGGATGCTGACGGTTCATGGCTCGATATGCTTGCTGATCAATCAAAATGCAAGAGTGAAGTAGAAGATGATGACAAATTCATCAAAGCTCACAAGAGTTACAATTTCAGTACAAAAGAAGCAACACAGTTCTTCACCTATTTATTGTCAGTTAAGACACCCTCTTCCTACTACACAAACATCAGAAATCTCGTGGATGTGAGCTCAGGTAATATGAAGTTGGGACACATGAAGTCACATGATTGCCACGTAATGTTGACACAAATCCTCCCAGTAGCCATCAGGAATCTGATGGACAAAGATATAAGAAACACACTCATTGACCTCTATGATTTCTTCAACCAACTATGGCAAAAAGTTGTAAATCCTGAAGAGTTGGATCATATGCAAGATGATATTGCAAGAATATTGTGCAACCTTGAGATGTTTTTCCCACCGTCATTCTTTGATGCCATGGTCCATCTCACTGTGCACCTTGTCGACGATATAATGTATTGTGGTCCTGTGTTTCTTTGCAACATGTATCCCTTCGAGCGGTTCATGGGAATACTAAAGCGCTTTTGTTGGAACCGAAACCATCCAGAGGCAAGCATCCTACAAGGTTATACCGCAGATGAGGTGGTTGAGTTTTTCACCGAATACATGAAAAAAAGACCTATAGGTTTGCCCCTCTCTCGCCATGAGGGAAGGCTGAAAGGTAAGTTGGTCCTTGCCGGCACGCAAATGGCTGCACCCGAAGAATTGGCAGAGAAAGCCCATTTGACGGTACTGCTTAACAGCCCAGTTCTCATCACTTATGTCGAAGAACACTTGGCGGAGATACGCCAAAGCTTCTTACCAATGGTGCCTTCATCAGATGTAGAGATGAAGGAGCACACTAAGAACTACACCGAATGGCTGAAGAATTGTTTGGCACAAGGATCCATCGATGACATTGCTACGTGGTTGGCACAAAAGCCATCACCTACGATGTTGACGTACCAAGCATATGACATAAATGGATACATCGCTCGCGACCGAGGAACGTGATCGAAGACCTCAATCGTAATAGCTCTGTTCGAATAGAATGCATGACTATAAATGAAGCTGATAAAAGGGTGTACTATGGAACCATCAAAGAGATTAAGGTGGCATTATTCAGGTGTGCATGGATCCTTCTTGGATAGGTAAGCATTGATGAGTACATGAAGACTTGTGTTAATAGGACAACGATGGCATATCATGCGGACCCATTCATTCTTGCCAGCGATGCTACCCAGATTTTCTTTGTGGATGACCCCTTACATAAGAACTACCATTTAGCGATGCATGGGAAGAGAAGGGTACTGGGTGTCGACGATGTTGCCGATGATGATGAGTACGATGAATTTGATGAGTTGCCAGCCAAGGGATAACGCACCCGTGTAACAGAGCAACGTAAAATGATCAAAAAACCCAAGTTCATTCGGGGTCAACGTAAAGATCCCAGTTCCCCCATGTACATGGGAATTAAGCCATAAGACTAGTCTTTATGGCTACCCTGCAACTTAATTCGTTCAATTTAGAACTGTCGCGTGTACTGAATTTGTGAGTTATGCCCAGTTTTCTGTTTATGTAAGAACCGCTAATATGTTGACCATGATATGCTTTCAGCTCAGGCAATGAATATGAACTGTTTTTGGTTATTATTATTATTATTATATCATAGAGGTAGCACACTCAGTTGATCTCACTACAGTATGTGTGAATAAAAATATGCAATCTGGTTTGCGAATAGCACACGGTTCATTGATGAAAGCCGTGTGACGACCAAGCCCCGCCACCCCGCCCATGATCTGAGTGGTGCTTTCTGATTGGCTAGAAATCAAACCCCACGGATCGTACGTCTGCACCGTTGGATGCTCCTAGATAGAAGGCCGATCCTCATCCCTTTCGACAGCACATACAGTTCCGGTTGTAATTTTATTTTTATGCACAAAATGCACACTAATCTCAAAAAATGTCTTAAATATAGCTAACGACACCTGAAAATGCGCCAGAAAATCAAACCCGTGGTATAATGGTGATTGCGTACCGTGGAAATTTTTATGAGGCCAAACGATGAAGTCACCGGCCACAGGAGTTTGAATCGACACGTCTCCTTTTGGAAACCATGATCCTTCATGTGCGATGCTCAGGTTTGGAAGGAGCGGTCATCAAAACTTGTGCCAAACTTTACCAATTTATTTCCACGGGGTTGTGAGAGCACGCCACGGGCACACATCAATTTTGATGATGTCCGAACTCCATCCGAATTTCCTATAATTAAAATACCAACTAGGCCTACGCTAGTGGCTGCACCTTGCGGCCGAAATGTTTGAAACTTCTCCTCGCTGCTCGAACAAATGGATGAAAACTCACAAAGCGACGCACGAATGATCGCACCTAGCAGTTCATCGCACCGGCCAAGAACAGACCCTCGCGAGGCTGTTCTTCCTTGTACTTTTCATCATCAGCCCCAGAGGCAATCCATCACACCACACACTGGAGTAGGGTATTACACCACAATGGTGGCCCGAACCAGTATAAACACTGTGTCCCTTGTGTTGCTCTTTGTGTAGTTTAGATCCTTGCGAGGCGACGAGGGGTAGGTAGGTTGGAGGTGAGATCTCCGCGTGCACCCCAGAGTTCAAACCTAGAGGGTCTGCCGGAACCCGAAATCCGACAGCATGGTTCGCAAGTATCAAATGATTCATAATCAAGTGATTCCAAAAGTACATCCGCATGGAGGTTCTTCATGCGCTTTATACCAATATGACCTAAACGGAAGTGCCACAAGTATGTCGCACTATCATTATCCACTTTGCATCTTTTGGCATCAATATTATGAATATGTGGATCACTACGATCGATATTCAACAAGAATAGAATATTCATCAAAGGTGCATGACCATAAAAGATATTACTCATATAAATAGAACAACAATTATTCTCTAACTTAAATGAATAACCGTCTCGCAATAAACAATATCCAGATACAATGTTCATCCTTAACGCTGGCACCAAATAAAAATTACTAAGGTCTAAAACTAATCCCAAAGGTAGATGTAGAGGTTGCGTGCCGATGGCGATCACATCGACCTTGGAACAATTCCCGACGCGCATCGTCACCTCGTCCTTAGGCAATCTTCATTTATACTGCAGCTCTTGTTTCGAGTTACAAATAAGAGCAACCAAACTGCTATCAAATACCCAGGCGCTACTACGAGCATTAGTAAGGAACACATCAATGACATGTATATCAAATATACCTTTGTTCACTTTGCCACCCTTCTTATCCGCCAACTATTTGGGGCAGTTCTGATTCCAGTGATAGTTCCTTTTGCAGTAGAACCACTCAGTTTCAGTCTTGGTTCCAGCTTTGGGCTTTCTTCATGGGAGTGGCAACTTGCTTTCCATTCTTCTTGAAGTTCCCTCTTTTCCCTTGCCCTTTTTCTTAAAACTAGTGCTCTTATTAACCATCAACACTTGATCCTCTTTCTTGATTTTAGGATCATGAAGAGCTCGGAAATTGTTTTAATCATTGCATATTATAGTTCACCACGAAGCTCTAGTAGCTTGGTGATAGTGACTGGAGAACTCTGTCAATCACTATTTTATCTGGAAGATTAACTCCCACTTGATTCAAGCGGTTGTAGTACCCAGACATTCTAAGAACATGCTCATTGGTTGAGCTATTCTCCTCCATCTTGTACACAGAGTACTTATCAGAGGTCTTATACCTCTCAACACGGGCATGAGCCTGAAATACCAATTTCAGCTCTTCGAACATCTCATATGTTCCATGGGGTTCAAAACGTCTTTGGAGCCCCAATTCTAAGCCGTAAACCATGGAGCACTAAACTATCTAGTAGATCAGGTCGAGCTTGTCAAATGTCCATAATGTCTGCATCAGCTCCTGCAACAGGTCTGTCACCTAGCGGTGCATCAAGGACATAATTCTTGTGTGCAGCCATGAGGATATTCCTCATATCATGGACCCAGTACAAATTATGGCTACCATCATCTTTCAACTTAGTTTTCTCTAGGAACGCATTAAAATTCAGGGGAACGGTAGCACGGGCCATTGATCTAGAACATAGACATGCAAAAACTATTAAGACTAAGTTCATGATAAATTAAGTTCAAGTAATCAAATTACTAATGAACTCTCACTTAAATTGACATCCCTCAAGTTATCTAGGTGATACATGATCCAAATCAACTAACCCATGCCTGATCATCACGTGAGATGTGGTAGTCATCAATGGTGAACATCTCTATGTTGATCATATCTACTATATGACTCTTGTTCGACCTTTCCGTCTCCAGTGTTCCGAGACCATGTCTGTACATGCTAGGCTCATCAAGTTTAACCCAAGTATTATGCATGTGCAAAACTGTCTTACACCCGTTGTATGTGAACATAGAGTCTATCACACCAAATCATCACGAGGTGCTATGAAACAACGAACTTTGGCAATGGTGCATACTCGGGGGGACAATTTTATCTTGATATTTAGTGAAGGGATCATCTTATAATGCTACCGCCATTCTAAGCAAAATAAGATGCATAAAGGATAAACATCACATGCAATCAAAAATATGTGACATGATATGGCCATCATCATCTTGTGCTTTTGATCTCCATCTCCAAAGCATCGTCATGATCTCCATCATCATCGGCTCGACACCTTGATCTCCATCATTGCATCGGGGTCGTCTCGCCAACTACTACTTCTACAACTATTGCTAACGCATAGTGATAAAGTAAACCAATTACATGGTACTTGCATTTCATACAATAGTTAAGACACAACCCTAAGGCTCCTGCCAGTTGTTGATATTACAAACATGATCATCTCATACAACAATGTATATCACATCATACCTTGACCATATCACATCACAACATGCCCTGCAAAAACAAGTTAGACATCCTCTACTTCCTTGTTGCAAGTTTTACGTGGCTGCTACGGGCTTCTAGCAAGAACCGCTCTTCACTATGCAAAACCACAATAATGATTATCAAGTTTTCTGTTTTAACCTTCTTCAAGTACCGGCCGTAGTCAAATTCGATTCAACTAAAGTAGGAGAAACAGATACGCACCAGCCACCTTTATGCAAAACAAGTTGCATGTCAATTGGTGGAACCGGTCTCATATGCGTGGACATGTAAGGTTGGTCCGGGCGGCTTCATCCCACGATACCGCTGAATCAAAATAATACATTGGTGGTAAGCAGTATGACCATCACCGCCCACAACTCCTTTGTGTTCTACTCATGCATATCATCTACGCATAGACCTGGCTCAGATGCCACTGTTGGGGAAGGTCGCATGGAAAACAAAATATTTTCTATGCACATGCAAGATCTATCCATGGAGATGCATAGCTACGAGAGGGGAGAGTATCTCTACATACCATCATAGACCGTTTAACAAAAGCATTATCAACGCGATTGATGTAGTCATACACCTCCACAATCCAACCGATCAAGTACCAAACACACGGCACCTCCGCATTCAGCACACGTTCAGTTTGATGACGTCAGTGCCTTCTTGATCCAGCAGGACAGGCGAAGCAGTAGATGAGTTCCGGCAGCACGACGTCATGGTGACAGTGGTGATGCAAACTATCTCTGCAGGTCTTCGCCGAGCACTACGAAAATATGACTGAGGACGAACTAGAGGGAGAGGGGCACCACACACGGCTTCGGAATCATGGTATGTGTTGCCCCTCTGCCTCCTCTCACATATATAGGTGGAGGGGGAGAGGCGGCAGCCCTAGGGTGCCACCACATGGCCGACGGCTGTCTTAGATGCCTGCCTAGCCCCCCCCCTCCATATTTGGACATGGGGGGAAAGGAAGGGGGTTGGCTGCCTTAGGGCGCCTCCCCTTCCTTTACATCCCTCCTTGGTGCACGTGGGCAGGAGTGGAGGGGCGTGCCAGCCCACTTGTGGGCTGGAATGCTCCCCCCTTGGCCCATAAGGCCCACCGCTTACTGGTGGCCTCCCGGAACCCCTTCCGGCACTCCGGTAAATACCTGGTTCTTCCGAAACTTTTCCGGTGACCAAATACGGTCATCCTATATATCAATCTTATCTCCGGAGAATTCTGGAGCTCCTCGTCATGTCCATGATCTGATCCGGGACTCTGAAGAACATTCGGTCATCAACTCACGTAACTCATATAATACCATATCATCAATGGTCGTTAAGCGTGCGGACCCTACGGGTTCAAGAATGATGTAGACATGACCGAGACGCCTCTCCGATTAATAACCAGTAGCGGGACCTGGATGCCCATATTGGTTCCTACATATTGTACAAAGATCTTTATCGGTCGAACCTATATGACAACATATGTAATTCCCTTTGTTTGTGGGTATGTTACTTGCCCGAGGTTCGATCATCGTTATCTTCATACCTAGTTCAATATCGTTACCGGCAAGTCCCTTTACTCATTCCGTAAAACATCATCTTTCAACTAACTCCTTAGTCACTTTGCTTGCAACCTTCTTGTGATGCTGTATTGCCAAGAGGGCCTAGAGATACCTCTTTGATACACGGAGTAACAAAATCCCAATCTCGATTCATGCCAACTCAACAGACACCTTACGAGATACATGTTGAGCATCTTTACGATCACCCAGTTAAGTTGTGACATTTTATAGCACACAAGGTATTCCTCTGGAGTCCAGGAGTTGCATGATCTCATGATCAAAGAAACATGTATTTGACATTACGAAAGCAGTAGCAATAAACTGAACGATCATATGCTATGCTAACAACTGGGTCTTGTCCATCACATAATTCTCCTAACAATGTGATCATGTTATCAAGTGACAACTCATGTCTATGGTTAGGAAACATTAACCATGTTTTGATCAACGAGCTAGCACTGGTACAACAAGGTGCTATACAAATGGTTTTTAACCCCTTTCCATGATGGCGCCCTGAACTGTCGCCTAGTGAGTGACTGCAACAGGGGGGTCCTTCCCACATGACCCAGAAACTATTGGGGATATGCCCTCCTGGCACACATGCTCGGCAAAATGAGGTCGTCTGTGACCGGCGAGCGACCAAATACGGTTATACGTATAGTTGTGCTGAAAAAATACAATTATATAGGCCAAATCGTTTCCGGTCGTAAGTACATTCCACACAGGCAGTCCCCGCTAAACGTATCCGTTCGTATGTACATTCCACACAGTCAATCCAAGGAATACGTTTCCGTTAGTATGTACATGCCACACAGTTAATCCAAGAAGTATGTTTCTGTTCATATATACATCCCACATAGTCACTCCAAGGAAAACGTTTCCGTTCGCAGGTACATCACACACAATTTTCCCCATTAAATTGTTTGTGATAGCGTTGCCATTGCACACGATATTAAAAAATTTATCATTTGCGTTATTGAATGATTCACACACGGGGCATGAAGAAATTGTGTGGCAAAGGTTGTCCATCACACACACTTTTTATGTGGTAAAAGTTTGCCCAAGGTGGCCTAAAGCAAACAATTTTCAAGAGGATGTCGTGTGTGATTGTTCATTGATCCAACATGGTTTATTCCTAGAAACTGTCTGTGTTACCTGAGGTCATCGCCCACGGTGTTTTCTCATTAACCGTTTGCAATAGAAAACCCAATTAGTAGGCTAATTGGCCACTAGCAGGCTAATTGCCATATTATTAATATTCCATATATTAATCTAATTGACATTTCATATTAAGCACACAATATATTTCATTTCCATATTAAGGAAGCAGGATTTCATAATTGAAATACATCAGAGTACAACATGATATAGCTTCAACACTCAGCTACCCCATTACACAACTGCAGCAGCACCAAGTTTCACATGCAACATCTAGAACCTTTTGAAATTAGCACCATAGACAGTACATAGACAGATGCATCTCATCTAGAAAACTGCTGAAGTGGAAGGCGAATATTGAGCCTTCATTGATGTTGAAGGTCTTTGCAACTTTAGGCCAGTGCCTGTGGATGATTGATCGTACATCCTTCATCCTCTTCAGGAACACTTCAATATTGAACCGTGGGTGTTGTATGAAAACCTTCCTCACCTCCTAACCGTAGAGGTGGTTTGAGAGGTAATCATCACTGAACTACTTTGGAAAGGCCTGAAAACAAGTATGTGCATAAATATGTTCTCTATATTGGAAATGGGGCGAAGGGATAAAAATGGCAAGGTATAATAGTTAGTACTATCTTGTAGTAAACTGATATCTTCTTCATTGTGCAAACAAAGATCTTGTTGTTTTTTATCGCTAATTTCTTTATCCTAACAATCTTTCTGAGTTTCTTGACTTGACTTATATTCATGGAAAACTCATTTCCCATAAGGAAAAAGGGTCAAATAGTGGTTCAAAACCTCTGACAGCAGGACCTACATGTGCAAGACCAAATTGTTAAGAACCTAAATATTAGAATGGTTACTACAATTGCACAATAATGTGTTATTAGACAAAGGAACATTCATGTGCCAATATCGATTGTAAACCTCAGTGCTTCCCACTGTTTCCCTGCAACACATATAAGGTAACTAGTCATCAGGTTAAGTGAGGGTTCGCATGCTATCAGTAAAATATGTTCATGAAAAATAAGCACATTGCAAATTCATCAAATTAATTCAAGCCACATGGAAAACCCATTTATCCATACCAAGCATGATTAACATCTAGGAAATATAACAGTTGTATATGTTTCTCATGTATTTAGTGCAGCCAAATTCGATTTATTCCTCACATGCACACCAATACAAAATTCTACCCACGACAATTGGACATTGGCATTGCATAATCGAACCAAGCAATTAACTAAACACCACAATAAATGAACCAAACATTAATTGAGCACCACATTGCACAATATAACATACTCCTAATAGAAGATTAGACAGTTAATCAAACCAAGCATGCTTAACAACTTGAAAATATAGCAACTGTATTTGTTTCTCATGTATTTAGTACAACCAAATTCGACTTATTTCTCACATGGTATACAATAACAGAATGCACCCACAACAATTGAACATCGCATTGCAGAATTGAACCAAACAGTTAACTAAACACCACAACAAATGAACCAAACATTAACTGAGCACCACCTTGCACAATATAACATACTCCTAATAGAAGATCAGATAGTTAACCAAACCAAGCATGCTTAACAACTTGGAAATATAGCAATTGTAATTGTTTCTCATGTATCTAGTACAACCAAATTTGATTTATTTCTCACATGGTATACAATAACAGAATACACCCACAACAATAGAACATCGCATTGCAGAATTGAACCAAACAGTTAATTAAACACCACAACAAATGAACAAAACGTTAACTGAGCACCACATTGCACAATGTATAACATACTAGAAGATCAGACAGTTAACCAAACCAAGCATGCTTGACAACTTGGAAATATAGCAATCGTATTTGTTTCTCATGTATTTTGTAAAGATAAATTCGATTTATTTCTCACATGGAAGACAATACAAAATTGCAGCCTGAAGAATTGAACATCATATTTGCGTAACTCGAACCAAACAGCCATCAAGATGACAACTAGTTAACCAAACATTTAATAAGTGAGCACCACATTGCATGACACATAGAACATATACACTAGAGCAACAGATTGCATGGTAAAATTGGGTAGCACAATTCACTAGAATTTGTTAAGGAAAGCAGGAGCATGTAGCGCCCAAGATGCGATTCTATCCCAATCACGTGATGAACTCATGAATGATTGGGACACAACCGCATTTCGAGTGCATACCAAAGATAGTAGTGAGATCCAAGGTGATGGTCATCTTGCCTGAAATCCTGCAAGAAAGAAGAACAAGTCCATGAACAAGACGAACCAAGCGTAGTCGAATGAGTCCTCACAATCGCAACGAAATAGGGACTATCAAGAAGAATCACAACCAGAAAGAAGCAAACAACATGGTAAAAAACCATCACATGAACATGGCATGATGCACAATTAAGTATGATTCATGTCCAATTTAATGAGTCATGGCATGGCAAAGTGCAACAAACAATACTACAAATTAAGTGGAGCTCAATATGCAATGAGTTGCATATTGACGAAACCCCACAACAATTATTTAGTTCTCTCCCGTTTAATCTACTCAACAAATATTAAATGTTGGTTAACATGGCAAGAGGGTGAACATACATGAACTACCTATCTAGGAAAGTTTAAGTGAGGCTGGAAACAACAAACAACAATTCCGAAAAATCCCCATGTGCATATTTTGGATTTGGTACTGTTCTGCCCTAAACCATATTTTAGAGTTGTTAAACATGTAGAGTAATGTCACCATCTTAAACTATGCATTTTTCTACCCCATTTGCATATAAGTTTTATTTAATTCGGAGCTACGGTTAATTAGTTATGAAATGAACCATTTTAACAAGTTATTTATGCAAATTAATGCAAACATCAATTTAAATATTTTAAACATGGATGATAGTTGGCTATTGTGAAACTAGATGAAATTCTAAGCATTTTACATATATAAAACATTTTAAACCGATGCACGTTTATGAAGTTATTATATGCATGAACATGAAGGGGTTTTCTGCAAATATGTTTTCTCAGCATTATTAGGCAAATTCCCCCACATGAAAAAAACAACACTGGGCCGAATCTGGAGCTACAGGTACTGGGGCGGCTCACCATGGGCTGAGGCCCAGGTTGGTGGTGCCGGGCTTGGAGGTGCTTTGGGACTAGGACTAGAGGCCGACCACGCCAAGGCTGGACCAAGTCAACGAGGGGTGCGCCTCGTTCATGAAGCAGGGGATGCAGGGGCGACGGCCGCAGCCGGACTTGCCAATGGGGACGACGTGGAGGCAAACGGAGGCCGGGCGCGACGGAAGGGAGCTACAAGGAAATGGCGTGGCGCAGCCATGGACGAGCCGAGGCTGGTCGGTCAACGCGAGCGAGGCGCTCGATCTGGAGCAGGGGAAGCAGAGGCCGATGACGCCGTGGACTTGCGGCGGTGCGGAGCTACATCGAGGTTGTCGTGGATTTGTCATGGCAGATGTCCTAGTGTGAGAACATAGTCGTGAGGCCAACGCATCTATGTGGTAGCTTGAAAGGGGTTGAGCGGAATCGAAAGACGCAACACAAGACAAGGGTTTAGACAGCTTCAGGCCCCGGGAAACATCATCCGGTAACAACCCTACATGTTGTTTGTGTCTAGGTCTCATTATCATGACGAGAGAGTCGCCGGTAAATCGGCTCTTTGTGTCTAGCCCTAGAGATTGTTTCTTCTTGCTCGTCCCCCTGTGGGGAGCCCTGCCCCTCCTTATATAAGTTGAAGGGGCGGCTTACATGTAGAGTCCTAGTAGGATTAGAACTAACTTAATCTCTATTACAAGTCGGATACAAGTACGGGTCTTGCTTCCTTGTAAAGGAAATATTCCTCATGCCTTCCATCTTAAGCCGACCCACAATAACATGAGTCGGCCTACTGGGCCTTGGGCCTTTGTCATCCGTCTGACCGCATGGGCCATCATTAAGTCGCCAGGCTCGTGAGTCATCACACCAGTGAACCGCCAGACCCGTAAGTCGCCAATCCTCCGGCGTGTTACGATAAAGCGCCAAGTCTGGCCGGGTCATACTTCCGGCCGGGTCATACCGCGGGGTATATCCCCGACATTGGCCCCCAGTTTAATTTGGATTTATCCATGTTAAATTGATCCTATAAAATAAATACAAGAATAAACTTGATAGGTTGTGCTCCGGGTTAAATATTTTCCTGAACCGGCACCTGATCATCTTTAACTCCTTGTCATTTCCTCCAGGGTGCATACTCAAGATCTTATAGCAAATCTCTTTTAACAGATATGTCCAAACCTTGCCAATGCAAAAAATCCAGGCACTTCTTCTAAAAAATCTGGGTCAATAGGCCAGCTTCATAACCAATTTGCTGACATTGGCTTTTGTAGAGAAATATTATAAGAAATAATCCATTTGAGTCGGCCTTCAATGCTCTGACTTGACGAAAATATTGGTCTTGAAATATTCAACTGATATTCAGCCGGCTTAAAGATGTAGATCTTGCCGATTTATGATTGCCAAAATTGCCGAGTTATAAATAAATGATGTGGGGTCATGATTGTTGCAGACACCGGGTTAATGTGGTCTACTCCAAACTGAGAATTTGAAGATTTTCTATCGCTTATATGCATATCACCTTTAGCCCCCAAGTGTCGGGTTGTCATGCTTGCAGTAACCTGGGACTTGTAATTGCCTTATGCTCATGAAAACTTCAACCAGTGTAGCCCCCAAGGGCCGGTTCATTACGCAATAATGAGCAGGGACTTTGTAGATATAACCATGTAAACTTGAGCAGCAACATGTAGCCCCCAAGGGCCGGCTCAGTAAAATATTACTGAGCTGGGACTTTGTATATAATTCATTGATAATAACATCATATGATGTAATCTCCACCATGGGGCTTGAACCCACATCCATAAGGTTAAGAGCTTTGTATTCTACCAACTGAGTAGTGGATCTTTCAACGTAATGGACTGAGGCTTGTGTACCTTGAATTTTTGACAGGAGCAATTGGTAGCCCCCAAGGGCGGCTCATTTAGAATGTGATGAGTCGGGTATTCAATAAGCTGAGCAAAAAATGACTTTGCATTAGCCCCCAAGTGCCATGGTGCATGCTCGCAGTGACATGGGACTTTGCATATTTGATGTAATCTCAATTTGAATAATGTAGCCCCCAATTGCCGGGTCATAGGCCTGCAGCGAGTCGGGACTATTCCTTTCATTGTAGAATAAATCATATCCATTGATAAAATACTAGCCATTGCGCTGAAGCGACTTTGAAAACCTCAATCATAATATTAGTTACTGATAACCATAATAAAAATCCAGTCATGTTGGCTATTAAAGATTTGAATAACCCGGTTTGAAAACCTCAATCATTCAATATCATAATGAAAAATCCAGCCAAGTTTGGCTATTTAAAGATTCAAATACCTTATCTGTTGACAAGTAAATCCAGAGTTTTTAAATACCCGGCGGCTCTTGGCCGATGGCGACTTAATGCGCATTCATTATAAGCCGGAATCTTTATAACTCGGCGGCTTATAGCCTTTGAGAAAATCCAGAACGGATAATCATTTTGAAGCATCAATTTTGATAATGAGGTTGAACTTAATCATTTATATAAGTCATACTTCTGCAAATCCTGCACAGGGTTTAAACAACATATGCCCTGGCGACTTAACGTCAAACTAGGGCGGGTACCAACCCAAACATAATATAATCTTCATGCAATTATGGAAAAGACTAGGATTAAGGCCATTCAAGCGTAAACATACTGGCGACTTAACATCAAACCAGTATGCGGTTAATAGAAACCACATATATATGCTTCAGATATGAGCAAAAAGTCTCAAAACCCAAAAGATTGTGTTCAAAAAATTTAATCCAGACAAAAAGAAAATCAAGGCTTCTGATTCGAATACAATCAGTAAACCGTTCCAAAGGAGTTAAGCTAGGATTCGGGTACGATCATGAAGCCCCCAGTGGCTTTGGCGTTGCCGATCAAAAGGGTACCGACAGCTATGTTCTCTTTGGTTTGAATATGACCTATGTTTGAACAGGAAGCCCCCAAATGACCTTGAGAGTTGTTTAACGACGTTGATTCGAATACGATCCACGTCGGACCCAAAAGGGTTGAGCTATGATTCGAATACGATCAAGAAGCCCCCTAGTGAGTTTGGAAGTGTGCCGATCAAAAGGGTACTGATAGCTATGTTCTCTTTGGTTCGAATACGACCTATGTTTGAATAGGAAGCCCCCAAGTGACCATAATAAGATAAGCCGTAAGGCAGGATACCCATGTTTGAACCGCGCATCATGGCAGCAAGTTCTCTATTTGCAACCCTTAATTTGTTTGAGAACTCGAACTTGCGAGAGATTAATTCTTTTTGAACTGGAACTTTAAACCGGATTTGAGAGCTTCAAAGCTTTGTGGGAACTGGTAATCATTTACTGAGTCATGTCATCATAGCCCCTGAGTCTCACGACAACTCGAGGAGTTGTCTTGAGATTCTCCATATTTGACCATGATGTAAACCGGTATGAGTCATTCAACAGCCCAGTGATATAACTTATCCTGCATTGGAGAACTTGAAAACGAGAGTAATTGCTCTTTTAAAGAAAGCAATATAAAAATATACTGGATGGATTTCACCTAATACGTCAAGCCAAAAATTATCCGCCGCGGAGTTGATGATCACTATGGTGAAGTTAAAACCAATCACAAGCGAGTTGGCCGCGGAAGTAGACAGATGAGTCGGCCGTGGCATTGTAAGCCGGTGCGGACGAGCAAATTGTCATCTGCGTTGTAAGCTGGTGCGGATGCATGAACCGGCCGCAAGGGCGGACGGGCGAGTCAACCGACGTGTTGATGCAAACTGGACCGCAACACACATGTCCGTGCAAATGCAGCAAAGACAGCCAAGTACATCCGCGTTATAATGGCATGAAACAATTGTCCTGTGTAAAAATGTCACAGGGCAGAGTAATTGTTCTTTGGCAGAAAAAAATAAGTATTGAATAAGATAAATTTAGATAGATATCACCTGAGGTTTGTGAATGACAGACGATCTATATGTTGTATCAGAGGTGGCTTAATATAATCTCGGCGGTTCAGGCAGACCAGCAAACAGCTGCGGCGGCTCAGAAGTAATGGCGGCCGAGAAGGCCGCAAGGATGAGAAGACGGCAGAGGTGTGAATAATGAACAACTGAGCAAGATGTATTTGGGTATGCCGACTGATGTGGGTCACTCAAGGAATGGAACGTTTAAATACCTGAGGGAGAGAGTATGGGAGAAGATCAAGGGGTGGATGGAGAAACTATTATCATATGCAGGGAAGGAAGTATTGATAAAGGCAGTGGCGCAAGCTATCCCCGTTTACTCTATGGCATGCTTCAGATTGCCGAGAGGAATATGTGAGAGCGTGACATCGATGATTCGACAATTCTGGTGGGGAAGTAAAACGGGCAAGATAAAACCTAGTTGGGTCTCCTGGGATGTTTGCACTAAACCAAAATCATTAGGAGGATTGGGATTTCGAGATATTGAACTTTTCAATTTGGCACTCCTTGCACGTCAGGCATGGCGACTGATTGATGAACCGTCAACATTGAGTGCAAGGATTCTCAAGGCGGTATATTACCCTTCTATATCATTACTAGAAGCTGAATTGGGAAATCATCCATCACAAATATGGAGGGGAATTTTGGATGGCCGTGATGTGGTTGCACAGGGTATCATCAGAAGAATTGGAACGGGTGAAACGACCAATATTTGGAAGCAGAACTGGCTTCCTCGCTCAGGGCTAATGAGGCCTATTGCTCCACTTGTAACTCAACCGCCTTAGCTAGTTTCAGAACTCATCGATGCCTCGTCTTCATCTTGGTGGGAAGAGGAGCTACGGAGAGTTTTTGTTCCAATAGACTTTTAAGTTATACTCTAGATACCACTATGCACGAAGAGGATTAATGACTTTTGGTCTTGGGGAGAGGATCGTCAGGGCATGTTCACTGTAAGTTTTGCTTATAAGCTGCTCTTCAACTTGAAAAGCTAGCGTGCTAACCTTCTACAGTGGCAATCGGTGGGCCGTCGACTTGACCAGGAAAAGCAAGCATGGACGTCTTTGTGGAATATAAGGGTCCCTTGAAGCTAAAAATTTCATATGGAGATCGTGCATCGAGTCCATCCCGGCCAGCGGGGCGTCGTCGCCATCGTCACATGTCAACAAACTATGCTTGTCCATGTTGTTCTTCAGAGGATGGATAGAAACACACACTCATTGACTGCGTGATGGCACGATGTATCTGGTCGCTGTCCTCGGACGAGCTAGTAGAGACGATGTGCCACAATCTGAACTTAAGCGCTAAAAGCTGGATATTCATGGTGCATGAAACACTACCCCACGACGAGTTTACACGTATGGTGGTGACACTATGGGCGATTTGGAGATCAAGAAGGAGAGTTGTTCATGAGGATATCTTTGATAGCCCGCTGCAGACCCATAACTTCATAACTGCCTATATGCGGGACATCCAGATCCTAG
Source organism: Aegilops bicornis (assembly GCA_021605145.1). Taxonomy (NCBI): domain Eukaryota; kingdom Viridiplantae; phylum Streptophyta; class Magnoliopsida; order Poales; family Poaceae; genus Aegilops; species Aegilops bicornis. The sequence goes on from CM038670.1 coordinate 343,532,046, forward strand.
CAAAACCGAACGAAGTGACCAGTAGGAGTTCTTTGGCCAGGCCTTCACATTGGTTACCCCCGCTGCCGGACCATGTGAAAATTAATGTAGATGCAGCGGTTTTGAATGGGAGTATGGGTGCTATTGCAGTGGTTTTGAATGGGAGTATGGGATAGGGCCGACTTGAAGCGGCGAGGCAGCGACTCCGGCTCGCAGGCAGGAGGCGGCGTCGCAAGGCCGCAACGCCGGGAGGCGTGGCAGTGGTAAGTTGAGCGGGTCGAGGTAGGAGCATGACAGGGGCTTAGAGTGGAGGTGTCCCACAAGGTGGAGGTGAGCACGACAGCAGCACGGGCGGCTCACTAGAGGCGGAGATGAGGACGCTGTGGCACAGTTTGAATTTGAAGGCAGACCGGGGTGGTGGCTGGCCAGCGGATCTCCGGCGGTGTCTCAACACTCTCCATCAACAGCTCACGGTGATGGCGACTTGAGGCCGCGGAGCTGGTCAATGTGAGGCCGAGCAGGGATGGCCGGCGACTCTCCCGCGAGGCGCGACGGTGACTGGATAAGGCGGCGAGTGGGAAACAAGCCGTAGGGGCAGCTTATGCCGGTAGCTCACGAAGGCAGCTCGAGGCGGCCGACGGCTCAAGGCATGGCCAGAGGAAGAGGTCATGGCTGTGGCGAGCCCGGGGTGGCTCGGAGCAGAGCGGTAGAGGCGGCCGGCGGCTCAGCGACAAGCTGCTCGGCGCATCAGCAAGGGGAACAGCAGGACTGCGATCAAGGCGGAGGCGGGAGGCAACAACCGGGCGGCTCGTGAGGTCACGACGCACAGAGACGCCGAGTGATGTAGAGGCGAGCACCTCACCGACGAGGGCGGCTTACCACGGAGGCCGGGCGCGACGGCTTGAAGTGGCAGCTCAAGGCCGTGGTGTCCTGGCGGCTAAACGTAGGGGTGAGATGGCGGCGGGGGCACGAGATGCCGAGCTTTGTAGACACATGGAGGCGGCCGCGGTGGCAGAGGCCGGAGCCAGCCGGAGGGGCAGCGGTGATTTGGTGATGCAAGGACGTCGGCCGGACAGAGAACAAAGATCTTGGTGAGGCAGGGCGATAAGTTGGCAATAGCTCAGCCACAGCCAAGGAGGAACTGCACCAAAACGGCAGCGGCCGGGCGGCTCAGACCGACGGAGACGGCGTCTCAGCAGAGACGTATTGGAGCATTGGAGGCCGAGGTGGAGTCCCTGCCAACCACGGGTCGTGGCCAGCCTTGGAATTATTATTTTTTGTCTTTTCTCCTTGACGTTACGTTGCTAACCTTCTCTTTCCCTTCGTTTTGTTTGTTTTTGTCTTGATGTCATGAAGAGCCAGCACTAGCCTTTGATCTCCGCGTGTGACTCAACCAGTAGTAGTAATCAGCTCTTTTGGAGGCGATTTAGAGGCCGGATCATAGTTGGTTTGACTCCCCTGCCACTTATGTCGGCGATCATAGCGAATATTGATGTCTTCGGTTTCGACGGATCACCGCATCCTCGGTGACTGTAGCCCTAATTTTCTCTTGTACTCAAAACCTCATACAGACATTAGATCTGACAGCTATTTTGGACTGATAAACTCAAAGCTGATGCAAATCTTTCTAAGCCGGTCTTTGTTCATCCGGAAAATTATGAACTTCTCGATTCCTGAGAAAAAATCCCTCCAAGAACTCATCACCACCGTGCGCGAGCCCCACGGTGGGCGCCAACTATCATGGATTTGTCATGGTAGATGTCCTAGTGTGAGGACTTAGTTGTGAGGCCAAAACATCTACATGGTAGCTTGAAGGGGTTGGTCGGAATCGAGAGACGCGAGGCGGATCAACACACAAGACAAGGATTTAGACAGCTTCGTGCCCAGGGAAATATCATCCAGTAATAGCCCTACATGTTGTTTGTGGCTAGGTCTCGTTATGCTCATGAGGGAGACGCCGCATAAACCGGTTCTCCTCTAGTTCTGTCTAGCCTTAACGATTATTTTCTGTCCCTCTTGGGGTGCCCTGCCCCTCCTTATATATGTTGAAGGGTGGTTTACATGACTAGTCCTAGTAGGATTAGGATTACTCTATTAGAAGTGGAGTCCTAGTCTTGCTTCTTTTGTAGGAGAATATTCCTTATGCCTTTCCTCAGCCGGCCCACCATAACTTGAGCCGGCCTTCTGGGCCTTGGGCCTAGTCCTCTATCTGACCCGCCGTCGGGGCCATTAGTGAGTCGCCAGGCTCGTGAGTCGTCAGACCAGTGAGCCGCCAGACTCATGAGTCCCCAATCCTCCGGTGGCTTACCAATGAAACCGGGTCATATATCCGGCCGGGTCATACCGCGGGGTATATTCCTGATAGGTAAGATCCTGGGAAAAGACCTGTGGGTTAGGGCCCACTCAAGAGAAACACCGTTGGACGATTACTTGAAAGGGAGATTGCACCGGTTGAATTAAATGGCTTGAATAAGATAACAACCTCGAAATAGCTTGAACGGATTAGCAATGGAAACGCGAATCTTCTGATATATCTTCAGCACTCTGGAACAAATGAATAGCGAGTGGTGAATGATTGAGAGGTGCACCAACTTGGGAAAACATTGGACAAATGAAAGGAATATGCTCAACACTGAATCTTGAATTAACTCCACCGGGGAATATAATGAGAACGAAGAATGATGAACTAGTAAAGCATCTTCATGAGAACCACCGGGTAAGAACATTGATTGAAAAGAATGTAGAGACTTCACATGAATAAAATGGATAGTTTATTTGATATCTCTGAGTCCTTGAAGAAAAAGGGTGGGAGGGTGGGAAAACAAAGACAACTTGGACAGATGGAACGAACACCGTTGAGAAAACTGATAATTGATCCTGCAAATGTGGAAGGGGTCGACTTAACTTGAAGAGAATCACGCCGGTTGGAAAAGAATTGGCATGACCATTATGCATGATCAAAAGGATTAGTATTCCCATAGAAACATGGGAAGACCGCTTCGGACAGGTATGGAATCAACACTTGACATCGCAGCAACTCGAATACCACAACTCAAAACAAAACAAAGGATTTGGCTTGCAGAATAAGCTGGAAACAAACATATGATAGATCCCATAATGTATCATGTGTCTATTGGAAACATATCCTGCGTGATACCTGAATTCCCACCTATTAAATCCCGAAACTTTCTGTTATGCAATCTGGTGTTGGGGATACAGGGAGGCACAATATATATCACACAACTAACAAGCCCTACACATCAACTGTATCCATCCATCAAAATATAACCAAGAAAACTCCGAAAATCGTGTACCTCGACCTTCGAAAAGCATCCGATATACGAGCTGTGGCAATACTCCCGAACTCCCGCCGCAGTACTGGGTGGCGTCAAGGTTATCTCACCACTAACTGCATATAAGAAATTTTCGACGTTGGCAAAAGCTCAGGTATACCGGAACTGCAACGATAAAATTGTGACGACAACACATCGGAGCTCAACTCCCCGGGACACTGCCACAACCCCTAAATGACAGGAGGCACAAAGAACAATGTTCTCGTCACAAAATTATTGAAACGACTCCAAGATACCCGCGTGATCCTAAAAGATTTTTTAGTGAAAATTGGGGAGAGGAATGTTAAAACATCGTCAGGAGTCCTCACCAGAGCGACGAAGGGTTTGAGGAGTAAAATGAAATCCTACTCTCCGATATATATATATATATTCCTAAGACTTAAAAAGTTTTGTTCTAGACTCAACAATGCCAGCGATCAATCAAGGGGGCTCCTATGGTCGGTCGAGGCTCTGATACCAACTTGTCATGCCCAATATGCGACACTATCCTAAAAAGACTTGAATGTCCCACCAAGGATAGAACCGCATATTGACACGCTTTTGCAAGATGGATATCAGTACATCAAACCATTACATAATAGATGGGGATACATACAAGGCATACAAATGCCACAAGAATACATCAATACATGGACCAGAGGAGCAGCTCTATGTGCTCCCGCGTGACTCCCTCCGGGAGTATCGCCGCCTTTTCGCTCTGTTGCAGATATTTGGCCATGGATGTCACTGTCGCCGCTAGTTGGTCCTTGTTGTCAAACCAAGACTGTATCTCCAACATCCTAGCTAGCTTCACAGGTTCGCCGTCTGCGATCCTCACATATCGGTTGTACTCCTCCATTGATCTACTTCTCCACATCACCTTCACTCGCCGGCGGTGCATTTTTAATGGAAGAGGAGAGGAGCAGCGCTGGTTTTAGTTTAGAACGGGAGAGAAGCGACACTGGTTTTGGATTGGAACAGGAGAGGAGAGGCGATGGTTTTGAAATGGAAGAGGAGAGGAGCGGCGCTGGTGAGGGAGTCCTGGATTAGGGGGTCTCCGGACAGCCGAACTGTTGGACTATGAAGATACAAGATTGAAGACTTCGTCCCGTGTCCGTATGGGACTCTCCTTGGCGTGGAAGGCAAGCTTGGAAATACGGATATGTAGATCTCCTCCCTTGTAACCGACTCTCCGTAACCCTAGCTCCCTCCGGTCTCTATATAAACTGGAGGGTTTAGTCCGTAGGACAACAACAATCATACCATAGGCTAGTTCTAGGGTTTAGCCTCTACGATCTCGTGGTAGATCAACTCTTGTAATACTCATATCATCAAGATCAATCAAGCAGGAAGTAGGGTATTACCTCCATCGAGAGGGCCCAACCTGGGTAAACATTGTGTCCCCGCCTCCTATTACCATCCGCCTTAGACGCAGTTCGGGACCCCTACCTGAGATCCGCAGGTTTTGACACCGACATTGGTGCTTTCATTGAGAGTTGCAATCGTGGTCGCCACCGTAAGGCTTGATGGCTCCTTCGATCATCGGTAACGATGCGGTCCAGGTGAGGTTTTCCTCCCGACAGATCTTCAGATTCGGAGGCTTCGCATCGGGCCAACTCGTTTGGCCATCCGGAGCAGATCGAGAGCTACGCCCGCCACCGTGTCAGTTCGAAACTTTAACTACACTGCCGACATCCGCGGAGACTTGATCTTCGACGGATTCAAGCCCATGCCAGGTGCGCCGCATGATCAAGGCGAGCGTGATTTAACTCTGCTGTCAGAAAGTGTTCGGGAGATCACACGTGCAGCTACTCCGACCCTCAATCCGGAGCAAATTGCGCCATCCGAGGACGGGTGGATAGACCCTGCCATGGAGGCCGCTGTCTCAGTGCGATAGAGCCGGATACTGACTTCACCCCTTACGAGAGCCGTGTTGCCGAACCACTGGATTCGTCCCCGGCCACGGACTCCGAGCCGCCTGCATCCGCGCCTATCAAATCCGATTGGGCGCCGATCATGGAGTTTACCTCCGCGGATATCTTTCAGCACTCGCCCTTCGGCGACGTGCTAAATTCGTTAAGGTCTCTCTCCTTGTCAGGAGAACCTTGGCCGAACTATGTCCGGCTAGAATGGGATGCGGACGACAAAGAAATTTGCTGCCCACCCACCACCCACTTAGTAGCCACTCTCGACGATTTAACCGACATGCTAGATTTCGACTCCGAAGACATCGACGGCATGGACGATGATGCAGGAGAAGAACAGGAACCATCGCCCACAGGATGCTGGACAGCTACTTCATCACACGACATATACATGGTGGATACACCCAAAGAAAACAATGACGAGGAACAGAAGCATGCAGCGAAGAACAGCTCCATCGAGAAGAAAACAAAGCGTCGGCGTAGGCGCCGCTCCAAATCCCGCCTCGGCAAAAACAGCGATAACAACGAAAGAGAAAATAACACCCCAGTCGACTCCAGAGGAAACGACGACCGCATTGACCTAGCAACAGAGCAGGATGAACCAGCAAATGGCGAACATAGTACGGATCCGCTGTCCGAACACGGCAACGCCGAGGATAAAGCTCATCAACCTCCCTCCTGAGAGGAAAACAGTCCGGACAAAGATGCACACATCATCCTTGAAAGGCACTTGGAGAACCACCGTAGAAGGCTTATTGCCACCACGAGGAGTCTGAAGAAGCAGAAGCAAAGGCTTAAGGCCACACAGAATACGCTCAACAGTAGATGGAACAAAGTGCTCGACAATGAAGAAAAGTATGGTGGTAGTTACCACACAAAGAGCTATCCAAAAGCCCAAACTGTTGCCTGAATTTGATGATGAAGCCTTAGAGCGCACACAGCTGAAAAATAAAAACGGCCGACCGGTCGGATCAACCACCTTGTGGCCGCGATAGAGCGGCCAACAAGGCCGCACATAAGTAAGCACACGCTTCACATGATGACTTGCATCGGAAGACCGGCGTGACCAGATCCATCTATGGATCTAGGAAGCGCACTCTGTCACAAAATCAAAACCGAATACTACAACCGTCGAATGCCATGATACATCCAAATACAGGGGTGCCGCACACCCCCTATGTTTCACCGAAGAGGTGCTGGACCACGAATTTCCAGAAGTATTCAAACCAGTGAACATATAGGCGTGACGACGGACCATGCACTCGAGTCTCAGATTGAGGACTTTATCCTCCATATCCATATGGCTCGCGGAGACGATCTCCACGCCATCAAATACTTACCCCTCAAGCTTAAAGGACCAGCTCGGCACTGGCTGAAAGCCTCCCTGAAAACTCAATTGGAAGTTGGGAGGAGCTCGAGGATGCTTTTCGGGTTAATTTTCAAGGGACCTATGTCCGACCTCCGGATGCAGACAATTTAAGTCACATAATTCAACAGCCCGGAGAGTCAGCCCGAAAGCTTTTGAATAGGTTTCTCACTAAGAAGAACCAAATCATCGACTGCCCGGACGCCGAAGCCTTAGCAGCATTCAAGCACTGTGTCCGAGACGAATGGCTCGCCAGACACCTCGGCCAAGAAAAACCGAGAACAATGGCAGCCCTGACAAACCTCATGACCCGCTTTTGCGCGGGCAAAGATAGCTGGTTAGCCCGTAGTAGCACCAGCGACCCCAGCACATCCGAAGTCAGGGATGGCAATGGAAAACCGCGACGCAGTAAAAGCAAGCGTCGAAATAAAGAAGACAGCACAGATAATACGGTGGTAAACGCCAGATTCAGGGGCTCCCGGCCAGGTCAGCGAAAAAAGCCTTTCAAAGGTAGCAGAGATGGACCATCCAGCCTAAACAAGATTCTAGACAAACTATGTCAGATTCATGGCACCCCTGATAAACCCGCAAATCACACCCACAGAGAATGCTGGGTCTTCAAGCAGGCCGGTAAGCTAAATGCCGAACACAAGGGGAGGGAGACACCAAGTGAAGACGAGGACGAGCCTCGCCAAAGAAAGCAATCGGGGATGTAAAAAAATTCCCACCAGAGGTTAAAACAGTAAACATGATCCACGTGACGAAGAGGAGAAGCAAACATGCACTCCGAGACACGCGCGCCGTAGAGCCGTTACCCCTAAGTTCAACCCCTGGTTGGCCGGCCCGATCACCTTTGATTGCAGGGATCACCCAACAAGTATCCGGAATGAAGGATTGGCTGCCTTGGTGTTAGACCCAATAGTAAACGGATACCATCTCACACGAGTCCTTATGGATGGTGGCAGTAGTCTTACTCTGATATATCAGGACATAGTCCGGGAAATGGGGATAGACCCGACAAAAATCAGCCACAGTAATACTACCTTCAAGGGAGTAATACCAGGCCCAGAGGCCCGCTGTTCGGGCTCTCTATTACTAGAGGTTGTATTCGGTTCTCCCGACAACTTCCGAAGCGAAAAGTTAACCTTCGACATCGCCCCGTTCCGAAGTGGCTATCAAGCACTACTCGGAAGGGCGACTTTCGCTCGTTTTAATGCAGTATTGCATTATGCTTCTCTCAAGCTTAATATGCCCCGTCCACGTGGCATCATCTCCATTAGCAGAAATATTGAATGTTCCTTACGAGCGGAAGAACGTACGACGGCTTTAACAGTCGAATACTAAATGGCCCCTCCAACCAAAACAAAGGATCGGTCGTCAAGACCGCGGACACGGCTGGACGAGTCCGGTGCATTACTAGCTATAACAACTTCGACAAACCCAAGATTTGTTTGATAGTTCTACCCCCATAGACGGCACCAGGGGCTTCCCGCGTGTAATCAGGGCTAGTTCGGCTCAACTTGACTTATCTCAAATTTTAATGGTTTATTGAGAATAACCAATTTTTCGCACGACAACTTTCACCTAAGTTCTTCTCTTTTACAGATGACAATCGTGCTACACCCTTCCAGGATACGGCACAACGGAGACACAGGCGCAGACGTGCAGCAGGGACCCGCTCAAAGGTTTCTTTTTAGATTAAGACCCTGCGTAAACCTTTTTTACTGTCTTTTGTTGTTCACATCCTCCGGATACTTAGTATAACCGAGAAGGATGCTGACGTTATTGGCATTTCGCCACGTCAGAATATTGCTCGTACCTGGACACTCGGGGTTCATTATTAATGGCACTGTTCAGCCCAGCATATGTTATAAAGACCGAATACCTTAGGGAGTGTTCAACGTCGCAAGTTTGGCCTTATATGCATCAGCTCCGAATCATGTCTTTGGCCAAATGTTGGGTTTGCCCGGCTCCAGTGTTTTGCTACCTTATGTTCCGCTCTATCGGCTAAGGTGGCACCAGGAGAACTACTGCGATTGTGCCCTGGTTCATCCAGATGAGCACCTCAGTAGAGAAAGCCGAAAACTGACTGTCATGATAAAGCGCGAGACTGGTCAACCACTCGATGACTTAAGCGGAATCTTCGATTCCTCCAGATTAACGAAGGGCCGCTTTCCGGTCATAATGTCTGGCGCCCGTATTGGGACGAGCGAGGAAGTACCAGGGCTATATAGTAGTCCCACCGTCAAACTCCTATGGCTAAGTGAAAGTGTTAAAGCAATCTAGTCTGATTGCCTCGGTCGCTATCACCTCCTTAATGGACCAAGACGTTGGATCAAGTGTGAACACGCGTTTTTTTGCGAACACCCACGCATTATATGCGTGGGGGCTGAAGCCGATGACTGCAAACTTTCAGGTTATATACATATATAGATAAACGGCCGCACATGAGGCATCATAATACTTACAGGCAAAAGTATAAACATAGCCTTTATAATTTAGTAAAACATTGTTTTTACAATGGGAATACATGTCACTAGAACATAATATTCTTCATGCACTGAGCCTCTATTGAACGAGCGCCTTCAAGGACTTCTTCAAAGTAGTGCTCGACAGATACTCGGCCCATGGCTGAACTCTGGGTTGCAATAGCGGTGGCCTCCATCTCCGCCCAGTATGTCTTGACACGGGCAAGTGCCATCCACGCACCCTCTATGCATGCCGACCTCTTCATAGCATCGATGTGCGGCACATCACCAAGGAATTTTTGCACTAAACCAAAATAACTATCCTGCCTTGGCCCCTCCGGCAACAGATGATCCACAACAGATCTCATAGCTAGCCCGGACAACCTATGGAGCTCGGCCCACTCGTCCATTTGCTCATTCAACAGCAGCGGACGCACTGGAACATGGAACTGTGACCAGAACAGCTTTTCCACTTCATGGTCTTTTTGATCCTTGAAGTACTCGGCCGCATCAGTAGCACTGGCTGCCAAATCCAGGTATGTGTCTGTAGAACTCCATAGTTGGTCAAGAGGGGCATACTTCGGATCTCCAAACTTCGTCCGCAACAAAAAGGGCTTCCCAGCCGCGATATCTCCAGCTTGATGCAGCTCCTCCTTCACCGCTCTGATTTTAGAGCGGGACTCCTTAGCTGCTACCATGGCCTTCTCCAGGTCCGTCGCCTTCGCTCGGCTTTCTTTTTCAAGAAGCTGGTAACGGTCGGCGGCATCTTTCAACTCAACGGCCATCTTGGCAATTTTTTCCTTGCTTTGGCAATGCATAGCCTGTTCGGCCCTCAGCTCTTCGACCGCCTTTAGAGCGGCCGCATCACTATTCCTGGCTCGTTCCTTGGCTCAGGCAAGTTCCGCCCGAAGGGTCTCCACATCGGCAGCTCCATCTGCAGTCACAACATATTAAAGATACTAGCATCATGCTCCTCTTACTATGTGTTGTTCACCGGAGAAATCACATACCCTGTGCCTCGTCGAGCCGCTTGTTGACAAGCACGATGTTGGCATCTGCCACATCAAGTTGCCGCTTCAGCTCGGCAAACTCACCAGTCCGGCTAGCCACCGGACCTTCATCCACCTGCACATGAAGGCGGCCTGATTATTACCTGGGACTATCATCCTCTGTTTGCCTCCGTTCCCGACAGCAACCAGAGTCTCAGGGGATACTATCTGCATAGGGCACACCTAACGTGTGCGGTACTGTAAAAAAAATACTATTTAACGTACCTCAAAGCCTTTCAGCAGACTCATGAAAGCTTCATGCAGCCTGCTTTCAGCGGATGAAATCCTCTCAACCACCGTACCCATTAGCGTACTATGCGCTTCTGAGGTAGCCGCTTGCTCCAGAAGATCCTTCAGTGTGTTTGATCGCACACCGGACGGTTCCGGGCTCTTTTTGTAGCTCTCTTCAGGAGCCAAATACTAAGGACTTCGGGCGGTAAAGGATTACCCTCTGGCATCGGCAGATCAGGAGAAGTCCTCCGTGACGACACCTCAGGGTCGTCCGCCTCATGAGGCGGGGAGGCATGGGGAGGTGTTTCGCTCTCCATCATCTCCAGAAGAAGATCTCCCGAACACGAACTGTGTCGAGAAGGTCTACGATCCGAACTACAAGATATATGCTTTGGTTATTGTTCTCAGAAGTAAAGCAGGATATTTTTATTATTAAGTGCTTTTTGTTTACTTACAGCTCGGTGGAGGGCTAACTCCCTTGCGGGCACAATGCGGCAAGGGTACCTTCCGAGGTAGGACCCTCTGGCGAAGATTTCTTCCCCCGTTTGGAAACCTTTGTTCCCGGGTCTTCAGAGGCAGTCCTCTTCCTTCCTTGGGGAGAGTGAATTTCAGATCCTTCTCCCCGGTTATCCTCCTTCGCGGAGGCGCTAATTCCCCCGGTTTGGATGAATAATGAGTGAGGTCCGCTTTCAGCCACTTTATTCCCCCCCTTATCTTCCCCTGAGGGCGCCTGATAAGGCGCCGACTCGAGCATTTTGGCCAGTACTGGATCTGCCGAGCCTTCGGGAAGGGGGGCCGAACACCTGATCATCTTCGCCTTTGTTACCCAGTCCTGGTCAAAGAGCGACTTTTCAGAATAATGTTGTGATAAATAAAAAGACAGCGTATTCGCCCACGGGGTTACTTACTTGCGTATCTGGACGATTGCAGCTCAGACCCGCATCCTCGGTGAGGTCCGGACACCTTATTTCTGGTCCAAAGAACAATTTGTACATCTCCTCGAGCATCATGCCGAGGAAGTGCTGAATAGCTCGCGGTCCTTCCGGGTTGAACTCCCACATACATAGGGTCGACGTTTGCAAGGCGGGACTCGACGAACTAGCATGACTTGCATTACCGTGACCAGGCCGACATCTCTCTTGAGGAGATCTCGGATGCGACTCTGCAGTATCGGCACATCATTTGCCGGCCCCCAGTCCAGCCCCTTGTTGATCCATGACGTCAGTTGTGGTGGGGGGCCCCAGAGAAAGGCAGGGGCGGCCACCCACTTGGTACCCCGGGGAGCTGTGATATAAAACCACTCCCGTTGCCATAAACTAGACACCTCCGGGAAGGAACCTTTTGGCCATGGAACATCGGCGCCTTTGCTTATTACGGCACCTCCGCACTCTGCGTGTCGCCCCTCAATCATCTTCGGCTCCACATTGAAGGTTTTGAGCCACAGGCCGAAGTGTGGGGTTATGCGGAGGAAGGCCTCACACACGACGATGAACGACGAGATGTGAAGGATGGAATCCGGGGCCAGGTCATGGAAGTCCAGCCCATAATAGAACATGAGCCCTCTGACAAAGAGATCTAGAGCATGGCCTAGCCCTCGGAGGAAGTGGGAGATGAATACAACGCTCTCACCGGGTTCGGGAGTGGGAATGACCTGCCCTCGAGCAGGCAACATGTGCGAGATTTCGCCGATCAAATACCTGGCCTATCTTAGCTTCTTGATGTCTTCCTCTGTGACAGAGGAGGCATCCACCGACCTTGAAGGTTGGGTCCGGACATGGTTGAAAGTCTGAAGCGTCTGACCTGAGCCTTGGGTGTTGGAACTCGAGGCGGGGGAAGGATTCGATGGAGTGCGAGAGGAAAAAAGGACGGGCCTTCGTCTCTTTATAAAGAGGGTGAATATCAAGCGTCCTCATCGTGTCTGTTTGGGACTTGCCTAAAATTGAGGAGTCATACCAACGGGCACGATTGGGTTACCCACGTCCGTATTGATGAGAATCCTGTAATAAGGGGACATGATCTCTGCTCCGACAAGACGTGCCAATAAAATCGCCTCACGAAACGTGCGATGGCAGGCTGATGGAGAAAAACGGTTCGTGTGATGGTCAGGCCGTGGTGCGATGTCATGTTATGAAAGGTCGTCAGCAGATTAGATTTGTTGAAATATTATTCTCTCTACGGTGTTCGAAATCTTCTATGGAGTATTCGGAGGAAGAACCCGCCTTTTAATGCCGAAGACAAATCTGCGCGCCGGACTCATCGTCATTGAAGCCTGGTTCAGGGGCTACTGAGGGAGTCCTGGATTAGGGGGTCTCCGGACAGCCGGACTATATCCTTTGGCCGGACTGTTGGACTATGAAGATACAAGATTGAAGACTTCGTCCCGTGTCTGGATGGGACTCTCCTTGGTGTGGAAGGCAAGCTTGGCAATACGGATATGTAGATCTCCTCCCTTGTAACTGACTCTGCGTAACCCTAGCCCCCTCCGATGTCTATATAAACCGGAGGGTTTAGTCCGTAGGACAACAACAATCATACCATAGGCTAGCTTCTAGGGTTTAGCCTCTACGATCTCGTGGTAGATCAACTCTAGTAATACACATATCATCAAGATCAATCAAGTAGGAAGTAGGGTATTACCTCCATCGAGAGGGCCCGAACACAGGTAAACATTGTGTCCCCCGCCTCCTGTTACCATCCGCCTTAGACGCACAGTTCGGGACCCCCTACCCGAGATCCGCCCGGTTTTGACACCGACAGCTGGATTTAGATTGGAACAGGAGAGGAGCGGCGGTGGTTTAAGAGGAGAAGAGCGGAAGAGCAGCGCTGGTCTTGGAAGTATTTTTTTGTTTTGCGTATTTTGGGTCAAAATCTGACCACGTACTGTATTTTACAAGCAAAATGTGAATGCATGTCACAAAAAATTGTAACGTTTGGTTCGTATCTGAATGTACTTCCAAATTGAAGGGTAAATTGATTTTGATTTTGATCTAGTCACAGCGCGCCGGCCCTGTCGTCCAATCCTAAATCGCTGCGGCACGCTCCTCTCCCTCTTCTCCATTGCGAAACCACCTCCTCTCCTCTCCATCATCTCCAGTCCAAAACCACCATCTTGCCTCTCCCTCTTCTCCATTGCAAAACCACCTCCTCTCTCCTCAGACGAGGATCCCTTGACATAGCCCATCCTGCCATTGAGACACTGACACATGGGTCCCACCAAGCGCGGGGCCCACCTGTCAGCGACCGAAAGGCAGGGGAACCTCTCCTGTCCATCATCTCCATTCCAAAACCGGCATCTCGCGTCTCCCTCTTCTCCATTTCAAAACCACCCCCTCTCCTCTCCATCATCTCCATTCCAAAACCACCGTCTCGCATCTCCCTCTTCTCTATTGCAAGACCACCGTCTCTCCTCCCATCTTCCAAAGCTAGCACCGGACCACTCAGAAGGACACCTATGGAGGGGATGCAACAGCGAATCAGGCAGATTGCTGGTGGCGACCAGGCAAAGTTAGCCAGGTTGAAGGAGATCCTTACTTGGTTTGACAATGAGTGGGAGATTTCGAGGACGGTGAGGGCCATGTGGCAATGTATGCGAAAGAGCGAGACGACGGCGATGAGGGCGGCGATGTACTCCTCGGCGGCAGTCACGCCGCAGTCCTTCGAGTTCATCGAGTATCTCCTCTGGGCGATGGAGCAGACATATTCGCCCGAGGCGAAAGTCGGCGGATGTGGAGGGCGTACAGGTCGAAGGTCGAGCACCCAGAGGATAACGAATCGATCGAGTACGGTGTGCCGTCCGTGAGGGTGCAGAGCCAGCCGGAGCCATAGGAGTATTCGTTCTCCCACCGCAAGAGGTGGCCGGATGGCGCGACGTCGCTTCCTCGCTGTTCTCCACGGTTCCCCCGACGCTCGCCTTGTTTCAACGGCATCGGTAGGGTTTAAGGTAAGCTTCGCACTAACCTAATCTTCCATCTGCTCATGCTTACAATCAGTGTGACAACTAATAAAAATCATGCTTACAATCAGTCCCCGAGTACTACGCCAATCACCCTAAAATAGCTCTGGACTGTGAGTCAAAGTTGTGACACTGTGTACAAATAAAGAAAAATAGATTGGTGCTTCTTTCAGAAAAGAGTACACCCCTAGAAAACTGCCAATATAAGCTACTAGTATTTTTTTAAGTCTAAGCTACTAGTATTTGGTTAGAGGATTTGCTGCCGAGAAAGATCCGTCCACAGTGAGCGCCACACATCTCACTGATAGTGGTGGATGCCAATGCTTAGATGGAGCAGGCTTGGTGTCGGTAATTTTTACATGGCACCTCGCACTATGCATATATGCCGGTTCCATCCGTACATTTGTGCAGTTTCACCAAAATGCAGCTGAATAACCCTGTTTGCACAGATAATGAAAAGGTGTGATTACATTATACTGGCACTAGTTGATGAAACATACACTAATAAAAAGAAGAAAATATTACGTCATACTCGAAATTGACCCAAGTCTCCCCGATACACCTTCTGCCAGTGATGAACATCAGTGTACAGCACTAGTACAAGGAGGGGCCTTGAGACATTCAAATCTCTATTTTTGTGCAGATCAACTAAAATTAAGCACCCCAGTTTGCAGAAACGCTTAAGCATTAACAATGGGACTAGTTGATGAAACATACATTAACAAAGAGAAGCATTTTCTTTATCTACATTGGAAAGGAAATGATGGACAGGACACTCGCTCTATTTTAACTGTATTATTACTTCATTTTATCAGTGACACTAGGGTCGAGCAGGTGGCAAACGAGGTGTACCGTGTGTCGCAAGGATGAAGGCTGGGGGTGCTTAGACTGGGATGCTAAAGTTGGCTTTTTCAGTCCCTATCTTCCCTCTGATGTTTCTGTGGTAGCATTTGGGTTGTAATCCAAACTTGGTCGAGCTGGTGCTGCGTCCCCCTACCTGCCTAGCTTATGTGGCGAACTTGTCCCCTGCTAGTACTCAGTCTGTTGTAGTAGTAGTTGCATAACCGCCTGCTTTACACTGAGATGTTGTCGGATAATGGTTCTCTATGGTTGGGTTTCTTTAATGAAATCGGACGGAACCCCCTCTTTCGATATATAAAAAACAGTGGCACTAGCGTTGCCAAACCATTGCCTCAAATTAATAGTGCCACTAGATTAAGGTGCAAAATAATAACAATACTGCTTTATCATGGCAGAGCCAAAACAGTAGCACAAGAGCAGGATCAACATACAGGATCTTTGGCAAATGGTCAGGCAAAAATGGAACATACCTCGTGATGGGAACCGTATCTGTAGTCAATGCCATCGTAGAAGGGGTGACACCAGTCACCAAGATGGGTGATTCAATTCATCTTTTGATGCAGTTCACCTAAAATGAAGCAATGTCCGATGAGCTAGCAGCTACTTCTTCTTCTTCTTTTTAAGAAAAGGGCTCCAGCCCCGGTTCCATTTCCATCAGAAAACGAAACCCACAAAGCTTCTTCTTCATTAGTTGCAATAAAATTGAGCAAGATCAAGGTTGGTCGTGAAGCTCCTGGAGAGTAGGCGGACCAGGACAGTTGCATCTCTAAGGAAAAGAAGCAACTTATCTTAATGGGAAATTTAGCAAGACATGAAAAAAAGTGCCATTGATTCATATTACTGGAGGCATTACATTGAAAACAACATTGGTTTAACGTGTCCTTACTTTTAACAGTGCGACTGCTACATTTTACTAGTGGCATTACATAAGAGCGGCTCGGGGCAACAAACATCAGAAGACGATATCTGGGTTGGTCCCATTTTTGTTCGGTATATAGCCACCTTATGCTGTGTGAGACTAGCAAATCTAGTGTTGGACTTACTCTATTGACTTGTCCCCCAGTCCCCACTTTCTTTCCTTTTTCAACCAATAGATCGGGTTTATATTGAGTTTGTACTCCATTCCCTTTATTTCCCTATTAGAACTAGAGACCAGTTGGATAGCAGGTCTCGCTACTTTTTCCCCATTATTTCCTCTTTCGACCAAGTCCTAGATTCAGGTAACAAATCTTCCCCCACCCCACCCCCTTTCTTCCTTGTTTGAACCAAGTACTACTAGATTCAAGTGCATGAACTAGTTTTACCTCTTAACAGTAAAAAATTAGGTGGTTTTCAAACAGCCGATCGATCCTATCTACACGAGGGGGCCTGAGAAACAGTAAAAGATACAAATGCACAGGAGCTCGGGAAGTAGAGCAAGGCTGGTTTCGAAGGAAGTTATACCTGAGGGTCGCCGGGATGTCGCTAGGTGGGTGGCGGGAGGCCGGATCTGCCCACACTATGGCAGCAAGGAAGAAGGGGTGGGAGGCCCTCCCTCGTCAGCGATGCTTGGGAGAGAACGGCAAGGCACGCTGATCAGAATGCGCCGGCAGTGGGTAAGAGCCGTCGCCGAGGACGACCGCGTGAACGTTGCACCTTCTCACCTTTCCCGGCGGAGAGGATCCGGCTTGATCTGTGACCAGCGGTGAGTAGAGAGAGAGAGTGTGTGGCCACTGTTGTCGTGTTTAGATCTGGAGAGGACGAGACAGTGTGAAGAGAGCAACACTAGCAAGCAAGCGCGGAGGCTCCTGCCTATATAGTGGATTACTAATTTTCTTTTGTCTACCGGCCGGAGCCGGCTTGACCTCGGCAATGACTGTCGAGAAGTCTTCATGCACGTGCCCCAGAGGCGCAGCTGTCGTCATTTTGATCTAAAGCACCGGATTATAACATATAACACGAAAAAATGCCACATGACAAGAAATCATAACCTCATTGCCCAAAGGAGACAAAATGAATCCCGACGGACAAACTAGACGAGGATCAAAGCTCAAATTAAAGATAAACTCGTAGAAAAGGGTTCCGTCGATAGATGTCCTAATTAACATAGCCGGCTTGACCTAGATGGTAGCTGAGTAGTCTTCGTGCATGTGCCCCCAATGACTAGCCCAACTCAGTTGTCGGTGTTTAACCCTCGCAGTGATCCGAAGCACATGACACATAATTTTGCGAGATGACAAGAAACCTTTTTTTAGATTTCTCACCAGAACTACAGCCATGTACAACACAGCCTGCACGATATGTAGACGATAGCCAATCCAGGCGTGTCTGCTAAAGTCTGGTCACATGCATGGACGAACTAATCTTCCGTGTCTTGCAGGGATCATCCAGGTACCAATTTATGTACTCCTACAACACTTCTCTAGTAGTACTATCGCTCGTCTCTCTCTTCTATTAACTCACCCGATTGTGGGGCCGGGGAGTGTGCCTATGGTCGGTTCTCAATTGCGGTCCCACATGTGTGTGCAAACGCAATATGACGAGCGTTCCATTCGGAGAGCGGCGCGCCAGACTGACCAACCGTCTGGGGTGCGACGCGAACGCGACGGGCGTGCTGTATACTCCGTACATGTGTACCACCGTTTTCTTGAGGCTTTGCTCCATGGATACAAAATTAGTATACTGTACTATTTAAAAGTCGAGGGCGGGGCTTTTCCCATGCGGTAGCGGGGCATTTCCGCCTAGTCGGTTCGACAGAGACGCGAGAAGATGAGGGAGTAGGCTGCTGCAAACGTAGGGCTGTGTGATTTGACAGTGAGTTACTGCTGGACAGGTGGGGCCCGGTGATTTGACTTGCCATTATCATTTTAACTGCGGCGCTACGACCGGCGTGAGTCTCCCGATTCCTGACCACCTCCATACAGGTGCCTCTTCTGATGCTCCACCATGTAGAGGTTGGCTCTTGCTTGAGAGCCCACTCCTCCACTTTTTCCTTGCCTCTTTCCCCCACATATCCAAAAATGCCATGTAAAGCGGGCTTATAGCCCACTATTGTACTTGATCCTACAGGTGCTAAGCCTGCCACATAGACATAAAGTCTAATGTGGCAAGTTAATTAAGAAGAGAGAGACTAGTTTGGTGACCCCAGGAAGAAACGGTGATAAGCGCGTGTATCTAGATGAAGCAAACTTAGCAACAAAAAACTAAGCACCTATGCATTGGGGACTTGAGTTGCTAAGCCATTTAATGCCCATAGCACCTCATCTAAGCACCACTTCATTGGAAGAGGTCACTCCTTGGCAAATACAATAAATACTACAAAGAAAGAGATAGAGATAAGTAAACAAAAAAAATACTCGTATAGCCAACCTTATAACTAACCTTGTTGTATGAGTGACTAAGTGATGACTATGTATGACATGCCAACATCAGATAGCCTAACGCACCGTGTTAAATCTCCAAGGGCGCGACCGCAGCAATGCAGGCGACGGTCGTGGTAGGCGCGACCATGATAAGGGCTGTTGGCAGCCCTTGGATCTGAGATCAAACGGTCGCATGCTAAGTTGCTAAAAATTTGCAGAATAACCCTCCAGGATAGGATATTCACCCATAGGTCTAGAATCACGCCATGCAACCGTTCGATCTCAGATCCAAGGGCTCTCGGAAGCCCGTATCATGGGAGAATGGAAAGCTTCGTATCACCTGTAATTTTCCTGACGCTTGACATGACATCGAAAGCCATTTAATTGGGCGTCGAGTAGACATGACATCTAATTGGGCCCCCATAGTACTATGCATGAATCCATTTATCCACCAGGCAAGCCACTACCCTGCCATTCGCACGCGCCCCCCACTCGACATTTTTACAATCGATAAACCGCTCCTAGTCATCCCGTCCTTTCACATTACGGCAGTTCCACTAATCCTAACCCTACTGCCAGATCCATGGCGTCCCAAATCTCCATGATCGGCGGTGAGTACAAGGTTAGAACCATCACCGGCGATGAGTTTGATGTCATCTACACCCGTTCTTCCACAACGGTGAAAGAATTCCTTGCTCGCTTCAAACACATGTTTGAAAACTCAAATGATGAGTGGGTTGCTAGGCTAGATGTTGAGGACACCACAGTCCTGGGAAGCGAGAAGAAACTAAAGGAGGCAGAGAAGAAGAAGCCCGCCGTGATCCAGGTTTGTGTGCATGACTTATGCTTGGTCTACCACATATGCCATGCCGACGTTGAGTGCGAGGAATTTAAGAAGTGCCTCAAGGGCGGCCGAGTCAAATTCGTTACTGTAGACTTTAGGAACGACAAGGAAATCCTGGGCCGGATAGGCCTCATTGTAGGCCAGCCCTTCGATCTCCAGAAGGAAAGCCTAGTGTCCTCCTCTCAGCCTTCAATGTTGACCTTGGCAGCAGCCATGGTTCATCCTTCGTATGGTAAACTAGAGAAACCTCCGTACACGTTTCATCGTCATGCATGGCAGTGGAATGTACTAGATATAGACCACATCCACTATGCATAGACCACATCCACTATGCTGCAATGGATGGCTACCTTTGTTTATATATCTACAAGGGTTGGATGAAGAGAAAGAGCCAAGTGTGCGGTTCAAGCAAAGAAGTATCGCCCAAGAGGAAGAGGGACAAGGACGAGTCGAGGACGTGGACGAGGACTCCGAGTAAGGTGGCAGTGTCGTTGCTCATGGTGGTTCTAATGCAGTGTCTACCGGATTAGTTGCTTAGTTTAATTTCTGGTGTGCTTAGTTTTATTTGAGGGTGTGTTGTGCTGAGCCCCAAAGAGAATTATGTTATGTTTCTTCTCGTTATATTTCGTACATTTCATCTTTTAGTTGGTATAGTACTACCAGTCGTTTATTTACATTCTATACGAACAAAAAATAAGTCCAACATCATATAGCCAGCAGTTTAGTTGTCAAAAAATTTCAGGGTGCTTAATTTTGTCAAAGAATTCCAGGGTGCTTAGTTTTATTTGAGGGGTGTGTTGTGCTGGACACCATTAACTTATCATTGTGAGAATCGGCTTATTTTTGTCATGTAACATGTTCAACGGGTTTGACGTGAAAATAACAATGTCTAATGGCATTTCTGAGCAAACATCTAACTTAACGATGGCATTTTTTAGATATCTAATTGCATTTTTGAGCACGCATCTCACAGATCGATGGCATTTTTTGAGTAGTTGTAACTTCTAATGGAAAAACTGAGTAGTCATACACAACTAGTGGCATAAATAATAAGAACCCAAGAATTAAATAGGTATGCTAATTTCTTTATTTCTTTATTTCTTTATAACTTTATGTGTGAAACAATATATGCTGCATCCCCCCAGATTTTGTTTAAAGAGGCAACATAGAACTATATCAGTGCCCTGTTAAAGTTTGGAATTATTCCAGGTTCGTTTGGCCTTTTTTATACATTAATTGAGTTTTTGGTCATTTAATGTGGATAATTCAAATTTGAACTACAAGCACATGCTCTCGTGCACCAAAGTTGACTGAAAAATCACATGTGTGTCCTCGGGTGAATTTCTAGGTCCCATGCAAGAAATGGGAATGAAATTCAAACATCTGGGCATCGTGGTTCAACCGAGAACATTGAGAAGATTGGTTTTAAAATTCTTTTAAATCCAAAACACACCTGAAAATCATGAAACATGGCATGGTGTCATGTCATGGTACTACCATGCTGTGGTAAAAAAATTGCATAATAGGAACAAGTTTTGGTATAAGCTTTTTGCAAACCGGAGCTTCTCTCAAGAAGGCTCGTGGTTCAGAGAGGGAATGTGTCACCTTTGTGTGCATAATTCAAATTTTAAATACAAGCACATGCTCCAGTGCACCAAAGCTGGTTGAAAAATCACATGTGTGTCATCGGGTAAATTTCTAGGTCCCATGCCAGAAATGGGAATGAAATTCAAACATGTGGGCCTCATGGCTCGGCTGGAACTTGGTTTTTTAATTCCTGTAAATCCAAAACACGCATGAAAATCATGAAACTTGTCTTGGTGTCATGACATGGCACCAACATGCTGTGGTAATTTTGCTGTCCGATTTGCAAAGGCGCACACATTAACAATCAACGAAGTCATTTTGGAACAAGTGTTGTCACGTTACAATCGGAAACACAAGTATTATTGAAACCGTGGGCATTCTATTAACCATTTACGTGCCGCCACGCGTCCCCTTTTTTTATTAGCTAGGAGGCGCCATGCAGGGTAGCTATTTGAGTACGGGAGGCGTGCGATCAGACGCCTGCGCGTGCTTATCGGGAGGAGAGCCATTTGACCTCCATCTGCCATCCACCTCTCTCCCAAGGTCTCCATTAATGGCGCCCGAGCCTCTGTTTAATGGCATGGAAATGTCTCACTCGACTAAGATTTAAGAGAGAGAAAAGAAAATCTGAAAAGAAAATTTTTCATGGATTTTGATGTAAGATCCGACGGACCTATATAGCATCTACTGCGACTTATAACAAGACTGATGAATATATATAAGGATGACGAGAGTGGATAATAATTGTCTTACATAATTAGGAAGATAATGAAAAAAAGCCACATGCGGCTACGCCCGAAATACACAAGGGAAAAAGAAGAAGGAAGACGCATACAACGATCTGGCTCGCTGATCTCTACTTTCTTTATGCGCTGCAGGTCGCGGAGACTAGTTCTCGCGGCGGGCGATGATCTCTTTCATCAGTTTCATGTCCTTAATATGCTGCTTGGCAGCATCCACGGATTCCTCCACCAGCTTGTTGCGCTCGATGTGGAGCATGGCATTCTCGTCCATAAGTTTCTTGACGATGATGCCCGTCCTCTGCAACAAGGTAGCTGTCTCCTCCACCTGCTTCGCCCTTCCGGCGATCTTCGCCCTCAGCAGGTTGCGCTCGCCCCAGAGCTTCACACTGCCCTCCCCTAGTTGCTGGATGACGCAGGTAGCCTCCTCCTGCAACCTCGCCCAGCCGGAGATCTGATCCATCTGGCTATGGACCATCGCACGCATGTGCCTATAAGAGTCCTCGCCTGCCTGCGAGAAATTTTCCTAGGCCACCGCGGTGCGGCGGGACCTCCGTGCTGCTTCGGCGCGCGGCGAGACATCTCTGCTTCTTCCGCGGCGTGGCTGGACCAGTCTGCTACATCGACGGTGTGGCGGGACCTCCGTGCTGCTTCGGCGGTGCGGCAGGACCTCTGTGCTGCTACTGCTGCGCGGCTGGACATGTCGGCTGCTTTAGCGGTGAGGCGGGACATCTCTCGTGCTTCCTCTTCCATGCTCACCTCTCCCTAGTGGAAATCTCTCGACCCAGAACTCACGCTGGCCATGGCTTGATTGACTTGATTGTTTTTTGTGGATGAGGAATTGAGGAGGAATGTGCAGTCATCTTAGCATAGTAGTATTTATAACCGAGTACTACTAGTACGCTCCTAAGTGGGAAACCGTTTAGGTTGTGATCTGTGTGAACAGGTTTGCAACTAAATATAGCATGGTAGTAGTAGTAATTTGGAATGTGACGAGACGCACTCAAAATTTATTGACGGTTCTAGTTTCGAAGTGCGGCACTATTCCTGGATAGCGTAACGTCGGCACGTTTTCTCGGCCGTGATGTAGCATATGCCATGGTACTAGTTCTTTTTCTACTACTGTGTACGTGCAAAAACTGGCATCGTCGGATACATATCTTACGCTTGGCGTTCGACAGGAATAGCCTCGTGGCGAGCTATAGACTAGTCTTTTTTTCAGACGCATTACACCTATCTCTCGGGACTTCTCGCACGCACCATCACTGCTCCCTAGGTCGATGCCACCCACATACACTTGTACTCAAAAAGAGGTGCACGCACGCACTTTTCGTCCTCTCTCACACACGCATCTGTAGCTACGAATTGTAGTGTTCTCAACCATCCGATTGGCTCTATCATAGGTTTCACGTTGCTCCTTGGCCTTGAGATTGAAAAGTTTAAAACGAGGCGGCTAAGATGGAGGCGCGAGGTTTTGGTTAATGTGCGGGCTGCACACGGCACCAACACGACACGAGCTTCGTCTGCCTAGTGCGCATGCAGTCGGGTGAGTTGTCCAAGTATAGACACAATCAGGCCCTCATTGGTATCCGCGCCTCGACTTTGGCTGGTCATAGTGGAGAGTAGCATAGACTAGTTACTAGTCTATGTTACTAGTACCTTCATAGTGGGTAGTGTCATATAGTATATGCATAATTTGGCGACGAGCGCTCTCTATATGTACCACCTTTTTTCTTTAATTACATCTTGTTAGTTTTGCTCCATGGCGCAATCCATCGATACTACTACTGTACAAATGTATACATTTTTTAAAAGGCTAGAGGGTGGGGCAGTCTAGCTTGGTCCTTTTCACGAGAGGTGAGGCCTTTGTGATTTGACGGCTCGTTACTGCATGAAGGCGGGGCCTTGTGATTTGACTGCTCGTATAAATGTGCCGACGACCTGAGGAGGAGTAAAGAACCATGCGGTATACTCAAGTTTTCCACTGGAGTACGACGGAGGAGCACAAAACACGACAGCCCAGTGCCATATCCTCTACTCTCTACTCTTATTATATATTACTAGCAAGAGGCATTGTTCTATTGGTGATAAAGAATGATCTAATTTGCTAGTCATCTCATTTTTAGCATTGTTCTATTCATGCCTCACAGAGAAGGTGACACGTGCGGCGAAACACCCGAAGCAAAATAAGAAACACAGGAGCAAAAGAAGAAGGAGGATTATCACCCCAAAAAAAGAAGGAAGACGCACACACAAGTCTGGGGCGCTGCTCTCACTACATGAAGGGTTGCTGGCCGCGGAGTCGTAACTGCTTCTTCATCGCCTCCACGACCTCCATCTCCTTGCGCGTCTCCTCCGCCATCTTCATCATTGTGTCCATGACGCGGGATTTCTCGACGCGAGCCTTCATCATCTGTTCCACGGCCACATTACGTACCTTCATAGCAGCCGGGTGCTTGATGCGGAGCTTCGCCAACTCCTCCTTATGTTCCATGATGAGGGCCTGCAACATCTTCATTGAGGAACTACTATTCTCATGCAGCTTCTTCTAGCCGGCGTTCTCCTCCTTCAGCAGGTTGAGCTCGTGGCAGAGCTCGCCTTGTCCTCCTGAAGTTGCAGGATTTCGCTGGTCGCCTTCTTCTCCGAGGCAATGCTCTTCTTCAGCAGCATCACCAAGCCGGTAGTCAACTCCCCTGCTCATTGAGCTTAGCGGGCATGTCGTTGAGGCTCTCCTTCAGCAGCTCCACCAAGCTGTGGATGAACTCCTTCTGCTTATTGAGGTGCTTATTGAGCTAACCGGGCATGCCGTCGAGGGATAACGACTCCAGCGCCGCCAGCTCAGCATGCTCGCCTCCGCGTCTAGGGCGCTCCTGGCAGCCATCACCTGCCCGTGAGAGATCTTTCGAGGTCTCTGTGTTCCGGCGAGCCCTCTTTTTTTTCCGCAGCCTTGGTTGCCCCTCCCTTGTTACGAGTAGTTCTCGACCTAGAGCTCTACACACCGGCCATGGCAAGGACGGACGAAGAAGGAGGACTTATGAGGAGGATGGTAGAGTAATTTTCGGTTAGGTAGTTCCCCTTTTATAACCTAAGTACTAGCACTAATACTAAAACCTGCATAGTGGGAACACGTTCAGGTTTGGTACGTACTGGTAGGTGTGAGCAGGCTTGCACTTAATTATAGCACTAGTACTTTCGAATGTGATGGGAACAAGGTAAAGTTTAATTGATGGTTTTTGGTTTCGAGGCCCGAAACGGCCCCCGATGAGTTTAGTGGAACATAAATTTAAAGTAGACTACACTGCTCAGATGCGTAAATATTATGTTACTGTCAAAATTGGCACAAAATCTGAAGGAGACCAATGGAAGTACTACTAGCAACCCATGATTTAACTACTCGCATGTGCGCAGTGGAGTAGTAATGTCCTTCTTCCTCCCTCACGTCCACTCAATTTGCATGCGCTGTATTACATGACCATCAATGAAGTGAAGGACTTTACACGCGTCAAATTATCACATGGGGTGGATCTTGGTACAGAATTGCGTCTGCCCGTGTACTCGTGTGCGTGCGAGGGAATGAGTGCATGCGTGGTGTGCATGCACATCTTCGCTTCATGCATGTACCACCAGTGCGACTCAGGGAGGACGAGTACATTCTTCTGGAACCAGCAGCACGTCACTATCATCAATCCACACAAGGACGTCGTGACAATGATACGTCCATTTTGCATCATGCTTTTATATCGATATTTATTGCATTATGGGCTGTTATTACACATTATGTCACAATACTTATGCATATTCTCTCTTATTTTACAAGGTTTACATAAGGAGGGACAATGTCGGCAGCTGGAATGGAATTCTGGAAAAGGAGCAAATATTAGAGACCTATTCTGCACAACTCCAAAAGTCCTGAAACTCCACGGAAGTTGTTTTTGGAAATAATAAAAAATACTGAGCGAAGAAAATACCAGAGGGGGCCCACACCCTGGCCACGAGGGTGGGGGCGCGCCCTACCCCCCTGGGCGCACCCCCCTCCCTCATGGGCCCCCTGGTGGCACTCCGGTGCCCATCTTCTGCTATATGAAGTCTTTCGCCCGAAAAAAAAAGCATAAGAAAGCTTTCGGGACGAGACTCCACCGCCAAGAGGCGGAACCTTGGCGGAACCAATCTAGGGCTCCGGCGGAGCTGTTCTGCCGGGGACACTTCCCTCCGGGAGGCGGAAATCATCGCCATCGTCATCACCAACGCTCCTCTCATCGGGAGGGGGCCAATCTCCATCAACATCTTCACCAGCACCATCTCCTCTCAAACCCTAGTTCATCTCTTGTATCCAATTCTTGTCTCTAAGTCCGGGATTGGTACTTGTAGGTTGCTAGTAGTGTTGATTACTCCTTGTAGTTGATGCTAGTTGGTTTATTTGGTGGAAGATCGTATGTTCAGATCCTATATGGATAATAATACTCCTGTGATTATGAACATGAATATGCTTTGTGAGTAGTTACGTTTGTTCCTGAGGACATGGGAGAAGTCTTGCTATTAGCAGTCATGTGAATTTGGTATTCGTTCGACATATTGATGATATGTATGTTGTCTCTCCTCTAGTGGTGTTATGTGAACGTCGACTACATGACACTTCACCATTGTTTGGGCCTAGAGGATGGCTTTGGGAAGTAATAATTAGATGATGGGTTGCTAGAGTGACAGAAGCTTAAACCCTAGTTTATGCGTTGCTTCGTAAGGGGCTGATTTGGATCCATATGTTTCATGCTATGGTTAGGTTTACCTTAATACTTATTTTGTAGTTGCGGATACTTGCAATAGGAGTTAATCATAAGTGGGATGCTTGTCCAAGTATGGACAACACCGAAGCACCGGTCCACCCAGATATGAAATTATCAAAGTACCGAACGCGAATCATATGAATGTGATGAAAACTAGCTTGATGATAATTCCCATGTGTCCTCGGGAGCACTTTCCTTTATATAAGAAATTGTCCAGGCTTGTCCTTTGCTACACAAAGGATTGGGCCACCTTGCTGCACTTTATTTACTTTTGTTACTTGTTTCTCATTACAAATTATCTTATCACAAAACTATCTATTACCTATAATTTCAGTGCCTGCAGAGAATACCTTGCTGAAAACCGCTTATCATTTCCTTCTGCTCCTCGTTGGGTTCGACACTCTTACTTATCGGAAGGACTACAATAGATCCCCTACACTTGTGGGTCATCAAGACTCTTTTCTGGCGCCGTTGCCGGGGAGTGAAGCACCTTTGGTAGGTGGAATTTGTTAAGAGTAATCCTCTGAGGGGCTTGCTCGGGGTATCTTCACCCCGACCAGTAGAGCAAAGAGTTGCTCCTCAACCTACTGAAACTGCTGAAAATGAAAATGTCTACTTTGAAATTCCTTCGGGTATGATAGAAAAACTGCTAGCTAATCCTTCTGCAGGAGATGGAACGTTACATCCTAATGAGCACCTAATATATGTGGATGAAGTTTGTGGATTATTTAAGCTTGCAGGTATGCCCGATGATATTATCAAGAAGAAGGTCTTCCCTTTATCTTTGAAGGGAGATGCATTGACATGGTATAGGCTAGGTGATGATATGGGATCATGGAACTACAAACGATTGAAATTGGAATTCATCAGAAGTTTTACCCTATGCATCTTGTTCATCGTGATCGTAATTATATATATAATTTTTGGCCTCGTGAAGGAGAAAGCATCGCTCAAGCTTGGGGGAGGCTTAAGTCAATGTTATATTCATGCCCCAATCATGAGCTCTCAAGAGAAATGATTATTCAAAAAATTTATGCTCGGCTTTCTGACAACAATCGCACCATGCTCGATACTTCTTGTGCTAGCTCGTTTATGATGAAGATTATTGAATTCAAATGGGATTTATTGGAAAGAATTAAACGCAACGCTGATGATTGGGACCTCGACGAAGGTAAGGAGTCAGGTATAACACCTAAGTTTGATTGTGTTAAATCTTCTATGGATACCAATGTTTTCCGTAAATTCAGCACTAAATATGGACTTGACTCTGAGATAGTAGCTTCTTTTGTGAATCTTTTGCTGCTCACGTTGATCTCCCTAAGGAGAAGTGGTTTAAATATCATCCTCCCATAGAAGTAAAAGTAGTTGCACCTATTAAAGTTGAAGAAAAGACTATCACTTATAATGATCCTATTGTTCCTACTGCTTATGTTGAGAAACCACCCTTCCCTGTTAGAATAAAGGATCATGCTAAAGCTTCATCTGTGGTTCGTAAAAGCAATATTAGAACTTATACACCTCCTGAGCAAGTTAAAGTTTAACCTAATATTGCTATTGTTAAAGATCTCTTGGCTGATAATATTGATGGGCATGTTATTTATTTCTGTGATGAAACTACTAGAATTGCTAAACCTTGTGCTAAAGATAAACATAGACCTGTGGTAGGCATGCCTGTTATTTCTGTTAAAATAGGAGATCATTGTTATCATGGCTTATGTGACATGGGTGCTAGTGCCAGTGCAATACCTATTGACTTATACAAATAAATTATGCATGATATTGCACCTGCTGTGTTAGAAGAAATTGATGTCACAATTAAGCTTGCCAAAAGAGATACTGTATCACCAATTGGAATTGTTAGAGATGTTGAAGTCTTGTGTGGGAAAACTAAATATCATGCTAATTTTCTTGTTCTTGGTTCCCCACAAGATAGCTTTTGTCCCATTATATTTGGTAGACCCTTCTTGAACACTGTTAATGCTAAGATAGACTGCAAAAAGGATGTTGTTACTGTTGGTTTGGATGATATGTCTCATGAGTTCAACTTTTCAAAAAAATTCGTAGACAGCACCGTGAAGAGGAATTGCCTAGTAAGGATGAAATTATTGGTCTTGCTTCTATTGCCGTACCTCCTAGTTACCCTTTATAACAATATTTGCTAGACCATGAAATTGATATGTTTATGAGTGAAAGAAGGGAAATAGATGAAGTGTTCTTTAAACAGGGTCCTATTCTGAAACACAATTTGCCTGTTGAAATCCTAGGGGATCCTCCTCCACCCAAGGGTGATCCCGTGTTTGAGCTTAAACCAGTGCCTGATACTCTTAAATATGCTTATCTTGATGAAAAGAAGATATATCCTGTTATTATTAGTGTTAACCTTTCAGAGAAGGATAAAGAAAAATTATTGAAAACTCTGAAGAAGCACCATGCTACTATTGGATATACTCTTGATGATCTTAAGGGCATTAGTCCCACTCTATGTCAACATAAAATAAATTTGGAGAAAGATGCCAAACCAGTTATTTATCACCAATGACGCCTGAATCATAAGATGAAAGAAGTGGTAAGAAAGGAAATACTAAAGCTCCTTGAGGCAGGTATTATTTATCCCGTTGCTGATAGTCAGTGGGTAAGTCCTGTCCATTGTGTTCCTAAGAAGGGAGGTATTATCGCTGCTCCTAATGATAAAGATGAATTGATTCCGTAAAGAATTATTACAGGTTATAGGATGGTAATTGATTTCTGCAAATTAAATAAAGCTACTAAAAAAGATCATTACCCCTTGCCATTCATTGAACAAATGCCAGAAAGATTATCCATACACACACAGTTTTGCTTTCTAGATGGTTATTCTGGTTTCTCTCAAATACATGTGTCAGCTGATGATCAAGCTAAGACCACATTTACTTGTCCTTTTGGTACTTTTGCTTATAGACGTATGCCTTTTGGTTTATGTAATGCACCTGCTACCTTTCAAAGATGCATGATGGCTATATTCTCTAATTTTTGTGAAAAGATTTGTGAGGTTTTCATGGATGATTTCTCCGTCTATGGATCCTCTTTTGATGATTGCTTGAGCAACCTTGATCGAGTTTTGCAGAGATGTGAAGAAACTAATCTTGTCTCGAATTTGGAGAAGTGCCACTTTATGGTTAATGAAGGCATTGTCTTGGGGCATAAAATTTCTAAAAGAGGTACTGAAGTTGATAAAGCCAAAGTTGATGTTATTGAAAAGATGCCATGTCCCAAGGACATCAAAGGTATAAGAAGCTTCCTTGGTCACACCGGATTTTATAGGAGGTTCATTAAGGACTTCTCAAAAATTTCTCGGCCTCTGAATAATTTATTACAAAAAGATATACAATTTGTCTTTGATGATGATTGTGTTGAAGCATTTGAAATACTTAAGAAAGCATTGATTTCTGCACCTATTGTTCGGCCACCTGATTGGAATTTACCCTTTGAAATCATGTGTGATGCTAGTGATTATGTTGTAGGTGCTGTTCTAGGGCAAAGAGTTGATAAGAAATTAAATGTTATTCAATATGCCAGTAAAACTCTAGACAATGCCCAGAGAAATTATGCCACTACTGAAAAAGAATTCTTAACAGTTGTATTTGCTTCTGATAAGTGTAGACCTTATATTGTTGATTCTAAAGTAACTATTCACACTGATCACGCTACTATTAAATATCTTATGGAAAAGAAAGATACTAAACCTAGACTTATTAGATGGGTTCTCTTGCTACAAGAATTTGATTTGCATATTATTGATAGAAAAGGAGCTGAGAACCCCGTTGCAGACAACTTGTCTAGGTTAGAGAATGTTCTTGATGACCCACTACCTATTGATGATAGCTTTCCTGATGAACAACTAAATGTCATAAATGCTTCTCATACTACTCCATGGTATGCTGATTATGCTAATTACATTGTTGCTAAGTTTATACCACCCAGTTTCACATACCAACAAAAGAAAAAGTTTTTCTATGATTTGAGACATTACTTTTGGGATGACCCACATCTTTATAAAGAAGGAGTAGATGGTGTCATTAGACGTTGTGTACCTGAGCATGAACAGGAATAGATCCTATGCAAGTGTCACTCCGAGGCTTATGGAGGACACCATGCTGGAGATAGAACTGCACATAAGGTATTGCAGTCCGGTTTTTATTGGCCTACTCCTTCAAGGATGCCCATAAGTTTGTCTTATCTTGTGATGAATGTCAAAGAATTGGTAATATTAGTAGACGTCAGGAAATGCCTATGAATTATTCACTTGATATTGAACCATTTGATGTTTGAGGCTTTGATTATATGGACCGTTTCCTTCCTCTAATGGGTATACTCATATTTTAGTTGTTGTTGATTACGTTACTAAGTGGGTAGAAGCTATTCCAACTAGTAGTGCTGATCATAACACCTCTATTAAGATGCTTAAAGAAGTTATTTTTCCGAGGTTTGGAGTCCCTAGATATTTATTGACTGATGGTGGTTCACATTTTATTCATGGTGCTTTCCGTAAAATGCTTGCTAAATATGATGTTAATCATAGAATTGCATCTCCTTATCATCCGCAGTCTATTGGTCAAGTAGAATTGAGTAATAGAGAACTCAAATTAATTTTGCAAAAGACTGTTAATAGATCTAGAAAGAATTGGTCCAAGAAACTTGATGATGCATTATGGGCCTATAGAACTGCATATAAAAATCCTATGGGTATGTCTCCTTATAAAATGGTTTATGGAAAAGCATGTCACTTACCTCTCGAACTAGAACATAAGGCATATTGGGCTATTAAAGATCTCAACTATGATTTCAAACTTGCCAGTGAGAAGAGGTTATTTGACATTAGCTCACTTGATGAATGGAGAACCCAAGCCTATGAGAATGCCAAATTGTTTAAAGAAAAAGTTAAAAGATGGCATGACAAAAGAATACAAAATCGTGAGTTTAATGTAGGTGATTATGTATTGTTATACAAATCTCATTTAAGATTTTTTGCAGGAAAACTTCTCTCTAATTGGGAAGGTCCTTACGTTATCGCGGAGGTCTATTGTTCCGGTGCCATAAAAATCTACAACTTCGAAGGCACAAATCCGAAGGTGGTGAACGGTTAAAGAATTAAACATTATATCTCAGGTAATCCTATAAATGTTGAAACTAATGTTATCGAAACCGTAACCCCGGAGGAATACATGTTTACACTTTCCGTAACGCGTTTGAGACTCCGAAAAGGAATAGGTATGTGGTACGGTAAGTAAACCGACTCCAAAACAGTTCTAATGGCAATTTTTCTCCGTTTTGGAATATTTAGAAAAATAGAAAAATAAGAAGCAGTCGGGAAGGACACGAGGCCTCTACGAGGGTGGAGGGCGCGCCCCCTGCCTCGTGGGCACCTCGTGCGCTCTCTGCACTTCGTTTTCTTGCACGATACGTATTTTGGTTGGTAAAAATTCATTATATAATCTCCTGGAGGTTTTGACCACCGTATCACGCAATTATCCTCTATTCTTGTTTCGAGCTGTTTTTTGTCAGGGTTGTCAAGGCCAGGCATCATGTCGTCCCCCTCCTCCAACAATGTTGACAACGATGCTTGGCTAATGAAGATAGAGTTGAAGAGGGAAGAACCCATGGAGATCAACAAGGATGAAGGGATCAAGAAGGCCACGGAGGACCAAGCTCCAGCAACAGAAGGCATCTTCAACTTGATCACAATCTTCTTACCCCAACTGAGATCGAAGCTTTCAAGATGATTGAGTTAGCTCGTATACAAAACAAGTATCTCACACGTGAAAATATTTTGTTGAAGGAGCATATCACCGCACTCAAGGGCATTATCCGCAAGCTGGAGGATCTCTTACGCTTGATGTGTGACTATCCATCATCACCTCCATCTTCTTCACCAACAAAGGGGACATAATCACATTGGTATGGGCACTCTCCTTGGCAACTTCCAAGCTTGGGGGAGGTGCCTCGGTATCGTATCACCATCACATCTCTATCTTTACCGTTTTTCTTAGTTCGATCCTTTTAGTAATATCTTGATCTAGTAGAATAAAGTTTTAGTATGATCTAGCATTGAGTTTTGCTTTATGATCCCTTTATGTAATCGAGTCCGTGAGCTATATAATAAAGATTAGTGTTGAGTCAAGGGCTTGATTATTTTGCTATGATCTTGAGGGAATAAAAGAAAAAGAAAGAATAAAAAGAAATAAAAATAGATCATATTGATCTTATGGAGAGTAATGACTTCACATAGAAAGAGTATGATGATTAAAATTGTTGAGAGTTGACAAACATGGTTTTGGTCACCGTTGCAATTAATAGGAAGTAATAAAGAAAGAGAGGTTTCACATATAAATATACTATCTTGGACATCTTTTATGATTGTGAGCACTCATTAAAATATGACATGCTAAAGAGTTGATGTTGGACAAGGAAGACAACGTAATGGGTTATGTTTTCTTATATCTGAAATAAAGTATATTGTCATGGATCATCCAACATGTTGAGCTTGCCTTTCCCCCTCATGCTAGCCAAATTCTTTGCACCAAGTAGAGATACTACTTGTGCTTCCAAATACCCTTAAACCCAGTTTTGCCATGAGAGTCCACCATATCTACCTATGGTTGAGTAAGATCCTTCGAGTAAGTTGTCATCGGTGCAAGAAATAAAAATTTCTCTCTAAATATGTATTATTGATTAGTGTGGAGGAAATAAGTTTTATACGATCTTGTGATGTGGAAGAAATAAAAACGACGTACTGCATAATAAAGGTCCATATCAAAAGTGGCAATATAAAGTGACATTCTTTCGCATTAAGATTTTGTGCATCCAACTTTGAAAGCGCATGACAACCTCTACTTCCCTCTGCGAAGGGCCTATCTTTTACTTTTATCTTCTACCTTATGCAAGAGTCATGGTGATCTTCACCTTTCTTTTTTACATTTTATCCTTTGGCAAGCACAGTGTGTTGGAAAGATCCTGATATATATATCCAATTGGATGTAAGTTAGCATGAACTATTATTGTTGACATTACCCTTGAGGTAAAAGGTTGGGAGGCGAAACTATAAGCACCTATCTTTCTCTGTGTCCGATTAAAACTCCATAACCACAAGTATTGCGTGAGTGTTAGCAATTGTGAAAGACTAAATGATAGTTGATTATGTGGACTTGCTGAAAAGCTCTGACATAGACTCTTTCTGATGTTATGATAAATTGCAATTGCTTCAATGACTGAGATTATAGTTTGTTGGTTCTCAATGAAGTTTCTGATTCATACTTGACATTATGAATAGATTATTACTTGAGCATAAGAAATAATATGACAATATCCATATATGTTGATGTTATAAGAATGATCATGATGCCCTCATGTCCGTATTTTATTTATCGACACCTCTACCTCTAAACATGTGGACATATTTATCATTATCGGCTTCCACTTGAGGACAAGCGAGATCTAAGCTTGGGGGAGTTGATACGTCCATTTTGCATCATGCTTTCATATCGATATTTATTGCATTATGGGCTGTTATTACACATTATGTCACAATACTTATGCCTATTCTCTCTAATTTTACAAGGTTTACATAAGGAGGAGAATCTTAGCCTGGAATTTTGGGCTGGAAAAGGAGAAAATATTGGAGACCTATTTTGCACAACTCCAAAAGTCCTGAAACTCCACAGAAGTTGTTTTTGGAAATAAAAAAATACTGAGCGAAGAAAATACCAGAGGGGGCCCATACCCTGGCCACGAGGGTGGGGGCGCGCCCTACCCCCTGGGCCCGCCCCCTGCATCATGGGCCCCCTGGTGGCCCTCCGGTGCCCATCTTCTGCTATATGAAGTCTTTCGTCCGAAAAAAATCATAAGCAAGCTTTCGGGACGAGACTCCGCCGCCACGAGGCAGAACCTTGGCGGAACCAATCTAGGGCTCCGGCGGAGCTGTTCTGCCGGGGACACTTCCCTCTAGGAGGGGAAAATCGTCGCCATCGTCATCACAAATGCTCCTCTCATCGGGAGGGGGCCAATCTCCATCAACATCTTCACCAGCACCATCTCCTCTCAAACCCTAGTTCATCTCTTTTATCCAATTCTTGTCTCTAAGTCTGGGATTGGTACTTGTAGGTTGCTAGTAGTGTTGATTACTCCTTGTAGTTGATGCTAGTTGGTTTATTTGGTGGAAGATCATATGTTCAGATCATATATGCATATTAATACTCCTCTGATTATGAACATGAATATGCTTTGTGAGTATTTACGTTTGTTCCTGAGGACATGGGAGAAGTCTTGCTATTAGTAGTCATGTGAATTTGGTATTTGTTCGATATTTTGATGAGATGTATGTTGTCTCTCCACTAGTGGTGTTATGTGAACATCGACTACATGACACTTCACCATTGTTTGGGCCTAGAGGAAGGCATTGGGAAGTCATAAGTAGATGATGGGTTGCTAGAGTGATAGAAGCTTAAACCTTAGTTTATGCGTTGCTTTGTAAGGGGCTGATTTGGATCGATCTGTTTCATGCTATGGTTAGGTTTACCTTAATACTTCTTTTGTAGTTGCGGGTGCTTGCAATAGGAGTTAATCATTAGTGGGATGCTTGTCCAAGTAAGGACAGCACCCAAGCACCTTTCCACACACATATAAAATTATCAAAGTACCGAACGCGAATCATATGAACGTGATGAAAACTAGCTTGATGATAATTCCCATGTGTCCTCGGGAGCACTTTCCTTTGTATAAGATATTGTCCAGGCTTGTCCTTTGCTACACAAAGGATTGGGCCACCTTGCTGCACTTTATTTACTTTTGTTACTTTTTGCTCGTTATAAATTATCTTATCACAAAACTATCTATTACCTATAATTTCAGTGCTTGCAGAGAATACCTTGCTGAAAACCGCTTATCATTTCCTTCTGCTCCTCGTTGGGTTCGACACTCTTACTTATCGAAAGGACTATGATAGATCCCCTACACTTGTGGGTCATCAGACAACGCCTCCACATGTGCCATGTGGCTTCATGAACTGTAAGAGAGACACTGTGTAGCATGCCATTGTGTTTTGCACATACTCAAAGTACTAGTAAGGTACACGTGCATTGCACGTGTCAGATTTTGCAACCAAATTATGAATAAATACCACACTGTAGCATGTAAGCTCTGAGTCATATATGCCTGATGTAGACCTTCATTTAATTCTTATAGTTCATCTCATTCAAAATCAATTAGTTTTTATAAAAAAACTAGGGCCTCTTTGATTCGTAGGATTTCCAAAACGCGGGAATATGATGAACATGGGATTAGAGTGGAATCTCGTCTTGAATCCTACAGGATGGTACGAGTGTTTGATTGTGCATAGAAAAAACACAGAATTCTTTCAAAGAGGTTTGAGTGTATGGGATGTTTCCTATGAAATCTAGTGCAAATGAATCATATGGAAAAATTCCTTTGGTTTACAATCCTACGAATCAAACAACCAAGATAGGAAAAATTCCTAAGGATTAGAATCCTCCAAAATTTCTTCGAGAATCCTTTGAATCAAAGAAGCCCTTAATCTATTTTATGATTCCTGGAATTGTGCGTTTTAAAGCATAAAGTAAAAACAAATAATGGCAATTCAACTAGAAAAAAAGTTTGGGCAGTTATGATACGGAAGATTCTAGAACAAGGGAGAACCACTGTCGTTTTGATATTTGTGCATTATGCTTAAGTTCAACCATGGAGTCTGCCAGATTGTACATGTGGCAAAATCTGGTGGGGGCTAGAAGATGATGCGAGGGGCCGAGTGGAGGGAGACTATGAAGGAGTGCACAACTGCGAGATCGATATTTAGAGAGAGGGGCGAGAACATGCGCTGTTATTGCAGCGGCGGAGCCATGAAAAATGTCCCATGAGCTAGGGGGCCAAGCATTGCTAATCTTTTACGAGGAGGGTCAATTCATCAACTTAAACCATTTTTACCAGCAATTGTCTAATGATCACATTCATATTAGCCTCGATATATAGTGATGTTAGGGGGGCAGGGCCCTTGCTGCCCCTGTCTTCGCCATTGTGCGCGCGTCTGAGAGATGAAGCGGAAGGCATGGATGATGAGAGGGGGACGTTGGATATATAATTAATGTGGGTGTATTAGCTATATATGTAATCCTATATAGAGAGGTATAGATTGATCGATGTGGACGTGGGAAAGAGGGTGAGACCTCACTAGATATATAGATTGATCGGTTTATGTGGAAAACTATGAAAGACCTAGCTATACACACACACACACATAGAACATCGATCGTTGCACATGCACGTGAGAGATAAAGAATGCCTGATATGATGGAGAGGGGGATGTGTGTGTGTGTGTACCTTCATGGGAGACCGACCTGAAGAAAACGATTGCATGTGTGCGACGGATAATGCCGACTGGTAGTGTGTGTGTATGCATGCACGAGAGAAAGTTAGTGGTACAATTATAAAGAGAAGACCAATGTGTGGGTGTAAAAGACTAGGTGAGGTCATAATCAATGTAAAGTTAAATTCAAATATTTGAATAAGGGATCATGATGTTTGAAACCCATGCATGCATGAATATGTCGGGGAGGCTGATCTGGCCCACGAACACCTATGGGACCGGCGGACCGAGCCCCTTTCGGTTCGGCGGGGGGCGGAGGTCGCACAAAGAGCAGATCGAGGTGAAGCACACGAGCAGTTTACCCAGCTTCGGAGCTCTCCAGAGAGATAACACTCCCTCTGCTGCATGTCCGAAGCGTATTGAGTTCTTGCTCAGAGCGCTGAGTGCTATGATACACACAAGCTGCTAACGAGACCGAGCATGAGTGTTCTCGGCTTGAACCTTCCCCCTCCTTTTTTCCTACGTTGCATGGGCCTCCTTTTATATGCTAAAGGGTCTCCGGCGGTGGCAACGTAGACAAGGGTAAAAATGGAAAAGGAGTGGTTGGTACAGCTACTTATGCGATGTATCATACCTAACCACGGCGACAGGGGACAAAGGCATTAAATGCCCGTCTCGCCGCCTAACAGTGCGAAAAGGGACCGTCGGGCGCCACCGCTTGCCACGATGGCAATCTTGTCGGCGCCGCTTGCCACCGCGCTCCGGCCGCAGACCTCTTGCCACGTCGCTGGAAAGGTCCAGGCGACACATTAGTGGATCTCTTGGAGCGCAGGTACAAAGTGGTGGTCTGCGCGGCAAGCGCCTTTGCCGCGGTTGTTGTCTTGTTGCGTCCGGAAGCTTGTCGCTCACGGGCCTTCCGGCAAGCTCCTCTTGCCGGGCCTTGTCTCCTCGGGGCCTTGGGTGGCCTTCCCGGCAAGCTCCTCTTGCGGGGCCTTGTCTCCTTGGCTTGAATACTTTGTTCTTGAATGGCTCCAAAGGAACCACGGAGGACCTCGGCGGTCACCCGGTAAGCCTTGCCGCGGAGGGCTGCAATTGCCCGTGCACAAGTTCGGGATACTAGGGTACCCCTACTCTAGTACACCGACAGAGCCCCCGGGCCTGGGCCACACACGGTGCCGAGCGCTGTTGGGCCAGGCCCAAAACAGGGCACGGGCACGCGCGGCCTGGGTTACGCCGTAACTCACCCCGGACCCACCACGCCCTCCACGAACAGCACGCGTCGAATGCGGCGTCGTGTGAGAGATCGTGGGTGGTTTCTTTATTCGGAAAGACGGAACGTCCGCCCCCTTTCTTTGCTGATATCCGACTGCTGATTTGTGTAGGAGCAGAGCAGCCTTACCAGGAGTGCCACAAGCCGCTCGACATGCCTTCTGCTTCGACTACACCGCCAAGGGAGGATTCCCGGCAGGGGCGTTCTCCGGCAAGGGAGACTTCTCCGGCAAGGGGCAGTACCAGCGATCCCCTGGTGGCGGAGACCATGACTGCAGACCCTAGCACAGGTAATCCTCTTGCTTGAAAACTTTCCTTGTGTTCTTCTTCTTCTGATTTTCTTTTTGAATATTTGCTTGACTTTTCTTCATTTTCCGGTCGTCAGATCCAATGGAGACCGAGGCCGCCGGCGAGGAGGACGCGCTGCAATATCGACGACGCCGCTGCCATCGGAGAAGAAGTCGGGCCGACGAGCCCACCGTGAAGAGGCCGACAAAGCTGCCGCCGCAGGTGGGCGAGGTCCGGCGATCGTGACCGACGGCCCCCGAGGCCGCAGGAGCGCCAGGCGCTAAGCCGACCGCCGATCACTCCTCAGCTGCGGCAGCGTCGGGCTCAGAAGAGCCCCAGCCCGGCGCCTATTTGAGGGCGGCGATGGCGTCTTCATCAAGCTCCACGGTCGCCGAGCTCGTGGCGCCCGGCCGAAGGAGAAACTTTTGATGAAGAGCTGCTCGCCTCCGCTGGACTGACGCTGGTCGACGCACCAAACAGCAGCAGCGGCGAGTCTGAGGAGGAGTAGCTGCTGCAGAAGCTGCTGTCGCTCTACCGCTCCCGACAAGCCAAGCTGGAATCCCGGGAAGCGCTTGTCGCGAAGGCGGGAGCAGACATCGAGAACCGCGCGGAGGAGCTCCGGGGCCTCAACCAGGAAGCTCTCCGGTCCCTGGCAGAGGAGCGAGAGCGACTCGCCGAGGAGCGCAAAGCCTTCCTCCTCGAGAAGGCTGAAGCTAAGGAGCAACAGCGGCTTGCCGCCGAGAAGCTATCTGCGCAGGAAGGCGAGTTGGCGTAGAGGAAGGTTAATCTTGACAGCCATGAGGAGGATCTAGCCACGCGCGAGCAAACATTTGGCGGGGCTCTCAAGGAAGCAAAGGATGCCGCCGCAGCTGCCGAGGCCGCCAAGAAGGAGCTGGAGACGAAGGTGATGCAGCTGGAGGCCAATCTCAAGGAGAGCGGCGAGGAGCTTGCTGCACTCAAGCATGAGCACGAGAAGGACGCCTACACTCTTGGCGAGCTGCAGGGCCGTCTCGTCGAGAGGAGCAAGGAGCTGAGCGCCGCCAAGGACTCCAACGCAGATCTTGAGTTGAAGCTGACCACCTTGACTCGGTATTTGGGCCGGCGCCAGGGAGCAGGAGGTGGCCTTGAAGGAGAAGATCAAGGCCGACGAGGCGCTGCTGGCGAGTGCTGTTGCCGCCCAGAATACCTTTAGGGAGAATGTGGAGCACTGGACCGAGGGTCTCGTGGATGTTGCTGCAGCCATCGACAGGGAGCTGGCGCAGCTGGGGATGGAGGATCTTGGATATTCCTCCGATGAGCACCTCCGACCCAGCGCCAAGCTCAGCTTGTTCTTCAAGGGCGTGGTGACGGCCCTCCAGCGACTCGGGAAGAAATCCCAAAGCAGTTGGCCGAGGAGTCGCGCCCGAGATCTGCTGGGAGCTCTTCAAAAGGTCCTGATGAAGGTGGCCTTCCGCAACCCAGGCCTCAACCTCACCAACGTCCTCAAGTCCTTGCCGCCGGATGCTGATGTGGAAGCGCTCAAGACCCTTGTCGCACCCATCGTGGACAGGGTGAGCGGGATCAAGAGGGTTGAGGGCGATCGTGTAGATTAGGCCGCCCGCTTTCTCTTTTTCTTGCTGCTGTTGGTCATGTTATGAGAACAATCTATTAGAGCTGTGACAAGCTATCTTGTAATATAACTCTATTTCGGGCAGCAATTGCTATGTTATTTCCTTTACTTGGTTCCTTCCTTTCTATGTTTTTGCCCTATGCTTTTAGGGAACTTGTCATTGAGAGGCACTGGGCGCATGGCGCTGAGTCTTGAGACGTCAATGACCTCTTGGCGGTGCTACTGACATGAAACCTTGTTTAACTAGTCGCAACTCACTTAAGTTGTTCAGCGGACTCGAAACAAAGTAAGGCGCAACTAGCTACGAGTTGGTTCCTCCGCACAGGTTTTCCATACAAAAATGCGGTCGTTCGAGGAAGATAACTTAAAAATTTAAAACTGATTGCTCAAACTTTAGCAACTTAGCTTTTCTCGTTTGCTTCCGGTAAGGCTAGACTTCCTTGAGCGACGCTTGGTCCACACCATTATCTTCTCCTTTCCCCGGCAAACTTGTTGGCGAGGGAACCTTCCTTTCTTTGAGAAAGAGAAAGAAGAGAAAATAAAGATATGGAGCCTTATGGCTCGTTATTGCTTACCGGGGGTAGGTGCTGCACAAAGTGTCAGATAACGCATGCAAAATAGAAGTAGAAAACATGAAATTGACAAGATGTGCGAAGCACATTAGCTTATGCACGGGGTCTGCGCCCGGCTTTGTACAAAGGATTACATGCAACATCGGCAAGACTTGTACAAAAGGTAGTTGCCGGAACAGGTTCCGGCAACCGCGCCCTACGGGTAAAACTTACGAAGATGCTCAATGTTCCAGGAGTTGCTCACCGGAATGGCATCTTCGGTCTCAAGGCGGACAGCGCCAGGCCTAGTGACTCGTTTCACCCGGTAAGGGCCTTCCCACTTCAGCGTCAACTTGTTGGAATTCTTGGCGAACTGAACGCGCCGAAGAACAAGGTCGCCTTCCTCGAGACTTCTGGCATTAACTTTGCGGCTATGGTAGCGGCGCAAAGCTTGCTTGTATCGAGCAGCTCGTACAGCAGCCTGAAGACGATCCTCCTCAAGGAGCAGCGCGTCATGTTGTCGCAACTGCTCTTGCTCAAGCTCATCATAAGCGAGCACTCGAGGTGATCTGTATACGAGTTCCGTGGGGAGAACTGCCTCTGCTCCATAGACTAGAGCGAAAGGTGTCTGGCCAGTGGCTCGATTTGGCGTCGTCCTGATCGACCAAAGAACCACCGGCAGCTCCTCAATCCAGTTCTTTCCGCACTTGTGCAGCACAGCCGGAAGTTTTGGTCTTGAGCCCGCGTAGCACTTCAAGATTCGCCCTCTCCGCTTGACCGTTACTTCTCGGATGAGCAGCGAAGCGAAGCGGAACCTTGGCGCCGAGATCTTGGACGTCTTGCATGAAGGTGCGGCTCGTGAATTGCGTGCCGTTGTCGGTGATGTTCTGTTAGGGATTCGAAATGGCAAACAATCGACCTAAAGAACTTGATCTTGTTGT
Organism: Aegilops bicornis; assembly: GCA_021605145.1. Taxonomy (NCBI): domain Eukaryota; kingdom Viridiplantae; phylum Streptophyta; class Magnoliopsida; order Poales; family Poaceae; genus Aegilops; species Aegilops bicornis. The sequence goes on from CM038670.1 coordinate 343,573,511, forward strand.
CTTTGTCACCTTCCTCATCGCTTCCACTTCCGGCCACTTTGTGAACTTGTCGATTGCAACGTACAAGTACTAAAAGCCCCGACAGCTCGGGGGAAGGGGCCGAGGATGTCGAGCCCCCTGCATCAAAATGGCCAGGGATAAAGGGATCGTGCGGAGAGCTTGAGCTGGCTGGTGTATCTGCTTGGAATGGGCCTTGCACGCTTCACACTTGGTTACTTGTGCGGTTGCATCACGGAGGGCTATCGGCCAAAAGAAACCTTCTTAGGAACGCTTTGCGGCAAGTGCTCTGGCGCCAATGTGGTGACCACATATGCCTCCATGTATCTTCGCCAACAGCTTTTGTCCGTCTTCCGGTGAATACACTTCAATTTCACACCGTTGAGTCTTCTTACATGCAGTGTGTTGTCGACAAACTGGTACATACTTGACTGCCGGGCTACTCTTTCCGCTTCTTCTTGCTCTTCGGGAAGTTCTCCTGTCTGAAGGAAACGGACAATCTGCTGTGCCCATGCTGGAGCTTGCGGCTCGACAACAAGGACTAAAGGCACATCTGCTGCTGCGGGAACATCTGCTTCCACGGCGAGAACCTGCGGCTCAGCCGGAGCTTGACGTTCCCCGGCAAGTTTGCCGGAGCAAAACTTGTCGGGAGCGTCTGCTTCAACGGAACAAACCCTAGGGCTTGGCGGATTAGACTGCTCCTCAGCACCCTTGGTGTTGATCTTGAGGACCTTCTTGACGGTGACTTCGGGAAGCTCTGCCAGAAAATAGTCACCAGAGATCAACTTCCTCTTCTTGCTCTGTCCGGTTGATGGGCCACAGTCGGTTGAGTCAGCTTGAGCACAAAGACCCCTGGTTCCACAGGTAACTTAAGTGCAGCGCACTTCGACAGGCCATCAGCAATATCGTTCTGAGCTCTTGGAACATGTTCCATTTGTAGGCCGTCAAAGTGCTCTTCTAGCTTTCTCACTTCATCAACATAAGCTTCCATCAACGGACTCTGATAACTCTTGTTCACTTGGCGGATGACAAGCTGTGAGTCACCCGTGACAATGAGCTTCTTGATCCCAAGGTCTACTGCGATCCACGAGACCGGCAAGAAAACCTTCATACTCTGCGGTATTGTTTGTTGCTTGCTCCTTGGGAAAGTGCATCTGGACTACGTGCTTGAGGTGCTCTCCGGTGGGTGCAACAAGTAGCACGCTCAAGCACCGGTGCCTTGCAGCGAGAAGGCTCCATCAAAGTACATCAGCCACTCTTTGCTTGCTTCCTTGTCGAGGTTGCTCGTTTCTGGAATTTCTTCATCTTGTGTTGGCGTCCATTCTGCTATGAACTCCGCCAATGCTCTGCTTTGGATAGTTGAAGTGCTCTCAAACTTGAGGCCAAAGCTTGGCAGTTCCAGTGCCCACTCGACAATCCTGCCTGTTGCCTCTGGATTTTGCAGTATCCTCTTCAGCGGAAAACGAGTGACGACTGTGATCTCATGTGCTGGAAGTAATGGCGCAGCTTTCTCGGGGCCATGAGGAGGCCGAAAAGCAATTTCTGCACACCAGAGTACCTTGACCTAGCCCCTTGCAGAAGGGAACTGACAAAGTAAACTGGGCGCTGCACCATTCTTTTCTGCATCTTCTCATGCGTCTGCGTAGATCCATCCTTGTCGGGACCAGAGCTTGCCGGTGAAGCCCCACCTCGTCATTTGGATGCATCGCCAAGGTTGCTAGCTCATCATCCGCCTCCTCTCCGCTACTAACGCAGCACTAACCACTTGATTGGTTGCCGCTATATATAGCGGCAACTTCTCTGTGGCTTAAGTGCGACAAGTGTTGGAGTGGAGGACAGGTATCTCTTCAAGTCTGCAGCGCAGCCTCCGCTTCGAGTCCATTTCATCGGACCTGCCTTTTTCAAAATTTTGAAAAATGGCGGTATGCCGCCAGCAGACCTAGAGATAAACCTGCTGAGAGCAGCTACGCAACCGGCAAGTCTTCGTACATCCTTGACACGCTTTGGTGCTTCAATCTGCTCAATGGCCTTAATCTTGTCGTCTCGCCCCCCAGCAGCTTGCACCGCGATGGTGTAGATGCTGAGGAACTCCGACGGATGCGTCTTGCCGTCGTACTTCTCTGGTACGTCTGGCTTGAAATTCTTCTTGCTGGGCCACTGGACTTGCCGCAGCTCACGAGTGAACGCAGGGCAACCTACCACGTACGGCAAGTCGCCTGGTTCCCCTGGCGCATGCATGTCGACAGAGGGCCCAGCGCGCTGGTCGGATTGACGCCGCGCTTCTCTTCGGCGCTCGATGCGAGTTCGAGAGTCTTCTTGATGTCGTTCGTGAAGAACTTGGCGCTGATCGCGACGAGCTCGTGGATCCGATGATGCGGTGGAGTCGCTGTCGAGGTGGATCCGGCGAGTCGGCGATCTTGGCCTTCGGGGCAGAGAGTGCATGGTGGTTACACCCCCACCGGTTTCGTCGCCACCGGCTCGTGTTTGGCAGTCCTGCCGCGACAGCGATGCACTCGGCTGCCGTGGAGCGTCGTCGTTGGCAAAGCCGATGAGACTCTGAATGGTGGCCCTCCATTCATCGAGCTTGTCGCCTGTTGGAGGGTAATCCAGGAGCAGTTGAGCTCTCGCCAAAGCTTCTGCTGGAGTGGTGGGTGGCAGTGGCGATGGCGAACGGCGCGAGGAGCGGATATGCTCGGACTTCTAACTATGTTAGAAGGAGCAGATCCTGTCCAGCGACCGTGCCTTTGCTCGCATGAGCATGTTGGCGTGCATGCTGGTCTTGAGCATCCCGAGATCCACCAGCTCGATCTTGGTCCAACGAGCGTATGGCGTTGTGAATACCATGACGCTGTCGGTCCCGTGCCTCCTGAGACGGGCGCGGTGCATGTACGGACGTCGAGGTCTGCGCAGCCTTGTCCTTGGACTTGGCAGCACCGTGGGCTCCCCCGTCGACGTCATTCTTCCGCCGGCGTCTACCCCACCACCCGTTTGCTCCGGTGGTGGTGGGTTCGACGCGGACGGAACATCTGCCGCCGAAGCCTTCTTCTTTGGTGGCATGTCGATGAAGATGATGAAGATCTAGCTCGTGTGGACGCCGGATCTGGGGAGGCTGATCTGGCCCACGAACACCTATGGGACCGGCGGACCGAGCCCCTTTCGGTTCGGCGGGGGGCGGAGGTCACACGAAGAGCAGATCGAGGCGAAGCACACGAGCAGTTTACCCAGGCGGAGCTCTCCGGAGAGATAACACTCCTACTGCTGCATGTCTGAGTGTATTGAGTTCTTGCTCAGGAGCGCTGAGTGCTACAGTACACACAAGCTGCTAACGAGACCGAGCGTGAGTGTTCTCTGGCTTCGAACCTTCCCCCCCCCCTACGTTGCGCATGGGCCTCCTTTTATATGCTAAAGGGGTCTCCGACAGGTGGCAACGTAGACAAGGGTAAAAATGGAAAAGGAGTGGTTGGTACAGCTACTTGTACAGTGTATCATACCTAACCTCGACGGCAGGGGACAAAGGCATTAAATGCCCGTCTCGCCGCCCTAACGGTGCGAAAGGACCGTCGGGCGCCACCGCTTGCCACGATGGCAATCTTGTCGCGCCGCTTGCCACCGGCGCTCCGTCAAGACGCCTGACCTCTTGCCACGCTACGCTGGAAAGGTCGAGGCGACACATTAGTGGATGTGGGGAGCGCAGTACAGTGGTGGTGCCGCGGCAAGCGCCTTGCCGCGGTTGTTGTCTTGTTGCGTCCGGAAGCTTGTCGCTCATCGGGCCTTCCCAAAGAAGCTCCTCTTGCGGGGCCTTGTCTCCTAGGTGCCTTGGGTGGCCTTCCGGCAAGCTCCTCTTGCCGGGCCTTGTCTCCTTGGCTTGAATACTTTGTTCTTGAATGGCTCCAAAGGAATCACGGAGGACCTCGGCGGTCACCCGGTAAGCCTTGCCGCGGAGGGCTGCAACTGCCCGTGCACAAGTTCGGGATACTAGGGTACCCCTACTCTAGTACACCGACAGAATATAACGGAGATCTGCGCAGTGTGGTTTGGAAATGAGCATGTTGTAATGTATACACATTGAACAAGGTCAGGCTGGTTTGAATTTGAGATATCGATGGCAGACATCGTTTGGCCACATTGCATCCGTGCATGGACACACTATTGTAATTGGAGATGATGGGTGGCTTTCGCATCACATATCTATATCTATACCCATATATATATATATATATATATATATATTTTATATTATATATTTTTTATATAGTGTGCGGATAACTTTAACTTTGAAAGATGGTCATTGATGAGGCCAATCCGATGGTGCAGAGCTGTCAAATTTGAGCACTACTGGCCGTTGGATATCATCTAGATTCCACCAGATTCTGCCACATGTACAATCTAGAAGACTCTATGGTTGAACTTAAGCATAATGCACAAACCTCAAAACACAAGCACTTCTTCTTTTTTCTAGGATCTTCCGTATCAGAATTGCCCAAATGTTTTTCTACATGGTTGGTTTTTACTTTATGCCTTACAACGCACAATTCCATGAATCTTAAAATAGATGATTTTGAATGAAATGAACTATAAGAATTAAACGAACATCTACATCATGCATATATGACTCAAAGCTTACATGCTATGATGTGGTATTTATTCATAATTTGGTTGCCAAATCTCATGCGTGCAATGCACGTGTACCTTACTAGTCTAAATGGTGTATGTGTGTGTGTTGTGCATGTTAAACAAATTGTACGTAGTATATCATACTAGTCTAAATTTTCTTTTTTCCTTTTGGGTACACGTTAAGCTTGTTCTCCCGAAATTTCAAGTCACACCTTGTTATGCCGAAATTTCAAGCTAGCGCCTCTGTCTATCGTGCTGCGAAACTCCCGCCTCTTCAACCCGTGCCTTGTTAGCCTGAAATATTTAAGACATATCTTTGTCTCATTGTGCTCCGACAACTCCCTCTATCTCAACCCGCGCCTTGCTATTCCAAAATTACAACACGCGTGAAAACTCCCATCTCCCGTGAAATCCCGACATGCGAAATTCCCGTGATACCCCTGAATTGAAAGAACCGCCTCAAATCAGTGGGGGTACTTTCGTAACTTACCCCACATTTCGGACAAGCGCGTCCCTAAGCCATGGTTCCCCACTCCCATCCCATCCTCCCACCCATTCGTGCACCGAGGCCGGGAAAACCCGCGAAGCCCCACACCCTCCTCCGTCCGCCACCCAGCCGGAGCCTCTTCCCCGACGACGTCATCCACAGCAACACCTCGACGTCCCTCATCCACCGTACCGGATGAGGATCCGTCGTCGATCTGGTCGTCCCGCCGGTTCAGCCACCCCGTCCTTCACCTCCAAGGAGCTGCCCCGACGTTCCCCTTGTCTTTCGCGCCACCTCCATTCCCACACCGCCATCTTCACCTGCACCACCAGAAGAGCATCAGCATCACTGTTTCCTCGGATGAAGAGCATCAGCGCCACCAAAGAGGATGTACACTTATCGCCGCATTTTCTTCTTGATTTGATCTCACGGTGCTGCCGGTGCTCGGTCCCGAGCCGACACGGCGTGTCTCCATCCACCGCGGCGTCGCTGGCCACTTCCTCCACGGTGTCGCTCCCTCGGCGGCGATGTCCCCATCAGTAGGAGCTGCTGCTGCTTTAGCTCTCGCTCATGCTGCTGCTCTGCTCTTGCTCTGGGTCCCCTGCCTGGTCTGCTCTTGCTCGCGCTGCTGCTCTCGCTCTTGCTCTTGCTTGCGATGCTGCTCCGATTTAGCTACACTTCAGTCGACTGAATCGACTTTTGGGTCAGTCAATTTTCAGGGGTGGGGGGCTCGCCGGAGTTAAGGAAGAACCAGCCGTAGCGGGGAGGGGGCTCGCCGGAGAGGTACCCCACTATCTATCTTAGGGTTCAGGGTGGGGGCGGTGGTCGCCGGCGGTGGTGGGGCGGTGGCGTGGGGATCGCCAGAGAAAAAGCTCGGCGCAGGGGGCCTAGAGGGATGGCGGTCGGCTTAGACTGGCGGGGGGGGGGGAGTGTTTTCGGGGCGGGCGGGGCGGCGCACCGCCGGCCGCGGGCGACGGGGTGCAGCTGTTTGGCCGGTGGTGGTTGGCGGTTCAGGGGGTGGAGGTTCAAGATGAACTGCAGGCCCTTGATTTCTTATCCAACGGCTGCAAAATCGACTGACCAGAGATGAAAAAGTCAGTCGTCTGACGTGTAGCCTCACATCTAGTGCGTTCAGTTTCGACAGCAAAATTCAGTTTCGACAGTTAAGTTCAGTTTCGACAGTTAAATTCCGTTTCGACAGTTAGGTTCAGAGATGAGCGGCTGATGTATACATCTAGCACTTTGTGGTTATGTATTTTATGTCATCTATTGGAGATGCTATTAGAATTCCACTCAGGTTAACCTTGTCTCTCTTGTCCTGCTTCAGCCTCGGCGTCATACAACTCACCAGAGCTGCTCCAACAATGAAACCCTCCATCGTAGCGGAGCAGTACCACGGGCTCCATCTCCAGACGCCTAAGATCTTCTTCCCCTCCTCCGACAGCCAAGTCAGCCGGAGCATCCTCACCGGCCAACCCAATCACGCTGAGATCGACATGGCTTCCCCAAAGAGGTTGTACACTTCTTGTGGTTTGACTTAATCTCACCATGCTTCTTTTCATCCTATAATCTTCCAATTCTTGTGAACCAAACACCCAGATTGGCGGAAATCCTGTGTTTTTAAATTCTCTGTTTTGCACGTGCATTCCTATCCTATTCCAGTCTATTTCCTATCCCTGCATTGTTAGAATCCTCAAATTCAAACAAGCCCTTACACAATTACTTATGTTCCAAATATGTGTCAAAGAAAACCTTGTGTGGTTTGTCCTACTCCTGCGGTGCTGTGTTCCACCCCAGCTCAGCTGCTCCAACAACGGAAGGGTTCACCACAGCAGGGATCCGCTCTCCAGACTGTCTTTCGCCGCCTCAGATCTTCTTCCCCGCCGCCGGCAGCCCCGACAACTGCATTACCATCTTCAACTGAGCAGATGACCTTGAGGACTACACGGGTCCGCAAGAGAGGTCGCACTCTTCCGTGTCTGCTTACGTTATGCATCGCTTAATATGATGACATGCTACTTTATCGTCGTGTTCACCTATTAGACTCCGAGTCAGGTCCAAACTTATGCTGAAACTTGAGTTTTTAAATGGTTGTGGGGTACATATTGGGGCAGCAATCAGTACTATCTGTCTACTATCTGGTTAATCTCGGGTGTCTACTATGAGTTTCATGTTGGGTGCAAACAAATATTAAAGGAGCCATTATCTGTATTTTTAACTAAAGCTATTATCACTCGCTATCATTGGTTTTGGGTCTATCCACAGTTTGCTACCATCACTCTGGATGTGTGCATGCACTCCTTACATAATCTCTATGTTTTATTCCTATGCATATGGGTTATTGTACACAATGGAACTGAACATGTAGAGCAAAAGAGACGAGCCTTGCGTGGCAATAAAATTTCATGCAGACATCGCTCCATGGTGGGCGCAAAGGCAGCCCCACCACCCATTTCGGATCGTAATCAAGAGGAAGATAACTGTTCTGAGGGGGACTCAGAAGCAGAAGACCACTCCTATTTACCCCATGAGGTCTTCGCTCTAACTTGGCATGCTGATGTTGGTTATATCATGCATATGGTGCCTTGCATTGCTTACTTTATACATCAAATATGTTAAATGCTTAGTTTAGACATGCTTTGTGTGAATGCCATCTGTTTAGTTTATTCATCATTTATGTGAATTATGCAATGCCATCTTGTTTAGTCAGGCATCATATATGTGAATTTTGCAATGCCATCCTTCCTAGCCAGTCATCTTATATGTGAATTATATCAGGCCATCCTTTTTTTTCATTACGTGTTACATTTGTCAACAATGTTAGTACATTCAACTACTGTTCGTGTGCATCAGCCATTTGACATGGTGATGGAAAATTCTAGAGTGAAAACAAGGTCTTCAGAGTAGACTATGCTATCTGATGAAGCGCATATCTCGCTGGTTATGGATAGCTCCTTAGAGGAGGATTCAGAGATAGATGACCAGTCCTATTTCCTCCCCGAGGTGTATGCTCTAATTAACTTGGCAGGGTTATGTTGCTCATATCGTGCGTATGGTGTCTTGCATTGCGATGCCATTTGATTAGTTTAAACATGCTTTGTGTGAATGCCACCTGTTTAGTGTCTGATTACCATATATGTGAATTATGCATTGCCATCTTGTTGCAAGACATTATATATGTGAATTATGCAATGCTACCTTGTTGCAAAGGCATTATATATGTGAATTATGCAATGCCATGCTGTTGAGCCAATCATCATGTATGTGAATTATATCAAGCTATCATTTTTTTGTATTACGTGTTCCATTTGTCAACAACGTTTGTATATCAACTACTCTTCCTGTGCATCAGCCATTTGAAGCGGTGATGGAAGTATCTTGAGTGAAAACAAGGTATTCAGAGCAGACAATGCTACCTGCTGAAGCAGAAATCTTGCTGGATACACAGAGCTCCTCAGAGGAGGATTCAGAGACTGATGACCAGTCCTATTTCCCCTCTGAGGTCTATGCTCAAACTTGGCAGTGTTATATTACCCATGTCATGCATGTTGTCTTGCATTGCTTAGTTTTTACATCATATATGGATTGCCATCTTCTTACTTGCTTACTATAGAAATCATATGTTTGAATTATATCATGCCATTATGTTTACATACACAACATCTATCTGAATTATGGCATGGAAACCCATTTAATAAAGACATCATATACTTATATCATCTCATCCTCTTTAGTGCGTACAGTCATTCTATCCGGGAATTATATCATGCTATCATGTTTCCATAGGCGGCATGTATGTGAATTATGGCGTGCCAACCTATTTAATAAACACATTATATAGTTATATCATGTGATCATGTTTACATAGTCATCATATATTGAACTATGTCTTTCCACCTTTTTTAGTTAGCCATCATAATGTGAAATTGTATCATGATATCCTGTTTAGTTAGCCATCATATATGTGAAATTGTGTCATGCTATCCCGTTTGGTTAGACAACATAAATGTGAATTATTTCATGCCCTCTTTTATTCCCCACTATCCATTGCACCTCTCTATCATACAATGTCTGTACATTCAATTACTTTTCTTGTTTATCAGCTATTTGAATTGGAGAGGGTGATGGCAGTATCTAAGGGAGTAACAACACGGTCTTCAGAAAAGATAGTGCTACCAGTTGATGCAGATAGAACCACATGTGTACTTGCCCAAGAACGAGCCCCACAACACATAACCTAGACTCTCGCAGATTGTACCCCTACCCAGTTTGACAGAGAACGAGCTACACCCCTTCTAACCCCAACCCCTGCAGATAGTAACCCAGTTCTAGTTGACACAGCACCATCTCCACCACAGAGCACCCAAACACGAGCAGTTAGTAAGGGAACTGCAGTGCCCAAAGCACGAGGACCGCCACTCCGAATCCCAACTCAACTCTTAAAGGAGAAGAAGAATTGTTCTCAGGTCAGGTTCTGTAGCTATGGTTCATACTCCTTTGCTCTTGCATCACTGTATTTACTCAGACCAACTATTTTCAAATTTGAAGGATGGAATTGAAACTCCAATGGTGCAACAGGTATGTTTTAAACTTGTTTCTTTAACTGGTTTGCTATTGTAACTTGCTCTATATTTATTTTCAGTTTCAATTGAGTAAACAGTTATGTTGTCATGTCATGCACATTACAAGTGTCTCTATAGTTTCCCACACTTATATTCTGTCTATTCTGCTTTGTCTTGCACAAATATTATTTGAACTGTGTCTCTATCTTGATTTGGCAACAAAAACTAGAATGATATAGACCATAAAGTGACCATGGTACATAGATATATGTTTGTTTCATGATGTTATCCTGTGCACTTTACTACTGAACTAATTTACCAAAATGAGTTTCATATACAATATGGTAAACATGTGATGTGTCTGCTTGTTTCTCTTTTAGAATGCGGACAAAATATTGGAGAACAGTACCCCGTTATGCAATGGTGAAGGAAGTAATGCAAATAAGGTTCATGATAGTGAGACATCCCTATTGGTCTCCAAGAAAGCTGATAAAAACTACCTTGACGACAGTGAGAGAACCCAAAAGTCCTGTCTTGATGTAGTATTCGAGTTACTGGCCACTACTGCTGGCACAAGCTCTTCGAACTCGCTGCCTGAATCAGTTCGTCTTCTTGAGTCTCGACCTCAAGTTGAAAGACATCGATCGGATGTGTTATGACAGAAGCTGAAGGACTAAGGAAGTCCCCGAATTCGGATGCATACTTTACGGTGCAACAACAAGTTACTGGAGGATTTAAGCGCCAAACAAGAGAAAGTTAATAAGCTTGCTAAGCATGTTGCCAGCATTATGGGTACCCAGGATATTGTTTCTTGAGATCTTCTGAAGTGGTTTCCGTTATGGACATGTTTTGCTGCGACGTTTATTTGCACTGGTCGCCAACTTTCACAACCAGTGTATATGATATGCTGCTTTGTTCCCTATATTTGCACTGGTGGCGAACTTTGATGCCCAGTGGATGTAATATGTGTAATAGCCGTGATAGCCTAGCGTAAGTTGCTTGGTTATTTATTTCCTTGTTGTCCTGTTTGTTTGTTTGCTTGTAATCAGTGCTATTCTTTTTCCACGGTTTGCTAGTGGCCGCAATAACCTTTTTTTTAAACTAGGCCACAATAACCATGGGCTACATATTTACTGTAGTGACACTGGGCCTTCTACAGGCCGTAGAAACAATGGGCCTTCTACGGGCCGTATCATCAATGGGCTTTCTATGAGCCATATTACCAATGGGCCTTCTACGGGCCGTATGATCGATTGCCCAAACATGGGCCAATAACATACCGCTTTATGGCCATAAACGGGCTAGAGTTGGAATCGTCCGTTCATGGGCCAACCATAATGGGTCGTCGTTAATCGGATGTATCTGATGACGCTATGAAAATGGCCCAACGTATTAACGGGCCACAAACGGGCCGACTGTAAGCACGGGCTGAATATGGCCCACAAGCAGAAAATGACAGTAACGGGCCGTAAGTAACCGAATGCTGGAAATGAGCCCAAGAATAAATGGGCCCTGAGAAGGCCGAAAGATAACATGGGCTAGAAACAGCCCAATGGAATAATGGGCCGTTAAAGGGTATAAAGTGATACACTGTTCATTACGGGCCAGTTTCACCACGGGCCGTTAATGGGTATAAACTGATACACTGTTCATTACGGGCCAGTTTTACCATGGGCCGTTAATGGGCTGAGAGTAATAAGGGCATCATATGGGACGAAAGACGTCATGGGACATACATGGGACGGAAGTTAAAACGGGCTGGAATTATATTGGACGGCCCAGATGACGCTACTGGGCCTAATTCGGTTAGGCCGTAAACGGGCCCTGGGTTAGCATGCTGTAAATGCGCTATATGCGAATAGGCCGTTAACAGGCTTGTCGTGGGCCGTCCCGCCACCTTTTGACCAAGTCAAACGGGCCGGCCTTTTCACAGGAATGGGCCTCTGTTGGGCCGTGCCACGTGTCGACGTATCATAGGTGCTTTTGGTCCAATGAGTGGATGACATCTGTCGCAACGGTGAGCGGCCACGTGTTTCCTCCAGCCAATGATGATTTTACCCGTGGAAAATCCCCATTGGTCGTGGCCGTTAACGGGTTATCGGATCCAAAACCGGACCCGATAGCTTAACGGCGTTTCGTTACGATGGATGCCACGTGTCGGTCACCCTTGACGAAAGCACTTCTGTGACACGCGATTTATCGTCATGGAAGTGGACACTTCTGTGATGATAATTTTGGTAATGTCATGGAACACTACTACGACAGCATAGGTATGACTATCTTGATTCTGTCATAAATTTGTCATGGATGTACATGCATGACAAAAAACGCGACCTACTGTGACAAACACATATCATCACGGAAGTGTATTTTTTTGTAGTGATTGAATATACTTGCAAGCTCACACAAACAAAGCAACAATGGCAAACAACAACAATGATATTTAAGCAAGTTTACTGCAAGATTTGATATGCTACTCATGAAGTGAGCGTGCTCATAACAGGGCCTTTCAGACCCACTTACCATCTCGGTTACCTCATAACCATGAACCTCATCATACCAAGGTGATCACCTCCGGATCACAAGCGAAACCATCTCGATGGTCTCAGCAACTTCACCAATATTTTTGTTGATCCACCGACCTACTACGAACTTGTGCCCATAACCGAGGACGCGACTATTGATAGATTAAATACACTCTGCATAGGTTAGCACACTGAAACCACACCACGGAACCCATGGCCTCGGACTCCCATTCGGGTGGACCAACAGCATTCCGACAGAACCAATCTACTGCCATGACACTCTCCCGGCCACTCCGACCAACTCCCCTTTGGGCTAAGTCATGGGTGGCCCCGATGCCACTCCGAACATACAACGGCCACCGTCTGGCAAAACAGTCGTCCCAAACCGGGACATGGTACCAAAATAACTATGGGCACACAAGGTTATACCTGCCAACCGGGCCAGGGTAGCGCCAACGCATAACCTTCTCTAGTTGGAGGCACCGATGAGAGGCATAACAATAGAACGAGAAATGGCCTCCCCATAAAGGCTAATGTGGTTGCACTGGGAAGATCGATTCAGTGGCACCATGACTCGATCACAACATGTTCAAGTTGGTTATTATCAGGCTTCAAATTCCAAATAATTTCACTGAGTCATAGTATGCCATGAAAATGCAATGAACGGACTATGCATTGTCATAATAATATCGATATGGACTAGATCAAGCATACTTCACTTTACTCTACTGCATAAACTTGATTATTCAAATATCATGCTACTGATAACAGAGCAAGCATAGCAAGAATTTGCAACTAGCATCAAATTATTTTATATGGAGTTTCTATATGCATTTAAAATAATCATATTCAAGTGAAATCATAGTTATTGAAATGTCATTCTTGCAAATATTTGTGATGGCTTGCCTTAGTGCAGGGAGGGTCACACTCCTTCTGGTGATCTTCAAGGCAATAATTTCCTTCTAAAAAGAATTAAATAGCAAAAATAAAATGTCACATAACATTGTTTAATTCACTAGAAAACAGTTACAGCAAGCAAAATCATCTTTTGCATGCTGATAGAGAATTTCAACACAAAGCCAATGCAAAAAGTATCATGCCATTTGGACTTATAGAATAGGAGTAATAGCTGGTCAAAGTTTAGTATATTTTCTGAATTTAAATTTGATTTTTCAGAAAATCAGAGAGGGGGTGACGTCTATCGGATTTCGGGCTCCGGCAGACCCTTGAGGTTCGAACACTGGGGTGCGCGTGGAGATCTTTCCCCTACCAGCTCATGCGTGCGTGGATTGCGAGGGATCTAAACTACCAACAATAAACAACACAAGAGACACAAGGTTTATACTAGTTCGGGCCACCGTTGTGGTGTAATACCCTACTCTAGTTTGTGGTGTGGTGGATTGCCTCAGGGGCTGATGATGAACAATACAAAGGAAGAACAGCCTCGCGAGGGTCTGATCTTGAGCTGGTGCGATGAACTGCTAGGGTGAGTTCAGTCGCCTCTCTCTCTCTCTGTGTGATCTCGATCCTCTTCCTCTAACTTGGTGGTGGCTAGTCCTATTTATAGAGGGAGGCCCTGGGCCTCTTCCCAAATAATGAGCGGAAAGGGCGCCAACAATTGGCCATTTTGTAGGGGGGACATATAGTACACTTATCCTGACTAAAGTTGGTCTTCGGCTACCAAAGGCTCTGACGGTGCCATCCTGGGCTCCACGATGACCTCCATCCTGCCGTTCTGCCGGTCTTGGTCTTGTTGCACCGAAGCGGTAACCTTTGCCTGATGCCTTGGCCTGTGCTTGCCTCCTTTGCACCAAAGAGGAAATGAGGACAATGCACGGGCTGGCGCCTGCCTGGCCTTGATCGTCATGGCTTGCGTCACGAGGCACCCTCGGGAGGTACACTGCCTTGATCTCTCCGCCTCCTCGCGAGCCTGCCTGAGGAGGCTGCTCCTGAGGAAGGTTCTGCTGCCGCTCATGAGGCTTGTCCTCGCGAGGGTCTTGAGCTTGAGCCGATGAAGCTGGGCGTCTGGGCCCCCACTTGAGCCACGCCGCGGGCCGCAGGCGAGCAAGTCTGGGGACCCCGTTCCTGCAGCCGACAGAGCCCCGGGCCCAAGGCGCGCCCGAACTTGGCTTAGTAGAGAAGCGAAGGGGCAAGTGCGAAGCGCCGTGGGCCCCAATAGCCTGTGGCCTTGGGCGCCGCATGGCGATTGATTGGTCATGGGCATCTCCACTTCCCCAGATGCCTCATTACACGCCCGGCTAAGTGGACCCGGGGTTGCACACAGCCATTCCCGTTTCGCCATCCGCGCACTCCCGGTCCTTCCTTCTTCCTCTGGCTCCAACTTCCGCCCTCAATCTAACTCGGACTCTCATCCTTCCTGACGTCATGGCGCCAACAAAGAAGGAAAAGGGGAAGAAGCCCGCGTCTTCGTCCAGCTCGCCTCCGGTGGTGGCTCCCGCCGTCGATCGATCTATCATACTCAACCCCGAGGCCTTGGGCAAGGTCCGCTCTGCTTTTGCCACCATCTTCAACGAGTGCGGCAGGACCACGGCATGGCTGGCGTCCCATGCCTCCCCCGACAGGATTGTCACGGAGGTCCAGTTTTTCGCTGATGCCTTGTGGGCGGGTCTGGTTCCCCCCTTTTCTGCTTTCTTCAATGCGGTGCTCTCCCACTATCAGATCCACATCATGCATTTCGGGCCAGAGTCCATTACCCTCCTTGCTGTCTTTGCCTTTGTTTGTTAGGCAATGGTGGGCATCCCTCCTTCCGTTGCTCTGCTGCGTCACTTCTTCTCCTTGCGCCTGAGTGATCCTACTCAATGCTCGGGGTGTGTGAGCTTCCTGGCGGCGCCAGAGACGGCTGCTTCAGGGATTGATTTCGGACACGCTCCCCCTGAGGCCAAGTTCAGAGAGCGGTGGTTGTATGTGGATGTTGGGGTGTTCTGCCCCCTGCTCTCGCATCCAACCTTGCCTGCTGTTCCCAACTCAGGCTGGGGTCACGAGGCGCTCGCGGGCACCCGTCTTGCATTCGTCTGGCGCCGCTTCGAGAGCTTGAGGGCGCTCAACGTGATGGCGCCCAAGGTGGTGAAGGAGTTCCTCCAGTGTCGCATTGCTCCTCTCCAGCGCCACTTTCACCGGATGTGGGACTTCGCGGGGCACAAAGACCACACGCAGCTTCAGGAGGAGGACCTGGTGCCTGAGGTGCTGAAGACGGTGCTCAGGGTCTTGGTTGGTGACCCTTCCCCAGGCAGCCTTCGTCGTGATGGTTCCCTCTTGTATCTCTGTTCGGGCAGGTCCGATTTCGTGAGGCAGATGCCGAGCTTCGACGAGTGGGGGCTGCACCCGGTTTGCCTCAGGGGACCTCGCGAGAACCCAGTTGCTATGGCAGCTCTTCCAGTCGCCCAACGTGGCTCTGTCTCAGGTGATGAAGCAGGGAGACGAGAACCATCGGGAGTTGAAGATGTCGTCGAGGTGGTGACGTCGCGCGGAGCCCCGAGGGCGGCGTCTCCCGGAGCTCGTTCCGAAATGGTGACAGGCGAGGGGTCGCGGCCTCCGGCTCCAGAGGCAGGGGCTCCCAAGGCTGGGGCTCCCGAGGCTGGGGCTCCCAAGGCTTGGGCTCCCGAGGTCCCGGTCGTTCCTCATGAGGTGGCGCCTGGGGGCGTCCCCCAGGCTGGTCCCGCTGGCGCTGATCATCTTGCCGCCTCCTCCATACCACGAACCGACCCCTGCGCTGAGCGCTTAGGCCGGTTTCACGTAGACTTCGTGGCCCTCCGCAAGAGGAAGGAGGCCTCGGGCGGTGACGATTGCCCTTGCCGCTTGCTGAAGTGCAGGAAGTACTTCGCCACAGACGAGTAAGTCCTCTTCTCTCCCTGCTCCTCTACTTCTTGGTTCTTGCAGCTGACTGTAACCCTTCAGGGCCCTTCCTGACGAATTCGCGGAGACGGCGAAGGAGCCATCTCCCCAAGCTTCACCCTCGTTGCCGGTCCTTGGTGCATCGGGCTCAAGCAGCACCCTCGTCACTCAGCCGGTCGGGGAGGTGACCTGTTCGGCTGAGCATCCCGAGTCGGTGCGCCTGCTGTCTTCCCTTCACGAGTTCTCCTGGGGCGCAGCCAGCTTGCCCCATGCCCCTTCCTTGGTCGTGGATGGCGATTGGTTGAGGTCGATCTTGAGCCCTTCTTCTGGGGACGGACCGGTGCCAGACCCTGCTCCTGGCGTGGCCCGTCCGGCGATTGTTGGGGCGCCAGCCCCCTGCCCTGCGGGAGGAGGCGCGTCACCTTCGGGTCCTCCGCATTCACCAGCAGCAGAGGGTGACGAGGGAGATGTGCTCAGGCATGCTCGCGAACGCCGTGCCTTTTGTCAAGAGCTTATCCAAGGGGTGACGGCCGCGGTGAACCGGCTTGGGGCGGAGCTTGCCGGCGTAGATGCACGTCTTGAGGCAGAGGGTTTGCGCCTTGGCGAGGAGAGGCGCAAGCTGAAGGTGGCCGTTGCCCTTGCGTGTCACCAGCATGACTTTGACAATGCGAAGGCTGAGGCGTCGCTGGCGGCCTCGCGAGAGGCTTGCTCCCGAGCCGCCGAGGAGGCCCGGGAGGCAGATCGGTGGCGCTAGGACACGGAGGAGCGTGCGTGGGAGCTCCAAGCATGGAGCAACTCTCTGGAGGAGCAGGTGGAGTTGCGCCAAGCTGCACTTGCATCATTGAAGGGGGCTTCCGTCGACCAGGCGGAGCTTCAGAAGCGCGAGGAAGCGCTGTTGCTGGAGGCTGCCGAGCGCAACCTCGACCTTGAGTGGTTGGAGACGAGGGAGCGCCTGGTGACTCAGGCGGAGGACGAAGTTGCCGTGCGCGAGGCCCGATCCCAAGAAGAGGTCGACCGCCGCGTAGCGGAAGCTCGCTCAGGCCTTGAGCTCCAGTATGAGTTGAGGTTGGAGTTGGTCAGGGCCGAAGCTGAGGGCAGGACCGCGGCCCTCAAGGCCAAGCTATATGAAGTGACGCGGGGTGCGGACGCCTCCGCAGCCGCCTTACACGCAGCGCAGGAGGAGCTGACCTCTTCCCGCGCTGAACTGCTTCTTCTCCGCCAGAGGGTTGATGGCGCCGAGGCCATTGCAAGGCAGAACGAGGACGAGATCCGCCGGAGGCGGGTCCTGGAGCACGAGCATGCCCCCATGCTCCGTACGCTCAGGGAACGGGCAAGCACGGCCCTTGGCAACATTTGCGAGCCGCTGCTGAGGAGCCGCACGAGACCAACTATGATGGCAACCTCCAGTACTTTGCTGACGTGGGCACGCTCCTGGAGAACCGCGCCGAGAGGTCTCGCTGGCTCGTTGAGGAGAGGAGCCGAGCATTACTTGGGCGCGCTTTCTCCCGTGTCTTCAGTTATCTGTGGGACGGGGATCCCCACTTCGACTTTGATGCCGCCATCGCACCGGTTGCCATAGTTGTTCGGAGTGACCTGGCGCAATGGTTGGATGGCCACGTGGGCGACATTCTCAGGGCCTTCACGTCTGATGATGACGGCGTGATCATGGCCGCCGATGAAGGCGGCGTGGTGGATGGTCCTGGCGCTGGCGGAGGTGCTGGTGATGGCGACGATGTCAGCAACGCCAGCGACGCCTCCGGAGGTGTCAGGACCCCGATTCCAAGTCACATCGACCTAGCCGGTAACACCTCATATCACTTTGTGGCCTCACGCACGGTATTCCCACGGGTGTCGCCTTACCATGGCCCGGGACCGTTTGCGTCTTTTGGCTCACGTATATGATAGTGTCGCTAGCATCCACATGACAAAGAACCCGGGCCGACATGGCTAGTCGTGAACCCAAAGCGGCGCTTAACCTATGGGGACAGGCATACATGAATCACATCGAGCATGTCGGTCATCAACGTATATATTCGGGCTGTAGCACTGGCTAACAGGACTCCGGTATCCCGGCTGTAGCAGGCTAGGCAGGACTCCGAATACCACCGCGTGACATTTCCCGAAGGAACAGACATATAGGAACAAGTGAAACACATGCCGCCAGTCAAGTGTCCAAGCAGTAGTGCTTTGGGCTAGCAGGACTCGTGAACCGGCTGTAGCGGACTACTATCGCCGTAAGCACGAGACTACATTTCCCCATATGAGAGGCTGCCAAGGATAAACAACTAGTTTGTCGGATCCCACTCATACCAAGCATTTCAATCATACACGCAATATGCCCGATATGAGTAAATACAACAAGGCATCACAACAAAACTCTACAACTCAAGTACTTTATTTAAAAGGCTCCGAGGAGCCATACATAACATAGTCATACAGGTAGGGGTCACATGACCCAACACTCAAGTCATACAATCATACAAGCACATGCGGAAGCAAACTAGTCTGAGTACAGACTCTAGAAAGAAAGAAAGCTTGTTGGAGCCTTTCTATCTACAATGGCCCTTCACAAGTCTTAGATCGCCACCTGGGTGGCTAGTTCACTCGTCGAAGTCGAGATCTACATAGAATCCATCGGAGGGGGTAGTGTTGTCCTCTGAAAAACATTAATTAAGCAAACATGAGTACGGAGGTACTCAAAGAAGTCTTACCACGTAATCCTATCATACATGCACATTCTCAGGAAGGTGGTGGAGTTATTTGCAGCAAGCCAGCTTTGACTCTTGGCTAAGCTATCCTACGTGACACCACTTTGTAAAGCATTTGTCGTACATGAGTCCACTAGTCACCATCACAATACTCCACCGTGGATCCTCTCTCGTCATCCCATGAGAGGGCCATCCACGATACTCACACTTATCTTGAGGCTTTTAGTAGTATCCATTTACTTGTCTATGAACTGATATAGGTAACCCAGAAGTCCTTCTCCGTGGACACGGCTATTCGAATAGATCATATTAAACCCCGCAGGGTGTACTTCTTCACACACGCTCACCACTTACCGCCGTTTACACGACATGTACTCGGCAACCTTCAGCGGAAGCCCAACGTGGGTGTCGGCCACAGCCTACCTAAACACTCAAGTCCCTAGTCCAGTTATCGCCTATTCGGGTTCCATCTGCAGGAGTCCGCCGAGGTTTCCCATACAGCGCTGAACGATGTGTGCAGGGTTCCCGAGATACCAAACGGGCACTTCGGTACACCGCACGCGTGCCTACCATAACACAACCCACCCCTAAGGTCAGCTGCTATGCGGCCCCCAGCATGCTACAAACACCAGAAACTACTTGCAACTCACGGACTAAGAACAAGGGTGGTTAAGCAGCCGAGAGGGTCCATTGGTTTCGGGCCCAATGTGTGGTAGTAACTATTTCATGGATCACAAACACAGATCTCAGTTCTTAGGATCGGCTTCAATGAAACAACCCACCATGTACTCCTACATGGCCTCTCATCGATACCTTTACCAAAACGTGTTCAACACTTTCACTCTCGAACCAACACAACCTTTCACTCCAGTTCATCATCCCGATGATCCAGACCTGACACAACTCTAAGCATAGCAAGCATAGCATGGTAGGAATCACAAACATGGCTCAATCAACTCCTACACATACTAGTGGGTTTCATCTAGTTCTCGTGGCAATGACAGGTCATGCAAAGGAAGTGGGTTCAACTACCGCATGACACACAACAGTTTGAATCGAGTTGTCTTAATGCAGTAAACGAGAGCAGAAGCTAGAACATGGGTTTGTATCGGAATGATCAATGAGTTGCTTGCCTGATGGAACGGGGGTAGAGTACTGCCCTTCAGATGGATAGTCGAGGTTATCCTCAAGCGTAACCTATCACGAAAAGCATACCGAAGTAAACACACATGACAATATGCAACAATATGATGCATGCTATGACATGGCAATATGGATGTGTGTTGGCCTAATGCAAGCTGAAATAATAGGGGATGAACTCATTTGAATCAAAGATTCCAATGATAGCTCATTTGAAATAGCCCTAAAGGTGCATTATCTTATTCTGGTTAAACAGCAAGGTTAACTTGTTTTAACATGCATGAAACCTGTACCAATGGATAGAATGGATTTTTCTGATCATTTTTCATATATAAATCTTTGCATTTGGAGTTACAGATTAAAAGTTATAAGCATTTGAAATTTGAATTATATTCGGAATTTCTTGTATTAGAATAAATCCAGAAATTAGATTAATGCGTCGACCATGCGCCAAGATGACGTCGTGGTCAACAGAGACGTCCAGGTCAAACTGACAGTGGGTCCCGCGTGTCGTGGTAATTAACTTAACTAATGTTTAATTAAAACTAACCTATTTAGTTAGCGTGGCTGGGCCCCATCATCGCCGCTGACTCGTCGAGTCAACGAGGGCCCACGTGGTCAAGGTCCACGCCGGCTGCACTGGCGACTTCAGCCGGGCGAGCCGACGCCGGGCGGAGGAAGTGCTTTTGGTGATTCCGGTGACCAAATGAGTCGCGGAGGGTGGCTACGGATAGCTGGGTGCAAGCCGCGGCTGTTGGTGGAGCCGGTTGGGGTCGGGGTGGCCGGAGTTGGCGCCGGCGACGAGCTAGGCGGCCGCCGGGGTTCGGCCAACGATGAGCTTGGGGTTAGAGGGGTCGGTGAGGTGCGGGGAGTGCATGGTTAGACTCCATGGGGTGCGGTGAGTGTGATGGACACCATGGGGTGGCCGGAGAGTGACCGGGAGCACGTCGGCGACGAGCTCCACGGCGGCGGGTGCGGGTGAGCGTGGTTCGGTTGCTACGCTGCTCGAGGGCGCGAGAGAAAGGGAAGGGGAGGTAGATGGGCTCACGGGTGACGCCAGAGAAGCTCGCCGAGCTCGGGGACGAACCGGAGCGGCCGGGCGGCGTTGAAAGGGATCTCCGGCGACGGCGAACTCGGTCGAGGTCGGTGGGGTGGACTCGGGGCACTAGAGCGAGCGGGGCTCGGCTGGTTCGGGGTAGTGGAGTGCGGCGGAGCTCCTGGACATGGTGAGGAGGAGCACGGACGGCGGGGAGCACGGTTGCGACGATGGTGCGGCGGCGGCGGCGTCGGCCAAGGCGGGGGAGCATGATGGAGAGGGACCGGGGAGGAGAGGGGGTGTCCAGGGGGTTCGGGGGAGAGAGAGGAGGCGATCCTCGGCGGCAGCTGGCAAGAGGGGCGGCGAGGCGGCGACCAGGTGTGTGGCACCCATGCGGTGCCCGCCGAAAGACACTGGCTGCCTGTCAGCCGAGCTAATCAGCATTGGGCTTGCCGGGCCGGGCAGGTGGGCGGTAGGTGGCGTCAGGTAAGTCTTTTCCTGCTTTTATTTTTTTCTAATATTCTGCAACTTCGTGGGGTTTTCTAAAATACCAAAACAGTTTTAAAATTCACCAAAATGCTCCTGGTCCCTTTTTGGAATATTTCCAACATGAAACATTTTGGTTTTGCAATTTTTGGACATTTAAAATATTTTATATAATTTGAAATGCTCAAGTTCAAAAACTTATGAATTAATCCAAGGACCTTTGGATGACCTACAAACTGATGCACCACTTTTGACATAGGCTATGAACCAAAGCAAAGATGATGAGCATATTGAAGGGCATTTCAGGTTCATTGAAATAATTTTTAGTAAACCCTAGTTGAATTAAGGGGGGGGGGGTGTTCTGGGGGTTTCCTGCCTTCCCCATTTCAGATTCAAATGAAATTTAAACATGATGCACACCCTAATGCATGGTCTAACTGGGATGTGACAACTCACCCCCACTCAAAAGAATCTCGTCCCGAGATTTAGGATCTGTTGCGAAAAAGGTGGGATACTCAAGTCGAAGACGATCCTCCCTTTCCCAAGTTGCTTCTTGCTCGAAATGGTTTGACCATTGAACCTTTAGAAACTTGATATTCCGACGTCGAGTGGTACGCTCGGCTTGATCGAGAATACAAATGGGATATTCTCGATAGGTGAGGTTATCTTGGAGATCTAGCGTTTCGTGGTCCACTCCACGGATAGGATCCGAGAAGCAACGCCTGAGTTGGGAAACGTGGAAGACATCATGGACTCTGGAAAGATGCGGAGGTAGTTCCAATTGGTAGGCAACTTCTCCTCGTTTGGCAAGAATGTGAAAGGGTCCAATGTAACGAGGAGCCAACTTGCCTTTGATACCGAATCGATGGGTTCCCTTCAAAGGAGTAACCCGAAGGTAAGCTCGCCGCCAATTTCATAAGTCATAGGCTTATGCTTGCGGTCATATTGGCTCTTTTGACGAGATTGGGCTGTTTTCAATTTCTCACGAACAACGCGAACCTGCTCTTACGCTTCCTGAATCATGTCCGGCCAAAGAGTTGTCTCTCCCGGTTTCACCGATTAAGAGGCGCTCGACATTTCCGTCCCATAAAGAACTTGAAGGGCTTTGCCAGAGCTGGCTTGATAACTATTGTTATAAGCGAACTTCGGCGAATGGAAGGCATTTCTCCCAATTCATGCCGAAGAGATGATGAAGCTCGAAGCATATCCTCTAGGATTTGATTGACTCGTTCTACTTGACCACTTGATTGAGGATGGAAAGCGGTGCTAAAGGAGAGACGAGTTATCATAGCGTTTTGGAAACTTTCCCAAAATCGAGAGGTGAAGAGACTTCCACGGTCTGAGTTAATCTCTAATGGAACACCATGAAGAGACACTATTCGTGAGATGTAGAAATCAGCTAGCTGGCTAGCGGTTATACTCTCACGAACGGGTAGGAAGTGGGCTACTTTGGAAAGACGATCAACGACAACGAAGATAGCGTTATTCCCTCTCTTGGTCCTGGGAAACCCGGTAATGAAATCCATACCGATTTTATCCCATTTCCATTCAGGAATTTCCAAAGGTTGAAGGGTTCCAAAGAGGCCGTTGATGCTCTGCTTTAACTCGACGACATGACGCCGCAATTAGCAATGTATTGAGCGATTTCTCTCTTCATCCTAGTCCACCAAAACCTCTGGCGAGGGTCTTGATACATTTTAGTACTACCGGGATGAATGGTGAGAGGAGAGTCATGAGCTTCCTTAAGGATCAATCGCCTCGGGTTGCGCACCTTGGGGACCACTAGACGGTCTCCAAAGAACACGACACCTTGTTCATCAATGGAGAAAGCGATCTGCGACTCCTTTCTTGATGTTTCTCCTGATACGGGAGATTCCCGGATCTACCTTCTGTGCTTTGATGATCTGATCCGTAAGGGTAGGTTTCGCCACCAGGGTAGAAAGGAATCCTCGAGGAACAATGTGGAGATTAAGCTTACGAAATTCCTCGTGGAGAAATGGTTGACTTTGTTGTAACATCAGGTTGTTACAATAAGATTTCCAACTTAGGGCGTCGGCCATGACATTGGCTTTGCCTGGGGTGTAAGATATTCCTAAGTCGTAATCAGAAGTCAATCTCGACCCAACGTCTTTGCACGAGATTCAAATCCGGTTGGGTGAAGATATCTGGACTTTGGTGATCGGTGTAGATTTTGCAACGATTACCAAGAAGGTAATGTCGCCAAGTTTTGAGTGCATGAACCATCGCCGCAAGCTCTAGATCGTGTGTGGGATAGTTATCCTCATGTGGACGAATCGCCGAGAAGCGTAGGCAATCACATGACGATCTTGCATGAGTATGCAACCTAGTCCTTGTCGCGAGGCGCCGCAATAGATAATAAAGTCCTTAGAAAATCTGGTGGAACAAGCACGGAGCAGATGTCGAGCGTCTTTTCAGTTCTGAAAGCTGAACTTCGACCGTGGTGTCCATTCGAACTTTTTATCTTTCTTGAGGAGTTCGGTTAGAGGTTTAGCAACTTTAGAGAAATTCTCGACGAAGCGGCGGCAATAGCTCGCTAAACCGAGGAAACTTCGAACTTGCTTAACCGATTCAGGTGGGGTCCAGTCAAGGACGGCTTGAACTCGCTCGGGATTGACAGCAATGCCCTTACCAGAGATTACATGGCCTAGGTAGGTCACTTACGGTAACGAATTCACACTTAGAGAATTTGGCATAAAGGCGGTGCTCTCAAGTTTCATCAACACTAGCCTTAGATGTTCGGCATGTTCTTGCTCATTCTTGGAGTAGATGAGTATATCATCGAGGTATACCACATTAATTTATCCAAATACTCCATGAAGATTGAGTTCATTAACCGAGAGAAGGTGGCTGGAGCATTGGTTAATCCGAAGGACATGACGGTGTACTCGTATTGGCCATAACGAGTAACAAAGGCCGCTTTTGGGAATGTCCCCGTTCTTGATTTTGATTTGATGGTAGCCCAACCTCAAATCCATCTTGGAAAAGACTGAGGATCCAGCGAGCTGATCATACAGATCGTTGATCCTGGGGAGCGGATACTTGTTCTTGATGGTGACCAGATTGACAGGTCGGTAATCCACAACCATCCGATCCGTACCATCCTTCTTCTTGACGAAGAGGACGGGGCAAGCCCATGGAGATGAACTAGGACGGATGAAACCTTTTGCAAGGACTCATCGAGTTGTTTCTTAAGTTCAGCTAGTTCTAGGGGTGCCATCTTATAAGGTCTTCTAGAGATTGGGACGGTTCCGGAACAAGATCTATCACGAACTCGACATCCCCGCTGGGTGGAACACCTGGCAGTTCCTCTGGAAAGACATCCGGAAAATCACGGGCTATCGGAATATCTTCGAGGTCTGGAAGGGGGTTGGCATTTAAGGAGTAAAGTTGGCGCTTAGACACTCGGGTTAGAACATTCACTGTCTTGCCCGAGGGATGGGTGAGCTGAACAGTTCTAGTAGAGCAATCAATCTTAGCATAATGGGCTGACATCCAGTCCATACCCAAGATGATGTTTATGTCCGAGGACTTAAGAGCTATTAGAGAAGCAAGAAAGACTAATCTGTCGACAAGAATTTCATTCCCATGACTTATTCTAGAGGTTTGCCATCTAGAACCAGGAGTTTGAATTTCCATAGAGGTATGCATGTCACAGAATGTGGTGTTGTGCAGTCGAGCATAGCTCTCAGAAATAAATGAATGAGATGCTCCAGTATCAAAAAAACGATTTGCGGATGGCAATTAACAAGGAGCGTCTGAGGGGCACGTTGGGATCCTCATAGATTCCTTCAAAGGTAAAACATAGTTGACATGGCCACGAGCGGTGGCAAGTGGTTTAGCATAGGGCACCTTTCCTGCTGGCTTGCCACGGCCAACAGACTTTCCAACTTGACTGGGGTTGTTTTGGGGGCACTCACAGATATAGTGGCCCGTCTCTCCACACTTGAAGCAAGCTATCACATTTGGGCGTGGAGCAGCATTAGCAGTGGGGCCTCCATAAGTCTTGGGCGGAACATACTGCTGGTTGGGGCGAGGCGCCTCAAAAGATGGCCTCGGGGTGAACCTGGGTGGTAGAGCAAGATTTGGAATCCAAACTGGCGCTTCACGGGATCGAGCCGGATGAAGATCCAGAGTCACGGATGTGCTTGCGTGAAGCCTCAAAATCACCGCCTTGCCAAGGCCGATAGCCTTATTGACTAGCTTCGAAAAGAGGTACACTCATGCAGGCGAAGGTCTCGGCGTAGCTCAGGGCTAAGTCCCTTGCGGAACCTTGCCCGCTTCTTGGCATTGGTAGAAACTTCTTCGAGCATAACGTGCTAACCTCCCAAATTCACGGTCAGGCATCCACCGTCACCTACCTTGGGTGAAACGCAGAATTCCTCCCTTTTGCGATCCATAAGACCTTCTGGGATATGATGCTCACGGAAGGCGGCACTGAATTCAGCCCAAGTTGTAACTTGTCCAACCGGACGCATAGCCTCATAATTCTCCCACCAGAGACTAGCAGGGCCTTCAAGATGATAAGCGGCAAAAGTAACCTTGTCAGCCTCAGCCACGTTGGCAGAACGCAGCTTGTGGTTGATGCTGCGAAGCCAATCATCCGCGTCGAGAGGCTCAACGGACTATTTGAACTTTGGGGTACAGACTTGACGAAGTCATTGAGTGAAACCACATCATTTCTCGGCTGGCGGCGGTGTTTTGTTCAATCCGGCCCAAAGAAGTTTATTGGTCTCACGCTTATTGCGCTCTGCTTCAAAGATAACCTCGGCCAAAGATGGCGGTTGCGCAGATTCACATTCTGGCTGCACTAGCTTCTCCCCGCCCGGAGCAGCAGGATTGTTCTTGGTGTTGACCATCCTAGAGATAAAGCAAAGGTTTAAACCAGGATGGCAGAATTTAACAAGGAAGTGCGGAAGGTAATGGATAGCATGGAATGCAAAGATGTTCATCCGTATGACATGGTAATATAAAGCTGCCATATATATATACCAACGGTCATACACACCATTCATAGTTTAGTACAAGCTCGACGGGTACAACTATAAGGAAAGGTGTTACATCTCATCGGAAGCATTCCAACTCCTATACATTATTTTTCTACACTTCCGGAACGATACACACTAAGTCATATTCCACAAGTCACGCAGGACGGTGGAAATACAACTATTACCATACTAGGAATACTACTACTAACTCAGGCAGCTCCATAGTAGTCCTCATAGAAGTCACCACCCAAGCCTGGAAGTGGAACATGATCATCCGGAAACAAACAATCCTGTGGAGCCTGTGGACCATAGGGACTCGGATGTGGCCGTGGTCCAACAAACGGTGGCAGACGAGGCCCACGAGGAGGAGTGATGCCTCCAACCTCACGCCACTCCATAAAATCTGGCAGACTTGCCCGCACAGGGTACAAGTCCCTCATGTCCATATATCCGGCTTGCACGGCAGGTGCAAACCTAGTCAGAGTAGCCCAGTGGTCAGAACGGGCATTAAAAAGCTCCATACGCAAGGCCCGGTTCTCACGGTCCTTGTCCTCCAAAGAACTTCAAGAGTAGTGCGAAGGAGTGAGTCCTCATGGGATGCATCGCTGTACAAACCCTGAAGGTAGCCATGCGCCCCAGGGAGGGATGCTGGCATGTAGCGGAAATCAGTGTTGCCCAGCAAGGCAGTTCTGGCTCGAATAATAGTCATCATAGAATAGGCTGCATCTTGCACGGACATTCCAATAGTGATTCCGAGCCCATAAGAACAGTGAAGTGGTTCAGTAGCTCCGGGATAAGATGGATAAATCCGGACCGTGCATAGATATTGGCTTTGGTTGAAATCCTAAACTGCTCCTCGACGGTATATTTAGGATACCATCGATAACTGTGACTCAATCATCACCCGAACCAGCATTGCCGTGTGACCACACACACCAATGAACGGGTCGCATTTAACCACTTGGTTCTGGGACGGGTGGCCATCTGAAAGCACAGCCACAATGCAAAGACATTAGAATTTCTAGGGAAAATCGGCAGCGTAACATCTGTAAATGCTCAAAATCAGATTTGAGACATTCAAAACAGATTGCAAAACCACTCAATAACATCATATCAAGGTTCTGGTTCAACCGATAGCATACTAAAAATTTAGTAGCACTGAACTGAGGATGAAACCAACAATCCTATAAGTTACTACGGATTAGTAACACGTGAACCTGATTGAGAGAAGAGAGCCTAGTCCTATACCCACGTCGAATGAGAAGAGGATGACTCAGATCAGAGGGCATAAGGTAAGGAGTAAAGAGAGCCTTACGTTCCCTCCCACAATCAATTCCCCTACATATAACTAAAGCATTTCTAGACTCAACTTCGACCAGTTTGGCTTAGCGAACCTACAGGCAGCCCTGCTCGATGCCAACGCTGTCAGACCCCGATTCCAAGTCACATCGACCTAGCCGGTAACACCTCATATCACTTTGTGGCCTCACGCACGGTATTCCCACGGTGTCGCCTTACCATGGCCCGGGACCGTTTATGTCTTTTGTCACACGTATATGATAGTGTCGCTAGCATCCACATGACAAAGAACCCGGGCCGACATGGCTAGTCGTGAACCCAAAGCGGTGCTAACCTATGGGGACAGGCATACATGAATCACATCGAGCATGTCGGTCATCAACGTATATATTCGGGCTGTAGCACTGGGCTAACAGGACTCCGGTATCCCGGGTTGTAGCAGGCTAGGCAGGACTCCGAATATCACCGCGTGACATTTCCCCGAAGGGACAGACATAGGAACGAAGTGAAACACATGCCGGCCAAGTGTCCAAGCGGTAGTGCTTTGGGCTAGCAGGACTCGGTGAACCGGGCTGTAGCGGACTACTATCGCTCGAAGCACGAGACTACATTTCCCCATATGAGAGGCTGCCAAGGATAAACAACTAGTTTGTCGGATCCCACTCATACCAAGCATTTCAATCATACACGCAATATGCCCGATATGAGTAAATACAACAAGGCATCACAACAAAACTCTACAACTCAAGTACTTTTTTTAAAAGGCTCCGAGGAGCCATACATAACATAGTCATACAGGTAGGGGTCACATGACCCAACACTCAAGTCATACAATCATACAAGCACATGCGGAAGCAAACTAGTCTGAGTACAGACTCTAGAAAGAAAGAAAGCTTGTTGGAGCCTTTCTATCTACAATGGCCCTTCACAAGTCTTAGATCGCCACCTGGTGGCTAGTTCACTCGTCGAAGTCGAGATCTACTTAGAATCCATCGGAGGGGGTAGTGTTGTCCTCTGAAAAACATTAATTAAGCAAACATGAGTACGGAGGTACTCAGCAAGTCTTACCACGTAATCCTATCATACATGCACATTCTCGGGAAGGTGGTGGAGTTATTTGACAAGCCAGCTTTGACTCTTGGCTAAGCTATCCTACGTGACACCACTTTGTAAAGCATTTGTCGTACATGAGTCCACTAGTCACCATCACAATACTCCACCGTGGATCCTCTCTCGTCATCCCATGAGAGGGCCATCCACGATACTCACACTTATCTTGAGGCTTTTAGTAGTATCCATTTACTTGTCTATGAACTGATATAGGTAACCCAGAAGTCCTTCTCCGTGGACACGGCTATTCAATAGATCATATCAAACCCTGCAGGGTGTACTTCTTCACACACGCTCACCACTTACCGCGTTTACACGACATGTACTCGGCAACCTTCAAGCGGAAGCCCAACGTGGGTGTCGGCCACGACCTACCTAAACACTCAAGTCCCTAGTCCAGTTATCGCCTATTCGGGTTCCATCTGCAGGAGTCCGCCGAGGTTTCCCATACTACCGACGATGTGTGCAGGGTTCCCGAGATACCAAACGGGCACTCGGTACACCGGCACGCGTGCCTACCGCAACACAACCCACCCCTAAGGTCAGCGTTAAATGCGGCCCCCAAAGATGCTACAAACACGAAACTACTTGCAACTCACGGACTAAGAACAAGGGTGGTTAAGCAGCCGAGAGGGTCCATTGGTTTCGGGCCCAATGTGTGGTAGTAACTATTTCATGGATCACAAACACAGATCTCAGTTCTTAGGATCGGCTTCAATGAAACAACCCACCATGTACTCCTACATGGCCTCTCATCGATACCTTTACCAAAACGTGTTCAACACTTTCACTCTCGAACCAACACAACCTTTCACTCCAGTTCATCATCCCGATGATCCGCACTGACACAACTCTAAGCATAGCAAGCATAGCATGGTAGGAATCACAAACATGGCTCAATCAACTCCTACACATACTAGTGGGTTTCATCTAGTTCTTGTGGCAATGACAGGTCATGCAAAGGAAGTGGGTTCAACTACCGCAGCACACAACAGTTTGAATCGAGTTGTCTTAATGCAGTAAACGAGAGCAGAAGCTAGAACATGGGTTTGTATCGGAATGATCAATGAGTTGCTTGCCTGATGGAACGGGGGTAGAGTACTGCCCTTCAGATGGATAGTCGAGGTTATCCTCGGGGGCAGAACCTATCACGAAAAAGCATACGAAGTAAACACACATGACAATATGCAACAATATGATGCATGCTATGACATGGCAATATGGATGTGTGTTGGCCTAATGCAAGCTGAAATAATAGGGGATGAACTCATTTGAATCAAAGATTCCAATGATAGCTCATTTGAAATAGCCCTAAAGGTGCATTATCTTATTCTGGTTAAACAGCAAGGTTAACTTGTTTTAACATGCATGAAACCTGTACCAATGGATAGAATGGATTTTTCTGATCATTTTTCATATATAAATCTTTGCATTTGGAGTTACAGATTAAAAGTTATAAGCATTTGAAATTTGAATTATATTCTCGAATTTACTGTATTAGAATAAATCCAGAAATTAGATTAATGCGTCAGCCATGCGTCAGCATGACGTCAGGGTCAACAGAGACGTCCAGGTCAAACCTGACAGTGGGTCCCGCGTGTCAGGGTAATTAACTTAACTAATGTTTAATTAAAACTAACCTATTTAGTTAGCAGGGCTGGGCCCCATCTGTCAGTGACTCGTCGGAGTCAACGAGGGCCCACGTGGTCAAGGTCCACGTCGGCTGCACCGGCGACTAGCCGCCGGCGAGCCCGACGCGGCGGAGGAAGTGCTTTTGGTGATTCTGGTGACCAAATGAGTCGCGGAGGGTGGCTACGGATAGCTGGGTGCAAGCCGCGGCTGTTGGTGGAGCCGGTTGGGGTCGGGGTGGCCGGAGTTGGCGCCGGCAACGAGCTAGGCGGCCGCCGGGGTTCGGCCAACGATGAGCTTGGGGTTAGAGGGGTCGGTGAGGTGCGGGGAGTGCATGGTTAGACTCCATGGGGTGCGATGAGTGTGATGGACACCATGGGGTGGCGGAGAGTGACCGGAGCACGTCGGCGACAAGCTCCACGGCGGCGGAGTGCGGGTGAGCGTGGTTCGGTTGCTACGCTTTCGGTAGCGAGAGAAAGGGAAGGGAGGTAGATGGGCTCACAGGCGACGCCGTAGAAGCTCTCGTCGAGGTCGAGGGGACGAACCGGAGCGCCGGGCGGCGTTGAAAGGGATCTCGGGCGACAGCGAACTTTCGGCCGAGGTCGGTGGGGTGGACTCGGGGCACTAGAGCGAGCGGGGCTCGGCTGGTTCGGGGTAGTGGAGTGCGGCGGAGCTCCTGGACATGGTGAGGAGGAGCACAAACGGCGGGGAGCACGGTTGCGACGATGGTGCGGCGACGGCGGCGTCGGCCAAGGCGGGGGAGCACAATGGAGAGGGACCGGGGAGGAGAAGGGGTGTCCAGGGGGTTCGGGGGAGAGAGAGGAGGCGATCCTCAGCGTCAGCTGGCGAGAGGGGCGGCGAGGCGGCGACCAGGTGCGTGGCACCCATGCAGTGCCCGCCGAAAGCACTGGCTGCTGCTGGTTGAGCCAAGCAGCTACCATGCTATTGGCTGGGCAATGGGTGGGCCGGGTAGGTGGCGTCAGGTAAGTCTTTTCCTGCTTTTATTTTTTTCTAATATTCTGCAACTTTGTGGGGTTTTCTAAAATACCAAAACAGTTTTAAAATTCACCAAAATGCTCCTGGTCCCTTGTTGGAATATTTCCAACATGAAACATTTTGGTTTGGCAATTATTGGACATTTAAAATATTTTATATAATTTGAAATGCTCAAGTTCAAAAACTTATGAATTAATCCAAGGACCTTTGGATGACCTAGAAAATGATGCACCACTTTTGACATAGGCTCTGAACCAAAGCAAAGATGATGAGCATTTTGAAGGGCATTTCAGGTTCATTGAAATAATATTTAGTAAACCCTAGTTGAATTAAGGGGGGGGGGGTGTTCTCGGGGTTTCCTGCCTTCCCCATTTCAAATTCAAATGAAATTTAAACATGATGCACACCCTAATGCATGGTCTAACTTGGATGTGACAGGAGGTGACCCGGAAGGCGCAGCAAGCGACATGTCCGACTGATTGCTTGTCGCCGTTGTTTACCCTGTACAAAATAAGTTCAGGCTTGGCCCTAAAGACTGTGAGAGCATTTTGGGAGGGGAAGCCCCTCATGTAAGGATTTGCGATAGATGCATTTGTAACCTTAACGCTGCGCGAGAGCTTAACGGCCAGCCCGGTGGTGGGTCGGCTGGCTCATTTACCTTTTGGACCTGGTGAGCCCCAAGCGGGGCTGCGGGGGCCATAGCGTCATGTGTGTCTTCTTGGCGGACCCATTGATCCTGCGATAAGAACCTCCGGAGAGGGAGTGGTGACAGCCGTCCGAGCTGTGGACGCGATTGGCCCAGCCCGGCTCGTGAGGGGCTCACGAGGGGGGGGGAGCTAATTCTAGCTTTTGATGCAAAGCCAAAACCAGAACACGAGAGATTGCTCGAATGAGACTAAACACCCCTTCCCCAAACGCACGCAAGGCTCGAACTCAAATCGAACTTAAATTCAAATCGAGGAAACTCGTCAACAGAAGAGAAGGCAAAAAAGCAAAAGGCCGCGTCCGGCACCCAGTCTAGTCTTCGACGTCTTCTCACCAGCGCGGAGCTAAGTGCTGCCACTGGGCGTGGGAGGGAGCCCCAGGGCCTGAGGCCGGCGCTCCTGAGACTTCGGGGCGTGTACAGCCCCACTCATTATTACGTGAGAGTGTCACGGGGCGGCGAGCTTCACAAGCACTAGGCCTTCTTCACAAATACGGGCCTAGCTTCATATCGCCAGACGAGGGCCCCGCCTTGCACCACACTGTACCACCACTGACGGCGGCCGGAGACCAAGGACGATGCCAATGGGGTAGAGAGGTCGCCACCGGTTCCCCCGACGACCATGGGTCCTCTGCCGGGGGCAGGCCCTGAGGCACCTCCCCGGCAAAGGGCCTACCTCCTGAGAACATCTTGTGACGAGCGCCGCGGGGACGAACCCGGATCTCGACCCCTCTCCTGCAGCCCCCGATGCCCTCGTCCTGAGGGGTAAGAGGCTGCAGAGTTGGGGCAGCCACGTGTTGCAGCGACCTGTTCCTCCTGTGGCACATGGTTAGCATAAGCTTGCTCCTAAGGAATTAATGGTACCAGATAGTTGTCGCCGCCAGCGCGGTTGTCGAGGCCCTCTTGGGGTTCCTGAAAGAGCTCTGCTTGCGGTGTCTCCTCGCCCCAGCTTGGCCCAAGGAACGAGCCATGGTATTCTTCCTGCGCGCACTCTTGATCCATCATGCGGGGCACATAAGCTTCTGGGGACGCCGCCCCGTAGGCCTCGCTGTAGTGCCCCACATGCCACGCAGTCCGACCCGGAGCGTCGTCTTGAGAGTGGTGGTGCGGTGGTCCGCCGAGGCCGAAGGTCATGGCGTGCGCTCCTTCGCTGGCCGGAGATGGGGTCTGCGCGCCTTGCCGCCTGGTGCTGCTGGCCAGGTTGGCGTCGAGTAGGCCCTGGAGCCCGCTTGAGGTTGCATGGGCGCGCATGGGGCTGCCATACGGTGCGCACTGGGCCAGAGGTGGTAGCCTGACGCGGAAAGGAGGTGCTCCCGAGGCGGCGGCGTCCAGGAGCTCGGCCACCCGCTCCAACAGCACGTCACGGCCGCCCTCTAGAAGCCGGCACCGTAGCAGTTCTCGGGCCACCGTGAGCGCCGCCTCGAGTTTGCTGCCTCACGCCGGTGTGCGGCGCCGTGGCCGCAACGTGGCTTGAGGCCCTAGCCGCCGACCGCACCTGCCGCGGCGTGAGGGCAGGTGGCATTCCAGCCGCCACCGCGCTTCAAGCGCCTTTATGGAGCGCTGGGCTGCCTGAGGTGCAAGGTTGAGGTCGCCCTGGGCTGGCGGCATAGCATGGGCAGGCCACGCCGCCCAGCGGTCGGCATTGGCTGCCGGGTCGCTTGACATGGAACGACGAGGCGAGGAAACGCGAGGCGGCAGGGGAAGGATTCAGGCGCACCCCTACCTGGTGCGCCAAACGTCAGATTTTGGGTTCCGACAGACCCTTGAGGTTCGAACACTGGGGTGCGCGCGGAGATCTTTCCCCTACCAGCTCATGCGTGCGTGGATTGCGAGGGATCTAAACTACCAACGATAAACAACACAAGAGACACAAGGTTTATACTAGTTCGGGCCACCGTTGTGGTGTAATACGCTACTCTAGTTTGTGGTGTGGTGGATTGTCTCAGGGGCTGATGATGAACAATAGAAAGGAAGAACAGCCTCGCGAGGGTCTGTTCTTGAGCTGGTGCGATGAACTGCTAGGGTGAGTTCAGTCGCCTCTCTCTCTCTCTCTCTCTGTGTGTGTGTGATCTCGATCCTCTTCCTCTACCTTGGTGGTGGCTAGTCCTACTTATAGAGGGAGGCCCTGGGCCTCTTCCCAAATAATGAGCGGGAAGGGCACCAACAATTGGCCATTTTGAAGGGGAACATCTAGTACACTTATCTTGACTAAAGTTGGTCTTCGGCTGCCAAAGGCTCTGACGGTGACGCCGTCCTGGGCTCCACGATGACCTCCATCCTGCCGTTCTGCTGGTCTTGGTCTTGTTGCACCGAAGCGGTAACCTTTGCCCGATGCCTTGGCCTGTGCTTGCCTCCTTTGCACCAAAGGGGAAATGAGGACACTGCGCGGGCTAGCGCCTGCCTAGCGTTGATCGTCATGGCTGGCGTCACGGGGCACCCTCGGGAGGTACCCTGCCTTGATCTCTCCGCCTCCTCGCGAGCCTGCCTAGCGAGGCTGCTCCTGAGGAAGGTTCCTGTTGTCCGCCCCGTGAGGCTTGGCCCCTCGCGAGGGTCTTGAGCTTGAGCTGATGAACCTGGGCCGTGCTGGGCCCCCACTTGAGCCACGCTGCAGGCCGCAGGTAGGCAAGTCTGGGGACCCCCGTTCCCAGAACGCCGATAGTAGCCCCCAGGCCCAAGGCGCGCCCGGACTTGGCTTAGCAGAGAAGCGAAGGGGCAAGTGTGAAGCACCGCGGGCCTAATAGCCTGCGGCCTTGGGCGCCGTCTGGCGATTGATTGGTCATGGGCGTCTCCACTTCCCCACGATGCCTCATTACACGCCCAGCTAATTGGACCCGGGGTTGCACACAGCCATTCCCCTTTCGCCATCCGCGCACTCCCGGTCCTTCCTTCTTCCTCTGGCTCCAACTTCCGCCCTCAATCCAACTCGGACTCTCACCCTTCCTGTCGTCATGGCGCCAACGAAGAAGGAAAAGGGGAAGAAGCCCGCGTCTTTGTCCCGCTCGCCTCCGGTGTTGGCTCCCGCCGTCGATCGATCTATCATACTCAACCCCGAGGCCTTGGGCAAGGTCCG
Organism: Aegilops bicornis; assembly: GCA_021605145.1. Classification (NCBI taxonomy): domain Eukaryota; kingdom Viridiplantae; phylum Streptophyta; class Magnoliopsida; order Poales; family Poaceae; genus Aegilops; species Aegilops bicornis. The sequence continues at coordinate 343,608,731 of CM038670.1, forward strand.
CTCTGCTTTTGCCACCATCTTCAATGAGTGCGGTAGGACCACGGCATGGCCCGCGTCCCATGCCTCCCCCGACAGGATTGTCACGGAGGTCCGGTTTTTCGCTGATGCCTTGTGGGCGGGTCTGGTTCCCCCTTTTCTGTTTTCTTCAATGCGGTGCTCTCCACCATCGAGATCCACATGATGCATCTCGGGCGAGTCCATTACCCTCCTGGCTGTCTTCGCCTTTGTTTGTGAGGCAATGGTGGGCATTCCTCCTTCCGTTGCTCTGCTGCGTCACTTCTTCTCCTTGCGCCTGAGTGATCCTACTCAATGCTCGGGGTATGTGAGCTTCCTCGCGGCGCCAGAGACGGCTGCTTCAGGGATTGATTTCGGACTCCCTCCCCCTGAGACCAAGTTCAGAGAGCGGTGGTTGGATGTGGATGTTGGGGTGTAGAGCCCCCTGCTCTCGCATCCTACCTCGCCTGCTGTTCCCAACTCAGGCTGGGGTCACGAGGCGCTCGTGGGCACCCGGCTTGCATTCGTCTAGCGCCGCTTCGAGAGCTTGAGGGCGCTCAACGTGACGGCGCCCAAGGTGGTGAAGGAGTTCCTCCAGTGTCGCATTGCTCCTCTCCAGCGCCACTCTCACCGGATGTGGGACTTCGCGGGGCACAAAGACCGCACGCGGCTTCAGGAGGAGGACCTGGCGCCTGAGGTGCTGAAGACGGTGCTCAGGGTCTTGGTTGGCGACCCTTCCCCAGGCAGCCTTCGTCGTGATGGTGCCCTCTTGTATCTCTGTTCAGGCAGGGCCGATTTCGTGAGGTAGATGCCGAGCATCGACGAGTGAGGGCTGCACCCGGTTGGCCTCAGGGGACCTCGCAAGAACCCAGTTGCTATGGCTGCTCTTCCAGTCGCCCAACGTGGCTCTGTCTCAGGTGATGAAGCAGGGAGACGAGAACCATCGGGAGTTGAAGGAGATGTCGTCGAGGTGGTGACGTCGCGCGGAGCCCCGAGGGCGGCGTCTCCCGGAGCTCATTCCGAAATGGTGACAGGCGAGGGGTCGCGGCCTCCGGCTCCAGAGGCTGGGGCTCCCGAGGCTGGGGCTCCCAAGGCTGGGGCTCCCGAGGTCCCGGTCGTTCCTCATGAGGTGGCGCCTGGGGGCGTCCCCCAGGCTGGTCCCGGTGGCGCTGATCATCTTGCCGCCTCCTCCATGCTATGAACCGACCCCTGCGCTGAGCGCTTAGGCCGGTTTCGCGTAGACTTCGTGGCCCTCCGCAAGAGGAAGGAGGCCTCGGGCGGTGACGATCGCACTTGCCGCTTGCTAAAGTGCAGGAAGTAGTTCGCCACGGACGAGTAAGTCCTCTTCTCTCCCTCCTCCTCTACTTCTTGGTTCTTGCAGCTGACTGTAACCCTTCAGGGCCCTTCCTGCCGAATTCGCGGAGACGGCGAAGGAGCCATCTCCCCAAGCTTCACCCTAGTTGCCGGTCCTTGGTGCATCGGGCTCAAGCAGCGCCCTCGTCACTCAGCCGGTCGGGGAGGTGACCTGTTCGGCTGAGCATCCCGAGTCGGTGCGCCTGCTGTCTTCCGTTCACGAGTTCTCCCGGGGCGCAGCCAGCTTGCCCTGTGCCCCTTCCTTGGTCGTGGATGGCGATTGGTTGAGGTCGATCTTGAGCCCTTCTTCTGGGGATGGACCGGCGCCAGACCCTGCTCCTGGCGTGGCCCGTCCGGCGATTGTTGGGGCGCCAGCACCCTGCCCTGCGGGAGGAGGCGCGTCACCTCTGGGTCCTCCGCATTCACCAGCAGCAGAGCGTGACGAGGGAGACGTGCTCAGGCGTGCTCACGAACGCCGTGCCCTTCGTCAAGAGCTTATCCAAGGGGCGACGGCCATGGTGAACCGGCTCGGGGCGGAGCTCGCCGGTGAAGATGCGCGTCTTGAGGCAGAGGGTTTGCGCCTTGCCGAGGAGAGGCGCAAGCTGAAGGTGGCTGTTGCCCTTGCACATCACCACCATGACCTTGACAATGCGAAGGCTGAGGCGTCGCTGGCGGCCTCGCGAGAGGCTTGCTCCCGAGCCGTCGAGGAGGCCCGGGAGGCAGATCAGCGGCGCTAGGACGCGGAGGAGCGTGCGTGGGAGCTCCAAGCATGGAGCAACTCTCTGGAGGAGCAGGTGGAGTTGCGCCAGGCTGCACTTGCATCGTTGAAGGGGGCTTCCGTCGACCAGGCGGAGCTTCAGAAGCGCGAGGAAGCGCTGTTGCTGGAGGCTGCCGAGCGCAACCTCGACCTTGAGCGGTTGGAGACGAGGGAGCGCCTGGTGACTCGTAGCGGGGCAGAAGTCGCCCGCGTCGCGAGGCCCGAGCCCAAGAAGAGGTCGACCGCCGAGTAGCGACAGCTTGCTCAGGCCTTGAGCGCCAGTATGAGTTGAGGTTGGAGTTGGTCGTACGGGCCGAGGGCGGCAGGACCGCGGCCCTCAAGGCCAAGCTGGATGAAGTGACACGGGGTGCGGACGCCTCCGCAGCCGCCTTTCGCGCAGCGCAGGAGGAGTTGACCTCTTCCCGCGCTGAACTGTTTCTTCTCCGCCAGACGGTTGATGGCGCCGAGGCCATTGCGCGGCAGAACAAGGACGAGATCTGCCGGAGGCGGGTCCTGGAGCACGAGCATGCCCCCATGCTCCGTACGCTCAGGGAACGGGCAAACATGGCCCTTGGCAACATTTGCGAGGTCGCTGCTGAGGAGTCGCACGAGACCAACTATGTGGGCAACCTCCAGTACTTTGCTGACGTGGTCACGCTCCTGGAGAACCGCGCCGAGAAGTCTCGCTGGCTCGTTGAGAAGAGGAGCCGAGCCTTGCTTGGGCGTGGTTTCTCCCGTGTCTTCAGTTATCTGCGGGACAGGGATCCCCACTTCGTCTTCGATGCCGCCATCGCACCGGTGCCCATAGCCGTCCGGGGCGACCTGGCGCAATGGGTGGATGGCCACGTGGGCGATCTTGTTAGGGCCTTCATGTCTGATGATGACGGCGTGATCGTGGCCGCCGATGAAGGCGGCATGGTGGACGGTCCTGGCGCTGGCGGAGGTGCTGGTGATGGCGACGATGTCAGCGACGCCAGCGACGCCTCCGGAGGTGACCCGGAAGGCGCAGCAAGCGACATGTCCGACTGATTGCTTGTCGCCATTGTTTACCCTGTACAAAAGAAATTCGGGCTTGGCCCTAAAGAGTGTGAGAGCATTTTGGGAGGGGAAGCCCCTCATGTAAGGATTTGCGATAGATGCATTTGTAACCTTAACGTTGCGCGAGAGCTTAACGGCCGGCCCGGTGGTGGGTCGGCTGGCTCATTTACCTTTTGGCCCTGGTGAGCCCCGAGCGGGGCTGCGGGGGCCATAGCGCCATGTGTGTCTTCTGGGCGGACCCATTGATCCTGCGATAAGAACCTCCGGAGAGGGAGTGGTGGCAGCCGTCCGAGCTGTGGACGCGATTGGCCCGGCCCGGCTTCCGAGGGGCTCGCGAGGGGGGGGGGGACAGCTGAAGCTAGCTTTGGACGCAAAGCCGAAACCAGAACACGAGAGATTGCTCGAATGAGACTAAACACCCCTTCCCCAAACGCACGCAAGGCTCGAACTCAAATCGAACTTAAATTCAAATCGAGGAAACTTCGTCAATGTAAGAGAAGGCAAAAAAAGCAAAAAGGCCGCGTCCGGCACCAGTCTAGTCTTCGACGTCTTCTCACCAGCTGAGCTAAGTGCTGCCACTGGGCGTGGGAGGGAGCCCCAGGGCCTGAGGCCGGCGCTCCTGAGACTTCGGGGAGTGTACAACCCCACTCATTATTACGTGAGAGTGTCACGGGGCGGCGAGCTTCACAAGCACTGGGCCTTCTTCACAGGTATGGGCCTTGCTTCATATCGCCAGACGAGGTCCCCGCCTTGCACCACATTCTACCACCACTGACGGCGGCCGGAGACCAAGGACGATGCCAATGGGGTAGAGCGGTCGCCAGCGGTTCCCCCAACGACCATGGGTCCTCTGCCGGGGGCAGGCCCTGAGGCACCTCCCCGGCAGAGGGCCTACCTCCTGAGAACATCTTGTGACGAGCGCCGCAGGGACGAACCCGGATCTTGACCCCTCTCCTGCAGCCCCCGATGCCCTCGTCCTGAGGGGTAAGAGGATGCAGAGTTGGGGCAGCCGCCTGTTGCAGCGACCTGTTCCTCCTGTGGCACATGGTTAGCATAAGCTTGCTCCTGAGGAAATAACGGTACCAGATAGTTGCCGCCGCCGGCGCGGTTGTCGGGTCCCTCTTGGGGTTCCTGGAAGAGCTCTGCTTGCGGTGTCTCCTCGCCCCAGCTTGGCCCAAGGAACGAGCCATGGTCTTCTTCCCGTGCACACTCTTGATCCATCATGCGGGGCACATAAGCTTCTGGGGACGCCGCCCCGTAGGCCTCGCTGTAGTGCCCCACATGCCACGCAGTCCGACACGGAGCATCGTCTTGAGAGTGGTGGTGCGGTGGTCCGCCGAGGCCGAAGGTCATGGCGTGCGCTCCTTCGCTGGCCGGAGATGGGGTCTGTGCGCCTTGCCGCCTGGTGCTGCTGGCCAGGTTGGCGTCGAGTTGGCCCTGGAGCCCGCTTGAGGTTGCATGGGCGTGCATGGGGCAGCCATACGGCGCGCACTGGGCCAGAGGTGGTAGCCTGACGCAGAAAGGAGGTCCTCCCGAGGCGGCGGCGTGCAGGGGCTCGGCCACCCGCTCCAACAGCACGTCATGACCGCCCTCTAGAAGCCGGCACCGTAGCAGTTCTCGGGCCACCGCTCGGCCTCGAGTTCGCTTTACTCGCCGGGTGTGGCGCCAGGTGGCTGTGGCGTGGCTTGAGGCTCTAGCCGCCGACCGCACCTGCCGCGGCGTGAGGGCAGGCGGTGTCTAGCCACGTCGCCCGCGCCCCGAAGCGCCTTGCGAAGCGCGGGCTGCCTGAGGTGCAAGGTTGAGGTCGCCCTGGGCTGGCGGCACAACGTGGGCAGGCCACACCGCCCAGCGGTCGGCGTTGGCTGCCGGGTCGCTTGATATGGAACTACGAGGCGACGAAACGCGAGGAGGCGGGGGAAGGATTCCGGCGCACCCCTACCTGGCGCGCCAAACGTCAGATTTCAGGTTCCGGCAGACCCTTGAGGTTCGAACACTGGGGTGCGCGCGGAGATCTTTCCCCTACCACCTCATGCGTGCGTGGATTGCGAGGGATCTAAACTACCAACGATAAACAACACAAGAGACACAAGGTTTATAGTAGTTCGGGCCACCGTTGTGGTGTAATACCCTACTCTAGTTTGTGGTGTGGTGGATTGCCTCAGGGGCTGATGATGAACAATACAAAGGAAGAACAGCCTCGCGAAGGTCTGTTCTTGAGCTGGTGCAATGAACTGCTAGGGTGAGTTCAGTCGCCTCTCTCTCTCTCTCTCTGTGTGTGTGATCTCGATCCTCTTCCTCTACCTTGGTGGTGGCTAGTCCTATTTATAGAGGGAGGCCCTGGGCCTCTTCCCAAATAATGAGCGGGAAGGGCGCCAACAATTGGCCATTTTGAAGGGGAACGTCTAGTACACTTATCCTGACTAAACTTGGTCTTCGGCTGCCAAAGGCTCTGACGGTGACGCCGTCTTGGGCTCCACGATGACCTCCATCCTTTCGTTCTTCCGGTCTTGGTCTTGTTGCACCGAAGCGGTAACCTTTGCCAGATGCCTTGGCCTGTGCTTGCCTCCTTTGCACCAAAGGGGAAATGAGGACCGCGCGGCCGGGCGCTCACCGGCCTTGATCGTCATGGCTTGCGTCATGGGGCACCCTCGGGAGGTACCCTGCCTTGATCTCTCCACCTCCTCGCGAGCCTGCCTGACGAGGCTGCTCCTGAGGAAGGTTCCTATCGTCTGCCCCGCGAGGCTTGGCCCCTCGCGAGGGTCTTGAGCTTGAGCTGATGAAGCTGGGTCGTGCTAGGACCCCACTTGAGCCACGCCGGAGGCCGCAGGCAGGCATGTCTGGAGACCCCCATTCCCAGAACGCCGACAACGTCGAAGGCTTGTTCTAGCAAATACAACTCCACTCGTACCGGTTCAGGCACGAGTGGAGAGGGTGACAGTGTGATAACCCAAAAGTATAGGGGATCGCAACAGTTTTCGAGGGTAGAGTATTCAACCCAAATTTATTAATTCAACACAAGGGGAGCCAAAGAATATTCTCAAGTATTAGCAGCAGAGTTGTGAATTCAACCACACCTGGAAACTTAGTATCTGCAGCAAAGTGTTTAGTAGCAAAGTAATATGATAGTTGTGGTAACGGTAACTAAAGTAAAGACAGCAAAAGTAATGTTTTTGGTATTTTTGTAGTGATTGTAACAATAGCAACGGAAAAGTAAATAAGCGTAAAACCAAGATATGGAAAGCTCGTAGGCACTGGATCAGTGATGGATAATTATGCCGGATGTGGTTCGTCATGTAATAGTCATAACATAGGGTGACACAGAACTAGCTCCAATTCATCAATGTAACGTAGGCATGTATTCCGTAAATAGTCATACATGCTTATGGAAAACAACTTGCATGGTAGCGGGGTCCTATTGGAAACTAAGGGATATTAAGGCCTCCTTTTAATAGAGAACCGGAACAAAGCATTAGCACATAGTGAATACATGAACTCCTCAAATTATGGTCATCACCGGGAGTGGTCCCGATTATTGTCACTTCGGGGTTGCCGGATCATAACACATAGTAGGTGACTATAGACTTGCAAGATAGGATCAAGAATACACATATATTCATGAAAACATAATAGGTTCAGATCTGAAATCATGGCACTCGGGCCCTAGTGACAAGCATTAAGCATAGCAAAGTCATAGCAACATCAATCTCAGAACATAGTGGATACTAGGGATCAAACCCTAACAAAACTGACTCGATTACATGATAAATCTCATCCAACCCATCCCCGTCCAGCAAGCCTACGATGAAATTACTCATGCACGGCGGTGAGCATCATGAAATTGGTGATGGAGGATGGTTGATGATGACGACGGCGATGAATCCCCCTCTCTGGAGCCCCGAACGGACTCCAGATTAGGGCTTGTCGGTGGCTCCGTATCGTAAAACGCGATGAAACTTTTTCTCTGATTTTTTCTCCCCGAAAACCAATATATGGAGTTGGAGTTGGTGTCGGAGGGCCACCAGGGGGCCCACGAGCTAGGGGGCGCGCCCAGGGGGCGCACCCACCCTCGTGGACAGGGTATTGGCCCCCTGGTCTTCATCTTTGGCGAGGATTTTTTAATATTTTTTCTAAGGTTTTCCGTAGAATTTCAGGTCATTCCGAGAACTTCTATTTTCTGCACATAAAACAACATCATGGCAATTCTGCTGAAAATAGCGTCAGTCCAGGTTAGTTCCATTCAAATCATACAAGTTAGGGTCCAAAACAAGGGCAAAAGTGTTTCAAAAAGTAGATACGACGGAGACTTATCAACTCCCCCAAGCTTAAACCCTTGCTTGTCCTCAAGCAATTCAGTTGACAAACTAAAAGAGAGAAAGAAAAACTTTTACAAACTCAGTTTGCTCTTGTTGTTGTACCTATGTCAAGCCAGCATTCAGGTTTTCAGCAAAGATCATAACTAACCACATTTGCAATAATTCTCATGTCTCATGTTTACTCATATCAATGGCATAATCAGCTAGCAAGTCATAATAATAAATCTCGGATGACAACACTTTCTCAAAATAATCATAATACGATATAACAAGATGGTATCTCGCTAGCCCTTTATGAGACCGCAAAACATAAATGCAGAGCACCTTCAAAGATCAAGGACTGACTAGACATTGTAATTCATGGTAAAAGAGATCCAATCATAGTCATACCCGATATAAATTAACAATAATGAATGCAAATGACAGCTGTGCTCTCCAGCTAGTGCTTTTTAATAAGAGGGTGATGACTCAACATGAAAGTAAATAGATAGGCCCTTCATAGAGGGAAGCAGGGATTTGTAGAGGTGCCAGAGCTCGATTTTGAAATAGAGATAAAATTATATTTTGAGCGGCATACTTTCATTGTCAACATAACAACTAAGAGATGAGGATATCTTCCATGCTAAACAAATTATAGGAAGTTCCCAAACAGAATGGTAAAGTTTATACTCCCCCTCCTCCACAAGCATCGATCCATGGCTTGCTCGAAACAACGAGTGCCTCCAACATTCAACGGGTCCCAGGGGGAGTTTTGTTTGCAATTATTTTGATTTAGTTTGCATAAAGCATGGGACTGGGCATCCCGGTGACCAGCCATTTTCTCGTGAGTGAGGAGCGGAGTCCACTCCTCTTGAGAATAACCTGCCTAACACGGAAGATAAGGGCAACACTAGTTCATATATGAGCTATTCGAGCATGCAAAACAGAATGTTTATTTGAAGGTTTAGAGTTTGGCACATACAAATTTACTTGGAACGGCAGGTAAATACCGCATATAGGAAGGTATAGTGGACTCATATGGAATAACTTTGGGGTTTATAGGATTGGATGCACAAGCAGTATTCCCGCTTAGTACAAGTGAAGGCTAGCAAAAGACTGGGAAGCGACCAACTAGAGAGCGACAACAGTCATGAACATGCATTAAAGTTAATAAACATTGAATACAAGCATGGGTAGGATATAATCCACCATGAACATAAATATCGTGAAGGCTATCTTGATTTGTTTCAACTACATGCGTGAACATGTGCCAAGTCAAGTCACTTAAATCATTCAAAGGAGGATACCAACCCATCATACCACATCATAACCATTTTAATAGCATGTTGGCACGCAAGTTAAACCATTATAACTCATAGCTAATCAAGCATGGCACAAGCAACTATGATCTCTAATTGTCATTGCAAACATGTTTATTCATAATAAGCTGAATCAAGAACGATGAACTCATCATATTTAAAAAACAAAAGAGGTCGAGTTCATACCAGCTTTTCCCATCTCAGTCAATCCATCATATATGTCATCATAATTGCCTTTCACTTGCACGACCGAGCGATGTGAATAATAATAAGAGTGCATGTGCATTGGACTAAGCTGGAATCTGCGAGCATTCAACAAACAGGAGAAGACAAGGCAATATGAGCTCTTTGGTTAAATCAACAATAATGCATATAAGAGCCACTTCAACAATTTAATCATGGTCTTCTACCTCGACCCCCAAAGAAAAGAAAAGAAATAAAAACTATTTACACGGGAAAGCTCCCAACAAGCAAAAGAAGAACGGGAAATATTTTTGGGTTTTCTTTTTAATTATTACTACTACAGCTAGAAAAATAAACTACTACTAATAATATATTTTTGATTTTTCTAAGGTTTATTAAACATACAAGAAGAAAGCAGGAAAAAGGAAAATAAACTAGCATGGATATTATAGTGAAAGAGTATGAGCACCGACATCTTAGCAATGAGTGTGTGTGAACATGAATGTAATCTCGGTGAGAAATACGTACTCCCCCAAGCTTAGGCTTTTGGCCTAAGTTGGTCTATTGCCAGGGATAGCCTGGCGGATACACGTAGTAGTAACTGGGGTCGTACTGCGATGAAGAATAGTTGGGATCATAATGTGATGAAGAGGACTCCGACTTCCACTGGCTGGCAACCGCCTCAGGATCCCAAGAATAAACAGACGTCTGTGGAGGCTCATCTTGTGGCTCCGGTTCCGGGGCTGGTGCAGGATTCCGATAGGCTTGAACAGCCGCCCACGGAACAATGTAAGGACCTGTAGACAAGTTAAACAAAGAGGGAGCAGGCAAAGTAATAGTGTCAGAGTGATGTTTATCAAAGTACAATTTATATTTAAGCTCCCCTTCGCGACTCTTAACAAGAAAATCATGCGCTAGCATACTCTTATAATCTAAATAAGCACGGGGCAACGTTGTTTCTTCTTTCTCCTTAGGCCTAATAGGTATCTCAAAATATTCAGCTAGGCGTGAAGCATAAATGCCTCCAAAGATGGGGCCCTTAGTATGGTTCAGACTTAACCGTCGAGCAACAATTCCACCCATACTAACAGAGTTATTGCAGTATAAACCATGGAACAAGATGATAATATCAGGAATGCTAAGGTTTGCACAGTTCCCGCGACCAATCAAGCAACGACTAGCAAATAAGGCAAAGTAGCATAAGACAGGGAAATGTATGCTAGTAATTCTTGCATCAGAAACCTTCCTGGTTTCTCCCACAGTGATAGTGTTAATAAAAGCTTCCACTTCATTACGGTGTGGTTCATCTAAGGTGCCCTCAAAAGGTATTTTGCAAACCTCGCAAAATTCAGCTAATGTCATCTCCTTAACAACGTCATATAAATGGAACTCTCTTGTTGGAGGTGATTTCTTAGGGAAAAAGTAGAAGTTCTGCACAAAAGTATTTGTGAGTAAGAGATACCGATGACATTGGTCGCGGAGGAAGTCGGGTGAGGCCGGCGTTCTCAATTAATAGATAGAAATCCTCATAAATCCGGCTCTCCTCAAGAAGTCATCGGAAGGCCATTCACACGGCGGACCTTTCAAGTGCGAGGCAAATTAAATTTGGGCTTCTGCTCTTCTTCCTTTTGTTTTTCCCTCGAGCTTCGGCTCGACGAGCCCCTCAGAAGTCTCTTTGTTATTTCTGAAATAATCTGAAATTTTTAGTAACTTCAAACAAAAGTGAACCAACTTCAATAAAACTGATAGCAACTACTTATACAAGTGCCTAGAGCATATATCAAGCATTAGAACTACTTGGAACCATATAAATTTGACATGCAAACTCAAGAACATGGTCACCTATGCAGCACAAGTTTGCAATGAATAAAGCACTAGAACAAAAACTAATTGGACCAAAGGAGGAGTCACATACCAAGGAACAATCTCCCCAAGCAGTTTTGCGAGAGGTGCTTGAGCAAGGAGATCAAAAATCACAGCAAAAGTGGCTGGAACACGAGCTTGAGTTGGTTTTTCGGGTTTGTGTGAGGCACGGGAAGAAGATGGGTGCAGGGATAAGTGGAGGAGGGCCACCGTGGGCCCACGAGGCAGGGGGACGCGCCCAGGGGGGTAGGGCGCGCCCTCCACCCTCGAGGCCAGGTGGCAGCTCCCCCCGCGGCAATTTTTGCACTAAAAATCCTCAAATATTCCCGAAAAAATCATATTAAATTGGCGTGGAATTCTGAGGACTTTTATTTTTGGGATATTTTTATATTGCACGGATAAATCAGGAAACAGACAAAAAAATACTATTTTTACTTTATTTCTACTAAGGAACGGAAAATATAAAGAGGATACGGAAGGTTGTGCTTCTAGTTTCATCCATCTCATGCTCATAAAAAAGAATCCACTAACAAGGTTCATCAAGTCTTGTTAACAAACTCATTCCGATAATCATGGAACCGGAGAAATTTCGAATAACACTATGTTACCTCAACGGGGATATGGACATCCCTAATAATAAGTATATCATATTTCTTCTTGACATTAGGGAGAGGAAATTCAAAACCTCCAAATATAATCGATGGAATTTTTCCAATAGAGTTGATACTATGAACTTGAGATTGTTTCCTCGGAAAGTGTACCATGTGCTCATTACCATTAACATGAAAAGTGACATTGCCTTTGTTGCAATCAATAACAGCCCCTGCAGTGTTAAGGAAAGGTCTTCCAGAATAATAGACATACTATCGTCCTCGGGAATATCAAGAATAACAAAGTCCGTTAAAATAGTAACGTTTGCAACCACAAGAGGCACATCCTCACAGATACCGACAGGTATAGCAGTTGATTTGTCAGCCATTTGCAAAGATATTTCAGTAGGTGTCAACTTATTCAAGTACAGTCTACGATATAAAGAGAGAGGCATAACACTAACACCGGCTCCAAGATCACATAAAGCAGTTTTAACATAATTTCTTTTAATGGAGCATGGTATAGTAGGTACTCCTGGATCTCCAAGTTTCTTTGGTATTCCACCCTTAAAAGTAGAATTAGCAAGCATGGTAGAAATTTCAGCTTCCGGTATCTTTCTTTTATTTGTAACAATATCTTTCATATATTTAGCATAAGTATTCATTTTGAGCATATCACCAATCGCATACGCATAAAAGATAGGACTAATCATTTCAGCAAAGCGCTCAAAATCCTCATCATCCTTTTTCTTGGATGGTTTCGGAGGAAAAGGCATGGGTTTATGAACCCATGGTTCCCTTTCTTTACCATGTTTCCTAGCAACGAAGTCTCTTTGTGCGTTATCAAGATCAACAGCAGGTTCAACTTTTACATCATTATCATTACTAGGTTGAGCATTATCAGGAACATCATCATTAACATTTCCACTAGGTTCATGTTCATTACCAGATTGTGTTTCAGCATCAGACATAGAGATATCATCAAGTGTTTCAGCAATAGGTTCACTAGAAGTTTGCACAGTTCTACCATTTTTCTTTTTCTTCCTTTTAGAAGAACTAGGCATATCAATATTATTTCTCTGAGAATCTTGCTCGATTCTCTTAGGGTGGCCTTCAGGATACAAAGGTTCATGAGTTATTCTACCATTTCTAGTAGCCACTCTAACAACATAATCATTTTTCTTATTATTCATTTCAACAAGCACTTCTTTCTGAGCTTTAAGTACTTGTTCTACTTGAGTGGTAACCATAGAGGCATGTTTGCTAACAAGTTTAAGTTCACCTCTAATATTAGCCATATAATCACTCAAGTGTTTAATCATAAAGGTATTCTGTTTTAATTGTCTACCAAAATAAGCATTAAAGTCATCTTGCTTAAACATAAAGTTATGAAACTCATCCAAGCACTGACTAGCAATTATAGTAGGAGGGACTTCAGCTTTATCATATCTATAGAGAGAATTTACCTTTACTACCTGTGTCGGGATATCGGGATCAGGAGGTTCTTCAGTGAATAAGTAATTGAGGTCATACACTTCTTCAACAGGCGGTATATTAAGACCATGTATTTCTTCGATAGGAGGTAAATTCTTAACATCTTCAGCTTTAATACCTTTTTCTTTCATAGATTTATTTGCCTCTTGCATATCTTCGGGACTGAGAAATAGAACACCTCTCTTCTTTGGAGTTGGTTTAGGAATAGGCTCGAATGGTGGCTCTGGAGCTGGCTCGGAGTTGGCTCGGGGAGGTGCCCAATTATTTTCATTTGTCAACATATTATTCAATAGAATTTTAGCTTCATCCGGTGTTCTTTCCCTGAAAAGAGAACCAGCACAACTATCGAGGTAATCTCTGGAAGCATCGGTTAGTCCATTATAAAAGATATCAAGTATTTCAGGTTTCTTAAGAGGATGATCAGGCAAAGCATTAAGTACCTTGAGAAGCCTCCCCCAAGCTTAGGAGACTCTCTTCTTCAATTTGCACAAAATTATATATATCCCTCAAAGCAGCTTGTTTCTTATGAGCAGGGAAATATTTAGCAGAGAAGTAATAAATCATATCCTGGGGACTACGCACACAACCAGGATCAAGAGAATTAAACCATATCTTAGCATCACCCTTTAATGAGAATGGAAATATTTTGATTATATAAAAGTAGCGCGATCTCTCATCATTAGTAAACAGGGCAGCTATATCATTTAACTTAGTAAGATGTGCCACAACAGTTTCAGATTCATAGCCATAAAAAGGACAAGATTCAACCAAAGTAATTATATCAGGATCAACAGAGAATTCATAATCCTTATCAGGAACACAGATAGGTGAAGTAGCAAAAGTGGTCAGGTCTCATCCTATCTCTAAGAGATTCTTTACTCCATTTAACTAGCAGCCTCTTAAGTTCATATCTATCCTTACAAGCAAAAATAGCTGTAGAAGATTCAGCATCAAAAAGATAACCCTTAGGAATAGCATGCATATTTTCATCATCACTTTAATCATTATATTCAGTTTCAATAATTTCTCTTTCTCTAGACCTAGAAATTTGTTCATCTAGAAATTCACCAAGGGGCACAGTAGTATCAAGCATAGAAGTAGTTTCGTCATAAGTATCATGCATAGCAGAAGTGACATAATCAATAACATGCGACATATCGGAACGAATAGCAGAAGCATGTACATGTGTCGCTAACTTACTCATAACAGAGGGTGAATCAAGTATAGAGCTAGATGGCAGTTCCTTACCTCCCCTCGTAGTTGAGGGATAAATTGTTGTCTTAGCGTCTTTCAAGTTCTGCATAGTGTCGAGCAGATATAAATCCCAAGTGACTCAAAGAATAGAGCTATGCTCCCGGCAACGGGCGCCTTGAAAAAGGTCTTGATAACCCACAAGTATAGGGGATCGCAACAGTTTTCGAGGGTAGAGTATTCAACCCAATTTTATTGATTCGACACAAGGGGAGCCAAAGAATATTCTCAAGTATTAGCAGCTGAGTTGTCAATTCAACCACACCTAGAAACTTAGTATCTGCAGCAAAGTGTTTTGTAGCAAAGTAATATGATAGTTGTGGTAACGATAACAAAAGTAAAGACAACAAAAGTAATGTTTTTTGGTATTTTTGTAGTGATTGTAACAGTAGCAACGGAAAAGTAAATAAGCGTAAACCAGTATATGGAAAGCTCGTAGGCACCGGATCAGTGATGGATAATTATGCCGGATGTGGTTCGTCATGTAACAGTCATAAAATACGGTGACACAGAACTAGCTCCAATTCATCAATGTAATGTAGGCATGTATTCCGTAAATAGTCATATGTGCTTATGGAAAAGAACTTGCATGAAATCTTTTGTCCTACCCTCCCGTGGCGGCGGGGTCCTATTGGAAACTAAGGGATATTAAGGCCTCCTTTTAATAGAGAACCGGAACAAAGCATTAGCACATAGTGAATACATGAACTCCTCAAACTATGGTCATCACCGGGAGTGGTCCCGTTTATTGTCACTTCGGGGTTGCCGGATCATAACACATAGTAGGTGATTATAGACTTGCAAGATAGGATCAAGAACACACATATATTCATGAAAACATAATAGGTTCAGATCTGAAATTATGCCACTCGGGCCCTAGTGACAAGAATTAAGCATAGCAAAGTCATAGCAACATCAATCTCAGAACATAGTGGATACTAGTGATCAAACCCTAACAAAACTAACTCGATTACATGATAAATCTCATCCAACCCATCACCGTCCAACAAGCCTACGATGAAATTACACACCCACGGCGGTGAGCATCATGAAATTGGTGATGGAGGATGGTTGATGATGACGACGGCGACGAATCCCCCTCTCCGGAGCCCCGAACGGACTCCAGATCAGCCCTCCCGAGAGAGATTAGGTCTTGGCGGCGGCTCCGTATCGTAAAACTCGATAAAACTTTTTCTCTGTTTTTTTCTCCCCGAAAGCCAATATATGGAGTTGGAGTTGGCGTCGGAGGGCCACCAGGGGGCCCACGAGGTAGGGGGCGCGCCCTGGGGGGCGCGCCCCCCACCCTCGTGGACAGTGTGTGGGCCCCCTGTTCTTCATCTTTGGCGAGGATTTTTTATTATTTTTTCTAAGGTGTTCCGTGGAGTTTCAGGTCATTCCGAGAACTTTTATTTTCTGCACATAAAACAACATCATGGCAATTCTGCTGAAAACAGCGTCAGTCCGGGTTAGTTCCATTCAAATCATACAAGTTAGGGTCCAAAACAAGGGCAAAAGTGTTTGGAAAAGTAGATACGAAGGAGACGTATCACAATGGGCCCCTCCCATTGGGTTTTGAGAGAGGGGGAGAGAAACAGGGAATGGAGGCTCGTCGCCATGGCTCTCTCCGGCAAGGAGGGCACGGCGGCCGTCGAGGTAGGGAGGGATTGAGAGAGGGGGTCCTAGCGCACATGCTCGTACCCGTGCCAAGGTAGGAGGTGGATAGAGTCGACCAGAACGAGCGTCTACAGCGGCGGCTGCAGACGAGGCTCATCGTAGATGAAGAAGACGGCGAGGATGAGAATATCAAAGGGCTACAGGGGGTTTCTCTTGCACCAAAGGGCTACTAGGGAGGCTCTATAAGAGTGGCTCAAGCTCGAGGGGCACTGGAGAGGTGGATGGCCGAGGGAGGGGATCGCCGGCGAGCTCGGGAGGGGAATGGCGGCTAGAGGCCTGCCCTGCTGGGTCGTGGCTATCTTGGAGGAGTTTTGAGAACTGATGACAGTGGGAGAGGTTCCCACTGACTTTATATTAAAAGGTTAGCATGTCAGAATAGTCCGGTCAGTCCCTTATTACACAAGCTACATTGTGAAGGAGGAGGGGGGAGTTAAAGATTACATGGGGGAAAAGGTGTAAGCAAAGATTACAGATTAGCTACCAAGGACAGAATGTAGGGGGCAAACTCCTGTTTAGCCCTATGGACTAGCATAGAAAAGTCCTTCTTGAACCTAGCCTTCCAAGTCACGAACGCTGGCTGGATCCCTCTAAAGTGCTTGTCATTCCTTTCCTTCCAAATCCCCCACGCGGGCACCGTGAAAACCTCCATGAACATGGGCCGATTCCACGAGTCTCTGCCTGCGTGTATCAGCCTTAGTCTGTAATCATCATTTGGCCAATGGATCCCCACTGCATCCCAACATCTCTGACTGAAAGGACAGTTGAAGAAAAGATACGCGGGATCTTCTTATGGCGGGTTCTAGCGCAGCAGACAGGTGTAGTCATCATTCTGAATTTCGTGGTGTCTCCTCCTCAACATGTTTCTGGTATTTAGCCGATCAGCCAGAAGAAGCCACACGAACACCTTCCACTGCATTGTGCACTTAGTTTTCCAAATCCACCCAAAGGCCTCATCCACCTGCATCTGCCTGAAGCAATGATCGTAGTATTTGGTTGTTTGAAAACCGTTCCATTCCAAACACATTTCCAGGCATCCACTCCTTCAACAAGGGCAACATCAGAGGTCATTTGCTGCAAGACAAGCACTTCCTAACGAGCTTCTACTGAGAGGGGCAGGTGGAACACGTCCCCCAGCCTCTCAGAAGACAGCAAATGCTTAACAGATACGTCTGGTTCTTTGGAAAAAGAGAAGGCACGCAGAAATCTCTCTTGAAATAGTGTATCCTTCCAATCATGTTTCCAGAAGAGGACCGTGTCCCCTACAGTTATTGTGGCTTTTGTAACCCCTCTGTAAATGTCAGATAATTGCATGAGATCTCTCCACCGGAATGAGCCACATGGGTCAGTTGCATGAGGGATTCGATCATCGTAGTATGTTCTCCAAGATAGGTTCACCCAAGGGATATCCTCCCTATTGTAAAATTTGTGGAGTTGTTTCAAGAGGAGCCCCTGGTTCTGAATTTTGAGGTTTATTATCCCCAATCCTCCTTTGTGTTTTGGTCTGCACACTAGGTGCCATTCCGCCAGCGAGTTAACCTTCAGCACATCGTCAGTTTTCTTCACCCAAAGGCAAGATCTGCGGAGCTTACCAAGGTATTCAATGATCTTGGGGTTCATCTTGATCGAGCACATTGCATGCATAGCCAGCGTGGTCCCCACTGAATTCAGTAACATCAACTTGGAGCCATAATCCAGCAGGGAGGCTGCAGCTGGCATTCTTCTCTGCACCGATATGACAATGGGCATCAGGTCGGACATAGTGGGATGGGTGGTCCCCATAGGCAGCCCTAGATACGTCAACGACATCTGCCCAACTACACAACCAAAAATCCCCGCCATATCCGATGCAGTCGCGGGGTCCAAGTTGATCGGCACAAGTGTTGATTTATGAAAATTAATCTTAAGCCCTATCTAGGAGGAGTTGTGGATGTAGAGAAGTGTGGTTAGATGCTCAGAGGGGCGTGGGAGGGGCTCAATATATAGGGGAGCCGAGTTGGGGCCGCGGGCTCCGGCGAGATCTCTGGAGTCTCCGGGATGCGACGAGGAGCGTCAGTGCGAGAGGGGAAGACTCCATAGCTCATGCGGCCACTGTCGGAGGACGCCGACGAGCACAAGACGCGGGTGGAGACGAGCACAGGGGCACAGGCGCACTGTGCACTTGGCCTCGTCGTGCCCGTGCTCGCCGCGGCAAACTCCAGCATCGGCGAGCAGCAGGGAGGGGTCAAGGGTGATGAGACGAGGGTGGTGGCGTGGTGCGGCAGGCTGGGCGAGCTCCAACGCGGCCACGAATGAAACAAAGCCACTGGCGCGACGTAGAGTGCGTCGAGCACATGCCAGGGGCCTTGTCCTCGCGTGGTCACCGCATGGACTCCGGCTACACGATGCGCTGAGCATTAAATTCATGTTTGGCGTGTTGTCTTCGCAAGGCTAGGTCGATCCAAGCACCCAAGTTAAAGCCAGGCCGACTGGGTGAGGCTGTAGCTTCTCGGCAAGTTTCTGGACAAAAACATTGGAGCTTAATAGAGAAAAATCTAGAGAGATTAAAGAGCTAATTTTGGTATCTAGGGGTTACTTAGGAGGGTAATGAATCCCTAAAAATTTCAGCTTCATTGCACCAAGGGAAAATGCACTTCCTTCACAACATGCATGTTCTGACCAGAATATAAAAGATTTATGTAGAAAAAATATTCCAAATAACAATGAAATTTTTTCGCACAAGGAGGTGTGCCAAGGTCCAAAGAATATTCAGGAATTTTCTTAGCTTTTTGTGGGCAAGACCAAAGAATATTCAGGAATTTTCTCAGATTTTTTTGGGCAAGAAAAAATGAGGGTTGCTTTGGAGAAAAAGTGACTGAAGTGTGATTTCAGAGAGAAAAAAATGAATATTTTTCTTTTAAGAAAAATATTCTGAATGTTATATTTGGGTATATCAGAGGGCAAGGGATGGGTTTGGAGGTGAGATGAGTCACTTGGGTGAAAATCAACGAAATTCCCAAGTGATGAAGTCCAAATGAGTTGATTCAAAAACTCAAATTCAATTCAAAAAGCAATAAAACTCAGAAAAAGAAAAAGGGCAAAAACCAGGGTGTCACACGGCCACCACCACCTCCCGCCTTTAGACCACGGCGGCGGAGCGGGTGATGGCCATGGTGGCCGGTAGTGGGGTGGCGGCCACAACGGCCACCTCCCGCCTTCGGGCCATGGTGGCGGAGCGGGCGATGGCCCTGGCTTTCAAAGTTGGTGTGGCGGCCACGGCGGCAGACGGTGGGGTGGCGGCAATGGCAGCTGGCAATAGCTGCCGACGGGCAACGGCGGTGGAGCGTATGGTGGGTGTTCCGTGCACACCCAACAGGGTCGCCACGCGCACTACACTACGCCGGGGACTGCGTCGCCACCGCGGTGTAGCCCCCTAGTTGGAGCTGTCCTCTGTTGACGAAGGAGTGCCTAAGCGATGATGATGGACTGGTTCCATTGGCGATTGTGGGAGAAGCATATGAGATAAGCTATAGTGAGGGAGGCGAAAATGCGACGCGGGACTCGCCGGCCGTGAGGGTTTATATTGTAGGCTGGTAAGCATTGGGATTATGGGGGATTTCACCGACTCGGGCGGGAAGCTTGCGCGGGAAGGGGCTCACCACCGTTTGGCCAAAAGAACGCCCCCGTGCGCTGCTCAAGCTTGTGCTCTAAGCTGTCTACAACAGTGGGGTGCCAAGACGTGCGAGAAGAGGACGAAAGGACACATACACATACGGTTAATAAAATAAAAATGTTTGCGATTAAATTACCTACTACCCCCTTCCTGGTTTATAAGTGGTCTATGTATTTTTGTGCCAAATTTTGACTAGAGATTTAACTAATAAAATACGAATGCATGTCGCCAAAGTTTATATCACTGGATTCGTATTTGAACATAGTTTCCAATTATATAATTTTTGTAACATGCATTAACATTTTGTTGGTTAAATTTAAGGTCAAAATATGGCACAGAATATAAAGGGGCCTAATAGACCCAGATGGCAGTAGTAGCACACGACCGCTCTCTACGCAGTGACGCAACTATCGGTCGGCTTGCAGGCGGTTGAGGTAGCTGTGGCACGCTCTGCTCGCATCCCGCCGCGCGTGCGCAGCTCTCGCGTCCCTCTGGGCGCTCTGCCCTCGTCCCTCCACGCGCACTGCCAATGTTTGGGGCTGGAGCACGATCACGCATGTTCGTGCGCATGCGGTTGCGCCGGGCGCGGCGCCATGATGCAGTTACCCGCTGCAAAATTTCTCATGCGGATGCGCCGAGAATCCAGGCCGCCCGGCCCCCATTTATTCCTGCGGCCATTTACCTTCATCTCTCGCGCCACAGGACACAATAAGCACACCCATGACGACACATACAGAGAGGACATCCGGCGGTTCCAATGATGCTCCTAGCGGCCGACGACGACAATGGCGGGCAGTTCACCATGCATCACATAGTGGACAACCATGTTAGGGGGAAGGCCCTCTCTGTGGTGTACACGAATGAGCTGATCTCGGTGGAGAGCTCCATCCAAACTATGGAGCAGTTGCTTGTCGAGGACAAGTACCAAGTGGTCGGCTTCAACCTCGAGTACACCATCGGTTGTGCTAGGCACGATCAGAAGGTTGTCGTCGCCCAGTTGTGCATGCGACATGACGTCCTCGTCTACCACTACCACCTGGCCACAAGGCCTTGTGAGCATTTCTCTAGGTTTATCAACAGCTCTGACTACGGTTTCGCTATGGTGTACACCACCAACGATCTAAAAGCGCTCAAGGTTTCGGGCTTGAAATGCCAGAATCTTGTCAACATCCAGAACCACTATAAGGTCTGGGGCAGCGACCGCAACAAACAGAACTCCTTGGTTGACCTCACCTCACCCATCATTGACCCCTACTACATGAAGATGAAGGATGAGAGCAAGAAGGACAAGAACGCCTAGCACAGTGTCTGGCATGAGAGACTGGATGAACAACACATCAAGTATGCAGCCAAGGATGTGTATACAAGCTACGAGATGTACATGCAGATCGTTGACATGAGGGAGTGTCTTCTTCTGCCCCAGACGAGGGATCGAGCCACTGAGCAGTGGCGGGAGCGTCACAAGAAGTAGATGACTAGACGATCGTTTCTCCTAGTTTAGAATGCATACAATTGTTTATTAAGGTGTGTGCGAATGATCTGTAAAGTCACTTATGTAATTGGATGTTTATATCAGTTATATATATATATATATATATATATGTATGTCTTATTACTTTGTAGATAGAGCAAAACACACATTGATATGGCTGCCCGTTTCTATTGTTATGTTTAATCGCAAATAGTTCTTATGGATTAACTGTTTGCCACGCTTCGCACATGCAACTAAAATTTGAACCGTGTTTGATGTCACTGCCATCGCAAATGTTTTGCATATTTTTATCTTTTTTTACATCCCCTTTGTGATTGATGCATCACACACAGTTTCGTCGAAGGGTCTCTTATCGTAGTGTCGCGTTTGGACCATCCTGCAATAGTGTAGTCTAGTGGAGGCTCACTAGGGAATGATATTTGATTATGTTTTCACACATGTATTTAAGTTTTTTGGTCAATACAATTCTAGCATGAATAATAAACCTTTATCATGAAAAAGGAAATATAATAATAACAACTTTATTATTGCCTCTAGGGCATATTTCCATCACGACGGTCCTCCTGGACATCTCCTTGAGGTGCGGGGTGGCTTTCGAGCACGAGGAAGATGAATGTGTGGTGACTGTTGTATTCGAGGAAGATGAAAACATCGAGGACGACAAGAGTGAGGGGGACGAGGGGCTAGAGTTTGCAGCGGGAGAGAGGGCCGAGCTTATCCACCCAGCAGGACCAGCAGATGGCCAGTGCGTGGCCGGGGAGAGGCCATGGCCGCGAGATGGCTGCCACGCCCTCGCTGCTCCTGTAGCGGGAGGTAGGGGAAGGTTTAGGTGTGCCGGCTGTGCATTGTGGCCACTAGGGCCCAGGTGCATAGTAGTTAGTTAGGCCTTTCTGTTTTTTTCTTTTTTATTTCTTATTTAGTCTTTGTTTTGCACTTTATTTTCACACTAAATTAATTTTTTCACACATGAAACTTTGCACATAAATACTAGGCAACATTTTGAGCTAGCCCACCCAGTTTCAATTTATTTTGAAATGAATAACTATTTGTTTATAATGAACTGGCTCAATTTAATGATGCTCGTCCACTAAAATAATTGCCATGGACAATTTGGGCATCCAATGGAGTTTACATTATCTTTACAAATACTTGGGGATTTATGACATATTGTAAACATTTTCTTTTAGTTGTTTGAAGAAATAATGATTTGACTTGCAATTTAGATTTGAATTTGACTTTGATTTTTATCTAGTGGTAATTTGGCTTAGTAAAACATGATGGCACGACATCATTAGTAAGAGATCATTATAGCTTGAGTATTGGGGTGTTACTGTCGGTGTCAAAACTGGCCGATCTCGGGTAGGAGGTCCCGAACTGTGTGTCTGAGGATCGAAGGTAACAGGAGACAAAGGGGACACGATGTTTACCCAGGTTCGGGCCCTCTTGATGGAAGTAATACCCTACTTCCTGCTTGATTGACTTTGATGAGTATAGGGGTTACAAGAGTTGATCTACATTGAGATCGTAATGGCTAAGCCCTAGATATCTAGCCTATATGATTTGTGATAGCCTCTACGGACTAAACCCTCTGGTTTAAATAGACACCGGAGGGGACTGGGGTTGTACAGAGTCGGTTTACAGAGAAAGGAAACTACACATCCGGACGTCAAGCTTGCCATCCATGCAAAGGAGAGTCCCCTCCTGATATGAGGGAAGGCCTTCTATCTTGTATCTTCATGGCCCATCAGTCCGGCCCATGCTACATAGCCCGGACGACCGAGGACCCCATAATCCAGGAGTACCTCAGCGACAACTAGGTAAGATGTGAAAGTGCTTTTGGGATTTTACAAGCCCAATTTGTTGTTGTGAGAGGACCGTCTAGCTTTTGGGAACAAGAGATATGTTGTTACATTACACCTTCCATGATCTCAAGGGATCACCGGTGCGGCCGTCTAGAAGGCAAGACGAAGTTAGTCACTTTCTTGAGGCATAGCATGTCATTATAGATTCCGATATGCATGAATGTGTTAAGAAATCTCATGGAGGAGTGGTGGGCATGGTATGGGCAACAAGATGACTTGTTTTATCTTCATATTTCATGTCATGTGTGATGAACATTTTTTGTTGAGTTTGATGTTGTGGATGATGAATTTGTTATTATGTTTGTACTATTTCTTTTAAATTCAGATGAGTTTAATATTATTTCTTGCAATATGTATGTAAATCATGGAGAGAGAAAATGTGACACGGTTATCCTAAAGTTCGGCAATTGTTAGATCAATTGTACCCGATTTTAGAGCTGTTGTTGAAGATGAACATTTTAAAATCAATATTTTTCATGTCCTAAATTTTACTCTTAGATTTTTCACTCTATTATAGAGAGCTGCTATCGGAGATATTATTATTATTATTTGAATAAAGACACCAGATAAGGCCAAAGCCGCAGGCCACATATGTGGGGTTGTTCCGCATCTTGTGGGAGGGGGGTCTCCCTCCTTCATTACGCCGACAACACCATAATCATGGTCGAAGGATACAAGGCAGACATTGCTCAATTGAAGTTCCTGCTACTCTGCTTCCAGCAGATGTCGGGTCTCACGATAAACTTTGATAAGAGGGAAGTGATGGTGATGGGTTACTCCCCCTCTCAGCGCTAGAGTATGACCGATCAGCTTAATTGCCAACTTGGGACCTTCCCGACGTCCTATCTCAGGATCACCATTAGTGACTCTCTCCTCACCGTGGCGGAGCTGCGATCGACAGTGTCTAAGCTTCAACACCGCATCGAGCCCTGGCGGAGTGCTACTTCTTGAGCTTGAGTTGGTTTTTCCCTTGAAGAGGAAAGGGTGATGCATAAGTATTTCCCTCAGTTGAGAATCGAGGTACCAATCCAGTAGGAGGAACACACAATTCACCAATGGTTGCACCTACACAAACAAACAAATACTTGCACCCAACGCGATAAAGGGGTTGTCAATCCCTTCACGGTTACTTGCAAGGATGAGATCTGATAGTGATTGATATAAAAGATAAGTAAAAGTGCAAAATAAAGTCAAGATAAATAAATTGCAGCAGGGTATTTTTGTATTTTTATTTAATAGATCTAAAAATATTATGATAAAAATAGACCCGGGGCCATAGTTTTCACTAGAGGCTTCTATCTTGAAAGAAAGCATATGGTGGGTAAACAAATTCTATCGAGCAATTGATAGAAAAGCGAATAATTATGACGATATCTAAGGCAAAAATCATGAATATAGGCATCACACCCCTGACAAGTAGACCGACTCCTGCCTGCATCTACAACTATTACTCCACACATCGACCGCTATCCAACTATTACTCCACACATCGACCGCCATGATTTCATATCTGAACCTATTATGTTTTCATGAATATATGTGTGTTCTTGATCCTATCTTGTAAGTCTATAGTCACCTACTATGTGTTATGATCCGGCAACCCCGAAGTGACAATAATCGGGACCACTCCCGGTGATGACCATAGTTTGAGGAGTTCATGTATTCACTATGTGCTAATGCTTTGTTCCGGTTCTCTATTAAAAGGAGGCCTTAATATCCCTTAGTTTCCAATAGGACCCCGCTGCCACGGGAAGGTAGGACAAAAGATGTCATGCAAGTTCTTTTCCATAAGCATGTATGACTATTTACGGAATACATGCCTACATTACATTGATGAATTGGAGCTAGTTCTGTGTCACCCTATGTTATGACTGTTACATGACGAACCACATCCGGCATAATTATCCATCACTGATCCGGTGCCTACGAGCTTTCCATATACTGGTTTACGCTTATTTACTTTTCCGTTGCTACTGTTACAATCACTACAAAAATACCAAAAACATTACGTTTGTTGTCTTTACTTTTGTTACCGTTACCACCACTATCATATTACTTTGCTACTAAACACTTTGCTGGAGATACTAAGTTTCTAGGTGTGGTTGAATTGACAACTCACCTGCTAATACTTGAGAATATTCTTTGGCTCCCCTTGTGTCGAATCAATAAATTTGGGTTGAATACTCTACCCTCGAAAATTGTTGCGATCCCCTATACTTGTGGGTTATCAAGACCTTTTTCTGGCGCTGTTGCCGGGGAGCATAGCTTTATTCCTTGAGTCGCTTGGGATTAATATCTGCTGGACACTATGAAGAACTTGAAAGACGCTAAGACAACAATTTATCCCTCAACTACGAGGGGAGGTAAGGAACTGCCATCTAGCTCTGCACTTGATTCACCTTCATTATGAGTAAGCTAGCGACACCTAAACCTTCTTACGCTATTCGTTCCGATATGTCGCATGCTATTGATGATGCCATACGCTATGCATGATACTTATGATGAAACTACTTCTATGCTTGATACTACTGTGCCCCTTGGTGAATTTCTAGATGAACAAATTTCTAGGTCTAGAGAAAGAGAAATTATTGAAACTGAACACGATGATGTTAGTAATGATGATAATATGCCTGCTATTCCTGAGAGCTATCTTTTCGATGCTCAATCTACAGTAGCCATTCTTGCTTGCCAGGATAGATATGAACTTAAGAGGTTGCTAGTTAAATGGAGTAAAGAATCTTTTAGAGATAGAATGAGACCCGACCCTGCTTTTACTACTTCACCTATCTGTGTTCCTGATCTGGATTATTATGATTTTTCTGTTGATCCAGATATAATTACTTTGGTTGAATCTGTTCCTTTTTATGGCTATGAATCTGAAACTGTTGTGGCACATCTTACTAAGTTAAATGATATAGCTGCCCTGTTTACTAATAGTGAGAGATCGCGCTACCTTTATTTAATCAAAATATTTCCGTTCTCACTAAAGGGTGATGCTAGGATATGGTTTAATTCTGTTGATCCTGGTTGTGTGCAAAGTCCCCAGGATATGATTTTTTACTTTTCTGCTAAATATTTCCCTGCTCATAAGAAACAAGCTGCTTTGAAGGAAATATATAACTTTGTGCAAATTGAAGAAGAGAGTCTCCCACAAGCTTGGGGGAGGCTTCTCAAGTTACTTAATGCTTTGCTGATCATCCTCTTAAGAAACCCGAAATACTTGATATCTTTTATAATGGACTAACCGATGCTTCCAGAGATTACCCGGATAGTTGTGCTGGTTAAGCTTTTCAGGGAAAGAACACCGGATGAAGCTGAAATTTTATTGAATAATATGTTGACAAATGAAAATAATTGGGCACCTCCTGAGCCAACTCTGAGCCTACTCCCGAGCCAGCTCCCCGAGCCAATCGAGCCTATTTCTAAACCAACTCCGAAGAAGAGAGGTGTTCTATTTCTCAGTCCCGAAGATATGCAAGAGGCAAAGAAATCTATGAAATAAAAAGGTATTAAAGCTGAAGATGTTAAGAATTTACCTCCTATTGAAGAAATAAATGGTCTTAATCTACCGCCTGTTGAAGAAGTGTATGATCTCAATTACTTATTTACTGAAGAACCTCCCAATATCCCGAC
Organism: Aegilops bicornis; assembly: GCA_021605145.1. Taxonomy (NCBI): domain Eukaryota; kingdom Viridiplantae; phylum Streptophyta; class Magnoliopsida; order Poales; family Poaceae; genus Aegilops; species Aegilops bicornis. Next base: position 343,635,175 of record CM038670.1, read on the forward strand.
ACAGGTAGTAAAGGTAAATTCTCTCTATAGATATGATAGAGCTGAAGTCCCTCCTACTAAAATTGCTAGTCAGTGCTTGGATGAGTTTGATAACTTTATGTTTAAGCAAGATGACTTTAATGCTTATTTTGTTAGTCAATTAAAACAGGTTGTGATTAAACGCTTGGGTGATTATATGGCTAATATTAGAGGTGAACTTAGACTTGTTAGCAAACATGCTTCTATGGTTACCACTCAAGTAGAACAAGTACTTAATGCTCAGAAAGAAGTGCTTGATGAAATGAATAGTAAGAAAAATGATTATGCTGTTAGAGTGGCTACTAGAACTGGTAGAATGACTCAGGAACCTTTGTATCCTGAAGGCCACCCTAAGAGAATCAAGCAAGATTCTCAGAGAAATAATATTGATGTACCTAGTTCTTCCAAAAGGAAGAAAAAGAAAAATGATAGGACTTTGCAAACTTCTAGTGAACCTATTGCTGAACCACCAGATAATCCGAATGATATCTCTATGTGTGATGCTGAAACACAATCTGGTAATGAACATGAACCTAGTGAAAATGTTAATGATGATGTTCATGATGATGCTCAACCAAGTAATGATAATGATGTAGAAGTTGAACCTGCTGTTGATCTTGATAACCCACAATCAAAGAATTAATGTTATGATAAAAGAGACTTCGTTGCTAGGAAACATGGTAAAGAAAGAGAACCATGGGTTCAGAAACCCATGCCTTTTCCTCCCAACCCATCCAAGAAAAAGGATGATGAGGATTTTGAGCGCTTTGTTGAAATGATTAGACCCATCTTTTTGCGTATGTGATTGACTGATATGCTCAAAATGAATCATTATGCTAAATATATGGAAGATATTGTTACAAATAAGAGAAAGATACCGGAAGCTGAAATTTCCACCATGCTTGCTAATTATACTTTTAAGGGTGGAATACCAAAGAAACTTGGAGATCCAGAGTACCTACTATACCATGCTCCATTAAAAGAAATTATGTTAAAACTGCTTTATGTGATCTTGGAGCCGGTGTTAGTGTTATGCCTCTCTCTTTATATCGTAGACTGTACTTGAATAAGTTGACACCTACTGAAATATCTTTTGCAAATGGCTGATAAATCAACTGCTATACATTGCCGGTATTTGTGAGGATGTGCCTGTTGTGGTTGCAAACGTTACTATTCTAACGGACTTTGTTATTCTTGATATTCCCGAGGATGGTAGTATGTCTATTATTCTTGGAAGACCTTTCCTTAATACTGCAGGGGCTGTTATAGATTGCAACAAAGGCAATGTCACTTTTCAGGTTAATGGTAATGAGCATACGGTACACTTTCCGAGGAAACAACCTCAAGTTCATAGTATCAACTCTATTGGAAAAATTCCATCGATTATATTTGGAGGTTTTGAATTTCCTCTCCCTATTGTCAAGAAAAAATATGATATACTTATTATTGGGGATGTCCATATCCCGTTGAGGTAACATATAGTGTTATTCAAATTTCTCCGGTTCCATGATTATCGGAATGAGTTTGTTAACAAGACTTGATGAACCTTGTTAGTGGATTCTTTTTTATGAGCATGAGACGGATGAAACTAGAAGCACAACCTTCTGTACCCTCTTTATATTTTCTGTTACTTAGTAGATATAAAGTAAAATAGTATTTCTTCTGTCTGTCTCCCGACTTATCCGTGCAATATAAAAATATCCCGAAAATAAAAGTCCTCAGAATGCCATGCCAATTTAATATGATTTTTTCGGGAATATTTGAGGATTCTTGTGCAAAAATTACGCGGGGAGCTGCCACCTGCCACGAGGGTGGAGGCGCGCCTACCCCCTGGCGCGCCCCTGCCTCGTGGGCCACGGTGGCCCTCCTCCACTTATCCCTGCAGCCGTCTTCTTCCTCTGTCTCACACAAACCCGAAAAACCAACTCAAGCTCGTGTTCCAAAGAACTTTTGCTGCGATTTTCGATCTCCTTGCTCAAAGCACCTCTCGCAAAACTGCTTGGGGAGATTGTTCCTTGGTATGTGACTCCTCCATTGGTCCAATTAGTTTTTTCTCTAGTGCTCTATTCATTGCAAATTTGTGCTGCATAGGTGACCATGTTCTTGAGCTTGCATGTCAAATTTATATGGTTCCAAGTAGTTCTAATGCTTGATATATGCTCTAGGCACTTGTATAAGTAGTTGCTATCAGTTTTATTGAAGTTGGTTCACTTTTGTTTGAAGTTACTAAAAATTTCATATTATTTCAGAAATAATGAAGAGACTTTTGAGGGGCTCATCGAGCTGAAGCTCGAAGGAAAAACAAAAGGAAGAAGAGCAGAAGCCCAAATTTCATTTGCCTCGCATCGTGGAGGTTCGGCCGTGTGAATGGCCTTCCGATGACTTCTTCAGGAGAGCCGGGATTCATAAGGATTTCTATCTACTAATTGAGAACGCCGGCCTCACCAACTTCCTCCTCGACCAACGTCATCAGTATCTCTTACTCACAAATACTTTTGTGCAAAACTTCTACTTTTTCCTTAAGAAATCACCTCCAACAGTAGAGTTTCATTTATATGACGTTGTTAAGGAAATGCCATTAGCTGAATTTTGCGAGGTTTGCAAACTACCCTTTGAGGGCACCTTAGATGAACCACACCGTAATAAAGTGGAAGCTTTTATTAACACTATCACTGTGGGAGAAACCAGGAAGGTTTCTGATGCAAGAATTACTAGCATACATTTTCCTGTTTTGCGCTAGTTTGCCTTATTTGCTAGTCGTTGTTTGATTGGTCGCGGGAACTGTGGAAACCTTAGCATTCCTGATATTATCATTTTGTTCCATGGTTTATACCGCAATAACTCTGTTAGTATGGGTGGAATTTTTGCTAGACGTTTAAGTCTGAACCGTACTAAAGGCCCCATCTTTGGAGGCATTTATGCTTCATGCCTAGCTGAATATTTTGAGATACCTATTAGGCATGAGGATAAAGAAGAAACAGCGCTGCCCCGTGCTTATTTAGATTATAAGAGTATGCTAGCGTATGATTTTCTTGTTAAGAGTCGCGAAGGGGAGCTCAAATATAAATTGTACTTTGATAAACATCACCCTGAGACTATTACTTTTCCTGCTCCCTCTTTGTTTAACTTGTCTACAGGTCCTTACATTGTTCCATGGGCGGCTGTTCAAGCCTATCGGAATCCTGCACCAGCCCCTGAACCGGAGCCACAAGATGAGCCTCCACAGATATACATTTATTCTTGGGATCTGAGGCGGTTGCCGGTCGATGGCGATGAGTCCTCTTCATCACATTATGATACCAACTATTCTTCATCGCAGTACGACCCCAGCTACACCTACGGGTATCATCCAAGCTATCCCTGGCAATAGACCAACTTAGGCCAAAGGCCTAAGCTTGGGGGAGTACGTATTTCTCACCGACATTACATTTATGCTCACACACACTCATTGCTAGATGTCGGTGCTCATACTCTTTCACTGTAATATCCATGCTAGTTTATTTTCTTTTTCTAGCTTTCTTCTTGTGTGTTTGATAAACCTTAAGAAAAAAACAAAAAAATTAGTTAGTCTACTCTCCATGCTTGTAGTAGAATTAAAAAGAAAACCCAAAAATATTTCCCGTTCTTCTTTTGCTTGTTGGGAGCTTTCCCGTGTAAATAGTTTTTATTTCTTTTCCTTTCTTTGGGGGTCGAGAAGACTATATTGATAATGCTTAGTGGCTCTCATATGCATTATTGTTTATCTAACTTAGAGCCTATATTACTTGTCTTCTCTCTTGAGTTGAATGCTTGCAGATTCCAACTTAGTCCAATGCACGTGCACTATTATTATTATACACACCGTTCGGTCGTGCAAGTGAAAGGCAATAATGATGATATATGATGGACTTATTGGGATGAGAAAAGCTGGTATGAACTCGACCTCTCTTGTTTTTGTAAATATGATGATTCATCGTTCCTGATTCAGCTATTATGAAGTAAACATATTTGCAATGACATTTAGAGATTATATTTGCTTGTGCCATGCTTGATTAGCTATGAGTTACAATGGTTTACCTTGCGTGCCAACATGCTATTAGAATGATTATGATATGGTATGATGGGATGGTATCCTCCTTTGAATGAATTGAGTAACTCGACTTGGCACATGTTCACGCATGTAGTTGAATCAAATCAACATAGCCTTCATGATATTTATGTTCATGGTGGATTATATCCTACTCATGCTTATATTCGGTGTAAATTAATTTTAATGCATGTTTACGACTGTTGTCGCTCTCTCAATTGGTCGCTTCCCAGTCTTTTGCTAGCCTTCACCTGTAGTAAGCGGGAATACCGCTTGTGCATCCAAACTCCTTAAACCCCAAAGTTGTTCCACATGAGTCCACTATACATTCCTATATGCAGTACCTACCTGCCGTTCCATGTAAATTTGTATGTGCCAAACTCCAGACCTTCAAATGAAATTCTGTTTTGTATGCTCGAGCACCTCATGTGCAACTAGGGCTGCCTATATCTTCCATGCTAGGTGGGTTATTCTCAAGAGGAGTGGACTCCGCTCCTCATTCACGAGAAAGGGCCGGTAACCGGGATGCCCAGTCCCATGATCCAAAAAGATCAAAGCAAATCAAAATAATTAAACAAAACTCACCCTGGGAGCCGTTGAATGTTGGAGGCACTCGTTGTTTCGAGCAAGCCATGGGTTGATGCTTGTGGAGGAGGGGGAGTATAAACCTTTACCATTCTGTTTGGGAACTGCCTATAATGCATATAGTATGGAAGATATAGCCATCTCATAGTTGTTGCGTTGACAGTTAAAGTATGCCGCTCAAAATATGATTTATCTCTATTTCAAAATCGAGCTCTGGCACCTCTGCAAATCCCTGCTTCCCTCTGCGAAGGGCCTATCTATTTACTTTTATGTTGAGTCATCACCCTTCATATTAAAAAACAACCCGCTAGAGAGCACACTGTTGTTTGCATTTATTATAATTGGTTTATATTGGGTATGACTTGACTGGATCTCTTTTACCATGAATTACAATGTTTAGTCAGTCCTTGATCTTTAAAGGTGCTCTGCATTTATGTTTTGCGGTCTCAGAAAGGGCTAGCGAGATACCATTTTGTTATATCATGTTATGATTATTTTGAGAAAGTGTTGTCATCTGAGTTTTATTATTATGGCTCGCTAGCTGATTATGCTATTGATATGAGTAATTGTGAGACCTACGTGTTATTGTGAGTATGGTTAGTTCATAATAATTGCTGAAACTTGAATGCTGGCTTTTCATGTTTACAACAACAAGAGCAAATAGAGTTTGTAAAAGTTTTTCTATTTCTCTTTCAGTGTGTCAACTGAATTGCTTGAGGACAAGCAAGGGTTTAAGCTTGGGGGAGTTGATACGTCTCCGTCGTATCTACTTTTCCAAACACTTTTGCCCTTGTTTTGGACTCTAACTTGTATGATTTGAATGGAACTAACCCGGACTGACGCTGTTTTCAGCAGAATTGCCGTGATGTTGTTTTATGTGCAGAAAACAAAAGTTCTCGGAATGACTTGAAACTCCACGGGACACCTTAGAAAAATAATAAAAAATCCTCGCCAAAGATGAAGACCAGGGGGCCCACACCCTGCTCACGAGGGTGGGGGGCGCGCCCTCCCCCCGGGGCGCGCCCCCTACCTCGTGGGCCCCCTGGTGGCCCTCCGACGCCAACTCCAACTCCATATATTGGCTTTCGGGGAGAAAAAATCTGAGAGAAAGTTTCATCGCGTTTTACGATATGGAGCCGCCGCCAAGCCCAAATCTCTCTCGGGAAGGCTGATCTGGAGTCCGTTTGGGGCTCCGGAGAGGGGGATTCGTCGCCATCGTCATTATCAACCATCCTCCATCACCAATTTCATGATGCTCACCGCCGTGCATGAGTAATTGCATCGTAGGCTTGATGGACGGTGATGGGTTGGATGAGATTTATCATGCAATCGAGTTAGTTTTGTTAGGGTTTGGTCCCTAGTATCCACTATGTTCTGAGATTGATGTTTCTATGACTTTGCTATGCTTAATGCTTGCCACTAGGGCCCGAGTGCCATGATTTCAGATCTGAACCTATTATGTTTTCATGAATATATGTGTGTTCTTGATCCTATCTTGCAAGTCTATAGTCACCTACTATGTGTTATCATCCGGCAACCCCGAAGTGACAATAATCAGGACCACTCCCGGTGATGACCATAGTTTGAGGAGTTCATGTATTCACTATGTGCTAATGCTTTGTTCGGTTCTCTATTAAAAGGAGGCCTTAATATCCCTTAGTTTCCAATAGGACCCGCTGCCACGGAGGGTAGGACAAAAGATGTCATGCAAGTTCTTTTCCATAAGCACGTATGACTATATCTGAATACATGCCTACATTACATTGATGAATTGGAGCTAGTTACATGTCACCCTATGTTATGACTGTTACATGACGAACCACATCCGGCATAATTATCCATCACTGATCCGGTGCCTACGAGCTTTCCATATACTGGTTTACGCTTATTTACTTTTCCGTTGCTATTGTTACAATCACTACAAAAATACCAAAAACATTACTTTTGCTGTCTTTACTTTTGTTACCGTTACCACCACTATCATATTACTTTGCTACTAAACACTTTGCAGAAGATACTAAGTTTCCAGGTGTGGTTGAATTGACAACTCAGCTGCTAATACTTGAGAATATTCTTTGGCTCCCCATGTGTCGAATCAATAAATTTGGGTTGAATACTCTACCCTCGAAAACTGTTGCGATCCCCTATACTTGTGGGTTATCAGTTAGTCCAAAAAATGATAGAAAATAGCATAGAATGCATATAAAACATCCAAGATTGATAATATAATAGCATTGAACAATAAAAAATTATAGATACGTTGGAGACGCATCAAGCATCCCCAGGCTTAATTCCTTCTCGTACTCGAATAGGTAAATGATAAAAACAGATTTTTTGATGTGGAATGCTACCTAACATATTTATCATGTAATCCTTCTTTATGTGGCATGAATACGCAAATCCGTAATATTCAAAACAAAATTTAATTTGACATAAAAACAATAATACTACTAAAAAGCAATCATGTCTTTTCAAAATATAACGGCGAAAGAAAGTTATCCCTACAAAATCATATAGTCTTGTCATGATCCATCTTCTTGACACAAAGTGTTTATCATGCACAACCCTGATGACAAGCCAAGTAATTGATTCATACTTTTTAACGCGCTTCAGCCTTTTCAACTCTCACGCAATACATGAGCGTGAGCCATGGATATAGCACTATTGGTGGAATAGAATATGATGTTGGAGGTTGTGTGAAGAAGATAAAAAATGGGAAAGTCTCACATTGACGAGGCTACTCAACGGGCTATGGAGATGCCCATCAATTGATGTCAATGCAAGGAGTTGGGTTTGCCATGCAACGGATGCACTAGAGCTATAAGTGTATGAAATCTCAAAAGAAAACTGAGTGGGTGTGCATCCATCTTGCTTGCTCATGAAGACCTCGGGCATTTGAGGAAGCCCATCATTGGAATATACAAGTCAAGTTCTATAATGTAAATTTCCCACTACTAATATATGAAAGTGACAAAATAGGAGACTCTCTATCATGAAGAACATGGTGCTACTTTGAAGCACAAGTGTGGAAAAGGATAGTAACAATGTCATGTCTCTCTTTTTCTCTCATTTTTTTCTTTTTCCCTATTTTTTGTGTTTTGGGCTCTCTGGCTTCTTTTTTTGGGCTCTTTGGCCTCTTTTTTATTTTCGTCCGGAGTCTCATCCCTACTTGTGGGGGAATCATAGTCTTGATACGTCTCCAACGTATCTATAATTTTTGATTGCTCCATGCTATATTATCTACTGTTTTGGACCATATTGGGCTTTATTTTCCACTTTTATATTATTTTTGGGACTAACCTATTAACCGGAGGCCCAGCCCAGAATTGCTGTTTTTTTGCCAATTTCAGTGTTTCGAAGAAACGGAATATCAAACGGAGTCCAAACGGAATGAAACCTTCGGGAACGTGATTTTCCCACCGAATATGATCCAGGAGACTTGGACCCCACGTCAAAAAAGAAGGGAGGCAGCCACGAGGGTGGAGGGCGCGCCCCTTCCTCGTGGGCCCCCCTTTGCTCCACTGACGTACTCCTTCCTCCTATATATACCTACGTACCCCCAAACGATCAGATACAGAGCCAAAAACCTAATTCCACCACCGCAACCTTACAGATCCACGAGATCCCATCTTGGGGCCTGTTAGGAGCTCACTGGGAAGGGGAATCCACCATGGAGGGCTTTTACATCATCACCATAGCCCCTCCGATGAAGTGTGAGTATTTTACCTCAGACCTCCGGGTCCATAGTTAGTAGCTAGATGGCTTCTTCTCTCTTTTTGGATCTCAATACAATGTTCTCCCCCTCTCTCGTGGAGATCTATTCGATGTAATCTTCTTTTTGCGGTGTGTTTGTTGAGACCGATGAATTTGTGAGTTTATGATCAAGATTATCTATGAACAATATTTGAATCTCCTCTGAACCTTTTATGTATGATTGGTTATCTTTGCAAATCTCTTCGAATTATCAGTTTGGTTTGGCCTACTAGATTGGTTTTTCTTGCAATGGGAGAAGTGCTTAGCTTTGGGTTCAATCTTGTGGTGTCCTTTCCCGGTGATGATGAGGGGCAGCAAGGCACGTATTGTATTGTTGCCATCGAGGATAAAAAGATGGGGTTTTTATCATATTGCATGAATTTATCCCTCTACATCATGTCATCCTGCATAAGGCGTTACTCTGTTTTCTTGAATTTAATACTCTAGATGCATGCTGGATAGCGGTCGATGAATGGAGTAATAGTAGTAGATGCAGGAAGGAGTCGGTCTACTTGTCTCGGACGTGATGCCTATATACATGATCATACCTAGATATTCTCATAACTATGCTCAATTACATCAATTGCTCAACAGTAATTTGTTCACCCACCGTAGAATACTTATGCTCTTGAGAGAAGTCACTAGTGAAATCTATGGCCCCCGGGTCTATTCTCATCATATCAATCTTCCATCACTTTATTATTGCTTTGCTTTGTTACTTTTCCCTTTTATTTTACTTTGCTTCTTTATACCAAAAATACCAAAAATATTATCTATCATCTCTATCAGATCTCACTCTCGTAAGTGACCGTGAAGGGATTGACAACCCCTAATCGCGTTGGTTGCGTTGAGCTATTTGTTTTCTGTAGGTACGAGGGACTCGCGCGTAGCCTCCTACTGGATTGATACCTTGGTTCTCAAAAACTGAGGGAAATACTTACTCTACTCTGCTGCATCACCCTTTCCTCTTCAAGGAAATCCAACGCAGTGCTCAAGAGGTAGCACGAAGATTTCTCGCGCCGTTGTCGGGAGTCTATGCAAAAGCCAACATACCAAGTACCCATCACAATCCCTTATCTCTCGCATTACATTATTTGCCATTTGCCTCTCGTTTTCCTCTCCCCCACTTCACCCTTGCTGTTTTATTCGCCCTCTCTTTTCCGTTCGCCTTCTTCCCGTATGTATCTTTGTTTGTGTTTCCTCGTGCCTTCTATATGCTTGCATCTTCTCTTGCTAAAAATCTATTGATATGGATCCACTTAAAGTGTTCTACTTGGATCATCTTCGATCCTTATGCACTCATGCTGAAACCCCAACTAGCCTAGTTGATGGGGAATCTTTAGATGAGCATGCTCATTTTGTGCGTCATCATTTGTCTGAAAAAGGGAAGATCTTATGGTATCATATAAATAGTTTGCTATGCTATGCTTGGAATCTTTGTGAAATTTGTGATTTTACTTGTTTCTCTAAGAGCCCTAAAAACACCTTCCCTACCTATGCGAGTTCAACGATAATGAAATCTTATCTTCTTATGCAAAGGGTGTTTATAGTTACTATGATATCGAACAAATTGAAGAATTTGTCGTTTTTAAGGGTGCTCATGAAGTTGCTTCTTTGATTGAAAAGTATGATTTTACTCTCAACAAATCTGAAAATTCTGTCATACTTAATTACTGCAATGAAAACTTTGCTCATAATGTCTATGTCCAAGAATTTATTGAAAGAATGACCGTTGCTTTGGAAGAAAATAATGATATGCATGAATCTATAGATAATGATGATTCCGATGATTTGGTTGAAATATCCCTTGATGAACATGATGCTTGCTATTCTTGTGGCCATGATGCCAATATTTATGAAGACGAATTTGATATAGTTCCTTATGTTAAAAATGAGATTGTTGCTATTGCACCCATGCTTGATAGCTCCCTCGATGAAAAGCATGATTTCAATGATTTTACTATAAATTCTCTTGATGTCAATTGTGCTAATAATATGCAAAGCCCTAAGCGTGGGGATGCTAGTTTTGCTATATCTACTACTTGTTGCAATGATCATGATTGGGGTGATTTTTCTTATGATCTTGAAAACTTATTTAATCCCCATGATGAATATGTGATTGATAATATTGTTTGCAATAATATTGAAAGTGGGTTTGGAAGAGTGTCAACTTTAGATCCCACATATTTGGAGAATATTCAATCTTATGAAATTTTTGATAAAAGTGGGTTTGGAGAGGTCATGACTTTAGTTAATGATAATCCCACTATTTTGGAAGAGTGTCAACTTCGCATGCATGTGGATCGTGTTGAGAATATGTTATGTGATAGCTATATTGTTAAATTTTCTTATGACCCTACATGTAATTATTATGAGAGAGGAAAATATGGGTATAGAATTTTTCATGTTACTAAATTACCTCTCGTTATGTTGAGATTGCTATCATTCCTTTCCGCTTCCTTGCATATGCTAGTTTTTGCTTGCTATGATTTGTTTTTATATGAGATGCCTATGCATAGGAAGTATGTTAGACTTAGATGTGTTTGTCACGTGTTTTATGATGCTCTCTTTGCGCTTCAATTCTTGTCTTTTATGCGAGCATCATTAAAATTATCAATGCCTAGCTAGGGGCGTTAAATGATAGCGCTTGTTGGGAGGCAACCCAATTTTATTTTTAGTTTTTTTGCCTTTGCTTCAGTTTAGGAATAAATAATCCATCTACCTTCTGTTTAGATGTGGTTTTATGTTTTAATTAGTGTTTGTGCCAAGTTAAACCTATAGGATCTTCCTGGATGATAGTTATTTGATCTTGCTGTAATTTCCAGAAACCTTCTGTTCACGAGAACAATTATTAAATTCACCAGAACGTGATAAAATAGTGATTCCAATTGCTGCTGATAAATAAAAAAATTCCCTAGGTCGTCCTATTTTCTTAATTTTTGGAGTTCCAGAAGTTTGTGTTAGTTCTGATTACTACTGCATCGCATTTTTTTGACAGATTCTGTTTTCGTGTGTTATTTTCTCATTTTGATGAATCTATGGCTAGTAAAATAGTTTATAAACCATAGATAAGTTGGAATACAGTAGGTTTAACACCAATATAAATAAAGAATGAGTTCATTACAGTACCTTGAAGTGGTCTTTTGTTTTCTTTCGCTAACGGAGCTCACGAGATTTCTGTTGAGTTTTGTGTTGTGAAGTTTTCAAGTTTTGGGTGAAATCTTTTGATGGATTATGGAACAAGGAGTGGCAAGAGCCTAAGCCTGGGGATGCCCATGGCACCCCCAAGATAATCCAAGGACACCAAAAATTCAAAGCTTGGGGATGCCCCGGAAGGCATCCCCTCTTTCGTCTACTTTTATCGGTAATTTTACTTGGAGGTATATTTTTATTCACCACATGATATGTGTTTTGCTTGGAGCGTATTGTATGATTTGAGTCTTTTCTTTTTAGTTTACCACGATCATCCTTGTTGTACACACCTTTTGAGAGTGCCATACATGAATTGGAATTTGATAGAATACGCTATGTGCTTCACTTATATCTTTTGAGCTATATAGTTCTGCTCTAGTACTTCACTTATATCTTTTAGAGCACGGTGGTGGATTTGTTTTATAGAAACTATTGATCTCTCATGCTTCACTTAGATTATTTTGAGAGTCTTAAATAGCATGGTAATTGCTTAATAATAATAATATGCTTGGTATTCAAGATTTGTAAAACATTCTTTTTGAGTGCGTTGAATACTAAGAAAAGTTTGATGCTTGATAATTGTTTTGAGATATGAAGATGGTGATATTAGAGTCATGATAGTTGAGTAGTTGTGAATTTGAGAAATACTTGTGTTAAAGTTTGTGATTCCCGTAGCATGCACGTATGGTGAACTGTTATGTGATGAAGTCGGAGCATGATTTATTTATTGATTGTCTTCCTTATGAGTGGCGATCGGGGACGAGCGATGGTCTTTTCCTACCAATCTATCCCCCTAGAAGCATGCGCGTAATACTTAGCTTTGATAACTTCTAGATTTTTGCAATAAGTATATGAGTTCTTTATGACTAGTGTTGAGTCCATGGATTATACGCACTTTTCCCATCCTTCCACCATTGCTAGCCTCTCTAATACCGCGCACTTTTCGCCGGTATCATACACCCACCAAATACTTTCCTAAAAACAGCCACCATACCTACCTATCATGGAATTTCCATAGCCATTCCGAGATATATTGCCATGCAACTTTCCACCGTTCCGTTTATTATGACACGCTCCATCATTGTCATCTTGCTAGCATGATCATGTAGTTGACATAGTATTTGTGGCAAAGCCACCGTTCATAATTCTTTCCTACATGTCACTCTTGATTCATTGCATATCCCCGTACACCTCCGGAGGCATTCACATAGAGTCATATTTTGTTCTAAGTATCGAGTTGTAATTGTTGAGTTGTAAGAAAAATAAAAGTGTGATGATCATCATTTTTAGAGCATTGTCCCAAGTGAGGAAAGGATGATGGAGACCATGATTCCCCCACAAGTCGGGATGAGACTCCGGACGAAAAAAGAAAAAAAGAGGCCATAAAAAAAGAGAAAAGGCCCAAATAAAAAAAATAAAAAAATGAGAGAAAAAGAGAGAAGGGACAATGTTACTATCCTTCTACCACACTTGTGCTTCAAAGTAGCACCATGATCTTCATGATAGAGAGTCTCTCATTTTGTCACTTTCATATACTAGTGGGAATTTTACATTATAGAACTTGGCTTGTATATTCCAATGATGGGCTTCCTCAAAATGCCCTAGGTCTTCGTGAGCAAGCGAGTTGGATGCACACCCACTTAGTTTCTTTTATTGAGCTTTCATATACTTATAGCTCTAGTGCATCCGTTGCATGGCAATCCCTACTCACTCACATTGATATCTATTGATGGGCATCTCCATAGCCCGTTGATACACCTTGTTGATGTGAGACTATCTTCCCCTCTTTTTGTCTTCTCGACAACCACCATTCTATTCAACATATAGTGCTATATCCATGGCTCACGCTCATGTATTGCGTGAAGATTGAAAAAGTTTTGAGAATGTCAAAAGTATGAAACAATTGCTTGGCTTGTCATCGGGGTTGTGCATGATTTAAATACTTTGTGTGGTGAAGATAGAGCATAGCCAGAATATATGATTTTGTAGGGATAACTTTCTTTGGCCATGTTATTTTGAGAAGACATAATTGCTTTGTTAGTATGCTTGAAGTATTATTATTTTTATGTCAATATGAACTTTCGTCTTGAATCTTTCGGATCTGAATATCCATACCACAATTAAGAAGAATTACATTGAAATTACGCAAAGTAGCACTCCGCATCAAAAATTCTTTTTTATCATTTACCTACTCGAGGACGAGCAGGAATTAAGCTTGGGGATGCCTGATACGTCTCCAACGTATCTATAATTTTTGATTGCTCCATGCTATATTATCTACTGTTTTGGATCATATTTGGCTTTATTTTTGTGACGCCCCAAGACCGGAGCTTCAGTTGCCTTCCAGGGTTTCCGAGTTTTGTCGTGCGATTTGTTTTGTTTGTGCATTCATCATGTCATCTCTTGCATTGCATCATCTCATCATGCCATCATATCATTAATTTTCAAAACACAACTAAATAAATTGTATGGATTTTTCTCGATCCATTTAAACCGAGGGATTCACATGATGACTTCTCTTTATAACATATCGTCCCAATATTATTAGGGAGCTATAATAATTATTCCATTTATTTGGAATTGATCTTAACACACTTGCAAAATAATTTCGTGCCTCTTTTTCTATTTTTCCTGGATCGAGCATATTTTTATGAGTCCGGGAAAATTATCCGTGTGTCCAAATTCTTTCCCTAACCCTCTCGTTCTTTTTGTCTCTCTTTATTTATTTTTCTGCTAAATATAAGAGAGAGAGATGTATGAGCCCACCAGCCTGGGCCTCCCAACCTCCAGCACGCCCAAGGCCAAGGCCCAGCCGCTTCACCAATCCCTCCTAACCCTAGCCCGACCTCCACCTCACTCCCATCGATCTCAATCTCTCCTCTGTTTTCCCCTCGGCGCCGTCACCTACCCTCGCTCGCTCGCCTCCCTCTCGATCCCTTCTCTCCCGCATCGCTCAGCCCGAACCCCGCTCGATCCCCTCGGCCTCCTCCTCGGCGCCTCCTCCACTCCGCCTCCCATGTCCCGTCGCCCTCGTCAACGACCAGGCGGACCCCGGTGGCCTCCTGCCGCCGCCTCAACCCTCGCCGAGGACACGGCCGCCGCGCTTGCTCCCTTGGCCGCCAAGCAGCGTCGAGGCGGCCGTTGCGGATCGCCGTCCTCCGCCATGGCGCGCCTCCTGCGCCAAGACCGGCCGCCGTGCCGCCTTGCTCCGTCGCCCGCCTCCCGTGTCTCCTCCGCGCGGCCCTGCCGGGAGGTGGTGACCCTCGCCGCTCCTGCGCCCGGTACTCCCTCCGGCCACCAAGCATCTTCAACTCCGGCGCCCCCTGCCTGGGAAGCCCTGCCCGACGCCATGGCCGCCGCCCATGGAGTCCCACCGGCCTGGACCCGCCGGAACCAGATGAGCCCCTGCCCGCCTCTGCCTCGTTCGGCGGGGGTGGAGAACGTCCTGTTGCCCCTCTCGTTGCTGCCGAGACTCGGCAACCAGGGAAGCCCGAGGACGCTTCGTGGTTTTCGCCAAGATCCTCTCCGAACAAACGAGTGACTACACGGTGATGCGCCAAGTACCCCCTCGGATCGTCAAGTTCGACTACACGGGAACGACTACATCCGAGGTGGATAACGACAAGTACCCCTACGCGCGAAGACGCCAAGTCCGTTTCGGGATTCTTCAAGTACCGCTACCGTCGACCCGAACATCTACGAAAACGCGTGTACCACTACTTCCCTCAGCGATCATCGCGAGAACAACTACTTCCTCTACTTCCCTCGACGACCCGTGAACGTCTACTTCCCTCGACGACCCGTGAACGTCTACTTCCCTCTACGAAACGTTTTCCGCCCCGAACGCACGCTTCAAAGGTATAACCACCGAGATGACCGACCGTGATCGAATCATCCTTGCGATGCCCCTCTTTTGCCATGCCACCGTTCCGTGGGAACCCGGTACCCGGGAACACCCCACCTTCTTGCATGACTCGCTTCCGTCACGCTTTCCTTTGTACCGATATCTCAATCGAGTTATCGGAACCGATGTTGCCGTGGCACCATTTTCGGATTCGTTGCCGTGGCACCCCTTTCATCCACCACGGTGCCATAATGCCGCGTAACATGCTCTTGTCAACATTTTCATAAAAATTGCATATAACTTGCACATGTCATCCGCATCATGATAACAACAATTAAAATGTTAAAATTGTTGTTTGCATTAATTTGCTTAAATGCCATGCTAAAATGATTTATTTCATAACTAAATAACCGTAACTCGGATTTAAATAAATTATATATGTAAATGGGGTAGAAAAATGCCTAGTTTAACATGGTCCACTTTATTTTGCTGTTTAACAACATTAAAATTGTGTTTAGGGCAGATCAGTACCGAATCCATAATTTGCATATGGGGATTTTCCGAATTGTTGTTTCTTATTTCCGGCCTCATTTAAACTTGCCTAAATAGCTAGTTTAATTATGCTTCAACTCTTGCCATGTTTAATAACATTTAATATTGTTGAGTACCTAACCGAGAGAGAACTAAATAAGTGTTGTGGTGTTCCGTCAATATGCAACTCGTTGCATATTGAGCTCTACTTAACTTGTAGTGTTGTTTGTGCATATTGCCATGCCATGCTATTTAAACCGGACATGCATCATACTTGATTGTGCATCATGCCATGTTTATGATTGTGTGTTTACTATGTTGTTTGCTTCTTTCCGGTTTGCTTCTCTCGTTAGCTGCGGTTTCGTTCCGGAGTTGTGAGGATTCCTTCGACTACGTCCGTTTGTCTTCTTCATGGACTCGTTCTTCTTCCTTGCGGGATTTCAGGCAAGATGACCATACCCTCGAAATCACTTCTATCTTTGCTTGCTAGATGCTCGCTCTTTTGCTATGCCCATGCTGCGATGCCTATCACTTGCTATATCATGCCTCCCATGTTGCCATGTCAAGCCCCTAACCATCCTTTCCTAGCAAACCGTTGTTTGGCTATGTTACCGCTTTGCTCAGCCCCTCTTATAGCGTTGTTAGTTGTAGGTGAAGATGAAGTTTGTTCCTTGTTGGAACATGGAGATGTTGTTCCTTGTTGGAACATGTTTACTTGTTGGGATATCACAATATATCTTATATTATTAATGCATCTATACACTTGGTAAAGGGTGGAAGGCTCGGCCTTATGCCCGGTGTTTTGTTCCACTCTTGCCGCCCTAGTTTCCGTCATATCGGTATTATGTTCCTGGATTTTGCGTCCCTAACGCGGTCGGGTGATTTATGGGACCCCTTGACAGTTCGCTTTGAATAAGACTTTTCCAGCAAGGCCCAACATTGGTTTTACCATTTGCCTCACCTATGCCCTTTTTCCCTTGGGTTTCCAGAGCCCGAGGGTCATCTTTATTTTAGCCCCCCCCGGACCAGTGCTCCTTCGAGTGCTGGCCCGAACTAAACTAGAGCGCTGTGGCGCCCCTCAAGGCAACTTGAGGTCTGGTTTTAGTTGTACGGACTGCTCATCCGAGTGTGCCTCGAGACCGAGATATGTGCAGCTCCTATCAGATTTGTCGGCACATCCGGGCGGCTTTGCTGGTCTTGTTTTATTCTTTGTCGAAATGTCTTGTAGCCGGGATTCCGAGACTGATCGGGTCTTCCGGGAGAAGGAATATCCTTCGTTGATCGTGAGAGCTTATCATGGGCTGTTGGGACACCCTGCAGGGTTTGAACTTTCGAAAGCCGTGCTCAAGCGGTTATGTGGCAGATGGGAATTTGTTAATGTCCGGTTGTAGAAAACCCGAAGTTGATCTTAATTAAAATACACCAATCGCGTGTGTAACCGTGATGGTCTCTTCTCGTGAGTCCGGGAAGTGAACACGTGTTGGAGTTATGTTTGGCGTGGGTTGCTTTAGGATCACTTCTTGATCATAGTTGTTCGACCGTGCTTTGCCTCCTCTTCTCGCTCTCATTTGCGTATGTTAGCCACCTTATATGCTAGTCGCTTGCTGCAGCTCCACCTCTCTACCCGGTCCTACCTTTAAGCTTAAATAGTCTTGATCTCATGGGTGTGAGATTGCACGAGTCCCCGTGACTCACAGATACTTCCAAAACCAGTTTGCAGGTGCCGATGAAACCGTGCAGGTGATGGATCCGAGCTCAAGGAGGAGCTCGATGAAGATCTTGTTCATTGTGTTGTTTCGTTTCAGTTGATCAGTAGTGGAGCCCAGTTGGGTCGATCGGGGATCTGTGTAGCATTTGGGGTAGTCTTCTTTTATTTTGGTTCCGTAGTCGGACCTTGATTGTATTTGTATGATGTAACGTTTTACTCATGTACTGTGTGAAGTGGCGATTGTAAGCCAACTATGTATCTCTTTCCCTTATTTATTACATGGGTTGTGTGAAGATTACCTCACTTGCGATATTGCTTTCAATGCGGTTATGCCTCTAAGTCGTGCCTCGACACGTGGGAGATATAGCCGCATCAAGGGCGTTAAGTTGGTAATCGAGCCTTCCCGACTTAGGAGCCCCCTACTTGATTGTTTCTTTGGCGTTGTTGAGTCTAGATCGGAAAAATGTTTTGAGTCTTAGGATTATGTATATCGGAGAGTAGGATTCTTTTTACTCCTCAGTCCTTCGTCGCTCTGGTGAGGTATCCTGACGTAGAGTTTTGTCTTTTCTCTCCTCAAATTTCACTAAATTTTTTTTTAGGATCACGTGGGTATCTTGGAATCGTTCCGATGGTTTTGTGACGAGAACATTGTTCTTGGTGCCTCGACATTTAGGGGTTGTGGCGGTGTCCCGGGGAGTTGAGCTCCGAGGTGTTGTCGTCACAATTTTATCGCTGCTTGATTCTGGAATACCTGAGTTTTACCGACATCGAAATCTCTTTTGTGCAGTTGTTGGTGAGATAACCCTGATAGCCCAAAGATCGAGGCGAAAAGGGAGTATTGCCATGACTTGTATAACGGATGTTTTTCGAAGGTCGAGGTACACGATTTCCGAGGATTTCTTGGTTATGTGTTGACGGATGGATACAACTGGATCTAGGTATTGTTAGTTTGGGTGATATATTTTGTGTCCCCTGTATCCCCAACACCTGATTGCATAACCAGAAAGTTTCGGGAGTTTATAGGTGGGAATTCAAGTAGCTCCTAGAATATCTTTCCGACATATGCATGATATGGGATTGGGTAAATCTCTATCATATGTATTTGTTCCGGCTTATTCTGCAAGCCAAATCCTTTGTTTTTGTTCCGTTTTGTGGTATTCAAGTTGCTTCAATGTCAAGTGTTGATTCCATACCTTTCCTAAATGGTGTTCTCATATTGCTATGTGAATACTAATCCTTCTTGATCACTGAGCTTGTCATGTCAATTCTTTTCTCAACCGGCGTGCTTCTCTTCAAGTGGATCCGATCATTCCAACATTCGCAAGATCAATTCTAAGCTTTTTCTCAACGGTGTTCGTTTCATCCGACCCAAGTTGCCTTTGTTTTCCCGCCCTCCCACCCCTTTTTCTTCAAGGACTCAGAATCCTTAATCAAGTATCCATTTTATTGAGTGAAGTTTCTTCATTCTTTTCCTTTAATGTTTTATCCGGTGATTTCTCATGAAGAAGCTAAGGAAGCTTTTACCTTATCATTGTTCCATTCTAATTTTCTTCTCCGGTGGATTGAAGTCAAGTTTTCAGTGTTGATCGTATTCTTTTCATCGTTTCAAATGCTTTCTCATGTCGGTGCATCTCTTAATCATCCATTTCTCGCTATTCAATTGTTCCGGAGTGTTGAAGATATCTCAGAAGATTCTAGTTTCCATTCTCAATTCACTCAAGTTCTTTTGAGGATGCTATCCCATTCAAGCCATTTAATTCTACCGGTGCAATATCTGTTTCAAACAATTGTTCAACGGTGGTTCTTTTGAGTGGGCCCTAACCCACAGGTCTTTTCCCAGGATCTTACCTGACTCTTCTAATTTTCAGGAGCTATTCCCAAATTCATTGCAAAGTTTGACGTAAGAATGAGTTATCATCAGCCAAATGTCTTTCTCCAAGATCTTTCAAATTATTTTCATTGTTGGTTCAACCTTTCTAATTTTCATTCCGGAGTGCCTCAACAATTCATGGTGGTGTTTCTCGTCGTCATTCTCAAATTTTGAAGACTGAAGAAGAGTTTCTCTTTAATCTTGCTCCATTCTCTTCAAGATTCATGGTTCTAGCTTGATGCCATCCTCTCATAATTATTTTCAATTGTGAGAATCCTTTTAACCCACCCGGAGCATTTCAGGAGTCTTTTTAGTTTGATTCTTCTGAGCCCATCATCTCAGAATTATTCATTCTCAACATCTCACTCTCCAAATCTTACCGATGCATCATTCAAATATTATCTAATCAGCTCGAGATCTCTACGAGAATAAGTAGTATGCCAAATCCGTTGCTTGTCATCAATTTAAATTGGTGAAGGATATGCATAATGTAATTCTTATTCTTGTTTCATCGGGTTAAATTCAATCCCTTATTCCGGAGGTTCATCAAAATTCTTGGTTTCATTTGTTCATCTTTCTTTCCGGAGTTCCAAGTTTTCTCGGTTATATCATTTCAAAGCTTCATCTTATCACTGCAAGGCTTCACCTTGTGTTGTCAACTTCTCTTTCTTTTATCATCCTTTTGTTTACCGGAGTTCTTCGTGGAGGATCTACATTGTGCTTCCTCAAGGATTCTTTTCATTCTTCAATCGTTCTTCAAGATTTCATTCGGAGTTATGATCCGTCAAGTCATACTCAAAATTGAACATGGTGCTCAACACATGTTTTGTTTTGAGGAGTTCAAGTATTCTTCTTCTTGCATTTCGAAGTGCAATTCGTTCTACCTTATCATTTGAGGTGGTGTTATGTCATTCTCGACAATTTGAGTTCGTGTTTCATGATTCACATGTTGTCAAGAATGAGGTATTTTAAATCCATCAATCTCTCCATTGCAGTTATCTTGGGCTATATTTCACCTAAAGCTTTCCCTAAGGATTGTTGCTATTTATGGTGCTTATAAATGACCCAAGCTCTTCATTTGTCCTCCCGGTGATATAAGTTTCTCGCCTCCTTGTTGATATCAATTCAATCGTTTGTTTCCGTTGGTGGCAGAAGCTCACCTCATAATTTTGAGATGTTTCCATAAACCCACAACAAGCTTGTGCTTTTCGTTGTTGGTTTTCCAACAACTCCGCTCTAACCTTCTTAGCAAGGATGCCTTCCAAATTCAATTATGGTAGAAGTTGGCATTTTCTTCTCCATCCCTTTATCCCGATAATCCATCTTCTATTCTTTCGTTAGGAAGCATTGTGATGCTGTGCTCTTCAATCATCATCTTGTTTTGTCAGAGCATGTCCTTTTCCTTGCTTATCGCTTTTTAACCGAGTGTGGTGTCTATCGTTCCTCTTTTAACCAGAGTGGTTTCAATATCTATCTTATCACTAAACCTCTTGGTTCTCGTAATGTTCCTTGTTCCTCTTTTCTAACAGAGTGTTTTCAACCTTGTTCATCTTCGTTGTTTTATTTCTTTCATTTTGTTCAACCTCTCGAGGTTCTTTGGTTTCACTCGTTTGTCGAAGAAGCAACTTTGTTTTACCTCTTCCTCTTCCGCTTTTCTCCGGTGCCATCCTAGATCTCGGGACGAGATCCTCTCGTAGTGGTGGAGTGTTGTGACGCCCCAAGACCGGAGCTTGATTTGCCTTCCGGGGTTTCCGAGTTTTGTCGTGCGATTTGTTTTGTTTGTGCATTCATCATGTCATCTCTTGCATTGCATCATCTCATCATGCCATCATATCATTAATTTTCAAAACACAACTAAATAAATTGTATGGATTTTTCTCGATCCATTTAAACCGAGGGATTCACATGATGACTTCTCTTTATAACATATCGTCCCAATATTATTAGGGAGCTATAATAATTATTCCATTTATTTGGAATTGATCTTAACACACTTGCAAAATAATTTCGTGCCTCTTTTTCTATTTTTCCTGGATCGAGCATATTTTTATGAGTCCGGGAAAATTATCCGTGTGTCCAAATTCTTTCCCTAACCCTCTCGTTCTTTTTGTCTCTCTTTATTTATTTTTCTGCTAAATATAAGAGAGAGAGACAGAAGGAGCCCACCAGCCTGGGCCTCCCAACCTCCCGCGCCGGCCCAAGGCCAAGGCCCAGCCGCCCCCACCAATCCCTCCTAACCCTAGCCCGACCTCCACCTCACTCCCATCGATCTCAATCTCTCCCTCTGTTTTCCCCTCGGCGCCGTCACCTACCTCGCTCCCGCTCGCCTCCCTCTCGATCCCTTCTCTCCGTGATCGCTCAGCCCGAACCCCGCCGATCCCCTCGGCCTCCTCCTCGGCGCCTCCTCCACTCCGCCTCCCATGTCCCGTCGCCCTCGTCGGCGACCAGGCCGGACCCCCCGGTGGCCTCCTCGCCGCCGCCCTCAACCCCCTCGCCGAGGACACGGCCGCCGCTGCGCCTTGCTCCCTTCGGCCGCCAAGCAGCGTCCCGAGCCGCGTTGCGGATCGCCGTCCTCCGCCATGGCGCGCCTCCTGCGCCAAGACGGCCGCCGTGCCGCCTTGCTCCGTCGCCCGCCTCCCGTGTATCCTCCCGCGGCCCTGCCGGAGGTGGTGACCTCGCCGCTCCTGCGCCCGGTACTCCCTCCGGCCACCAAGCATCTTCAACTCCGGCGCCCCCTGCCTCGGGAAGCCCTGCCCGACGCCATGGCCGCCCCATGGAGTCCCACCGGCTGGACCCGCCGGGAACCAGATGAGCCCCTGCCCCGCCTCTGCCTCGTTCGAGCGGGGTGGAGAACGCGTCCCTG
The DNA here is from genome assembly GCA_021605145.1 of Aegilops bicornis. Classification (NCBI taxonomy): domain Eukaryota; kingdom Viridiplantae; phylum Streptophyta; class Magnoliopsida; order Poales; family Poaceae; genus Aegilops; species Aegilops bicornis. The sequence goes on from CM038670.1 coordinate 343,657,605, forward strand.
TTGCCCCTCTCGTTGCTGCCGAGACTCGGCAACCAGGGAAGCCCGAGGACGCTTCGTGGATTTCGCCAAGATCCTCTCCGAACAAACGAGTGACTACACGGTGATGCGCCAAGTACCCCCTCGGATCGTCAAGTTCGACTACACGGGAACGACTACATCCGAGGTGGATAACGACAAGTACCCTACGGCGAAGACGCCAAGTCCGCTTTCGGGATTCTTCAAGTACCGCTACCGTCGACCCGAACATCTACGAAAACGCTGCGGTACCACTACTTCCCTCAGCGATCATCGCGAGAACAACTACTTCCTCTACTTCCCTCGACGACCCGTGAACGTCTACTTCCCTCGGCGACCCGTGAACGTCTACTTCCCTCTAAAGCGTTTTCCGCCCAACGCACGCTTCAAAGGTATAACCACCGAGATGACCGACCGTGATCGAATCATCCTTGCGATGCCCTCTTTTGCCATGCCACCGTTCCGTGGGAACCGGCACCGGGAACACCCCACCTTCTTGCATGACTCGCTCACACGCTTTCCTTTGTACCGATATCTCAATCGAGTTATCGGAACCGATGTGTTGCCGTGGCACCATTTTCGGATTCGTTGCCGTGGCACCCTTTCATCCACCACGGTGCCATAATGCCGGCGTAACATGCTCTTGTCAACATTTTCATAAAATTGCATATAACTTGCACATGTCATCCGCATCATGATAACAACAATTAAAATGTTAAAATTGTTGTTTGCATTAATTTGCTTAAATGCCATGCTAAAATGATTTATTTCATAACTAAATAACCGTAACTTCGGATTTAAATAAATTATATATGTAAATGGGGTAGAAAATGCCTAGTTTAACATGGTCCACTTTATTTTGCTGTTTAACAACATTAAAATTGTGTTTAGGGCAGATCAGTACCGAATCCATAATTTGCATATGGGGATTTTCCGGAATTGTTGTTTCTTATTTCCGGCCTCATTTAAACTTGCCTAAATAGCTAGTTTAATTATGCTTCAACTCTTGCCATGTTTAATAACATTTAATATTGTTGAGTACCTAACCGAGAGAGAACTAAATAAGTGTTGTGGTGTTCGTCAATATGCAACTCGTTGCATATTGAGCTCTACTTAACTTGTAGTGTTGTTTGTGCATATTGCCATGCCATGCTATTTAAACCGGACATGCATCATACTTGATTGTGCATCATGCCATGTTTATGATTGTGTGTTTACTATGTTGTTTGCTTCTTTCGGTTTGCTTCTCTCGTTAGCTGCGGTTTCGTTCGGAGTTGTGAGGATTCCTTCGACTACGTCCGTTTGTCTTCTTCATGGACTCGTTCTTCTTCCTTGCGGGATTTCGTGCAAGATGACCATACCCTCGAAATCACTTCTATCTTTGCTTGCTAGATGCTCGCTCTTTTGCTATGCCCATGCTGCGATGCCTATCACTTGCTATATCATGCCTCCCATGTTGCCATGTCAAGCCCCTAACCATCCTTTCCTAGCAAACCGTTGTTTGGCTATGTTACCGCTTTGCTCAGCCCCTCTTATAAGCGTTGTTAGTTGCAGGTGAAGATGAAGTTTGTTCCTTGTTGGAACATGGAGATGTTGTTCCTTGTTGGAACATGTTTACTTGTTGGGATATCACAATATATCTTATATTATTAATGCATCTATACACTTGGTAAAGGGTGGAAGGCTCGGCCTTATGCCTGGTGTTTTGTTCCACTCTTGCCGCCCTAGTTTCCGTCATATCGGTATTATGTTCCTGGATTTTGCGTCCCTAACGCGGTCGGGTGATTTATGGGACCCCTTGACAGTTCGCTTTGAATAAGACTTTTCCAAAGAAGGCCCAACATTGGTTTTACCATTTGCCTCACCTATGCCCTTTTTCCCTTGGGTTTAGGAGCCCGAGGGTCATCTTTATTTAGCCCCCGGACCAGTGCTCCTTCGAGTGCTGGCCCGAACTAGAGCGCTGTCAGCGCCCCTCAAGGCAACTTGAGGTCTGGTTTTAGTTATCTGGACTGCTCATCCGAGTGTGCCACGAGACCGAGATATGTGCAGCTCCTATCAGGATTTGTCGGCACATCCGGCGGCTTTGCTGGTCTTGTTTTATTGCTTTGTCGAAATGTCTTGTAGCCGGGATTCGAGACTGATCGGGTCTTCCGGGAGAAGGAATATCCTTCGTTGATCGTGAGAGCTTATCATGGGCTAAGTTGGGACACCCTGCAGGGTTTGAACTTTCGAAAGCCGTGCCCGCGTTATGTGGCGATGGGAATTTGTTAATGTCCGGTTGTAGAAAACCCGAAGTTGATCTTAATTAAAATACACCAAGGCGTGTGTAACCGTGATGGTCTCTTCTCGGCGGAGTCCGGGAAGTGAACACGGTGTTGGAGTTATGTTTGACGTAGGTTGCTTTAGGATCACTTCTTGATCATAGTTGTTCGACCGTGCTTTGCCTCCTCTTCTCGCTCTCATTTGCGTATGTTAGCCACCTTATATGCTAGTCGCTTGCTGCAGCTCCACCTCTCTACCCGGTCCTACCTTTAAGCTTAAATAGTCTTGATCTCGCGGGTGTGAGATTGCTGAGTCCCCGTGACTCACAGATACTTCCAAAACCAGTTTGCAGGTGCCAATGAAACCGTGCAGGTGATGGATCCGAGCTCAAGGAGGAGCTCGATGAAGATCTTGTTCATTGTGTTGTTTCGTTTCAGTTGATCAAGAGTGGAGCCCGGTTGGGTCGATCGGGGATCTGTGTAGCATTTGGGGTAGTCTTCTTTTATTTTGGTTCCGTAGTCGGACCTTGATTGTATTTGTATGATGTAACGCTTTTACTCATGTCTTGTGTGAAGTGGCGATTGTAAGCCAACTATGTATCTCTTTCCTTATTTATTACATGGGTTGTGTGAAGATTACCTCACTTGCGATATTGCTTTCAATGCGGTTATGCCTCTAAGTCGTGCCTCGACACGTGGGAGATATAGCCGCATCGAGGGCGTTACAATTTTCCACTTTTATATTACTTTTGGGACTAACCTATTAACCGGAGGCCCGGCCCAGAATTGCTGTTTTTTCCTATTTCAGTGTTTCGAAGAAACGGAATATCAAACGGAGTCCAAACGGAATGAAACCTTTGGGAACGTGATTTTCTCACCGAATATGATCCAGGAGACTTCGACCCCACGTCAAGAAATAAGGGAGGCGGCCACGAGGGTAGAGGGCGCCTGTATGCGCCCCTGCCTCGTGGCCCCGCTTGCTCCACCGACATACTCCTTCCTCCTATATATACCTCACGCACCCCAAACGATCGAATCACGGAGCCAAAAACCTAATTCCACCGCCGCAACCTTCTGTATCCACGAGATCCCATCTTGGCGCCTGTTCCGTAGCTCCGACGGAAGGGGAATCCACCATGGAGGGCTTCTACATCATCACCATGGCCCCTCCGATGAAGTGTGAGTAGTTTACCTCAGACCTTCAGGTCCATAGTTAGTAGCTAGATGGATTCTTCTCTCTTTTTGGATCTCAATACAATGTTCTCCCCCTCTCTCGTGGAGATCTATTCGATGTAATCTTATTTTTGTGGTGTGTTTGTTGAGACCGATGAATTGTGGGTTTATGATCAAGATTATCTATGAACAATATTTGAATCTCCTCTGAATTCTTTTATGTATGATTGGTTATATTTGCAAGTCTCTTCGAATTATCAATTTGGTTTGGCTTACTAGATTGGTTTTTCTTGCAATGGGAGAAGTGCTTAGCTTTGGGTTCAATCTTGCGGTGTCCTTTCCCAGTGACAGGTGGGTCAGCACGGCACGTTTTGTATTGTTGCCATCGAGGATAACAAGATGGGGTTTTTACCATATTGCATGAATTTATCCCTCTACATAATGTCATCTTGCTTAAGGCGTTACTCTATTTTCTTGAACTTAATACTCTAGATGCATACTGGATAGCGGTTGATGAGTGGAGTAATAGTAGTAGATGCGAGGTGAGTCGGTCTACTTGTCTCAGACGTGATGCCTATATACATGATCATACCTACATATTCTCATAACTATGCTCAATTCATCAATTGCTCAACAGTAATTTGTTCACCCACCATAGAATACTTATGCTCTTGAGAGAAGCCACTAGTGAAATCTATGGCCCCCGGGTCTATTCTCATCATATCAATCCTCCATCACTTTATTATTGCTTTGCTTTTTACTTTTCCCTTTTATTTTACTTTGTATCTTTGTACCAAAAATATCAAAAATATTATCTATCATCTCTATCAGATCTCACTCTCGTAAGTGACCGTGAAGGGATTGACAACCCCTTATCGCGTTGGTTGCGAGGATTTATTTTGTTTTGTGTAGGTGCGAGGGACTCGCGCGTAGCCTCCTACTGGATTGATACCTTGATTCTAAGAAAACTGAGGGAAATACTTACTCTACTCTGCTGCATCACCCTTTCCTCTTCAAGGAAATCCAACGCAGTGCTCAAGAGGTAGCAAGTCTCCATCATCCTTTCCTCACATGGGACAATGCTCTAATAATGATGATCATCACACTTTTATTTACTTCTCAGGAATTACAACTCGATAGTAGAACAAAGATATGACTCTATATGAATGCCTCCGGCGGTGTACCAGGATGTGCAATGATCTAGCGGGACATGTATAAAAAATATGAACGGTGGCCAAGCCACAAATACTATGTCAACTATATGATCATGAAAAGCAATATGACAATGTTGATGTGTGTCATAATAAAACGGAATGGTGGAAGTTGCATGGCAATATATCTCAGAATGGCTATGGAAATGCCATAATAGGTAGGTATGGTGGCTTGATACGTCCATTTTGCATCATGTTTACCTACTATTATTTAGATTGTTTTCATTTATACTATTGCTTTTTGGAGTATTTCTAATGACTTTTCTCTCATAATATGCAAGGTACACACAAAGGGGGAAAATTCCGGCAGCTGGAAATGTGGACCTGAAAAAGCTATGCCAGGCTACCTATTCTGCACAACTCCAAATGAGTTGAAACTTTACGCGGAATTTTTATGCAATGTATAAGAAATATTGGAGCCAATAAGTACGGAGGGGCCACGGTGTGCACAACCCACAGGCGCGCCCGAGGCCAGTGCACGCATACAGGTGGGTTGTGCCCTCCTCGGCCCCCTCTGGTGCCCATCTTCTGTTATATAAGTCATTTTGACCTAGAAAAAATAAGGAGAGGACATTCGGGACGAAGCGCCGCCGTCTCAAGGCAGAACTTGGGCAGGAGCACTTTTGCCTCCGGCGGAGCGATTCCGCCGGGGGAACTTCCCTCCCAGAGGGGGAAATCATCATCACCAACAACTCTCCCATCTTGGCGAGGGCAATCTCCATCAACATCTTCAACAGCACCATTTCCTCTCAAACCCTAGTTCATCTCTTGTGTTCAATCTTTGTACCGGAACTATGGATTGGTACTTGTGGGTGACTAGTAGTGTTGATTGCATATTGTAGTTGATTACTATATGGTTTATTTGGGGGAAGATTATATGTTCAGATCCATTATGATATTTAATACCCCTCTGATCTTGAGCACGATTATCATTTGTGAGGAGTTAATTTGGTTCTTGAGGTCACGGTAGAAATATTGTTACAAGTAATCATGTTTAATTTTATATGTGTTCGATATTTTGGTGGTATGTATGTTGTGATTCCCTTAGTGGTGTCATGTGAACGTCGACTACATGACACTTCACCACATTTGGGCCTAAGGGAATGAATTGTGGAGTAGTTAGTACATGATGGGTTGCGAGAGTGACCGAAGCTTAAACCCTAGTTTATGCGCTATTTCATAAGGGACGAATTTGGATCCAAAAGTTTAATGCTATGGTTAGAATTTATTCTTAATACTTTTATCGTAGTTGTGGATGCTTGCGAGGGTGTTAAACATAAGTAGGAGGATTGTTCAAGTAAGAACAACACCTAAGCACCGGTCCAACCACATATCAAATTATCATAGTAGCGAACACAAATCAAACCAACATGATGACAGTGACTAGATGAAATTCCCGTGTACCCTCAAGAACACTTTGCTTACCATACGTGACCTTGTTGGCCTGTCCTTTGCCTCAAAAGGATTGGGCTACCTTGCTTCAGTTTTTTTACTACTATCGTTACTTGCTCGTCACAAATTATCTTGCTATCAAACTACTCGTTACTTATAATTTCAGTGCTTGCAGACATTATCTTGCTGAAAACCACTTGTCATTTCCTTCTGCTCCTCGTTGGGTTCGACATTCTTACTTATTGAAAGGACTACAATTGATCCCCTATACTTGTGGGTCATCAATGCTCTATTATGGCACCGTTGCAGGGGAGTGAAGCGCTCTTGGTAAGTGGAAATTTGTTAAGGAAAAATTATTACTATTTGCTGAAATATACTATCACTTGTTACTATGGAAAACAATCCTTTGAGGGGTTTGTTCAGGGTATCTTCACCTCGACCGGAACCACAATTAGTCACCCCTCAACCTACTGCACCTACTGAAAATATTGGTTATGAAATTCCTTTGGGTATGATAGAACAACTTCTAGCTAATCCTGATATGCACTTGATATATCTGGAACAAATTTGTGGATTGTTTAAGCTTTTAGGTTTACCCGAAGATGAAGCTAAGAAGAAGTATTTCCCTTTATCTTCAAAGGGAAAAGCATTGGCATGGTATAGGCTATGTGATGATATTGGATCTTGGAATTGGAATCGATTGAAATTGGAGTTCCACCAAAAAAATATCCTATGCATCTAGTTCATCGTGATCGGAATTACATATATAATTTTTGGCCTCGTGAAGGAGAAAGCATCGCTCTAGCATGGGGGAGTCTTAAGTCAATGTTATATTGATGCCCCAATCATGAGCTCTCAAGAGAAATTATCATTCTGAATTTTTATGCTCGGCTTTCTCATGTTGATCGATCCATGCTCGATACTTCTTGTACTGGTTCCTTTATGAAGAAGACTATGGATTTCTGGTGGGATCTTTTAGAAAGAATTAAATGCAACTCTGAAGATTGGGAACTCGACAAAGGTAAAGATTCAGGTGTTCAATCTTTTATGAATACTGATGCTTTTCAAAAGATTAGCACTAAATATGGACTTGACTCTGAGATAGTAGCGTCCTTTTGTGAATCTTTTGCTACTCATGTTGATCTCCCTAAGGAGAAGTGGTCAAGTATCACCCACCTATTACAGAAGAAATTAAAGCACCAGTAATAGCTAAAGATGAAACTATTATTTATAATGTTGATCTAGTTGTTCGTACTGCTTATATTGAAAAACCACCTTTCCATGTTAGGATAAAGGAACATGCTAAAGTTTCAACTGTGGTCAACAAAAGTTATATTAGAACTTCCAAACCTGCTGAACAAATAACAGGTAGAACCTAGTGTTGCTATGGCTAAAGATCTCCTGGTTGAAAATTTAGATGGGCATGCTATTTATTTCTTTGATGAAGCTGCTAGAATTGCCAAACCCGATGAAAAGGATAAACATAGACATGTTGTTTTTTTGAAAAGGAGGTTATCCCCCGGCCTCTGCATCAGAGTGATGCATGCGGCCATCTTATTAATAAGCAAAGTGTTCAACAAAGTCTTCAATTCTCCAATAATAAAAAGGCTCACAAAGAGCAAAGGCATGAAAACGAGATAGCCACAACCGGCGAAAAAAAGATAGATAAGAAACTAAACACCTATCCTTTTACATGATCGCTATCCAAACAAGTTGAAGATAGCCCGTGCTACCGTCTCCCAACGGATAGAACCGGCAACCATACGCTCCCTAATATCCGTCAGAGTGAGTAGAAACCACATAAGGATCAGTGTAGTGGCACGAAAAATAACCTGCAAGAAATGAATATGTGTTGTTCTATTAAAGACCAAATCGTTCCTGCAGTTCCATATAGCCCATAATAAAGAACATACTCCTACACGTATATGTTTCACGGTTTTTGACTCAACTCCATCCAGCCACGTCCCGAATAAAGGATAAACATAGACATGTTGTTGGCATGCCTGTTGTCTCAGTTAAAATAGGAGATCACTGTTATCATGGTTTATGTGACATAGGTGCTAGCATGAGTGCTATTCCTTTTACCCTATATCAAGAAATTATGAATGATGTAACACCCACTGAAATAGAAGACATAGATGTTACTATTAAACTTGCTAATAGAGACACTATCACATGACTTGGGATTGTTAGAGATGTTGAAGTCTTGTGTGTGAAAATAAAAACCCTAATGATTTTCTTGTTCTTAGTTCCCCACAAGATGACTTTTGTTCCATTATCTTTGGTAGACCTTTCTTGAACACCGTTAATGCTAAAATAGATTGTGAGAAATGAACTGTCGGTGTTAGTTTTGGTGATGAGTCTCATGAATTTAATTTTTCTAAGTTTAGTAGAAAACATCATAAGAAAGAATTGCCTAGTAAGGATGAAATAATTGGTCTTGCTTCTATTGTTGTGCCTCCTACTGATCCACTAGAACAATATTTGTTAGACCATGAGAATGATATGCATATGCATAAAAAAATTAAACAGATAAGATTTTCTTTGAACAACGTCCTCTGCTTAAACACAATTTGCCTATTGAAACTCTAGGAGGTCCTCCTCCACCTAAAGGTGATCCTGTGTTTGAATTAAAACAATTGCCAGACACTTTCAAATATTCTTATCTTGATGAGAAGAAGATATATCCTGTTATTATTAGTGCTAACCTTTCAGAACATGAAGATGAAAGATTATTAAAAGTTCTGAAGAAGCACCAAGCTGCTATTGGGTATACCCTTGATGATTTAAAGGGCATTAGTCCCACTCTCTGTGTCGGTGCAACAAACCCTAGGTCTGTTGCCCAGACTGTGCACAGACACGAGAACAAGATAGAAGCACCAGCCCAAGTCAGAATTCAAGGAGCCAACAGATTCGAAGGACCATCATGTAAATCAGAGAGACCAAGATCGAACTAGAGAAGCAGGATATCGCCAAAAGAAAGGCCGCCCTTGCCGGGCAGGCGAGCCCAGCAAGGGGAAAGGCCACCCCCAGAAGCAGATGACTGAAGCACCCCGACAGGGCTTGCTGGGGCTCACAGAAGCCAAACCACCTCACCAACCACTCCATCATGACCCACGTTGTCGATTAGTAAGGTGTTAAGCCGCAAAGTTACTGAGTGGCAGTCATTCGCCACATCGCTGCCTCTCCTTATAGGAAAAACCCACAGATGACACCCGTCCCGCGACGTGTCAAGCAAGCAGGCGTGGAACTGGGCAGGCCTTGCCAGGCAACCAGTGATGTGATACTAAGCGGCGCATTTAATGCGTCCTGTCAGCCTGCAGAGTTAGGTATGATAGCACTGTTTTCTATCATATCAGTGCATAATGACTACTTTGCCATTGTGGTGACCCCTTGATCTATAAAAGGAGGCCCATGGCAACCGTAGAATAGGTTAGAAGGTTGCATAACTCACACCCCCATACACGGATAGTCGTTGCTGCCTAAAGGCAACCCCTGCCGGGCAGGTGTACTACGCTCCACTACCACCTTTTCCACCATCAATCCACCAAAGCAGGAGTAGGGTTTTACACCTCACGGCGTCCTGAACCTGGGTAAATTGTTTGTGTGATCCCTATCGCGCTGCCCCATGCTCATCTGCTCTTTGAGCAACGTGTCGCCCCCCTGCCGAACCAGCAAGGGGCCTCTTGGTCCCATAGGTGGCATGGTTTCCCGAGACATCATTGGCGCACCAGGTAGGCGGCTCGCTTGTGCGAATCTGAAGGCATGGGCAGCGGGTCGACTTCATCACCATCTTCGTCCTCGATGATGCCATCGATCATGGTGCCCAAGAAGAAACCCGGCCCTCCTGCTCACCTGTCGACCTCGAAGGCTCCACCGCCTGCGGACTCTCACGCTGCGGGGGTTGCGGTGGCGCGCGGGGACGCGGACACTGCTGGGGATGTGGTTGGACCAGGTGGCACCATTACCACTTCCCTTGCAGCTGACGCAGTAGTGGGAGCCGCTGGAGGAGAGCAGCATCAGCAACACCCTGACGGCCACACTCCCCATGGTATGGGCGAGGAGGTTACTCCATCTGCGCCCCTCTCTCCAGCCGACGAGAACAACCACAGCAACGGCGCTCTGACTGGGGCGAACCACCGCCCTCCGGCCGCCCCCATCACGGGTGCGGTCATGGTGCGTGCACCTCCCCCGGGACAGGCCGACCAGGCCGCTGCACCCGACGGAGCCACTGGCCCTCAAGCACCTTCGCTACACCACACCCAGATGGTCGCCCCACAGCGTCAGCGGGGGCACAGTCCTGCCGGCGGCGGCACCATCAGGAGCCGCGCGATGGTACGATCGACTTCATAGACATCCATGCCAACTACAGCCTCAGAGGCCATGGCGCGAGCTCAGCTGCTACTGAGGTTTCCGCCAGCGGCTGACCAGATGGACGAATGGCGTGCCACCATCCAAAGACTGCTCGGTACCGCTGAAACTGGGTCTCACGGCGAGCTGGCCCGCCACGACCTCCCCAAGCGACAGCGACAGCTCGTGCTGCTGACCGTATGGAAGGGGCCATCCCCATGGTGCAGTCCCCACCACGGCAGCCAGTGCGAGCGCAACAAAATCAAGATCACGACGATGTCTCAATGGCCTTTTTTGACCCTCGAGTATGTCCAGGCCAACGTCGAGCCCCGGAGGATGGGCGGAGAGGAGACGCACGCGTCGTCATCGAGCAGCGCCGCGACGACCTCGGCCGGACCGAAAGGTGCGACGGCCTCAACGTCGACGAACCTGTGCTCGGTGTTGGTGGGTGCCTACCTTCCGAGCTTGGGTGCCCTGCCTTTACGCGAGAGCTGCGGCAAGTCCGTTGGCCATCCGTTCACACGATCAAGCTAGAGATACCTGAGAAGTACGGCGGGAGTCTTAACCTGGCAGAGTTCCTGAGCATCTACACCGTCGCTGTTTAGGCTGCCGGGGGAAGATATGAGGAAGTGTTCGCCAACTACTTCCCTTTGGCCGTCAAGTTCAATGTGAGGTCTTGGCCGATGCACCTACTGGAGAACTCCATTTCACCATGGGCTGACCTGTGCCACGAGTTCATTGGCGCCTTCACTCGCGGTCATCAGGAACCCGGCAGGCCCAGCAATTTGCAGCTTCTCCAGCAGAAGGAAGGAGAAACCCTCCATAGTATTATCTCAAATATCCATCCTACAGCCATGATAGCTGCCTTCCATTCCAATGTGCGCAATTGCCGTATTCGTTCCAAGATGAACGCGCAGTTGCCCAAGACTATGAATGAGCTTTATACATTAGTGGATAAGTGTGCTCGGATGGAGGAGGGAAGGAGGTTGCCCGGAGAGGAAGATTGCATCAATGTTGATTCAGAAGATGATGATGAATCAACCAGTCAAAAGAAGAGCAAGAAGCGCAGTAAGAAGCGAAGAGATAAGGCAGTGATGACTGCTGAAGGATCTGTTATGCCTAGTACCGGCAAGAAGGCCAAAGCTGGGGCCCCCTGCAAGGCAGCTTTCGTGTGCGCTGACTGTCGTGAGGCTGCGGCTACCGAGAAAGCCGGGAAAGGTGATGGGCCGTACTGCAAGATTCATCAGACCAAGGGCCACAACCTTCAAGAGTGCTATCAAGTCGAGCAGCTTGTCAAGGAACAGAAAGCAGAGTATGAGAAGCGTCATAATTAAGGAGAAAGGTCAGAATGTCGCTGGTGGTAAGGGCCGAGGTGGTGAAGAAAACCGCCCCGGCAAACCCTTTCGGAACCTGTCGGGGAGGCTGATCGTACCCACGAACACCTATGGGGCCGGCGGACCAGGCCCCTTTGTGGTTCGGAGGGGGGCGGAGATCGCACGAAGAGCGGATCGAGGCGAGGCACACGAGCAGTTTCCCAGCTTCGGAGCTCTCCGAGAGATAAAACTCCTACTGCTGCTTGTTTGATGTATTGTGTTCTTGCTAGGGAGCCGATGCGAGCTACAAAACCTAAGCGTGAGCGTATCGGTCTCTGGTGAATCGAATGAACCGAAGCTCGAACCCCTTTACGTTGCGCATGGGCCTCCTTTTATATGCTCAAGGGGTCTCCGACGGTGGCAACACAGGCGAGGGTACAAATGTAAAACAGGAGTTGGTACACCTACTCGAGCGATGTACTGATGCAAAATACCTAACTCGACGGCAAGGGACAAAAGCAATAAATGCCCGTCGATGTCGCCCAAACAGGCAACAGAGACCATCGGTGTGCCACCGCCGCCACGATGGCAAGCTTGTCGGCGCCGCTTATCGCTGCTCTCCGCTGGCTGCACAGGCCTCTCGACAGCGTGCATGGAATGGTCCCATGGCGACACGTTGCTTTGGATGAGCTGGGCGGAGATGGAGAGAGGTTGCTTGTCAGCGGCAAGCGCCTTGCCGCGAATTCTTGTCGGCGTCCGGAGGCTTGTCGGCGCTCGAGCCTTCCGGCAAGATCCTCTTGCGGGGCCTTGTCTTCTGCATGCCTTGAGTGGCCTTCCCGACAAGCTCCTCTTGCCGGGGCCTTGTCTTCTTAATCAAATACTTTGTTCTTGAATGGCTCCAAAGGAGCCACGGAGGACCTTGGTGGTGACGAGGCAAACCCTGCCGCGGGGTGCTGCAACTGTCCGTGCACGAGTACGGGATACTAGGGTACCCCTACTCTGGTACACCGACAGGAGCCCCCGGGCCTGGGCCGTACACGGTGCCGAGCGCTGTCGGGCCAGGCCCAAAACAGTGCACGGTCACACGCGGCCTCACCACGCGTCGCCTTCGCCCGGACCCACCACGACCCCACTAACGGCACGCACCGGACGTGGCGTCGTGCGAGAGATCGTGGGCGTGGTCGTGGGGGTTTCTTTATTAGGAAAAGCGGAACGTCCGCCCCCCCCCCTCCCCTCTTTATAAGCGGAGAAAACAGGCGCAGGCCGTCCACTCTGCCATTGCTCTCTTGTCAAGAAAACCACCGCCGCTCCCCCCTTCTTCCCCGGTGCGAAGAGAGCGCCCGCCCCTTCGCCACAAGCGGCGCTCGCTGCCGTCGGCCTCCTCCGCCGCCCTCGCCATGGCTCCGAAAGCCGACAAGGAGAAGGGCGTCAAGTCGGCCAAGCGGCTGACTCGCGGCGCGCGCAAGGCGGGCCATCTCCCCCCCCCCAGCTCGGCGCAAGGGAGCTGCGGGATGTCTTCTACCTCTTTTGGTCGATGAAGACGCGTGCGCATCCGCGCACGAAGGTACTCCCTGCCTCCGCCTCCGATTTGGCCCCAACTGGGTACCCCTTTTTCGCCCTTTTCTTCTATTGCGGGCTTTGCCCGCCCTTTTCCGAGTTCTTCTGCGACATTATGAACACCTTTGGCCTCCGCCTCCTTGATTTCACACCCAACGCCGTCTTGACCATGGCAGTTTTCGCGCATCTTTGCGAAAACTTTGTCGGAGTCCACCCAAATGTGGCACTCTTCCGCCACTTCTTCGTGCCCCGCGTCGAGAGAGGAGAGCCGCGTCTTGGGAGGATAGCTTGGGTCTCCGTGGATAGGCAAGAAAGAAGCCTATCTGGAAGGAGAGTTCCGCAACAAGTGGGAGGAGTGGAGAGCCAATTGGTGTTGGGTCGTAGAGGAGAACCCGCAGCCCTTCACTGCCGTGCGCCAAACCCCAATAGTGCGCGGCAGAGATTGCAGTAACTTGGCGCCGGAGGATGCGAAGTTGAAGATAGCTGTGACCCGGATTCTGCGCCTCAGGCTTGCCGGATTAACCGTAGGCGCAGTTGGCGCAGACTTCCTTCGCCGCGCATCGCTCCCTTGCAGGAGAGGAGGAGGCCTGCTTGGGAGTTCGAGAATCACGGCGGAACATTATGAGGTTGCGCCCGGGTCTGAACTGGAACTTCACCGTTTTGGAGTTGGATGCAATGCTGCTCGAGCTGTTCAAGAACGACCCCGATCACCCTGAGTGGTTCAGGTTGCCGAGGGGGGTCGTCCCATTGTGCAACAACTCGGCGCTCGACCGCATCCGCGCCATGATGCCGTTGTGCGATTCCCATGGGATCGTTCCAACTGGCAGGAGCCCCGACGAGGTCGTGCAGCAGTTCTTGACGACTTGGAAGAAGTGCCGATCCGCTCCGACGAGCGAAAAAGGCTCACCCGCGACACCACCGACAAGGAGATGGCGCGGATTGCCACCAGTGGAGGAGGCAGCGGCAGCTGCCGCTGGAGCCTTTGGGTATACCGTGGAGGAGGCGGACGCTAAGGCGGCAAGCCTTGCCCGGCGAGGGAGATCGCCGGCGAGATGAGCTTGTCGAGCCCGAGGCCGGGTCGAGTGGACCTGCCGAGGGCGCTTCTTCTCCACCACCCAGCGACTTGCCGCCAGCGGAGCCCCCGGCTCCGTCGAAGAGGCGCCTCCGCAAGGCCGGAGACGAGTCGGGCGACAGATCGCCCACAACAGCGGCGCCAGCGGCGCTCTACCGCGTCAGCGATGTTGCCGCTGAGGCGCCTCGCCTTCTGCGACAACTGGGGCGGGGTCTTCTCAGGTCACCGCCGACGCCTCCGCCAAGCGGCCAAGAGAGCCCACTCCCCCGCCTCGTCGCACCGGAGGCGAGCCGGAGTTTGACTTCTCCGCGCTCAGCTCCGAGGAGGAAGGCAAAGAGTAAGCTCTTGAGATTGTGCTTGTATTTCTTCAATTTTATTGCTTTATCTTGAATCTGATTTGCTTCGTTCTGGATTCTTTCCTTTTCAGGACGCTGGCCCAGAGAACGTCGAAGAGGCCAAGATCCCGGCAGTCGTCGTTGAGGACGATTCTCCCGTGGCAACAGGGACGCGTCAAGACCCCCTTGCGGACCGGCAACCCTTCCTCATAGCAGCCCCCAGCACAACCCTCAAAGTAAGTGTGCAGTTTTCTCCTTACTATTAGGTGTGCAGGGGTGCCCCTTCTTCGTTGATACCTGATTGTTTGCTTGTGTAGGAGCAGAGCAGCCTCATCAGGAGGGCTCGGAAGCCGCCCCCGAGATCCTGTCTGCTGCCACTACGCCGCCAAGGGAGGAATCTCCGGCAAGGGAGCGCCCTCCGACAAGGGAGGCCACTCCGGCAAGGGAGGCTACCCCGGCAAGGGACAGCGCCAGTGACCCTCCAGTGGTCGAGGCCACGGCTGCGGATCCCGTGGCAGGTAAGTTCCTTACACGAAAATTTCCCTTGGGCTTGCTTTCTTTTGTTTCTCTTTTTGAACATTTTCTTGACTGCACTTTCTTCATTATGTGTGAGCCGATGGAGGTCGAGGCCGCCGGCGAGGAGGAAGCGCGCGGCAACACCAACGAGGCCGCCGTCGAGGAAGAAGAGGTCGTTGCGGTGGAAGAAGAGGCCGTCGCCGACGAGCCTGTTGGCGAGAAGACCACCGAGGCCGCCGACGCAGAAGCCGGCGAGGGGTCGGGCGATCGCACTGACGGCCCTGAGGCCGCAGGAGCGCCAAGCGCTACACCGACAGCCGACTCCCCCGCCGCTGCTGCGGCGTCCAGTTCGAGGAGCCCAGCCAGCGCCTACCTGAAGGCCGGCGAGGGCGTCTTCATCAAGCTCCACAGGAACCCGAGCTCCAGGCGCCCGGTCGAGGAGAGACCTTGACGGCGAGCTACTCGCCTCTGCTAGGCTGACGCTGGTGGACGCGCCAAGCAGCAGCAGCGGCGAGTCTGAGGAGGAGCAGCTGCTGTCGCTCTACCGCGCCCGGCAAGCCAAGTTGGAGTCCCGGGAAGCACTTGTCGCGAGGGAAGGAGCGGACATGGAGAAGCGCGCAGAAGAGCTCCGGAGCGCCAACCAAGAAGCTCTGCGCGACGTAGCAGAAGCGCGGGGGCAACTTGCAGAAGAGCGCACGACCTTTATCCTTGAGAAGGCCGCAGCTGAGGAGGAGCAGCGGCTGGCTGCCGAGAAGGTCTCCGCGTAGGAAAGCGAGCTGGCGCAGCGGAAGGTCAACCTGGACAGCCACGAAGAAGACCTTGCAGCGAGGAGTCACTTGGCGGGGCGCTTCAGGAAGCGAAGGATGCTGCCGCAGCCGCCGAGGCCGCCAAGGAAGAGCTGAAGGCGAAGGTGGCACAGCTGGAGGCCAGCCTCAAGAAGAGCGGCGAAGAGCTTGCCGTGCTCAAGCATGAGCGTGAGAAGGACGCCTACACTCTTGGCGAGCTGCAGAGTCGTCTCGCTGATAGAGGCAAGGAGCTCGACGCCGCCAAGGATTCCAAGGCGGATCTTGAGCTGAAGCTGACCACTCGACGGAGGCGTTGGACGGCGCCCGAGGCGGGAGGTGGGCTTGTTGGAGGCGATCAAGGCCAAGGAGGAGCTGCTGGCGAATGCTGCCTCCATCGAGCACCTTGAGGGAGAGCGTGGAGCCTTTGGTGAAGGTCTTGTGGACACCGTCGCCGACATCCACAACGAGTTGATGGAGCTGGGGATAGACGGACCTTGCATACTCCTCAAGCGAGCATCTCAACCCAGCGCCAAACTCAGTTTGTTCTTCAAAGGCGTGGCGGACGGGTCTCCAGCGACTCCGGAAGAGGTCCCAAAGCAGCTGGCCGAGGAATCACGCCAGATCTATGCGAGAGCCCTCGAGAAGGTGTTGATAAAGGTGGCCTTCCGCAATCCGGGCCTCAACCTTAACGGCGTCCTCGGATCCTTGCCGCCGAGATGCCAGCGTGGAGGAGCTCAAAGCCCTTGTCGCACCCATTGTGGACAAGGTGAACAAGATCAAGCGGATTGATGGCGACCGCGTAGACTAGGCCGCCAATTTTATCTTTCCCTTGTCGCTGCTGATCATGTTTAGAACACTTTGTTAAATCAGCGACAAGTTATTTTGTAATATACTCTATCTTAGGCGATCAATGCAACGTTATTTCCTCTACTTGATTCCTTCCTTTATGCGTTTACGCCTTACGCATTTGGGGGACTTTGTCGGTGCGGGCACTTTTGTCATGATCGAGTCTTGAACGTCGGCAACTTCTTTGGCGATGCCGCCTCCGACAAGCAACCTTGTCGCGACTCAGCCGCAGCTCACTTAAGTTGTTGAGCGGACTCGAAACAAAGTAAGGGCGCGACTAGCCGGCGAGTTGGTTCCTCTGCGCGGAGTTTTCCATACAAAGTACTATCGTTCGAGGAAGATAACTTAAAATTTAAAATTGATTGCTCAAACTTTGGCAACTTAGCTTTTACATCTCTTGCTTCCCGATGAGGTGAAACTTCCTCGGCGGTGCACAGTCCATAGTATTATCTCCTCCTCCCCCGGTTAACTTGTGCGCGAGGGAGCCTTCCTTTCTTTGAGAAAAGAAAGAAGAAGAGGAAATAAAGTTATGGAGCCTAAGCGGTTCGATTTTTCTTACCGGGTGTGGTTGCTGCACAAAGTGTTAGTCAAAACATGCAATAAAATGATGAAAGCATGAATTTGACAAGTTGTACGCAACACATGAGCTTTACTGATGCACGGGGTCTGCGCCCGGCTTTGTACAAAGGATTACATGCATCAGCGGCAAGACTTGTACAAAAGGTGGTTGCCGAGCAGGTTCCGGAACCGCGCCCTATGGGTAAAACTTACGAAGATGCTCAATGTTCCAGGAGTTGCTCACGGGATGCCATCTTCGGTCTCAAAGCGGACGGCGCTTGAGCCTAGTGACTCGTTTCACCCGATAAGGGCCTTCCCACTTGGCGTCAACTTGTTTGAATTCTTGGCGGACTGAGCAGCGAAGAACAAGGTCGCCCTCCTCGAGACTTCGGCACTAACTCTGCGGCTATGGTAGCGACGCAAAAGCTTGCTTGGTAGCGAGCAGCTCGCCGCAATGACCGAAAGCGATCCTCCTCAAGGCGGCGCATCATCTTGTCGCAGCTGCTCTTGCTCAAGCTCATCATAAGCAAGCACTCGAGGCGATCCGTATCACGAGTTCCGTGGGGAGAACTGCCTCTGCTCCATAGACTAGAGAAAAGGTGTACGGCGGTGGCTCGATTTGGCGTCGTTACGATCGACCAAAGAACCACCGGCAGCTCCTCGATCCAGTTTCTTCCGCACTTGTGCAGCACTGTCGAAAGTTACGGTCTTGAGCCCGCGCAGCACTTCAGCATTGCCCTCTCTGCTTGACCGTTGCTTCTCGGGTGAGCAGCGGAAGCAGACCTTGGCGCCAAGATCTTGGGCGTCTTGCATGAAGGTGCGACTCGTAAATTGTGTGCCGTTATCGGTGATGATCCTGTTAGGGATTCGAAGCGGCAAACAATCGACTGAAGAACTTGACTAGCTGACGTGCCGTCACCTTCCTCATCGCTTCCACTTCCGGCCACTTTGTGAACTTGTCGATGGCGACGTACAAGTATTCAAAGCCCCCGACAGCTCGGGGGAAGGGGCCGAGGATGTCGAGCCCCCAGACCAAAAATGGCCAGGATAAAGGGATCGTCTGGAGAGCTTGAGCTGGCTGGTGTATCTGTTTGGAATGGAACTGGCATGCTTCGCACTTGGTTACTTCGCATTGCATCACGGAGGCTGTCGGCCATAAGAAACCTTGCCGGAAAGCTTTGCCGGCAAGTGCTCTTGCGCCAATGTGGTGACCACATATGCCTCCGTGTATCTCGCCAACAGCTTCATCCATCTTCCACAGGAATACACTTCAATTTCACACCGTTGAGTCTTCTTACATGCGGTATCTTTGTCGACAAACTGGTACATACTCATTTGCGGGCTACTCTTTCCGCTTCTTCTTGCCCTTGGGAAGTTCTCCTGTCTGAAGGAAATGGACAATCTTTGCGCCCATGCTTTGGAGCTTGTGGCTCGACAACAAGGACCAAAGGCACATCTCGCTGCGGAACATCAGCTCCCACGGCAAGGACCTGCGGCTCTGCTTGGAGCTTGGCGCTCCCGACAAGCTTGCCGGAGCAAAACTTGTCGGAAGCGTCTGCTTCAACGAAACAAACCCTAAGGTTTGTCGGAGCAGACTGCCCCTCAGCATTGTTGGTGTTGATCTTGGGGACCTTCGCAATGACGGCTTCGGGAAGCTCTGCCGGAAAGTAGTCACCAGAGATCAACTTCCTCTTCTTGCTTTGCCCAGTTGATGGTGTTACGGTTGGCTGAGTCAGCTTGAGCACGAAAATCCCTGGTTCCATTGTGCAACTTAAGTGCGCGCACTTTGACAGCCGTCGGCAATATCATTACGAGCTCTTGGAACATGTTCCATTTGCAGGCCGTCAAAGTGCTCTTCTAGCTTCCTCACTTCATCAACGTGAGGCTTCCATCAACGGACTTTGGTAATCTTTGTTCAGTTGGCGGACGACAAGTTGCGTGTCATCCATGACATTAATATTTTTGATCCCAATGTGGACTGCGATACTGAGACCGTCAAGCAAACCTTCATTCTCTGCTTTATTGTTTGTTGCTTGCTCCTTGGGAAAGTGCATCCGGACTACGTGCTTGAGGTGCTCTTGATTGGGTGCGATAAGCGACGCCAAGCACCGGCGCCTTTGCAGCGAGAAGGCACCATCGAAGTACATCAGCCACTCTTTGCTTGCTTCCTTGACGGGAATGCTCGTCTCTGGAATCTCTTCATCTGGCGTCGGCGTCCATTCTGCTATGAATTCTGCCAACGCTCTGCTTTGGATAGTTGATGTACTTTCAAACTTGAGACCAAAGCTTGGCGGTTCCAATGCCCACTCGACAATCCTGCCCGTTGCTACGGATTCTGCGGTATCCTCTTCAGCGGAAAGCGGTGACAACTGTGATCTCATGTGCTTGGAAGTAATGGCGCAGCTTTCTCGAGGCCATGAGGAGGCCGAAAAGCAATTTCTGCACACCAGAGTACCTTGACCTAGCCCCCTGCAGGAGGGAACTGACAAAGTAGACTGGGCGCTACACCATCCTTTTCTGCATCTGTTCATGTGTCTGCGCGGATTCATCCTTGTCGGGACCAGAGCTTGTCGGTGAAGCCCCCTGCTTGTCGCTGGATGTGCTTGCCGTGGTTGCTGGCTCGTCATCCGCCTCCCTCTCCGCTACTAACGCAGCACTAACCACTTGATTGGTTGCTGCTATATATAGCAGCAACTTCTCTTGTGGCTTAGGTGCGACAAGTGTTGGAGTGGAGGACAGGTATCTCTTTAAGTCCTGCAGCGCAGCCTCCGCTGCGGGAGTCCATTTCATTGGACCTGCCTTTTTCAAAATCTTGAAAAATGGCAGGCGGCGCTTCAGCAGAACCTAGAAATAAACCTCTTGAGAGCAGCCACGCATAATCGGCAGAGTCTTCGTACATCCTTGACGCTCTTTGGTGCTTCAATCTGCTCAATGGCCTTGATCTTGTCGGGATTAGCTTCAATCCCTCGTTGAGACACGAAGAACCCGAGAAGCTTGCGGCGAGGGACTCCAAACACGCACTTCTCGGGTTGAGCTTGAGGTTGATCTTGCGCAGATTTGCAAAGGTCTCGTCCAAATCTTGAACTAGAGTTGCTTTGTCCTTGCTTTTGACCACTATGTCATCCATGTAGGCTTCTACATTTCTGTGCATTTGCGGCTCAAATGCGTCATGGACTACCCTTGCAAACGTTGAACCAGCATTCTTCAAACCGAAAGGCATCCGTATGAAATAGTATGTGCCACATGGTGTGATGAATGCGGTCTTCTCCTCATCTTCTTCAGCCATGAAGATCTAATGGTATCCTGAGTATGCATCAAGAAACGAAAGCAAATCACATCCAGCCGTGGAGTCAACAATCTGGTCAATGCGCGGCAAGGGAAATGGATCTTTGGGACAAGCTTTATTAACATCCGTGAAGTCAATACAAAGTCTCCATTTTCCATTTGCTTTGCGCACGACTACAGGATTGGCCAACCACGTAGGATGGAGCACTCCTCTGACAAGGCCTGCTGATTCCAGTTTCTTGATCTCTTCTGCTATGAATTCTTGGCGCTCCACTGCTTGCTTCTGACTTTTTGCTTCGACGGGCGCGCATGAGGACAAAGCGGCCAGGCGGTGCTCAATCACTTTCCTGGGAACACCGGGGATGTCACACGGTTGCCATGCAAACACGTCGACCTTCGCCCGCAGGAAAGCAACGCGCGCGCCTTCCTATTTAGGGTCGAGAGAGGCACTGATGGTAAAGGTACCACCGATGCCGTCCTCCTTGGCGGGCACCTTCTTGGTCTTTGGCAGAGCCACCATCTTCTTGCACTTGCCGGTGGAGCTCGATGGTGCATCCTCGACGGTAGCGCAGCACTCCGAAGAGGTGCGCTTGCCGGAGTGAGCATCAGAGCCCTTGCCGGACTTGTACTTTGTCTTCTTCCCCCCGGGAACTTCAGCGGCAAGTGTTTGGCAATCTGTCGCGGCTGCTGCATCCCGGTAGATCTTGTCGGCACAGATAAGGGCATCCTTCTTGTCACCATGGACAGAGATGACGCTTATCGGGCCTGGCATCTTGAGTAAGTTGTAGGCGTAGTGAGAGGCTGCCATGAACTTGGCGAGTGCTGGACGGCCGAGTATCCCATTGTAAGGCAATGGGAAATCGGCAACGTCGAATGTGACCCTCTCAGTCCTAAAGTTCAGCTCGCTGCCAAATGTTACCGGCAACGTAATCTTCCCCTTCGGCTTGCTCCTTACCGATTGATTCCTTGGAAGGTGCCAGTCTCTTCGAGCTCGCTGTCAGGGATTTGAAGCTTCTGGAGCACCGCGGAGGAGATCAGATTCAAGCCGGCCCCGCCGTCAACTAGCATTTTGGTGACCTTGAGGTTGCGGATGGTTGGTGAGACCAACATCGGCAAGCACCCGATCGATTATGCGATCAGGGTGGTCCTCAATATCAAAAATGAGAGGCGTGCTGGACCACTTGAGAGGCTTGCGTGACTCTACGGATGGTTCCGCTGCATTGACCTCCCGCATCCATTGCTTGAGTTGGCGGTGGGAGGTATGCAGGGAAGCACCTCCGTCAACGCAGAGGATCTCTGTGGCTTTCTGAAACTCCTGCTCATCAGCGTCGTCGTCTTCCATATCTTCGTCGTCGTCATCATCTTCATCCTTGTCGCAGCCGCGGGGAGGTCTGTCTCCTTGCCGTTGCTTGGCCTTGCCGCGGCGTCCTCCCCGGCCGGGACATTTCTTGCTTGCTCCCCCAGCACCTTCCTGGGCCTTCTCTTTGTCACGCCGCTCGTACTCAGCTCTCTGTTGTTCAACAAGCTGCTTGACCTTCTTGCAGCTCTGGAGGTCGTGGCCCTTGGTGCGGTGGATCTTGCAATACTGCTTGCCGGAGCCGTCACCTTGTCGGCCGCCACCGACTGGTGGTTGGCGTCAGCGGCAACCTCCTTGCTGGAGCCACCAGCCTTGGCGTTCTTGTCGCCGCCTCCGTTGCCGGACTGCTCAATAGCTAGCACTTCTCTACCTTTCTTCTTCATGTTGCCTCGCCGCCGGCCCTTCTTTGCCGGGGCGGTCTCCTCACTGTCGGATCCTGCTTCCGCATTCTCTCCTGGGAGTCTCCTCCCTTCTTCAGCGCGTGCACACTTGTCAGCCAAGGCGTACAGCTCACTGACGTCCTTGACTTTGCACATCACCATCTCCTCCCTCATCCCGCGGTTCCGCACATTCTGATGAAACGCGCTGATCACCACGACAGGGTGGCCATCTGGGATGTTGTAGTGCACACGGCTGAATCTCTGAATGAACTTGCGAGGACTCTCCTTCCTTACAGGCGAGCAGATGAAGGTCACTCTCTTGGCCATGAGGCTTGTGACCACTGTGAAGGCGCCAACAAACTGATGGCACAGATCTGCCCAAGAGGATATGGAGCTGTCCGGCAAGTGCATGAGCCAAGATCTGACGTTGTGCTTGAGCACGAGCGGGAAGTAGTTGGCGAGGATCTTGTCGTCCCGTCCCCCTGCAGCCTGCACCGCGATGGTGTAGATGCTGAGGAACTCCAACGGATGCGTCCTGCCATCGTACTTCTCCGGCACGTCTGGTTTGAATTTTTTCTGGCTGGGCCACTGGACTTGCCGCAGCTCACGAGTGAACGCAGGGCAACCTACCGCGTACGGCAAGTCACCTAGCTCCTCCGGCGCGCGCACATCAACAGAAGGCCCAGCGCGCTTGTCGGACTGACATCGCGCTTCTCTCCGGCGCTCGATGCGAGTTCGAGCGTCTTCTTGTTGTCGCTCATGAAGAACTTGGCGCTGATCGTGGCGAGCTCGCGGATCCGATGACGCGGTGGAGTCGCTGTCGAGGTGGATCCGGTGAGTCGGCGATCTTGGCCTTCGTAGCGGAGAGTGCACGGTGGTTGCACCTCCGACAGTCTCGTCGCCACCGGCTCGTGCCTTGTCGTCTCGCCGCGGCAGTGATGGCGTTGGTTGCCGCGGAGCGTCACCGTTGGCAAAGCCGATGAGGCTCTGGATAGTGGCCCTCCACTCGTCGACCTTGTCGGACGTTGGAGGGTAGTCGAGGAGCAGCTGAGCTCTCGCCAGAGCTTCTGCTGGAGTAGTGGGTGGCATTGGCGAACGGTGCGAGGAGCGGGATATGCTCGGACTTCTAACCACGTTAGAAGGATCAGCACCCCGTTCGGGCGACCGTATCTCACTCGTGCCAGCATGTTGGCGCGCATGCTGGTCTTGAGGGTCTCGATCCAACGAACGTATGGCATTGTGAACGCCATGGCGTTGTTGGTCCCGCGTCTCTGAGATGGGCGCGGGGATGCTTGTGACGCCGAGGTTTGCGGGGCTTGTCCTTGGACTTGGCAACGTCGCGAACACCTTCGTCGGCGCCCGTTCCTCCGCCGGCGTCTGCCCCACCACCCGTTTGCTGCGGTGAGGGTGGGTACGACGCGGACGGCTCTGCTGCCGCCGAAGCCTTCTTCTTCGGTGGCATGTTGAGGAAGATGTTGAGGACGCTGCTCGTGTGAACGCCGAATCAGATTCCCACGGCCTCGACGCCCCCTACCTGGCGCGCCAAAGATGTCGGGGAGGCTGATCGTACCCACGAACACCTATGGGGCCGGCGGACCAGGCCCCTTTGTGGTTCGGAGGCGGAGATCGCCTGAAGAGCGGATCGAGGCGAGGCACACGAGCAGTTTACCCAACCGGAGCTCTCCGGAGAGATAAAACTCCTACTGCTGCTTGTTTGATGTATTGTGTTCTTGCTAGGGAGCGATGCGAGCTACAAAACCTAGCGTGAGCGTATCTGGTCTCTGGTGAGTCGAATGAACCGAAGCTCGAACCCCCTTTACGTTGCGCATGGGCCTCCTTTTATATGCTCAAGGGGTCTCCGACAGGTGGCAACACAGGCGAGGGTACAAATGTAAAAACAGGAGTTGGTACACCTACCGAACAATGTCTGATGCAAAATACCTAACTCTGACGGCAAGGGACAAAAGCAATAAATGCCCGTCAGTGTCGCCCAAACAGAGCAATAGAGACCGTCAGGTGCGCCACCGCTCGCCACGATGGCAAGCTTGTCAGCGCCGCTTATCGCTGCTCTCCGCTGGCTGCACAGCCTCTCGACATGCGTGCATGGAATGGTCCCATAGCGACACGTTGCTGGATGAGCTGGAGCGGAGGAGAGAGGTTGCTTGCCGCGGCAAGCGCCTTGCCGCGGCTGAATCCTTGTCGCGTCCGGAGGCTTGTCGCGCTCCGAGCCTTCCCGGCAAGCTCCTCTTGCCGGGGCCTTGTCTTCTGCATGCCTTGAGTGGCCTTCCCGACAAGCTCCTCTTGCCGGGCCTTGTCTTCTTAATCAAATACTTTGTTCTTGAATGGCTCCAAAGGAGCCACGGAGGACCTTGGTGGTGACGAGGCAAACCCTGCCACAGGTGTCAGAATCGTTCTGCAGGCATCAGCACGGGATACTAGGGTACCCCTACTCTGGTACACCGACAGAACCATGGAAAGCCCACCAAAGGAAGAGGAAAGGAAACCTGTGATGATGAGAGTGATGGAGGGGATGAAAAGTAAACAAGTGAGAAAGAGTTTCAGACGGCCACAGACGCCCTGTGCATTGATGGAGGTGCATCTTTGCACACTTCTCACCGCCAGCTTAAATGGTGGGCACGAGAGGTCAATGCCGTGCAACCAGCGCCAGAGGCCCGGAAGCCGCTCAAATGGTCCCGTACGGCCATCATCTTTGATGAGGAAGACCATCCTAGCTGTACTACTGTGGTAGGATGTTTGCCGTTGTTGGTGTCCCCAACAATCCGCAACCTTGAGGTCACAAAGATATTGGTGGACGGTGGGGCCGGGTTGAATCTGATTTCCCCGGCAGTCATCAGCAAGTTTCAGATAGGAGAAGATGAGCTAGAGGTTATTGGCAGGTTTCAAGGAGTTAATCCCGGCAGGAGCCATCCCAAGGGAAAGATCACGTTGCCGGTAATGTTTGGGGGAGAATTGAACTACTGGACTGAGAAGATTGTGTTTGATGTGGTTGATCTCCCCCTGCCGTACAATGGGATTCTTGGACGCCCAGCCTTGGCTAAGTTCATGGCGGCATCCCACTATGCCTACAACACCTTGAAGATGCCTGGGCCATTGGGGGTCATCACTATTCCATAAGATGAGAAGAATGCAATTATTTGTGTGGACAAGGTTGTACTGGGACGCGGTTGCGACAAAGGCAGCGGCAGCGGCAGATCCCGCCAAGGAAAGCAAAGGAAATAAGAGAGGTTGTAGGCACTCCGGCAAAGAATCTGGGAAGCGTGCCCCCACCGAGTGCACAACACCCATTGACGACATGCCAGAGTGTTCTAACAGCAAGAGATCCAAGGTTGTCGCACCCCAAGTGAAGAAGGTCCCGGTAGGGCTGGCTGGCATTGATGGTACTTTCACTATCAGCGCCACCCTCGATGACAAATAGGAAAGCGCGCTCGTTGCCTTCCTGTGGGCGAATATCGATGTTTTTTCCTGGCAACCATCTGATATCCCCGGTGTTCCTAGGGAGGTAATCGAGCACCACCTTGCTGTCTTCCCACATGCCCGACCTGTCAAGAAGAAAGTTCAGAAGCAGGCCTTGGAGAGACAGTAGTTCATTGCAGAAGAGATCAAGAAACTTGAGGCAGCTGGTTTGGTCAGAGGAGTACTGCATCCCACGTGGTTGGCAAATCCTGTGGTAGTCCCGAAGGCTAATGGGAAATGGAGGCTTTGCATAGATTTCATAGATCTCAACAAGGCTTGCCGGAAGGACCCATTTCCGTTGCCGCACATTGACCAGATTGTGGACTCCACTTCAGGTTGTGATTTGCTCTCCTACCTGGACGCATACTCCGGGTATCACCACATCTTAATGTCCAAGGAAGATGAGGAGAAGACGTCATTCATCACTCCATGTGGTACGTACTGCTTTGTCCGCATGCCATTAGGATTGAAGAGTGTCGGGTACACATTTGCAAGGGCAATCCAGATTGATTTTGAGCCACAACTACACAGAAACATAGAGGATTATATGGATGATATCGTGGTCAAGACCAAGGATAAGGCCACCCTTATTCAAGATTTGGAGGAGACATTTCATAATCTGCGCAAGATCAATCTGAAGCTCAACCCAGAGAAGTGTGTATTTGGTGCCCTCTGGCAAGTTACTTGGGTTCTTTATATCCAATTGTGGGATCAAAGCCAACCCCAAAAAAATCAAAGCCATCAAGTAGATCCAAGCACCAAGGACAGTTAAGGATGTGAGGCGCCTGACAGGATGTGTTGCCGCGCTAAGCAGGTTTATCTCCAAGTCTGTCGAGCGCGCCCTGCCATTCTTCAAGATTTTGAAGAAGGCCGGCCCTAAGAAGTGGATCCCAGAAGCATAGGCAGCTTTGCAAGAGTTGAATGCCTACTTGTTTTCTGTGCCTTCCTTGGTTGCTCCCAAACCCCGGGAGCCGTTGCCGCTATACTTGGCGGCAACCAACCAAGTGGTCAGTGCGGCCTTGTTAGCGCAGTGGGAAGTGGATGAGGCAGAAAGTGAGCAGAGGTCGGCAGAGGTCGGCAGAGTCAAAGAAGAGTCATGACAGCGATGAGCACGACAACAATAGCAACCCCAAGGACGCAGCAAGGAAGAGAGTGGTGCAGCGCCCAGTTTACTTCATCAGCTCCCTGTTGCAGGGGCTAGATCGAGGTACTCTGGCGTGCAGAAGTTGATCTTTGGCCTTGTTATGGCCTCAATGAAACTTCGCCACTACTTCCAAGCCCATGAGATAACGGTTGTTACTCGTTTTCCGTTGCAAAGGATACTGTGAAACTCTGAGGCTACCGGCAGAATAGTGGAGTGTGCTTTGGAGTTGTCCAGCTTTGGTTTGAAGTTTTAGAGCACATCAACTATTAAGAGCAGGGCATTGGCTGAGTTTATTGCAGAATGGAGCCAACCCCTGATGAGGAAGTGACAGAGACAGCCATCCCCAGCAATGAATCACCTCAAGAATGGATTATGTATTTTGATGGTGCCTTTTCCCTGCAAGGTGCAGGAGCTGGCGTGCTTCTTGTTGCCCCCTCCGGAGAGCACTTGAAGTACATCGTCCAAATGCATTTTTCCCGGGAATAGGCAACCAACAATACAACTGAGTATGAAGGACTCCTTGGCGGGCTCAGGATTGCAGCAGAATTGGGAATCAAGAAGCTGATCATTAGAGGAGATTCACAACTTGTGGTCAGACAAGTCAACAAGGATGACAAAAGTCCATTGATGGAGGCATACGTCGGGGAAGTGAGGAGATTGGAGGAGCACTTTGACGGATTTCAAACAGAGCACATACCCCATGCGGAAAACGACAAAGCTGATCATCTGTCAAAGTGTGATGCGCAGAAGCTTCCTGTGGAACTGCTACCTCTTGAGCACTGCGTTGGATTTCCCCGAAGAGGAGAGGATGATGCAGCAAAGTAGCGTAAGTATTTCCCTCAGTTTTTGAGAACCAAGGTATCAATCCAGTAGGAGGCTATGCACAAGTCCCTCGTACCTACACAAAACAATATCTCCTCGCAACCAACGCGATTAGGGGTTGTCAATCCCTTCACGGTCACTTACGAGAGTGAGATCTGATAGAGATAAAAAATAATATTTTTGGTATTTTTGATATAGAGATGCAAAGTGAAAAGTAAAAGGCAAAGTAAAAACAAAGCAAGTATTAAAGTGATGGAGATTGATATGATGAGAATAGGCCCGGGGGCCATAGGTTTCACTAGTGGCTTCTCTCAAGAGCATAAGTATTCTACGGTGGGTGAACAAATTATTGTTGAGCAATTGACAAAATTGAGCATAGTTATGAGAATATCTAGGTATGATCATGTATATAGGCATCACGTCCGAGACAAGTAGACCGACTCCTGCCTGCATCTACTACTATTACTCCACACATCGACCGCTGTCCAGTATGCATGTAGAGTATTAAGTTCATAAGAATAGAGTAACGCTTTAAGAAAGATGACATGATGTAGAGCGATAAACTCATGCAATATGATAAAAACCCCATCTTGTTATCCTCGATGGCAACAATACAATACGTGCCTTGCTGCCCTATACATCCTTTGGGAAAGGACACCGCAAGATTGAACCCAAAGCTAAGCACTTCTCCCATTGCAAGAACTACCAATCTAGTTGGCCAAACCAAACGGATAATTCGAAGATACTTGCAAAGATAACCAATCATACATAAAAGAATTCAGAGAAGATTCAAATATTGTTCATAGATAAACTTGGTCATAAACCCACAATTCATCGGTCTCAACAAACACACCGCAAAAAGAAGATTACATCGAATAGATCTCCACGAGAGAGGGGGAGAACATTGTATTGAGATCCAAAAAGAGAGAAGAAGCCATCTAGCTACTAGCTATGGACCCGAAGGTCTGAAGTAAACTAGTCGGAGGGGCTATGGTGATGACGTAGAAGCCCTCCGTGGTGGATGCCCCCTTCGGCGGAGCTCCGGAGCAGGCCCCAAGATGGGATCTCGTGGATACAGGAAGTTGCGGCGGTGGAATTAGGTTTTTGGCTCCTGTCTGATCGTTTGAATGAGGTATATATAGGAGGAAGGAGTACGTCGGTGGAGCAACAGGGGCCCATGAGGCGGGGCGCGCCTAGGGGGTACCCCACCCTCGTCACCGCCTCTTTTGTTCCTTGGAGTAGGGTCCAAGTCTCCTGGATCACGTTCGGTGAGAAAATCACGTTCCCGAAGGTTTCATTCCGTTTGGACTCCGTTTGATATTCCGTTTCTTTGAAACACTGAAATAGGCAAAAAAACAGCAATTCTGGGCTAGGCCTCCGGTTAATAGGTTAGTGCCAAAAATAATATAAAAGTGGAAAATAAAGCCCAATATAGTCCAAAATAGTAGATAAAGTAGCATGGAGCAATCAAAAATTGTAGATACGTTGGAGACGTATCAGGAACCAGGAACTTTTGTTCTCCATCTCCCTCAGCCCTCCGTATCCCCCACGACAATGGCCCGGAAGAGGAGAAAGTTGGACTACGGTAAGCCTCTTCTGGTAGAGTCGTCTTCTCCCAATAGATTCCTTGCTGGAAACAACTCCTCACGGCCTGCCAGACCACCCCCTCCAGCCTGGTCTACGAACCCCGCAAACGAGGCTAGTGCTCCCGCAGCAAAGGAGATGCCGCTAGTCCTCGTTGCCGAGCCCCAGGCTCCAACTTGGGCAAGGCACATTGTCCACTTCCTCCAAACCGTGAGCTTCTCGACAACCAAGATAAAGCTAAAAAAGTAGCCTGGAGGGCCAATATGTATCGGTTTGTCGATGACACTCGGCACAGAAGACGGCTCAACATTGTGAAATTGAAGTGTGTCTTCCGAGAAGAAGGAAAGGAACTACTGGCTGAGATTCGCAGAGGAATGTGCGGGTCCCACATTGGATCAAGGGAAGTTGGGAAAGCATTCTGGCAAGGATTTTATTTGCCCACTGCCCTCCAAGATGCGGTCGAGCTAGTCATGACATGTGAAGCCTGCCAGTTCCATTCCAACAAAACACACCTGCCTGCCCAAGCTCTTCAAACAATCCCTCTCTCATGGCCATTTTTGGTTTGGGGGCTCGATATCCTCGGCCCCTTCCCCCGAGCAATCGCGGGCTTTGAATTCCTGTTCATTGCCATCGACAAGTTTACAAAGTGGCCGGAAGTGACTGCCGTGAGAAAGGTGACTGCTCATTCAGCTATCAAGTTGTTGAAAGAATTGGTGTGTCGTTTTGGAGTTCCGGTAAGGATCATCACTGACAACGACACCCAGTTCACGAGCCGCGCCTTCATGCATTATGTTCATGCCCTTGTATGCAAGATCTCACTGACCTCTGTGGCACACCCCCGGAGCAATGGACAACCTGAGAGGGCTAACGCTGAAGTGATGCATGAACTCAAGCCAAGAACTTTTGATACGCTGCAGAAGCACGGCAGGCGGTGGATCAAGGAGCTGTCGATAGTTCTCTGGTCCCTCAAAACGACACCAAACCGAGCTACCAGGAAGACTCCCTTCTCCCTGGTCTATGAGGCAGAAGCAATTATCCCCACGAAACTCATTTACGGGTCACCTCGAGTGCTTTCCTACGATGAAGTAGCGCAAGATCAGCACCAGCGTGACGACATTGTGCTACTCTAGGATAACCGTCTCCGGGCTACTACGCGTGCTGCATGCTACCAGCAGGCCCTGCGTTGCTATCATAGCCGCAGGGTTCATGCCCGGTGTTTTGAGGAAGGTGACCTTGTCCTTAGGCTCGTTCAGTCCGCCAGGCTACACACAAGTTGTCACTGTAGTAGGAAGGCCCTTACCGGGTAGTATGAGTCACTAGACCTGGCGCAGTCCGTCTGGAGACCAGAGATGACACTCAGTTGCAAAACTCATGGAATATTGAGCATCTCCGCAAGTTCTACCCATAAGGCGCGGCTGTCGGGCCCTGCCCGACATCCACCCTTTTGTACATGTCTTGCCTCAGCTGCATGTAACCCCTTGTACAAAGCCGGGGCGATGACCCCATGCAAGAGAAAATAAAGAAGCGTTGTAGGGGGGCCCCAACTAAGATTTCATGCATGCATGAGCGCACCAAGATCACTGCATAAGCATTTCATGAGCATTTGCATATGCATATAGATAGGATCGCATCTTGCATTCATTCTCATCTGCATGAAGCTGCAGGTTCCTGCCATGAACTTGGCCTCGACAAGGAGTTGAGAAGATTGCCCGACACGGTGATCCCTGGCAAGCCAACCAGATAAGTTCTACCTCCTGTCCGTTAGTGTTCTACAAGCTACAACTTGAGCATGAGAAAGCCTCGCCACTCTTTTGAGACTTAGGTGCTCCCATCCATGGCTCAAACGTTGCTTCGGCCAGGGTGGTCGTAGTAGCCTTTGGGAAAAAGAAGTTGGCGGGGGGCTGGCCCCTCTGTCTATTCCCTGGCAGATGCAGCTCTCCGGCAGATAAAGAGGGCGCCGGCAGGATAGCCTACCGTGGAAAACTCGATTATTTACATTAAAGAGGCATCTCACCTCTGCATGGACATACACATGAACGAGTTCCCGACATGGTTCATCTTTTTCATTCATATGCTAATACAAGTACAAGCATTACAGAACACAAACACGGACTCGAGTGATTACATTATTTGAATTAAAATTTGGCGAATGCCTACATGTTTAAGATTGAAAAAAGATAAGTGCTCTGTAAACTCCTCTCCCTATCCCTCTTATCCCAGGTACTGTGGTGGCAAGAGAAGAGGACGGGCAACGCGCCAACACAACGCCACCCCAATCCTTGTTAGGGACTAGCAATCCCAACCTAACAAGATCGGGAATGGCAAGGCTGCAAAGGAGGAAGATGTGCAGAGTGCCTCGATGGCTCGCTGGTCACCGCTTCCAGGACCGGAAGGAGGGCTCCAGCACAGGCACCGGTAGAGGAAGATGCCGGGGCCCAGTCAGAAGACCCCAAAGGGAAGCAGGAGCACCAGGCGGACAAGCCTTTTCTCGGAGGCCAGAAGAAAGGGTGATGACGGCTCCGGGAAAAGGTGGGAAGAGCCAGGCAGACAGGCAGCGGGTCGCCAGTACGACACGAACGCATCGATGTAGTTGTGCTCCTACTGGACGGCCTGCCTCATGTCTTCCCCTTCTCCCCAGGCTTTGTCTCCGTCAGCACCGTTCCGGGAAAAGGCCGAGATGCCAGTCTGGCGCTCTCCACGGGAAGACGGCAAGCGGCCAAAACGGCCAAGGGGCTCAAGGTGCACCGCTCCCCTCCTTGGCAGGCATGAAGGGGTGCCTCTCGCATACATCAGCCCCTAGACCTCCGGGAGGGGTAGTGGTGGGTTTACCAACGATCTCCAGCCCCGCCTCCCGGCCGAGCTTCGAAGGAACCAAGAAGTTCGCTGCAGCAAGGACCAGGCTCACTCCCCGAGCGTCAGCGCCAGCGTGTGGCGACATCGGCCCTGACCAGGAGCCCGGGGGCTAGCCCCAGGCTCTTCTCTTCAACATGTCCAGCAGAAGCAGGAAATAGAGGAGAATGGATGCGAGGTTGGATTACTCCGCCCTCCTCCGCCCCTCCTTTTATAGGCAGGGCGGGGGGCAGCTGCTCCATCAACGGGCGGCCACCGTCCTCCTCCACCAATTCAAGACGAGCGGGCCCTCACCTTGATACTCTCCTGCGCCACGCGCCTCCGTTACCTACCCCACGCGATGCATGCAACATACGTGGCCAATGATAAGGGCGTGGTGAGAAGAGTGAATTGGCAGTTTCTACCCCGTGCGTTAACACTATTCACGGGCCATTACTGGAGCGGCCCCACCACTATTGGATTTACAAAACGCGCGGGAAAACCGGAAACTGGCCCGGAATCATGGCTAATGAAGAAGTAAAGAAGACTTCAAGAGACCAGCCTCTTCAGCAACCCTGCCTGTGCACCTATTTGGTCTACCCCGACGACGCTCGGCAGCACACTCGGGGCAGGCGTGGGGGCTTCTGTCGGTGCAACACACCCTGGGTCTATTGCCCAGACTGTGCACAAGCACGAGAACAAGATAGAAGCACCAGCCCAAGTCAGAATTCAAGGAGCCAAGAGATTCGAAGGACCAGCATGCAGATCAAAGAGACCAAGATCGAGCCAGAGAAGCAGGATATCGCCAAGAGAAAGGCCACCCTTGCCGGGCGGGCGAGCCCGGCAAGGGGCAAGGCCACCCCTAGAAGCAGACGACTGAAGCACCCCAGCAGGGCCTGCCGGGGCTCACGGAAGCAAAACCACCTCACCAACCAGTCCATCATGACCCACGTCGTCGATCAGTGCGGTGTTGTGGGGACCCCGACTCATAAGTCGTGATCACCGAATGCACGTGTACAGTGATCCTAGAGATCAATGCTCACTGAACACACAGAAGCTGAATAACAAGAGTCTTACATCCATACATACCGTCTTACACAAATTATGACCATTATGGTCAAGTCTTACATTGATAAAGCCTTAAGGGCTGAACATCAAATGAAACACAAGCAGCAGACATCTTTGTCGATAAGTAGAACCCATGCCATCTGCCTTAACCCTACAGACATTCTGACTGGGAAACGTCCTAGTTTGCATGTTTGTCTCCAAAGAACTCTTCTTCGAACTCCGGTTCTTCCATGCCTGGACAATTAAATAACAAGTGGCAAGCCAATGAGTACTTTGAATGTACTCGCAAGCAACCCATGTTTTGGTTCAAGATACAACAATGCATGATATAGGTAATTTTTTTTGCAGAAAGCTAGTTTTGAGTGCAATGACATGCTCAACAACTTGTAAGACATGCATCAGGAGAATTCAAGTAACCATCAGGACATGTTAGAGATATCAACATAAATAGAGAGGGCACCAACCCAACTCATTCATGTCAAGTCCTTTGACTTGACCCAAGTAGATCTTCCCACTTATCCAAACACACACGCTGGTTTGCAAACATGTGGACGTAGCCCAAGAGCGGTTATCCAACTGTCCTTGACCGTGGACACGGCTATTCGAATAGTTTTACACTCTGCAGAGGTTGCACACTTTACACACAAGATCTGAGGAACTTCCGTGTCATCCACGAGCCGCGATACCTCAAGTACCCGAGGTAAGCAACCGATCACTATCTTTCCCTAGACGACACTAACAAGGAGTCCACTCGTTGTCCCGTATCCTCACGGTGTACATCATACAAGACTCACTCGAGATCGTAACATCCGAGAGGGGACCCAACGGTGTATCCGGTGCCCTGTGAAAACAGTTGTGGCCGCCCTACCTGGCACGACCCCGTCCCGAGAGAGAGCACCAACTCTCCCCTGTCACTAGTAATGCGGGCTCCAAGCTAGTTTCGGCCTAGGTAATCAATAATGCCCTTTCCCATACAAGGGTAGAGTGGTTGCGCATGTAAGGTTGGAATAATGGTCGCAACTTAAACCAATCCGTTTTGGAAACAACACACACACTTGCCTCGGTACACCACTTCGTCATCAAGTGGCTACCCAACTCATCATCTCCCCCTGGCACAAATGGCACCCAATGGGGTTTTCGAAAAGTCTTTTGAAAATGCCTTGTCTCCGTTACCATGCATATCCCCGTCCCTTTTTGCGTAGCACTACTTAGCATCCTATCTACTCCCAACGGCATAACCCTCATAAGAAGGTAGGGTCATGCACAATGCAAGTATCAACGAGGAAGTAACGGTGGCAAACCACCCATGTGGTCATCATAGTATCATGTCTCCGATGCAAGCGATAAGAGTGCTATATGACATGCATAAAAAGGGTTTCATAGACATGGTCAAAGGGCTGCTTGCCTTGTCTTCAAAGTCTTCAAGTTCTTCAAATCCTTCTCCTTCTTCTTCTTCTTCAGCAACTTCGTCTAATACGGGATCTAATCGTCGCAAGAAAATAACGAGAAAATAAGGCAATAGTAAAACATAAAAACCAAAGTGCTCAGAAAAAATGTCAACTAATTTCTAATAAATACTAGGGGGAAATCTAAGAAGAGGAAAATTCCTAGTTTTGGATTTGGAGTTAAGGAATAGTGGAAATGGATTTTCAAAGAAGGATTTAAATACTCAAATTTGAATTTGAATTTGAACAGTACAGAAAAGTTTGATGGATATTTATGAAAGTTACACCATTAAATAGGTGGGATTTTTAGAAGAGTTTTGGAACTGGAATTATTTCATTTGGATTAATATTTAATCCTGAGGAATTTTTGCAAGTCTGACAAAAAAGAAAAAGGGGAAGGGGCACTGTGCCTGCTGGGCCAGAACAGCCGCAGGGCAGCGGCCCAGCCAGTGACGTGGCCCAGCCGAGCCGACGCGCTTGCGTGGGCCAGGTTTTTAAACCTGACGGGCGGGGCCCGGCGCCAGTGAGAGAGGCTGACGGGAGGGGCCCCTTGTCAGGGTCCTCGTCAACCCTCGTCCGACAGCGGCAAGGCTTACTGGCGACGATGCAGGGCACAGCGAGCTTGGCCAAGGGCAGGGATGGACTCATCGTGGCGTCGCCGTTCGGGTGGAGGTGGAACCCGTCACCGAGGTGGCCTGGTTCGCCGGCGGCGAGGTCACGCGGCGGAGGGGCTTCGGTCGGGGGCGGTTCTGGCCGTTTCCGGTAGCTACAAAGAGGGGAAACAAGGGGGAAATGATCAGGGGTGCTCGAGGGTTCCAGATCGAGGCAGAGGAGGAGTTGGGGAGGCCTGTACCTCGCGAACTCTAGCAACCGAAGCGGCGGAGCTCGAGCTCGATCTCGAGCTCGGGTGCTCCTAGAGGAGAGCTGAGGGCACAGGGGGCCGATTTGGAGTGGGTAGGAGCGAGTGGTGGTAAGGGAGAGGCTTAGGGAGGCCTTTAAGTAGGAGAGCCACGGCTCACCGTAGACCCGTGCGCCGGCGAGGTCGTTGCCATTGCTGTGGATCACGGGGCGTAGGCGTGGCTTATGCAGGGTGCTCGTGGATTTGGTCCAGCGAGGGAAATAAGAGAGAGAGCAGGGGGCGAGGGCACAGCAGCGTCTGGCTGCACGCTCCTTTGGTGCGCTTCGGGTGGTCGTCAGCGTCTTGGCTGGGGCGGAAGGAGGGAGAAGGAGGAGGGGCCGACCAGCTGCCGTGGTTATGGACGCCGAGGCGTCTCGTCCGAGCGTCTGGGAGGCCCGAGGTGGCTGAAGGTGCTTGGCGGCGGCTGATGCGGGAAGCATCAGTAGGCGCTCAGAGCGCCCAAATGGCTGTCCGAGCCATTTTCTATGCTTAATGGGCGCCCTTGCATGTCGATAGAGTATTTGGGTGGTGCTAAGGAAGGGACCTTGGCCTTGGATGCTTTGGGTGGCCAGTGGGTGAAGAGAGAGGAAGGAGAAGAGTGGAAATGGGGCTGTCCAGAATAGAAAATTGGTGGTTCCATCCCCTTGATCAATAAGCATTGACTTGTCTTTGAATGCCGGTGTAGAGGGAGGCTAGGAGGAGGTGTGGTAAAGAGGAGAACTCATTTGGATTAGTGGAAGAGGCCCAAACAGGGTTTTTGGTTAAAATGCAGAAGGTGTTTGATGCTAGTTTAGGCAAGTAGATGATCTCCATTTGCCATGAGACTCCACAGGGTGAAATGACACATAAAATTATGGCCTTCCCCCAATTTGGAGCTTATTTGGGCAAAGTTGCCAATGCAACTTTTGTAAACCCTAGAAATTAGCAGAAATGAAATTGTGTATATCTAGTTGAGCAAATCACTTCTCCTTGATGCACCACTCGGTGTACTGGCCCCATTTGGTCATGTGAACATGCTCACCAAAGTTGGGGTCAAGGAGCGAAAGTTGGTAGTACAAAGTTGTTCAAATTTGATTCTGGTCAAAGAGGGTTTTGGGGCATTTTGGTGAACCAAAATGACTTTAATTGACATGAGGCTTTGCAAGGTGATCACAATATGCATTTGTGACTCGCTGGATTTTCCTTGGAATTTTGTGAAAATATTTCTTGTGGAAATATTTCAAATCCTTGAAATGGGCAGAAATGGTTTTGGGATGTTTTGTCCAATATTTTTAACATGACCATGTGTTGAAACTCTTATATATGGGAAATATAAGCCCACTGAGTTTCCCTGATTTTTGTCAAATATTTTTAAAACAATAAAATAATTTTTCCCTATTAAAGACCATTTCTGGCCTTAAGAAAAATCTTTTAAATAAAATAGGAAAATTACTTTTAAAATTATATTTTTGTGGTTTATGGTAGTACTATATCTAATAGGATTCAAATATAATCGTCGAAATATTTTTCACACCCCAAATCAAGTACTTGCAGTGCAAACCTCAATTCAGGGGTTTTTGGAAAACTAATTTTAGAAAATACTTTTTGGCCAAATAATTTTTGTAAGAAAATACTATATTGCTCTATACACATGGCATGATCATTGGGCAGAAGCTTGTGGCAAGGATATGAAGTATAGAAGGTGGAGTTGTGTTGACTTTAAAGAGCACTTGAAGAACACAAAGAGAAAACCAACTCCAAATAAAAAGTCAAATAATGCAAAAGTTTTTGTCAAACCACATTTTATCATGATTTATCATCGTAAGTGTTGTGCCATGAAAATCAGGGTGTGACAGACCTACCCCCCTTACAAGAATCTCGTCCCCGAGATTCCCAAACTAGGCGTGAGAGGGAATACGGAACTTAGATGCGGGGCAGTCTTCACGTCCTCACAATGCTTCTGCTTCCGTGTGGTGCTCCATTGAATCTTGAAGTACCTGGTGTTGTATCTTCGTGTATGATGCTCTCGGTTGATCCAGGTTGCTAAGGGGTCTCTCGCGTTAGGTCAGGTTGGATCAGGCTGGAGGTCGATGGCTCGGTGATCGATGCCCTCGTAGAGATCGGGCAAGTTAGGAAGTTGGAAACACTTCCGGGGTTGTGATGCATGGAAAGCGTTGTGCACATCAGGTAACTCAGGTGGCAACTCCAGCTGGTAACTGTCTTCTCTTCGTCTTGTAGTGATCTCAGAGGGGGTTGTTAAATCTTGGAGTGATCTCGAAGGGGGCCGATGAATCTTGGTGTGGGTCTCCTTGTCATGGGAATGCTTGGTTCCTTAGAGAGGAGTGGTTTGCAGATACACCTGGTCTTCAACGAGGAGGTGCACTTCTTGACGACGGTGGTTGGTATAGTTCTTCCTCCTAGACATGACGATCTTCGGATGTTCCTTGACCAGCTCAACGATTCTTCTTCCGTCCTCGGGTAGACAAGGATGCCATCAAGGAAAGATGACAACTAACCTGTCCAAGCACTCCATGAAGTCTATGGGGTACGTAAAGTGGGCTGAGGCATTGGTGATGGTCACGGTTGAGTATTGGCCAAGGTCTTATCGATCTAGAGCCAAAGCCCAAGGTCAGGATCCGACCATGTTGTGGCTTGGTAGGACGTAAGGGTTTCAAGGATTCTAGTGTGTGAGTGAATGTTCATCATCCCATCCTTGAGCACAGTTTCTGAGATGCCAATTGTGCTATCTAGTCCTTTAAACAAATCACATCATATCACTGATAGCATCATTTTGTATAGGTCAACTCCAATCATCACTCGTGTGATTCATATCCTCATGACTCTCGAGAGGAGGTCTAACAAAATCATATATGTCTTCAATCCCCAAACTCATATGTATGTCTACCCCTAAAAATCCATGGTAGAACATATAAGCTGCTAAGCTTGAACGTGACAATCCAAGTGCTCAGCCTATTCTTCCAAGGTCTAAGATAAAGCACCTCTATCCTAAGTAAACACGTCGTAAGCCACTCCAAGATCTTGTTTCCTTCCTATGAATAAACTCCAACAGCCCATTAACTTCCATCAATCACTACATAATCCATTTAATTCTACAAATCCAATGTTTATGGTGTTCCACATGATCTTGTAATGTCCTATAATCCTCAAATACTTGAAAAGGGTTATCTTTACTATAGTCAGTCCACCAATTCCCGTTATCGGGGTCAAGTAACTTCCAGCCTCCAGCTTATATATAACTCTAAATCAACTCCGACAATTAATCCAATCTCCTAGTTTATTGTCCACCGAGAAACATAGTATCATGATCGAGATCATCAGTATAAATCCAATTTACTCTGAATCCTGCAGGCTTACTCAGCATCTATACTCAACTAGGATCTCATATTTAAATCCAAATATATTGTCCAACGAGGGATCCTACATGTTTCCCTCAAGTTATTTACGTACTATCAACTGTCTCCTTTCAATATCATCTGATCAAGTCAAATCCTTGCACTTCCAGGAGTTTCAGCTTGTGATCATAATTGTCCTATAAATCCAATTTACTCATGGGTAATGATAGCTATGCTACTCTATAATCATGATCCCACCAAGTTCATCTACCAACATGAAAGCCTCGTAATCCACCAAATAGTCTCAGATGATTCCTCAAAGTCATGGATGTAAACTCATCAAGTCATTTGTCCTCTATTCCTATATCCTCAAATTGGTCTTCCCTATGGAATCGTTAGTTTTGGTGCTATCTTAGGATGATAATGTGCTCGTTCACTATGTCCACTAGTTCCCTAATGAACCCAGTGATAAGCAAGGTTACGCAGGCTTAACAGGTTCTCTTGCAATTCTGTGGGTTAAGCACATGGTTAAGGATTCGAGCTGGGGTATCTTATGAAGTCTCGAAGGGTCTAGGAATGGGTTTCTAATCTTGAGGGGTAAACATAACTCTACAAGGTTGCACTTGGTCGAGGAGGTTGTAGCAAAAGTCTTCAGTGCTGGTTGGTTGCCAAAGTAGAATCCTTGGTGTATCTCGTCTTGCCGGTCTTCAGTTGATGAGAGAGATGAGAGAGAAAAGTGGCATAGATGGGGAATGCCTAAAGGGCTTCTATAGTGCAAGTGCAAACAAACAAGTGCTGAAAGGGCCAAACATAAACAATAAAATAAGACAGGTGATATAGCCGCGTACTAGTTGCCTCGGGCAAAAGGGCGACTGATATCAAAACACAAACAAATAAAAACAAGCAACAAACAGTCATGGTTCTATTCGAACTATCATACGGACTCGACTGCGCATAGGGGGTACACGACTCATCCTACCCTAGGGGTTCTCGGACTAAGTAGTCGTGATTTACTTCGTGCCTCATGCAGTCTTCTGGATTTTTCCTCAGGTGTCGCTACGTCTCCTGTAGTTGTCTGACAAAATGATCCAGGTTGGCCTGAAGAATCTTCAACAACTTCTCGCCCGATGAGATGATGGGGTGAAGGTGGCTCCTCGTGGGTAATCGACTTGGTCTTCTCTTGTCCTCTTAATCATGATGATCGCTTTTGCCTTTTTAAGGTGTCGGCGGTTCCAGGTGGCCATCCTTTATGCAATGATACCAACAACGCATAGTAGAGGTCCAACCTGCCGGACACACTGTTGCCAGTATCGTCACCGAGAGTGGGGGATGAAGAGGACCGTTCTCCTGCTCACTATAGTGAGGCGGACAAAATGGCTAGGTTCTCATCCACTGGTGGTTGCCGATGCGACAATGATAAGGACAGGGTTCCTCTACTAGCAATGTATATCATGTTCTTGCATATCCTAGGCCCTGGTCAT
This sequence comes from Aegilops bicornis, assembly GCA_021605145.1. Taxonomy (NCBI): domain Eukaryota; kingdom Viridiplantae; phylum Streptophyta; class Magnoliopsida; order Poales; family Poaceae; genus Aegilops; species Aegilops bicornis. Next base: position 343,698,088 of record CM038670.1, read on the forward strand.
CATAGGCCAAGGTTTCATAATCCTGGGGCAATTTCAAAGGTGTCACAATCCTCTGGGTCTTCATGTCCCATTCCTTGAGGGCGTACCTTCTGTTGGCATCGTCTTGCTGTGGTGTTGCCAATCTTGTGTTCAGAAGAGGTGGATGAGTGTCTGGCAAGGCGTCTTCCTTCTAGATTATCCACGAGGATTACAAGGAATCCCGTGGTCAGGGGCATAAGGATTCTAGCGACCATTAAATTTTGAAGGGGAAGAGGAAAGTATATCTTAGTTTTCGAAAAACTCAGAAGGGGAAGATAAGTATAGATAGTTTTGAAATTTAGTAATAGTTTTGAAAATAGCTTTACCCTAACTAACGACCATGCTAACTAAGGCTTCCTACAGTCAGGATGGCTCTGATACCAGCTCTGTGGGGACCCCGACTCATAAGTCGTGATCACCGAATGCACGTGTCTAGTGATCCCAGAGATCGGTGCTCACCGAACACGTAAGCTGAATAACAAGAGTCTTACATCCATACATACTGTCTTACACAAATTATGACCATTATGGTCAAGTCTTACATTGATAAAGCCTTCAGGGCTGAACATCAAATGAAACACAAGCGGCGGAAATCTTCGTCGATAAGTAGAACCCATGCCATCCGCCTTAACCCTACGACATTCTCGACCGAAACGCCCTAGTTCGCATGTTTGTCTCCAAAGAACTCTTCTTCGAACTCTGGTTCTTCCATGCCTGGACAATTAAATAACTAGTGGCAAGCCAATGAGTACTTTGAATGTACTCGCAAGCAACCCATGTTTTGGTTCAAGATACAACAATGCATGATATAGGTAATTTTTTTTGCAGAAAGCTAGTTTTGAGTGCAATGACATGCTCAACAACTTGTAAGACATGCATCAGGAGAATTCAAGTAACCATCAGGACAGGTTACAGATATCAACATAAATAGAGAGGGCACCAACCCAACTCATTCATGTCAAGTCCTTTGACTTGACCCAAGTAGATCTTCCCACTTATCCAAACACACACGCTGGTTTGCAAGCATGTGGACGTAGCCCAAGAGCGGTTACCCAACTGGCCTTGACCATGGACACGGCTATTCGAATAGTTTTACACTCTACAGAGTGTGACGCCCGGATAATCAAGCTGCAGTAAACCTCTACTAATGATGCCACGTCACCTAGGTTACTGTTTCTAATCTCGCGTTAGTTCGAAACTGATTCAAATTCAAATTCAAAATCAAATCAAACGGTAAAAGTTTTCAAACTTTAAAACTAAAATGTTCGAGTTGTGCCAAATAATGCAAAGTTAATTGTGGTGAAGAAACCCCACTCTTATAAAATGTTTTAATACCCTAAAATGATTAAAACAAGAGGTAAAACAATTAAATAAATGCATTTTGGGTTTTATAAAATACTAAACTATTTTGTTCGTGGATAAAACCTTTCGTGGCAAGAGTTATAATTGTAACTCAATTTTAGCTATGGGTTTCACTTTTGTAAAACTATAAACTATTATATAAGTAAAATAAACAGAACAGAAAAAATAAAAATAAAAAGAAGAAAAGAAAACAGAACAAAAAGAAAGAAAGGAAAGCCCTCGGCCTCGGCCCATTGGCCACTAGGCTAGCCAGGCCCGGCCGGGCGCCCCATAACCCTCCAAACCCTAACCCACGCCGCTCAGAACCCCCACTCCTCGCTCGATCCACCTCATCTCCCCACCCCGCCCGAGTGGATCTGGATCGGGGCAACCGACGCCTGACCCCGCCCGTCGCACTTTGGGCGCCTCGAGCGCCTCGACCCGTCGCCGCCTTCGCCCCGTCGACTATCTGCCTCGCGGACCACCCCAAGCTCGCCTCACCTCCCTGCACCCACCTCCGCCGCCACTCCCGGCCAGAAGTCCTCCCTGGCGGCGCCTCGCCGACCACACGAACGCCCGACCACGCCTAAGCCCGGGAACCGCCAAGCCGCCGCCTCCTCGTCGGAGAGGGACGGATCCCGGGAGCCATGTCGCGGATCCGGCCTCCCTCGCCTTGCTCCCCTCGCCGGAGGCCCCTCTTCGACCGGCGCCCTCTTCTCCGACACCGCCGGACGCCGCCGCTAACCTAGTCATCGATCTGCTCGACCCCGACCTCCTCCGGCTCCATCACACATCCTGCCCCTTCCGCTGTGAGCCTCCGGCCCTCCGTGGCCTTTTCCCCCTCCTCCTCGTGCCCTCCAGCACCGTTTGCTGCTAGCTCGTCAGAAGTCGCCGCCTTTCCGTCGCCTGACGCTGTTTCACCCGCTCCTAGCTGCATTTAAGGCAGGTCTCGATGCTGCGCCTCGCGCTTACCCATTTGGCACCCGGGGCTACCCCTTTTGGTCGCTGGAGCCGTCGGCTCCGCGCGCGCCGCCGTTCTCTGAACTCACCGATGGGCACGCACGCGCGCACACACGTTCTAACAGTGGGTTAACCCACTGACATGTGGGCCCGCCCGGTTTAACCACCTAATTAGAACCTAATAAAAATGTTTAGTTGAATAACTGAAAATGACATGTGGTCCCTTTCATATAAAATCCTGTTTAAAAATATCTAAGTCAATGGCATGTGCCCCCCCCACCTAATCTGTTAAATTAATTAAACTGTTAATTTACACTACTCTATGACAGCTGGGTCCCACCAGCCAGATTGACCAGTCAACCTTGACCTAGTCAACTGCTGACTGGACTATTGACTTTGACACGACCCCACCTGTAATACATCGTGGCATCGCACTATGTGACAAAAAGTATTTCTTGATTTAAATTGGGAATATAAATAAATCCTAAAATTGATTTAAATCTTTTAAAATTAATATAAAAAACCGTAGCTCGGATGGAAAAACTTTGTACATGAAAGTTGCTCAGAACGACGAGACGATTCCGGATACGCAACCCGTTCGTCCGCCACACCCCCTAACCTATAGAACTCGCAACTTTCCCCCTCCGGCTCCTCCGCCCGAAAATGCGAAACGCCGGGGATACTTTCCCGGATGTTTCCCCCCTTCACCAGTATCATCACATACCGCGTTAGGGCACGCCTAGCATCACGCTTTGCCTTGTCATGCATCGTCATGCATCTGTTTGCTTAAATATTCATTGTTTCTTCCCCCTCTTCTTCCGCTAGACACCGAGACCAACGCTGCTGCCCAGTTCGACTACGGAGTTGACGACCCCTCTCTCTTGCCAGAGCAACCAGGCAAGCCCACCCCTTGATCACCAGATATCGCCTATTCTACTCTATACTGCTTGCATTAGAGTAGTGTAGCAGGTTACTGCTTTCTGTTATACCTATCCTGATGCATAGCCTGTCCTTGCTACTACTGTTGTTACCTTTACCTGCAATCCTACATGCTTAGTATAGGATGCTAGTATTTCCATCTGTGGCCCTACATTCTTGTCCGTCTGATGTGCTATACTATCGGGCTGTGATCACTCGGGAGGTGATCACGGGTATATACTATATACTTTATACATGATACATGTGGTGCTTAAAGTCGGGTCGGCTCGAGGAGTACCGCGAGTGATTCACGGATTGGGGGCTGAAAGGACCTTTGTCCCGACGGCCCTCTGGATGGATCTTTGTGGCGGAGCGACAGGGCAGGTTGAGACCGCCTAGGAGAGAGGTGGGCCTGGCCCTGTTCGGCGTTCACGGATACTTAACACGCTTAACGAGATCTTGGTATTTGATCTGAGTCTGGCCATTTGGTCTATACGCACTAACCATCTACGTGGGAGTAGTTATGGGTATCCCGACGTCGTGGTATCAGCCGAAGCCTTCGTGACGTCAGCGACTGAGCGGCGCGCGCCAGATTGGACCGCGTAACGTGACTTCCTTTGTAATGGAGGTTGCTAGGTCTGCTTCCGGCCGCGTTCGCAACGTGCAGGTGTGCTAAGGGCGATGGGCCTAGACCCCTGGGCGCTTAGGTTTAGACCGGCGTGCTGACCGCTCTGTTGGCCTCGGTCGGGCTGCGACGTGTTGATCTTCCGAGGCCGGGCATGACCCAGAAAAGTGTGTCCGACAAATGGGATTAAGCGTGTTGGGTTATGTGGTGCACCCCTGCAGGGAAGTTAATCTATTCGAATAGCCGTGATCTTCGGTAACAGGACGACTTGGAGTTGTACCTTGACTTTATGACAACTAGAACCGGATACTTAATAAAACACACCCTTCCAAGTGCCAGATACAACCCGGTGGTCGCTCTCTAATAGGGCTACGAGGAGGGGATCGCCGGGTAGGATTGATTTAAATTGGGAATATAAATAAATCCTAAAATTGATTTAAATCTTTTAAAATTAATATAAAATAAATCGTAGCTCGGATGGAAAAACTTTGTACATGAAAGTTGCTCAGAACGACGAGACGATTCTGGATACGCAACCTGTTCGTCCACCACACCCCCCCTAACCTATCGAACTCGCCACTTTCCCCCTCCATCTCCTCCGCCCGAAAATGCGAAACGCCGGGGATACTTTCCCGGATGTTTCCCCCCTAAACCAGTATCATCACATACCGCGTTAGGGCACGCCTAGCATCACGCTTTGCTTTGTCATGCATCGTCATGCATCTGTTTGCTTAAATATTCATTGTTTCTTCCCCCTCTTCTTCCGCTAGACACCGAGACCGACGCTGCTGCTGCCCAGTTCGACTACGGAGTTGACGACCCCTCTCTCTTGCCAGAGCAACCAGGCAAGCCCCCCCCCTTGATCACCAGATATCGCCTATTCTACTCTATACTGCTTGCATTAGAGTAGTGTAGCATGTTACTGCTTTCCGTTATACCCATCATGATGCATAGCATGTCCTTGCTACTACTGTTGTTACCTTTAGGTGCAATCCTACATGCTGAGTATAGGATGCTAGTATTTCCATCTGTGGCCCTACATTCTTGTCCGTCTGATGTGCTATACTATCGGGCCGTGATCACTCGGGAGGTGATTACGGGTATATACTATATACTTTATACATGATACATGTGGTGCTTAAAGTCGGGTCGGCTCGAGGAGTACCCGCGATGAGTGATTCACAGATTGGGGGCTGAAAGGACCTTTGTCCCAACGACCCTCTGGATGGATCTTTGTGGCGGAGCAACAGGGGCAGGTTGAGACCGCCTAGGAGAGAGGTGGGCCTGGCCCTGTTCGGCGTTCGCGGATACTTAACACGCTTAACGAGTTCTTGGTATTTGACCTGAGTCTGGCCATTTGGTCTATACGCACTAACCATCTACGCGGGAGTAGTTATGGGTATCCCGGCGTCGTGGTATCAGCCGAAGCCTTCGTGACGTCAGCGACTGAGCGGCGCGCGCCAGATTGGACCGTGTAACGTGACTTCCTTTGTAATGGAGGTTGCTAGGTCTGCTTCCGGCCGCGTTCGCAACGTGCAGGTGTGCTAAGGGCGATGGGCCCAGACCCCTGGGCGCTTAGGTTTAGACCGGCGTGCTGACCGCTCTGTTGGCCTAGGTCGGGCTGCGACGTGTTGATCTTCCGCGGCCGGGCATGACCCAGAAAAGTGTCTCCGGCCAAATGGGATCAAGCGTGTTGGGTTATGTGGTGCACCCCTGCAGGGAAGTTAATCTATTCGAATAGCCATGATCTTCGGTAACAGGACGACTTGGAGTTGTACCTTGACTTTATGACAACTAGAACCAGATACTTAATAAAACACACCCTTCCAAGTGCCAGATACAACCCGGTGGTCGCTCTCTAACAGGGCTACGAGGAGGGGATCGCCGGGTAGGATTATTGCTATGCGGTGCTACTTGGAGGACTTCAGACTACTCTCTGCTACATGCCGCAAGACAGAGGCTGCCAGAAGCGTAGTCTTCGACAGGATTAGATATCCCCCTCTTATTCTGGCATTCTGCAGTTCAGTCCACCGATATGGCCCTTTACACATATATCCATGCATATGTAGTGTAGCTCCTTGCTTGCAGTACTTTGGATGAGTACTCACGGTTGCCTTGTTCCCCTTTTCCCCTTTCTTTACCCGGTTGCTGCAACAGACGATGGAGCCCAGTGAGCGACGCCACCGTCGATGGCGACTACTACCGGAGGTGCCTACTACTACGTGCAGCCTGGCCGGGCGACGACCAAGAGTAGTTAGGAGGATCCAGGCAGGAGGCCTGCGCCTCTTTTGATCTCAGTATCCCAGTTTGTGCTAGCCATCTTATGGCAAACTTGTTTAACTTATGTACGTGCTCGTAAATTGTTGCTTCACTGACTCGTCTATGATTGAGCACTTGTATTCGAGCCCTCGAGGCCCCTGGCTTGTATTATGATGCTTGTATGACTTATTTATGTTTTAGAGTTGTGTTGTGATATCTTCCCGTGAGTCCCTGATCTTGATCGTACACGTTTGCATGTATGATTAGTGTACGATTGAATCGGGGGCGTCACAAGTTTGTGCTAAGGGCGATGGGCCCAGACCCCTGGGCGCTTAGGTTTAGACCGGCGTGCTGACCGCTCTGTTGGCCTAGGTCGGGCTGCGACGTGTTGATCTTCCGCGGCCGGGCATGACCCAGAAAAGTGTGTCCGGCCAAATGGGATCAAGCGTGTTGGGTTATGTGGTGCACCCTGCAGGAAGTTAATCTATTCGAATAGCCGTGATCTTCGGTAACAGGACGACTTGGAGTTTGTACCTTGACTTTATGACAACTAGAACCGGATACTTAATAAAACACACCCTTCCAAGTGCCAGATACAACCCGGTGGTCACTCTCTAACAGGGCTACGAGGAGGGGATCGCCGTGTAGGATTATTGCTATGCGATGCTACTTGGAGGACTTCAGACTACTCTCCGCTACATGCTGCAAGACGGAGGCTGCCAGAAGCATAGTCTTCGACATGATTAGATATCCTCCTCTTATTCTGGCATTCTGCAGTTCAGTCCACCGATATGGCCCTTTACACATATATCCATGCATATGTAGTGTAGCTCCTTGCTTGCGAGTACTTTGGATGAGTACTCACGGTTGCCTTGTTCCCCCTTTTCCCCTTTCTTTACCCGGTTGCTGCGACTGCACGATGGAGCCCAGGAGCTAGACGCCACCGTCGATGACGACTACTACCCCGGAGGTGCCTACTACTACGTGCAGCCCGCCGACGACGACCAGGAGTAGTTAGGAGGATCCCAGGCAGGAGGCCTGCGCCTCTTTCGATCTGTATCCCAGTTTGTGCTAGCCATCTTATGGAAAACTTGTTTAACTTATGTCTGTGCTCAGATATTGTTTCTTCCGCTGACTCGTCTATGATCGAGCACTCGTATTCGAGCCCTCGAGGCCCCTGGCTTGTATTATGATGCTTGTATGACTTATTTATGTTTTAGAGTTGTGTTGTGATATCTTCCCGTGAGTCCCTGATCTTGATCATACACGTTATGCTGCGTATGATTAGTGTACGATTGAATCGGGGCGTCACAAGTTGGTATCGAGCCGATTGCACTGTAGAATCCTCTTTCCAAGTCCTTGGCCGAAGTCGAGTCTAGTCATTGCAAAACTTTTACTAACATGGTTGTGTGCCTTACGGGCACACATCGCCATTGGGTGGTAGTAGGATCTTTTACTCCTCGACCTTTACTCTGGGATTCTGAACTCTCTTCTATTCGGGTTAAAAGATTTTTACTAAAATCTAACTTTAGGTTCTCGAAAATACTTTCTCCCGGAGAGGCCCTTCAGTCCAGATGATCACCGATCGCACGGAAGATTTCGGAGATACTCTTTGATATTCTCTCGAGACTTTGTGCCCATCACTTTTGCTATTCCCGACCACCGATAAAAGCGTATGGATAACTACTTACACTTGCCATTCATACGACCATCCCCCATTGATCTTGTTATTACAAGATACCCCGAAGTTTTCTCTATTGTTCCGAGAATACTTTGTGCCTATTGCCTAGCAGTTCTTTGCCACATGAATACCCCTTCAAATAAATCCTCGCACTTGTCAAGTATCCGCTCATCCCGATTGTTCATGTGTTTCACAAAAGTCTTCAAAATACTATTCGATCTTCCGAAAATCCTCTGGAGCCTTTGGCTCTTGAAATTCTTGCTTGCTTGCATTATGGTTAATCCCATAAGTCTCGTAGTCTTATTGACATTCCTTGTCATTATCATTTGGAGTCTCTTGACTCAATATGTTTGAAAATACACGCAATCATCATTGATCCTCTTAAATTACCTTTCCTGCTGAGCTGCCATTCTTTTAACTGGAATTGGTTCTCGACCAATCCAATTGTCGTTGATTGTACCCTAAGGCTATTCAACTTATCCATCCCTAATCAGAGCATTGCTTCTGATCCCTTGATTTGGAAATCATAATTCCTTTGCATTTGACAATTGAGTTAGTCAGTTGTTTCTATAATCTGATCTCCTTGCATTCTTCTTCCTCTAGTTGAGTACCGATGCTCACGTCAGATCCCTTGTGGACCATCAGATCCTTTGTTGGATTTTATCTGACAACGCCCTTCATATTCAATAACCATGTGAGCCTTTCCTCTGATACATAATGCCTTTGGTAAATTGTATCCTCTACTTTCTCAACCATGCTCTGCCTTCGAGCTTGAGTTAATTACTTCTAATGATTCTGGTATATGATTCTAAGATGCCCCGATGGGTTGAACCTATGCCTTCCTTAATCTGGGTGAACTCGAAAGTTTTCGCGGGTCATCCTCCTCTGGTCACCAGGTAGGTTTTGACACTGAAATCATTTTGATCTAGAGCAGTGAATGAAAGGTTATACATTGAAGAAGTGGGAGTCGACCTTGAGCCCTTGCGTTCATGCCCATGGACCCGATGTGAAACTTATCATCGGAGCTTCTTGTAAATGATATTAATCCCCTTGTTATAAGTTCATCCTGTATCTATGTTTGGTCCTTTGCAATCATGGTTCCGACCATATTTTCTCATTAATACCATTTATCAGACAAGTTGAGTACTTGTCTTGTGCAAATCATTGCACCAGTCCAACCTCTACTTTGATTGTCGTCGAGTATTACCCCCCTGGTATCTCAAGATTATCACGGAACTGCATAACTTCTTATGAATTCTTCATCAAGTGCTACATTCTCATTGATTCCAATTTTTCACGGGCTCTGAGTTCTTGAACACTCAAAGACACCGATAATCGACTCGAGTCCGCATCGCGATTAAGCAACTCTTGGTAACCTTCATTACTTACAGTGCGAACTCAATCACGTCATTCCTAGCCTATTTTACTATATCATTATCATGATGATTTTAATTGTGCTACCTGGTCCTTATTCCCGGAGCACAACTTTCAACGATAAGCTAAGCTTGCGTCGATTTTCGTCGTCATATCATTTCTCCTTGATCAACAAACTTGATTTCGAGTTTGTGTCCTAATCGTGGTTCCAATAACCTTTCGCTTCATCATTCGTTTGAATTGATGTCATCGTTGATCGATTACATCTTCGTGTAACCTCTCGACAAATGTGTCGTGATCATCATCAACCTTATGAGCTCTTCCAGGATATCAATCGGATTCATGATGAGAAATACCATCCTTACTTACGATGATTTTTGTTATCATCGACCACTCGATTGTGTTCCGTTCAACACAAACTTTTTCGTGTTTGGTATTATACCTCGAGTTCCCTGCCATCCAGAAATTGTTCTTCTTTACTCGGAACATTACCATCTCTTATGTCATCAATGTTGTGAGAATTACTACACCTCTTAAGAATTTGTGATACAGTGATGCTTCCCACCATCACCATTCTTTCTTGGTCCTCGTGTTGATTCCAACCGGTGTACCAACAAGTGAACGGTGCTGTTTGAATTCTGCCCTTCTAGCAACCCTATTGCTTTGAAGTTAATGGTCGGCCGTTCGTTCTTGGACTATTGGTTATTGAATCACCATTCTAACATTGGTCATGCAAACCCAACCCATATTTCGGGCGCACCTTTCAACCAATGTTTAAATGTGTATGTTTTCCTCGAGCATACCTCATTATATCATTTGACTGAAAAATGTTATCTCCTTGTTCACCTAATTGTGGAAATCCATTTTTTTGGAAATCCCAATGAATTGTCGCTGAGTTCATCAGCCACCTCCTCACCTCTCCTTGGTTTAATGATGAACTCTTGTTTCAAACTCGCTTCCATAGTTCATTCCCGAGGATCTTACATTGGCATCTCGTCAATTTGTGTTGCACCTTTCCTTCTCGGACATCCAGTCCGAGGTATCACAGCACTAATCAGATCTGAATCTCGGTCAGATATGATGGTTGGAACATATTTCCAAGAGTTACAACAATGGTCTTTATGTGACCCGGTAAGGTGATGTCATGCCTAGCACACCTGGCCAGAGGCCCTATTGATATAGTTCCCTTTTCAGCCAGGCTATCCTTTCTTCCATGAGTAAATGGTAAGACTTATTCTATAAGTTCTTCCTGATGGATCCTTTTTGTTTTCAAAGTCTGATCTTCACCTGTTAACCATGTCAATGCTATCTCGAAGCATGTCTATGGTACTCCAATTTTTCAACAAGAACATCTGAAGCCCAATGCTAAATGTTTCTTGCTCAATTATCCAAACACCATTGGATGGGTAACGTCTTGAAATTCTCTCTCCCCTTACCTAAAGGGTTTTCTACTTATATCCTGCCACATATATCATGCTCTGCTTATCATTGGGAAGGATATACCCCTGAAAATATGTGTGTATACACATTTTCCTTTCCATTGTTCTATTTAAACCTGATAATCACTTTTTGTTTCCATTGGTTTTGTTTAATCCTTCGTGTGATCTATATTATATAAGCGGTAATATTTCCCTGCTTATGTAAACACCTCGTTGTACCACTCTGTCAGTAAGACCCTGTTACTATTGTTGATGACATCCCGGTAACCACCGATGGACGAGAACTTTCCCTATTGGTCCGCCTTGTTTCAACGAGCAGGAAAATGGTTCTCTTCGTCCCTCGCCCTTGGTACCAATGATGTTGCCAACATAACTGACCGGATATTCTCTGACATGCCTTGCTATCATGACCGTGCAAGATGTCAATGCCTTTCCTTCTTTAACCCACATGGTGGGCCCATAACCCACAGTTCCATAGGATCGAAACCTGACTCTCCTGTACACCCCCTGTTCGCAAGGTTGTTCCTCGTGCGTGGCCTCGTATGTAATTCACGAGCCACCTCCAGTTCTGATATCGGACACAATACTTAGTCCCGATTGCTTTGAGCCCCTTTCAAGCCCTGTTCAGGCATCGAACGGTTGCCTGCTCGCTCGAAACTTCCCATGAAACCTCATTAATTGCCCTCGATAATTACTTAAGTTTCAATTCGAGAGTTACTTTCCGCCACCTTCCCCAATGACTTCGACCAGATAGTCAACCTTGTAGAGGTTCGTTCTCCCGGAATAACCCCCTTATTCTTTCGTAAGTGCGATGGAACCCCCAAAGAAAGGATGTCGACTTCATCTTGATGACCCGAAGCAGAAAAATGAAGACATCAATATAATGGATCGACCACTTTGAGAGGAGCAACCAAGACCGAGAAGATTCGTTAGAATTTCGTAACCAAACGTTTCCCCCTTAGACCCCTCTTAAATCTCGGGACGAGATTTCTTGTAGTGGAGGAGAATTGTGACGCCCGGATAATCAAGCTGCAGTAAACCTCTGCTAATGATGCCACGTCACCTAGGTTACTGTTGCTAATCTCGCGTTAGTTCAAAACTGATTCAAATTCAAATTCAAAATCAAATCAAACGGTATAAGTTTTCAAACTTTAAAACTAAAATGTTCGAGTTGTGCCAAATAATGCAAAGTTAATTGTGGTGAAGAAACCCCACTCTTATAAAATATTTTAATACCCTAAAATGATTAAAACAGTAGGTAAAACAATTAAATAAATGCATTTTGGGTTTTATAAAATACTAAACTATTTTGTTCAGTGGATAAAACCTTCGTGGCAGTAGTTATAATTGTAACTCTATTTTAGCTATGGGTTTCACTTTTGTAAAACTATAAACTATTATATAAGTAAAATAAAACAGAACAGAAAAATAAAAATAAAAAGAAGAAAAGAAAATAGAACAAAAAGAAAGAAAGGAAAAGCCCCCCCGGGCCTCGGCCCAGCTGGCCACTAGGCTAGCCAGGCCGGCCGGGCGCCCCATAACCCTCCAAACCCCTAACCCACGTCGCCTCAGAACCCCACTCCGCCCTCGACCCACCTCGTCTCCCCACCCCGCCCCGAGTGGATCTGGATCGGGGGCAACCGACGCCCCTGACCCCGCCCGTCGCCCGCCTGGAGCGCCTCCGCCTCGACCCCGTCGCCGCCAGCTCGCCCCCCCGTCGACTATCTGCCTCGCCGGACCACCCCAAGCTCGCCTCACCCTCCCCTGCACCCACCTCCGCCGCCACTCCCGCGCCAGAGCCCTCCCCTGGCCGGCGCCTCGCCGTACACGAACGCCCGACCACGCCCACGCCCGGGGGAACCGCCGCCAAGCCGCCTCCTCGTCGGAGAGGGACGGATCCCGGGGGCCATGTCGCGGATCCGGCCTCCCTCGCCTTGCTCCCCTCGCCGGAGGCCCCTCTTCGACCGGCGCCCTCTTCTCCGACACCATCGGACGCCGCCGTTAACCTCGTCATCGATCTGCTCGACCCCGACCTCCTCCGGCTCCATCACACATCCTGCCGCTTCCGCTGTGAGCCTCCGGCCCTCCGTGGCCTTTTCCCCCTCCTCCTCGTGCCCTCCAGCACCGTTTGCCGCTAGCTCCGTCGTAGTCGCCGCCTTCCGTCGCCCCGACGCTGTTTCAGCCGCTCCTAGCTACAGACGAAGGCAGGTCTCGATGCTGCGCCTCGCGCTTATCCATTTGGCACCCGGGGCTGCCCCTTTTGGTCGCTGGAGCCGTCGGCTCCGCGCGCGCCGCCGTTCTCTGAACTCACCGACGGGCACGCACGCGCGCACACACGTTCTAACAGTGGGTTGACCCACTGACAGGTGGGCCTGCCCGGTTTAACCATTCCCCTAACCACCTAATTAGAACCTAATAAAAATGTTTAGTTGAATAACTGAAAATGACATGTGGTCCCTTTCATATAAAAGCCTGTTTAAAAATATCTAAGTCAATGGCATGTGCCCCCCCCCCACCTAATACATTAAATTAATTAAGCATTAATTTACACTACTCTATGACAATTTGGGTCCCACCAGCCAGATTGACCGATCAACGTTGACCTAGTCAATCTGCGATCGGACTATTGACTTTTGACCTGACCCCACCTGTAATACCTTGTGGCTGGCAATCGCACTATGTGACAAAAGTATTTCTTGATTTAAATTGGGAATATAAATAAATCCTAAAATTGATTTAAATCTTTTAAAATTAATATAAAATAAACCGTAGCTCGGATGGAAAAACTTTGTACATGAAAGTTGCTCGAGCAGCGAGGCGATTCCGGATCACATAACCATTAAATCGCCACACCCCCTAACCTATCGAACTTCAACTTTCCCCTCCGGCTCCTCACTTGAAAATGCGAACGCCGGGGATACTTTCCCGGATGTTTCCCCCCTTCACCAGTATCATCACATACCGCGTTAGGGCACGCCTAGCCCCACGCTTTGCCTTGTCATGCATCGTCATGCATCTATTTGCTTAAATATTCATTGTTTCTTCCCCCTCTTCTTCCGCTAGACACCGAGACCAACGCTACTGCTGCCCAGTTCGACTACGGAGTTGACGACCCCTCTCTCTTGCCAGAGCAACCAGGCAAGCCCCCCCCCCCTTGATCACCAGATATTGCCTATTCTACTCTATACTGCTTGCATTAGAGTAGTGTAGCATGTTACTGCTTTCCGTCATACCCATCCTGATGCATAGCATGTCCTTGCTACTACTGTTGTTACCTTTACCTGCAATCCTACATGCTTAGTATAGGATGCTAGTATTTCCATCTGTGGCCCTACATTCTTGTCCGTCTGATGTGCTTTACTATCGGGCCGTGATCACTCGGGAGGTGATCACGGGTATATACTATATACTTTATACATGATACATGTGGTGCTTAAAGTCGGGTCGGCTCGAGGAGTACCCGCGAGTGATTCACGGATTGGGGGCTGAAAGGACCTTTGTCCCGACGGCCCTCTGGATGGATCTTTGTGGCGGAGCGACAGGGCAGGTTGAGACCGCCTAGGAGAGAGGTGGGCCTGGCCCTGTTCGGCGTTCGCGGATACTTAACACGCTTAACGAGTTCTTGGTATTTGATCCGAGTCTGGCCATTTGGTCTATACGCACTAACCATCTACGTGGGAGTAGTTATGGGTATCCCGGCGTCGTGGTATCAGCCGAAGCCTTCGTGACGTCAGCGACTGAGCGGCGCACGCCGGATTGGACCGCGTAACGTGACTTCCTTTGTAATGGAGGTTGCTAGGTTCCGCTTCGGCCGGCGTTCATAGCGTGCAGGTGTGCTAAGGCGATGGGCCTGCACTTCGGGCGCTTAGGTTTAGACCGGCGTCTTGACCGCTCTGTTGGCCTAGGTCGGGCTGCGGCGTGTTGATCTTCCGCGGCCGGGCATGACCCTAAATAGTGTGTCCGGCCAAATGGGATCAAGCGTGTTGGGTTATGTGGTGCACCCCTGCAGGGAAGTTAATCTATTCGAATAGCCGTGATCTTCGGTAACAGGACGACTTGGAGTTGTACCTTGACTTTATGACAACTAGAACCAGATACTTAATAAAACACACCCTTCCAAGTGCCAAATACAACCCGGTGGTCGCTCTCTAACAGGGCTACGAGGAGGGGATCGCCGGGTAGGATTATTGCTATGCGATGCTACTTGGAGGACTTGGACTACTCTACGCTACATGCTTTGCAAGGCGGAGGCTGCGAAGCGTAATCTTGACGGGATTAGATATCCCCTCTTATTACGGCATTCTGCGATTCGATCCACCGATATGGCCCTTTACACATATATCCATGCATATGTAGTGTAGCTCCTTGCTTAAGTACTTTGGATGAGTACTCACGGTTGCCTTGTTCCCCTTTTCCCCTTTCTTTACCGGTTGCTACAACCGACGATGGAGCCAGGAGCAGACGCCACCGTCGATGGCGACTACTACCCGGAGGTGCCTACTACTACGTGCAGCCCGCCGACGACGACCAGGGAGTAGTTAGGAGGATCCTGGCAAGAGGCCTGCGCCTTCTTTCGATCTCAGATCCCGCTTTGTGCTAGCCATCTTATGGCAAACTTGTTTAACTTATGTACGTGCTCAGATATTGTTGCTTCCATGACTCGTCTATGATCGAGCACTTGTATTCGAGCCCACGAGGCCCCTGGCTTGTATTATGATGCTTGTATGACTTATTTATGTTTTAGAGTTGTGTTGTGATATCTTCCCGTGAGTCCCTAATCTTGATCGTACACGTTTGCATGTATGATTAGTGTATGATTGAATCGGGGGCGTCACACAGAGGTTGCACACTTTACCCACAAGATCCGGGGAACTTCCGTGTCATCCACGACCCGCGATACCTTAAGTACCCGGGGTAAGCACCCGATCACTATCTTTCCCTAGACGACACTAACAAGGAGTGCACTCGTTGTTCCGTATCCTCACGATGTACATCATACGAGACTCACTCGAAATCGTAACATCCGAGAGGGGACACAACGGTGTATCCGGTGCCCTATGAAAACAGTCATGGCCGCCCTACCTGGCACGACCCCGTCCCGAGAGAGAGCACCAACTCTCCCCCGTCACTAGTAACGCGGGCTCCAAGCTAGTATCGGCCTAGGTAATCAATAATGCCCTTTCCCATACAAGGGTAGAGTGGTTGTGCATGTAAGGTTGGAATAATGGTCGCAACTTAAACCAATCCATTTTGGAAACAACACACACACACTTGCCTCGGTACACCACTTCGTCATCAAGTGGCTACCCAGCTCATCATCTCCCCCAGTCATAAGTGGCACCCGATGGAGTTTTTGAAAAGTCTTTTGAAAATGCCTTGTCTCCGTTACCATGCATATCCCCGTCCCTTTTTGCGTAGCACTACTTAGCATCCTATCTACTCCCACCGGCATAACCCTCATAAGAAGGTAGGGTCATGCACAATGCAAGTATCAACGAGGAAGTAACGGTGGCAAACCACCCCATGTGGTCATCACAGTATCATGTCTCCGATGCAAGCAATAAGAGTGCTATATGACATGCATAAAAAGGGTTTCATAGACATGGTCAAAGGGCTGCTTGTCTTGGTATTCAAAGTCTTCAATTTCTTCAAATCCTTCTCCTTCTTCTTCTTCTTCAGCAACTTCGTCTAATACGGGATTTAATCATCGCAAGAAAATAACGAGAAAATAAGGCAATAGTAAAACAGAAAAACCAAAGTGCTTAGAAAAATGTCAACTTATTTTTGATAAATACTAGGGGGAAATCTAAGAAGGGAAAAATTCCTAGTTTTGGATTTGGAGTTAACGAATAGTGGAAATGGATTTTCAAAGAAGGATTTAAATGCTCAAATTTGAATTTAAATTTGAACAGTACAGAAAAGTTTGACGGATATTTATGAAAGTTACACCATTAAATAGGTGGGATTTTTAGAAGAGTTTAGGAACTGGAATTATTTCATTTGGATTAATATTTAATCCTGAGGAATTTTTGCAAGTCTGACAGAAAAGAAAAAGGGGAAGGGGCACTGTGCCTGCTGGGCCAGAACAGCCGCAGGGCAGCGGCCCAGCCAGCGACGCGGCCCAGCCGAGCCGATCTGGCCAGTTTTTAAACCCGACGGCGGGCTCGGGTCGATGAGCGAGGGCGCGGGAGAGGGAGAGGACAGAGAGGCTGACGAGCGGGGCCCCTTGTCAGGGTCGTCGTCAACCCTCGTCCGACGGCGGCAAGGCTTACCAGCGACGATGCAGGGCACGACGAGCTTGGCCAAGGGCAGGGATGGACTCATAGTGGCGTCGCCATTCGGGTGGAGGTGGAACCGGTCGCCGAGGTGGCCTGGTTCGCCGGCGACGAGGTCACGCGGCGGAGGTGCTTCGGCCGGCCGCGGTTCTGGCCGTTTCCGGCAGCTACAGAGAGGGGAAACAAGGGGGAAATGAACAGGGGTGCTCGGGGGTTCCAGATCGAGGCAGAGGAGGAGCGGGGGAGGCCTGTACCTCGCGAACTCCGGCAAGCCAAAGCGGCGGAGCTCGAGCTCGATCTCGAGCTTGGGTGCTCCTGGAGGAGAGCTAAGGACACAGGGGGCCGATTTGGAGTGGGTAGGAGCGAGTGCTGGTAAGGGAGAGGCTCGGGGAGGCCTTTAAGTAGGCGAGCCACGGCTCACCGTAGACCCGTGCGCCGGCGAGGTCGTTGCCGTTGCTGTGGATCACGGGGGTGCGCGTGGGCGTGTCTGGGGTGCTCGTGGGTTTGGTCCAGAGCGAGGGAAATAAGAGAGAGGGAGCAGGGGGGGGCAGGGCAGGCGTCTGGCTGCACGCTCACCAGTGCGCTTCGGGTGGTCGTCAGCGTCTTGTAGGCGAGAGGAGGGAGAAGGAGGAGAGGGCCGACCAGATGCCGTGTTGCGGACGTCGAGGCGTCTCGTTGGGCGTGCTGGGGAGGCCCGAGGTGGCCGGAGGTGCTTGGCAGGGGGCGGCTACTGTGCGGGAGCGCACTGTAGCGCGCTCCATAGTGCCCAAATGGCTGTCCGGGCTATTTTCTATGCTTGTGGGCGCGCCCTTGCATGTCCAGTAGTATTTGGGGGTTGCTAAGGAAGGGATCTTGGCCTTGGATGCTTTGGGTGGCCAGTGGGTGAAGAGAGAGGAAGGAGAAGAGTGAAAATGGGGCTGTCCAGAGTAGAAAATTGGTGGTTCCATCCCCTTGATCAATAAGCATTGACTTGTGCTGAATGCCAGGGGTAGAGGAAGGTTAGGAGGAGGTGTGGTAAAGAGGAGAACTCATTTGGATTAGTGGAAGAGGCCCAAACAGGGTTTTTGGTTAAAATGCAGAAGGTGTTTGATGCTAGTTTAGGCAAGTAGATGATCTCCATTTGCCATGAGACTCCACAGGGTGAAATGACACATAAAATTGGGGCGTTCCCCCAATTTGGAGCTTATTTGGGCAAAGTTGACAATGCAACTTTTATAAACCCTAGAAATTAGCAAAAATGAAATTGTGTAGATCTAGTTGAGCAAATCACTTCTCCTTGATGCACGACTCAGTGTACTGGCCCCATTTGGTCATGTGAACATGCTGACCAAAGTTGGGGTCAAGGAGAGAAAGTTGGTAGTACAAAGTTGTTCAAATTTGATTCTGGTCAGAGAGGGTTTTGGGGCATTTTGGTGAACCAAAATGAATTTAATTGACATGAGGCCTCGCAAGGTGATCACAATATGCATTTGTGACTTGCTAGATTTTCCTTGGATTTTTATGAAAATATTTCCTGTGGAAATATTTCAAATCCTTGAAATGGGCAGAAATGGTTTTGGGAGGTTTTGTCCAATATTTTGAACATGACCATGCGTTGAAACTCTTATATATGGGAAATATAAGCCCACTGAGTTTCCCTGATTTTTGTCAAATATTTTTAAAACAATAAAATAATTTTTCCTTATTAAAGACCATTTCTGGCCTTAAGAAAAAGATTTTAAATAAAATAGGAAAATTACTTTTAAAATTATATTTTTGTGGTTTATGGGAGTACTATATCTAATAGGATTCAAATATAATCTTTGAAATATTTTTCACACCCCAAATCAAGTACTTGCAGTGCAAACCTCAATTCAGGGGTTTTTGGAAAACTAATTTTATAAAATACTTTTTGGCCAAATTATTTTTGTAAGAAAATACTATATTGCTCTATACACATGGCATGATCATTGGGCAGAAGCTTGGGGCAAGGAGATGAAGTATAGAAGGTGGAGTTGTGTTGACTTTAAAGAGCACTTGCAGAACACAGAGAGAAAACCAACTCCAAATAAAAAGTCAAATAATGCAAAAGTTTTTGTCAAACCACATTTTATCATGATTTATCATCTTAAGTGCTGTGCCATGAAAATCAGGGTGTGACAGGTGTCAAGCCGCAAAGTTACTGAGTGGCAGTCATTCGCCACATGGCTGCCTCTCCTTACAGGAAAACCCATAGATGACACCCGTCCTGCGACGTGTCAAGCATGCAGGCGCGGAGCTGGCAAGATAGCCCGGCAGGCCTTGTCGGGCAACCAGTGATGTGACACTAAGCGGTGCATTTAATGCACCCTGTCAGCCCGCAAAGTTAGGTTTGATAGCACTGTTTGCTATCATATCAGTGCATAATGACTACTTTGCCATTGTGGTGACCCCTTGATCTATAAAAGGAGGCCCGTGGCAACCGTAGAATAGGTTAGAAGGTTGGATATCTCACACCCCCATACACGCGTAGTCGCTGCTGCCTAAAGGAGACCCCTGCTGGGCAGATGCATTTCCCCAAAGAGGAAGGGATGATGCAACATAGCAGTGGTAGGTATTTCCCTCAGATGTGAAACCAAGGTTATCGAACCAGTAGGAGAACCAACCAACACAACGTAAACATCCCCTGCACACAGATAACAAATCCTCGCAACCTGACGTGTTAAAGGGCTTGTCAATCCCTTCCGGGTACGGCGCCTCATGATAGGCAAACGGACGTGAGATAAATTGTAGTAGATTGATAGATTGAATGCGAAATAAAATAAATAAGAATAAATTGCAGAAAGGTATTTTTGTATTTTTAGTTTAATAGATCTGAAAATAAATGCAAAGGAAAATAGATCGCAAAGGCAAATAATATGAGAAAGAGACCTGGGGGGCGTAGGTTTCACTAGTGGCTTCTCTCGAGAAAAATAGCAAACGGTGGGTGAACACATTATTGTTGGGCAATTGATAGAACTTCAAATAATCATGACTATATCCAAGAAATGATCATTACATAGGCATCACGTCCAAGATTAGTAGACTGATTCCTGCCTGCATCTAATACTATTACTCCACACATCGACCGCTATCCAGCATGCATCTAGTGTATTAAGTTCATGGAGAAACGGAGTAATGCAATAAGAACGATGACATGATGTATACAAGATCTATCTATGTAGAGATAGACCCCCATCGTTTTATCCATAGTAGCAATGATACATATGTGTCGGTTCCCTTTCTGTCACTGGGATCAAGCACCGTAAGATCGAACCCACTACAAAGCACCTCTTCCCATTGCAAGATAAATGGATCAAGTTGGCCAAACAAAACCCAAATATCGGAGAAGAAATACGAGGCTATAAGCAATCATGCATATAAGAGATCAAAGAAACTCGAATAACTTTCATGGATATAAAAATATAGATCTGATCATAAACTCAAAGTTCATCGATCCCAACAAACACACCACAAAACAGTTACATCATATGGATCTCCAAGAGACCATTGTATTGAGAATTCAGAGAGAGAGAGAGAGAGCAAGCCATCTAGATACTAACTACGGACCCAAAGGTCTACAAAGAACTACTCACGCATCATCGGAGAGGCACCAATGGAGGTGGTGAACCCCATCCGAGATGGTGTCTAGATTGGATCTGGTGGTTCTGGACTCTGCGGCGGCTGGATGAATATTTCATCGACTCCCCTAGGGTTTTGGGAATATTGGGGTATTTATAGAGCAAAGAGGTGGTCCAGGGGGCACCCGAGGTGGCCACAACCAACTAGGGTGCGCCTGGGCCTCCAGGCGTGCCCTGGTGGGTTGTGCTCTCCTCGGAGCACCCCCCCAGGCGCAGCCAGGGCCAATTTGGTGTCTTCTGGTCCAAAAAAATCTCCGTGAAGTTTCGTTGCATTTGGACTCCGTTTGGTATTGATTTCCTGCAATGTAAAAAACATGCAGAAAACAACAACTGACACTTGGCACTATGTCAATAGGTTAGTACCAAAGAATGATATAAAATGACTATAAAATGATTATAAAACATCCAAGAATTATAATATAACATCATGGAACAATAAAAAATTATAGATACGTTGGAGATGTATCAGCATCCCCAAGCTTAACTCCTACTCGACCTCGAGTAGGTAAGTCATAAAAACTGAATTTTTGATGTGGAATGCTGCCTATCATGTCATATCATAATTCTTTTCTTTATAGCATGGACATTTGGACTTTTATATTGTTCAAAGCAATAGTCTAGTTTTGACATGATAATTTAAATACTCAAGCATATCAACAAGCAACCGTGTCTTTCAAAATATCAACGCTAAAATAAGTTATCCCTAGCCCATCATGCTCAATCATTGATCCATTCATGAAACACACTCGCATTTTAGCTACACCCAATACTCAAGTACGATCATATTGCCTCCTAGTTGGTGCTTTTATAAGAGAAGATGGAGACTCAAATTCAAAAATAAAAATTGCATAAAGTAAAAGAAAGGCCCTTCGCGGAGGGTTGTGGGGATTTTTAGAGGTGCCAGAGCTCAAAGCGGAAAACTTAGAGATAAAAACATTTTGGAAGGTTTATCCTTCCCACCAACGAAAACGACTTAGAGTTCCCAACACTTTACATGCTAGATATATCATAGGCAGTTCCCAAACAAAAAATAAAGTTTATTCCTTTCCATGCTAGATATATCATAGGCAGTTCCCAACACTTTCTACGGCTAGCCATATCCACGGTTGCCCTCCATACTAACACTTTCCAAGGAATTTATTGTTTGACAACATAAAGTATCATTTTTCATTTCGGGACTGGGCATCCCTAATACCTTTGCCTTACTCTTGTGCAATGACAAGTGAATAAACACTCATCGTGAGAATAACACATCTAGAATGGAAAATATTAGCCACCCATCACTGCTCCGCGAGCGAAACGAACACACAAAAGATAAGTTTATTTTGAAAATTAGAGATGGCTCAAACAAAATTTTCTAAGAATGGAAAAAGAATACCGCATATAGGTAGATATAGTGGACTCATGTGGCAAAACTGGTTTAAAGGTTTTTGGATGCACAAGTAGAGATCATACACTACAAAAAAAAGACACATCCGTGGCATTTTGGGCCGAACGAAAAAAATTGTGTCATGCTGATGATACTTCTATGACGATAATTGTGACAAAACCCGGTATCATCATAGATATCGTGGGCTCCTACTTCTATGACAAAAAATCATGACCGAAAGTGGGCTTTTCATCCTGGGCGGGCCGGAGACGCAGCTGCATGACATTCTTTGGGCCGTCCATGACGGAAAAAACCGTGGTAGAAGCGAGGGGAAGGAAAATATCGGGGAGTTCACGGTTACGGTGGGTGGTCGGAGCCGAGCGATGCATGGAGGTTTGTGCGTTTCTCTCGTACACGTATGCGCGTGGGTGCGAGGCGTTGGGATCTAACTAAACCCGAGCGAGGCGTTCGCCTACTGAACCCGAGCGATTGCACTGCAGGCTATGCATTACTAAACCCGAGCAATCGATCGATGGCTATTAACTGAACCCGATCGAGCGATTCCTTCGCTACTACTACTAACTGAAGCCGATCGAACCTGCTGCCTCTTGATGAACAATGAGCGTTGTTGAGGGGTTGGATGAACAGTTCTCGGTGGGGGGGGTGGATGAACAGGACCCTGTGGTAGTAGAGGTCGTTGCCGCTAGATGAACAGGACCCCGATCGATCGAGCCGGTTGGGGGTGGATGAACAGGACCCCGTGGAGGGTTGGATGAACAGGACTCGGTGGATGGCTGGTTGAACAGTAGCCGGTGGAGGGATGGATGAATAGTAGCCCATGGAGGGGTGGTTGAACAGGACCCCGTGGAGAGGGCTGGTTGAATAGTAGCCGGTGGAGGAGCGGTGGAGGCTGGATGAACAGGAGCCCGTGGATGAACAGTCGCAGGTGGAGGCTGGAGGAGGTCGACGGTGGATGAACGGTAGCACGTGGAGGCTGGAGGAGGTCGATGGTGGAGATGAACAGTATCCCGTGGAGTCCCGTTTTGCGGTACGCAACACCCCTCCCGATGAACAGGACCCCCGTTTCGACCGTATCACACGAACACAAGTTCGTTTCCTCTGTTTTACGGTACGCCACACCCCTCCCGATCAACAGGACCCCGTTTCGACCTTAGGAGGTCCAAGATAAGTCTGTTTCCTTCGTTTTGTGATACACCAGACCCCTCCTGATGAACAGGATCCCGTTTTGACCATGACCAGTTGAACACAAGGCCGTTTCCTCCGTTTTGCGGTACGCCAGGCCTCGTTTCGATCGGCTGTTCCATCCAAGCTGGTTGGCTCCTGATGAACACGACATATTCCGTTGCCTCCCGATGAACACGACGTATTCCGTTGCCTCCCCATGAACACGAAGATGATGCAGTTTCTCCATTCCGACCCAGCCATGTACACGAGCCATGGTCGTACGTATGCGCGAGTAGGCATTCGAGACCCCACTTGTATATACGTACGTGGTCGTATTTACTTTCTCCCACCCTGGCTGTACGTACATGTACATGCTACGTGCACGCCTCTACTACGACATGTGCCCTTCCTTAACACGGCCACGGTTAATCCCTGCAGCCTGCAGACAGACCGATCATATGTACGTACACGTTCATGACCAGAATAACAATGCTACGTACACTTCGACCAGGTGGGTCCTGACTTTCAGGCACTTCCTTGCGTGCGAAGATGTAGCTGGTGGGTCCCAGTAGTCAGGGGGTGAATCATTTTTTTGCATGTAATATGGACGTACTTCCTTGCGTACGAAGATGTAGCTGGCGGGTCCCAACAGTCAGGGGGAAACATTTTTTTCACGAAATATGATGGCCCGTCCGGTGGGTCCCTGCTGTCAGGTGGAGGAATCATTATTTTGCGCGTAATAAGGAGGCACTTCTTTGCTGCGGCCGTGGACCCAGCTGTCAGCCTCTCCACGTATAGTACTGCTCCAATGGAAGTTGTTCCTTGACCACATTGACCACTCCGCGCCGAGAGCACCAAGGCGGTGGACGATGGCGAGGCCCAGGAAGGGGACGCCACGGAGCCGGGGAAGATGCGGCAGTGGATGCCCACGCGGAGAGGAGTATGATGGTTCATTGGTTCGGCTTTGGTGTGAGGGTGCCGTCGTCGTAGAATAACAGGGGGTGTGGGTGAGTGGATGGCTTGGCCAGCGGTGGGAGTATTAGGAGGCGGTGAGGCCTCCATGGTAGCACAGCAGGCCACGGGAGGCAAGAGCACGCGGTGGTTTGGACGGCTGGAGCAAGAAAATCAGAGGTTGAAGAAGCAGGACGACTGTTGGATGTTAGAAATCCAATGGTCACTGGTGATAGAATCGTTTGTTGACTAAGTTGATAAAGCCCTCAGTTTGTGTCAACTTAGTAGGCCCACAAGTCAGCCTCCCACTATGGTGGGTCCTAGCTAGAAGGGGGAGTATTCATTTTTTTGTGCGTAATAAGGAGGCACTTCCTTGCGTGCGAAGATATAGCTGGTGGGTCTGACCTGTCAGCAAGAGTATTCATTCTTTTGGCGTAATAAGGAGGTACTTGCTTGCGTGCGGCCATGGACCATGTGGGTCCCAACTGTCAGCCTCTCCATGTACATCCCTCTTCCGGTGTTGTCGTTTGTTGACAATGTTGACCAAACCATGCCGAGAACACCAGTGCGATGGACCACGGCGAGACCCAGGAAGGGAATGACCCGGAGGCGGCGAAGCCACAACAGTGGAGGGATATGGGTGAGTAGAGGGATGGCCTGGCCAGCAGTGGGAGTAGTAGGGGGCAGTGAGGCCTGCACGGCAGCATAGCCGGCCACGGGAGGCGGGAGCAGGCGGTCCCGCCGACGCTGGATTTGGCGGTTAGAGCAAGAAGATCAGAGATTGAAGAAACACGATGGCCGTTGGATTGACATCCAATGGTTATGTCTGCTAGAATCGTTTGTTGACGTATATAATAAGTAAAAAAATTGCATACGCGTCAACTTAATAGGCCCACAAGTCAGACCATTCCCTATTTTTTAATAATTTATATATAGCTCATTGCAACTTCTTATGCAATTTATTGTAGTCCGTTTTTTTTGTTTGCCAGGGCCAGGGTTAAAAATTTAAACAAAATTTTGCATTCCAAACTATTTTTAATACTGAAATGTCGAGCCAGATTTAAAGTACTTTGAAGATATATTTAAATTAGGTTAAAGCCAAGTGAAATAGGAATCTGAAAATGTGAAAAATTCAGAAATTATATAGTAATTGCCAATTTGTCATCCGTTTTTATATTTACAACCCATTTCATATTACTTTCAAGATTTCTTGCGCCTGGAAAGAGTTGCAGCCCATCAGGGCGTAGAAAAAAAAGTAGGCCTGGATTGGGTATTCTTCTAAAAAAATAAAGTGGGCTCATTTTCACAAAGAAAAAATAGTTGGGCTGGTCATATGGTGAACATAAAATATAAGCCTGGGCTAGACGGGCCACAACACAGTTGAAACCCTGCTCCGTCTCAACAATAACAAAAAAAATACTGCTCAAGCAGCTACGTCCTAGGTGTCAGTCGATATTGTGTTGTTCTCTTGTCTATTGACTATATACGCTGACAATGTCGTGGGTCCAAGTTGTCAGGAAACCAC
Source organism: Aegilops bicornis (assembly GCA_021605145.1). Classification (NCBI taxonomy): domain Eukaryota; kingdom Viridiplantae; phylum Streptophyta; class Magnoliopsida; order Poales; family Poaceae; genus Aegilops; species Aegilops bicornis. The sequence continues at coordinate 343,723,646 of CM038670.1, forward strand.
TAGGAGGAAACATTTTCTTTTCCCATACGCTAATAATGGAGTATATATAACAAAAAAATGAGGAACTTCCTTGCGTCCGGCCATGGACATGGTGGGCCCCTACTGTCATCCTCTCCACGTACAGTCCTCTGCCGATTCATGTTGTTTGTTGACCATGTTGACAACGCGAGAGGGCGGCGCCGCGGCGAGCGCACCAAAGTGCGCGGAGGACGACGGTGAGGCCTCGGACATTGGCGTTAACGATTTAGGAGACAGTGGGGCGGTGATGCGTGCACTGAGGCGTAGCCAGTCGTGGGAGGTGGAAACAGGACAGAAGAAACACGACAGACTTAAAAGCAGCAGGAGTACTTAACAACCTTAACTGAAACCAGTAGGGGCACTTAACAACCATGGCTAAAATCAGTATGAGTACTTATACAGGTTCAACCATACAAAACACGCCTCAAATAGTGCTACTTTGCCTACAGTTAACCAAGGGTGAGGCCGCCAAGCCCCGGGACAAGGCCCATGCGCCACCCCGCGCATCCACAACCTTCTGAAAGCGGCTTCATCTCGCAATGTGGTCAATAAATAGTATATTTGCTTTAGAGCCATGGAAAAGCAGGAACATAATCTTTTGTCCTATTCTCCAACATGGACGGGCCATCATTATTTGAGACCACCCATGAATAAGTATCTTTTCACCTCCAAAGGGAACGGAGTAGGTCGACATAAACATCATGTCGTGACCAAGCGCAACTCTGACCCGACCATGGTCAGGCATCTGTATAGGAACAATAGAACTGGGCAGTTTCTATTTCAAGAAGATCACAGCTGTAAAACTGTGTATAAGCAAGAGTTTATGAACAACATATATAACAGAAAACAGCTCGTACCATAAGTTTCTCGACACAGTTGGACCTGTTCAACGAGTGCAGCAGTGGCACACATATCCCACGTGCCCTTACACCATTGAAACGCCCCACAAGGACCTCAAGACGATCAATAAAGTGCAGGAACTTGTGAATTTCATCCCATTCAACTTCAGTGCCATCAGTAACAGTCGAGTTCTTACAGAATAACAAACGAGTTACCTGCTTAACCTTGAAAAAACCTACACGTGCCACCAATTATAAGAAAATATTAGTTAGAACTAGCATCTTTGTGAGAGATTCGTTGCTACTTCTAAAGTTAAATTGTTATTAATTATACATAATAGGTGGATTAAGAAGTAATCGAGGCAACAAGCAAGAACCAGATACAAAACTAACATGGATGAACAATTGGAACGACGTTGGGGTGGAAGATCACAGTGAAGATGAGACCAGGTTTTGCTATTTCCATCAACATTCGTGCGCCAACTTTCAGTCCGTAACACTTGAGAAAGTTTATCCAAGTTCGGCCATTAAAAAAGCAGCAATCTTCTAGGTTCATGAACCCAACTCAGAACTTATATCCATGGCTTGTCTTCACTGTGACCATTTAACTAGTGTATTCCGTTATGGCAAGGCCAATCATCTTGAGTACATGTGTTCTGGTAGAGCAAGGAATGCACTACAGGAAAATAATATGAGAACGCAATGTATTCCCTATCCAAATCTAGAAATAATTTCCTCCTTCACGTCAGCGTTGACCATGGTACTAGTATCTATTATGCATATATAACAATCCAAATTTCCAAATTAGCCGACAACATGTTCAAAAAACCCCACCCTCCCAAATAGGAAAGAGGATTCTATGAACATACTATGCGCGTTTTAAAATCCTGTGTTAGGATGAGAAGGAACAAGTGTGGCGTCTCCCCGAGGGCGCAGAAACCTGTAGGGTCCTCGCACTTTGGGCACTGCAAATGAAACACACTATATTCAGTAGGAAGAAAAATGCATCAACGGCGGCGGCTGCCATCCTACGATTACCCGCGACCAAGGGACTTGGATTTATCGGGGATGGATGAAGAATTCGTACCAGGTTCTCCATGAGAAAACCCTATGCAATCGCTGAGCGGGGGTTTTCTCTGAACAAGAAGATGAGGGAGAAGGGGATTCATGCCCAGTGAAATATTGCCGCTTCGTCCGTCCAGCTTACTGCTAAAGCTGGAAAGGTGGGGTTTTTTTGTGATTTGACGGCTCATTGGGCATTACTGCGGCGCTACGACTGGGGTGTGTCTACTGTGCAGCTGTGCACTCTAATTTGGTGCATATGTCATGTGGACCCTGTTGTCGGATGCCCCACATATCAACGAAAGGAAGTAGAAAGACAGGAGTAACTAGTTACACATAAATATATTTTTGACAGAGAGATACTCCCTCTGTAAAGAAATTAAAAATCTTCTATATAACAACTTTATACATAAGAAAAATCAAGGGGAATATATATATAACATATATAATTATAAAAACAGAGTTTTTTAACACAGTATAGACGAGTTGGTGATGATGGTGTGCCTGCCATCATGCAATATAGGCCGTCCGATTTATATCTGACGGATAGGAATGAAACTATGGAAATTTTGCAAAAAGGTACCCACACACCTCTCCATATTTGCAAATAAGGCCTTCCCTCATTCATCCTTTTCTCTCACAAGATAGAGTACTCAGACAAATGCATCTTGATGTTACGTGCAACACACGGGCATTATGGGGGTTCAGCTGAGAATATAATACTCAGACCGCCTCACGGTTCTGGACTTAGGGCCACAGGCCAGTGGGCCTGCATGTTTGGGGGCCCATGTGTTCTACCTCAGCGCTTTTCATATTGCAAGCGATCACGACGCTGGTTTTAGATGCTGTCGCAAGGCGAATACACAAAATTAAATAAAGCACGACAGCTGTTAGAATGAAATCGAACGACCGTTCCTAACCAGCAGTCAGAGTTGCAATTCTATCAACTATATACCATGTGATAAATAATAATGTCGTACTACTTATACACACAGGACACTTGTTTCACCATGCCGGATTATTACATCAAAAATCTCTCGGAGGATAGATCAGTTCAGCAGTTGCGTGCTGCTACTGAAGAATTTCAAAGTTGATTTGGACAAGCTCTCCTTGCCGAGAAAGTTTGATTTTGACATCATCCCCTACTGCAAGTTATGATTTTGATTTGAACCTTGACCATCCTTTAGCATCAATCATCATGTGACCATCCTTTGTACTTACGGTATATTGAGCAGGTTCATTCACACCAAGGTTGCGCATGGTAAGAGAACTTGGCCACGGTCGCCCGGATTGTTGAACAACTCCCTCGTTGCTCTAGGAATTCTCTGTTTGCAAATAAGAAGACATACACAAATAGTTAGATCAACACAGTGAATCATGTGAAACAACATGGAAAGAAAAAAGAACGAAGCACTTGGGAAGCCAATGCTTACCAAGAAGGTGGACATGTCAGTTTTTAAGGACTTTGGTATATGAAGTGCGAACTGCAGCCCAGTATGTTGCCGGTGCACCTGCTGGTTCTGTTGCCCCTGCACGGGCCGGAGCAGATGCAAGTGCAAGTGTTGGTGCAGTTGCCGTAGCCGTTGCTGGTGCCGTGCCGGTGCGACTGGTAGTGCCGCTGCTACTGCCAGAGATGGTGCCCCTTGTGAAGCTGGTGCCAGTGTCGGAGCAGGTGCCGGTGTTGATGCCCGATCCTCTGGTAGATCAGCCTGATCTGCTGACGCGGTCAGTGCCCAATCCTCAGCTAGATCATATTGAGCTGCTCCCGCTGTCAGTGCTAGAGCAACTGCCGGTGCTCCATCTGTTGCTGAAGGTGGTACCGATGTGCGAGACAGCGGCGATCGTGTTTGGTCTGCTATGATCAGCTTTCTAACTTGATTAGGCTCTGTGACCGTTATCCAGTATTTTTCTTCATTTCTTTTAAACGCAAGAAGGACTAATTGTGGCGTGTTTGTTAAACCAAACTGCAGTTCATCATAGGAATTCAGCTTGTACTCAGACAACAGACTGATCCAATTTTTTCCATTAATATAAGTGATGGACAGTGCCTTCGTTACTGACACGACATAAGAAGTGAAACCTGCAAAAATAGCCATCATAGAGCAAACCAAATGGTTTATTCTGCGAGGAATGTCACATGAAAAAACCTACATCGTAAAATTGCAGCAAAAGAAAGAAAACATGACATTAAATCAATAAGATTTAGACAGTAGATCAATAAGATTTACTTGATGTGATACGAGTGAATCATTGCCAGGAAATCACTATGTTGAAGAACTAAACAGAAGATTGACCGTCCAACTACGCGTGCATGCAGGGCCCCCGCCTACTCCCACAAGCAGGACAGTCCAAAGGTCATGACAAATTGTATGGACCGAACATCCATGGGACTGGAAATCCTGGTGGGTGCGATAAACCCTGCAATGCATACAGATATTGGAGTGTAACCATAATTGATAAACTGTCCCACAAAAAAGATGATCTGGATACTTCAAAGTATATAGACTGAATTGAGTGGATAGACATTAACATAGACTGTTCTCGTGACTCACCACACATCAAAAATGGCAGTACTAAACTATACAGGGTTCACAAACACAAATCAAGTACTGAACAATAGTACTTACTACAGACAAGCAAAGTTGCACTAATTAAACTCTGCAGACTATTTCTTGCCACCGACCTATGGGATGAACCTAGGCCATGGACTTCATGAGAGATGTCTACCTGCACCATCACCATCTCGTCAACCTTGGAGAACCTAACAGAGTGGTCTTTCCACTCATAAACATGACGATGAAGACATGTCGCATAATATTTGTCAGGAAGCTTTACTAGAACCACACCCTTCGTTATCGAAGGCATAGCCAGGAAATTGTTGTGGTCAAGTACAGCCTCGAGAACATGCCTGACAACAATGCTACAAGAAAACACTAGTTCAGGACACGTGGCGACAAGGACACATCCGCTTGATAGTTTAGCAGTAGAACTCATCCTCAGGTCTTCCAGTTCACACGGCATGACTTTGAGAACTTCATCTCCACCGCGGACCTGGTTCTAATTCAAACAGAAAGCAGATATTTTATTACTACCTCTGTTCAGAAATATAAGATGATGTTCGATATTTTACTCCATATATGACTACATATACGCACAGAAAGTGAACAAAGACACTAGAACATGTCTTCAAAGGCATGAGAGCAGAGGGATTACATGCAATATCCATAACACAAGTTACTGAGGCAAATATACCGTCTTCAAAGGTAGCATTGATGTTCATAAAGTAGTTGAAAGTAATCTATAAGAAATCAGTGTCAACCTCTCGCATGTTTTGGTCAAAAGAGGAATTTAGAACTGTCATTTGGCACACAAAAATCACATGCAATATCACCTAGAAAGTTGTACTACTAGTACTAGTACTGCGTGTTAGATGAAAAAACACGATCAAGATTGAGAAAAAGAATGCCAAGAAGAGATATTACCTGGACTTGCTTAATGAGGGATCCTGGAGAGGGGGGCTTGGACAGGGCGATGGCTTTGAGCATGTCTGCGGTAGTCTCGGCGGGGTGCTTGCGCTTCTTCATACCATGAGCCTCGACGGTTTTGGCCAGAGCCATAGACATCACTTCGGCCGGTGCTCCAGCGTCCATCAAGAAACTGTCAAATAGAAATAAAAGAAAAGAAACCATAATCACAAACCCAAAAAGAAGAACAGAGAGGGAGTTATAGGATCAGTCTCGGGGTTGCAAGACCGGGCCTTGGCCATAATCAACACCATTGATGCACTCACCTTTCCTTCTTTGGGAGAGAAGAACAATGGCAGAAGCAGGTCGGGGTTTTCTTAAAGAAATGAGGAACAAGATGAGGGAGAAGCGAGTGGGGGTTTTCTTCAAGAGAGGAAGCTGAGAGAGAAGAGTGAAATGATGGTTGCTTCGTTCGTCCAACTTACTGTCACGACCGGTTTTTCAATAAAAACATTTATTGAACAACCGACCTATGAATTCCAATATGAGGAAAAATCCTCCATATCGGTAGACAATATTTTGATACAAGGAGCCAGTAGCACTACAATATTACAGGGGTCGGACTAAAGATGCCCAACAAATTATTACAACACGCCAATTATTATACATGATGGCGGATATGGCACAAAGGTGTGGGGTGGAAATACTACTGACTCGAAGCATGCGTGGTTGGTGGAATAACACAGTGGGGTGGTTAATAAGTCTCTTGCCTTGGCGGCTCATCGGCGCCGAGGTGAGGCTCGATGAATTTATTTGGGTAGCGGAAGCGGATATTTCACAATGACTAATCCAGGGTCGCACGAGACCGACCGATTCCTCTAGGCGCCGACTCGCTATCGAACTCTTCATCCATGAGATCGCTTTCACAAGATCTGGCCAAATCAACAAGCCAGGTGAGTACTATGAAAGTACTCGCAAGACAGTTCGGACAAAAGATATAACAAATGAATGCATGAATGCGACATAGTTAATCTTAACAATGCTCAATTAAAACAGTATAGAAAAATAATTAAAATGGGAGTCCGCGATAGTCCGCTCGAAAACCCAAAGAGACAAACTCAAAACCGATCGGTGTCTAAAGCGATGCCTCGAAGGGTGAATAAATAAGAAAAATATTGCCACAGTCGGGCGTCTGAGCGACACCTCATAAAGGGCTTATATAAAATGCACGCATGTCACGCAATGGACGTCTGAGCGACATCACGTAAAAGGGCTTATAGTAAAAATAAGTAACAGCAATGTCAATGGACGTCTCGAGCGACATCACGTAAAGGGATTATAATAAAATAAATAACAGCAATGCCGTAGTCGGACGCCTAAGCGACATCACGAAAGGGCTTATAATAAAAATAAATAACAGCAATGTCATGATCGGACGTCTCGAGCGACATCACGTAAAGGGCTTATAATAAAATAAATAACAGCAATGCCGCGATCGGACGTCTGAGCGACATCACGAAAAGGGCTTATAATACATTATTCAGAATCGACAAGATTTAGTGCTCACGGAAATTATTCATCACAAGACAATAAGCGGGTTAGTCCATTCACGGGAAAATAAACATTTGATACTCAAATGGTTCTCGTGGAGTTCTGTCGCCGAGACTGACACTTGACAAGATGAGATGAACACGGTACTTGGATATGAATAAGATGAATTCAAGAATTTTGACTCTGCAGAGTTTGTACCAAAATTGTCCACAGCCAACGGATTTCCGTAGTCGCGAAGGACTAGTTCTGTTTACGGTATTTCAGAGGAAACACAACTAGCTAGTACACACCCATCATACCTCACGTTTGCCAGGAATCACCTTAGACAACGTTTAAGAAAAACTCTGAGACGGGGAGATCACAATCTCGAATAGCATGGGATCAAATTTATTAACGCGCGCTCTAAGGGGTGCCCCCCTCTCGGTCCCAACCGGAAACACCCATGCCCCCTGACCGGATGAAAGGCTTTAATCCAGGGCCATGGAACCTTCATCCCGGCCTCTCGATTTGGTGTGTACCGAAGTGGTTTGCAACCTACTAAGCCGTATCCCTTGCGGGAAACAGGTGGTAGTACGGAAGGGAAGACGGACGGGAATCTGACCGATTTAGGTTGACATTGGGTCAACGATATGGCATAAGCCTGGCATGCTACAACACTGCCATCTTACCCATACTCATGCCAACTCATGGCCATGCAACAAGTTTCCAACAACTCATGGATTTACCGAGCTCATTTGCCACGATGCTCACGAGATAAACTATCATTGAAATGCTCGTGAACATGCCATGATACAAAAATAGTGCAAACATGCTCAGACACTCATCATATCAAAAGTTCAAACTTTGCTTGCCTGGTTCGAAGTAGTCGGGGTCTAGCTCGGCGAGGTTCGCGGTTCCATCACCTCCTTCGGTATCTATAGTACACAAAAATACATGCGCTAACGTAAATACCCTGGGGTACAGAAAGTTGATCCAAATATTTTTCAAATAAATATGATAAAAAAACTAGACAAAATTTTGAAGAGGACAGAAAAAGAATCACTCAAAAATTCCTTTCTGTTAAACAGTTATAAGGGTTCTAACCCAAGGACCCATCTGTAATGAAACAGAAAACTTCCAGGGGGCTTTGCAGAAAAATCCAGAAAAACGTTTCAGAGTGGAAGCGTATTTGCCAAAGTATGCTTTCAGTAAACGATTCAAAAAACAAAAGAGAGGCTAACGGGCGGGTCCCACCCGTCAGGTTTGAAAATTCAAACGAGGGAGTCGGGGCTAGTCGGCGCCCCAGAGCCGCGGTGGTCGCCGGCGGCGATCCACGGCGAGGCAGGGAGATCGGAGAGTACCTCCGTGTTCAGAGCGCCATTCCGCGTCTGTGGGAGGTGTTGGTGGTCGCTGGCGAGTACCACGTCGGCGGCGACGCTTGCTCCGGCGGACGGCGATTCGGGTGGTCGTGGACCTCGTCGGAGAGAGCTGCGGAGGTGGAATTGAGGAGGGGGTTAGCCTCGCGATAGCATGAGAAGTGATCTGACGAGGTTAGGGCGCCGGAGATGACCTCACCGGAGTGAATCACGGTGGAGGCCGAGGCGGAACAAAGTGGCTGGAGTCGGGGAAGGAGAGCTCCTCGTGGCCCTTCCAGGGACTTGGCGAGGTATGGAGGGGTAGAGGAGGTGTGTGGGGGCGAGAGCAAGCTCGTGGTGCTATATATAGCCGCCCCGAGGCGGTTGCCGAGAACGGGGTTCTCCGGCGAGGTGATTACGGCGGCGCTGTGGTTGCACGGGAGGGTTCAGAGGTTGGGCGTCGTCGTGGGTGTTCCTTGGTTCCGTTTAGGTGCTAACTGCGTCGGGATTTGTTTGCTTAGGGGGAGCTCGACGGAACGGGCGGCGGCCTGGGCCGGGCGGTGGAGCGTGCTTTGTGCGTGCCGCCACGGCGATGGTGCTGCATGCGCAGCCGGGCGAGGAAATGGCCACGCTGGAGCCACCAGGGGTTTGGCGGCGCTGAACGGGCGCTTATGCCGCCGTTTCGCTCTCGTCCCCGACACGGTGGTTCGGCCGGCAAGACACGCCGGCCAAGAGCGGGCTGTGGTGCCATCGACGCCGAACACGCCAAGCACGTGTGTGAGGCTCTGGACAAGCAAGCTAGGCCGTGAGCAACGTGCCAAGTGCACTGTGAGCATGTGACTGAATTTTCTGACGAAGATCGACACTGAAACTCCGAACTTAACTGAAAATGAACAGAAACAGTGCATGCAAGGTGTTCGATAGAATGATCTAGGCATGTAGGGATTTTTCCTTGAGCTGGTTTTTGGTGGAGGGGCCTCTCATTGCATCTAGAGGCTGCCTGAATATTTGTGGAATTTTTGGAGTAGTGTAGATATGAATTTCACCAAATTTGGCAAATCTGGTCCAAACTTGCAGAGACTATAATTTGAAATTTTTGAACAGAGAGGAGTGGATCTTGATAGTTCTAGGTTGTGGGTACCAAGGACTATCCAAGGGAGTTGGTTTGAGGTCAAAATTCAAATGCATTAAGGTACTTGCTTTGCAAATTACCTAGGCTCAAAATAATAGACAGAAAAGATTTTTGGGAGAGAATTAAATGAAATAAAAATTCAGAAGAGGGTTGAACTAATAGAGACAGAATGTTTGGATTGCCCAAGGTGGAAGGAGACATATTTGGGAAGATTTTACCATGTGGTGTATGACCAAACCATAAATGATCTCAAATATGGGAGAGGATGAAAAACTCCTAGAGTTTCTTTTTGAAAGAAAAATAAACTTCAAAGATTTTTCTTGAATCCTTGAGAAGAGAGCAATCAGAGGAAAAATTTAGAAACCAAACACCAGAGTTGAAGGAGATGCAAAAGTAAAATATTTGCCAGAGGGAAAAAGCTTTTGATAGAGATTTTTTGGAAGGGTTTTGGTGACCTCCTTTAAATCCAACAAAATTTTGAAGAAAACAAAGGAAAAAATTTTGGAGTGTCTGGGCGAAGATATGATTGTCTCCGGTTTCCGACCAATTTAGCGGGGTACGACATCTTCGTCCGTACAGAGCTTCAAATGGTGCCATTTGCAGGCTGGACTGATAGCTGTTGTTATATGCGAATTCTGCGTATGGTAAGCTCTCCTCCCAACTGGTCCCATAGGTGAGGACACATGCTCTCAAAGATATCTTCTAGAATCTGGTTTACTCGCTCGGTCGCCCATACATGTCTGGGATGGTATGCGGTCTTGAATGCCAGCTGAGTTCCCAGAGCTTGTTGTAAGTGATCCCAAAACCGGGACACGAATTGAGTGCCTCGTCCGAGATTATTTTCTTTGGGACTCCATGTAGGCAAACGATACGGGAGGTAGAGCCTAGCAAGCTTCCGAGTGGTGTGTGTTGTCTTCACGGGATGAAGTGAGCTACTTTAGTCAGTCTATCGGTGATTACCCATATGGCATCATGTCCGTGTCATGAGCGAGGTAGTCCAACAATAAAATCCATTCCAATCTCGGCCCCATTTCCACTCGGGTATCTTATTTGGTTGCAATAGCCCGGCCGGTTTCTCGGTGCTCGGCCTTGATGCGTTGACAAGAGTCACAACATGCAATAAACGTGGCTATGTCTCTTTTTATACCATGCCACCAAAATGTTTCAAGATCTTTGTACATTTTTGTTCCTCCGTGATGGATTGAATAGGGAGCGGTGCGGCCTTCAGCCAGGATTTGCTGTTTAAGGTCATGGATATTTGGTACGCAAAGCCTGTTCCCTGCATTCACAATATTCCTTGCTCATCAATAATGAATTCGAGGCCTTGCCCAACTTCATCTTCCGCTTTATGCCTTCAATGCTGGGGTGTCCACGTTGAGCCTCTTTAACCTTCTCTATCGTGGTAGGCTATACTTCTAAGTTTGACACACCGCCTTCGGTGACCACCATCGATTGAGCTTATGCGAATTCCTGCTGGAATTCAGGTCTTAAGTCTGGCATGCTGTCGTTGTCTGGACTGGGGTTCCGACTTAGAGCGTCTGCTACAACATTTGCTTTGCCCGGGTGGTAGTGGATCCCAACATCATAATCCTTTACTAATTCCAACCAGCGCCGCTGCCAGAATTTAGTTCTGGTTCTGTGAAAATATACTTGAGGCTTTTGTGGTACGTATATATTTCACAACGATTACCAAGTAAAAAGTGTCTCCATTCCTTGAGTGCATGAATAACTGCTGCTAATTCCAGGTCATGAGTAGGATAATTTTCCTCATGCTTATGAAGTTGTTCGGAAACATATGCGACAACCTTGCCTTTCTTGCATCAATACGCACCGAGCCCCTTTCGAGATGCGTCACAAAATACCTCAAAATTTTTGTGTATATCCGCACAATTAATCTTTGGTGTTGTCGTCAGTTTCCTCTTCAGTTCTTGGAAACTTTTCTCGCAAGCTTCCATCCATTCAAACTTCCTGTCTTTCTTGAGTAGTTGCGTCATTGGCTTTGCTATGGTGGAGAATCCTTCAATAAATCTTCGGTAGTATCCTGCCATTCCCAAGAAACTTCGTACATCCGTCACGCTGGCCGGTGGCTTCCAGCCAAGTACGGCCTTGACTTTTTCTGGGTCTACGGCGATACCTTCTTGGGTCAAGACATGGCCCGTAAAACCTACTTGCTTTAGCCAAAATTCACACTTGCTGAATTTAGCGCATAAATCGATGTTTCCTGAGTTCTCCTAGTACAACTGGAGATGTTCATGGTTTTTCCGGTGTTTTGGAGTATACCAGAATATCATCGATAAATACCACAACAAACTTATCCATAAACTTCATGAATACTTTGTTCATGAGGTGAAAAAAATATGCGGGGACGTTTGTTAGTCCGAATGGCATTACAGTGAACTCGTACAATCCATATCTGGAGGTGAAAGCGGTCTTAGGAATATCCTCGGTTTGCACTTTCAGTTGGTGGTATCCCGACCTCAAATCAATCTTTGAGAACACCTTGGCCTGAGCGAGTTGATCGAATAAATCATTTATTCGTGGCATTGGATATTTGTTCTCGATCGTGACCATGTTTGGAGCTCGATAGTCTATGCACAATCTTAGCGTTCCATCCTTCTTTTTGGCAAACAAAATTGGTGAACCCCAAGGTGAGGAACTGGCTCGTATGTACCCCTTTTCCAACAGTTCCTTTATTTGCTTCTTCGAGTTCCACCAATTCGGATGGTGCCATTCTGTATGGTTTCTTGTATATGGGAGCGGTTCCGGTGCTAGCTCTATGCTGAATTCAATCTCTCTATCCGGTGGCATGCCCGGTAGTTCTTCGGGAATACATCCGGAAATTCACACACCATCGAACTTTGCTCAATTCAGAAGTATCTACCTTGTTCAATCTCGGTTGCCGGGATATTTTTCTTTCCTTGGCTGAAACCTTTATGGTCATCCCGTGGTGATGGGTGAGGATTACGGTCCTGTTGAAGCAGTCAATAAAACCTTTGTTGGTGGTTAAGCAATCCATCCCTAAGATGACATCCAGCCCTTTATTTTCCAATACGATAAGATTTGCGTGAAACTTCAACCCTTCAAACTCGATAACCACATCCTAGGAATAATTCTGGGTAACTTGCTTGATTCCAGGGGACTTGACGATCATAGATTTTCCCAAGGGAAGCATCGAAAAATTATTTTGCAAAGCACAACTTTTCGAAACGAACGAGTGAGAAGCTCCAGAATCAAACAAAACCATGGCAGGTATTGTGTTGACAGGAAACGTACCGAGTACAATATCTGGGGCATTTTGTGCTTCCTCTTTGGTCACGTGGTTCAGATGACCCTTCCTGTGGTTGTTATTTGGGTTGAAATTGTTGCGCTTTGGTGCCGAATTATTGCCTTCGTTGTTCGGCTTCGGGCCGAAGTTCCTTGGCTTGGGGCACCGCTTGGCATAGTGCCCTTCTTCTCCACAAGCGTAACAGGTAACGCCTGGGCGGTATGTGAACTCCTTGTCCCTTGCGTGGAAATTTTTGATTGGGCGCGAGACGCTTGTCATGGGTTTGGGTGTCCAGTTTTTCTGAGCACCCGTCTTGCTGCGGTGGTTGCGGGTGTGTTTAGACTGGTCCCTCTTCCGCTTGCAGAAATCTTCTAAGCTGCGTCTCTCATTTTCCAAGGTAATGGCCTTATCCACCAGCGTCTTAAAATCTGGAAATGTGTGTATGACCAATTGACATTTAAGCGCGGGTGTCAGACCGTCTAGGAATTTCTCCATCTTTTTGTTTTCTGGCATACGTTCCTCGTTGGCGTAGCGAGACAGCAAGGTGAACTGACTGTTGTATTCTGACACTGTCATTGTTCTTTGCTTAAGGTCATCAAATTCTCTCTTTTTGATCTTCATAAGACTCTTAGGAATATGTGCCCCATGAAAACCTTCCTTAAATTCCTCCCATGATATATTATTTTCGTTGGGGTGCATGTGTAGGAAATTTTCCCACCACGATGCGGCTGCTCCAGTGAGATAGTGCGGACCATAAAGCACTTTCTCAAGGTCTGAACACTGGGCGATAATTAATTTTCTCTCCATGTATCGAAGCCAGTCCTCGGCTTCCAGAGGTTTGTCAGTGTGAGAAAATGTATGGGGACGCGTCTTCTGTAGCTCAGATAACTTGGATTGCTGCTGATCCTGTCCGCGTTGATTCCCCATATTGATGACTTGGTTCAGTATTTCCTGATGTTGCATACGACTTTGTTCAGAAGACGGCACATCTGGGAAAGTGCCGCTTCACCGTCCTGTTGACTTGTCTGTCCCTGTGTGAAATTGTTGCACTGGGGTGTGCCTTAATTTTCCTCCGCCGGAGTTGGCATGGAGCTGGCCCAAGGACGAGACATAGTTTACTACGGGATATATTTTGAAACACTCATAAGAAAAGAAATTGAGCCGCAAAAATCAATAAATTCAAGAGGATGCAAAAAGTTGCAAATGCTCCAAGATTTTTCAAGAGAAAATACGTTTGCGCACGGAGAATGACTGTCCATTACATATCTTACACGCAAGCAGTAATTATACAATAAATCACTCGTGATATGCGTACATAAATCCTCGACATGTTATTTAGTCTAGTGCACTCCTCCGGATCCTACATGATGCGCAAAACAAACTACTTCTCACAGCCTATTTACATATAAACATATCGCATAAGTCGGAACATCGCATGGCTGTTAAGCCGCATTTTAGTCGGAGATGGTAAGGATTTCCCTTGGCCTGCCAAGGGTGAGGCGTAGTGAGGCTGGGGACTCAACCTCCTCTTCAGAGATAGGTTCCAGACGAGAGGTGTTGCGCTGAGTTGGTGGAGCAGGTGCCCTGTGCGGGACAACTCGAACCTGAGCGGGCACGAGGGGTGGTGCAGAACGAACCGGAGTAGGCGCAATGACATGGTTGAACTCCTCCGTGGTAGGCAGGCGACGAGTAGCGGTGCGAGCAGTAGGAGCGAACGATGCTGATGACGAGACAAAAGTCAGTGGCGGTGCAGCGCGCAGGAGCTCCCTCCTGTTGGCGGCATAGCCATGGACTGAGTCCATGCGGGCAGCTACAAAGTCGTCCACCAGGTTGTCGAAGGCTGCCTCCCAAGCCCGGAGATACTGGCGAGCATCTCAAAGCTTGCCTGCTTCTCCTCTGGGGCAAGAGAACGCATAGTGGCAGGTGTATGGCACGTGACATGGCAGAAGCGGTAGCGACGAAGTCTTCATTGAAGGCAGGATATCTCGAGACGGGCTATCGCCTCATGGGCTGCCATTTGTAGCGCTGCTTCTCTGTGGGCATGGCTCTCCCCACGAACCGTAACGCTCAACTCGTCCTCTCTTGAATTCCGCCGCGGCTTGGTGCATGGTTAGACGGTCATTGACCTTGTCTGAGAGACAGAGAAAATCGGGCGCACATCCGCCCCATCGCGACTTGGACGATGAAGGAGAGAAGCTTGACGAACCCATCGGGCATGTTGGCGAACATCTGCGACTCGCAATCGTTGCTGGCCATCTACAAAAGTAGGCAAAAATCCTGAGTAGTCAAATCATAAATTTATGCCGACCGTAAATTGACTACATTTGTAAAAATAATAAATAGCTCTATTATGCTAATAACTGATTAGCGATCGCACCTAGTGGCTTCCTACAGTCAGCCTGGCTCTGGTACCAAGCTTGTCACGACCTGTTTTTCAATAAAAACATTTATTGAACAATCGACCTATGAATTCCAATATGAGGAAAAATCCTCCATATCGGTAGACAAAACTTTGATACAAGGAGCCAGTAGCATTACAATATTACAGGGGTCGGACTAAAGATGCCCAACCAATTATTACAACAAACCAATAATTATACATGATGGCGGATATGGCACAAAGGTGTGGGGTGGAAATACTACTGACTCGAAGCATGCGTGGTTGGTGGAATAACACAAGTGGTGGTTAATAAGTTCATCAGATCGGGCGGCTCATCGAAAGCGCCGAGGTGAGGCTCGATGAATTTATTTGGGTAGCGGAAGCGGATATTTCACAATGACTAATCCAGGGTCGCACGAGACTAATCGGGATTCCTCTAGGCGCCGGACTCGCTTATCGAACTCTTCATCCATGAGATCGCCTTTCACAAGATTCCGCCAAATCAACAAGCCAGGTGAGTACTATGAAAGTACTCGCAAGACAGTTCGGACAAAAGATATAACAAATGAATGCATGAATGCGACATAGTTAATCTTAACAATGCTCAATTAAAACAGTATAGAAAAATAATTAAAATGGGAGTCGGCGGTAGTCCGCTCGAAAACCCAAAGAGACAAACTCAAAACCGATCGAATTATGCAAGCGGCGCCTCGAAGGGTGAATAAATAAGCAAAATATTGCCACAATCGGGCGTCTGAGCGACACCTCATAAAGGGCTTTATATAAAAATGCATGCGTGCCGCAGTCGGACGTCTGAGCGACATCACAGAAAGGGCTTATAGTAAAAAATAAGTAACAGCAATGCCGCAGTCGGACGTCTGAGCGACATCACGTAAAGGGCTTATAATAAAAATAAATAACAGCAATGTTACAATGGACGTCTGAGCGACATCACGTAAAGGGCTTATAATAAAATAAATAACAGCAATGTCAGCGATCGGACGTCCGAGCGACATCACGTAAAGGGCTTATAATAAAAATAAATAACAACAATGCCGCAATCGGACGTCCGAGCGACATCACGTAAAGGGCTTATAATAAAATAAATAACAGCAATGCCGCGATCGGACGTCCCGAGCGACATCACGTAAAGGGCTTATAATACATTATTCAGAATCGACAAGATTTAGTGCTCACGGAAATTATTCATCACAAGACAATAAGCGGGTTAGTCCATTCACAGGAAAATAAACATTTGATACTCAAATGGTTCTCGTGGAGTTCCCGCCACCGAGACCGACACTTTCGACAAGATGAGATGAACACGGTACTTGGATATGAATAAGATGAATTCAAGAATTTTGACTCGCAAAGTTTGTACCAAAATTGTCCACAGCCAACGGATTTCCGTAGTCACGAAGGACTAGTTCCGCTTACGGTATTTCAGAGGAAACACAACTAGCTAGTACACACCCATCATACCTCACGCTTGCTGTGAATCACCCTAGACAACGTTTAAGAAAAACTCTGAGACGGGGAGATCACAATCTCGAATAGCATGGGTTCAAATTTATTTACGCGCGCTCTAAGGGGTGCCCCCTCTCGGTCCCAACCGGAAACACCCATGCCCCCTGACCGGATAAAAGGCTTTAATCAGGGCCATGGAACCTTCATCCCGGCCTCTCGATTTGGTGTGTACCAGAAAGTGGTTTGCAACCTACTAAGCCGTATCCCTTGCGGGAAACAGGTGGTAGTACGGAAGGGAAGACGGATGGGAATCTGACTGATTTAGGTTGACATTGGGTCAACGATATGGCATAAGCCTGGCATGCAAACTCATGGCCATGCAACAAGTTTCCAGCAACTCATGAATTTACCGAGCTCATTTGCCACGATGCTCACGAGATAAACTATCATCGAAATGCTCGTGAACGTGCCATGATACAAAATAGTGCAAACATGCTCAGGCACTCATCATATCAAAAGTTCAAACTTTGCTTGCCTGGTTCGGAGTAGTCGGGGTCTAGCTCGGCGAGGTTCGCGGTTCCGTCACCTCATTCGGTATCTACAGTACACAAAAATACACGCGCTAACGTAAATACCGTGGGGTACAGAAAGTTGATCCAAATATTTTTCAAATAAATATGATAAAACACTAGACAAAAATTTGAAGAGGACAGAAAAAGAATCACTCAAAAATTCCTTTCTGTTAAAACATTATAAGGGTTTTAACCCAAGGACCCATCTGTAATGAAACAGAAAACTTCCAGGGGGCTTTGCAGGAAAATCCAGAAAAACGTTTCAGAGTGGAAGCGTATTTGCCAAAGTACGCTTTTAGTAAATGATTAAAAAAGCAAAAGAGAGGCTGACGGGCGGGTCCCACCCGTCAGGTTTGAAAATTCAAACGAGGGAGTCGGGGCTAGTCGGCGCCCGAGAGCCGCGGTGGTCGCCGGCGGCGATCCACGGCGAGGCAGGGAGATCGGAGTGTACCTCCGTGTTCAGGGCGCCATTCCGCGTCTGTGGGAGGTGGTGATGGTCGCCGGCGAGTACCACGTCGGCGGCGACGCTTGCTCCAGCGGACGGCGATTCGGGTGGTCGTGGACCTCGTCGGAGAGAGCTGCGGAGGTGGAATTGAGGAGGGGGTTAGGCTCGCGATAGCATGAGAAGTGATCTGACGAGGTTAGGGCACCGGAGATGACCTCACCGGAGTGAATCACGGTGGAGGCCGAGGCCGAACGAAGTGGCCGAAGTCGGGGAAGGAGAGCTCCTCGTGGCCCTTCCAGGGACTTGGCGAGGTATGGAGGGGTAGAGGAGGTGTGCGGGGGCGAGAGCAAGCTCGGGGTGCTATATATAGCCGCCCCGAGGCGGTTGCCGAGAACGGGGTTCTCCGACGAGGTGATTACGGCGGCGCTGTGGTTGCACGGGAGGGTTCAGAGGTTGAGCGCCGTCGTGGGTGTTCCCTGGTTCCGTTTAGGTGCTAACTACGTCGGGATTTGTTTGCTTAGGGGGAGCTCGACGGAACGGGGCGGCGCGGGCCCATCGGCGGCAGGGAGCGTGCTCTATGCGTGCCGCGCCACGGCGATGGTGCTGCATGCGTGCGCTGGCGAGGAAATGGCCACGCGGAGCCACCAGGGGATTTGGGCGGCGCCGAACGGCGTTATGCCGCCGTTCTGCTCCTTGTCGGCCGCTACGGTGGTTCGTCCGCCGCAAGAAGACACGCCAAGCAGCGGCCAGTGGTGCCACCGACGCCAGAACGCGCCAAGCATCGCTGGTGAGGCTCCGGACAAGCAAGCTAGGCCGTGAGCAACGTGCCAAGTGCACTGTGAGCATGTGACTGAATTTTCTCGACGAAGATCGACATCAAACTCTGAACTTAATCGAAAATGAATAGAAACAAAGGCATGCAAGGTGTTCGATGTAATGATCTAGGCATGTAGGGATTTTTCCTTGAGCTGGTTTTTGGTGGAGGGCCTCTCATTGCATCTAGAGGCTGCCTGAATATTTGTGGAATTTTTGGAGTAGTGTAGATATGAATTTCACCAAATTTGGCAAATCTGGTCCAAACTTGCAGAGACTATAATTTGAAATTTTTTAACAGGAGAGGAGTGGATCTTGATAGTTCTAGGTTGTGGGTACCAAGGACTATCCAAGGGAGTTGGTTTGAGGTCAAAATTCAAATGCATTAAGGTACTTGCTTTGCAAATTACCTAGGCTCAAAATAATAGATGTAATAGATTTTCGGGAGAGAATTAAATGAAATAAAAATTCAGAAGAGGGTTGAACTAGTAGAGACAGAATGTTTGGATTGCCCAAGGTGGAAGGAGACATATTTGGGAAGATTTTACCATGTGGTGTATGACCAAACCATAAATGATCTCAAATATGGGAGAGGATGAAAAACTACTAGAGTTTCTTTTTGAAAGAAAAATAAACTTCAAAGATTTTTCTTGAATCCTTTAGAAGAGAGCAATCAGAGGAAAAATTTAGAAACCAAACACCAGAGTTGAAGGAGATGCAAAAGTAAAATATTTGCCAGAGGGAAAAAGCTTTTGATAGAGATTTTTTGGAAGGGTTTTGGTGACCTCCTTTAAATCCAACAAAATTTTGAAGAAAACCAAAGGAAAAATTTTGGAGTGTCACACTTACTGCTGGAAAGGAGGGGGTTTTGTGATTTGACGGCTCATTGGGCATTACTGCGGTGCTTCGATCGGGGTAGTCTACCGTGCAGTTGGGCACTCTACTACGGAGTAATTTAGTGGACCCCGATGATGGCTGTCCCACACGTCGGCGAAATTGAGTAGCAAGGTTCCCGACGATCGTCGAGGAGGATCTACACGGTAGAGCCTGTCCACTATTTTTCTGAAGAAAAAAATGATTACAACAAGCGTTTCCACTCTTACGACAGAGGAGTGCGAAACACGGCAGCCACTTGAACATACACAGTGCTCCTACTACTAGGCATGTGCAATGGTTCATACGTCAGTGCTACATAATCTTGTTGCTAGTGTAGTAAGATATGACTATAACAAATGATATTGTGCGCATGTCAACTATATGAATGGTAATGTAACATAGTACCACTTTTTCGACTTTCTGGTCGAGAATGAATGGTGAGATCAATGTTAACAGAACTAGGTCTACAACGCACAGAGAGTACGGTGTTACAGTACTCCACGAAACATGAACCATATGAAGCACGAATCAGTGTTAGGCAGGGTGTATGAAGGGTGCACGGGATGGGAGCAAAAGTTCCCTTGTCGACCCACTTTTGGGTGTTTGGCAGAGTGCATGAAGGGTGCATGAGTCCACACTAGTAGGTTAACACAAATACACGGATAGGGAACAACTATATTGAGATGAGAATGCAACCAAACACACCCACACGCTTTATGCTACAGTGACCGATTTGCACCGTCTGAGTTTGATCGAACGGTCATGTTGCACCGAGACATGGACATGCCCATACAGAGGACGCCTAAACACCACCAAAGTCCCTCTGCTTCTCGAGGCGCACGACGTTGGTGATGCAGGGTGCGACCGCCCGCAGAGCCTGCTCCCGGTCGATAGGAGCCAGCTCCTGGTCGACAGGAGCCAGCTTGTCAACGACGGTGTCCAATGGCACGAATGGATTCCGGTGACGGAGCCCTGAGAGGATTCGCCCGGCAACGGCTGAGGCAGCCCGCAACCTCTCCTTGTCCAGCTCCGGCCCCACCATCGTGCGGAGGCGGCTCAGCTCCTTGAAGCCGCAGCTCATTGAAGTCGACAGGGTGGTCGAATGGGTTTAGCCCGACGGCCGGCATGGTCGCGCTGGCACGACGGTAGGCACCGCGCAGCCACAACACGTGTGTGGCAACTTGGTCCACCAAGTGGCAGAGGCTATCCTGGACCTCATCATGATCGGCCCGCTCGCGCTCCAGCCGGCTCCCCTGACGGCTGTCATATCTCCCGCTTTCTACAGCAACGCCGCCGACGCCTCGAGCATCTTTGTGGTGGACTCGTGCCGCCTTTTAAGCTCCATGGACTCCCGCACATAACGGAGGAGCATGGCACTCCTATCCTCCTTGAGCTCACAGAGCTCCACGTCCATGGCCCTGAGCTCCGCATCCTCGGCCTGGAGCCGCTGTGTCAGGCGCCTCATCTCAGACTCCTTGATCTGTTGTGCTGCCATGGCACCATGTAGAAGCAATGGGGAGAGGAAGCAAAGGGGGCGAAATGGATGAAAGGCAATGCAATCTACGGGAAGGCGGAGGGAGCCAGCCGAGGAGCGGGGTGAATCTTTTGGTTTTCACCATGGGAAAACACCAGTCGACGACTTTTCACATTAGCGGGCAGTGGGTTTTACAGGCGGAGTCATCGTGACTAAATTGCTGCCGTGCCTGCTCCCATCAATCAAAAAAATGAAAATCCTGCCACGCCTGCCGCACCCAAACACCAGAGCAACGCTGCGGTGGATATTTAAATTTACCTGCAGGCAAGGAGATAAAAAAGGGGTGAAAAAACAAATGTGGCGGCGGCCTAGCTAATCGGTCGTACTAGCCCAACTAGCTAGCCACCGTGCTTCACTGATGTACTCGGCGGAAAAGGTGGTCTTTTATGATTTGACAACTCATTTACTTGCTTTGGCGCTATGACTGAGGAGGACCCAGAAAATGCGCGGTAGGATGTCCCACGTCTTGGCAAGGAAGAATATATGCGTGCACCACCCGGGAGGACCCCGAAACCGCGCGGTAGGGTGTGCCACGTCTCGACACGGAGGAAAAATGTGCGTGTAAAAATATACTGTATCAGACGTAGTAGTACATACGGTTCGACCTCGGGACCTAGCCAGTTGGTCGAAATCACCCCACTAGCCACACAGCTTCATCATGCTAAGGTGGCACGGAGGATAGGTGTGGTTAGCTCTGTCTTGACCAGCCAAAACGTCTCTTGTTCTAGGCGATTCTTCTATTTTCCAAGATTTTTTTTTGTTACAATAACAGCACGGCAAGCTAGCGCCGCTCTTCGTGTGTGCCTGTTCGTCTAAAGGAGAGGAGATAGAGATCGCAGACCTGGGACCCACCAGTAAGTCATTCAACGGTCATGCATGTGTTGACGAGCCACTCCCTCTACTCTACTCAATGTAATACTATGTAAAATCAAGTTATGGGACAAAGCCAACAACCTTTGTTGTTTCAGGTTATCGACTTACGCTTTGTAGTCCAGGTTGCCAGTTCGAATCTCGTATTTCAGATTTTTTAGTTTTAGGTCCAAATTTGATCAATGACAAGTGGGACCCCCGTGTGTTGTTCCGATATTTCTTTGTAGGATGGTTTTTTTTTAGAAAACACTTTGCACGATTAGACAAGTAACGACACGAGTTACACGTATTTTGCAAGTTTACGAACAAAAATGACAACGACATAGAATATCACATCCACCTCGCAGCTTAGATGCTATGGTGATACGAGTTTTTACATCGTTGGAACTGAGATCCAATGGCTTGGGAGTAGTCTTTGTAATTATGCACAATTTCCAAACTCTCCAAGGGTTTCTTTTGCAAATATAACATTCAGGCCTTGTGTGTGCTGCTGCATCTTGGATCCAACAGCTCCCCGTTGCTTGCTACCTCTTGAGCACTGCGTTGGATTTCCTTGAAGAGGAAAGGGTGGTGCAGCACAGTAGCGTAAGTATTTCCCTCAGTTTTTGAGAACGAAGGTATCAATCCAGTAGGAGGCTACGCGCGAGTCCCTCGTACCTACAAAATACAAATAGCTCCTCGCAACCAACGCAATAAGGGGTTGTCAATCCCTTCACGATCACTTACGAGAGTGAGATCTAATAGATATGATAGGATAATATTTTTGGTATTTTTGTGATAAAGATGCAAAGTAAAATAAAAGCAAAGTAAAAAAGCAAAGGAAATAACTAAGTGTTGGAAGATTAATATGATGAAGATAGACCCGAGGGCCATAGGTTTCACTAGTGGCTTCTCTCAAGAGCCTAAATATTTTATGGTGGGCGATGAATTACTGTTGAGCAACTGACAGAATTGAGCGTATTTATGAGGATATCTAGGTATGATCATGTATATAGGCATCACGTCCGAGACAAGTAGACCGACTCCTGCCTGCATCTACTACTATTACTCCACTCATCAACCGCTATCCAGCATGCATCTAGAGTATTAAGTTCAAGAAAAACAGAGTAACGCCTTAAGCAAGATGACATCATGTAGAGCGATAAATTCATGCAATATGATAAAAACCCCATCTTGTTATCCTCGATGGCAACAATACAATACATGCCTTGCTGCCCCTACTGTCACTTGGGAAGGACACCGCAAGATTGAACCCAAAGCTAAGCACTTCTCCCATTGCAAGAAAGATCAATCTAGTAGGCCAAACCAAACTGATAATTCAAAGAGACTTGCAAAGATAACCAATCATACATAAAAGAATTCAGAGAAGATTAAAATATTGTTCATAGATAATCTTGATCACAAACCCACAATTCATCGTTCTCAACAAACACACCGCAAAAAGAAGATTACATCGAATAGATCTCCACGAGAGAGGGGGAGAACATTGTATTGAGATCCAAAAAGAGAGAAGAAGTCATCTAGCTACTAACTATGGACCCGAAGGTCTGAGGTAAACTACTCACACTTCATCGGAGAGGCTATGGTGTTGATGTAGAAGCCCTCCGTGATGGATGCCCCCTTCGGCGGAGCTCCGGAACAGGCCCCAAGATGGGATCTCGTGGGTACAGAAGGTTGCGGCGGTGGAATTAGGTTTTTGGCTCCGCATCTGATCGTTTGAAGTGCGAGGTATATATAGGAGGAAGGTGTACGTCGGTGGAGCAACAGGGGCCCACGAGGGTGGAGGGCGTGCCGGGGGTGGGTGCGCCTCACCTCGTGGCTTCCTCTTTGTTTCTTGACGAGGGGTCCAAGTCTCCGGATCATAATCTTCCTAAAAATCACATTCCCAAAGGTTTCATTCCATTTGGACTCGCTTTGATATTCCTTTTACGTGAAACTACGAAATAGGCAAAAACAGCAGCCTGGGCTGGCCCCGGTTAATAGGTTAGTCCCAAAATGTTATAAAAGTGGTTAATAAAGCCCAATATTGTCCAAAACAGTAGATAATATAGCATGGAGCAATCAAAATTATAGATACGTTGGAGACGATCGGGCATCCCCAAGCTTAATTCCTGCTCGTCCTCGAGTAGGTAAATGATAAAAACAGAATTTTTGATGCGGAGTGGTACTTGGCATAATTTCAATGTAATTCTTCTTAATTGTGGTATGAATATTCAGATCCGAAAGATTCAAGATAAAAGTTCATATTGACATAAAAATAATAATACTTCAAGCATACTAACTAAGCAATCGTGTCTTCTCAAAATAACATCGCCAAAGAAAGTTATCCCTACAAAATCATATAGTCTGGCTATGCTCTATCTTCACCACACAAAGTATTTAAATCATGCACAACCCCGATGGCAAGCCAAGCAATTGTTTCATACTTTTGACATTCTCAAACTTTTTTAATCTTCACGCAATACATGAGCGTGAGCCATTGATATAGCACTATATGTGGAATAGAATGGTGGTTGTGGAGAAGACAAAAAGGAGAAGATAGTCTCACATCAACTAGGCGTATCAACGGGCTATGGAGATGCCCATTAATAGATATCAATGTGAGTGAGTAGGGATTGCCATGCAACGGATGCACTAGAGCTATAAGCATATGAAAGCTCAACATAAGAAACTACGTGGGTGTGCATCCAACTCGCTTGCTCACGAAGACCTAGGGCATTTTGAGGAAGCCCATCATTGGAATATACAAGCCAAGTTCTAGAATGAAAAATTCCCACTAGTATATGAAAGTGACAAAATGAGAGACTCTCTATCATGAAGATCATGGTGCTACTTTGAAGCACAAGTATGGTAAAAGGATAGTAACATTGTCCCTTCTCTCTTTTTCTCTCATTTTTTTGGGCCTATTCTCTTTTTTTTATGGCCTCTTTTCTTTTTTTTCGTCCGGAGTCTCATCCCGACTTGTGGGGGAATCATAGTCTCCATCGTCCTTTTCCTCACTTGGGATAATGCTCTAAAAATGATGATCACCACACTTTTATTTTCTTACAACTCAACAGTTACAACTTGATGCTTAGAACAAAATATGACTCTATATGAATGCCTCCGGCGGTGTACCGAGATATGCAATGAATCAAGAGTGACATGTATGAAAGAATTATGAATGGTGGCTTTGCCACAAATACGATGTCAACTACATGATCATGCTAAGCAATATGACAATGATGGAGCGTGTCATAAATAAAACGGTGGAAAGTTGCATGGAAATATATCTCGGAATGGCTATGGAAATGCCATGATAGGTAGGTATGGTGGCTGTTTTGAGGAAGGTATATGGTGGGTATATGATACCGGCGAAAAGTGCGCGGTATTAGAGAGGCTAGCAATGGTGGAAGGAAGGAAAGTGCGTATAATTCATGGACTCAACATTAGTCAGGAAGAACTCATATACTTATTGCAAAAATCTACAAGTTATCAAAGCAAAGTATTACGCGCATGCTCCTAGGGGGATAGATTGGTAGGAAAAGACCATCACTCGTCCCCGACCGCCACTCATAAGGAAGACAATCAATAAATAAATCATGCTCTGACTTCATCACATAACGGTTCACCATACGTGCATGCTACGGAAATCGAAAACTTTAACACAAGTATTTATCAAATTCACAACTACTCAACTAGCATGACTCTAATATCACCATCTTTATATCTCAAAACAATTATCAATCATCAAACTTCTCATAGTATTCAACACACTCATAAGAAAGTTTTAGAAATCTTGAAGACCAAGCATATTAGGATTATTTAAGCAAATTACCATGCTATTTAAGACTCTCAAAATAATCTAAGTGAAGCATGAGAGATCAATAGTTTCTATAAAACAAATCCACCACCGTGCTCTAAAAGATATAAGTGAAGTACTAGAGCAAAACTATATAACTGAAAAGATATAAGTGAAGCACATAGAGTATTCTAACAAATTCCAAATCATGTATGGCTCTCTCAAAAGGTGTGTACAGCAAGGATGATTGTGGTAAACTAAAAAGCAAAGACTCAAATCATACAAGACGCTCCAAGCAAAACACATATCATGTGGTGAATAAAAATATAGCTCCAAGTAAAGTTACCGATGGAAGTAGACGAAAGAGGGGATGCCTTCTGGGGCATCCCCAAGATTTGGCTTTATGGTGTCCTTAGATTATCTTTGGGGTGCAATGGGCATCCCCAATCTTAGGCTCTTGCCACTCCTTGTTCCATAATCCATCAAAATCTTTCACCCAAAACTTGAAAACTTCACAACACAAAACTTAACAAAAATCTCGTGAGCTCCGTTAGCGAAAGAAAACAAAATACCACTTCAAGGTACTGTAATGAACTCATTCTTTATTTATATTGGTGTTAAACCTACTGTATTCCAACTTCTCTATGGTTTATAAACTATTTTACTAGCCTTAGATTCATCAAAATAAGCAAACAACACACGAAAAACAGAATCTGTCAAAAACAGAATAGTCTGTAGTAATATGTAACTAACTCAAACTTCTGGAACTCCAAAAAATCAGCCAAAATAGGAAGACTTAGGAAATTTGTCTATTGATCAGCAGCAATTGGAATCACTATTTTATCATGTTCTGGTGATTTTTAACAATTGTTTTCGTGAACAGAAAGTTTCTGGAAATTACAGCAAGATCAAATAACTATCATCCAAGAAGATCCTATAGGTTTAACTTGGCACAAACACTAAGTAAAACATAAAAACACATCTAACCAGAGGCTCGATCAAAGATTTATTCCTAAACAGAAGCAAAATAAAAAAATTAAAATAAAATTGGGTTTCCTCCCAACAAGCGCTATCGTTTAACGCCCCTAGCTAGGCATAAAAGCAAGGATAGATCTAGGTATTGCCATCTTTGGTAGGCAATTCCTCAATGAGACATCTATCATATTTAGAAAATTCTTTATTTTTAGTAATTATCAAACTTTCAGGCACAAGATCAAAAAATTCATTCATAGCAAATGGTTCCTTAATGATGGCAAAAAGATTGGGATGAATACTTATAGATTTGAGATCCGCAGTTTCCTTACTAGAGGATTCACCCTTATTTTTAGGAACATACATAAGCTTGGAAATTTTAGTAGGAGGATTTGGAGTATTCTTTACAGAAGAAAAAGGGGTTCCCAAGTTGGTAATGATACCCTCAACTTTATCGATTCTAGTGGAATCTTGACTTATTCTCTCGTTAACTATGGGTTCCTTTTCCTTAATATTTTTCAAAGTGACTCCTACCTTAGATCCATATTGGGTAATTTGGTTGTGGATCTTTTTATCCAGATTTTCAATTAACTCTACAGTAGCAACTTTATTTTCAATAATTTCAAGTCTTTGCATTACATGCTCCAAAGTTAAAATAGTTCCATTAACCAAGAGAGGTGGTGAGCCAAATAAATCTATCATAGCATTATAAGAATCATAAGTATGACTACCCAAGAAATTCCCTCCGGTAATGGTATCAATGATATATCTATACCAAGGATTAGCACCTACATAAAATTTGCGGAGAAGAACAAAAGTAGATTGCTTCCTAGCAGATCTATTTTGACCATTGCAAATTCTATACCAAGCATCTTTTAGATTTTCTCCCTCCCTTTGTTTAAAATTTAGAACTTCATTATCGGGAGACATCGGAGAAGATAGAGGATTAGCCATAATGACAAGCAAACGAAAAAGAGGCGAACGGAAAAGAGAGGGCAAATAAAACGGCAAGGGTGAAGTGGGGGAGAGGAAAACGAGAGGCAAATGGCAAATAATGTAATGCGGGAGATAAGGGATTTGTGATGGGTACTTGGTATGTTGACTTTTGCGTAGACTCCCCGGCAACGGAGCCAGAAATCTTCTTTGCTACCTATTGAGCACTGCGTTTGATTTCCTTGAAGAGGAAAGCGTGATGCAGCACAGTAGCGTAAGTATTTCCCTCAGTTTTTGAGAAACCAGGTATCAATCCAGTAGGAGGCTACGCGCGAGTCCCTTGTACCTACACAAAACAAATAACTCCTCGCAACCAACGCGATAAGGGGTTGTCAATCCCTTCACGGTCACTTACGAGAGTGAGACCTGATAGATATGATAGAAAATATTTTTGGTATTTTTGTGATGAAGATGCAAAGTAAAATAAAAGCAAAGTAAAAAGCAAAGGAAATAACTAAGTGTTGGAAGATTAATATGATGAAGATAGACCCGTGGGCCATAGGTTTCACTAGTGGCTTTTCTCAAGAGCATAAATATTTTACGGTGGGTGAACGAATTACTGTTGAGCAATTGACAGAATTGAGCATAGTTATGAGAATATCTAGGTATGATCATGTATATAGGCATCACGTCCGAGACAAGTAGACCGACTCCTGCCCGCATCTACTACTATTACTCCACTCATCGACCGCTATCCAAAGATGCATCTAGAGTATTAAGTTCAAGAAAACAAGAGTAACGCCTTAAGCAAGATGACATGATGTAGAGGGATAAATTCATGCAATATGATAAAAACCCCATCTTGTTATCCTCGATGGCAACAATACAATACATGCCTTGCTGCCCCTACCGTCACTGGGAAAGGACACCGCAAGATTGAACCCAAAGCTAAGCACTTCTCCCATTGCAAGAAAGATCAATCTAGTAGGCCAAAACAAACTGATAATTCGAAGAGACTTGCAAAGATAACCAATCATACATAAAAGAATTCATTGAAGATTCAAATATTATTCATAGATAATCTTGATCATAAACACACAATTCATCGGTCTCAACAAACACACCGCAAAAAGAAGATTACATCGAATAGATCTCCACGAGAGAGGGGGAGAACATTGTATTGAGATCCAAAAAGAGATAAGAAGCCATCTAGCTACTAACTATGGACCCGAAGGTCTGAGGTAAACTACTCACTCTTCATAGGAGAGGCTATGGTGTTGATGTAGAAGCCCTCCGTGATGGATGCCTTCCCACGGAGCTCCTAACAGGCCCCAAGATGGGATCTCGTGGCATGTAAGGTTGCGGCGGTGGAATTAGGTTTTTGGCTCCGTATCTGATCGTTTGGGGGTACGTAGGTATATATAGGAGGAAGGAGTATGTTGGTGGAGCAACAGGGGACCCACGAGGGTGGAAGGCGCACCCTGGGGGGTGGGCGCGCCCCCCTACCTCGTGGCTTCCTCTTTTGTTTCTTGACGTAGGGTCCAAGTCTCCCGGAACATAATCTTCCCAAAAATCACGTTCTCGATGGTTTCATTCCGTTTGATATTCCTTTTCTGCGGAACTCTGAAATAGGGAAAAAAACAGCAATTCTGGGCTGGGCCTCCGGTTAATAGGTTAGTCCCGAAAACAATATAAAAGTGGATAATAAAGCCCAATATTGTCCAAAACAGTAGATAATATAGCATGGATCAATCAAAAATTATAGATACGTTGGAGACGTATCATTGCTCATATTAGGTGCTCCCCGTAGCTTAATTAGCCGCTACGGTGATACGAGCATCTAGGTCATATGATCTGTGATCAGATGCCACATGCGTAGTACTTGTACTTTCTGCGCAATTCCCAAACTCTCTCAGGCGTATATTGCAAAAACATTCAGACCTCCTACTGTTAGCCGTTAGATCTCCGTGAACTCGTATCACCATAGAATCTACGGTGCGGGAGCACCTCATATTCTCCCGTGCGAGAAAACATCAGGTGCTCTCACACCTTGGATGCTACGGTGATACGAGCTTCGAGGTCGTTTGATCTGATATCCAATGGCATCTGAGCAATCTTTGTGCTTGTAAGCAATGGCCGAACTCTTTGGGGGCTTTTCTGCAAAAGAACATTTGAACCACCTAGGAGTTGTTGCATCACAAGTCCAACGGCTCCGAAGAGCTTGTATCACCAAAGCATCTAAGGTTTTGTAGCACATGACATTCTTACATGCAGGAGAATATGATGTCCTCCTTCATCTTAGATGATACGGTGATACGAACTTCGAGGTCGTTGGATATGGGATCCAAGGGCATCTGAGTAGTTTTCTACAAATTGTATGCAATTCTCAAACTCATTAAGTTTTCCTGTAAAATTATTAAGACATCCTGTGAGCTGCTATATCTCAGATCTACAAGCTCCAAGCAACTCAAATGTCGACATATAGCATCTAAGGTGTGGGGGCACATGATATTCTCCCAGGGAGGAGGGGGTGCAGAACCAATCGGTGTTTGGGAGGGTGGGGACAAATATAATCTAAACAATCCTAAACACAGCTTCACAATTTTATCTAAGGTCGAGGGGTTAACCCCCGACAATCCACATAGCTCCGCCTAAACACAACATTTGCATATACTGTAGTACTAGACTTAATATTCATGTTTCAGTTTCCTGTTCATTTTAAATATTTAATTAAGGACCATGCATGTCTTACATTTTACTCCGTTCATTCCTAAATATTAGTCTTTTTGGAGATTTCAAATGGACTGCCACATACAGATGTATATAGACATATTTTAGAGTGTAGATTCACTCATTTTGCTCTGTATGTAGTCACTTGTTGAAATATCTAAAAGACTAATATTTACGAATAGAAGGAGTAATTTTAAATTTGTGTCATACATGCATGGTTTTGAAAAATAGATGCACTATACTTATTTGATTGTTGTTGTGTTCGTGTGTGTGTATGTGTGTGTGTGTGTGGTCATATGCTAGATACATACAAAGTTTTCTCACCACCATACCATTCATCTTTTCAATATGAATTTGCAATGAAAAACTTACTTGGGATACAATGAAATGTGAAATCCACGTTGAGATCACAATATCACAAACTCACTCTAATTCAAGAACTTGTCATAAATCAATTACCACATTGAGATCACTATATTCTCGAATGGTAGGACCCAACGGCGTACCAGCCAGACGTTGGCTCGTGTTGATCCTCAAAAAAAAAACCGGCTTGTGTCCTTCTGGTGGCTGTGAGGTACGCACATTTGCCAACCCCAACCAGTCAAGCCTCCGCGTTTCGAGTCGAAATATCTGGCGGCCAGAATTCCATCCCTAGGAAATTCCCCTTATGTCCCCGGTTCATAATGACTACTGATGAACAATGGAGGGATGCTTTAGTAACTAAACAACGTTACCTACCATGTCGAGCACGGTTCAATTCCCTCATTCGCCGCTACCCAAGGTCACCCGTCAACTGCATTGCCTAGTAGTACTAATAGGAGTACTACACCAGGATGAGCACAGAATTGAGCCCGTTTGTTCGTGCCTAGTACTTGAGTTAATATATCAGGAAATGCACTAGTACGGAGGGATTTTCCTTTTACTCTGAATATATAACTTGTCTGAAGTCTAACTGAGCAAAATGTTTGACCAAATCCTTTCTTAAGAAATACAACAGGAAAGATGCATCGCTTGAAAATTTATTGTGTGATGCAAGTTATGATATTATTTCGAATCCTGGATTTTAAATTTCAAAAAATCCAAAAGTGACCAAAAATTCATGAAACTGAGCATGGTCACGTGATATGGCACAAATATTCCTAGGTAATGTTTTTCTTCAATTTGAGACAAGCTGCTTATGAGAAGTTGCACCAATGAAGAGCCAAGGTATTTTGGAACAAAGACCTGTCACGTTAAGGCGAACGCTTTCACTATTGAAACCGTAGGTGTTTACGTGCCGCCACAAGTCCTGCTTCTCACCGGCAGGTGCCTGTCGGTGTTCTGGGAACGGGGGTACCCAAACTTGCCTGCCTGCGGCCTGCGGCGTGGCTCAAGGGGTGGCCCAGCCCGGCCCATCTTCATTAGCACAAGCTCAAGAACCTCACGAGGGACCATGCCTCACGGGGCCGACGACAGGAAGCTTCCTCAGGGACGGCCTCGTCAGGCTGGCTCGCGAGGAGGCGGAGAGATCAAGGTGGGGTACCTCACGAGGTGCCCTATGACGCAAGCCATGACGACCAAGGGTGCCAGGCGGGCGCCAGCCCGCGCAGTGTCCTCGTTTCCTCTTTGGTGCAAAGGAGGCAAGCGCAGGTGAGAGCATCATGCAAAGGCAACCATTTCGGTGCAACAAGACCAAGACCAACACAACGGCAGGAAGGAGGTCATCGTGGAGCCCAAGTCGGCGTCATCGCCAGAGGCTTTGACAGGCGAGGACCAACTTTAGTCAGGATAAGCGTACTAGATGTTCCCCTTCAAAATGGCCAATTGTTGGCGCCCTTCCCGCTCAATATATGGGAAGAGGCCCAGGGACTCTGCCTATAAATAGGACTAGCCACCCACAGGGCAGAGCACCTTGAATCGGGAGGCAAGGGAGAATAGAGCGAGAGCATCTTAAGTCGAGAGAGAGAGAGAGAGAGAGAGAGAGAGAGAGAGAGAAGCGACCGAACTCCCCCAAGCAGTTCGTCAGACTGCCAAGAATGCAGAGACCCTCGCGAGGCTGTTCTTCCTTGTGTTGTACATCATCAGCCCCTGAGGCAATCCACCACACCACACACTGGAGTAGGGTATTACACCACAATGGTGGCCCGAACCAGTATAAACAATGTGTCCCTTGTGTTGCTCTTTGTGTAGTTTATATCCTTGCGAGGCGACGAGGGGTAGGTAGGTTGGAGGAGATCTCCGCGTGCACCCCAGAGTTCGAACCTAGAGGGTCTGCCGGAACCCAAAATCCGACATTTGGCGCGCTAGGTAGGGGTGCGTCGGAGCTTTCCCTTCCGCCGACCCGCTATCCGCCAACATCACGATTCGCAAGGCTGGGGCCAAGGCTCGGAGCCCCCTGGCCCCTGCGCTGGCGCTGGCGACCGGAGTGGGCGGCGCGCTGCTCATCATAGGTGCAGGTGCAGTGGCCGAACAAGTTCAAGCCGGAGACGCCACCCCGTTACAATGGCACGGCTGATCCACTGGCCTTCCTGCTGGCGTACGAGGAAGCCGCCGCCTCGGCAGGAGGCGACATGTGGTCATGGCTAATCGGCTTCCCATGGCCCTCACCGGCGCCCGCGCATGTGGCTTCTCCACCGCCAAGCCTGCGTAGCCTCTTGGGAGGAGCTGCGCAACCTCTTCCTTGCCCAAAGACCGCGCCGGGCGCCCGGTCATCGCAGCTCTGGGCGGCTTTCGCAGCGCCACCTTCAGCCGCCACGTCAAGCCATTCGTCCGGCCAGATCGGTGCTGCCTCCAGCGGGGGGGCTCCTACGGGTCGGTCGGCGCCCAAGGCCGATCTGGCCTTCAGCTCGGAGGACCACCCCTCCAACTCAGCCTGCTCGGGCGCGCTCCCAATGCTGTGCAACCCCGCCATCTGCCAGGTGGCCGTAACCAGGACTCTCATCGACGGCGGCGCGGGCCTCAGCATGCTCTCGGTTGATGCCTTCAGCCTCCTCGACATACCGCCGGAGCGGCTTCAGCCTAGCAGGCCCTTCTTGGGCGTCGGAGGTGGTTCAGCCGGCTCCCTGGGGTAGATCTGTCTTCCGGTGACCTTCGGCACCTACGACAACTTCCGCACGGAGCTAATCGACTTCGACATCGCCCCCATCGGCCTCCCATACAACGCCATCCTCGGCTACCCAGCACTAGCCCAATTCATGGCCGCGACTCACCCAGCGTACAACCTCATGAAGATGCCCGGGAGCAACAGCGTCCTCACCGTGTCTGGAGACGCCGGGGATGCGTTGCAAGTGCTCAAGCTCGTCTTCAAGACTGCGGCGGCGGCACAGCCCGCCGACTCAGACGCCCCTGAGCCCAAGGGGGCTGCGCCGGCCAAGAAGAAGCAGTTGTTCACCCAAGACAAGGCAGAAACCAAGCAGATACTGGTCGACAAGGACGGATCCACTAACGCCACCTTCACCATAGGCGCCAATCTCGAGCCCGAGCAGGAGGAGGCCCTGGTCAAGTTCCTACGAGCGAATAAGAAGGTATTCGCATGGGAACCTGATCAGTTGGCAGGGATCCCGAGAGGCGTAATCGAGCACCACCTCAACTTGTGCCCCAACGTACGCCCCGTGAAGTAGAAAGCGAGAGGCAGTCCACTGAGAAGCAGGCTTTCATCGTCCAAGAGACCCGCAAGCTAGAAGCGGCAGGGGTCATTCGCGAGGTCCGATACCCAGACTGGTTGGCTAACCCGGTTGTCATGCCAAAGAAAGGGGGGAAGGAGCGCATGTGTGCCGACTTCACCAACCTCAACAAAGCCTGCCCGCAGGATTCATTCCCGCTCTCCCGTATCGATCAGATCATCGATTCCACCGCCGAGTGCGACCTATTATGTTTCCTGGATGCCTTCTCTGACTATCACCAGATCAAGATGGCGGTAGAAGACGTGGAAAAAACGGCTTTCCTAACCCCGTGTGGAGTGTACTGCTACACATGCATGCCGTTCGGGCTGCGCAATGCAGGGGCGAACTTTCAGCGGCTGATGCACATCACCTTGGGTCCGCAGCTCGGGAGGAATGTTGAGGCTTACGTCGATGACATTGTGGTGAAGTCTTGGGAGGCCAGAACCCTGATACAAGACCTGGAGGAAACCTTCGCGATCCTCAACGCAGTGAACCTGCGGCTCAACCCGGAGAAGTGTGTGTTTGGGGTCCCCTCGGGCAAGCTCTTGGGCTTCCTAGTGTCTCACCGAGGCATCGAGGCTAACCCAGAAAAGGTCAAGGTCGTCGAGGACATGAGCCCGCCGAAGACCCTCAGAGAAATGCAGAAGCTCACTTGGCGCGTGACCGCACTAGGACGCTTCATCTCCAAGTTGGGGGAACGAGCGCTACCCTTCTTCAAGCTAATGAAGAAAAAGGGCTCCTTTGAATGGACTGAAGAGGCCGACAAGGTGTTCCAAGATCTCAAAAGGTACTTAACCAGCCCTCCAGTAATGGTGGCTCCGCGCCCTCTAGAGCCCCTGGTGCTCTACCTTGCAGCCAGTACCTACTCTGCCAGCGCAGCCCTGGTGGCGGTTAGGGAGGAGTGTTGGACCAAAGCCGTGGCAGCTGCCCGGGTCAAGGCGAAGCAGGATCAAGGGGGCCACACAGAGACCACTACCACAGCCGAGAAGGATCAGCCGCCGTAGGGAAGCACACTCGGAACAGAAGAGACCCCTCCCCCTGGCGACCAGCCGCTGGGGGCTCCACTGTCTCAGGAGGCGCCACGGCCTCCGGAGGACGCCAACAACACCAGCACTCCCAACCTCGTCGAACACCCTGTGTACTTCGTCAGCACAGTGTTGCGGGACGCGAGGGCGCGGTACCCCATGCCCCAGAAACTCCTCCTCGCGCTCTTGGTGGCCTCGCGCAAGCTACGGCATTACTTTCAGGGCCATCCCATCAAGGTTGTCTCAGCGTACCCCTTGGAAAGGGTGCTCAGGAGCCCCACCTCGGCTGGAAGAGTCGCTGAGTGGAACATCTAGTTGCAAGCATTAGCCTCGTGTCACCAACCAAGAGGCTGACGACATCGCCAAACGGGCATCCAGGCGGCTACCTCAGGAACCTGGCATCTTCGAGGAGCGGCTCTTCAAGCCCTCGGCAACGCCATCGCTATCAAGCACGGTGCAGCCTCGGGAAGAGCTCACCCAGCCAGCTGCCTCGGGAGCCCAGTGCGTGGACCCGGCCAGAGGCAGCGTCTGCTCGACACTAGAGCCTCGGGGAGGTGCTGGATCACAGAGCTCGGAGCTACACAGCGCAAGGGACCTTGCCGGAAAAGGAGGAGGGAGCAGAGCGTGTGGCGCGGCAAACCACAGCATACTGTATCAGGGATGGAGAGCTCTACCGGAAGCGACCGAATGATGTGTACCTATGTTGCATTTCCAGGGAGCAAGGGAAGGAGCTGCTGGCAGACATACACGATGGAGACTGCGGGCATCACTCGTCATCACGGACCCTCATTGGCAAGGCATTCCATAGCGGTTTCTATTGGCCCACTGCGCTCAATGATGCCGTGGAACTAGTGAAGGCTTGCGAGGCCTGCCAATTCCATGCCAAGCAGATCCATCAGCCGGTGGGAGGTCTGCAAACTATCCCCCTTTCGTGGCCATTCGCAGTCTGGGGGCTGGATATCCTGGGCCCGTTTCCTTGGGCGCCAGGAGGCTATCGCTACCTCTACGTCGCCGTGGACAAGTTCACCAAGTGGGCTGAAGTGGAAGCCGTCCGCACCATCCCCGCAGGTTCCATGGTCAAGTTCATTAAGGGCATCGTGAGCGGGTTCGGGGTGATGAACCGCATCATCACCGACAACGGTTCGCAGTTCACCAGTAACCTCTTCAAAACATACTGTGCTAACCTTGGGATGCAGGTATGATACGCTTCTGTAGCGCACCCACGGAGCAATGGTCAAGCTGAGCGGGCCAACGCAGAGGTCCTGAGGGGCCTCAAAACCAGGACATTCAAGAAGAAGCTGGAGGCCTGCGGCAGAGGCTGGTACGACGAGCTTCAGTCCGTGTTGTGGTCCATCCGCACGACCGCGACCAAGCCGACTGGCGAGACCCCGTTCTTCCTGGTCTATGGAGCTGAAGTGGTCCTCCCTCACGAGGTCCGACGTCGTTCCGCATGGGTCCTGGCGTTCGACGAGGCGCAGTAGGACGCCATGCGGGGGACGGACCTCGTGCTGGGCGAGGAGCATCGTCGAGAAGCCGCGCTGCAAGCGGCCAGGTACCAACAAGCACTGCGGCGATACCACTGCCGCAACATTCGCCCCAGAACTCTTGAGGTAGGGGACCTCGTGCTCAGACGGGTTCTCTCGAGGGAGGGACTGCATAAGCTCTCTCCCATGTGGGAGGGCCCGTTCAAGGTTGTTCATCTTTCCAGGCCCGGTTGCGTGTGTTTGGAGACTCAAGAGGGGGTGTCCATCCAGAGCGCGTGGAATATCCAGCACCTCCGGAGGTTTTACCCCTAAAAAGGCCCGGTGCCTGTGAAGAAGGCAAACGCCTGTGAAGCTTATCTTTCTGAGAAAGGCCCGGAGCCTGTGAAGAAGGTGAATGCCTGTGAAGTTGTTGCGTTTTGGAAAAGGTCTAGAACCTGTGAAGAAGGCAAACGCCTGTGAAGCTTATCTTTCTAAGAAAGGCCCGGAGCCTGTGAAGAAGGCCAATGCCTGTGAAGTTCGCTTCCCCAAGAAAGGCCCGGAGCCTGTGAAGAAGGCCAATGCGTGTGAAGCTCGCCGCCTGTGACATTCCCACGTAATAATGAGTTGGGGTTGTACACACCCCGGAGTCTCAGGAGCGCCGGCCTCAGGCCCTGGGGCTCCCTCCCACGCCCAGTGGCAGCACTTAGCTCCGCGCTGGTGAGAAGATGTCGAAGACTAGATTAGGTGCCGGACGTGGCTTTTTCATTTGCTTTCTGCAGTTGGCTTGTTCACTCCCATTTGAAGTTTTATTGAAGTTGTTGCTGCCTTTGGCTTGTGACTCTTTGCCTTCTTCGCTCTCTTGCCTCAATTTCTCTTGCACGAGTCTCGCGAGGGAGCAACACGGGCACCCTCGTGAGTGTTTGATGCCCATATTGCTTGAGGCTTCCCTAACCGGGTATACTACGGGAGCACCCCTCCAGTCCGTGCCCCACGGGCACCGCGACGCGAACACAGGACCTGGGTCAGTCGCCCCCGCAACTGAGGCCGGAAGCTACCTCTCCTGGCTAATCTTTGCAGGGCATGAAGCGTTCAACAAGGCCTCGGCCTCGGGAGGCAAAGACCACGACAGGTCGCCCCCAAGCTAAGTAATTTCTACACGCAGGCGTGGCACAGAAGCCTAATACAGAAATAGAGGGAACAATACGATAATTAACAGCAACAGTCCAAGCACGCCCCCGCGGGGCCCTACACTACTGACTCTTTGCGCAGGAAAAGGGAAAGAACAAAACAAGCGCGGCTCGCTTGACACCAACTCGCGGCGAAGGCTCGAGCTTCCTCCGGAGCTCAGGCGGACTCCCTCTCGCGCTTCACCGAGCCGCGACGGTGGGCAGACCCGCTACCTCCCTCCAGGCAGGCGCGGCGGCGCGGAGGCTGGGCATGGCCACCGTTGGAGGAGCCGCTGTCGGAAGAAGAGTCGCCGAAGCTCGACGAACCCCGAGCGCCGCCGGCCACGCGCGTTGTCATCTTCATCTCGATCGTCTCCGGGGCTGGGCCCACGACAGCGGTCGTCGTCCTCAGGGCAGCACCCAGCGCGGCGACCGTCTTCCCCGAAGACCCTCACATAGAGGGTGGCATCGCCGTCGAACTTGAAGTGTAGGGTGCACCGCCGGCTCAGACCACGCCCGTGGGCAAACGTTTGCCAGCCGCATGTCAGGGCCACGCTCCCAGCGGCTGAGACCTCTAGCGAATCCCAGGAGGCCCGGCTGCAGCAACCGTCTGCCTGGAGCCAGAGGCCGCCCGGGGCGCCGGCCGGAAGACACCTAAAAGGGAGCGGGGAGGCTGGAGCCAGGTGCTGGTCGGCTCCGCCGACCACATGACAAACTCCGGCAGCACCTCTGCCGAGTGGAAGCGCGTCCTAGGGGGTCGCGCGGCCATGGCGCGCCCCCATCAACGGCCTGACGCCCGTCACCGCGCAGGAGATCGCCTCCGCGACCGCGAGAAGCCGCTACGGGAGCCACAGGGTGCTTGCGAGGACGGCCTCGATCGCGCTTGGCTGGGGGAGAGTCAGGCTCCACCTGGCGGGCATTTCACTTTTCCACGGCCGAGAACCTCTTCGGCAGAGCCATGGAGAAGAAGAAGAAGCAAGAAGAGATGGACTAGAAGGGCACGCGCCGTCCCGTACTTATAGCCGGGGAAGGCCAGCCGTCGGCCTCCACGATCACAGGTAATCATGACCCATTTCTGCATCTAGGTCGTATGATCTGTGATGAGATGCCACATGCGTAGTACTTGTACTTTCTGCGCAATTCCCAAACTCTCTCAGGCGTATATTGCAAAAACATTCAGACCTCCTACTGTTAGCCGTTAGATCTCCGTGAACTCGTATCACCATAGAATCTACGGTGCGGGAGCACCTCATATTCTCCCGTGCGAGAAAACATCAGGTGCTCTCACAGCTTGGATGCTACGGTGATCTGAGCCGAGGTCGTTTGATCTGAGATCCAATGGCATCTGAGCAATCTTTGTGCTTATGGCGGTGGCGAACTCTTTGGGGGCTTTTCTGCAAAAGAACATTCGAACCACCTAGGAGTTGTTGCATCACAAGTCCAACGGCTCCGAAGAGCTTGTATCACCAAAGCATCTAAGGTTTGGTAGCACATGACATTCTTACATGCAGGAGAATATGATGTCCTCCTTCATCTTAGATGATACGGTGATACGAACTTCGAGGTCGTTGGATATGGGATCCAAGGGCATCTGAGTAGTTTTCTACAAATTGTATGCGATTCTCAAACTCATTAAGGTTTCCTGTAAAAATATTAAGACATCCTGTGAGCTACTATATCTCAGATCTACAAGCTCCAAGCAACTCGTATCAGCATATAGCATCTAAAGTGTGGGGGCACATAATATTCTCACAGGGAGGAGGGGGTGGAGAACCAATCGGTGTTTGGGAGGGTGGGGACAAATATAATCTAAACAATCCTAAACACAGCTTCACAATTTTATCTAAGGTCGAGGGGTTAACCCCCGACAATCCACATAGCTCCGCCTAGACACAACATTTGCATATACTGTAGTACTAGACTTAATATTCATGTTTCAGTTTCCTATTCATTTTAAATATTTAATTGAGGACCATGCATGTCTTACATTTTACTCCGTTCATTCCTAAATATTAGTCTTTTTGGAGATTTCAAATGGACTGCCACATACAGATGTATATAGACATATTTTAGAGTGTAGATTCACTCATTTTGCTCCGTATGTAGTCACTTGTTAAAATCTCTAAAAGACTAATATTTAGGAATAGAAGGAGTAATTTTGAATTTTTGTCATACATGCATGGTTTGGAAAAATAGATGCACTATACTTATTGGATTGTTGTTGTGTTCGTGTGTGTGTATGTGTGTGTGTGTGTGTGTGTGTGGTCATATGCTAGATACATACAAAGTTTTCTCACCACCATACCATTCATCTTTTCAATATGAATTTGCAATGAAAAACTTACTTGGGATACAATGAAATGTGAAATCCACGTTGAGATCACAATATCACAAACTCACTCTAATTCAAGAACTCGTCATAAATCAATTACCACGTTGAGATCACTATATTCTCAAATGGTTGGACCCAACGGCGTACCAGCCAAACCTTGGCTCGTGTTGATCCTCAAAAAAAAACCCGGCTCGTGTCCTTCTGGTGGCTATGAGGTACGCACATTTTGCAACCCCAACCAGTCAAGCCTCCGCGTTTCGAGTCGAAATATCTGGCGGCCAGAATTCCAGCCCTAGGAAATTACCCTCATGTCCCCGGTCCATAATGACTACTGATGAACAATGGAGGGATGCTTTAGTAACTAAACAACATTACCTACCATGTCGAGCACGGTTCAATTCCCTCGTTCGCCGCTACCCAAGGTCACCCGTCAACTGCATTGCCTAGTAGTACTAATAGGAGTACTACACCAGGATGAGCATGAAATTGAGCCCGCTTTGTTCGTGCCTAGTACTTGAGTTAATATATCAGGAAATGCACTAGTACGGAGGGATTTTCCTTTTACTCTGCATATATAACTTGTCTGAAGTCTAACTGCGCAAAATGTTTGACCAAATCCTTTCTTAAGAAATACAACAGGAAAGATGCATCGCTTGGAAATTTATTGTGTGATGGAAGTTATGACATTGTTTCGAATCCTGGATTTTAAATTTCAGAAAATCCAAAAGTGACCAAAAATTCATGAAACTGAGCATGGTCACGTGATATGGCACAAATATTCCTAGGTAATTTTTTTCTTCAATTTGAGACAAGCTGCTTATGAGAAGTTGCACCAATGAAGAGCCAAGGTATTTTGGAACAAAGACCTGTCACGTTAAGGCGAACGCTTTCACTATTGAAACCGTAGGTGTTTATGTGCCGCCACAAGTCCTTCTTCTCATCGGCAGGTGCCTGTCGGCGTTCTGGGAACGGGGGTACCCAGACTTGCCTGCCTGCGGCCTGTGGTGTGGCTCAAGGGGCGGCCCAGCACGGCCCATCTTCATCAGCACAAGCTCAAGACCCTCGCGAGGGGGCCAAGCCTCGCGGGGCGGATAACAGGAAGCTTCCTCAGGCACGGCCTCGTCAGGTTGGCTCGCTAGGAGGCAGAGAGATCAAGGCGGGGTACCTCATGAGGTGCCCGTGACGCAAGCCATGACGACCAAGGGCGCCAGGCGAGCGCCCGGCCAGCTTGATGTCCTTGTTTCCTCTTTGGTGCAAAGGAGGCAAGCACATGCGAGAGCATCAAGCAAAGGCAACCATTTCGGTGCAACAAGAGCAAGACCAACACAACGGCAGGAAGGAGGTCATCGTGGAGCCCAAGCCGGCGTCGTCTTCAGAGCCTTTGACAGGCGAGGACCAACTTTAGTCAGGATAAGCGTACTATATGTTCCCCTTCAAAATGGCCAATTGTTGGCGCCCTTCCTGCTCAATATTTGGGAAGAGGCCCAGGGCCTCTACCTATAAATAGGACTAGCCACCCCAGGGTAGAGCACCTTGAATCGGGAGGCACGGGAGAACAGAGCGAGAGCATCTTAAGTCGAGAGAGAGAGAAGCGGGCGAACTCCCCCTAGCAGTTCGTCGCACCGGCCAAGAACAGACCCTCGCGAGGCTGTTCTTCCTTGTATTGTTCATCATCAGCCCCTGAGGCAATCGACCACACCACACACTAGAGTAGGGTATTACACCAATATGGTGGCCCGAACCAGTATAAACACTGTGTCCCTTGTGTTGCTCTTTGTGTAGTTTAGATCCTTGCGAGGCGACGAGGGGTAGGTAGGTTGGAGGTGAGATCTCCGTGAGCACCCCAGAGTTCGAACCTAGAGGGTCTGCCGGAACCCGAAATCCGACAGTGCCGCCCGAGCAAGCGTGTGAGTCGACGAGAGGCGTGCGAGCAGACCGTTGCACCGGCCGACAGGGAGGCGTGCGAGCAGACCGCTGCAAAGGCTCACCGGGAGGCGAGTTCTTTGACCAGGCTCCGCCGCCCACCTTCATCCCAACTGCTCCCACTTTTAATTTCACCAG
This sequence comes from Aegilops bicornis, assembly GCA_021605145.1. Classification (NCBI taxonomy): domain Eukaryota; kingdom Viridiplantae; phylum Streptophyta; class Magnoliopsida; order Poales; family Poaceae; genus Aegilops; species Aegilops bicornis. Next base: position 343,765,372 of record CM038670.1, read on the forward strand.
CGCCGTAGTTCAAGTCAACCCCGCACTACCCAGTATCGCTACAATCTTCTCTCTTCCTCTCCGATTCTCCTGTCGTCTACCTCCAACCAGCCTGACCTACCCGTACGCCATGCCGCACCATGATGATCTGCCCTTAGTCTTCCAGTTTCCTAAGGAAGACACCAAGTCGAAGTCTCAAGAACATAAGGTGCTTTGGGACGAGCTTGAACCGGCCTTGCAGGAAGACGCCGCGCCTGTCCCCGCTCCTGTTCCGGCTCCCGTCGCCCCGACTGCGCCAACGCCCATCCCTGTGGCATTGATGGGCTGGGAGCCACACATTGTCACCGAGCTTGATGCCACGGGGTTCCACGAGGTCCCCACCGACTTTCACGGGCCCGTGAACCTGCCCGGCCACATGCGCCCTCTGGCGTGCGCAGCCGCGCGTGCACTGCCCGCGCATGCATCGCGCATCTGCGTGACATGCGCGCCTGTGCCGGTGCCCGTGCACACGAATGTCTCCGCCGTGCCGTTGCCAGTGCCTTTCCCTGCGCGGGTGCCAGTGCCCCCCGCAGCGGCATGGATGGCCGTCGTCGACCGCTTCCTTGCACCAACGCCAGTCGCCTCCTCCCGCCAGTTGACTTGCTCCTGGAGACCGAAGTCCAGAACATTGTGGCCTTCCTTGAAGCTAGGGCCAACGTCGAGGAGTATGCCAACAACGGCGCAAGATGCCGTTGTCGCCGTCGGTCAGCGGCCCGATGACACACAGAGCATGGCAGAGGAGTCGCTGCCCACTGCAAGACGCCCCCGCCGCTGCCGCGTAATCTAAATTTGCCATGAAAAACGTTCGGATTGCCATGCTTAAAATCCAAACGTTTATCATTTCCATTTACTTTAGATCGATCATCGTATGAATGTAAAGTCGGGGTCAGGCTGAATGAAATCTATGGTTTGATCGATTGAATGTTCTGCTAGAGCCGTATCAAATTAAATATAAAATGTCATCAATCCACATGTATTCCTTCTCATCCAATGACCTAGACTGCTTCAATGTCGAGCGCTCAACATGTTTAGCGTGCAGTTAATTTCATGCAAAAAATAGTGCTAATCACATAACAACACGCAAATAATATCCTACTTAATATCTGCATGCACTTAATATACTTCCAAATTAACGTGCATTGCACGTACACATTGACTAGTACTACTAGTACATGAAACTGGTGCCGTAACTTGTGAACGCGTCCAGATATGGTCAACTACAACATCGCCCGTGAGTTCTTCGTATTTGCCCGTGTGTCTAAACACAGAAGGGGAGGAGAGAGAGAGCACACATGGAACCCACCAGCAAGTGAAGGCAAATAGTACGTGCTATGGGGCCAGTCCCACTAATGTACTAAAAATAATATTACTTCATTATCCATTAAATAGGTTGTGGTAATATAAAAACATTATATCAACAAGGGGGGGGGGTACAACAAACATTGCAGTTCTACGTATGTTGCCTATTGACGTGCGGCTTGAAGGCCTTGGCGCATGCTCGATCCTCGTCCTTTATTTTTTAATTTGTATATTGTAACATCCCAAATTTTCAATTTGGCATGTTATACATAGAGCATCATTGCATATCATAATTTTTTGTTGCATTTTTGCTTGATCCTAAAAAATTTACACAACTCAAGGACCCACGGAGAGAGTTGGGGATTTCGTTATTTTCATATTTGAGTTTTCTCAAATTTTGAAAATAGGATCATTTGATTTTAACTATTTTATCTTCAATTATTTCTACTATCAAAATATGAGAGAGGGAATAAAATGACTTTCCCAAAATAAAGAAATAATGAAGATTTAATAATAAAATCAAATAAGATTTTATTTTGGAGGTTTTCGCCTTTTTATTTGAATTCAGGAAAATGCGCGTTTTTCAAAATTGCATTTAGGCCCCAAATAAATGTTCATCTTGTCCAGCTTGATTTTAGAAGCCAGGGAAAATTTATTTCGGGATTTTTTGAGTTTTTTTAGTATTTGTTTTTATTTTTCTTCTGCGCCGAATTATTAAAAAAAACGCGCCATCGACCTACGGGCCGTGTCTGCCTAGGACTCCTGGCCCGCGGGGCTTTATAAGCCGGGGGGAGGCACCCCGAGGCCCAGCCGTCGCCCCCAGCGCCCCAAACCCTAGCGCCCGCCATGCGCCGCTTGACCACTGCGGCTGCTGAAACCCGCCGCCACCGCCGACCCTCGCCGGACCCCGCCGCCGACCTCGCCGAGGTTCGCCGTTGCCTCGAAAACCGTGCCGCCGGTTTTTTCTAAAAACCAGGCGGTTTTCCTTCAGTTTTTTTCGGTTTTTTTTAGTTTCATTTTTTTATTATTAGTTTCGGTTTTTTTTCCGGTTTAGGTTAAATAGCGAACGTTCGTTCGTTCGTTTTTAACGAACGCGTTCGTCAGATTAGTTTAGTTAACGAACGTCCGTTCGTTAACCCGTTCATCGTTTTTCTTTTTCTCGGATTTAATTCGTGACTTTTCTGATCGCGATTCCTGATCCGATTTTCGTTTTAGTATAACTTTTCGCTCGTTTATCGAATCGGCGATTCAAGCGCCTGGAGTTTCATCTCAAAACCCTCTTTCCGAATAACCTACTTAAACAAGTTTTTGCTTCTGTAAAATTTGACTTAGATCCAGATTAGTAAAACGAAGCTGTTTTCTTCCGCCGTTTGACTTGATTTGATTCTTTTTGCAAACCGGAGTTCTTAAGTTGAACTATCTGGTTAGATCTATTTGAGTTTTACCTGTGCATTAGATGAGTACTTATTGTATGCTTGTTTGTTTGTCTGCGATAGAATACGGAGTCGCCGCTTTGTTACTTGAGTCTCTAGGTTTCATGGATCATCGACAAGGCAAGTAACACTTTGATCATACCTTTTCTACTACCCAGTTTTTATGCATTAGATCTATCCTCAAACATTGCATGATTAGGATCTAATTAAATTGTGGGATGGGAAGTAGATTGAGGTAGTACCTATTACCTGATTTATATTCAAACCCTTGGGAGTTACTTCTACGTTTGCTTATTATGCTATGCTATGCTAGTAGACGTGGATTGGGTGAGTGAATTCCATGTCAGATGTGAGATTGTTAAATTAATGGTTTACTTAAGGTGGCAACTTGAACACACATCTGGGTGGATTGAGGCACCTGGTTTCTATCAGGACTTGCCTGTATTTCTTCGGACCGCCACCCAGGCTCAAAGGGATCCTGAGATTATTCATGCTAGAAACTTCATTAATGCAGCCACAAGCCATTATGGGCTCTGGCGTAGTTGATTAAGTTGTGCAAACTCTTACGGGTAGACTAGCTGATGTAGGGGTTGTAGGTTGGTACGGTCTACCCACATGTAAGGTGTTAGCGCTTCTGAAAGACTATGTCTCGGTCATCCGTCTCTCAAACACCATGTAGTGCGAGAAATCAAACGGAGGAGATCGAGTCTTGTGGGGAAAAGTGCACAAACCTCTGCAGAGTGTATAAACTAGTCATGGTTAGCCGTGTCCCCGGTTATGGACATCTTGAGTATCTAGTACTTGGATATCATGTGAATCTCATCATGTTACTTCTAATTAATATTGTTGGGTTTTTAATGAGTACTTTTAATTGGGATTGAGAATGCTGTCAACCATTCTCAATATTTAACAACCACCACGATAGTTAAATAAATTTATTCCTTTGCAGTAGGGAAAAATTGGCTTTACACAAAAACTGTAACCATAGAGCTTTTCCACCAGCCATATATGCATGTAGTATAGGCTTATTATTTCATTATTCTCTATGTGTTACATTGCCAGCATATTCCATGTGCTGACCCGTTTTCGGGCTGCAACGTTTCATGTTGCAGACTTTTAGAACTGACAGTATGGTGTTTAGGTCGTGGTTCTATACTCAGTGATGCTGTTGGAGTTGATGGACTCGCTTATTCTTCCAAGCCTTCCGTTGTTATCGTACTTAGATGGCCTTAAGCCATTTTTATTTTATTAAGTTCTCTCTTGAGACATTCGATTGTAATAAGTGTGTGATTGCTACTCTGTTATAAATCCTCAAAGTACTGTGTGGTGTCAGCATTACTGATCCAAGGATGACACTGAGCACAGAGATCAGACTGTTTGAGGTCTGGTCGCTACATATATGGGTCCAAATTTGTTTCATGACAGGTGGGCCCCTCGGTGTGTAGTTTGTAGCACTTTAATTTGTGGGTCGAACTTTGTTCCATTCCAGGTGGACTATCGTTGTGTAGTTTTGTAGCTTATTTGTAATAACTAAAGAGAGCAACCGAGTTTTTTGCAATAATACCATGGTGCGACATTGAAGGCGAGAAAGGACGTGCGAGAGAGCGATGACCGAGCCAGAGGGAAATCAATTGGGGGAGGTGAGGGGGTTGCAACGGTGTCCGGAGTAGTTGTGGGCCGAATGCTATGGAAATATAATCTAAACCCACCGGAATAAATGGCTACACAAATTAATCCAAGGTTGGAGTCCCCTTAGCAATGTAAATAGCTCCGGCTTTGCGAGGGATGGAGTGGTAGCTTCAATGTGTGGAAGATATGGCATGAGAAAGCGAGGTCAATCGAGAGACATATAGATAGAGAGACAAAGTGAGTGTGGTCCGACATTGATTGAAAAGAAATATATGCTCTGGAGAGATATTGTCGGATTGAGCTTTTGGGAAGGGTGAGGGCTGTAAGATAGAGCTTGAAAGATGATCCAGTCACATACATGTAGATATATTTTGTGCGTGGGAGGAAGCAAGGTCAGTCGATTACATATATAAAGGGACAGAGATTGAGCGAGTGTGAGTCGTCGTGCGATCGAACTAGTGAGACGGGTTGGAGAGAGTGACCTAGATAGACAATGTGCGTGAGAGAGTATACAATATGAATATGTCGAATTGGGCTCAAACATGGAGATATATCGTTTGTGTCCGAGAAAGAGCGAGGTCAATCGAGACGTAAGAAAGAGAGAGAGGGGGGGAGAGAGAGCGGGCGAGAGAGAGAGAGTGTGTGTGTGTGAGAGAGTGAGAGATTGAGCGAGTGGGGGGGCTTGGATGGACTTACCTAGATAGACAATCTGCATGAGAGAGTATAGAGTGTGTCGATCGAGGCTCGAACATGGAGATATATCATTTGTGTGTGAAAGAAAACGAGGTTAATCGAGACTCAGATAAAGAGAGAGAGATTGAGCAAGTGTGGCCCGCCGTCCATAAGGAAGAGTGAGACAGTCTCGAGGGAGTGACCTAGATAGACAACATGTGTGCGTGTGCACGAGAGGTTGGGGGCTAGATAGGCAATGCATGTATCTAGCGAGAGAGGGTGGGAGGGAGAGAGAGAACTCGTCATGGGGTGCAATGGCGTGTGTGTGAGGTAAATACATTTGGTAACAGTGGAAAAATGGGGTTGTGTAGTTGAGAGAGTTAGAGATCGAAACATGGAGAGAAAGAATGAACGTGTGTCGGAAACCGATAGCTTCCTAAGGTGGTTAGGAGAGGAAAATTGACCGATACAGGAAGTATGCAGCGTGTGTGCCGAGGGGGGTGGGTGGGGCTAAAAACAACATTTCAATGTAGATAGTACGAGACTTAATATCGATGTTTCAATTTGGTGCATTGTAAGATTTGAACTGAGGACCATGCATATGGGTAATTACTTCAATTTCGTGCCATACTAGGTTTGGATAAGTTGACATTGACTCTATTTTTGTGCTATTTTGTAGGTCATATGTTTGAATCCATCCAAAGTTTTCTCACTACCATGGTGTTCATCATATACATATGAATTTGTATTAAAAAGTAGTGTGGATACCGGCGAAATCCACGTTAGAATTGGAGATTGCTATGTGACACATAGTTTAATTCAAATAACTAATTATGTGACACACACTCTAATCCACGTTAGCGTGGATACCGTTCAATTTTTTTCAAATAAGTCCTCGTTAATTAATTTATAGTATCTTGTTTCGAATGACTAATTATTTGCAAGGAAAACACGGGCATGGTAATACATATAGATTCATTTGCAAATGAAAGAAGATTCGTTTGCATTCTCAAATGTAGGTGTGATAAGTCTCCAACGTATTTATAATTTTTGATTGTTCCATGCTATACTATATTCTTTTTTGGACATTATTGGGCTTTATTATACACTTCTATATTATTTTTGGGACTAACCTATTAACTGGAGGCCCAGCCCAGAATTGTTGTTTTTTGCCTATTTCAGAGTTTCGCGGAAAAAGAATATCAAACGGAGTCCAAACGGAATGAAACCTTCGGGAACGTGACTTTCGGAACGAACGTGATCCAGAGGACTTGGACCCTACGTCAAGACTTCAACCAGGAAGCCACGAGGTAGGGGGGCACGCCTACCCCACCCCCCCCAGGCGCGCCCTCCACCCTCGTGGGCACCATGTTGCTCCACCGACGTACTTCTTCCTCCTATATATAACTACGTACCCCCAAACTACCAGATACGGAGCCAAAAACCTAATTCCACCGCCGCAACCTTCTGTACCCGTGAGATCCCATCTTTGGGCATTTTTCGGAGCTCCGCTGGAGGGGGCATTGATCACGGAGGGCTTCTACATCAACAGCATAGCCTCTCCGATGATGTGTGAGTAGTTTACCTCAGACCTTCGGGTCCATAGTTATTAGCTAGATGGCTTCTTCTATCTTTTTGGATCTCAATACAATGTTCTCCCCCTCTCTCGTGGAGATCTATTCGATGTAATCTTCTTTTGCGGTGTGTTTGTTGAGACCAATGAATTGTGGGTTTATGATCAAGTTTATCTATGAACAATATTTGAATCTTCTCTGAATTCTTTTATGTATGATTGGTTAGCTTTGCAAGTCTCTTCAAATTATCATTTTGGTTTGGCCTACTAGATTGAACTATCTTGCAATTGGAGAAGTGCTTAGCTTTGGATTCAATCTTGCGTCGTTGTCCTTTCCCAGTGATAGTAGGGGCAGCAAGGCACGTATTGTATTGTTGCCATCGAGGATAACAAGATGGGGTTTATATCATATTGCATGAGTTTATCCCTCTACATCATGTCATCTTGCTTAAAGTGTTACTCTATTCTTATGAACTTAATACTCTAGATGCATACTGGACAGCGGTCGATGTGTGGAGTAATAGTAGTAGATGCAGGCAGGAGTCGGTCTACTTGTCTCGGACGTGATGCCTATATACATGATCATACCTAGATATTCTCATAACTATGCTCAATTCTGTCAATTGCTCAACAGTAATTTGTTTACCCACCGTAATACTTATGCTCTTGAGAGAAGCCACTAGTGAAACCTATGGCCCCCGGGTCTATTTTCCATCATATTTAATCTCCCGACAACAAGCTATTTCTGGCGCCGTTTTTATTTTGTTTTCTTTACTTTGCATCTTTATCATAAAAATACCAAAAATATTATCTTATCATATCTATCAGATCTCACTCTCGTAAGTGACCGTGAAGGGATTGACAACCCCTTTATTGCGTTGGTTGTGAGGATTTATTTTTTTGTATAGGTGCGAGGGACTCGTGCGTGGCCCGGAAGGCATTCCATCTTTCTTCAACAAGTATCGCTATGTTTTCGGTTTCGTTTCCTTCATGTGATATGTGCAAATCTTGGAGCATCTTTTGTGTTTTTTTCCCTTTTTCTTTTATGCACCATGCTGGTATGAGATATTACATGGTTGATTTATAGAAGGCTCATTGCACTTCACATATATCTTTTGAGTATGGCCTTGTAGAATGCTTCATGTGCTTCACTTATATCATTTGAAGTTTGGATTGCCTGTTTCTCTTTTGAAGAATGCTCTTTTGCTTCACTTATATTTATTAGAGCATGGTCTTTTATAGAAAGAATTAAACTCTCTTTCTTCACTTATATCTATTTAGAGAGTCAAAAGGAATTGGTCATTTGCATGGTTAGTCATAAAATCCTACATAAAACTTATGGATCACTGAATATGATATGTTTGATTCCTTGCAATAGGTTTGCGATATAGAGATGGAATATGTGGGAGGTACTAGTAAATGGTTGTGGTTAGTAAGAATATTGGTGTTAAGGTTTGTGATTCCCGAAGCATGCATGTATAGTCTCTCGTTATGCTATGAATTTGGAGCATGATTTATTATTGATTGTCTTCCTTATGAGTTGCGGTCGGGGTCGAGCGATGGTCTTTTCCTACCAATCTATCCCCCTAGGGGCATGCGGAGTAGTACTTTTCTTTGGTGGCTAATAAAACATTTGCAATAAGTATATGAGTTCTTTATGACTAATGTGAGTCCATGGATTATATGCACTCTTACCTTTTCGCAATTTGCTAGCCTCTACGGTACCGTGCATTGCCCTTTCTCACGTCGAGAGTCGGTGCAAACTTCGCAGGTGCATCCAAACCCCGTGATATGATACCCTCTATCACACAAAAGCCTTATTATATCTTCCTCAAAACAGCCACCATACCTACCTATTATGACTTTTCCATGGCCATTCCGAGATAAATTGCCATGCAACTTCCACCGCTTCCGTTTGATGACTTCAGCATTCATTGTCATATTGCTTTGCATGATCATATAGCTGACATAGTAGTTGTGGCTCAGCCGCTGTTCATCATTTTACATACATGTCACGCTAGATCATTGCACATCCTAGTACATTGCCAGAGGCATTCATATAGAGTCATATTTTGTCATAGGTATCAAGTTGTAATTTTTATTTCTTTTGAGTTATAAGTAAATAGAAGTGTGATGATCATCATTATTCATTTTTAGAGCAGTGCCCCAGTGAGGAAAGGCTGATGGATACTATGATTCCCCCACAAGTCAGGATGAGACTACGAACAATGAGAGAGAAAATATAAAAAGAAAAAAAAGAAAAAAAGAAGAAGAAAGAAAAAAGAAAAGAAAAAAGAAAGAAAGAAAAAGAAGAAAACAAAGAGAGAAGGGGCATTGTTAGTACCCTTTACCACACTTGTGCTTCAAAGTAGCACCATGATTTTCATATGGAGAGTCTCCTATGTTGTCACTTTCATATACTAGTGGGAATTTTTCATTATAGGATTAGATGCACGCCCACTTAGCTTTCATACTGAGCTTTCATACACTTATAGCTCTTAGTGCATTCGTTGCATGGCAATCCCTACTCCTCACGTTGATATCAATTGATGGGCATCTCCATAGCCCGTTGGTTAGCCCTGTCGATGTTAGACTTTCTTACTTTTTGTCTTCTTTATGTTTACCCCTATCATCATACTCTATTCCACCCGTAGTGCTATATCCATGGCTTGCGCTCATGTATTGTGTGAGGGTTGAAAAAGCTGAAGAGCGTTAAAAGGTATGAACCAATTGCTCGGCTTGTCATCGGGGTTGTGCATGATAAATACTTTGTATTAAGAAGATAGAGCATGACAAAAGTATATGATTTTGTCGGGATAACTTTCTTTAGCGTTGATATTTTGAAAGACATGATTGTTTGTTGGGATGCATGAGTATTGATGTCTTTATGTCAAATTATTGACCATTGCTTTGAATCACTTATGTCTTAATAATCATGCCATGATTAGATATATGATCAAGTTTATGTTAGGTAGCATTCCACATCAAAAATTATCTTTTTTATCATTTACCTACTCGAGGACGAGCAGGAATTAAGCTTGGGGATGCTGATACGTCTCCGTCGTATCTGTAATTTTTGATTGTTTCATGCCAATATTATACGACTTTAACATACTTTTGGCAACTTTTTATATGATTTATTGGACTAACCTATTGATCCAGTGCCTAGTGCCAGTTCCTGTTTTCTGCATGTTTTTTGTATCGCAGAGTATCCATATCAAACAAAGTCCAAATGAAATAAAATCTCACAGAGAATTATTTTGGAATATATGTGATTTTTGGGAGTTGGAATCACCGCAAACGGAGGCCCACACAGCCCACAAGACACCAGGGTGCGCCAGAGGCCCCTAGTGCGCGATGGTGGGTTGTGCCCACCTCGAATGTTGGTTGGAGCTCTACTTCGGGTGCAAGGAAGCTTATATCAAAGAAAAAATCGTGTTAAAATCTCAGCGCAATCGGAGTTACGGATCTCCGGGAATATAAGAAACGGTTTTCGGCCAGATCTGGGGACGTGAAACAGAAGAGGACAGAGAGGGAGATCCAATCTCGGAGGGGCTCCCGCCCTTCCGCGGCCATGGAGGCCATGGACCAAAGGGGGAACTCTCCTCCCATCTAGGAGGGAGGCCAAGGAAGAAGAAGAAGGAGGGGGCTCTCCCCCTCTCTCCCGGTGGCGCCGGAGTGGCGCCGGGGCAACGATCGGGACAACGATCTATAGCAACAATCTTGCTACCGTCCACACCAACTTTCTCCCCCTCTATGAAGCAGTGTAACACCTCTTCCCCCCGCTGTAATATGTACTTAAAAATGGTGCTCAACGCCATTAGTTCCCAATGATCTATGGTTATCCTATGATGTTTGAGTAGATCCGTTTTGTCCTGTGGGTTAATCATGTTCTTGGTTGGTATGATTGTATATTTTATTTATGGTGTTGTCCTATGGTGCCCTCTGTTCTCGCGCAAACGTGAGGGCCCCCCGCTGTAGGTTGTTGCAATATGTTCATGGTTCTCTTATGGTGGGTTGCGAGAGTGACAGAAACTTAAACCTGAGTAGGTGGGTTATGACGTATGCGAATAAAGAGGACTTGATACTTAATGCTATGGTTGGGATTCACGACCTTAATGATCTTTAATAGTTGAGGATGCTTGCTAGAGTTCCAATAATAAGTGCATATGATCCAAGTAGAGAAAGTATGTTAGCTCATGCCGCTCCCTCATATAAAATTACAAGAATGATTACCAGTACTTTTTATCGATTGCCTATGGACAAATAATTTTCTTGTTGACAAAATCTCTCTACTAAATCTAACTTAGTTGTGTCTTTATCTATACATCCCCTAGATTTTATTTACGTGCTCTTTATTATCTTGCAGACTTATCCTATAACACCTACAAAGTACTTCTAGTTTCATACTTGTTCTAGGTAAAGCAAACACCAAGCATGTGTAGAGTTGTATCAGTGGTCGATAGAACTTGAGGGAATATTTGTTCTACCTTTATAGCTCCTCATTGGGTTCGACACTCTTATTTATCGAAGAAGGCTACAAACGATCCCCTATACTTGTGGGTTATCAAGGTGCGCTTCACCGATGCCGTCTCCCACCTCACCGGGGCTACTTCACCGAGCACTTCGTTGCACCTCCGGCCCCCGAGGCCGTTGGGGCTTCACCAACGGTCTCGTCCACTTCATCGTAGCGCTCCACTGCCACTCAAGATATGCATCCGTGCTCGGCCAGCCAACGCCAGCGCATCACCCTCAATGGCTCTGAAGTGACCCGCACTCTAGCTACGCGAGCATGCCCAAACGCCGGCCCGAACTAGGTATCCATACATCACTCCCTTGTGCACTGTTCCGACGATGTTTGGATATCCTTTTGCTACTCTCTAGCTTACACACCTATGCAACTCTGACTTTAACTCTTGTTTCTTCTGGAGATATCATCTGAAACAAGCAAAACCATTTTTTAGCGAAGCATGAAGGCGCTACGGGACCTTGTAGACATCCTGCACACCCATATAACCTTGTAAGTATCTGTCCTCCAGTACAACAGCAAGGACGATTCCTCTTATTTGATCAATGATTCGCCGTGTCAAAAATGCAGAGGGGATGCAAGGAGCACAAGGCATGCACATCCAAGCAAGTGGTAACATGGACTTGTACATGGAACATCCCAAGCGCAAGCAGAGCTGCAGTGAGCCTGTACAACAAGCTAGCGTAAGTCCCTGCATTTCATTTAATTTTTACTGGCCTGTGTGTATGATTTGTGTGCATTGGCGGATCCACGAATTCAAGTTACCAGGGGCGAACATTTAACTTAAAAAATACGAAGGCACTTGCACTCCAGAAATCAACATAACTTGAGAAATGTGAAGCTACATGCACTTCAAAAACCAGCTAATGATCCAAAGTAGTTCAGATTATAAAACACTAAATGATGCAAGCACCAAAAACACGAAATGCAACATGGTGTACAAGGACTACTAACATGGTCTGTACTTGCTTGAATTATTCGTTCTCTGGCTGAAAATATCGAAGTGTAATTGCACCTATAACCAGTGCGCAAACTGCATATCAATATATCTATCCTGCACAAGTATGCCAATAGTTTCAAACAACAGATTAGAAAAGTATTTATGCTAGGCTGTCATGATACGGGGACTTTCTGGTAGATGGCCTCGACGTTTCCTCAAGCCATGAAAATGTACTATAATTTGCTTGTCATTAATGCCTGCAAATCTCTATGTCTCTCTCAACATAGCAGATCATTATTAGACACTAAATCCTTCAATGGGAGCATGCAAAATGCTTGCATTAGATCCCTCATTAGACACTATATGTTCATCACAAGGAGCATGTAAAATGTTTGCATCAAATCCTTCATTAGCAGTCTATTCATTAGACACTTCAGTCTCAAGAACAACATGAGCTTGTATGTTTGCACCGGAAACTTTATTAGATACATCGATTGATCGATTCGGTATTGATTGGGGGAGTTATAAAATAAGTAGAAAAATTGATTTCATTTTCTCATAGATTCCCTACATACAAGCAGTTTTACAACACCGTTAGGTTTAACTATTGGCCAGAAATTGAACAGTTGAATTAGATATAATCAGGGATGTGATCTACCTTCTCGTTGCGATTCCTGCTCTTGCAAGCTGTGACTGTTAGATTCTTGCAAGCTTGATGCCATGCTTTCGTCTTTGCCGCTGCCTCCCACGCAGGCTACACCCAGGGTTGGATCTTCATCTTCTTGTCCTTCCATTCGCTTGAAGCTTGGCAACCGCCCTCGAACAAGGGCGCAAGGAACTGCTGCGTCGGTCTGTCCAGCGGCGGCTAGGTTAGGAGCGAACCAGATTGGAAGCTAGAGCGAAGGAATTGGGATTTTTCCTGCAGTCGATCGATATGGGAGGCGCTAGTTTGGGCCGCGATCCTGCTATAGGGCCTGCCTTGTACTTATGTTATTGGCCCATCCAAATTGAAACATTTTTCTTCATTTTTTACATTGCCTGCTGTCGGTGGAAAACGAAACCTATGGGATCACAAGAATCCCTACTACGGTTGGCGGGGCGCGGGGTCGTGAGAAGAGCAGGTCTAACAGGAAGCACACGGATCGTTTACCCAAGTTCGGGCCGCGAGGATGCGTAATACCCTAGTCCTGCTTTGGTGGATGTATTTGAGTGTTCTTGTGTTCTTGAGCTAGCTACGGGGTGTAACTTGCCCAAAAGAGCCGAATCCCCCTCTAGTATGCCATGGGCCTCCTTTTATAGTTGAAAGGGGATGCCACAGTGGCACACAGGAGGTGGAAAGGTCTACAGTGTTGCGAGCTTATCGCTCGTATTACAGGACAAGACGCATTTAATGCATCGCTTAGGTGTCCCTTAGCTTTATCGGAGACGGGAACGAGGCCCATCCCGTCCGTTGCTGCCTTGCTACCTCTTGAGCACTGCGTTGGTTTTCCTTGAAGAGCAAAGGGTGATGTAGCAAAGTAGCGTAAGTATTTCCTTCAGTCTTTGAGAACCAAGGTATCAATCCAGTAGGAGCCCACGCACGAGTACCTCGCACCTACACAAACAAATAAATCCTCGCAACCAACGCGATAAGGGGTTGTCAATCCCTACACGGTCACTTACGAGAGTGAGATCTGATAGATATGATAGGATAATATTTTTGGTATTTTTATGATAAAAATGCAAAGTAAAGTAAACAAAATAAAAACGCAATGGAAATAGCTTGTTGTCGGGAGATTAATATGATGGAAAATAGACCCGGAGGCCATAAGTTTCACTAGTGGCTTCTCTCAAGAGCATAAGTATTTACGGTGGGTAAACAAATTACTATTGAGCAATTGACAAAATTGAGCATAGTTATGAGAATATCTAGGTATGATCATGTATATAGGCATCACGTCCGAGACAAGTAGACCGACTCCTGCCTGCATGTACTACTATTACTCCACACATCGACCGCTATCCATAATGCATCTAGAGTATTAAGTTAATAAGAACAGAGTAACGCTTTAAGCAAGATGACATGATGTAGAGGGATAAATTCATGCAATATGATATAAACCCCATCTTGTTATCCTCGATGGCAACAATACAATACGTGCCTTGCTGCCCCTATTGTCACTAGGAAAGGACACCGCAAGATTGAACCCAAAGCTAAGCACTTCTCCCATTGCAAGAAAGATCAATCTAGTAGGCCAAACCAAACTGATAATTCGAAGAGACTTGCAAATATAACCAATCATACATAAAAGAATTCAGAAGATTCAAATATTGTTCATAGATAAACTTGATCATAAACCCAGAATTCATCGGTCTCAACAAACACACCGCAAAAAGAAGATTACATCGAATAGATCTCCACGAGAGAGGGGGAGAACATTGTATTGAGATCCAAAAAGAGAGAAGAAGCCATCTAGCTAATAACTATGGACCCGAAGGTCCGAGGTACTCACACTTCATCAGAGAGGCTTTGGTGTTTATGTAGAAGCCCTCCATGATCGATGCCCCCTCCGGCGGAGCTCCGTAACAGGCCCCAAGATGGGATCTCACGGGTACAGAAGGTTGCGGCGGTGGAATTAGGTTTTTGGCTCCGTATCTGGTAGTTTGGGGGTACGTAGGTATATATAGGAGGAAGGAGTACATCGATGGAGCAGCATGGGGCCCACGAGGGTGGAGGGCGTGCCCCCTACCTCGTGGCTTCCTGGTAGAAGTCTTGACGTAGGGTCCAAGTCCTCTGGATCACGTTCCCGAAGTTTTCATTCCGTTTGGACTCCGTGTGATATTCTTTTTCTGCGAAACTCTGAAATAGGCAAAAAAACAGCAATTCTAGGCTGGGCCTCCGGTTAATAGGTTAGTCCAAAAATAATATAAAAGTGTATAATAAAGCCCGATAATGTTCAAAAGTAGAATATAATATAGCATGGAACAATAAAAAATTATAGATACGTTGGAGACATATCATGCCTCGCCTTGCTTCGACACGCGCCCAGGCCAGCGATGCATGCGGCGCCATGTAGGCAGGCAGGCAGCTGAAGTGGTTCGGTGGTAGGGTCTTCACGAAGATCTGCATGCCACCACGCAGGTGCTTGCTGGGTTGGCGTAGAGGCCACCCGTCCCCACACAGGTGCCTGCCGAGCTGGTTGAGCTAGCAGCTGCTTGGGTACGGCGGTGGAGTATTGGTGGACGCGGGCCTGGCTGTGGCCCCGCTAACGCCCTCGACAAGGGCCTTGCCGAGGGCCGGCAAGGGTCGTGCCGTGGCGTTGCAGTCGTCCCCGGCAAGGCGCTTGCCGGGGGTCTTCTGGATTCCCTTGGATGGGATCCCGCCGAGGGTCGCCGCCTTCTGGTCCCCATATGATCCCATATGTTTATGATCTGGACAAAGATCTGCATGCCACCACGGAGGTGCCTCCCGAGCCCTGGTCCCAACGTAGTTGGTTGGGTCGGAACCCGTGGGCTCAAGGGTGGCTCGCTCTGTTGGCATCGGGCAAGTTGCCCCGGCAAGGCTCTTGCCGGGGCCGCGGAGGCCGCCCCGGCAAGGGCCTTGCCGGGGGAGTCCACCTCGCCCTCTTGCTCTTTGGTGTTTCTGGTCTTGGCGTTGCCTTGGGCTTCGGCTTCTCTCCGGCTCCCCTCCTCTGCCCTTCCTAGTGTGGTCGTGGCGCGCGGCTCTGACTGCCCATGCACAAGTAAAGGGGTACAAAGGAGTGCCCCTACTTTTGTGCACCGACAGGAGCCCCCGGGCCTGGGCCACACATAAGCGCGACACGTTGTTGGTCCAGGCCTAGAATGGTGCGCGGGCAGGTGGGGCGGATTTTTACCGCAGTAACTGTTTCGCCCGCTGCGCTTCCCCATGACCCGCGTTGAACGCGCGACATGGAGGGGTGTGTGTGACGTGGGGGTCATGTGTGGGGCGGTTCCTGCACGCATGTGTCACATCACAGTTAATGGGAAAGGAGGCGGCCCGCGCCTTCCCCCTAAAATGGAATAACCGCGGGCGCACTGCTCACTTTACCCTTCCCTTGCATCTTCTTCAATCTCGGAACCGGCGTCCCCTTTTCCTTCCTTCCCAAGCTTTCGTCTTTGCTTGCCACCGCTTCATCTTCGCTGTCCTTCGCCCCTTGCTTCTCGCAGTCGCCATGGCTCCCAAATCCACCAAGGGCAAGGGAGTGGCCAAAGATGCCGGGGCGACGGAGCAGCCGGAGATGCCAATTGCGTCGAGGCCGTCCCAAATCGGTATCCATTCTTCGTCGACTACTTCTCTTGCGGCCTCTTCCCCCCTTCTCTGATTTCTTCAACGACGTCATGCACACCTAGGGCTTCCACCTTCTGGATTTTACTCCAAATGCCATGGAATGCATGGCTCTCTTCGCGCACCTCTGTGAGGGTTTTGCTGGGGTGCATCCCAACACAGCGCTCTTCCGCCACTACTACTTCCCTCGGATCCAACCGGGAGGCGCCATTTCCGGTTGCGTCGCCTGGATCCCACGGGCCAACAGGGCATACCCGGAGGGCGCTCAGAAGGAGAGGTGGGAAGAATGGCGGGGCCGGTGGTGCTTGATTGAGGAGGATGATCCACAAGATTTCTGCCAGGTTCGCCAGGCGCCGCTGGTCGGCGGAGCGACTGGAGTGATGTTGATGCCGACGATGCGAAGCTCACGGTCGCCACCACCAGGATTCTTCGCCTCAACAAGGCTGGGCTCACCCTTGAGATGATCGGGGCGGATTTCATCCGCCGCCGAATCGCTCCGATGCACAACAAGGGGAGGCCATCCTGGCTTTTCACGAATGCCGCCGCTATCATGAGGCTCCACCCCGGCCTGGACCACAACCTCACGGTGATGAGGCACACCCATCTCTGCCAACGGCTCTTTCAGCTTGATGTGAACCGCGATGGCGAGGTCGAGCGGTCCGGCAAGGCCGCGAGGGCCGCCGCAAAGGCTGGCAAGGTTGCCAAGGGGCCCTTGTTTAGGTTGCCGGTGGGAGTGGTCCCGCTGAGCAACAACTCTCACCGGACCGACATCATCGCCATGATGCCAGACTTCAACACGCATGGTCTTGAACCGAGCTGGGTCGAGCCGGAGGAAATTCAAGTGTAGGAGTTATTCGACACCTTGCATGAGGGGTACGTCACCGCCGAGCCGCGGCTCGTCCAGGACACCTCCCATGCGGAGCTGGACTATATCGCCGCCAGGGCGGCAGAGGCGGAGCTCGCCAAGGAGGCCGGCAGCGCCAGTGGCGTAGAGGACAAAGCCGCGGCGGAAGCAGAGGAGAAGGAACTCGCCCAGTGGGCGGAGGCCACTGGGGAGGCCAGCAGCGCCGGCATCGGGGTTCCTCTTGTCGAAGATGTGGTCGATGAGTTGTCAGAGGAGGAGGCTGAGAGCCACAGGGAGAGGGCAGGTCCTGCGGCGGGCCACCTCCGGCAAGCCGGTCCGGTCCGGCAGGGCCGTACCACCGCGGCAAGACCAGGAGGGATCCGGGCACCAGAAAAGGGCCCCGACGGTGAAGAAGTCGATGAAGGCCGCGGTGGCGAAGAAGAGGGCGACCGCCTCTTCTTCATCCAAACGCCCTCGGACTCCATCAGCTTCCCCTCCCCCAGCAGACAACGACACAGGGGTCACCTTCGACTTCGGGTCCCTCAGCCCATGGAGGAAGAGGAAAGCAGCAAAGGACGAGGTGGAGGACGAGCAAGTATTGTTCCTTTCTGTCATCTCCACCCCCTCAGGCTGTGCCACTTATCTCGACTTGTTTTCATCTTTGCAGGGACGCGGAGACGCTGGCCCAGAGGGTGAATAGGGCCAAGGCTTCGGTGGGCAGCCAGCCCCCGGCAGGCGCCGCTGGCGCACCGCTGGTGGTATTGAGCAGTCCAGACAGCAGCCCCTGGCGCAGCCCCCAGCGTAAGTCCATCACTCGCCCCTCGTCAACGTGTGTTGGGGGCACGGGCCCCTTGGTGCTAACCTTTCCACGATTGCAGGAGGAGGACAGTAGCAGGAGGAGCCACAGAGGGCTACCCCCAACACGCCGCCCCCATCGACCACACCGCCCTGAGGGGCGTCCCCGGCAAGGGCGCCAAGCACCGAGCCCATGCACACGGAGGAGGAGGAGGTGAACTCGAGCGCTGGTGGCTTTGCCTCAGCGCCAAACATTAGCGGGGAGGGGACCTCTGCTTCCCAGCCCGGCACGGGTAAGCCATTTGCCTTCCGTCCCTGTTCTCTTTTTTTGATCTTGGCCTTGCCTCATCCCCTTCTTGGTATCTAGATTTCCCCTCGGTGGACCCAGAGGACGTCGACACCCTCATCGAGGATGTCGACGTCCTCTGGGCCTCTAGGAGATGCTCTCAGAGGCCAAGCTCGGGAGGAGACCCTGGCCAAGGACCTGGAGGCCGAGAAGCTGCAGCGGAAGAACGAAGCCGCCAGCCACAAGGATTTTGTGGAGGGCGAGAATCGCTAGATCAGCCGCCTCGAAGACGTAGCCGGCAGGATCACCACGCAGCTGGCTACCGTGGGGATGCCAAATGTAAGGTATGCCCCAGAGCGCAGCGGACTACCAACGCCAAGCTGACCCTGTTCTTCAGGGCGTCCTCGGGGCCTAGAGCAGCTTCACTCCAACCGGGCGGCCTCCCTAGCCGATGAGTCCCGGAGGCTTTGCTGGGGTGCCATGACCAAGGTCCTCACCAAGGTGGCGTACTGGAACCCCACCCTTGACTTCGAGGCCGCGCTGGAGAGCTTGCCGGAGGATACTGACATCGCGCCGCTCAGGGAGCGTATCGAGCCCATCGTCAGCCGCGTTGGCGGAATTCTGAGGGTGGAGGGCCTGCGCCGGGATTAGGCACCCCGTTCTCTATGCTGCAGGTTCATGACCAAGACAATTTCTATATTTTGTTAGAACCGTGGCAAAAATTCATGTAATATAACTCTGCAATACTTTAGATACAATGCACGCAAGGTAGGTAGGCTTGCCGGCGCATAAACCCAGGGCGGTGTCTTGAGGACGGATCCCCATTGGCCTGCCGGGTGTGCTTGCAGCCGAGCGAACCACCTTGCCGCCCCCAACGCGGCCGCTCGAACTGTCGAGCTTGACTCGAGTCAGAATCGAGAGCGTTGCCGGTTGCTGAAGGCTACCCTGCCACTCTCGGCGCGACCGCTTGAGCTATTGGATTCTCACAATTGCGCCCCCTACCTTGCGTGCCAAAGATGTCGGTGGAAAACGATACCTATGGGATCACAAGAATCCCTACTACGGTTGGCGGGGCGCGGGGTCATGAGAAGAGCAGGTCTAACAGGAAACACACGGATCATTTACCCAGGTTCGGGCCGCGAGGATTCGTAATACCCTAGTCCTGCTTTGGTGGATGTATTTGAGTGTTCTTGTGTTCTTTAGCTAGCTACGGGGTGTAACTTGCCCAAAAGAGCCAAATCCCCCTCCAGTATGCCATGGGCCTCCTTTTATAGTTGAAAGGGGCTGCCACAGTGGCACACATGAGGTGGAAAGTTCTACAGTGCTGCGAGCTTATCGCCCGTACATGAGACAAGAGCGCATTTAATGCATCGCTTAGGTGCCCCTTAGCTTTATCGGGGACGGGAACGAGGCTCGTCCCGTCCGTTGCCGCCTCGCCTTGCTTCGACATGCGCCCAGGCTAGCGATTCATGCGGCGCCATGTAGGCAGGCAGGCAGTTGAGGTGGCGCGGTGGTAGGGTCTTCACGAAGATCTGCATGCCACCACGCAGGTGCTTGCTGAGTTAGCGTAGAGGCCACCTGTCGCCACGCAGGTGCCTGCCCAGCTGGTTGAGCTAGTAGCTGCTTGGGGACGGCGGTGGAGTCTTGGTCGAAGCGGGCCTGGCTGTGGCCCCGCTGACGCCCTCGACAAGGGCCTTGCCGGGGGCCCGACAAGGGTCTTGCCGTGGCGTTGCAGTCGTCCCCAGCAAGGCGCTTGCTGGGGGTCTTGTGGATTCCCTCGGCTAGGATCCCGGCGAGGATTGCTGTCTTCTAGTCCCCATCTGATCTCATATGTTTATGATCTTGACAAAGATCTGCATGCCACCACGGAGGTGCCTCCTAAGCCCTGGTCCCAACGTAGTTGGTTGGGTCGGAACCCGTGGGCTCAAGGTTGGCTCGCTCTGTTTGCATCGGGCAAGTTGCCGCGGCAAGGCTCTTGCCGGGGCCGCGGAGGCCGCCCCGGCAAGGGCCTTGCCGGGGGAGTCCACCTCGCCCTCTTGCTCTTTGGTGTTTCTGGTCATGGCGTTGCCTTGGGCTTCGGCATCTCTCCGGCCCCCCTCCTCTGCCCTGCCTAGTGTGGCCGTGGCGCGCGGCTTCGACTGCCCATACACAAGTAAAGGGGTACAAAGGAGTGCCCCTACTTTTGTACACCGACACCTGCTCGTGCCTTGGGACGAACAAAACTAGCCTGGGCCAACCTGGACGACTCAAACTAGGTGCACACATTCCAGCCACCCGAGGCGGCCGGCCATACCAGCCCCTACGGTGGCGCCGCCCCTTTTAGCGTGTATGATTGGGGTAGTGAAAAATATTCCAGTGGCGCTTTTGATTTACCCGCAGAATGGTTGAATTGCTTGTTTCTATGAATTGGGTTCGCCAATAATGTGAAGGATGCCAGTCTTTTCATGCTATTGTAGATTGCTTAGATCTGGATATGCCATCTGTAATCTATACAGTAAAAGCCAGTGTGCTGTGTGTGGCTACAACTAGTCTGACTACACGTCCTCATATAACATATCAAGGACACACCATCTTACCAGATTAACCATTCGACTTACCAATGCAGTGTGGGAAGAAAGAAGTATTGGGACTGCGTATCCAAGCAATTGATGCCATGGACTCCTTCGTAGAACCTTGTAAGCAAAAAAGAAGTTGCAGTGTGCCTGTACAAAGAGCTAGCATAAGTTCAGTTACCTGCTTCTCGGAGTTTTAGTTAGCCACTTATTGCAAAATTGTTCAATTATGTTGCTTGGCTTAATTTAGTTTGCTACTGAATACATAATGCCATAGACTGTTAATCCTATTATAGACTGCGCCTTTTTATGTGTTTGATACTTACTATTAAGAATTACCTGTTTGCCTAAACTTAAATAGCTACTTAAGCACATAGATAGCTGGTCATATATACTTCTAGGGTGCAGCAGAATTCACGTGTAATTTATGTTCTGATACCCTGCTTGTTTAAATGGTTTGCTGTTATCACTTGTAGCACTAGTAATGTTTGCATGTTCATAGATAGACAACTGTCGGGTTTATATGAGGGATACCTTCTTTTTGACTTATATATGTGTTGGAATCATTTTGCTTACATCAAAGAAATTCTGAGATATACGTGTTGCTGGTAACGGTACCGACTTGTTACTTTAATACGTTGCCAAGAACTTGTTAGTTTTACTAGTTCATGTGTACTTAAATACGTTGCCAAAACTGGTTAGTTTTACTAGTTTGATGTTAGTTTCTTATGGCTCTTGCAAAACTTTATTTATTGATTGCTAACATTCAAGTTTGCATGATCCAACTGAGACTCCGTTGGCACAACAGGTATGTTTTCAGAAACTTCCTTGTTTACCTGGTTTCTTCTTGTAACTTGTTGTTGTAATCATCTTACCAACTTCAAGTTTTCAGGATCCAATTGGAAGTCCAATTGCACAGCAGGTACATTTTCAAAAAATATTTGTGTAACATGTTTGCTGCTATAACTTGTTGCTCTAATCAAGTTACTGACTACTCAACTTTTCAGGATCCAAGAGAAACTCCAATGCCACAACATGTTCCATTTGCAAAACTTGTTTGTTTAACTGCTTTGCTGCTGCAACCGGTTTCTCTAATCACGTTATTGGCTACTCAACTTTTCAGGATCCAAGAGAAACTCCAATGCCACAACATGTACCTTTTGCAAAACTTGTTTGTTTAACTCCTTTGCTGCTACAACCGGTTGCTCTAATCACGTTACCGGCTACTCAACTTTTCAGGATCCAAGAGAAACTCCAATGCCACAACAGGTACCTTTTGCAAAACTTGTTTGTTTAACTGCTTTGCTGCTGTAACAACCGGTTACAATGATGTTAATAACTACTTTTCAGCATCCAATTGAAACTCTTTAATTCCTTGTTTGTTTAACTGGTTTGCTATTATAACTCCTAGTTGAGATGTTTTTCTAACTTCAACTTTTCGGAAACCAATCGGAACTTTAATGGCAAAACATGTTAGCCCAAGATCAAAGAGCGAGGTCCCCATGGACGTTGTATCATCCAACAATAGTGGCACCGGCCCAATCGTGCATCATGAATTGCCAACTGTTGATGCTCTAGAGGCTAAACTAGTGGTAGAAGGAGATTCTGCTTCTGCACTTAGAGATGAAGTGGACATGTTGAGGAAGCAAACAACACAATCACAAGCAGTACTCAAGACAACCATTAAATATTTGGTGGATTTCAAAACGAAGCAAGCTGAGACTGACCGCATTGTTAAGGTCCTGAAGGAAAAAAAGGAAATTAAATTACCACTTGGTAAATCATAGGTGAAATGTTCTTTCCATTGTTGAATAACCTTTGTGTTGTTTGTTCATTTAGTTGATCAAACCATTTGTTTTAGAGATCATGTAATAACTGTTTTTTGATTTTCGGTTTGTAATTTTATTTGAGCAAAAG
Source organism: Aegilops bicornis (assembly GCA_021605145.1). Lineage (NCBI taxonomy): Eukaryota > Viridiplantae > Streptophyta > Magnoliopsida > Poales > Poaceae > Aegilops > Aegilops bicornis. The sequence continues at coordinate 343,788,143 of CM038670.1, forward strand.
TCTGTATTAATTGATAAGACTCGGAGATATTTCATTTCGATTGTTGTGCCAGACCTACAAATATGCCAATTGGGCTGAATGTGCATTCGGCAATAATTGTAGTATAGAAGGACCATAAGTGGCACCCATCGAAAAGGGCCAAGATGTTGTACTAGCTTCGCTAAAAAAATGATGCTCTTCTAGCAAAAAAAAGTACAACGGCCTGGCTTATGTATGTTAGTTGATATTGTTGATCCATATACTCTATAAGTGTTTATATGTCTGTTAGTTTTGTACATTATTGGTTGATTGACTCGATATTTGAATCTTGATACATAGCTTGTGTACATATCTAAATCGAAATACACATTATGTTGCGTGTGACATTTGAGTTGGACATAAAGTGTTCCAAATATTCGAATTCACCTTAAACTGGATTCTAGCTTATGAATTCGAGTATCGGCATTTGTAAATCATATTCATATATGATAGTGGAATGCATCTTTGTCGTGCTTTTGAAGATATATAAAAACACACAGAATGATTTATAAAGGTTCGTATAGGAATACAAAATGGATTCGAATTTAGTTGCCAGGGTAAACGTGGATGCTTTTTGTCCCAAAATTCGAAAGAAGCGGCAAAATGTACACTCCCACGTTGGCTGCCCGAAGCCAGTGTTTGGGAGATGGAAATTACTGTCTACCCCTTACACGGACAATCCATCGGCCCAATTTCCACTTCTCTCAATAGGGGTAGGTTAGTAACTTCAATTAGATATGACACGACCGCCTCTGAGTCCATTCGAACACGGTGGGCGCCAAATATGGGCGGCAAAACACATTTCATTGAAGATCGTCTGAAAGACCTCTATTTCTCCCTCCATTTCCAAATTCATACATGTTGGGCGGTAAAACAAACTAGACTCGGCCGAAATCGATGTAAGCAAATATTTTCAATAGGGGCAGGTTTGTAACTTCACTCAGACGTAACACAACCGCCCTAACTGTTAGCCCCGTTCATACACCGTGGGCGCCAACCATGTGCGCCAAAACACCCTCTCCTCGCCCGAAATCGCTCTGGGCAAATATTGGCGAGATGCGAGATTACCGTCCTATCCCCAACCGACGAGACGTCCAAATTTTAAATGAGGGCTAAGTTCGTAACTTTCCCATATTTCAGACAGGCACGTCCCAAAAAGATGGTTCCCTGTACCTCTCCCTCTATTTTCCCATTCATATACCATCCACGCTAGAACACCATCCCCACAACAGCCTCCTCCGTCCGCCACCCCATCCATCGCCACTGTCCTCAACCATGCTGGAGCACCTACCAAGACCGTGTTGTCCACTGCTAGAGATGGACGTTTCTCATACACGGCGACGGACCAAGAGCCTTGCATCGTGTCCTCTCGCTTCATCGGCGTCGTCGTCCTCTTTGTCGGGGCCGCTCACACGACCTTCTCTTCCACCGCAACGGGACTTATCCCCCGATGCACCCGTCTACTGTCGCAGATTTGCTTGAACGCCACCGACAGCCATCGCACCCCTGATGCCTACACAACGCCGCAAGAGAGGTGGTACTTCATATCTCCTCAACTTTTTGATCTCAACCAGAAAATAGATCGTAACTTGGTTACAGTACTTTCTTTTCAGCTCTTAGAATTTAGTTCTTAGTTCGAAGCAAACAATGGATGCTAAATAGCATTTCCCTAGTTTGCAGCTTTAAATCTGTCATGGCACAGTCATAATAGGGTTTAATTGATCGTGCTTAGGGTTTAATTGATCATGTTTGTTCAGTGGTGGTTTCTTTAATAGAAATCGGAGGGGAAACCCTCTTTTGCTCAAAAAAATGCTTAGGGTTTCCCCCTTTTATGATCACTGTACGATCAGCATACGTGCTTCCTGTCATAATAGCACTGCTCCACCCATCAAGCTAAACAAGCTTAGTTGTTCAAATACGAATCTGATATATTATTAAAATATATTTAATTGGTCAGCTAAATGTTCCTAATTTAGTTTAAAAAATGCATGTTCTTCGCTCGGGTGTGTATCTCTACAGGTTGCCCACGGTGGGCCACGGCCCACCGTGGGATTTTGGGTCGGCACAGGCCCGCTTCCCCTCTGTTCTGCTACGCGCTTCCGATCTCTACACGCCCCCAGCCGCCTGCCTCGCTGACGACTTGTCGTCCCCAGACGGCATGACTCTAGGAGGAGACGCCGGACTAAAAGGAGGTCAGGAGCCGCTCGCCCAACAGCGTCACCGTTGCCCGGCCGTGCCGCCGTGCCTACCTTCCCAGTCCGTTCAGGGCTCAGGCATGCAGCACCCACTAAGCCAAGCCGATTTATCCTGAGATACGTCCTCAACACTCAGCAGCCACTCCTCATCACCCAATTTCTAATTGATTCATTACTCATTAGGCAGGACTATCATTAGGGTTTGTTGTGTGCTGATTGCTACCTACACTTAATGGTTCAGATGTATTTCAGTAATCTTTAGTACCAGGGTTTCGAAATTCCGGCCCTAGGAACAGACACTAGTCATTTTGGATTGTTGGCCGTAGTGACATTGACCCAGATTACTACTGCAGGCTAGGATTGTTGACAATTTTACTTGTCTTTCTTAGTCATTCGATATGATACCCAATTATTCATGTCGATTAGTTGCAAACAATAAGTGCTAGACAAACTTCTTGATTCGGATTTTGGACGGTCTCTTACTGCAGTTACAATTATGCATACTTGTCCTAGTAAGCTCACAGGTAAATGATTGACTCACTACATCTATGCTTGCCTTGTCATATTTATTGTCAATATTCTTTTAAGGTCGACCACCCTATTTCAAAATACTAGAACCGTAGACATGAGTGAATAGTATTTCTCTGTGTGATCTCTTCCATCATGTGTGGGCAACGAACACTTCATTGTATAGAAAGAAAGTGTCATTCTAGCTTTTAAATAGACTACGATCTTTTACATGGAATACAATCTGCCTACTTGCTTTGTGTCGTAGTACCAGCACTCCACCCTTGAGGCTGAACATTACGCCACTGATAATTAATTAGTTTAATTGTTCAAATACGAATTTGATATGATTCTAATGTTCCTACTTCAGTTTTGAAATGTGTGTCTGCCTGTTATAGAGACATAAGAGGTTTGTATTTTTGTGTGTGGTTTGTTCAGCATGGTTGGGGGTGAACTTTGCATATGCAGGGATTTATAGGGAGACACTCTTCTAGTTGAATCTACAATGCATTCCATAAATAATCTGACTACTTTTTTTGTTTTCATGAATCTCATATTCTGAACAGCATCATAATGATTATGAGCTTGCGTGCATGGAAAGAATAAAGCAGAACAATGCCATGGCTGTCAAACTTGGCATTAAGGGACTGAAATCGAGTCTGGATGCAATGCAATGCAAACGCTCTCCACCTACAGTTTCATGCTCAGAATATGATCCTAACAGTGATTCTGAGCTAGAGGGAGCCTAAGATAATGTAGCTCCCTAGTGGAGGAGTCAGAGGTAGATGCCCTATCTTATTCACCCATCAAGGTGCTTGCTCTAACTTTCCAAGGTTATATTGGTCGCACATATCTTGCAATCGATGCTTTGCATTGCTTCTACTTTGTTGCAATCGCCATTAGCTTATTTTACACATCGTGTATGTGAATACGCCCTGCCTATCCATTTTCAAAGACATATTCCATCTGTCATCATACCATATTTATCCATTCAAATGTTGTTCTTGTGTATCAGACGTTCAAAAGGAAGAGGGCGATTGCTGATCGCGGAGGAGCACGAGCAAAGTATTTGGAAAAGGTAGTGACACCTGATAAATCAAATAGCCCATTAGGTGTAGTTGCAATATCACCTGACCCACAAAACACCCCAACTCTAGCAGACTCTAGCCCTACTACACTGGTCATTTCTGATGCCCCAACTCAGCAGACCCCAACTGCATCAAACAGTATGATGATGCCGGTTGTCATAGCACTAGCTCTACGACGCAAAACCCCCATCCGAGCAAAGAGTAGACCAAATCCAGTTGCCAAATCCCTTTTCGAAACAGAGAGAGCCCCAATTGCAGCAAATAGGATCCCTGTTCCATTTCTTCCCAGTTTAGAAGATGAAGCTTATATTGTTGTCAGGAACTTTGTGTGCATCTTTCCTTCATGGAAAGATTATACCGCATAAACAGAACAATTTCCAGTCTTCCTCCGCAACTTACGCGTAAGTAATGTACTAATGTTATTCGTCGTAATTACTGCATATGTTTCTGCTGACAGAAGACACAAGATTTCATTCTTTTAAATACGTGAGGACCAAACCGGATTGTCAAGACGAGCAAGGGTTGGTTGCGCTTTTCAAGCACTCATTGATGAAGTATCGTTCCTACCTGAGGCAAGCGCACTTCGATGGCAAGCCTCTAAACGAAATTTCTATATAGTTTGCTGCTACATTTATGAAACAGTGACTGGAATAATCTTGTTACACATTGGTCTCTGGCTCATAGCGTAAGGTACCGCTTCATTTATATCACATCACAATTTGAACTACATTCCTGCATTTGCCTTAAGGTCTCATTTGTACGAAAACTATTAGCAGAAGAACATTCATTCTCAAGGGACCATAGAATCTCGCAACTATACTGCACACTGCATTGCTCTTGTGAGTACCTCTTGCCCTGTATGACCATACTTACTTTCATAGCTCTTTCATTATGTAGCATCACTGAACATGTTAGCCTCGTTATCGTCCATTTGGTGGACATTATAAGATCCGTATGGACTCTTACATAAATTTAGAATCAACTCAATGCTTTTGAAGAGGTTTAGCTCTGCAGTCCTGCTGTAAGGACTGAACATCCTTTATCACTGTACTTACATTAACATATACTCCCTCCGTCCCATAACATAAGAACGTTTTGTACAGTACACAGTGTTCAAAACACTCTTGTATTATGGAAAGAGGGATTGATTCATTGTGTAGCATTCTGCATCTTATCTCCCTCACCCGCCATTTACTAAAAAATATCATATCTATATTTAATCTTACCAAAATGTTGAATCTGAGAGACTATGCGGTCTTGAAGTGTAGCCCATTGCTCTTGTCAAGACATTTTTTCCTGTAACGCTTGTACTTCCAGGGATTGGTAGTTGATTATGTAGCATCAATCTGCATCTTATCTTCATTATCCTCTATCCCTTCCCGTATTATCATATCTATAATTACTCTCTACAAAATGTAGTGTACATGCAATGCCTATGAAGAAGATTTCGTGCTGAAATTCTTGAGTTATCCTTCCCTTGACATGGAGAAGGGAATTATAAAGCCGGTGTTAACTGTTAATGTAAGTCAGTCCTTCTAAAGCCTTTATCCTCAACTGCTGTTTAATTTGCTCATACTCCCTATCGTTTACTACTGTTTAGTTTGTTGTTTCTATCAAAATGCATGTTCGCAACAACCGTAAGTTCCATGTTTTACTTGTAAAACCAAATTCCTTATTCATACCATGCACATTACTCAATACTCCCTATATGTATGCTTGTTTTTGTGGAATCATAATCCAGTTTGTGGTGAAGCAGCCCACGTTTGCACCTTGTCATCTCCTGTTTTATCTTACTGATGTGGCTGATGATATGAACAACATGCCATGCACATTAACCAAAATAGATACAATGATTGTCTTTGCCCTTCATCTATGCTTCTTATGTTGACATGGTAATCCAGTAGTGCGGTGAAGCTCCCCGCATTATGAACAATGCCAAATCATGCTATTGATATTTTGAACTTACACTTTATTTTCTAATTTGAAATTAGATGGAATTGACAGCACAGTTATCATCTTTGTTTATACACGTGCAAAACCTGCCATCTCTCTGCTTATTTTGAGGGTGATATGCTTGATGGCATGCACAAGTCTGCTGAAGGCTGTGAGACAAACCAAACACATATTGCAGCAAAGAAGGCAAAACATCTTGAAGATAGCGAGACAACCCCAAAGTCTTGTCTTGATGCAGTGTTCAAGTTACTTGAGACTAGCGATCGAGACAAGCTCACAATTTCTTTATGCGAATCAGTTCGACTTCTTCAGTCCCATGTTTTAGCAGAAAGGCATTCTGCAACTCAACTTCGACTTGAAGTCCTATCTCTAAGAAAGATTGTAGAGAACACTAATGAGAAACTCATTGCTAAACTGCTGCACCTAGAAGCTATGACAGACATGCTAGGCCGGTCTCACAGCCTTGCTTAGCAACTTGCGCAGCAGTTCCCGCGCAAGGCTAACCTTTCTTGAACTGTCTTGGAAGTGGTCTCGGTTCAGTATTATTTTGTTATGCTGCGATGGTGCCCAGTTTTTGTAATCTACTTCTTCGTTGCGCTTTATGATCACTGGTGGTGAACTTCGATGCCCGGTGGATGCAATATACGATAAACCCTTTATTGTATAGGTTTATTCTAAGTTACTATGTCATAATTTCTTTATTGTATAGATTAAGTTTGTTCTTAATTCCTACTAGTTACTGCCATCATTCGCTATCTGAAAAAAATATGATGTAGTCGACCGGGCCGAAACATTCGCCTCTAACGGGCCTAGTTTTTAGCGGGCCACAATCGGGTCGGCCTGCATATTTCTTGGGCCCGAATGGCCATTGGGGACTTCACACTTTGTGCCAGGCCCACAACTTACTCCGGCCTATATTCGGCCCAAATTTTAGTTGGGCCTTTTGTGGACCCAACGCTTAGTTCGGCCCATGTAACGTTGGGCCATTAACAGGCTAAATATTCTGCTGGTCTGTTATGGCCCAGAAGAAACCATGGGCCTTTAGCAGGCCAAAAATCATGTTGGGCCTCAATTTTCACTAGTCGTCGACGGGCCTTTAGCAGGCTGAAATGTAGACCGGGCCTTTTTTGGCCCACTTATATGACAGGCTATTACCAGGTCGAAACATATCTCGGGCCTTAGTTGGCCCACTGATATCATGGGCCTTTAAGAGGCTGAAAGCTTAGTACAGGCATCAATGGGCCGAATTATACGATAGGCCTTTAATAGGCCCAAAGTCACGTTGGGCTAAACTGTTGCCACCTTTATCATGGGCCGTTAGTGGGCCGGATGTCGCGTCGGACCATATATGGCCCATGGGCAGCACGGGCCATTCCCAGGCCGAAAGACACACCAGGCTTAAATGGGCCCATGTCTACATCGGGCCTCTAGTAGGCCGAAAGTCACTGGGCCGTAATTGGGCCCAAATATTCGGTGAACAATTAACAGGCCAGATATGGCTTCGGGATGTAAATGGGCCTTTATTAAACAGGTCGTTATTGGGCTGGCCTACTAGTACCTGAGTAAGTACTACGGGCCTTTGACTGGGCCTGCCTTTTTGACCTATATGGTCCTCCGTTGGGCCCTGCCATGTGTCGATGTATCATAGGCATGTCTCCTCCAATGGACGGACGACATCTGGCCCACCGAGGAGCAAACACTTGTTTCCTCCGGCCAATGAGAATTTTACACGTGGAAAATCCCCTTTGGTCCAGGCTGTTAACGGGTTATCGGATCCAAAACCGGACCCAATAGCTTAACGGCGACCCATTACGGTCGATGCCACGTGTCGGTCACCCTTGACGAAAGAACTTCTATGACGCGTGATTTATCGTCATGGAAGTGGACACTTCCGTGATGATAATTTTGGTAATGTCATGGAACACTTCTCTGACAACGAGATATGACTATCTTGATTACGTCATTAAATGCATACTGGATGTACATGCATGACAGAAAACGTGACCTATTGTGATAAACATGTATCATCACGGAAGTGTATTTTTTTTGTAGTGATACTTAGTGCAAAATGAAGGCTAGCAAAAGATTGAGAAGCGACCAACCGAGAAACAGATAATTTGATAAGCGAGCATTAACACCGAATAATGCACCACAAGTAGGATATAATTTCACTGCATAATTATTGACTTTCGTGCTTGCATAGGGAATCACAAACCTTAACACCAATATTCTTACTAAAGCATTATTACTCATCAACAAAACTCACATATCACATCATCATATCTCAAAACTATTACTAAGAATCAAGTTTATTTTGTCCAATGATCTTCATGAAAGTTTTTATTATATCCTTCTTGGATATCTATCACTTTGGGACTAATTTTTATGTGTTGCTTTTGATAAGCTTAAACAAATATAAGTGAAGATCATGAGCATAATATTTCTTTCTTTCTCTCAAATTAATTTAAGTGAAGCAAGAGAGAACTTCTTGAAAATTTTACTAACTCTGAAATAAATCTAAGTGAAGCAAGAGAGCATTTCTTCAAAAATACTAAAAGCACACCATGCTCAAAAAGATATAAGTGAAGCACTAGAGCAAGTCCATAGCTCATAAAAATTTAAGTGAAGCATAGAGAGCAGTTCTAACAAGTCATGACATAATTTTGGCTCTCTCAAATAGGTGTGTCCAACAAGGAATCAAGACTTAAAACACAAAATAAAACAAGCAAAGACTCATATCATACAAGACGCTCCAAGCAAAACACATAGTATGTGACGAATAAAAATATAGCTTCGAGTAAAATACCGATGGTCGTTAGAAGAAAGAGGGGATGCCACTCGGGGCATCTCCAAGCTTAGTTGCTCGCTCTCTTTTGGATAGTAGCTTGGGATTCCAGGGAATCCCCAAGCTTAGGCTCTTCTTACTCTTTTTTCCTTCACCCAGCATAAGATAACCCAAAACTTGAAAACTTCAATCACACAAAACTCAACAAAACCTTCATGAGATCCGTTAGTAAAAGAAAGCAAATCACTACTATAAGTACTGTAGAAAACTAATCCATATTCTATTTTTGCATTATATCTACTGTATTCCAACTTTTCTATGGCAAAAGCTCATCAAATAAAACCATAGAGCAATCAAAATAAGCACACAACGCAAAGAAAACATAATATGTCAAAACAGAATAGTCTGTAGCAATCTGACTATTTTGAAAAGTTCTGGAAATCCAAAATTTCTGAAAAAATAGGATGACCTGAGAAATTCGTATATTAATCTTCTACAAAATAATTGGCATTTTATCACGCTCTGGTAAAAAATGAGAATTGTTTTCATGAGCGCAAAAGTTTCTGTTTTTCAGCAAGATCAAACAACTATCACCCAAGAAGATCCTATAGGTTCTACTTGGCATAAACACAAATTAAAATACAAAAAACACAATCATAACAATAGCATAATTGTGCAAACACTCAAGAACAGAAAGCAAAAAGGGGAAATAAATTTTATTCATTGGGTTGCCTGCCAACAAGCGCTATAGTTTTACGCCCTTAGCTAGGCATAAAGCAAGGATCTAAGTTTTGTCATCTTTGTTGAACTCTTCAATTAAACACTTAGAATCCTTTAGAGATTTAGCATAGAGATTTTCAATAACAATACTCCTAGGAACAAATTTACAGAATTCATTCTTGCCAAAGGGATTTTTATAACTTCAACAAAATCCGGGTGGATACCTCACCGGTGGCCATCTTCATCATCCAGGCGCTCTCCATGACGAGAAGAGAGTAGTTCACCCTCGGTGCTGAGGGTATGTACCAGTAGCTATGTGTTTGATCTCTCTCTCTCTCTCTCTCTCTCTCTCTCTCTCTCGTGTTCTTGATTCGGCACGATCTTGATGTATCACGAGCTTTGCTATTATAGTTGGATCTTATGATGTTTCTCCCCCTCTACTCTCTTGTTATGGATTGAGTTTTCCTTTTGAAGTTATCTTATCAGATTGAGTCTTTAAGGATTTGAGAAACTTGATGTATGTCTTGCATGTGCTTATCTGTGGTGACAATGGGATATTCACGTGATCCACTTGATGTATGTTTTGGTGATCAACTTGTGAGTTCCTTTACCTTGTGAACTTATGCATAGGGGTTGGCACATGTTTTCGTCTTGACTCTCCGGTAGAAAATTTGGGGCACTCTTTGAAGTTCTTTGTGTTGGTTGAATAGATGAATCTGAGATTGTGTGATGCATATCGTATAATCATACCCATGGATACATGAGGTGACATTGTAGTATCTAGGTGACATTAGGGTTTTGGTTGATTTGTTTCTTAAGGTGTTATTCTAGTACGAACTCTAGGATAGATCGAACGGAAAGAATAGCTTCGTGTTATTTTACTACGGACTCTTGAATAAATCGATCAGAAAGGATAACTTTGAGGTGGTTTCGTACCCTACAATAATATTTTCGTTTGTTCTCCGCTATTAGTGACTTTGGAGTGACTCTTTGTTGCATATTGAGGGATAGTTATATGATCCAATTATGTTATTATTGTTGAGAGAACTTGCACTAGTGAAAGTATGAACCCTAGGCCTTGTTTCAACGCATTGCAATACCGTTTTTGCTCACTTTTATTACATGTTAACTTGCTGTTTTTATATTTTCAGATTACAAAAACCTATATCTACCATCCATATTGCACTTGTATCACCATCTCTTCGCCGAACTAGTGCACCTATACAATTTACCATTGTATTGGGTGTGTTGGGGATACAAGAGACTCTTTGCTATTTGGTTGCAGGGTTGTTTGAGAGAGAACATCTTCATCCTACGCCTCCCACAGATTGATAAACCTTAGGTCATCCACTTGAGGGAAATTTGCTACTGTCCTACAAACCTCTACACTTGGAGGCCCAGCAACGTCTACAAGAAGAAGGTTGAGTAGTAGACAGCAAGAAATTTCTGGCGCCGTTGCCGGGGAGGTGAGTGCTTGAAGGCATATCTTTAGATCTTGCAATCGAATCTTTTAGCTTCTTGTTTTAGCACTAGTTTAGTTTATAAAAGAAATCTACAAAAAAATGGAATTGAGGGTGCCTCATATGCTTCATCTTTTTAATATCTTTCTTGAAAAATAAGGAATCCGATAATTGTGCCAAAATGCTAGAAGAAGAATGCATTAAAATGTTTGGCACTAAATCTTTGAATGATGAGCATGATTGCAATGTTGTTAGTACAAACTCTTTGAATATCCATAGTACTAATGATGGTTGCACTAGTCATGATGAAAATGTCTCTTATAAGCATGTTAATTTCTATGGAGTGCATAGAGTTTGCAAGTACACACCAAATAGGGAAGATAGATTTTGCAAGAGGCATAAGTATTTAGAAACTAAATGGTTGCAAGAAAGACTAAATGTTTGTGCTGAAAATTTAAATTTTCTTAGCCATCCCTGTGAACTTTGCAATGAACGTGGTCATTTAAATATCCAATGCAAATTGTTTCATGATCGTAACATGTCCAAAATTTGTGATGACTTGATTTCCCTTGCACATCATAAAGAACTTAGTTTGCTTGTGGGTTATGAAGAAATGAAACGTATAACTAAGGATATGCTAGAATTTGTACTTGATAAAGTTCTTGATTTTGATCTAAAGGAAATTTATATGTATTGTGCGGTGAATTGCATTGAAATCCTAATGTTGCCAATTACATAAAGACAAGAAAACAAATAGAAGATGAAGAGAATACTAATGAAAGGGAAGAGATTTCCCAATATCCTCCTATTCTTTCTTATGATGAATCAGGTAACGAGGAGGATCTTTCTATTCAACCAATCTCATTAATAAGGAGCTCCAAAAAGAGGATTAAACCCACACATGATGTGAAGAAGAATAAGAAAAGACGGAGAAGCAAAGGTAAAAAGGTATCCCTCCCAAATTATTTTGCTCCTATTGCTCATTGTGATGATGATAATTGCTATACTATTGGTGCTATCCACACTATTAATGATGAGAGTGATTATGATTATGATATGAAAAGGCCCAAGCTTGGGGATACCATGTTTGATGAGAATGACAAGTTTGAGAATTTATTTGCTGCGATTAATGATTGTCCCAAGCTTGGGGATGCTATGTTTTATGAAGATGATATGTTTAACCTCCCAAGTTTTGACGAGCAAATTTATTATGATGAAAGCATGCCTCCTATTTATGATGATTATATTGATGAAAGTGGGTTTGGAAGAGTGTAAATTTTTGGAAGTAATGATCCCACTATTTGGGAGGATTTTGAATATTATTGTGATAATTATGAAAGTTGATTTGGAGAGGTCATGACTTTATTTAGTGATGAATCCACTATTTCGGAAGAGGTTCCTATTGATTATGAAAACAAAGTTGCTATCTATGATTATTATTGTGATGACATGTATGCTATATAGAACAATGATAACTATGAAACTTGTCATCATGCTTTTAATTTTCAATTGGATTATGCCTCACATGATAGTTATTTTGTTGAATTTGCTTCCACTACTATTTATGAGAAGAAATTTGCTTATGTGGAGAGTAATAAAATTCTATGCTTGTAGATCATGAAAAGAATGCTTTATGTGATGGTTATATTGTTGAATTTATTCATGATGCTACTGAGAATTATTGTAAGGGAGGAATATATGCTTGTAAGAATTGCAACAATATCAAGTTTCCTCTCTATGTGTTAAAAGTTTTGAAGTTATGCTTGTTTTGCCTTCCTATGCTAGTTGATTATTGTTCCCATAAGTTGTTTGCTCACAAAATCCCTATGCATAGGAAGTGGGTTAGACTTAAATGTGCTAGCCATATTCTTCATGATGCTCTCTTTATGTAACAATTCTTATCTTTTATGTGAGGATCATTGAATCCATCATGCCTAGCTAGGGGCGTTAAACGTTAGCGCTTGTTGGGAGGAAACCTAATTTTATTTTTGTTCTTTGATTTTTGCTCCTGTTTAGTAATAAACAATTCATCTAGCCTCTGTTTAGATGTGGTTTTATGTTTTAATTAGTGTTTGTGCCAAGTAGAACCTTTGGGAAGACTTGGGTGAAGTCTATGCGATCTTGCTGTAAAAAACAGGAGCTTTTGCGCTCATGAGATTAGCTGCCATTTTTTACTGGAGAGCTCTTTTAGGTTGATTCTTTTTGCAGATGATTAATATACAAATTCCTCACGTTTACCAATTTATTTCAGAATTGTTGGAGTTCTATAAGTATTCGAACAAATCAGATTACTAAGACTGTTCTGTTTTTGACAGATTCTGTTTTCATTGTGTTGTTTGCTTATTTTGATGAATCTATGAGTAGTATCGGAGGGTATTAACCATAGAGAAGTTGGAATACAGTAGATATTACACCAATATGAATTTAGAATGAGTTCACGACAGTACCTAAGTGGTGATCTATTTTCTTATACTAACGGAGCTTACGAGTTTTCTGTTGAGTTTTGTGTTGTGAAGTTTTCAAGTTTTGGGTAAAGATTCGATGAACTATGGAATAAGGAGCGGCAAGAGCCTAAGCTTGGGGATGCCCAAGGCACACCAAGGTAATATTCAAGGACAACCAAGAGCCTAAGCTTGGGGATGCCCCGGATGGCATCCCCTCTTTCGTTTTCGTTCATCGGTAACTTTACTTGGAGCTATATTTTTATTCACCACATGATATGTGTTTTGCTTGGAGCGTCATTTTATTTTATTTTATTTTTCTTGCTGTTTGAATAATATCCAAAGATCTGAAATTCTTAAATGTTATAGAGTCTTCACATAGTTACATAATTATTCGACTACTCATTGATCTTCACTTATATCTTTCGGAGTAGTTTGTCATTTTCTCTAGTGCTTCACTTATATCCTTTTAGAGCACGGAGGTGGTTTTATTTTGAAGAAATAGATGAACTCTCATGATTTACTTATAATATTTTGAGAGTCCTAAACAGCATGGTAATTTGCTTTGGTTATGAAACTATTCCTAATATGATAGGCATCCAAGATGGGTATAATAAAAACTTTCATATAAAGTGCATTAAATACTATGAGAAGTTTGATACTTGATAATTGTTTTGAGATATAAAGATGGTGATATTAGAGTCGTGCTAGTTGAGTAATTGTCAAATTGAGAAATACTTGTGTTGAGGTTTGCAAGTCCCGTAGCATGCACGTATGGTAATCGTTGTGTGACAAATTTGAAGCATGAGGTGTTCTTTGATTGCCTTCCTTATGAGTGGCGGTCGGTGACAAGTGATGGTCTTTTCCTACCAATCTATCCCCCTAAGAGCATGCACGTAGTGCTTGGTTTTGATGATTTGTAGATTTATGCAATAAGTATGTGAGTTCTTTATGATTAATGTTGAGTCCTTGGATTATACGCACTCTCACCCTTCCATCATTGCTAGCCTCTTTGGTACCGTGCATTGCCCTTTCTCACCTCGAGAGTTGGTGCAAACTTCGCAGGTGCATCCAAACCCCATAATATGATACGCTCTATCAGCAATAAGCCTCCTTATATCTTCCTCAAAATAGCCACCATACCTACCTATTATGGCATTTCCATAGCCATTTCGAGATATATTGCCATGCAACTTTCCACCGTTCCATTTATTATGACACGCTTCATCATTGTCATATTGCCTTGCATGATCATGTAGTTGACATCGCATTTGTGGCAAGGCCACTATAACTAATTTTTCATACATGTCACTCTTGATTCATTGCCCATCCCGGTACACCACCGGAGGCACTCATATAGAGTCATATTTTTTTCTAGTATCGAGTTGTAATCCTCGAGTTGTAAATAAATAGAAGTGTGATGATCATCATTATTAGAGCATTGTCCCGTGTGAGGAAAAAAAGAAAAAAAAAGAAAGGCCAAATAAAAAAGAGAAAGGCCAAATAAAAAAATAAAAAATGAGATAAAAAGAGAGAAGGGACAATGTTACTAGCCTTTTTCCACACTTGTGCTTCAAAGTAGCACCATGATCTTCATGATAGAGAGTCTCTTATTTTGTCACTTCCATATACTAGTGGGAGTTTTCATTATAGAACTTGGCTTGTATATTCCAATGACGGGCTTCCTCAAAATGCCCTAGGTCTTCGTGGGCAAGCAAGTTTGATGCACACCCACTTAGTTTCTTTTGTCGAGCTTTCATATATTTATAGCTCTAGTGCATCCGTTGCATAGAAATCCCTACTCCTCGCATTAAAATCAATTGACGGGCATCTCCATAGCACGTTGATTAGCTACGTCGATGTGAGACTTTCTCCTTTTTTGTCTTCTCCACACAACCTCCATCATCATATTCTATTCCACCCATAGTGCTATGTCCATGGCTCGCGCTCATATATTGCGTGAAAGTTGAAAAAGTTTGAGAATACTAAAGTATGAAACAATTGCTTGGCTTGTCATCGGGTTTGTGCATGATGGGAGCATTTTGTGTGACGAAAATGAAGCATGGCCAAACTATATGATTTTGTAGGGATGAGCTTTCTTTGGCTACGTTATTTTGAGAAGACATAATTGCTTGGTTAGTATGCTTGAAGTATTATTATTTTTATGTCAATATTAAACTTTTGTCTTGAATCTTTCGGATCTGAATATTCATGCCACAATAAAGAAAATTACATTGAAAATTATGTTAGGTAGCATTCCACATCAAAAATTC
The DNA here is from genome assembly GCA_021605145.1 of Aegilops bicornis. NCBI lineage: Eukaryota > Viridiplantae > Streptophyta > Magnoliopsida > Poales > Poaceae > Aegilops > Aegilops bicornis. The sequence continues at coordinate 343,803,583 of CM038670.1, forward strand.
TGTTTTATCATTTACCTACTCGAGGACGAGCATGAATTAAGCTTGGGGATGCTTGATACGTCTTGAACGTATCTATATTTTTTATTGTTACATGCTATTATATTATCCATCTAGGATGTTTTATATGCTATTTTATACGATTTTTGGGACTAACCTATTAACCCAGAGCCCAGTGCCAGTTTCTATTTTTCCTTGTTTTTGAGTATCGCAGAAAAGGAATACCAAACGGAGTCCAACTGACCTGAAATTTTACGGAGATTGTTTTTGGACCAGAAGAAGCCCACAGAGTACCGGAGATGGACCAGAAGAGTCCCGAGGCCACCACGAGGGTGGGGACGCGCCCTACCCCCTGGGCGCGCCCCCTACCTCGTGGCTGCCTCATGGACCCCCTGACTTTTTCCCGACGCCAACACCTCTTATATATACCCAAACTTCCAGAACATAACCTAGATTGGGAGTTCCGCCGCCACAAGCCTCTGTAGCCACCAAAAACCAATCGGGATCCTGCTCTGGCACCCTGCCGGATGGGCAATCTCTCACCGGTTGCCATGACGAGGAGGGAGTAGTTCACCCTCGGGGCTGAGGGTATGTACCAGTAGCTATGTGTTTGATCTCTCTCTCTCTCTCTCTCTCTCTCTCTCTCTCTCTCTCTTTCTCTCGTGTTCTTGATTCGGCACGATCCTGATGTATCGCGAGCTTTGCTATTATAGTTGGATCTTATGATGTTTCTCCCCTCTACTCTCCTGTAATGGATTGAGTTTTCCCTTTGAAGTTATCTTATCGGATTAAGTCTTTAAGGATTTGAGAACACTTGATGTATGTCTTGCATGTGCTTATCTGTGGTGACAATGGGATATTCACGTGATCCGCTTGATGAATATTTTGGTGATCAACTTGCGATTTCAGTGACCTTGTGAACTTATGCATAGGGGTTGGCACATGTTTTCGTCTTGACTCTCCGGTAGAAACTTTGGGGCACTCTTTGAAGTTCTTTGTGTTGGTTGAATAGATGAATCTAAGATTGTGTGATGCATATCATATAATCATACCCACGGATACTTGAGGTGACATTGGAGTATCTAGGTGACATTAGGGTTTTGGTTGATTTGTGTCTTAAGGTGTTATTCTAGTACGAACTCTAGGATAGATCGAACGAAAATAATAGCCTCGTGTTATTTTACTATGGACTCTTGAATAGATCGATCAGAAAGGATAACTTTGAGGTGGTTTCATACCCTAGAATAATCTCTTCGTTTGTTCTCCACTATTAGTGACTTTGGAGTGACTCTTTGTTGCATATTGAGCGATATTTATATGATCCAATTATGTTATTATTGTTGAGAGAACTTTCACTAGTGAAAGTATGAACCCTAGGCCTTGTTTCAACGCATTGCAATACCGTTTCTGCTCACTTTTAGTACTTGTTACCTTGCTGTTTTTGTATTTTCATATTACAAAAACCTATATCGACCATCCATATTGCACTTGTATCACAATCTCTTCGCCGAACTAGTGGACCTATACAATTTACCATTGTATTGGGTGTGTTGGGGACACAAGAGACTCTTTGCTATTTGGTTGCAGGGTTGTTTGAGAGAGACCATCTTCATCCTACGCCTCCCACGGATTGATAAACCTTAGGTCATCCACTTGAGGGAAATTTGCTACTGTCCTACAAACTTCGGCACTTGGAGGCCCAGCAACGTCTACAAGAAGAAGGTTGAGTAGTAGACATTAGAAGGTGACCCTAGTGGGCACAAGACACCAGGGCGTGCCTGGCAGGCTTGCCAGGCGCGCCCAGGTGGGTTGTGCCCACCTCGGGTACCTTACGGACTCCATTTTTCTTCCGATTGCTTGTTTCCCAAGATAAAAAATATTTATATACCCCCCCCCCCCGAACCTATTGACCACCGTATCATGGAGAAATCTTATGTTTTAATTTTTTTGTTGTTTTCGGTCAGATCTGTTAAGCCAGGTATCATGTCATCTCCCTCCCCCAAAAAAGTAGAAGAGGATGCTTGGTTGATGAAGATCGATATGGAGAGAGAGAGGAGCCCGAAGAACCTCTCGAAGGGGGCAAGAACAAGGAGGCCATTGGAGATCAAGCATCAGTGGTCGAGCAAGCCCTGCCGGCCGAGGAGGAAGAAGAAGATATCCTTAAACCTTACTACGCTCATCTTACCCCTACTGAGATTGAAGCCTTTTGGATCATTGAGATGGTTCATGTGCAAAATAAATATCTCACTCCCGAAAATATTATATTACACGAGCATATCATCGCCCTCCGGAGCGTTATCCGTAGATTGGAGAATCCTTTGATCATGAAGGATAAGATCGTTACTTCATCACCACCACCTCCTTCTTCATCACCAAAGGAAAATTGAGTATTGGGTATGGGCACTCCCCTTGGCTTGGGGGAGGTGCCCCGGTATCATATCACCTCCACTATCCTTTGCCTTTACTTATCTTACTTTGATCCATAACTATCTTTTGCTTTAGATGAATAAAAGTTTAGTTTGATCCTTTCTTTTTGAGAGTTTGTTTAGTGATCTATCCTTTTAATCGTGTGTGAGATATATAATAAAGTTTAGTTTGAGTTTTGCTTTCTTTACTTTCATGTTTCAATAAAAAGAAAGGAAATAAATGAAAAATATCATATGTTAATCTTATGGTAAGTAATGACATCACATAAGGAAGAGTATAAGTACAAAAAATTTATTCGAGATTTACAAACATAGCATTGGTCAATGATGCAATTCGTGAAAGAATTAATAAGGGAAGAGAAGATTCACATGCAAATACACTATCTTGGACATCTTTTGTGATTGTGAGGCCCCATCAAATTATTATATGCAAAAATTGTTGACGTTGGACAAGGAAGACAACATAATGATTTATGTTTATTGATATTCACATAGAAGTTATATTGTCATAGATCCTTTAACATGTGGTGCTTGCCCCTATCTTTGCTAGACAAAAATCCGCACTAAGTAGAGATACTACCTGTGCATCCAAAAACCCTTAAACCCAAATCTTATTTTGAGAGTCCACCATACCTACCTAAGGATTGAGTAAGATCCTTCAAGTAAATTGTCATCGGTGCAATAAGGCAATAAAAATTACTTCTAAAAGTGTTGGATCATTTAGTTTAAGAGAGAATTGAGCGTTGTACGGACTTGTGATGGCAAAGAATAAAAGTGACAGACTGCATAATAAAGGTTGCTATCATAAGGGGCAACATACCATGACATTCTTTTGCATTAAGAGATTAAGCATACAAACAAATAAGCGCATGGCAACCTCTGCTTCCCTCTCTGAAGGGCCTACTGTCAGGACCCCGATCCTAAGTCACACCAATCTAGCATGTAACACATCATATCACTTTGCGGCCTCACGCACGGTATTCCCACGGGTGTCGCCTTACCATGGCCGGGACCGTTTGCACCTTTTGGCTCACGTATATGATAGTGTCGCTAGCATCCATATGACAAAGAACCCGGGCCGACATGGCTAGTCGTGAACCCAAAGCGGCGCTAACCCATGGGGACAGGCATACATGAATCACATCGAGCATGTCGGTCATCAACGTATAAATTCGGGCTGTAGCACTGGGCTAACAAGACTCCGGTATCCCGGGCTGTAGCAGGCTAGGCAGGACTCCGAATAACACCGCGTGACATTTCCCCGAAGGGACAGACATAGGAACGAAGTGAAACACATGCCGACCAGTCAAGTGTCCAAGCGGTAGTCTTTGGGCTAGCAGGACTCCGGTGAACCGGGATGTAGCGGACTACTATCGCTCAGAAGCACGAGACTACATTTCCCCATATCAGAGGCTGCCAAGGATAAACAACTAGTTTGTCGGATCCCACACATACCAAGCATTTCAAACATACACACAATATGCTCAATATGTGTAGATACAACATGGCATCACAACATAACTCTACGACTCAAATATTTATTCAATAGGCTCGAGGAGCGAGATATTACAAACATGGGTCTCATGACCCAACACTCGAGCATACAAGTCAAAGCACAAGCGGAAGCTAAACATGTGCAGGCATGCATAACTAAAAATGAAGAAGGCTGAGAAGCGACTATCTACCAGATCTGCCGAGGGCACAAGATCGTAGCCGAGGTAACAAGCTAACCGTCAAGTCCAAGCGGAACTACTAAGCGAGACCGAAGTCTCTCTACAAAACATAAAATAAGCAAGCGTGAGTACAAACGTACTCAGCAAGACTTACATCGATACTAGCTACATATGCATCATTATCAAAAGAGGGTGGTGGAGTTTGACTGCAGCAAGCCAGCTTTGACTCGGTGGCTATCCCGAACTACGATCGCAATTAACTCTTTTGAGGTGGCACACGAGTCCACATATTCACCATATCAATACACCACTATGGATCCGCTCCTGCCTCCCTACGAGAACGCCATCCATAGCACTCACGCTTATCTTGCGCATTTTAGAGTATCCACTTTCACTTGTCTATGAACCGATATAGGCAACCCGAAGTCCTTCTCCGTGGACACGGCTATTCGAATAGATCATATTAACCTGCAGGGTGTACTTCTTCACACACGCTCTCACCACTTACCGCCATACACGACATGTACTCGGCAACCTTCAAGCAAAAGCCCAACGTGGGTGTCGGCCACGACCTACCTAAACACTCAAGTCCCTAGTCCAGGTTTATCGCCTATTCGGGTTCCATCCGCAGGAGTCGGCCGAGGTTTCCCATACAGCCCGAACGATGTGTGCAGGGTTCCCGAGACACCAGACGGGCGAAAGCGGTACACCGGGCACGGTGCCTACCGCAATAACACAACCCACCCCTACGGCCGTTGCGGCGGCCCCCAAAGATACTACAAACACCGAAACTACTTGCAACTCGGACCGAGGACAAGGGTGGTTAAGAAGCGAGAGGGTCCATTGGTCTCGGGCCCAATGCGTGGTAGTAACTGCTTTCATGGATCACAAACACAGATCTCAGTTCGAGGACGGCTGCAATGAGACAACCCACCATGTACTCCTACATGGCCTCTCACCGCTACCTTTACCAAATCGTGTTCACACACTTAGCTCACACACGATGAGGACATGTTCACACAACCATTCCAATTCATTCCCGATGAATCAGACCTGACTCAACTCTAAGCAAGAGCAGGCATGACAACAAGCATGAATGAGTAGGCACAACATGGCTCAAACAACTCCTACTCATGCTAGTGGGTTTCATCTAATTCTTGTGGAATGACAGTCATGCAGAGGATAAAGGGGTTCAGCTACCGCAGCAAGTAACACATGAGTCGTTGTTGTCCTAATGCAGTAAAATAGAGCAGGAGCGAGAGAGTGGGATTATATCGGACTGAACAAGGGGTTTTGCTTGCTGGCACTTCGAAGATAATATAGTTCTTCATCGGTGTCATCGAACAATCGTCGTAACGTCGTCTATCGAGAGGGGGCAAAAACCTGCAAACAAGAGAGAACACAATAAATACAATGCACATTCACATGAATGACATGTCATGTTAAGGTACTGAATTCACCTAATGCAATATCTAGCCAAGTTAATTGAAGTGGAATTCAAACAAGGTTAAACTCCAACTCCAAATGTTATTTCATAATTTGCCCTAATCATGATTCATCCTATTCAGTGAGGTTAACTTGTTCAGTCATGCATGAAAATGCCATAAACAGATTCTTCATATTTTTCTGATCATTTTTCATATATAAATTATTTAATTTGGAGTTACAGATTAAAAGTTATGAATATTTGAAGTTTGGGGTGTTTTACGAAATTTCCTGAATTAAATTAAATCCAGAAAACTAGTTATTGCGTCAGCCTGACGTCAATGTGACGTCAGTGGTCAACAGGTCGGTCAAACCTGACAGTGGGTCCCGCGTGTCAGGGTAATTAACTTAACTAATGTTTAATTAAAACTAACCTATTTAGTTAGCGGGCTGGGCCCCATCATCGATGACTTCGTCGGAGTCAACGAGGGCCCACGTGGTCAAGGTTCACGTCGGCTGCACGGCGACTAGCCGGCGAAACCCGGCAAGCGGCGGCGGAAAGTGGTTTTTGCCGTTCCGGCCACCAAATGGATCGGGAAGGCATCTAAGTGGAGCTGGGGACAAACCGCAGCTCCTGGTGGAGTCGGTTGGGGTCGGGGCGGTCGGAAATGGTGCCGGCGACGACCTAGGCGGCCGCCGGAGTTCGGCCATGTGCGGGGTTGGGGTTGCGGCGTGCAAACGCAGAGGCTGAGGCGCTAGCGAGGCACTACGCGATGCGGGGGCCATGTTGGTTAGCACGGGATGACCAATTGGTCGCCGGAGCGACGCCGGCGACAAGCTCGGGCGGCGGTGGTTCTCGGTCTCGATGAACGCGACGGCTAGAGGACGGGAAAGATGCGGGGAACAAAGGGGAAATGCAGCGGAGCTCACTGGGAAGTCGACGACAGGCTCAGCTGGCTCGGGGACGACCGGAAGGCAACGAATTCGTCGATGGAGTCCGGCGGCCGTGCTCGGGGAAGATGACTCGGGGCGGCGATGTAGGGCTCCCATGGTTGAATAGGTTGGTGTAGATGACGCAGAAGGCCATGGCGGTTCTCCTGGACCCATCGGGGAGGCACGGGATGGACGGTGGCCGCGGCTATGGCGGCAGCGAGCTCGCGGCTTCTCGGCCATGGTGGAGAGGGCGAGAGGGAGGCGAGGGGGGGGGGGAGAGGACCAGAGAGTGAGGGGGGGGGGTCGGGGAGGCGCGTGGCATTCGGGGAACTCGTCCAGAGCGTCGGGGGAGTGAAGCAGGCAGGGTGGAGGTGTCTGACGCTGGCGTCGACACGCCTCGCCACCGGGCACAAAGTTGAAGACGGTGGGGAGTTGGGCTGGGCGGTTTTGCCCGGCTGGGCTGCTCTGATGCTGTGCCAGGTGGGCTGCAGGTAAGCTGTAAGGTTTCTCTCCTCTCTGCTTATTTCTATTTTATTTCTCTTTTCTATTTTACGTAGTTTGTTTTGATTTAGTTTAGCACCAAATCATTTAAATAAATCCTGAAAATAATTGTGGGCATTAACTGAATTATTACAGAGGCCCTTAACTATTTTTCAGAATTGTTGGAGCATTTAAAAATATTAACAGTATTTAAATGCCCCAATTCAAATACAATATGGTTTATTTAAAAATCCAAAAATGTCTTGGAAAATAATCCATCATCTCTGGATATGGTTTTTACCCTTTTCCATTAATCATGAACATTTTTGCAAACCAATTTGGGTTCTTTGAAAATATTTTAAAGTTGAACCTATTTGAATTCCTTTAGTGCTAGGGTTTAGGCAATCCCTATTTCAAATTTCATGAGAATTAAACATGATGCATGGATGCAATGCCACTAGTTACAAGCAAGCTCTAGGGCTGATCTGGGGCTGTGACAGCTCACCCCCACTAAACAAGAATCTCGCCCCGAGATTCAAGGCGTGAGGTAAAAGGAAAAGGGGAGTCGCAAACTATCACAATTCTTCATGATCCATTTGCCTTGTCGAAGATGTTTATTCATTCCATCATCTCTGTCTTGACGTCTTTGCTTTCGAGATCTTCACCCGACACGACAACAGAAAGAAGGGGGAAACCCTACATGATTCGATCTTCACGAAGATCAAGTAAACATGATCGACTCACGGACTGAGATGGTGACACATCTCGAGTTGAGACACAAAACACATCGAGAGGGATGGAAGAACAACGACGGGGTTTGATTGGTGGCAACAATTCCATGCTTAGAAAGATGGTGGATGGTGTCAAGGTGGCGAGGAAATATTTACCATGATTCAATAACGGGGCACCTCAGGAGAGGTGACGCGAGGAACTATTCCCTTAAGTGGCAAAAAGAATTACTTTTGATACAAAGATCATTGAAACTCTTCATACCAGCCTAAGGCAATTTAGAACGATCGTCTGGCGGAGTGCAAAGGAATGGTACACCGGACTAGAATGGATGATGTGGACTACCTTGTTGAAGACAACGCAATGGATGATTTTTGCTTATCATCGAAATGGATGGGACCCATGGTAAGCCCACTTTTGAGGATGATCCTAGACAACAATTGCTGAGAAGGCAACCCAAGGGAGATTGGCACAATGGGATGCGCTGGGAACAAAATGCAAATGCTAGGAATGTTCCAACTATCATATCTGCCTGAGATTCAGATCTGGTTGGTGTTAAGATATTCCAGACTCATCGAGTCTAGAAGAAAAATGAAAGTTTGCAACACAAATCGACGAGAAGATGTTGCGAGATTCTCGGGAATGAACTACGATAGCAAGCTCCAAAACATGAGCTGGTTTTGCTACACACATGTGAACACACTGTCCTAGACAAGCATGACCACATGGTAGTCTTATAACAAAACACTACCGAGTTCAGGTGGGGAACCATCTTCGAGGATATTGGAATCTTGTGCAAGAACTAGTATTCAGACAAAGCAACTCCTTTTCCTCGAACAAACCAATCAGTGGCTTGGTATGCTAGGAACACATATGGAGTGGAGGCGGCCAACCTATCAAACCATAGAGCACTTCGCACGTGCATGACTGACTTGGAATGATTCCAAAGGGAACAAAACAAACCTTTCTCGAATTCATGGCGGCAACTTACACCTAAAGCACATGAATTCGAGGAAGTCACTACTTCCATCCAAACATATGCTTCATGAACGAAACACGAAGACATTGCTTATAAAGCTTCCAACACTAGATTGATGTTCAACATGACTCATGGGGAGACAAAATGCTCTTGATGGGCTCATGACAACTCATCGGAATTTCCATATCATCGACTTCCACCATCATGTGAACACGGTGATAGCATTGGTCGACCAAAGGATGTAATGGGGTATGCTCGAGGGATCAACCACGAGTAAGACAACATTACGAACATCGTTGGTTACGATTTGACTTAATAATAGCCCATACTCAAGTCAAAGGATTGATAAGACAATAGGTCCAGCAACTGATCATAGAGACCAATCGATGAAGATATCATCTTTCTTCAACACACACTACGCAAGAATATCCCTTTGGAACGAACTAGGTTAGGCAAACTTTTATCTTCCAACTCTCCAAGTTGTTGTCTAGCTTAACCAAATAGCTCAGGGATATCCAACACAGATTCTTGGGGAACGGGTGGTTCACAAGAAACCAACTTGATCACGAGCTCAACATAACAGTCAGGGGACAACCCGGTAACACTTCCAAGAAGATATTTGGAAAGTCACGAGCCACCGGTATGTTACTAAGCTCGAGAACAATCTTGCTTTGAGGGCAAGACGATATGATCAGATGAGTGAGGACTAGACAAGATCCTAACTCATCAATCAAAATGTGCACCAGAAATAAGGACTAGGTAGCACGATCAATCTTAGGATGATGATTTAATAACCAACACGCTAAGAAGGAGGATATTGTCCATTAGCTACCAAGCAACGAGTTGCTCGGAGTATTGATGTCACACATCACAACTCACTTGTCGGCATTCGGTTGCAACAACACGGAACCGAGGAATGAATAATGATAGCGAGAAGTATCACTGCGTCAAGAGTTCATAAAGAAGGTGCAATTCTCATGAAGTTCCCGACATAAAGTGGGTAATGCTTCGGGATAGAGCAGAATCAAGAGCTGAATTGGCATTGTGATCTGCGGAATACAACTGCTTTGACCCAATCCTGGATATGGATGAGGTACTGGAGTTTGTTTCTCCTAGTCATTCCGGAATAGAATGGCTTGTCGGACCACAAGAATAATAGGCATCGATAAACACGATCGCACACATACTCTTGGCTATCAATTGATAGGCGAGAGTTAGAATAAAACTAGAGAGGGACAACTCAAGGAACATATAACTTTTCGAGTTGTGGAGGCACGGATTAGTATATCGAGCAAGCTCAACATTTCTTCCGGATAACCCATGCAAAGAAGGTAGGACTGGCAGAGTCACAATTTTGAATGGAGGACTCTTCAAGACTACTCTGATTGTGATCTTTTGGTTCAAAAGAACTTCTGCCATAAATAGTTCATGGTATTTGGAAGAAGGAGAATACCACGGACTTCGAGGACTATCGCAAAGGTTACTAATATCCTAAAGGCACTAGCAAATACTAACAACATGAAGTAGGATGAATCTCGGGTTGAAACCCAGAGTAGAATACCTACTACTAAATGGCATCACGGGATGCTTTCAAGAATAATGGCGAGAATCATCACACCGGGATACAAAAGCATTGCTAAATTGCTAGGTGACTTCCTAACACCTAAGGTCATAATAATAGTTCCAACATATATGTCAAGGCAATAAATTACCTCAACGCACCGGTTAGTGTGCTTATTCGACCAAAAGGGCATCGAAGCGGGAGGAAGGGATTTTGCAATTGCATCGGACTATTTAGAGACACAGGGTGACTCGGACTGATAACGGCTGTAAATGCTCAAATGATTTGAGACATCCTGCAAAATGGTGGCATAACCACTCAACAACACAATAACAAGGTTCCGAGATCAACGGTAATCATACGTAATTAGTAGAAGCTGGCGGGCTTGAAACCAACAATCTTATAAGTCTATGGGTTAGTAACACGTCATCCCGATAGATAGATGAGAAGCCTAGTTCTTAACCCCGTAGAAGAGAAGAGGATGACTCGGATCGAGGAGGGCCATGAGGTATAAGGAGTAAAAAGAGCCTTACGTTCCTTCCACAATCAATTCCTTATATAACTAAAGCATTTCTAGACTCAACCCGACTAGTTTGGCTTGGTAAACCTACAGTGATCAGCTCGATACCAACGCTGTCAGACCCCGATCCTAAGTCACACCGATCTAGCATGTAACACATCATATCACTTTGCGGCCTCACGACGGTATTCCCACCGTGTCGCCTTACCATGGCCCGGGACCGTTTAGCCTTTTGGCTCACGTATATGATAGTGTCGCTAGCATCCATATGACAAAGAACCCGGGCCGACATGGCTAGTCGTGAACCCAAAGCGGCGCTTAACCCATGGGGACAGGCATACATGAATCACATCGAGCATGTCGGTCATCAACGTATAAATTCGGGCTGTAGCACTAGGCTAACAGGACTCCGGTATCCCGGGCTGTAGCAGGCTAGGCAGGACTCCGAATAACACCGCGTGACATTTCCCCGAAGAACGGACATAAGGAAGTGAAACACATGCCGCCAGTCAAGTGTCCAAGCAGTAGTCTTTGGGCTAGCAGGACTCCGGTGAACCCGGCTGTAGCGGACTACTATCGCTCAGAAGCACGAGACTACATTTCCCCATATGAGAGGCTGCCAAGGATAAACAACTAGTTTGTCGGATCCCACACATACCAAGCATTTCAAACATACACACAATATGCTCAATATGTGTAGATACAACATGGCATCACAACATAACTCTACGACTCAAATATTTATTCAATAGGCTTCGAGGAGCGAGATATTACAAACATGGGTCTCATGACCCAACACTCAGAGCATACAAGTCAAAGCACAAGTGGAAGCTAAACATGTCTGGGTACAGACAACTAAAAATGAAGAAGGCTGAGAAGCCTGACTATCTACCAGATCGTGCAGAGGGCACAAGATCGTAGCTGAGGTAACAAGCTAACCGTCGAAGTCCAAGCGGAACTACTAGCGAGACCGAAGTCTCTCTACAAAACATAAAATAAGCAAACGTGAGTACAAACGTACTCAGCAAGACTTACATCAGAACTAGCTACATATGAATCATTATCAAAAGAGGGTGGTGGAGTTTTGACTGCAGCAAGCCAGCTTTGACTCGGTGGCTATCCTGAACTACGACTGCAATTAACTCTTTTGAGGTGGCGCACACGAGTCCACATATTCACCATATCAATACACCACTATGGATCCGCTCCCGTCTCCCTACGAAAACGCCATCCATAGCACTGACGCTTATCTTGCACATTTTAGAGTATCTACTTTCACTTGTCTATGAACTGATATAGGCAACCCAGAAGTCCTTCTCCGTGGACACGGCTATTCGAATAGATCATATTAACCTGCAGGGGTGTACTTCTTCACACACGCTCTCACCACTTACCGCGTTTACGACATGTACTCGGCAACCTTCAAGCGGAAGCCCAACGTGGGTGTCGGCCACGACCTACCTAAACACTCAAGTCCCTAGTCCAGGTTTATCGCCTATTCGGGTTCCATCCGCAGGAGTCCGCCGAGGTTTCCCATACAGCCCCGAACGATGTGTGCAGGGTTCCCGAGACACCAGACGGCGAAAGCGGTACACCGGGCCACGGTGCCTACCGCAACACAACCCACCCCTACAGTCGGCGTTGCGTGCGGCCCCCAGCATACTACAAACACCAGAAACTACTTGCAACTCCCGGACTGAGGACAAGGGTGGTTAAGAAGCCGAGAGGGTCCATTGGTTTCGGGCCCAATGCGTGGTAGTAACTGTTTCATGGATCACAAACACAGAACTCAGGTCCTGAGGACGGCTGCAATGAGACAACCCACCATGTACTCCTACATGGCCTCTCACCGCTACCTTTACCAAATCGTGTTCACACACTTAGCTCACACACAATAGGACATGTTCACACACCCATTCCAATTCATTCCCGATGAATCGGACTGACTCAACTCTAAGCAAAGAGGCATGACAACAAGCATGAATGAGTAGGCACAACATGGCTCAAACAACTCCTACTCATGCTAGTGGGTTTCATCTAATTCTTGTGGAATGACAGGTCATGCGAGAGGATAAAGGGGTTCAGCTACCGCAGCAAGTAACACATGAGTCGTTGTTGTCCTAATGCAGTAAAATAGAGCAGGAGCGAGAGAGTGGGATTATATCGGATTTGAACAAGGGGTTTTGCTTGCTCGGCACTTCGAAGATAATATAGTTCTTCATCGGTGTCATCGAACAATCGTCGAACGTCGTCTCATCGAGAGGGGCAATTACCGGCAAACAAGAGAGAACACAATCAATGCAATGCACATTCACATGAATGACATGTCATGTTAAGGTACTGAATTCACCTAATGCAATATCTAGCCAAGTTAATTGAAGTGGAATTCAAACAAGGTTAAACTCCAACTCCAAATGTTATTTCATAATTTGCCCTAATCATGATTCATCCTATTCAGTGAGGTTAACTTGTTCAGTCATGCATGAAAATGCCATAAACAGATTCTTCATATTTTTCTGATCATTTTTCATATATAAATTATTTAATTTGGAGTTCTGATTAAAAGTTATGAATATTTGAAGTTTGGGGTGTTTTCTCGAAATTTCCTGAATTAAATTAAATCCAGAAAACTAGTTATTAAATCGACCGACGTCAATGTGACGTCGATGGTCAACAGTGTCACGGTCGGTCAAACCCGACAGTGGGTCCCGCGTGTCGTGGTAATTAACTTAACTAATGTTTAATTAAAACTAACCTATTTAGTTAGCGGCTGGGCCCCATCTGCCGCTGACTCGTCGAGTCAACGAGGGCCCACGTGGTCAAGGTTCACGTCGGCTGCACCGGCGACTAGCCGCCGGCGAGCCCGACGCGGCGGCGGAAGTGGTTTTTGCCGTTCCGGCCACCAAATGGATCGGGGAAGGCATCTAAGTGGAGCTGGGGACAAACCGCAGCTCTGGTGGAGTCGGTTGGGGTGGGCGGTCGGAAATGGTGCGGCGACGACCTAGGCGGCCGCCGGAGTTCGCCATGTGCGGGGTTGGGGTTGCGGCGTGCAAACGCAGAGGTCGAGGCGCTAGCGAGGCACTACAGCGATGCGGGGCCATGTTGGTTAGCACGGATGACCAATTGGTCGCCGGAGCGACGCCGGCGACAAGCTTCGGGCGGCGGTGGTTCTCGGTCTCGATGAACGCGACGGCTAGAGGACGGGAAAGATGCGGGGAACAAAGGGAAATGCAGCGGAGCTCACTGGGAAGTCGACGGTGCTCGGCTGGCTCGGGACGACCGGAAGGCGGCATTTAATGCGTCGATGGAGTCCGGCGGCGTGCTCGGGAAGACGACTCGGCGGCGATGTAGGGCTCCCATGGTTGAATAGGTTGGTGTAGATGACGCAGAAGGCCATGGCGGTTCTCTGGACCCATCGGGAGGCACGGATGGACGGTGGTCAGCGGCTATGGCGGCAGCGAGCTCATGGCGTCTCGGCCATGGTGGAGAGGGCGAGAGGGAGGCGAGGGGAGAGAGGACCAGAGTGAGGGGGGGTCGGGAGGCGTGGCGTTCGGGAACTCGTCCAGGCGTCGGGGAGTGAAGCGGGCAGGGTGGAGGTGGCTGCTGCTGGCGTCGACACGCCTCGCCCTCTTGGCGAGAGGTTGAAGACAGTGGGGAGTTGGGCTGGGCGGTTTTGCCCAGTGGGCTGCTTCTGATGCCGGGCCGGTGGGCTGCACAGGTAAGCAGGTAAGGTTCTCTCCTCTCTGCTTATTTCTATTTTATTTCTCTTTTCTATTTTACGTAGTTTGTTTTGATTTAGTTTAGCACCAAATCATTTAAATAAATCCTGAAAATAATTGTGGGCATTAACTGAATTATTACAGAGGCCCTTAACTATTTTTCAGAATTGTTGGAGCATTTAAAAATATTAACAGTATTTAAATGCCCCAATTCAAATACAATATGGTTTATTTAAAATCCAAAATGTCTTGGAAAAATATCCATCATCTCTGGATATGGTTTTACCCGTTCCATTAATCATGAACATTTTTGCAAACCAATTTGGGTTCTTTGAAAATATTTTAAAGTTGAACCTATTTGAATTCCTTTAGTGCTAGGGTTTAGGCAATCCCTATTTCAAATTTCATGAGAATTAAACATGATGCATGGATGCAATGCCACTAGTTACAAGCAAGCTCTAGGGCTGATCTGGGGCTGTGACACCTACCTTTTACTTTCATGTATTTACTTTTATGCAAGAGTCAAAGTATTTCTCTCTATTCCTTTTTATTTTATCTTTTGGCAAGTATCATGTGGTGAGGAAAGATCTAGGCACATATACCCATTTGGATGTGGGTAGCATGAGTTATTATTGTTGACATCACCCTTGAGGTGAGTATGTTGGGTGTCAAAAACTATAAGCCCCTGTCTTTCTATGTGTCCGGTTGAAACTTTTTGATCATCTGTATTAGGTGAGTGTTAGCAATCATAGAAGACTATAAGATGGTTGAGTTTGTGGACTTGCCAACAAAGCTCCTGTGACGCCCAATTCGATCATACACTAATCATACACGCAAACATGTACGATCAAGATCAGGGACTCACGGGAAGATATCACAACACAACTGTAAAAACAAATAAGTCATACAAGCCTCATATTACAAGCCAGGGGCCTCGAGGGCTCAAATACGAGTGCTCGAACATAAACGAGTCAGCGGAAGCAAAAACATCTGAGTACAGACATTTAGTTAAACAGGGTGCCATAAGATGGCTAGAACAAACTAGGATACAGATCATAGAGGCGTCGGCGTCCTGCCTGGGACCTCCTAACTACTCCTCGAAGCTGAACTCCACGTAGAATCATCCTCGGGATCGTCTGGTGTGACGCCCGGATAATTAAGCTACAGTAATCCCCCGCTAATGGTGCCATGTCATCACATTACTGTTGCTAATCCTCACTTGATCCAAATCATGATTCAAATTCAAACTCAAAATTTAAAGTCAAAAATTCAAATTTGCCAAACATTAAAACTAAAATGTTCAAAGTGTGGCAAATAATCCCTGGATATTTTACATGTTGGAACCAACCTCTTTTGGATTCCGAAAGTGACACTGGAAATTATTTAGTGATCCAGCAGCATTTAAAATTGGCCTTTTCAATTTCTAAAAATAGTTAGACAACTACTTTCGGCCATAAACTTTTTGTGACAGAGGGTTATTTTGCAACTCTATTTGTGGAGCCAATTTTATATTTAGTAAAACTATTTTTTCTAGCTAAAGTAAAAGAAACAGAGGTTTTAAAAGGAAAAACCTAAAGAAATGAAAAAGGGGGAAAGAGACACGGCCCCCCTTTCCCCTGGGCCTTATTCCCCCAGCCGACCCAGCGACTCAGCTCCCCCTCCCGCGTCGTATTCAATGTGCGGGCGACCGAGCACCCGCGCCGCTGGTCGCTGCCCGACCGGCTAGCCGTTCCTGCACTGCGGCAGTGCCTAGATAAGGATGAGCCCCCTTGGAGTCATCAGCCCCTCCTTACTCCCTAAGATAGTTTCTCCTCGCTCCTCCTCCCTGGTCGCTCTCTCTCTCTCTCTCTTCCAGATCCACAGCGACTGCGCCACCGTCACCATGGCCGTCATCGATTCATGTGCCCACCATCGACCTCAGGCCCTAGGACCTTGTCCAGAAGAACAGGCATCGTCTGCTACGTTGTCTACGCCCACCAGGTTGAGTTGGGATCCCCAACGACGAGCGCATCGTCGTCATCTTCTTCCTCTGCCCGTCGGCGATCTCCTCCGATCCCGGCTGCCCTGCTGCTACTAAGCTTTCGCCGGGCCCCCTTGTGCCTCCTAGGTGAGCTCCACCTCTTTTCACTATATTAACTAGCTCCCTCGCCCCTTCTTGCGTCGGTCCCCGTCACGCCCGGAGCTGTCGCCGCCATTTGCTTCACCGCCGCG
This sequence comes from Aegilops bicornis, assembly GCA_021605145.1. NCBI lineage: Eukaryota > Viridiplantae > Streptophyta > Magnoliopsida > Poales > Poaceae > Aegilops > Aegilops bicornis. Next base: position 343,820,236 of record CM038670.1, read on the forward strand.
GCCACCGAAGCCTAGCTCGCACCCGTTGCCTGTCGCCATGCTCCTGGACGTAAGGGTGGTACGTGCACGCCCCAGTTCGACTCGGACAAGCCTTTGGGATCGATCCCGAGTCCTCCATGTTGCAGTCGCCCGCGTCGCACCCCACTGCCCCACAACGCCGACGCTCCCCAGCCGTCCCCTCCGCCCTGACCGTGTTCTGCAGCTCCGACGTCTGCGCAGACCCGCGTCCGCCTGCTAGCGTTCGCGAGGCCTCAACGCTCCAGCCCGGCTTGCCTTCGGCCAACGCTGCTACTACTCCAATGCCGCCCCGCACGGCGCTCGCCGACCCGCCACATGTGCGTCACCACGCCCGCGTGCATCGGCCCCTGCCTTTTGCTTGCCCCCGCAGTTGCCGCGACCGCGCCGCGCCGCCCGCCTGCTGTGGCCTTCTGCTGCTGCTACCCTCCCTCATACTGTTGTGCTGCTTCTAATACCCGGCGGCCACTGCCTGCTGCTTCCGCCGCACTCCGTCGTTGCATGCTACTGCTGCCCCGCTGCCAGGCGTCATCGCTCTCCCTGTCGCGGCACCCTGATGCGGCCCCGCCTCGCTGTCGCTCGCCACTCCTCTTCCTCGCGCCCACCTCGTCGCCCTAGCCTCACCCTGGCCACGTCCCGAGCGCCCACCCCAGGCCTTCGCTCACCGGCAGCTGCGCTGACCGTGACCAGCCGCTGCTGGCCTGGGCCAGTGCCCGGTTGCGCCGGCGCCCGCGCCCGTTATCCACCTGCCCCGCTTGGCCTATGGGCCAATGACAAATGGGGCCGCCCTGTTAAAACAAAAAAAATGTGTATAAATATATATATATATATATATAATTAATTAGTAATATAATTAATTAATTTAATTAACTATACTTAATTAGCTTAATTAACTAAGTTAGTTAAGTTAAACCTAATTAGTTAAGTTGGGTCAATGACAGACGGGCCCCACTGCCTTGTTTGACTAGTCAACGGTCAGTGTTGACCGCTGACGTCATGATAATGTCATGCTGATGCAATAACTCCGTTTTAGAATGAATCATAAATTCTGAAAAATACTAAAACTTTAGAAAGTCATATAAATAAATCCGTAGCTCGTATGAAAATACGTTATACATGAAAGTTGCTCAAAAAAGCGAGATAAATCCGGATACGCCCTCCGTTCGTCTGTCACACATCCCTAACATAGAGAACATGCAACTGTCCCCCTCGGATTCATCTGTGCGAAAATGCCAAACTTCAGAAAAACTTTCCTGGATGTTATCCCCCTTCGCCGGTATAGTGTAGCACTGCGTTATAACACCCCTAACGCTGCTTATTGTCTTGTGATGCATAGTATTGCACTGATTTGCTTGGTATTTATTGTTTCTTCCCCCTCTTCTCTCTGGTAGACCCCGAGACCGCTATTGATGCCATCGTGATCGACTACATCGACGACGACCCTTCTTCCCTTTCAGCGGAGCTTCCAGGCAAGGCCCTCCTTTGAACATCCCGATGTCGCCCATTCCATTGTATCGTGCTTGCATTAGATTTTTCTACTGTAATTGATTACTCCTATTCTGATGCATAGCCTGCTTTTGTACCTGCTGTTGTACCTTACCTGCTTATCCTAAACTGCTTAGTATAGGTTGGTTAGTGATCAATCAGTGACCCCCACCTTGTCCTTGTTGCCCCTGATTCATCATCGATTTCTCGATCAATGTGATCGATGACCAGAGCACAACACCTTACATCACATCACACCCCTTTTGTTGCTCGACTCTGCAGAGCTACTATCGAGTGCCGAGGGTGATACCTCATAACGCACTCCTGGTGATGACTCTGTAGTGTAGCTATCCAGTCGTGGTCATCGAGGGTGATTCCTCCTTTACCACTCCCGATACAACTCTGTCATGCAACCCCTTGAGTGTGAACCTCAACGGTGGTTGCTCTTATATTCACCTTGACGATTACATCGAGTGGAATCCATCGAGGGTGATTCCTCGGGTTTTCCCCTTGATGTTTGGACACACGGTTACCTTGACTTTACTTGAGACCTTTGTGAAAGTCCGGCGGGTCCAGAGAGCACCCGCAAGATAATTACATGGCACGGCCGGGCATTCTGGGCCCTTGCCGTAAGTCCACGAGACGGGGCGACGGGGTCACATCGATCGTGAGTCTCTGCTCGTCTCCGCAAGTTAATAATACACTATGGTTTGGGTATTTGTTCTGAGTTGGCCTCTGTCCTTTACGCACTAACCACCACGGGAGAATAGTTATGGGCCTCGACGTCATAGTATCAGCCGAAGCTTTGTCAGACGTCTAGTTCTGCATTGTGGCACGGCTGGGCCAGCACCCCAGAGGTAGTGCCTAGTCTGCCCTGCTTGCAATGACCCAAAGTGCAACGGGCGATGGGCCCAGACCCCAGAGTGCTTAGGATGTAGATCGGCGGGGACCTCTCTGTTGAGCCTAGGTAGGGCTACGACGTGTTGATCTTCCGAGGTCGGGCATTGACCAGGAAAAGTGTGTCCGACGAGAGTAATCAAGGGTGTTGGAAAACGTGGTGCACCCCTACAGGGAAGATTATCGATTAATAGCCGTGCCCGTGGTAACGGACGTTCAGACTTATATCCTGATGTTTTACAACTAGAAATGGATACTTGAGATATGTGGCTCCGGGATTGTTTTCTCACAGGGAGTCGAGGAAGGATCTCTAGGCATTAATGCTACAACATGTTTGTTATTTATAAACTGCTATTCTTTACTCTTCTACATGTTGCAAGATGCTTGGAGCTGCTTGAAGATGCTAGTATTCGATATGCTAGGACTTCCCCTCTATTCTGGCATTCTGCAGTTCAGTCCACAGATACAACCCTTCCATTTGATACCAATGCATACTTAGTATAGATCTAATGCTTGCGAGTACTTTGGACGAGTACTCACGGTTGCTTTGCTACCCCTTTTCCCCCTTCTTCCTTCTTTCCAGTTGTTGCAACCAGATGGTGGATCCCAGGAGCCAGATGCCACCGCTGACGTCTGCTATTACTTGGAGACCACCGACGACCAGGAGTAGTTAGGAGGTCCCAGGCAGGAGGACTTGCCTCTTCGATCATTGATGTTTGTGCTTGCCTTCTTAAGGCAGTCTTGTTTAACTTATGTATGTACTCAAATATTGTTGCTTCCGTTGACGCTTGTGTATCGAGCTTGTATTCGAGCCCTTGAGGCCCCTGGCTTGTAATATAAAGCTTGTATTATTTTAATTTGTGTCTAGAATTGTGTTGTGATATCTTCCCGTGAGTCCCTGATCTTGATCGTACACATTTGCGTGTATGATTAGTGTACAGTCGAATAGGGGGCGTCACAAGTTGGTATCGGAGCCGACTGCCTATAGGAGCCCCATTTCCAACTCCTTGGCCGAAGTCGAGTCTAGTCAATGAAAAACTATTTTACTAACATGGTTGTGTGGATTATGGGCCCACGTCGCCATTGGGTGGTATTAGGATCTTTTACTCCTCGTCTATACTCTGGGACTCTGACCTCTCTTCTATTCGGGTTTAATCATTTTGTTAACTTTAACTCTAGGTTCTCATAAATACTTTCTCCCGGAGAGCCCTTTCATTCCAGATGATGGCCTGCTTCACCCGAAGATTCCGAAGAAGATACCCTTCTGTATTTCCGAGACTTTTGTGCTCGTCGCTTTTGCACTTCCCTACCTCCGATATATCCTGACGGATAACTTCTTACACTTGTGGTTCATACAACCATTCCCAGTTGCTCTTGTTATTACAAGATACATCGAATTATTCTCCGACTTGTGAGAATCCCCTGCATCGCTGCCTTGCGATTCTTTGCCACATAAGTACATATACGGATAATTTTCTCACACTTATCGAGGATTTGTTCATTCCTAGTTGATCAAGTGATTCACAAGGTACTTTGAAATACTAACCGATCTTCCGATAATCCTCTCCCACTATTGCTCTGCAAATACTTGTTTGCTTGCATTATGGATACCTTCCATATGTCTGGAAATTTTGCCATTGTAATTTTGAACATTTGATTCGATATGTTTGTGAATGCAATCCTCAATCACAATTAGAATTCTTCCCATCGGCTTAGACGTCACCCCGGACATGAGCTGGTGTTCGACAAATCAAACCCTGATTGATTGTCGATATATGTCTATTCAAATTACTTGTCTTTGATCAGAGCATCTGCTACTGATCCCTCGATTTTGGAAATCCTAATTCCTTTACATTTGAGCTTTGAATTAATCAGTCGTTTCTATAATCCGGTCTCCTTGCATTCTTTCTTATTCTGGTTGAGTACCGATACCCAGATCAGGTCCCTTGTGGACCACAAGGTCCTTTGTTGGATTTTATCCGACAACGTCCTTCATAATCAATCACCTTGTGAGCCTTTCCTCGGATACATAATGCCTTTGGTAAATTGTATCCTCTTCTTCCTCAACCAGGCTCTACTTTCGAGCTTGAGTTACTTATTCCTAAATTTTTGGTATATGTTCCTAAGATGCCCCGATGGGTTGAATCTATGTCTTCCCTAAATTCGCGTGAACTCGAAAGTTATCCGGGTTATACTCTACTGGCTTTCCATCAGGTGAAATTTCAACACTACATCTTCTTCGAATACGAGAAGTGAATGGAAAGTTGTGCATTAGAGAAGTGGGAGTCGACCTTGAGCCTTCGTGTTCATGCCCATGGACCCGATGTGGAACTTATCATGGAAGTTTCTTGTAATAATATTAATCCCCTTATGATAACTTCATCTTGTATCTACATTTGGTCCTTCGCGACTGTGGTTCCGGCCATATTCTTTGATCCCATTTCTCGGACAAGTTGAAGTACTTGTTTTCTACAGATCTTTTCACCTGTCCAACCTCTATCATGTTCTACCTTCGAGTATCACCCTCTGGTATCTCGAGAATTTCGCGGAACTACATAACTTCTAATGGTTTCTTCATCAACTATTATTTCTCGCTGATTCAAATTTTCCACGGGTTCTGAGTTGCTATACACTCGAGAACACCGATAACTGATTTGAGTCTACATTTTCCTTTCATTGTTTTGTTTAACCTTTCTTGTAACCTAACATATCTGAGCAGTGATAATTCTCTGCTGATGTAAATGCCTCAGTGTTCAACTTAGTCAGTAAGACCCTGTTACTATGGTGGGTGATATTCCGGTAACCACCGATAGACGAGAAATTTGCCTATTTGTCCGCCTCGTTTAAACGAGCAGGAAAATGGTTCTCTTTGTCCCTTGCCCTTGGTACCAACATTTTTGCGAACATAATTGACAGGCTATCCCCTGACCTGCCTTGCGGTCATGACCGTACAAAATGGTTAGCGCCTTCCTGTTGTTAATCCACATGGTGGGCCCATAACCCACAGTTCCTCGGGATCGAAACCTGACTCTCTTGTACATCCCTGTTTTCCAAAATTATTTCCCCGCACTTGGCTTCGTATGTAAATCACGAGCCACCTTCCTAGTGATCTATTCTGGTATCAGACGCAATACTTATTCCCATTGCTCTGAACCCCTTTCACCCTCTGTTTCCGGCAACGAACAATTGCCTACCCGCTTGAAGCTTCTTATTGCACCTTCTTACCTTGCTCTTGATGACTTTCTTGAATTTCAACTCGAGAGATGCCTCTATACCATGTTCAATGAGATAGCCCAAGGTACCTTATCTTTTGTTGAGCTTCGTCCTTTGTGAGCCTTTCCCCCTTACTCCACCCCTTAAATCTCGGGACGAGATTTCTTGTAGTGGAGGTGAATTGTGACGCCTAGATAATTAAGCTACAGTAATCCCCAACTAATGGTGCCATGTCATCACATTACTGTTGCTAATCCTCACTTGATCCAAATCATGATTCAAATTCAAACTCAAAATTTAAAGGTAAAAATTCAAATTTGCCTAACATGAAAACTAAAATGTTCAAAGTGTGGCAAATAATCAATGGATATTTGTCATGTTGGAACCAACCTCTTTTGGATTCGGAAAGTGCCTCTGGAAATTATTTAGTGATCCAGTAGCATTTAAAATTGGCATCTTCAATTTCTAAAAATAGTTAGACAACAACTTTCGGCCTTAAACTTTTTGTGACAAAGGGTTATTTTGCAACTCTATTTGTGGAGCCACTTTTATATTTAGTAAAACTATTTTTGCTAGCTAAAGTAAAAGAAACAGAGGTTTTAAAAGGAAAAACCTAAAGAAATGAAAATGGGGAAAAGAGACACGTCCGCCTGCCCCTGGGCCTTATTCCCCCAGCCGGCCAGCGACCCAGCTCCCCCTCCCGCATCGTCTTCACTGTGCGGGCGATCGAGCACCCGCACCCGTGCTCGCTGATACGTCTCCAACGTATCTATAATTTTTTATTGCTCCATGCTATATTATCTTCTGCTTTGGACATTATTGGGCTTTATTATTCACTTTTATATTATTTTTGGAACTAACCTATTAACCAGTGGCCCAGCCTAGAATTGTTGTTTTTTGCCTATTTCAGAGTTTCGCAGAAAAAGAATATCAAACGGAGTCCAAACGAAATGAATCCTTCGGGAACATGATTTTTGGAACGAACAAGATCCAGGAGACTTGGACCCTACGTCAAGAAACAAAAATGGAGGCCACGAGGTAGGGGGGCGCGCCTACCCCCCAGGGCGCGCTCTCCACCCTCGTGGGCCCCCTGTTGCTCCACCGACGTACTCCTTCCTCTTATATATACCTATGTACCCCCAAATGATCAGATACGGAGCCAAAAACCTAATTCCACCACTGCAACCTCCTGTACCCATGAGATCCCATCTTGGGGCCTGTTCCGGAGCTCCGCTAGAGGGGGCATCCATCACTGAGGGCTCCTACATCAACACCATAGCCTCTCCGATGAAGTGTGAGTAGTTTACCTCAGACCTTCGGGTCCATAGTTAGTAGCTAGATGGCTTCCTCTCTCTTTTTGGATCTCAATACAATGTTCTCCCCCTCTCTCTTGGAGATCTATTTGATGTAATCTTCTTTTTGTGGTTTGTTCGTTGAGACCGATGAAATGTGGGTTTATGATCAAGTTTATCTATGAACAATATTTGAATCTTCTCTGAATTATTTTATGTATGATTGGTTATCTTTGCAAGTCTCTTCGAATTATCAGTTTGGTTTGGCCTACTAGATTGATCTTTCTTGCAATGGGAGAAGTGCTTAGCTTTGGGTTCAATCTTGCAGTGTCCTTTCCCAAAGGATGACAGAGGCAGCAAGGCACGTATTGTATTGTTGCCATCGAGGATAACAAGATGGGGTTTTTATCATATTGCATGAATTTATCCCTCTACATCATGTCATCTTGCTTAAGGCGTTACTACATTTCTGAACTTAATACTCTAGATGCATGCTGGATAGCAGTCGATGAGTGGAGTAATAGTAGTAGATGCAGGCAGGAGTCGGTCTACTTGTCTCCGACGCGATGCCTATATACATGATCATACCTAGATATTCTCATAACTATGCTCAATTCTGTCAATTTCTCAACAGTAATATGTTCACCCACCGTAAAATACTTATGCTCTTGAGGGAAGCCATTAGTGAAACTTATGGCCTCCGGGTCTATCTTCATCATATTAATCTTCCAACAGTTAGTTATTTCCTTTGCTTTTTACTTTGCTTTTATTTTACTTTGCATCTTTATCACAAAAATACCAAAAATATTATCCTATCATATCTATCAGATCTCACTCTCGTAAGTGACCGTGAAGTGATTGAAAACCCCTTATCGCGTTGGTTGCGAGGATTTATTTGTTTTGTGTAGGTGCGAGGAACTCGCGCGTAGCCTCCTACTGGATTGATACCTTGGTTCTCAAAAACTGAGGGGAATACTTATGCTACTTTGGTGCATCACCTTTTCCTCTTCAAGGGAAAACCAACACAGTGCTCAAGAGGTAGCAGTCGCCGCCCGACCGGCTCGCTATTCCCGCACCGCGGCAGCGCCTAGATAAGGACGAGCCCCCTTGGCCTCGTCAGTCCCCCTTCCTCCCCGAGATATTTTCTCCCCTCTCCTCCTCCCTGGTCTCTCTCTCTCTCTCTCTCTCTCTCTCTCTCTCTCTCTCTCTCTCTCTCTCTCTCTCTCTCTCTTTCTCTCTTCCAGGTCCACAGCGACCGCGCCACCGTCACCATGGCCGTGGATGATTCACGCGCCCACCGTCAACCTCAGGCCATAGGAACTTGTCTAGAAGAACGGCACCGTCTGCTACATCATCTATGCGCACCAGGTTGAGTTGGGATCCCGAACGACAAGCGTGTCATCACCATCTTCTTCCTCTGCCCGTCGGCGATCTCCTCTGATCCCGGGTACCGTGCTGCTACTAAGCTTTCGCCGGGCCCCCTTGTGCCTCCTAGGTGAGCTCCACCTCTTTTCCCTCTGTTAGCTAGCTCATTCGCCCCTTCTACCGTCGGTCCCCGTCACACCCAAAGTTGTCGCCCCTGTTTGCTTCACCGCAGCGGCCACCGAAGCCTAGCTCGCACCCGTTGCCTGTTGCCGTGCTCCTGGACGCTAGGGTGGCGCGTGCATGCCCTAGTTCGGCTCGAACGATCCCTGCTGCTCCGCAACGCCGACGCTCGCCGGTCGTCCCCTCCGCCCTGACCGCGTACTACAGATTCTGCGTCTGCGCAGACCCGCATCCGCCTGCTGGCCTTCGCGAGGCCTCACCGCTGCCGCCTAGCTCGCCTTCGCCCAGCACTGCTACTGCTCCAACGCCGCCCCGCGCAGCGCTCGCCGACCCGCCACACGCGCGTCAGCACGCCCGCACCCACTGGCCCCTGCCTTTTGCTCGCGCTCGTGGTCACCGCAACCGCGCCGCGCGCCGCTTTCTTGTGGCCTTTTCTGCTTGCTGCCCCCCCTCACCTTTGTTGCCTAACGCTACCCAACGCTGCCTCCGGCTTCCGCGCGCTCATTGCGTCTTTGCTACCGCTCTCCCTTTCACGGCACCGTGATGCGGCCCCGCCTCGCTGTCGCTCGCCACTCCGCCGACCCTGGCCGTCCTTTTCCTCGCACCCGCCTTGTCGCCCTAGCCTCACCCCGGCCATGTCCCGAGCACCATACGGCCCGTGGCCACCGCGTTGACCGTGCCAACCCGGCGGCTTTGAGCGATGCGGTTGGGCGGCGCCGTGCCGTTATCCGCGCCAGCTTGGCCTATGGGCCAATGACAAATGGGGCCGCCCCTATTAAAACAAAAAAAATGTGTATAAATATAAATATATATATATACAATTAATTAATTAGTAATATAATTAATTAATTTAATTAACTATACTTAATTAGCTTAATTAACTAGGTTAGTTAAGTTAAACCTGATTAGTTAAGCTGGGTCAATGACAGACGGGCCCCACTACCTTGTTTGACTAGTCAACAGTCAGTGTTGACCGCTGACGTCATGATGACGTCATGCTGGTGCAATAACTCCATTTTTGAATTAATCATAAATCTCGAAAATTGCTAAAACTTTAGAAAGTCATATAAATTAATCCGTAGCTCGGATGAAAGTACTTTATACATGAAAGTTTCTCAGAAAAGCGAGACGAATCCAAATACGCCCTCCGTTCGTCTATCACACATCCCTAACATAGCGAACATGCAACCGTTCACCTCGGATTCATTTCTTCGAAAATGCTAAACTTCGGGCAAACTTTCCCGAATGTTATCCCCCTTCGCCGATATCGTGTAGCACTGCGTTAGAACATCCCTAACACTGCTTATTGTCTAGTGATGCATAGTATTTCACTTGTTTGCTCTGTATTTATTGTTTCTTCCCCCTCTTCTCTCCGGTAGACCCCGAGACCGCTGTTGATGCCATTGTGATCGACTACGTCGACGGCGACCCTTCTTCCCTTTTAGCGGAGCTTCCAGGCAAGCCCTCCCTTTGATCATCCCAATATCGCCCATTCCATTCTCTCATGCTTGCATTAGATTTTGCTACTGTAGTTGATTGCTCCTATTCTGATGCATAGCCTACTTTTTAACCTGCTGTTGTACCATACCTGCTTATCCTAAACTGCTTAGTATAGGTTGGTTAGTGATCAATCAGTGACCCCCACCTTGTCCTTATTGCCCCTGCTTCATCATCGACGACTCGATCAACGTGATCGACGACCAGAGCCCGACACCTCACATCACATCACGCCCCTTTTGCTGCTCGACTCTGTAGAGCTACTATCGAGTGCCTGATACCTCATAACGCACTCCTGATGATGACTCTGTAGTGTAGATATTCGGTTGTGTTCATCGAGGGTGACTCCTCCTTTACCACTCCCGATACGACTCTATCGTGCAACCCCTCAAGTGTGAACCTCGAGGGTGGTTCCTCTTACATTCACCTTGACGATTACATCAAGTGGAATCCACCGAGGGTGATTCCTCAGGTTTTCCCCTTGATGTTTGGACACACGGTTACGTTGACTTTACTTGAGACCTTTGTGAAAGTCGGGCGGGTCCGGAGAGCACCCGCAAGATAATTACATGGCACGGTCGGACATTCTGGGCCCTTACCGTAAGTCCACGAGACGGGGCGACGGGGTCACATCGATCATGAGTCTCTGCACGTCTGCGCAAGCTAATAATACACTATGGTTTGGGTATTTGTTCTGAGTTGGCCTCTGGCCTTTATGCACTAACCACCACGCGAGAATAGTTATGGGCCTCGATGTCGTAGTATCAGCCAAAACTATGTCAGACGTCCAGTTCAGCATTGCGGCACGGCTGGGCCGGCACCCCAGAGGTGGTGCCTGGTCTGCCCTGCTCGCAATGACCCGGGGTGCAATGAGCGATGGGCCCAGACCCTGGAGTACTTAGGATGTAGACCGACGGGGACCTCTCTACTGAGCATAGGTAGGGCTACGACATGTTGATCTTCCAAGGCTGGGCATTGACCTAGAAATATGTGTCCGGCTGGAGAAATCAAGCGTGTTGGAAAACATGGAGCACCCCTGCAGGGAAGATTATCTATTAATAGCCGAGTCCACAGTAACGGACGTTCAGACTTATATCCTGATCTTTTACAACTAGAAATGGATACTTGAGATATGTGGCTCCGGGATTGTGTTCTCGCAGGGAGTCAAGGAAGGATCTCTGGGCATTAATGCTACAACATGTTTGTTATTTCTAAACTATTATTCTTTACTCTTCTACATGCTGCAAGATGCTTGGAGCTGCTTGAAGATGCTAGTCTTCGATAGGATAGGCCTTCCCCTCTATTCTGGCATTCTATAGTTCAGTGCACAAATACAACCCTTGCATTTGATACTAATTCATACTTAGTATAGATGATTGTGAGTACTTTGGATGAGTACTCACGGTTGCTGTGCTACCCCTTTTCCCCCTTCTTCCTTCTTTCTGGTTGTTACGACCAGATGGTGGATCCCAGGAGCCAGATGTCAGCGCTGACGTCTGCTACTACCCCCGCGGATGCCTACTACTACTTGGAGACCGTCGACGACTAGGAGTAGTTAGGAGGTCCCAGGCAGGAGGCCTTGCCTCTTCGATCATTGATGTTTGTGCTTGCCTTCTTAAGGCAGTCTTGTTTAACTTATGTCTGTACTCAGATATTGTTGCTTCCGCTGACGCTTGTGTATCAAGCTTGTATTCGAGCCCTCGAGGCCCCTGGCTTGTTATATAAAGCTTGTATTATTTTAATTTGTGTCTAGAGTTGTGTTATGATATCTTACCGTGAGTCCCCGGATCTTGATTGTACACATTTCCGTGTATGATTAGTGTACGATCGAATCGTGGGCGTCACATCTGGCTTCTGGACTCCATCATATCATCGTAATAACCGGGTAAAGGGGAAAAGAAGTAGCAAGGCAAACGTGAGTACTCATCCAAATTACCCGCAAGCAAGGATCTACACTACATATGCATTGGTATTTGTATAAAGGGGTAACATTTGTGGGCTATACTGCAGAATGCCAGAATAAGAGGGGGATAGCTGGTCCTATCAAAGACTATGCTTCTTGCAGCCTCCACCTTGAAGCATGTAGAAGAGAGTAGCTGGTAAGTTCTCCAAGTAACAACGTATAGCATAATCCTACCCAGTGATCCTCTCCTCGTCGACCTGTGAGAAAGTGACCACCGGGTTGTATCTGGCACTTGAAAGGGTGTGTTTCATTAAGTATCCGGTTCTAGTTGTCATAAGGTCGGAATACGTCTCCGGGTCGTCCTTTTACCGAGGGACACGGCTATATGAATAGATAAACTACCCTGCAGAGGTGCACCACATTACCCAACATGCTCGATCCCTTTGGCCGGACACACATTCCTGGGTCATGCCCGGCCTCTGAAGATCAGCACGTCGTAGCCCTACCTAGGCACAACAGAGAGGTCATCACGTCGTCTAAATCCTAAGCGCGCAGGGGTCTCGGCCCATCACATGTTGCACACCTGCACGTCGCGTACGCGGCCGGTGAGCAGACCTAACCCCCCTTATACAAGAGCAGGCGTTCTAGTCCAACTCGGCGCGCGTCGCTCAGTCGCTGACGTCAAGAAGACTTCGACTGATACCCGACGTCGAGTGCCCATAACTTTTCCCTCGTAGTTGGTTAGTGTGTATAGGCCAGTGGCCAGACTTAGATCGAATATCCAGATCTTGTTAATCATGTTATCTTGAAGTAATTGCAGACACCGACCAGGTACTAGGCCCACCTGTCTCCTAGGTGGTCGCAACCTACCCTGTCGCTCCACCACAAATTAGCAATCAGGGGGCTTCCAGGAACCCAGGCCCATCACTACCTGGATGGAACCACCTGCCCTTTCAGCCCTCATCTCTGAATCATCAACATAAGTATGTAATAGTATAGTATATACCCGTCATCACCTCCAGATTGATCACGGCCCAGTAATATAGCATGGCAGATGGACAAGAGTGTAGGGCCACTGATGTAATACTCGCAACCTATTCTAAGCATTAGGATAGCAGGTAAATGTATCAATAGTAGTAACAAGGACATGCTATGCAACAGTATAGGATCGAACCAATGAAATAGTAACACTACTCTAATGCAAGCAGTAGAGGGAAGGAGTAGGCGATATCGGGATGAACAAGGGGAGGGCTTGCCTGGAAGCTCTGTTGCACAGGAAGAAGGGTCGTCGGTGACGTAATCGTACTCAGTGGCTTCAGCATCGGTCTCGGGGTCTACCGGAGAAGAAGAGGGGGAGAAACAGTAAATACGGAGCGAACAAAGCATCACAAAACATAACGAGGCAATACGTGGTGCTAGGTATGCCCTAACGCGGTACTAGGCGATGCCGGCAAAGGGGGGAAACATCCGGGAAAGTATTCCCGGTGTTTGACATTTTCGGATAGACGAACCGGAGGGGGATTGTTGCATGTTCGCCATGCTAGCACTACTATGGAAAAGCCTAGCAGTAGCGCGGGTTTTTGGCCTATCAGTGGCGGGTAACCGCGCTACTACTACGGCGCTACAGCTAAAGATTAGCAGTAGCGTGTGTTAACCCACGCTACTGCTATATCTACTTAGTAGTAGCGTGTGGCGTAACAGGTGTAACATCCCAAATTTTCAATTTGGAATGTTATACATTAGGTCATCATGCATATCATATTTTTCTCGCATTTTTCCGATCCTAGAAATTTCACGCAACTCAAGGACCCTCGGAGAGAGTTGGAAGTTTCATTATTTTCATATTTGGGATTTTCCAAATTTTGAAAATAGTATCATTTGATTTATTTAATTATCTTCATAAAGTTTTCCTATAAAAATATTTCGAGAGGGAATAATATGACTTTCCCACACAAATAGGAAAAATGAAGATATTATAAATAAACCAAATTTGGTTTTGGAAGATTTATTTTGCTTAGGCAAAAATGAGCATTTTAAAAATTTTATGCATGTATATTGTTTTTAAAGTTCATTTTGTTCGACTCATTTTTAGGAGTCGGGGAAAATTTGTTTTAATTAATTTGGAGTTCATTTGATATTTATTTTATTTGTTTTGTTTTAATTTTATTTAAAAAAAACAGCGCCCCCCCCTGGACCGAGGCCCAGCCCGGCCCGACCCAGCCCAGGCCCGAGCCATCGCCCGGCCCACCTCCGCCTCCTCCCTCGCCTGGCCGCGCCCGGTGTCCCGCCGCGCCACGAGAGCCCGCCGCCCTCGCCTCGAGTCCCGCCGGACCCGGCTCCTTGCCCCTCCCAAGCCACCGCCTCGCCTTTATAACCCGCCCCCCCGCTCTCTCCCCAAACCCCACCACTTGAGCCGCCGCTCCGCACCCGACCAAGCTTGCCGCCGTGGGACGCCGGCCAGCGCCGCCCTTCGTCGCCCGGCCAGAACCCGCCGCCCTCGCCTCCCGACCCCGCCGCCTAACCGAGCCCCGGGCGCTGGGCGATCACCGGAGGTAGCCACCGCCGCCCAGCGATTCGGTTTTTATCCTCGAACGGTCCGGTTTATTTAAAAAAAATGTTCGGTTTTTAAAACCTCGATTGGTTTTATTTTATTCGGTTTTCTTATTTAATAACGTCCACCGAACCGTTTGCTTCGATGAACGCGTTCGTTAGATTCGTTCTGTTAATCTAACGCTCACTTTTTAACTCGTTCGTCGTTTTCTTTTTAATCGGAATTAATCCGTTATTTTCTGATTTGATTTGAGATCTGATTTTCAAAACTGTTTTATTTCTCGCTCGTTTATCGGAATCGGTGATTCAAGCGCTGGAGTTTAGAATGTGAAACCGCCGTTCGATTACCCTACTTTCACAGAGTTTTGCTATTGTGAAATTTTGACCTAATTTCAGATCGCTAAACCGAGTCGTTCTCTCTCGAGTTCCGACTTTCGATGCTTTATTTGATTCGATTCTTTTGCAACCAGGGTTCTTAAGTTGAACTTTCTGGTTAGATCTTTTATTCGAGATTTCCCCGTGCATTAGATGAGTACTTATTGTATGCTTGTTGTTTGTCTGCGTTAGATCACCCGGAGTGCGCCGCTTGTTACTTCGAATCTCTAGGACTCGCGGATCATCAGCAAGGCAAGTAACATTTGATCATACTCTTCTCATACCCAGTTTTTATGCATTAGATCTATTCCTCAAACACTTGCATGATTAGGATCTAATTAAATTGTGGGATGGGAAGTAGATTGAGGTAGTACCTATTACCTGTTTTACTTATGAAACCTTGGGAGTTACTTCTACGTTTGCTTGATTATGCCATGCTACGCTAGTAGACGTGGATTGGGTGAGTGAATATCCATGACAGATGTGAGATTGTTAATTAATGGTTCATCTAAGGTGGCAACCTAAACACACATCTGGGTGGATTGAGGCACTGGTTTCTATCGAGGACTTGCCTGTATTTCTTCGGACCGCCACCCGGGCTCTAAGGGATCATAAGATTATTCAAGCTGGAAACTTCCGTGTGCAGCCACAAGCCAATTATGGGCTCTGGCGTAGTTGACTAAGTTGTGCGAACTCTTACGGGTAGGCTAGCTGATGTAGGGGATGTAGGTTGGTACGGTCTACCCACATGTAAGGTGCTAGCGCTTACGAAGACTATGTCTCGGTCATCCGTTTCTCAAACACCATGTAGTCACGAGAACCAAGCGGAGGCGATCGAGTCTTGTGGGGAAAAGTGCGCAAACCTCTGCAGAGTGTATAAACTAATCATGATTAGCCGTGTCCCGGTTATGGACAATTTGAGTATCCGGTACTTGATTATCATGTGAATCTCAACATGTATTCTGCAAATAAATGTTATTGGGTTTTTAATGAGTATTTTTAATTGGGATTGAGGATGCTGTCAACCATTCTCAATGTTTAACAACCACCATGATAGTTAAATAAAATTATTCCTTTGACGTAGGGAAAATCAGCTTTATGCAAAAATGTAACCGTAGAGCCTTACCACCAGCCAAATATGCATGTAGTGTAGGCTTCTTGCTTCATTGTTCTCTATGTGTTACATTGCCAGCATATTCCATGTCTTGACCCGTTTTGGCTGCAACTTTTCACGTTGCAGACTTTTAGGACAACGAGTAAGGTGTTAGGTCGTGGTTCTATACTCGATGATGCCGTTCGAGTTGATGGACTCGCTTATCTTCCAAGCCTTCCGCTGTTATTATTAGATGGCCTTAAGCCATATTATTGTATTCAGTTCCCTTGTGGACAACGATGTAATAAGTGTGTGATTGCTACTCTGTTATAAATCCTTGAAATCTTGTGTGGTGTCGACATTCTTGATCCAGGGATGACACTGAGCACAGAGCACTAGATCCATTCGGGTCTGGTCGCTACAACAGGCGCTACTGGTAGTTACTAGTAGCGCGTCTTACTGCCCACACTACAACTATTATTCCGTACTCTATTTTTTATGTCATTATTCATACACCTTTATACAAGTTTTCATACAGTAGCAATTTAGAGATTGTTTTTACATTATAATGAGTTATTAAATCAATAGGTGAAAGAACAGTGGATTAATTTCAAGTGGATGGATCCTAAGTGATCAAGTCATGGATTATCGATCAAGTCATGGATTATCATGATAATCCATGACTTGATCACTTAGGATCCATCCACTTGAAACTAATCCACAGTTCTTTCAACGAATGATATAATAACTCATCATCATCATATTAATATAAAAACTCTTACATCATATCATCACCAACAACACTAGTTAATAATCATCATAGTCATTACCACTATTTAATCATCATAGTCATAGTGTAGCTATCTAATCACCACCAACATCATCATAGTCATTACCACCAACACTAGCTATTTAATCATCGTAGTCATAGTGTAGCACATCATCATCTTCAAACTCATTCTAGTTAGCTAATCACTCCTACTGCTCTCTCTCTCTCAAGTAAAATAGCATAGAACATGTGTAGCAGTAATAATTCATCATATTCGAGCATGCAGATGAACCTGTCTCCTAATTGTGGGATGCGCTTCTAATTGCTGGCCCCTAGTATTTCTCTGTGTTCCTTCACAATTTTGCTCCAGTCTTTCACCATTAAGACTTGCTCGGTTTTAGATATCCTGAATGCACTCATGTGCAATGTAGGATGTCTTGGCTGTAAGCTAACCATTTCCATACGACCTTTAGGCTCGATCCAATGAGGCACAACTATCATCGGGAGTCCCTGTTGAAGAACATCGTAGTAACATACTTAGCAATGAAGTTTAGCTTAAAAATAATGTATGCAAAAGATGCACTGAGGACAAATAGTAAAAATCTTACCATCATTCCTAAATAGATGTGACCGTAGTTCAATACGAACATTATTGGTCACATGTTTTGAGTACTAAGATTTTCAAGTCCAGGAAAATAATTTCTCTTGACAACATCAAGATCCTCAAGCCATGAAACATAATGAGTTATCTCCTCGCAGTTTAGTTCCGCTTCGAGATAGTAGTAGGTCATGTCTACCAAGCGACGAACATGTTTGCTTGATTGGAAATAAGCTATCAATAGAAATTAGTTGTCAACTATTTTTAAATAAAAAATATCCAAGACATAAATATGGTTGAGAAACTCACATAATGGTCGAACTAGAGGCGTCTGCACATCGACCCAGATGTCGATATTGCCTTCAATATCATCTTCCGGACGAATATCACAGGTGATAAGCATATCAGGCTCAAATGCATAAGCCTTGCATAATGCTCTCCAATTTTTGCATTCAAAATACGTGTAGGTGTCTGCATTGTATAATTTTGAGTCGAAAGTATAATCATGCTCGGTCTTCAGGTGAACTCTCTTTACCTCCATAGTTTTCATAGGACTGAAACCAATCATATCCAAGACAAAAATTCTTGCGTGGCAGGGGATACACTAGTAGAATAGTAAAAATTAAAATTATAAGTTGAAGCAAAAGAAGTAGAAATCATGCTTAATTACGAAAAAAGACTTGTCGTTGTGACTTACTGTATCCACTTCGAAGTTCTCATCCAGCTTGATGTTGAAGAGCCCATCATCAACTAGGAAATGTCTGTCGCACAGGCCGCGCTCGTCCTCGCAGTATTTGCACATACCGAAATTCTTTTCGTCGCCAGACATTTCCTATGTTCATAGTTGAAACATTAATTTAAAATCGATCGAAGGCAACTACCAGGAAACCCAACACACAAATCCGGGGCACTCAATATTTCCTACATATTCTAGCACAAGTCATGCTTAAATTCATTGAAAAATCCGGCATGACCTTTGCTAAAATAGGACATATCTAGTGCCTGAAATTTGCCGGAACAAAAGTGAATCAACACTCCGTTAAAACATAGGCCACTCTGATTTTCCCAGTGATACAAAGATGTTCATACACATAAAATGATGCTTAAACTTGCAATTCCATCTGGATCAATTATCATAAGCATTCGCACATGAGCTCACCGACAAAATACCCTAGTTCTACTCTATTCAACACACGAGGAGTGGAGAAGGAGGAGGTGGACTTTTAGCTCACCGACTCGGGTGTAGAGGAAGTAGAGTTAGCTCGGATGACGGTCACTCCAGGGAGACATGACTGTACAAAGCATGCATATTCCACCGAGTAAAATTTTAGATAATCAAATCCCATATAGCATTCTTTGATCACAAAATGATAATGAAATAAAGATAATTAAGGGGTCGGCGATGGGGACGACTGCGGAGATGAGGCAGGGGCAAATACTCGATTTCTGCATAAACAAACTAGTTCTATTAAGCACTTATTAAATAAATTAGTTCTATTAACTACTTACTAAATAAACTAGTTCTATTAAGAACTTACTATAAATAAACAAGTTCTATTAAGCACTTACTATAAATAAACTAGTTATATTAAGCACTTACTATATATAAACTAGTTATATTAAGCACCTACATTCTACCTATCTATACCGTAGTTCTAGCCCTAACGTCTATCCATCCATCCAACTATCTATATATCCATCAATATAACCATCCATCCATTTCAAATTCTACCAACTAAAAATTTCCATTACTTAAATTTCTAATCAAAAGACGAAAAATTTCCTATTCTATTGAAACCACCTAAAATAGTCAAAAAATTATTCTATTAAAAACCTACATTCTACAATGTCTACATTCTAAAATCCACATTTAAATTACCTACATTCTACAAGAACAGACATAATGAAGGGAGGAACGAGGGTAGGAAGGAGGGAGGGATGAGGGGAGGAAGGAGGGAGGAGGCGGGAAGGAGGAGGGAGGGAGGAGGAGGAAGGAGGGAGGAGGCGGGAAGGAGGGAGGGAGGTAGGAGGAGTTACCTCGGTGGCGGTGACGGCGGGGGGAGGGGGCAACGGCGACGGGCTGGAGGGAGATGGAGGAGGGAGCTAGGGGGAGAGGGGGCAACGGTGGTGGAGTGGAGGAGGGAGGGGATGTAGGAGGGAGGGGGCGATGGCGGCAGCAGCTGGCGGCACTGCGGTGGCGGTGGACGACGGGGTGAGGGAGGGGATGGAGGAGGGAGTGGAGAGGGGAGAGTGAGGGGCGGCCGGGCTGGGTGGAGAAGATAGGATGGCTTTAGCAGTAGCGCTCCTTAGGGAAAAGCGCTACTACTAAACTCTATAGCAGTAGCGCTTTCTACAATAACACGCTATTGATAAGGCTAAGCATGTAAAAATAAACATCAAAAATTCATTGTTAATGAATGACCTTTTTGTGTAGAATCTAAATAGTCAACATGAATCCTCACCTGTTTAATGAAGACCAAGTGATTGTGATAGTTTGAGAAGTAAAATATTTAAGGTGGTCAACACCCTGTTCGGTTAGCAGTATGGGACTAAACTTAGTTGCAAGAGAGGATGATACTTAGCAGCAGCGTGTGTTGGCGAAATACGCTACTCCTAATTATGTCAGCAGTAGCGCGTCTTTGGAAAGGGTACTACTACTATACCTAGTCTGGAGGCAACGCATTGGCAATTGTAGTAGCAGCGCTCTTTTCACCTAGCGCACTGCTGCTACTGGGATATTAGTAGCGCGGTTTTATACAGAGCGCTGCTAGTAAGTAGCAGTAGCGTTTGTTTTTAAACTGCGTTGCTGGTAAGATTCTGTGTATAAGGTTTGCCCTAGTAGTGGGAATGTGTGGCAGACGAACAAACAACGTATTCGGATTTATCTCGTGTTCTGAGCAACTTTCATGTATAAAGTATTTTCATCTGAGTTACGGATTATTTTATATTAATTATCAAAATTTTAATTCATTTTCTAGATTATGTTAATTCAAAAATTAAAACTTTAAATTGCTAGATGTACCCAGCATAGAGCACAAAAAAATGTACACTGGCTGACGGGTGGGATCAGGGGGACCCAGTTGACCAGTCAACGTTTGACTGGTCAACACGGGGTGGGGCCCCCTGTCATACATAGATATAACTAATTTCAATTTATTAGTTAATTAGAAAGTTAATTAAAGTTAAGTTAATTAAGCAGACTTAATTAAGTTAATCAATTATTTAGTTAATTTTTATATTTCTTTTTTTTTACATTCTCAGGGGCATGGGCCCACTGTCAGTGGCCCAAAGGTTACTGGATCGGGCGCTAGGCGCCGGGCCACGTTTAGCGGGCGCGGGCGCCCGACAGGGCGACCGGGAGGACGACGGCAAGGCACTAATTGCGGCGAGGCCGTGGCGACATGGGCGGTCGCTTGAGGGGAACGCCGGGAGCAGGGGAGCGAAGGCGCAGCAGTTGGGGGGCTGCGGGGCATGGGCGGCGGCGGCGGCGCGCAACGCGGAGCGGCGATGGGCAGAGCCGAACGGTGAACATGGTGGAAGGCACGAGCGGTTGCGGTGGTGTCCAGAGGCAGGCGCGGCCGGGACGAGCTGCTGGCGGCCGCCGACGCAACGCAGCAGATGCAGTGGAGATCGAGGGGTAGGAGCAAGCAGCAGTAGGTGGCCTTAGCGGGCGGGGCCGGCAGAGGACGACGCCGCTGGAGGAAGAAGAGGCCAGGGCGCGGTGAGCGACCGTGGTTGCGGGAGGCCAGCACCGCGAGGGCGCGGTCAAGACCGTTGCGCACTGCGAGCAAGAGATGTGAGGGGGAAAAAGAGGCTCACAGCGAGCATGTCGTTGTGCAACGCATGCTCAGGGATGTCCTGAGGTAGACGAACGGCGGCGACGAGGTCGGGGTTGGGTCGGCGAAGGAGATGAGGACGATGGCGATGACGTCCGGTGATTGGTCGCGGCGGACGGGTGGCACGGTCGGTGGGGATTCGGCATCGAGCCCCGGGGCGACGGCGGCGAGGTCCTTGCCCTCGATCACGATCCAGATCGGGGGGTAAGGGAGAGAGCGGAGTTGGGGAAAGTGGGGGCGAGTGGGAAGGGGGTTAGGGTTCGATGGTGGACCGAGGGGGTAAGTAGGGGCCGGCCTGGGCCGGCCAGGTTAGCCCGATGGCCAGCTGGGCCACGGCCCAGCAGGGGGGTGTTCTTCTCATTTTTTATATTTCGTTTTCTTTTGTTTATTTTCTTTTACTATTTTATTTTAATTTATAGTTTGTTTTAGTTTTGTATAAAATGTATAATTAGCATCTAAATTAGTATTTCAAAATCCCCAATGGCACAAAAGAATTTGGTGACAAAATAAAATAGTTTAATATTTTATTAATTGTAAAAGGCATTTAATTAATTGTTTTTGCTACTGTTTTATTTATTTTAGGACATTCAAACACTTCTAAAGATGTTGGTTTCTCCATCGTTGTTGCTATACGTATTATTAGTCCCCTTTTGAACAATTTAATTTTAATGTTTGAAAACTTTTATTATTTGCCTTGATTTTGAATTTGAATTCAAACGGGATTTGAATCATCGCGAGTTGAACAACAGTAATCGTGCTGACATGGCATCATTGGCATGGAATTACTGTAGCTTAATTATCCGGGCGTCACAATAATCCTCCACTCCAAGAAATCCCGTCATGCGATTTAAGAGGTAGAGTAAGGGGGAAAGGTCTGCTTACGAAATTCTAAGGGATATTCTCGGTATTGGCTGCTTTTCTCAAAGAAGTTAATCCCTTTCGTTGATGTCTTCAATTCTCTATTCCAATGCATCATGATGAAGTTGTCATCTTTTCTCCGGGAACTCCATCGTACTTATGAATATGTAAGGGGCAGCTCGACAACGATAGAATGTTATAAGGGAATATCATCTGGGGTTATCCCAAGAATGAACACATGAGTATCTCTCGAGTTGAACAACTGAAACACATCAAGAGCAAAGTAAGAAAGTACCATAAGAAGTTTGAAGTGGATACACAGTCGTCGTTGCCTGAAATTGGGTGTAAAGGGGTTCAGAGCACCGGGAATAAGTATTGTGTTTAATACCAGATTTGATGATCTCACAAAAGATGGCTCGTGAATTACATATGAAGCCAAGTGTGAGGAATAACTTTCGAAACAGGTGGTGTATAGGAGAGTCAGGTTTCGATCATGTGGAACTATGGGTTATGGTCCCACCATGTGGGTTAAAAAGTAGGAATGGCGATGTCATCTTGCACAATCATGATAGCAAGTCATGTTAGAGAATAGACTGTCAGTTATGTTGGCAACAACGTTGGTACCAAGGGCGAGGGATGAAGAAAATATTTTCCTGCTTGTTGAAACAAGGCGGACTAATAGGCAAAGTTCTCGTCCATCGGTGGTTATCAAAATGTCATCAACAATAGTAATAGGGTCTTGCTGACAGAATTGTACACTGAGGTGTTTACATAAGCAGGAGAATATTACCGCTTAGATCATATAGACCTCAAGAAAGGTTAAACCAAACAATGGAAAGGATAATATGATTATCAAATTAAATAGAACAATGGAAAGGAAAATGTGTTTAAACACATATTTCAGGGGCATATCCTTCCAAGGACAAACAGACCATGATACCCATGACAGGATAGAAGTAGAAAACCATTTAGGTAAGGGGAGAGGAATTTCATGACATTATCCAAACAACAGTGTTTGAATAACTGATAAAGAAAATTTAGCATTGTGCTTCAAATGTTCCTATTGATGATCGGAGTACCACCAGTACGCGTCGGTGCTATACAAACATTTTTTAACCCCTTTCCGCGACGGCATTTCGAACCGTCGCCAAGTGAGTGTGGGCAATAGGGTGTCCTTCCCACACGACCCAGAAACCGTCGGGGATATGGAGCAGTGATCCAGAGGCCTTCCAAAATGTAATCGTGTGTGATGCAACACACACTAAATTCTTTCGCATGTGTGGTATCGGTGATTAAACGTTTCTAATGACGCAGTGAAACCATACGGTCTCTCATAATGAACCGTTTGGGAAATAGTATCTATGGCACATGGGCCAACATATGAACTGTGTGCGATTTGTGCCCCATCGCACACGAGTTTTCTGTGTAACCCGTCAGCCATGCAAGACTCCATCGCACCCGTTTGCCAACAATTACCGTCTGTTATAATGTTCTATCACAAACGGTTCAGGAGCCCCTTCGCACACATACAAGTGTTGCAAACCGTTTGTGATTTTTTGGGTATCACCGACGGTTGCCGCAAGAGTGACGTGTGCTTTTTGTCTGGGATCCCACACGTTTCCTGAAAAAATTACGACTGGGATTGTATTTTACATTGGGCATGGTTTACTCCCAGTTCTCATGTGCGATAACGCGATATCACGAACGGTTCCGAAGACCCTACGCACACGTAGTAGTGCTGCAAATCGTTTGCGATCTGCTATGTATCACCGACGGTTCCGCTATGATTGACGTATGCTTTTCGATGTGGATCGCACACACTCATTTAGTTGAACCGTGTGTGGAGCAATTGCAAGTTAAAACAAAAATATCATCGGCATGCAAAAGCAAATTTGCCACAATATTCAATTGAACAAATAAACAAAAATATCATATTTTGAATCAGCGCGCAAAAAGCAAATTCGCCAAAATATTCAATTGAACAAATAAACAAAAATATCCCATTTGAATCGGCACGCAAAAATCAAATTCGCCACAATATTCAATTGAACAAATAGTGTCCATAGGAAGAAGATTCATCAGATTTCACAACAATTACAATTGAACATATGGTAGCTAAATTCCAATGAATTGTCCACACATATATGCATTACATAATTAATCATAGTGTACGAAATACGAAGACCTCATCAGATGGAAAACAATGGATCCATGCATTATATGTTTAGCGGCTAACTCTTACTCAATGTTTCGGGAGAAGGCATGCTGAAATCTTCATTATTACCAGTGGGATTGATGTAGTGATCCAGGAAGAAATCGCTGATAAATCTTTGAACCATCAGCAATTCACCAGCCGGGAGCAGTTCAGGGGTCCTTGATTTAAGATGAGCTGCAGTATTTTTAAGGTCAAAATGTGCCATATGAGTGGAGTAGAAGATATTAATTAAGATAGACTTACTGGTACTAATTCGCGAGGATCATCACAACTATCAGCAGATTTGCAGATGAAGACCATGTGTCTGCAAACATAGTATCCACAAAGGTTGGTCCCTGCTTCTTGCTGAGGACACTGAAACTTTTTGTACAGAATTAGTCATGTATTTGTCCTGTTAGGAACAATCTAACCGCTGTTAGATGTTTTATTTTTACTTTGGACAAAATAGAAAGAGGTTTATTTAGAAGCTTGAACATTTGACTAGCATAAGGAAAGGTATTTGTAGAATGTTGGATAAATTTTCCGAAAATAACGGATTTCGGTGTGTTACCGGAGAAACGATCTCGTGCTGCAGAGGTACTTCCCTACGGAACAGGTTCCCTGGTTTAGTTTTCCACAATGCGAGCACACTGCAAATGATGATGAATTTTGATAACATCAATTATTGAACCAGATATGAATGCAAATTAATTTCAACATCACAGAATTCAATACCTATCCATGAATTGCTGAAGATGCGTCAGATCTTGAGCGTTTGTTGACTCTCTGAGAGAATCGATGTAGTAAACTATGTTCTTGTTTGGAACAATGAATTCCAATATCCAGTGATTGCTACATATTAAGAAAGCCATGAACTTATAAAGTATGTCGAAACCTGAAAGACAATAAGTGTATGTGTGGTTGTTTACTTGACTTACTGTTCATGATATGGCCAGAAAAATGATTCTGCATGGGACGTGTTTTCGAAGATACGGACGACCATGTTAACGGCCCAGTCCCGTAGGTCCTTACCATGTATTCTTGTGCCATTTGCTAATTCATGATCTATGAAATACACACTCTCCCTTTTTTTTCTCGGCGCGTTCAATCCCTTGACAGGAATAATATGTAGTTAGTTGTTTATCATGTACAGCCTTGTATGGAGAGGTTGATCAGATTTTGTTAAGTACTTACAAAATCAGGCATCTAACAAGAGTGGCATCAAGCATGTTGAAGTTGAAGAAGAGATGTAAGTCCTGAAAACTCACATTGATGGAACCAACATCGTGTCGGAAATGATCTATGTTGTAGTGGACTAGCAAACCATGATGACCTGCTAACATTAGATCCATGCAATCACGGCAACTGGAGCTGCACTCATCAAAGTATTCGCCAACAAGAAATGGCTGGCCATGGACGTAATAGCGTGCTTGAAGTACGTCTGCTTTACTTTTAGCAAGCAACAAACATACTTTCATCATCCATGGCGTCAGAAATAATATTACTCCCCGATTCGTACAAGCTGCTATTAATTTGGTTCTGGGCGATGAGTGCTTTAAGTAAGAGGCAATCGTTCTCTTTCCTCTTCACTTTCCCACCGCGCTTCCTCGTGGTCGTGGGTGTAGCCTTTTTGGCCACTTCCTTCTTGGTACTTGAAGCATTTCTAGCATTTCCTGCAAGGTAGACTGCCGAGCACATGGTGAAGCTTGGACGGACTGCTTAGCAGACGGTTTATCTATGCCGGACATTTGGCGGTCTTTGTTAATGACGGACTCTTTGGGCTGTAGGAGCAGAGGTATCAGACTGCTGACCATGGGTTGAAGCTATGTCGGGTTTCTGCGTAGGTGGTGCCAACTTGTCGATGTGCTGAGGAGGACGTGCCAACGTGTTGGTTTCTTTGGCGAGGAAGTCTTGACTTATTGGTATCTTGATCACGCTTTTCTGAGACCGACGGATGATGAGCGATCGGTTACGGACCTCTGCATCGCTTAGCGGCGGTTCAAGCATCGTCAGGCCTTAGCGATCCGTTCCTGAGTTGGTCTGCTGAGCATGTCTTTGTTGGGTCTTCCCAGCCTTGGCCGGGCATCTGCACCGGTTGTCGTGGGGTTGTCACGGCAGATGTCCTCATGAAAGGACTTAGTCGTAGGGCCATCGTACGGGTTTACCTAGAGAGGTTAAAGCGGACACAAGACACGGGAATTATACTGGTTCGGCCCCTTCAATGAAGGTAAAAACCTACGTCCAGTTGTGATGTGGTTGATATGGTTTCGGCGACTAGGGAGCAATAGCTTTGCCTTAGCCTCGAAATCTCTGTCCCTAACTCGCCGCCGGGTCGTCCCCTTATATACACGGATGGGCCTTGGGTTGGTTTATGAGTCCTAATCCGGCTCATACAAGAGTCCGGCTTGATCTCTCCTTTCTTGTCTTACAACACAAGTTACAATACTAAGGCGGTTTACATAAATGGACCTTAAGTCGCCTCTGGGCTCGGGCCTCCTTCGTGGGCTGGATCATGGGCGAGTAAACCGGCCCCTCGAGGCGGTTCACACTCGGTAGTTGTGTCCCCAACATTAGGCCCCAGATTGACTGAACCGGTTCAAGTCAATCTTCAACACCTTCAGGAACCTCTTTGATCTCCTTTCATATTTTGTAAACCGCCATCCGCTTGAACCGCCGTGGCGTCATCCTCCGATTTCCATGTCGAGCACCTTGGCGTCATCTTTAATAAAGAAATCCAAACAGTAGATTCCCTTCATTTAATGCTATCCCGAAAATCGAGGCGGCCGCACCGTCCACCGCTTTTGACTCCTTGATTCTCGCGCCCGTTGATTGCTCCGGTCCCTTATAAATAGACCGGTCGCCTTTCTCTTCTTCTTCCGCTCTTCTTCTTCCTCGCGGCCTTTGTAGCCTGAAGCTCCATCGTCGCGCCCGACCTTCGAACGGCAACCGTCATTGGGCGCTACATCAACCTTGACCGTATCGAGTTTTTCGGCGCTCCTCCGCAGTTTCCTTCGTCGAGTAAGGTTCCTCTCAAGCCCTAGATCCCATCTGTAGATCATGTTAAATCGCTTGATTCATATCAGTTTCCTCTCACTTGCTCCACCATGGCCGTCACGCCTCAGCCATACCGTGCATCTTGTATAAGTGATCGCTCCGCTGTTCATTGAACTCTTTATGCACCCTTCCTTTTGTTCGGATCCTCAAGTTTAGAATATCTGAACCCTCCTGCTCTTTATGAAGGTTTGCATAGGTCGTAAAGTTTTTCTTACTAGAGCTTCGGTAGATCCTGATTACCTCCATTCATATGTGAAAACTGTTTACATCCATACTTAGTAGACTTTCCAACTCTGCCTTTTCGGCGGTTTAACTTTCGACGCCTAATCCGTCACTCCATTAGTCCTCAGTCAAACCGGAACGGGAAGCCGGATGCTGAATCACCGGTTTAACAATGTATGATATGCCTGAACCGTTTAATGGTAAACCGTCTCTTGCTTTCTTTCGCAGCTTAGTCGTCCGGAATGGCTCCTCAATTTGCTGCTTGCAACTGGGTCCGGTCCAAAATCACTGAGACGCAGCTCAACGGCTACGTCACCACTGGCGGTTTGGCTCCAAAAGACGTCCTCCATTGGCGTGTTCCAGAGGGCGAGTTTCCTCCGAGCATGGCGGGGAAAGTAATTGTGTTTATGCAGCACCTAGACCGGGGTTACGCCGCTTTGGTTCAAAGTTTTTCGGGGCGTCCTTGCGGTTTGCAACTCCATCCGCAGGATATCGGTCCAATTCCGTTTCAAACATATGCAACTTTCAAGTCTTCGTGAAGTCTATCTTCAAGAAGAACCGTACGTGGAATTGTTCCGGATTTTTTCCATTTGAACCGTCGCACAGAATTTTACGATGGTCCCAACACGGAATGGGGCGTTTCAATTCAGAAGAGGAAGGAAGCCGATTTCCCTCACGCCAAGCACCACAGCCATCCAAAGGATTGGAACCAAACTTGGTTCTACTGCCAGAACACCGCGCCTGCCAATGAAAACCCCTTGCCGGGTTACCGTCCTCACCGGCTCAGCAACCATCATCCACTGCCTTCACGCTTAACCGACTCGGACAGGACAAACTTCGCGCCACAAATCATCAAGCTCCGCGCTCTAATGGCCAATGGCTTAACCGGCGTGGATCTTGTGCGTTCTTTGGGTCTCTTAGGGGCGTGTTGCTCGAGCCGCCCGGCCGGATTGATGCACGAGTACACCGGCAGCCTCAAAGATCCTCAAAGGCGTCACGAGCTACCCATAACGAACAGGAGACCACCGAGATCGTCAAGAAGATGCTCGATGAGCCAATCTCCGTCTGCAGCCTCACCGGGTTGGCTCCATTTTGTGCCGCCAACAAACCGCCCGGTAAGCTCTTCTTCTTGTCTTCGGGCTCGCATAATCTGTTGACATACGCTAATGCTTGCTGCTTCCCAGGCTGAAAGCTCCTTCTGGAAACGCACCAGACCGGTCCGGGCGCCACGTGCAAAATCCAAGGCCACTAAGAGAACTGGAAAGAAGAAAACCACCGAGTCCTCTGAACCGCCGGAGGACGAAGAATCAGAAGCCGAGGTA
Source organism: Aegilops bicornis (assembly GCA_021605145.1). Lineage (NCBI taxonomy): Eukaryota > Viridiplantae > Streptophyta > Magnoliopsida > Poales > Poaceae > Aegilops > Aegilops bicornis. Next base: position 343,848,954 of record CM038670.1, read on the forward strand.
AAATTTTGACATTTACGAGGGAGCCGCCATAAACCGGCCTTCCGCTTTGCATTTCTTCTTGCATATGCTTGGCCTCTTTACCTTCTTTTACCGACACTTTTTCTTCCCGGGATGATCTTTGAAGCCAGTCATGCCAATCCTGTTGAGGTAATCCTTCTTTCTTCCGAATCTGAGCTTGCGCTGTTAAGAGAATTCGTCGCGCCCGTCCAGGAAAGTTAAAAATACCATTCCTGTGCTTATTCGAACCCAAATCTTTTCTTGAAGACACAGCAGATGAAGAGCGCCCGTACAACCCGACAAGTGGTCAACAGGTTACCTCGGCGGTTTACAGACACCCCAATCCGGAAGCGTCGTCCGAGGTGACTTGTTCTCTGAAAAGCGTTATCCCTTAAAGGTTTCTTCCGATGTTCTCTCAATCCGTCGACTCGAATTATCAGGCCTCTTCCAACTCGTCTGGCGGTTCATCCACCACACAGCTGCCTCATGAACATCGCCCTTGAATGCGTAATTACCGTCATCCATTCGATTCCCTATTAATTTGGTCAATTTGTCTTGATCCCGCTCTGAATATTGCAGCACCAAGGCTCGTTTGAGCAAGAAAGCAAAACTCTTGATCCTACTCCGGATGGTGATCCGGAAAAAACCCCAGAACAGCCACATGAAAATCCTGAAGCCGCCAAGGAAAGCTCTGGCGAGTTGTACAAGGATGATACTGCTGACCCGCCAGAAGCTGAACCGGAGGTCCAAGTGGAAACCTCACAGCCTGCTCCACCAAACCCGTCCACCGAGCGGATCGTGACCATTGAACCGCCGAGCCAAAGCAAGATGACATCAAGCCCAAACAAGACCGTTGAAAATGACGATGTTCTTGTGACAGTCTTGCTACACCGCTCCTAGCCAACCGGTCGCTTTAGCCAAGCATAGCATCAAAGAAAGTTCCGCTACTATCAGCAAAGACAAGGGGAAGACTGACATGTCTGCTTACGACAATTTCTCCGCCCAAGAACTTCATTCCGGCTTTCTAAACCGGCTTTACACAAGCCGTGACCTTGAAGCCGGTCTAGTAAATCGCATGAAGGACCGCTATGAGGTAATAATTTGACCTTTCTCATCTTTTCACTGCATAGTAGCCCCCAAGGGTCGGTTTAACTTTGCAAAGTTAAACCGGGACTTAAGTTGCATCTCCTTAGCAAATTTAGATCAACTAGCCATTAGCCCCCAAGTGCCAAGTTGAATACTTGTATTAAGCTTGGGACTTGTATAATGAAACCACTAATATGCTTTATTTGTCATCAGAATGAAATACATCAGCAAGCTGTGCAACTCAAGGACCTCCAAACCAATCTGGAAACCCAAATAGCAGAAGCCACCAAAACCAAGGATGAGCTAAAGACCGCCCTGACCACCATGGAACAGCTGAAGGAGTGGTACAAATCCGAGCGGGTCAACTGGGACACCGAAAAAGCCGGTTTAATAAAACGGGCAGAGGAAGCGGAGGCAGCCCTTAAACCGGTGACTGAAGAGCTTACCGGACTCAAACGCCAAGTGCATGCCATGACCTCTGCCGTCTTTGGTAAGTAAATTTATCTTGAATATGCTTGTGCTAACGCTTCCGCCCGGTTTAACTTGGGCTGTCTAAATCTGGTGCGAGCAAGCGTATTGCTCATCTGGGTTACGGCGATGCGAAAAAAGCTCAAGGCTTCGTACACCCTGATTGAACAGCTTTATACCGGCGCCCAGCGGGCCATATGCGCCACTTCATATGACAACACGGCGCCGTCCCTGATCAGAGAGATGCTGGACCGGCTGTCCATGATTCCGGGACAGCTTGAAGAGATGAAGCGATCCGCAGCCCGGGCTGGTGCCTGCTGGCTCGACTCGTGCCAAGGCATGGATAGCGGATCTTGATCCGGTGACATAGCTAAAGGTTTTCCAGCGCTCAAGAAAGCGGCGAAGCCTTCGATAACGATGCCACTGAAGCGGATTACAAAGGAAATCGTCATTTGGCGAGTCAACTGGCCGCTGAAGCCAATCTGGAAGTTCACCGATCTTTTATGGCGCAAACAACAAGCGGGTGGATTTTGTCATCCGGAAGTGCGAGCCTGATTCCTCCAATCCGTAAGCACACTTACGCCCACGGCGTTGATCCGGCTGAGCTGATAAGTGAAGAAGCTGTCTTCGGGCCTTAACCCGGATTGACTGGTCTACCAATGACTTCCGGGCTTTGGGTGAAGAAGAAGAGGAAGCTGAACCGACGCCAGGCGCCGTGCCCTCCACCTCGCGCCAACCCGGGGAAGCAGCGTAATCCACCAAGCCGAGCGACATACTCACATTTTCAAGGCAGAACTTCGCGTGAAACGCCGGGCCTCAAAAGGCTTTGTAATAGGATAGCAGGTGTCTTTGTTTGAACAATGCCGGTATAATCGTGATCTGTAAACTTTTGCATGACAAGACGGGACCCGTTGGCTTCGTAGTAAATCACGCAACATATTTTGCCTGCAATCACAAGTTCTTAAACCGCCTGCCAGTATTAGGCACACAGTTGGCTTTAATCAAACACGAAGTGAAAACCTTCTGCGTATAAAACCGATTTACCGTGTAAATCGTGGTAAACATGATAAGCCCCTGTTACTCCATAATGGGATGTTAACGGCAAAATCAAACCGGAACAAAAATCGCCAACTTTAAAAAAGGTATTGAATGCGGAACATAAACCGGTTTAAAGAATTTTGTCGGTTTAAGAAGGCCAACAAAAACCAAATGACAGGCCTAAGGACCCCATGGAAGCAAAATCAATGAGGAAAATCACTTTGCAAGGAAAGGCTGCCTTGAGCGGATCAGATGGCGTTACCATGGTCGGACATGACCAAGCCCCCTATACGGTGTAGCGGTGGTTCAAGTCAGCCAGGTCCCCAAGCGAACTTCGTGGCATGACGCCGATCAAATGGCATTGCGATGGTTCGGGTTCGACCAAAGCCCCAAGTGATTCTATGGCCTTAGGCTGACCAAGAGGTGTATTGGTTCGGGCGTGACCATGCCCCCAAATGATCTGGTGGCTTTCGCTTTGCCAAGAGGTGTTGCATTGGTTCGGACACGACCAAGCCCCCAAATGACAAAAATTTCTAACAACAAGGCCAAGGGTTAAACCGGAGGCCGCTACATTTATCATCTCCATGTACCCAAACCGGTCCTTTTATGCGAGCAGATACCCGCTTTAGCCGAGGATCCGGTTTATTGCTTTTATTCATAATATATACATCGTCACGATATGTACATAAGTGGAGCCAATGGCTCCAAGTCTAATAAGGCGAAGATGAGCTATGTTCCATGGCACATTGGTCTCCTCCTCGGCGATGCGTGAGTCTTTTTCGCTCTCGAACATCAATCGAGATAGTAGGACCCGTTATATAGAGCCTTCTTGACCACAAAAGGCCCTTCCCAAGGTGGGGATAACTTGTGCATATCTTTACGATCTTGAATGAGCCGTAGTACCAAGTCTCCTTCACGAAAGGTTACGGTTTTTAACCGCCGGCTGTGATAAGCGAAGGTCCTATTTGGTAAACCGCCGGCGAGCTGCTGCCATATCGCGCTCTTCGTCCGGTCGATCCAAATCATCTTGCCGTGCATGCCTCGCTATCTGCCTCAACATAAGCTGCTACTCGGGCGAGTCGTGGCGGATATCCTTTGGGAAGGACCGCCTCCGCTCCATAGACCATAAAGAACGGCGTGTATCCGGTGGATCGGTTGGGGTAGTATTTATACTCCATATCACCGATGGTAGCTCTTCCACCCAACACCGGCGTCCTTTCTAAAGGGACCATAAGCGGGGTTTGATACCTTTCAAAATTTCCTGATTAGCTCGTTCCGCTTGACCATTGGATTGCGGGTGGGCTACGGAAGAAACATCAAGCGGATGTGCTCCCGTTCATAAAATTCCTTCATAGCTCCTTTGGACAAATTGGTGCCATTATGCGTGATGATCTTGTGCGGAAACCCAAACCGAAAATCACCCGCTTGATGAACTGAACCGCCGTGGCTGCATCACACTTGCTAATGTGCTGCGCCTCGACCCACTTTGTAAATTTATCCTTGCTACCAACAGGTGGGTCTTTTTGTCCTTGGATCGTTTGAAAGGTCCAACCATATCCAGCCCCAAGTCGCATAAGCGGCCAAGTAATTGGAATCATCCTCAATTCTTGGGCTGGCACATGAGCACGCTGGAGAACTTTTGGCAACCATCACACCGTCGACCGGATCCTCCGCATCGGCATGGGCGGTCAACCAATAGAAGCCATAGCGAACGCTTTGGCCACCGAGGATTTTGAACCGGCGTGGTGACCACAATCCCCTTCATGAATCTCTCGTAATATCTCACGGCCCTCTTGGGGGACACACAACGCTGAAACGCATACGACACGCGGCTGACGGTGCAACTCGCCGTTAACAATGGCCATAGACCTAGACCGCCGAACTATCTGCCGGGCCAACATCTCATCCTCCGGTAACTCTCCCCGATTCATGTATGCCAAATAAGGGACCGTCCAATCCGGAATGATGTGCAAGGCCGCCACCAATTGAGCCTCTGGATCAGGGATAGCTAAATCAATTTCATCAGTGACTTAGCGGCGGCTTATGCATACGTCAAGGAAAGCGTTGGGCGGGACCGCTTCTGGCTGGGACCCCACCGGCTCAAAGCATCACCGCCTCGTTCTTCCGACGATCCACATGGTCCACCTGGTACCCCTTAAAATGTCCTGCAACAACATCCACTTCCCGACGATATGCAGCCATGAGTGGATCTTTGGAGTCCCAAGTGCGGATACCTGTTTGGGCCACTAAGTCCGAATCACCAAAGCATTTAACCCGGTGAGGTTCATTTCTCTGGCCATCCGGAGGCCATGGAGCAAAGCCTCATACTCATTTGCATTGTTAGTACAAAGGGAACATTAGGCGGAGAACATAACAGAACTTATCACCTCGTGGGGAAGTTAATCGACTCCACCCCGAGCCTTCCAATTGCCTGGATCCATCAAAATGGATGGTCCATTAGGTGTGATCCGGCTTCTCTTCTGGTGCTTGCAACTCCGTCCAATCATTAATGAAATCCACAAGTGCCTGAGATTTTATAGCCGTCCGTGGCACATATTTTAAACCGTATGCCCAAGCTCTATAGCCCACTTAGCAATCCGGCGATTGCTTCCGGTTCAAGATGATATCGCCTAAAGGAGCAGGCTGACCACTTTGTGATGGGGTGCCCTTGGAAATCTTGCTTGACTTCCGACGCCATAAAAACCCCATATACCAGCTTACGCCAATGTGGATATCTTTGTTTAGATTCAATGAGGACCTCATCGATGTAGTAAACCGTCGCTGAACGGATACTCCTTCCACCTCCTTGCGCTCCACCACGATGGCCACACTCACGCCCTAGCATTAGCGACAACATATAACAGAGCGGCTCCTGTCAATAGGGCAGCAAGAGCGGGTTGGCCAGCTGCCGCTTTAAGTCCGCTTAATGCCTCATCGGTGAACTCGAACGAATTGATCCGTCTTCTTGACATCTGGTACAAAGGGATGGCCTTCTCTCCTAGGCGATCGATAAACCGGCTTAGCGCAGCAATCCGGCCTATAGCGTTGGACATCGTTGATGCACTTTGGCTTGGCTAAGGAGGTGATAGCTATAATTTTCTCCGGATTAGCCTCAATCCCGGTTAGACACGAGAAACCCAACAATTTACTCTTTGGAACACCAAAGGCGCACTTGGCAGGGTTGAGCATCATCTTGTACCCATAAGTTGTCGAAGGTTTCCTTAAATCCTCAATCAATGTTTCCTTCGCCTTGATTTCACCACGATATCATCTACCTAAGCATGCGCATTACGGCCGATCTGTTTATGCAAACAATTACATGCATAGCGCCGATAAGTTGCACGGGCGCTCTTGAGCCCAAAAGGCATGGACACATAGCGAAGGCTCCAAAAGGGGTGATAAGCGCCGTTTTCTCCTGGTCTGAACCGCCATCTTAATCGATGATAACGGAATACGCATCGAGAAAACTCAAGCGCTCACAACCCGCCGTCGCATCAATAATCTGATCAATGCGGGGAGGCGAAAGGATCTCTTTGGACAAGCTTTGTTAAGATCTGTGTAATCTACGCATTACGCGCCAAGTGCCATTCTTTTAAGGACCAGAACCGGGTTGGCGAGCCACTCTGGATGAAAGACTTCAATGATAAACCCTGCTGCCAACAGCTTAGCAACTTCTTCTCCGATGGCCTTGCGCCTTTCCTCATTAAACCGGTAGCAGAAACTGTTTTACCGATGCGTATTTGGTCAACATTAAGAGTGTGCTCCGAGCTCCTCGGTACACTGGCATGTCGACGGCTTCCATGCAAAAATGTCCCGATTCTCACGGATGAACTTCGATGAGCGCTTTCCTATTTCGGATCGAGGTTGGCGCGATGGTGAACTGTTTGGACGAATCGCCGGGCACAAAATCAACAAGCTTCGTCTCGGCCGCGATTTGAACTTCAAGTCCGGATCATGCTCTGTAGTTGGCTTCTTCAAAGGGGTCATATCTGCCGGATCAACATTATCTTTATAATACTTTAACTCTTCCGTGGCACAAACCGACTCCGCGTAAGCCGCATCAACATCCTGTACTACGAGACTTTCCGACGTATGGGGTTAACAGATAGGCATCTTAGGCCGTCCAGCACGGGTTGTCACGGCAGATGTCCTCATGAAAGGACTTAGTCGTAGGGCCATCGTACGGGTTTACCTAGAGAGGTTAAAGCGGACACAAGACACGGGAATTATCTTGGTTGGCCCCTTCAATGAAGGTAAAAACCTACGTCCGGTTGTGATGTGGTTGATATGGTTTGGCGACTAGGGAGCAATAGCTTTGCCTTAGCCTCGAAATCTCTGTCCCTAACTTCGCCCGGTCGTCCCCTTATATACACGGATGGGCCTTGGGTTGGTTCTGAGTCCTAATCCGGCTCATACAAGAGTCCGGCTTGATCTCTCCTTTCTTGTCTTACAACACAAGTTACAATACTAAGGCGGTTTACATAAATGGACCTTAAGTCGCCTCTGGGCTCCGGGCCTCCTTCGTGGGCCTGGATCATGGACGAGGGTAAACCGGCCCCTCCAGGGCGGTTCACACTCAGTAGTTGTGTCCCCAACACCGGTGGTGCGTCTTCAGCAGTTGTAGGCCTTGCCACTGGCTGCTTTGGGGGCGGAGGATGACATGGCCTGTATGCCACAAAGTCGGGCCGGCTGATCAGAGGTTGATGCATCAGCCCACGAGAGCTGTTGTGGCAAGGAGAGCGTCACCGGTTGAGGGGTGACAGTGGTTGCTCTTGGCGGGGCTTCAGGGATCTCATCGATGAACTCTATTTCCTTTGGTGGCCACTGGATGTGATGTAACAGTGTTTCTCCCAAGGTCCTTTGCTCATCGGAGTCTCCTAGGATATTCTTCAAGGCAAATTCATTGAATCCAGGCTTTACTTCAGTCACGTAGCACTTCACACAGCCCGGCTTCAATGCCACATTGTCCAAGGAGAGGCCATCTTCCAAGAAGGGTGGGCAAACCCAAGCTGTTGCACATTTTAATGTACCATTGATGCGTCTCCAACGTATCTATAATTTTTGATTGCTCCATGCTATATTATCTACTGTTTTGGACCATAATGGGCTTAATTTTCCACTTTTATATTACTTTTGGGACTAACCTATTAACTGGAGGCCCAACCCAGAATTGCTGTTTTTTTGCCTATTTCAGTGTTTTGAAGAAACGGAATGTCAAACGGAGTCCAAACGGAATGAAACCTTCGGGGACGTGATTTTCTCAACAAATATGATCCAGGAGACTTGGACCCTCCGTTAAGAAAGGAGGGAGGCGGCCACGAGGGTGGAGGGTGCGCCCCCTTCCTCGTGGGCCCCCCTTTGCTCCACCGACGTACTCCTTCCTCCTATATATACCTATGTACCACCAAATGATCAGATACGGAGCCAAAAACCTAATTCCACCGCCAAGAACCTTATACCCACGATATCCCATCTTGGGGCCTGTTAGAACTCCATGGGAAGGAATCCACCAGGAGGGCTTCTACATCATCACCATAGCCCCTCCGATGAAGTATGAGTAGTTTACCTCGGACCTTGGGTCCATAGTTAGTAGCTAGATGGCTTCTTCTCTCTTTTGGATCTCAATACAATGTTCTCCCCTCTCTCGTGGAGATCTATTCGATGTAATCTTCTTTTTGCGGTGTGTTTGTTGAGACGATGAATTGTGGGTTTATGATCAAGATTATCCATGAACAATATTTGAATCTTCTCTGAATTCTTTTATGTATGATTGGTTATCTTTGCAAGTCTCTTTGAATTATCAGTTTGGTTTGGCCTACTAGATTGGTTTTTCTTGCAATGGGACAAGTGCTTAGCTTAGGATTCAATCATGCGGTGTCCTTTCCCAGTGACAATAGGGGCAGCAAGGCACGTATTGTATTGTTGCCATCGAGGATAACAAGATGGGGTATTTATCATATTGCATGAATTTATTCCTCTACATCATGTCATCTTGCTTAAGGCGTTACTCTGTTTTCTTGAACTTAATACTCTAGATGCATCTTTGGATAGCGGTCGATGAGTGGAGTAATAGTAGTAGATGCAGGCAGGAGTCGGTCTACTTGTCTCGGACGTGATGCCTATGTACATGATCATACCTAGATATTCTCTTAACTATGCTCAATTATGTCAATTGCTCAATAGTAATTTGTTCACCCACCTTAGAATACTTATACTCTTGAGAGAAGCCACTAGTGAAATCTATGGCCCCCGGGTCTATTCTCATCATATCAATCTTCAATCACTTTATTATTGCTTTGCTTTTTACTTTGCCTTTTTATTTTACCTTGCATCTTTATATCAAAAATATCAAAAATATTATCTATCATCTCTATCAGATCTCACTCTCGTAAGTGACCGTGAAGGGATTGACAACCCCTAATCGTGTTGGTTGCGTTGAGCTATTTGTTTTGTGTAGTACGAGGGACTCGCACGTAGCCTCCTACTGGATTGATACCTTGGTTCTCAAAAACTGAGGGAAATACTTACTCTACTCTTCTGCATCAGCCTTTCCGCTTCAAGGAAATCCAACGCAGTGCTCAAGAGGTAGTAGGAAGATTTCTAGCGCCGTTGCCGGGGAGTCTATACAAAAGTCAACATACCAAGTACCCATCGTAATCCCTTATCTATCACTTTACATTATTTGCCATTTTCCTCTCGTTTTCCTCTCCCCCACTTCGCCCTTGCCATTTTATTCGCCCTCTCTTTTCCGTTTGCCTTTTTTCTTCGCTTGCTTTTTGTTTGCTCGTGTGTTGGATTGCTTGCTTGTCACGATGGCTCAAGATAATACCAAATTGTGTGACTTTACCAATACCAACAATAATGATTTCCTTAGCACTCCAATTGCTCTTCTTACCAATACTGCATCTTGTGAAATCAATACTGCTTTGTTGAATCTAGTTATGAAAGATCAATTCGCCGGCCTTCGTAGTGAAGATGCCGCTACTCATCTAAATAACTTCGTTGATTTACGTGATATGCAAAAGAAGAAAGATGTCGATAATGATATTGTTAAATTGAAGATATTTCCTTTTTCACTTAGAGATCGTGCTAAAGCTTGGTTTTCGTCTTTGCCTAAAAATAGTATTGATTCTTGGAACAAGTGCAAAGATGCTTTTATCTCTAAGTATTTTCCTCCCGCTAAGATCATCTCTCTTAGAAACAATATTATGAATTTTAAGAAACTTGATCATGAACATGTTGCACAAGCTTGGGAGAGAATGAAATTAATGATACGTAATTGTCCTACTCATGGTTTGTATTTATGGATGATTATACAAAAAAATTAGGCCGGATTGAATTTTGCTTCTAGAAATCTTTTAGATTCGGCCGCGGGAGGCACTTTTATGAAAATCACTTTAGGAGATGCTACTAAACTCCTAGATAATATTATGGTTAATTATTCTCAATGGCACACTTGAAAGATCTACTAATAAAAAAGTGCATGCGATAGAAGAAATTAATGTTTTGAGTGGAAAGATGGATGAACTTATGAAATTATTTGCTACTAAGAGTGTTTCTTGATCCTAATGATATGCCTTTGTCTACTTTGAATGAGAATAATAATGAATCTATGGATGTGAATTTTGTTGGTAGGAATAATTTTGGTAACAACGCGTATAGAGGGAACTTTAATCCTAGGCCTTATCCTAGTAATTCCTCTAATAATTAGGGTAATTCCTACAACAACTCTTATGGAAATTTTAATAATATGCCCTCTGAATTTGAGACTAGTGTTAAAGAGTTTATGAATTTGCAAAAGAATTTTAATGCTTTGCTTAAAGAGAAACTGCTTAAAGTTGATGAATTGGTTAGGAATGTTGATAGAATTTCTCTTGATGTTGATTCTTTAAATCTTAGATCTATTCCTCCTAAGCATGATATCAATGAGTCTCTCGAAGCCATGAGAATTTCCATTGATGAGTGCAAGGACAGAACCGCTAGGATGCGTGCTACGAAAGATGCCTTTATTAAAGCGTGTTCTTCCAATACCTATGAAAATAAAGATGAAGATCTAAAAGTTATTGATGTGTCCGCTATTAAATCTTTGTTTTGCAATATGAATCTTGATGAGACTGAATATGATCCACCTTTACCTAGAAGGCGTTCCAAAAATTCGGAGTTTTTAGATCTTGATTATGAAATTGATAAAAGTGGGATTGAAAAGAGTAAAACCCTAGATGTTGCTAAATCCACTATATTGGATTTCAAGGAATTTAATTATGAAAGTTTCTCTTTAATTGATTGTATTTCCTTGTTGCAATCCATGCTAAATTCTCCTCATGCTTATAGTCAAAATAAAGTGTTTACTAAACATATCGTTGATGCCTTGATGCAATCTTATGAAGAAAAACTTGAGTTGGAAGTTTCTATCCCTAGAAAACTTTATGATGAGTGGGAACCAACTATTAAAATTAAGATTAAGGATCATGAATTTTATGCTTTATGTGATTTGGGTGCTAGTGTTTCCACTATTCCCAAAACTTTGTGTGATTTGCTAGATTTCCATGATTTTGATGATTGCTCTCTAAACTTGCACCTTGCGGATTCCACTATTAAGAAACCTATGGGAAGAATTAATGATGTTCTTATTGTTGCAAATAGGAATTATGTGCCCGTAGATTTTATCGTTATTGATATAGATTGCAATCCTTCTTACCCTATTATTCTTGGTAGACCTTTCCTTAGAACGATTGGTGGAATTATTGATATGAAGGAAGGGAATATTAGATACCATTTTCCATTAAAGAAGGGCATGGAACAGTTGCCTAGAAATAAAATAAAGTTACCAAATGAATCTATCATGAGAGCCACTTATGGATTGCCTACCAAAGATGGCAGTACCTAGATCTATCCTTGCTTTTATGCCTAGCTAGGGTCGTTAAACGATAGCGCTTGTTGGGAGGCAACCCAATTTTATTTTAGTTTTTTTCTTTTTGTTTCTGCTTAGGAATAAATAACCCATCTACCTTATGTTTAGATGTGGTTTTATGTTTTAATTAGTGTTTGTGCCAAGTTAAACCTATGGGATCTTCTTGGATGATAGTTATTTGATCTTGCTGTAATTCCCAGAAACTTCTGTTGACGAAAACAATTGTTAAAATCACCAGAACGTGATAAAATACTGATTCCAATTGATGCTGATCAATAGACTAATTTCATAGGTCGTCCTATTTTGGCTGATTTTTTGGAGTTCCATAAGTTTGCGTTAGTTACAGATTACTACAGACTGTTATGTTTTTGACAGATTCTGTTTTTCGTGTCTTGTTTGCTTATTTTGACGAATCTATGGCTAGTAAAATAGTTTATAATCCATATAGAAGTTGTAATACAGTAGGTTTAATACCAATATAAATAAAGAATGAGTTCATTACAGCACCTTGAAGTGGTATTTTGTTTTCTTTCGCTAACGGAGCTCATGAGATTTCTGTTGAGTTTTGTGTTGTTAAGTTTTCAAGTTTTGGGTGAAATCTTTTGATGGATTATGTAACAAGGAGTGGAAAGAGCCTAAGATTGGGGATGCCCATGGCACCCCCAAGATAATCCAAGTACACCAAAAAGTCAAAGCTTGGGGATGCCCTGGAAGGCATCCCCTCTTTCGTCGACTTCATCGGTAACTTTACTTGGAGCTATATTTTTATTCACCACATGATATGTGGTTTGCTTGGAGCGTCTTGTATGATTTGAGTATTTGCCTTTTAGTTTACCACAATCATCCTTGCTGTACACACCTTTTGAGAGAGCCATTCATGAATTGGAATTTGATAGAATACTCTATGTGCTTCACTTATATCATTTGAGCTATATAATTTTGCTCTAGTGCTTCACTTACATATTTTAGAGCACGGTGGTGTATTTGTTTTATAGAAACAATTGATCTCTCATGCTTCACTTAGATTATTTTGAGAGTCTTAAATAGCATGGTAATTTGCTTAATAATAATATGCTTGGTATTCGAGATTTGTAAAACTTTCTTTTGAGTGCGTTGAATACTAAGAAAAGTTTGATCCTTGATAATTGTTTTGAGATATGAAGATGGTGATATTAGAGTCATGCTAGTTGAGTAGTTGTGAGTTTGAGAAATAATTGTGTTAAAGTTTGTGATTCCCGTAGCATGCACGTATGGTGAACCGTTATGTGATGAAGTCGGAGCATAATTTATTTGTTGATTGTCTTCCTTATGAGTGGCGGTCGGGGACAAGCGATGGTCTTTTCCTACCAATCTATCCCCCTAGGAGCATGCGCGTAATACTTTGCTTTGATAACTCCTAAATTTTTGCAATAAGTATATGAGTTCTTTATGACTAATGTTGAGTCCATGGATTATACGCACTTTTCCCATCCTTCCACCATTGCTAGCCTCTCTAATACCGCGCACTTTTCGCCGGTATCATACACCCACCATATAGCTTCCTCAAAACAGCCACCATACCTACCTATCATGGCATTTCCATAGCCATTCCGAGATATATTGCCAATGACAGTCGGGTCCCACTGACCCTGTTGACTTGTCAATTTTGACTGCGTTGACTTTGACCTAGACCCACATGTTAACCTCTTTGGCTGAGCTGACATTGGGTACACATAGCAATTTCATTTTATTTTTTGATTTAATAATAATTATAGAAAATGTTTAAAAACTTTAGAAATTGATATAAAATAATCCGTAACTCGGATGTCAATACTTTGTACATGGAAGTTGCTCAGAACGACGAGACGAATCCGAATACACAGTCCGTTCATCCGCCGCATGTCCCTAGCATAGCAAACCTGCAACAATCCACCTTCGGTTTGTTTGTCCGAAAACGTCAAACACCGGGAATACTTTCCCGGATGTTTCCCCCCTTCGCGAGTAGCACCTCGTACTATGTTAGGTCACCCCTAGCACCGCGTATTGCCATGTTATGGTTTGTGATACTTTGATTGCTCTATTATTTACCCCTCCGTTACTTCTTTCCGGTAGACCCCGAGACAGCTGCCGATACCCCCGTAATCGACTACATCGACGACGACCTCTCCTTGCCAGAGCAACCAGATAAGCAAACCCCCTTTGATCAACCAGATATCGCCCATTCTCTTCACTCTTATTCTTGCACTAGTTTTCTGCAGTTGTTGATCCGATAGCTTCTATTCTGATGCATAGCCTATCATTGTTGCTACAATTGTTGAACCTTTACCTGCTATCCTAAATGCTTAGTATAGGATGCTAGTTTATCATCAGTGGCCCTACAGTCTTGTCCATCTGCCATGCTATACTATCAGGCCGTGATCACCCGGGAGGTGATCACGGGTATATACTGATACCATGATGTGACTAAAGTCGGGTCGGCTCGTAGAGTACCCGCAAGTGATTCGGATATGGGGGCTGAAGGGGCAGGTGGTTCCACCCAGGTAGTGGTGGGCCTGGGTTCCCGACGCCCCCTAGTATTTCTTTACGGCAGAGCAACAGGGCGGGCTGTGACCACCTATGAGATAGGTGGGCCTGGTCCTGGTCAGCGTCCGCGGTTGCTTCAAAATAACCTATAGGGGCATCTTAGGAACCTATTCCATAAACTTCAGGAGTAAAATCTCAAGCTCGGATGTAAAGCATGGTTGAGGAAGCAGAGTATACAAATTACCAAAGGCATTATGTATCCAAGGAAGGGCTCACAAGGTTATTGAATATGAAGGATGCTGTCAGATAGGACCCAACAAAGGATCTGGTGGTCCACGAGGGATCTGATGTGAGCAATGGTACTCAACCAGAAGAAGAAAGGATGCAAGGAGATCAGGTTATAGAAACAACTGACTAATTCAAATATCAAATGTAACGGATTTACGCCCAAATCGGGTGATCAGAAGCAGAGGCTCTAATCAAACACAAGTAAGTTGAATGGACATAGATCGACAATCAATCAAGCTTTGATTTGTCGAACACCAGCTCATGTCTGGAGTGACTTCTGAACCAAGGGAAGAATTCTAATTAGGATCGATGATCGCGAGCATTCACAAACATATGAAATCAAATTCTTGCAATTACGATGACAAAGGATGCTAACGAATATTGCTAGACATATGGGAGTAACCATAATGCAAGCAGATAAGGAGGAACAAGAGAAATATGCTACTGTGTATTTTCGTAGGATCAAATAGTATTTCAGGGCATCTTGTAATAACAAGAGCAACTAGGAATGAAGGTACGAACGACAAATATAGGTAGTTACCCATAAGAATTTATCGATGGTAGGGGTCGCAACGGTGAAGGGCACAAGGGTCTCGAGAAAACATCGGAGAGTATCTTTAGAATCTTCTGGTGCACCAAGCAATCATCTAGAGTGAGGGGCTCTCCGGGAGAAAGTATTTACGAGAGCCTAGCATTAGAGTTAGCAAAATCATTTAACCCGAATGGAAGAGAGATCATATTCCCAAAGTATAGATGAGGAATAAAAGATCCTAATACCACCCAATGGCGACATTGGCACGTAAGCCACACAACCATGTTAGTAAATTTTTTTAAGTGACTAGACTCAACTTCGGCCAAGGAGTTGGAAAGGGGGGTTCCTACAGGCAGTCGACTCTGATACCAACTTGTGACGCACCCGATTCGACCGTACACTAATCATACACGCAAATGTGTACGATCAAGATCAGGGACTCACGGGAAGATATCACAACACAACTCTAGGCACAAATAAAATAATACAAACTTTATATTAGAAGCCAGGGGCCGCGAGGGCTCGAATACATAGCTCGATACACAAGATTCAACAGAAGCAACAATATCTGAGTATATACATAAGTTAAATGAGATATGCCTTAAGAAGGCTAGCACAAACATCAACGATCGAAGGGGCAAGGCCTCCTGCCTGGGACCTCCTAACTACTCCTGGTCTTCGGTGGCCTCCACGTAGCAGTAGGCTCCGTTAGGGTAGTAGTAGTCGACGGGGTGGCATTTGGCTCCTGGGATCCACCATCTGGTTGCAACAACTGGAAAGAAGATAGAAGGGGGGGGGATGGGTAGCAAAGCAACTGTGAGTACTCATCCTAAGTACTCGCAAGCATCAGATCTATACTAAGTAGCATTGTTATCAAATGGAAGGGTTGTATCTGTGGACTTAACTACAGAATGCTAGAAGAGAGGCGAAAGCCTAGCCTATCGAAGACTAGCATCTTGAAGCAGCTCCAAGCATCTTGCAATATGTAGAAGAGTAAAGAATAGCAGTTTATAATTAACAAGCATGTTGTAACATTAACGCCCAGAGATCCTCCCTCGACCTCCTGCGAGAAAGCAATCCCGGAGCCAACATATCCATCACATGTCTCAAGTAACCAGTTCTAGTTGTAATAGATCAGGATACAAGTCTGAACGTCCATTACCGTGGACAGCGCTATTCGAATAGATAATTTTCCCTGCAGGGGTGCACCACGTTTTCCAACACGCTTGATTACTCTGGCCGGATACACTTTCCTGGGTCAATGCCCGGCCTCGGAAGATCAACATGTCGCAGCCCTACCTAGGCTCAGCAGAGAGGTCCCCGCCGGTCTACATCCTAAGCACTCCGGGATCTTGGGCCCATCACCCATTGCACTTTGGGTCATTGTGCGACGAGCCAGGACGAGCACCACCTCATACTGGATGGCATTGGCCCGACATGCCCACAATGCTGAACTGGACGTCTGACAAAGCTGCGGCTGATACTACGACGTCGAGGCCCATATCTATTCTCGCATGGTGGTTAGTGCATAAAGGCTAAAGGCCAACTCAGAACAAATACCCAAACCTGTTAGTGCATTGGGCGCTCGCGGAGACGAGCATAGACTCATGATAATGTGACCCTGTCGCCCCGTCTCGTGGACTTACGAAAAGGGTCCAGAATGCCTGGTCATGCCTCGTTGAAAACTCGTGGGTGCTCTGCGGGCCCACCCAACTTTCACATCAACTCACGGGTACCCCTCAGGGCTGACCCGACTTTAACAAAGGTATCAAGTGAAGTCCGGGTAACCGCGTGTCCAAAACATCAAGGAGAAAACCTGAGGAATCACCCTCAGTAGATTCCACTCGATGTAATCATCAAGGTGAACGTGGGAGGAATCACCCTCGAGGTCCACACTTTAGAGGTTGCACAACAAAGCCGTATCAGGAATGGTGAAGGAAGAATCACCCTCGTTGACCATGACCGAATTGCTTGTATTTATTGTTTCTTACCCCTCGGCACTTGATAGTATCTCTGCACAGCCGAGCAACAAAGGGTGTGTGTGATGTGATGTGAGGTGTCGGCCTCTGGTCGTCGATCACGTTGATCGAGTCATCGATGATGAAGCAGGGGCAACAAGGACAAGGTGGGGGTCACTGATGGATCACTAACCAACCTATACTAAGCAGTTTAGGATAAGCAGGTAAGGTACAATGAGCAGGTTACCAAAGTAGGCTATGCATCAGAAAAGGAGCAATCAATTACAGTAGCAAAATCTAATGCAAGCAAGAGAGATAATGAAATGGGCGATATCGGGATGATCAAAGTGGGGGCTTGCCTGGAAGCTCCGCTGAAAGGGAAGAAGGGTCGTCGTCGAAGTAGTCGATTAAAGGGGCAACATTAGTCTCGTGGTCTACTAGAGAGAAGAGTGGGAAGAAACAATAAATACAAGCAAACAGATGCATGACATGACAAGAGGCAAAGCTAGGGTGTTATAATGCAGTACTACGCGATATCGGCGAAGGGGGAAACATCTTGGAATGTTTTCCCGAAGTTTGGCATTTTTCGGATAGGTGAAACGAAGGGGGACGGTTGCATGTTCGCTATGCTAGGGATATCTGACAGATGAACGGAGGGCATATCCGGATTTGTCTCATTTTTCTGAGAAACTTTCATGTAGAAAATATTTTCATGTGACTTACAGTCTTTTTACTATGATTTCCTGAAGTTTTAATAGTATTTTGTAATTCTTTTAATTTGAAAATAAAACATAAATTAGTTTTGTCACCTAGTGCTATTTTAGCCATAGTGTAAGATGGGTGGGGTCAGGGTCAAAGTAAATGGTTGACCAGACAGGGTTGACTAAGCGGGGCCAATATGTCTTTGACTCAACATTTTTAGAGTTAAAATAAATAGTTAATTAACTGAACGGGCCCACACGTTCTATCAATTGGAGTTAACAGAGGGGGTTAGGCCTAACTTAATTAGGCCTCCCTAATTAACTTGGGCCAGAGTCTATGTGGTGGAGAACGAACAGGGTGGCCTCGTGCTGGCTCGCACACACTTGCGTACAGGGCGCCGGCGGCTGAAGCCAGCCGCGCCAGTAGCCGATAGCAGCGCAGCACCAGCGAGAGTGCACGCACGTGTGGTGTGAGCGCAGACTTGGCGGGGCGGGATGCGGCCAGGAGCAAGTGGCGCGCGGGGGAGTATGGTGGGGTGAGCGACGCATGAAGCGGCAGAGGCGGGCGCAGGCCGGGCGCGGCTGCAGCGAGGCAAGTGACGGCCGTTGGCGAAGTGCAGCAAGACTTGAGGCTAGCTGGCGGAGCCTGTGGCGTGGGTAGAAAGCGACAGCGGGGCCGGCAGCAAAGGTCGCAGGCCCGCGGGGTAGGGGAGGAACTAGTAGCAGCGGCAGTAGCAATTAGCGCAGCAGCAGCACGTACGTAGGAGCTCGGGCTCCGGCCATGGCGACTACAGACGAGCATGGGAGCGGCGGCAAACGACACAGATCGAAGGGGCAAAGCGAGGGAATCGCTAGAGAGGCTCACCCCGGTGCTTGTGGACGAGGTTGGGAGGTCGGGGGTGGCCCATAGCAGCGGCAACCGGCGATGGACGTCGTCAACCGTCGGAGAAGATGAGGACGATGGCGAGGCTGCGGGGCGTCCCCGCACGGGTTCTTCGGTGTAGTCGAAGGAGACGACCGCGGAGAGGCTCCTGGACCTGCTAGCCGGCGACGAGGAGGCTGGTAGTCGCGAGATCGACAAGGTGGCCGTGATGGAAGCGCTCCTCATCGAACAGAGGAGGAGATCGAGCGAGAGGGAGAGCGAGTGCGTCCTAGGGTTTGCCCAAGGGGACGGGGCGGCCTAGTAGCTGTGGTGGGCTGGGCCGCACTGTTGCCACGGCTAGGCCATGTGTACAGTGCATGTTTTCCATTTTTCTTTTATTTCTCTCTGTTTCTTATTTACTCATTGCTCTGCATTTTATTTTCACACCACTTGAATTTTGTTTAATGCCAAACTTGTCACAAAAGTACATTGCTGTGTGTGGAGCAATCCACAAAGTTTGAGGTTATTTTGAAAAGTTTAAAACCATGTTTGAATTTAAATGGTCCAGTAAGATGATGTTGGACCATTACATTAAATCCCAGGGGGATTTTGGAAACCCAAAAGTGGTTGTTTTCATCATGAGAAATACTTGGAGATTATTTGCAACACCATGAACAATATTGTTTTCATGTTTGACAAATTTGAATTTTTTACTTTGAATTTGAATTTGAATTTGAACAGTGATTTGGATCAAGCGAAGATTAACAACAGTAGGAGTGATGAGCTGGCATCATTAGTAGGGGATTACTGTAGCTTAATTATCCGGGCGTCACAATATTCATCATGAGGCTTAAATAAACTTTCAAGATCATAAGAAGAATCACCACAATCATGATCATTGCAACAAGTAGTGGACATAGCAAAACTAGCATCCCCAAGCTTAGGGTTTTTCATATTGACATTAATAGAATTTATAGTAAAACCATTGGAATCCTGCTTTTTATTCAAGGAGCTATCGTGAATCACTTCATAAATTTCTTCGTCACAATTTTCAGATTCACGAATTTCAAGCAAAACTTCATAAAGATAATCTAGTACACAAAACTCACTAACAATTAGTTCATCAAAATTGGAACTCTTAAAAAGATTAGCAAGTGGATGAGGATCCACAAACTTAGATTTTTAGCAAGCGAAGATGCAAGAAAATTAAAGGCACATGGCAACACAATCAGAGATAGCAAACGAGCAAAAAGGCATACTGAAAGAGGGTGAAAGAAAAAGGCAAATCTTTTCGAAAATCGTTTTAGAAGTGGGGGAGAGGAAAACGAGAGGCAAACGTCGAATAATGTAATGCAAGAGATGAGAGTTTACGATGGGTACTTGGTGTGTCTTGACTTGGAGTAGATCTCCACGGCAACAGCGCGAGAAATTCTTCCTGCTACTTCTTGAGCTTGCGTTGGTCTTTGAAAGTGCAACTATCCCTAGGTGGTTTTGGTAATTCATAACAACATATAGCTCATTGAGCTAATGCTATTCCAAGACAAATATTTCAGGAAAGCTCAATGAATGGCATGGCATGGATGATGAAAGTGGATCCTCAAAATATCAAGGACAAAGGATTGGCTCAAGCTCAAAAGCTCAAGATTCTACATTTTACATTTTAGTGATGCAAGATCACATTGAGTCTATAGGAAAAGCCAATACTATCAAGGAGGGATGAGGTGTTGCTTAATGAGCCTTTTGCTTCATGTGCTTAGTGATATGCTCCAAAACCCTCAACTACTTTCTCACATCCACATATGACCTAAACCCAAAGTCAAACTCGGCCCTACCGATTCTTTCTATCCGGCGCCACCGAGTTCAGATGTCTTAGCCACTGCCACAAACCCTAGGCAAATCGGTCTCACCGATAGGGATCTCGGTCTCACCGAGATGGGATTGTAATCTCTCTGTTTCCCCTTCATAATGTTTCGGTCAAACTGAAAGAGCGAATCGGTCCCACCGAGATTACAATGTAAACTCTCTGTTTCCCTTTTGTAACATTTCGGTCTCACCGAAAAGAGCAAATCGGTCCCACCGAGTTTACCTGACCAACTCTCTGGTTAGCTAATTAGCAAAATTTGTCTCACCGAGATTACGTTATGCCCTAACCCTAATCATATCGGTCCTTCCGAGTTGCTTATCAGTCCCACCGAAAACCCTAACGGTCACTAGGTTTACTAAATCGGTCCGACCGAGTTTTATGATCCGGTCCCACCGAGTTTGGTAAATTTTGTGTAACGGTTAGACTTTGTGTGGAGGCTATATATATCCCTCCACCTCCTCTTCATTCGTGGAGAGAGCCATCAGAACAAACCTACACTTCCAACTTACCAGTTCTGAGAGAGAACCACCTACTCATGTGTTGAGGCCAAGATATTCCATTCCAACCATATGAACCTTAATCTCTAGCCGTCCCCAAGTTGCTTTCCACTCAAATCTTATTTCCACCAGATCCAAATCCTATGAGAGAGAGTTGAGTGTTGGGGAGACTATCATTTGAAGCACCAGAGCAATGAGTTCATCATCAACACACCATTTTTTACTTCTTGGAGAGTAGTGTCTCCTAGATTGGCTAGGTGTCACTTGGGAGCCTCCGACAAGATTGTGGAGTTGAACCAAGGAGTTTGTAAGGGCAAGGAGATCGCCTACTTCGTGAAGATCTACCGCTAGTGAGGCAAGTCCTTCGTGGGCGACGGCCATGGTGGGATAGACAAGGTTGCTTATTCGTGGACCCTTCGTGGGTGGAGCCCTCCGTGGACTCGCGCAATCGTTACCCTACGTGGGTTGAAGTCTCCATCAACGTGGATGTACGATAGCACCACCTATCGGAACCACGACAAAAACATCCGTGTCTCCAATTGTGTTTGAATCCTCCAAACCCTTCCCTTTACATTCTTGCAAGTCGCATGCTTTATTTTCTGCTGCCTATATAATCTTTGCATGCTTCCTTGAATTGCGTGATGATTGCTTGAATTGTTCAAAGATAGCTAAAATCTGCCAAAGTCTAAAATTGGGAAAAGGCATAGCTTTTAATTGGTCAAGTAGTCTAATTACCCCCCCCCCCCTCTAGACATACTTCAAGGTCCTACAAGTGGTATCAGAGCTTTGGTCTCCATTTGCTTTAATTTCCATAGCTTTTGGTGGTCATAGCCTTGGTTTCACAACCTAGGAGAGTATGGCGTCTAGCGAGGGAAACTATCACCGTAGAAGTCCTTACTTTGATGGCACTAATTTTGCTAGTTGGAAGCATAAGATAAAAATGCATATTCTTGAACATAACCCCGCCGTTTGGGCTATTGTGTGTATTGGTTTGCAAGGTGAATTCTTTGATGGGATAGAACCGAACCGTGAAGCTAGTGCGGAAGAGTTGAAGATGTTGCAATACAACGCTCAAGCTTGTGATATCCTCATCAACGGATTGTGCCCCGAAGGATTCAACAAAACCAGCCGTCTTGAGAATGCAAAGGAAATTTGGGATACTTTGATATATATGCATGAAGGTACCGACTCCGTCAAGGAATCCAAGTTGGATGTGCTCCAAAGTCAGCTTGACAAGTTCATAATGAAGGATGGTGAAGGTGTCGCTGAAATGTACTCTAGGCTTGCTCTTATCACAAGTGAGATTGCCGGCTTAAGAAGTGAAGAGATGACCGACATATTCATCATCAAGAAGATCCTAAGAGAATTGGATGGAAAATATGATACGTGTGCACATTGATCCAAATGATGCCAAATTACAAAGATCTCAAGCCAACGGAAGTCATTGGAAGAATTGTTGCTCATGAGATGTCACTCAAGGATAAAGTGGAACTTCACAACAAGTCAAGTGGTGCTTACAAAGCCTCATGTGAAGCCCCCACGTCATCAAGTGAGAAAAAAACCTTCAATGAAGAACTGAGCTTAATGGTGAAGAACTTCAACAAATTCTACAAGAGTAGAAGCAAAGAAAGAAGCTCCAAGTCAAGGTCCTACAATGACAGAAGATCTTCTAGTCGAGAGCGCAATTGCTACAATTGTGGGAGACCCGGACACTATTCCAATGAGTGTACGGCACCCTACAAAAGAAGAGAAGATTCTCCCAAGAGAAGAAGTAGAAGAGAAGAATCACCACCAAGAGAGAGAAGGAGTAGAGATGATCGTTATGAACGAAGACCCTCACGGAGAAGCAAGGATTAGGAAAGGAAGGACAAGTCATCAAAGAGCTACACAAAACGAAGACATCAAGCTCATGTTGGTGAATGGGTATCCGGCTCCGACTCCGACAATCACTCCGAGAGAAGCTATCACTCCGACTCTGAATACGCTCAAGATGAAGGTGTTGCCGGTTTAGAACTTATGTCAACCAACTCCTACGACATATTTGAATCACCAAATGAAGGAATTGGAAGATGCTTCATGGCCAAAGGTCCTAAGGTAACACACCCTGAGTATGTTGATTTTAATAGTGATGAAGATGACTTGCTAGGTGATGATGATTTACTTGTTGACAACTCTAGTGATGAATACTATGATGAAACATAAATTAATCATGCTAATCAAGATGAAACGAATGACAATGATAAGAAGAAAATTTAGCGTCTAACTAAAGAACTAAACACTCTTAAGTTAGCTCACGAAACTATCTTCGAAAATCATCGAGAACTTTTAAGGGCTCATGAGAAGTTACGCTTTGAAAAGCTCAATCTTGAGCAAGAGCATGAGTTCCTAAAAGCGATCAATAATGATCTTCGTAAGAAAAGTTCTTCTTATATTGCCAAGCGTTTATTTTTATCTACTTACATGCCTCAAGTCAAGTCTAGTAACATGAACATGAAAGATTCTTCTTCTAGTAGTAACTATAACAATGCTAAATCCAATATTGTTGCTTCTAGTAGTTCTCTTGATTCCACTAATGATTCTCTTAGCCAAGTTACACTTGAGCAAGAAAACAGCTTACTGAAGGGAATTATAGACAAAGGTGTATACAAGAGCCTTCTTTGGGAGTAAGCAATTTGAGGAAATTATGCATAAGCAAGGAAGGCACCGGAAGAATCAAGGTGTTTGTTTTGAGCGAAAGTTCAATGCCAATGGAGTTGAGTGGGAAGAAGATCAATACCCCAAGACGAAGTTTGTTCCTCAACAAGAGAAGTATGATCATACTTCCTTCAAGGGAACACAAGCACAAGATGATATTCCACCACAAGACCAAAAGAACAAAGGCAAGGACAAGCTTCAAGAGGAGATTGATGCATTTGAAGAAGCACCTAAGGCCTTGGTCAAGTGGGTTCCCAAGACTACGTCAAGTTCTACTTCATTAAGCACAACTACTACACCAAGGATTCCCATCAATATGATGTGGATCCTGAAGAAGAAGAACTAGAGAGTTCTTGAGGGTGACTCCGATAACATTTTTCACTCAAATCATTATGGCAAGGACAAGTGCAATCAGCTTCCATATCTTGCACTAGTTCAAGGAGTCACAAACCCTCATGTTGGTAAGGCAAGGGACAAGGTAACCTAATGTTTTCATGGACATCATTTTGTGTGTGCATCACTCTATGTCTATGGATATTCTTGTTTGTTCCTTGTGGGACTAACCCGTGTAGGTATTGAAAGTGCAACTCACTCCAAAGGATTGCTCCAAAAGACCTACATGAAGTCATCAACGACAACCCAAGGTTAGTTTATCCCTCTAAGGGGGATCTCACATCTAGGGGGAGCTTAACTCTAAGAATTGAGTCAAAGCAACTCTAATGATGTGAACACATAAATGCTTTATGTAAAAGTGGTAACCCCGCTTGAGCTTAAACGATGAGTATGACCTATGATCAAATGTTCTCATTTGACTCCTAAGTCAATACACTCATATATAGATGACCTAGTCATCGTCAATTGGTTGATAGATGCTAGAATTGGTTGTGCATGCTTTGCCGCATATTTCATTTGTCATTATATTGTGTGAGCATGTTGGTTGCATATTTTACTCATTCAAGGACATCCAGTTGTTGTTTGATTGATTGGTTTCTTTTTCTTTTGCCAAGTGGATGGACAAGAATGCCTAAGAACCTTCTGTAGCTATCTATGCTTTTCTCGTCCCAAACTCTATTCATGCTACATCACAAAATTTGATCAAGTCAAATTCGAACCACTTTGTGTGAGGAGCACTCGGAGTCCCCGATTCGTCATAGACTTAAACTTCCAAAACTTCTTTGTGATTTTCGGTCTGACCGATTCTTCCATTTCGGTCATACCGAGATTACTAAGTCGATCTAGGTTTTCAATCTCGGTGCAACTGATTTTAACTTTTCGGTCACACTGAGTTGTTGTAACTGTTAACAGTTATGCATCTCGGTGCCACCGAGTTGTTCACCTCGGTCACACCGACAGTGTCGGGCTATATATATCACACGGTCAAATTTTGGAAAAATTTCTCCGAACCTTCTCGCCCGCGCATAGCTCGCTCTGCCAACCAGGTCTACGGATCGTCGACTTAAATGCATGACCACCTCACCGTCGCTGGTCTCCGCCGCTGTCAACAGAATTCTCCTCCGCCGTTGCCGTCGTAGCGAGTTCACCACCGAATTAGGGTATGAACTCGATCACTGTGCTATCCCCGTCCGATTCTCAGCACATTGTATTCGTAATGCATCTTGCCACGATTGAAACACTTCTATCCAATCAAAACAATCCTTAGAATAGGTATGATTCGAAAATTTAGGGTTAGGTTTCCACCGAAACCATCTCGGACCCACCGAGTTGAAAAACTCGGTCCCACCGATTTGGCTAACGCCATTGCACTTGTAAGTCTCGGTCTGACCGAGAGTTACAAATCGGTGTGACCGACTTTAGAACTTTTTGAAACCCTAGCAATCTCGGTGCCACCAAACTATGACTCGGCTGACCGAGTTCACTAGTTTAGGTTCCAAAACTGCTTCGGTATCACCGAGTTTGAAAATCGGTAGATCCGAAATGCTTTCTGTGGAAACTAAAACTAAGTTTTTGAATCATTCTTTTGCAAAAATCTCTGCATTTTGTGATGCTCATCCACTCTACCTCATCTATAACTATTCACAGGGTCAGCAGTCAGTCAGTGCAGCATGTCAGACCAAAGTGACAGCCAGAACAGGTCAGAGGAGCAGATTCAAATGAGTGAGGGCACTAGTCCCTCAAGCAGTTCAGATGAGGGGAGCAGAAGCACTCCCAAAGTAACTTGCCCAAGGCTGCTACAAGAACAAGGAAGAAGAAGACCTCGAGTCGAGGATGAAGATTATGTGGCAGGTGAGGATGAGGCCAGTTCAAGAAGAAAGTGCTCAAGAGAGCACAACTCAACAACGATTAAGCTGGATTGAAGATCAAAAGGCCAGCAGGAAGACAACCTATGTCCAAAGCCGAGTCTCCACTCAAGCTTCTTTGGAATCCCAACCCAAAGAACCTGCTTCTTCTGAAGGAAAGAAAAGGAAGGAAAGGGTCAAGAAGACCATGGCTGAGTGATTGGGAAACCATCTATGATGGAAGAAGAGGAAGAAGAAGAGGTTCTTGAGCCTGCACCCAAGGCACAAAAGGCGATGGGTGATGCCATAAAGTCAGGGCTGCAACTTCAAAGCCCAAAGCTGCCCCCAAGCCCAAGAGTGCACCAAAGAGGAATACCAAGTATACGACAATCGAGAAGAACAAGGCTCCAATGCCTGAGGTTGATGCTGAGGAAGATGAAGAAGGGAAGGTCCTAAGGAAGCTCAAACCCAAGACCCCAGACCACAATGATGCTCATCCTATGGCTGAAAACATGAAGATCAAGAGAGATCAAGGGTTGAGGCTATGGAGAGAGTCAGATCCATATGCCACAGGAGAAGGACTGCTGTGGATTACAGGTTCCACACCAAGGAACAGCAGGACTTCTATGAGACTATCTTGTTGGATAAGAAGCCCATAGTTTGTGATATGAGGTGGGTCGACTGGACCTACATTCAGAAGAATGAAGAACACTACCCTGGAGTGTATGACAACTTCAGTGCTTGTGGAGTTGCAGATTTTTTTGGGCAGAAGCTCACAAATTGGAACGACGAGCTCATTATGCAATTCTACTCCACAACACATTTCTATCCAGATGGCATGATAGTGTGGATGCTAGAAGGAACACGATATCAGTCAACCATAGAGGAATGGGCAAGTCTGATCAATGCCCCAAAGGAAGATGAAGATGACTTGGACATTTATACCAAATAGAAGATGGGTCACAACTCAATGTCACACATGTACAAGGAAATCCCAGATGATGCACTTGAGTCCTTGAAGTTTGGATCAGTTCACTATCTTTTGTCAGGGCTGCCTACAATCAACTGGATCCTAAGGCACACTCTTTTGCCCAAATCAGGTGACCACAACATGATCAGAGGGCATGAAATCAATTTGCTTCACGTTTTTGACGTGCCTCAGAAATTCAAAGTCATGAGCCTCATAGTTGAAACTATCAAGAGGACTGCAGCAGATCAGAAGAGGAGCTGTGGATATGCCCCATGATTCGTGGAGTTGATTAACTCAAAGATGGGCACAGGGAAATATCTGTTGGATAAGGAACACATGGTTCTCTATCCTGATTTTGAGGACAATCAAGTTGTCATGACAGAAAATGAACCAACATCAGTGCAAGCGCAAGAGAAGAAGGAGAAACCTAGGAAAGAGAAGGCTGCCAAGATGCCAACTCAAGCAGAGGCATCTGAATACTTTCTGAAGAACAAGCAGGAGCAGCTTGGTTACTTGATAGCATCAACACTGTGGATTGAGAAGGGGTTGGCCACCCTAACACAAAACCAGGAGAGCCTGGAAAGAATCATGTAACAAAAATTCTATGATCTAGATGTCAAAGTAATGCGAGATTGATCGGTTTTGTGGAGCAGCTACAGGATGACATGCAGGAGAGGAAGGGCAGGACAACGACTGATGCATTTGCCAGAGTGCCATGAGCTCAGAGATGAGCTGCAGAGCCAGTTCAAGACACCAGAGTCACTTCATCAGCTCCAGCTACAGCTCCAGCACCACCAGCTCCAAAGACCAACTCCTTGACTCCCTCTACATCGTGAAGCCTTCGCTCTTGGAGTTCTCGGACACCACCACCACCGAAGACCAAGCACGAGAGACGATATAGTCCTATGCATTTTCTAGGAACTTTTTGGTAACTTGTTGCCTAAGGGGGAAAAAATGTATAGATCATAGGCTTCAAGAGAGAGATTTGCTTTTGTTCTCTCTTGTCTTTTTGGTTGAACTTTATTTGTTTTTGTTTGATTGAGATACTATGCAGTTACCTGTGAGACATTGATGATCATGTGTTTGATCATAAGCTACACTTATGCACGTTATGATATTATCTTACTTATCCTTATATGATCATTCACTTTGCTTGGTGATGAGTGCATGTATTCAATCTTTGTTATTTTGAGCTCCCACCAAGATGTATGTGACATGGAACAGTAACCCATGAGCCTAATTCCTTGTGCATTTGCAGTCCAAAGCAAATATTACTATGCACAAATTTAGGGGGAGCTCTTGCTTATCACATACTTCTCAAAGCAACGATGTTTTCAAATTTTATTATCATTTGTCGAAGCTTTGATCTATATGTTGTCATGAATTACCAAAAAGGGGGAGATTGAAAGTGCAACTATCCCTAGGTCGTTTTGGTAATTCATAACAACATATAGCTCATTGAGCTAATGCTATTCCAAGACAAATATTTCAGGAAAGCTCAATGAATGGCATGGCATGGATGATGAAAGTGGATCCTCAAAATATCAGGGACAAAAGATTGGCTCAAGCTCAAAAGCTCAAGAGTCTACATTTTACATTTTAGTGATCCAAGATCACATTGAGTCTATAGGAAAAGCCAATACTATCAAGGAGGGATGAGGTGTTGCTTAATGAGCCTTTTGCTTCATGTGCTTAGTGATATGCTCCAAAACCCTCAACTACTTTCTCACATCCACATATGACCTAAACCCAAAGTCAAACTCGGCCCTACCGATTCTTTCTATCCGGCGCCACCGAGTTCAGATGTCTTAGCCACTGCCACAAACCCTAGGCAAATCAGTCTCACCGATAGGGATGTCGGTCTCACCGAGATGGGATTGTAATCTCTCTGTTTCCCCTTCGTAACGTTTCGGTCAAACCGAAAGAGCGAATCGGTCCCACCGAGATTACAATGTAAACTCTCTGTTTCCCTTTTGTAACATTTCGGTCTCACCGAAAAGAGCAAATCGGTCCCACTGAGTTTACCTGGCCAACTCTCGGGTTAGCTAATTACCAAAATCGGTCTCACCGAGTTTGTGTAATCGGTCTCACTGAGATTACATTATGCCCTAACCCTAATCATATCGGTCCTACCGAGTTGCTTATCAGTCCCACCAAAAACCCTAACGGTCACTAGGTTTACTAACTCGGTCCGACCGAGTTTTATGATCCGGTCCCACCGAGTTTGGTAAATTGTGTGTAACGGTTAGATTTTGTGTGGAGGCTATATATACCCCTCCACCTCCTCTTAATTCGTGGAGAGAGAGCCATCAGAACAAACCTACACTTCCAACTTACCAGTTCTGAGAGAGAACCACCTACGCATGTGTTTAGGCCAAGATATTCCATTCCAACCATATGAATCTTGATCTCTAGCCTTCCCCAAGTTGCTTTCCACTCAAATCTTCTTTCCACTAGATCCAAATCCTATGAGAGAGAGTTGAGTGTTGGGGAGACTATCATTTGAAGCACAAGAGCAAGGAGTTCATCATCAAGACACCATTTGTTACTTCTTGGAGAGTGGTGTCTCCTAGATTGGCTAGGTGTCACTTGGGAGCCTCTGACAAGATTGTGGAGTTGAACCAAGGAGTTTGTAAGGGCAAGGAGATCGCCTACTTCGTGAAGATCTACCGCTAGTGAGGCAAGTCCTTCGTGGGTGATGGCCATGGTGGGATAGACAAGGTTGCTTCTTCGTGGACCCTTCGTGGGTGGAGCCCTCCGTGGACTCACAAGAACTGTTACCCTACGTGGGTTGAAGTCTCCATCAACGTGGATGTACGATAGCACCACCTATCAGAACCACGACAAAATCATCTGTGTCTCCAATTGCGTTTGAATCCTCCAAACCCTTCCCTTTACATTCTTGCAAGTTGCATGCTTTATTTTCCGCTGCCTATATACTCTTTGCATGCTTGCTTGAATTGTGTGATGATTGCTTGAATTGTTCAAAGATAGCTAAAATCTTCCAAAGTCTAAAATTGGGAAAAGGCATAGCTTTTAATTGGTCAAGTAGTCTAATCACCCCCCCTCTAGACATACTTCAAGGTCCTACAGTCTTTCCCTTGAAGAGGAAAGGGTGATGCAGCAAAGTAGAGATAAGTATTTCCCTCAGTTTGAGAACCAATGTATCAATCCAGTAGGAGACAACGCACAAATCACCAATACCTACACAAACAATCAAACAACTTGCACCCAGCGCGATAAAGGGTTGTCAATCCCTTCATGGTTACTTGCAAAAGTGAGATCTGATAGAGATAGATGAAACTAAACAAACGATAAAGTAAATATTTTTGGTTTATAGATTGAAAAGTAAAAGATTGCAAAATTGTAGATCGGAAACTTATAAGATGGAAAATAGACCCGGGGGCCATATGTTTCACTAGAGGCTTCTCTCAAGATAGCAAATAATACGGTGGGTGAACAAATTACTGTCGAGCAATTGATAGAAAAGCGCAAAATTATGACGATATCCAAGGCAATGATTTTGAAATATAGGCATCACGTCCGTGTCAAGTAGACCGAAACGATTCTGCATCTACTACTATTACTCCACACATCGGCCAACTCCTGCCTGCATCTAGAGTATTAAGTTCATGAAGAATAGAACAACACATTAAGATGACATGATGTAGAGGAATAAACTCAAGCAATAATCTTTTCATCCTCGATGGCAACAATACAATACGTGCCTTTCTTCCCCTACTGTCACTGGGAAAGGACACCGAGGGAGTCCTGGATTAAGGGGTCCTCGGACGTCCGGCCTGTTGGACATGGGCCAGACTGATGGGCTGTGAAGATACAAGACCGAAGACATTCACCCGTGTCCGGATGGGACTCTTCTAGGCGTGGATGGCAAGCTTGGCATTTGGATACGAAGATTCCTTTCTCTGTAACTGACGTTGCACAACCCTAGCCCCCTCCGGTGTCTATATAAACCGGAGGATTTAGTCCATAGGGGCAATCATAATCATACAGGCCAGACTTCTAGGGTTTTAGCCATTACGATCTCGTGGTAGATCAACTCTTGTAATACTCATATTCATCAAGATCAATCAAGCAGGAAGTAGGGTATTACCTCCATAGAGAGGGCCCGAACCTGGGTAAACATCGTGTCCCCTGTCTCCTATTACCATCGACCTTAGACGCACAGTTTGGGACCCCTACCCGAGATCCGCCGGTTTTGACACCGACATTGGTGCTTTCATTGAGAGTTCCGCTGCGTCATCACCAAGAGGTTCGATGGCTCCGTCGATCATCTGCAACAAGGCTGCCCAGGGGGAATTTTTCCTCCCCGGACAAATCTTTGTGTTCGGCGGCTTCGCACTACGGGCCAACTCACTTGGCCATCTAGAGCAGATCGACAGCTACGCCCCGAGCCACCAGATTAGTTTTGGAAACCTGGACTATGTCGCCGACGTTCGAGGAGACTTGATCTTCCAAGGATTCACAACCCCAACTTCTGCTCTGGCCTTAGATCTAGAGCGCATGGCCAGGTCCGAAGACGGGCTTCCTGAGCCTACCGGACTATCCGCGGCTGCTAAGCCCACTACAGGAGAGCTGGAGGAAGTAGTGTCGCTGGCAACCATCGGGAAG
This sequence comes from Aegilops bicornis, assembly GCA_021605145.1. Taxonomy (NCBI): domain Eukaryota; kingdom Viridiplantae; phylum Streptophyta; class Magnoliopsida; order Poales; family Poaceae; genus Aegilops; species Aegilops bicornis. The sequence goes on from CM038670.1 coordinate 343,880,191, forward strand.
CCAGACCCTTCTCCGGACACTAGCTCCGAACCTTCGGAGTCAACATCATGTGAGTTCAACCAAGGAGTCTCCCTCTCGCCGTACCCCATGGGCTCTCTTCTCTTGGGCCAAACCTCGCCTTTAAGCGAGGCTCTGGACTTAATGTGATCCCTTATTATTACAGAGGAGCAACATCCGAACTATGCCCAGCCCGGACTAGGGGCTGAAAGCAGGGAACTTCACGTCCCACCCACCACCCACTTTATAGCCACTATCGAGGACTTAACCGACATTCTCGATTACGACTCGAAAAACATCGACGGTATGGACGACGATGCCGGAGAAGAGTAGGCCCAAATCCCGCAGTTTACCGGACGCTGGACGGCCAGCTCTTCGTATGACGTGTACATGGTTGATACACCCAAAGAAGCTAACGACGATGACAAAGAAGACCCAGTCGAGGATAAACCTCCTGAGATACAGCCAAAGCACCGGCGTCAGTGGTGCCACTCTAAGTCACGTCATAGAAAAAACAGCAATACCGGCACAGGAGAAAATAATACTCTAGACGATGCCGAAGACAATGAAGATCCCGTTGAGCCAACCGCCGAACAGGACGAACGGGAAGATGGGCGAGTCAACCCTGATGAACGGGCCGTAAACAAAGACTCGGAGGACAGTAACTATCTTCCGCTCTCCAAGGATGAGGTGAGCCTCGGCAACGAGGATTTCATCGTGCTTGAGGAACCTCTAGAGCAGGAGCGCTTTAAGCACCGGCTAATAGCCACTGCAAGGAGCCTGACAAAGAAGCAGCAGCAGCTTCAAGCTGACCAAGATCCGCTCAACGATAGATGGACTAATGTCCTGGCAGCCGAGGAATACGGCCTCGAGCGCCCAACCAAAAGTTACCCAAAGCGCAAATTGCTACGTCAGTTCGATGACGAGGTACTGGAGCCCGTACCATCATCGTGCAATGCAGCTGATCAACCACCACGTGGCCGGGACAAGGCGGCAACTCAAGCCAAACACTAGCCCGTACTACCTCACCGTAAAGGCAGAGATAAAACAGCTCGGGGATATACATATTACCTGCACAGGACCTAGATAGTAGAGCAGGACAGACTAGATCGACCTACAGATCGAGGGGGCGTGCCTCGACACGCGACGATGGCTACTTAGCCGGACGCGACAAGCATAATCACGCCTGGGCCAAAAACCGCAGACGAACTCCATCCGAGCTATGTCGCGACGTGGCCTGATATAGAGGCGCGGCACACCCCCTCTGCTTCACTGATGAAGTAATCGAGCACGAATTCCCAGAAGGTTTTAAACCCATGAATACAGAATCATACGATGGAACAACAGATCCCGCGGTATGGATTGAGGATTTTCTTCTCCATATCCACATGGCTCGGGGTGATGATCTCCACGCCATGAAATACCTCCCAATAAAACTAAAGGGACCGGCGCGGCACTGGCTAAACAACCTTCCAGAGAACTCCATTGGCATCTGGGAGGACCTGGAAGACGCCTTCCGCGATAATTTCCAAGGTACATATGTCCAGCCACCAGATGCTGATGACCTAAGTCACATCATCCAGCAGCCCGGAGAGTCATCTAGGAAGCTCTGGACTAGGTTTTTAATTAAAAAGAACCAAATTGTCGATTGTCCGGACGCCGAAGCCCTCGCGGCCTTCAAACTCAGCATCCGGGATGAGTGGCTCGCCCGCCACCTCGGTCAAGAAAAAACCAAACTCCATGGCTCGCTCGTAGAAGCAACAGCTCCAGCGATCCGGGCACCTCCGAAGTCCGAGACGGCAACGGCAAGCCACGGTGCAATAAACACAAGTGTCGCAATAATAATGAAGGAACGCAAGACACGGCGGTCAACGCCGGAGTCAGCGGCTCCAAATCCGGTCAATGGAAAAAGCCATTCAAGGCAAACAGAGACAGACCATCCAATTTTGAAAAGATACTAGATCGGCCCTGCCAGATTCATGGCACCCCTGATAAACCAGCCAATCATAACAACAGAAGCTGTTGGGTCTTCAAACAAGCCGACAATCTTAATGCCGAGCACAAGGGGAAGGGGTCGCCTAGTGACAACGATGACAAAGAGACTCGCCAACTGAACACCAGGGGTCAGAAGCAATTTCCCCCTGAAGTAAAAATAGTAAACATGGTATACGTGACACACACCCCTATGGAGGAGCGCAAGCGCGCACTATGGGACGCCTATGCCATAGAGCCGGCCGTCCCACAATTTAATCAATGGGCGGCCTGCCCGATCACTTTTGATCGCAAGGACCACCCAGTCAGTATCCGTCACGCAGGTTCAGCAGCTCTAGTCCTCGACCCAATTATTGATGGGTTCCATCTCACGAAATTCCTTATGGATGGCGGCAGTAGCCTTAGTCTACTCTACCAAGACACTATCCGCAAAATGGGCATTGACATATATTCTAGATGTTACCCTTGTAACTGGAAAAGAACGGGATATGTTTAAGACACCCTTGTTCACTTATGATTCGCCTAAAGGCTTGTCCTTATGGAGGAACTTTGCAGCAACGTCGTCTTCCGAGCCCGAACCGCCTGACAGGGGCATCTTACCTCGCTTAGGAGCCTTTACCTCCCAACCTTCGGAGGCGGCCCTTTTCTTACCATGGGGAGAAAGGATGTCAGCTTCTCCTTCTCTTTTGTCTTCGGAAGAGGGAGCCCTAATCTCCCCAGACACAGTGTCTGGTGTACCTTCAGAATGGAGGCCACCTTTGGCCTTCCTGCTCTCCTCCTTACCCTCTTTCATAGGCACTTGGTATGGTGCCGGAACCAGCATCCTTGTTAGCACAGGATCAGCCGAGTCTTCGGGAAGAGGGGCCGAACACCTAATTCGCTCCGCCTTCTTTATCCAGCCCTGGAAGAAGATGGTTTTCTCAGTACCTTATTATGGGATATTTAACTAAGCTGTGTTCAGGAGTTGAGTGATTACCGAGGTGTCCGGATGGTTGCAGTCAAGGCCGATATCCACGGTGGTATACGTCCACTACTTTCGTGTCCTGAAAAATAACTTCCACATTCCTGCGTAAGGCCGTGTCAAGAAATGCGGAAGGGTCCATGATCCTTCCGGTTGAACTCCCACATGCGGAGAGGCCACATCGGCACGGCAGGGCCCGGCGGACTGGCATTACTTGGATTACATTGATGAGATCGGTGTCCTTCTCAAGGAGACTCCGGACGCGGCTGTGTAGATTCTGCACTTCATCAATTGATCCCCAGTCCAACCCCTTATTGATCCACGATGAAAGCTGTATTGGAGGGCCAAATCAGAACGCGGGTGTAGCTGCCCACTTGGTACCGCGGGGGTTCAATGATGTAAAACCAGTCCGGCTGCAATAAGTTGGAGGATTCCGTGAAAGAGCCTTTTAACCAAAGAGCGTTGGTAAGCTTGATCATCGTGGCACCACCACACTCTGCTTGCTTCCCCTCGATCACCTTCGGCTTCACATTGAAGGTCTTGAGCCATAAGCCAAAGTGTGGGGGAATACGGAGTAAGGCCTCGCACATGACGATGAATGCCGAGAAGATCGTGAAAAGTCCAGGGCTAGATCGTGAAAATCTACCCCATAATAGAACACGAGCCCACGGACAAAGGGATGGAGAGCGAACCCTAGCCCCCGAAGGAAGTGGGAGATGAATACGACCCTCTCGCCGGATCTAGGGGTAGGGATAACACTACCAAAAAAATACACTTCCGTGATGATACGTGTTTGTCATAGTAGGTCGCGCTTTTTGTCATGCATGTACATCCATGACAAATTTATGACAGAATCAAGATAGTCATACTTGTCTTTGTCGTGAGAAGTGTTCCATGACATTACAAAATTTATCATCACGGAAGTGTCCACTTCCATGAAGATAAATCGCAGCGTCCGCGAAGTGCTTTTCGTCAAGGGTGACCGCACGTGGCATCCATCGTAACGAACGCCGTTAAGCTATCGGGTCGGGTTTTGGATCCGATAACCCGTTAACAGCCCGACCAATGGGGATTTTCCACGTGTAAAATCATCATTGGTCGGAGGAGACACGATGTCGGTCCGCGTTGGCACAGGTGTCACTCATCCAATGGGCGAGACGCGCCTATGATATGTTGACACGTGGACCGACCCATCAAGTTTAAATGGGCCGGCCCAACTGAAGGCCCACAAGATTTTGTGGACCATAATGAGCCGGCCCAGCTAAAGGCCCATGAGATTTTGCTGACCATAATGGCTGGCCCAGCTAAAGGCCCACAAGATTTTACGGGCCATAATGGGCCGGCCCAGGTAAAGGCCCACAAGATTTTTGTGTGCCATAATGGGCCGGCCCAGGTAAAGGCCCACAAGATTCCTGCGGATCATAATGGGCCGGCCCAGCTAAAGGCCCACGAGATTTCGCCGACATTAATGGGTCGGCCCAGCTGTATGCCCACACGATTTTGAGGACCCTAGTAGGTCGGCCAATTAACTGGCTGCCATGTTTTGGACCAAATGCCAGCCCATATTTGATCCGGTCCATTAATGGCCTGCCACGCTCCGGGCCTAATAGTGGCCCATATGAGATCCGGCCCATTAAAAGCGTGCATTAATGTTACGGGCCAAATTACGCCCAAATCAGGTCCGACCCTTTAAGAGGCTTTGGGCTCAATTATGGCCCATATCGATTCGCCCGTCAACTGGACACTATGCTTTTGGGCCCACTTGTTAAAGGCCCATTTAGTAATTCGGACTGATATTAGTTTCGGCCTGTTAAGGGCCCGTTTAACATTTCGGCCCTATATTAATTTCGTCATGTTAAAAGCCCGTCATATAGTTGGGCCTAACTACAGCCCGGTTTGCATCCTACCGCCGCATGACCGATATCCGATTGGGCCAAACAAGGACCGAGACAATTTTGGCTGTTAAAAGCCCGTGATTTGGTTCTCACAATCATGGGCCGGGTTCATTTCGACTACCGCCGCCCGTGAGTTGTTCGCACGCTTGTGCCCAACCTACATCGTGATTGCATGACGGCCCGATTATGTACCGTAATTGTACGATTTGGCCGGTTTACTGCGAAGACATGATATATATACAGTAAAATAACTACAGCATCGTGAATAAGAAAAAACCTAGACTATTCAATAAAGAAATTACGGCATATTACATCCACTGGGCATCCATGTTCGCCACTATGATAATAAAGCACAAGCAGACAATGATTACATTACTTGGGCATCAAAGATCGCCACCAGTGCAAATAAACACACCGACAAAATAATATACAAAACCGACAGCACTTCAATAGAGTTCGAGAAAGGTTAGCCCTGCTGGAGAGCTGCAGTGCAAGCAACTAAGCAAGATGATGAGAATGCGCTTGTTCAACACTTATATCTTCCTCACTCTGAAAGATAAACAAGTAGACAGATGACAGGTTTTGCACATAAACGTATCAGTGCTGACAATTCATCACATTTCTTACTGACGAATAAAGTGACACAGTTTAAAATTGCATTAACACAATATGGTATTGTTCAGGTCAAGACATGGCAGGAAATGACATTGTGAAGGAGTTGGCGACTTCACGACACCACCGGATTACAGATCAAGAACTCATAAGTATCAATGGTTAGTGTCTTTGTCAATTTATACCATTTCGGACCGGCAAATAAAGAGACGGTTTAAATAATAGTAGAATGATATGACATTGTTCATAGTTAAGACATTACAGAATATGACATTGTCTTTGTAGTGGGTAGGTTCACCACACCAACTGGATTATGGATGAAGAATGAAGCATACATGCAGTGCAAAAGAAGATCACTTGCTCTGTATAGTTTAATTTACATGGTATGAAGAAGGAACTTGGTTGTACAACTGAAAACTTAAATTGAGAAAGGACAAAATTTTGTTTATGAACTACATAATAAACTTTAAACAAGCAATTTGATGCAAACACCAAAAATAAACAGCTGTTGCAGTCATGCCTAACCAAATATATACAACAAAGTTTGAAGGCTTGAGATGGACAAACTTACATTATTGGTGACGACAGGCTCTATAAAGGCCTTGTCCATGCTGATGGGGGGGGATTCAAGAAGTTTACCACAGAATCTTCTTCAAAAGCATTGCCTTTATTCTACATTTTGGTAAGAGTAAATATAGATGTGATAATATACGAAAAAATGGAGAATATTTAAGATAAGATGAAGAGTGATGCTACATAACCAAGTAGCTATAAATGTAAGTGCAGCGATAAAGGCAAAAGGTACAGCCAAGAGCAATGCAAAGCTAAACTTCTTCAGTACCAACCTTATGGTAAGAGAAAATATGGATCTGATGTGTAGAAAATGGAGGGAAAAGGAAAATAAGCTGCAGAGTGATGGTACATGAACAACTACCTGTCATTATAAGTACACTGATAAAGGACAGCATGTACTTACAAGATCAATGCAGAGCTAAAAAACATTGGCATTGGATATATTCTACACTAATGTAACCATTCATACAGATCGAGATAATTTGGAGCGAACAATTGATAAGCAAGCTATCATGCATCTGCTGTCACATAATGAACCGGTATGTATGCAAAATGCGGTGATACAGGACAACGATTACTAACAAGAGCAAAGCGTGAGCAGCATATTTGCGATATCCTCGTCGTTCTTGTCAAACCGAATTCTTCTTCGAGCAGATTTCCTGCAAAAAGATCCGTAAGGCACATGCGAAAAAGTAGAAGTTCAAATTGTCATGTGATTTCATAGAGCGATTACCTCATCACAGGAATGATACGATTGCATAACAAGGTTTTTCCATTCAATGTCTTCTCAATTTAGCACAGGAGACTTCACCGAAATTCGTTTATAGACTTGCCATCAAAGTGTGATTTCCTCGGGTAACACCGATCTTTGCTGCAATTCTTCCTTGAAAAGCACAAGCAAGCTTTGCTCGTCATGACTATCCAGATTGACCCTCGCCTAGTTACAACAATGTAATTTAAATCATTGATGTGTTCAATCAGTATAAAACAGGAAAAAAATAACCATGAATAATAGCAATTACACGTAAGTTGTACAGGAAGATGTGAAAATGGTGATTGTCTTCAGAATAATATTCCCATGATGGGAATATATGCACATAGTCCCTAACAACATTGAAAGCATTGTCTTTTAAACTGGGAATAAATGGAATGGGGTTCCAATCCACGAGAATTGGCCGTCTCTGCCGGTTAGGATAGGTCTCTGGTGGACTTGCTGTACTTTTTCACAGGTGGGAATTTTACGTGGTACAGATGGTGCTATGGCAAATGAAATCGATATACCTTTTGCTGGAGTGCAGGTCCTGTGTGGTGGGGCTAGTGGTGTGGCCAGTGAAGTATGGGTACAGTCTGCTGGAGTCGGTCCTACATTTTGTGTCACTGATTGTACATCCAATATAAGTGGGGTGTTGTCTGATTTCTCCGGCACCACCATGTTTTTCAAGGACTTTGGTGGTGCTCCTTCAGGCTCCGCAATCACCCTCTTCCTTTTTGATGTCTGATGCACAAGAACAACATTTGAGTGGAAAAACATGGTATGATGACAGATGGAATATGTATTGATAATGGATGGGCATGGCATCTCGACATATATGATGAGTAAACTAAGCAGATGGTGGTGCAACAAAGTAGAAGAAATGCAAGACAACATATGCAAGATACCTGCAATCAATAAAACATTGCCAAATTAGAACAGACACCTTGATGGGTGAACAAGACAGGCCATCTACCTTTGACTCCTCGAGGTTAGAATAGTCATTAGGATCATACTCTGAACAAGAACCAACAGGTGGGGAGCGTATGAGTTTCATTACATCCAGAATGGCACTCAATGCCTTGGTGCCAATTTTGTAAGTCATTGAAGTGTTTAGCTTCAAGAGTGGACTGCTGCTAGTGCGACACAAAGCAGCTACACAGATCATAGTGTAGATATAACGGGAAAACCTTAAGCATCAGAGTAATATCAGCAAAGTGGAACTTGCTGGAATATATGTGCTAGTATTGCCGGTACGGCTAGAAAGGCTTCGGATACCAGCTCTTTTCAAGTGAAGGTGCGGTACCGTTAATATCAGTGTAACTCTCAAAGGCGACACAACTCCCCACATTTCCTTGCTATTCTTATAGGATTCAAGTGGGTAGGCCACTACAAATCCTATTCCTATGTTTACAAGATCCTACGAATCAAAGAGGCTCAAAGTGTCCATCACAACCGACCGTATAGACCTCTACACTGCAAATGTCCCTTCTCATCTTTAGTACAAGGAACATATTGTACTACTATCATACTCCCTTCGTTCCAAAATATAAGTCTTGGTAGAGATTTCCACTATGGATCACATACAGATGTATCCAGATACATTTTAGAGTGTAGATTCACTCACTTTGCTCCATATGTAGTCCATGGTGGAATCTATAAAAGACTTGTATTTAAAACGGAGAGTACTTATTAAAGAAGAATGTAAGAGGAACATGCTAAAGAAGAGCAATCAGATTTTGGATAATAAAATGTTTGCTGCATAGTGCCCACACATGATGAACCAGAGCGCATCAAGAAAGAAACTCCCTGCTGTCTCTCTATATGTGGTGCACGTGCTTTTCGAAAGTAAAGTAGGAACATTAGCTGAACAATTAAATGTTTTCTGTTTCAGTAATATCAACATCATATCAGATTCGTAGTTGAGCAACAAGTTTGGAATTATGAGTGGCACGTTGTTTAGCTTGATGGATTCGGGAAGCGATTGCTAAGTAGATGCGATGATGGTACTGAATATAAAGGCATGTTTGCATGCAAGTCACGTGACTTTTGTCATTTGGGTCAGTCGACCATTTCAGGCGGTTGGATGAAGATCCTACGTCTCGCAACCCTTCTTCTTCCTCGTCTCTGATTCTTCCCATACAGAACACCACGGTCACGGGCCGGACAACCGCCCCATCGCATGTGTTCCTCCGCCACCCCACCCCACCCCGTCCCCACTCGAGCCCTTCGTTCGCCTTTGGCGAACTCCCATGACTCTAAAAATCGACTGACCCAATTTTGACATTTAGTCTATTGTGATTTAACTAGTGTGGAATATAAAAGGGTGTCGGTGTCAAAACCGACGGATCTCGGGTAGGGGGTCTCGATCTGTGCGTCAAGGCTGATGGTAACAGGAAGCAAGGGACACAGATGTTTACCCAGGTTCGGGCCCTCTCGATGGAGGTAAAACCCTACTTCCTGCTTGATTAATATTGATGATATGGGTAGTACAAGAGTATATCTACCACGAGATCGTAGAGGCTAAACCCTAAGAGCTAGCTTATGATGGTATGATTGTAATTGTGATAGGCCTTCTAAGGACCAACCTCTCTGGTTTATATAGACACCGGAGAGGGCTAGGGTTTATATGGAGTCGGTTACAAGGAAGGAAATATAATATCCGGATCGCCAAGCTTGCCTTCCATGCCAAGGGAAGTCCAATCCGGACACGGGCCAAAGTCTTGAGTCTTGTATCTTCACGCTTCAATAGTACGGACGTTGTACACAGTCCGGCTGTCCGGATACCCCCTAATCCAGAACTCCCTCAGTAGCCCCTGAACCAGGCTTCAATGACGATGAGTCCGTGGCGATCTTGTCTTCGGCATTGCAGGGCGGGTTCCTCCTCCGAATACTCCAAGGTAATTATCGAACACTCAAACCGTGTCCGAATCCACAAGATGGTCTTCGTATGCCACCGTAGAGAGAATGATGTTTCACAAATGCAATCTGCTGACAACTTTTTAAGCAACGCGACGTGTCGATCTGGTCGGGTCAAGATTCGAACCGTCTTCCCACAACCAGCCACAACGCATATTGCGAGGCGGTTTCCTTGACACGTCTTGTCAAAGCAGAGATCGTGCGCCCTTATCACGGGATTCTCATCAATACGGGCATGGGTAATCCAACCGCACCTCTAATCGCGGCGAGTGGGAGGCAAACGAGCTCAACCAGGCAAGTGGGGAGGCGCAAAAAGCACTTACCGCCCCTATAAAGAGGCAAGGTCTCCTTCTCTTTACCCACGCCTTTCTCCTTCCGCTCGCTCATTCCCCTCTTTTCGAGCCCTAACGCCCAAGCACTCTTACTTTCCACCAAAGAGAGGCTTTCCAAAGATGTCCGGATTCGGAGCACGAGGCAAATGGATGGCCTCTACTGTCCAGGAGAAGGATATTAAGAAGCTCCGGAATGCCGGGTATCTGGCTCAGAAGATCGGCCATCGTCTCCCCCCGGCAGGACAGGTCGTCCCCACTCCGGAACCACACGAGAGAGTCGTGTTCCTTCCTCACTTTGTCCGCGGGCTTGGGTTTCCCCTGCACCCATTTGTTCGCAGAGTCATGTATTACTACTGGATTGATTTTCATGATCTCTCCCCCAACTCCTTCCTCAATATCTCGACATTCATCGTCGTGTGCGAGGCTTTTCTTCGGATCTCACCTCACTTCGGCCTGTGGCTAAAGATTTTTAATGTGAAGCCCAAGGTGGTGAGTGGCGAACATGCCGAGTGCGGCGGCGCCATGGTGAGCAAGATTCCCAAGGACGTTTGGCCGACGGGCGCTTTCAACGACTCCGTCAAGGAGTGGCAGCAGCAGTGGTTCTATATCATCGAGCCACGCGGCAAAAAATGGGCGGCCGCTCCAGAGTTCAGATCCGGAGCTCCGCTGCGGCTCACATCCTGGCCCGAGAAGGGCCCGAACTGGTCCTTGTCTGACGAGCTGTCACTGCTCCACACGCGCCTTCAGGGCATGGTTGATAGGGACGTCAAACTTGTGGATGCAGTCCAGGTGATGCTAGTTCGCCTTGTTCTCCCTTGTCAGCGCCAAGCTTGTACTCTGTGGGAGTTCGACCCCGCCGAGCATCAAACCCTTCGGGAGCTTTATGATTCCTCCCACAAGGATATCTGGAAGGTGCTCTTCAAGTCCGGCAAATCACGGCCGGACCCCACCGAGGATCGTGGCTCGGTAAGTCACAGCCAAGCTCTGTCTATTCATGCTTCAGCTGGCATGTCATGGGGGAAACATCCTAATCATGTTTCATCGTGACCTCAGGGATGGATAAAAAAAGTGGAGCGGATACCTGTCGGCCCGTTCTTGGGAGGAACGGCCGGACCTCTTCGACGAAGATCTTGGTCCCAGCGCCTTCTGGTAGCCAAGAAGGAGGCCTCCAAGAAGGTCAAGAAGACCCGGAGTGGCCTCCGTCACCGCGAGGCTTCGGACGCAAATTCCGAAGACTCAAGCGACGCTCCCTCTTCGAAAGAGGAAGAGGAAGAAGCAGAGGAGGGCGAGCCTCATTCTGGAGGTGGGAAGAAGCGCGTAGCTTCCTCGTCCCTGGAGGCCGAATCGCCCAAGAGGAGAAAAGGTTCCCTCCCAGAGGCATCCACCATGGCTGCCGACAGCAGTCCGGAGTGGGATCCCAGGGCCTAGCCCCTGGAGAAGTCGTAAGTGTACGAGATCCGAACATGCATATGCGTCCGGGATTGTTTATGGGTATAATAGTTTTAACTGTTGCTATATTTTGCACAGTCCGGCGAGGTCCCGCGCCGGCCAGTCCTCATCTGAGGATTCGCTGAGCTCGGACGCTTTGGCGAGCGAGACGCCTCCAGAGGCCCCTTCCCCAAAGTCCCGGTACGACATTGAGGTGTCCTCTCAATGGGGCACGGACCAGGGGGGCGTATCACTGGGGCCGGACACACAGGAGCGATGGCCCCGGAGTGTGCCGCCGTCGTGGGCGACCTTTGGTTCGCCCACAATGACAAGGTCCGGGAGACCTCTAAGGCCCCCGGATCGGGCGAGCAGCCACCTTCAATGGTGGGGGGCCTGCCTACTCCGCCGGCAAGCTCTGTTCGGACAGAGTTGCCAGGCGGTCTATCGGCGGCGTTAAAGAACACGTCTATCATCGAAAAGATTCAGTCCGCCGAGAGCGGGCTGAACGAGTCCCACCTTGGCCTTATAAAGGCCTTTGAGGTATGTTTTCCAAGAAACCTTTGAGGAATCGTCATTATATGAGTAGTAGCCCCTGATACACTGTCCGGCAAAGGAGAGGGAGCCGGGCAAGGGATCAAATCCTCTCTTGTCATGGGAACTTATGTTAATGACATGTAGCTCTTTGTTTGAATACAGGCGTCTGCGGAGAGGACGACCGTTCATAATGCGGAAGTGTCCGAACTGAAGCAGAGCCTGGAACGGGCCGAAGAAGAACTTGGCCATGTGAGGAAGCAATTAGAAGATAAACAAGGTATGATAAAACATTGTCTTGCATTAGGCACAAATAAGTAATTGTGCTTATTGAAAAGTATTTGTGTTGTACGCCCTAGGAGCGAGTGCCGAATACGAGGCACTGAAGAAGGCTGTGGATGATGCCAACAAGAAGGCTGCCGCCGAACAGGCACTCCATGAAAAACACGAGGCCAGGGTTGTCACAGCTGAGCGGGAGCTCCAGGAGGCTGTGAAGAAAGGCGAGGGCTTGGAGCAAAGTGTAATAGAGAAAGAAGCCGAACTCGCCCAAGCGCTCCAAGCTGCGGAAGATGCCCGGGAAGAAGCCCGAGGTGCTGTACGGGACATTCAAGATGCCCGGAAATTTGTGGCTGGTAAGGCCTTCTGTATTCTTAGCCATTTATTCATGATAATGGAAGAGTTCTAAGCGGCAAGCTGAATTCTTATTTTTCCAGGGGCGTTTGCGGATCTTCCTCGCAGCATATCAGATCCGCCCAATTCTACCGAACCGAGGAAAAGAAGTCTGCGGAGAGGGATTTCTGGTCACGATGTTGGCACCGAACTATCTGGTGCCCTTTATCGATCGGTGAAGCAGCTGGTCGAACTACACCAGTGGCGAACTAGCTATGAAGGACTTGATTGTCTGGCTGTGGCCGGCGGAGCCAATTCCAGCGATTGCCGGGCTCATGAAGCGGATTGCGGTGCTTGTCCTCGGCTTGATGCTATTAAGCGATCGGTTCTGCATAGAGGGTGCACGTATGGCATTCGCCTGCAAAAGTGCGTTAGGGGAAGCTTGACGGAGAAGCTGATGACGGAGGGGCCGCCAGAGGGTAAGGAGCATCGCAAGCCCGAACTGTACTATGAAGGTGTATTGAAGGGGGCCCGCCTTGCGGCGGATAAATGTACCAAAGATATTATATTTCCGTGAGGGCATTCCTGCCACTTTTTGTAATATGGGATTATGGCATTTATATATTGCCTGTTTTTTCTGAACATATGTTCTTCCTGTGCGGCTATTTAGTGTATGTAAATCCTGAGAGTTGGCCAGTCGTCGGCTTCTGCCCCCACGTAAAAACAATACTGGGGTGTTCGGGATATATCTGAATGCTCTTTATCCCATAGTTGGGTCCCTTTGCGGAGGCGTTTCTCACCACGAACCAGGCAATCGGACTATAAGGCTTTATTATTCTCACTTAGCCATAGGAATTCGAGTATGGTCGGCGCAGCCCCTAGTGTTCGGAAGGCCGAACTAGGGGCTCTGTTGGCGCCTGATCAGAAGACCGATCCGTCGCACTCTACATTTATAATGGCGTTGTGCGGAATAAATCTTTAGGGATTTTACATCCTCTCGAACAGCTGACGAGCTCTCGCTATATCATGACAGTCGGTTTTCGGCTTTCTCTACTAAGGTGCTCGTCCGGCAGATCCGGGACACAATCGCAGTAGTTCTCCCTGCGCTACCTTAGCCGATATAACGGAACGTAAGGTACCAAAACAAGGGAGCCGGGCAAACCCAACCAATGACCCAAGACATGATTCGGAGCTGATGCATATAGTGGTATAAGTTCGGGGTGCCAGACGACCAAGAAGGTGGTCGGACATTATTGCCGTATTATGAAGCCCCTGGCGTAATCGGGCGTAACACGAGGTGTCGATGAAAAGCGATGGCCGGTAAGTGTTATTTAAGTCTACGTATTGTAGTAAAATGATATGTCTATGCATATGAGTACTATGTATGATTATGAAAAGAGGTGTTTTTTGGCGGAACCTGTGATGGCCGGACTGGAGGGAGTTTGTCAGTGGATCAGAAGTGAATCTGGACTGCCTTCTTTTAGGGGAGGGGCTCCTTGTGTGTCCTGGCCGATTCCACGTCACCTATCCCGTTGTGCGTCAAAGTTGGTTTGTAAGGCGAATACTCGGAGGTAGCCGAGCGTCCGCTTGTGGTTGGTCCGAGGGCTCCTGATCAGGCCCTGGTAAACCCAGCCGTCGTACCGGTGGGTAGCACGGACTCCTCAATTGGTGTCCGGATAGTCGTCTGTCATATCAAAATCTTGATAGGCATGCGTGACTCGCTACTCCGGTAGCTGTATGATATCCGCCCCGAGGGCGGGGTTCGGCCTTGCCCATAGGTGTGATTACATCACATGGTGTTGGACTGAGTTATTTACCACGCCGGATCCAGCCAACGTGGTTCTTCCCGTTAGCATACGGTAAATTACCACATGGTGGGAAGGTGCCGAAGATTTATTCTTTGGCGTAGTATTTGTTTGGTGATCCGAAGACAGCCGTTTAGAGTGATGGGCCAGAAAAACTTGGCCTTTGCTCCCAACATCTTTTAAGAGATGTTCTTGGTGATTTCACACCTCCGGGGGTTTTATGTTGTGTGGAGCCCCTGGTTTGCTATGTCCTTAGGTATGCAGAATCGAGTTCGTGGTCAGGGTTTGGGGCAAGCGGTCGTACTTGTATGCTATGGAGGGGGGGGGATATCTTGACCAGAAGTCTCCCTTCATTGTTTCCGGCACGTGGCCAGCCATTTTCCTTTGAGGATTCGACATTTTCTATTGGTATGCTTTGCCGTCCTTCTGGGAGTACCATGAATTTCGCATGGTTGATCTAGTGTGTGGCTCGGGCCGGATAGGTCTGAGCTCTTCTTTGTCCGTTGACCGGACTGGGTGTTGCTGAAGTTAGCACCAGCTTTCCTGACTTGACGCTTGTGACCGTTGTGCCGGGGCTTGAGTATGCTTCTTCTTGTGTCCTTCATGTTGTTTTGGACCGTAGTGGTGCGTTGACGTTGGGGCATGTGCCTTGAGTTCTCCTGCTTAGGTTGGGGTGGCTGGTTGTGCCCTTTGTTGGGGCGGTCATTTCCGTATCTTTCAGTGGCCAGGACATTGGTCCATCTATCCACCAGCGAATCTTGGTCAGCCTTGAGCTGCTGTTGCTTCCTTTGCAGGCTTTTTGCCGTGGCCATGAGTCGTCGCTCGAAGCGAGCTTGTTCCACTAGATCTTCAGGCACGCCGAATTCTTCATTGCCAAGGTTTGCCTCGTCCCCGGAAGGGGGCGTATAGTTTTCCCTCTCCAAGTGTCCCACAGTGGCCAGGCCGGCCTTATGAAAGGCACGCCGACTAGGGTTATATTCATCTTTGGTACCATCCGGATTGTTTTCGACTTCTGGGCTGGTGTTCCTATGGCGGGGCTCGGAGCAGCACCGACGACGCCCATACTTTACTTTTCGCCCCTGGGGGATTATCCTCCGCTGCCTCATCGCCATTGGTTTCCTTCGGAGTGTCCGCCATATGTATATCATGGGGATAGGCGGCTATCCATCGCCCAGTGAGCGGTGGCTCTTGTGATTCTCCTGCATCGTCGTTCATACAATCGATGTCTTCGGAGTCAAAGTCAATCACGTCGGTTAAATCATCAACTGTGGCAATGAAGTGGGTGGTGGGTGGGCAAAGAATTCCTTCATCGCCTACTTCCCACTCGAGCCGGACGTTGTTCGGCCAAGAGCCTCCTGACAAAGAGAAGGGTTTTAATGAGTTCGGCATGTCGCCGAAGGGCGAGTGTTGGAATATATCCGCCGCAGTGAACTCCTTTACCGGAGCCCCACCTGGCTCGACCGGATCGGGAGTGTGCGGACCGAAATCAACGTCCGGATACAAATCCGGGGGTCCGGATTCACAGGCCGCTACAGGGGTAAGGCCCGTGTTCGGCTCTTCCGCTGATGAGTGCGCGACCGGTGGGGCGGGGTCCATCCCTCCATCCTTAAACGGCACGGCCTTCTTCGGATCTAGGTCCGGAGATACTACAGGGGCGATACCCCGAGCTTCGTCTGATGGCAAGTCTAAGCCGTGCTCGTCGAGACTGTCCGGTGCTCCTGGCATAGGCCCAAATCCATCAAAGATCAAGTTGAAGGAAATATGCCCTAGAGGCAATAATAAAGTTATTATTTATTTCCTTATATCATGATAAATGTTTATTATTCATGCTAGAATTGTATTAACTGGAAACATAATACATGTGTGAATACATAGACAAACATAGTGTCACTAGTATGCCTCTACTTGACTAGCTCGTTGAATCAAAGATGGTTAAGTTTCCTAGCCATAGACATGAGTTGTCATTTCATTAACGGGATCATATCATTAGGAGAATGATGTGATTGACTTGACCCATTCCGTTAGCCTAGCACTTGATCGTTTAGTATGTTGCTATTGCTTTCTTCATGACTTATACATGTTCACCGTAACTATGAGATTATGCAACTCCCGTTTACGAGTACACTTTGGTGCTACCAAACGTCCACAACGTAATCGGGTGATTATAAAGGAGTACTACAGGTGTCTCCAAAGGTACATGTTGGGTTGGCGTATTTCGAGATTAGGTTTTGTCACTCCGATTGTCGGAGAGGTATCTCTGGGCCACATCGGTAATGCACATCACTATAAGCCTTGCAAGCAATGTAGCTAATGAGTTAGTTACGAATGATGCATTACTTAACGAGTAAAGAGACTTGCGATGCTTGAGATTGAACTAGGTATTGGATACCGACGATCAAATCTCGGGCAAGTAACATACCGATGACAAAGGGAACAACGTATGTTGTTATGCGGTTTGACCGATAAAGATCTTCGTAGAATATGTAGGAGCCAATATGAGCATCCAGGTTCCGCTATTGGTTATTGACCAAGAATAGTTCTAGGTCATGTCTACATAGTTCTCGAATCCGTAGGGTCCGCACGCTTAAGGTTTCGATGACAGTTATATTATGAGTTTATGAGTTTTGATGTACCGAAGGAGTTCGGAGTCCCGGATGAGATCGGGGACATGACGAGGAGTCTCGAAATAGTCGAGACGTAAAGATCGATATATTGGACGACTATATTCGGAGTTCGGAAAGGTTCCGAGTGATTCGGGTATTTTTCGGAGTACCGGAGAGTTACGGGAATTCGCCGGGAAGTATATGGGCCTTATTGGGCCATACGGGAATAGAGGAGAGAGGCCAAAAGGAAGGAGGCCTGCGCCCCCCCTCTGGTCCGAATTGGACAAGGGGCGCAGCCCCCTTTTCCTTATTCCTCGCCCTCGTTCCCCTGCTCCTACTCCAACAAGGGAGGTGGAATCCTACTAGGACTAGGGAGTCCTAGTAGGACTCCACACTGGCGCGCCCTCCTAGGGCCGGCCTCCTCCCCTTGCTCCTTTTATATCTGGGGCAGGGGCACCCCATGACACACAAGTTGATCTACGGATCGTTCCTTAGCCGTGCGGTGCCCCTCCACCATATTCCACCTCGATCATGTCGTCGCGGAGTTTAGGCGAAGCCTCGCGCGTAGAGCATCATCATCGTCCTGCCACGCCGTCGTGATGACGGAACTCGCCCCGACGCTTTGCTTGGATCGGAGCCCGGGATCGTCATCGAGCTGAACGTGTGCTGAACTCGGAGGTGCCGATGCGTTCGGTACTTGGATCGGTCGGATCGTGAAGACGACGACTACATCAACCGCGTTGTCATAACGCTTCCGCTTACGGTCTCACGAGTGCGTGGACACTACTCTCCCTCTCGTTGCTATGCCATCACCATGATCTTGCGTGTGCGTAGGAATTTTTTGAAATTACTACGTTCCCCAACATGGCATCCGAGCCTGGTTTTATGCGTAGATGTCATATGCACGAGTAGAACACAAGTGAGTTGTGGGCGATACAAGTCATACTGCTTACCGACATGTCATACTTTGGTTCAGCGGTATTGTGAGATGAAGCGGCCCGGACCGACATTACGCCAGACGCTTACGCGAGACTGGTTTCACCGTTGCGAGCACTCGTGCTTAAAAGGTGATTTGGCGGTGTCTGCCTCTCTCACTTTAGTTGAACCGAGTGTGGCTACGCCCGGTCCTTGCGAAGGTTAAAACAGCACTAACTTGACGAACTATCGTTGTGGTTTTAATGCGTAGGTAAGAACGGTTCTTGCTCAGCCCGTAGCAGCCACGTAAAATTTGCAACAACAAAGTAGAGGACGCGTCTAACTTGTTTTTGCAGGGCATGTTGTGATGTGATATGGTCAAGACGTGATGCTATATTTTATTGTATGAGATGATCATGTTTTGTAACCGAAGTTATCGGCAATGGCGGGAGCCATATGGTTGTCGCTTATTGTATGAAATGCAAACGCCCTGTAATTGCTTTACTTTATCACTAAGCGGTAGCGATAGTCGTAGAAGCAATAGATGGTGTAACGACAACGATGCTACGATGGAGATCAAGGTGTCGCGCCGGTGACGATGGTGATCACGACGGTGCTTCGGAGATGGAGATCACAAGCACAAGATGATGATGGCCATATCATATCACTTATATTGATTGCATGTGATGTTTATCCTTTATGCATCTTATCTTGCTTTGATTGACGGTAGCATTTTAAGATGATCTCTCACTAAAAATATCAAGAAGTGTTGTCCTGAGTATGCACCGTTGCGAAAGTTCTTCGTCTTTGAGACACCACGTGATGATCGGGTGTGATAGGCTCTACGTTCAAATACAACGGGTGCAAAACAGTTGCACACACGGAATACTCAGTTAAACTTGACGAGCCTAGCATATAACAGATATGGCCTCGGAACACGGAGACCGAAAAGGTCGGCGTGAATCATATAGTAGATATGATCAACATATTGATGTTCACCGTTGAAACTACTCCATCTCACGTGACGATCGGACATGGTGTAGTTAATATGGATCACATAATCACTTAGAAGATTAGAGGGATGTCTATCTAAGTGGGAGTTCTTAAGTAATATGATTAATTGAACTTTAATTTATCATGAACTTAGTCCTGGTAGTATTTTGCAAACTATATTGTAGATCAATAAGCTCGCGTTGTTGCTTCCCTATGTTTTTTATATGTGTTCCTAGAGAAAATTGTATTGAAAAATGTTAGTAGCAATGATGCGGATTGGATCCGTGATCTGAGGTTTATCCTCATTGCTGCCTGAAGAATTATGTCCTTAATGCACCGCTAGGTGACAGACCTATTGCAGGAGCAGATGCAGACATTATGAACGTTTGGCTAGCTCAATATGATGACTACTTGATAGTTTAGTGCACCATGCTTAACAGCTTAGAATCGGGACTTCCAAAGACATTTTGAACGTCATGGGCCATATGAGATGTTCCACGAGTTGAAGTTAATATTTCAAGCAAATACCCGAGTTGAGAGATATGAAGTCTCCAACAAGTTCTATAGCTAAAAGATGGAGGAGAATCGCTCAATTAGTGAGCATGTGCTCAGATTATGCAGGTACTTTAATCGCTTGAATCAAGTGGGAGTTAATCTTCTAGATAAGATAGTGATTGATAGAATTCTCTAGTCACCATCACTAAGTTACTAGAACTTCGTGATGAACTATAGTATGCAAGGGATGACGAAAACGATTCCCGAGCTCTTCGTGATGTTGAAATCGATGAAGGTAGAAATCAAGAAAGAGCATCAAGTGTTGATGGTTGACAAGACCACTAGTCTCAAGGAAAAGGGCGAAGGAAGAAGGGGAACTTCAAGAAGAACGGCAAGCAAGTTGCTGCTCGAGTGAAGAAGCCCAAGTCTGGACCTAAGCCTAAGACTAAGTGCTTTTGCTGCAATGGAACTGGTCACTGGAAGCGGAACTACCCCAAGTATTTGGCGGATAAGAAGGATGGCAAAGTGAACAAGAGTATATTTGATATACAGGTTATTGATGTGTGCCTTACTAGTGTTTATAGTAGCCCCGAGTATTTGATACTTGTTCGGTTGCTAAGATTAGTAACTCAAACAGGAGTTACTGAATAAACAGAGACTAGTTGAAAGGGAAGTGACGATGAGTGTTGGAAGTGGTTCCAAGATTGATATGATCATCATCGCACACTCCCTATACTTTCGGATTAGTGTTGAACCTAAATAAGTGTTATTTGGCGTTATGCGTTGAGCATGAATATGATTTGATCATGTTTATTGCAATACGATTATTCATTTAAAGTCGAGAATAATTGTTGTTACATTTACATGAATAAAACCTTCAATGGTCATACACCCAATGAAAATAGTTTATTGGATCTCGATCGTAGTGATACACATATTCATAATATTGATGCCAAAAGATGCAAAGTTAATAATGATAGTGCAACTTATTTGTGGCACTGCCGTTTAGGTCATATTGGTGTAAAGCGCATGAAGAAACTCCATATTGATGGGCTTTTTGGAATCACTTGATTATGAATCACTTGGTACTTGCGAACCGTGCCTCATGGGCAAGATGACTAAAACGCCGTTCTCCGGAACTATGGAGCGAGCAACTGATTTGTTGGAAATCATACATACTGATGTTTGTGGTGTAATGAATGTTGAGGCTCGCGGCGGGTATCGTTTTTTTCTCACCTTCACAGATGATTTGAGCAGATATGGGTATATCTACTTAATGAAACATAAGTCTGAAACATTTGAAAAGTTCAAAGAATTTCAGAGTGAAGTGGAAAATCATCGTAACAAGAAAAATAAAGTTTCTACGATCTGATCGTGGACATGAATATTTGAGTTACGAGTTTGGTCTTCATTTGAAACAATGTGAAATAGTTTCAACTCACGCCATATGGAACACCACAGCATAATGGTGTGTCCGAAAGTCGTAACCGCACTTTATTGGATATGGTGCGATCTATGATGTCTCTTACGGTTTACCACTATCGCTTTGGGGTTATGCATTAGAGACAGCTGCATTCACGTTTAATAGGGCACCATCTAAATCCGTTGAGACGACACCGTATGAACTATGGTTTAACAAAGAAACCTAAGCTGTCGTTTCTTAAAGTTTGGAGTTGTGATGCTTATGTGAAAAAGTTTTCACCTGATAAGGTCGAACCCAAATCAGAGAAGTGCGTCTTCATAGAATGCTCAAAGGTAACTATTGGGTACACCTTCTATCACAGATCCGAAGGCAAGTTATTCGTTGCTAAGATGGATCCTTTCTAGAGAAGAAGTTTCTCTCGAAAGAAGTGAGTGGGAGGAAAGTAGAACTTGGTGAGGTAATTGTACCTTCTCCCTTATTGGAAAGTAGTTCATCACGTAAATCAGTTCGATGATTCCTACACCAATTGGTAAGGAAGTTAATGATGATGATCATGAAACTTCAGATCAAGTTGCTACCAAACCTCGTAGGTCTTCCAGAGTAAGATCCGCACCAGAGTGGTACGGTAATCATGTTCTAGAAGTCATGTGAGTAGACCATGATGAACCTACGAACTATGAGGAAGCGATGATGAGCCCAGATTCCGCGAAATGGCTTGAGGCCATGAAATTTGAGATAGGATCCATATATAAGAACAAAGTGTGGACTTTGGTTGACCTGCTCGATGATCGACAAGTCAAGTTAAATAAATGGATCTTCAAGACGAAGACGGACACTGATAGTAGTGTTACTATCTACAAAGCTCGACTTGTTGCAAAAGGTTTTCGACAAGTTCAAGGTGTTGACTACAATGAGATTTTCTCAACTCTAGCGTTGCTTAAGTCTGTCCGAATCATGTTAGCAATTGCCACATTTTATGAAATCTGGCAAATGAATGTCAAAACTGCATTCCTTAATGGTTTTCTTAAAGAAGAGTTGTATATGATGCAACCAGAAGGTTTTGTCAATCCTAAAGGTGCTAACAAAATGTGCAAGCTCCAAATGATCCATCTATGGACTAGTGCAAGCATCTCAGAGTTGGAATATATGCTTGATGATTTGATCAAAGCATATGGTTTTATCTGAGACTTTTGGAGAAGCCTGTATTTACAAGAAAGTGAGTGGGAACACTACAACATTACGATAAGTATATGTGAATGACATATTGTTGATCGGAAATAATGTAGAATTATTCTCGCAAAGCATAAAGGAGTATTTGAAAGGAGTTTTTGAAAGAAGGACCTCGGTGAAGCTGCTTACATATTGAGCATCAAGATCTATTGAGATAGATCAAGACGCTTGATAAGTTTTTCCAGTAAGTACATACCTTGTCAAGATTTTTGAAATAGTTCAAAATGGAACAGTCAAAGAAAGAGTTTCTTGCCTGTGTTACAAGGTGTGAAATTGAGTAAGACTCAAATCCCGACCACCGCAGAAAATAGAAAAGAGAATGAAAGTCATTCCCTATGCCTCAATCATAGGTTCTATAAAGTATGCTATGCTATGTACCAGACCTATTGTATACCTTGCTCTGAATTTGGCAAGGAGTACAATAGTGATCTAGGAGTAGATCCTTTGGACATTGGTCAAGAACATCCTTAGTGAGGACTAAGGAAATATTTCTCGATTATGGAGGTGATAAAAGAGCCCGTCGTAAAGAGTTACATTGATGCAAGCTTTTTACACCGATCCAGGATGACTATAAGTCTCAATCTGGATGCATATTGAAAGTGGGAGCAATTAGCTATAGTAGCTCCGTCTGAGCATTGTAGACATAGAATATTTGCAAAATACATATGACTTTGAATATGACAGACCCGTTGACTAAGCCTCTCTCACGAGCAAAACATGATCACACCTTAGTACTCTTTTGGGTGTTAATCACATAGCGATGTGAACTAGATTATTGAATCTAGTAAACCCTTTGGGTGTTGGTCACATGACGATGCGAACTATGGGTGTTAATCATATACAGATATGAATATTGGTGTTAAATCACATGGCGATGTGAACTAGATTATTGACTCTAGTGCAAGTGGGAGACTGAAGGAAATATGCCCTAGAGGCAATAATAAAGTTATTATTTATTTCCTTATATCATGATAAATGTTTATTATTCATGTTAGAATTGTATTAACTGGAAACATAATACATGTGTGAATACATAGACAAACATAGTGTCACTAGTATGCCTCTACTTGACTAGCTCGTTGAATCAAAGATGGTTAAGTTTCCTAGCCATAGACATGAGTTGTCATTTGATTAACGGGATCACATCATTAGGAGAATGATGTGATTGACTTGACCCATTCCGTTAGCCTAGCACATGATCGTTTAGTATGTTGCTATTGCTTTCTTCATGACTTATACATGTTCCTGTAACTATGAGATTATGCAACTCCCGTTTACCGGAGGAACACTTTGGGTGCTACCAAACGTCACAACGTAATCGGGTGATTATAAAGGAGTACTACAGGTGTCTCCAAAGGTACATGTTGGGTTGGCGATTTCGAGATTAGGTTTTGTCACTCCGATTGCCGGAGAGGTATCTCCGGGCCTGTCGGTAATGCACATCACTATAAGCCTTGCAAGCAATGTAGCTAATGAGTTAGTTACGGAATGATGCATTACTTAACGAGTAAAGAGACTTGCGATGCTTGAGATTGAACTAGGTATTGGATACCGACGATCAAATCTCGGGCAAGTAACATAACGATGACAAAGGGAACAACGTATGTTGTTATGCGGTTTGACCGATAAAGATCTTCGTAGAATATGTAGGAGCCAATATGAGCATCCAGGTTCCGCTATTGGTTATTGACCAAGAATAGTTCTATGTCATGTCTACATAGTTCTCGAACCCGTAGGATCCGCACGCTTAAGGTTTCGATGATAGTTATATCATGAGTTTATGAGTTTTGATGTACCGAAGGAGTTCGGAGTCCCGGATGAGATCGGGGACATGACGAGGAGTCTCGAAATGGTCGAACGTAAAGATCGATATATTGGACGACTATATTCGGAGTTCGGAAAGGTTCCGAGTGATTCGGGTATTTTTCGAGTACCGAGAGTTACGGAATTCGCCGGGAGTATATGGGCCTTATTGGGCCATACGGGAATAGAGGAGAGAGGCCAAAGGAAGGAGGCATCGCCCCCTCTGGTCCGAATCGGACAAGGCGCAGCCCCTTTCCTTATTCCTCTCCCCTCTTTCCCCTTCTCCTACTCCAACAAGGGAGGTGGAATCCTACTAGGACTAGGGAGTCCTAGTAGGACTCCACACTTGGCGCCCCCCCTCCTAGGGCCGGCCTCCTCCCCCCTTGCTCCTTTATATACGGGGGCAGGGGGCACCCCAGGACACACAAGTTGATCTTCGTGATCGTTCCTTAGCCGTGTGCGGTGCCCCCCTCCACCATATTCCACCTCGGTCATATCGTCGCGGAGTTTAGGCGAAGCCCTGCGCCGGTAGAGCATCATCATCGTCACCACGCCGTCGTCTTGTGGAACTCATCCCCGACGCTTTCTTTGGATCGGAGCCGGGGATCGTCATCGAGCTGAGCGTGTGCTGAACTCGGAGGTGCCAGACGTTCGGTACTTGGATCGGTCGGATCGTGAAGACGTGCGACTACATCAACCGCGTTGTCATAACGCTTCCGCCACGGTCTCACGAGTGCGTGGACACTACTCTCCCCTCTCGTTGCTATGCCATCACCATGATCTTGCGTGTGCGTAGGAATTTTTTTGAAATTACTACGTTCCCCAACACAAGTCTCCGCGGATATCCGCCGTGTAGTTCAGGTTTCCGCACCTGACTTGGTGGCCAGGGGCGTAGCTGTCGATCTGCTCCAGATGGCCAAGCGAGTTGGCCCGCAGTGCGAAGCCGCCGAACACGAAGATCTGTCCGGGGAGGAAAGTCTCGCCCTGGACAGCGTCGTTGATGATGATCGAAGGAGCCATCGAGCCTGACGGCGACGACACAGAGGAACTCTCAATGAAAGCACCAATGTCGATGTCAAAATCGGCGGATCTCGGATAGGGGGTCCCGATCTGTGCGTCAAGGCTGATGGTAACAGGAAGCAAGGGATATAGATGTTTACCCAGGTTCGGGCCCTCTCGATGGAGGTAAAACCGTACTTCCTTCTTGATTAATATTGATGATATGGGTAATACAAGAGTATATCTGCCACGAGATCATAGAGGCTAAACCCTAAGAGCTAGCCTATGATGGTGTGATTGTAATTGTGATCGGCCTTCTAAGGACCAACCTCTCCGGTTTATATAGACACCGGAGAGGGCTAGGTTTTACATGGAGTTGGTTACAAGGAAGGAAATATAATATCCGGATCGCCAAGCTTGCCTTCCACGCCAAGGAAAGTCCAATCCGGACACGGGCCGAAGTCTTGAGTCTTGTATCTTCACGCTTCAATAGTCCGAACGTTGTACACAGTCCGGTTGTCCGGATACCCCCTAATCCAGGACTCCCTCAAAGGGGAAAACCATAAGCATTGGGAGTATAGTGTTGAGCATGCCATGGGGATCTGAAGGTGCAAACCGGACAAAGGCAACTTCACAACCAAGACAAGAAATCAGAGTAAAGCAGTGGCGATCTATTTTCTTGCTGTGATAAATAAGTTGAGCAGAATCTGAAAGAGTACCGCCTCTGCAGTGCGGCCCGATGTCTGCACGTCTCGCTGAGATTTTGACGGTGCTGTGGTAGCGATGGCTGTCGGCAGCGTGGAAGCAGATCTAGGAGGGTAGACGGTGGCGGCGGGGCACGGTGGACAAGACGGTCGTAGGAGCAGCGCCGGCAAGGTGGACAATGGCGGGGATGAAGCGAGAGGACGGGATGCAAGGATCCCGGTCCGAAGCCGTGGATGAGAGAGGTCGATCTCTTGTAATGAACGGCGGCGGCGGGGTATCAGCTCCGGCATGGTGGAGAGGAAGGCAGTGGATGGGGTGGCGGACGGCGGCGGACGGAGGAGGGTGGGTGGAGAGGGTGTTTTGGCGCCCACGGAGTACGAATGGGGAAAAGGGAGGTAGAGAGGAAGGGGGGAACAATGTATTCAGGGTGCGCTTGTCTCAAATGCGAGGAAATTTACAAACTTAGCCCCCGTTTCAAATTTCTACTACATCACAAAGAACATTAGTCGGTTGGGGATAGGACGGTAATCTCGCATACACCGAATATTTGCCAACGAGAGTTTGGTTTTGGCGCCCACCGTGTATGAATATGAATCGGGGAGGGAGTCGATTTTGCCCGAGGACACACTGTGTTTTGGCACCCACCGTGTATGAATCCGGGTGAGAGGTGGTTAAGTCACGTTTGGGTGAAATTACAAACCTACCCCTATCGAAACCTATAGAAATCCAGCAGATAGGATTTGCGTGGCAGGGATAGGCAGTAGTGATTTCCATCTTGCAGATTTTGGTTTCGGGCGGTTACTGCGACTTTCCCCGCTTCGTTCATATTTTGCATAGTGCACGTTTACCATGCCAACTCAGTTCGAATACCGTTTGTATTCTATTTTTTTCAGGCGGGATCCATTTTCAATTGGAATTACATTCTATATACATCACTTTTTTATATATACTTTCAAAAGCACAACAAAGAATTCTGCTCCTTTATATGTATAATATGATTTACAAATACAACGATCTCGAAATCTTAAGGTTGAATTGAAAAAATTTAACCAAATTATGTTCTACTAAAATGTATGGATCAGTAATATCTACATATTAAATAACATAGATGTGCGTGAATTCATATGCGTATGCATGTTTGATAGATCAATTTTGGTTCGAGTATGGATTACATGTATCATCATCTCGAATTCAAATATTTGAATCCCTTTTGTTCACTCCTTTCACGCCCATCTCTCTCGCATGCATGCTCCTTCGTAGCTATCACTCTCTTTTCTCCAGCTCACCAAGACGCTCACTTCATGTTTCTCCTATCCTCGCATAAACATGGTCTCTCGACGTCTCCCTTGAGAAGTGTCACACTCTCCCTATCATTATACATTACACGGTTTTCATTATCTCTCACGTCTCTACTGTTCTCTGGAATCACTCGGTACCTAAGCTTTCTTTTTCACTGCCACACACATAGTCTCCACTCGTCTTTCACTTTGTCTTTCTCTCTATGGGATTCTCTCACACACCCTATATTTCTCTACATATGACTCATACCTCTAAAATTACTCTCTCTCTCTCTCTCTCTCTCTCTCTCTCTCTCTTGTAGACACAACATTTGTTGCGGTCTCCTTTTCGTCTCCATCCCAGACTAACATTATTCATTTGTTTACCGATCAGACAACCCCGACTACCGTCTCCTCTCTCTCACACACACAGACACACACACACACACAACTCCTGCTTCCACTCCCCTTCCCGACTACCGTCTCTCTCTCACACACACACACAAAACTCTCGCTTTCGTACCCCGACTCGTATTTCTCTCACAAATATTTATCGACTAGCTAGCCTCTAGATAGGTTTATACACCCGCACAGTCGTGCTTCCACCATCGCATACATGTCTCTCTCCCGCTCCTTGTATCTATGTAGATTTTTCTTCCCTTCTTGAGACACGCCCTCTCGATCGTGTACACACACACTATCGCCTCATTTTAAGCCGATACCTATCGCACACACTCCTTGTGTCTTTGTCACACATGCACTCCGTCCTCCTCCACTCTCCTCTCTCTCACACACACATGGGCTTTTTGCAACAACTAGCAAGATGCCCATGCGTTACCTGGAACATCAAGATGCATTTGTATGAGTAGTTTATCTTGTGGGGAAAAGGATGAGCGAGGAAGGCCTTATTTGCAAATGTGGAGAGGGGTGTGGGTATCTTTTACAAAATTGTTATAGTTTCCTTCCTATCCGTCAGATATAGATCGGACGGCCTATATTGCAGGATGGCAGACACATGATCATCACCGACAATGCTTTTTATAAGAGCAGGGATAAAAAATAGAGTTGGTGATGATGGTGGGCCTGCCATCCTGCAATGTAGGTTGTCCGATTTATATCTGACGGATAGAAAGGAAAATATGGCAATTTACCCGCACTCTTCACCACATTTACAGATAAGGCCTTCCCTCGTTCATCCTTTTCTCCCACAAGATCTTGATGTTCCGTGCAACGCACGGGCATCTTGCTAGTAAGAGTAGAAATTAGACATATACCACTTCCCGAATCTTGAAACCAACAACATTCCTCCCTTATCTCATCAAAACCGCCAAAGGAATATATTTTGAGTGAAACATAACATATTTTTAGTGATATACGTATTTCAAAACTAGACTTTTTTTCTATCAAATCGATGAATATGTATTAATCTAGTTTGATCGTGTGGCAACGCATTGGCACATTGCTAGTAGTTATTATAATTTTTTGGACACCAGACAAATGGTGGAGTACATATACGAAGAGAAGAGGCGCACGCACGTAGTCGGCCTCTCGCTGTCTCGCACACATGAGTGTTACATAAAGGCGACATTAACAAATAAACCCTAAAACCCTAGGTGCACGATTGCTGCATTCGCGGGTACCGGGTATGTGGTGGAGCACCTTTGTAGGAATAGTCAGCTCGCCGATAATTTGATCCGTAGGGAGTTGATGGTCGGGACCACGGTGAACGATTTGGAGCGCGGTGGCTCGCCAGTTGCCACAGATCGAGTAGCCACGTTTAAAATATCATCTTTTTAGCGGGGTTAAGAGTTCCGATTTTCAATGGCGCGTTATAAGTAGTAAGTAGTTTTTAGAACGATTGGTATGGAGCAAAAATGGAATTCATAGTATTACGTACCTCCTTGGCGTATGGTTGTATGGTTTTTTTTTGCGATGGAGGTTGTATGGGTTTATGTTGAGAGATGTTAAACCTGGTAGTTCTAGGGCAAATACTAGGGTTTAGATTTAGATGCTGGTTTTCAGTAATGAAAATCGGAAGGGGAAACCCTTCTTTGATTAAAAAAACTACTACCTCCATTCTGGTTTACTAGTCCCCATCATACTTTGGGTCAAAGTTTGTCCACGAATTTTACTTGTAAAATGTGAATGGAAAATGAGATTTTGTTATACCCAAATAAAAAAGGACTGAAGAGAGTGATTGCTCTGACACGGATGCGACCTCTCATAGCGCAGGCATTGAACTGCAAGGCGCCGCCAAGAGGGCCGTGACTCGCCGCAGTTCGGCCGAGCACGCCTCCTCGCCGCGTGCAACCAGCTTAAGACTGCCCCACCTGCCTTCATTGAATCAGCGTGTGTGCCGGCAACACATCCTTCCGCGAGCCGACAGGCATTTTAGAACACAAAAAATGACTAAAATATAATTAATTTACGCATGGTCTTGACTTGTTGTGCTCGCACTGGTAGTAGGAACTAGTAGAGGATTTTCTTTATTTATAACTCTCCTCACATTTTTTTTGGCTTTGAAGTGAATCATGGTTGTGGACACTATGTATGAATGTGTAGATATCTGTGAACATGAGTTTGATGTGGAAGTTGAACTTGGAATGTCGGGCTTGCGCGTGAACTATACCATGTCCAATGCTTCGTTTGTTATTGGTTGGAAAGTAATTGCTGTTATTACATGACCTGGAAAAAAACATTTTGTGCCACGTCAGTAGATGCACGGACATCACAACAGGCATGCTGACTGGATAAACATTTGAACCTAGAAATTATGAAGGAAATTTTGTATTGACAATAGTTTTAGATAGCAGGAGACGCCTAGCCTGCTCTGCCTCTGCTAGCTTATTTCTGGCTTCTTCCATCTCTTCTTTGGCTTGGGTGAAGAGAGCATCTGATTGCTCTTTTCGCTTCTTCAGAAACTCAGCTACATTCTCAAGGGTTGTTGCATGCTTTCTTTCAGCCTTTACTAATGCCACGAGGACACGAACAGTGACGACTCCAACCGGCTTGTGTGTAATCCAGAATAATCTGGGAATTTGCAGCTTGTGTCTAATCCAGCATCATTAGGGAACTGGCACCTTGTGTGTAATCCAGCCTCATTTTGGAAACATGATCTCGAGGTTTACCATACTTCCCTCCTCGCAGGAACTACATCTTGACATGAATTTACTTCTTTTTTAGATCAATAGTCAGAGCAACCTAGATCCATTTAGTAGAAGCCAGATAAACAGAACTCGGAGAAGTGAATTCAAAAGGAAAAAAACATACTACAAGGTGAGAACACTCACTTCCTACATCAAGCTAAAAACGAAAGCATTAGGACGATTAAGACTCTTCTTATTACACATCGAAGAACACCACGCTTAATAGAAAAGAAACTACAACATATACACATCGAAGAACACGAGGCTACACGAAAGTAATTGAAAGGGTGTTACTTACCAAAGCTCATTTTACAGGTTCGCTGCAGCTCCTCTTTAACTTGCCACGCTCCTTGAAGATGTCCCGAATATCCCGTGTTTGGTCTTCGTTGCTCCTCTGCATGTTCGCACTCGTGGTTTTAAAATCTCAACATGGCAAGAAAAATATAATACTAGTAATACTCGCGCATCTTGTGGGCAACATTAATGCACTCGTCTGCCATGTTAGAGCATCTCCAACAGAATCGCAACGCGGGGCGCTTTAAAAAAGCGTTTACAGTGCTGAGATTGAGCAGTAGATACTAGAGAGTAGAGGATAGTTCTCAACATAGATAGATAAAAAAAGATAATTCAACTACTCCTCGTCGTTCGACTCCTCCTCGGTGATGTCATCCTCCGACGTCTGACTGTAGGCGTGAAGATACCGATCGTCATCGGATTCCCAGGGCGACGCTGCTCCTAGCCTCCTGTTGAATTGAGCGTCCGCTTTTTGCCTACGCGTGTGCTCGCGATAGGCGGCTCGCTCCGCCCTCCTCTTATCCCTCTCCGCCCTCCTTTGCGCGTAGAACTCGCGCTCGTTGATGATGTCCCACGGGAAGTGTTGGCGCCACAGCGCCATGGCTTCCTCGTCCATCTCGGCGATGCCGAGACGGTTCTCCCGCCTCCGGTTGTCGTGACGATCCTTGTTGGTGCTAAGCCGAGGCAGAGGCGCGAGCTCCTGCGCCCGCTCCCGCGTCGGCACATTGGGGAAGTTCAATGTTCTATGAGGCCACCGGAGGTGCCACACCGCCGCGTCGTACACGCGGGCGGCCTTGTTGGCGGTGTCGAAATTGCCGACGCCACGGTATCCCTTAGTTTCCCGGTGATGCGGCGGCATGGTGGCGCCGCGGCGGCGAGGCGAAAAAGAGTGGGGAGAGAGCGATGACGAGGCACAGAGCAAGGAGAGAGCGGTGGCAAGGCACAGAGCGGTGGGAGGGCGCTGGATTTTATAAAGCGCGCCGGACGCCGCGCGCCAAAACTAGGGCACGCCCGACAGCTTTTTCCTGCGCGCGCGTGATCCTTTCCCGACGTCTCTGCTATCTCTACTCTCTTCTCTACTGTTATATTTATTTAATATTTAATATTTAATATTTATCTCTACTTCCTTTACTATCTACTTTTTTTCTCTATACTTTTTTTCTTGCAATATAGGCCGTCCGATTTATATCTGATAGATAGGAAGGAAACAAATGGGAATTTTGCAAAAAGATACCCATACCCCTCTCCAGATTTGCAAATGAGGCATTCCCTCGTTCATCCTTTTCTCCCACAAGATAAACTACTCATACAAATGCATCTTGATGCGTGCAGCATATGGGCATCTTGCTAGTTCTAAAAACCTTTCCATCATTTGCCACACCATCGGGTTGCGGATGGAAAACCTACCCAAGCACAAAGACGATACAGGAGCGACGCACAATTACAAGATGATATTCTGTTGGACAATGGAGGCTATAACCAATTACTTTTACGGGAACAATAGCAACCAGGAAATTTGAAGGGTAGGTATGAACAAAATTGGAACTGCACATGTACTGCTAAGTGATTCAATACACACATTACCAATCGAGGATGAGAACGATGGTCACGGCGGCCTCTGTGAGTCATGGTCGGCAACGGGAGTCGGTTCATTGTCCACGACGGTGGTACTTCTGCGCTTGGCATCGGCTTCCGAGAAGCAGATCCGAGACCGTGGAAGACGATGCCGGGGAAGAGGCTCCGTGTACGACGACGACGGTGGACCGGCTCCAGTGCGGCGTACGAGGTCGTCGATGAGGCAGATGCGCTGCGGTGGACGAGTGCACCGATGTAAAGGGGAGGAGCACGAAGGCTGCGGTGCCGTGGAGAAGTCTATTTTGCGGTGGGGATAGAAAATGGGGAGTATTCAGGTGTACTACTCTAGGTGCCGGGGTGGGGTTAGCTGGGTAGGGTGAACCTGAAGTTACGAAAACAGCCCCCTACCAAGCGTCATCCGTAGGCCTGTTCCAAAGGCTATGATGGTAACTTCCCACTGCCGAATCGTGGTCATGGGAGATTTTCCCGCCGACCTCAAAATTTTGTGACACCGGACTCCCGTGTGGCGTGTTGAGTGATTCGGCTAAGCAACTAGCGAGTAGTAGTAGTAAACTCTGCATATTAGGTTCGACCAAGTCAAACTTCCTAAAGTTTGACCAAGTTTATAGAAAAATATAAACATTTACCATAACAAATATGTATGATGTGAAAGTACATTCAATAATGAATCTAATGGTATTTATTTGTTATTGTATATGTTAATATTTTTTGTTATAAGCTTTCTGAGAGTTTACAAAACTTGACTTTGAACAATGCTAATACGCGGACTTAAATAAAAATGGAGGGAGTACACATTTGTTTTCTTAGTTTGTAGTGAACTAATCATTTGTTGAAATTGTCAAATAAATATATTAGGCTATTGACTTCGAATGTAATGGTATATAAAACTCAATAGTTACAATCATTGTCGAATCCCAGATGTATACAAGGTCTATAGTACTTCACAACATGCTCAAACTCACATAATCCCAGTCAAATGAGAATCTAAATGCATTTCATAGTTATTACTTTGTAGGATGCAACAAAAACAACCATAACTCTACATCAGCCATTATAGAAGCAACATTTTGACATATCCCAATGTGTGAATGAAATGTGCAGAGAGAGCTTTTGAAGATGGAGCAGATAGGGCGGGAAAGATTGTATGTATGTGGACGAGAGAGTAGGAGACAAACATAACAAGACAGAGAGAGAGAGATAGAGAGAGAAAGAGAGAGGAAGAAGTTAGGTCTGTGAGAAAGATGGATACATGTAATATACATGAGATGCGTGTGCATCTGGATTACATATCGTGGAAGGAGAAGAGACACCATGTTTGATGAGAGAGCTGGAAAAACATGGACGAGAGGGGAAGGATCTCGTGGGTTGAGGGATTGACAATTTTGTGCGGGGGAGAGAGGGATTGGTAATTTTGTGCAAGAGAGTGAGAGAGAGGGTGGGGGGAGGAGTCAGTCAGCCCTGCTTCCAAATGACCCCGTATTCTCTAGCGCGGTGTGGTCGCCTTCTTCGATCTGCTCGATGCCCTCTTTGATGATTGAGGTGTTGTGCATGTTGGGGTGCAAAGAAGCACAAGCGAGAGTGGTCACCGTATAACCTTGGATGGGGATGAATTGTGTGCTCGGGGGAGTGTGTGTGTGTGTGTATTGTGCTGCGTGTGTATCTGTGTGTGTGTGTGTGTGTGTCAGATATTGAGAGAAAACAAACCTAAGGAGAGAAATGGGTATTCACGATGAGATTGTGCGGGCCTTGAGGTGGGCAGGGGCCGGGTGAGGGTGTCAAAATGTGCGCGTTGATGCATGTGTTGCATGCGACCGTGCGAGGGACGGACGAATCAAGAGAGATGGTTGTTGTGTTACGGATGCTCCTCTCTCTGTCTCTCTCTCTCCCTCTCTCTCTCTCTCTCTCTCACACACACACACCCAAGTAAACTAGAAGACCGTTCTCTCATGTATACACAACATATGGGCATCTGTCTATGTCTCACTCATGCATGATCATTTGCACATTCACACCTCTCTATGTCTGTATCACACGCACACCGTCTCCACATTGCCCTTCCGCCACAACACACATATGGACACATACACACGTTCTCTCACAGTCACACACACAAAATCAGTATTAAAAAAAACTAGGGCGCACCTAAAACGTCCAAATCCAAATAAACTCGAACTTGAGCTAAATTCAAATATATGGAAATATTGCAGCGTCAAGAACTTTCACAGGAAAAAAGGTTGAGTAATATTCGAGGTTTGTTTTCACACACACAAAAAGGTTTAGTGGATGTCCTTCGAGTGCGACACGGTGGCGCACCCTTCGATCGACCGCGCGGCCGCGGTTGACGCGCTTGCACAGGATTCCGTATCATGGCTGTGGTACTAACTAATAAAAGCGCTGCCTAAGTCTAATGTTTACGTGTACTAGTACGGTTTTCTTTTAAGTTTGACCAACCTTATATATAAAACTAAAGTAAGCTCCCACACGCGCACTCATCAATATTCCGCCGCCGTCGTTGCGCATGCCAGCGCCCGCCTGCTCCGGCCAACAATTTCTCGCCTGCTCCGGCCAACAATTTCTCGCCCATCACCGCCGTGTCGCCGC
Source organism: Aegilops bicornis (assembly GCA_021605145.1). Taxonomy (NCBI): domain Eukaryota; kingdom Viridiplantae; phylum Streptophyta; class Magnoliopsida; order Poales; family Poaceae; genus Aegilops; species Aegilops bicornis. Next base: position 343,914,676 of record CM038670.1, read on the forward strand.
CATCCCTGTCCCATGAAGCCGAAGGCTCGCCCGCTCACATCATCTGCAGTCCCTCCTTGCGATGCCGCTGCGCTGCCAAGCACGCGAGCAGCTGGTGGAGCCGCGTCTATGCATGCAGCGTACGAAGAGGAGGACGAGTGCGTGCTCCAGCACGCCAGCGAGGAGGAACTAGCGTGTCATTGTCGTCTCCGCCCACACGGAGGATGCGCGCATGGTGGATGTCACGGCAGAAGCCGGTCGCGCGCGCGTCGAGCCTGCAAACCGGGTGCAGACGAGGAATCTACCTTTGAGACCTTGAATGCCACGTGGATCCTGCAATCTGAAGGAGCAATTTGGGTCAGTCGACTCATGTGAGCCGTTTGATGCAACATGGATGGCTAGAAGGGTTTCTTCCACCTCTTCTGCCGTCTTCTTCCTTCGCTTCATCGAACTTCTTTCACAAATCGACTGACCCAAATTATACTACTAGTACGAACGTATTAAGTACAGTAGGAACACGAAGATACGAGTAGTAGTACCAACTGCAAGAAGAACAGTAGTAAGACATAGTACTAGTACTATTATGCATTAAAGAGTTCAAATAACGAGAAAGAACATAAACATAGTTCTGCTGGGGCCTCAAAGACAACACACCCTTGAAAATAAAATAAGCAACTAGTCCGCTTGACACTGCAGTAGAACTAGCATGAGCGACGGCATCGCCACCTACTCGAGTCCGAGTCCACGTCCTCGACTTCGTCCTCGTCCCTCTTCCTCTTCCTCTTCGCCAACGCTTCTTTGCTTGAACCGGACACTGGGCTCTGCTTCTTCATCCAACCCTTGTAGATATTGAAACAAAGGTAGGCATCCACTGCTGCGTACAGGATGTGATCTTCATCTAATGTCTTCGGCTCCCATGCATGATGAAACTCGTGATGAGGTTTCTTCAGTTTAGCGTATGAAGGATCAATCATGGATGCTACCAAGGTCAGCATTGAAGGTTGAGAGGAGGACAACAGGCTTGCCTTTTGGAGATCGAAGGGCTGGCCTACAACGGGACCTATCCGATGCAGGACATCCCTGTCGTTCTTAAAGCCTACAGTAACGAATTTCACTCGTTTGTCCTTGAGGAAGTTCTTAAAATCCTGGCACTCAACGTCGGCATGGCATATGTGGTAGACCAAGCAAACGTTATGTACGCAAACCTGGATCATGGCGGGCTTCTTCCTCTCTTCGTCCTTTAGATCCTTCTCTCATCCCAGGACTATGGTGTACTCAACATCTAGCCCAGCGACCCACTCATCCGTTGAACTGTTGAACATGCGTAGGAAGCGAGCAAGCCATGCTTTCACCGTCTCAGATCCACGTGTGTAGATGACGATGAACTGATCGCTGGTGATGGCTCCAACCTGGTACTCAGCGGCGAGCATGGAGATTTGAGAGGCCATGGATTTTGGAGGAGGGTTAGGAGAAGTTGAACTGTTGTACCCCGCATAAAAAAAACTGGGAACGAAGTAATGTGAAAGGACGGGACGACTGGGAGCGAACTGTTGTAAGGTAGAAGACGGGGACGAGTAGGGCGTGCGAATGGCGTGGGGTTGCTGGCTTGCCCGGTGGATAAACGGCTGCAAGCCCCCAAAGAGTTCTCGAGAACTATGCGGGACCCACTAGATGTCATGTCTACTAGACCCATATCGTAGGCCTGACGGTATAGCTTTTGCCTGTTCGCACGCCATGCTCGCGCGTGTATGTAACTTCACTTAATTCCGTCAAACATCGCGCCTCCCACGACCTTCGCCTCCCACGACCTTCGCCTCCCTCGCGCGATCGCGCCCTTTGAGACTTCGACCGGCTATAAATGAGCATTTTTTTGCCTTTTTTTAGACAAGCAATATTTTTTGCCTACTCCGCATGCATGATACTCCCTACTCCGCATGCATGATACTCCCTCTGGTCCTTTTTACTCCCGTCAACCATTTGCAAAGTGTTTGACCAAATTTATACTTTTTTTAACACCACCTTATATTAATTAACCATCCACACCATAACACACATTCGATACAATATTCACCACATTGTGATACGTTATTTACAAGAATATCATCTAATCTATTGTCAAAGCTATACTTAGCGATTAAGTGTGCCACCTTATTGGCGAACGGCTAATCTTTGACAATTGAAGATTGTTGAACAACCGAGATGCTCAACGCTTTCATCTTCAGGTCACGCATAGCAGACGATGTCATAGTCCCCCGATGCAAGAGACGCTACCACAAAAGCGCAATCAGTCTCTAAAATTACAGGATTATGAAGATAAATACCTATGTAGAGACCGGCAATGCAAGCCCTAAGCTCCGCTTCCTCCACACTTTGACAGGCATCAATGAAATCCCACGACCAAATTTATACTAAAAATATCAATATCTACAATACTGATTATAATGAGTATAAGAACTACGTTTTATAATGAGTGTAAAAATATTGATTTGACATTGTGAATGTTGACACATTTTTCTATAAGTCCGGTGAAAGTAGAGGTACATTGACTTCAGACAAAACTTAAATGCACAATGCAGACTAGTTCCTCCGTCCGGTGCGTGCCATGTCCTATCTTGTCATCACAACAAGGTTAGCTATTAGAGTACCACTACCTCCCTTCTATTTTAAAGGGCTCGATTCAAAATTTTCACCTACTCTCGGCCAAGATAGTAGAGGCGGTGGAATAGTTTTTGAAGTCTGCAAAAGTACTCAACTAGTGTTGTCGTTCTTCACAAAAAAACTATTTACCAAATCATGCATGAACACTAGTTACTCTAACCCCCTCTCTTCTTTAATTCTTTGCCACAACAGCATGTTTGCTATTCCCGTGTGCATGATACCAGCTAAGATACCACCATTATGGCCAGCCTTAATCATCGCATGCAATAATTTAGTGCACCTTGAAATATGAACATGTGTGGGGTGTGTATGTTTTTAATGACTTGAGACTATACCTAGCCCGGCATGCAAGATGACTTATTATGCACCGTTCCCCATACCTGCAGGAAGCCCGTTCTTCTCCAAATCTTTTCCTCTCCATGTGTGGAAACAATATGCCTGCCAAACTCTCCTTCTCCCTCCAGCGCTCCCACCACTCCATCCCGTGTGAAAAAATCTGCATGCATGACTCTCCTCCCCCCATGCTCGTCCAATCCGTTGTGACCAACAATATTTCCACCCCTTCGCTCCCCCGTAATTTACTCCAACAAATATGCCCACGTAGTTGTTACTTAACTGCAGGTGCCTTGGGTCACTGACATATGGGCCCAACAGGGTGCAGGCCACATGTCGGTGGCATAGCTGAACCGCAGATTAAGTAGTACTTCGATCCATATCTTACGTAGGTGTGCCATTGCTCGCTATAAATACCACGCCTCCCACGACATCGCTATCTCCTCCCCCTCACGTTCACGTTCATCGCTATCTCCTCCCCCTCCCTCTCACGTCGACCACCATGGCATCGCCCTCCCAAGCCCTAGGAGCCCCTCGCTGCACCGCACGGACAGTCACGCGTCGTTGTTCCGTTCCTCGCCGCCACTAGTCGAGGAGGACGCGTCGGTGTTCCGCTCCTTGCCGCTACGTGACGCGTCGCCGTTCCGTTCCTCGCCGCCACTAGTCGAGGAGGACGCGTCGGCGCTTCGCTCCTCGCCGCGACGCGACGCGTCGCCGTTCCGTTCCTTGCCGCCACTAGTCGAGGAGGACGCGTCGGCGTTCCGCTCCTTGCCGTGACGCGTCGAGGTGGACGCGTCGGCGTTCCCAATCTCGGCAGCACGCGCGCCGGAGGACACGTCGGCGCTACAAAGAGAACGTCGCGCTGCCCGCCGAGCCCCCCAGCCTTGAGGAGCTTTGGAAAGAAATGGATGTCGCCTTGTGGGAGGCTTTGCCTCCAGCAGAGCGCGCCAAAATAGACGCGGAGAAGAAGGCTGAGGAAGAGAAGCGCACCGCGGAACAAGCTGCCTGGGAGGCCTATGTCGCGTCCGAGAGAGTCAGGCAATTGGCTCTTTGGCAGAAGGCTGGTGCGAGGGCCGTGAGGGTGGCGGAGGACGCCCGTGCCGACTCCCTGAGTGCAGCCGGGCCCAAGCGCCTCATCTACGCTTGGCGGTACGTGGACCGGGTGCATGCTTCCAGCGAGGAGGAGTACCTGTTGGCGCCGGATCACCACACCGGTGAGATCGCGCTCGCCCGCCGGCAAGCCGCCAATCAGCACCTCGCGAGTTGCAAGGCTGAGGAAGAGGCGTTGTGTCGGCGCGCTGGGAAACGGCCACGCACCAAGGCACTCGTGGCGCGCCGCAAGCGCTCCTGCGAGCGCCGTGGCTTTTAGGAGGAGTATAATTTTTGTTTCGTAAGGCGATCTCATTAGTTTTGGGACGCAAATGATAAATCCCGATCGTTCAGGAATTTTTAGCGTCCTTAATTAAGTATGTAAAAGGGAAAGTTTGGAAACCTTGTGTATTCAGACGCATTTTGCAGAAATGCGTGCATATAGCACAAACTTTACTATATACTATCTCACTACACGTCTCTCTCGATATATGCTTGCAGACTGTGCTACTCCCTCCGTCCAGGTCAATAAGTCGTCTTTGGTTGTGCACCATGACCAAGAAGGAGGGAAGACTTATACACCTAGACGACGGGAGTACTACTATTACTTATGTACGTGCAAATGCACGTTTTAACATTACGATGCGGTTTTTGTAAAAGTAGAAAAACAACACTAGTCAAGCTTGTGAAACGATTCAATGCAAAACAAATGCAAAAATGCTCATTTGATTGTTTACTTTTAGCTTCCTTCTCTGTGGTTATTTCTCTGTCGTACTTTGTATGGAGTATCTCACTGGTTGGAAAGGCATGCAAATTCCCAAACCGCTTCCAACACCACATGTCGAATTTTTGCCTAACAAGTTGTGCCGTGCAATTGGAATTCCAACTTGAGTACTACTACTAGTAGGAGTACCAGGGCCGATTCTTTTAGGCTTCTAGACTAGTAATCCTATAACTACTACCTCCATCCTGGTTTATTGGTCCCCATTGTAATCTGTGTCAAATTTTGATCATAAATTTAACTAATGACATGTTAGTGCATGTCACATGCACTACTCCATCCGTCTAGGTGAGTAAGTCAACTTAGGCTGTGCACCATGACCAAGGAGGAGGAGAAAATGAGAAACGTTAATGTTTATTTGCTAACTAATAGTATTGCATGCAATGAACTAACCACTTCATGTCGTGTTTGATATCTCAAGTCATTAAAAGCATGCACACTCTTTATCTCTTATTGGTTGATATGTCAAGAAACAAGAATCGAGGTAGAAGTTAATGCACCGCACCTAAGTGTTTTGGGATTATTTGGTTTTCGTAAGATGACTTACACACCTAGACGAAGGGATTACAATGGTGAGGAATAAACCAGTTAAACCTTTTGTCAGAATTTAGCACAAATTACAATGGTGAAGAATAAACCAGGACGGAATAGTAGTTTAGAAGCCCAAATAAATGAGTGAGGCGCCTTTTTGTTACTCTCCACTGTGACTAGTCTTGTGGGAAAAGCTGGGGAAGCCGCCAAAAGAACTGGCCCTAGGAGTAGTAGCCAGGGATTGAGTGTGCGAGATGAACCGGAGAAAGTAAATGCAGAGAGATGAAATGCAAAGAAGACGAGGGATGTGATGGTTGATTGTCCGTTTATTTTACCAGGCCACTTATTACTGGGAGTGGTTGGGTTTTGTGATATGACTTTTATCGCCAAGGCCATGAGCGGGGTGAGAGGTGAGACTCCGTGCAGCGCCGCCCTCTACACTAGTACTACTACATCGGTCGTGGTTTATCCCCCATTGAATTTACTGAAGATTTAACTGACAAAATGTTAGTGCATGTCAACAAAAACAATATCGTTGGATTCGTATTTGAACATAGTTTTCGATGATATAATTTTAGGTGACATGCATCATCATTTATCGTACTATATATAATGTTAGTTCAATTTTTTGTCGTACTAATCTATAGTAAGGTGCCCGTATGCTGCATGTAAGAGTGAAATGCATTGATCGCGGAGTTGTTTATTTTGACAAAGGATGTGGGGGTCATCTCATGTGTAACGAGTATCGATAGGTTTGTTCGGATATTATTTCATATCTAGAGCTCACAAACATCCGGGTGAAATAGATAAAAAGTATCTTTTGCAAACAAAAGCGTTCAATTGTTCAACCTGCATCCAAAACTTGTGAAGAAATAACTCTTATTGTGCTTTGCAGGAAATGATTTTCAAGATTTAGTTTTTGAGTATCCATTGTTATACATGTTGGCTACAGATGACATGGCACTTTCTTATAGCCAACAGTTGGCTATACTATTTAAGTATTAACCATGCCCTTATACACCTAGACGGAGGGATTAAACCAGGATGACTTGGAAGGGGGCATAGGATATGTAAGAAATGGTTCATCATAACTCTTTCATCAGTACTGTAGTAAAAATTCATACATGGAAGATTCTAGACTAAACCATAAATGGATACACTTTTATTCACGCGCGATACTCCAATAGAGCAAGATCATGCATGGAAGTCTCCACATGCTTAGACAACGGATTACATTGAGCGAAGACTAATGATCAACATTTACCTTGAATAGGCAGATGTCCAGGTGAACCTCCTTGGAGTCCCCGTGCACATTGTTGGGGGTCAAATAACACCGTGCGTCTTCCATGTCCACATCGGCGGGAAAGTCCCAGCTCGGCAGAGTCCAAGTATGCTTGGCGTAGCCAGTGTCGCTGCCCACGGACCTCTGAGGGGTAGTAATAGTGAGCACGCACCCGTACATCGGCCTCGTGTCAGTGTCAGCATCAGCGGCGTCGCCCCTGACGCACACTACAGAGATGTGGCGGCGGCCTGCGCGGGCCTCGCCGATGGCCACGATCAAGAGGAAGACATTGTCGTCCTCCTCCATGACTAGCAGGCGGCGCTGATCCTCCAGCGACTCCGGCACGGTGAACGGATAGCACGTCTCGTACTTGATGTTCTTCGCCAAGGGCCAGTAGTGATTGCCGCACGCCTGTGTCAGGTGATGCACGATGTCCGCCGGCGAGCCCCAAAACGGCATCGGGCACTCATAGCAGTAGACGAAGGGCTCCTTGGAGGCATCGACCAGGACGCCCATGAAACGGGAGTGGTTGTAGGGGATGTTCCGCCAGTTGAATATATGAGCAAGTTACTATGATATTTTGTCCGAATAAGCACAAAATAAATCATGACGGCTATAACAGAGATTAAACTAATCATGCAGACTAGCATAGTAGATGAACAGATCGAATCTAGGACACAGACTAGAAACATGAATTCTACCATGATTTTGAACAGGAAGGACAGAAACATATACGGTGCAACGGGAGCAGCACCATTGGCGTTGAGGTTGTCGCCCATGTCGTTGAGGAAGAGGTTGCCGAGGTCGGGGAAGAAGTCATCGTCGGTGAAGTCGTCGCTGCTAGCGATCGTGAGTGCGCTCCCAAATTTCAACAAATACCGCCCGAATGGAGCGCAGGAGGGAGTGGCTGTAGGGGACGTTGCAGCCGCCAAATGGAGCGCAAGAGTAGCCCACGGAGCAGTAGATGGTGCTCCTCCCTAGTCTCTATTCTTATCTCTATCTCTACTACTCTTCTTTGTTTTTTTATAATATACTGGTTGTAGTTGTCAAATCAAATAGTACTGCGCCATCCACTGCAGGCCCGGCTAAACACGCCTCCTTGCCTCCATCAAACCCCTCTGTTAAACCCGCATGCAAACCGAGAAACCTACTCCGGCCCGTGGGAGGAAATTTGCCGGTTGCCGTTGGAGAATAATAGAGTCACGTCCAATCCATTTGAGTTAATTGCGTGTATGATTTTCCCTCTATAAAAAGTTAATTGCATCCTTAATCTTGTATTCTAAGTACTCTGTGGGTTCCACTGTCAGTACAGTGTACATGACTTGCAGGCTGGCTACAGATTCGTACAGAAAGTTAAAAAGAAACAAATCCATGACTTGCAGGATTGGAGTTAGCAACGATGGCGGTTCGTAGTCGTTCCATGATCGGGCATTGAAGTTTGTAACTATTTTAGATTAGAACATACAACTCCTCCGGTGCTAGTAGTAGAGCAGAGTCCTACTCCACTACTACTCTACTCAAGCAAGTTAGGGCATAGTAGCAGGTACTGTAGGGAGTACCAGTACTGTGATCACTCAAGCAAGTTGTCTGACTTCGATATGACCCTACGCTGCTGGTATGTGTCTCGTAAGTCAAGCGGCGTGCTGTAGTCATCATCACCTGTCCACTTCCCACAACACATATTCGCTTCTCCATCTTTGTCCGCTCTTCCATCCCCGCTAAGGCGCCTCCCCCCTCGTCCGAAACCCAAGCACTAACAATGGCAGAACCGAGCAGCGTCCGCCGAAAGAGTGGCTGGAATTCGCTCCCCACAGAGGTAATCAAGCTCATTGTTTTGCATGTGGAAAATCTCAGTACCATGCCGCTCTCTGCGTGCTCGTTGGGGCTGTACCGTTTACTCAAAGCCCTCAGGCCGAAGCTTTTTAAGCCAGCTCCTTGCTTGCTGATGCTGCCTGATCTTTAGAAACGGTGTGTCACGCAGCATAACAATCGTAGGGTGGCGAGCATCAACCCCCTTGACCGCGATCCGATCCTCGTCAGCCTCAACTACATTAACGGTATGTACTGGGTCAGCATGAACACGTCTTGGATGGTGCTCGTCGACGGTCGCGGCAGCTAGATGCTCGTGGAGGTCTACACCCGACGATTGATCCCCCTTCCTTCGATTAACACTGACCTTTGCTTTGGCACATGACCTAGAATACTCGGAATCTTACAGTAGCCAACATGATACCAAGTTTGATTTACTCAAGGTTGTAATCTGCCAAGTGCCCACAAGATCTGCGAATTATAAAGACTTCAGGCTAATTGCGTTCTTCAACCGCAGTCTTGCCTATCTGACAGGTCACTACGGTAAGTGGATAAATCTGCACGTCCATCGTAGGATCATACATCCTCCATGGTTCTCTGGTGCCATTGAACACAAGGGCTTCATTTACACTGTCGACTCCTTCTATGGCTGGACGTATTGCTGGCCTACTCCAGTCATCGCTACAAACGCACATTCTGACGGTATGTTACTTTCCTATGATATCATGATGGCTTGCTTATATTACTGTCAACATTTTCTGAAAAAATATTCATGCTCATAACATGATGTTCTTAAGATTGACTAAATCAAGAGCCCTTTTTTATCTGACTCCAACTTGATATGATGTTGTAGGCCGCCTGGTGTCCCTACCCTTCCTAATCCCAGAACCTTTCAAAGAAAAGTGGCATGGCAGTTGCATGTGGTTCCTAGCTCAATCAGACGACGGCAAAAGATTGATGATCGTTCGCACGTACTGGACGTGTTGTTTCGCGGAATACAATCACAGTCACGCAAGGTCTTTGAGCAGGATCCCAGCTTCTCTGGGCCTTTAGGAATTTTTGACTGGAGGCTGGTAAGTAGCCTTGGTACACGCTCTCTGTTTGCCGGACTGAATTATCTGATTAACCAGGAGATAACCGACAGCAAGGATCATGACGGCAGCGCGGTTTCGTTCATCAGGCAAAACTGTGTGTACACAGCGTACCATGCGTCTCTGCATGCACCATACCTGATATGTGCCGCCACGCTCAGCAGCCCAATGTAGGAGAGAGGTCATGAATGTCGGACTTCGACCTTCTTAATTTGGAGTTTCCCGTCGAGCACCCATCTGGTTCAAGCCGTCGACCAATCTCCACGACTTAATAAGCGATAACGTCTAACCGAGCCAGTTAGTTAGATGCGCATACACTTGGTGTAGTAGGATCTTTATTTAGTTTGATGCATACACTTGTTCTTTTTTGGTATCCCTTTTGTAATGATGGCTGATGTTTGGTTTGGAAGAGAGCTGCGTCTTCACTCTTACGGCCTCGCTTCTTTATACATTGCACCCCAGCCCTGGTTCTTCTTCTTTGTTTCCAATGTACAATCGGTGGTATATTTAAATACATTGGTTGAATAAATGTGTTGTTAGAACGAGAAACGCAATGTTTTGGAAGTCATTGCACGGTTCGATCCTTTAGTGCCCCGTATCGTACGTAGTGCATACTATTTTTCGTACGGGACACATTTTCCACTTGTTGATAACATGCAGCCCACTGATGAAGGCCCAATAGAGAAGCCCATAATTAACTGGAAGGGAGGCTCTCACATGAATCTGGCCCAGGTACATGCTCATTGTCCCCTAACATAAATAAGTAAATAAATAAATAAATAAAGCTAAATGCTCATGCACCAGTTCTTTGGGAAAATAGGTAGCCCAGTATTTCTTTTTGAAGAATACCCAAGCTAGGCCTATTTGTTTTCTCCGAATTCTTGGGCTGCAAATCTTTCAAGATGAGGAGGGATGCATTCCGCCTGGCTTAAGAGTATGGTCAATGTCTCATTAAAAGTAATATCAAAAGGGGTTGAAAATTCCAAAAAAAATATAGCAAATGGGATATAAGTTTCTTTTTTTTTGTTTTGTTCTTCTTGATATCTTATACGTATTTCATTGGATTTAACATGACATAGTACTAATTTATTTTGAAATTTGTTTTAGTATGGCTATTAATTTTTGGATTAAGAATATTTCATTCCCCAGCAAAAAATTGCGAATTTTCAAAATTTCCCACATATTTAGTTAATTTTTTGACCGTGGTAGTGACCAGAAAATGGCCAGCAATTCTAAAAATGGAAAATGGGCTGCAATAAATTCCATATGAATTAGAAAATGAATAAAAATTATAAAAATAATAGCAAATGGGCTGTACATGCCATAGATTTCGAGGCTGACTTGTTTACGCAAGGCTTTGTCAGTGAACACACGATTCTAGCAGCAGTGAGTGTTGGATGACTAACGGCCAACGTGCTTCTTCAATCTCTGATCTTCCTGCTCTAGCCACCTAAACTAGCGCCGACGGGACTGCCTGCTCCCTCCTCTTGTGGTTCATTGTGATGCCTTGAGCTTCCCCGACCCACCGTACTCCCTCCGCTGGCCCGGCCGCACGCAATCAATTGCCTCATTATTCTGTGAAAAAATGATTCCTCCCATCGACATCCGGGCGCACCGGTTGGGAGGCTGACACAATGGGCCTACTAAGTTGACACGTCGCAGGCTTGTCAACTTAGTCAACAACGATTCTAGCAGCAAGAATCGTTGGATTTGAATCGAACGGTCCTGCCGCTTCTTCAATCGCTGCTCTTCTTGCACCAAATTACCCGCCCAAACATACTGGGAGACCGCCGCTTCCTGCCTCCGGTGGTCGGCTATGCTGCCGATGAGGCCTCATCGCCCCTACTACTCCCACCGCTAGCTGTGCCCTGTGGCGGCAGCGACCTCACACCGCAGCCGAACCAGTGAACCCTCGTACTCCTCTCCGCGTGGGCATCCACTGTCGCGTCTTCCCCGGCTCCGTGTCATCCCCTTCCTAGGCCTTGCCGTCGTCCACCGCCTTGGTGCTCTCGGCACGCTTGGTCAACATGGTCAACGACATTCCATCGGAAGAGTATTGTACATGGAGAGGCTGACAGTTGGGTCCATGGCCACATCCCAGTTTTTTTGTGATTTGCCAAGCAAGTCGCTTTGTCGGGCCTGTTGGGCTGCAAATCTTTTAAGACGAGGAGAGCTTTCATTCGGCTGGCCGAGAAAATGGCCCTTCAGTAATGAGAAATGGGTTGTACATTTTTAAAACACATCAAACCGGCAATTAGTTTCAAATATCTTTTTTTCATTTCGAGATTTTAAATTACATTAATTCGTGGAGAATTTGTTGGATTTTATATTGATATACATTTATTTTTAAAATCAGTTTGAAGGTGAGTCGAAATTTCGGGATTAAAAACAGTTCGGACCGCACCGAAATATGCAATATTTCGTATAATTTTTTAACCGTGGCCACAATATGGGCTGTAATGCTAACAAAAAGAATATGGGCTCAAAAAAACCTTAATAATTAGAAAATGGGCTGTAAATTATTAGAAATAATGGCAGATGGGTTGTATGCTGTTTTCCATAGATTTGAGGCTTTCCTAAAAAATGGTTGACGACAAGCAAAGGATCGTTGGATGGCCATCCAACGGCCGTCGTCTTCTTCAATCTCTGCTCTGCCGACTCTAGCCGCTCAAACAAGCGCCCGGTGGACTGCTCCCTCCTCCCCGCCGGCTCTGCTGCCTTGAGCCTCACCGCCCACCGTACTCCCATCGTTGGCCTAGCCATCCCTCTACTCACCCACACATGTTGTTATTCTCCGGCAGCAGCGGCAGACGAAGAAACCCTCGTGATCGTACTCCCCTCACGTGGGAAACAAGCGCCGGGTCTTCCACCGCCCGTGTCGTTCCCTTCCTAGGCCTCGCCATCGTCCACCGCCCTGGTGCTCTCGGCGCGGCCTGGTCAACGTGGTCAATGACCGACATGCATCTGAAGTGGACTGTATGTGGAGAGGCCGACAGCTGGGTCCACGGCCGCACGCAAGGAAATGCCTCCTTATTACGCGCAAAATAATGATTCCTCCACCTGACATCAGGGACCCACCGAAAGGGCCTCTGTATTTCGCGAAAAAACGTTACCGCCACTGACAGCTCGGACCCACCAGCTATATCTTCGCACGCAAGGAAGTGCGTCCTTATTACGCACAAAAAAAATGAATACTCCCCACATTAGCTGGGACCCGGTATAGTGGTAGGCTGACTTGTGGGCCTACTAAGTTGACGGGACGGATGGCTTTGTCAACTTAGTCAATATGCACGATTCTAGCTCCGATGACCGTACGATGTCCATCCAACGGCCGTAGTGCTTCTTCAACCTCTGGTCTTCTTGCTCCAGCCACCCAAACCAGCACCGGTCGTGCCTCGTGCTCCTGCCTCCCGTGGCCGGCTGCGATGCGGCGAAGGCCTCACCGCCCCCTACTACTCCCACCGCTGGCCAGGCCATTCCTCTACTCACCCACACTCCATGTTATTCTGCGGCGACGACAGCCTCACACCGCAGCGAACCAGCGAACCCTCGTTCTCCTCTATGCGTGGGCATCCACTGCCACGTCTTCCCCGTCTCCACATCGTCCCCTTCCGAGGCCTCTCCGTCGTCCACCGCCCTGGTGCTCTCGGCGCGGCGTGGTCAATGTGGTCAAGGAATGGCTTCCATCGGACGTGGAATGTACGTGGAGAGGCTGACAGCTGGGTCCACGGCCGCAGCAAGGAAGTGCCTCCTTATTACGTGCAAAATAATTATTCCTCCACCTGATAGCGGGGACCCACCGGACGGGCCACCGTATTTCACGAAAAAAACGTTTCCCCCCTGACTGCTGGGACCCACCAGCTACATCTTCGCACGCAAGGAAGTGCCTGACAGTCGGGACCCACCTGGTCGAAGCGTACGTAGCGTTGTCATTCTGGTCGCGAACGTGTACGTACATATATACTGGTGGATGTAGAGGCGGGCACGTGTCATAGTAGAGGCGCGCACGTAGCATGTACACGTACGTATAGTGGCCAGGGTGCAAGAAAGAAAATACGGCCACGTATGTGTACATACGGGCGGGGTCTCGAACGCCTACTTTCGCAGACACGTACGGCCAGGGCTCGTGTACATGGCTGGGTCGGAACGGAGAAACAGCGTCGTCGTCGTGTTCATGGGGAGGCAACGAAATGCGTCGTGTTCATGGGGAGGCAACGGAATGCATCGTGTTCATGGGGAGGCAATGGAATGCGTCGTGTTCATCGGGAGGCAACGGAACGCGTTGGAGCCAACTGGCTGGGTCGGAATGGAATGCATGGTCGTGTTCATCGGGAGGGCTTGGACGGAACAGGCGATGGAAACGAGGCCTGGCGCACCGCAAAACGGAGGAAACTGACCTCCTACGTTCGAACGGGGTCCTATTGATCGGGAGGGGTGTGGCGTACCGCAAAACGGAGGAACCGGACCTCCTACGGTCGAAACAGGGGTCCTGTTGATCGGGAAGGGTGTGGCGTACCACAAAACGGAGGAAACGGACCTCCTACGGTCGAAACGAGGGTCCTGTTGATCGGGAGAGGTGTGGAGTACCGCAAAACGGATGAAACAGACCTCCTACGGTCGAAACAGGGGTCCTGTTGATCGGGAGGGGTGTGGCGTACCGCAAAACGGACGAAACGGACCTCCTAAGGTCAAACGGGGTCCTGTTCATCGGGAGGGTGTGGCGATCGCAAAAGCAGGACTCCACGGGATCTGTTCATCTCCACCGTCGACCTCCTCCAGCCTCCACGGGCTACCGTCGACCTCCTCCAGCCTCCACGGGCTCCTGTTCATCCAGCCTACACCGCGCGCTACTCCATCGGCTACTGTTCAACCACCCCTCCACGAGCACCCCTCCATCGTCTACTATTCATCCAGCCCTCCACACCACGGGGTCCTGTTCAACCACCCGTCCACGGGCACCCCTCCCCCGTCTACTGTTCATCCAGCCGTCCACACCACGAGGTCCTGTTCAACCAGAGGCAACGCCACCGCTCATTGTTCATCCAACCCCTGTCACACCCTGATTTTCATGCCACAACACTTAAGCTAATAAATCATGATAAAATGTGGTTTGACAAAAACTTTTGAGTGTTTTGTCTTTGCTTTGATTGATTTTTGTTTGCTGTTTGCAAGTGCTCTCAAAATAAAATAAATCCTCCAACTCCTATACTTCATCTCCTTGCTCCAAACTATTGAACCAATGATCATGCCATGTGTATAGGACATAAAAATAATTTCTTACAAAACTAATTTGGCCAAATAGTATTTTCAAAATTTAGTTTTTCTAAAACCCCTGAATTGAGGTTTGCACTGCAAGTACTTAAATAAGGGCAGTAAAAATCTCTCCAAAAATGTATTTGACTCCTATTAGATATAGGATACCCAGAAACCACAAAAATATAATTTTAAAAGTTATTTTCCTATTTTATTTAAAAGCTTTTTCTTAAGGCCAGAAATGGTCTTTAATAGGGAAAATTTATTTTAGTGCTTTAAAAATATTTGTGAAAATTTAGGGAAACTCAGTGGACATATATTATCCATATAAAAGAGTTTCAACACATGGTCATGTTCAAAATATTGGACAAAACCTCCCAAAACCATTTCTGCCCCTTTCAAGGATTTGAAATATTTCTACAGGAAATATTCCCCAACAATTCCAAGGAAATTCTAGCATGTCACATATGACATGTTTGATGACCTTGCCAAGTCTCACGTCATGGAGAATAGTATAACCCCATGAAACCCCCTCAAAACCATTTCTGTCCATTTTGAAGTTTGAGCAACTTTACATTGCCAAACATGTCCAAATGTTCTCAAACCTGGTAAACATGCTCAAGTGGTCTAATAATTTATCTAGACCAAATGGCACAAGTTGGATAACAATTTAACTTGATCAAAGTGCCCCAAAACCCTTCCTGTCCAGAACCAGATTTGAACAACTCTACATTACCAACTTTCTCTCCTTGATTCCAACTTTTGTGAGCATGATCACATGACCAAATGAGGCCACCACACCAAGTGGTGCATCAAGGAGAAGTGATTTGATCAACTAGATCTACACAAGTTCATTTCTGCCAATTTCTAGGGTTCACTAAAGTTGCATTGGCAACTTTGCCCAAATGAGCTCAAAATGGGTGGAAGGCCCTAATTATGTGTGCCATTTCACCCTGTGGAGCCTCATGACAAATGGAGATCATCTTCTTTCCCAAACCAACATCAAACACCTTCTGGCAGAATGTCAAAATTCATGTTTTAACCCCTTCCACTAATCTCCAAGAGTTCTCCTTTTTCCCACAGCCCCATCTGGTCCCCCTCTAACCCCTGCATCTTTCCCTGCCCGAGAAGGCATGATGAAGGGGGTGAAAAGCCCTTTTCCCCCCTCTGGGCAGCAGCTTTCCTCCTATTTTCTCACCTCTCTCTCACTCCACAGCAAGACCAGGGGCATCCAATGCCTTTTCCCACATTGTTTACTCCCTGCAACGCAGCTCCTTTGTTCATGAGGCCCCTCCGTTTAAGTGGAGGCGATTCATGAGGCCGCCTTCGACGTGGCCTCCCAGTGAGCCATAGCGACAGTGGGCAGGCCAGGTCTGCTTTGCCCGCTATATCTCGCCCAAGGCTGCGTTCTTTGCCTCCCTAGATCCAGCCCATTTAGGTAGATCCCTCTCCTTTTTCTTTTTCTGTAGACTTAAAATCCATAAACAATTCAAATGGACTCCAAATTTGATGATTCAAATTTCTAGTGACTCTATAAATCATGATCTACCTGGTTGTGCAACATGCACATTTTTCCAGAGACCTTTTCTTCACAAATATTTATCAAATCCTATTTTCCTATTTACATGATGAACTTTAAAAATCACAGAGAGCTCAAAATTGATCCAAATGTCATGATTCAAATTCCTAGATGCTTCTAAGTTCATAACTTAGTTTATGAACATTTTATTAATACTTTCTGTACCCACAAATTAATGAGCCATTTCTTCATGTTTGTCAACTTTGCAAATCCATAGAATATTCATTTGAACTCCAAATCCGGTGAAACCAACTCCTAGATGCTTCTAAAATCATGGTTTGTTAAATGGGTACCTTTGCTCATTTTTCAAAAAACATGTTTCTGTACACTTCTTGCAAATCCATAAACCCCTTGAATCCATCATATTGAAATGTTCAGAGATGTCCACTGATCCAATTCCAATGAAACCACTCTGGTTATTTTTCATATAACCAGAGATGTCCTAGAAAAGTCAAATTAATATTTTTGGAGCACTTATATTTCCTGCCTTGTTATGTTGCTTATTGTGATTGTTTCCGACGTTAGTTGTGAAGTAGGCGGAGTACATGGAGAAGGACCAGAAGATTTCAAGACTCAGATGAACCAGGCAAGCAGCCCTTTGACCATGTCCATGAAACCCTTTTTATGCATGTCATATATCACTTATTATTGTTGCATCGAAATCATGATGAGATGGTAAACCACGTTGGTTGGTTGCCTCTGTTACTTCCTCGTTGATACTTGCATTGTGCATGACCCTACCTTCCTATGAGGGTTATGACGGTGGGAATAGATAGGATGATAAAGTAGATGCTACGCAACAGGGACGGTGTATGAATGGTGATGGAGACAAAAACATTTCAAAAGACTTTTGAAAACCCCATCGGGTGCCACTTATGCCCGGGGAGATGATGAGTTGGGTAGCCACTTGATGACGAAGTGGTGTACCGAGGCAAGGTGTGTTGTCTTCAAACGGATTGGTTTAAGTTGCGACCGTTATTCCAACCTTACATGCGCAACCACTCTACCCTTATATGGGAAAGGGCTTATTGATTACCTAGACCGATACTAGCTTGGAGCCCGCATTACTAGTGATGGGGGAGTTGTTGGTGCGCTCTCTCGGGACGGGGTCGTGCCAGGTAGGGCGGCCATGACTGTTTTCACAGGGCACCGGACACACCGTTGGTACCCCGTGCCAGTGGTAAGTGATAAATATGGGAGCAAGGCTCCACGGATATGTTATGTGAAATGTGGGCACGGGGGTTACTGCCAATCGAGTTGACTCTATGTTAGTGTCGTCTAGGGAAAGGTAGTGATCGGGTGCTTACCCCGGGTACTTGAGGTACCGCGGGTCATGGATGACACGGAAGTTCCCCGGATCTTGTGGGTAAAGTGTGCAACCTCCGCAGAGTGTAAAACTATTCGAATAGCCGGGTCCACGGTCAAGGACAGTTGGGTAACCGCTCTTGGGCTACGTCCATATGTTTACGAAACCTGGTGAGTATGTATGGATGAGTGGAGAGAACTACATGGGTCAAGTCCAAGGACTTGACATGATTGAGTTGGGTTGGTGCCCACTCCATTTATGTTGATATCTATAACTTGTCCTCAGGGATTACATGAATCCTATTTATGCATGCTATGCAAGTTGTTGAACATGTCATTGCACTCAAAACTAGCTTTCTACAAAAATTTACCTATATCATGCATTGTTGAATCTTGAACCAAAACATGGGTTGCTTGCGAGTACATTCAAAGTACTCATTGGCTTGCCACTGGTTATTTTATTGGCCAGGCATGAAAGAACAAGATGTGATGAAGGACACGTTGGTGACAAACATGCGAGCTAGGACGCTTTCCCAGTCAGAATGCCTGTAGGGTTAAGGCACATGGCATGGGTCCAAGTTATCGACGAAGATTTCCGCTGCAATGTTATACTCAAGACTTGACCATAATGGTCCTACTTGTGTAAAACTGTATGTATGGATGTAAGACTCTTGTTATTAAGCTTCTGTGTGTTCAGTGAGCATTGATCTCTGGGATCACTGTACACGTGCATTCGGTGATCACGACTTATGAAGTCGGGGTCCCCACAACCCCCCCCCCCCCCCTGCGCAACGCCCACTGTTCATCCAATCGATCGGCTTTAGTTAGCAGTAGTAGCGAAGGAATCGCTCGATCGGGTTCAGTTAACAGCCATCGATCGATCGCTCGGGTTCGAACGCGTAGCCTGCAGATTACTGTCGCCGGGTTAAGTTAGAGCCCAACGCCTCGCTCGGGTTCAGTTAGAGCCAACGCCTCGCACATACCCGCGTACGTGTACGAGAGAAACACGCATCGCTCGGCCCCCGACCTCCTACCGTAACCGGGAAATCCCTGAAATTTTCCTCCCCCTCGCTTCTACCAGGGTTTTTTCCGTCATGGACGGCCCAAAGAATGTCATGCAGCTGCGTCTCCGGCCCACCCAGGACGAAAAGCCCATTTTGTGTCATGATTTTTTGTCATAGAAGTAGGAGCCCACCACATCTATGATGATACCGGGTTTTGTCACAATTATTGTCATAGAAGTGTCATATGTATGACAGAAAAAAATTCGTTAGGCCCAAAATGTCACAGATGTGTCTTTTTTTTGTAGTGTAACCTGCCTTTTAGCAGGGAGCCTGTGGAGGATTTCTGCGGTCAGGTATCTTGCCGCTCGGAGCTTCGCAATATCCTCCTCTATGACAGAAGAGGCCACCCACCGGTCTTGAAGGCCGGTTCCGGACATGACTGGGAGGCTCGTAGCAATTAAAACCTAGGTGCTGGAACTCGATGTTGGAAAGGTTGAGGAAGAGGCAGGCATAGAGGAGAAAGACGGGTCTGTGCCCCTTTATAAAGGCGGTGAATATCAAACGCCTCCTCATGGGCCTTAAAACTTACCTATTCCCAAGGAATCATGCCGATGGGTGATACATCTCCAACGTATCTATAATTTTTTATTGCTCCATGCTATATTATCTAATGTTTTGGACCATATTGGGACTTATTTTCCACTTTTATATTACTTTTGGGACTAACCTATTAACCGGAGGCCCAGCCCAGAATTGCTGTTTTTTTGCCTATTTCAGTGTTTCGAAGAAACGGAATATCAAACGGAGTCCAAACCGAATGAAACCTTCGAGAACGTGATTTTCTCAACAAATATGATACAGGAGACTTGGTCCCTCCGTAAAGAAAGGAGGGAGGTGGCCACGAGGGTGGAGGGCGCCCCCCCCCCCCCGCCTCGTGGGCCCCCTTTGCTCCATCGACGTACGCCTTCCTTCTATATATACCTATGTACCCCCAAACGATCGGATACGGAGCCAAAAACCTAATTAAACCGCTGCAACCTTCTGTATCCACGAGATCCCATCTTGGTGCCTGTTCCGGAGCTCCGCCCGAAGGGGAATCCACCATGGAGGGCTTCTACATCAACACCATAGCCTCTCCAATGAAGTGTGGGTAGTTTACTTCAGACCTTCGGGTCCATAGTTAGTAGCTAGATGGCTTGTTCTCTCTTTTTGGATCTCAATATAATGTTCTCCCCCTCTCTCGTGGAGATCTATTCGATGTAATCTTCTTTTTGCCGTGTGTTTGTTAAGACCGATGAATTGTGGGTTTATGGTCAAGATTATCTATGAACAATATTTGAATCTTCTCTGAATTCTTTTATGTATGATTGGTTATCTTTGCAAGTCTCTTCAAATTATCGGTTTGGTTTGGCCTACTAGATTGGTTTTTCTTGCAATGGGAGAAGTGCTTAGCTTTGGGTTCAATATTGCGGTGTCCTTTCCCAGTGACAGTAGGGGAAGCAATGCACGTATTGTATTGTTGCCATCGAGGATAACAATACAGGGTTTTTTATCATATAGCATGAATTTATCCCTCTACGTCATGTCATCTTGCTTAAGGTGTTACTCTGTTTTCTTGAACCTAATACTCGAGATGC
This sequence comes from Aegilops bicornis, assembly GCA_021605145.1. Taxonomy (NCBI): domain Eukaryota; kingdom Viridiplantae; phylum Streptophyta; class Magnoliopsida; order Poales; family Poaceae; genus Aegilops; species Aegilops bicornis. The sequence continues at coordinate 343,935,007 of CM038670.1, forward strand.
ATGCTGGATAGTGGTCGATGAGTGGAGTAATAGTAGTAGATGCAGGCAGGAGTCGGTCTACTTGTCTCGGACGTGATGCCTATATACATGATCATACCTAGATATTCTCATAACTATGCTCAATTCTGTCAATTTCTCAACAGTAATTTGTTCACCCACCGTAGAATACTTATGCTCTTGAGAGAAGCCACTAGTGAAATCTATGGCCCCCGGGTCTATTCTCATCATATCAATCTTCCATCACTTTATTTTTTTCTTTGCTTTTTTTACTTTTCCCTTTTATTTTACTTTGCATCTTTATACCAAAAATATTATCTATCATCTCTATCAGATCTAACTCTCGTAAGTGACCGTGAAGGGATTGACAACCCCTAATCGTGTTGGTTGCGTTGAGCTATTTGTTTTCTATAGGTACGAGGGACTCACGCATAGCCTCCTACTGGATTGATACCTTGGTTCTCAAAAATTGAGGGAAATACTTACTCTACTCTGCTGCATCACCCTTTCCTCTTCAAGGAAATCCAACGTAGTGCTCAAGAGGTCGAAGGAAGATTTCTGGCACCGTTGCCGAGGAGTCTACGCAAAAGTCAACATACCAAGTACCCATCACAATCCCTTATCTCTCGCATTACATTATTTGCCATTTGCCTCTCGTTTTCCTCTCCCCCACTTCACCCTTGCCGTTTTATTTGCCCTCTCTTTTCTGTTTGCCTCTTTCTTGCTCGCTTGTCGTAACGGCTAGTCTTATATCTTCTCCGTTGTCCGCCGAGAATGAAGTTCTAAATTTTATACAAAGGGAGGGAGAAAACCTAAAAGACGCTTGGTATAGAATTTGCAATGCTCAAAATAGATCTACCAGGAAGCAATCTACTTTAGTTCTTCTCCGCAATTTTTATGTAGGTGCTAATCCTTGGTATAGATATATCCTCGATACCATTACCGGAGGGAATTTCTTGGGTAGCCATACTTTTGATTCTTATAATGCTATGATAGACTTATTTGGCTCACCACCTATTTTGGTTAATGGGACTATGTTAACTTCGGAGCATGTAATGCAAAGACTTGAAATTATTGAAAATAAAGTTGCTACCGTTGAGTTAATTGAAAATCTAGATAAAAAGATCCACAATCAAATTACCCAATATGGATCTAAGCTAGGATTAACTTTGAAAAATATTAAGGAGAAAGAACTCATAGTTAATGAGAAAATAAATCAAGAATCCTCTAGAATCGATAAATTTGAGGGTATCATTACCAACTTGGGAACCGCTTTTTCTTCCGTAAAGAATACTCCAAGTCCGCCTACTAGAATTTCCAAGCTTATGTATGTTCCTAAAAATAAGGGTGAATCCTCTAGTAAGGAAACTGCGGATCTTAAATCTATAAGTATTCATCCCAACCTTTTTGCTATCATTAAGGAACCATTTTCTACAAATAAATTTTTCGATCTTGTTCCTAAAAGTTTCATAATTACTAAAAAGAAATAAAATCCTAAGGAAGATAGATGCCTCATTGAAGAATTGCCTACCAAAGATGGCAATACCTAGATCTATCCTTGCTTTATGCCTAGCTAGGGGCGTTAAACGATAGCGCTTGTTGGGAGGCAACCCAATTTTATTTTTAGTTTTTTTGTTTTTACTTCTGTTTAGGAATAAATCTTTGATCTAGCCTCTCGTTAGATGTGTTTTTATGTTTTAGTTAGTGTTTGTGCCAAGTTAAACCTATAGGATCTTCTTGGATGATAGTTATTTGATCTTGCTGTAATTTCCAGAAACTTTCTGTTCACGAAAACAATTATTAAAATTCACCAGGACGTGATAAAATAGTTATTCCAATTGCTTCTGATAAATAAACAAATTTCCTAGGTCGTGCTATTTTTTCTGAATTTTTGGAGTTCCAGAAGTTTGCGTTAGTTACAGATTACTACAGACTGTTCTGTTTTTGACAGATTCTGTTTTTCGTGTGTTGTTTGCTTATTTTGATAAATCTATGGCTAGTAAAATAGTTTATAAACCATATAGAAGTTGGAATACAGTAGGTTTAACACCAACATAAATAAAGAATGAGTTCATTACAGTACCTTGAAGTGGTCTTGTGTTTTCTTTCGCTAACGGAGCTCACGAGATTTCTGTTGAGTTTTGTGTTGTGAAGTTTTCAAGTTTTGGGTGAAATCTTTTGATGGATTATGGAACAAGGAGTGGCAAGAGCCTAAGCTTGGGTATGCCCATGGCACCCCAAGATAATCCAAGGACACCAAAAGTCAAAGCTTGGGGATGCCCCGGAAGGCATCCCCTCTTTCGTCTACTTCCATCGGTAATTTTACTTGGAGCTATATTTTTATTCACCACATGATATGTGTTTTGCTTGGAGCATCTTGTATGATTGAGTCTTTGCTTTCTAGTTTACCACAATCATCCTTTCTGTACACACCTTTTGAGAGATCCATACATGAATTGGAATTTGATAGAATACTCTATGTGCTTCACTTATATCTTTTGAGTTATATAGTTTTGCTCTAGTGCTTCACTTATATCTTTTAGAGCACGCTGGTGGATTTGTTTTATAGAAACTATTGATCTCTCATGCCTCACTTAGATTATTTTGAGAGTCTTAAATAGCATGGTAATTTCTTAATAATAATAATATGCTTGGTATTCAAGATTTGTAAAAGTTTCTTTTGAGTGCGTTGAATACTAAGAAAAGTTTGATGCTTGATAATTGTTTTGAGACATGAAGATGGTGATATTAGAGTCATGCTAGTTGAGTAGTTTTGAATTTGAGAAATACTTGTGTTAAAGTTTGTGATTCCCGTAGCATATGCACGTATGGTGAACCGTTATGTGATGAAGTCGAAGCATGATTTATTTATTGATTGTCTTCCTTATGAGTGGTGGTCGGGGACGAGCGATGGTCTTTTCCTACCAATCTATCCCCCTAGGAGCATGCGCGTAATACTTTGCTTTGGTAACTTCTAGATTTTTGCAATAAGTATATGAGTTCTTTATGACTAATGTTGAGTCCATGATTATACGCATTTTTCCCATCCTTCCACCATTGCTAGCCTCTCTAATACCGGCAAGACTTTTCGCCGGTATCATACACCCACCAAATACCTTCCTCAAAACAGCCACCATACCTACCTATCATGGCATTTCCATAGCCATTCCGAGATATATTGCCATGCAACTTTCCAACGTTCCGTTTATTATGACTCGCTCCATCATTGTCATATTGCTAGCATGATCATGTAGTTGACATAGTATTTGTGGCAAAGCCACCATTCATAATTCTTTCATACATGTCACTCTTGATTCATTGCATATCCCAAAGACATCACGGAGGCATTCACATAGAGTCATATTTTGTTCTAAGTATCGAGTTGTAATTGTTGAGTTGTAAGAAAAATAGAAGTGTGATGATCATCATTTTTAGAGCATTGTCCCAAGTGAGGAAAGGATGATGGAGACCATTATTACCCCACAAGTCGGGATGAGACTCCAGACGAAAAATAAAAAAAAGGAAAAAAAGAGGCCATAAAAAAGAGAAAAGGCCCAAATAAAAAATTAGAGAAAAAGAGAGAAGGGACAATGTTACTATCCTTTTACCGCACTTGTGCTTCAAAGTAGCACCATGATCTTCATGATAGAGAGTCTCTCATTTTGTCACTTTCATATACTAGTGGGAATTTTACATTATAGAACTTGGCTTGTATATTCCAATGATGGGCTTCCTCAAAATGCCCTAGGTCTTCGTGAGCAAGCGAGCTGGATGCACACCCACTTAGTTTCTTTTATTGAGCTTTCATATACTTATAGCTCTAGTGCATCTGTTGCATGGCAATCCCTACTCACTCACATTGACATCTATTGATGGGCATCTCCATAGCCCGTTGATACGCCTAGTTGATGTGAGACTATCTTCCCTCTTTTTTTCTTCTCCACAACCACCATTCTATTCCACATATAGTGCTATATCCATGGCTCACGCTCATGTATTGCGTGAAGATTGAAAAAGTTTTGAAAATGTCAAAAGTATGAAACAATTGCTTGGCTTGTAATCGGGTTGTGCATGATTTAAATACTTTGTGTGGTGAAGATAGAGCATAGCCAGACTATATGATTTTGTAGGGTTAACTTTCTTTTGCCAAGTTATTTTGAGAAGACATAATTGCTTTGTTAGTATGCTTGAAGTATTATTATTTTTATGTCAATTTGAACTTTTATCTTGAATCTTTCGGATCTGAATATTCATACCACAATTAAGAAGAATTACATTGAAATTATGCCAAGTAGCACTCCGCATCAAAAATTCTTTTTTATCATTTACCTACTCGAGGACGAGAAGGAATTAAGCTTGGGGATGCACGATACATCTCCAACGTATCTATAATTTTGATTGCTCCATGCTATATTATCTACTGTTTTGGACCATATTGGGCTTTATTTTCCACTTTTATATTACTTTTGGGACTAACCTATTAACCGGAGGCTCAGCCCAGAATTGTTGTTTTTTTTCTATTTTAGTGTTTCGAAGAAACGAAATATCAAACGGAATCCAAACGGAATGAAACCTTCGGGAACGTGATTTTCTCAACAAATATGATCCAGGAGACTTGGACCCCTCCGTCAAGAAAGGAGGGAGGCGGCCACGAGGGTGGAGGGCGCGCCCCCTGCCTCGTGGGCCCCCTTTGCTCCACCGACGTACTCCTTCCTCCTATATATACCTACGTACCCCCAAATGATCACATACTGAGCCAAAAACCTAATTCCACCGCCGCAACCTTCTGTATCCACGAGATCCCATCTTGGGGCCTGTTAGGAGCTCATGGGAAGGAGAATCCACCATGGAGGGCTTCTACATCAACACCATAGCCTCTCCGATGAAGTGTGAGTAGTTTACTTCAGACCTTCGGTCCATAGTTAGTAGCTAGATGGCTTCTTCTCTCTTTTGGATCTCAATACAATGTTCTCCCCCTCTCTCATGGAGATCTATTCGATGTAATCTTCTTTTTGTGGTGTGTTTGTTGAGACCGATGAATTGTGGGATTATGATCAAGATTATCTATGAACAATATTTGAATCTTCAATGAATTCTTTTATGTATGATTGGTTATCTTTGCAAGTCTCTTCGAATTATCAGTTTGGTTTGGCCTACTAGATTGGTTTTTGTTGCAATGGGAGAAGTGCTTAGTTTTGGGTTCAATCTTGCGGTGTCCTTTCCCAAAGGATGAGGGGCAGCAAGGCACGTATTGTATTGTTGCCATCGAGGATAACAAGATGGGGTTTTTATCATATTGCATGAATTTATCCCTCTACATCATGTCATCTAGCTTAAGGTGTTACTCTGTTTTCTTGAACTTAATACTCTAGATGCATCTTTGGATAGCGGTCGATGAGTGGAGTAATAGTAGTAGATGTAGGCAGGAGTCGGTCTACTTGTCTCGGACGTGATGCCTATATACATGATCATACCTAGATATTCTCATAACTATGCTCAATTCTGTCAATTGCTCAAAAGTAATTTGTTCACCCACCGTAGAATACTTATGCTCTTGAGAGAAGCCACTAGTGAAATCTATGGCCCCCGGGTCTATTCTCATCATATCAATCTTCCATCACTTTATTATTGCTTTGCTTTTTTACTTTTCCCTTTTATTTTACTTTGCATCTTTATACCAAAAATACCAAAAATATTATCTATCATCTCTATCAGATCTCACTCTCGTAAGTGACCGTGAAGGGATTGACAACCCCTAATCGCGTTGGTTGCGTTGAGCTATTTGTTTTGTGTAGGTACGAGGGACTCGCAGCCTCCTACTGGATTGATACCTTGGTTCTCAAAAACTGAGGGAAATACTTACTCTACTCTACTGCATCACCCTTTCCTCTTCAAGGAAATCCAACGCAGTGCTCAAGAGGTAGCAACGGGACGGTTGGATTACCCGCGCCCGTATTGATGAGAATCCCGTAATAAGGGGACACGATCTCTGCTTTGACAAGATGTGCCAATGAAACCGCATCTCAAAACGTGGAGCAGCAGGCCGAAAAACAGTTCGAAATAATGACCGGGTGGTGATGTGGCGTCATGCTACAAAAGTTGTCAGTGGATCGGACTCGTGAAATATTATACTCTCTGCGGTTGTGTGTGGTACTTGTTTTGCAGAGCCGGACACGTTCTTTGTGTTCGAAGGCTGTTTTGGAGTATTCGGAGGAGGAACCCGCCTTGCAATGCCGAAGATAATCTGCACACTGGACACCTCGTCATTGAAGCCTGGTTCAGGGGCTACTAAGGGAGTCCTGGATTAAGGGGTCCTCGGACGTCCGGCCTATTGGACATGGGCCGGACTGATGGTCTGTGAAGATACAAGACCGAAGACTTCCACCCGTGTCTGGATGGGACTCTCCTTGGCGTGGATGGCAAGCTTGGAGTTCAGATATGAAGATTCCTTTCTCTGTACAACCCTAGCCCCCTCCGGTGTCTATATAAACTGGAGGATTTAGTCCATAGGGGCAATCATAATCATACAGGCTAGACTTCTAGGGTTTTAGCCATTACAATCTCGTGGTAGATCAACTCTTGTAATACTCATATTCATCAAGATCAATCAAGCAAGAAGTAGGGTATTACCTCCATAGAGAGGGCCCAAACCTGGGTAAACATCGTGTCCCCTATCTCCTGTTACCACCGACCTTAGACGCACAGTTCGGGACCCCCTACGCGAGATCCACCGGTTTTGACACCGACAGACACCGCAAGATTGAACCCAATGCTAAGCACTTCTCCCATTGCAAAAAAAAACCAATCTAGTTGGCCAAACCAAACCAATAGTTCGAAGAGAATTACAAATATACCAAATCATGCATAAAAGAATTCAAAGAACATTCAAATAATATTCATAAATAAGCTTATCATAAATCCACAATTCATCGGATCTCGACAAACACACCGCAAAAGAAGATTACATGGGATAGATCTCCAAGAACATCAAGGAGAACATGGTATTGAGAATCAAAGAGAGAGAAGAAGTCATCTAGCAACTAGCTATGGACCCGTAGGTCTGTGATAAACTACTCACGCTTCATCGGGAAGGCAATAGAGTTGATGTAGAAGCCCTCCATGACCGAATCACTACTAGAAAAAAGGCTATTAGTGGCACACCAGTTTTTGCTATTAATGGCGCACTATAGGTGCGCCACTATTAACACGCCACTAGTAATTGTTAGTAATGGCGCACCTTTGATGCGCCATTGGTAATCCTAATACCAATGGCGCACCATATGGTGCGCCACTACTAAACCTTAGGTGCTCCACTGGTATTCCCTCCAGGTGCGCCACTAATAGCCTTATAGGTGCGCCATTAGTAATAAAGGAAGGTGCGCCACTAATAAGGGCTTAAATGCGCCACTAGTAATGTATCTGGAAAACAAAAAAAATCCAAATTTACAGAAAACAACCTAAAAGGAAAAATAATTTAAAAACAAAAAATGAAATAGAATCATAATTTTTATTATAGTAAGAATATTACAATGTCTTCGCAAGTATCCAATAAAAGGAAAATTGCAAGGAAATAAAAGAAAATCCTAAAACTAATCTTCTAGTAATCTTTTCTTCTTTTTCTTCACTTTATCCCTGCAAAATGTAACAAAATAAACAGAAAGACAAACAAACTATTTATAACATGTCAATACTGTCATTTTTTATGCAGAACTAGATATGAGCATATATTTCCAGAATTACATGGTGTGAATATTGTATGAGTAAGATTATAATGGAAATGAATTTTGATAGGAGCCCACTTTTGACGAGTATTTATCTAACAGAGCTAAATAATCAGGGCATTTACCTTTTGATAATATTATTATACTATACTACCAGTATACTACTCCACTTGGATTTTTTAGATGAGCAGATCTGAGATAGACATCTGTTCAAGTGGCTATAGGTAGGCTTGAAGAATTCTCATCGGTTCAAGTGGCTACAAGTAGTGGCACAGCTCGAATATAGACTACTAGTACTATTTGAAAAGAAAACAAGAGCAAATCTGAACGTAAACATTGAGCTAGAAAGAAAATTCATCACGAAACAGATGGTCGGCGACTTACTTCCAGACGTTGAGGATCTCGTTGTGCCCGACAAAGACGCTGCGGAGCGCATCGCGGATGGACTGCTCACAGCGATAGCTGCCGCAGATGAACTGGTTGTCCTGCAGGTAGTCTAGCAGCCAGGAATTAAAGATAGGAGGGCTATAACTAAAAGAACTAACATCTTAGAAAGCAACAAGAGATAATTCATATATGCAAAATACATATGAAGTGGTCTTCACCAAATTTGTTGAAACATGAAAGAAATGTTTGAGCAGTACCAATGTTACATGTCAAATTAATTGTTCCTATCATGACAATGTAAAAGTAGTACTTGCATGCCAATGAAGACTTGCTAGTGTCAGATTCTATGAGGTTCGGGACATGTGTAATTGTGCCAAGTTCACTTGTAATGCCATTATTTATGATCTGAACTTTATCCTCCACAAAATAAAATAACAGTTGATCCATGCAAATGATACTTAATTTTGAAGCTATTGTTAGTTTATAAACTGAATATAAAGTGAGTTTATAAATTCAGAAACAGAAAATTCAGTTAGGCTACTGTTAACTGAATTTTGGAGTGTATACTTAACAAAGGCTTCATTTGAATGTACAGTCAAATTAAAAAATGTGTTCATGGGGCAGCAGCACTAAGAACTGAAAGAAAAGGTGCAGAAAAAAGCTACTAAAATCAATATCGAAGCGGTCTGAGCGAATATTTGTTGGTATTGGCCCGAACCATTGATAGTACTACCACTCTTCTTTTTGCGTCCATTAGCGTGATGTTGAGGTTACACCGCCATCGACGCAGCGACAACGACTAGGTTGCTTTGCTGCAGGACAAAAATGTGGAAAATGTTATACATGTAGTTACCAATCCAAGATGTGGAACATGAAAAACGGTCCTCTGACAACTCGAGAGACAAGTGACTGGTTCATTGCCGGTATCAAATTCAACGCAGGGCACATATGTGAAAATAATGTTACTACATGTGGGCACCACTTGAAAATCTGATATGTACGATTTCGAACTGTGCATTACAAGAAGACACAAACTTGTATAAATAGTTGTCAGTTGAAATAATTTACATGGATCAAAGGCTGTACTTTTAACTACTTGCTACTTAAAAGTTTTAAATAGCATGTGCAAAACTAGTGCGTCTAGTACGACAGCATATGACAATGAACTATAGTAATCTACTGAACATTTCCATAATTAGTTGCATATGTATAGTTGTTTGACACTTTGGTTACTACATGGCTGTTTAGTTTCAGCCCCCACCAGCCCTTCCAAAACGAGGGTGTGTAAACTTTTGGTGAAGGAAATCGCCGCCAACAACTCGCCCGCACGCTGGTATAGAATTGCAAGGGCTGGCAAAAAATTTGGCTGGGATCCGAAATTTTGGATGCGATCCAAACACTTGCCACTGTTGGTCAACGGCCAATATTTTGGAAGGGCAGCCGTGGGCTGCCATCCAAACAGGCCCTACAAAAGTTTAGATCAACACATCACTGAAAAACATATCAGTAATGTACTAAAAAATCACAGACCAAAACACAAAAATGTCTCTTTAGTAAGGAGTGACATCTATTCATCCATTCAAAATACTGAATAATCTCAGAATAATGTAGTATCTAGAGGTCATCACCCAACCACTACAGGCCACCTAATTCCTATCAACTCTGTGTTTTCTCATTTCTGAATTGATTCAGACATGCTTTGAATTTGGCGTTCATCACCTTATATATGTATAACTAAGTGCCATAAGCAACTACTAGTAGTGTCTATAGAAAGTGAAGAATCAACAAGCAAGTAATAAAAATATTAAGCTTTAGACTTTACCAATATAGCAAGATTGATAAGATTATCTTGATATTGCAAACCCAGTCCTGCTACCTACATCGAGCAGTCGATTAATGCGCCTAGGGGAATAAAACGGAATAACACAATCATTTTCTCTTTGAATGAACCTTTTAGTATATGGCCCATGAATTTGGCCCTCGACATATCTTTACCTTGTTAACTGTAATCACAGAATATTGACTTCTTGTGCATAGTTACTAACAAAAGGCTATTCCTAGTACAGTTTCGCTGTTAATTCTCTGAATGTAGAGTCTAGTCACATATTAGATGTTCTTGAGCATGATGGAGATTTCATAATCTTGCAGCTTAAAAGGGAAACTTGAGTTGAAATTATTCATTGTAGAAATTTATAAACAGTCAGGAACATTTTAAGTATAAACCATGCATACCTTTGATAAGACCAAAGGAAATTGATCTTACTCCTTATCTACATGAACTGCATCTAGGTAAAGGAGATCTCAAATACGTGGTTAGAAGAATCAAATTCCAGATCACAAATCCTACATCAGGAAAATATGGAAGAAAAAGGAAGCAGCGAAATATTACCCTCGAGTAGTTCGAAGGGGAGCAGATCTAATGGTGTTGTATTCAGGTTCCTTGCAGAGTTTCCGACCCATCCTCTAGCCTGCCTGCATCATTGCGTTGCCTCTCCCAAACCTGGACAGTTTGAAGATGTAGAGATTTGTGTTATACCACAATCTGAGTCCCCTCTGGTGCTAATTATACAGTCTGACATTCAGTAGCTTTGCGGCTATTGATGATTTCTGCCACAACAAGAAGGAAAAATAGGGGTTACCGGGAGTAGCTTCCCATCCGAACCAGATCTGCTGTACCACCCCGCCATAGATCGACAACACATCCCCACCCACATCAGCGGTTGAGGAGGAGGATGAAGGAGGGACGGAGTACACAGGTAGTGGCCCATGAGGTCCCACTGGTTGCCGCGGTTGCCGGTGTCTGCGCTCACCGTCTGCATGATGAGCGAGGAGAGCCGGGCCAGCACCTCCTCGTACTCCCCCGCCGACACGCCACCTGCACATAAATCCCCACCCCGCCGCACGAACGCGACAGCCATCAGTACAGTACCCAGCCCAACACGCACCACTAGTGTCACTCCACGAAGCTAGCAAGCCCCGATCGGGCCGCGTTGCTCACCTGCGTGCTCTGCAGCGGTGGGGGTGGTGGAGGAGGAGGACTCCATGGCGCGAGGGAGGAAGCGGCGGGTGCGGGAGGAGGCGAGCGGCGAGAAGAGGAGTAGGCGGCATGAGGTCGGGCGGCGGCGAAAGGGGGGTGAGGCATGGGCGTGGGGAAGATGCGGCGGGGCTTCGATCTAGATCAAGTCGAGGGAGGTGGGTGGGTGTGTCGGGAGGAAGGGGAGGAGAGAACGTGACTAGAGGGAGCGGATAAGGGGTGATAGCAATGGCGCACTGGTAGGGGTGCGCCATACGTATAGATAGCAATGGCGCATGTCTTAATAGTGCGCCACTACTAGTTAAAACTAGCAATGGCGCACTTTTTCCTGGTGCGCCACTGCTAAGTCTGAGGAGGGATGTGGGGCGAGGACAAAACTAGTAATGGCGCACCACACACTAGGTGCGCCATTAGTAATATGGCCACTAATGGCGCACCCATATCTGGTGCGCCACTTCTATATACTAGTGGCGCACCACATATATGGTTCGCCATTAATGTCCATATTATCTATAGCTGTTTTTGTACTAGTGAATCCCCCTCCGGCAGGATGTCGGAAAAGGCCCCTAGATGGGATCTCACGGGTACAGAAGGTTGCGGCGGTGGAAAAGTGTTTTCGTTGATACTTCTAGTGGTTTTGGAATATATGTGAATATATAGGCGAAGGAATTAGGTCAGGGGAGTCACGGGGGGCTCACAAGGCAGGGGTCGCGTCCTACCCCCCTGTGCACACCCTCCCCCCATGTGGCCGCCTCATGGCTCCTCCGACTTGATCTACAAGTCTCTGGGGTGTGTTCTGGTCCAAGAAAAATCATCGCGAAGGCTTTATTCCGTTTGGACTCCGTTTCGCATTCCTTTTCTACGAAACTCAAAAACAAGGAAAAAACAGAAACTAGCACTGGCTCTAGGTTAATAGGTTAGTCCCAAAAATAATATAAAATAGCATATTAATGCATATAAAACATCCAAAACAGATAATATAATAGCATGGAACAATAAAAAATTATAGATACATTGGAGACGTATCAAGCATCCCCAAGCTTAATTCCTGCTCATCCTTGAGTAGGTAAATGATAAAAACAGAATTTTTGATGTGGAATGCTACCTAACATATTTATCCATGTAATTTTTCTTTGTTGTGGCATGAATGTTCAGATCCATAAGATTCAAAACAAAAGTTTAATATTGACATAAAAACAATAATACTTCGAGCATACTAACAAGGCAATTATGTCTTCTCAAAATAACATGGCCAAAGAAAGCTTATCCTACAAAATCATATAGTCTGGCTATGCTCCATATTCATCACATAAAATATTCAAATCATGCACAACCCCGATGACAAGCCAAGCAATTGTTTCATACTTTTGATGTTCTCAAACTTTTTCAACTTTGACGCAATACATGAGCGTGAGCCATGGACATAGCACTATAGGTGGAATAGAATATGGTGGTTGTGGAGAAGACAAAAAGAAGGAGATAGTCTCACATCAACTAGGCATATCAACGGGCTATGGAGATGCCCATTAATAGATATCAATGTGAGTGAGTAGGGATTGCCGTGCAACAGATGCACTAGAGCTATAAGTTTATGAAAGCTCAAAAACTAAGTGGGTGTGCATCCAACTTGCTTGCTTATGAAGACCTAGGGCAAGGAAGCCCATCGTTGGAATATACACGCCAAGTTCCATAATGAAAAATTCCTACTAGTATATGAAAATTACAACATAGGAGACTCTCTTTCATGAAGATCATGGTGCTACTTTGAAGCACAAGTGTGGAAAAAGGATAGTAACATTTCTCCTTCTCTCTTTTTCTCTCATTTTATTGGTTTGGCTTATTTGGCCTCCCCCTTTTTTCCCTCACATGGGACAATGTTGTAGTAATGAAGATTATCACACCTTTATTTACTTACAAGTCAAGAATTACAACTCGATACTTAAAACAATATATGACTCTATATGCATGCCTCCGGCGGTGTACCGGGATGTGTAATGAATCAAGAGTGACATGTATGAAAGAATTATGAACGGTGGCTTTGCCACGAATACGATGTCAAGTACATGATCATGCAAAGCAATATGGCAATGATGGAATGTGTCATAATAAAAGGAATGGTGGAAAGTTGCATGGCAATATATCTCGAAATGGCTAGGGAAATGCCATAATAGGTAGGTATGGTGGCTGTTTTGAGGAAGGTATATGGTGGGTGCATGGTACCGGCGAAAGTTGCGCGGTACTAGAGACGCTAGCAATGGTGGAAGGGTGAGAGTGCGTGTAATCCATGGACTCAACATTAGTCATAAAGAACTCATATAGTTATTGCAATCTATTAGTTATCGAAACAAAGTACTACGCGCATGCTCCTAGGGGGATAGATTGGTAGGAAAAGACCATCGCTCGTCCCTGACCGCCACTCATAAGGAAGACAATCAAAAAATACCTCATGCTCCAACTTCCTTACATAACGGTTCACCATACGTGCATGCTACGGAAATCACAAACCTTAACACAAGTATTTCTCCAATTCACAATTACTCACTAGCATGACTCTAAAATCACCATCTTTATATATCAAAACAATCATAAGGAATCAAACTTCTCATAGTATTCAATGTACTTAATATGGAAGTTTTTATTATATCCCTCTTGGATGCCTATCATATTAGGACTAAATTTATAACCAAAGCAAATTACCATGCTGTTTAAAGACTCTGAAAATAATATAAGTGAAGCATGAGAGTTCAACAATTTCGATAAAATAAAACCACCACCATGCTCTAAAAAAAATTAGTGAAGCACTAGAGCAAAATTGCCTAGCTCAAGAGATATAAGTGAAGCACATAGAGTATTCTAATAAATCACGATTCATTCGTGTCCCTCTCAAAACGTGTGTACAGCAAGGATGATTGTGGTAAACTAAAAAGCAAAGACTCATATCACACAAGACGCTCCAAGCAAAACACATATCATGTGGTGAAAAAAAATATAGCCTCAAGTAAAGTTACCGATAGACTAAGACGAAAGAGGGGATACCTTCCGGGGCATCCCAAAGCTTAGGCTCTTGGTTGTCCTTGAATATTACCTTGCCAAAGCTTAGGCTCTTGCCACTCCTTTTTCTATAGTCCATCGAATCCTTACCCAAAACTTGAAAAATTCACAACACAAAACTCAACAGAAAATCTCATAAGCTCCGTTAGCATAACAAATAAATAACCACTTTTGGTATTGTTTTGAACTCATTCTTCATTTATGTTGGTTTAATATCTACTTTATTCTAAATTTTCCATGGTTCATACCCCCTATACTACCCATAGATTCATCAAAATAAGCAAACAACACCTAGAAACATAAGCTGTCAAAAACAGAAGAGTCTGTAGTAATATGTAACTCTCAAATACTTCTGCAACTCCATTTTTTAAAAAAAATTAGGAAAACCTGAGAATTTTGTTTATTAATCTTCTGCAAAAAAAATCAGTATTTTATCACGCTTCTGTTAAAAATGAGAATTGTTTTTCTAAGCGCAAAAGTTTCTGTTTTTTAGCAAGATCAAATTAACTATCGTTGTAAGCCATCCCAAAGGTCTTACTTGGCACATACACTAATTAAAACACAAAACCACATCTAACTAGAGGCTAGATGAATTATTTATTGCAACACAGAACCAAAAAGCAAAGAACAAAAATAAAATTGGGTTGCCTCCCAACAAGCGCTATTGTTTAACGCCCTTAGCTAGGAATAAAAAACACAAATAGATCTAGGTATTGTCATCTTTGGTATGCAATTCTTCAATTGCACACTTGTAATCCTTAGGAGATTCTTTGGTTTTATCAATGATCAAACTCCTAGGGCAGAAATCAAGAAATTTTCTCATGGCAATCGATTCCTTAATAATATCGAAAAATTGGGGGAACACTTATTCTTTTGAGATCTTCATTTTCCTTACTAGAAGATTCACCCTTTTTCTTAGGAATGTAAATAAACTTGGCAGTCTTAGTGGGAGGATGATTTTGAGTAGTTTTAACGGAGGAAAAAGCGGAACCCAAGTTGGTAATATTGTCTTCTAGTTTGCCAATTCTAGTAGAATCTTGATCTATCTTTTCATTAACTATGGGTTCCTTTTCCTTAAGATTCTTTAAAGTAACTCCTACCTTAGATCCATATTGAGGAATCTGATTACGAGTATTTTAATCCAAATTTTCAATCAACTCTATGGTAGCAATTTTATTCTCAATAATCTCAAGCCTTTGCATCACATGTTCCAAGGTTAAAACAATTCCATTGATCAAAAGAGGTGGTGGGCCTAGCAAATCTATCATAGCGTTGTAAGAATCAAAAGGATGGCCCCCCAATAAATTCCACCCAGTAATGATATCTAGAACATATCTATTCCAAGGAGTAGTGCCCACATAAAAATAGCAAAGAAGAATGACAATAGATTGCCTTCGAGTAGATCTATTTTGAGCATTGCAAATTCTATACCAAGCATCTTTTAAATTTTCTCCCTCCCTTTGTTTGAAATTGAGAACTTGATTATCGGGAGTGCTAACAATGATAGGAGGACAAGCCATGAAAGCAAGGCAAACGATCTAACGCACGAGCAAACAATAAGCAAACGAAGAAGACGAACAGAAGAGGGGCGAAAAAAGGCAAATCTTTTCAAAAATCATTTTAGAAGTGGGGGAGAGGAAAACGAGAGGCAAATGGCGAATAATGTAATGCAAGAGATGAGAGTTTATGATGGGTACTTGGTATGTCTTGACTTGGCGTAGATCTCCCCAGCAACGGGCCAGAAATTCTTCCTGCTACTTCTTGAGCTTGCGTTGGTTTTTCCCTTGAAGAGGAAAGGGTGATGCAACAAAGTAGATATAAGTATTTCCTTCAGTTTGAGAACCAAGGTATCAATCCAGTAGGAGACAACACACAGATCACCAATACCTACACAAACAATCAAACAATTTGCACCCAATGTGATAAAGGGGTTGTCAATCCCTTCACGGTTACTTGAAAAAGTGAGATCTGATAGAGATAGATAAAATTAAACAAAAGTTAAATTAAATATTTTTGGGTTTTCTGGTTTATAGATCAGAAAGTAAAAGATTGCAAAATAGTAGATCAGAAACTTATATGATGGGAAATAGACTCAGGGGCCATAGGTTTCACTAGAGGCCTCTCTCAAGATAGCAAATAATATGGTGGTGAACAAATTACTGTCGACCAATTGATAGAAAAGCGCAAAGTTATGACTATATCTAAGGCAATGTTTATGAAATATAGGCATCACGTCCGTGTCAAGTAGACTGAAACGATTCTGCATCTACTATTATTACTCCACACATCGACCGACTCCTGCCTGCATCTAGAGTATTAAGTTCATGAAGAACAGAGTAACACATTAAGTAATATGACATGATGTAGAGGAATAAACTCAAGCAATATGATCTATACCCCATCTTTTTATCCTCGATGGCAACAATACAATACGTGCCTTGCTGCCCCTACTGTCACTGGGAAAGGAAACCGCAAGATTGAACCCAAAGCTAAGAACTTCTCCCATTGCAAGAAAAACCAATCTAATTGGCCAAATTAAACTGATAGTTCGAAGAGAATTACAAAGATACCAAATCATGCATAAAAGAATTTAGAGAAGATTCAAATAATATTCATAGATAAGCTGATCATAAATCCACAATTCATTGGATCTCGAGAAACACACTACAAAGGAAGATTACATCGGATAGATCTCCAAGAACATCATGGAGAATATGGTATTGAAAATCAAAGAGAGATAAGAAGCCATCTAGCTACTAGCTATGGACCGTAGGTCTGTGGTAAACTACTCACGCTTCATCGGAAGGGCAATAGAGTTGATGTAGAAGCTCTCCGTGATCGAATCCCCCTCCAACAAGATGTTGGAAAAGGCCCCTAGATGGGATCTCACGGGTACAGAAGGTTGTGGCGGTGGAAAAGTTTTTTCATGGATACTTTTGGTGCTTTGGGAATATATGTGAATATATAGGCAAAGGAATTAGGTCAGCGGAGTCACAGGGGGCCCACAAGGCAGGGGGGTGTGCCCTACCCCCTAGGCGCGCCCTCCCCCCTTGTGGCCGCCTCGTGGCTCCTCCGACTTGATCTCCAAGTCTCTGGGGTGTCTTTTGGTCCAAGAAAAATCATTGCGAAGGTTTTATTCCGTTTGGGCTCCGTTTGGTATTCCTTTTCTGCGAAACTCAAAAACAAGGAAAAAACAGAATCTGGCACTTGGCTCTAGGTTAATTAGTTAGTACCAAAAATAATATAAAGTAGCATATTAATGCGTATAAAAAAAATTAAAATAGATAATATAATAACATGGAACATTCAAAAATTATAGATGCGTTGCAGACATATCAGTAGCTCTGACTATTGATGTGAAAAAGAAGTAACTTCATGTCAGGATGCAGTTCCTGCGAGGAGGGAAGTATGGTCAACCTCGAGATCATGTTTCCAAATTGAGGCTGGATTACACACAAGGTGCCCATTTCCCTAATGATGCTGGATTAGACACAAGGTGAAAATTCCCAGATGATGTTGGATTACACACAAGCCAGGTGGAGTCGTCAACTGTTCGTGTCCTCATGGCTCTAGTAAAGGCTGAAAGAAAGCGTGCAGTAGCCGTTGAGAATGTAGTTGAGTTCCCGAAGAAGCAGAAAGAGCAATCAGATGCTCTCTTCACTCAAGCCAAAGAAGATATGGAAGAAGCCAGAAAGAAGCTAGTAGAGGCAGAGCAGGCTAGGCGTCTCCTGCAATCTAAAACTGTTGTCAATACAAATTTTCACTCATAATAACTAGGTTCAAGTGTTTATCTAGTCAGCATGCCTGTTGTGATGTCCGTGCATCGACTGAGATCTATGTAAGTCTGATGCTGAGATGTGGCACAAAATATATTTTTTCTGGGTCATGTAATAACATCCATTACATTCCGAACAATAACAGACGTACCATTGGACATGGTATATATAGTTCACACGCAAGCCCAACATTCCAAGTTCAACTTTCACGTCAAACTCATGTTCACAGATATCTTCACATTCATAGATAATGTCCACAACCATGATTCACTTCAAAGCAAAAAAATATGAGAATTAAAAATAAAGAAAAATCTCTAGTTCTTACTACCAACATCAATGCTTCTCCAAACCAACATTTAGTTCAGAGCCAAAACACAAATTCCTTCTGAGAGCATTGATGAAAAAGGTGCATTTTCTACTAGAGTGGAGTAGGCACTCGCATATAAATATTGTGGACTTCCACTAAAATTGAGGTACATCCTTGGTCCTTCGCTTACCCGCCTGCAGCCTCGCCCATTGCACTAACGGCTTGGGGCGGGGAGGGAGGTGGAGCAGCAAGTTGCCTAACTCATCGGGGCACCCAGCCGGCTTTTATGTCGGAGAAATCTTCTTCGTGCTCGCCAGATGCTATGGAGAGTGGAGAAAATGGTGCAAGGAGGATATGGGGAGCGGAGGTGTGGTTTGGTTCTTGCCAGGCATTTGGCCTTGTTTAAATAGCAGGCCTACGAGAGGAACCAATGGCTCGCGGAAGGACACGTGTTGCCGGCACACGCTGTCGGTGGCAAAACCGGCGGATCTCGGGTAGGGGGTCCCGAACAGTGCGTCTAAGGTCGATGGTAACAGGAGACAGGGGACACGATGTTTACCCAGGTTCGGGCCCTCTCTATGGAGGTAATACCCTACTTCCTGCTTGATTGATCTTAATGAATATGATTATTACAAGAGTTGATCTACCTCGAGATTGTAATGGCTAAAAACCCTATAAGTCCAGCCTGTATGACTATGAGTATGATTCTTGTCCCTATGGACTAAGCCCTCCAGTTTATATAGACACTGGAGGGGACTAGGGTTATACAAAGTCGGTTACAGAGAAAGGAATCTTCATATCAGGACGCCAAGCTTGCCTTCCACGCCAAGGAGAGTCCCATCCGGACACGGGAGATAGTCTTCGGTCTTGTATCTTCACAGCCCATCAGTCCGGCCCACGTACTATAGTCCGGACGCCCGAGGACCCCCTAGTCCAGGACTCCCTCAGTAGCCCCTGAACCAGGCTTCAATGACGAGGTATCCGGCGTGCAAATTGTCTTCGACATTGCAAGGCGGGTTCCTTCTCCAAATAATCCAACACAGTCTTCGGACGCAACGTACGTGTCCGGCTCTGCAAAACAAATTCTACACACAAGCGGAGAGAGTATAATATTTCATGAGTCCAATCCGCTGACAAACTTTCGGTAATGCGACACCACGTCATCACCCGGTCATTATTTCAAACCGTTTTTTGGCCTGCTGCTTCGAGATGCGGTCTCATTGGCACATCTTGTCAAAGCAGAGATCGTGTCCCCTTATTGCAGGATTCTCATCAATACGGGCATGGGTAATCCAACCGTGCCGCTTGCACAGCCCTTGTGAATAGGCAAGTTTTAAGGCGAGTGGGGAGGCTCTTGATATTCACTGCCTTTATAAGGAGCTAAGGATTCCCTTCTTTCACCCACGCCTTCTCTCTCTGCCTTCTCATTCTTGAGCCCCAGCGCCCAAGTCCTCATCTTTTCCACCTCAAGAAAGCGCTCGGCCATGTCCGGATCTAGACCGCAAGGCAAGTGGATGGCCTCCTCCGTCAAGGAGAAGGACATCACCAAGTTTCGGGAGGCCGGGTACCTGGCAAAAGAAATTGCCCACTGGCTTCCAGCCAAGGGGCAAATCGTCCCCACCCTGAAGCCCAATGAGAGGGTGGTGTTCATCCCCCATTTTGTCCGCGGGTTAGGGTTTCCTCTCCACCCTTTCGTCTGTGGACTCATGTTCTATTATAGGCTAGATTTCCATGATCTAGCCCCAAACTCCTTCCTCAACATCTCGGCATTCATTGTCGTGTGTGAGGCCTCCTCCGCATTCCACCCCACTTCGGACTGTGGCTTAAGATCTTCAACGTGAAGCCGAAGGTGGTGGACGGCCAACATGCAGAGTGCGGAGGTGCCACTGTCCATAAGGACTTTCGTGAGATGGAACCCATCAATAATTGGATCGATGTCCAGAGCTACCAAACCTTTGGGACGGATATGGCTAAATTTTGGGGGAACCAGCTCTATGGTGTATGCGTCCCGTAGTGTGCGCGTGTGCTCCCTTGTAGGGGTGTGCGTCACATATACCATGTTTACAGTTTTCACTTCGGGAGGAAATTGCTTCTGAACCTCAGTATTCGGCTGGCGAGTCTCTTAGTCATCATTGTCACTGGGCGGCCCCTTCCCCTTGTGTTCGGCATTAATCTTGCCGGCTTGTTTGAAGACCCAGCATCTTCTGTTAGTGTGTGTAGCTGGTTTATCTGGGGTGCCATGAATCTGGTAGGGCCGATCCAATATCTTGTTGAGATTGGATGGTCCGTCTCTATTTGTGTTGAATGGCTTTTTTCATTGACCGGGTTTGGAGCTGCTGAATCCGGCGTTGACCACTGTGTCTTGCATTATTTCATTGTTATTGCGGCGCTTGTGTTTATTGCGTCGTGGCTTGCCGTTGCCGCTCGTACTTCGGAAGTGCCCGGATCGCTGGGCTATTGCTCCTATGAGCGAGCCAGATGTCTTCTCCCGTGCAAAAGCGATAAGGGCTGCCATGGATTTTAGTTTTTCTTGGCCGAGGTGGAGGGCGAGCCACTCATCCCAGACGCTGTATTTAAAGGTCGTGAGGGCTTCGGTGTCCGGGCAATCAACAATTTGGTTCTTTTTAATTAAGAACCTAGTCCAGAGCTTTCTGGCTGACTCTCTGGGCTGCTGGATGATGTGACTTAAGTCATCGGCATCGGGTGGCCGGACGTATGTACCTTGGAAGTTATCGCGAAAGGCGTCTTCCAGGTCTTCCCACCTGCCAAAGGAGTTCTCTAGAAGGCTGTTTAGCCAGTGCCGCGCTGGTCCCTTTAGTTTTAGTGGGAGGTATTTGATGGCATGGAGATCATCACCGCATGCCATGTGGATATGGAGAAGAAAGTCCTCAATCCATACCACGGGATCTGTTGTTCCATCATATGATTCGATATTCATGGGTTTAAACCCTTCTAGGAATTCGTGCTCCATTACTTCGTCAGTGAAGCAAAGTGGGTGTGCGGCGCCTTTATAGCTGGCGACATCACGACATAGCTCGGATGGAGTCCGTCTGCGGTTCTCGGCCCGGGCATGAGTATGATTGTTGCGTCCGGCTAGGTAGTCGTTGTCGCGTATCAGGGCATGTCCTCGTGATCCATAGATCGATCTGTTCTGACCTGCTCTACTGTCCAAGTCCTGTCGCTGGTCATATGTATGTCCCCGAGCTATTTTATCTCTATCTTTACGGTGAGGTGGGGCGGGCTGGTGTTCGGCTTGAGTTGCCGCTTTGTCCCGGCCACGTGGTGGTCGGTCAGCTGCATTGCGCGATGATGGTACGAGCTCCAGTGCCTCGTCATCGAACTCAGGTAGCAATTTGCGCTTTGATTAACTTTTGGCTGGGCGCTTAAGGCCGTATTCCTTGGCTGCCAGGACATCAGTCCATCTGTTGTTGAGCAGATATTGATCAGCTTGAAGCTGCTGCTATTTCTATTTCAGGCTCCTTGAAGTGGCTATTAGCCGGCGCTTAAGGCGCTCCTGCTTGAGAGGTTCCTTAGGCATGATAAAATCCTCGTTTCCAAGGCTCACCTCATCCTTGGAAAGTGGAAGATAATTACTGTCCTTCGAGTCTCCGTGTATGGCCCGTTCATCAGGGCTAACTTTCCTGTCTTCCCGTTCGTCTTATTCGGAAGTTGCCTCAACGGGGTCTTCATTGTCTTCGGCATCGTCCGGAGTATTATTTTCTCCTGTGCCGGTATTGCTGTCTTTTCCACGGCGTGACTTGGAGTGGCGCCGCTGATGTCGATGCTTTGGTTGTATCTCAGGAGGTTTATCCTCGACTGGGTCTTCCTTGTCTTCGCCGTTATTCTCTTTGGGTGTGTCCACCATGTATACGTCATACGAGGAAGTGGCCGTCCAACTTCTGGTAAACGGCGGGTTTTGGGCCTCCTCTTCTCCAGCATCGTCGTCCATACCATCGATTTCTTCGGAGCCGTAATCGAGCATGTTGGTTAGGTCCTCGACAGTGGCTATTAAGTGGGCGGTGGGTGGGAAGCAAAATTCTCCGCCATCAGCCACCAGTTCGAACCGGGTATAATTTGGTTGTGAGTCCCCCGCTAAGGAGAGTGTTTTTAATGAGTTTGGCACGTCGCCTAAAGGAGAGTGTTGGAAGATGTCCGCGGAGCTGAATTCAATGATCGATGCCTGATCAAGCTCGGCGTCTTGTGGTAGCGCGTGGTTCGGAACACATGGCGGGAACGAGTCCGAGGTTCTGATGATACAGATCCCACTCGAGGTTGGGTCTATGTGCGGCTCCAACGCCGCTGAGTCAGCAGATTCCGCGGCGGGGTTCAGCCTTCCGATGCCGCGATCTGCTCCAGATCTAGGGCCGGAGCCGTTACAGGCGCTATCTCCTAGGTATGGTCCGATGACAAATTTAAGTCATGTTCATCGTGGTGGCAGGGAGCGGCTGCCGTGGTCTCGAATCCGTCGAAGATCAAGTCTCCGCGGATATATGCGACGTAGTTCAAGCTTCCAAATATGACCCAATGGCCAGGAGCGTAGCTGTCGATCTGCTCTAGATGGCCAAGGGAGTTGGCCCACAGTGCGAAACCGCCGAATATGAAGATCCGTCTGGGGAGGAAGACTTCTCCCTGGACAACATTGTTGTAGATGATTGACGTGGCCATCGAACCTCTTGACGATGACACAGCAGAACTATCAATGAAAGCACCAATGTTGGTGTCAAAACCGGCGGATCTCGTGTAGGGGGTCCCGAACTGTGCGTCTAAGGTCGATGGTAGCAGGAGATGGGGGACACGATGTTTACCCAGGTTCGGGCCCTCTCTATGGAGGTAATACCCTACTTCCTGCTTGATTGATCTTGATGAATATGAGTATTACAAGAGTTGATCTACCTCGAGATCATAATGGCTGAAACCCTAGAAGTCTGGCCTGTATGACTATGATTATGATCCTCCTATCTATGGACTAAGCCCTCCGGTTTATATAGACACCGAAGGGAACTAGGGTTTGTACAAAGTCGGTTACAGAGAAAGGAATCTTCATATCAGGGCGCCAAGCTTGCCTTCCACGCCCAGGAGAGTCCCATCCGGACACGGGAGAGAGTCTTCGGTCTTGTATCTTCATAACCCATCAGTCCGGACCACCTACCATAGGCCGGAAGCCCGAGGACCCCTTAATCCAGGACTCCCTCAGTGTGCACAATTGAGAGGGAGTGTCTCAAGAAGGGATGAAAAATCTACATAGATACAAGGAGCGCGAGAGAGACATGTACGAGATAGTGGAAGCAAGAGTGTGCAGATGTATAAAACTATCTGGAGGCTGGTAGATCAATGTTTGTGAGAGAAATATGAGTCGGGGGTGCGAAAGTAAGAGTTTTGTGTGTGTGAGAGAGAGACGATAGTCGAGAGGGAGAGTGGAAGCAGGAGTTGTGTGTGTGTGTGTGTGAGGGGAGGGGGGAGAGTTTGTCTGATCGGTAAAAAATGAATAATGTCAGTTTTAAAACTGAGATGAAGACGGAAAGGAGACCCCAATAAACATTGTGTGTGCGGGAGAGAGTAATTTTAGTGGTAGGAGTCATATCTAGAAAGACATAGGGTGCGTGAGAGAACCCTAGAGAGAAATACAAAGTGAAAGACGGGTGAGAGTGTGTGTGTGGCGGTGAAAAATAAAGCTTAGGTACCTAGTGATATGAGAGAACAATAGAGACGTGAGAGATAATGAAAAACGTGTAATGTATAATGATAGGGAGAGTGTGACACTTCTCGAGGGAGACAGCGAGAGACCACGTCTGCGAAAATAGGAGAAATATGAAGTGGGCATGAGGGAGAGCTGGAGAAAACACAGTGATAGCTACATGAAGGATCACGCGAGAGAGATGGGAGTGAAAGGAGATTCAAATATTTAGTTGTGTGTATAGAAAATGTCGACATAAAAGGGATTCAAATATTTGAATTCGAGATGATGATACATGTTATTCATACAAGAACCATAATTGATCTATCAAACATGCATACTCATATGAATTCACGCACATCTATGCTATTTAATATCTAGATATTATTGATCCATACATCTGGGTAGAACATAATTTGGTTAAAAAAATTTGAATTCAACCTTATGATTTTGAGATCATTGTATTTCTAAATCATATTATATATATAAAGGAGCAGAATTCTTTGTTGTGCTTTTGAAAGTATATATAAAAAATGATGTATATAGAATTTTATTAGAATAAAAATGGATCCTGCCGAAAAAATAATACAAAATGGATTGGAATTGAGTTGGCACGGTAAACATGCAAGCTTTTACTCAAAAAATTGAACGAAACAGCGAAACTCGCACTAACCGCCCGAAACCAAAATATGGGAGATGGAAATTAAGTCATGTCCGTGACATGCAACACATATCGGCTCGATTTCAATAGGTCTTGATAGGGGCAGGTTTGTAATTTCACTCAAACGTGACATAACCACTTCTCAGCCAGATTCATACACGATGGGCGCCAAAACAAACTCTCCTCGGCCCAAATCTTCGTCGGCAAATATTTGGTGTATGCGAGATTACCGTCCTATCCCCAACAGCCAAATATTCCTGTGCTGTCTGAAATTTTAAACGGGGGATAAGTTGGTAACCTTCCCCGCATTTGAGACAAGCGCGTCCCAAAGACATGTTTAACCCCTACCTCTCTCCCTCCATTTCCCCATTCGTATTTCGTGGGCACCAAAACACCCTCTCCACCCCAGCCTCCTCCGTCCGTGTAACATCCCAAATTTTCAATTTGGAATGTTATACGTAGATCATCCATGCATATCATATTTTCATTGCTTATTTGCTTTGCGATCCCCGAAATTCTACGCAACTCAAGGACCCACGGAGAGAGTTGGGGATTTCACCGTTTTCATATTTGAATTTTATAAAATATCAAAACGAGCATCATTTGTGTTAATTATTTTTCTCTCCGAAAATATTTCATATTAAAATATAAGAGAGGAGATAATATGACTTCTCCAAAATAAATGAAATATGGGAGGAAAAATATTAAAAACAAATAAACATTTTTATTTGGATTTTATTGCTATTTTATTTGAATTAGGAAAAAATACGCGTTTTTCAAAATCTCATTAGAGTCCTAAATAAATGTTCACCTTGTCCGCTATATTTTTAGAGGACGGAGAAAATTTATTTCAGGATTTTTGGACTCCGTTTAGTATTTCTTTTCTTCGTTTATCTGCGCGTCAGAATTTTTTATTTTTTTAAAAAAGGAAACCGACCTACCGGGCCGTGTCCACCTGGGACACCGACTGGCCGGCCTCTTATAAGCCGCGTCCTGAGGCCCGAGGCCTAAGTCGTGACCCGAAACCCGGCGCCGCCCGCCGCCGCCTAGCTCACCGCCGTGTCGCCCTGCCGTCCCGCGCCCGACCCGCCGGAGCCGCCGCTCCCGCCGTCCGTTGCCGGAGGTAGCCACCGCCGCCGCCGGTATTTGCGAGAAAACCGTTCGGTTTTCTTTCGAAACCCTAGATCTCGGTTTTTCCTATTAGATCGGTTTTTCCGTCGGTTTATTTCTTTAGCGGGCGTTCGTCCGTACGTTCGTTTTAATGAACTCCGTTCACCCGTTAGCCGCAGACAGCGAACATTCGTTCGTTAGTCTGTTCGTTCGTTTCTCTTTTTCCAGGGTTTTTCGCGATTATTTTCGGTCGCGATTTCTGACCAGATTTTTGTTTTGGTTTATCTTTTCGCTCGTTTATCGGAATCAGACGATTCAAGCGCCTAGATCTTCATCTCAAAGCCCTCTTTCTGTTTAACCAACTTGAACAAGATTTTGGTATTGTAAAATTTGACTTTAGTCCAGATTAGTAATCGGATCTTGTTTCTTTCGTAGTTTGAGTTTCATTGCTCCGTTTGATTTGATTCTTTTTGCAAACCGGAGTTCTTCAGTTGAACTTTCTTGTTAGATCTTCTTATTAGAGTTTTACCTGTGCATCTTTGCTTGATTTCTTATGTATGCTATTGTTTGTTTGTGACTGAATTCCCGGAGTGCGAAGCGTGCTACTACGAGTCGCTAGGTTTTGCAGATCGTCAGCAAGGCAAGTAACACATTGATCATACTCTTTCATACCCAGTTTTTATGCATTAGTACCAACCCTCAAACATTGCATGGTTAGGATTTGACTAAATTGTGGGTTTTGGGAAGTAGATGATGAGGTAGAACCTATTGCCCTTTTTATCATCAAACCCTTGGGAGTTACTTCAACGGTATGCTTATATTTGCTATGCTATGCTCCTAGACATGGTTTGGGTGAGTGAATCCTCGACAGATGTGAGATTGTTAATTAATGGTTAACTTAAGGTGGCAACTTTAATACACATCTAGGTGGATTGCTTGTGGGCACCTGGAGAATCTAGTGTTGTCCTAGGATATCCCGGAGTACCCGTGTGATCATCCTACGGTCCGCCACCCAGGCTCAAAAGGATCATAAGATTATTCATGCTAGAAACTTCCGTGTGCAGCCACAAGCTATTATTGGCTCTAGCATAGTTGAGTATATCGCATGACCTCTTATAGTGGTAGGCTAGAAGATGTAGGGGATGTAGGTTGGTACTGTCTACCCAGGGTTAGAGTTAATGCTTCTGAAAGACTGTGTCTCGGTCATCCGTTTCTCAAACACCATGTCGTGCAAGAAATCCAACGGAGGAGATCGAGTCTTGTGGGGAAAAGTGCGCAAACCTCTGCAGAGTGTACAAACTAATCATGGTTAGCCGTGTCCCCGGTTATAGACATCTTGAGTATCTGGTTCTTGGATTATCATATGGATCTCGTCACTCTAAATTAATTGGTTGGGTTGTTAACAACTGTTTAATTGTGATTGAGTTGGAGGAACCTTCTCAACGATGTTTCAACTACCATGATAGTTAAATAAAATATATTCCTTTGTTGTAGGGAAAAATTGGCTTTTCGCAAAACATTATAAACATAGAGCCTCCACCAGCCAAATATGCATGTAGTGATAGCATTTATCTGTTCATTGCTCTACTGTGTTATATTGCCAGCATATACCATGTGCTGACCCGTTTTTGGGCTGCAACATATCATGTTGCAGACTTTTCAGACGAGGAGTAAGGTTCGCTAGGCCGTTGACGTGCACTCAGCTATGCCGTTGGAGTTGATGGACTCACTTTATCTTCCAAGCATTCCTATGTTATCGTTTTAGATGACCTTAAGCCATATTTATTGTAATAAGTTCTCTTTTGAGACATTCAATGTAATAAGTGTGTGATTGCTACTCTGTTATAAATCCTTCGAGTACTATGTGTGTTAGCATTACCGATCCAGGGATGACACTGAAGCACAAAGACTTGACCGTCTGAGGTCGGGTCGCTATAGTCCGCCACCCCATCCATCGTTGTCCTCCTCCACCATGCCGGAGTTGATACCCCAACGCCGACGTTCATTACAAGAGATCGACCTCTCTCATCCACGACTTCGGAGCAGGATCCTTGCATCCCGTCCTCTCACTTCATCCCCTCTGCTGTCCACCTTGCCGGCGCAACTCCTATGACCATCTCGTCCACCGTGTCGGGATATTTCCCCCACCGCCACCGTCTACCCTCCTAGATCTGCTTCCACGCCGCCAAAAGCCATCACTACTGCAGCACCGTCAAATTTGCAGCAGATGCATACACAGCACCGCACCAGAGGCGGTACTCTTTCGTATCTGCTCAACTTATTTATCGCAACAAGAAAATAGATTGCCACTGCTTTACTATGGTTTCTTGTCCATCACTTAGGATCTTACTTGTTAGTTGAAAACAAACAATGGTTGCGAAGTTGC
The DNA here is from genome assembly GCA_021605145.1 of Aegilops bicornis. Taxonomy (NCBI): domain Eukaryota; kingdom Viridiplantae; phylum Streptophyta; class Magnoliopsida; order Poales; family Poaceae; genus Aegilops; species Aegilops bicornis. The sequence continues at coordinate 343,963,111 of CM038670.1, forward strand.
CTTTGTCTGGTTTGCACCTTCAGATCCGCCATGGCACGCTCAACACTATACTCGCAATGCTTATGGTTTTCCCCTTTTATATTCCACACTAGTTAAATGACAGTAGGCTAAATTTCAAAACTGGGTCAGTCGATTTTTGAGAGCTCGCTGGAGTTTGCGAGAGGGAAGGAAGGGGCTTGGGTGGGGATGGTGGTTGTGGGGGACGGTGGACTGGCGGTGGTGGGGCCTCGACGGAGGAAAACAACTCGACACAGGTAGGGGCGGGGCGGGTGTGGGGGCGGAAGAACACAAGCGGTGGCGGCGGTTCAGGGGAGGGCAGGAGGGGGGGGTCGGGGCCGGTGTTTCGGCCGGCGGCCCGTCTGGTGTTCTGTAGGGGAAGAATTAGAGATGAGGAGGAATAAGGGTTAGAAGACGTAGGATCTTCATCCAACCGCCCGAAATGGTCGATTGACCCAAATGATGAAAGTCACGCGACTTGCATGAAGACATTCCTTTATATTCAGTACCATCATCATAGCTGCGTAGCACTGCTCCTCAATCCATCAAGCTAAACAACGTGCCACTCATAATTCCAAACTTGTTGCTCAAATACGAATCTGATATGATGCTGATATTACTAAAACAGATAATGTTTAATTGGTCAGCTAATGTTCCTACTTAACTTTCGAAAAGAACGTGCACCACATATAGAGAGACAATAGTGAGTTGCATTTTTAATGCGCTCTGGTTCATCATGTGTTGGCACTGCGCAACGAACATTTTATTATCCAAAATCTTCTTTCTCTTCTTTAGCATGTTCCTCTTCTGTTGTTCTTTAATAAGTACTCTCTCCATTCCTAAATACAAGTCTTTGTTTAGATTCCACCATGGACTACATATGGAGCAAAATGAGTGAATCTACACTCTAAAATGTATCTGTATACATCTGTATGTGATCCATAGTGGAAATCTCTACAAAGACTTATATTTTAGAATGGAGGGAGTATAATAGTAGTACAGTATGTTCCATGTAGTGAAGAGGAGCAGGGACATTTGCAGTGTACAAGTCTATTCGGTCGGTTGTGATGGACACTTTCAACTCTTCAGGCTTCTTTGATTCGTAGGATTTTGTAAACACAGGAATAGGAATTATACTGGCCTGCCTACTTGAATCCTATAAGATTAGCAAGGAAATGCGGGGAGCTGTATCACGTTTGAGAGTTACACTGATATTAATAGTACGGCAGCTTCAGTTGAAGGGACATGGTATTCGAAGCCTTTCTAGCCATACCGACAGTAGTAGCCCATATTTTCCAGCAAGTTCCACTTTCCTGGTTTTATTTGTGATCCATACGGTTTTTCGTTATATCTACACTATGATCTGTGTAGCTGCTTTGTGACACAGTAGCATCAGCCCACTCTTGAAGCTAAACAACACACCAATCATAAGTCCATCGCTTACTTCTTCAAATACGAATTGTGATATGATACTGATATTAGTTAATAGACACATATTTAATTGGTCAGCTAATGCTCTCACTTGATTTTTGAAATGCATGTGGCCACATATAGAGAGACACATGGAATTGCATTTATTTGGGCGCTGTGATTCGTCATGAGTGGGCAACCAACATTGTATGGAAAGAAGCGAAATATCAAGAATATGATTCCTCTTCTGTTCTTTAACATGTTCCTCTTTTGTTATTATGTATTTAGTACGTACAGTATGTCCTTGTCGGGAAGGGGAACAGGGACATCTGCAGTTAACAGCTGATAGAGCTGGCATGTACGTGATCGATAGGCTTTCAATTAGTAGTGGCAATACAACACCGTATTTTCCAGCCATTTCCACTTTCCCGATTTATATATGCTGGTTATGGTGTACCCCTTTTATGTACACTACGATCTGCGTAGTTGTTGTGTGCTCTTGTTATCATGGTTTGGAAATAAACTTTCTATACAGTATATTATGAACCTATCATCTGCCAACTATCCTTACTTCTGGAGCTCCGAACAGGGAGCCTATTTTTGTGTGTACTTGTGCCAGATTATATTAATGCATGCAACATATTACAACACACATGGGCTCTCTCATCAGAATCCAGTGATAGCACACAAGGGTTTACAGGGAGCCCCTATTATATTAGAATATCCTCCGCATTACAAAGATAATCTCACTACTATTTATGTTTTCATGCTTCTCAGATATTGTACGTAATCACAATGAATATGAGAATGCGCGCATCAGAATAACATTGTGGAACACTGCAATGACTAACAAAATTGGCACCAAGGCATTGAGTTCCATTCTGGATGCAATGAAACTCATACGCTCCTCACCTACAGATTCTTGTTCAGAATATGATCCTAATGACTATTCTGACCTCGAGGAGTCGAAGGCGATGGCCTGTCCAGTTAACCCATCAAGGTGCCTGTTCTAATTTGGCGATTTTTTATTGATTGCGCATACCTTGCATAAGGTGTCTTGCATTTCTTCTACTTTGTTGCACCGCCATCTGCTTAGTTTACCCATCATATATGTCAAGATGCTATGCCCATCCATTATCAATACATGTTCTATCTGTCATCATACCATGTTTTTCACTCAAATGATGTTCTTGTGCATCAGACATCAAAAAGGAAGAGGGTGATTGCCGAACCTGAAGGAGCAACAACAAAGTCATTGAAAAACATGCAGGTGCCGGAGAAATCAGATAGCACCCCACTTATATTGGATCTACAACCAGTGACACAAAACGTAGGACTGACTCCAGCAGACTGTACCCATACTTCATTGGCCACACCACTAGCCCCACCACACAGGACCTGCACTCCAGCAAAAGGTATGCCGATTTCAGTTGCCATAGCACCAGCAGTACCATAGAAAAATCCCACTCCAGCAAAAAGTACAGCAAGTCCGCCGGCCGAAGACCTATCCCAACTACAGAGAAGGCCAATTCCTACAGACTGGAACTCCATTCCAGTTATTCTCAGTTTAAAGACAATGCTTTAAATGTTTTTAGGAACTACGTGCATATATTCCCATCATGGGAAGATTATAGTGAATACAAACACCATTTTCACATCTTTCTGTCCCACTTACATGTAAGTGTTATTATTCATGGTGATTATTTTCCTATTTTCTGTTGATTGAACACATCAATGATTTACATTACATTGTTGTAATTAAGTGAGGGTCAATCTGGATAGTCATGATAAGCTTTCTTGCGCTTTTCAAGGAAGCATTGCAGCAGTATCGGTGTTACCTGAGGAAAACACACTTTGATGTCAAGTCTATAAATGAATTTCCGGTGAAGTCTCATGTGCTAAATTTAGAAGACATTGAATGGAAAAACCTTGTTATCCACTAGTCTCGTTCCTAGGACAAGGTATTGTCTATGATATCACATGACAATTTGAACTTCTACTTTTCCGCATGTGCCTTATAGATCTCTTTTGCAGGAAATCTGCTCGAAGAAGAATTCTGTCTTGAAAAGGATGACATGATACAACAAATATACTGCCTGCTGCTTTGCTCTTGTTACTAGCTATTGTCCTGTATCACTGTACTTGCATTCATTCCTGGTTCATTATGTGACAACAGTATGCATGATAGCTTGCTAATCAATTGTTCGCTCCAAATTATCAGATTTGTATTAATGGTTACATTAATGTATAATATACCCAATGCCATGAAAAAGTTTAGCTCTACATTGTTCTTGTAAGTACCTTCTATCCTTTATCACTGTGCTTATATTGACAGCTAGTTGTTCATGTACCATCACTCTGCAGCTTATTTTCCTTTGCCCTCCATTTTCTACACATCAGATCTATATTTACTCTTACCATAAGGTTGGATAAAACCAATGGTATTGAAGAAGTTTAGCTCTGCATTGCTCTTGGCTGTACCTTTTGCCTGTATCGTTGTACTTGCACTTATAGCTACTTGGTTATGTAGCATCACTCTTCATCTTATCTTAAATAACCTCCATTTTTCTTATATTATCATATCTATATTTACTCTTAACAAAATGTAGAATAAAGGCAATGCTTATGAAGAAGATTCTATGGTAAACTTCTTGAATTGCCCCCCATCAGCATGGACAAGGGCTTTATAGAGCCGGTCTTCACCACTAATGTAAGTTTGTCCTTATCAAGCCTTCAAACTTTGTTGTTACATTTTGTTAGGCATGGCTGCAACATCTGTTTATTTTTGGTGTTTCATCAAATTGCATGTTTAAAGTTTATTATGAAGTTCATAAACAAAAGTTTGTCCTTCTCAATTTTAAGGTTTCAGTTGTACAACCAAGTTCCTTCTTCATACCATGTAAATTAGACTATACAGACCAAGTGATCTTCTTTTGCACTGCATGTATGCTTATGTTATTGATCCGTGATCCGATTGGTGTGGTGAAACTATCCACTTCAGCACAATGTCATATTCTACAATGTCTTAACTATGAACAATGCCATATTATTCTACTATTATTTAAACTATCTCTTTATTTGCAAATCTGAAATGGGATAAATTGACAGCACACTAACCATTGATACTTTATGAGTTCTTGATCTGTAATCCAGTGGTGTCGTGAAGCTGCCAACTCCTCCACAATGTCATTTCCTGCCATGTATTAACCTGAACAATACCATATTGTGTTAATGCTATTTTAAACTGTGTCTCTTTATTCGCCAATAAGAAATGTGATTTATTGTCAGCACTGATACTTATATGTGCAAAACCTATCATCTGTCTGCTTGTTTCTCTTTCAGAGTGAGGAGGATATAAGCGTCAAACAAGCGCAGTCTCATCAGCTTGATCAGCTGCTTGCGTTGCAGCTCCCAAGCAGGGCTAACCTTTCTTAAACTCTATTGGAGTGCTATCAGTTTTGTATATTATTTTGTCGGCGTGTTTATTGGCACTTGTGGCGATCTTTGATGCCCAGTGTATGTAATTTGCTATTTGCTTGTGCTTTATTGTCATAGTGGCGAACTTTCAGGCCTAGTGGATGTAATATGCCGTAACTTGTTTATTGTATAGTCTAGGTTTTTTCTTATTCATGATGCTACAATTATTTTATTGTATATATATCTTGTCTTCTCTCCACGAAATGTAAACCGGCTAAACCGTAAAATTATGGTACATAATCGGGCCAGTATGGAAATCACTATATATGGGCCGCGTCACGGGCCCAGTCATCTTGGTCCGTTAACAGGCCTAAATGTAAACTGACCCACTAGTAGTTTCAGGCTTTTAATAGGCCGAGTAAAATCCCGAAACTATTTTGGCAAGAAAATTCAATGGGCTTTTAGTAGGCTGAAAAGTAGGTTGGGCCTGAAACGTGCGAACAGCTCACGGGCCGACAACAGGCCGAAATAGACCCCGACCCATGATTGTGCCAATCACATCATGAGCCGTTAAGAGGCCAAAATTTTCTCAGTCCTTGTTTGTCCCAATCAGATTATCGGCTGTGAGTAGGCCAGATACAAAGCAGTGTTAGGTTCTACGGTAGGGTGCGTCAACTGCAAATTAAAATTTTCCTACGCGCAGAATAACCAGGAACATGCTACGGGAGATGGATCACAGATCGTTACTACTAGACGCGCAGTGCCATGCAGCGGAAGAAGAGTTGGGGCAGCGCGTTCACGTGGATTGTGTCGCCCTCGTCCGATCTCCCTCGAATAGCCGGTCGTCCGATCCCACATACAAGTTCGCCGGAGCGGCGCAGGTGCACCGCCTCTAACGGTATCCGCGCGTGCAGGAGGAACACCATGCGACGGAATTCTAGGTCCGATCACACAGTCGACGATGAGTAGAGGTGGCTATTCGCAACACATGCAACCCTAGTGACAACACCGAAGCGATCAACCAAATGAGTGTGCCGCACCTCCACTTTATATAGGCGTCTGTCGTGGGCTCAACACTTGGGCCTCGCATGGACCCTGAAGCCCATAATCTGTTCGGTCGGGATCCGAGTCCGAGTAGGATCACATCTGACTCATGGAGTCTGACCGGCCTCACAGGTTCCTTCCCTTAAGCGCGCGACCCCTTAGGTTCAAGTCGCCTTGGTCGCAGGTCGGATCACCTCCGACCTGCTCGGCTGGTAGAGGCCTCTAGCAAGGTGTGCCAACCACCAAGTAGACAATGAAGCTTTTTAGGCAAACCTGTACATCACAGTTCCATTCCTTTTGCCACACGATATATGTTATCGGGCTCAAGGCGAGTCCGTCATCCTTGTGCTAGCCCGACCTCTTTCTCATTCCAGTGATACCGACCAGAAACCGGTTTATCTCATAATCCTTGTCGCATGGCCATGCTTATCCCGATCAGATCACACGAGGGGCCCAGAGTATATCTCTCTTGATCGGAGGCGCACATCCCATCTTGCTTGACCTTGTCTCGCAGCATGGGTCTAGACAAGCCCGAAACCAACCTTTGTAACTAGCCGGTCACGGAGTAGCGTTTGGTCAGCCCAAAGCAGGTCTATCACCATCCCGAGTACATGTGCCAGCTCAGGCCTTAGGACATATAACGTATGTTGTACTAGAGACTCACAGATGACATGTCGCTGCGTCTCATAGTTGGGTCTGTCCGACTCGGTCGACTCGGATCCGACTATGTCGAATATGACCAGATCCTTCCGAGTCCATATTATCTGGTTAGCATCCAATGCTCCATGGCTAGTGAGACCAAGCCATCGACCGTGTCATATGCTAGTCTAGTCGGCTGTGCGTCCACACAGCCCTTTCGACTAGGGACCTTTTAGGACAGTCATCATACAATGCATAGTCCCACAAACAAGTCACGTACTTGCTAATACACATCATTGATAATTTCCAAGGACTATCTTTATTCATAAACACATCGGAAATATCATCATACATGATTGCCTCTAGGGCATATCTCCAACAAGCAGGCCATAATTAGGCCCAACTATATGACATGCTTTTAACAGGCCAAAATAAATATAGGGCCAAAATATTAAATGGGCCTTTAACAAGCCGAAACTAATATCAGGTCGTACTATTAAATGGGCCTTTAGCAAACAAAAATCCTAACTTGGCCTCAAGTGGGCCCAAAAGCACAACATCCAGTTGACACGCCGAATATGATATGAAAGGCTCTTAAAGGGCCGGATCTAATATGGGTCGTAATATGGCCTAGAACATGGTAGGCTATTAACGGGTCGGATTTCATATGAGCCCTTATTAGGCCCAAAACGTGGCTGGCTGTTAATGGACCCGATCAAATATGGGTCGACATTTGGCCCAAAATATGGCAGCGTGTTAACGGGCCGGCCCACTAGTGTCTTCAAAATCTTGTGGGCCTTTAGCCGGGCCAGCCCAATATGGTATGCAAAATCTTGCGGGCCTTTAGCTGGGCCAGCCCATTATGGTCTGCAAAATCTTGTGGGCCTTTAGGTGGGCCGGTCCATCTAAACATTACGGGCCACTTTTGGGCGGTCCACGTGTCAACATATCATAGGCGCATCTCGCCCATTGGATGAGTGACATCTGTGCCAACACGGGGATGACACATGGTACCGTCAGCCAATGAGAATTTTACATGTCGAAAATCGCCATTGGTCGTGGCTGTTAGCGGGTTATCAGAACCGGACCTGTTACGATGGATGCCATGTGTCGGTTACCCTTGACGAAAGCACTTCCATGACGCGACATTTATCGTCATGGAAGTGGACACTTCCGTGATGATAGTTTTGGTATTGTCATGGAACACTTCTCTGACAACCGCAGTATGACTATCTTGATTCTGTCATAAAATCGTCATGGATGTACATGCATGACAGAAAATGTGACCTACTATGATAAACACGTATCATCACGGAAGTGTATTTTTTGTAGTGTCCCCGTCACATGTTGAGATTACAATGTGCACTAAATCGTTGCATGCATGTAGTATTCTTTTATTCGTTATTTATATTGGTCATGCATGCATGCATTGCAATTAACGTTTTTGACCACAATTTTTTAGGAAAATGAGTGCAATAATTGAGTAGTTTTGCAAATTGCCAGTACTACACCTGAAACTGTAAAAAATCAATACCTCCACCAGGCCCGTATCTGACCGCCCTGGCCCACCTGAACCCCCTCCCTTGCTGACGCGCGCTTGCCGCCTGAAATAGTCAGCGCCGCCCTAGAGCGTCAGTGCCACATTATGCCCGGCCAGAGCGGAGGCGACCTCTCACTGGTGTTGGCTTTGAAGCAGCGCAACGGCCGAGAAAGCGCCTCTTCCCGGTGCATGCGACTTCTTCGTGTTGAAACGACAGCACGGATGGCCGTTCGTCCATGCGCCGCCCACATTAATGATATGCACTTGCCGAGGAACCTACTTCGACGTCACCGGTCCATCCACCTGCCGTCGCTCATCACCATTCGTCGGCTATATAAACTTCAGCCCCGGCCATGGCCGCAGTCATCCTATTGCGGTCCCTTTCTCCTCTTGGCCCCACTCCCACCATGACTTCCTCACACTCCAAAGCTCTCTGGGAGGGACTATTGCTGGAGCAGAAGAAGGGCATTGCCGGCTCCACCCCTGACGTGCTTCGCCTCCACGATTACGAAGCCGCCACATCTGCACAGGCGCTGCCGGCAGCGAGGAAGAGTAGTGCATGGCAGGCCGCCGCCGCTCGGGTCCCAAGAAGGTCACCACTTCTCCCCTCCCATCATATCTAAGCTCGTTGGGCACAACATCGAGGGACGATTATTTGATTGGCGGCGACTTGGAGGTGGAAATCTTAACTACCTGGAGCTTCGGAGGAGAAGGCTACGGAGGGGGAGCTGGAGAGCGCCGAGTCGGAACAGGAAAAGGTGAAGGCAATAGCCAGAGCTTCAGTTCTCGGGGCTCATGGCCGGACATGGGGGACGGACACCGGTGATCATTTAGAATCTATGAGAGAGAGTTGAGTGCTGTGGAGACTATCATTTGAAGTACAAGAGCAAGGAGTTCATCATCAGCACCCCGTCTATTATCTTTTGGAGAGTGGTGTCTCCTAGATTGGTTAGGTGTCGCTTGGGAGCCTCCGTTGTAATGTGGAGTTGAACCAAGAAGTTTGTAAGGGCAAGGAGATCGCCTACTTCGTGAAGATCTACCCGACTGAGGCAATTACTTCGTGGGCGATGGCCATGGTGGGATAGACAAGGTTGCTTCTTCGTGGACCCTTCGTGGGTGGAGCCCTCGTGGACTCGCGCAGTCGTTACCCTTCGTGGGTTGAAGTCTCCATCAATGTGGACGTATGATAGCACAACCTATCGGAACCACGCCAAAAATCTACGTGTCTCCATTGCGTTTGCCTTATCCAAACCCTTCCCTTTACCTTCATATGCAATGTTTTACTTTCCGCTGCTATACTCTTAGAATTGCATGTGTAGGTTGATTGCTTGACTTGTACAAATTGTTAAAATCTGCCCACAACTAAAATTGGGAAAGGAATAAATTTTTATTTGGTCAAGTAGTCTAATCACCCCCCCCCTCTAGACATACTTTCGATCCTACAAGTGGTATCAAAGCTTTGGTATCCATTTGCCTTTATTTCCATAGCTTTGGTGATCATAGCCTTGGTTTCACAACCTAGGAGAGTATGGTGTCTAGCGAGGGTAACTATCATCGTAGAGATCCTTACTTTGATGGTACAAACTTTGCTAGTTGGAAGCATAAGATGGAAATGCATATTCTTGGTCATAACCCTACCATTTGGGCCGTTGTGCGTATTGACTTGCAAGGTGAATTTTTCGAAGATGGTAAAGAACTGGATCATGAAGCGACCGCGGAAGAATCAAAGATGTTGCAATACAATGCTCAAGCTTGCGATATTCTTTTCAATGGATTGTGCCCCGAAGAATTCAAAAAAAAAAATCAGCCGCCTTGAGAATGCAAAGGAAATTTGGGATACTTTGGTTGATATGCACGAAGGTACCGAGTTCGTCAAGGAATCCAAGTTGGATGTGCTTCAAAGTCAACTTGACAAGTTCAAGATGAAGGATGGTGAAGGAGTCATCGAAATGTACTCTAAGCTTGCTCTCATCACAAATGATATTGCCGGCTTAGGAAGTGAAGAGATGACCGACAAATTTATTATCAAAAAGATGCTTAGAGCCTTGGATGAAAAATATGATACCGTGTGCACCTTGATCCAAATGATGCCCAATTACAAACATATCAAGTCCACATAAGTCAATGGTAGAATTGTTGCTCATGAGATTTCACTCAAGGATAAGGAAGAGCTTCACAATAAGTCAAGTGGCGCTTACAAAGCTTCAAGTTATGCTCCTAGAACATCAAGTGAGAAGCAAGTCTCCAGTGAAGAATTGAGCTTAATGGTAAATAACTTCAACAAATTCTAAAAGAATAGAAGCAAAGAGAGAAGCTCCAAGTCAAGGTCCTACAATGACAAAAGATCTTCTAATCGTGATCGTAATCTATTATATACATAATACAAAAGTCAAACGAGCCATCACGTTTGTCCACATAACCCAAAATAATATAGATCATTGATTAGTAATACTTACGGCTAAGATTTAAAGATATTATGTTACATTCCTAAAGTTATAAAGTGATGTATATTGGACCGACACATAGACGATGCGTGAAAAAATTTAGAAAGAAAAAAAGTTCTGATCGCCATGTACATATAGCATGTACTGATGATACTAAAAAAGAATCATTGAGATTTAGAAGTAGTAAAAGTTACACATGATCGTAACCATGTACAGGTCTACGCTCAAAAACAAACGTGCATATCCTACGTCTAGGACTCTTCATGCAAGAAAGGAAGTGCAATCGTCTACGTAAAAAGAAGTTGCAGTCGGCCTGAGTCTGACTTTTGTTTCTACCTTTTGGAACAACAAACACTGCAATAAGTATTCCATCAGCCGGTGTCGGTGCACAAAAAGAGGGGTGCGTTTTTGTACCCCTATACCTATGCACGGGCAGTCGGAGCCGCGCCTACGGTCACGCCAAGCAGAACAGGGGAGGTGAGCCAAGGTAAGACCAAAACCCAAGATAATAAGAGCAACGCCAAGGCCAAGACGACAAAGAGCAGAGGGACGAAGCAGGTTCCCCCGGCAAGACCCTTGCCGGGACAGCTCGCCCCGCACCAACAGAGCAGGCCACCCTTGAGCCCACGGTCTCCAACATCACGTTGGGCCAGGGCTCGGGAGGCACCTTCGTGGTGGCATGCAGATCTTTGTGAAGACATATTCAAGATCAGATGAGGATTAGAAGACGACGATCCTCGACAAGATCCCTGCCGAGGAAGGCCACCAGACCCCCGGCAAGGCCCTTGCCGGGGACGACAGCGCGCCACGGCAAGACCCTTGCCGGGCCACATGGCAAGACCCTTGCCGGGCCACCCGTCAAGGTCCTCACCAAGGACGCCAGCAGGGTCACCACCAGGCCCACGTGAACCAAGCTTCCACCGCCGTTCACATGCAACTGCCAGCCCAACCAGCTGGGCGGGCACCTGCGTGGCAACATGCAGCTCCCAGGTCAACTCATCGAGCGCCTGCGTGGCAGCATGCAGATCTTCGTGAAGGCTCCGCCACTGTGCCACCCGAGGCTGCTGCCGCCTACATGGCACCACGCTACCTCCGCCGTGGCGCGCGTGTCAAAGCGAGGAGGAGCAGCGGCGGACGGGGCCGGGCCTCGCCCCGTCCCCAATAAAGCAAGGGACACCTAAGCTATGCATTAAATGCGCCTTGTCCTGTGTCTGAGCGATAAGCTCGGGGCCTTTGTCGCCTTTCCACATCCTGTGTGCCACTTTGTGGCAGACCCTTCCGACTATAAAAGGAGGCCCATGGCATCTTGGAGAAGGATTCGGCTCTTTTGAACCACTTGACTGACCACAGCTAGTTCGAGAGCTCAAGAACTCTCTGAAATACACCCACCAAAGCAGGACTAGGGTTTTACGCATCCTCACGGCCCGAACCTGGGTAAATGATCCTTGTGCTGTCTACTAGCCCTGCTCTTCTCACAACCCCGCGCCCCGGCAACCGTAGTAGGGATTCTTGTGATCCCATAGGTGTCGTTCCACACCGACATCTTTGGCACGCCAGGTAGGGGGTGCAATTGTGAGAATCTGGTCTGGTAGTTAGCCTAGAAGTACTTCCTCGCCCTTGGCTACTGAGAAGAAGGCGGCCAGAGGAATGACTCCGGCTCGGAACAGAAAAGTTAAGTCATTCAGAGCTTTGAGTGATTTCCTCCTATACATAAGGTTATTGTCCTCGGAGATCTCGCCTATGTATGAGAAACACCTGCATAAAGGGCCCTCCATGATTGGCAACGCCCTTGTTACATTTCGAGTCCACTCAACAGCTCAAAGCGGCGCGTCGAGTGGCGGGGTAGCCTTCCGCGCCTTGGCAACGCTCCGGCTCGACTCGAGTCAAGCTCGGCGATTCGGTGACGCTAAGGGAGGCAAGGTGGTTCGCCCGGTAGCAAGCACACTCGGCAGGCCAATGGGGATCATTCCCCAAGAAGCCGCCTTGGGTTTACGTGCCGGCGAGCCTACCCAGTAACGTACGGAGGACATACAAAGTAAAATCAAACAAGAAAATAACATGCATAATACTGAAAGTGCTACAGAGTTATATTACATCAAATTGTTGCTGCGGTTCTAACTAGAGATAGCGATTGTCTTGGTTGTGAACCTGCAGCGGCGATAAAGAACGGGATGCCTAATCCCGGCGCTGGCCCTCCACCCTCTGAATTTCGCCGACTCGGCTGATGATGGGCTTGATGCGCTCCCTGAGCAGCGCGAGGTCAGTACCCTCCGGCAAGCTCTCCAGCGCAGCGTTGAAGTCGAGGTCGGGGTACCAGTGCGCCACCTTGGTGAGAACCTTGGTCATGGCATCCTGGCAAAGCCTCCAGGACTCGTCGACCAGTGAGGCCGCCCGGTTGGCGTGGAGCCGCTCCAGAGCGCCGACAACCTTCTCAAAGAACATGGTCAGGCTGCAATTGGCGCTCACGCTCCGCTACGGTACATACCTCACGTCCGACGTCCCCATGATGGCCAGCTACGCGGCAGCCTGGTTGGCGACGGTGGCGAGGCCATCGAGCCAACGGTTCTCGCCCTCCACATGATCCGTGAAGTTGAGTCCTTGTTCTTCCGCAACTGCTTCTCGACCTCCAGCTCCTTGGACAGGGTCCCCTCTCGGGTTTCGGCCTCCGACAGCACCTTCTCGAGACCCTCCAACTTCAGCTTGAGGTCTTTGATGCAGTTGTTGGCCTCAGAGAGCTCCCCAGCCTTGCTGACGACCGTGCCCTGTGACTCTGTCAGGGCACTGTTAAGTGTGTCCTTCTCCTGGGACAGCTTCAGGGCCAGCTCCTTCAGCCCGTCACGCTCCACCTCCAACTCCTCCACCTTGCCGGAGTGAACCTGGGCCTCGGCAATGAGTGCCTCTTTGTGCCTCTGCTCCAGCTCACTGGTCCGCTGCAAGACAAGCTTCTGCACCTCTGCATCCTTGCTGTGAAGCATGGCGGCAAGCTTCTCCTCTTGTGCAGCGAGGTCCTCCTCCTAGGAGTTCAGCGCGGCCTCGTGCTGGGTCCGGGTGGCTTCGGCGGCCGCGGCCAAGTTCCTTGCCGTCCCTTCAGCTTTCTCGACTTCGGCGAGCTTCATGGTGAGCTCCACGTCGCGCTTGGCCAGCTCGCCCTAGGCAGCCTTGAGCTCCTTGTGGGCCTCGCGGAACTAGTCCTGCGTCTCGGCAACGAGCTTCTGGAGGTCCGCCTCCGCCTTCTCCACCACCGCTGTCCTGGACTTAACCTTGTCCAGGCGGGCGCGGTGGAGCGACTGTAGCTTCCGGAAGCTGGCGCCCATGGCGTGGAGGAGCCGCTCTTCCTGCGAACCGTTGCCGCCAACGATCCGCTCGTCGACGACTTCAAGCCCGGCAGCGGCAAGCACTTCGTGGTCGAACACCTCTCCCTCAACAGGTATCATGGTGCTCGACGCGCCTGGAAGATGGATGAGCAAGTCCTCGCTCACCCTCAGGTACTTGTCGGAGTCAGAAGCAGCAGAAGAGGAAGGCTGGTCATCAGCCAACTCCTCCTCCTCGGCAGCGGCCCCGCCGGCCTCTCTGGCAGGCCCCTTGCCGGTCTCCTCAGCGGCAGCCTTGCCGGCCTCCCCGGTAGGCCCCTCGGCGGCGTCCTCGGCAGCACCCTTGGCGGCCTCCTCGGCGGCGACCTTCTCGGTGTCCGCCTCGGCGGCCTTGGCGACGTCCTCGATGACGGCGTCCACATCCTCTGGGTTCACCGAGGAGGAATCTGGATGCCGAAGAAGGGGGTGAGGCAAAGCCAGGAACAAGAGCCGGAAAGAAAAAGAAGCAGGGACGAACATCGAACGACTTACCTATGCCAGTACCCGCTGGGAAATGGAAGTCCCCTCCCCGCCAACATTTGGCGTCGAGGCAAAGCCGCTGGCGCCCAAGTTCTCCCCCTCCTCCTCCATGTGCGTGGGCTCGGTGCCTGGCACCCTTGCCGGGGATGCCCCTCGGGGCGGCGTGGTCGATGGGGGCGGCATGTTGGGAGTAGCCCTCTGTGGCTCCTCCTGCTGCTGCTCTCCTCCTGCATACCTGGCAAGGTCAACACCAAAGTGTCGTGCCCCTGACACGTGTCGACGGGGGAAGAGTGATGAACTTACACTGGGGGCTATGCCGGGGGCTGCTGTCCGGGCTGCTCAACACCACCAGCAACTTTAGATAGGTGTAGTTTGGGACCGCATTGAAACGAGCAAAAGCGGTCCGCCCGAGCAGTGTGTGGTAGCCAATTCGGAATGGGACAATATCGAAGATCAATTCTTCGCGTCGGAAGTTTTTCGGTGAACCGAAGACGACTTCCAGTGAGATTGAGCCTGTGCCGTGAGCTTCTACGCCGGGTATTACTCCCTTGAAGGTAGTTGTGGTGGGCTTGATCCTTGAAGGGTCAATGCCCATTTTGTGGACAGTGTCTTGATAGAGTAAATTGAGGCTACTGCCGCCGGCCATGAGGACTCGCATGAGATGGAATCCGCCGATAATTGGATCAAGGAACAGAGCTGCCGAACCTCCATGACGGATACTGGTTGGGTGGTCCTCATGATCAAAAGTGATCGAGCAGGCCGCCCATGGTTTGAATTTTGGGGCATCCGGCTTTATGGCGTGGTCGTCTCGTAGTTCATGCATGTGATCCCTTTCAGAGGTATGTGTCACGTATATCATGTTTCTTTGTTTTTTACTTGGGACTGATACGTCCCCGGTGCTCGGTAGGCGAGCCTCCTCTTCTTCACTGTCACTGGGCTTCCCCTTCCCTTTGTGTTCAGCATTGAGCTTGCCGACTTGTTTGAAAAACCAACAATTTCTGTTGGTATGGTTGGCGGGTTTGTCGGGGCTGCCATGGATCTGACAGGGCCGATCTAGTATCTTGTCCAGACTGGATGGACCATCTCTGATTGACTCCGTTGACCGGTTTTGGAGCCACTAAATCCGGCATTGACCATTGTGTCTGGGATTCCTGCATTATTGTTGCGATGCTTGTCTTTATTGCGTTGTGGCTTGCCATTACCACCCCTGACTCCAGAGGTTCCAGGGTCGCTCGCGTTATTGCTTCTATGAGCCAGCCAACTATCTTCTCCCGCACAAAAGCAGTTCATTAGTACGATAAGAGCTGCCATAGATTTTGGCTTTTCTTGGCCGAGGTGGCGGGCGAGCCACTCATCGCGGACGCTATGTTTAAAGGACGTGAGTGCTTCGGCATCTGGACAGTCGACAATTTGGTTCTTTTTAATGAGGAATCTAGTCCAGAGATTCCTTGCTGATTCTCTGGGCTGCTGGATGATATGACTAAGGTCATCGGCGTCTGGAGGCCAAACATATGTACCTTGGAAGTTGTCGCGAAAGGCGTCTTCCAAGTCTTCCCAGCTGCCAATGGAGTTCTCTGGGAGGCTGTTTAGCCAGTGCTGGGCTGGTCCCTTTAATTTTAGTGGTAGGTATTTAATGGCGTGGAGATCATCACCGCGGGCCATGTGTATATGGAGAAGAAAATCCTCAATCCATATTGCGAGGTCAGTTGTTACATCATATGATTCAATATTCATGGGTTTAAAACCCTCTTGGAATTCATGCTCCATTACTTCATCAATGAAGCAGAAGGGGTGTGCGGCGCCTCTATATCGGGCTAAGTTGCGACGTAGCTCGGATGGAGTCCATCTGTGATTTTCGGCCCAGACGTGGTTATGCTTGTCACGTCTGGCTAGATAGCCATCATCGTGCGCCGGGGCATGCCCCCGCGATCCGTAGATCGATCTGGTCTGACCTTCTCTATTTTCCAGGTCTTGCCGCAGGTCATATCTACGTCCCCGAGCTGTTGTGTCTCTATCTTTCCAGCGAGGTAGTATGGGCTGGTGTTCGGCTTGAGTTGCCGTTTGTCCCGGCCACGTGGTGGTCGTTCAGCCGCGTTACATGCTGATGGTACGGGCTCCAGTGCCTCGTCATTGAATTGAGGTGGCAGCTTACGCTTCGGGTAGCTTTTGGTTGGTCGTGCAAGGCTGTATTCCTCGGCTGCCAGGACATTATTTGATCTATCGTTGAGCGTATCTCATTTGGCTTGAAGCCGTTGCTGCATCCTTTTCAGGCTCCTCGCGGTTGCGATGAGCTGTTGCCTAAAGCGTTCTTGCTCGAGGGGCTCCTCTGGAACGATGAAATCTTCATCACCGGGGCTTATGTCATCTTCGGAGGGTGGCATGTAATTCCTGTCCTTCGAGTCCTCGCTTCTGACTGGATCATCAGGGTTACCCTGCCCCTCCTCCTTATCAATATGTTCAAGTGTTGGTTCGACGGGGGCATCTGGGTCTTCGGCGTTCTCCGAGTGTTATTGTCTCCATTGTCGGCATTGCTTTCCTTGCCACGACATGGTTTTGAACAGCGTCGTTGATGCCGCTTCTTTGGTGGTTTATCAGTGTTGTTGTCCTTGATTGGATCCTTACTGCCCTCACCGCCATCCTCTCTTGTTGTATCTACCATGCATACGTCGAATGTGGAGGTGGCCACCCAGCGTGTGGTATGCGGCGGGTTTTGGCTTTGTTCGTCTCCGGCATCAATGTCCATACTGTAGATGTCTTCGGAGCTACGGTCAAGCATGTCGGTAAGGTCCTTGACAGTGGCTATGAAGTGGGTGGTGGGTGGGACGTGAAATTCCCCGCCCTTAGCCCCTAATCCGGGCTGGGCGTAGTTTGGACGTTGCTCCGCTGTAATGACGAGGGATCGCATCAAGTCCAGAGCCTCGCTTAAAGGCGAGGTTTGGCCAGGGAGAAGAGGGTCCGTGGAGTACGGTGGGAAGGAGACTCCTTGGCCGCGCTCACACGATGCTGACTCCGAGGGTTCGGAGCCAGTGTCCAGAGAAGAGTCCATCTTCATGATAGTTGCTAGCGACACTACTTCCTCCGGCTCTGCCGTACTGGGCTTAGTGGCTGCAGATAGTCCAGCGGGCTCAGGAATCCCGTCTTCGGACCCGGCAATGCGCTCAGGATCTACGGCCAGAGCGGAGGTTGGGGTCGTGAACACTTGGAAGATCAAGTCTCCTCAGATATCAGCGAAATAGTCTAGATTTCCAAAACTAATCTGGTGACCTAGGGTGTAGCTGTCGATCTGCTCTAGATGGCCAAGCGAGTTGGCCCGCAGTGTGAAGCAGTCAAATACAAAGATCTGGCCGGGGAGAAAAACCTTGCTCAGGGCGGCATTGCTGTAGATGATTAATGGAGCCATCGAACCTTCTGATGACGACACAACGGAACTCTCAATGAAAGCACCAATGTCGGTGTCAAAATCGGCGGATCTCGGGTAGGGGGTCCCGAACTGTGTCGGATTTCGGGTTCTGGCAGACCCTTGAGGTTCGAACTCTGGGGTGCGCGTGGAGATCCAACCCTCCACCGTCTCGTACCTCGCCGAATCGCAGGGACCTAAACTACTAGCAAGAACAACACAAGAGACGCAAGATTTATACTAGTTCAGGCCACCGTTGTGGTGTAATACCCTACTCTAGTTTGTGGTGTGGTGGATTGCCTCTTGGGCTGATGAAGAACAGTACAGGGAAGAAGCGCCTCATGAGGGTCTGCATTCTTGGTGGGTGTGGTGAACTTCTAAGTGGTGTCCCGTCACTCTAGCTTGAGGATCGGGCCTCTATCTCTCTCTCTCTCTGGATTCCAATTGCCGGATCCTCCTCTCCGTCCCCTTCTACCATGGTGGCTAGCTCTACTTATATAGACGAAGGCCCTAGGCCTCTTCCCAAATATTGAGCGGGAAGGGCGCCAACAATTGGCCATTTTGAAGGGGAACAATGGGTAAACTTATCCTGACTAAAGTTGGTCCTCGCCTGCAAAAGGCTCTGGTGATGACGCCTTTGCTTGGGCTCCATGATGACTCCTTCCGGCCCGTTGGGGCGGTCTTGGTCTTGTTGCACCGAAACGGATGCCTTTGCTTGATGCTCTCGCCTGCGCTTGCTCCCTTTGCACCAAAGAGGAAAGAAGGACGCTGCACGACTGGCGCCCGACTGGCGCCCTTGGTCGTCATGGCTTGCGTCATGGGCACCTCGCGAGGTACCCTGCCTTGAACTATCCGCCTCCTCATGAGCCAGCCTGACGAGGCCGCGCCTGAGGAAGCTCCTGGTAAATCCGCCCAGCTCTCAGGCCCCTCGCGAGGGTCTTGAGCTTGCGTTGATGAAGATGGGCTGTCCTGGGCCTCCTTTGAGCCACGCCGCAGGCCGCAGGCAGGCAAGTCTGGGGACCCCCGTTCCCAGAACGCCGACAGTAGCCCCCGGGCCCATGTCGTGGTGGTTGATTGGACGTGGGAGCCTGCTCCCCCACGACGCCTTGGTAACCGCCCGGATTCGGCGGGTCCCTGCATGCAGAGCTGGGCATGATGACTGGTGATCATGGAGGCCGACGGTTGGCCTCCGCGGGCTATAAATGCAGACGGCGTCGCCCTTCCAGTCTATCCTTCTACTTCTCCTCTTCCTCGTCTCGTCTGGCTGCCATGGCTCCGATCCGCCGGTTCTCGAGGGAAGAGGAGGAAAGGATCCTCAAGAGGATCTGACCGCTCCCCAAAGAAGCGGCTTGCTCTCTGGTGTCGGGCAGGAGGCCTTGTGAGGAGGCGCCCGTGCCCTGGTGTGTGCGGCCTCCACCAGGGTTTCCTCTTCCTTGTATGTCATAAATTGGTGGCCACGAAAGAGGTGGCGCGGGCGCCTGGCCAGCGCCGGACGGCCCCATGAAGGTGTGCGTCTTCCCCCCTGGAGTCCATGTCGAGGGCTCCTGCCGGGAGTTCGTGCTTCGCATCGCCGCACCTCCTAAGTCTTGGATTCGCCTTCCTTCTTTCTTCGCCTCTGTCATCCGGCAGGTGGAGCCCTTGGGACTCTAGCTGCAGCACGCCGGCTGCGTCACCCTCGCGACCGGGGCAGAGGTCGCAGTAGTTGCCCCGGGCGAGGTCTTCATGACTCGAGGCTGGGACGAGGTCGCCCGGGTCTGCAGGGGCGAGGCGCCCTCACGATCCACTGAGTACGACGGTGCTTCATGATATCCTTCAAGCTCTTGACGCGGAGGGTCGCCGGCTGGAGTGCTGCCGGGAGGCGGTGAGAACCTGCTTGTGGTGAGGAGGCCGACCGACCACTCCCTTGGCAGCTTCTCGGGTGTGAAAGGCGCCGGGAGGATCCAGCGACTCTGTCGAGCTCCTCGCGACGCCGGAGACGAGCGTCGACAGCCTCTGAGCCCCGAGCTGCGCCGCTCCGGAGCAGGCGAGCTCGTCAGTCGTCGCCGCCCTGATCTGGATGGGGTTGGCTCGGACCGGGTGGCCTTGTTGATGACGGGCGCTGCCGTCGTGGTCCCTGTAGATAGGACTCCTTAGGATTCGCGTCTTTTGTTCTGCGAGGAGCCAAGAATGTACCCAGCGGGCTTGTAAGATGTTTGTAACTTCGTTTGTCAATATGATCCTTATTATGAGGCGGTCTTGGGATGCTCATTCCGTTCTAGCTCGATTTCTTCCTTCGGACCTCGTGAGGGCTTGGTGCTCTGTGCGAGTCCCGATCCCAAAGCGGCTTCAGCCGTCGCTGGTATGCTGTGTCGCGATGCCGTGGTCAAGGCCAGGAGGTGAGCGGCCCGAGGTCCGGTAAGAGCCTCTGAGTCGCGATGCTCAGGGGGTCCCCCTTGGCGCTCAAGCAGCCATCATTCGGTGAGAAAGGATAGCGACGCTGCTAACACGGAGTTGCATTGAGTGTGGGTATGGTGTTGCGATGACTAGTGTGTCCGGAGGGCGACTTATCTCGAGGGTCAGGACAATGCTTCCTGGTGCGGTGCCAGGTCCGTGCCTTGGCCGATGAGAGACTGCGTGGCGAGTCTCTGCGTCGACCAAGGCACAAAAGGAACAAGAGCTCACCGTGGCGATTGTTAGTCCTGTCGTTAGTTGCTTTGGAGAGGCACGAGGGGCCTCGCGAGGTGTGTCGGGGCACCCGTGAGCCAGCGCGGGACTAACGAGGCCCTACCTCAAGGCGGGTTGCGCCTGGCTCTGGGCCTTATCTTCGAGTGTGTTCCTGCAAATTTGGCGGATGCGGTGCTCTCGTCTTGGTCCCGCTCTCGGGCTGGTCTCAGTGATGTTCGGCAAGCCAGGTCGCGATGCCATGGACAAGAACAGAGGGTGAGGGCCGGAGAGCCGGTAGGAGCCTTGAGTCGTGATGCTCAGGCACCCCCCCTTTAACGCGGTTCGATGACGCAACTCTACGTCCTCGGGTCCCGGCTCTCGGGCTGGTCTCAGCCGTCGGCAGCAAGCCAGTCCGCGATGCCATGGAAAAGACCAGAGGGTGAGGGCGGAGAGCGGTAGGAGCCTGAGTCGCGATGCTCGGGCACCCCCTTTAACGCAAGGTAGGTCGACGCAGCAATTCTCGTCCTCGGGTCCGGCTCTCGGGCTGGTCTCGGCCGTCGTTGGCAAGCCGGTCGCGATGCCATGGACAAGACCAGAGGGTGAGGGCCGGAGAGCTGGTAGGAGCCCGGAGTCGGGATGCTCAGGCACCCCCCCTTAAACGCCAAGAAGCTGGATTGGATGACGAAACTCTCGTCCTCGGGTCCGGCTCTCGGGCTGGTCTCACCGTCCGGCAAGCCAGGTCGCGATGCCATGGGCAAGACCAGAGGGTGAGGGCCGGAGAGCAGGTAGGAGCCCTGAGTCGCGATGCTCAGGCACCCCCCTTTAACGTGCAAGATTTCGCCACCCAGGAAGAGGCACCAAATAACAAGCATGGTGGAAGGAGAGTATAATCCTAAGGAAAACGCATGAAGGATACATGCACCGGGATCGCCCGGCGGCTTGGGGATGATGCAGCCGAAGGGCGCCCCCAACAGGATAAGCTAAAGACATGAAATAAAGGGATACATGCATGAGGCGAACCCACGCTGACACGGGAATAATGCGGCCCTGAAGGCGCTCCCAGCCGGAAATAAAACTTAAAGATGTCACGTGGTGTTGTTGGGGATGAAGGGTTGTTGATGTAGCAGACTCGGTGGGCTGCGGGAGCCGATCCTCACGAGCCCCCAGGCCCGGGGGCCTCGGGAGGCTCCGGAGGCGTCGACGGCTCCTCATGGGCCATCTCCATCTCCGCCAGGGCCGCGGCGTGCACGACCTCTTGAGCCTCGAGGATGGTCCTCATGAGGCTGAGTGCGCGGCAGCCACGTTTGGCGAGCCATAAGGCATGCGTCACGTGGGCTGTGGGGCGGACCCTGCCGCGTCCCACTCGCGAGGGCAGGCGCTCTTGGATGCGGCTCGGTTGAGCCTGGTATGTCGATCTGAGCCAGCAGCCCACCATCCTCGCTTTGGATGGGGGCCACAGTGAGTGGCGGCTGCCCCTCATGACCCTTGACTCCTGTAGCTCTGAATGGCCTTGGCGATGAACTCTTGAGGGTTCTGTCCTCCTAGTCTTGCTCACCTTGCGGGAAACATGCTTGGCTCACGCCTCCACGTGGTGCCCAAGCGCCTCCCTCGAGACCTTGGCGAGGTCGGTGGCCCTCCAGGGGAGAGCCCCCGAGCCCTGCTTGAGGAGGGCGTCGGGCGCGCTTTCCTATGCGATGGAAGGAGTCTCCCCCTGGCCCGGCGCGGACCCTGAGGGGCCTGTCTCTTGAAGAGTCGGGCCGGTCGATGTCTTCTTCTTCTTGGGTGCTGCCTCGGGAGGCACCTGCTCTTGTGGTGCAGGTCTTCCAGCGATGCGGCCTAAAAAGCTCGCTCCAGGGAGCACACTGCATCTCTCTCTTCACAGGGCACCGTGATGACCCCGCCGCTTCCTGGCATCTTGAGGATGTTGTAGCCATGGTGGAGTTCTGACCATGAATTTGGCCAACGCTGGGTATCCGAGGATGGCGTTGTACGGCACGTAATGCGGCTGACGTCGAAGTCGATGAGCTCGGTGTGGTAGTTGTCGCGGGCCCCGAAGGTGACAGGAAGGCGGACCTGCCCGATCGGGACCGTGGAGCCGTCGGTGACTCCGGAGAAGGGCTTGGTTGGCTGAATCTGACTGTAAGGCAATTGAAGATTGTTGAATGTCTCCACGGACAGGACGTTGAGCCCTGCTCCGCCGTCTATGAGGGTCTTGGTGACTAGAACATTGTTGATGATTGGGGAGCAAAGCATCGGAAGAACTCCGGCTGTGGCTGCGCACTTGAGCTGATCCGCTGAACTGAACGTGATGGCGCACGCCGACCACCTGAGAGGGCGCGTGGACTCGAGCTTGGGGAGGACTGCATTCACTTCACGGGCCAACTGCTTGAAGATGCGGTGAGAGGCTGGGGCTTGAGCTCCGCCCAGGATGCAAAGCGATCGCCGCAGCGCTTCTGAAGCCCCCAACCCCTCGTCCTGATGGCGTTCTTGACTCTCCTTGGTGGCGGCGGCGGAGGAGGAGGCCTGCATTCCCTTGCGGACGATCCTCACGAGGCTGATCCTCCAGCCCCCCCTCACGAGGTGGGTCTTGCCAGCGGTCCTTGCGAGGTTGGTCGCGCCACCCTTGGCGGCGAACGCGTCTTCCCAGCGTCCTGCATTCCTTCCTCCTCCTCGGCCGTAGCCCGGTCGCTGCGCTCGGGCGTCTGCCGACCCTTCCTTCGTGCACGGCCCGGAGGTCTTGACATTCATTGTTGTTGTGGGTGTGGAGGTCGTGGTACACGCAGTACCGGCTGCCCTTAGAGGACTCGGGCTGATCTCTGCCTCGCTTGGTGTCTGGTTTGGCCGCGAGCACGACAGCCCCCTTGTGCTTCACGTCCTTCGCCTTGGACTTCTTCTCTTCGGGATCCGCGGCAGGCAGCTCGAGGAGGGAGAGGCGCCCCTCCTCAGCCCTGGTGCACTTGGTCGCCAAGTTGAACAGCTCCAGGGAGGTGCACAGATCTTCATGCATCGCCAGCTCCTCCTTCATTTTGACGTCGCGCACGCCGTCGGAGAAGGCAGAGATGATGGCCTCCTCCGTTACCCTGGGGATCTTGAGGCGCGTGTTGTTGAAGCGCTGGATGTACTTTTGCAGAGTTTCCCCTGGCTGCTGCTTGATCCGGCGCACGTCGCTCACGGCGGGTGGCCGGTCGCGAGTACCTTAGGAGTTGGCGATGAAGCGGGTGCACATCTCGGCCCAGGAAGAGATCGTGCACGGGGCGGTCCAGGGAGCCAAAAGGGCTCGGCCCTTGAGCGCCATGGGAAACCAGTTCACCATGACCCTTCGTCCCGTTGGCAGCCTCGATGCCCAGCTCGTAGAGCTGGAGGAACTCCGTTAGGTCAGCCGTGCCGTCAGGCGAGGAGGCAGGTGCGGCTTGAACTTGGCGGGCTACGACGGCTGTGCGGCTCGATGGTGAAGGCGCGGCAGCCCGCCGTGGCATGAGGGGCCTCGGACGGCGAGAGCTTGGTCTTGCAGGCCTCCCTGCGCCGAGGCTTCCGGGGCAGCGCGGGGTCTTAGCGTCTTTGGAAGCGGGGCGCTCGGGCAGCTTCTTGCGGCGAGAACTTCTTGGCAGCTCTGCTCTTGCAGCGCCCGGCGCCTAGAGGAAGCAGGTTCCGCCAGGCAGCGCGCTTGAAACGGGCGCCCGTCTTGAGGAGGAGACGGCTGAGGCGCCCAGGAGCTTGATCGCCAGCAAGCGGGTGCGGTGCAAAGGCAGACGGGCGGCTGGTCGCCTCCACTTGTGAGCGAGCTTCAGCGGCAGTCGAGCCATTATTCGTAGACGTCGTCGGCAAGGCGGTAGCGCAGGAGCTCGTTAGCGCGATAGTGCAGCTTCGGGCCTCCATAACCGGCGAAGCGCGCGAAGAACCAGCGAGGTGAGCGAAAGCGTGGCGGTGCGGCCGTCCCGCCTCATGGACGGGTCTTTGGGGCGGCGCTTGCTGCTCGTTCCCGCCGGGCAAGCGGCGTTGCGGTGACGAGAGCAGCGAGGCGCCCGCCCGGCAGCCGTCTGGCGACATGGGTGGCGAAGCGGCTCGGCGCTTCAGCAGGCCAGCGGCGTCGAACATGGTTGCGGTGGTCGAGGAAGAACGAGGCGACGAAAGCGATTCCGGCGCACCTACTTGGCGCGCCAAATGTCGGATTCGGGTTCAGCAGACCCTTGAGGTTCGAACTTCGGGAGTGCGCGCAGATCCAACCCTCCACCGTCTCGTACCTCGTCGAATCACAGGGACCTAAACTACTAGCAAGAACAGCACAAGAGACGCAAGATTTATACTAGTACGGGCCACCGTTGTGGTGTAATACCCTACTCTAGTTTGTGGTGTGGTGGATTGCCTCTTGGGCTGATGAAGAACAGTACATGGAAGAACAGCCTCGCGAGGGTCTGTTCTTGGTGGGTGTGATGAACTGCTAAGTGGTGTCCCGCGCTCTATCTTGAGGATTGGGCCTCTATCTCTCTCTCTCTGGATTCCAATTGCCGGATGCTCCTCTCCGTCCCCTTCTACCATGGTGGCTAGCTCTACTTATATAGACGAAGGCCCTAGGCCTCTTCCCAAATATTGAGCGGGAAGGGCGCCAACAATTGGCCATTTTGAAGGGGAACAGCGGGTACACTTATCCTGACTAAAGTTGGTCCTCGCTTTGCCAAAGGCTCTGGTGATGACGCCTGCTTGGGCTCCATGATGACTCCCTTCCAGCCGTTGGGGCCGGTCTTGGTCTTGTTGCACCGAAATGGATGCCTTTGCTTGATGCTCTCGCCTGCGCTTGCTCCCTTTGCACCAAAGAGGAAAGAAGGACGCTGCACGACTGGCGCCCGACTGGCGCCCTTGGTCGTCATGGCTTGCGTCATGGGCACCTCGCGAGGTACCCTGCCTTGAACTATCCGCCTCCTCATGAGCCAGCCTGACGAGGCCGCGCCAGAGGAAGCTCCTGGTCGTCCGCCCCGCGAGGCTTGGCCCCTCGCGAGGGTCTTGAGCTTGCGTTGATGAAGATGGGATGTCCTGGGCCTCCTTTGAGCCACGCCGCAGGCAGGCAAGTCTGGGGACCCCCGTTCCCAGAACGCCGACAAACTGTGCGTCTAAGGTTGATGGTAACAGGAGACGGGGGACACGATGTTTACCCAGGTTCGGGCCTTCTTGATGGAGGTAATACCCTAATTCCTGCTTGATTGATCTTGATGAATATGAGGATTACAAGAGTTGATCTACCATGAGATTGTAATGGCTAAACCCTAGATGTCTAGCCTGTATGACTGTGATTGCCTCTACGGACTAAACCCTCCGGTTTATATAGACACCGGAGGGGCCTAGGTTTGTATCTGCAGTCGGTTCTGAGAGGAAGGAATCTTCATATCCGAACGCCAAGCTTACCTTCCACGCAAAGGAGAGTCCCATCCGGACACGGGAGGAAGTCTTCTGTCTTGCATCTTCATGGCCCATCAGTCCGGCCCACGTCACATAGCCCGGATGCCCGAGGACCCCTTAATCCAGGACTCCCTCACCCACTTCCCAGTTCGGTGGTTCCTATGGCTCAATAAAGAAGAAAAGGAAACTACGAAAGAAACTATGTCTTCGCACTCCATTGTCTTCAAGTGCATGTCTTCACACATCGTTATCTTCAACGTGAATGTCGTCATGAACCACCATTGTCTTCAATGTCTTCATACATTTTTAGGGGTCATCTCTGGTAGGTAAACTGAATCAGTGAGGGACTACTACCTATGTTATCCTGCAATTTTCACAAACACATCAGTCCCTCAACCATGTTTGTCATGAATACTCCAAAACCAACTAGGGGAGGCACTAGATGCACTTACAATCTCCCCATTTTTGGTGATTGATGACAAACTGGCTGAAGTTTTCAACGGGGATAAAAGTATGTGGAAGTTAAAGTACATGAGTATTGGCTTCATATGTTGAAAGAGGCTCCCCCCGAATATGTGCATATAAATATTTTGCCTTTGAATGCAAATGCACATGGCAGGTTTTGCTTTGTGGAGATCCTCTTCAACACATGAAGACAATTCATCATGCATATACAAATGTAATAAAGATAATGAAATGCACAATGAGAAATGGGTGTCTCCATAATGACTTCATGCAGGATTTATCATCGCATCAAACCGTAGCAGAAAAAATGGCAGACGAGCATCAAGTTTTAAGTGTTACAACTCAAAAGCCAATAGTTCAAGAACGAGTGTTGTAAAAACTTAGGAAAAATAAGCATCTGACCCATATGGACCCACTTGAAGACTATCAACTCAGGTGCTTCTCCTCTTCTGTTAGGAATGACCAAAAAGGCTTGAAGACATAGAGTGTCTACTCGTTCCCAGGCGGTGAAGATGTTGGGGCAGCAGGGTCGACGTTGGAGTTGGGCGCTGCAGAGGGGCCTGATGCAGAATCTTGGTGTAGTGAAGCCATCGCTGGTGAAGTGGCGTCATCCTCTTCATCAATGACTCTCGCAACAATAGTTGGAGCCGAAGATGAGTAGTCAGAGTCTTCAAGGGAAGGAGTTGGACACTAACTTGCTGATTGTGGAGGCCTGGAGTCAAACTTGAAGCGCTCAATGAAGCCATCTGCTTGAAGATCGTCTTTAGAACAAAGCATTGTGAGGCTCTTCCAGGAACTCCGACAGGCTTCATGTGCAACAAAAGAGTTCTTGGTTGCAAGGTTGCGAATAAGATTGACATCAATTAGAAGACACCGCATCTGGCGCTTCAGCCTGTCATGATGCCTATCTTGCTTCTGGTGAAGTGACACAAGAAGCTCTCTATCATTCAGGACATGAGCATGCTTTTGAGGCCTTTGAGCTACCGTGCTGGCTGTTGCATCAGTGTTTGCATGACGAGGCAGCCGAACCTGACCAGCAAGTGGACCAGCAGGGGCAGTAGGATTAGGCACATGAACGCCTTCAATAGGCCGAGCTAAGCTTTGAAAGGCGACATTTTCTTCATGTATAGGCTCCTTGGCAGGCTCAGGGTAAATAGCTTCATGAGACATGTCCACTTTAGGCAAGAATACAACATGGTTTCTCGCTGAAGCTTGATAGTTGATGGTTGAGTGAAGCTTAATCAGCCGCATGACCCATGGAGCATAAAACCTGAGGCCAAAAAGTGCAATGCCTGAAGCTGCCAATTGTCGGATGAATAAGTCTTGAGTGTTGAACCTAATCCCATGGATGATGTAGAAGACCAATGTCTTCATAGTGCCTTCAAGCATGGCATCAGGAGAATTCCCTTTGATAGGCCACAGAGTATGCCTCAGAATGTGATATATAGTACAGGGCAGTGTGACACTCCAAAATTTGTGTTGTTTTTGTTTTCAGCAAAAGCCTTGCTTGGTTTGAAGAAGGTCATTTAAACCCTTCTTAAAAACCTCTCTTCTGAATTTTTCTTCTCAAAAGCATTTCTTGGATTTATTTTCTTCTAAAAAGAAACCTTTTTGGTATTGGGTTATTCTTTGGTTTTGATCCATCCTTGATTTTACCATGCCTCTTGTGGTAAATTTCTCCCAAAACCCTCCTTCCACTTTGGTACCACTCAAACATTCTGTCCAAACTAGTAAAATCTATTTTTGGACTTTATTCCAATTATTTCCTCTCCCAAAATAATTATGTCTTTTCTTTTGAGCCTAAGTGATTTGCAAAGCAAGTACCCTAATGCTTTTGAGTTTTGACCTCAAACCAACTCCCTTGGATAGTCCTTGGTACCTACAACCCAGAACCATCTTGATCCACTCTTCCTCTTTTCAAAAATTTCAAAATTTAACCTCTGCAAATTTGGACCAGATTCATCATTTTTGATGAAATTCATATCTACACTTCTCCAAAAAATTCTACCAAAATTCAGGCAGCCCTCAGATGCAATGAGAGACCACCACACCAAAGATCAGCTCAAGAAAAATTTCCCACGTGCCAAAACCATTCTGTCGAACACCTTGCATGCACTTGTTTACATGCATCTTGATTAAATTCAGAAAGTTCAGAGTTTCGGTGTCAATCTTAAATCGATTAATTCAGTCACATGTTCACGGTGCCTTTGGC
This sequence comes from Aegilops bicornis, assembly GCA_021605145.1. Classification (NCBI taxonomy): domain Eukaryota; kingdom Viridiplantae; phylum Streptophyta; class Magnoliopsida; order Poales; family Poaceae; genus Aegilops; species Aegilops bicornis. Next base: position 343,991,540 of record CM038670.1, read on the forward strand.
ACGTTGCTCACGGCCTAAGCGTGCCTGTCCGAGACCTCACACGCAGCGTGCTTGGCGCGTTCTGGCGTCGGTGGCATACGACCCGCCCTGGCTGGCGTGTCTTGCGGTGGCGAACCACCGTGGCGGCCGGCCGGGAGCGAGAACGGCGGCGAACGCCGTTCGGCACCGCCCAATCCTCTGAGTGGCTCAGTGGCCACTTCTCGCCAAGACACGCATGCAACACACCGTCGCCGTGGCGCGGCACACAAAGCATGCTCTCATCGCCGACGGACCAGCGCCGCCCGTTCCGTCGAATCCACCTGTGGCTCCTAATCCAAGCTGGTTTAAGCGTCAAACGGCACCAATGGAACTCCACGCCGACGCCCCACTCCTAAACCTCCCGACCAAGCTTTGCGCGCCCGTAACCATCACCGGAGAGGTCCTTTCACGGCCTCCGCCTCGAATCGCCTATATAAAGGAGCCCCGTGCTCGCTCTCGTGCTCACTCCACCCCTGCACTTCACCAAGACCACCTAGCCACTTTGGGAGGACCTCGAGGAGGTCTCCTCCCCCAACTCCGGCCGCCTCGATCCGCCTCGGCCACCAGCTTGATTCCTGCGGTGAGGCCATCTCGGCACCCAAACCTCATCCGCAGCCTTCTCTTACACCTAGTGCTCTAACCCCCACCTCAATTCGAACCTTGCAGCCCTCCTCGGCGAGATCCACCATCGCCTGAGCCGCCGTCCATGGGAGAAAGTGTCACCGTCGACGTGGTGCTCCCGACGCCTAAGTCCACCACCCACCGACGCGGAAGGACAAGCTAATACTCTTGGTACACTCCGATCTCACGACTCGCCGTGGTTCGACGCCGGGCGACCACCGCAGCCGGGCGCCGGGCCATGAGGTCTTTTAACCGACATGTGGACCCCCATGTCAGCCTCTCTTTCTTTTCCCGAACTGCTTTTCCGTTGGCGCCTTGGGCAGAGTACGTTTTCCATGTGGGCTTGCGGCGTTTCTATTCGAACCGTTTTGTTTTCTCAGTTAAACCCCTGAACTTTTCTGTTTCATTACAGATGAGTCCCTGGACAGAAACCCTTATAACTTTTTAATAAAAAGTGATTTTTGAGTGATTCTTTTTCTGACAGTCTTATAATTTTGTCTAGTTTTTTATAGGATTTATTTGAAATATTTTTGGACCAACTTTCTGTACTCCACGTTATTTACGTTAGCGCGTGTATTTTTGTTACCATAGATACCGGAGGAGGTAGCGGAACCATGAACTTCGCCGAGCTAGACCCCGACTACTCTGAACCAGGCAAGCATGTTTGAACTTTTGATATGATGAGTGTTCTGGCAGGTTTGCATTAAGTAGTTTCATGGCATGTTTGTGAGCATACCGATGAAGGTTATTTTTCATGCAAATTTGAGGCAAGTGAGTTCGATAATTCATACGTATTGGATGTGAATGTGCATGGCCATGTGTTGGCATGAGGATGGGTAAGATGGCAGTGTTGTAGCATGCCAGTCTTATGCAATGCTATTTGACTTCAGTGTCAACCCGTATCAGTTCGGTTCCCATCCATTTCCCTTCCCGTACTACCACATGTTTTCCGCAAGGGATATGGGTTAGTAAGTTGTGAACCGATTTCCTGGTACACACCAAATGGAGAGGCCGTGATGATGGTTCCATGGCCCTGGATTAAAGCCAGTCATCCGGTCAGGGGGCATGGGTGTTTCCGGTTGGGACCGAGAGGGGGCACCCTTAGAGCCTTGTGAATATAAATTTGATCCCATGCTATTCGAGATTGTGATCTCCCGTCTCAAAAGTTTTTCTCGGACGATGTCTAGGGTGATTCCTGGCATTCGTGAGGTAGGATGGGTGTGTACTGGTTAGCTGTGTTTCTTCCGAAATACCATAAACGGAACTAGTCCTTCAGGACTACGGAAATCCGTTGGCTGTGAGTAATTTTAGTACAAACTCTGCAGAGTCCTAAATTCCTCGAATCATCTTATCCATGTCCAAGTTCTGTATTATCTTATCCTGACAAGTGACAGTTTTGGTGACAGATACTCCGGTGTTTCACATGAGTACTAAGTCCGGTTAAATGTGTATTCCTGTGGATGGACTAACCCGTTTATACTCCTGTGTTGAATATTTATTACGAGTGCTATTTTCTTGTGATGTCGCTCAGACGTCCGACTGCGGCATTGTTGTTATTTATTTTCATTATAAGCCCTTTCTGTGATGTCGCTCAGACGTCCATCATGACATTGTTGTTATTTATTTTCATTATAAGCCCTTTACGTGATGTCGCCGAGACATCCATCATGACATTGTTGTTATTTATTTTCTTTATAAGCCCTTTACGTGATGTCGCTCGGACATCCGATCGCTGCATTGTTGTTATTTATTTTCTTTATAAGCCCTTTACGTGATGTTGCTCGAACGTCCGATCGTGGCATTGTTGTTATTTATTTTCATTATAAGCCCTTTACGTGATGTCGCCAGACGTCCGATCGTGGCATTGTTGTTATTTACTTTCATTATAAGCCCTTTACGTGATGTTGCTCGGACGTCCATCGTGGCATTGTTGTTATTTACTTTCATTATAAGCCCTTTACGTGATGTTGCTCAGACGTCCGATCGTGGCATTGTTGTTATTTACTTTCATTATAAGCCCTTTACGTGATGTCGCTCAGACGTCCGGATCGTGGCATTGTTGTTATTTACTTTCATTATAAGCCCTTTACGTGATGTCGCTCAGACGTCCATTGCTGCACGCATGTATCTTTATTTTCAATATAAGCCCTTTATGAGGTGTCGCTCGACGCCTCGATCGCGTGGCATGTTTTGCTTATTTCTTCACCCTTCGAGGCGTCGCTTCAGATACCCGATCGGTTTTGAGTTTATCTTCTTTGGGTCTTTGAGCGGACTACCGCCGATTCCCTTCTTGATTATTTTTGCTATGCTGTTTTAATTGAGAAATGTTGAGATTAACCATGTTACATTCATGCATTCATTTGTTATATCTTTTGTCCGAACTATCTTGCGAGTACTTTCATAGTACTCACCTGGCTTGTTGAATTGGCCAGATGCTGACAAAGGCGATCTCATGGACGAAGAGTTCGATAGCGAGTCCGACGCCTAGAGGAATCGGTCGATCTCGTGTGACCCTGGATCGATCATTGTGATATATCCGCTTCCACTACCCAAATGAAATTCATAGAGCCTCACCTCGACGCCGATGAGCCGCCAACGCAGATGAACTTATTAACCACCCGCATTGTGTTATTCCACCAACCACTCAAAGTTCGAGTCACTAGTATTTCCACCACACACCTTCGATTCACATCCTCCTCTATGTATAATCATTGGCTTGTTGTAATAATTGGTCGGGCATCTTGATCAAACCCACTTCGTAATATTGTAATGCTACTGGCTTATTGTATCAAAGTTTTTTCAACCGGTATGAAGGATTTTTCCTCATATTGGACTTCATAGTCGGTTGTTCAATAAATATTTTTGTTGAAAAACCGGTCGTGACAGGCAGGTACTCGAGGTCCTTGAAATAGAACTCCTTGGGGTATTTAGCATCAATTGGCAAAGGTTTCATCATGCTGAGCATTTGACTCATATTGGGCTCAGGCTTCTGGAAGACACTCTGCAGTTCTTAGCGATGGAGGCCGACAACTTTGGCTCCTCTGAGATCACCAGGAGTGGGCAGGGAAGTGAGCTCGATGATATCTTGAGCTTTAGCTTCATGATGGACATCCCCTACATCCACTCAAGGACCCATGTCTTCGGATCCCTGTTGTAGCCTGATATGTGTAGAGCGGCATAGAATTGCAGAAGAAGCTCTTCATTCCAGTGCTCCTTGTCGACGACAAATGGGAGCAGACCAACTTCACGGAAGCAGCCAAGTGCTTCTTCAAGGCATGGCAGTCCTGCAATGGCATCACAGTCAAGACACTTGTGGGAAAAAATCCGGTCTTGATTGTAGAGAATGCATGAATAGTAGCTCCTTTGTTGGTGGCTCCAGAACCTGTCAGATGAGATCTTTGGCTTCATGTTAGGGTTCTTGGCCTTGTCAAAGAAAGTGTTGTGCTCTCTGAAGCTGAGCACACTGAATGAGCCTTGTGTAGTGACAGCACTCGGAAGCCTTGGCAGCCTGGGCTTTGACTTATGTGTCTGAGGCCTTTGCTCCACATGATAGTCATATTGGGGACCAGGAGCAGTGGGTGGTGTCGGTGTCAAAACCGGCGGATCTCGGGTAGGGGGCCCCGAACTATGCGTCTAAGGCGGATGGTAACAGGAGGCAAGGGAAACGATGTTTACCCAGGTTCGGGCCCTCTCTATGGAGGTAATACCCGACTTCCTGCTTAATTGATCTTGATGAATATGAGTATTACAAGAGTTGATCTACCATGAGATCGTAGAGGCTAAACCCTAGAAGCTAGCCTATGGTATGATTGTTGTTGTCCTACGGACTAAACCCTCCGGTTTATATAGACACCGAAGGGGGCTAGGGTTACACAGAGTCGGTTACAACAGAAGGAGATCTACATATCCGTATCGCCAAGCTTGCCTTCCATGCCAAGAGAGTCCCATCCGGACACGAGACGAAGTCTTCAATCTTGTATCTTCATAGTCCAACAGTCCGACCAAAGGATATAGTCCGGCTGTCCGGATACCCCCTAATCCAGGACTCCCTCAGTAGCTCCCGAACCATGCTTCAACGACGATGAGTCCGGCGTGCAGATTGTCTTCGGCATTGCAAGGCGGGCTCTTCTCCAAATTCTGAATACTTTTTTGAATAGTGTCCGGCTTCCCATAAATGTTGCACTCCTTGGCTTCTGCGCCCAATAATGGAGATCCTCCATGCGGCGAGCGAATGCGAGAAGCCGGGGCATTTTTACAATTGCCACCCTAGCCATGTAGGCAAATCACCAATTAAAGAGACGGGGATCCACAAATCCATATCATACCATCCTCCCACAGCGAGTATCCATCGGAGCACGCCTGGAAAAAATCCATTCCAACATGGCCAGTCGCCGCAGCTCCTCCTCTCGCCCCCGTAGCCCTAAGCCCGGTGATTGGAAGAAGTGTTCCGTCCCGCATAGCCAACTAGTGAGGCTACAGACCCAGGGATTTCTCCCCCCAGCGTATATGGTCCCCGTTCGAGCCGGGCTTGCCACCTATAATGGCGGATAACAAGCAGAGTGCTTCCCCAATCCCTCCAAAGGGGAACGGGTATGCCTTGTCCCTTATTTATTAAGGGGACTAGGATTTCCAATTCACCCGTTCCTCCACGGGCTCCTGGAGTTCTCTGACCTCCGATTGCATAATTTCCTCCTGCCTCCATATTGCACATTCTTTGGCTATGTCGCTCTTTGCAAACTGTTTTTGGGCTGCAGCTCACTTCGAGCTATGGAATAGGCTATTACGCACTCGTACCCATACAGGAGGGGTCACTTTGTTTCAAGTGGGCGGAGCCAAATATGGCGCATCACCGGATCGGATACTTGTCCGGCACCCGAAGAAGGCATCCAAGACCGGCCTTCACAAAGGGTTCTATATAGAGGATGTCCTCTTAGGACCCTATTCGGATCGGCCTTCCCGAGTTTAATAATGTTCCTTCCTCAAGAAACGCCTAATTTGGCGACCGAGGAGCCTTCAGGAGGAAGATGATAGAGACGTTTCTTACCTGATGAGCCGGATAAAGGTGCTGGCTCTATCAGGACTGACCACAACCGAAGTTATGTCAATACGCATTATGCGAGGGGTGCGGGCGCTTCAATACCGAGGCCGCCCAATGTGGGACTTTAACGGGGAAGACGATGCCACCCGCTACGGCCGTAAGGGGCCGGACTCCGTTGCCGCTCTGGCAAAACTCTATCCGGTCTGTACAAGGGAGAGGAAGAGGAGTTCCTCCGCATCAAACCGCCGGACGGATTCTCCATGTACGATCCTCCGAGCTGGGTAAGCTGCCACTTTTCATGCCCTTCCCTTCCGCATTTCCACAATAAATGTCTTATTTTGCCCGTTCACCGCAGGAGCTGCGTAAGGTAGTAAGGGAGATAATAGCCCACCTCCACAACCAGAGGAACTTGAAGGGTCCCTCGACCCCGGTCTTCAAGAGGATCCGGACATATTCGTGGAGCTAATCGATAGGACATTTTATAAATTAAGTCGTGATGAGGCCATGGTGGCTATTACAACCGACTATCCGGGGCTACTGCTTGCCTCGCAGGTAAGTGAGACCAGGGGCCCAACCTTTGAGAAGTATCCCTTTCCACGCACCTTACCTTCCATATCTGCACGGTGTCTTACAGGGAAGGTCCTCCGGACGCCATGCCGAGCCCGTGGCGAGTTACCAGCAAGGGGTACCGAGGCCCGGCAGGCTGAAAAGAAAAGCGGTTCGGACTAAGACGCCGGTGCGGAGGTATGATATAAAACCTCGCTCCGAGGGTTTATCTTTGAAAACATAATAACACCCATATTTCCCAGAAGGAAAAATACTCGCCGGACTATATCCGGAGAAGTTTTCGATCACGCCCCCACTAGCCGGGCTCCAGGACCGGTCACGGAGGCGGGGCACGCGTCGGACGTTCCTCATACAGAGGATGCGGATAAAATCTCCGCTACAAATTCCGAAGTGGAGAGCGCCATGAATCACAGGCGGCGCCGGGCCGTACTACGTGACGCTTGTTTCTCCCAAGAGGCATTTGATGCCTTCAATTCGGGAGACACGTACATCCGTGCTGCTCAAAATGGTCTTGCTAGAGCCACGGACCAGTATGTAAAGGATATATGGGTAAGAAAATTTGATGATTATATACATCAGTAGCCCCTGAGACTTGAAACAGTTGGCACAACTGATTTAAGGATCATTATCTGTCTGAGTTCTTACGAGAAGAATACCCAATTGTCTCAAGAGCCGGAAGAGTGCAAGGCCCAAAGAACGGGCCGTAGTGGCCGCATTGAAGGAGTCCGAGAAGGCCCCCTCTGGTAAAACCTGCTTTAAAGAATGACAGGTACCATATAGGATGCAACATGCATGCAATTCTGACAATAAATATTGCAGATGACGCCGGAGTGAATCCGGATGAGCAACATGTCATACGGCGGCTAAAGGCTGGTGAGCGCGTGCTTACAAACGTTAGGCAGGAGAAAAACGATCTCCAAGATGCCAATACCTAGCTGAGCGTGGAACTAAAGGATGTTCACGCCCAGCTGTCAGACTCCGTGAAGGAGAACAAGCGGCTTCGACGCGGCATTTTCAGTAAGTGCTTGAACGAACTTCAAAAAGAGTTCGGCGAGGAAGCCTGCTAACAGAGTTATGTCTGCAGGTATGCAAACAGGTCTGCGGGTGATCTTCTACCAGAGCTCTCCCAACTGCACGAACAAGTTCGGTAGGTGATGCAAGGTGTTGCCCAGGCCTTGTGGCCATCCGTCTCCCTGCCAGAAGGGCTTGGAGGACTTGCAGAGAAGCTCAAGGGAGCGCGGTGGCGCTTCTGATTATGGAAGGTATCGGCCTGCCGTCAAGGTGCCAGGAAAGCCTGGGCCATGGTGAAGACGCGGTATACCAAGGCTGACCCAAACCACATGGCCGAGTTCGGACCTGTGGGGCTCGATGGGAAAGAAATCCCTATCAGTTTGGTGTATCACCAAGTAGAGTTAGCCGCCAAGTATTCCCAATAGGATTGTAGGCTAGACAACCTGTTGGATGGCATAGAAGAGGAATTTAATCAGTCTAAGTGACTATGTAATTTGAATGACATGTAGAATGTCTCTAGCCAGATTGTAAGTCATTTGTCATGGCGGACCTTTTCGCTTCAACCTCTGGACCCGATAATCCGGAGTGTATCCGAATACCAGCGCAGTTATGTAAAAACCGGGATATGCGTGGAAACTAGGCGTAGGGGTCATAAGTGCTTGAACAGACAAGTACCCAACTAGTTATATTATATTACATGGGTAGTAAGAAACATCTTCCAGGGAGAATAGTTTCGTTAAGGGTTCCTTTCCCTGGTTATGCATGCCCTAATGTGCATGTTCCAACTGCGAGAAGAGACGCACGCAAAAACATCTGGGGGCAAGTGGAAAAAACAAAAATTCATCTTTTATTCACCGATCAAATATTCCCTTATAAGAACACTAGCTTTCGGCTTCACCCAGTCTGAGGTACACATCCGGCTGAACCGGTAGTAACAATCGCAGAGGTGCTCCCCTTATGCCCTAGCCGAATTAACGTGAACGTAGGGCATAAATACAAGAGCCAAGCAACCCAGCTTGGCCAAAACTTAAGTCATATCGATGCATATAGTGGTGAAAAAAAGGTACATTCGGAAGAATAACACATGTGCGGGGCATGAAGCCCATAAAACATTTAAGCTTCTGTATAGGAAGCCCCCAGGTATAATGAGCGCGGCTGGCGCATCAAGATTGTGTAGTCAAAACACATTTTAGCCCTTCAAGGCCTCGAAAGAAAAGGGAAGAAAGAAAGAAAAGAAAGACAGATAACAAATGTATAAAATTTGACAGAGGTAAGGAGGCGAACACGGAGTCCAAAGCACTAGGCATAGAATCTTGAGTCTAGGTGTTCCATGGATTTGGCTCGAGGCGGTTGTCCGATGCGTCCCCGCAGACAGACGCTCCACCGGTTAAGACCTGGTCAATAATGAAGGGACCCTCCCATTTGGGCTTGAGCTTTTCCTTTTTATTATCCGGTAGGCGTAGAACGAGTTCACCAACGTTATAGGTTTTGGCCCGTACTTCTCTGCTTTGGTATATTCTAGCCTGTTGCTGGTAGAATACGGAACGAGCTTTTGCCACGTCACGCTCCTCCTCGAGGGTCCAAACTGTCCTGCCGATCGAGCTCGGCCTCTCTCTGTCTTCATACATGCGCACTCGAGGTGAGTCATGAATTATGTCGCAGGGCAGAACCGCCTCTGTGTCGTACACCATAAAGAATGGTGTGTATCCGGTAGTGCGATTCGGCGTGGTCTGCAGCCCCCAGAGTACGGAGTCGGGCTCCTCTATGGAGTGCGTGTTAGATTCCCTTAAGGACCGCACTAATCTGGGTTTGATGCCGCTCATGATAAGACCATTTGCTCGTTCGACTTGACCGTTAGTTTGTGGATGATAGACAGAAGCGTAATGGAGGTTGATGCCCATGTTGCTGTACCATAGTTTCACCTCGTCGGCAGTGAAGTTTGTGCCGTTGTCAGTGATGATGATGTGGGGGACACCATAACGGTGTACAACCCCGGATATAAAGTCTATCACTGGTCCGGATTCGGCCGTTTTAACAGGTTTGGCTTCTATCCATTTGGTGAATTTATCCACCATTACCAAGAAGTATTTTTTCTTATGGGTTCCCCCTTTAAGGGTTCCAACCATGTCAAGCCCCCAGACCGCAAAAGGCCAGGTAATGGGGATTGTTTGTAGGGCGACGGGTGGCATATGGCTTTGGTTTGCAAAGAGCTGGCAACCAACGCAGCGTTGGACCAAGTCCTGTGCGTCTGCTCGGGCCATCGGCCAATAAAATCCTGTACGGATGGCCTTACTTACGAGGGCCCGGGCTACGGCATGGTGGCCACCGAGTCCGGCGTGAATTTCTGCCAGAAGCTTCCGCCCTTCCTCTTCGGAGATGCACCTTTGAAGGAATCCGGTGGTGCTTTTCCTATAGAGTTCTCCCTCATGGACCTTGTAGGCTTTAGATCGTCGCACAATGCAGCGTGCCTCATTTTGGTCCTTGGGAAGTTCCTGCCTGGTTAGGTAGGCCAGGAATGGTTCAGTCCATGGGGCAATGATGGCCATTATTACGTGGGGTGAAGGTGTTATTTCGGTGGCGGAGCCACCGATTATGTCAGAGTGTTCGGTATCTGGCGTTGTAGCCGGGTCCGGACTGTTGTTGCTTGTTTCCCCTTCCCATGCCACAGATGGCTTAAACAACCTTTTCAAGAATATGTTGGGTGGGACCGGATCGCGCTTAGCGCCGATACGGGCACGGACGTCCGTGGCCTGATTGTTTTCCCGAGCCACATGGTGGAATTCGGCCCCTCGAACCGAGCTGACATCTTGAGTATGGCATTGCGATAAGCCGCCATTTTCGGATCTTTAGCGTCGAAGTCTTCATTTATTTGGGATATTGCGAGGTTCGAGTCCCCGCGCACCTCCAGGCGTTGAATGCCCATGGATACTGCCATCCGAGACCATGTAACAGGGCCTCATATTCGGCGGCATTGTTGGAGTCTGTATACAGTATTTGGAGTACATATTGGACTGTTTCTTCGGTGGGGGACGTCAAGATGATGCCAGCCCCCAGACCGACCAACATTTTAGAGCCGTCGAAGTGCATAATCCAGTTGGAGTATCCGCCGTATTCCTTAGGGAGTTCGGCTTCTGTCCATTCGGCGGCAAAATCGGCCAATACCTGCGACTTAATAGCTCGCCAAGGTTTATATGTTATGTCGAATGGGAGGAGCTCTATGGCCCATTTGGCAATCCGGCCTGTGGCGTCGCGGTTGTTTATTATGTCGTTCAGTGGCACTTCAGAGGCCATCGTAATTGAACACTCTTGAAAGTAGTGTCGTAGTTTCCGGGATGCCATGAGTACCGCGACGCTATCTTTTGATAATGCGGGTACCGTGATTTGCATGGGGTGAGGACGGTGGATACATAATATACCGGCCTTTGAAGGGGAATTTATGTCCGTCTGTTCTCGCTCGACGATGAGTGCTGCGCTTACAACTTGATGAGTCGCTGCTATGTATAGCGACATCGGTTCGCCGATGTTTGGCGCGCCAGATTGGGTTGGTGGCCAGTATGGCTTTTATTTCTTCCAGTCCGGCCGTGGCATCATCCGTCCACTCGAAGTGTTCGGTGCACCGAAGAAGGCGATAAAGGGGTAGTGCCTTTTCTCCTAATCGGGAGATAAAGTTACTTAAGGCCGCAACGCATCCAGTTAATTTCTGGATTTGCTTGAGGTCTGTTGGGATGGCCAATTGTGACAGGGCTCGGATTTTAGCCGGATTTGCTTCAATCCCTCTACTGGAGACGATGAAACCCAGGAGCTTTCCGGCGGGCACGCCGAAAACGCATTTTTTCGGATTGAGCCTGATGTCGTATGTTCAGAGGTTGTTGAACGTACGCCTCAAGTCGTCTATCAAAGAGTCGACGTGTCTGGTTTTGATGACCACATCGTCTACGTATGCTTCCACTGTTTTGCCGATTTGCATTTCCAGGCATGTCTAAATCATGCGTTGATACGTTGCACTGGCGTTCTTAAGCCCGAAAGGCATTGTGTTGAAATAGAAGGGGCCGTATGGCATGATAAACGCCGTTGCGGCTTGGTTGGGCTCGACCATCTTGATTTGGTGGTAGCCGGAGTATGCATCGAGGAAGGACAATGAGTCGTGTCCCGCGGTGGCGTCGATAATTTGATCGATGCGGGGGAGGGGGAAGGGATCCTTTGGGAAAGCTTTATTGAGGTCTTTGAAGTCGACATATAAGCGCCAAGGATTTGTCCTTCTTTGGTACCATCACCAGGTTTGCAAGCCAGTCCGGCTGTTTTATTTCTCTGATGAATCAGGCCTCCAATAACTTGGCTAGCTCCTCGCCCATAGCTTGTCGCTTAGGTTCGGAGAAGCGCCGAAGAGTCTGCTTGACCGGCTTGAACCATTTTAGAATGTTAAGGCTATGCTCAGCCAACTTGCGTGGGATTCCTGGCATATCTGATGGGTGCCGGGCAAATATATCCCAGTTCTCGCGCAGGAACTCCCGTAGTGTGGCGTCCACATCGGGGTTTAACTGTGCCCCAATTGAGGCTGTTTTGGTAGGGTCCGTTGGGTGGACTTGGAATTTGACTATTTCGTCCGCTGGTTTGAAAGAGGTGGACTTGGGTCTCTTGTCGAGTATCACGTCGTCCCTGTCCACGGTCGAGCGTAGCGCAGTTAACTCCTTTGCCGCAAGGGCTTCGGATAGTGCCTCGAGGGCTAGTGCGGCTGTTTTGTTTTCGCCGCGGAGCGCTATGTCTGGATCACTAGCTAGAGTGATAATTCCATTGGGCCCAGACATTTTGAGCTTCATGTACCCATAATGGGGTATAGCTTGGAAGATCGTGAATGCCTCCCGCCCTAGAAGGGCGTGGCATCCGCTACTAAACGGGGCCACTTGGAATGTTATTTCTTCGGACCTGTAATTTTCCGGTGTGCCGAATACCACATCTAATGTGATTTTCCCAGCGCAACGTACCTCCCGACTGGGGATGATTCCTCTAAAGGTTGTGCTGTTGTGCTCAATGCGGTTCAAGTCTATTTCCATTTTTTGAAGAGTTTCCCCGTAAATGAAGTTTAATCCTCTGCCGCCGTCCATGAGCAATTTAGTGAGCCGAAAGCCGTCCACAATTGGACTATGGACTAATGCGGCTGGTGCTCGGGCTGTTCGGCATTTAGGTTCGTCACTAGAATTGAAGGTGATAGCCGTGTCGCTCCATGGATTTATTGCTGCCACCTGGCAGATCTCGCAAGGCTGCGGAGTGCTCGCTTGCGCCTATTATTCGAGGTGAATGTCTCAAAGACTGTTAAGACCGTATTGTAATTCGCGGGATGTTGCTCTGCGGTGTTTTGAATGAGGAGATCCTCACCGCTCTTAGCAACCTGCTGGAGTACCCAACATGCTCTAAGGCTGTGTGTCGGTGTCAAAACCGGCGGATCTCGGGTAGGGGGTCCCGAACTGTGCGTCTAGGCGGATGGTAACAGGAGACAAGGGACACGATGTTTTACCCAGGTTCGGGCCCTCTCGGTGGAGGTAAAACCCTACGTCCTGCTAGATTAATATTGATGATGTGTGTTACAAGAGTAGATCTACCACGAGATCAAAGAGGCTAAACCCTAGAAGCTAGCCTATGGTATGATTGTTGTCCGTCCTACGGACTAAAACCCTCTGGTTTATATAGACACCGGATAGGGTTAGGGTTACACAGAGTCGGTTACAATGGTAGGAGATCTACATATCCGTATCGCCAAGCTTGCCTTCCACGCCAAGGAAAGTCCCATCCGGACACGGGATGAAGTCTTCAATCTTGTATCTTCATAGTCTTGGAGTCCGGCCGATGATGATAGTTCGGCTATCCGGACACCCCCTAGTCCGGAACTCCCTCAGTAGCCCCTGAACCAGGCTTCAATGACGATGAGTCCGGCGCGCATGTTGTCTTCGGCATTGCAAGGCGGCTTCTCCTTCAGTCTTCATGTTCCCGTCGAATAGTGTCTGGCTTCTTTATAAATGTTGCGCTCCTTGGCTTCTACGCCCAATAATGTCCTTCTTCTACGTGTCGCATTTAATGCGAAAGGCTGGGATATTTTTACATTTTACCCCCTAGCCGTACGAACGAGCCGCCTACAAGAGAGGCGAGGATCTAGATCCAGCTCACACCATCCTCCGTCCGCAAGTTCTCATTGAAGCGCCTCTGACAAAAACCCATTCCATCATGGATAGCCGACGCGGCTCCTCCTCTCGGCCCCAGCCCTAAGCCCGGAGATTGGGGAGATGCTCGATTCCACACAGCAAGCTAGTGGTGCTTCAAACCGAGGGATATCTTCCCCAGCTTTCATGGTTCCGGTTCGAGCCGTCTTGGCCACCTACAAGGGTGGGAAGCGGAGAGGCGTCTAACCCTTCCAAAGGGGAGCGGGTATGCTTTGTCTCCTATCTAATAAGGGGACTCGGATTTCCCATACATCCGTTTCTCCGGGGGCTCCTAGAGTTCTACGGACTCCAACTCCACCACCTCACGCCCGCCTCCATTTTGCACATCACGGGCTTCGTAGCTTTTTGCGAGCTGTTCTTGGGCATCGAGCCCCATTTTGCCCTGTGGAAGAGATTGTTTTTTCTCGTACCCCATTCTCATGAGGGGTCGATATACCAAGTGGGCAGAGCCGAAATATGGCGCATCGCGGGACGGATATCTATCCGGCACCCGAAGAAGGCGTCCAAGACTGGCCTTGAGAATGGTTCTACATGGAGGACGCCCCTCTGCTTTGGATCCGGTCCGGATCGGCCTCCGAGTTCAACAATGCTCCCTTGAAGAAACGCTGAGTTGGCTCCCTTGAGCCCTCAACGGGAAGATGACAGGAGGCGTCCATTATCTCGATTGGCGGATTAGGTTATCGGCCCATTCCGGATTGACCATGATTGAGTCATGTCCACGTGCATTATGCGAGGTGCAGCCACTCCAATATAGGGGCCACCCTATGTGGGATTTCAACGGGGAAGATGACGCCACCCGTCATGGCCGCAAAGGGCTAGGCTCGGCACGATCCGGCAAAGATCCTATCCGGCTTGTACAAGGAGAGGAGGAGGACTTCCTCCGCAAGAATCCGTTGAATGGATTTTCTATGCATAACCCTCGGAGCTGGGTAAGCGGATGTTCATCTACCCGATCCATACCTTTTTTGTAAAGTCAAGTATCTTACTCTGTGATTTCGACGCAGGAGCTGCGCCGGGACGTGGAGGGCATACGAAGCCTAGCTCCACAGCCCGAGGATCCGGAATGATCCCTTGATCCGGCCTCCGAAGAGGATCCGGACATAAAGGTGGAGCTGATTGACGGGGTGTTCCACCAACGTAGCATAGACAATGCCCTAGTCGCCATTACAGCTGACTACCCCGGTTTGTTTTCGGCCTCCCAGGTGACTACGACCGAGGTCTTGACACCACCATTTGATCCGCGCTCAATTCTGACCATCCCATGCTGATGGGGTATCGCAAGATGTGCCTTTAAGGCGGGAAGCCGAACCCGCGGCGGCCGACCAACAAGGATCAGTCCGGCCCGGTAGGAGGAAGAGGAGTGCGGCGCAAACCGAGACGTCGCCGCAACGGTATGGAGCACCGCTATTTTTAAGGGAAGGATCCCCAGAAGGTATATTAATGCTCATAACTTTTCCAGAAAGAGCACTTGCCGGACAGTGTCCGGAGAGGTTGCCAATCAAGCCTCCGCCGGCCATGCTCCAACGCATGGTCCGGGAGGGAGGTGAATACAAAGGCGTAAATCGGACGCTCCTCCGACGGAGGATGCCGACAGAGCTGTCCGCCACCCGATGCGAGGTGGAGAGCGCCATGAATCACAGCGTCGCCGACAGTTCTTCGTGACGCGTGTTTCTCCCGAGGCGTTAAATGCCTTTAAAGCGGGAACGCGCACCTCCGTGCCGCTCAAGATGGGTTAACCAGAGCCACGAGCAAAGTATGTGAAAGACATACGGGTAAGTAATTTTAATAGTTATATATGCCAAGAGTCTCGAGACTTAAAATAGTTGAAATAACTGATTTAAGGATCGAATTATTATCTTGGTCTTGCGGAGAAGAATACCCAGCTGTCCCAGGAGCTCCAAGAGTGCAAGGCCCAACTTGAAGTCAAGACTGCCGCCACAGGTGGGAGCCACGAGACCCCGGCTGGTAAGGCGTACTTTTAAAAGATAATTATTTAGCAAAGTGTGGCGTGAATCGACAATAATAGTGCGAGAGGGCGCGGACTAGATCCGGACAAGCAACAGCTACTGCGTCGGCTAAAGGCGGCGAGAGGGTGCTTATGAAGGTGCAGCAAGAGAGAAACAAGCTCCAAGATGCCCACACCCAAGGAGAAGAGCTGAAAGGTGTTCGGGCCCACTGTCTGGCTCCGTGAAGGAGAATCGGTAACCGTCGCGGCATTTATAGTAAGTGCTTGAACGAATTCCTTTGAAAAGAAGAATTCGGCGAGGAAGACGATTGATGAAATATGTCTTTAGGTGTGCTCACAGGTCGCCTGCTGGAGGAAATGCTCGAGTCAACGGGTGACCAACTTCCCGAGCTAGTTCAATTGCTCGAACGTGTTCGGCAGCGATGAGTGGCGTCGTTCATGCTTTATGGCCATCCGTCTCCCTACCCGAGGGCCTTGGTGAGCTTCTTGAGAAGCTTCAGGAGCACGGCGGCGCCTCCGTTTGTGGAAGATATCGGCTGCCGTCGAGCGCCAGGAGGCTGGGCCATGGTGAAGACACATTACAGAAGTCGACCCAAACCACATGGCCGAGGTCGGACTGCGGGGCACGATGGGAAGGAGATCCTGTGAGCTTGATGTATGGCCAAGTAGAACGGGTCATGAAATATTCCCAACAGGATCAGAATTAGACACTGTTAGATGGGATTGAAGAGGAGTACAATCGGTCGGTTTAGTGATGTAATTTGAAATGATATGTAAAATGCCTTCTAGCCGGATTGTAGATCGTTTGTCTTTGCGGATCGTTTCGCTTCAACCTCGGGACCCAATAGTCCGGAGTGTGTCCGAATACCCTTACGGTTATAAAATAACCGAGGCATGCATGGAGACAAGGCGTCGGGGTCATAATTGCTTTATCAGACAAGTGCCCAACTAGTTATGTTATATTACATGGTTAGTAAGAAACATCTTCCAGGGAGAATAGTTCCGTTAAGGGTTCCTTTCCCTGGGAGGCATGCCCTAAAGTGCAATGCTGGACTGCGAAAATAACAGAAAAAGCATCTGGGGGCAGATAAATAAGTAAGTAATAAGTCATCTTTCAAGTCACCGACCGAATATTCTCTTAAGAACGCTAGCTTTCGGCTTCACCCAGTCTGAGGTACACATCCATTTGACCCGGCGATAATAATCGCAGAGGTGCTCCCTTTACCTCCTAGCCAAACAATCAGAACGAGGGGTAAGCACAGGAGCCAGGCAACCCAGCTTGGCCAAAACTTAAGTCATATCGATGCATATAATGGTGAATAAAAGGTACATGCGGAAGTATGACACATGTATTGGGCATGAAGCCCATATGAATAAGCACATTAAAGAAGCCCCAGTATAATGAGTGCCAGGGGGCACATCAAGTGTGTGCGAACAAAGCGCAAATCAGCCCATAAAAGGTAAAAAAAAGGTGCGAAGAAGGAGGAGGAGGAGACACAGTAAAAACAAGGAGCGGGCGGGGGAGTCAGACGAACCCCGAGTCCGGCGTTAGGCGTAGAATCTTCGGAGACGGGCTGCGTTCCATGGGTTCGGCTCGAGTCGGTTGTCCGATGCGTTATGTAGGGCAGATGCGCTCCGCGGTCAGGACTTGGTCGATGATGAAGGGACCTTCCCACTTGGGCTTGAGTTTGTCCTTTTTCTTGTCCGGCAGGCGTAGAACAAGTTCGCCAACATTGTAAGTTTTGGCCCGTGCTTCTGCTTTGATATCTTGAGCCTTTGTTGATAAAATGCGGAGCGAGCCTTTGCCACGTCCCGCTCCTCCTCTAAGGCGTCCAGACTGTCCTGCCGATCTAGCTCGGCTTCTCTTTCTTCGTACATGCGCACGAGGTGAGTCATGAATTATATCGCAGGCGGGACTGCCTCTGCGCCAGATACCATGAAAAATGGTGTGAATCCGGTAGTTCGGTTTGGCATGGTACGCAGCCCCAGAGTACGGAGTTGAGCTCCTCTACCGGTCGTGTTAGATTCCTTGAGGACCGCACTAGTGCAGGTTTGATGCCGCTCATGATTAGACCATTTGCTCGCTCAACTTGACCGTTAGTTTGGGGGTGATAGGCGAAGCGTGTCGAGCTTAATGCCCATGTTTTTGCACCAGAGTTTAACCTCATCGGCCGTGAAGTTCGTGTCGTTGTCAGTGACGATGCTGTGGGGGACACCCAAACGGTGTACTACCCCGGATATGAAGTCTATCACCGGTCCGGATTCTGTCGTTTTAACCGGCTTGGCCTCAATCCATTTGGTGAATTTGTCCACCATGACCAATAAGTATTTGTGCTTGTGGGTTCCCCCTTTAAGGGGTCCGACCATGTCAAGTCCCCAGACATAAGCGGCCAGGTAATGGGTATAGTTTTGAGGGCGGTGGGTGGCATATGGCTCGATTAGCAAAGAGCTGGCAACCGACGCATCGTTGGACTAAATCTGAGCATCTGCGGGGCTGTCGGCCAATAAAATCCTGTACGGAAGGCCTTGCCTACAAGGGCCCGGGCTACAGCGTGGTGCCCTCCGAGTCCGGCGTGAATTTCAGCCAGGAGATTTCGCCCTTCCTCTTCGGAGATACAACTTTGAAGGACTCCGGTTGTGCTTTTCTTATAAAGCTCTCCCTCATGGACCTTGTAGGCTTTAGAACGCCGAACTATGCAGCGAGCCTCATTTTGGTCTTTGGGAAGTTCCTGCCGCATTAAGTAGGCTAGGAATGGTTCTGTCCACGGGGCAATGACTGCCATTATTCGTGAGCTGAAGGTGTTATTTCGTTGGCTGAGCCACCGATTGTGTCAGAATGGTCTGAGTTAGGTGATGCAGCTGGCTCCGGATTGTTATTTCCGGACTCCTCTTCCCATAATACGGACAACTTAAAGAGCCGTTCCAGGAAGATGTTAGGAGGGACGGCGTCTCGTTTCGTGCCGATGCGTGCTAACACGTCTGCTGCCTGGTTATTATCCCGGGCTACATGATGGAATTCTAGTCCTTTGAACCGAGCTGACATTTTTAGGACGGCGTTGCGGTAAGCTGCCATTTTTGGATCTTTGGCGTCGAAGTCTCCATTTACTTGGGATATTGCGAGGTTTGAATCCCCGCGCACCTCTAGGCGTTGAATGCCCATGGAGATTGCCATCCGGAGGCCATGTAGGAGGGCCTCGTATTCGGCTGCGTTGTTGGAGTCCATGTACATTATTTGAAGTACGTATTGGATTGTGTCTCCCGTTGGGGACGTCAGGACAACGCCAGCCCCCAAGCCAGCCAACATTTTGGATCCGTCGAAATGCATGATCCAGTTGGAGTACGCGCCGTACTCTTTAGGGAGTTCGGCGATGAAGTCCGCCCGAACCTGCGACTTTATAGCTCGCCGTGGTTTGTAGGTTATGTCAAATGGTAAGAGCTCGATAGCCCATTTTGCAATCCTGCCCGTTGCGTCGCGATTGTTTATAATATCGTTGAGAGGTACTTCGGAGGCCACCGTTATTGAACACTCTTGAAAGTAGTAACGCAGCTTCCGGGATGCCATGAACACCGTGACACGCTATCTTTTGATAATGTGGGTACCGGATTTGCATGGAGTTAGAACAGTGGATCGTAGTACCTTTGGTTTTTGAAGAGGAATTTGTGCCCTTCGCTTTCTCGTTCAACGACGAAGTACCGCGCTAACAACTTGATGTGTTGCTGCGATATATAATAACATAGGCTCGCCAGGTTGGGCGCGCGTAACCGGATTTGTTGCCAATATGGCCTTTATTTCTTCGAGTCCGGTTTGTGGCACATCCGTCCATTCGAAATGTTCGATTGTCTTGGGAGGAGGCGGTAGAGGGCGAGCCTTTTCTCCCAAGCGAGAGATGAAGCGACTTAAGGCGCTCTGGCGTCCGGTTAGTTTTATGTATCTGCTTGAGGTCTTTTGGAATATCCAATTGTGACAGAGCTCGGATTTTGGCGGGTTTGCTTCAATTCCTCGACCGGATCTGATGAAGCCAAGAGCTTTCCTACCGGTACGCCAAGACGCATTTTTCCGGATTGAGCTTAATGTCATATGCTCGGAGGTTGTCGAATGTCACCCTCAAGTCTTCTACTAGAGTTCCGGCGTGTTTGGTCTTGACGACCACATCGTCTCACGTATGCCTCTACTATTTTGCCTATCCGGGTAGCGGACCTGTTTGAATCATCTTGTTGATATGTTCTTATTTGGCGTTTTGAGTCTGAAGGGCATTGTGTTGAAGCAGAATGGCCCGTATGGAGTAATGAATGCCGTTGCGGCCTGGTCTTTCTCCGCCATCTTGATTTGATGGTATCCGGAGTATGCGTCGAGGAAGCACAATGAATCGTGCCCTGCGGTAGCATCGATGATTTGGTCGATGCGAGGGAGGGGAAAGGGTCCTTTGGAAAGGCCTTGTTAAGGTCTTTAAAATCGACGCAGGCGCTGTGGATTTGTCCTTTTTGGTACCATTACTAGATTGGCTAGCCAGTCCGGATGCTTTATATCTCTGATGAATCCGGCTTCTAAGAGTTTGGCTAGCTCTTCTCCCATTGCCTGTCTTTTGGGCTCGGAAAATCGCCGAAAAGTTTGTTTGACTGGCTTGAATCCTTTTAGGATATTTAGGCTGTGCTCTGCCGACTGCGTGGGATTCTGGCATGTCACGAAGGATGCCGAGCAAAAATGTCCCAATTTTCGAAGGAATTCTTGTAGTCTTGACCTCGAGATCGGGACTTAATTGTGCCCCAATGGAGGCCGTCCTTGTGGGGTCCGTTGGATGGACCTGAAATTTGACTATCTCGTCTGCTGGTTTAAAAGAGGTGGATTTGGACCTCTTATCGAGTATCACATCGTCCCTATCCACCGTGGAGCGCAGCGTAGCTAGTTCCTCTGCCGCTAGGGCTTGGACAATGCCTCTAGGGCGGTCTGGCTGTCTTATTTTCAGCTGAGTGCCGATATCTGGATCCTTTGGCGAGAGTGATTATCCCATTGGGTCCGGGCATTTTGAGCTTCATGTACCCGTAGTGGGGTATAGCTTGGAAGATTGTGAATGTCTCTCGCATACGACAAAGCGTGATATCCGGCTGCCGAATGGGGCCACTTGAAACGTGACCTCCTCGGACCTGTAATTGTCCGGTGAGCGAACACTACATCTAGTGTGATTTTTCCTGCGTGGCGTACTTCTCGACTAGGGATTATCCCTCACGAAGGTTGTCTTTGCTTCGCTCAATGCGGCTCGATCAATTTCCATTTTTGAAGGGTTTCCTCATAGATGAGGTTTAATCCGCTGCCGCCATCCATGAGTACCTTAGTAAGACGAAAGCCACCTACTATCGGACTAAGGACCAATGCAGCTGGTGCTCTAGCTGTTCGGAATTTAGGTTCATCGCTGGCGTTGAAGGTGATAGCCGTGTCGCTCAATGGATTTGTTGTTGCTACTTGGTAGACTTCGGCGAGGCTGCGGATTGTTCGTTTATGCATGTTATTTGATGCGAAAGTCTCGAAGACTGTTAATACCGTACTGGTACTGCTGGGTTGGTTGCCCGGGGCGAAAAAGCCTACACCACTTTTGGCCACCTGCCGTAGTATCCAACACGCTCGAAGGTTGTGTGTTGGAGTGCCGCCCTCCGTGCTGTGGATTTTGCAGGTCCGTTGAGCCAACCCTCCAGTACGGTTCCGTACCCTTTAGGGGTTTTGGTTTTTGGTATTCAACCCGGTGCTTGATAATGATGCACCCTTTTGTTCCAGACTAGGGATGTATTCGGGCGGATTATCCCCAAATTTACTTTCGGTTTTCAGGCACTCTCCATCGCACAAGATACTTTTGTACTATGGTCGCCAAGTCGATAAAGCATGTAATTTCATGACGACTTATGGCGTTTAGGATTCCTTGTCCGTGCAATTATTGCAGAAAATTGGGATTGCGTCCTCCTCTCGGCAGTCCTTTATCCTGTTCTTAACCGGGAGGAATCTGGCTCGATAATGATGTCTTTGTTTCAGGGCTCTTGCCGAATTCCAGAGAGGTCGCTAATGTTTGGGTGGGCGGGTGGAAATAGATCCGGAACCATGTACAATTCAGGACTCAAGGGCCGAGAAGTTTACGAACTTCGAAGATTGGATTTTTGTGTGTTAAACAATGAGTCAAACCCGCCGCCTGACTTTAAGTTCAGGGCTTGGTCGACGTCCGTCCCTCTGCGGGAATCCGACATGGAGGGACCGGGAATCCAGACGCAACTAGTCTTTAAGATACAAGAAGAATCACCGCATTGCTGCTCTATCACAGCAACATGATGGGTAGCCTGGGGAAAATTGATCTCTCTCAGATCGGTTTTAGGCCCGATACGGTCGTAGTCTATGGCGACTCCCAGGGCAGCGATGCGATCCAAGAGCTCGTTAATGGAGGAGAGCTCGATCGGATCTAACTGTTCGGCAAGTTCCGAACTAACCTGGAGATTGGTTTTGATGACTCGAGAGGTCATCATCGGTGTGATGGCGGATGGCGGTCATAAGAAAACCACCTAGCCGAAGAGTCTGGCTAGCGGCCAAGGCTCCTTCGGCGATAGTATCGTCTCTAAAGACGAGATGAGGCATCCTACCTGATGGCGACGACACAGAGGAACTCTCAATGAAAGCACCAATGTCGGTGTCAAAACCGGCGGATCTCGGGTAGGGGGTCCCGAACTGTGCGTCTAGGCGGATGGTAACAGGAGACAAGGGACACGATGTTTTACCCAGGTTCGGGCCCTCTCGATGGAGGCAAAACCCTACGTCCTGCTAGATTAATATTGATGATGTGTGTTACAAGAGTAGATCTACCACGAGATCAAAGAGGCTAAACCCTAGAAGCTAGCCTATGGTATGATTGTTGTCCGTCCTACGGACTAAAACCCTCCGGTTTATATAGACACCGGATAGGGTTAGGGTTACACAGTCGATTACAATGGTAGGAGATCTACCTATCCGTATCGCCAAGCTTGCCTTCCACGCCAAGGAAAGTCCCATCCGGACACGGGACGAAGTCTTCAATCTTGTATCTTCATAGTCTTGGAGTCCGGCCGATGATGATAGTTCGGCTATCCGGACACCCCCTAGTCCGGAACTCCCTCACTGTGCGTTGGTGTGGTATCCACCGTACTGTGAATTTTGCAGGGTCCGTTAAGCCATCCCTCCAATACGGTTCCGTGCCCTGTAGTGGGCTTTTGCTTTTTTGTGATTGAATCGGGTGACTTACGGGGGTGCACCCTTTTGGTTCGGACTGGGTATTTAGCCAAAGCCGGATTATTGCAAAACTCTGTTTCGGTTTTCCAGGCGCTCTCCATCGCACAGTACTTCCGTACTATGGCCGCCAATCAGCGAAGTGTGCTATGTTGCGGCGGCTTATGGCGTTAAGGATTCCCTTGTCCGTGCAATTATTGCAGAAGAATGAAATTGCGTCTTCCTCTCGACAGTCCTTGACCTTGTTCATTACAAGGAGGAATCTGGCCCAATAGTAATGTACTATTTCCCGGGGCTCTTGTCTAATGTGGGAGAGATTGCTTGTATCTTGGTGGGTGGGCGGATTTAAGTCTGAACCCTGACCCGATCTGCGACCCGGGGGCATGGGAGTTTCCGATCTTGGAGGTTCGGGCTCCGGAATGTCGCCCGATAGGTCTGTCCTACTGCCTGATTCTATGTTCAAGGCTTGGGGGATGTCCTTTCGTGTGCAGGTATTCGACTCGGAGAGCTCTGGAATCCGGACATAGCTTGTCCTCAAGATTGAGTGAAAATTACCGCATTGTTCCTCCACCACCGCTATCTGATGGGTGACCGGCGGAGAGTTAGTCTCCCTTTGGTCGGGTTTAAGCCCGATCCGATCATAGTCCGTAGCAACTCCCAAAGCGGCGATGCGGTCCAAGAGCTCGTTTAGGGAAGAGAGCTCCATCGGATCCATCTGCTCGGCAAGTTCCGAGCCGGCGTGGAGGCTGTTTTCGATGACCCGAGAAGTCATCGTCGGCACAGCAGCCGAACGAGTGGTCATGACGAACTCTCCTAGCCGGAGTGGCCGACAGCCAGGGCTCCTCCAGAGCTGACGCTGTCCTTGACAACGAGACGAGATATCCTTCCTTGTGGCGACGGCATAGTGGAACTCTCAATGAAAGCACCAATGTCGGTGTCAAAACTGGCGGATCTCGAGTAGGGGGTCCCGAACTGTGCGTCTAAGGCGGATGGTAACAGGAGGCAAGGGACACGATGTTTACCCAGGTTCGGGCCCTCTCTATGGAGGTAATAGCCTACTTCCTGCTTGATTGATCTTGATGAATATGAGTATTACAAGAGTTGATCTACCACGAGATCGTAGAGGCTAAACCCTAGAAGCTAGCCTATGGTATGATTGTTGTTGTCCTACGGACTAAACCCTCCGGTTTATATAGACACTGGAGGGGGCTAGGGTTACACAGAGTCGGTTACAACAGAAGGAGATCTACATATCCGTATCGCCAAGCTTGCCTTCCACGCCAAGAGAGTCCCATCCGGACACAGGACGAAGTCTTCAATCTTGTATCTTCATAGTCCAACAGTCCGGCCAAAGGATATAGTCCGGCTGTCCAGATACCCCGTTATCCAGGACTCCCTCAGGTGGTGTCAAGATTGACCACCAGACAGTAAAAAGCTCACCATGATAGAACGCGCATTCCATGTTCTGAGGCACAGGGGGAGGAACAACCACATCCGAGGTGGATGGCTGCACATTATCTTCCGTGGCATTATTGACTTTGGACTGCACATTATCTTCAGCCAAGACAACGTCATTGGCTTCATCAGTGGTGGTGTTGGCAGCCACATTTGCCTCGGCTTCATGGATTGGGGGGTCTGGCACAATCACTTCTTCATTAACAACTGGTTATGTGGTGGAGGGACTAACTTCATGATCGACTTCTTCTTTTTCATAGGCTGATGCAACCAGATTATCTTCAGCCGCTTTGGCTTCAGATTCTTGAGCAGCAGCCGATTTTGAGGCCTTAGAATTTTTCTTTGGCTTCAGGGGCTCTGGAACATCCTCATGTTCCTCTTCACCAGCAGCTTCTTCAACATTGGCCTTTTGTGCAGCGGTGTGGGAGAGAAGCCCATGAAAGCTCTTGAAGGGACCAATAATATTCTGACCAGCTTCACTACTGCCATCTGGCCTTGGATTTCTTTGGACCGAGGGTTGAAGTCAGTCCCTAGGTCCTTCTTATTCTGGACTGCATAAGCCCTCGCAAACTGGAGGTTTTGTTCAAACAATTCTTCTTCGCGACACCATCTAAGACTAGATGGATCTGCATCTTGAGGCCGAGGTCCTCTAAGAATGCAAGGATAGAACCCCTTTGGAATGGCTTCAGCCTTCGTCTTGGGGTGCAGCTTCCTACACACAATATCGGCCCATGGTGGCCTCGCAACATTCTTTTTCGCATACTCAGGAGTAACAAAGTGATACTAAAACCATTCCTCTGCCCAATATCTTCGAATCCATTGGACTTGAGTTTTGCGTTCACCGTAGGTTTCCTCTGGGTCAGATTTGTATTGCTCATAGAGATCTGGTGGCAGGTCCAAAGCAGTGTTGTCCTGGTGCTACCTGCCACCCTTCTTTGCAGATTTTCCGCCAGCCATTGGATTCAGAATTAATGGCTTCATAGTTGATTTTGGCTTCAATCTACTTGTCAGACAAGAGCTGGCTTTAGGTGATTCAATGTGATGTTGTAAGAACTCTGCAAATGAATGCAGACTATGAGAACCAAGGGATTCTCCCATGGACATGTACCTGTGACAGCATTAGAGATGCGAGGGAAGGGGAAGAGGTCATATGCATTCTCAGAATATTTTGAAGATAAATCAGTCTGAAGACATTGACCTCATAGTGCGAAGACATTCACTTATCGATGTGAGTTGGTTCCAGATTTGTACAAATCCATGAATAAGTACAAGTGAGGAATCTAATTAGTTGTGAAGCATAAGTGAATATCTTTGCAAGTTATGAGATTCATAAAAGGAAATATTTAGATTTGGAAGTGCAAAAACAACTTTTGGAAGATCTAGATAGTGGAATGGATCAAATAAACGGTAAAAAGTGAGTTCTTATTTACCGTTCGACGAACTACTAGACAAGAAGTAGAGAGGCCGAGCAGTCCAATCTCCCGCGCCCTAAGTTGGCGGTGGAAGACACCTATGGCGGCGACAGAAGGAAGAGGTCCGTGGCCGGCGTGAAGACGACGTCAGAGTGGTCGAGGCAACGAAGCGCTTCATCTCTGGCGATGGCGGATGCTAGCGGTGGCTCTAGGGTTTGAGCGGGACAGCGAGGGGAGAAGAGATAATGACCGCGAGGGGAGAGGTATTTATATGAAAGAGGACAATGCAGTGCAATTACGCAGGTGCCCCTGGCGGTTCACATCTGAAGGACATGTGGAAGGCATGCAACTTATTGAAGGTTTAGCCACGGCCCCACGTGTGCCTGGTTTGTCAGGTGGTCGATACAGCTTCTCCGGTATTCTGGCAAAAAAGATAGGAATATTAAATGCAGTTTTAAATGTGTGTCTCTGTATCTTCAGCTGACAAGGACACGGTGAAGACATTCGACATGTGTCAACAGAATGCATATGAAGAGACAGAGAGAATTTGAGGGATAAGCACAGAAGGGATTATTGTCCGATCACATTCACTTAGTGCAGAAAAATAGCAACCTGAAGACATAGCTATAAGTGAATGTTGTAGAGGACAAAACACACACACACACACACACACACACACACACACACACACACACACACATATATATATATATATATATATATATATATATAGGGTGGGTGTATTGTAACAACACCCCTTAAGACCTTATTCTAATAACACCAAAGCCTTATTCTGATAACACCTCCCACCCACCTGGTAGCTACAAACAAACCACGCTAAAGACCCGACCGAACTGCCTTGGTAAAAAAACCACCCACCCTATCATGTACCTCCCACTCCCGCACGATCTCAGCCTCCCACCCTGCCCCACGACGTCTCCCTCCCTGCGCCGCCGGGCCGCCCACCTGCCGCGCCGTGCCACCCTCCTCCCACGCCGCGCCGCCTCCTCCCCGCGCCGTCGCGCTGCCTCCCTCCCCGCACCGCCGCGCCATCCCCCTCCCACGCCACAACGCCTCCCTTCTCTCGCCGCCCCCTCCCGCCATGAGCCACCGCACCAGTTCCTCCCAGCGGCCACCACCCGGGTCGGCCACCACATGCGCCGGCTGACCACCCGTCTTCTTCCCCAACGTCAGATCCGCGCGGCAGGGACCTGTCCCCAACGGATCCAGCAAGCACCACCACCATGCGCTCCAGCGACCATCGAATCGAGGTCGGCGTGGCCTCATTGCGGCTGTGACCTGCACATTCCCTTGGCGGCGGCGCGTCCCCTCAACTCCCCCGGGGTAGACTGCAGCGAGGGAAGCAACCACCCGCATGGTGGATTGCAGCGACTCTGCATCGGGACAACCCCCAACTACCCAGCAGCGCTGGATAGGTCCTCCCCCGAGCACGTTGCCATGCGATCTACAACCCCGTTGGTGAGGCGGTCCTCTGCCCACCTCCGCCGCTGGACAACATGACCGTGGCGGTGTAGTGCACCGCGACTCAGCGTGCAGTGCAGTGGGTGTGCGACTCCTCAAGTTGCAGTGCAGTACTTCCTGCAAATGAAAAATTAGCAGAGGGTGTTGTTTTGCATGAGCAGGGCATCAATGGCAACACTGGCACGCATGTGAGGTGAAAATGGAGGGGGTGACTTGCAGTTCGGCAGTGCACGCGCCCGCGTTTAGAAGGTTTTCTAAAAATATAACCACATGCAGCTCATCGACGGCTCACAGGTGGTATGGAAGGTTGTAGTGTGCAGTGCACACCGGGCCTGTACCTCACCATGAAGTCGCAGGCCAGCCCCCGGTACGCCTGGCCAACGTCAAGCATGCAGTCGGTGCCCAGGCGTGCGAATGGATGCCAGCACCCCACCCATCGATGGCAGCAAGACGGCGGACGCGTGCAGAGCATTTGTTGACAAATCCGGGAGAAGCTGGCCCTATCGCGCCAGCAGAGGACGGTATCGAGTAGGAGCCGCCGCTGATCCCCGTGTGCTCCCTCGCCGCTTGACCTGATGTGGTTCGTTAATCCACGATGCCTCACGTCCCTCAGGCCGCCGGGGTCGAGCAGGCTACTCTTGCATCAGCGCCTCTCCCTGCATCCCCGGTCGTCCAACCTCACGCCCCGACGACCTCCTGCAAGCACGGCCATGTCAACCGCCGCCCGTCCGCCGTCGCGCGTGGTGCAGCCCACAGATGCACACCATGCGGTCCACGACAGAGTCAAGAAAAATGCATCATCTGCTCTCTTGTGCGTGCAGTCTGGCGATGTTAGGTACGTATGCTTAGGTGAGCCACAATCCGGTAGTGGGGTGATGCTGAGGCGTAGCACCCATGCCACTTTACTCCCTTGGGGAAAATATTGGGTGATGTTGGTGCAGTGCGGCGTGCCTGTTCGCGCAGTTTGGTTCTCTTCTTGTTGATGTTCTTTTTCTCTTATTCTACATACTCGTACAGGGGGTTCTGGCTCCTCACTATGCTACCCCCTGCAGCAAAAAAACAATATCAAGCAAAAGTGAAAAAGGAAATGCAGTGCGTGCAGTTCAATTTTTGCTTGTAATTTTATTTTGTTCTTTAGTTCAAAAAATGCATGGAGTTCACATGTACAAAAAACTGGCGGAGCAGTTCATTTGGTTCGCATGATGGCTGAAAAAATAAAACATACACATTTTGTTAATAAAAAGTGCAGTTCACTACATTTGACTCGACAGTCCAAATGCATTTACAAAAAAGTAGTTAGAAAAAATAAAGCACATAGTTTACTAGACTTAATCAAGTGGTTCAGATGCATTAAGTAATAAGCATTAGAAAAAGAAACTAATGCAGTACACTAGCCTCTACTCTGCAGTCTGGACGCGTTAGAAGAAAGCAGTGCACTTGGCTCGCCACTACAGTCCCAAAACATGTTAATGAAAATCACTCTCCCAAAAAATGTGTACCATGAAAAAGTCAACAGTAACTCATGCGGTTCACAGAGTGCAAAAAAAAGTTGAAAAAATGAAAAGAAAAGGCGATGCGGTTCACTTCTTATGGTGTTTCGATTCACTTACACCCAATGTGAAGTGCACTTCACTTCTTCATCTAAGAAAATTTACATCCGACAAAAACATGTAGTGCACTTGCCCGTCTGATGCAGTGTAGGTTTTAGTCTAAAGAAGTGCACTCCACCTCGTTTGGTAAAATTTACGTCCCACAAAAAAATCATGCAGTGCACTTGTATGTCAAATGAAGTTTGTTTTTTAGTCTAAATAAGCATGATTTTCTGTCTGATGCAGTATGACCCATTTACGATAGTCTCGAGGTTCACTTTTCATAGTCTTGCAGTTCACCAACACTCTACATAAAGTGCACTCCACCTCATTTAGGAAAATTTATGTCCCACAAAAAAGAAATCATGCAGTGCACTTGTTTGTCCGATTAAGTGCAGTTTTAGTCTAAAGAAGTGCGGTTTTCTGTCTGATGCAGTACATACGATGATTTTGGTGTCCGCATTTCGTTAAAATCAAAATTGCTCCTAAACCGTAAGGAATGGGAGAGAGTGTTCTATATGAAAAAGTTGTGCCTCATCGATATATTTCCAACGGCATATAATTTGAATCATTTCGACCAGTGGTTTGTAAAAAATTCACGAAAAATGGCCGCTGCCTCTCGTTGTCAGCCGCCACAATTTTCAAAATTAACTAAAAACCGTAAAGAATTTCAAAAATAATTTAACATATGAAAGTTGCTCCTCGTCCGTAGCTTTCCAACGGTGTATGATACGCCTCATTTCGACAAACGGTTAGCAAACTGGAGCGAAAACATTACCAAAAATTTGAAAAAAAATTGAAAAACAGAATTCCGCGAATTAGTAAATTTGAAACTGCTCTTAAACCGTAACAAATTAGAGAAAATAATAGATATGCAAAATATGCACCTCGATGGTATGTTTCCAACAGTGTATAATTTGCTCCATTCTGATGAGCAGTTTAGAAGAAATCATGAAAAAATGCTCGTTGCCACTCGTCATGGGCCGCACCATTTTCAAAACTGCTCTTAAACCGTGTGGAATCTCGAATTTTGTTCAACATGTCGAAGTAGCGCCTAATCCATAGCATTTCAACGGTATATTACATGCCTCGTTCAGACTAACGGTTAAAACTAGAGCAAAAAAGGTACCAAAAAAACACAGCATGAAGTTTTTTGCGACGGGAAGTTCACTCGTGTGAGTACTGCAGCACACCTGGTTCAAACAATGACGTGCACTTGCATTGAGCGTGCAGTGCGGAAGTGTTATCAGAATAGTTATTCTGCTATATTAGCAGAATAGACCGGCTTTATGTGTGTGTGTGTGTGTGTATATATATATAAATAAATAAATAAATAAATATATATATATATATATATATATGTTCAGGGTGGGTCTATTCTAATAACACCCTTAAGACCCTTATTCTGCTAACACCGAAGCTTTTTCTGCTAACACCGAAGCTTATTCTGCTAACACCCCGACCCACCTATAACTACAAACTAACCACGACAGGACTGTGGAACCAAAAGAAAAAAAGAAAACTCACTCCACCTTATCCTCTCCTCCACCTCTCTCTCTCTCTCTCCCCGTGCTCCACCCTCGCATGATCCACCTCCACCCCCGCACGACCTCCTCCCTGTGTCGCCGGACCACCTCCCTGCCCACGCCTTCGCACCACCTCCCTTCCCGCGCCGCCTAGCGGCAAACTTCACCCACACCGCCACCCCACCTCCTTCCCCTGCGCCGCCGCGATGCCATGGCCCCGATACGAACGTCAGCGCCTACCCCCGCCGTCCCCGGCCTCCATCACCGCCAGATCGGGCCACCCCGACCTTTTGTCTGCAGGATCCGTAGGGCCACGGCCTCGTGCGCCTCCCACTGCTCCTGCTGCCACCTCCATCCGACCCGGTGCTTCTCGGCCGCTCTCCGCCATCTGCGGTGAGTCCTGGCAACCGGATCCACGGCATGGACCGCGCACTCAGCAGCAGCCATGGCGGCCCACTCTTTCCCCGCTGCTGGTGCCCCACGCCACGAGGTTGTCCTCTACTGCAACGGTTGAGGTACTCCCGAGGCCTCCCACACACCAACTCCCCAACCCAGTGCCACCCAAATCCCCGGCCAGACTCCCCTCCTCCTCACCTACCAGGATCAACATCCGTTGCCAGCCCTTGGATCCCGCTTGCCCAAGACACCCCCGCATCGCCATGCTCCCTTGCCACCGATTTCGACCTCCATCATCAGGGTCAACGATAGGTTCCTGCGCACTCCGCGCGTCCCGTGCATCTCATTTGAAGCAGTGCACCTGTGCACTGCAGTGCAGTGCGTGACGGGGGACGCATGGTGGTGTTTGCACTTGTGCAGGGCGTGAGGGGGGACGCCGCATTGCAGTGTAGTGCGTGACGAGGGACACTGCAGTGCAGTCCATGATGGAGGCCTTGTGCAGTTTATGCCGTAGTCGGGCATCCCTTTAGTCATCCCTCGATGGTTACTTCATCAATTTTTGTTGCGTTTTCAGAGTTTGTTTCGTGCAGTCCATAACAGTTCTGATAGTGGCTCGCGACGCGACGCCAAAACTATGTGGCAAACACTTGACGACGGCGTGCACTTCCCAGGTGCTGAGTGTGCGTTTTGAATTTTTACTCCTGCAAAAGATGTGCTCTGCTGCAGTTCGTTGCTGATGTATCTCCAGTGCAGTTTTCGGATGGGTGCTATGAGCTTCCGCACTGCTTCTTTGCACCGCTATGGAGGAAAAAACAAGATGGCATACACATTTTCGTTCAGAAGTCCACTTGTGAATTTTATGTGAACAAATTACGTATCAGCTCATTACCCTCTCTGTATGAAGTGCAATTTGTTTCATGTGTTTTAAAATTTAATCAACTAAATCTACCCCTGCAGTGCGTTTGGTCCTCGTATGTGGTTTACTTTTCAGAGTGATGGTGTTCACTTGCGCCCGAGAACACGCCCTACATGAAAGTTCGAAATTTTTAGCAGAACAACAAAACAGTACTGCGGTTCGCTTCGATAAATACTGCGGTTCACATGCCCTCATCTCTGGGGTGCACTCTCGATCATAAAAAAGTTGAAATTAGACAACAATAACTCGTCTGAGAAAATTTACGTCCGACAAAAGAATTCATGAAGTTCATTTGACTTTTTGATGCAGTGCGCTTTTTAGTCTCAAGCAGTGCGGTTTTATGTCTGATGCAGTACGGCCCGTTCACGGTAGTCTCAAGGTTCACTTTTCATAATCTTGCAGTTCACCAACACTCGACATGAAGTGCACTCCACCTTGTTTAGGAAAATTTACGTCCCACAAAAAAAAAGAAATCATGCAGTGCACTTGTTTGTCTGATGAAGTGCAGTTTTTAGTCTAAAGAAGTGTGGTTTTCTGTCTGATGCAGTACATACGACGATTTTGGTGTCGCGAAAAAACTGAGTGTCCGCATTTCATTAAAATCAAAATTGCTCCTAAACTGTAAGGAATCGGAGAGAGTGTTCTATAGGAAAAAGTTGCGCCTCATCGATATCTTTCCAACGGCATACAATTTGAATCATTTCGACTAGCGGTTTGTAAATGTTTTGCGAAAAACGGCCGCTGCCTCTCGTCGTCAGCCGCATGATTTTTATAATTAACTAAAAACCGTTAGGAATCTCGAAAATATTTTAACATATGAAAGTTGCGCCTCGTCCGTAGCTTTCGAAAAGCATATCATATGCCTCATTTCAACAAACAGTTAGAAAACTGGAGTGAAAACAGTACCGAAAATTTGAAAAAAAATGAAAAACAGAATTCCGCGATTTAGTAAATTTGAAACTGCTCTTAAACCGTAACGAGTTAGAGAAAATAATAGAAATGAAAAAGATGCGCCTCGACGATATATTTCCAATGGTGTATCATTTACTTCATTCCGACAAGCGCTTTATAAGAAATCGCGAAAAAACGCTCACTGCCACTCGTCATGGGCCGCACCATTTTCAAAACTGCTCTTAAACCGTGTGGAATCTCGAAAAGTGTTCAACATGTCGAAGTAGTGCCTAATCCATTGCTTTTCAACGGTATATTTGTTTCAACTTACGGTTAAAAAACTAGAGCAACAAAGGTACCAAAAACACAGCATGCATATTTTTGCGACGAGAAGTTCACGTATAAGTGTTATCAGAATAGTTATTCTGCTAATATTAGCAGAATACACCGGATGTGTGTGTGTGTGTCTATACTAGAACAATGCCCATGTGTTGCAACGGGATATAAATATGCTAGTGCGTTAGCTTGTGATTTACCTGTCCATAATAATGCGATTGTGTAAATAAATGTTCATCAAATTCTATCCATGAATTACCTCATAATTTGATTAGATGTTTGGTAAGTAATTTAAAATGAAATTGGTTCAAAAGGTAAGTGAATTAAGGTGATTGATTATCATATACATGGAACGTTGGACGAAGGGGTGATGGAAAGAAAGGTGAAATGGGAACCTTACATTCTTTTTAAGTAGTAAAAGGTAAGTGAATTAAGATGATTGATTATCATATACATGGAACATTGGACGAAGGGGTGATGGAAAGAAAGGTGAAATGGGAACCTTACATTCTTTTTAAGTAGTATTAAGTAGTATGAGCTTCCATATATATTACATCTTGGCTATTCTGTTACGCGTAACAGAATATTATTCTGTTACCCTACTTGAACTGATGAATTCAAGCGGCTCAACTGATGAAATTCGAGCGCTTGAACTGATGCTTTCTGTTTCTGTTAAAAATCGTGTTCTTTAGTTCAATTTTTTCTGCAATTTTTTTTGTCGAAACGGGGCGTGTAATATATCGTTGGAAAGCTCTTGACATCTACATTACAATTTTATAATTTGTTTTGCAAAAAATTATGGTTTAAGAGCAGTTTTGAAAAAACCGTTTTTATCAAAATCAAAAATGCAAAAAGTATTTTGGACTTAATTTTCAAAAGGTTTGTCGGCATTGAGCAAATGAGATGGCGTTGGAAAGCTTGTGAAAATCCGCATCTTCCATATATCTACTATTTTTTCAAATTCTATATGATTTAAAAGTACTTTGAAAATGGTGAAATTCTAGGCGAAAAGTATTTTCGCTGTTTTTTGCCAACACTTTGTCGGATTGACGCAAACGATTCGGCGTTGGAAAGCTATGGAAAATGCGCAACTTTTGCGTATAGAAAGTTTTTTCTAATTCCTTACGGTTTAAATACGAATTCTAATATGGTGAAATTTGGTTTCAAACGCGATTTTTTAAAAAAGTTTATCAAAATGGGGCAAATAATATATCGTTGGAAAGCTATAGAAAATGCGAAACTTAGTCATGTTGAATGTTTTCTCAAATTCACAACCATTTAAGAGTAATTTCAAATACGGTGAGACCCATCATGGTGTTTTTTCGTTCGAAAAACAGAGTACTCGTATTGATTTATGTGTTTGTTGATACTGAGGTATTTTTCATAGAGTATTTTGAATACGGTGAGACCGATCGTGTTTTTTTCGATCCAAAAATTGAGTAATCGAACTGATCTCCGTATGGATTTGTGTAGAGCGTGTTTTCACCGACCGAAGCATATTCTTTTAATAAAACATACTATGTTTTTTCTGGCCATGAAATTGTGTTCATTGAACCTCCCTATGGCCTCGGTTGAACTATTAGGTTTTTTTCTGACTATATTGATCCGGCGCAATGCCTTGCATTAGCTAGTTAAATATTTTTACACGAGGAAAGACTATATTGAACCGGCGCAATGCCTTGCATTAGCTAGTTAAATATTTTTACATGAGGAAAGATTGTTATGGTGTGTGTGTATACATTTCTTTACGTTGTAATCCCTTGATCCGATGCATGTTCACCCCTTGAACCGACGCATGTTCATGAGAGAACTGATGTTGTTTTGCAAGGTGGACTTTCAATATAACTCGCAACAAGTTGGCACCATGTTCACTACAGCAGCTACGCAATATAGGAATCAAACTTTCACCCAAAAAACTGAGAACAAAATTCTTCATGTGCAAATTCCATTAGGCACCAAACAACAATTCTCCAACAATACAGTCCAAGAGTCCATTGAGCATTTTGTTCAAGATTTCATATATGCACTTGATTTTATATATGAGAACAAAATGCTTCCTAGAAAGTACAGAAAGTTCATAGAGTATATCTCTTTGTTCAAAACACACTATAATACTAGAACTACTGAGACTTCTCCAACAATACTCTATGAACAGGTCTAGGAGTTCACAGAGTTTTCAGTCCAGGAATACTTTATGAACATGTCCAGGAGTTCATAGAGTTCTATGTATAAAAATGATATAGGAGTAACAGAATTACTGCCAACAAGAGAGAGGTTCCCATTTGATTTCAAAAAAAATGGTGTATCCTCCAAACAGTAGTACTGAGGCCAATAAAGCATTGGAGCAACCTGGGCACAAGTGCATAAAATTTATACAAATATATCCCTCATTTTGAACTACTATCACAAAAATCGGACGTAACTGGACGGAGGGACTTGCTTCAACCATAACTTCTATGTTATCTCCTTCTTATCAAACGAGCAGACTAATTGTACCTATGGTTTTGTTGGAAATAAACCGGCATACCCTCCAGTCTGCGAGCGGGTTAGACTAGCTCCCAAGGGCCCATTCGGCACCAGTTTTTTTTGGAAATGGAGGCGTGCCCCCAGCCTCTGCATCATAATTCGGCACCAGTTTCTCCCTGCATTTAATCATAACAAGTCATGAGTTCCCATAACAAGTTCAAACACATTCTAAGTGACGTGCACAATCAGTTTCATATTTGTGTAACCAAGCAAGTTCATGTTCAGTAACTTTAGAAGTTCCCAAAGAAACCTAAATAGATTTATGTACTTAGAAAAGTACTTCATTTTTACTTCCCAATACTTCATTTGTTTTGAAACATGAACTTCTACATTTATTTCCTTAGAACTAGTTATCTTTTCCCTGTGAATTCCATCGGGTTTTTGTGTTTCATTATTTTTGTTTATGTTGTTTTCTGTTTTGTATGAACTTATAGGGTTATACATGTTGAACTTACAGACCAGTGGTGCTCAGAGGCAGGGGGTAGGCGACAGCGGCATGTTGGACTACGCTGGACATTTTTTCTGCACTAGATAGTGTTTAGACATGCTACCAAGGTCACACACATGTTTTTCTAGAACAAGTTAAACTGAATATCTTTTCATTTTGAACTTTGAAAGAAGCTACAACTTCTGTTGCCCAAATGTGTATATAATTTTAAATTTTCCAAGCACATACCATTATGTTCTTGTTTGTTGACGGGCACGCCGCCCCTACTCCTATGGATTGACGGCGCCGATGAAGTGGAGCTGAAGGAGCAAGGATCACGAGCAGCCTATGGACTGAAACTCACTGATAATGGTTCGACACCAACGACATGTTTGGAAGGGCAATGACAGTCAACATCTTATAGCCCCCTATTTTGATAAAAAAGATCTAGGCTTCAGTATGAACAACTGAATTGTTAGCAATGTACAGTCAACATCTTTTTGTTTTGAATTTTTTTCTGAACTTATTGAGTTTCCATGTACAAACATATAAAGTTTCCAAGCATGACCTTTTTGCTATGGGAAAACTGAAACATGCATATAATCAGCATAATTTAGTTACATATATAAACAAGAAGTGCTGATCTAGGCATATAAAGAGCCTATACATGTTGTATCAACTAGAGCTTGTACATGATATAGTTGCAAGAAATTAACTAGAGCAACATTTTCCTCTTCTCACAATGAATAAAAAAATTCTGTATGTAGAAGGACTAGCAAGGGTCTCAGGAATCAACTACGTTTTCAATCAACTCGATATTCATCAGCACTAGTATAGCTTGACAAGAAGGTCAGGATTGTAGCCGCACACGCACTGAACTTACAAAAGTTTTACTTTGTACTTTTTTAGGTGATATATCTTACCTTACAGGGTTTGAAAACGTGAACTGATTATATGAAGGAGTACAAGGGGAACGGTAAAATTCTCATCCAGCTCCAACAAAATTCTGTAGCATCACATGTGCTATACATGTTTAGGTAAACGGAGTTGCCAGCTTCCTCCTTTTAGGTACTACTAGCTCCCAGAAAAAATTAGAAAACGGAAGGCGGATAGGTCTAGCTACTCTATTATGAAGCTCACCTTCACACGTGAGAGAGGGATGGAAACGAAACAGAAGCAACTGTGAAGATACTGGTGCTCCTTCCTCATCCATACCCTGCTCCTGCTAATTCTCACCCTTCTCACGTAGTCGTGTTGCTTGGCATGTTAAATCACACGACAAAGAGAGCGGCAATGACGGCAAGTGGCGCCTTTTTGCCTGTACTTCATAGACCATGGTAGGCATCTTATGTACTCTATCTACTTCATAACCCATGACGAGTATCTGCTTTCCCCCCTGAACTATTCTGAACTAACATCACACAACACAATCAATATATCTATGTCTCGTTGTCTAAGCTTTAGTTTAGAACATAGTTCCTGAACATATTCGGTGGGCTTATCTGAACTTGCAATATTTTTAAACTCAGACTTCTCCAACAAAATCAAATCCATGAAATGTACCAAACAGACTGTACCGATGTGAGTACGTGTAGTAGTGTACTTGTCAATAAATTAAAATGAGAGAAGGTAATAAACCCTGGCATCCATCACACTGGAATGAATCGTGCTACACGTATGACAAATTGTGTATGATTTACGTACGATAGTCCTCAGCAGCCGCTCGATGAATTGGATGGACTAGAATTTAATACATCATACATACATGTTAAATAATGCAAACATAGCAAACTCAAAATTTCTGCAGCCTATAAAATATAGGAGACCAAGTTTTCTAACGAGTGCACTTGCGTGGAGTTACCTAGTGAACTTCTAGGCTGACATTGGTTCTCCTGTTTTCTTTACGCAACCAACTTTCTGTTTTTTAATAAGCGAACTGATAGAAAACTTGATGGTGTACTTATGTATTTTATTCAAGGTGAACTGATGTACTTGCAAAGTTAACTTATTGTGTTCCTTTTTCATACTAAACTGATGCATGTTCACAAAATGAAAAGATTAAAGGTGTGAACATTCAGTACATTTGTACCTTCGTTAGCGCTGCACTAGAACTGACATAATAAGTTAAATCCGTCGATAACAGGTCAATCCCTCCCTATGCTTGAGCACACTAGAACTCACAAACCGATGCTCTATCAAAGTTCAACTCTCACCCATGCTTGAGCGCATTAGGACTGACAACAAGCCGCTGCCCTATCAAAAGTTCAGCCAGGCCAAAACTCAAAACTGACCAAACCAGTAGTTGACACGCAACACTACATTGTTCTCTAATACTTGCATGGAGAAGAAATTAGACAACATAGCTACGAACAAAGAGGAGATGTGCTTCGTCCTTGTCCAATGTTTCTGAAATGTACAAAAACTCATGTTTTTTGACAGTTTAATTTTTGTCTGAACCTACCTGTTTCCCGATTCTGAACTTGTAGATATGTACTCGACCACCACCACGCCACGGGGCTGGACTGGGACGGTCGAGTCCAGGGTTGAACTCGGGTAGGGGAACGCCGGGTTATCTTTCATAGGGGCTCCTATAGTGACGAGTTGCGCGGGGGCAGTGGCGAGCCATGGACGGAGGATGGCGTGGTCGTTGAACTTGGGGGTTGTGAGGGAGGAGACGGCTGATCAGGGAGCTCGGGGTCGCGTCGGGGGTAAGAGGAGGCTGGAGGCGCCAGCGGCGGGGGAAGGAGCAGGCTGGAGGCGCAGTGGCGGGGGAAGGAGGTTGCTGGAGGCGCGACGGCGGGGGAAGGAGGTTGCTGGAGGTGCGGCGGCGGGGGAAGGAAGTTGTTGGAGGTGCGGCGGCGGGGGTGTGAGGTTGCTGGCGGCACGACGACAGGGAAGTGAGGTTGCCGGCGCCGCGGCGGCAGGGGAGGGAGGTAGCCCGCGGCGTGACGGCGGGGGGGGGAGGGGGGGGGGTGGCAGGGGTAGGTAGCTGGCGGTGCGGCGGCAGGGGAGGGTGGTAGCTGGCGGCGCGGCGACGGGGGAGGGAGGTTGCTCGCGGCGGCGGATCGGGGATTGTGTGCGCGAATGGATTCAATGCGGTGTGGCTGGTGTTTTTCTTGTTACGACCTATGGTTAAGTTTGTGTGCTTTTTTCTTTTTCGCGTACCGTTTCGGTGGGTCGTGCTCGCGCTCTACGTAGTGGCTAGGGTAACAGAATATTATTTTGTTACTAGTAACAGAATAGTCCAGTCCTATATATAGAACAACACTATTCTAATCCTGAGATTAGAATAACTATTCGGATCACGCCAGACCTATATAGGGCCCAACGACATGAGATCTGGCGAGCGAAAAGAAAAGGCGCAAAGCAAAGTGTCCGGAACCTTATCTCCATCACTCCCAGTCACCCACGTTGCCCAGCAACCTCCCCAACCCACCAACCACGTCCGACCGCCGCCCACCCTGCTCCGACGCGCCGCCGGTCCCTCCACCTTCCAGGCGCGCAGCCGGCCCCTCCTCCTCGGGTGCACCGCCGGCCCCGCCACCTCCCATCGTGCAGCCGCCCCGCCTTCGTTCGGTGCGAGGCCGCCACCGTCGCCTCCTTACGATGCGAAGCTGGCTCCCTCCTTTATGGCGAGGTTGGTTTGGACTTCAGTCCCTCTGAGGGAGTCCTGGATTAGGGGGTATCCGGACAGCCGGACTATATCCTTTGGCCGGACTGTTGGAATATGAAGATACAAGATTGAAGACTTAGTCCCGTGTCCGGATGGGACTCTCCTTGGCGTGGAAGGCATGCTTGGTGATACGGATATGTAGATCTCCTCCCTTGTAACCGACTCTGTGTAACCCTAGCCCCCTCCGGTGTCTATATAAACCGGACGGTTTAGTCTGTAGGACAACAACAATCATACCATAGGCTAGCTTCTAGGGTTTAGCCTCTACGATCTCGTGGTAGATCAACTCTTGTACTACACATATCATCAAGATCAATCAA
Source organism: Aegilops bicornis (assembly GCA_021605145.1). NCBI lineage: Eukaryota > Viridiplantae > Streptophyta > Magnoliopsida > Poales > Poaceae > Aegilops > Aegilops bicornis. Next base: position 344,031,156 of record CM038670.1, read on the forward strand.
GCAGGAAGTAGGGTATTACCTCCATCGAGAGGGCCCGAACCTAGGTAAACATCGTGTCCCTGCCTCCTGTTACCATCCGCCTTAGACACACAGTTGGGGACCCCTACACGAGATCCGCCGGTTTTGACACCGACGTTGGTGCTTTCATTGAGAGTTCCACTGTGCCGTTGCCATAAAGCTGGATGGCTCCTTCGATCATCGATAACGATGCGGTCCAGGGTGAGGTTTTCCTCCCTGGACAGATCTTTGTATTCGGCGGCTTCGCACTGCGGCCCAACTCGCTTGGCCATCTGGAGAAGATCGAGAGCTACGCCCCTGGCCGCCAGGTCAGGTTTGGAAACTTGAATTACACTTCCGATATCCGCGGATACTTGATCTTCGACGGATTCGAGCCCATGCCACGTGTGCCGCACGATCACAACGAGCATGATGTAGCTATGCCGTCGGACAGTGTTCGGGAAATCACGCCAGCAACCACTGCGGCCTTCAACCGGAACAGATCGCGCCATTCGAGGACGGGCGGATAGACCCCGCCTTGGAGGCCGCACTCTCGGCGGCGATAGAGCCGAACACTGACCTTACCCTTCACGAGAGCCATGATGCCGAACCAATGGACTCGTCTCCGGCCACGGACTCCGAACTGCCTGCGCCCATACCTATCGAATCCGATTGGGCGCCGATCATGGAGTTGACCTCTGCGGATATCTTTCAGCACTCACCCTTCGGTGATGTACTAAACTCGTTAAGGTCTCTCTCCCTGTCAGGAGAACCTTGGCTGAACTATGTCCGGCTAGAATGGGATGCGGATGTCGGAGAAATTCACTCCCCACCCACCACCCACTTAGTAGCCACTGTCGATGATTTAACCGACATGCTCGACTTCGAGTCTGAAGACATCGATGGTATGGACAACGATGAAGGAGACGAACAGGAACCACCGCCAACAGGGCGCTGGATCGCCACTTCATCACATGACATATACATGGTGGATACACCCAAAGAAAATGATGATGAGGAACGGAAGGATCCAGCGAAAGATAGCTCCCACGAGAAGCAATCAAAGCGGCGCCGTAGGCGCCGCTCGAAATCTCGCCTCAGCAAAAACAGCGATAACAGTGCAAGAAAAAACAATACCCTGGTCGACTCCGGAGGAAACGACGACCGAATAGACCCAGCGATAGAGCAGGGTGAGCCAGCGGACGACGAACAAAGTACGGAGCCGCTGTCCGAACACGGCGACGCCGAGCATCAAGCTAATCAACCCGTCTCTGGAGAAGAGAACAGTCCAGATGACAATGAACACATCATCTCGAAAAGGCAGCTGGAGCAAGAGAACCTCCATAGAAGGCTTATCGCCACTGCGAGGAGTCTAAAGAAGCAGAAGCAAAGGCTCAAGGCCACACAAAACACACTCAACAGTAGATGGAACAAAGTTCTCGATACGGCAGAAAAGTATGGTGGCAGTCACCACACGAAGAGCTACCCAAAGCGAAAGCTGCTGCCTGAATTTGATGATGAGGCCTTAGAGCATCCATAGGCCAAAAATAAAACGGCTGACCGGTCGGATCGACGACCTCGTGGTCGCGATAGAGCGGCCAACGAGACCGCACATAAGTCAGTACATGACCCATGCGAGGACTAGCATCAAAGGGCCGGCGCAACCAGATCCATCTACGGATCAAGGAAACGCGCTCCAGCACTCAGCCAAACCCAAAAATTACTACCGTCCGAACGCCATGGTACAGCTAAATACAGGGGTGCCGCACACCCCCTATGTTTCACCGACATGGTGCTAGACCATGAATTTCCAGAAGGATTCAAACTAGTGAACATAGAGGCGTACGACGGGACCACAGACTTGGGGGTCTTGATTGAGGACTTTATCCTCCATATTCATATGGCTCGCGGAGAAGATCTCCATGCCATCAAATACTTGCCCCTCAAGCTCAAAGGACCAGCTCGGCACTAGCTAAAATGCCTCCCCGAAAACTCCATTGGAAGTTGGGAGGAGCTTGAGGATGCTTTTCGGGCTAATTTTCAAGGGACTTATGTCCGACCACCGGACACAGACGATTTGAGTCATATAATTCAACAGCCCGGAGAGTCAGCCCGAAAGCTTGGTAACATGTTTCTCACTAAGAAGAACCAAATTGTCGATCATTGTCAGGACCTTGAAGCCTTAGCAGCTTTCAAGCACAGCGTCCGAGACGACTGGCTTGCCAGACACCTCGGCCAAGAAAAATCGGAAACAATGGCAGCCCTAACAAGCCTCATGACCCGCTTTTGCGCGGGCGAGGACAGCTGGTTAGCCCGAAGCAGCACCAGCAACCCAAGCACACCCGAAGTCAGGGACGGCAATGGAAAAACACGAAGCAGTAAAAACAAGTGCCGGAATAATGAGGACAGCCCAGATAACACGACGGTAAACGCCGGATTCAGGTGCTCTCGACCGGGTCAGCGGAAAAAGCCCTTTAAAGGCAACAGAGATGGACCGACCAGCCTAAACAAGATTCTATACAAACTATGTCAGATCGACGGCACCCCCGGTAAACTTGCAAATCATACCCACAGAGAATGCTGGGTCTTCAAGCAGGCCGGCAAGCTAAACGCCGAACACAAGGGGGAGGACACACCGAGCGAAGACGAGGATGAGCCTCGCCAGTAGGGCACTGGGGACGAAAAAATTCCCACCAAGTCAAAAGCGATGGCGTGATCCACGTGACAAAGAGGAGAAACAAATATGCACTCCGAGATACACGAGCCGTAGAGCCCGTCACCCCTGAGTTCTACCCCTGGTTGGCCTGCCCGGTCGCTTTTGATCGCAGGGATCACCTAATAAGCATCCGGCAGGAAGGATCAGCTGCCTTGGTGCTGGACCCAATAATAATCAGATACCATCTCACATGAGTCCTTATGGACGGCGGTAGTAGTCTCAATCTGATATATCAGGACACCAGCCGCAAAATGGGGATAAACCCAACAAAAATCAGCCACAGTAATACTACCTTCAAGGGAGTAATACGAACCTGAAGGCCCGTTGTACGGGCTCTCTAGTACTAGAGGTTGTGTTCGGCTCGCCCGACAACTTCCTAAGTGAAAAGTTAACCTTCGACATTGCTCCATTCCGAAGTGGCTATCAAGCACTACTCGGACGAGCGGCTTTCACTCGTTTTAATGCAATACCACATTACGCTTTTCTCAAGCTTAAAATGCCCGGTCCGCATGGCATTATCACAGTACATGGAAATGTTGAGCGCTCTTTACGAGCAGAAGAATGTACGGTTGCTTTAACAGCCGAACACTAGACGGCCTCGCCACCAGATTAGATGACCGGTCGTTAAGACCACGAACACGGTTAGACGAGCCCGGCGAATCATTGGATAGAGATTGGTTTGATGGTTATACCCTTATAGACGGTACCAGGGACTTCTTAGCAATAATTCGGCTCAACTTTACCCATCTTGACTTTTAACTGGTTTATTTATAATAGCCAATTTTTTGCACGACAACTTTCAACTAAGTTCCTCTCTTTTACAGATGACAATCGTGCTACACCTGGCCCGGAGACGGACAACTGGAGACACAGTGCAGACATGCGGCAGGGGACCCGTTCAAAGGGGCCCGAGCGAAAAGGTGGGGAGCCACCCACTTGGTACCCACAGGAGCTGTGATATAAAACCATTCTCGTTGCCATAAGCTGGACACCTCCTAGAAAGAACCCTCTGGCCATGGGGCATCGGCACTTTTGCTTATTACGGCACCTCCGCACTCTGTGTGCCGCCCCTCGACTATCTTCGGCTCCACCTTGAAGGTCTTGAGCCACAGGCCGAAGTGAAGGGTAATGCGGAGAAAAGCTTCACACACGACGATGAACGACGAGATGTGGAGGACAGAATCCGGAGCCAGATCATGGAAATCCAGCCCATAGTAAAACATGAGCCCCCTCACGAAGGGATCTAGAGCAAGGCCTAGCCCTCGGAGGAAGTGAGATACGAACACAACGCTCTCGCCGGGTTTGGGAGTGGGAATGACCTTCCCTTGAGCAGGCAACCCGGTCACGGGATCTCGCGGTCGGGAACACGGCCTCTCTTAACTTTGGCGTCTTCCTCTGTGGCGGAGGAAGGCATCCACCAACCTTGAAGGTTGGATCTGGACATGGTTGAAGGTCCGAAGCGCCTGACCTGAGCTTCGGGTGTTGGAACTCGAGGCGGGGGAATGATTCGATTGAGTTCGAGGAGTAAAAAGGATAGGCCTTGGTCTCTTTATAAAGAGGGTGAATACCAAGCGTCCTCCTCGTGACCGTTTGGGACTTGCCTATAATCGGCGATCATACCAACGGGCACGATTGGGTTACCCACGTCCGTATTGATGAGAATCCCGTAATAAGGGGACACGATCTCTGCTCCGACAAGACGTGCCAAGGAAACCGCCTCGCGATATGCGCCAAGGCTTGTTGAGAATAACGGTTCGAGTAAACACCGGGCCGTGGTATGTTGTCATGATATCGAGTGTGTCGGCAGATTAGATTTGTGGAAATATTATTCTCTCTACGGTGGTATGTGGAATTTATTTTGCAGAGTCGGACACTATCCTTGTGTTCAAAATCTTCTATGGAGTATTCGGAGGAGGAACCTGCCTTGCAATGCCGAAGATAATCTGCGCGTCGGACTCATCGTCATTGAAGCCTGGTTCAGGGGCTACTGAGGGAGTCCTGGATTAGGGGGTACCCGGACAGCCGGACTATATCCTTTGGTCGGACTGTTGGACTAGAAGATATCCTCCCTTGTAACCGACTCTGTGTAACCCTAGCCCCCTCCGGTGTCTATATAAACCGGACGGTTTAGTCCGTAGGACAACAACAATCAAACCGTAGGCTAGCTTCTAGGGTTTAGCCTCTACGATCTCGTGGTAGATCAACTCTTGTACTACACATATCATCAAGATCAATCAAGCAGGAAGTAGGGTATTACCTCCATCGAGAGGGCCCGAACCTGGGTAAACATCGTGTCCCCTTCCTCCTGTTACCATACACCTTAGACGCACAGTTCGGTACCCCCTACTCGAGATCCGCCGGTTTTGACACCGACACCCTCCCACTCCTCCTGTGCGCCGCCGCGCATCCCCACCCAGAACCTCGCTTGCTCACGTGCGGCGCCGTGCATCCCCACCCAGAACGCCACTTGCTCCCGTGCGCCGCCGATGCTCCCTGCCCTGCACCCCGCCTCCTCCCATGCACAGCCGCGCGTCCCCGCCCTGAACCCTGCCTCCTCCCAGCTGGCTAGCCCCCTGCAGCAACTACTTCCAGATCGCTCGTGAGGCCTGGCCGCGGTGTCCTGCTCCTCCGCCTAGCGGGACAAGACTACGTCCTGTCGTGAGGGTGAGAGCGCCACAGAGGAAAGTTATCGACGGCGGCGTTGCAACGGAGCCGGGCAAGTACATGATGCAGGCGCGCCGCTGGTTCCCTCACAATCGTTGTTCGTCTCTGAGATACTACAGGAAGTTCGATTCAGCAGCCCGAACCCGTTCAAATGCATGAACTAAAGTTCGAGCGGCCTCTCATGGTCATCCATCAGCGAGATGCCCTTGACCATTTTCTCGTGTACGAGCTGCATACGGTGTATAGATCCACCTCCCCCTCCCGGCAGCTATGGCGTGTGGCTGCCCAGCACATGACGCCCCCAAGGTCCATTTTCTAAGTGATTTTCTTGTGTGAAGTTCAGACGAACTTGCAGATGCAAAAAAGTTAGTGTTGTGATATGTTGGTTCATTTTCACAGGTCCTTCAATATTGGAACACATGAGTTTTCTTCTCCAAAATGCATCAACGCTGTGGAGTGCTAATTCCTCTTGGGTGCTTCACCACCATGATGGACCAGCTCGTCCTATTTTGCACAAGAAAATCACACAAAATTTTTAGGCGGAATGCAATTCAGAGATAATGGGGAAACAAGGTTCAAAGATATATTTTTTAGTACATTCGGGGAGCATTTTCAGTGCACTATAGCCAAATCTGCTCTGAAGGCCAAACTACTGACGTTTGGTTGTGCTTTTATTTTACACAAACAAAGTTGCTAGCACTAGTAGATCTTGGGATATGGGCACACACTGAAGAAGACGAAAAAGAAAATGGTGAGTTGGAGATTGCAAGTGGTTTCTCAAAGGATAAGATCCTTTTAGTTTTATATAGAGAACACCTATTGGGGGTAAAAGAGCATCGCTTTGTTCAAAATTCACCAACCAAATTTTTGCTCTGTTTAAAGGTTTGCGTCACAGACTAAATTATTGATTGTTTCTTTATGTTTGAGCATCTGACTTGAGTTCCATTTGTCAGACGATTTGCTGACAACAATTTTGTCTGTTCAATAATATGTGTACAATTTACTATATATAAATAAAAAAGATAAGAAATTTACTCAGCAGTTGAATAAAAAGCTGTGTGATGTGGCGCTAATGGTGCTTGTACAAGGTTGTAGTTTAGGAATAGTTTAAAAAAGTTTAATAAGAAAATGTGTTTTCTCTTGTTTCTAAAAAACAAAGGTTCAAATTTGAATAATGGGGAAGTTCAAATATTTAGTACAAAACAAAGAAGCTCATATTACATAAATAGGGAAATTAAAAAAGTTTATAAAAATATATTTTTTCCATTTCTAAAGAAACCTAGAAGACATAGATTTCCCCAATACTAAAGATTAAAATCAAGAAAGTTCAATTTAATAAAAAAAGAGTAATTCAATGTATATAAATAGAACTCAGGTTATCTCGTTAATGGAGAATAAAACCAAGAAGTTCAATTTGAAAAAGCGGAGCAGTTTGATATTTATTTAGAAAAAAAAATTCTGGTTACTAAAGAATAAAACCAATAAGTTCAATTCGAAACAATGAAGAAGTTTGATGTTTCTAACAAAACTCCAATTTTCACATTTCTAAAAATACATAAAAGAAGTTCAAATTTAAAAATCGAGTGGCTCGATCTCTATCAAAAAGTTGGATTTTTTTTATTACTAAAAGAAAATAAAACCAGGAAGTCCAAATTAAAAAGATGGAGAAGTTCGATGATTATAGAAAACTCAGATTTTCCTCGTTATTAAAGAATGGAAACAAGAAGTTCAAAAATTAAATAACCAGAAGTTAAACTTTTAAAAATAGAGCGCTTCAAAATTTCATAAAAAGATTAGGAAATAAAACCAGGAAGTCCAAATTAAAAAGATGGAGAAGTTCGATGATTATAGAAAACTCAAATTTTCCTCGTTATTAAAGAATGGAAACAAGAAGTTCAAAAATTAAATAACAAGAAGTTCAACTTTTAAAAATAGAGCGCGTCAAAATTTTATAAAAAAGATTAAGAAATAAAACCAGGAAGTCCAAATTAAAAAGATGGAGAAGTTCGATGATTATAGAAAACTCAAATTTTCCTCTTATTAAAGAATGGAAACAAGAAGTTCAAAAATTAAATAACAAGAAGTTCAACTTTTAAAAATAGGGCGCTTCAGAATTTCATAAAAAAAGATTAAGAAATAAAACCAGGAAGTACAAATTAAAAAGATGGAGAAGTTCAATGATTATAGACAACTCAAATTTTCCTCGTTATTAAAGAATGGAAACAAGAAGTTCAAAAATTAAATAACAAGAAGTTCAACTTTTAAAAATAGAGCGCTTCAAAATTTCGTAAAAAAGATTAAGAAATTCAGATTAATATTCATGAAAACTCAGATATTTTCACATAACCGAGAGAAGTTCAGCTTGATAACTGCCAGAAGATCACGTACTACACGGTGTGCATTTTTTATTAATAAGAATAAAAAAGCAAAGACGAAAATTTTGTTGATATAAGTTCAAGTCTTCCGTCGGAGAAAGTTAAAAAAAATATTGTGAGAGAGGTTTATACAAATGAAATACCATTTGTGTAACACTTGACGAATGGATGAGAAAATTACAAATGAAAAATGTGTTGCAGAAGTTCAACGTGAAAACAACAGGAAGTACACCTACTACACTGAATGAATATCAGATGAAAAACTTTTAAAATCGTCGCGAGTATGAAAAAATGATCAACACAGGAAAGTTGCGTGTTTACAACAGCTTTCCATCGGTATATCACTTGCTCAATTTCGGAGAGTGGATGGAGAACTACGAGCAAAAAAAGCACGTGAAAAACATAGTGAAGTTCAAGTAGACATGCCGAGAAATTCAGGTTCTTCACATGGTGCATTTTCGAAGAATCTATTTCGCAATAAAGGCAGAACGAATAATCTCGCCATTTTCGAAATTACTTGAAAACAGTAGGAATCACAGAAAACCATCAACATGAAAAAGTTTCGCATTTTCCTTAGCTTTTCAACGGTATATTATTTGCCTCATTTCGGTAAAGTTTGCAGAAATTACGATTAAAATACGTTTTTAGCCATTTTCAAAATTGACTTAAAACAGTAAGGAATTGGGAGAAACAATATGTACCAGAAAGTTTCGCGTTTCGTCAAGCTTTCCAACGCCATATCATTTGCTGCATTCGGACATACGGTTAAAATAATAGATCAAAAATACAAGCTCGGTGGAACTTGTACCGTTTTCTAAATTACTCTTAAACCGTTCAAAATTTGAAAAAACTTTGTACATGAAAAAGTAGCGCATTTTCATAAGCTTTCCAACGCCATATCATTGCCTCAATTAGATTAGCCGTTTACAAATGACATCAAAAATACAAAGTTGGTTGTTCGGTTTGTAAAATTTTACGATATTTCAAATTACTCTTTAACCGTAGGGAATTAGAGAAAACTTTCAACATGTGGAAGGAGCGGTTTTGCAGCAGCTTTCCAGCGCCATATTATTTGCCTCATTCCGATAAACGATTTGGAAATGCGATCGAAAATACGATTCACGTTTTTTGTATGAAGAAAAAACGGTTTTCAAAACTGCTCTTAAACCGCTTACATTTTGCCAAAAAATTAACTTGGGTCATGATACTGGTGTTCATAGCTTTCCAACGGTATATCGCAAGTCCTATTTGGGCAATGTTGGCGGAAGTTCAACCTAGCATTAGGGGAAGTTCAGGTCGAACAACTCAGACAGTAAAATTGCAAAAAACACAACTTCATCATGACCCGAGAGCAAAATCCGCTAACGAGCGGGATTCCTATTTAAAACCAGTATTTAGTTGCTAAAAAACGTTTCTAGATTACACTAACATCATATAGAACACGACTAACAAGAACAATTCGCGGGAGAAGCCACGGTTGCGAAGATAGCCCGAAGGTCGTGTTCGTACAGAGGGAAGTTCAGGCGCGTTACTCACGCAGTTCAGGTTGTGATCAGAATAATATTCTGATCCCGTGATAAGAATAGTGTTTATGTATATCCCTTTGTAGGAACCCGACCTTCGGGCTATCTTCGCAATGGTGCATTACGGCGCAATTTTTTCTAGTCAGTCGTGTTGTTTGTGATGTGAGTGTCATCTGGATATGGTTTTTAGCAACTAAATGCCCGTTTTAAATAGGAATCTCGGTCATTGGCGGATTTTCTCTCAGGGCGTGATGAACGTGTGTCTGTTACAAGTTTAATCTTGTTGTGGATGTTGTCGAAGCTCTGGCACAATGGGAATTAGGTTTTGGTACGATTTTGGTGCACAAATTTTTGTTATTTCAAACAAATTTGAAATCGGCCGTGTTCTTCATGCGCCTAAGATGCAGGCTCCGCTTCTGATGATTTTCTCGTTTTCCTATAAAGCTTGCTGGCTGATTTGCGTAGTTTAGTGAAATTCAAGGCTTACTAAGTCGTCAATTTCAATCGGGAGTGTCCACACGGTTTGATTTCTGGCAATTTGATGTTGGTACTCCCGCGGCTGTTGGACGGTTTTTTTTACGGTTTTGAGATTTGCCCTCTGGTCATTTTTGTTGTGTAAAGGGAGTTGCCGAATCATTTCCAAGGTGTTGCAGACGTGTTCTAATCTGGTGCAGAGGATTTTATGCTTCGGACGAATTCATTCGTTCATATTTTATAGATCATCTAATGGTCGTTTGTACAAGCTGGACTTCTGTGTCGTTTGTACAAGCCGTACAAGGTGGACTTCTGTGTTGTTCATTTCTTCTTTGCAAGGTAATGCATCAAGTCCTCTGTATTTCTTTCTTTCTTTCTGTCATTTTTCATTCTTGCATTGGTTTTGAATTTTTTGACCGAGTCCCATGAGAAACCATGGAATTAATTGGCCGATGGATATGCATGTATTTTTTATCTTTTCTAGTATGTTTTCGTACTTCTAATAGTTTTTGGTCTTCACTGAATAACTATCCTGAGCTTCTGTATGCTAATTGTTTTTAACATGTTAATTTGAGGTTTTACAAAACCCCAAACTTCAATATCATTACTATTTGAACTTCTATTTTAATTATGTTTATTATTTTAATTTCTTATTTTGATCAATCTTCGGGGATGGTTTTTTGGATCATCCATGGTCTATAGTGGAAGTTGGAATTCTATGGTAATAGTGATTGAACTTCTGGCTTTCCACATTGCAAGGCGGTGCAGCATTGTGCTCTATATTTCTTTGTTCTTTTTAATTATCAATTTTCCGAATTGGTTTTTGAGTTTGTCCCATGGGCAACCATGGGATTAGTCCCAACTATGCATGCATACTTTTTTTTATATTTTTGTAACATATTTGCATACTTCGAGCAGTGGTAGCACTTTAGTACGTATTTAAACCTGAACTTACAAGATTTTTGCTTCCGTATAATTCGCTTTTTACATGTTCATCTGATGTTTTTTCAAACTCCCAAACTTCTATGTCTTTACAATTTGAACATCATCAATAAATTTTGATATATTTTTGGATTTTAAATATTTAATCATTGAAAACCGCATTGCGTCCTATCAAAATCTAGCGCGCAACAATGCGGTAGCTCGAGGCCGAGCCAAGGAGGAGGGGGGTCGGGACCGCCCCTCCCCTCCCCTGTGAGGCCGAGACAGGAACGAGCCGAAGGCCGCGTCGTCGCATGCGGAGGCGAGTCTGTCACATCCGTGACCCCACTATCTATCTTAGGGTGCGTGCAGTGGGGTGGAAACATAATAACCGCATTGGGTCCTATCAAAAGCTAGCGCACAACAATGCGGTAGCGCGAGGACGAGCCGGTGGGGGAGGGGGACGGGACCCCCTCCCCTCCCCCTGCGAGGCCGAGACTGGAACAAGCCGGAGCAGGCCACGACGCGGCGTGCCGTGTCGTCGCATGCGGAGGCGAGTCCGTCACATCCATGACCCCACTATCTATCTTAGAGGTGTGGCTCTGGGGTGCGTGCTGTGGAGGTGGAAACAGAATAACCGCATTGCATCCTGTCAAAACCTACCGCGCAGCAATGCGGTAGCGCGAGGCCGAGCCGGGGGGGATGGGGTCGGGACCCCCCTCCCCTCCCCCTGCGAGGCCGAGACAGGAACGAGCCGGACCAGACGACAACGCGGCATGCCGCATCGTCGCTTGTAGAGGCGAGTCCGTCACATACGTGACCCCACTATCTATCTTAGGGGTGTGGCTCTGGGTGCGTGCGGTGGGGGTGGAAATAGAATAACCACATTGCGTCCTGTCAAAACCTAGCGCACAGCAATGCGGTAGCGCGAGGCCGAGCTAGGGGTGAGGGGGGTCGGTACCCCCTCCCCTCCCCCTGCGAGGCCGAGACAGGAACTTGCCGGAGCAGACAACGACGTAGCTTGTCGCGTCGTCACATGCGGAGGCGAGTCCATCGAATCCGTGACCCCACTATCTATCTTAGGGGTGCAGCTCTGGTGTGTCTGCGGTGGGGTGGAAACAGAATAACCACATTGCGTCCTATCAAAACCTAGCACGCAGCAATGCGGTAGCGCGAGGCCGAGCCGGAGGGGGGAGGTGCTACCTCTTGAGCATTCGTTGGTTTTCCCTTGAAGAGGAAAGGGTGATGCAGCAAAGTAGCGTAAGTATTTCCCTCAGTTTTTGAGAACCTAGGTATCAATACAATAGGAGGCCACACGCAAGTCCCTCGTACCTACACAAACAAATAAGAACCTTGCAACCAACGCGATAAAGGGGTTGTCAATCCCTTCACAACCATTTGCAAAAGTGAGATCTGATAGAGATGATAAGATAATATTTTTGGTATTTTTGTGATAAAGATTAAAAGTAAAGATTGCAAAATAAATGGCAAAAGAAATAGCTAGTTGAGGGGAGATTAATATGATGGAAGATAGACCCGGGGGCCATAGGTTTCACTAGTGGCTTCTCTCAAGATAGCATAAGTATTACGGTGGGTGAACAAATTACTATCGAGCAATTGATAGAATTGAGCATAGTTATGAGAATATCTAGGCATGATCATGTATATAGGTATCACGTCCGTGACAAGTAGACCGACTCCTGCCTACATCTACTACTATTACTCCACACATCAACCGCTATTCAGCATGCATCTAGAGTATTAAGTTCATAAGAACGAGTAACGCATTAGGTAAGATGACATGATGTACGAGGATAAACTCAAGCAATATGATATAAACCCTATCTTTTATCCTCGATGGCAACAATACAATACGTGTCGTTTCCCCCTCATCCTGGGATCGAGCACCGCATGATTGAACCCAAAGCTAAGCACTTCTCCCATTGCAAGAAAGATCAATCTAGTAGGCCAAACCAAACTGATAATCCGAAGATACTTGCAAAGATAACCAATCATACATAAAAGAATTCAGAGAAGATTCAAATATTGCTCATAGATAATCTTAATCATAAACCCACAATTCATCGGATCTCGACAAACACACCACAAAAAGAGTTACATCTAATAGATCTCCAAGAAGATCGAGGAGAACTTTGTATTGAGATCCAAAGAGATAGAAGAAGCCATCTAGCTAATAACTATGGCCCCGAAGGTCTGAGGTAAACTACTCACACATCATCGGAGAGGATATGGTGTTGATGTAGAAGCCCTCCATGATCAATGCCCCCTCCGGCGGAGCGCCGGATAAGGCCCCAAGATGGGATCTCACGGGTATAGACGGTTGCGGCAATGGAAATAGGTTTTCGTGGTGCTCCTCCATGGTTTCGGGTACGTAGGTAAATATAGGAGGAAGAAGTAGGTCGGTGGAGCCACGAGGGGCCCACGAGGGTGGAGGGCGCGCCCCCTGCCTCGTGGCCTCCTCGTTCATTTCTTGACGTCCCCTCCAAGCCCTCTGGATCACGTTTGTTCCAAAAATCACGCTTCCGAAGGTTTCATTGCATTTGGACTCTGTTTGATATTCCTTTTCTGCAAAACACTAAAATAGGCAAAAAAACAGCAATTTGCACTGGGCCTTGGGTTAATAGGTTAGTCCCAAAAATAATATAAAAGTGTATAATAAAGCCATTAAACATCCAAAACAGAATATATAATAGCGTGGAGCAATCAAAAATTATAGATACATTGGAGACGTATCAAGCATCCCCAAGCTTAATTCCTGCTCGTCCTCGACTAGGTAAATGATAAAAATAGAATTTTTGATGTGGAATGCTACTTAGCATATTTCTCAATGTAATTTTCTTTATTGTGGCATGAATGTTCGGATCCGAAAGATTCAAGATAAAAGTTTAGCATTGACATAAAAATAATAATACTTCAAGCATACTAATCAAGCAATTATGTCTTCTCAAAATAACATAGCCAAAGAAAGCTCATCCCTACAAAATAATATAGTTTGGACATGCTTCATTTTCGTCACACAAGAATGCTCCCATCTTGCACAACCCCAATGACGAGCCAAGCAATTGTTTAATACTTTAGTAATCTCAAACTTTTTCAACTTTCACGCAATACATGAGCCTGAGCCATGGATATAGCACTATGGGTGGAATAGAATATAATGATGGGGGTTGTGTGGACAAGACAAAAAAGGAGAAAGTCTCACATTGACGCGGCTAATCAACAGGCTAGGGAGATGCCCATCAATTGATGTCAATGCAAGGAGTAGGGATTGCCATGCAACGGATGCACTAGAGCTATAAATGTATGAAAGCTCAACAAAACAAACTAAGTGGGTGTGCATCCAACTTGCTTGCTCACGAAGATCTAGGGCATTTGAGGAAGCCCATTGTTGGAATATACAAGACAAGTTCTATAATGAAAAATTCCCACTAGTATATGAAAGTGACAAAACAAGAGACTCTCTATCATAAAGATCAAGGTGCTACTTTGAAGCACAAGTATGGAAAAAAAGATAGTAGCATTGCCCCTTTTTATTTCTCTTCTCTCTTTTTTGGGCCTTCTTTTTTTTGGCCTTTCTCTTTTTTGGGGGAACAATGCTATATTAATAATGATCATCACACTTCTAGTTATTTACAACTCAACGATTACAACTCGATACTAGAACAAAATATGACTCTATATGAATGCCTCCGGCGTACCGGGATGGCCAATGACTCATGAGTGACATGTATGAAAGAATTATGAACAGTGGATTTGCCACAAATATGGTGTCAACTACATGATCTCGGAATGGTGGAAAGTTGCATGGCAATATATCTCGGAATGGCTATGGAAATGCCATAATAGGTAGGTATGGTGGCTGTTTTGAGGAAGATATATGGAGGTTTATGTGTGCTAGAGCGTATCGTATCACGGGGTTTGGATGCACCGGCGAAGTTTGCACCAACTCTCAAGGTGAGAAAGGGCAATGCATGATACCGAAGAGGCTAGCAATGATGGAAGGTTGAGAGTGCGTATAATCCATGGACTCAACATTAGTCATAAAGAACTCACATAATTATTGCAAAAATCTACAAGTCATCAAAAACCAAGCACTACGAGCATGATCCTAGGGGGATAGATTGGTAGGAAAAGACCATCGCTCGTCCCCGACCACCACTCATAAGGAAGACAATCAAAGAAACACCTCATGCTTCAAACTTGTTACACAATGGTTATCATACGTGCATGCTACGAGACTTGCAAACCTCAACACAAGTATTTCTCAAATTCACAATTAATCTACTAGCATGACTCTAATATCACCATCCTCATGTCTCAAAACAATCATCAAGCATCAAACTTCTCATAGCATTCAACGCACTTTATATGAAAGTTTTTATTATACCCATCTTGGATGCCCATCATATTAGGACTAATTTTATACTGAAAGCAAATTACCATGATGTTTTAAAAGATTCTCAAAATAATATAAGTGAAGCATGATATATCAATAATTTCTATAAAATAAAACCACCACCGTGCTCTAAAAAGATAAAAGTGAAGCACTAGAGCAAAATTATCTATCTCAAAATATATAAGTGAAGCACATAGAGTATTCTAATAAATTCCGATTCATGCGTGTCTCTCCCAAATATTATATTAGGACTAATTTTATAACCAAAGCAAATTACCATGTTGTTCAAAAGGACTCTCAAAATAATATAAGTGAAGCATGATAGATCAATAATTTCTATAAAATAAAACCACCACCGTGTTCTAAAATATATAAGTGAAGCACTAGAGCAAAATTGTTTAGCTCAAAAGATATAAGTGAAGCACAAAGAGTATTCTAATAAATTCCGAATAATGCGTGTCTCTCCCAAAAGGTGTGTACAGCAAGGATGATTGTGGTAAACTAAAAATCAAAGACTCAAATCATACAAGACGCTCCAGGCAAAACACATATCATGTGGTGAATAAAAATATAGCTCCAAGTAAAGTTACCGATGGACGAAGACAAAAGAGGGGATAGCTTCCGGGGCATCCCCAAGCTTAGGCTTTTTGGTATCCTTGGATTTTACCTTGGGCATCCCCAAGCTTAGGATATTGCCACTCCTTGTTCCATAATCCATCAAATCTTTACCCAAAACTTGAAAACTTCACAACACAAAACTCAACAGAAAATCTCATGAGCTCCGTTAGCGAAAGAAAGCAAAACACTACTTCAAGGTATTGTAATGAACTCATTCTTTATTTGTATTGGTGTTAAACCTAATTTATTCCAACTTTTGTATGTCATAAAATCCATTACTAGCCATTGATTCATTAAAATAAGCAAACAACACACGAAAAACAGAATCTGTCAAAAAGAGAACAGTCTGTAGTAATCTGTATCTAACGCAAACTTCTGAAACTCAGAAAAATCTAACAAAATAGGTAGACCTAGATAATTTGTTTATTGATCTACTTCAATTGGAATCAGTATTTTATCACGTTCTTGTGATTTTTAACAATTGTTTTCGTGATCAGAAAGTTTCTGACTTTTTCAACAAGATCAAATAACTATCATCCAAGAAGATCCTATAGATTTTACTTGGAACAAACACTAACTAAAACATAAAACCACATATAACCAGAGGCTAGATCAAATATTTATTCCTAAACAGAACCAAAAAGCAAGAAATTAAAATAAAATTGGGTTTCCTACCAACAAGCGCTATCGTTTAACGCCCCTAACTAGGCATAAATGATAGATCTAGGTATTGCCATCTTTGGTGTTGGGAAAGAGAAGAGAAAAATTATTATCTAAAGCGTTTATCTTTCTATTTTGAGAAAGCACGTGGCCATTAATAGTGGAAGAAAGATTAAGCACGCTACGGAAATTTGCATCTAAGCTAGCTTTCATCTCTTTGATAATTTCGTGTTGGTAAAAGCACAAAAGAGAGGTGGATTCAAATTTCTCACTCATGGGGTGCCCAAATATAGTTTTCATCATTTCATAGGTATCTATGGGATACCCTTCAATAAAACCCTCTTCAAAAATAGAATCTAAAACTTGCTTGAACGAAGCGGGAAACCCAACATAAAAGCTTTTTAGGTATATCTCAATTTGATATTGGGGCACATAGCTAGCTCGGATCCTTAAAAGCCTATCCCAAGCATGTTTCAAAGACTCATCAAGTAAATAACAAAAAATTCCGGGATCATCTTCATCGAAATTATTCAAACCCTCATTGATAACCCCGGTAGGTCTTTCCATAGCATCATTATTTATGAGCTTAGAGAGGACAGAGGGACTATCCAAAGTATTAAAACCATGGAGAGAGCCCTTAGCCCTCTTTAATTCGGCAATGGCACAAGAAAACAACGGGAAAGAGGCGAACGGAAAGAGAGGGAGAATAAAACGGCAAGGGTGAAGTGGGGGAGAGGAAAACTTGAAGCAAATGGCAAATTATGTAATGCGAGGGATAAGAGTTTGTGATGGATACTTGGTATGTCTTGACTTGTGCGTAGACTCCACAGAAATGGCGCCAGAAATCCTTCTTGCTACCTCTTGAGAATGCGTTGGTTTTCCCTTAAAGTGGAAAGGGTGATGCAGCAAAGTAGCGTTAGTATTTCCCTCAGTTTTTGAGAACCAAGGTATCAATCCAGTAGGAGGCCACACACAAGTCCATCGTACCTACACAAACAAATAAGAACCTTGCAACCAACGCGATAAAGGGGTTGTCAATCCCTTCACGGCCACTTGCAAAAGTGAGATATGATAGAGATGATAAGATAATATTTTTGGTATTTTTATGATAAAGATAGAAAGTAAAGATTGCAAAATAAACGACAAAAAGAAATAGCTAGTTGACGAGAGATTAATATTATGGAAGATAGACCCGGGGGCCATAGGTTTCAGTAGTGGCTTCTCTCAAGATAGCATAAGTATTACGGTGGGTGAACAAATTACTGTCGAGCAATTGATAGAATTGAGCATAGTTATGAGAATATCTAGGCATGATCATGTATATAGGCATCATGTCCGTGACAAGTAGACCGACTCCTGCCTGCATCTACTATTATTACCTCACACATCGACCGCTATCCAGCATGCATGTAGAGTATGAAGTTCATAAGAACAAAGTAACGCATTAGGTAAGATGACATGATGTAGATGCAAAAACTCAAGAAATATGATATAAACCCCATATTTTTATCCTCGATGGCAACAATACAATACGTGTCGTTTCCCCTACTATCACTGGGATCGAGCACCGCATGATTGAACCCAAAGCTAAGCACTTCTCCCATTGCAAGAAAGATCAATCTAGTAGGCCAAACCCAACTGATAATTTGTAGAAACTTGCAAAGATAACCAATCATACATAAAAGAATTCAGAGAAGATTCAAATATTGCTCATAGATAATCTTGATCATAAACCCACAATTCATCGGATCTCGACAAACACACACATAAAAGAGTTACATCGAATAGATCTCCAAGAAGATCGAGGAGAACTTTGTATTAAGATCCAAAGAGAGAGAAGAAGCCATCTAGCTAATAACTATGGACCCGAAGGTCTTAGGTAAACTACTCACACATAATCGGAGACGCTATGGTGTTGATGTAGAAGCCCACCGTGATCGATTCCCCCTCCGGCGGAGTGCCGGAAAAGGCCCCAAGATGGGATCTCATGGGTACAGAAGGTTGTTTCGGTGGAAATAAGTTTTCATGGTGCTCCTCGATGGTTTTGGGGTACGTAGGTATATATAGGAGGAAGAATTAGGTCGGTGGAGCCACGAGGGGCCCATGAGGGTGTAGGGCGCACCCAGAGGGGGTAGGCGTGCCCCCCTACCTCGTGGCCTCCTCGTTCGTTTCTTGACGTCCACTCCAAGTCCTCTGTATCACGTTTGTTCCAAAAATCACGCTCCCGAAGGTTTCATTCCGTTTGGACTCGGTTTGATATTCCTTTTCCGCGAAACACTGGAATAGGCAAAAACAACAATTTGCACTGGGCCTTGGGTTAATAGGTTAGTCCCAAAAATAATACAAAAGTGTATAATAAGGCCCATTAAACATCCAAAACAGAATATATAATAGCATGGAGCAATAAAAAATTATAGATATGTTGGAGACGTATCAGGAGGGACCCCTCCCCCACAAGGCCGAGACAGGAGCAGGCCGAGGCGGGCGGCGATGTGGCGTGCCCCATCGTCGCATGCGGATCTTGAGTCCATCACATCGTTACCCACTACCTATCTTAGGGGTGTGGCTGCAGGTGCGTGCGGTGGGGGTGGAAACAGAATAACCGCATTGGGTCCTATCAAAACCTAGCGCGCAACAATGCGGTAGCGCGAGGCCGAGCGGGGGGCGGGGGGACGGGACCCCCTCCCCTCCCCCTACGAGGCCGAGACTGGAACAACCTAGAGCAGGCCACGACGCGGCGTGCGATAATCGACAAGTATAGGGGATCGCAACAGCTTTCGAGGGTAAAGTATTCAACCCAAATTTATTGATTAGACACAAGGGGAGCCAAAGAATATTCTTGAGTATTAGCAGTTGAGTTGTCAATTCAACCACACCTGGATAACTTAGTATCTGCAGCAAAGTGTTTAGTAGCAAAAGTGGTATGATAATAAAGGTGACGGTAGCATAAGTAAAGATAATGTTTTTGGGTTTTTGTAGTAGTTATGTGATGTAGCGAAAAAAAAGTAAATAAGCGAAGAACAATATATGAAAAGCTCATAGGCAATGGATCGATGATGGATAATTATGCAGAATGCGATTCCTCATGCAATAGTTATAACATAGGGTGATATAGAACTAGCTCCAATTCATCAATGTAATGTAGGCATGTATTTCGTAAATAGTCATACGTGCTTATGGAAAAGAACTTGTATTATGTCTTTTGTCCTACCCTCCCGTTGCAGCGGGGTTCTAGCGGAAACTAAGGGATATTAAGGCCTCCTTTTAATAGAGAACCGGACCAAAGCATTAACACATAGTGAATGTGTCGGATTTCGGGTTCCGGCAGACCCTTGAGGTTCGAAAACTGGGGTGCGCGCGGAGATCCAACCCTCCACTGTCTCGCACCTCGCCGAATCGCTGGGACCTAAACTACTAAACAGAACGGCACAAGGGACACGGGATTTATCTTTGGTTCAGGCCACCATTTTGGTGTAATACCCTACTCCGGTGTGTGGTGTGGTGGATTGCCTCTTGGGCTGATGAGGAACAATACAAGGAAGAATAGCCTCGTGAGGGTCTGTTCTTGGCGGGTGCGATGAACTGCTAGGTGGTGTTGGTCGCTCTAGCTCTTGGTTTCTTGATGAGGATTCAGATTCTCTACGCTTACAGGGGTGGCTACTCCTATTTATAGGCGAAGGCCTGGGCCTCTTCCCAAATATTGAGCGGAAGAGGCGCCAACAATTGGCCATTTGAAGGGGAACAGCGGGTACACTTATCCTGACTAAAGTTGGTCCTCGCACGCCAAAGGCTCTGGTGATGGCGCCTACTTGGGCTCCACGATGACTCCTTCCGGCCGTTGGGCTGGTCTTGGTCTTGTTGCAAGAAGCGGATGCCTTTGCTTGATGCTCTCGCTGCGCTTGCTTCCTTTGCACCAAAGAGGAAAGGAGGACCTTTGCGGTGGCGCCTTGGCGCCCTTGGTAAATCATGGCTTGCGTCATGGGCACCTCGTGAGGTACCACGCCTTGAACTCTCCGCCTCCTCATGAGCTCGCCTGACGAGGCTGTGCTCGAGGAAGCTCCTTGTCGTCCGCCCGTGAGGCTTGGCCCCTCGCGAGGGTCTTGAGCTTGCGTTGATGAAGATGGGCCGTCTTGGGCCTCCTTGAGCCACGCCGCAGCCGCAGCGAGCAAGTCTGGGGACCCCGTTCCCGAGCGTCGACAATAGCCCGGGCCTGGCGGCGCCCGAACTTGGCCGAGCAGAGAGGCGAAAGGGCAAGTGCGAAGCGTCGCGGGCCCTAACAGCCTGCGGCCTTGGGCGCCGTGTGGCGGTTGATTGGACGTGGGCGGCACTATTCCCCCACGCCTCCTTATTTCGTGCCTTGCTAGGCGGACACGCTGTTGTACACATCCGTTCCCCCCTTCTTCTGCTTGAGCGCTCCTTGTCCTTCCTTCTCTCGAACTCCAGCTCTTGCATCCACCCTGATCTCGAACCTTCCCCATCTCCTTCCTGCCGTCATGGCCCCGGCAAGGAAGGGAAACGGGAAGAAACCCATGCCGCCGCCTCGCTCGCCGTCGACGGCGACCTCCGCCGTCGATTGGCTGGCCATAGTCAACCAAGAGGGCCTGGGCAAGGTCCGCTCGGCCCTGGCCGCCATCTTCAATGAGTGCGGGAGGAGGCGGCACGGCTGCGTCTCGCTTCTCCGTTGAGCGAGATTCCCACCGAGGTCCCAGATTGCCCGGCGCCCTTTGGGCAGGACTAGTTCCCCTTTCTCAGATTTCTTCAATGCCATTCTTTCCCATTACGAGATCCATATGATGCATCTGGGTCTGAATCCATCACCCTTCTCGCGGTATTTGCATTCGTTTGTGAGGCAATGACGGGCATCATTCCTTCGGTTGCCTTGCTGCGCCACTTCTTCTCTCTGCGCCTCGCCGACCCCATTCAATGCTTGGGGTGCGTGAGCTTCATCGCTGCGCCCGAGACAGCGGCTTCTGGAATTGACTTCAGCCTTCCCCCGCCCTCGCCTGGGTTTCGCGAGCGGTGGCTGTACGTGGACGTTGGGGTGCCCAACCCCCTGCTGACGGAGCCATCTTCGTGGCTGTCCCCAACTCAGTGGGGCCAAGTGACACTCGCGGGCCCCCGGTTTGCCTTCGTCTGGCACCGCTTCGAGTTCCTGAGAAAGGTTGGCATGACGGTGCCCAAGGTGGTGAAGGAGTTCCTGCTATGCCGTATCGCTCCTCTCCAACACCACTCCCACCGGACGTGGGCTTTCAACGGGCTTGATGATCGTATGTGTCTCCAGAAGGAGGACCTGACGCCTGAAGTGCTAAGGACAGTGCTCCTGGTCTGTTGGTGACCCAACCGGCGGCATCCGGCATGGAGGGGCCTTCTGTACCTCTGCCCGAGCAGGGGTGACTTTGTGAACCAGATGCTGTCTTTGTGAATGGGGGCGCGCCCGGCCTCAGGGGCCTCGCGAGAATCCAGTGATGGTGATCGCCCTTCCGATCGGCCAAGGCGGCTCCTCCTCAAGTGGCGGTGCAGGGAGGCACGAGCCTTGAGCCGAAGGGACCGGCCGGGGAGTGACAGGCGTCGGCGGCGCTCATGAGGGAGCAGCTCGAGGCTCATGCCGGGCGTGGCCGAGGCGGCAGGCCGCTGCCAGCGCTGCGGATGAGGCCCCGAGGCCCTCCGCTTCTCTTGGTGAGGCGACCAGCGGTAGCGCGTCAGCGGGCGCGCCCAGCGTGGGTCGCGTTGATGCTTCTCCCTCGTCGCAGGTGACCCTGCGCTCAAATCTTGGGTCGCTTCGCGTGGACTTCGAGGCCCTCCGGAAGAGAAGGGAGGCCCTAAGCGATGATTACCCTTGTCGCTTTCTTTGAAGCGTAGGGAAGTGCTCGCCCTTGATGAGTAAGCCTTCTCCTTCTCCGGCTCTGATCCTTCGCTGCTTGTCTGATCCTTGCCTGCAAGCCCCTTCTGCCGAACTCACGGAGGCGGGTGAGGGGTCGTCCCCTCGGCCGCCCCTCCCCGTCCTTGAGTGCTCCGGCGGTGGAGCCCTTGTGGTGAGGGCGATCAGGGCGAACCGCCCAGGCGCTGCCGAGGCCCTGCGCCTTGCGCCCTTCTTCGCGAGCCTTCTCATGGCATAGCTAACTGCCGTGGGCTTCTTGCCTGGTCGTGGACGGCGATTGGTGAGGCGCTTCATGCGCCGTTCGTCTGGGGTGGCTGGCTGCCGGGCTGGCGCGGCGTGCCCGGCCGTCGCGAGGGTGCCAGCCCACAGCCCCCTGCCCGGAGGGGGAGTGCTGATTCGTGGCTCCCGGCGCCCGCTTGGGGCAGTTGATGGTGTGGAAGACGTGCACGAGAGCGCCCAGGAGCGCCGCGCCCTTCGCCAAGGATTTCTTCGAAGGGCGGCTGACGCGGTGAGCCTTCTTGGTGAAGAGATCGCTGATGAAGACGCGTGCCTTGAGGCCGAGGGCCTGCGCCTGGCCGCAGAGAGGCGTGAGCTGGAGGGCGCTGTCGCCCTTGCGCGTCATCAGCGCGATCTTGTCGATGAGGAGGCCAAGGCGTCGCTGGCAGTCTCTCGGGAGGCCTGTTCTCGGGCCGTCGAGGAGGCCCGGGAAGCTAACAGGCGGCGAGAGGCGGCGGAGGAGCGGGCACGGGAACTCCTGGCCCCGTGTCACTCACTGGAGGAGCAAGTGGAGCTGCGCGAGGCAGCCCTCGCGTCGATGAAGGAGGCCTCCGGCGACCCGGCGGAGCTCCAGAAGCGTGAGGAGGCGTTGACGCTTGAGGCCGCCGAACGCGCGCCCGAGTACGAGCGTTTGGAGACGAGGGAGCGCTTGGCGACGCGGGCGGAGGATGAGGTTGCTGCACGGGAAGCCCGCGTCCTGGAGGAGGTCGGACGCCGAGTGGCGACGGCAAGGCTTGAACCTCGAGCGAGTTCGAGGAGAGGCTGGGGCTGATCAGGGCCGAGGCTGAAGGCAGGACTGCTGCCTTGAGGGCCAAGCTGGAGGAGGCGACGCGGCGGGCCGATGCTCTTCGGGCCGCCCTCGAGGTGGCGCAGGGGGAGTCAACCACCCCTCAGGCCGAGGTGCTCTGTCACAGCCCTAGAGCTTGCTTGTAACTAGTGGCATTGCATCCATGCATCATGTTTAGTTTTCATGAAATATGAAATGGGGATTGCCTAAACCCTAGCATTAAAGGAATTCAAATAGGCTCAACCAAAAATTATTTTTCAGTGAATTCAAATGGCTTTAGAAAATGTTCATCATTTTTGGAAAAATCTTTGAAGCTTGATAACCAGAGATGTTGCACATTTTTCCATGACATTTGGATCTTTGAATTAAATCATAAGTATTTGGATTTGGACATTTAAATTCTATAAAATATTTTAAATGTCCAAATACTCCTAAACTGAAATGTTCCATGTTAGATATATTCTATACATTGGGCATGCACAGTTTGGTGATTTTTGAAAGTGCTTGGATATTTTTAATAAAGCCCTGAAAGTTACAGAATAATAGAAAACATAAATAAAAGAGAGAGAGAGAGGACTACCTAGCCCACCTACCTGTAGCCGGCCTAGCTCGCTGGCCCAGCCACTGGCGCCTCTGTCGTCTTCTCCACTTTGCGCCAGAGGAGGGCAGGCGTGTGCCCGACGCCTGTGCCACCTCCTGATTGCCGCTCTCCTCCCCGACGCCTGGGCGCCTCCCATGACGCCACGCACCCCTGGAACCCCTCGTTCACTCTCTCGCCCCCATCCCTCCTCTGGCTCCCTCTCTCTCCCACCGAAGCGGAGCTGTCGCGCCGCTTCGTCGTTGGGCGACCACCGGCCCTCCTCGCTTCCCGACTAGCCCACAAGCTCCGCCACTCCGTCCTCGACCCCCTCACAAAGCCACGCCCCGCCGGAAGCCCGCAGCGTCGCCCTCGAGCTCGTCTTCAACCTTCGGCCGCCGGCAACCTCACCTTCGATTCACCGCCGTCCGGCCTCCCCCGAGCCCGCTGAGCTACTCATCGACCCACTGTGAGCTCCTCTGTCGAACCCCTCTCTCCCGTGCTCTATTTCCCTCTCCGGCCGTTGATTCCATGCGAGCCGATTGCTCTCGCCACGGCCATGGCGTGGCTGTAGCCACAAGACGCCGCTTCCGAGCCCACCACCGCCTTCACCGCACTCGCAGGAGCGCAAAACGCCACCCCACGCGCCTCGCCGTGCTCCCTAGCGCCGTGTTCGACCTCGGCCGAACTCCGGCCGCCGCCTTGGAGCTCGCCGCCGTCGATTCCGGGCACCCCGACCCCGACTAACTCCACCAAGAGCTTCGGCTCGTTCCCAGCTCCTCCTAGATGCCCTCCGCGGCCCATTTGGTCGCCGGAGTGGCCAAAACCACTCTCGCCGCCGCGTCGGGCTCACCGGCGGCTAGACGCCGGCAGCCGACTTTGACTTTGACTGTGGGTGGGCCTGGTTGACTCTCTTGAGTCGATGACGGTGGGGCCCCACATTAACTATTTAGGATTAGTTTTAATTAATTTTAGTTAAGCTAATTATACTGACACGCGGGACCCACTGTCAGGTTTGACCCGGACCATGTCTCGTTGACCACTGACGTGAGGCTGACGCAGTAATTGATTTTCTGGATTTAATTTAATTCAGGAAATTTCATAAAATACCCCAAACTTCAAATATTCATAACTTTTAATCAGAACTCCAAATTAAATAATTTATATATGGAAAATGATCAGAAAAATATGAAGAATCTGTTTATGGCACTTTCATGCATGATTAAACAAGTTAACCTCACTGAATAGGATGAATCATGATTAGGGCAATTTATGAAATAACATTTGGAGTTGGAATTTGTTCTTATTTGAATTCCACTTCAATTAACTTGGCTAGATTTTGCATTAGGTGAATTCAGTACCTTAACATGACATGTCATTCATGTGATTGTGCATTGCATTGATTGTGTTCGTTCTCAGTTGCCGGTGTTTGCCCCTCTCGATGAGCGATGTTCGACGATTGTTCGATGACACCGATGAAGAACTATATTATCTTCGAAGTGCTGTGCAAGCAAAACCCCTTGTTCATTCCGATATAATCCCACTCTCTCGCTCCTGCTCTATTTTACCGCATTAGGACAACAACGATTCATGTGTTACTTGTCATGTAGCTGAACCCCTTTATCCTCTGCATGACCTGTCATTCCACAATAATTAGATGAAACCCACTAGCATGAGTAGGAGTTGTTTGAGCCATGTTGTGCCTACTCATTCATGCTTGTTGTCATGCCTGCCATCGCTTAGAGTTGAGTCAGTGCGATTCATCGGGGATGAATCGGAGGTGTGTGAACATGTCCTACTGCGTGTGTGAGCTAAGTGTGTGAACACGATTTGGTTAAGGTAGCGGTGAGAGGCCATGTAGGAGTACATGGTGGGTTGTCTCATTGCAGCCGTCCTCAAGAACTGAGTTCTGTGTTTGTGATCCATGAAACAGTTACTACCACGCATAGGGCCCGAAACCAATGGACCCTCTCGGCTTCTTAACCAGTCTTGTCCTCAGTCCGGGAGTTGCAAGTAGTTTCTGGTGTTTGTAGCATCTTTGGGGCATGCACGCACCGTAGTAGGGGTGGGTTGTGTTGCGGTAGGCACCGTGGGTCAGTGTACCGATTCGCCCGCTTGGTGTCTCGGGAACCCTGCACACATCGTTCGGGGCTGTATGGGAAACCTCGGCGGACTCCTGCGGATGGAACCCGAATAGGCGATAAACTGGACTAGGGACTTGTGTGTTTAGGTAGGTCGTGGCCGACACCCACGTTGGGCTTCCGCTGAAGGTTGCCGAGTACATGTCGTAAACGGCGGTAAGTGGTGAGAGCATGTGTGAAGAAGTACACCCTGCAGGGTTAATATGATCTATTCGAATAGCCGTGTCCGCGGAAAAGGACTTCTGGGTTGCCTATATCAGTTCATAGACAAGTGAAAGTGGATACTCTAAAATGCGCAAGATAAGCGTGAGTGCTATGGATGGCATTCTCGTAGGGATACGGGAGCGGGTCCATAGTGGTATATTGATATGGTGAATATGTGGACTCGTGTGCATACCTCAAAAGAGTTACTTGCGGTCGTAGTTCAGGATACCCACCGAGTCAAAGGCGGCTGCTTGCGGTCAAACTCCACCACCCCTTTTGATAATGATGCATATGTAGCTAGTTACGATGTAAGTCTTGCTGAAATGCGTTTGTACTCACGTTTGCTTATTTTATGTTTTGCGAGAGACTTCGGTCTCGCTGGTAGTTCCGCTTGGACTTGACGGTTAGCTTGTTACCTCGGCTACGATCTTGTGCCCTCGGCGAGATCTGGTAGATAGTCAGGCTTCTCGGCCTTTTTCATTTACAGTTATACGTACTTTCGAGACATGTTTAGCTTCCGCTTGTTCTTTGACTTGTATGCTCTGAGTGTTGGGTCATGAGACCCATGTTTGTAATATCTCACTCCTCGGAGCCTAATGAATAAATATTTGAGTCGTAGAGTTATGTTGTGATGCCATGTTGTATCTACACATATTGAGCATATTGTGTGTATGTTTGAAATGCTTGGTATGTGTGGGATCCGACAAACTAGTTGTTTATCCTTGGCAGCCTCTCATATGGGGAAATGTAGTCTCACGCTTACGAGCGATAGTAGTCCGCTACAGCCGGTTCACCGAGTCCTGCTAGCCCACACTACTGCTTGGACACTTGACTGGCGGCATGTGTTTCACGCCGTTCCTATGTCCTGTTCCTTCGGGAAATGTCACGCTTGGTGTTATTCGAGTCCTGCCTAGCACTTTCTACCGGATACCGGAATCATAGCCCAAAGCCAGTGCTACAGCCGAATTTATACGTTGATGACCGACATGCTCGGTGTGATTCATGTATGCCTGTCCCCATGGGTTAGCGCCGCTTTGGGTTTACGACTAGCCATGTCGGCCGGGTTCTTTGTCATATGGATGCTAGCGACACTATCATATCGTGAGCCAAAAGGCACAAACGGTCCGGGCCATGGTAAGCGACACCGTGGGAATACTGCGTCGTGAGGCCGCAAAGTGATATGATGTGTTACATGCTAGATCGGTGTGACTTAGGATCGGGGTCTGACAGCGTTGGTATCGAACTTTGCTGTAGGATTACCAAGCCAAACTGGTCGAAGTTGTGTCTAGAAATGCTTTAGTTATGTAAGGGAATTGATTGTGGAAGGGAACGTATGGCTCTTGTTACTCCTTATATCTCATGGCCTTCTGATCTGAGTCATCCTCTTCTCTTCTCTGGGTTTAAGAACTAGGCTTCTCATCTATCTATCGAGGATGACGTGTTACTAATCCATAGACCTTTGAGATTGTTGGTTTTAAGCCTCGATTCAGTTCCTACTATTTACGTATGATAATTGTTGATCTCGGAACCTTGGTATTGTGATGTTGAGTGGTTATGCCACCATTTTGCAGGATGTCTCAAATCATTTTGAGCATTTACAATTTATTATCTGTCCGAGTCATCCTGGTCTCTAAATAGTCTGATGCATTTGCAAATCCTTTCCTTCCGTTTCCGATGTCCTTTTGGTCAGAATAAGCACACTAATCGGTAAGTTGAGGTACTTTGTTGCCTCGGCATAGATGTTGGAGCTATTATTATGACCCTAGTTGTTTAGGAAGTCATCTAGCAATTTAGCAATGCTTTTGTATCCCCAGTGTGATGATTCTGGCCATTATTCTTGAAAGCATCCCGTGATGTTATTAGTTAGTAGGCATTCTATTCATGGGTTCTTGAACCCGAGATTCACCCTACTCACCTAATGTTGATAGTTTTTGCTAGTCCCTTTAGGATATTAGTAACTTTGCGATAGTCTTCGAGGTCCATGGTATTTCCTTCTTCCAAATACCATGAACTAGTTAAGGCAGAAATTCTTTGAATTAAAAGATCACAATCAGAGTACTCTTGAGGAGTTCTCCATTCATAATTGTGACTCTGCCAGTTCTACCTTCCCCGCATGGGTTATCCGGAAGAAATGTTGAGCTTTGCTCGACATACTAATCTATGCATCCACAACTCAGAAAATTACATGTTCCTTTGAGTTGCTCTCTTTAGTTGTATCCCGACCATCCTCTATCGATTGATAACCAAGAGTATGTGTGCACTTTCGTTTATCGATGTCTTTTATCCTTGTGGTCCGTCAAGCCATTACATTGCGGAATGACTAGGAGGAACAAACTCCAGTACCTCATCCATTTCTAGGATTGGGTCAAAGTAGTTGTATCCCGCAGATCAAAATGTCAATTCAGCTTTTGTTCTGTTCTACCCTGAAGTATTACCCACTTTATGTCAGGAATGTCATGAGAATCGCACCTTCTCTTATGAATTCTTGACGTAGTGATACTTCTCGCTATCATTATTCATTCCTCGGTTCCGAGTTGTTGAAACCGGAATGCTGACAAATGAATTGTGATGTGTGAAATCGATACTCCTAGCAACCTCGTTGCTTGGTAGTAATTGGACAATATTATCATTCTTAGCGTGTTGGTTATTAAATCATCATCCTAAGATTGATCGTGCTACCTAGTCCTTATTTCTGGTGCACACTTCGAGTGATGCGTTAGGATTATTCAATCCCTTGCTTATTTGATCATATCGTCTTGCCCTCAAAAGCAAGATTGATCTCGAGCTTAGTAACATACCGGTGGTTCGTGACTTTCCAAATATCTTCTTGGAAGTGTTACCGGGTTGTCTCCTGATTGTTATGTTGAGCTTGTGATCAAGTTGGTTTCTTGTGAACCACCCTTTCTCCAAGAATCTGTGTTGGATATCCCTGAGGCTAGTTGGTTAAGCTAGACAACAACTTGGAGAGTTGGAAGATAAAAGCTTGCCTAACTCAGTTCGTTCCAAAGGGATATTCTTGTGTAGTGTGTGTTGAAGAAGGATGACATCTTCATCGATTGGTCCCTGTGATCAGTTGCTGGACCTATTGTCTTATCAATCTTTTGACTTGAATATGGGCTATTATTAAGTCAAATTAGAACCAACGATATTCGTAATGTTTTCTTACTCGTGGTTGATTCCTCGAGCATACCCCATTACATCTTTTGGTCTGACCAGTGCTATCACCGTGTTCACATGATGGTGGAAGTCCAGTGATATGGAAATTCTGATGAGTTGTTGTTGAACCCATCAGTGACATTTTGTCTCCCCATGAGTCATGTTGAACATCAACCTAGTGTTGGAAACTTGTGTAAGCATTTCTTCGTGTTCCGTTCATGAAGCTTATGCTTGGATGGAAAGAGTGACTTCCTCGAATTCATGTGCTTTAGGTGTAAGTTGCCGCCATGAATTTGAGAAAGGTTTGTTTTGTTTCCTTTGGAATCATTCCAAATCAGTCATGCTGCGTCGCGAAGTATTCTATGGTGCGATAGGTGATCATCTTCATTCCATATGAATTCCATAGCACACCAAGCCACCGATTGATTTGTTCAAGGAGAAGAAGTTCCTTCTTAAGACCGCGGCTTATACAAGGACTTCGTTATCCTCGATGATGGTTCCCCACCTGAACTCGGTAGTGTTTTATGATAAGACTACCATGTGGTCATTCTTGTCTTGGACAACATGCTCACATGTATGTAGCAGAACCAGCTCATGTTTTGGAGCTTGCTATCGTAGTTCATTCCCGAGAATCTCGCAACATCTTTCCGTCGATTTGTGTTGCAAACTTCCATTTTTCTTTCTAGACTCGATGAGTCTGGAATATCCTAACACCAACCAGATCTGAATCTCAGGCAGATATGATGGTTGGAACATTCCCAACATTTGCATTTTGTTCCCAGCTTGCACCCTATTGTGCCAACTCCCCATGGGCTGCCTTTCTCGGTAGTTGCTGTCCAATATTATCTTCAAAAGTGGTCCTACCAAGGGTCCCTCCACCTCCAATGATAAGCAAAATCATCCATTGTGTTGTCTTCAACAAGGTAGTCCACATCATCCATTCTAGTGCAGGTATGCCATTCCTTTGCACTCCACCAAACGATCGTTTGCGAATGCCTTAGGCTGGTATAAAGGGTTTCAATGATGTTATATCAAAAGTAATTCTTTTTGCCACTTAAGGGAATAGTTCCTCGCGTCACCTCCCCTGGGGTGCCCCGTTATTGAATCATGGCAAATATTTCCTCGCCACCTTGACACCATCCACCATCCTTCTAAGCGTGGAATTGTTGCCCACCAATCAAACCCGTCGTTTGTTCTTCCATCCCTCTCGATGTGTTTTGTGTCTCAACTCGAGATGTTCACCCTCTCATTCCGTGAGTTGATCGTGAGTTGCTCGATCTTCAAGAAGATTAAATCCTGTAGGGTTTCCCCTTCTTCTGTTGTCATGTTGAGTGAAGATCTCGAAAGCAAAGGCGTCAAGACCAAGATGATGGAATGAATCAACATCTTCGAGAAGGGCAACTGGATCATGAAGATTGTGATAGTTACGTGACTCCTTTTCCTCTTACCTCACGTCTTGAATCTCGGGCGAGATTCTTGTTTAGTGGGGGTGAGTTGTCACAGCCCTAGAGCTTGCTTGTAACTAGTGGCATTGCATTCATGCATCATGTTTAGTTT
This sequence comes from Aegilops bicornis, assembly GCA_021605145.1. NCBI lineage: Eukaryota > Viridiplantae > Streptophyta > Magnoliopsida > Poales > Poaceae > Aegilops > Aegilops bicornis. Next base: position 344,062,097 of record CM038670.1, read on the forward strand.
TCATGAAATTTGAAATGGGGATTGCCTAAACCCTAGCATTAAAGGAATTCAAATATGCTCAACCAAAAATTGTTTTTCAGTGAATTCAAATGGCTTTAGAAAATGTTCATCATTTTTGGAAAAATGCTGGAAACAGTAACCAGAGATGTTGCACATTTTTCCATGACATTTGGATCTTTGAATTAAATCATAAGTATTTGGATTTGGACATTTAAATTCTATAAAATATTTTAAATGTCCAAATACTCCTAAACTGAAATGTTCCATGTTAGATATATTCTATACATTGGGCATGCACAGTTTAGTGATTTTTGAAAGTGCTTGGATATTTTTAATAAAGCCCTGAAAGTTACAGAATAATAGAAAACATAAATAAAAGAGAGAGAGAGAGGACTACCTAGCCCACCTACCTATAGCCGGCCCAGCTCGCTGGCCCAGCCCACCTGGCGCCTCCTGTCGTCTTCTCCACCGCGCCAGGAGGACGCGGACATGTGCCCGACGCACGCGCAGCCAACTCCTGATTGCCGCTCTCCTCCCCCCCGACGCTCTGGACGCCTCCCACGACACCGCGCACCCCCTGGAACCCCCTCGTTCACTCTCTCGCCCCCATCCCCTCCTCTGGCTCCCTCTCTCCCCCACCGAGCGGAGCTCGTCGCGCCCTTCGTCGTTCTGCGCGACCACCGGCCCTCCCTCGCTTCCCCGACTAGCCCACAAGCTCCGCCACTCGGTCCTCGACCCCCTCACTAAACCACGCCCCGCCGGAAGCCCGCAGCGTTGCCCTCGAGCTCGTCTTCAACCTTCGGCCGCCGGCAACCTCACCTTCGATTCACCGCCGTCCGGCCTCCCCCGAGCCCGTTGAGCTACTCATCGACCCCGCCGTGAGCTCCTCTATCGAACCCCTCTCTCCCCGTGCTCTATTTCCCTCTCTAGCCGTTGATTCCTCCGGAGCCGATTGCTCCTCGCCGCCGGCCATGGCGTAGCCGTGGCCACAACCACGCACGCTCGCTTTCGAGCACACCACCGCCCTCACCGCACTCGCAGGTACGCAAAACGCCACCCCACGCGCCTCGCCGTGCTCCCTAGCACCGTGTTCGACCTCGGCCGAACTCCGGCCGCCGCCTTGGAGCTCGCCGCCTTCGATTCCGGCCACCCCGACCCCGGCTAACTCCACCAAGAGCTTCGGCTCGTTCCCAGCTCCTCCTAGATGCCCTCCGCGACCCATTTGGTCGCCGGAGTAAAACCACTCTCGCCGCCGCGTCGGGCTCGCCGGCGGCTAGACGCCGGCAGCCGACTTTGACTTTGACCAGGGGTGGGCCTGGTTGACTCTCTTGAGTCGATAGCGGTGGGGCCTACATTAACTATTTAGGATTAGTTTTAATTAATTTTTAGTTAGGCTAATTATCTCGACACGCGGGACCCACCGTCGGGTTTGACCGGACCATGTCTCGTTGACCATGACGTCCTGCACCGACGTCGGTGATGCGATAATTGATTTTACGGATTTAATTTAATTCAGGAAATTTGAAAATACCCCAAACTTCAAATATTCATAACTTTTAATCTGTAACTCCAAATTAAATAATTTATATATGAAAAATGATCAGAAAAATATGAAGAATCTGTTTATGACACTTTCATGCATGATTAAACAAGTTAACCTCACTGAATAGGATGAATCATGATTAGGGCAATTTATGAAATAACATTTGGAGTTGGAATTTGTTCTTATTTGAATTCCACTTCAATTAACTTGGCTAGATTTTGCATTAGGTGAATTCAGTACCTTAACATGACATGTCATTCATGTGATTGTGCATTGCATTGATTGTGTTAGTTCTCGATTCTTGCGGTGTTTGCCCCCTCTCGATGAGCGGCGTTAGACGATTGTTCGATGACACCGACGAAGAACTATATTATCTTGAAGTGCCGTGCAAGCAAAACCCCTTGTTCATTCCGATATAATCCCACTCTCTCGCTCCTGCTCTATTTTACCGCATTAGGACAACAACGATTCATGTGTTACTTGCTGCGGTAGCTGAACCCTTTATCCTCTGCATGACTGTCATTCCACAATAATTAGATGAAACCCACTAGCATGAGTAGGAGTTGTTTGAGCCATGTTGTGCCTACTCATTCATGCTTGTTGTCATGCACACTCTTGCTTAGAGTTGAGTCAGTCCGATTCATCGGGGATGAATCGGAGGTGTGTGAACATGTCCTCTTGCCTGTGTGAGCTAAGTGTGTGAACACGATTTGGTAAAGGTAGCAGTGAGAGGCCATGTAGGAGTACATGGTGGGTTGTCTCATTGCAGCCGTCCTCGAGGCCCGGAGTTACGTGTTTGTGATCCATGAAACGATTACTACCACGCATTGGGCCCGAAACCAATGGACCCTCTCGGCTTCTTAACCACTCTTGTCCTCGGTCAAGGAGTTGCAAGTAGTTTACGGTGTTTGTAGCATCTTTGGGGCCGCACGCTTGTGGCCAAGTAGGGGTGGGTTGTGTTGCGGTAGGCACCGTGGCCCGGTGTACCGATTCGCCCGTTTGGTGTCTCGGGAACCCTGCACACATCGTTCGGGGCTGTATGGGAAACCTCGGCCGGACTCCCTGCGGATGGAACCCGAATAGGCGATAAACCTGGACTAGGGGACTTGTGTGTTTAGGTAGGTCGTGGCCGACACCCATGTTGGGCTTTCGCTTGAAGGTTACCGAGTACATGTCGTGTAAATGGCGGTAAGTGGTGAGAGCGTGTGTGAAGAAGTACACCCCTGCAGGGTTAATATGATCTATTCGAATAGCCGTGTCCGCGGAAAAGGACTTCTGGGTTGCCTATATCAGTTCATAGACAAGTGAAAGTGGATACTCTAAAATGCGCAAGATAAGCGTGAATGCTATGGATGGCGTTCTCGTAGGGAGGCGGAGGCGGGTCCACAGTGGTGTATTGATATGGTGAATATGTGGACTCGTGCGCCACCTCAAAAGAGTTACTTGCGTCGTAGTTCAGGATAGCCACCGAGTCAAAGCTGGCTTGCTGCAGTCAAACTCCACCACCCCTTTTGATAATGATGCATATGTAGCTAGTTACGATGTAAGTCTTCTGAGTACGTTTGTACTCACGTTTGCTTATTTTATGTTTTGCGAGAGACTTGGTCTCGCTTAGTAGTTCCGCTTGGACTTGACGGTTAGCTTGTTACCTCGGCCACGATCTTGTGCCCTCGGCAGATCTGGTAGATAGTCGGGCTTCTCGGCCTTTTTCATTTACAGTTATGCGTACTCGGACATGTTTAGCTTCCGCTTGTGCTTTGACTTGTATGTTTCGAGTGTTGGGTCATGAGACCCATGTTTGTAATATCTCGCTCCTCGGAGCCTAATGAATAAATATTTGAGTCGTAGAGTTATGTTGTGATGCCATGTTGTATCTACACATATTGAGCATATTGTGTGTATGTTTGAAATGCTTGGTATGTGTGGGATCCGACAAACTAGTTGTTTATCCTTGGCAGCCTCTCATATGGGGAAATGTAGTCTCGTGCTTACGAGCGATAGTAGTCCTTCTGACCGGTTCACCGGAGTCCTGCTAGCCCAAAGACTACTGCTTGGACACTTGACTGGCGGCATGTGTTTCACTTCGTTCCTATATACATCCCTTCGGGAAATGTCACGCGGTGTTATTCGAGTCCTGCCTAGCCTGCTACAGCCGGGATAGGAGTCCTGTTAGCCAGTGCTACAGCCGAATTTATCGTTGATGACCGACATGCTCGATGTGATTCATGTATGCCTGTCCCCATGGGTTAGCGCCGCTTTGGGTTTACGACTAGCCATGTCGGCCCGGTTCTTTGTCATATGGATGCTAGCAACACTATCATATACGTGAGCCAAAAGCATAAACGGTCACAGGCCATGGTAAGGCGACACCCGTGGGAATACCGTGCGTGAGGCCGCAAAGTGATATGATGTGTTACATGCTAGATCGGTGTGACTTAGGATCGGGGTCCTGACATGCTCCTTCTTCGCCAACGGGTGGGGGAGGCCGAGGCCGTCGCGCGCCAGAATGCGGACGAGATACGTCAGCGGCGAATCCTGGAGCATGAGCACGGCCCCATGCTCACCACGCTCCGGGAAAGAGCCAACACAGCCTTGGGTAACATCTGCGAGGCGGCTGTTGGCGAGCCGCACGCGGTTAACTACGCCGGCAACCTTCAGTTCTTCACCGATGTGGTGACGCGGCTGGAGGCGCGGTCGGTCAGGGCCAATAGGTTGGTGGAGGAGAGGAGCCGCGCGCTGCTTGGGCGCGCCTTTTCTCGCGTCTTCAGCCATCTCCGGGACATGGACCCCCGCCCGACTTTGACGCAGCCATCGCCCCGATTCCCGAGCCGTCCGGGCGACTGGCGACCGGTGGAAGACAATGTGGATGCTCTCGTCAGGGCCTTTGCTTCAGACAATGACGGCGTGATCGTGGCTGCCGATGAGGGTGGCGTGGTGAACGGCCCTGACGCTGCCGATGGCCATGCGCATAAAGGATTTGACGAGGCCGGCGACGCTTAGCAACGGCTCGGGAGGTGCTCACGAGGACGCATTGGGGATTTATCCGACTGATTATGTATTGTCCCTGTTCCATTACCTGCATGAATAGAACTCGGGCTTTGGCACGATGGCTGTGAGCATTTTGGGAGGGGGAGCCCCTCATGTAAAACTTGTGTTCATCGTATTAGCAGGTGTTACATCGCCCATACACCCGCGCCAAGTGGTTGGCTAAGCGACGTGCTGGTTAGCCGGTTTACCTTTGTTTCGTACGAGCCCTGAGATAGCCGGTGGGAGGCTGCGGTGATCCGAGTGCCTCTTGATCGAATCCGTAGGATCTGCAGTAAAAACCCTCCGGAGAGGACGCGGCGGCGGCAGGCTGGGCCGCGCTCAAGCTAGGCCTGGCCCGGCTCGCAAGGGGCTCGCGAGGGGAGGCAGCTGAGGCGGAGTGGTAATCGAAACGCGAGAGATTTGCTCGAACGAGACTACGCACCCCTTCCGTGAACAAACGTAAATCTGAAATTCGAATCCAACTTAAATCCAGCGGGGGAATGCGACAACCAAAGGGAAAGGCGAAGAAAGCAGAAGAAAAGCCGCGTCCGTCACCTAGTCTAGTCTTGGACGTCTTCTCACCAGCGCGGAGCTAAGTGCTGCCACTGGGCGTGGGAGGGAGCCCCAGGGGCTGAGGCCGGCACCCTGAGACTCCGGGCGTGTACATCCCCACTCATTATTACGGAGAGTGTCACGGGCGGCGAGCTTCACAGCACTGGGCCTTCTTCACAGTACCGGCCTTGCTTCATATCGCAAGAGCGAGGCCCCGCTTGCGCCACACTCTAGTGCCATCAACGACGACCGGAAACCAGGGGCGCGCCCGATGGGGTAGAGCGGTCGCCAGCCGTTCCCTGACGACCACGGGTCCTCCGCCAGGGGCAGGCCTTGAGGCACCTCCCCAGCAGAGGGCCTACCTCCTGAGAACGCCTTGCTCCGAATGCCGCAGTGGTGATGTTGGATCTCGGCCCCTCTCCTGCAGCTCCCTGCGCCCTCCTACCGAGGGGTAGGAGACTGCGGGAGCGTGGTAGCTGCTCGCCGCGGCGACTTGCACCTCCTGTGATCCATGATTAGCGTATGCTTGCTCCTGAGGAAGTAGCGGTACCCGATAATCGTCGCCCCCGGCGCGACGGTGGGACAATCCCGAGGCTCTGGAAGAGCTCGACTGGCGCCTCATCCCCCGGCTTCGGGCTGAGGAGCGAGCCTTGTTCTCCCTCATGCGGTGCCCTTGGTCCATCATGTGGGGCACGTATTCTTCGCACCGCCATCCAGAAAACCATGCCGTAGTGCTCGGCGTGCCATGCGGCTCGCTTGATGCGCCCACCGTGGGGTGGTGGCGTGGCGATCCACAGGCCGTGGGTTACGTCGAGTCCTTCTTCTCCGTGGACCGGGCGGGGCAACCCGCCGCCCGGCTGCCCGGCCGACAAATTTCGCCGGTGTTGGAGTAGCTTTGGAGCCCGCGGGCACGCATGGAGCCCCCACGCGGGCCGCCCTGGGCCTGAGATGGAAGCTGGGTGCAGAAGGGGTGAGCCCCCGAGGCGGCAAAGGCCAGGAGCTCTGCCACTCGCTTCCAAAGAAGACGTCGCGCCGCTCTCCAAAGAGCTGCTGCAGCAGCTCGGGCCACCGTGAGCGCCCTCGAGGTCGCCTGCTCCCGGGGTGTACGGTGGCGTGGTCGCGGGCGTGATTGGAGGCCCTTGCCGCCGATCGCGCCGCCATCGCGTGAGAGCTGCCGTTGAGCCTGCGCCGCCATGCCCGCAGCGCCTGACCGCGAGCTGCCTGGGCACGGGTCGCCCGAGGCGAAGCGGCTCACAAGGCGGGCGGCCACGCCGCCCAAGGATTTGGGTTGCCCGCTTGGTCGCAGGACATGGTGATGACGATGCGATTTAAACATGAGGTGGCGAAGGTGGATTCCGGCGCACCTACCTGGGCGCGCCAAATGTCGGATTTCAGGTTCCGGCAGACCCTTGAGGTTCGAACACTGGGGTGCGCGTGGAGATCCAACCCTCCACCGTCTCGCACCTCGCCGAATCGCTGGGACCTAAACTACTAAACAGAACGGCACAAGGGCCACGGGATTTATACTGGTTCAGGCCACCATTGTGGTGTAATACCCTACTCCAGTGTGTGGTGTGGTGGATTGCCTCTTGGGCTGATGAGGAACAATACAAGGAAGAATAGCCTCGTGAGGGTCTGTTCTTGGCGGGTGCGATGAACTGCTAGGTCGTGTTCAATCGCTCTAGCTACTAGTTTCTTGATGAGGATTCGGATTCTCTCCGCCCTGGGGGTGGCTACTCCTATTTATAGGCGAAGGCCCTGGGCCTCTTCCCAAATATTGAGCGGGAAGGGCGCCAACAATTGGCCATTTTGAAGGGGAACATCGGGTACACTTATCCTGACTAAAGTTGGTCCTCGCCGCCAAAGGCTCTGGTGATGACGCCTTTGCTTGGGCTCCACGATGACTCCCTTCCACCGTTGGGCTGGGCTTGGTCTTGTTGCAATCAAACAAATGCCTTTTCTTGATGCTCTCGCTGCGCTTGCTCCCTTTGCACCAAAGAGGAAAGGAGGACATCATGCGGGGCTGGCGCCTCGACTGGCGCCCTTGGTAAATCATGGCTTGCGTCATGGGCACCTCGCGAGGTACCACTGCCTTGAACTCTCCGCCTCCTCATGAGCACACTTTGAGGCCGTGCACGAGGAAGCTCCTTGTCGTCCGCCCCGCGAGGCTTGGCCCCTCGCGAGGGTCTTGAGCTTGTGTTGATGAAGATGGGCCGTGCTGAGCCTCCTTCGAGCCACGCCACAGGCCGCACGCAGGCAAGTTTGGGGACCCCCGTTCCCAGAACGCCGACAACATGAACTCCTCAAACTACGGTCATCACCGAGAAGTATCCCGATTATTGTCACTTCGGGGTTGTCAGATCATAACACATAATAGGTGACTATAGACTTGCAAGATAGGATCAAGAACACACATATATTCATGAAAACATAATAGGTTCAGATCTGAAATCATGGCACTCGGGCCCTAGTGACAAGCATTAAGCATAGCAAAGTCATAGCAATATCAATCTCAGAATATAGTGGATACTAGGGATCAAACCCTAACAAAACTAACTTGATTACATGGTAAATCTCATCCAACACATCACCGTCCAGCAAGCTCACGATGGAATTACTCACGCACGGCGGTGAGCATCATGAAATTGGTGATGGAGGATGATTGATGATGACGATGGCGACGAATCCCCCTCTTCGGAGCCCCGAACGGACTCCAGATCAGCCCTCCCGAGAGAGATTAGGGCTTGGCGGCGGCTCCGTGTCGTGAAACGCGATGAAAATTTTTCTCTGATTTTTCTCTCCCCGAGACGGAATATATGGAATTGGAGTTGAGGTCGGAGGAGGTCGAGGGCCCACGAGATAGGAGGTCGCGCCCTAGGGGGCGCCTGTCTCTTGGACGGTATGGGCCCCTAACATTAATTCTTTCGCCAAAATTCTTATAAATTCCAAAAAGTGCCTCCATGGATTTCCGGGACATTCCGAGAACTTTTCTTTTCTACACATAAAACAACATCATGGTAGTTCTGCTGAAAACAACGTCGGTCCGGTTAGTTTCATTCAAATCATGCAAGTTAGAGTCCAAAACAAGGGCAAAGTGTTTGGAAAAGTAGATACTTTGGAGACGTATCAACTCCCCAAGCTTAAACCTTTGCTTGTCCTCAAGCAATTCAGTTGATAAACTGAAAGTGATAAAGGAAAACTTTTACAAACTCTGTTTGCTCTTGTTGTTGTAAACATGAAAAGCCAGCATTCAAGTTTCAGCAAGTATTATGAACTAACCATACTCACAATAACACATAGGTCTCACAATTACTCGTATCAATAACACAATCAGCTAGCGAGCCATAATAATAAAACTCGGATGACATCACTTTCTCAAAATAATCATAACATGATATAACAAAATGGTATCTCGCTAGCCCTTTCTGAGACCGCAAAACATAAATGCAGAGCACCTTTAAAGATCAAAGACTGACTAAACATTGTAATTCATGGTAAAAGAGATCCAGTCAAGTCATACCCAATATAAACCAATAATAATGAACGCAAATGACAGTGTGCTCTCCGGTAGTGCTTTTTAATAAGAAGGGATTATGACTCAACATAAAAGTAAATAGATAGGCCCTTCGCAGAGGGAAGCGGAGATTTGTAGAGGTGCCAGAGTTCGATTTTAAATTAGAGATTGAGTAACATTTTGAGCGGTATACTTTTGCTGTCAACGCAACAACTATGAGATGGTTGTATCTTCCATACTACATGCATTATAGGCAGTTCCCAAACAGAATGGTAAAGGTTTATACTCCCCCAACCACCAACAAGCATCAATCCATGTCTTGCTCGAAACAACGAGTGCCTCCAACTTACAACAGCCCTGGGGGAGTTTTGTTTAATTATTTTGATTTGCTTTGATCTTTTTGGATCATGGGACTTGGCATCCTGGTTACCGGCCCTTTCTCGTGAATGATGAGCGGAGTCCACTCCTCTTGAGAATAACCCACCTAGCATGGAAGATATAGGCAACCCTAGTTGAAACATGACCTGCTCGAGCATACAAAACAGAATTTCGTCTGAAGGTTTGGAGTTTGGCACATACAAATTTACTTGGAACGGCAGGTAAATACCGCATATAGGAAGATATAGTGGACACATATGGAACAACTCTGGGGTTTAAGGAGTTTGGATGCACAAGCAGTATTCCCGCTTAGTACAAGTGAAGGCTAGCAAAAGTCTGGGAAGCGACCAACTGAGAGAGCGACAACAGTCGCAAGCATGCATTAAAATTAATTTACACCGAGAACAAGCATGAAGTAGGATATAAGCCACCATGAACATAAATATCATGAAGGCTATGTTGATTTGATTCAACTACATGTGTGAACATGTGCCAAGTCGAGTCACTCAATTCATTCAAAGGAGGATACCATCCTATCATACCACATCATAATCATTCTAATAGCATGTTGTACGCATAAGGTAGACCATTATAACTCATAGCTAATCAAGCATGGCACAAGTAACTATAATCTCTAAATGTCACTGCAAATATGTTTACTTCATAATAGTTGACTCAGGAACGATGAACTCATCATATTTACAAAAACAAGAGAGGTCGAGTTCATACCAGCTTTTCTCATTCCAATAAGTCCATCATATATCGTCATTATTGCCTTTCACTCGCACGACCGAACGATATGTATAATAATAGGAGTGCACGTGCATTGGACTAATTTGGAATGCGCAAGCATTCAACTCAAGAGAGAAGACAGGGTAATATGGGCTCTAAATTAAATAAACAATCATGCATATAAGAGCCACTAAGCATTTTCAATATGGTCTTTTCGACCCTCAAAGGAAAGAAAAGAAAATAAAACTATTTACACGGGAAAGCTCCCAACAAATAAAAGAAGAACGAGAAATCTTTTTGGGTTTTTATTTTAATTCTTCTACAAGCAAGGAAATTAACTAACTAATTTTTTTTGTTTTTCTTAAGGTTTATCAAACACACAAGAAGAAAGCTAGAAAAAGAAATTTCAACTAGCATGGATGATACAATGAAATAGTATGAGCACCGACGACTAGTGTGTGAACATGAATGTAAAGTCGGTGAGAAATACGTACTCCCCCAGGCTTAGGCTTATGGCCTAAGTTGGTTTAATACCAAGGACCGCCTGGCTGATATCCATAAGTGAAACTGGGCTTGTACTGAGATGGAGAGGCGATCGCGTCCTGAGCAGCAGCGTGTTGGCGAGCTGCCTCCATTCCCCTCTCATACTCTGTTGCTTCCTCCCTGGTGACAACATATCTTCCTTTTGCCTGACAATCAAAAAGGTAGGGGGCAGAAAGAGTAACAGGTACGACATTGCGCCTGTCATAGATTAGTCGATAATGGAGGAATTGTTCATTCCTCTCAAGAAAATGATGATCAAACATAGCTTTTTATCCAAATAAACAGGAGGTACAATCATATCCCCTCTCGTGGAGCTATATTAAGAAAATTAGCCACACGGGTTGCATAAATTCCTCCAAAGAAATCACCCCTTCTACTATTATTCTGCAACCTACGTGCAACTATTGCCCCCCAAGTTATAACCTTTATAACCTCGACACAGACTCTTGAGGACACAAAGATCGAGGAGCACACATGTGACATACTTCGTCCTTACCGTTAATGCATCTACCAATAAAGAGAGCAAAGTAATGTATAGCAGAAAATGAATGCTCCCTATGGTAGCTTGTGTTACGTCCCTAGATTTTCCCACGGTGATACTAGCAAGAAAATCTCTAAATTCAGATTTGCGAGGATCATTGATATTACCCCACTGCGGGAGTTTGCAAGCAGTTGCGAAATCCTCTAAATCCATGGTATAAGATGTATCATAAATATCAAACATGACACTAGTAGAATTATGCGCAGAAATATATTCGAACCTCCGCACAAAGGAATCGGTCAAATTATAATATTGAGGACACTTATCTTGTTAGAAGTCCTCCAGCTCGACATTACGCACATATGCGTCAAATTACTCCTTGAAGCCTGCTTCGACCATAAAATCATCAGATGGCCACTCACAAGCCCGTACATTTGCGTCCCTTGGCAAATTAACATCTTGTTCATGTATAGCAATCCTTGGCCCTTTCTTTGCCGAGGAACCTCCTTGGTACATTCTTCTAAGCATATTTCTTTTTCTGAAAATTTGTGAAATTTTAGTAACTTCGAAATAAAAGTGAATAAAACTAAACAAGATTGATAGCAACTACTCCTACAAGTGCCTAGAGCTTATATCATGCATTGGAATTGCTTGGGACCTCAAAAATTTAACATGCAAGCTCAAGAACATGGTCACCTATGCAGCAAAAATTTGCAACGAATAAAGCACTAGAACAAAAACTATTTGGACCAATGGAGGAGTCACATACCAAGCAACAATCTCCCAAAGCAGTTTTGTGAATGGAGCTTTGAGCTAAGAGATCGAAAATCGCAGCAAAACGAGCTAGAACTTGGGCTTGAGCTGGATGGGGATTTTTTTGGGTAGAAGATGAAGTGTGTGGGTGCGGGCATAAGTGGAGGGGGGCCACCAGGGGCCCACGAGACAGGGGCGCGCCATACAGTGGGGGGGGGGGGCGCCCTCCTATCTCGTGGCCTGGTGCTTGCCCCTTCTGCATTGTTTTTAGTGCCTAAAATCCTCAAATATTGCAGAAAAGATCATACTAGATTTGCAGGGCATTTGGAGCACTTATATTTTGACTATTTTTTAATGCATGGATAATTTAGAAAACAGACGGATAATACTAATTTTGCTTTATTTATTCTAATAGAAAGTAAAAAGAGGGTACAGAAGGTTGTGCCTTCTAGTTTCATCCATCTCGTGATCATCAAAATGAACCCACTAACAAGGTTGATCAAGTCTTGTTAACAAACTCATTCCGAATAACACGAAACCGGAGAAATTTTGAATAACACTAAGTTACCTCAACGGGGATATGAAAATCCCCAACAATAATAATATCATACTTTTTCTTGACAGTAGGGAGAGGAAATTCAAAACCTCCAAAAATAATAGTTGGAACTTTTTCAATAGAATTGATGCTATGAACTTGAGATTGTTTCCTCGGAAAGTGTACCGTATGCTCATTACCATTAACATGAAAAGTGACATTGCCTTTGTTGCAATCAATAACAGCCCCTGCAGTATTAAGAAAAGGTCTACCAAGGATAATAGACATGCTATCGTCCTCAGTATATCAAGAATAACAAAGTCCGTTAAGATAGTGACATTTGCAACCACAACAGGCACACCCTCACAAATACTGACAGGTATAGCAGTTGATTTATCAGCCATTTGCAAAGATATTTCAGTAGGTGTCAACTTATTCAATTCAAGTCTACGATATAGAGAGAGAGGCATAACACTAACTCCGGCTCCAAGATCACATAAAGCAGTTCTAACGTAATTTCTTTTAATGGAGCAAGGTATAGTTGGAACACCCGGATCTCCAAGTTTCTTTGGTATTCCACCCTTAAAAGTGTAATTAGCAAGCATGGTGGAAATTTCAGCTTCCGGTACCTTTCTTTTATTTGTGATGATATCCTTCATATACTTAGCATAAGGGTTTACTTTCAGCATATCAGTTAAGCGCATATGTAAGAAAATAGGTCTAATCATTTCAGCAAAGCGCTCAAAATCCTCATCATCCTTTGTCTTGGATGGTTTAGGAGGAAAGGGCACGGGTTTCTGAACCCATGGTTCTCTTTCTTTACCGTGCTTCCTAGCAACAAAATCTCTCTTATCATAACGTTGATTCTTTGATTGTGGTTTATCAAGATCAACAAAGAGTTCAATCTCTAAATCATTATCATTTCTAGGTTGAGCATCAACATGAACATTATTATTAACATTATCACTAGGTTCATGTTCATCACCGATTGTGTTTCAAAGATCGTAAATAGAAATATCATTGGGATTCTCAAGTGTGTCTACAGTAGGTTCACGAGAAGCATGCAAAGTTCTATCATTTTTCTTCTTCTTCTTTTTAGAAGAACTAGGTGCCTCTAAATTATTTCTTTGAGAATCTTTTTCGATTCTCTTAGGGTGGCCTTCAGGATACAAAGGTTCCTGAGTCATTCTACCAGTTCTAGTAGCCACTCTAACAAAGCAAAGTCATTTTATTATTTAATTCATCAAGCAAATCATTTTGAGCTTTAAGTACTTGCTCAGCTTGAGTAGCAACCATAGAAGCATATTTGCTAACGCGGTGAAGTTCATCTTTAACTCTAACCAGATTATCACCTCTGGCGTCCTATCTCGAAAGAATTATTCTTTAACTCTCTACCAACATAAGCATTAAAACCTTCTTGCCTAGCCATAAAGTCATCAAATTCATCTAAGCATGGGCTATGCATTTTAGTAGAGGGTGTTTCAACTTTATCATATCTATAGAGATAATTTACCTTTACTACCGTGTCGGGTTATCAAGACAATGTAGTTCTTCAAAGTGTAAATTAAGACCATGTATTTCTTCAATAGGAGGTAAATTCTTAACATCTTTAGCTTTAATACCTTTTTTATTTCATTGATTTCTTTGCCTCTTGCATATCTTCAGGACTGAGAAAATAAAACACCTCTCTTCTTCGGAGTAGGTTTAGGAATAGACTCAGGAGTTGGCTCAATTGGTTCAGGAATTACTTCAGGAACTAGCTCGGGAAGAGTCCAATTATTTTCATTAGTCAACATATTATTCAATAATATTTCAGCTTCGTCGACTGTTCTTTCCCTGAAAACGCAAACATCACAACTATCCAAGTAGTCCTTGGAAGCATCGGTTAGTCCATTATATAAGATATCAAGTATTTAATTTTTCTTAAGAGGATGATCAGGCAAAGCATTAAGTAACCGGAGAAGCCTCCCCCAAGCTTGTGGGAGACTCTCTTCTTTGATTTGCACAAAATTATATATTTCCCGCAAGGCAGCTTGTTTCTTATGAGCAGGGAAATGTTTAGCGAGAAGTAATAAATCATATCCCGGGACTACGCACACAACCGTGAGCAAGAAAATTATACCAAGTCTTAGCATCACCCTTTAATGAGAAAGGAAATATCTTAAGGATATATAAATAGCAAGACTTCTCATCATTAGTAAACAAGGTGGCTATATCGTTCAACTTGGTAAGATGTGCCACAACAGTTTCAGATTCAAGGCCATAAAAAGGATCAGATTCAACTAAAGTAATAATATCAGGATCAACAGAGAATTCATAATCCTTATCAGTAACACAGATAGGTGAAGTAGCAAAAGCACGATTGGGTTTCATTCTAGCATTAAGAGACTGTTGCTTCCATTTAGCTAATAATTTCTTAAGATCATTTCTATCATTGCAAGCAAGAAATTCCATAGCAGCTGTTTCATTCATAACATAACCCTTAGGAACAACAGGTAATACGTAATCATTGGGGGAACCTTCATCATCACTATCATCAATAATAGGTTCTTCAATATTTTCGTTCCCCCTAACTCTAGCAAGTTGTTCATCAAGAAATTCACCTAATGGAAAAGTAGTATCACGCACAGAAGTAGTTTCATCATGCATAGCGTATGGCATCATCAATAACATGCGACATATCGTAATTCATAGTAGTATCAGGTTTAGGTGTCGCAAGCCTAAAAATAACAGAAGTAGAATCTAGTGCAGAGCTAGATGGCAGTTCCTTACCTCCCCTCGTAGTTGAGGGCAAAATCTTGGTCTTAGCGTCTTTCAAGTTCTTCATAGTTATCAACAGATATAAATCGCAAGTGACTCAGAGAATAGAGCTATGCTCCCCGGCAACGGCGCCATAAATTAGTCTTGATAACCCACAAGTATAGGGGATCGCAACAGCTTTCGAGGGTAAAGTATTCAACCCAAATTTATTGATTCGACACAAGGGGAGCCAAAGAATATTCTTGAGTATTAGCAGTTGAGTTGTCAATTCAACCACACCTGGATAACTTAGTATCTGCAGGAAAGTGTTTAGTAGCAAAAGTGGTATGATAATAAAGGTAACGGTAGCAAAAGTAAAGATAATGTTTTTGGGTTTTGTAGTAGTTGTAACAAAGAGTAACGTAAAAAGTAAATAAGCGAAGAACAATATATGAAAAGTTCGTAGGCAATGGATCAGTGATGGATAATTATGCCGGATGTGATTCCTCATGCAATAGTTATAACATAGGGTGATATAGAACTAGCTCCAATTCATCAATGTAATGTAGGCATGTATTTCGTAAATAGTCATACGTGCTTATGGAAAAGAACTTGTATTACGTCTTTTGTCCTACCCTCCCGTTGCAGCGGGGTCCTAGCAGAAACTAAGGGATATTAAGGCCTCCTTTTAATAGAGAACCGGACCAAAGCATTAACACATAATCAATACATGAATTCCTCAAACTACGGTCATCACCGAGAAGTATCGCGATTATTGTTACTTCGGGGTTGTCGGATCATAACACATAATAGGTGACTATAGACTTGCAAGATAGGATCAAGAACACACATATATTCATGAAAACATAATAGGTTCAGATCTGAAATCATGGCACTCGGGCCCTAGTGACAAGCATTAAGCATAGCAAAGTCATAGCAATATCAATCTCAGAACATAGTGGATACTAGGGATCAAACCCTAACAAAACTAAGTTGATTACATGGTAAATCTCATCCAACCCATCACCGTCCAGCAAGCCCACAATGGAATTACTCATGCACGGCGGTGAGCTTCATAAAATTGGTGATGGAGGATGGTTGATGATGACGATGGCGACGAATCCCCCTCTCCGGAGCCCCGAACGGACTCCAGATCAGCCCTCCCAAGAGAGATTAGGGCTTGGCGGCGGCTCCGTGTCGTGAAACGCGATGAAACTTTTTCTCTGATTTTTTCTCCCCGAGACGGAATATATGGAGTTGGAGTTGAGGTCAGAGGAGGTCCAGGGGGCCCACGAGATAGGAGGCCGCGCCCTAGGGGGCGCCCCCTGTCTCGTGGACAGGCTATGGGCCCCCTGACATTAATTCTTTTGCCAAAAATTCTTATATATTCCAAAAAGTGCCTCCGTGGATTTTCAGGACATTCTGAGAACTTTTCTTTTCTACACATAAAACAAAATCATGGTAGTTCTGCTGAAAACAGCGTCAGTCCGGGTTAGTTTCATTCAAATCATGCAAGTTAGAGTCCAAAACAAGGGAAAAAGTGTTTGGAAAAGTAGATACTTTGGAGACGTATCAGCGTGCCGTGACGTCGCATGCGTAGGCGAGTCCGACACATCCATGACCCCACTATCTATCTTAGAGGTGTGGCTCTAGGGTGCATGCGGTGGGGTGGAAACAAAATAACCACATTGGATCTGTCAAAACCTAGCGCACAACAATGCGGTAGCGAGGCGAGCCAGGGGAGGGGGGTGGGACCCTCCTCCGCTCGCGAGGCCGAGACAGAACAAGCCGGAGGTGACGACGCCGGGCGGCTGGGCCGTCGCATGTGGAGGCGAGTTCTTCACATCCGTGACCCCACTATCTATCTTAGGGGTGTGGATCAGGGTGCATGCGGTGGGGTGGAAATAGAATAACCGCATTAAGGCTCTGTCAAAACCTAGCGCGCAGAAATGCGGTAGCGCGAGGCCAAGCCGCATGTGTACTTTGTGTGTACGTGAATTTTGAACTTTTATATAGTTTGTAAGATGTGTATTTTAGTTAGATATGGACTTCATATGTTTTTGTATTTGAACTTCTTCTTTTTTGTTTCTTAGTGTTTATTCATTCATATGCCTGACTTCGCTAAATAGTGTACTTGAACTTCTGTTCTTTATTTTTTAAACTTCTTCTTTTTTGTAAGTGCTTATCTGTGTATGTATTTTTCTTCCCTTGGTAGTGTACTTGACCTTCTATTTGCCATCAACTTTTTGTTTTAAGGGATACCAGCAGATATGCTATTTGGTCTTATCTTTTTAAAATAGATGCGTTCAAATGGTGCATTCATTAATCAATAGATGCATTTACTTTTTTAGTTGTTGGGGGGTAAACTTGTAATTACCCTGACGCTTCAACACCCACTACAGAGAGGCATTAACTGTCCATCTCCCTCGCGACCACCTGTCAGAAATCCCCCTGTCACTCGCTCTCTTCTCCCTCTCTGACGCTCCGCTCGCTTCGTCACCTCCAACCTCCCCCAACTTCTCCGCCGCTGTCTCCTGCGCTCATGAGTGGAGTAACCGGTGCGTGCCCCGCTCCTATTTCTTCCTGACGCCCCGCACTCCCTCGCCCAGCCTGCTCTCTTCTCCTCTGAAGCGAAGCCGCAACTGTCTGTGTGTTTCCAACATGCGCGTGGCGTTGTGGGGGTGGAAGAACCACCGCGGATTCCTGCATCGGGGAAGTTTGGAGAGGTATAAATGCTGCCTCCCCCAATGCTTGCTCTTAGTACTCGCCAGATCTGACGAGCTCTCTCTATTTCCTCTGTGTGCTCTTGCATCCACCTCCTCCCTTTTCTTCTGATGGTTGGATGCGAGATTAGGTAGGGTTGTTTGTGCGTGTGGTGGGTGGATTCGATTCCCCCGTGGTCATTTTTTATCTCTGGGATGCTTGTTTGTGCTATTTCACCTGTCATACTTGTGTGGATTTGATTTCCCCTTTTTGTAATTTCACGAGTGAGATGCATGTAAGAAGGGTGTGTTGTGGTGGTTGCTGCTAGATCTGTTGTATCTAAATGCATTATTTTTATTGTTTTCATAGTCTAGATTGTTTCTGTCACATGCTAGTTAATTTATGAGTACTGTTTTTGCTGCGCTCGCCTAGATGTGCTACTGTACATCTTTCATCATTGTTGATGTGTTTTAGTTGTTTCATCCTAGGGTTTGATTTAGTTGTTTTTTGTATTTGTTGTATGATTTTCTACTTGCTAATTATATGCAATTTCTCCCTTGTTTTTTGTAGGTTTTTCTATGGTTTGGAGTTCCATTCATCAAGGGGATTGTGTTGTCATAGCTTCAAAACCTTCTCCATGTATTTTAATGTATATGCATCTTGTATTTTAAATAGCAGTTTTCTTTTATATGTCTGCCCATATCTTCACTTGGTTGTCTTGTTGGACTGCCCATTCTTAAAAGTGTGAACTTCTAACAAAGGTGATGTGTATGCATTTTACCCTTTGTTTAAGTTAGTAGAGTGTTGCTTAATTTTTATTTGATGAATTGCTGGTGAACTATGTCAACAAGTGTTGTTGGACTTCCTAAATGTTTCATATTTATAGTGTATATCTTTGTTTTTTGAGATCATTTTCATGGTATTGATAATTAGTTTGGTTGTGAAATAGTATTTCTGGTCATGCTACATCTTTTTATCTGCTACTTGCTTTGGTCACATAGTTGAACTTCTGGTTTTAATTATTGTTGTTTATAATGAAATTTGGTTGAATTTCTGTTCTGCGCATTTGTTTTACTCATTTGTTATATATTGTTGAACTTCTGGATATTCATCTATATGTAGTACTCCCTCTAGTGTAGATTGTTATATCTTTAGTATGTAAATTGTAGATTGTTCATTGTTTTACTGCTTTGTTAGGTATTGTTGAACTTCTGGATATTGGACATTCATGTATAAGTAGAACTTCCTTTGGTGCAGGTTTTGCGTATTAGAACTTAGTTGCCTTTTTACTTCCATTTCTTGTAGTTGGTGATGAATTGAATAATTACGAAAAAAAATGCCTGCGATCAAGATGGAGCTTTAAAAGTTAATACTGATGCTCCAAGATCTGATGCAGCTAAAACACCTATTATTCCTTTGACTGTGATTCACTACTACAGGATGCAACAAATGCGACACTACGATCAAATACCCTTCGCCGAAACTGTGTGTGATGCCATAATCGCAAACGGTGGTGTAAAAGAACTGTTAAAAAAAGGTGCACAACATTTGCGATGACGGATGCGTCAAACACGGTCTAGATTTTAGTTGCGTGTGTGAAGCACGGCATACGGTTGATCCACGCAAACTATTTGTGATTAGACAGAACAACAGAAACATGCAGCCATATTAATGCATGTGTGATATACGGCATACGGTTCGCTCCGATGAACTGTTTGCTATTAGGGAAAGCAACAAAAATGGCCAGCCAGATCAAGGTGTGTGTGATATACGGCATACGGTTCAGTCGAATGAACTGTTTTCGATTTTGGAAGAGAACATAAACGGTTCAACTTAACAAGATGTGCCCGGTGCAACCGCATGCACATGAACGTGCGTGATTGTGCGCCAGACCCAAACACTGGCAGCATAACTTATAAATTGACGGATGGAGTACTAGTTATAGTGAAGCATATAATTAAGCAAAGGGATTGCACATGTCTGTATTGACTAGAAAGAGAATGCAATAGCTCAATAAGAATTAAGGCCACGATGATGCGATCGCAGTGGTGGTTACAAGAGGCAAGAAGAAAGTTGCATCCATCAACGTACGACCTCCTCCTCCTCCTCAACTTAGTGCGTTGGGCCACTGTCCGACGGCTAAGGAGTGGCGGCTTTTGTGGCGAGGTCAAGGTGCTTCTTAGCTAAGGCATACAAGGCTTCCAGCCGTTTGAAGAAGGCCAACGTCGTAGCATCCTCACTGGCCTTGTAGATACCTATGTACATGATTCACTCGTACACATGGATGTGTAGGTCTATGGTTTCTTACAGCGCGAGGTGCCTCGTGGCGAGCGCGACATCCAGGTGGACATTTTTCGTGGCGTCAGCGGGCAGTCGCAGGGCCACCAGTGCTTGAAAGAGGTTCCGACCATGGAGGCTGATTAGGGTGGCAGGCAATGAGGATCCCAAACGCACGGCCTGGAGGAGTACGACGATGTCGTCCGCGAGCTTCTTGACGACGGTGATCCTGTTGGTGGTGCGAACGATCATCTGGTCGTACCGAGAGTCGTAGCTGGCGTCGACGGCGGCCATCCACCAGCCGGTCGCCAACACCGTGTGGAGACGATCCATGGTGCCATGCCGCAAGCCGGCATCGTGGACCATCTGCACAACCGCTGGCCGCTCGCGCGCATCGCCGCCATGGGTTTAGAGTGAGCACTTTTGCACTTATTAGTGTAGGTGCTTAGGCAAATACTTAGGTGCGTATGGTGTGGTAGATGCATTGGAATGGAGGGGCACCTTTATATGAGTGCAAACTGCGTTGCATTCACATCGTGCTGCCTCCTTTCTCGGTCCTCCTCCCATTACTTCCCTCATGCATTCACACAATGCTAATTGAAGGAGGATGCATCATTGGCCGTTCAACATTTCGAAACCGCTACCCTCTCCCTCGTTTGCATTAAAGCCGTACTGGGAACTGTGCCGCATGCTGTCAAATCAAATAGTACTGCGCCGGCCGCTGCACGCCCGGCTGAACATGCCTCCTCGCCTCCATCTATCCTTAATTACTAAATTTTAGTTGCAAAAATTAGATACTGCTAGTGATTTTTAGCTTCATATTTTGACAAATCACAGTGTTACAAGGTAGGAAAATGGCAATGTTACTAGATCAACAAATGTCAATCTTTCTAGTTTGACAAATGGCAACATACCCAATATGACAGATGCAAATCGCACAAAATTGTTTGTAAGTGGTTCGCACGGGTCATCCAAAAGAACCGTTTGTGTTCAAGAGATGCACAAATCCTGCTCTCACTTTGCATACGGGTGTTCTATCTAAAACGTTTGCGATCAAGAGCCATTAAAACCTATAGCCATTAAAACCAAGACACGTGGCATCACGTGAATGGTTAACATAACGCACACGATTTGAATTATACAAATGTTTGAGATATTAAAGTGGCAGCTATTTTTTCAAAATGCCTTTGTTGGTTGTTATTCGAGTGCGCCTTCTCTCAAAATGGACAAGAAAAATACCACAACATGTCGGGTGCCATTCCATTATAGCATGCCAACTTTCATGAATTTCAGACGAGTTTTGGATTTACTAGAATTTAAAAGCAAAGTATCTCAACGTTTTGCCGGCAATCAACGGTGCCCTGGTGTTTGAAATTCATTCCCATTTCTTGCATTGGACCTAAGCATGCACCCAAGGACAAAGATTAGATTTTCAACCAATTTATATGCACTGGAGCATGTGCATGTAGTTCATATTTAAATTATGCACGTAAATGCATTGAGAACTTAGTTAATTCATAAAAAATGTCCAAACGAACCCCAAAAAATGACAAAAAATAACGCAACACTCCTGTTGTTCAGTGTTGACACGAGAAATTTTTTGAAAGCAATAAGAGGCAATGGATATCGTTTCGTCCCCAAAGGAGGGGCGTTCCCTATTGAAACCATCATGCTTCTTGTGAGAAGCATATACCCAAACCTGCCACAAATGGGACAAAAAATGTACCATGGCATGTTGATGCCATTCCATGAAAGCATGCCAAGTTTCATGAATTTCACATGAGTTTTGCATTTACTAGAATTTAAAAACAAAGTATCTCAACGTTTTGCCCACAATCAATGTTGCCCTAGTGTTTGAAATTCATTCCAATTTCTTGCATGGGACCTAAGCATGCACCCAAGGACACATATTTGACTTTTCAACCAATTTATATGCATTAGAGCATGTGCATGTAGTTCAAATTTGAATTATGCACATAAATGCATTGAAAACTCAATTAATGCATAAAAATGTCCAAACGAACCCCGAAAAATCCCAAAAATTGACACAACACTCCTGTTGTTCTATGTTGACATGAGAAAAAATTGAAAGCAATAAGAGGCAATGGATATCATTTCGTCCCCAAAGGTGGGATGTTCCCTACCGAAACCATCACGCTTGTTGTGAGAAGCTCTGGTTTGTGAGAAGCATATCCCCAAACCTGCCCCAAATGGGACAAAAAATTTACCACGGCATGTTGATGCCGCCCCATGATAGCATGCCAAGTTTCATGAATTTCAGACGAGTTTTGGATTTACTAGAATTTAAAAACCAGGTATCTCAATGTTTGCAGCCGAGTGACCGCGCCCTGGTGTTTGACATTCATTCCCATTTCTTGCATGGGACCTAAGCATGCACCCAAGGACATAGATTTGATTTTCCAACCAATTTATATGCATTAGAGCATGTGCATTTATTTCAAATTTGAAGTATGCACATAAATGCATTGAAAACTCAATTAATGCATAAAAATTTCCAAACAAACCTCAAAAAATCGCAAAAAAATGACACAACACTCCTGTTGTTCTATGTTGACATGAGAAATTTTTTGAAAGAAATAAGAGGCAATGGATATATTTTCGTCCCCAAACATGGGACGTTCCCTACCGAAACCATCCGGCTTGTTGTGAGAAGCTCTGGTTTGTGTGAAGCATATCCCCAAACCTGCCCCAAATGGGACAAAAAATTACCACGACATGTTGATGCCGCTCCATGATGGCATGCCAAGTTTCATGAATTTCGCATTTAGTTTTGGATTTACTAGAATTTAAAAACCAGGTATCTCAATGTCTCATGTCGAGTGACCGTAAGGTGGTGTTTGACATTCATTCCCTTTTCTTGCATGGGACCTAAGCATGCAACCAAGGACATAGATTTGAATTTTCAACCAATTTATATGCATTAGAGCATGTGCATGTAGTTCAAATTTTAATTATGCACATAAATGCATTGAGAACTCAATTAATGCGTAAAAATGTCCAAACGAACCCCGAAAAATCACAAAAAATAACACAACACTCTTGTTGCTCTATGTTGACACAAGAAATATTTTGAAAGCAATAAGAGGCAATGGATATCATTTCGTCCACAAAGCTGGGGCATTCCCTACTAAAACCATCATGCTTGTTGTGAGAAGCTCTGGTTTGTGAGAAGCATATACCCAAACCTGCCCCAAATGGGATAAAAAATTTACCACGGCATGTTGATGCCGCTCCATGATAGCATGCCAAGTTTCATGAATTTCAGACGAGTTTTGGATTTACTAGAATTTAAAAACAAGGTATCTCAATGTTTGCGGTCGAGTGACGGTGGCAGGGTGTTTGACATTCATTCCCATTTCTTGCATGGGACCTAAGCATGCACCCAAGGACAAAGATTTGTTTTTTCAACCAATTTATATGCACTCGAGCTTGTGCATGTAGTTCAAATTTGAATTATCACATAAATGCGTTGAAACTCAGTTAATGCATAAAGATGTCCAAATGAACCCTGAATAATTCCAATTCTTTTATGACACACATATAGTTGCATGTTCACTGCAGATAAAAGGTCTAGCAATTCAAACACCGTCCATGCTGCTGTGGCCCCATTATGTAATTCAAATCAAGACAAAAAATCAAGTAGATCCCACACAGTTTATTATAACCAATCATGTGAGATGCAGCACAAAATATCTTGGAGCACCATTGGAGTATAGTATGCATACGGCTTACACGATAAGGTGCGATGGCTACAGTCCATAGCCCGCTCTAAATAAGGGACCATGTCTGATGACACTTTGCGCGCCAGTTTTTCGCTGAAGTGATTCCACATGTTCGGCTTCCGCGAAAATATCTACCTCCCCACCCCCTCCCCCTTACCAAAAGCCACATTTCCCCTTTTTCCGCCTTCCTTTCGAAGTTGAAACCTTCACTCCTTGCTTGCAGCGCCACCTCCTCACTGGCGACCCTCCTTCACGCTACTCGGCCTCACCTATCCAGGCAGGTAATCCACACCTGACCCCCATCCTCCTCCTCCTTCAACATCCCACATGCCCCGACCGCCGGCGTGAGCGCGACACCTTCCACCCAAATCACCGAACCTCCACAAAATAAGCGCCGCCCTAAGCCATGGTGCATGCAGTATAGCCAGGATCTCAAGGAGCATTTGGCTGCGGAGAAGCAAATCGCAGCCGCCCGCGCGGATGAGGTCGCGATGGCTGCCATTCGTGCCGACCCCAGATCTTGGAGGAGCAACTCGCCGTTGAGGCCACTGTTGATGCCTCACGTGCTGACGCCGTGATGCGGTTGGATGCTTTAAATGACAGTTTGTGGCGTTTTCTCGAGGCCACCGTCGGTGCCTTTGATGAAGACTACGAGGTGTTTTCTCAGTGTGCACGTGCTTACCTCATCTCGAGAGCCAGCAAGTTGGTGCCCGGAGCGGCTCAGGCAACTCACCACTACAACGAGGGCACCCACGATGCGGAGGCCTCGCCCTCTTCCATGTCCAAGGAGCCAATCGTCATCAATATCTCCGACAACGAGGAGTAGCTTGTCTTATTAGCTCACTATAAGGACCCATGTTTAGTTTGCTAGCTACTGCCTTTCCTTAACAAATTATAGTGAATTGTGCTATCTAATTTTACCATGCAATCTTCTGCTATAGTGTATATATTCTATATGTCGTGCAATGTGGTGTTCGATTAATCGCTTGGTTCAATTCTGCAAATGTGATGTTCAATTCTTGAGGGTGCAATATTTCCAAGTTGTTAAGCATGCTTGGTTTGGTTAACTGTCTGATCTTCTATTACGAGTATGTTATATTGTGCAATGTGGTGCCCAGTTAACGTTAGGTTCATTTGTTGTGGTGTTTAGTTAACTGCTTGGTTCAATTTTGCAATGCGATGTTCAATGTTGTGGCTGCATTCTGTTATTGTGTACCATGTGAGGAATAAATCGAATTTGGCTGTACTAAATACATGAGAAACAAATACAATTGCTATATTTCCAAGTTGTTAAGCATGCTTGGTTTGGTTAACTATCTGATCTTCTATTAGGATTATGTTATATTGTGCAATGTGGTTCTCAGTTAATGTTTGGTTCATTTGTTGTGGTGTTAAGTTAACTGCTTGGTTCAATTCTGCAATGCAATGTTCAATTGTTGTGGCTGCATTCTGTTATTGTATACCATGTGAGGAATAAATTGAATTTGGTTGCACTTAATACAAGAGAAACATATACAAGTGCTATATTTCCTAGTTCTTAATCATGCTTGGTATGGATAAATGGGTTTTCCATATGCTTGAATTAATCTGATGAATCTGCAATGTGCTTATTTATCATGAACATATTTTACTGATAGCATGTGAACCCTTACTTAACATGATGACTAAATACCTTATATGTGTTGCAGGGAAACAATGGGAAGCACTGAGGTTTACAAGATGGTACTAACTATTATACCTTGCCTTTTTTTATTCCCTTGCCCCATTTCCAATATAGAGAAGATATTTATGCACATCCTTGTTTTCAGGCTTCACTGATGATTACCTCTGAAACCACCTCTGTGGTCAGGAGGCGAGGAAAGTTTTCATACAACACCCACGATTCCATATTGAAGTGTTCCTGAAGAGGTCGAAGGATGGACGGTCAATCATCCAGAGGCACTGGCCTAAAGTTGCAAATACCTTCAACATGAATGAAGGCTCAATATTCGCATTCCGCTTCAGCAGCTTTCCAGATGAGATGCATCTCTCTATGTACCATCTATGATGCTAATTTTGAAAGGTTCTAGATGTTGCATGTGAAACTTGTCACTGGTGCGCTTGTGTAATGGGCTACTGAGTCTTTGAAGCTACATCATGGTGTACTCTGATGTATTTCAATTATGAAATCCTGCTTCCTTAATATGGAAATGGAATATATTATGTGCTTAATATGAATGTCAATTAGATTAGTAAATGAATTATTAATACTAGGGCAATTAGCTCGCTAATTGGCCAATTAGCGGTTTTCCTATTGCAAATGGTTATTGAGAAAACACCATGGGCGATGACCTCAGGCAATGCACATAGTTTATAGAATAAACCGTGTTGGGTCAATGAAAAATCACACACGACATTCTCTCGAAAACTGTTTGCGTCACGCCACCTTGCACAAACGTTTTCCTTGGAGTGACTGTGTGGGATGTATATACGAACGGAAACGTTTAGCGGTGGATCGACTGTGGGATGTACTTACGACCGAAAATGATTCGCCTGTATAATTGTATTTTTTAGCACTATTGTATGTATTTCTGTATTTGAGTGCTCGCCGGTCGCACACGACCTCATTTTGCCGAGCGTGTGTGCCAGGAGGGCATATCCTCGACGGTTTCTGGGTCATGTGGGAAGGACCCCCCTATTGCCCACACTCACTAGGTGACGGTTCCGAACACCGTCGCAGAAAGGAGCTAAAAACCATTTGTATAGCACCGACGCGTACCAGTGATTGCTGAGGTTGCTTCGAGCCTTGAGAAAAATTTAAGCCTCGATGATCTTGCTTCTGTAGCTCTTGCTTCACCTAGTATGTGCAACTCCTTTTCTTTTCCTTTTAAATTTTTTTTGACAGAAAGACTGTAAGGGAACCGCTTACAGTATAATTGGTGCAACAAACCCAAATTGCAAGTACCATGCCTTGAACCTGGGTGGGTGGGAAGGCATGAGCCCCTTCCCACCACTAGGCTATGCCTTAGTCTGCTTTTTATTTTAAATTCTCCAGCCATGGTTTTTTAATTTGTTCCTGTCGTGTGTTTTTGTATTTGTTCCTGACTATTTTCCTTTTTGCTATGTTTTTTGTGTTCTTGCAGATGTATCCACATAAGAGGAAGCTATGAACACCATGAACAATGTTGTATTTGAGTTGGGTGTGGCAGAGAATACTGCTGCAGCCGAGCAGGGGGCTCCATTAGTCGAAGGTTGTGATTCCGTTCCGGAGCCTTTGTGATCTCTTCAGATGTTAGAGATGTAGTCCTAGTCTATTGATGGCACTGAACCTGTCACGCAAGCTGAGGATGTGCCCCTTCAGCTTCTTCTAGAGGATCAACGCAAGAGGAAGAAGCAAGAAGCTTTTGACAAGATGATGGCGGCCCGCGTTCAGAAAGGTTCTGATGTTCCTAAATCTGGTGATGTTGCTGAACTCATGGTTGGGCATTGCTCTGTTGCTGAAGAAGGCGTGCCGTGTGGCACTGATGGCATGGTTGTCCCTGTGAAGAAGAAAATCAAGAAGACCGCAGCGAGGAAGCATTTAGTTAGTGAAGTTACTCCTCGAAGGAGCCCACGTGTTTCAAGGGCTGCAGAACTTTCTGAAGAGGAAGGTCTAGCCCTCGGTGGTACGTCACGTTGTAGTCCTCGTGTGCTTGCCACTGCGGCGCCTACACCTTCTCCGCTTAGTGCTGGTGCATTTGGTAAGGGCAAGAAATGCGGTGTTAAGTGCAAGGTTGCACCAGCAAAGATCAACAAGGGTTGCAAGAAGCATCCGCGTGTTAATCCAGAGGACCAGGATGATGATGATTTCAACGCTGATGACGATGATGCTGCTGCTGCTGATCAGGTATGAATCGCTCATGTCTACTGGTTTTGAGAACATTTGTAGATTTGTTGTTATATTTGTGTTTGTAGTACTGCCTTGGTGTACATAGCTGACCTTCTGCTTCATATACACGAATAAATTAGCTGAAAAGCTTGGCTTGTATGGTATTACTGCCTTTGTGTACATAGGTGAACTTTTGGATATATACATGAAGAAATTAGCTTAACACTTTCTATACATGGTTTTTACCTTGGTGTACATGGTTGAACTTCTGCTTTGTAAATTTCTAACAGTTTGAAAGCATCTTAACTTCTGGTCATGCATGGTTGTACTGCCTATGTAGACATAGTTGGACTTCTGAAATGTACTGCCTATGTAGACATTAGTGAAATTTTGGTGTAGTTTTTCTAACTCATTGTTCTGCCTTTTTTCCTTGTCATTGTATTTTTCGCAGTATTAGCTTGTGGAGTGGCCCGAGAAGAGGAAGAGAGGAGGCAAAGCAGCCGAAGAAGGTGATGAAGGAGGAGATGAAGGAGGAGATGATGCGAGACGTTTTAACAAGACGGTACGCTGCTCACTGAAAGAGGTCAAGTTGTGCGAAAAATTGCTAGAACTTAGGCACAAGGCGATGGTTATCAAGGATGGTTTTGGTTGTGAGTTTGACTTGAAGGTTGATTCCAACATTTATCGTCCTTTGATGGGCCACATCTACACGAGGATTGACCCTTCAACTATGATTCTGGACATGGGTGAGGCGAACAGGTTTTGCATATTACAAGTGATGTTGTTCACCATCTTTTTGGATTCCCTCAAGGTGATCGTACCCCTTCTAGGCCCTCTGATGATGGGTTTGATAATGCTGTTATGTGGCTGAAGGTCAAACTTGGCTACAATAGGAGTGATGACATCAAGACAAAGGATCTGCGGAAGATCGTCGGGAACTTGTGAAGGATGAGACGGCGAAGGATGATCTGGCTCTGCAGCTGTTTTACGATTCTTTTCATGAAGGTTATTATTCCTGCACGCGTCTACACGAGTGTTCAGGGAGGCAGCTGCTACCTCTTGAGCATGCGTTGGTTTTCCCTAGAAGAGGAAAGAGTGATGCAGCCAAGCAGCGTAAGTATTTCCCTCAGTTTTTGAGAACCAAGGTATCAATCCAGTAGGAGACAACGCACAAGTCACCTAGTACCTGCACAAACAATCAACAACCTTGCAACCAACACGATAAAGGGGTTGTCAAACCCTTCACGGCCACTCACAAAAACTGAGATCTAATAAAGATAGTAAAGTACATATTTTTAGTATTTTTGTTGTATAGATTGAAAAGTAAAGATTGCAAAATAGTAAACGAGATGCGATGTATATAAAACAGATGCAATATAATAAGAAAGAGACCTGGGGGCCATAGGTTTCACTAGTGGCTTCTCTTAAGATAGCATGTATTACGATGGGTGACCAAATTACTGCCGAGCAATTGATAGAAGAGCGCATAGTTCTGAAGTTATCTAAGGCAATGATCATGAATATAGGCATCGCGTCCGTGTCAAGTAGACCGAAACGATTCTGCATCTACTACTATTACTCCACACATCGACCGCTATCCAGCATGCATCTAGAGTATTAAGTTCATAAGAACAGAGTAACGCATTAGGCAAGATGAAATGATGTAGAGGGATAAACTCAAGCAATATGATATAAAACCCATCTTTTTATCCTCGATGGAAACAATACAATACGTGCCTTGCTGCCCCTACTATCACTGGGAAAGGACACCGCAAGATTGAACCCAAAGCTAAGCACTTCTCCCATTGCAAGAAAGATCAATCTAGTAGGCCAAACTAAACCGATAATTCGAAGAGACTAGCAAAGATATCAAATCATGCATATAAGAATACAGAGAAGAACCAAATAATATTAATAGATAATCAAGTTCATAAATCCACAATTCATCGGATCTCGCAAACACACCAAAAAGAGTATTACATCGAATAGATCTCCAAGAACGCCAAGGAGAATTTTGTATTGAGAATCAAAGAGAGAGAAGAAGCCATCTAGCTAATAACTATGGACCAAGGTCTCATGCGGTAAACTACTCACGCTTCATCGGAGAGGCTATGGTGTTGATGTAGAAGCCCTCCCTGATTGATTCCCCCTCCGGCAGATCGCCGGAAAAGGCCTCAAGATGGGATCTCACGAGTACAGAAGGTTGCGGCGGTGGAAGAGTGGTTTCGTGGCTCTCCCTGATATTTTCAGGGTATAAGAGTATATATAGGCGGAAGAAGTATGTCGGTGGAACTACGAGGGGCCTACGAGGGTGGGGGGCGCGCCTACCCCCTG
Organism: Aegilops bicornis; assembly: GCA_021605145.1. Lineage (NCBI taxonomy): Eukaryota > Viridiplantae > Streptophyta > Magnoliopsida > Poales > Poaceae > Aegilops > Aegilops bicornis. The sequence continues at coordinate 344,091,798 of CM038670.1, forward strand.
GGCGTGCCCTCTTGCCTCGTGGCTGCCTTGTGGCGTTCCAGACTTCAACTCCAAGTCTTCTGGTTTTCTTTCGGTCCAAGAAAGATCATCGCGAAGGTTTCATTCCGTTTGGATTCCGTTTGATATTCCTTTTCTGCAAAACACTAAAATAGGCAAAAAAAGAAACTGCACTCGGGCTCCGGTTAATAGGTTAGTCCCAAAAATGATATAAAATAGCATATTAAAGCACATTAAACATCCAAAATAGATAATATAATAGCATGGAACAATCAAAAATTATAGATACGTTGGAGACGTATAAAGCATCCCCAAGCTTAATTCTTGCTCGTCCTCGAGTAGGTAAATGACAAAAACAGAATTTTTGATGTGGAATGCTACCTAGCATATTTATCAATGTAATTTTCTTTATTGTGGCATGAATGTTCATATTTGAAAGATTCAAGACAAAAGTTTAATATTGACATAAAATAATAATACTTCAAGCATACTAATAAAGTAATCATGTGTTCTCAAAATAACATGGCCAAAGAAAGTTCATCCCTACAAAATCATATAGTTTGGCTATGCTCCATTTTCGTCACACAAAATGCTCAAATCATGCACAACCCCGATGACAAGCCAAGCAATTGTTTCATACTTTAGTATTCTCAAACTTTTTTCAACTTTCATGCAATACATGAGCGCGAGCCATGAACATAGCACTATAGGTGGAATAGAATGGTGGTTGTGGAGAAGACAAAAAAGGAGGAAGATGGTCTCACATCAACTAGGCATATCAATGGGCTATGGAGATGCCCGTCAATAGATATCAATGTGAGTGAGTAGGTATTGCCATGCAACGGATGCACTAGAGCTATAAATATATGAAAGCTCAACAAAAGAAACTAAGTGGGTGTGCATCCAACTTGCTTGCTCACGGAGACCTAGGGCATTTGAGGAAGCCCGTCATTGGAATATACAAGCCAAGTACTATAATGAAAAATTCCCACTAGTAAATGAAAGTGACAAAATAAGAGACTCTCTATCATGAAGATCATGGTGCTACTTTGAAGCACAAGTGTGGAAAAAAGAATAGTAGCATTGTCCCTTCTCTCTTTTTCTCTCTCTCTTTTTTTGGGCCTTCTCCTTTTTTATTTGGCCTTTCTCTCTTTTATATATATATATTTTATTTATTTCCTCACATGGGACAATGCTCTAATAATGAAGATCATCACACTTCTATTTACTTACAAATCAAAAATTATAATTCGATACTAGAACAAAATATGACTATATATGCGTGCCTCTGGCGGTGTACCAGAATGTGCAATGAATCAAGAGCGACATGTATGATAAATTAAGAATAGTGGCTTTGCCACAAATACGATGTCAACTACATGATCATGTAAGGAAATATGACAACGATGGAACGTGTCATAATAAACGGAACGGTGGAAAGTTGCATGGCAATATATCTCGTAATGGCTATGGAAATACCATAATAGGTAGGTATGGTGGCTGTTTGCAGGAAGATAAATGGTGGGTTTATGGTACTGACGAAAGTTGCGTTGTACTAGAGAGGCTAGCAATGGTGGAAGGGTGAGAGTGCGTATAATCCATGGACTCAACATTAGTCATAAAGAACTCAAATACTTATTGCAAAAATCTACAAGTCATCAAAAACCAAGCACTATGTGCATGCTCCTAGGGGGATAGATTGGTAGGAAAAGACCATCACTCGTCCCCGACCGCCACTCATAAGGAAGACAATCAAAGAAACACCTCATGCTTCAAATTTGTTACACAATGGTTATCATACGTGCATGCTACGAGACTTGCAAACCTCAACACAAGTATTTCTCAAATTCACAATTAATCTACTAGCATGACTCTAATATCACCATCCTCATGTCTCAAAACAATCATCAAGCATCAAACTTCTCATAGCATTCAACGCACTTTATATGAAAGTTTTTATTATACCCATCTTGGATGCCCATCATATTAGGACTATTTTTATACTGAAAGCAAATTACCATGATGTTTTAAAAGATTCTCAAAATAATATAAGTGAAGCATGAGAGATCAATAATTTCTATAAAATAAAACCACCACCGTGCTCTAAAATGATATAAGTGAAGCACTAGAGCAAAATTATCTAGCTCAAAAGATATAAGTGAAGCACATAGAGTATTCTAATAAATTCCGATTCATGCGTGTCTCTCCCAAAAGGTGTGTACATCAAGTATTATTGTGGTAAACTAAAAAGAAAAGACTCAAATCATACAAGACTGTAGGTGTACTAGAGTAGGGGTACCCTAGTATCCCGTACTGCACTGGACGATTGCAAACACCTCATGGGCAGGTTTGCCTCGTCACCGCCAAGATCCTCCGTGGCTCCTTTGGAGCCATTCAAGAACAAAGTATTTGATTAAGAAGACAAGGCCCCGACAAGAGGAGCTTGTCGGGAGGGCCACTCCAGGCATGCAGAAGACAAGGCCCCGGCAAGAGGAGCTTGCCGGGAAGGCCCGGAGCGCGACAAGCCTCCGGACGCGACAAGGATTCAGCCGCGGCAAGGCGCTTGCCGCGGCAAGCAACCTCTCTCCATCTCCGCTCCAGCTCACCCCGCAACGTGTCGCCATGGGAACATTCCATGCACGCGTGTCAAGAGGCTGTGCAGCCAGCGGAGAGCAGCGATAAGCGACGCTGACAAGCTTGCCATCGTGGCGAGCGGAGGCGCACCTGACGGTCTTTGTTGCACTATTTGGGCGACACTGACGGGCATTTATTGCTTTTGTCCCTTGCCGCCGAGTTAGGTATTTTGCACTGCATAATCGCTCGAGTAGGTGTACCAACTCCTGTTTTTACATTTGTACCCTCATCTATGTTGCCACCTGTCGGAGACCCCTTGAGCATATAAAAGGAGGCCCATGTGCAACGTAGAGGGCGTTCGGGTTCGGTTCGGTTTGTTCGACTCACTCGAGACCAGATACACTCACGCTAGGTTTTGTAGCTCTCATCGCTCCCTAGCAAGAACACAATACATCAAACAAGAAGCAGTAGGAGTTTTATCTCTCCGGAGAGCTCCGGTTGGGTAAACTGCCAGTGTGCCACGCCTCGATCCGCTCTTCAGGCGATCTCCGCCCTCCGAACCACAAGGGGCCTGGTCCGCCGCCAAATAGGTGTTCGTGGGTACGATCAGCCTCCCGACATCTTTGGCGCGCTGTAGGGGCGTCGAGGCCGTGTGAATCTGATCCGGCGTTCACACGAGCAGCGTCATCAACATCTTCCTCAACATGCCACCGAAGAAGAAGGCTTCGGCGGCAGCAGAGCCGTCCGCGTCGTACCCACCCTCACCGCAGCAAACGGGTGGTGGGGTAGACGCTGGCGGAGGAACGGGCGCCGACGAAGGTGCTCGCGACGTTGCCAAGTCCAAGGACAAGGCCCCGCAAACCTCGGCGTCCGCGCATCCCCCGCGCCCTTCTCAGAGATGCAGGAGCAACAACGCCATGGCGCTCACAACGCCATACGCTCGCTGGATCGAGACCCTCAAGACCAGCATGCGCATCAACATGCCGGCACGAGTGAGATACGGTCGCCCGGACGGGTGCTGCTCCTTCTAACGTGGTTAGAAGTCCGGCGTATCCCGCCTCGTGACCGCTCGCCAATGCCACCCACTACTCCAGCAGAATTCTGGCGAGAGCTCAGCTGCCTCGACTACCCTCCAACGGCCGACAAGGTCGACGAGTGGAGGGCCACTATCCAGAGCCTCATCGGCTTTGCTTAACGGCGACGCTCGCGGCAACTAACGCCATCGTTGCCGCGGCGAGAGACGACAAGGCACGAGCCGGTGGCGATGAGATCGCTTGAGGTGCAACCACCGTGCACTCTCCGCCACGAAGGCCAAGATCGCCGACTCACCGGATCCACCTCGACAATGACTCCACCGCTGCCGTCAGATCCATGAAGCTCGCCGCGATCAGCGCCAAGTTCTTCACGAAGCGACAACAAGAGGACGCCGAACTCGCATCGAGCGCCGGAGAGAAGCGCGACGTCGATCCGACAAGCGCCGCTGGCCTTCTGCTGACATGCGCGCGCCGGAGGAACCAGCGACTTGTCAGACGCGGTAGGTTGCCCCACGTTCACTCGTGAGCTGCGGCAAGTCCAAAGGCCCCAGCCGTAAAAACTTCAAACCAGACGCGCCGGAGAAGTATGATGGCAGGACGATCCGTCGGAGTTCCTCGGCATCTACACCATCGCGGTGCAGCTGCTGCGGGGACGGGGCGACAAGATCCTCGCCAACTACTTCCCGCCGTGCTCAAGCCCAACGCCGATCTTGGCTCATGCACTTGCCGGACAGCTCCATATCCTCTTGGGCAGATCTGTGCCATCGCTTTGTTGGCGCCTTCACAGTGTGGCCACAAACCTCATGGCCAAGAGAGTGACCTTCATCCGCCGCCTGTAAGGAAGGAGAGTCCTGCGCAAGTTCATTCAGAGATTCAGCCGTGTGCACTACAACATCCTGTGACGCCCACCCCGCCGCGGTGATCGCAGATTTCATCGTAATGTGCGGAACCGCAGGATGAGGGAGGAGATGGCGATGTGCAAAGTCAAGGACGTCGCTGAGCTGTACGCCTTGGCCGACAAGTGTGCACGCTACCGAGGAAGGGAGGAGACTCCCAGGGGAGAATGCGGAAGCAGGATCTGACAGTGAGGACACCGCCCCGGCAAAGAAGGGCCGGCGGCGAGGCAACCGGAAGAAGAAAGGTAGAGAAGTGCTAGCTGTTGAGCAGTCCGGCAACGGAGGTGGCGACAAGAACGCCAAGGCTGGTGGCTCGGGAAGGAGGTTGCCACGACGCCAACCACTACCGGTGGCGGCCGCCGACAAGCGTGACAACTCCGGCAAGCAAGATTGCAAGATCCACCGCACCAAGGGCCACGACCTCCAGAGCTGCAAGAAGGTCGAGCAGCTTGTCGAACATCGTGAGAGCTGAGTACGAGCGGGCGCGACAAGGAGAAGGCCCGTGAAGGTGCCGGGGAGCAAGCAAGAAACGCCCCGGCCGGGGAGGACGCCGCAGAAGGCCAAGCAGCGGCAAGGAGATAGACCTCCCGCCGCGATAAAGATGAAGATGATGACGACGACGAAGATATGGAAGACGCATTTACGGCGATGAGCAGGAGTTTCGAAAGCCACGGAGGTCCTCTGTGTTGACGGAGGTGCTTCCTCGCATACCTCCCATCGCCAACTCAAGCAATGGATGCGGAGGTCAATGCAGCGAACCATCCGTAGAGTCACGCAAGCCTCTCGGTGGTCCAAAGACGCCTATCATTTTTGATATTGAGGACCACCCCGATCGCATAACTCGCGGTCGGGTGCTTGCCGATGTTGGTCTCACCAACCATCCGCAACCTCAAGGTCACCAAAATGCTAGTTGACGGCGGGCCGGGCCTGACCGATCTCCTCCGCGGTGCTCCGAAGCTTCAAATCCTCGACAAGAAGCTCGAAGAGACCGGTACCTTCCAAGGAATCAACCCGGAAGGAGCAAGTCAAGGGGAAGATTACGTTGTCGGTAACATTTGTCGTGAGCTGAACTTTAGGACCGAGAGGGTCACATTCGACGATGCCGATTTCCCGTTGCCTTACAATGGGATACTTGGCCGTCCAAAGACTCGCCAAGTTCATGGCAGCCTCTCACTACGCCTACAACTTACTCAAGATGCCAGCCCGATAAGCGCCATCTCCGTCCCATGGCGACAAGAAGGATGCCCTTATCTGTGCCGACAAGATCTACCGGGATGCAGCGGCGACAGATTGCCAAACACTTGTCACCGAAGCTCCCGGGGAAGAAGACGAAGTCCAAATCCGCAAGGGCTCGATGCTCACTCCGGCAAGCGCACCTCTTGGAGTGCTGCGCTACCGCCGAGGACGCACCATCGAGCTCCACCGGCAAGTGCAAGAAGATGGTGGCTCCGCCAAAGACCAAGAAGGTGCTCAAGGAGGACGGCACTGGTGGTACCTTTACCATCAGTGCCTCTCTCGACCCTAAATAGGAAGACGCGCTCGTTGCTTTCCTGCGGGCGAATGTCGACGTGTTTGCATGGCAACCGTCTGACATCCCCGGTGTTCCCACGAAAGTGATTGAGCACCGCCTGGCCGTTTGTCCTCATGCGCGGCCCGTCAAGCAAAAAGTCAGGAAGCAAGCAGTGGAGCGCTAAGAATTCATAGCCGAAGAGATCAAGAAACTGGAAGCAGCGGGCCTTGTCAGAGGAGTGCTCCATCCTACGTGGTTGGCCAATCTCGTAGTCGTCAAGAAAGCAAATGGAAAATGGAGACTTTGTATTGACTTCACGGATGTTAATAAAGCTTGTCCCAAAGATCCATTTCCCTTTGCCGCGCATTGACCAGATTGTTGACTCCACGGCTTGATGTGATTTTCTTTTCGTTTCTTGATGCATACTCGTGACACCATCAGATCTTCATGGCTGAAGAAGATGAGGAGAAGACCGCATTCATTACACCATGTGGCACATACTGTTTCATACGGATGCCTTTCGGTTTGAAGAATGCTTTGGTTCAACATTTGCAAGGGTAGTCCATGATGCTTTTGAGCCGCAAATGCACGTAAATGTAGAAGCCTACATGGATGACATAGTGGTCAAAAGCAAGGACAAAGCAACTCTGGTTCAAGATTTGGACGAGACCTTTGCAAATCTGCGCAAGATCAACCTCAAGCTCAACCTCGAAAAAGTGCGTGTTTGGAGTCCCTTCCGCAAGATTCTCGGGTTCTTCGTGTCTCAAATGAGGGATTGAAGCCAATCCCGACAAGATCAAGGCCATTGAGCAGATTGAAGCACCAAAGCGCCAAGGATGTACTAAGACTTGCCGGTTGCGTGGCTGCTCTCAAAGAAGTTTATTTCTAGGTTCTGTTGAGCGCCTGCCATTTTTCAAGATTTTGAAAAAGGCAGGTCCAATGAAATGGACTCTCAAGCGGAGGCTGCACCGCAGGACTTGAAGAGATACTGTCCTCCACTCCAACACTTGTCGCACCTAGGCCACAAGAGAAGTTGCTGCTATACATAGCGGCAACCAATCAAGTGGTTAGTGCTGCGTTAGTAGCGGAGAGGGAGGCGGATGACGAGCCGCAACCACGGCAAGCACATCCAAATGACAAGCGTGGGCTTCACGACAAGCTCTGGTCCCGACAAGGATGAATCCGCAGACACGTGAATGCAGATGCGAGAATAGGATGGTGCTGGCCTTGATCTACTTTGTCGGGCCTTCCCTCGCAGGGGCTAGGTCAAGGTACTCGGTGTGCGAAATTGCTTTCGGCCTCCTCATGGCCTCGAGAAAGCTGCGCCATTACTTCCAAGCACATGAGATAACAGTTGTCACCGCTTTCGCTGAAGAGGATAGTGCGAGAATCCGAAGCGGCTGTGCGTGATTGTCGAGTGGGCATTGGAACTGTCAAGCTTCGTCTTAAGTTTGAAAGCACATCAACTATCCAAAGCAGAGCGTTGGCAGAATTCATAGCGTAATGGACGCCAACACCAGATGAAGAGATTCCGAGACGAGCATTCCCGGCCAAAGAAGCAAGCAAAGAGTGGCTGATGTACTTTGATGGTGCCTTCTTGCTGCAAGGCACGGTGCGGCGTTGCTTATCGCACCCACCGGAGAGCACCTCAAGCACGTAGTCCAGATGCACTTTCCCAAGGAGCAAGCGACAAACAATACTATGAGTATGAAGGTTTGCTTGCCGGTCTCGTGGATCGCAGTGGACCTTGGGATCAAAAGCTTATTGTCGGGGTGACTCGCAACTTGTCGTCCGCCAAGTGAACAAAGATTACCGTAGTCCGCTGATGGAAGCTTCACGTTGATGAAGTGAGGAAGCTAGAAGAGCACTTTGACGGCCTGCAAATGGAACATGTTCCAAGAGCTCGTAATGATATTGCCGACGGCTCACAAAGTGCGCCGCACTTAAGTTACCTGTGGAACCAGGGATTTTCGTGCTCAAGCCGACTCAACCAACCGTAACACCATCAATCGGACAAAGCAAGAAGAGGAAGTTGACCTCTGGTGACTACTTTCCGGCAGAGCTTCCAAGCCGTCGTTGCAAAGGTCCCCAAGCTCAACACCTTGATCTTTGAGGAGCGAGTCTGCTCAAGACAGCCCTAGGGTTTGTTTCGTTGAAGCAGACGCTCCCGACAAGTCTTGCTCCGGCAAGCTTGCCGGGGAACATCAAGCTCCGGCAGGGCCGAAGGTCCTTGCCGTGGAAGCTAATGTTCCCGCAGCAGCAGACGTGCCTTTAATCCTTGTTGTCGAGCCGCAAGCTCCAGCATGGGCGCAGCAGATTGTCCATTTCCTTCAGACAGGAGAACTTCCCGAAGAGCAAGAAGAAGCGGAAAGAGTAGCCCGGCAGTCAAGTATGTACCAGTTTGTCGACAAAGATAATCGCATGTAAGAAGACTCAACGGTGTGAAATTGAAGTGTATTCCTGTGGAAGATGGATGTAAGCTGTTGGCAGAGATACACGGAGGCATATGTGGTCACCACATTGGCAAGAAGAGCCCTTGCCGCAAAGCTTTCCGGCAAGGTTTCTTCCGGCCGACAGCCCTCCAGATGCAACCGCACAAGTAACCAAGTGTGAAGCGTGCGGTTCCCATTCCAAGCAGATACACCAGCCAGCTCAAACTCTCCAGACGATCCCTTTATCCCGGCCATTTTCGTGGGGGCTCGACATCCTCGGCCCCTTCCCCGAAGCCGTCGGGGCTTTGAGTACTTGTACGCCGCCATCGACAAGTTCACAAAGTGGCCGGAAGTGGAAGCAAAGGAGGAAGGTGACGGCACAACAGTCAAGTTCTTGGTCGATTGTTCCGCCGCTTCGAATCCCTAACAGGATCGCCACCGACAACGGCACACAATTTACGTAGTCGCACCTTCATGCAAAGACGCCCAAGACCTTGGCGCCAAGGTCTGCTTTATGTTGCTCACCCGAGAAGCAACGCGGTCAAGCGTAGAGGGCAAATGCTGAAGTGCTGAGTGGGCTCAAGACTAGAACATTCGACAGGCTGCACAAGTGCGGAAGAAATCGGATCGAGGAGCTGCCGGTGGTTCTTGGTCGATCAGACGACGCCAAATCGAGCCACCGCCGGACACCCTTTTGCTCTAGTCTATGGAGCAGAGGCAGTTCTCCCCACGTAATCAGATACAGATCGCCTCGAGTGCTCGCTATGATGAGCTTGAGCAAGAGCAGCTACGACAAGATGACGCTACCGCTCCTTGAGGAGGATCGATCTTCAAAGCCGGTCAGGCGAGCCGCCGCTACCAAAGAAGCTTTGCGTCGCTACCATAGCCGCAGAGTTAGTGCCGAAGTCTCGAGGAAGGCGACCTTGTTCTTCGCTGCTCAGTCCGCCAAGAATTCAAACAAGTTGATGCCGTGGGAAGGCCCTTATCGGGTGAAACGAGTCACTAGGCCTGGTGTTGTCCGCCTTGAGACCGAAGATGGCATTCCGTGAGCAACTCTCGGAACATTGAGCATCTTCGTAAGTTTTACCCATAGGGCGCGGTTGTCGGAACCTGCTCGGCAACCACCTTTTGTACAAGTCTTGCCGCTGTTGCATGTAATCCTTTGTACAAAGCCGGGCGCAGACCCGATGCATCAAGATAAAGCTCATGTGTTGCGCACAACTTGTCAAATTCATGCTTTCATCATTTTATTGCATGTTTTGGCTAACACTTTGTGTAGCAACTACACCCGTAAGCGTAATCGAGTCACTGGGCTCCATAACGTTATTTCCTCTTCTTTTCTTTTCTCAAAGAAAGGAAGGCTCTCGCGCACAAGTTAACTGTGGGGAGGAGGAGATAATACTATGGACCAGGCACCGCTCGAGGAAATTTCACCTCATCGGGAAGCAAGAGACAGAAAAGCTAAGTTGCCAAAGTTTGAGCAATCAATTTTTAAACTTTTAAGTTATCTTCCTCAAACGATAGTACTTTGTATGGAAAACCTGTGCACAGAGGAACCAACTCGCCGGCTAGTCGCGCCCTTATTTTGTTTTGAGTCCGCTCAACAACTTAAGTGAGCTGCGTTAGTCGCGACAAGGTTGTTTGTCGGAGGCGGCATCGCCAAAGAAGTTGCCGACGTTCAAGACTCGGCCATGCAAAAAGTGCCCGCACCGACAAGTCCCCCAAATGCGTAAGGCAGAAACATACAAAGGAAAGAATCAAGTAGAGGAAATAACGTTGCATTAATCGCCTAAGATAGAGTATATTACAAAATAACTTGTCGTTGATCTAACAAAGTGTTCTAAACATGATCAGCAGCGACAAGGGAAAGATAAAGTTGGCGGCCTAGTCTACGCGGTCGCCATCAATCCGCTTGATCTTGTTCACCTTGTCCACAATGGGTGCGCAAGGGCTTTGAGCTCCTCCACGTTGGCATCTGGCGGCAAGGATCTGAGGACGCCGTTAAGGTTGAGGCCCGGATTGCGGAAGGCCACCTTTATCAACACCTTCTCGAGGGCTCCTGCACAGATCTGGCGTGATTCCTCGGCCACCGCTTTGGGACCTCTTCCCGAGTCAGCTGGAGGCCCGCCACCACGCCTTTGAAGAATAAGCTGAGTTTGGCGCCGGGTTGGAGATGCTCGTCGGAGGAGTATGCAAGGTCCACCATCCCCAGCTCCATCGGCTCGTTGTGGATGTCGGCGGCGGTGTCCACAAGACCTTGATCCAGTGCTCCACGCCTCCCTCAAGGTGCTCGGATGGAGGCATTCGCTAGCAGCTCCTCCTTGGCCTTGATCGCCTCCAACAAGCCCACCTCCCGCTCTCTGGCGCCGTCCAACGTCTGCGTCAGGGTGGTCAGCTTCAGCTCAAGATCCGCCTTGGAATCCTTGGTGGCGTTGAGCTCCTTGCCTCTATCAGCGAGACGACTCTGCAGCTCGCCAAGAGTGTAGGCGTCCTTCTCGCGTTCACGCTTGAGCGCGGCAAGCTCTTCGCCGCTCTTCTTGAGGCTGGCCTCCAGCTGTGCCACCTTCGCTTTCAGCTCTTCCTTGGCGGCCTCGGCGGCTGCGGCAGCATCCTTCGCTTCCCTAAGCGCCCCGCCAAGTGACTCCTCGCGCGCGGCAAGGTCTTCTTCGTGGCTGTCCAGGTTGACCTTCCGCTGCGCCAGCTCGCTTTCCTGCGCGGCGAGCTTCTCGGCAGCCAGCCGCTGCTCCTCTTCAGCTGCGGCCTTCTCAAGGATGAAGGCCGTGCACTCTTCTGCAAGTTGCCCCCGCGCTTCTGCTACGTCGCGGAGGGCTTCTTGGTTGGTGCTCCGGAGCTCTTCTGCGCGCTTCTCCATGTCCGCTCCTGCCCTCGCGACAAGTGCTTCCCGGGTCTCCAACTTGGCCTGCCGGGTGCGGTAGAGCGACAACAACTTCTTCAGTAGCTGCTCCTCCTCGACCGCCATCGCCGCTGCTTGGCGGCCCACCAGCGTCGGCCACCTCAGCAGAGGCGAGTAGCTTCGCCGTCAAAGGTCTCACCTCGACCGGGCGCCTGAGCTCGGTTCCTGTGGGAGCTTGATGAAGACGCCTTCGCCGGCCTTCGTAGGCGCTGGCTGGGGCTCCTCGAGTCTGACGCCTTGCAGCAGCGGCGGGGAGTCGGCCGTCGGTGTAGCGCTTGGCGCTCCAGCGGCCTCGGGCTGCCAAGGCGATCGCCCGACCCCTCGCCGGCCTCTGCGTCGGCGGCCTCGGTGGCCTCCTCGCCAACAGGCTCGTCAGCGACGGCCTCTTCTTCCACAACCACAACCTCTTCTTCCTCGACGGCGGCCTCGTCGTTGTTGCCGCGCGCTTCCTCCTCGCCGGCGGCCTCGACCTCCATCGGCTCAAGGCCGACGAAGAAAGAGCAGTCAAGCAAATGTTCAAAAAGAGAAACAAAAGAAAGCAAGCCCAAGGTAGATTTTCGTGTAAGGCAGTTACCTGCAACGAGATCCGCAGCCATGGCCTCGACCACTGGAGGGTCACTGGCGCTGTCCATTGCCGGGGTAGCCTCCCATGCCGGGGTAGCCTCCCTTGCCGGAGTGGCCTCCCTTGTCGGAGGGCGCTCCCTTGCCGGAGGTTCCTCCCTTGGCGGCGTAGTGTCAGCAGACAGGATCTCGGGGGCGGCTTCCGAGCCTCCCCGATGAGGCTGCTCTGCTCCTACACAAGCAAACGGTCGTATCAACGAAGAAGGAGCACCCCTGCACACCGAATAGTAAGGAGAAAACTGCACACTTACCTGGGGGCTGTCTGGGGGCTGCTCGAGGAAGGATTGCCCGGGTCCGGCAAAGGCGGTCTCGGGACGCGTCCCCCTGTTGCCATGGGAGAATCATCCTCAACGGCGACTGCCGGGATCTTGGCCCTCTTCGACGCCTTCCGGGCCAAAGGTCCTGAAAAGAAAAGAGTCCGTAACTAAGCAAATCAGATTCAAGATGAAGCAATAAAATTGAAGAAATACAAGCACAAATCTCAAGAGCTTACTCTTCGCCTTCCTCCTCGAGCTGAGCGGAGAAGTCAAACTCGGCTCGCCTCAAGGCGACGAGGCGGGGAGTGGGCTCTTCTGGCCGCTTGGCGGAGGCGTCGGCGGTGGCTCGAGAAGATCCCGCCCAGCTTGTCGCAGCGGTGTGGGCGCTCCGCGGCAACCTCGCTTGCCGCGGTGGAAGCGCGTCGCCTTGGCTTCTTGTGGCGATCTGCCGCCGGCTCGTCTCCGGCCTTGCGGAGACGCCTCGGTGGAGCCGGGGCTCCGTGGCGGCAAGTCACTGGGTGGTGGAGAAGAAGCGCCTCGGCGGGTCCACTTGACCCGGCCTCGGGCTCGACAAGCTCGTCCTCGCCGACCTCCCCTCGCCGGCAAGGCTTGCCGCCGCCAGCGTCCGCCTCCTCCACGGTGAACCCGAAGGCTCCGGCGGCGATGGCTGCTGCCGCCTCCTCCACTGGTGGCAATCCGCGCCATCTCCTCGCCGGTGGTGTCGCTGGGTGAGCCTTTTTCGCTTTCGTCGGAGCGGATCGGCACTTCTTCCAAATCATCGAAGAACTGCTGCACGACCTCGTCGGGGGGCTCCTGCCAGGTTGGAACGATCCCATGGGAATGGCACAACGGCATCATGGCGCGGATGCGGTCGAGCGCCGAGTTGTTGCACAATGGGACGACCCCGGCAACCTAAACCACTCGGATGGTCGGGTCGTTCTTGAACAGCTCGAGCAGCATCGCATCCAGCTCCGTGACGGTGAAGTTCGATTCAGACCCGGCGCAACCTCATGATGTCTCGCCAGATTCGAACTCCCAAGCAGGCCTCCTCCTCTCCTGCAAGGGAAGCTGGCGGCGAAGCGAAATTCTGCGCCAACTGCGCCTACGGTTAACCCGTCAAGCCTGAGGCGCAAAATTCGGGTCACAGCTATCTTCAGCTTCGCATCCTCCGGCGCCAAGTTACTCCAATCTTTGCCGCGCACTATTGGGGTTTGGCACACGTCGGTGAAGGGCTGCGGGTTCTCCTCTACGACCCAGCACCAATTGGCTCTCCACTCCTCCCACTTGTTGCAGAACTCTCCTTCTAGGTAGGCCTCTTTCTTGCCGATCCTAGAGACCCAGGCTATCCCTCCGGCAAGTGGCTCTCCTCTCTCGATGCGGGGCACGAAGAAGTGGCGGAAGAGTGCCACATTCAGGTGGACTCCGACAAAGTTTTCACACAAATGCGCGAAAACTGCCATGGTCAAGACGGCGTTGGGGGTGAAATCAAGGAGGCGGAGGCTAAAGGTGTTCATGATGTCGCAGAAGAACTCGGAAAAGGGCGGACAAATCCCGCAATAGAAGAAAAGGGCGAAAAAGGGGTACCCTGTTGGAGCCAAATCAGCAGCGGAGGCGGGGAGTACCCTCGTGCGCGGATGCGCACGCGTCTCCGTCGACCAGAAGAGGTAGAAGACGTCCCGCAGCTCCCTTGCGGTGGTTTTCTTGACAAGACAACAATGGCAGGAGTGGGCGGCCTGCCTCTGTTTCCTCCGCTTATAAAGAGGGGAGGGGGCGGACGTTCCGCTTATACTAATAAAGAAACCCCCACGACCGCGCCCACGATCTCTCGCACGACGCCACATCCGGTGTGTGCCGTTATTGCGGATAGTGGTGGTTCCAGTGCGAGTAGCGACTTGGACGAGGCCGCGTGAGTCCGCGGTACGCTTTTGGGCCTGGCCCGACAAGCACTTCGGCACTGCAGTACGGCCCAGCCCGGGGCTCTGCCGGTGTACTAGAGTAGGGTACCCTAGTATCCCGTACTGCGTGCACGGACGATTCTGACACCAGCGGCAGGTTTGCCTCGTCACCGCTAAGATCCTCCGTGGCTCCTTTGGAGCCATTCAAGAACAAAGTATTTGATTAAGAAGACAAGGCCCCGACAAGAGGAGCTTGTCGGGAGGGCCACCTGTGCATGCAGAAGACAAGGCCCCGCAAGAGGAGCTTGCCGGAAGGCCCGGAGCGACAAGCCTCCTGGACGCGACAAGGATTCAGTAGCGGCAAGGCGCTTGCCGCTGCAAGCAACCTCTCTCCATCTCCGCCCAGCTCACCCCGCAACGCGTGTCGCCATGGGAACATTCCATGCACGCGTGTCAAGAGGCTGTGCAGCCAGCCGGAGAGCAGCGATAAGCGGCGCCGACAAGCTTGCCATCGTGGCGAAGCGGAGGCGCACTGACGGTCTCTTGTTAATCTGTTTGGGCGATAATCGACGGGCATTTATTGCTTTTGTCCCTTGCCGTCACGAGTTAGGTATTTTGCCTTTGTACATCGCTCGAGTAGGTGTACCAACTCCTGTTTTTACATTTGTACCCTCATCTATGTTGCCACCTGTCGGAGACCCCTTGAGCATATAAAAGGAGGCCCATGTGCAACATAGAGGGGGGTTCGGTTCGGTTCGGGTCGGGTCGGGTTTGGTTCGTTCGACTCACTCGAGACCAGATACACTCACGCTAGGTTTTGTAGCTCTCATCGCTCCCTAGCAAGAACACAATACATCAAACAAGCAGCAATAAGAGTTTTATCTCTCCGGAGAGCTCCGAAGCTGGGTAAACTGCTCGTGTGCCACGCCTCGATCCGCTCTTCGTGCGATCTCCGCCGCCCTCCGAACCACAAGGGGCCTGGTCCGCCGGCCCCATAGGTGTTCGTGGGTACGATCAGCCTCCCCGACAAAGACGCTCCAAGCAAAACACATATCATGTGGTGAATAAAAATATAGCATCAAGTAAAGTTACTGATAGACGAAGACGAAAGAGGGGATGCCTTCTGGGGCATCCCCAAGCTTAGGCTTTTGGTTGTACTTGAATTTTACCTTGGGGTGCCTTGGGAATAAGTTTGTGGACGTGAGGAATTTGTATATTAATCATCTTCCAAAAGAGTTAACGTAAAAGCACTCTCCAGTAAAACATGGCAACTAATCTCATGAGTGCAAAAGTTTCTGTTTTTTACAGCAAGATCGCAAAGACTTCATCCAAGTCTTCGCAAAGGTTCTACTTGGCACATACACTAATTAAAACTTAAAACCACATCTAAATAGAGGCTAGCTGAATTATTTATTACTAAACAGGAACAAAAAATAAAGAACAAAAATAAAATTGGGTTGCCTCCCAACAAGCGCTATCGTTTAACGCCCCTAGCTACGCATAAAAGCAAGAATAGAACTAGGTATTGCCATCTTCTCCCTTTTGGTGATAAAGAGAACATTTCTTATCTAAAGAACTTAATTTTCTATTTTGTGAGAGTAAGTGGCCATTAATGGTAGAAGAAAGATTAGGCACACTACGAAAATTCGCATCTAAACTAGCCCTCATCTCTTTGATAATTTCATTCTGATAAAAACACAAAAGAGAGGTAGATTCAACCTTTTTCACTCATGGGGTGCCCAAATATAGCTTTCATCTTTTCATATGTATCGATGGCATCCCCCTCAAGAAAACCTTCTTCAAAAATAGAATCCAAAACTTGCTTGAAAGAAGAAGGTAAGCCAACATAAAAACTTCTTGAGTAAATCTCAATTTTATATTGGGGCACATAGCTGGCTCGGATCCTTAATAACCTATCCCAAGCATCTTTCAAAGATTCATCAAGCAAATAACGAAAAATTCTGGGATCATCTTCATCAAAATTATTAAAACTTCCATTGGTAATCCCGGTAGGTCTTTCCATAGCATCATTATTTATGAGCTTAGAAAGGACAGAGGGACTATCCGAAGTATTGGAACCCAGGAGAAAACCCTTAGCCCCTATTGGTTCGGCCTTGGCGATAAAAAGCAAAGGTTTTCGAAAATCATTTTAGAAGTGGTGGAGAGGAAAATGAGAGGCGAATGGCAAATAATGTAATGCGAGGGAGAAGATGTTATGATGGGTACTTGGTATGTCTTGACTTGGCGTAGATGTCCACGGCAACGGCGCCAAAAATCCTTCTTGCTACCTCTTGAGTATGCGTTGGTTTTCCCTTGAAGAGGAAAGGGTGATGCAGCAAAGTAGAGTAAGTATTTCCCTCAGTTTTTGAGAACCAAGGTATCAATCCAGTAGGAGACAACGGACACGTCACCTAGTACCTGCACAAACAATCAAGAACCTTGCAACAAACGTGATAAAAGGGTTGTCAATCCCTTCACGGCCACTCGCAAAAGTGAGATCTAATAAAGATAGTAAAGTAAATATTTTTGGTATTTTTGTTGTATTGATTGAAAAGTAAAGATTGCAACATAGCAAACAAGATGCGATGTAAATAAAAGAGATGCAATATAATAAGAAAGAGACCCAGGGGCCATAGGTTTCACTAGTGGCTTCTCTCAAGGTAGCATGTATTACGGTGGGTGAACAAATTACTGCCGAGCAATTGATAGAAGAGCGCATAGTTATGAAGTTATCTAAGGCAATGATCATAGTTGTATGTTTTTTCCCAAGCATATGTACTTGAACTTCCGTCTGGGTTATGGTTGAACCATCTGGTTATGATCTTTGACTTGAACTTCGCTTGAGATCTGGCTGGGGTGCTGGTTTCAGATGGAGAGAATTTTTGTGTTGTGTTGTGTAATGTATTATTATTTTTCAACTCAACCAATATGTAGCCTTTTGCATAGAATCTATATGTGCTTTTTGTGATTTTTTAACTGCGAATGGTTTTGAACTATAACTTAATGTAAAAATATTCTCATACACCCCTTTACGTTTATTTATCTTTTTTTGACATTCTACGTGAACTTCTCCACGTATCCAAACAAAACTTCATATCTGAATGCATTGTCTTAGGCTTACTAACCTTGGTTTATACGGCAGTACTTATTTTGTCAAGCATATTTTTTTCCTACATCTATTTATATACCAGATCTTCTTTTGTAAGCTGACTTGAACTTCAAATTGTATTTTTTCATTTTATTGCCGCTTGCTCTTTTATGGAATACAACACCAGCACCTCCTCTCATAATATACCAGAATTCTACTGTAAGCTTACTTGAACATCATAGTGTATATTTTCATTTTATTCCTACTTGCACTTTTATGGAATACATCACCAGAACAACACTTCCTCTCATAATATACCAGGACTTCTATCGTAAGCTTACTTGAACTTCACAATGTATATTTCATTTTATTCCTGCTTGCTCTTTCATGCAATACATCACCGGCACCTCCTCTCATACTATACCAGGGACTTCTCTGTAAGCTTACTTGAACTTCTACCGTATAATTTATTTGAAACTTCAAACATAGAAGTTCAAGTAAGCTTCTCCTAAAATATTGTTTAACAGTGGAATAACATTCTGCACACTAACATGACATAAGTTTGCTTTGTTTCATCGACCTAGTCTAATTGTTCATCAGCCTTGCGCTCCTCCAAGGCTTTTCTTGTAGTGGTTTTTGTTTGACATGGACCTCTTCCTCTTCCTCTTTGTCTTCCTCTTCCTCTTCGTCTTCATCTTCCTCTTACTCTTCCTCTTCCTCTTCGTCTTCCTCTTCTTCGATGATGTCTTCATATTCGTCTTCCTCTTCCTCCTCTTCATCTTCCACAACTTTCTTGTTGCTGGCTCTAGGTTTTGCTTTCTGTTTCTTTTCTGGCTTTTGGCTTGTCTTTTCAGCATCTGCGCGCTTCAGGCATGTTCTTGCATTGTGTGGTTCATACTCCTTGCATATGCTACAAAGCCTGCTGCTTGCTTTCTGTAGCTGTGGTCCCTTGTTTTGTTCTAGAACTTTGGGCTGCTGTTTTTGAACTTTGGATTGCTTGACCTCCTCGGCATCATTTCTTTCTAAGAGTGTTGGACATGTGAGTTTATTGTGTCTTGCAACCTTTTTGCACACACTACATTGCCTGTGTCCAAGTGGCACTCCATTCTCATCGAGCACGACGACTCTTCCTGCATATGGTGCCTTTATTTGAGCTCTCTTGTCACTTTTCTTTGCTACAGAAAGTTTCTTCCTACCCTTTGTTTCAGAGTGCAGTAGCAGCTTCACCGTCTCTTGCTGCCGCTCTTGTAATGTGTCAACATCCTGCTTGCATTCGTTGGCTTGAGCAGCGGTGCGGAGCATTTCATCTTCATAATAATGAAGGTCATCTTCAATTTCAGCATCCTCTTCAGCCATCCTTTCGTCATCATCCGCTTGATTTGCTGAATGTATTGCATCAAGCTCTTCCACGAGCCTCTTGAGAACATAGAAGGCTCTGTCATATTGCTGGTCACATCTCATCGCTTTCTTGTTAACCATCAAATTTAGCTGCAGCAAGATGTCTTGCTTGGATAGCCTTGAGCTGCCATCCGATGCAGTTGTGTTATATTCCCTTGTATCAAATGTTGGTTGTGATTTTGTAGTCTTTGTGTACCGTTTGAGGATATACTTGTCTGGAAATTTGTCAGGCTTCAGGTAGTCCAGTATGTTCATGATGTGAAGGCAGAACAGACCTGCATTTTGTGATGAATGCAGAATACATAGTTTGTGAGCCATCAATGAGTTTCATATATTGATATGACACTACTAGTTTAGCTATTTAATGAGTTTGTTTTTCCACTCACCTGTGTGTGTCCAAAGCTTGCATTCACACTCGTATATTTCATTCTCTGGGTCAGCTACAACCTGGAATTCATGCTTTGACGAGGCAAATCTGTCTTCGTCATCATGGCCAGCCTTGTTGTGGTAGTACACAAGGTACTTAGTGGGCTCTGTTGTAGGCTTTGCGCGAAATAGTGTGGTTTTTCTCATCCTACTCCTCATCTTGCTGTACACGGCTCTCGTGTACTTGATATCCATGTCTTCCTCATAGCCATATGTTGTTTTTGTCACAGGATTGCTTTGCACATGTCCAAAAATAAGATATTAGACGAAGCAGAGTCATGGGTTTCATTTTTTAAATGCAAAGTGCACATGTTGAAGGAAGTCAGAATATGGTGGGGGTGTTTTTTGTCTAAATACCATGCTCGTCATTGTTTGCTCGTTCTCCTTCTGCATCCGAGTTTGTATGCAAGCATTTACCAGCCTAGCAAACTTGTGTAGGTTATGGGTCCCCTTGACAAACCCTCTCTTGAGCACGTGATTCATGCTCTCGCTTTGTTGTGTAGAAGTTATTCCAGCATAGAAAATGTTCTTGTAATATGCTGATATCCACATTTTCCTATCACTCCACAGCTGCATCATCATCTGGTCGTTCTGCAGGTTGTACTTGTGCACGAGTGTAGCCAAGGTAGCTTCAAACTCCATTGGCATTAGCGTCCAGTTTAAGATAGCTGTGAACTCCTCTTTGAATGTTTTATACTTTTTGTATAGCAACGCGCAGTATTCCTTGAACTCTTCAGGATGTGCCAACGGCATAGCTTGTGTACGGTGTTCGGGAATTATTGTGGTATAGCTTTCGCCATCGACGGGCACTGGTCTGGATGAATAAAAAAATGAAACTTGCTTATTGCACTGATGGTGAACTCATGTTGTACAAGTACTTGAACTTCACAGGTAGCAGTAGGACTATGTAATAATGTCACATATATTTTTCTTACAACAGTGTTGTTGAACTTATATGATACAAGTACTTGAACTTCACATGTAGCAATTGGACTATCTAATAATGAAACACATTTTTTTCTTATAGCAATGTTGTTGAACTTCTGTGGTACCAGTACTTGAACTTCACATACAAAACTATATTTTCTGAACATGTTACATATATTTTTTCTTGCAACTGTGTCCTTGAACTTCTATGATTCCTATATTTGAACTTCACATCCAGAGCTATTTTTTTCTGAACATGTGACATATAATTTTTCTTCTTGTACTCTTTTGTTGGACTTCTGTGCTAATAGTGGTTGAAATGCTTGGTTTATATTATTTTCAGATAAAACTAGTGTACCCAATATAGACACAGAGACTGAAAAGATGATGAAACTTCTAGAGTTTTTTTTGAACTTAACTGTTAGAATGCAAGTAGGGTGTTTGTTGTTAATTAACCTTACAAAATTATCGAACAATCACTTGAATGACTTTGCATCTTCGTCTCTGATTAGGTCAACAGCAAATATCATTGACTGCAAATGATGGTTTGTTCCAACAAACACTCCCGGAGGCATATGAAATCTATTGGTCTTGTAAATTGTGTCAAATGTTATGCAATCGCCAAAGTCTTGATACGCTCCTCGACAACTTGCATTGGACCAGAAAATGTTTTTAACTGATTTGTTGCTGTCTACTTGTATGTCATAGAAAAACCCATCATTTATTGCCTTCATGTCTTTAAAGAAAGATACAAGTTTCAATACATCATCCAAATCATCTTTCCTTGCATTCATGGCTTTCCTGCAAATTATATGCAAATATGGATTTGTTATTTTTGCTAGCAAAGGGTGGTGACTTAGGATGCTATGTACATTGCAGTATGTGCATTTTTGAATACGTACTGGTTTAGTAGGTCTAATCGGGTCATGCTTAGGAAGTAGCTTCCATCTTCATTTTCAGATAGCGTGGGCATGATTGTTGTATGATTGACATCATGGTACTACAGGAGTTTACGTACTCCAAAATAGTGGGGTCATAATTCTTGTGTGAGTGCAAGAATACCAGCCTGTCATCAGTTTGCATGAGGTGGTGATTATGATTGTAGTCAATGTCCACTACCATACATGTGTTATCCTCCTGCACCTTCACCCTCATTCTTGCATTGCAGCATGTCCTCTGCGATGTTTTGTTTCGCTTCCTGTCAGCCTCTAAAAGAGAAGTTGTGTGTTTCCCTTGGAACGCGCAAATAAAATACTTGTGATTGTCATTCCCTCCCATCTTCCTGATTCCAAAACCAGCGTGTCTGGCCTATCTGTTGTAAAATTCCCTTGCTTTCTCTACATTCTGGAATCGCATCTTTAGTCTTGGTATTAGATAATTTGGGAGATCCGGCATCTATAAAAAAAGAAAAAATAATCCGAACGCCATGTTAAAATGAAGTTTATAAACTTGTTATACTGGAGGGAGCAGAAAAATTGCAGATCATACAAGATGGATATATAAATACCTAAATTTTGTTCACTTACATGTGTGTATGATCGCAACTCCACCGGATTCTGCTGCTGACCCTATGGGATGGGGCACGGCGGAGTTATCATAGCAGGATGCAGGAGTGGATCACGAGGAGGAAGGAGGGCTGAAGATGGCCCCGCTCTTGTTTGCGTCCTTTTTGCTTGTGGTGGTTGTGGAGGTATTGCGATCCTGGTTTTGATTTGCTCTTTTGTTCTATTAAGAAATCCATCTACCTTATGTCCCGTACAATCCTGAGTTGTAGCAGCAGCAGCAGCATCCAATGGCGGTAGTGTGCACATCACTCTCCTCCATGTGTGTGTTCCTATTGGATTTTTCCTGGGATCCGGTTTAGTTGCTACCCTTTGGCAATGACGAGGATAACCTCCAGAGTTACACGTAGGACTTGAGCTAACCCCCTGCTCCATCGGTGTGCTTTGAAGTCTGTTGGTGGATACAAATAATCCGTGGGGGATTTCCAGTGTCACCCAATTAGGTGGAGGCGCAAAGTGGTGCGGATAGGGATGTGACCCAGCATCTTGGATGTCTGCATGTGTTTAAGGTGTCATCCAATTTTGGTGTGGAGCAGGTTGGTAATGCTGTTGGTGCGTTTGAGGTGTGACCCATTGAGTGGGTGGCGAAACGCGTCCAGGCTTAGGATTGTGTACTTGCTTTGGGAACTTCTAAGCTTCTTTACGTGTCTCTCATCTTCTTGGCATAAAAAAAGAATGTGTTAGCACACATGTTACATCTGCCTATACCTGTGTAACTGAACTGAGCATTATTCACAGCCTGAACTTCTCATATAAAATTGTTGTTCATGTACACATTTTTCACTAGGACATGTATCACACTCTGAGATGAGCTGAGCATCTGCCCATACTTGTGTACCTGAACTGAGCACTCTTCACAGATTGAACCTCACATTCTTTATTCTAGACTATTTGATTTTTTTGTACCTGAACTGAGCACTCTCCACATACTGAACTCCTTGTTTCCAAAGGGAAATACTATCTACAATTAAAAACCCTGACCTTCATGTGTTTGAATGGTTGAACCACTAGTGCATACCAACCTAACCTTCATGTGATCACATGCATTTTTTGTTTTCCTTTTATTTTTTGCACACAACCAGATACATACAAACCTGAACTCTAGCACACTTACTAGTTGAACTTCACATGGTTTTTTACATATGAATGCTGGCAGATTTTCTAATGTTTGTAGCCTAGACTGAGGCTCACACACTACCAGAACTTCACATGGCTGAAAGAAGATAACAGACGGCAGGAAGTTCAACCATACCTAGGATAGAAGTTCGGCCAACCTTTTTCCAGCAGCAGATAGGCCACCTTGAGAGCAATTTGATGGAGAGTTAAGAGAGGAATCGCATGGCAATCCATGTCTTGCAGAGGGCGGGAAGTTCATCTGCATGAAGCAAGAAAGTCAGGTAAGTCAATATTGAAGGAGTAGGCAAGAAGAGGGAGGAAGTTCATCTACCTGTTGTGTCGCGTCCGTTGCTAGATTTGAAGGCGTCGCCCCTGAGATGCTCCCTTGGCCGCGCCGTTCGTCGTACCTTCTGCCTTGGCCGTTGTTGTGCCAAGCCATTGGGAGGTGAGGATGTTAGGAGGAGGAGGCTTCCGGAAGTCCATGGCGGCGGTTCGTCGCAGAAAGTCCAGTGACTTCACCGCCTCCAGGCGACGCGGGCTCCCTCGCGCCGGCATCCGCTGTCGCTCGCTCGCCTGCGCCGGCTGTCGGACAGGAGGTCTTGACGGAGGGGTGGAGCTGGATCTGGTCGGCGACGATGGTAGAGTGGACGGCGACGGAGGAGCTAGATTCGGTCGCCGGCGGCGAGTCATGGCAGAGGCGGGGGTTGGCCGCTGCTCGAGGGGAGGAGAGGGGAGGGATCATGATGGTTGCAATCCAAATAACTATTCTAATCCTGGGATTAGAATAGTGATGTCCTATATATATAGGGAAAATCCATCCTACCACCTAGGGGTAGTTACCCCATATGTCTCATATACTATCATGTAGTAGTATATATAATAATTTATCATTCTAAATATGTTACATACTATATCTAAGATATTTCAAAGCAAGTTACGAAAAAATTGCATATGAGCCCATAGTTTTGTTATATTTATGAATTACATACATATTTGTACGTAAAAAGAGTATACTCAAAATATGATACATACTACCTAAAATTAGTATATATAATATCTAAACATTGTTATATACTACATACTACACGTACGTACTCTCGATTTTGACAAATACTACATACAACATATAAAACGCAAGTGGTGGTAACTACCACTGCCTGTAGGAAATATTTATCCTATATATATATATATATATATATATTAGTGAAGACCAAATCAACGTTGCAAAGATAAACTTTGAAATGAATATAAAGTATCGTGGGATATCCGCGGCCACCTATGGGACCGGGCGGCCCCTTGCTGGTTCGGCGGGGGGACGTCGCGTTGCACAAAGAGCAGATCAGCGCACGGCAGCACGACAGAGAGCACACAAGAAATTTACCCAGGTTCGGGCCGCCGCGACGCGTAAGACCCTACACCTGCTTCGGTGGATTGATGGTGGAATCAGTGTTGTGGTGCGTAGTACACTTGCCCGGCAAGGTCTACCTCAGGGCCACAGGGCCTATGCGCGTATGGTGGCTTAGGCTCGTCAACTTTCAATCGTTCTAACCCCTTCTACGAGTGCCCTGGGCCTCCCTTTATAGATTAAGGGGTCACCACAGTGGCAAAGTGGTCATTATCCACTGATATGATAGCAAACTGTACTATCATACCTAACTCTGCGGGCTGACAGGGTGCATTAAATGCGCCGCTTAGTGTCACATCACTGGTTGCCCGGCAAGGCCTGTCAGGCTATCCTGCTAGCTCCGCACCTGTTCCCTTTACACGTTGCAGGACGGTTGTCATCAGTGGGTTTCTTCTGTAGAGAATGGCTGCCATGTGGCGAATGGCTGCCACTTAACCATCTTGCGGCTTGACACTGCACTGATTGACGATGCGGGTTGTGCTTGAGTGGTTGGTGGGGTGGTTCGACCCCTGTGAGCCCCGGCAGGCCCTGCCGGGGAGGCTTGGCTGCTTGCTTCTGGTGGTGGCCTTGCCCCTTGCCGGGCTCGCCTGCCCGGCCATGGAGGCCCTTCTCTTGCCGATATCTCACTCATCTGGCTCTATCTTGGACTCTCTGAGCTGCATGTTGGTTCTTTAAATCTCTTGGATCTTCGGTCTTCGGCTTGAGCTGGTGCTTCAATCTTGATCTTGTGCATGTGCACAAGGGCAACAGACACAGGGTTTGTCGCATCGACAGAAGCCCCCGAGGCTGCCTCGAACGCGCTGCCGACCATCGTCGTGGTAGGGCCTAATAAGTGCACAGGCAGGATCTCCGAAGGGGTTGGCCCGTTAAGGTTTCCATTGCTGTTTTATTAGTCTTGATCTCGGGGAAGTTTCTGGTTTCCCCGTGCGTGGTGTGAAGCCAATAGTGGTGGGGTTGCTCTAGTGATGGCTCGTGAATGACTTTAACGAACGGGGTAGAAACTGCCAATTTACTCTTCCCACCGCGCGCCCTTATCCTTTGGCCACATATGCTGCATGCATCACGCGGGGTAGGTAACGGAGGCGCGTGGCACGGGAGAGCATCTTGGAGAGGGCCCACCCACCTTGAATTTGGGGAGGACGACGGTGGTCACCCGTTGATGGAGCAGCTGCCCCTCCCTGCCCGACATATAAAAGGGAGGGTGGAGGAGGGCAGAGTCATCCATTTCTACACCCCCCCTTCTTTTTCTCTTGTTTTCTTCTTACTTGGCGATGTCGAAGGGAGGAGCACTGGGCCAGCCCTCGGGCTTCCGCTTGGGGTCATTATCGCTCCAGGCTGGTGCTGGCGCTCGGGGAGTGAGCCTGGTCCCTGGCATGGTGAATCCCTTGGTCTCTTCGAGGCTTGGCCGGGAGGCAGGGCTACGGATAATTGGTAACCCAGCATTGCCCCTCCCGGAGGCCTTGGGGCTGTTGTCGACGAGAGGCGCACCCTCCGGTCTGTCGAGGCGATGATAGCATTGCATGCTTGTTGTGGGTGATGCCGCTACCGTCTCTGCCCCTTCCCCCTTTTCTTCCCCTCTTCTTCTTGCTTGGGGAGGGGTGACAGGCCTTGCTCGTCACCTTGCGCAGCTCCTGGGGCATGCCACCTGTGGACCGTGGCGGATGACCGCTCTGCCGGCCTCTTCGTCGCTGCCCTCTCCCAACTGCTCCTGTTATTCTCCTTTCCCTCTTGCTCCAGTATCCTGAAGAAGAGGAGCAGAGAAAGGAAAAGAGGGGTTATTGGGTTTTTATCTTTTTTCAATCTTAAACTTGTAGGCAATCGCCAAATTTTAATTCAGATAATGTATTCTCTCGAGTCCATCTTTGTGTTCTATAATGCTTGTACTTGTATCAGCATATGAATGAAAAAGATGAACCTTGCAGGGAACCCGTGCATGTATATGTCCATGCAGAGGTGGAGTGCCTCTTTAATGTAAATAAACGATTTTTCCCGGCAGGATATCTTGCCGGCACCCTCTTTGTCTACTGGAGAGCTATGTCTGCCGACGAACAGACAGAGGGGCCAGGCCCCTGCCAGCTCCTTTTTACCAAAGGCTACTGCGACCATCCTAACCGAAGCAATGTTCGAGTCATAGATGGGAGCACCTAAGTCTCAAAAAGAGAGGCGAGGTTTTCTCATGCGAAGAAATAGCTTTACAGAACCCTAATGGACATGAGCAAAACTTATCTATTTGACTTTGCCGGGGATCAAGCAGTTGCCGTTCAATCTTCTCGCCCTTTGTCGAAGTCAAGCTCACGACAGAACTTGCAACTCCATGTAGATGAGAAATGAATGCAGGATGCAATCCTATCTATACGCATATGCAAATGCTCATGAAATGCTTATGCGATGATCTGGTGTGCTTTCGTGCATGCATGCAATCTTAGTTGGGGCCCCCCTACAGTGCTTCTTTATTTTATCTTGCACGGAGTCATCGCCCCGGCTTTGTACAAGGGGTTACATGCAGCAGAGGCAAGGCCTGTACAAAAGGGTGGCTACCGGGCGGTGCCCGACAGCCTCGCACCTTATGGGTAGTACTTGTGGAGATGCTCAATATTCCATGAGTTTTGCAGCTGATTGTCATCTCCGGTCTCCAGACGGACTGCGCCGGGTCTTGTGACTCGTACCACCCGGTAAGGGCCTTCCCACTTTGGTGACAACTTGTTTGTACCCTTGGCGGACTGAACGCGCCTAAGGACAAGGTCACCTTCCTCAAAACACCGGGCATGAACCTCAAGGGCTGTGATAGCGGCGTAGGGCTTGGTCGGTAGCATGCAACACGCGTAGCAGCCCGGAGATGATCTCCTCGAGTAGCACAGCGTTGTCACGCCGGTTCTGATCTTGCGCTACTTCATCATAGGCAAGCACTCAAGGGGACTCGTAAATGAGTTCCGTGGGGAAAACTGCTTCTGCCCTGTAGACCAGGGAGAAGGGAGTCTGTCCGGTAGCTCGGTTTGGTGTCATTCTGAGAGACCAGAGAACTACTGGCAGCTCCTCGACCCACCACCTGTCGTGCTTCTGCAGCGTATCAAAGGTTCTTGTCTTGAGTCATCGCAACACTTCAGCGTTCGCCCTCTCAGCTTGTCCATTGCTCCGGGGGTGTGCCACAGAGGCAAATGAGATCTTGCATCCGAGGGCATGAACATATTGCATGAAGGCGCGGCTCGTGAACTGGGTGCCGTTGTCGGTAATGATCCTTGCCGGAACTCCAAAACGACACACCAGTTCTTTCAAGAACTTGATAGCTGACTGAGCAGTCACCTTTCTCACGGCAGTCACTTCCAGCCACTTTCTAAACTTGTTGATGGCATCCCCAAGCTTAGGTGTCCTTGGATTTTACCTTGGGGTACCTTGGGCATCCCCAAGCTTAGGATCTTGCCACTCCTTGTTCCATAATCCATCAAATCTTTACCCAAAACTTGAAAACTTCACAACACAAAACTCAACAGAAAATCTCATGAGCTCCGTTAGCGAAAGAAAGCAAAACACTACTTCAAGGTATTGTAATGAACTCATTCTTTATTTGTATTGGTGTTAAACCTAATTTATTCCAACTTCTGTATGTCATAAAATCCATTACTAGCCATTGATTCATTAAAATAAGCAAACAACACACGAAAAACAGAATCTGTCAAAAGAGAACAATCTGTAGTAATCAGATTCAACGCAAACTTCTGAAACTCAGAAAAATCTAACAAAATAGGTAGACCTAGATAATTTGTTTATTGATCTACTTCAATTGGAATCATTATTTTATCACGTTCTTGTGATTTTTAACAATTGTTTTCGTGATCAGAAAGTTTCTGACTTTTTCAACAAGATCAAATAACTATCATCCAAGAAGATCCTATAGGTTTTACTTGGCACAAACACTAACTAAAACATAAAACCACATATAACCAGAGGCTAGATCAAATATTTATTCCTAAACAGAACCAAAAAGCAAGAAATTAAAATAAAATTGGGTTGCCTACCAACAAGCGCTATCGTTTAACGCCCCTAACTAGGCATAAATGATAGATCTAGGTATTGCCATCTTTGGTGTTGGGAAAGAGAAGAGAAAAATTATTATCTACAGCATTTATCTTTCTATTTTGAGAAAGCACGTGGCCATTAATTGTGGAAGAAAGATTAAGCATGCTACGGAAATTTGCATCTAAGCTAACTTTCATCTCTTTGGTAATTTCGTGTTGGTAAAAGCACAAAAGAGAGGTGGATTCAAATTTCTCACTCATGGGGTGCCCAAATATAGTTTTCATCATTTCATAGGTATCTATGGGATACCCTTCAATAAAACCCTCTTCAAAAATAGAATCTAAAACTTGCTTGAACGAAGCGGGCAACCCAACATAAAAGCTTTTTAGGTATATCTCAATTTGATATTGGGGCACATAGCTAGCTCGGATCCTTAAAAGCCTATCCAAAGCATGTTTCAAAGACTCATCAAGTAAATAACAAAAAAATTCCGGGATCATCTTCATCGAAATTATTCAAACCCTCATTGATAACCCCGGTAGGTCTTTCGATAGCATCATTATTTATGAGCTTAGAGAGGACAGAGGGACTATCCAAAGTATTAAAACCATGGAGAGAGCCCTTAGCCCTCTTTAATTCGGCAATGGCATAAGAAAACAACGGGAAAGAGGCGAACGGAAAGAGAGGGAGAATAAAACGGCAAGGGTGAAGTGGGGGAGAGGAAAACTTGAAGCAAATGGCAAATTATGTAATGCGAGGGATAAAAGTTTGTGATGGATACTTGGTATGTCTTGACTTGTGCGTAGACTCCACAGAAACGGCGCCAGAAATCCTTCTTGCTACCTCTTGAGAATGCGTTGGTTTTCCCTTAAAGTGGAAAGGGTGATGCAGCAAAGTAGCGTTAGTATTTCCCTCAGTTTTTGAGAACCAAGGTATCAATCCAGTAGGAGGCCACACGCAAGTCCCTCGTACCTACACAAACAAATAAGAACCTTGCAACCAACGCGATAAAGGGGTTGTCAATCCCTTCACGGCCACTTGCAAAAGTGAGATATGATAGAGATGATAAGATAATGTTTTTGGTATCTTTGTGATAAAGATTAAAAGTAAAGATTGCAAAATAAACGGCAAAAGAAATAGCTAGTTGACGGGAGATTAATATGATGGAAGATAGACCCGGGGGGCATAGGTTTCACTAGTGGCTTCTCTCAATATAGCATAAGTATTACGATGGGTGAACAAATTACTGTCGAGCAATTGATAGAATTGAGCATAGTTATGAGAATATATAGGCATGATCATGTATATAGGCATCACGTCCGTGACAAGTAGACCGACTCCTGCCTGCATCTACTATTATTACTCCACACATCGACCGCTATCCAGCATGCATCTAGAGTATGTAGTTCATAAGAACAGAGTAACGCATTAGGTAAGATGACATGATGTAGATGCAAAAACTCAAGCAATATGATATAAACCCCATCTTTTTATCCTCGATGGCAACAATACAATACGTGTCGTGTCCCCATCACATCGGGATCGAGCACCGCATGATTGAACCCAAAGCTAAGCACTTCTCCCATTGCAAGAAAGATCAATCTAGTAGGCCAAACCCAACTGATAATTTGTAGAAACTTGCAAAGATAACCAATCATACATAAAAGAATTCAGAGAAGATTCAAATATTGCTCATAGATAATCTTGATCATAAATCCACAATTCATCGGATCTCGACAAACACACCGCAAAAAGAGTTACATCGAATAGATCTCCAAGAAGATCGAGGAGAACTTTGTATTAAGATCCAAAGAGAGAGAAGAAGCCATCTAGCTAATAACTATGGACCCGAAGGTCTTAGGTAAACTACTCACACATCATTGGAGACGCTATGGTGTTGATGTAGAAGCCCACCGTGATCGATTCCCCCTCCGGCGGAGCGCCGGAAAAGGCCCCAAGATGGGATCTCATGGGTACAGAAGGTTGTTGCGGTGGAAATAAGTTTTCGTGGTGCTCCTCGATGGTTTTGGGGTACGTAGGTATATATAGGAGGAAGAATTAGGTCGGTGGAGCCACGAGGGGCCCATGAGGGTGTAGGGCGCGCCCAGAGGGGGTAGGCATGCCCCCTGCCTCGTGGCCTCCTCGTTCGTTTCTTGACGTCCACTCCAAGTCCTCTGGATCACGTTTGTTCCAAAAATCACGCTCCCGAAGGTTTCATTCCGTTTGGACTCGGTTTGATATTCCTTTTCCGCGAAACACTGGAATAGGCAAAAACAACAATTTGCACTGGGCCTTGGGTTAATACGTTAATCCCAAAAATAATACAAAAGTGTATAATAAGGCCCATTAAACATCCAAAACAGAATATATAATAGCATGGAGCAATAAAAAATTATAGATACGTTGGAGACGTATCAGGAGGGACCCCTCCCTTCCCCCCACAAGGCCGAGACAGGAACGAGCCGGAGCAGGCGACGATGTGGCGTGCCCCATCGTCGCATGCGGATGCGAGTCCATCACATCCGTTACCCCACTACCTATCTTAGGGGTGTGGCTCTGGGGTGCGTGCGGTGGGGGTGGAAACAGAATAACCGCATTGGGTCCTATCAAAACCTAGCGCGCAACAATGCGGTAGCGCGAGGCCGAGCGGGGGGCGGGGGGACGGGACCCCCTCCCCTCCACCTACGAGGCCGAGACTGGAACAACCTAGAGCGGGCCACGACGCGGCGTGCGATAACCGACAAGTATAGGGGATCGCAACAGCTTTCGAGGGTAAAGTATTCAACCCAAATTTATTGATTCGACACAAGGGGAGCTAAAGAATATTCTTGAGTATTAGCAGTTGAGTTGTCAATTCAACCACACCTGGATAACTTAGTATCTGCAGCAAAGTGTTTAGTAGCGAAAGTGGTATGATAATAAAGGTAACGGTAGCATAAGTAAAGATAATGTTTTTGGGTTTTTGTAGTAGTTGTAACAGTAGCAACGAAAAAGTAAATAAGCGAAGAACAATATATGAAAAGCTCATAGGCAATGGATCAGTGATGGATAATTATGCCGAATGCGATTCCTCATGCAATAGTTATAACATAGGGTGATATAGAACTAGCTCCAATTCATCAATGTAATGTAGGCATGTATTTCGTAAATAGTCATACGTGCTTATGGAAAAGAACTTGTATTATGTCTGTTGTCCTACCCTCCCGTTGCAGCGGGGTCCTAGCGGAAACTAAGGGATATTAAGGCCTCCTTTTAATAGAGAACCGGACCAAAGCATTAACACATAGTGAATACATGTGTCAGATTTCGGGTTCCGGCAGACCCTTGAGGTTCGAACACTGGGGTGCGCGCGGAGATCCAACCCTCCACCGTCTCGCACCTCGCCGAATCGCTGGGACCTAAACTACTAAAAAGAACGGCACAAGGGACACGGGATTTATACTGGTTCAGGCCACCATTGTGGTGTAATACCCTACTCCAGTGTGTGGTGTGGTGGATTGCCTCTTGGGCTGATGAGGAACAATACAAGGAAGAATAGCCTCGTGAGGGTCTGTTCTTGGTGGGTGCGATGAACTGCTAGGTGGTGTTCAGTCGCTCTAGCTACTGGTTTCTTGATGAGGATTCGGATTCTCTCCGCCCTGGGGGTGGCTACTCCTATTTATAGGCAAAGGCCCTGGGCCTCTTCCCAAATATTGAGCGGGAAGGGCGCCAACAATTGGCCATTTTGAAGGGGAACATCGGGTACACTTATCCTGACTAAAGTTGGTCCTCGCCTGCCAAAGGCTTTGGTGATGACGCCTGCTTGGGCTCCACGATGACTCCCTTCCAGCAGTTGGGCTGGTCTTGGTCTTGTTGCACCGAAACAGATGCCTTTGCTTGATGCTCTCGCCTGCGCTTGCTCCCATTGCACCAAAGAGGAAAGGAGGACATTGGCTGGCGCCTCGATCGGGCGCCCTTGGTCGTCATGGCTTGCGTCATGGGCACCTCGCGAGGTACCCTGCCTTGAACTCTCCGCCTCCTCATGAGCTCCGCCTCGACGAGGCCGTGCTCGAGGAAGCTCCTTGTCGTCCGCCCATGAGGCTTGGCCTCGCGAGGGTCTTGAGCTTGCATTGACGAAGATGGGCCGTCTTGGGCCTCCTTCGAGCCACGCCGCAGGCCGCAGTGCAAGTTCTGGGACCCCTGCTCCCGTAACGCCGACAAGAGCCCCCGGGCCCACGGGCGCGCCCGAACTTGGCCGAGCAGAGGCGAAAGGGCAAGTGCGAAGCGTCAAGGGCCCCTAACAGCTGGCCTTTTGGGCGCCGCGTGGCGGTTGATTGGACGTGGGCCGCACTATTCCCCCATGCCTCCTTATTTCGTGCCTTGCTAGGCGGACATGCTGTTGTACACATCCGTTCCCCCCTTCTTCTGCTTGAGCGCTCCCTGTCCTTCCTTCTCTCGAACTCCAGCTCTTGCATCCACCCTGATCTCGAACCTTCCCTATCTCCTTCGTGCCGTCATGGCCCCGGCGAGGAAGGGAAATGGGAAGAAAAAACCCGTGCCGCCGCCTCGCTCGCCGTCGACGACGACCCCCGCCGTCGATTGGCCGGCCATAGTCAACCAAGAGGGCCTGGGCAAGGTCCGCTCGGCACTGGCCACCATCTTCAATGAGTGAGGGAGGACGACGGCCTGGCCTGCGTCTCGCTTCTCCGTTGACAGGATTCCCACCGAGGTCCCAGATTACCGACGCCCTTTGGGCGGACTGGTTCCCCTTTCTCAGATTTCTTCAATGTCGTGCTTTCCCATTACCAGATCCATATGATTCATCCGGGTCCTGAATCCATCACCCTTCTCGCGGTATTTGCATTCGCTTGTGAGGCAATGACGGGCATCATTCCTTCGTTGCCTTGCTGCGCCACTTCTTCTCTCTTCGCCGCCGACCCCATTCAATGCTTGGGGTGCGTGAGCTTCATCGCTGCGCCCGAGACAGCGGCTTCCCGAATTGACTTCAGCCTTCCCCCGCCCTCGCCTGGGTTTCGCGAGCGGTGGTTGTACGTGGACGTTGGGGTGCCCAGCCCCCTGCTGACGGAGCCATCTTCGCCTGCTGTCCCCAACTCAGGCTGGGGCCAAGTGACACTCGCGGACCCCCAGTTTGCCTTCGTCTGGCACCGCTTCGAGTTCCCGAGAAAGCTTGGCGTGACGGGCGCCCAAGGTGGTGAAGGAGTTCCTGCTATGCCGTATCGCTTCCTCTCCAATGCCACTCCCACCGGATGTGGGCTTTCAATGTGCTTGATGATCGTATGAGGCTCCGTATGAGGACCTCGACGCTGAAGTGCTAAGGATGTGCTCTCGGTCCCGACCGGTGACCCCAACCCCGCGGCATCCGGCATGGAGGGGCCTTCTGTACCTCTGCCGTAACAGGGGTGACTTTGTGAACCAGATGTCTGCTCGACGTAATGGGGCCGCTACTCACCGGCCTCCGTGGGCCTCGCGAGAATCGAGTGATGGTGATCGCCTTCCAGTCGGCCAAGGCGACTCCTCCTCAAGTGGCGGGGCAGGGAGGCACGAGCCGCCAGAGGCCGAAGGGACCCCCGCCGGGGTGACAGCGTCGGGCGACGCTCATGAGGGAGCAGCTCCTGAGGCTCATGCCGCCGTGGCTGAGGGCGGCAGGCCGCTGCCCGCAGCGCCTGCGGATGAGGCCCCCGAGGCCCCTGCTGCTTCTCTTGGTGAGGCGACCAGCAGCGCGCGTCAGGCGGACGCCCTTGACGCAGGTCGCGTTGATGCTTCTCCCTCGTCGCAGGCTGACCCCTGCGCTCAAATCTTGGGTTGCTTCCACGTGGACTTCGAGGCCCTCCGGAAGAGAAGGGAGGCCCTAGGCGATGATTACCCTTGTCGCCTGCTGAAGCGTAGGAAGTACTTCGCCACTGATGAGTAAGCCTTCTCCTTCTCCGCCTCCCCGATCCTTCGCTGCTTGTACCGATCCTTGCCCTGCAGGCCCCTTCTGCCGAACTCACGGAGACGGGTGAGGAGTCGCCCCTCGGCTTCGCCTCCCCGTCCTTGAGTGCTCCGGCAAAGTGGAGCCCTTGTGGTGAGGGCGATCAGGGTGCGAACCGCCCGAGGCGCTGCCGAGGCCCTCGCGCCTCGCTACCCTTCTTCGCGAGCCTTCTCATGGCATAGCTAGCTCGCCGTGGGCTTCTTGCCCGGTCGTGGACGGCGATTGGCCGAGGCGCTTCATGCGCTGTTCGCTGGGGTGGCTGGCTGTGCCGGGCTTCGGCGCGGCGTGCCCGGCCGTCGCGAGGGTGCCAGCCCCCAGCCCCCTGCGCGGAGGGGGAGTGCTGATTCGTGGCTCCCGGCGCCCGCTTGGGGCGGTTGATGGTGTGGAAGACGTGCACGAGAGCGCCCGGGAGCGCCGCGCCCTTCACCAAGGATTTCTTCGAAGGGCGGCCGACGCGGTGAGCCTTCTTGGTGAAGAGATCGCTGATGAACACGCGTGCCTTGAGGCTGAGGGCCTGCGCCTGGCCGCAGAGAGACGTGAGCTGGAGGGCGCTGTCGCCCTTGCGCGCCATCAGCGCGATCTTGACGATGAGGAGGCCAAGGCGTCGCCGCGCCTTCGAGGCTGTTCTCGCCGCCGAGGAGGCCCGGAAGATAACAGCGGCGAGAGGCGGCGGAGGAGCGGGCACGGGAACTCCCGCCCCGTGTCACTCCTTTGGAGGAGCAAGTGGAGCTGCACGAGGCAGCCCTCGCATCGATGAAGGAGGCCTCCGGCGACCCGGCGGAGCTCCAGAAGCATGAGGAGGCATTGACGCTTGAAGCCGCCAAACGCGCGCCCGAGTACGAGCGTTTGGAGACGAGGGAGCGCTTGGCGACGCGGGCGGAGGATGAGGTCGCTGCACGGGAAGCCCGTGTCCTGGAGGAGGTCGGACGCCGAGTGGCGACGGCGCGCTTGAACCTCGAGCGCGAGTTCGAGGAGAGGCTGGGGTTGATCAGGGCCGAGGCTGAAGGCAGGACTGCTGCCTTGAGGGCCATGCTGGAGGAGGCGACACGGCGGGCCGATGCTCTTCGGGCTGGCCTCGAGGTGGCGCAGGGGGAGTCAACCACCCCTCAGGCCGAGGTGCTCCTTCTTCGCCAACGGGTGGGGGAGGCCGAGGCCGTCGCGTGCCAGAATGCGGACGAGATACGTCAGCGGCGAATCCTGGAGCATGAGCATGGCCCCATGCTCACCACGCTCCGGGAAAGAGCCAACACAGCCTTGGGTAACATTCGCGAGGCGGTTGTTGGCGAGCCGCACGCTGTTAACTCACGCCGCAACCTTCAGTTCTTCACCGATGTGGTGACGCAGCCGTGGAGGCGCGGTCGGTCAGGGCCAATAGGTTGGTGGAGGAGAGGAGCCGTGCGCTGCTTGGGCGCGCCTTTTCTCGTGTCTTCAGCCATCTCCAGAACATGGACCCCCACTTCGATTTTGACGCAGCTATCGCCCCAGTTCCCCAGGCCATCCGGGCGACTCGGGCGACCGGGTGGTAGACAATGTGGATGCTCTCGTCGTGGCCTTTGCTTCGCATAATGACGGCGTGATCGTGGCTGCTGGCGAGGGCGGCGTGGTGAACGGTTCGACGCTGCCGATGGCCACGCAGATGACGGGCGAGGCCAGCCGACGCTTAGTAACGGCTCGGGAGGTGCTCCCGAGGACGCATTGGGGATTTATCTGACCGATTATGTATTGTCCCTGCTCCATTACCCCGCATGACTAGATCTCAGGCTTTGGCCTGATGGCTGTGAGAGCATTTTGGGAGGGGGAGCCCCTCATGTAAAACTTGTGTTCATCGTATTAGCAGGTGTTACATCGCCCATACGCCCGCGCCAAGTGGTTGGCTAAGCAACGTGCTGGTTGGCCAGTTTACTTTTGTTTCGTACGAGCCCTGAGATAGCCGGTGGGAGGCTGCGGTGATCCGAGTGCCTCCTGATCGAATCCGTAGGATCTGCAGTAAAAACCGTCCGGAGAGGACGCGGCGGCGGCAGGCGGGGCCGCGCGCAAGCTAGGCCTGGCCCGGCTCGCGAGGGGCTCGCGAGGG
This sequence comes from Aegilops bicornis, assembly GCA_021605145.1. Taxonomy (NCBI): domain Eukaryota; kingdom Viridiplantae; phylum Streptophyta; class Magnoliopsida; order Poales; family Poaceae; genus Aegilops; species Aegilops bicornis. The sequence goes on from CM038670.1 coordinate 344,127,909, forward strand.
GAGGCAGCTGAGGCGGAGTGGTAACCGAAACGTGAGAGATTTGCTCGAACGAGACTAAGCACCCGTTCCGCGAACAAACGCAAATCTCAAATTCGAATCCAACTTAAATCCGGCGGGGGAAAGCGACAACCAAAGGGAAAGGCGAAGAAAGCAGAAGAAAAGCCGCGTCCGGCACCTAGTCTAGTCTTGGACGTCTTCTCACCAGCGCGGAGCTAAGTGCTGCTAATGGGCGTGGGAGGGAGCCCTGTGGCTCGAGGCCGGCACCCCTGAGACTCCGGGGCGTGTACATCCCCACTCATTATTACGTGAGAGTGTCACGGGGCGGCGAGCTTCACATGCACTGGGCCTTCTTCACAGGTACCGGCCTTGCTTCATATCGCAAGACGAGGGCCCCGCCTTGCGCCACACTCTAGTGCCATCAACGACGATCGGGAACCAGGACGCCGCCGATGGGGTAGAGCGGTCGCCAGCGGTTCCCCCGACGACCACGGGTCCTCCGCCAGGGGAAGGCCCTGAGGCACCTCCCCAGCAGAGGGCCTACCTCCTGAGAACGCCTTGCTCCGAATGCCGCAGTGGTGATGTTGGATCTCGGCCCCTCTCCTGCAGCTCTCGCGCCTCCTACCGAGGGGTAGGAGACTGCGGGAGCGTGGTAGCTGCTCGCCGCGGCGACTTGCACCTCCTGTGATCCATGATTAGCGTATGCTTGCTCCTGAGGAAGTAGCGGTACCCGATAATCGCCGCCTTGCCGCGACCAGTGGGACAATCCCGAGGCTCCGGAAGAGCTCAGCCGGCGCCTCATCCCCCGGCTGGCCGAGAAGCGAGCCTTGTTCTCCCTCATGCGGGTGCCCTTGGTCCATCATGTGGGGCACGTATTCTTCTGGCGCCGTAGTGCTCAGCGTGCCATGCGGCTCCGCTTGATGCGCCCACCGTGGGGTGGTGGCGTGGCAGTCCACCTGGGCCGTGGGTTACGTCGAGTCCTCTTCTCCGCGGACCGGGGGCGGGGGCAACCCCGCCGCCGGCCCGGTGCTGACAGCTTCGCCGGTGTTGGAGTAGCTTTGGAGCCCGCGGGCACGCGTGGAGCCTCTGCTGGGCCGCCTGGGCCTGAGATGGAAGCTGGGTGCGAAGGGGTGAGCCTCGAGGCGGCGGTTTAGGAGCTCTGCCACTCGCCCAAGAAGACGCCGCTGGCCGCTCTCAGCAGCTCGCATCGCAGCAGCTCGGCCACCGTGAGCGCTGCCTCGAGGTCGCCTGCTCCCGGCGGGTGTACGGTGACGTGGTCGCGGCGTGATTGGAGGCCCTTGCTGCCGATCGCGCCTGCCACGGGCGTGAGAGCTGCCGAGCTCGTCTGCGCCGCTTCGCTGCCCAGACGCTTCAAGGGACCGCGAGCTGCCTGGGGCACGGGGTCGCCCGAGGCGAGCAGTTCTGCGCGGGCGGGCCACACCGCCCAAGGATCTGGGGATCCCGCTTGGTCGGAGGACATGGTGATGACGATGCGACGGAACATGAGGTGGCAGAAGGTGGATTCCGGCGCACCCCTTCCTGGCGCGCGAAATGTCGGATTTCAGATTCCGGCAGACCCTTGAGATTCGAACACCGGGGTGCGCGCGGAGATCCAACCCTCCACCGTCTCGCACCTCGCCGAATCGCTGGGACCTAAACTACTAAACAGAACGGCACAAGGGACACATGATTTATACTGGTTCAGGCCACCATTGTGGTGTAATACCCTACTCCAGTGTGTGGTGTGGTGGATTGCCTCTTGGGCTGATGAGGAAGAATACAAGGAAGAATAGCCTCGTGAGGGTCTGTTCTTGGCGGGTGCGATGAACTGCTAGGTGGTGTTCAGTCGCTCTAGCTACTGGTTTCTTGATGAGGATTCGGATTCTCTCCGCCCTGGGGGTGGCTACTCCTATTTATAGGCGAAGGCCCTGGGCCTCTTCCCAAATATTGAGCGGGAAGGGCGCCAACAATTGGCATTTTGAAGGGGAACAATGGGTACACTTATCCTGACTAAAGTTGGTCCTCGCCGCCAAAGGCTCGGTGATGACGCCGGCTTGGGCTCCACGATGACTCCCTTCCAGCCGTTGGGCTGGTCTATCTTGTTGCAATCAAACAGATGCCTTTTCTTGATGCTCTCGCTGCGCTTGGTCCCTTTGCACCAAAGAGGAAAGGAGGACATCACTGGCGGGCTGGCGCCTCGACCGGGCGCCTCGATCGGCGCCTTGGTCGTCATGGCTTGCGTCATGGGCACCTCGCGAGGTACCCTGCCTTGAACTCTCCGCCTCCTCATGAGCCTCGCCTGACGAGGCCGTGCTCGAGGAAGCTCCTTGTCGCCCCGCCTCATGAGGCTTGGCCCCTCGCGAGGGTCTTGAGCTTGCGTTGATGAAGATGGGCCGTGGCCGAGCCTCCTTCGAGCCACGCCACAGCCGCAGCAGTGCAAGTTTGGGGACCCCCGTTCCCAGAACGCCGACAACATGAACTCCTCAAACTACGGTCATCACCGAGAAGTATCCCGATTATTGTCACTTCGGGGTTGTCGGATCATAACACATAATAGGTGACTATAGACTTGCAAGATAGGATCAAGAACACACATATATTCATGAAAACATAATAGGTTCAGATCTGAAATCATGGCACTCGGGCCCTAGTGACAAGCATTAAGCATAGCAAAGTCATAGCAATATCAATCTCGTAACATAGTGGATACTAGGGATCAAACCCTAACAAAACTAACTTGATTACATGGTAAATCTCATCCAACACATCACCGTCCCAAAGCAAGCTCACGATGGAATTACTCACGCACGGGCGGTGAGCATCATGAAATTGGTGATGGAGGATGATTGATGATGACGATGGCGATTTAATCCTCTCTTCGGAGCCCCGAACGGACTCCAGATCAGCCCTCCCGAGAGAGATTAGGGCTTGGCGGCGGCTCCGTGTCGTGAAACGCGATGAAAATTTTTCTCTGATTTTTCTCTCCCCGAGACGGAATATATGGAATTGGAGTTGAGGTCGGAGGAGGTCCAGGGGGCCCACGAGATAGGAGGTCGCGCCCTAGGGGGGCGCCCCTGTCTCTTGGACAGTCAGGCCCCCGACATTAATTCTTTCGCCAAAAATTCTTATAAATTCCAAAAAGTGCCTCCATGGATTTCCAGGACATTCCGAGAACTTTTCTTTTCTACACAGTAAACAACATCATGGTAGTTCTGCTGAAAACAACGTTAGTCCGGGTTTGTTTCATTCAAATCATGCAAGTTAGAGTCCAAAACAAGGGCAAAGTGTTTGGAAAAGTAGATACTTTGGAGACGTATCAACTTCCCCAAGCTTAAACCTTTGCTTGTCCTCAAGCAATTCAGTTGATAAACTGAAAGTGATAAAGGAAAACTTTTACAAACTCTGTTTGCTCTTGTTGTTGTAAACATGAAAAGCCAGCATTCAAGTTTCAGCAAGTATTATGAACTAACCATACTCACAATAACACATAGGTCTCACAATTACTCGTATCAATAACACAATCAGCTAGCGAGCCATAATAATAAAACTCGGATGACAACACTTTCTCAAAATAATCATAACATGATATAACAAAATGGTATCTCGCTAGCCCTTTCTGAGACCGCAAAACATAAATGCAGAGCACCTTTAAAGATCAAAGACTGACTAAACATTGTAATTCATGGTAAAAGAGATCCAGTCAAGTGATACCCAATATAAACCAATAATAATGAATGCAAATGACAGTGTGCTCTCCAGCGGGTGCTTTTTAATAAGAAGGGATTATGACTCAACATAAAAGTAAATAGATAGGCCCTTCGCAGAGGGAAGCAGAGATTTGTAGAGGTGCCAGAGCTCGATTTTAAATTAGAGATTGAGTAACATTTTGAGCGGTATACTTTTGCTGTCAACGCAACAACTATGAGATGGTTGTATCTTCCATACTACATGCATTATAGGCAGTTCCCAAACAGAATGGTAAAGGTTTATACTCCCCCAACCACCAACAAGCATCAATCCATGTCTTGCTCGAAACAACGAGTGCCTCCAACTTACAACAGCCCTGGGGGAGTTTTGTTTAATTATTTTGATTTGCTTTGATCTTTTTGGATCATGGGACTTGGCATCCCTTATCGCCCTTTCTCGTGAATGATGAGCGGAGTCCACTCCTCTTGAGAATAACCCACCTAGCATGGAAGATATAGGCAGCCCTAGTTGAAACATGAGCTGCTCGAGCATACAAAACAGAATTTCGTTTGAAGGTTTGGAGTTTGGCACATACAAATTTACTTGGAACGGCAGGTAAATACCGCATATAGGAAGATATAGTGGACACATATGGAACAACTCTGGGGTTTAAGGAGTTTGGATGCACAAGCAGTATTCCCGCTTAGTACAAGTGAAGGCTAGCAAAAGACTGGGAAGCGACCAATCGAGAGAGAGCGACAACAAATGTAAGCATGCATTAAAATTAATTTACACCGAGAACAAGCATGAAGTAGGATATAAGCCACCATGAACATAAATATCATGAAGGCTATGTTGATTTGATTCAACTACATGTGTGAACATGTGCCAAGTCGAGTCACTCAATTCATTCAAAGGAGGATACCATCCTATCATACCAAATCATAATCATTCTAATAGCATGTTGGCATGCAAGGTAGACCATTATAACTCATAGCTAATCAAGCATGGCACAAGTAACTATAATCTCTAAATGTCACTGCAAATATGTTTACTTCATAATAGTTGACTCAGGAACGATGAACTCATCATATTTACAAAAACAAGAGAGGTCGAGTTCATACCAGCTTTTCTCATCCCAATAAGTCCATCATATATCGTCATTATTGCCTTTCACTCGCACGACCGAGCGATATGTATAATAATAGGAGTGCACGTGCATTGGACTAAGCTGGAATCTGCAAGCATTCAACTCAAGAGAGAAGACAGGGTAATATGGGCTCTAAATTAAATAAACAATCATGCATATAAGAGCCACTAAGCATTTTCAATATGGTATTTTCGACCCCCAAAGGAAAGAAAAGAAAATAAAACTATTTACACGGGAAAGCTCCCAACAAATAAAAGAAGAACGAGAAATCTTTTTGGGTTTTTATTTTAATTCTTCTACAAGCAAGGAAATTAACTAACTAATTTTTTTGTTTTTCTTAAGGTTTATCAAACACACAAGAAGAAAGCTAGAAAAAGAAATTTCAACTAGCATGGATGATACAATGAAATAGTATGAGCACCGACGACTAGTGTGTGAACATGAATGTAAAGTCGGTGAGAAATACGTGATTCCCCTGTGCTTAGGCTTATGGCCTAAGTTGGTTTAATACCAAGGACTGCCTGGCTGATATCCATAAGTGAAACTGGGCTTGTACTGAGATGCAGAGGCGATCGCGTCCTGAGCAGCAGCGTGTTGGCGAGCTGCCTCCATTCCCCTCTCATACTCTGTTGCTTCCTCCCTGGTGACAACATATCTTCCTTTTGCCTGACAATCAAAAAGGTAGGGGGCAGGAAGAGTAACAGGTACGGCATTGCGCCTGTGATAGATTAGTCGATAATGGAGGAATTGTTCATTCCTCTCAATAAAATGATGATCAAACATAGCTTTTTATCCAAATAAACAGGAGGTACAATCATATCCCCCTCTCGTGGAGATATATGAAGAAAATTAGGCACACGGGTTGCATAAATTCCTCCAAAGAAATCACCCCTTCTACTATTATTCTGCAACCTACGTGCAACTATTGCCCCCAAGTTATAACCTTTATAACCTGACACAGCACTCTTGAGGACACAAAGATCAGGAGCACACATGTGACATACTTCGTCCTTACCGTTAATGCATCTACCAATAAAGAGAGCAAAGTAATGTATAGCAGGAAAATGAATGCTCCCTATGGTAGCTTGTGTTACGTCCCTAGATTTTCCCACGGTGATACTAGCAAGAAAATCTCTAAATTCAGATTTGCGAGGATCATTGATATTACCCCACTGCGGGAGTTTGCAAGGGCCATAAATCCTCTAAATCCATGGTATAAGATGTATCATAAATATCAAACATGACACTAGTAGAATTATGCGCAGAAATATATTCGAACCTCCGCACAAAGGAATCGGTCAAATTATAATATTGAGGACACTTATCTTGTTAGAAGTCCTCCAGCTCGACATTACGCACATATGCGTCAAATTACTCCTTGAAGCCTGCTTCGACCATAAAATCATCAGATGGCCACTCACAAGCCCGTACATTTGCATCCCTTGGCAAATTAACATCTTGTTCATGTATAGCAATCCTTGGCCCTTTCTTTGCCAAGGAACCTCCTTGGTACATTCTTCTAAGCATATTTCTTTTTCTGAAAATTTGTGAAATTTTAGTAACTTCGAAATAAAAGTGAATAAAACTAAACAAGATTGATAGCAACTACTCCTACAAGTGCCTAGAGCTTATATCATGCATTGGAATTGCTTGGGACCTCAAAAATTTAACATGCAAGCTCAAGAACATGGTCACCTATGCAGCAAAAATTTGCAACAAATAAAGCACTAGAAAAAAAATATTTGGACCAATGGAGGAGTCACATACCAAGCAACAATCTCCCAAAGCAGTTTTGTGAATGGAGCTTTGAGCTAAGAGATCGAAAATCGCAGCAAAACGAGCTAGAACTCGGGCTTGAGCTGGATGGGGATTTTTTTGGGTAGAAGATGAAATGTGTGGGTGCGGGCATAAGTGGAGGGGGGCCACCAGGGGCCCACGAGACAGGGGGCCATACATGTGGGGCGCCCTATCTCGTGGCCTGGTGCTTGCCCCTTCTACATTGTTTTCAGTGCCTAAAATCCTCAAATATTGCAGAAAAGATCATACTAGATTTGCAGGGCATTTGGAGCACTTATATTTTTGGACTATTTTTTAATGCATGGATAATTCAGAAAACAGACGGATAATACTAATTTTGCTTTATTTATTCTAATAGAAAGTAAAAAGAGGGTACAGAAGGTTGTGCCTTCTAGTTTCATCCATCTCGTGATCATCAAAATGAACCCACTAACAAGGTTGATCAAGTCTTGTTAACAAACTCATTCCGAATAACGCGAAACCGGAGAAATTTAGAGATAACACTAAGTTACCTCAACGGGGATATGAAAATCCCCAACAATAATAATATCATACTTTTTCTTGACAGTAGGGAGAGGAAATTCAAAACCTCCAAAAATATTAGTTGGAACTTTTTCAATAGAATTGATGCTATGAACTTGAGATTGTTTCCTCGGAAAGTGTACCGTATGCTCATTACCATTAACATGAAAAGTGACATTGCCTTTGTTGCAATCAACAACAGCCCCTGCATTATTAAGAAAAGGTCTACCAAGGATAATAGACATGCTATCGTCCTCAGTATATCAAGAATAATAAAGTCCGTTAAGATAGTGACATTTGCAACCACAACAGGCACATCCTCACAAATACCGACAGGTATAGCAGTTGATTTATCAGCCATTTGCAAAGATATTTCAGTAGGTGTCAACTTATTCAATTCAAGTCTACGATATAGAGAGAGAGGCATAACACTAACTCCGGCTCCAAGATCACATAAAGCAGTTCTAACGTAATTTCTTTTAATGGAGCAAGGTATAGTTGGAACACCCATATCTCCAAGTTTCTTTGGTATTCCACCCTTAAAAGTGTAATTAGCAAGCATGGTGGAAATTTCAGCTTCCGCACCTTTCTTTTTATTTGTGATGATATCCTTCATATACTTAGCATAAGGGTTTACTTTCGCATATCGCTTAAGCGCATATGTAAGAAAATAGGTCTAATCATTTCAGCAAAGCGCTCAAAATCCTCATCATCCTTTGTCTTGGATGGTTTAGGAGGAAAGGGCACGGGTTTCTGAACCCATGGTTCTCTTTCTTTACCGTGCTTCCTAGCAACAAAATCTCTCTTATCATAACGTTGATTCTTTGATTGTGGGTTATCAAGATCAACAGCAGGTTCAATCTCTAAATCATTATCATTTCTAGGTTGAACATCAACATGAACATTATTATTAACATTATCACTAGGTTCATGTTCATCACCTGATTGTGTTTCAAAGATCGTAAATAGAAATATCATTGGGATTCTCGTGTGTCTACTGAGGTTCACGAGAAGCATGCAAAGTTCTATCATTTTTATTCTTCTTCTTTTTAGAAGAACTAGGTGCCTCTAAATTATTTCTTTGAGAATCTTTTTCGATTCTCTTAGGGTGGCCTTCAGGATACAAAGGTTCCTGAGTCATTCTACCAGTTCTAGTAGCCACTCTAACAGCAAAGTCATTTTTATTATTTAATTCATCAAGCAAATCATTTTGAGCTTTAAGTACTTGCTCAGCTTGAGTAGCAACCATAGAAGCATATTTGCTAACGCGGTGAAGTTCATCTTTAACTCTAGCCAGATTATCACCTACGCGTCCTATCTCGAAAGAATTATTCTTTAACTCTCTACCAACATAAGCATTAAAACCTTCTTGCCTAGCCATAAAGTCATCAAATTCATCTAAGCATGGGCTATGCATTTTAGTAGAGGGTGTTTCAACTTTATCATATCTATAGAGATAATTTACCTTTACTACCTGTGTCGGGTTATCAAGACAATGTAGTTCTTCAGGCGGTAAATTAAGACCATGTATTTCTTCAATAGGAGGTAAATTCTTAACATCTTTAGCTTTAATACCTTTTTTATTTCATTGGTTTCTTTGCCTCTTGCATATCTTCAGGACTGAGAAAATAAAACACCTCTCTTCTTCAGAGTAGGTTTAGGAATAGACTCAGGAGTTGGCTCAATTGGTTCAGGAATTACTTCAGGAACTGGCTCGGGAAGAGTCCAATTATTTTCATTAGTCAACATATTATTCAATAATATTTTAGCTTCGTCGGCTGTTCTTTCCCTGAAAACGCAAACATCACAACTATCCAAGTAGTCCTTGGAAGCATCGGTTAGTCCATTATATAAGATATCAAGTATTTCATTTTTCTTAAGAGGATGATCAGGCAAAGCATTAAGTAACCGGAGAAGCCTCCCCCAAGCTTGTGGGCGACTCTCTTCTTTTATTTGCACAAAATTATATATTTCCCGCAAGGCAGCTTGTTTCTTATGAGCAGGGAAATGTTTAGCAGAGAAGTAATAAATCATATCCTGGGGACTACGCACACAACCAGGAGCAAGAAAATTATACCAAGTCTTAGCATCACCCTTTAATGAGAACGGAAATATCTTAAGGATATATAAATAGCAAGACTTCTCATCATTAGTAAACAAGGTGGCTATATCGTTCAACTTGGTAAGATGTGCCACAATAGTTTCAGATTCAAGGCCATAAAAAGGATCAGATTCAACTAAAGTAATAATATCAGGATCAACAGAGAATTCATAATCCTTATCAAGAATACGTATAGGTGAAGTAGCAAAAGCACGATCGGGTTTCATTCTAGCATTAAGAGACTGCTGCTTCCATTTAGCTAATAATTTCTTGAGATCATTTCTATCATTGCAAGCAAGAATTTCCATAGCAGTTGTTTCATTCATAACATAACCCTTAGGAACAACAGGTAATACGTAATCATTGGGGGAACCTTCATCATCACTATCATCAATAATAGGTTCTTCAATATTTTCGTTCCCCCTAACTCTAGCAAGTTGTTCATCAAGAAATTCACCTAATGGAAAAGTAGTATCACGCACAGAAGTAGTTTCTTCATGCATAGCAGAAGTGGCATCATCAATAACATGCGACATATCAGAATTCATAGTAGTAGCAGGTTTAGGTGTCGCAAGCCTAATAATAACGGAAGGAGAATCTAGTGCAGAGCTAGATGGCAGTTCCTTACCTCCCCTCGTAGTTGAGGGCAAAATCTTGGTCTTAGCGTCTTTCAAGTTCTTCATAGTTATCAACAGATATAAATCGCAAGTGACTCGTAGAATAGAGCTATGCTCCCAAGAACGGCGCCATAATTTAGTCTTGATAACCCACAAGTATAGGGGATCGCAACAGCTTTCGAGGGTAAAGTATTCAACCCAAATTTATTGATTCGACACAAGGGGAGCCAAAGAATATTCTTGAGTATTAGCAGTTGAGTTGTCAATTCAACCACACCTGGATAACTTAGTATCTGCAGGAAAGTGTTTAGTAGCAAAAGTGGTATGATAATAAAGGTAACGGTAGCAAAAGTAAAGATAATGTTTTTGGGTTTTTGTAGTAGTTGTAACAGTAGCAACGAAAAAGTAAATAAGCGAAGAACAATATATGAAAAGCTCGTAGGCAATGGATCAGTGATGGATAATTATGCCGGATGTGATTCCTCATGCAATAGTTATAACATAGGGTGATATAGAACTAGCTCCAATTCATCAATATAATGTAGGCATGTATTTTGTAAATAGTCATACGTGCTTATGGAAAAGAACTTGTATTACGTCTTTTGTCCTACCCTCCCGTTGCAGCGGGGTCCTAGCAGAAACTAAGGGATATTAAGTCCTCCTTTTAATAGAGAACCGGACCAAAGCATTAACACATAATCAATACATGAATTCCTCAAACTACGGTCATCACCGAGAAGTATCCCGATTATTGTCACTTCGGGGTTGTCGGATCATAACACATAATAGGTGACTATAGGCTTGCAAGATAGGATCAAGAACACACATATATTCATGAAAACATAATAGGTTTAGATCTGAAATCATGGCACTCGGGCCCTAGTGATAAGCATTAAGCATAGCAAAGTCATAGCAATATCAATCTCAGAACATAGTGGATACTAGGGATCAAACCCTAAGAAAACTAACTTGATTACATGGTAAATCTCATCCAACCCATCACCGTCCAGCAAGCCCATGATGGAATTACTCATGCACGGCGGTGAGCTTCATAAAATTGGTGATGGAGGATGGTTGATGATGACGATGGCGATGAATCCCCCTCTCCGGAGCCCCGAACGGACTCCAGATCAGCCCTCCTGAGAGAGATTAGGACTTGGCGGAGGCTCCGTGTCGTGAAACGCGATGAAACTTTTTCTCTGATTTTTTCTCCCCGAGACGGAATATATGGAGTTGGAGTTGAGGTCAGAGGAGGTCCAGGGGGCCAACGAGATAGGAGGCCGCGCCCTAGGGGGGGTGCCCCCTGTCTCGTGGACAGGCTGTGGGCCCCCTGACATTAATTTTTTTGCCAAAAATTCTTATATATTCCAAAAAGTACCTCCGTGGATTTCCAGGACATTCTGAGAACTTTTCTTTTCTACACATAAAACAAAATCATGGCAGTTCTGCTGAAAACAGCGTCAGCCCGGGTTAGTTTCATTCAAATCATGCAAGTTAGAGTCCAAAACAAGGGAAAAAGTGTTTGGAAAAGTAGATACGTTGGAGACGTATCAGCGTGCCGTGTCGTCGCATGCGGAGGCGAGTCCGTCACATCCATGACCCCACTATCTATCTTAGGGGTGTGGCTCTAGGGTGCATGCGGTGGGGGTGGAAACAAAATAACCACATTGGATCCTGTCAAAACCTAGCGCACAACAATGCGGTAGCGAGGCGAGCCAGGGGGAGGGGGGTCGGGACCCCTCCCTCCGCCTCATGAGGCCGAGACAGAACAAGCCGGAGGCTGACGACGCCGGGCGTGCTGGCGTCCGCATGTGGAGGCGAGTTCTTCACATCCGTGACCCCACTATCTATCTTAGGGGTGTGGATCAGGGGTGCATGCGGTGGGGGTGGAAATAGAATAACCGCATTGCGTCCTGTCAAAACCTAGCGCGCAGAAATGCGGTAGCGCGAGGCCAAGCCGCATGTGTACTTTGTGTGTAGGTGAATTTTGAACTTTTATATAGTTTGTAAGATGTGTATTTTAGTTAGATATGGACTTCATATGTTTTTGTATTTGAACTTCTTCTTTTTTGTTTCTTAGTGTTTATTCATTCATATGCCTGACTTCGCTAAATAGTGTACTTGAACTTCTGTTCTTTATTTTTTAAACTTCTTTTTTGTAAGTGCTTATCTATGTATGTATTTTTCTTCCCTAGGTAGTGTACTTGACCTTCTATTTGCCATCAACTTTTTGTTTTAAGGGATACCAGCAGATATGCTATTTGGTCTTATATTTTTAAAATAGATGCGTTCAAATGGTGCATTCATTAATCAATAGATGCATTTACTTTTTTAGTTGTTGGGGGGTAAACTTGTAATTACCCTGACGCTTCAACACCCACTCTGAGAGGCATTAACTTGTCCATCTCCTCGCGACCACCCGAGAAATCCCCACATCACTCGCTCTCTTCTCCCTCTCTGACGCTCCGCTCGCTTCGTCGCCTCCAACCTCCCCCAACTTCTCCGCCGCTGTCTCCTGCGCTCATGAGTGGAGTAACCGGTGCCCGCCCCGCTCCTATTTCTTCCCGACGCCCCGCACTCCCTCGCCCAGCCTGCTCTCTTCTCCTCTGAAGCGAAGCCGCAACTGTCTGCGTGGTTCCAACATGCGTGTGGCGTCGTGGGGGTGGAAGATCCACCGCGGATTCCTGCATCGGGGAAGTTTGGAGAGGTACAAATGCTGCCTCCCCCAATGCTTGCTCTTAGTACTCGCCAGATCTGACGAGCTCTCTCTATTTCCTCTGTGTGCTCTTGCATCCACCTCCTCCCTTTTCTTCTGATGGTTGGATGCGAGATTAGGTAGGGTTGTTTGTGTGTGTGGTGGGTGGATTCGATTCCCCCGTGGTCATTTTTTATCTCTGGGATGCTTGTTTGTGCTATTTCACCTGTCATACTTGTGTGGATTTGATTTCCCCTTTTTGTAATTTCACGAGTGAGATGCATGTAAGAAGGGTGTGTTGTGGTGGTTGCTGCTAGATCTGTTGTATCTAAATGCATTATTTTTATTGATTCATAGTCTAGATTGTTTCTGTCACATGCTAGTTAATTTATGAGTACTGTTTTTGCTGCGCTCGCCTAGATGTGCTACTGTACATCTTTCATCATTGTTGATGTGTTTTAGTTGTTTCATCCTAGGGTTTGATTTAGTTGTTTTTTGTATTTGTTGTATGATTTTCTACTTGCTAATTATATGCAATTTCTCCCTTGTTTTTTGTAGGTTTTTCTATGGTTTGGAGTTCCATTCATCAAGGGGATTGTGTTGTCATAGCTTCAAAACCTTCTCCAGGTATTTTAATGTATATGCATCTTGTATTTTAAATAGCAGTTTTCTTTTATATGTCTGCCCATATCTTCACTTGGTTGTCTTGTTGGACTGCCCATTCTTAAAAGTGTGAACTTCTAACAAAGGTGATGTGTATGCATTTTACCCTTTGTTTAAGTTAGTAGAGTGTTGCTTAATTTTTATTTGATGAATTGCTGGTGAACTATGTCAACAAGTGTTGTTGGACTTCCTAAATGTTTTGTATTTATAGTGTATATATTTGTTTTTTGAGATCATTTTCATGGTATTGATAATTAGTTTGGTTGTGAAATAGTATTTCTGGTCATGCTACATCTTTTTATCTGCTACTTGCTTTGGTCACATAGTTGAACTTCTGGTTTTAATTATTGTTGTTTATAATGAAATTTGGTTGAATTTCTGTTCTGCGCATTTGTTTTACTGATTTGTTATATATTGTTGAACTTCTGGATATTCATCTATATGTAGTACTCCCTCTAGTGTAGATTGTTATATCTTTAGTATGTAAATTGTAGATTGTTCATTGTTTTACTGCTTTGTTAGGTATTCTTGAACTTCTGGATATTGGACATTCATGTATAAGTAGAACTTCCTTTGGTGCAGGTTTGCGTATTAGAACTTAGTTGCCTTTTTACTTCCATTTCTTGTAGTTGGTGATGAATTGAATAATTCTGAAAAAATGCCTGCGATCAAGATGGAGCTTTAAAAGTTAATACTGATGCTCCAAGATCTGATGCAGCTAAAACACCTATTATTCCTTTGACTGTGATTCACTACTACAGGATGCAACAAATGCGACACTACGATCAAAGACCCTTCGCCGAAACTGTGTGTGATGCCATAATCGCAAACGGTGGTGTAAAAGAACTGTTAAAAAAAGGTGCACAACATTTGCGATGACGGATGCGTCAAACACGGTTCAGATTTTAGTTGCGTGTGTGAAGCAGGGCATACGGTTGATCCACGCAAACTATTTGTGATTAGACAGAACAACAGAAACAGGCAGCCATATTAATGCATGTGTGATATACGGCATACGGTTCGCTCCGGTGAACTGTTTGCTATTAGGGAAAGCAACAAAAATGGCCAGCCAGATCAAGGTGTGTGTGATATACGGCATACGGTTCAGTCGAATGAACTGTTTTCGATTATGGTCACATTTTGGTGTAGTTTTTCTAACTCATTGTTCTTCCTTTTTTCCTTGTCATTGTATTTTTTGCAGTATTAGCTTGTGGAGTGGCCCTAGAAGAGGAAGAGAGGAGGCAAAGTAGCCGAAGAAGGCGATGAAGGAGGAGATGAAGGAGGAGATGATGCGAGACGTTTTAACAAGACGGTACGCTGCTCACTGAAAGAGGTCAAGTTGTGCGAAAAATTGCTACAACTTAGGCACAAGGCGATGGTTATCAAGGATGGTTTTGGTTGTGAGTTTGACTTGAAGGTTGATTCCAACATTTATCGTCCTTTGATGGGCCACATCTACACGAGGATTGACCCTTCAACTATGATTCTGGACATGGGTGAGGCGGACAGGTTTTGCGTATTACAAGTGATGCTGTTCACCATCTTTTTGGATTCCCTCAAGGTGATCGTACCCCTTCTAGGCCCTCTGATGATGGGTTTGATAATGCTGTTATGTGGCTGAAGGTCAAACTTGGATACAATAGGAGTGATGACATCAAGACAAAGGATCTGCGGAAGATCGTCGGGGAACTTGTGAAGGATGAGACGAAGGATGATCTGGCTCTGCAGCTGTTTTACCTGATTCTTTTCATGAAGGTTATTATTCCTGGTACGTCTACACGAGTGTTCAGGGAGGCAGCTGCTACCTCTTGAGCATGCGTTGGTTTTCCCTAGAAGAGGAAAGAGTGATGCAGCCAAGCAGCGTAAGTATTTCCCTCAGTTTTTGAGAACCAAGGTATCAATCCAGTAGGAGACAACGCACAAGTCACCTAGTACCTGCACAAACAATCAACAACCTTGCAACCAACACGATAAAGGGGTTGTCAAACCCTTCACGGCCACTCACAAAAACTGAGATCTAATAAAGATAGTAAAGTACATATTTTTAGTATTTTTGTTGTATAGATTGAAAAGTAAAGATTGCAAAATAGTAAACGAGATGCGATGTATATAAAACAGATGCAATATAATAAGAAAGAGACCCGGGGGCCATAGGTTTCACTAGTGGCTTCTCTTAAGATAGCATGTATTACGATGGGTGACCAAATTACTGCCGAGCAATTGATAGAAGAGCGCATAGTTCTGAAGTTATCTAAGGCAATGATCATGAATATAGGCATCGCGTCCGTGTCAAGTAGACCGAAACGATTCTACATCTACTACTATTACTCCACACATCGACCGCTATCCAGCATGCATCTAGAGTATTAAGTTCATAAGAATAGAGTAACGCATTAGGCAAGATGAAATGATGTAGAGGGATAAACTCAAGCAATATGATATAAACCCCATCTTTTTATCCTCGATGGAAACAATACAATACGTGCCTTGCTGCCCCTACTGTCACTGGGAAAGGACACCGCAAGATTGAACCCAAAGCTAAGCACTTCTCCCATTGCAAGAAAGATCAATCTAGTAGGCCAAACTAAACCGATAATTCGAAGAGACTTGCAAAGATATCAAATCATGCATATAAGAATACAGAGAAGAACCAAATAATATTAATAGATAATCAAGTTCATAAATCCACAATTCATCGGATCTCGGCAAACACACCGCAAAAGAGTATTACATCGAATAGATCTCCAAGAACGTCAAGGAGAATTTTGTATTGAGAATCAAAGAGAGAGAAGAAGCCATCTAGCTAATAACTATGGACCCGAAGGTCTGCGGTAAACTACTCACGCTTCATCGGAGAGGCTATGGTGTTGATGTAGAAGCCCTCCCTGATTGATTCCCCCTCCGGCAGATCGCCGGAAAAGGCCTCAAGATGGGATCTCACGAGTACAGAAGGTTGCGGCGGTGGAAGAGTGGTTTCGTGGCTCTCCTTGATATTTTTAGGGTATAAGAGTATATATAGGCGGAAGAAGTATGTCGGTGGAGCTACGAGGGGCCTACGAGGGTGGGGGGCGCGCCTACCCCCCCCCCCCGGGCGTGCCCTCCTGCCTCGTGGCTGCCTCGTGGCGTTCCAGACTTCAACTCCAAGTCTTCTGGTTTTCTTTCGGTCCAAAAAAGATCATCGCGAAGGTTTCATTCCGTTTGGATTCCGTTTGATATTCCTTTTCTGCAAAACACTAAAATAGGCAAAAAAAAGAAACTGCACTCAGGCTCCGGTTAATAGGTTAGTCCCAAAAATGATATAAAAGAGCATATTAAAGCACATTAAACATCCAAAATAGATAATATAATAGCATGGAACAATCAAAAATTATAGGTACATTGGAGACGTATCAAGCATCCCCAAGCTTAATTCTTGCTCGTCCTCGAGTAGGTAAATGACAAAAACAAAATTTTTGATGTGGAATGCTACCTAGCATATTTATCAATGTAATTTTCTTTATTGTGGCATGAATGTTCATATCTGAAAGATTCAAGACAAAAGTTTAATATTGACATAAAATAATAATACTTCAAGCATACTAATAAAGTAATCATGTGTTCTCAAAATAACATGGCCAAAGAAATTTTCATCCCTACAAAATCATATAGTTTGGCTATGCTCCATTTTCGTCACACAAAATGCTCAAATCATGCACAACCCCGATGACAAGCCAAGCAATTGTTTCATACTTTAGTATTCTCAAACTTTTTCAACTTTCATGCAATACATGAGCGCGAGCCATGGACATAGCACTATAGGTGGAATAGAATGGTGGTTGTGGAGAAGACAAAAAAGGAGGAAGATGGTCTCACATCAACTAGGCGTATCAATGGGCTATGGAGATGCCCGTCAATAGAAATGTGAGTGAGTAGGTATTGCCATGCAACGGATGCACTAGAGCTATAAATATATGAAAGCTCAACAAAAGAAACTAAGTGGGTGTGCATCCAACTTGCTTGCTCACAGAGACCTAGGGCATTTGAGGAAGCCCGTCGTTGGAATATACAAGCCAAGTACTATAATGAAAAATTCCCACTAGTAAATGAAAGTGACAAAATAAGAGACTCTCTATCATGAAGATCATGGTGCTACTTTGAAGCACAAGTGTGGAAAAAAGAATAGTAGCATTGTCCCTTCTCTCTTTTTCTCTCTCTCTTTTTTTGGGCCTTCTCCTTTTTTATTTGGCCTTTCTCTCTTTTATATATATATTTTTTATTTATTTCTTCACATGGGACAATGCTCTAATAATGAAGATCATCACACTTCTATTTACTTATAAATCAAAAATTATAACTCGATACTAGAACAAAATATGACTATATATGCGTGCCTCTGGCGGTGTACCAGAATGTGCAATGAATCAAGAGCGACATGTATGATAAATTAAGAATAGTGGCTTTGCCACAAATACGATGTCAACTACATGATCATGCAAGGAAATATGACAACGATGGAACGTGTCATAATAAACGGAACGGTGGAAAGTTGCATGGCAATATATCTCAGAATGGCTATGGAAATACCATAATAGGTAGGTATGGTGGCTGTTTGCAGGAAGATAAATGGTGGGTTTATGGTACTGACGAAAGTTGCGTTGTACTAGAGAGGCTAGCAATGGTGGAAGGGTGAGAGTGCGTATAATCCATGGACTCAACATTAGTCATAAAGAACTCAAATACTTATTGCAAAAATCTACAAGTCATCAAAAACCAAGAACTATGTGCATGCTCCTAGGGGGATAGATTGGTAGGAAAAGACCATCACTCGTCCCCGACCGCCACTCATAAGGAAGACAATCAAAGAAACACCTCATGCTTCAAATTTGTTACACAATGGTTATCATACGTGCATGCTACGAGACTTGCAAACCTCAACACAAGTATTTCTCAAATTCACAATTAATCTACTAGCATGACTCTAATATCACCATCCTCATGTCTCAAAACAATCATCAAGCATCAAACTTCTCATAGCATTCAACGCACTTTATATGAAAGTTTTTATTATACCCATCTTGGATGCCCATCATATTAGGACTAATTTTATACTGAAAGCAAATTACCATGATGTTTTAAAAGATTCTCAAAATAATATAAGTGAAGCATGAGAGATCAATAATTTCTATAAAATAAAACCACCACCGTGCTCTAAAAAGATATAAGTGAAGCACTAGAGCAAATCTATCTAGCTCAAAAGATATAAGTGAAGCACATAGAGTATTCTAATAAATTCCGATTCATGCGTGTCTCTCCCAAAAGGTGTGTACATCAAGTATTATTGTGGTAAACTAAAAAGAAAAGACTCAAATCATACAAGACGCTCCAAGCAAAACACATATCATGTGGTGAATAAAAATATAGCATCAAGTAAAGTTACTGATAGACGAAGACGAAAGAGGGGATGCCTTCCGGGGCATCCCCAAGCTTAGGCTTTTGGTTGTACTTGAATTTTACCGTGGGGTGCCTTGGGAATAAGTTTGTGGACGTGAGGAATTTGTATATTAATCATCTTCCAAAAGAGTTAACGTAAAAGCACTCTCCAGTAAAACATGGCAGCTAATCTCATGAGTGCAAAAGTTTCTGTTTTTTACAGCAAGATCGCAAAGATTTCACCCAAGTCTTCCCAAAGGTTCTACTTGGCACATACACTAATTAAAACTTAAAACCACATCTAAACAGAGGCTAGCTGAATTATTTATTACTAAACAGGAACAAAAAATAAAGAACAAAAATAAAATTGGGTTGCCTCCCAACAAGCGCTATCGTTTAACGCCCCTAGCTACGCATAAAAGCAAGAATAGAACTAGGTATTGCCATCTTCTCCCTTTTGGTGATAAAGAGAACATTTCTTATCTAAAGTACTTAATTTTCTATTTTGTGAGAGTAAGTGGCCATTAATGGTAGAAGAAATATTAGGCACACTACGAAAATTCGCATCTAAACTAGCCCTCATCTCTTTGATAATTTCATTCTGATAAAAACACAAAAGAGAGGCAGATTCAACCTTTTTCACTCATGGGGTGCCCAAATATAGCTTTCATCTTTTCATATGTATCGATGGCATCCCCCTCAAGAAAACCTTCTTCAAAAATAGAATCTAAAACTTTCTTGAAACAAGAAGGTAAGCCAACATAAAAACTTCTTGAGTAAATCTCAATTTTATATTGGGGCACAGAGCTGGCTCGGATCCTTAATAACCTATCCCAAGCATCTTTCAAAGATTCATCAAGCAAATAACAAAAAATTCTGGGATCATCTTCATCAAAATTATTAAAACTTCCATTGGTAATCCCGGTAGGTCTTTCCATAGCATCATTATTTATGAGCTTAGAAAGGACAGAGGGACTATCCGAAGTATTGGAACCCGGGAGAAAACCCTTAGCCCCTATTGGTTCGGCCTTGGCGATAAAAAGCAAAGGTTTTCGAAAATCATTTTAGAAGTGGTGGAGAGGAAAATGAGAGGCGAATGGCAAATAATGTAATGCGAGGGAGAAGATCTTATGATGGGTACTTGGTATGTCTTGACTTGGCGTAGATGTCCACGGCAACGGCGCCAAAAATCCTTCTTCCTACCTCTTGAGTATGCGTTGGTTTTCCCTTGAAGAGGAAAGGGTGATGCAGCAAAGTAGAGTAAGTATTTCCCTCAGTTTTTGAGAACCAAGGTATCAATCCAGTAGGAGACAACGGACACGTCACCTAGTACCTGCACAAACAATCAAGAACCTTGCAACCAACGTGATAAAAGGGTTGTCAATCCCTTCACGGCCACTCGCAAAAGTGAGATCTAATAAAGATAGTAAAGTAAATATTTTTGGTATTTTTGTTGTATTGATTGAAAAGTGAAGATTGCAACATAGCAAACAAGATGCGATGTAAACAAAAGAGATGCAATATAATAAGAAAGAGACCCAGGGGCCATAGGTTTCACTAGTGGCTTCTCTCAAGATAGCATGTATTACGGTGGGTGAACAAATTACTGCCGAGCAATTGATAGAAGAGCGCATAGTTATGAAGTTATCTAAGGCAATGATCATAGTTGTATGTTTTTTCCCCAGCATATGTACTTGAACTTCTGTCTGGGTTATGGTTGAACTACTGGTTATGATCTTTGACTTGAACTTCTGCTTGAGATCTGGCCGGGGTGCTGGTTTCAGATGGAGAGAATTTTTGTGTTGTGTTGTGTAATGTATTATTATTTTTCAACTCAACCAATATGTAGCCTTTTGCATAGAATCTATATGTGCTTTTTGTGATTTTTTAACTGCAAATGGTTTTCAACTATAACTTAATGTAAAAATATTCTCATACACCCCTTCACGTTTATTTATCTTTTTTTGGCATTCTACGTGAACTTCTCCACGTATCCAAACAAAACTTCATATCTGAATGCATTGTCTTAGGCTTACTAACCTTGGTTTATACGGCAGTACTTATTTTGTCAAGCATATTTTTTTCCTACATCTATTTATATACCAGATCTTCTTTTGTAAGCTGACTTGAACTTCAAATTGTATTTTTTTCATTTTATTGCCGCTTGCTCTTTTATGGAATACAACACCAAAGACCTCCTCTCATAATATACCAGAATTCTACTGTAAGCTTACTTGAACATCATAGTGTGTATTTTCATTTTATTCCTACTTGCACTTTTATGGAATACATCACCAGAACAACACTTCCTCTCATAATATACCAGGACTTCTATCGTAAGCTTACTTGAACTTCACAATGTATATTTCATTTTATTCCTGCTTGCTCTTTCATGCAATACATCACCAGCACCTCCTCTCATACTATACCAGGACTTCTACTGTAAGCTTACTTGAACTTCTACCGTATAATTTATTTGAAACTTCAAACATAGAAGTTCAAGTAAGCTTCTCCTAAAATATTGTTTAACAGTGGAATAACATTCTGCACACTAACATGACATAAGTTTGCTTTGTTTCATCGACCTAGTCTAATTGTTCATCAGCCTTGCGCTCCTCCAAGGCTTTTCTTGTAGTGGTTTTTGTTTGACATGTACCTCTTCCTCTTCCTCTTCCTCTTCCTCTTCCTCTTCGTCTTCATCTTCCTCTTACTCTTCCTCTTCCTGTTTGTCTTCCTCTTCTTCGATGATGTCTTCATATTCGTCTTCCTCTTCCTCCTCTTCATCTTCCACCACTTTCTTGTTGCTGGCTCTAGGTTTTGCTTTCTGTTTCTTTTCTGGCTTTTGGCTTGTCTTTTTCAAAGATCTGCTGCGCTTGTGCATGTTCTTGCATTGTGTGGTTCATACTCCTTGCATATGCTACAAAGCCTGCTGCTTGCTTTCTGTAGCTGTGGTCCCTTGTTTTGTTCTAGAACTTTGGGCTGCTGTTTTTGAACTTTGGATTGCTTGACCTCCTCGGCATCGTTTCTTTCTAAGAGTGTTGGACAGGTGAGTTTATTGTGTCTTGCAACCTTTTTGCACACACTACATTGCCTGTGTCCAAGTGGCACTCCATTCTCATCGAGCACGACGACTCTTCCTGCATATGGTGCCTTTATTTGAGCTCTCTTGTCACTTTTCTTTGCTACAGAAAGTTTCTTCCTACCCTTTGTTTCAGAGTGCAGTAGCAGCTTCACCGTCTCTTGCTGCCGCTATTGTAATTGGTCAACATCCTGCTTGCATTCGTTGGCTTGAGCAGCGGTGCGGAGCATTTCATCTTCATAATAATGAATGTCATCTTCAATTTCAGCATCCTCTCCAGCCATCCTTTCGTCAGCATCCGCTTGATTTGCTGAATGTATTGCATCAAGCTCTTCCACGAGCCTCTTGAGAACATAGAAGGCTCTGTCATATTGCTGGTTACATCTCATCGCTTTCTTGTTAACCATCAAATTTAGCTGCAGCAAGATGTCTTGCTTGGATAGTCTTGAGCTGCCATCCGATGCAGTTGTGTTATATTCCCTTGTATCAAATGTTGGTTGTGATTTTGTAGTCTTTGTGTACCGTTTGAGGATATACTTTTCTGGAAATTTGTCAGGCTTCAGGTAGTCCAGTATGTTCATGATGTGAAGGTAGAACAGACCTGCATTTTGTGATGAATGCAGAATACATAGTTTGTGAGCCATCAATGAGTTTCATATATTGATATGACACTACTAGTTTAGCTATTTAATGAGTTTGTTTTTCCGCTCACCTGTGTGTGTCCAAAGCTTGCATTCACACTCGTATATTTCATTCTCTGGGTCAGCTACAACCTGGAATTCATGCTTTGATGAGGCAAATCTGTCTTCGTCATCATGGCCAGCCTTGTTGTGGTAGTACACAAGGTACTTAGTGGGCTCTGTTGTAGGCTTTGCGCGAAATAGTGTGGCTTTTCTCATCCTACTCCTCATCTTGCTGTACACGGCTCTCGTGTACTTGATAGCCATGTCTTCCTCATAGCCATATGTTGTTTTTGTCACAGGATTGCTTTGCACATGTCCAAAAATAAGATATTAGACGAAGCAGAGTCATGGGTTTCATTTTTTAAATGCAAAGTGCACATGTTGAAGGAAGTCAGAATATGGTGGGGGTGTTTTTTGTCTAAATACCATGCTCGTCATTGTTTGCTCGTTCTCCTTCTGCATCCGAGTTTGTATGCAAGCATTTACCAGCCTAGCAAACTTGTGTAGGTTCTGGGTCCCCTTGACAAACCCTCTCTTGAGCACGTGATTCATGCTCTCGCTTCGTTGTGTAGAAGTTATTCCAGCATAGAAAATGTTCTTGTAATATGCTGATATCCACATTTTCCTATCACTCCACAGCTGCATCATCATCTGGTCTTTCTGCAGGTTGTACTTGTGCACGAGTGCAACCAAGGCAGCTTCAAACTCCATTGGCATTAGCGTCCAGTTTAAGATAGCTGTGAACTCCTCTTTGAATGTTTTATACTTTTTGTATAGCAACGCGCAGTATTCCTTGAACTCTTCAGGATGTGCCAACGGCATAGCTTGTGTACGGTGTTCGGGAATTATTGTGGTATAGCTTTCGCCATCGACGGGCACTGGTCTGCATGAATAAAAAAATGAAACTTGCTTATTGCACTGATGGTGAACTTATGTTGTACAAGTACTTGAACTTCACAGGTAGCAGTAGGACTATCTAATAATGTCACATATATTTTTCTTACAACAGTGTTGTTGAACTTATATGATACAAGTACTTGAACTTCACATGTAGCAATTGGACTATCTAATAATGAAACACATTTTTTTCTTATAGCAATGTTGTTGAACTTCTGTGGTACCAAAGATTTTGAACTTCACATACAAAACTATATTTTCTGAACATGTTACATATATTTTTTCTTGCAACTGTGTCCTTGAACTTCTATGATTCCTATATTTGAACTTCACATCCAGAGCTATTTTTTTCTAAACATGTGACATATAATTTTGCTTCTTGTACTCTTTTGTTGGACTTCTGTGCTAATAGTGGTTGAAATGCTTGGTTTATATTATTTTCAGATAAAACTAGTGTACCCAATATAGACACAGAGACTGAAAAGATGATGAAACTTCTAGAGTTTTTTTTGAACTTACCTGTTAGAATGCAAGTTGGGTGTTTGTTGTTCATGCACCGTACAAATGTATCGAACAACCACTTGAATGACTTTGCATCTTCGTCTCTGATTAGGTCAACAGCAAATATCATTGACTGCAGATGATGGTTTGTTCCAACAAACACTCCCGGAGGCATATGAAATCTATTGGTCTTGTAAATTGTGACAAATGTTATGCAATCGCCAAAGTCTTGATACGCTCCTCGACAGCTTGCATTGGACCAGAAAATGTTTTTAACTAATTTGTCACTGTCTACTTGTATGTCATAGACAAACCCATCATTGATTGCCTTCATGTCTTTAAAGAAAGATACAAGTTTCAATACATCATCCAAATCATCTTTCCTTGCATTCATGGCTTTCCTGCAAATTATATGCAAATATGGATTTGTTATTTTTGCTAGCAAAGGGTGGTGACTTAGGATGCTATGTACATTGCAGTATGTGCATTTTTGAATACGTACTGGTTTAGTAGGTCTCATCGGGTCATGCTTAGGAAGTAGCTTCCATCTTCATTTTCGGATAGCATGGGCATGATTGTTGTATGATTGACATCATGGTACTACAGGAGTTTACGTACTCCAAAATAGTGGGGTCATAATTCTTGTGTGAGTGCAAGAATACCAGCCTGTCATCAGTTTGCATGAGGTGGTGATTATGATTGTACTCAATGTCCACTACCATACATGTGTTATCCTCCTGCACCTTCACCCTCATTCTTGCATTGCAGCATGTCCTCTGCGATGTTTTGTTTCGCTTCCTGTCAGCCTCTAAAAGAGAAGTTGTGTGTTTCCCTTGGAACGCGCAAATAAAATACTTGTGATTGTCATTCCCTCCCATCTTCCTGATTCCAAAACCAGCGTGTCTGGCCTATCTGTTGTAAAATTCCCTTGCTTTCTCTACATTCTGGAATCGCATATTTAGTCTTGGTATTAGATAATTTGGGAGATCCGGCATCTATAAAAAAAGAAAAAATAATCCGAACGCCACGTTAAAATGAAGTTTATAAACTTGTTATACTGGAGGGAGCAGAAAAATTGCAGATCATACAAGATGGATATATAAATACCTAAATTTTGTTCACTTACATGTGTGTATGATCGCAACTCCACCGGATTCTGCTGCTGACCCTATAGGATGGGGCACGGCGGAGTTATCATAGCAGGATGCAGGAGTGGATCACGAGGAGGAAGGAGGGCTAAAGATGGCCCCGCTCTTGTTTGCGTCGTTTTTGCTTGTGGTGGTTGTGGAGGTATTGCGATCCTGGTTTTGATTTGCTCTTTTGTTCTGTTAAGAAATCCATCTACCTTATGTCCCGTACAATCCTGAGTTGTAGCAGCAGCAGCATCCAATGGCGGTAGTGTGCACGTCACTCTCCTCCATGTGTGTGTTCCTATTGGATTTTTCCTGGGATCCGGTTTAGTTGCTACCCTTTGGCAATGACGAGGATAACCTCCAGAGTTACACGTAGGACTTGAGCTAACCCCCTGCTCCATCGGTGTGCTTTGAAGTCTGTTGGTCGATACAAATAATCCGTGGGGGATTTCCAGCGTCACCCAATTAGGTGGAGGCGCAAGGTGGTGCGGATAGGGATGTGATCCAGCATCTTGGATGTCTGCATGTGTTTAAGGTGTCATCCAATTTTGGTGTGGAGCAGGTTGGTAATGCTGTTGGTGCGTTTGAGGTGTGACCCATTGAGGGGGTGGCGAAACGCGTCCAGGCTTAGGATTGTGTACTTGCTGCTGGGAACTTCTAAGCTTCTTTCTGTGTCTCTCATCTTGCTGGCATAAAAAAAGAATGTGTTAGCACACATGTTACATCTGCCTATACCTGTGAAACTGAACTGAGCATTATTCACAGCCTGAACTTCTCATATAAAATTGTTGTTCATGTACACATTTTTCACTAGGACAGGTATCACACTCTGAGATGAGCTGAGCATCTGCCCATACTTGTGTACCTGAACTGAGCACTCTTCACAGATTGAACCTCACATTCTTTATTCTAGACTATTTGATTTTTTTGTACCTGAACTGAGCACTCTCCACATACTGAACTCCTTGTTTCCAAAGGGGAAATACTATCTACAATTAAAAACCCTGACCTTCATGTGTTTGAATGGTTGAACCACTAGTGCATACCAACCTAACCTTCATGTGATCACATGCATTTTTTATTTTCCTTTTATTTTTTGCACACAACCAGATACATACAAACCTGAACTCTAGCACACTTACTAGTTGAACTTCACATGGTTTTTTACATATGAATGCTGGCAGATTTTCTAATGTTTGTAGCCTAGACTGAGGCTCACACACTACCAGAACTTCACATGGCTGAAAGAAGATAATGACATGTGAAGTTCAACCATACCTAGGATAGAAGTTCGGCCAACCTTTTTCCAGCAGCAGATAGGCCACCTTGAGAGCAATTTGATGGAGAGTTAAGAGAGGAATCGCATGGCAATCCATGTCTTGCAGAGGGCGGGAAGTTCATCTGCATGAAGCAAGAAAGTCAGGTAAGTCAATATTGAAGGAGTAGGCAAGAAGAGGGAGGAAGTTCATCTACCTGTTGTGTCGCGTACGTTGCTAGATTTGAAGGCGTCGCCCCTGAGATGCTCCCTTGGCCACGCCGTTCGTCGTACCTTCTTCCTTGGCCGTTGCTGTGCCAAGCCATTGGGAGGTGAGGATGTTAGGAGGAGGAGGCTTCCGGAAGTCCATGGCAGCGGTTCGTCGCAGAAAGTCCAGTGACTTCACCGCCTCCAGGCGACGCGGGCTCCTCACACGCAAGATCCGTCATTGCCGCTACCGGCTGTTGGACAGGAGGTCTTGACGGAGGGGATGGAGCTGGATCTGGTCGGCGACGATGGTAGAGTGGACGGCGACGGAGGAGCTAGATCCGGTCGCCGGCGGCGAGTCACGGCAGAGGCGGGGGTTGGCCGCTGCTCGAGGGGAGGAGAGGGGAGGGATCATGATGGTTGCGATCCAAATAACTATTCTAATCCTGGGATTAGAATAGTGATATCCTATATATATAGGGAAAATCCATCCTACCACCTGGGGGTAGTTACCCCATATGTCTCATATACTATCATGTAGTAGTATATATAATAATTTATCATTCTAAATATGTTACATACTATATCTAAGATATTTCAAAGCAAGTTACACGAAAAAATTGCATATGAGCCCATAGTTTTGTTATATTTATGAATTACATACATATTTGTACGTAAAAAGAGTATACTCAAAATATGATACATACTACCTAAAATTAGTATATATAATATCTAAACATTGTTATATACTACATACTACACGCACGCATACTCTTGATTTTGACAAATACTACATACAACATATAAAACGCAAGTGGTGGTAACTACCACTTGTAGGAAATATTTATCCTATATATATATATATATATATATATATATATATATATATATATATATATATATATATATATTAGTGAAGACCAAATCAACGTTGCAAAGATAAACTTTGAAGTGAAACCAATGTTGAAGAGAAACCAATATGAATATAAAGTATCATGGGATATCCGCGGCCACCTATGGGACCGGGCGGCCCCTTGCTGGTTCGGCGGGGGGACGTCGCGTTGCACAAAGAGCACATCAGCGCACGGCAGCACGACAGAGAGCACACAAGAAATTTACCCAGGTTCGGGCCGCCGCGAGGCGTAAGACCCTACACCTGCTTCGGTGGATTGATGGTGGAATCAGTGTGGTGGTGCGTAGTACACTTGCCCGGCAAGGTCTACCTCAGGGCCACAGGGCCTATGCGCGTATGGTGGCTTAGGCTCGTCAACTTTCAATCCTTCTAACCCCTTCTACGAGTGCCCTGGGCCTCCCTTTATAGATTAAGGGGTCACCACAGTGGCAAAGTGGTCATTATCCACTGATATGATAGCAAACAGTACTATCATACCTAACTCTGCGGGCTGACAGGGTGCATTAAATGCGCCGCTTAGTGTCACATCACTGGTTGCCCGGCAAGGCCTGTCAGGCTATCCTGCCAGCTCCGCACCTGTTCCCTTTACATGTTGCAGGACGAGTGTCATCTGTGGGTTTCTTCTGTAGAGAATGGCTGCCATGTGGCGAATGGCTGCCACTTAACCATCTTGCGGCTTGACACTGCACTGATTGACGATGCGGGTCGTGCTTGAGTGGTTGGTGGGGTGGTTCGACCCCTGTGAGCCCCGGCAGGCCCTGCCGGGGAGGCTTGGCTGCTTGCTTCTGGTGGTGGCCTTGCCCCTTGCCGGGCTCGCCTCCCCGGCCATGGAGGCCCTTCTCTTGCCGATATCTCACTCATCTGGCTCTATCTTGGACTCTTTGAGCTGCATGTTGGTTCTTTAAATCTCTTGGATCTTCGGTCTTCGGCTTGAGCTGGTGCTTCAATCTTGATCTTGTGCATGTGCACAAGGGCAACAGATTTCTGAGGTTTGTTGCACCGGCGAAGCCCCGAGGCTGCCCCGAGCAGCTACGCCGAGCATCGCCGTGGTAGGGCCTAATAAGTGCACGGGGATCTCCAAGGGTTGGCCCGTTAAGGTTTCCATTGTTGTTTTATTAGTCTTGATCTCGGGGAAGTTTCCGGTTTCCCCGTGCGTGGTGTGAAGCCAATAGTGGTGGGGTTGCTCCAGTGATGGCTCGTGAATGACTTTAACGCACGGGGTAGAAACTGCCAATTTACTCTTCCCACCGCGCGCCCTTATCCTTTGGCCACATATGCTGCATGCATCACGCGGGGTAGGTAACGGAGGCGCGTGGCACGGGAGAGCATCTTGGAGAGGGCCCACCCACCTTGAATTTGGGGAGGACGACGGTGGTCACCCGTTGATGGAGCAGCTGCCCCTCCCTGCCCGACATATAAAAGGGAGGGTGGAGGAGGGCAGAGTCATCCATTTCTACACCCCCTTCTTTTTCTCTTGTTTTCTTCTTCTGCCAGCGATGCCGAAGGGAGGAGCCTGGGGCCAGCCCTCGGGCTTCCGCTTGGGGTCATTGTCGCTCCAGGCTGGTGCTGGCGCTCGGGGAGTGAGCCTGGTCCCTGGCATGGTGAATCCCTTGGTCTCTTCGAGGCTTGGCCGGGAGGCAGGGCTACGGATAATTAGTAGCCCAGCATTGCCCCTCCCGGAGGCCTTGGGGCTGTTGTCGACGAGAGGCGCACCCTCCGGTCCGTCGAGGCGATGATAGCATTGCATGCTTTTTGTGGGTGATGCCGCTACCGTCTCTGCCCCTTCCCCCTTTTCTTCCCCTCTTCTTCTTGCTTGGGGAGGGGTGACAGGCCTTGCTCTTCACCTTGAGCAGCACCTGGGGCATGCCACCTGCGGACCGTGGCGGATGACCGCTCTGCCGGCCTCTTCGTCGCTGCCCTCTCCCAACTGCTCCTGTTATTCTCCTTTCCCTCTTGCTCCAGTATCCCGAAGAAGAGGAGCAGAGAAAGGAAAAGAGGGGTTATTGGGTTTTTATCTTTTTTCAATCTTAAACTTGTAGGCAATCGCCAAAATTTAATTCAGATAATGTATTCTCTCGAGTCCATCTTTGTGTTCTGTAATGCTTGTACTTGTATCAGCATATGAATGAAAAAGATGAACCTTGCAGGGAACCCGTGCATGTATATGTCCATGCAGAGGTGGAGTGCCTCTTTAATGTAAATAAACGATTTTTCCCGGCAGGATATCTTGCCGGCACCCTCTTTGTCTACTGGAGAGCTTTGTCTGCCGACGAACAGACAGAGAGGCCAGGCCCCTGCCAGCTCCTTTTTACCAAAGGCTACTGCGGCCATCCTAACCGAAGCAATGTTCGAGTCATAGATGGGAGCACCTAAGTCTCAAGAAGAGAGGCGAGGTTTTCTCATGCGAAGAAATAGCTTTAAAGAACCCTAATGGACATGAGGAAAACTTATCTATTTGACTTTGCCGGGGATCGTTGTGCCGTTCAATCTTCTCGTCCTTTGTCGAAGTCAAGCTCACGACAGGAACTTGCAACTCCATGTAGATGAGAAATGAATGCAGGATGCAATCCTATCTATACGCATATGCAAATGCTCATGAAATGCTTATGCAATGATCTGAGTGTGCTCGTGCATGCATGCAATCTTAGTTGGGGCCCCCCTATAGTGCTTCTTTATTTTATCTTGCACGGAGTCATCGCCCCGGCTTTGTACAAGGGGTTACATGCAGCAGAGGCAAGGCCTGTACAAAAGGGTGGCTGCCGGGCGGTGCCCGACAGCCTCGCACCTTATGGGTAGTACTTGTGGAGATGCTCAATATTCCATGAGTTTTGCAGCTGAGTGTCATCTCCGGTCTCCAGACGGATTGCGCCGGGTCTTGTGACTCGTACCACCCGGTAAGGGCCTTCCCACTTTGGTGACAACTTGTTTGTACCCTTGGCGGACTGAACGCGCCTAAGGACAAGGTCACCTTCCTCAAAACACCGGGCATGAACCCTGCGGCTGTGATAGCGACGTAGGGCTTGCTGGTAGCATGCAACACGCGTAGCAGCCCGGAGATGATCTCCTCGAGTAGCACAGCGTTGTCACGCCGATTCTGATCTTGCGCTACTTCATCATAGGCAAGCACTCAAGGGGACTCGTAAATGAGTTCCGTGGGGATAACTGCTTCTGCCCTGTAGACCAGGGAGAAGGGAGTCTGTCCGGTAGCTCGGTTTGGTGTCATTCTGAGAGACCAGAGAACTACCGGCAGCTCATCGATCCACCACCTGTCGTGTTTCTGCAGCGTATGAAAGGTTCTTGTCTTGAGTCCTCGCAGCACTTCAGCGTTCGCCCTCTCAGCTTGTCCATTGCTCCGGGGGTGTGCCACAGAGGCAAATGAGATCTTGCATCCGAGGGCATGAACATATTGCATGAAGGCGCGGTTCATGAACTGGGTGCCGTTGTCGGTAATGATCCTTGCCGGAACTCCAGAACGACACACCAGTTCTTTCAAGAACTTGATAGCCGATCGAGCGATCACCTTTCTCACGGCAGTCACTTCCAGCCACTTTCTAAACTTGTTGATGGCAACGAACAAGAATTCAAAGCCCCGATTGCTCGGGGAAGGGGCCGAGAATATCGAGCCCCAGACTGAAAATGGCCATGATAGAGGGATTTTCTGAAGGGCTTGGGCAGGCAGGTGTGTTCTCTTGAAATGGAACTGGAAGGCTTCACATGTCGTGACAAGTTCAACTGCAACTTGGAGGGCTTTGGGCCAATAGAATCCTTTCCGGAATGCTTTCACAACTAATGCCCTTGATCCAATGTGTGAGCCACACATTCCTCTGTGAATCTCAGCCAGCAGTTCCTTTCCATCCTCCCGCCAGACACTTCAATTTCAAACCGTTGGGCCTCCTTCTGTACAGAGTGTCATAGACAAACTGGTACATACTGGCCAGGCTACTTTCTCAGCTTCATCTTGGTCGCCGGGAAGTTCTCCGGTTTGGAGTAAGTGGACAATGTGCCTTGCCCAAGTTGGAGCCTGGGGCTCAGCAACGAGGACTAGCAGCACCTCCTCTACTTTGGGAGCACTAATAACCCACAAGTATAGGGGATCGCAACAACTTTCGAGGGTAGAGTATTCAACCCAAATTTATAAATTCGATACAAGGGGAGCCAAAGAATATTCTTGAGTATTAGCAGTTGAGTTGTCAATTCAACCACACCTGGATAACTTAGTATCTGCAGCAAAGTGTTTAGTAGCAAAAGTGGTATGATAATAATGGTAACGGTAGCAAAAGTAAACATAATTGTTTTGGGGTTTTCGTAGTAGTTGTAACAGTAGCAACGGAAAAGTAAATAAGCGAAGAACAATATATGAAAAGCTCATAGGCAATGGATCAGTGATGGATAATTATGCCGGATGCGATTCCTCATGCAATAGTTATAACATACGGTGATATAGAACTAGCTCCAATTCATCAATGTAATGTAGGCATGTATTCCGTAAATAGTCATACGTGCTTATGGAAAAGAACTTGTATGACATCTTTTGTCCTACCCTCCCGCTGCAGCGGGGTCCTTATGCAAACTAAGGGATATTAAGGCCTCCTTTTAATAGAGAACCGGACCGAAGCATTAACACATAGTGAATACATGAACTCCTCAAACTACGGTCATCACCGAGAAGTGTCCCAATTATTGTCACTTCGGGGTTGTCGGATCATAACACATAATAGGTGACTATAGACTTGCAAGATATGATCAAGAACACACATATATTCATGAAAACATAATAGGTTCAAATCTGAAATCATGGCACTCGGGCCCTAGTGACAGGCATTAAGCATAGCAAAGTCATAGCGACATCAATCTCAGAACATAGTGGATACTAGGGATCAAACCCTAACAAAACTAACTTGATTACATGGTAAATCTCATCAAACCCATCACTGTCGAGCAAGCCTATGATGGAATTACTCACGCACGGCGGTGAGCATCATGAAATTGGTGATGGAGGATGGTTGATGATGACGACGGCGACGAATCCCCTTCTCCGGAGCCCCGAACGGACTCGAGATCAGCCCTCCCGAGAGAGATTAGGGCTTGGCGGCAGCTCCGTGTCGTAAAACGCGATGAAACTTTTTCTCTGATTTTTTTCTCCCCGAGACGGAATATATGGAGTTGGAGTTGAGGTCGGAGGCGGTCCAGGGGGCCCACGAGATAGGAGGCCGCGCCCTGGGGGGGCGCGCCCCCTGTCTCGTGGACAGGTTGTGGGCCCCCTGACATTAATTCTTCCGCCAAAAATTCTTATAAATTCCAAAAAGTGCCTCCATGGATTTCCAGGACATTCCGAGAACTTTTCGTTTCTACACATAAAACAACATCATGGTAGTTCTGCTGAAAACAGCGTCAGTCCGGGTTAATTTCATTCAAATCATGCAAGTTAGAGTCCAAAACCAGGGCAAAAGTGTTTGGAAAAGTAGATACGTTGGAGATGTATCAACTCCCCCAAGCTTAAACCTTTGCTTGTCCTCAAGCAATTCAGTTGATAAACTGAAAGTGATAAAGAAAAGCTTTTACAAACTCTGTTTGCTCTTGTTGTTGTAAACATGAAAAGCCAGCATTCAAGTTTCAGCAAGTATAATGAACTAACCATACTCACAATAACACATAGGTCTCAGAATTACTCGTATCAATAACACAATCAGCTAGCGAGCGATAATAATAAAACTCGGATGACAACACTTTCTCAAAACAATCATAACATGATATAACAAAATGGTATCTCGCTAGCCCTTTCTGAGACCGCAAAACATAAATGCAGAGCACCTTTAAAGATCAAGGACTGACTAAACATTGTAATTCATGGTAAAAGAAATCCAGTCAAGTCATACCCAATATAAACCAATAGTAATGAATTCAAATGACAGTGTGCTCTCCAGCGGGTGCTTTTAATAAGAAGGGATGATGACTCAACATAAAAGTAAATAGATAGCCCTTCACAGAGGGAAGCAGGGATTTGTAGAGGTGCCAGAGCTCGATTTTAAATTAGAGATTGAGTAACATTTTGAGCGGTATACTTTTGCTGTCAACGCAACAACTATGAGATGGCTGTATCTTCCATACTACATGCATTATAGGCAGTTCCCAAACAGAATGGTAAAGGTTTATACTCCCCCAACCACCAACAAGCATCAATCCATGGCTTGCTCGAAACAACGAGTGCCTCCAACATACAACAGCCCTGGGGGAGTTTTGTTTAATTTTTTTGATTTGCTTTGATCTTTTTGGATCATGGGACTGGGCATCCCGGTTACCAGCCCTTTCTCGTGAATGAGGAGCGGAGTCCACTCCTCTTGAGAATAACCCACCTAGCATGGAAGATATAGGCAGCCCTAGTTGAAACATGAGCTGCTCGAGCATACAAAACAGAATTTCATTTGAAGGTTTGGAGTTTGGTACATACAAATTTACTTGGAACGGCAGGTAAATACCGCATATAGGAAGATATAGTGGACTCATATGGAACAACTTTGGGGTTTAAGGAGTTTGGATGCACAAGCAGTATTCCCGCTTAGTACAAGTGAAGGCTAGCAAAAGACTGGGAAGCGGCCAACTGAGAGAGCGACAACATTCGTAAACATGTATTAAAATTAATTCACACCGAGAACAAGCATGAGTAGGATATAATCCACCATGAACATAAATATCATGAAGGCTATGTTGATTTGATTCAACTACATGTGTGAACATGTGCCAAGTCGAGTCACTCAATTCATTCAAAGGAGGATACCATCCCATCATACCACATCATAATCATTCTAATAGCATGTTGGCACGCAAGGTAAACCATTATAGCTCATAGCTAGTCAAGCATGGCACAAGCAACTATAATCTCTAAATGTCATTGCAAATATGTTTACTTCATAATAGCTGACTCAGGAACGATGAGCTCATCATATTTACAAAAACAAGAGAGGTCGAGTTCATACCAGCTTTTTTCATCCCAATAAGTCCATCATATATCGTCATTATTGCCTTTCACTCGCACGACCGAACGATGTGTATAATAATAAGAGTGCACGTGCATTGGACTAAGCTGGAATCTGCAAGCATTCAACTCAAGAGAAAAGACAGGTAATATGGGCTCTAAATTAAATAAACAATCATGCATATAAGGCATTTTCAATATGGTCTTCTCGACCCCCAAAGGAAAGAAAAGAAAAGAAAACTATTTACACGGGAAAGCTCCCAACAAATAAAAGAAGAACGAGAAATCTTTTTGGGTTTTCATTTTAATTCTACTAAAAGCAAGGAAATTAACTAACTAATTTTTTTTGGTTTTTCTTAAGGTTTATCAAACACACAAGAAGAAAGCTAGAAAAAGAAATTTAAACTAGCATGGATGATACAATGGAAGAGTATGAGCACCGACGACTAGTGTGTGAACATGAATGTAAAGTCGGTGAGAAATACGTACTCCCCCAAGCTTAGGCTTTTGGCCTAAGTTGGTTTAATACCAAGGACCGCCACTACTCTCCCGGGTGTAGTGGGAGGTGTAATCAGGATACCACTGGCTGGTCATCTCCGGATGCCACTGGACAGATGATGCACAATAAGGGTCCAGCTCAGTTCCGGCTCAGTTCAGTTCGAGTAAAAGCTTGAGCTCGATGATTGTTCACCGCTTCCGGTGTGACAAGATGATTTTCTGCAAGCAAATCAAACAACAGAGGCGCAGGCAAAATAATAAACTCAAAGTGTTTCTTATTGAATCAAAGTCTATACACGAGCATCTTCTCTTCATTGTCAACAATAAACTTGTGTGCTACCATGCTCTTGTAATCTAAGATGTGAGGATGCAACTTTATCTCATCCTCCTCATGGTGCCTAATGGGTATCTGAAAATGTTCAGCAAGACGTGCCGCATAGATACCTCCAAATATGGGGCCTTTTGTAAGATTCCGGGCTAGCTGTTTAGCAACCATTTACACCCATACTAAAAGTGTTGTATCCTAGAAAAGCATGTTGAAGAATAATAATATCTGGAACGCTCAAATTTCCACTATTTCCACGACCAATCAAGCATCTACTAGCAAATATGGCAGAGTAGCGTAAAATAGGAAAGTGTATGCTAGAGACTTTTGCCTCAGAGCCCTTCTTTGGCTCTTCCACAACAATAGTTTTAACGAAGCCATCCACATCTTCACGATGGGGTTCCTCTAATTCTCCCTCATAAGGTATCCTACATACCGCACAAAAGTGACGTAAAGACATTTCTTTGAACTCATCATATAAATGAAATGATACTGCAGGCGGTGACTTCTTAGGATAATAATAAAATTTTTGCACGACAGTATTGGTAAGCAAGAGATACTGATCGATTCGGTCGTTGATGAAACCGGTGAGGCCTGCAGTCTCGATAAAAGCATAAAAATCTTCATGAATTCCGGCTTCTTTCAAGAAATCCTCGCATGGCCATTCACACGACCGTACTTCCGCTAAGTGAGGAAGATTATACTTGGGTTTTTCCTTCTCTTTGTCTTGTTTTTCCTTAGAGCCTTGGCTAGAAGAGCCTTTAAAGAGCCGCCTTAACATTTTCTGAAAATTTCTGAAATTTTAGGAACTTCAAAACAAAAGTGAATAAAACTAAACAAGATTGATAGCAACTACTCCTACAAGTGCCTAGAGCCTATATCATGCATTGGAATTGCTTGGGACCTCAAAAATTTAACATGCAAGCTCAAGAACATGGTCACCTATGCAGCAAAAATTTGCAACAAATAAAGCACTAGAACAAAAACTATTTGGACCAATGGAGGAGACACATACCAAGAAACAATCTCCCAAAGCAGTTTTATGAATGGAGCTTTGAGCTAAGAGATAGAAAATCGCAGCAAAACGAGCTAGAACTCGGGCTTGAGCTGGATGGGGATTTTTTGGGTAGAAGATGAAGTGTGTGGGTGCTAGCATAAGTCGAGGGGAGCCACCAGGGGCCCACGAGACAGGGGCGCGCCCTACAGGGGGGCGCGCCCTCCTCTCTCGTGGCCTGGTGCTTGCCCCTTCTGCAGTGTTTTCAGTGCCTAAAATCCTCAAATATTCCAGAAAAATCATACTGGATTTGTAGGGCATTTGGAGCACTTTTATTTTCGTGCTATTTTTTAATGCACGGGTAATTCAGAAAACAGACGGATAATACTATTTTTGCTTTATTTATTCTAAATAACAGAAAGTAAAAGAGGGTACAGAAGGTTGTGCCTTCTAGTTTCATCCATCTCGTGATCATCAATATGAACCCACTAACAAGGTTGATCAAGTCTTGTTAACAAACTCATTCCGAATAACACGGAACCGGAGAAATTTCGAATAACACTAAGTTACCTCAATGGGGATATGAAAATCCCCAACAATAAGAATACCATACTTTTTCTTGACAGTATGAAGAGGAAATTCAAAACCTCCAAAAATGATAGTTGGAAATTTTTCAATAGAATTGATGCTATGAACTTGAGATTGTTTCCTCGTAAATTGTACCGTATGCTCATTACCATTAACATGAAAAGTGACATTGCCTTTGTTGCAATCAATAACAGCCCCTGCAGTATTAACAAAAGGTCTACCAAGGATAATAGACATGCTATCGTCCTCAGGAATATCAAGAATAACAAAGTCCGTTAAAATAGTGACATTTGCAACCACAACAGGCACATCCTCACAAATACCGGCTGTATAGCAGTTGATTTATCAGCCATTTGCAAAGATATTTCAGTACGTGTCAACTTATTCAATTCAAGTCTACGATATAAAGAGAGAGGCATAACACTAACTCCGGCTCCAAGATCACATAAAGCAGTTCTAACATGATTTCTTTTAATGGAGCAAGGTATAGTTGGAACACCCAGATCTCCAAGTTTCTTTGGTATTCCACCCTTAAAAGTGTAATTAGCAAGCATGGTGGAAATTTGAGCTTCCGGTATCTTTCTTTTATTTGAAATGATATCCTTCATATACTTAGCATAAGGGTTTACTTTCAGCATATCAGTTAAGCGCATACGTAAGAAAATAGGTCTAATCATTTCAGCAAAGTGCTCAAAATCCTCATCATCCTTTGTCTTGGATGGTTTAGGTGGAAAGGGCATGGGTTTCTGAACCCATGGTTCTCTTTCCTTACCGTGCTTCCTAGCAACAAAATCTCTCTTATCATAACGTTGATTCTTTGATTGTGGGTTATCAAGATCAACAGCAGGTTCAATCTCTACATCAGTATCATTGCTAGGTTGAGCATCAACATGAACATTATTATTAACATTATCACTAGGTTCATGTTCATCACCTGATTGTGTTTCAGCATCAGAAATAGAAATATCATTGGGATTGTGTGTCTTCTTCTTTTTAGAAGAACTAGGTGCCTCTAAATTATTTCTTTGAGAACCTTGTTCGATTCTCTTAGGGTGGCCTTCAGGATACAAAGGTTCCTGAGTCATTCTACCAGTTCTAGTAGCCACTCTACCAACAAAGTCATTTTTATTATTTAATTCATCAAGCAAATCATTTTGAGCTTTAAGTACTTGCTCAGCTTGAGTAGCAACCATAGAAGCATATTTGCTAACGCGGTGAAGTTCATCTTTAACTCTAGCCAGATTATCACCTACGCGTCCTATCTCGAAAGCATTATTCTTTAACTCTCTACCAACATAAGTATTAAAACTTTCTTGCCTAGCCATAAAGTCATCAAATTCATCTAAGCATGGGCTATGAAATTTAGTAGAGGGTATTTCAACTTTATCATATTTATAGAGAGAATTTACCTTTACTACCTATGTCGGGTTATCAAGACAATGTGGTTCTTCAGGCGGTAAATTAAGACCATGTATCTCTTCAATAGGAGGTAAATTCTTAACATCTTCAGCTTTAATACCTTTTTCTTTCATTGATTTCTTTGCCTCTTGCATATCTTCAGGACTGAGAAATAAAACACCTCTCTTCTTCGGAGTAGGTTTAGGAATAGACTCAGGAGTTGGCTCAATTGGTTCAGGAATTACTTCAGGAACTGGCTCGGGAGGATTCCAATTATTTTCATTAGTCAACATATTATTCAATAATATTTCAGCTTCGTCGACTGTTCTTTCCCTGAAAACACAACCAGCACAACTATCCAAGTAGTCCTTAGAAGCATCGGTTAGTCCATTATAAAAGATATCAAGTATTTCATTTTTCTTAAGAGGATGATCGTGCAAAGCATTAAGTAATCGGAGAAGCCTCCCCAAGCTTGTGGGAGACTCTCTTCTTTGATTTGCACAAAATTATATATTTCCATAAGGCAGCTTGTTTCTTATGAGCAGGAAATATCTAGCGTAGAAGTAATAAATCATATCCTGGGGACTACGCACACAACCAGGAGCAAGAGAATTATACCAAGTCTTAGCATCACCCTTTAATGAGAACGGAAATATCTTAAGGATATTTAAATAGCGAGACTTCTCATCATGAGTAAATAGGGTGGCTATATCATTCAACTTGGTAAGATGTGCCACAATTGTTTTGATTCAAGGCCATAAAAAGGATCAGATTCAACTAAAGTAATAATATCGGGATCAATAGAGAATTCATAATCCTTATCGATGTCTGAGATAGGTGAAGTAGCAAAAGCAGGATAGGGTTTCATTCTTGCATTAAGAGACTGTTGCTTCCATTTAGCTAATAATTTCTTAAGATCATTTCTATCATTTCAAGCAAGAATTTCCATAGTAGCTGTTTCATTCATAACATAACCCTTAGGAACAACAGGTAATACATAATCACTGGGAGAACCTTCATCATCACTATCGTCAATAATAGGATCTTCGGTAATATCATTCCCCCTAACTCTAGCAAGTTGTTCATCAAGAAATTCACCTAATGGCAAAGTAGTATCACGCACAGAAGTAGTTTCATCATGCATAGCATAAGTGGCATCATCAATAACATGCTACATATCATAATTCATAGTAGTAGCAGGTTTAGGTATCGCAAGCCTACTAATAACGGAAGGAGAATCTAGTGCAGAGCTAGATGGCAGTTCCTTACCTCCCCTCGTAGTTGAGGGAAAAATCTTGGTCTTAGCGTCTTTAAAGTTCTTCATAGTGATCAACAGATATAAATCCCAAGTGACTCAGAGAATAAAGCTATGCTCCCCGGCAACGGCGCCAGAAATTAGTCTTGATAACCCACAAGCAAGGTTAATTAAGTTAATTAATTAATTAATTAATTACTATTTATATATTTTGTTAAAAAACATTTTTTTTGTAGACAGGAGGGGCCCATTGGTCAGGGGCCCAATGGGCAGTGGCCCATAGGGCCAACCGGGTGTGCGGTTAACGGGCGCGGGCGCCGGTGAAGCGTGGCGCAGAGCGAAGCCGCGGTGATGCCCGGGCGGCACGGAGGCTTGAGGCAGGGCGGCGGCGGCGCCGGGTCGCTGCCTGCTGGGAGTGGGCAAGAGCCACGGGGTGGCTTGGCCGGAGCAGCAGGGGGTGACGCTGGGAAGCGGGAGGTCGCGGCGGTCTCGCGGGGCAACCAGGGTGAGAAGGGCGAGCCATGGTGGGCGGGTGCGAGTGAGCGGCGGCCGGAGGCGAGCTGCGGATAGCGGCGGTCGGCGGCGGTCACATAAGCAATAGCGGGCGGAGGCGAGGACTCCGGCAGACGGCGGGGCGAGCGACGCGGGTGGGAGCAGAGCCTGGGCAGCCGTGGGGTTGTGCCAGGTCGCGGAGTGACAGCGAGTGGGCAGGGACGAGGCGCTCGCGGGCAGCAGCGTGCACGCGAGGTAGGGGTGCGGCCCAGGGCGCGTCGACGCAGTAGCAGGATGCAGCCGCAGCGAGGTCAGGCGCGGGCGGGCGGAGGTGGCTGCAGGCAGGCGCGTCCTGGGTGTGGCCGGAGCTTCGGCCGCATCGGCGGACTACAACGGCTAACAAGGGGGGAAACAGGGGTTGACGGAGGGGGCTCATAGTGAGCGCGAGGCGCCCCAGAGGAGGGCCGGGAGGCGTCGGAGCAGCGGGGCGATGATGAGGCAGTGGCGTCGGTGGTTCGGTTCGTCGTGGGGAAGAAGATGGCGACGATGATGCAGAGTGCCCCGGCTCAAACCGGTGGATGCATCTGACGAAGACGAGCGTGGCAGAGCTTTTATACGTCTCCACGTGGCTCGGGAGACACGGCGGTCGCGGGATCGACGAGCGCACGTCGACGTTGAGCTCGGGGTGAGCTCTAGATCGAGAAAAAAGGAGGGAAGGAGAGTATGGGGGTTAGGGTTTCAGCAAGGGGGTCGAGGGGGTCACCTTGTAGGCGCCCAGAGGGTGGCGGATGGCTGCCACGCCGACAGCCAAGGCCAGGGCGTCCCGGATGGCTGCCACGCCCCTGCTATGTGCACAGGGGGTAGGGGAAGAGCTCCACGTGGGCTTGGGCTGCACTGTTTTGCTTAATCGTCCGAAGTGCCCAGTAGTTTAAGTCCCTCCTGTTATCTCCTTTTCTTTGGCTAGACTTTTTCTGTTTTTTCTTTCTCCACTGTTTTCTATTTAAATGCTATAGTAAATGAATTTAGTTAATATTGAAATTTGGCACATAATTCAAGCTTAACATTGTGGTGTTGCATAAAAAGTTTCAGAGCCAATGGAATTGTTCAAGCATTTTTTTTGAAATTTAAAAGGTCAATTAATATGTTGTTAGACCACTTTATATTATCGTATGAATTAAATGATGAGTCAAATGATGTCGGTTTCTACATGTTAATTAGGTATTGAATATTTGCAACCCAACGAACATTTTTATCTCACTGTTTTATGAAACTATAATTTGACTTGTTATTTGAATTTGTATTTGAACTAAGTTTGAAATAAGCGAGGTTTAGCAAAATTGTAATCATGATGACCTGACATCATTAACAGGGGTTTACTGTAGCTTGATTATCTGGGCATCACACAGGGTCTCTGCCGGGAGCGAACGGCTCGACCTGGAGAGGCTTACCGTAGTCCAACTTTCTCCTTTTCCGGACCATTGTGGCTGGTGATACGGAGGGCTGGGAGAGACGGAGAACAAAAGTTCCTGGTTCCATAGGAAGCTTCACAGCAAAGACACTTGACTGTGTGATCAGCTATGTTGTTTTCTTCACGGGTACGTGCTCTGTTTGCAACCCATCAAAGTGCTCCTCCAATCTCCTCACTTCCTCGACATATGCTTCCATGAATGGGCTTTAATAATCTTTGTTGACTTGTCTCACCACAAGCTGTGAATCTCCTCGAATGATCAACTTCTTGATTCCCAATTCTGCTGCAATCTTGAGCCCAGCAATGAGCCCTTCATACTCAGCTGTATTGTTGGTGGCTTCTTCCTGGGCAAAGTGCATTTGGACGACGTACTTAAAGTGTTCCCAGGAGGGGGCAACAAGAAGCACGCCAGCCCCTGCACCTTGTAGGGAAAAAGCACCATCATAATACATAATCCATTCTTGGGGTGATTCCTTGCCGTGGAGAGCTGTTTCTGTCACTTCCCCATCAGGGGTTAGCGTCCATTCTTCAATAAACT
Source organism: Aegilops bicornis (assembly GCA_021605145.1). Lineage (NCBI taxonomy): Eukaryota > Viridiplantae > Streptophyta > Magnoliopsida > Poales > Poaceae > Aegilops > Aegilops bicornis. The sequence goes on from CM038670.1 coordinate 344,169,744, forward strand.
CTGCCAGCGCCCTGCTCTGAATAGTTGACATGCTCTCAAACTTCAAACCAAAGCTAGATAACTCCAAAGCCCACTCCACTATTCTTCCGGCGGCCTCAGGGTTTTGGAGTATTCTTTGCAACGGGAAACGAGTGACAACCGTAATCTCATGGGCTTGGAAGTAGTGGCACAGTTTCCTTAAGGCCATGACGAGGCCAAAGATCAACTTTTGCACACCAGAATACCTCGATCTAGCCCCTTGTAACAAGGAGCTAACGAAGTACACTGGGCGCTGCACCACTTTCTTCCTTGTCATGTCCTTGGCATTGCTCTTGTTGCCGTGCTCATTGTTGTTCGGATCCTTGTCTGATTCTGCCGTGATATGGCCACTTTCTGCCTCATCTACTTCTCGATGTGCTACCAAGGCCGCACTGACCACTTGGTTTGTTGCCGCCAAGTAAAGCAATAATGGCTCTTGGGGTTTGGGTGCAACCAAAGTAGGCACAGACGATAGGTAGGCCTTCAATTCCTGCACAACTACATCTGCTTCCGGGGTCCACTTCATAGCATTGCTTTCTCCAAAATCTTGAAAAACGGTAGCGCACACTCGGCAGACTTGGCAATGAACCTGCTCAGCGCGGCAACGCATCCCATCAGGCGCCTCACATCCTTAACTGTCATTGGCGCTTGGATTTGCTCAATTGCCTTGATCTTGTCAGGGTTGGCTTCAATCCCCCGATGGGACACGAAGAATCCAAGTAGCTTGCCGGAGGGAACACCGAATACACACTTCTCCGGGTTAAGCTTCAAGTTGATCTTGCGCAAATTAGCAATCTATCTTCCAAATCTTGGATAAGGGTGGACTTATCCTCGGGTTTGACCACGATGTCATCCATATAGTCTTCTATATTTCTGTGCAACTGTGGCTCAAAACCAATTTGAATTTCTCTTGCAAAAGTGGACCCGACACTCTTTAATCCGAAAGGCATGCGGACAAAGCAGTACGTACCACATGCGGTGATGAATGATGTCTTCTCCTCATCTTCTTTGGACATAAAGATCTGATGATATCCGGAGTATGCATCTAGAAAGGAGAGCAATGGAATCCACAATCTGGTTGATGCGCGACAAGGGAAATGGGTCCTTCGGGCAAGCCTTGTTGAGATATGTGAAATCAATGCAGAGCATCCATTTCTCATTCGCCTTCCGGACCACCACTAGGTTCGCCAACCACGTAGGGTGCAGTACTCCTCTGACCAAACCGGCTACCTCTAGCTTCTTGATTTCCTCACAATGAACTGCTACTACTCCAAGGCCTGCTTCCGGACTTTCTGCTTGACGGGTCGGGTGTGTGGGCAGACAGCAAGGTGGTGCTCGATTACATCCCTGGGAACACCGGGGATATCAGATGTTGGCCAACAAAAACATCGATATTCACCCGCAGGAAGGCAACGAGCGCGCTTTCCTATTTGTCGTCAAGTGTGGCGCTGATAGTGAAAGTACCATCAACACCAGCTAGCCCTATCGGGACCTTCTTCACTTAGGGTGCAACAACCTTGGATCTCTTGTTGTTGGAACACTCCGGCACGTCGTCAATGGGTGTCGTGCACTCGGAGGGGGCACGCTTCCTGGACTCCTTGACAGAGGCCCTATAATCCTTCTTCTTTCCTTTGCTTTCCTTAGTGGGAGCTGCTGGCGCCGCAACCTCTGTCGTGACTGCATCCCGGTACATCTTGTCCACACAGATAACTGCATCCTTCACATCTGATGGGATAGTGATGACTCCCAGTGGCCCAGGAATCTTCAAGGTGTTATAAGTATAGTGAGATGCTTCCATGAATTTAGCTAGGGTAGGGTGTCCCAGAATCCCACTGTATGGCAGGGGGAGATTAACCACATCAAACACAATCTTCTCATTCCGGTAGTTCAGTTCTCCCCCAAATGTCACCGGCAACGTAATCATCCCCTTGGGATGGCTCCTGCCGGGGTTGAGTCCTTGAAACATGCCGGTAACCTTTAGCTCTTCTTCTCCTATCTGAAGCTTGTTGATAACTGCTGGGGAAATCAGATTCATCCCGGCCCCACCATCCACTAACATCTTTGTGACCGTGAGGTTGCGAATTATTGGGTAGACCTACAATGGCAAACACCTACCGCAGTGGTGCGGCCAGGGTGATTGATACGTCTCCAACGTATCTATAATTTATGAAGTATTCATGCTATTATATTATCCTTCTAGGATGTTTTATATGCATTTATATGCTATTTATATGATTTTTGGTACTAACCTATTAACCTAGAGCTCAGTGCCAGTTTCTGTTTTTTCCTTGTTTTTGAGTTTTACAGAAAAGGAATACCAAACGAAGTCCAGTTGACGTGCCAATTTTTGACGATTTTTTATTGACCAAAAGAAGCCCAAGAGTTGGGCCAGAAGATTCCCGAGCCATCCACAAGGGTGGGGGCATGCCCACCCCCCATGGGCGTGGGCCCCTGCCTCGTGGACGGCTCGGAGACCCCCCCCCCCTGACGTGAAACCTACGCCAAAAATTCCTATAAATGCAGAAACCTCCAGAAAATAACCTAGATCGGGAGTTCCACCGCCGCAGCCTCCTCAGAGCCACCAAAACCAATCGGGACCTGTTCGGTACTCACGGAGGGGAGATCCCTCACCAGTGGCCATCTTCATCATCCTGGCGCTCTCCATGACGAGGAGGGAGTAGTTCAGCCTTGGGTCCGAGGGTATGTACCAGTAGGTATGTGTTTGATCTCTCTCTCTCTCTCTCGTGTTCTTGATTTGGCACGATCTTGATGTATTGCGAGCTTTGCTATTATAGTTGGATCTTATGATGTTTATCCCCCTCTACTCTCTTGTAATGGATTGAGTTTTCCCTTTGAAGTTATCTTATCGGATTGAGTATTTAAGGATTTGAGAACACTTGATGTATGTCTTGCTTGTGCTTATCTGTGGTGACAATGGGATATCACGTGATCCACTTGATTTATGTTTTGGTGATCAACTTGTGGGTTCAGTGACCTTGTGAACTTATGCATAGGGGTTGGCACACGTTTTCGTCTTGACTCTCCGGTATAAACTTTGGGGCACTGTTTGAAGTTCTTTGTGTTGGTTGAATAGATGAATCTGAGATTGTGTGATGCATATCGTATAATCATACCCACGGATACTTGAGGTGACATTGGAGTATCTAGGTGACATTAGGGTTTTGGTTGATTTGTGTCTTAAGGTGTTATTGTAGTAGGAACTCTATGATAGATCGAACGGAAAGAATTGCTTCGTGTTATTTTACTACGGACTCTTGAATAGATAGATCAGAAAGGATAACTTTGAGGTGGTTTCGTACCCTACCATAATCTCTTCGTTTGTTCTCCGCTGTTAGTGACTTTGGAGTGACTCTTTGTTGCATGTTGAGGGATAGTTATATGATCCAATTATATTATTATTGCTGAGAGAACTTGCACTAGTAAAAGTATGAATCCTAGGCCTTGTTTCCTAGCATTGCAATACTGTTTATGCTTACTTTTACCACTTGCTACCTTGCTGTTTTTATATTTTCAGATTACAAAAACCTATATCACCATCCATATTGCACTTGTATCACCATCTCTTCGCCGAACTAGTGCACCTATACAATTTACCATTGTATTGGGTGTGTTGGGGACACAAGAGACTCTTTCTTATTTGGTTGCAGGGTTGTTTGAGAGAGACCATCTTCATCCTACACCTCCCACATATTGATAAACCTTAGGTCATCCACTTGAGGGAAATTTGCTACTGTCCTACAAACCTTTGCACTTGGAGGCCCAACAACGTCTACAAGGAGAAGGTTGCATAGTGGACATCAGTTATCCTCCTCATCAAAGATGATGAGCGTGCGGGACCACTTGAGTGGCTTCCGGGCATCTGGCGCTGGCTCCACAGCATTGACCTTTCGTGTCCATCGCTTGAGTTGGCGATGAGAGGTGTGCAAAATATGCACCCCCATCAATGCATACGGCGTCAGTGGCCTTCTGAAATTCCTACTCACTGGTTTCCCCTTCATCTCCTTCACCACTCACATTATCACAGATTTCCTTCTCTTGGCCCCTGGCGGGTTTTCCTTGGTTCCGAAAGGGTTTGCCGGGGCGGTTTGCTTCACCGCCTCGGCCCTTACCGCCAGCAGCATTCTATCATTTTTCCTTATCACGCTTATCATATTCTGCCCTATGTTTCTTGACGAGCTGTTCAACTTGGTAACACTCCTGAAGGTCGTGGCCTTTGGTCCGGTGGATCTTGCAGTACGACCCATCACCTTTCGCAACTTCTTCAGCGGCAGCGGCTTCCCGGCAAGCAGCGGACGGGACTGCTTCCTTGCCGGGGGCCTCAGCCTTTGCCTTCTTGCCCGTACTTGGTGTGCCCGAACCTTCTATAGTCAATACTACCTTATTTCTTGGTTTCTTACTATGCTTCTTGTTCTTTCTCTAACTGGTTGATTCGTCCTCATCCTCTGAATCAACGTTGATGCAATCCTCCTCTCCAGGCAACTTCCTTCCTTCCTCCATCCGAGCACACTTATCCACCAGTGCTTACAGCTCCTTCATAGTCTTGGGCAACCGCACATTCATCTTGGAATGAATACGACGGTTGCGCACATTGGACTGGAAGGCTGCTATAATGGCTGCCAGATGGATATTTGGAATAATTCTATGAACTTTACTGAATCTCTGTAAATACTTACGGAGGGTTTCTCCTTCCTTCTGCTGGAGAAGCTGTAGGTCGCTGGGTCTGTCGGGCTCTTGGTGACCACCGGTGAAAGCACCGATGAACTCGTGGCATAGATCTGCCCATGACGAAATGGAGTTCTCCGGCAGGTGCATCAGCCAAGACCTCACATTGGACCTGAGGACCAAAGGGAAGTAGTTGGCGAACACCTTCTCATCTCTTCCTCTGGCAGCCTGAACAACGATGGTGTAGATGCTCAGGAACTCTGCCGGGTTTAGCCTCCCGTCATATTTCTCACGTATCTCTGGCTTGAACATGCAAACGGACGGCCAACAGACTTGTTGCACCTCTCGTGTGAAGGCAGGGCAGCCGACCTCGAAAGGAAGGCACCCGCCAACGTCGTGCTCATGCTCATTGACGTTGAGGCCACCACACCCGTCGCTCTGGCGAAGGTCGTCATGGCGCCGATCTAGGGCGACGCACGCGTCACCCCGCCGCATATCCTCCGGGGCTTGACGTTGGCCTGGACGTACTCGAGGGTCAGAAGAGGCCATTGAGACATCGTCGGGGTCTTGATTCTACTGTGCCCGCGTCGGCTGTCGTGGTGGGACTGCACCATGGGGACAGCCCCCTCCGTTGGCCAGCAGTACGGGCGGTCGCTGTCGCTTGGGGAGGTCGTGGCCGGCCGGCTCGCCGTGAGCCCCCAGCCTCGGCGAAACCTCGCCATTCATCCATCAGCTCGGCTACCGGCGGAAGCCTCAGCAAGAGCTGAGCTCGTGCCATGGCCTCCGTAGCCATGCATGGCATAGATGTTGATGACGTCGACCGTGCTTGGCATAGATGATGGTGCCAGCGGCAGCGATGGCGGCAGTGCTGCATCCACGCAACTGTGGAACGACCAGTTGGGCAGTGGGGTCGCGCTGCGATGGTGCTCGAGGGTTAGTGGCTTCGTTGGGCGTAGCGGTGCGGTCGGCTCGCCTAGGAGGAGGCACATACGCCGTGACCGCCCCCGTGGCGGGGGTGGCCGGAGGACGATGGCTCGCCCCGGACCGAGCGCCGTTGCTGTGGCTGTGCCCACCGGTGGGAGGAGGGGGTGCGAGCGGGCTGACCCCCTCGCCCGTACCTTACGGGGCGTGACCGTCTAGGCGCTGCTGATGCCGTTCTCCTCTGACATCTCTAGCCCCCATGCCAGCCGCGGGGGAAGTGGTGACGGCGCCACCTGCTCAAGTCACGCCCCCAGCAGCTGATGTCTACTTCACAACTTTATTCTTGTAGACACGTGTTGGGCCTCCAAGCACAGAGTTTTGTCGGACAATAACAATTTTCCCTCAAGTGGATGACCTAAGGTTTATCAATCCGTGAGAGGTGTAGGGTGAAGATGGTCCCTCTCAAACGAGCCTTCAACAAAATACAAGAAATCTCTTGTGTCCCCAACACAACCAATAAAATGGCAAATTGTATAGGTGCACTAGTTTGGTGAAGAGATGATGATAAAAGTGTAATATGGATGGTAGAAATATATTTTTATGATCTGAATTAATAAAAACAGCAAGGTAACAAATACTAAACGGGCACAAAAACGGTATTGCAATGCTTGAAAATGAGGCCTAGGGTCCGTACTTCCGCTAGTGCAATCTCTCAACAGTGCTAATATAATTGGATCATATAACCGTACCTCAAAGTGTGATGAAGAATCACCCAAAGTTCCTATCTAGCGGAGAACATAAGACGGAATTGTTTGTAGGGTTTGAAACCACCTCAAAGCTATTCTTTCCGATCAATCTATCCTAGAGTTCGTACTAAAATAACACCAAAGAAAATTCAGATTCATAATATTCAATCCAATACAAAGAACTTCAAAGAGTGCTCAAAGATTTCTACCGGAGAAACAAAGACAAGAACGGACCCTTCTTCTTCATCAGCTTGAAGAACGGTAGGGCACGCTCTCCCATCTTGGATATGAAGCGTCCCAGCGAAGTTACGCAGCCGGCAAGCTTCTGCATCTCCTTGAGGGTTTGTGGTGGGCTCATGTCTTCAATTGCCTTGACCTTCTCCGGGTTGGCTCCCGCGACTTCACCACAATGTCGTCGACGTAGGCTTCTGCATTCCTCCCTGTGGGGACCCCGACTCATAAGTCGAGATCACCGAATGCACGTGTACAGTGATCCCAGAGATCAATGCTCACTGAACACACAGAAGCTGAATAACAAGAGTCTTACATCCATACATACCGTTTTACACAAGTAGGACCATTAAGGTCAAGTCTTGAGTGTATCATCGCAGCGGAAATCTTCAACAACAACTTGGACCCATGCCTTCTGCCTTAACCCTACAGACATTCTGACTGGGAAAGCATCCTAGCTCGCACGATCGTCACCAAGGAAATCTTCAATATATCTTGTTCTTTTATGCCTGGCCAATAAAATAACCAGTGGCAAGCCAATGAGTAGTTTGAATGTACTCGCAAGCAACCCATGTTTTGGTTCGAGATACAACAATGCATGATATAGGTAAATTTTGCGTAAAGCTAGTTTTGAGTGCAATGACATGTTCAACAACTTGTAAGACATGCATCATGAGAATTCAAGTAACCATGAGGACATGTTACAGATATCAACATAAATAGAGTGGGCACCAACCCAACTCAATCATGTCAAGTCCTTTGACTTGACCCAAGTAGTTTTATCAACTCACACACACGGTTGTAAACTCTGGACGTAGTTTAAGCAGCACCGCCCAACTGTCCTTGACCGTGGACACGGCTATTCAAATAGTTTTACACTCTGCAGAGGTTGCACACTTTACCCACAAGATCCGGGGAACTTCCGTGTCATTCACGACCCGCGATACCTCAAGTACCCGGGGTAAGCACCCGATCACTATCTTTCCCTAGACGACACTAACAAGGAGTCCACTCGTTGTTCCGTATCCTTACGATGTACATCATACGAGACTCACTCGAGATTGTAACATCCGAGAGGGGACACAACGGTGTATCCGGTGCCCTGTAAAGACAGTCATGGCCGCCCTACCTTACCTTGCACGACCCGTCCTGAGAGAGAGCACCAACTCTCCCCCGTCACTAGTAATGTGGGCTCCAAGCTAGTATCGGCCTAGGTAATCAATAATGCCCTTTCCCATATAAGGGTAGAGTGGTTGCGCATGTAAGGTTGGGACAGTCGACAAATCTTAAATCTAATCCGTTTTCGAAAACAAGACACACACTTGCCTCGGTACACCACTTCGTCATCAAGTGGTTACCCATCATCATCATCTCCCTCGGGCATAAGTGGCACCCGACGGGGTTTTCGAAAAGTCCTTTGAAAATATTTTATCTCCTTCACCATGCATATACCCGTCCCTTTTGCGTAGCACTACATTAGCACCCTATCTACTCCCACCGGCATAACCCTCATAAGAAGGTAGGGTCATGCGCAATGCAAGTATCAATGAGGAAGAATGAAGGCAACCCACCAAAGTGGCTACCATCTCATCATGTTTCCGATGCAACAATAACAAAGTGCTATATGAGATGCATAAAAAGGGTTTCATAGACATGGTCAAAGGGCTGCTTGCCTTGTCCTTCAGAGTCTTCATATCTTCTGGTCCTTCTCCAAGTACTCCATCTACTTTGTCAACTAACGTCGGAAACCAACACAATAAGCAACACAACAAGGCAAAAGTAAAAGTGCTCTAAAAATATGGATTTGACTTCTATTTGATACCTCTGGTCATATGAGGAATGACCAAAGTGATTTCATTGGAAGTGGATCAATGGATATTTCTAAACATTTCGATATGATGGAATCAAGGGGTTTTATGGATTTGCAAGAAGTGTACAGAAATATATTTTTGAAAAATGGGCAAAGGCACCCATTTAACAAAGGATGATTTTAGAATCATCTAGGAGTTGGTTTCACTGGATTTGGAGTTCAAATGAATATTCTATGGATTTGCAAAGTTGACAAACATGAAGAAATGGCTCATTAATTTGTGGGTACAGAAAGTATTAAGAAAAATGTTCATAAACTAAGTTATGAACTTAGAAGCATCTAGGAATTTGAATCATGGCTTTTGGATCAATTTTGAGCCCTCTGTGATTTTCTAAAGTTCATCATGTAAATAGGAAAAACAAGATTTGATAAATGTTTGTGAAGAAAAAGTCTCTGGAAAAATGTGCATGTTGCACCAACAGGTAGATCATGATTTATAGAGTCACTAGAAATTTGAATCATCAAATTTGGATATCATTTGAATTGTTTATGGATTTTTGAAGTTGACTGGAAAAGAATAAGGAAAAAGGCTATACCACTTATTCTCAAGCTACTGGGCTTAGGGATAGCTGATGGCCGCCCAAAGGGCTCGGGCCATGCTGGTGTCGGGGCGACGTCAAGGCGATTCCATGGAAAACGCCTTCCCCTAAGGCGGCAGCAGGCGAGCCTGCTTTCCACTTAAACGGACGGGGCCCGCCCCACCGGTCGCCGACGAAGCGGGCCCGTGCTCAGCTTGCCTTCCTACCTCCCGCCGAACAGAGCAGAGGCAGGGGGAGGCAAGGCAGCTGGCGCCGGGCGTTCTCCCAGCGGTACTGCCACCTCCGGCGACGCCCGGCGTATCAGGCCAGGGAGGCGCGCAGATCTAACCGTGGGTGGCACGGTCGCCAGGCACTGGTCGAGCAAGGCGTCGACCATGGCGACGAGGCTGACGGTGGTGATGCAGCTCGACGGAACAGCCATGGGGAGGAGGGGGAGAAGCACGGGAGGGTCTCGCGGTGACGGTGGTGGCGCTCTAGTGCGGTCCAGAGGCAAGGAGGAGGAGAGATGGGTGCGGGTTTAGGCGGAAGCCGACGGCAAGGCCCCGGCCATGGTGGCGGATGGAGAGCGCGAGGAGGGGAGTGGGTTGGTCCAGGGGGTCGCTGGGTGGGAGAGAGAGCGAACGGAGGCCAGAGAGGGCCCGGGGGTGGCCTTGTATGGCGGAGCGATGGTGCACCGTGGGCTCGTGCTCGTCGCTACGGGCCTCGGGAAGGTGGTGCGCCGAGTCTAGGGAGTTCGTGGAGGTGGACTACGCCCAGGGGGAGAAGAGAGGGAGCGGGGAATGCGGCAAGGCGGGTCCCCACCGCGGCCAGCCCATCTGGCGCGCCGGGCGGGCGCCTGTCTGCACGCGAGGAGAGCCGGGAGAGGAGAGAGAGAGAGGAGGGGGCAGCAGGTGTAGCGTCTGCAGACGTCGCGGTGACCTCGGGGGACCCGAGGGGGGAGGCCCTAGGTGGCCGGTGGTGGTTGGAAGGGGGCGGCTACAGTGGGTGTGCCTTGAAGGCGCTCTGAGCACGCCAATTGCATGCCGTGGCATGCCTTTGGCTTGTAGGGCGTGGCCACTTGTGTCTAGGTTGTTTAGGGAGGAGTAAACAAAGGGGAGGTGGCCTTGGATGCCCTGGTGAACCACTAGGAGAGGAGAGAGGTTGAGGGGGAGAGAGAAAAGGGCTGTCCAGAGAGAGAAAGTGAGGTTTTACCCCTCCAATAATTGAGCTATGGACTTGCCATTGCTACTGGAGGTGCAAGGGGACTAGGAGGGGATGTGGTAAAAAGATAGGGTCATGGAGAAGAGTGGAAGTGGTCAAAATGATGATTTTGGAGAAATGGCAGAAGGTGTTTGTTGTTGGTCTGGGCAAGAAAATTAATTCCACTTGCCATGAGAATTGACAGGATGGAATGGCACATAGAAGTAGGGTGTTCCACCAAGTTTGAGCTCATTTGGGCAAAGTAGTCAATGTAACTTTGGTAAACCCTAGAAATCAGCAGAAATGGCTTTGCCAAGATTTAGTCATGCAAATCTATTCTCCTTGATGCACCACTTGGTGTAGTGTCATCATTTGAGGTTATGAGCATGTCCACAAAAGTTGAGATCAAAAGGAGAAAGTTGCCAATGTAGAGTTGTTCAAATTTGGTTCTGGACAGGAAGGGTTTTGGGGCACTTTGATCAAGTTAACTTGTTCTCCAAGTTGTGCCACTTGGTCTAGATGCATTATTAGACCATTTGAGCATGTTCACAAGGTTTGATAACATTTGGACATGTTTGGCAGTGCAAAGTTGTTCAAACTTGAAAAAGGACAGAAGTGGTTTTGGGAGGGTTTCATGGGGTTATAATGTTCTCCATGACATGGTACTTGGCAAAATCATCAAAAATGTCATATGTGACATGCTAGAATTTTCTTGGAATTTTTGGAGAATATTTCCCTTTTAAATATTTCAAAATCTTGAAATATCCAGAAAGGGTTTTTGAGGGATTTGACCAATATTTTGAACATGACCATGTGTTGAAACTCTTATATATGGACAATATATGTCCACTGAGTTTCCCTAGGTTTTTGTCAAATATTTTTAAAGCATTAAAATAATTTTAACCTATTAAAGACCCTTTCTGGCCTTAAGAAAAAGCCTTTAAATAAAATAGAAAAATAACTTTTAAAATTATATTTTTGTGGTTTCTGGGTATCCTATATCTAATAGGAGTCAAATATATTTTGGAAAGATTTTTACTGCCCTTAATTAAGTACTTAATTGCAAACCTCAATTCAGGGTTTTTGAAAAACTAATTTTTGAAAATACTATTTGGCCAAATTATTTTTGCAAGAAATTATTTTATGTCCTATACACATGGCATGATCATTGGGAAAGGTTTTAGGATCAAGGAGAAGGAGTATAAGAGTTGGAGGATTTATATGATTTTTAGAGCACTTTCAAACGACAGTCAAACATTCAATCAAAGCAAAGACAAAAAACTCAAAAGTTTTTGGTCAAACCACATTTTAGCATGATTTAATTCTTTAAGTGTTGTGCTATGAAAATCAGGGTGTGACACTCCCGAGCTCCTGGCCCAGGGCTATGTGCTTCAGCCGATGGAAGGCCGCGCCTGTGTTACGCAGCCCGAACGGCATGCAAGTGTAGCAGTACACCCTGCAAGGGGTCAGGAAGGCCGCCTTCTCCACATCCTCCACTGCCATCTTGATCTCGTGATAGCCTGAAAACGCATCCAGGAAGCACAGCAGGTTGCACTCGGCGGTGGAATCAACGATCTGGTCGATGCGCGGAAGCGGGAACGGATCTTGTGGACATGCTTTGTTGAGGTTGGTGAAGTCGACACAGTTGCGCTCCTTCCCGCCTTTCTTTGGCACAACGACGGGGTTCGCCAGCCACTCGGGGTACCGAACCTCGTGAATGACACCTGCTGCCTCTAGCTTGCGGGTTTCTTGGACGATGAAGGACTGCTTCTTCGTGGACTGTCGCCGTGCCTTCTGCTTCACAAGGCGCACATTGGGGCACACCCTTAAGTCATGCCCGATCACCCCTCTTGGGACCCCTACCAGCTGATCGGGCTCCCAGGCGAATACTTCCTTGTTTGCGTGCAAGAACTTTACCAATGCTTCCTCTTGATCTGAGTCGAGGTTGGCACCTATGGTGAAGGTGGCTCCAGAAGACCCATCTTCCTCGACCGGCACCTACTTGGTTTTTGCCCGATCTTGAGTGAACAACTGCTTCTTCTTGGCCGGTGCGGCCCCCTTAACTCCAGAGGGGGCCTCGTTGGCCGGTCGCGCCGCCGCGATAGTTTTGAGGGCAAGCTTGAGCACCAACAGAGCTTCCTTGGTATCTCCGACTATGGTGAGGACGTCCTTGCTCCCGGGCATCTTCATGAGGTTGTAGGCTGGATGGGTCGCTACCATAAACTGAGCCAGAGCCGGATATCTGAGGATGGCGTTGTACGGAAGGCCAATGCGGGCGATGTCGAAGTCGATCAACTTAGTGCGGTAGTTGTCGCGGGTGCCGAAGGTCACGAGAATACGGATATGCCCCAGGGGGCTGGAGGAGCCGCCGCCGACTTCGGAGAAGGGTTTGCTGGGGCGGAGCCGCTTGAGTGGTACGTGAAGGAGGCTGAAGGCCTCCAGCGAGAGCACGTTGAGGCTGGCGCTGCCATTGATGAGGGTCTTGGTGACGGCTACGTTGCAGATGGTGGGCATGCAAAGCATTGGGAGCACGCACGAGACGACGGTGCTGACGGGGTGACCTCCCGAGTCAAAGGTCAGCTCGGCCTTGGGCGCCACCCAACCCGGGCGAGCCCCCTGCCGCGTGGAAGCGGCGCTGATCTGGCGAAAGAACGGCTTGGCGTGATGGTCCGAGGGTGGCGCTTGCAAGGCACCGAGGAGGGCCGCAACAGCAAAGGGCGCTGGTGGCATGAAGCGCGCGGCGAAGAGGCTGCGCAGCTCCTCCCAAGATGCCACCATGGATCCGGGGAGCTTGAGCAGCCAGGCACGCGGTGCACCAGTGAGGGCCATGGGAAGCCAGTTGGCCATGACCCTGTCGTCTCCCCATGACCATAAATGATGTTCTTGGCAGTTGAGTCCAGTTGAACGAACCTCTTGACATCAGCAGCGGTGACACCTTCACCGACCTTCAGGACGCCCGTCCTAACGACATACCAGAGGTCGATGTCAATGGCTTCAAAATGCATACGCATCTTATTCTTCCAGTAGGGGTAATCAGTGCCATCAAAGACTGGGCACGCAGCAGAGACCTTGATTATCCCTGCAGTCGACATAGCTAAAACTCTAGGTGGTTAAACTGAATCACACAGAACAAGGGAGCACCTTGCTCTGATACTAATTGGAAGTGCTAGTTATCGACCAGAGGGGGAGGTGAATAGGCAATTTTTATGGAAGTCTTCAAAACACGAGTACTTTGAAGACAAACAATCAAATTGAGCCTATATGATATGCAGCAGAAGATAAACTACACTGGACATGCCATAGTCAAGTAAGCAGTATTATGAAGGCACGAATACTAATAGCAGCTAGGTAGAAAAGATCGGAATGGAAGACAGAATGAAGCCAATCAGATAATAGTCTTCACATAGTGAAGTCAAACAGATCAGGCAAGCAAGCAATGATTCATGAAGACAAACTCAAATGTAAATGAGTTGGAAGATAGAACCAGTAGCTTGGTGAAGACAATGATTTGGTAGACCAGTTCCAGTTGCTGTGACAACTATACGTCTGGTTAGGGAGGCTAAGATTGAACTCAGAAGATTGTGTCTTCACCTTATTCCCCTTGAGCTAAGGACACCCAGTCCTCGCCCAATCGCTCTGGTAAGTCTTCAAGGTAGACTTGCAAACCTTCACAAATCCGTTCACTGGCGTCCAAAATGACTCTTGGATCCTCAGAACATGACGCCTAACCGGCTGGATGATGCACAGTCCTCATGTGTAACAAGTCTTTATGTCACGCAGACAGAAATACTTTAGTGATGCCTAACACTCTTTGGCTCTGGGTGTTTTAGGCTTTGTCCTTGCAAGGATCTCTCTCTCAAGGGCTTCGGAGGTGGGTTGCTCTCAAACGACAAAAGCCGTGCACTAACTCTGAGCAGCCACCAATTTATGGTGTAGGGGGTAGGCTATTTATAGCCAGGAGGCAACCCAACATGATATGTCTGAAATGACCCTCGGTCAGTAAGGAACGGACACGTGTGCAACTGTCGGATTTCAAACACACGCGGCAGTTTGGCTTGGGCTACAAGAAAAACTGACTCATCCCACTCTGGATAAGATTTGCTCACATTGTCTTCGCTCGAAGACATCGGATTTTGGTTGAGCATCACATCAGTCATCTAACTTTGTTCACTTGGACCCCACTTAACAGTTCGGTGGTTCCTATGACTCAATAAACAAGAAAAGGAAACTACAAAAGAAACTATGTCTTCACACTCCATAGTCTTCAAGTGAATGTCTTCACACGTCATTATCTTCAACGTGAATGTCTTCACGAACCACCATTGTCTTCAATGTCTTCATGCATTTTTAGGGGTCATCTTTGGTAGCTAAACCGTATCGATGAGGGACTACTACCTGCGTTACACTGCAATTCTCACAAACACATTAGTCTCTCAACCATGTTTGTCATCAATACTTCAAAACCAACTAGGGCGGCACTAGATGCACTTACAGTAGCCCGTTAGTCGAGTATGTACCACCTTGTGGATAACATTCCGTGCAAAAAGCGACCAACGGGGTGAAATTTAAGTGCATAACCCACGAAGATGGACATAAGTTATTGGTAGAGATACATGGGGGGGGGGGGGTTTGTGGTTCCCATATAGGATCAAGAACCCTTGCTGGGAAAGCTTTCCGGCAAGGCTTTTTATTGGCCCACTGCCCTAGAGCATACATTAGCCAACACAAGCCCTTCAAACAATTCATCTATCCTGGCCCTTTTCGGTCTGGGGGGCTAGACATTTTGGGCCCCTTCCCCCATGCCATCGGGGGCTTTGAGTTCTTGTACGTTGCCATCGACAAGTTCACAAAGTGGCCTAAAGCGGAGCCGGTGAGAAAGGTAACAGCACAATCAGACGTCAAGTTCTTCAAAGGATTGGTTTGCCGGTTCGCGGTCCCAAACAGGATCATCACTGACAACGACACCCAATTCATGAGAAGTGGATCCTATGGATGAAGCAGCTGCTTGCCACTGGTACTTCTTCTGTCCTTCTTAATGGTGTCCCTGGGAGGAAATTCATTTGCAAAAAAGGGGTAAGGCAGGGGGACCCTGTTTCACCTCTGCTCTTTGTGATAGCTGCTGATCTACTGCAAACAGTGATTAATGATATGTTCCGCAAGGGTATCCTTAAGCTGCCTATTCCTTGCCATGATCAAGACTACCCTGTCATACAATATGCTGATGATACTCTGATCATCCTGCCTGCTGACAGGCAGCAGCTTCTAGCCCTGAAAGATATGTTGTTGGTGTTCTCACAGTCCACATGCCTTGATGTTAACTACCATAAATCTTTCATCATTCCTATTAATGTTGAAAATGCAGTCATGACAGATCTTGCTTCTGCTTTTGGATGCCAAATTGGAAAGATGCCTTTTACTTATCTTGGTTTGCCTGTGGGCACTACAAGACCTAAGATGGTTGACTTCATGCCTCTTGTGGATTGTATGGAAAGGAGAATGACCGCCACTCCTCCTTCCTTAATCAAGGTGAGAGGCTGCAGTTCTTGAACTCTGCTTTGTCTTCCACTCCAATTTTCTTTATGGGTAGTCTGGCTGTTCCTGCTGGTATCCTCAAGCAGCCGGAAAGAATTCAAAGACAATGTCTGTGGAGAAAAAATAGGGTTGAGCCTGCACCATCTCTTGTTGCTTGGGATCTGATTTGTAGACCAAAAAACAAGGGTGGTCTTGGTATTCTGAACTTGGGTGTTCAAAATGTGGCTTTGCTTCTCAAGCATGCTAGTAATTTTCTTAACAGAAAAGATCTACCTTGGGTGTCTTTAATTTGGGATTCATACTATTACAATGGAATGTCCCAGGGAACAACCTCTTGTGGCTCCTTTTGGTGGAAGAATATTTGCAAGGTCTTGCAGAATTTTAGAGACTGCTCCTAGGTGCAGGTAAATACTGGAGACACTGCTCTTTTCTGGTCTGACAATTGGAATCTTGGCAATGAAGTTTCTAGCTTGCAGTCTAGATTTCTAGGATTATTCTCTTTTGCCAAGGATCCATGGATTTCAGTTAAGGATATCATCAATTCCTTAGACTTATACCAACACTTCCACCTACCTTTGTCTGCTCAAGCTTTTGATGAGTTAAACTTAATAAGAGATATGTTAGTCTCCCACAGAAGAGATGATACTTGCATGGACCGACCTGTGGTTATGGTAGGGCTTTTCAAAGGTTTACAAACCCAAGCTGTTTTACTGCCACACTTTTCAAAATGAAATCTCCAACCCCTTGTTGTGCTGGATCTGGAAATCCTCCTGCACTTCTAAGATCAAGGTTTTTGCTTGGATGCTCATCATGGACAGACTCAACACCAAGGATATGGTTGACAGGAGACACTGGCACATGGATGATGGTGTTTCCTATAAGCTATGCCCCCTTCAAGCAAGAGAAACCAGAGACCATCTTTTCTTTAACTGCAATTTCAGTGTCAGAGTTTAGAATTATTTGCAGATTGATTGGTCGGCTGGAAGCTCAATGTCTGATTTGGTCATCCAGGCAAAGAGGAGTTTTGATAAGCCTTTCTTCACTGAAGTAGTTTTTATTGCCTGCTGGAATATTTGGATCATCAGGAATGCCAAGGTTTTCAGAGGGCAGAGGGCCAGTTTCAATAAATGGAGAGGAGCTTTCAAACATGACATGACTCTGATGCAGCACAAAATCAAATCTGGCTACAAGGATGACTTGCTCAAGTGGATTTCTTTCCTGCCACCTTAAGTTTAGTCTTTTCTTTTCCTTTTGGTTACCTCTTGTAATCATGTTGTTGTAACTGTCTTTCTGGTTTTAATAAAGTTTTGAATTGCTGTGGGGGTTTTTCCCCACAGTTCACAGTAAAAAAAACGACACCCAATTCACGAGCCATGCTTTCATGCAATACACTCAGAACATTGGAAGCAAGGTATGCTTTGCATCTGTTGCCCACCCAAGGAGCAATGGGAAAGCAGAAATAGGAAATGCTAAAGTGTTGCGCAGGCTCAAGACAAGATCTTTTGACAGGCTGCACAAGTGCGGGAGGTGTTAGATTGATGAGTTGTCGGTGGTTCTTTGGTCACTGAGGAAGACACCAAATCGAGCCACTGGTCAGACACTTTTCTCCCTAGTCTATGGTGCAGAAGCGGTGCTCACCACATAACTCATATACAGGTCACCTCGAGTACTTGCCTATGATGAAGTAGCACAACAGCAGCTCCGGCATGACGATGTCGTGCTCCTTGAGGAAGGTCGTCTCTAGGCTGCTATGCGTGCTGCATGCTACCAACAAGCTTTCTGCCGCTATCATAGCCGCAAGGTTCATGCCCGGAGCCTTGAGCAAGGCGACCTTGTCCTTTGACGTGTTTAGTCTGCAAGGGTACAAACAAGTTGACACCAAAGTGGGAAGGCCCTTATCGGGTAGTACAAGTCACCAGACCTGGCGTACTCCATCTGGAGAACGAAGATGGCATTCGTGTGCAAAACTCATGGAATATTGAGAATCTTCGCAAGTTCTACCCGTAAGGCGTAGTTGCCAGGCCTTGATCCGGCAACCTATTTTGTACAAGCATAGTCTCCAAGACTTGTAACCCTTCCACAAATCCAGGCGCAGACCCTGTGCACGGCTGAATAAAACCAAGTGTTTTTTAAAACATGCATGCATGTTTTCTTATCTGCTTAAGCATGATTTTGATATGATTACACTAGTTTTAGATAAAATGACTAACATACCGTTGAAGGCCCTGTGCTACCTTATCTCTTTTTCTGGTAAAAGCAGAAGGATCCCTCGGGAGCAATTTTCCCGGGAGGAGATGGAGATGGAGATGGACTCGCTTATTTGGTCCTATGATGTCTCTTCCTTATCTATGTGATAAGAAGTACAACAAAGAAAGATAAGTTTGTTTCATTTCAAATTTCCCCGCCACTCCATGTTACGCCTACGTATGAGAAACTTGCACGCAAGAGAACCTTGTCGCGTTTACCATTCGCGCTCCTATCCTTGCCTCGGGTCCACTCGACAGGATCAGTTGTAGTTGCGTTTGCGTCTATCTTTCGCGCACCTATCCTTGCCTCGAGTCCACTAGTCGGGATCAGCTGTAGCTGCATTTGCGTCTATCATTCGCGCTCCTATCCTTGCCTCAAGTCCACTTGACAGGATCAGTCACAGCCGTGTTTTGAAAGGACCGGCAAAGAACTGACCTCTATTCGCGCTTCTAACTCGTTTCGAGTCTACTCGACGAAGATTGGTAGTAGTTGCGTTGGGGCCGGCAAGAGGTTTGCCAGATACCTTGCTTACAAAAGAGTGTTGAGGGCAGGTCCTTCAAAACAACAGAAACATGCACAAATCCTGACAAGTTTTTTCATTTTAATTCGTGTGGGGAATCATACAAGTGCTGACATGGATGGGGAAATACTTAAATTTGATTCAAACACGGCAAATGCCTACATTTTTCGATTAAAAGAGAAAAGTACTCCGTAATGCCTTTCTTGTCCCTCCCCTCCTAGGGTTTACATCAAGAGCAAGGAGGGAAAAAAGAGCGCCTGGGCGACACCCTGGTCACCGTCGCCAGGACCAGAGGGACACAGCCTAGCAAGATCGGGAGAGCGCCTCCCCGGCAGGGAAGATGAAGCCTGGGACTGAGGGAGCGGCTAGGCATGCCCTGGTAACCCCCGAAAGGACCAGAATGACGTAGCTCGGTGGGGACACCAACAGGGAAGACGAAGCCGCAGTCCACGACCCTACCAGAGTCCAGTTGGAGGTGGTGGTGGCGTCCAAAACCAAGCACCCCCGACAAATCGCTCTGCCGGGGTCTAGCTGCAGATGATGGTGCTGCCGGCACCAGCTAGTGATGATGGTGCCGCTGATGTTTAGCTAGAGTCTGAGTTGCCATGTTCGGGCTTGATGACTAGGGACTTGCCTTCGTCGTATTCACCATCCGTGTCCTCCTCCTCGCTGTCGCTCGAGGAGGAGCTTTCGCCGTCACTCGAGCTTTCTACGCAGCACCCAAGACGAGCGCCTGAGCGC
Organism: Aegilops bicornis; assembly: GCA_021605145.1. NCBI lineage: Eukaryota > Viridiplantae > Streptophyta > Magnoliopsida > Poales > Poaceae > Aegilops > Aegilops bicornis. Next base: position 344,188,971 of record CM038670.1, read on the forward strand.
CCGAAAACCTTGACGAAGAGCATGTCAGACTGCACCATCTTAAAGCGAAGGATATGCCCCTCTGTAAGATAGTGGGCAATGGCAAAAGTTTTTCATCCGCGCCTAAGTAGCTTGATGAGGGGCGCGGAGAACTCCACATTCACCCACACGGCGCCACTTCAGCAGCTTCTCATGCGCAACCACAACCCTAGCGGCTGGTCGACCTCCATCACCCTGGCGAAAGGACGGGGAAGCCATAGGCGACTGCACGGAGGATTACGCAGCTTGATGATGAACTCAAGGGCCGTGTCTCCCGCATGGCCTTCTGCTGGGGGTGGAGCAGTTGGAGGAGAATTGACGAGCGCGCCGCTCCATCCGCCTCGACCGTGGGTGCTACATTGACCCCAGCCTCGCCTCATGGCTCTGCCTCGCGCACTAGAACTAGCTTCTACAGCTGCAGCTGAGGGCAAGGCGTGGTTTCGAGGAGAAGCTCTCACCACCGTGGCCGAAGCACGAGCCCGGCCTCTTCCTCTCGCCATGAACAAAGACACATGCGAGTTAGGAGAAGTAGGAGAAAGTGGATGAGCATGACTGCCCTCGCACGCCTCCTTTTATAGCGTAGGCTGGCTCTCCACTACTCGGAGCTAACCACCCTGCTCCACCCGTCCGGCTCTCTTCATCCCTGGATGGTGACTTTCTTCATCAACTGCCCCACTACGCCAATCCGAGGTGCTGCATCTTCTACCAAGGCGGATGTTCCCGAGCCCTGCTCGTCCACCACCTACCCCATGCAATGCATGCGGCGCGTGTGGCAGAAACGGCAACAGTGGTGGGCAAACTAAAGATAAAATGGCAGTTACCCCAACTCACACACGGGCGCCCTAATGGCATCCTATGGATATGGGTCCCCCTGGTTTTTTAGGCAGACGGCGTGCATCACCTAAGCGCCAAAGATATCAAGGTGAGATTGGGGGCTGACTCAGGTCCAGATTAATGAAGAAGCAAAGAAGATCTCAAGACATAACGTTGTCCCCGGCAAGATCGATTTGAGCGCCTGTGCATTTTTTGGGCCTACTGATACATCTCCAATGTATCTATAATTTATGAAGTATTCATGCCATGTTTATAACAATTTTATGTGGTTTTGGTATGATTTGCATGGAACTAACCCGGGATGACGTTGTTTTCAGCAGAACTACCGTGGTGTTGTTTTTTGTGCAGAAATGAAAGTTCTCGAAATGAGCTGAAACTTTTTGACGATTTTTTTGGAACAAAAGAGACCCATGAAGCTTCGTGGGAGGCCAGAAGAGCCACAAGGAGGGCACATCCCACCAGGGCACGCCGGCCTGGCTTGCCCCGGTGGGTTGTGCTCACATCGAGGCCCATCTTCGCGTGAAACCGGCGCAAAAAATCATATAAATATAGAAACCATCAGAAATAAGCCCAGATAATAAGTTCTACCACCGCAAGTCTATATCGCCACGAAAAACCAATCTAGACCCCGTTCCATTACTCCACAGGAGGGGGAAATCGTCACCGGTGGCCATCTTCATCATCCGGCAACCACCATGATGAGGAGGGAGTAGTCCACCCTCAGGGCTGAGGGTTCGTACCAGTAGCTATGTGTTTAATCTCTCTCTCTCTCTCTCTCTCTCTCTCTCTCTCTCTCGTGTTCTTGAGATTTCACGGTCTTGATCTATCGCAGGCTTTGTTAGTATAGTTGGATCATATGGTGTTTTCCCCTCTCTATCTTGTTATGAATTGATTTTTCCCTTCAAGATTTCATTCTTATCGGATTGAATACTTTTATGGATTTGAGAACACTTGATGTATGTCTTGCTATGAATACCCGTGCTGACAATGGGTTACCATATTGATTCACTTGATATGTGTTTTGGCACTCAACTTACGGATTCCCTAGGTGACATTGGGATAATCTATGCATAGGGGTTGATGCACGTTCTTGTCTTTGTTTCTCTGGTAGAAATCTTGGGGCACTCTTTGAAGTTCTTTGTGTTGGATTGAGTATTATGAATCTGAAATTGTTTGATGCATATCATAAAATGAACTCACGGATACTCGCGGTGACATTGGAGTATCTAGGTGACATTAGAGTTGGTTGATGTGTATCATATGGTGCTATTTTAGTACAAACTCTTGGTTAGGTCGATCGGAAAGAATAGCTTGGTGTTATTTTAGTACGAACTCTACCATAGATTGATCGGAAAGAATAACTTTGAGGTGGTTTTGTACCTTACAAACAATTTCTTCTTATGTTCTCCGCTAGATAGGAACTTTGAGTGATTCTTCATCGCACGTTGAGGGATGGTTATATGATCCAATTAGACTAGCACTGTTGAGAGATTGTACTAGCGAAAGTACGGACCCTATGCCTCATTTCCAAGCATTGCAATACCGTTTGTGCCCCGTTTTATCAATTGCTACCTTGTTGTTTTTTTATTATTCTATTACAAAAATCAATATCTATTACCATTACTACACTTGTATCACCATCTCTTCGTCCAACTAGTGCACCTATACAATTTACCATTGTATTTGGTGTGTTGGGGACACATGAGACTTTTTGTTATTTGATTGCACAGTTCAGAGAGACCATCTTCAACCTACGCCTCCCAGAGATTGATAAACCATAGGTCATCCACTTGAGGGAAAATTGTTGTTTTCCTTCAAAACTCTGCGCTTGGAGGCCCAACACGAGTCTATAAGAATAAAGTTGTGTAATAGACATCACCTACCCCAACGACGCCTGACGGCACATGTAGACCATGCCCGGGGGCTCCTATTTGTGCAACAAACATGAGTCTTTACTGCCCTGACTTATGCACAGGTGCGCTGCGAATTCTTGTGTTTAGGTACCAAGTCTCATATGCAGCTAGACCAGAAAAGCCACTCTTTATGAAATCAACGAAAGAATTAAGAAGACCAAGCACTAGGAGAAGCTACAAATACCTCAACGGAAGCAGCCAACTCCGGACGAGCCAACAAGTCAAGCCCTGGCAACCCCCCTCAGGCATGGGCTTCCCGCCAACACCAGCGATCCGCCTCTTTCATTAGCTGATAGCTAGATCAATGAGGTGTCGAGCGCACAGGTGCTTAGGTGGATGTAACCCGTGCATGTCAACTTGTTGAGGGGGTAAAACACCTTTTTGACACATATCCTGATGGCGTGTCACGCTAATAGGAGGTAGTTTGCTAAGCAGCGCGGTAGCCTTGCCGGGCTTTGACCTCCACTTGACACCTGGCAACGCGTTTAATGCGTTTTGTCCTAACTGCCAGAGTTAGGTATGATAGTTCTACATCAGTCTAATCACCCCTGTAATGACCTGTTGGCCACTCTGGTAACCCCTTGAGCTATAAAAGGAGGGCCAGGGAAACATTAGAAGGGGTTCGAATCTTAGCAACCCTCACGCATAGGCATTCGTGCAGCTGCTCTCTTCCCGCCTCTTGCTGGGGGAGAGCGCTCCGTTCACTTGTGCTCAACATCACCAATACACCCAAAGGCAGGAGTAGGGTTTTACACCTCCGGGCAGCCCGAACCGTGGTAAAATCGTGCGCTCCTTGTTGTGTTTGCTCTTTGCATTGATCTGTGCCCCTCGCCAAACCATCAAAGGGGTTGCACTGCCCCATAGATCACCGGCTCCACGCCGACACACACTGGAGCAACAAGCCAGAAGACCCCTTCAGGAGCTCCAGAGGATCGTGTATAGAGAGACACATAGCTCTATACTTTTTGACCTTTTTGGTAACTTGTTGCCAAAGGGGGAGAAAGGGTATAGATCATAGGCTGACAGAGAGAGAGAGAGAGAGAGAGAGAGAGAGAGAGAGAGAGAGAATGTCTCGCTTTTGCTCTTCCATTTTATTTGAGTTTTTGCTACTATGTCTGTTTGATTCATGCTACTTGGTTGTTTTGATGCTCGTGAGATACTATGTTTGGTCGTGTGGTTGATCATACTATGCTTATTGTGTGCTTTATGCTTACACTACAAAAAAGACACATCTGTGACATTTTGGGCCGAACAAAACTTTTTCTGTAATGCTTATGACACTTCTATGATGATAATTGTGACAAAACCCGGTATCATCATACATGTGGTGGGATCCTACTTCTATGACAAAAAGTCATGACAGAAAATGGGCTTTTCATCCTGGGCGGGACAGAGACGCAGTTGCATGACATTCTTTGGGCCGTCCATGACGGAAAAAACCGTGACAGAATCAAGGGTGAGGAAAATATTGGGGATTTCCCAGTTACGCTGGGTGGTCGAGGCCGAGCGATGCATGGAAGGATTGCGTGTTTCTCTCGTACACGTACGCACGTGGGTGTGAGATGTTGGGCTCTAACTGAACCTGAGCGAGGCGTTCGCCTACTGAACTCGAGCGACTGCATTGGCTACGCGTTACTGAGCCCAAGCGATCGATTGATCCCTGGCTGTTAACTGAACCCGATCGAGCGATTCCTTCGCTACTGCTGCTAACTGAAGCCGATCGAACCTCCTGCCTCTTGATGAACAATGAGAATTGCTGGGTGTTGGATAAACAATTCCCGGTGGGGGTTGGATGAAAAGGACCCCGCAGTAGTAGAGGTCGTTGCTGCTGGATGAACAGGACCCCGATCGAGCCGGTTGGGCGTGGATGCATAGGACCCCCATGGAGGGCTGGTTGAACAGTAGCCGGTGGAGGGATGGATGAACAGTAGCCCGTGGAGGGGTGGTTGAATAGTAGCCGGTGGAGGAGCGGTGGAGGCTGGATGAACAGGAGCCCGTGGATGAACAGTAGCTGGTGGAGGCAGGAGGGAGACGCCGTGGATGAACAGTCGCAGGTGGAGGCTGGAGGAGGTCGACGGTGGATGAACAGTAGCCCATGGAGGTTGGAGCGAGGCTGTACACGGTGGATGAATAGTAGCCTGTGGAGTCCTGTTTTGTGGTACGCCACACCCCCCCCAATTGAACAGGACCCCCGTTTCGACCGTAGGAGGTCGAAGAGAAGTCCGTTTCCTCCGTTTTGTGGTACGCCACACCCCTCCCGATCAATAGGACCCCGTTTCGACCATAGGAGCTCGAAGAGAAGTCCGTTTCATCTGTTTTGCGGTATGCCAGACCCCTCCCGGTGAACAGGATCTCGTTTCGACCATAGGCAGTCGAACGATAGGCTGTTTCCTCCGTTCTGCGGTACGCCAGGCCTCGTTTCGGCTGTTCCGTCCAAGCTGGTTGGCTCCCGATGAACAGGACGCGTTATGTTGCCTCCTGATGAACACGACACAGTTTGTCCGTTCCGACCCAGCCGGTTGGCTACCGATGAACAGGACATCATCACTACTCTCCGCTGCCTCTCCATGTACATGAGCCCTGGCTGTATGTATGCGCGAGTAGGCGTTCGAGACCCCGCCTGTATGTGCATATGTGGTCATATTTACTTTCTTGCACCACGGTTGTATGTACGTGTACACGATATAGATGGGACTACATGACATGCTACGTTCGCGCCTCTACTACGACACATGCCCTTCCTTACTCAGCCATGGTTCCTCGCTGCAGCCTACAGACAGACCGATCGACCAGTATGTACGTATACGTTCGCGACCAGACATACAACCCTACGTACGGTTCAACCAGGTGGGTCCCAGCTGTCAGGGAGGTAAGGAGGCACTTCCTTGCGTGCGAAGATATAGCTGGTGGGTCCCAGCTGTTGGGGGAAGAATCATATTTTTGCTCGTAATATGGACGCGCTTCCTTGCGTGCGAAGATGTAGCTGGTGGGTCCCAGCAGTCAGGGGGAAATGTTTTTTCGTGAAATATGGTGGCCCATCCCGTGGGTCCCTGCTGTCAGGTAGAGGAATCATTATTTTGTGTGTAATAAGGAGGCACTTCCTTGATGCGGCCGTGGACCCAGCTGTCAGCCTCTCCACGTACAGTACTCTTCCGATGGAAGTCGTTACTTAAGCACGCCGTGCTGAGAGCACCGAGGCGGTGGACGATGGTGAGGCCTAGGAAGGGGACGACACGGAGCCGGGGAAGATGCGGTAGTGGATGCCCACGCGGAGAGGAGTACGAGGGTTGAGTGGTTCGGCTGTGGTGTAAGGCTGCCATCGCGGCATAATAACGGGGGTTGTGGGTGAGTAGAGGGATGGCCTGGCCAGAGGTTGGAGTAGGGTGTGGCGGTCAGGCCTACGCGGCAACAGAGCCGGCCACGGGTGGCAGGATCAGGCGGCATGACCGGCGCTGGTTTGGGCAGCTGCAGCAAGAAGACCAGAGGTTGAAGAAGCACTACAACCATTGGATGGAAATCGTACGGTCACTGGAGCTAGAATCGTTCATATTGACTAAGTTGACAAAACCCTCCGTCCGCGTGAGTAGGCCCACAAGTTAGCCTCCAACTATGGTGAGTCCCAGATAGCAGGGGGAGTATTCATTTTTTGTGCGCTGACCATGCCGGCCGAGCGCATCCAAGATGGTGGACGATGGCAAGGCCCTGGATAACAACGAGCCGGAGATGGGATGACGCGGGAGTGGAGTCGCAGACAGAGAAGTGTACGAGGGTTAATTGGTTCTGGTGTGGTGTGGTTCGGTAGTCGGTGGAGAAGAACAGGAGGTGTGGAGGGGTGGAGGGATGGATTGGCCGGCGGTGGGGTAGCGCTTCACAGCGAAGCGTGCTAAGCAGAGATGCTAGCAGCAGGAGGCGGGACCAGGTGGCCCCGGCGATGCAGGAGGAAGAAGACGAGAGAATTAAGATGGATGCTGTCGTTGGATGTAAATCCAACGGCTATCGATGTCAAAATCATTTGTTGACTAAGTTGACAACGACTTGCGTTGGCTTCGACCTATTGGCCCATATTTCAGCCTCCAGAAATGTCGCATATATTCAACCCATTTTTTCAGAATTTACAGTCCATTTGATGTTCTTTTGAGAATTACAGTCCATTTGCTGGGCTGGGTGAACAAATAATGTAGCGTCCATGCGGCCCATTTTTTTAAAACTACAACCCATTTTCAGTTTCTCGAAATACATGAATTTGCTGGCTAGCTGAACAAAGAATGTATCAACCATGCGGCCAATTTATTTTTTCCTAAAAAATTACAGCCCATTTGCACTTTCTCGAAATACACGATTTTGCTGGGCTAGTTCTAATTATAATGTTGGGTTGGGCACAGCAATGTTATCAAAAAATAAATAGGGGCTGAGCATTTTGTCACAAATATATTTAAATAATAAGTGCTTTATTATTACATTGGTCTTTAAATCTTACCAAGCTTTTGTACACGATCACCAGGATTTTTGTTGCCTTAATGTAAAAAAATCTAGGATTTTATTGTTAAAAAATTATTTTTATAGGTTAATAAGACGTTGGATATTCTTTTCTTATATATGTAAGTATATGTTAAATATATGATGACAATAACAACAATATATAATAACATATAAAACAATATAAATATATATAATGTAGTTAGAAGGGAAACATAAGTTGGACCTGGTGTTCCTATTCTTATATAGAAAAATAGAACAGACCTCTGCGTTTTCTACCAAAACATACATAAGTTGGTGTCACATCCCTAGTTTTGGTAATGTCTAGTGCTAGCCTCTGGTGTTGCATCATGTTTATTTTGCTCAGAATTTGAAAATGGGGATGACAGAACCCCCAGCACCCCCTGAATTCAACTAGGGTTACTAAAATCTTTTCCAATGAACCTGAATTGCCCTTCTAAAATGTTCATCACCTTTGCCTTGGTCTAGAACCTCTGACAAAAATGGTGCACACTTTTGTAGGACATCACAAGATCACTGGATTAAATCATATGTTAATTGCATTTGGACATTTAAATACTAGAAAATATTTTAAATGTCCAAATAATCATAAACTAAAATGTTTACTGTTGGAAATATTCCAAACAGTGGCCATGAGAAGTTTCATGATTTTTGAGTTAGTTTTAGTATTTTTAATAAAGCTCTAAAGTTGCAGAAAAATAGAAAAACAGAAACAATTAAGTAAGAGAAAGAGATAAGGCCACTAGGCCACTCACCTGGACCTACCCGGCGGCCCAATTTAGGCCCAGCCCACCACGCGCCGTCGTCCTCCTGGCGCTAGTCGGCCAGGCGCGCGCCCGACGCACGCGCACGCATGGCAAGCCACGCCACCAGGGCGCCTGCCTGCCTCCTCCTGCCAGCGAGACGTCGCAAGAAACCGCCCCGGAGCCGTCTGGATCGCGTCGACCGCTCCATTTCTCCCCCTTGTCTCTCCCTCACCCTCCCGACGCCATAGCCGAACGCTACCGTCGGCGCCGCTCGCTGTCACCGCATCCACCGTGTTCCCCGAGTCGCCCCGAGCTATCCCTGAGCTCCACCACCTCGTTCCCTACCTCCTCACCGAGCCACGCGATCGGGAGGGCCCCGGAGCGCCGCCCCCGACGCTTTTCCCCTCCTCGGCCGCCGGAGATCCGCCTTGCCGCCCCGCTCAGCTCCGGCCTTATCTAAGCCCGCTTCGACGCTTGTTGCAGCAGCTGTGAGCTGCTGCTCCTTCTCCCCTCTCTGTTTTCTCGGTTGCACGCCGTAGCTGCCGCTTCGCCAATGACGGAAACCCGCCGCCGCCCGTACTTGCCGCTGACGATGCTCCGGTGACCACTTGGTCCCGGGAGCACGTCCATCCTGCTCGCCACATCGCATAGATGGCTTAGGTTCCGCGCACGCATCGCCTAAGCCACCGCAGCCGTGTTTCCGTGCACACCCGAACGCCGGCCGCCGCTGTCAAGCTCGCCAGCGTCGTTTTCGGCCTCCCCGGACCCAACCGCCTGCACCACTGGATGCGACACACATCCAGCTCGCCGTAGGACCAAGCCGCATGCTCAGTCGACAACCGGAGTGCGATTCCGGCGCGCCTCCGCTGCGTTGGATGGTCATCGCCGGCCAAACTCCGACATGCCGACGTGGACGTCATCAGTGCTAACCGCCGCCAGCTAAGCACCCCCTAATAGGCACTGACAGTGGGCCCAACCACTGGTCAAACCCCAGTCAGTGCTGGGTTTGATCGGGATTAGCCTTGTGTCACTGACGTGTGGACCCCACACTTTAGGTTTGACCCTGGTCAGCGCTATTGACTTGCTGATGCAGGCATGACGCAGTGCTGACACAATAAACCCTTTTCTAGATTATTTCTAATTTAGAAATATCTGAAAATTTCAGAAAATAGCCAAAACTTCAAAAATTTCATATAAATTTAACCGTAGCTCAGATTGAAATAAGTTATATATGAAAAATTATCAGAAAAATCCAATCTATGCATCTGTACCATTTTCATGCATGTTAGAACAACTTATGGCTTCTTTTGAGGACAAATATTTTAAATGGCATTTGAATTCGACATATGGAGTTTGAATTTGAACCTTGGGTTCAAACCAACTTCATTTAAATCATTGCTAGTTGCATTAGCTCAAATCACAGCATATTGACATGTCATGATCAGCATCATATTGTGGCATTGTATTGATTGTGTTCCCTTTCTGTTGCCGGTGTTTGTCCCCTCTCAGTAGATGTTGTCCCGACGATGAGATCGATGACACCGATGAAGAGCTATTACTATCTTCAGAAGTGCCAGGCAAGCAAAACCCCCTTGTTCATTCCGATACAATCCCACTCTCTCGCTCCTGCTCTCTTTTACTCCATTAGGACAACAACGATTCAACTGTTACATGCTGCGGTAGTTGAACACCTTTCCTCTGCATGACTTGTCATTGCCACAGTAGATAGATGAAACCCACTAGCACGAGTAGGAGTTGTTTGAGACCTGATGTGCCTACTCATTCATGATTGTTTGTCATGCCTACTACTGCTTAGAGTTGAGTCAGGTCTAATTCATCGGGGATGAATTGGAATGGTGACGAACATGTCGTACTGTGTGTGAGCTAAGTGTGTGAACACGATTTGGTAAAGGTAGCGGTGAGAGGCCATGTAGGAGTACATGGTGGGTTGTCTCATTGAAACCATCCTCAGGAACTGAGTTCTGTGTTTGTGGTCCATGAACAGCTACTACCACACATTGGGATCCTTAATTGACTCTCTCGACTTATTAATCGCCTTGATCTCTGTCCAGGAGTTGCAACTAGTTTCTGGTATTTGTAGGATATGTGTTGGAGGATGTGCGTAGCGCTGACCCTAGGGGTGGGCTATGATGCGGTAGAGACACGAGGCACGGTGTACCAGGATGCCCGTTTGGTGCCTCGGGAACCCAGCTCTCATCGTTTGGGGCCGTGAGCGACACCCCGGCCAGTTCTCCTTGTGGATGGAACCCGAATCGGCGATAAACCTGGACTAGAGACTTGTGTGGTTAGTCAGGTCATGGCCGACTCCCTCGCCAAGCTTCCGCTTGAAGGTTGCCGAGATACACGACGTGTTCATGGTGGTCAGTGGAGAGAGCATGTGTGAACAAGTACACCACTGTGTCACGACCGGTTTTTCAATAAAAATATTTATTGAACAACCGACCTATGAAGTCCAATATGAGGAAAAATCCTCCATACCGGTTGACAAAACTTTGATACAATAAGCCAGTAGCATTACAATATTACAAGGGTCGGACTGAAGATGCCCAACCAATTACTACAACACGCCAATGATTAAACATAGTGGCGAATGTGACTCAAAGGTGTGGGGTGGAAATACTACTGACTCGAACTATGAGTGGTTGGTGGAATAACACGGGGTGGTTAATAAGTCTACTACATTGGCGGCTCATCGAGCGTCGAGGTGAGGCTCGATGAATTTATTTGGGTAGCGGAAGCGGATATAACACAATGACTGATCTAGGGGTCGCACGAGACTGACTGGGATTCCTCTAGGCGCCGGACTCGCTATCGAACTCTTCATCCATGAGATCGCCTTCGTCGACATCTGGCCAAATCAATAAGCCGGTGAGTACTATGAAAGTACTGCAAGACAGGTCGGACAAAAGATATAACAAATGAATACATGAATGCAACATGGTTAATCTCAACATTTCTCAATTAAAACAGCATAGCAAAAATAATCAAGAAGGGAATCGGCGATAGTCCGCTCAAAAACCCAAAGAAGATAAACTCAAAACCGATCGAATTATGCAGGCGGCGCCTCGAAGGGTGAAGAAATAAGAAAAACATACCACGATCGAGGCGTCGGCGACACCTCATAAAGGGCTTATATTGAAAATAAAGATACATGCGTGCAGCGATCGGACGTCTGGCGACATCACGAAAGGGCTTATAATGAAAGTAAATAACAACAATGCCACGATCGGACGTCTAAGCGACATCACGAAAGGGCTTATAATGAAAATAAATAACAACAATGCCACGATCGGACGTCGAGCAACATCACGAAAGGGCTTATAATGAAAATAAATAACAACAATGCCGCGATCGGACGTCTGAGTGACATCACGAAAGGGCTTATAATGAAAATAAATAACAACAATGCATGATCGGACGTCTGGCGACATCACGAAAGGGCTTATAATGAAAATAAATAACAACAATGCCGCGATCGGACGTCTCGGCGACATCACGTAAAGGGCTTATAATGAAAATAAATAACAACAATGCATGATGGGGACGTCGGCGACATCACGAAGGGCTTTCATCACAAGAAAATAGCACTCGTAATAAATATTCAACACAGGAGTATAAACGGGTTAGTCCATCCACAGGAATAAACATATAACCAGACTTAGTACTCATGTGAAACACCGGAGTATCTGTCACCAAAAATCACACTTGTCAGGATAAGATAATACAGAACTTGGACATGGATAAGATTATTCGAGGAATTTAGGACTCTGCAGAGTTTTACTAAAATTACTCACAGCCAATGGATTTCCGTTGTCCTGAAGGACTAGTTCCGTTTATGGTATTTCGGAAGAAACACAGCTAACCAGTACACACCCATCCTACCTCACGAATGCCAGGAATCACCCTAGACATCGTCCGAGAAAAACTTTTGAGACGGGAGATCACAATCTCGAATAGCATGGGATCAAATTTATATTCAGCGCTCTAAGGGGTGCCCCCTCTCGGTCCCAACCGAAACACCCATGCCCCTGACGGATGGTGGCTTTAATCCAGGCCATGGAACCATCATCACGGCCTCTCCATTTGGTGTGTACCAGGAAGCGGTTCGCAACTTACTAAGCCATATCCCTTGCGGAAAACATGTGGTAGTACGGGAAGGGAAATGGATGGGAACCGAATCGTCTGAGTTGACACTGAAGTCAAATAGCATGGCATAAGACTGGCATGCTAGAACACTGCCATCTTACCCATCCTCATGCCAGCACATGGCCATGCACATTCACATCCAATACGTATGGATTATCGAACTCACTTGCCTCAAATTTGCATGAAAAATAACCTTCATCGGTATGCTCACAAACATGCCATGAAACTACTTAATGCAAACCTGCCAGAACACTCATCATATCAAAAGTTCAAACATGCTTGCCTGGTTCAGAGTAGTCGGGGTCTAGCTTCGTGAAGTTCGCGGTTCCGTCACCTCCTCCGGTATCTATGGTAACAAAAATACACGCGCTTAACGTAAATAACGTGGAGTACAGAAAGTTGGTCCAAAAATATTTCAAATAAATCCTATAAAAACTAGACAAAATTATAAGACTGTCGGAAAAAGAATCACTCAAAAATCACTTTTATTAAAGAGTTATAAGGGTTTGTGTCAGGACTCATCTGTAATGAAACGAGAAAAGTTCCAGGGTTTAAGCGAGAAAACAGAAAACGGTTCGAATAGAAACGCAGAAGCCCACATGGAAAACGTACTCTGCCGAAGGCGCCAACGGAAAAACAGTTCGCGGAAAAGAAAGAGAGGTGACATGGGGGTCCACATGTCGAGTTTAAAAGACCTCGTCGGCGCCCGAAGGCTGTGGTGGTCGCCGGCTTCGAACCACGGCGAGTCAGGGAGATCGGAGTGTACCAAGAGTATCAGTGTGTCCTTCCACGTCGGTGGGTGGTGGACTTGGGCGTCGGGGAGCACCACGTCGACGGCGACACTTTCTCCAGCGGACGGCGGCTCGGGCGATGGTGGATCTCGCCGAGGAGGGTTGCAAGGTTCGAATTGAGGTGGGGGTTAGAGCACTAGGTGTAAGAGAAGGCTGCGGACGAGGTTTGGGTGCCGGAGATGGCCTCACCGCATGATGAATCAAGCTGGTGGCCGAGGCGGATCGAGGCGGCCGGAGTTGGGGGAGGAGACCTCCTCGAGGTCCTCCTAGTGGCTAGGCAGGGTCTTGGTGAAGTGCAGGGGTGGTGTGTGCACGAGAGTGAGCTCGGGGCTCCTTTTTATAGGTGATCCGAGGTGGTGGCCGTGAACGGACTTCTCTGGTGATGGTTACGGCGGCGCAGAGCTTGGTCGGGGAGGTTTAGGGAGTGGGGCGTCAGCGTGGAGTTCCACTGGTGCCGTTTTGACGCTAAACCAACTTGGATTAGGAGCCCTGGGTGGATTCGACGAAACGGGGCGGCTCGGGTCCGTCGGCGGCAGAGAGCACGCTCTGTGCGTGCCGCGCCACGGCGACGGTGTTGCATGCGTGTGCTGGCGAGGAAGTGGCCACGTGGAGCCACCAGAGTGATTGGGTGGCGCCGAACGGCGTTACGCCCCCGTTCTGCTCCCGGTCGGCCGCTACGGTGGTTCGGCCACCGCAAGACACGCACGCCAGCAGCGGGAGAAGCGCCACCGGCGCCGAGCAGCGCCAAGCATGTGTGTGAGGCTCGGACAGGCACGCTTAGGCCGTGAGCAACGTGCCAAAGGCACTGTGAACATGTGACTGAATTAAGCGGCGAAGATTGACACCGAAACTCTGAACTTTCTGAATTTAGCGAAGATGCATGTAAACAAAGGTGCATGCAAGGTGCTCGGCAGAATGGTTTTGTACGTGGGAAATTTTTCTTGAGCTGATCTTTGGTGTGGTGGTCTCTCATTGCATCTGAGGGCTGCCTGAATTTTGGTAGAATTTTTCGAGAAGTGTAGATATGAATTTCACCAAACTTGGCAAATCTGGTCCAAACTTGGCAAAGGAGTGAAATTTGAAATATTTGAAAAGGAGAAGAGTGGATCAAGATGGTTACGGGTTGTGGGTACCAAGGACTATCCAAGGGAGTTGGTTTGAGGTCAAAACTCAAAAGCATTAGGGTACTTGCTTTGCAAATTACTTAGGCTCAAAAGAAAAGACAGAATTATTTTGGGAGAGGAAATAATTGGAATAAAGTCCAAAAATGGATTTTACTAGTTTGGACAGAATGTTTGAGTGGTACCAAAGTGGAAGGAGGGTTTTGGGAGAAATTTACCACAAGAGGCATGGTAAAATCAAGGATGGATCAAAACCAAAGAATAACCCAATACCAAAAGGTTTCTTTTTAGAAGTAAATAAATCCAAGAAATGCTTTTGAGAAGAAAAATTCAGAAGAGAGGTTTTTAAGAAGGGTTTAAATGACCTTCTTCAAACCAAGCAAGGCTTTGGCTGAAAACAAAAACAACACAAATTTTGGAGTGTCACAGCACCTACCCCCTTAGGAAAAATCTCGTCCCCGAGATTCCAGTTGATTTTCAAATAATTGTGGGTGCTCTGTTCGAAGGAAATCCTCTCTTTCCCAAGTGGCTTCATTTTCGGTGTGGTTGCTCCACTGAACTTTGAAGAACTTGGTGGTTTTCTGTCGGGTTCTCCTTTCCGACTCTTCCAAGATTTTTATCGGATGCTCCCGATATGTGAGATCTGGTTGCACGTCAATGTTTTTATGGGGTACTTGTTTCTCTGGGTTGCTTACGCACTTCCTCAATTGGGAGACGTGGAATACGTCGTGGATGTCGGATAATTCTTTGGGTAAGTCTAGGCTGGTAGGCCACCGTGCCTCTTCGTGCTACTATGCGAAAGGCCCGATGAATCTCGGTGCTAGTTTTCCTTTAATCTTGAATCGGTGCAGGCCTCTCATGGGTGATACTCGTAGATACACAAATTCACGGGTTCAAAATGGACTCCACGATGCTTGATCATAATAACTCTTTTGTCGACTTTGGGCTGTCTTGAGCCGGTCCTTAATTACCTTGACTTTACCCTCGGCCTCCTTGAGCAGTGTCTGGGCGAAGATATGACTGTCTCCGGTTTCCGACCAATTTAGCGAGGTCACGACATCTTCGCCGTCTGAGCTTCAAATGGTGCCATTTGCAGGCTGGACTGATAGTTGTTGTTATATCACGAATTCTGCGTATGGTAAGCTCTCCTCCCAAGCTGGTCCCATAGGTGAGGACACATGCTCTCGGCATATCTTCTAGTATTTGATTTACTCGTTCGATCTGCCCATCACATGCAGGGATGGTATGCGATCTTGAATGCCACCTGAGTTCAGAGCTTGTTGTAAGTGATCCCAAAACCGGAGACAAATTGAGTGCCTCTGTCCGAGATTATTTTCTTTGGACTCCATGTAGGCAAACTATCACGGGAGAGGTAGAGCCTAGCAAGCTTCGAGTGGTGTGTGTTGTCTTCACGGGATGAAGTGAGCTACTTTAGTCGATCTATCGGTGATTACCCATATGGCATCATGTCCGTGTCGTGACCGAGGTAGTCCAACAATAAAATCCATTCCAATTTCGTCCCATTTCCACTCGGGTATCTTATTCGGTTGCAATAGTCCGGCGGTTTACGGTGCTCGGCCTTGATGCGTTGACAAGAGTCACAACATGCAATAAGCGTGGCTATATCTCTTTTATACCATGCCACCAAAATGTCTCTTGAAGATCTTTGTACATTTTGTTCCTCGGGATGGATTGAATATGGAAGCGGTGTGGCTTTCAGCCCGGATTTCTTGTTTAAGGTCATGAATATTTGAATGCGCAGAGCCTATTCCCATTACCACAATATTCCTTGCTCATCAATACTGAATTCTGAGGCCTTGCCCAATTTCATCTTACGCTTTATGCCTTCAATGCTGGAGTGTCCATGTTGAGCCTCTTTAACCTTCTCTATCAGGGTAGGCTGTACTTCTAAATTTGACACACTGCCTTTGGTGACCACCATCAGGTTGAGCCTTGCGAACTCCTGCTGGAATTCAGGTCTTAAGTCTGGCATGTTGTCGTTGTCTAGACTGGGATTTCGACTCAGAGTGTCTGCTACAACATTTGCTTTGCCCGGGTGGTAGTGGATACCAACATCATAATCCTTTACTAATTCCAACCAGCGTCGCTGCCGTAAATTCAGTTCTGGTTGTGTGAAAATATACTTGAGGCTTTTGTGGTCCGTGTATATTTTAGCGATTACCAAGTAGAAAGTGTCTCCATTCCTTGAGTGCATGTATCACTGCTTGCTAATTCCAGTTCATGGGTAGGGTAATTTTCCTCATGCTTATGGAGCTGTCTCGGAAACATATGCGACAACCTTGCCTTCTTGCATTAATACGCACCTTTTGAGGCCCTTTCGAGATGCGTCACAAAATACTTCAAAATTCTTGTGTATATCTGGCACAATTAATCTTGGTCTGTTGTCGGTTTCCTCTTTAGTTCTTGGAAACTTTTCGCAGGCTTCCGTCCATTCAAACTTCGTGTCTTTCTTGAGTAGTTGCGTCATTGGCTTTGCTATGGTGGAGAATCCTTCAATAAATCTTCGGTAGTATCCTGCCATTCCCAAGAAACTTCGTACATCCGTCACCGGCTGGTGGCTTCCAGCCAAGCACGGCCTATGACTTTTTCCGGGTCTCTGGCGATACCTTCTTGAGTTAGTACGTGGCCCGGAAAACCTACTTGCTTTAGCCAAAATTCACACTTGCTGAATTTGGCGTACAACCGATGTTTCTGAGTTCTCCTAGTACAATCCGGAGATGTTCGGCGTGTTCTTACGGTGTTTTGGAGTATACGAATATCATCGATAAATACCACAACAAACTTATCCATAAACTTCATGAATACTTTGTTCATGAGGTGAACAAAATATCTTGGCGGTGTTTGTCGGTCCGAATGGCATTACGGTGAACTTCGTACAATCCGTGTCACGGAGGTGAAGGCGGTCTTGGGAATATCCTCGGTTCGTACTTTCAGTTGATGATATCCCGATCTCAAGTCAATCTTTGAGAATACCTTGGCCTTAGCGAGTTGATCGAATAAATCATTTATTCGCGGCATCGGATATTTGTTCTTGATTGTGACCATGTTTAGCGCTCGATAGTCTATGCACAATCTCGGTGTTCCATCCTTCTTTTGGCGAATAAAATTGGTGAACCCCATGGTGAGGAACTGCTCGTATGTACCCTTTTTCCAACAGTTCCTTTATTTGCTTCTTCAGCTCCACCAATTCGGATGGTGCCATTCTCAGTATGGTTTCTTGTATATGGAGGCGGTTCGGGTGCTAGCTCAATGCTGAATTCTATCTCTCGATCTGGTGGCATGCCCGGTAGTTCTTCGGGAATACATCAGGAAATTCACACCTCTTTGGAACTTTGCTCAATTCAGAAATATCCACCTTGTTCAATCTCGGTTGCTGGATATTTTTCTTTCCTTGGCTGAAACTTTTATGGTCTTCCCGTGGTGATGGGTGAGAATTACGGTCCTGTTGAAGCGGTCGATAAAACCTTTGTTGGTGGTTAACCAATCCATCCCTAAGATGACATCCAGTCCTTTATTTTCCAATACGATAAGATTTGCGTGAAACTTCAACCCTTCAAACTCGATAACCACCCCACGGCAATAATGCAGGGTAACTTGCTTAATTCCGGGGGACTTGGCGATCATAGATTTTCCCAAGGGAAGCATCGAAAAATTATTTTGCAAAGCAAAACTTTTTGAAACGAGCGAGTGAGAAGCTCGAATCAAACAAAACCATGGCAGGTATTGTGTTGACGGAAACGCATCGAGTCACGATATCACGGGGCGTTTTGTGCTTCCTCTTTGGTCACGTGGTTCAAATGACCCTTCATGTGGTTGTTATTTGGGTTGAAAATGTTGCGCTTTGGTGCGAATTATTGCTTCCGTTGTTCGGCTTTGGGGTCGAGTTCCTTGGCTTGGGGCCTTTGCTTGGCGTAGTGTCCTTCTTCTCCACAAGCGTAACAGTAACGCTTGGGCGGTATGTGAACTCCTTGTCCCTTGCGTGGAAATTCTTGATTGGGCGTGAGATGCTTGTCGTGGGTTTGGGTGTCCAGTTATTCTGTACATCTATCTTGCTGCGGTGGTTGCGGGTGTGTTTAATCTGGTCCCTCTTTCACTTACGGAAATCTTCTAAGCTGCGTCTCTCATTTTCCAAGGTAATGGCCTTATCCACCAGCGTCTTAAAATCTGGAAATGTGTGTACGACCAATTGACATTTAAGCGCGGGTGTCAGACCGTCTAGGAATTTCTCCATCTTTTTGTTTTCTGACATACGCTCCTCGTTGGCGTAGCGAGGTAAAGGTGGTAAACCGACTGTTGTATTCTCGACATTGTCATTGTCCTTTGCTTGAGGTCATCAAATTCTCTCTTTTTGATCTTCATAAGGCTCTTAGGAATATGTGCCCCATGAAAACCTTCTTTAAATTCTTCCCATGAAATATTATCTTCGTTGGGGTGCATGTGCAGGAAATTTTCCCACCACGATGCGGCTGCTCCAGTGAGATAATGCGGAACATAAAGTACTTTCTCAAGGTCTAAACACTGGGAGATAATTAATTTTCTCTCCATGTCTCGAAGCCAGTCCTCGGCTTCCAGAGGTTTTTCATTGTGAGAAAATGTTTGGGGCCAGCGTCTTACGTAGCTCGAGATAACTTGGATTGCTGCTGATACGGTCCATGGTGATTTCCCATATTAATGACTTGGTTCAGTATTTCACGATGTTGCTGCTGACTTTGTTCATAAAGACGGCACATTTGGGAAAGTGTCGTTTCAACATCCTGCTGATTTATGCATCCTGTGTGAAATTGTTGCACAGGGGTGTGCCATAATTTTCCTCTGTCGGAGTTGGCATGGAGCGCGTCCAAGGACGAGACATAGTTCACTCTGGGGATATATTTTGAAACACTCATAAGAAAAGGAGTTGAGCCGCAAAAATCAATAAATTCAAGAAGATGCAACAAAAATTGCAAAAGCTCCAAGATTTTTCAAGAGAGAAAAAAATACGTTTGCGCACGGAGAAGGACTGTTCATTACATATCTTACACGCAAGCAGTAATTATACAATACATCACTCAGGATATGCGTACATAAATCCTGACATGTTATTTAGTCTAGTGCACTCCTCCGGATCCTACATGATGCGCAAACAGACTACTTCTCACAGCCTATTTACATATAAACATATCGCACAAGTCGGTACATCGCATGCATGCTAAGCGCAGTTAGTCGGAGATGGTAAGGATTTCCCTTGGCCTGCCAAGGGTGAGGCGTAGAGAGGCTGGGGACTCAACCTCCTCCTCGGAGATAGGCTCTCGACGAGAGGTGCTACAGCGGAGTTTGTGGAGCAGGTGCCTGTCTTGGGGACAACACGAATCTGGCGGGCACGAGGGTGGTGCGAGAGCGAACCGGAGTAGGCGCAATGGCGTGGTTGAATTCCTCCGTGGTAGGCAGGTGACGAGTAGCGGTGCGGCGGTAAGGCGAGCGATCTTGATGATGAGGCGAAAGTCGGTGGTGGTGCAGCACGCAGGAGCTCCCTCCTGTTGGCGGTACAGCCATGGACTGATTTCATGCGGGCAGCTACAAAATCGTCCACCAGGTTGTCGAAGGCTTCCTCCAAAGCCCGAAGATACTCGATGAGCATCTCAAAAGCTTCATCCCGTTCTCCTGCAGGGCAAGAAGGCAGCGTAGTGGCAAGTGTATGGCACGTGACATGGCAGGTAGCGGTAGTGACGAGTCTTCATCGAAGGCGGGATATCCACGAGACGGGCTATCGCCTCACGGGCTGCCATACATGGCGCGTGCTTCTCTGTGGGCATGGCTTTCCCCACGAACCGGTAACGCTCAACTCGTCCTCTCTTGAATTCCACCGCGGCTTGGTGCATGGTTAGACGGTCATTGACCTTGTCTTTGAGAGAGAGAGAGAAAGGCTGGCATCTGGCCCCATCACGACTTGGGCGATGAAGGAGAGAAGCTTGACAAACCCGTCGGGCATGTTGGCGAACATCTGCGACTCGCGATCGTTGCTAGCCATCTACAAAAGTAGGCAAAAATCACGAGAGTCAAAACATAAATTTTATCTTGGTATCGAAATTGACTACATTTGTAAAAGTAATAAATAGCTCTACTATGCTAATAACCGATTAGTGATCGTACCTAGTGGCTTCCTACAGTCAGCCTGGCTCTGGTACCAAGCTGGTCACGACCGGTTTTTCAATAAAAATATTTATTGAACAACCGACCTATGAAGTCCAATATGAGGAAAAATCCTCCATACCGGTTGACAAAACTTTGATACAATAAGCCAGTAGCATTACAATATTACAAGAATTCGGATGAAGATGCCCAACCAATTACTACAACACGCCAATGATTAAACATAGTGGCGGATGTGACTCAAAGGTGTGGGGTGGAAATACTCTTGACTCGAACTATGAGTGGTTGGTGGAATAACACATGAGGTGGTTAATAAGTCTCTTTGCATTGGCGGCTCATCGAAAGCGTCGAGGTGAGGCTCGATGAATTTATTTGGGTAAGCGAGCGGATATATCACAATGGTGATCCGAGAATTACGAGACTGACTGGGATTCCTCTAAGCGTCGGACTCGCTATCGAACTCTTCATCCATGAGATCGCCTTAAATCGACATCTGGCCAAATCAACAAGCCCGGTGAGTACTATGAAAGTACTACTTAAGACAGTTCGGACAAAAGATATAACAAATGAATGCATGAATGCAACATGGTTAATCTCAACATTTCTCAATTAAAACAGCATAGAAAAATAATCAAGAAGGGAATCGGCGGTAGTCCGCTCAAAACCAAAGAAGATAAACTCAAAACCGATCGAATTATGCAGGCGGCGCCTCGAAGGGTGAAGAAATAAGCAAAACATGCCACGGTCGGGCGTCTGGCGACACCTCATAAAGGGCTTATATTGAAAATAAAGATACATGCGTGCCGCGATCGGACATCTGGCGACATCACGAAAAGGGCTTATAATGAAAGTAAATAACAACAATGCCACGATCGGACGTCTGGCGACATCACGAAAGGGCTTATAATGAAAATAAATAACAACAATGCCATAGTCGGACGTCGGCGACATCACGGGAAGGGCTTATAATGAAAATAAATAACAACAATGCATGATCGGACGTCTGGCGACATCACGAAAGGGCTTATAATGAAAATAAATAACAACAATGCAGCGATCGGACGTCGGCGACATCACAGAAAGGGATTATAATGAAAATAAATAACAACAATGCCGCGATCGGACGTGTGGCGACATCACGAAAGGGCTTATAATGAAAATAAATAACAACAATGCAGCGATCGGACGTCTGGCGACATCACGAAAGGGCTTTCATCACAAGAAAATAGCACTCGTAATAAATATTCAACACGGGAGTATAAGCAGGTTAGTCCATCCACAAGAATAAACATTTAACGGACTTAGTACTCATGTGAAACACCGGAGTATCTGTCACCAAAACTGACACTTGTCGAGGATAAGATATCTGAGAACTTGGACATGGATAAGATGATTCGAGGAATTTAGGACTCTGCAGAGTTTGTACTAAAATTACTCACAGCCAACGGATTTCCGTAGTCTGAAGGACTAGTTCCGTTTATGGTATTTCGAAGAAACACAGCTAACCGGTACACACCCATCCTACCTCACGAATGCCAGGAATCACCCTAGACATCGTCAGGAAAACTTTTGAGACGGGAGATCACAATCTCGAATAGCATGGGATCAAATTTATATTCAGCGCTCTAAGGGTGCCCCTCTCGGTCCCAACGGATACACCCATGCCTGACCGGATGACTGGCTTTAATCCAGGGCCATGGAACCATCATCACGGCCTCTCCATTTGGTGTGTACCAGGAAAGCGGTTCGCAACTTACTAAGCCATATCCCTTGCGGAAAACATGTGGTAGTACGGGAAGGGAAATGGATGGCAACCGAACTGATACGGGTTGACACTGAAGTCAAATAGCATGGAATAAGACTAGCATGCTACAACACTGCCATCTTACCCATCCTCATGCCAACACATGGCCATGCACATTCACATCCAATACGTATGGATTATCGAACTCACTTGCCTCAAATTTGCATGAAAAATAACCTTCATCGGTATGCTCACAAACATGCCATGAAACTACTTAATGCAAACCTGCCAGAACACTCATCATATCAAAAGTTCAAACATGCTTGCCTGGTTCAGAGTAGTCGGGGTCTAGCTCGGCAAAGTTCGCGGTTCCGTCACCTCCTCCGGTATCTATGGTAACAAAAATACACGCGCTAACGTAAATAACATGGAGTACAAAAAGTTGGTCCAAAAATATTTCAAATAAATCCTATAAAAAACTAGACAAAATTATAAGACTGTTAGAAAAAGAATCACTCAAAAATAACTTTTTATTAAAGAGTTATAAGGGTTTCATCCGAGGACTCATCTGTAATGAAACGAGAAAAGTTCGAGGGTTTAAGCGAGAAAACAGAAAACGGTTCGAATAGAAACGCGCAAGCCCACAGGGAAAAGCATTACTCTTGAAGGCGCCAGCGGAAAAAGCGGTTCGGGAAAAGAAAGAGAGGCTGACATGGGGGTCCACATGTCAGGTTTAAAAGACCTCGCCGGCGCCCAAAGGCTGCGGTGGTCGCCGGCGTCGAACCACGGCGAGTCAGGGAGATCGGAGTGTACCAAGAGTATCAGTGTGTCCTTCCACGTTGGTGGGTGGTGGACTTGGGCGTCGGGGAGCACCACGTCGACGGCGACACTTTCTCCGGCGGACGGCGGCTCGGGCGATGGTGGATCTCGCCGAGGAGGGCTGCAAGGTTCGAATTGAGGTGGGGGTTAGAGCACTAGGTGTAAGAGAAGGCTGCAGACGAGGTTTGGGTGCGGAGATGGCCTCACCGCAGTGAATCAAGCTGGTGGCCGAGGCGGATCGAGGCGGCGGAGTTGGGAGGAGACCTCCTCGAGGTCCTCCTAGTGGCTAAGCGAGGTCTTGGTGAAGTGCACGAGGGTGGTGTGTGCGAGAGTGAGCTCGGGGCTCCTTTTATAAGCGATCCGAGGCGGTGGCGATGAACGGACTTCTCCGGTGATGAATTCTGCGGCCTGTGAGCTTGGTCGGGGAGGTTTAGGGAGTGGGGCGTCGGCGTGGAGTTCCTTGGTGCCGTTTGGCGCTAAACCAACTTGGATTAGGAGCCACAGGTGGATTCGGCCAGAGCAGGCGACTTCGGGTCCGTCGGCGGCGAAGAGCATGCTCTGTGCGTGCAGCGCCACAGCGACAGTGTTGCATGCGTGTCTTTGGCGAGAAGTAGCCACGTGGAGCCACCAGAGTGATTGGCGGCGCCCGAGCGGCGTTACGCGCCGTTCTGCTCGGTCGGCCGCTACGGTGGTTCGGCCACCGCAAGACACACCGGCCAGAGTGGGCGAGGCGCCACCGGCGCCGAGAACGCGCCAAGCACGCGTGTGAGGCTCCGGACGAGCACGCGAGGCCGTGAGCAACGTGCCAAAGGCACTGTGAACATGTGACTGAATTAATCGGCGAAGATTGACCTTTGAAACTCTGAACTTTCTGAATTTAACTGAAGATGCACAGAAACAGTGCATGCAAGGTGCTCGACATAATGGTTTTGGCACGTGGGAAATTTTTCTTGAGCTGATCTTTGGTGTGTTGGTCTCTCATTGCATCTGAGGGCTGCCTGAATTTTGGTAGAATTTTTGGAGAAGTGTAGATATGAATTTCACCAAATTTGGCAAATCTGGTCCAAACTCGCAGTGAGTGAAATTTGAAATATTTGAAAAGGAGAAGAGTGGATCAAGATGGTTACGGGTTGTGGGTACCAAGGACTATCCAAGGGAGTTGGTTTGAGGTCAAAACTCAAAAGCATTAGGGTACTTGCTTTGCAAATTACTTAGGCTCAAAAGAAAAGACAGAATTATTTTGGGAGAGGAAATAATTGGAATAAAGTCCAAAAATGGATTTTACTAGTTTGGACAGAATGTTTGAGTGGTACCAAAGTGGAAGGAGGGTTTTGGGAGAAATTTACCACAAGAGGCATGATAAAATCAAGGATGGATCAAAACCAAAGAATAACCCAATACCAAAATGGTTTCTTTTTAGAAGAAAATAAATCCAAGAAATGCTTTTGAGAAGAAAAATTCAGAAGAGAGGTTTTTAAGAAGGGTTTAATGACCTTCTTCAAACCAAGCAAGGCTTTTGCTGAAAACAAAAACAACACAAATTTTGGAGTGTCACAGCACCTACCACCTTAGGAAAAATCTCGTCCCGAGATTCGGTTGATTTTCAAATAATTGTGGGTGCTCTGTTGAAGGAAATCCTCTCTTTCCCAAGTGGCTTCATTTTGATTGTGGTTGCTCCTTTGAACTTTGAAGAACTTGGTGGTTTTCTGTCGGGTTCTCCATTACGACTCTTCCAAGATTTTTATCGGATGCTCGATATGTGAGATCTGGTTGCACGTCAATGTTTTTATGGGGTACTTGTTTCTCTGGGTTGCTTATGCACTTCCTCAAGCGGGAGGCGTGGAATACGTCGTGGATGTCGGATAATTCTTGGGTAAGTCTAGCTGGTAGGCCACCGTGCCTCTTCGTGCTACTATGCGAAAGGCCCGATGAATCTCGGTGCTAGTTTTCCTTTAATCTTGAATCGGTGCAGGCCTCTCATGGGTGATACTCGTAGGTACACAAATTCACCGGGTTCAAAATGGACTCCACGATGCTTCCGATCGTAATAACTCTTTTGTCGACTTTGGGCTGTCTTGAGCGGTCCTTAATTACCTTGACTTTACCCTCGGCCTCCTTGAGCAGGTGCGGGCGAAGATATGACTGTCTCCGGTTTCCGACCAATTTAGCGGGTATGATATCTTCGTCCGTCTGAGCTTCAAATGGTGCCATTTGCAGCTGGGTGATAGCTGTTGTTATATCACGAATTCTTCGTATGGTAAGCTCTCCTCCCAATTGGTCCCATAGGTGAGGACACATGCTCTCAGCATATCTTCTAGTATTTGATTTACTCGATTCGATCGCCCATACATGCAGGGGATGGTATGCGGTCTTGAATGCCGGCTGAGTTCGAGCTTGTTGTAAGTGATCCCAAAACCGGGAGGCAATTGAGTGCCTCTGTCGAGATTATTTTCTTTGGGAGTCCATGTAGGCAAACTATACGGGAGAGGTAGAGCCTAGCAAGCTTCGAGTGGTGTGTGTTGTCTTCACGGGGATGAAGTGAGCTACTTTAGTCGATCTATCGGTGATTACCCATATGGCATCATGTCCGTGTCGTGACCAAGGTAGTCCAACAATAAAATCCATTCCAATTTCGTCCCATTTCCACTCGGGTATCTTATTCGGTTGCAATAGTCCGGCCGGTTTCTGGTGCTCGGCCTTGATGCGTTGACAAGAGTCACAACATGCAATAAACGTGGCTATATCTCTTTTTATACCATGCCACCAAAATGTCTCTTGAAGATCTTTGTACATTTTGTTCCTCCATGATGGATTGAATATGGAGCGGTGTGGCTTTCAGCCTGGATTTCTTGTTTAAGGTCATGAATATTTGGTACGCAGAGCCTATTCCGTACCACAATATTCCTTGCTCATCAATACTGAATTACGAGGCCTTGCCCAATTTCATCTTACGCTTTATGCCTTCAATGCTTTGGGGTGTCCATGTTGAGCCTCTTTAACCTTCTCTATCGGGGTAGGCTGTACTTCTAAATTTGACACACTGCCTTTGGTGACCACCATCGAGTTGAGCCTTGCGAACTCTGCTGGAATTCAGGTCTTAAGTCCGGCATCTTTGTCGTTATGCGAATTTGGGATCTCGACTCGGAGCGTCTGCTACAACATTTGCTTTGCCCGGGTGGTAGTGGATCCCAACATCATAATCCTTTACTAATTCCAACCAGCATCGCTGCCGTAAATTCAGTTCTGGTTGTGTGAAAATATACTTGAGGCTTTTGTGGTCCGTGTATATTTTGCAACGATTACCAAGTAGAAAGTGTCTCCATTCCTTGAGTGCATGTATCAATGCTGCTAATTCCAGGTCATGGGTAGGGTAATTTTCCTCATGCTTGCGGAGCTGTCTGGAAACATATGCGACAACCTTGCCTTCTTGCATTAATGCGCACTGAGGCCCTTCGAGATGCGTCACAAAATACTTCAAAATTCTTGTGTATATCTGGCACAATTAGTCTTTGGTCTGTTGTCGATTTCCTCTTTAGTTCTTGGAAACTTTTCTACTTGAGCTTCCGTCCATTCAAACTTCTGTCTTTCTTGAGTAGTTGCGTCATTGGCTTTGCTATGGTGGAGAATCCTTCAATAAATCTTCGGTAGTATCCTGCCATTCCCAAGAAACTTTGTACATCCGTCACCTTTGGCTGGTGGCTTCCAGCCAAGTCTGACCTTGACTTTCGGGTCTCTGGCGATACCTTCTTGAGTTAGTCGTGGCCGGAAAACCTACTTGCTTTAGCCAAAATTCACACTTGCTGAATTTGGCGTACAACTGATGTTTCCTGAGTTCTCCTAGTACAATCCGGAGATGTTCAGCGTGTTCTTCTGGTGTTTTGGAGTATACCAGAATATCATCGATAAATACCACAACAAACTTATCCATAAACTTCAGGAACACTTTGTTCATGAGGTGAACAAAATATGCTTGAGGCGTTTGTCGATCCGAATGGCATTATGGTGAACTTCGTTACAATCCGTGTCTGGAGGTGAAGGCGGTCTTGGGAATATCCTCGGTTCGTACTTTCGATTGATGATATCCCGATCTCAAGTCAATCTTTGAGAATACCTTGGCCTTAGCGAGTTGATCGAATAAATCATTTATTCGCGGCATCGGATATTTGTTCTTGATTGTGACCATGTTTAGCGCTCGATAGTCTATGCACAATCTCAGTGTTCCATCCTTATTTTTGGCGAATAAAATTGGTGAACCCCATGGTGAGGAACTGGCTCGTATGTACCCTTTTCCAACAGTTCCTTTATTTGCTTCTTCAGCTCCACCAATTCGGATGGTGCCATTACGTATGGTTTCTTGTATATGGGAGGCGGTTCGGGTGCTAGCTCAATGCTGAATTCTATCTCTGTATCACGGTGGCATGCTGTAGTTCTTCGGGGAATACATCGGAAATTCACACACTCTGGAACTTTGCTCAATTGAAATATCCACCTTGTTCAATCTCGGTTGCTGGATATTTTTCTTTCCTTGGCTGAAACTTTTATGGTCTTCCCGTGGTGATGGGTGAGAATTACGGTCCTGTTGAAGCGATCGATAAAACCTTTGTTGGTGGTTAACCAATCCATCCCTAAGATGACATCCAGTCCTTTATTTTCCAATACGATAAGATTTGCGTGAAACTTCAACCCTTCAAACTCGATAACCACCCGGCAATAGTGCAGGTAACTTGCTTAATTCCGGGGGACTTGGCGATCATAGATTTTCCCAAGGGAAGCATCGAAAAATTATTTTGCAAAGCAAAACTTTTGAAACGAACGAGTGAGAAGCTCCAGAATCAAACAAAACCATGGCAGGTATTGTATTGACAGGAAACGTACCGAGTACGATATCTGGGGCGTTTTGTGCTTCCTCTTTGGTCACGTGGTTCAAATGACCCTTCATGTGGTTGTTATTTGGGTTGAAAATGTTGCGCTTTGGTGCCGAATTATTGCTTCCGTTGTTCGGCTTTGGGGTCGAGTTCCTTGGCTTGGGGCCTTTGCTTGGCGTAGTGTCCTTCTTCTCCTAAGCGTAACAGGTAACGCCTGGGCGGTATGTGAACTCCTTGTCCCTTGCGTGGAAATTCTTGATTGGGCGTGAGATGCTTGTCGTGGGTTTGGGTGTCCAGTTATTCTGTACATCTATCTTGCTGCGGTGGTTGCGGGTGTGTTTAATCTGGTCCCTCTTTCACTTACGGAAATCTTCTAAGCTGCGTCTCTCATTTTCCAAGGTAATGGCCTTATCCACCAGCGTCTTAAAATCTGGAAATGTGTGTACGACCAATTGACATTTAAGCGCGGGTGTCAGACCGTCTAGGAATGTCTCCATCTTTTTGTTTTCTAACATACGCTCCTCGTTGGCGTAGCGAGGTAGCAGGGTAAACTGACTGTTGTATTCTGACATTGTCATTGTCCTTTGCTTGAGGTCATCAAATTCTCTCTTTTTGATCTTCATAAGGCTCTTAGGAATATGTGCCCCATGAAAACCTTCTTTAAATTCTTCCCATGAAATATTATCTTCGTTGGGGTGCATGCAGAGAATTTTCCCACCACGATGCGGCTGCTCCAGTGAGATAATGCGGAACATAAAGTACTTTCTCAAGGTCTGAACACTGGGAGATAATTAATTTTCTCTCCATGTCTCGAAGCCAGTCCTCGGCTTCCAGAGGTTTTCCATTGGGAGAAAATGTTTGGGGACGCGTCTTCTGTAGCTCAGATAACTTGGATTGCTGCTGATACGGTCCGCGGTGATTTCCCATATTAAGGACTTGGTTCAGTATTTCCTGATGTTGCTGCTGACTTTGTTCATAAAGACGGCACATTTGGGAAAGTGCCGTTTCAACATCCTGCTGATTTATGCATCCTGTGTGAAATTGTTGCACAGGGTGTGCCATAATTTTCCTCTGTCGGAGTTGGCATGGGCGCGTCCAAGGACGATACATATTTCACTCTGGGGATATATTTTGAAACACTCATAAGAAAAGGAGTTGAGCCGCAAAATTCAATAAATTCAAGAAGATGCAACAAAAATTGCAAAAGCTCCAAGATTTTTTTTTCAAGAGAAAAAAAAATACGTTTGCGCACGGAGAAGGACTGTTCATTACATATCTTACACGCAAGCAGTAATTATACAATACATCACTCAGGATATGCGTACATAAATCCTGACATGTTATTTAGTCTAGTGCACTCCTCCGGATCCTACATGATGCGCAAACAGACTACTTCTCACAGCCTATTTACATATAAACATATCGCACAAGTCGGTACATCGCATGGCGGCTAAGCGCAGTTAGTCGGAGATGGTAAGGATTTCCCTTGGCCTGCCAAGGGTGAGGCGTAGAGAGGCTGGGGACTCAATCTCCTCCTCAGAGATAGGCTCCAGACGAGAGGTGCTACGCGGAGTTTGTGGAGCAGGTGCCTGTCTTGAGACAACACGAATCTGGCGGGCACGAGGGTGGTGCGAGCAGACGGAGTAGGCGCAATGGCGTGGTTGAATTCCTCCGTGGTAGGCAGGCTGACGAGTAGCGGTGCGAGCAGTAGGAGCAAGCGATGCTGATGATGAGACGAAAGTCGGTGGTGGTGCAGCACGCAGAGCTCCCTCTGTTGGCGGTACTGACCATGGACTGAGTTCATGCGAGCAGCTACAAAATCGTCCACCAGGTTGTCGAAGGCTGCCTCCAAAGCCCGAAGATACTCGATGAGCATCTCAAAAGCTTCATCCCGTTCTCCTCTGGGGCAAGAGAACGCGTAGTGGCAAGTGTATGGCACGTGACATGGCAGGTAGCGGTAGTGACGAGTCTTCATCGAAGGCAGGATATCCCTGAGACGGGCTATTGCCTCACGGGCTGCCATCATGGCGCGTGCTTCTCTGTGGGCATGGCTCTCCCCACGAACCGGTAACGCTCAACTCGTCCTCTCTTGAATTCCACCGCGGCTTGGTGCATGGTTAGACGGTCATTGACCTTGTCTTTGAGAGAGAGAGAGAGAAAGGCTGGGCACATCAGCCCCATCGCGACTTGGACGATGAAGGAGAGAAGCTTGACAAACCCATCGGGCATGTTGGCGAACATCTGCGACTCATGATCGTTGTCGGCCATCTACAAAAGTAGGCAAAAATCCTGAGGAGTCAAAACATAAATTTTATACTGACTGTAAGAAATTGACTACATTTGTAAAAATAATAAATAGCTCTACTATGCTAATAACCGATTAGCGATCGTACCTAGTGGCTTCCTACTGATCAGCTGGCTCTGGTACCAAGCTTGTCACGACCGGTTTTTCAATAAAAATATTTATTGAACAACCGACCTATGAAGTCCAATATGAGGAAAAATCCTCCATACCGGTTGACAAAACTTTGATACAATAAGCCAGGTGCATTATAATATTACAAGGGTCGGATCAAGATGCCCAACCAATTACTACAACACGCCAATGATTAAACATAGTGGCGGATGTGACTCAAAGGTGTGGGGTGGAAATACTACTCGACTCGAACTATGAGTGGTTGGTGGAATAACACAGCGGGGTGGTTAATAAGTCTCTGCATTGGCGGCTCATCGGCCGAGGTGAGGCTCGATGAATTTATTTGGGTAGCGGAAGCGAATATATCACAATGACTGATCCAGAAGTAGCATGAGACATTTGGATTCCTCTAAGCGTCGGACTCGCTATCGAACTCTTCATCCATGAGATCGGCTCACAAGACATCTGGCCAAATCAACAAGCCGGTGAGTACTATGAAAGTACTGCAAGACAGTTCGGACAATAGATATAACAAATGAATGCATGAATGCAACATGGTTAATCTCAACATTTCTCAATTAAAACAACATAGCAAAAATAATCAAGAAGGGAATCGGCGGTAGTCCGCTCAAAAACCAAAGAAGATAAACTCAAAACCGATCGAATTATGCAAGCGATGCCTCGAAGGGTGAAGAAATAAGCAAAACATGCCACGATCGGGCATCCGGCGACACCTCATAAAGGGCTTATATTGAAAATAAAGATACATGCGTGCATGATCGGACGTCGGCGACATCACGTAAAGGGCTTATAATGAAAGTAAATAACAACAATGCCTTAGTCGGACGTCCGAGCGACATCACGAAGGGCTTATAATGAAAATAAATAACAACAATGCCACGATCGGACGTCGGCGACATCACGAAAGGGCTTATAATGAAAATAAATAGCAACAATGCTGCGATCGGACGTCTGAGTGACATCACGAAAAGGGCTTATAATGAAAATAAATAACAACAATGTCATGATCGGACGTCTGAGCGACATCACGAAAGGGCTTATAATGAAAATAAATAACAACAATGTCATGATCGGACGTCGGCGACATCACGAAAAGGGCTTATAATGAAAATAAATAACAACAATGCAGCGATCGGACGTCTGGCGACATCACGAAAGGGCTATCATCACAAGAAAATAGCACTCGTAATAAATATTCAACATAGGAGTATAAACGGGTTAGTCCATCCACAGGAATAAACATTTAACCGGACTTAGTACTCATGTGAAACACCGGAGTATCTATCACCAAAACTGACACTTGTCAGGATAAGATATCTGAGAACTTGGACATGGATAAGATGATTCGAGGAATTTAGGACTCTGCGAGTTTGTACTAAAATTACTCACAGCCAACGGATTTCCGTAGTCTGAAGGACTAGTTCCGTTTATGGTTTTTCGGAAGAAACACAGCTTACCAGTACACACACTTCCTACCTCACGAATGCCAGGAATCAACCTAGACATCGTCAGTGAAAAACTTTTGAGACTTGTAGATCACAATCTCAAATATCATGGGATCAAATTTATATTCAGCGCTCTAAGGGTGCCCCCTCTCGGTCCCAACCGGAAACTCCCATGCCCCTGACGGATGGTGGCTTTAATCCAGGGCCATGGAACCATCATCACGTCCTCTCCATTTGGTGTGTACCAGAAAGCGGTTCGCAACTTACTAAGCCATATCCCTTACGGAAAACATGTGGTAGTACAGGAAGGGAAATGGATGGGAACCGGACTGATCTGAGTTGACACGAAGTCAAATAGCATGGCATAATCTTGGCATGCTACAACACTGCCATCTTACCCATCCTCATGCCAACACATGGCCATGCACATTCACATCCAATACGTATGGATTATCGAACTCACTTGCCTCAAATTTGCATGAAAAATAACCTTCATCGGTATGCTCACAAACATGCCATGAAACTACTTAATGCAAACCTGCAGAACACTCATCATATCAAAAGTTCAAACATGCTTGCCTGGTTCAGAGTAGTCGAGGGTCTAGCTCGGCGAAGCGGTTCCGTCACCTCCTCCGGTATCTATGGTAACAAAAATACACGCGCTTACGTAAATAACGTGGACTACAGAAAGTTGGTCCAAAAATATTTCAAATAAATCCTATAAAAAACTAGACAAAATTATAAGACTGTCAGAAAAATAATCACTCAAAAATCACTTTTTATTAAAGAGTTATAAGGGTTTACATCCGAGGACTCATCTGTAATGAAACCGAAAAGTTCCGAGGGTTTAAGCGAGAAAACAGAAAATGGTTCGAATAGAAGCGCAAGCCCACATGGAAAACGTACTCTGCAAGGCGCCTAACGGAAAAAGCAGTTCGCGGGAAAAGAAAGAGAGGTGACATGGGGGTCCACATGTCGAGTTTAAAAGACCTCATGGCGCCCGAAGGTTGTTGCGGTGGTCGGCGTCGAACCACGGCGAGTCGGGGAGATCGGAGTGTACCAAGAGTATCAGATGTGTCCTTCCACGTCGGTGGGTGATGGACTTAGGCGTTGGGGAGCACCACGTCGTGGCGACACTTTCTCCGTGGACGGCGGCTCGAGGCGATGGTGGATCTCGCCGAGGAGGGCTGCAAGGTTCGAATTGAGGTGGGGGTTAGAGCACTAGGTGTAAGAGAAGGCTGCAGACGAGGTTTGGGTGCGGAGATGGCCTCACCGCATGATGAATCAAGCTGGTGGCAAGCGGATCGAGGCGGCGGAGTTGGGGAGGAGACCTCCTCGAGGTCCTCCTAGTGGCTAAGCGAGGTCTTGGTGAAGTCACGAGGGTGGTGTGTGCATGAGAGTGAGCTCGGGGCTCCTTTTATAAGCGATCCGAGGCGGTGGCCGTGAACGGACTTCTCGGTGATAATTCTGTGGCAGAGCTTGGTCGGGGAGGTTTAGGGAGTGGGCCGTCGGCGTGGAGTTCCACTTGGTGCTTTGTTTGACGCTTAAACCAACTTGGATTAGGAGCCACAGGTGGATTCGACGGAACGGGGCGGCTCGGGTCCGTCGGCGGCAGAGAGCATGCTCTGTGCATGCCGCGCCACGGCGACGGTGTTGCATGCGTGTGCTGGCGAGGAAGTGGCCACGTGGAGCCACCAGAGTGATTGGGCGGCGCCGAACGGTGTTACGCCGCCGTTCTGCTCCCGGTCGGCCGCTACGGTGGTTCGGCCACCGCAAGACACGCCGGTAGCGGGCTGTGGCGCCACCGACGCCAGAACGCGCCAAGCACGCTGCGTGTGAGGCTCGGACAGGCACGCTAGGGCCGTGAGCAACGTACCAAAGGCACTGTGAACATGTGACTGAATTAATCGACAAAGATTGACACTGAAACTCTGAACTTTACGAATTTAGCGAAGATGCCGCGAAGCTTGATGCATGCAAGGTGCTCGAAAGAATGGTTTTGGCACGTGGGAAATTTTTCTTGAGCTGATCTTTGGTGTGGTGGTCTCTCATTGCATCTGAGGGCTTCCTGAATTTTGGTAGAATTTTTGGAGAAGTGTAGATATGAATTTCACCAAATTTGGCAAATCTGGTCCAAACTTGCAGTGAGTGAAATTTGAAATATTTGAAAAGGAGAAGAGTGGATCAAGATGGTTCTGGGTTGTGGGTACCAAGGACTATCCAAGGGAGTTGGTTTGAGGTCAAAACTCAAAAGCATTAGGGTACTTGCTTTGCAAATTACTTAGGCTCAAAGGAAAAGATAGAATTATTTTGGGAGAGGAAATAATTGGAATAAAGTCCAAAAATGGATTTTACTAGTTTCGACAGAATGTTTGAGTGGTACCAAAGTGGAAGGAGGGTTTTGGGAGAAATTTACCACAAGAGGCATGGTAAAATCAAGGATGGATCAAAACCAAAGAATAACCCAATACCAAAAGGTTTCTTTTAGAAGAAAATAAATCCAAGAAATGCTTTTGAGAAGAAAAATTCAGAAGAGAGGTTTTTAAGAAGGGTTTAAATGACCTTCTTCAAACCAAGCAAGGCTTTTGCTGAAAACAAAAACAACACAAATTTTGGAGTGTCACACACTGCAGGGTTAACATCATCTATTCGAATAGCCGTGCCCGCGGTAAAGGACTTCTAGGTTTCCTGTACAGTTCATAGACAAGTGAAAGTGGATACTCTAAAATGTGCAAGATAAGCGTGAGTACTATGGATGGCGTTCTCGTAGGGAGACGGGAGCGGATCTATAGTGGTGTATTGATATGGTGAAAATGTGGACTCGTGTGCGCCACCTCAAAAGAGTTACTTGTAGTCGTAGTTTAGGATAGCCACTGTGTCAAAGCTGGCTTGCTGCAGTCAAACTCCACGACCCGTTTGTTGATACCGATGCATATGTAGCTAGTTCTAATGTAACTCTTGCTGGGTACATTTGTACTCACGTTTGCTTAATTTATGTTTTTGCAGAGAGACTTCAGTCTCGCTAGTATTTCCGCGTGGACTTCGACGTTTAGCTTGTTACCTCAGCTACGATCTTGTGCCCTCGGCAGGATCTGGTAGATAGTCAGGCTTCTCAGCCTTTTTCATTTGTAGATGTCTGTACTCAGACATGTTAAGCTTCCGCATGTGCTTTGACTTGTATGCTCGGAATGTTGGGTCATGAGACCCATGTTTGTAATATCTGGCTCTTTGGAGCCTAATGAATAAATACTTTGAGTCATAGAGTTTTGCTGTGATGCCATGTTGTATTTACACATATCGAGCATATTGTGTGTATGATTGAAATGCTTGGTATGTGTGGGATCCGACAACCTAGTTGTCTATCCTTGGTATCCTCACTTATAGGGAAATGTAGTCTGGTGCTTCCCCTGAGCCATGGTAGTCTGCTACAGCCCGATTTACCGGAGTCCTGCTAGCCCAGTTACTACTGCTCCGGAACACCTAGACTGGCCGGCATGTGTCCCACTTCGTACCTGTGTTTGTCCCTTCGGGGAAATGTCACGCGGTGACTTCCGGAGTGTTGCTAGCCTGATACAGCCCGTGTTCTCGGAGTCCTGTTAGCCCAGTTGCTACAGCCCGGATTCACACGCTGATGACCGACACGTTCGAGGCTGGGTCATGTATGCCTGTCCCCGTAAGTTAGTGCCACTTTGGGTTCACGACTAGTCATGTCGGCCCGGGTACTTTGTCATATGGATGCTAGCGACACTATCATATCGTGAGCCAAAAGGCATAAGCGGTCCCGGGCAGGTAAGGTGGCACCCGTGGGAATACCATGCATGAGGCATAGCGTGATATGATGTGTTACATGCTAGATCGGTGTGACTTAGGATCGGGGTCTGTTGTTGGGAAGCGTGGCAGAAATTCAAAATTTTCCTACGTGTCACCAAGATCTATCTATGGAGAAACTAGCAACGAGGGAAGGAGAGTGCATCTACATACCCTTGTAGATCGCTAAGCGAGCGTTCAAGAGAACGGGGTTGAAGGAGTCGTACCGTCGTGATCCAAATCACCGGAGATCCTAGTGCCGAACGGACGGCACCTCCGCGTTCAACACACGTACAGCCCGGTGGCGTCTCCCATGCCTTGATCCAGCAAGGAGAGGGGAGAGGTTGAGGAAGACTCCATCCAACAGCAGCTGTGGCGTGGTGGTGGTGGAGGCGTGGCAATCCTGCGAGGCTTCGCCAAGCACCTACGGGAGAGGAGGAGGTGTCACGGGAGGGAGGGAGGCGCCAGGCTCAGGTGCGGCTGCCTCCCTCCCCTCCACTATATATAGGGGTAAGGGAGAGGGGGGAGGCGCAGCCTTGCGCCTTCCTCCAAGGAAGGGGTGCGGCCATGGGAGGGGGAGGAGTCCATCCTCCCCAAGGCACCTCGGAGGTGCCTTCCCCCTTGAGGACTCTTCCCTTTTTCTTATATCTTGGCGCATGGGCCTCTTGGGGCTGGTGCCCTTGGCCCATATAGGCCAAGGCGCACCCCTACAGCCCATGTGGCCCCAGGCAGGTGGACCCCCGGTGGACCCCGGACCCCTTTCGGCACTCCGGTACAATACCGATAAAGTGCGAAACTTTTCTGGCGACAAAATAAGACTTCCCATATATAAATCTTTACCTCCGGACCATTCCGGAACTCCTCGTGACGTCCAGGATCTCATCCGGGACTCCGAACAACATTCGGTAACCACATACAAACTTCCTTTATAACCCTAGCGTCATCAAACCTTAAGTGTGTAGACCCTACGGATTCGGGAACCATGCAGACATGACCGAGACGTTCTCCGGTCAATAACCGACAGCGGGATCTGGATACCCATGTTGGCTCCCACATGTTCCACGATGATCTCATCGGATGAAACACGATGTCAAGGACTCTATAGATCCGGTATACAATTCCCTTTGTCTAGCTGTATTGTACTTGCCGGAGATTCGTTTGTCGGTATCCCGATACCTTGTTCAATCTCGTTTCCGGCAAGTCTCTTTACTCGTTACGTAACACATCATCCCGTGATCAACCCCTTGGTCACATTGTGCACATTATGATGATGTCCTACCGAGTGGGCCCAGAGATACCTCTCCGTCTGCGGAGTGACAAATCCAGTCTCGATTCGTGCCAACCCAGCAGACACTTTCGGAGATACCTGTAGTGCACCTTTATAGCCACCCGATTCGTTGTGACGTTTGGTACACCCAAAGCATTCCCACGGTATCCGGGAGTTGCACAATCTCATGGTCTAAGGAAATGATACTTGACATTAGAAAAGCTTTAGCATCTGAACTACGATCTTTGTGCTAGGCTTAGGATTGGGTCTTGTCCATCACATCATTCTACTAATGATGTGATCCCGTTATCAATGACATCCAATGTCCATGGTTAGGAAACCGTAACCATCTATTGATCAACGAGCTAGCCAATAGAGGCTTGCTCGGGACATGGTGTTGTCTATGTATCCACACATGTATTTGAGTTTCCTATCAATACAATTATAGCATGGATAATAAACGATTATCATGAACAAGGAAATATAATAATAACTAATTTATTATTACCTCTAGGGCATATTTCCAACAGTCTCCACTTGCACTAGAGTCAATAATCTAGTTCACATCGTCATGTGATTAACAGCGATAAGTCACATCGCCATGTGACCAACATCCAAAGAGTTTACTAGTGTACGTAAACTAGTTCACATCATCATGTGATTAAGACTCAATGAGTTACGAGGTTTGATCATGTTTTGCTTGTGAGAGAGGTTTTTAGTCAACGGGTTTTTAGTCAATGGGTGCGAACCTTTCAGATCCGTGTGCTTTGCAATTCTCCATGTCATATTGTAAATGCTACTTCCACGCTCCACTTGGATCTATTCCAAACGGTTGCTCCACTATACGTATCCGGTTTGCTACTCAGTCACTCGGATAGGTGTTAAAGCTTGCATTGACGTAACGCTTTACGCCGAACTCTTTATCACCTCCATAATCGAGAAACATGTCCTTATTTACTCCAAGGACAATTTTGACGCTGTCCAATGATCCATTCTGGATCATTCTTGTACCTTGTGACTCATGGCAAGGCACACTTCCGATGCGGTACACAAAGCATAGCATCTTGTAGAGCCTATGTCTAAGGCATAGGGGACGATCTTAAATCCTTTCTCTACGATACTGCCGTGGTCGAGCTTTAAGTCTTAACTTCATACCTTACAATTCAGCTAAGAACTCCTTCTTTGGTCGATCCATCTTGAACACCTTCAAGATCATGTCAAGGTACATGCTCATTTGAAAGTATTATTAAACATTTTGATCTATCTTATAGATCTTGATGCTTATTGTTCAAGTAGCCTAATCCAGGTTTTCTATTAAAAAACATCTTTCAAATAACCCTATATGCTTTCCAGAAATTCTACATCATTTCTGATCATCAATATGTCAACAACATATACTCATCAGAAATTCTATAGTGCTCCCACTCATTTCTTTGGAAATACAAGTTTCTCATAAACTTTGTATAAACCCAAAATCTTTGATCATCTCATCAAAGCGCACATTCCAACTCCGAGATGCTTACTCCGGTCCTTAGAAAGGATCATTTGGAGCTAGCATACCTTTTAGCATCCTTAGGATCGACAAAACTTTTCTGATTGTATCACATACAACCTTTCCTTACGTAAACTGTTAAGGAAACTTGTCTTGACATCCATCTGCCTGATTTCATAAATGCAGCTAATGCTAACATGATTCCGACGGACTTAAGCATCGCTACAGATAAGAAAATCTCATCGTAGTCAACTCCTTGAACTTGTGAAAACTCTTACGCCACAAGTCGAGCTTCATAGACGGTGATATTACCGTCCACGTCCGTCTTCTTCTTAAAGATCCATTTATCTCAATGGCTTGCCGATCATCGGGCAAGTCCACCAAAGTCCATGCTTTGTTACGATATATGGATACTATCTCGATTTCATGGCTTCTAACCATTTGTCGGAATTTGGGCCCACCATCGCTTCTCCATAGCTCGTGGGTTCATTGTTGTCTAGCAACATGACCTTCAAGACAGGATCACCGTACCACTCTGAAGCGATCTGGCGTCCTTGTCGTCCCTACGAGGTTCGGTAGTGACTTGATCCGAAACTTCATGATTACTATCATAAGCTTCTACTTCAATTGGTGTAGGTGCCACGGAACAACTTCACGTGCCCTGCTACACACTAGTTGAAGTGACGGTTCAATAACCTCATCAAGTCTCCACCATCCTCCCATTCAACTTTTCGAGACGAACTTTTCCTCGAGAAAGGACCCGATTCAAGAAGCAATCCCTATTGCTTTCGGATCTGAATTAGGAGGTATACCCAACTGTTTTTGGGTGTCCTATGAAGATGCATTTTATCCGCTTTGGGTTCGAGCTTATCAACCTGAAACTTTTTTCACATAAGCGTCATGACCCCAAACCTTTAAGAAATGACAGCTTAGGTTTCTCTAAACCATAGTTCATACGGTGTCATCTCAACGGAATTACGTGGTACCTTATTAAAGTGAGTGCGGTTGTCTCTAATGCCTAACCCATGAGCGATAGTGGTAATTCGATAAGAGACATCATGGTACGCACCATATCCAATAGGGTGCAACTATGATGTTCGGACACACCATCACACTATGGTGTTCTGTGCGGTATTAATTGTGAAACAATTTGCACAATGTCTTAATTGTGTGCCAAAACTCGTAACTCAGATATTCATCTCTATGATCATATCATAGACATTCTATCCTCTTGTCACGAAGATCTTAAACTTCATTCTGAAATTACTTGAACCATTCAATAATTCAGATTTGTGTTTCATCAAGTAAATATACTCAACATCTACTCGAATCATTTGTGAAGTCAGAACATAACGATATTCCTTTGCATGCCTCGGCACTCATTGGACTGCACATATCAAAATGTGTTGCTTCCAACAAGTTGCTATCTTGTTCCATCTTCTGAAACCGAGGCTTTTCAGGTCATCTTGCCCATGTGGTATGTTTTGCATATCTCAAGTGATTCAAAATCAAGTGAGTCCAAACGATCCATCTGCATGGAGTTTCTTCATGCGTATACACCAATAGACATGGTTAGCATGTCTCAAACTTTAAAAAACGAGTGAGTCCAAAGATCCATCAACATGGAGCTTCTTCATGCGTTTACACCAATATGACTTACATGGCGGTGCCACAAGTAAGTGGTACTATCATTACTATCTTATACTTTTGGCATGAAAATGTGTATCACTACGATCGAGATTCAATAAACCATTTATTTAGGTGCAAGACCATCGAAGGTATTATTCAAATAAATAGAGTAACCATTATTCTCCTTAAATGAATAACCATATTGCGATAGACATAATCCAATCATGTCTATGCTCAACGCAAACACCAAATAACAATTATTCAGGTTTAATACTAATCTTGATGGTAGAGGGAGCGTGCGATGTTTGATCACATCAAAATTGGAAACACTTCCAACACATATCGTCGACTCACCTTTAGCTAGTCTCCGTTTATTCCGTAGCTCTTTTATTTTGAGTTACTAACACTTAGCAACCGAACCGGTATCTTAATACCTGGTGCTACTAGGAGTACTAGTAAAGTACACATTAACATAAAGTATATCCAATATACTTCTATCGACCTTGCCAGCCTTCTCATCTACAAAGTATCTAGGGTGGTTACGCTTCAGTGTCCGTTCCTCATTCTGAAGCACTTAGTCTCGGGTTTGGGTTCAACCTTGGGTTTCTTCCTTTGGGCAACAACTGATTTGCCGTTTCATGAAGTGTCCCTTCTTGCCCTTGCCCTTCTTGAAACTAGTGGTTTCACCAACCATCAACAATTGATGCTCCTTCTTGATTTCTACTTTCGTGGTGTCAAACATCGCGGATACTTCAAGGATCATCATATCTATCCCTGATATGTTATAGTTCATCACGAAGCTATTAGCAGCTTGGTGGCAATGACTTTTGGAGAAACATCACTATCTCATCTGGAAGATCAACTCCCACTCAATTCAAGTGATTGTTGTACTCAGACAATCTGAGCACAAGCTCAATGATTGAGCTTTTCTCCCTTAGTTTGCAGGCTAAGAAATCGTCGGAGGTCTTATACCTCTTGGCGTGAGCACGAGCTTGAAATCCCAATTTCAGCCCTCGAAACATCTCATATGTTCTGCGACGTTTCAAAACGTCTTTGGTGCCTCAATTCTAAACCGTTTAAGCGAACTATCACGTAGTTATCAAAAGCGTGTATGTCCGATGTTCGCAACATCCACAAGCGATGTTTTGGGGTTCAGCTCCTTTGGCGGTGCATTAAGGACATAAGCTTTCTACTGATCGCATAATTGCTACTTTCAACTTTCAACTATATTTTCTCTAGGAACATATCTAAACAGTGGAACTAAAGCGCGAGCTACGACATAATTTGCAAAAGGTCTTTTGACTATGTTCAAGATAATTAAGTTCATCTTATGAACTCCCACTCGAGATAGACATCCCTCTGGTCATCTAAGTGATTACATGATCCGAGTCAACTAAGCCGTGTCCGATCATCACGTGAGACGGACTAGTCATCATCGGTGAACATCTTCATGTTGATCATATCTACTATCGACTCATGCTCGACCTTTCGGTCTCTGTGTTCCCGAGGCCATGTCTGTACATGCTAGGCTCGTCAAGTTAACCCCAAGTGTTTTTGCTTTGTGTAAATCTGTCTTACACCCGTTGTATGTGAGCGTAAGAATCCATCACACCCGATCATCACGTGGTGCTTAGAAGCAACGAACTGTAGCAGCGGTGCGATCGGGGAGAACACTTCTTGAAATTTGTGTAAGGGATCATCTTATTTACTACCGTCGTTCTAAGTAAACAAGATGCATAAACATAATAAACATCACATGCAATTATATAGTAGTGACATGATATGGCCAATATCATATTGCTCCTTTGATCTCCATCTTGGGGCTCCATGATCATTATTGTCACCGGCATGACACCATGATCTCCATCATCATGATCTCCATCATCGTGTCTCCATGAAGTTGTCTAGCCAACTATTACTTCTACTACTATGGCTACGGTTAGCAATAAAGTAAAGTAATTACATGGCGTTGTTCAATGACACGCAGGTCATACAATAAATAAAGACAACTCCTATGGCTCCTGCGGTTGTCATACTCATCGACATGCAAGTCGTGAATCCTATTACAAGAACATGATCAATCTCATACATCACATATCACTCATCACATTCTTCTTGGCCATATCACATCACATAGCATACCCTGCAAAAACAAGTTAGGCGTCCTCTAATTGTTGTTGCATGTTTTACGATGGCTGCTATGGGTTTCTAGCAAGAACGCTTTCTTACCTCATAAAACCACAACGTGATATGCCAATTGCTATTTACCCTTCATAAGGACCCTTTTCATCGAATCCGTTCCGACTAAAGTGGGA
Organism: Aegilops bicornis; assembly: GCA_021605145.1. Taxonomy (NCBI): domain Eukaryota; kingdom Viridiplantae; phylum Streptophyta; class Magnoliopsida; order Poales; family Poaceae; genus Aegilops; species Aegilops bicornis. The sequence continues at coordinate 344,231,028 of CM038670.1, forward strand.
GAGATCGGCACCCGCTTAGCCACCTTATGCACCAAGTGCATGTCGATTCGGTGGAACCTGTCTCACGTGGAAATGCGTGTAAGGTCGGTCCGGGTCGCTTCATCCCACAATACCGTAGAAACAAGATTGGACTAGTAACGGTAAGCATATTGAACATCATCAACGCCCACAACTACTTTGTGTTCTACTGCGTGCAAAGAATCTACGCAATAGACCTAGCTCATGATGCCACTTTGTTGGGGAGCGTGGCAGAAATTCAAAATTTTCCTCGTGTCACCAAGATCTATCTATGGAGAAACTAGCAGCGAGGGAAGGAGAGTGCATCTACATACCCTTGTAGATCGCTAAGCGGAAGCGTTCAAGAGAGCAGGGGTTGAAGGAGTCGTACTCGTCGTGATCCAAATCACCAGAGATCCTAGTGCGAGCAGACGGCACCTCCGCGTTCAACACACGTACAGCCGGTGGCGTCTCCCATGCCTTGATCCAGCAAGGAGAGAGGGAGAGGTTGAGGAAGACTCCATCCAACAGCAGCACAACGGCATGGTGGTGGTGGAGGAGCGTAACAATCCTGCGAGGCTTCGCCAAGCACCTCACGGGAGAGGAGGAGGTGTCACGGGAGGAGGGAGGCGCGGGGGCTCAGGTGCGGCTGCCCTCCCTCCCTCCACTATATATAGGGGTAAGGGAGAGGGGGCGCAGCCTTGCCCCTTCCTCCAAGGAAGGGAGTGCGGCCAAGGGAGGGAGGAGTCCATCCTCCCCAAGGCACCTCGGAGGTGCCTTCCCCTTGAGGACTCTTCCCTTTTTCTTATATCTTGGCGCATGGGCCTCTTGGGGCTGGTGCCCTTGGCCCATATAGGCCAAGGCGCACCCCCTACAGCCCATGTGGCCCCCCGGGGCAGGTGGACCCCCCTGCTGGACCCCTGGACCCCTTTCGGCACTCCCGGTACAATACCGATAAAGTGCAAAACTTTTCCGGCGACCAAAATAAGACTTCCCATATATAAATCTTTACCTCCGGACCATTCCGGAACTCCTCGTGACGTCCAGGATCTCATCCGAGACTCCGAACAACATTCGGTAACCACATACAAACTTCCTTTATAACCCTAGCGTCGCCAGACCTTAAGTGTGTAGACCCTACGGGTTCGGGAACCATCTGAGACATGACCGAGCCGTTCTCCGGTCAATAACCGACAGCGGGATCTGGATACCCATGTTGGCTCCCACATGTTCCACGATGATCTCATCGGATGAACCACGATGTCAAGGAATCAATCGATCCCGTATACAATTCCCTTGGTCTAAGCGGTATTGTACTTGCCCGAGATTCGATCGTCGGTATCCCGATACCTTGTTCAATCTCGTTTCCGGCAAGTCTCTTTACTAGATTCTGTAACACATCATCCCGTGATCAACCCCTTGGTCACATTGTGCACATTATGATGATGTCCTACCGAGTGGGCCCAGAGATACCTCTCCGTCACTGCGGAGTGACAAATCGATCTCGATTCGTGCCAACCCAATGCAGACACTTTCGGAGATACGTAGTGCACCTTTATAGCCACCCGATTACGTTGTGACGTTTGGTACACCCAAAGCATTCCTACGGTATCCGGGAGTTGCACAATCTCATGGTCTAAGGAAATGATACTTGACATTAGAAAAGCTTTAGCATACGAACTACGATCTTTGTGCTAGGCTTAGGATTGGGTCTTGTCCATCACATCATTCTACTAATGATGTGATCCGTTATCAATGACATCCACTGTCCATGGTTAGGAAACCGTAACCATCTATTGATCAACGAGCTAGCCAATAGAGGCTTGCTAGGGACATGGTGTTGTCTATGTATCCACACATGTATTTGAGTTTCCTATCAATACAATTATAGCATGGATAATAAACGATTATCATGAACAATGAAATATAATAATAACTAATTTATTATTGCCTCTAGGGCATATTTCCAACACTGACAGTTGGGTTGCGGATGTTTTAGGAAAAATAAAACCTAGGGTGGGAGGTCCATAGGCCGGTCGATACATGAGGGCCCTCAAGAAAATACAAACCGACATGTCATGGGCTTCGCATGTTAAAAAACAAAGCCTAGACGGGGCAGCCCACAACCCAGCTGATACTTGCTGGCCCACTAATAATAAATGATACCTGCCAGCTCCCCAGCTTGGTTGTAAATTTATCTCCTTTAGTAACTGCGTTGAAGCACCTAAAAACAAAATGTAACTATGTTAACAAACATGTGGTCCCCAACGTCAGTATAACATTAGGAGGAAGTATTTTTTCAATGAGGCACTTGCTTGTGTACGGCCATAGACCTGGCGGGTCCCGATTGTCCGCCTCTCCACGTACAGTCCTCTCCAGATTCCTCTTGTTTGTTCAGCATGTTCACAACGGCATCTGAGGCGCCCGTAAGCGGCGCACAAAGGCGGAGGATGAGAACGAACCACCGGAGCCGGTGAAGGTATGCTACAGTAATCGTAGATGTTGTGCCTTATTTCTACCAAAACTACTGAACTAGCCTAGTGACCAAGTGACACTACCCGACCGTTGTTCCACCCGGGTTCGATTCCACTTGACGTAGTGAAAATATCTCCAGTTTTTTTGCCTCTGCCATTATTGACTTGTGGGTCGCCATTGTCATCTATGCACACCACGTCCAACACTTGCCAAAACTTCGTCCCTCGTTTTCTCTGTTTTTCGCACACTCGACATTGTGTGGGCGTTTTGAAAATAGCTTATCTTTTAACTATGCATCATATGAATATGTGCTATGCATGAATGTTGATCAACATGATGTTAACTGGCTGGTAGTTCTATTTTCGACCATGAATAAAACTTCCAACATGATGTTATCCCTGTTTGAAAAGGGCATGTTAATATAAATGCTCTACCTTTGAAACTTGCAGTTTCTTATCTGAAACTAAAACTGAAACTTGCAGTTTCTTCTCTGAGAATCACATTGTCTGCACTTTTATATGAAACTACATTTTTCTAAGTACTAAAAATAGATCTCTAGAATTCATAAAATACTACATATGCTCAATACTGCAAATCTGAAATTCAGAAGACATTCATATCTAAATGTACTCTCAAAATACACAACACAAAACACAATTCACAACCTGCAAATACTGAGAACCCTAAGCTCCTCCTGACAATTCACAACCTTCCCGACTATTAGGTTGGGCGGGCAGTCCCCACCTATTCCTCGGCAGATGACTGCCGCCCCATGAGACGATGTGAACGGCAAGGAAGAGGATGGTGGGGAAGCGACGTCGGGCCAACTGCTTTTCTCCTCTTGCAGTTGGGTTCGGTCGACGAAGACTCCATTGGTTCGCTCTGTCACATCACCCTCACAAACGGCACCCTGTAGATGCTCGATCCTTCAATCTCTGGTGGATGCTCCATTGGATCGATAATCCCACCGCCGCTGCCTCACGATAGGATTCGGTGAATTTTTTTGCTCCATGGCCCAGAGGAGCAGCTCTATTTACTCCCGTGCGACTCCCTTCGGGAGTATCGCTGCCTTTTCGCTTTGTTGCAAATATTTGGCCATGGATGTCGCCGTCGCCGCTAGTTGGTCCTTGATGTTAAACCAAGACTATATCTCCAACATCCTAGATAGCTTCACAGGGTCGCCGTTTGTGATCCCCACATATCGGTTGTACTCCTCCATCGATCTACTTCTCCACAACAACTTCACTCGCCGGCGGTGGTTTTTTAATGGAAGAGGAGAGGAGCGGCGCTACTTTTGGATTAGAACGGGAGAGGAGCGGAGCTCGTTTTGGATTGGAACAAGAGAGGACGGGCGGCGGTTTTGAATTAGAAGAGGAGAGGAGTGGCGCTGGATTTAGATTGGAACGGGAGAGGAGCAACGCTAGTCTTGGAAGTATTTTTTTGTTTTGCGTATTTTGGGTCAAAGTTTGACCATGTACTGTATTTGAGAAGCAAAATGTGAATGCATGTCACCAAAAATTGTATCATTTGGTTCATATCTGAATGTACTTTCAAATTATATTATTTTTGAATTGTATAACATATATTTTATTTGTGAAAATCATAGTCAATTATGACCCAGAATAAAAGGGAGACTAGTTAATGTGGGGTCGCTTTCTTAATTGAAGGGTAAATCGATTTGATTTCGATCCAGTCACAGAGCGCCAGCCCTCTCGTCCAATCCTAAATCGCTGCCGCACCTTCCTTTCCCTCTTCTCCATTGCAAAACCACCTCCTCTCCTCTCCATCATCTCCATTCCAAAACCACCATCTCGCCTCTCCCTCTTCTGCATTGCAAAACCACCCCCTCTCCTCTCCATCTTCTCCATTGCAAAACCACCGTCTCGCCTCTCCCTCTTCTCCATTGCAAGATCACCGTCTCGCCTCTCCCTCTTCTCCATTGCAAGACCACCGTCTCGCCTCTCCCTCTTCTCCGTTGCAAAACCACCCCCTCGAGGTGAAAGTCAGGTGGAGGTGGTGGGTGACGGTGTCCTGGACTAGGGGGTACTCACCACGTCGTCTCCCGATCAGTTGGATTAGGCCGATGACCCCCATGGCCGTATACTCATGGGCCAGTCCGGACAGTTGCTGCATAAAAGGAAGATTCCACAAGACTTGGCGATCAAGACAAGGACTCCTCCCCCACCGGCGTATTCGGCTAGGACTCTTGTTATCCTAGGCCACTGATGCATTATATAAACCAGGGCCAGGCTAGTCGATAGATCAGATATACAACAATCATACCGTAGGCTAGCTTCTAGGGTTTAGCCTCTGCGATCTCGTGGTAGATCTACTCTTGTACTACCCATATCATCAAGATCAATCAAGCAGGAAGTAGGGTATTACCTCCATAGAGAGGGCCCGAACCTGCGTAAACATCGTGTCCCTTGTCTCGTGTTACCATCATCCTTAGACGCACAGTTCGGGACCCCCTACCCGAGATCCGCCAGTTTTGACACCGACATTGGTGCTTTCATTGAGAGTTCCGCTGTGTGTTCGGCAAAAGGTCGATGGCTCGCCTGCAGATCAACTGCGACTTCGGCATCTTCATCACCAGCTCGACTGGTCACCTTGGTTCGACCAAGGACTGCGCCCTACCTCTGATCATCATGTTCGGATGAGGTCCTTCATCAACATCAACTCCGATCTCTATCAAGATCATGGAGGAATCATCCAGGCAGCCCGGGGGCTCAATATCAACATTGCCCTCGGGCGACCGTACTGTTTTTCTGGACAACGAACTTGTATCCGCCGCCACCGCCTCCTTGAGTGTCGTTTTAACGATTGCTTTGGTGGAATTGTGCAAAATTGAGTCTACAACAACCCTGGAAAAATTCGTCGAGTTCCAATGGAGGAATCTCTGACAATCTACGATATACCGGAGCCCTGTCAAACACGGACGGGGAATGCGGGCCGAGTTTAGGGCGTGGTGTCCAGCATCTAGCTCGGACGTCCTTTGGAAGATCCAACCGTTGATTGGCTGCGGGATTCCTATATCTACCACCTCTCATAACTTCAGCTCGATCCGACCGTCCAAACTCCAGGAACCTTCCGATTAGTGCATCACTTTTCAAATCTGTTTTCTGCGCGAGAACGAATCCGACCCAAGTTCGTCTTTTTTATGAACGGGATTTCGGACATCCTTTTTGAAGGAAGTTTTGTATGGGGTATTGTGCTTTGTCCCCGAACACATCCCACTAACTTTAATGTCTTTTCGACATGATCTTCACCATCACGCTGGTGTCAAACCAGTCCGGCAATATTGTTCCACGACTGCCGACCTGCGTTAGACACGTCGTCGCTTTGTTGAGCCGAGCTCAACTTCTTCAGATCACCATCTCGGCAAGCCGAACAAGAGTTCGGCATCGCCACACGATCACTTCATCAAGCCGACATTGATCATGTCACAACCTGCATCGGCAGGGCCGCACTGTTGCTCCTTTATGCCGGTGTCCATCACGCCGACCTACTTCGACTCATCGCCTGACATCGAGGCTTCGACATCTCGGCTGGACCGGGGGATTCATCATCTCTTCAGCAACCGACTCCGGTGACATTGGCGTCACCAGCCGACCAGCTTCGTCACGATTAACTGGACCGAGGGCTTTGCCTCGGCAAGCCAACCTTTGCCAGTATTGCCATGCCGTCGCTTTATCGCCCATCAGGCAATGGGTGTGCGGATCGAGTCCCAATTTTGGGAATCACCTTTCTTCGGATTGCTACAATAAATAAACCAGGTGCTATTAATCCTAGTATTTTTCGCTTGTTTGAGTTCATTCTTCCCAAGGAATTGTTACTTTGGTTTGTCCATCATATGTACACAGGTCTATCAAATGGTGGCCGCATTGTCGATGGTCGCATGGTGGTTCGGTCAGTTTCCGTACGTAGTCCGTGACGCCGCATCCGAACTTCGGACCGACCTGTGAATTCAGGCTTTGCCATGCCTTTACTGCATCATCTTGGCGCCCTGCGCCGACATTGACTTGGCGCGGACCATATTTCTTTTATTACTCACTTTGCATAAATTATTTATTATGCAACATTTTTTATTATTACTATTATCCCGGTTTGCACTATTTTACGTACGGAAAATGATCCACGGACTATATCCTTTAGGCGTCACCTCATTTGGGCCGGGAGGCTTCGTCAACACTTCATTACCCCATTTCGGGGACTTCGGCATCACTCTGCCGGCCTGCATCAACCGTGCTATGTCACCACTTCGGAGTGCCGAGCTCTTTGCTCCGCCACCTCGGGACCGGCTTGGGGGATGGAACCTTGTCCCGCATCAAGCTCGGTCCGCGTCATCAATATCGAACACATTAACCAGCTAAGTTGCCTTCATGCTCAAAGTTTTAAATTTTTAATCTATGTTCGGTTCGACCAAGCATTATACTTTTTTTTGGAAAAAAGTTGCTTGTAAAAATTTCCTTGTCCAAACTTTGTTTGTGACGGACAAATTCAAATACCCCGTTTACTTGGGGGCTCCCTTGCTGGAGCTTTTCCGCTTGCATATGATTATACTTGTACGGCTTCATTCCTTGTTCGTGTATTACACCACAATATGCACCATATTGACCTAAGTGATTTGCAAGATGGGTTGCCTTGCTCCTGTGTTTACCCCTACGTTCCCGATTGTTCTGCTAGGGAGTAAAGGGAGCACCTCTGCGATTATCACGATCGGGTCACCCGAGCCGGACCTCGGACTGGGTGAAGCCGAAAGCTAGAGCTCTTACTATTTTCAATTATGGTCGGCACACAACGGAACTCATGAGTACAAAAAAATCTATTGCACAAGTCTCATATTAAGAATGAGCACCGAAGAAAGGTATCGGTGCGGGTACTATTTTCTTTGAAGATGCTTCTTACACTTTATCAGTAATATAGCATAAGTTCCTTGAGCGCGCTTTGTCTGTTACAGCCTTATGACATGATTGCCTGGTTATTGGAAACACCGTCGATATTCTCGACAGGTGGAGTACATAACACTTTTCGGTCCTTGACCGAATAGGGAGAAGCCGACGGTCCGTTAAGACGCGTTTAAAGTTCGGGTGAACATAGATATGATATAAGTACTTCGGTACATACAATCATTCTTTTACCCAAATCACTCGGGGGCTCTAAAATTTATGTGAGCTGTTTTATAATAAGTGTTCTTCTTCTTAGTCGTTGCAAAGTCTTTTTTATATCACTCCTTCTTTCGACGCGAGTGTGCGGTCAATAGCCGGGGCGCCTAATTTCTCTCTCAAAGCCGCTAAATTTGGCTAAACTGGCCTAACAAGCAGTGCTCCTCCTTCGGGATAGGAGGTTGAAGCCATAGGCTGGCCCGCTTGAAGTCTCGAGATAGGATGTGTCATGTTAAAGCACGACAGAAACACCTTTTTTTTTCTAAGACCAATTTTCGATTTGGCACCGAACACTTGATCTAGTTCGGACATTAAAATTTTGAATAAGTTTTTTGGCTTTTCGAGCCTATGGCACTTTTAAACTATTTGTGCATTTCCAGCATTAGTCTCGCAGTGCAACGCCGGACATCTTTAGGGATTCGGCAAAAACATTCTTGGATGTTGCTATATATGCATCGGTTTCGAATTGTGTCTTCGGTCAATAGTTGGGTTACCCGAATGGATCAAGTCTCTGTGCTTAAGTGTCATCCCTGGATCGGTATGCTGACACACACAGTACTCGAGGATTTATAACAGAGGTAAATCACATGTATAAAGTAATGTAAGAACTATTACCTCAATCCAAAATATAGCGGAAGCAACAAGGTTGTGGATTCCCATCAACACCAACGGCAAAGTTGAGTGTAGAAATCGTAACCCTAACGTATCACTTACTCGTCGTCTGAAAAAGTCTGCAACATGAAGCGTTGCAGCCCGAAACAATTGACACATGGAATATGCTGGCAATGTAACACATAGAGAGTAATGAAAGAATAAACTATACTACATGCATATATGGCTGGTGGAAAGCTCTATGGTTACAGTTTTTGCGAAAAGCCAATTTTTCCCTACTGCAAAGGAATAAATTTATTTAACTATCATGGTGGTTGTTAAACATTGAGAATGGTTGACAGCATTCTCAATCCCAATTAAGTATCATCATTAAACCCAACAATATTAATTAAAGTAACATGATGAGATCAACAGGATAATCCAAGAACTAGATACTCAAGTTGTCCATAAATGGGGACACGGCTAATCATGATTAGTTTGTACACTCTGCAGAGGTTTGCGCACTTTTCCCCACAAGACTCGATCGCCTCCGTTGGATTTCTTGCACTACATGATGTTTGAGAAACGGATGACCGAGACATAGTCTTTCGGAAGCGCTAGCACCTTACATAGGGTAGACCGGTACACCCTCATCCCCTACATCTGCTAGTCTACCTGTAAGAGTTCGCACAACTTAATCAACTATGCCAGAGCCCATAATGGCTTGTCGCTGCACACGTAAGTTTCTAGTTTGAATAATCTCATGATCCCTTTGAGCCTGGGTGGCGGACCGTAGGATGATCACACGGTATATCCCGAAGATCTCCTAGGACAACACTGGTATATCCCCAGGTGTCCGGGCAAGTCCTTTGGTATATCCCGGGGTGCCCCTAGCAATCCACCGGTTGTGTATTTAGGTTGCCACCTTAAGTTGAGCCATTAAATAACAATCTCACATACATCATGGATTTCACTCATGCCCAAACCACGTCTACGAGCATAGCATAGCAATATAAGCAACGCGTAGAAGTAACTCCCAGGGTTTGATAGTAACAGGGCAATAGGTTCCTAGCTCAGCAACTACTTCCCAATACCCACATGTTATCAATCCTACTCAAGAAATGTTTGGGGATAGATCTAATTCATAAAAACTGGGTATGAGAAGAGGTATGATCAAAGTGTTACTTGCCTGCAATGTTGATGAAGATGAGTCGCACTCAAAACTCTTGATAGTTCTACTTGTCACACTCCGGTCAATCTATCGTAAGCAAGCAATAGTAACCACACATAAGTAATCACTCAAAAGATCGGAAAGAATGAAGAGAACAATTCGGAAAACATCAAAAACAAATCAAATAACTCTTGCAGCATAAAACAATTTCTAACAGTACCAAAACTATTTGTATTTGGCCTTATCAGAAAGTTTAGGTCAAGAGCTTCGATTTGCAAAAAGAATCAACTAAACCGGGGTTACGAAACTCAAGTTATGATCAAACGAAGTTCAAATTCAAATCTGATCTAATTCAAATTTTAAACTTTCAAAAACATGTTTGAGTTGGATTACTTGATGGAGGAGATCGTAACAAAGAGGTGGGCATCCGTTTCATTGAATTCCGACTAACGAGCATAAAGTTATGATCGTTTGAAAACTAGGGGCTAATCTGTAAATAAAATATCTACAAAGAAGTCCCTGACTAAAAACTAACAGAAAAAGAGAAGTCTAAAAGGCGAACGTTCGTTTATAGCATCTAAATAGTGGACGTTCGCTGTTTAATAAAACAAAAAAACAGATCTATTCTAGGGTTTAAGAAAAACCGAACTTAAAAGAAAAACCGTATCGGCTTTATACCGGTTGGCATCGGTTTACGACGAAGAACCGTGGCGGAGGCCAGTTAAATCAGCGAGGCAATGAGCATGGCAGCTCAGCGAACTTCGGGGACAGCGGCTCGATGGTCGGCGTCGGCGGCGGAGTAGTAAACGGGAGGCGGCGTCAGGCGAAAGAGGATGGCGGCGTCGGCGACGGGAGCCAGGCGGAGTGGCGGCGGCTCGGCGAGATCATGGCGGCGGCGGCTTGGGCGTGGCGACCGAGGAGAGATGGGAGTCAGGCGGTGCCTTTATGGAGGCGGCCTCGGTGGCGTGGGAGAGGGCAAGGGAGGCGGCATGAGGAGTCTCATGGCGAGGACGGCGACCATGGCGGCGGCGGTCTCCGTGAGTCCCACGGGGCGAGGTTTTTTAGAAAGCAGACACTAAAATAAAATAATACCAATAAAATAAAATACAACATAGGCATATAATATATCACAATTTTCAAAAAAGATTTTCTACAACATGAACATTATTTTGCTTCAAATAAAATACACACAAATTCCAATAAAACAAAGAGTGCTTCTGCTCTAATAAAATCCAACAAAAATCATTTTAAAAATACCAAAATGAATTCAAATTTATTTCTCTCCAATTTTCTGATGTAGGGAATCATGTTACCCTATTTTACATGTATTTTATTTTTGGAGAAAAATAATTTGAATAAAATTCAAATAACTCCAAATTGAAAATAAATTCAAAAGAGCTTTGAATTTAATTCTTTGAAACTCCCAACTAATATTTCATATAATTTGAAGAAGTCATTTTATCTTCTCTCATGACAATCATTGAGTTGCATGAAGTTTATGAATCGAAATATTTCCAAATGAACTTCAATTATTTTCAAATACCCTTTCATTTAATTAAATGGAAGAAGTCATGTCATCTTCTCTCCAGGGTTTTGTGATGAAAAGAATTTGAATTCCCGAAGATCATAAAAGCAAAAATGAAAGTTTGGGAAAGTCCTTTTATTCCCTCTCATTTAACTTTCAAAAGTTTCAAATTCACTCACTTTCAGTCAATCAATCAAACAATCAATTAAAGCTATCTATTTGTTTATAACATTCCAAAATTTAGAATTTTGGGATGTTACAAACTACCACCCTTAATGGTTCCAACAAAACTCATATACTCCATCCTTATTGTTGACAGTGTCGGTCTTCTCAAATCTTAAGGATAATTCCTTCTCTGGGCTCTTCCGGTAGTGGCATAACCTTTTCCTCAATCCTTTTGTCCTTTCATCTTGGTAAGGTTATTCCGAAACCGGGTCTTCTTAGCTGACGGGTCTGGCGCCAATACTAAACAACTATCGATATCTCATGGTGGTCAACAATTTATGGTTTCTCCTGCAGAAAACGGGTAAGGGTTGAACCTCACTGTATAACCTAAGGTTGGCAACAACTGCCTTGTACCAGGGAAAAATACTTATACCATTCTGAGGTTTAAACAAGGTTTTGATCATCATCTCTCTACTATAGGTAAGTCACTCAGATTTACCATCCCATATAGCAAAGAGAATAATAAGAGTAAGTCGGTATGGTGATCAATCCATCCCGCACCCAAATCATTACCTTGTACATGGTTTAGCGAATCTCGCCTTCTAACTCCCAGTCATCCTCACAAGCATTGCAGAATTTCTCTTGTCGATGAACCAAGTTCGGATAAATCCATTGATTCTGCAAGCCAAACAAAACATCTATCGTTCCTTAACAACTCTCAGGTTTTGCGTAAACTCCTATAGAATCGTTGGATGATAAAGGCATACCCTCTTCCACGGTTTTTCCTTCAGCAAGAATGTGCTTGCTTCTTGGCAGGTCCTGGAGCCTGTGGGTTATGGCCCACCTCATCACTTGTAAACCTTGAACTCATCCTCGGGGCAGCTGATCGTTATTCCAACCTCCAACTTCCAGCTTCCAAGCATACTTAAAATCCATCCAATTGTACTGTCTTCCTTGCTTATATTTGCACCAAACTAGGACATGATTGCTCAGACTTATCATGGAATTTCCATTAATCCATATTTCCAACATCACACCTCCTTTATATCCAATAGTAATTCATCTCTTCATCCTCGTGGGATATCCCACCTTCCGTGATAAAAACTTATACTTATGAAGTCCATACTCCACTTCGTGGAACATCATTATCCTTTCCAGGGTCAAGCGTCCTTACAGGGAAATATTGGCCATCTCTACATGGCACTACTTCAACTGGGAATCGTGAAGCACATCATGAACTCCTGACAGTCCTATGGGTGACTCCAACTTTTTAGCCAATTCTCCCATACGCTCCAAAACTCGGTATGGTCCTACAAATCTCGGGGCTAACTTTCCCTTAACTCCAGATCGTTTAACTCCTCGCAGAGGTGGCACACAAAGATATGCTCTGTCTCTGATTTCATAGACTACCTCCTTGCGTTTTTGAGTATGCATAACTATTCTGCCTGGACTGAGCTACCTTCAGTCTATCTCGAATCAACTAAACATTATCTTTTGACTCCTTGATCATATTTAGTCCCAACAACTGACGGTCTCCAACTTCATCCCACATCAATGGTGCCTAGCTCCTTCTCCCATACAAAGCTTAAAAAGGGGCCATCTTCAAACTGACTTGGTAGCTGTTGTTGAATAAGTACTCCGCGTAAGGTAGATTATCATCCCTACTAGATCCATAATCTAGCGCACATGCTCTCAACATGTCCTCCATAATCTGATTTACTCTCTCGGTCTATCCATCTGTCTGCGGATGAAAGGCTATACTGAACTCTAGCCTAGTACCCAAAGTGTGGTGCAGCTGATTCCAAAACTTTGAGGTAAACTGTGTTCCTCTATCTGATACGATGGTCCTCGGAACTCCATGCAGACATACGATCCGGGTCAAATATATCTTGGCCAACTTCTCGCTTGTATAGGTGGTTTTCACTGGGATAAAGTGAGCCACTTTGGTCAAGCGAGTCAACTACTAACTAGATAGAATCATGTCCCGTTCGGGTTCTGGGAAATCCGGTAATGAAATCCATGCCAAGCTTATCCTACTTCCATTCGGGTATCGGCATAGGCTGTATTAATCCGACTGGCTTCTGATGCTCTGTCTTCACTCTCTGACATACATCACATACGGCTACATACTCGGCAATATCCTTCTTCATACCAGTCCACCAGAAACGCTCCTTCAAATCCAAATACATCTTGGTGTTTCCAGGGTGAATCGAGTATGGTGAGTCATGAGCCTCCTGAAGTATTAACTTCCTGATCTCTGCATTATTGGGAACATATACACGGTCCTCGAACCATAAGATGCCGTGCTCATCCTTACGAAAACCTTTTGGCCTTTCCTTTACTCATCCTCTCTTTTATCTCAGCAATCTCTTTGTCATACTTCTGAGCTTCACGAATCTTTCCCAACAATGTAGACTGAACTTCCATTGCTGCAACAAAACCTTTGGGAACAATCTCCAGCGAAGTTCCACGAGATTGTCGGCTAACTCCTTTGGTAATCCTCCGATTATGAGGGTATTCGTCCTTGTTTTCTTTATGGTTGTGTCCTATTTCTCCACAAAGCTTGTATGCACAAGGTTTCTTCATATCCTTTCCATAAGGCCTCAACTTCTGGGACACAAGACGAGATCTTAACAAGGTCCACTTAAATTCCTTCCAGGTGGTTACTCCTTGCCATCCATTGATGGTTTGGTACATCCTCTACCAGGTAGCAGCACCTCTTTCAAAGAATGGAAGAGCTTGCTGGGCCATATCCTTTCCGGCTATAGGGTTATTCTCCATGTGATCCTCCATGTTCCGAATCCATCGGTCCATCTCCAATTGACTCATCGGTCCCGAAAATACGAGCTCATCTCCATTCATCCTCTATTGGGTCCATGGGTTTGGGGTGGGATAAGAGAGATCGAGAGGGATGCACACAATACAAACAAAAGTTTTGAAAATACAGATTTTATTGTGGCTATCAAAAAAACATCAAACAAATGACAGCTCACAATCGTCGCATCTAGCATGAAAGTATATCTGAGGGTTTGGTCTTCTAATGGTCAATAAATCTTCAAAGTCATCAAACTCTTCAAGTCTTGTTCATGTCTCCGATGGCTTCTTCTGATCATGCTTGTCCTTCTCAAGGCCTTTTTGCCAGCTCATCTCTGTTGACACGAGTCTCTTGTGACGTCCTTTAATATTTCTGGAGTTGCATTCCAAACTTCTGGTTTTCATCAACCTTGACATGAACCATGGTCCTACTGTCCTTCAGTTCCTGACGTATCTCCGATATCTCGATGTTTTGCTCCTCTAGCTTGGCTACTTTCAGCTTCTGGGTCCTGAGTTCTTACGAAACACTTCCTTATCAAATACTGCTTCTGCAGGTACATCCTAAACTTCCAGATGTAATACTCCAGGTCCTGGTGATGCACCAGCTATGTTAAAACTGCATCCTTTGCTTTCAGATGCTCCTTCAGCCTTCTACCATCCAATCCTTCCATGTGTGTGCATACTTAACTCGGCATGGTGACAATAGCATAAGCGGGCGATAACATCATGAATAGCGTGTTTCTGCTCTTGTCATTTCCATGAGCTATCATTCCATAGTTGATATCTCCTGCCTTAGTGTTTTCCTGACAAAACTTTGAGTTTCTAACTCTCCATGTTCCGGTCTTACTCCAATACACCTTGATCTCGGGTATTGATAACTTCCATAGTCTGTCAAATTCCATAAGCGTAACCTTCCTAGGTCATAAAAATCAGGGAATTCTTCAGAGCCTTCAAAATCTCCTAGTCTTCGGAGTCTTTATCCGTCGTAGTTTCCATCATTATAATGCTCGGTATAATCCTTTTCATTCCAAGGTGGTATTTGTTGTCCGATACCTTGTCTCCTTGGAGTGGTCTCATCGGTCAAATCTTCGAGTGGTCAAAAGGGAAAAAGGGGTATGGTCTCACTAAAAGGGAATATTTGAATAAGCTCAGAAGAGAAGAGAGGTAAAAGATATTTTTGAAAATGAAGTTGTAGAGAAAAATCTTTCCTATGGGCTTGTCGGTTTCTAGGGTAACGTCCCACGGTCAACATGTGCTCGATACCATCTTGTAGCGACCCGACCGAATGGATCAAGTCTACGTGGCAAAGTGTCATCCCTGGATCGGTATGCTGACACACACAGTACTCGAGGATTTATAACAGAGGTAAATCACATGTATAAAGTAATGTAAGAACTATTACCTCAATCCAAAATATAGCGGAAGCAACAAGGTTGTGGATTCCCATCAACACCAACGGCAAAGTTGAGTGTAGAAATCGTAACCCTAACGTATCACTTACTCGTCGTCTGAAAAAGTCTGCAACATGAAACGTTGCAGCCCGAAAACAGGTCAGCACATGGAAATATGCTGGCAATGTAACACATAGAGAGTAATGAAAGAATAAACTATACTACATGCATATATGGCTAGTGGAAAGCTCTATGGTTACAGTTTTTGCGAAAAGCCAATTTTTCCCTACTGCAAAGGAATAAATTTATTTAACTATCATGGTGGTTGTTAAAAATTGAGAATGGTTGACAACATTCTCAATCCCAATTAAGTATCATCATTAAACCCAGCAATATTAATTAAAGTACATGATGAGATCTACAGGATAATCCAAGAACTAGATACTCAAGATTGTCCATAACCGGGGACATGGCTAATCATGATTAGTTTGTACACTCTGCAGAGGTTTGCGCACTTTTACCCACAAGACTCGATCGCCTCCGTTGGATTTCTCGCACTACATGATGTTTGAGAAACGGATGACCGAGACATAGTCTTTCGGAAGCGCTAGCACCTTACATAGGGTGGACCGGTACACCTACTTTCCCCTACATCTTCTAGTCTACCCGTAAGAGTTCGCACAACTTAATCAACTATGCCAGAGCCCATAATGGCTTGTGGCTGCACACGTAAGTTTCTAGTTTGAATAATCTCATGATCCCTTTGAGCCTGGGTGGCGGACCGTAGGATGATCACATGGTATATCCCCGGGATCTCCTAGGACAACACTGGTATATCCCCAGGTGTCCGGGCAAGTCCACTGGTATATCCCCAGGGTGCCCCTAGCAATCCACCCAGATGTGTATTCAGGTTGCCACCTTAAGTTGAGCCATTAAATAACAATCTCACATCTGTCATGGATTTCACTCATACCCAAACCACGTCTACGAGCATAGCATAGCAATATAAGCAACGCGTAGAAGTAACTCCCAGGGTTTGATAGTAACAGGGCAATAGGTTCCTAGCTCAGCAAGTACTTCCCAATACCCACATGTTATCAATCCTACTCATGCAATGTTTGGGGATAGTTCTAATGCATAAAAACTGGGTATGAGAAGAGGTATGATCAAAGTGTTACTTGCCTGCAATGTTGATGAAGATGAGTAGCACTCAAAACTCTTGATAGTTCTACTCATCACACTCCGGTCAATCTATCGTAAGCAAGCAATAGTAACCACACATAAGCAATCACTCAAAAGATCGGAAAGAACGAAGAGAACAATTCGGAAAACATCAAAACCAAATCAAATTACTCTTGCAGCATAAAACAATTTCTAACAGTACCAAAACTATGTGTATTTGGCCTTATCAGAAAGTTTAGGTCAAGAGCTTCGATTTGCAAAAAGAATCAACTAAACCGGGGTTACGAAACTCAAGTTATGATCAAACGAAGTTCAAATTCAAATCTGATCTAACTCAAATTTTAAACTTTCAAAAACATGTTTGAGTTGTATTACTGGATAGAGGAGATTGTAACGAAGAGGTGGGATCGGTTTCGTTGAATTACGACTAACGAGCAAAAAGTTATGATCATTTGAAAACCAGGGGCTAATCTATAAATAAAATATCTACAAAGAAGTCATTGACTAAAAACTAACAGAAGTCTAAAAGGCGAACGTTCGTTTATAGGAACTAAACAGTGGACGTTCGATGTTTAATAAAACCAAAAAAAACAGATCTATTCTAGGGTTTAAGAAAAACCGAACTTAAAAGAAAAACCGAATCGGCTTTATACCGGTTGGCATCGGTTTTCGACGAAGAACCAGCAACGGAGGCGGTTAACTCCGGCGAGGCGGAACGGCGGAGTGGCAGCTCCGGCGAACTCGGGGACGGCTGCTCCAGTGGTCGGCGTCGGTGGCGGAGTAGACGGGGAGGGGCGGCGCGTCGGGGCGAAGAGGATGGCAGCGTCGGCGGCAGTCCCGGCTGACGGACGGAGCGGAGTGGCGTTGGCTCCGGCGAGATGCGCGCGGCGGCGGCGGCTTGGGCGGCGGGGCGGCGACCGAGGGGAGAGATGGGAGTCGGGGCGGTGCCTTTATGGAGGGGGCGGCCTCGGTGGCGTGGGAGAGGGGCAAGGGAGAGGCGGCGCGAGGAGTCCGCGGCGAGGACGGCAGCCATGGCGGCGGCGGTCTCCGAGCGGAGTCCCTTCGTGGAGCGATGGGCGTGGCGGAGGCTGGGCGCATGACTGGCTGGGCCGGCCCGGTCGGGTGGGGACGAGGTTTTTTTTAGAAAACAGACACTAAAATAAAATAATACCAATAAAATAAAAATACAACATAGGCATATAATATATCACAATTTTCAAAAAAAGATTTTCTACAACATGAACATTATTTTTGCTTCAAATAAAATACACACAAATTCCAATAAAACAAAGAGTGCTTCTGCTCTAATAAAATCCAACAAAAATCATTTTAAAAATACCAAAATGAATTCAAATTTATTTCTCTCCAATTTTCTGATGTAGGGAATCATGTTACCCTATTTTCCATTTATTTTATTTTTGGAGAAAAATAATTTGAATAAATTCAAATAACTCCAAATTGAAAATAAATTCAAAAGAACTTTGATTTAATTCTTTGAAACTCCCAACTCATATTTCATATAATTTGAAGAAGTCATTTTATCTTCTCTCATGAAAATCATTGAGTTGCATGAAGTTTATGAATCGAAATATTTCCAAATGAAATTCAATTATTTTCAAATACCCTTTCATTTTGTTAAATGGAAGAAGTCATGTCATCTTCTCTCCGGGGTTTTGTGATGAAAAGAATTTGAATTCCCGAAGATCATAAAAGCAAAAATGTAAGTTTGGGAAAGTCCTTTTATTCCCTCTCATTTAACTTTCAAAAGTTTCAAATTCACTCACTTTCAGTCAATCAATCAAACAATCAATTAAAGCTATCTATTTGTTTATGACATTCCAAAATTTAGAATTTTGGGATGTTACAAGACTCAACATGCAGGATCTTTGGCAAATGGTCAGACAAAAAACGAACATACCTCGTGATGGGAACCATATCTGCAGTCAACGCCATCATAAAAGGGATGGCACCAGTCACCAACATAGATGATTCAATTCATGGGACCTTTTTGTATAGTTCACCTAAAATGAAGCAATGTACCATGAGCTAGCAGCTTCTTCATTAGTTGCAATAAAATTGAGCAATATCAAGGTTGGACGTCAATCTCATGGAATGTTCAACTATAATTTGGATATCATTTGTGCAGTTCAACTAAGATCAAGCGTGAAATGTATATCTCCGTTTGCACAAAAATGTGGAAAGGAGGGTGACTAACAAGTGATGAAACATACATCAAATGAAAAGAAGCATGTTCATTATCTGAATGGCAATCCTACAAGGACAATAGCAATTTCTAAAGCATCAGCATTGCTAGATATTAGTGTGGGCACTAGGATTAACTATGACAACTGTTAAACACGACATTACTTTAATGGTGCCATTGCTTCATTTTACCAGCAACATTACATTAACAGCTGCTAAAGAGTAAGTATTTGGGCACGGGAGAGTAGGCGATCCAGGACAGTTGCATTTCTAACAAAAAGAAACAACTTATCTTAATGGGAAATTTAGCAGGGCATGAAAAACAGTGCCATTGATTCGTATTACTTGAGGCATTACATTGAAATCAACATTGGTTTAATGTGTCCTTACTTTTAATAGTGTGACTGCTACATTTTACCAGTGACATTACATAAGAGGGGCTCGGGGCAACAAACATTAGAACAGAATATCTAGGTTGGTCCCATTTTTGTTTGGTATAGCCACCTTATACTGTGTGAGGCTAGCCAATCTAGTGCTAGACATACTCTGTTGACTTGTCCCCCAGTCCCCACTTTCTTTCCTTTTTCAACCAATAGATCGGTTTATATTCAGTTTGTACTGTGTTTCCCTTTATTTCCATATTAGACCAAGAGACCAGTTGGATAGACAGTCTCTACTACTTTTCGCCCCCATTATTTCCTCTTTTGACCAAGTCCTAGATTTAGGTAACAAATCTTCCCCCACCCCCACCCCTTATCTTCCCTGTTTGAACCAAGTAGTACTAGATTCGACTGCATGAACTAGTTTCACCTCTTAACAATAAAAAATTAGGTGGCTTTTGAACAATCGATCGATCCTATCTACGAAGGGGCTGAGAAATAGTAAAAGATACAAATGCAGCGAGGATGGGAGCTGGGGAAGTAGAGCAAGGACGGTTAAGAAGGAAGTTATACCAGAGGGTCGCCGGGATGTCGCTAGGTGGGCGGCGGGAGGCCAGATCTGCCCACACTACGGCAGGGAGGAAGAAGGGGTCGGAGGCCCTCCCTAGCTGGCGCTCTATGGGAGAGAACGACAAAGCACGCTGATCAGGACCCGCCAAGAGTGGGTAAGAGCCGTCGCCGAGGACAACCGCGTGAACAGTGCACCTTCTCACCTTTGCCGGCGGAGAGGATCCGGTTGGATCTGTGACCAGAGGTAAGCAGAGAGATAGTGTGGCCACCGCTGTTGTGTTTAGATCTGGAGAGGACGAGACAGCGTGAAGACAACATCACTAGCAAGCAAGCACGGAGGCTCCTGCCTATATAGTGGAGTAGTTTTATTTTATCCACCGGAGCCGACTTGACCTTGTCAATGACTGTTGAGGGAGTCCTGGACTAGGGGGTGTCCGGATAGCCGAACTATTATCTTTGGCCGGACTCCTAGACTATGAAGATACAAGATTGAAGACTTCGTCCCGTGTCCGGATGGGACTTTCCTTATCGTGGAAGGCAAGCTTGGCGATACGGATATGTAGATCTCCTACCATTGTAACCGACTCTGTGTAACCCTAACCCTATCCGGTGTCTATATAAACCGGAGGGTTTTAGTCAATGGGACGAACAATAATCATACCATAGGCTAGCTTCTAGGGTTTAGCCTCCTTGATCTCGTGGTAGATCTACTCTTGTACTACCCATATCATCAATATTAATCAAGCAGGAGTAGGGTATTACCTCCATCGAGAGGGCCCGAACCTGGGTAAAAACATCGTGTCCCTTGTCTCCTATTACCATCCGCCTAGACGCATGATTGGGACCCCCCTACCGAGATCCGCGGTTTTGACACTGACATTGGTGCTTTCATTGAGAGTTCCTCCGTGTCGTCACCTATAGGCCCGATGGCTCCGTCGATCATCAACAACGACATGGTCCAGGGTGAGACTTATCTCCCCGGACAGATCTTCGTATTCGGCGGCTTGCGCTGCGGGCAATTCACTTAGCCATCTGGAGCAGATCGAAGATTCGCCCGGCCATCAGGTCAGATTTGGAAGCTTGAACTATACGGCCGACATCCGCGGAGACTTGATCTTCAACGGATTCGAGCCACAGCCAAGTGCGCCGCACTGTCTTGATGGGCACGATCTAGCTCTGCCGCCGAACAGTGTCCTGGAGGCCGCACCAGCGTCCGCTCCGACCCTTAGCTCGGAGCCGACTCCCCCGATCGAGGACGAGTGGTTGGACACCGCCTCGGGGGCTACGATCTCAACGGCGATTGAGTCGAACTCCATCCCTGTCGCTGCGAAGACTGTGACTCCAAGGTGCGGACTCCTCTCCGGACTTGAACCCTCAGCGCTCCGCCAATCGAATCCGATTGGGCGCCCGATCATGGAGTTCCTTTGCCGCGGACATCTTTCAGCACTCTCCTTTGGCGGCATCCTGAATTCACTAAAGTCTCTCTCTTTATCGGAGAGCCTGGCGGACTACGGTCGGGAAGGTTGGGATGCAGACGACGAAGAAATTCAACACCCACCCACCACCCACTTTGTAGCCCTTTGCCGAAAGCTTACACGGCGTGCTCGATTTCGACTCCGAAGAGATCGACGGTATGGACGATGATGTAGGAGACAACCATGAACCAACACCTATAGGATGCTGGACAACCACCTCATCCCATGATGTATACATGGTGGATACACCTAAATGAAGTGACGACAACGAACAACGGGACGCTACGAAGGATAAATCCCTCGAAAAGCAGTCAAAACGGCAACGTAAACGCCGCACCAAGTCCCGCCTCAACAAAGACCCAGCCATAGAGCAGGGCGAACCGGTGGACGACGAACATGCTATCGAGCAACCGTCCGAACAGGATAACTTGGATAAACAACCCCGCCCCGGCGAAGATAACAGTCCGGACGATCTCACGCCGGACAAATTATTGGAGCAGAATAACCTCCACAAAAGGCTCGTCGCCCGCTGCGTAGCCTAAAAAGGTAAGCGGAAGCTCAAAACAGCGGAAGATGCACTCGAGAATCAGATGGAGCAAAGTATTCAACATCATAGAGACAAATCTGGCTGACGATACGAACAAAGAGCTACCCAAAGAGAAAACTACTGCCCGAATTTGATGAGGAGGCCATAGAGCCCCCACAATCAAAAAGTAAGAAGGCCACCGGTCGGATGGGCGACCCCACGGCAAAAAGAGAGCGGCAAAGGCGCCAGACACAAGCGATACGTGATCCGCATAAGGATTCACATCAAAAGGATGGCCCGATTAGGTCCATCTATGGGCGTAAAGCAAGCTCTTCAAAGCAATGCAACACGCCAAATATTAGAACATCATGGCACACCCAAATATAGGGGTGCCGCACACCCCCTGTGTTTCATCGATGAGGTGCTGGATCACGAATTCCCAGCGGGATTCAAACCCGTAAAAATAGAGGCATACGACGGAACAACAGACCACAGAGTGCGGATTGAGGATTACATCCTCCACATACACATGGCTAGAGGAGATGATCTCCACGCCATAAAATACTTACCCCTCAAGATCAAAGGGCCAGCCCGGCATTTGCTCAAAGGCCTCCCTGAAAATACCATTGGAAGTTGGGAAGAGCTCGAGGATGCTTTTCAGGCAAATTTTCAAGGGACTTATGTCCGTCCTCCGGATGCAGACGATTTAAGTCATATAACTCAACAACCCGGAGAGTCAGCTCGCAAATTCTGGAACATGTTCCTCACCAAAAAGAACCAAATAGTCGACTGTCCGGAAGCCGAAGCCTTAGCAGCTTTCAAACACAACGTCCGAGACGAATGGCTCGCATGGACACCTCGCCAGGGAGAAGCCGAGAACCATGGCCGCATTAACAAGCCTCATGACCCGCTTTTGCGTGGGAGAGGATAGCTGGCTAGCAAAATGCAGCACCAGCGACCCAAGTACATTCGAGGTCAGGGATGGAAATGGGAAACCACGACGCAACAAGGACCAGCGCCGGATTAAGGGGAACGGTCCAAAGAGCCTTGATAGTCAACGCCGGATTCAAAAGCTCACGACAGAACAATAAAAAACTACCCCTTAAGGACAATAGCGATGAGCTATCCAACTTAAACAAAATCTTGGACAAGATATGTCAAATCCACAGTACTCCCGGGAGGCCTGCAAACCATACCCACAGAGATTGTTGGGTCTTCATGCAGTCCGGCAGTCTCTACGCCGAACACTTGTGGCTCGACACACCAAGTGAGGATGATGACGAACCCCACAAGGAGAGCACCGGAAAACAAAAGAATTTCCCACAAGAGGTTAAAACAGTAAACTCACTTTACGTGATAAAAGGGAAAAGCAGAGCGGCGCCCATTAAGATGCGCGCCGCACATACTACCCTAGCGGAGTACCAACACTGGTTGTCAAAACCAATCACCTTCGACCATCAGGACTACTCCGAAAGTATCCGGAACGCAGGATGGACTGCCTTGATATTGGATCCTATAATCGACGGATTCCAATTTACACAAGTCCTCATGGATGGCGGCGGTGATATAAACACGATATATCGAGGACACAATCCGCTGGTTGGGGATAGACCCAACCAAAATTCGCCATAGCAACACCTCCTTCAAAGGGGTAATGCCAGGCCTGTATGCCCATTGTACGGGCTCTCTACTGCTAGAAGTTGTGTTCGGCTCATCCGACAACTTCCGCCACGAAAAGTTAACCTTCCACATCGCCCCATTCGAAAGTAGCTATCAAGCACTACTGGGGCGTGAAGCTTTCGCCCGCTTTAACGCAATACCGTATTATGCATCTCTTACACTTAAAATGCCCGGTCCACGCGACATCATCTCATTAAAAGGGTGTATTAAGTGTTACTCGAGCACGGAAGAACGTGAGACTGCTTTGACAGCCCCACACCAATCCGGCTCCGCTAACCAAAGCACCTGAATAGGTCATTCAAACCCCAGACACGGCTAGACGAGTACGGCGCCTACTAGCGGCATACCCCCATACAAGGGGCTGCACGCACGTACAACAAGAGACAATAAAGCTCAATTTTATTCACCTTCCAAACCGTACTCTGTTTATTTAATATAAAGTACATTTCTCACACGATATTTTTTCTTTTCAACTAAGTTCTTCTCTTTTACAAATGAACACCGTGCTACACCCGTCCAGGATACGGCACAACGGAGACACAGGCGCAGACGTGCAGCAGGACCCGTCGCAAGGATTCTTTTCAGATTAAGACCCTGCGTAAACCTTTTTTACTGTCTCTTGTTGATACACATCCCCCGTTTTCTTACTATAACCGAGGAGGAGGCTGGTGTTTTGGCATCGGCCGCACCAGAATTTTTGCACATACCTGGACACCAGGGGCTTAGGGCATTATTCTGCCCGTTTTCGTAAAGACCGAATACCTTAGGGAGTGTTTGGCGTCTCGAGTTAGGCCTTATATGCATCAGCTCTGAATCATGTCTTTGGTCAAATGTTGGGTTTGCCCGGCTCCCATGTTTTGGTACCTTACGTTCCGTTATATCGTCTAAGGTAGCCTTTGGGAGAACCACTGCGATTGTGCCCAGTTGAGCTGGGTTGAGCACCTCGATGGAGAAAGCTAAAAGCTATTTGTCATGATATAGCGTGAGACTGGTCAACCACTCGATGACCCAGCGGAATGTTTAGAATTCCCCGCATTGTGAAGGGCCGTTTTCCGGTCAGGCACATACGCGCCCCGAATTCGGGAGAGCGCGGTGCCCCTAGGGGCTACATAGTAGCCCCACCATCGAGCTCCTATGGCTAAGTGAAAGTGATAAAGCATTATAGTCCGGTTGCCTAGTTTTCTATGCTATCACCTCTTCACAGGACCAAGACGTTGGATTAAGTGTGAAAATGCGCCTTTTTTGCAAACACCCCCGCACTATGTGCGTGGGGGCTGAAGCCGAAGACTGCCATCTTTCAGGTTATATACACATATACATCAACGGCCGCACAGGAGGCGTTTTAATACTTGAATGCACAAGTATAAAAAGCTCTTATATTATACGAAAACATTGTTTTCACAAATCATACATGTCATTTAAACATAATATCCTTCGAGCACTGCGTCCCTATTAAACGAGCGCCCTGCAGGACTTCCTCAAAATAGTGCTCGGCAGGTACTCGGCTTCTGTCCGAATCGTGGGATGCAACGTCGGTGGCCTTCATCTCCGCCCAGTATGTCTTGACACGGGCAAGAGCCATCCGCGCTCCCTCCATGCACGCCGACCGCTTCATTGCGTCGATACGCGGTACCGCACCAAGGAACTGCTGCACTAAGCCAAAATAGCTCTTCGCCTGGGGTCCGCCTGGCCACAAATGAGTCATGACATGCTTCATGGCAAGTCCAGATAATCGATTCAGCTTGGCCCATTCGGCCAACCGATCGGTCAATGGAAGAGGACGCTCCGGACTATGGAATTGCGACCAATATAGCTCTTCCCTTCTATGCCCCTTCTGGCCCCGGAAGTGCTCCGCCAGCGTCGCAGATGCTTTTCGCCGCTAAGTCCAGATAAGCATCCTCCGAACTCCACAACTTGTCCAACTGACCATACTTCGGATCCGTGAACTTCCTCCGCAGCAGAAAAGGCTTTCCAGCAGCAACATCCACAACCTGGCGCAGCTCCTCCTTTGCAGCTCTCATTGCGGAGCGGGCATCCTTGGCTTCGGCGGTGACCTTTTTCAGGTCCTCTTGCTCCACTTGACGTTCTTTTTCAAGAACCTCGCAGCTGTCGGTAGCATTCTTCAACTTTATGGCCATATCGGCCATTTCCTCTTTGCTTCGGCAGTGAGCAGCCCGTTCGGCTTTAGCTCTTCGGCCGCCCTTAAAGCGGCCGCATTACTATTTCTGGCTTGCTCTTTCGCTCGGGAGAGTTCCGCCCGCAGCTCCTCCACGGCAGCGGCACCGTCTACATCAAAAGCATACAAGTAGTAAGGCATGGGCGTCAAGCTCCCTTACCAGGTGTCCGCGGAGAAGTCGCATACCTTGTGACTCGTGAAACCGTTTATTGACCAGCGCGATGTCCGCATCCGCCTCGTCAAGTTGCCACTTTAGTTCGGCAAATTCATCGATCCGGCTGGCCACGGACGCCCGCCACCTATTTAGGAAGCGGTGCAATGTTATAATCGAGATTATGATCCTCAACACGCTGTCAATTTTGACAACATACCGAGTCTCGGGGCTACTATCTATACAGGCGCATTCTATATGCATAACTGTCGGAAGGTACATCATTTTGCGTACCTCGAACCCGTCGATGAAGCTTCGGCGGCTTCATGCAATCCGCTCTCCGCGGATGCAATTCTTTCAATCACCGTACCGATCAGCGCACGGTGATCTTACGAGATAGCCGCTTCGCTGAGTAGATCCTTCAGCTCCTCCGACCAAGACGCCCGGTTGGTGCGGACCTTCCGGCCCCGCCGGACTTGGGGAAACCCTCCGCGACGACACCTCAGGGTCGTTTGCCTCGCATGAGGGTGCGACAGGTGGGGGCATTTCGCTCTCCATCATCTCCAGAAGAAGATCCCCCGAAGATGAGCTCTACTGAGAGGGGCTGAGATCCGAACTACAAGGTACAATTTCGGTTATCTTCAGAAATAAATGCAGGGATGTTCCTTATTTACAAGACACCTTCTTTTTACTTATGGCTCGCTGGAGGGCTGATCCCCTTGGGGAAATAGTGCGGCTGGGTTACTTCCCAGCGCCGGACTCTCCGACGAAGATTTCTTTCCCCTCTTTGAGGCCTTGACCTCTGGATCTTCCGAAGCGGTCCTCTTCTCTCCTTGGAGGGTGGGACTTTTGACCCCTCCTTCCTCGGAAGCCTCCTTCATGGAGGCAGTTGCTTCCCTGCTCCCCCCTTCGCCTTCTTTAAAAGGCGCGGCCTTCAACATCTTGGTCAGCATGGGATCCGGCGTGGTCTCTGGGAGGGGAGCCGAACACCTTATCAACTTTGCCTTCGTTATGCACTCCTGTTCAAGAAACAACTCCTTTTAGGGGCAAGTCTATGATAAATGAACGGACAGCCTGTCCAGATACAGGACTACTTACTTGAGTATCTGGGCGATTGCAGCTTAGTCCTGCGTCCTCAGTCAGGTCCGGACACTTTTCTTATGATCCGAAGAACAAATTATACATCTCCACGGGCGTCGTACCCATAAAATGTTGGAGAGCTCGTGGTCCCTCCGGATTGAATTCCCACAGACGAAGGGGGCGATGTTTGCAGGGCAAAAGGCGCCGAATCAACATAACCTACACCACTGCGACCAGATTGATCTCTCTTTCTTGGAGGTCTTGAATACGGCCCTGCAACAGAGGAACGTCCTTGGACGGCCCCCAGTCGAGCCCTTGTTGACCCATGACGCTGATCCTTGTGGTGGACCTGAGCGGAAGGTGGGAAGCGCCACCCATTTGGTGCCCCTGGGAGCGGTGATATAAAACCACTCCCATTGCCACAAACCAATCTCCTCTTGAAAAGAGCCCTCGGGCCACGGAGCATCAGCACACTTGCTTATGACCGCCCCTCAACACTCTGCTTGTTGCCCCTCGATCATCTTCGGCTCCACCTTGAAGGTCTTGAGCCACAATCCAAAGTGAGGGTAATATGGAGGAAGGCTTCACATCCGACAATGAATGACGAGATATGGAGGATGGACTCCGGATTCAAGTCATGGAAATCCAGCCCATAATAAAACATGAGCCCCCGCACAAAGGGATCCGTCGGGAAGCCTAAACCCCGAAGGAAGTGAGACACGAACACCACGCTCTCGCCAGGCTAGGGAGTAGGAATGACCTGCCCTGGAGCAGGCAGCCTATGCGAAATCTCGCCGGTTAGATACCTGGTGTCTCGCAGCTTTAGCACATCTTCTTCTGTGACGGAAGAAGACATCCATCGGCCGAGCTGGTCGGAGCCGAACATCGTCCGAAGGTCCGGCGCCTAAATCTGAAGCTTTGGGTGTTAGAACTCGAGCGAGGCGAACTTGATGGAGGGTGGAAAAGAAGAGGGCCTTGGTCTCATTATAAAGAGGTTGAATACCAAGAGCCCTCCCGTGGTCGATTAGGACTCGCCTTCGATGGGGGGTGTGCCAGCGACGCAGTTGGGTTACTACGTCCATATTTGATGAGAATCCCGGAATAAGGCGCGATCTACGCTTTGATAAAGACGTGCCAAGGAAACCGCCTCGCTAAACGCGCTAAGGTGGAGCAGTAAAAAACGATTCATATAAAGGCCTGGTCGTGGTGTGATGTCACGCCGCGAAATACGTCAGCAGATTTGTGCAAAAGTTATTCTCTCTACGGTAGTATGTGGAACTTTTTTGCAGAGCCGGACACTATCCTGGTGTTCAAAATCTTCTATGAAGTATTCGGAGGAGGAACCCGCCTTGCAATGACGAAGACAATATGCGCGCCGGACTCGTCATCATTGGAGCCGGGTTCAGGGGCTACTCTTGAGGGAGTCTGGACTAGGGGTGTCCAGATAGCGAACTATCATCTTTGGCGGACTCGGACTATGAAGATACAAGATTGAAGACTTCGTCCCGTGTCCGGGATAGGACTTTCCTTGGCGTGGAAGGCAAGCTTGGCGATCTGGATATGTAGATCTCCTACCATTGTAACCGACTCTGTGTAACCCTAACCCTATCCAATGTCTATATAAACCGGAGGGTTTTAGTCCGTAGGAAAAACAACAATCATACCATAGGCTAGCTTCTAGGGTTTAGCCTCCTTGATCTCGTGGTAGATCTACTCTTGTACTACCCATATCATCAATATTAATCAAGCAGGAGTAGGGTATTAACTCCATCGAGAGGGCCCGAACCTGGGTAAAAACATCGTGTCCCTTGTCTCCTGTTACCATCCGCCTAGACGCACAGTTCGGGACCCCCTACCCGAGATCCGCCGGTTTTGACACCGACAACTGTCGAGAAGTCTTCGTGCACGTGCCCCAGAGGCGCAGTTGTCGTCATTTTGATCTGAAGCACCGGATTAACATATAACACGAAAAAATGCCACATGACAAGAAACCATAACCTCACTACCCCCAGGAGACAACATGAATCCCGGCGGACAAACTAGACGAGGATCAAAGCTCAAATTAAAGATAAACTCATAGAAAAGGGGTCCATCAATAGATGTCCTAATTAACATAGCCGGCTTGACCTACATGGCAGTCGAGTACTCTTCGTGCATGTGCCCCCAATGACCAGTGCCTTGGAGGAACTTAGTTGTCCCTGTTTAACCCTCACAGTGATCCAAAGCTGTCGGGACCCCGATCCTAAGTCACACCGACCTAGCTTGTAACACATCATATCACTTTGCGGCCTCACGCACGGTATTCCCACGGTGTCGCCTTACCATGGCCCGGGACCGTTTGCGCCTTTTGGCTCACGTATATGATAGTGTCGCTAGCATCCATATGACAGAGACCCCGGGCCGACATGACTAGTCGTGAACCCAAAGTGGCACTAACATATGGGGACAGGCATACATGAATCACATCGAGCATGTCGGTCATCAACGTATGAATTCGGGCTGTAGCATCGGGCTATGAGGACTCCGTTATCCCGGCTATAGCATGCTAGGCAGGACTCGAATATCCCGCGTGACATTTCCCGAAGAACAGGACATAAGGCGAAAGTGAAACACATGCAAATCGATCAAGCGTCCAAGCGGTAGTCTTTGAGCTAGCAGGACTCCGGTGAACCGGGCTGTAGCGGACTACTATCGCTCAGAAGCACGAGACTACATTTCCCCATAAGAGAGGCTACCAAGGATAAACAACTAGGTTGTCGGATCCCACACATAGCAATACAAGTTACACATACGCATAACATGCAAGTATGTGTTGTACAACATGGCACCACAACATAACGCAAACTCATATAGATAAAGGCTCAGAAGAGCCACATAGCTTTAAATACAAACAGGGGTCACATGACCCATCATTGAGCATACAAGCAACAAGCGGAAGCATTACATGTCCGAGTCTGGACAACTACAAAGAAAAAGGCTGAGAAGCGACTATCTACAAGACCCTCCCAAGGGTACAAGATCGTAGCTGAGGTAACAAGCTACTCGTCAAGTCCAAGCGGAACTACCAAAGAAGACCGAAGTCTCCGCTGCAAAAAACATAAATAAAGCAACGTGAGTACAAAGGTACTCAGCAAGACTTACATCGATCCTATTATACATGCATTAGTGTCAAGAAGGTAATGTGGGGTTTAGTTGCGACAAGCCAGCTTTGACTCTGTGGCTATCCCGTTCTCACGACTACCAGAACTTCTTTGAGGTGATATGGCGCACACGAGTCCACTAGTCACCACATCAATACACTACTATGGATTCATCCCCGTCTCCATACCAGAAGGCCAATCATAGCACTCACACTTGTCTTGAGCATTTTTAGAGTATCCACTTCAAATTGTCTATGTACCACGTAAGCATCCAAGAAGTCCATAACCGAGGACACGGCTATTCGAATAGATCATGATAACCCTGCAGGGTGTACTTCTTCACACACGCTCTCGCCACTTACCGCCATATACACGTCATGTATCTCGGCAACCTTCAAGCGGAAGCTTTGGCGAGGGTGTGTCACCACGACCGACTAACCACACAAGACTCTAGTCGGGTTTATCGCCTATTCGGGTTCCATCCAAGGAGATCCGGCCGGGGTGTCACTCACGGCCCCAAATGATGTGTGCAGGGTTCCCAAGCCCACCTCGCCGGATGGATCTACGCTTGGTACACCGTGCCACTTGTGCCTAGTCTGTCCCAAGCCCACACGGCGGGTGCCACTTGGTAGACTACTAACACTACCTACAAACACCAGAAACTAGTTGCGACTCCTGGACAGGGGTCAAGTTGGTCAATAAGTTGAGAGGGGCACTTAAGCATTCCAATGTGTGGTAGTAGCTAGTCATTGGACAACATACACAGAACTCAGTGCTTAAGGATGGTTCCAGTGAGACAACCCACCATGTACTCCTACATGGCCTCTCACCGCTACCTTTACCAAATCGTGTTCACACATTTCACTCTCAAAGATCGTAACATAGAACTGTACTCCAATTCATCCCCAATGAATCAGACTGACACAACTCTAAGCAATAGCAGGCATAGCATGGTAGGAACACAACATGGCTCAATCAACTCCTACACATGCTAGTGGGTTTCAACTATTTATCGTGGCAATGACAGGTCATGCAGAGGAATGGGTTCAATTACCGCAAGACAAAGTAGCAGATGAATCGTTGTTGTCCTAATGCAATAAATGAGAGCAGGAGCGAGAGAGTAGGATTGTATTGGAATGAACAAGGGGTTTGCTTGCACGGTAAGTCAACAAGGGAGCCTTGCTTCACGCAGACGGTACTCTGGAGCGGTCTCGGAGCGGGACCTATCGAGAAGGAGCAGTGCCGACAATCAATACACAATCATATGCAACAATATGATGCATGAACATGGCATGTAGATGTGATGCTGTTTGAGCTAATGCAACTAGTATTCAATTTGAATGAAGTCCATTTGAACCAAGGTTAAAATGCAACTCGAAACTAAGCTCTTATAAATGCCATTTACATGTTTTCACCTATACAGCAGGTTTAGGTTGGTTTGTCATGCATGAAACTGGTACAGACGGAAAGATTGCATTTTTCTGATAATTTTTCATATATAAATTATTTCAATCCGAGTTACGGTTGAATTTCTATGATTTTGAAGTTTGAAACATTTTACGGAATTTCCTGATTTAATTTAATACCGAAAATCAAATCTGCGTCGACCTTGCGTAAGCATGACGTCGACAAGTCAAATGCGACTGGTGAGGTCAAACCTGGCGTGTGGGGGCCACACGTCGGTGTCTCAGATTAGTTAACGGGGGTTTATTTCTAATCTAATTTAGATTAGTGGCGCTGGGGCCCACCGCCGTCGATGTCGAGGTGGGGTTAGTGCCTAATTAGAAAAACCACGCCACCGGCCGGAGTTCTGGCGGCGGCCACCAAGATGCTGGCGGCGACTTGCCGGACTTGCGCTACAAGCGGCGTCTGGTCGCGCGAAGACCACCGGGGCGTAGCCCGTCGTCGTCCGCAACCAGGGGAGCTGGTGGGGGGGCTGCGGGGGCGCCGGAGCTCGCCGGAGCGGAGCTTGGGGCGGCGGCCGGAGTCGGGCGTGAGCGGGGATGCGGCTGCGGTGTGCGAGGGCGAGAACGGAGAGGGGGAGAAGGAGCAGCAGCTCACAGCAGTCACGACGAACGGGTCGGCGAGGTCGGGGAGGAACCGAAGTGGCCATAGCGGCGGAGTGGATCTCCGGCGACCGGAGACGAAGACGGGCGGCAAGAACGGCTCCACGGGGTGTCCAGCGTCTTGTGGCTTGGCAGAGAGGACGAGGGAGTCGTGGCGGGGCTCGTGAACTCCACGGGGCGAGGGACGGCGGGAGCTGCCAGCCGGGCGGTGAGCCGCGGCGCGGCAGTTTCTGGGTGCTCGCAGGGAGGGCGAGAGAGAGGAGGTGAGAGGACTGGGGAGAGTGAGTGAGTTCGGGGGCGGCGCGTGGCGTCGTCCGGGCCATCCAGAGCGGCGAGGGGGAGGATAGGCAGGCAGGGAGGGAGGAGGTGGCGGGCCTTGGCGGTCTTGGCAGCGTCGCCTGGCCCTCCTCTGTCGGGGAGGAAGACAGAGGAGGGGGCCCAGATGGGCTGGGCTGGCCAGCTGGGCCGGCCAGGCCGCACAGGAGCTGGGCCAGCACAGAAGCTAAGCGCCAGGTAAGGTTTTCCTTTTATTTCTTTTTCTATTTTTCTGACATTTGTTCTGATTTAGTAATAATACTAACTCAATTTATTTCCTTATGCCAATTTTTGCAGGAGCTAACTATATTATTCGAGCTCCTCGAACTAGCATAATTATTGGACATATATAATATATATAACATATATATCCAAGGCAAATATTCACTGCATTAATTCAAATGGCCAAAAATAAATACTTCTGAGCTCCCAAAAATATTAGTTGGAATTTTACCTCTGACCAATATTTTTAGAGAAAACAGGAACATTTTCTTGGGCCAAATTGAAGCAATTTTTATTTGGGTCATCTCCACAAAAATGATTCTGAGGGTTTCAAAAATCCTCATTTCAATAATAAATGGAATTTAAACATGATGCACAAATGACTAGCTAGTCTAGGTCATACCAGAACTAGGGATGTGACAACTTGCCCCCACTTGAAAGAATCTCGTCCGAGATCTGTGGGTCGACGGAAAGAAAGCGGGGTACTCCGGTCGAAGGCGATCTTCTCGCCCCAGGTAGCTTCTCTCTCGAACGATGAGACCACTGAACCTTGAGAAACTTGATGTTATGGCGTCGAGTGACACGCTCGCTTGATCAAGAATGCGAGCAGTGGTACTCTCGATAGGTGAGGTTATCTTGCAGATCAAGCGTTGCGTGGTCCACTCCACGGATGGGATCCGAGAAGCAACGACTGAGTTGAGAGACGTGGTAGACTTCATTAACTCGAGAATTTTGTGGGGTTAGTTCCAACTGGTAGGCTACCTCTCCTTGTTTTGCGAGAATGCGATAGGGACCAATGTAACGAGGAGCCAACTTGCCCTTGATATCAAAACGATGGGTACCCTTCAAAGGTAACCGAAGGTAAGCCTTGTCGCCAACTTCATAGGCCACTTCCTTATGACGACGGGTCATATCGGCTCTTTTGACGAGATTGGGCTGTTTTCAAATTCTCACGAATGATGCGAACTTGCTCTTCTGCCTCCTGGATCATATCCGGTCCAAAGAATTGTCTTTCACCGGTTTCTGACCAGTTCAAAGGTGTTCGACATCTTCGTCCATAGAGAATCTCAAAAGGAGCTTTCTTGAGACTGGATTGATAGCTATTGTTATAAGCAAACTCGGCAAACGGAAGACATTTCTCCCAATCCATACCGAATGAGATAACACAAGCTCTAAGCATGTCTTGAGAATTTGGTTGACCCGTTCCACGACCACTTGATTGAGGGTGGAAAGCGATCTTGAAGGAAAGATGGGTGCCCATGGCAGTTTGGAAACTCTCCCGGAAATGAGAAGTGAAAAGATCGCCACGGTCTGAATTGATCTCTAGTGGAACACCATGAAGTGACACTATTCGAGAAATATATAAGTCAGCAAGCTGACTAGCGGTGATACTCTCTCGAACCGGTAGGAAGTGAGCCACTTTGGAGAGACGATCAATGACTATGAAGATAGCATTATTCCCTTTCTTGGTCCTGGGAAAGCCGGTGATGAAATCCATACCAACTTTATCCCATTTCCACTCAGGAATAGCTAAAGGCTGAAGGGTGCCAAGAGGTCTTTGATGTTCTGCTTAACGCTGACGACAAACGTCGCGATTAGCAATAAAGCGAGCGATTTCTCTCTTCATCCTAGTCCACGGTAACCTCTGGCGTAGGTCCTGATACATTTTAGTAGTACCGGGATGAATCGTGAGAGGAGATTCATGCGCCTCCTTAAGAATCAATTGTCGAAGATGTTGACTCTTGGGAACCACCAAGCGATTCTCAAAGAAGACAACACCTCGATCATCCATAGAGAAACATCCACCAACTCCCTTCTTAATGTTTCTCTTGATGCGGATAACACCCCTATCAAACTTACGGTCGAAATGATCGATCCTCGAGGGTAGGTTTCGCCACCAAGGTAGAAAGGAATCCGTGAGGAGCAATGTGAAGGTTAAGCTTACGTAAATTCCTCATGGAGAAGTGGTTGACCTGCTGCAACACGAGATTGTTGCAATAGGATTTACGACTTAAGCGCATCAGCCATGACATTGGCTTTGCCTGGGGTGTAGGTAATCCCTAGATCATAATCTGTGATTAACTCCAACCATCGTCTTTGCCTAAGGTTCAAATCTGGTTGGGTGAAGATATACTTGAGACTTTGGTGATCGGTGTAGATCTCGCAACGTTTACCAAGAAGGTAATGTCGCCAGGTCTTGAGTGCATAGACTACGGCTGCAAGCTCTAGATCATGTGTAGGATAATTCTCCTCATGTGGATGCAACTGTCGAGATGCATAGGCAATCACATGACGATCCTGCATAAGAATGCAACCTAGTCCCTGCCGTGAGGCGTCGCAGTAGATAACAAAGTCCTTCATGAAATCCGGTGGCACAAGTATGGGAGCAGAAGTCAGGCGTCTTTTCAGTTCCTGAAAACTGTACTCACACTGTGGGGACCACTCAAACTTTTTATCTTTCTTGAGAAGTTCCGTGAGGGGTTTGGCTACTTTGGAGAAGTTTTCGATAAAGCGGCGACAATAGCTGGCTAGACCAAGGAAACTCCTAACTTGTTTAACGGTTTCAGGTGGAGTCCAATCGAGAACAGCCTGAACTCTCTCGGGATTGACAGCAATGCCCTTACCCGAAATCACGTGGCCTAGGTAGGTCACTTCTGGCAACCAAAATTCGCACTTGGAGAACTTGGCATAAAGGCGGTGCTCTCTGAGTTTTTCTAACACAAGTCTAAGATGTTCGGCATGCTCTTCCTCGTTCTTGAGTAAATAAGAATATCATCGAGGTAAACCACGACGAATTTGTCTAAGTACTCCATGAAGATCGAGTTCATCAAGCGGGAGAATGTAGCTGGAGCATTGGTTAGACCAAAGGACATGACGATGTACTCGTGACCGCCATAACGAGTGACAAAGGCTGTCTTGGGGATGTCCCTGCTTCGATCTTGATTTGGTGGTATCCTAACCTCAAATCCATTTTGAAAAGATGAGGATCCAATGAGCTGATCATACAGTGTCGTTGATCACGGGAGCGGATACTTGTTCTTTATCGTGACCAAATTAACGGACGATAATCTACAACCATCCGTCCGTACCATCCTTCTTCTTGACAAAGAGGACGGGGCAAGCCCAAGGAGAAGAACTAGGACGGATGAAACCCTTTTGCAAGGACTCATCAAGTTGTTTCTTAAGCTCGGCTAGTTCTAAGGGTGCCATTTTATAAGGTCTCCTAGAGATTGGAGCGGTTCCTGGAATAAGATCTATGACGAACTCTACATCTCTGTCAGGTGGAATACCTCGCAGTTCCTCTGGAAAGACATCCGGAAAATCACAGACTATCGGGATATCTTCAAGGTCTGGAAGAGGGCTGGCATTAAGAGAATAGAGTTTACGCTTTGCAACTCTAGTGGAGACAGTGACTATCTTGATAGATGGGTGTGTAAGCTGGACAGACCTAGTGTAACAATCAATCTTGGCATGATGAGCTGTCATCCAGTCCATACCCAAGATGATGTTAATATCTGAAGACTTGAGGGCTATAAGTGAGGCAAGGAATACAAGTCTCATCAACAAGGATTTCGTTACTATGGCTTACACAAGAAGTTTGCCATTTGGATCCAGGCGTTTGAATGAGTAGCGGGGAGGGCATATCACAAAATGACATGTCATGCAAGCGGGCATAGCTTTCAGAAAATGAAGGAATGAGATGCTCTAGTATCGAATAGAACCGAAGCTGGATGACAGTTGACAAGGAGTGTACCAAGAACGACATCTGGATCATCATGAGCGTCTTTAGCTGAGACATGATGCACATGTCCATGTTCGGTGGGAGCTGACTTGGCACTGAACATCTTGCGCGATGTCTTACTACCACGGCCGGACTTCTCGGGCTGGGGTGGAGCAACTCTGGTCTGAGTACAAATACGGGCAATGTGGCCTGGCTCTCCGCACTTGTAACAAATCTTGGAGGTAGGACGTGGACCCGTATTGGCAGGTGGTCCACCAATAGGCCTGGGTGGTGCATACTGCTGAACTGGATGAGGTGCCACATAAGATGGCCTTGGTGTGTATCCAGGAGGAAGAGCGGAGTTCGGAATCCAAATCCAGCGCTAACCGAGAACTAGAACCGGAAGAAGATCCCAAATCACGGTTGTGCGTACGAGACTCCTCGTAAGTGAGCTGAGCTGTCTCTGCATTAATGGCCTTGTTCACCAGAGCCTGGAATGTATCACAATGATGTAGGTGGAGATCACAACGCAACTTGGGGTTGAGACCCTTCCAGAACCTAGCCTGCTTCTTGGCGTCCGTGGACACCTCTTCTGTAGCATAGCGGGCAAGGTTCTCAAACTCTCTGCTGTAAGCATCAACAGCCATCTTACCCTGGATGAAACTATAGAACTCTTCTCTCTTGCGATCGATGAGGGCTTCAGGAATGTGATGCTCATGAAAAGCCTCGGTGAAATCTCTCGGTAGGAATCGACCAGGTGGAAGCATAGCCTCATAGTTACGCCACCAAAGACTAGCATGACCTTCCGGTGGTATGCAGCATAGGTGACCTTGTCACTTTCAGCTACGTCAGTAGAACGGAGCTTGCGTGTGATACTATGGAGCCGGTCATGCGCATCGAGTGGCTCGATGGAATGATGAAAGGTAGGTGGGTGCAAGCGAATAAAATCATGAATGGTTCTGCACCCTTTGAACTGTTGTGCGGTGTTCTCCTCGACACGTGCCAACAAACGGTTAGACTCACGCTTGTTCCTCTCCATCTCTAACATGAACTCTGCCAACGAAGGTGGGTCAGGAGGATCCTCATCCCTACCATCTCCGTGGTTCTGGCTACGAGCAACAAAACTTCGCTTAACTGATGACATCACGAGAAAGCGAAACCAAGGACGGAATCAACATCACTACATCTTGAAAAATGTAGGACAAAGAAATTAGTAACTCTCGAACTCCTGGGCAATTCCGGCAGCATAACGGCAGTAAAATGCTCAAAATGAGACATCCTGCTAAAATGGGGTAGTACAACAACTCAACATCACCACTCAAGGTTCTGAGATATTACTAAACAGGCTACACGAAGGCACTTTCGAAAACGGGGTATGACTCGATCAACCAATCCTAAGAGACTACGGAGTAGTAACACGTGATCTGATAGGCGGAAGAGAAAGCCTAGTTCCTTAACCCGTCGGAAATTAAGATGACTCAGATCGAAGGCCATGAGATAAAGGAGTAAAAAGAGCCTTACGTTCCCTTCCACAATCAATCCCCTTACATAACTTAAGAATTTCTAGACTCAACTTGACCAGGTTGGCTTGGAAATCCTACAGCGACAAAGCTCGATACCAAAGCTGTCGGGACCCCGATCCTAAGTCACACCGACCTAGCATGTAACACATCATATCACTTTGCGGCCTCACGCACGGTATTCCCTCGGTGTCGCCTTACCATGGCCCGGGACCGTTTGCTCCTTTTGGCTCACGTATATGATAGTGTCGCTAGCATCCATATGACAGAGAACCCGGGCCGACATGACTAGTCGTGAACCCAAAGTGGCACTAACCTATGGGGACAGGCATACATGAATCACATCGAGCATGTCGGTCATCAACGTATGAATTGGGCTGTAGCACTGGGCTATGAGGACTCCGGTATCCCGGGCTGTAGCAGGCTAGGAAGGACTCCGAATATCCCGCGCGACATTTCCCGAAGGAGGACATAGGAACGGCGAAGTGAAACACATGCCCGGCCAGTCAAGCGTCCAAGCAGTAGTGATGGGCTAGCAGGACTCCGGTGAACCGGGCTGTAGCGGACTACTATCGCTCCGAAGCACGAGACTACATTTCCCCATAAGAGAGGCTACCAAGGATAAACAACTAGGTTGTCGGATCCCACACATAGCAATACAAGTTACACGTACGCATAACATGCAAGTATGTGTTGTACAACATGGCATCACAACATAACGCAAACTCATATAGATAAAGGCTCAGAAGAGCCACATAGCTTTAAATACAAACAGGGGTCACATGACCCATCATTGAGCATACAAGCAACAAGCGGAAGCATTACATGTCTGAGTACAGACAACTACAAAGAAAAAGGCTGAGAAGCCTGACTATCTACAAGACCCTCCCAAGGGTACAAGATCGTAGCTGAGGTAACAAGCTACTCGTCGAAGTCCAAGCGGAACTACCAGTAAGACCGAAGTCTCCGCTGCAAAAAACATAAATAAAGCAACGTGAGTACAAAGGTACTCAGCAAGACTTACATCAGATCCTATTATACATGCATTAGTGTCAAGAAGGTAATGTGGGGTTTAGTTGCAGCAAGCCAGCTTTGACTCTGTGGCTATCCTGTTCTCGACTACCGTAACTTCTTTGAGGTGATATGGCGCTGCACGAGTCCACTAGTCACCACATCAATACACTACTATGGATTCATCCCGTCTCCACACGAGAAGGCCATCCATAGCACTCACACTTGTCTTGAGCATTTTAGAGTATCCACTTCAAATTGTCTATGTACCACGTAAGCATCCAAGAAGTCCATAACCGAGGACACGGCTATTCGAATAGATCATGATAACCCTGCAGGGTGTACTTCTTCACACACGCTCGCCACTTACCGCCATATACACGTCATGTATCTCGGCAACCTTCAAGCGGAACCTGGCGAGGGTGTCGGCCACGACCTGACTAACCACACAAGACTCTAGTCCAGGTTTATCGCCTATTCGGGTTCCATCCGCAAGGAGATCCGGCCCGGGTGTCGCTCACGGCCCCAAATGATGTGTGCAGGGTTCCCAAGCCCACCTCGCCGGATGGATCTACGCTTGGTACACCGTGCCACTTGTGCCTAGTCTGTCCCAAGCCCACCTGGCGGGTGCCACTTGGTAGACTACTAACACTACCTACAAACACCGAAACTAGTTGCGACTCACGGACAGGGGTCAAGTTGGTCAATAAGTCGAGAGGGCACTTAAGCATTCCAATGTGTGGTAGTAGCTAGTCATTGGACAACATACACAGAACTCAAAGTGCTTAAGGGCGGTTCGGTGAGACAACCCACCATGTACTCCTACATGGCCTCTCACCGCTACCTTTACCAAATCGTGTTCACACATTTCCTCCCAAAGATCGTAACATAGAACTGTACTCCAATTCATCCCCAATGAATCAGACTGACACAACTCTAAGCAATAGCAGGCATAGCATGGTAGGAACACAACATGGCTCAATCAACTCCTACACATGCTAGTGGGTTTCAACTATTCTTTGTGGCAATGACAGGTCATGCAGAGGAATGGGTT
The DNA here is from genome assembly GCA_021605145.1 of Aegilops bicornis. NCBI lineage: Eukaryota > Viridiplantae > Streptophyta > Magnoliopsida > Poales > Poaceae > Aegilops > Aegilops bicornis. Next base: position 344,270,793 of record CM038670.1, read on the forward strand.
CAATTACCGCAGCACAAAGTAGCAGATGAATCGTTTTTGTCCTAATGCAATAAATGAGAGCAGGAGCAAGAGAGTAGGATTGTATCGGAATGAACAAGGGGGTTTGCTTGCCTAGTAAGTCAACAAGGGAGGCACTGCTTCACAGATAGGTACTCTGGAACGGTCTCCGGAGCAGGACCTATCGAGAAGGAACGGTGCCGACAATCAATACACAATCATATGCAACAATATGATGCATGAACATGGCATGTAGATGTGATGCTGTTTGAGCTAATGCAACTAGTATTCAATTTGAATGAAGTCCATTTGAACCAAGGTTAAAATGCAACTCCAAACTAAGCTCTTATAAATGCCATTTACATGTTTTCACCTATACAGCAGGTTTAGATTGGTTTTTCATGCATGAAACTGGTACAGATGGAAAGACTGCATTTTTCTGATAATTTTTCATATATAAATTATTTCAATCCGAGTTACGGTTGAATTTCTATGATTTTTTGAAGTTTGAAACATTTTCTGGAATTTCCTGCTTTAATTTAATACCAGAAAATCAAATACTGCGTCAGCACTGCGTAAGCATGATGTCAGCAAGTCAACTGCGGCTGACTGGGGTCAAACCTGACGTGTGGGGGCCACACGTCAGTGTCTCAGTTAGTTAACAGGGGGGTTTATTTCTAATCTAATTTAGATTAGTGGCGCTGGGGCCCACTGTCAGTGTCAGTAGGTGGGGTTAGTGCCTAATTAGAAAAACCACGTCAGCCACGGAGCTCGGCGTGGCGGCGACCCGAGCGTGGCGCGACTTCGTCGGACTTGGCGCTACAGCGGCGTCTGTCGCGAAGACCACCGGGCGTAGCCCGTCGTCATCCGCAAACTGGGGAGCCGGTGGGCTTCTGGGCGCCGGAGCTCACGGAGCGAAGCTTGGGCGGCGGTCGAGTCGGGCGCGAAAGCGGGATGCGGCTGCAGTGTGCGAGGGCGAGAACGGAGAGGGGGAGAAGGAGCAGCAGCTCACAGCGGTCACGACGATCGGGTCGGCGAGGCCGGGGAGGAACCGAAGCGGCCGTAGCGGCGGAGGGGATCTCCGGCGACCGGAGACGAAGACGGCGACGGCAACGGCTCCACGGGGCGTCCGGCGTCTTGTGGCTTGGCGGAGTGGACGAGGGTGTCGTGGGGGGGCTCGTGGACTCCAGGGGGGGGCGCGGGGACGGCGGGGAGCGTCGGGCGGTGAGCTGTGGCGGCGGGCAGCTTCAAGGCCATGGGAGGCGAGAGAGAGGAGGGGAGAGAACTGGGGAGAGTGAGTGAGTTCGGGGGCGGCGCGTGGCATCGTCAGGGCCATCCAGAGCGGCGAGGGGGAGGACAGGCAGGCAGGGAGGAGGTGGCGGGCGGCGGTGCTGTCGGGCACGCGCCGTCCTCTGTCGGGAGGAAGACGACAGAGGAGGGGGCCCAGATGGGCTGGTCTGGCCAGCTGGGCCGGCCAGGCCGCACAGGAGCTGGGCGAGCACAGAAGCTAAGCGCCAGGTAAGGTTTTCCTTTTATTTCTTTTTCTACTTTTCTGACATTTGTTCTGATTTAGTAATAATACTAAATCAATTTATTTCCTTATGCCAATTTTTGCAGGAGCTAACTATATTATTCCGAGCTCCTCAAAGAACTAGCATAATTATTGGACATATATAATATATATAACATATATATCCAAGGCAAATATTCACTTGCATTAATTCAGATGGCCAAAAATAAATACTTACGAGCTCCCAAAAATATTAGTTGGAATTTTACCTCGACCAATATTTTTAGAGAAAACAGGAACATTTTCTTGGGCCAAATTGAAGCAATTTTTATTTGGGTCATCTCCGTAAAAAATGATTACGAGGGTTTCAAAAATCCTCATTTCAATAATAAATGGAATTTAAACATGATGCACAAATGACTAGCTAGTCTAGGTCATACCAGAACTAGGGATGTGACAGAAGCACAGGACACCTAATATTGTGAGATGACAAGAAACCTTTTTTTAGATTTCTCATCAGCACTACAGCCCTGCACAACACAGCCTGCACGATATATAGACGATAGCTAACCTAGTCTTCTGCTGGAGTCTGGTCACATGCATGGACGAACCGATCTTCCATGTCATGCAGGGATCATCCAGGCACCGACGTTTGTACAACCTTTGCTCAAAGATTATCGTCTCTCTCTTCTATTAACTCAGCCGACTTGCGGGGCTGGGAAGTGTGCCTATGGTCGGTTCTCAATTGCGGTCCCACATGTGTGTGCAAACACAATATGACGCACGTTCCATTCAGAGAGCGGTGTGGCAGACCGACTGACTGTCTAGGGTGCAACGCGAACGCAACACGCGTGTTGTATACATGTGTACCACCATTTTCTTGAGGCTTTGTTCCATGGCGCAATCCATGGATACAAAATTATATTTAAAAGTCGAGGGCAGGGCTTTTCCCGCGCGGTAGGCGGGGCAGTTTCGCCTAGTCAGTTCGACAGAGAGGCGAGAAGATGAGTGAGTAGGCTGCTGCAAACGTAGGGCTGTGTGATTTGACAGCGAGTTACTGCTGGATAGGTGGGCCCTCCTACCTCTTGAGCAAGCGTTGGTTTTTCCCTTGAAGAGGAAAGGTTGATGTAGCAAAGTAGCGTAAGCATTTCCCTCAGTTTTGAGAACCAAGGTATCAATCCAGTAGAACACTACGCAACAAGCCACTGAATACCTGCACAAACCAACACCAACTTGCAACCAACGTGACAAAGGGATTGTCAATCCCTTCACGTTTATTCGCAAAGTGAGATCTGATAGAGATGGATAAACGGTAAAGTAATATTTTTGGTATTTTTGTTTATGGAACGGAAAGTAAAGATTGCAAAATAAGGGAACGGTGACAGAAATTGGAAAGTTGATGGGAAACTGATGTAAAATAGACCCGGCGGCCATAGGTTTGACTAGAGGCTTCTCTCAAGATAGAAATCATTACGGTGGGTGAACAAATTACAGCCGAGCAATTGATAGAAAAGCGCATAGTTATGACGATATCTAAGGCAATGATCATGAATATAGGCATCAAGTCCGTGTCATGTAAACCGACTCTAGCCTGCATCTACTACTATTACTCCACACATCGACCGAATCCTGCCTGCATCTAGAGTATTAAGATCATAAGAACAGAGTAACGCATTAAGCAAGATGACATGATATAGTGGGATAAAGTCAAGCAATATGATGGAAACCCCATCTTGTTATCCTCGATGGCAACAATACAATACGTGCCTTACTGCCCCTACTGTCATTGGGAAAGGACACCAAAAGATTGAGCCCAAAGCTAAGCACTTCTCCATTGAAAGAAAAACCAATCTAGTTGGCCAAACGAACTTGATAGTTCGAAGAGACTTGGAAAGATATGAAATTATGCATATAAGAATTCAGAGGAGATTCAAATAATATTCATAGATAAACTTGATCATAAATCCACTATTCATTGGATCTCGGCAAACACACCGCAAAAGAGTATTACATTGAATAGATCTCCAAGAACATCGAGGAGAACTTTGTATTGACAATCAAAGAAAGATAAGAGGCCATGTAGATACTAGCTATGGACCCGAAGGTCAGAAGTAAACTAATCACGCATCATCGGAGAGGCAATGGTGTTGATGTAGAAGCTCTCCGTGATCGATTCCCCCTCCAGCAGGATGCCGGAAAAGGCCCCAAGATGGGATCTCACGGGTACAGAAGGTTGCGGCGGTGGAAAAGTGGTTTTGTGGCTCTCCTGGATGTTTTTGGGGTATAAGAGTATATATAGGATGAAGAATTAGGTCAGGAGAGCTACGAGGGCCCCACAAGGTTGGGGGGCGCGCCTCACCCCCCTTGGGCACGCCCTCCACCCTTGTGGCAGCTTCGAAGCTTCCCTGACTTGTACTCCAAGTCTCCTGGGCGTCTTCTGGTCCAAGAAAAATCATGCGAAAGTTTTATTCCGTTTGGATTCCGTTTGGTATTCCTTTTCTGCGGAACTCTAAAACAAGAAAAAAAAACAGAAACTGGCACTGGGCTCTAGGTTAATAGGTTAGTCCCAAAAATCATATAATATAGCATATTAATGCATATAAAACATCCAAAATAGATAATATAATAGCATGGAACAATAAAAAATTATAGATATGTTGGAGATGTATCAACCATCCCCAAGCTTAATTCCTACTCGTCCTCGAGTAGGTAAATGATAAAAACAGAATTTTTGATGTGGAATGCTACCTATCATATGTATCCATGTAATTCTCTTTATTGTGGCATGAATATTCAGATCTGTAAGATTCAAAACAAAAGTTTATATTGACATAAAAACAATAATACTTCAAGCATACTAACAAAATAATTATGTCTTCTCAAAATAGCATGGCCAAAGAAAGCTTATCCCTACAAAATCATATAGTATGGCTATGCTCCATCTTCATCACACAAAATATTTAAATCATGCACAACCCCGATGACAAGCCAAGCAATTGTTTCATACTTTTGATGTTCTCAAACTTTTTCAAATTTCACGCAATACATGAGAGTGAGCCATGGACATATCACTATAGGTGGAATAGACGGTGGTTGTGGAGAAGACAAAAAGGAGATAGTATCACATCAACTAGGCGTATCAACGGGCTATGGACATGCCCATTAATAGATATCAATGTGAGTGAGTAGGGATTGCAATGCAACAGATGCACTAGACCTATAAGTTTATGAAAGCTCAAAAAGAAACTAAGTGGGTGTGCATCCAACTCGCTTGCTCACGAAGACCTAGGGCATTTTGAGGAAGCCCATCACTGGAATATACAAGCCAAGTTCTATAATGAAATTCCCACTAGTATATGGAAGTGATATCATAGGAGACTCTCTATCATGAAGATCATGGTGTTACTTTAAAGCAAAAGTGTGGCAAAAAGGATAGTAACATTGTCCCTTCTCTATTTTCTCTCATTTTTTTATTGGGCCTTCTCTCATTTTTTGCCTCCTTTTTTCATCCGGAGTCTCATCCCGACTTGTGGGGGAATCATAGTCTCCATCATCCTTTCCTCACATGGGACAATGCTCTAATAATGAAGATCATCACACTTTTATTTACTTACAACTCAATAATTACAACACAATACTTAGAACAAAATATGACTATATGAATGCCTCCCGGCGGTGTACCGGGATCTGCAATGAATCAAGAGTGACATGTATTGAAAATAATGAACGGTGGCTTTGCCACAAATACGATGTCAACTACATGATCATTCAAAGCAATATGAAAATGATGGAGCATGTCATAATAAACGGAACGATAGAAAGTTGCATGGCAATCTATCTCGGAATGGCTATTAAAATGCCATAATAGGTAGGTATGGTGGCTGTTTTGAGGAAGGATATGTGGTACAGGCAAAAGTTGTGCGGTACTAGAGAGGTTAGCATCGGGGGAAAGGTGAGAGTGTGTATAATCCATGGACTCAACATTAGTCCTAAATAACTCACATACTTATTGCATAAATCTATTAGTCATCGAAACAAAGTACTACACACATGCTCCTAGGGAGATAGATTGGTAGGAAAAGACCATCGCTCGTCCCCGAGTGCCACTCATAAGGAAGGCAATCAAAAAATGAATCATGCTCCGACTTCATCACATAACGGTTCACCATATGTGCATGCTATGGGACTCACAAACTTTAACACAAGTATTTCTCAAATTCACAACTAATCACTAGCATGACTCTAATATAACCAGCTTCATATCTCAAAACAATCATGAGGAATCAAACTTCTCATAGTATTCAATGCACTTTATATGAAAGTTTTTATTATATCCCTCTTGGATGCCTATCATATTAGGACTAATTATATAACCAAAGCAAATTACCATGCTGTTTAGAGACTCTCAAAATAATATAAGTGAAGTACAAGAGTTCATCAATTTCTATAAAATAAAACCACCACCGTGCTCTAAAAAGATATAAGTGAAGCACTAGAGCACATTTTGCCTAGCTAAAAAAATAAGTGAAGCACATAGAGCATTCTAATAAATCATGATTCATGCGTGTCTCCCTCAAAAGGTGTGTACTGCAAGGATGATTGTGGAAAACTAAAAAGCAAAGACTCAAATCATACAATACGCTCCAAGAAAAACACATACCATGTGGTGAATAAAAATATAGCCTCAAGTAAAGTTACCGATAGACGAAGACGGAAGAGGGGATGCCTTCCCGGGGCATCCCCAAGCTTAGGCTTTTTGAGATCCTTGAATATTACCTTGGGTTGCCTTGGGAATCCCCAAGCTTAGGCTCTTGCCACTCCTTATTCCATAGTCTATCAAATCCTTACCCAAAACTTGAAAACTTCACAACACAAAACTCCAACAGAAAATCTCGTAAGCTCCGTTAGTATAAGAAAATAAATCACCACTTTTGTTACTGTTGTGAACTCATTCTTTATTTATATTGGTGTAATATCTACTGTATTCCAATTTTTCCATGGTTCATACCCCCCGATACTAACCATAGATGCATCAAAATAAGCAAACAACACGCGAAAAACAAAATCTGTCAAAAACAAAACAGTCTATAGCAATCTGCATATTTAGAATACTTCTGTAACTCCACAAATGCTGAGAAATTAGGAAGTCCTAAGCCATTTTTTTATTAATCTTCTGCAAAAAGAATCAACTAAAAAGCACGTTTCTGTGATTTATGAAAATTATTTCCGTGGGCGCAAAAGTTTCTGTTTTCCAGCAAGATCAAATTAACTATTGCCGTAAGCTATCCCAAAGGTCTTACTTGACACAAACATTAATTAAAACACAAAAACACATCTAACCAGAGGCTAGATGATTTATTCAAAGCAAAACAGGAATTAAAAAGCGAGAAAAACAAAATTGGGTTGCCTCCCAACAAGCGCTATCGTTTAACGCCCTTAGCTAGGCATTGATAATTTCATTGATGCTCACATAAAAGAGAAGATTTGAAGCACAAAGAGAGCATCATAAAACACGTGACAAACACATCTAAGTCTAACATACTTCCTATGCATAGGCATTTTATAAACACATAAATTATCAAGGCAAGCAAAAACTAGCATATGCAAGGAAGAAGAAAGAGACGATAACAATCTCAACATAAAGAGAGGTAATTTAGTAACATGAAAATTTCTACGAACATATTTTCCTCTCTAATAATAATTACATGTAGGATCATAAGCAAATTCAATGATATAGCTATCACAAAAAATATTCTCAACACGATCCATATGCATGCAAACTTGACACTCTTCCAAAATAGTGGGATTAACATTAACTAAAGTCATGACCTCTCCAAACCCACTTTTATAAAAAAATAATAAGATTGAACATTCTCCAAATATGTGGGATCTAAATTTGACACTCTTCCAAACCCACTTTCAATATTATTGCAAAAACTATTATCAATCACATATTCATCATGGGGCTTAAATAAATTTTCAAGATCATAAGAAGAATCACCCCAATCATGATCATTGCAACAAGTAGTAGACATAGCAAAATTAGCATCCCCAAGATTAGGGTTATGCATATTATTAGCACAACTGACATTAATAGAATTTATAATAACATCATTGCAATCATGCTTTTTATTCAAAGATCTATCGTGAATCACTTCATAAAGTACTTCATCACAATTTTTAGATAATTGGATCATCATAATTGGATCTCTTAAAAAGATTAGCAAGTGGATGAGGGTCCATATACTTTTAGCAAGCGAAGATGCAAGCAAAAAGAAGGCACATAGTAACACAGGCAAATCTTTTTGAAAATCATTTTAGAAGTGGGGGAGAGGAAAACGAGAGGCGAATGGAAAATAATGTAATGCGAGAGATGAGGGTTTATGAAGGGTACTTGGTATGTCTTCGCTTGGTGTAGATCTCCGTGGAAACGGCGCCAGAAATCCTTCTTGCTACCTCTTTTGAGCATGCGTTGATTTTTCCCTTGAAGATGAAAGGGTGATGCAGCAAAGTACCATAAGTATTTCCCTCAGTTTTGAGAACAAAGGTATCAATCCAGTAGGAGACTACGCAACAAGCCACTAAATACCTGCACAAACAAACACCAACTTGCAACCAACGCGACAAAGGGGTTGTCAATCCCTTCACTATTATTCGCAAAGTGAGATCTGATAGAGATGGATAAATGGTAAAGTAATATTTTTGGTATTTTTGGTTTATGGAACGGAAAGTAAATATTGCAAAATAAGGGAATGGAGATAGAAATTGGCAAGTTGACGGGAAACTAATATGATGTAAAATAGACCTGTGGGCCATAGATTTCACTAGAGGCTTCTCCCAAGATAGAAATTATTACGGTGGGAGAACAAATTACTGCCGAGAAATTGATAGAAAAGCGCATAGTTATACGATATCTAAGGCAATGATCGTGAATATTGGCATCACGTCTGTGTCAAGTAGACCGACTCCTGCCTGCATCTACTACTATTACTCCACACATCGACCGACTCCTGCCTGCATCTAGAGTATTAAGTTCATAAGAACAGAGTAACACATTAAGCAAGATGACATGATGTAGCGGGATTAACTCAAGCAATATGACGAAAACCCCATCTTGTTATCCTCGATGGCAACAATACAATACGTGCCTTGCTGCCCCTACTATCACTGGGAAAGGACACCACAAGATTGAACCCAAAGCAATACGATGAAAACCCCATCTTGTTATCCTCGATGGAGATGAACTCATGTTTCCGGGACCGATGACTCAGTTGGAGACAGACCGATGGATTCAGAACATGGAAGATCATATGGAGAATAACACTATAGACAGAAAGGATATGGCTCAGCATGCTCTTCAGTGCTTTGAAAGAGGTGTTGCTACATGGTGGAGGATGTACCAAACCATCAATGGATGGAAAAGAGTAACCACTTGGGAAGAATTTAAGTTGACTCTGCTAAAGTCTCGGCTTGTGTTCCAGAAGTTGAAGCCTTACGGAAATGATGTGAAGAAACCTTGTGCATGCAAGCTTTGTGGAGAAATAGGACACAACCATAAAGAACACAAGGATGAATGCCCTAATTGTGAAGGAAGTCACCCAGATGAAGAATGCCCAACTAGGCAGATTACTTGTTTCTTGTGTGAAGGGACTACCCACTACCCTGCTCAGTGTCACATTTACCCCATGGTACATAGAACCATCCAGCAGAACAAAGAAGCACTAAAAGGAGCCCTCATGGAAATTTTAGAAGGACCTGTGCTGGAGGTAGAGGTGGAGGACACACCCAAAGAAGAACCAATTAAACCCTGCACCAAGTCATGCTATTCATGTGGAGAAGAAGGACACATCTCCCAAAATTGTCTTAATGGGGATCTAGTAAAATTCCGGATAGAGTAAGTAGAGTATGACCCACAGGAAATAGAAGCCCTGCTTGGAATGGAGAAGTCCAGGAAGAGAAGTAGATTGGATACCAGGAAGGACCTCAGTCATATCACATGTTTCAGGTGCAAGGAGTCAGGGCACTACTTCAGCAGTTGCCCAAAAAGGAAGCCGAGGACCCAAGGAGGCTATGTAGTCATAAGGAAACCACGAGACTTGTCGGAAGTAATGTGCTTTCGTTGTAGTGAAGCAGGGCACTTTGCCAGATATTGTCCCAAGAAGAAGGAGACTTGTGATAATTAGTTGTGTCTGTGAGAAGTATAGTAGTAGTAGTGAGAACATTTTCCTTATATTGAGGCAATGAGTTGAGTAATGTAATGGAAATGCAGGAGACTGTAGTAATTTGAGAATAAATAAAGTTAGCATCGTTGGTACTGATTTGGATTTTTGAGTTGTTACTTTATGAAGAAGGAGTTTGACCATTTTCGTGGATATGAGAAATATGGTGTATGGAAGAATTTTTGCATTTCAAGGGTGGTAGTACCCTGTGAGGACACTGGACCCCTGGAAAAGATAACAATATTCCACGAAGTGGACTACGGATAAAGTAAGAACGAGTTTTATCCCGATAGGTGGGATATCCCAAGAGTGTGAAGGGATGAAGTACTATTGGATATAAAGGAGGTATAATGTTGGTAGTAAGGAGCAATTGTAACTCTATGATGAGTCGGAGTAATCACATTTTAGTTTGGTACCAACAGAAGGAAGGGAGACAGTACAATTGGATGGATTTAAGAATGCTAGGAAGCTGGATGTTGGAATAATGATCTGTTTTCCCTGATGATGAGTTCAAGGTTTACATGTGAGGAGATGGACCATAACTCACATGCCCCAGGATCTTCCAAGAAGCAAGAACACTCTTGCTGAAGGAAAAACCCTAAAATAAGTTATGCCTTTATTGACAGACGATCTTATAGGAGTAATGCAAAACCTGCGAGTTGTGAAGGAACGATAGATGTTTGCTTGGCTTGCAGAATCAATGGATTTATCCAAACTTGGTTCATCAACAAGAGAAAATTCTTCAATGCTTGTGAGGATGACCGAGTGTTAGAATACGAGATTCGCTAAATATATACAAGGTAATGATTTGGGTGCGGGATGGATTGATCACCATACCGACTTACTCTTATTATTCGCCCTTCTATATGGGATGGAAAATCTGAGTGACTTACCTATAGAAGAGAGACGACGATCAAAACCTTGTTTGAGCCTTAGAATGGTATGAAAAAAAATTCCCTTGTACAAGGCAGCTGTTGCCAACCGTAGGTCATACGGTGAGAATGAAGCCCAAACCCATTTCTTGCAGGACAAACCATAAATTGTTGACCACCATGAGATATCCATATTTGTTTATTATTCGCGCCAGACCTATCAGCTAAGAAGAACCAGTCTCCGAAGGACCATACCAAGATAAAGGGATAGAAGAATCGAGAAAAAGGTTATGCCACTACCGGAAGAGCCAAAGAAGGAATTATACTAAAGATCTAAGAAGACCGGCCCTGTCAAGAATAAGGATGGAGTATATGAGTATTGATGGGACCGGAACAATGTTTCTAAAGGTGGTAGCACCCCAGACCCCCTAAGACGGTCGATGGATTTTGATAAGACCCCCAAACCTAACCTATTTCTTTCTAGCCTCTTCGAATCTCGAGAACGAGATTCATTTTAAGGGTGGTAGGTTTGTAACATCCCAAAATTCTAAATTTTGGAATGTTATAATAAATAATAATTTTGATTGTTTGTTTGTTGGTTGTGTGATTGGTTGACTGAACGTGAGTGAAATTTGAAACTTTTGAAAGTTAAATGAGAGGGAATAAAAGGACTTTCCCAAACTTTCATTTTTCATTTATGATCTCCATGAATTCAAGTTATTTTCACCACAAACCCTAGAGAGAAGATGACATGACTTCTTCCATTTAAATAAATGAAAAGGGTTCCGAAAAGATTTGAATTTATTTGGAAATATCTTCCAATTCAGAAACTTTAAGAAACTCAATGATTTTCATGAGAGAAGATAAAATGACTTCTTCCAAACATATGAAATATGAGTTGGAAGTTTAAAAGAATTCAAATTTAAAGTCCCTTTGAAAGTATTCTTCAATTTGGAGTTATTGGGATTTTATTCAAATTATTTTTCTCCAAAAATAAAATGTATGGAAAGTAGGGTAAAATGATTCCCTACATTAGAAAATTGGAGAGAAATCAATTTGAATATATTTTGGTATTTTTAAAATAATTTTTATGAGGTTTTATTGCTGCAGTAGCACTGTTTGCTTTATTAAAAAAATTGTGGATTTTATTTGGCGCTAGAATAATGTTCATGTCATAGAAAATCTTTTTATGAAATTTTTTGATATATTATATGCCTATATAATATTTTTTATTTATTTTTGTTTTATTCTTTTTGTTTGACTATTTAAAAAAATTCTCCCGCCGACCGGGCCGGCCCAACCAACCAGGCCAAAGCCCAGCCCAGCACGCTGCCCCTCTCCTTCCCCGAGCGGGAGTCCTACTCGGGCACACCGCCACGCCGCCATGGGAGGCCGTGCCACCTCCGGCCTCCTCCTGCCCCCTCCTCCATGCCTTGACCCCCCCGGCCACCTATAAATACCGGGCCACATGGGCCCTCCTCCCCACATCGCGCCGCCACCTCCCGCCGCTGTTGTCGCGTTGCCGCCGCAGATTGTGTCGCCACCGTTGCCGCTTCCGCTCGCCCGTGCCGTTGCCACTTCCGCTTGCTCGCACCGCCACCCGCGCCTTGCTCCGCCGCATGGAGTTGCCGCCGCCCCGCGCCACTGCCAACCGCCGCCGGAGCCGATCGCCGCCAGCGCCCGGTCCGATCCGCCACCAACTCGCGTGAGCCGGTAATAAACCGTTACATTTTTAGGTTGTCTTTTCAAAAACCGTAGATCGGTTTTTTTATAAAATCGGTTTTGTTTAGGTTTACATATTTAAAGAACGTTCGCTGGTTAGGTTTACAAAATGAACCTTCGCTTTTTAGTATTTTCTTTTTCTGTTATTTTTCATCAGGGACCTATCTCTGATTAAAGTTTTTACAGATTAGTCCCTAATGCCAACTTCTTCATATTGATCCGCTCTATCCAGGTAATCAACTTAAACATGTTTTTGAAAGTTTAAAATTCAATTTCAAACAAACTTGAATTCAAACTTCTTTTATTCATAACTAGAGTTTTATAACTCCCATTTAATCGATTCTTTTTGCTAATTGAAGCTCTTGACCTAAACTTTCTGATAAAGCCAAATTTACTTAATTTTGGTACTGTTAGAAATTGTTTTATGTTGCAAGAGTTATTGCTTGTTTTCGAAGTTTTCCAAGATATTTTCTTCTACTCTTTTGCATGAGTGCTTATCACTACAGGAATCAGCTACTTTGCCGTTCGCCAAGGCACATGTCAAAGGCATGGATGGCGGATGGCAAAGGCCTTTGTCGTCTGCCGCGGACGGCAAAAGGCGCCGGCAAAGATAGGATCGGTAAAGACCTTCTTTGCCGTCTGCTTTCTGAAGCGGACGGCAAAGGGGCCTTTGCCATCAGCGGCTGACGGCAAAGAAAGCCGACGGCAATAAATTCGCTGTTAGTCCGTTAGGTGGCTAACGGCAGTCTTTGCCGTCCGCCAGCTGACGGCAAAGAGCATTAGGCCTTTGCCGTCGGCCAAATGACATCAGTTGGACGTCACTGCCCACCAAGGCTTTGCCGTCTGCCACTGTAGGAAAATGCGGTGATCCTTTGCCGTCTGCCACTGTAGGCAAAGGCTTTGTCGTCCGCCACTGTAGGCAAACTGACCAAATGGGTCAGCTCCCAGGAAACACAGGTGGCTGCCATGTGGCTTCTTTGCCGTCCGCGTCGGATAGCAAAGAGCCCGTTGCTGTCAGTGGCAAACGGCAAAGAGCTTACATTGCCTCTTTTTCTATTTTTTTAATCCAACAATTTTCACAGCAAATATATATGACAAATATATATTTCATAGGGCTACTTCACAGCAAACATATTACATATCCAGTACATAAGTTTCATCGTACATACATATATAGTCCCATCCATTCATACATAGCAACTTGCACATACACATTGTTCCATCCATACATATTACAATGCAAAGTTTCATCAAGATAGCAAGTTCCATTATAGCAAGCTAGAAGAATACTAGAAGAGAATGAAAGAAAAAAACAAGTACTCCATCATAGCAAGCTAGCTTTCGTGAAGTGAATGAAATCTGCAAACTGGCAAATAAGAAAGTTAGAAAAAGGTGACTAGAAGAAGAAGATTAGAAGAAGAAGTATATGTCATTTATGAACTAACTTAGGTGAAATGGATCATTTATGAGCTAACTTAGTTGAAATGGATCGTTTATGAGCTAACTAAGGTGAAATGGATCATTTATGAGCTAACTTAGTTGAAATGGATCGTTTATGAGCTAACTAAGGTGAAATGGATCATTTATGAGCTAACTTAGGTGAAATGGATCGTTTATGAGCTAACTTAGGTGAAATGCATCGTTTATGAGCTAATTTAGGTGAAATAGATCATTTGTGAGCTAACTTAGGTGAAATGGATCGTTTATGAGCTAACTATTGGGGAACGTAGTAATTTCAAAAAAATTCCTATGCACACGCAAGACCATGGTGATGCATAGCAACGAGAGGGAAGAGTGTTGTCCACGTACCCTCGTAGACCGAAAGCGGAAGCGTTAGCACAACGCGGTTGATGTAGTCGTATGTCTTCATGATCCGACTGATCAAGTACCGAACGCACAGCACCTCCGAGTTCAGCACACGTTCAGCCCGATGACATCCCTCAAACTCTGATCCAGCCAAGTGTTGAGGGAGAGTTTCGTCAGCACAATGGCGTGATGACGATGATGATGTTCTCTGCATACGTGGCTTCGCCTAAGCACCGCTTCTGATGATATCGAGGTGGACTATGGTGGAGGGGCACCAGAACGCCCGGATTCGATGCGCCTGTGTCCGCGGTTATTCGCCGTCATTGCCATGTCATTTTCTTGCGTGTTGCATTTTGTCATGTCATCATGTGCATTTCATTTTGTACACGTGTTCGTCTCATGCTTCCGAGCATTTTCCCCGTTGTCCGTTTTGCAATCCGGCACTCCTATGTCCTTCGGCGTCCCCCTTTTGTCTCTCGTTGTGAGCAGGTGCTAAACGTTCTCGGAATGGACCGAGTCTTTCCAAGCGGCCTTGGTATAGCACCGGTAGACCGCCTGTCAAGTTTCGTGCCATTTGGAGTTCGTTTGATACTCCAACGGTTAACCGCGTAGCCCGAAACCCCCCTTTCTCTTTGCAGCCCAACACCCCTCCAAAGTGGCCCAAAACCCAGCAAACTCCCCTCCATGCTCTCGGTCGTTCGACCACGATCGTGTGGGCGAAAACCGCTCCTCATTTGGACTCTCCTAGCTCCCTCTACCTATATATGTGTCCCTCCCCGTCCAATTCGCAGTCCAAACCCTAACCCCGCTCCCTCTCCGCCGCCGGACACGTCCGGCCCGAGCCGGACGAAACCCGCCGTCACCCCGCGGCCAATCCCCGCGCGCCACGTGGCCCGCGCCGCCGTCTGCCATGACGCCTTGAGCCGTCGGGCCCGGATCCGACTCCGCCGTGGGCCTTTGATCGGCCCTTGAGCCCATCGCGCCCGCCGCCCGCACCTCGGTGCGACCCGCCAGCGACCGTCCTTGCCGCGCCGCCTCCGCCTCGCCCGGCGTTAAATGAATTCGCCGCCGCCTCCCTGAGCTCATAGCGCTAGCACGCCTCCTGTGCACCTTGTCCTCCTCTCGATCTGGAGCTCCCGAGCGAGTGCTCTTCCACCATCGTGCAACATCGACAACCACCAGAACCAGGCCACCTTCCCTGCCCTCCTCTCTCTTCGTCGCTCCCCCTCCATCTCTCTACTCTCTCATGGTCTCTCTCTCTCTCTATGCCCTTCGCAGGTCAACGCCGCTGGCCATCTCCGCCGCCCTTGCCCGTTCCGGCCGGATCCCGCCGGTTAGGCACCGTCCCTGGCCACCGGTGCCCTCGCCGGAGACCACCTGCATCGCCAGCCACTGCCCCTGCTTCCTCTCGTCAAAGTCAGACGAGCGCCACGACCGCTTCAGCCGCTGCCCTGCTTCCGTTGACCGCAGCCGCCCAAGGCCCAGCTCGCGCGCCTCCTCACCCCGACGGCCTCCTCCCCACCGAACCGGGCCTTGGCCCAGGGTGAGCAGCCCCCTCCAGCCTTCTCCTGTACACTTGGCCTAGTCAGATTCGGCCCATGGATGTTTTTTTCCCTTGCTGCGAATTTACCTATTTATCCAGTAAATTGCATGTTTACAGATTGCACCCTCATGTTCATGCATTTAATAACTCAACAACCGTGCATCGGATTAAAATGATTTAAACATGTAAAATGCTTAGAATTTTGTGTAGATTAATAATATCCAACTTTCATCCATGTTTAAAATGTTTAAATTGTTGTTTGCATTAATTTGCTCAAATGCCATGTTAAAATGATTTATTTCATAACTAATTAACCGTAGCTCCGATTTTAACAAACTTTATATTTAAATGGGGTGAAAAAATGCCTAGTTTAACATGTTGTACTTTATTTTCCTGTTTAACAACAATAAAATATGTTTTGGGGCAGAACAGTACCAAATTCTAAATATGCATATGGGGATTTTCCGGAATTGTTGTTTGTTGTTCCGGCCTCATTTAAACTTGCCTAAATAGTTAGTTTACTTATGCCTCACCTCTTGCCATGTTTAACAACATTTAATATTGTTGAGTAGCTTATAACGAGATCAAACTAAATAATTGCATGTGGTGTTTCCTCGATATGCAACTCGTTGCATATTGAGCTCCACTTAATTTGTAGTATTGTTTGTTGCACTTTGCCATGCCATGCCTCATTAAACCGGACATGCATCATACTTGATTGTACATCATGCCATGATTATGATTGTGCATTTACCATGTTGTTTGTTTCTTTCCGGTGTTGCTTAGTTCCGGTAATGTTGCGATTGTGAGGATTCGTTCGACTACTCCCGTTCATCTTCTTCATGGACTCGTTCTTCTTCCTAGCGGGATTTCAGGCAAGATGACCGCTACCCTGGATCTCACTACTATCATTGCTATGCTAGTTGCTTCGTTCTATCGCTTTGCCGCGCTACCTATCTCTTGTTGCTCAAGCATCACTAATTGCCATGTCAGCCTCTAACCTTTGTTACCCTTCCTAGCAAACCGTTGTTTGGCTATGTTACCGCTTTGCTCAGCCCCTCTTATAGCGTTGCTAGCTGCAGGTGAAGATGAAGATTGCTCCATGTTGGATTATGTTTATGTTGGGATATCACAATATCTCTTATATTATTAATGCATCTATATACTTGGTAAAGGGTGGAAGGCTCGGCCTTATACACGGTGTTTTGTTCCACTCTTGCCGCCCTAGTTTCCGGCCATATCGGTATTATGTTCCCGGATTTTGCGTCCCTAACGGTTGGGTGATTTATGGGACCCCTTGACAGTTCGCTTTGAATAAAACTCTTCCAAAGAAGGCCAAAAATTGGTTTTACAATTTGCCTCACCTAGCATTTTTCCCTTGGGAGTCGCGCTCACATGGGTAATCTTCATTTTCGCCCCCCCCCCCCCCTGGGCCAATGCTTGTCTAAGTGTTGGTCCAAACTAGAGCCACTTGCAGTGCCACCTCGGGGAAACTTGAGGGCTGGTTCTAGTTGTACATACTGCTCATCCGGTCGTGGCCTGAGACGAGATACGCGCAGCTACTATCAGGATGTCGGCACGCCGGGAGGTCTTGCTGGTCTTGTTTTATTGATGTCGAAATGTCTTGTAGCCGGGATTCCGAGACTGATCGGGTCTTCACGGGGAGAAGGAATATCCTTCGTTGATCGCGAGAGCTTATCATGGGCTAAGTTGGGACACCCCTGAAGGGTTTGAACTTTTGAAAGCCGTGCCCGCGGTTATGTGGCAGATGGGAATTTGTTAATATCCGGTTGTAGTAAACTTGATGTAAAATCTTCTAAAATACACCAACCGTGTGCGTAACCGTGAGTGTCTCTTTTCGGGGTTGACCGAGAGGAGAACACGGTTTCTGGGTTATGTCTGACGTAAGTAGGAGTTCAGGATCACTTCTTGATCATTACTAGTTGACGACCGCTTGCTTTGCTTCTCTTCTCGCTCTCATTTGCGTATGTTAGCCACCATATATGCTTAGCCGCTGCTGCAACCTCACCACTTTATCCCTTCCTTTCCCATTAAGCTTTGCTAGTATTGATATCCATGGTAATGGGATTGATGAGTCCTCGTGGCTCACAGATTACTACACCAACAGTTGCAGGTACAGGTTTATGCGATGATCATGACGCGAGAGCGATGCTTGCTTGTCTTGAGTTCTTCTTCTGCTTCTTCTTCGATCAGGGGATAGGTTCCAGGTCGGCAGCCTGGGCTAGCAGGGTGGATGTCGTTTGAGTTTCTGTTTATGTTTCATCCGTAGTCGGATGTTGATCTTGTATATGAGGTATTGTTGTATTCATGTGGTAGTGTATGCCTCTTGTATGTATCCCCATCTATTATGTAATGTTGATGTAATGATATCCACCTTGCAAAAGCGTTTCAATATGCGAGTCTATCCTTGGTGGGACCTTCGACTTCCTTTTGGATAGGGTCGCATATTGGGCGTGACAGCACCGCACACGGCTAAAAGATCAAACGATCAATTGTTGTGTCTCTAGGGTGCCCCCTTGCCCCCGTATATAAAGGAGCAAGGGGGGAGGTGCGGCCGGCCAGGAGGGGGCACGCCAGGAGGAGTCCTACTCCCACTGGGAGTAGGACTCCTTCCCTTTTCCTTGTTGGATTAGGAGTGGAGGGGGAAAGAGGAGGGAGAGAGGAAGCAAAGGGGGTGGGGGGCGCCGCCCCCTGTCCTTGCCCTATTCGGAGTAGGGGGGAGGAGCGCGCGGCTCTACCCTGGCCGCCTCTCCTCTTCTCCACATAGGCCCTATGGCCCATTAAGCCCCCGGGGGGTTCCGGTAACCCCTCGGTACTCCGGTAAAATCCCGATTTCACCCGGAACACTTCCGATATCCAAATATAGGCTTCCAATATATCAATCTTAATGTCTCGACCATTTCGAGACTCCTCGTGATGTCTGTGATCACATCCGGGACTCCGAACAACCTTCAAAGACATCAAAACTCATAAACTCATAATATAACCGCCATCGAAACTTTAAGCGTGCGGACCCTACGGGTTCGAGAACTATGTAGACATGACCGAGACACGCCTCCGGTCAATAACCAATAGCGGAACCTGGATGCTCATATTGGCTCCCACATATTCTACGAAGATCTTTATCGGTCAGACCGCATAACAACATACGCTGTTCCCTTTGTCATCGGTATGTTACTTGCCCGAGATTCGATCGTCGGTATCTCAATACCGAGTTCAATCTCGTTACCGGCAAGTCTCTTTACCGTTCTGTAATACATCATCCTGCAACTAACTCATTGGTTGCAATGCTTGCAAGGCTTAAGTGATGTGCATTACCGAGAGGGCCCAGAGATACCTCTCCGAGAATCGGAGTGACAAATCCTAATCTCGAAATACGCCAACCCAACAAGTACCTTCGGAGACACCTATAGAGCACCTTTATAATCACCCAGTTAATACAACTCTAGCATGAATAATAAACATTTATCATGATATAAGGAAATAAATAACAACTTTATTATTGCCTCTAGGGCATATTTCCTTCAGTATCCCACTTGCACTAGAGTCAATAATCTAGATTACACAGTAATGATTCTAACAACCATGGAGCCTTGGTGCTGATCATGTTTTGCTCGTGGAAGAGGCTTAGTCAATGGGTCTGCAACCTTCAAATCCGTATGTATCTTGCAAATTTCTATGTCTCCCACCTGGACTAGATCCCAGATGAAATTGAAGCATCTCTTGATGTGCTTGGTTCTTTTGTAAAATCTGGATTCCTTCGCCAAGGCAATTGCACTAGTATTGTCACAAAAGATTTTCATTGGACCCGATGCACTAGATATGACACCTAGATCAGATATGAATTCCTTCATGCAGACTCCTTCATTTGCTGCTTCCGAAGCAGCTATGTACTCTGCTTCACACGTAGATCCCGCCACGACGCTTTGTTTAGAACTGCACCAACTGACAACTCCACCGTTCAGTGTAAACATGTATCCAGTTTGCGATTTAGAATCGTCCGGATCAGTGTCAAAGCTTGCATCGATGTAATCTTTTACGACTAGCTCTTTGTCACCTCCATAAATGATAAACATATCCTTAGTCCTTTTCAGGTATTTCAGGATGTTCTTTACCGCTGTCCAGTGATCCACTCCTGGTTTACTTTGGTACCTCCCTGCTAAACTTATAGCAAGGCACACATCAGGTCTGGTACACAGCATTGCATACATGATAGAGCCTATGGCTGAAGCATAGGGAACATCTTTCATCTCTTCTCTATCTTCTATAGTGGTCGGGCATTGAGTCTTACTCAACTTCACACCTTGTTACACAGGCAAGAACCCTTTCTTTGCTTGATCCATTTTGAACTTCTTCAAAACTTTGTCAAGGTATGTGCTTTGTGAAAGTTCAATTAAGCGTCTTGATCTATCTCTATAGATCTTGATGCCCAATATATAAGCAGCTTCACCGAGGTCTTTCATTGAAAAACTCTTATTCAAGTATCCCTTTATGCTATCCAGAAATTCTATATCATTTCCAATCAACAATATGTCATCCACATATAATATCAGAAATGCTACAGGGCTCCCACTCACTTTCTTGTAAATACAGGCTTCTCCAAAAGTCTGTACAAAACAAAATGCTTAGATCACACTATCAAAGCGTTTATTCCAACTCCGAGAGGCTTGCACAACCAGGAATGCAGTTTTGACATCCATTTGCCAAATTTCATAATCATAAAATGTGGCAATTGCTAACATGATTCGGACAGACTTAAGCATCGCTACGGGTGAGAAAGTCTCATCGTAGTCAATCCCTTGAACTTGTCGAAAACCTTTCGCAACAAGTCGAGCTTTATAGACAGTAACATTACGTCAGCGTCAGTCTTCTTCTTGAAGATCCTTTTATTCTCAATGGCTTGCCAATCATCGGGCAAGTCAACCAAAGTCCATACTTTGTTCTCATACATGGATCCCATCTCAGATTTCATGGCTTCAAGCCATTTTGCTGAGTCTAGGCTCACCATCGCTTATTCATAGTTCGTAGGTTCGTCATGGTCTAGTAACATAACCTCCAGAACAGGATTACCGTACCACTCTGGTGCGGATCTTACTCTGGTTGACCTACGAGGTTCAGAAACAACTTGATCTGAAGTTCCATGATCATCATCATTAACTTCCTCACTAATTGGTATAGACGTCACACGAACCGGTTTGTGTGATGAACTACTTTCCAATAAGGGAGCAGGTACAGTTACCTCATCAAGTTCTACTTTCCTCCCACTCACTTTTTTGAGAGAAACTCCTTCTCTAGAAAGGATCCATTCTTAGCAACGACTGTCCTGCCTTCGGATCTGTGATAGAAGGTGTACCCAACAGTCTCCTTTGGGTATCCTATGAAGACACATTTCTCTGATTTGGGTTCGAGCTTATGAGGTTGAAGCTTTTTCACATAAGCATCGCAGCCCCAAACTTTAAGAAAGCGCACAACTTTGGTTTCTTGCCAAACCACAGTTCATAAGGCGTCGTCTCAACGGATTTCGATGATGCCCTATTTAACGTGAATGCAGCCGTCACTAAAGCATAACCCCAAAATGATAGCGGTAAATCAGTAAGAGACATCATAGATCGCACCATATCTAGTAAACTATGATTACGATGTTCGGACACACCATTACGCTGTGGTGATCCGTTTGGCGTGAGTTGTGAAACTATTCCGTATTGTTTCAAATGTAGACCAAACTCGTAACTCAAATATTCTCCTCCACGATCAGATCGTAGAAAATTTATTTTCTTGTTATGATGATTTTCAACTTCACTCTGAAATTCTTTGAACTTTTCAAATGTTTCAGACTTATGCTTCATTAAGTAGATATACCCATATCTGCTTAAATCATCTGTGAAGGTGAGAAAATAACGATAACCGCCGCGAGCCTCAACATTCATTGGACCACATACATCAGTATGTATGATCTCGAAAATATTAGTTGCTCGCTCCATAGTTCCGGAGAACGGCGTTTTAGTCATCTTGCCCATGAGGCATGGTTCGCAAGTACCAAGTGATTCATAATCAAGTGATTCCAGAAGTCCATCAGTATGGAGTTTCTTCATGCACTTTACACCAATATGGCCCAAACGGCAGTGCCGCAAATAAGTTGCACTATCATTATCAACTCTGCATCTTTTGGCTTCAACATTATGAATATGTGTATTACTACTATCGAGATTCATCAAAAATAGACCACTCTTCAAGGGTGCATGACCATAAAAGATATTACTCATATAAATAGAACAACCATTATTCTCTGATTTAAATGAATAACCGTCTCGCACCAAACAAGATCCAGATATAATGTTCATGCTCAACGTTGGCACCAAATAACAATTATTTAGGTCTATTACTAATCCCGAAGGTAGATGTAGAGGCAGTGTGCCGACGGCGATCACATCAACTTCGGAACCATTTCCCACGCGCATCGTCACCTCATCCTTAGCCAGTGTCCGCTTAATCGGTAGTCCCTGTTTCGAGTTGCAAATATTAGCAACAGAACCAGTGTCAAATACCCAGGTGCTACTGCGATCTCTGGTAAGGTACACATCAATAACATGTATATCACATATACCTTTGTTCACCTTGCCATCCTTCTTATCCGCCAAATACTTGGGGCAGTTCCGCTTCCAGTGACCAGTCTGTTAGCAGAGAAGCACTCAAGATCGTGCTTAGGTCCAGACTTGGGTTTCTTCTCTTGAGCAGCAACTTGCTTGATGTTCTTCTTGAAGTTCCCCTTCTTCTTCCCTTTGCCCTCTTTCTTGAAACTGGTGGTCTTATTGACCATCAACACTTGATGCTACTTCTTAATTTCTACCTCCGCAGCCTTTAGCATTGCGAAGAGCTCGGGAATCGTCTTATCCATCCCTTGCATGTTATAGTTCATCACGAAGCTCTTGTAGCTTGGTGGCAGTGATTGAAGAATTCTGTCAATGACGCTATCATCCAGAAGATTAACTCCCAGTTGAATCAAGTGATTGTTATACCCAGAAATTCTGAGTATATGCTCACTGGCAGAACTATTCTCCTCCATCTTGCAGCTGTAGAACTTATTGGAGACTTCATATCTCTCAACCCGGGCATTTGCTTGAAATATTAACTTCAACTCCTGGAACATCTCATATGCTCCATGACGTTCAAAACATCGTTGAAGTCTCGGTTCTAAGCCGTAAAGCATGGCACACTGATCTATCGAGTAGTCATCAGCTTTGCTTTGCCAGACGTTCTTAACGTCGTGGGCCACATCTGCAAGGCAGTTCGCACCCAAAGGTGCTTCCAGACGTAATTCTTCCGTGCAGCAATGAGGATAATCCTCAAGTTACGGACCCAGTCCGTGTAATTGCTACCATCATCTTTCAACTTTGCTTTCTCAAGGAACGCATTAGAATTCAACGGAACAACAAAGACGGGCCATCTATCTACAATCAACATAGACAAGCAAGATACTATCAGGTACTAATTTCATGATAAATTTAAGTTCAATTAATCATATTACTTAAGAACTCCCACTTAGATAGACATCCCTCTAATCATCAAAGTGATCACATGATCCAAATCAACTAAACCATAACCGGTCATCACGTGAAATGGAGTAGTTTTCAATGGTGAACATCACTATGTTGATCATATCTACTATATGATTCACGCTCGAACTTTCGGTCTCAGTGTTCCGAGGCCATATCTGCATATGCTAGGCTCGTCAAGTTTAACCTGAGTATTCTGCGTGTGCAAAACTAGCTTGTACCCGTTGTAGATGGACGTAGAGCTTATCACACCCGATCATCACGTGGTGTCTGGGCACGACAAACTTTGGCAACGGTGCATACTCAGGGAGAACACTTTTATCTTGAAATTTAGTGAGAGATCATCTTATAATGCTACCGCTAATCAAAGCAAGATAAGATGCATAAAAGATAAACATCACATGCAATCAATATAAGTGATATGATATGGACATCATCATCTCGTGCTTGTGATCTCCACCTCCTCAAGCTAATCGTCATGATCACCATCGTCACCGGTAGCGACACCTTGATCTCCATCGTAGCATCGTTGTCGCCTCGCCAATCTTATGCTTCTACGACTATCGCTACCGCTTAGTGATAAAGTAAAGCATTACAGTAGCGATTGCATTGCATACGATAAAGCGACAACCATATGGCTTCGCCATTGCCGATAACTCGGTTACAAAACATGATCATCTCATACAATAAAATTTAGCATCATGTCTTGACCATATCACATCACAACATGCCCTGCAAAACAAGTTAGACGTCCTCTACTTTGTTGTTGCAAGTTTTACGTGGCTGCTACGGGCTTAGCAAGAACCGTTCTTACCTATGGATCAAAAACCACAACGATAGTTTGTCAAGTTGATGATGTTTTAACCTTCGCAAGGACCGGGCGTAGCCACACTCGGTTCAACTAAAGTTGGAGAAACTGACACCCGCCGTTACCTATGTGCAAAGCACGTCGGTAGAACCAGTCTCGCGTACGCGTAATGTCGGTCCGGGCCGCTTCATCCAACAATACCGCCGAACCAAAGTATGACATGCTGGTAAGCAGTATGACTTATATCGCCCACAACTCACTTGTGTTCTACTCGTGCATATGACATCTACGCATAAAACCTGGCTCGGATGGCACTGTTGCGGAACATAGTAATTTCAAAAAAATTCCTATGCACACGCAAGATCATGGTGATGCATAGCAATGAGAGGGGAGAGTGTTGTCCACGTACCCTCGTAGACCGAAAGCGGAAGCGTTAGCACAACGCGGTTGATGTAGTCATACGTCTTCATGATCCGACCGATCAAGTACCGAACGCATGACACCTCCGAGTTCAGCACACGTTCAGCCCGATAACGTCCCTCGAACTCCGATCCAGCCGAGTGTTGAGGGAGAGTTTCGTCAGCACGATGGCGTGATGACGATGATGATGTTCTACCGACGCAGGGCTTCGCCTAAGCACCGCTACAGTATTATCGAGGTGGACTATGGTGGAGGGGGGCACCGCACACGGCTAAATGACCAAACGATCAACTGTTGTGTATCTAGGGTGCCCCCTTGCCCCCGTATATAAAGGAGCAAGGGGGGAGGTGCGGCCGGCCAGGAGGGGGCGCGCTAGGAGGAGTCCTACTCCCACCGGGAGTAGGACTCCCTCCATTTTCCTTGTTGGATTAGGAGTGAAGGGGGAAAGAGGAGGGAGAGAGGAAGGAAAGGGGGCGCTCCGCCCCCCTCTCTTTGTCCTATTTGGACTAGGGGGGAGAGGCGCGCGGCTCTGCCCTGGCCGCCTCTCCTCTTCTCCACAAAGGACCACTATGGCCCATTAAGCCCCCGGGGGGTTCCGGTAACCCCTCGGTACTCCGGTAAAATCCCGATTTCACCTGGAACACTTCCGATATCCAATTATAGGCCTTCCAATATATAAATCTTAATGTCTCGACCATTTCGAGACTCCTCGTCATGTCTGTGATCACATCCGGGACTCCGAACAACCTTCGGTACATCAAAACTCATAAACTCATAATATAACTGTCATCGAAACTTTAAGCGTGCGGACCCAACGGGTTCAAGAACTATGTAGACATGACCAAGACACGTCTCCGGTCAATAACCAATAGCGGAACCTAGATGCTCATATTGGCTCCCACATATTCTACGAAGATATTTATCGGTCAGACCGCATAACAACATACGTTGTTCCCTTTGTCATCGGTATGTTACTTGCCCGAGATTCGATCGTCGGTATCTCAATACCTAGTTCAATCTCGTTATCAGCAAGTCTCTTTACTCGATCTGTAATACATCATCCTGCAACTAACTCATTAGTTGCAATGCTTGCAAGGCTTAAGTGATGTGCATTACCGAGAGGGCCCAGAGATACCTCTCCGACAATCGGAGTGACAAATCCTAATCTTGAAATACGCCAACCCAACAAGTACCTTTGGAGACATCTCAGAGAGCACCTTTATAATCACCCAGTTACGTTAGACGCTTGGTAGCACACAAAGCGTTCCTCCGGTAAACGGGAGTTGCATAATCTCATAGTCATAGGAACATGTATAAGTCATGAAGAAAGCAATAGCAACATACTAAACGATCGAGTGCTAAGATAACGGAATGGGTCAAGTCAATCACATCATTCTCCTAATGATGTGATCCCGTTAATCAAATGACAACTCATGTCAATTGCTAGGAAACATAACCATCTTTGATCAACGAGCTAGTCAAGTAGAGGCATACTAGTGACACTCTGTTTGTCTATGTATTCACACAAGTATTATGTTTCCGGTTAATACAATTCTAGCATGAATAATAACATTTATCATGATATAAGGAAATAAATAACAACTTTATTATTGCCTCTAGGGCATATTTCCTTCACTAACCTAGGTGAAATGGACCATTTATGAGCTAACTTAGGTAAAATGCATCATTTTAGAGCTAACCTAGGTAAGATGGGTCATTTTGGAGCTAACCTAGGTAAAATGGGTCATTTTAGAGCTAACCTAGGTGGAATGGATCATTTTAGAGCTAACCTAGGTAAAATGGGTCATTTTAGAGCTAACTTGGGTAAAATGGATCATTTATGAGCTAACTAAGGTAAAATGGGTCATTTTAGAGCTAACTTATGTAAAATGGATCGTTTATGAGCTAACTAAGCTAATTATGCCCTTTTTGACATAAGTAAGCTAAGTACATGTCATTATTGAGCAAACCTAGTTAATTAAGCATATTAGAACTAACTTAGGTCATTTTGGAGGAAACAAAGCTAAGTATAGATCGTTTTAGAGCTAACTTAGGTAAAACGGATGGTTTTGGAGGTGAGTAAGCTTATTAAGTCATTTTGGAGGAAAAGAAGCTAACTCTAGGTCATTATGGTAAGCATATTGGAGGAAATAAAGCTAAGTCTAGGTCTTTATGCATTTGTTAAGCAAAACACTAGAGAAACTTACCGTGATCATGGAGGTGTAGGAGCGGGCTGCTCGTGCCAGTAGCTGAAGAAGGATCGTGCGATGCTTGTCTGGAATTACCTGCACCAAAGATCATTTCAAATGTCTCGTTAGCATGATGACACTCAAATGTCAAGACTAGCAAGTAATGTCCATTCAAACTAAACTCACCGTGGTCCCAGGAGCAATCTCTGGCATCGGCGGAGCTGTCTGACCGGCCTTCTCGCATACAGACTGCACATTTGGTTTTGATGAATCAGTCATACTAGTTAGTAATGAGACAAACACTACATGAATGTTTTGACTAATCTGCAGAGGAAACTTACCACAAGAAGGTCGTACATGGCCCTTGCCTGCATGTCATTCCGTGCCCTCTCCTCCTCCAACATCTTTGTCGTCCTCTCCTCCAACTCCTGCTGCCTCTTCGCCGCCTCCGCCAGAAGTTTCTCCGTTCTATCACTCTCACTCTATATAGAAGCCTGCAACACCACTCCTCGTTAGCATTTGTAATCAGTGATGGAAGCGCACACAATGTAATGGAGAAAGATAGCTGAGTACGTATAACTAACCTTGAAGGCGAGTTCGACTGGTTGTTCACGAGGCCTTATCTTAGGAGCGGAGCTCGACTGGCGCGCCTTGATCTCCGGGAGAGTGTTAGGACAACGGATAATTCCATCTCCAATGGCTATCGAGCCATGGGACCTCCCGCCACCAGCTATCATCACCAGCTCTGGATCAATGGGATACTGGCTCTGGTTAAAGTCCTCCCCTTTCCTCGCCTTCCCCTGATCTCTATATTTCACGAGCTTGTCATGGGAGGAGATGTTGGTGAAGTTGTTTGGATCATCGAGGTAAGACAGAGAGAATGCCTTGACTTTCTTGTAAGAGGCAGTATGGGCCATGGCATAGAGGTCGTACACCTCTGGAACCTTATCCGCCTTATTGTAGCGTTCCTAAAAGAGAGAAACAAAGTAAATTAGTAATTAAAGGGCTCAATCTAGCATGATTAATGAATTGCATGAATCATGAAGAAAACCACATACCCAGTTTCGCCCGAACTGATATAAGTTGGAGCTACCTTGATGGTGTGGCACACCTTCCATTTGGGAACGTTTGTCCTTGGCCTCGTTGTGGACGGCTAGCCATTCTGTTGAGCACCACTCATTGACCAACACCTCCCAACAATCCATCCGACCCGCACACCGTCTCGGAGGCGCCTATGTTAGCAAATAGAAACTTGAGCGCTACGGCTATGAATTACTAAATGAAGGAAGTAAGTACAAGGCCTTAAGAATTACCTTCATGTACTGCTCCTTACACAGGAACTTCTCGCGGCATGCCGGCTTGGTCTTCTTGATACCACTCAACGCGTAGTAGTCTCGAACAGCCTGCACCTAAGCCTCGTGCCGTAAGTTCTGTAGTAGGCGCTCGATAACATATGCCACGTCCTCCTCATATCCCTCCTCACACCTGTAGAATGTCTGAAATCAAATGAGACAATATTGATTAGTACAATTAATAACTAGCTAGTTGAAGATTTTTAATTGTGTAAAAGAGAAATTACCCAGAACTTTCTGATCACCACGTCTGCCCTCGTGTCGCACAAGACACCGTCGGTAATCTCACCCGGCGGGGCTGGGGCAGCCAAGTAGTGCTCCCAGCTCAATCCAAGCTCTGGAAGCCGGCCCTCACCAGGCAATGTGACAAACCCCAGGAAGTTTTGCCGGCAAAGCACTCCAAGGACGGAGTTGGGCCGACAGACATTCTGATGGTGGTCCCAACCCATGCAGCATGACAAGGCCAACACATTAGATATTTGAAGAAACGTGAATGCAGAAGGTACAAAAAGATTAAATGCACTTACCTCTCCCCATCAGGGAAAATCAACCACCTCTGCTC
Source organism: Aegilops bicornis (assembly GCA_021605145.1). NCBI lineage: Eukaryota > Viridiplantae > Streptophyta > Magnoliopsida > Poales > Poaceae > Aegilops > Aegilops bicornis. The sequence continues at coordinate 344,299,367 of CM038670.1, forward strand.
GCGGGTCGCCGGCACGGACGGGAGCCGTGTACAACCACGCTGGTAGACGGTGCCCCCCTCCTCCTCAATATCAGTCGGCTCCCCGCCATCATCAGCATGGCCACTCGGCCCCTCAGGCTGATCCGGCCAGGTACCCCATCCAGACGTGTGCTCCTCCGGTGTCTCGTGGGCCGAACTCTTGTGGGCTGAAGGCCCGTCGACCTGAGGCTCGTGAGCCGAAGGCCCGTGGACCCGAGGCTCGTGGACCGAAGTCTGTGTAGCCTCCTCCTCGGACGAGTCCACCCTAGCAGTCACGTGCTCGGGTGAAACAACTGGGGGTGGCGGCGAGGAAGGCACTCTAGCAGTCACCCTACCTCCTCTCCCGCGGCCACATGCTCCAACTCCTCTCTTCTTCCCTCCCTTACCTCGTCCCCTGCTGGGCACCGCGGTCGATGAAGAAGGGCCCGGCAGTTGTCGGTGTTCTGGGAACGGGGGTCTCCAGACCTGCCTGCCTGCGGCGTGGCTCAAGTGGTGGCCCAGTACGGCCCATCTTCATCAACACAAGACTCAAGACCCTCGCGAGGGCCAAGATTGCTGGGCGGATTTGAGGGCTTCCTCAAGGACGGCCTCGCCAGGCAGGCTCGTGAGGAGGCGGAGAGATCAAGGTAGGGTACCTTGCGAGGTGCTCGTGACACAAGCCATGACGATCGAGGCCAGGCGGGCGCCAGGCGGGCGCTGGCCTGCGCAGTGTCCTTGTTTTCTCTTTGGTGCAAAGGGGGCAACCACGGACGCGGAGTACCGAGGCATCATGCAAAGGTTGCCATTTGGGTGCAACGAGACCGAGACTAGCGGAGCGGCAGGATGGAGGTGACCTTGGAGCCCAAGACGGCGTCATCGCCAGTGCTTTTGGCAGCCGAAGACCAACTTTAGTCAGGATAACTTGTACTAGATGTTCTCCTTCGAAATGGTTGTTGTTGGTGCCCTTCCCGCTCAATATTTGGGGAGAGGCACAGGGCCTCTATAAATAGAGCTAGCCACCACAGATTAGAGGCATCTAGAATCAAGACTAGCGAAGCCTAGCCAAAGAGAGAGAAGCGATCGAACTCACCCAAGCAGTTCATCGCACCAGCCCAAGAACACCTCTCGCGAGGCTGTTCTCCCCTTGTACTGTTCATCATCAGCCCCTGAGGTAATCCACCACACCACACACTGGAGTAGGGTATTACACCACAACGGTGGCCCGAAACAGTATAAATCTCGTGTCCCTTGTGTTGTTCATCGTTTCCAGCTTAGATCTCACGAGGCAATCAGACGTAGATCGGTAGGTGTCGGCGTTCTGGGAACGGGGGTCCCCAGACTTGCCTGCCCGCGGCCTGCGGCGTGGCTCAAAGGAGGCCCAGGACGGCCCATCTTCATCAACACAAGCTCAAGACCCTCGCGAGGGGCCAAGCGTCGCGGGGCGGACGACAAGGAGCTTCCTCAGGCATGGCCTCGTCAGGCTGGCTCACGAGGAGGCGGAGAGTTCAAGGCAGGGTACCTCACGAGGTGCCCGTGACGCAAGCCATGATTTACCAAGGGCGCTGTTGGCGCCAGCCAGCAGCGTCCTCCTTTCCTCTTTGGTGCAAAGGGAGCAAGCGCAGCAAGAGCATCAAGCAAAGGCATCCGTTTGGTGCAACAAGACCAAGACCAGCCCCAACGTCTGAATGCGGTCATCGTGGAGCCCAAGCAAAGGCGTCATCACCAGAGCCTTTGGCGGCGAGGACCAACTTTAGTCAGGATAAGTGTACCCGCTGTTCCCCTTTAAAATGGCCAATTGTTGGCGCCCTTCCCGCTCAATATTTGGGAAGAGGCCCAGGGCCTTCGTCTATATAAGCAGAACTAGCCACCATAGTAGAGCCTCTCTCCTCCGGGCTGGCATTTTGGAATCCTGGGAGAGAGAGAGAGAGAGAGAGACCCGATCCTCGAGCTAGAGCGACGGGATACCACCCAGCAGTTCATCACACCCACCAAGAACAGACCCTCGCGAGGCTATTCTTCCCTGTACTGTTCCTCAATAGCCCAAGAGGCAATCCACACGCCACACACTGGAGTAGGGTATTACACCACGATGGTGGCCTGAACCAGTATAAATCTCGTGTCTCTTGTGCTGTTCTTGCGGGTAGTTAAGGTTCTTGCGATTCGGCGAGGTACGAGACGGTGGAGGGTTGGATCTCCGTGCGCACCCCAAAGTTCGAACCTTAAGGGTCTGCCGGAACCCGAAATCTGACATTTGGCGCGCCAGGTAGGTGCGCGGAATCGCCTTTTCGTCGCCTTTCGTTCTTCCCGACCACCGCAACCATGCTCGATGCTCGTCGGGCCGCGCTGAAGCGCCGAGCCGCCCTCGCCTCCCATGTCGCCCAGACGGCTCCGTCGGCGGGCGCCCTCGTCGTTCCCGTCACCTGTCAACGCCGCCACCGCCCGGCGAACGAGTAGCAACCGTCGCCCCAAAGACTCCGTCCATGAGGCGGGACGGCCGCACCGCCACGCTTTTGCTCACCCGCTGGTTCGTTGCCACGCGCGCCCTTAGCAGCCATGGAGGCCCAAGGTGCACTCATCGCGGCCAACGAGCTCCTGCGCTACCGCCCCGTCGACAACGTCTACGAAGAATGGCTCGACCGCGTCGCCGAGCTCGTCCGCGCTGCGGGAGGATTCCCCGCGCCGTCCGTCTCGCTGCTGAAGCTCCCGGGGCGCCTCAGCCGCCTCCTCCTCAAGAGGGCGCCCTGGCACCAAGGCGCGCGGTCCCTTGGAGGAACCTGTTTCGCCAGGCGCCGGCGCGGCAAGAGTAGAGCTGCCAAGAAATTCCTCGCCCGCAAGAAGCTGCCCGAGCGCTCCCCGTTCCAGCATGTCAAGACCCTGCGCTGCCCCCAGCCGCGGCGCAGGGAGGCCTGCAAGACCAAGCTCTCTGCCATCCGAGGCCCCCGCTGCCACGGCGGGCTGCCGCGCCTTCACCACCGAGCTGCGCCGCGTCGTGTGGCCCGCCAAGTTCAAGCCAGACCTGCCTCCACGCCATTTACGACAAGACGGCTGACTCACGGAGTTCCTCTAGCTTCACGAGCTGGGCATCGAGGCTTCCAACGGGATGAAAAGGTCATGGCGAACTGGTTTCCCATGGCGCTCAAGGACGGAGCCCGCACTGCTCCTGACCGGGGCTGTGCACGATCTCTTCTCGGGCCGAGATGCGCACCCGCTTCATCGCCAACTTCCAAGGTACTTCGCGACCGGCCACAGCCAGGAGCGACATGCGCCAGATCAAGCAGCAGCCAGGGGAAACACTGCAAAAGTACATCCAGCGCTTCAACAACGCGTGCCTCAAGATCCCCAGGGTAACGGAGGATGCCATCATCTCTGCCTTCTCCGACGGCGGGCGCGACGTCAAGATGAAGGAGGAGCTGGTGATGCATGAAGACCTGTGCACCTCCCTGGAGCTGTTCAACTTGGCGACCAAGTGCGCCAGGGCTGAGGAGGGGTGCCTCTCCCTCCTCGAGCTGCCTGCCGCGGATCCCGAAGAGAAGAAGTCCAAGGCGAAGGACGTGAAGCGCAAGGGGGCTGCCATGCTCGCAGCCGAACCAGACACCAAGCGAGGCAGAGATCAGCCCGAGTCCTCTAAGGGCAGCCCGGTCTTGTGTGTACCACGACCTCCACACCCACAACACCAATGAATGTCAAGAGCTCCGGGCCGTGCGCGAAGGACGGGTCGGCAGACGCCCCGAGCGCAGCGACCGGGGCTACAGCCAAGGAGGAGGAAGGAATGCGGGACGCTGGGAAGACCGCGGCCCGCGCCAAGGGTGGCGCGACCAACCTCGCGAGGATCGCTGGCAGGACCCACCTCGCGAGGAGGGCTGGAGGGATCAGCCTCTTGAGGATCGTCCGCAAGGGAACGCAGGCCTCCCTCCGCTGCCGCCGCCACCAAGGAGGGTTGAAGACCGTCATCAGGACGAGGGGGCTGGGGGCTTCCAGGAAGCGCGTGCGATCGCCTGCATCCTGGGCGGAGCTCAAGCCCCAGCCTCTCACCGCATCTTCAAGCAGTTCGCCCATGAAGTGAATGTAGTCCTCCCCAAGCTCGAGTCCACGCGCCCTCTCAGGTGGTCGGCGTGCGCCATCACGTTCAGCTCAGCGGATCAGGTCAAGTGCGCAGCCACAGCCGGAGTTCTTCCGATGCTTTGCTCCCCAATCATCAGCAATGTGCTAGTCACCAAGACCCTCATCGACGGGCGGAGCAGGGCTCAACGCCCCGTCTGTGGAGACATTCGACAATCTTCAAGTGCCTTCTGATCGGCTCCAGCCAACCAAGCCTTTCTCCGAGTCACCGACGGCTCCACGGTCCCGATCGGGCAGGTCCGCCTTCCTGTCACCTTCGGGGCCCGCGACAACTACCACACCGAGCTCATCGACTTCGAGGTCGCCCACATTCGCTTTGCATAACGCCATCCTCGGTACCCAGCGTTGGCCAAGTTCATGGCCGTAACCCACCATGGCTACAACATCCTCAAGATGCCGAGAAGCGGCGGGGTCATCACGGTGCCCCGTGAGGAGAGAGATGCAGTGTGCTCCCCGAGCGAAGCTTTTCAGCTGCATCCTTTGGAAGACCTGCACCACGGCAGGATGCCTCCCGAGGCAGCACCCAAGAAGAAGAAGACATCGACCGGCCTGGCTCTTCAAGAGATAGGTCCCTCAGGGCCCGCACCGGGCCAGGGGGAGCCTCCTTCCATCGCATAGGAAAGCGCGCCCGGCGCCCTCCTCAGGCAGGGCTCAGGGGCTCTCCCTCGAGGGCCGACCTCGCCAAGGTCTCGAGGGAGGCGCTTGGGCACCACGTGGAGGCGTGTTTTGAAGCACGTTTACTGAAAGCAGGAGCAAGACCAGGAGGATAGAACCCTCAAGAGTTCATCAGCGAGGCCATTCAGGAGTTACAGGAGTCAAGGGCCATGAGGGGCAGCCGCCGCCTACCCGCTGTAGCCCCCCATCCAGGCGAGGATGGTGGGCTGCGCGTTTGCATCGACATACCAGGGCTCAACCGAGCCGCATCTCAAGAGCGCCTCTGGCCCTCGCGAGTGGGACGTTACGAGGGTCTGCCCCACAACTACGTACGCATGCCTTATGGCTTGCCAAACATGGCTGCTGCGCTGGCGTCTCATGAGGACCATCCCGAGGCTCAAGAGGTCAGCACGCGCGCAGCCACAGTGGAGATGGAGATGGCCCATGATGAGCCGTCCGGGCGCCTCGAGGCCCCGAGGCCCCGGCCTGGGGGGCTCGTGAGGATCGGCTCCGCAGCCCACCGAGTCTGCTACATCAACAACCCTTCATCCCCAACTTCACCAGTGACATCTTTAAGTTTTATTTCCGGTGGGAGCGCCTTGAGGTCGCATTATTCCTGTGCAGCGTGGGTCTGCCCTGCGGCATGTATCCCTTTTATTTCATGTCTTTAGCTTATCCTGTTGGGGGCGCCCCTCGGGCTGCATCATCCCCAAGCCGCTCGGGCCAGTCCCAGCGGCATGTATCCTTCATGTGTTTTCCTTAGGATTATGCTCTCGTTCCACCATGCTTGTTATTTGGTGCCTTCTCCTGGGTGGCGAAAGCTTGCGCGTTAAAAGAGGGGGTGCCTGAGCATCGCGACTCAGGGCTCCTACCGGCTCTCCGGCCCTCACCCTCTGGTATTGTCCATGGCATCGCGACCTGGCTTGCCAGCGACGGTAGAGACCAGCCCGAGAGCCGGGACCTGAGGACGTAGAGTTTCGTCATCCAATCCAGCTTGCACGTTAAAGGGGGGTGCCTGAGCATCGCGACTCAGGGCTCCTACCGGCTCTCCGGCCATCACCCTCTGGTATTTTCCATGGCATCGCGACCTGGCTTGCCAGCAACGGTAGAGACCAGCCCGAGAGCCGGACACGAGGACGAGAGTTGCTGCGTCGACCCAGCTTATGCGTTAAAGGGGGTGCCCGAGCATCGCGACTCGTGGCTCCTACGGGCTCTCCGCCCTCACCCTCTGGTCTTGTCCATGGCATCACGACCTGGCTTGCCAAAGAACGGGCCGAGACCAGCCCGAGAGCCGTGACCCGAGGACGAGAGTTGCGTCATCTAATCCAGCTTATGCTGCGTTAAAGGGGGTGCACGAGCATCGTGGACTCAGGTTCCTACCGGGTCTCCGCCCTCACCCTCTGGTCTTGTCCATGGCATCGTGGACTGGCTTGCCAGCTGACGGCTGAGACCAGCCCGAGAGCCGGGACTCAAGACGAGAGCACCAAAGATCGACCAAATTTGCAGGAACACACTCGAAGATAAGGCCCAGAGCCAGGCGCAACCCACCTTGAGGTAGGGCCTCGTGAGTCCAGCGCTGGCTCACGGGTGCCCAGATACACCTCGTCCAGCCCTACCGTGCCAGCCACGTGTCAGGGTGGGGCTGTATACGCCCCGGGGGCTCCTCCCGGAGGGGAGCCCCCTCCCACGTTCCAATGGAAGCACCATGCTCCGCGCTGGCTGACGACACTGCCGAGGAGCGGCTATGCCCGTACGCATGCGGAAGCGCTATGCTCCGCGCTGGTGATAAACAACTGAGGGTGGCCTCCGGGTCGCATCAACCTCGTGGAGCCCAGAGCTCGGTGTTTGGCCTCGTCGCGGCGCCTCTCTCCTCGGGGCGCCGTGCGAGGCTGAACCGCAGGGGCTGCGCTGGAGTCACGCCCAGACGCACGCCACCAGCCAGCCAGCCCCTCGCCTGGTTCGTCAGACGTCACTCCCCGAGCGGAGCCAAGGTACGCATGCCGCTTTGAGCATCAAGGGGACTCTGAGCATCGCGACTCAGAGCCTAATCTGGTCACGTAGCCCTCACCCCTTAGTTCGTAAAGGCTAACGGCGGTTGAGGTATGCGCGGGCCGGGCTCTGCAGACGAGAACGGTGGGTCCGCCTGCCTCACCTCCCTACTTGCTGTTCAGGCGCTAAGGGGGACTCTGAGCATCTCGACTCAGGAGCCTAACTTGTCACGTAGCCCCTCACTCCTTGGTCCCGTCCTGGTTTCCGGTCGGGGCTAATGGCGGCTGAGGTATGCGCGGGGCCGGGCTCTGCCGGCGTAGAACATAAGCAAGTAGGAAACGCATATTTCAAGGCATTCGAAAGCCAATATTACAGTCCACACTGTTATCGCAGTACCAAACGCAAGTTTAAACGCCTCCCCGAGGCATGATACATGTGCAGGAATTAAAAGCAAGACAGGAGCCACAGCGGAGTCACTTGTCGGCAGTGGAGCAGCGCGGAGTGGGCTCGCCTCGTGAAGCAGCAGGGCCGGCAGCGCCTCGCTTCGGCTTGGTGCTGAAGGCCCGGAACTTCCCCAACAGAGCCTCCGCGCGACCCTTCACAGCCTCGGCGTAGCTGCATGCTCGCCGCTTGCCGGCCCAAAGAGTTGTCCATGTCGACGCTGGGATCGCGAAGATATATGTGGGTGAGGATCCGCGTCAATGCCGCAGAAGACAAGACACACGCCTCGGCCTCGGCCGTGGGGCCAAGACCAAGGGAGACATCTTCAACAGCACGAATCAGGAAGGGAAGCAGCTTGGCGGGGCCGTCCTCTGCTCCGGCCAGTGGGCTCTCCAGGCCGCTATCATAAAGCTCCCTTAGCAAGGCGCGAGCCTTCACCTCCATATCCATGAAGGCCACGCGATCTTCGGCAAGAACCCGCGCCTTGGCGTCCAGCTCGAGCTTCCTCGCCTCCAGCTCCTGCTCCTGCGCGCCTAGGCGGTGACGGCGTTTCTTCAGCTTGACCTCCCGGTCCTTGATGGCCGCCTCGCGAGCCTTCATGCCTTCCTCCTGCTCCTGGCAGAGGCGGGCCTCCTCGGCGAGCTGGTTCTGCAGGCCCTTCAGCTCGCCCTCCAACGTCTCACAGCGACCTCGGATGCTGGCTGCCTCCCCCAGGGCAACATTGCGTGCTACCTTCGCCTCGCGAACAGCCTGCTTCTCCTCGTCACAAGCCGTCGAAGCCTGGACCAGCGCCGCCCGAATCGAAGCGTCGGCGCGAATCCAGCCAGAGGCCAGCTCCAAGCGCCCGGCCACGAAGCGAGGGTCGGCGCCTAGAAGATCCTGCCGCAGCCGGTCCAGTTCAGCAGCAGTGCAATCCAGGACCGCGGGAGGAGTCGGAGAGACAGCAGTTGGCGGAGTAGGAGGAGTTGGCGGCAGCGTAGCCGCAGCGCCTTGAGGCGGAGCCAGCGGCGCCACGGAAACGGTGGAGGCAGCGCCCAGCAAGGCCACCTCGAAGGTCGCCTGGACCAAGGGGGCTGAGCTCGCCCCAGCGGGCTCAGCCAGGCCTCGCGAGGACGCCGGGTAGGAGAGGCATGGGCGTCGGGGTCATCTTCCTTTTCGGGCAAAGGCACCACCACGGATGGGGCCTCAGGAGCCCCCTTCAGCTTCTTCGCCACGGGCGCCAGCCTGGCCGAAGAGCATGGACATCAGATCTCGTCGACAAAACAATAATCAAGACAGGAAGCAGGCACTTACAAGTCATCACTGGTGGACTCGAGCAGCCACCGGCCATACCTGAAGCCCGAGAGCCGGCTGCAGGGATCAGCTTCAAGGAGACCGGGAGCGGGAGGCACGTCTGCGGATCGCCCCCGGGCAGGCGAACCTGAGGGACCAGCCAGTCCGGTCCTTCTTGGGATCGGGGCAGGCTTCGCCTCCCGCTCACCCTCATCCTCGTCGTCGTCACTCTCGGGGAGGCGGAGAACGCGGGCTCAAGGCCGCAGGGAGGAGCCCTTAACTCCGCCTCGAATCAACCCCTCCCTCCTCTCTTTCCTCCACCTCTTCACCGGAGTCGAAGAGGACACGCCCACCAGGTCCTCCGGAGCCTCCAGCGGGCACGAGCCCGCCCCATTGAAGGCGCAGCATGGGCCCCACAACCTGCTCCCAATCCTCGCGAAGGAACAGGGCGCTGGGCGCCCTCGGTCTCGGCCAGACGCTTCTAACCAAGGACTGGAGGACCGTCGCCAGATCCTCGTTGGCCAGGGCCATGGGGCTCGGGTGAGGCCTCCACATCGGAAGCGAGTACTGGAGGAGCGGAGCCAGTTGGTGCTCCAGGAACTCCCTCAGCAGCGACGCACTGGTCAGCCTCGCCGCCGCCGCGTCGTCCGACTTTAGATCTGCGTCCATCTTCTCCAGCACCAGCCACAGGGGATCCGGCTCCATTCAGGACTGGGCCGTGAGCTCTCGGGCTTCGTGGGCAGGATCAGCCGAGGGTGGATGCGCCTGCATCCACCAGGACCCACTTGCTCCTGAAGCCCTCTATCCGCTTCCTGTGGTTCGAAATGGCGATGGCTCCGCCAGAAGCGATGAAGCTTCAAGACGCGAGACGGAACCACGGGAGAGTCGGAGGAATAAGTAGTGGCGCAGCAAGGCCACCGAGGGCTTCACCCCAACATGGGCCTCACAGTAGTAGGCGAAAATTGCCAGAAGAAGGACGGAGTTGGGATGAAGGTGCAGAGCGTGAATGTTGTAATGGCGGAGGACAGAAAAGAAGAACTCCGAAAAGGGAGGCACCAGACTGGCAATGATGGCACTCATGAATAATGGGTAGAAGTTTCTCCCCCAACCCTCAGGGGCGGAGGAGCCGGCCTTGAACACTGCCATTCCATTAACGCCCTGCGCCTCCGCAAACCGGCGCATCAGGGCAAGGCTCGCCGCTGACACGTTCGGCGGGTCCAAGGCAGGAGAGTACCAGGCTCCGGCCGGGGTTTGACGAGGAGCCATGACTGGCTAGGGCACGAAGGCGGAGTGGATCTGAAGGTCTTGGAAGCAGGGAGGAGAGGCGCAAGAAAGGGGATCTGAGCAGCAACTGGCGAAACTAAAGGAGGCAAGGAAGATGCCGCTCTATTATCAACCCGTGCGGTTGCAGAGGCGCCCACGTCCAATCAACCGCCACGCGGCGCCCAAGGCCGCAGGCTGTTAGGGCCCACGACGCTTCGCACTTGCCCTTTCGCCTCTCTGCACGACCAAGTTCGGGCGTGCCGTGGGCCCGGGGGCTACTATCGGCGTTCTGGGAACGGGGGTCCCCAGACTTGCCTGCCTGCGGCCTGCGGCGTGGCTCAAAGGAGGCCCAGCACGGCCCATCTTCATCAACACAAGCTCAAGACCCTCGCGAGGGGCCAAGCCTCGCGGGGCGGATGACAAGGAGCTTCCTCAGGCACGGCCTCGTCAGGCTGGCTCACGAGGAGGCGGAGAGTTCAAGGCAGGGTACCTCGTGAGGTGCCCGTTGTCGGATCACGGGTTCCGGCAGACCCTTAAGGTTCGAACTCTGGGGTGCGCACGGAGATCCAACCCTCCACCGTCTCGTTCCTCGCCGAATCGCAGGGAACTAAACTACTAACAAGAACAACACAAGAGACGCAAGATTTATACTAGTTCGGGCCACCGTTGTGGAGTAATACCCTACTCTAGTTTGTGGTGTGTGGATTGCCTCTGGGGCTGACGAAGAACAGTACAGGGAAGAATAGCCTCGCGAGGGTCTGTTCTTGGTGTGTGTGATGAACTGCTAAGTGGTGCCCCGTCGCCCTAGCTCGAGGAACAGGTTTCTCTCTCTCTCTGTGGATTCCGAATGCTCGATCCGATCGTCCTCCGTCTCTCTCCTCCTTCTTTCTCTGAGTGTGGCTACCCCTATTTATAGGAGAAGGCCCTGGGCCTCTTCCCAAATATTGAGCGGGAAGGGCGACAATATTGGCCATTTTGAAGGGGAACAGCGGGTATGCTTATCCTGACTAAAGTTGGTCCTCGCCTGCCAAAGGCTCTGGTGATGACGCCTGCTTGGGCTCCACGATGACTGCATTCCAGCCGTTGGGGTTGGTCTTGGTCTTGTTGCACCGAAATGGATGCCTTTGCTTGATTCTCTTGCCTGCGCTTGCCCCCTTTGCACCAAAGAGGAAAGGAGGACGCTGCGCAGGCTAGCGCCCGACTAGCACCCTCGGTCGTCATGGCTTGCATCACGGGCACCTCGCGAGGTACCCCGCCTTGAACTCTCCGCCTCCTCATGAGCCTGCCTGATGAGGCCGCGCCTGAGGAAGCTCTTGGTCGTCCGCCCCGCAAGGCTTGGCCCCTCGCGAGGGTCTTGAGCTTGTGTTGATGAAGATGGGCCGTCCTGGGCCTCCTTCGAGCCATGCCGTAGGCCGTAGGCAGGCAAGTCTGGGGACCCCCGTTCCCGGAAACGCCGACAGAGCCCGGGGCCACAGCAGCGCCCGGACTTGGCCGTGCAGAGAGGCGAAAGGGCAAGTGCAAAGCGACGTGGGCCCTAACAGCCTGCAGCCTTGGGCGCCGCGTGGCGGTTGATTGGACGTAGGCGCTCTGCATTCCCCACGACGCCTTGGTAACCGCCCGGATTCGACAGGTCCTTGCATGCAGAGCTGGGCATGATGACTGGTGATCGTGGGGGCCGACGGTTGGCCTTCGCCGGCTATAAGTACGGAACGGCGCGCGCCCTTCCAGTCTATCCTTTCTTGTTTCTCCTTCTTCTCCATGGCTCCACCAAGGAAGTTCTCGGCTGCAGAGAAGGGGAAGGGCCGCCAGGTCGAATCTTCCTCTCCTCCGCCCAAGCGTGGTCGAGGTCGCACTCGCAAGCACCCCGTGGCCTCCACGGCGGTCTCCCGTGGTCGTGAGGGAGGCCCTCAACGAGGCGACGAGCGGCTGGCCATGGTTTGAGGGCGTGCCCCGGCCGCTCGTCCCTCGAGGCCGCACCTCCACGCTGCTGAAGCACTACCGGAGTTCTTGGTGAGGGTAGAGGAGCCGTTCAGTGTCCGACTTCAGCTCCTGTGTTTCCTCCTGGGTGAGCTCCCAGATGGCGCCCTGAGTGGCCTCTGGCTCCAGTGCACGACAGCTGTTGCAGCCTGGGCCGTGGGCTTCTTCCGAGGTCTCTGCTGCAGGGAACTTGTTCCTGGCCCGCGGCTGGCAGACATTCGCGCTTGCGCGTGGTCTTCGCTGCCGGTGCTCCCTGCACTTCAAGTATGATGGCGACGCCACCCTCTACGTGAGGGTGTGCGGGGAAGACGGCCGCGAGGGGTGCTGCCTCGAGGATCCACGACCGTGGCCGAGGACTCAGCCCCCAAGACGGGCAAGTGAGGGGCGGCCACATGGGCGGCCGGGCGATGCCCGCGACTCCCCACGCTTCACCAGCTCTTCTTGGTGGCGATTCTTCCAAAGAATGCGGCCAGCCCCCACGCCAGCGCTGCTTGGGGGTGGCAGCAGGTCCGCTCCACCACACCCGGTGAAGCGCGAGATGGAGTCCGCCCGAGCTCGGCGGCTCGGGCCTCCCAAGAGAGCCGACGCAGGCGTGCTTCACCTGCTTTTGTCCCTTTCTTTCCTTTTCTCCTGCGTAAAAAGGGAACAATGTTCGGCCCGATGAGGCGTGTTTTGGGCAACGCCGTTAATTAATGTCTTGCTTTTGTTATCCTATTCTGTTCCCTTCGCGGCGTGCTCATTCGCAAGCAAACCCCGATCGTGGCGGCGTGGGCACCCCGACCCTGCCCGTGTTGGCGTTGTGCTGCCGTGAGGCATGGTCGGAGGGGTGCTCCAACTGTGGACCAGGCCGTGAAACTTGAGCGATAAGGGTAGGGCAGCCATGGGGCTCCCAAGGCTTCGCCTCGCGAGCCCAGCCAAGAAGAAACCGAGGCGGAGGGCGAAAAAGAGCGAAGGACCAAGGACCAAAACGGGGCGATAGTTTCGATAAAAACTTCAAATGGGAATAACCAGTCAACTGCAGAAAGCAAATGGAAAAGCCGCGTTCGGCACCTAGTCTAGTCTTGGACGTCTTCTCACCAGCACGGAGCTAAGTGCTTCTACTGGGCGTAGGAGGGAGCCCCAGGGCCTGAGGGCGGCACCCTTGAGACTCCGGGGCGTGTACAGCCCCACTCATTGTTACGTGAGAGTTTCACGGGGCGGCGAGCTTCAGAGGCACCGGGCCTTCTTCACAGGCTCCGGGCCTTTCCTCTAGTAAGCAAGCTTCACGAGCGTTCGCCCTCTTCACAGGCTCTGGGCCTTTCCCAAGAGGTGAGCTTCATAGGCATTCGCCTTCTTCACAGGCTCCGGGCCTTTTCCAAAAGGATGAACTTCACAGGCATTTGCCTTCTTCACAGGCTCTGGGCCTTTTCCAAAAAGATGCACTTCACAGGCATTTGCCTTCTTCACAGGCTCTGGGCCTTTTCCAACAAGATGCTCTTCACAAGCATTCGCCTTCTTCACAGGCTCTGGGCCTTTTCCAAAAAGATGCACTTCACAGGCATTCGCCTTCTTCACAGGCTCTGGGCCTTTTCCAAAAAGATGCACTTCACAGGCATTCGCCTTCTTCACAGGCTCTGGGCCTTATCTTCCAGTGTGTTCCTGCAAAAGAGGCTAGATGCCGGTGCTCTATGTCTTCGGGTCCCGGCTCTCGGGCTGGTCTCTACCGTCGCTGGCAAGCTAGGTCGCGATGCCATGGACAAGACCAGAGGGTGAGGGCCGGAGAGCCGGTAGGAGCCCTGAGTCGCGATGCTCAGGCACCCCCCCTTTAACGCGCAAGCTGGATTAGATGACACAACTCTACGTCCTCGGGTCCCGGCTCTCGGGCTGGTCTCTACCGTCGCTGGCAAGACAGGTCGGGATGCCAGGGACAAGACCAGAGGGTGAGGGCCGAGAGCGGTAGGAGCCACGAGTCGCGATGCTCGTGCACCCCTTTAACGTGCAAGATTTCGCCACCCAGTAGAAGGCACCAAATAACAAGCATGGTGGAGCATAATCCTAAGGAAAACGCATGAAGGATACATGTCGCTGGGACTAGCCCGAGCGGCTTGGGGATGATGCAGCCCGAGGGGCGCCCCCAACAGGGTAAGCTAAGGACATGAAATAAAAGGGATACATGCCGCAGGGACGGACCCATGCGGCCTGGGAATAATGCGGCCCTAAAGGCGCTCCCAGCCAGAAATAGAACTTAAAGATGTCACCTGGTGATGTTGGGGATGAAGGGTTGTTGATGTAGCAGACTCGGTGGGCTGCGGGAGCCGATTCTCACGAGCCCCCAGGCTCAGGGGCCTCGGGAGGCTTCGGAGGTGCCGGCGGCCCCTCACGGGCCATCTCCATCTCCGCCAGGGCTGCGGCGTGCCTGACCTCTTGAGCCTCCAGGATGGTCCTCATGAGACGCTGGTGTGCGGCAGCCGCGTTTGGCAGGCCATAAGGCATGCGTACGTAGCTGTGGGGCGGGCCTTGCAACGTCCCACTCGCGAGGGGCCAGGCGCTCTTGAGATGCGGCTCGGTTGAGCCCTGGTACGTCGATGCAGACGCGCATCCCACCATCCTCGCCTGGATGGGGGGCCACAGCGGGTAGGCGGCGGCTGTCCCTCATGACCCTTGACTCCTGTAACTCCTGAATGGCCTTGCTGATGACCTCTTGAGGATTCTGTTCTCCTGGTCTTGCTCCTGCTTGCTGGAAACGTGCTTCGAAACACGCCTCCACGTGGTGCCCAAGCGCCTCCCTCGAGACATTGGCGAGGTCGGTGGCCCTCCAGGGGAGAGCCCCCGAGCCCTGCCTGAGGAAGGCACCGGGCGCGCTTTCCTATGCGATGGAAGGAGGCTCCCCCTGGCCCGGCGCGGGCCCTGAGGGGCCTGTCTCTTGATGAGCCGGGTCGGTCGATGTCTTATTCTTCTTGGGTGCTGCCTCGGGAGGCGTCCTGCCACTGTGGTCTGGGTCTTCCAGCGATGCGGCCTGAAAAGCTCGCTCCAAGGAGCACACTGCATCTCTCTCTTCACAGGGCACCGTGATGACCCCGCTGCTTCCTCGCATCTTGAGGATGTTGTAGCCATGGTGGGTCACGGCCATGAACTTGGCCAATGCTGGGTACCCAAGGATGGCGTTGTACGGCAGGCGAATGTGGGCGACGTCGAAGTCGATGAGCTCGGTGTGGTAGTTGTCGCGGGCCCCGAAGGTGACAGGAAGGCGGACCTGCCCGATCGGGACTGTGGAGCCGTCAGTGACTCCGGAGAAGGGCTTGTTTGGCTGAAGCTAGCTGTAGGGCACTTGAAGATTGTTGAAGGTCTCCACAGACAGACGTTGAGCCCTGCTCCGCCGTCGATGAGGGTCTTGGTGACCAGCATGTTGCTGATGATTGGGGAGCAAAGCATTGGGAGGACTCCGGCTGTGGCTGCACACTTGAGCTGATCCGCTGAGCTGAACGTGATGGCGCACGCCGACCACCTGAGAGGGCGTGTGGACTCGAGCTTGGGGAGGACTGCATTCACTTCATGGGCGAACTGCTTGAAGTTGTGGTGGGAGGCTGGGGCTTGGGCTCCGCCCAGGATGCAGGCGATCGCGCTTCCTCGGAAGCCCCAGCCCCTCGTCCGATGACGGTCTTGATTCTCCTTGGTGGCGGCGGCAGAGAGAGGCATGCGTTCCCTTGCAGACGATCCTCACGAGGCTGATCCTCCGGCCCCCCTCGCGAGGTGGGTCTTGCCGGTGTCCTTGCGAGGTTGGTCGCACCACCCTTGAGCGGGCCGCGGTCTTCCCAGCGTCTTGCATTTCTTCCTCCTCCTCGGCCAGAGACCGGTCGCTGCGCCAGGCGTCTGCCGACCCTTCCTCAGCACGGCCGGAGCTCTTGACATTCATTGGTGTTGTGGGTGTGGAGGTCGTGGTACACGCATGACAGCTGCCCTTGGAAGACTCGGGATGATCTCTGCCCGCTTGGTGTCCGGTTCGGCCATGATCGGCAGCCCCTTGCGCTTCACGTCCTTGGCCTTGGACTTCTTCTCTTGGGATCCGCGAAAGCAGCTCGAGGAGGGAGAGGCGCCTCCTCAGCCTGGCGCACTTGGTCGCCAAGTTGAACAGCTCCAGGGAGGTGCACAGATCTTCATGCATCGCCAGCTCCTCCTTCATATTGACGTCACGCACGCCGTCGGAGAAGGCAGAGATGATGGCCTCCTCCGTCACCCTGGGGATCATGAGGCGCGCGTTGTTGAAGCGCTGGATGTACTTTTGCAGTGTTTCCCCTGGCTGCTGCTTGATTACGTGCATGTCGCTCACGGCGGGTGGCGGTCGCGAGTACCTTGGAAGTTGGCGATGAAGCGGGTGCGCATCTCGGCCCAGGGGCGAGATCGTGCACAGGGGCAGATTCAGGGGAGCAGTGCGGGCTCCGTCCTTGAGCGCCATGGGAAACCAGTTCGCCATGACCTTTTCATCTCCGTTGGCAGCCTCGATGCCTAGCTCGTAGAGCTGGAGGAACTCCGTAGGTTCTGCCGTGCCGTCGTAGCGTGGGGGCAGGTCTGGCTTGAAATTGGCGGGCCAAGCGACGCCGCGCAGCTCGATGGTGAAGGCGCGGCAGCCCGCCGTGCCGCGGGGGGCCTCGGACGGTAGAGAGCATGGTCTCGCAGGCCTCCCTGCGCCGCGGCTGGGGGCAGCGTAGGGTCTTGACATGCTGGAGCGGGGAGCGCTCGGGCAGCTTCTTGCGGGCGAGGAAATTCTTGGCAGCTCTGCTCTTGCCGCGCCGGTGCCTGGCGGAGCGGGTTCCGCCCAGGGGCCACGCGTCTTGCGGCTGTGGCGCCCGTCTTGAGGAGGAGGCGGCCGAGGCGCCCGAGTTCATCGCTGGCGAAGCGGGTGCGGTGCAGCGAAAGCAGACGGGCGTTGGGTCGCCTCCCGCAGCGCGGATGAGCTCGGCGACGCAGTCGAGCCATTCTTCATAAACGCTGCCGACGGGGCGGTAGCGCAGGAGTTCTTTGCCGCATGGCGAGTGCAGCTCGGGTTTCCTGCGCGGGGCGCGCGCGACGAAGAACCAGCGGGGGTGAGCGAAGGCGTGGCGGTGCGGCCGTCCCGCCTCATGGACGGGTGATGGGACGACGCTTGCTGCTCGTTCCCTGTCGGGCCGGTGGCGGTGTTGACAGCCGGTGACGGGGAACGACGAGGACGTCCGCCGACGGGAGCCGTCTGGGCGACGTGGGAAGCGAGGGTGGCTCGGCGCTCGGCGCGAGCCCGACGAGCGTCAGACATGGTGGCGGTGGTCGGGGAAGAACGAGGCGACGAAAGGCAGATTACGGCGCACCCCTACCTGGCGCGCCAAATGTCGGATCACGGGTTCCGGCAGACCCTTAAGGTTGAACTCAAGTGCGCCGCGGAGATCCAACCCTCCACCGTCTCGTTCCTCGCCGAATCGCAGGGACCTAAACTACTAACAAGAACAACAGAAGAGACGCAAGATTTATACTAGTTCGGGCAAACATTGTGGTGTAATACCCTACTCTAGTTTGTGGTGTGTGGATTGCCTCTGGGGCGAAGAAACGATGCAGGGAAGAACAGCCTCGCGAGGGTCTGTTCTTGGTGTGTGTGATGAACTGCTAAGTGGTGCCCCATCGCCCTAGCTCGAAGAACGGGTTTCTCTCTCTCTGTGGATTCCGAATGCTCGATCCGATCGTCCTCCGTCTCTCTCCTCCTTCTTTCTCTGAGTGTGGCTACCCCTATTTATAGGCGAAGGCCCTGGGCCTCTTCCCAAATATTGAGCGGGAAGGGCGCCAACAATTGGCCATTTTGAAGGGGAACAGCGGGTATGCTTATCCTGACTAAAGTTGGTCCTCGCCTGCCAAAGGCTCTAGTGATGACGCCTGCTTGGGCTCCATGATGACTGCATTCCAGCCGTTGGGGCTGGTCTTGGTCTTGTTGCACCGAAATGGATGCCTTTGCTTGATGCTCTTGCCTGCGCTTGCCCCTTTGCACCAAAGAGGAAAGGAGGACGCCATGCTGGCTGGCGTAACTGGCGCCCTCGGTCGTCATGGCTTGCGTCACGGGCACCTCGCGAGGTACCCCGCCTTGAACTCTCCGCCTCCTCATGAGCCTGCCTGACGAGGCCGCGCCTGAGGAAGGTCTTGGTCGTCCGCCCGCGAGGCTTGGCCCCTCGCGAGGGTCTTGAGCTTGTGTTGATGAAGATGGGTCGTCCTGGGCCTCCTTCGAGCCACACCGTAGGCCGCAGGCAGGCAAGTCTGGGGACCCCCGTTCCCAGAACGCCGACACCTGTGACGCAAGCCATGACGACCAAGAGCGCCAGTCGGGCGCCAGCCCGCACAGCGTGCTCCTTTCCTCTTTGGTGCAAAGGGAGCAAGCGCAAGCAAGAGCATCAAGCAAAGGCATCCGTTTCGGTGCAACAAGACCAAGACCAGCCCCAACGGCTAGAATGCAGTCATCGTGGAGCCCAAGCAAAGGCCATCACCAGAGCCTTTGGCGGGCGAGGACCAACTTTAGTCAGGATAAGTGTACCCGATGTTCCCCTTCAAAATGGCCAATTGTTGGCGCCCTTCCCGCTCAATATTTGGGTAGAGGCCCAGGGCCTTCGTCTATATAAGCAGAGCTAGCCACCATAGTAGAGCCTCTCTCCTCCGGGCAGGCATTTTGGAATCCTGGGAGAGAGAGAGAGAGACCCGATCCTCGAGCTAGAGCGACGGGATACCACCTAGCAGTTCATCACACCCACCAAGAATAGACCCTCGCGAGGTTGTTCTTCCCTGTACTGTTCCTCAATAGCCCAAGAGGCAATCCACACGCCACACACTGGAGTAGGGTATTACACCATGATGGTGGCCTGAACAAGTATAAATCTCGTGTCTCTTGTGCTGTTCTTGCGAGTAGTTTAGGTTCTTGCGATTCGGCAAGGTACGAGACATTGAGGGTTGGATCTCCGTGCGCACCCCAGAGTTCGAACCTTAAGGGTCTGCCAGAACCCGAAATCCGACAGTAGGGGAGAGATCTTCGTGCACACCCCAGTGTTCGAACCTTAAGGGTCTGCCGGAACCCAACATCCGACATTTGGCGCGCCAGGTAGGGGGTGCGCTGGAATCTTCTTTCCTCTGTCCTACGTTCCGCCGCGTCACCGCCTCCATGTCCGGCGATCCGACGGCCAACTCCGACCGCTGGGCGGCATGGCCCACCCATGCCGTGTCGCCTGCCCAAGGTGACCTCAACCCCGCACCTCAGGCAGCCCGTGCCCTGCAGAACGCTGCGAGACGCGGGCGACGCGGTCAGGCGTCCCCTGCCCTCACTCCATGACAAGTACGATCTGCAGTGCGGGCCTCAAGCCACGCTGCAGCCACGGCACCGCACATCCAGCGGGAGCAGGCGAACATGAAGGCCGCGCTCATGGTGGCGCGAGAGCTGATGTGGTGCAGACTACTAGAAAGTGGCCGTGACGTGCTGCTGGAACGCGTCACTGAGCTCCTGGATGCCGCTGCATCGAGGGCTCCCCGTTCTGCGTTCAGCTCCCACCCCAAGCGCCGGGAGGGTCACGAGGCAGGATGATCCGCGCCTGCGCCCAGCGCTTCAAGGCTTCCAACACCGGCAGCCATCGGCGCGAAAGCAGCAGGCTGCGCCGGCACCGCCCCTAGTGAGCGAGGGCATGCACGGTGTTGTCTTTGGTCCCAGCGGGCCGCCACCTTAGCATCCCCAAGATGGAGCTTCAAGTCGAGCTGCATGGTGTGTGGAGCACCACGGCGAGGCCTTTGTGGTGGCGGCCCCGGAGGCCTATGTGCCCCACATGGTGGATCGAGGGTACACGCTGGAGGAATATCACAGCTCGTTCCTCGGGTCAGGCTGGGAGGTAGAAGCGCCAGAAGCAGAGCTCCTTCAGGAGCCTCATCGGAGCCTCGACAACTACCGGGTACCGCTAATTCCTCAGAAGTAGGCTTATGCTAACCATGGGTCGCAGGAGGTTCAGGTCATCGCGGCGGATGGCTGCCCCAGTGCGGCGATCTCCTTCCCCTCAGGAGGAGGGCACTGGGGGCAGCAGGAGAGGGGTCGGGAGCCAGGCTCCTCCCCACGGCGCGCGGAGCAAGGTGTTCTTCGGAGGTAGGCCCTCTGCCGGGGAGGTGCGCCAGGGCCTGCCCCCGGCAGAGGACCCGTGGTCGTCGGGGGAACCGCTCGCGTCCTCTTTTCCCCATTGGCGTCGTCCTGGTTTCCGGTCGCTGTCGGTGGGGTCAAGGGTGGCGCAAGGAGGGGCCCTCATCTAGCGATATGAAGCAAGGTCGGTACCTGTGAAGAAGGCCCAGTGCCTGTGAAGCTCGCCGCCCGTGACACTCTCACATAATAATGAGTTGGGGCTGTACACGCCCCGGAGTCTCCGGAGAGCCGCCCTCGGGCCTCGGGGGCTGACGCCCACGCCCAGTGGCATCACTTAGCTCCGCGCTGGTGAGAAGACGTCGAAGACTAGACTAGGTGCTGGACGCGGCCTTTTGCTTTTGCTTTCTTTCTCGTGCGTACAAGATTTCTTGCTTTGGATCTAAGTTGAAGTCGAATTTGTGTTTGCGTATGCGGGAAGGGGTGTTGCGTCTTATTCGCGTGCTTTCTCGTCCTTCTATTTCCGCTCAAGTTAAAATTCACACTAGCTGCCTCCCTGTCGCGGGCCCCTCGCGAGTAGGGCAGGGCCCGGCACTTGCGCCCGCCGTCCCGCGGCCGGTGTTCGCTCCAGCCAAACTCTCGCCGCATGGTTAAATGGGACCCCCACGGGCCCTCAAATATACACCACAAGCCCACTCTAGGCTCGCCAACACAAAGGTAAAACCGAAACAACCTATTCAACACGACAATCACGGCGTCAGACAGACACTCGTCCGGCGCCAATCTTGACAACATGTAGGCAACAATCTTCTTACATGAGGGGCTTCTGATACGTCTCCAACGTATCTATAATTTTTTATTGCTCCATGCTACTTTATATACTATCTTGGACTATATTGGGCTTTATTTTCCACTTTTATATTATTTTTGGGACTAACCTATTAACCGGAGGCCCAGCCCAGAATTGCTATTTTCTTGCCTATTTCAGTGTTTCGAAGAAACAGAATATCAAACGGAGTCCAAACAGAATGAAACCTTCGGAAACGTTATTTTCTTACCGACCGTGATCCAGGGGACTTGGACCCTACTCCAAGGAACGAAAGAGGCGGTCACGAGGGTGGGGGCGCCCACCCCCCTAGGGCGCCCCTGCCTCATGGGCCCCCTGTCGCTCCACCGACGTACTCCTTCCTCCTATATATACCTACGTACCCCCAAATGATCAGAACAGGAGCCAAAAACCTAATTCCACCGCCGCAACTTCCTGTATCCATGAGATCCTATCTTGGGGCCTGTTCCGGAGCTCCGCCAGAGGGGGCATCCACCACGAAGGGCTTCTACATCATCACCATAGCCTCTCCGATGAAGTGTGAGTAGTTTACTTCAGACCTTCGGGTCCATAGCTAGTAGCTAGATGGCTTCTTCTCTCTTTTTGGATCTCAATACAATGTTCTCCCCCTCTCTCGTGGAGATCTATTTGGTGTAACCTTCTTTTTGCGGTGTGTTTGTTGAGACAGATGAATTGTGGGTTTACGATCCAGCTTATCTATGAATAATATTTGAATCTTCTCTGAATTCTTTTATGTATGATTGAGTTATCTTTGCAAGTCTCTTTGAATTATCCGTTTGGTTTGGCCAACTAGAATGGTAGTTCTTGCAATGGGAGAAGTGCATAGCTTTGGGTTCAATCTTGCAGTGTCCTTACCCAAAGGATGTAAAGGGTTGCAAGGCACGTATTGTATTGTTGCCATCGAGGATAACAAGATGGGGTATTTATCATATTGCATGAATTTTTTCCTCTACATCATGTCATCTTGCTTAAGGCGTTACTCTGTTTTTAACTTAATACTCTAGATGCATGCTGGATAGCGGTCGATGAGTGAAGTAATAGTAGTAGATACATAATCGTTTCGGTCTACTTATCACGAACGTGATGCCTATATACATGATCATACCTAGATATACTCATAACTATGCTCAATTCTGTCAATTGCTCAACAGTAATTTGTTCACCCACCGTAGAATACTTATGCTCGTGAGAGAAGCCATTAGTGAAAACTATGGCCCCCGGGTCTATTCTCATCATATCAATCTCCATCACTTTAATACTTGCTTTGTTTTTTACTTTTCCTTTTACTTTTTACTTTGCATCTCTATACCAAAAAAATACCAAAAATATTATCTATCATCTCTATCAGATCTCACTCTCGTAAGTGACCGTGAAGGGATTGACAACCCCTAATCGCGTTGGTTGCGAGTAGCTATCGTTTTGTGCAGTACGAGGGACTTGTGCGTGGCCTCCTACTGGATTGATACCTTGGTTCTCAAAACTGAGGGAAATACTTACGCTACTTTGCTGCATCATCCTCTCCTCTTCGGGAAATACAACGCAGTGCTCAAGAGGTAGCTAGAAGAATTTCTGGCGCCGCTGTCGGGAGTCTACGCAAAAGTCAATATCCCAAGTACCCATCACAATCCCTATCTCTCGCATTACATTATTTGCCATTTGCCTCTCGTTTTCCTCTCCCCCACTTCACCCTTGCCGTTTTATTCGCCCTCTCTTTCCCAATCTCCTCCTCTCTTTCTGTTGCCTTTTTCTCGTCTGTTTGTTTGCTTGTGTGTTGGATTGTTTGTTTGTCGCGATGGCTCAAGATGCTACCAAATTATGTGACTTCACCAATACCAATAATAATGATTTCCTTAGCACTCCGATTGCTCCTCTTGCCAATACTGAATCTTGTGAAATCAATACTGCTTCGTTGAATCTTGTTATGAAAGATCAATTCACGGCCTTCCTAGTGATGTTGTCGCTACTAATATGAATAGATTCTTTGATTTATGTGATATGCAAAAGTATAAAGTTGTCGATTATGATGTCATTAAGTTGAAGCTATTTCCTTTTTCGCTTAGAAATCGTGCTAAAGCGTGGTTTTCATCTTTGCCTAAAAATAGTATTGATTCTTGGAACAAGTGCAAAGATGCTTTTATCTCTAAGTATTTTCCTCCCTCTAAGATCATCTCTCTTAGGAACGATATTATGAATTTTAAGCAACTTTATCATGAACATGCTGCACAAGCTTGGGAGAGAATGAAATTTGATACGTAATTGTCCTACTCATGGTTTGAACTTATGGATGATTATACAAAAAATTTATGCCGGATTGAATTTTGCTTCTAGAAATCTTTTAGATTCGGCGGGAGGCACTTTTATGGAAATCACTTTAGGAGATGCTACTAAACTCCTAGATAATATTATGGTTAATTATTCTCAATGGCATACCGAAAGATCTACTAATAAAAAAGTGCATGCGATAGAAGAAATAAATGTTTTAAGTGGAAAGATGGATGAACTTATGAAATTATTTGCTACTAAGAGTGTTTCTTCTGATCCTAATGATATGCCTTTGTCTACTTTGATTGAGAATAATAATGAATCTATGGATGTGAATTTTGTTGGTAGGAATAATTTTGGTAACAACAGCGTATAGAGGAAATTTTAATCCTAGGCCTTATCCTAGTAATCCTTCTAATAATTATGGAAATTCCTACAACAACTCTTATGGAAATTTTAATAAGATGCCCTCTGAATTTGAGAGTAGTGTTAAAGAGTTTATGAATTCGCAAAAGAATTTTAATGCTTTGCTTGAAGAGAAATTGCTTAAAGTTCACGATTTGGCTAGGAACATTGATAGAATTTCTCTTGAGGTTGATTCTTTAAAGCTTAGATCTATTCCTCCTAAGCATGATATCAATGAGTCTCTCAAAGCTATGAGAATTTCCATTGATGAGTGCAAAGAAAGAACCGCTATGATGTGTGCTTCCAAAGATGCCTTTATTAAAGCGTGTTCTTCCAATTCCTATGAAAATCAAGATGAAGATCTAAAATTTATTGATGTGTTCCCCAGTAAATCTTTGTTTTGCAATATGAATCTTGATGAAACTGAATATGATCTTCCTTTACCTAGAAGGCATTCTAAGAATTCGGAGTTTTTAGATCTTGATGATGAAATTGATAAAAGTGGGATTGAAAGAAGTAAAAACCTAGATGTTGCTAAACCCACTATATTGGATCTCAAGGAATTTAATTATGAAAATTGCTCTTCAATTGATTGTATTTCCTTGTTGCAATCCGTGGTAAATTCTCCTCATGCTTATAGTCAAAATAAGGCCTTTACCGAACACATTGTTGATGCCTTGATGCAATCTTATGAAGAAAAACTTGAGTTGAAAGTCTCTATCCCTAGGAAGCTCTATTATGAGTGGGAACCTACCATTAAAATTAAAATCAAAGATTATGAGTTTCATGCTTTGCGTGATTTGGGTGCTAGTGTCTCCACTATTCCCAAAACTTTGTGTGATTTGCTAGATTTCCGTGACTTTGATGATTGCTCTCTAAACTTGCATCTTGCATGGATTCCACTATTAAAAAGCCTATGGGAAGAATTAATGATGTTCTTATTGTTGAAAATAGGAATTATGTGCCCATAGATTTTATCGTTCTTGATATAGATTGCAATCCTTCATGTCCTATTATTCTTGGTAGACCTTTCCTTAGAACGATTGGTGCAATTATTGATATAAAGGAAGGGAATATTAGATTCCAATTTCCATTAAAGAAAGGTATGGAACACTTTCCTAGAAAGAAAATAAAATTACCATATGAATCTATCATGAGAGCCACTTATGGATTGCCTACCAAAGATAGCAATACCTAGATCTATTCTTGCTTTTATGACTAGCTAGGGGCGTTAAACGATAGCGCTTGTTGGGAGGCAACCCAATTTCATTTTTAGTTTTTTGCTTTTTGTTTCTGTTTAGGAATAAATAATCCATCTAGCCTCTGTTTAGATGTGGTTTTATGTTTTAATTAGTGTTTGTGCCAAGCTAGACCTATTGGATCTTCTTGGATGATAGTTATTTGATCTTGCTGTAATTTCCAGAAACTTTGCGCTCAGTGCCCGAATTATTACAAATCACCAGAAGATGATAAAATACTGATTCCAATTGCTGCTGATCAATAAAAAAAATTCCAGGTCGTCTAATTTTGTTAGATTGTTTTGAGTTCCAGAAGTTTGCGTTAGTTACAGATTACTACAGACTGTTCTGTTTTTGACAGATTCTGTTTATCGTGTGTTGTTTGCTTATTTTAGTGAATCTATGGCTAGTAAAATAGTTTATAATCCATAGAGAAGTTGGAATACAGTAGGTTTAACACCAATATAAATAAAGAATGAGTTCATTACAGTACCTTAAAGTAGTATTTTGTTTTGTTTCTCTAACGGAGCTCACGAGATTTCTATTGAGTTTTGTGTTGTGAAATTTTCAAGTTTTGGGTAAATTCTTTTGATGGATTATGGAACAAGGAGTGGCAAGAGCCTAAGCTTGGGGATGCCCATGGTACCCCCAAGATAATCCAAGGACACCAAAAAGTCAAAGCTTGGGGATGCCCCGGAAGGCATCCCCTCTTTAAATCTACTTCCATCGGTAATTTACTTGGAGCTATATTTTTATTCACCAACATGATATGTGTTTTGCTTGGAGCGTCTTGTATTATTTGTGTCTTTGCTTGTTAGTCTACCACAATCATCCTTGCTGTACACACCTTTTGAAATAGCCATACATGAATTGGAATTTGCTAGAAAACTCTATGTGCTTCACTTATATCTTTTGAGCTTGATAGTTTTGCTCATAGTGCTTCACTTATATCTTTTGAGCGTGATAATTTTTGCTCTAGTGCTTCACTTAGATATTTTAGAGCATGGTGGTGGATTTTTTAAAGAAACTATTGATCTCTCATGCCTCACTTAGATTATTTTGAGAGTCGTTAATAGCATGGTAATTTTCTTAATGTTAATATACTTGGTATTCAAGATATGTGAAACTTTCTTTTGAGTGCGTTGAATACTAAGAAAAGTTTGATGCTTGATAATTGTTTTGAGATATGGAGGTGATAATATCAAAGTCGTGCTAGTTGAGTAGTTGTGAATTTGAGAAATGCTTGTGTTGAAGTTAGCAAATCCCGTAGCATGCACGTATGGTTAAAGTTGTGTAACAAATTTGAAACATGAAGTGTACCTGGCTTGTGCATCCTTATGAGTGGCGGTCGGGACGAGCGATGGTCTTTTCCTACCAATCTATCCCCCTAGGAGCATACGCCAGACGTATTACTTGATTTTGATGACTTCTAAATTTTTGCAATAAGTATATGAGTTCTTTTGACTAATGTTGAGTCCATGGATTATACGCACTTTTACCTTTCCGCCTTTGCTAGCCTCTTCGGTACCATGCATTGCCCTTTCTCACCTTGAGAGTTGGTGCAAACTTCGCTGGTACATCCAAACCCCGTGATATGATACGCTCTATCACACATAAACCTCCTTATATCTTCCTCAAAACACACCATACCTACCTATTATGGCATTTCCATAGCCATTCTGAGATATATTGCCATGCAACTTTCCACCGTTCCGTTCATCGTCATCATGACATACTTTACTTTTGTCATATCGCCATTGCATGATCATGTAGTTGACATCTTATTTGTGGCAAAGCCACCATGCATTATTTTTTCATACATGTCACTCTTGATTCATTGCACCATCCCGGTACACCGCCGGAGGCATTCATATAGAGTCATATCTTGTTCTAGTATCGAGTTGTAATCCTTATGTTGTAATCAATAGAAGTGTGATGATCATCATTATTAGAGCATTTCCCAAAAAAAAGAGAAAGGCCAAAAAAAGAAAGGCCCAAAAAAAGGAAAAGAAATAAAAAGGGCAATGTTACTATCTCTTTTTCCACACTTGTGCTTCAAAGTAGCACCTTGTTCTTCATGTAGTGAGTCTCATATACTGTGCTTCAAAGTAGCACCATGTTTTTCATATAGTGAGTCTCATAAGTTGTCTTTTCATACTAGTGGGAACTTTTCATTATAGAACTTGGCTTGTATATTCCTACGATGGGCTTCCTCAAATGCCCTAGGTCTTCATGAGCAAGCAAGTTGGATGCACACCCACTAGTTTTCTTTTGTTGAGCATTCATAGCTCTAGTGCATCCGTTGCATGGCAATCCCTACTCCTCATGTTGACATCAATTGATGGGCATCTCCATAGCCCGTTGATTATCCTCGTCGATGTGAGACTTTCTCCTTTTTGTCTTCTCCACACAATCCCCATCATCATATTCTATTCCACCCATAGTGCTATATCCATGGCTCGCGCTCATGTATTGCGTGAAGGTTGAAAAAGTTTGAGATTATTTAAGTATGAAACAATTGCTTGGATTGTCATCGGGGGTATAGAAGTTGGGAACATCTTTATGTGACAAAAATGAAGCATAGCCTAACTATACGATTTTGTAGGGATGAACTTTCTTTTGCCATGCTATTTTGAGAAGACATGATTACTTTGATTAGTATGCTTGAAGTATTATTATTTTTATGTCAATATGAACGTTTGTCTTGAATCTTTCGGATCTGAATATTCATACCACAATTAAGAAGTTTTACATTGAAATTATGCCAAAGTATCACTCCGCATAAAAATTATACATTTATCATTTACCTACTCGGGAATGACGAGAATTAAGCTTGGGGATGCTGATACATCTCCAACGTATCTATAATTTTGATTGCTCCATGCTACTTTATCTACTATCTTAGACTATATTGGGCTTTATTTTCCACTTTTATATTATTTTTGGGACTAACCTATTAACCGGAGGCCCACCCCAGAATTGCTGTTTTTTTTGCCTATTTCAGCGTTTTGAAGAAACAGAATATCAAACGGAGTCCAAATGGAATGAAACCTTCGGAAACGTGATTTTATCACCGAATGTGATCCAGGGGACTTGGACCCTACTCCAAGGAACGAAAGAGGCGATCACGAGGGTGGGGGCGCCCCCCCTAGGGCGCGCCCCCTGCCTCGTGGGCCCCCTGTCGCTCCACCGACGCACTCCTTCCTCCTATATATACCTACGTACCCCCAAACGATCAGAACAGGAGCCAAAAACCTAATTCCACCGCCGCAACTTCCTGTATCCACGAGATCCCATCCTGGGGCCTATTTCGGAGCTCCACCAGAGGGGGCATCCACCATGGAGGGCTTCTACATCATCACCATAGCCTCTCCGATGAAGTGTGAGTAGTTTACTTCAGACCTTCGGGTCCATAGCTAGTAGCTAGATGGCTTCTTCCCTCTTTTTGGATCTCAATACAATGTTCTCCCCCTCTCTCGTGGAGATCTATTTGATGTAACCTTCTTTTTGCGGTGTGTTTGTTGAGACGATGAATTGTGGGTTTATGATCCAACTTATCTTTGAATAATATTTGACTCTTCTCTGAATTCTTTTATGTATGATTGAGTTATCTTTGCAAGTCTCTTCGAATTATCCGTTTGGTTTGGCCAACTAGATTGGTAGTTCTTGCAATGGGAGAAGTGCATAGCTTTGGGTTCAATCTTGCGGTGTCCTTACCAAAGGATGTGAGAAAGGGTTGCAAGGCACGTATTGTATTGTTGCCATCGAGGATAACAAGATGGGGTATTTATCATATTGCATGAATTTATTCCTCTACATCATGTCATCTTGCTTAAGGCGTTACTCTATTTTTAACTTAATACTCTAGATGCATCTTTGGATAGCGGTCGATGAGTGGAGTAATAGTAGTAGATGCAGAATCGTTTCGGTCTACTTATCACGGACGTGATGCCTATATACATGATCATACCTAGATATACTCATAACTATGCTCAATTCTGTCAATTGCTCAACAGTAATTTGTGCACCCACCGTAGAATACTTATGCTCTTGAGAGAAGCCACTAGTGAAACCTATGGCCCCCGGGTCTATTCTCAGCATACCAATCTCCATCACTTTAATACTTGCTTTGTTTTTACTTTGCCTTTTACTTTTTACTTTGCATCTCTATACCAAAAAAATACCAAAAATATTATCTATCATCTCTATCAGATCTCACTCTCGTAAGTGACCGTGAAGGGATTAACAACCCCTAATCGCGTTGGTTGCGAGTTGCTATCGTTTTGTGCAGGTACGTGGGACTTGTGTGTGGCCTCCTACTGGATTGATACCTTGGTTCTCAAAAACTGAGGGAAATACTTACGCTACTTTGCTGCATCATCCTCTCCTCTTCGGGGAAATCCAACGTAGTGCTCAAGAGGTAGCAGCTTCCCCTCCCCAAAATGCTCTCACAAACTTCAGGTCCACGCCCAAGTCTCTTCCTGTGCAGGGCAAGCAGCGGGAGAAGGCACATGGTCAGTCGGACAAGTCACTCATCGCATCTCCCAGGGCGTCCTCGAAGGCATCGCTGGCGCCACCGTCATCACCGCCAGCCTCTTTATCACCGTTGTTGGCACCGCCTCCGCCACCGTTCACCACGGCACCTTCGTCGGCAGCGATGATCGCCTCGTCGTCGTCAGATGTGAAGACCAGAACGAGCGCATCAACGTTGTCCTCCACCCACCTCGCCAGGTCGCCTCGGATTGCCTCAGGCACCGGGGCGATGGCGGCATCAAAGTCGAAAAGGGGATCAAGGTTCTGAAGATGACTGAAGACGCGGGAAAATGCCCGCGCGAGCAGGCCACGGCTCCATTCTTCCACCAGCTGGCGAGACCTCTCAGAGCAATTCTCCAGATGCGTCACCACATCAATGAAGAACTGGAGGTTGCCGGCGTGCATGTGTTCTAATGTGGCCGTTCATGTGTTCTAATGTCTTCCACTGGCGGATATCGTCCGCATTCCGCTCCGCGACGGCCTCGGCATCACCAACCCGCCGTTGAAGAAGAAGCAATTCGGCGCGGGAGGAGGCCAGCTCGGCCTGCGCCGAGCTTAGCGCGGTGGCGGTGGCCTCAGCTCTCTGTGTGGCTTCAGTCAACCTGGTCCTGAGGGCAGCAGTCCTGCCCGCGGCTTCAACCCTGATCAACTCCAGCCGCTCTTCATACGCACGCTCAAGGCCGACGCGAGCTTCCGCCACGCGATGGTCGATCTCCTCCTGGATCCGGGCCTCCCGCGCGCCGACATCATCCTCCGCCTGGGACACGGGACGAAGTCTTCAATCTTGTATCTTCATAGTCTTGGAGTCCAGCCAAAGATGATAGTTCGGCTATCCGGACACCCCCTAGTCCAGGACTCCCTCACACACTGTGCTCGTGGAGCGGACGTTTTGAAGACTCCAACATTCATTGATGGCCTTCGCAGCTTCCTCCATCTCCTCGTCCGAATCCCGAGCATCATCCAAGTCTTGCACCATGTTTTCCATCCCGGTACCATGCTCGTCGGTGCGACGACGAACCACCTCAGCTCGGTCACATTGGGCAGACTCACCATGAAATGTCCACACCGTATAATCATGCGTAAAACCACTCTTCTGCAGGTGTTTGCCCATTTCAGCCTCTGTCCTCTTTTCCCAATTGTCGCATCGGAAACATGGGCACCAGGTTTTCCTCTAGCCATTTGCAAATGCGGCTTGCACAAACCCCTTGGTTTTTGTGAACCATTCAGTGCTCCATTTGTTCTGACCAGTGTGTCCAGTGTACATCCACGCATGATCACTCATCTTGACTTTCAAAGCTACTGGAGACACAACAAATATATATATAATTCACCATGTATATATTCATTAGTTGATCTAGTTTGTCAATTTTATTACGTCCATGCAACCTACACTCTAATAGGTAATGATAGGTCCTAATCCCACCCGAGTATGTGTAAATTGGGTTCATTTCCCCATGCTATGCTCCGGATCCAACGCAAAATTTCGGTAGCACCTCCCCACTGTTCTCCTGATACACGTCTCTGCAATAAACAGAGAGGATGTGTACCCGGAGAACAACAGGGGAGGCACTGACGAAATTTATGCGTCGGATCCGGAGCAAAGCATAAGGGAAAGATGAACCCAATCTACACATACTCGGGCTGTCCATGGATAGCATTGGACAATTCTAAAGAATCACGGTTGTAAATATGCAAATGCATGCATATTTATAACTATAACCCTTTCGAACGGCAGACACATATTGGTTACGCATACTGATGATTCAAGACACATATATAGCTAGCTAGCAAGTCTCATCGGCACGAACACCGGCACAGAGCAAATAATTAAGGGGGGAGGAGGAGATGTCATTTTTGCTCACCCACGAAGGAAGGGGCAGAGCTCGTCAAACACACGGGGAGGTCGTCGAACACCAAACCTCGCAGCAACAAAACAACTGCACATTTAAATCTACCCGATCAACACAATTATATATGATGTTTTTCATAACAAAACCGAAAAATATATGACCTAACTCATAATTCACAAATATATGACCCCGTCGGCCTCTAGTGTCGTGTCGGGGTCGGGGTGCCGTGTCGGGGTCGGGGTGCCGGGGTCGAGGTCGGGGTGTCGGGGTCGAGGTCGAGGTGTGGGTCGGGGTGTCGAGGTCGGGCTGTCGGGGTGTCGGGGTCGGGCTGTCAGGGTGTCGGTGTCGGGGTGTCGGGGTGTCAGGGTGTCTTTTTCTTATTCTTCTTCTTCTTCTTCTTCTTCTTCTTCTTCTTCTTCTTCTTCTTCTTCTTCTTATTCTTCTTCTTCTTCTTCTTCTTCTTCTTCTTCTTCTTCTTCTTCTTCTTCTTCTTCTTCTTCTTCTTCTTCTTCTTCTTCTTCTTCTTCTTCTTCTTCTTCTTCTTCTTCTTCTTCTTCTTCTTCTTCTTCTTCTTCTTCTTCTTCTTCTTCTTCTTCTTCTTCTTCTTCTTCTTCTTCTTCTTCTTCTTCTTCTTCTTCTTCTTCTTCTTCTTCTTCTTCTTCTTCTTCTTCTTCTTCTTCTTCTTCTTCTTCTTCTTCTTCTTCTTCTTCTTCTTCTTCTTCTTCTTCTTCTTCTTCTTCTTCTTCTTCTTCTTCTTCTTCTTCTTCTTCTTCTTCTTCTTCTTCTTCTTCTTCTTCTTCTTCTTCTTCTTCTTCTTCTTCTTCTTCTTCTTCTTCTTCTTCTTCTTCTTCTTCTTCTTCTTCTTCTTCTTCTTCTTCTTCTTCTTCTTCTTCTTCTTCTTCTTCTTCTTCTTCTTCTTCTTCTTCTTCTTCTTCTTCTTCTTCTTCTTCTTCTTCTTCTCCTTCTTCTTCTTCTCCTTCTTCTTCTTCTTCTCCTTCTTCTCCATCTTCTCCTTCTTCTTCTTCTTCTTCTTCTTCTCCTGCTTCATCTTCTTCTTCCTCTTCTTCTTCTTCTTCTTCTACCTCCTCCTCTTCCTCCCTCCTCCTCCTCCTTCTACTCTTCTTCTTCTTCTAAACTAAAACTAAAACTAATCCGAAATAAACTAAACAAAAAATAAAACTAAAACTAAACTGAAACTAAAACTAAAGTAAAACTATAACTAAAAAAGAGATTAAATTAACTAAAAGAAACTAAACTAAAAAAAGGGGGGAAAGATCTCTCACCTACAGGGGATCGCCGGTGGAGGGAGGCAGTGCTGGAGGAGGGAGGCATGACGGTGGGTGGTGGCGGCCCGATGGAGGGAGGTCATGGTGGGGGGCGGCGGTGACCAGTGGAGGGGAGGCAGCGGGAGGGGGCGGCAGTGGTGGAGGGGGAGGCAGGCGGGACGGGCAGGGACGGCCACGCAGGACGGGCGGGCGGCTGACGGCTGGCGTGGGACGACATGTAAGGCGGTGGGGCGCGGTGGACGTGGGCCCCAGGGAGGGGTGGGGTGACGGGCCAGGGGCGAGGCGGCGGTGGTGGGGCGACGGGGCAAGGGGCGGCGGGTGGTCGGGGCGACAGGGCGAGGGGCGGCGGCGGGTGGTGGGGGCGGCGGCGGGTGGCTGGTGGCGGGTGGCGGTGGTCTCGTCGGGGAGAGAGGACAGAAAAAGAGAGAGAGGGAGGGGCGGGGTGGGGAACCGTTAGTTAGGTTATCTCTTTGCCGTCCGCCCCCCTTGGTTGTCTGCTAGCAGACGGAAAGAGGGGTCCGTTAGGTTTTTTTCTAAGTAGCTCGTTAGTGGGGCCCACCTCTCTCTTTGCCGTCCGCTAGCTGACGTCAAAGATTCTTTGCCGTCCGCTAGCAGACGGCAATGAAATGGCTGATGGCAAAGACCTTCTTTGCCATCAGCCAGCTCTTTGCCGTCCGTTTTATGTAAGCGGACGGCAAAGACCTTCTTTGCCGTCAGCCAGCAGACGGCAAATAAGCTAATTCCAGTAGTGTATGTATGCAATTGCTTGCTCACGATTGACCGGAGTGTGACATGTAGAACTATCAGGAGTTATGAGTGTGAATCATCTTCATCAACAGTACAAGGCAAGTTCACACTTTGATCATATCCCTTCATTACCCAGTTTTTATGCATTAATTTCAACCCTCAAACATTACATGGTTAGGATTTGTTAACATGTGGGTTTTGGGAAGTAGTTGATGAGGTAGAACCTATTGTCCTTTATTGCAAACCTTGGGAGTTACTACTACGTTATTCTTATACTGCTATGCTATGCTCGTAGACGTGGATTGGTTTTTGAGAGAATTCATGGAAGTTGTGAGAGACTATTGTTAACTAAGGTTTAACTTAAGGTGGCTACTTTAATACACATCTGGGTGGATTGGTTTGGGGCACCCTGGGGATAACAGTGGATTGCCGGACACATGGGGAATCCAGTGTTGTCATCCGTGTGATCATCCTATGGTTCGCCACCTAGGATCAAAGGGATCATAAGATTATTCATGCTAGAAACTTCTGTATGCAACCACAAGCCATTATGGGCTCTGGCATAGTTGAGTATGTTGCGTGACCTCTTTCAGTGGTATACTAGCAGATGTAGGGGATGTAGGTGGTACGGTCTACCCGTCGAAAGAGTTAATGCTTCTGAAAGACTGTGTCTCGGTCATCCGTTTCTCAAACATCATGTAGTGCGAGAAATACACGGAGTAGATCGAGTCTTGTGGGGAAAAGTGCGCAATCCTCTGCAGAGTGTACAAACTAATCATGATTAGCTGTGTCCCCGGTTATGGATATCTTGAGTATCTCGTTCTTGAATTATTGATTTGATCTCATCACTCTATTTTAATTAATAATTTATGGGGTGACTATTAATTTGGGGTTGAGATGGGGTTACCATTCTCAATGTATTCAACAAACTTTGTAGTTAAATAAAATATATTCCTTTGTAGTAGGGAAAAATTGTCTTTATGCAAAACATTAAACTTAGAGCCTCCACTAGCCAGATATGCATATAGTGATAGCTACTATTCATCATTATCCTATGGTGTGAATTTGCCAGTACATTCAATGTACTGACCTACATGGTTGCAACGTCTCATGTTGCAGGATTCTTAGGACGAGTAAGTGATACGTTAGGGGTATGATTTCTACACTCAACTTTGTCGTCGGTGTTGATGGGAATCCACAATCTTGTTGTTACTTCCGCTATATGGATTGTGGTAATAGTATTTACGTTACTTTATACATGTGATTTACCTCTGTTATAAATCCTCGAAATCTTGTGTGTCGACATCTTGATCCGAGGATGACACTTAAGCACAGAGACTTGACCGTCTGAGGTTGAGTCACGACAAAATGTAAGCACTTCTCCCATTGCAAGAAAAACCAATCTAGTTGGCCAAACCAAATCGATAGTTCGAAGAGACTTGCAAAGATATGAAATCATGCATATAAGAATTCAGGGGAGATTCAAATAATATTCATAGATAAACTTGATCATAAATCCGCAATTTATCGGATCTCGGCAAACACACCGCAAAAGAGTATTACATCGAATAGATCTCCAAGAACATCGAGGAGAACTTTGTATTGAGAATCAACGAGAGAGAAGAAGCCATCTAGCTACTAGCTATCGACCTGTAGGTCTAAAGTAAACTAAGCACGCATCACCGGGGAGGCAATTGTGTTGATGTAGAAGCCCTCCATGATCGATTCCCCCTTCGGCAGGATGCCGGAAAAGGCCCCAAGATGGGATCTCACGGGTACAGAAGGTTGCGGCGGTGGAAAAGTGGTTTCATGGCTCCTGTGGATGTTTTTGGGGGTATAAGAGTATATATAGGAGGAAGAATTAGGTCAGGAAAGCTTCGAGGGGCCCACAAGGTTGGCGGGTGCGCCCCACCCCACTGCACGCGCCCTCCACCATTGTGGCCACCTGGAAGCTTCCCTGAGTTGTATTCCAAGTCTCCTGGGGGTCTTCTGGTCCAAGAAAAATCATAGCTAAAGTTTTATGCCGTTTGGACTCCGTTTGGTATTCCTTTTCTGCGAAACTCTAAAACAAGGAAAAAACAGAAAGTGGCACTAGGCTCTAGGTTAATAGGTTAGTCCAAAAAGTCATATAAAATAGCATATTAATGCATATAAAACATCCAAAACAAATAATATAATAGCATGGAACAATAAAAAAATTATAGATACATTGAAGACGTATCAGGCCCTGTGATTTGACTTGCCATTATCATTTTAATTGCGGCACTACGACCGGCGTGAGTCTCCCGATTCCTGACCACCTCCATGGTATACAGGTGCCAAGTACTGTACTCCTTACTCCTTTTGGCCAATCAAATAAATACTACTCCCTCTCTCTGAGTTAACAAGGCGTGCGCGTACCCCTAGGTCGTCAATTTGACTAACCTAATACTCCCTCCTTTCCGGTTTATAGGGCTTATCTCAAAATTTTAGTTTTCCCATTTTATAAGTCTCAATTTGGTTGTTCCCCATTGCATGTTCAGATTTCAAGGTGCAATAAATCATTGCATGCAAGTATTAAGAGAAAATTGACGAATGCATGTACTTTATGCATGCATGCATTGCAATTAATGCATTGGTAAACACAATTTTTTGAAGAAAACAAGCGCATTAATTGAGTCATTTTGCAAACTACAAAAATTGTTTCACCACTCACCATCTACCTTGGTTGGTGAGATTTTCGAATTGAGCCCTATAAACCGGAGAGGAGGTAGTAGAAGTCATATATTACAAAAAACATACATTATAAACTTCAGTTGTTCTATTTTCCAATGATGTATTTTTGTGTTATATAATTTATATTACGGTGATAAAATTGACAACCTAGGTATACGCGTAGGACTTGTAAATTGAAACGGAGGGAGTATGAAGAAAGAGATAGAGATAAGTAAAAAAATACTGTTATAGCCAACCTCATAGCTCAGCTTGTTGTATGAGTGACTAAGTGATGACTATGTATGACATGACAACATCAGATAGCCTAACGCACCTGGATGGAGGAAGTAGTTTCATGCATGTGAAATAGGCAAAAAAATGCTCATTTATAGCCGTCTGAAATATCCAAGGGCGCGACCGCGCGAGCGAGGCGACGGTCGTGGTAGGCGCGACTATGATACGGTCTGCTGACAGCCCTTGGATCTGAGATTGAATGGTTGCATGCTAAGTTGCTGAAAATTTGCAGAATAACCCTCCAGGATAGGATATTCACCCATAGGTCTAGAATCACGCCATGCAACCGTTCGATCTCAGATCCAAGGGCTCTCAGAAGCCTGTATCATGGGAGCATGGAATTCTTCGTATCACCTATAATTTTCCCGATGCTTGACGTGCGAACACGCAGATGCATGAAGCCATTTAATTGGGCGTCTAGTAGACATGACATCTAATTGGGCGCCCATAGTACTGGCATGAATCCATTTATCCACCGCGCAAGCCACTACCCTGCCGTTCGCACGCCCCACTCAGCATTTTTAGAATCGGAAACCACTAGCAGTTCTCTCCTACTCATCCCCGACCGTCCTTTAACATTATGTCAGTTCGCTCCTAGTCGTCCTGTCCTTTCACATTACAGCAGCTCCACTAATCCTAACCCTCCTCCCAAATCCATGGCGTCCCAAATGTCCATGATCGGCAGTGAGTACAAGGTTAGAACCATCACCGGCGATGAGTTTGATGTCATCGATACCCGTTCTTCCACGATGATGAAAGGATGCCTTGCTCTCTTCAGACGAATGTTGGAAAAGTCAAAGGGTGATGAGTGGGTCGCTGGGCTAGATGTTGAGTACATCACAGTCCTGGGAAAAGAGAGGAATCTAAGTGAGGAAGAAAAGAAGAAGCCCGCTGTGATCCAGGTTTGCGTGCATAACTTGTTCTTGGTCTACCACATATGCCATGCCGATGTTGAGTGCGAGGATTTTAAGAACTTCCTCACGGGCGGCAAAGTCAAGTTCGTTTCTGTAGACTTCACGAATGAAGAAGAAGTCCTGGGTTGGATAGGCCTTGTTGTAGGCCAGCCCTTCGACCTCCAAAGGAATGTGCTGGTGTCCTCCCGTCAGCCTTCAATGTTGACCCTGGCAGCAGCCATGGTTGATCCTCTGTATGATAAACTGACGAAACCTCCGCCCAAGTTTCAGCTTGCATGGCAGTGGAATGTACTAGATAGAGACCACATCCATTAAACCGCATTGGATGCCTACCTTTGTTTCAATATCTACAAGGGTTGGATGAAGAGCGAGAGCCAAGTGTGCGGTTCAAGCAAAGAAGTATCGGCCAAGAGGAAGAGGGACAAGGACGAAGTCGAGCATGTGGACAAGGAATCTGAGTAAGGAGGCAGTGTCGTTGCTCATGGTGGTTGTAATGCAGTGTCTACCGGATTCGTTGCTTAGTTTAATTCCAGGGTGCTTAGTTTTATTTGAGGGGTGTGTTTGTGCTGAGCCGCCAGTAGAACTATGTTATGTTCCTTCTCGTTACTTTAACTCTTCAGTACGTACATACTAGTATTTCTTATAGTTCATCTTGTAGTTGGTAGTACTACCACTTGTTTCTTAACATTATATACATACAATATATATGACCAACATCATATGGCCAGCAGTTTAGTTGTCAAAGAATTTCAGGGTGCTTAGTTTTATTTGAGGGGCGTGTTGTGCTGGACACCATTATTGTGACTCAAATCTCTTTTTCCATGTTATAATGACATAAATACCCATGGACCAACATGCCAGCTCTCCCTCAATCTCACTATAGTACAATAAAGTGTAGGGCCTACTTGATCCCAACAGCGTTCTTATTTTCCTGTAAAATTATTCGCTTGGTTACTCCTGACAAGCGGGGCCACACTTATCATTGTGAGATAGAGATAATCGACATGTGGGTCTAGGCTTATTTTTGTCATATAACATGGTCAACGAGTTTGACATGAAAATAACAATGTCTAATTGCATTTTTGAGCAAACATCTAACAGAACGATGGCATTTTTTAGATATCCAATTGCATTTTTGAGCAAGCGTCTCACGGATCGATGGCATTTTTGAGTAGTTGTAACTTATAATGGAAAAACTGAGACCTCTTCCAACGCAAAGGTGCTTAGACGAGGTGCTAAGTACATTAAATACCTTAGGAACTCAACTCCCCAATGCATAGATGCTTAACTTGTTGTTGTTAAGCACACTTTATTTAATGAGTTAGCACCTAAAGTATTTCATGCATTGGTCAATTTTTCATTTAAGTGGTTTGCCTAGGTTCTCGCACTTGGCATTGGTTGTTCCTAGGGTCACCAAAGTGCTCTCTCTCCTCCTTAAATGTTGTGCCATGCCATTTTTCGCTCACGTGACATGCTTAGCACCTGTCCACTATGGAGCATTGGGAAGGGCCTGAGCAGTGAGACACAACTAGTGACATAAATAATAAAAACCAAAGAATTAAATAGGTAATACTACTACTCTACAAAAAAAGTATACATTTAAAAGGATAGAGGGCGGGGCAGTCTCGCTTGGTCGGTTTCACGAGAGGTGAGGGCCCTTGTGACTTGACGACTCATTACTACTGGAAGGCGGGGCCTTGTGATTTTACTGCTCGTATAAATGTTGCCGACGGCCTGAGGAGGAGCAAAGAACCGCGCGTTATACTCAATTTTTCACTTGAGTAATAGTACGACGGAGGAGCACGAAACAGGGCTGCCGAGTGCGATATGGCGATGAAAAATGATCTAATTTGCTAGTCATCGATCCCACGACGCCGCTCATCGTTAGCATTGTTCTATTCATGCCTCACAGAGAACGTGACATGTGCGGCGAAACACCCAAAGCAAAAGAAGAAACACAAGAGCAAAAGAAGAAGGAAGACTACCCCCCGCCCCCCAAAAAATAAGAAAGAAGATGCACACACAAGTCTGGGGCGCTGCTCTCTAATACATGAAGGGTTGCTGGCCATGGAGTCGTAACTGCCTATTCATCGCCTCCACGGCCTCCATCTCCATGTGCATCTCCTCCGCCATCTTCTTCATTCTGTCCATGATGCGGGATTTCTTGACGCGAGCCTTCATCATCTGTTCCACGGCCGCATTACGTACCTTGACAGTAGCCGGCTGCTCGATGCAGAGCTTTGCCAACTCCTCCTTATGTTCCATGACAAGGGCCTACATCATCTTCATCGAGGAACTACTATTTTCATGCAGCTTCTTCCAGCCGACGTTCTCCTCCTTTAGCAGGTCGAGCTCGTGGTGGAGCTTCTCCTTGTCCTCCTAAAGTTGCAGGATTTTGCCGGTCGCCTTCTTATCCGAGGAAATGCTCTTCTTCAGCAGCATCACCAAGCCAACGGTCAACTCCCCCTGCTCATTGAGCTCAGCGGGCATGTCGTTGAGGCTCTCCTTCAGCAGCTCCACCAAGCCGTCGATGAACTCCTCCTGCTTATTGTGCTTATCAGGCATGTTGTCGAGGGATAATGACTCCAGCACCGCCAGCTCGGCATGTTCGCCTCCGTGGCTAGGGCGCTCCTGGGAGTCCTTGCCTGCCCGTGCGAGATCTTTCAAGGTCTCTGCCAGGCGGCGAGCTCTATCTTTTTTTCCGCGGCCTTGGTTGCCGCTCCCTTGTTACGAGTAGTTCTCGACCTTGAGCTTTGTACACCGACCATGGCATGGACGGACGAACAAGAAAGACTTATGAGGAGGAAGAGGTAGCACTACAAAAAAATACACTTCCGTGATGATACGTGTTTGTCACAGTAGCTCACGTTTTCTGTCATGCATGTACATCTATGAAAAATTTATGACAGAATCAAGATAGTCATACCTGTGCTGTCGTAGAAGTGTTCCATAACATTACCAAGATTATCATCACAGAAGTGTCCACTTCCATGACAATAAATCGCGCGTCATAGACGTGCTTTCGTCAAGGGTGACCGACACGTGGCATCCACCGTAATGGAACATTGTTAAGTTATCAGGTCCGGTTTTGGATCCGATAACTCGTTAACAGCCCGGACCAATGGGGATTTTCCACGTGTAAAATACTCATTGGCCGGAGGAAACATGTGTTTGCTCGCCGTTGGGACAGGTGTCACTCATCCAATGGGCGAGATGCGCCTATGATACGTTGACACATGGACCGGCCCAAAAGTGGCCCATAAAGATTAAATGGGCCGGCCCAACTGAAGGCCCCCAAAATTTAGCAGGCCATAATGGACCGGCCCAACTAATGGCCCACAAGATTTAGCGGGCCATAATGGGTTGGCCCAGCTAAAGCCCACAAGACTTTGCAGACCATAATGCACCGGCCCAGCTAAAGGCCCAACATTCTCAGTTAAGGCCCGTACGGCTAGTGTCAAATGGGCCCGTCAACAGCCCATCCTAAACTTGTCATCATCGCGGCCCATAGTCACTTCTAGCCCGTTAACAGTCCGCTAAGAATTTGGGCCAAATTACGGCCCGGTGTGTTACTGGCCTGTTAAAGGCCGTGCTTCATTTGGGCCCATTTATAGGACATTGAAACTTTCGGCCCATAAACGACCATGAAGGATATGGGTCATATTCGGCCATGTCTGACATTCGGCCTGTTAGAGGCCCGCCACAGATTTGGGCCACTTTCAGCCTGTTGTGACTTCCGTCCTGTTAACGTCAGACGAAATCCATGGGCCATATGTTGCCCAACACCACATCGGGCCTACAAACGGCCCATATAAAAATGACACTAATCAAGCCCGACCGTACTTCCGGCCTGTTAAAGGCCCGTGTAGTAGGTCGACACATTTACGATCCGTCTGAATTTCGGCCTGTGGACGATCCGCATTGTAAACTGGCCACCATTTCATCCTGCTGAGACCAGTGGGTTATTTGGCACAATCAGGGCCCAATCTTACTTTCGGCCTATTAAAGGCCCATGTTTTTTATGGGCTCGAGATATTTACACATGTAAACAACCTATTATTACTGAGGGCCCAAATTATATTTAGGCATGTTAAAGGCCCACTATGGGCACAGGCCTACCATAAAAATATGAAAGCTTATGTTGATTTAGGCCCAGATATTTTTAGTGGGCTACATGCAAATTTCGGCACAGAATCGTTTTTAGCCCAATTGGAATGGGCCCGACAAATGTTGGTGGGCTCCTATGAAGCTTTCAGCCGAATACAATTACTAA
The DNA here is from genome assembly GCA_021605145.1 of Aegilops bicornis. Classification (NCBI taxonomy): domain Eukaryota; kingdom Viridiplantae; phylum Streptophyta; class Magnoliopsida; order Poales; family Poaceae; genus Aegilops; species Aegilops bicornis. The sequence goes on from CM038670.1 coordinate 344,340,514, forward strand.
GATACACCTACATTATACAAAAATAGCGGCGTAATTACTGCAGCCTTTGGCAGCATCATAAATGCTGTATCACAACAAAATAAATTCCAACCATACAACAAAAGGCCTGTTGACATAAAGTTTACAGTCCTTGCAGATAAAAGCACCATCAGATGTATAGAAGCACAGATCATTTGACCTGAGTGCTTATGTTTCAGGCTGTAGAGTCTGATGGAGTAGCACGATCTTCCCCCTTTTTCCGCCATTGCTCTTGAACAACGAAGCAAATGTTTGATAGTCTGGTTTAAAAACCATTCATATCTTCACGACATTTGTCAACCACTATTTTTGTTTCCGACACAACGTCCATTAGGGATTGGACTTGTGTCTGGAGCACAGATATATCACTCTGTCTAGCCGGAAGATTTTGTTCAGTAGGTGATTTGGATGAGGTTACCTTGAAAACCAACACACAATTAAGCGGGAAGGTGCTTTTTGCATTGTTAGTGGAGAGATACTGACGCACTGCAGCAAGAGGTGACATTGTGCCCGTGGTAGCCTCGTCACCTTCAGGTGGTTGTGGTTGTTCAATCATTTGTTTCATAGCTTGCTGAAAGTTTGAACTGTTAGATTAGTGTACCAGATAAGTTACTAATGAGACAAAAACAAACAAAGTAGGTTTCACGTTTATACATAACTTATTTTGGTGAACTACTGTAATACATTAGCATGTATTGTAGTGCCAACTACATAATAAAATCACTTTGAACATATGTCCATGTAGCATGCCCTCTTGTATTGTCTATTTCCTCACATTCATTGACATCTAAGGATAAAGAGACATGGTTTAAAGTAGGATGAACATAGTATGACATCATTCATATAATGGGCAAACAGATATAAAACAAACAGTCCATTCTATCATTGTGTGCGCACGTGAACATCACAACTAGATTACAGATCAAGACCAAAAGAATATCCTTCGTCTCTTTTAAACCATGTAAGGTGAAATGATACGTTAAGACAACTGTGTATAAAACTGAACAGAGTAACTGACATTGGCTGCAAACCAAGCAGTTAAACGAACACATCACAATACCAATCAGTTCAAAGGCAGGAGGAGTAAGGACTTACAACAGCGGCCTGAACTGGTGTGCTCATGGCCTTCATCTTGCTGGTGTGGCAATGCTTGAAGATTTGCACTACATTCGGTTCAGGTTCTTTTTGGTCCGCACATGTTTTCCTCTGTATTTGGAACAAGTCTATATAGATACGATAATATGGCACAGCAAAAAGAAGGAAGTAGCAGCTATTTACAAGAGCCTCGCAGTGTGCAATATAGCTACGAGATCACATTGTTATGCATTGGAATTTCACTTTAGAACGGTTGGTCTTGTTCTTCAAACAGTTAGCCTAGAAGAAGATACACTTGTAAGGCACATACATAAATACAAGTTCAGTGTGTGGTCTGATCAAATACATATACCCTACCTGATACTTTGGATTAGACCAGTGTTTACCAAGGGCTGTCTAGTCTTCATCTGTAATATATTCCACTGGAGATGTTTGGGCGATTTCATTGTTAGCCTTGCCTTCGAAGTGAGATTTTCTAAGGTGGTACCGATACTGTCGCAGAGCAGACTGAAAAACATGAGTGCATGCTTGTTTAGTTGCATCATCTTTCGGATCCAACTTGAACCTCATTTGTTGAAAGAAGAAGGTGAGTCTTATTAGGAGGAAGCTAGAAAGTATGGCACAGAGCAAGACAATATTACAAATTGCGATGAATAACATTACTTACCGATAAATGGTCAAGGAAGGTGTTAAACTGGGTATTGTCTTTCTCATTCCTGTAATGGATCCATGTTGGGAGGATACGTGCATGACACCTAACGGCAATGGTTGCCTCTGATACTAACTTGGCTGACTCTGTTGCATCATGTGGCCTTTTTAAACCTGCCTGAAAATGGATCTCCATTCTTCCTCCTTTAGATTTTGTTAATCTGTCAAGCATTATCCCTGATGTTTGTTTCCGCCTACGCCGTGGTGCTAGTTCAACAACGAATATGGAAAGTGTTATTGCACATCAAACTGTGAGAGTACATATAAAGGAGCATGCAACTACAACTTAGCTCGGTCAGGTACCGTCTTGGTGTTGATGCTCATGAGGTTCATCTGATCTTGCCAAGTCCTGTTGTGTTAGCGATTAGCGGAAGTAGTGTTAGGTGTGAATGCAGCTTGGGAACCGGTCGGTTCGGGAGCAAGCGAACGAGTAACTTCGTTGAGATCTGGTATAGTTGAAGCGGATCTTTGCGGCTGGTGGAGCAGGTGATACTGTGTTTGTAGATTTAGCCGCCGGACTTGGACCTCCTTCTACTGCACTATAAGTACCAGCAGAATCTCTAGGGCAGATCCTTTTTACGTTTCACCCGATGAGTAACACCATTCCCTACTATATTCTTTTCCTTGCTCTTTTTTGACTTTGCCATGTCAAGGCATACCCACAACACAAAAGAATAAAATCGATCTTCACAACTCATTGATGCATGATACAGACAAGTAATACTTTGATGTAAGACAACCGTATGAGGATGGAATATGTAAAAAAATAGGACGGTGTGACATATTGACAACTACGATGTGTAAAATAAGCAGAAGGATTTTCAAGAAAATAGAATTAATGCAAGCTAGACACCATATGAAACATGCAACCAATATCACTCTGCCTAGTTAAAAGTCTTTTGTCATAAGTGGCATTTCGAAAAATTAGAAGCAGTACAACATAGAAATCAATGCAAGATGCAACCACTATCAAACTTCCATGTTAAAAGCGTCCAATCATGAGTGACTGATGCGGGATACACAACAGCCATACTTTGATGTAAGAACATGGTATGATTGATAGATGCAATGTATTCTAGACACAGAAAGGCATGTCATATGCACATGTATAACGTATAAACTCAGCAGGTGCAATTTAATCAAAATAGAAGAAATACAGGCTAGACAACATATGCAACATGAAACCAATTATCACACTGTCAACTTAGAGCAAGCACCTGCGATGGTGGAGTACGGGAGATGAACTCATCATGTAGACTTGGGACTTCAACTTCATTAGCAGTAGCAGTGGCAAATCTAGAGAGCCTATGTTTGCATCGGTACAGAGGACCACCAACATCCCCTAACTTACTCTTTTCCTTCCTATTTTCTGATATTGCCTTATGAAGTCAAAACCAAAAGAAGATGAATAAAATTAGCTCTGCATAACTGGTTAATGCATGATACAGACGAACACTACTTTTATGTAAGGCAAGCGTAGGATAGGAGGATGGAATATAGACAAAAAGAAGACATCATTGCATATTCAGACGTACGATAGGAGGAGGGAATATGTATGAAAAATAGTAAGCAGAAGGCATTTCAACAAAATTAGAAGAAATGAAAGCTAGGCACCATATGAACATGCAACCAATATCACTCTATCAGGTAAAAAGTGTCTCGTCGTAAGTGCCATTTCAAGAAATTAGAAGCAGTACAAGCTAGAAGACAATGCAAGATGCAACCTACATCACACTCCCAAGTTAAATGTGTCTTATTGGTAAGTGATCATTGCAGGTATAAGTTGTAAGCTACGCAGGTGCAATTCAATAAAATCAGAAGCAATACAAACTAGACATCATATGGAACATGCAACCACATATAACAGTTCCAAGTTAGAGCAAGCACCTGTGATGGTGGAGTAGGGGAGATGTGCTCATCATCTACACGTATGTTCTAGAAACAGGAGTAGGTGTCATATTCACAGGCATTATGTGTAAAGTAAGCAAATGCAATTCAACAAAGTTAGAACAATACAAGCTAGACATCATATGCAACATGCAACCACATATAATAGTGCCAAGTTAGAGCAAGCACCTATGATGGTGGAGTAGGGGAGATGTGCTCATCATCTACACAGCTACGTTGACTGTCCAGCCTTGTGTTGTCTTGCGAATCTTGTTGGTAGGATGGCGGAGTAGAATCTATAGAGACCCTATGTTTGAGATGCTCCAAAGGACCACCATCATCCACTGCCGGACTAATTTCCTTCAGTTGTATTGATTTTGCATTGTGAAGTCAAACCGATAAGAAAAATGAATAAAATTCGCTCTTCAGAACTCATTCATGCATGATCTTGTGAACACTACTCGGATGAAAGGCAAACACATGATACGAGGATGGAATATGTACGAAAAGATGTGACGGCGTGACATAGTCACACCTATGATATGGTAACTAAGCAGAAGGCATTTCAACAAATTAGAAGCACTGCAAGCTAGACACCATATGAAAGGTGCAACCAATATCACTCTGCCAAGTTCAAACTGTCTGGCGTTTCAACAAATTATAAGTAGTACATGCTAGAAATCATGTGCAAGATACAACCAATATCACAGTGGCGACTTAAAGGTGCCTTATCATAAGTGACTGATGCGGGATATGCAAGAACAATAGTCTGATGTAAGAACATGGTGTGATCAGATATAGTATGTTCTAGAAACAGGAACACGTGTCATATTCACAGGCATTATGTGTAAAGTAAGCAGATGCAATTCAACAAAGTTAGAAGCAATACAAGCTAGACATCATACGCAACATGCAACCACATATAATAGTGCCAAGTTAGAGCAAGCACCTGTGATGGTGGAGTATGGGAGATGTGCTCATCATCTACACAACTACATTGACTGTCTAGCCTTGCGTTGTCTTGCGAATCTTGTTGGGAGGATGGAGGAGTAGAATATGTAGAGACCCTCCGTTTCAGTTGCTCGGAAGGACCACCATCATCCAATGCCTTACCAATTTCCTTCCGCTTTATTGATTTTGCATTCTGAGGTCAAACCGACAAGAAAAAGGAATAAAATTCACTCTTCAGAAATCATTCATGCAAGATACTGACGAACACTACTCTGATGAAAGGCAAAGTCATGATACGAGGATGTAATATGTACGAAAAACTGGACGGCTTGACATATTCACACCTATGATGTGGTAACTATTGTCAGGAACCCGATTCAAAATCACATCGATCTAGCCGGTAACACCTCATATCACTTTACGGCCTCACGCACGGTATTCCCACGGGTGTCGCCTTACCATGGCCCGGGACCGTTTGAGCCTTTTGTCTCACGTATATGATAGGGTCGCTAGCATGCATATGCCAGAGAACCCGGGCCGACATGGCTAGTCGTGAACCCAAAGCGGCACTAACCCATGGGGACAGACATACATGAATCAACTTCGAGCATGTCGGTCAGCAGCGTGTGAATCCGGGCTGTAGCACTGGGCTAACAGGACTCCGGGAACCCGGGCTGTAGCAGGCTAGGCAGGACTCTGGATGTCACCGCGTGACATTTCCCCGAAGGGACAGACACAGGAACGAAGTGAAACACATGCCGGCGATCAAGCGTCTGGCGGTAGTCTTTGGGCTAGCAGGACTCAGTGAACCGGGCTGTAGCGGACTACTATGGCTCAAGGAAGCACTAGACTACATTTCCCTATAAGAGAGGCTGCCAAGGATAAACAACTAGATTGTCGGATCCCACACATACCAAGCATTTCAAACATACACACAATATGCCCGATATGTGTAAATACAACATGGCATCACAACATAACTCTACGACTCAAGTATTTATTCATTAGGCTCCGAGGAGCGAGATATTACAAACATGGGTCTCATGACCCAACATACAGAGCATACAAGCAACAAGCACATGCGGAAGCTTAACATGTCTGAGTATAGACATCTACAAATGAAAAAGGCTGAGAAACCTGACTATCTACCAGATCTTGCCGAGGGCACAAGACCGTAGCTGAGGTAACAAGCTAAACGTCGAAGTCCACACGGAACTACTAGCGAGACGGAAGTCTCTCTGCAAAAACATAAACTAAGAAAACGTGAGTACAAATGTACCCAGGAAGACTTACATTAGAACTATCTACATATGCATCGGTATCAATAAAGGGGTGGTGGAGTTTGAAGGCAGCAAGCCAGCTTTGACTCAGTGGCTATCCTGAACTACGACTGCAAGTAACTCTTTTGAGGTGGCGCACACGAGTCCACATATTCACCATTTCAATACACCACTATGGATCTGCTCTCGTCTCCCTACGAGAACGCCATCCATAGCACTCACGCTTATCTTGCGTATTTTAGAGTATCCACTTTCACTTGTCTATGAACTGTACAGGCAACCCAGAAGTCCTTTACCGCAGACATGGCTATTCGAATAGATCATTTATAACCCTGCAGGGGTGTACTTCTTCACACACGCTCTCGCCACTTACCACCATGTACACGTCGTGTATCTCGGCAACCTTCAAGCGGAAGCCTGGCGAGGGAGTCGACCACGACCTAACTAACCACACAAGTCTCTAGTCCAGGTTTATCGCCTATTCGGGTTCCATCCGCAAGGAGATCTGGCCAGGGTGTCGCTCACGGCCCCAAACGATGTGTACATGGTTCCAAGCCCACCAAACGGGCGACGCTAGGCATACCCGGCCACGGTGCCTAGTCTGTCCCAAGCCACCTGTAACGGGTGCCACTTGGTAGACTACTAACACTACCTACAAACACCAGAAACTAGTTGCAACTCCTGGACAGAGATCAGGTTGATTAATAAGTCGAGAGAGCTTGGAGCGCCCGGAGCCCAATGTGTGGTAGTAACGCTGTTCATGGATCACAAACACGTAACTCAGTTCCTCGAGGGCCCGCTGCAATGAGGCAACCCACCATGTACTCCTACATGGCCTCTCACTGCTACCTTTACCAAATCGTGTTCACACACTTAGCTCTCAACAGTAGGACATGTTCACCACATTCTAATTCATCCCCGATGAATCAGACCTGACTCAACTCTAAGCAATAGCAGGCATGACAAACAAGCATGAATGAGTAGGCACACCAGGCTCAAACAACTCCTACTCATGCTAGTGGGTTTCATCTATTTACTGTGGCAATGACAGGTCATGCAGAGGAAAGGGGTTCAACTACCGCAGCATGTAACAGTTGAAACGTTGTTGTCCTAATGCAGTAAAAGAGAGCAGGAGCAAGAGAGTGGGGTTGTATCGGAAATAACAAGGGGGTTTTGCTTGCCTGGCACTTCTGAAGATAATATAGTTCTTCATCGGTGTCATCGAACACGTCGTCGGAACGTCTTCTACCGGGAGGGGATAACACCGGCAAACAAGATAGCACACAATCAATGCAATGCAACAATATGATGCATGAATGTGACATGGCAATATGCTGTGGTTTGAGCTAATGCAACTAGCAACAGATTAAATGAAGTTGGTTTGAATACAAGATTCAAATTCAAACTCCATATGTGATTATTGAAATGCCATTTAGTTGATTTGACCTAAACACTGAACAAAAGTTGTACTAACATGCATGAAAATGGTACAGATGGATAGATTGGATTTTTCTGATCATTTTTCATATATAATTTATTTCATTTGGAGTTATTATTGAATTTCTATGATTTTTAGAAGTTTTGGCATTTTCTGAAAATAAATAAATCAAATAGATTTATTTAAAATCAAGAAAAGCATTACTGCGTCAGCCTGACGTCATCATGTCAACGACGTCAGCCTAGGTCAAACCTGACGCTGGGACCCACTGGTCAGTGACTAACTAATCAATCTAAATTAATTAGTGTTAAACTACTACTAACTAAAAATGTCAGTGGAGATAATTAAATTTAGCTAAAACTAAAATAGGATTAGCTGGGGCCTGGGCCCACTTGTCTGTGTCAGCAGGGGTAATTAGTCCTAAACTAATCTAGTCAGGGGTGGGGCTCACGTGTGTTGACCCCAGGGAGGTCAAATCCCGGGTCGAACAGGTCAAACTCGCCGGCGACTCGACGCCGGCGAGGCCAGACACGGCGGCGGGCTGCGGGATTGCGTATCCGGCGGCCAAACGAGCGGCCGAGAGGCTCTACGCGTAGCTGTCACTCTTCCAAATCCAATGGGACCGGAGTCAGCGGCTGGGGTGGCCGGAGTTGAGCGCGCGAGGTCATCCGCGGCGGCCGGAGTTCGGGCATAGGCGGTCCGGTTGCTACGGCGGCCTACGGGGAAGAAGAGAGGGACGGACGGGGTCAGAGGCTCACGGCGAGTCAGACGAGGAGGTCGGCGAGCTCGGAGACGGTCCGGAGCAGTCGGGGCAGCAAGAGGGATCTCCGGCGACCCGAGGAGGAAGAAGGAGTCGGGGACGTCATCACGGAGCTCCTAGCAGTGCCTGGCTTGGTGCAGAGGACGCGGGGGTCGAGGCGGAGCTCGTGGCATATCCGGAAGGGCGTGGGGAGATCGGTGGCAGCAGCGAACGGCGACGGTGGTGGCGGCTCCGTTCGGTGGTTGCGCGCAGGAGAGGCAGAGGAGGGGGAGAGAGCAACGAGTGAGGGAGAGGGGACAGGGGCTTTGAGGTGTCTCCGTGGCGCTCTCAGAAGAATCGGGGCGTCAGGTGGAGAGGGAGGCTGGCGCGTGGCGACCACACTCCCCGCCTCTTTGGCCTTGAGGAGGAAGACGACAGAGGGGTTGCGGTGGTGGGCTGGGCTGGCCAGCTGCGGTGCTGGGCCGTACAGGCAGGTGGGCTGCTCAGGTGAGGCCAGGTAAGCTCTCCCTCTCTTCTGTTTTCTAATTTTTTTTTGTTTTCTAATTATTTGCCTCTGTTTTGAGCTTAGGATATACCAAGGCATTTCCTAAAATCCTGAAAATATTCATGGACACTTGCTGAATTATTTCAAAGGCCCAAAAATAGTTCCAACATTTTTTGAACATTTAAATTATTTATAGTATTTAAATGCCCAAAGTCAAATACAATAAGATTTAATTCAAAAATCCAGAATGGCCTAGAAATATGTGCATCATTTTTGGCAGAGGTTTTCACCTTTAACAAAAATCATGAACTTTTCTTAAGGGCATTTGGGTTCATTGAAGATATTTTTATTGAACCTGGTTGAATTCATTTGGTGTTAGGGTTTCAACAATCCCCATTTCAACTTTCAAAGAAATTTAGACATGTTGCAACACAAGACTAGCTAACCCAGAGCAGACCAGAACTAGGGATGTGACAACTCACCCCCACTATGGAAGAATCTCGTCCCGAGATTCAAGACGTGAGGTAAGAGGACAAAGGGGACACAAACTAACACAATCTTCATGATCCAATTGCTCTTCTCGAAGATGTTGATTCATTACAACACCTTGATCTCGACGTTTTGCCTTGAGAACTACATCCAAGATGACAATGAGAAGAAAGAGAGAATTTTAGAAGAGTCGATCTTCTTGAAGATCGAGGAACTCACGGAATGAGACATAGGACCATCTCTCGAGTTGAGACACGAAACACACATCGAGAGGGGTGGAAAGAAACATATGACGACGGTTCAACTCCGTGGGCAACAATTCCACGCTTGAGTAAGATGGTGCATGGTTTCAAAGTAGCGAGGAGATAATTGCCATGATTCCATATTAGGGTACCTTAGCACAGGTGACTCATTGGATTGTTACCTTAAGTGGCAAAAAGAATTACTTTTGATACATAGATCATTCAAATTCTTCATACCAGCCTAAGGCAATTTACAAATGATCGTTTGAAAGAATTCAATAGAATGGCACACTCAACTCGGAAAGGAAACTATGGTTATAGAACAACTCGGAAAATGGAAGGGACATTCCAGTTCATACCAAGGATATAACCTAGTGACTGAGCGTGCTTTCAAGAACTTGAGCATTTCCATATTCATTAAGGTTTTACCAACATCCATGCCAAGGATCCTGGCAACACATCATACTACCATGATGAATAGTGATGGACGATGCAGATGCAAAGGAACATAACACCTTCTCAGATTTCACCTTAGCAATGCCAAGGTCACAAAATCTGGATAATCGACCGAGAGACATTTAGCACTCCGCTTCTAATGTTCTCCTCGATGTACCAGCTTAACCCAATACCAGTCGGTATCTGGAACATCAAGTAAAGGTATGACTTCGGGAGAACAAAGGATCCATAAGTAACAACTTCTAAAATAAGTCGCATGACATCCTTATGGAGAGGATGGTCAACTTGCTCAGTTAAGATGCTACAATAATAGATCTTGACTAGGTGTGTCGGCCAACATCAACCTTGTCGGGACCTACATCATAGATCTTGGAATAGTTCCAACCATCATATCGCCAGACATTCAGATCTGGTCGGTATCAGGACATTTCGGACATCATATGCGGAAAAGAAATTTTGCAACACAAATCGACAAGACGATGTTGCGAGATTCTCAAGAAATGAACTACAATAGCAAGCTCCAAAACATGAGCTGCTTCTGCTATACACATGTGAACACGCTGTCCTAGACAAGCATGACCACATAGTAGTCTTACAATAAAACACTACCGAGTTCAGATGGGGAACCATCATTGGGGATATCGAAGTCCTTGTATAAGCCCGGGTCTTAGGAAGGAACTTTTTTTCCTTGAATAAATCAATCAGTGGCTTGGTGTGCTAGGAACACATATGGAGTGGAGGTAATTAGTCTACCAAACCATAGAGTACTTCACACGAATGCATGACTGACTTGGGATGATTCCAAAGGAAGCAAAAACAAGATCCCTCGAATTCACGGCGGCAACTTGCATCGATTGCACTTGAACTTAGAGGAAGTCGCTACTTTCATCCAAACATATGCTTCATGAATGGAATATGAAGGAATTGTTTACAAAGTTTCCAACACTAATGATGTTCAACATGAGTCATGGGGGAGACAAAATGCTGCAGATGGGCTCAACAGCAACTCATCGGAATTTCCATATCACTGGACTTCCACCATCATGTGAACACGGTGATAGCATTGGTCAGACCAAAAGATGTAATGGTGTATGCTCGAGGGATCAACCCCGAGTAAGACAACATTACGTACATCGTTGGTTCTGATTTGACTTGAAGATAGCCCATACTCAAGTCAAAGTATTGACAAGGCAATAGATTCAACAACTGATCACGAGGACCAATTGGTGAAGATATCATCTTTATTCAAAACACACACAAACACAAAGATATCCCTTCAGAAAGAACCAAATTCGGCAAAGCTTTTTATCTTCCAACTCTCCAAGTTGTTGTTTAGCTTAACGAACTAGCTCAGGGGTATCCAACACAGATTCTTGGAGAAGGGGTGGATTGCAAGAAAACATCTTGATCACGAGCTCAACATAACGGTCAGGGGACAACCTGGTGATACTTCCGAGAGGATATTCAGAAAATCACGAACCACCGATGTGTTACTAAGCTCGAGAACAATCTTTCTTTTCAGGGCAAGACGATATGATCAAATAAGCGAGGGATTGGCACAATCCTAACTCATTGATCGAAGTGTGCACCAGAAATATGGACTAGGTAGCACGTTCAGTCTCAGAATGGTAATTCAATAACCAGCACGCTAAGAATGAGAGTATTGTCCATTAACTACCAAGCAACGGAGTTGCTAGGAGTATTGATTTCACACATCATGGTTCACTTGTCAGCATTCCGATTACAATAACACGGGAACCAAGGAATGGACAATGATGGAAAGAAGTATTACTGCGTCAAGAATTCATAAGAGGTGGTGCAATTCTCATGACACTCTTGACATAAAGATGGTAACACTCCAAGGTACAGCAGAGCAAAAGATGGGTTAGTATTGATCTGCGGAACACAACTGCTATTACCAAATCCTAGAAATGGATAAGGTACTAGAGTTTGTTTCTCCTAGTCATTCCCGAATAGAATGGCTTGACGGGCCACAAGAATAATAGGCATCGATAACACGAATGCACAACTAGTCCTGATTATCAATTGATAGACAGAGTTCAGAAAACAACTAAAGAGGGACAACTCAAAGGAACATACGATTTTCTGAGTTGTGGATGCATAGACTAGCATGTCGAACGAGTTCAACATATTTCTTCCGGATAACCCATGCAGAAAGTTAGAACTGGCAGAGTCACAATTATGAATGGATAACTCCTCAAGAGTACTCTGATTGTGAGCTTTTGGTTCAGAGAACTTCTGCCTTAATGGTTCATGGTATTTGGAAGAAGGAAATACCACGGACCTCGAGGACTACCGCAAAGGTTACTAATATCCTAAAGGTACGAGCAAACACTAACAACATGAGGTAAGTAGGGTGAATCTCGGGTTCAAGAACCCAGGAATAGGATACCTACATACTAATTGGCATCACGGGATGCTTTCGAGAATAATGGCTAGAATCATCACACTGGGAACACAAAACATGGCTAGATTACTAGATGATACTCTAGACACCTAGGGTCATAAAAAATAGCTCCAACATATACGTCGAGGCAATGGAATACCTCAACTCAACAATTAGTGTGATTAACCTAGCCTAAAGGAACATCGAAACCAGAGGGAAAGGATTTTTCAAATGCATCATATTATTTAGAAACCTGGGATGACTAGGACAGCATAACGGCTGTAAATGCTCAAAAAGATTGGAGACATGCTACAAAGATGGTGGCATAGCCACTCAGAAGCACACTATAAAGGTTTCGAGATCAACAGTTAACATACGGAAGTAGTAGGAACTGAAATGAAGCTTAAATCCAACAGTCCTATGAGTCTACGGATTAGTAACACGTGATCCTGATAGATAGATGAGAAGGCCTAGTTCTTAATCCCGTAGAAAAGAAGAGGTTGACTCAGATCAGAAGGGCATAAGGTAAAGGAGTAAAAAGAGCCTGACGTTCCCTTCCACAATCAATTCCCTTATATAACTAAAGCATTTCTAGACTCAACTTCGACCATTTTGGCTTGGTAAATCTACAGGCAGTCAGGCTCTGATACCAAAGCTGTCAGGACCCCGATTCCAAATCACATCGATCTAGCCGGTAACACCTCATATCACTTTGCGGCCTCACGCACGGTATTCCCACGGGTGTCGCCTTACAATGGCCCGAGACCGTTTGCGCCTTTTGGCTCACGTATATGACAGTGTCTCTAGCATCCATATGACAGAGAACCCGGGTCGACATGGCTAGTCGTGAACCCAAAGCGGCACTAACCCATGGGGACAGGCATACATGAATCAACTTCGAGCATGTCGGTCAGCAGTGTGAATCCGGGCTGTAGCACTGGGCTAACAGGACTCGGAACCCGGTCAGCATGTGCTAGGCAGGACTCTAGATGTCACCGCATGACATTTCCCGAAGGGACGGAACCACGAGAACGAAGTGAAACACATGCCGCTGTCAAGGGTCCCGAAAAGTAGTGCCGGGCTAGCAGGACTCCGTGAACTGGCTATAGCGGACTACTATGGCTCAAGGAAGCACTAGACTACATTTCCCCATAAGAGAGGCTGCCAAGGATAAACAACTAGATTGTCGGATCCCACACATACCAAGCATTTCAAACATACACACAATATGCTCGATATGTGTAAATACAACATGGCATCACAATATAACTCTACGACTCAAGTATTTATTCATTAGGCTCCGAGGAGCGAGATATTACAAACATGGGTCTCATGACCCAACATACAGAGCATACAAGCAACAAGCACATGCGGAAGCTTAACATGTCTGAGACCAGATCTTTCCGAGGGCACAAGATCGTAGCTGAGGTAACAAGCTAAATGTCGAAGTCCACGCGGAACTACTAGTGAGACGGAAGTCTCTCTGCAAAAACATAAATTAAGAAAATGTGAGTACAAATGTACCCAACAAGACTTACATCAGAATTATCTACATATGCATAGGTATCAATAAAGGGGTGGTGGAGTTTGACTGCAGCAAGCCAGCTTTGACTCAGTGGCTATCCTGAACTACGACTGCAAGAATCTTTTGAGGTGGCGCACACGAGTCCACATATTCACCATTTCAATACACCACTATGGATCTGCTCCCGTCTCCCTACGAGAACGCCATCCATAGCAATCACGCTTATCTTGCGTATTTTAGAGTATCCACTTTCACTTGTCTATGAACTGCACAGCAACCCGTAAGTCCTTTACCGCAGACATGGCTATTCGAATAGATCATTTATAACCCTGCAGGGGTGTACTTCTTCACACACGCTCTCGCCACTTAACACCATGTACACGTCGTGTATCTCGGCAACCTTCAAGCGGAAGCCTGGCGAGGGAGTCGGCCACGGCCTGACTAACCACACAAGTCTCTAGTCCAGGTTTATCGCCTATTCGGGTTCCATCTGCAAGGAGATCCGGCCGGGGTGTCGCTCACGGCCCCAAACGATGTGTACAGGGTTCCAAGCCCACCAAACGGGCGACGCTTGGCATACCCGACCACGGTGCCTAGTCATCCCAAGCCCAATTGCATCGGGTGCCACTTGGTAGACTACTAAGACTACCTACAAACACCGAAACTAGTTGCAACTCCCGGACAGAGATCAGGTTGATTAATAAGTCGAGAGAGCTTGAAGCGCCGGAGCCCAATGTGTGGTAGTAACTGTTCATGGATCACAAACACGTAACTCAGTTCCTGAGGATGGCTGCAATGAGACAACCCACCATGTACTCCTACATGGCCTCTCACCGCTACCTTTACCAAATCGTGTTCACACACTTAGCTCTCAACAGTAGGACATGTTCACCACATTCTAATTCATCCCCGATGAATCAGACCTGACTCAACTCTAAGCAATAGCAGGCATGAAAAACTAGCATGAACGAGTAGGCACATCAGGGCTCAAACAACTCCTACTAATGCCAGTGGGTTTCATCTATTTACTGTGGCAATTACAGGTCAAGCAGAGGAAAGGGCTTCAACTACCGCAGCATGTAACAGTTGAAACGTTGTTGTCCTAATGCAGTAAAAGAGAGCAGGAGCGAGAGAGTGGGATTGTATCGGAATGAACAAGGGGGTTTTTCTTGCCTGGCACTTCTGAAGATAATATAGTTCTTCATCGGTGTCATCGAACACGTCGTCGGAACGTCGTCTACCGAGAGGGATAACACCGCAAACAAGAAAGAACACAATCAATGCAATGCAACAATATGATGCATGAATGTGACATGGCAATATGCTGTGGTTTGAGCTAATGCAACTAGCAACAGATTAAATGAAGTTGGTTTGAATACAAGATTCAAATTCAAACTCCATATGTGATTATTCAAATGCCATTTAGTTGATTTGACCTAAACAGTGAACAAAAGTTGTTCTAACATGCATGAAAATTGTACAGATGGATAGATTGGATTTTTCTGATCATTTTTCATATATAATTTATTTCATTTGGAGTTATGTTGAATTTCTATGATTTTTAGAAGTTTTGGGCATTTTCTGGAAATAAATAAATCCAGAAAAGCATTACTGCCTCAGCCTGACGTCGGAATGACGTCATCATGTCAACGGCGTCAGCCCAGGTCAAACCTGACGCTGGGACCCACTGGTCAGTGACTAACTAACTAATCTAAATTAATTAGTGTTAAACTACTACTAACTAAAAATGTCAAGGAGATAATTAAACTTAGTTAAAACTAAAATAGGATTAGCTGGGGCCTGGGCCCACTTGTCAGTGTCAGCAGGGGTAATTAGTCCTAAACTAATCTAGTCAGAGGTGGGGCCCATGTGTGTTGACCCCAGGGAGGTCAAATCCCGGGTCGAACAGGTCAAACTCGCCGGCGACTCGACGCCGGCGAGGCCAGACACGGCGGTGGGCTGCGGGATTGCGTCTCCGGTGGCCAAACGAGCGGCAGAGAGGCTCTAGCGTAGCTGTCACTCTTCCGCATCCAATGGGACCGAGTCGGGCCGGGGTGGCCGGAGTTGAGCGCGGCGAGGTCATCCGCGGAGGCCGGAGTTCGGGCGTAGGCGGTCCGGTTGCTACGGCGAACTACGGGGAAGAAGAGAGGGACGGACGGGGTCAGAGGCTCACGGCGAGTCGGACAAGGAGGTCGGCAAGCTCGGAGACGGCCCGGAGGAGTCGGGGCGGCATGAGGGATCTCCGGCGACCCTAGGAGGAAGAAGGAGTCGGGGACGTCGTCACGGAGCTCCTGGCGGCGCCTGGCTTGGTGCAGAGGACGCGGGGGTCGAGGCGGAGCTCATGGCATATCCGGAAGGGCGTGGGGAGATCGGTGGCAGCGGCGAACGGCGACGGTGGCGGCGACTCCGTTCGGTAGCTGCGCGCAGGGGAGGCAGAGGAGGGGGAGAGGGAGCAACGAGTGAGGGAGAGGGGACAGGGGCTTCGAGGTGTCTCCGTGGCACTCTCAGAAGAATCGGGGCGTCGCGGGTGGAAGCAGGAGCTGGCGCGCGCGCGGCGACCACACTCCCTGCCTACTGGCGCGGGGAGGAAGACGACAGAGGGGTTGCGGTGGTGGGCTGGGCCAGTTGGCTGGGCCAGCCAGCTGCGGTGCTGGGCCGCACAGGCAGGTGGGCTGCTCAGGTGAGGCCAAGTAAGCACTCCCTCTCTTCTGTTTTCTAATTTGTTTTTGTTTTCTAATTATTTGCCTCTGTTTTGAGCTTAGGAAAAATACCAAGGCATTTCCTAAAATCCTGAAAGTATTCATGGACACTTGCTGAATTATTTCAGTGGCCCAAAAATAGTTCCAACATTATTTGAACATTTAAATTATTTATAGTATTTAAATGCCCAAAGTCAAATACAATAAGATTTAATTCAAAAATCCAGAATGGCCTAGAAATATGTGCATCATTTTTGGCAGAGGTTTTCACCTTTAACAAAAATCATGAACTTTTCTAAAGGGCATTTGGGTTCATTGAAGATATTTTTATTGAACCTAGTTGAATTCATTTGGTGTTAGGGTTTCAACAATCCCCATTTCAACTTTCAAAGAAATTTAGACATGATGCAACACAAGACTAGCTAACCCAGAGCAGACCAGAACTAGGGATGTGACAACTATACAGAAGGCACTTCAACAAACTAGAAGCACTGCAAGCTAGACACCATATGGAAGGTGCAATCAATATCACTCCGCCAAGTTAAAATTGTCTCGTCATAGGTGGCGTTCATCAAACTAGAAGCACTACATGCTAGAAATCATATTCAAGACACAAACCAATATCACACTGCCAACTTAAAGGTGTCCCATCATATGTGACTGGCGCAGGTACACAAGAAGTGTAGTTTCATGTAAGAACATGGTGTGATAGAAAGATATAGTATGTACCAAAAATAGGAAAGCGTGTCATATTCACACGTATCTTGTGTAAGCTAAGGAGATGCAGTTTACACTAATTAGGAGCAATACAAGCTAGACACCATATGCAACACCTTGGATGGTGGAGTAGGGGAGTGGAGACTTGGAACTTGTAATGCAATAGCAGTACAAGGAGAATCCGTACATATGCTCCATTTACGTTGCTGCAGAGGACCACCATCATCGCCTTTCTTACTCTTTTCCTTCCTCTTTTTTGATTTTGCCTTGTCAAGTCAAACCCACAAGAAAAAGGAATAAAATTTGCTCTTCAGAACTCATTGATGTATGATACTGACGAGCACTACTTTCATGTAAGACAACCGCATGATGGGAGGATGGAATATGTATGAAAAACAGGATGACATGACAAATTGACATGTATGATGTATAAAGTGTAAACTAAGAACTAGGTGTTTGAACTAGTTAGAAGCAATGCAAGCTAGAAACCATATGAAAGATGAAACCAATATCACTCTGCCAAATTAAAAGGGTGGCCTAACAAACGTATTTGACCAAATTAGAAGCAATACATCGCAACAGGCTAGAAATAATATGCAATATGCAACGAATAAAGGTGTCTCATCGTAAGTGATCGATGCAGGATACAGAAGAGTGGTAGTTTCATGTAAGAACATGGTTAACACATAGATGTATTGTGTACCAAAAATAGGAAGGCATGTCATATTCGCAGGTATAATGTGTAAACTAAGCAGATGCAATTTACCCTAATTAGAAGCATTACAAGCTAGACACCGTATGCAACATGCAACCACATATCACACTGTGAAGTTAGAGCAAGCACCTGCGATGGTGGTGTAGGGGAAGTGCGGTCTTCAAGTATAGAGCTACGTTCAATATCTTCAATTAGGCTTGTTATTTCTTGAGAATCATGTGGAGAGGATGAAACTGCACTCTTTATAAGAGTAGTGTGTCTCATACTAACCCACGGGTGTGACTGTCTCATCATGAGCGATAGATGTAGGATACACAAGAACAGTAGTTTGATGTAAGAACATGGTGTGATAGGCAGATGTAGCATGTACCAAAAACAGGAAGGCGTGTCATATTCACATGTATAATGTGTAAGCTAAGGAGATGCAATTTAACAAATTAGGAGCAATACAAGCTAGGCACCATATGCAACATGCAACCAGATATCACACTGCCATGTTAGAGCAAGCACCTGGGATTGTGGAGTAGGGGAGATGAGATTTGGAACTTGCACTGCAGTAGGAGTAGCAGGAGAATCTACAGAGATCATTTTTTTCGGTTGCTCCAGAGGACCACGATCATTCCATGCCTTCGTCCTTTTAGATTTTGCCTTGTCAAGTAAACACACAAGAAAAAGGAATGAAATTCGCACTTCCAAATTCGTTGATGCATGATACTGACGAACACAACTTTTATGTATGGCAACCACATTGTAGGAGGATGGAATATGTACGAAAAATTCTAAGCAGAAGGCATTTCAACAAATTGGAAGCAATGCAATCTAGACACCATATGACAGATCCAACCAAAATCACTCTACCAAGTTAGATGTGTCTCATTATAAGTGGCACTTCAATAAATTAGAGGCAATACATGTTTGAAATGATATGCAAGATGCAACCAATATTACATTGTCAACTTGAAGGTGTCTCGTCAGAAGTGATTGATGAGGGATACACAAGAAAAGTAGCTTGATTAAGAACATGGTTAATACAAAGACGTAATATGTACCAAAAACAGGAACGCATGTCATATTCACAGGTATAATGTGTTAACTAAACAGATGCAGTTTACCCTAATTAGAAGCATTACAAGGTAGACACCATATGCAACATGCAACCACATATCACACTGCCAAGTAAGAGCAAGCACCTGTGATGGTGGTGTTGGGGAATTGCGGTCATCAACTAGAGAGCTATGTTGACTATCTTCATTTAGCCTTGCTATTTCTTGAGAATCATGTGGGGAGGATGACACTGCACTCTTTAAACGAGTAGCGCGTCTCATAGTAACCCACTCGGGTGACTGTCTCGTCATATGTGATTGATAAGGGATACAAAAGAGCATTAGTTTGATGTACGAACATGGTTAATAGAAATATGTAGTATGTATCAAAAATAGGAAGGCATGTCATTATCAAAGGGATAATGTGTAAAGTAACCTGATGCAATTTAACCAAATTGGAAGCAATACAAGCTAGACACCATATGCGACATGCTACCACATTTGACAGTGCGAAGTTAAAGCAAGCACCTGGAATGGTTGTGTGTGGCAATTGAGATCATCAACTGCAGAGCTACGCCATCTGTCTCCATCTACCGGCCTTTGCACCCTTGAGAGCATTGAGACGCTTAGTGCTTATCTTGAATTACACCGAGCGACTTCTGCCTTTTCTTTTTCTATTCATCAACACCGCCTCAGTCCAAATACCCATGCATAAAAAAACAATAGTGTGAGTATGGGTGAAGTGTGTGCACAAGTAGTACAGTGTAAAGGTAGCAGATAGCAGGTCGGTGAGAAATAAATGACGGTAGAAATATGATAGCTCTACAACATGCATGGCACAAAAAATTACTAGATTCTAGAATTTTGAAATATGAGCATAGGGATGGCTGGGAAATGCAGATGCTCCTCCAACACACCACAAGGTGTGGTCCTATGAAAATAACAGTCGACTGAAAACAAATAGGTCAGTCCATTTTTTCTGCACCGTCCGATGTACAAAGAACGGGAAGATCGCCTTCATCAACCTCCAGCCAGTCAGTGTTACGATCTTCCTTGAAACGCCAGGGACCACCGGCCCAGTCCCCTGCCTCCACCCTCCCCTCGACCTCACCGCACCGCCGTGCTTGGCACCGCCCCGACCATCCCTTCAAGCCCCGCCGACCTCCAGATCGGGTGCACGTAGCTCCTGCGCCCCACACCCCTATGATAGACACCGATGCTCCCCGGCGAACAGGCGGACTAGGTGCTCCGCACGCCTAAGCAGGTGCTGCTTCTTTTAATTGCGATTCGACTGACCCTGAATTGAAATCCAGGCGGGCTACTGACCTCTAGCAAAGTTGAAATAGTAAATGGAGGAAACCTTATGCATTTAGTATCACAAAGAAGGTGCAGTACGAAGCACTCAACTAGTTTCTTTTGTGGGATGAATACGATGTGAGAAGAGACGTAAGATTTGCATGAATAAGGAAAGAGGAGTACCTCTTTCTGCTGTCAGTGTTGTGTCCTCCTGTTTTCCAACGATCTGCTTGTGGTTTGCTGGAAACGAGAAGTTGTGGAGGACGGTGCAGCCTTGGACGAACCCTTGGCCAAGTTGTTGAGTTTGGTGCGGTGGCCGTCTGTCGGTGGCGGGGAACCAGATCCGAGGCGGCGAATGACGGCATAGCGGGAACAACTCCGGTATGGTGGACGGTTTCCATAGTGGAGCGGGAGCGGTGAGGCGCAGGACGGCGTGGTCGAAGTGGTTCTGTTATGGCGCACGTCGGCGTGGGTGTCATGGAGGCAGCTCTGCCTCGGCTTCAGCTACTATGTCCTTGAGAGCGTTGCGGTTGCGGTTTGTTAGACGACGATGTCGGGGTACCGGCTTCGGCGTGATGGAGGAGGGCGGCGGTAGATTGGGCGCGATGGGGTGGAGGACGGAGGAGGCTGGGGTTTCGTGGCTGGTGGAGAGGGCATTTTGGCACCCACTGAGTATGAATGCGGAAACTGAGGGAGGGGGAACTAAGGGTGAACAATGTATCGGTTTGGGACGCGCTTGTTTGAAATTTGGGGAAAGTTACAAACTTTGCCCCCATCTAAAATTTCAGACATATTGCAGGTTGGGGGTAGGACAGTAATCTCAGGTGTCCCAAATGGTGGGCGGGATAGATTTTGGCCGAGCGCATGGGTGTTTAGGCGCCCACGGCGTATGAATGCTTCTAGGAGGCGGTTGAGACTGGCATGTTGGTGAAGTTACAAACCTACCCTGGTTTAGACCTTTGGACATCGGGCCAATAGGCTACACGTGCCAGAGTCAGGACAGTAATTTCCTACCACCAAACATTAGTCTCGCGCGGTTTCGGGTGACCAGAAGCTTATTTGGCGCTTCGTTCAATATTTGGGAGCAGAAGCATTAACGTTTACGGTTCTCTTGAATTGAACTTTCAGGATTTTTCAAACTTCACAAATCTTTACTCTTGAAATTCCTAAAACTAGGATTATTTTAAGATGGATGGGGTACATTTGAATATACATTGTACACGAGTATATATTAAAAAATATGCAACTTACCTCAGTTCTTGCATGGTTCCATATATAATGTCCTTGGTTGCAAAAAAATACTTAGACATGCGTATGAATATATAGCATGTTCAAAGGCACAACAAAGATTGATGCCCCCTTTTAGATCTAATGTACAAATGCCATTATCTCGGCTTCAAATAGATGAATTCACTTCCTATGAATTCGAACCTCCGAAACCCCCTTTATGTTGAATTCAACATGTATTCTATTACGTAGCTAGCAATTTGAAATGTATCCATGTAAGTGACAAATGTATAAAGTGCTTCACACTAACAACATGGAGTGCACTAATTAATGTTTATATATGAATTGCAAAAGGAATGCATTGCCTGTATTTCAAACCGCGCTCACTCTATGGATCGATAATATTAAATAAACACATGCACATGTTAGAATTCAATAGAGTATGGGTGTCTGATAGACCAATTTTCGTTCATACACAAATTGCAAAATTCATGATCTCATCCAAAAATAATAATGCCATTTATATTTTAATTTAATGCATAGAACCGCCTTTTACACGTAGATGCACTGTGCCTCAGCCCGTTCTCACAAACGTGCTATATATCTCTATATCTAACGCGTAAGTGCACACACTTTATATACATCGGCATTTCTCTTTCACACATGCTCACAATCTCTCCCGGGGTGTCGGGTGTCTCACACACACACTCTCTCTGTATCTCTCTCTCTCTATCTTTCTGACTACTATGTACCACTCTTTTCACTAATCTCAGTTGGAAAACACTATTTCTCTCACATGCACGGTCTCTACTAGCCCTCTATACGCACATATATGTGCTTACGTGTCTCCCGCACGCACATTATCTTTAGGCCTCTCTCGGACACCCCCCCCCCCCCCCCACAGACACACCTCTCTCTTAGTAGTTGGCAGATATGATTCCATCAGATCATTCAGTAGGATATCCCTGACTGTTAGGCTAGATGGTAATACGAGGCAAGGTTTTACCCAAGTTCGGACCCTTGCAGTTGAGGAAAAAGCCTACTCCTGGTACTGTATATTAGTGATAGGGGTGTGTATAAAGTACACGTGAATACCAAGCATTGTGTGTGTGTGTATACTATCGACGAACTAGCCCCGAGGCTTCTATAACATACTCGGGGCCTAGGGTTACAAATCATTTATAGTCGGCTTATCACCAGTGGGGATAGAGTCCTCCACGACTCTGGTAGCTTTGTTTTGTACGCCGAGTCCTCCACATGGATCTTCGTATAATGCATCTCGGTCCAACCTATGTGGCGCAGGATGGAACCGACCCATGAGTCCTCATGTTGACCCACCACAACTAGAAATGATGTGCCCACCCCAACTAGAAATGATGTGCCCACCACACCACACACACAATCGGCCACTAATACATGAAAGTTAATTGCATGGTGCATCCAAAAATATTTGTTCTGCTTGTGAATGTTTATATTTTCTCCTAAAATATTAGTCCCTCGAAAGAGAAACGAAGGGCATATCTCTCCTTGTCTCCACCGGACACCCCCTCTTTCTACACTACTTTCACGTACGCACACAAACTATCTCTCGGCCCTCTAAAAGTATGCATGCCCATGACACATTCACGCATAATGGTCACTGTATTTCAAGCGAAAGCACTATACGGTCGGTGGACTTCAGAATATGCTCATTACGGTCACAATATATATTCTCGTGGTGATCATACAGCATCTAGCTCATGATACGTCTCCGTATTTTGTTGATGACACTAACAGACATTGTATTTGATGTGTGCTCCGTATTTTGTTGACGACACTTATGATCATTGTATTTGAAGCGAAAGCATGATATGGTCACTGGACTTTAGAATAAGGTCATCATGGTCAGCACATACATTTTGTGGTGCTAACCAACATGTGATTGGATGGTTAGGAGGATAGTGGTTTCTCGAGCCCACCAGGGTTAATGTCCTGGTGCTCGCATTTATCCTGGGTTAATTTCAGTATTTTTCCGGCAATATGCATTCAGTGGGAGGAGACGTTCCACTCGACTACGAGGCACCTATGGTGACTTCATAAAATCTCAAGATCATATGCTGGCTCACTCTCTCGAAGGTGCTCATAGGGGTAGGGTCTGCGTGTGTGCGCTTATAGCGGTGAGTGCTTGCGCGTATATATGAGCGCTTGCGTCTGTACCGTGTTAAAAAAATACATGTCGTGATTATACGGTCACTGGCTCACCTGTACAACACCGTATTTTGTTGATGACACAATCAATTGACCAGTCAAACATTCCACGTGGCGCAACTAGTGTTGCACCATCGTATGCCAGAATCCGTGGGGCCCACCTATCGGTCACGTATATGAAATAAAGAATTGGTAGTTTGAGTTTGTACTGTGTTAATAAAATATATTTTAGGGTGATCATACGGTCACTGGCTCACCATACAGCTTCGTAATTTGTTGATGACACGATCAATTGACAAGTCAAACGGTCCACATCCAGCAGCGCACATTACCATAGGGCCCACCCGTTAGTGCGTATATGAAGGACATAAATGGTAATAAATTAGTGGTCGGTGGGGATTCGAAGTCGTGAGACCTCTGGTTGGCAGTCACCAGCGATGGGGGCGCGGTGATTGGGCTGTGGCATGGGGATCGCCGGAGAAAAAGCTCGGCGCGTGGGGGCCTAGAGGGATGGCCGGGGTGGCGGCGGACCGGTGGTGGGGAGTGATTTCGGGGCGGGCAGGGCGGGGTGGCCGCTGGCCCTCGACCGGCGGCGGCCGGCGGTTCGGACGGCAGTGGCTGGCGGCTCAGGGGGTGGAGGTTGAAGATAAACTGCGGGCCCTTGATTTCGTATCCAACGGCTAGAAAATCTACTGACCAGAGATGAAAAAGTCAGTCGACTGACATGTAGCCTCACCCCACACGTACACATGCACGCACACAACACTCGCACGAACACACGCACGCATGCAGGCGTGCAACACTGACACGTACACATAATGAACACACGCACGCATGTAGGCGTGCAACACTGACACGTACACATGCACTCACGAACACACGAACATACGCACACATGCATGCAACACTAAAACGTACACATGCACGCACGCAACACTCGCACGCCTGCATGCACACCGGCGACACCGCACACGATGCAAGACACACGCTCAACCTATACGTGCATGCACCCTTTGTTAAGGACATGGATTGTTACAGGTATTAATAATCTTATCTTTTTTTTGCAAGGTTTAATCAATCTTGTCTGTGATAAGCAGAACATTGATGTTTGCACCGGTCTTTATGAATCACAACTTATCAAACTGGCTATCAACGTATATATGAAAATTTTAAAATTCTCTTACATTATATAGTAGGCTTATCTAGATGAAATAGATGACGTCACACTCAATGAACATTCATCGGTTTATGAAATGCCCGCTTCTGACCGCCCTGGCCCACCAAAAGTTCCTCTGCCGTGCACTGCCTGTGTTGGGTCACTGACATGCAGGTCGTGTACCCAAAGAGCCCACACGTCAGTGGAAGAACGGCGCGGTGTCGTACGTTAGAGTCGGGGGCACAACTTGATGCACGCCTTGCTGAATACGCCTCCTTGCCGCATTAAAACGCCTCCATGAAACCCGTGTGGAAGCCGAGAAACCCACTCTGGACACACGTCCGTTCATGACCGGGCCGGCATTAAACGCAACACCGGCGGAGCTCCTTTCGTCCGCCGTCTATTTAATCTCCTATTTAAATGAGGCCAAACGCCAGCCAAGAATCGCACCCCACCGCCGCTCCCCTATCTCTCCTTCACCATTTTGTCCACTCTTACAATGGCTTACGAAGAGTAGTTATCCCGCATCCAAGCCGGCTGGGTGGCCCGCCGAGCCCGCCAGATATGAGCTATGGAGCTCGCTGATCCACCTCCCTCCCCTCGCCCGACGGAGCTAGTTGCCACCTCAAGTTGGTGCGCGTTCAGCAACTCGCCGCTCCAGGCCAGCTCGACGAGGAGTGGCGCACGGGCGTCGTCGTTGCCGTCCACGCCGCCACCTCGTACCGCACCTCCCGTGTCTGTGACCGCATCTCCCTTTTTTGTGGCCGAGACTCCCATGCCAGCCGCCACGCCATGCAAGCAAAGACAGAAGCCAGGTGCACGAAGAGCGATAAGTCAGTGGCCAGCGCCTTTGCATCCGCCGCCATCATCAAGGAGAAGTAGAACACGGTAGGCCGCGGCCGCTTGGGTCCCATGAAGACCACCGCGGAGGCAACGCCGGCATACACAGCAGGTGTCTTGCCGGATCCTTTTGTTGCGAGGACCTTCGTCGACCCCGCATGGGCTCCATGGAAGCGGAGAAGCCCCCTTCCACCATCACCTTGGGCATCAGCCAACCGTATCAGTTGGGCAGTGGGGAAGCGAGCCGTCCTTCGTGCTGAAGCATATACCTCCGGGGGTCCCGGCAGTCCGGTGATCGTGCTGTCAGACATGAGGAACACAAATGGATCGGCGGGCGACCATTTGGGCCAGGTATTATATACCTATGTTTTCCAGAACTAGCACCGCTTAGTTGATTTGAATGTAATGAAATCCGTCATGTTTGTATGAAAATATGGTATTTTATATGAATTCCATCATTGTTTATGAGAAATATCGCCGTGTTTGCATGAATTTTATCCGGTTGGTTGAGTTGTTGTCAGAATGTGTGCGGCTACGGTAGGATGGCGTAATATGCAGGTCGTCGGTCGGTCTGCGGCCGGCTCGGGCGGCGTGGTGGGACAAAACAAGCATAGCTCGTGCGAGCTCGTCTCCAACGTGCGCGCTGGAGGATGCATGAGCACCCGAGCCATTCCTCGTTTATCAGTGGCAAAGGCATCGGTGGACAAAAGGGTCGCCAATATTTTGGCTACCCCGGGCAAAATCCAAACAGCCCCTCCCAGCAGATTCAAATCCCTTGTTCGCCGTGAAATTTTGCCATGTGTTGTTTTCATGGACTAGCAAGATGCCCGTGCATTGCAGGGAACATCAAGATGCATTTTTTTACAAAACACCTGTTGTGATTGAGCCATGGAGGAGTAATCCCATGTGTAAAAACTAATGATAACTTGAGAATTTTATCAGAAAAATGGTGAAAAAATGATATCTCTACTCCTATAAAAGACTCAGTTGGTGATGATGGTGTGTCTGCCATCCGTCATTTCTGACCATTAGATCTACATCTAATGGCTGCGAGGTAAGTTGTGGCATTTTTGCAACAATAGCCCACTTCTCTGCTCCAATTTGAAGAAAACCCCTTGTTATCTTGAAAGCAACCACATCCCTCCCTCACCTCATCAAACAACCTCAGAAATATATTTTGAGTGAAACGTACTATATTTTTAGTGGTATATATGTATATCAAAACAAGAGTGTTTTCTTTCAAGTTTGTGAACAGATACTATTCTACTTTGGATCCGTTGCAATGCACGGGCACATTGCTAGTCTCGAGAAAGATGAGAGATAAGGTGAGGAGGAGTGGGGCGTGGTGGTGACTGGTGGCCGGACTGGGCGGAGGCATGGGGATGGACGTCGCATTATGTCTAGGTTTTTATCTCTCTCACACACACCCACGTAGGTGGGGGACATGCACGAAGAGAAGAGGTGCACGCACGGCGCACGTACCCCCGTCTCTTTCCCAACCACACCCGCGCGGGTACACGATGGAGCTCATTTCTATACGAAATGGCAGCCCATGTGGTAATTTAACACGTGTACTGGTTGTCCACTTGATGGAGGATCGTCTACCACGGGTGAACAAACAAATTGCGACTTGATGCGTTTTGTTAAAAAAGAGGCAAACCATGTGTGCTTACCTTAGAGGCAAGGTTATATACACTCGAGATGCTCTATACGTATTACTTTTGATGTGTCCCGTCAACTCGCAGAACGAGGAGAAGCTTGTTTACTACGCCGTCTTCCCCGCCCATGGGCGCGATGGCTCCCAGGACGAGGTAAAGCTTGCTTACTACTCCCTCCGTCCGAAAATAGTTGTCATAGAAATGAATACAAATGGGTGTATCTACAACTAAAATACATCTAGATACATCCATTCCTTGCACAAGTATTTTCGGACGGAGGAAGTACTACTCATTGTATATTGGTTTATTGCTCCCCATTGTATATTATGTCAAATTTTGAATATAGATTGAACTAACAAAATATTCGTGCATGTTACCAAAAATTATATCATTGAAAACTATGTTGAAATACAAATCCAATGATATAATTTTTGTTGACATGCATTAACATTTTGTTAGCTAAATATTTGGTAAAAATTTGGCACGAACTACAAAGGTGACCTATAAACCAGGACAGAGGTAGTAGTACTACGCCTTACGCCCGCTCCCTCGCCCACGCGCGCGGTGGCTCGCAGGACGAGGAGAAAATTTTACTACTCCCTCCGTTTACTCCTCGTCCCTACCTTGGTTAGAGAGATTATCATATTGTTTGGAATATATGTCCTTTAGTAGTACTCCCTCCTTTCCTGTTTATGGCTCAATTTCCTTGGAGTAGTATATAGGAGTAGTACTACTACAGCAATTTCCTTGGAGTCCGTGGTGCAGCAAGCTACCCTAGGCTATGTTACTACTCCCTCCTTTCCAGTTTATGGCTCAATTTCAAAATCTCTCCAACCAAGGTAGACGGTGAGTGGTGGAATTAATTTCGTAGTTTGCACAAGTAATGTACGCTCGTTTTTCTCAACAAGTTATGTTTATTGAGGCATTAATTAGCACGAATGCATGCATGACCACTAAATTTCCATGAACTTCTACATGCATTGGTGAGTTTTCTCTTGACAATGCTTGCATCAGGTGATTTAACGCACCTCGAAATCCAACATGTGATGGTACTACTACTACTAGTAGAATTGAGGCTTATAAAACGGAAAAACGAATTTTTTTAGACAAGCCATATAAACCAGAAAGGAGGGAGTAGTAAGTAGTATACTACCTCCATAGTGGGTACATACTCCGTAAAATCAGATTTTCCCAAAACTAAGTCGCTCAACCTTTATTTTTTTGTTTCCCTTCCTGCCTCATTGCCTCGAACAGACTATGCCAAACTCCCCTGCTTGCCGCGCGGGAAAAGACCCGCCCTCGCCTTTTTTAGTCCGGGTTTGTATCGATGGATCGCGCGAAGCAGCAAAAACCAAGCCGTGTCTTGTACTCCTCCGTCGACGCTCGCTTTCATGAATTATGTACTTCCTCTCGCTGACATGTGGGACATATAGCAACCGGGTCGACGTGTCATGCTCCAACTAATAGTGCAGAACAGCAGGGGGACGCACCCAGTCATACCGCCCCAGTTGTAGTAATGAGCAATGAGACGTCAAATCACAATTCCGCACCTTCCCAGACGGACGAAGCAACCATTATTTCACACTTTGCTTCACCATCATCTCCTTCAAGAAAACCACGTAGTATTGCTTCTACCATTGTTCTGCCTCAAGAGGGACACGCACATCGCCTTGGTACATCATGACACGTGGGACCGCATGACAGGCCATGCTCCCCGCCCATCGCTCGGTAAAATCACCTCATTTTTACTACTTCCTCCGCATCGGTTTACAGGGCATGCACGTTGTTCTAGGTTGAGAATTTAACTGGCTATATATGTGATGAACAGTATATGTTTAGAAACTACATCCACTTAAGAATCGAATGATATACTTTTTGTGACATAGTAACTCATATTTAGTTAGTCAAATGGATCACCAAGAACTACGTGTGCGCCCTATAAACCGAGACCGAGAGGGTAGTATAGTACGTATCTTTTTAGATCAATATAGTCGGGATTCACCGAGGAGCAAAACCAAGTGGTAGGCTGCTCCTGTCGTGTTGGCGTAGCAACTCAAGCAGGGTCAGTCCGCACACCAAATGGTGACACACTTAACAGGACCCCTTTGGCTGACATGTGGCTCATCCACTGTCTTGTTCCATGTGCGATGCACCAAATTACAGTTCAGAGCAGCGGTTGGACTTGGAGGCACCCCGGTCGTAGCGCCGCAGTAGTAGTAAATGAGCGATGAGGGTTCAAATCACAAAGCCCCACCTTTCCCGCATTAAGCTGGACGGACGAAGCAACCATCATTTCACTCTAGGGCGCAAGAGCATAAAGAAAAGAGAAAACCAATGATGCGTGCGGCAGCTACCTAGGGCACCCTAGGGTAGGGGCCTCCAGTACAAATCCTTTTTTTCAAAGCGCCTCCACTACAAATCCGCTTCTCCCTCGTCCTCTTGAAGAAAACCGATGACGCGTGCGGCGGTAGGGTTTGTAGGAGTACTACAGCGTGCGGGGCCACGTCGTAGTAAACGGGAGAGGGATTGAGTTCGAGTCGACGCATTAATATGTGTGGGCCGCTTGGTTTTACCGGAACGAGGAAGCATTTTGGGTTCGGGTACCAGTGGAGATATATGTACAAAAAATTGTGGACATAGGTTCGACCGAAAGGCAATGATGCATGGGCCCTGCATTTTGATATACCCGCGGCCGCGTGAAATTTGCTACTCTACTCAAAACTAGTAAGGTACATGCATTGAACGCATGAGATTTGCAAACCAAATTATGAATAAATACACACTATAGCATGTAAAGCTTTGAGTCATATATGCATGATGTAAATGTTCGTTTAGTTCTTATAGTTAATCTCATTCAAAATCAATTAGTTTTATAAAAAGTTTAAGATGCATGGGATTGTGCATTGTAAAGCATAAAGTAAAAAAAATAATGGCAATTCATTTAGAAAAAAAAGTTTGGGCAATTATGATATGGAAGATTCTAGAACAAAGGAGAAGTGCTTGTGTTTTGGGAAAGCATGCATGGCCCACATCTCTTATTGGTTGATATGTCACGAAACAAGAAACGAGGAGGAAGTTAATGTACCGTGCCAAAGTGTTTTGGGATTATTTGGTTTTCGGAAGATGACTTACACACCTAGACGGAGGGAGTACAAATAGAAAAAATGAATTGCAGTTAAAAGAATGGCATTTCTAACAAAAATGACAACTTGAACTACATATGTGTGCACGTGACCAGCACATACATTATCAATGCAAAATTTAATGCAAGAAATAACTTATGAGTAACATGCACGAGTTGATGATGTGGTGCTTGCATGCATAGAGTAGACAAAACAATGTGATTTATGACTTGCATGCATGACATGTTCTTGTGCCATAGTTGCATGTCTAGGAAAAAAGCTACTAGTGGGTTGTACTAGCTATTTAGGAATAGAAAATGTATACATGGAAGTTCTACGGAAATAGATGACATGTATCTCAATTCCCATGAGTAGGGATTGGAAAAGAGATGTCATTTGGTTCACATCACGGGAACTTCTATATTGAATCTAGAGATGACATGTATCTCAATTCCTATGAGGAGGGATTAGAAAAGAGATGTCATTTGGTTCACATAATAGGAACTTTTCTATTGAATATACGCTAATGTTTATTTTCCTTTGAAATTATGGGAGTATAGGAATCCATTCATATGAACCAAGTGGCTCTAAAGCTATAAAAATGATATCATGTTTATTTCCTTTGAAATATGGAGTATATGAATCTATTCCTATGAACCAATTGGCTCTGAAGGAAAATATCCTATAAAAATCATATCGTATAGAGTTCCTATGATATTCCTCCACACCAAAGGATGGTTGAAACTGCTGCAGGTGATACGGCGGTCTTTCTTTGTAGATTCCTCCTCCATCTTTATAGTTACCTCTCGAAGATGAATGAAATGATATATACAGGGTATTCTATATGTGCATTTTGGTACACAAAAACTCGGTAAAAGTTTGCGAGGTTCGAATTTTCAATAAAGCTATATGGACTGCATTTTGGAACGGAGGGAGGGGCATATGGCACTTGCTAACACTCACGTGGAAGATTTGTGTGTAGGAGGAGTGGCTACTCTGTTAAATGACATGGCAAAACTGACACTGTCGGATGCCGATCTAACAGTTCTTATGGCGTTCGTCACGAAACGGCTTGTGGCGAACGTTTGTCGGATAATGATTTATGGACACATGCATGGCATTAATACGTGCCCCCTCTCTCTCACGCACACACGCACCCTCACGAGTCACAACTCTCCCGAGTCCTCTCACACCCACCGTCTATCTGCAGGTAGACGTCACACACATATGTGCTCTTCACACCCTACCCTCAGAACTTCTAAAAAACAAAAGACGTCGTGCACCTTTTATTTTATCTCACACGTCACACACTTATACTATTACTCTTGTGGCAAACGTTCTTTGGGCATAGTATATTGTACTCTCACAAAAAGAAGCGGTGCACGCATGCACCAGTTCTCTCACACCCACTCATGGTACACGAGGGAGGCGCATTTTTTAAGCTGGTACAACAAAATCACTCCACTATATATATAAGCAGGAGCCTTAGCGCTTGCTTTGCAAGGGTTCCTCTCTTTCACTCTCTCATGCTCTCCAGATCTAAGCAAGACATATGTGGCCACACTCTCTCTCTGCACATGGCTGGTCACAAATCCGGCCGGACCACCTCGACCGAGGCAGGAGTGTAGGTGCATCATTCACGCTGTCGTCAGCGGCGAGGGAGGAGAGCAACGGCTGCCCGCGTCCTGATCGTCGTCCGCGCTGGCTCGGGAGGGTCCCCGACCCCTTCTTCCTCCCTGCGGTATTGTGGCCAAGATGCGGCCTCCCGACGCCGTCTTTGCCACATGCCGACGACCCTCAGGTATATACTCCTTCGAAACCTACCTTACTCTACTGCCCCAGCTCCCCACGTGGCTGCGTGTGGATATTTTTCATACTTCCGTCGGTGGTTCCAAAGCCACCTTGACTTTTACTATTATTAGTGGTAAAGGTAGTTCATACAATCGAATCTAAGAGTTGGTTCAAACAGGGAAGAAACTGGGAAAGCTATAGCATGAATCTACAACTTGGTTCTAAGAGGAAATGGGGGAAAGTAGTAGATACTGGCTACCCAACTAGTCTATTGGTTGAAAAGGCGAAGAAAGCATGGTGGATGGCGAAGGGTGGGGGGAAGTGGACCTGTCTCTTGGTTGGAAAATGTGACACCCCAAAATTTTAACCTTATTTTGTTAGTTAAAATTTTGCCATGAGACTTAAATTTTTATTTCTGGATTTTCTTTTGATTTCAGAACCACCCTTTCCTTTATTTTTTATGGAGTTTTTACCCCAGGTGAAAACTTACCAAATGTCTTGTTGGACTTGTGTACCCTCTCAAGAAAAACTTTTCTTTTCATCAGAGAAATTAATTATATAATAACTTACCTGATCTTTATTTCTTTGAAAATGGTCTCCCATGGTTTTAGGGTACCATTTGAACTACAACCCTTTGATAAATTTATTTAAAATTCCAACCAAAATTTGGGGATGTCATGTGATGTTTTAAATCACTTTTATGGAAAAATGTCTTACATCCATTGGAAATTTTGAGCTCTACAGCATATTTTCAAATCTGGTCCAGTGGGGAAATTTGCACTATAGCCTACTTAAATATTTCTTTAAAGCCTCCACCAAAATTATGGGATGTCAGTGGTAGCATGCAATTCAGCTTTATGCAAAAACCTAGTGATGTTGTTTGGAAAAATTGAGTGAATCAACCTCATTTTCATTCTGGTCCAGCCTTGTGATTTCTACTGCAACCCTAATTATTTTTGCTCTAGTGTCCTTGTGCTTTCTCCTGCTTGTAGTCAACCCTACCAAACCCCTAAGTCCAGGAGCATCCACCCATTGGATCATTTTTGGTTCATGTAATGATGCCATTTACCCCCTGTCCAAAATTGAAGTTTTGCAAATCTTGCACTAACAAGTTTCTGAGTTTGGCCAACTAAGCTCACCAACCTCTCATTCACCTAATGAGACCACCATCTGGAGATTTTGACCACTCCAAGAACTGCCTAGATGCCTCGGCATTTTGTCAAACACTTGGCGTACATGACCAGTTTTGGCTTAGTTTTTGATTTGTGTTATGAACTTGATCCTCGACGGACCAACATGTCCCATGGATTTTCCCTAGCCTATAACCCCACCCTGCTAACCCTCTTGTGGATTAGAGCCCCCTAGCATGCCTTAGCATATTGCCGAGCACGTTGCGTGCGTGCTCTGGGCGCGCCCAGAGCGCGCGTTTTGCACGTGCGTGCACTCGAGTAGCCGCGTCGCGCCCCGGCCCTTACTCGCCTGCAGAGCCGCACCCCGACCTCATCCACTCACCACAACACGCCAGCCCGCCCCTGGCGCCCTACAGCGCCGCCGCCAGAGCCCTCTTGGCGGCACGCCGACGGCCACAGTGCGCCCTGCCATGGACGGCGCCGCCCAAACCACAACGTCTCGCCACCTGCCCTCGTGAGCAGGCCGTCCCTATCCCCAAGCTGGTCCGCAAGCGCCCATCGCCGCCACGTCCCCCTGATGCTACAGAAAGACGGTCGCCGGCGAGCTTATCCACGGCCGCCGCGAACCGACTTGGATGTGCTATAAAAGGAGGCCCCCGAGCTCCTCCGAGCACTCAGGCAGCCTCACACCATCCTTCTCGTGCCACCCTTAGTCGTCAATCGAAGAGAGGAGGCTGTCTTCACCCTCTCCGGTCAGCTCGGCCGCCGCCTCGTCCCGGTCCGTTCCGACGCAATCAAAGCCTCCCCCTGACCCCAACACCACCGCTCGACCCCCCTTGAACCCGCGGAGCTACCTAGCCTCCCAGACGCAGCTAGGAACCACCATGGCCAGAACCCCCAAATCCACCGAAGCCTCCCCTCCGCCGCAGAGCTCGCTGCCGGCGATTCTCTCCACCCCCGACGACCCTACAACCACCGGGAGGATCGCCTAGGAGTGGCGGATCCATCCCTGCACTCGGATGCCCTCGAGGAACCACCGTTCGCTGACGAAGATCGCCGGAGCTCCGCCCCCGTTTAGCCAAAGCAGAGGGAAGGCGGGGGACGACTAGTCAAACCTGACCAGTGGGCCAGGCAGGCCCACTGTCAGTTACCCACGCACGGTCCTCGCTGGATAAGTGGAAGCGTAAAATCGAAATACGCCTTTGACGTGGTCAGTTCGAAACGTTTTTCCTTTTTTTCTATTTTATTTTAAAAACAGATTTTGACCAAAACTTTGACTATCTATTACTTTTTAAATATAACTCCAAATAAATTGATTCTTTTTCCTACCTCTCTCAAATATGCTCTAGTGTATTTTAAGATTTATTTCAAAAAATTCAGACAATTTTTTGGTACTGTTTTTAAAACTATATATTGATTCAAAAATATTTTAAATAGGATTTTTGGAGAGAGGAGAAAACTTTCAAAAGTTTTAGGATGCACCCTGCCTCTACACAACTTGAAGGCAAGCATTACGAACCTCGGCATAATATTTACGGTGTGTTAGTTGACACAATTATAACACCACCTTATTTCGAGAACTTCGTTATTTTATGTGGTGAGTACGATCATTTGCTTGAATGCATATTAGTGTTTTCCTTGCTGTTGGAAATGAATATACTTGTGATGGTAGTCTTCCTCATGTGCCTTGCATGCATCTTGGGAAAGGAATCCGGGGAAAGCCACTGCCTTGGGTAGGCGTGAGCTTGTCGCCGGGCCGTTGGGACGGTTATGTCCGGTATTGCATAGTAAGGTAAAATGAGTAGTGCTAATTATGCAGGGAATACCTAAACCTCCTGAGTCGACCATAGATCGAGTCTTGTTCCGATAACCCCCATTCTTGTTTCGTACTACCACTTGTCCCTGCCATACGTGAGGGTACGGTTCGATAAGTTGTCAACCCCTTTCCTAGCACACACCCTATGAGAGGCCATGGTGGAAGATACCGGAGGCATCCGGTTGGCATGCCATCGACCCGGGGCATGGGTGTTTCGGTTGTAGCCAAGGGGTAGCTCCCCTAGTTTGCCAAGTGATATAAATTTTGTGATCCCATGCTACGTCGAGGTTGTAGCCTCCCCACTTAGAGTTTTGCTTAACGGGTGTCGTGGGTGATTTCCAGACACCGGTAAGTTAGGCTGGTGTGTGCGGATAGGTGTGTTTTCAATCAAAAGACCATAGACGGAATTAGTCCCGATGGACTAAAGGAATCTGCTACTTGTGGGTAAAGACTACACCCTCTGCAGAGATTAAATCTATTCGAATAGCCGTGTCCATGGTTAAGGATTACAGTCTGGGATGGGTCAAGTGTCGGTCTTAATGTCGGTCTTCGGAGGAGAAACCGTTAAACCAGAACTTGGAATCATTATTTGTGCTGATTATGATGATTATGAATATTATTATCATGGACTAACCCATTATTTTATTGAGTATCTCTGGGACGGTTCTACCTCCTGGATATTCATGGTGATTATTTACTTTATAAGCCCTTTATGTGGTGTCGCTGAGACGCCCGACTGTGGCAATATTTGTTATTTATTTTCTTTATAAGCCCTTTATGTGGTGTCGCTGAGACGCCCGACTGTGGCAATGTTTGTTATTTATTTTCTTTATAAGCCCTTTATGTGGTGTCGCTGAGACGCCCGACTGTGGCATGCCTGTTATTTATAAACTTTATAAGCCCTTTAAGTGGTGTCGCACAGACGCCTGACTGTGGCATTTTATTTCCACTCCATTATTGCATATTCATGTTGCATATAAATAACCGGCTTGCATGCATAAGAGATTTCTATCTTATGACTGACGATGTGATTTTAGAATATTTCAGTGCTTGATTATCATTTATATTATCCCAGTGTTCATAATGTTTGTGAGTACATTCAAAGTACTCACTGGCTTGTCCCTGGCTATTGTATTGGCCAGATTTTCTTGCTTGGAGAGGAGCGTTGCGACGACAGCCCCGGAAACTAAGCACGGGTGATAGCAGCCTCGCGAAGATAGGAGTTAACCTGGTCAGTTGTTCCTGTGGGAAATGGAGTCCCATAGACACTGATGATTCACATACCGCTTCCGCCATCAACCACTAGAAACCATTTGTTGTACTCACAGGCCAGAATGGTCTTGTACTACATATTTTGTACTTTGCTTGGAATTTCTATATCAAGTTGGTGCCTCATCAGCTAACAGTAATCCTGGGGCTGGTGAGCACAACGGCCCTTTTTCTGGAAATTAATACCCGGAAAACATGTCGTGACAGAAAAGGAAATAAAGTGAGGGGTGTTGGGGGACAACGCAAATGAGAATGAGCAGGTCAAGATTTCCTGTGCTCGCATAAGAAAATGTCGCTGAGGAGATAAAAAATTGGACAAATACAGACATGTTGCCTGAGTGTTTGCCGCTCTCGGCAACCACATCTGCCTCACCACTTTATGCCCCTGTTGTCCACTACATGGTTGTGCAGTGCCAAGGGGGCTCCTGCAGTGCCAAGGGGGCTGTAACCTCAAACGGGGCGTTGACCATCTCAGTAGTGGCTGTGAGCGTATCTGGGGTTGGCTCGGTGGCTGCCTCCATCTTCTTGGAGCTCTCTGTCTCGTGGGGATCAGCCTGCCGCGTCTGCTCCAATATCGGCAGATCTTTGCCTGGTTCTCCTTGGTCCATCATGAAACTAACGAATACTAGGAGACCACTGAAAGGAAAACACAATCGCAATGACAATGAAACAAAAAAGAGAGTGAGGATCGGTTACTGCTTTGCAAAAGTTCTTTTTTTTATCTGAACGAAAATATACCAATATCACGGATCCGCTTACCTTCCCTTCATTGGGAGAGAAGAACAGTGGCAGATGCGTTTCTTGAAGACGGTGAGGGAGAAGGGGATTCAGCGAAGAGTGAAATGATGGTTGCTTCGTCCGTCAAACTTAGACTGCGGAGAGGTGGGGTTTTGTGATACGACGGCTCGTTACTTCCACGCTACGACCGGGGTGACTCTCCGCCTGCATACTGCCTTCTAATTTGGTGGATAGCATTTGGGGCCGCGTGCAGCATGGCCCGCATGTCGGTGAACAAAAGTAAAACAGCATTCAGTAGAGGGAGACGTTTCGATGACCTAGGAGGAGCCAGAAGCGGTATTGTATCCACTGTACTAGTAGTAATTGTTTTTCTGGTAGCTGTAGAGTGTCTCCACTGTACTAGTAGTAATTGTGTCTCTGGGCTGAAGACAAAACAGCCTATCCACCCTAGTAGATAATAAAATCAATTCAAAAGCCCATATATTTACTTAATGAGAGGCACTACCCACATCCAGCACACCGCCCCCAAAAAAACCTGGGTGCTCTTCTTCCTCCTCGCTCCCACCCACCTCACGTCAGCTCGCTCCACTCGTACCCCCAAATTCCTCACCTCACTCCTACAGAAAACCCCAGCTCCCCTTCTTCCTCACTATTACAGAAAAACCTCAGCTCCCCTTCTTCTTCACTCGCACTACAACTAGGCTCGTCATTCATTACTCTTCTCAAATTCGTGAGCGCGATGCACCGTCCTCGAGGAAAATGGAGTCGGCTGACCTCAGCGCCAAGAAGATGAGGCTCCCGCCAGCAGTGATGCCTATTGTAGATCCCGCACCCGGCAGCATGGGGAGAAGCGGTGACCCCGCCCCCACCGAATCCCCGGAACCCGTAAAATCTCGGGTGGACCGCATCAACGATCTCCAGGACGCCGTCCTTGGGGAGATCATCTCGCTTCTCCCCACCAAGGATTGCTGCCGCACCCAAGTCCTCTCAATTCAGTGGGGCCCTTTATGGCACGCCGTGCCCCTTAATCTCGAATGTCGTCAGCTATCTCTCTTCAATGATTTTGAAATCCCCAGAGCCATCGTCTCCTCCCACCAGGGCTCCGTTCAAAGCCTCTGCATCTCGTCATGCTACCTTAGCAAGCATACCATGCCCCGACAAGGACGCTTTGGCGGAAATCCCCTAAATTCATAGAACTACAGCTGCTTGAGTTCTACTATTCCCCTGGAAATCACCTACCAGATACCGAACGCCATCTACCTGTGCCCTCAGCACTGATGTCCATCTCGCGGTTTTCCTCCTCTCTCCACACCACCACCTTTGCACCATGCTATCTACCAGACAATCTGGTATTAAACCTTTGACTCCCATTTCTCAAGAAACATTCACTTGTGCGGGTTCGTATATCAGAGGCCTCATTGCACAACATCATCCACTCCAGTTGTCCTGCCCTGGAGTGCTTGGTGCTTGTTTTCACAGTTAGAGTCGGTTGTCTCCAAATAAAGTCGCCTAACCATCTAAGAATTGGAATTTCTTTTGACGGAAGGCAGCTCATCATCCAAGATGCCCCTTCACTTCAAAGGTTGATCCTTGATACTAGTTATTCACCGTCGCAAATAACCGTCCTCTCTGTGCCTAAACTGGAGACCTTAGGTGTAATACATGATCTTTGTGCTCATTTCAAGATGTTGTTTGGCTCCACAATTCTTCAGGTACTTTATATTATCATCTACACTTGTAACATTTTGTACTAATATTATGTTCTATGCTCAATGAAGAGTTTCTCCATGGATAGCCTATCAATGGTGCTGGATTCTATCAAGATCTTATATATCCAAATGAATAGTTTTGATCCGAACAAGATTATTGGCTTTCTACAATGCTTTCCATGTCTGGAGAAGTTGTATATAAAGGTGATAATTTCACGCACATTGGAAGCCCGCATATAGTGTACTAGAATTAACCGGTCAGCTGTTGCTCTTTCCACACTCTTTTTTTAGACCTTAACTGTTTTCAATCTTCATGTCTATTTAGGCAACAGGACGGGGTAAGAAAGTTATAACCAATCGGTGGATTTGTAAGCACCGGGATTTTCACACTTATCATGACATTCGATTGAAGACAATAACGCTAGAACGATATGTAGCCAACCATGCAAATACT
The DNA here is from genome assembly GCA_021605145.1 of Aegilops bicornis. Taxonomy (NCBI): domain Eukaryota; kingdom Viridiplantae; phylum Streptophyta; class Magnoliopsida; order Poales; family Poaceae; genus Aegilops; species Aegilops bicornis. Next base: position 344,379,821 of record CM038670.1, read on the forward strand.
AGATTTGTCACATTCTTCCTGCTGAATGCGAGGTTACTATTGTCCATCAGGCTTAAGTTTATCAGCAGCATGATTTTGACGGATGGGTATGTCGAAGAGCAAAAAAAGGAGTTTCAGGTGGGCAAAAGAGCTTCTGAACGTGCCGGGCTTCTATTTACAACATATTGTGGTCATAATCTAGTAAATTTTACGACCGGGATGTTCATTCTATGGACTGACCGATCCATTTGATTGTATTTGCCGAAAATAGTCTTTGGAGTTAGATCTTTGTTGCCCTTTTCAACCTGGGTTTTATCTAAACCTGATGAACAATTAACCCTCGTGCTTTTGTACAGTTTGTAAGCTCGATTTAGATGTTCTTGCCCTTTTCAACTCAGCTGTGACTGTCATATTTTCTTTGAAACAAGGCAAATGGCCTGCCATTCGTTTAATTTAGAGTGAAATATTGTAACAAATCCCAACCAAGGGAAATAACATCACTCTCAGCTGCTCGAGCTCACCGTGCATTCTGAAGCCAAGTGATTAGCCCCCACCAGCACCCACAAACTTATTTCGAACTAGCACACCAAATGGGCTGTAAATTTTCATAGGAAAGGCTGCATGATCGTGACAGATTTGGATTTTGACATTTGGGACCCACAAAGAAATAGCCTATCCAAGGTGGTGTCGACTTACTAGCTAGTCAACAAACGTTTCTGCTGGCCAGCCGTTGGATTGGCATCCAACATCTGTCGTGTATCTTCTTTCTCTGGTCTTCTTCCACCAGCCTCCCAAACCAAACCACCCTGTCGCCTCCGCCTCCCATGGCTGGATGCGCCTCAGCCGCCCTACCGTACCCTCCAATGTTGGCCAGTCCCTCCCTCTATTCCCCCACACGTCCTATTATTCTCCAGTGACGTCAGCCCCAACATGAACCCGCACGCCAACCAACCAACCCTCATACTCCCCTCCGCCTGCGACTAGACCGGCACATCTTCCACGGCTCTTGTTCGTTCCGTCCAAGGCCTCGCCGTCGTCCTCGGCCTTGCTTCACTCGCCGTGTGCGGTGCGCCGCCCTCTTGCATTGCCAACGCCGTCAACAACCGAGAGGAACAATGATATGGCTGTACGTGGAGAGTATGACAGTAGGGACCCACCAGCGTCATGGCAGTACACAAGCAAGTGCTTCGTTATTACAAGCCCCAAAAAATGGTTCCTCCTAATGGTTGGACATCTGGGGCTCACGCCATTGTCAACGTAGTCAATAAATGAGAGAATTACACAACGAATGGTGACACTGTGGACCCAGCAGGTCGCGCAGTTGTTATTTACTTTTTTTAGGAACAAGCAGTTGTTATTTATACTAGTTTTAGCGACGGATCAGGGTAACAACGGGGCTGTGCGGGGGCTATGGCCCGTCTAGCCAGGGTTTTATTTATGTTTACCACATCATGAGCCCAGTTGTGTTTTTTTCTTGCTGAAAATGGCTAGCCCAGTTCTATTTTTTAAAAAGAAATAGCCAAACAAGGCCTACTTGCTTTCTCAGCCCTGCTGGGCTGCAAATCTTTCAAGACGAGGAGAGAGTTTCATTCGGTTTCCCCAGAAATGGGTTGTACATTTTTAAAACACATAAAACCGGGAATTAGTTTCATTCTTTTAATTACAAGATTTTAAGTTCCATTGATTTTTATGCCTGGACAATTATTTGGATTTTATATTTATATAAATTATGTTTCAAAATAGTTTGAATGTGACTCAATTTTTCAGGATTAAAAACAGTTGACCACATCGAAATATGCAAAATTTCATATATTTTTTAACCGTGGCCACAATATGGGGTGTAATGCTAACAAAAAGGAGATGGGATCCAAAAAAATTCTTAAGAATTGGCAAATGGGTTGTAAATTATTAGAAATAATGGCAGATGGGTTGTATGCGGTTTCCCACAGATTTGAGGCTGACTTGTGCACCTACTACAGGTTGACGCGTATGCTTTCCTAAAAAATAAGGTTGGCCTTTGCATAGCGCCGTGTCAACTTATTCAACACACGAGAGCAGTGACTGTTGGATGTCCATCCAACAGCCGTCGTGCTTCTTCAATCTCTGCTCTTCCTGCTCCAGCCGCTCAAGCAAGCGCCGGCGGGACTGCCTGCTCCCTCCTCCGGCGGCCGGCTGTGCTACCGCGCAGGCCTCACCGCCCCATCGCTCTCCCATCGCTGGCCTAGCCATCCCTCTACTCACCCACACCTGCTGTTATTCTTCGACGACGGCAGACGAACCAGTAAACCCTCATACTCCCCTGCGCGTGGGAAACAACTACCGAGTTTTCCCTTGCTCCGTGTCGTTCCCTTCCTAGGCCTCGCCATCGTCCACCGCCCTGGTGCTCTCGGCGCGGCGTGGTCAACGTGGTCAACGAACGACATGCGTCGGAAGTGGACTATACATGGAGAGGCTGATAGCTGGGTCCACGGCCGCACACAAGGAAATGCCTCCTTGTTATGCGCAAAATAATGATTCCTCCACCTGACAGCTGGGACCCACCGGAAGGGCCTCTGTATTTCGCGAAAAAAAGTTCCCCCGCTGACAGGTTGGACCCATCAACTATATCTTCGCACGCAAGGAACTGCCTCGTTATTACGCACAAAACAATGAATACCCCCTACTAGCTGGGACCCACCATAGTGGGAGGCTGACTTGTGGGCCTACTAAGATGACGGGGACGGAGGCCTTTGTCAACTTAGTCAATGAACGATTCTAGCTCCAGTGACCGTACGATGTCCATCCAACGGCCTTAGTGCTTCTTCAACCTCTGGTCTTCTTGCTCCAGCCGCCCAAACAAGTGTCGGCCGTGCCGCCTGCTCCTGCCTCCCATGTCCGCTTGTGCTGCCACCGCTAGCAATGCCATCCCCCTATACTCACCCACACCTCCTGTTATTCTCCAGCGACGGTAGCCTCACACCGCAGCCGAAGCAGTCAACCCACGTACTCCCCTCCGCGTGGGCATCCACTGCCGCGTCTTCCCCGGGTCCTCGTCGTCCCCTTCCTAGGCCTCACCGTCGTCCACTGCCCTGGTGCTCTCAGGGCGGCGTGGTCAATGTGGTCAAAGAACGACTTCCATCGGAAGAGTATCAGACGGAGAGAGGCGATACCGGGTCCACGGCCGCAGCAAGGAAGTGCCTCCTTATTACGCGCAAAATAATTATTCCTCCACATGTCAGCAGGGACCCACCAGACGGGCCACCGTATTTCGCGAAAAAAACATTTCCTACTGCTAGGACCCACCAGCTACATCATTGCATGCAAGGAAGTGTGTCCATATTACGGGCAAAAAAATTGATTCGCCACCCTGACTGTTGGGACCCACCAGCTACATCTTCGCACACAAGGAAGTGTCTGACAGTCGGGACCCACCTGGTCGAAGCGTACCTAGCTTTGTCATTCCAGTCGCGAACGTGTACGTACATACTGGTCGATGTAGAGGCGCGCACGTGTCGTAGTAGAGGCGCTCACGTGTCATAGTAGAGGCGCGCACATAGCATGTACACGTACGTGCAGCGGCCAGGGTGCAAGAAAGAAAATATGGCCACGTACGTACATACGGGCGGGGTCTCGAACGCCTACTCGCGCATACATACGGCCAGGGCTCACGTACATGGCTGGGTCTGAACAGAGAAGCTGCACTGTCGTCGTGTTCATGGGGAGGCAACAGAATGCGTCTTGTTCATCGGGAGGCAACGGAATGCGTGTTGTTCACCGGGAGCCAGCCGGCTTGGACGGAACAGCCGATGGAAACGAGGCCTGGCGTACCGCAGAACGGAGGAAACGGCCTTGTGTTCGACTGGCCACGGTCGAAACGGGATCCTGTTCATCGAAGTGCGCGTACCGCAAAACAGAGGAAACGGACTTCTGTTGGACCTCCTATGGTCGAAACGGGGTCCTGTTGACCGGGAGGGGTGTGGCGTACCACAAAACGGAGGAAACAGACTTGTGTTGGAGCGCTATAGTCGAAATGGGGGTCCTGTTCATTGGGAGGGGTGTGGCGTACCGCAAAACGGGACTCCAAGGGATACTGTTCATCTCCACCGTTGACCTCCTCCAGCCTCCACGGGCTACTGTTCATCCACCGTCGACCTCCTCCAGCCTCCACCTGCGACTGTTCATCCACGGGCTCCTGTTCATCCAGCCTCCACCGCGCGCTCCTCCACCGGCTGTCGGATGTGAGGTTCCGGCAAACCCTTAAGGTTCGAACATTGGGGTGCGCGCGAAGTCTCTCCCTCCTACCGATCTACGCTCTAGCTCGCTAAGATCTTGCGGTCGAACTCGACGAACTCGCAACACAGAAAGACACGAGGTTTATACTGGTTCCGGCCACCGTTGTGGTGCAATACCCTACTCCAGTGTGGTGGTGGTGGATTGCCTCTTGGGCTGATGATGAACAGTACAAGGGAAGAACAGCCTCCTGAGGTTGAGGTGTTCTTGTGCTTGTGTAGTAGAGGATGATCTGAACTGGTTTCGGATCCCCTCCCCTTTCTATTGTGGTGGCTTGTCCTATTTATAGAGGCCCTGGTCCTCTTCCCAAATATCGAGCGGGAAGGGAGCCAACAACGGCGGGCAAATTTGAAGGGGGACAGCTAGTACAAGCTATCCTGACAAAAGCGGTCTCCACCTGCGAAAAGCCCTGGGGTGACGCCGTTTTGGGCTCCACGATGACCTCCGCCTTGCCGTCCTCCTGGCCTTGGTCTTGTTGCACCGATATGGCAACCCTTGCCTGATGCATCGGTACTCTTCGCCTGCACTGGCCTCCTTAGCACCAAAGAGGAAATAAGGAAGCTGCGCGCACCGGCGCCCGCCTGGCACCCACCTGGTACCGTTCGTCATGGCTCACGTAATGAGAGCCTCGTGAGTTTTGCCTTGCCTTGATATCTCCGCTCCTCGTGAGCCTGCCTGGCTAAGCCACTCCAGAGGAGGTCTTGCGTCGTCCGCCTCGCGAGGCTTGGACCCTCACGAGGGTCTTGGGTGTCTTGTTGGGGAAGATGGGCTGCTCTGACTGCTTTGTAGCTTATTTGTGGGCATGAGGCGAGCAAGTCTGGGACCCCGTTCCCTGCAGCGACACCGGCTACTGTTCAACCAGCCCTCTCCACGGGGTCCTATACAAACACGCCTCCATGGGCTAATGTTCATCCAGCCCTCCACCGGCTACTGTTCAACCAGCCCTCCACCAGTTACTGTTCAACCTTCCCTCCATGGGGTCCTGTTCATCCAGCCCTCCACGGGGTCCTGTTCATCCACGCCCAACCGGCTCGATCGATCGGGGTCCTGTTCATCCAGCGGCAACACTGGGTCCTGTTCATCCAACCCCCCACCGGGAACTGTTCAACCAAACCCCCCAACAACACTCACTGTTCATCAAGGGATGGAGGCAGCAGTGTTCGGTCGGCTTCAGTTAGCAGCAGTAGCGAACGAAAGAATCGATCAATTGGGTTCAGTTAACAGCCATCGATCGATCGCCGGGTTCGCAGAACGCGTAGCTGCGGCAATCGCTGGCTTCGAGGCGAACGCCACGCCGTGTTCGATTAGAGCCCAACACCTCGCACTCCACGCAGCGTCGTGCATGAGAGAGAGAAACGCGCATCACTCGGCCCCCGACCACCCACCGTACCAGGAACTCCCCGATATTTCACGCGCCCTCGCTTCTACCACGGTTTTTTCCGTCATGGACGGCCCAAAAGAATGTCATGCAGCTGCGTCTCCGGCCCACCCAGGACGAAAAGCCCATTTCTGTCATGATTTTTTGTCACAGAAGTAGGAGCCCATCACATCTATGATGATACCGGGTTTTGTCACAATTATCATCATAGAAGTGTCATAAGTATGACAGAATTTTTTTCGTTCGGCCCTAAATGTCATGGATGTGTCTTTTTTTGTAGTGTAGAGTGATTTTCGGCTAGGTACTAGTTCCCCTTTTTATAACCTAGTACTAGCACCAGTACTAAAAGCTACTAGGTGTGAGCAGGTTTGCACTTAATTATACTATACACTTTGGAATGTGATGGGAACAAGCTCAAGATTAATTGATGGTTTCGGTTTCGAGGCCCGAAACGGCTCCCGATGAGTTTCCTGGAACACAAATTTCAAGTACTATTACCTAATGCGGTCGCACAAGTCAGTGATGTAACTGGTCGTACATGTCATACCAAGTCAATGCGTGTCGCGGGTCCGACCGACCGTAAGTATTACACGATGGAGACTTCTGGTTGTGGCTTCGGGTGATTGTCACGACCAAGAATTCAACAACTAGTGATGAATCAATTACCATCTTTTCCCAAACGACCAAGTATTTTCACAGGAAAACAATACATATAGATGGAGTGATTGTCACGGTTGCAAACCGCCATGGCGCCGCAAGTTCACTACAGCAGCAACCAAGTAGGTCACTGCATCGCTGGCGGGGAAGGAGGGCAACTCACCTCGCCTACGATGCATGCCTAGTGGCACCACCGCAGCTGGTCCCGTGATTTGGCTTCTCCTGCCGTCCATTTGAACAGTTGCACTGGCTGCTCATGCCATTTTGCAGGCAGACACGTTCTTTCCTCCATAGTTGACTCTATTAATATGATCTCTGCCATTAGCCCTAGCTCGAAATTAACGCGACGCTGCCAGATGCTGACATCCCTCAGCATCTCTCCCATGAGATCTACTTGTGCCTCTGCCTTGTGTTGCGCCAGGCGCAACTCCTTCGAACTTACCTCCAATTGATGCGACGCTTCCTTGATCCGATTTTCCCTTGTTGTCCGCCACCTGAAACTCAGCCCTGGCATGTCCTCCGGCGCCACCGATCTGTGATTCCAGAGCAATGGATCCCCTCTAAAAACATGTGGGTTTCGCTCAAAGGTGGCAGTGCTGGGGGCCGCAGCGAGAGGGCAGCCCGCGGGATCCTGGGATCTAAGGGATTATCCATGGCAGGATCCTCCATGGCGGGATCCGGTGGGCGAGGCGGGGAGGCGAGCCTAGGCGCTAGGAGAGCCCTACGAGGCTAAGATAAAGATAGTACTACTCCACTCCGTCCATATTTAAATACAAAGGCCACCAACAGTAGCCCAGGTAAATTTTGGTCATGCTACCTGCGTCCTGGTTTATTGGCCCCTTTTTTTGTGCCAGTTTTTTTTACCATATGAGTATGTTCAAATGCGTTCGGTGATATTAGTTTTTATGACATGCATAAATATATGTTACTTAAAAAATATGGTCAAAATTGGCAGAAAATATGAAGGAGACCAATGGAAGTGGCAACCCATGATTTAACTACTCGCATGCACGCAGTAGAGTAATAATGTCTTTCTGAACTACTTCCTCCCTCACGGCCACTCAATTTGCATGTGCTGTATTAATTGACCATCAATAAAGTGAAGGACTTTACACACGTCAAATTATCACATGGGGTGAATCTTCGTACAAAAGTGTGTCCCACCATGTACCCGCGTGTGCATGCGAGGGAATGAGTGCGTGTGTGCACATCTTCGTTTCGTGCATGTACTGCCAGTGTGCATGAGAGAGGACGAGTACATTCTTTTGGACTCAGCAGCACGTCACTGTGACCAATCCACACAAGGAGGTCGCGACAACGCCTCCACATGTTCCATGTGGCTTCATGAACTGAAAAAGGGAGAGACACTGTGTAGCGTGCCATTGGAATTCTAATTTATGTGTTTTGCAGATACTGGAAGTACTAGTAAGGTACACGTGCATTGCACGCATTAGATTTGGCAACCAAATTATGAATAAATACCATACTATAGCATGTAAGCTTTGAGTCATATATGCATGATGTAGACGTTCGTTTAATTATTATAGTTCATCTCATTCAAAATCAATTAGTTTTTATAAAAAAGTTAATCTATTTTATGATTCATGGAATTGTGTATTGTAAAGCATAAAGTAAAAACAAATAATGGCCATTCAACTAGAAAAAAAGTTTGGGCAGTTATGATACGGAAGATTCTAGAACAAAGGAGAAGCACTTGTGTTTTGAGGTTTATGCATTATGCTTAAGTTTAACAATGGAGTCTTATAGATTGTACATGTGGCAAAATCTGGTGGGGGGCTAGAAGATGGTGCTAGAGGCCAAGTGGAGGGAGACTATGAAGAGTGCACAAGTGCGAGATCGATATTTAAAGAGAGGGGGCGAGAATGTGCGCGGTTGCGCACAATGGCGGAGCCATGAAAAATAAATGAGCTAGGGGCCCAAGCATTGCTAATCCTTTATGAGGAGGTCCAATTCATCAACTTAAACCATTTTACCAGCAATTGATCTACTGATCACATTCATATTAGCCTCAATATATAGTGATGTTAGGGGGGCAGGGCCCTTGCTGCCCCCTGTCTTCACCATTGTGCACGTGTCTGAGAGATGAAGCGGAAGCCATGGATGATGAGAGGGGGACGTAGGATATATAATTAATGCGGGTGGATTAGCTATGTAATCCTATATAGAGAGGTGTAGATTGATCGATGTTTACATGGGAAAGAGGGTGAGACCTGACTAGATATATAGATTGACTGGTTTGTGTGGAAAACTGGGAAAGACCTAGCTATATATACACACACACATAGAGGAACATCGATCGTTGCGCATGCACGTGAGAGATAAAGAATGCCCGAAATGATGAAGAGGGGGAGGTGTGTGTGTGTGCATGCATGGGAGACCGACCTGAAGAAAAAGATTGCATGTGTGCGATGGATAATGCCGAGTGGTAGTGTGTGTGCATGCATGCACGAGAGAAAGTTAGTGGTACAATTATCAAGAGAAGACGATTGTGTGGGTGTAAAAGACTAGGTGAGGTCATAATCAATGTAAAGTTGAATTCAAATATTTGAATAAGAGATCATGATGTTTGAAACTCATGCATGCATGAATATAACTGAGATATGCACGGTGTGGTTTGGAAATGAGCATGCTATACGTTATACACATTGAACAAGGTCAGACTGATTTGATTTTGAGATACCGATGGCAGACATCATTTGGCCACATTGCATCCATGCATGGACACACTATTCTATTTGGAGATGATTTGTGGCTTTCACATCACATATCTATATCTATACCCCTAGATAGTGTGCCAATAACTTTGAAAGATGGTCGTTGGATGAAGCCAATCCAACGGTGCAGAGATGGAAAATCCGAGCACTACTGGCCGTTGGATATCATCCACATTCCACCAGATTTTGCCACGTGTACAATCTAGAAGATTCCATGGTTGAACTTAAGCATAATGCAAAAACCTCAAAACACAAGCACTCCTCCTTTGTTCTAGAATCTTCCGTATCATAATTTCCCAAATTTGTTTCTACATGAATTGCCATTATTCTTTTTTTACTTTATGCTTTACAACGCACAATTCCGTGAATCTTAAAATAGCTTAGCTTTTTTATAAAAACTAAATGATTTTGAATGAGATGAACTATAAGAATTAAATGAACATCTACATCATGCATATATGACTGAAAGCTTACATGCTATACTGTGGTATTTATTCATAATTTGGTGGCCAAATCTCATGTGTGCAATGCATGTGTACCTTACTAGTCTAAATGGTGTTTGTGAGTGTGTTGTGTGTGTTAAACACATTGTATGTAGTATCATACATGGTTTAGATTACGAACATCTAGCTAGAGCATACATGTACTATGATTTGAATTCAACATAAAATGGATACATATATTTGAATTTGAGATCGTATGTACATGTAGTTCGTATTTATATAGGAATTTACTACTCCTATATTCATGTGATGTGTTGTGAATATAATATTTAGATGGTTGTATAACTAACCCGAGTACAATCCCATTCAAACAGGGAAAATGTACTCAAATTTACTCCATATGCTAGACAACACGAATTGTTTTTTGTTTGTTGAGAGAAGTGCAAATTGATTTGGTACTGTACACGTTATGTTTGTTGTCTGGATATTTTTAGTTTTGTTGTTGTTGTATTTGAATGCATTTCTAGTAATATAGTAAAACAGGACATGGCTCTCTCTAGTGATGAGGTGCGAATTGTCTTTTTTTTGTACACATTAATCTTGTTGTCCCGAAATTTCAAGCGTGCCTTGTTATCCTGAAATTTCAAGCTAGCATCTCTGTCTATCGTGATGCGAAACTCCTGCCTCTTCAATCCGTGCCTTGTTACCCCAAAATTACAACGCGCGCGAAAACTCCCACATCCTGCGAAATCCCGACACGCGAAATGCTTGTGATACCCCTGAACCGAAAGAACTGCCTAGCTCAAATCGGTGGGGGTACTTTAGTAACTTACTCCACATTTCGGACAAGCACGTCCCAAAGCCATGGTTCCCCCCTCCCATCCCATCCGGCCACCCATTCATACACCAAGGCGGCGAAAACCCACGAAGCCCCACACCCTCCTCCGTCCGCCACCCAGCCGGAGCCTCTTCCCCGACGACGTCGTCCACAGCAACACCTCGGCGTCCCTCATCCACCGCACCGGATGAGGATCCGTCGTCGATCTCGTCATCCCGCCGGTTCAGCCACCCCGTCCTCCACCTCCAAGGAGCTGCCCCGATGTTCCCTCGTCTTTCACGCCACCTGCATTCCCACATCACCGTCTTCACCTGCACCACCAGAAGAGCAGCATCATCACCGATTCCTCGGATGAAACTGAGGCCTAATCGGCGCCACCAAAGAGGTTCTACATTAATCACCGCATTTTCTTCTTTATTTGATCTCACGGTGCTACTGGCAGTCGGTCCTGAGCCAACATGGCGCGGCTCCATCCACGGCGGCGTCGCTGGCCACTTCTTCCACGGCATCGCTTCCTCGGCAGCGACGTCCACATCAGTAGGAGTTGCTGCTGCTTTGGCTCTCGCTCACGCTGCTGCTCTGCTCTTGCTCTCGGTCACCTGCCTGGTCTGCTCTTGCTCTTGCTCTTGCTCGCGTTGCTGCTCTCGCTCTTGCTCTTCCTTGCGCTGCTGCTCTCGCTCTTGCTCTTCCTTGCGCTGCTGCTCTACTCTTGCACGCGCTGCTGCTGCATGAGCAGCAGATCCTGCTCTCCCTCGAGCCCCAGCAGCTGCTACCCGAGATGCTGCTACATGACCAGCTGCCCCGGCTCTCGCACGCGCTGCTGCTCCGGGCGTTGCTGCTGCTACTACTACTTTTCCGCTACTAGTGCGTTCCGTTTTGATAGTAAAATTCAGTTTCGACAGCAAAATTCAGTTTCGACAGTTAAATTCAGTTTCGACAGTTAAATTCAGTTTCGGCAGTTAAGTTCAGAGATGAGCGGCTGAAGTATTTTGCATCTAGCACTTTGTGGTTATGTATTTTACATCATTTATTGGAGATGCTATTAGAATTCCACTCAGGTTAACATTGTCTCTCTTGTCCGGCTTCAGCCTCACCGTCATACAACTCACCGGAGCTGCTCCAACGATGAAACCCTCCATCACAGCGGAGCAGTACCCCGGGCTCCATCTCCAGATGCCTAAGTGAAGGAAATATGCCCTAGAGGCAATAATAAAGTTGTTATTTTATATTTCCTTATATCATGATAAATGTTTATTATTCATGCTAGAATTTTACTAACCGGAAACTTGATACATGTGTGGATGCATAGACAAAACACCGTGTCCCTAGTAAGCCTCTACTAGACTAGCTCGTTAATCAAAGATGGTTAAGTTTCCTAAACATAGACATGTGTTGTCATTTGATGAACTGGATCACATCATTAGGAGAATAATGTGATGGACAAGACCCTTCTGTTATCTTAGCATAATGAACATTCAGTTTTATTGCTATAGCTTTCTTCATGTCATATACATATTCCTTTGACTATGAGATTATGCAACTCCCGGATACCGGAGGAATGCCTTGTGTGCTATAAAATGTCACAACGTAACTGGATGATTATAAAGATGCTCTACAGGTATCTCCGAAGGTGTTTGTTGGGTTGGCATAGATCGAGATTAGGATTTGTCACTCCGAGTATCGAAGAGGTATCTCTGGGCCCTCTCGGTAATGCACATCATAATAAGTCTTGCAAGCAATGTGACTAATGAGTTAGTTGCGGGATGATGCTTTACGGAACGCGTAAAGAGACTTGCCGGTAACGAGATTGAACTAGGTATGAAGATACCGACGATCGAATCTCGGGCAAGTAACATACCGATGACGAAGGGAATAGCATATGTTGTCATTACGGTACGACCGATAAAGATCTTCGTAGAATATGTGGGAACCAATATGAGCATCCAAGTTTCTTTGTTGGTTATTGAATGAAGAGGTGTCTCGATCATGTATACATAGTTCTCAAACCCGTAGGGTCCACACGCTTGACGTTCGATGACGACTTTGTATTATATGAGTTATGTGATTTGGTGACCGAATGTTGTTCGGAGTCCCGGATGAGATCACGGACATTACGAGGAGTCTCGAAATGGTCAAGAGGTAAAGATTCATATATAGGACGATAGTATTCGGACACCGGAAGTGTTCCGGGGGTACCGGGTACGTATCGGGTCACCGAAAGGGGTTCCGGGCACCCCCCCCCCCCCGGCAAAGATATGGGCCTTATTGGGCCTAGGGCGAGACAGACAAGCCCCTTGTGGGCTGGTGTGCCCCCATATGGGCCGATCTAAGTTGAGAAAGGGAAAGTGGAGGAGGAAAGGAAAGAGAGGGATTAGGATTCCCCCTTCCTTTCCCCTCTCCCCTCTTTCCTTCCCCCCTCCATAGATAAGGAAAGGGGGAGGCCGAATTGGAGGAGGCCCCCAAGTAGGATTCCTCCTACTTGGGGCGCCCCAAGGCTGCTCCCCTCCCTGTCCCACCTATATATACATGGGGAGGGGGCTCCTAGAATACACACCAACAATTGTTAGCCGTGTGCGGTGCCCCCCTCCACAGTTTACGCCTCCGATCATATTCACGTAGTGCTTAGGCGAAGCCCTGCATGGATTACTTCACCATCACCATCACCACACCGTCTTGCTGATGTAACTCTCCCTCGACACTTTGCTAGATCAAGAGTTCGAGGGATGTCATCAAGCTGAACGTGTGCATAACTCAGAGGTGTCGTACGTTCGGTGCTTGATTGGTCGGAACGAGAAGAAGTTCGACTACATCAACCGCGTTAACAAACGCTTCCACTTTCGGTCTATGAGGGTACATGGACACACTCTCCCCCTCTCGTTGCTATGCATCTCCTAGGTAGATCTTGCGTGAGCGTAGGAATGTTTTTGAAATTGCATGCTACATTTCCCAACAGTGGCGTCCGAGCCAGGTCTATGCGTAGATGATATGCACGAGGAGAACACAAAGAGTTGTGGGCGGTGATACTCATACTGCTTACCACCAACATCTTATTTTGATTCGGCGGTATTGTTGGATGAAGCAGCCCGGACTAACCTTACATGACCACATTCATGAGACCGGTTCCACCGACAAACATGCAACTAGTTTTGCATAAAGGTGGTTGGCGGGTGTCTATTTCTCCAACTTTAGTTGAATCGAATTTGACTATGGCCGGTCTTTGTTGAAGGTTGAAACAACAAACTTGATGAAACACCGTTGTGGTTTTGATGCGTATGTAAGAATAGTTCTTCCTAGAAGCCCGTAGCAGCCACGTAAAACTTGCAACAACAAAGTAGAGGATGCCTAACTTGTTTTTGCAGGGCATGTTTTGATGTGATATGGTCAAGACATGATGTGATATACGTTGTTTTATGAGATGATCATGTTTTGTAAAAGTTATCGGCAACTGGCATGAGCCTTATGGTTGTTGTTTTATTGTATAAAATGCAAACACCATGTAATTGCTTTACTTTATCACTATGTGTTAGCGATAGTTGTAGAAGCAATAGTTGGCGAGACGACCACGACACTACGATGGAGATCAAGGTGTCGAGCCGGTGACGATGGAGATCTTGACGTTGCTTTGGAGATGGAGATCAAAGGCACAAGATGATGATGGCCATATCATGTCACATATATTGATTGGATGTGATGTTTACCTTTTATGCATCTTGTTTTGCTTAGTACGGTGGTAGCATTACAAGATGATCCCTTAGAAAACTTGCAAGGTATAAGTGTTCTCCCTGAGTATGCACCGTTGCGAAAGTTCTTCGTGCTGAGACACCATGTGATGATCGGGTGTGATAGGCTCTATGTTCACATACAACCAGTGCAGGAGAGTTTTGCACATGCGGAATACTCGAGTTAAACTTGACGAGCCTAGCATGTACAAACATGGCCTCTGTCGGGGATATACCCCGCGGCATAAACCGGCCAGAAGTATAACCCGGCCGGACTTGGCGGTTTACTTGAGATCCGGCTGACACTTGGCGATTCACTGGCGACCCATACGACTGGCGGTTTATAAGCAACCCACCTGGTCATTATGACTCACTGGTGATCCGGCATACGGGACAGACGGGTGACAAGGCCCAAGGCCCAGAAGGCCGGTTCACGTTTAATGGTGGGCCGGTTTGTGAGGAAAGCGTAAGGACTATTCTCCTACAAAGGAAGCAAGACTAGGACTCCACTTGTAATAGAGTAATCCTAATCCAACTAGGACTAGTCATGTAAACCGCCCCTTCAACATATATAAGGAGGGGCAGGGCTCGCCAAAGAGGGGAAGCTAGAAGCAAGAAGAAACAATCTTAGGGCTAGACACAAAGAGGAGAGCCGGTTTACGATGACTCCCTCGTGATGATAATGAGACCTAGCCTCAAACAGCATGTAGGATTTTTTCCAGATGATGTTTCCTGGGGCCCAAAGCTGTCTAAATCCCTGTCTTGTGTTGCGTCTCTCGATTCCGCTCAACCCCTCTCAAGCTACCACATAGATGCGTTGGCCTCGCGACTAAGTCCTGACACTAAGGACATCTGCCGTGACAAAACACGACAGTTGGCGCCCCCCGTGGGGCATGCGCACGGTGGTGTTGAGTTCTTGGAGGGATCTCTTTCAGGGATCGAGAAGCTTGCGATTCGTCACACGTGGAAGAGCCAGCAAATTTATTGTTTGTGATCGGAATTAGCTTTGGAGCTGATAGTACAAGGATCAAGAGAAATTAAGGTGACATTGAGTACAGAACCGCCTTTATTGCAGATCGAAGACGTGCACAAGATCAATCAAGCGCAGGGATCAAATCATGCAGATTGACAAGAATACTAGAAGAATTTTCATAGCGTAATTTGCGCCTACCAAGCGGTCAAGTCGCCGAGTCAAGGTTGCCAAAAAAATCGTTGCAGTACCAACCTGTACGGCGTCCGTATTCGACTGCTACTGCATCTCCCCTGGTCCAATGATCAAGGCTGCGAGAGGTTCAATCGGCCAAGGTACCACGTTTGTGTTGTTGTTCTCCACGTCATAAAAAAATCAGCAATCAACAGCAAAAGCAGAGAGCCACGGCTGCCAGCGTCTCCTGCATGCAAGGACGGAAGCATATACGCTGTTTAAAAAAAGAGAAAGAAGGGAAGCCCACGATCCAGAGGAAAACACGGACGGGGACTCATCCAACCGACCACGACCCGGACTTGTTCCATGACCCGCCTCTGCTTCTGTTGCCTCAAGCTACCCAGCGTCTCCGTGCCTCCGTGTTTCTGAGCTGTCCGCGGCGAGCCAACCACTCTGAGCTGCAGCCGCGCTGTGCCTCCGGCTCCCTCTACTTCAGAACCCGGCGTCGCCTCGGCTCTTAGGCATGCTGGATGACCTCGGCGCCTCCGGCCCGTTGAGCCGTCGCCGGAGAAACCATTCCGCGCCTCTGGATTGTATCCGTCGAGCCGCTCGCCCCGCAGCTGCAAGCCGCTATTGCTGCCTGACATGCTGCTATGGCCTGCTATGGCACGCGCCCAACCATTTTACCCGAGGCCAGCGAGCAAGCCGCCGTCACCCATGGCTGCGCCCTGCCTCCGCCGACCCAGGTCGCTGAGTGGCCTTGCCGCCGCCTCGCATGCTGCTACTTCCATTTGTGGCCGGGCCCGAGTCACCCGGAGGAAATCACGGAGCTGGATTGGGCCGGAGCCACTACAACCCGGAAACAAAAATGAACGAGGACTGCTCCATCGCCCGTGCGTTTCGCCATGGCCCGAACGGGTCGCCGCCCTATCGCGCCAGCGACGGCCGCTTGCCACTCGCCGTCACGCTCGGAGTCGCCTTTGCCGGGCGTCCGGCACGCCGCTTCGGCCTGCCTTGCCTTGTGGGCCCTCTTCCCTGTGGCTGCGCTAAGCTGGCTATGGTTGAGTTTCTCCAACCCACCGCTGTCGCGGATGCATTTCGTCGACCCACCGGAGTGCCCTCGTTACAACCTCTGAACCGTCCTCACTTATGATGTCTCCACAGACTCGTGCTCCACTACTAACCCGCCACCGGGTTACCGCGCCATTGAGTTATCCCGTCGGTCGCTAGTTCGACCCCGGCGTCGAACCTCCATTTAAGCCGCCAGGTCCCTGTCCTCAGCGGTGCTCCTCCGGTGAACCGCCCCGTTCTAAACTGTCGTGCCTCGTCATCCGCCGGTGCCCTCAGGACCGGCTTCTACCGCGCGCTGCGGCTGCCCTAAGCCGCCGCTGCTATCAGATTGGTGTACTTCAAATGACAAAAGAAAGTGTTGCGGGCGGACTGTTACAGAAAGCTCACGCCAAAGGAAGAGGAGGGTCAAACTGGATACATGTTTGTCTTCCCTACACATGCATGAAAGCAAATTCAATTAGTATTGCACGGAACTATTACTGGAACAGAGCAATGAGTCATCATCGCAATGAGTCATCATCTGCTGGTCCATCCGGATTACATCCAAACAATATCTAGCGCCAGCGTTTGTGTCCATTCGACAAAAAATACCAGGTGCTATCTTTTCTATATTTTTTTATACATTTTTTAAAGGACAATTACTTTGGCCTGCGATGTTTATGATGCAGGATAATTGTTCACTACATCAAAACGACGTGGTTAACTCGCCCGCGCCGGTTTATAGCATCGCGGTCGATTCATCTGTCTGAGCCGGCTCTGATGTTACGGTCGTCTTTACCGTCCGTCTCTCGCGGTCTGATCTACATCAACACACCGGGCCGCACTTGTCTGGATGAGCTGTTTATTGAGCATGAGCCAGTCACTGCTTGGGTAGCCCGGTTTTCTTTCAAACTGGAGGCGAATTATCATCAACCGTCGTCTACACTGGATGGCTCAATGGGCAGGCGCACAAGTCGCCGCCACTAAAGTTTTGGTTAACTTCAAATCGCCAGTTGAAAGGAACCATTGGCCGAGTTGCTGACACGGCTCGTACGGAATCATTTACAACCCGACGCAGTCACCTCAACCTTCTATGGATTCACATCATGCGATCAACACCAATGATATACAAGTTATGCCGGTTCATATCACGGTCAAATATGGAGAGTTTCAGGCCAACTCCTTGAGTCACCTTTCAAACTCGGGAGCTACGATGACATGATTCAGCAAATCTTGCCGGTTTTAGAAAATTTAAGAACCCCAGGAGGATGGAGCGAAATATAACCCGGTCCCGGAGGCTACTATTATATTCTTGAAAATTTGAAGACCGTCAGAAAATTTCCGGCTTAGAAAGTATATGAAGGTTACAAAAACCCAGCTCAATGAAGAAGTTCCGGACCATCAGAAAGGATTCCGGTTTAAAGTCCGGTTCAAGGGAAGTCAGTTTCACTGAAGCTCTCAAATATCCGGTTTACAATCCGATTCAAGGGAAATCTGTTCTCTCACAAAGCTCAGAAACTCTTAAATCTGGTTTAAAAATGTCCGGTTTAAAAAGGAATTAACTTCTCGCAAGCTCGAGTTTAAAGGCCGTCAGAAAATTACTGGCTGAAAATGAAGATTCTGGTTTAAAATCCGGTTCAAGGGAAAGATGTCTCTCACAAAGCTTTGAAGCTCTCAATATCCGGTTTAACATCCGGTTCAAGAAGGATTTATCTCTTGCAAAAAGTTAAAGGGTGCCAAAGAGGACCTCCTGCCATGATGCACGGTTCAAACATGGGTATCATGCCTTATTGGCTTATCATATTATTGATCACTTGGGGGCTTGGTCGTATCCGAACCATAGCTACACATCTTGATCGGCTTAATGCCACAACATCCCTTGGGGGCTTTGGTCGTATCCGAACCATAGTCAACCTCTTGATCGGCTCAATGCCACAACATCACTTGGGGGCTTTGGTCGTGTCCGAACCATAGTCACACCTCTTGATCGGCTCAATGCCACAGCATCACTTGGGGACTTGGTCAAGTCTGAACCATAGTCACGCCTCTTCATCGGCCTAGTGCCACAGCATCACTTGGGGGCTTTGGTCGAACCCGAACCATCGCTACACCTCTTGATCGGCGTAATGCCAACGCATCATTTGGGGACCTGGCTGACTCGAACCATAGCTACGCCTTTTGGGGGCTTGGTCGTGTCCGACCATGGTAATACCTCTTGATCGGCTCAAAGCCTCATTTGCAAAAGGTTTTATCTTTGCCTTTGCTTGAATTCTGTTCTTTTTGCTAAAGACCTTTTTCTCTTGTTGCGTTTTAAACCGACATTGTTAACCCGGTTCGACGGTCAATTACAAATTGACGGAACACAGTCAAATCTTAATCCGGAGACTATCTGCCCGGTCTGATTTTCTGTTACCATCTTATTATGGAATAAACATGTGTTCAACCTGGTACGGTTTTATCATAAACCGGCAAAGTATGAAAGGAGTTATCATTACTCAAGATTGGGGTTATCACCCTTACTACAAAAAGTTGGTAAAACCAACAATGTGATTCAATGTCACAGGTATGATATATTTCATATTTGATTATTCTTAAGTGCATCCTTGGTTATAAACCCAGGTTATATGTTGGGCATTATGACCCGTTCGGCGGTAAACCGCCAAGACACTTTAAACTTGTTGTATGCAGAAACAGGTTGAATAAAGCATGATTATAAATCGCTGGCGTTTATTAAACCGGCCTGGCTTTAAGACGATAAGTCGCCAGTATATGATGAGAAATTATCCGGTGTTTATTAAGCCGACCTAGCTTGGGACTATAAGTCGCCAATATATATTTGGATTGCGCCATTGGAATCATGCGCTTATAAATCATTGGGTTATATTATTCAAATAGCCAAACTTGGCTGAATTTTCATTATGATATTGAAAGAATAAGGTTTTCATACCGGATTATATTATCTTGAGTAGCCAACATGGCTGGATATTATTATGGTTATTAATAACCGGTATTATTGAGGTTTTCAAAGTCGCTTTAGCACAATGGCTATTATTTTATCAAAGGATATGATTTATTCTACAATGGAAGGAATAGTCCCGAGTCGGCTGCAGCTTACGACCCGACACTTGGGGGCTACATTATTCAAATTGAGATTACATGCAAGTCTCATGTCGCTGCAAGCATGCACCATGACACTTGGGGGCTAATGCAAAGTCATTTTTATTGGCCTTATTGAAGACCCGACTCATCATATCATAATGAGCCGGCCCTTGGGGGCTACACATCGCTGCTCAAGTCTACGTGATCATATTTATAAAGTCCCTGCTCATTATTGCATAATGACCCGACCCTTGGGGGCTACATTGGTTGAAGTTTTATCGGCATCAGTCAATTACAAGTCCCAAGTTGCTGCAAGCATGACAACCCGGCACTTGGGGGCTACATAATATGGAGTATTCAACTTTTACTAATGACTAGGATGAACAACATCGATTTCTTCGAAAATGGCAGTATTTATATTGAAGCAAGTCTTAAGCCATCACTTTGTTCTGCTCAAGACTTGGGGGCTACAAGTATTATATTATTATCAGAGAAATACTTTCAAATTCTCTGTTTTGAGCAAACCAGGTTGACCCGGTGTCACCAATTATTATGACCCTGTGTCTGCAACCCGGCATCATCAATAATCATGAACCGGCGTTGGCAACAATCATGAACCGGCGTTGGCAACAATCATGAACCGGCGTTAGCAACAATCATGACCCGGAATTATCAGTTTTTATAACCCGGTAATTTTGGTAATATTAAACCGGCAAGTTTTACATCTTCAAACCGGCCGGATATCAGATGAGTATTTCAAGACCAAAATTTCTTAAGCCGGAGTTTTGGAAGCCGACTCAAGTGGATAATTCTTCACAATATTTTTCTATGAGAAACCAACGTCAGTAATTTAAAGTATGAAGCTGGTTATTGATCCGGATTTTCTAGAAGGAGGGAATGACAAGGACTTAAGGATGATCAGGTGTCGGTCTACAAGAATTCTTAACCCGGAGCACAACCCGCCAAATTTGTTCTTGTGTTTATGTTGCAGATCAGTTTAACATGGACAAATCCAAATTAAACTGGGGGCTAATGTCGGGGATATACCCCGCGGAGTAAACTGGCCGGAAGTATAACCCGGCCGGACTTGGCGGTTTACTTGAGACCCGGCTTACACTTGGTGATTCACTGGCGACCCGCCCTGACCTGGCGGTTTACAAGCAACCCATCTGGTCATTATGACTCACTGGTGATCCGGCATACGGGACAAACGGATGACAAGGCCCAAGGCCCAAAAGGCCGGTGCACGTTTAATGGTGGGCCGGTTTGTGAGGAAAGCGTAAGGACTATTCTCCTACAAAGGAAGCAAGACTAGGACTCCACTTGTAATAGAGTAATCCTAATCCAACTAGGACTAGTCATGTAAACCGCCCCTTCAACATATATAAGGAGGGGCAGGGCTCCCCAAAGAGGGGAAGCTAGAAGCAAGAAGAAACAATCTTAGGGCTAGACACAAAGAGGAGAGCCGGTTTACGGCGACTCCCTCGTGATGATAATGAGACCTAGCCTCACACAGCATGTAGGGTTTTTTCTGGATGATGTTTCCCGGGGCCCGAAGCTGTCTAAATCCCTATCTTGTGTTGCGTCTCTCGATTCCTCTCAACCCCTCTCAAGCTACCACATAGATGCGTTGGCCTCGCGACTAAGTCCTGACACTAAGGACATCTGCCGTGGCAAAACCACGACAGCCTCGGAACACTGGAGACCGAAAGGTCGAACGTGAATTATATAGTAGATATGGTCAATATAGAGATGTTCGCCATTGATGACTACTCCATCTCATGTGATGATCAGACATGGTTTAGTTTATTTGGATCACGTGATCATTTAGATGACTTGAGGGCTTTCTATATAAGTGGGAGTTCTTAAGTAATATGATTAATTGAACTTAATTTATCATGAACTTAGTCCAAATAGTTTTTGCATATCTTTGTTGTAGATCAATAGCTCGCGTATAGCTCCCATGTTTTATTTTTAATATGTTCCTAGAGAAAACTAAGTTGGAAGATGATAGTAGCAATGGTACAGAATGGGTCCATGATCTGAGGATTATCCTCGTTGCTGCACAGAAGAATTATGTCCTTGATGCACCGCTAGGTGTGAGACCTATTGCAGGAGTTGATGCAGACGTTGTGAACGTTTGACAAGCTCGGTATGATGACTACTTGATAGTTTAGTGCACCATGCTTTACAGATTAGAACCGGGACTTCAAAAATGTTTTGAGCGCCACAGAGCATATGAGATGTTCCAAGAGTTGAAATTGGTATTTTGGACTCATGCCCATGTCGGGAGGTATGAGACCTCTGACAAGTACTTTGCCTACAAGATGGAGGAGAATGGCTCAGCCAGTGAGCATGATCTCAGAATGTCTAGGTAGTACAATCACTTGAATCAAGTGGGAGTTAATCTTCCAGATAAGATAGTGATTGACAGAGTTCTCTAGTCACAATCACCAAGCTACTAGAACTTCGTGATGAACTATAATATGCTAGGGTATGATGAAAACGATTCCCGAGCTCTTCGCGATGCTGAAATCGGTGAAGGTAGATATCAAGAAAGAGCATCAAGTGTTGATGGTTGACAAGACCACTAGTTTCAAGTAAAAGGGCAAGGGAAAGAAAAGGGAACTTCAAGAAGAATGGCAAGCAAGTTGCCACTCCCGTGAAAAAATCCCAAAGCTGGACCCAAGCCTGAAACTGAGTGCTTATACTGCAAAGGAAATGGTCACTGGAAGTGGAACTGCCCCAAACATTTGGCGGATAAGAAGGATGGCAAAGTGAACAAAGGTATATTTGATATACAGATTATTGTGTACCTTACTAGTGTTCATAGTAGCCCCTGTGATTTTTATACTAGTTCAGTTGCTAAGATTAGTAACTCGAAACAGGAGTTACATAATGAACAGAGACTAGTTAAGGGCGAAGTGACGATGTGTGTTGGAGGTGATTCCAAGGTTGATAAGATCACCATCGCACACTCCCTCTACCTTCGAGATTAGTGTTGAACCTAAATAAATGTTATTTGGTGTTTGCGTAGAGCATGAATATGATTGGATCATGTTTATTGCAATAAGGTTATTCATTGAAGTCAGAGAATAATTGTTGTTATGTTTACATGAATAAAACTTATATGGTTATACACCCAATGTAAATGGTTTATTGAATATCAATCATAGTGATACACATATTCATAATATTGATGTCAAAAGATGCAAAGTTGATAATGATAGTGCAACATATTTGTGGCACTGCCGTTTAGATCATATTGGTGTAAAGCGCATGAAGAAACTCCATGCAGATGGATTTTTGGACTCACTTGATTATGAATAATTTGATGCTTGCGAAACATGCCTCATGGGCAAGATGACTAAGACTCCGTTCTCTGGAACAATGGAGCGAGCAACTAACTTATTGGAAATAATACATACCGATGTATGTGGTCCGATGAGTGTTGAGGCTCACGGTGGGTATCGTTGTTTTCTGACCTTCACCGATGATTTGAGCAGATTTGGGTATATCTACTTAATGAAACACAAGTCTGAAACATTTGAAAAAGTTCAAAGAATTTTAGAGTGAAGTGGAGAATCATCGTAACAAGAAAATAAAGTTTATACAATCTGATCGCAGAGGCGAATATTTGAGTTACGAGTTTGGCCTTCATTTAAAACAATGTGGAATAGTTTCACAACTCACGCCACCTGGAACACCACAGCGTAATGGTGTGTCCGAACGTCGTAACCATACTTTATTGTATATGGTGCAATCTATGATGTCTCTTACCGATTTACCACTATCATTTTGGGGTTATGCATTAGAGACAGCTACATTCAAGTTAAATAGGGTACTATCTAAATCCGTTGAGATGACACCGTATGAACTGTGGTTTGGCAAGAAACCTAAGATGTCGTTTATTAAAGTTTGGGGTTGCGATGCTTATGTGAAAAAGCTTCAGCCTCATAAGCTCGAACCCAAATCGGAGAAGTGCATCTTTATAGGATACCCAAAAGAAACTGTTGGGTACACCTTCTATCACAGATCCGAAGGCAAGATCTTTGTTGCTAAGAATGGATCCTTTCGAGAGAAGGAGTTTCTCTCGAAAGAAGTGAGTCATCCGATCTCATGATGCCTACACCAACTAGAGAGGAAGCTAATGATAATGATCACGAAACTTCAGATCAAGTTACTACCGAACCTCGTAGGTCAACCAGAGCATATTCCGCACCAGAGTGGTATGGTAATCTTATTCTCGAAGTCATGTTACTAGACCATGACGAACCTACAACTATGAGGAAGCGATGATGATCCCATATTCCACAAAATGGCTTGAGGCCATGAAATGTGAGGTAGGATCCATGTATGAGAACAAAGCATGGACTTTGGTTGACTTTCCCGATGATCGGCAAGTCATAGAGAATAAATGGATCTTCAAGAAGAAGACTGACGCTGATGGTAATGTTACTGTCTACAAAGCTTGACTTGTTGCGAAAGGTTTTCGACAAGTTCAAGGTGTTGACTACAATGAGATTTTCTCACTCGTATAGATGCTTAAGTCTGTCCGAACATGTTAGCAATTGCCGCATTTTATGAAATCTGGCAAATGGATGTCAAAAATGCATTCCTTAGTGGATTTATTAAAGAAGAGTTGTATATGATGTAACCAGAAGGCTTTGTCGATCCTAAAGGTGCTAACAAAGTGTGCAAGCTCCAGCGATCCATCTATGGACAGGTGCAAGCATCTCGGAGTTGGAATATACGCTTTGATGAGTTGATCAAAGCATATAGTTCTATACAGACTTGCGGTGAAGCCTGTATTTACCAGAAAGTGAGTGGGAGCACTACAGTCTTTCTGATAAGTATATGTGAATGACATATTGTTGATCAGAAATGATGTAGAATTTTCTGGAAAGAATAAAGGAGTGTTTGAAAGGAAGTTTTCAAAGGAAGACCTCGGTGAATCTGCTTACATATTGGGCATAAAGATCTATAGATAGATCAAGACGCTTTATAAGATTTTTTCAATGAGTACATACCTTGACAAGATTTTGAAGTAGTTCAAAATGGAACAGTCAAAGAAGGAGTTATTGCCTACATTGCAAGGTATAAAGTTGAGTAAGACTCAAAACCCGACCACAGCAGAAGATAGAAAGAGAATGAAAGTCATTCCCTATGCCTCAGCCATAGGTTCTATAAAGTATGACATACTGTATACCAGACCTAATGTGTACCTTGCCATGAGTTTGGCAAGGGGATACTGTCGTGGAATTGTCACAGCAGATGTCCCAGTGAGAGGACTTAGTCGTGAGGCCAACGCATCTATGTAGTAGCTTGAGAGGGGTTGATCAGAATCGAGAGACGCAACATGCAAGACAAAGATTTAAACAGCTTCGGGCCCCGGGAAACACCATCCGGTAACAACCCTACATGTTGTTTGTGGCTAGGTCTCATTATCATCATCAGGGAGTCGTCGTATCTCCGGCTCTCTAGTTGTGTTTAAACTTAACGATTATTCAACCTCTCCCCCTTGGGGTGCCCTGCCCCTCCTTATATATGTTGAAGGGGAGGGTTACATGTAGACTCCATCTCAGACTAAGACTTAAACTATTCTGACTTCTCATCACGTGCTTCTCTCCATGGGCTTCTTAACATCTTGGGCTTCTTAACGTTTTGGGCTTATTAACCCCAAGCGACTCTGTCACAATCTGACTTAAACATCTGGCTTAAACATCTGCCAGCTTAAACTTCTAGCTTAACATCTGCCGGCTTAAACATCTACTGGCTTAAACATCTGGCTTAACATCTGCCGGCTTAAACATCTGGCTTAACATCTGCTGGCTTAAACATCTGTCGGCTTAAACATCTGCTGGGTCACCAATGAAACACCAAGTCCCAGCCGGGTCATAACTCCAGCTGGGTCATACCGCAGGGTATATCCCCGACATTAGCCCCTAGTTTAATTTGGATTTGTCCATGTTAAACTGATCCTGTAAACAAAACACAAGAACAAATTTAACAGGTTGTGCTCCAGGTTAAATATTCTTGTAAGCCAGCACCTGAACATCCTTAAGTCTTTGTCATTTCCTTATTCTAAAAAATCCGGGTCAATAAGCCAGCTTCATAATCAATTTGCTGATGTTGGTTTCTCACAGAGAAAAATCGTGAAGAATAATTTATTTGATTCAGCTCCCAATGCTTAAACATATTGGTCTTGAAATACTCATCTGATCTTTAGCCGGCTTGAAATTGTAGATCTTGACAATTTATGATTACCCAAATTGTCGGGTTATAAACAGATGATGCCGAGCTATAATTGTTGCCGACGCCGGGTCAAAACTAAGAATTTTGAAGATTTCTCTCCCTCATATCCATATTACCTGTAGCCCCCAAGTCTTGAGCAGAGCAAAGTGATGTCTTAAGACTTGCTTTAATATAAATATTACCATATTGAAGAAATCCATGTTTTTCATCTCAATCACTAGTCAGAACTGAGTATTCCACATATGTAGCCCCCAAGTGCCGAGTTGTCATGCTTGCAGCAACCTGGGACTTGTAATTGCCTTATGCTTATAAAAACTTCAACTAGTGTAGCACCCAAGGGCCGGGTCATTATACAATAGTGAGCAGGGACTTTGTAGATTTGATCATGTAGATTTGAGCAACGTGTAGCGCCCAAGGGCCGGCTCAGTAAGATAATATTGAGTTGGGACTTTATATATACTTCTTTGAAAAGAACATCTTACGATGTAACCCCCATCATGGGGCTTGAACCCACGTCCACAAGTTTAAGAGCTTTGTGCTTTACCAACCGAGCAGTGGACCCTTCAATATAATGGATTAAGACTTGTGTACCTTGAATTGTTGACAGGAGCAATTGGTAGCCCCCAAGGGCCGGCTCATTACAATGTGATGAATCGGGTCTTCAATAAGGTGAGCAAAAAATGACCTTGCATTAGCCCCCAAGTGCCATGGTGCATGCTGGCAGTGACATGGGACTTGTATATTTGATGTAATCTCAACTTGAATAATGTAGCCCCCAAGTGTCGAGTTGTAAGCCTGCAGCAACTAGGGACTATTCCTTTCATTGTAGATTGAATCATATCCATTGATAAATACTAGCCATTGCGCTAAAGCAACTTTGAAAACCTTAATCATAATACTGATTATTGATAACCATAATAAAAAATCCAGCCATGTTGGCTATCAAAGATTTGAATAATATAACCTGGTTTGAAAACCGGTTCCTGCAATATAAACCAGTATATCTATGCATATATGATGCATGCTATGATGATGTAATGATGATGCAATGTATGATGCAATATATGATGATGTATGTGTATGATGATGTATGTGTATGATGACAGAATACTTCAATGCAACTAGCCTGAGCCACTGGAGTATCCTTGCTTTCTGTAAGCCAGCTCTCACATGAACCAATCGATGTTTGAACCTGGATAAGTTCAAATATGACTATCGAGAGTACACGAGGTCGGAGTAGCATCAAGCAAACAGGCAGGTTTAACCAAATTTCAATGAAGGCGGCTTTAGCAGCCTGGATCTATCCTGACTATCTATAAGCCATGCTCTCACATGACAGCCGGCGTTTTAACCTTAACAAGCTCAGGATTTTTGGTGAATACACCGTAAAAGATTGATTGTTAATAGTTCGACAGGTCAATCAGGATTACCCGATGGAGTTGAAGCAGCTGGCATACAGGTAGGATGACCTGGAAAGTTTATGTTCTCTTTGGTCGAATACGCCTATGTTTGAACAAGATAACCTGGTCAAGAGGGTAGTCACGCTATGTTCTCTTTGGTCGAATACGCCTATGTTTGAACAGGAAGCCCCCAAGTGACATACTTACAAATTGTGCTCGTCGGGGACCTATGTCTGAGTTGTGCTGTGCATCCAACTCTCTTTGGTCCCTATAATTTTTCTGAGAACTCGAACTTGCGAGAGATTAATTCTTTTTGAACTTTAAACCGGATTTGAGAGCTTCAGAGCTTTGTGGGAGACAGATTTCCCTTGAACCGAATTTTGAACCGGAATCCTTCTTTTTAGGTCGGAAATTTTCTGACGACCTTTAAATTTTTATCAATATAGCAGTAGTCTTCAGGGGCGGGTTATCTTCCCTCCAATGACCCGGAGTTCTTGAATTTACTGAAAATGACCAATTCTGCCGAGTCACGACATTATAGCCCCTGAGTCTTAATACCACTCAAGGAGTTGGCTTGAGATTCTCCATATTTGACTATGATGTAACCCGGTCAGATGAACAGTGAAACGCTGGAACTTATGTAAACCAGAAGTTTGAAATGAGTTGATGATCCTTGCAATGCTCAATGTATATTCTCGTCATAAGTCATTCAACAAACTTCATGACATGACAATCACCTTTGAAGTGGACAATTATCCTCACTTGTCCAGAAGCTATGGCAGGGACCAGTGACTAGGGGCGGCTCAACAAAGCTGACCCGTGACTCAAGCAAACCGGTGGCTCAAGCAGAGCGGTGACTCAATATGGTGCATCCGTGGCCGGTTCCATTGAGCAGCGCAGCAAAAACAAACGTCAGTATTGTCATGTGCTCTATATTCGTGGTATAACATCACTTTTGTCATAAAATAATTTGTCCTGCATAAAATATTGCAAGACAAAGTAACTTAGCGCAGACAGATTATTGTATACAGATGAAATAACTAGGATGGGTATCACCTAATGTATTTGTCGGATGAAGCGACTGCACGGTGATTTGACCGAGTGATGGCCTTGACAGTCATGCAAATAACCACACATCCATCCAATTTTTAAGCGTGTCATGTCCCTCGTTCTTGCGGACTGCGGTCTCCGATAAATTTATTTTCCATCTTAACAAAGACCGTGAATCACTTTGCCCTTTTACATTGGCATGATCTGACATCTTGATGTAGCAACACATGTAGTTTTGCTGGTAGCGCTTCCTGGCAGCAGCGTTGGAACTGACATATATCACCATGCACTGTCTCTTTGTGTCAACCACCAGGAGCAGCACTTGGGTGTCCTGCTTAATCAACCAAAGTAGTCCCAGTCTTAACTCTCCATCATTTTTTAATATTGCATGCTCATCTTTTGTTTGATTGCACCAGGTCGTCAGGAGGAATCTTCTCCTCTAGTCTTGAGGTAATAATCACAAATAAACAATGCCTTCAAGATGACCACTCCCTGATTGATGTCTTTTGATTTGCATATTTGAAGCGTAGTGGTCAAACTTGAAATAAGCAGCAGAATTACGCACAACAGCGAGCACAAACAGACGCTTTGGCGATTTGAACTTTCACTTGTGGCCTCAGTACCTAATCCTCGGCAACTTGCAACACCGTATAGATGTCAGTAGCTCAGCCTCAATCCAGAGAAGCAACTCAGCGCGGCGGCGACGCACGACAGAGGTAGGTTGAGGCCGAGGCGACAGTGCGGCTGCTCCCTAGCGCGGTACGCCGACTCAGCGGAGGCAAGGCCGGGTTAAGGCCGAGAAAGACGGAGGCAACCCGGCGGGGCTCAAAGCCCGCTGGCGGGCAGCTCAGGTGATAGGTGCGTGGGCGCGGAGACCATCAGCGGTAGCCAGCGGAGGCAAGGCAGGCTGGGTCGCGTGTGACGGCCGGTTGAAGCAGCGGAAACCGCGGCGGCTCAGAAAAGAGGCGCGGCGGCGCGGTTCAAGGCGAACCTAAGGTGGGCACGTCCGAAGAGGCGCGTGGAGGCAGGGCCGGCTCAAAGCCATGACGGAGAGGACTACGAGACCGGGCCGCTTGAGGCACGGCAGCACGAGTCAGGGCGGAGATGATGGCTCAAGGCCATGGTGGAGACGGCCGCGCAGGCAGGGCTGGCTTGAGGCGCGGCGGCCCAGGTGAGGCCGTGGAGGCGCGACCGCGAGGGCGGATCAGAGCAAGGCCGAGCAAGTGCGGCTCGAAGCGGCGCAAGATGAGCCATGGCGCAGAGGCGGACCACATCGGTCGGCGGTGGCTGCATGGCCGGGCGGCTCATGAAGGCAGCTCGAGGAGACCGGCGGCTCAAGGCACCGCCGGAGGAGGGGAGCGTCGAAACGGCCGATGGTTCGAGGCACAGCCGGAGGAAGAGGACGTCGCGGCTGCAGCCATTGCGGCGGCTCAGAGGCGCCGGGCGTTTATAAGCAGAGCGGTTCGGAATCGGGTTGATGAAGCAGGTTGACGGAGGAGCACCGCGGAGGACGGTGACCCGGCGGCTCACGAAGGCCGCAGCCATGCATGATAGAGTCAAGGGCCACTCCGGTGAGGGTGGCTTAACACGGAGGCCTGGCGCAACGGCTTGAAGTGGCCATGCGTAGGTCAGCAGCGGGGACGGCTCGGAGGGCCCCGACGACTTTTGCACCGGGCGGCTCGGCGGGTGGCCGTATCCACAGCAACAGAGATGAGGCAGGGTGGTTTCGAACAAGGCCGTGTAGATAACAATTTGGCGACGGCGGCTCACCGGACGGCTCTCCAACAGCGGTTCTCTGCAAGGTGACTCAGCAAGGCGACTTAACACCAAGGCCAGTGACTCGGAGTGGAAATTATCCTTAGGTATCTAAAGAGGACTAAGGAAATGTTTCTCGGTTATGGAAATGACAAAGAGTTCGTCGTAAAGGGTTACGTCGATGCAAGCTTTGACACTGATCTGGATGACTCCGAGTCTCAATCTGGATACATATTGAAAGTGGGAGCAATTAGCCAGACTAGCTCCATGCATAGCATTGTCGACATAGAAATTTGCAAAATACATACGAATCTGAATGTGGCAGACCCGTTGACTAAACCTCTCTCACAAGCAAAACATGATCGCACCTTAGTACTCTTTGGGTGTTAATCACATGGCGATGTGAACTAGATTACTCACTCTAGTAAACCATTTGGGTGTTGGTCACATGGCGATGTGAACTATGGGCGTTAATCACATGGTGATGTGAACTATTGGTGTTAAATCACATGGTGATGTGATCTAGATTATTGACTCTAGTGCAAGTGGGAGACTGAAGGAAATATGCCCTAGAGGCAATAATGGAGTTGTTATTTTATATTTCCTTATATCATGATAAATGTTTATTATTCATGCTAGAATTGTCTTAACCGGAAACTTGATACATGTGTGGATACATAGACAAAACACCGTGTCCCTAGTAAGCCTCTACTAGCCTAGCTCGTTAATCAAAGATGGTTAAATTTCCTAACCATATACATGTGTTGTCATTTGATGAACGGGATCACATCGTTAGGAGAATAATGTGATGGACAAGACCCATCCGTTAGCTTAGCATAATGATCGTTCGGTTTTATGGCTATAGCTTACTTCATGTCATATACATATTTCTTTGACTATGAGACTATGCAACTCCCGAATACCGGAGGAATGCCTTGTGTGCTATCAAACGTCACAACATAACTGGGTGATTATAAAGATGCTCTACAGGTATCTCCCAAGGTGTTTTTTGGGTTGGCATAGATCAAGATTAGGATTTGTCACTCTGAGTATCGGAGAGGTATCTCTGGGCCCTCTCGGTAATGCACATCATAATAAGCCTTGCAAGTAATGTGACTAATGAGTTAGTTGCGGGATGATGCATTACGGAACGTGTAAAGAGACTTGCCGGTAATGAGATTGAACTAAGTATGAAGATACCGATGATCAATCTCGGGCAAGTAACATACCGATGACAAAGGGAATAACGCATGTTGTCATTACGGTACGACCGATAAAGATCTTCGTAGAATATGTGGGAACCAATATGAGCATCCAGGTTTCGCTATTGGTTATTGACTGGAGAGGTGTCTCGATCATGTCTACATAGTTCTCGAGCCCGTAGGGTCCGCGCGCTTAACATTCGATGACGATTTTGTATTATATGAGTTATGTGATTTGGTGACCGAATGTTGTTCGGAGTCCGGGATGAGATCACGGACATTACGAGGAGTCTCGAAATGGTCGAGAGGTAAACATTCATATATAGGATGATAGTATTCAGACACCAAAAGTGTTCCGGGGGTACCGGGTACTTATCGGGTCACCGGAAGGGGTTCCGAGCACCCCCCCCCCCCACCCCGGCAAAGATATGGGCCTTATTGGGCTAGCACGGGACAGACCAGCCCCTTGTGGGCTGGTGTGCCCCCATATGGGTCGATCTAAGTGGAGAAAGGAAAAGGGAGGAGGAAAGGAAATAGAGGGAATAGGATTCCCCCTTCCTTTCCCCTCTCCCCTCTTTCCTTCCCCCTCCGAAGATAAGGAAAGGGGGAGGCCGAATTGGAGGAGGGCCGCAAGTAGGATTCCTCTTACTTGGGTGCCCCAAGGCTGCTCCCATCCCTCTCCCACCTATATATACATGGGGAGGGGGCGCCTAGAATACACACCAACAATTGTTAGCCATGTGCGGCGCCCCCCTCCACAGTTTACGCCTCCGGTCATATTCACGTAGTGCTTAGGCGAATCCCTGCGCGGATAACTTCACCATCACCATCACCATGCCGTCGTGCTGACGGAACTCTCCCTCGACACTTTGCTAGATCAAGAGTTCGAGGGACGTCATCGAGCTGAACGTGTGCAGAACTCGGAGGTGTCGTACGTTCGGTGCTTGATCGGTCGGAACGAGAAGAAGTTCGACTACATGATCCGCGTTGACAAACGCTTCCACTTTCGGTCTACGAGGGTACGTGGACACACTCTCCCCCTCTCGTTGCTATGCATCTCCTAGATAGATCTTACGTGAGTGTACGAATTTTTTTGAAATTGCATGCTACGTTTCCCAGATCTTCTTCCCCTCGTCCGACAGCAAAATCAGTCGGAGCATCCTCACTGACCAAACCAATCATGCTGAGATCGACATGGCTTCCCCAAAGAGGTTGTACACTTGTTGCATCTCTTTTTTACTCTACATGTTATATATTGTCCACTGAGCACACGTAGTAACGTGAAATACAATCAGTTTCTCCTACTATATGACAAGCATTGAGGTACCAGGCAACTTAGCTATCCGTGATGGACTCTCTTGAACGTCATCATTATTTATCACTGCGCGTTTGAGCTGTGCATTTGTAGATGGACCTAGGAATTGAGCTAGTAGGGCAGTGGCCTGGGTCCAAAGTAGTATAAGTAGCACAAAAACATTTTTTAGTGTAGGCTTTTCCCTGCTCAAGCCAGCCTACTAGAATTGCCAGTGCTTGAAAGGAAAAGTGAAAGAAAAACATAGGAATGGAAAGTTTCCTATGGTACTACTATTCATGCATTTGGTTCAAAGGAATGGAGCAAAGGAAAATTGTAGGATTTGTTCCTTTAGTGTTTCCTTGAAAGAAAAACTATAGGAATTTTAATATCCACTTGTCCTCCTTTTCAAATTCCTATCCATGAAGCACAAGACTAAGAGATAGTAGCATAATAGAATTATAACCTCTTGTGGTTTGACTTAATCTCACCATGCTTCTTTGCATCATGTGATCTTCGAATTGTTGTGAACCAAACACCTAGATTGGTAAAATCCTGTGTTTTTAAATTCTCTGTTTTGCACATGCATTTCTATACTATTCATGTGTATTTCCTATACCTGCATAGTTAGAATCCTAAAATTCAAACAAGCCCTTACACAATTACTTCTGTTACAGATATGTGTCAAAGAAAACCTTATGTGGTTTGTCCTCACTACAAAAAAATACACTTTCGTGACGATACGTGTTTGTCACAGTAGGTCACGTTTTCTGTCATGCATGTACATCCATGACAAATTTATGACAGAATCAAGATAGTCATACCTGTGCTGTTGTAGAAGCGTTCCATGACATTACCAAAATTATCATCATGGAAGTGTCCACTTCCATGACGATAAATCGCGTGTCACATAAGTGCTTTCGTCAAGGGTGACCGACACGTGGCATCCACTGTAACGGAACACCGTTAAGCTATCGGGCCCGGTTTTGGATCCGGTAACCTGTTAACAGCCCGGACCAATGGGGATTTTCCACGTGTAAAATTCTGATTGGCTGACGAAAACACATGTCAGCTCCGCATTGGCACAGGTGTCACACATTCAATGGGCAAGATGCGCCTATGATATGCTGACACGTGGACCGGCCCAAAAGTGGCCCATAAAGTTTAAATGGGTCGGCCCAACTAAAGGCCCACAAGATTTTGTGGTCCATAATGGGCCAGCCAAAAAAAGGCCCACGAGATTTTTTCAGATCATAATGGGCCGGCCCAGCTAAAGGCCCATGAGATTTTGCAGGCCATAATGGGCCGGCCCAGCTAAAGGCCCGCGAGATTTTGCGGACCATAATGGGCCGGCCCAGATAAAGGCCCAACATTCTCAGTTAAGGCCCGTACGGCTAGTGTCTAATCGGCACGTCAACGGCCTGTCCTAAACTTTTCATCATCGCGGCCCATGATCACTTCTGGCCCGTTAACAGTCTGCTAAGTATATGGGCCGAATTACGGCCCAGTGTATTTCCGGCCTGTTAAAGGTCCTGCTTCATTTGGGCCCATTTACAGGCCATTGAAACTTTCGGCCCATAAACGACCGTGAAGGATTTGTGTCATATTCGGCCATGTCTGACATTCGGCCTGTTAGCGGCCCACTATATATTTGGGCCACTTTCGGCCTGTTGTGATTTTCGGCCTGTTAACGTCGGACGAAATCCATGGGCCATATGTGGCCCAACGTCACATCGGGCCCATTAACGGCCCATATAAAATGACGATAATCTAGCCCTACCAAACTTCCGGCCTGTTAAAGGCCCGTGTATTAGGTCGGCGCATTTACGGCCCGTCCGAATTTCGGCCTGTGAAAGATCTGCATCGTAAATGGGCCCAATCCCACTTCCGGTCTTTTAAAGGCCCATGTTTTTTATGGGCTCGAGATATTTACACCTGTAAACAGCCTATTGTTACTGAGGGCCCAAATTATGTTTATGCATGTTAAAGGTCCACTATGGGCACAGGCCTACCAGAAAAATATGAAATCTTATGGTGATTTAGGCCTAGATATTTTTAGTGGGCTACATGCAAATTTCGGTCCATGATCGTTTTTAGCCCAATTGGAATGGGCCTGATGAATGTTGGCATGTTGGGATCCTACGAAGCTTTCGGCCGAATACATTACTAAGATAAACCTACACTATACAAAAATAGCGTCGTAATTATTGGAGCCTTTGGCAGCAGCATAAATGTTGTATCACGACAAAAGGCCTGTTGGCATAAAGTTTACAGTCCTTGCAGATAAAAGCACCATCAGATTTAGATAAGCACAGATCATTTGACCTGAGTGCTAATGTTTCAGGATGTAGAATCTGATGGAGCGGCACGATCTTCACCTTTTTTTCCGCCATTGCTCTTGAACAACGAAGCGAATGTCTGATAGTCTCGTTTCAAAACCATTCATATCTTGACGACATTTGTCAACCACTATTCTTGTTTCGAAAACAACGTCCATTAGGGATTGGACTTACATGCGAGCACAGATATATCACTGCATCTAGCAGGAAGATTTTGTTCAAGATGGCGATTTGGACGAGGTTACCTTGACAACCAACCCGAATTACGCAGAAGGTGCTTTTTGCCTTTATTAGTGGAGAGATCTTGATGCCTCGCAGCAAGAGGTGACATTGTGCCTGTGGTAGCCTCGTCACCTTTAGGTGGTTGTGGCTGTTCAATCATTTTTTCTATAGCTTCCTGAAAGTTTGAACTTGTAGATTAGTGTACCAGATAAGTTACTTATGAGACAAAAACAAACAAAGTAGGTTACACATTTATACATAACTTATTTTGGTGAACTATTGTAATACATTAGCATGTATTGTAGTGCCACCTACATAATAAAATCACTTTCGGAACATATGTCCATGTAGCATGCCCTCTTGTATTGTCTATTTCCTCACATTCGTTGACATCTAAGGATAAAGAGACATGGTTTAAAGTAGGATGAACATAGTATGACATCATTCATATCATGGGCAAACACATATAAAACAAACAGGCTATTTTATCATTGTGTGCGCACTGAACATAACAACTAGAATACAGATCAAGACCAAAAGAATATCCTTCATCTCTTTTAAACCATGTAAGGTGAAATGATACGTTAAGACAACTTTGTATAAATGTGAACAGAGTAAGTGACATTGGCTGTAAACCAAGTAGTTAAATGAACACATCACAGTACCAATCAGTTCAAAGGCAGGAGGAGTAAGGACTTACAACAGCGGCTTGAACTGGTGTGCTCATGCCCTTCATCTTGCTGGTGTGGCAATCCTTGAAGATTTTCACTGCATTTGGTTCAAGTTCTTTTTGGTCCGCACAGGCTTT
Source organism: Aegilops bicornis (assembly GCA_021605145.1). NCBI lineage: Eukaryota > Viridiplantae > Streptophyta > Magnoliopsida > Poales > Poaceae > Aegilops > Aegilops bicornis. Next base: position 344,415,454 of record CM038670.1, read on the forward strand.
CCTCTGTATTTGGAACAAGTCAATATAGATACGATAATATGGCACAGAAAAAAGAAGGAAGTAGCAGCTATTTACAAGAGCCTCGCAGTGTGCAATATAGCTACGAGATCCTGTTGTCTGTTGGAATTTCACTTTAGCGGTTGGTCTTGTTCTTCAAACAGTTAGCCTAGAAGGAGATACACTTGTAAGGCACATACATAAATACAAGTTCAATATGTGGTGCGATCAAATACATATAGCCTACGATACTTTGGATCAGACCAGTGTTTAACGAGGGTTGTCCAGTCTTCATTTGTAATATATTCCACTGGAGATGCTTGGGCGATTTCATTGTTAGCCTTGCCTTCAAAGTGAGATTTTCTAAGGTGGTACCGATACTATCGCAGAGCAGACTGAAAAACATGAGTGCATGCTTGTTCAGTTGCATCATTTTTCGTATCCAACTTGAACCTCATCTGTTGAAAAAAGAATGTGAGTCTTATTAGGAGGAAGCTAGAAAGTATGGGACAGAGCAAGACAATATTACTAATTGCGATGAATAACATTACTTACGGATAAATGGTCAAGGAAGGTGTTAAACTGGGTATTGTCTTTCTCATTCCTGTACTAGATCCATGTTGGGAGGATACGTGCATGGAACCTAACGGCAACGGCTGCCTCTGATACTAACTTGGCTGACTCTGTAGCATCACGTGGCCTTTTTAAACCTGCCTCAAAATGGATCTCCATGCTTCCTCCTTTAGATTTTGTTAATCTGTCAAGCATTATCCCTGATGTCTGTTTCAGCTTGCGTCGTGGTGCTAGTTCAACAATGAATATGGAAAGTGTTAGTGTACATCAAACTGTGAGAGTACATACAAAGGAGCATGCAATTGCAACTTGACTCAGTCAGGTACCGTCTTGGTGTTGATGCTCATGAGGTTCATCTGATCTTGCCAAGTCCTGTGGTGTGAGCAGTGCTTCTGAAGTAGTGTTAGGTGTGAAGGAGGCTTGAGAACTGGCCAGTTCCGAAGCAAACGAACGAGTAACTCGTTGAGATGCTGGTACAGTTGAAGCAGATGCTGCAGCTGGTGGAGCAGGTGATATTGTGTTTGTAGATTTAGCCGGTGGACTTGGACCTTCTACTGCACTATAAGTACCAGCAGAATCTGGACGGCCGATCCTTTTTCGTTTCACCCGACGAGTAACACCACTCCCTACTATATTATTTTCCTTGCTCTTTTTTGACTTTGCCATGTCAAGCCGTACCCACAACACAAAAGAATAAAATCGCTCTTGAGAACTTCTTGATGCATGATCTGAGACAAGCAATACTTTGATGTAAGACAACCGTATGAGGATGGAATATGTAAGAAAACAGACGGCATGACATATTCACAGCTACGATGTGTAAACTAAGCAGAAGGATTTTCAAGAAAATAGAAGTGATGCAAGCTAGACACCATATGACAGATGCAACCAATATTACTCTCCCAAGTTAAAAGTGTCTTCTCATAAGTCGCAATTCGAAAAATTAGAAGCAGTACAACGTAGAAATCAATGCAAGATACAACCACTATCAAACTGCCATGTTAAAAGTGTCCAATCATGAGTGACTGATGCGGGATACACAACAACAGTACTTTGATGTAAGAACATGGTATGATAGATAGATGCACGATGTATTCTAGACACGGAACGCCATGTCATATGCACATGTATAACGTATGAACTCAGCAGGTGCAATTTAATCAAAATAGAAGAAATACAGGCTAGACAACATATGCAACATGAAACCAATTATCACACTGTCAACTTAGAGCAAGCACCTGCGATGGTGGAGTACGGGAGATGAACTCATCATGTAGACTTGGGACTTCAACTTCATTAGCAGTAGCAGTGGCAAATCTAGAGAGTCACTGTTTGTGTCGGTGTGGAGGACCACCAACATCCACTAACTTACTCTTTTCCTTCCTATTTTCTGATATTGCCTTATGAAGTCAAAACCACAAGAAGATGAATAAAATTACTCTGCATAACTGGTTGATGCATGATATGCATTTAACACTACTTTGATGTAAGGCAAGCGCAGGATAGGAGGATGGAATATATACAAAAAAAGACAGCGTTTCATATTCACATGTACGATAGGAGGATGGAATATGTATGAAAAAACAGTAAGCAGAAGGCATTTCAACAAAATTAGAAGAAATGAAATCTAGGCACCATATGAACATGCAACCAATATCACTCTATCAGGTAAAAAGTGCCTCGTCGTAAGTGCCATTTCAAGAAATTAGAAGCAGTACAAGCTAGAAGACAATGCAAGATGCAACCTACATCACATTCCCAATTTAAATGTGTCTTATGGGTAAGTGATCGTTGCAGGTATAAGTTGTAATCTACGCAGATGCAATTCAACATAATCAGAAACAATACAAACTAGACATCATACGGAAAACGCAACCACATATAACAGTTCCAAGTTAGAGCAAGCACCTGTGATGGTGGAGTAGGGGAGATGTGCTCATCATGTACACGTATGTTCTAGAAACAGGAACACGTGTCATATTCACAGGCATTATGTGTAAAGTAAGGAGATGCAATTCAACAAAGTTAGAAGCAATACAAGCTAGACATCATACGCAACATTCAACCACATATAATAGTGCCAATTTAGAGAAAGCACCTGTGATGGTGGAGTAGGGGAGATGTGCTCATCATCTACACAGCTACGTTGACTGTCTAGCCTTGCGTTGTCTTGTGAATCTTGTTGGGAGGATGGCGGAGTAGAATCTGTAGAGAACCTCCGTTTCAGTTGCTCGGGAGGACCACCAACATCCAATGCCTTGCTAATTTCCTTCAGCTTTATTGATTTTGCATTGTGAGGTCAAACCGACAAGAAAAAGGAATATAATTCGCTCTTCAGAACTCATTCATGAATGATACTGACGAACACTACTCTGATGAAAGGAAAAGTAATGATACGAGGATGGAATATGTACAAAAAATGGACGGCTTGACATATTCACACCTATGATGTGGTAACTAAGGTAAGGCACTTCAACAAATTAGAAGCACTGCAAACTAGACACCATATGAAAGGTGCAATCAACATCACTCTGCCAAGTTAAAACTGTCGTGTCATAGGTGGCGTTCATCCAACTAGAAGCAATACGTGCTAGAAATCATATTCAAGACGCAAACCAATATCACACTGCCAACTTAAAGGTGTTCCATCATAAGTGACTGATGCAAGATACACAAGAAGAGTAGTTTCATGTAAGAACATGGTGTGATAGATGATATAGAATGTACCAAAACAGGAAAGCATGTCATATTCACATGTATCATGTGTAAGCTAAGCAGATGCAGTTTACACTAATTAGGAGCAATACAAGCTAGACACCATATGCAACATGCAACCAGATATCACATTGCCAAGTTAGAGCAAGCACCTTGGATGGTGGAGTAGGGGAGCGGAGACTTGGACCTTGTGATGCACTATCAAGACAAGGAGAATCAGATGCAGGATGCTCCGTTTACGTTCTTCTTGAGAGGACCACCATCATCGCCTTCCTTACTCTTTTCCTTCCTCTTTCTTGATTTTTCCTTGTCAAGTCAAACCCGCAAGAAAAAGGAATAAAATTTTCTCTTCAGCACTCATTGATGCATGATACTGACGAACACTACTTTCATGTAAGGCAGTCGCATGATAGGAGGATGGAATATGTATGAAAAAACAAGACGGCGTGACATATTGACATGTATGATGTATAAAGTGTAAACTAAGCACAAGGTGCTTGAACTTGTTAGAATCAATGCAAGCTAGAAACCATATGAAAGATGAAACCAATATCACACTGCCAAATTAAAAGGGTGCCCTAACAAATGTATTTGACCAAATTAGAAGCAATACATGGCAACAGGCTAGAAATAGTATGCAATATGCAACGAATAAAGGTGACTCATCGTAAGTGATTGATGCAGGATCTGTAAGAGAGGTAGTTTCATGTAAGAACAAGGTTAACACATAGATGTAGTGTGTACCAAAAATAGGAAGGCATGTCATATTCACGGGTATAATGTGTAAACTAAGCGGATGCAATTTACCCTAATTAGAAGAATTACAAGCTAGACACTGTATGCAACATGCAACCACATATCACTCTGCGAAGTTAGAACAAGCACCTGTGATGGTGGTGTGGGGGAACTGCGGTCATCAACTAGAGAGCTACGTTGACTATCTTCATTTAGCCTTGCTGTTTCTTGAGAATCATGTGGGGAGGATGACACTGCACTCTTTAAACGAGTATGGCGTCTCACAGTAACCCACCCGGGTGACTCTCTCATCATAAGTGATTGACGAGGGATACAAAAGAGCATTAGTTTGATGTACCAACATGGTTAATAGACATATGTAGTATGTATCAAAAACAGGAAGGCATGTCATTATCAAAGGTATAATGTGTAAAGTAAGCAGATGGAATTTAACCAAATTGGAAGCAATACAAGCTAGACACCATATGCAACATGCAACCACATTTGACAGCACGAAGTTAAAGCAAGCACCTGGGATGGTTGTGTGTGGCAATTGAGATCATCAACTGCAGAGCTACGTTTATTGTCTCCAACTGCTACTTTAGAGCGCTGAAATGCTTAGTTCTTATCTTCGAATTACACTGGAGCGACTTATGTCTTTTCTTTTCAACATTCATCAACACTGCGTCAGAGTCTGAAATACCCATGCATAAAAAACAATAGTGTGAGTATGAATGAAGTGTGTGCACAATTAGTACAGTGTAAAGGTAGCAGATAGCAGGTCGGTGAGAAATAAATGATGGGAGACATATGATAGCTCTACAACATGCATGGCACACTAAATTACTACAGGATTCTATGAAAACAACATTCGACTGAAAACAAATAGGCCAGTCCATTTTTTTCTGCATCGTCCGATGTACAAAGAACGGGCAGATCGCCTTCATCTACCACCAGCCAGTCAGTGTTGACGATCTTCCTCGAAACGGCAGCGACCACCGGCCCAGTCCCCTGCCTGCGCCCTCCCCTCGACCTCACCGCACCGCTGTGCTTGGCACCGCCCCCCGGCAATCCATTCAAGCCCCGCCGACCTCCAGATCGGGCGCAAGCAGCTCCTGCACCCCACACCCCTATGATAGACACCGATGCGCCGCTTCCCTAGCGAACGGGCAGACTAGGTGCTCCGCGCGCCTAAGCGGGTGCTGCTTCTTTTAGTTGCGGTTTGACTGGCCCTGAATTCAAATCTAGGAGGGCTACTGAACTCTAGCAAAGGTGAAATAGTAGAGGACGGAAACCTTGTGCATTTAGTATCACGAAGAAGATACAGTAAGAAGCGCTCAACTAGTTTCTTTCGTGGGATGAATACGGTGTGACAAAAGATGTAAGGTTTGGACGAATAAGGGAAGAGGAGTACCTCTTTCTGCTGGCAGTGCTGTGTCCTCCTTTTGTTTTTCCAACGATCTTCTTGTGGTTCGCTGGAAACGAGAAGTTGTGGAGGACGGTGCAGCCTTGGACAAACCCATGGCCAAGTTGTTGAGTGTGGTGCGGTGGCCGTCTATCGGCGGGGGGAAGGAGATCCGAGGCGGCGAACGACGGCATAGCAGGAACATCTCCAGTGTGGTGGACGGTTGTGACAGTGGAGCGGCAGCAGTGAGGCGCGGGATGGCATGGTTGGAGTAGTTCTGGTACAGCGCACGTCGGCGTCGGCGTCGTGGAGGCAGCTCTACATCGGCTTCAGCTGCTAAGTCGTTGAGGGGGTTGCGGTTGCGGTTGCGTTGGACGACGACGTCGGGGTACCATCTCCGGCGTGATGGAGGAGGGCGGCGGTGGATTGGGCGCTATGGGGTGGAGGACGGAGGAGACTGGGGCTACGCTGCTGGTGGAGAGGGCGTTTTGGCGCCCACAGAGTATGAATGGGGAAACGGAGGGAGGCGGGGAACTAAGGGGGAACAATGTTTCGGTTTGGGACGCGCTTGTTTGAAATTTGGGGAAAGTTACAACTTTGCCCCCATCTAAAATTTCGGACATATTGCGGGATGGGGGTAGGACAGTAATCTCAGGTGTCCCAAATGTGGGTGGGATATATTTCGGCCGAGCGCATGGGTGTTTAGGCGCCCACGGCGTATGAATGCTTCTCGGAGGCGGTTGAGACTAGCGTCTTGGTGAAGTTACAAACCTACCCCGGTTTAGACCTTTGGACATCGGGCCGATAGGCTACACGGGCCAGAGTCAGGACAGTAATTTCCTACCACCAAACATTAGTCTCGCGCGGTTTTGGGTGACCAGAGGCCTATTTGGCGCTTCGTTCAATATTTGGGAGCAGAAGCATTAACATTTTCGGTTCTCTTGAAACGAACATTCAGGATTTGTCAAACTTCACAAATCTTTACTCTTGAAAATCCTAAAGCTACGATTATTTTGGAATGGAGGTGGTACATTTGAATATACATTGTACATGAGTATATATTAAAAAATATGCAACTTACCTCAGTTCATGCATGGTTCCGGATATAATCTCCTTGGTTGCAAAAAAAAGTTAGACATGCGTATGAATATATATAACATGTTCAAACGCACAACAAAGATTGATGCCCCCTTTTACATCTGATTTATAAATGCCATTATCTCGGGTTCAAATAGATGAATGCACTTCCTATGAATTCAAATCTTCGAAACCCCCTTTATGTTGAATTCGACATGTATTCTATTTCGTAGCTAGCAATTTGGAATGTATCCATGCAAGTGACAAATGTATAAACTGCTTCACACTAACAACATGGAGTGCACTAATTAATGTTTATATATGAATTGCAAAAGCATCCATTTCCTGTATTTCAAACCACTCTCACTCTATGGATCCATAATATGAAATAAACACGTGCACATGCTAGAATTCAATAGAGAATGGGTGTCTGATAGACCCATTTTCGTCCATACGCAATTTGCAAAATTCATAATCTCATCCAAAAATAATAATGCCATTTATATTTTAATTTAATGCGTAGAACCGCCTTTTACACGTAGATGCACTATGCCTCGGCCCGTTCTCACAAACGCGCTATATATGTATCTATCTACTGCATAAGTGCACACACTTTATATGCATCGGCATTTCTCTTTCACACATGCTCACAATCTCTCTCGGGGTGTCGGGGAGTCTCACGCACATGCTCTCTCCGCATCTCTCTCTCTCTTTCTGACTACTATGTACCACTCTTTTCACTAATCTCAGTTGGAAAACACTATTTCTCTCACATGCATATATATATATATAGACACACGCACGGTCTCTACTAGCCCTCGATACGCACATATATGTGCCTACGAGTCTCCCGCACGCACATTATCTTTAGGCCTCTCTCGCACACATTGCCCCCCCCCCCAGACACACCTCTCTCTTAGTAGTTGGCAGATATGATTCCATCATATCATTCAAGAGGATATCCACATCGTTAGGCTGGATGGTAATATGAGGCAAAGTTTTACCCTAGTTCGGACCATTGCAGTTGAGGAAAAAGCCTACTCCTGGTACTGTATATTAGTAATAGGGGTGTGTACAAAGTACACGTGAATACCAGGCATTGTGCGTGTGTGTATACTATCGACGAACTAGCCCCCAAGCTTCTATAACATACTGGGGGCATAGGGTTACAAATCATATATAGTCGGCTTATCACCAGTGGGGATAGAGTCCTCCGTGACTCTGGTAGCTAGCTTCGTGTTGTACGCCGAGTCCTCCACATGGGTCTTCGTATAATGCGTCTCGATCCAACCTATGTGGCGTAGGATGGAACCGACCCATGAGTCCTCATGTTGACCCACCAAAACTAGAAATGATGTGCCCACCACACCACACACGCAATCGGCCACTAAGAAAATAAGCATATACAATGGTACAATGTTATACATGAATGTTAATTGCATGGTGCATCCAAAAATATTTGTTCTGCATTGTGAATGTTTATATATTCTCCTAAAATATTAGTCACGGGAAAGATAAACGAAGGGCATATCTCTCCTTGTCTCCACCGGACATCCCCTCTTTCTACACCACTTTCACGTACGCACACAAACTATCTCTCGGCCCTCTAAAAGTATGCATGCCCACGACACATTCACGCATGACGGTCACTGTATTTCAAGCTAAAGCACTATACGGTCACTGGAGTTCAGAATATGCTCATTACGCTCACCGTATATATTCTCGTGGTGATCATACGGTATCTAGCTCATGATACATCTCCGTATTTTCTTGATGACACTGACGGACTTTTCATTTGATGCATGCTCCGTATTTTGTTGACGACACTTACGGTCATTGTATTTGAAGCGAAAGCACGATACGGTCACTGGACTTCAGAATAAGCTCATCACGGTCACCACATACATTTTGTCGTGCTAACCAACATGTGGTTGGATGGTTAGGAGGACAGTGGTTTCTCGAGCCCACCAAGGTTAAAGTCCAGGTGCTCGCATTTATCCTGGGTTAATTTCAGTATTTTTTGGCGATGTGCGTTCAGTGGAAGGAGACGTTCCACTCGAGTGACTTCGTAAAATCTCAAGATCATATGTTGGCCCACTCTCTCGAAGGTGCTCATAGGGGTAGGGTCTGCGTGTGTGCGCTTATAGCGGTGAGTGCTTGCGTGTATATATGAGCCCTTGCGTGTTTACCTTGTTAAAAAAATACATGCCATGATTATACGGTCACTGGTTCACCCGTACAACTCCGTATTTTGTTGATGACACAATCAATTGACCAGTCAAACGTTCCACGTGGCGCAACTAGTGTTGCACCATCGGGGCGCGTAACCGTGGGGCCCACCTGTCAGCCCGTATATGAAAGAAAGAAATGGTAGTTTGAGTCTGTACTGTGTTAATAAAATACATTTTAGGGTGATCATACGGTCACTGGCTCACCATACAGCTCCGTAATTTGTTGATGACACGATCAATTGACCAGTCAAACGGTCCACATTCAGCAGCGCAGATTACCATAGGGCCCACCCGTCAGCGCGTATATGAAGGACATAAATGGTAATAAATTAGTGGTGGGTGGGTACTCAAGTCGTGAGACCTACGGTTGGCGATCGCCCGGTGGGGAAGCGCGTTGATTGGGTGGTGTGGTGGGCATCGCCGATGAAAAAGCTCGGCGCGGGGGGCCTAGAGGGATGGCCGGGGCGGGCGTGGTGGCGCGGGCCGGCTGCGGGCGGCGGGGCCCGGCGGTTCGGCCGGTGGTGGCTGGCGGCTCAGGGGGTGGAGTTTGATGATAAACTGCAGGCCCTTGATTTCGTATCCAACGGCTGGAAAAATCTAATGACAAGAGATGAAAAAGTCAGTCGACTAACGTGTAGCCTCACCCCGCACGTACACATGCACGCACGCAAGACACGCACGCATGCATGCATGCAACACTGACACGTACACATAACGAACACACGCACGCATGCAGGCGTGCAACACTGACACGTACACATGCACTCACGAACACACAACATACGCACACATGCATGAAACACTGAAACGTACCCTTGCACGCACGCAACACTCGCACGCCTGCATGCACATAGCACACGATGCAAGACACACGCTCAACCTATACGTGCATGCACCCTTTGTTAAGGACATGGATTGTCACGGGTATTAATCAATCTTATCTGTGATAAGAAGAACATTGATGTTTGTAGCGGTCTTTATGAATCACAACGTATCGAACGGGCTATCAACATAGTAGGCTTATCTACATGAAAAGGATGACGTCACACTTAATGAACAATCATCGGTTTATGAAATGCCCACTTCTGACCGCCCTGGCCCACCAAAGGTTCCTCTGTTGTGCGCTGCCTACATTGGGTCACTAACATGCATGCCATGTACCCAAAGAGCCCACACGTCAGTGGAAGAAGGGTGCACTGTCCTACGTCAGAGTTGAGGGTGCCACTTGCTGCACGCCCAGATGAACATGCCTCCTTGCCGCATTCGAACGCGTCCATGAAACCCGCCCGCGTGGAAGCCGAGAAACCCACTCTGGACACACGTCCGTTAATGACCGGGCCGGCATTAAATGCAACGCCGGCCGAGCTCCTTCCATCCACCGTCTATTTAATCTCCTATTTAAACAAGGCCAAATGCTGGCCAAGAATCGCACACCTCCGCCGCTCCCCTATCTCCTCCTTCACCATTTTGTCCACTCTTACAATGGCTTACGAAGAGTAGTTATTCCGCATCCAAGCCGGCTGGGTGGCCCACCGAGCCCGCCGAATATGAGCTATGCAGCTTGCTGATCCACCTCCCTCCCCTCGCCCGACGGAGCCAGTTGCCGCCCCAAGCCAGCACGCGGTTCAACAACTCGCCGCTCCAGGCCAGCTCGACAAGGAGCACCGCACGGGCGTCGCTGCTCCCGTCCACGTCGCCGCCTCGTACCGCGTCTCACGTAGGTGGGATACATGCACAAAGAGAAGAGGTGCACGCACGGCGCACGCATTCTGCCTCTCTTTCCCAACCACACCAGCTGGTACACGGTGGAGCTCATTTCTATACGAAAAGGCAGCCCACGTGGTAACTTGACACGTGTACTGGTTGTCCACTAGATGGAGGGAGGATCGTCTACCACGGGTGAACAAATAAATTGCGACTTGACGTGTTATGTTAAAAAAGAGGCAAACCATGTGGGGCCTACCTTAGAGGCAAGGCTCTATACACTGGAGTACTTTTGATGTGTCCCGTCAACTCGCAGAACGAGGAGAAGCTTGCTTAGTACGTCGTCTCCCCCGCCCACGGGCGCGGTGGCTCGCAGGATGAGGTAAAGCTTGCTTACTACATCTTACGCCTGCTCCCTCGCCCACGCACGCGGTGGCTCGCAGGACGAGGAGAAAATTTTACTAGTACTCCCTCCATTTACTCCTCGTCCCTACTACCTTAGTTAGAGAGATTATCGTATTCTTTGGAATATATATGTCCTTCAGTACTCCCTCCATTTACTTATACAAGGCCACTATAAAAATTACATTTTGCATCTATACAAGGCCACAAATAGTAATTGAGACAAAAGTTACTACTCCCTCCTTTCCAGTTTATGGATCAATTTCAAAATCTCTCCAACCAAGGTAGACGGTGAGTGGTCGAATTAATTTCGTACACCTAGTTTACACAAGTAATTTGTACGCTCATTTTTCTCAATAAGTTATGTTTACCGAGGCATTAATTAGAATGAATACATAAATGACCACTAAATTTCCATGAACTTCTACATGCATTGGTGAGTTTTCTCTTGACACTGCTTGCATCGGGTGATCTAACGCACCTCGAAATCCAACATGTGATGGGACTACTACTAGTAGTAGAATTGAGACATATAAAACGGAAAAACGAATGTTTTTTAGATGAGCCCTATAAACCCTAGTGGGTACGTACTTCGTAAAATCAGATTTTCCAAAAACTAAGTCGCTCAACCTTTATTTGCTTCTTTCCATTCCTGCCTCCTTGCCTCGAACAGACTATGCCAAACTCCCACACGCTGCTGAAGGAAAAGACCCGCCCTCGCCTTTTTTTAGTCCGGGTTTGAATCGATGGATCGCGCGAAGCAGCAAAAACCCAAGCCATCTTTTACTCCTCCGTCGACGCTCACTTTCATGAATTCTGTACTTCCTATCGCCGACATGTGGGACATATAGCAACCGGGTCGACGTGTCAAGCACCAAATAACAGTGCAGAACAGCAGGGGGGTGCACCCCAGTCGTACCGCCCTAGTAGTAGTAGTAATGAGCAATGAGACGTCAAATCACAATGCCGCACCTTCTGAGACAGACGAAGCAACCATTATTTCACACTTCAGTTCGCCATCATCTCAAACCACGTAGTATTGCTTCTGCCTCAAGAGGGACACGCGCATCGCCTTGATACATCATGACACGTGGGACTGCATGAAAGGCCATGGTCCCCCGCCGATCGCTCGGTAAAATCACCTCATTTTTACTACTATACTTCCTCTGTATCAGTTTACATGGCATGCACGTCGTTCTAGGTTGAGAATTTAACTGGCTATATATGTGATGAATAGTTATGTTTAGAAACTACATCCGCTGAATAATCCAATGATATTCTTTTTGTGACATAGTAACTCAGATTTAGTTAGTCAAATGGATGACCTAGAACTACATGCACGCCCTATAAACCGAGACGTCTAAAAAAACGAGACGGAGAGGGTAGTTCAGTACGTATCTTTTTAGATCAATATAGTCAGGATTCACCAAGGAGCAAAACCAAGTGGTAGGCTGCACCTGTCGTGTTGGCATAGCGACTCAAGTAGGGTCAGTCCACACACGAAAAGACGACACACTTAACAGGACCCCTTTGGCCGACATGTGGCTCATCCACCGTCTCGCTCCACGTGGGATGCACCAAATTACAGTTCGGAGCAGCGGTTGGAATTGGAGGCACCCCGGTCATAGCGCCGCAGTAGTAGAAAATGAGCGATGAGGGTTCAAATCACAAAGCCCCACCTTTCCCGCATTAAGCTGGACGGACGAAGCAACCATCATTTCACTCTAGAGCGCAAGAGCATAAAGAAAAGAGAAAACCAACGATGCGTGCGGCAGCTACCTAGGGCACCCTAGGGTAGGGGTCTCCACTACAGATCATTTTTTTGAAAGCGCCTCCACTACAAATCGGCTTCTCCCTCGTCCTCCTGAAGAAAACCGATGATGCGTGCGGTGGTAAGGTTTGTAGGAGTAATACTAGGGCGTGCGGGGCCACATCGTAGTAAATGGGAGAGGGATTGAATTCGAGTCGACGCCTTAAATATGTGTGGGCCGCTTGGTTTTAGGGGAACGAGGCGGCATTTTGGGTTCGGGGACCAGTGGAGATATAGTACGTACACAAATTTGAGGACGTAGGTTCGACCGAAAGGCAATGATGCATGGGCCCTACATTTTGATATACCCGGGGCCGCGTGAAATTTGCTACTCTACTAAAAACTAGTAAGGTACACATGCATTGAACGCATGAGATTTCGAAACCAAATTATGAATAAATACACACTATAGCATGTAAAGCTTTGAGTCATATATGCATGATGTAGATGTTCGTTTAGTTCTTATAGTTCATCTCATTCAAAATCAATTAGTTTTATAAAAAATGTTAAGATTCATGGGGTTGTGCATTGTAAAGCATAAAGTAAAAAACAAATAATGGCATTTCATTTAGAAAAAAAATCAATTATGATACGGAAGATTCTAGAACAAAGGAGAAGTGCATGTGTTTTGAGGTTTGTGCATTATGCTTAAGTTCAACCAGGGAGTCTTCTAAATTGTACATGTGGCAGATCTGGTGGAATGTTGATGATATCCAACGGCCATGAGTGCTCGGATTTGCCATCTGCCTTTGTCGCATTAGCTTCATCCAGCAACCATATTTCAAGTTATTTGCACACTATATAGTTCTTGTGCCATAGTTGCATGTCTTGGAAAAAAGCTACTAGTGGGTTGTACTAGCTATTTAGGAATATAAGATGTATACATGGAAGTTGTAGGGAAAGAGATGACATGGAGTATCTCAACTCCTATGAGTAGGGATTGGAAAAGAGATGTCATTTGATTGACATCATAGGAACTTTTCTATTGAATCTAGAGATGACATGTATCTCAATTCCTATGAGGAGGGATTAGAAAAGAGATGTAATTTGGTTCATATCATAGGAACTTTTCTATTGAATATACGCTAATGTTTATTTTCCTTTGAAAATATGGGAGTATAGGAATCCATTCATATGAACCAAGTGGCTCTAAAGCTATAGAAATGATATCATGTTTATTTGCTTTGAAATGTGGAGTATATGAATCTATTCCTATGAACCAATTGGCTGTAAAGGAAAAAATCCTATAAAAATCATATCATATAGAGTTCCTATGATATTCCTCCACACTAAAGGATGGTTGAAATTGCTGCAGGTGATATGATGGTCTTTCTTTGTAGACTCCTCCCCCATATTTATAGTTACCTCTCGAAGATGAATGAAATGATATATACAGGGTATCCTACATGTGCAATTTGGTACACGAAAACTCGGTAAAAGTTTGCGAGGTTCGAATTTTCAATAAAGCTATATGCACTACATTTTGGAACAGAGGGAGCATATGACAGTTTCTAACACTCACGTGGAAGATTTGTGTGTAGGAGGAGTGGTTGTTCTGTTAAATGACATGGCAAAACTGACACTGTCGGATGCCGATCTAGCGGTTCTTGCGGCGTTCGTCAGGAAAAGGCTTGTGGCAAATGTTTGTCGCATAATGATTTACGGACACATGCATTGCATTGATACGTGCCCCCCTCTCTCTCACGCACACGCACCCTCCCGAGTCCTCTTGCACCCACCGTATATCTGCAGGTAGACGTCACACACATATGTGCTCTTCACACCCTACCCTCAGAACTTCTAAAAAACAAAATACGTCGCGCACATTTTATTTTAGCTCACACGTCACACACTTATACTATTACTCTTGTGGCGAACGTTCTTTGGGCATAGTATATTGTACTCTCACGAAGAGAAGCGGTGCACGCATGCACTAGTTCTCTCACACCCACTCGCGGGTACACGTAGGAGCGCATTTTTTTAAGCTGGTACAACAAAATCACTCCACTACATATATAAGCAGGAGCCTTAGCACTTGCTTTACTAGGGTTCCTCTCGTTCACTCTCTCATGCTCTCCAGATCTAAGCAAGACATAGGTGGCCACACTCTCTCTCAGCTCACGGCTGGTCACAAATCCGGCCGGACAACCTCGACCGGGGCAGGGGTGTAGGTGCATCATTCACGCTGTCGTCTCATGGCGAGGAGGAGACCAACGGTTGCCAGCAGCGTCCGATCGTGACCATGCCGTTCTCTCCGAGAGAGCGCCGGCTCCGGAGGGCCTCCGACCCCTTCTTCCTCCCTGCGGTATTGTGGCCAAGATGCGGCCTCCCGACACCGTCTTTGCCACATGTGGATGACCCTCAGGTATATATTCCTTCAAAACCTGCCTTGCTCTACTGCCCCAGCTCCCTGATACGTCTCCAACGTATCTATAATCTTTTATTGCTTCATGCTATATTATATCCTGTTTTGGATGTTTAACGGGCTTTATTATACACTTTTATATCATTTTTGGGACTAACCTATTAACCGGAGGCCCAGCCCAGAATTGTTGTTTTTTTGCCTATTTCAGTGATTCGTAGAAAAAGGATATCAAACGGAGTCCAAATGGAATGAAACCTTCAGGAACGTGATTTTCGGAACGAACGTGATCCAGAGGACTTGGACCCTACATTAAGAAAGCAACCAGGAGGGCACGAGGTAGGGGGCGCGCCTACCCCCCCTGGGCGCGCCCTCCACCCTCGTGGGGCCCATGTTGCTCCACCGACGTACTTCTTCCTCCTATATATACCATGTACCCCAAAACCAACAGAAGCATCCACGAAAACCTAATTCCACCGCCGCAACCTTATGTACCCGTGAGATCCCATCTTGGGGCCTTTTTCAGCGCCTCACGAGGGGGGCATTGATCATGGAGGGCTTCTACATCAACACCATAGCTCTCCGATGATGTGTGAGTATTTTACCTAAGACCTTCGGGTCCATGGTTATTAGCTAGATGGCTTCTTCTCTCTCTTTGGATCTCAATACAAAGTTCGCCACGATTCTCGTGGAGATCTATTCGATGTAATCTTCTTTTACGGTGTGTTTGTTGAGACCGATGAATTGTGGGTTTATGATCAAGTTTATCTATGAACAATATTTGAATCTCCTCTGAATTCTTTTATGTATGATTGGTTATCTTTGCAAGTCTCTTGAATTATCAGTTTGGTTTGGCCTACTAGATTGATATTTCTTGCAATGGGAGAAGTGCTTAGCTTTGGGTTCAATCTTGCGGTGTCCTTTCCCAAAGGATGAGGGGCAGCAAGGCACGTATTGTATTGTTGCCATCGAGGATAACAAGATGGGATTTATATCATATTCCATGAGTTTATCCCTCTACATCATGTCATCTTACTTAAAGTGTTACTCTGTTCTTTTGAACTTAATACCCTGGATGCATGCTGGATGGCGGTCGATGTGTGGAGTAATAGTAGTAGATGCAGGCAGGAGTCGGTCTACTTGTCTCGGACGTGATGCCTATATACATGATGATACCTAGATATTCTCATAACTATGCTCAATTCTATCAATTGCTTAACAGTAATTTGTTCACCCACCGTAATACTTATGCTCTTGAGAGAAGCCACTAGTGAAACCTATGGCCCCCGGGTCTATTTTCCATCATATAAATCTTCCAACACTTAGCTATTTTTATTGCCCTTTATTTTACTTTGCATCTTTATCATAAAAATACCAAAAATATTATCTTATCATATCTACCAGATCTCACTCTTGTAAGTGACCGTTGAGGGATTGACAACCCCTTTATCGCGTTGGTTGCGAGGTTCTTGTTTGTTTGTGTAGGTGCGAGGGACTCGTGCGTGGTCTCCTACTGGATCGATACCTTGGTTCTCAAAAACTGAGGGAAATTCTTATGCTACTTTACTGCATCACCCTTTCCTCTTCAAGGGAAAACCAACGCAGTGCTCAAGAGGTAGCAAGAAGGATTTCTGGCACCGTTGCCGAGGAGATTCGCGCCAAGTCAAGTCAAGATTTGATTTCCCGTCAACGAGCCATTTCTGGCGCCGTTGCCAGGGAGATCTACGCCAAGTCAAGTCAAGTGAAGACATACCAAGTACCCATCACAAACTCATCTCCCTCGCATTACATTATTTCCCATTTGCCTCTCGTTTTCCTCTCCCCCACTTCACCTTTGCCTTTTCTTCGCCCTCCTTTCGTTCGATCTTGTGTTACCATGTGTCTTCTTTTTGCTTGCGTCATTGCTTGCTAAAAGTTTATGGATCCTCATCCACCTTCTAATCTCTTTAAGAGATCCAATTATGATGAACCTATTTCTAGTGAGTTGAGTGCACTAGATTATCTTTATGAGGTTTTGCTTGAAATTCGTGAATCTGAAAATTGTGATGAAGTTATTTATAAAGTGATTCACGATAGATCTTTGGATAAAAAGCATGATAGCAATGATTTTACTATAAATTCGCTTGATGTAAATTGTGCTAATAATATGCAAAATCCTAAGCTTGGGGATGCTAGTTTTGCTATGTCTACTACTTGTTGCAATGATCATGATTGGGGTGATTCTTCTTATGATCTTGAAAATTTATTTAACCCCAGTGATGAATATGATATTGATAATATTGTTTGCAATAATATTGAAAGTGGGTTTGGAGAGGTCATGACTTTATTTAATGTTAATCCCACTATTTTGGAAGAGTGTCAACTTCACATGCATGTGGATCACGTTGAGAATATATTATGTGATAGCTATATTGTTGAACTTTCTTATGATCCTACATGTAATTATTATGATAGAGGAAAATATGGTTATAGAAATTTTCATGTTACTAAATTACCTCTCGTTATGTTGAGATTGCTATTGTTTCTTTCCGCTTCCTTGCATATGCTAGTTTTTGCTTGCCTTGATGATTTGTTTCCCTATAAGATGCCTATGCATAGGAAGTATGTTAGACTTAGATGTGTTTGTCACGTGTTTTTATGATGCTCTCTTTGTGCTTCAATTCTTGTCTTTCTTGTGAGCATCATTGAAATCTCAATGCCTAGCTAAAAAGGCTTTAAAGAAAAGTGCTTGTTGGGAGGCAAGCAATTTTTATCTTAGTTTTCTGCTTTTTGATCCTGTTTAGGAATAAATATTTGATCTATCCTATGGTTAGAATTTTTTTTATGTTTTAATTAGTGTTTGTGCCAAGTTAAACCTATAGGATCTTCTTGGATGATAGTTATTTGATCTTGCTGAAAATTCCAGAAACTTTCTGTTCACAAAACAAATTGTTAAAAATCACCATAACGTTGATAAAATATTGATTCCAATTGCTGCTGTTCAATAAACAAATTTTCTAGGTCTTCCTATTTTGTATGAATTTTTGAGTTCAGGAAGTTTGCGTTAGTTACAGATTACTACAGACTGTTCTGTTTTGACAGATTCTGTTTTTCGTGTGTTGTTTGCTTATTTTGATGAATCTATGGCTAGTAAAATAGTTTATAAACCATAGACAAGTTGGAATAAAGTAGGTTTAACACCAATATAAATAAATAAAGAGTTCATTTCAGTACCTTGAAGTGGTGTTTTGTTTTCTTCGCTAACGGAGCTCACGAGATTTTCTGTTAAGTTTTGTGTTGTGAAGTTTTCAAGTTTTGGGTAAAAGATTTGATGGATTATGGAACAAGGAGTGGCAAGATCCTAAGTGTAGGATCAAAAGTATGTCTAGAGGGGGGTGATTAGACTACTTGACCAAATAAAAACTTATCCTTTTCCCAATTTTAGTCTTTGGCAGATTTTAGCTATCTTAGAACAAGTCAAGCAATCTTAACACAATTCAAGCAAGCATGCAAAGAGTATATGAGCAGCGGAAAGTAAAGCATGCAACTTGCAAGAAATGTAAAGGGAAGGGTTTGGAGAATTCAAACGCAATTGGAGAAACGGATGTTTTTGTCGTGGTTCCGATAGGTGGTGCTATCGTACATCCACGTTGATGGAGACTTCAACCCACAAAGGGTAACGGTTGCGCGAGTCCACGGAGGGCTCCACCCACGAAGGTTCCACGTAGAAGCAACCTTGTCTATCCCACCATGGCCGTCTCCCACGAAGGACTTGCCTCTCTAGCGGTAGATCTTCACGAAGTATGCGATCTCCTTGCCCTTACAAACTCCTTGGTTCAACTCCACAATCTTGTCGGAGGCTCCCAAGTGACACCTAGCTCGGAGACACCACTCTCCAAGAAGTAACAAAAGGTGTGTTGATGATGAACTTCTTGCTCTTGTGCTCCAAATGATAGTATCCCCAACACTCAACTCTCTCTCACAGGATTTGGATTTGGTGGAAAGAAGATTTGAGTGGAAAGCAACTTGGGGAAGGCTAGAGATCAAGATTCATATGGTAGGAATGGAATATCTTGGCCTCAACACATGAGTAGGTGGTTCCTTCTCAGAAACAGCAAGTTGGAAGTGTAGGTTTGTTCTGATGGCTCTCTCCACGAATGAAGAGGAGGTGGAGGGGTATATATAGCCTCCACACAAAATCTAACCGTTACACACAACTTGCCAAACTCGGTGGGACCGAATTGATAAACTCGGTCGGACCGATTCAGCAAATCTAGTGACCGTTAGGATTTTTGGTGGGACTGACATGCAACTCGGCAGGACCGATGTGGTTAGGGTTAGGGCATAACGTAATCTCGGTGAGACCGATTACCTACAAACTCGGTGAGACCGATTTTGGTAATAAGCTAACCAGAGAGTTGGTCAGGTAAACTCGGTGGGACCGATTCGCTCATTTCGGTGAGACCGAAATCTTACGAAAAGGAAACAGGGAGTTTACATTGCAATCTCGGTGGGACCGATCGCTCATCTCGGTGGTACCGAAACGTTATGAAGGGAAACAAAGAGATTACAATCCCATCTTGGTGAGACCGAGATCCCTATCGGTGAGACCGATTTGCCTAGGGTTTGTGGAAGTGGCTATGACGGTGGCGCCGAGTAGAAAGAATCCGTAGGGCCGAGTTTGACTTTTGGTTTAGGTCATATGTGGATATGAGAAAGTAGTTGAGGGTTTTGGAGCATATCACTAAGCACTATAGAGCAAGAAACTCATTAAGCAACACCTCATCCCTCTTTGATAGTATTGGATTTTCCTATAGACTCAATGTGATCTTGGATCACTAAAATATAAAATGTAGAGTCTTGAGATTTTGAGCTTGAACCAATCCTTTTATCCTTAGCATTTTGAGGGATCCACTTTTCTCATCCATGCCATGCCATCCATTGAGCTTTTCCTGAAATATTCATCTTGGAATGATGTTAGCTCAATGAGCTATATGTTGTTAGGAATTACCAAAACCACCTAGGGATAGTTGCACTTTCAATCTCCCCCTTTTTGGTAATTAATGACAACATATAGATCAAAGCTTCGACAAATGATAATAAGAGTGAAAAACATTGTCGCTTTGAGATGTATGTGATAAGCAAGAGCTCCCCCTAAATTTGTGCATAGTTTAAGATTTGCTTTGGACTGCAAATGCACAAGGAGTTAGGCTCATGGGTAACTCTTCCATGTCACATACATCTTGGTGGAGCTCAAAATGATAATGATTGAATACATGCACTCATCACCAAGCAAAGTGAATGATCATATAGAGATAAAAGGATAATGTCATCCAACAAGCATAAATGTAGCATATGATCAAACACATGATCATCCAAGTATCACACAGACAGAATGTATCTCAAACAAGCAAATAAAGATCAACCACCAAACCAAGAGAGAATAAAAAACAACACTCTCTCTCGAAGCCTATGATCAATAAATTTTTCTCCCCCTTTGGCAACAAGTTACCAAAAAGTTCATAGAAAATGCATAGCACTAGATCGACTCTCAGGCTTGGTCTTCAGGTGGTGGTGTAGACAGAACGCCAAGGACGAAAGCATCAGTTGATGTGGATGGAGCTGGAGGTGTAGGTGCTTTGGAGCTGGTGGCCTTGAAGGCATGGTGGTGCATATGAAGTGGCTCTGGTGTCTGTCACTGGCACTGCAGCTGATCTCTGAGCTCTAGGCACTCTGGCAAATGCCATAGTGGTTGACTTGCCCTTCCTCTCCTACATATCATCCTGAAGCTGCTCAACAACGGACTGGATCTCTGTGACCTTCACATCCATGTCATAGAACTTCTGCTCCATGATCCTCTCCAAGCTCTCCTGGTTTTGAGTCAAGGTGGCTAGCCCCTTCTCAATCCTCAGAGTGGATGGAATCAAGTAGCCAAGTTGATCTTGTTTGCTCTTCAAAAAGTATTGAGATGCCTCTTCCATTGTTGGCATCTTGGCAGCCTTCTCAGTCATTGCCTTCTCCTTCTTAGCTTGTGCTTGCACTGAAGATGGTTCATCTTCATCCATAACGACTTGGTTGTCCTCAAAGTCTGGATAGATAGGCATATGCTCCTTATCCAACAGGTATGTGCTTGTGCCCATCTTGGAGTTAATCAGCTCCTGGATCTGTGGGGCGTATCCACAACTCCTCTTCTGGTCAGCAGCTGTCCTCTTGATAGTCTCAACTATAAGGCTCATGACCTTGAACTTATGTGGCACATCAAATATATGTAGCAAGTTTATTGTATGGCCTCTGATTATGTTGTGGTCACCTGACTTGGGCAATAGAGTATGCCTGAGGATATAGTTGATAGTCGGCAGTCCTGACAGAAGATAATGTACTGATCCAAACTTGTGTGATTCTATTGCAGCATCTGGGATCTCCTTGTACATATGTGCCATAGAGTTGTGATCCATCTTCTTCTTGGCATAGACATCCAAGTCATCCTCTTCCTGCTTAGGTGCATTGAACAGATTTTCCCATTCTTCAATAGATGATTGGTACCTAGTACCTTCAGACATCCATACTATCCTGCCATCTGGATAGAAGTGTGTTGTGGAGTAGAATTGCATTTGAGCTCCTCATTCCACTTTGTGAGCTTCTGCCCAACAAAGTCTGCAACTCCACAAGCACTGAAGCTATCATACACACCATGATAGTGTTCCCCATTCTCCTTCATGTAGGTCCAGTCGACCCACCTCATGTCACACACTATTGGCTTCTTGTCAAGCAAAATTGTCTCATAGAAGTCATGTTGTTCCTTGGTATGGAACCTGTAGTCAACAACAGTTCTTCTTCTGGTGGCATATGGATCTGACTCTCTCCATAGCCTCAATCCCGAGTCTCTCCTGATCTTCATGTTCTCAGCCACGGGATGAGCATCATTGTGGTCTCAAATCTTTGGCTTCAACTTTCTCAGGATATGCTCTTCATCTTCTTCTTCTTCTTCAGCAGCAGTTTCAGGCACTGGGGCCTTGTTCTTCTCAGCAGCAGATATGTTTATGGTATTCCTCTTTGGTGCAATCTTTGGTTTGGAGACAGCTTTCGGTGCTTCTTTGGGCTTTGATGATGCAGCCCCTGTCCTGATAGCATCACCCATAAGCTTCTGAGCCTTGGGTGCTGGTGCAGCAACCTCTTCTTCTTCTTCCATCATGGAAGGCTTTCCAATAACTCTGGCCATGGTCTTTTTAGCCCTTTCCTTCCTTTTCTTCCCTTCTGCAGCAGCCTCTTTGGGTTCAGATTCCAAAGATGCTTGAGTGGAGGCTCTGGCTTTAGACATGGGTTGTCTTCCTGCTGGCCTTTTGGTCTTCAGACCTGGCTTAGTTGTTACAGCTGAGCTATATTCTTTCTTGAGCACCTTTTTCTTGGAAATGGCCTCATCCTCTACTGCCACATAGTCTTCATCCTCAGATTCTGATGTTCTCTTCTTTCTGGCCCTGGTGGCAGCTTTGGGCAAGTTTCTTGGAGTGCTCCTGCTACCCTCATCAGAGCTGCTAGAGGGACTAGTGCCCTCACTCATTTGAATCTGCTCCTCTGACTTGTTCTGGCTGTCACTCTGATCAGACATATTGCAAACACTGATGCAGACCCTGTGAGTAGATATAGATGAGATAGTGTGGATGAGCATCACAAACTACAGAGGTTTTTGCAAAAGAATGAGTCAAAAACTTAGTTTTAGTTTTCCACAGAAAGCATTTTGGATCAACCGATTTGCAAACTCGGTGATACCGAAGAAGCTTTTGGAACCTAAACTAGTGAACTTCGGTCGACCGAGTCACGCTTGAGTGGCACCGAGACTGCTAGGGTTTCACAAAGTCCTGAACTCGGTCACACCGATTTGCAATTCTCGATCAGACCGAGAATCACTTGTGCAATGGCTTTAGCCGAATTGGTGGAACCGAGTTCTGCAACTCGGTGGGTCCGAGATGGTTTCGGCGGAAACCTAACCCTAAATTTTCAATTCACTTCTAAACTATGGATTGTTTTGACTGGATAGAATAGTTTCAATCATGGCAAGAATCATGATGAACACAATGTGCTAGGAATCGGACGGGGATAGCACTGTGATCGAGTCCATACCCTAGCTTGGCAATGAACTCGCTACGGCGGCAACGACGGGGGTGAATTCCGTTGACGGTGGCAGTGACCAGTGACTGGAGGCGGCTGGTGACGAGGAGGACGATCCGGAGACCCTGGAGGCAGAGCGAGCTATGCGCGGGCGAAGGGGTTTGGAGAAAGTTTCCAAAATTTTGTCCGTGAGAATATATAGTCCGACCCTGTCGGTGTGACTGAGTGGAACAACTCGGTGGCACCAACATGCATAACTGTTGACAGTTACAGCAACTCGGTGTGACCGAAAAGTTCAAATCGGTTGCACCGAGATTGAAAACCTAGATCGACTTAGTGATCTCGGTATGACCGAAATGGAGGAATCGGTCAGACCAAAACGCACAAAGATGTTTTCGAAGTTTAAGTCTATGATGAATCGGGGACTCCGAGTGCTCCTCACACAGAGTGGTTCGAACTTGATCAAATTTTGTGATGTAGCATGAATAGAGTTTGAGACGAGAAGAGCATAGATAGCTAGAGAAGGTTCTTAGGCATTCTTGTCCATCCACTTGGCAAAAGAAAATGAAACCAATCAATCAAACAACAAGTGGATGTCCTCGAATGGGTAAAATATGCAACCAACATGCTCACACAATAAAATAGCAAATGAAATATGTGACAAAGCATGCACAAACAATTCTAGCATCTATCAAACAATTGGCGATGACTAGGTCATCTATATATATGAGTATATTGACTTAGGAGTCAAATGAGAACATTCGATCATAGGTCATACTCATCGTTTAAGCTCAAGTGGGGTTACCACTTTTACATAATGCATTGATGTGTTCAGACTTGCTTTGACTCAATTCTTAGAGTTAAGCTCCCCCTAGATGTGAGATCCCCCCTTAGAGGGATGAACTAACCTTGGGTTTTGTCGATGATGACTTCATGTAGGTGTTGAAGAGGTGGATGCTCAATGTTGATGAAGATCATTTGGAGCAGTCCTTTTGGAGTGAGTTGCACTTTCAGTACCACGGGTTAGTCCCACAAGGAACAAACAAGGATATCCACAAACATAGAGTGATGCACACACAAGATGATGTCTATGAAAGCATTAGATTACCTTGTCCCTTGTCTTACTAACAAGAGGGTTTGTGACTCCTTGAACTAGTGCAAGATGTGGAAGTTGATTGCACTTGTTGTTGCCAAAATGATATGAGTGAAATATGTTGGCGAGTCACCCTCAAGAACTCTCTAGTTCTTCTTCTTCGTGATCCACATCATCTTGATGGGAATCCTTGGAGTTGTAGTCAGATTTGATGAAGTAGAACTTGTCGTAGTCTTGGGAACCCACTTGACCAAGGCCTTAGGAGCTTCTTCAAATGCATCAATCTCGTCTTGAAGCTTGTCCTTGCCTTTTTACTTGTGGTCTTGTGGTGGAAGATCATCTTGAGCCTGTGTCCCCTTGAAGGAAGTAGGATCATACTTCTGTTATTGAGGAACAAACTTCGTCTTGGGATATTGATCTTCTTCCCACTCAACTCCATTGGCATTGAACTTTCATTCAAAACCAACACCTTGGTTCTTCCGGTGTCTTCCTTGCTTGCGTACAATTTCCTCAAATTGCTTGCTCCCAGCAAGGCTCTTGTAAACACCTTTCTCTATAATTCCCTTCAATAAGCTATTTTCTTGCTCAAGTGTAACTTGGCTAAGAGAATCATTAGTGGAATCAAGAGAACTACTAGAAGCAACAACATTTGATTTATCATGATTATTGTTACTACTAGAGGAAGAATCCTTCTTGTTTTTGTTAATGGACTTGACTTGAGGCATGTAAGTAGATAAGAGTAAACGCTTGGGAATGTAAGAAGAACTTTTCTTACGAAGATCATCATTGATTGCCTTTAAGAACTCATGCTCTTGCTCAAGATTGAGCTTTTCAAAGCGTAACTTCTCATGAGTCCTTAAAAGTTCTCGATGATCTTCTAAGATAGTTTCATGAGCTAACTTAAGAGTGTTTAGCTCTTTAGTTAGAAGCTCAATCTTCTCCTTATCATTGTCATTCGTTTTATCTTGATTAGCATGATTAATTGACGTTTCATCATAGTATTCATCACAAGAGTTGTCAACAAGTAAATCATCATCACCTAGCAAGTCATCTTCATCACTATTGAAATCAACATACTCGGGGTGTGTTACCTTTGGGCCTCATGAAGCATCTTCCAATTCCTTCATTATGTGAATCAAATATGTCATAGGAGTTGGTTGACACAAGTGCTAGACCGGCAACACCTTCATCTTGAGTATATTCGGAGTCGGAGTGATAGCTTCTCTCGGAGTGATTGCCGAGTCGGAGCGGACACCCATTCACCAACATGAGCTTGATGTCTTCGTTTTGTGTAGCTCCTTGATGACTTGTCCTTCCTTTCTGAATCCTTGCTCCTCTGGGATGTTCTTCGTTCATAACAATCATCTCTACTCCTCCTCTCTCTTGGTGGTGATTCCTCTCTTATACTTCTCCTCTTGGGTAATTCTTCTCTTCTTTTGTAGGGTGTCGTACACTCATTGGAATAGTGTCCGGGTCTCCCACAATTGTAGCAATTGCGCTCCCGACTGGAAGATCTTTTGTCATTGTAGGACCTTGACTTGGAGCTTCTCTCTTTGCTTCTACTCTTGTAGAATTTGTTGAAGTTCTTCACCATTATGCTCAATTATTCATTGAAGGTTTGTTTCTCACTTGATGATGTGGGGGCTTCACATGAGGCTTTGTAAGCACCACTTGACTTGTTGTGAAGTTCCTCCTTATCCTTGAGCGACATCTCATGAGCAACAATTCTTCCAATGACTTCCGTTGGCTTGAGATCTTTGTAATTGGGCATCATTTGGATCAATGTGCACACGGTATCATATTTTCCATCCAAAGCTCTTAGGATATTCTTGATGACGAATTTGTCGGTCATCTCTTCACTTCCTAAGCCCGCAATCTCATTTGTGATAAGAGCAAGCCTAGAGTACTTTTCAGCGACACCTTCACCATCCTTCATTTTGAACTTTTCAAGTTGACTTCGGAGCACATCCAACTTGGATTCCTTGACGGAGTCGGTACCTTCATGCATATCAATCAAAGTGTCCCAAATTTCCTTTGCATTCTCAAGACGGCTGATTTTGTTGAATTCTTGGGCACAATCCGTTGAAGAGGATATCACAAGCTTGAGCGTTGTATTGCAGCATCTTCAACTCTTTCGCACTAGCTTCACGGTTCGGTTCTCTCCCATCAAAGAATTCACCTTGCAAGCCAATACACACAATAGCCCAAACAGCGGGGTTATGTCCAAGAATATGCATTTTCATCTTATGCTTCCAACTAGCAAAATTAGTACCATCAAAGTAAGGACATCAATGGTGATAATTTCCCTCACTAGACGCCACACTCTTCTAGGTTGTGAAACCAAGGCTATGACCACCAAAAGTTATGGAAAACAAAGCAAATGGAGACCAAAGCTCTGATACCACTTATAGGATCGAAAGTATGTCTAGAGGGGGGTGATTAGACTACTTGACCAAATAAAAACTTATCCTTTTCCCAATTTTAGTCTTTGGCAGATTTTAGCTATCTTAGCACAAGTCAAGCAATCTTAACACAATTCAAGCAAGCATGCAAAGAGTATATGAGCAGCGGAAAGTAAAGCATGCAACTTGCAAGAAATGTAAAGGGAAGGGTTTGGAGAATTCAAACGCAATTGGAGATACAGATGTTTTTGTCGTGGTTCCGATAGGTGGTGGTATCGTACATCCACGTTGTTGGAGACTTCAACCCATGAAGGGTAAAGGTTGCGCGAGTCCACGGAGGGCTCCACCCACGAAGGGTCCACGAAGAAGCAACCTTGTCTATCCCACCATGGCCGTCACCCACGAAGGACTTGCCTCACTAGCGGTAGATCTTCACGAAGTAGGCGATCTCCTTGCCCTTACAAACTCCTTGGTTCAACTCCACAATCTTGTCGGAGGCTCCCAAGTGACACCTAGCCAATCTAGGAGACACCACTCTCCAAGAAGTAACAAATGGTGTGTTGATGATGAACTCCTTGCTCTTGTGCTTCAAATGATAGTCTCCCCAACACTCAACTCTCTCTCACAGAATTTGGATTTGGTGGAAAGAAGATTTGAGTGGAAAGCAACTTGGGGAAGGCTAGAGATCAAGATTCATATGGTAGGAATGGAATATCTTGGGCTCAACACATGAGTAGGTGGTTCCTTCTCACAAACAACAAGTTGGAAGTGTAGGTTTGTTCTGATGGCTCTCTCCACGAATGAAGAGAAGGTGGAGGGGTATATATAGCCTCCACACAAAATCTAACCGTTACACACAACTTGCCAAACTCGGTGGGACCGAATTGATAAACTCGGTCGGACCGATTCAGCAAATCTAGTGACCGTTAGGATTTTCGGTGGATCGACATGCAACTCGGTAGGACCGATGTGGTTAGGGTTAGGGCATAACGTAATCTCGGTGAGACCGGTTACACAAACTCGGTGAGACGATTTTGGTAATAAGCTAACCAGAGAGTTGGTCAGGTAAACTCGGTGGGACCAATTCGCTCATTTCGGTGAGACCGAAATGTTACGAAAAGGAAACAGGGAGTTTACATTGCAATCACGGTGGGACCGATCGCTCATATCGGTGGTACCGAAACGTTACGAAGGGAAACAGAGAGATTACAATCCCATCTCGGTGAGACCGAGATCCCTATCGGTGAGACCGATTTGCCTAGGGTTTGTGGCAGTGGCTATGACATCTGAACTCGGTGGCGTCGGGTAGAAAGAATCGGTAGGGCCGAGTTTGATTTTTGGTTTAGGTCATATGTGGATATGAAAAAGTAGTTGAGGGTTTTGGAGCATATCACTAAGCACTATAGAGCAAGAAACTCATTAAGAAACACCTCATCCCTCCTTGATAGTATTGGCTTTTCCTATTAGACTCAATGTGATCTTGGATCACTAAAATATAAAATGTAGAGTCTTGAGCTTTTGAGCTTGAGCCAATCCTTTTATCCTCGGCATTTTGAGGGATCCACTTTTCTCATCCATGCCATGCCATCCATTGAGCTTTTCCTGAAATATTCATCTTGGCATGATGTTAGATCAATGAGCTATATTTTGTTAGGAATTACCAAAACCACCTAGGGATAGTTGCACTTTCACTAAGCTTGGGGATGCCCATGGCACCCCAAGATAATCTAAGGACACCAAAAAGCCAAAGCTTGGGGATGCCCCGGAAGGCATCCCCTCTTTCGTCTACTTCCATCGGTAACTTTACTTGGAGCTATATTTTTATTCAC
This sequence comes from Aegilops bicornis, assembly GCA_021605145.1. Classification (NCBI taxonomy): domain Eukaryota; kingdom Viridiplantae; phylum Streptophyta; class Magnoliopsida; order Poales; family Poaceae; genus Aegilops; species Aegilops bicornis. The sequence goes on from CM038670.1 coordinate 344,443,874, forward strand.
CACATGATATGTGTTTTGCTTGGATCGTCTTGTATTATTTGAGTCTTTATTTGTTAGTTTACCACAATCATCTTTGCTGTACACACCTTTTGAGAGAGACACACTTGATTCGGAATTTGTTAGAATACTCTATGTGCTTCACTTATATCTTTTGAGCTATATAGTTTTTGCTCTAGTGCTTCACTTATATCTTTTAGAGCACGGTGGTGGATTTGTTGTATAGAAACTATTGTTCTCTCATGCTTCACTTATATTATTTTGAGATTCCTACAAAACAGCATGGTAATTTGCTTTAATTATGATAGGCATTCAAGATTAGTAAAAAAATTCTTATGAGTGTGTTGAATACTATGAGAAGTTTGATGCTTGATAATTGTTTTGAGATATAATGTAATATCCCAAAATTTTCAATTTGGAATGTTATACATAGAGCATCATTGCATATCATATATTTTTTTAATTGCATTTTTGCTCGATCCTAGAAATTCTACACAACTCAAGGACCCACGGAGAGAGTTGGGGATTTTCGTTATTTTCATATTTGAGTTTTCTCAAATTTTGAAAATAGGATCATTTGATTTTAATTATTTTATCTTCAATTATTTCTACTATCAAAATATGAGAGAGGGAATAAAATGACTTTCCCAAAATAAAGAAATAATGAAGATTTAATAAAAAAATCAAATAAGATTTTATTTTGGAGTTTTTTGCCTTTTTATTTGAATTTAGGAAAAATGCGCGTTTTTCAAAATTGTATTTAGGCCCCAAATAAATGTTCATTAAATCCGGCTTGATTTTAGAAGCTGGGAAAAATTTATTTCAGGATTTTTGGAGTCTGTTTAGTATTTCTTTTTTTTTCTGCGCGTAATCTATACCTACTAATAAAGCAAGGTGCGTTTCTCCGATTTTTTCATCCGTTCACCGCTAAAAGAATTTTTTTATCCGAGGTGGTACTAAACTTTTGTATGTGCATCTGTTGCCGAAAAACGATCTGTCCAGAATTTCGTACGTGGGCCGCGTGTGCTACGGCCCAGTATGGTCAGCCCGTTCTTTCCTGCCCATGCAGCAATAAAATATCCTATTTCCCGCACAGTGCAGCAAATAGATCAAGCTACGCACAGGAGGCCCAAAAGTGGGCATCCCATTTTTTCCGAGTTATGTTTATGTATATATTTTTCTTTTTCTGTTTCCTTCTCTTTTTATTTCCTATTTCTTTTTTATTTTTCCTATTACAAGTCTATTTTTTCCTGTTTTTATCTAAAATTCTAAATTAAAAAATGTTCGGAATTTTAATTTTGATCAATCTTCCTAAAAAGTAACGAAATCCAAAAATGTTTTCCTATTTTGAAAATTGTTTGGAGTTTTACTTTTTGTCTCTCCAGAATATGTTCAACATTTTTAAAATTTATCATTATTGTTCAAGATTTTAAAAAATGTTCCAAATTAGAAAAATATTCTTATACTAGCTATATGTTCAAAAGTTGAAAATAATATTTACATTAAAGAAACACATTTTCGAAAATTCTTCTGAATTTTGCAAACAAGTTCCCATTTAAAAAATTGTTAAAAACTTCAGAATTATTCGTATTTTATTAAAGAAATATATGTGAATTTCTAGAAATGTTCCATTCAAATTTTTGTTCTTGCTATTCCCAAAAATGCATGGAATTTTCAAAAAACTGTTCGTAATTTGGAAAAAAAATCACGTTGCCAAGTATATTTGGTAGTTCGAGTTACGAATTCTAAAATTGTGTCCCAATTTCAAAATTGCTTGCAATTTTAAATCTTTTATCGTTTTGATACTTTTTTCAAAATTTTAAAAAATATTCCCATTTTTTAAAAAAGTTTGGCTTTTCCATATTTGTTCAAGATAGTAAACATGTATTTAAAAAATGTTAAAAATTTGAAAAATATTCTTGTTTTAGTGATATGTTCAAAAAATTGTAAATAATTTTTGCATTAAAATACATTTTCTAAATTTCTTCTAAATGTTCCCATTTTCAAAAAATGTTCACAAATTCGAAAAGTGTTCGTATATTTTTAAAAGGTTCATGCTTTTAAGAAATGTTTGTGAATTTCAAAAAAAATGTTCCGCTCAACTTTTTTTTGTTTTTTTAATGTATGGAATTTTGAAAAAACTGTTTGTAATTTGGAAAGCTGTTCGCATTGCCAAGTATATTTTCTAGTTCATCATTATGATTTTTTAGAAAGTTAGAAAAAATGAAGAAATGTTTCGAATCTGATGTTGTACTATACTCTTAAATATTCAAAGTGAGCATTGGTTAGCAGGATGAGTTTGTTTGAGTGGCTAGCAACACATGGTCGGGTCTTTGAGGTCATGAATTTGATTATTCAAATACTGGGCCTGCTCCGCATCCGGACATCAAGCTAAGTCAGCTTGTTCAGAACAAGAGACACCATAAATTATTGATGGCGGTAGCTTTCATGTGCCAATAAAAAAGAATATGCTGGTTAATTATAATTGAAAGAAATTGTGAGCACGTATCGAAAAAAAAGAATATATTGGTTTAGCTCTAATTAAAGTGCGCCATATTGAACTAGAGAATACGAACATGTGGGGGTCTTGATCCATTCTTATATTGAGCTAGAGGCATGTAACTTTATTATCCCGTTGCAACGCACGGGCATGTGCGCTAGTTATTTAAAAAAATGCGCAACCGACCTACGGGCCGTGTCCGCCCGGGACTCCGGCCCGAGGAGGCTTTATAAGCCGGGGGAGGCCAGCCCGAGGCCCAGCCGCCACCCCAGCCCCCCCGAACCCTAGCGCGCCCGCCTCCACAGCCGCCGTCACGGACCCGCCGACCCGCCGCCCTTACGCCCACCGCCCGCCGCCCGACCCGCCGGACTCCGCCGCCGCCGACGAGGTTCGCCGCCGCCTCGATCCGCATGCCGCCGGTTTTTCTAAAAACCGGGCGGTTTTTCTTCGGTTTTCTTTCGGTCTTTTTTCGGTTTTTTTATTTTCGTTTTTTATTAGTTCCGGTTTTTTCGGTTTAGGCTAATTAGCGGACGTTCGTCCGTTAGTTCGTTTAAACGAACGCGTTTGTCAGATTAGTTTAGTTAACGAACGTTCGATCGTTAACCCGTTCGTCGTTTTTCTTTTTCTCGGATTTAATCCGCGGTTTTTCTGATCGCGATTCCTGATCCGATTTTCGTTTTAGTATAACTTTTCGCTCGTTTATCGGAATCAGGCGATTCAAGCGCCAAGAGTTTCGTCTCGAAACCCTCTTTCCGAATAATCTACTTAAACAAGTGTTTGCTTCTGTAAAATTTGACTTAGATTCAGATTAGTAAAGCGAAGTTGTTTTCTTCCGCCGTTTGACTTTCGTTGCTTCGTTTGATTTGATTCTTTTTGCAAACCGGAGTTCTTAAGTTGAACTATCTGGTTAGGTCTATTTGAGTTTTACCTGTGCATTAGATGAGTACTTATTGTATGCTTGTTTGTTTGTCTGCGATAGAATACCCGGAGTGCGCCGCCTGTTACTTCGAGTCTCTAGGTTTCGCGGATCATCAACAAGGCAAGTAACACTTTGATCATACCTCTTCTCATACCCAGTTTTTATGCATTAGATCTATCCTCAAACACTTGCATGATTAGGATCTAATTAGATTGTGGGTTGGGAAGTAGATTTGAGGTAGTACCTATTACCTGTTTTATTATCAAACCTTTGGGAGTTACTTCTATGTTTTCTTATCATGCCATGCTATGCTAGTAGACGTGGATTGGGTGAGTGTAACCATGACAGATGTGAGATTGTTATTTAATGGATTATTTAAGGTGGCAACTTAAACACACATCTGGGTGGATTGAGGCACCTGGTTTCTATCAGGACTTGCCTGTATTTCTTCGGACCGCCACCCAGGATCAAAGGGATCATGAGATTATTCAAACTAGAAACTTGATGTGCAGCCACAAGCCATTATGGGCTCTGGCGTAGTTGATTAAGTTGTGCGAACACTTACGGGTAGGCTAGCTGATGTAGGGGATGTAGGTTGGTACGGTCTACCCACATGTAAGGTGCTAGCGCTTCTGAAAGACTATGTCTCGGTCATCCGTTTCTCAAACATCTTGTAGTGCGAGAAATCAAGCGGAGGCGATCGAGTCTTGTGTGGAAAAGTGCGCAAACCTCTGCAGAGTGTATAAACTAATCATGGTTAGCCGAGTCCCCAGTTATGGACATCTTGAGTATCTAGTACTTTGATATCATGTGAATCTCATCATGTTACTTCTAATTTAATATTGTTGGGTTTGTAAATGAGTACTTTTAATTGGGATTGAGAATGCTGTCAACCATTCTCAATGTTTAACAACCACCATGATAGTTAAATAAATTTATTCCTTTGCAGTAGGGAAAAATTGGCTTTACGCAAAAATTGTAACCATAGAGCTTTTCCACCAGCCATATATGCATGTAGTATAGGCTTATCATTCCATTACTTCTCTATGTGTCACATTGCCAGCATATTCCATGTGCTGACCCGTTTTCGGGCTGCAACGTTTCATGTTGCAGACTTTTCAGACGACGAGTAAGGTGCTTAGGTCATGGTTCTATACTCAGTGATGCCGTTGGAGTTGATGGACTCGCTTATTCTTCCAAGCCTTCCGCTGTTATCGTATTTAGATGGCCTTAAGCCATTTTCATTTTATTAAGTTCTCTCTTGAGACATTCGATTGTAATAAGTGTGTGATTGCTACTTTGTTATAAATCCTCCGAGTACTATGTGGTGTCAGCATTCTCGATCCAGTGGATGACATCGAGCACGAGATCGATCGCTTTGAGGTCTGGTCGCTACAAAGATGGTATCAGAGCACACGCTGACTGTAGGACACGACCATTAAGCTAAAGCCCTAAATCACTACTCTCTTCTCATTTCTGACTCCTCATCTTTTCTACTCTTTTAGGATGACGGAAACGAGGATCAAGTTCACCCAGCCGGATGAAGATACACCCTTTGGACGACACCTGAAGGAAGTCACTAAGTACCTAAACATCGGATTACCAAGCTTCACCGGGACCTACAATTCCACTTTACCCGAAGAAGAGCGCTGGAAGGTTCAAGCTCAAGTTCCCGAAGGACGTTTGCGCCAATCACGGAGCCCATAGAATGTGTTTTCAATGCACCAAGCTGGAGTTTGGGAAAGAGTATGGCAGCTCACATAACCATGGGACGCATTGGAGAAGTTTACAAAGAAGACCTCAAGGATACTATCTACCAGATTTGCAGGCGCCGAGATGAACAATGGGAGATAGTTGGCACTAAGAAGGATCGATCCATTGCAGATTTCATCCAGGAGTTAAACCAGCACATTCGACGCCAGGAGAACGTGCGCACACATGATGGAGTTGAAGACAGCAAAAGCCAAGATTATCGAACTAGAAGGAGAACTGAAGGCCACTCGCAAGGACTACATGGAGGAGATTGTAGCTCTAGTGGGACAAAACGAAGATCTTAAGGAGAAGATTGAAGAACTCATGGGAAATTCAGCACCCGGAGGAGAAGATGAAGATAGCACCTGTCCAAAGAACTACATCATCATCGCATTTACACCGATTCCGATCCTAGTGATGATGATTACGAAGATGAAGCTGGAGCAGATATCATGGAGTCTTCATCGGAGCAGTTTTTCTAGTTGACCACCATAACAGTAGTAGATTTCCCCCATTACAGATTAGTTTTAGTTTTAGCACTTTGTAACGATAGATAGACGTTGTATGCCCTTGTTTGAATTGATTGGAGTGATATTGTCTGATTTGTCTCATGTGCATATGGGTAGTGTTTCTCTCTAGAACTCATTCTATTCTTAACTCTCGTCTTTTCTTAAACCCTCAGATGCCTCTGAGACGCGACCCTAGATTTGTTTTCCCGCCAGAGATCACTCAGTTGATTCAGCAGCAGAATGCCTTGATTCAAACATTGCTACAAAACCAAGGCAACAACAACAACAACAACAACAACAACCCACCACCACCACCACCTGTTGACCACTTGACCCGTTTCTTAAGGCTGAATCCGCCGGTGTTTTCCAGTAGCACCGAGCCGATTGTTGCAGATGATTGGCTCCGTAAGATAGGGAGGGAGTTGACCACTGCAGGATGTACAGATGGAGAAAGGGTGAAGTTTGCTGCACATCAACTCGAAGGACCCGCAACAGCATGGTGGGAGAATTTTACAGCCACTTACCTCAGAGACACCATCACATGGGATCGGCCAAGAAGCTTTCCGTACTGCCCATGTTTCAGCAGGAGCTACGACCATGAATAAGCGTGAGTTTCGCAACTTGCGCCAAGGAGGACGGACAGTTGGCCAGTATGTAAATGATTTCAGTAAGTTAGCACGTTATGCCCCAGATGACGTTGCTACAGATGCAGCTAAGCAGGAGAAGTTTCTAGAAGGGCTGAATGATGAGCTGAGCATGCAGTTGATGGTAGCCACCTTCAACAACTACCAGAAGTTGGTAGATCGTGCTCTTATGATTGAAGAGAAGCAGCAGCAGATTGACTATCGCAAGAGGAAGTATGGACAGGGGAAGAATAACTCTGGAGCACAGCAGAAACTTCGATTTACACCAAAGACAGGAGGACAATTTCAGCATAGCCATGGAGGAGGTAGCTCGCACAACCATAATGGCACCAAGAATGGAAACGGGAATGGAGGAAGCAATGGATGTAACCGCACCAACCCGTCAACACCATCCAAGGTAGACTGAGCCACATCACTTGCTTTAAGTGCCGCAAGACCGGCATTATGCAAATGATTGTCCCAAGGCCAAAATGGAAATGGCAATGGAAGCTCAGGAAAGAAGCCGAACCCTTTCAACAAAGGACAAGTGAACCACGTTACCGTGGAGGAGGTTGAAGATCAGCCAGACGCAGTAATAGGTAAGTTTTTTGTTAAGTCATTTCTGCGGTTGTTCTTTTTGATCTTGGTGCATCGCATTCATACATATCAAGGGATTTGTGGATAAGTATAAAATACCAACCCAAGCCCTTAGGTCACCCATGCTAGTAACCTCACCCAGAGCGTAATACATGGCTAGTATATGGTGTGATCGACTGCCATTAAGGATTGGACACTATGTATTTCCCTCGGACCTAATAGTTCTGGAATCACAAGGATTGGATGTGATATTAGGCATGGATTGGTTATCGAAGTATGGATGGAACATAGATTGCGCCAGTAAGTCGATTTTGCTTACCACCCCAAAGGGGAGGAGAATCAAGTATGTATCACGGCATGAGCCGAGGAGAACACATGTAAATTCCTTAACAGGAGTTGTGCAGGAGGAAGTACCAGTGGTAAGGGATTACCCGGACGTGTTTAGGAAGAGTTGCTGTGCATGCCACCGGATAGAGACATTGAGTTTCGATTGAACTACTACCGTGCACCGGGCCGATATCTAAGAGACCGTATAGGATGCCAGCCCAAGATTTGGAGGAAATTAAGAAGCAGATTAAGGAGTTACTTGGATAAAGGTTTTATTCGCCCAAGTTCTTCGCCTTTGGGGATCACCAAGATTACTTCTAGTGGAGAAGAAGGATGGATCATTAAGAATGGTTGTTGATTATCGAGGATTGAATAAAGTGACCATTAAAAACAAGTACCCGTTGCCGATGATCAATGACTTGTTTGACCAATTGCAAGGAGTTAAGGTGTTTTCCAAGATCGATTTGCGATCAGGGTACCATCAGTTGAAGATTCGAGAGCAGGATATACCTAAGACGGCTTTTACCACTGTGCACGGGCTGTATGTGTGACGCCCCGATTCAATCAGACACTAATCATGCACGCATAAGCAATACGATCAAGATCGTGGACTCACGGGAAGATATCACAACACAACTCTAAAACATAAATAAGTCATACAAGCATCATAATACAAGCCAGGGGCCTCGAGGGCTCAAATACAAGTGCTCGATCATAGACGAGTCGTGAAGCAACAATATCTCGAGTACAGACATAAGTTAAACAAGTTTGCCTTAAGAAGGCTAGCACAAACTAGGATACAGATCGAAAGAGGCGCAGGCCTCCTGCCTGGGATCCTCCTAACTACTCTTGGTCGTCGTCAGCGGGCTGGACGTAGTAGTAGGCACCCCTGGTGTAGTAGGAGTCGTCATCGACGGTGTCGTATGGCTCCTGGGCTCCATCGTCTGGTTGCATCAATCGGGTAAAGAAAGGGGGACAAGGGGGAACAAGGAAACCGTGAGTACTCATCCAAAGTACTCGCAAGCAAGGAGCTACACTACAGATGCATGGGTATATGTGTAAAGGGCCATATCAGTGGACTGAACTGCAGAATGCCAGAATAAGAGGGGGATAGATAATCCTGTCGAAGACTACACTTCTGGCAGCCTCCGTCTTGCAACATGTAGAAGAGAGTAGACTGAAGTCCTCCAAATAGCATCGCATAGCATAATCCTACCCGGCGATCCCCTCCTCATTGCCCTGTTAGAGAGCGATCACCGGGTTATATCTGGCACTTGAAAGGGTGCGTTTTATTAAGTATCCGGTTCTAGTTGTCATAATTTCAAGGTACAACTCCAAGTCGTCCTGTTACCGAAGATCACGGCTATTCGAATAGATTAGCTTCCCTGCAGGGGTGCACCACATAACCCAACACGCTTGATCCCATTTGGCCGGACACACTTTTCTGCGTCATGCCCGGCCGCGGAAGATCAACACGTCGCAGCCCCACCTAGGCACAACAGAGAGGTCATCACGCCGATCTAAACCTAAGCGCACAGGGGTCTGGGCCCATCGCCCATAGCACACCAAGATGTTATAGGGCGGCCGAAATGTAACTAGCCCCTTAATACAAGAGCAGGCTTACGTTCCAATCCGCACGCGCCGGGCCACCGTTGATGTCACGAAGTGCCGGCCGATACCACGACGCCGAGTGCCCGTGAATCGCTGTTCACAGAGTTGGTTAGTGCGTATAGACCAAATGGCCGACTCAGATCAAATACCAAGATCTCGTTAAGCATGTTAAGTATCCGCGAACGCCGACCAGGCCAGGCCCACCTCTCTCCTAGGTGGTCTCAACCTGCCATGTCGCCTCCGCCTAAAATAACAATGGGGGCCGTCGGAACCTGGCCCACCTCTACCGGGATGGAGCCACCTGTCCTTCCAGCCCCATCTCCGACAAAGATCACATGTAATGTAATAGTGTAAAGTATATAGTATATGCCCGTGATCACCTCCCAAGTGATCACAGCCCAAGAGTATAGCATGGAAGACGGACAAGAGTGTAGGGCCAGCGATGGAACACTAGCATCCTATACTAAGCGTAGGATAGCGGTGTAAAGGTAACAATAGTAGTAGCAAGGACAAAGCTATGCAAAGAAAGTATAGGATTAACTGAAAGCAAGAACATGCTACACTACTCTAATGCAAGTAGTATAGAGAAGAATAGGCGATATCTGGTGATCAAGGGGGCTTGCTGGTTGCTTTGGCAAGGAGGGGTCGCCAACATCGTAGTCGAATGTGGCAGCAAAGCAGCGTCGGTCTCGGTGTCTAGCGGAAGAAGAGGGGGGAAGAAACAATGAATACAATGCAAACAGATGCATAACGATGTATGACCAGTCAAGTAACGGTGCTAGGGGTGCCCTAACGCGGTATGAGGTGATACCGGTGAAGGGGGGAAGCATCCGGGAAAGTATTCCCGGCGTTTCACGTTTTCGGGCATAGGAGCCGGAGGGGGAAAGTTGCGAGTTCGATAGGTTAGGGGGGTGTGGCGGACGAACGGGTTGCTATCCGGAATCATCTCGTCGTTCTGAGCAACTTTCATGTTGAAAATATTTTAAACCGAGGTACGGATTAAAAGATATGATTTTCTAAAGATTTTATTAATTTCTGGGATTTAATTAATTATTTAATTACTTCGAAAATGATTTAATGACATCAGCATGATGTCATGCTGACATCAAGAGTCAGGGGTTGATCGTCAACCCGACATGTGGGTCCCAAATGTCATTGAGTACTAATTAACCTAACAGACTAATTAACTAACCTAAGTGATTAGGTTAATCAAGTTTAATTAGTTCAACTAAACAAGATTAATTAAGTTAATTATTTAGTTAATTAATTAATTTTAATATTAATTATTTATTTATTATATATTATTATTATTATTTATTCATTTATTTTTTTAATTCGTTTTTTGGGGGCTAGGCCCCACGTGTCATCGCCTGGGGGCCAACCGGCGGGCGCTAGCGTGGCGTGGCTGGGCGCCGAACGGCCTCGAGCCCGAGAGGGCGCCGACAAGACGACGCACACCGGCGCGGCTAGAGCCATTGGTGGCGCGTGAGCGGCAACATGAGGGGGTTCGGGAGGAGCGCCGGGCGAGCAGGGAGGAGGGCGCCGAGCGCTGAAAAGTGGCAGTGGTGCGGTGGGGGAACGCAGGGTAGTGGCGGGGCACTGGGATCCGAAGGCAGAGGCGTGGAACGGCAGGTGTGCGGCGTGAACGGGCTTGCCGGGATGGAGCGAACGGGCTCATGGGCGCGAAGTGCCGGCGGCCGAGGCTGCGGGCGGCACGACGGGAGGGGCGTGGTGACCGCGGGCGTGGGGGGGACGTGCAGGGGAGGGGGGAGCTCACATCGAGGAGCAGGGAACGGGGCAGCGTGCTCGACGGAGTTCTGGGAGGTCGACGGGGACGAGCGGCGGAGCGGGAGGCAGTCCGGCGGGATCCGGCGACAGCCTTGATCACTGGATGGGGGCGACGAGGCCTGGTCGATTTATGTCGAGGTGGTGGGGCGCCGCCTCTGGGTCGGGGAGGCGACGGGCATCGGCGGTCAGCGAGGTGGCGGGATCGGCAACGGAGACGCAGGGGCGAGCGTCGGGCGGGGCGGCGCCGGTGATGCGTCGAGGAGGCGGGGTCCCGTGCTCGATGGAGGGGAGCGAACGAGAGAGGCGATGGCCTCCGGGGCCCATTGCCCCGACCTAGATCCGATTGGGGGGGGGGGAAGAGGAGCGAGTGGGGGAGTGGTGTGCGTGGGGGGGTTAGGGTTTCGGGGATGGGGGATATAGGGAGGCCGGTTGGGCCAAGGGGAGCTGGGCTGGTGTCGTGTGATTGGGCTTGGGCCAATGGGTCAACAAGCTCCGTGGTTTCTTTTCCTTTTTTTCTTATCTTTTTATATTTTGTTTATTTTTCCATTAATAGTTTTGCTATTTTATTTACTACTCATTTTAGTTTTGTTCATTATAAAACAACACCTAATGTCGTATTACCAATTATAGCACTGACAATACTAGTTAGGCATTTAATTAAAAATAGTTTGTAACCTTATAACTTGAAAAGGTATTTAATCAACTGTTCTAGTTGCTGTTTTAGTTAATTTAGAGCATTTAAATATTTTACAAGGTTTGTGGTTTCTCCACCGTAATTACCAGTGCATTATTTTGTTCACTCCGAACATTTTAGTTTTAATATTTGAAAACTTTTATTGTTTACTTGATTTTGAGTTTGAATTTGAATCGGTTTTTGAACTAACGAGAGATTAGCAAAAGTAACCGAGGTGAGGTGCATCATTAGCGTAGGTTTACTATAGCATAATTATCCGGGCGTCACAATTCTCCTCCACTACAAGAAATCTCGTCCCGAGATTTAAGAGGGGAGTAAGGGGAAGAATAGGTTATGGAATTCTAACGATTCTTCTCGGTCTTGGTTGCTCTTCTCGAAGAGGTCGGTCCACTACGTCGAGGTCTTCATTTCTCTGCTTCAGGCCATCATGGTGAAGTCGTCATCCTTTCTTCGAGGGTTCCTCCATGCTTACGAATAGGTAAGGGGTAGCTCGGCTACGACAGAATGCTTAAGGGGTAATCGTCTGGGGTTTTCCCGTGAATGAATAGATGAGTATCTCTCGAGTTGAACAAATCGAGAGTAAATTAAGAAGGTACAATAAGGAGTTCCAAGCGGATAGACAATCGTTCGATGCCTGAAAAAGAGTGTGAAAGGGGTTCAAAGCAACGGGGATAAGCGTTGTATTTGGTAACAGGATTGATGATCCCTCGGAAGGTGGCTCATGAAATACGAGGCTACGCACGAGGAACAACCTTGGGAACAGGGGGCGTAAAGGAGAGTCAGGTTTCGATCCTGTGGAACTGTGGGTTATGGGCCCACCATGTGGTTGAAAGTAGGAAGGGGGCCGACATCTTGCACGGTCACGATAGTAAGGCGTGTCAGAGGGTAGCCTGTCGCTTATGTCTGCCGGGCTGCTCGGGAACGGGGTCCCCAGACTTGCTGTCACTGCGGCTCGCGACGTGGCTCAAAGGAGGCCTGTGACAGCCCATCTTCATCAACACAAACTCAAGACCCTCGCGAGGGGCCAAGCCTCGCGGGGCGGAAGACCAGGAGCTTCCTCAAGCGCGGCCTCGTCAGGCTGGCTCATGAGGAGGCGGAGAGTTCAGGGCAGGGTACCTCGCGAGGTGCCCATGACGCAAGCCATGACGACCAAGGGCGCCCGATCGAGGCGCCAGCCCGCAAGGCCGTCCTCCTTTCCTCTTTGGTGCAAAGGGAGCAAGCGCAGCGAGAGCATCAAGCAAAGGCATCCGCTTGAGGCAACAAGACCAGGACCAGCCCCAACGGCCGGAAGGAGTCATCATGGAGCCCAAGAAGGCGTCATCACCAGAGCCTTTGGCGGCGAGGACCAACTTTAGTCGGATAAGTGTACCCGCTGTTCCCCTTCAAAATGGCTAATTGTTGGCGCCCTTCCGCTCAATATTTGGGAAGAGGCCCAGGCCTTCGCCTATAAATAGGAGTAGCCACACTCAGAGTAGGGGGACGATCGGATCAAGGGATCGCAAGGATAAGGACGATCCGCATCCATATCAGAGGGAGATAGAGACCCGATCCTCAAGCTAGAGCGACGGGACACCACTTAGCAGTTCATCACACCCACCAAGAACAGACCCTCGCGAGGCTGTTCTTCCCTCATCGTTCTTCATCAGCCCAAGAGGCAGTCCACCACACCACAAACTAGAGTAGGGTATTACACCACAACGGTGGCCCGAACTAGTATAAATCTTGCGTCTCTTGTGTTGTTCTTGCTAGTAGTTTAGGTCCCTGCGATTCGGCGAGGTACGAGACGGTGGAGGGTTGGATCTCCGCGCGCACCCCAGAGTTCGAACCTCAAGGGTCTGCTGGAACCCGAAATTCGACATTTGGCGCGCCAAGTAGGGGTGCGCCGGAATCCTCCTTCTGCCACCTCGTGTCCCGTCGCATCGTCATCACCATGTCCGCCACTGCCGGCAACCCAGATCCTGGGCGGCGTGGCCCGCCCACGCAGAGCCGCCGGGCGACCCGTGCCCTGTGCAGCTCGTGGGTCCGCAGGGCGCCGCGGGCCGTGGCGGCGCGGACAGGCTTCGACGGCTCTCACACCGCTGGCAGCGCGGTTGGCAGCAAGAGCCTCCAACCACGCCGCGACCACATCACCGTACATCCGCCGGGAGCAGGCGAACTTCGAGGGCCGCGCCACGGTGGCCCGAGAGTTGCCGGTGCGAGGCCGGAGAGCGGCCGTGACGTCCGGAGCGAGTGGCGGATCTCCTGGCTTCGCCTCGGGGGCTCACCCCTTCGCACCCAACTTCCATCTCAGCCGAGGGTGGCCCGCACGGGCTCCACGTGCGCCTGCTGGCTCCAAAGCTACTCCAACACCGGCGGTTGTCGGCGCCAGTCGGCGGCGGGTTGCCTCGCCCCGCCCACACGGAGAAGAAGGGCTCGACGCAACTCACGGTCCTGGCGGACCGCCGCGCCACCACCCCACGGAGGGCGCGTCAAGCAGAGCAGCTAGGCACGCTCAGCACTACGGCGTGGCCTTTGGGATGACGGCGCCAGAAGAATATGTGCCCCACATGATGGACCAAGGGCACCCGCATGAGGGAGAACAAGACTCGCTCCTCAGCCCAAGCTGGGGGGATGAGGCGACAGAAGCCGCGCTCTTCCAGGAGCCTCAAGACGGTCCCACTGGTCATGCCGGGGGCAACGATTATCGGGTACTGCAACTTCCTCAAGAGCAGACATACGCTAACCATAGGTCGCAGGAGGTACAGGTCGCCACGACGAGCGGCTGCCGCCTGGCCCTCAGTCTCCTACCCCTCGGGAGGGAGGCGCAGGGGGCTGCCGGAGATGGGCAGAGATCTGACATCACCACCGCGGCGTTCAGAGAAAGGCGTTCTCAGGAGGTAGGCCCTCTGCAGGGGAGGTGCCTCAGGGCCTGCCCCTAGCGGAGGACCCGTGGTCGTCGGGGGAACCGCTGGCGACCGCTCTACCCCGCCGGTGGCGTCCTGGTTTCCGGTCGTCCTTGGTGGCACTAGAGTGTGGCGAAAGGCGGGGCCCTCGTCTGGCGATATGAAGCAAGGCCGGTACCGGATTTAAGGCCCGGTTCGTGAAGCTTCGCCGCCCATGACACTCTCACGTAATAATGAGTGGGGCTGTACGCCCGGAGTCTCGAGGGGGCCGGCCTCGGCCCTGGGGCTCCCTCCACGCCAAGTGGCAGCACTTAGCTGCTGGCTGGTGAGAAGACGCCCAAGACTAGACTAGGTGCCATCTGGCTTTTCTTACCTTTCTTTGCCTTCCATTTGGTTGTCGCTTTCCGCTATTTGGATTTAAGTTGGATTGAAGTTGAGATTTGCGTGTGTTCGGGAAGGTGCTTAGTCTCGTTCGAGCAAATCTCTCGCGTTTCGGTTACAACTCCGCCTCATCTGCCTCCCCTCGCGAGCCCCTCACGAGCCGGGCCAGGCCTAGCTTGCGCACAGCCCAGCCTGTCGCTGCCGCATCCTCTCCGGACGGTTTTTACTGCAGGTCCTACGGATTCGATCAGGAGACACTCAAATCGCCTCAGCCTCCCACAGGCTATCTCGGGGCTCGTACGAAACAAAGGTAAACCAGCCAACTAGCACGTCGCTTAGCCAACCACTTGGCGCGGGCGTATGGGCGATGTAACACTTGCTAATACGATGAACACAAGTTTTACATGAGGGGCTCCCCCTCCCAAAATGCTCTCACAACCAATAGGCCAAAACCTGAGTTCTGTTCATACAGGGTAATGGAACAAGGACAATACATGATCAGTCGGATAAATCCCCCAATGCATCCTCAGGAGCACCTCCCGAGCCGTTGCTGGCGTCGCTGGCCTCGCCGTCGCTGTCTGCGTGATCGTCGGCGGCGTCTGGGCCGTTCACCACGCCGCCCTCATCGGCGGCCATGACCACGCCGTCGTCGTCCGAAGCGAAGGCCCGGACGAGGGCATCCACGTTGTCTTCCACCCAGTGCGCCAGGTCGCCCCGGACGGCCTGGGGAACTGGGGCGATGGCTGCGTCAAAATTGAAGTGGGGGTCCATGTCCTGGAGATGGCTGAAGACACGAGAGAAGGCACGCCCGAGCAGCACGCGGCTCCTCTCCTCCACCAACCTGTCGGCCCTGACCGACCGCGCCTCCAGTCACGCCACCACGTCAGTGAAGAACTGAAGGTTGCCGGGGTAGTTAACCGCGTGCGGCACGCCCACTGCCGCCTCGCAGATATTATCCAAGGCTACGTTAGCTCTTTCCCGGAGCGTGGCGAGCATGGGACCATGCTCATGCTCCAGGATTCGCCGCTGACACATCTCGTCCGCATTCTGGCACGCGACGGCCTCGGCCTTATCCACCCATTGGCGAAGAAGGAGCGCCTCGGCCTGAGAAGTGGTGGACTCCCTCTGCGCCACCACAAGGGCGGCCCGAAGAGCATCGGCCCGCCGCGTCGCCTCCTCCAGCTTGGCCCTCAAGGCAGCAGTCCTGCCTTTAGCCTCGGCCTTGATCAACCCCAGCCGCTCCTCAAACTCGCGCTCGAGGCTCGAGCGCGCCGCCGCCACTCGGCGTCCGACCTCCTCCAGGACGCGGGCTTCCCGTGCTGCGACCTCATCCTCTGCCCGCGTCGCCAGGCGCTCCCTCGTCTCCAAGCGCTCGTACTCGCGCGCGCGTTCGGCGGCTTCAAGCGTCAGCGCCTCCTCACGCTTCTGGAGCTCTGCCGAGTCGTCGGAGGCCACTTTCATCGATGCAAGGGCTGCCTCGCGCAGCTCCACTTGCTCCCCCAACGAGTGACACCGGGCCAGGAGTTCTCGTGCCCGCTCCTCCGCCGCCTCTCGCCGCCTGTTAGCTGCCCGGGCCTCCTCGACGGCCCGAGAACAGGCCTCCCGAGAGGCTGCCAGCGACGCTTTGGCCTCTTCATCATCAAGATCGCGCTGGCAGCGCGCAAGGGCGGCAGCGCCCTCCAGCTCGC
This sequence comes from Aegilops bicornis, assembly GCA_021605145.1. Classification (NCBI taxonomy): domain Eukaryota; kingdom Viridiplantae; phylum Streptophyta; class Magnoliopsida; order Poales; family Poaceae; genus Aegilops; species Aegilops bicornis. The sequence continues at coordinate 344,460,142 of CM038670.1, forward strand.
GCCTCTCTGCGGCCAGGCGCAGGCCCTCGGCCTCAAGGCGCGCGTCTTCGTCAGCAAGCTCTTCACCAAGAAGGCTCACCGCGTCGGCCGCCCTTCAAGAAATCCTTGGTGAAGGGCGCGGCGCCCGGAAGGCCACAAGACGTCCTCCACACCATCAACCTCCCAGACGGGCGCCGGAGCCACGAAGTCAACACTCCCCCTCCGGCAGGGGGCTGGGGCTGGCACCCTGACGGCCGGGCGCTGGCGCCAAGCCCGGCTGAGCCAGCCCATCCCCTGCACGAGGCGAGGGAAGCGCCTCAGCCAATCGCCGTGGAATCACGACAGGCGGGAAGCCCACGGCAGGCTAGCTATGCCTCGGGAAGGCTCGCGAGGAAGGATCGCGAGGCGCGCAGGGCCACGACGTGCCTCGGGACGGTTCACCTCCCCGGTCGCCCTCATCACAAGGGCTCCACTGCTTGGAGCACTCAAGGACGGGGGAGGGGGCGAAACCGAGGGGGACGGCTCCTCACCCATCTCCGTGAGCTCGGCAGGCAGGGGCCTGCAAGGCAAGGATCAGTACAAGAAGTAGAAGAATCAGGAGCTGGAGAAAGGAAAGGCTTACTCATCAGTGGCGAAGTACTTCCTCAAGGCTTCAAAGAAAGCGACAAGGGTAATCATGGCCTGTGGCCTCCCTTCTCTTCCGGAGGGCCTCGAAGTTCATGCGGAAACGACCCAAGATTTGAGCGCAGGGATCAGCCTGCGGCGAGGGAGAAGCATCAAGGCGGCTTACGTCAGGGGCGTCTGCTTGACACGCACTGCCAGTCGCCTCACCAAGAGAAGCAGCAGGGGCCTCGGGGGCTCCATCCGCGGGCGCCGCAGCGGTTGCTGCTGCCGCCTCACTGCAGCTGGCATGAGCCTCGTGGAGCTGCCCGTCCACGAGCATCGCCGTGACGCTGTCACCCCCGGGCGGGGTCCTTCGACCTTCGGGCGGCTCGTGCCTCCTGCTCCGCCACTTGAGGAGGAGCCGCCTTGGCCGATTGGAAGGGCTGTCACCACCATCGGATTCTCGCGAGGCCCCTAGAGACCAGCGGGGCGCAGCCCCCATTCATCGAAGATAGGCATCTGGTTCACCAAATCACCCCTGTTCCGGCAGAGGTACAACAAGGCCCCTTCGTGTCAGATGCCACCGGGGTTAGGATCGCCATCGGGACCAGGAGCACTTTCCTTAGCGCCAGCGCCAGTCTTCTTCCCGAGCCTCATACGGTCACCAGTTCACCAAGGCCCACATCCGGTGGGAATGGCATTGGAGAGGAGCAATGCGGCGCATCAGGAACTCCTTCACCACCTTGGGCGATGTTACAGCAAGCGACCTCAGGAACGCGAAGCGGCGCCAGACAAAGATGAGCCGAGGGCTCGAAAGCGTCTCCTGGCACCAGCCTGAATTGGGGACAGCAGGCGAGGTTGGCTCCGATAGCAGGGGGCTGGGCACCCCCACATCCACATACAACCACCTCTCGCGGAACTCAGCCGCGGGCGGAGGCAAGCTGAAATCAATCCCTGAGGCCGCTGTCTCGGGCGCGGCGACGAAGCTCACGCACGTCGAGCATTGAGTGGGGTCGACAAGGCGCAGAGAGAAGAAGTGGCGCAGCAAGGCAACCGAGGGAAGGATGCCCATCATTGCCTCCCAAACGAAGGCGAAGACCGCGAGGAGAGTAATGGACTCAGGACCCAGATGCATCATGTGGATCTGATAGTGGGAAAGCACGGCATTGAAGAAATCAGAGAAGGGGGGAACCAGTCCCGCCCACAGCGCGTCAGCGAAATACCGGACCTTGGTGACTATCCTGTCGATGGAGAAGCGGGACGTGGGCCAGGCCTTCGTCCTCCCGCATTCGTTGAAGGAGGTGGCCAGAGCCGAACTGACCTTGCCCAAGCCCTCCAGATTGAGTATGATCGACGGGTCGACAGCGGAGGCCGCAGGCGGCGGCGACCGAGGCGGAGGCGCAGGTTTCTTCCCTTTCCCCTTCTTTATCGGAGCCATGGCGATTGAAAGGGGGAGGCGGAGATTCAGGATTGGATTGAAAATGGAAGCTGGAGTTCGAGAGAGGGAAGGACAGGAGCGAAAAGCAGCAGAGAGGAGATCGGGATTGTACAGCAGCGTGTCCGCCTAGCAAGGCACGAAATAAGGAGGCGTGGGGGAACAGTGTCGCCCACGTCCAATCAAACGCCACGCGTCGCCCAAGGCCACAGGCTGTTAGGGCCCGCGACGCTTCGCAGTTGCCCTTTCGCCTCTCTGCCCGGCCAAGTGCGGGCGCGCCGTGAGCCACTGGGCTCTTGTCGGCGTTACAGGAGCAGGGGTCCCCAGACTTGCACTGCTGCGGCTCGGCGACTTGGCTCAAAGGAGGCCCAGGACAGCCCATCTTCATCAACACAAACTCAAGACCCTCGCGAGGGGCCAAGCCTCGCGGGGTGGTCGACCAGGAGCTTCCTCAAGCGCGGCCTCGTCAGGCTGGCTCATGAGGATGCGGAGAGTTCAAGGCAGGGTACCTCGCGAGGTGCCCATGACGCAAGCCATGACGACCAAGGGCGCCCGGCCAGCCGCCCCTCCTTTCCTCTTTGGTGCAAAGGGAGCAAGCGCAGTAGAGCATCAAGCAAAGGCATCCGCTTCGGTGCAACAAGACTGTGACCAGCCCCAACGGCCGGAAGGGAGTCATCATGGAGCCCAAGCAAAGGTCATCACCAGAGCCTTTGGCGGCGAGGACCAACTTTAGTCAGGATAAGTGTACCCGTTGTTCCCCTTCAAAATGGCCAATTGTTGGCGCCCTTCCCGCTCAATATTTGGGAAGAGGCCCAGGGCCTTCGCCTATAAATAGGAGTAGCCACACTCAGAGTAGGGGGACGATCGGATCAAGGGATCGCAAGGATAAGGACGATCCGCATCCAGATCAGAGGGAGATAGAGACCCGATCCTCAAGCTAGAGCGACGGGACACCACTTAGCAGTTCATCACACCCACCAAGAACAGACCCTCACGAGGCTGTTCTTCCCTGTATTGTTCTTCATCAGCCCAAGAGGCAATCCACCACACCACAAACTAGAGTAGGGTATTACACCACAACGGTGGCCTGAACTAGTATAAATCTTCCGTCTCTTGTGCTGTTCTTGCTAGTAGTTTAGGTCCCTGCGATTCGGCGAGGTACGAGACGGTGGAGGGTTGGATCTCCGCACGCACCCCAGAGTTCGAACCTCAAGGGTCTGCCGGAACCCGAAATCCGACAGTGTCGGAAACAACATCGATACCAAGGGCGAGGGACGAAGAGAACCATTTTCCTGCTTGTTGAACGAGGCGGGCCAATAGGCAAGGTTCTCGTCCATCGGTGGCTACCGAAATGTCATCAACAATAGTAATAGGGTCTTGCTGACAGAATTGTACACCGAGGTATATACATAAGTAGGAGAATATTACTGCTTAGATCATATAGATCACAAGAAAGGTTAAACCAAACAATGGAAAGGAAAATGTGTTTAAACACATATATCAGGGGTATACCCTTCCCAAGGACAAGCAGAGCATGATATCCTTGGCAGGATATAACGTAGAAAACTCTTTAGGAAAGGGAAGAGAAATTTCATGACATTACCCATGCAACGGTGTTAGGATAATTGAGCAAGTAACATTTAGCATTGGGCTTCAAATGTTCTTGTTGAAAATCGGAGCACCACAGACATGCTTCGGGATAGCATTGACATGTTCTTCAAGCAAAGGTCAAACTTTAGATACACAAAGGATCCATCAGGAACAACTCATAGAATAAGTCTTGCAATTGGCCCTCCAACCAAAAAGCGCTTAGCCATGACATCACCTTATTGGGTTATAGAAAGACCAATGCTATGACTCTTGGAAAAAGTTCCAACCATCATATCGCATCGAGTTTCAGTTCGATAGGTGGCAGGATACCTCGCACTCGTGGATGCCCGAGAAGGAAAGGTGCAACACAAATTGACGATATGACATTGTTAGATTCTCGGAAATGAACTATGGAGGCGAGTTGTCAAACAAGAGTTCATCATTAAACCAAGGAGAGGATGAGGAGGTGGCTGATTGACTCAGCAACAATTCATTGAGATCTCCAAATGATGGATTCCCACAGTTGTGTGAACAAGGAGATAACATTTGCCGGATCAAATGATATAAGGAAGTACGCTCGAGGAGAACATACACAACTAAACATTGGTTGAAAGGTGCGCCCGAAATATGGGTTCGGTTGCACGACCAATGTCAAAATGGTGATTCGATAATCAATAGTCTAAGAATGAAACTATAGACCAATAACTTCAAAGCAAGAGGGTTGCTCGATGTTTAGAATTTACACATCACAGACCATTTGTCGGTATTCCGGTTAGAAACATCACGGGGACCAAGAAAAGAATGGTGATGTTAATAAGTATCACTGGTATCAAGAATTCTTAAGGGTGGTGAATTTCTCACAACAATGAGGACATAAGAGATGTTAATGTTCCAAGGTAAAGAAGAACAATTACTTGGATAGAAAGGAACTCAAGGTATAACACCAAACACGAACAAGCTTGTGTTGGTGGGAAGGCAATAAAGTGGTCGATGATAACGCAGATCATCGAGGGCAAGGATGGTATTTCTCATCGTGAACTCATTTGATATCCTGGAAGAGCTCATAAGGTTGATGATGATCACGACACACTTTGTTGAGAGATTTCAAGATGTAATCGATCGGCGATGACATCAAGTCAAATGAATGGTGAAGCGAAAGGTTATTGGATCCAAGGGTACGACACAAACTCGAAACCAAGCTTGTTGTTCAAGATGGAACGATAAGGCAAGGAAATTGACGTAAGCTTAGCTCAATCGTCGAAAGTTTTGCTCCTGGGATAAGGACCAGGTACCACGATTAAAATCGGCTCGACAAGGATATAACCAAGCAGGCTAGGAATGACGTGATTGATTTCAAACTTGTAAGTAATGAAGGTTACCAAGAGTTGCTTAATCGCTATGCGGACTCGAGTCAGTTATCGATGTCTTTGAGTGTTTAATAACTCAGAGCCCGTGAAAAATTGGGATAAATGAGAATGTAGCACTTGATGGAGAACTCATAAGAAGTTATGCAGTTTCTTGATAATCTCGAGATACCAGGGGATAATACTCGAAGACAGATCAAAGTAGAGGTTGGACTGGGGTATTGCTCTGCAGAAGACGTGCTTAAACTTGCCCGAGAAATGGGTTCTAAGGAGAACATATGGTCGGAACCACGATTGCAAGGGATCAATTCACAGATACCAGATGATACTATATCAACGAAATAGTTATTATTACAAGAAGCTTCCATGATAGGATCTACATCATGTCCATGGGCATGAACACAAAGTTCAAGGCCGACTCCCACTTCTCTAATGCATAACCTTTCATTCACTTCTCGCCTTCGACGAAGTTGTAGTGTTGAAGTTTTATCGACATAACAACGATGAGAGTATGACCCGTAGTAGTTTCGGGTTCACACAGATTAGAAAAGGCATAGGTTCAACCCATCAGGGCCTCTTAGGAACATATACCACAAACCTTGGGAGTAATTTATACAAGCTCGAAGGCAGAGCATGGTTGAGAAAGCAGAGGATACAATTTACCAAGGGCATTATATACCCATGGAAAGGCTCACAAGGTTATTGAATATGAAGGACACAGTCGAATGATAATTCAACAAAGGATCCGGTGGTCCTCAAGGTATCTGATGTGAGCATCGGTACTCAACCAGAGGAGGAAAGAATGCAAGGAGACCAGATTATAGAAACAACTGACTAACTCAATTGTCAAATGCGAAGGAATTATGATTTCCAAATCAAGGGATCAGAAGCAATGCTCTGATTAGGGATGGATAAGTTGAATAGCCTTAGGGTACGATCAACGACAATTGGATTGGTCGAGAACCAATTCCAGTTAAAAGAATGGCAGCTCAGCCGGAAGGTAATTTATAAGGATCAATGATGATTGCGTGTATTCGCAAACATATTGAGTATACAGACTCAAAATGATAATGACAAGGAATGTCAATAAGACTACAAGACTTATGGGATTAACCATAATGCAAGCAAGCAAGAATTTCAAGAGCCAAAGGCTCCAGAGGATTTTCGGAAGATCGAGTAGTATTTTGAAGACTTTTGTGAAACACATGAACAACTGAGGATGAGCGGATACTCGACAAGTGCGAGGATGTATTTGAAGGGGTATTCCGGTGGCAAAGAACTGCAAGGCAGCAGGCAGAAAGTATTCTCGGAACATTAGAGAGAATTTCGAGGTATCTTGTAATAACAAGATCGACTGGGCATAAAGTAAGAACGACGGGTGTAAGTATTTATCCATAGGGATATTGCAGTGGTAGGGAATTGCAAAAGTGATGGGCACAAAGTCTCGAGAGAATATCAAAGAGTATCTCTGAAATCTTCTGGTGCAGTCGGTGATCATCTGGACTGAAGGGCCTCTCCGGGAGAAAGTATTTTTGAGAACCTAAAGTTAGATTTTAGTAAAATCATTTAACCCGAATAGAAGAGAGTTCATAATCCCAGAGTAAAGGTCGAGGAGTAAAAGATCCTAGTACCACCCAATGGCGACGTGGGCCCATGAGGCACACAGCCATGTTAGTAAAAGTTTTGTACTGTCTAGACTCGACTTCGGGCAAGGAGTTGGAAGGGGGATTCCTACAGGCAGTCGGCTATGATACCAACTTGTGACGCCCCCAATTCAATCGTACACTAATCATGCACGCAAACGTGTACGATCAAGATCAGGGACTCACGGGAAGATATCACAACACAACTCTAAAACATAAATAAGTCATACAAGCATCATAATACAAGCCAGGGGCCTCGAGGGCTCGAATACAAGTGCTCGATCATAGACGAGTCAGCGGAAGCAACAATATCCGAGCACAGACATAAGTTAAACAAGTTTGCCTTAAGAAGGCTAGCACAAACTAGGATACAGATCGAAAGAGGCACAGGCCTCCTGCCTGGGATCCTCCTAACTACTCCTGGTCGTCGTCAGCGGGCTGCACGTAGTAGTAGGCACCCCCGGTGTAGTAGGAGTCGTCGTCGACGGTGTCGTCTGGCTCCTGGGCTCCATCGTCTGGTTGCAGCAATCGGGTAAAGAAAGGGGGAAAAGGGGGAACAAGGCAACCGTGAGTACTCATCCAAGGTACTCGCAAGCAAGGAGCTACACTACATATGCATGGGTATATGTGTAAAGGGCCATATCAGTGGAATGAACTTCAAAATGCCAGAATAAGAGGGGGATAGCTAATCCTGTCGAAGACTACACTTCTGGCAGCCTCCGTCTTACAACATGTAGAAGAGAGTAGACTGAAGTCCTCCAAGTAGCATCACATAGCATAATCCTACCCGGTGATCCCCTCCTCATTGCCCTATTAGAGAGCAATCACCGGGTTATATCTGGCACTTGAAAGGGTGTGTTTTATTAAGTATCCGGTTCTAGTTGTCATAAGGTCAAGGTACAACTCCAAGTCGTCATGTTACTGAAGATCACGGCTATTCGAATAGATTAACTTCCCTGCAGGGGTGCACCACATAACCCAACACGCTTGATCCCATTTGGCCGGACACACTTTTCTGGGTCATGCCCGGCCGCGGAAGATCAACACGTCGCAGCCCCACCTAGGCACAACAGAGAGGTCAGCACGCCGGTCTAAACCTAAGCGCACAAGGGTCTGGGCCCATCGCCCATAGCACACCTGCACGTTGCGAGGGCGGCCGGAAACAGAACTAGCCCCCTTAATACAAGAGCAGGCTTATGTTCCAATCTGGCGCGGCCGCTCGGTCGGCCGACGCCACCGAAGTGCCGGTGATACCACGACGTCGAGTGCCCATAATCGTTCGCAGAGATGGTTAGTGCGTATAGACCAAATGGCGAGCACTTCGGATCAAATACCAAGATCTCGTTAAGCGTGTTAAGTATCATGACGCCGACCAGGCCAGGCCCACCTCTCTCCTAGGTGGTCTCAACCTGCCCCGTCGCTCCGCCACAAATAACGATGGGGTCGGGAACCTGTGCCCACCTCTACCGGATGGAGCCACCGTCCTTTCAGCCCCCATCTCCTAACATTATCACTGTGTAATGTAATAGTGTAAAGTATATAGTATATGCCCGTGATCACCTCGAAGTGATCACAGCCCAATAGTATAGCATGGCAGACGGACAAGAGTGTAGGGCCACCGATGGAACACTAGCATCCTATACTAAGCAAAGAGGATAGCGGTAAAGGTAACAACAAGAGTAGCAAGGACAGGCTATGCAGCAGTATAGGATTAACTGAAAGCAGTAACATGCTACACTACTCTAATGCAAGTAGTATAGAGAAGAATAGGCGATATCTGGTGATCAAGGGGGGGCTTGCCTGGTTGCTCTGGCAAGGAGGGGTCATCAACATCGTAGTCGAACTGGGCAGCAGCAGCGTCGGTCTCGGTGTCTAGCGGAAGAAGAGGGGGGAAGAAACAATGAATACAATGCAAACAGATGCATAACGATGTATGACCAGTCAAGTAACGGTGCTAGGGCTGCCCTAACGCGGTATGAGGTGATACCGGTGAAGGGGGGAAGCATCCGGGAAAGTATTCCCGGTGTTTCGCGTTTTCGGGCATAGGAGCCGGATGGGAAAATTGCGAGTTCGATAGGTTAGGGGGGTGTGGCGGACGAACGGGTTGCGTATCCGGAATCGTCTCGTCGTTCTGAGCAACTTTCATGTTGAAAATATTTTAATCCGAGGTACGGATTAAAAGATATTATTTTCTAAAGATTTTATTAATTTCTGGGATTTAATTAATTATTTAATTAATTCGAAAATGATTTAATGACATCAGCATGATATCATGCTGACATCAGCAGTCAACAGGGGGTTGACTGGTCAATCTGACATGTGGGTCCCAGCTGTCACTGAGTGCTAATTAACCTAACAGACTAATTAACTAACCTAAGTGATTAGGTTAATCAAGTTTAATTAGTTCAACTAAACAAGATTAATTAAGTTAATTATTTAGTTAATTAATTAATTAGTTAATTAATTTTAATATTAATTATTTATTTATTATATATTATTATTATTTATTCATTTATTTTTTTAATTCGTTTTTTTTGGGCTAGGCCCCACGTGTCATTGGCCCAGGGGCCAACCGGGCGGGGCGCTAGCGGGCGTGGCCGTGGGCGCCCAAACAGGCTCGAGCCCGAGAGTTGGGCAAAGACGACGCACACCAGCGGCAGAGAGCCACCGGCAGCGCAGGGGAGCGGCAGCGAGGGTTCGGAAGGAGGCCGGGCGAGCAGGAGGAGGCGTGGCGCTGAGCACGGCGGCTGGTGGTGGGGGAACGCAGGTAGTGGCGGGGCGCCGGGATCCGAAGGCAGAGGCGTGGAACAGCGGGCGTGCGGCGTGCACGGGGCCGGTGCGGGGGATGGAGTGGAGCCACGGGGGCTCGCGAGCGCGCCAGGCCGTCAAGCGGGCGGCAACGGGAGGCGTCTTGGCTCGCAGCGTGGGGAGGCGGGAGCACGCGAGCGCGGGAAACGACAGGAGGGGGAGCTCACATCGAGGAGCAGGGAATGGGGCAGCGTGCTCGACGGAGTTCGTGGAGGTCGACGGGACGAGCGGAGCGGAGTCGATCCGCGAGATCCGGCGACAGCGGTCACGGGATGGGGCGACGAGGCCTCTCGGCAACGCCGAGTGGCGGGCGCCGCCTGGGTCGGGAGGCGACGGCATCGGCGGTCGAGGTGGCGGATCGGCGACGGGACGCAGGGCGTCGAAGGCCGAAGGCGGCGCGGTGATGCGTCGAGGAGGCGGGGTCCCGTGCTCGATGGAGGGGAGCGAACGAGAGAGGCGATGGCCTCCGGGGCCCGTTGCCCCGACCTAGATCCGGTTGGGGGGGGGAGAGGAGCGAGTGGGGGAGGGGTGTGCGGGGGGGGGTTAGGGTTTCGGGATGGGGATATAGGGAGGCCGGTTGGTCCAAGGGGAGCTGGGCGGCTGGTGTCGTGTGATTGGGCGGTGGCTCTCTTGGGCAAGCCCGGGGGTTTCTTTTCCTTTTTTTTCTTATCTTTTTTTATATTTTGTTTATTTTTCCTGTTAATAGTTTTGCTATTTTATTTACTACTCATTTTAGTTTTGTTCATTATAAAAACAACACCTAATGTAGTATTACCAATTATAGCACTGACAATACTAGTTAGGCATTTAATTAAAAATAGTTTGTAACATTATAACTTGAAAAGGTATTTAATCAACTGTTCTAGTTGTTGTTTTAGTTAATTTAGAGCATTTAAATATTTTACAAGGTTTGTGGTTTCTCCACCGTAATTACCTATGCATTATTTTGTTCACTCCGAACATTTTAGCTTTAATATTTGAAAACTTGTATTGTTTACTTGATTTTGAGTTTGAGTTTGAATCGGTTTTTGAACTAACGAGAGATTAGCAACAGTAACCGAGGTGACGTGCATCATTAGCGTGTTCATTGATGATATTTTGGTTTACTCGAAGAATGAAGAAGAACATAAGGAGCATTTGCGTTTGGTACTCGAGAAGCTCAGAGAACACCAGTTATATGCCAAGTTCAGCAAGTGTGAGTTTTGGTTGAAGGAAGTTGGATTTCTTGGACATGTTATACCCGGAGAAGGTATAGCATTAGACCCCACTAAAGTTGTCACTGTAACAAACTGGGAAGCACCAACAACAGTTGGAGAGATCCGGAGTTTCCTTGGACTCGCGGGATACTACCGGAGATTCATTGAGAATTTCTGAAGGATTGCGAAGCCTATGACAGAATTGCTGAAGAAGGATACCAAGTTCATTTGGACTGAGGAGTGTGAAGCTAGTTTCCAAGAGTTAAAGAAACGTTTGGTTACCTCACCAATGTTAATTCTGCCGGATCAGACCAAGGATTATGAGGTGTATTGCGACGCTTCACGTCGAGGACTTGGAGCAGTGCTTATGCAGGAGGGAAGAGTTGTTTCGTATGCTTCACGACAGCTTAAGCCTCATGAGCTAAAGTATGCTACGCATGATTTGGAGTTAGCATCCGTAGTGCATGCGTTGAAAACATGGAGACATTTCCTTATTGGAAATCATTGTGAGGTGTATACGGATCACAAGAGTTTAAAGTACATCTTCACACAGAAGGAGCTAAATCTCAGGCAGAGGAGATGGTTGGAGCTCATTAAGGACTATGATATGAGATTACACTATCACCCCGGAAAGGCTAACGTTGTAGCAGACGCGTTGAGCCGTAAGAGTCACGTCAACACACTAATGACGGGAGAAATACCAAAGGAGTTAGCCGAGGATCTTCAAGAGCTATGTTTGGAAATAGTTCCAAGAGGCTATGTAGCAGCATTGGAGATTCAGTCAACTTTGATGGACAAGATCAGGGAAGCTCAGAAGACTGACAAAGAGATTGCCTCTATAAAGGAGAAAATGAGCGAAGGAAAGTGTAACACCCCAAATTTTCTGGCCAAGTTTTTGATATTAAAATTTTGCCAGGAGTTTAAATTTTTATTTCTGTGGATTTTCAGAACTCTTCTTTTATTGTTAAGGAGTTTTGCATCTTTTCCCAAGTGGAGCTTTCCAAAATATATGGTACTTTTATGCCAGCTCGTTATAACATTTTCTTAATCAGTGCAATTATTTATTAGATCATTTCATCCTGAGCTTTATTCATTAAAATGGATTGTTTTAAATTTTTGGAGCTCTGTTTGTACTACAACCATTTGATAGAATCACTTAACATTTTCAACCAAAATTTGGAGATGTCATGAGATGTATCTAAATCAATTATGTGCATTAATAAAATTATTTCATTGCTTATTTTGGGTTTTTCACCTGGTTTGCTTCTCTGGTCCAGTGGGCATTTTTGCACTGCAACCCATTTAAATATTTCCCTAGAGCCTCCACCAAAATTATGGGAGGTCAGTGGTAGCATGCCATTCAACTTTATGCAAAAGCAAGGTGATGTTCTTTGGAAAATTTGAGTACAACAGCCTCTTTTTCATTTTAGACCAGACTTGTGTTTTCTACTACAACTCTGTTATTTCTTGCTCTAATGACCTTGTGTTTTCTCATGCTTGTAGTCAACCCAGCAAAACCCCTTAGTCCAGGAGCATGCTCTTTTTGGAAAACTTTTGGTCCATGTAATGATGCCACTCACTCCGTGCCCAGAACTGAAGTTTTGCAAAACTTGCACTAGCAAGTTTCTCCTTTTTGCAAACTGACTTCACCACCCTCTCTTATATCCATCGAGACACTGATCTGGAGAGTTTGGCCACTCCAAGAGCTACCTAGGTGCCTTTGGCATTTTGTCAAACACCCTGTGTGCATGACCAGTTTTGGCATGATTTCAAGCTTACATTGTGAGCTTGAGCTCCTGACCTACCCAGCATGTCCTGAGGTTTTGCCCTAGCCCATAACCCCTTTCTTATAACTCCCTTGTTGTTTGGAACTCTCTAGACTGCCCTGTCATTTCGTCGAGCACACCCCGGGAGTGCTCCGGGCGCGCCCAGAGCGTGCGTTTGGCACCCACTAGCACCCGAGCCGCCGCGTCACACCCCGCACTCAAAACCCGGCCCCAGCCAGCTCGTCGTGTCCCCTTGCACCGCCACGCCACCCCGACCACCCCTGGCACCCCACAGCGCCACCGCCAGGATGGCCGTGGCGGCTAGCTGCCAGCCGCTAGCAGGCCCGACCGTGGTCGGCGCCGCCAATGCCACCCCGGCTCGCCACCTGCCCTTGTGAGCAATACGTGCTCATCCGCAAGCGTGCCGCCTAGCTTCCGTCGTCGCCACGACCCCCTGCTGCTACAGAACGTCGGTTCGGCGTTGTTCTTATCGCCGGCCCCCTCGGACCAACCTGGCCACGCTATATAAGGAGGCCCCGGGCTCAAGCCCGCACGCAGGAAGCCTCACACCGTCTCGCTAGTGCCCCCCTAGTCGCCAATTGGAGGGGAGAAGGCCATCTTCAACCTCTCCGGCGACTCCAGCCGCCGCCACTAACCAGGCCATTCCGACGCAACCAAGGCATCCCCCTCTCCTCTCTCTCCACCAGGAACTTTCCCTTCCTCCCGTGATCACACCCACCTACGCCATATCGGTCTGTAACCACCGAGGCCACAAAACCACTTCGCCCGAAAGCTTTCCTCCACATGGCTTCGGGCCACGGCAGCCCACGCCATCCCTCACGACTCCAGCCGACTACCAAGAGGATCACCCTTGACCCGAGGATCCATCCCGCCCTCGGCTTCCCTCAAGGACCCACTGTCACGGCCCGGCAGTCGCGATCCCGCCTCCGCTCGGGACAGAGGGAGAAGAAGGAAGGCGGACTAGTCAAACAGCGAAACAGAAAAACCTAGGACCCACTGTCACTGACCATGCACGGTCCACACAAAGTAAGTGGAAGCGTATTTCCGGATTACGCTTTCGACGTGTACATATCTAATCGAACCGTTTTTCTGTTTTTCTGTTTTATTTTAAAATCAGATTTGACCAGAACTTTGACTGTCGATAACTTTTTAAATACAACTCCAAATGAACTGATTCTTTTTGCTACCTCTCTCAAATATTGTCTAGTTTATTTTATATTTAAAAAATTCAAACCAACTTTTTTTGCTGTTTTTATTTTGTGTGTTAATTCAAATATATTCTTTTAAATAGGATTGTTGAAGATTTCATGATGATTTGGATGCACCCTTCCTTCCCATAACCTGAAGGCAAGCATTCTGAACCCTGGTGAAATGTGTGTGTGTGTGTGTTGCATTAGCACGGTGACAACACCACCCCGACACGTGCATACGTCATTTTATGTGAGAAGGTGTTCCTACTCATGAGTGCATGTTAACAGGTTTCAAATGAAGTTGAGATGATTGTGATTGAAATCACCGACATATGCCTTTCACGTATACCGGGAGGAAAGCCGGGAAGGCCCTTGTCTTGGGTAGACACGGTCTTGCCCCTGGTCCTCCGTCGAGACGGACGTGTCCGGTATGGCATGAGGGGATATGTCGGTGGTGTTTCTATCTGCTGTTTGTAATATATGCATTGTTATACTAATCATGTAGGAAATATTACAACCTCCCGAGTCGCATCAGTAGATCGAGTCTTGTGCCAAGATAACCCCCATACTTGCTTCAGACTACCACTCGTCCCTACACCAAGTAGGGTACGGTTCAAGAAGTCGTCAACCCTTTCCTAGCACACACCGTCTGCAGAGAGGCCGTGGTGGAAGATACTTTGGAGGCATCCGGTAGTCATGCCAGCCGGTCCGGGAGCATGGGTGTTTCGGTTGTAGCCGAAAGGGGTAGCTCCCGCTTATGCATGGCGGTATAAATTTTGTGATCCCATGTTACGTCGAGGTTGTGGCCTCCCCACTCAGAGAGTTTTGCTTAACAGGTGTCATGGGTGATTCGGACACATGTGAGTTAAGCCGTGTGTGCAAGTTAGGTGTGTTTTCAACAAAAAGATCAGAGACGGAATTAGTCCCGATGGACTAAAGAAATCTGTTACTCGTGGGTAAAGAGTACACCCTCTGCAGAGATTAAACCTATTCGAATAGCCGTGTCCATGGTTAAGGATTACAGTCTGGGATGGGTCAAGTGTTGGTGTTAGTGTCGGTCTTCTGAGGTGGAACTATGAAACTGTTAAACCAGAACTGAATTTCACAACTTGTGGATTGTGAAAATTATGATATTTATTCTTATTGTTGACCAACCCGTGATTTCATTGGTATTATCGAATATCCCTAGGATGGTTCTACCTCCTGGATATTCACTGTGTTTATTTGAAGCCCTTTATGCGGTGTCGCTTAGACGCCCGACTGTGGCATTTCTTTTAAAGCCCTTTATGCGGTGTTGCTTAGACGCCCGACTCTGGCATTCCTTTTAAAGCCCTTTATGTGGTGTCGCTTAGACGCCCGACTGTGGCATTTCTTTTAAAGCCCTTTATGCGGTGTCGCTCAGACGCCCGACTGTGGCATTTCTTTTAAAGCCCTTTATGTGGTGTCGCTTAGACGCCCGACTGTGGCATTTCTTTTAAAGCCCTTTATGCGGTGTCGCTCAGACGCCCGACTGTGGCATTGTTCTTGTTTGTTTATAAGCCCTTTATGCGGTGTCGCTCAGACGCCCGATTGTGGCATTTCTTTTGAAGTCCTTTATGTTATTTACTTCATGATTCTAATACTACAATATTATTGTATATTCACAAATAACATGCTTGCTCGCATCAGAGTTTTACTTATCTCATGTGACTAACGTCTTGAGCATAATATATTTTCAGCACATCATTATTAAACCATGCCTGTGTTCATTATGTTTGCGAGTACATTAAAAGTACTCACTGGCTTGTCCCTGGCTATTGTCTTGGCCAAATTTCCTTGCTTGGAGAGGAGCGTTGCGATCACAGTCCCAGAACCTAAGCAACGGTGATAACAGCCACGCGAAGTTAGGAGTTATCCTGGTCAGCTGTTCCTGTGGGAAATGGAGTCCCATAGACGAGGATATTTCATAACCCGCTTCCGCCATCAACCTTAGAAACCTTTTTTTTACTCACAGGCCAGAATGGTCTTGTACTACAGATTGTATTTTGCTTGGATCTTCTGTATCAAGTTAGTGCATTATCAGCTAACAGTTATCCTGGGGCTGGTAAGCACAAGGGCCATTTTTCTGGGATTAACAACCGGAGAATCGGTCGCCACAGACTTTGTATCAGAGCCAGGTTGACCATTGGTTAATCCTATCTTAGCCAGGTCAATAAAGTTAGGCTAATAACCCACCGAGCCATAACCAAGACCTCAGCCAAGCTTCTCGCACAAGTTAGCCACAGAGTGACCCGACGCTTTCTGCAGTCGGTGCCCAACCTATCAACTAGCCCGTCTATCACCCACCAGTGATCAGCACCAAAGGCGTCTCATTCGCAAGTGTGCGAAGGAAGACTCTGTCCCCTTTTTCTATAAAAAGGGACGCGCTCGCCTCAACCCAGCCCAGCTCAGCCGCTACCCCAAAACCAAGCCACAATGCCTGGTCCCGTAGTGCACAATGAAACTACAGCAACCAACCTTGGAGGTTTTGTGACCGTACTCGCAAACCTTACCCGTCGTGCCTATGCGTTAGAAGAGCCACCCGAATATG
Source organism: Aegilops bicornis (assembly GCA_021605145.1). Classification (NCBI taxonomy): domain Eukaryota; kingdom Viridiplantae; phylum Streptophyta; class Magnoliopsida; order Poales; family Poaceae; genus Aegilops; species Aegilops bicornis. Next base: position 344,476,306 of record CM038670.1, read on the forward strand.
TTGTGTACCAAGGACCCATTAGTGGCGAGAGCCGTCAATTCTGGCCTTTGTACATATCTACGGTAGGGGTCTGCACCCGAGCGCCCTCTGAGTTCACCGGAAGAACAACTTTCTTTGAGCCACAAGCCATCCAACTAGCTGCTCGAGAGGCTATAGTTCATCTCAGGCACCTGTCGCCCAGAGTTAACTGTCGCTCGTTCCACTACTACCCCAGGCGTGAAGGGTATGGTAGACCACCCCAAGTTGCCAATGGTGATCACGAGACAGACCCTGCATTACTGCATCTAGTGCGCTATGTAAGTGCACTGGAGGACCTATTCGATCAAATCACTATTGATCTGGTCGCAGCTCGTGGAGAGCTGGTTCGTCGAGCCCCAGCGAGGGAGGAGATCGAACCCAACGCCGACAATCCAGTCGTGCTGTTTGGACAACCGATCGAGACCACGAGGTCAGCCCCACCATCAGCCAAGGTGCTTTGATGACCCCGAAGTGCTTCGTGCGCCTCACAGGAGCACACTCCAACGGGGTTGTAGTCAACAATCCCCGTGACGGTCATCATCACTACCCCTAGCCTGCAGCCCCTCAGCCCTCTCCAGCAAATTCCGACGGTGAGAACCGTGGAGGAGCCGCGACGTCCACAAGGGACGCCCGCTTGGATGTAAACGAAGTAGACCGAGTCACTCGAGTAGTGGCGAGTCCACGTGTACACTCGCTTTGTAATCCTGTGATCCCTTAAATTAGCGCAGCCTGGCATCGTGCGTCTGTTTTATATGGTAGTCTTGCATGGATGTATTAGCATGCAATGTGATTTCTCTATCCTTGGCACAACTACCAAAAACCGCCCCGACAACCCCCACAGGGATACGTCACTTTAGTGAGATGTGTGTATCTGTGGTTGACCCGAGCTGAGCCAGCCAATTCTTTACTTTTACCACGGTAAAAGACCCAGCCCCGGTGCTATAAAAGGGCCACCGAGTGACCTTGCCAAGGACCCTTCACTTTGTGCACCATCCCCACAACCACTTCTTGCCATGCCGAGCCCTAGTATTTATCTGAGGACTCCAGATGCTACCCCAGGTAGTTTTGTCAAGATATTGTGGGATTTTACCCTTGATACCATGGGCGCTACCCAGCCACCCCAGTACGAGCTGTTCAAATCAAGGATCACCCCTTCCACCTCGAGATATTGGGCAGCCGTGCACATCCCGCCCGTAAACCTAAACCAAGACCCCACAGAAGTCTCCTTCCTGGGGAAATCTATGCCAACCCAGCACATGGCCGTAGAAGCTGCTGCGTATGAAGCGCTTGCTCCCCTTCGATTCGCGGTACCCTACGCCAGCGAACGAGGGTATTATTAATTTCCAAGCCGTGCAGCACCCAGGGGAGTAACATCTTTTCCAGGTGGACGTATTGAGAGGGACCCAGTCTTGGCCAACCTCGTCCAATACGTCATCGCTCAAGAATGTTTGACCCAACATGTGATGGGTTATCTGCAAAGCCTCGCGGATTTAAACCCTCAGATCGCTATCGGCAGATCACTGAGGACCGACCAGGAGAGACGCATTCATCGACTGGTCAATCCACTCCCTCCGATAGAAGAAGAGTGTATCCTAGTACCGGAAACGTTTTCTCAGGACCCCGTCTAGTTACCGTTTTCAATTTAGATGCACCGCTGAATTTATTGTCGCAATTTTCATTTATGTGTTGTAACTTATGCTTAGTACCCCGAGTTTCGCAGCGAGTAAATCATCAATAGAAGCAGCTCTGTCGCTTTTGGACTTTAATGTATTACTGTTTTCCATCGCGAGAAATCCTGGAGCGTGATTTCTTTTCCCTGAGTTGCCGCATTGTATGTTTTCTCACGACATAGATCATTTATTTCACACAGCACCACGACAGCAGACTCACCACCACAATTACCCGAACACATACACTGCTTGCAAAAAATTTCAACTGTGTTGCGTCTAACTAAGCACCCCCGAACAACAGTTATCACCCGGCACACCCCACCTACTCATCGTGGTCACCGCCACCACGGAGAGCCAGCAACCGAGCAACGGCATCGCTACGATCGTCGAGGATCATCGCGCACAGGAGCACCGAGAGCCCCAGCACCGCTGCCAGCCCTCCGCACAGCAGGATCACGTACCAGTCCGGCGCCGCCTCCGCCATTAGCGCCTCGTCTCGAGCTCCGGCAAGCGGAAACAGAGGAGGAGGAGAGAGAAGAAGGAGCGAGGCCGGGTGTGAGGAAGAAGAGGAGGACGCCGCGGTCGTTTTATAAGCCCGAGCTCGGTGTACGGTGGGCGAGGTCCACCAGCGCCGCTCGTCGCCCGAATCGCCGGTGTTGGAGGCGAATCATGGCAAGGCCGACAACAAGACCGGCCCGCTGAGGTGAGTGCACGCTGCACCGGCAGCTAAGCGCCCGAGCACTACCAAGAAGACGGCCTTGGTACCCTCTGGCGCTTAGGAGTCGTCGGTGGAGAAAGCGCGGGAGAACGCGCGGGAGAGAGGAAGAAGAGAGAGCTGGAGGAAGGAGAAGAGGCTGACCGTGGGCCCGGGTCCACCAGTCAGCCAGAGAGAACACTGTGCTCTCGGGTGCGACCAGCGTATTCTGAGATTTAGAATTTATTCTAAATTGTGTCCAGTGTAGAAATCGCTAGCTTTCCCCCACAACCGTGGATTTTCCCCCACACCGCGCCAATACCCCACACTGTATTTTTTGCATCACTTATTGCTCTCACTGTGGCCGCTTTCACCTTAATTCTTATTCATTTAGTTTTAACTCTTTGCAAATCTCGAGGACGAGATTTTTCCTAAGGGGGATAGTAGTTGTAACACCCCAAATTTTCTGGCCAAGTTTTTGATATTAAAATTTTGCTAGGAGTTTAAATTTTTATTTCTGTGGATTTTCAGAACTCTTCTTTTATTGTTAAGGAGTTTTGCATCTTTTCCCAAGTGGAGCTTTCCAAAATATATGTGACTTTTATGCCAGCTCATTATAACATTTTCTTAATCAGTGGAATTATTTATTAGATCATTTCATCCTGAGCTTTATTCATTAAAATGGATTGTTTTAAATTTTTGCAGCTCTGTTTGTACTACAACCATTTGATAGAATCACTTCAAATTTTCAACCAAAATTTGGAGATGTCATGAGATGTCTCTAAATCAATTATGTGCATTAAAATTATTTCATTGCTTATTTTGGGTTTTTCACCTGGTTTGCTTCTCTGGTCCAGTGGGCATTTTTGCACTGCAACCCATTTAAATATTTCCCTAGAGCCTCCACCAAAATTATGGGAGGTCAGTGGTAGCATGCCATTCAACTTTATGCAAAAGCAAGGTGATGTTCTTTGGAAAATTTGAGTACAACAGCCTCTTTTTCATTCTGGACCAGACTTGTGTTTTCTACTACAACTCTGTTATTTCTTGCTCTAATGAACTTGTGTTTTCTCATGCTTGTAGTCAACCCTGCAAAACCCCTTAGTCCAGGAGCATGCTCTTTTTGGAACACTTTTGGTCCATGTAATGATGCCACTCACTCCCTGCCCAGAACTGAAGTTTTGCAAAACTTGCACTAGCAAGTTTCTCCTTTTTGCAAACTGACTTCACCACCCTCTCTTATATCCATAGAGACACCGATCCGGAGAGTTTGGCCACTCCAAGAGCTACCTAGGTGCCTTTGGCATTTTGTCAAACACCACATGTGCATGACCAGTTTTGGCATGATTTCAAGCTTACATTGTGAGCTTGAGCTCCTGACCTACCCAGCATGCCCTAAGGTTTTGCCCTAGCCCATAACCCCTTTCTGCTAACTCCCTTGTGGTTTGGAACTCTCTAGACTGCCCTGGAATTTCGTCGAGCACACCCCGGGTGTGCTCCGGGCGCGCCCAGAGCGTGCGTTTGGCACCCACTAGCACCCAAGCCGCCGCGTCACACCCCTCACTCAAAACCCGGCCCCGGCCAGCTCGCCGTGTCCCCTTGCACCGCCATGCCACCCCGACCACCCCTGGCACCCCCCAGCGCCACCGCCAGGATGGCCGTGGCGGCTATCTGCCGGCCGCTAGATGGCCCGACCATGGTCGGCGCCGCCAAAGCCACCCCGGCTCGCCACCTGCCCTGTTGAGCAGTACGTGCTCTTCCGCAAGTGTGTCGCCTAGCTTCCGTCGTCGCCACGACCCCCTGCTGCTACAGAACGTCGGTTCGCTGTTGTTCTTATCGCCGGCCGCCTCGGACCAACCTGGCCGCGCTATATAAGGAGGCCCCGGGCTCAAGCCCGCACGCAGGAAGCCTCACACCGTCTCGCTAGTGCCCCCCTAGTCGCCAATTGGAGGGGAGCAGGCCATCATCAACCTCTCCAGCGACTCCAGCCGCCGCCACTAACCATGCCATTCCGGCGCAACCAAGGCACCCCCCTCTCTACTCTCTCCACCAGGAACTTCCCCTTCCTCCCGTGATCACATCCCCCTACTCCATTTCGGTCCGGAACCACCGCGGCCCCAAAACCACTTCGCCCCGAAGCTTTCCTCCGCTGGCTTCGCCCGCAGCCCACGCCGTCCCCGCCGACCCAGCGACTACCAGTAGGATCACACTCGACCCGCAGATCCATCTCCACCCTCAGCTTCCCTCAAGGACCCGCCGTCACGGCTGACGATCGCCGAGTCCCGCCTCCGCTTGGGACAGAGGGAGAAGAAGGAAGGCAGACTAGTCAAACCTGACTAGTGGGCCACCTAGGACCCACTGTCAGTGACCATGCAAGGTCCACGCAGAGTAAGTGGAAGCGTATTTCCAGATTACACTTTCGACGTGTACATATCTAATCGAACCGTTTTTCTGTTTTTCTGTTTTATTTTAAAATCGATTTGACCGTAACTTTGTTGTCGATAACTTTTTAAATACAACTCCAAATGAACTGATTCTTTTTGCTACCTCTCTCAAATATTTTCTAGTTTATTTTAAGATTTATTTAAAAAAATTCAAACCAACTTTTTGTGCTGTTTTTATTTTGTGTGTTAATTCAAATATATTCTTTTAAATAGGATTGTTGAAGATTTCATGATGATTTGGATGCACCCTTCCTTCCCATAACCTGAAGGCAAGCATTCTGAACCCTGGTGAAATGTGTGTGTGTTGCATTAGCACGGTGACAACACCATCCCGACACGTGCATACGTCATTTTATGTGAGAAGGTGTTCCTACTCATGAGTGCATGTTAACATGTTTGAAATGAAGTTGAGATGATTGTGATTGAAATCACTGACATATGCCTTTCACGTATACCGGGAGGAAAGCCGGGAAGGCCCTTGTCTTGGGTAGACACGGTCTTGCCCTAGTCCTCCGTCGAGACGGACGTGTCCGGTATGGCATGAGGGGGATATGTCGTGTGGTGTTTTCTATCTGCTGTTTGTAATATATGCATTGTTATACTAATCATGTAGGAAATATTACAACCTCCTGAGTCGACCGTAGATCGAGTCTTGTGCCAGTAACCCCCATACTTGCTTCGTACTACCACTCGTCCCTACACCAAGTAGGGTGCAGTTCGATAAGTCGTCAACCCTTTCCTAGCACACACGTCTGCATGAGAGGGCGTGGTGGAAGATACTGGAGGCATCCGGTAGTCATGCCACCGGGTCCGGAAGCATGGGTGTTTCGGTTGTAGCCGAAAGGGGGTAGCTCCCCAGTTTGCGCGCGGTATAAATTTTGTGATCCCATGTTACGTTGAGGTTGTGGCCTCCCCACTCAAAGTTTTTCTTAACAGGTGTCGTGGGTGATTCCAGACACATGTGAGTTAAGCTGATGTGTGCAAGTTAGGTGTGTTTTCAACAAAAAGACCGTAGACGGAATTAGTCCCGATGGACTAAAGAAATCCGTTACTCGTGGGTAAAGAGTACACCCTCTGCAGAGATTAAACCTATTCGAATAGCCGTCTCCATGGTTAAGGATTACAGTCTGGGATGGGTCAAGTGTCGGTCTTAGTGTCGGTCTTCGAAGGTGGAACTGTGAAACTGTTAAACCAGAACTGAATTTCACAACTTGTGGATTGTGAAAATTATGATATTTATTCTTATTGTTGACCAACCCGTGATTTCATTGGTATTATCGAATATCCACAGGATGGTTCTACCTCCTGGATATTCACTGTGTTTATTTGAAGCCCTTTATGCGGTGTCGCTTAGACGCCCGACTGTGGCATTTCTTTTAAAGCCCTTTATGCAGTGTCGCTTAGACGCCCGACTGTGGCATTCCTTTTAAAGCCCTTTATGTGGTGTCGCTTAGACGCCCGACTATGGCATTTCTTTTAAAGCCCTTTATGCGGTGTCTCTCAGACGCCCGACTGTGGCATTTATTTTGAAGTCCTTTATGTTATTTACTTCATGATTCTAATACTACCATATTATTGTATATTCAGAAATAACAAGCTTGCTCGCATCAGAGTTTTACTTATCTCATGTGACTAACGTCTTGAGCATAATATATTTTCAGCACATCATTATTAAACCATGCCTGTGTTCATTATGTTTGCGAGTACATTCAAAGTACTCACTGGCTTGTCCCTGGCTATTGTCTTGGCCAGATTTTCTTGCTTGGAGAGGAGCGTTGCGATGACAGTCCTAGAACCTAAGCAACGGTGATAACAGCCACGCGAAGTTAGGAGTTATCCTGGTCAGCTGTTCCTGTGGGAAATGGAGTCCCATAGACGAGGATATTTCTTAACCCGCTTCCGCCATCAACCTTAGAAACCTTTTGTTTTACTCACAGGCCAGAATGGTCTTGTACTACAGATTGTATTTTTCTTGGATCTTCTGTATCAAGTTAGTGCATTATCAGCTAACAGTTATCCTGGGGCTGGTAAGCACAAGGGCCATTTTTCTGGGATTAACACCCGGAGAATCGGTCGCCACAGAAAGGCTAAGGGATTTCGTGAGGATGAGCACGATACCCTATGGTTTGAAGACCGTGTTTATGTTCCCAATGACCCGGAGATCAGGAAGTTGATTCTACAAGAGGCACATGATTCACCATATTCGATTCACCCAGGAAATACCAAGATGTATTTGGATTTGAAGAATACTTTCTGGTGGACCGGAATGAAGAAGGACATTGCAGAGTACGTAGCAGTTTGTGATGTATGTCAGAAGGTGAAGGCAGAACATCAGAAGCCAGCAGGATTGTTACAGCCATTGCCTATACCTGAATGGAAGTGAGATAAACTAGGTATGGATTTCATCACGGGATTGCCCAGGACTCGTTCAGGCTATGACTCGATTTGGGTTGTAGTCGATCGTTTGACGAAGGTAGCTCATTTCATTCCAGTAAAGACTACATAGAGCAGTGCTAAATTGGCTAAGATATACATGACAAGGATTGTATGCTTGCAGGGAGTTCCGAGGAGTATCGTATCAGATAGAGAACCCAGTTTACCTCAAAGTTCTGGAAGCAGTTGCACGAAACCTTGGGAACCAGGCTGGAGTTTAGCACAGCTTTTCATCCACAGACAAATGGACAAACCGAGAGAGTCAACCAGATTTTGGAAGATATGCTTAGAGCTTGTGCTTTGGATTATGGATCAAGTTGGGATGACAACTTGCCGTATGCGGAGTTTTCTTATAACAATGATTACTGCACCCGATGCGAAGATGGCACCTTTTGAAGCCTTGTACGGAAGGAGGTGCAGGACCCCGTTGTTGTGGGATGAAGTTGGAGACCGCCAGTTGTTTGGACCAGATTTGATTAACGAGTCTGAACGGAAAGTAAAGTTGATTCGCGATAGGCTCAAGGTAGCCCAGTCAAGACAGAAAAGTTATGTGGATTCAAAACGCAAGGAGACAGAATACGAAGTCGGAGACAAAGTTTATCTTCATGTATCGCCACTTCGAGGAGTTAAGCGTTTTGGTGTTAAAGGAAAGTTAGCACCCCGATTTGTAGGACCTTATTGTGTTTTGGAACGTATGGGAGAAGTTGCGTACAAGTTGGAACTACCCGAAGGATTGTCAGGAGTTCATGATGTGTTTCATGTTTCTCAGTTGAAGAAGTGCCACACTGAGATGGCCGAAATACCACTGAGAGATACCGTGCCACTAGAAGCGATTCAGTTGAATAACGATTTGACCTACGAGGAGAAACAAGTTAAGATTCTCGAGTTTGCCAGCCGAGTCACCCATGACAAGGTTATTAAGTTTGCAAAGTTCGGTGGAGCCACCACACGGAGGATGAAGCCACACGGGAGGCGAGAGGAAGATCTCGCTTAAGGACCACCCTCACCTATTTTCTAGCCAACCCGAATCTCGAGGGCGAGATTCATCTTAAGGGGGTAGGTTTGTAACATCCCAAATTTTCAATTTGGAATGTTATACATAGAGCATAATTGCATATCATATTTTTTTCATTGCATTTTTGCTCGACCCTAGATATTCTACACAACTCAAGGACCCACGGAGAGAGTTGGGGATTTTCGTTATTTTCATATTTGAGTTTTCTCAAATATTGAAAATAGGATCATTTGATTTTAATTATTTTATCTTCAATTATTTCTACTATCAAAATATGAGAGAGGGAATAAACTGACTTTCCCAAAATAAAGAAATAATGAAGATTTAATAAAAAATCAAATAAGATTTTATTTTGGAGTTTTTCGCCTTTTTACTTGAATTTAGGAAAAATGCACGTTTTTCAAAATTGCATTTAGGCCCCAAACAAATGTTCATTAAATCCGGCTTGATTTTAGAAGCCGGGGAAAATTTATTTCGGGATTTTTGGAGTCCGTTTAGTATTTCTTTTTTTCTGCGCGTAATTATTTAGAAAAAACGTGCAACCGACCTACGGGCCGTGTCCGCCCGGGACTCCAGCCCGAGGAGGCTTTATAAGCCGGGGGAGGCCAGCCCGAGGCCCAGCCGCCACCCCAGCGCCCCCGAACCCTAGCGCCGCCCTGCGCCCGGCCGCCGCCACTTGCGCCGCGCCGCCGCTGCGCGCCGTACGGACCCGCCGACCCCGCCGCCCGCCGCCCGACCCGCCGGACTCCGCCGCCGCCGACGAGGTTCGCCGCCACCTCGATCCGCGTGCCGCCGGTTTTTCTAAAAATCGGGCGATTTTTCTTCGGTTTTCTTTGGGTTTTTTCGGTTTTTTTATTTTCGTTTTTTTATTAGTTGCGTTTTTTTCAGTTTAGGCTAATTAGCGGACGTTCGTCCGTTAGTTCGTTTAAACGAACGCGTTCGTCAGATTAGTTTAGTTAACGAACGTCCGTTCGTTAACCCGTTCGTCGTTTTTCTTTTTCTCGGATTTAATCCGCGATTTTTCTGATCGCGATTCCTGATCCGATTTTCGTTTTAGTATAACTTTTCGCTCGTTTATCGGAATCAGGCGATTCAAGCGCCTAGAGTTTCATCTCGAAACCCTCTTTCCGAATAATCTACTTAAACAAGTTTTTGCTTCTGCAAAATTTGACTTAGATTCAGATTAGTAAAACGAAGTTGTTTTCTTCCGCCGTTTGACTTTCGTTGCTCCGTTTGATTTGATTCTTTTTGCAAACCGTAGTTCTTAAGTTGAACTATCTGGTTAGATCTATTTGAGTTTTACCTGTGCATTAGATGAGTACTTATTGTATGCTTGTTTGTTTGTCTGCGATAGAATACGAGTGCGCCGCTTTGTTACTTCGAGTCTCTAGGTTTCGCGGATCATCAGCAAGGCAAGTAACACTTTGATCATACCTCTTCTCATAGCCAGTTTTTATGCATTAGATCTATCCTCAAACACTTGCATGATTAGGATCTAATTAAATTGTGGGTTGGGAAGTAGATTTGAGGTAGTACCTATTACCTGTTTTATTATCAAACCCTTGGGAGTTACTTCTACGTTTGCTTATCATGCCATGCTATGCTAGTAGACGTGGATTGGGTGAGTGTATCCATGACAGATGTGAGATTGTTATTTAATGGTTTATTTAAGGTGGCAACTTAAACACACATCTGGGTGGATTGAGGCACCCGGTTTCTATCAGGACTTGCCTGTATTTCTTCGGACCGCCACCTGTGCTCAAAGGGATCATGAGATTATTCAAACTAGAAACTTACGTGCAGCCACAAGCCATTATGGGCTCTGGCGTAGTTGATTAAGTTGTGCGAACTCTTACGGGTAGGCTAGCTGATGTAGGGGATGTAGGTTGGTACGGTCTACCCACATGTAAGGTGCTAGCGCTTCTGAAAGACTATGTCTCGGTCATCCGTTTCTAAAACATCTTGTAGTGCGAGAAATCAAGCGGAGGTGATCGAGTCTTGTGGGGAAAAGTGCGCAAACCTCTGAAGAGTGTATAAACTAATCATGGTTAGCCGAGTCCCCGATTATGGACATCTTGAGTATCTAGTACTTGGATATCATGTGAATCTCATCATGTTACTTCTAATTTAATATTGTTGGGTTTGTAAATGAGTACTTTTAATTGGGATTGAGAATGTTGTCAACCATTCTCAATGTTTAACAACCACCATGATAGTTAAATAAATTTATTCCTTTGAAGTAGGGAAAAATTGGCTTTACGCAAAAATTGTAACCATAGAGCTTTTCCACCAGCCATATATGCATGTAGTATAGGCTTATCATTCCATTATTTCTCTATGTGTTACATTGCCAGCATATTCCATGTGCTGACCCGTTTTCGGGCTGCAACGTTTCATGTTGCAGACTTTTTAGACGACGAGTAAGGTACTTAGGTCGTGGTTCTATACTCAATGATGCCGTTGGAGTTGATGGACTCGCTTATTCTTCCAAGCCTTCCGTTGTTATCGTATTTAGATGGCCTTAAGCCATTTTCATTTTATTAAGTTCTCTCTTGAGACATTCGATTGTAATAAGTGTGTGGTTGCTACTCTGTTATAAATCCTCCGAGTACTGTGTGGTGTCAGCATTACTGATCCAGGGATGACACTGAGCACAGAGATCAGACTGTTTGAGGTCTGGTCGCTACATATAAAGATGGTGATATTAGAGTCATGCTAGTTGAGTAGTTGTGGATTTGAGAAATACTTGTGTTAAAGCTTGTGATTTCCGTAGCATGCACGTATGGTGAACCGTTATGTGATGAAGTCGGAGAATAATTTATTTATTGATTGTCTTCCTTATGAGTGGCGGTCGGGGACGAGCGATGGTCTTTTCCTACCATTCTATCCCCCTAGGAGCATGCATGTAATACTTTGCTTTGATAACTTGTAGATTTTTGCAATAAATATATGAGTTCTTTATGAATATATGAGTTCTCAGAAGGGGTATTCATCGGCAGGAGGAAATGTATTGGAGGCAGAGAGGCACTATCAACTGGACATTAAAGGGTGACTTGCCCACGGCCTATTTCTTAGCTATTGCAAATGGTAGACGTCGGAGATGCCTGATTTATAGCCTCCTTATTGACGGTGTCAGGGTCTCTGACCCTTCGGTGATTTTGCGCCATGTGGTTCAATTCTTCTCTAACCTGTTAGCGGCTAAATTTGAGCTGGGTTTTAGGTTAGCACCGTCCTTCTGGTCTCCTCTCGAACAGATTTCGAGCGCTGAAAATGATAGTTTGCTGATTCCCCCTTCTGAAGAGGAAATTTTCGAGACGATTCATACTGCCAACTCTAATGTGGCTTCAGGACCTGACGACTTCTCCATTCCTTTCTTCCGGCAATTCTGGCCTCAGTTAAAAGGCCTCATTAAGGCTATTACACAAGGTTTTTGGCTAGGAACTGTTGACATCTCGAGACTCAACTACGCGGTACTCACCCTCATCCCTAAGGTCAAAGGTGCTGACTTGATCTCCCAATTTAGGCCCATTGCTTTAATTAACAACTTTGCGAAGATTCCCGCTAAGGGCATGGCTACTAGGGTTTCTCCGATCGCCCATCGGGTCATTAGCCCTTTCCAATCTACGTTCATAAAGGGGAGATTCATCTTGGATGGGGTGCTTTGCTTACATGAGATAATTCATGATCTGCGGATTAAGGGCACTAAGGCCATGGTCCTTAAGCTTGATTTCTAAAAGGCGTATGACTCGGTGAGTTGGAATTTCCTCCGCCAAGTTCTGCTGGCTAAGGGCTTCGAGGGTTCGGTGGTGCACCACCTGATGCAGCTTGTCTCCGGTGGGCACATGGCTGTGGCTGTGAATGGTCAAAGTAGTAACTTTTTTGCTAATGGTAGGGGCCTTAGACAAGGGGATCCGGCGTCCCCGTTACTTTTTAATTTTGTAGCCGATGTTCTATCTCATATCATATCTCGTGTTGCGTCTGCTGGACACATTTCGCCTGTTAGCTCTCACCTTATCCCTAATGGCATCACTCACATCCAGTATGCGGACGATACCATCATTATGGTTGAACTTAATGAGAGCAGCCTCACGAATTTGAAATTTCTTCTTCTATGCTTCGAAGCTCTTTCGGGTCTTAAAATTAACTTCTCTAAGAGCGAGGTCATTGTTCTTTGGGGTGTCTCGATTCGGAAGCTCAAATGGGTGGCACATCTTCTGAATTGTTCTCTTGGGTCTTACCCTCTCAAATATTTGGGCTTACCTATTTCCCCTCTCAAGCTTTTGGCAAAAGATTTCTCCCCGGCAGTGACTAAAGTTGGCAATAGAGTTTTGTCGTGGAGAGGCCGCTACAACTCTCAGGCGGGCAAGGTTGCCCTTACTAACTCATGCCTCTCCTCCCTTCCGATGATTCTAATGGGCTTCTATCTACTGTCATGAGGGATACACACTGGTTTCGACAAGCACAGAGGTGCTTTCTATTGGAATTCCTCCGATAATAAACGCAAATATAGGATGGTTAAGTGGGATCTCATTTGTAGACCTAAGAACATGGGGGGCCTTGGCATCATAAATACTCTGGTCATGAACAAGTGCCTTATGTTAAAATGGTGGTGGAAGATAATGTACCTTGAGGATCGTCCTACTTGGCATTCTCTTCTCAAAGCTAAATGCTTCCCTTCCTCGAGCCCTATGTTCGCCCCCTCATCTGGTGGTTCTCAATTTTGGCATCAGCTTGTTAAAGTTCGACCGATTTTCCGATCTCTTGTTAAATTTGTAGTCTGGAATGGTAAATCTACTCATTTTAGGTTAGACTGGTGGGTAGGGGATACCATGCTTGCGGTTGCCTATCCGACTTTGTTTTCGTTTTGTGCTGATCCCGAGATATATATCTTTGAGCCCTCGGTTCAGGACTGCGTTTTAGATTTTCGGCATTCTCTTTCCCCTGTGGAGTTGGAAGATTGGCAGCGCCTTACTGCCTGCTTCCCCTTGCTTTCGGAGGAAGAGGACTCCGTTGTTTGGCCCCATTCCTCCTCGGGGCGTTTCTCTGTTAAATCGGCGTACTCAAAACTTATCTCCGGCGGCCGCACTGCTAAGTTTAAGGATATCTGGCCAGCTCGCATTCCTCCTAAGATTAAAATCTTCCTATGGCAAGCTTTCCGTGGTAAACTCCCTGCGGCTGATCAAATTAAGAAGAGGAACAGGCCGGGCTCTGATAGTTGCGAGTTATGTGGCGCTCTTGAGAATACCGAACATATATTTTTTTCATTGCTCTCTAGCTAAATTCATTTGGAGTTGCATTAGACTTTGGCTTCGTGTTAATTGGAACCCATCTTCTTTTGAGGATTTTCGGTGTTGTATTAATTCTCTATCAGGACGGTCTAAGAGGGTATTCTTGGTGGGCTGGGCTGCGATTTGTTGGTCGCTATGGACTACTAGAAACAAGTTCACTATCAAACACATTTTCCCGGCTAACCCTGTGAGTTGCTTATTTAAAGCCAATGTCTTTTTGCAGCAGTGGAGATCATTGACTAAGGAAGGGGACCTAGAGGCTTTCGACGACGTGTTATCTAAAATGAAATCTATGGCATCTTCCCTGCTGCGGCGCTCTAGGAGGACGGATTCTTAAATGTCTCTTCTGCTCGACGTGCTGGCATGCGCGCCATGTTAGGCTGGATGCCTTGTACTCGTACTTCATATCCCTAGTCTGCTAAACTTATGTGGTGTTCTGTGTTGGTGTTATGACTCTGCCTGGTGGCTTTATCTATAAAGTCGGGCGCTCGCCTTTTCTCTAAAAAAATGTTTAGTCCATGGATTATACGCACTTTTCTTCCTTCCACCATTGCTAGCCTCTCTAATACCGCGCACTTTTCGCCGGTATCATACACCCACCATATACCTTCCTCAAAACAGCCACCATACCTACCTATCATGGCATTTCCATAGCCATTCTGAGATATATTGCCATGCAACTTACCACCGTTCCGTTTACTAAGACACGCTCCATCATTCTCATATTGCTTTGCATGATCATGTAGTTGACATCGTATTTGTGGCAAAGCCACCGTTCATAATTCTTTCATACATGTCACTCTTGATTCATTGCATACCCCAGTACACCGCCACCGGAATTCACATAGAGTCATATTTTTTTCTAAGTATTGAGTTGTAATTGTTGAGTTGTAAGTAAATAAAAATGTGATGATCATCATTTTTAGAGCATTGTCCCAAGTGAGGAAAGGATGGTGGAGACTATGATTCCCCCATAAGTCGGGATGAGACTCCGGACTAAAAAAAGAGGCCATAGAAAAAAGAGAAGAGGCCCAAATAAAAAAATGAGAGAAAAAGAGAGAAGGGACAATGTGACTATCCTTTTACCACACTTGTGCTTCAAAGTAGCACCATGATCTTCATGATAGAGAGTCTCCTATGATATCACTTTCATATACTAGTGAGAATTTTTCATTATAGAACTTGGCTTGTATATTCCAATGATGGGCTTCCTCAAAATGCCCTAGGTCTTCGTGAGCAAGCGAGTTGGATGCACACCCACTTAGTTTCTTTTGCTGAGCTTTCATATAATTATAGCTCCAGTGCATCCGTTGCATGGCAATCCCTACTCACTCACATTGATATCTATTAATGGCCATCTCCATATCCCATTGATACGCCTAGTTGATGTGAGACTATCTTCTCCTTCTTGTTGTATTCTCCACAACCACCATTCTATCCCACATATAGTGCTATGTCCATGGCTCACGCTCATGTAATGCGTGAAGATTGAAAAAGTTTGAGAACACAAAAAGTATATGAAACAATTGCTTGGCTTGTCATCGGGTTGTGCATGATTTAAATACTTTGTGTGGTGAAGATAGATGTCGGTGGGAAACGACACCTATGGGATCACAAGAATCCCTACTGCGGTTGCGGGGCGCGGGGTTGAGAGAAGAGCGGTCCTAACAGAGAGCACGCGGTTCGTTTATCCAGGTTCAGGCCGCGAGGATGCGTAAAACCCTAATCCTGCTTTGGTGGATGTATTCTGAGTTCTTGAACTAGCTACGGGGTGTAACGAGCTCCAAAAAGCCGAATCCTTTCCCTCGTTGCCTTGGGCCTCCTTTTATAGGAAAAAGGGGTTGCCACAGTGGCACACAGGAGGTGGAAAGGCAACAGTGTTGCCAGTTTATCCCTCGTATTACAGGACAAGATGCATTTAATGCATCGCTTAGGTGTCCCCTTGCTTTATTGGGGACGAGGGCGAGGCCTGTCCCGTCCGTCGCCGCTCCTCCAGGCTTTGACGCACGCCCTAGCCAGCGATGCATGCGGTGTCATGTAGGCAGGCAGGCAGCTGAGGTGGCGCGGTGGTGGAGCCTCCACGAAGGGCTGCATGTTGCCACGCAGGTGCCTGCCTAGCTGGTTGGGTCGGCAGCTGCATGCGAACGGCGGTGGAGACTTGGTTGGTGCGGGCCTGACAGTGGCCCTGCTGGTGTGCTTGGCGAGGGCCTTGCTGGGTGGCCCGGCAAGGGTCTTGCCGCAGCGTGCTGTCGCCCCCGGCAAGGGTCTTGCCGGGGGCCTTGGTAACCTTCCTTGGCAAGGATCTTGCCGAGAATCGTCATCTTCTAATCCTCATCTGACCTTGAATATGTCTTCACAAAGATCTGCATGCCACCACAGAGGTGCCTTCCCGAGCCCTGGCCCCACGTTGATGACGGCGTCAACGGTCGTGGGCTCAAGGGTGGCTCGCTCTGTTGGTGTGGGGCGAGCTGTCCCGGCAAGGATCTTGCCGGGGCCGCCGAGGTTTCCCCGGCAAGGGTCTTTCTGGGAGAACCTGCTTCATCCATCTGCTCTTTGTGGTCTTAGTCTTGGCGTTGCTCTGACCATCTTGGGCTTCGGTCTTACCTTGGCTCACCTCCCTCGCTCTGCTTGGTGTGGTCGCAGGCGCGGCTCTGACTGCTCGTGCACAAGTAAAGGGGTACAAAAATGTGCCCCTGGTTTTGTACACCATCAGGAGCCCCCGGGCCTGGGCCACACATAAGCGTGACACGTTGTTGGGTCAGGCCCAAAACGGTGCGCGGGCAGGCGGGGCGGTTTTACCGTGGTAAGATTTTTCTCGCGTTGTGCTTCCCACGACCCGCGCGCGCGACGCAGCATGGAGGGGCGTGCGTGACGTGGGCGGCATGCGTGGGGCAGTTTTCACACGCATGCGT
This sequence comes from Aegilops bicornis, assembly GCA_021605145.1. Classification (NCBI taxonomy): domain Eukaryota; kingdom Viridiplantae; phylum Streptophyta; class Magnoliopsida; order Poales; family Poaceae; genus Aegilops; species Aegilops bicornis. Next base: position 344,492,780 of record CM038670.1, read on the forward strand.
CACATCATAGTAAAGGGGCGGCTCGCGCCTTCCCCGTAAAGGGAGGGGGCGTGGAGGCGCGGCTCATTTACTGAATGGGGCCGGGGCGCGGTCTTCGAGGCGTCCACTCCCCATGATCACAGGGTGGGAAGAGGTCGCCTCACCTGTCCCCTCGGTTCTGCACGTCTGCCATGCGTCTTTCATGCGTTCGGGGTGGCAAACGGTGGAGGCAGGAAACCGGGCCGTCGCTGGTTGGGGCAGCGGGTCGGCCCTGGTTCCCTGCGCCTCCCGTGTCTTGATTGGCCGAGCGGGGCGGCCGAGCCCCAACCCCGTCCCTTTATAAAAAGCGGGAAGGGGAGATGGCATCCCGCATTCTAATATCTTCTACCTCCCTTCTCTTCCGCTCCTTCCTTCCATTTGTCATCCCTTCTACCTCCCTTCTCTTCCGCTTTATAAAAAGCGGGAAGGGGAGATGGCATCCCGCATTCTAATCCCGGTCCTTCGACGGTGGTATCAAGGGTCGCTACTCGACAACGAGTCCCTCCTCCTCCTGCGCCCGTGGCGGCAGAGCCGGCTGCGAGGGAAAGGGGGAGGGGGCGAGGCCGTGGGCGAGGCCGGGGCAGAGGTCACATTGCTCGGGGAAGAGGACGGCGGGGCGGCGCGCCAGCTTCGCCCCCGCCGATGGTGCCTTTCCCGATGGAAGGCCATGTTGGAGACCAGCCCCGCGAGTTCTTCATTAGGCTGCACCGGCCTCCACGTCGCCGTCTTCGTCTTCCCGCCCCGTTTGCTCGGGAGATGGAGCGTGACCGGCCCCAATCCCTCAGATTGCACATGAGGGGTTGCGGGAACGGGGGCACGCGAGTCGACGTCGACTTCCCGGCTCCTCGAGTCATGAACCTCCGTCATGGGCGGAAGACGTTCGCTCGCATCCACAGCCTGACGGCGGGGCTCATCCTCTACTTCAAATTGATGGAGGACGGCCTACTCTCTGTCAAGGTATTCGGGGAGTTCGGGACTCGCCTGAAGTGCTGCGTGGAGAGCTCCTCCGATGGAGATTCTGACGATCGAAGCTCTTCCTCGAGTGAAAGTGACGAGGAGGACAGTGGGGCAGATAGCGGGGACGAGTCCGACTAGGCGTCGGACGCCCCATGCCTGGGCGGGTGCGGCAGCAGCAGCATCTGCACCTGGCCTCTCCTCCGACAGGGGTTTGCCGGGGGCGGGGCCAGCTCCTTGAACTTCTCGGGGCCGTCTCCTTGGGCGACTGGTGTCGGGAGGCTGCGAAAGAGGAAGAGGGCGGGCGACAAGGCCGTCAACTCGGAGTACGTGGGCACCGACGCCTTCGTCGCTTACCGCCGGTCTTGCCGCCTCGTCTTCCAGCTCTTTTCCCAGCACCGTCATCATCAGCCTGCCCATGGGCGGCCGCCGAGGTGTTCTCTCGGCGTATTCTGCTGCTCGTAGCTTGCCTAGGCGCCCCTTTTGCCCTTTTCGCCTCCTTGACCTGCCTCCTGAGGAGAGGGACAAGAAAGGGATTATGGGCATCTTATCTCTTTTTAGTCTTGTAAGCCTTCGGGCCTTTGTAGAATTTAAAACGTGTAATCCCTCCGTTCATGTTTTTCATTTCGTATGAACTGTACCTGTACGGGATGTTTTTTTAATGAAAAATGGATGTTTGCCGGGTTTTTCGTTCGCAGGTAAAACCCACGACAAGGAGTAAATGCTCGTTACCTTTAAGATAAATGTTTTCTCGCCCAGCAACAGGCCTTGCCGTCCCCCCACTTCGCTCGACCTTTCTCACGCCCTTGGCGGATGCAGGGATGAGGTGGGTTTAGGCTCCTCATTTCGTTTCCTTGCTGCCGCGACTACGACCAAACTCGGTCCCAGGAAACGAGTCCTAGGGTCCGGAATGAGGGAGCACAGTAGCCTAAGGATAAAACGAGGTTTCACATACCTCAGTCCATAACGAAACACATGATAAGGGATAGAGAACTTATCTGAATCTGCAGCCCCCGGCAACCTTGGCTTGCCGCGGGTGGATCTTTGCTCTTGTAGCCCCCGGCAATACTGGCTTGCCGGGGCCCGGACGCCAGTCCGTCCCCTTTCTTCCAAAGCGGCTCGGCAAGGATATACATGTGTCCTGCGAACCAAAGAAGACAGAGAAGAACAAAGAGACGCGCACTCGACCTCTAAGCTAGGGGTTAGCCGCCGCTAAGCACTATCAACCCTAACCAAGGACGAGACTCGACCTAGCATGCATGCTATAACTTAGGGCGCCAGTAACCGTTTGCTTATTTATGCACTGCACGGCATCCTCCGTCTCCAGTGATCGCACCAGCCCGGTGACTCGTATTACTGATAAGGGCCTTCCCACTTCGCGTCAACTTGTTGGAATTCTTGGCCGGTGAACGGCGAAGAACAAGGTCGCCTTCCTCAAGGCTTCGGCATGAACCTTGCGGCTATGGTAGTGGCGCAAGGCTTTGCTGGTAGCGTGCCGCTCTCACAGCCGCTCAAGACGATCTTCCTCAAGGAGCGTCGCGTCATCTTGGCGAAGCGGATCTTGCTCAAGCTTCGTCATAAGCGAGCACTCGAGGTGACCTGTGTATGAGTTCCGTGGGAGAACTGCTTCGCCCGTATACCGGGGCAAAAGGTGTGCGGCGGTGGCTCGATTTGGCGTCGTCTGATCGACCAAAGAACCGCCGGCAACTCATCAATCCAGCGCCTTCCACTCTTGTGCAGCTTGTCAAAGGTCTTCGTTCTCAAGCCTCGCAACACTTCAGCATTTGCCCTCTCCGCTTGGCCGTTGCTCCGTGGATGTGCCATGAAAGCAAAACAGACCTTGCTGCTGAGGTCTCGGTTGTATTGCATGAAGGTGTGGCTTGTGAACTGCGTGCCGTTGTCGGTGACGACTCTGTTTGGCACACCAAAATGGCAGACCAGTCCTTTGAAGAATTTGACGGTCGACGGCAGTCACCTTCCTCACTGCTTCCACCTCTGGCCACTTTGTGAACTTGTTGATTGCAACGTACAAGTACTCAAAGCCCCCGACGGCGCGGGGGAAAGGGCCCAGTATATCGAGCCCCCAGACCGTGAATGGCCAGGAGAGAGGGATTGTTTGAAGGGCTTGAGCTGGTTGATGAAGCTTCTTTGAATGGAATTGGCACGCTTCACACATGATTACTAGTGCCGTCGCATCCTGGAGGGCGGTGGGCCAGAAGAAACCTTGCCGGAACGCCTTTCCGGTAAGGGCCCTCGGCCCTATGTGGGAGCCATATATGCCTCCATGTATCTCTGCCAATAGCTCTAGTCCTGCCTCCCGGGGGATGCACTTGAGTTTCACACCGTTCGGCCTTCTCCGGTACAGGACGTCATTGACGAACTGGTACAGGGCGGACCGACGGGCTACTTTCTCCGCTTCTTCCTGCTCCGCAGGAAGCTCCCCTGTTTGGAGGAATTGGACGGTATGTTGTGCCCGTGCCGGAGCCTGAAGCTCGACGGCAAGGACCAAAGGCATCTCTTCCGCCATGGGAGCGGTTGTCTCTACGGCGGGGCACGATGCCTTGCGGAGCAGTTGCTCTTGGGCAGGCTCAGCGCCCGCGGCAGTACCCTTGCCGGCGGCCCCGGGGGGCTCGGTAGGAAAGTACTTGCCGGGACCTGATTTTCTCCGCTTGCTCTGCCCTGCTGATGGATCGACGGATGGTTGAGTTAACCGGAGCAAAAAGGTACCTGGTTCCACAGGTAGCTTGAATGCGGCATGCTTTGACAGGTAATCGGCGATGTCATTCCCCGCTCGGGGGACGTGCTCCGCCTGGATACCGTCAAAGCGTTCCTCCAGCTTCCTCACCTCATCTACGTATGCTTCCATCAGTGGGCTCTGATAATCTTTGTTGACTTGCCTGACAACGAGCTGCGAGTCACCCCTAACGATGAGCTTCTTAACCCCGAGGTATGCCGCGATCCTGAGACCGGCTAGCAACCCCTCATACTCGGCAGTGTTATTGGTGGACATCTCTCTGGGGAAGTGCATATGGATCACGTACTTGCGGTGCTCTCCAGTGGGTGCGACGAGCAGCACACTGGCACCGGCGCCTTGCAGCGAGAAGGCTCCGTCAAAGTACACGATCCAGTTGCGGTATGTTTCCTTGCCGGGGAGAGTAGTCTCCTGGATTTCTTCGTCAGGTGTCGAGGTCCATTCCGCGATGAACTCCGCCAAGACTCTGCTCTGAATTGTCGAGGTACTCTCAAACTTTAAGCCGAAGCTTGACAACTCCAAGGCCCATTCCATAATCCTTCCGGTTGCGTCCGGGTTGTGTAGTATCCGTGTAGCAGGAGGCAGGTGTGGACGGTGACCTCGTGGGCACGGAAGTAGTGACGCAGCTTCCTCGAGGCCATAAGGAGGCCGAAGAGCAATTTTTGCACACCGGAATACCTTGACCTAGCCCCCTGCAAGAGGAACCTGACAAAGTAAACCGGGTGCTGCATCATCTTTTTCTTGGGCACCACTTCACTCGTCCGCGCGGGCATCGCCTTGGTGGCACCAGACTCTGCCGGGGGAATCTTCGGCTTGCCATCCGCTGGTCCTGCTGCCATTGCTGCCTCCCCGTCGACCTCCCTCTGTGCCACTAGTGCGGCGCTGACCACTTGATTCGTCGCCGCCAGATACAGCAGTAACGGCTCTTGTGGTTTAGGCACAACTAGTATTGGCATGGAGGAGAGGTATTTCTTCAAGTCCATTCTATTGGGCCCGCCTTTTTCAAGATCTTGAAGAAGGGAAGGGCGCGCTCAGCAGACTTGGAGATGAACCGGCTCATGGCGGCAACGCAGTGGGTGAGCCGACGCACATCCTTGATCCGCTTGGGCGCCTCGATCTGCTCAATAGCCTTGATTTTGTCTGGGTTTGCCTCGATCCTGCGCTGGGACACGAAGAACTCGAGAAGCTTGCCGGACGGGACGCCGAAGACGCACTTCTCAGGGTTCAACTTGAGGTTGATCTTGCGCAGGTTGGCAAATGTCTCTTCTAGATCTTGCACAAGAGTCGGCCCGTCCTTGGTTTTGACCACTATGTCATCCATGTAGGCTTCCATATTTCTATGGAGCTGAGGTTCAGAACCAATTTGGACTGCTCCTGCAAACGTTGAGCCAGCACTCTTCAACCCGAAAGGCATCCGTAAAAAGCAATACGTACCACATGGGGTGATGAATGTTGTCTTCTCTTCATCTTCTCTAGTCATGAAGATTTGGTGGTAGCCTGAGTAGGCATCGATGAATGATAAGAGATCACACCCGGCCGTGGAGTAAACAATCTGGTCGATGCGCGGCAATAGGCAGGGGTCCTTAGGACAAGTCTTATTGATATCTGTGTAATCAATACACAGCCTCCACTTCACATTCGCCTTGCTCACCACTACCGGATTGGCCAACCACATCGGATGGAGCACCCCTCTCACCAAACCCGCCGCTTCTAACTTCCTGATCTCATCTGTGATGAACTCCTACCTCTCCAGAGCCTTCGTTCTGACGTTCTGCTTGATGGGCCGCGCGTGGGGGAAGACAGCTAGGTGGTGCTCAATCACCTCCCTGGGAACACCGAAGATGTCGGATGCTTGCCATGCAAACACGTCGACATTTGCCCGCAGGAAGGTGACAAGATCGCCTTCCTATTTGCTGTCGAGGGCGGAGCCTATGATAAAGGCCCATCCCGTGCTGTCCTCCGCGACGGGCACCTTCTTGGTCTGCGGCGGCTCGACTCTGGATCTCTTGCTCTTGTCGGCAGAGCTCTCTGGCACGTCCTCAATGGTAGCACAACACCTCAAAGAGGTGCGCTTGCCGGAGTGGGTGCGAGAGGTCTTGCCGGGCTCCTTCTTTCCTCCCGGGCCTTCGGCGGTAGGAGCAGGGGCCTGAACGGCAGCTACTGCGACTGCTTCCTGGTAGAGTTGGTCGGCGCAGATCAGCGCGTCCTTCTTGTCGGAGGGGACGGAGATGATGGTCAATGGCCCGGGCATCTTCAGCATGTTGTAGGCATAGTGTGACGCCGCCATGAACTTGGCCAGTGCCGGGCGGCCGAGGATCCCGTTGTAGGGCAAGGGGATCTCGGCTACGTCGAAGACGATCCTCTCCGTTCTATAGTTCAATCCTCCTCCAGATGTCACGGGCAGCATGACCTTTCCCTTCGGCTGGCTCCTCCCCGGATTGCCCCCTTGAAACGTGCCTGTTTCCTCGAGGTCTCCATCGGGGATTTGCAACCTTTTTATCACGATAGGCGAGATCAGGTTCAGGCCGGCCCCGCTGTCAACCAACATCATGTTCACCCTGAGGTTGCGTATTGTTGGCGAGACCAACAATGGCAAACACCCGACCACGGTAGTGTGGTCAGGGTGGTCCTCGGCATAAAAGATGAGGGGCGTGATGGACCACTTCAGCGGCTTCTGAGCGTCGAACGACGGCTCTGCTGCTGTAATCTCACGCGCCCACTGCTTGAGCTGGCGGTGAGAGGTATGCAGCGAGGCGCCGCCATCGACGCACATGGCCTCTGTGTATACGGAACCCTTGCTCACCGGACTCGTCGTCCTCGTCGTGATAAATCGTCTTTTTGTTTATTGTCGCGGCCCGGGGCGGGCCTCTCTTGCTGGTTGTCCTTGCCGGGGCGGCCTCCTTGGCCGCCACGCTTCTTGCCGGATCCCTCAGCACCATCCTAGTCCTTCTCCTTGTCCCGCCTTTCGTACTCAGTGTCACATCCCTAGTTCTGGTATGCTCAAGGCTAGCTAGTCATTGTGCATCATGTTTAAAATTCCATTTAATTTTGAAATGGGGATTTGTGAAACCCTCAGAATCACTTTTGGAAATGACCTAAATAAAAATTGCTCCAAAAGGGTCCAAGAAAATGCTCATGTGGCCCTCTGAAAATATTGGACAGAGATAACAATCTAACCAATATTTTAGGATCTCATAAGTATTTATTTTGGGCATTTGGAATTAATGCTGATAAATATTTGCCTTGGATATATATTATTGTATATATAAAATATTGTCCAAAAATTGTGCCTTTTGTTGAGGATCTATGGAATAATATAGTGAGCTCCTACAAAAATTGGCATAATTAAATAAATTAGTTTAGTATTTTAAATAAATCAAACAAATGTCAGAAAAATAGAAAGGAAATGAATAGGAAAAAGGGGAGCTTACCTGGGCTTACCTCCCCATGCCCAGGCTCGTGTGCGGCTTTGGCCTGGCCCAGATGGCCCGGCCGGCCCAGCGCTTGATCGTCCCCTTCCTCGCGCCCGGAGGACAGGGGCCGCAGCCTTGGCCTTGTGACCGCAGCGTCCGGCCACGCCACCTGCACTGCCTGGCCTCCCCTCATCGCTGGATGCCCGGGACGACGCCACGCGCCGCCCGCACCCTCTCCCTCTCTCTCGCTTTTCCCTCCTCCTCTGGTTTCTCTCCCTCTCTTCACCGACCGCACCGAGGCGCCGCTGCTGCGCCGTAGCCACCCTCTCCCCTCGCTCTCTCTCCGTGTCCGCAAGATCCGCGCCGCCGTCCGCTACCTCCCGTCGAGCCACGTGGCGGGAAGCTCTGAGCGCCGCCATCGCCATCGTCTCCGTCTCGGGTCGCGGAGATCCCTCCGCCGCCACGACCGCTTCGGTTCGTCCCGAGCCCGCTTGACGCCCGCTGCAACGCGGTGAGCCCCGCCACCGTTCCCTCTCTCCGAGTAGCTGGCCGCACGCCGTAACCCTCCTCCCCACCATGGCGAACCTTCGCGCCCGCCCGAGCTTCGCCGTCGGCGCAGCTCCGGTGACCATTTGGTCACCGGCGAGTCCAACAAGCTCGTAAGGCCCGTAGAGCATCCCTAGCACTTTGCTTCGCTCGTCTTGAGCTCCAAGCAGCGCTCTCGTGCACGCGACCGAACTCCGGCGCCGCAAGCGAAGCTTCGCCGCCGTCGACTCCGGCCATCCCAGGCCCAGCCATGGCCACCGGCCGACGCGCCATCGTCTTTGGCTCTCCAGCAGCGCCCTAGCAGCGCGTCATTTGAGCACCACGGAGGAAACCGGGGCACCGATGCGCCCGCGGATCTCGCCGGCGACTAACCGCCGGCGGGTTTGACTGGTTTGACCTGGGGTTTGACCCCCCAGGGTCACTGACGCGTGGGCCATGCCCTATTTAGTTTAGGTATTAGTTTAGTTAGCGCTAATTAACCCAGTTAATTAGTTGTCTCTCTGACGATGGGCCCAGCGCCACTAATCATTAATTAGGATTAAAATAACCTGTTTAACCCCGTGTCACCGACGTGTGGCCCCACACGCCAGGTTTGACTCCAGCCAGCCGTAGTTGACTGGCTTGACGTCATGCTTATGCAAGGTCGACGTTTAATATTATATTTTACGGATTTAATTAAATCAGGAAATTCCGAATATATTCAAAACTTCAAAAATTCATAGAAATTCAACCGTAGCTCAGATTGAAATAATTTATATATGAAAAATTATCAGAAAAATTCAATCTATCCATCTGTGCTAGTTTCATGCATGACAAACCAACTTATACATGCTGTATAAGTGAAACTCTAAAATGGCATTTATAAGAGCTTATTTTGGAATTGCATTTGAACCTTTGGTTCAAATGGACTTCATTCAAATTGAATACCAGTTGCATTAGCTTAAACAGCATCACATCTACATGCCATGTTCATGCATCATATTGTTGCATATGATTGTGTATTGATTGCGGCACGTTCCTCTCGATAGGTCACGCTCCGAGACGCGTTCCAGTAGTACTGCCTATGAAGCGGTGCCTCCCTTGTTGATTTACCGAGCAAGCAAATCCCCTTGTTCATTCCGATACAATCCTACTCTCTCGCTCCTGCTCTCGGTTATTGCATTAGGACAACAACGATTCATACGCTACTTTGTGCTGCGGTAGTTGAACCCATTCCTCTGCATGACTGTCATTGCCACGATAAATAGTGAAAACCCACTAGCATGTGTAGGAGTTGATTGAGCCATGCTGTGTTCCTACCATGCTATGCCTGCTATTGCTTAGAGTTGTGTCAGGTCTGATTCATTGGGAATGAATTGGAGTACAGTTCTATGTTCCGATGCTGAGAGTGAAGTGTGTGAACACGTTTTGGTAAAGGTAGCGGTGAGAGGCCATGTAGGAGTACATGGTGGGTTGTCTCACTGGAACCGTCCTTAAGCACTGAGTTCTATGTATGTTGTCCAATGACTCGATACTACCACACATTGGGTTCCGGTAACTCGACCCCTCTCGACTTATTAATCAACTTGATCTCTGTCCAGGAGTCGCAACTAGTCTCTGGTGTTTGTAGGTAGTGCTATTTTTCTATCGAGTGGCACCCGACAGGGTGGGCTTGGGACAGACTAGGCACAGGTGGCACGGTGTACCAAGTGGCACCCGGATGGTGGGCTTGGGAACCCTGCTCACATCGTTTGGGGCCGTGGCGACACCCGGCCGGATCTCCTTGCGGATGGAACCCGAATAGGCGATAAACCTGGACTAGAGTCTTGTGTGGTTAGTCGGTCGTGGCCGACACCCTCGCCAAAGCTTCCGCTTGAAGGTTGCCGAGATACATGACGTGTATATGGCGGTAAGTGGCGAGGCGTGTGTGAAGAAGTACACCCTGCAGGGTTATCATGATCTATTCGAATAGCCGTGTCCTCGGTTATGGACTTCTTGGATGCTTACGTGGTACATAGACAACTTGAAGTGGATACTCTAAAATGCTCAAGACAAGTGTGAGTGCTATGGATGGCCTCCCCGTATGGAAAGCAGGAATGAATCCGTAGTAGTGTATTGATGTGGTGATTAGTGGACTCGTGTCGTTGTCTCACCTCAAGAGTTTCTTGTAGTCGTGAGAACGGGATAGCCACAGTCAAAGCTGGCTTGCTGCAACTAAACTCCACATTACCTTTTGACACTAATGCATGTATGATAGGATCTGATGTAAGTCTTGCTGAGTACCTTTGTACTCACGTTGCTTTATTTATGTTTTGCAGCGGAGACTTGGTCTTACTAGTAGTTCTGCTTGGACTTGACGAGTAGCTTGTTACCTCAGCTACGATCTTGTACCCTTGGGAGGGTCTTGTAGATAGTCGGGCTTCTCAGCCTTTTTCTTTTGTAGTTATGCGTACTTTCGGACATGTAATGCTTCCGCTTGTTGCTTGTATGCTCTGAATGATGGGTCATGTGACCCCTGTTTGTATTTATCGCTATGTGGCTCTTACGAGCCTTTATCTATATGAGTTTGCGTTATGTTGTGATGCCATGTTGTACAGCACATACTTGCATGTTATGCGTCACGTGTAACTTGTCTTGCTATGTGTGGGATCCGACAACCTAGTTGTTTATCCTTGGTAGCCTCTCTTATGGGGAAATGTAGTCTCGTGCTTACGGCGATAGTAGTCCGCTCTGACCGGTTCACCGGAGTCCTGCTAGCCCGGCACTCTTGCTTGGACACTTGACTGGCGGCATGTGTTTCGCCGTTCCTATATACGTCCCTTCGGGAAATGTCACGCGTGTTATTCGAGTCTTGCCTAGCCTGCTACAGCCCGAATACCGGAGTCCTGTTAGCCAGTGCTACAGCCGAATATATCTGTTGATGACCGACATGCTCGATGTGATTCATGTATGCTGTTCCCATAGGTTAAGCGCCGCTTTGGGTTCACGACTAGTCATGTCGGCCCGGGTTCTTTGTCATATGGATGCTAGCGACACTATCATATCGTGAGCCAAAAGGCATAAGCGGTCCCGGGCCATGGTAAGGCGACACTCGTGGGAATACCGTGCGTGAGGCCGCAAAGTGATATGAGATGTTACATGCTAGATCGGTGTGACTTAGAATCAGGGTCCTGACAGCTTTGGTATCAGAGCCAGGTTGCCTGTAGGATTTCCAAGCCAACCTGATCGAAGTTGAGTCTAGAAATGCTTTAGTTATATAGGGGAATTGATTGTGGAAGGGAACGTAAGGCTCTTTTACTCCTTTACCTCATGGCCTCTGATCTGAGTCGTCCTATCTTTCCTACGGGGTTAAGGAACTAGGCTATCTCTTCTGTCTATCAGGATCACGTGTTACTATTTCCGTAGTCCTATAGGATTGGTTGATCAGAGTCTTACCCCAATTTTCGAGTACCCTCGGTGTAGCATGTTTAGTATTATTCCAGAACCTTTAACGATGATGTTGAGTATGGTGCTACCCCATTTTGCAGAATGTCTCAGTTTGAACATTTTACTGCCGTTATGCTGCCGGAATTGCCCCAGGAGTTCGAGAGTTACTAATATCGGTATCCCACATTTTCAGTATGAAGTGATGTGATTCCGTCCTTGGTTTCGTTCCTCAGGATGTCATCAGTTAAGCGAAGTTACATTGCTCGTAGCGAGAACCACGGAGATGGAAGGGATGAGGATCCTCCCGACCAGCCTTCATTGACAGGGGTTCATGTTAGAAATGGAGAGGAACAAGCGTGAGTCTAACCGTTTGTTGGCACGTATCGAGGAGAACACCGCACATCAGTCCAAAGGGTTTGCGACCATTCATGACTTCATTCGCTTGCACCCACCCACCTTCCAACATTCCATCGAGCCACTCGATGCCGATGGATCGCCGTAGCATCACTCATAAGTTGCGTTCATAAGCGTATCGAGGATGACAAGGTCACCTATGCTGCATACCACGGAAGGTCATGCTAGTCTTTGGTGGCGAGAACTATGAGGCTATGCTTCCAGCTGGTCGATTCCAACCTGGAGAGATTTCGGTGAGGCTTTTCATGAGCATCACATTCCTGAAGCCCTCATCGATCGCAAGAGAGAAGAGTTACGTAGTTTCACCCAGGTAAGATGGCTGTTGATGCTTCTGACAGAGAATTCGAGAACCTCGCCGTTATGCCCCGGAAGAAGTGTCCACGGACGCCAAGAAGCGAGCTAGGTTAGGAAGGGTCTCAAACCCAAGTTGCGTCGTGACCTCCACTGCACCATTGTGATACATTCCAAGCTCTTGTGAACAAGGCCATTAATGCAGAGACAGCTCAGCTCACTTACGAGGAGTCTCGTAAGCACCACCGTGAATTGGTTTCTTCCTCCGGTTCTAGTTCGCAGAACGCCCGAATTTGGATTCGAACTCTGCTCTTCCACCGGATATTCACCGAGGCCATCCCATATGGCGCCTCACCCGGATTCGATTACATGCTCCACCCAGGCCTCTTGGTAGACCACTTGTCAATCTGGTCCTCGTCCAACTTGAGGACTTGCTTCACATGCGGAGAGCGAGGACACTATGCACGTGATCGCTCTCAAGCCGATTATGCTCAACCCGGCTCGAGAAGCCTATTGGCTGTGTTAAGCCATCACGCATAAGATGATCAGTATCAAGACAGCTCCCGCTGAACGTGGATGTGTGCATCACGTCTCAGCTAAAGACGCTCATGATGATCCGGATGTCGTTCTTGGTACACTCCTTGTCAATTGTCATCCCGCCTCAGTTCTACTCGATACTGGAGCATCTCATTCCTTCATTTCTGAAAGCTATGCTAACCTGCACAACATATCATTTTGTGATATGCCCTCTCCGCTAGTCATTCAAACTCCTGGATCCAAATGGCAAACTTCTTGCATAAGCCATGGTAACGAAATCCTTGTTGATGACTTGTATTCCTTGCCTCACTTATAGCCCTCAAGTCTTGAGATATTAACATCATTTTGGGTATGGACTGGATGACAGCTCATCATGCCAAGATTGATTGTTTCACTAGGTCTGCATTCAGCTTACACACCCATACGGCAAGATAGTCACTTTATCTCCACTAGAGTTGCAAAGCGTCAACTCTATTCTCTTAATGCCAGCCCTCTTCCAGACCTTGAAGATATCCCGGTAGTCCGTGACTTTCCGGACGTTTTTCCAGAGGAGCTGCCAGGTGTTCCACATGACAGAGATGTAGAGTTCGTCATAGATCTTATTCCGGAACCGCCCCAATCTCTAGGGAGACCTTATAAGATGGCACCCTTAGAACTAGCCGAGCTTAAGAAACAACTTGATGAGTCCTTGCAAAGGGTTTCATCCGTCCTAGTTCTTCTCCTTGGGCTTGCCCGTCCTCTTCGTCAAGAAGAAGGATGGTACGGACCGGATGGTTGTAGATTATCGTCCCGTTAATTTGGTCACGATAAAGAACAAGTATCCGCTCCCGGGATCAACGACACATGTATGATCAGCTCGCTGGATCCTCGATCTTTTCTAAGATGGATTTGAGGTTAGGCTACCATCAAATCAAGATCAGAATGGAGACATTCCCAAAACAGCCTTTGTCACTTTCGTTATGGCGGTATGAGTACACCGTCATGTCCTTTGGTCTAACCAACGCCCGACTACATTCTCCGCTTGATGAACTCGATCTTCATGGAGTACTTAGATAAATTTGTCGTGGTTTACCTCGATGATATTCTTATTTACTCAAAGAACGAGGAAGAGCATGCCGAACATCTCGGACTTGTGCTAGAAAAACTCGAGAGAACACCGCCTTTATGCCAAGTTCTCCAAGTGTGAATTTTGGTTGCGAAGTGACCTATCTAGGCCACGTAATCTCTGGTAAGGGCATTGCTGTCAATCCCGAGAGAGTTCAGGCCGTTCTTGATTGGACTCCACCAGAAACCGTTAAACAAGTTAGGAGTTTCCTTGGTCTAGCCAGCTATTGTTGCCGCTTTGTTGAAAACTTCTCCAAAGTAGCTAAACCCCTCACGGAACTTCTCAAGAAGGATAAAAAGTTTGAGTGGTCCCCACGGTGTGAGTACAGTTTTCGAGGCTGAAAAGGCGCGACTCTGCTCCCATACTAGTGCCACCGGATTTCACTAAAGACTTTGTTATCTACTGCGGCGCCTCACAGCGAGGATTAGGTTGCATTCTTATGCAGGATCGTCATGTGATTGCCTATGCATCTCGTCGATTTGCATCCACATGAGGAGAATTATCCTACCCATGATCTAGAGCTTGCGGCCGTAGTCTATGCACTCAAGACCTGGCGACATTACCTTCTTGGTAAGCGTTGCGAGATCTACACCGATCACCGAGTCTCAAGTATATCTTCACCCAACCAGATTTGAACCTTAGGCAAAGACGATGGTTGGAGTTGATCACAGATTATGATCTAGGGATTACCTACACCCCAGGCAAGGCCAATGTCATGGCTGATGCTCTAAGCCGTAAATCCTATTGCAACAACCTCATGTTGCAGCAAGGCCAACCACTTCTCCATGAGGAATTTTGTAAGCTTAACCTCCACATTGCTCCTCACGGATTCCTTTCTACCTTGGTGGCGAAATCTACTCTGGTGGATCAGATCATAGAAGCCCAGAAGCATGATACGGGGATTACCCGGATCAAGAGAAAGCGTTGCCAAGGGTATTCTGGTAGTTTCTCTATAGATGATCGAGGTGTCGTTTTCTTTGGGCACCGCTGGTGGTCCCCAAGAAGCAACATCTTCGACAACTGATTCTTAAGGAGGCGCATGAATCTCCTCTCACAATTCATCCCGGTAGTACTAAGATGTATCGGGACCTCGCGGAGGTTACGGTGGACTAGGATGAAGAGAGAAATTGCTCAGTTTATTGCTAATCGTGGCGTTTGTCGTCGCGTTAAGCGAGCATCAAAGGCCTCTTGGCACCCTTCAGCCCTTAGCTATTCTGAGTGGAAATGGGATAAAGTTGGTATGGATTTCATCACCGGCTTTCCCGGGACCAAGAAAGGGAATAATGCTATCTTCGTAGTCGTTGATCGTCTTTCCAAAGTGGCTCACTTCCTTCCTGTTCGAGAGAGTATCCTTGCTAGTCATTTCGACTTATACATTCTCGAATAGTGTCACTCCATGGTGTTCCACTAGAGATCAATTCAGACCGTGGTAGTCTTTTCACTTCTCATTTACGGAGAGTTTCCAAACTGCCATGGGAACCCATCTTTTCTTGATGCCGCTTTCCACCCTCGGTCAAGTGGTCGGTGGAAAGGGTCAACCAAATTCTCGAAGACATGCTTAGAGCTTGCGTTATCTCATTAGGTATGGATTGGGAGAAATGTCTTCCTTTCGCCGAGTTTGCTTATAACAATAGCTATCAATCCGGTCTCAAGAAAGCTCCTTTTGAGATTCTCTATGGACGAAGATGTCGAACACCCTTGAACTGGTGGGAAACCGGTGAAAGACAATTCTTTGGACGGACATGATCCAGAGGCGGAAGAGCAAGTTCGCGTCATTCGTGAGAATTTGAAAACAGCCCAATCTCGTCAAAAGAGCCAGTATGACCGTCGTCATAAGGAAGTGGCTTATGAAGTTGGCGACAAGGCTTACCTTCGGGTTACTCCTCTAAAGGGTACCCATCATTTCGGTATCAAGGGCAAGTTGGCTCCTCGTTACATTGGCCCCTTTCGCATTCTCGCTAAACGAGGAGAGGTTGCCTACCAGTTGGAACTACCCCCACATCTTTCTCGAGTTCATGATGTCTTCCACGTCTCTAAACTCAGCGTTGCTTCTCGGATCCTATCCATGAGTGGACCACAAACGCTTGATCTCCAAGATAACCTCACATACCGAGAGTACCGGTTCGCATTCTTGATCAAGCGAGGCGTGTTACTCGACGTCGAATATCAAGTTCCTCAAGGTTCAGTGGTCTCATCATTACGAGAGAGAAGCTACACAGGAGCGAGAAGATCGTCTTCATTTGGAGTACCCGCTTTCTTTCCGTCGACCCACGAATCTCGGGACGAGATTCTTTCAAGTGGGGGCGAGTTGTCACATCCCTAGTTCTGGTATGCTCAAGGCTAGCTAGTCATTGTGCATCATGTTTAAAATTCCATTTAATTTTGAAATGGGGATTTGTGAAACCCTCATAATCACTTTTGGAAATGACCTAAATAAAAATTGCTCCAAAAGGGTCCAAGAAAATGCTCATGTGGCCCTCTGAAAATATTGGACAGAGATAACAATCTAACCAATATTTTTAGGATCTCATAAGTATTTATTTTGGGCATTTGGAATTAATGCGATAAATATTTGCCTTGGATATATATTATTGTATATATAAAATATTGTCCAAAAATTGTGCCTTTTGTTGAGGAGCTACGGAATAATATAGCGAGCTCCTACAAAAATTGGCATAATTAAATAAATTAGTTTAGTATTTTAAATAAATCAAACAAATGTCAGAAAAATAGAAAGGAAATGAATAGGAAAAGGAGCTTACCTGGCTTACCTCCCCATGACCCAGCTCGTGTGCGGCTGGCTTTGGCCCAGATGGCCCGGCCGGCAGCCAAGCGCCGATCGTCCCCTTCCTCGCGCCCGGGAGGACAGGGGCCTTGTGGCTGTGACCCCACGCGTCCGGCCACGCCACCTGCCTGCCTGGCCTCCCCCTCATCGCCTGGATGCCCCGGACGACGCCACGCGCCGCCCCGCACCCCTCTCCCTCTCTCTCGCTTTTCCCTCCTCCTCTGGTTTCTCTCCTCTCTTCACCAAGCCGTCCGAGGCGCCGCTGCTGCCGCCCGTGGCCACCGTCTCCCCCTCGCTCTCTCTCCGTGTCCGCAAGATCCGCGCCGCCGTCCGCTACCTCCCCGTCGAGCCACGTGACGCGGGAAGCTCTGGAGCGCCGCCATCGCCATCGTCTCCGTCTCGGGTCGCCGGAGATCCCCTCCGCCGCCACGACCGCTTCGGTTCGTCCCCGAGCCCGCTTCGACGCCCGCTGCAACGCGGTGAGCCCCGCCACCGTTCCCTCTCTCCGAGTAGCTGGCCGCACGCCGTAACCCTCCTCCCCACCATGGCGAACCTTCGCGCCGCCCGAGCTTCGCCGTCGGCGCAGCTCCGGTGACCATTTGGTCACCCGGCGAGTCAACAAGCTCGTAAGGCCCGTAGAGCATCCCTAGCACTTTGCTTCGCTCGTCTTGAGCTCCAAAGCGCTCTCGTGCGACCGAACTCCGGCGGCCGCAAGCGAGCTTCGCCGCCGTCGACTCCGGCCATCGAGTGCCCAGCCATGGCCACCGGCCGGCAGCGCCATCGTCTTTGGCTCTCCAGCAGCGCCCTAGCAGCGCGTCATTTGGAGCACCACGGAGGAAACCCGGGGCACCGATGCCAGCGGATCTCGCGGCGACTAACCGCGGCGGGTTTGACTGGTTTGACCTGGGGTTTGACCCCCCAGGGTCACTGACGCGTGGGCCATGCCCTATTTAGTTTAGGTATTAGTTTAGTTAGCGCTAATTAACCCAGTTAATTAGTTGTCTCTCTGACAGTGGGCCCAGCGCCACTAATCTGTTAATTAGGATTAAAATAACCCTGTTTAACCCCGTGTCACTGACGTGTGGCCCCACACGTCAGGTTTGACCCAGCCGCAGATTGACCTGCTGACGTCATGCTTGCGATCTTGGCGCAATATTATATTTTACGGATTTAATTAAATCAGGAAATTCGAATATATTCAAAACTTCAAAAATTCATAGAAATTCAACCGTAGCTCAGATTGAAATAATTTATATATGAAAAATTATCAGAAAAATTCAATCTATCCATCTGTGCTAGTTTCATGCATGACAAACCAACTTATACATGCTGTATAAGTGAAACTCTAAAATGGCATTTATAAGAGCTTATTTTGGAATTGCATTTGAACCTTTGGTTCAAATGGACTTCATTCAAATTGAATACCAGTTGCATTAGCTTAAACACATCACATCTACATGCCATGTTCATGCATCATATTGTTGCATATGATTGTGTATTGATTGCGGCAAGTTCCTCTCGATAGGTCCTGCTCAGGAGGCGTTCAGAGTACCTGTCTATGAAGCGGTGCCTCCCTTGTTGATTTACCGGGCAAGCAAATCCCTTGTTCATTCCGATACAATCCTACTCTCTCGCTCCTGCTCTCGGTTATTGCATTAGGACAACAACGATTCATACGCTACTTTGTCTTTGCGGTAGTTGAACCCATTCCTCTGCATGACCTGTCATTGCCACGATAAATAGTGAAAACCCACTAGCATGTGTAGGAGTTGATTGAGCCATCTTGTGTTCCTACCATGCTATGCCTGCTATTGCTTAGAGTTGTGTCGGGTCCGATTCATTGGGAATGAATTGGAGCAGTTCTATGTTAGATCTTTGAGAGTGAAGTGTGTGAACACGTTTTGGTAAAGGTAGCGGTGAGAGGCCATGTAGGAGTACATGGTGGGTTGTCTCACTTTGGAACCGTCCTTAAGCCTTGAGTTCTATGTATGTTGTCCAATGACTCGATACTACCACACATTGGGTTCCGGTAACTCGACCCCTCTCGACTTATTAATCAACTTGATCTCTGTCCGAGAGTCGCAACTAGTCTCTGGTGTTTGTAGGTAGTGCTATTTTTCTATCGAGTGGCACCCGTGAGGTGGGCTTGGGACAGACTAGGCACAGGTGGCACGGTGTACCAAGTGGCACCGGATGGTGGGCTTGGGAACCCTGCTCACATCGTTTGGGGCCGTGGAGCGACACCCGGCGGATCTCCTTGCGGATGGAACCCGAATAGGCGATAAACCTGGACTAGAGTCTTGTGTGGTTAGTCGGTCGTGGCCGACACCCTCGCCAAAGCTTCCGCTTGAAGGTTGCCGAGATACATGGCGTGTATATGGCGGTAAGTGGCGAGAGCGTGTGTGAAGAAGTACACCCCTGCAGGGTTATCATGATCTATTCGAATAGCCGTGTCCTCGGTTATGGACTTCTTGGATGCTTACGTGGTACATAGACAACTTGAAGTGGATACTCTAAAATGCTCAAGACAAGTGTGAGTGCTATGGATGGCCTCCCGTATGGAAACGGGAATGAATCCGTAGTAGTGTATTGATGTGGTGATTAGTGGACTCTTGTACGTTCTCTAACCTCAAGAGTTTCTTGTAGTCGAAGAACAGGATAGACACAGAGTCAAAGCAGGATATCTGCAACTAAACTCCACATTACATTTTGAAAAAAATGCAGTTATGATAGGATCTGATGTAAGTCTTCTTTGAGTACCTTTGTACTCACGTTGCTTTATTTATGTTTTGCGGCGGAGACTTGGTCTTACTAGTAGTTACTGCTTGGACTTGACGAGTAGCTTGTTACCTCAGCTACGATCTTGTACCCTTGGGAGGGTCTTGTAGATAGTCAGGCTTCTCAGCCTTTTTCTTTTGTAGTTATGCGTACTTTCGGACATGTAATGCTTCCGCTTGTTGCTTGTATGCTCTGAATGATGGGTCATGTGACCCCTGTTTGTATTATCGCTATGTGGCTCTTGAGCCTTTATCTATATGAGTTTGCGTTATGTTGTGATGCCATGTTGTACAGCACATACTTGCATGTTATGCGTCGTGTAACTTGTACTGCTATGTGTGGGATCCGACAACCTAGTTGTTTATCCTTGGTAGCCTCTCTTATGGGGAAATGTAGTCTCGTGCTTACGGCGATAGTAGTCCGCTACAGCCCGGTTCACCGAGTCCTGCTAGCCCAAAGACTACTGCTTGGACACTTGACTGGCGGCATGTGTTTCACTTCGTTCCTATGTCTGTCCCTTTCGGGAAATGTCACGCGTGTTATTCGAGTCTTGCCTAGCTCGCTACAGCCCGAATACCGGAGTCCTGTTAGCCAGTGCTACAGCCGAATATATCTGTTGATGACCGACATGCTCGATGTGATTCATGTATGCCTGTTCCCATAGGTTAAGCGCCGCTTTGGGTTCACGACTAGTCATGTCGGCCCGGGTTCTTTGTCATATGGATGCTAGCGACACTATCATATACGTGAGCCAAAAGACGCAAACGGTCCCGGGCCATGGTAAGGCGACACCCGTGGGAATACCGTGCGTGAGGCCGCAAAGTGATATGATGTGTTACATGCTAGATCGGTGTGACTTAGGATCGGGGTCCCGACACTCAGCCTTTTGCTTCTGAGCAAGCTGCTCGACTTGTCGGCAGTTCTGGAGATCGTGGCCCTTGGTCCGGTGGATCTTGCAGTATTGCTTGCCGGAGCTCCCTGGCTTGTCGGTAGCCGCCAAGGCCCAGCAGGTGGCGCACCCGGCAATCTCCTTGTCGGGGGCGTCTGCCTTGACCTTCTTCCCGGCACCGGTGTTGTCAGATCCCTCAACGGCAAGCACGGCCTTGCCTTTGCGTTTCCTATTGTGACGCCGGCCCTTCTTCGTCGGGGCAGCAGTGTCCTCATCGGTAGGGTCGGTTTCCGCGCCGGCGTCTTCGCCGGGGTACTTCCTTCCCTCTTCAGCTCGGGCGGACACAGCCGGCGAGCGTGAAACTCGGCCACATCCTTAACCTTGGTCATCGCCAGCTCCTCGCGCATCTTGCGATTGCGCACGTTTTGATGGAATGCGCTAATCACAGCGGCAGGATGAACATCGGGGATGTTGTACTGCACCCGGCCGAATCTCTGGATATACTTGCGCAGGGTCTCTCCTTCCTTCTAGGGAATGATATGCATATCACTGGCCTGGCCATGAGCTTGGTGGCCTCCTGTGAAGGCGCCAACGAACTCATGGCACAGATCTGACCAGGAGGAGATGGAGTCCGCCAGCAAGTGCATCAACCAAGACATTACATTGGGCTTGAGCGCCAGCGGGAAGTAGTTGGCAAGCACCTTGTCGTCGCGAGCCCCAGCGGCCTGCATCGCGAAGGTGTAGATGCTGAGGAACTCGGACGGATAGGTTTTGCCGGTGTACTTCTCACCGACGTCGGGCTTGAGCGTGCGGTGGGACGGCCACTGAAACTGCCTCAGCTCATGGGTAAAAGCCGGGCAGCCCACCTCGTAAGGTAGGTCGCTGGGGCCCCCGATGTCGGGTGGTCCGTAGCGGGTCCCGCCCGCTTGTCCGACTGGTAGCGCGTTTCGCGCCGGCGCTCGACGGTGGTTCGAGCGTCTTCGTGCGCTCGCTCCCGAAGAACCTGGCGCTGGTCGCGGAGGGTCCGTGGATCGGACGACGCCATTTTCACCAGTGCTTTGGCGAGCATGTTGAACTCCTTCGTCTTGCTGACGACGCACATGGCTCTTCCCACGGCGGTGCCCAGGGTCACCAACGTGGTGACGCTGTTCGGCGCGCACACCATGGGAAGAACGCGCGGTGGTCACCGGTGTATGCGTCCTGGAGGTCGCCGCGCCGCCCGGAGTCGGCGCAACGACACCCCCTGAGGGCCTCGCGCCGCCTGCAGGGGGGCCAGCTCCGTCTTTGCGTCCGCTGGCGTGCAGCCGGTCGTCTGGTGCACGAACGACGCTGCTCGCCAGGCTCCGACTGGCTGGGTGGTGCTGGTGCTCGCGGGCTGCGGACTGAGTTCTGTCCGTGACCGGTCCGCTCCTCGTCCGCACCGGCACGGGCCGTTCGGCCCCCAACGGGCCGATCGCCGTGGCCGTCTTCTTCTTAGGGGCCATGGCGACGAAGAACCGCTAGGCTAACATCCAGACCAGATTCTCACAAACGCGCCCCCTACCTGGCGCGCCAAAGATGTCGGTGGGAAACGGCACCTATGGGATCACAAGAATCCCTACTGCGGTTGCGGGGCGCGGGGTTGAGAGAGGAGCGGGTCTAACAGAGAGCACGCAGTATGTTTATCCAGGTTCGGGCCACGAGGATGCGTAAAACCCTAGTCCTGCTTTGGTGGATGTATTCTGAGTTCGTGAACTAGCTACGGGGTGTAACGAGCTCCAAAAAGCCGAATCCTTTCCCTCGTTGCCTTGGGCCTCCTTTTATAGGAAAAAGGGGTCGCCACAGTGGCAAATAGGAGGTGGAAAGGCAACAGTGTTGCAGTTTATCCCTCATATTACAGGACTAGATGCATTTAATGCATCGCTTAGGTGTCCCCTTGCTTTATCGGGGACGGGGGCGAGGCCCGTCCCGTCTGTCGCCGCTCCTCCAGGCTTTGATACACGCCCTGGCCAGCGATGCATGCGGTGCCATGTAGGCAGGCAGACAGCTGAGGTGGCGCAGTGGTGGAGCCTCCATGATGGGCTACATGTTGCCACGCAGGTGCTTGCCCAGCTGGTTGGGTCGGCAGCTTCATGCGAACGGCGGTGGAGACTGGGCTCGTGCGGGCCCGACGATGGCCCTGCTGGTGCGCTTGGTGAGGGCCTTGCCGGGTGGCCCGGCAAGGGTCTTGCCGTAGCGTGCTGTCCTCCCCGGCAAGGGTCTTGCCGGGGTCCTTCGTAACCTTCCTCGGCAAGGATCTTGCCGAGGATCGTCATCTTCTAATCCTTATCTGACCTTGAATATGTCTTCACAAAGATCTGCATGCCACCATAGAGGTGCCTTCCCGAGCCCTGGCCCCACGTTGATGACGGCTTCGACGGCCATGGGCATATGGGTGGCTCGCTCTGTTGGTGTGGGGCGAGCTGTCCCGGCAAGGATCTTGCCGGGGCTGCCGAGGTTGCCCCGGCAAGGGTCATGCCGGGGGAATCTGCTTCGTCCCTCTGCTCTTTGTGGTCTTGGTCTTGGCGTTGCTCTGGCCATCTTGGGCTTCGGTCTTACCTTGGCTCACCTCTCTCGCTCTGCTTGGTGTGGTCGCAGGCGCGACTCTGACTGCCCGTGCACAGGTAAAGGGGTACAAAAATGTGCCCCTGGTTTTGTACACCGTCAATAGAGAATAGCCAGACTATATGATTTTGTAGGGATAACTTTCTTTGGCCATGTTATTTTGAGAAGACATAATTGCTTAGTTAGTATGCTTGAAGTATTATTATTTTTATGTCAATATTAAACTTTTGTCTTGAATCTTTCGGATCTGAATATTCATACCACAAATAAGAGAATTACATTGAAATTTATGCCAAGTAGCATTCCGGATCAAAAATTCTGTTTTTTTTTCATTTACCTACTCGAGGACGAGCAGGCATTAAGCTTGGGGATGCTTGATACATGTCCAACGTATCTATAATTTTTTATTGCTTCATGCTATATTATATTCTGTTTTGGATGTTTAACGGGCTTTATTATACACTTTTATATTATTTTTGGGACTAACCTATTAACCGGAGGCCCAGCCCGGAATTGCTATTTTTTGCCTATTTCAGTGATTTGCAGAAAAAGGATATCAAACGGAGTCCAAACGGAATGAAACCTTCAGGAATGTGATTTTCGGAACGAACGTGATCCAGAGGACTTGGACCCTACGTCAAGAAAGCAACCAGGAGGGCACGAGGTTGTGGGGCGCGCCTACCCCCGGGCGCGCCCTCCACCCTCGTGGGGTCCATGTTGCTCCACCGACGTAATTCTTCCCAGTGACAGTAGGGGCAGCAAGGCATGTATTGTATTGTTGCCATCAAGGATAACAAGATGGGGTTTATATCATATTGCATGAGTTTATCCCTCTACATCATATCATCTTACTTAAAGCGTTACTCTGTTCTTTTGAACTTAATACTCTAGATGCATGCTGGATAGCGGTCGATCTGTGGAGTAATAGTAGTAGATGCAGGCAGGAGTCGGTCTACTTGTCTCGGATGTGATGCCTATATACATGATCATACCTAGATATTCTCATAACTATGCTCAATTCTATCAATTGCTCAACAGTAATTTGTTCACCCACCTAATAGTTATGCTCTTGAGAGAAGCCACTAGTGAAACCAATGGCCCCCGAGTCTATTTTGCATCATATAAATCTTCCAACACTTAGCTATTTTTATTGACTTTTATTTACTTTGCGTCTTAATCATAAAAATACCAAAAATATTATCTTATCATATCTATCAGATCTCACTCTCGTAAGTGACCGTTGAGGGATTGACAACCCCTTTATCGCGTTGGTTGCGAGGTTCTTGTTTGTTTGTGTAGGTGTGAGGGACTCGTGCGTGGTCTCCTACTGGATTGGTACCTTGGTTCTCAAAAACTGAAGGAAATACTTACGCTACTTTACTGCATCACCCTTTCCTCTTCAAGGGAAAACCAACGCAGTGCTCAAGAGGTAGCACTCCCCACTTGGCTTCGTGTGGATCTTTTTCTACTTCCGTCCGTTGTTCCAAAGCCACCTAGACTTCTACTATTATTTAAAACAAAACAGAAGCTAGCCAACTCACCTCCAGAAGGCTTCCCGATTGGGCCTTCATGGGCCGTTAGATCTGGCTCTCAAACACGTCTAAGCCGTTAGATCTTCAGAACATTCAACCTTGATGTTTACCTCACGGTTGTTTTCGTTGGCCAATGACTGGTGGGCTCGTCTCGCACGCTCGTTGGCTGGGTAAACTTTGTTCGTGTCCCCAAGGGAATTTTCCAATCCGCTCCGCCCGCGCGTCAAAACCCTAACCGCCAGCCATGCTCGTCCCCTCCTCCACGCTCCCTCCATCCTCTCCCATGTCGCCGCCCCTCTTCTCCCCGCTCGCCTCGGCCGCCTCCTCTCCTTCACCGTGTCGTCGGCCCCCTCCCTCCTCCTACCTCCTCCTCCCTCCTCTCAGTCCCGTACCAGCCGCCGCCCAAACCCTAGCCCCCGTTTCCCTCGATCCCTTGATAACCGCATCCTGACCACCCGCTCCTTCTCACAACCGCCGCACCATTCCTCCCTTCCGCCCCCTCCTCCTTCCCGGATCCCCACCACGGCGCCGACCTGAAGGTAAAGGGCGACGAAGAGTGGCAGATGAGGACAACGAGGGAGAGAAAGAAGGGAGATAAAAAGGAGGCCGGCGGCGAGGCCCTGCGACTAGCGCCTCTCCGCCTCAAGCCCCGACATCACCGCCACCAGATCCACCTCACAACCTCTCTTCCTCCCCTGTCTGACTGCTGCATGGTTGCGTCAGGCCCATGCCGGCGCCGCCGCCACCTCCACAGTCGCCGCCACTGGATGGCTCTGTCGGTCCCTTCCGCTCCGGATCGAAAACTGAGAGAGCGACGGGAGGGAAGAAGAGGATCGGGGGAGGAGAGAGCACGGGAGAGAAGGCGAGCTCGCGGCTGACCGCAGCATGCGAGGCGGACGGGTGAGAAACATTTGTCGTCGTGCCGCTCACGGCTGGAGCTTTGGAATGCGGCCATGGCCACTATTAATAATTTTCTTCCACCGATGTCTCCTGCGCCCGCCGTCGCGCCGTTCTGCCTTTTGCATTGAGGTTACTCTTCCTTCCATTTGCCTGCATACAACATGTTCGGTAGAATGATTCAGCAGTAACCCGGCCATGTTTGTTCTGAGGTTGATGGTGGGGTGGATGGGCAGGGGAGGCGGGCGACGAGGGCAGGCAACAGTCGGCCCGTCGCGACAGGGTGAAGGAGTAGGCCGGCCCTCGTGGAGGTTGCGCTGCCGGCCGGCAAGGGAGGCGGCCTGGCTCGCCTCTGCTGTGCCGTGAGCGGTAGCGCCGCCTCTGCCTCCACCCTCACCTCCTTTTCCATCCCTCTTCCTCTGCATAGTATCATGTGCGAGGTTGCGGGCACAGGCAACCATGGGCAAATTTTGGGGAGACACCAAGGTGAGCTTCCCCTCTGTTCCATGCCCTAATCTCTCTCTAAAGATTTGTGTAGCCTAAATGTCTCGGTACCGTGTAAGCAGGCCAACCTAATGCACACCATCGGCCTGATGAATGACCAAATGATTTGTTTTTGTTGCCATATAGACTATTGACTGGTGTGTAGGAGCCCTTCTAATTGGTGTTCTATGTGTGTTTTCTTTTGTTCTATTGCAGAATAATAATTCAAGTGGATGGCCGATGAGTCTTGTTGTTTAGCGGTATGATGGTCGGTGAAAGTATGTTCTATATATATTGCAAGGTGATGGGTTGCTGACTTTTGTTGTCCACTTCTACTGATTTCTGCCCACTTGCTTAATTTGATATCTGCTGTATAAGTAATGGCCCTAATATACAATACATAGAAAATGACCCCGTCTTATTATTCCAAAAGAATGGTTTTGCTATTTGCTGCTTGGAATCATCAGTGTTCGTTATTTTTGTTCAGATTTGTTATGTAAGCATGGTAGATCTTTCTAGGTTCTACTTTCTTATTCTTCAGCCATAATTCAGTTCATGTCACCAAGTTGCAGCTGTACCAAAGTGCAGACATTTAAATATTTTAGAACAGAACAATTAGATGCTTTTAGTTCTGAGTGCACGAATGCTTTGGTTAATTGTTTAGAAATGCATTGCGTATGTAGTTATGTTAACATGTTTGCTAGAGGGATCAGAATGGTCTTTGAGTTGTTCAAAACTGAAGGGAGCACCGAGCTATCACATTTGTAAAATCATGCATATGCAGGAGCACGGCAGTCTAGCGACCTAAATTTCTCCCCAACTTATGTCTTTTTGTTCAGTCCAGAATTTCAGGTTTACCGTGGTTTCTGTTGCCAAGGTTTGATCTTTATTTTTGTGTTGCACAGATGATTGCCGTTGAAGCCGAGCCAATTGAGATCCAAGAGCCTCCTCCATCTTACCCTCCTCACCAAGGAGGTCAGATTGATCTAGGATCTTTTTCCTAAATTTTCCTTTCTCTATATGCTTAGATGCTTATCTGTCGGAATTTTTGTGTGACAACAGAAGTAACGGTGATTGGTCTACTGTTCTTTTTTGCTGTCTAAAGTGTTCCTTCAACTAATCCAAAGAACTTTGACATTACTTTGTGTTTAACTAATATCATTCTTATCACAGTGAGTACATATATTATTCAGTTAGCCACCTTTTCGTGGAAGAGGAGTGAAAGTGTAAAGGTTAGAAATGGTAACTGAATGGGTGTTCTTTTTTTATCACCTCTGAATTTAAGGAATATATTTGCTAATATATCAATGCTCATTGGTGCCATGTCTGGTTCTTAGGTGCATGCTTGGAAGCTTAAATTTGTAATCAAGTTATGAAATAGAGTGCTGTGAGAGACAATTCTATAAGCAGAGGTATGTGCCTGCATTTAGACCTTAATTATCCCTTGCTTAGTATTTTTTGGTTTCTGTGATTCATGCTTCAATGATTTCTTAAATTAGTAATTAGGCGGTAGCGATTACTACAGCGATAGTATACTTTGGTGTAAAAATAAACGATGACATGCTTTATGTTCCAGATATTTCTTTGTGCCTTGACTCTGGCTCTATGCTTATTAATCATCTTAGCAAGCTTTAGGACTTCGAAAGTTGTCATTTCGAGGATCATGATTTCCTATGTTTTTCGCCAAGATGGCACACATGAATAGTTTGTCAATTATGTACCAAATCTTATGTTTTTCCTTCCGTTTATTGCATTTGTGGCTGCAAACTGTATTCTCAGATTCTAGGCTGGGTGTATAAACATATATTCCTTTCTTGAATTCAATTTTTTACTTCCTATCGTGGCCTTTCATTTGTTTTGTTTGTCTGATGTTTCCTTTGGTGATGCTTACAGATTACACCTTCTTTGTAGAAATAGGGTCACACTTCAATCGATTAGAAAAGTTTCTTTTCTTGCAGAAGTTTGTTTTTTTCTTACATTGCCAAGGTTTGTTCACTTCGTCACCATTGTGGTGATGTCAGTATCTTTGTGAAATAGGAAAAGTAGATACCCATAATCTTAACTTGTTGTAAACACTAATATGAAATTGTACCTTATACCTAGAGATAAAAAATCATGTTTGAATTTATGTGTGCCCCACATAGGCGGACAATTCTTTAAATGATGGACACAATAATGTACCCACCAACATGACAACTGTGTTAACTTAATCCATATAATCTACATATCTTTAACCTTGGCTATGCCAATCATCAATTGATGTGGGAGTGTGCACGATGATGCGGCGTCTATGTTACAAACTCGGTGTTTCTTTTTCTTTTTACCATAACTGATTCGCTGAATTCAATAGTGCACTAGTTTACGCAAGATCAACTATACGTATGTACATTGGTTCTCTTTAATACATCACAGATAACTGGCGAGGACAAATATTTCACTAGCAGTCCAAATAGGGAGGGCGTTGATGAATCCTGCATGCATGCATGGTTTATTTTTATGCCTTAGTTGTTGATGTTCATAAAGTGATGACAGATGGCTTCATTTAAGTTTGTTTATACACAGCAAAGACCACCAAGATCCAAAATCTGTGCATTAGTGCTCTGAGTCAAAAATACATCACGTATTGGTTGAGTGTCATTGGAACAATCAAGAAGATTGCATGCTTGCTTGAGTTCATGTGTTTTTTGGTGGACTATATATCCAAGTATTTCTTACAAAGAATTAAAAATTAAGGCCAAAAGATGTTATCATTCAGAACCAAACTTAGAATGGCACTAAGTTATCATCGAGAATTGACGGTGCGGTGCCAAAAAAACTCCGTGTAAACAAAGAACATACCCAATTCTGTCTTCCAAAGAAAGATCATTAGTTTACCGCCCCCTGCTTGCTTCGAAACTTTACTTTGTAATTTCCCTTGGTATGAGACAATTATCACATCGATCGGAAAATCAAGAGTATGAGCAACCTGTGTGTACGAAGCTCTAGGAACTTCAGAAATAAAGAAGCAGAAGCTTTTACACACAAGACACTTCTTTTTCACATTTCTTTAGCATAATTGGTACACGATCGTGGCCATGTTTCGCATCCTGCTACAAGATTGAGTTTGTGGTGGCTTCCATTTATATTTGAGCTAGGTTTATAATTTCTACTTGGGCTTTACCTCCATGACCATTTATAGCCACCTGGTTTTATATATTTAATTTCTGTTTCTTAGCATTCAAATGGTATATCTGAATCAACTTATATCTTTTTGTTCACTACTAACAGATGTCACTAGAAGCATCAATTTTCACCGGTGCTGACATTTTACGTTATACTAGAATTGATGTTTGTTGCTTAGTTTGTGATGCTTTAGGTCAATAATAATAACCTTTAAGTTCGATTGCCATCGATTGCGTCTCTTTAGTAGCATTGAACAAATTTAGAAGCTTTCAAATATGTAAATATACTCACTAGAGCTAATATGTTAATCGACTGAATTTGAGCGAGTTGGTATGATCTTTGCGAGGCATGGGGTTTGACAATACAACCTTCCTCTATGTTGCCTCCGGTAAAATATACAATGCTGCAAAATACATGGGTCCCCTTTGCCAGATGTTCCCTCTTTTACAAACCAAGGACACTCTTGCATTGTCTGAAGAGCTTGTTGAGTTTGAGGTATTGTTTCCGCCAGATAGCCCATCAGCCTAGCTGGATGTCATTCTGAATGTCAGATGAATATGCATGCATTGAAGTGTTCATCAATTCACATTGAATCTTCATACCATTCACCAACCTATTATCTGTAGGGGTACTCTTCTCGGTTAGCAGCATTAGATTACATCGTCCGTGTTCAGAGCGAAGTGTTTGTGATGACTCAAGGGGGGAACTTCCCTCACTTTTTGATGGGACACAGGCGTTACCTGTTAGGAGGGAATGCAAAGACAATAAAACCCGACAAACGAAAGCTGGTCTTATCTTTTGACGACCCAAATATCAAGTCAGTTTAAGCTGCCATTATATCGTCAAAAAAGTATTACAAATCACACCGAATCAGTTTCAGTTTTGAGTATATGCTGGAATCTTTCACCAAATCAAACCGCTGAAGCAGTTCGCTGCCCTTGTTATTCCTTCACCATCCAAGACTGTAGCTATTCCCTACTTTTCGGAACGCATTAGCCATGTTAACAAATTGAAATACATCTCCGAGTTGACCTTCACATACATGCTCTAAATATTTTCCTATCTTTGCTTAACATGTAAATGGATATAGTGGTATATGAAACTCAAATTGTTTCTTTGAACTGCAGATGGAGCTGATTCAAGCACCACATGCTGGAAATACTGCACCATAGTGACATAAGGGGCATCGCATTCAGGAAACCTAATGATTCCATATACACCTTCCCAATGCCTGAATGCATGTGCCAACAAGATGGAATATGATCTAGGCGTTAGCATACATAAGCGAGGGATGCATATCCTCCGCCTTTGTGCAACAAAGGCACCAAAGGCATGGCATTGTTGGATCGCATGATCGAGGATTTGATGGTCATGATGAAAACTGGAGTGAAATAAAGCATTTGGTGCTTCTCGGAGATTCTGAAACCCTCTGGCATACTCCAAACCGTTCGATTCTGGATATAATGGTCAAAAGGTGCCTAATGACAATGAATTCCATAGGATCAGAAATTGAGAGGATGCGAGGGATTTTGTAAAGTTCTAATCTGTAGGTAGTCCAGCATATAGCAATCTCCATTTGTTCAATCTGCATGCAGAGGTTGTAAAGAGAAAAGAGCTACGAGATTGGGTTGTAGATATGAGTACAACCTGAGTGCCTTGATGTATATTCGAAAAACAAGGGCTAACAACAAGAAAGAAAGGAAATTTTCAGTATATCATTACTCATTAGTGCTTGTTCTCGCATTTCATCTTGCCATTGACAATTCATATTTATGAGCATGTTCTTACAGTTCAGACCTAACGTTCTTTTTTCTTTCCTTGGGCACTTCCTCAAGAATCTTGTTGAGGTGTCTGTTTCCCCTCTTTGTGTCATGAATGATTGTGAAGGCTGCAGGGTCTTCGCAAGGAGTTGAAGGCATATAAAAACCATGGATCCTTTGCTCCCCAGGCCGCAAAATGATCATAGTGATGTCTACGACCTCCTCCTAGATGTATTAATCTCAATCTCATGTTTGGTTTTCTTCCCTTTTCTCTTCTAATGATGTAATTTCTTTTACTAAGATAACACCATGTATCCCTTTTCTACTTTGAATGAATTTACTGTATATATTTCTTATTTAGTTTAGTTCATCATTCAGAGACGGTGGAATATTTTTGTCCTTCACAGATTAAATGAGCATTGTGTAGTCCTTCACAAGTTAAATGAGCATTGCGTAAAAGTATGTCTAAGTTCTCTTTCTTCATGTGCTTCAAGTAAATGAAATTGTCTATTTCGAATTTAATACCTTTTAATAATAATCATAATGAGAGAGGGGTATGCCTCTCTCTCTCTCTCTCTGGAAATGTGTTTGAATCGCACAAAAAGAGTTCGTAGTTCTTATTCATACTTGAAACACGTGAGGCTCTGCAAATTAAACCATGTTGTTTTTCAAGGCGCATATGGATTTAGCAGACCACAAATAAACCGACTGTATATACATGGCATGTCCTTAGTAAAGGAAACTATTTTCATCGCGAACATGGCATTAGTTGAAGGTTCTTGCAGTATGAAACTATTTTGGTCGACAACATGTCTTCAGCAGGTCTCTACGCCATTTGGCGCAACGGGTCAACTAGTTAGAGGTAAAGCTAGTTCATACAATCGACTCAGAGAGTTGGTTCAAACAGGGAAGAAAGTGGGAAAGCTGTAGCATGAATCTAGGACTTGGTTCTAAGAGGAAACAGGGGAAAGTAGTAGATACTGGCTACCCAACCGGTCTCTTGGTTGAAAAGACGAAGAAAGCATGGTGGATGGCGAAGGGTGGGGGAAGTGGACCTATCTCTTGGTTGAAAAAGGAAAGAAAGTGACAGGTGTTGGGGGAAAACGCAAATGAGAATGAGCAGGTCTAGATTTCCTGTGCTCACATAGGAAAATGTCGCCGGGGAGATAAAAAATGGGACAAATGCAGACATGTTGCCTGAATGTTTGCCGCTCAACCACATCTGCTTCACCACTTTATGCCTCTGTTGTCCCTACGCCCATATCGCTACCGTTAATGTAAAATCACATGAAGCATTAAGCAATGCCACCTAATGTCACTATAAATAATGGTCTAGTGCCGTCGATAAATTGAAGCAATGCCACCACCATTTTATGAAGTGCTTCCGTCTTGCTTTATTTCCCATGAATTGTGTTTCTGCAGTTACACTTAAATCTCACACCGCTAACATTGCTTCATCCCAGTGGAACTGCACAAATTTGATTGCACATTTACTGACCATGTGCTACTCTCATGAAAGTAATACTAATGCTATTGTTCTGCATGTTAATCTAGTGGAAGTGTGTATGTGATGTGATGCTACTTACTGAAGGACACTTTCATACTATCAATCTAGTGCCAATTATAACACAATAGATGCTGCTATTAATCATATGCCACTGCAAATATCTGTCATTGTTTAAATAACTATATTTCGTATTTGCGCAAATAGGGATGTCTGTCTCCATATCGTCTCGGGATGTCTGTTTCCGTATCGTTTCTATCCGCGCAACTAAAAACCACACACCTCAATTTTAGTTGAACTGCGCAAAATGAGATGGCTATCCCTCGTTGTCGTCATCTAACCACCCGTCTTCCAGGTATTCCGACATTGGTAGTTACTAGGTAGAATGACCAACGCAATCTAAAAGAAGCTGATTCATACGTTTTACTTCCTGATTGCAGTGCAGGGACGAGCGAAAACATCTGCATCCTAGTCCAGAATGCACTTTCCTCCAGTTCATCCATGGACCGAGGACAAGCTGGCACGGCTGCACGGAGGTTTTTGGGACAGGTGCGCGGACAAGAGGCATTGTGGTCTGCTTATTTCTGCAAATAGCGGCACTTAAATTTAGTGGAATGCACAAGACTTTCAATTTGGTCAAGATAATCGCATGGTTTAGTTCAGCATTCGATTGAGAACACAATTATAATTGGTTATTCGGAATGAGAGAACCTAACCACGGATGGTGGCAACAAGAAAAACCAGAGTGAACTCTAGGAAATTTAAGCTGCCGGAGGCCCTTTTGCTCGGAGAAGCCTTGCTTGTTTTTTCCTGATTTGTAAACCTTCTCACAACTTTGTCTTTTGCTATTAACTAGTATATGTTTGTTATGTTCTATGAATCATTGAGATGTATAAAATTGCTTAACTTATGCTTTTCAAGTTTTAGCCGAGTTTAATGTGAGTGTTCCACATGAACGCTGGACTAGGGTGTGAATGTTTGGAATTTACATTGTGGCCTCAGTTAACTGCTTGAACCACTGTAACAAGATACATAGTTGCTTATATGTCAGACGGCAGATTGTTGATTGTGAGCTGGTCGATAGCCTAGTGTTGAAGTGAGCTGAGCCAATGTGCCATGTTTTGCACAACTGCTTACAAGTGGGGTAGCACCAACAGTGTTTACAAGTACTTATGTATACGTCGGCGCATAGTTCTCGAACGATTACTCTATTTCATCAAAACACACACTGCTCGTATGATAAAACTAGTGAGGACGCATCTGTTTCAGCAACAATTACGATGATTCACGGGCACACAAAAGTAGCAGCAGTTCCCATAGACGGATTCAAACAGAGTACTAGCCGGAGGGCTCGATAATGAGACAAGGTTCGGATAATTAGACAGAATCCAAACTACTATTAAACACTAGCTGGGGCAAGTATTTCATGCCTCGATCTAATTTGGGTTGGACACAAGACGGACCTTGCCATGAACATCATTGAGGACGTCCGGCAGCAGGTCAATCCTGTGAACCTTCATGAAGAAAACCTTGTGGCCTTGCCACTCATAAACTTGTTTGTGGAGGCATGCCACGTCATCTTCCTGCGTAAGTTTGACAAGAACAGTATGCCTCACAAACGAAGGAGTAGCTTTGAACTTCTTGGGCTTCAGTACACCCTGGACAACATGCCTGACAATAGTGAGGCTGGAATACAACTCTTCATTGGTATAAGCGCAAATGGCTTCCAGGATCCAACAGCCTAAAAACTTTGTTTTCCCAGTGCGTATATTCAGGTCATCCGCCTCATAGCGAGTGACATATGCGACCACACAATCCTTATGCGCATCAGGGCTCTAATTGAAACAGAAACAAATTCTGAATTACTTTCCAGTATAAGAAACACAAGTTATTTAAACTACTCTGTATAGCATGGCATCGAAGCTAATAAAATTTTGCATTATTCATCACCACATACTTAGATGAAAAACCACAATCGAGATCAGCAAACAAGAAAATCATCTTGGGCAGCTCAGCAGGGGGGAGGACACATCCTCGAAGGGGGAAAACTGCTCCTGCAGTGCCACGGGGGCTGTAACCTCAAACAGGGCGTTGACCATCTCAATAGTGGCCATGAGCGTATCTGGGGTCGACTCGGTGGCTGCCTCCATCTTCTTGGAGCTCTCTGTCTCGTGGGGATCAGCCTCCCGCGTCTGCTCCAATATTGGCAGGTCTTTGCCTGGTTCTCCTTGGTCCATCATGAAACTGACGAATACTAGGAGATCACTGAAAGGAAAACACAATCGCAATGACAATGAAACAAAAAAGAGAGTGAAGATCGGTTACTGCTTTGTAGAAGTTCTTTTTTTTCTCTGAACGAAAGTATACTAACATCACAGATCCGCTTACCTTCCGTTCTGTCACACCCTGCATTTTGTAACATTTCATTTGCATTAATAAAGCATGAAATTTGGCCCAACAAAAACTTTTGCACTATTTGGCTTTTATTTTGGAGTTGGTTTTCTCCCTGTGATTTTCAAGTGCTCTTTAGAGTCAACTACTCCACCTTCTGTACTTCATCTCCTTGCCCCAAGCTTACGCCCAATGATCATGCCATGTGTATAGAGCAATATAGTATTTTCTTACAAAAATAATTTGGCCAAAAAGAATTTTCTAAAATTTGTTTTTCAAAAACCCTTGAATTGAGATTTGCACTGCAAGTACTTGATTTGAGGTGTGAAAAATCTTTCAAAAGGTATATTTGAAACCTATTAGATATAGGATTCCCATAAACCATAAAAATATAATTTTAAATGTTATTTTACTATTTTATTTAAAAGTTTTTTTAATACCAGAAATGGTCTATAATAGGGAAAAAAATATTTTATTGTTTTAAAAATATTTGAAAAAAATCAGGGAAACTCAGTGGGCATATATTTCCCATATATAAGAGTTTCAACACATGGTCATGTTCAAAATATTGGACAAAACCTCCCAAAATCATTTCTGCCCATTTCAAGGATTTGAAATATTTCTACAAGAAATATTTTCATAAAAATCCAAGGAAAATCCAGCAAGTCAAAAATGCATATTGTGATCACCTTGCAAAGCCTCATGTCAATTAAAGTCATTTTGGTTCACGAAAATGCCCCAAAACCCTCTCTGACCAGAATCAAATTTGAACAACTTTGTACTACCAACTTTCTCTCCTTGACACCAGCTTTTGTGAGCATGTTCACATGACCAAATGAGGCCACTACACCAAGTGGTGCATCAAGGAGAAGTGATTTGCTCAACTAGATCTACACAAGTCCATTTACGCTAATTTCTAGGGTTTACAAAAGTTGCATTGGCAACTTTGCCCAAATAATCTCCAAATTGGTGGAAGGCCCTAATTATATGTGTCATTTCACCCTGTGGAGTCTCATGGCAATTGGAAATCATTTGCTTGCCAAAACCTTTATCAAACACCTTCTGTCACTTTTCAAAAATCACCATTTTGACCACTAAAAATATTCCCCTTGAGCTCAACTTTTTACCACATCTCCTCCTAGTCCTCCTCTACCTCCAGTAACAATGGCTGCATCTCAGCTCAATGATTGAGGGGTGAAACCACCTCATTTACCCCTCTGTACAGCCCCAGTACCCCTCTTCCTCACCTCCCTCCTCGCTCCAGTGGCCATCCATGGCATCCAATGCACCACCCTATTTCTTTACTCAATCCTAGACCTGCTAGACACCAAAGGACGTGCTCACCATGCATAAAGAATTGCCATGTCGGCCATTTGGGTGCTCTGTAGCGCGCTACAGTGCGCTCCAGCACTGTAGCCGCCCCCTTCCAACCGCCTCCGGCCACCTCAGGCCTCCCCAGCACGCCAACCAACGCCCCTCGACGTCCGCGTCACGACACGGCGCTGTCCCCTTCCTCTCTCCTCCTTCCCGCGCCTCCGCGCTAGCAAACACCGACTGCCCGAGCGCGCGAATGGTGTGGCTCACACGTGCGTGCCTCTGACCTCTCCCCACTCCCTCTCTCTATCTCTCCCGACGTAGTCGGCGTCCAGGAACACCACAGGCACCATGCCCTCTTCCCCCGAGCCCAGCAGCGTCGAGCGTGAGCTCGCCGGCGCACGGGTCCACGGCACCCTGCCGTTCGCCTATTTAAGGGCCTCCCCGAGCCCTCCTCTCCTCACCACTCACTGTCCCACTCCCCAAAACATCCCCCTGTGCCCAAGTTCCTCTCCAGAGCCGCCCGAGCTCGAGATCGAGCTCGAGCTCTGCCGGTTCGGCTCGCCGGAGTTCACGAGGTACAGGTCGTCCCCGGCCCCCCTTTCCTCTCGATCTGGAACCCCTGCAGCTCTCTGATCCTTTTCCCCTTATTTCCCCTCTCTGTAGCTGCCGGAAACGGCCGGAACCGCCACCACCGAAGCCCCTCCGCCACGTGACCTCGTCGCCAGCGAACCAGGCCACCCCGGCGACCGGTTCCACCTCCACCCGAACGGCGACGCCACGCTGAATCCGTCCGTGCCCTTGTCCAAGCTCGACGTGCCCTACATCGTCGCCAGTGAGCTCGCCGCCCTCTCTCACCCAGGGTTGACGACGACGGTCGTGGGGCCCGTCCGTCAGCCTCACGTCCTGACGCCTGGGCCCTGCCCGTCAGGTTTAAACACAGGCCAGCAGCGTGCACCAGTCTTGTTGGGCCGCCTCTCTGGCTGGGCCTGCTGCCCTGCGGCTGTTCTGGCCCAGCGGGCAGAGAGCCCTTTTTCCTTTTATTTTTATGTCTCTTTTCCAAAAATTCCACAGGATAAAGTACTATTCCAAATAAATTAATTCCAACTCCTAAATTCCCAAAATATTGCAACCTATTTAATGGTGCAACTTTCATTCAAATCCAACAACCTTTTCTTCACTGTAAATATTTAAATGTGATTTTAAGCATTTAAATATACCTTTGTAAATCCATTTCTCCTATTCTGCTACTCCAAATCCAAAACTAAGAATTTTCCCTTCTTAGTTTTCACCCTAGTATTTAACAAAAATAAGTTGACATTTTTCTGAGCACTTTGACTTTTCTGTTTTTATTATTGTCTTATTTTTCCGTTATTTTCTTGCGACGTTTAGATCCCGTATTTGACAAAGTTGTTGAAGGAGAAGTAGGAGAAGGATTTGAAGACCTCGAAGAACAAGCCAATCAAGGCAAGCAGCCCTTTGACCATGACACCCCTCTTGTTCATCGGTACCCTTTTACCCGATTGCATGATGATGAAATATGACGATGGTAAACTTGTTGTGAACCACCACATGATGCATACCCCTACTCATGACTTTACATTGTTCATGATTGCATTTTCAAGAAACTAGTTGATGCATAATGATGCATGTGTACCATGAACTCTTCATGGTTACGTTCTTCGAAAACCCCATCGGGTGCCCCTAATGCCCTTGGGAGATGTTGAACTAAGGTCACCACTTGAGGAAGAAGTGGTGTACCAAAGAGAGCTTTTGGTGTGTGTGTAAAGTGATGGATTAGATTTATGTGTGATTACCATCCCAACCAAACATGTGCAACCACTCTACCCCTTATGGGACGGGGCATTATTGATTACTTAGGCTGATACTAGCATGGTGCCCACATTACTAGTGACGGGGGTGACTTGAGGTCACTCTTGGGACGGGGTCGTGCTTGGATAGGCGGCCATGACTGTTTTCACAGGGCACCGGACACACCGTTGGTCCCTTCGTGTATGCGAAATAATGTGAAAAGGGCAGAGTCCCACGATCTTTTGCTTATACACGAGGGTCGTGTATCAACGAGTGGACCCTATGTTAGTGTCGTCTAGGGAAAGGTAATGATCGGGTGCTTCCCCCGAGTGCTTGAGGTACTGCGGGATCGTGAATGACACGAAAGCTTCCCGGATTTTGTGGGTAAAGTGCGCAACCTCTGCAGAGTGTCAAACTATTCGAATAGCCGTGTCCACGGTCATGGACAGTTGGGAGGTGCTACTTAAACTATGTCCAGAAATTTTACAAATCACGATGCATGTGTGTGTGGAAAGGAACTAGTTGTGTCAAGGTGGAGACTTGACATGTTGAATGACATGACGTCGATTCAACTCTATTTATGTTGATATCTGTAACCTGTTCTCGAGGTTACCCATGTTTTATTGATGCATATCTCACAAGTTGATAGGACATCTTAACTAGCTTGATGCTAGGTTGCTTACTCGTTGTGCAATTGCATTGTTACATTGAACCAAATCATGGGTTGCTTGTGAGTACATTCAAAGTACTCATTGGCTTGCCACTGGTTATTTAATTGGCCAGGCATGGAAGAACCGGAATTCGAAGAAGAGTTCTTTGGAGACGAGCATGCGAACTAGGGCGTTTCGGTCGAGTAATGCCTGTAGGGTTAAGACAGATGGCATGGGTTCTACTTATCAACGAAGATTTCCGCTGCTTATGTTTCATTGGATGTTCAGCCCTTAAGGCTTTATCAATGTAAGACTTGACCATAATGGTCATAATTTGTGTAAGACGATATGTAAGGATGTAAGACTCTTTTTTATTCAGCTTCTGTGTGTTCAGTGAGCATTGATCTCTAGGATCAATGTACACTTGCATTCGGTGATCACGACTTATGAGTCGGGGTCCCCACAGAGCTGGTATCAGAGCCATCCTGACTGTAGGAAGCCTTAGTTAGCATGGACGTTAGTTAGCTTGAGACCATCTAAACTTCTCTTCTTTTCTAAGCTTACCCAACCCAAGATATATTTCCCTTATTGACCTCTCCCATTCAAACTTTGTAGATGGCTGCCGTACCCGAAGACTTCCTGACCACCGGATTTCCCGTGCTTCTCGAGGATAGCATCAAGAAGTGCTAGTTTCACCGAGCCCCCATTTTCACCTACCATGAGCATTGGATCAATGACACCGAGACGGAGTATCATGTGGAAGTGATCGTGAAGGCTAATGACTCTCCAACAAGCTGGTTCTTTGAGGGACCCCAGATGGCAACACTGGTTCTTGCCGTCGAGACGGCAACCCTCAAGGCACTCACCCGCCTCCGAGACCTTCTTCCAGAGATGGCAGACGAGTTGGCAACCCGCTTCTTGCCTTATCGAAAGGAAGGTGAGGATGAGTGCAGCGCAATAACTCCACCAATGGAGGAAGGACTTCCACTCTGATTCCAGACCTACTTCAGCCTCTGTGCCGATAGCTTGGCACAACACTTGGCCTCGGAATCAATGGAGCTCCGAAAGGAACTTCATGAGACCAAGGCACTACTTCTCCAAGCACAAGGGAAGACAGATAGGATCAAGAAGGAAGGTGCTCCCCCTGGATAGCCCGCAATCGCATACCGAGGCGGAAGACCCCCAAAGGATGGAGGACCCCCGTAGCAACACCGCATGAGCGCAAAGGAATACCGCAAGCTCTTCGCACCACCGGCAAAGCAACGTCGTGTTGAGCTCCTCCACTCCCCCACCCCTTCAAGTGAAGTGGAAAGTCAGGATGATGATGATGAGGAGGAAGACCCAGAAGAGCCAGACTATGCGACCGAGCATTCCACCACTTAGGCATCATTCGCAACTTGGATATGCCCATTAGTAACCCCTACGGTAGGATAGGTCGTGTACCCCTATGCGAAGTCGAGTCCTTGTAATGGTTCATACGAAACCATGTGGTGTTGTGTCTGCTTTTGTTGTGTTTGATGGACGTCATACTTTCCTTCGGGAACTTGTAAGCGACTACATCACCCATTTGGACTTTAATGAATGTGTTTGGCCTTTTGGCCCTTGCATGAAAACAATTAGTGTCATACCAACACCCTTACTAGGCGTCCCATCTATATTGCTTTCCCCATCTTTCCCAATTATGAGACTTGACCGCTCCAACGGGATGCTGTTGTAACACGTCTTGGTACCTCTACCCAGAAGAAGAAGCGGGAGCAGAGCCGGCCAGGGACCAAACCCAAGGACAAGCCCCACCACCGCCACCACCTCCAAGCATGGACATGGCTCAGCTTCTCCAAGCCTTCCGAGAGGAACGCCAAGCCAACACCGCAGCCCTCGGATGATCGCTCAATTTGTCAATCGCCACCCGGCGGAAACGGCAATGGATGTTCCACGTTGGTGGAGTTCAAGAAGCATGCACCACCCACCTTCATCGAGACTGCTGAACCCCTGGATGCAGACGACTGGGTCCGCACCATTGAGGATCTGCTGGAACTAGTCGGATGCACTGAGGACCGTGAGAGGGTGGCTTATGCTGCTCAACATCTCGTGGGCACCTTTGCTAGAGCTTGGTGGGATGGATTCAAGGCCATGCATCTTGAGCAAAACATCACTTGGAATGACTTCAAGGCAGAATTCGCAAGGCCCACATTCCTTCCTAATCATGGCCATCAAGAAGCGTGAGTTCCGAGCCACGAAGCAAGGAAGTAGCACTTGTCAAAGAGTACATGCGAAGTTCATTGTTCTCTCAAGGTATGCTCCACGAGGATGTCGACCGATCTTGCCGGAAGGGAGCGCTTCATGGAAGGCCTTAACCAGACTCTGCAATACTCGCTTATTGTGTGTGACTGCCCAACCTTTCCTGATCTGGTGAACAAGGCACTCATGCTTGAAGATAAGCGACGTGCTTTGGATGATACCCGTAAGCGCAAGATGATCAGCAAGGGTAGCTCCAGCAACTGAAGCCTCGTCGGTGGCAACCAGCCCCGATCGAGCCAACCTATCGGCAGCCAAGAGCTCCGCACCCGCACCAACTCTCCACCTCAGCAGTAGTCCAACCCGTGGCCAGCTTACAACAACCCCAAGAACATCGGTGGCAACAAGACCATCATTCCAATCTAAGTCACTTGCTTTGGATGTGGTCGATCGAGACACATCTCAAGGGTGTGCCCCAACAAGAAGCCCGATGCTCCGCGCCCCAATGCGCAGAACCCAGGACAAGGTCGTGGAATGCCCCCAAGGAACCAAGCTCCCCGCAACCCGCCCAACAATGGCAAGGGGCGTGTGAACCACGTCACTGCAGAAGAACTCAGGAAGACCCAGACGTCGTGCTGGGTACGTTCCTTGTCAACTCAGCACCTGCAACTGTCTTGTTTGATTCTAGAGCCACGCATTCATTTGTCACCCAAAAGTTTGCATTAAAAAGTGGCATGACCCCTACACCCCTGAATAACCCTATGGTGGTACAAACCCCCGGAGCAGAGATGAGAGCCAAGATAGAATGTAAAGGAGTCGGGATTGTCATTAATAGGGTAGACTTCCTAGCAGACCTTATCATCTTAAGATCGCAAGGCTTGGATGTGATCTTAGGAATGGATTGGCTCATCAAGCACCAAGGCTTGTTAGATTGTGCCAACCGGTCTGTCACTGTGACCAATGATCAAGCAGTCGAAGTTAAGTTTGCCTCCAACCCCTCCCCTGCTCAAGCCACCCAAGTCAACTGTCTGACTGAAGTTCGATTGGAGCAAGTGCTGGTAGTATGTGAATACCCCGATGTCTTTCCTGATGAGCTACCGGGAATGCCTCCTGACCGAGACATTAAGTTCATTATCGAGCTCATGCCCGGAGCAGGACCCATCTATAAGAAGCCTTATAGAATGGGATCGGAAGAGTTAGCGGAGTTGAAGAAGCAACTGGAAGAGCAGTTGAGGAAGGGATTTATCCGCCCTAGTGCCTCCCCATGGGGATCACCTGTTCTGTTTGTGGCAAAGAAGAACGGTACCATCCGCTTGTGCATTGACTACCGCTCCCTCAATGAAGTTACAATCAATAACAAGTATCCACTTCCCAAGATTGAAGATCTGTTTGATCAACTCAATGGGGCCAAGGTGTTCTCCAAGATCGACCTCAGATCTGGGTACTATCGGTGAAAATCAGACCCCAAGATATTAGAAGACGGCATTTGTAACCAGATATGGCTGTATGAGTGCACGGTCATGTCCTTTGGGTTGACCAATGCCCCAGCTTACTTCATGTATCTCATGAATAAGGTCTTCATGGAATATTTGGACAAGTTTGTCGTTGTCTTCATTGATGACATTCTTGTCTTCTCGAAAACGGAAGAAGAGCACGAGCAACACTTGAGGATGGTCCTAGACAAGCTTCGAGAGCACCAACTGTACGCCAAGTTCAGCAAGTGCGAATTTTGGCTACATGAGGTTGGATTCTTGGGTCATGTATTGAATTTCGAAGGGTTGTCAGTGGATCCCACCAAGATTCAAGCCGTGACTGAATGGCAAACTCTAAGCAATGTGAAGGAGGTCAGAAGCTTCCTCGGACTCGCGGGATATTACCGCAAGTTTGTTGAAGGATTCTCGAGCATTGCCCGACCTATGACCCAGCTCTTGAAGAAGGATAAGAAGTTTGAATGGACACCAAAGTGTGAAGAGAGCTTCCAGGAGCTGAATAAGAGATTAATCACCGCCCCAGTTCTGGCCACACCTGATATTCACAAGGGATTTGTAATTTATTGTGATGCATCAAGAACCGGACTCGATGGTGTCCTGATGCAAGAAGGCAGAGTCATAGCATATCTATCCAGACAGCTACGTCCTCATGAAGAGAACTACGCTACTCATGATCTTGAGTTAGCAGTTGTAGTTCACGCCTTAAAGACCTGGCGACATTACCTTCTAGGGAAGCGGTGCGAGATATACACCGACCACAAGAGTTTAAAGTATATATTCACTTAAAAGGAATTGAACATGAGGCAAAGAACGTGGCTAGAGTTGATCAAGGACTATGACCTCGATGTCCAATACCACCACAGAAGGCTAATGTGGTAGCAGACGCCTTAAGCAGAAAGGCTTGTTCCTTGAATGCTATGCTTAAGGCAAGGCTACCCGCCTTGTATGCAGAACTTGAAAGCTTCGGGTTGGAACTGGTTGCACTAGGATTCTTAGCCAACATTGAAGTCAAGCCTACCTTGATGGATGATGTTAAGGAAGCTCAGAAGGGACACGAGAGTATTGAAGGCATCAAGAGGAAGATCAAGGCAGGCAAGGCCCCAGGATTCTCAGAGGGTGAGCAAGGAATTGTGTGGTTTGGGGATCGCATTTGCATACCCAACAAGGTTGAGCTCAAGAACTTGATCTTGCAAGAAGCTCATGACACCCCGTATTCCATCCATCCTGGAGGGACCAAGATGTATCAAGACCTGAAGGAAAGATTCTGGTGGCACGGGATGAAAAGGGAGATTGCCACCTATGTTGCCAAGTGTGATGTATGCCAAGAGTAAAGGCTGAATATCAGCGACCTTTGGATTGCTCCAACCACTCAAGGTTCCAGTGGAAATGGGATAAAGTCGGAATGGATTTCATCCTTTGGACTACCTAGGTCAAACAAGGGACATGACTCCATCTGGGTCATAGTCGATCATTTGACTAAAGTAGCCCATTTCATTCCTGTTAAGACTACCTATGATGGCAACCAACTAGCAACTCTATACATCAACAGAATCGTAAGCCTTCATGGTGTTCCCAAGGAGATAGTGTCAGATCAAGGGACCCAGTTTACCTCAAGGTTCTGGAAGAAGTTCCAAGAGGCTATGGGAACCAAGTTGTCCTTCAGCACTGCTTTCCATCCACAGACCGGAGGTCAGACAGAACGAGTGAATAAGATTCTCGAAGACATGCTCCGAGCCTGTGTCCTAGCATGTGGGGCTAAGTGGGAAGATTGTCTTCCATTTGCTGAGTTTTCCTATAACAATAGTTATCAATCGAGCCTCCAGATGGCACCATTTGAAGTGTTATATGGAAGCAAGTGTCGCACACCCCTCAATTCGTCAGAGACCGGAGAAGGGCTAGTCTTTGGACCTGATGTTCTTCGTGAAGCGGAAGAACAAGTGCAACTAGTCAGAGAGCGGCTGAAGACCGACAAGTCAAGACAAAAGAGCTATGCTGACACTCGTCGCCGATAGGTGAACTTCCTAGTCGGAGACCATGTGTATCTGCGGGTAACCCCCCTTAAGGGAACCAAGCGTTTCCACGTTAAAGGAAAGCTCGCACCGAGATTTATTGGCCCCTTCAAGATTGTTGCATGACAAGGAGAAGTGGCTTACCAGTTGGAACTTCCACCTGAACTATCCGATGTGCACAACGTATTCCACGTGTCACAACTCCGGAAATGCCTCCAAGTTCCAGACAAGCCTGATCTTTACAAGGACGTCAATCACCAAGCCATTGACCTTGACTGATTTGACTTACCGCGAGAGGCCCATCTGCATTTTGGATGAGGCTGAGCGGCCTTTTCGAGCCGCACCATCAAGTACTTCAAGGTCCGGTGGAGCAACCACACTGAAGCGAGAAGAAACACAGGAACGTGAAGACTACCTTAGATTCGAGTTTCCGTATCTCTTTAAAGCCTAGCTTAGGAATCTCGGGGACGAGATTCTTGTAAGGGGGGTAGGTCTGTCACACCCTGCATTTTGTAACATTTCATTTGCATTAATAGAGCATGAAATTTGGCCCAACAAAAACTTTTGCACTATTTGGCTTTTATTTTGGAGTTGGTTTTCTCCCTGTGATTTTCAAGTGCTCTTTAGAGTCAACTACTCCACCTTCTTTACTTCATCTCCTTGCCCCAAGCTTCTGCCCAATGATGATGCCATGTGTATAGAGCAATATAGTATTTTCTTACAAAAATAATTTGGCCAAAAAGAATTTTCTAAAATTAGTTTTTCAAAAACCCTTGAATTGCGATTTGCACTGCAAGTACTTGATTTGAGGTGTGAAAATTCTTTCAAAAGGTATATTTGAAACCTATTAGATATAGGATTCCCATAAACCACAAAAATATAATTTTAAATGTTATTTTACTATT
The DNA here is from genome assembly GCA_021605145.1 of Aegilops bicornis. Classification (NCBI taxonomy): domain Eukaryota; kingdom Viridiplantae; phylum Streptophyta; class Magnoliopsida; order Poales; family Poaceae; genus Aegilops; species Aegilops bicornis. Next base: position 344,537,394 of record CM038670.1, read on the forward strand.
TTATTTAAAAGTTTTTTTAATACCAGAAATGGTCTATAATAGGGAAAAAATTATTTTATTGTTTTAAAAATATTTGAAAAAATCAGGAAACTCGGTGGGCATATATTTCCCATATATAAGAGTTTCAACACATGGTCATGTTCAAAATATTGGACAAAACCTCCCAAAACCATTTCTGCCCATTTCAAGGATTTGAAATATTTCTACAAGAAATATTTTCATAAAAATCAAGGAAAATCCAGCAAGTCACAAATGCATATTGTGATCACCTTGCAAAGCCTCATGTCAATTAAAGTCATTTTGGTGCACCAAAATGCCCCAAAACCCTCTCTGACCAGAATCAAATTTGAACAACTTTGTACTACCAACTTTCTCTCCTTGACACCAGCTTTTGTGAGCATGTTCACATGACCAAATGAGGCCACTACACCAAGTGGTGCATCAAGGAGAGGTGATTTGCTCAACTAGATCTACACAAGTCCATTTCTGCTAATTTCTAGGGTTTACAGAAGTTGCATTGGCAACTTTGCCCAAATAATCTCCAAATTGGTGGAAGGCCCTAATTATATGTGTCATTTCACCCTTTGGAGTCTCATGGCAATTGGAAATCATTTGCTTGTCAAAACCTTTATCAAACACCTTCTGCCACTTTTCAAAAATCACCATTTTGACCACTAAAACTATTCTCCTTGAGCTCAACTTTTTACCACATCTCCTCCTAGTCCTCCTCTACCTCCAGTAACAATGGCTGCATCTCAGCTCAATGATTGAGGGGTGAAACCACCTCATTTACCCCTCTGGACAGCCCCTGTACCCCTCTTCCTCACCTCCCTCCTCACTCCAGTGGCCATACATGGCATCCAATGCACCACCCCATTTCTTTACTCAATCCTAGACCTGCTAGACACCAAAGGACGCGCTCACCATGCATAAAGAATTGCCATGTCGGACAGTTGGGCGCTCTAGAGAGCGCTACAGTGCCCTCCCGCACTCTAGCAGCCCCCTTCCAACCGCCTCCGGCCACCTCGGGCCTTCCCAGCACGCCAACCAACGCCCCTCGACGTCCGCGTCACGACACGGCGCTGTCCCCTTCCTCTCTCCTCCTCCCCGCGCCTCCGCGCTAGCAAACACCGGCCGCCCGAGCGCGCCAATGGAGCGGCTCACACATGCGCGCCTCTAACCTCTCCCCACTCCCTCTCTTTATCTCTCCCGACGTAGTCGGCGTCCAGAAACACCCCAGACACCACGCCCTCTTCCCCCGAGCCCTGCAGCGACGAGCGTGAGCTCGCCGGCGCACGGGTCCACGGCACCCCGCCGTTCGCCTATTTAAGCGCCTCCCCGAGCCCTCCTCTCCTCACCACTCGCTATCCCACTCCCCAAAACATCGCCATGCGCCCCAGTTCCTCTCCAGAGCCGCCCGAGCTCGAGATCGAGCTCGAGCTCCGCCGCTTCGGCTTGCCGGAGTTCGCGAGGTACAGGCCGTCCCCGGCCCCCCTTTCCTCTCGATCTGGGACCCCTGCAGCTCTCTGATCCTTTCCCCTTGTTTCCCCTCTCTGTAGCTGCCGGAAACGGCCGGAACCGCCACCACCGAAGCGCCTCCGCCGCGTGACCTCGTCGCTGGCAAACCAGGCCACCCCGGCGACCGGTTCCACCTCCACCCGAACGGCGACGCCACGCTGAGTCTGTCCCTGCCCTTGTCCAAGCTCGTCGTGCCCTGCATCGTCGCCGGTGAGCTCGCCGCCCTCTCTGACCCAGGGTTGACAACGATGGTCGTGGGGCCCGTCCGTCAGCCTCACGTCCTGATGCCTGGGCCCCGCCCGTCAGGTTTAAACACAGCAGCAGCGTGCACCAGTCGTTGGGCCGCCTCTCGGCTGGGCCTGCTGCCTGGCTGTTACGGCCCAGTGAGGCGAGAGAGCCCTTTTCCTTTTCTTTTACATCTCTTTTCCAAAAATTCCATAGGATAAAGTACTATTCCAAATAAATTAATTCCAACTCCTAAATTCCCAAAATATTGCAACCTATTTAATGGTGCAACTTTCATTCAAATCCAACAACCTTTTCTTCACTGTAAATATTTAAATGTGATTTTAAGCATTTAAATATACCTTTGTAAATCCATTTCTCCTATACGCTACTTTCCAAATCCAAAACTAAGAATTTTCCCTTCTTAGTTTTCACCCTAGTATGTTAACAAAAATAAGTTGACATTTTACGAGCACTTTGACTTTTCTGTTTTTATTATTGTCTTATTTTTCCGTTATTTTCTTGCGGCGTTTAGATCCGTATTTGTGAAGTTCTTTGAAGGAGAAGGAGGAGAAGGATTTGTAGACCTCGAAGAACAAGCCAATCAAGGCAAGTAGCCCTTTGACCATGACACCCCTCTTGTTCATCGGTACCCTTTTACCCGATTGCATGATGATGAAATATGATGATGGTAAACTTGTTGTGAACCACCACATGATGCATACCCCTACTCATGACTTTACATTGTTCATGATTGCATTTTCAAGAAACTAGTTGATGCATAATGATGCATGCGTACCATGAACTCTTCATTGTTATGTTCTTTTGAAAACCCCATCGGGTGCCCCTAATGCCCTTGGGAGATGTTGAACTAAGGTCACCACTTGAGGAAGAAGTGGTGTACCAAAGAGAGCTTTTGGTGTGTGTGTGTAAAGTGATGGATTAGATTTATGTGTGATTACCGTCCCAAACAAACATGTGCAATCACTCTACCCCTTATGGGACGGGGCATAATTGATTAGTTAGGCTGATACTAGCATGGTGCCCACATTACTACTGACGGGGGTGACTTGAGGTCACTCTTGGGACGGGGTCGTGCTTGGATAGGCGGCCATGACTGTTTTCACAGGGCACCGGACACACCGTTAGTCCCTTAGTGTATGCGAAATAATGTGAAAAGGGCAGAGTCCCACGATCTTTTGCTTATACACGAGGGACGTGTATCAACGAGTGGACCCTATGTTAGTGTCGTCTAGGGAAAGGTAATTATCGGGTGCTTCCCCCGAGTGCTTGAGGTACTGCGGGATCGTGGATGACCCGAAAGCTTCCTGGATCTTGTGGGTAAAGTGCGCAACCTCTGTAGAGTGTCAAACTATTCGAATAGCCGTGTCCATGGCCATGGACAGTTGGGAGGTGCTACTTAAACTATGTCCAGAAATTTTACAAATCACGATGCATGTGTGTGTGGAAAGGAACTACTTGTGTCAAGGTGGAGACATGACATGTTGAATGACATGACATCGATTCAACTCTATTTATGTTGATATCTGTAACCTGTTCTCGAGGTTACCCATGTTTTATTGATGCATATCTCACAAGTTGATAGGACATCTTAACTAGCTTGATGCTAGGTTGCTTACTCGTTGTGCAATTGCATTGTTACATTGAACCAAATCATGGGTTGCTTGCGAGTACATTCAAAGTACTCATTGGCTTGCCACTGGTTATTTAATTGGCCAGGCATGGAAGAACCGGAATTCGAAGAAGAGTTCTTTGGAGACGAGCATGCGAACTAGGACGTTTCCCAGTCAGAATGCCTGTAGGGTTAAGGCAGATGGCATGGGTTCTACTTATCGACGAAGATTTCTGCTGCTTATGTTTCATTTGATGTTCAGCCCTTAAGGCTTTATCAATGTAAGACTTGACCATAATGGTCATAATTTGTGTAAGACGGTATGTAAGGATGTAAGACTCTTGTTATTCAGCTTCTGTGTGTTCAGTGAGCATTGATCTCTGGGATCGCTGTACACTTGCATTCGGTGATCACGACTTATGAGTCGGGGTCCCCACGCGTTCATTGGGAGAGAAGAACAGTGGCAGATGCGAGTGTTGCCTTTCTTGAAGACGTTGAGGGAGAAGGGGATTGAGCGAAGAGTGAAATGATGGTTGCTTCGTTCGTCAAACTTAGACTGCGGGGAGGTGGGGTTTTGTGACACGACAGCTCATTATTGCCACGCTGCGACCGGGGTGACTCTCCGCCTGCATACTGCCTTCTAGTTTGGTGGATGGCATTTGGCCCGCGCGCTGCATGGCCCGCATGTCGGTGAACAAAAGTATAATGACATTCAGTAGAGGGAGACGTTTCGAGGACCTAGGAGGAGCCAGAAGCGGTATTGTGTCCACTATACTAGTAGTAATTGTTTTTCTGGGTAGCTGTAGAGTGTCTCCACTGTACTAGTAGTTGTTTCTCTGGGCCCAGGACAAAACAACCCATCCACCCTAGTAAATATTAAAATCAATTCAAAAGTCCATATATTTACTGAATGAGAGGCGCTACCCACACCTAGCACACCGCCCCCCAAAAAAACCTGGGTGTTCTTCTTTCTCCTCACTCCCACCCACCTCACGTCAGCTCGCTCCACTCGTACCCCCAAATTCCTCACCTCACTCCTACAGAAACCCCAGCTCCCCTTCTTCCTCTCTACTATAGAAAAACCCCAGCTCCCCCTCTTCTTCACTCGCACTACAACTAGGCTCGTCATTCATTACTCTGCTCAAATCTGTGGAGTCTGACGCGACGCCTCGAGGAAAATGGAGTCGGTGACCCGGCGCCAAGCAGATGAGGCTCCCTTGGCCACGCCTTTGTTGTAGATCCCGCACTTTGGCAGCTGGGAGAAGTGGCGACCCCGCCCCCACTGGATCCCAGGAACCCGTAGAATCTCGGGTGGACCGCATCAGCGATCTCCCGGACGCCGTCCTTGGGGAGATCATATCGCTTCTCCCCACCAAGGATTGCTGCCCTTTTAAGTCCTCTCAATTCGGTGGCGCCCTCTATGGCGCGCCGTGCCCCTTAATCTCGTCTATCGTCAGCTATCTCTCTTCAATGATTTTGAAATCCCTAGAGCCATCATCTCCTCCCACCAGGGCTCCATTCAAAGCCTCTGCATCCCATCATGCTACCTGAGCAAGCATACCATGCCCTGCACGATGGACGCCTGGCTGAAATCCCCTAAATTCACAGAACTACAGCTGCTTGAGTTCTACTATTCCCCTGGAAATCACCTACCAGATACCGAACGCCATCTACCTGTGCCCTCAAAGATCGATGTTCATCTCATGGTTTTCCTCCTCTCTCCACACCGCCACCTTTGTCTTGTGCGACCTACCGCACAATCTGGTACTAAACCTTCGACTCCCATTTACGAAGGAACTTTCACTTGTGCGGGTTCGTATATCGGAGGCCTCATTGCACTGACATCATCCACTCCAATTGCCCTGCCTCGAGTGCTTGGTGCTTGTTTTCCTGATTAGAATCGGTTATCTCCAAATAAAGTCGCCTAACCTTGTAAGAATTGGAATTTGTTTTGTCGGAAGGCAGCTCATCATCCAAGATGCCCCTTCACTTCAAAGGTTGATCATTCATTCTAGTTATTCACCGTTGCAAATAACCGTCCTCTCTGCGCCTAAACTGGAGACCTTGGGTGTAATACATGATCTCTGTGCTCATTTCAATATGGTGTTTGGCTCCACAGTTCTTTAGGTGCTTTACATTATCATCGACACTTGTAATTATAAGCTGCATTTTAAATTTCTGCGCATAAGTTATATGTCATCTTGGAGTACATTTTGTACTAATATTATGTTCTATGCTCAATGAAGAGTTTCTCCATGGATGGCCTATCAATGGTGCTGGATTCTGTCAAGATCTTATATATCCAAATGAATAGTTTTGATCTGAACACGATTATTGGCTTGTTGCAATGCTTTCCATGTATGGATAAGTTGTATATGAAGGTGATAATTTCACGCACATTTGAAGCCCGCATATAGTGTACTAGAATTAACCGTTCAGCTGTTGCTCTTTCGACACTCCTTTTTTTAGACCTTAACTGTTTTCAATCTTCATGTCTATTTAGGCAACAGGGGCCGGGTAAGAAAGTTATAACCAATCGGTGGATTTGTAAGCATCGGGATTTTCTCACTTCTCATGAGATTCGATTGAAGACAATAACGCTAGAACGATATGTAGCCAACCGTGCAAACACTAGATTTGTCACATTCTTCTGCCGAATGCGAGGTTACTATTGTCCATCGGGCTTAAGTTTATCAATGACATGGTTTTGACGGATGGGTATGTGGAAGAGCAAAAAAGGAGTTTCGGTGGGCAAAAGAGCTTACGAATGTGTCGGGCTTCTATTTACAACATATTGTGGTCATAATCCAAAGAAATTTTACGACCAGGGATGTTCATTCTATGGACTGACCGATCCATTTGATTTGTGATCGCCAAAAAGTGTTGGAATTAGATGTTATTGCACTTTTCAACCTTGGTCTTTTGTAAACACGATGAACAATTAACCCTCGTGCTTTTATGCAGGTTTGTAAGCTGGAGTTAGATGTTCTTGCCCTTTTCAACTCAATTTGTGACTGTCATATTTTCTTTGAAGTAAGGCAAATGGCTTGCGAGTCGTTTAGTTTAGAGTGAAATATTGTAACAACTAACAAATCCCAACCAAGGGAAATAACATCACTCTCGCCGGCTACTTGAGCTCACTGTGCATTACAGAAGCCAAGTGATTACCCCCGCCAGCACCCACAAACTTATTTCTAACTAGCACATCAAATGGGCTGTAAATTTTCATAGGAAGGGCTGCATGACCGTGACAGATTTGGATTCTGACATTTGGGACCCGGAGGAGATAGCCCATCCAAGGTGGTGTCGACTTACTAGCCAGTCAACAAACGATTCTGCCTACCAGACGTCGGATTGACATCCAACATCTGTCATGTATCTTCTATCTCTTGTCTTCTTCTTCCTCCAGCCACCCAACCCAAACCACCCCGTCGGCTCCGTCTGCTCCCCCCTCCCATGGCTGGCTGCGCCTCCACCGCCCTACCGTAAGTACCCTCCAACATTGGCCAGTCCCTCCCTCTATTCCCCCACACGTCCTGTTATTATCCGGCGACGTCAGCCCCAACATGCACCCGCACCCGAACAAGTCAACCCTCGTACTCCCCTCCGCCTGCGACTGGACCGGCGCATCTTCCACAGCTCCTGTTCATTCCGCGTCGTCCTCTGCCTTGCGGCCTTGGTTCGCTCGCCATGCGCGGTGCGCCGCCCTCTTGCGTTGTCAACGTCGTCAACAACCGAGAGGAACAAGGAGATAGGATGATAGTAGGGACCCACCAGCGTCAAGGCAGTACACAAGCAAGTGCCTCTATATTACAAGCCCAAAAATATGGTTCCTCCTAATGGTTGGACATCTGGGGCTCACGCCATTGTCAACATAGTCAATAAACGAGAGAATTACACTACGAGCGGCTGACACCAGGGACCCAGCAGGTTGCGCAGTTTTTTTTAGGAACAAGTCGTTGTTATTTATACTAGTTTTAGCGACGGATCAGGGTAACAAGGGGGTTGTGCGGGGGCTGTGGCCCGTCTAGCGAGGGTTTTATTTATGTTTACCACATCATGAGCCCAGTTGTGTTTTTTTCTTGCTGAAAACGGCTAGCCCAGTTCTATTTTTTTAAAAGAAATACCCAACCAAGGCCTACTTGCTTTATCAGCCCTGCTGGGCTGCAAATCTTTCAAGACGAGGATATTTTCATTCGGTTTGCCCAGAAATGGGTTGTACATTTTTAAAACACATCAAACCGGGAATTAGTTTCAATTTTTTTCATTACAAGATTTTAAATTCCATTGATTTTTATGCGTGGACAATTATTTGGATTTTATATTTATATAAATTATTTTTCAAAATAGTTTGAATGTGAATCGATATTTTGGGATTAAAAACAGTTGACCGCACCGAAATATGCAAAAAAAAGTATACTTTTTAACCGTGGCCACAATATGGGGTGTAATGCTAACAAAAACAAGATGGGCTCCAAAAAATTTCTTAATAATTAGCAAATGGGTTGTACATTATTAGAAATAATGCACACGAGAATAGTGACTGTTGGATGTCCATCCAACGGCTGTCATGCTTCTTCAATCTCTACTTTTCCTGCTCCAGCCGCTCAAACAAGCGCCGGCGGGACTGCCTGCTCCCTCCTCGCGCGACTGGCTATGCTGCCGCCTAGGCCTCACCGCCCCACCGTACTCCCATCGCTGGCCTACCCATCCCTCTACTCACCCACACCTGTTGTTATTCTCCGTGACGAAAAGGCGAACCAAGAAACCCTCGTGACAGTCGTACTCCTCCGTGTGGAAACAAGCGCCGAGTCTTCCCCGCCTCCGTGTCGTTTCCTTCCTAGGCCTCTTCGTCGTCCACATACTGGTGCTCTCGGCGTGACCTGGTCAACGTGGTCAACGATCGACATACACCTGAAGTTGATCAGACGTGGAGAGGCCGATACCGGGTCCACGGCCGAACGCAAGGAAATGCCTCCTTATTACGCGCAAAATAATGATTCCTCCACCTGACATCTGGGACCCACCGAAAGGGCATCTGTATTTCGTGAAAAAAACATTACCGCCACTGAGAGCTTGGACCCACCAGCTATATCTTCGCATGCGAGGAAGTGCCTCCTTATTACGCACAAAAAAATGAATACTCCCCCTGCTAGCTGGGACCCAGTATAGTGGCAGACTGACTTGTGGGCCTACTAAGTTGACGAGGACGGAGGGCTTTGTCAACTTAGTCAATATGCATGATTCTAGCTCCACTGACCGTACGATGTCCATCCAACGGCCGTAGAGCTTCTTCAACCTCTGGTCTTCTTGCTCCAGCCGCCCAAACCAGCGCCGGTCGTGCCTCGTGCTCCTGCCTCCCGTGGCCAGCTGCGATGCGGCGGAGGCCTCACCACCCCCTACTACTCCCACCGCTGGCCAGGCCATCCCTCTACTCACCCACACACCCTGTTATTCTGCGGCGATGGCAGCCTCACACCGCAGCGAACCAGTAAACCCTCATACTCCTCTACGCGTGGGTATCCACTGTCGTGTCTTCCCTGGCTCCATGTCGTCCCTTTCCTAGGCCTCGCCGTCATCCACCGCCCTGGTGCTCTCGGCGTGGAGTGGTCAACGTGGTCAAGGAACGGCTTCCATCGGACGTGGATCAGACGTGGACAGCCGACACCGGGTCCACGGCCGCAGCAAGGAAGTGCCTCCTTATTATGTGCAAAATAATTATTCCTCCACCTAACAGCGGGGACCCACCGGACGGGCCACCGTATTTCATGAAAAAACCGTTTCCCCTGACTGCTGGGACCCACCAGCTACATCTTCGCACGCAAGGAAGTGCGTCCGGGCAAAAAAAAAACGATTCGCCCCCCTGACTGCTGGGACCCACCAGCTACATCTTCGCACGCAAGGTAGTGCCTGACAGTCAGGACCAGCTAGTCGAAGCGTACGTAGCATTGTCATTCTGGTCGCGAACGTGTACGTACATACTGGCTGATGTAGAGGCGCGCACGTGTCGTAGTAGAGGCGCGCACGTAGCATGTACACGTACGTACAGAGGCTAGTGTGCAAGAAAGAAAATATGGCCACGTACGTACATACGGGCAGGGTCTCGAACGCCTACTCGCGCATACGTACGGCCAGGGCTTGTGTACATGGCTGGGTCAAAACAGAGAAACAATGTTGTCGTCGTGTTCATGGGGAGCCAACCGGCTGGGTCAGAACGGAATGCGTCGTCGTGTTCATCGGGAGGGCTTGGACGGAACAACCGATGGAAACGAGGCCTGGTGTACCGCAGAACGGAGGAAACGGCCTTGTGTTCGACCGGCCACGTTCGAAACAGGATCCTGTTCATCGGGAGGGGTCTGGCGTACCGCAAAACGGAGGAAACGGACCTCCTACGGTCGAAATGGGGGTCCTGTTGATCGGGAGGGGTGGCGTGCCGCAAAAGCGGAGGAAATGGACTTGTGTTGGAGCGCTATGGTGAAAACGGGGTCCTGTTCATCGGGAGGGTGTGGCGTGCCGTAAGCGGGACTCCACGGGATACTGTTCATCTCCACAATCGACCCCCTCCAGCCTCCACGGGCTACTGATCATCCACCGTCGACCTCCTCCAGCCTCCACCTGCGACTGTTCATCCACGGACTCCTGTTCATCCAGCCTCCACCGCGCGCTACTCCACCGGCTACTGTTCAACCAGCCCTCTCCACAGGTTCCTCTTCAACCACCCCTCCACGGGCTACTGTTCATCCAGCCCTCCACAGTCTACTGTTCATCCTGCCCTCAATGGGGTGGTCCTGTTCATCCTGCCCTCCACGGGGTCCTATCCATCCAGCCCCAACCGGCTCGATCGATCGGGGTACTATTCATCCAGAGGCAACACCATGGGGTCTTGTTCATCCACCCCCACCAGGAACTGTTCATCCAACCCCCCCCCCACCCCCTCAACACTCACTGTTCATCCAGAGGCAGCATCGATCGGCTTTAGTTAGCAGCAGTACCGAAGGAATCGCTCGATCAGGTTCAGTTAACAGCCATCGTTCGATCACTCGGGTTCAGTAACGCGTAGCCTGCAGTGCAATCGCTCGGGTTCAGTTAGAGCCCAACGCCTCACTCGGATTCAGTTAGAGCCCAACGCCTCGCACACATGAGCGTACATACGAGAGAAATGCGCATCGCTCGGCCCCCGACCACCCACCGTAACCGGGGACTCCCCGATATTTTCCGCGCCCTCGCTTCTACCACAGTTTTTTCCGTCATGGACGGCCCAAAGAATGTCATGCAGCTGCGTCTCCAGCCCGCCGAGGATGAAAAGCCCATTTTCTGTCATGATTTTTTGTCATAGAAGTAGGACCCCACCACATCTATGATGATACCAGGTTTTGTCACAATTATCGTCATAGAAGTGTCATAAGTATGAAAGAAGAAAAAAATTCGTTCGGCCCAAAATGTTACGGATGTGTCTTTTTTTTGTAGTGCTTGCTCCTGCTGCGCTATGTTCCACCCCAGCTCAACTGCTCCAATGACGGAAGGGTTCACCACAGTAGGGATCCACCCTCCAGACTATCTTTCGCCGCCTCAGATCTTCTTCCCCGCCGCTGGCATCCACGATAACTGCATTACCATCATCAAATGAGCAGATGACCTTGAGGACTACACGGGTCCGCAAGAGAGGTCGCACTCTTTCGTGTCTGCTTACATTATGCATCGCTTAATATGATGACATGCTACTTTATCGTCATGTTCACCTATTAGACTCCGAGTCAGGTCCAAACTAATGCTCAAACTTGAGTTTTTAAATGGTTGTGGGGTACATATTGGGGCAGCAATCAATACTATCTGCCTATCATCTTGTTAATCTCGGGTGTCTACTATGAGTTTCATGTTGGGTGGAAACAAACATTAAAGGATCCATTATCTGTATTTTTAACTAAAGCTATTATCTGGCTGCTATCATTCGTTTTGGGTTTATCCACAGTTTGCTACCATCACTCTGGATTTGTCCATGCATCATTACATAATCTCACTATTTTTTATTCTTATGCATGTCCGTTATTGTACACAATGGAACTGAACATGTAGAGCAAAAGAGATGAGCATTGTGTGGCAATAAAATTTCATGCAGACGTCGCTCCATGGTGGGCACAAAGGCAGCCCCCGTCCACCAATTTCGGATTGTAATCAAGAGGAAGATAACTGTTTTGAGGGGGATTCAAAAGGATAAGACCACTCCTATTTACCCCCTGAGGTCTTCTCTCTAACTTGGCGTGCTGATGTTGGTAATATCATGCATATGGTGCCTTGCATTGCTTACGTTATACATCAATATGTCATCTGCTTAGTTTAGACATGCTTTGTGTGAATGCCATCTGTTTAGTTTATTTATCGTATATGTGAATCATGCAATGCCATCTTGTTTAGCCAGGCATCATATATGTGAATTTTGCAATGCCACCCTGGTTAGCCAGTCATCTTATATGTGAATTATATCATGCCACCATTTTTTATTACGTATTAAATTTGTCAACAATTTTACTACATTCAATTACTCTTCCTATGCATCTGCCATTTGACACGGTCATGGAAAAATCTGGAGTGGAAACAAGGTATTCGGAGCAGACAATGCTATCTGACGAAGCGCATGTCTTGCTGGTTAGAGACAGCTCCTCAGAGGAAGATTCAAAGACAGATGACCAGTCCTATCCCCCCCCCCCCGAGGTGCATGCTCTAACTTGGCAGGGTTATATTGCTCATATCCTGCATATGGTGTCTTGCATTGGCATGTCATTTGCTTAGTTTAGACATGCTTTGTGTGAATGCCACTTGTTTAATGTCTAATTACCATGTATTTGAATTTTGCAATGCCATCTTGTTGCAAGACATTATATATGTGAATTATGCAATGCTATCTTGTTGCAAGGCATTATGTATGTGAATTATGGAATGCCATGTTGTTTAGCCAAGCGTCATATATGTGAATTATATCATGTCGTCCTTTTTTTGTATTACTCATTTGCATTTGTCGACAATGTTTGTATATTCAATTGCTCTTCCTGTGCATCAGCCATTTGAATTCGTGATGGAGAATCTGGAGTGAAAACAAGGTCTTCAGAGCAGACAATGCTACCTGCTGAAGCAGATATCTTGCTGGTTACCGATAGCTCCTCAGTGGAGGATTCAGAGGCAGATGACCAGTTCAATTATCCCCCTGAGATGTATGCTTGAACTTTGCAGGGTTATATTACTCATATCATGCATATGTTGTCTTGCAATGCTTAGTTTTTACATCGTATCATTGAAAAAAATAGCACGCTATAGTGCCGCTAATTGCACGCTATAGCATGTAGAGAATTGTCTCGCTAAATTGATCAATGTACAATGTCTCGCTAATAGCACACTATAGGCGCTATAGCACGTTAAAATATATTTTCAGTGGGCTTACGCTATTTTTTGTAGCGCGCTATTTTTTCATTGCATCATATACACAATATTGAATGCCATCTCCTTAGTTGACACATCATATATGTGATTGCCCTCTGCTCACTTGCTTAGTATATATATCATATATTTTAATTATATCATGCCATGATGTTTACATAGACAACGTGTATACTGAATTATGGCATGCCAACCCATTTTCTAAAGACATAATATAGTTATATCATCTCATAATGTTTACATAGTCATCATATTTTGAATTATATCATCCTATCCGTGGATTATATCATGCCATCATGTTTCCATCGATGGCATGTCTGTTAATTATGGCATGCCAGCCACTTTAATAGACACAACGTATAGTTATATCATGTCATCTTGTTTACATAGTCATCATATTTTGAAGTATGTCATTCTATCATGTTTGGTTAGCCATCATACATGTGAAATTGTGTCATGCTATCATGTTTAATTAGCCATGGTCCGTAGAAACAATGGGCCTTCTACGGGCATAGCATCAATGGGCCTTTTACGGGCTGTATGATCGATAGGCCCAACATGGGCCAATAACGGACCGCATTATGGGTCAGAACGGGCTAGAGTTGGAATCATGCGTTCATGGGCCAACCATAATGGGCCATCGTTAATCGCCGTATTTGATGACGCTATGAAAACGGCCCAACGGATTAATGGGCCACAAACGGGCCGACTGTAACCATGGGCTGAATTTGGCCCACAAGCAAAAAAGGCCAGTAACGGGCCATAAGTAATCAAATACTGGAAATGAGCCCAAGAATAAATGGGCCCTGAGAAGGCCGAAAGATAACACGGGCTGGAAACGGCCCAATGGAATAATGGGCCGTTAATGGGTATAATGCGATACACTGTTCATTACGGGCCAGTTTCACCTCAGGATGTTAATGGGCCAAGAGTTGCAAAGGGTCTCATATGGGTCGAAAGACGTCATGGGCCATACATGGGCCGGAAGTTACAACGGGCTGGAATCATATTGGACAGCCCAGATGACGCTATTGGGCCTAATTCAGATAGGCCGTAATGGGCCAAGACTTAGCAGGCTGTAAATGGGCTATATGCGAACAGGCCATTAACAGGCTTTCCGCGGGCCGGCCCGCTACCTTTTGACCAAGTCAAACGGGTCGACCTTTTCCCCGGAATGGGCCTCTGTTGGGCCGTGCCATGTGTCGATGTATCATAGGCGCCTTCGGTCCAATGAGTGGATGACATCTGTCCCAATGGTGAGCCGACACGTGGTTCCTCTGGCCATTGAGTACTTTACACGTGGATAATCCCCATTGGCCCGGGCTGTTAACGGGTTATCGGATCCAAACCGGAACCCGATAGCTTAAGGGCGACCCGTTACGGTGGATGCCACGTGTCAGTTACCCGTGACGAAAGCAATTCTATGACACACGGTTTATCGTCATGGAAGTGGACACTTCCGTGATGATTAATTTGGTATGTCATGGAACACTTCTACGACAGCACAGGTATGACTATATTGATTCTGTCATAAAATCGTCATGGATGTACATGCATGACATAAAACGTGACCTACTGTGACAAACACGTATCATCACGGAAGTGTACTTTTTTGTAGTGTTATCTCTACAATTATTTGTGTATGATCATTCACTTGTCTTTGGTGATGCGTGCATGTTATTTCAATTATATCAGTTTTTGCGCTCCACCAAGATGTATGTGGCATGGAAGCGTGACCCATGATCCTAATCGATTGTGCCTTTGCATTCAAACACAAATTGTTAATAATGCACAAATTTAGGGGGAGCTCTTTCTTATCACATACTTCTCAAAGGGATGATGTATTTCATTCATTTAATCATTCGTTGAAGTTTTGATCTATATGTTGTCATCAATGACCAAACAGGGGGAGATTGAAAGTGCAACTAATCCCCAGGTGGTTTTGGTAATTCATAACATATAGCTCATTGAACTAATATACAATCAAGATAAATATTTCAGGATGTTCAATGATTGGCATGACATGGACTAAAGATGTGGACTCCTAAAATGCTAAGGACAAAGATCGGCAAAAGCTCAAGACTCTTCATTTCTATTTAAGTGATCCAAGATCACATTGAGCCCATTAGGAAAGCCAATACTATTAAAAGGGATGAGGTGTTGCTTAATGGTCTACCTGATCAAAGTGCTTAGTGATATTGCTCCAAAACCCTCAGCCATTTTCTCCATCCAAATATGTCCAAACCCTAATTCCAAACTCAGCCCCACCGATTCTTTCTAACCGGAGCCACCGAGTTCATTTGACATAGCCACTGCCAGAAACCCTAATGATTCGGTCTGACCGCTACGGATCTCAGTCCCACCGAGATGGCCTTGCCAACTCTCTTTTAGTCATTGCAATTATGTTGGTCTCATGGAGAATTGCAATCGGTCTCACCGAGATGGCTTGGAAACTCTCTGTCACTGATTGGGGCAGCGGGTCGGTCTCGATTCCCTACGCCCCTGGCGGCCAGATTGGTTAAGTGGGGTGGCCGAGCCCCGACCCTACCCCTTCAGAAGAAGGGGAGGGGGATGGCACCCCTCAATCCTTCATCATTCATCTCCTTCCACCTTGGCTCCTTCCTTCCTTTTGCTATGGCGAGAGGGCGTGCCGGCACTCCGATGGCGGCGACGAGGGTCTCTGCTCGACAGCGTGCTCCTCCTTCCGAAGAGCTCGTGGTGGAGAAGCCGTCCGTGAGAGGAAGGGGGAGGGCGAGGCTGAGGCCGCCGTGGCACTCAGGGAAGGGGAGGACGGGGCGGCGCACCGGCCTCGCCTCCGCCAGCGGCCCCTCCCCCGCGAATTCGTCATCAGGCTACACAGGCCAGTGCGCCGTCGTCTTTGTCTTCCTACTCTGTTAGCTCGGGAGATGGAGCTCGACCCGCCATAGAGTTTGAGGCTGCATATGAGGGGCTGCGGGAATGGCAGCATGCAGGTCGACGTTGACTTCTCCGCCCCTCACGTCATGTATCTTCGTTGTGGATGGAAGACCTTCGCTCGTGCCCACAGCCTGTCAGAGGGGCTCGTTCTCCACTTAAAATTAATGGATAACGGCCTGCTCTCCGTCAAGGTCTTTGGGAACTTGGGAACTCGCCTAAGGTGTTGCGTGGAGAGCTCCTCCGATGATGAAGACTCCTCCTCAAGCGGGAGTGACGAGGAGGACAGCGACAGCGGCGATGAGGGCGTCAAGCGGGAGGACGCCGACTCCGACTGACCATGCCGCCCTCCTCCCTCGGCCACACGCCTTGCCGAGGGTCTTCCTCGTCAAGCTCTCCATCGGCGCATTCCCCGCCGCCTCCTTTTTGCCTTCACCTGCCGCACCTGGGAGGAAAGGTCCAATAACGGGGATCACGGGGCACTTATCTTTTTTAGTTTTTAAGCCTGCGGGCACTCGTCAGATTTAAACCTTGTAATCCCCTTGCTCATGTTTACATTCTGTACGAACTGTACTTGTTTGGAACTAATTAATGAAAAAGGGTGCTTGTCGGGTTCTTTGTGCGTGAGCGAGGCCCATGCCAAGGAATGAATCCTTGTTATTCCTAAGATAAACATTGTCGCCCGGCAACAGGCCTCGCCGTCCCGTCACTTCATAGCACAACCGTACTCATGCTCTCAGCGGAGGAAGGGGCGAAGTAGGATTAGGCCCTTCGTTTGGTTCCTTGTCACCGCAACTACAACCAAGTTCTGGCCAAGAGAATAGTTCTTGGGCACAGGAAAGGGGAGCACGGTGGCCCAGGAATAAACGAGGCTTCATACGTCCCAGTTCCATACGGAAATGCATAACAGGGGATAAAAGACTTATCTGAATCTGCAGCCCCCGGCAACTTTGGCTTGCCGTGGTTGGATGCTTGAATGTGCAGCCCGGCAATGGCTTGGCGAGGTCGGGATGTCGATCCGTCTCCCTACCCTTAAATGGCTTGGAAGAAAGCACATGCAGCCTGCGAACAAAAGAAAGAAAGGAAAGGACGGGAAGACACACACCCGACCTCTATGCTAGGGGTTAGTTGCCGCTGAGCACTATCAACCCTACCAAAGAGAGAGACTCAACCTAGCATGCATGCTAAAACTTAGGGCGCCAGCGCTTCATTTATTTATGCTCATGGTCTGCGCCTGGCTCTGTACAAAGGGTTACATGCCTCGTCGGCAAGGCTTGTACAAAAGGTGGTTTGCCGGGAGGCCCGGCAACCGTGCCTCATGGGTAAAACTTACGAAGATGTTCGATGTTCCAGGAGTTGCTCACTGGGATACCATCCTCGTTCTCCAGGAGGACTGCGCCAGGCCTGGTGACTCGTATTACCCGATAAGGGCCTTCCCACTTTGGCATCAACTTGTTGGAATTCTTGGCTGACTGAACGCGCTGAAGAACAAGGTCGCCTTCCTCAACACTTCGGGCATGAACCTTGCGGCTATGGTAGGGGCGTAAGGCTTGCTGGTAGCGTGCAGCTCGCACAGCCTCCCAAAGACGATCTTCCTCAAGGAGCGTCGCGTCATCTTGCCACAACTGCTCTTGCTCAAGCTCGTCATAAGCGAGCACTCGAGGTGACCCGTATGTGAGTTTCGTGGGGAGAACTGCTTTTGCACCGTATACAAGGGCAAAGGGTGTCTGGCCGGTGGCTCGATTTGGCGTCGTTCTGATCGACCAAAGAACCGCCGGCAACTCATCAATCCAGTGCCTTTCACACTTGTGCAGCCTGTCAAAAGTCTTTGTCCTCAGGCCTCGTAGTACTTCAGCATTTGCCCTCTCCAACTGGCCGTTGCTCCATCGGTGTGCCACTGAAGCGAAACAGACCTTGCTACCGAGGTCTTGGATATATTGCATGAAGGTGCGGCTTGTGAACTGCGTGTCGTTGTCGGTGATGACCCTGTTCGGCACACCAAAACGGCAAACTAGCCCCTTGAAGACCTTGACGGCTGACTGTGCTGTCACCTTCCTCACTGCTTCCACTTCGGGCCACTTTGTTAACTTGTCGATTGCGACGTACAAGTACTCCAAGCCCCCGACAGCACAGGCTTGCCAGAATGCCTTGCCGGCAAGGGCCCTTGACCCTATGTGGGAGCCACATACACCTCCATGTATCTCTGCCAACAGCTCTAGTCCGTCCTCTTGAGTAATGCACTTCAGCCTCACACCGTTTGGCCTCCTTCTGTACAGGGTATCATCCACAAACTGGTATATGTTGGACCGACGGGCTACTTTCTCTGCTTCTTCCTGCTCCTCGGGGAGCTCTCCTGTTTGGAGGAAACGGACGGTGGGCTGCGCCCATGCCGGAGCCTGGGGCTCGACGGCAAGGACCAAAGGCACATCTTCGGCCGCAGGGGCAGCTGCCTCTATGGTCAGGGCCTGGGGCCCTATCGGAGGTAGTTGCCCCTCAGCAAGCTCGGGGTACTCGGCAACCTCCTTGACGGCGGCTCCTGGGAGCTCGGCGGGAAGATACTTGTTGGGGCTTGTCTTCCTTTGCTTGTTCTGCCCTGCTGATGGCTCTATGGATGGCTGAATTAACTGAAGTACAAAGGTACCTGGTTCCAGAGGCAACTTGAGGGCAGCACGTTTCGACAGGTCATCGGCAATGCTGTTTCCGCTCGGGGAACATGCTCTGCTTGTAGGCCGTCAAAATGTTCTTCCAACTTCCTCACTTCATATACATAGGCCTCCATCAGCAGGCTCTGGTAATCCTTGTTAACTTGCTTGACGACGAGCTACGAATCACCTCTGATGATGAGCTTCTTGATTCTGAGGTCTATCACGATCCTGAGACCGGCAAGCAACCCCTCATACTCCGCTGTATTGTTCGTTGATTTTTCCCGGGGAGAGTGCATCTGGATTACGTACTTGAGGTGCTCTCCGGTGGGTGCGATGAGTAGCACGTCAGCACCAGCACCTTGGAGTGAGAAATCTCCGTCAAAGTACACAATCCACTTGCTGCTCGTCTCCTTGCCGGGAAGGGCGGTCTCTTGAATCTCCTCGTCGGGCGTTGCGTTCCACTCTGCTATGAACTCTGCCACTCTGTCAAAGTACATAATCCACTCACTGCTGGGAGAAGCCACTGCTAGCATGTCATCCCTGACATGAATTCTATGCACTTATGATTGGAACTATTAGCAAGCTTCCACAACTACTAACGTTAATTAAGGTAAAACCCAACCATAGCATTAAGTTATATTGGCCCCCCTTCAATCCCGTATGCATCAATTTCTATGCTACGTTGAAGCTTCTGTCACTCTTGCCCTCCAATACATAGTCCTATCAACATACAACTAACCCTATGGTGTGATCCACACGCGCGCTCATATGATGGGCACCAAAGGACAACAACATAACCAAAAGCAAATTAAATCAATCATAGCAATTCATCAACCACTGATAGGACAACGAAAATCTACTGAGACATCATAGGATGGCAACACATCATTGGATAATAATATGAAGCATAAGGCACCATGTACAAGTAGAGGGTACAGCGGGTTGCTGGAGAGTGGACTGCTGTAGATAGAGGGGGGGGAAGGTGATGGAGATGTTGGTGAAGATGGCAGAAGTGTTGGTGAAGATCGCGGTGATGATGATGGCCCCCGGCGGTGTTCCGGCGCCACCGGAAGAGAGGGGGAGAGAGCCCCCATCCTTTTTCTTCCTTGACCTTCTCCCTAGATGGGAGAAGGATTTCCCCTCTTGTCCATGGTCTCCATGGCGTGGGAGGGGCGAGAGCCCCTTCGAGATTGGATCTATCTCTCTGTCTCTCTCTGTTTCTGCGTTCTGGTCTTCTGCCCTTTCACCGTTTCGTGTATATATATGGAGATCCGTAACTCCGATTGGATTGAAACCTTCGCCCAGATTTTTCCCCAAAAATTAGTTTTCTTGCGTCCAAAGTAGAGCAGCAACCGCCTTACGGGGGGGCCACGAGGGTCAGGGGCGCGCCCCCCTGCCTCGTGCCCCCTTCGGGCACCGTCTCGCGTTGATTCTTCTTCCGGAATTCTCCAAATATTCCAAAAATATTCTCCATCCGTTTTTATCCCGTTTGGATTCCGTTTGATATGGGGTTTCTGCGAAACATAAAACATGCAACAAGCGAGGCGGCACTTTGAGCCTTTGGATCAATATGTTAGTCCCAAAAATAGTATAAAAAGTTGCCAAAAGTGTATGAAAGTTGTATAATATTGGCATGGAACAATAAAAAATTATAGATACAACGGAGACGTATCAGCATCCCCAAGCTTAATTCCTGCTCTTCCTCGAGTAGGTAAATGATAAAAAAGATAATTTTTGATGTTGAATGCTACCTAGCATAATCTTGATCATGTATCTAATCATGGCATGAATATGAAGACACAAGTGATTCAAAGCAATAGTCTATCATTTGACATAAAAAATAATACTTCAAGCCTACTAATAAAGCAATCATGCCTTTTCAAAATAACATGGCCAAAGAAAGTTAACCCTACAAAATCATATAGTCTGGCTACGCTCCATCTTCACCACAAAAAATATTCAAATCATGCACAACCCCGATGACAAGCCGAGCAATTGGTTCATACTTTTTAACGCGCTTCAGCCTTTTCAACCCTCACGCAATACATGAGCGTGAGCCATGGACATAGCACTATAGGTGGAATAGAACATGATGATGGGGGTTATGTGGAGAAGACAAAAAAATGAGAAAGTCTCACATCGACACGGCTAATCAACGGGCTATGGAGATGCCCATCAATTGATGTCAATATGAGGAGTAGGGATTGCCATGCAACAGATGCACTAGAGCTATAAGTATATGAAAGCTCAAACTAAAACTAAGTGCGTGTGCATCCAACTTGCTTGCTCATGAAGACCTAGGGCATTTGAGGAAGTCCATCGTTGGAATATACAAGGCAAGTTCCATAATGAAAATTCCCACTAGTATATGAAAGTGATAACTCAAGAGACTCTCTATATGAAGAACATGGTGCTCTTTTAAGCACAAGTGTGGTAAAAGAATAGTAACATTGCCCCCTTTTTTGCGGGCTTCTTTGGCCCCCTTTTTTTATTTAGGCTTCTTTGGCCTCTCTTCTTTTGGGGGGAGGCAATGCTCTAATAATGATGATCATCACACTTTTATTTACTTACAACTCAATATTACAACTCGATACTAGAACAAAGATATGACTCTATATGAATGCCTCCGGTGGTGTACCGGGATGTGCAATGATCTAGCGTAGCAATGACATCAAGAAACGGACAAGAAATGAAAACATCATGCTAGCTATCTTACGATCATGCAAAGCAATATGACAATAAATGCTCAAGTCATGTATATGATGATGATGGAAGTTTCATGGCAATATATCTCGGAATGGCTATGGAAATGCCATGATAGGTAGGTATGGTGGCTGTTTTGAGGAAGATATAAGGAGGTTTATGTGTGATAGAGCGTATCGTATCACGGGGTTTGGATGCACCGTGAAGTTTGCACCAACTCTCGAGGTGAGAAAGGGCAATGCACGGTACCGAAGAGGCTAGCAATGATGGAAGGGTGAGAGTGCGTATAATCCATGGACTCAACATTAGTCATAAAGAACTCATATACTTTTTGCAATAGTTTATTAGCTCTCGAAGCAAGGTACTACTATGCATGCCCCTAGGGGGATGGATTAGTAGGAAAATACCATCGCTCGTCCCTGACCGCCACTCATAAGGAAGACAATCAATAAATACCTCATGCTCCAACTTCGTTACATAACGGTTCACCATACGTGCATGCTACGGGAATCACAAACCTCAACACAAGTATTTCTACTAATCCACAACTACCCACTAGCATGACTCTAATATCACCATCTTTATATCGCAAAACTATTGCAAGGAATCAAACATATCATATTCGTGATCTACAAGTTCTATGTAGGATTTTATGACTAACCATGTGAATGACCAGTTCCTGTCATCTCTCTAAATAGATAAAAGTGAAGAAAGAGAGTTTAATTCTTTCTACAAAATATATGCCCACGCTCTAACAAATATAAGTGAAGCAAAAGAGCATTCTACAAATGGCGGTTTTCTATGTGAAGAGAAACAGGCAATCGAAACTTCAAATGATATAAGTGAAGCACATGAAGCATTCTATAAAGCCATACTCAAAAGATATAAGTGAAGTGCAATGAGCATTCTATAAATCAACCAAGGACTACCTCATACCAGCATGGTGCATAAAAGAAAAGTGAAAACTAAATGCAAAAGATGCTCCAAGATTGCACATATCGCATGAATGAAACGAATCCGAAAACATACCGATACTTGTTGAAGAAAGAGGGGATGCCTTCCGGGGCATCCCCAAGCTTAGACGCTTGAGTCTCCTTGAATATTTACTTGGGGTGCCTCGGTCATCCCCAAGCTTGAGCTCTTGCCTCTCTTCCTTCTTCTCACATCGAGACCTTCTCGATCATCGAAGACTTCATCCACACAAAACTTCAACAGAAAACTCGGTAAGATCCGTTAGTATAATAAAGCAAATCACTACTCTAAGTACTATTGCAAACCAATTCATATTTTGTTTTTGCATTGTAGCTACTATAATATAACTTTTCCATGGCTTAATCCACTGATAGAAATCGATAGTTTCATCAAAAAAAGCAACCTATGCATCAAAAACAGAATCTGTCTAAAACAGAACAGTCCGTAATAATCTGAACATTCACCATACTTCTAATACTTGAAAATTTCTGGAAAAATTAGGAAAAATAAACAATTTGTATAGAAAGACAATGCAAAAATTTTCAGAACCATTTGACGTTCCAGTGAAAAAATGTAAAATCGCGCACTACAGCCAAAGTTTCTGTCCTGCACCGCACAAACCAACAAGCATTGTAAACATCCTAAAAGAAAACCTTGGCACATTATTTTTATAATACAATGGAATTGTACAAGGGGATAATTATTTTTGTCAAAAAATTTCTGTAATCAAGATTCACAAAGTTTCCGTGAGCATGAACAAAGTTTAAGGCTAGCTCCCACTTTAACAATGCTCGTCTTTCTCACTTTCGCTTTTCTTTTTGAAAAAGTTTTAGGTTACCCTCTTTATTTTATTTTATTTTATTTTAAACTATATGAAAGCGCTCAACAGAAATAAATGACTCTCTAAAACTTCCGGGTTGTCTCCCTGGCAGTGCTTTCTTTAAAGCCATTAAGCTAGGCATATAGTGCTCAAGTAATGGATCCACCCGGATCCCAAGGTATACCAAAGCCAATTTGAATTAGAAATGATTTGGCATTTAGTAGTGAGCACAAAGTAACATATATCAAGCAATGATGAAGTCTAACCCTCTTCCTATGCATCGGCATGTCATAAAAGAACAATTCATGTACACATAGTAAAGGCCAATGCATAGTATAAACAGTTTCTTGCAATTTTATCATGTTGAAAACATAGAGAGGTGGAGATATAGTTCCTCTCTCATAATAATTGCAAGTAGGAGCAGCAAGCACATGCATATTATGTCTATCAAAATCATCATGTGCAACGGTGAAAGGCAACCCATCAATATAATCCTTAATAAGGGCAAACTTCTCCGATATAGTGTAGTTTGGAGAATTCAAAAAGATAATAGGACTATCATGCGTGGGTACAATAGCAACAATTTCATGTTTAACATAAGGTACTATAGCAAGTTAATCTCCATAAGCATAATTCATATTGGCATCTTGGCCACAAGCATAGCAAGCATCATCTAAAAGGGATATTTCAAGAGAATCAATGGGATCATAACAATCATCATAGCAATCATCCTTTGGTAAGCACGAAGGGAAATTAAACAATGTATGAGTTGAAGAGTTACTCATTAGAAGGTGGGCACGGGTAGCTAATCCGCTCTTCCTCCTTTTGTTCTTCGCTCTCCTCATCATCTTTTTCATCCAATGAGCTCACAGTTTCATCAATTTCTTCTTCCATAGACTCCTGCAAAATATTAGTCTTTTCTTGGACAGCAGAGGAGTCCTCAATATATGGTTTAACATAGGGATTAGAAGCATAATTATCGTAACAATATTTAAGTATGGCAAAGTTTTCAGATTTGTAAAGAGTAGCATCATACTTTTCAATCAAAGAAGCAATTTCATAAGCACCCTTAAAATCAACAAATTGTTCAATTTGTTGAACATCATAGTAATTATAAACACCCTTAGCATACGAAGATACGATTCCATTATCGCTAAACTCACATTGGTAGGGAAGGTGTTTCTTAGGGTTTTTAGAGCAACAACTAAAATCATATATTTCACATAAATTCCAAGCATAGCATTGCAAACGATGAATTTGATCCAGTAAAAGTTTCCCTTTTTCAGATATGCGGTGTCACACATAACAAGCATGCTCATCTAAAGAATTGCCCTCAACTAAGCTAGTTGGGGTTCTTGACGAGCACATAGGGATCGAAAGATGATCCAAGTAATAAGCTTCAGTGTGATAGCTTTTGAGTGGTTCTTCAACCATCGGTTCGATGAGTTACAACTAATTTTTTGGTATTTTGCGTTTCCTACCCATAACTAAAGATATAAAACAACTAATAACAGCAAATAAAAATTACTTAGTGATAAAGAAAACAAGCACACACGAGAATATTCACCCCACGCTATTGCTCCCCGGCAACGGGCCAAAAATAGGTCTTGATAACCCACAAGTATAGGGGATCAATTGTAGCCTCTTTCGATAAGTAAGAGTGTCGAACCCAACGAGGAGCTAAAGGTAGAAAAAATATTCCCTCAAGTTCTATCGAACACCGATACAACTCTATGCACGCTTAACGTTCGCTTTACCTAGAATAAGTATGAAACTAGAAGTACTTTGTAGGTGTTTTTAGATAGGTTCGAAAGATAAGAAAGAGCGCATAAATAAAAAGTAGGGGCTGCTTAAGGAAAGACACAATAAAGTAAATATAGCGAGTGTGGAAAAGTGGTGGTAGGAGTTGCGAAATTGTCCCTAAGCAATTGACTACGTTACTAGATCAATAGCAAGTTTTATGTGGGAGAGGCCACTGCTAGCATGTCATCCCTGACTTGGAATTCTATGCACTTATGATTGGAACTATTAGCAAGCGTCCGCAACCACTAACGTTAATTAAGTTAAAACCCAACCATAGCATTAAGTTATATTGGTCCCCCTTCAATCCCGTATGCATCAATTTCTATGCTAGGTCGAAGCTTCTGTCACTCTTGCCCTTCAATACATAGTCCTATCAACATACAACTAACCCTATGGTGTGATCCACGCGCGCGCTCATATGATGGGCACCAAAGAAAAGCAACATAACCACAAGAAAACTAAATCAATCATAGCAATTCATCAACCACCGATAGGACAACGAAAATCTACTCAGACATCATAGGATGGCAACACATCATTGGATAATAATATGAACATAAAGCACCATGTTCAAGTAGAGGGTACAACAGGTTGCGGGAGAATGGACCGCTGTAGATAGAGGGGGGGAAGGTGATGGAGATGTTGGTGAAGATGGCGGAGGTGTTGGTGAAGATCGCAGTGATGATGATGGCCCCCGGCGGCGTTCCGGCGCCACCGGAAGCGAGGGGGAGAGAGCCCCCCTCCTTCTTCATCTTCCTTGACCTTCTCCCTAGATGGGAGAAGGGTTTCCCCTCTGGTCCATGGTCTCCATGGCATGGGAGTGGCGAGAGCCCCTCCGAGATTGGATCTATCTCTCTGTCTCTCTCTGTTTCTACGTTCTGGTCTTCTGCCCTTTCACCGTTTTGTGTGTATATAGATATCTGTAACTCCGATTGGATTGAAACCTTCGCCCAGATTTTTCTCCGGAAATTAGTTTTCTTGCGTCCAAAGTAGAGCAGCAACCACCTTAGGGGGGCCCACGAGGGTCAGGGGCGCCCCCAGGGGGTGGGGGCGCGCCCCCTGCCTCGTGCCCCCCCTCGGGCACCCTCTCGCGTTGATTCTTCTTCCGTAATTCTCCAAATATTCCAAAAATATTCTCCGTTCGTTTTTCTCCCGTCTGGATTCCGTTTGATATGGGGTTTCTGTGAAACATAAAACGTGCAACAAACAGGAACTGGCACTGGGCATTGGATCAATATGTTAGTCCCAAAAATAGTATAAAAAGTTGCCAAAAAGTGTATGAAAGTTGTATAATATTGGCATGGAACAATAAAATATTATAGATACGAAGGAGACGTATCAACTGCTCGTCTCCTTGCCCGGAAGGGCGGTCTCCTGAATCTCCTCGTCGTGCGTTGCGGTCCACTCTGCCATGAGGAGGCCAAAAAGCAGCTTCTGCATTACAGAATATCTTGACCTAGCCCCCTGCAAGAGGGAACTGACAAAATACACAGGGTGCTGCACCATCTTCTTCTTCTGTCCCACTTCACCCATCCGCTCAGACTCTACCTCACCGGGACTGGGCCTTGCCGGGGGTTCTGGTTTGCCGGTGTCAGGCTCTGCCGGGGAGGACCCCGGCCCACCATCCGACGGCTCTGCAGCAAGTGCAGCTTCTCCCTCAAGTTCCCTCTGCGCCACTAGCGCAACACTAACCACTTGATTCATTGTTGCTAAGTACAGCAGCAACGGCTCCCATGGTTTAGGCACGACTAGTATTGGCGTGGAGGAGAGGTACCTCTTCAAATCTTGTAGTGCTGCCTGCGCCTCCGAGTCCATTTCTTGGACCCGCCTTTTTCAAAACTTTGAAAAAGGGAGGGGCGCTCAGCAGATTTGGAGATGAACCTACTCGGGCAACAGCGGCCGGCGAGCCTATGGACGTCTTTGACCCGTTTCGGTGCCTCAATCTGCTCGATCGCCTTGATCTTGTCAGGATTTGCTTCGATTCCGCGTTGAGACACAAAGAATCCAAGAAGTTTTCCGGAGGGGACACCAAACACACACTTCTTTGGGTTGAGCTTGAGGTTGATCTTGCGCAGATTTGCGAATGTTTCTTCTAAATCTTGCATGAGCGTGGCCCTGTCCTTGGTTTTGACCACTATGTCATCCATATAAGCTTCCATATTTCTATGTAGCTGGGCTCAAAACCAATCTGGACTTCTCGGGCAAATGTCGAACCAACACTCTTCAAACCGTAAGGCATTCGCACAAAATAGTACGTACCACATGGGGTGATGAACGCGGTCTTCTCTTCGTCTTCCTTCATCATGAAGATCTGGTAGTATCCTCAATAGGCATCGAGGAATGACAGCAAGTCACACCCGACAGTGGAGTCTACAATCTGGTCGATGCGTGGCAGAGGGAAGGGATCCTTTGGACAGGCTTTATTAATGTCTGTGTAGTCAATACACAGCCTCCACTTCCCATTCGCCTTACGTACCACCACCAGATTGGCCAACCACGTGGGCTAGAGTACTCCTCTTACCAGGCCTGCCACCTCCAACTTCCTGATCTCTTCAATGATGAACTCTTGTCGCTCCAAAGCTAGCTTGCTGACCTTCTGCTTGACTGGTCGCGCGTGAGGACAGACAGCAAGATGGTGCTCAATCACCTCCCTGGTAACGCCGGGGATGTCAGATGCTTTCCATGCAAACACATTGACATTCGCCCACAGGAAGGCGACGAGCGCGCTTTCCAATTTGCTGTCGAGGGTGGAGCTTATAGTGAAAACCCCGCCCGTGTCGTCCTCCTTGACGGACACCTTCTTGGTTTCTGGTGGTGCAGCCTTAAAATTCTTGCTCTTGCCGGTGGAGCTCTCTGGCACGTCCTCAATAGGAGCATAGCACTTCGAAGAGGTGCGCTTGCCGGAGTGGGTGCAGGAGGTCTTGCCGGCCTTCTTCCTTCCCGGGCTTCAGCGGCAAGAGCAAGTGCCCTGGCGGCAGTTGCTGCAACTGCCTCTCGGTAGAGTTGGTCGGCGCAGATGAGCGCGTCTTTCTTGTCAGAGGGAACGGTGATGATGGTTAGCGGCCCTGGCATCTTCAATGTGTTGTAGGCGTAGTGGGACGCCGCCATGAACTTGGCCAGCGTCGGGCGGCCAAGGATCCTGTTGTACGACAGGGGGATCTCGGCAACATCAAAGATAATCTTCTCCGTCCTGTACTTCAGCTCGCCCCCGAAAGTAACGGGCAGCATGATTTTAACTTTCGGCTGACTCCTTCCCGATTGACCCCATGGAATGTGCCTGTCTCCTCGAGATCTCCATCAGGAATCTGCAGCTTCTTGATCACATCGGGGGAGATCAAATTCAGACCGGCCCCACCGTCGACCAGCACTTTTGTCACCTTGAGGTTGCGTATTGTTGGTGAAACCAACAACGGCAAACACCTGACCGCATTGTGCGATCAAGGGTGATCCTCGGTGTCAAAAACGATGGGCGTGCGGGACCACTTCAGCGGCTTCTAGGCATCTTACGCCGGCTCCACCGCAGTGACCTCACGCGCCCACTGCTTCATCTGGCGATGTGAGGTGTGCAACGAGGCGCCACCGTCGACGCACATGGCCTCTGTGTATACGGAACTCGTGCTTGCCGGACTCGTCGTCCTCGTCGTGATCATCATCTTCCTCTTTCTTGTCGCGGCCTCAAGCGGGCCTCTCTTGTTGGTCATCTTTGCCGCGGCGACCCCCTTGGCCACCACGCTTCTTGTCGGACCCCTCGACACCATCCTGACCCTTCTCCTTGTCCCGCCTTTCATATTCAGCCTTCTGCTTTTCTGCAAGCAGCTCAACTTATCGGTAGTTCTCGAGGTCATGGTCCTTGGTGCGATGGATCTTGCAGTACTGCTTGTCGGAGCCTCCTGGCTTGCCGGCAGCACACTCGGCAACCACCTTGCCAGGGTGGTCAGCCTTGGCCTTTTTGGCGGCGCCGGGCTCGCCGGATCCCTCGATGGCAAGCACAGTCTTGCCCTTACGCTTCCTGTTGCGGCACCGGCCCTTCTTCGTCGGGGCGGTGGTGTCTTCGTATGTGGAGTCGTTTTCCACACCGGCGTCTTCGCCGGGGTACTTCCTCTCCTCTTCAGCTCGGGCACATCTACCGGCCAGAACATAGAGTTCGGCCACATCCTTGACCTTGTTCATCGCCAACTCTTCACGCATCTTGCAGTTGTGCACATTCTGATGGAATGCGCTAATGACAGCGGCGGGATGGACATCTGGGATGTTGTACTGCACCCGACTGAACCTCTGTATGTACTTGCACAGGTTTTCACCTTCTTTCTGGGGGATGATATGCAAATCACTTGCATGGCCATGAGCTTGGTGGCCTCCAGTGAAGGCACCAACAAACTCATGACACAAATCCGACCAAGAAGAAATGGAATCTACTAGCAAGTGCATCAACCATGACATGACGTTGGGTTTGAGTGCCAACGGGAAGTAATTGGCAAGCACCTTGTCGTTGCGAGCTCCAGCAGCTTGCATCGCGATGGTGAAGATGCTGAGGAACTCCAATGGGTGGGTCTTGCCGTTGTACTTCTCGCCAACATCGGGCTTGAACATGCGATGGGAGGGCCACTGGAACTGCCGCAGCTCTCGGGTAAAGGCTGGGCAACCCACCTCATAAGGCAGGTCGTCGGGGCCTCCCGGCGCCAGGTGATCCATAGTGGGCCCCGCACGCTGATCTGACTGATGGCGCGTCTGCCGTCGTCATTCAATGGTAGTTCGAGCGTCTTCCTGGGCCCATTCCTGAAGGACTTGACATTGGTCGCAGCAGGTTCGCGGGTCGGACGACGCAGTGGAGACATGCACCGGCTCAGCAAGACGTCGGCGTGAGGGTCCCGTTGGGAGCGGCTCGTCTTTGTTGGCGAAGCTGACAAGGCTTCGGATGGTGGCCCTCCACTCGTCGAGCTTCTCCGCAGCAGGGGGGAAGTCGAGGAGCAGCTGCACGCATGCCAGCGCTTCCGTCGGCGTAGGCGGCGGCGAGAGCTGCGTAGACCATGACGCGCTCCGACTTCTAACCGGGTTAGAAGGGGCTCTATCACGGTCCGCGGTCGCACGCCGCTTGCACCAGCGTCTGAGCGCGCATGCCGTCCTAGTTCGTCCTGCAAGTGGCGCACATGGATCTTTCCGCCGTGGTGCCCGGAGGCTCCGGCATCGCGGTGTTGCTCATCGCTGCTGCTTTGGGAAGAAGCGCGCTGGCGCCAAGGTGCCGTAGAGGCTGCGGCGCCGCCCGTGGGTAGCGCGGCCCCGCCCCCGGACCCAGCGGCATGTGGCTCATCGTCTCGGATTCGGACAATATCGCTCGCCTGGCTCTGATCGCCAGAATGTCGTGGATGCCCGTGGGCCACGTCTTCGGCCCCATCCGTGGCCACCCGGCCGCCTGCTCGTGCTGGCACGGACGGGCCGGCCCCGAACGAGCCGATCGTTGTGATCCCCTTTCTATTGGGGGCCATGGTGATGATGAAGTCGGTGTGCTAACCTTCAATCCGGATTTTCACAGCTTACGCCCCCTACCCGGCACGCCAAAGATGTCGGGGGAAACGTCACCTACGGGATCACGAAGAATCCCTTTTGCTATGGTTGGCGGGTGCGGGGCTGTGGAAAGAGCAGGTTTGAAAGATCAACGCAGGGGGATTATCCAGGTTCGGGCCGCAAGTGATGCGTAATACCCTACTCCTGTTGGTTTATGTTTATCTGCTGTTCTTGGACTAGCTACAAAGCATGCAGGGTCCAAAAAGTCTGAATCCTCTCTCAGTACACCGTGGGCCTCCTTTTATAGTCCAAAGGGGCTGCCACAGTGGCACACAGGACGTAGAAAGTTGTACAATAGTTGAGTCTATCTCCTGGCACCATAGGACAGATGCATTAAATGCGCTGCCGACGTGCCCTTCTTGCTTTATAGGGGACGGCAAGGAAGCTCGTCCCAGTTGTCGCCGCCTCACCTGGCTTCGACGCGCGTCCGAGCTGACGAGGTGTGTAGTGCCACACTGGCTGGCTGGCTGCTGAGTTGGTGCGGTGGCAGAGTCTTCACAAAGATCTACATGCCACCACGCAGGTGCTTGCGGAGTTGGCCTGGAAGCTGCACGTCGCAACACAGGTGCCTGCCTAGTTGGTGGGCTGGCAGTTGTGTGGGAACGGCGGTGGAGCCTTGGTGGGTGTGGGCCTGGCTGCGGCCCCGCGGATGTCTTCGGCAAGAGTCTTGCCGGGGCCCCGACAAGGGTCTTGCCGCGGCGTCGTGGGCATCCCCGGCAAGGGTCTTGTCGGGGGGTCTTGTGGGTATCCTCGGCAAGGGTCTTGCCGAGGATCTTCGTCTCCTGATTCTCATCTAGTCTTGTATGTTCTTGGTCTTCACAAAGATCTGCATGCCACCACGGAGGCACCTCCCGAGCTTTGGTTCTAATGTGGTTGAGGACATCGGAACTCTTAGGTTCAAGGGTGGCGGCCCAGCTGGCGTTGGACAAGTTGCCCCGGCAAGGTTCTTGCCGGGGTCGTGAAGGCCGCCCCGACAAGGACCTTGCCGAGGGAGTTTCACCTCGCCCCTCAGCTCTTCATGCTTCTGGTCTTGAGCACGGATCTGGTAATCCTCGTTTCTTTGCTTCCTCTGCCCCGCCAAGCGTGGCTACGGGCATGGGGCTGCATCTGCCCGCTGTGACGCCCTCGATTAAATCGTATACTAAGCATACACGCAAATATGTATGATCAAGATCGAGGACTCACGGGAAGATATCACAACACAACTCTAGACACAAATTAAAATAATACAAGCTTTATATTACAAGCCAGGGGCCTTGAGGGCTCGAATATATAAGCTCGAAAATACAAGAGTTAGCGGAAGCAACAATATCTGAGTACAGACATAAGTTAGACAAGTTTGCCTTAAAAGGCTAGCACAAAAGCAACATCGATCGAAAAGGCAAGGCCTCCTGCCTGGGAGCCTCCTAACTACTCCTGGTCATCGGCGGCCTCCACTTAGTAGTAAGCACCCTCGTGGTAGTAGTAGTCGTTGTCGAAGGTGGCGTCTGGCTCCTGGGCTCCACCATCTGGTTGCAGCATCCGGGAAAAATGGAAAGAGGTGGAAAAGGGGGAGCAAAGCAACCGTGGGTACTCATCCAAAGTACTCGCAAGCAGGGATCTACACTACATATGCAACATTATCAAAGGGAGGCTATATATGTGGACTGGACTTCATAAATGCCAGAATAGAGGGGAGAGTCTAGTCCTATCGAAGACTAGCATCTTTAGCATCTTCAAGCATCTCCAATGGTCTTGCAGCATTAGAAGAGTATAGAATAGCATATATAGAGTAGCACCAACTTACCCACCACGCTCCAAGTGTCTCATTATCGTGGGATGTGCTATCGATAGATTGGGATACAACTCCCAATGTCCGTTACCATAGGACAGGCAATCGATACATTTTTTCTTCCCTGCAGTGGTGCACCAACTTACCCACCACGCTCGATTAACTCGGCGGACACACTTTACGGGTCATGCCCGGCCTTTGCCAAACGATACGCGCAACCCGATCTAGGCTTAATAGAGAGGTTGACATGCGGACTAAACCTATGCCCCTAGGGGTCATGGGTCATCGCCCCGGGAACTCCTGCACGTTGTGTGGGTGGCCGGTGAGCAGACCTAGCTACCTCCTTTAACAAGCCAGGTTCTTACGCAGTCCAACCAGACGCGCACCACTCAGTCGCTGACGTCTATTAAGCTTCGGCTGATGCATACGGCGTAGAACACCCATACTATGCCCACGTGATGGTTAGTGCTATCAGGACAGAGGCCCCTCGGATCAAATATCCAAACCGTTAGTGTGTTGGTAGTGCGGTCACGAGCAGAGACTCACGAAAGATGTGACCCCGTCGCCCCATCTCGAGGACTTGCGGCAAGGGCTAAGAATGCCCGGCCACGCCTCGTATTCAACTCTCGGGTACCCTCCAGATCAACCCGTCTCCACATCACTCGGGGGTACCCCTCAGGGTCGACCCTCCTTTCCAAGTAACAGTTGTAAAGTTCAAGTATTCATGTGTCCAAACATCAAGGGGAAAACCCGATGAATCACCCCCGATGAATTCCACTCGATGTAATCATCAAGGTGAACGTAAGAGAAACCACCCTCGAGGTTCACACTTGAGGGGTTGCACGACAGAGTCGTAACGGAAGTGGTTAAAGAGGAAATCACCCTCGATGACCACGGCCGAATAGCTACACTACAGAGATCTCATCAAGAGTGATGTATGAGGTTCCACCCTCGGCACTCGATGGTAACTCTGCAGAGTCGAGCAACAAAAGGGGCGTGATGTGCGGAGTCGGGGCCTGGACGTCGATCACGTTGATCGAGTCATCGAACCTAAAGCGGGGCAACTGGGACAAGGTGGGGGTCACTGATGGATCACTAACCAACCTATACTAAGCAGTTTAGGATAAGCAGGTAAGGTACAATAGCAGATACAAAAGCAGGCTATGCATCAGAATAGGAGCAAACAACAACAGTAGCAAAATCTAATGCAAGCATGAGAGAATGGAATGGGCGATATCGGGATGATCAAAGGGGGCTTGCACGGAAGCTCTGCTGAAAAGAAAGAAGTGTAAATGCGTCGACGTAGTCGATCACAGGGGCATCATCAGCCTCGGGGTCTACCGGAGAGAAGAGGGGGAAGAAACAGTAAATACGGAGCAAAAAAAGCAACACAAAATATAACAAGGCAATACGCAGTGCCAGGGGTGATCTAACGCGGGGATGGGTGATACTGGCGAAGGGGGGAAACATCCGGGAAAGTATTCCCGGTGTTTAACATTTTCGGGCAGATGAGACGGGGTGGATCGTTGCATGTTCACCATGCTAGGGACGTGCGACGGATGAACTGACTGCGTATTTGGGTTTGTCTCGTCGTTCTGAGCAACTTTCATGAATAAAGTATTTTCATCGAAGTTACGGTTTAATTTCTATTAATTTTTAAAGCTTTAAATCATTTTATAAATTTCTGGAATTGTTTAATACGAGTTTGACCAACTCAAAATGACTGGTCAAATAGTGAAGGGGGTGGCCCACGTGTCATAAACTATACCTAAACAAATAATTAAATCTAACCTTTTTTAATGAGGGCCTACATGTCATCTACTACTAGACTAACTTAGCACTAATTTAATCCTAAGCTAGACAAAACAAGGGCCGGCTCATACACACACACCTACGCACACATCTAGCGGCAACAGCACACATAGCAGCAGCTCCTAGTGGCAGCAGCTTGCGAGCAAGGCAGCGATAGCAGTAGAGCAGCGGTAACTTTTTTTTTTTGAGAATCACCGGGGGAGGAGTCCCTCCACCTGAATATATTGCTTAAAGTGGCCATAATGTTAGGAGAGTGATCCAGTTTATAAGGAAACTCGGATCAAAAACCTTAACAAATTGACCCCGTTTATAAGGAAAACCGAGCCAAAAACCAAACAAGTAACAAGTGTTACAAGAAAAGGAGAGGAATATGACGCCTAACATAAGGCAAGACCTAGCTAGAAACTAACATGACAAGGTAGATGAGGGGTGCGTCGAGGGATCACAATACCAAGACTCCACAAACAGCCTAACGCACCGCACCGGCGTGCGTACCAAACCCCCACGGCACAACAGAGGAGCATCCACAATGAACGAGTGCCAACGAACCTTGACTGAGAGCTCCGCCACGGAAGTTCAAGACGATTAGCAAGTCGGGGAGGCGTCATTGCGTCGTCATTGAGCAAAGATGAACCAAGACGAGACCAAGAGCCCGATGCTCGCCTCAACAGAACAGGGTCTTCAGCATGCATAGCAGCAGGCTGGAGACCACACGTAGGACAGCCGAAGAGAAACACCTGAAGAAGAACACACCACCCTCGGTCCTGAGCATGCCACACCACCACCACCACAACACGAACCACCGTCAACTAGACGCACCAACTGAAGCCGTCGTTTGGGTCTCCAAGATGACGCCTCCAAGGGGGTAGTGTTGTCGAGGACACAACACCGCCATCCGATCCGGCAAGCCCGATCTTAGGTTTTCACTCGGAGACCACAAAGCAAAGTATTGTAGGTGCTAGAGCTCCACAACGGCACCTCCTGCAAGGAAAAGCGGCGTCCATAGGCGTCGTTGCCGCCAGCATCGACTTAGTCGATGCAGGGTTCTCACCCGGAGTTTGAGCACATCCCTAAAATAAGATGACAGCCGACCACCACCACCATCGAACCCTTCAAAAGACGAAGAAGCACGAGAAGCCACCGGAGCCAACCGCACCTTGCGGAGACCACCGACAACAAAACGTCAACACTAGGCACCAGATCCATCAACGGCCGCCCCAGCGCAGGCCATCGGACGAAGCGCAGGCCACTGAGCCCTTCCGAGCACCATGCCGGCAAGGAGGAGAGGAGCACTGCCCGAGGCCAGGAACCACCATGGTCCGGGTTGTAGCCATACACATCAGGTGTGTCGGTGCTCCGGGAACGGGGGTACCCAGACTTGCCTGCCTGCGGCCTGCGGCGTGGCTCAAGGGGTGGCCCAGTACGGCTCATCTTCATCAGCACAAGCTCAAGACCCTCGCGAGGGGCCAAGCCTCGCAGGGCGGATGTCAGGCTGGCTCGCGAGGAGGCGGAGAGATCAAGGCGGGGTACCTCACGAGGTGCCCATGACACAAGCCATGACGACCAAGGGCGCCAAAGGGCGCCAGCCCGCCAAGATGTCCTCATTTCCTCTTTGGTGCAAAGGAGGCAAGCGCGGCGAGAGTATCAAGCAAAGGCAGCCGTTTCGGTGCAACAAGACCAAGACCATCGCAACGGCAGGAAGGAGGTCATCATGGAACCCAAGCCGGCGTCACCACCAGAGCCTTTGACATGCGAGGACCAACTTTAGTCAGGATAAGTGTACTAGATGTTCCCCTTCAAAATGGACAATTGTTAGCGCCCTTCCCGCTCAATATTTGGGAAGAGGCCCAAGGCCTCTGCCTATAAATAGGACTAGCCACCCACAGGGGAGGAGGATCCAGGATCCGGAATCGAGAACAGAGCTAGAGATCAAGCAATCTAGAGAGAGAGAGAGCGACCGAACTCCTCCTAGCAGTTCGTCGCACCGGCCAAGAACAGACCCTCGCGAGGCTGTTCTTCCTTGTACTGTTCATCATCAGCCCAAGAGGCAATCCACCACACCACACCTTTGGAGTAGGGTGTTACACCACAATGGTGGCCCGAACCAGTATAAACCGTGTGTCTCTTGTGTTGTTCTTTTGGTAGTTTTAGATCCTAGCGAAGCGACGAGGCGCAGGTAGGTAGGAGGCGAGATCTCCGCATGCACCCCAGAGTTCAAACCTAGAGGGTCTGCCGAAACCTGAAATCCGACATTTGGCGCGCCAGGTAGGGGTGCACCGGAATCCGTCTTCCTCCGCCTTGTTCTTCGTCGCCCATCACATCCATGTTAGACGCTCGTCGGGCCCGCGCCGAGCGCCGGGCCGCTCTCGCTACCCGCATCGCCCAGACGGCCCCCGTCGGCAGCCGCCCCTGCCGTTCCCGTCGCTTTGCCGTCAACGCCGCCACCGCCCGGCGAGGAACGAGCAGCAAGCATCGCCCCGGCATCCGTCCGTAAGGCGAGGCGGCCGTACCGCTTCTCCTTCACTCGCCTCATTGGTTCTTCGTCTCGCGCGCGCTCAGCGCTCGACAACGAGCTCTGTGCTACCGCTTGCCGACGACGTCTACGAAGAGTGGCTCGACCGCGTCACCGAGCTCGTCCGCGCCGCAGGGGGCTCCCCCGCGCCGTCCTTCTCGCTGCACCGCGCCCTGCCCTGCACGGGCGATGAAGCTCCAGGGGCGCCTATGCCGCCTCCCCCTCAAGAAGGCGCCCTGGCCCCAAGGCGCGCGGCCCCTGGGCGGAACCCACTCCGTCCGGCACCACCACAGCAAGAGCAGAGCTATCAAGAGGTCCCTCGCCCCCAAGAAGCTGCCCGAGTGGTCCCTGCGCCGGCCCGTCACAACCGTGCTCCTGCTCCAGCACGCCAAGACCCCGCGCTGCTCCCAGTGGCAGCGCGTGGGGACCCGCAAGACCAGGCTCTTCGTCACCAAAGGCCCCCCGTGGCCACAGCAGGATGCCGCGCCTTCACCACCGAGCTGCCTTGTCGCGTGGCCCGGCAAGTTCAAGCCAGACCTGCCTCCTTGCTACGGCAGCACGGCCGACCAGTGAGTTCCTCCAGCTCTACGAGCTGGGCATCAGCCACCAACAGGGACGAGAAGGTCATGGCGAACTGGTTTCCCATGGCACTCAAGGACGGGGCCCGCACCTGGCTCCTGAACCTGGCTCCTGGCACGATCTCCTCCTGGGACGAGATGCGCGCCTGCTTCATCGCCAACTTCCAAGGTACTCGTGACCGGCCTCCTGCCGTGAGCGACATACGCCGCATCAAGCAGCAGCCAGGAGAGACCCTGCAGAAGTACATCTAGCGCTTCAACAACGCACGCCTCAAGATCCCCAAGGTGACCGAGGAGGCCATCATCTCAGCCTTCTCCGACGGTGTGCGTAACGTCAAGATGAAGGAGGAGCTGGCGATGCATAAAGATCTGTGCACATCCTTGGAGCTGTTCAACTTGGCGACCAAGTGCGCTAGGGCTGAGGAAGGACGCCTTTCCCTCCTCGAGCTGCCACCGCACTCCGTAAGAGAAGAAGCCCAAGGTCAAGGACGTGAAGCGCAAGGGGGCTGCCGTGCTCGCTGTAGAACCAGATACCAAGCGAGGCAGAGATCAGCCCGAGTCTTCCAAGGGCAGCCGGTACTGTGTGTACCACGACCTCCACACCCACAACACAAACGAATGTCAAGATCTCTGAGCCGTGCGAGAAGGAAGAATCGGTCGATGCCCCGACCGCAATGATCAAGGCTACGGCCGAGGAGGAGGAAGAAACGCAGGACGCTGGGAAGACCGTGGCCCTCGCCAAGGGTGGCGTGGCTGACCTCGCGAGGATCGCTGGCAGGATCAGCCTCGCGAGGATCGCCCGCAAGGGAACGCAGGCCTCCCTCCTCTGCCGCCGCAGCCAAGGAGAAATGAGGACCATCATCAGGACGAGGGGGCTAGGGGCTTCCAGGAGCCGCGCGCGATCGCTTGCATCCTGGGCGGAGCTCAAGCCCGACCTCTCAACGCATCTTCAAGCGGTTCGCCCTTGAAGTGAATGCAGTCCTCCCAAGCTCGAAGCCACACGCCCTCTCGGGTGGTCAGCATGCGCCATCACGTTCAGCTCAGCGGATCAGCTCAAGTCTTGTGACCACGGCCGAGTCCTCCCGATGCTTTGTTCCCCAATCATCAACAGCGTGCAAGTTACCAGGACCCTCATCAATGGCGGAGCAGGGCTCAATGTCCTGTTCGTAGAGACATTCAACAATCTCCAAGTGCCTTACAATCAGCTTCAGCCAACCAAGCCTTTCTCTGGAGTCACTGATGGCTCCACAGTTCCGATTGGGCAAGTCCGCCTCCTTGTCACCTTCGGAGCGCGCGACAACTACCGTACCGAGCTCATCGACTTCGATGTCGCCCACATTCGCCTGCCATACAATGCCATCCTTGGGTACCCAGCTCTGGCCAAGTTCATGGCCGTGACTCATCACGGCTACAACATCCTCAAGATGCCAGGAAGCGGCGGAGTCATCACGGTGCCTTGTGAAGAAAGAGACGCAGTGTGCTCCCTGGAGCGAGCTTTTCAAGCCGCGTCACTTGAAGACCCAGATCGCAGGAGCGGGAGGCTCCCCGAGACTGCTCCCAAGAAGAAGAAGACATCGCCAGGCCCGACCCCTCGGGAGGCAGGCCCCTCAGGGTCCGTGCCTGTTCAGGGGGCACCTCCTTCTATCGCATAGGAAGGCGCGCCCGGTGCCCTCCTCAAGCAAGGCTCGGGGGCTCTCTCCTGGAGGGCCACCGACCTTGCTAAGGTCACGAGGGAGGCGCTTGCGCACCACTTGGAGGCATGTTTCAAAGCACGTTTCCCTCCGGAAGGAGTGAGGCAAGGAGGGCCAAACCCTCAGGAGTTCGTCAGCCAGATCATTCAGGAGCTGCAGGAGTCAAGAGTCATGAGTGGCAGCCGCGCCACTCCGGCCGTAGCTCCCCATCCAGGCGAGGATGGAGGGCTGCGCGTCTGCATCAACATACCAGGGCTCAACCGATCCGCCTCTCAGGAGCGCTTCTGGCCCTCACGCGTGGGGCGCTGCGCAGGTCCGCCCCACAGCTACGTTCGCATGCTCTACAGCATGCCGAACACGGCCGCCACGCACCAGCGCCTCATGGGGAGCATCCTGGAGGCTCAAGAGGCCAGGCATTCCGCAGTCCTGGCGGAGATGGAGATGGTCCACGAGGAGCCACGAGCGCCTCCGGAGCCTCCCGAGGCTCCTAGGCCTGGGGGCTCGTGAAGATCGGCTTCCGCAGCCCACGACGTCTGCTACTTCAGCATCCCTTCATCTTCAACGTTATCAGGTGACATCCTTCAAGTTTCATTTCCAGCTGGGAGCGCCCCCCAGGGCTGCATCATTCCCAGGCCACGTGGATTCGTCCCTGCGGCGTGTATCGCTTTTACTTCATGTTCTTAGCTTACTTTATCGGGGGCACCCCTCGGGCTGCATCATCCCCAAGTCGCTCGGGCCAGACCTAGCGACGTCTGCCTTCCCTGCACCTATCTAAATGAACTTGCTCGCCGTGATTAACGTGATTGACCTAGTCACCCGCTCAATTGACACCAACTGATGGAGCTGCTCCCCAACGGCACGACGCTTGCGCATGGGTCCGTCCCTGCAACGTCGACAAACCTGAATGGTTGAGCTCTGGCCGCGGCAGCCCCGCACGGCGCCACCTCGTCGGGCCTTCAGTGCCTCGTCACCCCTCCAAAGCAACCAACGGCTGACCGTCGCTTGTCATGGCGGACTCTTGTTCTTCTTGTGGTGAGCCTGCAGGATCTCTTCAAGGTGCAGCACCAGGCGAGGCCCTCACGGCGTCTTCTTCACTCTCGCCCACGCGAACCGCTTGCACGTTAAAGGAGGGGTACCTGAGCATCGCGACTCATGGGCTCCTGCTGGCTCTCCAGCCCTCACCCTCTGGCCTTGTCCACGGCATCGCGACCTGGCATACCAGCGACGGCTGAGACCCGCTCGAGGGCCGGGACCCGAGGACATAGAGCAGAAAGGGGAGCAAAGGCGAGAGGGAAGAGGCACGCGGGGACCTCGCCAGGCAACCCCTCGCCTGCCGATGCGCGGACCTAACGTCGCACCAGGAAGCGGTTCCTGACCCCCGAGATAAGTCACCCTCCGGAAACACTAGCTATCGCAGCACCGACCTCGCACCTAATGCAATCCCGTGTTAGCAACGTCGTGCTCCTTTCCCACCGAACGATGGCTGCTTGAGTGCTAAAGGGGGCCTCCTGAGCATCAC
The DNA here is from genome assembly GCA_021605145.1 of Aegilops bicornis. Classification (NCBI taxonomy): domain Eukaryota; kingdom Viridiplantae; phylum Streptophyta; class Magnoliopsida; order Poales; family Poaceae; genus Aegilops; species Aegilops bicornis. The sequence goes on from CM038670.1 coordinate 344,577,500, forward strand.
GACTCAGCGGCTCTTACTGGACCCCGGGCCGCTCACCTCCTGGCCTTGACCACGGCATCGCGACCTGGCATACCAGCGACGGCTGAAGCCTGCCTTGGGACCGGGACCTGTCGGCGCAGAGCACCAAGCCCTCGTGAGGTTTGAAAGGGGGAACTAAGCTAAGACGGAATGAGCATCTCACACTACTTCACGACAAGGATCATATTAACAAACAGAACCACAGGCACCTTACAAGCCCCCGCAGGCGCGCTGCGATTCCTCGCGAGGAACAGAGGGAGCAGATCCTAAAGAACGCTTAACTACACGTGCCTCCGCGAGACGCCATCATCAACGATGGCCGCCAGCACCGGCGCCAACCTCATCGGATCGGAGGCACCGGCGGCCTGACGAGCCCGCCCTGCTCCGAGAGCGGCGCAAGCTCGGGGGCTCATAGCTGTAGTCGCTCGTCTCCGGAGTCGCGAAGAGCTCGGCGGAGTCGCTGGATCCTCCGCCGCCTCCGTCGCCTGAGGAGCTGCTGAGGGAGTCGGCGAGCCTGGTCCTTGCCGCGGCAGGGCCCCGACCACCTCTCTCGGGGAAGCACTCCAGCCGGCGTCCTTCCGCGTCGAAGACCTTGAAGAGCATCATGGAAGCACCATCGTACTCCAGGTGGATCGCAAGGGCGCCCCTCGTCCTGCAGACCCGGGAGATCTCGCCCCAGCCTCGAGTCATGAAGATTTTGCCTGGAGCAACGACCGCGACCTCCGCTTCGGTCGCGAGGGTGCTGCAGCCGGCGTGCTGCAACCAGAGCTCCAAATATCCCCCATGCGGCATCACGAAGGCGAAGGAGGGAGGAAGGGGGATTTAAGACTGAGGAGGCATGGCAGCGTGGAGCACAAACTCTCGAGAGGAGCCCTCGGCATGGACTCCAGGAGGGACAACGCGCACCGCCCGTGACTGCGCAGACGCCCGGCAATGGCGTTGTCCATGGCTCTCGACGTCAACTCCTTCAGGGCCCTCAAAGTGGGCGTACAAGGGCAGCGGGAACCCTGGCGGAGGCCGCTCGCACCAGGGCCTCGACACCTCCTGCCGGGCGCCCTCATCTCGGTGGCATAGGGCTAGCCGTTTCTTCGGTGGAAGCGGGTCGGGACCCTCTCGGGGAGCCTTTCCCTTCTCTTCCGCAGAGAACCGGCGGATCGGAGCCATTGCCGCAAAGTGGACCAAGGACGGAGAAGAAGGAGGAGCAAGAAGAGATGGACCGGAAGGGCATGCGCCATTCCGTACTTATAGCCGGGGAAGGCCAACCGTCGACCTCCACGATCGCAGGTAATCATGACCCGCTTTGCATGCAGGGACTTGTGAATTCGTGCAGTCGCCGAGGCGTCGCGGGGAAGCAGGAGCGCCCACGTCCAATCAACCGCCACGCGGCTCCCAAGGCCGCAGGCTGTTAGGGCCCACGGCTCTTCGCACTTGCCCCTTCGCTTCTCTGCTAAGCCAAGTCCAGGCGCGCCTTGGGCCCAGGGGCTACTGTCGGCGTTCTGGGAACGGGGGTACCCAGACTTGCCAGCCTGCGGCCTACGGCGTGGCTCAAGGGGTGGCCCAGTACGGCCCATCTTCATCAGCACAAGCTCAAGACCCTCGCGAGGGGCCAAGCCTCGCGGGGCGGACAACAGGAAGCTTCCTCAGGCACGGCCTCGTCAGGCTGGCTCGTGAGGAGGCGGAGAGATCAAGGTGGGGTACCTCACGAGGTGCCCATGACGACAAAGGGCGCCAGGCGGGCGCCAGCCCGCGCAGTGTCCTCATTTCCTCTTTGGTGCAAAGGAGGCAAGCGCAGGCGAGAGTATCAAGCAAAGGCAGCCGTTTCGGTGCAACAAGACCAAGACCATCGCAACGGCAGGAAGGAGGTCATCGTGGAGCCCAATCCGGCGTCACCACCAGAGCCTTTGACAGGCGAGGACCAACTTTAGTCAGGATAAGTGTACTAGATGTTCCCCTTCAAAATGGCCAATTGTTGGCGCCCTACTCGCTCAATATTTGGGAAGAGGCCCAGGGCCTCTGCCTATAAATAGGACTAGCCACCCACAGGGGAGGAGGATCCAGGATCCGGAATCGAGAACAGAGCTAGAGATCGAGAAATCTAGAGAGAGAGAGAGCGACCGAACTCCTCCTAGCAGTTCGTCACACCGGCCAAGAACAGACCCTCGCGAGGCTGTTCTTCCTTGTACTGTTCATCATCAGCCCAAGAGGCAATCCACCACACCACACACTGGAGTAGGGTGTTACACCACAATGGTGGCCCGAACCAGTATAAACCTTGTGTCTCTTGTGTTGTTCTTTTGGTAGTTTTAGATCCTAGCGAGGCGACGAGGCGCATGTAGGTAGGAGATGAGATCTCCGCGTGCACCCCAGAGTTCGAACCTAGAGGGTCTGCCGGAACCCGAAATCCGACAAGGTGTGCCAACACGCCCCACGCGCGCCATCGCACACCCGTCGGAGACCAAAACCGAAGCACCGCCACACCAACAGAAAGCAGTGAGATCAAGACCGGCTGCTGAAAGTGCGTTATATCGACTAGAGGGGGGGTGAATAGGCGATTTTTATGACTTCTTCACTGAGGAATTTGCCGGTGAGGAAATTCCTTAGCGAAGAACTACTTGCAGCGGAATAAGTACTCAGAAGTAAGCATAACAGATTACAAGCATAGTCATCATGATGAAATGAAGACAATCACAGAGTCTGAAAAGCGTAATCACAGGATAACACAAGATGAAGACAAAGCGGTGAAGAAATTGAGCTGAGGAAATTGAGAAAGTCTTCAGTCAAAGTCTTCAAACACAGATATGAACAAATACTCAACACAGTAATGAGGAAATGAAAGGGTTGAGGAAATAGAACTAGTTTGGTTGGTGAAGACACTGATTTGGTAGACCAGTTCAAGCTGCTTTGTCTCGGTTATGCGTCTGGTTGGAGCGGCTGAGTATTTAAACTCGAGGACACACAGTCCGGACACCCGATCCGAGCACGCAGCTCGGGACACCAAGTCCTCACCGTATTCTCCTTGAACTAAGGTCACACAGACCTCGTCCAATCACTCGTGGTAAGTCTTGAGGCGACTTCCAAACCTTCCACAGACTTGGTCACTCGGCGATCCACAATTCCTCTTGGATGCTCTAGACCATGACGCCTAACCGTCTGGAAGTAGCACAGTCTTCAAAGGTAACAAGCGTCGGATCCACGCAGGATCAATTTCTTGATGATGCTCAATCACTTTGGGTTTGTTGGGGTTTGGTTTTGGGTTTTCCTCACTTTTGGGTTTTCCTCACTTGATGATTTTCTCTCAAAGTCCTCGGAGGATGGGTTGCTCTCAAATGACAAGTGTCAAGTTCTCTCGGGCAGCCAACCAGCTAGTGGTTGTAGGGGCGGCTATTTATAGCCTAGGGAGCAGCCCGACATGATAAGACATAAATGCCCTTCAATGATATGACCGTTAGGTGGATAAGATATTTTGGGACAGCTAGCGCTTGGCAAAGACCTTGATCGGAAATTTGACTCTCAAATTCCTCGGGGCTATCATGTTCCTCCTTTGTGTAGGCAATTCGCCTTTGGTGAATTCCTAACTCCTCGGTCGAACAAATTCCTCGTGACCGGAAGAGCTTCGTCTCACATCGAAGAAATTGACTGAACTGTATGAGATTTCAAAAGCTTCACTCGAAGGGATTGGTAGGTGTAGGATTTTGAGTTGAGCATCAAATGGAAATTTTTCCTTAGTATTTCCTCGACCCCCTTTAACAAAGACGGTGTTTCCTATGACTCAAGAAAGAGAAAATGAAACTACGAAAACAAAAGTCTTCACGCTTCATGTTCCTCAAGTGAATACCAAGTCTTCAAGGTCACACCAATTTCTTCACTTTCAAAGTCTTCAGAAAGTCCTCAGGATATCAAAGTCTTCAGATGAAGAACTTCATTTTTAGGGGTCGACTTTCTCTGTAAATATCAAACTCCTCATAGACTTATAGACCTGTGTACACTCACAAACGCATTAGTTACTTAACCTATAAGTCTTCAATACACCAAAATCACTAAGGGGCACTAGATGCACTTACAATCTCCCCCTTTTTGGTGATTGATGACAATATGGGTTAAGTTTTCAACGGGGATAAACATATGAATTGTAAATACTGATAATGAGGAATTTGATTGCAATATATAGTAGAACTCCCCCTGAAGATGTGGATAGTGAGGAATTTGCTTTTGAGGCAATGCACATTTGAAGAATTGAATCATGGAGATCTCCCCCTATATCTTGTAATTCATACACGCATTTGACATATAATATGAAGAATTTGAAATGCATGATGAAATATGGTGCTTGATGAATTTCAGCATGAGGAATCATAGCACATAAAGTATCAAAGCACAAGTAGATTTGCTATGAAGCATAGTGCAAAATCATAATGCATCAAAAGTATCAAAGCACCATAGGGTTTAAGATTACAACTCGATCCAATAAAAGTTTCAGAAGAACGAGAGTTGTAACTTAACAAAAAAATTGTATATAGGCAATAAACTAGACCCGCTTGAAGACTAACTCAAATTTCTCCCCCTTTGTCATCGAATGACCAAAAGGATCAAACCGAGGACTAACGCTCTTGAAGAATATCAAGTTGAAGACGGAGCGCCTTGACATTGTCGGGGTTGTTTGTTGAAGTAGGACCAGCAGCGGTGTCTTCCAAGTCTTCATTTTCATCGATGTCGCGAGATGAAGAATAGGAGCTGGCCACCAAGGAAGGAACTTTGACCTTCTTGAATTTCTTGGAGGAGGTGCAGACCAGTCAAATTCTTCCTTGAGACCCATTGAAGTCAGTTCTTCTTCACTTTGTAGACATGTGAAAGAACAGCCCAGTGCGCTTGAAGGTTTCATGAAGGTAGAAGTGGTTTTTCTTCACTGCATTGTGTGTTGAGGTCATGTTGTGAAGAATTGAACCAAATTGACGCTTGACCCACTTATGATTCCGATCAACCTTCCGATGAAGACCGAGGAGTAACTCACGATCGGTCATCACCACAGGTGCGATAGCTTGAAGACTTTGCTTGACCGAGGTATTTGCTGAGTCATGTGTGGCGAGTCATCATTGGTGGAGTAGGATGCTGCTTTGCGAAACTGTCCATCCAATGGACGAATTCCTTCATCGATCACAGCAGTGGCCTTGCCCTTGTCATCAGCTGAGGTAATAGTCCGTTTGAGGACTTCAATTGGGGGCAGGTAGCTGCAGTGGTTCAAAGTATCAGCTTTGTAATTGAGTGAAGACCTTGACCTGATGAATCTCATAATCCAAGGCGCATAAGGCTTCAGCTCAAATGGTGACGTAGCAATGTTAGCCAGAGTCCTCATGAAGAAATCATGGAAATTGACGGGAACGCCATGGATGATATTGAAAAGCATATTCTTCATGATGCCAACGACTTCTTCATCGTTCGAGTCGTGGCCTTTGATAGGACTCATAGTCTTCGTCAGAATCCGATAGATTGTCCGAGGCACATATAATAATTCCTTGACGAGGAATTTTGTTCTTGGTTTCTGCCTTGGCTTCAAAGGCTTCATCAGCACTTGCATATAGTGATTTGAAAGTTCTTTTTCTTCATAGATACGACGTGCACCATCAAGCGGAGGACTGAGTGGTTGGGCACGCAGCAATTCTCTTGCAGGTGCCTTGTAGTGAGTTTTTTCGGTCATCCATTCTAAGACCCATGTTTTTACTTCTTCAGCGTCTCCGGTGATGTGCAGGGTTGCATAGAACTGAATATTTAGCTCTTCATTCCGGTCCACAAATATCGGTCTGAAGTTTAGAAGTCTGCGTCGTGAAGAACACCGAGGACTGGCTCAAAGCTTCGGTAGTGACTCCATATCCACATGAGGAATATGAGCATGATCGAAGATTTTATCCTTGTTGAAGAGCACTGAGGAATAGAAGTTGGCTTGGCTGGCAGTCCAGAAGCGCCTCTTCCTAATGCAAGCAGAATCATAAGGATTATATTCAGTGAAGAACACGTGCTCAGCAAAGAAATCTTCAGCCTTAAACTTTTGCTTGGTTGAGAACGGATTCTTTTGCTTGGGCAGAGGGGTGTCAGTGAGTTGCATCACCACCTCAGGAATCACAAGTTCAGTTTCTTCAGCCTGAGGGATTTCTTGCTCCTCAACTTGCGGTCGAGGATTAGCGACATCGGCAGTTTCATCGGCACTAGTGGCTGGAATTTCTTCATGCATGTAACCAGTGGGTTGATTTTCTTGAGTCGATTCGGACTGTTTGTGCAGGGACCGAGGAATCTGTTGGAGCGGGGTGAAGAGAGGAGTATTGGGATCTTGACTTTCCCAAAAGTCATCATTGATAACTGGTGTGGTGCATCCAATATCCACATCTTCATCTTCAATTTCCTCAGCACCAGCCTGAGGAATTTCATAGTCTGATGAGGGAATAACTGGGGTTGAAGGGATGGCATCCACTTCAATTTCTTCATCAAGTTGCTCGACGAAGCAGACGGTGATGTTCTTCATCGGATCCGATTGGGATCTCATAGTCTTCTCCAAAAGGAACAACTTCCTTTGATGGTATGGAGGAAATTGGAACAGCATCAATTGGAGTTTTGAATGAGCTGGTCATTGGCTTCATTTTCTTCACAGCCGAAGAATCTGACGCAGCTGATGCTTTCCTTTTCTTCACAGCAGCTCATTCTGCAGCCTTGGTTTTCTTCACATCAAAAGCAGATGGAAGAATTGGAGTTGGAGTTGGCGCAGGAGGAGCTGAGGAATTTGGTTCATTTTCTTTAGAGGTAATCATTGCGGTTCCCTGTCTTGAGCAATTTCTTCAGCGCACCACTAGTGGGTGCCCCGGCAATTTCTTCGAAGTGGAATGGGATCATCAGCCACGGAATCAACGTTTTCATCGCCAGGCTGAACGTCATCAGCGGTGCTTGGCATTTTCTTCGAGGGCTGAGCTGAGGCTACAACTGAGGAATTTCATGTTGCATTGGGACAGCAACATTTGTGAGATTCTTCGTCGGGTTGTGAATCGACCTTGGCTCCTTGACAATCAGCATTGTATGAGTCGAAGTTTTGCCGAGGTTTTGAATTTCGATCTGGACTGGAGAAGCTCCTCAGGTGTCATCTTGACAACGTTTTTCTTCAGGAACTTCTCCTTCCTGTATTGAGCCTTTTTGATTTCCCTCGCCTTTTCATACTTCCATTTTTCTTCAGCTATGAAGTGAGTCAACATATGACTTTGACCATGTGTCAAATGAAGGTCGAGCGAGAGGGTATTGGGATCATTGTGCGAGAGATCAATAAAGTCGAGGACTTTCTTCGGTCCAATAGCGATTGTACAGATGTACCTTTGGCTCTAGCGGCCCTTACTTGACGGTCTCTCGATGATTCCCTTGAGTTCTTCATCGGATGCCTCATCATCGATGGCACATGGAATGCAACCATTTTCTTCGTTGGGCTAGGCCGAGGACCTCGTCCAGCTGTTGCTTTGGTCTTCAGCTGAGTCGGACCAGCTGAAGAAATGGGAGCTGCTGAGGAACTTGCAGAGATGCCTGAGGCAATTGAAAAGCCAGCAGTCCTTTGACATGTAGCTAGGTGCACAGGAACTGAAGGTTTTGACGGAGCTGTTGAGGACTTTGGTGGAGCAGCAGCAGTTTGAGGAATTTGCTTGGAAGGTGCTACTGAGGAACTTGGCCGTGAGGGCGCAGATGATCAAGCACTTGGCTTATGAGCAGGCTTCTTTTGCATTGATTTCCTCGGTTTGACCGAGACCTGCAATGGCGATGGCAATGGCAGAATCCTCATTGAATTTCTTCACTGCCTCCTTTGCTTGCTTTGCCAATTTTGCTTGGCGTTTAGCCCATTCCTCAGAAAGTCCTCACCTCGTTTGATGCTAGTGGGATCAGCTATTTGGCCAGTGCCAAAGGAGCTCTTGGGCATGGAGGATTAAGAGCGAATTTCTTCATGTACTTAGGAGTTACATATCTATATTCCCTCCATTCCCGTGCCCATCTCCGTTCAATCTTACGAATACGCACCTTGCGTTGATTTTTGCTTTCTTCATCCGGTGTGCGATGAGTCGGCATATATATCCTCGTGGATTTCAAACGCAGTCATAACCTCAGGTTTCTTTCCTCCCTTACGTGGCTTCTTACCATCTGCCATTTTCTTGATTGAGGAAATTGAACAATTGAGTTCTCACGAAGAAGTGTGCAGTTTTTCTTCGAGGAACACCGCAAATGAGTTAAGTTGATGAGAACCTAGGGATTCAAAGGCGGACATTTGTACCTGTGAACAGTATAGGTGCGAGGAATTTGGAGAGGTCATATGCGTTCTCGGAAGGTTTTAAAAAACAAGTTTTGAGGATTTGACGGATGAGCCTTGAAGAATTTTACTAAGCGTTCTTTGTCTTAGGTTCCAGAGTTGTATAGATCGAGGATCCACACAATTGAGGAATCTTGAAGAAAATCATAGCTTAGAGAAACGAGTCAAGAGATTTGAGGTGTTCATATGTGTGAAGATTTGAGGAATAAACACCTTTGAAGAATTTGAAGAAAATTTGAGAATCAAAGCGAGTAATAAAAGTAACTTTTAATTACGAAGTGAAGAACACGATTTAACTGAGAAGAACAGTTGGGAAGTTCGTCGTTCAGATCTTCCACGCCCTAACTTGGCGGAGGAAGACAGCTACAATGACGGGCGGAGTGAAGATTTCATGGTCGGCGCGAAATCGTCGGCGACGAGGTCAAGGCAGTGAAGCTTTTCCTCACCGGCTGACGATGGAGTAAGCGGCGGCGCTTAGGGTTTGAGGAACTCGGCGGAGAGAGAGGTCGAGCAGAGTAAAAGAGTGAGGAAGGGAGAGGGATATATATAGACGCGGTGAAAAACGGGTCGCTCAAGATTTAGGGACGAACATGCCTGACCATTTCCCTTCTCACGACATGTGTCACCCACGTCTTGTGTAGTGGAGATCGTGGTACGATCGTGGGTGAATAAAGTAATGCATCGTGGGATGCGGAGCGGTTTAATGGCAAAAAGCGAAGGTTTGGATAAGATTCGTTTTAAAGTTCCGTTCATAATTTCTTCAGCTGTCAAGGACACTGTGAAGATTTTGAACGAGTTTAAAAGTAGAACGCACATGAAGAATTTGTGAATGGATTGGGTTGAGTATAGCATAGAGGGGGAAGGGTCCGATCACATTCACTTAGCATAAAAAGCGACTTGAGGAAATAGCCATAAGTGAATGTTGTAGAGGACATAAACCCATATATATAGATAGCCAATGAAGAAAGACGACGGAAATAGTGAAGATTTTGCAAAGTTGAAGAATTTGAAAACTGAAGAATTTCAAAAGCGAGGAAAAACTCAAATTGAAGATTTCAACTTTGGTGGTGGCGTGACCCACCGTATAAGAATGATGATTTCAGACACCACGTACAATTGTCGAGGGTTACGAGAATCAATTTCTTCATTAATTTCTTCACACTTAGAGTGTTATTCTTCATTGATTGAAGAAAACGTTTCTTCATGTTTTGCTCATATAAGTCATCAATTTTGCATAAGTGTTAGGTTGTGTGTCCTTTTTCAAAGAACATTCAAGATTCTAAGATATTTAGCTCACACCGCAACTTGCTAAATTTCTTCTCATCCAAGGGCTTAGTGAAGATATCAGCTAGCTGTTCTTGATCTTCACGTGCTTTCGATGGAGATGTCGCCCTTCAACACATGATCACGAAGAAAATGATGACGAATTTGAATGTGCTTTGTCTTCGAGTGCTGAACTGGGTTGTGAGCAATCTTGATGGCACTCTCATTGTCGCAGTAGAGAGGCACATTCTTCACGTTGATGCCGTAGTCCTTGAGAGTTTGCTTCATCCACAGCAATTGAGCACAACACGAGCCAGCAGCAATGTATTCAGCTGCCGCAGTAGACAGTGATATGCAATTCTGTTTCTTCGAGGACCAACAGACCAAAGATCGTCCGAGGAAATGACAAGTACCAGATGTTGACTTGCGGTCCACACGATCACCAGCATAGTCAGAGTCAGAATATCCAATGAGATCAAAAGTAGAGCCCTTGAGGTACCATAATCCTAGTGTTGGTGTGTGAGCTAGATATCAAAGAATATGCTTCTGACCTTATGGTGTGATTCCTTCGGTGTAGCTTGAAATCGGGCACACATGCAAACACTAAGCATTATATCTGGCCTAGATGCACATAAGTACAATAAGGAACCAATCATGGAGCGGTATACCTTGTGATCAAGTCAATACCATTTTCATCGATTGCATAGATGGCCATTTGTGGGCATAGGAATTTTGACACCTTTGCGGTCTTGCATGCGAATTTCTTGAGGACATCTTTGAGGTATTTCTCTGAGATATGAATATGCCATTGTGTTGTTGACGAATTTGAAGACCTAAGAAGAATTTCAACTCTCCCATCATAGACATTTGATATTCTTCACTCATCATGTAGGCAAATTCATCACTATAGCGTTGGTCAGTACAACCAAAGATAATATCATCAACATATATTTGGCACACAAAAGTTCACCATCATAAGATTTAGTAAAGAGAGTAGGATCGAGTGAACCAGGTGTGAAGCCATTCTTCACGAAGAATTCCTTCAATGTATCATACCACGCCCGAGGGGCTTGCTTGAGGCCATAGAGGGCCTTATTGAGTCTGAAGACTTTGTCGAGGATTCTTTGGATCTTCAAAACACGGGGTTGAGCAACATATACTTCTTCCTCAAGCTTACCATTGAGGAATGCACTTTTCACATCCATTTGATATAAAGTGATATTGTGATGGTTAGCATAGGCGAGTAATATGCGAATAGACTCAAGTCTAGCGGCAGTGTGCAAAAGTTTCATCAAGTCAATTCCTTCAACCTGTGTGTAGCCTTGAGCTACTAGTCGTGCCTTATTCCTCACCACAAGACCATTTTCATCTTGCTTGTTGCGATAGATCCACTTTGTGCCAATGATATTATGCTTGCGAGGATCTGGACGTTTGACCAGTTCGAGACATTGTTGAGCTCGAATCGATGTAATTCTTCTTGCATGGCCTGAATCCACTCCGGCTCGTAAATGCTTCATCTACCTTAGAGGGCTACGTGATAGAGACAAAAGCATAGTGCCCACAAAAGTTAGATAAATGTGAAGCTTTTGAGCGTGTGAGAGGACCTGGCGCTTCAATGTCATCGATGATCTTGTCAACTTGCACTTCTTTTGCAACGCGAGGATGAGCTGGTTGTCGTCGAGGAATTTGATCATTTTCCTCAGCACCATTTTCTTCAACATTATCTTCAGGTGCATCAGCTCGACGTTCTTCATGTACAGGAATGAATTCTTCAGCAGTTTCTTGATGGGAATGACATCCTCGGTTGCCTTGAACCCGATAGAATCCTCGGTGCTGGTTCGTCTAACATGAAGGTAGGTGCTCTCTTTGCGAGCCATTAGTTTCATCGAACCGCACATCTACAGTTTCAACAACCTTGTGAAGGGCGATGTTGAAGACTTTGTAGGTGTGCGAGTCCTTTCCGTAACCAAGCATAAAACCTTCATGTGCTTTCGGTGCAAATTTAGAGTTGTGGTGAGGATCTCTAATCTAGCATTTAGCACCGAAGACTTTGAAATAACTTACATTGGGTTTCTTATGCCGTGAGGAGTTCATAGGCAGTCTTTTTGAAGAATTTGTGAAGATATACTCTGTTGATGATGTGGCACGCAGTGTCAATTGCTTCAATCTAGAAACGACTAGGCGTTTTGTATTCATCAAGCATAGTGCGAGCCATCTCAACAAGAGTTCTGTTCTTGCGCTCCACGACGCCATTTTGCTGAGGAGTATAGGGAGCAGATAACTCATGAGTAATACCAAGTTCATCAAGATAATCATCAAGACCGAATTCTTGAACTCAGTTCCATTGTCACTCTGATGTGCTTGATCTTCACACCAAAGTTGGTTGAAGCCCTCGAGGAAAATCGTTTGAAGATTTCCTGCACTTGATTTTTGTAAGTAACAATGTGAACCCATGTGTAACGAGAGTAATCATCAACAATAACAAAGCCATATAGTGATGCTTCATTAACGACAGCTGAATAATGATTGGGACCAAACAGGTCCATGAGAAGCAATTCGAAGGACGAGTAGTGGTCATGATAGTCTTTCTTTGGATGCTTGGCCTTGGTCATTTTCCGACTTCACAGGCTCCGCATAGGTGATCCTTGAGGAATTTGACATTCTCAATGCCAATGACATGCTTCTTCTTCGCATGGCGTGTGCAAATTCCTCATGCCTGCGTGACCAAGTCGTCGATGCCATAGCCAACCTTCTGAAGCTTTTGCAAGTAGACACACGGCTGGTTGTGGTCCTGTGGAAAAATCAACAATATACAAGTCTCCTCTCCTAAAGCCTTCGAAGACTTTGGAATTGTCAGCTTCCATAATCACAACACACCGATGCTTGCCAAAGATAACAACCATATCAAGATCACAAAGCATTGAGGCCGACATGAGGTTATATCCTAAAGACTCAACAAGCATGACTTTGTCCATGTGCATGTCCTTAGAGATAGCAACCTTACCAAGTCCCAATACCGACTTTTGCCTTTGTCAAGAAAGATGATATGCTTCAGATGTGACGGTGATAAGGTAGCATCCATCAATAGATTCTTGTCACCGGTCATGTGATTTGTACATCCACTATCGAGAACCCACTCGGTGGCTTTGGGTTGATCATCCTGCAGATGAATTAGTACAACTTACGATCTCATATACTTCATCGGTGAAGAATATGATATCAAGTTCATCGAGATGAATTTCATCGCCAAGATTCAGATAAGCGAGGAGGACGTGTGAAATGAAAGTTCATTTCATCATGATTAGCCTCAAGGCCCTTTCGTGCATTTTGTCGTGCCCCCAAAGAAATTCTTCAGACGTTTAGGCACGTCTGGAGACCTGACCTTGCAGAAGAGATTAGTTCTTTTTCTTCACCACCCACATCTGAAGGGGTGGCAAAGAGTTCATCATTCTGCGAGCACCATACGAGAATGGTGGCATAGAGGCCAAACCATTTCGTTTCACATAAGAGGGGTTAGGGTAAGCATATGAATAAGCGGAGAAATTCTTCGAGGACTTATGAACATATTGGTTTGAAGAATAATGCACATATTCATAGCCCTTAGCTCTACCTGCGAAACAGAGTTGTTAGCACGATGATAATCATATGAGGACTTTGATCCTTTTGAGGAATTTGATCCACGTGAGGAATTTGGTCCGTATGAGGACTTGGATCCATATGAAGAATTTGGTCCATATGAAGAATTTGATCTGGGGTTCCTATTCTTCACCGGTGGTGTCATGAGGACATTCACACGAAGACTTTCAAGGCACTTCTTGGGAACCCAGATTTTCTTCATAGGGGAACCGTTCCTGCAGATTAGTGCCAACATATCTAGCAAATACTTCACCATTCTGATTTTTGAACAGTTTATAGTTGGAGTCAAATGACTCATCGCCAGAATGAGGAAATTCGCACGTAAAACCAGATAAGGTAGATGGATCAACTGGAGGTCCCTTTGCGGCAACCCATGAGGTTTTGGGATCTTTTCAAAGCTTCCAATTCGTTCCATCAGCATTGATTTTCCTCTCAAAGGCAATGACCTATTTCCTAGGGTTCCTATTGAGGTTCTTCCTTTTAAGCACATCACTCAGATTCTGATGCCCTTTGAGGCTTTTGTACATGCATGTCATGTACAATTCCTTCGATCCTACATCGTCGGTGATACTAGCAATGTCCTCGATGAGGAATTAGTGATAGCAGAGGCAGGTGAAGAATTTGTAACAGTTGAAGCATTTGAACATCTCGGTGAAGAATTAGCAGTTTCACGTTCAATGCACTTTAAGCATGGAGGAACAAATTCTTCTTGAGAAGCGCTTGATTTGTTGAGCAAGTAATGAATCGCGCTCCTTACGAAGATCTTCATAACTCACTCTTAGCTTCTCAAGATCTTGCTTTCTTTGAAGAAATTCATAAGAAAGTTTCTCATGATCGAGATAAGAGAGTGTTATGATGACCTTGAAGGTTGTCAAGCCTAGGTGAAGTCTCTGAAGATTTTCGATCGAGGGCTTGAGTGCGATCCATTTCTTCACCTAACATATCATCACTCTTATCTAGCATGTTTTGAACCTTCTCAAAAGCCCTTTGTTGTTTTATAGCAATCTTAGCAAGTTTAGAGTAGCTGGGCTTGAGATCCTCATCAGAGTCATTTTCACTAGATAAAGAGGAGGTGAAATTTAGTACCTTAGCACCTTTTGCCATGAAGCAATAGGTGGGAGCGTAGTCATCATCATCCTCATCAGGCTTGTCGGCGGAGTCAGTTTCTTTAGTGTTGAAGATGGACTTGCTAACAAAAGCAAGAGCAAGAGCCGACTAGCCACACCAGATTCGGATTCTTCAGACTCCTCCTCTTCCTCATTTTCCTCAGATTCAGCTTGAGTCCATTTCCTTGCCAATGAATGCCCGAGCCTTTTTGGAGCTGCTCTTCTTGTGAGAAGAAGGTTTTGAGGATTTTGATGATGAAGATTTTGATGATTTCTTTTTCTTCTTCACGTCATCGTAACTGTAATCCTTGTGTTTCTTCTTTCTTAATTCCTTTTCCCACCGAGGACAATCTTGGATATAGTGACCAGGTTTCTTGCATTTGTGACAAAGTCTTCTCTTATAGTCACTAGATGAGGAATCACTGCTTCTTGAGGATTTTCCAAAGCGACCACGTCTTGAGAATTTCTGGAATTTCTTCACGAGCAGTGCTAGCTCCTGGCCAAATTCTTCAGGATCTCCTAGGATACTACCAGAGTCTTCACTCTCAGATTCGGACACAGCCTTGGCCTTCAGGGCACGTGTTTTTCCATAGCCAGAACCATAGAGATCTCTCTTTTCAGCAAGCTGGAACTCGTGAGTATTTAGCCTTTCGAGGATATCAGCAGGATCAAGAGACTTGTAGTCAGCTTGTTCTTGTATCATCAGTGCCAGAGTATCAAATGAGGAATCAAGCGATCTTAGCAATTTCTTCACCACCTCATGGTCGGTGATGTCAGTGGCACCCAGTGCTTGAAGCTCATTTGAGATGTCAGTGAGGCGATCGAAGGTTTGTTGAACATTTTCGTTGTCGAGTCTTTTGAAGCGGTTGAAGAGATTCGAAGAACATCAACTCGAGAGTCACGCTGAGTTGAAACACCTTCATTTACTTTGGACAGCCTATCCCGGATGAGTTTGGCAGATTCCAAAGCACTCACTCTTCCATATTGACCTTTGCTCGAGATGGCCACATATGATATTCTTCGCTTGAGAATCGAGTTGCTTGAATCTCTTCACATCAGCATCATTCGGAGAAGGTGTGGTGAGGAAACACCTTTTGTCACAACATACCGAGAGATCGTTGTCAATTGCTTCAAGATGCATTCGCATTTTGTTCTTCCAAGAGGGGTAGTCCGTCCCATCGAAGGTAGGACACCCTGCTGAGACCTTGATCATACCTGCGGTCGACATAACTAAAACTCCGGTGGTTAAACCAAAATCACACAGAACAAGGGAGTACCTTGCTCGATACCAATTGAAAGTGCGTTATATCGACTAGAGGGGGTGAATAGGCGATTTTATGACTTCTTCACCGAGGAATTTGCGGTGAGGAAATTCCTTAGCGAAGAACTACTTGCAGCGGAATAAGTACTCAAGTAAGCATAACAGATTACAAGCATAGTCATCATGATGAAATGAAGACAATCACAGAGTATAGAAAAGCGTAATCACAGGATAACACAAGATGAAGACAAACAGACTGAAGAAATTGAGCTGAGGAAATTGAGAAAGTCTTCAGTCAAAGTCTTCAAACACAGATATGAACAAATACTCAACACAGTAATGAGGAAATGAAAGGGTTGAGGAAATAGAACTAGTTTGGTTGGTGAAGACAATGATTTGGTAGACCAGTTCCAACTGCTGTCTCAGTTGTACGTCTGGTTGGAGCGGCTGAGTATTTAAACTCGAGGACACATGTCCCGGACACCCAGTCACCGAGCACGCAGCTCAGGACACCAAGTCCTCACCGTATTCTCCTTGAACTAAGGTCACACAGACCTCGTCCAATCACTCGTGGTAAGTCTTCAGGCGACTTCCAAACCTTCACAGACTTGGTCACTCGGCGATCCACAATTCCTCTTGGATGCTCTAGACCATGACGCCTAACCGTCTGGAAGAAGCACAGTCTTCAAAGGTAACAAGCGTCGGATCCACGCAGGATCAATTTCTTGATGATGCTCAATCACTTTGGGTTTGTTGGGGTTTGGTTTTGGGTTTTTCCTCACTTTTGGGTTTTCCTCACTTGATGATTTTCACTCAAAGTCCTCACAGGATGGGTTGCTCTCAAATGACAAGTGTCAAGTTCTCTCGGAGCAGCCAACCAGCTAGTGGTTGTAGGGGCGGCTATTTATAGCCTAGGGAGCAGCCCGACATGATAAGACATAAATGCCCTTCAATTATATGACCGTTAGGTGGATAAGATATTTTGGGACAGCTGGCCTTGTGACAAGACAGCAGATCGGAAATTTGACTCTCAAATTCCTCGGGGCTATCATGTTCCTCCTTTGGTAGGCAATTCGCCTTTGGCGAATTCCTAACTCCTCGATCGAGAACAAATTCCTCAAATGACTGTAAGAGCTTCGTCTCACATCAAGAAATTGACTGAACTGTATGAGATTTCCAAAAGCTTCACTCGAAGGGATTGGTAGGTGTAGGATTTTGAGTTGAGCATCAAATGGAAATTTTTCCTTAGTATTTCCTCGACCCCTTTAACAAAGACGGTGTTTCCTATGACTCAAGAAAGAGAAAATGAAACTACGAAAACAAAAGTCTTCACGCTTCATGTTCCTCAAGTGAATACCAAGTCTTCAAGGTCACACCAATTTCTTCACTTTCAAAGTCTTCAGAAAGTCTTCAGAATATCAAAGTCTTGGATGAAGAACTTCATTTTTAGGGTCGACTTTCTCTCAGAATATCAAACTCCTCATAGACTTATAGACCTGTGTACACTCACAAACGCATTAGTTACTTAACCTATAAGTCTTCAATACACCAAAATCACTAAGGGGCACTAGATGCACTTACAGCTGCAGCAGAATCGCCACCACCCCCCACCACCTCCACAAGCACCACCATCCATCTCTGCCCCAAGCCGGACGACCATGGGCCGAGAAGCATCACATCAGCACATCCGCAGGTCAGCCTCGTCACAGCGCCAAAACACCACACCACCGCCACCACTAACCAGAACGACCGCAGTCCCCCAACCACCACCCTCGCCGGCCGGAGACCCGCACTGTCCAGATCTGGTTGCCCGGACAGCCGCCACACGGAGCCAGGAGCACTCACGACCATCATGCAAGGAGGGGCGACGGCCAACAAGCCACGCCGTCACCCGCACGGTGCTGGCCCAGATCGGGCCTGCGCCATCGCCACGCAGATGCAGCCCACCCGCGCAGCCACAGCTCCACCTCGCGCCATGGCCGATGCCTCGAGCCGCCCCCTCCGTGCCAGAGGGGAAGCCGCCGCCACCGCCCGCCTCCGAGCGGCCAGATCTAGCACGGCCCGACGCCCTCCTCTGGCAACGAGATGGCCGCGAGGATCAGCAATTAAAGCAGCAGTGGCAAGGCAGCAGCACAAGCAGAGCAGCGGCACAACGGCAGCATCAGGCGCGGCAGCAAAAGCAGCAGTATGGGCAGCCGAGCGAGCGGCATGACGGGGGCGCGCGGCTGGCGCAGCATGCCCAAGCGGACGCGGCCAGGGGTATGGAGGATGTCTTGGGCGTGCGGGCACGGCAGGGAGGAGCCCATGTCGCGGGCTAGGCGCGGTGAGCGCGGCCAGAGGCGAGCGGGCACGCGGAGCTCCGGGCGAACTCAAGGGCGACGGCTATGGCACAAATTCTAAGGGGGGAGAAAGGGAATTGGACGAGGGACTCACTACGGTTCTTGATGACGTGCTCGGGAGGTCGTGGGAGCACTGAGGGACGAGATCTGGGGCGGGGCAGCGGCGGCTGGACGCGGGGAAGACGCCCTATGGCGAGCGCTCGGGGCGTTCTGGCTCGGGCTCTATGGTGTAGATGAAGGAGACGACCGCGGGCAGCCTCCTGGACTTGGTGGTTCAGCACGGGGAGGCACGTGGCCGCGGGATCGACGCGGCGACGGCGACGCTGCACTCGGTTGTGTGCGGGGAGAGGAAAATGAGCGAGGGGTCGGGGAGGACTTGTAGGTCTCCGAGAAGCGGTAGATGGCCGGCACATGCGGCAGGGCCGTGGGATGGCCGCCACGGTTGCCCTGCCTCCCACTGTAGCGTAAGGAAGGAGACGCTTGGGAGGTTGGGCTAGGCCTCTAGTTTCTTTTTTATAGTGGGCCAAAAGTGCATAGAGCAATTTCAGTTTTACTTTTCTGTAAAAAAGGGATAGCTACTGTTTTCTATTTAAATAAGCTTTCAAACCATTTTTGTTGCACATGGAATTTGTACACAATTACCAGAGAATAATTTGAGCTAGGACAAAAGTTTAGGGGCAAATGGAGTTAAATAAATGATTGTTTATTTTGAAAAGGCCAATTTATTTGTTGCTGGACCACTTATAATATTTCTAGGGGCATTTTAGTAATCCAACCAGAGTTGATTTCTCCATGACAATTACTTGGGGCTTATTTGCAAAATCACAAACATTTTTGTTTGCATGACAGAAGAAGTAAATATTTGACTTGTATTTCAAATGGAATTTGGCTTTGATTTTCATCAAGGGGCAATTTAGTTTGAAAAACATGACGACATGGCATCATTAAAGGGGAGATCAGTGTAGCATGATTTTCGGGGTGTTACACCCGCGCACAAGTAATGGGGTACAAAAAAGGGACCCCTTCTTTTGTACACCGACAGGAAGATTAGTAATCCTCAAGGTTCAATGCAACATGACTGTAACTAGGTACATGACTCAAGCTATGAAATTCTGAAACTAGCTTTTTCTAAAACTAGTGACTTAGTTTCTTTACATAGCCAACACTAGGTACCTGCTGCCTAGATCAACTTCTGACTAATCGCCCAATTCTATCTCCAATCTACACTGTTACCTCTTTGAAAACTACAATTGAACCTTCTTCCTCTTCTTGCCCATTTTCCCCCAACCAAACTTCTTATTCTAATTTTTTCTCCGTCAAGAACCATGAAGAACAGGAACTCTGGAGTAAATTGCACACTGTAGAACATAAACATGAAGAAGATCAAGACCTACTACATGTGTGCTCTAGCGCCGCTGCCGGTGCAAGGGAGATGGAGGTGCCTGCCGGCACACTTGACACTGCTAATTGCCACACCGCTCTTTGGATTGGTGGAAGATATCGAGCAGTGTACCCCTCGGTCTTATCTGGTTGGGGCCCTTTTCCTTTTCTTCTTTTCCTTAAGTATTTCGGCTCAAGAATAGACAAGTGGGACCATCCACTGAGAACACTTTCCCCAACTAAGGCAGAAATACATTTTGCTTATTCCCCACTCCATTCGCTTTCACGCTCCTGAGATCTGCTCTTGACAGGAAAATCCCCGACCATTGTTTGATCAGCTCCAAACTAAAGGTTCCATCCCTCCCCTTCCAATCTGCCTAGGTTGTACTGCCCTCTTACATGTTTATCTCGTAGTTCCCTTAAATTCTATGTACAAGAAACACCTATTTAGATGGTGCAACTTTTCGCTAATTCCTGGAAGTACATGTTTAGATCATGGGAGATGCTTTTATTACTACTAGTGCTATAACAAGTCCTTTTAGAAGTTTTGATGAGTTGTTGGTTCTTACTAGTACCATGAACTTATGCTCTCTGTCGGGATAACTGAAAAAAAAACAAAAAGAAATCACGAAGAAATGAGTGCAACTAAGAAAAGGTTTATTTAAAGAAAATTTTAGAACAATTATTTTATTATATGTACATTAAACATTGGCATCTCCTTCTCAATCATGTTCTAAAGTCAATTTGAAGAAATGTGTGCACATCAGAAAATATGAAACTTGTCAAACTAAGCATTTGACATGTCAAGATTGGAATGATTCGATATTGCACTTCTTCTCTGTGTGTTCCATAAGCGCCAACAGGTTTTGAACTGAACCTAAATTGTTGGTTGGCCGAAATGAGCAGAACAAGCTGAACTCAATGAACATTCGATCCCTCGTAGCATCCCCCGTTTTTTATCCACTGGGTGCGAACGTCCGTTCATGTTGGCCCTTCCAGGCAGTATGTACATTGTTCATCTATTTTTCTCTCTTATCGGTTACTTCATGATTTGAGGGTAGAGGCAATGCAGAACAAACTAGGGTTATTTTGATACAGGTTAATTTATTTATTTTTCTTTATAACAGAAATGTAAGTCGAATACCCACTAGTGCCATGTATTAGGATGTTTGCTGACCATAGTGGGAGTCTTGGTTCCGTGGGAAACCAACTGTCATGTTCTTGATTTTGGACTTACCTTCTTTTAATTTACTTAATTATGCATTCATTACAACAAGTAATAATAATGTTGTATTCATTGTAGACGGAACAAGGATGTACAAAGAAAAGAGAAGCAAAGCAAAGCAAATTGTACATGCAAGAGAAAGAACCAAGGTAATAAACATATGCTCTGAACTATTCTCTTCATAACTAAAAAATATCCTCTAATGTGAGGTGTTTTCTTAAAAAAAATCATGCAGTGCAATCAATTTCAGCATGTTGAATCATTTCTAAATACCTTGCATCTGAAATATCTGACAATCGCAAACAATGTATCGCTGGAATGGGTTTCCAGTCATTCCTGCAAATAAATAGCATGTCCAATATTGACTCTATTTACCTGTGGCTTGCAAACCATTTCATACTCTATTGAACTACCAAATGGCTTCAAATTCCCAATTACACCTACAACTATTCACATTTTTTTGGCATACCGATTGGTTGAGTTCCTGTCATCACAAAACCATCGAAAGTAACCTATGAGTTCATCCAACACCAGTTAGGGACAACTGCACCAACAGTTGAGTACCTATTCTCAATTATAAATGATGACCTCCCTGAAGATAAATTCTACAAAATCTTCATTCTTATATGTAGCGACCAAACCTCAAACAGTCTGATCTCTGTGCTCAGTGTCATCCCTGGATCAGTAATGCTGACACCACATAGTACTCGGAGGATTTATAACAGAGTAGCAATCACACACTTATTACAATCGAATGTCTCAAGAGAGAACTTAATAAAAATAAATATGGCTTAAGGCCATCTAATACAATAACAAATGGAAGGCTTGGAAGAATAAGCGAGTCCATCAACTCCAACGGCATCATCGAGTATAGAACCACGACTTAAGCACCTTACTCGTAAATGCGAAAAGTACGCAACATGAAACATTGCAGCCCGAAAACGGGTCAGCACATGGAATATGCTGGCAATGTAACACATAGAGAATAATGGAATAATAAGCCTATATTACATGCATATTTGGCTGGTGGAAAAGCTCTATGGTTACAGTTTTGCATAAAGCCAATTTTTCCCTACTGCAAAGGAATAAATTTATTTAACTATCATGGTGATTGTGAAACATTGAGAATGGTTGACAAGATCCTCAATCCCAATTAAAAGTACTCATTAACAAACCCAACAATATTAATTTAGAAGTAACATGATGAGATTCACATGATATCCAAGTACTAGATACTCAAGATGTCCATAACCGGGAAACGGCTAAACATGATTAGTTTATACACTCTGCAGAGGTTTGCGACTTCTCCCCACAAGACTCGATCGCCTCCGTTTGGTTTCTCGCACTACATGGTGTTTGAGAGGCGGATGACCGAGACATAGTCTTCGAAGCACTAGCACCTTACATGTGGGTAGACCGTACCAACCTACATCCCCTACATCTGCTAGTCTACCCGTAAGAGTTCACACAACTTAATCAACTACGCAAGAGCCCATAATGGCTTGTGGCTGCACACGGAAGTTTCTAGTTTGAATAATCTCATGATCCCTTTGAGCACAGGTGGCGGTCCAAAGAAATCTGAGCAAGTCTGATGGAAACCAGGTGCCTCAATCCACCCGGATGTGTGTTTAAGTTGCCACCTTAAATAAACCATTAAATAACAATCTCACATCTGTCATGGATACACTCACCCAATCCACGTCTACTAGCATAGCATAGCATAATAAGCAACCGTAGAAGTAACTCCCAAGGGTTTGATAATAAGACAGGTAATAGGTACTACCTCAACTACTTCCCATCCCACAATTTAATTAGATCCTAATCATGCAATGTTTGAGGATTGATCTAATGCATAAAAACTAGGTATGAAAAGTATATGATCAAAGTGTTACTTGCCTTGCTGATGATCCGTGAAACCTAGAGACTCGAAGTAACAGGCGGCGCACTCCGGGTATTCTAACGCAGACAAACAAACAAGCATACAATAAGTACTCATCTAATGCACAGGTAAAACTCAAATAGATCTAACCAGATAGTTCACTTAAGAACTCCGGTTTGCAAAAAGAATCAAATCAAACGAAACAACGAAAGTCAAACGGCGGAAGAAAACAACTTCGTGTTACTAATCTGGATCTAGGTCAAATTTTACAAAAGCAAAAAACTTGTTTAAGTAGATTATTCGGAAAGAGGGTTTCGAGACGAAACTCTAGGCGCTTGAATCGCCTGATTCCGATAAACGAGCGAAAAGTTATACTAACACGAAAATCGGATCTGGAAAATCGCGATCAGAAAAATCGCGGATTAAATCCGAGAAAAAGAAAAACAACGAATGGGTTAACGAACGGGCGTTCGTTAACTAAACTAATCTGACGAACGTGTTCGTTTAAACAAACTAACGAACGAACATTCGTTAATTAGCCTAAACCGAAAAAAACCGAAACAAAAACAAAAAAACGAAAATAAAAAAACCAAAAAAAACAGAAATAAAACCGGCGGAAAACAAAGTGGCGAACCTCAGCAATTCGGCGGCGTGGCGGCATGGCGGCGGATCGAGCTAGGGTTAGGGTTTGGCTCGGGTGGCGGCTGGGCAGTGGGGTTGGCGGGTCAGGTGGCTAAATTTGGGACGGCTCGGCGGTATATAAAGGCTGCCCGGTGAGTCCTTCGGGTCTGACCTAAGGCGGTTCGTTTTTTTTTAAATAATTTCGCGCAGAAAAACAAATGAAAGAAATACTAAACGGACTCCAAAAATCCCAAAATAAATTTTCCCCGACTTCTAAGATCAAGCCGAATTAAATGAACATTTATTTGGGGCCTAAATGCAATTTTGAAAACACGCATTTTTCCTAAATTCAAATAAAAAGGGAAAAACTCCAAAATAAAATCTTATTTGATTTTATTATTAAATCTTCATTATTTATTTATTTGGGAAAGTCATTTTATTCCCTCTCTCATATTTTGATAGTAGAAATAATTGAAGATAAAATAATTAAAATCAAATGATCCTATTTTCAAAATTTGAGAAAACTCAAATATGAAAATAACGAAAATCCCCAACTCTCCCCGTGGGTCCTTGAGTTGTGTAGAATTTCTAGGATCGAGCAAAAATGCAACGAAAAAAATATGATATGCAATGATGCTCTATGTATAACATTCCAAATTGGAAATTTGGGATCTTACATTATACTACTATCATTGTTTGTTGCCCCTAATTCAAGTGGAGTTGCTAGCAAGTTTGTGTACATAGCGATAGTTCACATTGAAAGAATTTCACAATATGATTGGCGTTTGCTATGCCTGGGCTACATCCTTTATTCAATAAAAAAGCAAGACTGAAAAACACAAGTAACAAAGAGTTCATTCCTGGAGGAAGCAAGTTACTTATGGTGGTAAGACTATTTCCCACGACAAAACTTCTTTAATATTTCTTTTTATATATACCATACCAAAAAGATTGTTGCCCCAAATTGACATTTCTCATTTTTATTACATGCGCATTTTTCTTTTCAGTGCGAGATATCCTACTTTGAGTTCCTCATAATAACTAGATTCAAGTTGCCAACCATTGAACCAAGACTCTCACTATGGTCAAACAACATGCTAAATTCATACGTGGCACTCAATGTGCTCCATGGCAAAAGCAATGAATATGGCAGGCTACTGGTATGTCCTTGTTCTACATAGATACCACTTTGCACATAAGATAGTTCTATTCCTGCCTTTAATTTTAAATTTAAAGTTATGTTACTACTTACTATACAGTGAAACATTATATTAATATTTAACATCCTCTTCTTATCAAACAGATAAAGCACATCTCCTCTACTATATTCAGTGATTCAGCTTTCGTCAAACTACCTGAAGAAATGTTAGAGTATATTGATTCCAAATTCACATATATTAGTCTAACACAAGAAGTTCTCTTGCTGCTTTTGGTATTTTTGGAATAAGGACAACTGTTTCTCTTACTGACATTGTCATTTTGAGTCTCTTTAACATGATATACTTTGTCATTAACAGGATAAGATCATTCTTCAAATGAAAGCTCAAGAATTCTACAGAAATGTCATTTGGAACTCAACACCTACCTTGAAGACCTATGTCGATGATATGCATTCTTCATTTATGAAGATCGGGACGTCTTCCAGCAACCCAAATCTCCAATTCAAATCAGCTATTTCAAAAAACACATTGAAAGTTCCTAGGACTAAACAATTGTTGGCCATACAGTCACCTCCAAATTGTCCAATGCTACATTTTCCAACAATCATTGATGAAGATAAACGAGAAACCATAGATGAAATTTTTCAAGAATTGGTCAATGATTTCCCTCGGTCTATCAACATAACAAGCTCCAATTTCTCTCTCTCTCTCTCTCTCTATATATATATATATATACATATATATATATATTATGGTAACCTACCATCTTTCGAACAACTTGCTTGCCCGGAGCTATTTGTTAGGACATCAAGTCCAAAAGCCATCTTGTTTAGCCAGGCATCATATATGTGAATTTTGCAATGCCACCCTGGTTAGCCAGTCATCTTATATGTGAATTATATCATGCCACCATTTTTTATTACGTATTCAATTTGTCAACAATTTTACTACATTCAAGTACTCTTCCTATGCATCTGCCATTTGACACGGTCATGGAAAAATCTAGAGTGGAAACAAGGTATTCAGAGCAGACAATGCTATCTGACGAAGCGCATGTCTTGCTGGTTAGAGACAGCTCCTCAGAGGAAGATTCAAAGACAGATGACCAGTCCTATCCCCGAGGTGCATGCTCTAACTTGGCGAGGTTATATTGCTCATATCCTGCATATGGTGTCTTGCATTGGCATGTCATTTGCTTAGTTTAGACATGCTTTGTGTGAATGCCACATGTTTAATGTCTAATTACCATGTATTTGAATTTTGCAATGCCATCTTGTTGCAAGACATTATATATGTGAATTATGCAATGCTATCTTGTTGCAAGGCATTATGTATGTGAATTATGGAATGCCATGTTGTTTAGCCAAGCGTCATATATGTGAATTATATCATGTCGTCCTTCTTTTGTATTACTCATTTGCATTTGTCGACAATGTTTGTATATTCAACATCTCTTCCTGTGCATCAGCCATTTGAATTCGTGATGGAGAATCTGGAGTGTAAACAAGGTCTTCAGAGCAGACAATGCTACCTCCTGAAGCAGATATCTTGCTGGTTACCGATAGCTCCTCAGAGGAGGATTCAGAGGCAGATGACCAGTCCAATTATCCCCCTGAGATGTATGCTCGAACTTTGCAGGGTTATATTACTCATATCATGCATATGTTGTCTTGCAATGCTTAGTTTTTACATCGTATCATTGAAAAAAATAGCACGCTATAGTGCCGCTAATTGCACGCTATAGCATGTAGAGAATTGTCTCGCTAAATTGATCAATGTACAATGTCTCGCTAATAGCACACTATAGCGCGCTATAGCACGTTAAGAGCATATTTTCAGGGGCGACGCTATTTTTTGTAGCGCGCTATTTTTTCATTGCATCATATACACAATATTGAATGCCATCTCCTTAGTTGACACATCATATATGTGATTGCCCTCTGCTCACTTGCTTAGTATATATATCATATAATTGAATTATATCATGCCATGATGTTTACATAGTCAATGTGTATCTGAATTATGGCATGCCAAGCCATTTTCTAAAGACATAATATAGTTATATCATCTCATAATGTTTACATAGTCATCATATTTTGAATTATATCATCCTATCCGTGGATTATATCATGCCATCATGTTTCCATCTATGGCATGTCTGTTAATTATGGCATGCCAACCACTTTAATAGACACAACGTATAGTTATATCATGTCATCTTGTTTACATAGTCATCGTATTTGAAAGTATGTCATTCTATCATGTTTGGTTAGCCATCATACATGTGAAATTGTGTCATGCTATCATGTTTAATTAGCCATGGTCCGTAGAAATAATGGGCCTTCTACGGGGCATAGCATCAATGGGCCTTTTACGGGCTGTATGATCGATAGGCCCAACATGGGCGAATAACGGACCGCATTATGGGCTGTAAACGGGCTAGAGTTGGAACCGTGCGTTCATGGGCCGACCATAATGAGCCGTCGTTAATCGGCCGTATCTCATGACGCTATGAAAATGGCCCAACGGATTAACGGGCCACAAACGGGCCGACTGTAACCACGGGCTGAATTTGGCCCACAAGCGTAAAAAGGCCAATGACGGGCCGTAAGTAACCGAATGCTGGAAATGAGCCCAAGAATAAATGGGCCCTGAGAAGGCCGAAAGATAACACGGGCTGGAAACGGCCCAATGGAATAATGGGCCGTTAATGGGTATAAAGCGATACACTGTTCATTACGGGCCAGTTTCACCACAAGACGTTAATGGGCCAAGAGTTGCAAAGGGTCTCATATGGGTCGAAGACGCGTCATGGGCCATACATGGGCCGGAAGTTACAACGGGCAGGAATCATATTGGACAGCCCAGATGACGCTATTGGGCCTAATTCAGATAGGCCGTAATGGGCCGTGACTTAGCAGGCTGTAAATGGGCTATATGCGAACAGGCCATTAACAGGCTTTCCGTGGGCCGGGCCGCTACCTTTTGACCAAGTCAAACGGGTCGGCCTTTTCCCCGGAATGGGCCTCTATTGGGTCGTGCCATGTGTTCATGTATCATAGGCGCCTTCGGTCCAATGAGTGGATGACATCTGTCCCAATGGTGAGCCGACATGTGGTTCCTCTGGCCATTGAGTACTTTACACGTGGAAAATCCCCATTGGTCCGGGCTGTTAACGGGTTATCGGATCCAAACCGGAACCCGATAGCTTAACGGCGACCCGTTACTGTGGATGCCACGTGTCAGTTACCCATGACGAAAGCAATTCTATGACACACGGTTTATCGTCATGGAAGTGGACACTTCCGTGATGATTAATTTGGTATGTCATGGAACACTTCTACGACAGCACAGGTATGACTATCTTGATTCTGTCATAAAATCGTCATGGATGTACATGCATAACATAAAACGTGACCTACTGTGACAAACACGTATCATCATGGAAGTGTACTTTTTTGTAGTGTTATCTCTACAATTATTTGTGTATGATCATTCACTTATGTCTTTGGTGATGCGTGCATGTTATTTCAATTATATCAGTTTGTGCGCTCCACCAAGATGTATGTGGCATGGAAGCGTGACCCATGATCCTAATCGATTGTGCCTTTGCACTCAAACAAATTGTTAATAATGCACAAATTTAGGGGGAGCTCTTTCTTATCACATACTTCTCAAAGTGATGATGTATTTCATTCATTTAATCATTCGTTGAAGTTTTGATCTATATGTTGTCATCAATGACCAAACAGGGGGAGATTGAAAGTGCAACTAATCCCCAGGTGGTTTTGGTAATTCATAACATATAGCTCATTGAACTAATATACAATCAAGATAAATATTTCAGGATGTTCAATGATTGGCATGACATGGACTAAAGATGTGGACTCCTAAAATGCTAAGGACAAAGATCGGCAAAAGCTCAAGACTCTTCATTTCTATTTAAGTGATCCAAGATCGCATTGAGCCCATTAGGAAAGCCAATACTATTAAAAGGGGATGAGGTGTTGCTTAATGGTCTACCTGATCAAAGTGCTTAGTGATATTGCTCCAAAACCCTTAGCCATTTTCTCCATCCAAATATGTCCAAACCCTAATTCCAAACTCAGCCCCACCGATTCTTTCTAACCGGAGCCACCGAGTTCATTTGACATAGCCACTGCAAGAAACCCTAATGATTCGGTCTGACCGCTACAGATCTCAGTCCCACCGAGATGGCCTTGCCAACTCTCTTTTAGTCATTGCAATTATTTTGGTCTCACGGAGAATTGCAATCGGTCTCATCGAGATGGCTTGGAAACTCTCTGTCACTGATTGGGGCAGCGGGTCGGTCTCGATTCCCTGCGCCCCTGGCGGCCGGATTGGTTAAGTGGGGCGGCCGAGCCCCGACCCTACCCCTTCATAAGAAGGGGAGGGGGATGGCACCCCTCAATCCTTCATCATCCATCTCCTTCCACCTTGGCTCCTTCCTTCCTTTTGCTATGGCGAGAGGGCGTGCCGGCACTCTGATGGCGGCGACGAGGTTCTCTGCTCGACAGCGTGCTCCTCCTTCCGAAGAGCTCGTGGTGGCGAAGCCGTCCGTGAGAAGAAGGGGGAGGGCGAGGCTGAGGCCTCCGTGGCACTCAGGGAAGGGGAGGACGGGGCGGCGCACCGGCCTCGCCTCCGCCAGCGGCCCCTCCCCCAATGGAGGGCCACGTCGGAGACCAGCCCCGCGAATTCGTCATCAGGCTACACAGGCCAGTGCGCCGTCGTGTTTGTCTTCCTACTCTGTTAGCTTGGGAGATGGAGCTCGACCCGCCACAGAGTTTGAGGCTGCATATGAGGGGCTGCAGGAATGGCAGCATGCAGGTCGACGTTGACTTCCCCGCCCCTCACGTCATGTATCTTCGTTGTGGATGGAAGACCTTCACTCGTGCCCACAGCCTATCGGAGGGGCTCGTTCTCCACTTCAAATTAATGGAGAACGGCCTGCTCTCCGTCAAGGTCTTTGGGCACTTGGGAACTCGCCTAAGGTGTTGCGTGGAGAGCTCCTCCGATGATGAAGACTCCTCCTCAAGCGGGAGTGACGAGGAGGACAGCGACAGCGACGATGAGGGCGTCAAGGGGGAGGACACCGACTCCGACTGACCACGCCGCCCTCCTCCCTCGGCCATGCTCCTTGCCGAGGGTCTTCCTCGTCAAGCTCTCCATCGGCGCATTCCCCATCGCCTCCTTTTTGCCTTCACCTGCCGCACCTGGGAGGAAAGGGCCAAGAACGGGGATCACGGGGCACTTATCTTTTTTAGTTTTTAAGCCTGCGGGCACTCGTCAGATTTAAACCTTGTAATCCCCTTGCTCATGTTTACATTCCATACGAACTGTACTTGTTTGGAACGAATTAATGAAAAAGGGTGCTTGTTGGGTTCTTTGTGCGTGAGCGAGGCCCATGCCAAGGAATGAATCCTTGTTATTCCTAAGATAAACATTGTCGCCCGGCAACAGGCCTCGCCGTCCCGTCACTTCATAGCACAACCGTACTCATGCTCTCAGCGGAGGAAGGGGCGAAGTAGGATTAGGCCCTTCGTTTGGTTCCTTGTCACCGCAACTACAACCAAGTTCTGGCCAAGAGAATAGTTCTTGGCACAGGAAAGGGGAGCACGGTGGCCCGGGAATAAACGAGGCTTCATACGTCCCAGTTCCATACGGAAATGCATAACAGGGGATAAAAGACTTATCTGAATCTGCAGCCCCCGGCAACTTTGGCTTGCCGTGGTTGGATGCTTGAATCTGCAGCCCCCGGCAATGGCTTGACAGGGTCGGGGATGTCGATCCGTCTCCCTACCCTTAAATGGCTTGGAAGAAACGCCTGTGCAGCCTGCGAACAAAAGAAAGGACTGGAAAGGACGGGAAGACACACACCCGACCTCTATGCTAGGGGTTAGTTGCCGCTGAGCACTATCAACCCTACCAAAGAGAGAGACTCAACCTAGCATGCATGCTAAAACTTAGGGCGCCAGCGCTTCATTTATTTATGCTCATGGTCTGCGCCTGGCTCTGTACAAAGGGTTACATGCCTCGTCGGCAAGGCTTGTACAAAAGGTGGTTTGCCGGGAGGCCCGGCAACCGTGCCTCATGGGTAAAACTTACGAAGATGTTCGATGTTCCAGGAGTTACTCACTGGGATACCATCCTCGTTCTCCAGGAGGACTACGCTAGGCCTGGTGACTCGTATTACCCGATAAGGGCCTTCCCACTTTGGCATCAACTTGTTGGAATTCTTGGCTGACTGAACGCGCTGAAGAACAAGGTCGCCTTCCTCAGCACTTCGGGCATGAACCTTGCGGCTATGGTAGCGGTGCAAGGCTTGCTGGTAGCGTGCAGCTCGCACAGCCCCCCGAAGACGATCTTCCTCAAGGAGCGTCGCGTCATCTTGCCACAACTGCTCTTGCTCAAGCTCGTCATAAGCGAGCACTCGAGGTGACCCGTATGTGAGTTTCGTGGGGAGAACTGCTTCTGCCCCGTATACCAGGGCAAAGGGTGTCTGGCCGGTGGCTCGATTTGGCGTCGTTCTGATCGACCAAAGAACCGCCGGCAACTCATCAATCCAGTTCCTTTCACACTTGTGCAGCCTGTCAAAAGTCTTTGTCCTCAGGCCTTGTAGTACTTCAGCATTTGCCCTCTCCGCCTGGCCGTTGCTCCATGGGTGTGCCACTGAAGCGAAACAGACCTTGCTACCGAGGTCTTGGATATGTTGCATGAAGGTGCGGCTTGTGAACTGCGTGCCATTGTCGGTGATGACCCTGTTTGGCACACCAAAACGGCAAACTAGCCCCTTGAAGAACTTGACGGCTAACTGTGCTGTCACCTTCCTCACTTCTTCCACTTCGGGCCACTTTGTTAACTTGTCGATTGCGACGTACAAGTACTCAAAGCCCCCGACAGCACGGGCTTGCCGGAATGCCTCGCCGGCAAGGGCCCTTGACCCTATGTGGGAGCCACATACACCTCCATGTATCTCTGCCAACAGCTCTAGTCCGTCCTCTTGAGTAATGCACTTCAGGCTCACACCGTTTGGCCTCATACATGCAGGTATCATCCACAAACTGGTATATGTTGGACCGATTGGCTACTTTCTGCTTCTTCCTACTCCTCGGGAGCTCTCCTGTTTGGAGAAGCAGACGGTGGGCTGCGCCCATGCCGAACACAGGGGCTCGGCAGCAAGGACCAAAGGCACATCTTCGGCAGGGCAGTTGCCTCTATGGTCGTGGCCTGGGCCCCGACGGAGATGGTGCCCCTCAGCAAGCTCGGGGTACTCGGCAACCTCCTTGACGGCGGCTCCTGGGAGCTCGGCGGGAAGATACTTGTCGGGGCTTGTCTTCCTTCGCTTGTTCTGCCCTGCTGATGGCTCTATGGATGGCTGAATTAACTGAAGTACAAAGGTACCTAGTTCCAGAGGCAACTTGAGGGCAGCGCGTTTCGACAGGTCATCGACAATGCTATTTCCACTCGGGGAACATGCTCTGCTTGTAGGCCGTCAAAATGTTCTTCCAACTTCCTCACTTCATTCACATAGGCCTCCGTCAGCAGGCTCTGGTAATCCTTGTTAACTTGCTTGACGACGAGCTGCGAATCACCTCTGATGATGAGCTTCTTGATTCCAAGGTCTATCACGATCTTGAGACCGGCAAGCAACCCCTTGTACTCCGCTGTATTGTTCGTTGATTTTTCCCGAGGAGAGTGCATCTGGATTACGTACTTGAGGTGCTCTCCGGTGGGTGCGATGAGTAGCACGTCAGCACCAGCACCTTGGAGTGAGAAAGCTCTGTCAAAGTACACAATCCACTTGCTGCTCGTCTCCTTGCCGGGAAGGGCGGTCTCTTGAATCTCCTCGTCGGGCGTTGCGGTCCACTCTGCTATGAACTCTGCCACTCTGTCAAAGTACATAATCCACTCACTGCTGGGAGAAGCCACTGCTAGCATGTCATCCCTGACTTGGAATTCTATGCACTTATGATTGGAACTATTAGCAAGCGTCCACAACTATTAACGTTAATTAAGGTAAAACCCAACCATAGCATTAAGTTATAATGGTCCCCCTTCAATCCCGTATGCATCAATTTCTATGCTATGTTGAAGCTTCTGTCACTCTTACCCTCCAATACATAGTCCTATCAACATACAACTAACCCTATGGTGTGATCCACACGCGCGCTCATATGATGGGCACCAAAGGACAGCAACATAACCAAAAGCAAATTAAATCAATCATAGCAATTCATCAACCACCGATAGGACAACGAAAATCTACTCAGACATCATAGGATGGCAACACATCATTGGATAATAATATGAAGCATAAAGCACCATGTTCAAGTAGAGGGTACAGCGGGTTGCTGGAGAGTGGACTGCTGTAGATAGAGGGGGGAAGGTGATGGAGATGTTGGTGAAGATGGCAGAAGTGTTGGTGAAGATCGCGGTGATGATGATGGCCCCGTGGCGGCTCCGGCGCCACCGGAAGAGAGGGGGAGAGAGCCCCCCTCCTTCTTCTTCCTTGACCTTCTCCCTAGATGGGAGAAGGGTTTCCCCTCTTGTCCATGGTCTGCATGGCGTGGGAGGGGCGAGAGCCCCTTCAAGATTGGATCTATCTCTCTGTCTCTCTCTGTTTCTGCGTTCTGGTCTTCTGCCCTTTCACCGTTTCGTGTATATATATGGAGATCCGTAACTCCGACTGGATTGAAACCTTCACCCAGATTTTTCCCCAAAAATTAGTTTTCTTGCATCCAAAGTAGAGCAGCAACCGCCTTACGGGGGGGCCACGAGGGTCAGGGGCGCGCCCCCCTTCCTCGTGTTTCTTCGGGCACCGTCTCGCTGATTCTTCTTCCGAATTCTCCAAATATTCCAAAAATATTCTCCATCCGCTTTTATCCCGTTTGGATTCAGTTTGATACGGGGTTTCTACGAAACATAAAACATGCAACAAACAGGAACTGGCACTGGATCAATATGTTAGTCCCAAAAATAGTATAAAAAGTTGCCAAAAAGTGTATGAAAGTTGTATAATATTGGCATCGAACAATAAAAATTTATAGATACAACGGAGACGTATCAGCATCCCCAAGCTTAATTCCTGCTCTTCCTCGAGTAGGTAAATGATAAAAAAGATAATTTTTGATGCTGAATGTTACCTAGCATAATCTTGATCATGTATCTAATCATGGCATGAATATGAAGACACAAGTGATTCAAAGCAATAGTCTATCATTTGACATAAAAAATAATACTTCAAGCCTACTAATAAAGCAATCATGCCTTTTCAAAATAACATGGCCAAAGAAAGTTAACCCTGCAAAATCATATAGTCTGGCTACGCTCCATCTTCACCACACAAAATATTCAAATCATGCACAACCCCGATGACAAGCCGGGCAATTGGTTCATACTTTTTAACGCGCTTCAGCCTTTTCAACCCTCACGCAATACATGAGCGTGAGCCATGGACATAGCACTATAGGTGGAATAGAACATGATGATGGGGGTTATGTGGAGAAGACAAAAATGAGAAAGTCTCACATCGACACGGCTAATAAACGGGCTATGGAGATGCCCATCAATTGATGTCAATATGAGGAGTAGGGATTGCCATGCAACAGATGCACTAGAGCTATAAGTATATGAAAGCTCAAACTAAAACTAAGTGGGTGTGCATCCAACTTGCTTGCTCATGAAGACCTAGGGCATTTGAGGAAGCCCATCGTTGGAATATACAAGCCAAGTTCTATAATGAAAATTCCCACTAGTATATGAAAGTGATAACTCAAGAGACTCTCTATATGATGAACATGGTGCTCTTTTAAGCACAAGTGTGGTAAAAGTATAGTAACATTGCCCCTTTTTTGCGGGCTTCTTTGGCCCCCTTTTTTTTATTTAGGCTTCTTTGGCCTCTCTTCTTTTTTTGGGGGGGGGGGAGGCAATGCTCTAATAATGATGATCATAACAATTTTATTTACTTACAACTCAATATTACAACTCGATACTAGAACAAAGATATGACTCTATATGAATGCCTCCGGTGGTGTATCGGGATGTGCAATGATCTAGCGTAGCAATGACATCAAGAAACGGACAAGAAATGAAAACATCATGCTAGCTATCTTACGATCATGCAAAGCAATATGACAATAAATGCTCAAGTCATGTATATGATGATGGTGGCAGTTTCATGGCAATATATCTCGGAATGGCTATGGAAATGCCATGATAGGTAGGTATGGTGGCTGTTTTGAGGAAGATATAAGGAGGTTTATGTGTGATAGAGCGTATCGTATCACTGGGTTTGGATGCACCGGCGAAGTTTGCACCAACTCTCGAGGTGAGAAAGGGCAATGCACGGTACCGAAGAGGCTAGCAATGATGGAAGGGTGAGAGTGCGTATAATCCATGGACTCAACATTAGTCATAAAGAACTCATATACTTATTGCAATAGTTTATTAGCTCTTGAAGCAAGGTACTAATATGCATGCCCCTAGGGGGATAGATTAGTAGGAAAATACCATCGCTCGTCCCTGACCGCCACTCATAAGGAAGACAATCAATAAATACCTCATGCTCCAACTTCGTTACATAACGGTTCACCATACGTGCATGCTACGGAATCACAAACCTCAACACAAGTATTTCTACTAATCCACAACTACCCACTAGCATGACTCTAATATCACCATCTTTATATCGGAAAACTATTGCAAGGAATCAAACATATCATATTCAGTGATCTACAAGTTCTATGTAGGATTTTATGACTAACCATGTGAATGACCAGTTCCTGTCATCTCTCTAAATAGATAAAAGTGAAGAAAGAGAGTTTAATTCTTTCTACAAAATATATGCCCACGCTCTAACAAATATAAGTGAAGCAAAAGAGCATTCTACAAATGGCGATTTTCTATGTGAAGAGAAACAGGCAATCCAAACTTCAAATGATATAAGTGAAGCACATGAAGCATTCTATAAAGCCATACTCAAAAGATATAAGTGAAGTGCAATAAGCATTCTATAAACCAACCAAGGACTACCTCATACCAGCATGGTGCATAAAAGAAAAGTGAAAACTAAATGCAAAAGATGCTCCAAGATTGCACATATCGCATGAATGAAACGAATCCGAAAACATACCGATACTTGTTGAAGAAAGAGGGGATGCCTTCCGGGGCATCCCCAAGCTTAGACATTGAGTCTCCTTGAATATTTACTTGGGGTGCCTCGGTCATCCCCAAGCTTGAGCTCTTGCCTCTCTTCCTTCTTCTCACATCGAGACCTTCTCGATCATCGAAGACTTCATCCACACAAAACTTCAATGTAAAAACTTCGGTAAGATCCGTTAGTATAATAAAGCAAATCACTACTCTAAGTACTATTGCAAACCAATTCATATTTTGTTTTTGCATTGTAGCTACTATAATATAACTTTTCCATGGCTTAATCCAATCGATAGAAATCGATAGTTTCATCAAAACAAGCAACCTATGCATCAAAAACAGAATCTGTCTAAAACAGAACAGTCCGTAATAATCTGAACATTCACCATACTTCTAATACTTGAAAATTTCTGGAAAAATTAGGAAAAATAAACAATTTGTATAGAAAGATAGTGCAAAAAGTTTCAGAACCATTTGACGCTCCAAAAAAAAATGTAAAATCGCAAGACTACAGCCAAAGTTTCATTCCCGCACCGCACAAACCAACAAGCATTGTAAACATCCTAAAGGAAAACCTTGGCACATTATTTTTATAATACAATGGAATTGTACAAGGGGATAATTATTTTTGTCGAAAAGTTTCTGTAATCAAGATTCACAAAGTTTCCGTGAGCATGAACAAAGTTTAAGGCTAGCTCCCACTTTAACAATGCTCGTCTTTCTCACTTTCGCTTTTCTTTTTGAAAAAGTTTTAGGTTACCCTCTTTATTTTATTTTATTTTAAACTATATGAAAGCACTCAACAGAAATAAATGACTCTCTAAAACTTCCGGGCTGTCTCCCTGGCAGCGCTTTCTTTAAAGCCATTAAGCTAGGCATATAGTGCTCAAGTAATGGATCCACCCGGATCCCAAGGTATACCAAAGCCAATTTGAATTAGCAATGATTTGGCATTTAGTAGTGAGCACAAAGTAACATATATCAAGCAATGACGAAGTCTAACCCTCTTCCTATGCATCGGCATGTCATAAAAGAACAATTCATGCACACATAGTAAAGGCCAATGCATAGTATAAACAGTTTCTTGCAATTTTATCATGTTGAAAACATAGAGAGGTGGAGATATAGTTCCTCTCTCATAATAATTGCAAGTAGGAGCAGCAAGAACATGCATATTATGTCTATCAAAATCATCATGTGCAACGGTGAAAGGCAACCCATCAATATAATCCTTAATAAGGGCAAACTTCTCCGATATAGTGTAGTTTGGAGAATTCAAAAGGATAATAGGACTATCATGCGTGGGTGCAATAGCAACAATTTCATGTTTAACATAAGGTACTATAGCAAGTTAATCTCCATAAGCATAATTCATATTGGCATCTTGGCCTCAAGCATAGCAAGCATCATCTAAAAGGGATATTTCAAGAGAATCAATGGGATCATAACAATCATCATAGCAATCATCCTTCGGTAAGCACGAAGGGAAATTAAACAATGTATGAGTTGAAGAGTTACTCATTAGAAGGTGGGCACGGGTAGCTAATCTGCTCTTCCTCCTTTTGTTCTTCGCTCTCCTCATCATCTTTTTCATCCAATGAGCTCACAGTTTCATCAATTGCTTCTTCCATAGACTCCTGCAAAATATTAGTCTTTTCTTGGACAGCAGAGGAGTCCTCAATATATGGTTTAACATAGGGATTAGAAGCATAATTATCGTAACAATATTTAAGTATGGCAAAGTTTTTAGATTTGTAAAGAGTAGCATCATACTTTTCAATCAAAGAAGCAATTTCATAAGCACCCTTAAAATCAACAAATTGTTCAATTTGTTGAACATCATAGTAATTATAAACACCCTTAGCATACGAAGATACGATTCCATTATCGCTAAACTCACATTGGTAGGGAAGGTGTTTCTTAGGGTTTTTAGAGCAACAACTAAAATCATATATTTCACATAAATTCCAAGCATAGCATTGCAAACGATGAATTTGATCCAGTAAACGTTTCCCTTTTTTAGATATGTGGTGTCACACATAACAAGCATGCTCATCTAAAGACTTGCCCTCAACTAATCTAGTTGGGGTTTCAGCACGAGCACATAGGGATCGAAGATGATCCAAGTAATAAGCTTCAGGAGTGTGATAGCTTTTGAGTGGTTCTTCAACCATCGGTTCAGTAGTTACAACTAATTTTTTTGGTATTTTGCGTTTCCTACCCATAACTAAAGATATAAAACAACTAATAACAGCAAATAAAAATTACTTAGTGATAAAGAAAACAAGCACACACGAGAATATTCACCCCACGCTATTGCTCCCCGGCAACGGGCCAAAAAAAGGTCTTGATAACCCACAAGTATAGGGGATCAATTGTAGCCTCTTTCGATAAGTAAGAGTGTCGAACCCAACGAGGAGCTAAAGGTAGAAAAAATATTCCCTCAAGTTCTATCGACCATCGATACAACTCTATGCACGCTTAACGTTCGCTTTACCTAGAATAAGTATGAAACTAGAAGTACTTTGTAGGTGTTTTTAGATAGGTTCACAAGATAATAAAGAGCGCATAAATAAAAAGTAGGGGATGTTTAAGTAAAGACACAATAAAGTAAATATAGCGAGTGTGGAAAAGTGGTGGTAGGAGTTGCGAAATTGTCCCTAAGCAATTGACTACGTTACTAGATCAATAGCAAGTTTTATGTGGGAGAGGCCACTGCTAGCATGTCATCCCTGACTTGGAATTCTATGCACTTATGATTGGAACTATTAGCAAGCGTCCGCAACCACTAACGTTAATTAAGGTAAAACCCAACCATAGCATTAAGTTATATTGGTACACCTTCAATCTCCTATGCATCAATTTCTATGCTAGGTCGAAGCTTCTGTCACTCTTGCCCTTCAATACATAGTCCTATCAACATACAACTAACCCTATGGTGTGATCCACGCGCGCGCTCATATGATGGGCACCCAAGGACAGCAACATAACCACAAGAAAACTAAATCAATCATAGCAATTCATCAACCACCGATAGGACAACGAAAATCTACTCAGACATCATAGGATGGCAACACATCATTGGATAATAATATGAACATAAAGCACCATGTTCAAGTAGAGGGTACAAAGAGTTGCGGGATAATGGACCGCTGTAGATAGAGGGGGAAGGTGATGGAGATGTTGGTGAAGATGGCGGAGGTGTTAGTGAAGATCGCAGTGATGATGATGGCCCCGGCCATGCCTCGGCGCCATCGAAGCGAGGGAGAGAGCCCCTCCTTCTTCATCTTCCTTGACCTTCTCCCTAGATGGGAGAAGGGTTTCCCCTCTGGTCCATGGTCTCCATGGCATGGGAGGGGCGAGAGCCCCTACGAGATTGGATCTATCTCTCTGTCTCTCTCTGTTTCTGCATTCTGGTCTTCTGCCCTTTCACCATTTTGTGTATATATAGATATCTGTAACTCCGATTGGATTGAAACCTTCGCCCAGATTTTTCTCCGAAAATTAGTTTTCTTAAGGCCCAAAGTAGAGCAGCAACCACCTTAGGGGGCCCACGAGGTCGGGGCGCCTCAGGGTGGTGGGCGCCCCGCCTCGTGCCCCTCGTGCACCGTCTCGCGTTGATTCTTCTTCCGGAATT
Source organism: Aegilops bicornis (assembly GCA_021605145.1). Classification (NCBI taxonomy): domain Eukaryota; kingdom Viridiplantae; phylum Streptophyta; class Magnoliopsida; order Poales; family Poaceae; genus Aegilops; species Aegilops bicornis. Next base: position 344,616,520 of record CM038670.1, read on the forward strand.
CTCCAAATATTCCAAAAATATTCTCCGTTTGTTTTTATCCCGTCTGGATTCCGTTTGATATGGGGTTTCTGCGAAACATAAAACATGCAACAAACAGGAACTGGCACTGGGCATTGGATCAATATGTTAGTCCCAAAAATAGTATAAAAGTTGCCAAAAAGTGTATGAAAGTTGTATAATATTGGCATGGAACAATCAAAAATTATAGATACGACGGAGACGTATCAACTGCTCGTCTCCTTGCCCGGAAGGGCGGTCTCTTGAATCTCCTCGTCGGGCGTTGCGGTCCACTCTGCTATGAACTCTGCCAAAGCCCGGCTCTTGATTGTTGAAGTACTTTAAAACCTGAGGCCAAAGCTCGATAGCTCCAATGCCCACTCCACAATCCTCCCTGTCGCATTTGGGTTGTGCAAAATCCGTTGCAAAGGGAGGCGGGTGACGACGGTGATCTCGTGCGCTTGGAAATAGTGGTGCGGCTTTCGAGGCCATGAGGAGGCCAAAAGCAGCTTCTCGCATTACAGAATATCTTGACCTAGCCTCGCAAGAGGAAACTGACAAAATACACTGGGTGCTGCACCATCTTCTTCTTCTGTCCCACTTCGCCCATCCGCTCAGACTCTGCCTCGCCGGGACCGGGCCTTGCCGGGGGTTCTGGTTTGCCGGCGTCAGGCTCTGCCGGGGAGGACCCCGGCCCGCCATCCGACGGCTCTGCTGCAACTGCTGCTTCTCCCTCAAGTTCCCTCTGCGCCACCAGCGCAGCACTGACCACTTGATTCGTTGCTGCTAAGTACAGCAGCAACGGCTCCCGTGGTTTAGGCGCGACTAGTATTGGCGTGGAGGAGAGGTACCTCTTCAAATCTTGTAGTGCTGCCTCTGCCTCCAGAGTCCATTTTAATGGACCGGCCTTTTTCAAAACTTTGAAAAAGGGGAGGCCTTCGGCCAGATTTGGAGATGAACCTACTCGAGGCGACAACGCAGCCGGCGAGCCTATGGACGTCTTTGACCCGTTTGGTGCCTCAATCTGCTCGATCGCCTTGATCTTGTCAGATTTGCTTCGATTCCGTTGAGACACAAAGAATCCAAGAAGTTTTCGGAGGGACACCAAACACGCACTTCTTTGGGTTGAACTTGAGGTTGATCTTGCGCAGATTTGCGAATGTTTCTTCTAAATCTTGCATGAGCGTGGCCCTGTCCTTGGTTTTGACCACTATGTCATCCATATAAGCTTCCATATTTCTATGTAGCTGGGCTCAAAACAAATCTGGACTGCTCGGGCAAATGTCGAACCAGCACTCTTCAACCCATAAGGCATTCGCACAAAACAGTACGTACCACATGGGGTGATGAACGCGGTCTTCTCTTCGTCTTCCTTCATCATGAAGATCTGGTGGTATCCTGAATAGACATCGAGGAATGACAGCAAGTCACACCCGGCAGTGGAGTCTACAATCTGGTCGATGCGTGGCAGAGGGAAGGGATCCTTCGGACAGGCTTTATTAGTGTCTGTGTAGTCAATACACAGCCTCCACTTCCCATTCGCCTTACGCACCACCACCGGATTGGCCAACCACGTGAGCTAGAGTACTCCTCTTACCAGGCCTGCCACCTCCAACGTCCTGATCTCTTCAATGATGAACTCTTGTCGCTCCAAAGCTTGCTTGCTGACCTTCTGCTTGATGGGTCGCGCGTGAGGACAGACAGCAAGATGGTGCTCAATCACCTCCCTGGTAACGCCGGGGATGTCAGATGCTTTCCATGCAAACACATCGACATTCTCCCACAGGAAGGCGACGAGCGCTTTCCAATTTCTTTGTCGAGGGTGGAGCTTATAGTGAAAACCCCGCCCGTGCTGTCCTCCTTGACGGACACCTTCTTGGTTTCTGGTGGTGCAGCCTTAAAATTCTTGCTCTTGCCGGTGGAGCTCTCTGGCACGTCCTCAATAGGAGCATAGCACTTCGAAGAGGTGCGCTTGCCGGAGTGGGTGCAGGGAGGTCTTGCCGGCCTTCTTCCTTCCGGGCTTCTGGCAAGAGCAAGTGCCATGGCGGCAGTTGCTGCAACTGCCTCTCGGTAGAGTTGGTCGGCGCAGATGAGCGCGTCTTTCTTGTCAGAGGGGACAGTGATGATGGTTAGAGGCCCTTGCATCTTCAATGTGTTGTAGGCGTAGTGGGACGCCGCCATGAACTTGGCCAGCGTCGGGCGGCCAAGGATCCCGTTGTACGACAGGGGGATCTCGGCAACATCAAAGATAATCTTCTCCGTCCTGTAGTTGAGCTTGCTCCCGAACGTAACGGGCAGCGTGATTTTAACTTTCGGCTGACTCCTTCCCGGGTTGACCCCTTGGAATGTGCCTGTCTCCTTGAGATCTCCATCAGGAATCTGCAGCTTCTTGATCACAGCGGGGGAGATCAAATTCAGACCGGCCCCGCCGTAAACCAGCACTTTTGTCACCTTGAGGTTGCGTATTGTTGGTGAAACCAACAACGGCAAACACCCGACCGCATTGTGCGATCAAGGGTGATCCTCGGTGTCAAAAACGATGGGTGTGCGGGACCACTTCAGCGGCTTCTGGGCATCGAACGCCGGCTCCACCGCAGTGACCTCACGCGCCCACTGCTTCATCTGGCAATGTGAGGTGTGCAACGAGGCGCCACCGTCGATGCACATGGCCTCTGTAGCCTTCTGGAACTCGTGCTTGTCGGACTCGTCGTCCTTGTCGTGATCATCATCTTCCTCTTTCTTGTCGCGGCCTCAAGCGGGCCTCTCTTGTTGGTCATCTTTGCCGCGGCGACCCCCTTGGCCGCCACGCTTCTTGTCGGACCCCTCGACACCATCCTGACCCTTCTCCTTGTCCCGCCTTTCATATTCAGCCTTCTGCTTTTCTGCAAGCAGCTCAACCTATCGGTAGTTCTGGAGGTCATGGTCCTTGGTGCGATGGATCTTGCAGTACTGCTTGTCGGAGCCTCCTGGCTTGCCGGCAGCCGCCAAGGCCAGGCAGGCAGCACACCCGGCAACCACCTTGCCGGGGTGGTCAGCCTTGGCCTTTTTGGCAGCGCCGGGCACGCCGGATCCCTCGACGGCAAGCACAGTCTTGCCCTTACGCTTCCTGTTGCAGCACCGGCCCTTCTTCGTCGGGGCGGTGGTGTCTTCGTATGTGGAGTCGGTTTCCACACCGGCGTCTTCGCCGGGGTACTTCCTCCCCTCTTCAGCTCGGGCATCTACCGCCGTAACATAGAGTTCGGCCACATCCTTGACCTTGTTCATCGCCAACTCTTCACGCATCTTGCAGTTGTGCACATTCTGATGGAATGCGCTAATGACAGCGGCGGGATGGACATCTGGGATGTTGTACTGCACCCGACTGAACCTCTCAGATGTACTTGCACAGGTTTTCACCTTCTTTACGGGGATGATATGCAAATCACTTGCATGGCCATGAGCTTGGTGGCCTCGGTGAAAGGCACCAACAAACTCATGACACAAATCCGACCAAGAAGAAATGGAATCTACTAGCAAGTGCATCAACCATGACATGACGTTGGGTCTGAGTGCCAACGGGAAGTAATTGGCAAGCACCTTGTCGTTGCGAGCTCCAGCAGCTTGCATCGCGATGGTGTAGATGCTGAGGAACTCCGATGGGTGGGTCTTGTCGTTGTACTTCTCGCCAACATCGGGCTTGAACATGCGATGGGAGGGCCACTGGAACTGCCGCAGCTCTCGGGTAAAGGCTGGGCAACCCACCTCATAAGGCAGGTCGTCGGGGCCTCCCGGCGCCGGGTGGTCCATAGTGGGCCCCGCACGCCGATCTGACTGATGGCGCGTCTGCCGTCGTCGTTCGATGGTAGTTCGAGCGTCTTCCTTGGCCCATTCCTAAAGGACTTGACATTGGTCGCAGTAGGTTCGCCGGTCGGACGACGCAGTGGAAACGTGCACCGGCTCAGCAAGACGTCGGTGTGAGGGTCCCGTTGGGAGCGGCTCGTCTTTGTTGGCGAAGCTGACAAGGCTTCGGATGGTGGCCCTCCACTCGTCGAGCTTCTCCGCGGCAGGGGGGAAGTCGAGGAGCAGCACGCATGCCGCCGCTTCCGTCGGCGTGGCGGCGGCGAGAGCTGCGTGAACCATGACGCACCGACTTCTAACCGGGTTAGAAGGCTCTATCACGGTCCCGCTGGTCGCACGCCGCTTGCACCAGCGTTCGAGCGCGCATGCCGCCTGGTTCGGCCCCGCAAGTGGCGACAGGATCTTTCCGCCATGGTGCCCGGAGGCTCCGGCATCGCGATGTTGCTCATCGCGCGCGGCCTGGGAAGGGCACGGCATGGGCGCCAGCTGGGGTGCCGTAGAGGCTGCGGCGCCGCTTTGTGGGTATCGCGCCCGCCCGGACCAATGCATGTGGCTCATCGTCTCGGATTCGTGACGATATCGCTACCGCTCGATCGCTGTAATGTCGTGGATGCTTTCATGGGCCACGTCTTCGCCCCATCCGTAGCCACCCGCCCGCCGTCTTTGGCGGCAGACGGGCGGCCCCGAACGAGCCGATCGTTGTGATCCCCTTTCTATTGGGGGCCATGGTGATGATGAAGTCGGTGTGCTAACCTTCAATCCGTATTTTCACAGCTTACGCCCCCTACCCGGCACGCCAAAGATGTCGGGGGAAACGTCACCTACGGGATCACGAAGAATCCCTTTTGCTATGGTTGGCGGGTGCGGGGCTGTGGAAAGAGCGGGCTTGAAAGATCAATGCAGGGGGATTATCCAGGTTCGGGCCGCAAGTGATGCGTAATACCCTACTCCTGATGGTTTATGTTTATCTGGTGTTCTTGGACTAGCTACAAAGCATGCAGGGTCCAAAAAGTCTGAATCCTCTCTCAGTACACCGTGGGCCTCCTTTTATAGTCAAAGGGGCTGCCACAGTGGCACACAGGAGGTAGAAAGTTGTACAGTAGTTGAGTCTATCTCCTGGCACCATAGGACAAATGCATTAAATGCGCTGCCGACGTGCCCTTCTTGCTTTATCGGGGACGGCAAGGAAGCTCGTCCCAGTTGTCGCCGCCTCACCTGGCTTCGACGCGCGTCCGAGCTGACGAGGTGTGTAGTGCCACGCTGGCTGGCTGGCTGCTGAGTTGGTGCGGTGGCAGAGTCTTCACGAAGATCTACATGCCACCACGCAGGTGCTTGCGGAGTTGGCCTGGAAGCTGCACGTCGCAACACAGGTGCCTGCCTAGTTGGTGGGCTGGCAGTTGTGTGGGAACGGCGGTGGAGCCTTGGTGGGTGTGGGCCTGCCTGCGGCCCCGCGGATGTCTTCGGCAAGAGTCTTGCCGGGGCCCTGACAAGGGTCTTGCCGTGGCGTCGTGGGCATCCCCGGCAAGGGTCTTGTCAGGGTGTCTTGTGGGTATCCTCGGCAAGGGTCTTGCCGAGGATCTTCGTCTCCTGATTCTCATCTAGTCTTGTATGTTCTTGGTCTTCACAAAGATCTGCATGCCACCACAGAGGCACCTCCCGAGCTTTGGTTCTAATGTGGTTGAGGACATCGGAACTCTTAGATTCAAGGGTGGCGGCCCAGCTGGCGTTGGACAAGTTGCCCCGGCAAGGTTCTTGCCGGGGTCGTGAAGGCCGCCCCGACAAGGACCTTGCCAAGGGAGTTTCACCTCGCCCCTCAGCTTTTCATGCTTCTGGTCTTGAGCACGGCTCTGGTAATCCTCGTTTCTTTGCTTCCTCTGCCCCGCCAAGCGTGGCTACGGGCGTGGGGCTGCATCTGCCCGCTGTGATGCCCTCGATTAAATCGTATACTAATCATACACGCAAATGTGTATGATCAAGATCGAGGACTCACGGGAAGATATCACAACACAACTCTAGACACAAATTAAAATAATACAAGCTTTATATTACAAGCCAGGGGCCTTGAGGGCTCGAATATATAAGCTCGAAAATACAAGAGTTAGCGGAAGCAACAATATCTGAGTACAGACATAAGTTAGACAAGTTTGCCTTAAAAGGCTAGCACAAAAGCAACTTCGATCGAAAAGGCAAGGCCTCCTGCCTGGGAGCCTCCTAACTACTCCTGGTCATCGGCGGCCTCCACTTAGTAGTAAGCACCCTCGTGGTAGTAGTAGTCGTCGTCGAAGGTGGCGTCTGGCTCTTGGGCTCCACCATCTGGTTGCACCATCCGGGAAAAATGGAAAGAGGTGGAAAAGGGGGAGCAAAGCAACCGTGAGTACTCATCCAAAGTACTCGCAAGCAGGGATCTACACTACATATGCAACATTATCAAAGGGAGGCTATATATGTGGACTGGACTGCATAAATGCCAGAATAGAGGGGAGAGTCTAGTCCTATCGAAGACTAGCATCTTTAGCATCTTCAAGCATCTCCAATGGTCTTGCAGCATTAGAAGAGTATAGAATAGCATATATAGAGTAGCACCAACTTACCCACCACGCCCAAGTGTCTCATATCAGAGGATGTGCTATCGATAGATTGGGATACAACTCCAAATGTCCGTTACCATAGGACAGGCTATCGATAGATGTTTTCTTCCCTGCAGGGGTGCACCAACTTACCCACCACGCTCTATTAACTCCGGCCGGACACACTTTCCCGGGTCATGCCCGGCCTTGGCCAAACGATATGCCGCAACCCGATCTAGGCTTAATAGAGAGGTCAGCATGCCAGACTAAACCTATGCCCCCAGGGGTCATGGGTCATCGCCCCGGGAACTCCTGCACGTTGTGTGGGTGGCCGGTGAGCAGACCTAGCTACCTCCTTTAACAAGCCAGGTGCTTACGCAGTCCAACCCGACACGCACCGCTCAGTCGCTGACGTCTATTAAGCTTCGGCTGATGCATACGACGAAGAACACCCATACTATGCCCACGTGATGGTTAGTGCTATCAGGACAGAGGCCCCTCGGATCAAATATCCAAACCGTTAGTGTGTTGGTAGAAAAGCGGTCACGAGCAGAGACTCACGAAAGATGTGACCCCGTCGCCCCATCTCGAGGACTTGCGGCAAGGGCTAAGAATGCCCGGCCACGCCTCATATTCAACTCTCGGGTACCCTCCAGGTCAACCCGTCTCCACATCACTCGCGGGTACCCCTCAGGGTCGACCCTTCTTTCCAAGTAACAGTTGTAAAGTTCAAGTATTCGTGTGTCCAAACATCAAGGGGAAAACCCAAGGAATAACCCCCGATGAATTCCACTTGATGTAATCATCAAGGTGAACGTAAGAGAAACCACCCTCGAGGTTCACACTTGAGGGGTTGCATGACAGAGTCGTATCAGAAGTGGTTAAAGAGGAAATCACCCTCGATGACCACGACCGAATAGCTACACTACAGAGATCTCATCAAGAGTGATGTATGAGGTTCCACCCTCGGCACTTGATGGTAACTCTGCAGAGTCGAGCAACAAAAGGGGCGTGATGTGCGGAGTCGGGGCCTGGACGTCGATCACGTTGATCGAGTCATCGAACCTAAAGCGGGGCAACTGGGACAAGGTGGGGGTCACTGATGGATCACTAACCAACCTATACTAAGCAGTTTAGGATAAGCAGGTAAGGTACAATAGCAGATACAAAAGCAGGCTATGCATCAGAATAGGAGCAAACAACAATAGTAGCAAAATCTAATGCAAGCATGAGAGAATGGAATGGGCGATATTGGGATGATCAAAGGGGGGCCTTGCCTGGAAGCTCTGCTGAAAAGAAAGAAGTGTCATCGTCGACGTAGTCGATCACAGGGGCATCATCAGCCTCGGGGTCTACCGGAGAGAAGAGGGGGAAGAAACAGTAAATACGGAGCAAAAAAGCAACACAAAATATAACAAGGCAATACGCGGTGCCAGGGGTGATCTAACGCGGGGATGGGTGATACTGGCGAAGGGGGGAAACATCCGGGAAAGTATTCCCGGTGTTTAACATTTTTGGGCAGATGAAACGGGGTGGATCGTTGCATGTTCACCATGCTAGGGACGCGACGGATGAACTGACCGTATTTGGGTTTGTCTCGGTTGCTCGAGCAACTTTCATGAATAAAGTATTTTCATCGAAGTTACGGTTTAATTTCTATTAATTTTTAAAGCTTTAAATCATTTTATAAATTTCTGGAATTGTTTAATACGAGTTTGACCAACTCAAAATGACTGGTCAAATAGTGAAGGGGGTGGCCCACGTGTCATAAACTATACCTAAACAAATAAATAAATCTAACCTTTTTTAATGAGGGCCTACATGTCATCTACTACTAGACTAACTTAGCACTAATTTAATCCTAAGCTAGACAAAACAAGGGCCGGCTCATACACACACACCTACGCACACATCTAGCGGCAACAACACACATAGCAGCAGCTCCTAGTGGCAGCAGCTTGCGAGCAAGGCAGCGATAGCAGTAGAGCAGCGGCAACTTTTTTTTTTTGAGAATCACCGGGGGAGGAGTCCCTCCACCTGAATATATTGCTTAAAGTGGCCATAATGTTAGGAGAGTGATCCAGTTTATAAGGAAAATCGGATCGAAAACCTTAACAAATTGACCCCGTTTATAAGGAAAACCGATCCAAAAACCAAACAAGTAACAAGTGTTACAAGAAAAGGAGAGGAATATGACGCCTAACATAAGGCAAGACCTAGCTAGCAACTAACATGACAAGGTAGATGAGGGGTGCGTCGAGGGATCACAATACCAAGACTCTACAAACAGCCTAACGCACCGCACCGGCGTGCGTACCAAACCCCCATGGCACAACAGAGGAGCATCCACAATGAACGAGTGCCAACGCTTAACACGAACCTTGACTGAGAGCTCCGCCACGGAAGTTCAAGACGATTAGCAAGTCGGGGAGGCGTCATTGCGTCGTCATTGAGCAAAGATGAACCAAGACGAGACCAAGAGCCCAATGCTCACCTCAACAGAACAGGGTCTTGAGCATGCATAGCAGCAGGCCGGAGACCACACGTAGGACAGCCGAAGAGAAACACCTGAAGAAGAACACACCACCCTCGGTCCTGAGCATGCCACACCACCACCACCACAACGCGAACCACCGTCAACCAGACGCAAAGAATCGAAGTTGCCGTTTGGGTCTCCAAGATGACGCCCAAGGGGGGTAGTGTTGTCGAGGACACAACACCGCCATCCGATCCGGCAAGCCCGATCTTAGGTTTTCACCCGGAGACCACAAAGCAAAGTATTGTAGGTGCTAGATCTCCACAACGGCACCTCCTGCAAGGAAAACAACGTCCATAGACGTCGTTGCCGCCAGCATTGACTTAGTCGATGCAGGGTTCTCACCCGGAGTTTGAGCACATCCCTAAAATAAGACAACAGCCGACCACCACCACTATCGAACCCTTCAAAAGACGAAGAAGCACGACAAGCCGCCGGAGCCAACCGCACCTTGCGGAGACCACCGACAACCAAACGTCAGCACTAGGCGCCAGATCCATCAACGGCCGCCCGAGCGCAGGCCATCGGACGAAGCGCAGGCCATCGGACGAAGCGCAGGCCACCAAGCCCTTCCGAGCACCATGCCGGCAAGGAGGAGAGGAGCACTGCCCGAGGCCAGGAACCACCATGGTCCGGGTTGTAGCCATACACATCAGGTGTGTCGGCGTTCTGGGAACGGGGGTACCACGACTTGCTCACTGCGGCTGCGGCGTGGCTCAAGGGGTGGCCCAAGACGCCCATCTTCACCAAAGACAAGCTCAAGACCTCGCGAGGGGCCAGATTGCAGGGCGGACGACAGGAAGCTTCCTCGGGCACGGCCTCGTCGGTGGCTCGCGAGGAGGCGGAGAGATCAAGGCGGGTACCTCACGACGTGCCCATGACGCAAGCCATGACGACCAAGGGCGCCAGGGCGGCGCCACCGCCAAGAGTGTCCTCATTTCCTCTTTGGTGCAAAGGAGGCAAGCGCAGGCGAGAGTATCAAGCAAAGGCAGCCGTTTCGGTGCAACAAGACCAAGACCATCGCAACGGCAGGAAGGAGGTCATCATGGAACCCAAGCCGGCGTCACCACCAGAGCCTTTGACAGGCGAGGACCAACTTTAGTCAGAATAAGTGTACTAGATGTTCCCCTTCAAAATGGACAATTGTTGGCGCCCTTCCCGCTCAATATTTGGGAAGAGGCCCAAGGCATCTGCCTATAAATAGGACTAGCCACCCACAGGGGAGGAGGATCCAGGATCCGGAATCGAGAACAAAGCTAGAGATCAAGCAATCTAGAGAGAGAGCGACCGAACTCCTCCTAGCAGTTCGTCGCACCGGCCAAGAACAGACCCTCGCGAGGCTGTTCTTCCTCGTACTGTTCATCATCATCCCAAGAGGCAATCCACCACACCACACACTGGAGTAGGGTGTTACACCACAATGGTGGCCCGAACCAGTATAAACCTTGTGTCTCTTGTGTTGTTCTTTTGGTAGTTTTAGATCCTAGCGAAGCGACGAGGCGCAGGTAGGTAGGAGGCGAGATCTCCGCATGCACCCCAGAGTTCGAACCTAGAGGGTCTGCCGGAACCCGAAATCCGACATTTGGCGCGCCAGGTAGGGGTGCACCGGAATCCGTCTTCCGCCGCATTGTTCTTCGTCGCCCATCACATCCATGTCAGACGCTCGTCGGGCCCGCGCCGAGCGCCGGGCCGCTCTCGCTACCCGCGTCGCCCAGACGGCCCCGTCGGCAGCCGCCCGCCGTTCCCGTCGCTGCCGTCAACGCCGCCACCGGCCCGGCGAGGAACGAGCAGCAAGCATCGCCCCAAAGATCCGTCCGTAGGCGAGACGGCCGTACCGCTTCTCCTTCACTCGCCCGGTGGTTCTTCGTCTCGCGCTCCAGCGCGCCATCATCGCAAACGAAGCTCCTGCGCTACCGCCTGTCGGCAGCGTCTATGAAGAGTGGCTCGACCGCTGCTGAAGCTCGTCCGGCGCCAGGGGCTCCCCAGCGCCCCTTCTCGCTGCACCGCGCCCTGCCCTGCATGGCCGATGAAGCTCCAGGGGCGCCTCAGCCGCCTCCCCCTCAAGAAGGCGCCCTGGCCCCAAGGCGCGCGGCCCCTGGGCGAAACCCACTCCGTCCGGCACCAGCGCAGCAAGAGCAGAGCTATCAAGAGGTCCCTCGCCCCCAAGAAGCTGCCCGAGTGCTCCCTGCCGCCCGGCCACGCATCAAGGCCTCGCTGCTCCAAAGACGCTAAGAACCCGCGCTGCTCCCAGCGGCAGCGCGTGGGGACCCGCAAGACCAGGCTCTTCGTCACCAAAGGCCCCCCGTGGCCACAGCAGGATGCCGCGCCTTCACCACCGAGCTGCGCGGTCGTGGCCCGGCAAGTTCAAGCCAGACACGCCTCCTCGCTACTGACGCACGGCCGACCAGTGAGTTCCTCCAGCTCACGAGCTGGGCATCAAGCCGCCAACAGGGACGAGAAGGTCATGGCGAACTGGTTTCCCATGGCACTCAAGGACGGGCCTGCACTGGCTCCTGAACTCGGCTCGCACGATCTCCTCTCGACGAGATGCGCTACCGCTTCATCGCCAACTTCCAAGGTACTGTGATCGCCTCCTGCGGAGCGACATACGCCGCATCAAGCAGCAGCCAGGAGAGACCCTGCAGAAGTACATCTAGCGCTTCAACAACGCACGCCTCAAGATCCCCAAGGTGACCGAGGAGGCCATCATCTCAGCCTTCTCCGACGGTGTGCGTAACGTCAAGATGAAGGAGGAGCTGGCGATGCATAAAGATCTGTGCACATCCTTGGAGCTGTTCAACTTGGCGACCAAGTGCGCCAGGGCTGAGGACGGACGCCTTTCCCTCCTCGAGCTGCCAGCGGCCGACCCAGAAGAGAAGAAGCCCAAGGTCAAGGACGTGAAGCGCAAGGGGGCGGCCGTGCTCGCGGCAGAACCAGATACCAAGCGAGGTAGATCAGCCCGAGTCTTCCAAGGGCAGCCGCATCGTGTGTACCACGACCTCCACACCCACAACACAAACGAATGTCAAGATCTCTGAGCCGTGCGAGAAGGGAGAATCGGTCGATGCCCCGACCGCAACGATCAAGGCTACGGCCGAGGAGGAGGAAGAAACGCAGGACGCTGGGAAGACCGTGGCCCTCGCCAAGGGTGGCGTGACCGACCTCGCGAGGATCGCTGGCAGGATCAGCCTCGCGAGGATCGCCCGCAAGGAAACGCAGGCCTCCCTCCTCTGCCGCCGCAGCCAAGGAGAAATGAGGACCATCATCAGGACGAGGGGGCTGGGGGCTTCCAGGAGCCGCGCGCGATCGCTTGCATCCTGGGCGGAGCTCAAGCCCCAGCCTCTGAACGCATCATCAAGCAGTTTGCCCGCGAAGTGAATGCAGTCCTCCCCAAGCTCGAAGCCACACGCCCTCTTAGGTGGTCGGCGTGCGCCATCACGTTCAGCTCAGCGGATCAGCTCAAGTGCGCGGCCATAGCCGGAGTCCTCCCGATGCTTTGTTCCCCAATCATCAGCAACGTGCAAGTCACCAGGACCCTCATCAATGGCGGAGCAGGGCTCAATGTCCTGTCCGTAGAGACATTCAACAATCTCCAAGTGCCTTACAATCAGCTTCAGCCAACCAAGCCTTTCTCTGGAGTCACTGATGGCGCCATAGTTCCGATTGGGCAAGTCCGCCTCCCCGTCACCTTCAGGGCGCGCGACAACTACCGTACCGAGCTCATCGACTTCGATGTCGCCCACATTCGCCTGCCATACAATGCCATCCTTGGGTACCCAGCTCTGGCCAAGTTCATGGCCGTGACTCATCACGGATACAACATCCTCAAGATGCCAGGAAGCGGCGGAGTCATCACGGTGCCTTGTGAAGAAAGAGACGCAGTGTGCTCCCTGGAGCGAGCTTTTCAAGCCGCGTCACTTGAAGACCCAGATCGCAGGAGCGGGAGGCTCCCTGAGACTGCTCCCAAGAAGAAGAGACATCGCCAGGCCCGACCCCTCGGGAGGAAGGCCCCTCAGGGTCCGTGCCTGTTCAGGGGGCACCTCCTTCTATCGCATAGGAAGGCGCGCCCGGTGCCCTCCTCAAGCAAGGCTCGGGGGCTCTCTCCTGGAGGGCCACCGACCTTGCTAAGGTCACGAGGGAGGCGCTTGGGCACCACTTGGAGGCATGTTTCAAAGCACGTTTCCCTCCGGAAGGAGTGAGGCAAGGAGGGACAAACCCTCAGGAGTTCATCAGCCAGATCATTCAGGAGCTGCAGGAGTCAAGAGTCATGAGTGGCAGCCGCTGCTTACCCGCCGTAGCTCCCCATCCAGGCGAGGATGGAGGGTTGCGCGTCTGCATCAACATACCAGGGCTCAACCGATCCGCCTCTCAGGAGCGCTTCTGGCCCTCACGCGCGGGGCGCTGCGAAGGTCCGCCCCACAGCTACCTCATGGGGAGCATCCTGGAGGCTCAAGAGGCCAGGCATTCCGCAGTCCTGGCGGAGATGGAGATGGTCCACGAGGAGCCACCAGCGCCTCCGGAGCCTCCCGAGGCTCCTGGGCCTGGGGGCTCGTGAAGATCGGCTTCCGCAGCCCACGACGTCCGCTACTTCAAAGATCCCTTCATCTTCAACATTATCGGTGACATCCTTCAAGTTTCATTTCCAGCTGGGAGCGCCCCCCAGGGCTGCATCATTCCCAGGCCGCGTGGGTCCATCCCTGCGGCGTGTATCGCTTTTACTTCATGTTCTTAGCTTACTTTATCGGGGGCACCCCTCGGGCTGCATCATCCCCAAGTCGCTCGGGCCAGACCTAGCGACGTCTGCCTTCCCTGTACCTATCTAAATGAACTTGCTCCTTCGTGATTAACGTGCTTGACCTAGTCACCCGCTCAATTGACAACAACTGATGGAGCTGCTCCCCAATGGCACGACGCTTGCGCATGGGTCCGTCCCTGCAACACCGACAAACCTGAATGGCTGAGCTCTGGCCGCGGCAGCCCCGCACGGCGCCACCTCGTCAGGCCTTCAGTGCCTCGTCACCCCTCCAAAGCAACCAACGGCTGACCGTCGCTTGTCATGGCGGACTCTTGTTCTTCTTGTGGTGAGCCTGCAGGATCTCTTCAAGGCGCAGCGCCAGGCGAGGCCCTCACGGCGTCTTCTTCACTCTCACCCACGCGAACCGCTTGCACGTTAAAGGAGGGGTACCTGAGCATCGCGACTCATGGGCTCCTACTGGCTCTCCAGCCCTCACCCTCTGGCCTTGTCCATGGCATCGCGACACGCATACCAATGACGGCCGAGACCCGCCGAGGCCGGGACCCGAGGACATAGAGCGAAAGGGGAGCAAAGGCGAGAGGGAATAGGCACGCTGGGACCTCGCCAGCAACCCTCGCCGATGCGCGGACCTAACGTCGCACTGTGAAGCGGTTCCTGACCCCCGAGATAAGTCACCCTCCGGAAACACTAGCTATCGCAGCACCGACCTCGCACCTAATGCAATCCCGTGTTAGCAACATCGTGCTCCTTTCCCACCGAACGATGGCTGCTTGAGCGCTAAAGGGGACCTCCTGAGCATCATGACTCAGCGGCTCTTACTGGACCCCAGGCCACTCACCTCCTGGCCTTGACCACGGCATCGAGACCTGGCATACCAGCGATGGCTGAAGCCTGCCTTGGGACCGGGACCTGTCGGCGCAGAGCACCAAGCCCTCGTGAGGTTTGAAAGGGGGAACTAAGCTAAGACGGAATGAGCATCTCACACTACTTCACGACAAGGATCATATTAACAAATGTAACCACAGGCACCTTACAAGCCCCCACGGGGCGCGCTTTGCGATTCCTCGCAGGGAACAGAGGGAGCAGATCCTAAAGAACACTAACTACATGCGCCTCCGCGAGAGACGCCATCATCAACAGTGGGCCGCTAGGCACCGGCGCCAACCTCATCCAGATCAGAGGCAGCGGCGGCCTGACGAGCCCGCCCTGCTCCGAGAGCGGCGCAAGCTCGGGGGCTCGTAGCTGTAGTCGCTCGTCTCCGGAGTCGCGAAGAGCTCGGCGGAGTCGCTGGATCCTCCGCCACCTCTATCGCCTGAGGAGCTGCTGAGGGAGCGGTCGGCGAGCCTGGTCCTCGCCGCGGCAGGGCCCCGACCACCTCTCTCAGGGAAGCACTCCAGCCGGCGTCCTTCCGCGTCGAAGACCTTGAAGAGCATCATGGAAGCACCGTCGTACTCCAGGTGGATCGCAAGGGCGCCCCTCGTCCTGCAGACCCGAGCGATCTCGCCCCAGCCTCGAGTCATGAAGACTTTGCCTGGAGCAACGACCGCGACCTCCGCTTCGGTCGCGAGGGTGCTGCAGCCGGCGTGCTGCAACCATGCTGCAACCAGAGCTCCAAATATCCCCCCTGCGGCATCACGAAGGCGAAGGAGGGAGGAAGGGGGATTTAAGACTGAGGAGGCATGGCGGCGTGGAGCACAAACTCTCGAGAGGAGCCCTCGGCATGGACTCCAGGAGGGACAACGCGCACCGCCGTGACCCGCGGACGCCGACGGCGGCGGCGTCCATGGCACTCGACGTCAACTCCTTCAGGGCCCTCAAAGTGGGCGTACAAGGGCAGCGGTAACCCTGGCGGAGGCCGCTCGCACCAGGGCCTCGACACCTCCTGCCGGGAGCCCTCATCTCGGCGGCATAGGGCTAGCCGTTTCTTCGGCGGAAGCGGTTCGGGACCCTCTCGGGGAGCCTTTCCCTTCTCTTCCGCGGAGCCATTACCGCAAAGTGGAGCAAGGACGGAGAAGAAGGAGGAGCAAGAAGAGATGGACCGGAAGGGCACGCGCCATTCCGTACGTATAGCCGGGGAAGGCCAACCGTCGACCTCCACAATCGCAGGTAATCATGACCCGCTTTGCATGCAGGGACTTGTGAATTCGTGCGATCGCCCGGCGTCATGGGAAGCAGGAGCGCCCACGTCCAATCAACCGCCATGCGGCGCCCAAGGCCGCAGGCTGTTAGGGGCCACGGCTCTTCGTACTTGCCCCTTCGCTTCTCTGCTAAGCCAAGTCCAGCGCCGCTTTGGGCCTGAGGGCTATCGGCGTGCTCGGGAACGGGGGTACCTGCAGACTTGCCGCTGCCTCACGGCGTGGCTCAAGGGGTGGCCCAGTACGGCCCATCTTCATCAGCACAAGCTCAAGAACCTCGCGAGGGGCCAAGCCTTGCGGGGCGGACAACAGGAAGCTTCCTCAGGCACGGCCTCGTCAGGCTGGCTCGTGAGGAGGCGGAGAGATCAAGGCGGGGTACCTCACGAGGTGCCCATGACGACAAAGGGCGTCAGACGGGCGCCAGCCCGCGCAGTGTCCTCATTTCCTCTTTGGTGCAAAGGAGGCAAGCGCAGGCGAGAGTATCAAGCAAAGGCAGCCGTTTCGGTGCAACAAGACCAAGACCATCGCAACGGCAGGAAGGAGGTCATCGTGGAGCCCAATCCGGCGTCACCACCAGAGCCTTTGACAGGCGAGGACCAACTTTAGTCAGGATAAGTGTACTAGATGTTCCCCTTCAAAATGGCCAATTGTTGGCGCCCTTCCCGCTCAATATTTGGGAAGAGGCCCAGGGCCTCTGCCTATAAATAGGACTAGCCACCCACAGGGGAGGAGGATCCAGGATCCGGAATCGAGAACAGAGCTAGAGATCAAGCAATCTAGAGAGAGAGAGAGAGCGACTGAACTCCCCCTAGCAGTTCATCGCACCGGCCAAGAACAGACCGTCGCGAGGCTGTTCTTCCTTGTACTGTTTATCATCAGCCCAAGAGGCAATCCACCATGCCACACACTGGAGTAGGGTGTTACACCACAATGGTGTCCCGAACCAGTATAAACCTTGTGTCTCTTGTGTTGTTCTTTTGGTAGTTTTAGATCCTAGCGAGGCGACGAGGCGCAGGTAGGTAGGAGGTGAGATCTCCGCGTGCACCCCAGAGTTCGAACCTAGAGGGTCTGCCGGAACCCGAAATCCGACAAGGTGTGCGAACATGCCCCACGCGCGCCACCGCACACCCATCGGAGACCAAAACCGAAGCACCGCCACACCAACAGAAAGCAGTGAGATCAAGACCGGCTGCAGCAGAATCGCCACCACCCCCCACCACCTCCACAAGCACCACCATCCATCTCTGCCCCAAGCCGGACGACCATGGGCCGAGAAGCATCACATCAGCACATCCGCAGGTCAGCCTCGCCACAGCGCCAAAACACCACACCACCGCCACCACTAACCAGAACGACCGCAGTCCCCCAACCACCACCCTCGCCAGCCGGAGACCCGCACGGTCCAGATCTGGTTGCCCGAACACCCGCCACACGGAGCCAGGAGCACTCACGACCATCATGCGAGGAGGGGCGATGCGGGAGCAGCCGGAAGGTGCCGCACCAAGGCACGGGCGACGGCCAACGAGCCACGCCGTCACCCGCACGCGCTGGCCTAGATCGGGCATGCGCCATCGCCACGCAGATGCAGCCCACCCGCGCAGCCACAGCTCCACCTCGCGCCATGGCCGATGCCCCGAGCCGCCCCCTCCGAGCGACCAGATCTAGCATGGCCCGACGCCCTCATCTGGCAACGAGATGGCTGCAAGGATCAGCAATTAAAGCAGCAGTGGCAAGGCAGCAGCACAAGCAGAGCAGCGGCACAACGGCAAAGATCGCGCGGCAAAGAAAAGCAAGAAGATGGGCAGCCGAGCGAAGCGGCATGACGGGCGCGGGTCGGCGCAAAGATGCCCAAGCGGACGCGCTGTGGGTATGGAGGATGTCTTGGGCGTGCAGGCACGGCAGGGAGGAGCCCATGTCGCGGGCTAGGCGCGGTGAGCGCGGCCAGAGGCGAGCGGGCACGCGGAGCTCCGGGCAAACTCAAGGGCGACGGCTATGGCACAAATTCTAAGGGGGGAGAAAGGGAATTTGACGAGGGACTCACTGCGGTTCTTGATGACGTGCTCGGGAGGTCGTGGGAGCGCTGAGGGAGGAGATCTGGGGCGGGGCAGCGGCGGCTGGACGCGGGGAAGACGCCCTATGGCGAGCGCTCGGGGCGTTCTGGCTCGGGCTCTACGGTGTAGATGAAGGAGATGACCGCGGGCAGCCTCCTCGACTTGGTGGTTCAGCACGGGGAGGCACGTGGCCGCGGGATCGACGCGGCGACGGCGACGCTGCACTCGGTTGTGTGCGGGGAGAGGAAAATGAGCGAGGGGTCGGGGAGGACTTGTAGGTCTCCGAGAAGCGGTAGATGGCGGCACATGCGGCAGGGCCGTGGGATGGCCGCCACGGTTGCCCTGCCTCCCACTGTAGCGTAAGGAAGGAGACGCTTGGGAGGTTGGGCTAGGCCTCTAGTTTCTTTTTTATAGTGGGCCAAAAGTGCATAGAGCAATTTCAGTTTTACTTTTCTGTAAAAAAAAAGGGATAGCTACTGTTTTCTATTTAAATAAGCTTTCAAACCATTTTTGTTGCACATGGAATTTGTACACAATTACCAGAGAATAATTTGAGCTAGGAGAAAAGTTTGGGGGCAAATGGAGTTAAATAAATGATTGTTTATTTTGAAAAGGCCAATTTATTTGCTGCTGGACCACTTATAATATTTCTAGGGGCATTTTAGTAATCCAACCAGAGTTGATTTCTCCATGACAATTACTTGGGGCTTATTTGCAAAATCACAAACATTTTTGTTTGCATGATGAAGAAGTAAATATTTGACTTGTATTTCAAAAGGAATTTGGCTATGATTTTCATCAAGGGGCAATTTAGTTTGAAAAACATGACGACATTGCATCATAAAAGGGGAGATCAATTGTAGCATGATTTTCGGGTGTTACACCACAAGACAAGTAATGGGGTACAAAAAGGACCCCTTCTTTTGTACAATCGATGTGAAGATTAATAATCCTCAAGGTTCAATGCAACATGACTGTAACTAGGTACATGACTCAAGCTATGAAATTCTGAAACTAGCTTTTTCTAAAACTAGTGACTTAGTTTCTTTACATAGCCAGCACTAGGTACCTGCTGCCTAGATCAACTACAGCTAACTGCCCAATTCTATCTCCAATCTACCTGTTAACTCTTAGAAAACTACAATTGAACCTTCTTCCTCTTCTTGCCCATTTTCCCCCAACCAAACTTCTTATTCTAATTTTTTCTCCGTCAAGAACCATGAAGAACAGGAACTCTGGAGTAAATTGCACACTGTAGAACATAAACATGAAGAAGATCAAGACCTACTACATGTGTGCTCTAAGCGCTTCTTAGGTGCAAGGGAGATGGAGGTGCACTGCACGGCTTGACCTGCTGCCACACCGCTCTTTGGATTGGTGGAAGATATCGAGCCAGGTACCCCCTGGGTCTTATCTGGTTGGGGCCCTTTTTCCTTTTCTTCTTTTCCTTAAGTATTTCGGCTCAGCAATAGACAAGTGGGACCATCCACTGAGAACACTTTCCCCAACTAAGGCAGAAATACATTTTGCTTATTCCCCACTCCATTCGCTTTCACGCTCCTGAGATCTGCTCTTGACAGGAAAATCCCCGACCATTGTTTGATCAGCTCCAAACTA
The DNA here is from genome assembly GCA_021605145.1 of Aegilops bicornis. NCBI lineage: Eukaryota > Viridiplantae > Streptophyta > Magnoliopsida > Poales > Poaceae > Aegilops > Aegilops bicornis. Next base: position 344,636,016 of record CM038670.1, read on the forward strand.
AAGGTTCCATCCCTTCCCCCTTCCAATCTGCCTAGGTTGTACTGCCCTCTTACATGTTTATCTCGTAGTTCCCTTAAATTCTATGTACAAGAAACACCTATTTAGATGGTGCAACTTTTCGCTAATTCCTGGAAGTACATGTTTAGATCATGGGAGATGCTTTTATTACTACTAGTGCTATAACAAGTCCTTTTAGAAGTTTTGACGAGTTGTTGGTTCTTACTAGTACCATGGACTTATGCTCTCTGTCGGGATAACTGAAAAAAAAATCACAAAGAGTGCAACTAAGAAAAGATTTATTTAAAGAAAATTTTAGAGCAATTATTTTATTATATGTACATTAAACATTGGCATCTCCTTCTCAATCATGTTCTAAAGTCAATTTGAAGAAATGTGTGCACATCAGAAAATATGAAACTTGTCAAACTAAGCATTTGACATGTCAGTATTGGAATGATTCGATATTGCACTTCTTCTCTGTGTGTTCCATAGCGCCAACAGGTTTTGAACTGAACCTAAATTGTTGGTTGGCCGAAATGAGCAGAACAAGCTGAACTCAATGAACATTGGATCCCTCGTAGCATCCCCCGTTTTTTATCCACTGGGTGCGAACGTCCGTTCATGTTGGCCCTTCCAAGCAGTATGTACATTGTTCATCAATTTTTCTCTCTCATCGGTTACTTCATGATTTGAGGGTAGAGGCAATGTAGAACAAACTAGGGTTATTTTGATACAGGTTAATTTATTTATTTTTCTTTATAACAGAAATGTAAGTCGAATACCCACTAGTGCCATGTATTAGGATGTTCGCTGACCATAGTGGGAGTCTTGGTTCCGTGGCAAACCAACTGTCATGTTCTTGATTTTGGACTTACCTTCTTTTAATTTACTTAATTATGCATTCATTACAACAAGTAATAATAATGTTGTATTCATTGTAGATGGAACAAGGATGTACAAAGAAAAGAGAAGCAAAGCAAAGCAAATTGTACATGCAAGAGAAAGAACCAAGGTAATAAACATATGCTCTGAACTATTCTCTTCATAACTAAAAAATATCCTCTAATTTGAGGTGTTTTCTTAAAAAAATCATGCAGTGCAATCAATTTCAGCATGTTGAATCATTTCTAAATAGCTTGCATCTGAAATATCTGACAATCGCAAACAATGTATCGCTGGAATGGGTTTCCAGTCATTCCTGCAAATAAATAGCATGTCCAATATTGACTCTATTTACCTGTGGCTTGCAAACCATTTCATACTCTATTGAACTACCAAATGGCTTCAAATTCCCAATTACACCTACAACTATTCACATTTTTTTGGCATACCGATTGGTTCAGTTCCTGTCATAAAGTAACCTACGAGTTCATCCAACACCAGTTAGGGACAACTGCACCAACAGTTGAGTACATATTCTCAATTATAAATGATGACCTTCCTGAAGATAAATTCTGCAAAATCTTCATTCTTATATGTAGCGACCAAACCTTAAATCGATCTACGTGCTCGGTGTCATCCTGGATCAAGAATGTTGACACCACCACGATTACTCGGAGGATTTATAACGAGTAGCAATCACACACTTATTACAATCGAATGTCTCAAGAGATAACTTAATAAAAATAAATATGGCTTAAGGCCATCTAATACAATAACAATGAAGGCTTGGAAGAATAAGCGAGTCCATCAACTCCAACGGCATCATCGAGTATAGAACCACGACTTAAGCACCTTACTCGTAAATCGTCGAAAAGTGCGCAACATGAAACATTGCAGCCAAAACGGGTCAAGACATGGAATATCTTGGCAATGTAACACATAGAGAATAATGGAATAATAAGCCTATATTACATGCATATTTGGCTGGTGGAAAAGCTCTATGGTTACAGTTTTGCATAAAGCCAATTTTTCCCTACTGCAAAGGAATAAATTTATTTAACTATCATGGTGATTGTGAAACATTGAGAATGGTTGACAGCATCCTCAATCCCAATTAAAAGTACTCACTAACAAACCCAACAATATTAATTTAGAAGTAACATGATGAGACTCACATGATATCCAAGTACTAGATACTCAAGATGTCCATAACCGGGGAAACGGCTAAACATGATTAGTTTATACACTCTGCAGAGGTTTGCGCACTTTTCCCCACAAGACTCGATCGCCTCCGTTTGGTTTCTCGCACTACATGGTGTTTGAGAGACGGATGACCGAGACATAGTCTTTCAGAAGCACTAGCACCTTACATGTGGGTAGACCGTACCAACCTACATCCCCTACATCTGCTAGTCTACCCGTAAGAGTTCGCACAACTTAATCAACTACGCAAGAGCCCATAATGGCTTGTGGCTGCACACGGAAGTTTCTAGTTTGAATAATCTCATGATCCCTTTGAGCACGGGTGGCGGTCCAAAGAAATCTGAGCAAGTCTGATGGAAACCAGGTGCCTCAATCCACCCAGATGTGTGTTTAAGTTGCCACCTTAAATAAACCATTAAATAACAATCTCACATCTGTCATGGATACACTCACCCAATCCACGTCTACTAGCATAGCATAGCATAATAAGCAACCGTAGAAGTAACTCCCAAGGGATTGATAATAAGACAAGTAATAGGTACCACCTCAACTACTTCCCATCCCACAATTTAATTAGATCCTAATCATGCAATGTTTGAGGATTGATCTAATGCATAAAAACTGGGTATGAAAAGTATATGATCAAAGTGTTACTTGCCTTGCTGATGATCCGTGAAACCTAGAGACTCGAAGTAACAGGCGGCGCACTCCGGGTATTCTAACACAGACAAACAAACAAGCATACAATAAGTACTCATCTAATGCACAGGTAAAACTCAAATAGATCTAACCAGATAGTTCACTTAAGAACTCCGGTTTGCAAAAAGAATCAAATCAAACGAAACAACGAAAGTCAAATGCATTTGAAGAAAACAGCTTCGTGTTACTAATCTGGATCTAGGTCAAATTTTACAAAAGCAAAAAACTTGTTTAAGTAGATTATTCGGAAAGAGGGTTTCGAGACGAAACTCTAGGCGCTTGAATCACCTGATTCCGATAAACGAGCGAAAAGTTATACTAACACGAAAATCGGATATGGAATCGCGATCAGAAAAATCGCGGATTAAATCCGAGAAAAAGAAAAATGACAAACGGGTTAACGAACGGGCGTTCGTTAACTAAACTAATCTGACGAACGCGTTCGTTTAAACAAACTAACGAACGAACATTCGTTAATTAGCCTAAACCGGAAAAAAACCGAAACTAAAACAAAAAACGAAAATAAAAAAAACCAAAAAAAAACCGAAATAAAACATTGCGGAAAACAAGGCGGCCGAACCTCGGCCGGGTTGGGCTGACTCGTAAGTCGGCGTGGCGGTCGGCCGTGATCGAGGCTAGGTTAGGGTTTAGCTCGGGTGGCATGGCGGTGGGGTTGGCCAGGCAGGCGGTGGTCAAATTTGGGCGGCTCGGCGGTATATAAAAGGCTGCCCAGGCGGAGTCCGCTGGTCTGCCCGGTAAGGCGGTTCCTTTTTTTTTAAATAATTTCGCGCAGAAAAATAAATGAAAGAAATACTAAACGGACTCCAAAAATCCCGAAATAAATTTTCCCCGGCTTCTAAAATCAAGCCGGATTTAATGAACATTTATTTGGGGCCTAAATGCAATTTTGAAAACGCGCATTTTTCCTAAATTCAAATAAAAAGGCGAAAAACTCCAAAATAAAATCTTATTTGATTTTATTATTAGATCTTCATTATTTATTTATTTTGGGAAAGTCATTTTATTCCCTCTCTCATATTTTGATAGTAGAAATAATTGAAGATAAAATAATTAAAATCAAATTATCCTATTTTCAAAATTTGAGAAAACTCAAATATGAAAATAATGAAAATCCCCAACTCTCCCCGTGGGTCCTTGAGTTGTGTAGAATTTCTAGGATCGAGCAAAAATGCAACAAAAAAATATGATATGCAATGATGCTCTATGTATAACATTCCAAATTGGAAATTTGGGATGTTACATTATACTACTATCATTGTTTGTTGCCCCTAATTCAAGTGGAGTTGCTAGCAAGTTTGTGTACATAGCAATAGTTCACATTGAAAGAATTTCACAATATGATTGGCGTTTGCTATGCAGGCTACATCCTTTATTCAATAAAAAACAAGACTGAAAAACACAAGTAGCAAAGAGTTCATTCTGGAGGAAGCAAGTTACTTATGGTGGTAAGACTATTTCCCACGACAAAACTTCTTTAATATTTCTTTTTATATATACCATACCAAAAAGATTGTTGCCCCAAATTGACATTTCTCATTTTTATTACATGCGCATTTTTCTTTTCAGTGCGGGATATCCTACTTTGAGTTCCTCATAATAACTAGATTCAAGTTGCCAACCATTGAACCAAGACTCTCACTATGGTCAAACAACATGCTAAATTCATACGTGGCACTCAATGTGCTCCATGGCAAAAGCAATGAATATGGCAGACTACTGGTATGTCCTTGTTCTACATAGATACCACTTTGCACATAAGATAGTTCTATTCCTGTCTTTAATTTTAAATTTAAAGTTATGTTACTACTTACTATACAGTGAAACATTATATTAATATTTAACATCCTCTTCTTATCAAACAGATAAAGCACATCTCCTCTACTATATTCAGTGATTCAGCTTTAAATTGAACTACCTGAAGAAATGTTAGAGTATATTGATTCCAAATTCACATATATTAGTCTAACACAAGAAGTTCTCTTGCTGCTTTTGGTATTTTTGGAATAAGGACAACTGTTTCTCTTACTGACATTGTCATTTTGAGTCTCTTTAACATGATATACTTTGTCATTAACAGGATAAGATCATTCTTCAAATGAAAGCTCAAGAATTCTATAGAAATATCATTTGGAACTCAACACCTACCTTGAAGATCTATGTCGATGATATGCATTCTTCATTTATGAAGATCGGGACGTCTTCCAGCAACCCAAATCTCCAATTCAAATCAGCTATTTCAAAAAACACATTCAAAGTTCCTAGGACTAAACAATTGTTGGCTATACAATCACCTCCAAATTGTCCAATGCTACATTTTCCAACAATCATTGATGAAGATAAACGAGAAACCATAGATGAAATTTTTCAAGAATTGGTCAATGATTTCCCTCGGTCTATCAACATAACAAGCTCCAATTTCTCTCTCTCTCTCTCTCTCTCTCTCTCTATATATATATATATATATATATATATATATATATATATTATGGTAACCTACCATCTTTCGAACAACTTGCTTGCCCGGAGCTATTTGTTAGGACATCAAGTCCAAAAGCCATCTTGTTTAGCCAGGCATCATATATGTGAATTTTGCAATGCCACCCTGGTTAGCCAGTCGTCTTATATGTGAATTATATCATGCCACCATTTTTTATTACGTATTAAATTTGTCAACAATTTTACTACATTCAATTACTCTTCCTATGCATCTGCCATTTGACACGGTCATGGAAAAATCTGGAGTGGAAACAAGGTATTCGGAGCAGACAATGCTATCTGACGAAGCGCATGTCTTGCTGGTTAGAGACAGCTCCTCAGAGGAAGATTCAAAGACAGATGACTAGTCCTATCCCCCCCCCCGAGGTGCATGCTCTAACTTGGCAGGGTTATATTGCTCATATCCTACATATGGTGTCTTGCATTGGCATGTCATTTGCTTAGTTTAGACATGCTTTGTGTGAATGCCACCTGTTTAATGTCTAATTACCATGTATTTGAATTTTGCAATGCCATCTTGTTGCAAGACATTATATATGTGAATTATGCAATGCTATCTTGTTGCAAGGCATTATATATGTGAATTATGGAATGCCATGTTGTTTAGCCAAGCGTCATATATGTGAATTATATCATGTCGTCCTTTTTTTGTATTACTCATTTGCATTTGTCGACAATGTTTGTATATTCAACATCTCTTCATGTGCATCAGCCATTTGAATTCGTGATGGAGAGTCTGGAGTGAAAACAAGGTCTTCAGAGCAGACAATGCTACCTATTTGAAGCGAGATATCTTCTTTGATTACCGATAGCTCCTCGAGCGAGGATTGAGGCAGATGACCAGTCCAATTATCCCCCGAGATGTATGCTCGAACTTTGCGGGGTTATATTACTCATATCATGCATATGTTGTCTTGCAATGCTTAGTTTTTACATCGTATCATTGAAAAAATAGCACGCTATAGTGCCGCTTAATTGCACGCTATAGCATGTAGAGAATTGTCCGCTGAATTGATCAATGTACAATGTCTCGCTAATAGCACACTATATAGCCGCTATAGCACGTTAAAAGCATATTTTCGTGGGCGCGCTATTTTTTTGTAGCGCGCTATTTTTTCATTGCATCATATACACAATATTGAATGCCATCTCCTTAGTTGACACATCATATATGTGATTGCCCTCTGCTCACTTGCTTAGTATATATATCATATATTTGAATTATATCATGCCATGATGTTTACATAGACAACGTGTATCTGAATTATGGCATGCCAACCCATTTTCTAAAGACATAATATAGTTATATCATCTCATAATGTTTACATAGTCATCATATTTTGAATTATATCATCCTATCCGTGGATTATATCATGCCATCATGTTTCCATCGATGGCATGTTCATTAATTATGGCATGCCAACCACTTTAATAGACACAACGTATAGTTATATCATGTCATCTTGTTTACATAGTCATCATATTTTGAAGTATGTCATTCTATCATGTTTGGTTAGCCATCATACATGTGAAATTGTGTCATGCTATCATGTTTAATTAGCCATGGTCCGTAGAAACAATGGGCCTTCTACGGGGCATAGCATCAATGGGCCTTTTACGGGCTGTATGATCGATAGGCCCAACATGGGCCAATAACGGACCGCATTATGGGCTGTAAACGGGCTAGAGTTGGAACCGTGCGTTCATGGGCTGACCATAATGAGCCGTCGTTAATCAGCCGTATTTGATGACGCTATGAAAATGGCCCAACGGATTAACGGGCCACAAACGGGCCGACTGTAACCACGGGCTGAATTTGGCCCACAAGCAGAAAAGGCCAGTAACGGGCCATAAGTAACTGAATGCTGGAAATGAGCCCAAGAATAAATGGGCCCTGAGAAGGCCGAAAGATAACACGGGCTGGAAACGGCCCAATGGAATAATGGGCCGTTAATGGGTATAAAGCGATACACTGTTCATTACGGGCCAGTTTCACCACAGGACGTTAATGGGCCAAGAGTTGCAAAGGGTCTCATATGGGTCGAAAGACGTCATGGGCCATACATGGGCCGGAAGTTACAACGGCCTGGAATCATATTGGACAGCCCAGATGACGCTATTGGGCCTAATTCAGATAGGCCGTAATGGGCCGTGACTTAGCAAGCTGTAAATGGGCTATATGCGAACAGGCCATTAACAGGCTTTCCGTGGGCCGGCCCGCTACCTTTTGACCAAGTCAAACGGGTCGGCCTTTTCCCCGGAATGGGCCTCTATTGGGTCGTGCCATGTGTCGATGTATCATAGGCGCCTTCGGTCCAATGAGTGGATGACATCTGTCCCAATGGTGAGCCGACATGTGGTTCCTCTGGCCATTGAGTACTTTACACGTGGAAAATCCCCATTGGTCCGGGCTGTTAACGGGTTATCGGATCCAAACCGGAACCCGATAGCTTAACGGCGACCCGTTACGGTGGATGCCACGTGTCAGTTACCCGTGACGAAAGCAATTCTATGACACACGGTTTATCGTCATGGAAGTGGACACTTCCGTGATGATTAATTTGGTATGTCATGGAACACTTCTACGACAACACAGGTATGACTATCTTGATTCTGTCATAAAATCGTCATGGATGTACATGCATGACATAAAACGTGACCTACTGTGACAAACACGTATCATCACGGAAGTGTACTTTTTTGTAGTGTTATCTCTACAATTTTTTGTGTATGATCATTCACTTATGTCTTTTGTGATGCGTGCATGTTATTTCAATTATATCAGTTTGTGCGCTCCACCAAGATGTATGTGGCATGGAAGCGTGACCCATGATCCTAATCGATTGTGCCTTTGCATTCAAACACAAATTGTTAATAATGCACAAATTTAGGGGGAGCTCTTTCTTATCACATACTTCTCAAAGTGATGATGTATTTCATTCATTTAATCATTCGTTGAAGTTTTGATCTATATGTTGTCATCAATGACCAAACAGGGGGAGATTGAAAGTGCAACTAATCCCCAGGTGGTTTTGGTAATTCATAACATATAGCTCATTGAACTAATATACAATCAAGATAAATATTTCAGGATGTTCAATGATTGGCATGACATGGACTAAAGATGTGGACTCCTAAAAATGCTAAGGACAAAGATCGGCAAAAAGCTCAAGACTCTTCATTTCTATTTAAGTGATCCAAGATCACATTGAGCCCATTAGGAAAGCCAATACTATTAAAAGGGGATGAGGTGTTGCTTAATGGTCTACCTGATCAAAGTGCTTAGTGATATTGCTCCAAAACCCTCAGCCATTTTCTCCATCCAAATATGTCCAAACCCTAATTCCAAACTCAGCCCCGCCAATTCTTTCTAACCGGAGCCACCGAGTTCATTTGACATAGCCACTGCCAGAAACCCTAATGATTCGGTCTGACCACTACGGATCTCAGTCCCACTGAGATGGCCTTGCCAACTCTCTTTTAGTCATTGCAATTATTTTGGTCTCACGGAGAATTGCAATCGGTCTCACCGAGATGGCTTGGAAACTCTCTGTCACTGATTGGGGCAGCGGGTCGGTCTCGATCCCTGCACCCCTGGCGGCCGGATTGGTTAAGTGGGGCGGCCGAGCCCCGACCCTACCCCTTCATAAGAAGGAGAGGGGGATGGCACCCCTCAATCCTTCATCATTCATCTCCTTCCACCTTGGCTCCTTCCTTCATTTTGCTATGGCGACAGGGCGTGCCGGCACTCCGATGGCGGTGACGAGGGTCTCTGCTCGATAGCGTGCTCCTCCTTCCGAAGAGCTCGTGGTGGCGAAGCCGTCCGTGAGAGGAAGGGGGAGGGCGAGGCTGAGGCCGCCGTGGCACTCAGGGAAGGGGAGGACGGGGCGGCGCACCGGCCTCGCCTCCGCCAGCGGCCCCTCCCCCAATGGAGGGCCACGTCAGAGACCAGCCCCACGAATTCGTCATCAGGCTACACAGGCCAGTGCACTGTCATCTTTGTCTTCCTACTCTGTTAGCTCGGGAGATGGAGCTCGACCCGCCACAGAGTTTGAGGCTGCATATGAGGGGCTGCGGGAATGGCAGCATGCAGGTCGACGTTCACTTCCCCGTCCCTCACGTCATGTATCTTCGTTGTGGATGGAAGACCCTCGCTCGTGCCCACAGCCTGTCAGAGGGGCTCGTTCTCCACTTAAAATTAATGGAGAACGGCCTGCTCTCCGTCAAGGTCTTTGGGCACTTGGGAACTCGCCTAAGGTGTTGCGTGGAGAGCTCCTCCGATGATGAAGACTCCTCCTCAAGAGGGAGTGACGAGGAGGACAGCGACAGCGACGATGAGGGCGTCAAGCGGGAGGACACCGACTCCGACTGACCACGCCGCCCTCCTCCCTCGGCCACGCGCCTTGCCGAGGGTCTTCCTCGTCAAGCTCTCCATCGGCACATTCCCCGCCTCCTTTTTGCCTTCACCTGCCGCACCTGGGAGGAAAGGGCCAAGAACAGGGATCACGGGGCACTTATCTTTTTTAGTTTTTAAGCCTGCGGGCACTCGCCAGATTTAAACCTTGTAATCCCCTTGCTCATGTTTACATTCCGTACGAACTGTACTTGTTTGGAACGAATTAATGAAAAAGGGTGCTTGTCGGGTTCTTTGTGCGTGAGCGAGGCCCATGCCAAGGAATGAATCCTTGTTATTCCTAAGATAAACATTATCGCCCGGCAACAGGCCTCGCCGTCCCGTCACTTCATAGCACAACCGTACTCATGCTCTCAGCGGAGGAAGGGGCGAAGTAGGATTAGGCCCTTCGTTTGGTTCCTTGTCACCGCAACTACAACCAAGTTCTGGCCAAGAAAATAGTTCTTGGGCACAGGAAAGGGGAGCACGGTGGCCCAGGAATAAACGAGGCTTCATACGTCCCAGTTCCATACGGAAATGCATAACAGGGGATAAAAGACTTATCTGAATCTGCAGCCCCCGGAAACTTTGGCTTGACGTGGTTGGATGCTTGAATCTGCAGCCCCCGGCAATGGCTTGACAGGGTCGGGGATGTCGATCCGTCTCCCTACCCTTAAATGGCTTGGAAGAAACGCATGCAGCTGCGAACAAAAAAAAGAAAGGACTGGAAAGGACGGAAAGACACACACTCGACCTCTATGCTAGGGGTTAGTTGCTGCTGAGCACTATCAACCCTACCAAAGGGAGAGACTCAACCTAGCATGCATGCAAAAACTTAGGGCGCCAATGCTTCATTTATTTATGCTCAGGGTCTGCGCCTGGCTGCATACAAGGGTTACATGCCTCGTCGGCAAGGCTTGTACAAAAGGTGGTTTTGGGAGGCCCGGCAACCGTGCCTCATGGGTAAAACTTACGAAGATGTTCGATGTTCCAGGAGTTGCTCACTGGGATACCATCCTCGTTCTCCAGGAGGACTACGCCAGGCCTGGTGACTCGTATTACCCGATAAGGGCCTTCCCACTTTGGCATCAACTTGTTGGAATTCTTGGCTGACTGAACGCGCTGAAGAACAAGGTCGCCTTCCTCAACACTTCGGGCATGAACCTTGCGGCTATGGTAGCGGCGCAAGGCTTGCTGGTAGCGTGCAGCTCGCACAGCCTCCCGAAGACGATCTTCCTCAAGGAGCGTCGCGTCATTTTGCCACAACTGCTCTTGCTCAAGCTCGTCATAAGCGAGCACTTGAGGTGACCCGTATGTGAGTTTCATGGGGAGAACTGCTTTTGCACCATATACAAGGGCAAAGGGTGTCTGGCCGGTGGCTCGATTTGGTGTCGTTCTGATCGACCAAAGAACCGCCGGCAACTCATCAATCCAGTTCCTTTCACACTTGTGCAGCCTGTCAAAAGTCTTTGTCCTCAGGCCTCGTAGTACTTCAGCATTTGCCCTCTCCGCCTAGCCGTTGCGCCATGGGTGTGCCACTGAAGCGAAACAGACCTTGCTACCGAGGTCTTGGATATATTGCATGAAGGTGCGGCTTGTGAACTGCGTGCCGTTGTCGGTTATGACCCTGTTCGGCACACCAAAACGGCAAACTAGCCCCTTGAAGAACTTGATGGCTGACTGTGCTGTCACCTTCCTCACTGCTTCCACTTCGGGCCACTTTGTTAACTTGTCGATTGCGACGTACAAGTACTCAAAGCCCCCGACAGCACGGGCTTGCCGGAATACCTTGCCGGCAAGGGCCCTTGACCCTATGTGGGAGCCACATACACCTCCATGTATCTCTGCCAGCAGCTCTAGTCCATCCTCTTGAGTAATGCACTTCAGCCTCACACCGTTTGGCCTCCTTCTGTACAGGGTATCATCCACAAACTGTTCTATGTTTGACCGACGGGCTACTTTCTCTGCTTCTTCCTGCTCCTCGGGAGCTCTCACTTTGGAGGAAACGGCCGGTGGGCTGCGCCCATGCCGGAGCCTGGGGCTCGACGGCAAGGACCAAAGGCACATCTTCGGCCGCAGGGGCAGCTGCCTCTATGGTCAGGGCCTGGGGCCCTGACGGAGGTAGTTGCCCCTCAGCAAGCTCGGGGTACTCGGCAACCTCCTTGACGGCGGCTCCTGGGAGCTCGGCGGGAAGATACTTGTCGGGGCTTGTCTTCCTTCGCTTGTTCTGCCCTGCTGATGGCTCTATGGATGGCTGAATTAACTGAAGTACAAAGTTACCTGGTTCCAGAGGCAACTTGAGGGCAGCGCGTTTCGACAGGTCATCGGCAATGTTGTTTCCGCTCGGGGAACATGCTCTGCTTGTAGGCTGTCAAAATGTTCTTCCAACTTCCTCACTTCATTCACATAGGCCTCCATCAGCAGGCTCTGGTAATCCTTGTTAACTTGCTTGACGACAAGCTGCGAATCACCTCTGATGAAGAGCTTCTTGATTCCGAGGTCTATCACGATCCTGAGACCGGCAAGCAACCCCTCGTACTCCGCTGTATTGTTCGTTGATTTTTCCCGAGGAGAGTGCATCTGGATTACGTACTTGAGGTGCTCTCCGGTGGGTGCGATGAGTAGCACGTCAGCACCAGCACCTTGGAGTGAGAAAGCTCCGCAAAGTACACAATCCACTTGTTGCTCGTCTCCTTGCCGGGAAGGGCGGTCTCTTGAATCTCCTCGTCGGGCGTTGCGGTCCACTCTACTATGAACTCTGCCACTCTGTCAAAGTACATAATCCACTCACTGCTGGGAGAAGCCACTGCTAGCATGTCATCCCTGACTTGGAATTCTATGCACTTATGATTGGAACTATTAGCAAGCGTCCACAACTACTAACGTTAATTAAGGTAAAACCCAACCATAGCATTAAGTTATATTGGTCCCCCTTCAATCTCGTATGCATCAATTTCTATGCTACGTTGAAGCTTCTGTCACTCTTGCCCTCCAATACATAGTCCTATCAACATACAACTAACCCTATGGTGTGATCCACACGCGCGCTCATATGATGGGCACCAAAGGACAACAACATAACCAAAAGCAAATTAAATCAATCATAGCAATTCATCAACCACCGATAGGACAACGAAAATCTACTCAGACATCATAGGATGGCAACACATCATTGGATAATAATATGAAGCATAAAGCACCATGTTCAAGTAGAGGGTACAGCGGGTTGCTAGAGAGTGGACTGCTGTAGATAGAGGGAGGGAAGGTGATGGAGATGTTGGTGAAGATGGCAGAAGTGTTGGTGAAGATCGCGGTGATGATGATGGCCCCCGGCGGCATTCCGGCGCCACCGGAAGAGAGGGGGAGAGAGCCCCCCTCCTTCTTCTTCCTTGACCTTCTCCCTAGATGGGAGAAGGGTTTCACCTCTTGTCCATGGTCTCCATGGCGTGGGAGGGGCGAGAGCCCCTTCGAGATTGGATCTATCTCTCTGTCTCTCTCTGTTTCTGCGTTCTGGTCTTCTGCCCTTTCACCGTTTCGTGTATATATATGGAGATCCATAACTCCGATTGGATTGAAACCTTCGCCCAGATTTTTCCCCAAAAATTAGTTTTCTTGCGTCCAAAGTAGAGCAGCAACCGCCTTACGGGGGGGCCACGAGGGTCAGGGGCGCGCCCCCCTGCCTCGTGCCCCCTTCGGGCACCGTCTCGCGTTGATTCTTCTTCCGGAATTCTCCAAATATTCCAAAAATATTCTCCATCCGTTTTTATCCCGTTTGGATTCCGTTTGATATGGGGTTTCTGAAACATAAAACATGCAACAAACAGAGGCGGCCTTTGGGCCTTTGGATCAATATGTTAGTCCCAAAAATAGTATAAAAAGTTGCCAAAAAGTGTATGAAAGTTGTATAATATTGGCATGGAACAATAAAAGATTATAGATACAACGGAGACGTATCAGCATCCCCAAGCTTAATTCCTGCTCTTCCTCGAGTAGGTAAATGATAAAAAAGATAATTTTTGATGTTGAATGCTACCTAGCATAATCTTGATCATGTATCTAATCATGGCATGAATATGAAGACACAAGTGATTCAAAGAAATAGTCTATCATTTGACATAAAAAAATAATACTTCAAGCCTACTAATAAAGCAATCATGCCTTTTCAAAATAACATGGCCAAAGAAAGTTAACCCTACAAAATCATATAGTCTGGCTACGCTCCATCTTCACCACACAAAATATTCAAATCATGCACAACCCCGATGACAAGCCGAGAAATTGGTTCATACTTTTTAACGCGCTTCAGCCTTTTCAACCCTCACGCAATACATGAGCGTGAGCCATGGACATAGCACTATAGGTGGAATAGAACATGATGATGGGGGTTATGTGGAGAAGACAAAAAAATGAGAAAGTCTCACATCGACACGGCTAATCAACGGGCTATGGAGATGCCCATCAATTGATATCAATATGAGGAGTAGAGATTGCCATGCAACAGATGCACTAGAGCTATAAGTATATGAAAGCTCAAACTGAAACTAAGTGGGTGTGCATCCAACTTGCTTGCTCATGAAGACCTAGGGCATTTGAGGAAGCCCATCGTTGGAATATACAAGCCAAATTCTATAATGAAAATTCCCACTAGTATATGAAAGTGATAACTCAAGAGACTCTCTATATGAAGAACATGGTGCTCTTTTAAGCACAAGTGTGGTAAAAGTATAGTAACATTGCCCCTTTTTTGCGGGCTTCTTTGCCCCCTTTTGTTTATTTAGGCTTCTTTGGCCTCTCTTCTTTTTGGGGGGGGGGGGAGGCAATGCTCTAATAATGATGATCATCACACTTTTATTTACTTACAACTCAATATTACAACTCGATACTAGAACAAAGATATGACTCTATATGAATGCCTCCGGTGGTGTATCGGGATGTGCAATGATCTAGCGTAGCAATGACATCAAGAAACGGACAAGAAATGAAAACATCATGCTAGCCATCTTACGATCATGCAAAGCAATATGACAATAAATGCTCAAGTCATGTATATGATGATGATGGAAGTTTCATGGCAATATATCTCGGAATGGCTATGGAAATGCCATGATAGGTAGGTATGGTGACTGTTTTGAGGAAGATATAAGGAGGTTTATGTGTGATAGAGTGTATCGTATCACGGGGTTTGGATGCACCGGCAAAGTTTGCACCAACTCTCGAGGTGAGAAAGGGCAATGCACGGTACCGAAGAGGCTAGCAATGATGGAAGGGTGAGAGTGCGTATAATCCATGGACTCAACATTAGTCATAAAGAACTCATATACTTATTGCAATAGTTTATTAGCTCTCGAAGCAAGGTACTACTATGCATGCCCCTAGGGGGATAGATTGGTAGGAAAATACCATCGTCGTCACGACCGCCACTCATAAGGAAGACAATCAATAAATACCTCATGCTCCAACTTCGTTACATAACGGTTCATCGTACGTGCATGCTACGGGAATCACAAACCTCAACACAAGTATTTCTATTAATCCACAACTACCCACTAGCATGACTCTAATATCACCATCTTTATATCGGAAAACTATTGCAAGGAATCAAACATATCATATTCAGTGATCTACAAGTTCTATGTAGGATTTTATGACTAACCATGTGAATGACCAGTTCTGTCATCTCTCTAAATAGATAAAAGTGAAGAAAGAGAGTTTAATTCTTTCTACAAAATATATGCCCACGCTCTAACAAATATAAGTGAAGCAAAAGAGCATTCTACAAATGGCGGTTTTCTATGTGAAGAGAAACAGGCAATCCAAACTTCAAATGATATAAGTGAAGCACATGAAGCATTCTATAAAGCCATACTCAAAACATATAAGTGAAGTGCAATGAGCATTCTATAAATCAACCAAGGACTACCTCATACCAGCATGGTGCATAAAAGAAAAGTGAAAACTAAATGCAAAAGATGCTCCAAGATTGCACATATCGCATGAATGAAACGAATCCGAAAACATACCGATACTTGTTGAAGAAAGAGGGGATGCCTTCCGGGGCATCCCCAAGCTTAGACGCTTGAGTCTCCTTGAATATTTACTTGGGGTGCCTCGGTCATCCCCAAGCTTGAGCTCTTGCCTCTCTTCCTTCTTCTGACGTCGAGACCTTCTCGATCATCGAAGACTTCATCCACACAAAACTTCAACAGAAAACTCGGTAAGATCCGTTAGTATAATAAAGCAAATCACTACTCTAAGTACTATTGCAAACCAATTCATATTTTGTTTTTGCATTGTAGCTACTATAATATAACTTTTCCATGGCTTAATCCACTGATAGAAATCGATAGTTTCATCAAAATAAGCAACCTATGCATCAAAACAGAATCTGTCTAAAACAGAACAGTCCGTAATAATCTGAACATTCACCATACTTCTAATACTTGAAAATTTCTGGAAAAATTAGGAAAAATAAACAATTTGTATAGAAAGACAGTGCAAAAAGTTTCAGAACCATTTGACGTTCCAGTAAAAAAATGTAAAATCGCGCACTACAGCCAAAGTTTACATCCCGCACCGCACAAACCAACAAGCATTGTAAACATCCTAAAGGAAAACCTTGGCACATTATTTTTATAATACAATGGAATTGTACAAGGGGATAATTATTTTTGTCGAAAAGTTTCTGTAATCAAGATTCACAAAGTTTCCGTGAGCATGAACAAAGTTTAAGGCTAGCTCCCACTTTAACAATGCTCGTCTTTCTCACTTTCGCTTTTCTTTTGAAAAAGTTTTAGGTTACCCTCTTTATTTTATTTTATTTTAAACTATATGAAAGCACTCAACAGAAATAAATGACTCTCTAAAACTTCCGGGTTGTCTCCCTGGCAGCGCTTTCTTTAAAGCCATTAAGCTAGGCATATAGTGCTCAAGTAATGGATCCACCGGATCCCAAGGTATACCAAAGCCAATTTGAATTAGCAATGATTTGGCATTTAGTAGTGAGCACAAAGTAACATATATCAAGCAATGACGAAGTCTAACCCTCTTCCTATGCATCGGCATGTCATAAAAGAACAATTCATGCACACATAGTAAAGGCCAATGCATAGTATAAACAGTTTCTTGCAATTTTATCATGTTGAAAACATAGAGAGGTGGAGATATAGTTCCTCTCTCATAATAATTGCAAGTAGGAGAAGCACATGCATATTATGTCTATCAAAATCATCATGTGCAACGGTGAAAGGCAACCCATCAATATAATCCTTAATAAGGGCAAACTTCTCCGATATAGTGTAGTTTGGAGAATTCAAAAAGATAATAGGACTATCATACGTGGGTGCAATAGCAACAATTTCATGTTTAACATAAGGTACTATAGCAAGTTAATCTCCATAAGCATAATTCATATTGGCATCTTGGCCACAAGCATAGCAAGCATCATCTAAAAGGGATATTTCAAGAGAATCAATGGGATCATAACAATCATCATAGCAATCATCCTTCGGTAAGCACGAAGGGAAATTAAACAATGTATGAGTTGAAGAGTTACTAACTAGAAGGTGGGCACGGGTAGCTAATCCGCTCTTCCTCCTTTTGTTCTTCGCTCTCCTCATCATCTTTTTCATCCAATGAGCTCACAGTTTCATCAATTTCTTCTTCCATAGACTCCTGCAAAATATTAGTCTTTTCTTGGACAGCAGAGGAGTCCTCAATATATGGTTTAACATAGGGATTAGAAGCATAATTATCGTAACAATATTTAAGTATGGCAAAGTTTTCAGATTTGTAAAGAGTAGCATCATACTTTTCAATCAAAGAAGCAATTTCATAAGCACCCTTAAAATCAACAAATTGTTCAATTTGTTGAACATCATAGTAATTATAAACACCCATAGCATACGAAGATACGATTCCATTATCGCTAAACTCACATTGGTAGGGAAGGTGTTTCTTAGGGTTTTTAGAGCAACAACTAAAATCATATATTTCACATAAATTCCAAGCATAGCATTTCAAACGATGAATTTGATCCAGTAAACGTTTCCCTTTGTCAGATATGCGGTGTCACACATAACAAGCATGCTCATCTAAAGACTTGCCCTCAACTAAGCTAGTTGGGGTTTCAGCACGAGCACATAGGGATCAAAGATGATCCAAGTAATAAGCTTCAGGAGTGTGATAGATTTTGAGTGGTTCTTCAACCATCGGTTCAGTAGATACAACTAATTTTTTTGGTATTTTGCATTTCCTACCCATAACTAAAGATATAAAACAACTAATAACAGCAAATAAAAATTACTTAGTGATAAAGAAAACAAGCACACACGAGAATATTCACCCCACGCTATTGCTCCCCGGCAACGGGCCAAAAAAAGGTCTTGATAACCCACAAGTATACGGGATCAATTGTATCCTCTTTCGATAAGTAAGAGTGTCGAACCCAACGCAGAGCTAAAGGTAGAAAAAATATTCCCTCAAGTTCTATCGACCACCGATACAACTCTATGCACGCTTAACGTTCGCTTTACCTAGAATAACTATGAAACTAGAAGTACTTTGTAGGTGTTTTTAGATAGGTTCGCAAGATAATAAAGAGCGCATAAATAAAAGTAGGGGTTGTTTAAGTAAAGACACAATAAAGTAAATATAGCGAGTGTGGAAAAGTGGTGGTAGGAGTTGCGAAATTGTCCCTAAGCAATTGACTACGTTACTAGATCAATAGCAAGTTTTATGTGGGAGAGGCCACTGCTAGCATGTCATCCCTGACTTGGAATTCTATGCACTTATGATTGGAACTATTAGCAAGCGTCCGCAACCACTAACGCTAATTAAGGTAAAACCCAACCATAGCATTAAGTTATATTGGGCCCCCTTCAATCACGTATGCATCAATTTCTATGCTAGGTCGAAGCTTCTGTCACTCTTGCCCTTCAATACATAGTCCTATCAACATACAACTAACCCTATGGTGTGATCCACGCGCGCGCTCATATGATGGGCACCAAAGGACAGCAACATAACCACAAGAAAACTAAATCAATCATAGCAATTCATCAACCACCGATAGGACAACGAAAATCTACTCAGACATCATAGGATGGCAACACATCATTGGATAATAATATGAACATAAAGCACCATGTTCAAGTAGAGGGTACAGCAGGTTCTTGGAGAATGGACCGCTGTAGATAGAGGGGAAGGTGATGGAGATGTTGGTGAAGATGGCGGAGGTGTTGGTGAAGATCGCAGTGATGATGATGGCCCCGGGCGCTCGGCGCCATCGGAAGCGAGGGGAGAGAGCCCCCTCCTTCTTCATCTTTCCTTGACCTTCTCCCTAGATGGGAGAAGGGTTTCCCCTCTGGTCCATGGTCTCCATGGCATGGGAGGGGCGAGAGCCCCTCCGAGATTGGATCTATCTCTCTGTTTCTGCGTTCTGGTCTTCTGCCCTTTCACTGTTTTGTGTATATATAGATATCTATAACTCCGATTGGATTGAAACCTTCGCCCAGATTTTTCTCCGAAAATTAGTTTTCTTGCGTCCAAAGTAGAGCAGCAACCACCTTAGGGGGGCCCATGAGGGTCAGGGGCGCCCCAGGTGGGGCGCCCGCCTCGTGCCCCCCCTCGGGCACCGTCTCGCGTTGATTCTTCTTCCGGAATTCTCCAAATATTCCAAAAATATTCTCCGTTCGTTTTTATCCCGTCTGGATTCCATTTGATATGGGGTTTCTGCGAAACATAAAACATGCAACAAACAGGAACTGGCACTGGGCATTGGATCAATATGTTAGTCCCAAAAATAGTATAAAAAGTTGCCAAAAAGTGTATGAAAGTTGTATAATATTGGCATGGAACAATCAAAAATTATAGATACGACGGAGACGTATCAACTGCTCGTCTCCTTGCCCGGAAGGGCGGTCTCTTGAATCTCCTCGTCGGGCGTTGCGGTCCACTCTGCTATGAACTCTGCCAAAGCCCGGCTCTTGATTGTTGAAGTACTTTCAAACCTGAGGCCAAAGCTCGATAGCTCCAATGCCCACTCCACAATCCTCCCTGTCGCATTTGGGTTGTGCAAAATCCGTTGCAAAGGGAGGCGGGTGACGACGGTGATCTCGTGCGCTTGGAAATAGTGGTGCGGCTTTCTCGAGGCCATGAGGAGGCCAAAAAGAAGCTTCTGCATTACAGAATATCTTGACCTAGCCCCCTGCAAGAGGGAACTGACAAAATACACAGGGTGCTGCACCATCTTCTTCTTCTGTCCCACTTCGCCCATCCGCTCAGACTCTACCTCACCGGGACTGGGCCTTGCCGGGGGTTCTGGTTTGCCGGTGTCAGGCTCTGCCGGGGAGGACCCCGGCCCACCATCCGACGGCTCTGCTGCAAGTGCTGCTTCTCCCTCAAGTTCCCTCTGCGCCACTAGCGCAACACTAACCACTTGATTCATTGTTGCTAAGTACAGCAGCAACGGCTCCCATGGTTTAGGCACGACTAGTATTGGCGTGGAGGAGAGGTACCTCTTCAAATCTTGTAGTGCTGCCTCTGCCTCCGGAGTCCATTTTACTGGACCCGCCTTTTTCAAAACTTTGAAAAAGGGGAGGGCGCGCTCAGCAGATTTGGAGATGAACCTACTCAGGGCAGCAACGCAGCCGGCGAGCCTATGGACGTCTTTGACCCGTTTCGGTGCCTCAATCTGCTCGATCGCCTTGATCTTGTCAGGATTTGCTTCGATTCCGTGTTGAGACACAAAGAATCCAAGAAGTTTTTCGGAGGGGACACCAAACACGCACTTCTTTGGGTTGAGCTTGAGGTTGATCTTGCGCAGATTTGCGAATGTTTCTTCTAAATCTTGCATGAGCGTGGCCCTGTCCTTGGTTTTGACCACTATGTCATCCATATAAGCTTCCATATTTCTATGTAGCTGGGCTCAAAACCAATCTGGACTGCTCGGGCAAATGTCGAACCAGCACTCTTCAACCCATAAGGCATTCGCACAAAACAGTACGTACCACATGGGGTGATGAACGCGGTCTTCTCTTCGTCTTCCTTCATCATGAAGATCTGGTGGTATCCTGAATAGGCATCGAGGAATGACAGCAAGTCACACCCGGCAGTGGAGTCTACAATCTGGTCGATGCGTGGCAGAGGGAAGGGATCCTTTGGACAGGCTTTATTAATGTCTGTGTAGTCAATACACAGCCTCCACTTCCCATTCGCCTTACGCACCACCACCGGATTGGCGAACCACGTGGGCTAGAGTACTCCTCTTACCAGGCCTGCCACCTCCAACTTCCTGATCTCTTCAATGATGAACTCTTGTCGCTCCAAAGCTTGCTTGCTGACCTTCTGCTTGACGGGTCGCGCGTGAGGACAGACAGCAAGATGGTGCTCAATCACCTCCCTGGTAACGCCGGGGATGTCAGATGCTTTCCATGCAAACACATCGACATTCTCCCACAGGAAGGCGACGAGCGCGCTTTCCAATTTGCTGTCGAGGGTGGAGCTTATAGTGAAAACCCCGCCCGTGCCATCCTCCTTGACGGACACCTTCTTGGTTTCTGGTGGTGCAGCCTTAAAATTCTTGCTCTTGCCGGTGGAGCTCTCTGGCACGTCCTCAATAGGAGCATAGCACTTCGAAGAGGAGCGCTTGCCGGAGTGGGTGCAGGAGGTCTTGCCGGCCTTCTTCCTTCCGGGCTTGGCGGCAAGAGCAAGTGCCTGGCGGCGATTCTTTGCAACTGCCTCTCGGTAGAGTTGGTCGGCGCAGATGAGCGCGTCTTTCTTGTCAGAGGGGACGGTGATGATGGTTAGCGGCCCTGGCATCTTCAATGTGTTGTAGGCGTAGTGGGACGCCGCCATGAACTTGGCCAGCACCGGGCGGCCAAGGATCCCGTTGTACGACAGGGGGATCTCGGCAACATCAAAGATAATCTTCTCCGTCCTGTAGTTCAGCTCGCCCCCGAACGTAACGGCTAGCGTGATTTTAACTTTCGGCTGACTCCTTCGCGGGTTGACCCCTTGGAATGTGCCTGTCTCCTTGAGATCTCCATCAGGAATCTGCAGCTTCTTGATCACAGCGGGGGAGATCAAATTCAGACCGGCCCCGCCGTCACCCAGCACTTTTGTCACCTTGAGGTTGCGTATTGTTGGTGAAACCAACAACGGCAAACACCCGACCGCATTGTGCGATCAAGGGTGATCCTCGGTGTCAAAAACGATGGGCGTCTTGGGACCACTTCGGCCACGGGCATCGAACGCCGGCTCCACCGCAGTGACCTCACGCGCCCACTGCTTCATCTGGCGATGTGAGGTGTGCAACGAGGCGCCACCGTCGACGCACATGGCCTCTGTAGCCTTCTGGAACTCGTGCTTGCCGGACTCGTCGTCCTCGTCGTGATCATCATCTTCCTCTTTCTTGTCGCGGCCTCAAGCGGGCCCCTCTTGTTGGTCATCTTTGCCGTGGCGACCCCCTTGGCCGCCACGCTTCTTGTCGGACCCCTCGACACCATCCTGACCCTTCTCCTTGTCCCGCCTTTCATATTCAACCTTCTGCTTTTCTGCAAGCAGCTCAACCTATCGGTAGTTCTGGAGGTCATGGTCCTTGGTGCGATGGATCTTGCAGTACTGCTTGTCGGAGCCTCCTGGCTTGCCGGCAGCCGCCAAGGCCAGGCAGGCAGCACACCCGGCAACCACCTTGCCGGGGTGGTCATCCTTGGCCTTTTTGGCGGCGCCGGGCTCGCCGGATCCCTCGACGGCAAGCACGGTCTTGCCCTTACGCTTCCTGTTGCAGCACCGGCCCTTCTTCGTCGGGGCGGTGGTGTCTTCGTATGTGGAGTCGGTTTCCACACCGGCGTCTTCGCCGGGGTACTTCCTCCCCTCTTCAGCTCGGGCACATCTACCGGCCAGAACATAGAGTTCGGCCACATCCTTGACCTTGTTCATCGCCAACTCTTCATGCATCTTGCAGTTGTGCACATTCTGATGGAATGCGCTAATGACAGCGGCGGGATGGACATCTGGGATGTTGTACTGCACCCGACTGAACCTCTGTATGTACTTGCACAGGTTTTCACCTTCTTTCTGGGGGATGATATGCAAATCACTTGCATGGCCATTAGCTTGGTGGCCTCCAGTGAAGGCACCAACAAACTCATGACACAAATCCGACCAAGAAGAAATGGAATCTACTAGCAAGTGCATCAACCATGACATGACGTTGGGTCTGAGTGCCAACGGGAAGTAATTGGCAAGCACCTTGTCGTTGCGAGCTCCAGCAGCTTGCATCGCGATGGTGTAGATGCTGAGGAACTCCGATGGGTGGGTCTTGCCGTTGTACTTCTCGCCAACATCGGGCTTGAACATGCGATGGGAGGGCCACTGGAACTGCCGCAGCTCTCGGGTAAAGGCTGGGCAACCCACCTCATAAGGCAGGTCGTCGGGGCCTCCCGGCGCCGGGTGGTCCATAGTGGGCCCCGCACGCCGATCTGACTGGTGGCGCGTCTGCCGTCGGCGTTCGATGGTAGTTCGAGCGTCTTCCTTGGCCCATTCCTGAAGGACTTGACATTGGTCGAAGCAGGTTCGCGGGTCGGACGATGCAGTGGAAACGTGCACCGGCTCAGCAAGACGTCGGTGTGAGGGTCCCGTTGGGAGCGGCTCGTCTTTGTTGGCGAAGCTGACAAGGCTTCGGATGGTGGCCCTCCACTCGTCGAGCTTCTCCGCAGTAGGGGGGAAGTCGAGGAGCAGCTGCACGCATGCCAGCGCTTCCGTCGGCGTAGGCGGCGGCGAGAGCTGCGTAGACCATGACGCACTCCGACTTCTAACCGGGTTAGAAGGGGCTCTATCACGGTCCCGCGGTCGCACGCCGCTTGCACCAGCGTCTGAGCGCGCATGCCGGCCTGGTTCGTCCTGCAAGTGGCGCACATGGATCTTTCCGCCGCGGTGCCCGGAGGCTCCGGCATCGCGGTGTTGCTCATCGCGCGCGGCCTGGGAAGGGCGCGGCGCGGGCGCCAGCTGGGGTGCCGTAGAGGCTGCGGCGCCGCCCGTGGGTAGCGCGGCCCCGCCCCCGGACCCAGCGGCATGTGGCTCATCGTCTCGGATTCGGACGATATCGCTCGCCTGGCTCTGATCGCCAGAATGTCGTGGATGCTCGCGGGCCACGTCTTCGGCCCCATCCGTGGCCACCCGGCCGCCTGCTCGTGCTGGCGCGGACGGGCCGGCCCCGAACGAGCCGATCGTTGTGATCCCCTTTCTATTGGGGGCCATGGTGATGATGAAGTCGGTGTGCTAACCTTCAATCCGTATTTTCACAGCTTGCGCCCCCTACCCGGCGCGCCAAAGATGTCGGGGGAAACGTCACCTACGGGATCACGAAGAATCCCTTTTGCTATGGTTGGCGGGTGCGGGGCTGTGGAAAGAGCGGGTTTGAAAGATCAACGCAGGGGGATTATCCAGGTTCGGGCCGCAAGTGATGCGTAATACCCTACTCCTGCTGGTTTATGTTTATCTGGTGTTCTTGGACTAGCTACAAAGCATGCAGGGTCCAAAAAGTCTGAATCCTCTCTCAGTACACCGTGGGCCTCCTTTTATAGTCCAAAGGGGCTGCCACAGTGGCACACAGGAGGTAGAAAGTTGTACAGTAGTTGAGTCTATCTCCTGGCACCATAGGACAAATGCATTAAATGCGCTGCCGACGTGCCCTTCTTGCTTTATGGGGGACGGCAAGGAAGCTCGTCCCAGTTGTCGCCGCCTCACACGGCTTCGGCCAGCGTCCGACGAGGTGTGTAGTGCCACGCTGGTGGCTGGTCTGAGTTGGTGCGGTGCCAGAGTCTTCACGAAGATCTACATGACACCACGCAGGTGCATGCGGAGTTGGCTCGAAGCTGCGTCGTCATAACAGTGTGCCTGCCTAGTTTGTGGGCTGGCAGCTGTGTGGGAACGGTGGTGGAGCCTTGGTGGGTGTGGGCCTGGCTGCGGCCCCGCGGATGTCTTCGGCAAGAGTATTGCCGGGGCCCCGGCAAGGGTCTTGCCGTGGCGTGGTGGGCGTCCCCGGCAAGGGTCTTGCCGGGGGGTCTTGTGGATATCTTCGGCAAGGGTCTTGCCGAGAATCTTCGTCTTCTGATTCTCATCTAGTCTTGTATGTTCCTGGTCTTCACAAAGATCTGCATGCCACCACGGTGGCGCCTCCCTAGCTTTGGTTCCAATGTGGTTGAGGACATCAGAACTCTTAGGCTCAAGGGTGGCGGCCCAGCTGGCGTTGGACAAGTTGCCCCGGCAAGGTTCTTGCCGGGGTCGTGAAGGCCGCCCCGACAAGGACCTTGCCAAGGGAGTTTCACCTCGCCCCTCAGCTCTTCATGCTTCTGGTCTTGAGCACGGCTCTGGTAATCCTCGTTTCTTTGCTTCCTCTGCCCCGCCAAGCGTGGCTACGGGCGTGGGGCTGCATCTGCCCGCTGTGACGCCCTCGATTAAATCGTATACAAATCATACACGCAAATGTGTATGATCAAGATCGAGGACTCACGGGAAGATATCACAACACAACTCTAGACACAAATTAAAATAATACAAGCTTTATATTACAAGCCAGGGCCTTGAGGGCTCGAATATATAAGCTCGAAAATACAAGAGTTAGCGGAAGCAACAATATCTGAGTACAGACATAAGTTAGACAAGTTTGCCTTAAAAGGCTAGCACAAAAGCAACATCGATCGAAAAGGCAAGGCCTCCTGCCTGGGAGCCTCCTAACTACTCCTGGTCATAGGCGGCCTCCACTTAGTAGTAAGCACCCTCGTGGTAGTAGTAGTCGTCGTCGAAGGTGGCGTCTGGCTCTTGGGCTCCACCATCTGGTTGCAGCATCCGGGAAAAATGGGAAGAGGTGGAAAAGGGGGAGCAAAGCAACCGTGAGTACTCATCCAAAGTACTCGCAAGCAGGGATCTACACTACATATGCAACATTATCAAAGGGAGGCTATATATGTGGACTGGACTGCATAAATGCCAGAATAAAGGGGAGAGTCTAGTCCTATCGAAGACTAGGATCTTTAGCATCTTCAAGCATCTCCAATGGTCTTGCAGCATTAGAAGAGTATAGAATAGCATATATAGAGTAGCACCAACTTACCCACCACGCTCCAAGTGTCTGTTACCGTAGGACAGGCTATCGATAGATTGGGATACAACTCCAAGTGTCCGTTACCATAGGACAGGCTATCGATAGATGTTTTGTTCCCTACAGGGGTGCACCAACTTACCCACCACGCTCGATTAACTCCGGCCGGACACACTTTCCCGGGTCATGCCCGGCCTTGGCCAAACGATACGCCGCAACCCGATCTAGGCTTAATAGAGAGGTCAGCATGCCGGACTAAACCTATGCCCCCAGGGGTCATGGGTCATCGCCCCGGGAACTCCTGCATGTTGTGTGGGTGGCCCGTGAGAAGACCTAGCTACCTCCTTTAACAAGCCAGGTGCTTACGCAGTCCAACCCGACGCGCACCGCTCAGTCGCTGACGTCTATTAAGCTTCGGCTGATGCATACAACGTAGAACACCCATACTATGCCCACGTGATGGTTAGTGCTATCAGGACAGAGGCCCCTCGGATCAAATATCCAAACCGTTAGTGTGTTGGTAGTGCGGTCACGAGCAGAGACTCACGAAAGATGTGACCCCGTCGCCCCGTCTCGAGGACTTGCGGCAAGGGCTAAGAATGCCCGGCCACGCCTCGTATTCAACTCTCGGGTACCCTCCAGGTCAACCCGTCTCCACATCACTCGCGGGTACCCCTCAGGGTCGACCCTCCTTTCCAAGTAACAGTTGTAAAGTTCAAGTATTCGTGTGTCCAAACATCAAGGGGAAAACCCGAGGAATCACCCCGATGAATTCCACTCGATGTAATCATCAAGGTGAACGTAAGAGAAACCACCCTCGAGGTTCACACTTGAGGGGTTGCACGACAGAGTCGTATCGGAAGTGGTTAAAGAGGAAATCACCCTCGATGACCACGACCGAATAGCTACACTGCAGAGATCTCATCAAGAGTGATGTATGAGGTTCCACCCTCGGCACTCGATGGTAACTCTGCAGAGTCGAGCAACAAAAGGGGCGTGATGTGCGGAGTCGGGGCCGGGTCGTGGATCTCGTTGATAGAGTCATCGAACCTAAAGCGGGCAAGCTGGGACAAGGTGGGGGTCAGCGATGGATCACTAACCAACCTATACTAAGCGATTTAGGATAAGCGGTAAGGTACAATGGCAGATACAAAAGCAGGCTATGCATCAGAATAGGAGCAAACAACAACAGTAGCAAAATCTAATGCAAGCATGAGAGAATGGAATGGGCGATATCGGGATGATCAAAGGGGGGGCTTGCCTGGAAGCTCTGCTGAAAAGAAAGAAGTGTCATCGTCGACGTAGTCGATCACAGGGGCATCATCAGCCTCGGGGTCTACCGGAGAGAAGAGGGGGAAGAAACAGTAAATACGGAGCAAAAAAGCAACACAAAATATAACAAGGCAATACGCGGTGCCAGGGGTGATCTAACGCGGGGATGGGTGATACTGGCGAAGGGGGGAAACATCCGGGAAAGTATTCCCGGTGTTTAACATTTTTGGGCAGATGAAACGGGGTGGATCGTTGCATGTTCACCATGCTAGGGACGCGACGGATGAACTGACTGTGTATTTGGGTTTGTCTCGTCGTTCTGAGCAACTTTCATGAATAAAGTATTTTCATCGAAGTTACGGTTTAATTCTATTAATTTTTAAAGCTTTAAATCATTTTATAAATTTCTGGAATTGTTTAATACGAGTTTGACCAACTCAAAATGACTGGTCAAATAGTGAAGGGGGTGGCCCATGTGTCATAAACTATACCTAAACAAATAAATAAATCTAACCTTTTTTAATGAGGGCCTACATGTCATCTACTACTAGACTAACTTAGCACTAATTTAATCCTAAGCTAGACAAAACAAGGGCCGGCTCATACACACACACCTACACACACATCTAGCGGCAACAGCACACATAGCAGTAGCTCCTAGTGGCAGCAGCTTGCGAGCAAGGCAGCGATAGCAGTAGAGCAGCGGCAACTTTTTTTTTTGAGAATCACCGGGGGAGGAGTCCCTCCACCTGAATATATTGCTTAAAGTGGCCATAATGTTAGGAGAGTGATCCAGTTTATAAGGAAAATCGGATTGAAAACCTTAACAAATTGACCCCGTTTATAAGGAAGACCGAGCCGAAAACCAAACAAGTAACAAGTGTTACAAGAAAAGGAGAGGAATATGACGCCTAACATAAGGCAAGACCTAGCTAGCAACTAACATGACAAGGTAGATGAGGGGTGCGCCGAGGGATCACAATACCAAGACTCTACAAACAGCCTAACGCATCAAGACCGGCGTATGCGTGCAAACCCCATGGCACAACAGAGGAGCATCCACAATCAACGAGTGCCAACGCTTAACACGAACCTTGACTGAGAGCTCCGCCACGGAAGTTCAAGACGATTAGCAAGTCGGGGAGGCGTCATTGCGTCGTCATTGAGCAAAGATGAACCAAGACGAGACCAAGAGCCCGATGCTCGCCTCAACAGAACAGGGTCTTGAGCATGCATAGCAGCAGGCCGGAGACCACACGTAGGACAGCCAAAGAGAAACACCTGAAGAAGAACACACCACCCTCGGTCCTGAGCATGCCACACCACCACCACCACAACGCGAACCACCGTCAACCAGACGCAGCAACTGAAGCCGTCGTTTGGGTCTCCAAGATGACGCCTCCAAGGGGGTAGTGTTGTCGAGGACACAACACCGCCATCCGATCCGGCAAGCCCGATCTTAGGTTTTCACCCGGAGACCACAAAGCAAAGTATTGTAGGTGCTAGAGCTCCACAACGGCACCTCCTGCAAGGAAAACGACGTCCATAGACGTCGTTGCCGCCAGCATCGACTTAGTCGATGCAGGGTTCTCACCCGGAGTTTGAGCACATCCCTAAAATAAGACGACAGCCGACCACCACCACCATCGAACCCTTCAAAAGACGAAGAAGCACGACAAGCCGCCGGAGCCAACCGCACCTTGCGGAGACCACCGACAACCAAACGTCAGCACTAGGCGCCAGATCCATCAATTGCCGCCCGAGCGCAGGCCATCGAACGAAGCGCAGGCCACCAAGCCCTTCCGAGCACCATGCCGGCAAGGAGGAGAGGAGCACTGCCCGAGGCCAGGAACCACCATGGTCCGGGTTGTAGCCATACACATCAGGTGTGTCGGCGTTCTGGGAACGGGGGTACCCTGACTTGCCTGCCTGCGGCCTGCGGCGTGGCTCAAGGGGTGGCCCAGTACGGCCCATCTTCATCAGCACAAGCTCAAGACCCTCGCGAGGGGCCAAGCCTCGCAGGGCGGACGACAGGAAGCTTCCTCGGGCACGGCCTCGTCAGGCTGGCTCGCGAGGAGGCGGAGAGATCAAGGCGGGGTACCTCACGAGGTGCCCATGACGCAAGCCATGACGACCAAGGGCGCCAGGCGGGCGCCAGCCCGCGCAGTGTCCTCATTTCCTCTTTGGTGCAAAGAAGGCAAGCGCAAGCGAGAGTATCAAGCAAAGGCAGCCGTTTCGGTGCAACAAGACCAAGACCATCGCAACGGCAGGAAGGAGGTCATCATGGAATCCAAGCCGGCGTCACCACCAGAGCCTTTGACAGGCGAGGACCAACTTTAGTCAGGATAAGTGTACTAGATGTTCCCCTTCAAAATGGACAATTGTTGGCGCCCTTCCCGCTCAATATTTGGGAAGAGGCCCAGGGCCTCTGCCTATAAATAGGACTAGCCACCCACAGGGGAGGAGGATCCAGGATCCGGAATCGAGAACAGAGCTAGAGATCAAGCAATCTAGAGAGAGAGCGACCGAACTCCTCCTAGCAGTCCGTCGCACCGGCCAAGAACAGACCCTCGCGAGGCTGTTCTTCCTTGTACTGTTCATCATCAGCCCAAGAGGCAATCCACCACACCACACACTAGAGTAGGGCGTTACACCCACAATGGTGGCCCGAACCAGTATAAACCTTGTGTCTCTTGTGTTGTTCTTTTGGTAGTTTTAGATCCTAGCGAAGCGACGAGGCGCAGGTAGGTAGGAGGCGAGATCTCCGCATGCACCCCAGAGTTCGAACCTAGAGGGTCTCCCGGAACCCGAAATCCGACATTTGGCACGCCAGGTAGGGGTGCACCGGAATCCGTCTTCCGCCGCCTTGTTCTTCGTCGCCCATCACATCCATGTCAGACGCTCGTCGGGCCGCGCCCGGCCAGCCGCTCTCGCTACCAGCGTCGCCCAGACGGCCCTGTCGGCAACCGCCCCGCCGTTCCACATGCGCTTTGCCGTCAACGCCGCCACCGGCCCGGCGAGGAACGAGCAGCAAGCATCATCCTAGCATCCGTCCGTAAGGCGAGACAGCCATACCGCTACTCCTTCACTCGCCTACTGGTTCTTCGTCTCGCGCGCTTCCGCTGCCATCGGCGAACGAGCTCTGCGCTACCGCCTGTCGACGACGTCTCACGAAGAGTGGCTCAACCGCGTCGCCGAAGCTCGTCTGGCGCAGGGCTCCCAGCGCCCGTCCTTCTCCGCACGCGCGCCTGCCCTGCACGGCCGATGAAGCTCCAGGGGCGCCTCAGCCGCCTCCCCCTCAAGAAGGCGCGCAGCCCCTGGGCGGAACCCACTCCGTCCGGCACCAGCGCAGCAAGAGCAGAGCTATCAAGAGGTCCCTCGCCCCCAAGAAGC
Source organism: Aegilops bicornis (assembly GCA_021605145.1). Lineage (NCBI taxonomy): Eukaryota > Viridiplantae > Streptophyta > Magnoliopsida > Poales > Poaceae > Aegilops > Aegilops bicornis. Next base: position 344,666,474 of record CM038670.1, read on the forward strand.
TGCCCGAGTGCTCCCTGCGCCTGCCCCTCACGACCGCGCTCCTGCTCCAGCACGCCAAGAACCCGCGCTGCTCCCAGCGGCAGCGCGTGGGGACCCGCAAGACCAGACTCTTCGTCACCAAAGGCCCCTGTGGCACACAGCAGGATGCCGCGCCTTCACCCGGTGAGCTGCGCAGCTGTCGCGTGGCGGCAAGTTCAAGCTGCATTCGCCTCGCTATGACGCGCACGGCCGACCCAAGGGCCGGAGTTCCTCCAGCTCTACGAGCTGGGCATCAAGGCCGCCAACGGGACGAGAAGGTCATGGCGAACTGGTTTCCCATGGCACTCAAGGACGGGCGCGCACTGGCTCTGAACACAGCTCTCGCACGATCTCCTCACGAGATGCGCGCCTGCTTCATCGCCAACTTCCAAGGTACTCGTGACCGGCCTCCTGCCGTGAGCGACATACGCCGCATCAAGCAGTAGCCAGGAGAGACCCTGCAGAAGTACATCTAGTGCTTCAACAACGCACGCCTCAAGATCCCCAAGGTGACCGAGGAGGCCATCATCTCAGCCTTCTCCGACGGTGTGCGTAACGTCAAGATGAAGGAGGAGCTGGCGATGCATAAAGATCTGTGCACATCCTTGAGCTGTTCAACTTGGCGACCAAGTGGCGCGCCAGTGGCTGAGGAAGGACGCCTTTCCCTCCTCGAGCTGCCACCGCAGACCGGAAGAGAAGAAGCCCAAGGCCAAGGGCGTGAAGCGCAAGGGGCTGCCGTGCTCGGCTGAGTAACCAGATACCAAGCGAGGCAGAGATCAGCCTGAGTCTTCCAAGGGCAGCCGGTACTGTGTGTACCACGACCTCCACACCCACAACACAAATGAATGTCAAGATCTCCGAGCCGTGCGAGAAGGGAGAATCGGTCGATGCCCCGACCGCAACGATCAAGGCTACGGCCGAGGAGGAGGAAGAAACGCAGGACGCTGGGAAGACTGTGGCCCTCGCCAAGGGTGGCGTGGCCGACCTCGTGAGGATCGCTGGCAGGATCAGCCTCGCGAGGATCGCCCGCAAGGGAACGCAGGCCTCCCTCCTCTGCCGCCGCGGCCAAGGAGAAATGAGGACCATCATCAGGACGAGGGGGCTGGGGGCTTCCAGGAGCTGCAGCGATCGCTTGCATCTGGGCGGAGCTCAAGCCCCAGCCTCTCAACGCATCTTCAAGCGATTCGCTCGCGAAGTGAATGCAGTCCTCCCAAGCTCGAAGCCACACGCCCTCTCGGTGGTCGGTGTGCGCCATCACGTTCAGCTCAATGGATCAGCTCAAGTCTTGGCCACAGGAGTCCTCCCGATGCTTTGTTCCCCAATCATCGGCAACATGCAAGTCACCGGGACCCTCATCAATGGCGGAGCAGGGCTCAATGTCCTGTCCGTGAGACATTCAACAATCTCCAAGTGCCTTACAATCAGCTTCACCAACCAAGCCTTTCTCCGAGTCACCGATGGCGCCATAGTTCCGATTGGGCAAGTCCGCCTCCCGTCACCTTGGTATGCGCGACAACTACTGCATCGAGCTCATCGACTTCGACGTCGCCCACATTCGCCTGCCATACAATGCCATCCTTGGGTACCCAGCTCTGGCCAAGTTCATGGCCGTGACTCATCACGGCTACAACGTCCTCAAGATGCCAGGAAGCGGCGGAGTCATCACGGTGCCTTGTGAAGAGAGAGACGCAGTGTGCTCCCTGGAGCGAGCTTTTCAAGCCGCGTCACTTGAAGACCCAGATTGCAGGAGCGGGAGGCTCCCCGAGACTGCTCCCAAGAAGAAGAAGACATCGCCAGGCCCGACCCCTCGGGAGGAAGGCCCCTCAGGGTCCGTGCCTGTTCAGGGGGCACCTCCTTCTATCGCATAGGAAGGCATGCCCGGTGCCCTCCTCAAGCAAGGCTCGGGGGCTCTCTCCTGGAGGGCCACCGACCTTGCTAAGGTCACGAGGGAGGCGCTTGGGCACCACTTGGAGGCATGTTTCAAAGCACGTTTCCCTCCGGAAGGAGTGAGGCAAGGAGGGCCAAACCCTCAGGAGTTCGTCAGCCAGATCATTCAGGAGCTGCAGGAGTCAAGAGTCATGAGTGGCAGCCGCCGCTTACCCGCCGTAGCTCCCCATCCAGGCGAGGATGGAGGGCTGCGCGTCTGCATCAACATACCAGGGCTCAACCGATCCGCCTCTCAGGAGCGCTTCTGGCCCTCACGCGTGGGGCGCTGCGCAGGTCCGCCCCACAGCTACGTTCGCATGCCCGACAGCGTGCCGAACGCGGCCGCCACGCACCCGGCGCCTCATGGGGAGCATCCTGAGGCTCAAGAGGCGAGCATTCTGCAGTCCTGGCGGAGATGGAGATGGTCCACGAGGAGCCACCAGCGCCTCCGGAGCCTCCCGAGGCTCCTGGGCCTGGGGGCTCGTGAAGATCGGCTTCCGCAGCCCACGACGTCCGCTACTTCAGCATCCCTTCATCTTCAACGTTATCAGGTGACATCCTTCAAGTTTCATTTCCAGCTGGGAGCGCCCCCCAGGGCTGCATCATTCCTAGGCCGTGTGGGTCCGTCCCTGCGGCGTGTATTGCTTTTTACTTCATGTTCTTAGCTTACTTTATCGGGGGCACCCCTCGGGCTGCATCATCCCCAAGTCGCTCGGGCCAGACCCAGCGACGTCTGCCTTCCCTGCACCTATATAAATGAACTTGCTCCTTCGTGATTAACGTGCTTGACCTAGTCACCCGCTCAATTGACACCAACTGATGGATCTGCTCCCCAACGGCACGACGCTTGCGCATGGGTCCGTCCCTGCAACGCCGACAAACATGAAAGGCTGAGCTCTGGCCGCGGCAGCCCCGCACGGCGCCACCTCGTCAGGCCTTCAGTGCCTCGTCACCCCTCCAAAGCAACCAACGGCTGACCGTCGCTTGTCATGGCGGACTCTTGTTCTTCTTGTGGTGAGCCTGCAGGATCTCTTCAAGGCGCAGCGCCAGGCGAGGCCCTCACGGCGTCTTCTTCACTCTCGCTTGCGCGAACCGCTTGCACGTTAAAGGAGGGGTACCTGAGCATCGCGACTCATGGGCTCCTACTGGCTCTCCAGCCCTCACCCTCTGGCCTTGTCCACGGCATCGCGACCTGGCATACCAGCGACGGTTGAGACCCGCTCGAGGGCCGGGACCCGAGGACATAGAGCAGAAAGGGGAGCAAAGGCGAGAGGGAAGAGGCACGCGGGGACCTCGCCAGGCAACCCCTCGCCTGCCGATGCGCGGACCTAACATCGCACCAGGAAGCGGTTCCTGACCCCGATAAGTCACCCTCCGGAAACACTAGCTATCGCAGCACCGACCTCGCACCTAATGCAATCCCGTGTTAGCAACATCGTGCTCCTTTCCCACCGAACGATGGCTGCTTGAGCGCTAAAGGGGACCTCCTGAGCATCATGACTCAGCGGCTCTTCGGACCCTGTGCCACTCACCTCCTGGCCTTGACCACGGCATCGAGACTGGCATACCAGCGATGGTGAAGCCTCGCCTTTGGGACTGGGACTCGCCGGGCGCAGAGCACCAAGCCCTCGTGAGGTTTGAAAGGGGAACTAAGCTAAGACGGAATGAGCATCTCACACTACTTCACGACAAGGATCATATTAACAAGCAGAACCACAGGCACCTTACAAGCCCCACGGGCGGCGCTTATGATTCCTCGCAGGGAACAGAGGGAGCAGATCCTAAAGAACGCTAACTACACGCGCCTCTGCGAGAGACGCCATCATCAACAGTGGGCCGCGAGGCACCGGCGCCAACCTCATCCAGATCAGAGGCAGCGGCGGCCTGACGAGCCCGCCCTGCTCCGAGAGCGGCGCAAGCTCGGGGGCTCATAGCTGTAGTCGCTCGTCTCCGGAGTCGCGAAGAGCTTGGCGGAGTCGCTGGATCCTCCGCCGCCTCCGCCGCCTGAGGAGCTGCTGAGGGAGCGGTCGGCGAGCCTGGTCTCGCCATGGCAGGGCCCGACCACCTCTCTCGGGAAGCACTCCGGCGGCGTCCTTCCGCGTCGAAGACCTTGAAGAGCATCATGGAAGCACCATCGTACTCCGTGTGGATCGCAGGCGCCTCGTCCCCGCAGACCCGGGAGATCTCGCCCCAGCCTCGAGTCATGAAGATTTTGCCTGGAGCAACGACCGCGACCTCCGCTTCGGTCGCGAGGGTGCTGCAGCCGGCGTGCTGCAACCAGAGCTCCAAATATCCCCCCTGCAGCATCACGAAGGCGAAGGAGGGAGGAAGGAGGATTTAAGACTGAGGAGGCATGGCGGCGTGGAGCACAAACTCTCGAGAGGAGCCCTCGGCATGGACTCCAGGAGGGACAACGCGCACCGCCGTGACCCGCGGACGCCGACGGCGGCGTCGTCCATGGCGCTCGACGTCAACTCCTTCAGGGCCCTCAAAGTGGGCGTACAAGGGCAGCGGGAACCCTGGCGGAGGCCGCTCGCACCAGGGCCTCGACACCTCCTGCCGGGCGCCCTCATCTCGGCGGCATAGGGCTAGCCGTTTATTCGGCGGAAGCGGGTCGGGACCCTCTCGGGGAGCCTTTCCCTTCTCTTCCGCGGAGAACCGGCGGATCGGAGCCATTGCCGCAAAGTGGAGCAAGGACGGAGAAGAAGGAGGAGCAAGAAGAGATGGACCGGAAGGGCATGCGCCATTCCGTACTTATAGCCGGGGAAGGCCAACCGTCGACCTCCACGATCGCAGGTAATCATGACCCGCTTTGCATGCAGGGACTTGTGAATTGCAGGCCGCCGAGAGGCGTGCGGGAAGCAGGAGCGCCCACGTCCAATCAACCGCCACGCTGGCTCCCAAGGTCATGAGCTGTTAGGGCCCGCGGCGCTTCGCACTTGCCCCTTCGCTTCTCTGCTAAGCCAAGTCCAAGCGCTCCTTGGGCCCGGGGGCTACTGTCGGCATTCTGGGAACGGGGGTACCCAGACTCGCCTGCCTGCGGCCTGCGGCGTGGCTCAAGGGGTGGCCCAGTACGGCCCATCTTCATCAGCACAAGCTCAAGACCTTGCGAGGGGCCGAGCCTCACGGGGCGGACGACAGGAAGCTCCTCAGGCACGGCCTCGTCAGGCTGGCTCGTGAGGAGGCGGAGAGATCAAGGCGGGGTACCTCACGAGGTGCCCATGACGACAAAGGGCGCCAGGCGGGCGCCAGCCCACGCAGTGTCCTCATTTCCTCTTTGGTGCAAAGAAGGCAAGCGCAGGCGAGAGTATCAAGCAAAGGCAGCCGTTTTGGTGCAACAAGACCAAGACCATCGCAACGGCAGGAAGGAGGTCATCGTGGAGCCCAATCCGGCGTCACCACGAGCCTTTGACAAAGCGAGGACCAACTTTAGTCAGGATAAGTGTACTAGATGTTCCCCTTCAAAATGGCCAATTGTTGGCGCCCTTCCCGCTCAATATTTGGGAAGAGACCCAGGGCCTCTGCCTATAAATAGGACTAGCCACCCACAGGGGAGGAGGATCCAGGATCCGGAATCGAGAACAGAGCTAGAGATCAAGCAATCTAGAGAGAGAGAGAGAGAGAGAGAGAGAGCGACCGAACTCCCCCTAGCAGTTCATCGCACCGGCCAAGAACAGACCCTCGCGAGGCTGTTCTTCCTTGTACTGTTCATCATCAGCCCAAGAGGCAATCCACCACACCACACACTGGAGTAGGGTGTTACACCACAATGGTGGCCCGAACCAGTATAAACCTTGTGTCTCTTGTGTTGTTCTTTTGGTAGTTTTAGATCCTAGCGAGGCGACGAGGCGAAGGTAGGTAGGAGGTGAGATCTCCGCATGCACCCCAGAGTTCGAACCTAGAGGGTCTGCCGGAACCCGAAATCCGACAAGGTGTGCCAACACGCCCCACGCGCACCACCACACACCCGTCGGAGACCAAAACCGAAGCACCGCCACACCAACAGAAAGCAGTGAGATCAAGACCGGCTCCAGCAGAATCGCCACCACCCCCCACCACCTCCACAAGCACCACCATCCATCTCTGCCCCAAGCCGGGCGACCATGGGCCGAGAAGCATCACATCAGCACATCCGCAGGTCAGCCTCGCCACAGCGCCAAAACACCACACCACCGCCACCACTAACCAGAACGACCGCAGTCCCCCAACCACCACCCTCGCCGGCCGAAGACCCGCACGTTCCAAATCTGGTTGCCCGAACAGCCGCCACATGGAGCCAGGAGCACTCACGACCATCATGCGAGGAGGGGCGATGCGGGAGCAGCCGGAAGGTGCCGCACCCAGGCACGGGCGATGGCCAACGAGCCACGCCGTCACCCGCACGCGCTGGCCCAGATCGGGCCTGCGCCATCGCCACGCAGATGCAGCCCACCCGCGCAGCCACAGCTCCACCTTGCGCCATGGCCGATGCTCGAGCCGCCCCTCCGTGCGGAGAAGCCGCCGCCACCGCCCGCCCGAGTGGCCAGATCTAGCACGCCCGACGCCCTCCTCTGGCAACGAGATGGCCGCGAGGATCAGCAATTAAAGCAGCAGTGGCAAGGCAGCAGCACAAGCAGAGCAGCACAACGGCAAAGATTGCGCGCGGCAAAGAAAAAAGCAAGATATGGGCAGCCTAGCGGCGGCATGACGGGGCGACGGCCGGGCGCAAAGACGCCCAAGCGAGCGTGGCTGTGGGTATGGAGGATGTCTTGGGCGTGCGGGCACGGCAGGGAGGAGCCCATGTCGCGGGCTAGGCGCGGTGAGCGCGGCCAGAGGCGAGCGGGCACGCGGAGCTCCGGGCGAACTCAAGGGCGGCGGCTATGGCACAAATTCTAAGGGGGGAGAAAGGGAATTGGACGAGGGACTCACTGCGGTTCTTGATGACGTGCTCGGGAGGTCGTGGGAGCGCTGAGGGAGGAGATCTGGGGCGGGGCAATGGCGGCTGGACGCGGGGAAGACGCCCTATGGCGAGCGCTTGGGGCGTTCTGGCTCGGGCTCTACGGTGTAGATGAAGGAGACGACCGCGGGCAGCCTCCTGGACTTGGTGGTTCAGCACGGGGAGGCACGTGGCCGCGGGATCGACGCGGCGACGGCGACGCTGCACTCGGTTGTGTAAAAGGGAGAGGAAAATGAGCGAGGGGTCGGGGAGGACTTGTAGGTCTCCGAGAAGCGGTAGATGGCGGCACATGCTTGGCAGGGCCGTGGGATGGCCGCCACGTTGCCCTGCCTCCCATCAGAAGCGTAAGGAAGGAGACGCTTGGGAGGTTGGGCTAGGCCTCTAGTTTCTTTTTTTTATAGTGGGCCAAAAGTGCATAGAGCAATTTCAGTTTTACTTTTCTGTAAAAAAAAAGGGATAGCTACTGTTTTCTATTTAAATAAGCTTTCAAACCATTTTTGTTGCACATGGAATTTGTACGCAATTACCAGAGAATAATTTGAGCTAGGACAAAAGTTTGGGGGCAAATGGAGTTAAATAAATGGTTGTTTATTTTGAAAAGGCCAATTTATTTGCTGCTGGACCACTTAGAATATTTCTAGGGGCATTTTAGTAATCCAACCAGAGTTGATTTCTCCATGACAATTACTTGGGGCTTATTTGCAAAATCACAAACATTTTTGTTTGCATGACAGAAGAAGTAAATATTTGACTTGTATTTCAAATGGAATTTGGCTTTGATTTTCATCAAGGGGCAATTTAGTTTGAAAAACATGACGACATGGCATCATTAAAGGGGAGATCAGTGTAGCATGATTTTCGGGGTGTTACACCACAAGACAAGTAATGGGGTACAAAAAGGACCCTTCTTTTGTACAATCGGCTGTGAAGATTAGTAATCCTCAAGGTTCAATGCAACATGACTGTAACTAGGTACATGACTCAAGCTATGAAATTCTGAAACTAGCTTTTTCTAAAACTAGTGACTTAGTTTCTTTACATAGCCAGCACTAGGTACCTGCTGCCTAGATCAACTACAGCTAACTGCCCAATTCTATCTCCAATCTACCTGTTACCTCTTTGAAAACTACAATTGAACCTTCTTCCTCTTCTTGCCCATTTTCCCCCAACCAAACTTCTTATTCTAATTTTTTCTCCGTCAAGAACCATGAAGAACAGGAACTCTGGAGTAAATTGCACACTGTAGAACATAAACATGAAGAAGATCAAGACCTACTACATGTGTGCTCTAGCGCCGCTGCCGGTGCAAGGGAGATGGAGGTGCCTGCCGGCACCGCCGGTACACTGTTGCCACACCGCTACTGGATTGGTGGAAGATATCGAGCCAGGTACCCCCTGGGTCTTATCTGGTTGGGGCCCTTTTTCCTTTTCTTCTTTTCCTTAAGTATTTCGGCTCAGCAATAGACAAGTGGGACCATCCACTGAGAACACTTTCCCCAACTAAGGCGTAAATACATTTTGCTTATTCCCCACTCCATTCACATCACGCTCCCGAGATCTCGCTCTTGACAGAAAATCCCGACCATTGTTTGATCAGCTCCAAACTAAAGGTTCCATCCCTTCCCCCTTCCAATCTGCCTAGGTTGTACTGCCCTCTTACATATTTATCTCGTAGTTCCCTTCAATTCTATGTACAAGAAACACCTATTTAGATGGTGCAACTTTTCGCTAATTCCTGGAAGTACATGTTTAGATCATGGGAGATGCTTTTATTACTACTAGTGCTATAACAAGTCCTTTTAGAAGTTTTGATGAGTTGTTGGTTCTTACTAGTACCATGAACTTATGCTCTCTGTCAGGATAACTGAAAAAAAAACAAAAAGAAATCACGAAGAAATGAGTGCAACTAAGAAAAGATTTATTTAAAGAAAATTTTAGAACAATTATTTTATTATACGTACATTAAACATTGGCATCTCCTTCTCAATCATGTTCTAAAGTCAATTTAAAGAAATGTGTGCACATCAGAAAATATGAAACTTGTCAAACTAAGCATTTGACATGTCAGTATTGGAATGATTCGATATTGCACTTCTTCTCTGTGTGTTCCATAGCGCCAACAGGTTTTGAACTGAACCTAAATTGTTGGTTGGCCGAAATGAGCAGAACAAGCTGAACTCAATGAACATTGGATCCCTCGTAGCATCCCCCGTTTTTTATCCACTGGGTGCGAACGTCCGTTCATGTTGGCCCTTCCAGGCAATATGTACATTGTTCATCAATTTTTCTCTCTCATCGGTTACTTCATGATTTGAGGGTAGAGGCAATGCAGAACAAACTAGGGTTATTTTGATACAGGTTAATTTATTTATTTTTCTTTATAACAGAAATATAAGTCGAATACCCACTAGTGCCATGTATTAGGATGTTTGCTGACCATAGTGGGAGTCTTGGTTCCGTGGCAAACCAACTGCCATGTTCTTGATTTTGGACTTACCTTCTTTTAATTTACTTAATTATGCATTCATTACAACAAGTAATAATAATGTTGTATTCATTGTAGATGGAACAAGGATGTACAAAGAAAAGAGAAGCAAAGCAAAGCAAATTGTACATGCAAGAGAAAGAACCAAGGTAATAAACATATGCTCTGAACTATTCTCTTCATAACTAAAAAATGTCCTCTAATGTGAGGTGTTTTCTTAAAAAAATCATGCAGTGCAATCAATTTCAGCATGTTGAATCATTTCTGAATAGCTTGCATCTGAAATATCTGACAATCGCAAACAATGTATCGCTGGAATGGGTTTCCAGTCATTCCTGCAAATAAATAGCATGTCCAATATTGACTCTATTTACCTGTGGCTTGCAAACCATTTCATACTCTATTGAACTACCAAATGGCTTCAAATTCCCAATTACACCTACAACTATTCACATTTTTTTGGCATACCGATTGGTTGAGTTCCTGTCATCACAAAACCATCGAAAGTAACCTATGAGTTCATCCAACACCAGTTAGGGACAACTGCACCAACAGTTGAGTACCTATTCTCAATTATAAATGATGACCTTCCTGATGATAAATTCTGCAAAATCTTCATTCTTATATGTAGCGACCAAACCTCAAACAGTCTGATCTCTGTGCTCAGTGTCATCCCTGGATCAGTAATGCTGACACCACACAGTACTCGGAGGATTTATAACAGAGTAGCAATCACACACTTATTACAATCGAATGTCTCAAGAGAGAACTTAATAAAAATAAATATGGCTTAAGGCCATCTAATACAATAACAGCGGAAGGCTTGGAAGAATAAGCGAGTCCATCAACTCCACCGGCATCACTGAGTATAGAACCACGACTTAAGCACCTTACTCGTCAAATGCGAAAAGTACGCAACATGAAACGTTGCAGCCAAAACGGGTCGACACATGGAATATGTGGCAATGTAACACATAGAGAATAATGAAATAATAAGCCTATACTACATGCATATTTGGCTGGTGGAAAAGCTCTATGGTTACAGTTTTGCATAAAGCCAATTTTTCCCTACTGCAAAGGAATAAATTTATTTAACTATCATGGTGATTGTGAAACATTGAGAATGGTTGACAGCATCCTCAATCCCAATTAAAAGTACTCATTAACAAACCCAACAATATTAATTTAGAAGTAACATGATGAGATTCACATGATATCCAAGTACGAGATACTCAAGATGTCCATAACCGGGGAAACGGCTAACCATGATTAGTTTATACACTCTGCAGAGGTTTGCGCACTTTTCCCCACAAGACACGATCGCCTCCGTTTGGTTTCTCGCACTACATGGTGTTTGAGAGACGGATGACCGAGACATAGTCTTTCAGAAGCACTAGCACCTTACATGTGGGTAGACCGTACCAACCTACATCCCCTACATCTGCTAGTCTACCCGTAAGAGTTCGCACAACTTAATCAACTACGCAAGAGCCCATAATGGCTTGTGGCTGCACACGGAAGTTTCTAGTTTGAATAATCTCATGATCCCTTTGAGCCTGGGTGGCGGTCCAAAGAAATACAGGCATGTCCTGATGGAAACGAGGTGCCTCAATCCACCCAGATGTGTGTTTAAGTTGCCACCTTAAATAAACCATTAAATAACAATCTCACATCTGTCATGGATACACTCACCCAATCCACGTCTACTAGCATAGCATAGCATAATAAGCAACCGTAGAAGTAACTCCCAAGGGTTTGATAATAAGACAGGTAATAGGTACTACCTCAACTACTTCCCATCCCACAATTTAATTAGATCCTAATCATGCAATGTTTGAGGATTGATCTGATGCATAAAAACTGGGTATGAAAAGTATATGATCAAAGTGTTACTTGCCTTGCTGATGATCCGTGAAACCTAGAGACTCGAAGTAACAGGCGGCGCACTCCGGGTATTCTAACACAGACAAACAAACAAGCATACAATAAGTACTCATCTAATGCAAGGTAAAACTCAAATATATCTAACCAGATAGTTCACTTAAGAACTCCGGTTTGCAAAAAGAATCAAATCAAACGAAACAACGAAAGTCAAATGGCTGAAGAAAACAGCTTCGTGTTACTAATCTGGATCTAGGTCAAATTTTACAAAAGCAAAAAACTTGTTTAAGTAGATTATTCGGAAAGAGGGTTTCGAGACGAAACTCTAGGCGCTTGAATCGCCTGATTCCGATAAATGAGCGAAAAGTTATACTAACACGAAAATCGGATCTGGAATCTTGATCAGAAAAATCACGGATTAAATCCGAGAAAAAGAAAAACGACGAACGGGTTAACGAACGGGCGTTCGTTAACTAAACTAATCTGACGAACGCGTTCGTTTAAACAAACTAACGAACGAACATTCGTTAATTAGCCTAAACCGAAAAAAACCAAAACTAAAACAAAAAAACGAAAATAAAACCAAAAAAAACCGAAATAAAACCGGCGCGGAAAACAAGGAGGCGGCGAACCTCGGCTGGTCGTGACTCCGTGAAGTCGGGCGGCGGCGGATCGGGCTAGGGTTAGGGTTTAGCTCGAATTGGCGGGTGGGCTGGGGTTGGCGTCTTGGGTGGTTGAAATTTGGGGCTGGGGCGGCGGTATATAAAGGCTGCCCCGGGCGGAGTCCCGCTGAATGCAACCCGGTAAGGCGGTTCGTTTTTTTTTAATTAATTTCGCACAGAAAAATAAACGAAAGAAATACTAAACAGACTCCAAAAATCCCGAAATAAATTTTCCCCGGCTTCTAAAATCAAGCCAAATTTAATGAACATTTATTTGGGGCCTAAATGCAATTTTGAAAAACGCGCATTTTTCCTAAATTCAAATAAAAAGGCGAAAAACTCCAAAATAAAATCTTATTTGATTTTATTATTAAATCTTCATTATTTATTTATTTTGGGAAAGTCATTTTATTCCCTCTCTCATATTTTGATAGTAGAAATAATTGAAGATAAAATAATTAAAATCAAATGATCCTATTTTCAAAATTTGAGAAAACTCAAATATGAAAATAACGAAAATCCCCAACTCTCCCCGTGGGTCCTTGAGTTGTGTAGAATTTCTAGGATCGAGCAAAAATGCAACGAAAAAAATATGATATGCAATGATGCTCTATGTATAACATTCCAAATTGGAAATTTGGGATGTTACATTATACTACTATCATTGTTTGTTGCCCCTAATTCAAGTGGAGTTGCTAGCAAGTTTGTGTACATAGCAATAGTTCACATTGAAAGAATTTCACAATATGATTGGCGTTTGCTATGCCTGGGCTACATCCTTTATTCAATAAAAAAACAAGACTGAAAAACACAAGTAGCAAAGAGTTCATTCCTGGAGGAAGCAAGTTACTTATGGTGGTAAGACTATTTCCCACGACAAAACTTCTTTAATATTTCTTTTTATATATACCATACCAAAAAAGATTGTTGCCCCAAATTGACATTTCTCATTTTTATTCTGTCTGCATTTTTCTTTTCAGTGCGAGATATCCTACTTTGAGTTCCTCATAATAACTAGATTCAAGTTGCCAACCATTGAACCAAGACTCTCACTATGGTCAAACAACATGCTAAATTCATACGTGGCACTCAATGTGCTCCATGGCAAAAGCAATGAATATGGCAGACTACTGGTATGTCCTTGTTCTACATAGATACCACTTTGCACATAAAATAGTTCTATTCCTGTCTTTAATTTTAAATTTAAAGTTATGTTACTACTTACTATACAGTGAAACATTATATTAATATTTAACATCCTCTTCTTATCAAACAGATAAAGCACATCTCCTCTACTATATTCAGTGATTCAGCTTTCGTCGAACTACCTGAAGAAATGTTAGAGTATATTGATTCCAAATTCACATATATTAGTCTAACACAAGAAGTTCTCTTGCTGCTTTTGGTATTTTTGGAATAAGGACAACTGTTTCTCTTACTGACATTGTCATTTTGAGTCTCTTTAACATGATATACTTTGTCATTAACAGGATAAGATCATTCTTCAAATGAAAGCTCAAGAATTCTACAGAAATATCATTTGGAACTCAACACCTACCTTGAAGACCTATGTCGATGATATGCATTCTTCATTTATGAAGATTGGGACGTCTTCCAGCAACCCAAATCTCCAATTCAAATCAGCTATTTCAAAAAACACATTCAAAGTTCCTAGGACTAAACAATTGTTGGCTATACAATCACCTCCAAATTGTCCAATTCTACATTTTCCGACAATCATTGATGAAGATAAACGAGAAACCATAGATGAAATTTTTCAAGAATTGGTCAATGATTTCCCTCGGTCTATCAACATAACAAGCTCCAATTTCTCTCTCTCTCTCTCTCTCTCTCTCTCTCTCTCTCTCTCTCTCTCTCTCTATATATATATATATATATATATATATATATTATGGTAACCTACCATCTTTCGAACAACTTGCTTGCCCGGAGCTATTTGTTAGGACATCAAGTCCAAAAGCAATACCTAGCACTGATGTTTCAGCATTGTTACATCGTAAGTTTTTCTTTTCTATCTATGCATCTCACCATGTTTTTCTCTCTACCAAAATAGATCATGAAAAAATCATAACAAATCTTTTTTTGTTTCTACACTATACTTGTCTGAATCAAGATCCCCAAAGAGAAAAGTAGAAGAAACAAAGTTCAGCTTACCAATCTTCAGATTCTTATTACGAGGAGAGCACTTGCAAGGTCATTTCTCTTACCAATTTCCTTTTACCCAAAGAATTTACAGGCATGCAGATCAACTGAGGTGTTAAGATTATCATTCTTAATCTTCTCTTCTACTTCTTTTTGCAACCAGATTTTGTTGACCCTGAACTGGAAAAAGGTTGGTTGCTTGCTGAAAAGACATTTCCAATTGACAATACTTTCACCAATACAGTGCATGGCATTTCAAATGGAGAGCCTGGTACAAGCACTCAATACGCAGGCATAGATTGTCCTTCTTTTGATGCAATTACCAATTCAATTGACATAGTAGGGATTGTTCCTTTCAATTCTGAGAGAATTATATCAGAACCAACTAAACCCTTTGCATCTGCTTCGTCTACTCAGTTCAGCCTCCTAGCAAAGCGATATAATACCCAATATAATAGTCATGTCAACCCCAATGTTCCTCCAAGTGATATCTCAATGAGGATAATGGATTCCCTATCACCAAAACGCTACCCAACCAATACTGGCACACCTAATGAAGATCATTTGCTAGTTCAAGCACTTGAACAGCATGAAACACATTCCATTAATTTTTCAAAACCAGAAGGTTCAACTTGGCAACGACGTGTGAACAAATCTTTCAAATCTGGGACACTAGTAACTCAAGAACAAAAAAAGGCAAGTAAGCAGGTCGTTTTTTCAAATGGAATAGAGAATGATTTCTACCAATCCTTGGTTGGATTTTTTCCAATTTAACTTATAGGTATGCACAAATAGAGTATGAAAATTCTGATATGTTCTACATGACTCGAACATAAACAAATGAATTCTATCCATGCTAGTTCTCACACTTTCTTTTTCTTTCTTGATGATACTCTTCTGCCATGAAGAGCCAAAGCGTATTTGTGATTGAAGGAGTTTGGCTGGACTAGAAAACTATAACTCTATTATTCAAGACTGGTGGTTGAATAAATACTCGGGTTGTTGGTTGTTTTTCAAAACTAAAGAATAAAGACCAGCTGAACCAAGGAAGAAAAGGCCTCCTACCAAATAGCAAATTAGTAGAACACATAGTTAGCATCGACGACATGGCCAGCCTATATTTTGTGTTGTTTTCTTTAGTTTTCTTTTCCACTTCAACGATCTTTTCCTTTTTCTACCTATCAATCATTTTTTGGAAAACAAACATGTAGGAGAAGCTAATGAACCCAATGCTAAATCATTCAGATCCTGCAACCCAACTAATCTTACAGGAAACTATTGTTGTCTTCAGTTTATTGAATGCTTCCTTGGTAAGAACAGATTTTTGTAAAAGTGCTCTTACAGAATTTTCATTTTGACAGAGGTTAGACTAATAGTTTGTTCTTTTCTACTATTATGTAGCTAAAAGTGCATGTATTCAAGGAAAATAATGGATATTAATCGTTGCTAACTTCAGAACCAGATTTTTTCATATTATGAACCCGTACTACAGCTGCGATACATTTCTACCAACAATTAGTGTAGTAATTTACAACTTCAAGGCTTTGTTCGCTGCTACATATGGCAATACTAGTTCTTTTAACTTAGGAAATTTTGTGTCAAGATTTGTATCAGCTCCCAAGGTCAATTTCAGGTGCCTTTTCCATGGAACTCTCCCCTGTCCTTATATGACTGATAATCAACTTCTTTGTTCTATGTCCTCAAAAAACAGATAAAAAGAATTTTAAATTCACCAGAATTTCCATCACTCTTTTTATTACAGGTATGACTCAAGAATTTTCCTACTTCGGTATGTTAGCAACTACAAAGGTCTCGGAATGGAGGGTTTCTCTAATGTAAGTGCCTACAAATTTCTCCAATGAAAGCACTTTTTTTCTTTTTTGTCATTCTTCGGAACATAACAGAAATTAAAATGCAATTTATTATAAAAATTGAAGGACGATCTGCAAGCTCTACGTGAGAAATTCCTTTTTGAGATTGCCACTTGCAAGGACGATGAAATTCAACTGCCAAGGACAGGAGAGAAATATTATTCTAGTTCTTTCCTGCAGAGACATGTAAGTTCTCTAGTTCTTTTCTCCCAAGGACAGGAGAGAAATATTACTTCCTTATACATTGTTCTTTGTACTGAATAGTGCAATTAATTTCGTGTAATCACATTTCTGTTTCAACAGGGTTTCCACATATTCAAGTGAAGCTTTGAAGGCCAATCATTTTCCTTTTTGCATATTAACTCAGCTTAGATAACTTCATGATCTATAGTTTCTCTTACTAAATAATAGTGCATACTGTAACACTTTTCACCCAAAGAATCCCAATTGACAAATGTTTGCACCTGTTTTTTTTTCTTGGAAGGATCGTGTATTACCATATTCCCTTTTTCCTCAAATTTGACCTATCCAAATATATTTTCCCTATTTCCAACATACATATTTCCCTTTTTATTCTGAAGGGTCTCATCGCTATTATTTACTGTCAACTTCAAGGGAAATTGCAGTGCAAGAAATTTTTTCAACTAAGGAATACTTCCATGGGGAAAATGTTTCCTTAATGATACAATTTTCTGTTTTTTATCATGGTGCCCCAGTGATACTTCCTTGCATTACATTCAGTTGTAAAGAAGGTTCAAAACTGGAGAACTAGTCTGTAAAGAAGCTCTAAGATTTATATACTATGTTCCATACATTTTTTATGTTTTTTTATGCTGCCCTAGTGATACTTTCTTGCTCACTTGGAGTTGTAAAGAAGGTTCAACCAGCTGAGTTAATTTCTAAAAGAAGCTCTAACCTTTATTTACGGTTTTAGAAATGTTTTAGAACTAGCAGAATTATTGTTTTAGAACTGTTTTAGAATCAACTTGTAGTTATAAAGAAGAGAACTGTCTAAGCAGAAACAACAAAAACATTCTTTAATTCACACAAAGAAACATTAGAAACAGCTGGAACGGTGAAAGAGTTCGAAATAGTGAAACGCCCGCGCAACAGTGAAACGCGTGCGGCGGTCCAGTAAGCCCGCGAGCGAAGTGCTCTGTGCGAAACCGCACCTAGTTGACGCAGAACGCCTCACATAGGACCTCCCTAATCATATGAATGGTAATCAACCGATCAGGTGGCTAGCCAGGCGGCTGATCCCTCGAGCTCATCAGCCGGCTAATGTGTAGCGTCCACCTTACAGATTTAGCACCTCTTAATTTTAGTGTTTCTTGCTAATCAACTTCTAATTGGATGGTTAAGAGAATAGTGATATCCCCATCCCACCAGAGTTCAAGTCCTAAACTTAACAGCAGTGCTTGCATTTTCCTAGATTTATTCCAGACTTTTCAGCGATGTGCGTTCAATGGGAGAAGATGTTCCCGTCGACAATGAAGGTGTCTATGGCGACTCCTTCAAATCTCAAGATGATATGCCGACTCGGTCTCTCAAAGATGCTCATAGGGGTAGGATGTTTGTGTATGCGTTCATAGGGGTGAGTGTATGCTTGTGTATGTGAGCGACTTCAACTGTATTGTGTTCAATTAAATTTTTTTGGTGTTCCTTTCTTTTCTAACACTTGTCACCTCTGATGAGTAACCTTCTCACGAGGGACCTATTATTTCATTCAATCTAGGCCCTTGGATCCCAAATAATAGACGATACATAATAGTTGGGACCATCTTAAAATATTTGAGCCAAGTGTTTCTCGTTCCATGAAAACGGCCCTATAAGAAACTTCAGTTTGTTATTCCTAGGCTGGTTTCCTGCATTCCAAATGGTGCCACATAAATTATTCCAACGGGATTCCATTCCTGTAAAAAGTCCTCCAAAAATCAAGTGTTCCTCACCCGCAGAAAAGTAAATAAAATCCAGTGTTCCTAACAGGCCCCAAATGTCTCAGGCGAGACTCTGGAGGGACACTAAACACCTGATTTGACACAACTAATTACATATGGATGTCCACATCAGCGAAATGCCAAAATTGAATTGCCCTTGTCAGCATTAACGACACTACACAAGAGTAGAATCAGCACAGCTAAAGCCAACTCCAATGCACAATTCCAAACGGTCCGGCCGAGTCTGTTTAGAGGGTAAACAAACAGAAAGTGTGGCCCAATGCATGGGAGAAAACGGACAAATGCTCATTTTCGGTCCGCTTTCGACTTATTTCTGGCCCAAATTTGGGCCGCATTTGCGTCAAAGTGAACATTGCGCGGACGGGCGGGACACGCGCCCTTGTCCTCCGCTCCCCCCCCCCCCCCCGCCCGCCATAGCCCGTCGCTGCACATTTTCAGACCGCCTCCTCACTGCCTTGCCCGACAGCCCAAACCACGACCATCGCTCGCCATAGCTGGCACATGTCCGTGTTTTAGAGTAGTTCCTGCCGGCGTTTTTGGAGGGGTTCCCACAGCATCCGGTTCCAGGGGAGCTATGGCCGTCGTCCATACCCATCGACCCCAACACTTTCCGGCATGTGCTGCAACGGCCGCCGGACGCCCCGCCATCGACGCCACCCTTGCCTGATGCCTGCTTGGGCAGTACTAGGTGGTCTTCTCAGCCGTGTCTCCACCACAACCGCAAGGTGTTCGACACTTTGCTCACAAGGTACCATGGAAAGTGGGGATGAGTTTTTCCCCACAACTTCATTTGTTCATTGGACGATACATCCTCGGATGACAAAGACCTTATGGTGGCTGCATTGGTCGTGAACGACCACATTGCTAGGTAGTGGCTTCGGTACAGGGGGGTCAATCTCGGGCCATGCTCCGGCCTTGAACCGCAATAGGGAGAGCAGCCAGGCTATGTTGTATGCTGACTACTTTGAGAATGTCGCGCTCTTGAAACCACATCAATTCCGTCGCCGGTTCTGGATGGCGAGACATGTGTTCAATCGTATTCGGGAGGTCATGGTAGCATATGAATCATACTTTCAGTGCAAAGAGGATGCCCTTGGCAAGCTTGGCTTCTCGTCTTACAAGAAATGCATTGCGGCTATTCGTATGCTTGCATATGGAATACCGGGCGATCTTGTGGATGAGTACGTGTGTATGAGTGAATCCACATGTCTGTTATCAATGTACAATTTTTGCAAAGCCGTGTTGGCAGTGTTTGGCCATGAGTACCTGAGAGAGCCTACTGCCGTTGATACAGAGAAGATGTTGGCGATCAATGCCGGCATGTGCTTTCCAGGCATGCTTGCTAGCATAGATTGTATACACTGGAAGTGGAATACCTGTCCATTTGCTTGGCAAGGGCAGAACAAGGGCCATGTGAAAGGTGTCACTGTCATACTAGAAGCGGTGGCTTCACAAGATCTTTGGATATAGCATGCTTTCTCCGGCATTGCTGGTTCTCACAATGATATTAACATGCTTCAGCGTTCTCTGGTGTTTGCAAGGATTGCGGAAGGCCACTCCCCAGAGGTCAACTTTGAGATCAATGGCCACCATTACAACAAGGGGTACTACCTAGCTGATGGTATCTATCCTCAGTGGTCAGCTCTTGTGAAGACAACGCCCAATCCGCAAGGAGAGAAGAGACAGAGAGTGCTAGGAAGGATGTGGAGCGTGCTTTAGGTGTGCTTCAATATTGATGGGATATGTCCGACACCTCGCACTGACATGGAGCACCGAGAAGCTTTGGCAGGTGATGACTGCTTCTATGATCATGCACAACATGATCGTGGAGGATGAGCATGCTAACATCATCTACGACCAAGGGTTTGATTTCTATTTGATTTCTACGGCACAAAAAAAATTGTGCCATAGCACCAAGAACCGGCAACATTTGAACAATTCACCCAATTCCATCGTGACATGCGTGATTGGCATACTCATATGTAGCTCCATGTCGGGACCCCGATCCTAAGTCGCACCGATCTAGCATAAGACACATCATATCACTTTGCGGCCTCACGCACGGTAACCCACGGCTGCCGCCTTTACCTTTGTCGGTGTTCTGGGAACGGGGGTCCCCAGACTTGCCTGCCTACGGCCTGCAGTGTGGCTCAAGTGGGGGGCCAGCGTGGCCCAGCTTCATCAGCTCAAGCTCAAGACCCTCGCGAGGGGCCAAGCCTCGTGGGGCGGACGACAGGAACCTTCCTCAGGAGCGGCCTCGTCAGGCAGGCTCACGAGGAGGTGGAGAGATCAAGGCAGGGTACCTCAAGAGGGTGCCCCGTGACGCAAGCCATGACAATCGAGACCAGGCGAGGCGCCACTGCTAGTTGTCCTCGTTTCCCCTTTGGTGCAAAGGAGGCAAGCACATGCCAAGGCATCAGGCAAAGGTTACTGCTTCGGTGCAACAAGACCAAGACCAGCAGAGCGGCAGGACGGAGGTCATCGTGGAGCCCAGGACGGCGTCCCTGTCAGAGCCTTTGGCAGCCGAAGACCAACTTTAGTCAGGATAAGTGTACTAGATGTTCCCCTTCAAAAATGGCCAATTGTTGGCGCCCTTCCCGCTCATTATTTTGGGGAGAGGCCCAGGGCCTCGCTCTATATATAGGACTAGCCACACAAGGTAGGGCAGCTGGAGAACAAGCTGATAGAGCCCTAGCAGAGAGAGAGAGAGAGAGAGAGGCGATCGAACTCACCCAAGCAGTTCATCGCACCAGCCCAAGAACACCACTCACGAGGCTGTTCTTCCTTTGTACTATTCATCATCAGCCCCTGAGGCAATCCACCACACCACACACTTGAGTAGGGTATTACACCACAATGGTGGCCCGAACCAGTATAAACCTCGTGTCTCTTATGTTGTTCATCGTTGCTAGCTTAGATTCCTTACGTGTGAGATGGTAGGGGAAAGATCTCCGCGCGCACCCCAGTGTTCGAACCTCAAGGGTCTGCCGGATCCCGAAATCCGACATTTGGCGCGCCAGTTAGGGGTGCGCCGGAATCTTTCTTCCGCTGGTCGCGTGTGATCTTCCGGCGTGTCCATGGTCGACGCCGCTGGCGCTTGGCTAAGCGCCGAAGCTGCTCGCTGCGCCGAAGTCGCCAGACGGCTCGCCGGCGGACACCCCGTCGTTCCTCGTCACCAGCCGCCAACACCGCCACCTGCCTGGCGGGGAACGAGCAGCAGCCTCGCCCTCGCATCCATCGGGTGAGGCGAGAAGGCCGCACCGCCACTCCTTCGCTCGCCCTGCTGGTTCTTCGTCCCGCGCGCACCACGCACCCATGGAGGCTCGAGTCGCGCTCATCGCGGCGAACGAGCTCCTGCGCTACCATCCCGTCGACGACGTCTACGAGGAGTAGCTCGACCGCGTCGCCGAGCCCGTCCGCGCCGCAGGGGGCTCCCCCGCGCCGTCCCTCTCGTTGCCTCGCCCTTCACCCCGCTGGAGGCGAGGCTGGAGGAGGTGCCCCGCCACCTCCTCCCCAAGAAGGCGCCTGGCTCCAAGGCGCTGCCCCGGCCGAGACCCTCAAGGCCCGCCGCCAAGCAACAAGGAGCTGCCCGGAGATCCCTCGTCCCCAAGAAGTTGCTCGCATGCTCCCAGCACCGGAGCGCCGCGACCGGGCTCCAACGCCACCACGTCAAGACCCCGCACTGCTTCAGGCAGCGGTGCGCGAGAACCCACAAGAGCAAGCTCCGCATCAGCAGAGAGCCCCCGTGGCCATTGCAGGCTGCCGCGCCTTCATCGCCGAGCTACGTAGCGTCGCATGGCCTGGCAAGTTCAAGCCGGACCTGCCCCCTCGCTACGACAGCACTGCCGACCCCGCGGAGTTCCTTCAGCTCTACGAGCTGGGCATCTTAGCCGCCAACGGGGACGAAAAAGTCATGGCGAATTGGTTCCCCATGCGCTGATGGACGGAGCCCGAACCTGGCTCCTGAACCTGGCTCCCGGCACGATCTCCTCCTAGGACGAGATGCGCACCCGCTTCATCGCCAACTTCCAAGGCACTCACGACCGGCCTCCGGCCGTGAGCGACATGCGCCGCATCAAGCAGCAGCCAGGAGAGACACTGCAGAAGTACATCCAGCGGTTCAACAACGCCCGCCTCAAGATTCCCAAGCTGACTGAGGAGGCCATCATTTCAGCCTTCTCCGACGGCGTGCATGACGTCAAGATGAAGGAGGAGCTAGCAATGCATGAAGACCTGTGCACATCCCTGGAGCTGTTCAACTTGGCGACCAAATGCGTCAGTTCTGAGGAAGGGCGCCTCTCCCTCCTCGAAGCTTCCGCTGCCGATCCGTAAGAGAAGAAGCCCAAGACCAAGGACGTGAAGCGCAGGGGGCTGCCGTGTTCGCGTAACTGCACACCAAGCGAGGCGAGGATCAACCCGAGTCATCCAAGGGCAGCCGGTACTGCGTATACCACGACCTCCACACCCACAACACCAACGAATGCCAGGAGCTCAGGGCCGTGCGAGAAGGGTGTATTGGCCGGTACCCCGAGCGCAATGATCGAGGCTACGGCCGAGGAGGAGGAAGAGGCGCAGGACATTGGGAAGACCGTGGCCCTCGCCAAGGATGGCGTGACAGACCTCGCGAGGACCGCTGGCAGGACCAGCCTCGCGAGGGAGGTTGGAGGGACCAGCCTCGTGAGGACCGCCCTCAAGGCAACGCAGGGCTCCCACCTCTGCCTCAGCCGCCAAGGAGGTATGAAGACCATCATCAAGACGAGGGCACTGGGGGCTTCCAGGAGCCGCGCGCGATCGCTTGCATCCTGGGTGGCGCTCAGGCCCCAGCCTCTCAGCGCATCTTCAAGCAGTTTGCTCGCGAGGTGAATGCAGTCCTCCCCAAGCCAGAGGCCACACGCCCTCTCGGTGGTCGTGCGTGCGCTATCACGTTCAGCTCGGCGGATCAGCTCAAGTCTTGGCAACAGCGGCCGGAGTCCTCCCCATGCTTTGCTCACCGGTCCATCGACAGCGTGCAAGTCACCAGGACCCTCATCGACGGCGGAGCAGGACTCAACGTCCTGTCTATCGAGACATTCAACGATCTCCAAGTGCCATACGATCAGCTTCAGCCGACCAAGCCTTTCTCAGGAGTCACCAACGGCTCCACCGTCCCGATAGGGCAAGTTTGCCTTCCCGTCACCTTCGGACAGCGCAACAACTACCGCACCGAGCTCATCGACTTCGACGCCGCCCACATTAAATGCCGCCATACAATGCCATCCTCGGGTACCCAGCTTTGGCCAAGTTCATGGCGGTGACTCACCATGGCTACAATGTCCTCAAGATGCCAGAAGCGGAGGAGTCATCACAGTGCCTTGTGAGGAAAGGGATGCGATGTGCTCTCTTGAGCGCGCCTTCCAAGCCACAAAGAATCAAGACCAGATCACAGGAGCGGAGACTTCCGAGGCGATCCCCAAGAAGAAGAAGGCCGCTGGTCCCAGCCCTCATGGGGTAGGCACCTCAGAGGCGTGGCAACAGGACCTGCGCCCGTCAAGGGGCGCCACCCCGTCGCATAGGAAGCGCGCGGCGCCTCCTCAGGCGGGGCTCGGGGGCTCTTTCATGGTGAGCCACCGACCTAGCCGGGGTCACGAGGGAGGCGCTCGGGCACCACTTGGAGGCGTGCTTCGAGGCACGTTTCCCTTAGGAAGGTATGAGGCAAGGAGGGCCAAACCCTCAGGAGTTCATCACGAGGAACACCCAGGAGCTACAGGAGTCAAGAGTCATGCGCGGCTGTCGCCGCTTGCCCGCCGTGGCCCCACATCCAGGCGAGGATGCGGGGCTGTGAATCTGCATCGACATACCAGGGCTCAACCGGGCCGCATCTGAGGAGCGCCTCTGGCCCTCACACGTGGGACGTTGCGAGGGTCCACCTCACAGCTACGTTCGCATGCCTTTCGGCCTGCCGAATGCGGCTGCCGCCATCATCGGCCGAGGTGCGCTCTGGAGGCTCAGGAGGTCAAGCAGCGCGCGATCCTGGCAGAGATGGAGATGGCTCTCGAGGAACCCCCCGTGCCCCCGGAGCCTCCCGAGGCTCCAGGTCCGGAGGGCTCGTGAGGGCCGGCGTCCTCATCACGCGTCATCCGCTACCTCAACATCCCGCCATCTCCGACCATATCAGGTGACACCTTTCCAAGTTTCATTTTCAGTTGGGAGCGCCCCTCGGGTTGCATCATTCCCAGGCTGCATGGGTCCGTCCCTGCGGCATGTATCCGTTTTGCTTATGTTCTTTACTTACCTTATTGGGGCCGTCCCTCGGGCTGCATTATCCCCAAGCTGCTCGGGCCAGACCCAGTGGCATGCGCTTTCTCCGCACCTATCTAGATGGATCTGCTTATTCATACATAACATGCTTGACCCAGCAACACCTCAGTTGCCGCCGCGCAGGCACGGCGCCTCGTCGAACGCCGCTCCGAACCCGCAAGATAAGTCACGCAAAACTGATCCGACTCGGCGCTAAACCCTCGCCTACTACTGCTCTGTCACAGCAAAGCTGCCTACCTTTCTTGCCCAGCGGAGGCTGCTTGAGCGCTAAAGGGGACCTCCTGAGCATCGCGACTCAGGGGCTCTTACTGGACCTCGGGCCGCTCACCTCCTGGCCTTGACCCACGGCATCGCGACCTGTCATACCAACGACGGCTGAAGCCTGCCTGGGGACCGGGACCTGTCAGCGTAAAGCACCAAGCCCTCGTGAGGAAAGAAAGGGGGAGCTGAGTCAGCGTAACGAGCATCTCGCACCGATTCATCATAAGGACATAATATTCACAAAAACATGGCGGCGCCTTACATACCCCGCTGGGTGCTACCGATTCTTTGCAGGAAATAAAAGGTGCTAATCCTAAGGAACGCCAACTATGCGTGCCTCGCAGGAGACGCCATCATCAACAGTATGCTTAGCGCCGGGCGCCAACCCCATCCAGATCACCAGCACCGGTCGCCTGAAGCGCCCGCCCGGCTCCGAGCGCGGCGCGAGCTCGGGGGCTCATAGCTATCGTTGCTCGTCTCCGGAGTCGCCAGAATCTCGGCGGAGGCGCTGGACACTCCGGCCCCTTCGCTACTGCCCGAGGAGCTGCCGAGGGGGCGACCGGCGGGCCTAGACCTCGCCATGACGATGCCCCGACCGCCCTTCTCGGGGCAGCATTCCAACCGGCGTCCTTCCGCGTGGAAGACCTTGAAGAACATCAAGGAGGCGCCATCATATTCCAGGTGGATCACGAGGGTGCTCCATGCCCGGCAGACCCGGGCGATCTCACCCCAGCCTCGGGTCATGTAGACCTTGCCCGGAGCGACAACCGCAATCTCCGCTCCGGTCGCAGGGGTGATGCAGCTAGCGTGCTTCAACCAGAGCTCCAGAGAGCCCCTCGACGGGATCTCGAAGGCGAAGGAGGGAGGAAGGCGAATCCAAGATTGAGGAGGCATGGCGGCGTGGAGCACAAGCTCTCGGGAGGAGCCCTCGGCATGTACTCCAGGAGGAACGACGTGCACCGAGGAGGCCAACCGTCGGCCTCCACGATCAGAGGTAATCATGACCCATTTCTGCGTGCAGGGACTTGCCAAGTCATGCGGTTGCCGAGGGATCGTGGGGAAGCGGAGAGGCCCACAACCAATCAGTCACCACGCGGCGCCCAAGGTCATGGGCTGTTGAGCTCATGACGCCGCACTTGCCCTTCGCTTCTCTGCTAAGCCAAGTCCGGGCGCGCCTTGGGCCCGGGGGCTACTGTCGGAGTTCTGGGAATGGGGGTCCCCAGACTTGCCTGCCAGCGGCCTGCGGCGTGGCTCAAGTGGAGGCCCAGCGCGGCCCAGCTTCATCAGCTCAAGCTCAAGACCCTCGCGAGGGGCCAAGCCTCGTGGGGCGGACGACAGGAACCTTCCTCAGGAGCGGCCTCGTCAGGCAGGCTCACGAGGAGGCGGAGAGATCAAGGCAGGGTACCTCACGAGGGTGCCCCGTGACGCAAGCCATGACGATCGGGACCAGGCGGGCGCCAGCCTGCGTAGTGGCCTCGTTTCCCCTTTGGTGCAAAGGAGGCAAGCACAGGCCAAGGCATCAGGCAAAGGTTACCGCTTCAGTGCAACAAGACCAAGACCAACAGAGCGGCAGGATGGAGGTCATCGTGGAGCCCAAGACGGCGTCACCGTCAAAGCCTTTGGCAGCCGAAGACCAACTTTAGTCAGGATAAGTGTACTAGATGTTCCCCTTCAAAAATGGCCAATTGTTGGCGCCCTTCCCGCTCATTATTTTGGGGAGAGGCCCAGGGCCTCGCTCTATAAATAGGACTAGCCACCACAAGGTAGGGCAGCTGGAGAACAAGCTGATAGAGCCCTAGCAGAGAGAGAGAGGCGATCGAACTTACCCAAGCAGTTCATCGCACCAGCCCAAGAACACCCCTCGCGAGGCTGTTCTTCCTTTGTACTGTTCATCATCAGCCCCTAGGCAATCCACCACACCACACACTGGAGTAGGGTATTACACCACAAAGGTGGCCCGAACCAGTATAAACCTCGTGTCTCTTGTGTTGTTCATCGTTGCTAGCTTAGATTCCTTACGCGTGAGCTGGTAGGGGAAAGATCTCCGCGTGCACCCCAGTGTTCGAACCTCAAGGGTCTGCCGGAACCCAAAATCCGACAACCTTGGTTAGGACCGTTTGCGTCTTTTGGCTCATGTATATGATTGCGATGCTAGCATCCATATGACAGAGAACCCGGGTCGACATGACTAGTCATAAACCAAGGTGGCACAAACGTATAGGGACGGGCATATGTAACCCAGCTATGCACGTGTCGGTCATCAACGTATGAACCCAAGTCGTAGCAAGCTACAAGGACTTAAAGGAACAACGCGTGATATTTCTCCGTAGGGGATGACACAGGAGCAAAGTAGGATACATGCTGGTCAATCCATGTGTTCCAGAGCGGTAGCAAACTACCAAGGCTCGGTGGAAGCACTGGGAGGCATTTCCCTGTAGGAAAGGCTACCAAAGGCAGATAACTACGTGTTGAATTCCACACATACCAATGCATTTCAAAACATACACACAATATGCACGATATGTGTATATACAACATGGCATCACAACATAACTCTACGACTCAAAGTGTTTATTTAAGAGGCTCCGAGGAGCCTTACGTAGCATGATATTACAAACATGGGTCTCATGACCCAACATACAAAGTCATACAAGCAACGGAAGCATAAAAATATCTGAGTACAAATAACTACAAAAGAAAAAGGCTGAGAAGCCTGAGTATCTACAAGACCCTCCATATGAACCATACCTCTGTCTGAGATTCCCAAGCTACTCATCAAAGCTCACGTGGAACTACTAGTGAGACTGAAGTCTCTCTGCAAAAACATATATTAAGAAACCATGAGTACAAAGGTAATCAACAAGAATTACATCAGAACTATCTACATATGCATCAGTATCAACAAGGGTGTTGTGGGGTTTAACTATAGCAAGCCAGCTTTGACTCAGTGGTTGTCGTGTATTATGACTACCAGTATTTTCTTTGGGTCAGAGAGCGCACACGAGTCCACATAGTCACCACATCAATACACCACTATGGATCCGCTCCCGTCTCCCTACGAGAAGGCTATCCATAGCACTCACACTTATCTTGCGCATTTTAGAGTATCCATTTAGAGTTGTCCATGAACAATGTAGCTTTCCAGGTAGTCCATATCCGAGGACGCGACTATTCAAATAGATCATTTATAACCCCACAGGTGTGTGCTTCTTCACACATGTTTCCACCACTTAGCGCCATATACCCGTCATGTATCTCAGCAACCTTCAAGCGGAAGCCCGGCATGGGTGTAGACCATGACCTGACTAACCACACAAGACTCTAGTCCAGATTTATCGCCTATCTGAGGTTGAACCCGCAAGGGAAGTCCGACCGAAGTTTCCATCACGGCCCCAAACGATGTGTGCAGGGTTCCCCATTCCACCTCGACGGATGGTATTACGCTTGGTACACCGGGCCACATTGTCTCTACCACATCATAGCCCACCCCTATGGTCAACGCTATGCACGGCCTCCAACACATATCCTACAAACACGAGAAACTAGTTGCAACTCCTGGATAGAGATCAAGGCGATTAATAAGTCGAGCGAGGTCATATTTCAGTGCCCGGTGTGTGGTAGTAACTGTCTTGGATCACAAACACGAAACTCAGTTCCTGAGGACGGTCCCAATGAGACAACCCACCATGTACTCCTACATGGCCTCTCATCGCTACCTTTACCAAATCGTGTTCACACACTTAGCTCTCACACAGTAGAACATGAACACAACCATTCCAATTCATCGCCCAAATGAATCAGACCCGACACAACTCTAAGCAAAGCAGGCATAACAAGCAAGCATGGATGAGTAGTCACAACATGGCTCATGCAATTCCTACTCATGCTAGAAGGTTTTAACTATTTACTACGGCAAAGACAGGTCATGCAGAGGAATGGGTTCAACTACCACAACACGTAATAGTTGAATCGTTGTTGTCCTAGTGTAGTAAAAGAGAGCAAGAGCGAGAGAGTGGGATTGTATCGGAGTGATCAAGGGGGAGGGTTGCTTGCCTAGCACTTTCGAAGATAGTATAGCTCTTTATCGGTGTCAACGATCACAACATTGGAATCGTCTTCTACCGAGAAGGAACAAACACCGACAAATAGAGAAAGAACAACATATAATTCATGGCAATGATGCACATCCATATGCATGGTATGACATATTAAGGTACTGAATTCACCTAATGCAATGGTTAGTCATATTAATTGAAGTGGAATTCAAACATATAGAAAATTCCAACTACAAAACTAATTATCAGAATTGACCTAAACATGATTTGTCCTAAACAATGATGTTAAGTTGTTCAAACATGCATGATCATGGCATAAACAGATTCTTCATTTTTCTGATAATTTTTCATATATAATTCATTTCATTCTGAGTTATAGTTGAATTTCTATGATTTTTAGAAGTTTTTAGCTATTTTCTAGAATTAATAAACCATTTAGATTTACTTAAAATCTAGAAATGTTTTATGATATCAGCATGACGTCAGCAAGTCAAGAGAGGTCAACCAGGTCAAAACTGACCAGTAGGACCCACTACGACGGCGGGTGGCGAGGATGGCGCCCGGACAGCTGTGCGCGAGAGAGACAGAGGAGGGGACAGAGAGAAGAGAGTGAGGAGAGGGACAAGTACCTCGTGGGGGTCCCGCTGGCGAGGCTAGAAGGTCCAAGGCGTCGCGGTGGATGCAGGAGCTGGCGCGAGCGCAGCAACCACGTGCCCTGCCTACGGAAAATTCTATTTGACGCTTCTTATGCTAAATGCCAAGACTTCAAGATAGGCGAGCATCGAAAGCAATGACGAATGGGCTGGGCCACCCAGCTTTTTTAGCCTACAATCGCAACTAGCCAGCCGGTTTTCAAAACCTTCTAGAAGGTTCCCTCAACCGGTTTTTTGTTTTTTTACTGGTTTTCTGGTTTCCTATGTTTTTTTGTTTCTGTTTCTTTTTCCTCCTTTTTCTTTTGTTTTTTTCGTTTTCTGTTTTTTTTTCTTTTTTTTTCCTTTTCAAGGTTATTTTATCTTTCTTAAACTAAATTCATGTTTGAAAATTGTTCTTAAATTTAGAAAAATGTTCTGGCCTTTAAAAATATTCGAAATTTAAAAAAGGTCGTTTTTCAAAAAAATCATAAATTCGAAAAATGTTCACAATTTTCAGAAAATGTTCTTGCTTTTGATAAAATTCTGCAAATGCTTTTTCTCAAAATTTTCACAACTTTTCATAAAAATGGGGTGTTAAAAAATGTTCGTGTTTTAAAAAAAATGTTCTTGCTTCTAAATAATTATAAAATTCAAAGGCGATCATTTTTCCCAAAAATTCAAAAATGTCCGCATACATTTTTTAAAAAATGTTCGCTTGTTCAGAAAATTGTGTTTGTTCTTTCAATAAAAGTTCGGAATGTTTCTGCTCCAAAATTTCATAACTTTAAAAAAATCCCATTTCGAAAAATGTTCGTGTTTTCATTTTTTTGAAGTTTCAAAAAATGTTCCAGTGTCAAAAATTGTTCAGAAATTTCTAAAAAATGTTCATGTTTGCAAATTTTAGTCGGGAGTTTAAAATGTTCGCATTTGCATAGTTTTGTATTGGAATTTCAAAAAAATGTTCCTGTTTTAAAAAATATGTTCCTGATTTCGAAAAATGTTCATTATTTTCTAAAACATTTCAGTTTATAAAAAAACATTTGAAATTTGAAAGGTATTTGCGTTTCAGAAGATACTCAATTTTTCTATGAAAAAATGCATTCGAAATTCCGAATAATTCAGATCCGCCCTGGTGGTTGGTTCTTAAAGATTGACGTTGCTATCTAACTAGCGCTAGCTTAGCTGGTCGCAGGTCCTAGTCTGTAGCACGAGATCCCTGATTCTATTCCCTTTTTTTTACGGGAAACATTTGGAGCTTTATTCAACAACGACCGCCCCAGCAGAATCTGCTAAAAGGCTTGTTACAATGATACTAGGGGCAGAATCAAGCCAACATTCTGTCACATTCAGTGTGCTTGCAAACTTTGCACAATCGATGGGCAGGATAATTAGCTGATCTAGGAATATGAAGAATACGAAAAGATTTAAAACTATTAGAATGCTCCAAAATTTCAGATAAGATAGGCGCCACCAATGCCCTTGCATCATGACGCGAGTTCCAGAGATTAACCAACTACGAGCAGTCGGACTCCATCACGACTTTCTCATAGCCTCTCAGTCTTGCAAAGATGACACCGTCCCGAAGTGCTAAGGCTTCAGAGATGAGGGGGTCGGTAATCCCCTGATAAGGTTTGCACCACGCAGCTCTAAATGTGGAATGGGAACGAGCAACTCCTCCCACTCATCCTCTTCGAGCTTCCAATACTACCATCAGTATTTATCTTGATTTCATCTTCCTCAGGCGGCCACCAACCGTGGCCTGGGAGTAAGTGTGCGTGCTCCTTCGGAAGATCAAGCAAGGCCAATGTTTATCTGATCAGTCTCATCGACTGTGTCCGATCTGTTCCTCCTTTATCATGAGTGATATTATTCCGAGAAGTCCATATGGCCCACATTATTGTAACCAGCTTTGCTCGGTCCGACTCAGAGAAACTTGGATCGCAAATAACATCTTTTGACCATGTTAGAGGATGTAAATCAGGTCGCTTGACCCCGAGCCAATCCGATGCTTGGGCCCAGAATCCTCTTGCATGGGAGCAGTTCAATAGAGCGTGCACCATATTCTCATCTTCATGCTGACAGATTTTGCACGTACTCATTGTCGAGATATGTCGGTATTTTAGCGTTGCTTCTACCGGTAAGATACCCCGTAGAACCCGCCACCAAAAGACTAACTTTTGGCAGAACCTTCAATTTCCACAATCTGGACCATAACTGTCTTTCTGTCACTGAAGTTTCGGTTAGCGTCCCTTCCTCTAGAGCAATGTGCTCGTTATGAGTCATAAGAGAGCGATAGGCTGATCTGACAGTGATGAACCAGATTTATCAAAGGCCCAAGCCAGTATATCATCACCGCCACCGATCCTTAAGGGGATATTCAGAATAGCATCTGCGTCGGGGGGTATGAAGTTTTCTCTTATCACTTGAGATTTCACATCCAAGTTTCAGCATCAATCAAATCAGAAACTCGATGAAAGTGTGCATTGCCAATGTGAGCTACCGGAGTCATAGATCTAGAGCCCGGAATCCATTTGTCCTCCCAAATGGATACAGACGTGCCGCTGCCAACACGCTTCAAGAGGCCGGTACTCAACGCTTCCTTCCCTGCAATGATCGCCCGCCAAATAGCAGATGAGGATTTTGGCGCTGTAGCACTCATAAAATCAGAAGAAGGAAAATATCTTGCTTTTAAAACTCTTGGGCACCGAGAGTTTGGGTTCGTCATCAACCGCCACCCATGTTTATCGAGCAGTGCGATATTGAAAAGTTGCAGATCCTTGAACCCCATTCCTCCCTTGACCTTCGGTGATGCAAGTGTTTTCCAAGACAGCCAGTGCAGCGACCGGCGATCAAGATTGCTGCTCCACCAATATTTCGCCATGTACGAGGCCAGAGTTTTGCAGACTTTCTTTGTTAACTGGAAGCAAGACATACTGTATGTAGGTATAGATTGAGCAACTACTTTGATTCTGACTTCCCTTCCAGCACAAGAGATTAGTCTCTCTATACCACCTTGGAGTTTGGTCCGGATCCTCTCTCCAATGTGATCAAAAGTACCTCTTGTAATTCGACCAACTGCTGTTGGAAGACCGAGGTAACGTTCACCAAAAGCTTCCACTGGTATAAGCAATGTTTGCTTCAGAATAACTCGGATAGGGGCTGGAGTGTTTGGACTAAAATATATTGCACTTTTTTCTTTGTTAACTACTTGACCAGAACACTCCCCATAGATTCCGAGAATAGCATTCAATCTATGAGCACTATGAACCGAAGCTTGCATGAAGATCAAACTATCATCAGTGAAAAGTAGATGATTTATCCATGGACACCGATGGTTGATCCGAATCCCTCTGTCAATATAAGCCCCTCCATAGAAATTCAACAATGATGTGAGGCCTTCGGCACAGACTAAGAACAAGTACGGCGAGATGGGATCACCTTGACGGAATCCACGTGAGGGAGTGAAGAAGGGAAGTAGTTCGCCATTAACACGTACTGCAAACCGAACTGAAGTAACACACTTCATAATCAGACGAACAAAGTCCATTCCAAAACCCAATTTCAGCATGATCGCCTCGAGATAATGCCATTCGACGCGGTCATAGGCTTTCATCATATCTAATTTAACAGCACAAACAGCGTTTCCCCCTTTTTTCCGTCTTTTCATAGCATGTACAGTTTTGAATGCAACTAGAACATTGTCTGTGATCAGACGGCCCGGGACGAAAGCACTCTGTTCAACCCCAATAATATCATCCAGAAACTCCCTTAGCCGATTAGTAATAGCTTTGGCAGCAATTTTATACAGAACCGGGCATAGAGAGATTGGTCGGTATTGGGAGATTTTTTGTGGAAAACGTACCTTGGGGATCAAAGTGATAGAAGTATCGTTCATACCCACAGGCAATCCACCACCGTTCAAAAAATCGAGCACAGCTGGGACTACAACATCCTTTAGAATATTCCAATGGCGCTGAAAAAATCCAGCTGTGAAGCCATCTACTCCCGGAGCTTTAGACGGGGCCATCTGAAACAAGGCTCGTTCAACTTCATCAGCACTATATGGTTTTTGTAGCTCATAGTTCATTTGGTCTGTCACCCTATTCCGGACAAAATCGAGCAGATCGTCCATCTGCCGAAAACCTTGAGAGGTATACAGGTTTTGGAAAAAACTCTGAACCTCTTCCTGATCCTCCTCAGGGTTGGCACACATAGTACCATCCGAGCGTTCAAGTTTCTCAATCCGATTCATGCGCTTAGGTTGAGATGCTTGGGCATGGAAATACCCCGTGTTTCTGTCTCCGTCACGTAGCCATGGCACTCTGGATCTCTGTCGGTACATATCTCTTCCTGACGCAAAGCGAGTCGCAGCTTTTTGACAATAGCTTTCTCCTCCTCGGATGGGCCATGGCCTGATTCTATTCCCTGCAAAGTTGATTTCTTTTAAGCTACCGTACAAGTCCGCTGGCGGTACTGGCAGGCCCAGTTAGAGGCCGCCTGTGCGAAGCGATGACATTTTGCCGCAGAGTGCGGCATATAGGAGGTTCCCCTGCCGGGAGCTCCTATTGAGCGCTTTAAGCGCCGCCGAAACCAACTGGCGCCTGCAGACAACAAATGGGCCGGCCCATGAATGCACCAGCGCAGAAATTGTTTCTGTCGAAGGGCCGTTGGCCGATCTTTATTAGATAGAAAAGGGGGTACAGCATGGACAGTCTAGGAAGCTTAGACTGAACACAAAAACTACAAAACAGCCTCTTGGCAGGGCCTCGCCTCAAGAACAGGAGCGCCCCAATAACAACTACGATCACAACACAACCCGAGATGCGGGCGGCCTCACAAGACAAGAGCACTCCAACAACTAGGTTGCGGATCAACGATGCATCCGGCGGCCCTCCACATGGTCACATCTTCTACTACCCGTTCCAAGACGCCGGACGGCGAGCATGCCACCTGATCAAAGATCCTTGAATTCCTTTCTTTCCATATCCTCCAATGCATCAAGATCACCACCGTGTCAAAAAATTTCCGAAAGTGCTTGGGTATGGCCGCTTCTTTCGCAACCACCAGTCCTCGGTGGAGGAAAAGGTGTTGTCGGGAATAAGAAAATCGGCTCCGGTCCAGGATCCGGCGCGCCCAAAGTTGTTGTGTGAAGCTGCGGTGTAGAAGCAGTGGGTGCAGTCCTCGAGAACTGAAGACACAAAGGCGGAGACTCCGTTGGATGGCCAATTCCTTTTCGCAGGTTGTCGGCGGTAAGGCAACGACGGTGTACCACCAGCCACATGAAGAATTTGCCACGGAGGCGCCTTGGATTTCCAAATAGGCTTATAGCAATCAAGCGTCGTTGCCGGAAAAACATCCGGTGGCGCTACGGACAGAAAACTGCTGGTTTTCCGTCAGAGCCACCTGGCGCGTCTCTCGCTGCGCGGATGCAACATGGTGGCATGTGCGATATCCTGCACCATGAGGTCTTGTGCTATGGCAGGAAGAGAAAGCCCGCCCGCAATGTCTTGAACCCAAACCTGCCCGGTCGGCGCCTCCTTAACAGATCGCCCGGCCCTTGACAAAGGAGTAGAGTTGAGGTGCAGTTTGAGCAATTGAGCAGCGGTGTCCGACCACTTATCGATCGAACTTGGCTACCTCTCGACCCGGCGTGATGCGGCAGGCCGCATTGAAGATTGCATGGACCTCCTTCTACGTGGCATTGGGCAGACCATGCCAGTCCTCTCCTCCGTACTCCATCTTAACCAAGGCCATCTGCGGCAGAAGCGAACCCAAACCATTTGAGATTCAATACACCCAATCCTCCAATTCCCGCTGCATGCACACCACGTCCACGGCATAAGGCAATGTCCACCACTAATCTCCTCCTCCCCTTCCAAATAAATCCACGGCAGCGCCAGTTGATCATATAATCGCCCATGCCGGCAATGGGAGCTGCCATGAGGTGCATGGGCAGCGCCATAAGGACCGATGAAGTGAGTGCGAGCCGACCGCCATCGCCAACATCTTCGGTTTCCAACCCTTCATCTTGCTAGAGAGCTTATCAATTATTGGCAGCAACTCGTGTCGCTTGAGCCTATATATTGTGAGAGGGATACCGAGATCTTGGATGGGAAAATCTTGTTGTCTGCGGTGGAAGTGTCCAGCTACCTCCATAGCTTGCACCCCATCACATCGTATGCATGTGATGGTGCTCTTGAGCATATTGATCCGAAGCCGGACGCCTCTCCGAAAATCTGCAGCAAGGTCGATATGAGCATGAGATCATTACGATCAGGCTTGAAAAACAGAACCGCGTCATCGGCGAAGATAGATGCGCGAGGCACTCCTCTGTCGCAGCCAAGGTCGGAGAGTAGATGGCGTTGTCTTGCCCATTCCAACATGCCATGCATGGAGTCCATAGCCAGAATGAATAAAGCCGGAGAAATGGGGTCCCCTGGCGGACGCCTTGGCCAAGGGCGAAGGGTGGACCAAGCTCGCCGTTGATGAGTCTTGATGTGGAGGCGGTGGATAGCAGCCCGCATATCCGTGAGCGCCACCTCCAACCTAAACCCGAGCGGACAACATCTCCAAAAGAAATTCCCACGAAAGTGTATCAAAGGCCTTAGATATGTCAATTTTCATAAGCACTGAAGAGCAGCGCCGTCGGTGCAGCCACCTTGCTTTGTTCCTCACAAACTTGAAATTCTCATGGATATTGCGGCTGGACACAAAAGCACTTTGGGCTTTTGAAATCAGACTCGGTAGAAGTGGAGCCAGACGGGTAGCGAGGACCTTGGCAAATATCTTGGCTGCCCCATGAATCAGGTTAATGGGTCTAAAATCGCCAATTTCAATGAACTTCGCTTTCTTGGGCAGGAGGGTGAGGATCGAGGTGTTGAGTCCTCCAAAGGAGTAGAAACGACCGTCATGCAGAGCCTTCATCACCGTCATCAAATCATCGGCTATAATTTCCCAGCATGATTTGAAGAACAACCCTGAAAAACCGTCTGGCCCTGGTGCCTTGTCAGGAGGCATGTCCATGACAACACGTTTCACCTCATCGATCGTGAACTCCGATTCAAGCACATCGGCCATCTCTGGTGACAACATCTTCAAGCCCAACTCCTCCGGTATGAGCAGGTTCTTGCATAGTTCGGATCCGGTGCGCCCATCAGCCTACAAAAGAACTCCCTGGCCATGCTCAATTTGTCCTCCATGGCTGTGGCTGTTCTATCCCCATGCTTGAGATATGGTATGAGGTGTTTCCGGCGGTGGCCATTGGCCTTCATATGAAAGTATCTGGAGTTGGCATCTCCTTCCCTAAGATCCCGGATCCTGGCTCTGCCGCAACGGACCCGCTCAAGAGGCATAACGCCAGCATTTTCCCTTGAGAAAAGCACGCAGCTTCTTTTCCTCCTTTGGAGAGAGGCGTCTTTCTTGTGCATTATCAAGGCGTAAAATCACCTCGCCGCCACCGTAAAGCTGAAGCCTAAGATGGCTCATGCTCCTTTGTCCCCAGCTGTGAAGAGCCTTGGCAGTGCGATGCAACTTGATGTTGAAGATTTTCATGGGGTCACTCCCCGCAACCTCATGAGTCCAAGCGTCCTTCACCACATCCATGAAGCCCGACAGCTTGCACCAATAATTCTCAAAGCGGAACCGAAAAGCCCTCGGTCTTGTGGGCGAGCAAGTGAGAAGCAGAGGAGTGTGGTTTGAGATATTGGAGCTCAACGGAAGCAAATCACTGATGGGGTACAGATCCTCCCATGCATTGTTGAAGAGCACACGGTCCAGTCTTGCCAAGATAGCATGCTCCTGTTGATTGCACCATGTGAAGCGACGCCCAATCAAGGGCATGTCGTGGAGCCCCAACCTGTTGACCGTGTGCCGGAATTTGTTCATCAGCCTCCTGTTCCCACTCCCAGAGCTGCGCTCCTCTGGATTGCACACGATGTTAAAATCGCCATTCGGGATCCACGGCAGACTCACGATCTCCAAACTGCACAATTCCCTCAAGGAATCTTGCTTTGTCTATGTCTTCCTGCGGCCCATACACCGTGAGACCATCCACTCTTTGCCCTCTGCCGGAGAAAAGAACTTGTGCCGATATCATGAACTCATCTTTACGGGCGTTAGTCACCCATGACATATCAGACCTCCAAGCCAACAAGATTCCACCTCGGGTTCCTTCAGCCGGCAGGAAATCAAAACTATCGAAGGCAGACCCCAGTGTTTCACGAACCACAGCGTCATGCACCAGTGCCAACTTGGACTCTAGAAAGCAAACTAGGGATACATTAAGAGATTGCACGAAAAGCCTAACGGCGCTCCTCCGAGCAAGGCTATTGAGCCCCCTTACATTCCATATCAAGACGCGTCTAAAGACATAGTCAAGATGGTAAATGCAGAACCACCGAGAAAAGCAGAGGTGCATTAAACGCCACAAGGCTCGACCATCTCCGGAAGGGAGAAGGCACCGAAGTCCGCCTGAGGAGGCTCGTCGAAGTCGACCTCCCCGGGAGCAAAGATCGCGGTGATCGCCTTGACATGGTGTGGCGCAAGCGGCTTGTCGAACAGCTTAAGGTACTTGTCCAGGCTTTCAGAGGAGACCTGTTCTTCAGCCTGAATCACCCCCATCCTCTTCAAAAGCACCGATTGCGCCGGATCTGGGCCCGTGTTGTGGCCGGATGCATTTTTGCACAGCCTTGCGCTCCTTCTAGGCGTGAAATTGGGCGGGACGACCTTCCTGCGCCTCACGGGGGCCGACGCCGCCGGCCTGGGACTGAGAATGGACGGAGCCGGGGAAGCAACCAGACCGAGCCTCAGAGTCGCCGAAGCCGTCAAAGGCCCCTGAAAAGTACCAGCACCATCCCCGGCCGATGCCAGCGGCAGCAGCATGTGCTGGGGCAGAGGAACGGCGAGGGGCGTCTGAATTGGGCTAGCGCTGTCGCTACGAGCCACCCCAGCCGGCGGTACCTGTATTGATAATCCTACCTCCTGGGGCAAATTGGTGCAGTCCTCCTGATTAGCTTGAGGGTGCCCCCTGCTTCCCAGATCCTCTGCCTCATCCACCCGGCTGGCGAGAATGAATCATCCCCGCCTCCTCCAAAAAGCCCATCCCCACCAGTCTCTGTGCCACCGGGCTGAAGGACAACCTCGGCGGCGTGCCCCAGAGCGCGTCGTTCCGAGCGGGCGGCGTACTTCCAAACGCCCTGGATCCAACCGCAGTGGGAGCCTCAGAGTAGGGCATCATAGGCGTGTCTCCCAGGGCCCCCGAGCCAACGGCAGTTGATGCTAGCGAACCACAGATGTGCTCCTCTGGCTGGGGAGACCCGACGAAGGGCCTCCCAGCCGCATTCCCAGCCGGCAAACCGGCCTGACCACCGGTTGCTGCCGCCGGTGAGGACGACGAGCATGACCTCCCAGAGGCCACCATCGGCGTTGAACGCGCCGCCTGAACCGAAGCTGGCAGTGCATGCTCAAGTCCCGGAGCAAGAATACGCGCGGGGACCACCATGCCGCCCGTCGGCGGTAGGACACCCATGACCCTGCGGCCACCACCCCAATCGCCTGCCATGCCATAGCCGCCAGGCCCACCAAACGGATGCCC
Organism: Aegilops bicornis; assembly: GCA_021605145.1. NCBI lineage: Eukaryota > Viridiplantae > Streptophyta > Magnoliopsida > Poales > Poaceae > Aegilops > Aegilops bicornis. Next base: position 344,705,211 of record CM038670.1, read on the forward strand.
GCCGGAGTTGGGCACATTGCCCCTGCCGGTCTGCGTCGATCCCGCCCCGAAGAGCGGCTTCTCGAGTAGTCATGTCGCCTTGTGAGATCCTCATCGTCTTACGGTTGGAAGTTGGGGCGCAGCTCAAATGCACGGAGACGATACGGTCCACCACATCGATGACATGGATGGTGGCGGGTGGATGAGCGTGATCCTTTCGGATGGCGGGCGGGGAGAGGAGGTGATCTTGGGTTGTCTTCGTCAAAAGTGGCCGGAAGGCCCACCGGCTCCGGAAACTCCAAATCATAGATCCTCGGGACCGCCGAGGGATTCTTCAACCAAGCAGTGACCTGAAGTTGCCACCGGTCGTCCGGCGGCAGAATTTCCACCAGCTGGCCATTGAGGTTGTTGTGCCGGGTTGTCTTCGTCAAAAATGGCCGGAAGGCCCACCGGCTCCGGAAACTCCAAATCATAGATCCTCGGGACCGCCGAGGGATTCTTCAACCAAGCAGTGACCTGAAGTTGCCACCGGTCGTCCGGCGGCAGAATTTCCACCAGCTGGCCATTGAGGTTGTTGAGCAGTTTCGCGAAAAAAGGACCCGCAAAAAACCTGCTAGTACGATGACTCGAACTCAGGTCGCCTCTTCGACGGATGGTTCAGCTAACCACTTCAGCCCACCGATCACTGCGACTAAAACGAACATGAATACTTAAAGAAGTACTGAAGCCGCGTTATTTATTACGCAGTAAACCTTGCATTTTTTATGTTTTATATGAAAATTTATTTATCAAATTTTGAAAAAAGTTAACGAATTGGAAAAGTTCATCATTTCTAAAAAAAGATCATCCAATTTGATAAAAAAAGTTCATCAATTTTGAAAGTTCACAAAATGTGAAAAAAGTTCATCGGTTTTGAAAAAACCTAATAGAATTTGAAAAAAAATGTTCATTGAATTTCGAAAAAAGTTCACCAAATTTGAAAAAGTTCATTGGTTTTTCAAAAAAGTTCACCGAAGCTATAAATAAGTTCACCAATTTTTTAAAAGATCACAAAATTTGAAAAAAAGTTCATCGAATATGAAAAAAGTTCACCAAAATTGAAAAAGTTCATCGGTTTGAAAAAAAGTTCAACGATGCCATAAATAAGTTCACCAATTTTTTAAAAAGATCATAGAATTCGAAAAAAAAGTTCATCGATTTGGAAAAAAGTTCATAAATTTGAAAAAAAAAGTTCATCGAATTTCAGGAAAAGTCCATTGAAAATAAGTTCATTGAATTTAGAAAAAGTTCATCAAATTGGAAAAGGTTCGTCCAATTTGAAAAAAATCATCAATTGTTAAAAATAGTTCACTAAAAAAAGTTCATTTATCTTGATAACAAAATTTCATCAAAGTTTAAAAAAGCATCATCAATTTGGAAAAAGTTCATGCATTTAAGAAAATAAAAAACATGAAAATCAATGAGGGAGGAAACCTGGAAGAACAAAAAAAACAGAAAACGAAAATGGAAAAAAGGACAAAGAAAAAAAAGAAAACAGAGAAAGAAGGAATAAAGAGTAAAACAGTTGTAGATTAACAGATCATTCTCGGTAGCGCGGTGGTTGTTTGAACGATATTTGACGTTGTAGGTCGCCGGTTCGAAACCTGTCGAGTGCGCTAAAGTTTTGTCAAATTGACATACACAGTAATAACAGGCCGGCCCAGCGCGGGGTGCTGCAGTCGCCCGTTTGTAAATTTTCCTATAACGGGCGCCTACAGCGCCAAATAGGATTTGCCTCCCCTGCCTACTGTCGCAAGGAGGAAGACGACAGAGGGCTGTGGTGGTGGGCTGGGCTAATGCAGCTGAGCTGGCTGCACAGTAGTGGGCCAGGTAAGCAGGTAAGTTGCTAGGTGAGTCTCTCTCTCTCTCTGTTTTCTATTTTCTGTTTTTCTGTTTTGATTTAATTATTGTGCCATTGTTTGAAAATCAAACAATGCCAAAAACTCCCCTGGATATTTTTATGTCACTAAATGGACTTCTCCAAATATACATAAAATATCTCATAGCATTTGAAAATATATTCATTATATATTATGAATATAATTCCAAATTCAAATAGAATATTGATTTAAATTCAGAGCCCAAATAATTCCTTAAAAATGTTCCAAAATTTTGGTTTCATATATAATTCTTTCCAAAATTCTCAAAACTATTTTTAGGTCATTTTGGATTCACTGAATGCATTTTCAAGGTTTTTGCCCTTTTTATTTAATTTTGAAGGCTTCAAATTTTCGCCAGTTCAAATTTCATTTGAATTTGATTATGATGCATCATGATTATGCAATGACAATCAAGACTAAGCTAGGGCTGTGATACTCTAGGACTTGGTTGAGTAGATGTGGACTCACATTGGCAACCAGTAGATGTATCGGTTGAATTTCTTTTCATGCAAGACAAATTCGATTGGGTTGTAAGACTTTGAATATATTTCTATTTTTATTGGGTTGCAAGATAATTTTGGATGTGGAACTATTTGATTTTAAACTATTTGTTATGTTTGATTTCATTCAAAGAATGCATACAGGCCTTCAGCCGCCGGACGAGATGCAGCCGGACGTTGGACGCACGGCCGGCGCATCCAGAGAAACGGCCGGACAACACCCCGTTACCGCCGCCAAACGGATGAAATCCAGACCAAACAGACATCTGTTTGGGGTCATGCGTTTGAGTTGGCCTAACGGCTTATATATGCAGGCACAGCAGCCAGCAGTCATTCAAGTAAAAAGTGAACAAGAAATCATGACAAGTTGGCAGCCAATGACAAGCACTACACTTTCGTTTCTTTCTCAAGAAATGGCAAAAGCTTTTGCACTTGGATGCACTGTTAGAACGAACTTAATTGCAAGCATCATCAACTCTCGTACATTCAGGCGGCGATCGCTGGTAAAGATTCAACGGTACTGCTGCTTCTGAATCCCCCAAACCGTGACAAGCATCACCAAGGCACCAGTCTACGATTGAAGGCATTGTCAGCCGACGGAATAAAACTTGTCGAACAGTTCCTCGTACCAGATTTGGCCGCTCGGAAGGTGCTGCATGGTCTCCTCGCTACAAGGTCCAGGCTCCTAGATGGCCAACCAAATGAAGAGTTTCATCACACAGCTAGAAGCCCAAGATCTCCAAGTTTGCCGCCACATCTGCAACACGACCGCACGGTGAAGTAGGGCCATGAAGCAGAAACCATTTACCATCTACAGTTCACAAGGTAGTTTCTAACTACACGAGCTGAACACTACGGGTATATATGTCAACGGTGTCTGGGTGTCAGTACATGAACCTTCCTCCTCAAACATGTGGCGAGATCATCAGACTACTGGCCAACCTTGGCAAGTCAAAAAGTATCCAGGGTTGGTAGCACATACAGATTTACAGAGACTGGCTCCTGCAGAACAAAGAATCCAGATGCGGCTATGTTAGTATATGGCATAGAAATTACTAGTAAATTCATATTGGTAGGTTGAGTGTGAAAAAAAGTGCCCCTTCAAAGTTGTTCAACCCCCGCAAGAAAGAAAGGAAGTGTCGTTCAACAAAACAAACTCCTATTTGGGTATGCTGAAATCTAGGGAAAGCCCAACGCACTATGGTGCTGATAACAGTGAAACAGGTACGTAACAAAACAACTTGGGTTTGAACAATCTACAGTCAACAATCTGCAAAATTGTCATATCTTATGCAGCAGTATGCACATGTTCCTATGACTCCATCCAAAATGCATATCTCACAAGACTTGGGTGCTATCCAAGTACATGTTTTCGTGGTAGGTACTACAGGCTAGGTTTTGGACACCAGTGGTGAAGTCGGTACAGATTACTGATTTTACCTGGCATGATAGGACGAACTGAGTGCAAATCATTCAGGCACGAGGACTGGAAAGAAAGCTCTTCTCTGGCTGCTCTTAGAAGATGTAACTAAGCTTAGCTAATATGGTAGGTCACAATCTTGTGCAGAACAGCAATCTACTGTCCCTACTATCGAGTATATATATGTAAGAGTAAAACTGTAATCCCTTATATTTCTTTCCCTATCAATAAAGCAAAGCGATTTATACTGTTGTGCCCTAAAAGTGGAAATGGTTCTACAACCTCAAAATTACTGTTATAACTTAATTCGTCTATCATGCTTCAGTAAAACTTAACTCGTCTTGCTGGGAAGCAGTCCATCCCGGTTCATAAGCTTCCAGAAACCCAAGCTTTGCCTTGTTTGGGAGGTCATGTGGATGGACAAATGGAACCCCTTGCGGCCATCCGATTTCAGTTCGGATATTATCACAAGGACTGTCCAATGACCGTATGTGACTTTCACATTCTTTGAGATTGCAAAATCTCAGTTTGATGCCTCTCCTGTCTGCAATATCCTGGACACGCTCCTTGAGCACTCTCTGTGCCTCTAGGCGAAGTCTTTTGGAAAGAGGGAGTGACTTTGTTCTTGTAATTCCCTTTTTTTTCTTTGACACGGAGTTAGGTGATGCTACATAAAACAATTAAACAAGTCATGGATACATGGTATTGCAGTGACAGGGCCGTCTCCAGGAATTTGGGGCCCCGGTGCGAAATACAAAAGGATTGTGTTACGGTGTGGTAATAATTTAGCACGATGCGCGCTCATCGCCACATATATCATTTGAGACATTATCACTCCATGATCTTTGCATGTGTGGTTGCTGAGCATCCAATCGCACTACCTGAATTCCATTGCCTTGGAGTACTAGAGGTTGCACATTCACGTGATATGAACACCAAGTATAAAATAGGGTTCTAAAATTTTAAAAATTCATACCCCCTCCATTTCATATTATTAGGTGCATTAGGAATTTAGAAAAAACAAGGTATATTTGATTTCTACCTGTTTGATTCCCTAATTTGCCCCTGGTTGGTCTACGGAAAAAAAAAGGCCAATGGATTCCCTAAAAAAGGCCCATGAATGTTGCTTTGTGATTTCAGCTCCTCTTCAATTCTCACACATAACGGGCAGACCCAAAAATAAAGGAAGCATGCAGTAGGGAGTTCTGCCTTCTGCGAGAAAAATCTTTCTACTCCATCAATCAAAGGAATCCCATGCATGCAGGGAGATAATAAGGAGACTGCGGGGCCGTGTGTAAAGAAGGAAATAAAGCGCTAGCCGGTTTAATCGATCATGCATGACATCCTGTGCGTAATTAGTGCATGATTGGTGCGATTTTGGGGCCCCACTTTTTCGGGGCCCTGTGCGGTCGCTCACCTAGCACGCCCTCGTCGACGGCCCTGTGCAGTGGGACTCCCAGTTTGTAATCCATGAAGTCGTAGAAGTTTGATACACCATACCGACATTTAACATGGTAATCAATTAGGATGGTATGAACTCTGAAGGACAATTAGGAAAACCATGTCTTCATTTCAAAACACACTATTATTACCATTGACAGGCCCTCGGAAATCGAACCTCCTAGAGTCCCGTCATGTTAGTGATACTGAAAGGCATAAAAAAAATCATATGTAATAATATTCATGTCAAGCAGGCACACGATTATTATTTGTTGTTTGCCTTATTGTTGGAACAAGCATGTTATTGCCCCAGCCAGCAGAGGAGAGTAGTGGTGAGTGGTGACCAGTGTCCTGTAACAGCCCGGGGTAGCACCGCAAATAGAAATTGGTTGTTATTTTATTTTTGCATCATAAGTGTTGCATAAGCATCATATTGCATTAATTAAATTAAATAATTTGGATATTTTATTTGCCATTTGTTAAATGGTAAATAAGTAAACCCTTCTCCCTTCTGATCTTTCAGCCCAAAAATCTCTCCACACTTTGCACAAGTTTTTCTTCTGACATTTGTGAGCCACACAAACTGTTTAATTGTACAAGCCCCTAACTCCAACCTCTAGTTCAAATCTCCTCCATGCCCTTTTCTCTCTCTTATATTCAAATTCTTGTCAAACATTGCTCAAACCTTCTGGAAATTTTAGTGGAGCTTGGAAATCATTCAGAGAGGACACCATAAAGTTTTCTTTCAATTTGGAAATTATTTGGACCCCCAAATAATTCGTTTCCCTCCATTTGTTTTCTGTTTTTAATTAAATAGGAAAAAATCTTTGCAGTGCACAGTACAGTAGGCCCATTTCTTTTCTGTGCGGAGGACCCAACTAACTCCGCCTATGTTGTCTCAACATAGCCGGCCTCCCCACCCCCCCACACAGCGGTGGCGTGCCGTATCTTGATCTGAATACGGTGGCAAGTGAGCAAGGATCAGGTCGTCGCATCCTTAGAGACGCGCTACATCGGCGCCCGGATGTAGTGGAAAATGAACAAGGGTCTTCGCATTTGACTCGACGAGTGCGAAGGGTAAGGAAGCTAGCCAAGCCTAGGAGGATCCGCTTAGGTAGCTGGAACGTAGGGTCTCTGACAGGGAAGCTTCCGGAGCTAGTTGATGCAGCGGCGTTGATATCCTTTGCGTCCAAGAAACCAAATGGAGACAGAAGACGGAGGAGGTGTAGGATACCGGCTTCAAGCTGTGGTACACGGGAACGGCTGCAAACAGAAATGGCGTAGGCATCTTGATCAACAAGAGCCTCAAGTATGGAGTGGTAGACGTCAAGAGACATGGGGACCGGATTATCCTGGTCAAGCTGGTAATTGGGGACTTAGTTCTCAATGTTATCGGTAGCGTATGCCCATAAGTAGGCCACAATGAGAACACCAAGAGAGAGTTCTGGGAAGGCCTGGAGGACATGGTGAGGAGTGTACCGATTGGCGAGAAGCTCTTCGTAGGAGACCTCAATGGCCACGTGGGTACATCCAACACAGGTTTTGAAGGGGTGCATGGGGGCTTTGGCTATGGCATCAGGAACCAAGAAGGAGAAGATGTCTTAAGCTTTGCTCTAGCCTACGACATAATCATAGCTAACACCCTCTTTAAAAAGAGAGAATCACATCTGGTGACTTTTTGTAGCGACTAACACTAGCCAGATTGATTTCATTCTCTCGAGAAGAGAAGATAGGCGTGCGTGCCTAGATTGTAAGGTGATACCTGGAGAGAGTGTTGTCCCTCAGCATAAGCTGGTGGTTGCTGACTTCCGCTTTCGGATTCATTTCCAGCGGGATAAGCATGCCAAAGTCGCTAGAACGAAGTGGTCGAAGCTCAAGGGGGAGGTAGCTCAGGCGTTCAAGGAGAGGGTGATTAAGGAGGGCCCTTGGGAGGAAGGAGGGGATGCCGACAATGTGTCAATGAAGATGGCGACTAGCATTCGTAAGGTGGCCTGGGAGGAGTTTGGAGTGTCCAGGGGAAGGAGAGGCGAAGACAAGGATACCTGGTGGTGGAATGATGATGTCTAGAAGGCGATTAAGGAGAAGAAAGATTGTTTCAAACGCCTATACCTGGATAGGAGTGCAAACAACATAGAGAAGTACAAGATGGCGAAGAAGGCCGCAAAGCGAGCTGTCAGCGAAGCAGGGGGTCGAGCGTATGAGGACCTCTACCAGGAGTTAGGTACGAAGGAAGGCGAAAGGGACATTTATAAGATGGCCAAAGTCCAAGAGAGGAAGACGAGGGATGTTGGCGAACTCAGATGCATCAAGGACGGAGCAGACCAACTCCTGGTGAAGGACGAGGAGATTAAGCATAGATGGTAGGAGTACTTTGAAAAGCTGTTCAATGGGGAGAATGAGAGTTCTACCGAACCGGACTCCTCCTTTGATGAGACCAGCAGGCGTTTTGTGCGGCGAATCCAGGAGTCTGAGGTCAAGGAGGCCTTAAAAAGGATGAAAGGAGGCAAGGCAAGGGCCCTGATTGTATCCTCATTGAGGTATGGAAAGGCATTGGGGACACAGCGATAGTATGGCTAACCAAACTTTTCAACCTCATTTTTCGAGCAAACAAGATGCCAGAAGAACAGAGACGGAGTATATTAGTACCAATCTTCAAGAACAAGGGGGATGTTCAGAGTTGTACTAATTACTGTGGAATTAAGCTGATCAGCCATACAATGAAGCTATGGGAGAGAGTCATTGAGCACCACTTAAGAAGAACGACAAGCGTGACCAAAAATCAGTTTGGTTCCATGCCTGGGAGGTCGACCATGGAGCCATTTTTTTGGTACGACAACTCATGGAGAGATACAGGGAGCAAAAGGACTTGCATATGGTGTTCATTGACTTGGAGAAGGCCTATGATAAGATACCGCGGAATGTCATGTGGTGGGCCTTGGAGAAATACAAAGTCCCAGCAAAGTACATTACCCTCATCAAGGACATGTATAATGTTGTGACAAGTGTTCGAACAAGTGATGTCGACACTGATGACTTACCGATTAAGATAGGACTGCATCAGGGGTCAGCTTTAAGCCCTTATCTTTTTGCCTTGGTGATGGATGAGGTCACAAGGAATATACAAGGAGATATCCCATGATGTATGCTCTTTGCGGATGATGTGGTGCTAGTTGACGATAGTCAGACGGGGGTCAATAGGAAGTTAGAGTTATGGAGACAAACCTTGGAATCGAAAGGTTTTAGGCTTAGTAGAACTAAAACCGAGTACATGAGGTGCGGTTTCAGTACTACTAGGCGCGAGGAGGAGGTTAGCCTTGATGGGCAGGTGGTGCCTCAAAAGGACACCTTTCGATATTTGGGATCAATGCTGCAGAAGAATGGGGGTATTGATGAAGATGTGAACCATCGCATCAAAGCCGGATGGATGAAGTGGCACCAAGCGTTTGGCATTCTCCATGACAAGAGAGTGCCACAAAAGCTAAAAGGCAAGTTCTACAGGACGGCGGTTCGACCCGCAATGTTGTATGGCGCTGAGTGTTGGCTGACTAAAAGGCGACATGTTCAACAGTTAAGTGCGGCGGAGATGCGGATGTTGAGATGGATGTGTAGCCACACGAGGAAGGATCGAGTCCGGAATGATGATATACGAGATAGAGTTGGGGTAGCACCAATTGAAGAGAAGCTTGTCCAACATCGTCTGAGATGGTTTGTGCATATTCAGCGCAGGCCTACAGAAACTCCAGTGCATAGCGGACGGATAAAGTGTGCGGATAATGTCAAGAGAGGTCGGGGCAGACCAAATTTGACATGGGAGGAGTCCGTAAAGAGAGATCTAAAGGGTTGGAGTATCACCAATGAACTAGCTATGGACAGAGGTGCGTGGAAGCTTGATCCATGTGCCAGAACCATGAGTTGGTCGTGAGATCTTATGGGTTTCACCTCTAGCCTACCACTTGTTTGGGACTTGTGTATATGTGGATTGCCTAGCCCTTTCCATCAGTTCGGCCTTTTGGTTGTGTTGGCTAGTGCATGAAGTTTACCAGTTCTTCCTCACCATTCGTCGTCCGTTGTCGTCAAATTGCTCTCTGCCGTTGTGCCCTCTCCAACTCCTCCATCAACTCCACGACATCCATGCGCATCTCCTGGCGCGTTCCCAGCAAGCACAACTTTCCTTAGCTCCTCCGCAAAACCATGCTCTGGCGGCTACCTCTGTCGTCGCTCTGGTCTTCCATAACCTTCCTGTCTGCACCGGCACCCTCTAGGTGATACCGGCCTTGTCGTCGTCGGCATCTCCGGCTTCCATAGCTCATGCTTGTGCTGCCGCTAGACGCACCACGTCGACCGCACCCCATAGCTCCTCCTTCCAGGCCAAAGAGTGGTCGAGAGCACCCTCCCCATGCATCACCGCCACGCCCACTGGTTGCGAGAGGGCGCCACCACGATTTATTTTCCCGGCCAAGTCCATGACATGTGGGCCCAGTCCGGTTTTGTCCAACCGAGCCGGTTTATTTTGGCTGGCTGGTTCTCATTAGCCGGTCCGTCTCGATTCTTTTCAGTTAGACCCTAGGCCGCAGGCATGTGGATCCGTCCGACCAAGTTAGCTATTGACCAAGCCAGATGAGCCCGTGGCCTGCCCATCAGCCTCCCTGGTTAGGGTTGGCTTTGATGTGAAACCCACAACTTACCCACGACCACATCACTGCACAGTCAGCCTTCCGTCAGCCTTCCCCGGTCCCGCTGTCAGTCACACAGGCTAGCTTTGCCGTGATGCAAAATATTCTAGGGATTATAATTTTAATTCTAATTTCTAGAAAATCATTTAATCTTGTATTATTCATACATTTTAATATATAGCTCCAAATTTGACAAGTTATATATGAAACTTGCTCCGAAAATTGTGTAGATCATGAATATGCCATTTGCATCCGTGTTTGAACTGTTTAACATGTTGTTTTCATTTAAATTGCATTAATTACATGCCTAATTAATAACTAAACCATCCTAGGTCATATTGATATGATTAAACATGCTATTTTGATCAGCATGATACATAGACCATTAATATGTCATATTGATGCACGTTTGCACCAAGCAAAATTGGGATTAGGCTTATTCCACAATTAACCTTTCTTTTGTTATACAGTATTTGGGGAATGCTTTACATATATTTCCACATTTCATTTAAAATGTGTGCAGATAATCCTAGTTTATGCATCTCACCATCCTTACCGTGTTCATCCATGTTAAGCACCCTTGACAACCTTCATCCTTAATTGCCGTGGTTAATGAACATGTCATATATTACATGTTAACCCATTAACTTGATTCATGTGGCATTTGCATATCATTCTTGCCATGTCATGCATCACATATCATGAACATGTTGGATCCTTTGACGCAATAGTAAGACTTGAATTTGTTGTTCCCTTTCCAGTATTGTTTCGCTTCTTCGCGAATAGGATCCGGATATGATGTGAGCTACTAACAATGTTTGCGAATGTACCAAGCATGGATTCCAAGCAAGACTTACAACCCCCTCCTTGATCATGCCTTACCCATGCTCTCTCCCTCCTTATTGCGCTAGGGTTACGGTGCTTAGTGGTTTGCGATACCTATTCCTTGCATGGCCTGATTTTGATCCTCTAGCATATTATTGCCTTGGTTATACTTGTCCTAGGATGACCTGCTTCATTTCAACCTTGCCATGTTAGTATGCATGCTTAGGATTTATGCTTTACCAGGTTGTCTGCTGCTTTATCCTGCTTATGGGTAGTTATTAACCTAGCTCTGTTACACTCTTTTATGCCATGAAGTTATTTGTGCAATTATATGAAATGTGGTAGTAAGTTAGGAAGGTAACGGTGGGAGGCCATGCATGGTTTATGCATCGGTGTTTTGTTCCACTCCAGCCGACCTAGGACCCAAGTTCTTGTTGTCTTGATCCGAAACGAGCGCACTAACCATACGTGGAGGTTTATGAGGCCTCCCTTGACCGAGTACCTGAAACTGCAGACCTAGTCCAGGGGTCACAAGCTGTTTTTTCATTTGCCTTTCGTACTTTGAACCATTAGGGGGATTCCCTGGTGGCTCGCAAACTTTGTGGAGTGGAAGGCGGTTATTCCCGGGTTCGGGCGCTAGCCGATCCTGTCGTGTACCACATTTAGATGAGTCTAACTCGGAGCTACGGCCGGACTATCGATTCTGGTTAAACTCAACCGGGTGCCTCCCTGGACTTGGATGTAGCGTAGGGGAGTGTCATAGTCGATCAAAACCCCGCTGGTACATGACATAATGTGCTTAGCTGGCCTTTTAAGGACGATCAAACGTGTGGGTCCATTGGCGCACCCCTACAGGGTTAACTCTATTCGAATTGCTGCGTCCGTGGATATGTACGACTTGGTGATTGATCTAGGTTCACAGCACAACTTTAACTATTAATCTCTAAAACTTGCCCACCCTTAATCCTGTTAGCTAATAGGCCGTATTACCACTTAAACTAATTAAATAACCTGGCTACTAGTGTGAGTGCCTTGGGGATTCTTCCTCATGGGAATGTTATGTAAGCAACTTATCTCTATTGCATAGCCCATGGGGCATATATACATTACACATGATTTGGGTACAAGGAAAGTAAACATGGTCTAATAAGGACTCCTAGATCTGTACTAGTACTTCCTAACACCCCCCCCCCCTCCCCCCTTGTAATGCAAAGCGAATGCAACAACATTGCATTTGAAGAAGTGTAACACTAGGAAAAAAATGATAATCCAAAATCCGCATCTTGAGACTGTCGTCGTACCATGAAGGGTCTTCAAAACCTATCAAGTCAAGCCAAAAGGAATAAAGAATGGCACATCAGAGGAAGACACCGCATCAATAGAAGATACAAGAGAGGTATCAAAAGAAGATGGGTTGTCAAAAGAAGATGGCACATCAAGAGAATGAAGCATTGCGCAGAAAATCATAGCCCACAACAACTGACGGCGAAAGAAGCTCTGCGGCTAAGGACAATGGGCATAGATCGACAATGCAAAAGAACTCCATGAAAATCCTAGGGCAAGTAGGCCACAAAAGTTGTATAGAAAGGACCAGAACCAGAAAAAGGTTGACGGACAAAGGTATTGTGGACTCGCATGGCATGAGAAACACAAAATATCAACGGATTTGATGGACGCAACGGAAAACAAAGAAAACTAGAAAGCACATACTAGACTAGATGCAATGGCAGCGGAAGAGCACACAACAACGAGAGCACACAACAACAAAACACGACGCATGTGCGAGACAGGACCAATATAGGAAACACCGTCAAGAGCCAGCGGACGGCGAGGGCGATGCATACCCAATGAAATGGCGGTGGCGGCTAAGCAGCGGCTAGCAAAGGCTAGCAGAAGCTCCTGGTGAACGAAAGCAGAGCACAACCAGCCAAGAAGAGGAACCGGCGGATGCAGCGGGGCAGAATCTGGTGGCCGGCGGTGGAGATCGGCGGCCGGCTGCGGAGATCGGATCCAGAGGCAGCCGGCTCAATCATGTGTTCGATCCAGAGGCTGGCTGGCGGCAGGATTCGTTGGAGATCGGCAGCTAGCGGCTCGATCAGGAGTGGCGGGCGGCACACCATGGGGGCGGATGGGACGAGGGAAGGAGCCGGCCTAGGTGTGGAGGTAGCAGCAGCAGCCGTGAGAAATCTGGCGGCTACGGGAGAGAGAAAAGAAAACAACGGGACCAAAAAGTTTGGTGGCGACGCGATAGTGGATCAATAGCACGAGTTGCGCGTGCTAAAAAAACCTAAGCTCTAATACCATGTTATGAAAGCAACTTATCTCTATTGCATAGCCCATGGGGTACAAGGAAAGGAAACATAGTCTAATAAGGACTCCTAGACCTATACTGATACTTCCTAACAGAGAGATGCGAGGAAGAATGCAAGGTAGTGTTATCTTTTACAGTAGGCATAATTGGTTCATATGCAAGCCTTACTTATGCGCTCTCATTCCTTATCTCTAATAGAAGCATGTTGTAGCGTGTCCCTATAGAATGCTTAGCGCTTGAAGCCGCTGAAACCACATACATACCATTCCTTGAGAATGATGCATATGTAGTGCAGATCTGATGTAAGTCTTGCAAGTACAGTTGAGCACTCACCTTGCTTAATTATTCTTTTTTCCATGGATTGTTGCAATCCAGACGGTAGCATTTCAGGAAGCACGTGTGTTGATGGACAATGTCAGGTGGTTATCCCACAGACAATGATCTTGGCAGGGATATGGACGCCCTTTGCTTTTCTTTAAAGCCTTCTTAAGGCATTTGTATTATTTACATGTCTAAGGTATATTTGCTTCCGTTGTATGAGTTGTATTTTGGTCGAAAGGCCCTTGTTGTATTCATTCGTTATATTTGACTCTCCGGAGTTGTTGTATTTCTATGTTGTTGTTGCAAATTCTTTCGTGACTTGTGTTGTGATACCGACCGTTCCACCCAGATGACATGCACGTTCCACATGTACATCGTGTGAAGGTGGCGCCTTAGGATCGATATTATGTAGAGGCTAGCGAGGTTGCTAGATCTGCCTAGTGCCGGTCCGGGGTGATACATGGCCTACCCTCAAGCTTGAAATCCCCTTGATTAATAGCCCTATGTGAAGCTCCTATGCTGATCTGATTTAGCATCAAAATTAGGGCCTAATTCATCTAGCAATCAATCTTGGCCCCTCTTTAATTTTGTTCCGCTCGTGTACCCTTGCACTCCACCACCCAGAACTCATATATGACAAATTACACTTCTGTGAGACTGCACCACATTATACATCAGATATATTATCTAGAACAAAGTATGACTTTTGGCAGTCAGACTATGGCTCGTAAATTAGGACAGAAGGAATAAGGAATGTGCTCGTCCTGGAGGAAATAACAACAACATGGGGACACAACAACAGCTTCAAGCATAATTCACATAGCAAAGACTGGGAGGTAATAACTTACCATCCTGCTCTGCCTGGGATGATGATTCATTGTTCTTGGGAAAAAGTTGATCAGCGGAATGATCTGTTTGCATGAACTCAGTAACTGTTACGGGGACCTGAAACTGAGTATCAACACCATGACCAGCAGCTCCCATCTCTGAACCACCAGGCCTAGCAACAAATCTCGGTGTGAGCTTAAACGCCAAAGAACAACGCCCAAACATACATCCCTGCAAGTTTCCAACCTCTGTCTTGTGCACAGCTGGATTTACATAGCCAGAGGTTTCCTGATAAAGCGCAAGGCCAGGATATACAACAATATCATGTGGACCAAGGTCCCCATCAACAAGAATCCAGCGTCCATGCAAGTCCTTGATATATAAGCCTGACCTATCAGACTTAACTAGTGTAAGCAAAGTCTTGTCGATCTGTCGCTCCTGCTCAGAAAACATGAGCAATTGACTGTCATCTGGAGAAGCAATACCATGCTGCTGTGCTTCTTCAAATGATGGCCTCGAATGGCAACATGCTGAAAGAACAGAGGACGACACTTCCTGGCTTCTCAATGGCATGTTGTCGAGTATCTCAGTAAACACACAACTACGGAGATTCAGTGAGAAGCTAACCGCATCCAAGATATCTCGGCAAACTTTCCCAAGCATTGAAAATATGTCGGGCAGCCCAGACAGGGACAATTCCATTGCGCCACCATGCTCTCTGACAGTAACACCAGGCCTATAATCATACATTTCCAGCCACATTTGAGGATCTGCATAGTAATCAGATATCTTCCACTCGCGGGCGTCATCCGAATGGACAACATCGCCCACCGAATCATACACTCGCTGGTGGAAGAAGAGGCGAGCGGAGTCCAGACCAGACCTTAAGAGGGCAGCATCGGCCGGAGGCAGCTGGATGATGGCTGCCGAGTACTGAGCCAGCGACTGCATCAGTGTCGATACGCATATCTTGTAGCTGTCGGAAGCGAGGCCCTCGACGGCCGCGAGATCGCCGAGGCGCACGCGGCCGAGAGACGGGAGAATGTCCCCTCCCGCGTCATCCATTGATGGAGATGGTTCTTGAATCTTGATTTCCAGGGGAAGTCTCAGCGCGGGCATGGATGTTTAACTGAATCCCCCTAAAAGATTCTTGGAATATAAACTGCGGCGACTCTTGTGGGGCCAACTGAAATCGATCTTGCGCGCTGAAGAACACTGGCGTAATCGGTGGAGAGCTCGATTAGATTTGGATTTGATTGCTGCAAGCAACATAAAAACAGAACTGATACCCGAGAACGAAGAATGTCGTTACAGCAATCCATCGGATCACAGATAGGGTTCCTCACCATCATCACCAGTAAAAGAGAAACATACCCAAGCCGGGACGATTCGCTTCTTCACTCTACGCCTGCGAGAAGGCTCGGGTGCAGAAGGGGGTCTGGCATGTTGTCTCGTCTCCCGTCGCCGGCGGAGAGATTGCCGGGTGACGAGGCACACGAAATTGTGAGGAAGGACTGAGACTGTGAATAATAACCAGCTAATTTACGTATTTTGATGGTTCAACACTAATTATATCTCCATCTAGAAAACACTAATTATATCTGATTTATGCCTTACACCTACCATATTTTATATTTTAATAAGATTTAATTTAATTTGAGTATGGGTAGAGAATACAAGATTTGATTTGAACATTTGTAGGGGAAGGAAAGGAAAATTTCAATTCAGTTATGATTTTGGTAAGATTTTTTTGTGATTTGATTGAGTTAATGCAGGACGTGATTTTAGAAACATAGCGATTTGGTTAGATTATTCTAAATTACTCTATTTACGTTGGTTTAACTTTAGAGAAAGGTATGTTTGATCCCTTATATTCACCAAAAGTATACATTTGGTCCCTCCAAAAAATTCGAGAGACATTGCTGATTCCTCCGTTCGCCGATGACGCACGTCACGCTCCCTCCGCTGCTTCCTTCCCCAAGCTAGATCCGCTGCTCCCGGCCTCTAGTGCGACCATGGCTGGGATTTTGGGCATGACTCCGGTGACCTTGGGTGCTCCTCGTCGTCACCTATTGTGCCCCATCTCGCGGCTGCAGCAGTGCTCTTGGCAAGCAGATGAGGCGGGTGACGACGCGGCCGTGCGCATCGTGGACAACTCCGGCCACCACGACTATGGTGCGTGACAGGGCATGGCGAGGCGAAGCTCACCGCCGGATCTGAACATGAGGCTAGGTGGGGGTGGCGCGTCGCTCTAGATCTCGTCAGAATCCGGCACGCCCCGTGTGAGGGAGTCCTGGACTAAGGGGTCATCGGGCTGTTGCCTATCTCTTATGGGCCGGACAGGTGGGCCGCTCTGCAACTACTAGAAGGCCGAGCTATAAGGCAACTCTGTGTCCGGACAAGAAACCTTCGAAGCCTTGGTGTGTCCTCCAAGTCAAGATAGGAGAATCGGCATGTTTATCCCTTTATTGTAACCAACCATGTGTAACCCTAGTACCCCTGGTGTCTATATAAACCAGAGGGTTTAGTCCGTAGAGGCTAGAAGAAGAACCATCATGCTACTTACCTAGGGTTTAGTTCATCTGATCTCGTGGTAGATCGACTCTGTAACCATCCTATACACATCCATACAATCAAGCAGGACGGAGGGTTTTACCTCTTCGAGAGGGCCCAAACCTGGGTAAATACTGTCCATGTGTCTCATGTTCCCCATTGATAGAAGATCCACAGCTTGGGACCCCCTACCCGAGATCCTCCGGTTTTGACACTGACATTGGTGCTTTTATTGAGAGTTCCGATGTGGGATCGCTGAAGGATCGATGGCTTGCCTAGTCATTGGAGATGGCATCCGCACCGGGGACATCTTTGTTCCCGGCCAGCTCTTCGCATTCGGCGGCATCGTTTGCACGCCAACTCGATCGGTCACCTCGACCAGGTCGACAGCTTTGCCCTTGAGCGTCAAATCAGGTTCGGCAACTTAGAGTACGTCGTTGATGTTCGGGGCGATCTGATCTTCACCGGGTTCTCAGCCTTGCCTGAAGAACCCGAAAACCCTGAAGGTTTGACTTCGAACTCTCTTCCCGACCCTATCCCTGGGTCTGCCCTTACCTCAGATCCAGCTTCAAGCCCAGATATGACTCTGGCATCCGAAGACCAGGAGTCAATCCTGGCCGGACTTGCCCCTCACACCACCATACCGAAGGTTGGCTCCGAAGAAATCCCGGATACCGATCTGTCTAGTCTCTCCCTATTAAGCGAGATGCTAGATCGGATCCAGACGATGAATATTACGGATGACCCGTCCTTGACCTATGCTCGGATCGGTCTTGAGGCAGGCCATGGGGAATTTTACGTCCCACCCACCACCCACTTAGTAGCCACAGTCGAAGATTTAACCGACATGTTGAACTACGCTTCTGAGGAGGCCAACGACATGGATGAAGATGTTGACGCCACAGCTCATACTGCTATTGCCCCTCCCACTACTGGACGGTGGATAGCCATCTCCACCTACGATGTCTATATGGTGGACACCCCCAACGATAAGGGCGATGACACCAATGGGAAGAACGGCAATAGCACCCCCAGAAAAGATGGCGATAAGCCCAACGAGGAGCCGCCCAAACGTCGACAACAGCGCAGACGATCCAAGGGGCATAGGGGCAGGGAAAGCAACACAGGCACCGGAGAAAACGATACCCCGGACAATATGGAAGACCTAGCGACCACGTTGCCCTCGAGAAATAGCTCGATGACTCGGAGGGGCACGAGGATCAGTACAACCCTGAGGACCTCAATGACTTCTTGGACAACAACCACCTCCCTCTCTCCGAAGAGGAGGTTAGCCTCGGAGCTGAGGATTTCATCGTCCCTGAGGACCCGCCGGATCAAGAACGGTTCAAGCGGCAACTTATAGTCGATACACGAAGCCTGAAGAAGAAGCAAAAGCAGCTGAAAGCCGAACAAGAAACCCTCAACGACAGATGGACGAAAGTCCAAGCAGCCGAAGAAGGGTATGGCAATGAGCGGCAAGATCAGAACAAAAGCTACCTACGCCGACGTTTGTTGCCACAATTCAACAACGAGGCCCTTGAGCCCGCACCCCCAAGATATACTTAGGCACACCAGCCCAACTGCCCCCCTCGAGGAGGGGATAGGACGGCTGGAGAGGCCGAAGACCCACCCGCACTACCTCGACGGAGAGGCAAGGAACCAATGTTGCCAGAGGACCCATACGACCTACGACACGACCTGGCCACTAGAGCAGGTCAGACAAGATCCATATATGGATCTAGAGGATACACTCCCGCTGGACGGGATGGATACCAAGCTTGGCGTGACCGAAACGATAGAGCTCGGGAGCAGCACCGGCCCGGATGACAGCCGATCTCCGGCGTGACGTGGCCCGTGTTAGGAGCGCCACTCACCCAATGTGTTTCTACAGATGAGGTGATGCAGCATCAGTTTCCCGAAGGGTTTAAAACCGTAAACATCGAACAATACGACCAGACAACAGACCCGATCGTGTGGATTGAAGACTTCCTTCTCCACATTCATATGGCCGGAGGAGATGATCTCCACGCCATAAAATAACTGCCATTAAAGCTTAAAGGACCAGCCAGGCATTGGTTGAACAGCCTCCCCGAAAACTCCATTGGGAGCTGGAAAGAGCTCGGGGATGCTTTCCGAGCTAACTTTCAAGGCACTTACGTTCGGCCTCCAGATGCCGATGACCTGAGCCACGTGGTCCAACAGCCCGGTGAGTCAACCCGGCAATTTTGGAATCGGTTCTTGACTAAGAAGAACCAAATCATCGACTGTCCGGATGTTGAGGCGATAGCCGTGTTCAGACAAAGCATTCAGGACGAATGGCTAGCTCGTTAGCTCGGCCAAGATAAGTCGAAGACAATGTCGGCCCTTACCTCACTCATGACCCGCTTTTGCATGGACGAAGACAGCTAGTTGGCTCGTAGAAGTAACAACCCCGAAGACCCCGACACCTCAGAAGTCCGGGACAGAAATGGGAAACCACAACACAACAAGAACAAGGGTCGGCACAATGGTGGTGAAGCCGAGGACACAGCAGTAAATGTTGGATTCAGCAACTCAAAATTGGGACCGCGGAAGAACCCTCTAAAGGGAACATGGACGGCCTGACTGCGCTCGACAAAATCATGGATAGGCCCTGCCAGATCCACGGCACCCCAGAAAAGCCCGCCAAACACACCAACCGTAACTATTGGGCGATCAAACAGGCTGGCAAACTCACAGCCGAGGAGCAAGGTAAGGGCCCCCGCGGCGAGGACGATGACGAGCCTCGCGGCCAGAAGCAATTCCCTCCTGAGGTAAAAACTCTGAACATGATCTTGCCACGCACATACCCAAGAAGGAGTGGAAACGCACGCTTTGGGATGTCTACACCATAGAGCCGGTGGCCCCGAATTCAATCCATGGTCGGCGTGCCCGATCACCTTCGATCGCATGGACCACCCAACCAGTATCCGTCATGGAGGATCGGCGACGTGGTGCTTGACCCATTATCTATGGGTATCACCTAACTAGAGTCCTCATGGACAGAGGAAGTAGCTGTTGGGGACACACATAACAGGTAGGCCCACGAAGGGTCGAAATATCATAAAGCATGGGGTCCACACATCAAGTGGGTCCAGATAAATCTCATACATACATACTTTCCACTTGGACATATCAACGTACCGTCCACTCGGAAGACAGTCGACCACTCGGTCGTATGGCTCACTCGGATATGCGAAGACCAACAGTCGACAAGGCAATCGAAGCATCATCTTAGTAGTAGGCTGACGTTACGGCATCAACACCCCACTTTGTAACATAGGAGGTGAGGGGGTGGCGCACTCTATATAAGCCACCCCCCACCACTGGACTTGGGAGAGGCCCTCATTCTTCTCCTCTAACTCTCATCTCTCTCACCACTAGTCTTAGGACTTAGCTCGGGCATGGAGATCCGTTCTCCTCTCTCACACACATTGTAATCTCTGGATACATACTCAGATAAAACAAAGCCTCTCCGGAGCACGAGACGTAGGGCTGTTATCTCCACCGCGAGAGGCCCGAACTCGCTAAAACCACCGTGTCACCCATATGCATCTCGATAGATCATGCTCCTTTACCCTATCCCTTATTATTGTCGGAATCATTCGCACGACAGTTGGCGCCCACCGTGGGGCATGACGTCTATCGAGCCATGATGCAGATGGTTTTTCATTCATCTATGTTTAAATTCCTGTTCATCCTGATCGGATTGTTCATCTTTGCGGCAAGTAATTGAAGCATCTTAAAAGGAGAGGATAAGATACATCTGTCGGATCAAGGGTTCCAGCAAAACCCTTAAGGTTCGAACTCTGGGGTGCGCGTGAAGTTCTTTCCCTCCTACCGATCCGCGCCCTAGGTTGCTAAAATCTCGCGGACGAACTCGACGAACTCACAACGCAAAAGACACAAGATTTATACTGGTTCGGGCCACCGTTGTGGTGTAATACCCTACTCCAGTGTGGTGGTGGTGGATTGCCTCTTGAGCTGATGATGAATAATACAAGGGGAAGAACAACCTCCTGAGGTTGAGGTGTTCTTGTGCTTGGCGAACTTGTGTGTGTGGTCTCGCTCAGCTCGGGCTTGCTTGTGAGCTCTCGACTAGATGCCCTCTACGGTGGTGGCTAGTTCTACTTATATAGGCCCTGGTCCTCTTCCCAAATATTGAGTGGGAAGGAGCCAACAACAACCAATTTGAAAGGGGACAACTAGTTGACTTATCGACAAAAGCGGTCTTCGCCGCAAAAGGCTCTGGTGGTGACGCCTTGGGCTCCATGGTGACCTCCCGTCTTGCCGTCCTGCTTTGGTCTTGGTCTCGTTGCACTAATATGGAAACCTTTGCTTGATGCCTCGGTACTCGCGCTGCGCTTGCCTCCTCGGCACCAAAGAGGAAACAAGGACTGCGGCTACCGGGCGCTCACCTTTGGTCTCGATCGTCATGGCTCACGTCACGAGAACCTCACGAGGTTTGCCTTGCCTTGATCTCTCCGCCCCTCGCGAGCCAACCTGGTGAGGCCGCTCCTGAGGAGGTCTTGCGTTGTCCGCCTCGCAAGGCTTGGCCCCTCGCGAGGGTCTTGAATGCCTTGTTGATGAAGATGGGTTGTACAGGCCTGCTAGCACAGCCACGCCGTGGGCCGCAGGTGTCACATCCCTAGCTTCTGGCAATGCACTAGGCTAGCTTCATGTGTGCATCATGTTTAATATTGAAAGAAACTTGAAATGGGGATTGCCTAAACCCTAGCATCAAAGGAATTCACTAAGTTCAACTAAAATATTCTCAGTGAATCCAAATGGCTTTAAAAAATGTTCATCATTTCTGGAAAATGCTAGAAACAATAACCAGAGGTGTTGCACATTTTTCCGTGACATATTTGGGCTCTGAATTAAATCATATAGTATTTGCATTTGGGGATTTAAATGCTCAAATAATCATAAACTAAAATGTTTGCTGTTGGTTATATTCCAAACAGTGGCATTGAGCAGTTTCATGATTTTTGGGTTTGATCTAGTATTTCTAATAAAGCCACAAAGTTGCAGAAAAATAGAAATCAGGAATTAAAAGAGAAAGAGAGAACTTACCTGGCGCCCAACCAAGCTCGCTGCCATCTAGCCGCCTCCTCCACCGGAGTCGAGACGCTCCCCCGCACGAGCTCGATGTCGGTGTCCTCCCGGTGACCATTTGGTCCCGCGCATATGTCTGTTCACCTCGTGCGCACACGAAGAACCCGTAGGTGCTAGCTGCTAGCTTCTCCGCGCGCTGCGTCGTCGGTTTAGTCAACGTCCGAGCTCCGGCCGCCGCCAAGCTCGCTGCCATCGCTGCCACCGACCACCCCAGCTTGCCCCACGTGCTCCAATAGATGCGCCTCACCGTGCCACGCCCGTAGAGCCCAGCCACGCGAGCTCCCATCGCCGGAGATGGCCGGACGAGGAGCGCCGCCACGTTCTGCTTAGCGCCGGCGGCTAAACGTCGGTTAGCTGACGTGGCAGGTTAGTTTAGCCACTAACCCCGCGGTTAGTTTAACCCGTGTGCCACTGATGGATGGGCCCCACGCCCTAATTAACCCAGGGATTTATTCCCTGTTTAACTTAGACTAATCCAGTGGGCCCACACGTCAGGTTGACTTCTTGGCGTGGTAGTTGGCCGGACCCACACATCATTGACCCTAGGCAACACTTTGTGTCACTGACCGGTGGTCCCCCTAGTCAGGTTTGACTGGACCGGGTCGATTGACCCGTGGCCTTGGTCGACGTGATAAAATCCTTTTCTGGATTTATTCTTATATAGGAAATTTCAGAAAATGTCCTGAACTTCTAAAAATCTTAGAATTTCAACCATAGCTCAGAATGAAATAAGTTATATATGAAAAATAATCAGAAAAATCCAATCTACCCATCTGTACTAGTTTCATGCATGTTTAAGCAACTTAACCTTGCTGTTTAGCTCAAAACATGTTAATGTACTTTATAAACCCATAACCTGAGTTTGTATTTGAATCTTTGATTGAAATGAGCTCAAACCACACTGGTTGTGGATGCATTAGCCCAACACACTCATTTTTCCATGTAATATGCATCCATCATATTGTTGCATTGCATTGATTGTGTTTTCTCTTTGTTGCCGGTATTTGTCCCCTCTCAGTAGACGTGGTTCCGATGATGAGTTCGATGACACCGATGAAGAGCTATATTATCTTCAGAAGTGCCAGGCAAGCAAGACCCCCTTGTTCATTCTGATACAATCCCACCATCTCGCTCCTGCTCTCTTTTACTGCATTAGGACAACACCGTTTCAACTGTTACATGCTCCGTAGGCTGAACCCTTTCCTCTGCATGATCTGTCATTGCCACAGTAAATAGATGAAACCCACTAGCGTGAGTAGGAGTTGTTTGAGCCCTGATGTGCCTACTCATTCATGCTTGTTTGTCATGCCTGCTATTGCATAGAGTTGTGTCAGGTCTGATTCACCCGGGATGAATCGGAGGTGTGTGAACATGTCCTACTGTTGAGAGCTAAAAGTGTGAACATGATTTGGTAAAGGTATCGATGAGAGGCCATGTAGGAGTACATGGTGGGTTGTTTCATTGAAGCCGTCCCTAGGAACTGAGTTCTGTGTTTGTGATCCATGATCAGTTACTACCACACATTGGGATCCTTAATTGACTCTCTCGGCTTCTTAACCACCCTTGTCCTCTGTCCAGGAGTTGCAAGTAGTTTCTGGTGTTTGTAGTATGCTGGAGGCCGTCTTGTGTTGACCCGAGGGGTGGGCTGTGATGCGGTAGGCACGTGGCCGGGCATGCCGGGCGCCCGTTTGGTGTCTCGGAACCCTGCACACATCATTCGGGGCTGTATGTGGAAACCTTGGCCGGACTCCCTGCGTATGGAACCTGAATAGGCGATAAACCTGGACTAGAGACTTGAGTGTTTAGGTAGGCCGTGGCCGACACCCTCGTTGGGATTCCGCTTGAAGGTTGTTGAGTACATGTCGTGTAAACGGCGATAAGTGGTGAGAGCGTGTGTGAAGAAGTACACCCCTGCAGGGTTAACATCATCTATTCGAATAGCCATGTCCGAGGTAAAGGACTTCTGGGTTGCCTATAACAGTTCATAGACAAGTGAAAGTGGATACTCTAAAATACGCAAGATAAGCGTGAGTGCTATGGATGGCGTTCTCGTAGGGAGACGGGAGCGGATCCATAGTGGTGTATTGATTGGTGAATATGTGGACTCGTGTGCGCCACCTCAAAAGAGTTACTTGCACTCGTAGTTCGGGTTAGCTTCGAGTCAAAGTTGGCTTGCTGCAGTTAAACTCCACCACCCCCTTTGTTGATAATGATGCATATGTAGTTAGTTCTGATGTAAGTCTTGTTGGGTACATTTGTACTCACGTTTGCCTATTTTATGTTTTTGCAGAGAGACTTAAGTCTCGCTAATAGTTCCGCGTGGACTTTGACGTTTAGCTTGTTACCTCAGCTATGGTCTTGTGCCCTCGGCAGGATCTGGTAGATAGTCAGGCTTAGCAGCCTTTTTCATTTATAGATGTCTGTACTCAGACATGTTAAGCTTCCGCATGTGCTTTGATTTGTATGATCTGAATGTTGGGTCATGAGACCCATGTTTGTAATATCTCGCTCCTCGGAGCCTAATGAATAAATACTTGAGTCGTAGAGTTATGTTGTGATGCCATGTTGTATTTACACATATCGAGCATATTGTGTGTATGATTGAAATGCTTGGTATGTGTGGGATCCGACAACCTAGTTGTTTATCCTTGGTAGCCTCTCTTATGGGAAATGTAGTCTTGTGCTTCCATGAGCCATAGTAATGCCTACTAACCCGGTTCACCGGAGTCACCTTCTTGACACTCTTGCTCGGAACACTTGGTAGCGGCATGTGATTCACTTCGCTCTGTATACATCCCTTGAGGAAATGTCACGCGGTGACATCCGAGTCTGCCTAACCTACCTTTCTGACCCGGGTTCGAGTCCTGTTAGCCGATCTTTCTGACCCAGAATTAGCATCTTTGCGAAACATGCTCGATGTTGATTCATGTATGCATGTCCCTATAAGTTAGTGCCACTTTGGGTTCACGACTAGTCATGTCGACCGAGTTCTACATCATATGGATGCCGGTGACACTATCATATCGTGAGCCAAAAGGCATAAACGGTCCCGAGCCATGGTAAGGCGACACCCGTGGGAATACCGTGCGTGAGGCCGCAAAGTGATATGAGGTGTATCGGCTAGATCGATGTGACTTGGAATCGGGGTCCTAACAGCTTTGGTATCAGAGCCTGACTGCCTGTAGGATTACCAAGCCAAACTGGTCGGAGTTGAGTCTAGAAATGCTTTAGTTATATGTAGGGGAATTGATTGTGGGATGGAACGTAAGGCTCTTTTACTCCTTATACCTCATGCCTCTGATCCGAGTCATCTTATCTTTCCTACGGGGTTAAGGAACTAGGCTTTCTCTTCTTTCTATCAGGATCACGTGTTACTAATCCGTAGACTTATAGAATTGTTGGACTTAAGCCTCGGTTCAGTTCCTACTACTTCCGTATGTTAACTATTGATCTCGAAACCTTGATATTGTGCTTCTAAGTGGCTATGCCACCATTTTTGTAGCATGTCTCCAATCTTTTGAGCATTTACAGTCGTTATGCTGTCCGAGTCATCCCAGATTTCTAAATAGTTTGAAGCATTTGCAAATCCCTTCCTCCCGTTTCGATGTTCCTTTGGGCCAGATTAACCACACTAATCGGTGAGTTGAGGTACTCTGTTGCCTTGACATATATGTTGGAGTTATTATTATGCCCCTAGGTGTTTAGAGTATCACCTAGTAATTTAGCCATGCTTTGTGTTCCCAGTGTGATGATTCTGGCCATCATTCTCAAAAGCATCCCATGAAGCCACTTAGTATGTAGGTATTCTATTCCTGGGTTCTTGAACCCGAGATTCACCCTACTTACTTCATGTTGATAGTAATTGCTAGCTCCCTTAGGTTATTAGTAACCTTTGCATTAGTCCTCGAGGTCCGTGGTATTTCTTTCTTCCAAATACTATGAACTGCTTATGGCAGAAGTTTGTTGGATCAAAAGATCACAACAGGAGTGCTCTCGATGAGTTCTCCATTTTATATTGTGACTCTGCCAGCTCAACCTTTCTGCATGGGTTATCCGAAAGAAATATGTTGAACTCGTTCGACATGTTAGTCTATGCATCCACAACTCAGAAAATCATATGTTCTTTTGGGTTGTCCCTCTTTAGTTGTCTTCTGACCTTCATCTATCAATTGATAGTCAAGAGTATGTGTGCGATCATGTTCATCGACGCCTATTATTCTTGTGGTCCGTCAAGCCATTCTATTCCGGAATGACTAGGAGAAACAAACTCCAGTACCTCATCCATATCTAGGATTGGGTCAAAGTAGTTGTATTCCACAGATCAAAATGCCGGTCCGACTTTTGTTACTGTTTCTACCTTGGAGTGTTACCATCTTTATGTCAAGAGTGTCATGAGAATTGCACCACCTCTTATGAATTCTTGATGTAGTAATACTTCTTGCCATCATTGTTCATTCCTCGGTTCACATGTTATTGTAACCGGAATGCCGACAAGTGTACTGTGATGTGCGAAATCAATACTCCGAGCAACTCATTGCTTGGTAGTAAATGGACAATATTCTCATTCTTAGCGTGTTGGTTATTAAATCATCATCTTAAGATTGATCGTGCTACCTAGTCCTTATTTTTGGTGCACTCTTCGATCAATGAGTTAGGATTGTGTCAATCCCTCACTCTTTTGATCATATCGTCTTGCCCTGTAAAGCAAGGTTGTTCTCGAGCTTAGTAACATATCGGTGGTTCGTGATTTTCCTAATTCCTTCTCGGAAGTATCACCGGGCCGTCACCTGACCTCTATGTTGAGTTCGTGATCAAGTTGGTTTTTCTTATAAACCACCCTTTCTCCAAGAATCTATGTTGGATACCCTGAGCTAGTTGGTCAAGCTAAATAACAACTTGGAGAATTGGAAGATAAAAGCTTGTCCGACTCAGTTCATCTCAAGGGATATCCTTGTGCGTGTGTGTTGAAGAAAGATGATATCCTCATCAATTGGTCCTCGTGATCAGTGATTGGATCTATCATCTTATCCAATCTTTGATTTGAGTATGGGTTATCATCAAATAAAATCAGAACCAACGATATTCATAATGTTTGTCCTACTCGTGGTTGATTCCTCGGGCATACACCATTATATCCTTTGGTCTGACAAATGCTATCACTTGTTCACATAATTATGGAATTCCACTTACATGGAAACCTGGATGAATTGTTGTTGAACCCCTCAGCAACATTTTTATCTTCTCCATGATTCGTGTTGAACATCCAGTTAGTATTGGAAACTTCTATAAGCATTATCTTCATGACCCGTTCGTGAAGTATATGTTCAGATGAAAGATGTGACCTCCTCAAATTCACATGCATTTGATGCAAGTTGTCGTCGTGAATTTGTGAAAAGTTGTTTTAACTTCCTCTGAAATCATCCCAAGTCAGTCATGCACGTGCGAAGTATTCCATGGTCTGATAGACTGACCATCTTCATTCTATGGGTATCCCTAGCACACCAAGCCACTAACTGATTTGTTCCAGGAAAAGGAATTCCTTCATAAGAGCTAATCATATGACTTATGCAAGGACTTTGTTATCCTCGATGATGGTTCCCCACCTAAACTCGGTAGTGTTTTATTATAAGACTACTATGTGGCCATGCTTGTCTGGGACAACGTGCTCACATGTGTGTAGCAGAACCAGCTCATGTTTTGGAGCTTACTACCGTAGTTCATTTCCCGAGAATCTCGCAACGTCGTCTCGCCAATTTGTGTTGCAAACTTTCATTTTTCTTTCTAGACTCGGTGAGTCTAGAATATCCTGACACCAACCAGATCTGAATCTCAAGAAGATATGATGGTTGGAATGTTTCCCAAGAACTATAATATTGGTCTCTGTGTAACCCGGTAAAGTGGATGTCGTGGCTGACACACCCAGCCGGAAGACCTATTATTGTAGTATCTTGACTGAAGAAGTTGGCCACATCCCCATAAGGATGTCGCAGGATTTACCTCTGTAGTTATTCCTTATGGATTCTTGAGTTCCCGAAGTCCGACCTATTACTTGATGTTATAGATATCAAACCATATCTATGAATGTGATACGCTAGCACATCAAGGAGAACATTAGAAGTGGAGTGCTAAATGTCTCTCGGTTGATCATCCAGATTTTGTCCCCTTGGCCTCGCTAAGGTGAAATCTGAGAAAGTGTTATCTTCCTTTGCATCTGCATCCTCCAACAGTATTCATCATGGTAGTATGTTGTGTTGCGAGGATCCTTGACATGGATATTGGTAAAACCTTGATGAATAGGGAAATGCTCAAGTTCTTGAGAGCACGCGCGAGCACTAGGTGCTATCATAGGCACTATCTGGGATTGCTCCCAGTTTTCTCGGTTATGCTATAACTCTTCAACAATGGGCTCACTCTCTACTATTGAGCTTCTCTTCAGTTACTAGAATCATTCCCAGCATTTGCATTTTGTTTCCAGCTTGCACCCGTCGTTGTGCCAGTCTGCCATGGGTTCCATCCATCTCCGATGATAAGCAAAATCATCCATTGTGTTTTCTTCAACAAGGTAATCCACAACATCTATTCTGGTCCGAGTATGGCATTCTTTTGGACTCCTTCAAATGATCAATTTGCCTTAAACTAGTATAAAGAGCTTCAATGATCTTTGAATCAAAGGTAGTTCTTGTTGCCACTTAAGGGATGATTCTACGAGCCACCTCCTCTAAGATGTCTTGTTATGGTATCATGGCAATTCAACTCCTCGCTACGTTGACAACTGTTCACCGCTTTCCTAAGTGTGGAATTGTTGTCTACTTAGTGAACCCTCGTCTTCTGTTCCACTCCATCCCTTTTGAATGAATGCTTTGTATCTCAGCTCGAGAGATGTTTCTACGTCTCATTCCGTGAGTTGATCTTGTGATCATTAAGATGATCCATCCATGTGGACATGTTTCGCTCTTTTGTCCTCGTGCTGGATGAAGATCTCGAAAGCAAAGACGCCAAGATCAATTTGAGTCGACAAATTAACAACCTCGAGAAGACAGTTGGATCATGAAGTTTGTGATACTTAGTGTTCCCTTTGTCCTCTTACCTCAGGTCTTGAATCTCGGGACGAGATTCTTGTTTAGTGGGGGTGAGTTGTCACATCCCTAGCTTCTGGCAATGCACTAGGCTAGCTTCATGTGTGCATCATGTTTAGTATTGAAAGAAACTTGAAATGGGGATTGCCTAAACCCTAGCATCAAAGGAATTCACTAAGTTCAACTAAAATATTCTCAGTGAATCCAAATGGCTTTCAAAAAATGTTCATCATTTCTGGAAAATGCTAGAAACAATAATCAGAGGTGTTGCACATTTTTCCGTGACATATTTGGGCTCTGAACTAAATCATGTAGTATTTGCATTTGGGGATTTAAATGCTATTAAATATTTTAAATGCTCAAATAATCATAAACTAAAATGTTTGCTGTTGGTTATATTCCAAACAGTGGCATTGAGCAGTTTCATGATTTTTGGGTTTGATCTAGTATTTCTAATAAAGCCACAAAGTTGCAGAAAAATAGAAAACATGAATTAAAGAGAAAGAGAGAACTTACCTAGCCGTAACCGGGACCACCACTGTAGCAGCCCAGCTGGACCAAGCCAGCCCACCACCGCAGCCCCTCTGTCATCTTCTCCCCCTCGCCCCGACGCAGCTGCGTGCCCGGCATGCTGCAGCCGCGCCACCACCTCCTCCCTGCCTATCTGCCTTTCCCCGACCCCTCTAGCGACGCCAGGAGATGCCCCGGAGCCACCTCGACCTCTCCCCTCTCTCGCAGCACCCTCTCCCTTCCTCTAGCTCTTGTTTTGGCGGCCACCGAGAGCAACCGCCGGCCGCCGCAGCCCGCACACGCAGCCATCATCGTCGCCTCGACGCGTTGCCATGTCTGGGAGCTCCGTCGTTGCTCTCTTCACCGTTTACAACAAGCCGTTCGACGCCGGGAGCCCCACAAGGACGCCATCGACCTCTTCTTCAACCTTCGGCCCCCGAGATCGCCGGCGAGCCCGCGCTCACCTCGGTGCTTCCCCGAGCACGCTGGCCATCCCTACGGCACCGCAGTGAGCCCCCGAGCATTTTCCCACTCTCCCCGCGGCCAACCCCTTCCTCTAGCCGCCTCCTCCACCGGAGTCGAGACGCTCCCCCGCATGAGCTCGATGCCGGTGTCCTCCCGGTGACCATTTGGTCCCGCGCATATGTCTGTTCACCTCGTGCGCACACGAAGAACCCGTAGGTGCTAGCTGCTAGCTTCTCCGTGACTGCGTCGTCGGTTCGTCGACGTCCGAGCTCCGGCCCGCCAAGCTTCGCTGCCATCGCTGCCAAACCACCCCAGCTTGCCCGCGTGCTCCAATAGATGCACCTCACCGCGCCGCCCGTGAAACCCGACCACGCGAGCTCCCATCATGGGAGATGGCGGACGAGGAGCGCCGCCACGTTACGCTTAATTTGGCGGCTAAACGTCGGTTAGCTGACGTGGCAGGTTAGTTTAGCCACTAACCCCGCGGTTAGTTTAACCCGTGTGCCACTAACGGATGGGCCCCATGCCCTAATTAACCCAGGGATTTATTCCCTGTTTAAATTAGACTAATCCACTGGGCCCACATGTCAGGTTGACTTTGCTGACGTGGCCATTGACCGGACCCACCTGTCGTTGACCCTGGGTAGCACCGTGTCACTGACCAGTGGTCCCCCCTGGTCAGGTTTGACCTGGACCGGGTCAGTTGACCGCTGAAGTCACATCGACGCCTTGATGTGATAAATCCTTTTTCGGATTTATTCTTATATAGGAAATTTCAGAAAATGTCCTGAACTTCTAAAAATCTTAGAATTTCAACCATAGCTCAGAATGAAATAAGTTATATATGAAAAATAATCAGAAAAATCCAATCTACCCATCTGTACTAGTTTCATGCATGTTTAAGCAACTTAACCTTGCTGTTTAGGTCAAAACATGTTAATGTACTTTATAAATCCATAACCTGAGTTTGTATTTGAATCTTTGATTCAAATGAGCTCAAACCACACTGGTTGTAGATGCATTAGCCCAACACACTCATTTTGCCATGTAATATTCATGCATCATATTGTTGCATTGCATTGATTGCGCTCAATGATGCCGTGGAACTGGTAAAGGCTTGCGAGGCCTTCCAATTCCATGCCAAGCAGATCCATTAGCCGGCGGGAGGTCTGCAAACTATACCCCTCTCGTGGCCATTCGCAGTCTGGGGGCTGGATATCATGGGCCCGTTCCCACGGGCGCCAGGAGGCTATCGTTACCCCTACGTCGTTGTGGACAAGTTCACCAAGTGGGCTGAAGTGGAAGCCGTCCGCACCATCCCCGCAGGTTCTGCGGTCAAGTTCATCAAGGGCATCGTAAGCCGGTTTGGGGTGCCGAACCGCATCATCACCAACAACGGTTCGCAGTTCACCAGTAACCTCTTCAAAACATATTGTGCTAACCTTGGGATGCAGGTATGCTACGCCTCGGTAGCGCACCCGCGGAGCAACGGTCGGGCCGAGTGGGCCAACGCGGAGGTCCCGAGGGGCCTCAAAACCAGGACATTCAAGAAGAAGCTGGAGGCCTGTGACAAAGGCTGGTACGATAAGCTTCAGTCCGTACTATGGTCCATCCGCACGACCGCGACCAAGCCGACTGGCGAGACCCCGTTCTTCCTGGTCTATGGAGCTGAAGCAGTCCTCCCTCACGAGGTCAGGCGTCATTCAGACGTGGTCTGGCGTTCGACGAAGGCGCGGCGGGGACGCCATGCGAGGATGGACCTCGTCTTTGGGGAGGAGCATCGTCGGGAAGCAGCGCTCTGGCGGCAAGATACCAACAAGCAACGCGGGCGATACCCTTTGCCGCAACATTCGCCCCAGGACTCTTGAGGTAGGGGACCTCGTGCTCAGACGGGTTCTCTCCAAGGAAGGACTGCATAAGCTATCTCCCATGTGGGAGGGCCCGTTGAAGGTTGTTCATGTTTCCAGGCCCGGCTCCGCGCGCTTGGAGACTTCGGGGAGGGGTGCCCGTCCAGAACGCGTGGAACATCCAGCACCTCCGGAGGTTTTACCCATAAAAAGGCCCGGTGCCTGTGAAGAAGGCAAATGCCTGTGAAGCGCTGCGTTTTGGAAAAGGCTCGGTGCCTGTGAAGAAGGCAAATGCCTGTGAAGCGCTGCGTTTTGGAAAAGGCCCGGTGCCTGTGAAGAAGGCAAATGCCTGTGAAGCTTATCTATCTATGAAAGGCCCGGTGCCTGTGAAGAAGGCAAACGCCTGTGAAGTTTATTTTTCTGAGAAAGGCCCGGAGCCTGTGAAGAAGGCCAATGCATGTGAAGCTTCGCCGCCGTGACACTCTCATGTAATAATGAGTTGGGGCTGTACACGCCCGAGTCTCAGGAGCGCCCGGCCTCGAGCCACAGGGCTCCCTCCCACGCCCAGTGGCAGCACATAGCTCCGCACTGGTGAGAAGACGTCAAAGACTAGATTAGGTGCCGGACGCGGCTTTTCTCATTTTCTTTCTGCAGTTGGCTTGTTCATTCCCATTTGAAGTTTTATTGAAGTGGTCGCCATCTTTGGCTTGTGACTTTTTGCCTTCTTCGCTTTCCTACCCCAATTTCTCTCGCGCGAGTCTTGTGAGGGAGCAACACGGGCACCCTCGCGAGTGTTTTCTGCCCCTATTGTTTGAGGCTTCCCCAACCGGGTCCACCACGGGAGCGCCCCTCCAGTCCGTGCCCCACGGGCATCGCGACGCAAACACCGGACCTAGGTCGATCGCCTACACGACTGAGGACGGAAGCTACCTCTCCTGGCTAATCTTTGTAGGGCATGGAGCGTTTGACGAGGCCTCGGCCTCGGGAGGCGAAGACCGCGACAGGTCACCCCCAAGCTAAGTAATTTCTATGCGCAGGCGTGCGGCACAGAAGCCTAATATGGAAATAGCGGGAACAATACGATAATTAACAGCAATAGTCCAAGCACGCCCCCACGGGGCCCAACACTACTGTCTCCTTGCGCAGGAAAAGGAAAAGAACAAAACAGGCGCGACCCGCCTGACACCAACTTCATGGGCGAGAGCTCGAGCTGCCTCCGGAGCTCAGGCAGACTCCTCTCGCGCTTCACCGAGGCGTGACGGCGGCAGCCCGCTACCTCCCCTCGGTGCGGCGCGTGGCGGCTGGGCTGGTCGACCACCGCTGGAGGAGCCGCTGTTCGAAGAAGGGACGCCAAAGCTCGACGAACCCCGAGCGCCGCCGACCACGCGCGCGCTGTCGTCTTCATCGTCGCCGGGGCTAGGCCCACGGCCGCGGTCGTCGTCCTCGGGGCAGCACCCAGCGCGGCGACCGTCTTCCCCGAACACCCTCACGTAGAGGGTGGCATCGCTGTCGAACTTGAAGTGCAGGGTGCACGCCGGCTCAGACCACGCGCCGCAGGCAAGCGTTTGCCGGCCATGGTCGAGCCACACTCCCCGCGGAGACCTCCGGTGAAGCCAGGAGGCCAGGCTGGCAACCGCCGTCACTTTGGAGCAGAGGCCGCCCAGGGCGCTGCCGGAAGTTCACCCAAGAGGAAGCGGGGAAGGCTGGGCGGGTCTTTGGTCGGCTCCGCCGACCACCACGACAAACTCCGGCAGCACCTTCCGCGTGAGCGTGGCCTAGGGGTCGGCGTGGCGCGCGCCCCCCATCAATGGCCTGACGCCCGTCGCCGCGCGGGAGATCGCCTCCATGGTTGTGGAAAGCCGCCACGGGAGCCACGGGGTGCTTGCGAGGACGGCCTCGACCACGCTTGGCAGGGGGAGAGTCAGGCTCCACCTGGCGGGCCTTCCCTTTCTCCGCGGCCGAGAACCTCTTCGGCGGAGCCATGGAGGAGAAGAAGAAGCGAGAAGATATGGACTGGAAGGGCGCACGTCGTTCCGTACTTATAGCCGGGGAAGGCCAACCGTCGACCTCCACGATCGCAGGTAATCATGACCCGCTTTGCATGCATGGACTTGTCAATTCGTGCAGTCGCCGAGGCGTCGTGGGGAAGCCGGAGCGTCCGTCCAATCAACCGGCACGCGGCGCCCAAGGCTGCAGGCTGTTAGGGCCCGCAGCGCTTCGCACTTGCGCCTTCGCTTGTCTGCTAAGCCAAGTCCAGCGCCTTGGGCCCGGGGGCTCTTGTCGGCGTTACGGGAACGGGGTACCTAGACTTGCACGCTATGCGGCTGCGGCGTGGCCCAAGATGGCCCATCTTCATCGGCCTTGACTCAAGACCCTGCGAGGCCAAGCCTCATGAGGCGGAATGACGAGATGCTTCCTCGGGCACGGCCTCGTCCAGCTGGCTCGCGAGGAGGCGGAGAGATCAAGGCAGGGTACCTCACGAGGTGCCCATGACGCAAGCCATGACGACCAAGGCGCCCGACTGCTTGATGTCCTCATTTCCTTTTGGTGCAAAGGAGGCAAGCGCAGCGAGAGTATCAAGCAAAGGCGATCGTTTGATTGCAACAAGACCAAGACCGTCGCAATGGCGGAAGGAGGTCATCGTGGAGCCCAAGCCGGCTTCACCACCGTGAGCCTTTGACAAAGCGAGGACCAACTTTAGTCAGTATAAGTGTACTAGATGTTCCCCTTCAAAATGGCCAATTGTTGGCACCCTTCCCGCTCAATATTTGGGAAGAGGGCCAGGGCCTTTGCCTATAAATAGGACTAGCCACCCATAGGGTAGAGGGATCCGGAATCCAGAACAGAGCTAGAGATCAAGCAATCTAGAGAGAGAGAGAGAGCGACCAAATCCTCCTAGCAGTTAAATCATGACCGGCTAAGAAACAGACCCTCGCGAGGCTGTTCTTCCTTATCTGTTCATCATCAGCCCAAGAGGCAATCCACCACACCACACACTGGAGTAGGGTGTTACACCACAATGGTGGCCCGAACCAGTATAAACCTTGTGTCTCTTGTGTTGTTCCTTTGGTAGTTTAGATCCTAGCAAGGCAACACGGTGCAGGTAGGTCGGGGGTGACATCTCCGCATGCACCCCAGAGTTCGAACATAGAGGGTCTGCCGGAACCCGAAATCCGACAGAGTTTACATGGCCCATCGAACCATTTTCCAATACGGTTCCCTGCCCTGGGGTGGGCTTTGATTTCTTGGGGATTGGATCGGCCGACTTACGAGAGTTCGCCCGTTTAGTTCGGACAAAGGTTTTGGCGAGAGCCGGACTCTCCCAAAATTCTGCTTAGGTTTTCCAGACGCTTTCCATCGCACAGTACTTCTGTACTATGGTTGCTAAGTCCGCAAAGCGTACTATGTCACGGCAACTTATAGCATAAAGGATTTCTTTGTCCGTGCAGTTTTTGCAGAAGAGTAAGACTACGTCCTCCTCGTGGCAGTCCTCGACCTTGTTTAGCGCAAGGAGGAACCTGGCCCGATAATGATGCTTGTCTCCTGGGGCTCTTGCACGATATGGGAGAGCGATTTAAGTCCGTGTGGGTGGTTATAGCTGAATCCGGATTACGATCCGATCTAGCACCGGGGCATGGGAGCTTCGAGTTCGATTCCGGGATCCGGACTGCCCAATTTTTTCGGCCCCGTGCCCGATTCTAAGTCCGGGACCCGGGTCATATCCTCCCCTGGGCGGGTGTCCGGCTCCGGGAGCTCGGCGATCCGGACATAATTCGTCCTCAAAATAGACGGATACTCCCTTTGTGGTTCCTCCGCTACCGCTATCTCATGGGTGGCCGGCGCGGATTTAATGTCCCTTTGGTCGGGTTTAAGCCTGATCCGGTCATAGTTCGTTGCAACTCCTAAAGCGGCGATGCGATCCAAGAGCTCATTAAGAGAAGAGAGCTCTATCGGATCCATCTATTCGGTGAGTTCCGAATTGATGCGAAGTTTATGCGTGATGACCCGAGAGGCCATCGTCGGCGCGACAGCCGATGGGGCCGTCATGACGAAGCCGCCTAGTCGGAGAGTTTGGCCTACAGCCAGAGCTCCCCCAGTGGTAACGTTGTCCCCGACAACGAGACGAGCCATCGAGCCTTGCAGCGACGACACAGAGGAACTCTCAATGAAAGCACCAATGTCGGTGTCAAAACCGGCGGATCTCGGGTAGGGGGTCCCGATCTGTGCGTCTTAGGCTGATGGTAACATGAAGCAAGGGACACAATGTTTACCCAGGTTCGGGCCCTCTCGATAGAGGTAAAACCCTACTTCCTTCTTGATTAATATTGAAGATATAGGTAGTATGTCAGGACCCCGATTCCAAGTCACATCGATCTAGCCGGTAACACCTCATATCACTTTGCGGCCTCACGCACGGTATTCCCACGGGTGTCGCCTTACCATGGCCCGGGACCGTTTATGCCTTTTGGCTCACGTATATGATAGTGTCGCTAGCATCCATATGACAGAGAACCCGGGCCGACATGGCTAGTCGTGAACCCAAAGCGGCACTAACCCATGGGGACAGGCATACATGAATCACATCAAGCATGTCGGTCATCAACGTGTGAATCCGGGCTGTAGCACTGGGCTAACAGGACTCCAGTAACCGAGTGTAGCAGAGCTAGGCAGGACTCCGGATGTCACCGCGTGACATTTCCCCAAAGGGATGAACCACGAGAACGAGGTGAAACACATGTCGGCTGGTCAAGTGTCCAGGCAGTAGTCTTTGGGCTAGCAGGACTCCGGTGAACCGGGCTGTAGCGGACTACTATCGCTCAGGAAGCACTAGACTACATTTCCCCATATGAGAGTCTGCCAAGTATAAACAACTAGATTGTCGGATCCCACACATACCAAGCATTTCAAAGATACACACAATATGCTCAATATGTGTAAATACAACATGGCATCACAACATAACTCTACGACTCAAATATTTATTCATTAGGCTCCGAGGAGCGAGATATTACAAACATGGGTCTCATGACCCAACACTCGAAAGCATACAAGTCAAAGCACAAGCGGAAGCTTAACATGTCCGAGTACAGACATCTACAAATGAAAAAGGCGGAGAAGCGACTATCTACCAGATCCTACCGAGGGCACAAGATCATTTGAGGTAACAAGCTAAACGTCGAAGTCCAAAGCGGAACTACTAAGCGAGGCCGACGCCTCTCTACGCAAAACATAAAATAAGCAAGCGTGAGTCTGAGCATTACTCAGCAAGACTTACATCAGAACTAACTACATATGCATCATTATCAACAAGGGGGTGGTGGAGTTTAACAGCAGCAAGCCAACTTTGACTCGGTGGCTAACCTGAACTACGACTGCAAGTAACTCTTTTGAGGTGGCGCACATGAGTCCACATATTCAACATATCAATACACCACTATGGATCCGCTCCCGTCTCCCTACGAGAACTCCATCCATAGCACTCACGCTTATCTTGCGCATTTTAGAGTATCCACTTTCACTTGTCTATGAACTGTTATAGGCAACCCAGAAGTCCTTTTCCACGGACACGGCTATTCGAATAGATCATATTAACCCTGAGGGGTGTACTTCTTCACACACGCTCTCACCACTTACCGCCGTTTACACGACATGTACTCGGCAACCTTCAAGCGGAAGCCCAGCGAGGGTGTCGGCCACGGCCTACCTAAACACTCAAGTCCCTAGTCCAGGTTTATCGCCTATTACGGTTCCATCCGCAGGAGTCCGCCGAGGTTTCCACTAACGGCCCCGAACGATGTGTGCAGGGTTCCCGAGATACCAAGCGGGCATTGGTACACCGGCCACGGTGTATCTACCGCATCATAGCCCACCCGTAGGGTCGATTACTACACGGCCTCCAACACATATCCTACAAACACGAAACTAGTTGCAACTCACGGACAGGGAACAAGGGTGGTTAAGAAGCCAAGAGGGTCCATTGGTTTCGGGCCCAATGCGTGGTAGTAAGCTTGTTTCATGGATCACAAACACGAACTCAGTTCCTCGAGGACGGCTGCAATGAGACAACCCACCATGTACTCCTACATGGCCTCTCACCGCTACCTTTACCAAATCGTGTTCACGCACTTAGCTCACACCACGGTAGGACATGTTCACACCATTCCAATTCATTCCCGATGAATCGGCTGACTCAACTCTAAGCAGTAGCAGGCATGACAAACAAGCATGAATGAGTAGGCACAACAGGGCTCAAACAACTCCTACTCATGCTAGTGGGTTTCATCTAATTCTTGTGGAATGACAGGTCATGCAGAGGATAAAGGGGTTCAACTCTGCAAGTAACAATGATGAATCATTGTTGTCCTAATGCAGTAAAAGAGAGCAGGAGCGAGAGAGTGGGATTGTATCGGAATGAACAAGGGGTTTAAGCTTGCACGGCACTCTGAAGATGTTATAGCTCTTCATCGGTGTCATCGAACTCATCGTCGATTAAAGGCCGTCTACTGAGAGGGGACAAATACCGGCAAACAAGGAAGAACACAATCAATGCAATGCACAATATGATGCATGATCATGACATGTCAGAATGCTGTGATTTGAGCTAATGCATCTAGCTATGATTTAAATGAAGTTGGTTTGAATACATGATTCAAATTCCAACTCCATATATGATTATTTAAATGCCCTTTATTTGTTTTGTCCAAAACAGAGGACAAACATTGTTCAAACATTCATGAAAATGGTACAGATGGATTCTTTGAATTTTTCTGATAATTTTTCATATATAAATTATTTCAATCTGAGCTACGGTTGAATTTCTATGAATTTTAGAAGTTTTGGGCATTTTCTGAAAATAATAAATCATTTCTGATTTATTAAAATCCCAGAAACAAATACTGCGTCAGCATGACGTATTAGTGACGTCAGCAGGTCAACGGCGGCCCAGGTCAAACTGACCGGTGGGTCCCGAGTGTCAGTGTCTAACTAAACTAACCTAGCTTAGTTAATACTAACCTAACTTAATTAGCCGGGCGGGGCCCGCATGTCAGTGGCTCTCGGG
The DNA here is from genome assembly GCA_021605145.1 of Aegilops bicornis. Classification (NCBI taxonomy): domain Eukaryota; kingdom Viridiplantae; phylum Streptophyta; class Magnoliopsida; order Poales; family Poaceae; genus Aegilops; species Aegilops bicornis. The sequence goes on from CM038670.1 coordinate 344,744,074, forward strand.
GAGTCAAACTAAGGTCAAACCGGGTCAACTTCGCGGAGTTGACCCGCTTGACTCGTCGCCGGAGCGGAGAGGCAGACGGAGGGCGCCGGGTTTCGCCCTCCGACGGCCAAAAGAGCGGCGGAGGGGCTCTACGTGGTGCTGGACTCGCGCGCATCCAACAGGACTAGCGGCAGCAGCCGGGGTGGACCGAGCTCACCGGAAATGAGCTCGCAGCGGCGGCCGGAGTTTGGCAGGGAGGGGAGAAGGACCTATGGTGCACGGCAGGGGGCGGTGTTGGTCGTGTTCGGCTCCTGGGATCTCGGTGAGCACGGAGGCATGCTAAAAAAGCAGGCGGCGTGTGGCTACAGCAGCGACATGGCACCCGGGCGGCAAGCTCGGCCGTGGTCGGAGGACGGGGCTAGGGGACGGGAACGGAGGGGCGAGCATGGGATAAGCAGCAGGAGCTCACAGCGGTCCTGAAGAACAGCACGGGAGGCTCGAGGACGGCTTGGCTGCAGCGAATCGACGACGGGGATCGCCGGCACCGAGGTTGAAGAAGACATCCAGGACGGCGACGCGGTGCTTCCCCGGTTTCTTGGCTCGGCGTGGACGAAAAGGGCGACGGCGCGGATCTCGGGGACGCGGAGAGGGGGCAAGGGAGTGGTTGTGGCCGCGGTGGGGCTCATCAGCGGCGGCGGCGTGGTTCGGTGAGGTGGGGAAAAAACGAGGGAGGAAGAACCAGAGGAGGGGGAGAGCTCCAGGGAGAGAGGGGAGAAGTGCGGGGTCGGGGCGGCGCCGAGGAGAAGGCCCGAGGTGTCGTGGTGGCCTCGGTGTGTGCAGGCAGCGGGAGGTGCGTGGCGCGTGGGCGCAGCGTCTTGTCTCCCTCCTCCGCCCTCTTGGTAGAGGTAGGTGATGGCCCTTGCACGGCTAGGTGGGCTGCCCAGCCGTGGGTTTGGCCGGGTAAGTGGCCGCCGGTAAACACCCTCTATTTTATTTATTGTTTACATTTTCTATTATTACGTAGTTTTAGGGCTTTATTAAAAATACTTAGACACTTTCAAAAATCATGAAACTAATATGGCTCTTGTTTAGAATATATCCAACAGTAAACATTTTAGTTTATGATTATTTGAGCATTCAAATATTTTATAGTATTTAAATGCGAAATGAAAATACCATATGATTTAATTGAGCCCAAATATGTCATGGAAAAATGTGCATCACCTCTGGCTCACATTTTACGGTGTTTTCCATAAATGATGAACATTTTAAAAGCCATTTGGACTTCTTGAAAATATTTTAGGTGAACCTAGTGAATTCCTTTAATGCTAGGGTTTAGGCAATCCCCATTTCAACTTTAAAAGAATTCAGACATGATGCAACACATGGCTAGCTAGCTCAGAGCAAACCAGAAGCTAGGGATGTGACATAGTACAAGAGTAGATCTACCACGAGATCGTAGAGGCTAAACCCTAGAAGCTAGCCTATGATGGTATGATTGTAATTGTGATCGATCTTCTAAGGACCAACCTCTCCGGTTTATATAGACACCGGAGAGGGCTAGGGTTTACATGGAGTGGTTACAAAGAAGGAAATACAATATCTGGATCGCCAAGCTTTCCTTCCACGCCAAGGAGAGTTCCATCCGGACACGGGACAAAGTCTTCAGTCTTGTATCTTCACGCTTCAATAGTCCGGACGATGGATATAGTCCGGCTATCCGGATACCCCCTAATCCAGGACTCCCTCAACCGTGAGTGCTACCCTCATGTTCGCCTGCTCCTACCGGGTGTGTGGCGGCGTTGCTGCGGCGTGGCTTGTGGCCCTCGCAGCGGCTCGCGCTTGTCGTGGAGTGAGGGTGGACGGCGCCTGGCCGCGCCGCTTGCGCCCAGCAGCGTTAGGTGGCGCCCGTGGCGCCTGGAGCGCGGGGTTGAGGTCTTCCTGGGCAGGCAGTGCCCCCCGGGTGGGCCAGGCTGCCCAACGGTCGGCGTCAGCCCTTGGGTCGCTAGACATCGGAACCGTGGAGCGTCGGCGGATCGACTGGTGGGGAAGAGACTCCGACGCACCCCTACCTGGCGCGCCAAATGTCGGATCACGGGTTCCGGCAAAACCCTTAAGGTTCGAACTCTCGGGTGCGCGCGAAGTTCTTTCCCTCCTACCGATCCGCGCCCTAGGTTGCTAAGATCTCGCGGACGAACTCGATGAACTCACAACACAAAAGACACAAGATTTATACTAGTTCGGGCCACCGTTGTGGTGTAATACCCTACTCCAGTGTGGTGGTGGTGGATTGCCTCTTGGGATGATGATGAATAATACAAGGGGAAGAACGGTCTCCTGAGGTTGAGGTGTTCTTGTGCTTGGCGAACTTGTGTGTGTGGTCTCGCTCAGCTCGGGCTTGCTTGTGAGCTCTCGACTAGATGCCCTCTACGGTGGTGGCTAGTTCTACTTATATAGGCCCTGGTCCTCTTCCCAAATATTGAGCGGGAAGGGAGCCAACAACGGCCAATTTGAAAGGGGACAACTAGTACAGCTTATCCTAACAAAAGCGGTCTTTGCTTGCAAAAGGCTCTGGTGGTGGTGACGCCTTGGGCTTCATGGTGACCTCTGTCTTGCCGTCCTGCTGGTCTTGGTCTCGTTGCACTAATATGGAAACCTTTGCTTGATGCATCGGTACTCCGCGCCTGCGCTTGCCTCCTTAGCACCAAAGAGGAAACAAGGACGCTGCGCTCACCGGGCGCCGCACGGCACCCGCTGTCTCGATCATCATGGCTCACGTCATGAGAACCTCGCGAGGTTTGCCTTGCCTTGATCTCTCCGCCCCTCGCGAGCCAACCTGGTGAGGCCGCTCCTGAGGAGGTCTTGCATCGTCCGCCTCGCGAGGGTCTTGAATGCCTTATTGATGAAGATGGGCCGTACAGGCCTGCTAGCACAGCCACGCCATGGGTCGCAGGCAGGCAAGTCTAGGGACCCCCGTTGCCAGAACGCCGACGACATCTTCACCTAACGTTGTAGGCATGCCCATCAGGATCAACAACAAAAATTTGCGATGAATAGATCACACAGGAGACGACGAAGGGAAAAGGGCATCGACGCGCTGCTCCAAAGGTCGTGGCCATCGCCCTCACGCACGGCCGCCAACTAGCTGGACTGCGCTTCCTGCTTCCTCTTCTTAGTCGACCTCAACCCACCCGTCATCCGGCTGCAGCGATCGCAAGCGCTCGACAGTCCATCTGGCGGCGCGGGCGCTCAGCCGTGGTTGTTGCGACGTGCGCATAGGCTTGGCGTTGCAGCGACCTCTCCGCGACGGCTTGGCACGGTGCGCTGCAGCGGCGTCCCTCGTCAACCGCGGCACGGCGACCTCCGTGGTCGATGCACAAACCTGACGTGGCGTCGAGGTCGAGGCGGCTGTCCACGTCCTCGACCACAACAAGATGGGAGCCACCGTATCGACTCACCGCCGCATCAAGCTCCGCCCTCGCGCAGCCTCGCAGAAGAATGCCGTCCCGCACTCGGACTTGTCGTGGGCCGCCTCACATTGCGCTGGATCTGAGTCAAAGCCGCCGCCGCTGCTGGCGTGGCCGACCAGGGAGCTCTGCGCCCCTCCACTCTCCTTCTAATCTTATTTCCTTCCCATTTATGTCTTGCATGCAGGCTGCCTCCGCTGCATGGTGACCATGGCCGCTAGCAGCCGCCCGCCTCCAGCGGAGGAAGCAGCGCTCGTTCGCTCATGGGCACTTCCACGCCGAACCTCACCAACGCCTCCGAGCCGAACACTCCGAGTCGGCCTGCCCAACCAGCTCTACACCGACCGGATCGCAGCCTAGCTGAGTAGCTGTGGTTCACTCGGATGGGCAGGAACACTCGACGAGGCGTCCACTCGAATGGCCCTCGTTTGGCCATGAAGCCCCTGGGTTCACTCGGCCGGTTAACATCCAGAACGTCATCGACAACAAATACAACCACGAACTTACAAGACCAAGGTTGACTCAGATGGACTTTGTCCATTCGGATGGAACGAATACAATGTCTAGCCGCATCTTCATCAACGATGGACACGCTGTGGTCCACTTCCTCGGATCTCCACCACTCGCCCGCCCCACGCGTCGCCGCCCTGTTGGGCGCGTGTTCATCAACTTGTCCACTCGGCCGCACAGCGCATCGTCAAGCGGTTGGGTGCATCTTCGACAACATGCTCGACTCGGCCACCCTGCGCGCCGCCAAGCGGTTGGGCGCGTCTTCATCAACTTGCCCATTCGGTCGCACGATGCACCGTCAAGCGGTTGGGTACATCTTCGACAACACGCTCGACTCGGCCACCCTCCGCGCCGCCAAGCAGTTGGTCGTGTCTTCATCAACTTGCTCATTCGGCCGCATGGTGCACCGTCACTCGGTTGTGTACATCGTCGACGATATGCTTGACACGGCCGCCCCGCATGTCGCCACTCGATGAGACATGTCTACACCATTCGGACACCCCGCGCGTCGCCACTCGGTTGTGCACGTCTTCACCGCTCGACCGCCCCGCGCGTCGCCACTCGGTTGTGCACGTCTTCACCGCTCGGCCACCCCGCGCGTCGCCACTCGGTTGTGCGCGTCTTCACCACTCGGCCGCTCCGCGCATCGCCACTTGGTTGGTCACCTCATCACCACTCGGCCGCCCCGCGCGTCGCCACTTGGTTGGTCACCTCATCACCACTCGGCCGCCCCGCGGGCCGCCATTCGGTTGGTCACCTCATCACCACTCGGCCGCCCCGCGGGCCGCCATTCGGTTGGTCACTTCATCACCACTCGGGCCCCTTGCGCGTCGCCACTCGGTTGGTCACCTCATCACCACTCGGGCGCCCCGCTTGTCACCACTCGGTTGGTCACCTCAGCACCACTCGGCGCCCCCGCGCGCCGCCACTCGGTTGGTCACCTCATCACCACTCGGCCGCCCCACGCGCCGCCGCTGGGTTGGTCACCTCATCACCACTTGGCCGCCCCGCGCATCGCCGCTGGGTTGGTCACCTCATCACCACTCGGCCGCCCCGCGCGTCCCCACTGGGTTGGTCACCTCATCAGCACTCGGCCGCCGCGCGTCTCCACTCGGTTGGTCACCTCATCACCACTTAGCCGCCCCGCGTGTCGCCACTCGGTGAGACACATCTACATCAATCGTCCGCCCCGCGCATCGCCATCGGTTGAACACATTTTCACCACTCGTCCACTCGCACGCCTTCAGACAGCTAAGTCATGATACATGCACTACATTCTGTTATTTCTGCATTCCCGAGTATCTCATAATTCACACATCACGTTCGCTCGGAGGCCACGCCACCGAGTGTACCTCTACGCTCAATTGCTTATTTTCACACACTTGCTTAGTACTGGTTATTTGACTCCCGAGTCCAACTTACATTTTAACGCATACGTCATTCACGAACACCATGTGTTCTTCATTTCGATTTTGCATCGGTCCTCAGGGGCTGCAACTAAGTCAGAACATTTCACTACCTTTTATTCGAGTCCGGCGCTCTAACACATCAAGTTGGATCATTCACTTCGTCAAGTTCGATCAATTCCTTCGCTCTTCTAGACTCTCGTTGGTTCTGAACCAGCAATCCCCATGCACACCCAGCACGTTTCTATGGGTGTTACTAACACAAATCGTTTCAACACACATCAAATTTCCTCGAGAAATTATTACGTTGGCTTGTGCTATTTTCATGCACAAGTTACACGACCACTCGACGGCCCTATGCGCCAACTTCATTGCTACTCAGACTCGGTCGCCATACCGGTCTTAGCGCACCACAACACTGACCTTGTCGCTCTGTTGACTTCAAACACATCCGGCCGACCCCTCTGTGGAATCCTCTTCATCGTATCAATGATATAGACCTCGTCAGGCATGAGACAGATAAGTCACTTTTGTAATCAAACTGCACACTTCACTCCTTTGCGAGTTTGCCTCTTTCGAGCATCACTTGGAAGCTCCTCCTAACCTTTACCCGAGTCTAACTCGATGAATTACAATTTATCCATTCAAAACTATATTAATCGTGTTCCAACAGGACCGCGGTCGAAGCCTATAGTATGCTCGGGGGCTACGCCATACTCGGGGGCTACGCCGCACTCGGGGGCTACAGCTTATTCAGAATCACACTCTCCTGAGTGGTCGAGTACTTCAACATCAGTCAGATCCTTCACTTCAACGAGTGCACTCGGTCCCGCCACTTCATTAAGTTGCATGATCACTCAGGCGCTCTGCGCCATCTTCATCCCTACTCAGAATCAGTTGGCACACCTGTCTTCTTGCACCGCAACCACGTTTCACCGACCTCGTCACTGCAGCTTCGAAAGCATCCGACTAACTCCTCCGAGGACCATTTTCACCGTTCGGTGGCACACACCTTCGCCTTAGCTGCCCCGCGCCACCACTCGGCCGACCCGCACGTCGCCACTCGGGGGGACACACCCTCACTTCGGCCGCCCTGTGCATTGCCACTCGGTTAGTCATGTCCTCACTACTCGGTCGCTCCGCGCATGGCCACTCCATGGGACATGCCTTCACTCAGCCGCCCCGCGTGTCATTGTCGGTGTTCTGGGATTGGGGGTCCCCAGACTTGCCTGCCTGCGGCCCACGGCGCGGCTCTGCTGGTGGGCCCGTACGGCCCATCTTCACCAACAAGCGCTCAAGACCCTCGCGAGGGGCCAAGCCTCACGAGGCGGACGACACGAGACCTCCTCGGGAGCGACCTCACCAGGTTGGCTCTCGAGGGGCGGAGAGATCAAGGCAAGGCAAACCTTGCGAGGTTCTCGTGACGTGAGCCATGACGACCGAGACCAGGCGGGCGCCAGTGCGCACAGAGTCCTTGTTTCCTCTTTGGTGCGAAGGAGGCAAGCGCAGGCGCGGAGTACTGAGGCGTCAAGCAAAGGTTTCCATATCAGTGCAACAAGACCAAGACCAGCAGGACGGCAAGACGGAGGTCACCATGGAGCCCAAGGCAGCGTCACTTGCCAGAGCCTTTGGCAGCCGAAGACTACTTTTGTCAGGATAAGCTGTACTAGCTGTCCCCTTTCAAATTGGCCGTTGTTGGCTCCCTTCCAGCTCAATATTTGGGAAGAGGACCAGGGCCACTATAAATAGGACTAGCCACCACAGTAGGAGGCAACTAAGCCTCGGGCATCTGATCTTTAGCCAATCCCTGGCCACACACCGAACACAAGAACACCTCAACCTCAGGAGGCTGTTCTTCCCCTTGTAACTGTTCATATTCAGACCAAGAGGCAATCCACCACCACCACACTGGAGTAGGGTATTGCACCACAATGGTGGCCTGAACCAGTATAAATCTTGTGTTCTTTGTGTTGCAGTTCGTCAAGTTAGTCCTTGAGATCTTAGCAAAGCTAGGACGTGGATCGGTAGGGGAAGAACTTCGTGCACTCCAGTGTTCGAACCTTAAGGGTTTTGCCAGAACCCGAGATCCAAAATTTGGCACGCCAGGTAGGGGTTCGCCGGAGCCTCTTCCCCATCAGCTGATCCACCGACGCTCCGCGGTTCCGATGTCTGGCGACCCGAGGGCTGACACCGACCATTGTGCATCTTGGCCCGCCCGGACGGCGCCGCCTTCCCAGGAAGACCTCAACCCCGTGCTCCAAGCGGCACGGGCGCCACCTAACACTGCTGGGCGCGGGCGGCGCGGCCAGGCGCCGTCCACCCTTACTCCACAACAAGCGCGAGCCGCTGCAAGGGCCGCAAGCCACACCACGACAACGGCGCCACACACCCGGCAGGAGCAGGCAAACATGCGGGTTGCACTTACGGTGGTGCGGGAGCTGCTGCCGTGCCGACTGATGGAAAGCGGTCGGGATGTGCTGCTGGAACGCGTCGCCGAGCTACTGGACGCAACGGCTATGGGAGAGCCACCCTTCTGCTATCAGCTCACACCTCAGGCGGCGGCTGGATCCCATGGCGGGCCTCGCCGCGCCCGCGTGCTCCCGGGTGCGCCCGGGGGCGTCGTCGACATCAACACGATCAATAGTGGAGGGCGCCCTATCGCGCCTGCACCACCCCAAATGGGTGCGGGCACGAGCGTTGCCACATATGGCCCCATCGGAGCATTGCCCTGCCATCCTCAGGACGGCGTGACAGGCCAGGCGACATGGAGCATGGGGCACTTCGGCGAGGTCTTCGGGGCAGCGGCCTCGGAGGCCTACGTGCCCCGCATGATGGACCAGGAGTACATGCCGGAGGACGACCCCGGCTCGTTCCTCGGACCAGGTTGGGAGGAGGAGGCGTTAGGAGCTGAAGCCTTCCAGGAGCCGCCAGAGAGCCCCACCAACCGCGCCGTCAACAACAGATACATGGTACCACTAATCCCTCAGGGGCAAGCTTACGCTAACCATGAGTCACAGGTGAACCATGTCACATCACCAGGCGATGGTTCCAGCACGACGATGTCCGCCCCATCAGGAGAGGCCCACTGGGGGCTGCAAGGGAGGAGCCAGGATCAAGGCCCCTCCCCGCGTCACATGGAGCAAGGCGTTACCCAGAGGTAGGCCCTCTGCCGGGGAGGCACCGGCAAGTCCTACCCCAGCAGAGGACCCATGGTCGCCGAGGGCGCCGCTGGCATCCCCTTTGCCCCTTTGGTGGCATCCTGGTTTCTGGTCGCCCCAAACGGTGGCCGAGGGAAGCGCAAGGCAGGAACCTCGTCTGGCGATATGAAGTAAGGCTCACGCCTATGAAGATCGCCACCCGTGACACTCTCACGTAATAATGAGTGGGGCTGTACACGCCCCGGAGCCTCAGGAGAGCTGCCCTCGGGCCTCGGGGGCTCCCTCCCACATCCTAGTGGCAGCACTTAGCTCCGCGCTGGTGAGAAGACTCGAAGACAAGAAGACTAGACTAGGTGCCGGACGCGGCCATTTTCTTTGGATCCCTTTTCTGTAGCCTTGCCTTCTGGATTTGGATTTAAGTTGAAGTTGATTTTTCATTGATGCGCGCGAGGGGTGCCTTTTCTCGTTCAAGCGATTTCTTGCTATCTGGTTCTTGCCTTATTCCGAAGCTCGCACTCGCTGCCTCCCCCTCGCGGGCCCCTCGCAAGCGGGGCTGGGCATGACACACACACCGCACGCACCGATTGGCACTTGATCCACGCGAGGCCTTCTCGGGCGAGTCAGCAGACCCTTCAGGAGCTCCGCGGGAACTCACGACCTCACGATCCACTTCGGGGCTTGCCTCGGCTAAGGTAAGCCGCAATAGCAAAACTTGCCACTAGACTCATGGATCCACAAAGGCGCACACTCAGCTTGGCATAGAAGAATAAAAACTGCGATTTGTTTACATGAGGGGCTCCCCCTCCCAAAATGCTCTTACAATCTTTGGGGCCACACCCAAGTTCTTGCATACAGGGTAAAACTGCAGGGGAACATGGAGTCAGCCGGATATGTCGCTCGCCGCGTCCCCCAGGTCATCTTCAGACGCGCCGCTGGCATCGCTGTCACCGTCACTAGCGTCGCACCCACCTTCGCCGGCCCCGACATTGCCGTCGTCAACCACATCGCCTTCGTCTGCCGCGACTACCACCGCGTCATCTTAGAGGCGAAGGCCCTGACCAACGCATCCACGTTGTCCTCCACCCATCGTGCGAGGTCGCCCCGGATGGCCGCGGGTACGGGGGCAATGGCGGCGTCAAAGTCGTAGTCGGGGAAGGTGTTCTGAAGATGGCTGAAGACGCGGGAGAACGCGCGCCCGAGCAGGCCACAACTCCTCTCTTCCACGAGCTGGAGAGCTCTATCGGATCCAGCTTCCAGGCGCGTCACCACGTCGGAGAAGAAGCGAAGGTGGCTGACGTAGTCGTCCGTATGGGGATGAGGGGCATTCTCGTCGCAGATATGGCCCAGCGCGGTGTTGGCCCTGTTCCTGAGACTTTGGAGCATGGGGGCATGCTCGCGCTCCAATGTCCGCCGCTGAAGCACTTCCTCCCTGTTCTGCCGCGCGATGGCCTCGATGTCGGCAACCCGCTTATGAAGAGAGAGCAGCTCGTTGCGGGCGGAGGCCAGATCCGCCTGCGCCGTAACCAGGGCGGCTGCCGTGGCCTCCTCCCGCCTCTCTACCTCAGCTAGCCTGGGCCTAAGGGCTGCGGCCTACCTGCAGCCTCCGTCTCTGCAAGCTGCAGCTTCAGGTCATGACTACCCTCAAGACCCGCGCAAACCTCGGCCACCCGGCGATCGACCTCCTCCTGAGCCTTGGCCTCGCGTGCACCAACGACATCTTCCGCTTGGGCAACTTGACGCTCCCTCGTCTCCAACCGCTCAAGCTCGAGGCTACGCTCCACGGCTTCTAGTGCCAACACCTCCTCGTGCCTCTGGACCTCTTCTTCTTCGGCGGGCGTCCCCCTCAGCGACGCAAGGGTGGCTTTGCGTGCCTCCACCTGCTGCTCCAGGGACGCACTCCAGGCCTGGAGCTCCCACGCGCGCTTCTCCGCAGCTTCGTGATGGCGGTCGGCCTCGCGAGCCTCCTCCAAAGCTCGGGAGCAAGCCTCACGAGAGACCTCAAGAGACGCCTTGGCCTTCGCATTGTCAAGATCGTGTTGATGGCGGCCAAGGTTGATAGCCACCTTCAGCTTACGCCGTTCCTCCGCCAGCCAAAGACACTCAGCCTTGAGGCGCGCGTCGACATCCGCGAGTTCACCGCCGAGCCGGTCCATCGCGCCCATCGCCTCCTGGAAGAGCTCATGGCGAACGATGCTCTGTTCGTGCTCAAACTCAAGAGCACGGCCCATCTCGTCCTCCACCATGGGGGCTGCGGGCGAGGCCTGAAGCGGTGCGCCCCCTCTCGGCAGGGGGCTGGGGGCTAGCGCTGCCCTAGGCGCCAGCCAGGCCTCGCCAGGGGGGGGGGGCGAACTAGACGGGGCCCGCTACTTGAAGAGGAGCCGAAGACCGAAGCCAACCAGCCACCGTCCATGACCAGAGGGGGGTCCTGCGCACGCCCGCCAAGCTCCAAGCGAGGCTGCAAAGGAGGGGTGACGAGGCCGTGGGCTCAAGGCGCCATGGAGGCGAGCGCGCCTCTCCAACCAACCCCGCACCAGGAGCGGCGTGCGGGCTCGTGGTGCTCAAGGCCAGCGGGGGAGTCGAAGAGGGAGGAGACTGCTTCTCGGAAGACTCGGCGGCTGTGGCGGAAGGGACCCTGAAGAACCAACATCAGGAAGGAAGGCAACACTTACGAAGCCACAGAGATACATCACTTACTCGTCAATGGCGATGTACTTCCTCCACTCCAACGGCCGGAAGATGCCACCGCTGCCGCTCGGGGACCTCTTCCTCTTTCGGAGCTCCTCGAAGTCCACACAGAGCCGACCAAAGCGCTAGACATGGCGGCCAGCACGAGGTGCAACTGGAGAAGCGCTTAAAGGGACAACCTCAGGGGCGTCAAGCTGAGGAGAATTGCCGGGCGCCACCTCGCGGTGACCTGCCGAGGTCTCAAGAGCTTCGGCCTCAGGAGTCGCGTGTTGCATCGCCCCCGCAACTGCCGTCCCAGGACAAGAATCACGAATTCCCGAGGACGACGCCTCGGGAGCCCTAGGCAGCATCATCACCTCGGTGCTAGGGCCACCGGCCCCGGATGGTGCTCGCCCCCTGCTTCCACACTCGGGGTGAGCTCCGCACCCACATCGAAGAGGGGAACCATGTTGACGCGGTTCTTGCGGGGCCCCACTAGGCCGTCTGGGTGCAGCCCCCACTCATCAAAGGAAGGCATGTGCTCCGTGAATTCCTCCTTGTTCGAGCAATGGTACAACAAGCAACTCTTTCCAGGCATGTCGTCTGGCAACGGAACACCCGCCAAGACCTCAAGCACCGTCTGCCGCGCCTCAGGAGGGAGCCCGGACTCCTGAAGCCTCATATGGTCCTTGCTGTTGAGCAAGGCCAACATCGGTCGAGAATGGCACTGGAGTGGAGCGACTCGGTGCCTGACGAACTCCTTCACCACCATAGGCACGGTCACACCAAGGTCTTTCAGCTTCTTCAGCCTGAGCCAGACAGGGACAAGACAAGGGCTCGGGAGCTTCTCATGGCCCCAGCCGGGGTTGGGGATGGCAGGCAATGACGGAGGCGAGAGCAGGGGGCTGAGCACCCCTACGTCCACATACACCCAGCGCGTCCGAAATCTGCTCGCGGGCGGCAGGAGGTCAAAATCAATCCCCGAGCCAGCTGTCTTGGCCACGGCATGGAAGCTCACGCACCCCAAGCTCTGCTGGGGATCCACCAGATGCAATGAGAAGAAGTGGCGGAGAAGGGCCACGGAAGAGGCAATGCCCACCACGGCCTCGCAAACGAAGGTGAAGACGGCGAGAAGAGTCACGGATTGGGGGTCGAGATGCTGCATGTGGATCTGGTAATGTTCAAGCACCGCGTTGGAAAAGGCGGAGAAAGGAGGGACCAGGCCGGCCCAAAGAGCATCGATGAAGATTGGGATCTCGGTGGCAGCCCGATCAATGCGAGCACGAGACGCAGGCCAAGCCACCGTCTTTCCCCACTCATTGAAGCTGGAGGCGAGCATGGGACGCACCTTGCCCATGGCCTCTTCGTTGAGCACCAGCGACTGGCCAACTGCGGGCTCGGCGGCCGGTGGCACGCTAGCCAAAGACAGGGGTTTCTTCCCCTTATCCGATTGTTTCGGCGCCATGACGACGGAGTGGGCAGAGCTCAGGTCAGATCGGAAAGAGGAGCGGAGTCCCGGGGAAGCAGAGAAATTGGAGGAGTATGGCGCAGGCGATGGAAGAATAAGCGTAGCAGGTTGCGGTGGCCGCCCTAGCGGTAGGTATCAAGACGACATGGGGAAGCGAGAGGCGCCCGGTCCAATCAACAGCCATCGTCGACCAAGGCCACGGGCTATTGGGGCTCGCGGCGCTCAAGATTGACCTTTGGCCGCCTCGAAGCCAAGACCGGCAGCGCCTTGGGCCTAGGGGCTCTTGTCGGTGTTACGGGAGCAGGGATGCCTAGACTTGCTCTGCGGCCTGGCGTGCTTTCTTTGGTGGGCCCGTACGACCCATCTTCACCAACAAGCACTCAAGACCCGCGCGAGGGGCCAAGCCTCACGAGGCGGACGACACGAGACCACCTCGGGAGAGGCCTCACCAGGTTGGCTCGCGAGGGGCGGAGAGATCAAGGCAAGGCAAACCTCGCGAGGTTCTCGTGACGTGAGCCATGACGACCGAGACCAGGCGGGCGCCAACACGCATAGAGTCCTTGTTTCCTCTTTGGTGCTAAGGAGGCAAGTGCAGGCGCGGAGTACCAAGGCGTCAAGCAAAGGTTTCCATATCAGTGCAACGAGACCAAGACCAGCAGGACGACAAGATGGAGGTCACCATGGAGCCCAAGGCGGCGTCACCGCCAGAGCCTTTGGCAGGCGAAGACTACTTTTGTCAGGATAAGCTGTACTAGCCGTCCCCTTTCAAATTGGCCGTTGTTTGCTCCCTTCCTGCTCAATATTTGGGAAGAGGACCAGGGACACTATAAATAGGACTAGCCACCACAGTAGGAGGCAACTAAGCCTCGGGCATCTGATCTTTAGCCAATCCCTAGCCACACACCGAACACAAGAACACCTCAACCTCAGGAGGCTATTCTTCCCCTTGTAACTGTTCATGTTTAGCCCAAGAGGCAATCCACCACGATCACACTGGAGTAGGGTATTACACCACAACGGTGGCCCGAACCAGTATAAATCTTGTGTTCTTTGTGTTACGAGTTCGCCGAGTTAGTCCTTGAGATCTTAGCAAAGCTAGGACGTGGATCGGTAGGGGAAGAACTTCGCGCACCCCAGTGTTCGAACCTTAAGGGTTTTGCCGGAACCCGAGATCCGAGAGTCGTCACTCGGTTGTGCACGTCCGCCCCGCGCGTTGCCACTCGGTTGTGCACGTCTTCACCACTCCGCCACCCCGCGCGTCACCACTCGGTTGTACACGTCTTCACCGCTCGGCTGCCCCGTGCGTCGTCACTCGGTTGTGCATGTCTTCACCACTCCGCCGCCCCTCGCTTCGCCACTCGGTTGTCACGTCTTCACTGCTCGGCCGCCCCACGCGTCGCCACTTGGGTGTGCACGTCTTCACCCCTCAGCCGCCCCGCGCGTCGCCACTCGGTTGTACACGTCCTCGCCCCTCGGCCGCCCCGCGCGTCACCATCAGTTGGACATGTCTTCACCACTACACCCCCAACACGGGAACGACTAAGTTACTCATATGATCAAACCTCATATCGCACTCTGTAGCAAGCTTACCTCTTTCGAGCATCACTCGGGGCTTGCGCTGGCCCCGTAGGCCATGTAAGCGCCTCGGTGTTCGCCCATTTGATCAACCTGTTGGTCACGTCAGGAATATTTTTCTGACCGTACATGCTCGGTCCACCGAAGATCTACAAGGGTAGCACCGTCCACTCGGACGATCGCCCAAATCATTACCTGGAGTCATCTTCGGGACTGCAAAAGGGTGAAAACGGCGCTTGAGGGAGTCCTGGACTAAGGGGTCCTCGGGCGTCCGGCCTGTTAGCCATGGGCCGGACTGATGGGCTATGAAGATACAAAGACCGAAGACTCTACCCGTGTCCAGATTGGACTCTCCTTGGCGTGGAAGGCAAGCTTGGCGACCAAGCATGAAGATTCCTTTCTCTGTGACCAATTTTGTGTAACCCTAGTCCCCTCCGGTGTCTATATAAATCGGAGGGCTAGGTCCGTAGAAGCGAATAATCATAATCGTAGTCATACAGGCAAGACTTCTAGGGTTTTAGCCATTACGATCTCGTGGTAGATCAACTCTTGTAATACTCATATTCATCAAGATCAATCAAGCAGGAAGTAGGGTATTACCTCCATAGAGAGGGCCCGAACCTGGGTAAACATTGTGTCCCCTGTCTCCTGTTACCATCGACCTTAGACGCACAGTTTGGGACCCCCTACCCGAGATCCTCCGGTTTGACACCGACAACGGTCCTCTATGGATACACTTGGCCCTTATTCTAGGCTCCAAGGCGCCAGTTTCACAAACTTGGACTCAGAGATGGCGTGTGCTGGTGTTCCCCCGGGATAATGAGTGGCCTCTCTTCGGAGAGTCAGCCCACACACAAGCCTCGCCACTCGGGTTTCATGGCACCTCCACGTCAGACCACTAGTCTATCTCCTCTGGGAGACATACGAGTGCCACCAAGTTTTTCCTTGCAGTCAACATACCCCGATCAGTCGAGAAGCATGTCCACTCGGACAAATACCCCTTTCATGCAAAAGGGTGAAAATGAAGCTCCTCTACAGATACAATGTACTCTTACAAATACCCCTTTCATGCAAAAGCTAACGGGCAATGTAAGAAGTACTACTGGAATGATTACTCCCTGGAGCGTCCAGCTTTTTTCTACAAGTCAGCAGTTTCAAGGCCGAATTCATTCATCATGCCGAGTGCATGAAGATTCACTTGATTGATCCAGTTCCAGGTTGAATTTATTTATCGTGCCAAGTACATGAAGATCAGTCCGACTGACTCAGCTCTAGGCTGAGCTTATTTACCATGCCAAGTGCTTGAAGATCCATCCGATTGACTCAATTTCAGACTAAAATATATTTACCGTGCCAACTGCATGGAGGTTTACCAGGAGCCTTAAACCCTGTGCCGGACTCATCTATCACTCGATGGTAAACCAGCTCCAGATCCTCAAGTACTACTCAACCTCCGAGTCAGAGAGGAACAAGTTCAATCAATACCAGCTAAGAAGATTTTTAGTTCTCTCAGACCCCGACCGCCTGCAATGATCGGCGGTGGTCTCGGGGACTACACCCAGTGGGTGCACTCAGCGTGCCCCCACTGGAGTAATCTCCACTCGGTACAACCTGACCAGTCCGAGTGACGAACAACAAACAAACAAGTTCTAAGACTCCCGTCGACTACCAAAAAAATTGCTATAAGGTGAGTTTAGCGCTCCTCCGCGGACCCGCTTTTGAGCCTTCTTCTAGGACTCAAAGCGTGAAACTCATAAGTTTGGATCTAGAGCCAACTCATATTGATGTTCCTCCGTGATAAGAATGGCATCTCTTCGAAAGCAGTCCATGTGTCAATCTTGTTGCCTAGATTTAACGACACTCCCATACTCTGTTCACGAGTTAACCTCTTCTGAGACACGAACGAATGTCACCAAGTTGCTCCTCGCGAGCACTTACCCCAGATCAGTCAGGAAGCACAGTGCCAGAATCCATTGAGATTTTGTTCAAATCTTGGTTGTCTGAAAGCACGATGACAGGTACCGAGTATTTCCGCAATCACTCAGGCCAAATAGTGTCTTTCACAAACTCATTCTACAAAATCGCAACCGATTCAGGGGCTAATGTTGGGGACACACATAACAGGTAGGCCCACGAAGGGTCAAAATATCATATAGCATGGGGTCCACACATCAGGTGGGTCTAGATAAATCTCATACATACATACTTTCCACTCGGACATATCAACGTATCATCCACTCGGAAGACAGTCGACCACTCGGTCGTATGGCTCACTCGAATATGCGAAGACCAACAGTCGACAAGGCAATCGAAGCATCATCTTAGTAGTAGGCTGACGTTACGGCATCAACGCCCCACTTTGTAACATAGGAGGTGAGGTGGTGGCGCACTCTATATAAGCCATCCCCACCACTAGACTTGGGAGAGGCCCTCATTCTTCTCCTCTAACTCTCATCTCTCTCACCACTAGTCTCATGACTTAGCTCAGGCATGGAGATCCGTTCTCCTCTCTCTCTCACACATTGTAATCTCCGGATACATACTCAGATAAAACAAAGCCTCTCCAGAGCACGAGACGTAGGGCTGTTATCTCCACCGCGAGAGGCCCGAACTCGCTAAAACCACCGTGTCACCCATATGCATCTCGGTAGATCATGCTCCTGTACCCTATCCCTTATTATTGTCGGAATCGTTCCCACGACAGTAGCCTCAATCTGATTTATTCAGATACAATAAGGAAAATGGGTATTGATCCGTCAAGGATCAAACACAGCAACACCACCTTTAAAAGGAGTAATCCTAGGCGTCGAAGCCCGCTGCTCGGGCATAGTGACTTTGGAAGTAGTGTTCGGCTCACGCGGCAACTTTCGCAGCGAAGATTTGATCTTCGGCATTGTCCCTTTCTGCGGTGGCTATCACACACTTCTTGGTCGTACGACGTTCGCTCGCTTCAACACTGTCTCCTATTACGCATATCTGAAGCTAAAGATGCCCAGAACCAAGGGTGTTACCACTTTTAATGGCAACACAGAGCGCTCACTCCGGACTGAGGAGCGTACAGCAGCTCTGGCAGCCGAAGTCCAAATCAACAATGAGGGGCCCAAGTACCAGCCCACCGTCAAGGCGCGAGAGGCAAGCAAACGGGCCCGAGCCCTATCTTAGCTCCCGGAGCCTCCACACGCTCAATGCAAATAGGGACACACACCCCATAGCATGCCCACCCCAGCCACAATGCCACAGATGCACAACTTTGCACTTAAAATACCATGTGCAACTGCGGGGACTAACCATCCAAGGGCCAAGTGTTCGGCTTAACCGAGCTATGGTTAAACACGTCTTCGAACAATCATAGGTACCATCTAGGACCTATCCAGCATCAAGCTAATACGTTGCTGCGACTTCTCAAGACCCTCTCTCAAGGGCCCGTCAGCCAATCTCTACCCCCCCAAGGAGTTCTCCCTTCCCTCAAGAGCAAAGGCGCAGACGTGCAGCAGGGCACAATAGGGACGTCAAACCATGCATAAAGGCCCTGTGTAAACCTTTCCTCTGTAAAATTTATTTTTTAAATAAAGTATTTGTAACAGTTGCTCCAGCAGTTCGGATTGTACGGTTAGATGTCACGAGTTCATCGGAAATAAAGACCATTCTTTACGGTCCCATTGCAGTCATTCATGTTGCATAACTCTTTCCGCTCTTCGACGCCGAAACAAACTAGTTCGGTACATGTTTTCTTTAGATGCAATCGGCTCATAGACTGGGGGCTCGATTATAAAACCCGCCCCAAGCATCACCCCATCACGAGTTTCTATTTCAAAAAAGGAGGGTAAAGGGAGAACCGCTGCGATTGTACTTCCAGCTCGCCTGGTTAAGACCTCAGTGGAGAAAGCCGAAAACTGACTGTCATAATAAGCAAGAACTGGTTGGCATTCTGATGACAAGTGTCAAACTAAAAATTGATGGAGGTTTCACCGTGTTATACGAAGGGTTCGTCTTCACACAAACCACGTGATGAGGGTCTATACCTCGGTTCATCCGAACATCACAAAAAATAGGGGCTAGTCACTAGCCCCCACAGTCAAGCTCCTGTGGCTAGGTGAAAGCACTAAAGCCGCATAGTCTGATTGCCTCGTTTCCCTTACACACTACCGCCTCCGGGCACCGAGACGTCGGCTAAGGGTCACGGTGTGGAGGTCGAAACACCCATTGTAGCATCTACAAGGGGGCTGAAGCTGACGACTGGTAACTTCCAGATTAAATTAGCTGCACAGGAGTCAAAATAAAAAACAGACAAAGTATGAACATCATACAAAGCAACCGCATTATAAAGTACAAAAGTTCAACTGTCATCTGATACATGATAGCACGCTCATTCATAAATTACATCTTTGGAGTACTGAGCCTCTATCGCCCGAGCACCATCCATTACGATGGGAAAATACTGCTCGGGCCGCCGATGCTCCTTTCCAAGGGGCCGGGGTCCGCTAGCCATCTCGTCTGGCTTGATCTTCGACTAGTGCACCAAGGTCTTCGTGAAGGCCATCCGAGCTCCCTCAATGCATATTCTGCTTCAAGACGTCAATCCAGGACACGGCGTCGCATAGCTTCTGCACTAAGCCGAAGTAGCTGCTCAGCAGCGACTCTGAAGGCCATAGCCAAACACAGAATCCTTCATGGTCGGCTCTGCCATTTGGTGCAACTCCATTAACTACTTCATTTAATTGCTCGGGAGGGGAGGGTGCTCGGGCGCCTGGAACTGCGCCCAAAATAGCCTATGCTCGGCATCACCCTCCCTGGATGCAAAATGCCTTGCCGCATCGGCCGCACTCCTCGGGGGATCCGCAAACGCGCTTGGGGAACACCACACTCGCATGAGCAAAGCGAACCTGTGACCGCCAAAGACACTTTGAAGTAAGTACGGCTTACCATCTGCAATAAGCTTCACTTGGCAGAGTTCTTCCCGGGCGCCTCGCGTCTCCGTCCTCGCCTCCTAGATCTCCAGCCTCACGGAGGATAGCTCAATGGCTTGACCCTTATTTTTCTGTTGGGAAACATTGCATGGAAAACAAAAAATTTCTATGCACACACAATGATCTATCCATGGAGATGCATAGCAACGAGAGGGGAGAGTGTGTCTACGTACCCTCGTAGACCGTAAGTGGAAGCGTATAACAACACGGTTGATGTAGTCGAACTTCTTCGCGCTCCAACCGATCAAGTACCGAACGCATGGCACCTCCGTGTTCTGCACACGTTCAGCTCGGTGACGTCCTCGCCTTCTTGATCCAGCAAGACGGGTGAAGTAGTAGATGAGTTTCGATAGCATGACGGCATGGTGATGGTGATGGTGAAGTGATCTCCGCAGGGCTTTGCCTAAGCACTATGAAAATATGACCGGAGATGTAATCGGTGGAGGGGGCGCTGCACATGTCTAGGCAATTGTCTGGTGTGTGCTAGGAGCCCCCCTCCTCATATATATAGGTGTGAAGAAGAGGGGAGAGGCTTAGGGGCGCCCCAAGTAGGACTGAATCCTACTTGGGCTCCTGTCCTTGGCCACGCCCCCTGCCATGTTTGTCGGAGGGGGAAGGAAAGAGGGAGGGAGAGAGAAGGAAGTGGGAATCCTAATCCACACTTACCTTTCCTCCTTCCCCTTTCCTTCTACACCTTGGCCGACCCATATGGGGGGCGCACCAGCCCCTTGTGGCTGGTGTGTTTCCCCTCTTGTCCCATAAGGCCCATATCTTTGCTTAGGGAGGTGCACGAACCCCTTAGGTGACCCGATATGTACCCGGTACCCTCCGGAACACTTCTGGTGTCCGAATACCATCGTATTATATATCAATCTTTAACTCTCGACCATTTCGAGATTCCTTGTCATGTCTGTGATCTCATCCGGGACTCTGATCAACATTCGGTCAACAAATCACATAACTCATATAATAGTATATCGTCATCGAACGTTAAGCGTGCGGACCCTATAGGTTCGAGAACTATGTAGACATGACCGAGACACCTCACCGGTCAATAACCAATAGCGGAACCTGGATGCCCATATTGTCTCCTACATATTCTATGAAGATCTTTGTCGGTCGAACCTTTATGACAACATACGTAATTCCCTTTGTCCATCGGTATGTTACTTGACCGAGATTCGATTGTCGATATCTTCATACCTAGTTCAATCTCGTTACCGGCAAGTCTCTTTACTTGTTCCATAATACATCACCTCGTGACTAACTCCTTAGTCATTTGCTTGCAAGCTTATGATGTGTATTACCGAGAGGGCCCATAGATACCTCTCCGATACTTGGAGTGACAAATCCTAATCTCGATCTATGCCAACTCAAAAAAAACCTTTGGGGATACCTGTAGAGCATCTTTATAATCACCCAGTTACATTGTGACGTTTGATAGCATGCACACAAGGCATTTCTCCGGTATCCGGGAGTTGCATAATCTCATAGTCGAAGGAATATGTATTTGACATGAAGAAAGCAATAGCAATAAAACTGCACAATCATTATGCTAAGCTAACAGATGGGTCTTGTCCATCACATCATTCTCCTAATGACGTGATCCCGTTATCAAATGACAACTCATGTCCATGGTCAGGAAACCTTAACCATCTTTGATCAACGAGCTAGTCAATTAGAGGCTCACTAGGGACACGGTGTTTGTTTATATTTTCGCACATTTATTTAGGTTTCCGATCAATACAATTCTAGCATGAATAATAAACCTTTATCATGAATAAGGAAATATAAACTAACAATATTGCCTCTAGGGCATATTTCCTTCAGTCTCCCACTTGCACTAGAGTCAATAATCTAGTTCACACCACCATGTGATTTAGCACCCATAGTTCACATCGCCATGTGACTAACACCCAAAGAGTTTACTAGAGTCAATAATCTAGTTCACATTGCCATGTGATCAACACCCAAAGAGTACTAAGGTGTGATCATGTTTTTCTTGTGAGAGAAGTTTAGTCAACTGGTCTGTCATATTCAGATCCGTATGTATTTTGCAAATTTCTATGTCTACAATGCTCTGCATGGAGCTACTCTAGCTAATTGCTCCCACTTTCAATATGTATCCAGATCGAGACTCAGAGTCATCTAGATCGGTGTTAAAGTTTGCATCGACGTAACTCTTTACGATGAACTCTTTATCACCTCCATAACCAAGAAACATTTCCTTAGTCCTCTTTAGGTACCTAAGGATAATTTTGACTGATTTTCAGTGATCTACTCCTGGATCACTATTGTACCCCCTTGCCAAACTCATGGCAAGGCATACAATAGGTCTGGTACACAGCATGGCATACTTTATAGAACCTATGGCTGAGGCATAGGGAATGACTTTCATTCTCTCTCTATATTCCGCCGTGGTCGGGTTTTGAGTCTTACTCAACTTCACACCTTGTAAGATAGGCAAGAACCCTTTCTTTGACTGATCCATTTTCAACTTCTTCAAAACTTTATTAAGGTACGTGCTTTGTGAAAGTCCTATCAAGCGTCTTGATCTATCTCTATAGATCTTGATGCCCAACATATAAGAAGCTTCACCGTGGTCTTTCATTGAAAAATTCTTATTCAAGTATCCTTTTATGCTATCCAGAAATTCTATATCATTTCCGATCAACAATATGTCATCCACACATAATATCAGAAATGCTACAGAGCTCCCATTCACTTTCTTGTAAATACAGGCTTCTTCGAAAGTCTGTATAAAACCATATGCTTTGATCACCTCTTCAAAGCGTATATTCCAACTCCGAGATGCTTGCACCAATCCATAGATGGATCGCTGGAGCTTGCACACTTTGTTAGCACCTTTAGGATCGACAAAACCTTCTGGTTGCATCATATACAACTCTTCTTTAAGAAATACATTAAGGAATGCAGTTTTGACGTCCATTTTCCAGATTTCATAATCATAAAATGCGGCAATTGCTAATATGATTCAGATAGACTTAAGCATCGCTACGGGTGAGAAAGTCTCATTGTAGTCAACTCCTTGAACTTGTCAAAAACCTTTCATGACAAGTTGAGCTTTGTAGACAATAACATTACCATCAGCGTCAGTCTTCTTCTTGAAGATCCATTTATTCTCTATGGCTCGCTGATCATCGGGTAAGTCCACCAAAGTCCACTCTTTGTTCTCATACATGGATCCTATCTCAGATTTCATGGCCTCAAGCCATTTATCAAAATCTGGGCTCATCATAGCTTCTTCATAGTTCGTAGGTTCGCCATGGTCTAGTAACATAACTTCCAGAACAGGATTACCGTACCACTCTGGTGCGGAACGTGCTCTGTTCGACCTACGAGGTCCAGTACTTACTTGATCTGAAGTTTTATGATCATCATCATTAGCTCCCTCTCTAATTGGTCTAGGCATCACGGGAACGGATTTCTCTGATGTGGTACTTTCCAATTCGAGAGAAGGTACGATTACCTCATCTAGTTCTACTTTCCTCCCACTCACTTCTTTCGAGAGAAACTCCTTCTCTAGAAAGATTCCATTCTTGGCAACAAAGATCTTGCCTTCGGATCTGTGGTAGAAGGTCTACCCAATTGTTTCCTTAGGGTATCCTATGAAGACGCACTTCTCCGATTTGGGTTCGAGCTTATCAGGCTGAAGCCTTTTGACATAAGTGTCGCAACCCCAAACTTTAAGAAACGATAGCTTATTTCTTGCCAAACCACAGTTCATACGGTGTCATCTCAACGGATTTAGATGGTGCCCTATTTAACGTGAATGCAGCTGTCTCTAATGCATAACCCCAAAACGATAGTGGTAAATCGGTAAGAGACATCATAGACCACACCATGTCCAATAAAGTACGGTTACGACGTTCGGACACACCATTACGCTGTGGTGTTCCAGGTGGCGTGAGTTGTGAAACAACTCCAATTTTTTAAAATGAAGGCCAAACTCATAACTCAAATATTCACCTGTATGATCAGATCATAGAAATTTTATTATCTTATTATGATGATTCTCTACTTCACTCTGAAATTATTTGAACTTTTCAAATGTTTCAGACTTGTGTTTCATCAAGTAGATATATCCATACCTACTCAAATCATCTGTGAAGTTTATGAAATAATGATACCCGCCGCGTGCTTCAATACTCATCGGGCCGCATACATCGGTATGTATTATTTCCAATAAGTCATTAGCTCGCTCCACTATTCCAAAGAATGGAGTTTTAGTCATCTTGCCCATGAGGCATGGTTCACGAGTATCAAATGATTCATAATCAAGTGATTCCAAAAGTCCATCCGCATGGAGTTTTTTCATGCGCTTTACACCAATATGACCTAAACGGCAGTGCCACAAGTATGTTGCACTATCATTATCAACTTTGCATCTTTTGGCATCAATATTACGAATATGTGTATCACTAGATCGAGATTCAATAAACCATTCACATTGGGTGTATGACCATAGAAGGTTTTATTCATGTAAACAGAATAACAATTATTCTCTAACTTAAATGAATAACCTATTGCAATAAATATGATCTAATCATATTCATGCTCAACGCAAACACCAAATAACATTTATTTAGGTTTAACACTAATCCCGAAGGTAGAGGGAGTGTGCGATGGTGATCGTATCAACCTTGGAATTACTTCCAACACACATCGTCCCCTCGCACTTAACTAGTCTCTATTAATTATGCAACTCCTATTTCGAGTTACTAATCTTAGCAACTGAACCGGTATCGAATACACAGGTGCCACTACAAACACTAGTAAGGTACACATAAATAACATGTATATCAAATATACTTTTGTTCATTTCCCATCCTTCTTATCCGCTAAGTATTTGGGGCAGTTCCACTTCCAGTGACTATTTCCTTTGCATTAGGAGCACTCAGTTTCAGGCTTGGGTCCAGCTTTGGGTTTCTTCACGGGAGTGACAACTTGCTTGCCATTCTTCTTGCAGTTCCCTTTCTTTCCCTTGCCTTTTTTCTTCAAACTAGTGGTCTTGTTAATCATCAACACTTGATGCTCTTTCTTGATTTCTACCTTCACCGATTTCAGCATCGCGAAGAGCTCGGGAATCGTTTTCATCATCCCTTGCATATTATAGTTCATCATGAAGTTCTAGTAGTTTGGTGATAGTGACTAGAGAACTCTGTCAATCACTATCTTACCTAGAAGATTAACTCCCACTTGATTCAAGCGATTGTAGTACCCAGACATTCTGAGCACATGCTCACTGGCTGAGCTATTCTCCTCCATCTTTGTAGGCAAAGTACTTGTCAGAGGTCTTATACCTCTCGACACGGGCATGAGTCTGAAATACCAATTTCAGCTCTTGGAACATCTCATATGCTCTGTGGCGTTCAAAACGTTTCTGAAGTCCCGGTTCTAAGCCATAAATCATGGCACACTAAACTATCAAATAGTCATCATATCGAGCTTGCCAAACGTTCATAACGTCTGCATCTGCTCCTACAACAGGTCTATCACCTAGTGGTGCATCGAGGACATAATTCTTCTGTGCAGCAATGAGGATAATCCTCAGATAACGGACCAGTCTGCATCATTGCTACTATCATCTTTCAACTTATTTTTCTCTAGGAACATATCAAAAACATAGGGGAGCTACAACGCGAGCTATTGATCTACAACCTAATTTGCAAATACTATCAGGACTAAGTTCATGATAAATTAAAGTTCAATTAATCAAATTACTAAAGAACTCCCACTTAAATAGACATCCCTCAAGTCATCAAAGTGATAAGTGATCCGAATCAACTAATGCATGTCCGATCATCACGTGAGATGGGGTAGTCATCAATAGTGAACATCTCTATGTTGATCATATCTACTATATGATTCACGTTCGACCTTTTGGTCTCCAGTGTTCCGAGGCCATGTCTGTACATGCTAGGCTCGTCAAGTTTAACCCAAGTATTTTGCATGTGCAGAACTGTCTTGCACCCGTTGTATGTGAACGTAGAGTCTATCACACCCGATCATCACGTGGTGTCTCAACACGATTTAACTCAGGTAACGGTGCATACTCAGGGAGAACACTTTTACCTTGAAATTTAGTGAAGGGATCATCTTATAATGCTACCGACGTACTAAGCAAAATAAGATGCATAAAAGACAAACATCACATGCAATCAAAATATGTGACATGATATGGCCATCATCATCTCGTGTTTTTGATATCCATCTCCAAAGCATCGTCATGATCTCCATCGTCACCGGCTTTGACACCTTGATGTCCATCATTGTGTCGTGGTCGTCTCGCCAACTATATATTGCTTCTACAACTATCGCTAACGCATAGTGATAAAGTAAAGCAATTACATGGCGTATGCATTTCATACAATAAAGAGACAACCATAAGGCTCCTGCCGGTTGCCAGATGTCTTATAAAACATGATCATCTCATACAATAGCTTATATCACATCATGTCTTGACCATACCACATCACAACATACCCTGCAAAAACAAGTTAGACATCCTCTACTTTGTTGTTGCAAGTTTTACGTGGCTACTACGAGCTTCTAGAAAGAACCATTCTTACCTACGGCAAAAACCACAATGGTCTTTCATCAAGTTTGTTGTTTTAACCTTCTTCAAGGACCGGCCGCAGTCAAATTCGATTCAACTAAAGTAGGAGAAACAGACTCCCACCATCCACCTTCATGCAAAACTAGTTGCATGTCAGTCGGTGGAGCCGGTCTCATGTGCGTGGACATGTAAGGTTGGTCCGGGCCGCTTCATCCCATAATACCGCCGAATCAAAATAAGACGTTGGTGGTAAGCAGTATGACTATCACCGCCCACAACTCTTTGTGTTCTACTCATGCATATCATCTATGCATAGACCTGGCTCTGATGCCACTGTTGGGAAATGTTGCATGGAAAACAAAACATTTCTACGCACACGCAATGATCTATCTATGGAGATGCATAGGAACGAGAGGGGAGAGTGTTTCTACGTACCCTCGTAGACCGTAAGCGGAAACGTTTAACAACACGGTTGATGTAGTCGAACTTCTTCGCGCTCCAACCGATCAAGTACCGAACGCACGACACCTCCGCGTTCTGCACACGTTCATCTTGGTGACGTCCTCACCTTCTTGATCCAGCAAGATAGGCGAAGTAGTAGATGAGTTTCGGCAGCACGACAACGTGGTGACGGTGATGGTGAAGTGATATCCGCATGGCTTCGCCTAAGCACTACGAAATTATGACCGAAGATGTAAACGGTGGAGGGGGGCACCGCACACGGCTAGGCAATTGTCTGGTGTGTGCTAGGCGCCCCCCTCCTCATATATATAGGTGGGCGGGAGAGGGGAGAGGCCTAGGGGCGCCCCATGTAGGACCGAATCCTACTTGGGCTCCTGCCCTTGACTGCGCTCCCTGCCATGTTTGTCGGAGGGGGAAGGAAAGAGGAAGGGAGAGAGAAGGAAGTGGGAATCCTAATCCACACTTACCTTTCCTCCTTCCACTTTCCTTCTACACCTTGGCCGGCCAATATGGGGGGGCGCACCAGCCCCTTGTGGCTGGTGCGTTTCCCCTCTTGGCCCATAAGGCCCATATCTTTTGTCGGGGGGTGCCCGGTACATTTCGGTGACCCGATATGTACCCGGTACCCTCCGAAACACTTCCGGTGTCCGAATACCATCGTCTTATATATTAATATTTACCTCTCGACCATTTCGAGACTCCTCGTTATGTCCCTGATCTCATCCGGGACTCCGATCAACATTCCGTAACCAAATCACATAACTCATATAATACTATATCTTCATCGAACATTAAGCGTGCGGACCCTACGATCGAAAACTATCTAGACATGACCGAGACACCTCTCCGGTCAATAACCAATAGCAGAACCTGGATGCCCATATTGTCTCCTACATATTCTACGAAGATATTTATCGATCGAACCGTTATGACAATATACATAATTCCCTTCATCCATTGGTATGTTACTTGCCCGAGATTCGATCGTCGGTATCTTCATACCTAGTTCAATCTCTTTACCGGCAAGTCTCTTTACTCGTTCCGTAATACATCACCTCGTTACTAACTCCTTAGTCGTTTTCTTGCAAGCTTATGATGTGTATTACCGAGAGGGCACAGAGATACCTCTCCGATACCCGGAGTGACAAATCCTAATCTCGATCTATGCCAACTCAACAAACACCTTTGGAGATACTTGTAGAGCATATTTATAATCACCCAATTACGTTGTAATGTTTGATAGTACACAAGGCATTCCTCCGGTATCCGGGAGTTGCATAATCTCATAGTCGTAGTAATATGTATTTGACATGAAGAAAGCAATAGCAATAAAACGGAACAATCATTATGCTAAGCTAACGGATGGGTCTTGTCCATCACATCATTCTCCTAATGATGTGATCCCATTATCAAATGACAACTGATACGTCCATTTTGCAACATGTTTTCTTACTGTTATTTATAATGTTTTTATCCATAATAATTCTTTTTGGAGTAATTCTAATGCATTTTCTCTCATAATTTGCAAGGTACACACCAAGTGGGAGAATTCCGGCAGCTGGAAATCTGGACCTGAAAAAGCTACGTCAGGCCACATATTCTGCACAATTCCAAATGAGCTGAAACTTCACAGAGATTTTTTATGGATTATTTAAGAAATATTGGAGCCAATAATCATCAGAGGGGGCCACTAGGTGGGCACAACCCACCTGGGCGCACCAGGCCCCACAGGCGCGCCCTGGTGGGTTGTGGCCTCCTCGGCGCACCACTGGTGCCCATCTTCTGGTATATAGGTCATTTTTACCTAGAAAAAATAAGAAGAAGGCTTTCGGGACGGAGTGCCGCCTTCTCAAGGCAGAACTTGGGCAGGAGCACTTTTGCCCTCTGGCGGAGCGATTCTGCCGGGGGAACTTCCCTCCTGGAGGGGGAAATCATCGTCATCATCATCACCAAAAACTCTCCCATCTTGGTAGGGAAATCTCCATCAACATATTCAACAACACCATCTCATCTAAAACCCTAGTTCATCTCTTGTATTCAATCTTGTTACCGGAACTATAGATTGGTGCCTGTGGGTGACTAGTGTCTCATGGCCAAAGGTATCAACAAGGTAACTCCTAACATTAAAACCACCATCATTACTACTCCTTCATTGTTAGATTGTGTTGATGATAGTGAGGTGGAGAAAGTTGATGAGAATGAGTTCACCAAGTTTGCGAGCAAGCTCAAGTGTGAATACAAGAAGCACTTTGTTGCTCTCTTGGAACAACTTGGTGAGGCCAATGATATCATTGAGTGGCATGAGGGTACTATCTCCAAGTTGGAGGGGCATAGTCGTGACTATGCCAATGAGATTGCAGATCTTTCCATTGCTCTAGAGGAAGATCGAGATCTTCGTTTGACTCTTGAGGAGTCACACAACCTTGATCATGCCAAATTGCAAAAAGATGTTGATCATGCTATTGTTCTTACTCGTGTGCTTAAATCCGAGAAAGTTGCACTTGGAGTTGGCCATGATAGACTCCAGGAAGAAATTAATACGCTTGACAAGGCTCACAAGGTCTTGAAGGGTGTTCATGCTTCTCTCAAATAGTCTCATGATCAACTCCAAGTGAAACTAACCAAGGAGATTTCCACTTGCCCTCCTTTCATTCTAATTGATAATGCCCATGATACTAACCCTTGTTGCGAGCATGTGGACATTGTGGAGGAAAATGCTAAGTTGAAAGAGCAACTTGAGAAGGGCCTTGCGCCTTGCATACGAGGCGAGAAGAACCTCAATGCCTTTTTGAGCAATCAAAATAAAGTTGTAGGAAAGAAAGGAATTGGGTTTGTACCCAAGTCAAAGAAGAAAAAGAAGAAGAACAAGACCAAGCAACCTCTCCCGCTCAAGGACATCTTTGTCAAGGCGAGTGAGGGTGCTCATGAGAAGAAGAAGAACAAGGAAGTGGGTGGTAACACCAAGAAGGGCAAAACCGCCCCTAGCAACAAAGTCGGCGACTTTAACCCCTCTTATGTTTTGTGACGTGCTAGTGATGGGTATGTTTATGCCAAATTTGTTGGTTCTTCTTATGAGTACATTGAATGGTCTACTTGGGTTCCTAATACCCTTGTTACTAACATCAAAGGAGCCATTCAAAAATGGGTACCTAAATCCAAGCATTGATCTCCTTTAGGAGTTTGCTTCAGGTGGGGTGTCATGGTTTCTCGATAGTGGAGCAACAAATCATATGACCGGGAGCAAGGACTTGGTGGTGGATGTGCATCCAATTCCATCTATGCCCACCCATGTCCAATTTGGCGATGCCTCAACTTCTAAGGTATTGGGACTTGGCAAGATGGTCATCTCTCAAGATTTATCTATTGAGAAGGTCCTGCTTGTTGAGTCTCTTGCATACAACTTACTTTCAGTTTGTCAACTTGCACTTATGGGCTTTGCAACATTCTTTGATCTTGATACTGTGGCCCTTTTATGGAGCAAGACTCTTAAAGTAGCCTTTGTTGGGCATGTCGAGAATGGTCTCTATGTGGTGAACTTTTCGGAGCGACCCACTAAGGCAACGACTTGCCTAATGGCTAAAGTTTATGTGGGTTGGCTTTGGCATCGCTGACTAGCCCATGTCAATATGAGATCTTTGCAAAGTCTCCTCAAAGGGGATCACGTCCATGGACTAAGAAATGTGAGATTTGCCAAAGACCGTGCTTGCAGTGCTTGTATCGAAGGAAAGCTTCATGAAACGGCTCACCGACCCTCAACTATCATATACTCGAAGAGGCCCTTGGAGCTCCTTCACATGGATCTCTTTGGTCCTCCATCCTTTGATAGTCTTGGTGGAAGACAGTATTGCTTGGATACTGTGGATGACTACTCAAGATACACATTGGTATACTTATTCAGGAGGAAGAGTGAGACCCAACAAACCGTCATCAACTTTGCAAATGAAGCTCAATGTCAACATGAAGCAAAGATATTGATGATTAGAAGTGACAACGGCACCGAGTTCAAGAACTACACCTTGGATGAGTTTCTTAGTGATGAGGGGATCAAGCACCAATATGCTGCACCCTATACCCCTCAACAAAATGGTGTGGCGGAGAGGAAGAACTGGACGTTGATGGACGTGGCAAGGACCATGATGGCGGAATTCAAATCTCCGTACAACTTTTGGGTCAAAGCCATCAAAACCGCATGTCATGCATCCAATAGGCTCTACCTCCGCAAAGGCTTGAACAAGACTCCATATGAGATACGTACTTACCGGCAACAAGCCCAACCTCAAGTACTTCCGGTTGTTCGGTTGTAAGTGTTTCATTCTCAAGGAAGGTGTTCGTTTGTCTAAATTCGAACCTAGAGCTCAAGAGGGCATATTTGTTGGTTATGCTACAAACTCTCATGCTTACTGTGTCCTCAACAAGTCCACCAGACTCATTGAGGAGAGGTGTAACATGGAGTTTGATGAAAATAACGACTCCCAAGTGGAGCAAAGTGGTCTTTGTGATGTAGGTGATGAAATTCCTCCCCAAGCCATAAGAAGAATGGGGATTGGTCATATACTCCCCATTGAGGAATCCCTTGTGGCCGAAGGAGAAGGACAATGCTCTACTCAAGTGGAGCCATCACCTATGCTAGACCCACACGCTTCCTAAGAAAAAAATTGAAGGCCCTCATCTCAATGAACAAGATAAAGGGCAAGATGAACCCCATGGAGATGCTGATGCACCGAATGATGCCCAAGATCAAGTTCATGCCTCCAAGCTCGCTCAAGATAAAGAACAAACTCAAGATCAAGAGCAAACTCAAGACGATGCTCAAGATAATCAAGATGATCCTCAAATTCCCATCAAGGAACTTTTGGAGCACTGTGCCGCCAAGGTGGCTTCCAAGCTAAAGCATCAATAACATGTCACGGAGAATGTGCTTGGAAGCTTGAGAAAAGGGGCAACTACTCGTAAAGAATTGTCAAACTTTTGTGAGCATCACGTGTTTATTTCGTGTGTTGAACCCCAAAAGGTATATGAGGCGCTCGTTGATGATGATTGGCTTGAAGACATGCATGATGAACTCAACAACTTCAAGCGCAATAAAGTTTGGGAATTAGTGCCAAGGTCAATGGAGGAACATATTGTCATCGGGACCAAATGACTCTTCAAGAACGAGCAAGATGTGAACGGTGTGGTTGTTCAGAACAAGGAGATATTGGTGGCACAAGGCTACTCCCAAGTCAAGGGTATCGACTATGGTGAAACCTTTGCCCCCGTTACACGTCTTGAATCTATTCGCATGTTGCTTGCATATGCATCTCATCATGACTTTAAATTACAACAAATGGATGTGAAAAGTGCATTTCTAAATGGTCCTTTGAATGAGTTGGTGTATGTCAAACAACTTCCGGGATTCGAGGATCCCAAGCTCCCCAATCATGTATACAAACTCAAGAAGGCGCTCTATGGCCTTAAACAAGCCCAACGTGCGTGGTATGAGCACCTTACTGAGTTGTTACAAGATCGTGGGTTTGAAATTGGGAAAATCGATCCCACTCTTTTTACTAAGTGGGTCAAAGGGGATTTGTTCATATGCCAACTATATGTTGATGGTATTATTTTTGGTTCTCCTAACAAATCTTTCAATGACGAGTTTGCCGCACTAATGACCGAGAAGTTTGAGATGTCTATGATGGGAGAGTTGAAGTTCTTTGTTGGGTTCGAAGCCAAGTAAAGAAGAGAAGGAACGTTCATCAACCAAGCCAAGTATACCCAAGACATGCTCAAGAGATTCAAGATAGATGATGTCAAGCCGGCCAAGTTTCCCATGCCCACCAAATGCAAGCTTGACAGTGATCCCAATGGTAAAGAGGTGGATCAAAAGGTATATCGCTCCATGATTGGATTCTTGCTTTACCTTTGTGCATCTAGACCGGATATCATGTTGAGTGTGGGAATTTGTGCATGTTTTCAAGCCGCACCTAAGGAAAGCCACTTTGTGGCAGTCAAGGAATCTTTTGATATTTGGCTCATACCCCAAACTTTGTATTATGGTACTCCAAAGGAGCAAGCTTCGATCTAATGGGTTAATCAGACTCGGATTGGGTGGGAGATTGTGTGGATAGGAAGTCAACTTCCGGAGGGTGCCAATTCCTTGGTCGCTCTTTGGTGAGTTGGTCTTCGAAGAAGCAAAATTGTGTGTCTCTCTCGTCCACCGAGGCCGAGTATGTAGCCAATGGAAGTTGTTGTGCATAGTTGCTATGGATGAGGCAAACTTTAAAGGGTTACAGTGTCACTTGTGACAAAGTGCCTCTTCTGTGTGACAATGAAAGTGCTATCAAGATTTCTCACAATCCGGTGCAACATAGCAAGACGAAACATATTGAGATTCGTCATCATTTTATTCGGGATCACATCAAGCAGGGAGATATTGATATCATCTACATCAACACTCAAGAGCAACTAGTGGATATCTTCACCAAGCCTCTAGATGAAGCAAAATTTCGTGAGTTAAGGCATGAGCTAAATATCATTGATTTGAGCAATGTGGCTTGAATCTAGGCACACCCTGCCGCACTCATCATTATATCTTGTTCTAGATGTAGGCATGGACATAGGGGGAGTGTTTTTCTCTCAATCAACTCTCCCTCCCCCTATTATGCATAAATCGATCACGTCTTTCACATTAGCCTTTTTTATGGTACTTGTGCTTCAAAGATGAGTTTTGGTCATGGGCCCAAGGTTAAAATATTCATGGTGCCATACCGATTGACTCAAACATAGGTGGCCTCGGCCACTGCCGTCTCCATGAGAGGTGTGTTGTTTTCCTTTTTCTCTAGTTGGACTGGTTGTGTTTTTTTTTGTGTTTTGCTTTTAGTCTCTCCATGGGTGCGTCTCTGGTCTTTGGTTGTCTTTTGCTCTTGGAGTTGCTCCCTCTCGGCTCGTCATTTTTTTCGTAGCTAGGCCCTTGTTTTGTATTGTATCATCGAGTTTTCACTGGGCGGTACTACCGCTAAGTGGCATCAAGCGGTACTACCAGCTGCCCGAGCGGTACTACTACTATGGGGCAGGACTGTGGGTTACGAATCAGGCAGGGGGAGTTTTAATCCCCCATACCCATTCGTGTTTCTCCCCCTCGTCCGTTCCTCTCTCTCCAATGATGAACTCGCCGCGGGAGGCCGTGTCGGGCCGCCTTCTCCGGTCCGTCCGTCATGTTTGCAACCGATGGAATCGATCCCCACCCCTTTTTCTTGCCATGGGTGCTGGTATTGCCTCCGCTCTTCTTCTCATTGCTTATAGTTTTCGAATCTAGGCTTTTGGGGCAATAGTCTTAGCATTTACCATTTTTTGGCCAAATCGAGGCTTGAGTAGGACGTTGAAGGCTGCTAGACTAGTTGGATTGATGATTGGTAGGAGTATTTTTGATTTTGGCACCCCCGGTAGTACCGGATCTAGCAGCGGCAGTGGCCTGACCGCCGTCCTCCGCCTCTGGCGGTACGACCGCTCCTTTGGAGCGGTACTACCACTGCGGGCGGTACTACTGCTTCCTAGGAACGGTACTACCGCTCAGGGTGCCGGCCTCCATTTTTCTCATACCAACCGTTGATTCTTGTTGCTTTTTCTGTTGGCTTATGCTCGTTTTTCTGTTGGCTTCTTCGCCGGTGTATGTGGTTCCAGGTGATGGCACTTCATAGCTAGCCCCCCCCCCCCGTCTGTCGTATCAACCCCGGGTGTCCTGGAGGGTCAAAGCGCTATCGCACTTCTGAGGCAGCTGTTGCATCTTCAAGTGTTCCTCCAACTCAGCCCAAGCCTCCTTCCAAGCATGTTGCCAACAAGCCCAAGCCGAAGGCCTAGTCTATGACAGAGATGGACTCTAAGGAGTTCTGTGTGGCTCGTCGCTGCAACCCGTATGCTCAAGATCAAGATCCAGCTCTTGTCAATCGCCCCTTCTGGAACCGTTTCAGTGGTCTGTCTACTTTGATGTGCTCAAAGCAAAGAAGAATATCTATGTAGATGTATGCTCCATCAACATTGCTTATTTGGAGAAGGATCGTGCCTATTTTGGCGAGGCACTGGACATGTGTGCCCAGTTAAGTATTCTCAAGTTCATGGAGTTCAACAAGGACTTTGATGCGGATATGGTGGCTCAGCTTTATGCCACGGTTCACCTTGGCACTGATGAGGAAAGGACTTTGACTTGGATGACCAATGGCATACTCCTCTCAGTCAAATGGAAGGCGTTCATGGAACTGTTAGGTGTTGAAGATCAGGGGCTTGACAACCTCGTTGGCTTTCGTCCTCACAAGAATGTTACTTCTACCCACAAGTCGGCTCTCTGGCCCTACAACACAGTGAAGGTTCACCCGAGACGGAGAAGAAGACTTATGAGCTGTTTACTTTTCTGGATATCCTCCATCGCATCTTCAGGAACACTCTTTTCCCTCACATTGGGAACTTGGATATGGTTCATTCATTCCTCGTGGATATGTTACGGTTTTGCCAGCATGAGAAGGAGAACAACACAGGAGATTCCTTGGATATTTCTCATGTCATGTGGTCAGAGCTCCTCTCTGCCATCACTGAGCGCAAGTGCCCCATCTATGCCCTCTACCTGATGTTGCTCATTGAGAAGGCATGGGCGCACTCTTATCTTGGTGTCTTGCTGGAGACCGGTGACTTGGTCTCTCACGAGATTAAGCGTCTGAGACAGAAGGAGCACTGGGGCACCCCTATTCTGGAGACTGAGATTCCTTCTGGTGCTGATGAGGCTGAGGCTGATGATGATGAGGACTATGGGCCCTCTGGAGTGGAGCCTTCGTGGGCAAAGGAGCTCAAGTGCAAGATGAAGAAGCTATTCTGCATGGAGTCTCACGGGCAGTATATTGCACATGTGTTTGAGAAGAAGTCATGCAACCATCACAAGGTCCTTATGCGCCAACTGGGTGCAGAGGTTGCTAGCGGGTCAGAGGACAAGATCACTGGCGAGGAGTGGGTCTCTCAGCATTGCGCATGGACGGATTCAGACACTGATCAGCCTGGTGCCGCTGCCAATGACGGAGGCGCGGGCGACCACGTGGGGCTGTGATGATGAGGTTTCTCAACATTGCTATCACATGTGACCGTAGTAGCACTCTTTGCCCTTTTGGTGTCTTGATGCCAAAGGGGGAGAGAGTATAGGGATTTGCCTAGTTGCGAGTGTGTCTTATTTGCCTTGTCTTTCTCTCTCGCAAACTCTTGTGTCGGTCGTTTGCTTTGGTTTGGTTTGTGCTTGTGAGACCTGGTTACCCTGTCATATGGTGTGAGACATATGCTATCCTATCTTATTATTATCTAATGTGTGTCTAGTACTTTGGTAGTATGTGAGTTGCATGCCTAACTTATGATTCTATTTTGCTCACTAACTACTCCTTGCATCCTAGCTTAGATTTCTCTTATTGTAGATGCAAGTACTGTCAGTCTATAAAATATAGGGGGGGGGGTGTTGATCCTAATGTGTGTACTTTGCATTCTAAAGGCACTCCTAATTAAGTGCACACATCTAAGGGGATTCCGTCTATATTTTGTAGTCTTTGGGGTTTGCTTATTCTCTTGCTATATCTCTATGCAAATCTAGTGTTGTCATCAATCCACCAAAAAGGGGGAGATTGTTAGGGCATGTCTCTCTCAAAGTGGTTTTGGTGATTGATGACAATGCTTTGCGGACTAATCATGTGCATTGAGCATTTCAGATATTCATTCATTGGAACGAGACGATTCTTTCCCCTCAGAGCTCAAGGTGAAGATGGTGCAGTTCTCCTTTGTTTCGGTTTTGGTGGAGCTGAGTCGTAGGAGACACCGTACTATCAAGAGGGGGTGTATATTGGAAAGGCTAGGGCGGAATCAACACGTACACATCTTTTTTGCATCCTCCGACTCCTTCCTCATCCTTGGAGTATACCTTTATCGTGGAAGTGACATAAGGGAGGCGCCAGCAGTAGTACCGTTGGGCCAGAGCGGCAGTGCCGCTGATAGCCTCAAGCGGTATGATGTCTACTACACAACTTTATCTTGTAGACTCGTGTTCGGCCTCCAAGCGCAGAGTTTTGTAGGACAGTAGCAAATTTCCCTCAAGTGGATGACCTAAGGTTTATCAATCCATGGGAGGCGTAGGATCAAGATGGTCTCTCTCAAACGACACTGCAAACAAATAATAAAAAGTCTCTTGTGTCCCCAACACACCAAATACAATGGTAATTTGCATATGTGCACTAGTTCGGCAAAGAGATGGTGATAAAAGCGTAGTAATGATAGTAGATATTGATTTTTGTAATAGGAATAACAAAAAACAGCAAGGTAGCAATTGATAAAACGAATCACAAATGGTATTGCAATGCTTGAAAATGAGGCCTAGGGTTCGTAATTTCACTAGTGCAATCTCTCAACAATGCTAATATAATTGGATCATATAACCATCCCTCAAAGTGCGACGAAGAATCACTCCAAAGTTCCTATCTAGCGGAGAACATAAGAAGAAATTGTTTCTAGGGTACGAAACCACCTCGAAGCTATTCTTTCCGATCAATCTATCCAAGAGTTCATACTAAAATAACACCAAATAACTTCAGATTCATAATACTCAATCCAACACAAAGAACTTCAAAGAGTGCCCCAGGATTTCTACCGGAGAAACAAAGACAAGAACGTGCATCAACCCCTATGCATAGATTACCCCGATGTCACCTCGGGAATCCGCGAGTTGAGTGCCAAAACATATATCAAGTGAATCAATATGATACCCCATTGTCACCACGGGTATTCATAGCAAGACATACATAAAGTGTTCTAAATCCATAAAAGTATTCAATCCGATAAAATGAAATCTAAAAGGGAAAAATCAATTCATCACAACAAGATAGAGAGGGGAAAACACCATATGATCCAACTATATTAACAAAGCCCACGATACATCAAGATCGTGCCATCTCAAGAACACGAGAGAGAGAGAGAGAGAGATTAAACACATAGCTACTGGTACAAACCCTCAGCCCCGAGGGTGGACTACTCCCTCCTCATCATGGTGGCCGCCGGGATGATGAAGATGGCAACCGGTGATGGTTTCCCCCTCCGGAGAGTGCCGAAAAGGGGTCTAGATTGGTTTTTCGTGGCTACAGAGGCTTGCGGCAGCGGAACTTCTGATCTAGGGTTCTCTTTGGGGGTTTTGGAATATTTGGGAATTTATAGGGCGAAGAGGTGGTGCGGGAGGCCACCGAGGTGGGCACAACCCACCAGGGCACGCCTGGGCCCCCAGGCACGCCCATGTGGGTTGTGCCCCCCTCGGGGCACCCCTCTGGTACTTCTTTGGCCCACTAGATGTCTTCTGGTCCAAAAAAAATCTCCAAAAAGTTTCGATGCGTTTGGACTCGGTTTGGTATTGATTTTCTGCGAAGTAAAAAACAAGCAAAAAATAGCAATTGGCACTTTGTCAATAGGCTAGTCCCCAAAAATGATATAAAGTTGCTATAAAATGATTGTAAAACATCCAAGAATGATAATATAACGACATGGAACAATAAAAAATTGAAGATACGTTGGTGACATATCATCATCCCCAAGCTTAATTCCTGCTCGCCCTCGAGTAGGTAAATGAGAAAAAACATAAGTTTTGATGTGGAATGCTGCCTATCATGTTCATCACATATTCTTTTCTTTTGTAGCATGGACATTTGGACTTTTATATGATTCAAAGCAATAGTCTAGTTTTGACATGAAGATTTCAATACTCAATCATATCAACAAGCAACCATGTCTTTCAAAATATCAATAGTAAAGCAAGTTATCCCTAGCCCATTATGCTCAATCATTGATCCATTCATGAAACACACTCACATATTAGCTACACCCAATACGCAAGTAAGTTCATAGTGCTCCTTAGTTGGTGCTTTATAAGAGAATATGGAGACTCAAAATAAAAATTGCATAAAGTAAATAGATAGGCCCTTCGCAAAGGGAAGTAGGGATTTGTAGAGGTGCCAGAGTTCAAAGTGAAAAAGAGAGATAAAAACATTTTGGGTGGCATGCTTTTCCTGTCAATGAAAATGATCGAGTAGTTCCCAATACTTTCCATGCTAGATACATCATAGACAGTTCCCAAACAGAAAATAAAGTTTATTCCTTTTCAACCATTCTTTCACATTCCACGGCTAGCCGTATCCACGGGTACTATCCATACCAACACTTTCTAAGGAATTTATTATTTGACAACATAAAGTAAATTTCTTTTCATTTCGGGACTGGGCATCCCTATTACCTTTGCCGTACTCTCCTGCAATGACAAGCGAATAAACACTCATCCTGAGAATAACACATCTAACATGGAAAAATATCAGCCACCCCCTACCGTTTCATGAGCCGTACGAGCACACAAAAAGGAAATTATTTTGAAAATTAGAGATGGCACATGCAAATTTGCTTAGAACGTCATGGAAATACCTCATATAGGTAGGCATGGTGGACTCATGTCGCAAATTTGGGTTTAAGGATTTTGGATGCACAAGTAGTATTCCCACTTAGTACAAATGAAGGCTAGCAAATAGATTGAGAAGCAACCAACCAAGAAACAAAAATTCACATAAACGAGCATTAAGCATAACTAACACCAAATAATGCACCACAAGTAGACGTAATTTCATTGCATAACTATTGACTTTCGTGCTTTCATAGGGAATCACAAACCTTAACACTAATATTCTTACTAAAGCATAATTACTCACCAACATGACTCACATATCACTATCATCATATCTCAAAAATATTACAAAGTATTAAGTTTATTTTGTCCAAAGATCTTCATGAACGTTTTTATTATATCCCTATTAAATATCTATCACTTCGGGACTAGTTTTATATGTTGCTTTTGACAAGCTCAAACAAATTTAAGTGAAGAACATGAGCATAACAATTTTTTCTCTCAAAATAATATAAGTGAAGCATTGGAGAATTTCTTCAAAAATAATAAAGTACACTGTGCTCAAAAAGATATAAGTGAAGCACTAGAGCAAATGACAAACTACTCCAAAAAGATATAATTGAACATCATGCGAGTAGTTAAGTAAATGGGTAGCTATGTGAGGACTCTCTCTTATTTAAAAAACTTTCAGATCTAAGTATTTTATTAAAACAACAAGCAAAAAAAATTAAATGAAATTCCTAGAGTAGTACAACTCATGTGAAGAAGCAAAAACTTAGGCTCAATTGATACTAACCGATAGTTGTTGATGAAGAAAGGTGGGATGCCTACCGGGGCATCCCCAAGCTTAGATGGTTGATACTTCTTGGAATATTATCTTGGGATGCCTTGGGCATCCCCAAGCTTGAGATTTTGTGTCTCTTTAATTCCTTTTATATCATGGTTTCCCTAAATCTTAAAAACTTCATCCACACAAAACTCAACAAAAACTCGTGAGATTCCTTAGTATAAATCAATGCAAAACCTTATCATTCTCTACTGTAGCAAATCACTAAAATTATTATTTAACATCGCATACTAAATGCGTCTACATATTTAATACTCATATCCACAAATAGAATCATTAAACAAGCAAACATATGCAAACAATGCAAACATAACAACAATATGTCAAAACAGTACAGTCTGTAAAGAATGCAAGAACATTCATATTTCTGTAACTCCAAAATTTCTAAAAAATTAGGACAACGTAGGGAATTTTTATATCTACCACCTGTAAAAAGTTCAGATCAAAAGCACGTTCCCGTTAATTTTTAAAATTCCTCGACTAAGCACAAAAGTTTCTGTTTTTGCACAGAATCAAGTCAACTATCATCCACACTATCCCAAAGGCTTTACTTGGCACTTCATTGAAACAAAAGCTATAAAACATGATTAATACAATAGCTTAATCATGTGAACACACAAAAACAGTAGGTAAAAGTGGTGGGTTGTCTCCCAACAAGCGCTATTCTTTAATGCCTTTTTAGCTAGGCATGATGATTTCAATGATGCTCACATAAAAGATAAGAATTGAAACATAACGGGAGCATCATGAATCACATGACAAGAACATTTAAGCCTAACCCACTGATACGTCTCCAACGTATCTATAAATTTTGGTTGTTCCATGCTATTATATTATTCGTTTTGGAAGTTTTATATGCATTAATATGCCATTTTATATGATTTTTGGGACTAACCTATTAACCTAGAGCCCAGTGCTAGTTTCTGTTTTTTCCTTGTTTTAGAGTTTCGCAGAAAAGGAATACCAAATGGAGTCCAAATGAAATAAAACTTTCGTGATGATTTTTCTTGGACCAAAAGACACCCAGGAGACTTGGAGTGCAAATCAGAAGAGCCACGAGGCGGCCACAAGGGTGGAGGGCGCGGTCAGGGGGGGTAGGGTGTGCCCCCCGACCTCCTGGGCCCCTCGGTGACCCCCTGACCTAGATCTTCCTCCTATATATACTCTTATACCCCAAAAACATCCAGGGGAGCCACGAAACCACTTTTCCACTGCTGCAACCTTCTGTACCCGTGAGATCCCATCTTGGGGCCTTTTCCGGCATCCTGTCGGAGGGGGATTCAGTCATGGAGGGCTTCTACCCCAACACCATTACCTCTCCAATGAAGCGTGAGTAGTTTACCACAGACCTACGGTTCCATATCTAGTAGCTAGATGGCTTCTTCTCTCTCTTTGATTCTCAATACAATGTTCTCCTCGATGTTCTTGGAGATCTATTTGATGTAATACTCTTTTGCGGTGTGTTTGCCGAGATCCGATGAATTGTGGATTTATGATCAACTTATCTATGTATATT
Organism: Aegilops bicornis; assembly: GCA_021605145.1. Classification (NCBI taxonomy): domain Eukaryota; kingdom Viridiplantae; phylum Streptophyta; class Magnoliopsida; order Poales; family Poaceae; genus Aegilops; species Aegilops bicornis. The sequence goes on from CM038670.1 coordinate 344,785,100, forward strand.
ATTTGAATCTTCTCTGAATTCTTATATGCATGATTTGATATCTTTGCAAGTCTCTTCGAACTATCGATTTGGTTTGGCCAACTAGATTGGTTTTTCTTGCAATGGGAGAAGTGCTTAGCTTTGGGTTCAATCTTGCGGTGTCCTTTCCCAGTGACAGTAAGGGCAGCAAGGCACGTATTGTATTGTTGCCATGGAGGATAAAAAGATGGGGTTTTCATCATAATGCTTGAGTTAATTCCTCTACATCATGTCATATTGCTGAATGCGTTACTCCGTTCTTTATGAACTTAATACACTAGATGCATGCTGGATAGTGGTCGATGTCTGGAGTAATAGTAGTAGATGTAGAATCGTTTCGATCTACTTGACACGGACGTGATGCCTATATTCATGATCATTGTCTTAGATATCGTCATAACTTTGAGCTTTTCTATCAATTGCTCAACAGTAATTTGGTCACCCACTGTAATAATTCCTATCTTGAGAGAAGCCTCTAGTGAAACCTATGGCCCCCGGGTCTATTTTCCATCATAAGAGTTTCCGATCTACAACTTCAGTTTCCAATTTACTTTACTTTGCAATCTTTACTTATCATTCCATAAACTAAAAATACCAAAAATATTACTTTACTGTTTATCATCTCTATCATATCTCACTTTGCAAATAACCGTGAAGGGATTGACAACCCCTTTGTCATGTTGGGTGCAAGTTGGTGTTTGTTTGTGTAGGTATTCGGTGGCTTGCGCATTGTATCCTACTGGATTGATACCTTGGTTCTCAAAAACGGAGGGAAATACTTACTCTACTTTGCTGCATCACCCTTTCCTCTTCAGGGGAAAAACAACACAAGCTCAAGAGGTTGCAGGAAGAATTTCTGGCGCTGTTGCCAGGGAGATCTACGCCAAGCTGAGACATACCAAGTACCCATCATAAACTCTCATCCTCGCATTACATTATTTGCCATTCGCCTCTCGTTTTCCTCTCCCCCACTTCTAAAACGAATTTTGAAAATATTCGCCTTTTCTTCGCCCCTCTTCCATTTGTTTTCTTCATTTTCTTTTTGTGTGCTCATGTGTTGGATTGCTTGCTTTGTCACGATGGCTCAAGATAATACTAAATTATGTGACTTCCAACACCAGTAATAATGATTTTATTAGTACTCTGATTACTCCCGATGCTAATGCGGAATCTTGTGAAATTAATACCGATTTGCTGAATCTGGTTATGAAAGATCAATTTTTCGGCCTTCCCAATGAAGATGTCGCATCTCATCTTAATAGTTTTGTTGATTTGTGTGATATGCAAAAGAAAAAAGATGTGGATAATGATATTGTTAAATTGAAGCTATTTCCGTTCTCACTTCGAGATCGTGCTAAAACTTGGTTTTCATCTTTGCCTAAAAATAGTATTGATTCATGGAATAAGTGTAAAGGTGCTTTTGTTTCCATGTATTTTCCTCCCGCTAAGATCATCTCCCTTAGGAACGATATTATGAATTTTAAGCAACTTGATCATGAACATGTTGCACAATCTTGGGAGAGGATGAAATTGATGATACAAAATTGTCCTACTCATGGCTTGAATTTCTGGATGATTATACAAATTTTTTATGCCAGATTGAATTTTGCTTCTAGAAATCTTTTAGATTCGGCCACGGGAGGCACTTTTATGGAAAATACTTTAGGAGAAGCTACCAAACTCCTAGATAATATTATGGTTAATTATTCTCAATGGCATACCAAAAGATCTTCCACTTGTAAAAAAGTGCATGCAATTGAAGAGATTAATGTCTTGAGTGGAAAGATGGATGAGCTTATGAAATTGTTTGCTAATAAGAGTGCTCCTATTGATCCTAATGATATGCCTTCGTCTACTTTGATTGAAAATAGTAATGAATCTATGGATGTGAATTTTGTTGGTAGGAACAATTTTGGTAATAACGCGTATAGAGGTAATTTTAATCGTAGGCCGTTTCCTAGTAATGCCTCTAAAATAATTATGGTAATTCCTACAACAATTCCTATGGAAATTATAATAAGATGCCCTCTGAATTTTAGAATAGTGTTAAAGAATTTATAAGTTCGCAAAAGAATTTCAATGCTTTGATTGAAGAAAAGTTGCTAAAGATTGATGATTCGGCTAGGAACATGGATAGTATTTCTCTTGATGTTGATTCTTTGAAACTTAGATCAATTCCACCCAAGCATGATATCAGTGAGTCTATCAAAGCCATAAGAATTTCCATTGATGAGTGTAAAGAAAGAACCTCTAAGATGCGCGCTAAAAAGATTGGTTTCTAAAAACGTGTTCTTCTAGTTTTCGTGAAAATAATGATGAAGATCTTAAAGTGATTGATGTGACTCCTATTGAATCTTTGTTTTCCAATGTAAATCTTGATAAAGATGGTACTGGAGATGAGCCAACTTTAGTTAGAAGGCGTCCCAATGATTCAGAGTTTTTAGATCTTGATGCAAAAATTGATAAAATTGGGATTGGAGAGGTGAAAACTTTAGATAGCAATGAACCCACTCTTTTGGATTTCAAGGAATTTAATTATGATAAATTTTCTTTAATATATTGTATTTCCTTGTTGCAATTCATGTTGAATTCTCCTCATGCTTATAATCAAAACAAGGCTTTTACTTAACACATCATTGATGCCATGATGCAATCTTATGAAGAAATGCTTAATTTGGAAGTTTCTATTCCTAGAAAACTTTATGATGAGTGGGAACCTACTATGAAGATCAAGATTAAAGATTATGAATGCTATGCTTTGTGTGATTTGGGTGCTAGTGTTTCTACAATTCCGAAAACTTTATGTGATGTGTTAGGTTCCCGTGAATTTGATGATTGTTCCTTAAATTTGCATCTTGTGGATTCCACTATTAAGAAACCTATGAGAAGAATAAATGATATTCTTATTGTTGCAAATAGGAATTATGTGCCCGCAGATTTCATTGTTCTTGATATAGATTGCAATCCTACATGTCCTATTATTCTTGGTAGACCTTTCCTTAGAACGATTGGTGCAATTCTTGATATGAAAGAAGGAAACATTATATTTCAATTTCCGTTAAGGAAAGGCATGGACCACTTTCCTAGAAAGAAAATTAAATTGCCTTATGAATCTATTATGAGAGCCACTTATTAATTGCATGCCAAAGATGACAACGCTTAGATCTATTCGTGTTTTTATGCCTAGCTAGGGGCGTTAACGATAGCGCTTGTTGGGAGGCAACCCAATTTTATTTTATGTATTTGCTCTTTAGGTTCTGTTTTTCTTTGAATAATTCATCTAGCCTCTGGTTAGATGTGGTTTTGTGTTTTAATCAGTGTTTGTGCCAAGTAAGACCTTTGGGATAGCTTATAGTAATAGTTGATTTGATCTTGCTGAAAAACAGAAACTTTTGAGCCCAGGAAAATAATTTTCATAATTCACAGAAGCGTGATTTTGAGTTGATTCTTTTCGCATAAGATTAACAAATAAATTGCTTAGGTCTTCCTAATTTTCAAGATTTTTGGAGTTGCAGAAGTATTCGAGAGTTACAGATTGCTACAGTCTGTTCTGTTTTTGACAGATTCTGTTTCTCGCGTGTTGTTTGCTTATTTTGATGAATCTATGGCTAATATGGGGTGGGGGGTATGAACCATGGAAAAGTTGGAATATAGTAGATATTACACCAACATAAATAAATAATGAGTTCATAACAGTACCAAAAGTGGTGATTTATTTTCTTATACTAACGAAGCTACGAGATTTTCTGTTGAGTTTTGTGTTGTGAAGTTTTCAAGTTTTGGGTGAGGATTTGATGGACTATGGAATAAAGAGTGGAAAAATCCTATGCTTGGGGATGCCCAAGGCACCCCAAGGTAATATTTAAGCAGACCAAAGAGCCTAAGCTTGGGAATGCCCCGGGAAGGCATCCCCACTTTCGTCTTCGTCTATCGGTAACTTCACTTGAGGCTATATTTTTATTCACCACATGATATGTGTTTTGCTTGGAGCGTCTTGTATGATTTGAGTCTTTGATTTTTAGTTTGCCACAATCATCCTTGCTGTACACACCTTTTGGGAGAGACATGCATGAATCGCGATTTCTTAGAATACTCTATGTGCTTCACTTATATCTTTTGAGCTAGGCAAATTTGCTCTAGTGCTTCACTTATATCTTTTTAGAGCACGCGGTGGCTTTATTTTATAGAAATTGTTGAACTCTCGCACTTCACTTATATTATTTTGAGAGTCTCTTAACAGCATGGTAATTTGCTTTGGTTATAAAATTAGTCCTAATATGATAGGCATCCAAGAGGGATATAATAAAAAAAATTCATATAAAGTGCATTGAATACTATGAGAAGTTTGATTCCTAATGATTGTTTTGAGACATGAGGATGGTGATATTAGAGTCATGCTAGTGAGTAGTTGTGAATTTGAGAAATACTTGTGTTAAAGTTTGTGAGTCCCGTAGCATGCACGTATGGTGAACTGTTATGTGATGAAGTCGGAGCATGATTTATTTTTTGATTGTCTTCCTTATGAGTGGCGGTCGGGGACGAGCGATGGTCTTTTCCTACCAATCTACCCCCCTAGGAGCATGCGTGTAGTACTTTGTTTCGATGACTAATAGATTTTTGCAATAAGTATATGAGTTCTTTATGACTAATGTTGAGTCCATGGGTTATACGCACTCTCACCTCTCCACCATTGCTAGCCTCTCTTGTACCGCGCAACTTTCGCCTGTACCATAAACCCACCACATATCCTTCCTCAAAACAGCCATCATACCTACCTATTATGGCATTTCCATAACCATTCCGAGATATATTGCCATGCAACTTTCCACCGTTCCGTTTATTATGACACGCTCCATCATTGTCATATTGCTTTGCATGATCATGTAGTTGACATCGTATTTGTGGCAAAGCCACCGTTCATAATCTTTTATACATGTCACTCTTGATTCATTGCACATCCCGGTACACCGCCGGAGGCATTGACATAGATTCATATTTTGTTCTAAGTATCGAGTTGTAATTTTTGAGTTGTAAGTAATAAAAGTGTGATGATCTTCATTATTAGAGCATTGTCCCATGTGAGGAAAGGATGATGGAGACTATGATTCCCCCACAAGTCGGGATGAGACTCCGGATAAAAAAAAGAGGCCAAAAAAAATGAAAGAAGGCCCAACAAAAAAAGAGAGAAAAGAGAGAAGGGACAATGTTACTATCTTTTTTGCCACACTTGTGCTTCAAAGTAGTACCATGATCTCAATGATAGAGAGTCTCCTATGTTGTCACTTTCATATACTAGTGGGAATTTTTCATTATAAAACTTGGCTTGTATATTCCAATGATGGGCTTCCTGAAATTGCCCTAGGTCTTCATGAGCAAGCAAGTTGGATGCACACCCACTTAGTTTTATTTTTTGATCTTTCATAAACTTATTGCTCTAGTGCATCCGTTGCATGTCAATCCCTACTCACTCACATTGATATCTATTAATGGGCATCTCCATAGCCCGTTGGTACGCCTACTTGATTTTAGACTATCTCCTTCTTTTTGTCTTCTCCACAACCACTGTCTATTCCACCTATAGTGCTATGTCCATGGCTCACGCTCATGTATTGCGTGAAAGTTGAAAAAGTTTAAGAACATTAGAAGTATGAAACAATTGCTTGGCTTGTCATCGGGGTTTTGCATGATTTAAATATTTTGTGTGATGAAGATGGAGCATAGCCAGACTATATGATTTTGTAGGGATAGCTTTCTTTGGCCATGTTATTTTGAGAAGACATAATTATTTTTTTAGTATGCTTGAAGTATTATTGTTTTTTATGTCAATATTAAACTTTTGATTTGAATCTTACGGATCTGAACATTGATGCCACAATAAAGAGAATTACATGGATAAATATGTTAGGTAGCATTCCACATCAAAAATTTTGTTTTTATCATTTACCTACTCGAGGACGAGTAGGAATTAAGCTTGGGGATGCTTGATACATCTCCAACGTATCTATTTTTTTATTGTTCCATGCTATTATATTATCCGCTTTGGATGTTTTATATGCATTAATATGCTATTTTATATGATTTTTGGGACTAACCTATTAACCTAGAGCCCAGTGCCAGTTTCTGTTTTTTCCTTGTTTTAGAGTTTCACAGAAAAGGAATACCAAACGGAGTCCAAACGGAATAAAACTTTCATGATGATTTTTCTTGCACCAAAAGACACCCAGGAGACTTGGAGTGCAAGTCAGAAGAGCCACGAGGCAACCACAAGGGTGGAGGGCGCGCCCCCCGATCTTGGGGGCCCATCGGTGGCCCCCTGACCTAGATCTTCCTCCTATATATACTCTTATACCCCAAAACCATCCAGGGGAGCCACAAAACTACTTTTCCACCGCCGCAACCTTCTGTACCCGTGAGATCCCATCTTGGGGACTTTTCCGGCATCCAGCCGGAGGGGGATTCGATCATGGAGGGCTTCTACATCAACACCATTACCTCTCCGATGAAGCGTGAGTAGTTTACCACAGACCTACGTGTCCATAACTAGTAGCTAGATGACTTCTTCTCTCTCTCTTTGATTCTCAATACAAAGTTCTCCTTGATGTTCTTGGAGATCTATTTGATGTAATACTCTTTGCAGTGTGTTTGCCGAGATCTGGTGAATTGTGGATTTATGATCAAATTATCTATGAATATTATTTGAATCTTCTCTGAATTCTTATATGCATGATTTGATATCTTTGCAAGTCTCTTCGAACTTTCGATTTGGTTTGGCCAACTAGATTGGTTTTTCTTGCAATGGGAGAAGTGCTTAGCTTTGGGTTCAATCTTGCAGTGTCCTTTCCCAGTGAAAGTAGGGGCAGCAAGGCACGTATTATATTGTTTCCATCAAGGATAAAAAGATGGGGTTTTCATCATAATGCTTGAGTTAATTCCTCTACATCATGTCATCTTGCTTAATGCGTTACTCCGTTCTTTATGAACTTAATACTCTAGATGCATGCTGGATAGGGTCGATGTGTGGAGTAATAGTAGTAGATGCAGAATCGTTTCGGTCTACTTGACACGGACGTGATGCCTATATTCATGATCATTGTCTTAGATATCGTCATAACTTTGAGCTTTTCTATCAATTGCTCAACAGTAATTTGTTCACCCACTGTAATAATTCCTATCTTGAGAGAAGCCTCTAGTGAAACCTATGGCCCCCGGGTCTATTTTCCATCATAAGAGTTTCCAATCTACAATTTCAGTTTCCAATTTACTTTACTTTGCAATCTTTACTTATCGTTCCATAAACTAAAAATACCAAAAATATTACTTTACTGTTTATCATCTCTATCAGATCTCACTTTGCAAATAGCTGTGAAGGGATTGACAGCCCCTTTGTCACGTTGGGTGCAAGTTGGTGTTTGTTTGTGTAGGTATTCGGTGGCTTGCGCGTTGTCTCCTACTGGATTGATACCTTGGTTCTCAAAAACGGATGGAAATACTTACTCTACTTTGCTGCATCACCCTTTCCTCTTCAGGGAAAAAAACAACACAAGCTCAAGAGGTAGCAGGAAGAATTTCTGGCGCCGTTGCCAGGGAGATCTACGCCAAGCTGAGACATACCAAGTACCCATCATAAACTATCATCCCTGGCGTAAGTTGCGAAACTCACGCTTCTTCATGCTCATATCTCCAGTTGAGACATGGGCTGTGCGAAAAGCTTGCTGAAACTGATCCCAAGTGATATTGGCTATAGGGAAAGTGGCTGTGTAATTCTCCCACCATGACGTCTTTGGGCCATCCAATTGGTGTGCGGCAAAAGCACCTTCTCAAAGATCTGCAACCTACAAAGGGTCAACTCCCTTCCAATCTTGCGTAACCAGTCATCCGCAACTATGGGCTCGGTGCTACTGGAAAACACCGGCGGCTGTAACCTCAGAAAACGGGCTAAGTTGTCAACTGGAGGAGGGTTGTTGTTGTTGCCTTGGTTCTGGACTAATATCTGCATCAAGGCATTCTGCTGCTGGATCAACTGGATGATCTCCGGTGGGAAGACAAATCCGGTGTCACGTCTCGGAGGCATCTGATGGGTTTAGAGGGGAGAGATTAGAATAGAAATAGGTCTAGTGAGAAAGCACTGCCCATATGCACATGAGACAAACACAATCATATCATATCACTCAATCAATCAAGCAAGGGCATACAATCGGTCTAGAACTATCGTTACGAAAGTGCTCAGACTACTACTATATACATGGGGAAATACTACTAGTCATATGGTGGTCATCTAGAAATTTTGATCTGTGGAAGACTCCATGATGTACGCTCCAGCTTTGTATTTATAATCATCATCACTATCATCGGGGTCAGAGTCGGTGTCGTCGATGTTGATGTAGTCTTCGGAACGAATCTCCTTGGGTTCATCGTCTTCTCCTCCTAGCGCGGGATCTCCCATGAATACTCCGATCTTCTTTATCAGTTCGTCATTCTTCTCCAATAGTATTGCGATTTCCTCCTCATCTCCATCGCGCGTAGAATTGAGGTCCTCTTCTAGCTCGGCGATCCTTGTCATCGCCTTCTTCAAATATATCATGCTTGCGCACATCTGGTTCTCCTGGCGTCGAATGTGTTGGTTTAGCTCCTAGATGAATGTTGCAATGGACCTATCCCTCCTGGTGCTGACTATCTCCCATTGCTCATCTCGGCGCCCACATATCTGGTAGATAGTATCCTTGAGATCCTTGTGGTAAACTTCGCCAATGCGCCCCATGGCGATGTGAGCTGCCATGCTCTTTCCTAGACTCCAGGTTGGGGCATCAAAGGAAAACTCTATAGGTTCAGTGACTGGCGTGAATGTCCTTCCTGGAACTTGAACTCGAATCATCCAACGCTCCTCTTCTGGTAAAGTGGCGATGTAAGTCCCGGTGAAGCTTGGTATTCCAATGTTCAAGTATCTAGCGGCTTCCTTCAAATGTCGTCCAAAGGGTGTGTCTTCATCCGGTTGTGCAAACTTGTTCCTCGAGTCCGTCATCCTAAAGAGTAGAAAATGGAGAGGAGTCAGAAATGAGTAGAGAAGAGTGACCTATGGCTTTTCTTAGTGGTCATGTCCTACATTCAGCGTGTGCTCTGATACCATCTTGTAGCGACCCGACCTCAAACGGTCAAGTCTTCGTGATGGTGTCATCCTCGGATCGGTAATGTCTTGACACACAGTGCTCGAAGGATTTATAACAAAGTAGAAATCACACACTTATTACATCGAATGTCTCCAAAGAGGACTTATTACAGTAAATATGGCTTAAGGCCATCTAAATAAGATAACAACGGAAGGCTTGAAGATAAAGTGAGTCCATCAACTCCAACGGCATAGCTGAGTGCATGACAAACGACCTAGCGCACCTTACTCCTCGTCTGAAAAGTTTGTAACATAATACGTTGCAGCCCGAAAACGGGTCAGCACATGGAATATGCTGGCAATATAACATAGTAGAGCAATGAACAGATAAATGCTATCACTACATGCATATATGGCTGGTGGAGGCTCTATGGTTATATGATTTTTGTGAAAAGCCAAATTTTCCCTACAACAAAGGAATATATTTTATTGAACTACAAAGTTGGTTGAAAATTATTGAGAAGGTTCCTCCAACTCAATCCCAAAATAATAGTTATAACCCAACAAATTAATTAAGTAAAGTGATGAGATCAAATCAATAATTCGATACTCAAGATGTCCATAACCGGGGACACAGCTAACCATGATTAGTTTATACACTCTGCAGAGGTTTGCGCACTTTTCCCCACAAGACTCGATCTCCTCTGTTGGATTTCTCGCACTACATGGTGTTTGAGAAACGGATGAGCGAGACATAGTCTTTCAGAAGTATTAACTCTTTACTCTGGGTGGACAGTTACACCTACTTTCCCTCTACATCTGCTAGCCCACCACTAAAAAAGGTCACACAACATACTCAACTATGCCAGAGCCCATAATGGCTTGCGGCTGCACACGGAAGTTTCTAGCATGAATAATCTTATGATCCCTTTGAGCCTGGGTGGCGGACCGTAGGATGATCTGCAGTATAACCCGGGATATCCTAGGACAACACTGGATTCCCCAGGTGCCCAAAACAAACAATCCACCCAGATGTGTATTAAAGTTGCCACCTGAAGTTGAACCATTAATTGAACACTCACATCTGTCATGGATACACTCAAACCCAATCCACGTCTACGAGCATAGCATGGCAATTTAAGCATAACGTAGAAGTAACTCCCAGGGTTTGATAATAAACAGGGCAATAGGTTCTAGCTCATCATCTACTTCCCGAACCCACAAGTTAAACACATCCTAATCATGCAATGTTTGAGGATTGTAACTAATGCATAAAAACTGGGTATGAAAAGAGTATGATCAATGTGTTACTTGCCTTGCTGATGATCCGCAAAACCTAGGGACTCGTAGTAGCACGCTTCGCACTCCGGGAATTCTATGGCAAACAAACAATAGCATACATAAGCAATCAAGCAAAGATGCACGGGTAAAACACAAACAAGGAGATCTAACCAGAAAGTTCAACTGAAGAACTCCGGTTTGCAAAAAAGAATCAAATCAAACGGAGCAACGAAACTCAAATTGCGAAAGAAACAAGATCCGATTACTAATCTAGACTAAAGTCAAATTTTACAGTACCAAAATCTTGTTCAAGTTGGTCAAACAGAAAGAGGGCTTCGAGACGAAGATCTAGGCGCTTGAATCGCCTGATTCCGATAGACGAGCGAAAGATAAACTAAAACGAAAATCAGGGCAGAAATCACGATCGAAAATAATCGCGGAAAAACCCTGGAAAAAGAAAAACTGACGAACAGGCTAACGAACGAACGTTCGCTGTCTTTGGCTAACGGATGAACAGCGTTCGTTAAAACGAACGTATGGACGAACGTCCACTAAATAACTAAACCGAAAAAAATAAAACCGACCTAAAATAAAATAACCGAGGGTTTCTAAAAAAACCATACGTTTTTCTAATGAAAACCGGCGGCTACCTCGACGCAGCGTGGCGGCGAGTAACTCCGCGAGGCGGCGTCCGGCGAATGGGCGGGTCGGCGGTGATCGGGCGGCGGGTTGGCGTCCGGCGACGGGTCGGACGCGCGGCGGCGGGCGCATGGGTCGTGGCGGCAGCAAGGCGTCATGAGTTAGGTTAGGGTTTCAGTGGCGGGGCTGGTGGTGGGCTGCGGGGTCGGGGGCGCAGCTTATAAGGCCCAGGGCGGCAGGAGTCCGGGTCACCCCCGGCCCGTAAGTCGGTTCGAACTTTTTTTGTAAAAAAAAATATTCTGACCCGCAGAAAAACAAAGAAAAGAAATACTAAACGGACTCGAAAAAATCCCGAAATAAATTTTCTCCGTCCTCTAAAAATACGCCGGACAAGGTGAACATTTATTTGGGCCTATAATGCAATTTTGAAAAATGCGTATTTTTTCTAATTCGAATAAAATAGCAACAAAATCCAAATAAAATTATTTATTTGATTTTAATATTTTTCCTCCAATATTTCATCTATTTTGGAGAAGTCATATTATCTCCTCTCATATATTTTAAATTCGAAATATTTTCGGAGAGAAAAATCATTAAAACCAAAATGATCCTTGTTTCAATTTTTCATAAAATTCAAATATGAAAATCATGAAATCCCCAACTCTCTCCGCGGGTCCTTGAGTTGCTTAGAATTTCGAGGATCAGAAACGAAAATGCAATAAAAATATGATATGCATGAATGACCTATGTATAACATTCCAAATTGAAAATTTGGGATGTTACACGGCAACATAGCGAGCAATGTCTTGCTTCATGTTAGACCACCAGTACCTTTGACGAATGTCTTGGAACATCTTGGTATTACCCGGATGAATAGACAGTGGGGTATCATGTGCCTCCTTCATAGCCTTGTCTGTCATAAGTTCTAACTAGGGTACCACAAGGCAATCTCTGAAGTACAAAGTTCCATCTTTAGCAAGCGATAAATCTCTAGCTTTCTCAAAAGCAAGATCCCGTCTCATCTGATCAACTTCAGCGTCTTTTGCTTGTGTAGACTTAATAGCTTCCTCAAGAGTTGGTTCTAGGACAAGGGTATTAAGAGAACCTCGTGGGACGATATGAAGGTTCAACTTGCGAAGTTCTTCATGAATTGGGGGTTGAGCTTGCTGAACCATGAGGTTATTGCAATAAGCCTTGCGACTCAAATCATCGGCCATAACAGTAGCCTTGCCAGGGGTATATGAAATACTATAGTCATAGTCTGTAATTGCTTCCACGCATCTCTGTTGTCGAAGATTTAGATCCAGCTGAGTAAACAGATACTTCAGACTTTGATGATTAGTATAGATCTCACATCGATTATCGAGAAGGTAATGTCACCATAGCTTCAGAGCATAGATATACAACAAGTTCGAGATCATGAACTGGGTAGTTCTCTTCATGAGGACACAACTTTTGAGAGGCATAAACAATCACCTTGCACTGTTGCATTAGGAAACAACCTAATCCTTGTTGAGATGCATCACAATAAATCTTGAAATCCTAGCGACAATTTGGAGGAGCAAGCACTGGTGCAGATGTCAGCTTGTCCTTGAGTGTTTGGAAACTTTCCTGACATTTGTTTGTCCACTCAAACTTAACACCTCTGTGAAGCAGATTGGTCAGGGGCTTGACAATCTGGGAAAAGTTCTCGACAAAATGGCATCAATAGCTGGTGAGTCCGAGAAAACTTCTGACTTGCATAACATTCTTCGAAGGAGTCCAGTCAAGAATATCCTGAACTCGTTCTGGGTTGATAGCAGTACCATCCTTGGAAATCACATGACCAAGGTAGGTCACTTTGGATAACCAGAATTCACACTTGGAATATTTGGCATATAGTTGAAGCTCTCGAAGCTTTTCTATAACAAGACAAAGATGTTCAAAGATGTTCTTCCTTATTCTTGGAATACACCAGGATATCATCCAGATAAACTATGACAAACTTGTCGAGGTAATCCATGAAGGTATAGTTCATCAAGCAGGTGAACGTTGCTGGAGCATTGGTTAAGCCAAAAGACATGACAGTGTACTCGTAAGAACCATAGCGAGTAAAGAAGGCTGTCATTGGAATGTCCTCTTCACGAACTCGGACCTGGTGATATCCCAATCTCAAATCAAGTTTAGAGAATACTAAGGAACTAGCAAGTTGATCACACAGATCGTTGATTCTGGGAAGCGGATACTTGTTCTGAATTGTTGCTTGGTTGATAGATTGATAATCTTGAACCAACCGATTTGTTCCATCCTTCTTCTTAACAAAGGGAGAAGGTGCTACCCAAGCAGAGGAACTAGGATGAATGAAACCCTTACAAAGGGATTTGTCAACTTCCTCCTTAAGTTCAAGGAGTTCATGCGGCGGCATCCTGTATGGGCGCTTGGCAATAGGAGTAGTGCTTGGTTTCAAGTCTATGACGAATTCGACAGCTCTAGCAGGGGGTATTCCTGGAAGTTCTTCTAGAAAGACATCTTGGAATTCATGAACGACTGGGATGTTCTCTATTCCCTCAAGAGGTGAATCATTTAATGCATTCAGTGCATATATCTGGCTCTCGGCATTCTGGGCTGTTCGGGCTGAGTATGGGATTGTCTGGCCAGAAGGGTGAGTGAGCCAGACTATTTCAGTTACACAGTCAATCAAGGTTTGATGAGGACCCAACCAATTCATGCCCAGAATGACATCTATGGTAGAAACCTTGAGGGACATAAGTGAAGTAGTGAATACTAACCCTCTAATTTCAATGTGGTTGTTGTGGGCTATCATCGAGGTATCCCACCTGGATCCTGGAGAGCTAACCACCAACAGAGGGTACAAGTTTTCACAGATAACTCTTGCTTGCATGCAAACGCTTCAGAAATGAAAGAATGTAACGCTCCTGAATAAAAAATAATAGAAGCTGGGACTAAATTCACTAGAAGGGTAGCCCGAGATTCGATCGTCGGTATCTTCATACCTAGTTCAATCTTGTTACCGGTAAGTCTCTTTACTCGTTCTGTAATACATCACCCCGCAACTAACTCATTAGCCACTTTGCTTGCAAGGCTTCTTATGATGTGTATTACCGAGAGGGCCCAGAGATACCTCTCCGATACTCGGAGTGACAAGTCCTAATCTTGATCTATGCCAACCAAACAAACACCTTCGGAGATACCTGTAGAGCATCTTTATAATCACCCAGTTACGTTGCGATGTTTGATAGCACACAAGGTATTCCTCCGGTATCGGGAGTTACATAATATCATAGTCAAAGGAATATGTATATGACATGAAGAAAGTAATAGCAATAAAACTGAACGATCAATATGATATGCTAACAGATGGGTCTTGTCCAAATGACAACACACGTCTATGGTTAGGAAACTTAACCATCTTTGATTAACGAGCTAGTCTAGTAGAGGCTTACTAGGGACACGGTGTTTTGTCTATGTATCCACACATGTATCAAGTTTCAGGTTAATACAATTCTAGCATGAATAATAAACATTTATCATGATATAAGGAAATATAAAATAACAACTTTATTATTGCCTCTAGGGCATATTTCCTTTAGTTGTAGGATAGGTTTGCAAGATAATAAAGAGCACGTAAATAAAAAATAGGGGCTGTTTAGATAAAGAAACAATTGCGTTAGTTTAACGAGTGTGGAGAAGTGGTGGTAGGAGTTGCAGAATTGTCCCTAAGCAATTGACTATGTTACTAGACCGATAGCAAGTTTTATGTGGGAGAGGCCACTGCTAGCATGTCATCCCTTGCTTGGAATTCTATGCAATTATGATTGGAACTATTAGCAAGCATCCGCATCAACTAACATTCATTAAGGTAAACCCCCACCATAGCATTAAGATATATTGGGCCCCCTTCAATCCCACATGCATCAATTTCTTTGCTAGGCTGAAGCTGCTATCACCCTTGCTCTCCAATACATAGTCCTATCAACATACAGCTAACCCTATGGTTTGATCCACACACACGCTCATATGATGGGCACCAAAGGACATCACCATAACCACAAGCAAATTAAACCAATCATAGCAATTCACCAATCACTGATAGGACAATAAAAATCTACTCAGACATCATAGGATGGCAACACACCATTGGATAATAATATGAAGCATAAAGCACCATGTTCAAGTAGATGGCACAGTGGGTTGCGGGAGAGAGGACCGCTGAATATAGATGGGGGACGGTGATGAAGATGTTGGGGAAGATGACGGAGGTGTTGGTGTAGATCGCCGTCACACGATGGTTGCCCCGGCGGCGTTCCGGCGCCACCGGGAGAGAGGGGGAGAGAGCCCCCTCCTTATTATTCTTCCTTGAACTCCCCCCTAGATGGGAGGAGGGTTTCCCCTTTGGTCCATGGCCTCCATGGCGGCGGAGGGGCCAGAGCCCCTCCAAGATTGGATCTCTCTCTCTGTTTCTTTATGTTTCTGCGCTCCCAGATTCTGGCCTTTCACCGTTTCTTAAATTCCCGGAGATCCGTAACTCCGATTGGGTTGAAATTTTAGCACGATTTTTATCTGGACATTAGCTTTCTTGTAGAAAAATAAGGGCATCAACCGCCTTACGGGGTGACCACAAGGGCCTAGGGCACGCCCTACCCCTTGGGGCGCGCCCCTCACCCTTGTGGGCCCCTCGGACATCGTCTCGCGTTGATTACACTTCTCAAAATTCACATATATTCCCAAAAAAATATCCGTAAGTTTTATCCCGTTTGGACTCCGTTTGATATGGATTTTCTACAAAACAAAAAACATGCAACAAACATGAACTGGACGGGCACTGTATCAATATGTTAGTCCAAGAAAATCATATAAATTGTTGCCAAAAGTATGTAAAAGTTGTACAATATTGGCATGGAACAATCAAAAAATTATAAATACGATGGAGAAGTATCATTGAGAAACCCACACTCTAAGCGATTTGAGTTTAAAATCCACCTAGAGAAAAACCCTAGAGCCGAAGAATTAGATAGTGCTTCAGCATCACTGGAATCTAAGTTTAGTACGCTCTGCCTATTACTCTTGACAGCTGCAAACTCTCTAGACGGTTAGGTGTCAATCTCTTCAGAGACCAAGAGTGATTGTGGCTATCGAAGAAGAAGTTTGTAAAGGTTCGGAGATTGCCTTCAAGTATTTACCACGATTGATCGGCATCGGTTGACGAATCGATTGCCGAGGAGAATAGGGTGAAGAGAGTTTATCTTTCGTGTTAAGTCACAACCCCTCCAACCATACTTAGTCCTTGTGGAGAAGGACGAACTGGTCGAACAAATACCTTGTCACCATCAATCATATTCGGTTACCTCTATCACTTATGTTTACATTTGATGCATTTCATTCGTGTGATTTAGTTCGATGCATGCCTTAGTTTCCCTTCAGTACTCTGTTGTAGTTCCTCATAGTCCGTTTATTGTTAACTCCACTACTGGGTTCTGAGAGATTTAAGTTTTCCAAAGAAAATTTAAAACTCCCATTCACCCCCCTGGCAGACATACTTTGTTCCTACAATTGGTATGAGAGCAAGCTACTCCTTGACTCTGCTCATTTTAGTCTAACGACTTTGGAGTTTAAGTATGTCCTCAGTGAACTACAAGTTGCATCTCAAGATTCCCATATTCAATGGGACAGACTATCCCTTCTGCAAGGAGAAGATGAAGATCCATCTTTGAGCTATAGATGATGATATGTGGAACGTGGTGCATATCGGGTTCACAGTTGTTATTCCTCAAGCTCCTACCGATGAAGAAAAGAAGCTCATTGAACTAGATGCTCAAGCCAAAGATGAAATTTGTGGCCATCTCTCTCGAGCTCAATTCCTTCGGTATCGCCAGTGTTAAACTATAAAGTAGCCGTTGATGTCCTCGAAAAGATCAATGATGGAGTTTCAACTCAGAAAGAAGCTAGTATTGATACTCTTCGAGCGAAGTTCAGTCGCTTCAAGCACATTGGAAATGAAAGTTGTCAGCAAACCTTCGGTCGCCTCAGTGACATAGCAAGTGAACTTCAAGGACTTGGCGCCAAAGACATCACTGACCATGAAGTTGTGAAGAAACTGCTTCAATCTCTTGACAGTTCATTTGACACGCTTGTTCTGATGATTCGAGAGCGTCCTGACTTCAAAAGCCTCAACTCTGCTGATGTTATGGAAAGACTGAACACTCACGAAGAACAAGAAGAAGAGAAGAGATATCTAAATGGCTCAACTAAACGCAAAAATCATGGTCTCAAAGTTGTGGCTGATTCCTCCTCAGATGGAAATGACGAAGAAGATTCAGATGATCCAGAACGGCTCAATAAAGATCTCACACTGATCACGAAACGATTCCAACGTTTCCACAAGAAGAGCCAGTTCTAGAAAAGAAGTTCAAGCAACCCTGGGGGTTCGAAATATTCAAAACCTGTCAGAGAATACACCTGTTTCAAGTGGAAAAAGCCCGGACACATCATTTTGTACTGCCCTCTCTGGGAAGATGAAATCTGTGCTAGTGGGAGATATGATTCGGGAAACTATCGAGGCAAAAGCAAGAACAAGAACTACGACTCTGATGATGAGAAGAAAACGAAGAAGTTCTTCAAGAAGAAGGACAGCTCCACCTCAAAATCATCGTCAAGATCTTCCTCAAAGAATCCAAGTCCTCCTCCAACTGCAAGAATACTTCTCGCAAGGCCAAGGCATACATCGGCAAGGAGATGGATTCTGAAGAAGAAGAATCCTCCGCTTCCGAAGAAGAAAATGAGTCAGATAAGGACTCCGACTCAGGCATGGCTGGTATAGCATGCACCTCTTCTCCCACAATGAATTTGTTCGGGAACCCGTCAAGCAACGATGAAACTGCTACCTACTGCTTCATGGCCAAGGCTTCGAAAGAAAAGGTATCCTCCAAATATCACAAAGTTCACTCCAGTGATCAATATTCTTCTGATGAGGATGGCCATGCTAAGTTGATCAAAATTTTCAACATACAACAAAATTCTCTTGAGAAAATTGAGAAAACCCTCAGGAAGTCTGAAGGGTTGTTGGTTGAGGAGATGGAGAAAAATCAGTCATTGACCGAAGAGTATTCCATTCTCAAGTCACGAATGGGTGAACTCTCAACTCATCATGATTTTCTCTCAGCAGACCATGAAAGATTGACCTACGATTACCTGAAAAGGAAACAGGAACTCGAGGCACTAAGAGAGGCTCATGGAGATTTGATGAGAGAAAATTCTCTTCTCACCCAACAACTCAAGGATAACCCTGAAGTGTTTGAGTCACCTTGTTTAAAATGCCTTGAACGAAACAATGCTGAATCAAATGCTGAATCATCTGTGAGTACTAACCCCTCGATCAAGGAAAAAGGTTCTGTTTCTGGTGAAAATGCTAGGATGAAGGATCTTCTTCAGACTAGATTGTTCAAATCTCTCAAAGGACACCAAACCCTTTGCGATGTTCTGAAGAAATCTATTCTTCACAAAAATCCCATAAAGGAAGGTATCGATTTTGAAAGGAAACTGAATGAAAATGGAACCTATTGGGAACCACATCAATATCCTCAAACTGTGTGGGTTCCTGCAAAGAGCAAAACGCTCGATCTAGCATTACTTTCAGGATAAAACTCTCCCATTCCTAAGTATCCTAATGATGATTCCCTAGACAACTATAAGTTGTTCAAGAATCAACATGGAGAGACTGTTGCTCCCTATGTTAGACCAAACAATAGGAATGGCCCCCCAAAGAAGACTATTTGGGTGCCTAAGAAAACTGTTGATGCTTTGCCTGTTTCTACTTGACTAACCATGCAGGCACAAGGAACTCGACAGAATGAATATATGCATACTGGATAAAATCACTATGCTCATTCATTTGGAAAGAATTTCAATGCTTACTCTTTCAATTATACTCGCGCCTCATCGAGCAACAACTATGCTTATCAAAAGAAATCATATCCTACTCGTTCATTTGTTTCGAAGCCACCTGCAAAGATGTGGGTGGTTAAGAAAGCCTAATTCTTCTACAGGACCATGTCTTCGGGTGCACTGAATGGATTATGGATAGTGGATGACTAGTCATATGGCCAAAGACAGGTCATTCTTTGTCGACCCCAACTTAACTGCTTCTCCTTTGAAGTATATCACTTTTGGCGACAACAACAAGGGAAAGGTAATTGGGCTAGGTAAAATTGCTATTTCTAAGGACAAATCTATTGATGATGTGCTACTTGTTCAATCCCTTGGATTCAATCTTATGTCAGTTGGCAAGCTATGTGATTTAGGCATGCTAGTTTTATTTTCTATATCCAAATGCATTGTCTTCATGGCCTCTGACCATTCCTTCATCTTTGAGGGAATTAGAAAGGGTGATCTTTATATTGTGGATTTCTCTAAGGGTCCCTCAGTCCAATATTGTTTGCTTCCAAAAGCAACCGAAGGATGGTTGTGGCACCGTAGACTTGGTCATGCAGGTATGAGAAATTTGCAGATCCTGGTGAAGAAAAATCATCTCCGTGGCATTCCCGATGAGAAATTCGACAGGAAACATTCTGTGCTGCTTGTGAGGCTAGTAAATTGGCTAAGAAGCATCACTCTTCCAAGACAGTTATGACCACAACAAGACCACTGGAAATTCTTCATATGGATTTATACGATCCTCAAAATTATGCAAGCTTCAGTGGCAGTCATTATGTTCTGGTTATTGTTGATGATTTCTCTCGATACAGTTGGGTATTCTTTCTAGAAGACAAGACCTGTACTCCAGATATCTTCAAAAGCTTCACTAAGAAGGACCAGAATAAGAAGCCGACCCGAAATGGCGCTCCCACCCACCCACCCACCCCTAAACCCTAGCCCACCGGCGATCTCCACTCCTCTCCACCAATTTGGTGGATTGATCCACTCATCTTGTTCGGCGTCTTGAGATCTCTCTGATTATGTCTTCGGTGATGGATTCTTCTTCAGGATCTACCCTTGATCTGGACTTCTCCAGGGGTAGAGTTTTTGCAGATGAAATCTATAGGGCGTCTGGCCTTACTGTCCATCCCATGGATGGCAGAGGGGCATTTACCCTGGTTGTCTCCTTTAGCAGGCATGAATTTAGGCTTGATGAGGATTCTGTGGCAGCCGCACTGGAATCAACATTGGGAGGATCGGCCATTGATCTCTGGGTCTCGTATATTGCTGATAAGGTATTTAGTTTCAATGTTTCATGCAAGGATGTTGGTTTTCATATTGTGGACACTAGATCATATTCTTGTCCTCAATTCAAATGCTATTTTCATCTGTGGGGAAAATGGGGCCCAAATTGGTTACGTGAATTCAAAATTTGGAAGAAAGAGTGTGATGCTGAGTGGATCTTGGTCAGTCCTTCTAAACGTAGAGCAGCCTTGGGCCTCCTTGCAATGCACAAACCCCCGTCAAAATCAGCATTTAAATCCAGGTCTTCTATTCAGAAAAAGTTATCTTTTGCTACGTTTCAAAAATATGATGCATGCAAAGGGTATAGATATCATGCTATGACTGAGTGCATTGGGGACATTGAGAGTGCTGGCTATGAGATTTCTGATAGGGAGCGTGAGGTAATTTCTCCGCCACAATCGGATGTTCTTAATTGGACTGTTGCTTTGCCACCGATCATCTTTGGCACTGTGAGCTCGTCGGAGATCCAACTGCGTTTGGCGTCTAGGGGTACTACCTCGGATCTCGCGCCGGCAGGTTCGGGCGGGATTTCTGGTCCTCAAATTTTGCCTCTTTTGGGTCCTTCGGTAGCCGGCCCATCTAGCTCTAATGCTGTGCCGAGCCCATCTCAGGCTGAGGTCTCTTTTGATCAAATGATAAATGATATGGTTGATGAAATTGTTACATGTCAGACTTGTTTTAAGCGGGGCCATTTTTCTTCTTCTTGCATGTCAACTTTAAAGTGCTTGGGCTGTTCTCGGGTTGGACACAGTAGGCGTGATTGCGCCCGTTTCGCTAAGAGATTGGGTCTGGTTTGGAAACCCAAGCCCGCTAACGATTCAGTTTCCGAGGCAATAGCTTCTGAGGAGCGAGAATATCTCCTGTCAGGATTTCTACCTAGCAGGGACTCTTCGGTTTTGATTGCACCGTCCACATCGCCTAACTCTGTTCATCTTGGTCCCGGGGCGCCTCGGCTCTCCGCTAGCTCCACCGCCGCCGCCTCCTGAGCCACCTTCGCCAGCGCCACCCATGGCCAACTTCCCCATTGATCCAATGCAGTATGTCCCGGCCGGACATCACATCATCGATGCGGGGGATGCAAGATGGCCGTGTACCTTTGTCACGCCGCATGTCCCTATCGTGCGCCGTCATGAAGACTACATGCTTCTTTGAGGTCATCTTTGGTGCCGCTGCCAATGAGATTGGTGCTGCTCGTGAGGAGGTTGCTGAATGGTTGGAAGCTCATGGATATCAGGTTCGTTCTGTTCAGTCGTGGATCAATGCTGTTGGGCTGTTTCAAGTTAGGTATCCCGTAGTTCGTTTTTCTCTCCTCCAACTCCCTCCACAACACCTTGGCAATGATTGGTTTGTTCGCTTTATGAAGCATGATGAGGGGGAGGGATTTCATGGAGCTCAGGGTTTTCGTCAGGATTTGATTATGCTACTGGGCATCCCTCTGGATCTTCGCAATACTGATAATATTAGAGCGGCAGTGAACACTTTTGGCAAATTCCATCATTGGAACAATGAGGATCCATATTTAGTCAGATCACTAGTGTTTGCTTCCTTTCCTAAGGACGTTTTGGTGCCTCGTGATGTCGTTTTCAATGATTATGCTGCATGGGGTGGGGCAAGAGTGTCATGGACAGTGCCCATATACATCATTGGTGCCAACTTTGCAGAGAAAATGCCACAAGATGAGGATTGGATGCCAATTAATGGAAATCCTCACCCCCTTCCTGGGGTGCCCTTTCCTGAACTTCCTCAATTCATCTTGCCTAACTACCCTGCTTTAGGTTGGAATGGGGTGCCACAACCTCCTCCAGAGCAACCTAATATGGGGGGTAACAATTGGGGCAATGCAGTTTGGGGAGAAGATGATCAAGTGCAGAATGATGTGGAAGTGGAACAAGAGTCCATGGTGCTTGATAACTCAGAAGATCATTCTTTATCAGTGGAACAGCATATCCAGCCAAATTTTGTACTTGTTGTCGATGTGGATCAACCTGAGGTGCCAGAAGTTGGACAGGAGCAACCAGTTGCTGTGGAAAACAATATTGCTCCTGTTTACAATCCTGATGATTGGGCTTTGGTGGTCTATCAGCCACCTGCACCTCAACTTCAAATTCAACCCTTCATGGAGGAATCCACTGTGTTTAGGTGGCTTCAGATGTTTTTGCTGCTAAAGTTGTGTTTGGGCCTGAGTTGCCCCCTGAGATGACCTTCAGAAGGAATTTTGAGGCCATCTTGCATTCAGATATCTGCTATGAAATCCCCAAGCCAATACAGGTGTTGCCTTTGCTATCTGTTTTGCTCTCTAAAATAAGCTGGGACTTGGCCTTTGAGGTGCCAAGCCTGCCCTATTATAACACTGCTGACTGGAGCACGGGCACATGGCTAGGGCTCTTTTTCCAGTTCAACAGATTGAGTCATCTCCTATTGGTGAGGCAGAACAGTTTAGTGAGCCACTTGAACAATGTGAAGTTGAGCAGAGAAAGGTTAGAAGGCCCAGGAAAACCATGGCTCCCACTCCAGTTGTGGAAACTTCAGTAAGGAGGTGCACTCGAGGATCTCTGCAGAGAGATGGCTTCAAACAAACTTATCAGGAGCTTCCAATGCAGGCAAAGAGGAGGAAGCCCAAGGCCAAGCCCTTCTCATTCTGATGTCACAGAACATGTAGGATGAGCCAATTGAAGATCTTCCACCACCTACTCCTATATCCAAGCTGCAGCAGATTGGCCAGGAGTTGGGCATTGCTGATGATCTGATTACTGTGGAGCAGCTTATGGCTGATCCCTCTACTCCAAAAAACAATACTTTCAATGTTTAGTTGTCAACTGGCTAGTTGGGGGTGGCAAGTGTTCTGTTTATCAGGGTTCTTATGTTTTGATTATGTCTGTAATAATCTAACTGTATCATGCTGGACATGTGTGCTTGTTGAGGATGGTGGCATTAGGTGTCATTAGAATATTCTATCTGCTCTTTTTGGTTTAAATGAGTAATGCTTGTAAGAACTGGAGTGTTTTGTCTTTGGAATGTTAGGGGTTTAAATTCGAAGCTAGGAAAAGAGCATCAGACAGAAGTTGGAGGAAAGCCAGTGTGTTATTGCCTGCCTCCAGGAGACCAAATGTGCATCTTTTGATTCCAGATCTATTAGATCTTTTTGCCCTAAAAGATTTGATAGCTTTGCTTTTTCCCTTCTGAGGGTGCTTCTGGGGGCATTTTGATAGTGTGGAATTCTTCAGTTTTCTGGGGCACTGTAGTTGAAATTCAACAGTTTGTAGTTGTAATTCAGTTTATCTCCAAGCAAAATAATGAGCACTGGTCTCTTGTTTCTGTGTATGGTCCATGCCAAGGGGAGGCTAGGGACATTTTTGTCAGCTGGTTATATAACTTGCAAATACCAATGGGTGATAAGCGGCTCTTGGTGGGTGATTTCAACTTCATGAGATCTCCGGAGAATAGAAATTTACACAGTGGTGATCTGAATGATATATTCATTTTAATGAAATAATCGCACATCTTGGGCTGCTTGAGTTACCACTTAAAGGGAGATCTTATACATGGTCTAACATGCAGGATAATCCTTTGCTAGAGCAGTTAGATTGGTTTTTACTTCGCTGATTGGATCTCTTCATATCCCATGATGAAGTGTTGCCAGCTAGAAGCGCATCGATCATGTGCCATGTGTGGTGACAATTAAGACTTCTATACCTAAATCTTCTATATTTATGTTTGAGAACTAATGGGTTGATCTTGAGGGGTTTAAAGATTGCTTACAGAAAGCTTGACAGAAGCCATCCCACAAAACTCATATCACTGCCAAAATTGCTCAGAAATTTAAAACCTTGAGAGGGGCCCTTAAGAGATGGCAGATGAGTTTCTCTAAGCTTAAAATGCTGATTTCAAGATGCAATGAGGTCATTTTGTGTCTTGATGGCCTTGAAGAGGCTAGACCTTTATATAGACCTGAATTTAATTTCAGGAAGGTGGTCAAAATGCATGTGGAAAAGCTTTTGCATCTTCAGTTTGTATACTGGAAGAAGAGGTGTACAATCAGGTATATAAAACTTGGTGGGGAGAATACCAAGTTTTTCCATGCTATGGCCACTGAGAGGCATAGAAGAAATTCCATTGCTTCTCTGACAGATATTGATGGGACTGTAGTCTCTAGTCATTCTCAGATGGAGGGCATCATATGGAATTGTTTTAAAAATAGAATGGGAGTTTCTGCTGGTATAGTAATGGGTTTTGACCTGAATGCTCTGCTGCAGCCAATTGATGGTCTAGATTTCTTAACTGAACCATTTACAAAAGAGGAAATGGATGACACTGTCAAGCATATGCCCATTGACAAGGCCCCTGGCCCAGATGGTTTCAATGGGTTATTTTTCAAGAAATGTTGGCACATTATTTGTCATGATTTTTATGAGCTGGCTGAAACTTTTCATGATGGCACTGCAAACTTGGAGAACATAAATGGTTCTTATATTACACTCATCCCCAAAAAATTGGCCCCTGAAGGTGTTGGTGATTATAGGCCAATTTCCTTGACTGGGATGGGCCTCAAATTTCTGTCCAAAATGGCTGCTAACAGGTTTCAGAGGATAATTATGAAATGTATACATAAGAATCAATATGGTTTATTAAAAGCAGGACAATACAGGACTGTATTGGCTGGTCACTTGAATATCTGCACCAATGCCATCAATCAAAGAGACCTCTTGTTATTCTTAAACTGGATTTTGAGAAAGCCTTTGATTCCATTGAGCATGAAGCTATTCTGCTCATTCTCAAGCACAAGGGATTCAATCAAAAATGGATTTCCTGGGTTAAGCAACTGCTAACAACTGGAACTTCTTCTGTACTCTTAAATGGAGTACCTGGCAAACAGTTTCTTTGCAAAAAGGGAGTTAGGCAAGGAGACTGCCTTTCACCCCACTTTTTGTGATTCTTCTTGACCTCTTGCAATCGGTAGTAAATGATATGTTCAAAAGGGGTATTTTAAAGTCGCCAATCCCGTGTCATGACCAAGACTATCCTATAGTTCAGTATGCTGATGATACCCTAATCATCCTGCCAGCAGACAGAACTCAAGTTTTCGCTCTCAAGGACATGCTTCATGTGTTCTCCACCTCTACTGGACTAGTGGTCAATTACCACAAATCATCCATGGTACCTATTAATGTGGATGAGAACACTACCACCAGTTTGGCTGCTGCTTTTGGATTCCAGGTTGGCAAAATGCCCTTCACATATCTTGGACTGCCTGTTGGTACTACCAGACCCAAAATGGTGGATTTCATGCCCCTTTTTGATTGCATGGAGAGAAGAATGACAGCTAGCTCTTCTTTCTTAAATCAGGGGGAAAGGCTTCATTTCTTAAATTCTGCTTTGTCTTCCATGCCCATTTTCTATCTTGGCTGCCTCCTTGTTCCTGCAGGGATTTTAAAACAATTGGAGAGAATACAAAGGCAATGCTTGTGGAGAAAACACAGAGATGAGCCCTCACCATCCTTGGCACCTTGGGACCTCATTTGCAGACCAAAAAACAAAGGAGAGCTGGGTATCTTAAATCTGGGTGTACATAACATGGCTCTTTTGATGAAACATTTACAAATATTCTTAAATAGGGTGGATTTGCCATGGGTCTCACTTATTTGGGATACATATTATCACTCTTCTGTACCACAGTCTTGATAGTTGTGGATCTTTTGGTGGAAAGATATATGTAAACTGCTGGATCATTTCAGGAGCACAACTTGGGTTCAGATCAACTCTAGGACTTCAGCTCTGTTTTGGTCTGATAAGTGGAAGATTGATGAAATAGTGGTCACCTTGCAAACCAGATTTCCAAGGCTCTTTTCTTATGTCAAGGATCCTTGGATTACAGTCTCTGAGGCTTTCCAATCACAGAACTTAACACAGTTGTTTCACTTACCTTTATCTGCACAAGCTTATCAGGAGTGTCTGACTGTGCAAAATTTGATGGCCCATTGTAATAGGGAAGTGGAAGCAAAGACATTTGGTTCTGGCAGGGATCTAGCCAACCTTTTAAGCCCAAACTGTTCTATTCCTTCTTGCACTCCCACATGTCTTTCAACCCTCTCCTTTTGTGGATTTGGAGATCTTCCTGCACAATGAAAATCAAGGTGTTTGCTTGGATGTTAATCATGGATAGACTAAATACCAAAGACATGGTTGAAAGAAGGCACTGGCATTTGGAGGATGGGGTGAATTGTGTTCTCTGTCCCTTGGTGACACGTGAGACCAGAAACCATCTATTCTTTGAATGTAATTTCAGTGTTAGAATATGGAATTACCTTCAAATTTCATGGCCACCTGGAGATGATATGTCCACAATTGTCATGCAAGCAAAGAAAGATTTTGCTAAACCTTTCTTTACTGAGGTTGTCTTTATTGCCTGCTGGAATATTTGGATAATGAGAAATGCTAGAGTTTTCAGGCATGAGAGACCAAGCTTTAATAGATGGAGAAGTGCCTTCATCCATGATATTTCACTCATGCAGCATAGAGTCAAGCAAAGATACAAGGAGGAGCTGATTAGATGGATTTCTTTCTTGCCTCCTTGAGGTTTTTTTTATCTAGTATCTTAGTCTAGTCTTTATTTCTCTTTTTGTTTAGACTAGATTACCTCTTGTAATCCATGTACTTTCATGTACTCTTTATTAATAAATTCTTAATGCTGTGGGGGGTTTTCCCTACAGTCACCAGTCAAAAAAAAGAAGGACCAGAATGAATATGATGTGCGAATCAAGCACGTCGGAAGTGACAATGGAACCGAGTTCAAGAATACTCATATTGTTGAATTCCTCGATGAACATGGCATTACTCATGAGTTCTCTGCTGCATACACTCCCAATAGAATGGAGTTGTTGAACGAAAGAACATAACTCTAATTGAAATGGCAAGAACAATGCTTAGTGAGCACAAAACTCCCATTCGTTTCTGGGCTGATGCTATTAACACTGCTTGCCATGTTATCAGTCGAGTTTATCTTCACAAGTTACTTAAGAAAACTTCATATGTTTTCATCACTGGCAAGAAACCAAATGTTTCTTAGCTGCGTGTTTTTGGTGCACCTTGTTACATTCTTGATATGAACCATTCCTCCAAGTTTGCACCTAAGGCACATGAAGGTTTTCTTCTCGGTTATGGCTCAAACTCGCATACTTATCGAGTATATAACTCTCACTACATGAAAGTTATGGAAATGGTAAATGTGCGGTTTGATGAATCTAGCGGCTCTCAAAATGAGCACTTGCCAAATGTGATAGATGAACCGCTGATATTGGATGCTATTCGGCAAATGGCCATTGGGAGCGTCAAGCGTGTTGAAGGAAATGTACCTGAGTCCTCTGATGATGATACTCCTATGACTCGAAGTAGAACTCGTCAAACCACTGCTGAAGCAAATGTTGCTCAAATTGGAAATGGAAATCAAAATCCAAATGCCGATCAAAATGGCAATCCTAAAGGGAATGATGATACAAATAGTGATGATAATGATGATGACCATCATGAAGAAAATGCTCATCCTCGTGTGACAAATCGAGTTGATCCTTCACTAATTCTCGATGAGATTGAGAATCCAGGTTATCGACCCACAACTCCTTCGCGCACTTATTTGGCTAACTACTATGGCCATTTCTCTTTTGTTTCATTGGTAGAACCTACCAAATATGAACAAGCTATGAATGATCCAGATTGGATCAATGCCATGCAAGAAGAGTTGGTTCAATTCGAATTGAATGATGTGTGGGAACTGGTTGACAAACCTAATCCCAAGAAGTACAATATCATTGCCACAAAATGGATTTTCGGAAATAAGCAAGATGAAAATGCTATTGTTGTGAGAAACAAAGCATGACTTGTTGCTCAAGGGTACACAGAGGTAGAGGGTATTGATTTCGGTGAAACATATGCTCATGTTGGATGCCTTGAGGCAATTCACATTCTTCTCGCTTATGCAAATTACAATGGCATCTTGCTTTATCAAATGGATGTGAAAAGTGCTTTCCTCAATGGTGAAATTGATGAGGAAGTTTATGTTAGACAACCACATGGCTTTGAACACCCTGAGTTTCCTAACAAAGTTTTAAGGTTGAAGAAAGCTTTATATGGGCTAAAGCAAGCCCCTCGAGCATGGTATGACACCCTGAAGAAGTTTTTGCTTG
The DNA here is from genome assembly GCA_021605145.1 of Aegilops bicornis. Classification (NCBI taxonomy): domain Eukaryota; kingdom Viridiplantae; phylum Streptophyta; class Magnoliopsida; order Poales; family Poaceae; genus Aegilops; species Aegilops bicornis. The sequence continues at coordinate 344,813,534 of CM038670.1, forward strand.
ACAAAGGGTTCAAGCCAGGATCCATAGGTCCCACACTTTTTACTCGTGTAGTTGACAATGATTTATTTGTTTGTCAAATATATGTGGATGATATTATCTTCCTGTGCTAACAATGCTTGCATCTTAGAATTCAGGAAAATGATGTTCGATAAATATCAAATGTCCATGATGGGTGAACTGAAATTCTTTCTCGGACTGCAAATACATTCACGAGCGAATGTCATCTTCATTTCTCAAGAGAAATATCTGAAGGAGTGCCTGAATAAGTTCAAAATGCAAGATTCCAAAATGAAGGGCTATAAAACTCTAATGACCATGAATTGTAAGCTTGATGCAGATGTGTATGGTAAGGATTACGATCAGAAAGCCTATTATTCGATGATTGGATCTCTTCTTTACCTATGTGCATCCAGACCTGACATTATGTTGAGTGTTTGCATGTGTGCCCGCTATCAAGCTGCACCGAAATAATCGCATCACCAAGCGGTCAAGCGCATTCTGAGATATTTGGCTCACACCCCAACCTTAGGTTTATGGTATCCTAAGGTAGCACAGTTTGATCTTGTTGGATATTGATAACCCAGAAGTATAGGGGATTGCAACAGTTTTCGAGGGTAGAGTATTCAACCCAAATTTATTGATTCGACACAAGGGGAGCCAAAGAATATTCTCAAGTACTAGCTGCTGAGTTGTCAATTCAACCACACCTGAAAGACTTAATATCTGCAGCAAAATATTTAGTAGAAAAGTAGTATGGAAGTAATGGAAACGGTGGCAAAAGTAGTAATAGCAGTTTTGTAGCAATTGTAACAATGGCAACGATAAAGTAACGTAACAAAGATCAATATGTGAAAAGCTCGTAGGCAATGGATCAATGATGGATAATTATGTCGGATGGCATTCATCATGCCACAGTTATAACCTAGGGTGACATAGAACTAGCTCCAATTCATCAATATAATGTAGGCATGTATTCCGAATATAGTCATACATGCTTATGGAAAAGAACATGCATGACATCTTTTGTCCTACCCTCTCGTGGCAGCGGGGTCCTAATGGAAACTAAGGGATATTAAGGCCTCCGTTTAATAGATATCCGGACCATAACTACGGTAATCACCAAAAAGAATCCCAATTATTGTCACCTTGGGGTATGCGGATCATAACTTGTAATAGGTATCCACAACTTGCAAGATAGGATCAAGAACACAAATATATTCATGAAAACATAATAGGTTCGGATCTGAAATCATGGCACTTAGGCCCTAGTGACAAGCGTTAAGCATAGCAAAGTCATAGCAACATTTATCTCAGAAAATAGTGGATACTAGGGATCAAACCCTAACAAAACTAACTCGATTACATGATAAATCTCATCCAACCCATCACCGTCCAGCAAGCCTACGATGGAATTACTCACGCACGGCGGTGAGCATCATGTAATTGGTGATGGAGGAAGGTTGGTGATGATGATGGCGACGAATCCCCCTCTCTGGAGCCCCGAACGAACTCCAGATCTGCCCTCCCGATGAAGAACAAGAGGTGGCGGCAGCTCCATATCATAAAACATGATGAACTCTTCTCTCTGGTTTTTTCTCCCCGAACGTGAATATATAGAGTTGGAGTTAGGGTCGGAGGAGGTCCAGGGGACCCACAAGGTAGGGGGGCACGCCCAGGGGGTAGGGCGCGCGCTCCACCATTGTGGACATCAGGTGGGTCCCCTCTGGTTGATTCTTTTGCCAATATTTTTATTTACTCCAAAAATATTCTTCGTAAAATTTCAAGTATCTCGAGAACTTTTATTTCTGCACAAAAGTAACACCAAGGCAATTCTGCTGAAAACAGCGTCAGTCTAGGTTAGTTGCATTCAAATCATGCAAATTAGAGTCCGAAACAAGGGCAAAAGAGTTTGGAAAAGTAGATACAATGGAGACGTATCAACTCCCCCAAGCTAAACCCATTGGTTATCCTCAAGCAATTTAGTTGGCAAACTGAATGATAAAGAAAAACTTATACAAACTCTGTTTGATCTTGTTGTTGCAAATATGTATAACCAGCATTCATGTTTTCAGCAAAGATTGTGAACTAACCATATTCACAATAACATTTAGGTCTCACATTTACTCATATCAATGGCATAATCAACTAGCGAGTAATAACAATAAATCTCGGATGACAACCCTTTTTCAAAACAATCATGATATGATATAACAAAATGGTATCTTGCGAGCCCTTTATGAGACCGCAAAACATAAATGCAGAGCACCCCTGAAGATCAAGGGCTGACTAGACATTGTAATTCATGGCAAAAGAGATCCAGTCACAGTCATACTCAATATCAATTAATAACAATGCATACAAATGACAGTGATGCTCTCTAACTGGTGCTTTTTATAAGAGGATGATGACTCAGCAATAAAAGTAAATAGATAGGCCTTTCCCAGAGGGAAGCAGGGATTTGCAGAGGTGCTAGAGCTTGAGCTTTTTGAAACAGAGATGAATATAATTTTGAGCGGTATGCTTTCATTGTCAACATAACAACCAAGAGATCTCGGTATCTTCCATGCTAGATACATTATAGGCGGTTTCTAAATAGAGAGGTAAAGTTTTTACTCCCCCTCCACCAACAAGCACACTCCACGGCTGGTCCGAAACAATGGGTACCGTCCATACAAACAACAGTCCTGGGGGAGTTTTGTTTGAAATTATATTTTGATTTGATTTGAGCATGGAACTGGGCATCCCGAATACCAGCCACTTTCTCATAAATGACAAGTGAATCAACACTCATCGTGAGAATAACCCACCTAGCATGAAAGATACTGACAACCCCCAGTGGCTACATGAGCGATTCGGGCATACAAAATATATTATTATTTGAAGGTTTAGAGTTTGGCACATGCAAATTTACTTGGAACAGCAGGTAAATACCGCATATAGGTAGGTATGGTGGACTCATATGGAACAAATTTGGGTTTATGGAAGTGGATGCACAAGCAGTATTCCCGCTTAGTACAAGTGAAGGCTAGGAAAAGATTGAGGAGCGACCAACTAGAGAGCGACACTAGTCATAAACATGAATTGAGATTAATCAACATTGAGTGCAAGCATGAGTAGGATATAAATCCCCATCAACATAAATATCGTGGAGGCTATGTTGATTTTGTTTCAACTACATGCGTGAACATGTGCCAACTCAAGCCACTCGAATCATTCAAAGGAGGATACCATCCTATCATACTACATCACAACCATTTTAAAGCATGTTGGCACGCAAGGGAAACCATTATAAACTCCTAGCTAATTAAGCATGACATGAGTAACTACAATCTCTAATTTTCATTGCAAACTTGTTTCATTCATAATGGGCTGAATCAAGAATGATGAACTACTCATATTTACAAAAACAAAATAGGTCGAGTTCGTACCAGCTTTTCTCCATCTCAATCATTTCATCAAATATCGTCATTATTGCCTTTCACTTGCACGACCGAACGGTGTGGATAATAATAATAGTGCACGTCATTGGACTAAGCTGGAATCTGCAAACATTTATTCAAAGGAGAAGACAAGGTAATATGGGCTCTTTATTAGATCAACAATAATGCATATGAGAGCCACTCAACATTTTCATCGTGGACTTCTCCTCTCGACACAAAGAAAGGAAAAAGAATTTCAAAGAAACACACTGAAATATTTTTGGAGTTTTTGTTTTTCTAAAGAAAGTAAAATAAGAACGAGAAAAACTATTTACACGGGAAAGCTCCCAACAAGCAAAGGAAGACGAGAAATCTTTTTGGGTTTTCTTTTAATAGTACTACTAAATAAACATGGAAAGGAAACTAAAAAGAGGCTACAACTAATTTTTTTGGATTTTCTCAAAGTTTTTCAAACACACAAGAACAAAGCGAGAAAAAGAAATAAACTAACATGGATAATACAATGAAAAGGTATGAACACCGACAACTGAATGAGTGTGTGAACATGAATGTAATGTCGGTGAGAAATACGTACTCCCCCAAGCTTAGGATTTTGGCCTAAGTTGATATATGCCCATGGATCAAAGTATCCCTCTCCTGGGTGCTAAGGAGGATCTTGGGGGTTCCACGTTGATGTCGCTTGAAGCTACGTCGGTATTTCCCCAAAGAGGAAGGGATGATGCAACACAACGACGGTAGGTATTTCCCTCAGTGATGAGACCAAGGTTATCAAACCAGTAGGAGAACCACGCAACACTACGTGAACGGTACTTGCACACAAAGAACAAATACTTGCAACCCGACGTGTTAAAGGGGTTGTCAATCCCTTTCGGGTAACAGTGCCAGAAATTGTCGAGTTGATGGGATAAAATATGATACATTGGATAAATAGCTCTCAAATAAACGCAAAATAAAACAAAGTGCAGCAAGGTATTTTAGGGTTTTTGGAAATATAGATCTAAAAATAAAAGCGAATAAAAATAGATCTTGAAGGCAATTGGTAAAACTTCAAATAATTATGACGATGTCCAGGCAATGATCATTATATAGGCATCACGTCCAAGATTAGTAGAGTGCCCTGCCTGCATCTACTACTATTACTCCACACATTGACCGCTATCCAGCATGCATCTAGTGTATTAAGTTCATGGAGAAACGGAGTAATGCAATAAGAACAATGACATGATGTAGACAAGATCTATTTATGTAGAAATAGACCCCATCTTTTTATCCTTAATGGCAACGATACATACGTGTCGTTTCCCCTTCTGTCGCTGGAATCAAGCACCATAAGATCGAACCCATCACAAAGCACCTCTTCCCATGGCAAGAAAAATTGATTTAGTCGGCCTAACTAAACAAAAGATTCGAAGAAGAAATACGAGGCTATAAGCAATCATGCATATAAGAGATCAAAGAAACTCAAATAACTTTCATGGGTAAAAACATAGATCTGCTCATAAACTCAAAGTTCATCGGATCCCAACAAACACACCGCAAAAAGGGTTACATCAAATAGATCTCCAAGAGACATTTGTATTGAGAATCAAAAGAGAGAGAGGAAGCCATCTAGCTACTAACTACAGACCTATAGGTCTACAATGAACTACTCACGCATCATTGGAGAGGTCCTAATGAGGATGATGAACCCCTCCGTGATGGTGTCTAGATTGGATCTGGTGGTCTGGAACTTGCGCCGGCTGGAATTGATTTTTGTCGTCTCTCATAGGGTTTCTGGAATATTGAGGTATATATAGAGCAAAGAGGCGGTGCGGGAGGCCACCAAGGTGGGCACAACCCTCCAGTGCGTGCCTGGGCCCCCAGGCGCACCCAGGTGGGTTGTGCCCCCCTCGGGGCACCTCTCTGGTACTTCTTTGGCCCATCCTATGTCTTCCGGGCCAGAAAAATTCTCCAAAAAATTACGTTGCGTTTGGACTCCGTTTGGTATTGATTTTCTGCGAAGTAAAAAACAAGCAAAAAACAACAACTGGCACTATGTCAATAGGTTAGTCCCAAAAAATGATATAAAGTTGCTATAAAATGATTGTAAAACATCCAAGAATGATAATATAATAGCATGGAACAATAAAAAATTATAGATATGTTGGAGACGTATCAGCATCCCCATGCTTAATTCGTGCTCGTGCTCGAGTAGGTAAATGATAAAACCAGAATTTTTGATGTGGAATGCTGCCTAACATGTTCATCACATATTCTGTTCTTTGTAGCATGGACATTTGTACTTTTATACGATTCAAAGCAATAGTCTAGTTTTGACATGAAGATTTCAATACTCAAGCATATCAACAAGCAACCATGTCTTTCAAAATATCAACGCTAAAGCAAGTTATCCCTATCCCATTATGCTCATCATTGATCCATTCATGAAACACACTCGCATATTAGCTACACCAAATGCTCAAGTACGATCGTAGTGCCCCTTAGTTGGTGCTTCATAAGAGAAGCTGGAGACTCAACTTTTTTTGCATAAAGTAAATAGAAAGGCCCTTCGCAGAGGGAAGTAGGGATTTGTAGAGGTTCCAGAGCTCAAAGCGAAAAAGATAGAGATAATACATTTTGGGTGGCATGCTTTTCTTGTCAATGAAAACGACCGAGTAGTTCCCAATACTTTCCATGCTAGACATGACATAGCCGGTTCCCAAACAGAAAGTAAAGTTCATTCCTTTTTCCACCGTACTTTACACGGCTAACCGAATCCACGGGTGCCGTCCATACCAACACTATCCAAGGAATTTATTATTTGATAACATAAAGTAAATTTCTTTTCATTTCGGGACTGGGCATCCCTATTATCTTTGCCGTACTCTCGTGCAATGACAAGTGAATAAACACTCATCCTGAGAACAACACATCTAACATGGAAAAATATCCGCCACCCCCTACCGTTTCATGAGTACATGCGAGCACACAAAAAGGAAATTATTTTGAAAATTAGAGATGGCACATGCAAATTTGCTTAGAATGGCAAGAGAATACCACATATAGGTAGGTATAGTGGACTCATGTGGCAAAACTGGTTTAAGGATTTTTGATGCACAAGTAGTGATCATACTTAGTGCAAATAAAGGCTAGCAAAAGATTGAGAAGCATCCAACCAAGAAACAAAAAATCTCATAAGCGAGCATTAAGCATAACTAACACCGAAGAATACACCACAAGTAGGATGTAATTTCATTGCATAACAATTGACTTTCGTGCTTGCAAATGGAATCACAAACCTTAATACCAATATTCTTACTAAAGCATAATTACTCATCAACATGACTCACATATTATATCATCATATCGCAAAACTATTACAAGGAATCAAGTTTATTTTGTCCAATGATCTTCATGAATTTTTTTATTATATCCTCTTGAATATCTTTCACTTTGGGACTAAATTTATATGTTGCTTTTGATAGCTCAAACAAATCTAAGTGAAGAACATGAGCATAAAAAATGTTCTTCTCTCAAAATAATTTAAGTGAAGCATGAGAGAATTTCTTAAAAAACACTAAAGCACACCCTGCTCAAAAAGATATAAGTGAAGCACTAGAGCAATTCCATAGCTCAAAAAGATTTAAGTGAAGAATAGAGAGCAATTCTAACAAGTCATAACATAATTTTGGCTCTCTCAAATAGGTGTGTCCAGCAAGGATAGATGGCTTAAAATAAAAAGCAAAACAAGAAAAGACTCATATCTGTCGTGGGAAACCACGGCCACCTATGGGACCAAGGGCCGCTTGCTGGTACGGCAGGGGGGATGTCGTGTTGCACAAAGAGCAGAAGAACGTGAGATAGCACGGTAGCAATCACACATGCGATTTTACCCAGGTTCGGGCCGCCATGAGGCGTAAAACCCTACTCCTGCTTTGGTGATTGATGGTGGAAGAGTGGTGATGGAGCATAGTACACTTGCTCGGCAGGGGTGATAGTGGCTACGCGCGTATGGGTGTGTGTGTTGTTCAACCTTCCAACCCTTTCTACGATTGCCATGGGCCTCGTTTTATAGATTAAGGGGTCACCACAATGGCAAAACAGTCATTATATACTGATAAGATAGCAAACATTGCTATCATACCTAACTTTGCAGGCTGACAGGGCGCATTAAATGCACCGCTCAACGTCACACTGTTGCTTGCCCGGCAAGCCCTGCCGGGCTGTTTTGCAAGCTACGCACCTGCTCGTTTGACACGTTGCAAGACGGGTGTCGTTCGTGGGCATCTCCCATAGAGAAAGGCCGCCATGTGGCAAATGGTTGCCACTTAGTCACTTTGTGGCTCGACACCGCATCGATCATCGAAGTGGGTCGTGGTGGAGTGGTTGGGTGAGGTGGTTTTGCCTTCGTTGGTCCCGGCAGGCCCTGCGAGGACGTCTTGGATGTCTCCTTCTAGGGGCGACCCCGTCCTTGTCGAGCTCGTCTGCCCGTCAAGGGAGGATTTTCTCCTGGGGGCATCTTGTTTCTCTGACTTGATCTCAGTCCTCTTGATCTACACGTTGGTCCTTCGAAGCTCTTGGTTCCTTGCACTCTGATTTGGGTTGGTGCATCAATCCTGTTCCCGTGCCTGCGCATAGTCTGGGCAACAGACCCAGGGTTTGTTGCACCGACAGAACCCCCGGGCCTGCCCCGATAGCGCTGCCGAGTGTCGTCGGGGTAGGGCCTAATAAGTGCGCAGGCAGGGGTGCTGTAGAGGCTGACCTCTTAGGGTCTTCTTCGCTTCTTCATTAATCTTGAGCTTGGGTCAGTGAAGGAGTCCTGGATTACGGGGTCCTCGGGCGTCCGGGCTATGTGACATGGGCGGATGATGGGCCGTGAAGATACAAGACGGAAGACTTTCCCCCGTGTCTGGATGGGACTCTCCTTGGCGTGGAAGGCAAGCTTGGCGTGCGGATATGAAGATTCCTTTCTTTGTAAACTGACTCTATACAACCCTAGCCCCCTCCAGTGTCTATATAAACTGGAGGGGTTAGTCCATAGAGGCAGTCATAATCATACAGGCTAGACATCTAGGGTTTAGCCATTACGATCTCGAGGTAGATCAACTCTTGTAACTCATATACTCATCAAAGTCAATCAAGCAGGGAGTAGGGTATTGCCTCCATCAAGAGGGCCCAAACCTGGGTAAACATCGTGTCCCCTGCCTCCTGTTACCCTCGATCCTTAGGCGCCTGATCACGGGACCCCGTACCCGAGATCTGCCGCTTTTGACACCGGCATTGGTGCTTTCATTGAGAGTTCCACTGTGCCATCGTCAAAAGGCTCGATGGCTCCATCAATCATCTACATCAATACTGCCGCGAAGGAGATTTTCCTCCCCGGCCAGATCTTCGTATTCGGCGACTTCGCACTGCGGGCCAACTCGGTTGGCCACCTAAAGCAGATTAACAGCTACGCCCCTAGTCACCACATTAGATTCGGAAATCTAAACTATGTCGTTGATATCCGAGGAGACTTGATCTTCCAAGGGTTCGCGACCCCAATCACCGCTCAGGCCTCAGATCCGGAGCGCGTCACCAGGTCCAAAGATGGGAGTCTAGAGCCCGCCGGACTCTGTGTGGCCTCAACACTCAACAGCGGAAAACCGGAGAAAATAGCGTCTCCGGTTGTCATCACAAAGCCGGACTCTTCTCTGGACACTAACTCCGAACCCTGGAAGCCTGCTTCACACGAGCTCGGCCCGGAAACTTCTGTCCCCGCCCAAACCCCGCCCTTAAATGAGGCTCTGGACTTAATGCGATCCCTCGCCATCACAAAGGAACTGCTTCCGAATTGCGCCCAGCCTGGACTAGGGGCTGAAAATAGGGAATTTTACATCCCACCCACCACCCACCTTATAGCCACTGTCGAGGATCTAACCGACATGCATGACTACGCCTCCGAAGACATCGACGGTATGGACGACGATGTCGGAGAGGAGCAGGACCAAAATCCGCCGCTCACCGGACGCTGGACGGCCACTTCCTCATACAACGTGTACATGGTGGACACACATAAAGAAGGCGACGGTGATGAGGAGAAAAACCAAGTCGAGGATAAACCTCCTGAGATACCACCGAAATGTCGACGTCAGCTGCGCCACTCTAAATCGCGTCGTGAAAAAGACAACAATACCGGCACCTGAAATAATGATACCCCGGAGAATGCCGAAGACCGAGAAGACCCCATCGAACCAACATCCGAACTGGATGATCGGGAGGACGGGCAAGTCGACCCTGACGAGCAAGCATGGAACAAAGACTCGGAGGATAGCAACTATCTAACACTCTCCAAGGACGACATAAGCCTCGGCGACAAAGACTTTATCATGCCAGAGGAACCCCTCGAACAAGAGCGCTTCAAGCGCTGGCTAATATCCATGGCAACAAGCCTAAAAAAGAAATAGCAGAAGCTTCAAGCTGACCAAGATCTGCTCGACGACAGATGGACTAATGTCCTGGCAGCCGAAGAATACGGCCTCGAGCACCCAAAAAAGAGCTACCCAAAGCGTAAGCTGCTATCCAATTCGACGATGAGGCGCTGGAGCCCATACCACCCGCGCGTAATACGACTGACGGACCCGATCGACCACCACATGGCCGGGACAGAACGACAACTCAAGCCGAACACCAGCCCGCACCACCTCGCCGTAAAAGCAGAGAAACAATAGCTCGGTGATACACAGATGACCGATGACAAGACCTGGAGCACAAAGCATGTCAGCCAGGTCAATCTACGGATCGCGGGGGCGTTCCTCGGTGTGAGAAAATAGCTATCAAGCCTGGTGCGACAAGCATAACCACGTCCGGCCAAAAACCGCATACGGACTTCATTCGAACTGCGTCGTGACATGGCCCGATACAGAGGCGTCGTACAACCCGTATGCTTCACCGACGAGGTAATGGAGCACCAGTTCCTAGAAGGGTTTAAACCCGTGAACATTGAATCATACGTTGGCACAACAGATCCCGCAGTATGGATTGAAGATTTTCTTCTCCACATTCACATGGCTCGCGGTGATGATCTACATGCCATCAAATACCTTCCCCTAAAACTTAAGGGGCCAGCTCGACACTGGTTGAACAGCCTCCCAGAAAACTCTATTGGAAGCTGGTAAGACTTGGAGGATGCCTTTAGAGACAACTTCCAAGGCACTTATATCCGGCCTCCGGATACCGATGACCTCAGTCATATAGTCCAACAGACCGGAGAGTCGGCCAGGAAATTCTGGACCAGATTCCTAATTAAAAAGAACCATATTGTCGACTGTCCGGACGCTGAAGCCCTAGCGGCCTTCAAACACAGCATCCGCGATGAATGGCTCGCCCGACACCTCGGCCAAGAAAAGCCGAAGTCCATGGCAGCCCTGACAGCACTAATGACCCGCTTCTGCGCGGGCGAGGATAGCTGGATAGCCCATAGCGGCAACAGTACCGGCAACCCTGGCATTTCCAAAGCCATAAACAGCAACAGAAGGCCCGGCGCAACAAACATAAGCGTCAAAGCAACAATGATAATACAGAGGATACGGCGGTCAACGCCGGATTCAGTGGCTCCAAATCCGGTCAACGGAAGAAGCCATTCAAATGAAACAAAGACGGTTCATCAAGCCTAGACCGCATACTTGATCGACCTTGCCAGATCCAAGGCACTCCTGACAAGCCTGCCAACCACACCAACAGAAGCTGTTGGGACTTCAGATAGGCTGGCAAGTTAAATGCCAAACATAAGGAGAAAGGGTCGCCCAACGAGGACGACGACGAGGAACCTCGCGCACCGAAAACAGGGGGACAGAAGAAATTCGTCCTCGAAGTCAAAATGGTGAATATGATATACGTCACTCATATGCCCAAGTGGGAGCGCAAGTGCGTGCTAAGAGACATCTACGCGATAGAGCCAGTCGCCCCGAAATTCAACCCATGGTCGTCCTGTCCGATCACCTTTGATCGCAGGGACCATCCGACCAGTGTCCGTCATGGAGGTTCGGCTACATTCCTTGATCCAATCATCGGTGGATTCCACCTTACGCGAGTCCTCATGGACGGCGGTAGTAGCCTTAACCTGCTCTATCAGGACACAGTTCGCAAGATGGGAATTGATCCGTCAAGTATCAAGCCCACTAAAACTACCTTTAAAGGAGAATACATGGTGTAGAGGCTAGCTGCACGGGCTCAATCACATTGGAGGTCGTCTTCGGTTTGCCTGATAACTTACGCAGCGAAGACTTGACCTTCGACATCGCCCCCTTTCGCAGTGGCTACCATGCACTGCTCGGACGAACCACATTCGCTGGCTTCAATGCGGTCCCACACTATGCCTATCTCAAACTCAAGATGGCCGGACCCCGCGGTGTTATAACAGTCAATGGAAACTGGAACGCTCCCTCCGTATCAAGGAGCATACCGCGGCCCTCGCAACAGAGGTACAGAGCGGCCTTATCATATCGAATACTATATCGACAGTCAAGCCCCCGGACACTGTCAAACGAGCCTGGGCTACCCCTCAGCATGATAGTCCAGCTCGTCAAGAGCTCGATTAGCAATTCGGCCTCCATCTCAGCCCCTACCAAATTGTGGCATATGTACCACGTGTACATAATTACACACTAAAAATACCATGGGAAAGGATGGAGGCATAGTCCAGAATACGGTTCGACCCTATCTACACCCTCATATTTCCTTTTTCTCCTATTTTTATTTTTCCAGGTTCCTTAGAACCCACATCACCTTTTCGACGGTACCAAGGCCTCTTTTCGAGGCCTATTATGAAAACAATGATCAATGACCCTCTTGAAGGACAATACACCACGGAGAAAAGCAGCATAGTCGCGTGGCAGAGTACCTAAAAGATCCTTAAAGATCACCTAGTCCGTTTTCATGATACATACACAGCTTTCACTTGTGTTCGGCATGTAAAATAGCCTTGTTTCCTACTGCACTATTTGTACCAATATGTTTTGACGTATCAATAAAACTATAATGGAAAGAGTTTTTAGCCCAACCTACGCGGCGTTGACTTATCTCTTAACATGTGTTTCCCTGTTTTTTGTCCGATTGTCATGTACACCTTGGTATGGCTTAAATCGCCAGGGGCTCTATTAAGCCACGTACATCTTCTAATACTAAAACAAAGTCCGAACACTTTCACAGTGCAATTCGGCGCCCCAAATATAGCAGTATATGCATTGGCTCCGAATCATGTCTTTGGTCAATAGTTGGGTTGCCCGGCTCCTGTGGTTGCTACCTTACGTTCCGCTTGATCGGCTAAGGTAGTAAAGGGAGAACTACTGCGATTGTGTTTCCTGTTCATCTGGACAAACACCTCGATGAAAGCGAAAATTGACTGTCATGATGTGGCGAGAGCTAGTCAGCTATTCGGTGACTAAGTATAAATCTCTCGCAATTTTTTCCGCATTATGCGATAGGCCGGCTTCCCCCCGGCTGGGCATTCACAACACCAAGTTCGGATAATCGAACAATACTATTGGCTGCGCCTACACTCCCATTGTAAAACTCCTATGGCTAAGTGAGGGTGATAAAGCCACATAGTCCGATTGCCTGGTTCGCTGCACTAACACCTCCTTCACGGACCAATACGTTGGGTCAACTGTGTTTAAGTGTTATCCCGAACACCCCCGTACTACCTACGTGGGGGCTGAAGCCGACGACTGGCCAACTGTCAGATGTCGTAAACAGCCACACAGGAGGAGATATTTTAAAGTAAAACAAGCAACATATCATACATAAGCATTGTTTCATGATACAGGATTGGATAACGTAGATACATTCATTCAAAAATGATGTCCTTCGAGCACTGGCCCTCTACGATGCGGGATCCTTTCAGGACATCATCAAAATACCGCTCCGGCGTGCGGTGCTCTTTGCCTGTGGGCGGTCCCTATGTTGCAAGCTTGACGGCGTCGCCCACTGCACCTTGACATGGGCGAAGACCATCCGCGCACCTCGATGCAGACCGACTGCGTCACAGCATCAAGCCGAGGGCAGGCACTGACCAACCGCTTCACGAGACCGAAGTAGCTAATGGGCATGGGATCGGCGGGCCAAAGACGGATTATCAAATCCCTCATGGCCAATTCGACTACCCTATGCGATTCGGTCCCTTGCTTGGTGATCGGCCGAGGGCACGGGATGCTCTGGCGCAAGGTACTGCGACCAGAACATCTTCTCCGTTGAGCTCCCCTCTTCGGCCCGGAAGAACTCCGTGGCATCAGCAATACTCCGGGGCAGGTCCGCAAACACTCCTGGAGAACTCCAAATTCGGGTTAGCAAGATATACCTTTTCCTCACAAATTTGCTCTGCATGTTAAAGGCCTTACCCGCCGTAATCTGCTTTGCCTCTTGGATCTCCCGGACTGCGCTTTGGGCTTCAGTTTGGGCCTCCTGTGCACTTTGGAGGGCCTTAGCAAGTTCGGAATTTTGATCCGAAATCTTGCGCTCTAAGGACTTAGATTTGTTTATCGCATCCTTGAGCTCTTGCTGGACTTCCTCCACCCTTGCGGGAGGCTCGCTCCTCCTCCGCCTCCTTCTTGGCTTCGGCTAACGCGTTCTTGAGGGTCTCGACCTCCGCCGCGTCAGCTATGAGTATTATTATATAAACTCATTCAGATAAACACATCGGAGCTAATATCATTTCAGATGTGTTTTGGTATCACATACCTTGCTTTTCCTCTAACTTACGCCTTAGCTCGGACGCTTTGGCGGCGTGTGCTGCTGACGCTTGCCTTGCATCCTGTTTGTTCAAACGGATATTATGTTAAACTCCTGCGCGAGTTATTAGATGCTCTGTTCGGTCTTTCTTTCTGAACACCGAATAGAGTCTCATGGGCTACTATCTATACAGCAGGTATTCCTCTTATACATAGCTAAAAAGCATTATTTCACATACCTCAAAGCCTCTCAGAAGGCTAGTGTAGATTTTGTTCTATCCGCTTTTCGCGGACTGAACTTTTTGAATTCACCATACCCATAAGGGTACGATGCTCTTCCACAATGGTAGCGCTCTGAAGCGCTTCCACCAGAGTGTCCGGCACCTCTGCATCAACAGAAGTCGCTGGTGGGGTGGGTACGCCCCCTTCTTTCGAAGGAGGCTGCCCATCTGTCTCCAGAGCCGTATGGGTCTCCGGAATGACATTTGGTTGGGGGCTGAATTGGAAAGGGCCCCCGTCTCCAGTCTCCATGGGGGTCGGTTCCCCCATGTTCTCGGCTGCAGGGGTGTCACCCTCCGGCGCCGTCTTGGCAGCCTCTGGCACCTTTCCCTGTTCTGGAAGGGTCCTTTGGGATGACACCTCGGTGTTATCCGCAGCAGTGGGGGAGGAAGCTGGTGGAGGTGACTCGCTCTCCATCATGTTCGGACCCAGCGAGTTCCCAGACGAGGAAAATTGCTGGGGGAGGACATGAACCGGACTGCAACACATAATTTAAATGTATTACAACCATAAGGCAGAAATGCCGGATATATAAATATACCTTTGAGCACTTACGATCCGGCTAGGGGGCTTCGGCCTGGGACGCCACTCGTCGGCGTCTGACTCGGGGTCATCCGTAAGGGAGGTTCTCCCTTTCTTGGACGCCTCCGCCTCTAGATCAGTGGAGGCCGCCCTCTTCTTTTTCTCCTCCTTAGGGGGTGGGGGGAATTGCTCTCTTCCTCCTCCTCTTCCTCTTCGTTAGGGGTGGAGAGGGTTCCGGTGTCCTCGGACACTACGTCCAAAGCACCTTTACGGTGGGGGCCACTCTTGGCCTCCTTGCCCTTCTTCTTGACTTTCCTTTCTGGCGCCTGGTACGGCGCCAGGACCAGCATCCTCGTCAATAGAGGAATAGCTAGGTCTTCGGGCAGCGGAGCCGGACAGTGAATCCATTCCGCTTTCTTCGTCCTGCCCCGCGGAGGATGGGGATTTTAGTATACTCCTGGACTTGCAAAGTAAGGTTATCAAAGAAATTACGGGGGTTGCAGCATGGGTGCAGTCGTAGCCGAGGTCTTCGGTTGTCTCCGGCCACGACTTCTGGGTCTTCAAAAGCAGCTTCCACATGTCTTCGTGCTTCGTGCCAAAGAACCACTGCAGGGTCCGGGGACCGGCTAGGTCGAACTCCCACATGAACTCTTGACATGCCTGACAGGGGAGAATCCGGCAGAAGAGCATCAACTGGATCACGCTGGCGAGGCTGGTATTCTTGTCTACCATGCTCTTGATACGCTTCTGCAGCGTCATCACCTCATTGGACGACGCCCAGTCTAGGCCCTTGTTGAGCCAAGATGTCAGCCGCATTGGAGGCCCGGACTTGAATTCAGAGGGAGCGGCCCATGTGGAGTCACGAGGTTCCATGACGTAGAACCACTCCTGCTACCATCCCTTCACGGTCTCCATGAAGGTGCCCTTGGGCTAGGTGACGTTGGGGAGCTTGCTCACCATTGCGCCACCACAATCCGTGTGCTGACCCTCCTCCACTTTCGGCTTCACATTGAAAACATTGAGCCACATACCGAAGTGGGGGGAAATGCGGAGGAATGCCTCGCATACAATGATAAACGCCGAAATATTGAGGAAGGGATTCGGGGCTAGATCATGGAAATCTAGCCCGTAGTAAAACATGAGGCCGCGGACGAAAGGATGAAGGGGAAACCCCAGTCCGCGAAGGAAAGGAGGGATAAATACTACCCTATCGCTGGGCTTTGGTGTGGGGATGATCTGCTTTTTGGCCGGGAGCCGATGGACGATCTCCTTGGCCAGGTACCCCGCTTCCTGGAGTTCCTTGATGTTTTCTCTATGATGGAGGAAGCCATCCACTTGCCCTGCGCTCTTGATACTGACATGGCTGGAGTACTTTCTGGGAATGGACAGGATTGAAGCTTGGGTGCTGGAGCTTGAGGGCGGATGGACTAAGGAGGAGGAAGGCGTGGGGTGAAAAGGGGGAACCTTATCTCCTTATAAAGGCAGTGAATATCATGTGTCCCCCACGAGCCTTAAAGCTCGCCTATTCCCAAGGGGTCATGCGAAACGACATGGTTGGGTTTCCCAAACCCGTATTGATGAGAATCCCGTAATAAGGGGGCATGATCTCTGTTCTGGTAAGACGTGTCGCTGAAGGCTGCGTCTCGAAAGGCGAATCGGGAGGCCGAAAAACGGTTCGAAATAATGAAGTGGCCGGACGTAACGTCTCACCAGTAAAATCGTCAGAAAACAGAACTTATTTGTATTTTTCCCTTGTAATTCAGGGTTGTGACCATTGTACAGAGCCGGATATAGTACTGGTGATCAACTACTTTGAAGTGTTCGGAGGAGGAACCCGCCTTGCAATGCCGAAGACAATCTGCGTTCCAGACATGTCGTCATTGAAGCCTGGTTCAGGGATTACTTAGGGAGTCCTGGATTACGGGGTCCTCAGGCGTCCGGGCTATGTGACATGGGCTGGACTGATGGGCCGTGAAGATACAAGGCAGAAGACTTTCCCCCGTGTCCGGATGGGACTCTCCTTGTCCTTGAAGCCAAGCTTGGCGTGCGGATATGAAGATTCTTTTCTCTGTAAACCGACTCTGTACAGCCCTAGCCCCCTCCGGTGTCTATATAAACAGGAGGGGTTAGTCCATAGAGGCAATCATAATCATACAGGCTAGACATCTAGGGTTTAGCCATTACGATCTCGAGGTAGATCAACTCTTGTAACCCCTTTTCGGTGTCAAAACCGGCTGATCTCGGGTAGGGGGTCCCGAACTATGCGTCTAAGGCGGATGGTAACAGGAGGCGGGGGACACAATGTTTACCCAGGTTCGGGCCCTCTCGATGGAGGTAATACCCTACTTCCGCTTGATTGATCTTGATGATATAAGTATTACAAGAGTTGATCTACCACGAGATCATAGAGGCTAAACCCTAGAAGCTAGCCTATGATTATGATTGTTGTTGTCCTACGGACTAAACCCTCCGGTTTATAGTTTATATAGACACCGGAGGGGGCTAGGGTTACACAGAGTCTGTTACAAGGGAGGAGATCTACATATCTGAATTGCCAAGCTTGCCTTCCACACAAAGGAGAGTCCCACCCGGACACGGGACGAAGTCTTCAATCTTGTATCTTCATAGTCCAACAGTCCGGCCAAAGTATATAGTCCGGCAGTCCGAAGACCCCCTAATCCAGGACTCCCTCAGTAGCCCCTAAACCAGGCTTCAATGACGATGAGTCCGGCGCGCAGATTGTCTTCAGCATTGCAAGGCGGGTTCTTCTCCAAATTCTGAGTACCTGTCAAGTAGTGTCCGGCTTACCATGAATGTTGCACTCCTTGGCTTCTGTGCCTAATAATGGCTATCCTCCACGTGTCGACCGAATGCGAGAAGTCGGGGCATTTTTATACTTGCCACCCTAACCATGTGAGTAAATCGTCTATTTAAAGAGCTGGGGATCCTCAGATCCAGATCACACCATCCTCCACAGCGAGTATCCATCGGAGCGCGCCCGGAAAAAGTCCATCCCATCATGGCCGGCCATCGCAGCTCCTCCTCTCGCTCCCGTAGCCCTAAGCCAGGCAATTGGAAGAAGTGTTCCGTCCCCCACAGCCAATTAGTAGAGTTACAGACCCAGGGGTTTCTCCCTCCTGCGTATATGGTCCCCGTCCGAGCCGGACTAGCCACTTACAATGGCGGGGAGCAAGCGGAGAGCTTTCCCAACCCATCCATGGGGGAGTGGGTATGCCTTGTCCCTTACTTATTAAGGGGACTTGGATTTCCAATCCATCCGTTCCTCCGCGGGCTCCTGGAGTTCTACGGCCTCCAGCTGCATAACTTTACTCCCGCCTCCATATTACACATCGCTGGCTACGTCGCCCTTTGCGAGTTGTTTCTGGGTTGCGAAGCTCATTTCCAGCTATGGCATAGGCTATTCTGCCTTGTGCCCTGTACACAGGAGGGGTCAATATATCAAGTGGGCGGAGCCGAAATATGGCGCATCACCGGGACCGGATATCTGTCCGGTACTCCCAAGAAGACATCCGAAGACTGGCCTTCGGAGTGGTTTTATATGGAGGACATCCCCCTTCCGGACCCTATTCGGATGGGCCGTCCTGAGTTCAATAACGCCCCTTTGGAGAAACACCGCAGCTGGCGCCCCCGGAGCCCCTAGGAGGAAGATAACAGAGAGGTCCTTTACCTGATGGGCCGGATAAAAACGCTGGCCAAATCAGGACTGACAATAATCGAGGTTATGTCAATATGTATAATGCGGGGGGTGTAGCCACTTCAATATCGGGGACAACCCATGTGGCACTTCAATGGAGAAGACGATGCCACCCGCTGCGGCCGTAAAGGATCGGACTCCGTCGCTGCTCGAGCGAAAATATTGTCCGATTTATATAAAGGGGAGGAAGAGGAGTTCATCCGCATTAAGCCACGGGATGGATTCTCCATGTACAACCCCCCAAACTGGGTGAGCTGCTACTTTTTACTCCGGACCTTCCCGCATTCTTCGTCATAAGTATTTACCTTGCTATTTCATAGCAAGAACTGCGAAAAGCTGTGAGGGAGGTCCACAGCCCATCTCCACAACCAGAGGACCCTGACCGGGCCCTCGACCCCGGACTCGAAGAAGATTCGGACACATTTGTGGAGCTCATCGACAGGATGTTCTATCAGTTAAGCCGCGACGGTGCCTTGGTGGCCATCCTAGCCGATTATCCTAGACTGCTCCCTGCATCGCATGTAAGTAAAACCGAAGTCCCAACTTCCGAGAAGGATCCCTTTTTTTGCACTTCATCTACCGCACACATATGGTGTCTTACAGGGAAGGCCCTCAGGACGCCATGCCAAACCCGCAGTAACTCACCAACAAGGGGCACCAAAACCGGGTAGGCTTAAAAGGAAGGCGGTCAGGACTGAGACGCCGTCGCAGAGGTATGAAAAAGAACCCTGCTCCGTGGTTGTCGTCTTGAAAATATAATGACGTCCATGGTTCCTGGCAGGAAAAACGCTCGCCGGACCGTATCCGGAGAGCCTGCCGGCCACGCCTCCACCAGCCGGGCTCCAGAGCCGGACTTAGAGGCAGATGCTAACGTGGGGACAATGCCGGATGTTCCTCCTATAGAGGATGCAGATAGACTGTCCGCTATGAATTCCGAAGTGGAGAGTGCCATGAATCACAGGCGTCGCCGGGCCATACTCCGCGACCCTTGTTTCTCTGAAGAGGCGTTCGATGCCTTCAACTCAGGAGACGGTACATCCGAGCTGCTCAGAATGGTCTTGCCAGAGCCACGGACCAGTATGTAAAGGATATACGGGTAAGAAAATCTGATAATTATGTATATCAGTAGCCCCTGAGACTCTAAATAGTTGACACAACTGATTTAAGGATCATTATGTGCGTAGGTTCTTACGGAGAAGAATACCCAGTTGTCTCAAGAGCCGGAGGTGTGCAAAGCCCAGCTACGGGCCGCACTTGCCGCAATGAAGGAGTCAGAGAAGGCCCCATCTGGTAACACTTGTTTTTATCAAAAAGAATGACATGTACCGGTTAGTATGCACATTGTATGCAAATTTAACAAAAGATTCTGCAGATGATCCCGGAGTGAATCCGAAGGTAAATGACGAGGGATGAGCAATATGCTCAATGATACGTCTCCAACGTATCTATAATTTTTTTTGCCCCGTGCTATATTATCTACTGTTTTGGACCATATTGGGCTTTATTTTCCACTTTTATATTATTTTTGGGACTAACCTAGTAACCGGAGGCCCAGCCCAGAATTGATGTTTTTTGCCTATTTCTGTGTTTCGAAGAAACGGAATATCAAATAGAGTAAAAACGGAATGAAACCTTCGGGAACGTGATTTTCTCACCGAATATGATCCTGGACCCCACGTCAAGAAAGAAGGGAGGTGGCCACGAGGGTGGGGGCGCGCCCACCCCCCTAGGGCACGCCCCCTGCCTCGTGGGACCCCCTTTGCTCCACCGAGGTACTCCTTCCTCCTATATATACCAACATACCCCCAAACGATCAGATACGGAGCCAAAAACCTAATTCCACTGCCGCAAATTTCTGTATCCATGAGATCCCATCTTGGGGCCTGTTAGGAGTTCGCCGAAGGGGAATCCACCATGGAGGGCTTCTACATCATCATAGCCTCTCCGATGAAGTGTGAGTAGTTTACCTCAGACCTTCGGGTCCATAGTTAGTAGCTAGATGGCTTCTTCTCTCTTTTTGGATCTCAATACAATGTTCTCCCCTTCTCTCGTGAAGATCTATTTGATGTAATCTTCTTTTTGCGGTGTGTTTGTTGAGATCGATGAATTGTGGGTTTATGATCAAGATTATCTATGAACAATATTTGAATCTCCTCTGATTCTTTTATGTATGATTGGTTATCTTTGCAAGTCTCTTCGAATTATCAGTTTGGTTTGGCCTACTAGATTGGTTTTTCTTGCAATGGGAGAAGTGCTTAGCTTTGGGTTCAATCTTGCGGTGTCCTTTCCTAGTGACGATGAGGGGCAGCAAGGCACGTATTGTATTGTTGCCATCGAGGATAACAAGATGGTTTTTTTATCATATTGCATGAATTTATCCCTCTACATCATGTCATCTTACTTAAGGCGTTACTCTGTTTTCTTGAACTTAATACTCTAGATGCATGCTGGACAGCGGTCGATGAGTGAGTAATAGTAGTAGATGCAGGCAGGAGTCGGTCTACTTGTCTCAGACGTGATGCCTATATACATGATCATACCTAGATATTCTCATAACTATGCTCAATTCTGTCAATTTCTCAACAGTTATTTGTTCACCCACCGTAGAATACTTATTCTCTTGAGAGAAGCCACTAGTGAAATCTATGGCCCCCGGGTCTATCTTAATAATATCAATCTTCCTACGCTTTATTATTGCTTTGCTTTTTTTACTTTGCCTTTTATTTTACTTTGCATCTTTATACCAAAAATACCAAAAATATTATCTATCATCTCTATCAGATCTCACTCTCGTAAGTGACCGTGAAGGGATTGACAACCCCTATTCGCGTTGGTTGCGAGGAGTTATTTGCTTTGTGTAGGTAAGAGGGACTCGTGCGTAGCCTCCTACTGGATTGATACCTTGGTTCTCAAAAACTGAGGGAAATACTTACTCTATTGTGCTGCATCATCTTTCCTCTTCAAGGAAATCCAACGCAGTGCTCAAGAGGTAGCAAGAAGAATTTAAAGGCGCCGCTGTCGGGAGTCTACGCAAAAGTCAACATACCAAGTACCCATCAAAATCCCTTATCTCTCGCATTACATTATTTGCCATTTGCCTCTCGTTTTCTTCTCCCCCACTTCACCCTTGCCGTTTTATTCACCCTCTCTTTTCCGCTTGCCTTTTGTTTGCTCGTGTGTTGGACTGCTTGCTTGTCACGATGGCTCAAGATAATACCAAATTGTGTGTCTTTACCAATACCAACAATAATGATTTCCTTAGCACTCCGATTGCTCCTCTTACCAACACTGAATCTCGTGAAATCAATACTGCTTTGTTGAATATTATTGTCGGTGTACTAGAGTAGGGGTACCCTAGTATCCCGTACTCGTGCATGGACAGTTGTAGCACCCCGCGGCAGGGTTTGCCTCGTCACCGCCAAGATCCTCCGTGGTTCCTTTGGAGCCATTCAAGAACAAAGTATTTGATTAAGAAGACAAGGCCCCGATAAGAGGAGCTCGACGGGAAGGCCACTCAAGGCATGCTGAAGACAAGGCCCCGGCAAGAGGAGCTTGCCGGGAAGGCTCGGAGCGCGACAAGCCTCTGGACGCGACAAGGATTCGGCCATGCAAGGCGCTTTGTCGCGACAAGCAACCTCTCTCCATCTCTCGCTCCAGCTCATCCAAAGAACGTGTCGCCATGGGACCATTCCATGCGCTTGGCGTGTCGAGAGGCTGTGCAGACCAGCGGAGAGGAGCGATAAGCGGCGCCGACAAGCTTGCCATCGTGGCGAAGCGGTGGCGCACTGACGGTCTCTGTTGCCTTTGTTTGGGCGACACCGACGGGCATTTATTGCTTTGTCCCTCGGCCGTCGAGGAGTTAGGTATTTTGCACTGTACACTGTTCGAGTAGGTGTACCAACTCCTGTTTTTACATTTGTACCCTCGCCTATGTTGCCACTTGTCGGAGACCCCTTGAGCATATAAAAGGAGGCCCATGCGCAACGTAGAGGGGGTTGGAGGTTCGATTCATTCGACTCACTAGAGACCAGATACGCTCACGCTAGGTTTTGTAGCTCGCATCGCTCCCTAGCAAGAACACAATACATCAAACAAGCAGCAGTAGGAATTTTATCTCTCCGGAGAGCTCCGAAGTTGGGTAACCGCTCGTGTGCCTCGCCTCGATCCGCTCTTCGTGCGATCTCCGCCCCCCTCCGAACCACAAAGGGGCCTGGTCCGTCGGCCCCATAGGTGTTCGTGGGTACGATCAGCCTCCCCGACATCTTTGGCGAAGAGTGCCACATTTGGGTGGACTCCGACAAAGTTTTCGCAAAGATGCGCGAAAACTGCCATGGTCAAGACGGCGTTGGGGGTGAAATCAAGGAGGCGGAGGCCATATGTGTTCATGATATCGCAGAAGAACTTCGAAAAGGCGTGGCAAAGCCCGCAATAGAAGAAAAGGGCAAAAAGGGGTACCAGTTGGGGCCAAATCAGAGGCGGAGGCGGGGAGTACCCTCATGCGCGGATGCGCACGCGTCTCCGTCGACCAGAAGAGGTAGAAGACGTCTCGCAGCTCCCTTGCGCCGAGCTGCGGGGGGAAGATGGCCCGCTCCTTGCGCAACGCCATGAGCCGCTGCGCCTCAGCCGAATTGACGCCCTTCTCCTTGTCGGCTTTCGGAGCCATGGCGAGGGCGGCGGAGGAGGCCGACGGCGGTAAGCGCGCTTGTGGCGAAAGTGGGCGGGGCGCTGCTCTCTTCGCACCGGAGAAGAAGGGGGGGAGCGGCGGTGGTTCTCTTGACAAGACAGCAATGGCGGAATGGACGGCCTGCCCCTGTTTCCTCCGCTTATAAAGAGGGGGGAGGGGGCGGACGTTCCGCTTTTCCTAATAAAGAAACCCCCACGACCACGCCCACGATCTCTCGCACGACGCCACGTTCGGTGCGTGCCGTTAGTGGGGGTCGTGGTGGGTCCGGGGCGAGTTGCGACGTGGTCGAGGCCGCGTGTGACCGTGCAATGTTTTGGGCCTGGCCCGACAGCGCTCGGCACCGTGTACGGCCCAGGCCCGGGGGCTCCTGTCGGTGTACTAGAGTAGGGGTACCCTAGTATCCCGTACTCGTGCACGGACAGTTGTAGCACCCCGCGGCAGGTTTTGCCTCGTCACCGCCAAGATCCTCCGTGGTTCCTTTGGAGCCATTCAAGAACAAAGTATTTGATTAAGAAAACAAGGCCCCGGCAAGAGGAGCTCGCCGGGAAGGCCACTCAAGGCATGCTGAAGACAAGGCCCGGCAAGAGGAGCTTGCTGGGAAGGCTCGGAGCGCGACAAGCCTCCGGACGCGACAAGGATTCGGCCGCGGCAAGGCGCTTGTCGCGGCAAACAACCTCTCTCCATCTCCGCTCCAGCTCATCCAGCAACGTGTCGCCATGGGACCATTCCATGCGCGCGTGTCGAGAGGCTGTGCAGCCAGCGGAGAGCAGCGATAAGCGGCGTGACAAGCTTGCCATCGTGGCGGCGGTGGCGCACTGACGGTCTCTGTTGCCTTTGTTTGGGCGACAACGACGGGCATTTATTGCTTTTGTCCCTTGCCGTCGAGTTAGGTATTTTGCACTGCATAATCGCTCGAGTAGGTGTACCAACTCCTGTTTTTACATTTGTACCCTCGCCTATGTTGCCACCGCCGGAGACCCTTGAGCATATAAAAGGAGGCCCATGCATAGCGAGAGGGGTTGGAGGTTCGATACATTCGACTCACTAGAGACCAGATACGCTCACGCTAGGTATTGTAGCTCGCATCGCTCCCTAGCAAGAACACAATACATCAACCAAGCAGCAGTAGGAGATTTATCTCTCGGAGAGCTCCGAAGCTGGGTAAACTGCTCGTGTGCCTCGCCTCGATCCGCTCTTCATGCGATCTCCGCCCCCCTCCGAACCACAAAGGGGCCTGGTCCGCCGGCCCCATAGGTGTTCGTGGGTACGATCAGCCTCCCCGACACTTGTTATGAAAGATCAATTCGCCGGCCTTCCTAGTGAAGATGCCGCTTCTCATCTAAATAACTTCGTGGATTTGTGTGATATGCAAAAGAAGAAAGATGTTGATAATGATATTGCTAAATTGAATCTATTTCCGTTTTCGCTTAGAGATCGTGCTAAAGCTTGGTTTTCGTCTTTGCCTAAAAATAGTATTGATTCTTGGAACAAGTGCAAAGATGTTTTTATCTCTAAGTATTTTCCTCCCGCTAAGATCATCTCTCTTAGAAACGATATTATGAATTTTAAGCAAATTGATCATGAACATGTTTCACAAGCTTGGGAGAGGATGAAGTTAATGATACGTAATTGCCCTACTCATGGTTTGAATTTGTGGATGATTATACAAAAATTTTATGCCGGATTGAATTTTGCTTCTAGAAATCTTTTAGATTCGGCTGCGGGAGGCACTTTTATGGAAATCACTTTAGGAGATGCTACTAAACTCCTAGATAATATTATGGTTAATTATTCTCAATGGCACTAATAAAAAAGTGCATGTGATAGAAGAAATTAATGTTTTGAGTAGAAAGATGGATGAACTTATGAAATTATTTGCTACTAAGAGTGTTTCTTCTGATCCTAATGATATGCCTTTGTCTACTTTGATTGAGAATAATAATGAATCTATGGATGTGAATTTTGTTGGTAGGAATAATTTTGGTAACAACGCATATAGAGGGAATTTTAGTCCTAGGCCTTATCCTAGTAATCCTTCTAATAATTATGAAAATTCCTACAACAACTCTTATGAAAATTTTAATAAGATGCCCTCTGAATTTGAGACTAGTGTTAAAGAGTTTATGAATTCGCAAAAGAATTTCAATGGTTTGCTTGAAGAGAAATTGCTTAAAGTTGATGAATTGGCTAGGAACATTGATAGAATTTCTCTTGATGTTGATTCTTTAAAGCTTAGATCTATTCCTCCTAAGCATGATATCAATGAGTCTCTCAAAGCCATGACAATTTCCATTGATGAGTGCAAGGAAAGAACCGCTAGGATGCGTGCTACGAAAGATGCCTTTATTAAAGTGTGTTCTTCCAATTTCCATGAAAATAAAGATGAAGATATAAAAGTTATTGATGTTTGCCCTATGAAATCTTTGTTTTTCAATACGAATCTTGGTAATTATGGGACTGAATATGATCCACCTTTACCTAGAAGGCGTTCAAAAAATTCGGAGTTTTTAGATCTTGATGCTAAAATTGATAAAAGTGGGATTGAAGAAATCAAAACCCTAGATGTTGCTAAACCCACTATTTTGGACTTCAAGGAATTTAATTATGAAAGTTGATCTTTAATTGATTGTATTCCCTTGTTGCAATCCGTGCTAAATTCTCCTCATGCTTATAGTCAAAATAAAGCCTTTACCAACATATCATTGATGCCTTGATGCAATCTTATGAAGAAAAACTTGAGTTGGAAGTTTTTATCCCTAGAAAGCTTTATGGTGAGTGGGAACCAACTATTAAAATTAAGATTAAGGATCATGAATTTTATGCTTTATGTGATTTGGGTGCTAGTGTTTCCACTATTACCAAAACTTTGTGCAATTTGCTAGATTTCTGTGATTTTGATGATTGCTCTCTAAACTTGCACCTTGCGGATTCCACTATTAAGAAACCTATGGGAAGAATTAATGATGTTCTTATTGTTGCAAATAGGAATTATGTGCCCGTAGATTTTATCGTTCTTTATATAGATTGCAATCCTTCTTGTCCTATTATTCTTGGTAGACCTTTCCTTAGAACGATCGGTGCAATTATTGATATGAAGGAAGGGAATATTATATTCCAATTTCCATTAAAAAAGGGCATGGAACACTTACCTAGGAAGAAACTAAAATTACCATATGAATCTATCATGAGAGCCACTTATGGATTGCCTACCAAAGATGGCAATACCTAGATCTATCCTTGCTTTTATGCCTAGCTAGGGGCGTTAAATGATAGCGCTTGTTGGGAGGCAACCCAATTTTATTTTTAGTTTTTTTGCTTTTTCTTATGTTCAGGAATAAATAAGCCATCTACCTTCTGTTTAGATGTGGTTTTATGTTTTAATTAGTGTTTGTGCCAAGTTAAACCTATAGGATCTTCTTGGATGATAGTTATTTGATCTTGCTGTAATTTCCAGAAACTTTGTGTTCATGAAAACAATTGTTAAAAATCACCAGAACGTGATAAAATAGTGATTCCAATCTCTGCTCATCAATAACAAATTGCCTAGGTCTTCCTATTTTGGGTGAAGTTTTGGAGTTCCAGAAGTTTGCGTTAGTTACAGATTACTACAGACTGTTCTGTTTTTGACAAATTCTGTTTTTCGTGTGTTGTTTGCTTATTTTGATGAATCTATGGCTAGTAAAATAGTTTATAAACCATAGAGAAGTTGGAATACAGTAGGTTTAACACCAATATAAATAAATAATGAGTTCATTACAGTACCTTGAAGTGGTCTTTTGTTCTCTTTCGCTAACGGAGCTCACGAGATTTCTGTTGAGTTTTGTGTTGTGAAGTTTTCAAGTTTTGGGTGAAATCTTTTGATGCATTATGGAACAAGGAGTGGCAAGAGCCTAAGCTTGGGGATGCCCATGGCACCCCTAAGATAATCTAAGGAGACCAAAAAGTCAAAGCTTGGGGATGCCGGAAGGCATCCCTCTTTCGCCTAATTCCATCGGGTAGCTTTACTTGGAGCTATATTTTTATTCACCACATGATATGTGTTTTGCTTGGAGCATCTTGTATGATTTGAGTCTTTGCTTTTTAGTTTACCACAATCATCCTTGCTGTACACACCTTTTGAGAGAGCCATACATGATTTGGAATTTGATGGAATACTCTATGTGCTTCACTTATATCTTTTGAGCTATATAGTTTTGCTCTAGTGCTTCACTTATATCTTTTAGAGCACGGTGGTGGATGTGTTTTATAGAAACTATTGATCTCTCATGCTTCACTTAGATTATTTTCAGAGTCTTAAATAGCCTAATAATAATAATATGCTTGGTATTCAAGATTTGTAAAACTTTCTTTTGAGTGCGTTGAATACTAAGAAAAGTTTGATGCTTGATAATTGTTTTGAGATATGAAGATGGTGATATTAGTGTCATGCTAGTTTAGTAGTTGTGAATTTGAGAAATACTTGTGTTAAAGTTTGTATTTCCCGTAGCATGCACGTATGGTGAACCGTTATGTGATGAAGTCGGAGCATGATTTATTTATTGATTGTCTTCCTTATGAGTGGCGGTCGGGGGAATGACGATGGTCTTTTCCTACCAATCTATACCCCTAGGAGCATGCGCGTATTACTTTGCTTCGATAACTTGTAGACTTTTGCAATAAGTATATGAGTTCTTTATGACTAATGTTGAGCCCATGGATTATACGCACTTTTCTTCCTTCCACCATTTCTAGCATCTCTAATACCGCGCACTTTTCACCGGTATCATACACCCATCATATACCTTCCACAAAACAGCCACCATACCTACTTATCATGTCATTTCCATAGCCATTCCGAGATATATTGCCATGCAACTTTCCATCGTTCCGTTTATTATGACACGCTCCATCATTGTCATATTGCTTAGCATGATCATGTAGTTGACATCGTATTTGTGGCAAAGCCACCGTTCATAATTCTTTCATACATGTCACTCTTGATTCATTGCATATCCCGCACACCACCGGAGGCATTCATATAGAGTCATACTTTGTTCTAAGTATCGAGTTGTAATTGTTGAGTTGTAAGAAAATAAAAGTGTGATGATCATCATTTTTAGAGCATTGTCCCAAGTGAGGAAAGGATGATGGAGACTATGATTCCCCCACAAGTCGGGATGAGACTCTGGATGAAAAATAAAAAAAAAAGAGAAAAGATGCCATAAAAAAGAAGAAGAGAAAAGGCCCAAATAAAAAAAATGAGAGAAAAGAGAGAAGGGACGATGTTACTATCCTTTTACCACACTTGTGCTTCAAAGTAGCACCAAGATCTTCATGATAGAGAGTCTCTCATTTTGTCACTTTCATATACTAGTGGGAATTTTTCATTATAGAACTTGGCTTGTATATTCCAATGACGGGCTTCTTCAAAATGCCCTAGGTCTTCATGAGCAAGCGAGTTGGATGCACACCCACTTAATTTCTTTTATTGAGCTTTCATATACTTATAGCTCTAGTGCATCCATTGCATGGCAATCCCTACTCACTCACATTGATATCTATTGATGGCATCTCCATAGCCCGTTGATACGCCTAGTTGATGTGAGACTATCTTCCCTCCTTTTGTCTTCTCCACAACCACCATTCTATTCCACATATAGTGCTATATCCATGGCTCACGCTCATGTATTGCGTGAAGATTGAAAAAGTTTTGAGAATGTCAAAAGTATGAAACAATTGCTTGGCTTGTCATCGGGGTTGTGCATGATTTAAATACTTTATGTGGTGAAGATATAGCATAGCGGACTATATGATTTTGTATTGATTAATTTCTTTGGCCATGTTATTTTGAGAAGACATGATTGCTTTGTTAGTATGCTTGAAGTATTATTATTTTTTTGTCAATATGAACTTTTGTCTTGAATCTTTCGGATCTGAATATTCATACCACAATTAAGAAGAATTACATTGAAATTATGCCAAGTAGCACTCCGCATCAAAAATTCTCTTTTTATCATTTACCTACTCGCGGACGAGCAGGAATTAAGCTTGGGGATGTCTGATACGTCTCCAACGTATCTATAATTTTTGATTGCTCCATGCTATATTATCTACTGTTTTGTACCATATTGGGCTTTATTTTCCACTTTTATATTATTTTTGGGACTAACCTATTAACCGGAGGCCCAGCCCAGAATTGTTGTTTTCTAACTATTTCAGTGTTTCGAAGAAACGGAATATCAAACGGAGTCCAAACGGAATGAAACCTTCGGGAACGTGATTTTCTCACCGAATATGATCCAGGAGACTTGGACCCCACGTCAAGAAAGAAGGGAGGTGGCCATGAGGGTGGGGGGCACGCCCACCCCCTAGGGCGTGCCCCCTGCCTTGTGGGCCCCCCTTTGCTCCACCGACGTACTCCTTCCTCCTATATATACCTACGCACTTCAAACGATCGACACGGAGCCAAAACCTAATTCCACCGCCGCAACTTTCTCAGATCCACGAGATCCCATCTTGGGGCCTGTTAGGAGCTCCGCCGGAAGGGGAACCCACCACGGAGGGCTTCTACATCATCATAGCCTCTCCGATGAAGTGTGAGTAGTTTACCTCAGACCTTCGGGTCCATAGTTAGTAGCTAGATGGCTTCTTATCTCTTATTGGATCTCAATACAATGTTCTCCCCCTCTCTCGTGGAGATCTATTCGATGTAATCTTCTTTTTGTGGTGTGTTTGTTGAGACCGATGAATAGTGGGTTTATGATCAAGATTTTCTATGAACAATATTTTAATCTCCTCTGAATTCTTTTATGTATGATTGGTTATCTTTGCAAGTCTCTTTGAATTATCAGTTTGGTTTGGCCTACTAGATTGGTTTTTCTTGCAATGGGAGAAGTGCTTAGCTTTGGGTTCAATCTTGTGGTGTCCTTTCCTAGTGACAGTAGGGGCAACAAGGAACGTATTTTATTGTTGCCATCGAGGATAACAAGATGGGTTTTTTATCATATTGCATGAATTTATCCCTCTACATCATGTCATCTTACTTAAGGTGTTACTCTGTTTTCTTGAACTTAATACTTTAGATGCATGCTGGATAGCAGTCAATGAGTGGAGTAATAATAGTAGATGCAGGCAGGAGTCGGTCTACTTGTCTCGGACGTGATGCCTATATACATGATCATACCTAGATATTCTCATAACTATGCTCAATTCTGTCAATTGCTCAACAGTAATTTATTCACCCACCGTAGAATACTTATGCTCTTGAGAGAAGCCACTAGTGAAATCTATGGCCCCCGGGTCTATCTTAATCATATCAATCTTCCTACACTTTATTATTGCTTTGCTTTTTTACTTTGCCTTTTATTTTACTTTGCATCTTTATACCAAAAATACAAAAAATATTATCTATCATCTCTATCAGATCTCACTCTCGTAAGTGACTGTGAAGGGATTGACAACCCCTATTCGCGTTGGTTGTGAGGAGTTATTTGCTTTGTGTAGGTACGAGGGACTCGCGCGTAGCCTCCTACTAGATTGATACCTTGATTCTCAAAAACTGAGGGAAATACTTACGCTACTGTGCTGCATCACCTTTCCTCTTCAAGGAAATCCAACGCAGTGCTCAAGAGGTAGCACTCAACGACAGCTAAAGGCCGGCGAGCGCGTGCTTACATAGGTTAGGCGGGAGAAAAATGATCTCCAAGATGCCAATACCCGGTTGGGTGTTGAACTGAAAGATGTTCGGGCCTTTCTTGCTGACTCCGTAAAAGAGAATAAGAGGCTTCGACGCAGCATTTTTAGTAAGTGCTTGAATGAACTTTTATAGAGTTCGGCGAAGAAACCGGCTAACAGAGTTATATCTGTAGGTATGCTGACGGGTCATCCCGTAGAGGAGATGCCTGGGTATGCGGGTGATCTTCTGCCAGAGCTCTCACAACTGCACGAGCAAGTTCGGCAGGTGATGCAGGGCATTGCCTAGGCCTTGTGGCCATCCGCCTCCCTGCCAGGAGGCATAGGGGAGCTCGTAGAGATGCTCAAGGGAGTGCCGCGGCGCTTCCGATTATGGAAGATATCTGCCTACCGACGAGGTGCAAGGGAAGCCTGGGCCATGGTGAAGACTCGATATACCAAGGCTGACCCGAACCATATGGCCGAAGTCGGACATGTGGGGTCTGACGGGAAAGAGATCCCTGTCAGTTTGGTGTATGACCAGGTGAAATTAGCCGCAAAGTATTCCCAACAGGATTGTAGGCTAGAGAGCCTGTTGGATGGTATAGAAGAAGAATTTAGTTAGTCTAAATGACTATGTACTTCAAGTGACATATATTGTCCCTAGCCGGATTGTAAATCATTTGTCATGGCGGACCTTTTCGCTTCGACCTCCGGACCCGACAGTCCGGAGTGTATCCGAATACCCGCTCAGTTATGTAAAACCGAGTGCAGCGTGGAAACCAGGTGTAGGGGTCATAAGTGCTTGAAATGCATAAGTACCCAACTAGCTATGTTATATTACATGGATAGTAAGAAACATCTTCCAGGGAGAATAGTTCCGTTAAGGGTTCCTTTCCCTGGGTACGCATGCATTAATGTGCATGCCCGAACTACAAAAAGAGACGCAAGATATAAACATCTGGGGGATTGTATTGAAATAAGTAAAAGTCATCTTTTGTTCACCGACCGAATATTCCCTTAAGAACGCTAGCTTTCGGCTTCACCCAGTCTGAGGTACACATCCGGCTGACCCGGCAGTAACAATCGCAGAGGTTCTCCCCTTATGCCCTAGCCGAATTAACGGGAACGTAGGGCATAAATACAAGAGCCAGGCAACCCAGCTTGGCCAAAACTTAAGTCATATCGATGCATATAATGGCGAAGAAAAGGTACATGTGGAAAAGTAACACATGTGTGGGGGGCATAGAGCCCGGAACATAGTTATATTAAGCTTCTGTATAAGAAGCCCCCAGGTATGATGAGCACGCCTAGCGCGTCAAGATTGTGTAGTCAAGATATATTTTAACCTTTTAAGTCCGTGAAGAAAAAAGGGAAGAAAGAAAGAAAGAAAAGACAGGTAACAGATATATATATATATATAGATATATATATAAAATTGAAGGAGGTAAGGAGACGAACACAGAGTCCGGCACTAGGCGTAAAACCTTCGGAGTCTGGCCGCGTTCCATGGGTTTGGCTCGAGTCGATTGTCCGATGCATCCCGCAGACGGTATGCTCCCCCGGTCAGAACTTTGTCAATAATGAAGGGACCTTCCCATTTGGGCTTGAGCTTGTCCTTTTTCTTCTCTAGTAGGCGTAGAACGAGTTCGCCAACGTTATAAGTTTTGGCCCGTACTTCTCTGCGTTGATACCGTCGAGCCTGTTGTTGATAGAATGCGGAGCGGGCTTTTGCCACGTCACGCTCCTCCTCCAGGGCATCCAAACTGTCCTGCCGATCAAGCTCGGCTTCTTTCTCTTCGTACATGCGCACTCGAGGTGAGTCATGAATGATGTCGCAGGGCAGTACCGCCTCTGCGCCGTACACCATAAAAACGGTGTGTATCCGGTAGTGCGATTCGGCGTGGTCCGCAGCCCCCATAGTACGGAGTCGAGCTCCTCAACCCAGTGCGTATTTGATTCCTTCAAGGATCGCACTAATCTGGGTTTAATGCCACTCATAATGAGACCATTTGCTCGCTCGACCTGACCGTTTGTTTGGGGGTGATAGACGGAGGCATAATCGAGCTTAAAGCCCATGTTGCCGCACCAAGTTTTTACCTCGTCGGCTGTAAAGTTCGAGCCTTTATCGGTGATGATGCTGTGGGGGACGCCGTAACGGTGTACAACCCCGGATATGAAGTCTATTACTGGTCCGGACTCGGCCATTTTAACTGGTTTGGCTTCTATCTATTTTGTGAATTTATCCACCATGACCAATAGGTACTTTTTCTTATGGCTTCCTCCTTTAAGGGGTCCGACCATATCAAGCCCCCAGACCACAAAGGGCCAAGTAATGGGGATTGTTCAGAGAGCAGTAGGTGGCAGATGGCTTTGGTTTGCAAAAAGCTGATAACCGACGCAACGTTGGACGAGGTATTGTGCGTCTGCTCGGGCCGTCGGCTAGTAAGAACCTATACGGAAGGCCTTGCTTACAAGGGCCCGAGCTGCGGCGTGATGGCCGCCGAGTCCTGCATGAATTTCTGCCAAAAGTTGCCTCCTTCCTTTTCGGAGATGCACCTTTGAAGTAATCCGGTAACGCTTTTCTTATAAAGCTCTCCCTCGTGGACCTTGTAAGCTTTAGACCGCCGCACAATGCAACGTGCCTCGTTTGGGTCCTCAGGGAGTTCTTGCCTAGTTAGGTAGGCCAAGAAGGGTTCTGTCCACGGGGCGATGACAGCAATAATCACGTGGCCCGAAGGCGTTATTTCGGTGGCAGAGCCTCCAACTATGTCAGAGTGTTCGGTATCTGGTGTTGTTGTCGATCTCTCCTTCCCATACCACGGATGGCTTAAACAACCTTTCCAAGAAGATATTAGGTGGGACAGGGTTGCGCTTAGCACCGATGCGGGCGAGGATATCCGCCGCTTGATTGTTTTCTCGGACCACATGGTGGAATTCGAGCCCCTCGAACCGAGCTGACATTTTGAGGACGGCGTTGTGGTAAGCCGCCATTTTCAGATCCTTGGTGTCGAAGTCTCCATTTATTTGAGATATTGTGAGGTTCGAATCCCCACGCACCTCTAGGCGTTGAATGCCCATGGAGACTGCCATCCGGAGACCATGTAACAGGGCCTCATATTCTGCTGCATTGTTGGAGTCTGTGTATAATATTTGGAGTATGTATTGGACTGTATCTCCGATGGGGGATGTCAGGACGATGCCTGCCCCTAGACCATCCAGCATTTTAGAGCCGTCAAAGTGCATGATCCAATTGGAGTACGCGCCATACTCTTTAGGGAGTTCGGCTTCTGTCCATTCGGTGTCGAAATCAGCCAGTACTTGTGACTTAACGGCTCGCCGTGGTTTGTATGTTATGTCGAACGGGAGGAGGTCAATAGCCCATTTAGTGATCCGGCCCATGGCATCGCGGTTATTTATTATGTCGTTGAGTGGTACTTCAGAGGCCACCATAATTGAACACTCTTGAAAGTAGTGTCGTAGTTTCCGGGATGCCATGAAGACCGCGTATGCTATCTTTTGATAATGTGGGTACCGTGATTTGCATGGAGTGAGGACAGTGGATACGTAGTATACCGACTTTTGAAGCGGGAACTTATATCCATCCGTCTCTCGTTCGACGACGAGCACTGCGCTTACAACTTGGTGTGTTGCCGCTATATATAACAACATTGGTTCGCCGATATTTGGCGCAGCCAAGATTGGGTTGCTGGCCAAGACGGCCTTTATTTCTTCCAATCCAGCCATGGCCGCATCCCTCCACTCGAAGTGTTCAGTGCGTCGAATAAGGCGATAAAGAGGTAGTGCCTTTTCTCCTAATTGGGAGATAAAGCGGCTTAAGGCGGCCATGCATCCAGTTAATTTATGGATTTGCTTGAGGTCTGTTGGGATAGCCAATTGTGACAGAGCTCGGATTTTAGCCTGATTTGCTTCAATGCATCTATTGGAGACGATGAAGCCCAAGAGCTTTCCGGCGGGCACGCCGAAAACGCATTTTGCCGGATTGAGCTTGATGTCATATGTTCAGAGATTGTCGAACGTGAGCCTCAAGTCGTCTATTAAGGATTCGACGTGTCTTGTTTTAATGACCACACCATCTACGTCTGCCTCCACTGTTTTGCCGATTTGTGTCTCCAGGCATGTTTGAATCATGCGTTGATAGGTTGCACCGGCATGTTTGAGCCTGAAAGGCATGGTGTTAAAACCGAAAGGGCCGTATGGAGTTATGAATGCCGTTGTGGCTTGATCGGACTCCGCCATCTTAATTTGATGGTATCCGGAGTATGCGTCGAGAAAACACAATGACTCGTGACCTGCGGTAGTGTCGATAATTTGATCGATGCGGGGGAGGGGGAAGGGATCCTTGGGGCAAGCCTTGTTAAGGTCCTTGAAATCGACACATAGGCGCCAGGATTTGTCCTTCTTTGGTACCATCACCAGGTTTGCTAGCCAGTCCGGATGTTTTATTTCTCTAATGAATCCGGCCTCGAGTAACTTGGCTAGCTCTTCTCCCATGGCTTGTCGCTTAGGCACAGAGAAACTCCGAAGAGTCTACTTGACCGGCTTGAACCCCTTTAGAATGTTAAGGCTATGCTCGGCCAGCCTGCGTGGGATTCCTGGCATGTCTGAAGGATGCCAGGCGAAGATGTCCCAATTGTCGCGCTAGAACTCCCGCAGTGGGGCGTCTGTTGTGGGGTTCAGCTATGCCCCGATGGATGATGTTTTTGTAGGGTCTGTTGGGTGGACCTGGAATTTGACTATTTCGTCCG
Organism: Aegilops bicornis; assembly: GCA_021605145.1. Classification (NCBI taxonomy): domain Eukaryota; kingdom Viridiplantae; phylum Streptophyta; class Magnoliopsida; order Poales; family Poaceae; genus Aegilops; species Aegilops bicornis. The sequence continues at coordinate 344,849,278 of CM038670.1, forward strand.
CTGGTTTAAAAGAGGTGGACTTGGGTCTTTTGTCGAGTATCACGTCGTCCACATCCTTTGTGGGAGCGCAGCTGATTAGTTCTTCGGCCGCAAGGGCTTCAGATAACACCTCGAGGGCTAGTGCGGCGTTTTTATTTTCGGCGCGGAGTGCTATGTCCAGATCACTAGCTAGAGTGATGATTCCATTGGGCCCGGGCATTTTGAGCTTCATGTACCCGTAATGGGGTATAGCTTGGAAGATCGTGAATGCCTCCCTCCCTAAAAGGGCTTGGTATCCGCTACTGAACGGGGCCACTTGGAATGTGATTTCTTGGACCTATAATTCTCCGTGCGCCCGAATACCACATCTAGTGTGATTTTTCCGCACATCATGCCTCCCGACTAGGGATGATTCCTCTGAAGGTCGTCTTTGCTTTGCTCAATGCGGCTCTTGTCTATTTCCATTTTGCTAAGAGTTTCCTCATAGATGAGGTTTAATCCGCTGCCACCGTCCATGAGCACTTTAGTAAGCTGGAAGCCGTCCACGATTGGACTAAGGACCAAAGCGGCTGGTGCTCGGGTTGTTCGGAATTGAGGTTCGTCACTTGCATTGAAGGTTATGGCCATGTCGTTCCATGGATTTATTGCTGCAACTTGGCAGACTTCGGCAAGGCTGCGGAGTGCTCGCTTGCGCCTATTATTTGAGGCGAAGGTCTCGAAGACTGTCAATACTGTATTGTTATTTTCCACGGGATGGTGCTCTGTTGTATTGTTGATGCGGAGATCCTCGCCGCTCTTGGCCACCTGCCAGAGTATCCAACATGCTCTAAGGCTGTGTGTTGGCATGGTATCCGCTGTACTGTGAGTTTTGCATGGCCCATTGAGCCATCCCTCCAATACAGTTCCACGCCCTGTAGTGGGCTTTGGTTTCTTTGTAATTGGATCGGGTGACTTACGAGAGTACACCCTTTTTGTTCGGACGGGGGGTTTAGTGAGAGCCAGAGGATCCCATAATTTGGCTTGGGTTTTCCAGGCGCTTTCCATCGCACAGTACTTCTGTACTATGGCCGCCAAGTCAGTGAAGTGTGCTATGTCACGGCGACTTATGGCGTTGAGGATTCCCTTGTCCATGCAATTTTTGCAAAAGAATGAAATTGTGTCTTCCTCACGACAGTCCTTGACCTTGCTCATTACAAGGAGGAATCTGGCCCAATAGTGATGTACTATCTCTTGGGGCTCTTGTCTAATGTGGGAAAGATCACTTATGTCTGGGTGGGTGGGTAGATTTAGGTCCAAACCTGACCCGATCTCGAGACCTGTGGCGGAGGAATTTCCGAGCTTAGCAGTTCGGGCTCCGGGATGTTGCCCAATAGTTCTGGCCTGCTGTCTGATTCTAGATTCAAAGCTTGGGCCATGTCCTCCCGTGGACGGGTATCCGGCTCGGAGAGCTCGGGAATCCGGACATAGTTTCTCCTCAAAATAGAGGAAGAATCACTACATTGCTCCTCCACCACCGCTATCTGATGGGTGACCGGCGAAGAGTTAATCTCCCTTTGGTCGGGTTTAAGCCCGATCCGATCATAGTCCGTAGCGACTCCAAGGGCGGCGATGCGATCCAAGAGCTTTCAAGGAAGAGAGCTCTATTGGATCCATCTGCTCGGCGAATCCCGAGCCGATGTGGAGGCTGTTTTTGATGACCCGAGAAGTCATCGTCGGCGCGACGGCCGAACAGGCGGTCATGACGAAGCCGCCTAGTCGGAGTGTTTGGCCTACAGCCAGGGCTCCCCCCAAGGTAATGTTGTCCTTGAAAACAAGACGAGCCATCAAGTCTTATCGTGACGACACAGTGGAACTCTCAATGAAAGCACCAATGTCGGTGTCAAAACCAGCGGGTCTCGGGTAGGGGGTCCCGAACTGTGCATCTAAGGCGGATGGTAACAGGAGGCGGGGGACACAATGTTTACCTGTGTTACTGCCCTCTCGATGGAGGTAATACCCTACTTCCTGCTTGATTGATCTTGATGATATGAGTATTACAAGAGTTGATCTACCATGAGATCGTAGAGGCTAAACCCTAGAAGCTAGCCTATGATTATGATTGCTATTGTCCTACGGACTAAACCCTCCGGTTTATATAGACACCGGAGGGGGCTAGGGTTACATAGAATCGGTTACAAGGGAGGAGATCCACATATCCGAATTGCCAAGCTTGCCTTCCACGCAAAGGAGAGTCCCACCCGGACACGGGACGAAGTCTTCAATCTTGTATCTTCATAGTCCAACAGTCCGGCAGTCCGAGGACCCCCTAATCCAGGACTCCCTCACCCCCTATACTCATCAAAGTCAATCATGCAGGAAGTAGGGTATTACCTCCATCAAGAGGGCCTGAACCTGGGTAAACATCGCGCCCCCTGCCTCCTGTTACCCTCGATCCTTAGACGCACAGTCCGGGACCCCCTACCCGAGATCTACCGGTTTTGACACCAACAGTCAGTTTCCGATTTCCCCGCGCGTCGTGTAAAGCCAAACAGTGGTGGTGCCGCTCTTGTAATGGCCCGTGAATGAATTTAACTCACGGGGTAGAAACTGCTAATTCACTTTTCCCACCACGCCCTTATCCTTAGCCACGTATGTTGCATGCATCACGCGGGGTAGGTAACGGAGGCACGTGGTGCGGGAGAGCATCAAGGCGAGGGCCCGACCTTCTCGAATTGGTGGAGGAGGACGGTGGCCGCCCGTTGAGGGAGCGGCTCCCCTCCCTGGCCCACCTATAAAAGGAGAGGCGGAGAGAGGCCGGAGCCATTCATCCTTGCGCTCCCCCTCCTCTGTCTTCTGCTTATTGCTTGTTATGTCAAAGGGAAGAGCCTGGGGCCAGCTCCCGCGCTCTTGTTTGAGGCTGGTGTCGCCAAATGTTGGTGCCGGCGCTCGGGGAGTGAGCCTGGTCCTTGTTCGGAGAAGGCGTCGTGGACGTGCCGCTTGTGGTGCGGGAGACATCAAGCTTCCCCATTGTGGGGAATCGCTTGCCCCTTCCGCCATGGTTGGCCGTCCGCAGGGTGGTGTGGTGCCCAGTCCCGGGCTACCGCTGCTTATGGGCTGGGTGATCGAGCCCTCAGCATCTTTGGTGCTCAACCGGGAGGCAGGGCTGGGGATCGTTTGTAATCCCAGCACTGCCCCTCTTGGAGGTCTTGGGGCCGATGTCGATGAGAGGTGCGTCTTCCTTCTCGCCGAGGTGGGGAGCAGTGCGCTCCGAGCCCCCTGGCCGTCTTGGTTGCTCCCTGTGTCTCTGGGGAAGGTGCAGGGTTGGAGTCCCAGCGCTCCCCTGGAACAGTGTTGATGAAGATGAACTTGGGGAAGATGAAGAAGGCGGGAGGCAGAACGTCTAGTGGGAGCATGACTGCATCGACGTGTTCGTCTCATACTGGCGACATGCTGCCTTATTTCTCCGCCTTCCCCTTCCCTCCATCAGTGCCTGAAAGTGCGTTAAGTCGACTAGAGGGGGGGTGAATAGGCAAATTTTATGAATTCTTCACTAAGGAATTTCAGGGTGAGGAAATTCCTAAGCGAAGAACTACTTGCAGCGGAATAAGTACTCAGATGCAGACATAACGTAACATAAGCACGGTCATCACGATGAAATGAAAACAAACACAGAGTACAGAAAGCGTAGACACAAGATAAGCGGGGTGAAGACAAACTGACTGAAGAAATTGGACTGAGGAAATTGAGAAAGTCTTCAGTCAAAATCTTCAAACAGTAACGATCAAGTACACAACACAGTAATGAGGAAATGGAAGGGTTGAGGAAATAGAACCAGTAGGCTTGGTGAAGACAGTGATTTGGTAGACCAGTTCCAACTGTTGTGACAGTTGTATGTCTAGTTGGAGCGGCTAGGTATTTAAACCTGAGGACACACAGTCCTCACCATATTCTCCTTGAGCTAAGTTCACACAGACCTCACCCAATCACTCGTGGTAAGTCTTCAGGTGACTTCCAAACCTTCACAAACTTGGTCACTTGACGATCCACAATTTCCTCTTAGATGCTCTAGACCATGACGCCTAACTGTCTCAAAGATGCACAGTCTTCAAAGGTAACAAGTGTCGGATCCACACAGGATTAATCTCTTTAGTGATGCTCAATCACTTTGGGTTTGTAGGTGTTTGGGTTTGGGTTTTCCTCACTTGATGATTTTCGCTCAAAGTCCTCGGAGGATGGGATGCTCTCAATGACAAGTGTCAGCTTCTCTCGGAGCAGCCAACTAGCTAGTGGTTGTAGGGGCGGCTATTTATAGCCTAGGGAGCAGCCCGACATGATAAGACATAAATTCCCTTCAATGATATGACCGTTAGGTGGATAGATATTTTGGGACAGCTGGCGCATAGCACAACAACGGTCGGAAATTTGAGCTCTCAAATTCCTCAGGGCTATCATGTTCCTCACTTGTAGGAAATCCGCATTGGTGAATTCCTAACTCCTCAGTCAGAACAAATTCCTCAGAGACCAGAAGAACATCGTCTCTGTCATTGCAGAAATTGACTAAACTGTATGAGATTTCCAATGGCTTCACTCGGAGGGATTGGTAGGTGTAGGATTTTGAGATGAGCATCACTTGGGAACTTTTCCTCAGTTTTTCCTCGACCCCCTTTAACAGTACGGTGTTTCCTATGACTCAAGAAAAAGAAAATTAAACTATGAGAACAAAAGTCTTCACGCTTCATATTCCTCGCATGATTATCAAGTCTTCACGGTCACACCAATTTCTTCACTTTCAAAGTCTTAAAGAAGTCTTCAGAAATCCAAAGTCTTCAGTTGAAGACATTCATTTTTAGGGGTCAACTTTCTCTGTGAATATCAAACTCCTCATAGACTTATAGACCTGTGTACACTCACAAACGCATCAGTCCCATAACCTATAAGTATTTAATACACCAAAATCACTAAGGGGCACTAGATGCACTTATAGTGCCGTCATCACCGTTTTCTCGGTGACCGGGGGAGGGGTCGCTCTGCTAGCGCTTCTGCTTCCACTAGTGGTCTTCTGGCTGGGCCCCGACATCCTTCTCTACCGGTGCCTGTGCTAGAGCCTTCCGCTCTATCCTGGAAGTGGTGATCAGGGAGCCACCGAGGTGCTTCGCACGTCTTCCTCCTTCGCAGCCTCACCACTCCCAATCTTGTCAGGCTGTGTTCGGCAGCTCCTGATGGGGATCGGGGTGGCGTTGTGCCGGTGCGTCTCCCATCCTCTTCTCTTCCCACCGCACTACCTGGGATAAGAGGGACATGGAGAGGAGTTTACGGAGCACTTATCTTTTTTCAAGCTTAAACTAGTAGGCATTTGCCAAATTTTAATTAAAATAATGTAATCTCTCGAGTCCATGTTTGTGTTCTGTAATGCTTGCACTTGTATTATCAGCATATTAATGAAAAAGATGAACCTTGCCGGGAACTCGTGCATGTATATGTCCATGCAGAGGTGGGATGCCTCCTTAGCGTAAATAAACGAGTTTTCCCCGGCAGGCTACCCTGCCGGTACCCTCTTGTTTGCCGGAGAACCGAGTCTACCAGGAAAAAAATAATGGGACCAGCCCCCACCAACTTCCTTCTACCAAAGTCCACTATGACCATCCTAGCTTGAAGCTGCGTTCAAGCCAAGGATGGGAGCACCTAAGTTTCAAAAGAGTGGCGAGGTTTTCTTATGCACAAGCCCTAGCTTACAGAAAACTAATGGACAGGAGATAGAACTTATCTGTTGGGCTTGCCGGGGATCGCGACACTGGTTCATCTTCCCAACTCCTTGTAGAAGCCAAGTTCACTGCAGGAACCTGCAGCTTCATGCAGATGGGAATGATGCAAGATGCGATCCTATCTATATGCATATGCAAATGCTCATGAAATGCTTATGCAGTGCTCTTGGAATGTTTATGCATGCATGCAACTTGGATGGGCTCCCCCCAACGCTTCGCTTGTTTCTCTGTTGCTCAGGGTCATCGCCTGGCTTTGTACAAGGGGATACATGCAACTGAGGCAAGGCTGTACAGAAGGGTGGCTGCTGGGCAGAGGCCAGCAGCGGCGCCTTACGGGTGGAACTTGCGGAGATGCTCAATATTCCATGAGTTTTGCAATTGAATGCCATCTCTGGTCTCCAGACAGACTGCGCCGGGTTTGGTGACTCGCACTACCCGGTAAGGTCCTTCCCACTTCAGCATGAACTTGTTTGTACCCTTGGCGGACTAAATGCGCCTAAGGACAAGGTCGCCTTCCTCAAAACACGGGGCATGAACCCTGTGGCTATGATAGCGACGCAGGGCTTGCTGATAGCGTACAACACGCGTAGCAGCCCGGAGACGGTTCTCCTCGAATAGCACGGCGTCATCACGCCAGTGCTGATCTTGTGCTACTTCATCGTAGGCAAGCACTCAAGGTGACCCATAAATGAGTTCCATGGGGATAACTGCTTCTGCCCCATAGACTAGGGAGAAGGGAGTCTGACCGGTAGCTCGATTTGGTGTCGTTCTGAGGGACCAGAGAACTACCGGCAGCTCATCGATCCACCGTTTGCCGTGCTTCTGCAGCGTATCAAAGGTTCTTGTCTTGAGTCCTCGCAGCACTTCAACATTCTCCCTCTTCGCTTGCCCATTTCTCCTGGGATGTGCAACAGAGGCAAAGGAGACCTTGCATCCGAGGGCATTAACATATTGCATGAAGGCGCGGCTCGTGAACTGGCTGCCGTTGTCGGTAGTGATCCTTGCCGGGACTCCAAAACGGCACATCAATTCTTTCAAGAATTTGATAGTTGACTAAGCAGGCACCTTTCTCACGGCAGTCACTTCCGGCCACTTTGTAAACTTGTCGATAGCAACGAACAAGAATTCAAAGCCCCCGATTGCTCGGGGGAAGGGGATGAGGATCTCGAACCCCAGACCAAAAATGGCCATGATAAAGGGATTGTCTGAAGAGCTTGGGCAGGCAGGTGGATGTTCTTGGAATAGAACTGGTAGGCTTCACATTTAGTGACTAGCTCGACTGCATCTTGGAGGGCTGTGGGCCAATAGAATCCTTGCCGGAATGCTTTCCCAACTAATGACCTCGATCCAATGTGGGAGCCGCACATGACTTTGTGTATTTCAACCACCCGTTCCTTTCCTTCTTCCCGGCAGATGCACTTCAATTTCACACCATTGGGCCTCCTTCTGTACAGAGTGTCATTGACAAACTGGTACATACTGGCCCTCCGGGCTACTCCTTCGGCTTCATCTTGGTCACCGGGAAGCTCTTCGATTTGGAGGAAGTGGACTATGTGCCCTACCCAAGTTGGAGCCTGGGGCTCGACAATGAGGACTAGCGGCACCTCCTCTACTGCGGAGGCACATTCCTCGTTTGCGGGGACCATGGGCTCGGCTGGAGGGTCCAGTCCAGTAGGTAGTGAGGAGTTTTTTCCGGCAGGGTCTCTGCCAGGAGCGGACGACTCTACCGGGAGAGGCTTACCGGAGGCTAACCTTCTCCTTTTCTGGGCCATTGTTGCTAGGGACACGGAGGGCTGAGTAAGATGGAGAACAAAAGTCCCTGGTTCCACAAGAAGCTTCTGCGCAGCACACTTTGACAGATGATCAGCTATGCTATTTTCCAAATGGGGTACGTGCTCTGTTTGCAATTCGTCAAAGCGTTCCTCCAATCTCCTCACTTCCTCAACATATGCCTCCATCAATGGGCTTTAGTAATCCTTGTTGACTTGTCTCACCACAAGCTGTGAATCTCCTCGAACGATCAGCTTCTTAATTACCAATACCGCAGCAATCCTGAGCCCGGCAAGGAGCCCTTCATACTCGGATGTATTGTTGGTCGCCTCGTCCCGGGCAAAATGCATCTGGATGACGTACTTCAAGCGCTCCTCGGAGGGGGCAACAAGAAGCACGCCAGCCCCTGCACCTTGTAGGGAAAAGGCACCATCAAAATACATAATCCATTCTTGGGGCGATTCCTTGCCGGGGATAACTGTCTCTGGTACCTCCTCATTAGGGGTTGGCGTCCATTCTACAATAAACTCTGCAAATTCCCTACTCTGGATAGTTGTCGTGCTCTCAAACTTCAAACCAAAACTGGATAACTCCAATGCCCACTCCACTATTCTGCCGGTAGCCTCAGGGTTTCAGAGTATCCTTTGCAACGAGAAACGAGTAACAACTGTAATCTCTTGGGCTTGGAAGTAGTGGCGCAGTTTCCTTGAGGCCATGATGAGACCAAAGATCAACTTTTGCACGCCAGAGTACCTCCATCTAGCCCCCTGCAATAAGGAGCTGACGAAGTGCACTGGGAGCTGCACCACTTTCTTCCTTGCCGTGTCCTTGGGGTTGCTCTCACTGCTGTGCTCATTTCGGTCATGGTCCCTCTCTGGCTCTGCCAGTCCTAGCTCACTCTCTATTTCGTCCACTTCCCGCTGTGCCACCAAGGCTGGGCTAACCACTTGGTTGGTTGCCGCTAAGTACAGCAGCAACGGCTCTTGTGGTTTTTGAACAACCAAGGTAGGCACAGAGGACAAGTAGGTCTTCAACTCTTGCAAAGCTACATCTGCTTCCAGAGTCCACCTCATGGGCCTTGCCTTCTTCAAAATTTTGCAGAACGGCAGGGCGCGCTCGACAGACTTGGAGATGAATCTGCTTAGCGCGGCAACACACCTTGTCAGACGCCTCACATCCTTTACTGTCCTTGGCGCTTGGATCTGCTCAATAGCTCTAATCTTGTTAGGGTTGGCTTCGATCTCCCGATGGGACACAAAGAACCCAAGCAGCTTGCTGGAGGGAACACCAAACACACACTTCTCCGAGTTGAGCTTCAAGTTGATCTTGCGCAGATTAGCAAATGTCTCCTCCAAATCCTGAATAAGGGTAGCTCTATCCTTGGTCTTGACCACAATATCATCCATATAAGCTTCAATGTTTCTATGCAGCTGTGGCTCGAAACCAATCTGGTCTGCCCTTGCAAAAGTGGACCCGACACTCTTTAATCCAAATGGCATGCAGATGAAATAGTACGTACCACATGGAGTGATGAACGATCTCTTCTCTTCATCTTCCTTGGACATGAAGATTTGGTGATACCTAGAATATGCATCCAGAAAGGAGAGCAAATCGCAGCCTGAAGTGGAATCCACAATCTGATCGATGCGCGATAAGGGAAACGGGTCCTTCGGGCAAGCTTTGTTGAGATCTGTGAAATCTATACAAAGCCTCCACTTCCTGTTAGCCTTCCAGACTACCACTGGATTTGCCAACCATGTGGGAAGTAGCACTCCTCTGACCAAACGAGCCGCTTCAAGTTTCTTGATCTCTTCCACAATGAACTGCTGCCTCACCAAGGCCTCCTTCCGGACTTTGTGCTTGACAGGTCGGGCGTGTGGGCAGACAACAAGGTGGTGCTCGATTACCTCCCTAGGAACACCAGGGATATCAGATGGTTGCCAGGAAAACACATCAATATTCGCCCGTAGGAAGGCAACGAGCGTGCTTTCCTATTTGTCATCAAGGGTGGTGCTGATAGTGAAAGTACCATCAATGCCAGCCAGCCCTGCCGGGACCTTCTTCACTTGGGGTGCAGTGACCTTGGATATCTTGCTGTTGGAGCTCTCCGACAAGTCATCAATAGGCGCAGCACACTCCGGAGAGGTACGCTTCCCGGATTCCTTGCCAGCGTCCTTTCTACCCTTCTTGTTTCCTTTGTCCTCCTTGGCGGGAACTGCTGCTGCCGCTGCCTCTGCTGCGACTGCGTCCCAGTACATATTGTCCATGCAAATGATTGCGTCCTTCTCATCTGATGGGATGGTAATGATTCCCATCGGTCCAGACATCTTCAAGGTGTTGTAGGCATAGTGGGATGCCGCCATGAATTTAGCCAGGGCTGGGCGTCCGAGGATCCCATTGTACGGCAGGGGGAGGTCAACCATATCAAACACAATCTTCTCAGTCCGGTAGTTCAGCTCCCCACCAAATGTCACTGACAGCATGATCTTTCCCTTAGGATGACTCCTGCCGGGATTAACTCCTTGAAACGTGCTGGTGACCTTCAACTCATCCTCTGCTATCTGAAGTTTGCTGGTGACTGCCGAGGAAATCAGATTCAACCCGGCTCTGCCGTCCACCAACATTTTTGTGACCTTGAGGTTGCGAATTGTTGGAGATATCAACAATGGCAAACACCCTACCGTAGTGGTACGGTTAGGATGATCCTCTTGGCCAAAGATGATGGGCGTGTGTGTGACCATTTGAGCGACTTCCGGGCCTCTGGCGCTAGTTCCACGGCATTGACATCTTGTGCCCACCGTTTGAGATGGCGATGAGAGGTGTGCAAGGATGCACCCCCGTTAATGCATAGGGCGTCAGTGGCCTTCTGAAACTCATGCTCAGTGGTATCCTCTTCATCCCCTCCATTGCTCTCATCATCACAGGTTTCCTTCTCTCGACCTCTGGCGGGTTTTCCTTGGTTCTGAAGGGTTTGCCGGGGCAATTTAGTTCACCGCCTCGGCCCTTACCACCAGCGAAATTCTGACCCTTTTCCTTGTCGTGCTTCTCATATTCTAGTCTCTGTTTCTTAACAAGCTGCTCAACCTGATAACACTCTTGAAGGTCATGGCCTTTGGTCCGATGAAACTTGCAATACGGCCCATCACCTTTCTCGGCCTTCTCGGCAGCCACGGCCTCCCGGCAGTCAGAGCACATGGCAGCTTCCTTGCCGGGGACCTTAGCCTAGGCCTTCTTGCCGCTACTAGGTGTACCCGATCCTTCAACAGTCATTACTGCCCTATCCTTCCGCTTCTTACTGCGCTTCTTACTCTTCTTCCGACTAGTTGATTCATCATCATCCTCTGAATCGACATTGGTGCAATCTTCCTCTCCGGGCAACTTCCTTTCCTCCTCCATTCGAGCACATTTATCCGCCAAGGTGTAGAGCTCCTTCACAGTCTTGGGCAACCGCACGTTCATCTTGGAACGGATCCGTGATTGCGCACATTGATCGGAAGGCAGCTATCACAGCTGGCCGGATGGATATTTGGGATGTTCCTATGGACCTTGCTGAATCTTTGTTAATACTTGCTGAGGGTCTCTCCTTCCTTCTGTTGGAGAAGCTGCAAGTCACTGGGTCCCATGGCTCTTGATGGCCGCCAGTGAAGGCGCCAATGAATTCATGGCACAGGTCATCCCATAAGGAGATGGAGTTCTCCGGCAGGTGCATCAGCCAAGACCTCACATTGGACTTGAGAGCCAAAGGGAAGTAGTTGGCAAACTCCTTCTCATCTCTTCCCCCGGCAGCCTGAACAGCGACGGTGTAGATGCTTAGAAACTCTGCCGGGTTTAGCCTCCCATCGCACTTCTCGGGTATCTCTGGGTTGAACGCGCAAACGGATGGCCAACGGACTTGCTGCATCTCACGAGTAAAGGCAGGGCACCCAACCTCGAAAGGTAGGCACCCGCCAATACCGAGCGCAGGCTCGTCGACGTCGGGGCCATCACACCCGTTGGTCCGGCAGTGGTTGTCGCGGCGTCGCTCGATGACAACGCACGCATATCCCACTCGCCTATCCTCTGGGGCTCGCCGTCGACCTGGACGTGCTTGAGGGTCAGAAGAGGCCATCGAGACATTGTCAGGTTCTTGATTCTGCTGCACTCGCGCTGGCTGCCATGGCGGGCACTGCATCATGGGGGTGGCCCCTTCCGTACAGCCAGCAGCACGAGCCGTTGTCGTTGCTTGGGCAGGTCGTGGCGGGCCGGCTCGCTGCGAGCCCCCGGCCTCAGTGAAACTGGAGCAGACTTTGGATGGTGGCACGCCATTCGTCCATCTGCTCAGCCGTTGGCGGAAACCTCAGCAGTAGCTGAGCCCGCGCCACGGCCTGCGTGGCTGTCCTTGGCATGGTTGATGATGAAGTCGATTGCACCGTCGCTCGGCTCCTGATGGTGCCAGCGGCGGCAGCCCACGCCCCTGCTGTTGCGGGGTGGCCACCTGGACGACAGGGTGGCGCGTTGAAGGCGCTCGAGGGCCAGCGGCTCCGTCTGGCGCATCGACTTGGTCGACCCGTCCCGGGGGAGGCGGACGCGCTGCGATCGCTCCCATGGTGGGGGCGGCCGGAGGGCGGCGGTTCGCTCCGGACCGAGCGCCATTGCTGCGATTGTGCCCGTTGGCGGGAGGAAGAGGTGCAAATGGAATAAATCCTTTGCCCTTACCTTGTGGAGCGTGGCTGTCAGGGCGTTGCTGATGCTGTTCTCCTTCGGTGTTTCCCTCTCCTGTGTCGACTACGGGGGAAGTGGCGACGGTGCCACCAGCGCCGACCACATCCCCAGCAACGTCCATGTCCTTGCGTGCCTCCGCATCCCCCGCAGCATCAGAGGCCGCGGGCGGTGGAGCCTTCGAGGTGGATGGATGAGCTGAAGCACCAGATTTCTTCTTGGGCGCCATGGTCGATGGCGCCGTCGAAGGTGAAGGCGGTGATGAAAATGATGCGCTGCGCACGCCTTCAGGTTTGCGCAAGCGACCCCCCTACCTGGCGTGCCAAAAGATGTCGTGGGAAACCCTGGCCACCTATGGGACCAAGGGCCCCTTGCTGGTTCAGCAGGGGGGATGTCGCGTTACACAAAGAGCAGAAGAACGTGAGACGGCGCGGCAGCAATCACACAGGCGATTTTACCCAGGTTTGGGCCGCTGTGAGGCGTAAAACCCTACTCCTGCTTTGGTGGATTGATGGTGGAAGAGTGGTGGTGGAGCATAGTACACTTGCCCGGCAGGGGCGGTAGTGGCTACACGCGTATGGGTGTATGTGTTGTTCAACCTTCCAACCCTTTCTATGGTTTTCATGGGCCTCCTTTTATAGATGAAGGGGTCTCCACAATGGCAAAACAGTCATTATAGACTGATAAGATAGCAAACAGTGCTATCACACCTAACTTTGCAGGCTGACAGGGTGCATTAAATGCACCCCTCAACATCACATCATTGCTTGCCCGGCAAGCCCTGCCGGGCTGTTTTGCCAGCTTCACACCTGCTCGCTTGACATGTTGTAGGATGGGTGTCATTCGTGGGCATCTCCCGTAGAGAAAGGCCGACATGTGGCAAATGGTTGCCACTTAGTCACTTTGAGGCTCGACGCCGCATCGATCGTTGACGTGGGTCGTGGTGGAGTGGTTGGGTGAGGTGGTTTTGCCTTCGTGATTCCTGGCAGGCCCTGCAGGGACGTCTTGGATGTCTCCTTCCGGCGGCTACCCCGTCCTTGTCGAGCCTGTCTGCCCGTCAAGGGAGGCTTTTCTCCTGGTGGCATCTTGTTTCTATGGCTTGATCTTGGTCCTCTTGATCTGCGCGTTGGTCCTTCGAAGCTCTTGGTTCCTTGCACTCTGATTTGTGTTGGTGCATCAATCCTGTTCTCTGCTGCGCAAGATAGTCCTGGGCAATGCACCTGTGGTTTGTTGCACCGACAGAACCCCAGGGCCTGCCCCGATAGCGCTGCCGAGTGTCGTCGGGGTAGGGCCTAATAAGTGCGCAGGCAGGGGTGCTGAAGAGGCTGGCCTCTTGAGGTCTTCTTTGCTTCTTCATTAATCTTGAGTTTGGGTCAGTGAGGGAGTCCTGGATTACGGGGTCCTCAGGCGTCCGGGCTATGTGACATGGGCCGGACTGATGGGCCGTGAAGATACAAGACGGAAGACTTTCCCCCGTGTCTAGATGGGACTCTCCTTGGCGTGGAAGGCAAGCTTGGCGTGCGGATATGAAGATTCCTTTCTTTGTAAACTAACTCTATACAACCCTAGCCCCCTCCGGTGTCTATTAAAACTGGAGGGGTTAGTCCGTAGAGGCAATCATAATCATACATGCTAGACATCTAGGGTTTAGCCATTACGATCTCGAGGTAGATCAACTTTGTAACTCCTATACTCATCAAAGTCAATCAAGCAAAACTCATGATATGTGACGAATAAAAATATATCTTCAAGTAAAATACCAATGGTCTTTAGAAGAAAGAGGGGATGCCACTCGGGCATCCCCAAGCTTAGTTCCTTGCTTCTCTTTTAGATAATGGCTTGGGATGCCATGGGGCATTCCCAAGCTTAGGATCTTCTTACTCCTCATTCCTTCATCCATCGTGATCTCACCCAAAACTTGAAAACTTCAATCACACAAAACTCAACAAAACCTTCGTGAGATCCGTTAGTATAACAAAGTAAATCACTACTATAAGTACTGTTGCAAACCCACTCATATTTTATTTTTGCATTATATCTACTATATTGCAACTTTGCTATAGCTTATACCCTCCAATACAAACCATAGATTCATTGAAATAAGCACACAACGCAAAGAAAACAGAATCTTTCAAAAACAGCATGGTCTGTAGTAATCTAAAAACTTTCAATACTTCTGTAACTCCAAAACTTCTGAACAATTAGGACAACGTGGGCAATTTGTGTATAAATCTTGTGTACAGAAATCAAGATTTTATCGCGCTGCGCTTAAAAATGAAAATTGTTTTTCTGGGTGCAAAAGTTTCTGCTTTTCCGCAAGATCAAATCAACTATCACCCAACATGATCCCAAAGGCTTTACTCAGCACAAACACTAATTAAAACATAAAAAACACAATCATAACAGTATCATAATTGTGCGAACACTCAAGAACAGAAAGAAAAAGGCAAAAAATAATTTTTATTCATTGGGTTGCCTCCCAACAAGCGCTATCGTTTTACGCCCCTAGCTAGGCATAATATTTCAATGATGCTCACATGAAAGATAGCAACTGAAACACTAATAGAGCATCATGTAGCATGTGAAAAACAAGTTTAATTCTAACATACTTCCTATGCATAGGCATCTTATTGGAAAACAATTTATCAAGGCAATCAAACACTACCATATGCAAAGAAGAAGAAACAAACAATAGCAATCTCAACATAACGAGAGGTGATTTAGTAACATGAAAATTTCTACAACCACATTTTCCTATCTCATAATAATTACATGTAGGATCATAATCAATTTAAAAATATAGCTATCATATAAATTTTCTCTTCATGATCCACATGCATACATTTTTTATATCTTCCAAAATAGTGGGATTAACATCAACTAAAGTCACGACCTCTCCAAACCCACTTTTATGAAAAATTTCACAAGACTGAACACTCTCCAAATATGTGGGATTATTTTTACTTAGAGTTGACACTCTTCCGAACCCACTTTCAATATTATTGCAAGCACTATTATCAATATCATATTCATCATGAGGCTTCAATAAAATTTTAAGATCATATGAAACATTATCACCCCAATCATGATCATTGCAAATAAGTAGTAGACATATCAAAATTAGCCTCCCCAAGCTTGGGGTTTTGCATATTATTAGCACAATTGACATTTATAGAATTTATAGTAAAATCATTGCAATCATGCTTTTCAATCAAGGACCTATCATGAATCACCTCATAAATTTCTTCATCACAATTTTCAGATTCACGGATCTCAAGGAGAACTTCATAAAGATAATCTAGTGCACTCAACTCACTAGCAATTGGTTCATCATGATTGGATATTATAAAAAGATTAGCAAGTGGATGGGGATCCATATCAATAGATTTTTAGCAAGCGAAGATGCAAGCATATAGAAGGCACATGGCAACACAAGTAAACAAAAGATCTGACGAGAAAAAGGCGAACGAAAAAGAGGGCGAATAAAACGGAATTTTTTTGTGAAGTGGGGTAGATGAAAACAAGAGGCAAATGGCAAATAATGTAAATTGCAAGGAGATGATATTTGTGATTAGGAACCTGATAGATGTTGATGATGTCTCCTCGGCAACGGCGCCAGAAATTCCTTTTTATTGCGGCTTGAACTACATCGACATTTGCCCAACGAGGAAGGGATGATGTAGCACAACGACGGTGGGTATTTCCCTCAGTGATGAGACCAAGGTTATCGAACCAGTAGGAAAACCACGCAACACTACGTGAACGGCACCTGCACACCAAGAACAAATACTTGCAACCCAACGTGTTAAAGGGTTTGTCAATCCCTTTCGGGTAACGGTGCCAGAAATTGTCGAATTGACGGGATAAAAATATGATAGATTGGATAAATATCTCTCAAATAAACGCAAAATAAAATAAAGTGCAGCAAGGTATTTTTGGCTTTTTGGAAATATAGATCTGAAAATAAAAGCGTATAAAAATAGATCTTGAAGGAAAATATGATAAAGAAGAGACCCGGGGGCCGTATATTTCACTAGTGGCTTCTCTCGAGAAAAATAGCATATGGTGGGTGAACAAATTACTATTGGGAAATTGATAGGACTTCAAATGATTATGACGATATCCAGGCAATGATCATTATATAGGCATCACGTCCAAGGTTAGTAGACCGACTCCTGCCTGCATCTGCTACTATTACTCCCCACATCGACTGCTATCCAGCATGCATCTAGTGTATTCAGTTCATGGAGAAATGGAGTAATGCAATAAGAACGATCTGATGTAGACAAGATCTATTTATGTAGAAATAGACCCCATCTTGGTATCCTTAATGGCAACGATACATACGTGTCGTTTCCCCTTCTGTCACTGGGATGAAGCACCGTAAGATCAAATCCATCACAAAGCACCTCTTCCCATGGCAAGAAAAATCGATCTAGTCGGCCTAACTAAACCAAAGATTCGAAGAAGAAATACGAGGCTATAAGTAATCATGCATATAAGAGATCAAAGAAACTCAAATAACTTTCATGGATAAAAACATAGATTTGATCATAAACTCAAAGTTCATCGGATCCCAACAAACACACCTCAAAAAGAGTAACATCAAATAGATCTGCAAGGGACCATTGTATTGAGAATCAAGAGAGAGAGAGAGAGAGAGAGAGAGAGAGAGAGAGAGAGAGAGAGAGAGAGGAATCCATATAGCTACTAACTATGGAACCATAGGTCTACAATGAACTACTCACGCATCATCGGAGAGGCACCAATGAGGATGATGAACCCCTCCGTGATGGTGTCTAGATGGGATCTGGTGGTTCTGGAACTTGCGGCGGCTGGAATTGATTTCTGTCGTCTCTCCTAGGGTTTCTGGAATATTGGATTATTTATAGAACAAAGAGGCGCTGCAGGAGGCCACCGAGATGGGCACAACCCACCAGGGCACGCCTGGGCCCCTAGGTGCGCCCAAGTGGGTTGTGCCCCCCTCAGGACACCCCTCTGATACTTATTTGGCCCATCATGTGTCTTCTGGCCTAGAAAAATTCTCCAAAAAGTTTTGCTGCGTTTGGACTCCGTTTGGTATTGATTTTCTGCGAAGTAAAAAACAAGCAAAAAACAGCAACTGGCACTAGGCACTATGTCAATAGGTTAGTCCCAAAAAAGATATAAAGTTGTTGTAAAATGATTGCAAAACATTCAAGAATGATAATATAATAGGATGGAACAATCAAAAATTATAGGTACGTTGGAGACATATCAGTTAGCGAGCTCTTGTGGCTCCCACTAATAAATAGATTCCTGATATGGATCAGGTGATGGTTCTGGCTCAGGAACTGGGATCGCGTCCGCTCCCAGTATGCATAAATGTCCTTGGGCAAAATGAGGTACCTGCCTGAATGAATATTGAACAAAGAAGGTGCAGGCAAAGTAATAATCTGACATGTCTTCTAGCTAAATACTAGGTTGTAGATGAGTCTTTTGTCCTTATCATCGCTAATAAAATCATGCGCTACCATACTGTTATAGTCTAAGTATCTAGTGGGTAGCAGCATCTCCTCTTGCTCATCATGCCTAATAGGTATCTCGAAGTGTCTAGCAAGGCATGAGGCATTGATACCTCCAAAGATAGGACCCCTCGAACGGTTTAAACTCAACCATCGAGCAACAATAGCGCCCAAACTAAAAGTTCTATCACGAAGTAAAGCATGGCGCAAAATAGCGAGGTCCAGGGCACTAAGGCCTCACTCTCCCCACGACCAATTAAACATCTCCCAGCAAATAATGAGTAATAGCGTAAAACAAGAAAATGCAAACTAGCCACTGTCGCTTCCGACACTCCTCTCCCTTTCCCTACGGTAACTTCATCAATAAAATCTTCCACATCTCTAGGATGTGGTTCACTGACGCTGCCCTCATAAGGCAATTTTCAAACCACGCAAAAGTCATAGAGCGTCATCTCCTTATGCTCATCATATAAACAAAACTCTACCGTGGGTGGTGATTTCCTAGCATGAAAGTGAAAATTTTGCACGAAGGTATTAGTGAGTAGGAGGTATTAATCACACTAATTGTGGAGGAAGTCGGTGATGCCTGCATTCTCTGCCAAATAATAGAAATCCTCATAAATTCTGGCCACCCTCAAGAATGCATCACTTGGCCATTCACACGGCCGAACCTCCGCGGTGCGAGGAAGGTTGTACTTGGGCTTCTTCTTCTCTTCATTTTCATTTTCCTTTGAAACCCGGCTTGAAGAGCCTCTCAACCATCTCTTTATCATTTATTTTCTCTGAAATTTTTAGTGACTCCAAATGAAAGTGAACCAAACTCCACAAAATTGATAGCAACTACTCCTACAAGTGTCTAGAGGCTATATCATGCATCAAAACTACTTTGGACCATATAAAATTGACATGCAAGCTCAAGAACAAGGTCACCACAGCAGCAAAAAATTGCAATATATAAAGCACTAGAACAAAAACTAATAGGACCATTAGAGGAGTTACATACTGAAGAAAAATCCCCCATAACAGTTTTGCAAATGGAGCTTTGCACAAGGAGGTCAAAAATGGCAGCAAGAGAGCAAGAACACGGGTTTGAGCAACGAAATGATTTTTTCTGGAGGAACGAAGTGGAGGGGTGCTGGAATAAGTGAGGGGGCCCACGCGGGACCCACAAGGCAAGGGGGCGTGCCCAGGGGGTAGGGTGCGCCCTCCACCCTTGTGGTCCACTGGTGCAGCCCCCTGCTGTGTTCTCAGTGCCAAAATTTCTTAAATATTCTATAAAATATCATACTAAATTTTCAGGGCATTTGGAGAACTTTTATTTTCGGGACATTTTTTATTGCACGGATAACTAAAAAAACAGATGAATAATACTATTTTTGCTTTATTTATTCTAAATAACAGAAAGTAAAAAGTAGGTACAGAAAATTGTGCTTTCTAAATTCATCCATCTCATGCCCATCAAAAGGAATCCATTAATGAGGTTAATCAAGTCTTATTAACAAACCTCTTCCGAATGGCATGAAACCGGAGAATTTTTGAATAACACTAGGTTACCTCAATGCAGATATGCATGTCCCCAACAATAAGAATATCATTTTTCTTTTTGACAATGGGAAGAGGGAATTCAAAACCTCCAATAGCAATAGTTGAAAATTTTCCGATAGAATTGATGCTATTCACTTGAGGTTGTTTCTTAGGAAAGTGTACCGTATGCTCATTGCCATTAACATGAAAAGTGATATCGCCGTTGTTGCTATGAATAACAGCCCCTGCAGTATTCAAAAAGGGCCTACCAAGGATGATCGACATACTATCATCCTCGGGAATATCAAGAATAATAAAGTCCGTTAAGATAGTAACGTTTGCAACCACAACATGCACATCCTCACAAATACCGATGGGTACAACTGTTGATTTATCAGCCATTTGCAAAGAGATTTCAGTAGGTGTCAACTTATTCAATTCAAGTCTACGATACAAAGAGAAAGGCATAACACTAACACCGGCTCCCAAATCACATAAAGCAGTTTTAACATAGTTTCTTTTAATGGAGCATGGTATAGTTGGTATTCCCGGATCTCCTAGTTTCTTTAGTATTCCACCCTTAAAAGTATATTTAGCAAGCATGATTGAAATTTCAGCTTCCGGTATATTTCTTTTATTTGTAACAATATCTTTCATATACTTAGCATAAGGAGACATTTTCAGAATATCGGTCAAACACATACGCAAAAAGACAGGTCTAAGCATTTCAACAAAGCGCTCAAAATCCTCATCATCATTTTTCTTGGATGGTTTAGGAGGAAAGTGCACGGGTTTCTAAACCCATGGTTCTCTTTCTTTACCATGTTTTCTAGCAATGAAGTCTCTCTTATCATAACGTTGATTCTTAGATTGTGGGTTATCAAGATCAACAGCAGGTTCTACCTCCACATCATTATCATTACTAAGTTGAGCATCAACATGAAAATCATCATTAACATTAGCACTAGGTTCATGTTCATTACCAGATTGTGTCTTAGTATCAGAAATAGAAATATCATTGGGATTATCAGGTGTGTCTATAACATGTTCACTAGAAGCATGCAAAGTCCTATAAGTTTTCTTTTTATTTTTCTTACTAGGACTAGGTGCATCAGTATTAATTCTCTGAGAATCTTTCTCAATTCTCTTAGGATGGCCCTCAGGATACAAAGGTTCTTGAGTCATCTTACCACCTCTAGTCCTATCAGTTTTATTTTTATTTTTATCATTGTTCTTGCTATTCAACTCATTGAGCAAGTCATCCTGTGCCTTAAGTACTTGTTCTACTTGAGTTTTCACCATAGAAGCCTGCTTACTAATAATCTTAAGATCACTAACAGTTCTACTCATATAATCACCCAAGCAGTCAAGCATGTAAGCATTACGTTTCAATTTTCTACTAACGTAAACATTGAAGTTTCGTTGTTTAACAATGAAGTTATCAAACTCATCCAAGCATTGAATAGCAGACTTATTATGAGGAATATACCTTCATCAAACCTATAGAGAGAATTTACCTCTACTACCTATGTCGGGTAATCAAGACCATGTATTTCTTCAATAGGCGGTAAATTCTTAACATCTTCAGCTTTAATACCTTTTTCATTCATAGATTTCTTTGCCACTTGCATAACTTTAGGACTGAGAAATAGAATACCTCTTTTCTTCGGAGTTGGCTTAGCAGTTGGTTCAGGGAGTGTCCAATCATTATCATTACTCAATATATTATTCAATAGCAATTCAGCTTGCTCAACAATTCGTTCCCTGAAAACACAACCAGCACAACTATCTAGGTGGTCCCTAGAAGCATCGGTTAGTCCATTATAAAAGATATCAAGTATTTCATTTTTCTTGGGAGGATGATCAGGCAAAGCACTAAGTAATTGGAGAAGCCTCCCCTAAGCTTGTGGGAGACTCTCTTCTTCAAATTAAGTTAAATATTTCCTTTAAAGCAGCTTGTTTCTTATGAGCAGGGAAATATTTTTCAGAGAAGTAGTAAATCATATCCTGGGGACTACGCACACAACCAGGAGCAAGAGAATTAAACCATAACTTAAAATCACCCTTTAACGAGAAAGGAAACAACTTAAGAATGTAGTAATAGCGAATTTTTTCCTCATGAGCAAATAGGGTGGCTATATCATTCAATTTAGTAAGATGTGCCACAACAGTTTCAGATTCATAACCATGGAAAGGATCAGATTCATCCAAAGTAATTAACTCAGGACTGACAGAGAGTTCATAATCCTTGTTAGTAACAAAGATAGGTGAAGTAGAAAACTTAGGATCATATTGCATTCTAGCATTCAAAGACTTTTCTTTCCACTTGCATAATAATTTCTTAAGATCATCTAAATCCTTACAAGCAAGAAAGTCCCTAGCTACCTCTCCATCCATAACATAAACTCAGGCATAACAGGAAGTTCATATCTAGGAGAGCTAGTCTTATCAGGTGTTTCAAAGTTTTCAGTTTCAATAATTTCATCAGTTTCAGAAATATCATCATCTTTAGCATAATCAATAGTTTTAACTCTAGCAAGATGTTCATCAAGTAATTCACCCAGTGGCATAGGTTTATCAAGCAAAGTAGTAGCATCATAAGCATCATTCATAGTACAAGTAGCATCATCAATAACATGTGACATATCAGAATCAATAGCAGTTGTAGGTATCGCAAGCTTCCTCAAAACAGAAGGTGAATCAAGTGCAGAGCTAGATGGCAGTTCCTTACCTCCCCATGTAGTAGAGGGAAAAATCTTGGTCCTAGTATCTTTCGAATTCCTCATAGTGATCAACAGATATAAATCCCAAGTGACTCAGAGAATAGAGCTATGATCCCCGGCAACGGTGCCAGAAAAAGGTCTTGAAAACCCACAAGTATAGGGGATCACAACAGTTTTTGAGGGTAGAGTATTCAACCCAAATTTATTGATTCGACACAAAGGGAGCCAAAGAATATTCTCAAGTATTAGCAGCTGAGTTGTCAATTCAACCACACCTGAAAGACTTAATATCTGCAACAAAGTATTTAGTAGCAAAGTAGTATGGAAGTAATGGTAACGGTGGCAAAAGTAACAACAGCAGTTTTGTAGCAATTGTAACAGTGGCAACGACAAAGTAACGTAGCAAAGATCAATATGTGAAAAGCTCGTAGGCATTGGATCAATGATGGATTATTATGTCGGATGGCATTCATCATGCAACGGTTATAACCTAGGGTGACACAGAACTAGCTCCAATTCATCAATATAATGTAGGCATGTATTTCGAATATAGTCATACATGCTTATGGAAAAGAACTTGCATGACATATTTTGTCCTACCCTCCAGTGGCAGTGGGGTCCTAATGGAAACTATGGATATTAAGGCATCCTTTTAATAGAGAACTGGACCAAAGCATTAGCACTTAGTGAATACATGAACTCCTCAAACTACGGTAATCACTGGAAAGAATCCCAATTATTATCACCTTGGGGTATGTGGATCATAACTCGTAATAGGTGTCTATAACTTGCAAGATAGGATCAAGAACACAAATATATTCATGAAAACATAATAGGTTCAGATCTAAAATCATGGCACTCGGGCCCTAGTGACAAGCATTAAGCATAGCAAAGTCATAGCAACATCAATCTCAGAACATAATGGATACCAGGGATCAAACCCTAACAAAAATAACTCGATTACATGATAAATCTCAACCAACCCATCACCGTCCAGCAAGCCTATGATGGAATTACTCAAGCATATCCCTTTGTATTGTGATAATGAGAGTGCCGTCAAAATTGCACACAATCATGTGCATCATTCTTGCACGAAGCACATTGCCATTAGGCATCATTTTATTCGCGATCATGTGGCTCGAGAGGATACTGTTATCAATCACGTCAAGACCGAAGACAATCTCGCTGATATTTTCACCAAGCCTCTCGATGAGAAAAGATTCTGTGCGTTACGGTGTGATCTAAATGTCATAGACCTCGCAAACATGCAGTAAGGTGGACTCGGCACCCATGCTAACACTTCCACATCTTAGAAGGAATGGGTGCATAACACTCGAAGAGTTTGAAAATTTCTACAAAGTGAAATTTTGTTTCTAAGAGTGAATACACTAACGAAGAACTAGACTAACCGGGTGCCACGATAATTGTGCAATACTCGGGGTCATACAGTTCTTATATGGTGGGTTACACCACCACAATTTTCATTCGTTGATTTTCTCTTCGATTCGATGAATTAGTTTTTCTATCCGAATGCATTTCTCTCATAGTTATTTGCTCGTGTGCTTGTGTTTTCTTCTGACAAAAATGCCCAAGACCCTGTTTTCCCTCAGATCTATCTCTTGCACTCTATGCTGATCTGTTACAAATGCTCATTTTTATCTGGAATGAAACTTATCTGGTGTCCTTGACCACAACTAAGATTCGGTCCAAACATTAATCTGCTTTGGCGAAAGCCGTCCAATATTTGGGTCTTCCCACCTAAGTCAGGACCATGATCTCTGATGGTTTCCATGTGCAACACATCAACTGCCAGTCCATCCTATCCCTTGAATCGCAATCGTCTCTGCCTAGAGACCGCCCGATTAGAAACCTTGGCGTGCAGTTATTTTCTTTCGCTTATATAAACTGCGCCGCTCCCTTCTTCATCCTCGCTCTCTCTCCACCGAAACCCTCACCGCAGTGCTCCACCTTGAGCTCGACGCTGATGACCCCTTCGCCGCTTAACTGTCGAAAAGAGGTCACCAGAGTCATTCCATGCCGCCGCGGGACATCTTCTTCCTCGCGCCGCCGTAGTTGATGCATGTCGCCGAGCTAGGGTACGTGTAGTTCGCACTCGGACATCCTTCCTTCATGATTCGAGTTTGTCTGCGGTTAGTATTTTCGAATTTACTGCATAACTTAGATCTAGGTTGTTACCTCTCTAGTACGGATGTAGTTTGTAGTTCACATCTATCCGTCAGATCTAGTGTTTGTGTTATGTTTCGCTTGAATGACATCCTAAGCTCGCTGTCTAGTATTGTTGTTCTGACCTACTAGCTTGATCTATATGTTTCATTCATTCGAAACATGTCTCAAAATCTGTATCTGATTGTTCCTCAAAATGTTTTTTTGCTCGAGAAAACTTTCGCTATGAGCATTTGTGACCCCGTCCCCATTTTCCCTCATACCTATTCTCTTTCATAGGTGAATGTAGTCTGTTGAGGATTTTTCCAAGGTACACATTATGGCTGATGATGAAGAGGCTTTCATGGGAACAACTGACAAATCAAAAGCGCCAAATGCAAAGGGCCCAATGTTAGGCCCGTCCACTAGCAAAAGAAAAAGAGCTGAACAAAATGCAAATGAGCAAGAAGTAGATGCTCCGAACAAGAGGAAAGGTGGTAGGCAACCACTCACAAATACAACCGAGTATATCTCTCATGATGACTATAACATAGTACCAGGAGAAGATTCAACTCAGAGAAAAGGATGTGTGCAAAAGATTAGACACCACTAGGTAAGTAAGTGGTTTAACTACAAGATGATTCATCCTCGGTATGCCAAGAACTTTGCTTTCCATCCCCCATGGGGTGACTGTCGCGAGATTGGGCTCATACAGGCAGGCGAACCCCAGCAAAGACCTCCACCACCTCCTAATGCTCATGTGTCGTCCACCATGACTCCTGACTCTTATCCTAAAGAAAAGGCCAAGCTCCTCAAGAATGATGAAAAACGAGGCAAGAAGGCCGCAAAAGAACAGGCCAAGGAAGAAAAAAATTGTCGTCTCATCAAATCTGACGTCCAGAAGAAAAAGGCAGAAGGAAAAGCAGAACACCGCACAAAGAACAAACATTATCCGAGATCTGCTACTCTGAAGAAAAAGAGCGCCCGAGGAAAAGGCCTGCTAAGCCAGCTGAACCTGAAAGTGATTCTTCTGATCAAGATGATCCTCCGCTCACCCGAGAAGAAACTGATGCAACTCTCTTCGAACAAGTGAATGTCACTACATCAATTGTTCTACGTGATCTTCGAGCGATTACAGTCCCAATTGCACCTCCAAAAAAGAACACGTTGAAGAGAAAGACCCTTGTAACCACTATCACAATGGTTGACAAAGTAAACACATAACCTCATCCTGATGCAATAAACTTGCAAGATTTGGTGGTTGAAGCCCCTGTTGGCACAGCTAAGCCTGGAGAACAACCTCCGAAGCCAAAGGCGAAGCAAATCAAAGCCCCTGCTGCTAAGCAAAAGGCTCCCAAGTAATGATGTTGTGAAAGAAAAGGCAGCCAAATTTGCTTCAAAACTGACTCAACCATTGGCTTCTATGCCTCCGACCGAGGTAAATGTTGCACAGACTGCTCCCTCTGCTCAGGCTGCTACACAGACTGAAAATGACTCTGATGCACCACATTATTTCAATCACACATTCACCATGGAGCAGCTGGACAAATTTGTCGAAGATTTGTTTGATGGAGATGTGGCATCTTCGCCCATTCCCTCCGAACTCAAAGCTCAAGCCTTTGATTTGGTTCAAGATATGAGAAATGACTTGGAAGAGATCAATGACCTCACTGCACAACTCAATGAGCTTTACAATCGCACGAAGGCAACAACATCTAAATTTGGCATCAAGCAACTCGAGAGTCTTCTAAGGATGTTAACAAGGCTCCGACAATCCTTTGGCACAGGAGATTGGGATTTCATTCGGATTTGGATCAAATCATTCGCAAGATTTGCCTTGATCACCAAGCCAAAGTGACTGGTTATAATGAACTGATCAAAGGGGCACATCGATCTGTCCAAGCAGAAGAAGAAGAAAAAGATAGCAAAGAAGAATGCTCCTCCTCCTCCAGATGTTGATAGACCTAGAGCAAGTTCTCCTGAACAAGCAATTCCTTCGACTAATCATGAACCAGTTGCAGATGCATTTAATTTGCCAAGGCCAACTGAATTAGTGCCTGTGGCCTCTCCAGCTCCTGAAGCAAATCCTTCACAGCACCAAGTGTCCTGAGAAGGTGAAATTCCTCACTCGGAATGACAAGCTTCTCCTGTCCACATCGAACCAAATGATTCAGTTCTTCCCTCCGCTCCTCCAACTACTGAAGCAATTCCCCAACAAGCAACTGATAAAGATTCGGTGCCTGACTCAGCTCCTGAACAAGTGTCAAATCCCTCTCCTCTGAGGATCTCACTCAACACTACACGAAGAACCTCTGATCCTTTTGCAGCAAAATCATCCTCGGCTCATCACTCAGACTCTGTCATCTATGGCGATGAAGTTATATCCGTTGAAGATGAGCTCACATATCCTTATCCTCTTGAGCACCTACCATTGTTTTCCACATGATTTGGCATCAAAGGGCCTCTGTTCAACAGAAACACTCATCTAGTTTTCTTTCAAGAGAGTCCATACAGCAAGCCCCACACATCTGGTTCTCCTCGGTTCTGGACTCAGGAACAGGCAACATACTATTCACAAATTCTTTATGACAACCTAAAGATTTTCCCTCATGAGTTTCCACACTTTGTTGTGATGAAAAGCCACAGCTGCTTCACTCAAGTACTATATGATATCGGAGACTTTGAGCTCTCGCATGTCTTTACATATCAACATCTATGGAACCGGGAAATTGTCTTCCAATTTTATGCAACACTGTATATCTCTGGTGATGAGTCTGACACTGCAAAGTGGATCATGGAATGGATGATTTAAGGCAAAAGAATAAAATCCTCTGGCATGGATTTTGTATCTCACTTTCATTTCCCTCGTTTTGAACACGGCAAGGCTGAAATTCGGGTTCATAAAATTGATGCTATCTCTGATGAAGATTTCCGATGCATAATGGATGAAGACAAAATTCATGACTACAATGGTCCTCCTCAGCCTGAGCATTTGACATTCGACAATGATACATCGTATCACATTCTTACCTATACTCTCTGCCCGCTAGCTGGGATGTATACAGACAATGCCATTTCTGATGTTCTTCAGAACACCATCCATGCTATATCTCAAGGATTTATCTTCGATGTTGAAGATATGTTCCTCCGCATACTGATGGATTCAGCTCAGTGCCCCAAGACTATCACGGTATATGCACCCTGGATTCTTTAAGTGGTTGACTATGCTATGAAGACCGAATATCTTGCTAAAGTCAGACACAAAAGCTCCATTCCTCCTGTGCGCGACACGCTAAAAGTAATGGAAGATTTATCTTCGTGGAAAGCACCAGTGTCCAGTGCTTCTGATTATCACAATGCCTTCAATGGACCCAGGTTACCCAAGCGTGATCGTCAACTGAACACTCAGCCTCCTTCAGATCTGGAAGTGAGCACACGCACTCAACAACTCTTGCTGAAACATATGGCTGAAGATCTCCAAGAGAAAGAACACCTAGCTGCCAAACCTAATGCTATTCACAATCGAACAAAAGTTGTGCACATGATCACAGAAGAAAACAAGAAGTGTTTATGGAAATTGCTTCGAAATTTCTTCTTCAAGAAGCAAATAAGTCACTCTCACCTCCAAGAACTCTATGAGTACATTGATCGAGGGTTTACTGCTGAAGATTTTCAAGATCGCACTACTCCGCCTTTCCAACTCGTGAACCAACAACGAATTTACTTCGGATTCAGCTGAGCAAATTACTCGACGAATCAGAAGCCACATCGCCAACTGTAAAACTTGCTGAAGAAAATCCTTTGTCTCGCAAGACTAACAATGCTGGTCCCAATGTGCCTTCCTCTTCTCAGCCCCAAGCCAGTCTTGAAGGACCTGCTGCTGCAACTAAAGATGAAGATATTCCAGACACCTCCGAATCAGAAACTTCATCGACAGTTCCTCAGGCAATGCCTCAGAGTGAATCATATTCACCTATTTCTAGCACTCGTGTTTTCATCACCTTTTTGACACTAGTTGACAAAAAGGGGGAGAATAACATCGAGAGTTTTGATAGATTTGCTTTGTTGAATTGGTCTTTGTGTTTTCTCGCTCTATCATTTATGCCATGTTATGTGCTCGGATGTAAAACTTCTGTTATGGGCTGTAATATTAATAACCCCACCTGCTGCACTATTCTCTCTCGAAGCTTATTGCTTTGCAGGTGGAATTATTGACATAAGTCATTAATGATTGCACTATATTCTTGTTGGATTATCTATCATCAGTGCGAATCATTACCTCATATGATTGAAAATCCTCCACACACTCAAATAAATTGCAAGGAACTTCATTGTATATCAATTGACCCTGCATACATCTAGCGGGAGTATATTTCATCATTGAGTCAAGTAACGCAAGTTCATTCTTGTTCCATTGACATTTTACTTATGTATCTTCACTTTGATGATTATCTATTTTGTCAACAACCGTCCAAAAAGGGGGAGATTGTTGGTGCAATGATATGCCCCTTATGTTTTGGAGTTTGTTGACATAAATAGTATGGGACTTATGTGTTTGCTAGTGCACACAGAGTAACAGGTCCCTAAAGTATCGAGGAGTTTCACGAAAACGACGAAGATAATTTCACGCGCAACAGCGAAGATTATCACCGAAGATAAAGCTAACAAGAGTGGCCCCTAAAAATTGCTGAAGTCTAAGCAATTGGTTCGGTGCATGTTTGAAGCAAATGACTGTGCTCGAGGAATAATGAAGACGAAATGAAGACGTAGCATTTATTTCGTTGTTCTTCTTTCATTGAGTCATTGGACCACCGTACTATTAAGAGGGGTGTAGCGTTCGATGGTTTGATTCTCTGATGCTAAACCCAAATCCTATGAAAGATGTGAGAGAAATATCTTTGTGCTCCAAGCTAATACTTGCCAACATTACTTGTTCGCTGCGAGAGATTTGACTTGGACCGAGGAGTTAGCATTACTTGTTCCTCAAGTAATGTTACCGTTGCTCCAAAATATGACCATTGTGAACGTGTCGGTTGGCCATTGGCTGTACCTCGTGTCCAAAATGGTCATTTCCCATGTGGGAAGACTGCGGCTATAAATAGCCATCCCGCGCCGGCTTTGTCCAGCGGGCTGCTCCGTTTTGATTCCTGAGAAGATTGTTGAGCAACCCACTCTCTGAGCGATTTGATTTTAAAATCCACCGGGAGAAAAACCCTAGAGCCAAAGAGTTAGATAGTGGTTTAGCATCACTCGAATCTAAGTTCAGTATGCTCTATCTATTACTCTTGAGAGCTGCAAACTCTCTAGATGGTTAGGTGTCAATCTCTTCAGAGTCCAAGAGTGATTGTGGTTCTTGAAGAAGAAGTCTCTAAAGGTTCGGAGATCGCCTTCAAGTATCTACGACGAGTGATCGACATCGGTTGACGAATCAATTGTCGAGGAGAATAGGGTGAAGAGAGTTTATCTTCCGTGTTAAGTCACAACCCCTCCAACCAGACGTAGTCCTTGTGTAGAAGGACGAACTGGTCGAACAAATACCTTGTCACCATCGATCATCTTCGGTTCCCTCTGTCACTTATGTTTACATTTGATGCATTTCATTCGTGTGATTTAGTTCGATGCATGCTTTAGTTGCCATTCAGTATACTATTGTAGTTCCTCATAGTCTGTTTATCATTTACTCCGCTACTGGGTTCTGAGAGATTTAAGTTTTTCAAAGAAAATTTAAAACTCCCATTCACCCCTCCTCTGGTAGACATACTTCGTTCCTTCAGTGGCAGTTCTTCAAATTCAAGACAAGATTAGTCTCTTCACATGTATGCAAAACTTAGTGAAGATTGCTTAGGCAATCATCAAAATAGGTTCCATAAATGGAAAAATCATCCATCAATACCTCAACAATATTTTCACAAAAATCAAAGAATATAACAGTCATACATCTTTGAAAGGTAGGAGGTGCATTGCATAAACCAAAAGGCATACGTCTATAAGCATAAGTTCCATAAGGACAAGTAAAAGTGGTTTTCTCTTGATCTTCTTTTGATATAGGTACTTGAGAAAAACCAGAACATGCATCTAGGAAACAAAAGTGTGTATGTTTAGATAACCTTTCTAAAATTTGAATAATAAAAGGAAAGGGGTAATGATATTTTCTAGTGGCTTTATTTAATTTCATAACATCAATCACCATCCTATAACCAGTTACAATTCTTTGTGGGATAAGTTCATTTTTATCATTAGGAACAACAGTAATGCCTCCTTTCTTAGGAACACAATGAACATGACTTACCCATCTACTATCAGCTATAGGATAAATTATACCTGCCTCCATAAGCTTTCATATTTCCATTCTTACCACATCCTTCATTTTAGGATTCAGACGATGTCGGATGTGGGGTTCTGGCAAACCCTTAAGGTTCAAACACTGGGGTGCGCGCGAAGTCTCTCCCTCCTACCGATCTACGCTCTAGCTCGCTAAGATCTTGCGGACGAACTCGATTTAACTTCATAACACGTAAAGACACGAGGTTTATACTGGTTCGGGCCACCGTTGTGGTGTAATACCCTACTCTAGTGTGGTCGTGGTGGATTGCCTCTTGGGCTGATGATGAACAGTACAAGGGAAGAACAACCTCCTGAGGTTGAGTTGTTCTTGTGCTTGTGTAGTAGAGGATGATCTGAACTGGTTCCGGATCCCCCTCTCCTACTGTGGTGGCTAGTCCTATTTATAGAGGCCCTGGTCCTATTCCCAAATATCGAGCGGGAAGGGAGCCAACAACGGAGGGAAAATTTGAAGGGGGACAACTAGTACAAGCTATCCTGACAAAAGAGGTCTTCGCCTGCGAAAAGCCCTGGGGTGACGCCGTCTTGGGCTCCATGATGACTTCCGCATTGCCGTCCTCCTGGTCTCGGTCTCGTTGTGTCACATCCCGGTTAGACCATGCATTAGGGTGTGCATCATGTTTAAATTTCATTTGAATTTGAAATGGGGAAGGCAGGAAACCCCCAGAACACCCCCCCCTTAATTCAACTAGGGTTTACTAAAAATTATTTCAATGAACCCGAAATGCCCTTCAAAATGCTCATCATCTTTGCTTTGGTTCAGAGCCTATGTCAAAAGTGGTGCATCATTTTCTAGGTCATCCAAAGGTCCTTGGATTAATTCATAAGTTTTTGAACTTGAGCATTTCAAATTATATAAAATATTTTAAATGTCCAAAAATTGTCAAACCAAAATGTTTCATGTTGGAAATATTCCAACAAGGGACCAGGAGCATTTTGGTGAATTTTAAAACTGTTTTGGTATTTTAGAAAACCCCACAAAGTTGCAGAATATTAGAAAATAAATAAAAACAGGAAAAGACTTACCTGACGCCACCTACCGGCCCACCTGCCGGCCCAGGCCAGCAGCGCCATGGCTGCTTGGCTTTCAACTAAGCGAGCAACCAGTCTTTCGGCGGCCAGGCACATGGGTGCCACGCACTGATCGCCCGCCTCGCCGCTCCCCTCGCCCGGCCCCATGACGTGGATCGCCCTCCTCCTCTCCCCTGAACCCCTGGACACCTCCTTTCCTCCCGGTCCCTCTCCATCGTGCTCCCCGCTTTGGTCGACGCCGCCGCCCGCCAGACCATCGTCAGAACCCGTGCTCCCCGCCGCCCGTGCTCCTCCTCACCATGTCCAGGAGCTCTGCCGCACTCCACTACCCCGAACCAGCCGAGCCCCGCTCGCTCTAGTGCCCCGAGTCCACCCCACCGACCTCGACCGAGTTCGCCGTCGCCGGAGATCCCTTTCAACGCCGTGACGCTCCGGTTCGTCCCGACCTTGACGAGAGCTTCTACGACGCCCGTGAGCCCATCTACCTCCCCTCCTCTCTCTCTCGCTCTCGAGCAGCGTAGCAACCGAACCAAGCTCACCCGCACCCGCCGCCGTGGAGCTCGTCGCCGACGTGCTCCCGGTCACTCTCCGGCCACCCCATGGTGCCCATCACACTCACCGCACCCCATGGAGTCTAACCGTACACTCCCCGCACCTCACCGACCCTCTAGCCCAAGTTCGTCTTCGGCCGAACCCCGGCGGCCGCCTAGCTCGTCGCCGGCGCCAACTCCGGCCACCCCGACCCCAACCGGCTCCACTAATGTACCGCGGCTTGCACCCAGCTATCCGTAGCCACCTCATGACTCATTTGGTCACCGGAATCACCAAAAGCACTTCCTCCGCTTGGCTCGCTGGTGACTAGTCGCCGGTGCAGCCGACGTGGACCGTGACCACGTGGGCCCACGTTGACTCCGACGAGTCACTGATAGATGGGGCCCAGCCCTGCTAACTAAATAGGTTAGTTTTAATTAAACATTAGTTAAGTTAATTACCCTGACACGCGGGACCCACTGTCAGGTTTGACTCGACGTCTCTGTTGACTTCGACGTCATGTCGACGCATGGTCGACGCATTAATCTAATTTCTGGATTTATTCTAATACAAGAAATTCCGTAATATAATTCAAATTTCAAATGCTTATAACTTTTAATCTGTAACTCCAAATGCAAAGATTTATATATGAAAAATGATCAGAAAAATCCATTCTATCCATTGGTACAGGTTTCATGCATGTTAAAACAAGTTAACCTTGCTGTTTAACCAGAATAAGATAATGCACCTTTAGGGCTATTTCAAATGAGCTATCATTTGAATCTTTGATTCAAATGAGTTCATCCCCTATTATTTCAGCTTGCATTAGGCCAACACACATCCATATTTCCATGTCATAGCATGCATCATATTGTTGCATATTGTCATGTGTGTTTACTTCGATATGCTTTTTCGTGATAGGTTCTCGCCTCGAGGATAACCTCGACTATCCATCCAAGGGCGTACTCTACCCCTGCTCCATCGTGCAAGCAACTCATTGATCATTCCGATACAAACCCATGTTCTAGCTTCTGCTCTCATTTATCGCATTAAGACAACGCGATTCAAACTGTTGTGTGCTGCGGTAGTTGAACCCACTTCCTTTGCATGACCTGTCATTGCCACAAGAACTCAGATGAAACCCACTAGTATGTGTAGGAGTTGATTGAGCCATGTTTGTGATTCCTACCATGCTATGCTTGCTATGCTTAGAGTTGTGTCGTGTCCGCTCATCGGGATGATGAACTGGAGTGAAAGGTTGTGTTGGTTCGAGAGTGAAAGTGTTGAACACGTTTTGGTAAAGGTATCAATGAGAGGCCATGTAGGAGTACATGGTGGGTTGTTTCATTGAAGCCGATCCTAAGAACCGAGATCCGTGTTTGTGATCCATGAAACAGTTACTACCACGCATTGGGCCCGAAACCAATGGACCCTCTCGGCTTCTTAACCACTCTTGTCCTCATCCGGAGTTGCAAGTAGTTTCGTGTTTGTAGCATCTTGGGGCCGCATTTAACGCCGACCGTAGGGGTGGGTTGTGTTGCGGTAGGCACTGCGGCCCGGTGTACCGATTCGCCTGCTTGGTGTCTCGGGAACCACAGACACATCGCTCGGGGTCAGTATGGGAAACCTCGCCGGACTCTCATGGATGGAACCCGAATAGGCGATCAACCCGGACTTGGGACTTGTGTGTTTAGGTAGGTGTGGCCGACACCCACGTTGGGCTTCCGCTTGAAGGTTGCCGAGTACATGTCGTGTAAACGGCGGTAAGTGGTGAGAGCGTGTGAAGAAGTACACCCTGCAGGGTTAATATGATCTATTGAATAGCCGTGTCCACGGAGAAGGACTTCTGGGTTACCTATATCGGTTCATAGACAAGTAAATGGATACTACTAAAAGCCTCAAGATAAGTGTGAGTATCGTGGATGGCCCTCTCGTGGGATGACGAGAGAGGATCCACAGTGGAGTATTGTGATGGTGATTAGTGGACTCGTAAAGCGACAAATGCTTTTCAAGTGGTGTCATGTAGGATAGCTTAGCCAAGAGTCAAAGCTGGCTTCTTTGCAAATAACTCCACCACCTTCTTGAGAATGTGCATGTATGATAGGATTCTGTGGTAAGACTTGCCGAGTACCTCCGTACTCATGTTTGCTTAATTAATGTTTTTAGACGACAACACCGCCTTCCGATGGGTTCTATGTAGACCTTGACATCGACGAGTGAACTAGCCACCCGGTGGCGATCTAAGACTTGTGAAGGGCCATTGTAGATAGAAAGGCTCCAACAAGCTTTCTTTCTTTCTAGAGTCTCTGTACTCGACTAGTTTGCTTCCGCATGTGCTTGTATGATTGTATGACTTGAGTGTTGGGTCATGTGACCCCTACCTGTATGACTATGTTATGTATGGCTCCTGAGCCTTCTAAATAAAGTACTTGAGTTGTAGAGTTTTGTTGTGATGCCTTGTTGTATTTACTCATATCGGGCATATTATGCGTGTATGATTGAAATGCTTGGTATGAGTGGGATCCGACAAACTAGTTGTTTATCCTTGGCAGCCTCTCATATGGGGAAATGTAGTCTCGTGCTTACGAGCGATAGTAGTCCGCTTCTGCCCGTTCACCGGAGTCACCGCTAGCCCAAAGACTACTGCTTGAACACTTGACTGGCCGGCATGTGTTTCGCCGTTCCTTATGTCCGTCCCTTCGGGAAATGTCACGCGGTGGTATTCGGAGTCCCGCTTAGCCTGCTACATGCCCGGGATACCGGAGTCCTGTTAGCCCAGGTGCTACAGCCCGAATATATACGTTGATGACCGACATGCTCGATGTGATTCATGTATGCCTGTCCCCATAGGTTAGCGCCGCTTTGGGTTCACGACTAGCCATGTCGGCCCGGTTCTTTGTCATGTGGATGCTAGCGACACTATCATATACGTGAGCCAAAAAGACGCAAACGGTCCCGGCCATGGTAAGGCGACACCCGTGGTAATACCGCGGCGTGAGGCCACAAAGTGATATGAGGTGTTACCGCTAGGTCGATGTGACTTGGAATCGGGGTCCCGACAGCGTTGGCATCGAGCAGGGGCTGCTCAGAGGTTCGCTAAGCCAAACCGGTCGATGTTGAGTCTAGAAATGCTTTAGTTATATGTAGGGGAATTGATTGTGGGAGGAACGTAAGGCTCTTTTACTCCTTTACCTTATGCCCTCTGATCTGAGTCATCCTCTTCTCATTCGACGTGGGTATAGGACTAGGCTCTCTTCTCTCTATCAGGTTCACGTGTTACTAATCCGTAGTAACTTATAGGATTGTTGGTTACATCCTCAGTTCAGTTCCTATTATTTTTGGTATGCTACCAGTTGAACCAGAACCTTGATATGATGTTGTTGTGTGGCTTTGCAATCTGATTATGAATGTCTCATATCTGATTTTGAGCATTTACAGATGTTATGCTGCCCGATTTTCCCTAGAAATTCTAATGTCTTTGCATTGTGGCTGTGCTTTCAGATGGCCACCCGTCCCCAGAACCAAGTGGTTCGTCGACCTGCTGCATTGGTGTGTGTGGTCACACGGCAATGCTGGTTCGGTGATGATTGAGTCTGTTACCGATGGTATCCTGAATATACCGTCGAGGAGCAGTTTAGGGATTTCAACCAAAGCCAATATCTGTGCACGGTCAGGATTTATCCATCCTATCCCGGAGCTACTGAACCGCTCCATTGTTCTTATGGACTTGGGATCACTATTGGGATGTCTGTGCAAGATGCAGCCTATTCCATGATGACTATTATTCGAGCTGTAATCGCCTTTGTCCGGGCAACAAAGTGATTTCCGCTACATGCCAAAGATCCCTCCCTCGGGCGCATGGCTACCTTCGTGGTTTGTACAGCGATGCATTCCATGAGGACTCACTTCTTCGCACCACCACGGAGATCTTTGGAAGACAAGGACCGTGGAAAACCGGCCTTGCGTATGGAGCTCTTTAATGCCCGTGGCCGATCACTGGCTACTCGACTCGGTTTGCACCGCCGTGCAAGCCGGATACATGGATATGAGGGACTTGTACCCAGTGCGGGCTGGTCTGCCAGACTCTATGGAGTGGCGTGAGGTAGGAGGCATCACTCCTCCTCGTGGGCCTCGTGCGCCACCGCTTGTTGGACCACGGCCACATCCGAGTCCCTATGGTCCATGTGCTCCACAAGATTGTCTGCTTCGGATGATCATGTTCCACTTCCGTGCTTGGGTGGTCACTTCTATGAGGACTACTACGGAGCTGTCTCGAGTAGTAGTAGTATCCCTAGTATTGTAATAGTTGTATTTCCGCCGTCTGCGTGACTTGTGGAATATGACTTAGTGTGTATCATTCGGAAGTGTAGAAAAATAATGTATAGGAGTTGGAATGCTTCCGATGAGATGTAACGCCGTTCACTATAGTTGTACCCCGTCAGGCTTGTACTAAACTATGAATGGTGTGTATGACCGTTGGTGTATATATGTGGCAGCTTTATATTACCATGTCATACGGATGAACATCTTTGCATTCCATGCTATCCATTACCTTCCGCACTTCCTTGTTAAATTCTGCCATCCTGGTTTAAACCTTTGCTTTGTCTCCTAGGATGGTCAACACCATAACAATCCTGCTGCTCGGAGCAGGCGAAGCCATTGCTGGAAATGCAAATCTGCCTCAACCGCCATCTTTGGCCGAGGTTATGCCGAAGCGTAACGCAATAAGCGTGAGACCAATTGCCTCATCGGAGCGGATTGAGCAAAACACCGCACGCCAGCCAAGAAATGATGTGGTTTCACTCAATGACTTCGCTGTCAGATCCACCGAAGTTCAAATATTCCGTTGAGCCTCTCGACGCGGATGATTGGCTTTCGCAAAGATCAACCACAAGCTGCGCGCTCGCTAACGTGGCTGAAGCTGATAAGGTTACTTTTGCTGCCTATCACCTCGAAGGCCCTGCTATTCTCTGGTGGGAGAATTATGAGGCTATGCGTCCGGTTGGACAAGTTACAACTTGGGCTGAATTCAGTGCCGCCTTCCGTGAGCATCATATCCCAAAAGGTCTTATGGATCGCAAAAGGGAGGAATTCTGCAGTTTCACCCAAGGTAGGTCGACAAAGGATGCCTACTGCCGTGAATTTGGGAGGTTAGCACGTTATGCTCCCAAGAAGTTTCTACCGATGCCAAGAAGCGTGCAAGG
Source organism: Aegilops bicornis (assembly GCA_021605145.1). Classification (NCBI taxonomy): domain Eukaryota; kingdom Viridiplantae; phylum Streptophyta; class Magnoliopsida; order Poales; family Poaceae; genus Aegilops; species Aegilops bicornis. The sequence goes on from CM038670.1 coordinate 344,886,489, forward strand.
TTCCGCAAGGGACTTAGCCTCGAAGCTACGCCGAGACCTTCGTGCGCATGAGTGTACCTCTTTTCCGAAGCTAGTCAATAAGGCTATCGGCCAAAGGCGGGCAGACTGATTTTGAGGCTTCACGCAAGCACATCCGTGACTCGGATCTTCATCCGGCTCGATCCCAGAAGCGCGGGTTTGGATTCCAAATCTTGCTCTACCACCTGTGTTCACCCCGAGGCCATCTTTTGAGGCGCCGCCCCAACCAGCAAAGATGTTCCACCCAAGACTTATGGAGGCCCTCGCTGCTAGTGCGCTCCACGTCCCAATATGATAACTTGCTTCAAGTGGAGAGACGGGCCACTATATCCGTGGAGTGCCCCCAAAACAACCCCACCAAGTTGGAAAGTGCATTGGCCGTGGCAAGCCAGCAGGAAAGGTGCCCTATGCTAAACCAGATTGCCACCGCCGTGGCCATGTCAACTATGTTTACTGCTGAAGAAACCTATGAGGATCCCAACGCCGCCCTCGCACGCCTCCTTGTTAATTGTCATCCGCAACTGTTCTTTTTGATCTTGGAGCATCTCATTCATTCATTTCGAGAGCTATGCTCGATTGCACAACACCACATTACGTGACATGCACACCTCCATGGAAATTCAGACCCTCGGTTCTAGATGGCAAACCTCTAGAATAAGTCATGGGAATGAAATTCTTGTCGACAGACTAGTCTTTCTTGCTTCCTTAATAGCTCTCAAGTCCTCGGACATAAACATCATCTTGGGTATGGACTGGATGTCAGCCCATTATGCTAAGATTGATTGCTCTACTAGAACTATTCAGCTCACCCATCCCTCGGGCAAGACAATGAATGTTCTAACCCGAGTGTCTAAGCGCCAGCTTTACTCCTTAAACGCCAATCCCCTTCCAGACCTCGAAGATATTCCGATAGTCCGTGATTTTCCGGATGTCTTTCAGAGGAACTGCCAGTGTTCCACCCGACAGGGATGTCGAGTTCGTGATAGATCTTGTTCGGAACCGTCCCAATCTCTAGAAGACCTTATAAGATGGCACCCCTAGAACTAGCTGAACTCAAGAAACAACTCGATGAGTCCTTGCAAAAGGTTTCATCCGTCCTAGTTCATCTCCATGGGCTTGCCCGTCCTCTTCGTCCAAGAAGAAGGATGGTACGGATCGGATGGCTGTGGATTATCGACTTGTCAATTTGGTCACTATCAAGAACAAGTATCCGCTCCCCAGGATCAACGACCTGTATGATCAGCTCGCTGGATCCTCAGTCTTTTCCAAGATGGATTTGAGGTTGGGCTACCATCAAATCAAAATCAAGAACGGGGACATTCCTAAAACGGCCTTTGTTACTCGTTATGGCCAATACGAGTACACCGTTATGTCCTTCGGATTAACCAATGCTCCAGCCACCTTCTCTCGGTTAATGAACTCAATCTTCATGGAGTATTTGGATAAATTCGTCGTGGTATACCTCGATGATATACTCATCTACTCCAAGAATGAGGAAGAACATGCCGAACATCTAAGGCTAGTGTTGGTGAAACTTCGAGAGCACCACCTTTATGCCAAATTCTCTAAGTGTGAATTCTGGTTACCGTAAGTGACCTACCTAGGCCATGTAATCTCCGGTAAGGGCATTGCTGTCAATTCCGAAGCGAGTTCAAGCCGCCCTTGATCGGACTCCACCTGAATCGGTTAAGCAAGTTCGGAGTTTTCTCGGTTTAGCGAGCTATTGCCGCCGCTTCGTCGAGAATTTCTCTAAAGTTGCCAAACCTCTAACCGAACTCCTCAAGAAAGATAAGAAGTTCGAATGGACACCACAAAGGCGAAGTTCAGCTTTCAGGAACTGAAAAGACGCCTGACATCTGCTCCCATACTTGTTCCACCAGATTTTTCTAAGGACTTTATTATCTATTGCGACGCTTCGTGGCAAGGACTAGGTTGCATACTCATGCAAGATCGTCATGTGATTACCTACGCTTCTCGGCTAAGGCCCACATGAGGATAACTATCCCACACATGATCTAGAGCTTGCAAAGATGGGTTCATGCACTCAAAACTTGGCGACATTACCTTCTTGGTAATCGCTATGTAAATCTACACCGATCACCAAAGTCTGAAATATATCTTCACCCAACCGGATTTGAATCTCGTGCAAAGACGTTGGGTCGAGTTGATTACAGATTACGACTTAGGAATATCTTACACCCCAGGCAAAGCCAATGTCATGGCCGACGCCCTAAGTCGGAAATCTTATTGTAACAACCTGATGTTACAACAAAGTCAACCATTTCTCCACGAGGAATTTCGTAAGATTAATCTCCACATCGTTCCTCGAGGATTCCTTTCTACCCTGGTGGCGAAACCTACCCTTGCGGATCAGATCATCAAAGCACAGAAGGTAGATCCGGGAATCTCCCATATCAGGAGAAACATCAAAAAAGGAGTCGCAGACTGTTTCTCCATTGATGAACAAGGTGTCGTGTTCTTTGGAGACCGTCTAGTGGTCCCCAAGGTGCGCAACCTGAGGCGATTGATCCTTAAGGAAGCTCATGACTCTCCTCTCACCATTCATCCCGGTAGTACCAAAATGTATCAAGACCTACGCCAGAGGTTTTGGTGGACTAGGATGAAGAGAGAAATCGCTCAATACATCGCTAATTGCGACGTCTATCGTCGAGTTAAAGCAGAGCATCAACGGCCTGCTGGTACCCTTCAACCTTTGGAAATTCCTGAATGGAAATGGGATAAAATCGGTATGGATTTCATTACCGGTTTCCCAGGACCAAAAGAGGGAATAACGCTATCTTCGTTGTCGTTGATCGCCTTTCCAAAGTAGCCCACTTCCTACCCGCTCGTGAGAATATAACCGCTAGCCAGCCTAGCTGATTTGTACATCTCACGAATAGTGTCTCTCCATGGTGTTCCATTAGAGATTAACTTCAGACCGTGGAAGTCTCTTCACCTCTCGATTTTGGGAAAGTTTCCAAACGCTATGGGAACTCGCCTCTCCTTTAGCACCGCTTTCCATCCTCAATCAAGTGGTCAAGTAGAACGAGTCAATCAAATCCTAGAGGATATGCTTCAAGCTTCATCATCTCTTTCGCATGAATTGGGAGAAATGCCTTCCATTCGCCGAGTTCGCTTATAACAATAGTTATCAAGCCAGCCTGGCAAAGCCCCTTTCAAGTTCTTTATGGACGGAAATGTCGAACGCCTCTTAATCGGGTCGTAAACCGGGGAGAGACAACTCTTTGGCCCGGACATGATTCAGGAAGCAGAGGAGCAGGTTCACGTTATTCGTGAGAAATTGAAAACAGCACAATCTCGTCAAAAGAGCCAATATGACCGCAAGCATAAGCCTATGACTTATGAAATTGGCGAGAAGGCTTACCTTCGGGTTACTCCTTTGAAGGGAACCCATCGATTCGGTATCAAAGGCAAGTTGGCTCCTCGTTACATTGGACCCTTTCGCATTCTTGCCAAACGAGGAGAAGTTGCCTACCAATTGGAACTACCTCCGCATCTTTCCAGAGTCCATGATGTCTTCCACGATTCCCAACTCAGGCGTTGCTTCTCGGATCCTATCCGTGGAGTAGACCACGAAACGCTTGATCTCCAAGATAACCTCACCTATCGAGAATATCCCATTCAGATTCTCGATCAAGCCGAGCTGCACCACTCGACGCCGGAATATCAAGTTTCTAAAGGTTCACTGGTCAAACCATGCCGAGAAACAAGCAACTTGGGAAATGGAGGCTCGTCTTCGAGTTGAGTATCCCACCTATTTCGCAACAGATCCTAAATCTCGGGACTAGATTCTTTTGAGTGGGGGTGAGTTGTCACATCCTAGTTAGACCATGCATTAGGGTGTGAATCATGTTTAAATTTCATTTGAATTTGAAATGGGGAAGGCAGAAACCCCAGAACACCCCTTAATTCAACTAGGGTTTACTAAAAAATATTTCAATGAACCTGAAATGCCCTTCAAAATGCTCATCATCTTTGCTTTGGTTCAGAGCCTATGTCAAAAGTGGTGCATCATTTTCTAGGTCATCCAAAGGTCCTTGGATTAATTCATAAGTTTTTGAACTTGAGCATTTCAAATTATATAAAATATTTTAAATGTCCAAAAATTGTCAAACCAAAATGTTTCATGTTGGAAATATTCCAACAAGGGACCAGGAGCATTTTGGTGAATTTTAGAACTGTTTTGGTATTTTAGAAAACCCCACAAAGTTGCAGAATATTAGAAAATAAATAAAAACAGGAAAAGACTTACTCGACGCCACCTACCCGCCCACTGCTGCCAGCCCAAAGAGCTGGCCAACAGCCGCTTGGCTTAGCTAGGCAGGCAGCTGTGCTCGGCGGCGGCACCGCATGGGTGCCACGCACCTGGTCGCCCGCCGCCGCTTCCTCGCCCAGCTGACGTGGATCGCCTCCTCCTCTCCCGAACCCCTGGACACCTCCTTTCCTCCCGGTCCCTCTCCATCGTGCTCCCCGCCTTGGCCGCCGCCACAAGACCATCGCCGCAACCGTGCTCCCCGCCACCCGTGCTCCTCCTCACCATGTCCAGGAGCTCCGCCAAGACTCCACTACTCCTCAACCAGCCGAGCCCCGCTTTAGTGCCCGAGTCTACCCCACCGACTCGACCGAGTTCGCCGTCAGCCGGAGATCCTTTCAACGCCGCCGACGGCGCTCCGGTTCGTCCCGACCTCGACGAGAGCTTCTACACGCCGCCTGTGAGCCCATCTACCTCCCCTTCCTCTCTCTCTCTCCTCGAGCAGCGTAGCAACCGAACCAAGCTCACCAAGACCCCGCCAGTGGAGCTCGTCACGACGTGTTCTTGGCCACTCTCCAGCCACCCCATGGTGCCCATCACACTCACCGCACCCCATGGAGTCTAACCGCAGACACTCCCGCACCTCACCGACCCCTCTAGCCCAAGTTCGTCTTCGGCCGAACCCGGCTGCCGCTTAGCTCGTCGCGCCTAACTCCGCCACCAGACCCCAACCGCTCCACTAATTACGGCTTGCACCCAGCCTATCCGTAGCCACCCTCCGCGACTCATTTGGTCACCGGAATCACCAAAAGCACTTCCTCCGCTGGCGTCGGGCGGCTGACTAGTCGCCAGTGCAGCCGACGTGGACCTTGACCACGTGGGCACGCGTTGACTCGACGAGTCATCGATAGATGGGGCCCAGCCCGCTAACTAAATAGGTTAGTTTTAATTAAACATTAGTTAAGTTAATTACCCCGACACGCGGACCCACTGTCAGGTTTGACCTGGACGCCTCTGTTGACCACGACGTCATGTCGACGCATGGTCGACGCATTAATCTAATTTCTGGATTTATTCTAATACAAGAAATTCCGTAATATAATTCAAATTTCAAATGCTTATAACTTTTAATCTGTAACTCCAAATGCAAAGATTTATATATGAAAAATGATCAGAAAAATCCATTCTATCCATTGGTACAGGTTTCATGCATGTTAAAACAAGTTAACCTTGCTGTTTAACCAGAATAAGATAATGCACCTTTAGGGCTATTTCAAATGAGCTATCATTTGAATCTTTGATTCAAATGAGTTCATCCCCTATTATTTCAGCTTGCATTAGGCCAACACACATCCATATTGCCATGTCATAGCATGCATCATATTGTTGCATATTGTCATGTGTGTTTACTGATATGCTTTTTCGTGATAGGTTCTCGCCCGAGGATAACCTCGACTATCCATCCAAGGGCGATTTCTACCCCTGCTCCATCGTGCAAGCAACTCATTGATCATTCCGATACAAACCATGTTCTAGCTTCGCTCTCGTTCTTGCATTAAGACAACGCGATTCAAACTGTTGTGTCATGCGGTAGTTGAACCCACTTCCTTTGCATGACCTGTCATTGCCACAAGAACTCAGATGAAACCCACTAGTATGTGTAGGAGTTGATTGAGCCATGTTTGTGATTCCTACCATGCTATGCTTGCTATGCTTAGAGTTGTGTCGTGTCCGGCTCATCGGGATGATGAACTGGAGTGAAAGGTTGTGTTGGTTCGAGAGTGAAAGTGTTGAACACGCTTTTGGTAAAGGTATCGATGAGAGGCCATGTAGGAGTACATGGTGGGTTGTTTCATTGAAGCCGATCCTAAGAACTGAGATCTGTGTTTGTGATCCATGAAACAGCTTACTACCACGCATTGGGCCCGAAACCGATGGACCCTCTCGGCTTCTTAACCACTCTTGTCCTCATCCGGAGTTGCAAGTAGTTTCGGTGTTTGTAGCATCTTTGGGGCCGCACGCAACGCTGACCGTAGGGGTGGGTTGTGTTGGCGGTAGGCACTGTGTCGGTACCGATTCGCCCGTTTGGTGTCTCGGGAACCTCAGACACATCGCTCGGGGTCAGATGGGAAACCTCGGCGGACTCCCTGCGGATGGAACCCGAATAGGCGATCAACTGGACTTGGGACTTGTGTGTTTAGGTAGGCTGTGGCCGACACCCACGTTGGGCTTCCGCTTGAAGGTTGCCGAGTACATGTCGTGTAAACGGCGGTAAGTGGTGAGAGCGTGTGAAGAAGTACACCCTGCAGGGTTAATATGATCTATTCGAATAGCCGTGTCCACGGAGAAGGACTTCGGGTTACCTATATCAGTTCATAGACAAGTAAATGGATACTACTAAAAGCCTCAAGATAAGTGTGAGTATCGTGGATGGCCCTCTCGTGGGATGACGAGAGAGGATCCACAGTGGAGTATTGTGATGGTGATTAGTGGACTCGTGCAGCGACAAATGCTTTTCAAGTGGTGTCACGAGGGATAGCTTAGCCAAGAGTCAAAGCTGGCTTCTGCAAATAACTCCACCACCTTCTTGAGAATGTGCATGTATGATAGGATTACGTGGTAAGACTTGCCGAGTACCTCCGCACTCATGTTTGCTTAATTAATGTTTTTCAGACGACAACACCGCCTTCCGATGGGTTCTATGTAGACCTTGACATCGATTTAGTGAACTAGCCACCTGTGGCGATCTAAGACTTGTGAAGGGCCATTGTAGATAGAAAGGCTCCAACAAGCTTTCTTTCTTTCTAGAGTCTGTACTCAGACTAGTTTGCTTCCGCATGTGCTTGTATGATTGTATGACTTGAGTGTTGGGTCATGTGACCCAACCTGTATGACTATAGTTATGTATGGCTCCTGAGCCTTCTAAATAAAGTACTTGAGTTGTAGAGTTTTGTTGTGATGCCTTGTTGTATTTACTCATATCGGGCATATTATGTGTATGATTGAAATGCTTGGTATGAGTGGGATCCGACAAACTAGTTGTTTATCCTTGGCAGCCTCTCATATGGGGAAATGTAGTCTCGTGCTTCGAGCGATAGTAGTCCGCTACAGCCGGTTCACCGGAGTCCTCGCTAGCCCAAAGACTACCGCTTTTGAACACTTGATCGCCGGCATGTGTTGCACCGTTCCTTATGTCCGTTCTTCGGGAAATGTCACGCGGTGGTATTCGAGTCCTGCCTAGCCTGCTACAGCCCGGCATACCGGAGTCCAGTTAGCCCAGAGCTACAGCCCGAATATATACGTTGATGACCGACATGCTCGAAGTGATTCATGTATGCCTGTCCCAATAGGTTAGCGCCGCTATTGGGTTCACGACCAGCCATGTCGGCCCGGTTCTTTGTCATGTGGATGCTAGCGACACTATCATATACGTGAGCCAAAAGACGCAAACGGTCCCGGGCCATGGTAAGGCGACACCCGTGGTAATACCGTGCGTGAGGCCACAAAGTGATATGAGGTGTTACCGGCTAGGTCGATGTGACTTGGAATCGGGGTCTTGACACGTTGCACCAATATGGCAACCTTTGCCTGATGCCTTGGTACTCTTCGCCTGTGCTGGCCTCCTTAGCACCGAAGAGGAAATAGGGATGTCGCAAGACCGGCGCCTCACTCGGTGCCGTTAAGTCATGGCTCACGCCACGAAAGCCTCGTGAGGTTTGCCTCGCCTTGATATCTCCGCTCCTCGTGAGCCTGCCTAGCTAGGCCACTCCAGAGGAGGTCTTGCGTCGTCCACCTTGCGAGGCTTGGACCCTCGCGAGGGTCTTTGTCGCAACCGAATCTCCGGGTAATAATTCCCAGAAAATGGCCCTTGTGCTCATCGGCCCCAGGATAACTGTTAGCTGATGAGGCACCAACTTGATACAGAAATTCCAAGCAAAACAAAATATGTAGTACAAGACCATCTTGGTCTGTGAAAACAACAAATGGTTTCTAGTGGTTGATGGCGGAAGCGGGTTGAAAAAAACATCAGCGTCTATGGGACCCCATTTCCCACAGGAACAACTGACCAGGCTAATTCCTATCTTCGCGTGGCCGAGATCACTATTGCCTAGGTTCTGGGACAGTCACCGCAACGCTCCTCTCCAAGCATGAAATCTGGCCAAGACAATAGCCAGGGACAAGCCAATGAGTACTTTGAATGTACTCGCAAACATAATGAACAAAGGCATGATTTAATAAATACGAGCTGAATACATTTATGCTCATGACGCTAGCCACATAAGATAATTAAAACTCTGATGCGGATAAGCATGTATATAAGAATATGCAATATCAAAGAAGAATAAAAAAATATAATGAAAATAAATAACAAGCATGCCACAGTCGGGCGTCTGAGCGACACCACATAAAGGGCTTAAAAATAAATGCCATAGTCGGGCGTCTAGGCGACACCACATAAAGGGCTTTAAAAGAAATGCCACGGTCGAGGCGTCGAGCGACACCACATAAAGGGCTTTAAAAGAAATGCCACCCAAGGCCCCGAGCGACACCACATAAAGGGCTTTAAAAGAAATGCCAATGCAAGGCGTCGAGCGACACCACATAAAGGGCTTTAAAAGAAATGTTACATGCAAGGCCTGAGCGACACCACATAAAGGGCTTTGAAAGAAATGCCATAAATAAGGGCTTCTGAGCGACACCACAAAAAGGGCTTTAAAAGAAATGTTACAATGCAAGGCCCTGAGCGACACCACATAAAGGGCTTTAAAAGAAATGCCACAGTCAAGGCCCGAGCGACACCACATAAAGGGCTTTAAAAGAAATGCCACAAGGCGTCGAGCGACACCACATAAAGGGCTTTAAAAGAAATGCCACGGTCGGGCGTCTGGCGACACCACATAAAGGGCTTTAAAAGAAATGCCACGGTCGGGCGTCGAGCGACACCACATAAAGGGCTTTAAAAGAAATGCCATAATGAATATCCAGGAGGTAGGACCATCCTGTGGATATTCAAGAATACCGTAAAAAAATATCACGGGTTAGTCCACAACCAAAATAGTAATCATAAATTATCACAAGTCACCATCGTACTTTCCGTGTTTAATAGTTTCACCTCCGAAGACCGACACTAAGACCGACACTTGACTCATCCCAAACTGTAATCCTTAACCATGGACACGGCTATTCGAATAGGTTTAATCTCTGCAGAGAGTGTACTCTTTACCCATGAGTAACGGATTTCTTTAGTCCATCGGGACTAATTCCGCTTCACGGTCTTTTGTTGAAAACACACCTAACTTGCACACACCAACTTAACTCACATGTGTCCGGAATCACCCACAACACCAGTAAGCAAAACTCTAAGTGGGGAGGCTACAACCTCGACGTAACATGGGATCACAAAATTTATACCACAAGAACTGGGAGCTACCCCTTTCGGCTACAACCGAAACACCCATGCTCCCGGACCCGGTGGTATGACTACCGGATGCCTCCAGTATCTTCCACCACGGCCTCTCTGTACGGTGTGTGCTAGGAAAGGGTTGACAACTTACTAAACCGTACCCTACTTGTTGTAGAGACGAGTGGTAGTACGAAACAAGTATGGGGGTTATGGAACAAGACTCGATCTACGGTCGACTCAGGAGGTTTAAGTATTCCCTGCATGATTAGCATAACGAATATATTTCAACCAACAGAGTCACCGCTCATATTACCTTACCATGCCATACCAGACATAATTATTCCGACGGAGACCGGCGTCAAACTCATGCCTACCCAAGGCAGAGATTTTCCCGGGTTCCTTGTCGGTATGCATGCAAGGCACATGAGAATGATTATCATCACAAGTGTGATCCTTTCCAACAGCATGATAATCAAAAAATATGCATCCATGCACATGATCATCTCACATGAAATAACAATTTTTCCCAAAAAGGAGGTGGTGTGATAAATGTTTCAACGAACACTCAAAATTATCATGCCAGGGTTCAGAATGCTTGCCTTCAGGTCATGGGAAGAAAGGATGCATCCAAATCATCATGAAATCTTCAAAAACCCTATTTAAAATAATATATTTGAATTAACACAAAATAAAGACAACACAAAAGTTGTTTTGAAAACTTTTCAAATAAATCTTAAAATAAACTAGACAATATTTGAGAGAGGTAGCAAAAAGAATCAATTCATTTGGATTTGTATTTAAAAAGTTATAGGCAGTCAAAGTTCTGGTCAAAACCTGATTTTAAAATAAAACAGAAAAAAATAAAAATGTTTCGATTAAACGTACACGTCGAAGGCGTAACCTGGGATTACGCTTCCACTTATCCAGCGTGGCTGCGCTCGAGCCATCGACAAGGCCTGCACAGCCCACCAGTCAGGTTTGACTAGTCCATCCTCCTCTTCCTCTCGCCTCGAGAGAGGGGCGGACTCGGTGACTGCCTCCCATGAACGGCGGGTCCTGGTGGGAGCCGAGGGCGGGATGGATCCGCTGGTCGAGGGTGATCCTTCCGGTGGTTGCAGGATTGTCGAGGTGGAGGGATTCACCGGGCGTAGCTTTATGGGCGGAGGAAGGCTTTGCATGGCGAAGTGATTTTGTGGCGGCGATGGCTCCCATCAAAATCAAGTAGGGGAAAAGGCTCACGGGAGGATCAGGGAGTTCTTGGTGAAGAGAACGGAGAGGGGAGGCTCGTGGCGCTGGAAGGGCTGGGGCAATGGCGGCGGGGGTTGCCGAGACGGGAAGAGAGCCATCCCGGTCGATTATGAAGCTAGGGGAGCGCCACAGGGTGGTCCGAGGTTGCTCAAGGCGAAGTTTGAGCTCGGGGCCTCTTATATAGGCGATGGAGGTCGGTTTGCGGCCGGGATAAGCTTGCCGGAGACCGCCGCTCTGTAGCTAGGGCGACGTGGCGGCGACGCGCTTAGAGGACGGAGCTGCGGATGAGCACGCACCGCCCAGGAGGCAGTGTGGCACGTGGCCGGTGGCTTGGGCGGCGCCGACCATGGTCGGGCTCGCTAGTGGCAGCTAGCCGCCACGGCCATCCTGGCGGTGGTGCTGTGGGGCGCCGGGTTGGTCGGGGTGGTGTGGCGGTGCAGGGAGACACGGCGTGCAGGCTGGGGCAGGGTTGTTTGAGTGCGGGGTGGGACGCGGCGACTCGGGTGCAGCGGTGCCAACGACGCCTGGGCGCGCCCAGAGCACGCCCGGATATGCTCGACGAAAGCCAGGCATCCTAGAGGCTGCGGTTGAGGCCGGCAATTAACAGGACTAGTCTAGGCTTAGCAAGGGACTGGGGACATGGTGGATTGGTCAGGGCTCAAGTTCACCATGCAAACTTGAATTCATGCCAAAATTGGTCAGTGCACTCAGAGTGTTTGACAAAATGCCAACGGCACTTAGGCTATTCTTGGAGTGGCCATATTCTCCAGATCGGTGTCTCTATGGATACAAGAGAGGGTGGTGAAGTTGGTTTGTAAAAAGGAGAAACTTGTTAGTGCAAGTTTTGCAAAACTTCGCTCAAGGCAGGGGGTGAGTGGCATCATTTCATGGACCAAAAGTGTTCCAAATAGAGCATGCTCCTGGACTTAGGGGTTTTGCAAGGTTGACTACAATCATGAGAAAACACAAGGTCATTAGAGCAAGAAATAATAGAGTTGTAGTAGAAAACACAAGTCTCGTCCAGAATGAAAAAGAGGTCTGTTGCACTCAAATCTTCCAAAGAACATCACTATGTTAGTGCATAAAGTTGAATGGCATGCTATCACCGACATCCCAAAAATTTGGTGGAGGCTCTAGGAAAATATTTAAATGGGTTGTAGTGTAAAAGTGTCCAATCGGACCAGATTTGAAAAACAGGTGTAAAAACTCAAAATACGTCAAGAAATAATTATTTTAATGCACAAAAGTGATTTGGAGACCTCACATGACATCTCCAAATTTTGGTTGAAATTTTAAGTGATCTTATCAAATGGTTGTAGTTCAAAAGGAGCTCTAAAATTTAATACAGTTCATTTTAATGAATAAAGCTCATGGTGAAATAATTTAATAAACAATTCTACTTATTTAGAAATTGTTTTGATGAGATGGCAAGGAAGTCCAATGTATTTTTGGAAAGCTCCACTGGGGAAAATACAAAAATCCTTCAAAATAAAGGAAGAGTTCTGAAATCAACAGAAATAAAGATTTTTAAAACCTTTGGCAAAAATTTTAATATTGAAAACTTGGCAAAATTTTTGGGGTGTTACAACTACTACCCCCCTTAAGAAAAATCTCGTCCTCAAGATTCGCAAAGAGTTAAAAATTAAACGAATATGCATAAAAAAACGAAAACGGCCACAGTGAGAGCAATAAGTGATGCAAAAATACAATGTGGGGGTACTGGCGCGGTGTGCGGAAAATTTAGCGATTTCTACACTGGACAAAAATTTAGAATAAATCCTAAATCTTAAAATACGCTGGTCGCACCCGAGAGCACAAGGTTTCTCCGGCCGACTGGTGGACCCGGCCCACGGTCAGCCTCTCCTCCTTCCTCCAGCCTCTTCTTCTTCCTCTCTCCCGCTGCGTTCTCCCGCTTTCTCCACCGGTGATGCCTATCACGTAGGGCACCTAGGCCGCACTGCATGTAGTGCGTGGCGTGCATAGCTGCCGGCAGCTGCACTCACCTCGCTGGCCAGTCTTGTTGTCGGCCTGCATCGCCATGGATTCGCCTCCCAACACCGGGCGGTTGGGCGATTTAACGGCGCTTGGTGGACCTTGCCCACCGCACACCGAAGCTCGAGCTTATAAAACGCATCACAAGGCGTCCTCCTCTTCTTCCTCACACCTGGCCTCGCCTCCTTCTCTCTTCTTCTCCTCTCGCTTCCGATTGCCGGGCTCGAGACGCAGGCGCTTAATGGCGGAGGCAGCGCGGATCGGTACGTGGGTCCCGCTGCGGCGGAGGGCTGGCAGCGTGCCGGGGCTCTCGGTGCTCTGCGGCGCTGGCGATCCTCGACGATCGTCGTGATGCCGCTGCTTTCGCTGGCTCTCGCGTCGCGTGGCTATGACGCAGTAGGTGGGTGCGCCGGTGATAACTGTTGTCCGGAGGTGCTTTCAGTTAGACGCAAATACGCTTGCAAAATTTTGCAAGCGGTGTATGTGTTCGTGTAATTGTGGTGGTGAGTCTGCTGCCTTGGGGCTGTGTGCAATAAGAGATCTATGTCGTGAGAAAAACGCATTTACGCGGCAACTCAGGAAAAGAAATCACGCCCGTGATCTCTCGCGAGGGAAAAAAGTTATACAATGAAGTCTAAATGCATGTGAGCTGATTATATTAATGATACACTCGCTGTAAACTCGGTACTAAGCATAAGTTACAACACAAAAAAATGCGACGATAAATACAGCGGTGCATCTAGATTGAAAATGGTTACTGGACGGGGTCTTGAGAAAACGTTTCCGGTACTAGGATACACTCTTCTTCTATCGGAGGGAGTGGGTTGACCAGTCGATGTATGCGTCTCTCCGGTCGGGCTCAAAGATTCGCCGATGGCGATTTGAGGATTTAAATCCGCGAGGCTTTGCAGATAACCCATCACATGTTGGGTCAAACGCTCTTGCGCGATGACGTATTGGGCGAGGTTGGCCAAGACTGGGTCTCTCTCAATACGTCCACCTGGAAAGGATGTTACTCCTTCGGGTGCTGCACGGCTCGGAAAATAATAATACCCTCATTCGCTGGCGTAGGGTACCGCGAATCGAAGGCGAGCAAGCGCTTCATATGCAGCAGCTTCTACGGCCATGTGCGGGGTTGGCATAGATTTTCCCACGAAGGAGACTTCCGTGGGATCTTGGTTTGGGTTTACGGGCGGGATGTGCACGGCTGCCCAATATCTCGAGGTGGAAGGGTGATCCTTGATTTGAACAGCTCAGACTGGGGTGGCTGGGTTGCGCCCATGGTATCAAGGGTAAAATCCCACAATATCTTGACAAAACTACCTGGGGTAGCAGCTGGAGTCCTCAGATAAATGCTAGGGCTCGGCATGGCAAGAAATGGTTGTGGGGATGGTGCACAAGGTGAGGGGTGCTTGGCAAGGTCACTTGGTGGCCTTTTTATAGTACCGGAGATGGGTCATTTACCGTGGTAAAAGACTTGGCCGGCTCCGCTCGGGGTCAAACACAGGTACATACATCTTACTAAAGTGACGTATCACCGTGGATGTTGTCGTATGGTTCGGGTAGCTGCGCCAAGGACAGAGAAATCACACTACATGCTAATACATCCATGCAAAACTATTATATAAAACAGATGCACGATGCCAGGCTGCACTAAATTAAGGAATCACAGAATTACAAAGAGAGGATACACTGGGACTCGGCACTACTCAAGTGTCTCAGTCTACTTTGTTTACATCCAAGCGGGCGTCCCTTGTGGGCGTCGAGGCTGCTCCACGGTTCTCACCGGCCGGAATTACCGGAGATGGCCGAGGGGCTGCAGGCTCGGGTAGTGACGATGACCGCCACGGGATTGTTGGCCACCACCCGTTGGAGTGTGCTCCTGTGAGGCGCACGGCACTTCGGGGTCATCAAAGCACCTTGGCCGACGGCCGGGCTGGCCTCGTGGTCTCGATCGGTTGTCCAAACAGCACGACGGGGTTGTCGGCGTTGGCTCGATCTCCTCCCTGGGGCTCGGCGAACCAGCTCTCCGACGAGCCACGACCAGATCAATAGCGATCTGATCGAATAGGTCCTCCAAAGGCACTTACATAGCGCACTAGATGCGAATGCAGTGGTCTGTCTCGTGGTCTCCGTTGGCAACTTGAGGTGGTCTACCATACCCTCCACGCCTGGGGTAGTAGTGGAACGAGCGACAGTTAACTCTGGGCGACAGGTGCCTGAGATGATCTATAGCCTCTCGAGCAGCGAGTTGGATGGCTTGCGGCTAAAAGGAAGTAGTTCTTCCGGTGAACTCAGAGGGCGCTCGGGTGACAGACTCACCGTAGATATGTACAAAGGGCCTGTAATTGGCGGCTCGCCACTAATGGGTCCTTGGTACACAACATATTCGGGTGGCTCTTCTATTGCGTGAGGCACGACGGGTAAGGTTTGCAGTATGGTCACAAAACCTCCAAGGTTGGTTCTTGTAGTCTCATGGTGTACTACGGGACCAGCATTGTGGCCTGGTTTTGGGATAGCGGCCGAGCTGGGCTGGGTTGAGGCGAGCGCATTCCTTTTATAGAAAAAGGAACGGAGTCTTCCTTCGCACGCTATGTAATGAGACACCTTTGGTGCTGGTCACCGGTGGGTGATAGACGGGCTAGTTGATAGGTTGGGCACCGATCGCGAAAAGCCGCCGTCACCGTGGTGGCTATCTTGCGCGAGAAGCTTGGCTGAGGTTTTGGTTATGGCTCGGTGGGTTATTGGTCTAAGCTTATTGACCTGGCTAAGATAGGATTAGCCAATGGTTAGCCTGGCTCTGATACCAAGTCTGTCGCGACCGAATCTCCGGGTAATAATTCCCAGAAAATGGCCCTTGTGCTCATCGGCCCTGTGATAATCTGTTAGAATGATGAGGCACCAACTTGATACGTAAATTCCAAGCAAAACAAAATATTTAGTACAAGAACATCTTGGTCTGTGAAAACAACTAATTGTTTCTAGTGGTTGATTGCGGAAGCGGGTTGAAAAAAACATCAGTGTCTATGGGACCCCATTTCCCACAGGAACAGCTGACCAGGCTAATTCCTATCTTCGCGTGGCCGAGATCACTGTTGCCTAGGTTCTGGGACAGTCACCGCAACGCTCCTCTCCAAGCATGAAATATGGCCAAGACAATAGCCAGGGACAAGCCAATGAGTACTTTGAATGTACTCGCAAACATAATGAACACAGGCATGATTTAATAAATACGAGCTGAATACATTTATGCATATGACGCTAGCCAGATAAGATAATTAAAACTCTGATGCGGATAAGCATGTATATAAGAATATGCAATATCAAAGAAGTATAAAAAAATATAATGAAAATAAATAACAAGCATGCCACAGTCGGGCGTCTGAGCGACACCACATAAAGGGCTTTAAAAGAAATGTTACCACGGAAGCGTCTGAGCGACACCACATAAAGGGCTTTAAAAGAAATGCCACAATGAAGGCCCGAGCGACACCACATAAAGGGCTTTAAAAGAAATGCCACGGTCAAGGCGTCTGAGCGACACCACATAAAGGGCTTTAAAAGAAATGCCACGATCGGCGTCCCGAGCGACACCACAAAAAGGGCTTTAAAAGAAATGCCACAAAGGCGTCTGAGCGACACCACATAAAGGGCTTTAAAAGAAATGCCACAATCAAGGCGTCGAGCGATACCACATAAAGGGCTTTAAAAGAAATGCTACCAAGGCGTCGAGCGACACCACATAAAAGAAATGTTATTACCAAGGCCCGAGCGACACCACATAAAGGGCTTTAAAAGAAATGCCACAAATGAAGGCCCCGAGCGACACCACATAAAGGGCTTTAAAAGAAATGCCATAATGAATATCCAGGAGGTAGGACCATCCTGTGGAAATTCAAGAATACCAGGAAAAAAAATCACGGGTTAGTCCACAACCAAAATAGTAATCATAAATTATCACAAGTCACCATCGTACTTCCAGGTTTAATAGTTTCACCTCCGAAGACCAACACTAAGACCGACACTTGACTCATCCCAAACGGTAATCCTTAACATGGACACGGCTATTCGAATAGGTTTAATCTCTGCAGAGAGTGTACTCTTTACCCACGAGTAACGGATTTCTTTAGTCCATCGGGACTAATTCCGTCTACGGTCTTTTTGTTGAAAACACACCTAACTTGCACACACCAGCTTAACTCACATGTGTCTGGAATCACCCACAACACACATTAAGCAAAACTCTAAGTGGGGAGGCTACAACCTCGACGTAACATGGGGTCACAAAATTTATATCACACAAGAAATCGGGAGCCACCCCTTTCGGCTACAACCTAAACACCCATGCTCCCGGACCGGTGGTATGACTACCGGATGCCTCCAAAGATCTTCCACCACGGCCTCTCTGCAGACGGTGTGTGCTAGGAAAGGGTTGACAACTTATCGAACTGCACCCTACTTGTTGTAGAGGCGAGTGGTAGTACGTAAACAAGTATGGGGGTTATCGAACAAGACTCGATCTACGGCCGACTCAGGAGGTTTAAGTATTCCCTGCATGATTAGCATAACGAATATATTTCAACCAACAAATACCGCTCATATTACCTTACCATGCCATACCGTGACATAATCCGTCTCCGACGGAGACCAAGGCCAAACTCATGCCTACCCAAGGCAGAGATTTTCCCGGGTTCCTTGTCGGTATGCATGCAAGGCACATGAGAATGATTATCATCACAAGTGTGATCCTTTCCAACAACATGACAATCAAAAAATATGCATCCATGCACATGATCATCTCACATGAAATAACAATTTTTCCCAAAAAGGAGGTGGTGTGATAAATGTTTCAACGAACACTCAAAATTATCATGCCAGGGTTCAGAATGCTTGCCTTCGTGTCATGGGAAGAAAGGGTGCATCCAAATCATCATGAAATCTTCAAAAACCCTATTTAAAATAATATATTTGAATTATCACACAAAATAAAGACAGCACAAAAGTTGTTTTGAAAACTTTTCAAATAAATCTTAAAATAAACTAGACAATATTTGAGAGAGGTAGCAAAAAGAATCAATTCATTTGGAGTTGTATTTAAAAAGTTATAGGCAGTCAAAGTTCTGGTCAAAACCTGATTTTAAAATTAAATAGAAAACAGAAAAACGTTTCGACTAAACGTACACGTCGAAGGCGTAACCTGGGATTACGCTTCCACTTATCCAGCGTGGCTGCGCTCGAGCCATCGACAAGGCCTGCCTGCCCACCAGTCAGGTTTGATTAGTCCATCCCCTCCTCTTCCTGCCCGAGAGAGGGCGGGACTCGGTGACCGCCGCCGCGAACGGCGGTCCCGGTGGGGAGCCGAGGGCGGGATGGATCCGTGGGTCGAGGGTGATCCTTCCGTGGTTGCAGGATTGTCGAGGTGGAGGGATTCACCGCGGCGAGCTTTATGGCGGAGGAAGGCTTGCATGGCGAAGTGATTTTGTGGAGGCCATGGCTCGATCAAAATCAAGTAGGGGAAAAGGCTCACGGAGGATGAGGGAGTTCTTGGTGAAGAGAACGGAGAGGGGAGGCTCGTGGCGCTGGAAGGGCTGGGCAATGGCGGGCGGCAGGGGTTGCCGGAGACGGGAAGAGAGCCCTCCCGGGTCGATTGCGAGCTAGGGGAGCGCCATAGGGGCGATGCGAGGTTGCTCAGGCGAAGTTTGAGCTCGGGGCCTCTTATATAGGCGATGGAGGTCAGTTTGCAGCGGCGGGATAAGCTTGCCGGAGACCGCCGTTCTGTAGCTAGGGGCGACGTGGCGGCAACGCTGCTAGAGGACGGAGTTGCGGATGAGCACGCACCGCCCAGGAGGCAGTGTGGCACGCGTCGGTGGCTTGGGCGGCGCCGACCATGGTCGGGCCTGCTAGTGGTCGGCAGCTAGCCGCCACGGCCATCTCGGGCGGTGGCGCTGTGGGCGCCGGGTTGGTCGGGTGGTGTGGCGGTGCAGGAGACACGGCGTGCAGTGGGGCAGGTTGTTTGAGTCTTGAGGGTGGGACGCGGCGACTGGGTGCAGCGGTGCCAAACGACGCTCTTGGCGCGCAGAGCACGCCCGGGATATGCTCGACGAAAGCCGTGGCATCCTAGAGGCTGCGGTTGAGGCCGGCAATTAACAGGACTAGTCTAGGCTTAGCAAGGGACTGGGGACATGGTGGATTGGTCAGGGCTCAAGTTCACCATGCAAACTTGAATTCATGCCAAAATTGGCTGTGCACTCAGAGTGTTTGACAAAATGCCAACGGCACTTAGGCTATTCTTGGAGTGGCCATATTCTCCAGATCGGTGTCTCTATGGATACAAGAGAGGGTGGTGAAGTTGGTTTGTAAAAAGGAGAAACTTGTTAGTGCAAGTTTTGCAAAACTTCAGTTCTGGGCAGGGGGTGAGTGGCATCATTTCATGGACCAAAAGTGTTCCAAATAGAGCATGCTCCTGGACTTAGGGGTTTTGCAAGGTTGACTACAATCATGAGAAAACACAAGGTCATTAGAGCAAGAAATAATAGAGTTGTAGTAGAAAACACAAGTCTGGTCCAGAATGAAAAAGAGGCTGTTGCACTCAAATCTTCCAAAGAACATCACTATGTTAGTGCATAAAGTTGAATGGCATGCTATCACTGACATCCCAAAAATTTGGTGGAGGCTCTAGGAAAATATTTAAATGGGTTGTAGTGTAAAAGTGTCCACTGGACCAGATTTGAAAAACAGGTGTAAAAACTCAAAATACGTCAAGAAATAATTATTTTAATGCACAAAAGTGATTTGGAGACCTCACATGACATCTCCAAATTTTGGTTGAAATTTTAAGTGATCTTATCAAATGGTTGTAGTTCAAAAGGAGCTCTAAAATTTAATACAGTTCATTTTAATGAATAAAGCTCATGGTGAAATAATTTAATAAACAATTCTACTTATTTAGAAATTGTTTTGATGAGATGGCAAGGAAGTCCAATGTATTTTTGGAAAGCTCCACTGGGGAAAAATACAAAACTCCTTCAAAATAAAGGAAGAGTTCTGAAATCAACAGAAATTAAGATTTTTAAAACCTTTGGCAAAAAATTTAATATTGAAAACTTGGCAAAAATTTTGGGGTGTTACAGTCTTGGGTGCCTTGTTGATGAAGATGGGCCGTAGGGCCTGCTGCTTGTCCACGCTGTGGGCCGCAGGCAGGCAAGTCTAGGGACCCCCATTCACAGAATGCCGACAGTAGCCCCCGGGCCCAAGGTGCGCTCGGACTTGGCTTCGCAGTGAAGCCAAGGGTCAAGTTCGGAGCACCGCGGGCCCCAAAAGCCTGCGGCCTCGGTCGACGCGTGGCGGTTGATTGGACGTGGGCGTCTCCGCTTCCCCACGCTGCCTTTGAATCTGCATGGCTATGCGGCCCTCGCGGCCTACATAGTGATTCCTCCGCCTCCTGCGCCTTGCTCCCCCAATTCCCCTGCTTCCTTGTGGCTCTGCTTCTCTTCTCCAATCTGACTCGTGCTCCGCCTGATCCATCGCCATGGCGCCTAAACAAGCTGAGAAGGGGAAGAGTCCTCTGTCTCTTCCAGCTGCGCCTCCGTCCTTTGCGCCGGTGCTCGGCCGGTCTCGGGTGCTCAACGACGAGGCCATGGGCAAGGTGCGCCCAATGCTTGCTTCCAGCTTCAATGAGTGGGGGGAGACGGTGGCTTGGCCCCGTCTCACACTCGCACGGCTCAGACAGCCACCGAGGTCCCAATCTTCATAGATGCCCTCTGGGCTGGCCTGATTCCACCCTTCTCCGCCTTCTTCAATGCTGTGCTTGAGCATTATCAGATCCACATGCTGCATCTCGACCCTCAGTCTGCAACTCTTCTTGTTGTCTTCGCCTTCGTGTGCGAAGCCATGGTGGGCATCGCTCCTTCAGTGGCTCTCCTCCGTCACTTCTTCTCATTGCATCTTGCCGACCCTCAGCAATGCTCGGGGTGCGTGAGCTTCCAGGCCGTGGCTGCGACAGCGGGCGAGGGGATCGATTTCGAGCTTCCTCCATCCATGAGCGAATTCCAGATATGATGGGTGTTCGTCGATGCCGGTGTGCTCGATCCTTCCGCTTCAGCTCGCCGGGGCCCGCTGTTCCTAACTCTGCTGGAGCCATCACGCTCATGAGCCCCGGCCTTGCCCATGTTTGGCCTGGGTTTGAGGTTCTTTGAAGGATCGCGCAGAATCGCACCGATGGCGGCGAAGGAATTCGTCCAACGCAGGGTCGCTCCGCTTCAGCGGCATTCTCGCCCAATGTGGGCCTTGCTCAGCAGTCAGGACCACATGAGGTTTCAGGAGTCCGGGCTCCTCCTTGGGATGCGGCGAACAGTGCTCAAGGTCCTGACGGGTGTCTTTCTACCGGCCGAACTGCCTGGGAAGAACTATTTGCTGTACCGCTGCAAGAATAAGGATGAATTTGTAAAGGACATACCTCTCTTCGATGAATGAGGGCCGCGGCAGATCGGCCTGGAGGGGCCTCGTGAGAACCCCGTCATTGTGGTTCCCTTCCTTGCCCCCGATGCTGAGCTCGCCCCAAGTGACGGTCCAGGTGGGCGAGCTCAGGCGCAGGCCGGCGGCTCGAGTGCTGCGGAGCACGTGCTGAGTGGTGATCCTGGGGCATCATCCTTTGGAGCCTGCCACTCCCCTCCTGGGGTGTCGGTTGCTGAGGAGACGCTGCATGCGGCTCCCGAGGCCAAGGCTCCAGGAGCCTCGGGAGGTCGTGGTGAAACAGTGCCCGGCTGTTCGCCACAACCGGGCACCCCTGAAGATATTCTTCCAAGCTCTTCTTCGGCCCCGCTGCGCACCAGCCGTCATGTCCAGCGTTTCGGTCGTCTTTGTGTGGACTTCGAGGAGCTCCGCAAGAAGAAAGGATCCCCTACGGCAGCAACATCTTTGGACCGCTGAAGCGGAGGAAGTACATCGCCATTGACGTGTAAGTACCGTACCACTGTGGCTCTCTGTGTGCTTCTTTCTTCTTTTGACGCCAGTCATTCAGGGCTCCTTCCACTGAGGCTGCTGAGTCTCCTGAGAAACGGCCTCCTTCTTCCTTAACTCTTCCGCCAGCCTTGAGCGCTCCGAGTCTGCTGGTTGCCCCTGGAGCAGGGTTTGTTGAAGGGGCACTCTTGCCTTCCCGGCGCGCTGAACCTGCGTCCTCATCACTCCTCCCCCTTGGTCTGGCGTGGAGCTTGGCAGGCGTGCCCAAGACTCCTCCACTGATCTTTGACGACAACTTGTTGGCTTCAATCCTCGGCTCCTCTTCGAGCAGCGAGCCCCAGCAGGCTTGGGCTTCTCACGAGGACGGGCTGGTGTCGGGTGCGGCGCCAGCCCCCTGCCTAGGGGGGGGGGGGGCTGGCGCGCCGCTTGGTGCCCCGCCCATAGCCCCCGAGGTGGAGGACGAAGAAGGCCGGGCATTCGAGCTTGAGCGCGGGCGGAGCCTGGTTCGTCATGAGCTCTTCCAGGAAGCGATGAACGCGATGAGCCGGCTTGGTGAAGAGCTCACGAGTGTCGATTCGCGTCTTGAGGCTGAAGGTCTCCGGCTGGCGGAGGAGCGACGCAAGCTCAAGGTGGCCATCAACCTTGGCCGCTATCAGTGTGACCTTGAGAACGCGAAGGCCGAGGTGTCTCTCAATGTTTCCTACAAAGCCCGCTCACGAGCCTTGGAAGAGGCTCGCGAGGCTGATCGCCGTCGCGAGGCTGCGGAGAAACGCGCGTGGGAGCTCCAGGCCTGGAGCGCGTCTCTTGAGTAGCAGGTGGAGGCGCGCAGAGCCGCTCTTGCGTCGCTGAGGGGGACGCCTGTGGAGGAAGAGGAGGTCCGGAAGCGTGAGGAGGTGCTGGCCCTGGAGGCCATGGAGCGTAGTCGCGAGCCCGAGAAACTGGAGACGAGGGAGCGTCAAGTTGCCCAAGCAGAAGACGACGTCGGGGCTCGCGAGGCTGGAGTTGAGGAGGAGGTGAACCGCCAGGTGGCCGAGGTTTGCACGGACCTGGAGGCCAGGTACGACCTGAAGCTGAAGCTTGCGGGCGTGGAGGGTGAGGGCAGGGCCGCTGCCCTCAGGCGCAGGTTGGACGAGGCCGAGAGGCGCAGGCTGAAGCCGCCGCCACAGTCACCAGCTGTGATCAGACTTGGCCTTCGCCCGCGCCGAGCTGCGTTCCCTCCGGAGGCGGGTTGATGACGCAGAAGCCATCGCGCGGCAAAGCACGGAGGAGGTGCTCCAATATCGGACGCTGGAGCGCAAGCATGCCCCTATGCTTCAGGATCTCCGGAACAGGGCCAATATCGCCCTGGGCCATATCTGCGACGTGGAGGCACCGACCCCCCACTCAAATGATTATGCCAGCCACCTGACCTTCTTCACCTAGGTGGTGACATGCCTGGAGGCTTGATCTGCCAGAGCTCGCCAGCTCATGGAGGAAAGGGGGCATGGCTTGCTTGAGCGCGCTTTCTCCCGTGTCTTTAGCCACCTCCTGAATGCCGACCCAACTTTGACCTTGACGCCGCCATCGCCCCGTACCCACGGTTGTCCGGGGCGACCTAGCACGCTGGGTTGAGGACAATGTGGACGCGTTGGTCAGGGCCTTCGCTTCGGAGGATGACGCGGTGGTGGTCATCACAGACGAAGGCGACGTGGTCAATGATGGCGACGGGGGCGTCGCCGATGGCGGCGATGATGCCGATGAAGACGACGACGCGAGTGACGCAGTGAGTGACATTTCTGGTTGATCCCTTGTTCTCCTGTCATTTCTTCCTGCGCACAAACTCGAGCATGGCCCTTGGAAACTTGTAAGGGCATTTTGAGAGGGGGAGCCCCTCATGTAAGCAAATTGCAGTTTTTACTTTTCCGTGCGATGTGAGTTTGTGTCCTCGTGAACTTGTGAATCCTGATGCGAGTTTTCTGTCTTGGTTTACCTTAGTCAGTGCTAGCTTTGAGCTGGGCTGTGATGTGTCGAGTTCCTGAGAACCTTGCGGAGCTCGTCGCCCCGTCGGAAGAGGCCCCAAGAGAGGTGAGCACCAGTTGCCAGAAGAAGGGCCACACATACAGATGCCAGATCCCGCTCGCGAGGAGCTCGTAAGGGAAAGGCGACGGACATGAGTCCCAAACAAAACGATATACAGAAGGCGAGAAATTTCTTAAACGAGAAAAAAGCTCCCCCTGCGTGCATCGACAAAAACTCAGCTTCAACTCAAATCCAAATCCAGAAAGCAAAGCTACCGAAAGAGAGATCCAAAGCAAAAGGCCGCGTTCGACACCTAGTCTAGTCTTATGGTCTTCAAGTCTTCTCACCAGCGCGGAGCTAAGTGCTGCCAATAGGCGTGGGAGGGAGCCCCAGGGCCTGAGGCCGCCCCCCTGAGACTCCGGGGCGTGTACAACCCCAACTCATTATTACGTGAGAGTGTCACGGGCGGCGAGCTTCACAGGCACTGAGCCTTCTTCACAGGTACCGGCCTTGCTTCATATCGCCGGACGAGGGCCCCGCCTTTGCGCCACCTCGACCTCCTCCGAGCCGGGCCGGGTCACTGTGATTTACACAGAGGAGGGAAAGAGGACGCTAGCGGTTCCCTCGGCAACCACAGGTCCTCTGCCGGGGGAAGGGTTGTCGAGGCCTCCCCGGCAGAGGGCCTACCTCCCAGTGTCATCAAACGTCGCGCGCCGCGGGGAGAGGCCTCGCTCCTGGCTCCCTCTCGGTGGCTGTGACACCCCAAAATTTTAACCTTATTTTGTTAGTTAAAATTTTGCCATGAGACTTAAATTTTTATTTCTGGTTTTTCTTTTGATTTCAGAACCACCCTTTCCTTTATTTTTATGGAGTTTTTACCCGAGGTGAAAACTTTCCAAATGTCTTGTTGGACTTGTGTATCCTGTCAAGAAAAACTTTTCTTTTCATCAGAGAAATTAATTATATAATAATTTACCTCATCTTTATTTCTTTGAAAATGGTCTCCCATGGTTTTAGGGTACCATTTGAACTGCAACCCTTTGATAAATTTATTTAAAATTCCAACCAAAATTTGGGGATGTCATGTGATGTTTTTAAATCACTTTTATGCAAAAATGTCTTCTGTCCATCGGAAATTTTGAGCTCTACACCATATTTTCAAATCTGGTCCAGTGGGCAAATTTGCACT
Source organism: Aegilops bicornis (assembly GCA_021605145.1). Taxonomy (NCBI): domain Eukaryota; kingdom Viridiplantae; phylum Streptophyta; class Magnoliopsida; order Poales; family Poaceae; genus Aegilops; species Aegilops bicornis. The sequence goes on from CM038670.1 coordinate 344,911,569, forward strand.
ATAACCTATTTAAATATTTCTTTAAAGCCTCCACCAAAATTACGGGATGTCAGTGGTAGCATGCAATTCAGCTTTATGCAAAAACCTAGTGATGTTCTTTGGAAAAATTGAGTGAATCAACCTCTTTTTCATTCTGGTCCAGCATTGTGATTTCTACTGCAACCCTAATTATTTTTGCTCTAGTGTCCTTGTGCTTTCTCCTGCTTGTAGTCAACCCTACCAAACCCCTAAGTCCAGGAGCATGCACCCATTGGATCATTTTTGGTTCATGTAATGATGCCATTTACCCCTGTCCAAAATTGAAGTTTTGCAAATCTTGCACTAACAAGTTTACGAAGTTTGGCCAACTAAGCTCACCAACCTCTCATTCACCTAATGAGACCAACATCTGAAGATTTTGACCACTCCAAGAACTACCTAGATGCCTCTGGCATTTTGTCAAACACTTGGTGTACATGACCAGTTTTGGCTTAGTTTTTGATTTGTGTAATGAACTTGATCCTCGACTGCACCAAAGCATGTCCCATGGATTTGCCCTAGCCTATAACCCCACCCCGCTAACCCTCTTGTGCATTAGAGCCCCTAGCATGCCTTAGCATATTGCCGAAAGCATCGCTATGTGCATGCTCTGAGCGCACCCAGAGCGCGGGTTTTGCACGTGCGTGCACTCGAGTAGCCGCGTCACGCCCCGGCCCTTACTCGCCTGCAGAGCCGCACCTCGACCTCATCCACTCACCACAACACGCTAGCCCGCCCCTGGCACCCTACAGCGGCGCCGCCAGAGCCCTCTTGGCGGCACGCCGACGGCCATAGTGCGCCCTGCCATGGACGACACTGCCCAAACCACAATGTCTCGCCACCTGCCCTCATGAGCAGGCCGTCCCTATCCCCAAGCTGGTCCGCAAGCGCCCATCACCGCCACGTCCCCCCTGATGCTACAGAAAGACGGTCGCCGGCGAGCTTATCCACGGCCGCCGCGAACCGACTTGGATGTGCTATAAAAGGAGGCCCCCGAGCTCCTCCGAGCACTCAGGCAGCCTCACACCATCCTTCTCGTGCCCCCCTTAGTCGTCAATCGAAGAGAGGAGGCCGTCTTCACCCTCTCCTGGTCAGCTCGGCCGCCGCCTGCCCCGGTCCGCTCCGATGCAACCAAAGCCTCCCCCTGACCCCAACACCACCGTTCGACCCCCCTTGAACCCGCAGAGCTGCCTAGCCTCCCAGACGCAGCTAGGAACCACCATGGCTGTAACCCCAAATCCACCAAGCCTCCCTCCGCTGCAGAGCTCGCCACCGGGCGATTCTCTCCACCCCAGCGACTTACAACCACCGGGAGGACCGCCTAGGAGTGGCAGATCCATCCCTGCACTCGGATGCCCTCGAGGAACCACCGCTCGCCGGCGAAGATCGCCGGAGCTCCGCCCCCGTTCGGCCAAAGGAGAGGGAAGGCGGGGGATGACTAGTCAAATCTGACCAGTGGGCCAGGCGGGCCCACTGTCAGTGACCCACGCACGGTCCACGCTGGATAAGTGGAAGCGTAAAATCGAAATACGCCTTCGACGTGGTCAGTTCGAAACGTTTTTCCTTTTTTTCTATTTTATTTTAAAAACAGATTTTGACCAAAACTTTGACTATCTATAACTTTTTAAATATAACTCCAAATAAATTGATTCTTTTTCCTACCTCTCTCAAATATTGTCTAGTTTATTTTAAGATTTATTTCAAAAAAATTCAGACAACTTTTTGGTACTGTTTTTAAAACTATATATTGATTCAAAAATATTTTAAATAGGATTTTTGGAGAGAGGAGAAAACTTTCAAAAGTTTTAGGATGCACCCTGCCTCTACACAACTTGAAGGCAAGCATTCTGAACCCTGGCATAATATTTATGGTGTGTTAGTTGACACAATTATAACACCACCTTATTTCGGAGAACTCGTTATTTTATGTGGTGAATACGATCATTTGCTTGAATGCATATTAGTGTTTTCCTTGCTGTTGGAAATGAATATACTTGTGATGGTAGTCTTCCTCATGTGCCTTGCATGCATGCCGGAAAGGAATCCAGGGAAAGCCGCTGCCTTGGGTAGGCGTGAGCTTGTCACCGGGCCGTTGGGACGGTTATGTCCGGTATGGCATAGTAAGGTAAAATGAGTAGTGCTAATTATGCAGGGAATACCTAAACCTCCTGAGTCGACCATAGATCGAGTCTTGTTCCGGTAACCCCCATACTTGTTTCGTACTACCACTTCTCCCTGCCATAGGTAGGGTACGGTTCATTAAGTTGTCAACCCCTTTACTAGCAGACACCGTAGAGAGAGGCAATGGTGGAAGATACCGGAGGCATCCGGGAGGCATGCCATCTGACCCGGGGGCATGGGTGTTTCGGTTGTAGCCAAGGGTATCTCCCCTAGTTCTTGGCTGTATAAATTTTGTGATCCCATGCTACGCCGAGGTTGTAGCCTCCCACTTAGAGTTTTGCTTATTGGGTGTCGTGGGTGATTTCCAGACACCGTAAGTTAGGCTGGTGTGTGCGGATAGGTGTGTTTTCAATCAAAAGATCAGAGACGGGATTAGTCCCGATGGACTAAAGGAATCCGTTACTCGTGGGTAAAGAGTACACCCTCTGCAGAGATTAAATCTATTCGAGTAGCCGTGTCCATGGTTAAGGATTACAGTCTGGGATGTGTCAAGTGTCGGTCTTAGTGTCGGTCTTCGGAGGAGAAACCGTTAAACCAGAACTTGGAATCATGATTTGTGCTGATTATGATGATTATGATTATTATTATCATGGACTAACCCATTATATTATTGAGTATCCCTGGGCGGTTCTACCTCCTAGATATTCATGGTGATTATTTACTTTATAAGCCCTTTATGTGGTGTCGCTGAGACGCCCGACTGTGGCATGCTTGTTAATTATTTACTTCATAAGCCCTTTATGTGGTGTCGCTGAGACGCCCGACTGTGGCAATGTTTGTTATTTATTTTCTTTATAAGCCCTTTATGTGGTGTCGCTGAGACGCCCGACTGTGGCATGCTTGTTGTTTATATACTTTATAAGCCCTTTAAGTGGTGTCGCACAGACGCCCGACTCTGGCATAAAATTACACTCCATTATTGCATATTCATGTTGCATATAAATAACCGGCTTGCATGCATAAGATATTTTTATCTTATGACCGACGATGTGATTGTAGAATATTTCAGTGCTTGATTATCATTTATATCCCAGTGTTCAAAATGTTTGCGAGTACATTCAAAGTACTCACTGGCTTGTCCCTGGCTTTTGTCTTGGCCAGATTTTCTTGCTTGGAGAGGAGCGCTATGACGACAGCCCCGAAACTAAGCAACGGTGATAGCAGCCTCGCGAAGATAGGAGTTAACCTGGTCAGTTGTTCTTGTTGGAAATGGATTTCCATGGAAACCGATGTTTCACATACCGCTTCCGCATTAAACCACTAGAAAACATTTTTTGTACTCACAGGCCAGAATGGTGTTGTACTACTTATTTTGTATTTTGCTTGGAATTTCTGTATCAAGTTGGTGCCTCATCAGCTAACAGTAATCCCGGGGCTGGTGAGCACAACGGCCATTTTCTGGAAATTAATACCCGGAAAACCGGTCGTGACAGTGGTCCCCAGCGTGTCTCCCTTGTTGGAACGGGTGCTGCCGTGCCCGGGTTGTCGATCGACGTTGCAACCTGGTTCATCTGTAGTCCATGGTTAGCATAAGCCTATCCCTGAGAGACTAGCGGTACCGTGTAATTACCGCTGCTGGCGCGATCGTTGTGGTTCTCCGCTGGTTCTTGGAAGGCCTCGGCTCCTAGCACCCCCTCTCCCCAATCTTCTCCAACGAATGAGCCAATGTCGTCCTCTGGTGCGTACCCTTGGTCCACCATGCAGGACACGTAGGCCTCCAGGGCGGTCACCCTGAACACCTCGTCGTGGTGCCCCACGCTCCATGTTGCTCCACCCATGATGGCGTCCTGGGGATGACAATACGACATCCGGGCGGGTCCATGGGGGGTGACGCTTGTGCTCGTTCTTGTCGTGGTGCCCCACCTGTCCGCGCTGTCCGCACCCGGCGGAGCTTGGTGGCGCCCGTGCCGCTTGGAGTGCGGGGTCGAGACCTTCATGGGCAGGCGGCATTGTCCGGGCCGGCCAGCCTGCCCAGCGGTTGGAGCCGGCCCTTGGGTCGCCAGACATCGTAGCCGGTGAGCGTCGGAGAGCTGACTGGCGGAGAGGAAGCTCCGGCGCACCCCTACCTGGCATGCAAAATGTCGGATGTGGGGTTCCGGCAAACATTTAAGGTTCGAACACTGGGGTGCGCACGAAGTCTCTCCCTCCTACCGATCTACGCTCTAGCTCGCTAAGATCTTATGACGAACTCGATTTAACTCGCAGCATGTAAAGACACGAGGTTTATACTGGTTCGGGCCACCATTGTGGTGTAATACCCTACTCCAGTGTGGTGGTAGTGGATTGCCTCTTGGGCTGATGATGAACGGTACAAGGGAAGAACAGCCTCCTGAGGTTGAGGTGTTCTTGCGCTTGTGTAGTAGAGGATGATCTGAACTGGTTCCGGATCCCCCTCTCCTACTGTGGTGTCTAGTCCTATTTATAGAGGCCCTGGTCCTCTTGCCAAATATCGAGCGGGAAGGGAGCCAACAACGGCGGGCAAATTTGAAGGGGGACAGCTAGTACAAGCTATCCTGACAAAAGCGGTCTTCGCCTGCGAAAAGCCCTGGGGTGACGCCGTCTTGGGCTCCATGATGACCTCCGCATTGCCGTCCTCCTGGTCTCGGTCTCGTTGCACTAATATGGCAACATTTGCCTGATGCCTCGGTACTCTTCGCCTGCGCTGGCCTCCTTAGCACCGAAGAGGAAATAGGGACGCTGCACGCACTGGCGCCCGCCTGGCACCCACCTGGTGCCGTTCGTCATGGCTCACGTCATGAAAGCCTTGTGAGGTTTGCCTCGCCTTGATATCTCCGGCCTCGTGAGCTCGCTCGCTAGGGCTACCTGCAGAGGAGGTCTTGCGTCGTCCGCCTCGCGAGGGTCTTGGGTGCCTTGTTGACGAAGATGGGCCGTACGGCCTGCTGCTTGGCCACGTTGTGGGCTGCATGCAGGCAAGTCTGGGGACCCCCGTTCCCAGAACGCCGATAGACGACGTTGATGATCGACAACTGGTTTAGCATCTGGTTCCATATTAATCTTGTGTTGACATACAGTGGGGCTAATGCCCTTAAAATCATCAAGAGTATATCCAATTTGCAACACTATGCTTCCTCAAAGTTTTAAGTAATCTCTTTTCTTCATGGTCTGAATGGTTAGCAATGATAATAATAGGATATATCTTATTCTCATCAAGATATGCATATTTCACTGTATCAGGTAATTTGTTTAATTCAAACACATGGTCACTCTTAGTTGGGAGAGGGTCTCCCAGAGTTTCAACAGGCAAATTATGCTTAAGGATAGGTGCTTGTTTAAAGAATATCTCATCTCTTTCAGTCACATGCATATCATTTTCGTGGTCTAGCAAATATTGTTCTAATGGATTAGTAGGAGGAACAACAATAGAATCAAGACCAATAATTTCATCTTTACTAGACAATTCTTTCTCATGTGCTTGCTTACTAAACTTGGAGAAATTAAAATCATGAGATACATCACCAAATTTAACTCTAACCTTTTCTTTAACACAATCAATTTCAGCATTAACAGTATTCAAGAAAGGTCTAGCAAATTTAATGGGACAAAAGTTATCTTGTTGTGATCCAAGCACTATGAAAACAATATGGTATTTGATCTTACCACACAGGACTTCAACATCTCTATCAATCCCAAGTGGTGAAATAGTCTCTCTGTTTGCAAACTTAATAGTAATATCAATGTCTTCAATCTCAACGGGTGAATGTCATTCATAACCTCTCTATAAAGAGAAAGTGGAATAACACTTACACTAGCACCCATATCACATAAAACATGGTAGAAATGATCTCCAGTTTTAATAAAAATAACTTGCATGGCAACTACAGGCTTATTCTTGTCTAACATATCTTGTTCATTTCTAGCAGGTTTAGCAATTCTAGCAGCCTCAGAACAGAAGTAAATAACATGCCCATAAATATTATCGAATACGATATCTTTAACCATTGCAATACTAGATTCCATATTAATTTGTTTAGGGTTTATGTGTTCTAATATTACTCTTATGAACCATACTTGTAGCTTTAGCATCTTGCTTAATCCTAACAGGGAAATGAGGTTTATCAATATAAGCAGTAGGCACAACTGGATCAACATTATAGATGATTGTTTCACCTTTAGTTATAATAGGTTCGTCACAATTTTCTTCAATAGGTGGATGAAATGTAAACCACTTCTTCTTAGGGAGATCAACATGAGGAGCAAATGATTCACAAAAGGTAGCTAGTATCTCAGAGTCAAGTCCAAATTTAGTACTAAACTTATGAAAATCATTTGTTTCCATAAAAGATTTAATACAATCAAACTCAAGATTTATACCTGATTCTTTACCTTTGTCGATTTCCCAATCTTCAAAGTTTCATTTAATTCTTTCCAGAAGATCCCATTTGAATTCAATAGTTTTCTTCATAAAGGAACTAGTAGAAGAAGTACCGAGCATGGATTGATCATTATGAGAAAGTCGAACATAAAAATTTTGTATAGTAATTTCTCTTGAGAGCTCATGATTGGGGCATGTGTGCATCATATATTTAAGACTCCCCAAGCTTGATCGATACTTTTCTCCTTCGTGAGGCCAAAAATTATACATATAATTTCGATAACGATGAGCGAGATGCATAGGATAAAACTTCTAGTGAAATTCTAGCTTCAACCAGTTCCAATCCCATGTTCCGGTATCATCCAATAGCCTATACCATGTCAATGCCTTTCCCCCCAAAGATAGGGAATACCTTCTTATTAACTCCATCCTTGGATAAACCTGCAACCTAAACGATCCAAAAATTTCATCTATATATATATCAATTGCATATGAGGATGTACCGTTTCATCTCCTGCATAAGGATTAGCTAGCAGTTCTGTAACATACCCGAAGGAATCTCATAATAATATTTTCAATAGGTTTAGTAGGTTGAGGGTCAACTCTTATGGATTCCGTCGAGGTAAAGATACCCCGGACAAGCCCCTCAAAGGATTATTTTCCATAATGACAAGTGACAATAAATTTCAGCACATAATAAAAATATTTCCTTACCAAAGGCGCTTCACTCCCCAGCAACGGCGCCAGAAAAGATTCTTGATGACCCACAAGTATAGGGGATCAATCGTAGTCCTTTCGATAAGTAAGAGTGTCAAACCCAACGAGGAGCAGAAAAAATGGCGGAAGGAAATGATAAGCGATTTTCAGCAAGGCATTCTTTGCAAGTACTGAAAGTAACGGTAACAAATAGTTTGTTAGGAGGATAATTCGTAGAAAGTAACAATTAGAAATAGTAACAAAAGTGCAAAGAGGTGGCCCAATCCTTATTATAGAAAAGGACAAGCCAAAAGTTCTCTTATGTAAAGCAAAGTGCTCTCGAGGACACATGGGAATTATCGTCTAGTCACATTCATCATGTTTAGTTGATTCACGTTCGCTACTTTGATAATTTGATATGTGAGTGGACCGGTGCTAGGGTGTTGCTCTTACTTGAACAAGCAACCCTATTATGATTACCCCTCTCAGAAGCACCCACAACTATGAAAGAAGACTTAAGATAAATCTAACCATAGCATGAAACATACGGATCCAAATCAGCCCCTTATGAAATAACGCATAAACTAGGGTTTAAGCTTCTATCACTCTCACAACCGATCATCTACTTATTACTCCCCAGTGCCTTCTCTTAGGCCAAGAATGGTGAAGTGTCACGTAGTCGACGTTCACATGACACCACTAAAGGAAGAACAACATACATATCATCAAAATATCAAACGAATACCAACTTCACATGATTACTTATAACAAGACTTCTCCCATGTCCTCAATAACAAAAGTAACTACTCAAAAATCATATTCATGGTCAAGATCAGACGTGTATTGAATATGCTTAAGGATCTCAACATATAATCTCCTGCCAAATAAACCAACTAGCATCGACTACGACATGTAATCAACACTACTAGCAACCCGCAGGTACCAATATGAGCTTTTCAGACAAAGTTTGAATACAAGAGATGACCTAGGGTTTGAGAGGAGATTGTGTTGGTTAATATGTTGATGAAGATTGGTCCTCCCACGATAAGAGGATCGTTGGTGATGTCGATGACTTTGATTTCCCCCTCCCGGAGGGAAGTTTCCTCGGCAGAATCGCTCCGCCGAAGAGCAAAATGGCTCTTGCCCAGGTTCCACCTCGAGACGGCACCACTTCGTCCCGAAAGTCTTCCTCTTATTTTTTTTCTAGGGTAAAAGCCCCCATATAGTAGAAGATGGGCACCGGAGGCCAGCTGTGGTCCCCACAAGGCATCAGGGCGCGCCCTGTTGCCTTGTGGGTAACCAGTGCCCCCCTCTTGTATTTCTTTGTTCCATTAATTTTTATATATTCAATAAAAAATCCTCGTGATGTTTCAGGTCATTTGGAGCTCCGTAGAGTAGCTATCTCCGTTGCAGCTCTTTTGGGTCTAGAATTCAAACTGCCGGTAATTTCCCTCTTCATGTAAATATTGCAAATTAAGAGAGAAAAGGCATTAGAGTTGCATCATAAAGTGAAATAATGATTAAAAACATTATAAATAACAGTAGGAAAAACATGATGCAAAATGGACGTATCATTGTCGAGTCTAGAAACAACTATTTTCTGAGTCTAGTTATACCAGAGAGTAGGGATTCTTTTTACTCCTTATCTCATCGTCGCTCTGGTGAGAAATTGTGGCGTAATTGTTTTCATTCTACTCCTCTTCCCCTTCAATTTTTTTGGATCACTGATGTCTACTACACAACTTATTCTTGTAGACTCGTGTTGGGCCTCCAAGCGCAGAGTTTTATAGGACAGTAGCAATTTTCCCTCAAGTAGATGACCTAAGGTTTATCAATCTGTGGGAGGTGTAGGATGAAGATGGTCTCTTCCAAACAACCCAGCAACCAAATAATAAAAAAGTCTCTTGTGTCCCCAACACACCAAATACAATGGTAACTTGTATAGGGGCACTAGTTCGGCGAAGAGATGGTGATACAAGTGTAGTAATGATAGTAGATATTGATTTTTGTAATAGTAACAATAAAAAACAGCAAGGTAGCAAGTAACAAAAGTGAGCACAAATGGTATTGCAATGCTTGAAAATGAGGCCAAGGTTCCATACTTTCACTAGTACAATCTCTCATCAATGCTAATATAATTGGATCATATAACCATCCCTCAACGTGCGATGAAGAATCACTCCAAAGTTCTTATCTAGCAGAGAACATACGAAGAAATTGTTTGTACGGTACGAAACCACCTCAAAGTCATCCTTTTCGATCGATCTATCGAAGAGTTCGTACTAAAATAACACCAAGTTATCCTTTCCGATCGATCTATCCAAGAGTTCACACTAAAATAGCACCATATGATATACATTAACCAACTCTAATGTCACCTAGATACTCCAATGTCACTTGAGTATACGTGAGTTGATTTTGCGATATGCATCAAACAATTTCAGATTCATAATACTCAATCCAACATAAAGAACCTCAAAGAGTGCCCAAGATTTCTACTGGAGAAACAAGGACGAAAACTTGCATCAACCCCTATGCATAGATTACCCCAATGTCACCTCGGGAATCTGCGAGTTGAGTGCCAAAACATATATCAAGTGAATCAATATGATACCCCATTGTCACCTGATATGTCTCCAACGTATCTATACTTTTTTGATTGTTCCATGCTATTATATTATCTGTTTTGGATGTTTTATATCCAGTAATATGCTATCTTATATTAGTCTTGGGACTAACCTATTAGCCTAGAGCCCAGTGCCAGTTTCCGTTTTTTTCCTTGTTTTTTAGCTTCGTAGAAAAGGAATACTAAATGGAGTCCAAGTGGAATAAAACTTCACGGTGATTTTTGTTGGACCAGAAGACACCCAAGGGACTTAGAGTACAAGTCATAAGAGCCACGAGGCGGTGGCAAGGGTGGAGGGCGCGCCCTAGGGGGGCGGCCCCCTAACTTGTGGGCCCCTCAGTGACTTCCTGACCTAGCTCTTCCTCCTATATATTCACATATATTCCAGAACCACCAGAAGCATCCACGAAAACACTTTTCCACCGCCGCAACCTTCTGTTCCCGTGAGATCCCATCTTGGGGCCTTTTTCGGCATCCCACCGGAGGGGGATTCGATCACAGAGGGCATCTACATCAAATCTATTGACCTTCCTATGAAACGTGAGTAGTTTATCATAGACCTACGGGTCCATAGCTAGTAGCTAGATGGCTTCTTTTCTCTCTTTGATTCTCAATACCATGTTCTCCTTGATGTTCTTGGAGATCTATCCGATGTAATATCCTTTTAACGTGTGTTTGTCTAGATTCGATGAATTGTGGATTTATGATCAACTTATCTATGATTATTATTTGAATCTTCTCTGAATTCTTATATGCATGATTTGATATCTTTGCATTCCTCTTCAAATTATCGGTATGGTTTGGCCAACTAGATTGGTTTTTCTTGCAATGGGAGAGGTGCTTAGCTTTGGGTTCAATCTTGCGTGATTTCACCCAGTGACAAAGTAGGGGTAGCAGGGCACGTATTAAATTGTTGCCATCAAGGATAAAAAGATAGGGTTTTCATCATATTGCTTGAGTTTACTCCTCTACATCATGCCATCTTACTTAAGGCGTTACTCCGTTCTTTATGAGCTTAAAACTCTAGATGCATGCTAGATAGCAGTCGATGTGTGGAGTAATAGTAGTAGATGTCGGTCTACTTGACACGGACGTGATGCCTATATTACATAATCATTGCCTTGGAAATCATCATAACTTTGCGCTTTTCTATCAATTGCTCGACAGTAATTTGTTCACCCAACATATTATTTGCCTTCAAGAGAGAATCCTCAAGTGAAACCTATGGCCCCCGGGTCTATTTTCCATCATATTAGTTTCTGATCTACTATTTTGCAATCTTTTTTTTCTAGATCTATAAACCAAAAAACCCAAAATAATATTTTATCTTTTGTTTAGTTTATTCTATCTCTAAGTGACCGTGGATGGATTGACAACCCCTTTATCGCGTTGGGTGCAAGTGTTTGATTATTTGTGCAGGTGCATCGATTGGGGACTTGCGCGTTTCTCCTACTAGATTGATACCTTGGTTCTTAATTGAGGGAAATACTTATCTCTACTGTGCTGCATCACCCTTTCCTCTTCAAGGGAAAAACCAACGCAAGCTCAAGAAGTAGCATTAGCACGGGTATTCATAGCAAGAGAGACATCAAGTGCTCTCAAATCCATAAAAGTATTCAATCCGATAAAATGAAATCTCAAAGGGAAAACTCAATTCATCACAACAAGATAGAGAGGGAGAAACACCATATGATCCAACTATATTAACAAAGCTCACGATACATCAAGATCGTGCCAACTCAAGAACACGATAGAGAGAAGAGAGAGAGAGAGAGAGAGAGAGAGATTAAACACATAGCTACTAGTACAAACCCTCAGCCCCGAGGGTGGACTACCCCTCCTCATCATGGTGGCCGCGCAGGATGGTGAAGATGGCCACCAGTGATGATTTCCCCCTCCGTCAGGGCGCAAGAACAGGGTCTACATTGGTTTTTCATGGGTATAGAGGCTTGCGGTGGGGAAACTTCTGATCTAGGGTTATTTCTGGGGGTTTCTGTATTTATAGGATTTTTGGCGTCTGTTTCACACGAAGATGGGCCTCAGGGGCCCCACAAGACACCAGCACATGGGCAAGGCACCTAGCGCTTCCTGGGGGGTTGTGCTTACCTCCTTCACCTTCTGCCCCCCCCCCCCCCCCACGAAGCTTCTAGTGCCTCTTTTGTTCCAAAAAAATCGTCAAAAATTTCCAGCTCATTTCGAGATCCTTCATTTCTGCACAAAAAACACACAGTAGTTCTGCTCAAAATAGCGTAAGTCCGGGTTAGTTCCATTCAAATCATACCTAAACCATATAAAGTTGTTGTAAACATGACATGAATACTTCATAAATTATAGATATGTTGGAGACGTATCAGCATCCCCAAGCTTAATTCCTGCTCGTCCTCGAGTAGATAAATGATAAAATAAATAATTTATGAAGTGTGAATGCTAGCAAAGTTCATAAGTTTGATCAATGATAATTTCAATCACTTTTCCTAGCATCACAACAACAACTCTTTCTCATAAAACTCATCATGGCAAAGTAGCAATTGAAAATGGAACTTTTGTTGTGGAATGCTGCCTATCATATTCATCATATACTCTTTCTTTTGTAGCATGGACATTTGGACTTGAATGACTCAGAGCAATAGTTTATAATTTGACATGAAGACATCAATACTCAAGCATAGTGACAAGCAACCATGTCTTTCAAAATATCAACGCTAAAGAAAGCTATCCCTAGCTCATTATGCTCAATCATTGATCCATTCATGAAACACACTCAAATATTAGCTACATCCAATGCACAAGTATGACAATAGTGCTCCCTAGTTTGTGCTTTTTAAGAGAAGATGGAGACTCAAATAAAAATAAAAATTGCATAAGGTAAATAGATAGGCCCTTCGCAGAGGGAAGCAGATATTTGTAGAGGTGCCACAGATCAAAGCTTAAATTGAGAGAACAAATATTTTGAGAGGCATACTTTTCCTGTCAATGAAAACGATCGAGAATTCCCAACACTTTCCATGCTAGATACATCATAGTCGGTTCCCAAACAAAAAATAAAGTTTATTACCTTTTCCACCATTATTTCACAATCCATGGCTAGCCGTATCCACGGGTGCCTTCCATACCAACACTTTCCAAGGAATTTATTATTAAAAAACATAATTGTTTTTTGCATTTCAGGACTGGGCATCCCTATTACCTTTGCCACACTCTCGTGCAATGACAAGTGAATAAACACTCTTCTTGATAATAACTCATCTAGCATGGAAAATATTGGCGACCCCCAGCCGCTTCATGAGCGGTACGGGCACACAAAAAGGAAATTTATTTTGGAAATTAGAGTTGGCACAAACAAATTTACTTGGAATGGCACAGAAATACCGCATATAGGTATGTATGGTGGACTCATTTGACACAACTTGGTTTAAGGAGTTTGGATGCACAAGCAGTATTCCCGCTTAGTACAAATGAAGGCTAGCAAATGGATTGAGAAGCGACCAACCAAGTACCAAAAACGATCATGAGCATTAAACATAACTAACACCGAATAATGCACCACAAGTAGGATGTAATTTCATTGCATAACTATTTACTTTCGTGCTTGCATAGGGAATCACAAACCTTAACACAAATATTCTTACTAAAGCATAATTACTCACCAACATGACTCACATATTATTATCTCCATATCGCAAAACTATTGCAAGGAATCAAACTTATCATATCCAATGATCTATGTGAAAGTTTTTATTATATCGTTCTTGAACATCCATCACTTTGGGTCCAATTTCATAGCTTGTGCAAATTGTCATCACTATTATCAACTCTCAAAATAATATAAGTGAAGCATGAGAGTGTTCGACAAATTACTCCAAAAAGATATAAGTGAAGATCAAATGAGTAGTTAAGTAAATAGGTAGCTATGTGAGGACTGTCTCGTATTTAAAAAAATTCAGATCTAAGTATTTTATTAAAAAATCAAGCAAAACAAAATAAAATGACATTCTAAGAATAGCACAACTCATGTGAAGAAGCAAAAACTTAGGCTGAGCCGATACTAACCGATAATTGTTGAAGACGGGGCATCCCCAAGTTTAGATGCTTGAGAATTCTTGAAATATTATCTTGGGATGTGTTGGGAATCCCCAAGCTTGAGATTTTGTGTCTCCTTAATTCCTTTTATATCACGGTTTTTCCTAAATCTCAAAAATATGATCCACACAAAACTCAACAAGAACTCGTGAGATGAGTTAGTATAAATCAATGCAAAAACCTTACCATTCTCTACTGTAGAAAATCGCTGAAATTATTATTAAGCATTGCATACTAAATGCCTCTACATATTTAATACTCCTATGCTCATATAGAATCATTAAACAAGCAAACATACGCAAACAATGCAAACATAATAACAATCTGTCTAAACAGGACAGTGTGTAAACAATGCAAGAAGAATCATACTTCTCTAACTCCACAAATTCTGAAAAATTACCACACAGTATAAAATTTGTTTTAGCTTATTGTGTAAAAATTTCAGGATTTTACCATGTTCTGACTTTCCAGAAGAATCCAGACAATGATAGAAAACTTTCTGTTTTTAAACAGCAACATGTAGACTTGCAAAATAAGCATGGTAAAGGCTATACTTGACATTTTCATTGAAATGAAAGATGCAAACATTATTATAAATATCAGCAAGAAAATACAAATAAGATAAAATAACGCTCCAAACAAAACGCATATCATGTGACGAATAAAAATATAGCTCCAAGTGAGGTTACTGATAATGTTGAAGACGAAAGAGGGGATGCCTTCCGGGGCATCCCCAAGTTTAGTTGCTTGGATCTTCCTTGAATATTACCTTGGGGGGGGCCTTGGGAATCCCCAAGCTTAGGGTCTTTTCACTCCTTATTCTCCTCATATCGATATCTCACCCAAAACTTCAATCAACAAAACTTCGTGAGATAGGTTAGTATGATAAAGAACAAGTCATTCACTTTGGTACTATCAAAGACAAGATTCATAATTGTTCTCACACAATGCCTATTGTACCTTATAATTTCCACAATTTATATTGAGGAATATAAGCCATAGACACTAGAAAATAAGCAAACTATGCATTGAAAACAGAATCTGTCAAAAACAGAACAGTCGGTAATGATCTGAACAATGACCATACTTCTGTAAGTTAAAAAATTCTGAAAAATTAGGAAAACGTGGGAAATTTATATATCAATCATATGTAAAAAAATTCAGAACTTTTCGACGCACTAGTGAATTTAAAAAATTCTGTTACTGGAAGCAAAAGTTTCTGTTTTTGCATAGAATCAAGTCAACTAACATCCACACTATCCCAAAGGCTTTACTTGGCACTTTATTGAAATAAAAGCTATAGAACATGATTACTACAGTAGCATAATCATGTGAACACACAAAAACAGTAGCTAAAAGTGTTGGGTTGTCTCCCAACAAGCGCTTTTCTTTTATGTATTTTTAGCTAGGCAATGATGCTCACATAAAAGATAAGAATTGAAACATAATGGGAGCATCATGAAGCATATGACTAGCACACTTAAGCCTAACCCACTTCCTATGAATAGGGACATTGTGAGCGAACATATTATGAGAGCAAGAATCAACTAGCATAGGAAGGCAAAACAAGCAAAACTTCAAGATTTTCAACACATAGAGAGGAAACTTGATATTATTGCAATATGAAAAAGAATATGTTCCTCTCTCATAACAATTTTCAGTAGCATCATGAATAAATTCAACAATATAAATTTCACATAAAGAATTCTTGTCATGATCTAGAAGCATAGAAATTTTATTACTCTCCACTTAAGCAAATTTATTCTCATGAATAGTGTTGGGAGCAAACTCAACAAAATAACTATCATGTGATACTTGATTGGCATAATCATATTGAGCATTAAAATCATGATGACAACTTTCATGGATATCATTACTCTTTATAGCATACATATCATCACAATAATCATCATAGATAGCAACATTTTTATCATAGTCAATTGAAACCTCTTCCAAAATAGTGGATTTATCGTTAAATAAAATTCATGACCTCTCTGTCGTGGGAACGATTCCGGAAATAGAGAGGGGTTAGTGTAAGGGAGCATGATCTATCGAGATGCATATGGGTGACACGGTGCTTTTAGCGAGTTCGGGCCTCTCGCGGTGGAGATAACGACCCTACGTCTCATGCTCCGGAGAGGCTTTCTTTATCTGTTATGAAGACGGAGTTACATGGTGTATTTGAGAGAGAGAGAGAGAGGGGAGAATGGATCTCCATGCCTCAGCTATGTGGTGGGAAAGAGAGAGAGGTGGAAGAAATGAGCCCTACGTCTGAACTATGTGGTGGGGGTGGCTTATATAGAGTGCGCCACCCCCTCACCTCCTATGTTAGAATTTTGAGAATCAATGCCATAATATCAGCCCACTATGAAACGCCCACTATGAAGATGACGTTTCAACTGCCTTGCCGACTGTTTGGTCTTTGCATATCCGGGTGAGTCGTACGGCCGAGTGGTCGACCGTCATCCGAGTGGACGATGCGTCGATATGTCCTAGTGGATAGTATGTTTGTATGAGATTTATCTGGACCCACCTGATATGTGGACCCCATGTTTTATGATATTTCGACCCTTCGTGGGCCTACCTGTTATGTGTGTCCCCAACATTAGCCCCCGAATCGGTTGAGATTTTGCAGCACGAGTTTGTGTAAGACACAATTTGCCTCGAGTGATTACGGAAATACTCGGTACCCATCATCGTGCTTTCAGACAACCAAGGTTTGAACGAAATCTCAATGGATTCTGGCACTGTGCTTACTGACTGATCTAGGGTAAGTGCCCGCGAGGAGCAACTTGGTGACATTTGTTCATCTCTCGGAAGAGGTTAATTCATGATCAGAGTATGGGTGTGTCATTAAATCTGGGCAACATGATTGACGCATGGATTTCTCTCTCAGAGAGATGCCATTCTTATCCCGGAGGAACGTCAATACCAGTCGGATCTAGATCCAAACTTATATGTTTCACGCTTTGAGTCCTAGAAAAAGGCTCAAAACAGGTCCACGGAGGAGCGTTAAACTCACCTTATAGCAATTTTTTGGTAGTCGACAGGATCCTCAGAACTTGTTTGTTTGTTGTTCGTCACTTGGACTGGTCACGCCGCATTGAGTGGACATTACTCCAGTGGGGGCATGTTGAGTGCACCCACCGGGTGTAGTCCCTGAGACCACCGCCGACTGCGGGCAGTCGGCGGGGGTCTGAGAGAACTAAAAATCTTCTTAGCTGGTACCGATCGAACTTGTTCCTCTCCGACTTAGAGGTCGAGTAGTACTTGAGGATCTGGTAATGGTCTAGCTTGTTTCTCCTCGACTCAAAAGTCGAGTAGTACTTGAGGATCTGGAGCTGGTCTTGTATCGAGTAATAGATTTACTCGGAATTTTGTTCTATGGGTGCGTGATCAACGCACCCATAGGGTGTAGCCCCCGAGACTCCGGCTGATTTCTGGTAGTCGGTTGGAGTCTTTAGGGTTTGTTGTACTTGAATGTTGGTGCTGGACTTAACCGAGCAAAATGTTTCTTTCTGAGTTCTCTTACAGTGGGGGTACGTTGAGTGCACCCACTGGGTGTAGTCCCCGAGCCGCTGTCGGACTAGATGAGTCTGGCAGAGGGTTTAAGTCTCCTGGTAAACCTCCATGTAGTCGGCACGGTAAATATATATCTTTTAGTCTGAAATTGAGTCAATCGAATGGATCTTCAAGCGCTTGGCATCACTACTATAGGATGCTGCTAAGGCGACACTACGATCATAGACCCTTTGAAGAAACCGTGTGCGATGCATTAATCACAAACGGTGATGTAAAATAACCGTAAAAAAAGATGCAAAACGTGTGCGATGAGGGGCATGGGGCATACGGTTCAGTTCAATGAACTGTTTGCGATGAGGCAGAACAAAACAAACTGGCAGCCAGATGAAGGCGTGTGCGATATATGGCATGCAGTTCACTCGGATAAACTGTTTGTGATGAGGCGAAACAACAGAAACGAGCAGCCAGATGAAGGTGTGTGTGATATATGGCATACAGTTCACTTGGATGAACTGTTTGCGTTGAGCCAAGAGAACAGAAATGGTTCAACTTAACAAGATGTCTGTGATATGCAGGAAATGGGTTTGTAATCGGAAATTTGTGGGGAGACTGATAACAACATAGACGATTCCTGTTAGCAAGCCGTGTGTGTTGTGAGCAAACGATTGCTGGAATACAATTGTCAGTGATTGATGAAATCATCATCGACGGTTTCCATTGTTTAGTCTATGTGCGATGTGATTTGCTCTATCTACAGAGCATCAACATATATACATAAAAAGATATCATTGCAAAACCAAATTAAGCATACAATTACACAAGTGACTACACACATAACATTTCCACACACCAACGTAAGCAATTACATGCATACTAAACTAGGAGAAACGAGGATCTAATCATCTACTTATTGTTGTGATGATGCTTGCCATTGCTCTGCTTCCGGCTAGATCCCTGGTTGTTTTGGGGAAGGAGGCACTTTCTCATGTCAACGATCCACATGTACATGTCGTAGCTCGTGTACACATCCTTAGCTGCGTACACGACATGAGGTTTGTCAAGTTTCTCCATCCAGGCCAAGTGCAAGGCATGCTTATCCTTGTTGCAGGAATCCTTCATGTCTCTATAGTAGGGGTCGATGATGGCCTCGGCGAGGTGAACCAGTGAGTCCTTCTCATGCTCCTTGCTGCCCCAGATCTTGTATTGGCCCTGGATGTCGACAAGATTCTGGCAGGTAATGCCCGAATTCTTGAGCACCTTTACATCATTGGTGATGTCCACTGTCGCGGGATATCCGCGGCCACCTATAGGACCGGGTGGCCCGTTGCTGGTTCGGCGGGGGGACGTCGCGTTGCACAAAGAGAAGATCAGCGTGCCGCGGCACGGTGGAGAGCACACAAGCAATTTACCCAGGTTCGGGCCGCCGCGAGGCGTAGGACCCTACTCCTGCTTTGGTGGATTGATGGTGGAATGAGTGTGGAGACGCGAAGTACACTTGCCCGGCAGGGTTTGCCTCGGGGCCACAGCGACTACGCGTGTATGGTGGCTTGGGTTCGTCAACTTTCCAACCCTTCCTACGAGTGCCATATGCCTCCTTTTATAGAATAAGGGGTCACCAAAGTGGAAAAGTGGTCATTATCCACTGATATGATAGTGAACAGTGCTATCGTACCTAACTCTGTGGGCTGACAGGGTGCATTAAATGCGCCGCTTAGTGTCACATCACTAGTTGCCCGACAAGGCCTGCCGGGCTATCTTGCCAACTCCGCATCTGTTCTCTTGACACGTCGCAGGATGGGTGTCATCTATGGGTTTCTTCTATAGGAAAAGACTGTCATGTGGCGAATGGCTGCCACATAATCATCTTGCGGATTGACACCGCACTGATTGATGACGCGAGTCGTGTTTGAGTGGTTGGTGGGGTGGTTCTCGCTTCATGATCCCGGCAGGCTCTGCCGGGGAGCCTTGATTGCTTACTTCTGGTGGTGGCCTCGCCCCTTGCCGGGCTTGCCTGCCCGGCAAGGGAGGCCCTTCTCTTGCTGATATCTTGCTCCTCTGGCTCAATCTTAGCCTCTCTGGGCTACGTGTTAATTCTTCAAATCTCTTGGTTCTTCAATCTCCGAATTAAGCTGGTGCTTCAATCTTGATCTTGTGCCTGTGCACAGTTGGGCAACAGATCCAGTGTTTGTTGCACCGACAGAAGCCCCCAGGCCTGCCCTGAATGCGCCACTGAGCATCGTCAAGGTAGGGCCTAATAAGTGCACGGGCAAGGTTGATGAAGGGGTTGGACCCTTGAGGTTTTCTTTGCCGCTTCATTAGTCTTGATTTCGGGCCAGTTTCCAGTTTCCCCGCATGTTGTGCTAGTCTTCATGGAAGAACTTGGATCGTGGCCCGCGGATTCTTCTCGCCCTAAGATCATGGGCGGAAACTACCTCTCCACTCGCCCCCCGTTCCACACGCACTTTGCCACGTGTCAAGAATGCATTGGGCGTGGTAGGTGGTGGATGCGGAGGACATGGGGGAGAGAGCCATGGCTGAAATCTGAGCGTCGATGGTTGGAACAGAGGGCGGCCTCGACCCTCAGAGTCACAGTGGGTGCAGAGAGGCCGTATTGGAGGAGAGGGGCGGCCGTTTCCCATTGGAGGAACCAGCCCCCTGCCCCGTTTCCCTATAAAAGGGGCCGGGGAAGTGTTCTCGTGTACACACTTCTCCTTCTCCTTCGTGATCCTTCTCATCTAGTCATGGTGCAAGAGCGAGGGCGTGGTGGAGTTCCGGTGACGGCGATGAGGGCTTCTTCTCGACAGCGCGCCCCTCCTCCTGCGGACCCTGGGGCAGCGGAATCGTCCGTAAGGAGATGAGGAAGGGGGTGTGGTCGTGGTCGCCGTGGTGCTTTAGGAGGAGGAGGAGGGCGGGGCAGTGCCTTGGTGACGCCTCCGCTGTCGGCTCTGCCCATGATGGAAGGCGACGTTGGCGACCAACCCCGAGAGTTTGTCATCAGGCTGTACAAGCCCGTGTGTGGTCACTAAGGGAGTCATCGGACGATGAGTCCGACACCACCTGGCGCCGGGAACTCCTTCGAGTTCCCATGGCCTTCTTCTTGGCCTTCTTCTCCGGCACCACGTAAGGTGCCGGAACCAGCAGCCCCGTCAAGCGGGCATCCGGCTGGTCTTCGGCAAGGGAGCCGGACACCAATCTGCTCGACGCCCTCCTCGCCAATCCTGTCAAAAGGTAAGGGAGTTTAGATCCCGCATAGAATCAAACTATGAAAACAAGTGTCCCGTAAAGGGCAAAATAGCTTACTGCGTTGGCTTGATCTTTGTGCTGAATCCGCGATCCTCGGTAGCGGATGCGGGAGCCTCGGCGCCCTTGAACAGCACCTTCCAGGCATCTTCGTACGTAGTGTCGAAGAGCCTGCTCAGGGTTTGGTGCTGTGCCGGATCAAACTCCCACAAGCTGAAAGCCCGTTGTTGGCACGGGAGGATCCGACGGATGAGCATGACCTGGACTACATTGACGAGTTTGAGCTTCTTGCTCACCAGGTTTTGGACGCATGATTGGAGTCCGGACAGCTCCTCTCAGATATTACCACGACAAGCCCGTCTCTTTCTGTGAGGTGAGCCGTGTAGGGAAGCCTGATCGGAATTCGGGGGCCGCTGCCCATTCAGGGTCACGCGGCTCGTTGATGTAGAACCACCCCGATTGCCACCCCTTTATGGTCTCCACGAAGGAGCCCTCGAGCCATGTAACGTTGTGCATCTTGCCCACCATGGCGCCTCCGCACTCCGCTTGTTGGCCGCCCACTACCTTCGGCTTGAAACTAAAGGTCTTCAACCATAAAAAATGAAGTGGGGCTGGATGCAGAGGAAGGCCTCGCACACGACGATAAACATCGAGATATTGAGGATGAAGTTCGGGGCCATATCGTGGAAATCCAGGCCGTAGTAGAACATGAGTCCACGGACAAATGGGTGAAGTGGGAAACCTAGTCCGCGGAGGAAGTGGGTGAGAAACACCACCCTCTCATGGGGCCTGGGGGTGGGGATGAGCTGCCCCTTGTTGGGAAGCCGGTGCGCGATGTCATTGGACAAGTATCCGGCCTTCCTCAGCTTTTTAATGTGCCCCTCCGTGATGGAGGAGGCCATCCACTTGCCTCCCGCTGCGGACATGGCTGGAGAAGGTTGAGGTGGGGAGAGCGGACTTGGGCGCTGGAGCTCGAGTGCGCGAAAGTGGATAAGCAAAGGAGGAAGAAGGCGTAGATGGAAAAGGTGGATCCTTATCCCCTTATATGGGCGGACGGAACTATGTGCCCCCACCAGCCTGGTAAAACTCGCTTATCTCCCAAGCGCCGTAAATTAATGGCACGGTTGGGTTACCCACGCCCGTATTGATGAGAATCCCGGAATAAGGGGACACGATCTCTGCTTCAACAAGACGTGCCAAGGAAACCGCCTCGCTAAGTGCGCTGAGGTGGGACAGTAAAAACGATTCGAATAAAGGCTTGGCCGTGATGTGATGTCACGCTACGGAATGCGTCAGCAGGTTGAATTTGTGTAAATATCATTCTCTCTCTACGGTGGTATGTGGAAATTATTTTGCAGAGCCGGACACTATCCTTGTGTTCAAAATCTTCTATGAAGTATTCGGAGGAGGAACCCGCCTTGCAATGCCGAAGACAATCTGCGCGCCGGACTCGTCGTATTGAAGCCTGGTTCAGGGCTCTTGAGGAGTCTGGATTAGGAGGTGTCCGGATGGCGGACTATGACCTTTGGCGGACTCACGGACTATGAAGATACAAGATTGAAGACTTCATCCCATGTCTGGATGGGACTTTCCTTGGCGTGGAAGGCAAGCTTTGCGATACGGATATGTAGATCTCCTCCCATTGTAACCGACTCTGTGTAACCCTAGCCCTCTCCGGTGTCTATATAAACCGGTGGGTTTTAGTCCGTAGGACGAACAACAATCATACCATAGGCTAGCTTCTAGGGTTTAGCCTCTCCAATCTCGTGGTAGATCTACTCTTGTACTACCCATATCATCAATATTAATCAAGCAGGAGTAGGGTTTTACCTCCATCGAGAGGGCCCGAACCTGGGTAAAAACATCGTGTCCCTTGTCTCCTGTTACCATCCGCCTAGACGCACAGTTCGGGACCCCCTACCTGAGATCCGCCGGTTTCGACACCGACAGTCACCTTCGCCTCCTAACTCCCTTTGTGAGGGAGATGGAGCTTGAGCAACCACGCGCTCTGCGGCTACACATGAAGGGCTGCGGGAATGGAGGTATGAGGGTTGATGTCGACTTCCCCGCTCCTCATGTGATGTATCTTCGTCGCGGCTGGAAGATCTTTGCCCGTGCCCACGGCTTCTCGGAGGGGCACGTTCTCCAGTTCAAATTAATGGAGAACGGCCTGCTCTCCGTCAAGATCTTCGGGCGCTCAGGTGGTTGCTTAGGGTGCTGCGCGGAGAGCTCGGCCGACGATGAAAGCTCCTCCTCGAGCGAAAGCGACGAGGAGGACAGTGACGGCGATGACGGCAGCAGCGGGCGGAGGAGCGGCAACTCTGACTCTGGCTGATCGTTGCCCGCACCATCTTCATCAGGCGGTAGCACCATCATCTGCATCTGCATCTCCTCCCCGGCAGTGTGGTTTGCCGAGGAGTTGGATGCAGAGGTGCGGATGGTGCTGCCAGGCTCCTCCAGCAGCCTTCCAGCTGGACTCCGGCAGGCTTCCCCTCGGGCTGCAGCTCTGTTAGCCCTGCTGGGTCCTGCTGGCCCTAGTGACGGTGGTCGACGGGGCCGCTGAGGGAGTCCTGGATTAAGGGGTCCTCGGGCGTCCGACCTGTTGGACATGGGCCGGACTGATGGGCCGAGAAGATACAAGACAGAAGACTCTCTCCCGTGTTCGGATGGGACTCTGCTTGCCTTGGATGGCAAGCTTCGCGTTCGGATATGAAGATTCCTTTCTCTGTAACCGACTTTGTACAACCCTAGTCCCCTCCGGTGTCTATATAAACCAGAGGGGTTAGTCCGTAGAGACACCGATAATCATAATCATACAGGCTAGACTCCTAGGGTTTTAGCCATTATGATCTTGTGGTAGATCAACTCTTGTAATACTCATATTCATCAAGATCGATGAAGCAGGAAGTAGGGCATTACCTCCATATAGAGGGCCCAAACCTGGGTAAACATCATGTCCCCTGTCTCCTGTTACCATCGACCTTAGACACACAGTTCGGGACCCCCTACCCGAGATCCACCGGTTTTGACACCGACATTGGTGCTTTCATTGAGAGTTCTGCTGCATCAATCATCTACAACAATGCTGCCCTGAGGGAGGTTTTTCTCCACGGCAGATCTTTGTGTTCCGCAGCTTCGCACTGCGGGCCAACTCGCTTGGCCATCTAGAGCAGATCGACAGCTACGCCCCAAGTCACCAGATTAGCTTTGGAAATCTGGACTATGTCGCTGATATCCGAGGAGACTTGATCTTCCAAGGATTCGCGCCCCCAACCTCCACTCTGGCCTTAGATTCGGAGCGTATGGCCAGGTCCGAAGACGAGCTCCCTGAGTTTGGCGGGCTGTCTGCAGCCACTAGGCCCATTGTGGGAGAGTCGGGGGAAGAAGTGTCGCTGGCAACCATCAGGAAGCCGAACCCTTCTCCGGACTCTGGCTCCGAATATTCGGAGTCAGCATCGTGTGAGTTCATCCAAGGTGACTCCCTCTCACCGTACTCCACGGGATCTCTTCTATCAGGCCAAACCTCGCCTTTAAGCGAGGCTCTGGACTTAATGCGATCCCTTGTCATTACAGAGGAGCAACTTCCGAACTATGCCCAGCCCGGACTAGGGGCTGAGAGCAGGGAATTTTACGTCCCACCCACTACCCACCTTATAGCCACCGTCGAGGACTTCACCGACATGCTCGATTACGGCTTCGAAGACATCGACGGTATGGACGACGATGCCGGAGATGAGAAGGCCCAAAACCAGCCGTTTAGTGGATGCTGGAAGGCCACCTCTTCGTATGACGTGTACATGGTGGATACACCCAAAGAGTATAACGGCGATGACAAAAAAGACCCAGTTGAGGACAAACCTCCTGAGATACAGCCAAAGCACAAGCGTCAGCGGTGCCGCTCTAAATCATGCCGTAGAAAAAATAGCAATACCGGCACAGGAGAAAACAATACTCCGGACGATGCCGAAGACAATGAAGACCCCATTGAGCCAACTTCCGAACAGGACGAATGGGAAGATGGGCAAGTTAGCCCTAATGAACAGGCCATGAACTAAGACTCGGAGGACAGTAATTATCTTCCACTCTCCGAGGATGAGGTGAGTCTCGGCAATGAGGATTTCATCGTGCCTGAGGAACTTCTCGAGCAGGAGCGCTTTAAGCGCCAGTTAATAGCCACTGCAAGGAGCCTGAAAAGAAGCTGTGGCAGCTTTAAGCTCATCAAGATCTGCTCAACAACAGATGGACTAATGTCCTGGCAGCCGAGGAGTACGGCCTCGAGCGCCCAACCAAAAGTTACCCGAAGCGCAAATTTCTACCCCAATTCGATGATGAGGCGCTGGAGCCTGAATCAGCGTGTAATGCGGCTGACCGACCACCACGCGGCCGGGACAAAGCGGCAAATCAAGCCGAACACCAGCCCGTAATACCTCACCGTAAAGGTAGAGATAAAACAGCTCGGGGATATACATATGACCCGCGGCAGGACCTGGACAGTAGAGCAGGACAGACCAGATCAATCTACGGATCACGGGGGCGTGCCCTGAACCATGATGACGTCTATCTAGCCGGACGCGAAAAACATAATCACGCCTGGGCCAAAAACTGCAGGCCGACTCCATCCAAGCTACGTCGCGACGTGGCCTGATATAGACACGCCGCACACCCCCTCTGCTTCACTGATGAAGTAATGGAACACGAATTCCCAGAAGGATTTAAACCCGTGAACATCGAATCATATGATGGGACAACAGACCCTGCGGTATGGATCGAAGATTTCCTCGTCCATATTAATATGGCCCACGGTGATGATCTTCATGCCATCAAATGCCTCCAACTAAAACTCAAGGGACCAGCTAGGAACTGGTTGAACAGCCTGCCCGAAAACTCCATGGGCAGCTGGGAGGACCTGGAAGACGCCTTCCGCGATAACTTCCAAGGTACATACGTCCGACCTCTGGATGCCGATGACCTAAGTCACATAATCCAACAACCCGGAGAGTCAGCCAGGAAATTCTGGACTAGGTTCTTAACTAAAAAGAACCAGATCGTCGACTGTCCGGATGCCGAACCCTAACGGCCTTTAAACACAGCATCAGCGACGAATGGCTCGCCCGACACGTCGGCCAGGAAAAGCCGAAGTCCATGGCAGCCCTCACGGCACTTATGACCCGCTTTTGCACGGGCGAAGATAGCTGGCTAGCCCGTAGCAATAACAATGCAAGCGAACCTGGCACCTCTGAAGCCAGAAATAGCAACGGCAAGCCCCGACGCAACAGACACAAGCGTCGAAACAACGATAATAATACCGATGACACGGCGGTCAACACCGGATTCAATGGCTCTAAGTCCGGCTAGCGGAAGAAGCCATTCAAAAGGAACAACCCAGGCTCATCCAGCTTGGACTCCATACTTGATCGTCCATGCCAGATACATGGCACCCCCGATGAACCAGCCAATCACACCAACAGAAGCCGTTGGGTCTTTAAATAGGCCGGCAAGTTAAATGCCGAGAACAAGGAGAAGGGGTAGCAAACCAAGGACGAGGACGAGGAGCCCCGCCCACCGAACACAGGGGGGCAGAAGAAGTTTCCCCCTCAGGTCAAAATGGTGAACATGATATACGCTACCCATATCCCCAAAAGGGAGCAGAAACGCGCGCTCAGGGACGTCTATGTGATAGAACCAGTCGCCCCAAAATTTAATCCATGGTCGTCATGCCCGATCATCTTCGATCGCAGGGACCATCCGACCAGTATCCATCATAGAGGGAGTCCTGGACTAAGGGTTCCTCGGGCGTCCGGTCTGTTAGCCATGGGCCGGACTGATGGGCTGTGAAGATACGAAGACTGAAGACTGCACCCATGTCCGGATGGGACTCTCCTTGGCGTGGAAGGCAAGCTTGGTGACCGAATATGTAGATTCTTTTCCTTTGTAACCGACCTTGTGTAACCCTAGATCCTTCTGGCGTCTATATAAACCGGAGGACTTAGTCCGGAAGGGGAAAGACTCATTACCTTAGTCATACAGGCTAGACTTCTAGGGTTTAGCCATTACAATCTCGTGGTAGATCAACTCTTGTAATACTCATATTCATCAAGATCAACCAAGTAGGAAGTAGGGTATTTCCTCCATAGAGAGGGCCCGAACCTGGGTAAACATCGTGCCCCATGTCTCCTGTTACCATCAACCTTAGACGCACAGTTCGGGACCCCCTACCCGAGATCCGCCGGTTTTGACACCGACATTGGTGCTTTCATTGAGAGTTCCACCGTGCCGTCCCCAAAAGGTTCGATGGCCCCCTTCATTCGTTAACAATGACACTGTCCAAGGAGAAACCTTCCTCCCCGGACAGATCTTCGTGTTCGACGGCTTCGCACTGCGGGCCAACTCGTTTGGCCACCTGGAGCAGATCAATAGCTACAGCCCTGGCCACCAAGTCAGATTTGGGAGCTTGACTTACGTTGCGGACATCCGTGGAGATTTGATATTCGCCTGGTCACCTTGATGGACATGACCTAAATCTGTCGTCAGACGCATCCAGGAGATAGCTCCTGCAACCCCTCTGGCTTTAGATCCAGAGCACACTATGGCATCCAAGGATCGGAGGCTCGACCCCACCATGGAGGCCGCAGACTCCTCGGCGTTGTAGCCGCACATGGGCTTAACCTCACACAATACTCGCGTCACCGGTGCTCCGGACTCTTCTCCGGGTATAAGTTCCGAACCATGTCAGTCCGCGGATACCGAACTTGATCGCTTATCGATCTTCGAGTTCAGCGCCGCAGACATCTTCCAGCACTCGCCCTTGGGCGATGTGCTGAACTCATTAAAGAACTTGTCCTTGGCGGGGGACTCACAGCCGAACTATGTACGGTTCGAACTAGGGGCTGATGATGGGGAATTTTGCTTCCCACCCGCCACCCACTCGATAGCCACTGTCGAGGACCTAACCGACATGCTTGATTATGGCTCCGAAGACATCGTCAGTACGGACGACGATGCCGACGAGGAGCAGGGCCACAACCCGCCATTCATTGGGCGATGGATGGCCACTTCTTCCTACGACGTATACATGGTGGATACGCCTAAAGAAACTAACAACGATGACAAAGAGGATCCGGTTGAAGACAAATCTCCTAAGACAAAGCCCAGTCACCGGCGTCTGTGGCACCGCTCTAAGTCACATCGCACAAAAGACAACAACACCGGCACCGGAGACCCTGTTGGAGCAACCTCCGAATAGGATAAACAGGCTATACACGAAGACTCGGAGGACAGTAACTATCTTCCGCTCTCCGAGGAAGAGGAAAGCCTCGGCAACAAGGATTTTATCATGCCCGAGGAACCTCTCGAGCAGGAGCACTTCAAACGCGGGCTAATAGCAACTGCAAGAAGCCTGAAAAAGAAGCAGCTACAGCTGCAAGCGGACCAAGATCTGCTCAATGATAGATGGACCGAAGTCCTGGCTGCCGAAGAATACGGCCTTGGTGGCCCAGCCAAAAGCTACCCGAAGCATAGATTGCTACCGTAGTTCGATGATGAGGCGCTGGAGTCCGTACCATCATCGCACAATGCGGTAGGCCAAGCACAACTTGGTCCGGATAAAGCGGCAACTCAAGCCGAACACCAGACCTCCCCAGCTCGCTGTAAATACAATAATAAAGCAGCTCGGGGTTGTACATACAACCTTCGACAGGACTTGGACAGTAGAGCAGGACACGCAAGATCGGTCTATGGATCGTGAGGACGTGCCGCGACACACGACGACGGCTACCTATTCGGACGCGACAAACTTAGCCACGCCCGGGCAGAAAACCGCAAATGGACTCCATCGAAGGTACGCCGCAGTGTAGCCCAGCATAGAGGTGCCGCACACCCTCTTTGCTTCACAGACAAAGTAATGGAGCATGGATTCCCAGATGGGTCCAAACCCATGAATATCGAATCATACGATGGAAACAACGGATCCTGCGGTATGGATCGAGGACTTCCTCCTCCATATCCACATGGCCCGCGGAGATGACCTTCATGCCATCAAATACCTACCACTAAAACTCAAAGGACCAGCTCGGTACTTGTTAAACAATCTTCCTGAGAATTCTATTGGCAGCTGGGAAAATTTGGAAGATGCCTTTCGCGACAACTTCCAAGGAACGTATGTCCAGCCACCGGACGCCGATGACTTAAGTCACATTGTCCAGCAGTCCAGAGAGTCAGCGAGGAAGCTCTGGACTAGGTTCTTAGTAAAAAAGAATCAAATCGCCGACTGTCCAGACGCGGAAGCACTCGCGGCCTTCAAACACAGCGTCCGGGATGAATGGCTTGCATGCCACCTCGGTCAAGAAGGACATAAATCCATTGCAGCCCTTACCGCTCTAATGACTCGCTTTTGCGCTGGAGAAGACAGCTGGCTCGCTCGTAGATGCAACAACGCCAGCAACCTGGGCACTTCCGAAGTCCGAGACGGCAATGGCAAACCACGACGAAGTAAACACAATAGTTGCGATGATAATGAAAGATCACGCGACACAGCGGTTAACACCGGATTCAGCAATCCCAAATCCGGTCAACGGAAATAGCCATTCAAGGCGAACCGAGATGGACCATCCAACCTAGACATGATATTGGACCGACCCTGCCAGATTCACGGCCACCCTGATAAACCAGCTAATCAGACCAACAGAAACTATTGGGTCTTCAAGCAGGCCGGCAAGCTCAACGCCGAACACAAGGGGAGGAGGCCGCCAGGCGATAAGGACGACGGAGAGGTTCACCAACCAAACATCGGGTGTCAGAAGCAATTTCCCCCCGATGATCGATCAACCCTGGAGCGGAAGTAGCAGTTCGGCTTTCGCCGCCCACCTCATATACACGCAAAATTTGTACTACACATACATCACTACGCACTCAAGATACCATGGGCATTGGAAGAAGCACAATACGGACAAGCCTGCAAGCATTCCAGTAACATTTTTTATCTACTTTATTTTTACTTCTTTCTTCATTATCTCTTAAAAATAGGTGACGCAAAGGACAAGGATCTAAACCGATTCCATCGGAGTTTGGATCCGTACACTCACCTAAGGGGCTACCTCCGTCAAGGATTCCCCTCGCCGAGGACAGGCGACACAGACGTGCGGCAGGAGGTCCAAAATAACTTTTTGTAGACCGCATTCTTTATTTCGAGCCTGTAATATGCCTTTTTCCTCCGCCTTCGACCCCGGGCATGTCAAATAGTCGGGGTTGTGGTCTTTATATATAAAGTAATCATTGGCATATCGCTCAGTCGATAAACATTATCCGAATTAATCATTCGTGTCTTTTCGCCAATGAATATGGCTCCTATGGTTGTTTCACAGATATACCTCGGCATAACCTGCCAGGGGCTCGGTATGGGAACAAATGAGTCGCCAACAAAGTCTGAACAACTTTACAGCGCACTTCGGCGTCGCGAGTTTGGCCTTATATGCATCAGCTCCGAATCATGTCTTGGGCCAATGGTTGGGTTGCCCGGCATGCTACCTTACGTTCCGCTCTATCGGCTAGGGTAGTAAAGGGAGAACTACTGCGATTGTGCTTCTGGTTCATCTGGTCAAGCACCTCAGTAGAGAAAGCCGAGAACCGACTGTCATGATGATGTGAGAGCTGATCAACCACTCGATGACTTATCGAAATCTGTCACGATTCACTCCGTATCACACAAAGGAACTTTTTTCCAGGTCATATATGTAACGCACCATATTGGAATAAGCCATACACATACGAGGGGCTATATCATAGTCCCCCCTATAAAACTCCTATGGCTAAGTGAAAGTGTTAACGCCCTATAGTCTGATTGCCTGGTTCGCCGCATTATCACCTCCTTCATAGACCAAGACGTTGGATCAAGAGTGATTAAATGCTTTTAACACCCGTGCATTTCTTACGAGGGCTGAAGCCGACAATCGGAAAACTTTCAGATTATATTAAAACGGCCGCACATGAGGAACACGAGCTTTCGAGCAAAACATAAAAATAGATTAACTATAAAACTATCTTTTACAATTCTCATACACCTCACTCGAATATTATTTCTTTCGAGCACTGACCCTCTATCAAGCGGACAACCTCTAGGACGTCTTCAAAATAAAGCTCGGGTGCGTTACGGTGCTTGCCCTTGGGTGGACTCTTAGCCACAACATCGATGGCCTTCATCTTCCCCCAGAATGTCTTGACACGGGCAAAGGCCATCCGTGCACTCTCAATGCATGCCGACCGCTTCACAGCATCGATACGCGGCACCGCATCAACGAGCTGCTGCACCAAACCGAAGTAGCTATTCCGAGCAGGCTCAGTCGGCCATAGCCGGCTTATGACATTCTTCATGGCAGCGCCGGATATCCTATGCAGCTCGGCCCATTGAGACATCTGTTCATTCAGCAACAGAGGGCGCCTTGACTCACCAAATTGTGACCAAAAAAGCTTCTCCGTTGCATACCCCTCTCGCGCTTGATAAAACTGCGCTGCATTGGAAGAACTCTTCGGAAAGTCTAAAAACTCGCCTGGAGAACTCCACACTTGGTTAAGCTGAGCATAGTTCGGATCACCAAACTTAGCCTGTAGCAAAAAGGGCTTACCGGCCGCAATCTCCCTAGCTTGCCGGATCTCCTCACGGGCTGCTCTGGATTCAGACCGTGCTTCTCTTGCCTCTCGTAAGGCCTTGTCAAGTTCAACCATTTTGGCTTCATTTTCCTTCTCAATAAGTTCACAGAGGCTAGAAGCATTTTTTAATTCGAGAGACATCGTGGATATCTTCTCCTCGTCTTGGCGGCGAGCAGCTTGTTCGGCTTTTAACTCAGCCAAAGCCTTCTCGGCAGCCGCATTACTAAACCGGGCCTGCTCCTTGGCCCGGGCCAGCTCCGCCCGAAGAATTTCAGTGGCGGCAGCACCATCTGCAGTCATGCATATTCCCATATATAACTTTCAGCATCATGCTTATATCACAAAAAATTATGTGAAGGGACTCCCTCGAATACTATAAGTGCATCTAGTGCCCCTTAGTGATTTTGGTGTATTGAAGACTTATAGGTTAAGGGACTAATGTGTTTATGAGTGTACACAGGTCTATAAGTCTATGAGGAGTTCGATATTTACAGAGAAAGTCGACCCCTAAAAATGAAGTTCTTCGACTGAAGACTTTGGACTTCTGAAGACTTTGAAAGTGAAGAAATTGGTGTGACCTTGAAGACTTGGTATTCATTCGAGGAACATGAAGCGTGAAGACTTTTGTTTTGGTAGTTTCATTTTCTCTTTATTGAGTCATAGGAAACACCGTACTATTAAAGGGGGTTGAGGAAATACTAAGGAAAAATTTCCATGTGATGCTCAACTCAAAATCCTACACCTACCAATCCCTTCGAGTGAAGCCATTGGAAATCTCATACAGTTCAGTCATATTCTTCAAAGGATGAGACGAAGTTCTTCCGGTCTCTCGTGAATTTGTTTTGACCGAGGATTTAGGAATTCGCCAAAGGCGGATTGCCTACACAGTGAGGAACATGATAGCCCTGAGGAATTTGATACTCAAATTTCCGACCGTTGCTGTGCTGCGCGCCAGCTGTCCCAAAATATCTTATCCACCTAACGGTCATATCATCGAAGGGCATTTATGTCTTATCATGTCGGGCTGCTCCCTAGGCTATAAATAGCCGCCCCTACAACCACTAGCTGGTTGGCTGCTCCGAGAGAAATTGACACTTGTCATTTGAGAGCATCCCATCCTCCGAGGACTTTGAGCGAAAATCATCAAGTGAGAAAAACCCAAACCCAAACACCTACAAACCCAAAGTGATTGAGCATCACTGAAGAGATTGATCCTGCGTGGATCCGATGCTTGTTACCTTAGAAGACTGTGCTTCTTCCAGAAGGTTAGGCGTCATGGTCTAGAGCATCCAAGAGGAATTGTGGATTGCCGAGTGACCGAGTTTGTGAAGGTTCAGAAGTCACCTGAAGACTTACCACGAGTGATTGGGCGAGGTCTGTGTGACCTTAGCTCAAGGAGAATACGGTGAGGACTGTGTGTCCTCAGGTTTAAATACCTAGCCACTCCAACCAGATGTACAACTGAGACAACAGTTGGAAATGGTCTACCAAATCATTGTCTTCACAAGCCTACTGGTTCTATTTCCTCAACTCTTTCATTTCCTCATAACTGTGTTGTGTGCTTGTCATATCTGTGTTTGTAGACTTTGACTGAAGACTTTCTCAATTTCCTTAGTTCAATTTCTTCAGTCTATTTGTTTTCATCCTGTGTTATCCTATGTTTACGCTTTCTGTACTCTGTGCCTGTCTTCATTTCATCATGTTGACCATGCTTTTGTTCTGTTATGTTTACTTCCGAGTACTTATTCCGCTGCAAGTAGTTCTTCGCTAAGGAATTTCCTCACCGACAAATTCCTCAGTGAAGAATTCATAAAAATCGCATATTCGCCCCCCTCTAGTCGATATAACGCACTTTCAATTGGTATCAGAGCAAGGTACTCCCTTGTTCTGTGTGATTCTGGTTTAACCGCCTGGAGTTTTAGTTATGTCAACTGCAGGTATGATCAAGGTCTCTGCTGGGTGTCCTACCTTCGATGGGACGGACTACCCCTACTGGAAGAATAAGATGCGAATGCATCTTGAGTCAATTGATAACGATCTCTGGTATGTTGTGGAAAATGGTGTTCCCTCTGTCTCACCCTCACTGAACACTACCAATGTGAAGAGATTCAAGCAACTCGATTCTCAAGCGGTGGTCATCTGAGCAAAGGACAGTATGGAAGAGTGAGTGCTTTGGAAACTGCTAAGCTTATCTGGGATAGGCTGTCCAAAGTGAATGAAGGAGTTTCAACTCAGCGTGACTCGCGAGTTGATGTTCTTCGCAATCTGTTCAACCGCTTCAAAAGACTCGACAATGAAAATGTTCAACAAACCTTCGATCGCCTCACTGATATCTCAAATGAGCTTCAAGCGCTTGGTGCCACCGACATCACCGACCATGAGGTTGTGAAGAAATTGTTGAGATCGCTTGATTCCTCATTTGATACTCTCGCATTGATGATACAAGAACGTGCTGATTGCAAGTCACTTGATCCTGCTGATATCCTCGAGAGGCTAAATACTTATGAGTTCTAGCTTGCTGAAAAGAGAGATATATATGGTTCAAGCTATGGCAGATCACACGCACTGAAGGTCAAGGCAGTTTCTGAGTCTGAAGATGAAGACTCTAGCAACAGCCTTGGTGATCCTGAAGATCTGAGCCATGAACTAGCACTACTCGTGAAGAAATTCCAGAAGTTCTCAAGAGGTGGTCGCTTTGGAAGACTGTAAGGGCATATTTATCCCTTAAGTGTTTTGGTGATTGATGATGATACTTTTGTGGACTAATCGTATGCCTTGAGCTTCTCAGATGTTTCATCACTAGGCACGAGACGATTCGGTGCCCCTCGGAGATTATTGAAGACGGCGTCGTTCTATGTTTCTTTTTGGTGGATTTGAGTCGTAGGAGAGCCGTACTATTAAGAGGGGGTCCGCGTCGGAAAGGTTTGGGTGGAATCAACACATACACTTGTTCTTCCTTTCCTTGCACTTTGGAGCATCTTCCCGTTGTCATAGTTGTGCATAAATCCGACGGCCACTGCTATTCTTGCGGTAGTACAGCTCTAGGGAGCGGTAGTGCCGCAAGCACCAACGGTAGTACCGCTGGGGGTCACGGTAGTACCAGTCCCCAGGAGCCGTAGTACCGCAACTCCTGCGTCTTGTGCTGCTCCGGTACGGTAGTAGGCGCGGATGTAATTTTTTACATCCGCGCCCACACGGTAGTACCGCTTCGCGCTGTAGTACCGCATGAGTGGACACGGTAGTACCGCCTTCTTGGAGCCGTAGTACCGCGGCCCTCATGCCCTGCATCGCTATGTCGCGGTTGTAGGAGCGGATGTAATTTTACATCCGCGCCTCAGGCGCGGTAGTACCGCGTCGGGTTTTTGCATTGTTTCTTTTTCAGCGGAAGTAGGCAGGGATGTAATTTATTTCATCCGCGCTCTTCGTAGGTTGTGGCTTGCCTGCCTTGCGGTACTACCGCAAGGGTGCGCGGTAGTACCGCTACCATGGTAGTATCAAGGCCGATCCAGCTACCATGTTTCTGCTACTGCTGTAGTACTGGCCTTCCACGGTAGTACTGCGTTTTGAGCGGTGGTACCGCTGCGTGTTGCGGGCTGAACTAGAGGATAACGGTTGGATCTTTTCTCCGAGTATAAAAGGCGTGTCTCCTACCTCTAGTTGACTACCTCTTCTATCTGCAAGCTCCATTGTTGCTCCAAGCTCCATTTTGGCCCGATCTCTCTCCCTAGCCAATCAAACTTGTTGATTTGCTTGGGATTGGGTGACAAGGGCCCGATCTACACTTCCACCAAGAGACTTTTTGATTCCCCCCACTTATCCCTTGCGGATCTTGTTACTCCTGGGTGTTTGAGCACCCTAGACGGTTGAGGTCACCGTGGAGCCATATTCCATTGTGGTGAAGCTTCGTGGTGTTGTTGGGAGCATCCAATTAAGTTGTGGAGATTGCCCCAACCTTGTTTGTAAAGGTCCAATTGCCGCCTTCAAGGGCACCAATAGTGGAATCACGGCTCTTGCATTGTGCGAGGGCGCGAGGAGATTACGGTGGCCCTAGTGGCTTCTTGGGGAGCATTTTGCCTCCACACCGCTCTAACGGAGACGTACTTCCCTTCAAAAGGAAGGAACTTCGGTAACACATCCTCGTCTCCACCGGCTCCACTCTTGGTTATCTTATCTGTTTACTTGTGCAAGCTTATTTGTG
The DNA here is from genome assembly GCA_021605145.1 of Aegilops bicornis. Taxonomy (NCBI): domain Eukaryota; kingdom Viridiplantae; phylum Streptophyta; class Magnoliopsida; order Poales; family Poaceae; genus Aegilops; species Aegilops bicornis. The sequence goes on from CM038670.1 coordinate 344,947,104, forward strand.
TTTCTATCTTTGCTTGCTCTTGTTCTTGTGTTGATTGCATCATATAGGTTGTCCACCTAGTTGCACATCTAGACAACCTTTATTATTTCAAAGTTTAAATTGGTAAAGAAAAGCTTAAAAATTGTTAGTTGCCTATTCACCCCCCCTCTAGTCAACTATATCGATCCTTTCAATTGGTATCAGAGCCTTGTCTCTTTTTAAGGACTTTACCGTACAAAGAGTATGATTGATGTCGTAGATGATGTGGGGGAGCACTCCGGTGCGAATCCGATATCATCTACGGGAGATGGGGGTACCTCGATCTCTCGTGAGGAATTCAATGTGGCGTTGGACACATTGAAAACCTCCATGACGCACCGAGGTCAAGGACATGTTTAAGGAATTCCTAGAAGGGCTTAAACTTTCCACCGCACCCGTGAAAGTGGGTGATCCCGCCAACACGGGAGCGGATGCTAACTCCGATAAGGGGGAAGCTACTAGTGAGAAAGCCCCATCGTCTAGTGGTAAGAATGGCACCGGCATCTTCGCCCATGTGCAACCTCCTCCCGTTTATGGTGGACCGATTCCTTCCACTCATTTGAATCATGCCGGTCCACCACCTAAGATTGATAAAAATGAGGATTTAGATTCTTGGGTTTATCGATTTAAGCGACATTTAAATCATCTGAACACTAACCTTTGGAGAATCATTGAAGAAGGTTTCTATCCGCATGATTCGAGCAACTTCTCTCCTAGAGAAGTCGTGGACCATCAATGAGAATGCTCTCTTCATCATCCAAGAAGCAATCCTTTCCAAAGACCTCCCTCATCTCCGGCCCTACTCCCTTGCCAAAGATGCTTGGCTCAAGGTGGTTTCCCTTTATCGAGGAAGCACAAGCATTCAACGTTCCAATTATGAAGTGGTCCAAGATGAAGCCGATGAGTTTGCAATGAAAGAAGAAGAAGAAGAACCTCGTGAGCTCTATCGGAGAGTAACCAAGATTGTAGTCTCCCTCCAGGATCATGGAAGTAAGGACACGGATGACAACTGGATCAAGCGCAAATTCCTCAAGGCAATGATGCCCTACCACAAAGCCATGTCCTCCGTCATCCGTCAACGGCCGGACTTCCACACCCTGTCCTCAAGTGATGTGTTGGATGAGTTTGTGGCTATGAGCATATTGGACAAGACCGCTGACAATGCGGTGCTTCACTCCCAAAGAGCAAAGAAGCCCAACCTCGCTTTGAACGCCAAGATTTGTGTCGAAGAAGATGGAGAGGAGGAAGAAGAAGAGAGCAACCTCGAAGATACGAAGTATGACTATCATGAACACATGGCCCTTGCTTCAAGGAAATTTTGGAGCAAGAAGAACTCAAGGCCCAACTTCAACAAGAGCAACTCAAGTGGCGCAAGGGGCAAGCAACGAGTGAGGACTTGCTTCAATTGTGGCAATGTGAGTCACATTGTTGCGGAGTGCCCATATGAGAAGAGGGAAGACAATGGTGGCAAGCTCATCCGTAAGGACAAGGCCAAGTCTTTCCCCAACAAGAGCAACTTCACCAAGAAGGCTCCTCACAAAGAATTGGTGGTTCAAGAAGAGTACAATGAGGATGATGATGATGATGAAGATGGTGATTCGGTTGCCATGGCCTCCGTTGCCATTGCAACGACTCCTCGGGTGTCTCTCTTCGATTCACCCAATGAAAGCATCACCGCCAAGTGCCTCATGGCTAAAGCCACCAACAAGGTAACCCCAATATCAAAACTACCATCATCAATCATTCTTCTTTGACGGATTGCATTGATGAACATGAGGGACTAATGTGGAGGAGAATGAGTTTGAGATCTTTATGGGTAAACTCAAGGGCAAATCCAAGAAGCACTTCGTTGCTCTCTTGGAACAACTTGGTGAAGCCAATGTCATGATCGAGGCTCATGAAGGAACCATCTCTAAGATGGAAGGGCATAGTCGTGACTATGCTGATGAGATTTCGGATCTTTCCAATGCTCTTGAGGAAGAGCATGGTCTTCGTTTGGCTCTTGAGGAGTCATACAACGATGATCATGCTAAATTAAAGAAAGACCTTGATCATGCTCTTGTTGTGTCTCGTGTGCTTAGCTCCGAGAAGGCAAAGCTTGGAGTTGATCTTGCTAGACTCAACGAGGAGTTTGACATTCTCGACAAGGCTCACAAAGTCTTGAAGGGTGCTCAGGCTAGTCTCAAAGAGTCTCATGATCAACTCCAAGTGAAGCTAACCAAGGAGAAAGCCACCTTTCCTCATATGATATTGATTGATAATGCAAATGCTACTAACCCTTGTTGTTAGCATGTGCATCTTGTTGAGGAGAATGCTAAGTTGAAGGAACAACTTGAAAAGGGCCTTGTCACATGCATACAAGGTGAGAAGAACCTTAACGACCTTTTGAGTAATCAAAAGGAAGTTGTGGCCAAGGAGGGGATTGGGTTCGCGCCCAAGCCCAAGAGCAAGAAGAAGAATGACAAGACCAAGCAACCTCCTCCTCTCAAGCAAACTTTTGTGAGGGAGGGAGAGGGTGCTCCCAAGAAGAAGAAGAACCATGCAAAGGGTGGCAATGCCAAGAAGGACAACGTCATCCCCTTGAACATAGCCGACGACTTTAACCCCTCATATGTGTTGTGTCGTGCTAGTGATGGGCATGTTTATGCTAAATTTGTTGGTTCTTCTTATGAGTACATTGAATGGTCTATTTGGGTTCCTAAGACCCTCGTTACTAACATCAAAGGACCCATTACTAAATGGGTACCTAAAACCAAGCATTGATTTCTTGTAGGTGTTTGCTTCCGGTGGGGGATCATGGTTGCTCGATAGTGGAGCAACGAATCATATGACCGGGAGCAAGGACTTGGTGGTGGACGTGCAAAAGATCCCATCTATGCCCACCAATGTCGAGTGGGGTGATGCCTCACATTCTAAGGTATTGGGTCTTGGCAAGGTTGTCATTTCTCATGATCTAATGATCGAGAAAGTCATGCTTGTTGAGTCCCTTGCATACAATTTGCTTTCCGTTCGTCAACTTGCACTCATGGGCTTTGCCACCTTCTTTAACATTCATACCGTGGCCCTCTTGTGGAGCAAGACTCTTAAAGTAGACTTTGTTGGGCATGTCGAGAATGGTCTTTATGTGATAAACTTTTCGGAGCGACCCACTAAGATCGCGACATGCCTAATGGCTAAATTTGACGTGGGATTGCTTTGGCGTCGCCGTTTAGCCCACGTCAATATGAGATCTTTGCAAAGTCTTCTCAAGGGGGACCATGTCCGTGGACTAACAAATGTTAGTTTTGCCAAAGATCGTGCTTGCAGTGCTTGTATCGAAGGAAAGCTTCATGAACGGCTCATCCTCCCACGACTATCATCTACTCGAAGAGACCCTTGGAGCTCCTGCACATGGACCTCTTTGGACCTCCATCCTTTGATAGTCTTGGGGTAGAAAGTATTGCTTGGTGATTGTGGATGATTATTCAAGATACACTTGGGTATACTTCTTCAAGAGGAAGAGTGAGACTCAACAAACTGTTATCGACTTTGCAAATGAAGCTCAACGTCAACATAATGCAAAGATCTTGACAATAAGAAGTGACAACGGCACCGAGTTCAAGAACTACACCTTGGATGAGTTTCTTAGTGAAGAGGGGATCAAGCATCAACATTCGGCACCATATACTCCTCAACAAAATGGTGTTGCGGAGAGGAAGAACCGGACGTTGATGGATGCGGCAAGGACCATGATGGCGGAGTTCAAGTCTCCATACAATTTTGGGCCGAAGCCATCAACACCGCATGTCATGCAACTAATCGGCTCTATCTCCGCAAAGGCTTGAACAAGACTCCTTATGAGATACTCACCGGCAACAAGCCTAATCTCAAGTATTTCTGGGTGTTCGGGTGTAAGTGTTTCATTCTCAAGAAAGGTGTTCGTTTGTCTAAATTTGAAGCTAGAGCTTATGAGGGCATATTTGTTGGTTATGCTACAAACTCTCATGCTTATCGTGTACTCAATAAATCCACGGGACTTATTGAGGAGACATGTAACGTGGAGTTCGATGAGGAATAACGGCTCCCAAGTGGAGCAAAGTGGCACTTGTGATGTAGGTGATGAAATTCCTCCTCAAGCCATAAGAAGAATGGGTGTTGGTTTTATCCTACCCGTTGAGGAACCCCTTGTGGCCGAAGGAGAAGGACAATGCTCCACTCAAGTGGAGCCATCACCAACTCAAGGCCCACACGCTTCTGAAGAACAAAGTGAAGGCCCTCAACCTCATGAACAAGACCAAGGGCAAGATCATGCTCAAGACGATGGTGATACACCGATGCCCAAGGTCGAGTTATCTTCCCCGAGCATGCTCAAGATCAAGAACATGTTCAAGATGGCGCTCAAGATGATCAAGTGACCCCTCCTCATCTCACCTCCGAGGAAGAATTAGAGCGTCGTGCCGCCAAGATTGCATCCAAACTTACTACCAAAGGCAATCTCATGGAGAATGTGGTTGGAAGCCTAATGAAAGGGGTAAGCACTCGTAGACAATTGGCAAACTATTTTGAACATCACGCGTTTGTCTCTTGTGTTGAACCCCAAAAGGTCTATGAGGTGCTCGCAGACTCAGATTGGCTCAATGCCATGCATGAAGAACTCAACAATTTCGAGTACAACAAGGTGTGGAGATTGGTGCCAAGGCCATCAGGGAACCACAACATCATTGGAACCAAGTGGATCTTCAAGAACAAGCAAGATGCTCATGGGAACATCATTCGCAACAAGGCAAGATTGGTAGCACAAGGCTACTCCCAAGTCGAGGGTATCGACTACGGTGAAACCTTTGCTCCTGTTGCTCGTCTTGAATCCATTCGTTTGTTGATTGCTTATGCTGCCCATCACAACTTTAAGTTGCAATAAATGGATGTGAAAAGTGCTTTTCTAAATGGTCCTATTAATGAGTTGGTCTATGTCAAGCAACCCCCCGGGTTCGAGGACCCCTACTTCCCGGATCATGTGTATCAACTCGATAAGGCACTCTATGGCCTTAAACAAGCCCCACGTGCGTGGTATGACCACCTTACCGAGTTGTTACAAGATCGTAGTTTTGAAGTAGGCAAATCGATCCCACTCTTTTTACTAAGAAGGTCAATGGGGAGTTGTTTGTATGCCAACTATATGTTGATGATATTATCTTTGGTTCCCCTAACAAAGCTTTCAATGAGGAATTTGCCGCTCTCATGACCTCCAAGTTCAAGATGTCTTCTATGGGAGAGTTGAAGTTCTTCCTTGGTTTCAATATCAAACAAAGAAGAGAAGGAACCTTCATCAACCAAGCCAAATACACTCAAGACATGCTCAAAAGATTCAAGCTAAGTGATGTCAAGCCGGCTACTACACCAATGCCCACCAAGTGCCGACTTGACATTGATCCCAATTGTAAAGCAGTGGATCAAAAGGTATATCGCTCCATGATTGGCTCCTTGCTTTACCTTCGTGCATCTAGACCGGATATCATGTTGAGTGTGGGAATGTGTGCTCGGTTTCAAGCCGCACCAAAGGAAAGCCACTATGTGGCGGTCAAGCGAATCTTTCGATATTTGGCTCATACGCAAACTTTGGCTTATGGTACCCAAGAGGAGCAAACTTCAAGCTTGAAGGATTTACGGATTCCGATTGGGTGGGAGACAAAGTGGATAGGAAGTCCACTTCCGGAGGGTGTCAATTTCTTGGTTGCTCTTTGGTAAGTTGGCCTTCCAAGAAGCAAAGTTGTGTGTCTCTCTCGTCCACAGAAGCGGAATATGTGGTGGTCGGTATTTGTTGTGCTCAACTCCTATGGATGAGGCAAACTTTAAAGGAGTACGGTGTCATTTGTGACAAAGTGCCTCTTTGGTGTGATAATGAAAGTGCCATCAAGATTTCTCTCAACCCGGTGCAACACTTCAAGACGAAGCACATTGAGATTCGGTATCACTTCATCCGGGATCACATTAGGCGAGGGAGATCGAGCTCAAGTATGTCAACACTCATGATAACCTTGCAGATATTTTCACGAAGCCCTTGGATGAAGCAAGATTTCGCGAGTTAAGGCATGAGCTAAATATCATTGATTTGAGCAATGTGACTTGAACCCGTGCACCCCCACCACACTCATCTTGTTGTCTAGTTTAGGTGTAGGCATGGACAAAGGGGGAGTGTTGTTCTCTCAATGAACTCTCCCTCCCCCCTATCATGCATAAATAGATCAACTCTTTCACATTAGCCATTTTTGATGGTACTTGTGCTTCAAAGACGAGTTTTGGTCATGGGCCCAAGGATAATTCTTCGCGGTGCCATACCATTTAACTCAAACATAGGTGGCTTCGGCCACCGCCCTCTCCTTTTGAGAGGTTGTGTTGCTTCGTGTTCTCTTGTTGTCTTTCTGCCTTTGTTTTGTGCGTGTGCTTGTGGCTTCCTTTGTGTGAAAAGTTTCCGTGCAAAGACCTTTTCTTTTGTGTTGAAACCGGGGGTGTCTTGAGCTCATGGTACTATCATGACGACTCTGGTACTACCGCTGCCAGCCACGGTACTACCGCCCCACGCGGCAGTAATTTTTATCGCCGCTGGGTGAGCGGTACTACCGCTCGGTGCGGTACTTCCGCCTCGAGCGGTACTATCATGATGACCTCATGGTACTACCGCGCGCCTTGGGCGTGTGGGGATAAGGACGGGCAGGGGAGTTCTAACTCCCCATACCCATTCGCAGATTCCTCCCACGTCATCTCATCTCTCTCTCTCCCGCTCAAGATAGGAGCCGGCGCTCGTCGCCGGATCTCCTCCTCCGCTACCCTCCCGTGATTCCGTCCGGTGGGATCCTTCCCCACCACGTGCTCTTGCTATGGACCCAGGTTTTTCCCCAATCCTTTCTCGTTTTATTGCGTTCTTTGTCTTTAGGTTGTTGGGGGAGACTTGGATGTTCTAGAGATTCATAGGCTTTCTCTTTGCAAGAATAGGATGAAGGAGAGTAGCCTTGCATAGGAATTATACTTGTTTTGTTGTCTTGCGCGAGATCTGATCACCGTAGCACTGCCGTTGTTTCGCGGGTCTTTTCAGATTCGAACTGTCGTTCAGACTGACGCGACGCGGTACTACCGGTTGCATGGTACTACCGCCCCTCTGGCGCGGTACTACCGCGCACACTGCGGCACTAGAACCTTACTACTGCTCCAACCACGGTACTACCGTGACCTAGCACGGTACTACCGCGACTTGGAGCAGTACTAATTTTTTAGTACCGCAGACACTGGCAGTCCTACCGTAGCTCACATCTAACGCTGGCCAACCTTCACGTATATTTCCTATGTGTTTCTTGTGCTTTGTTGTGGTCTTTGCATTGATCCTATTTGCGTTCATTGGTGTTTTGATTTTGTGTCTCAGTTGGTGGCTCTCGCCGTTCCAATCCATGTCGTGACACTGGATCCAAGCGTCACAAGATCCTGTGTGACGCACTGGAGGGCTCCTCCGCCCCAAGCGCAATGTGAAGACTACTGCTAGCAAGTTCAAGGAGCCCGCCAAGGGCATGGATGAGATGCCCCAATCTGACCACGTCCGTCTCGTGCAGATTCACCCAGACGTGACCCCTCGTTCCTCCGGGGGTTGTGAGCTGTTTTGGAACAAGCAACAAACCAACATCTATCTGGATGTCATCAAGAACAAGCAGAATACCTATGTGGATGTGAAATGGATTGACATGCATCACTTGAGGAAGGACAAGTTCCGTGCCTACTTTGGAGAGGCTCGGACTTGGTGGAGCAGTTTGGCATTGAGCATGTGATATCCTTTCACCTTGACTATGATCCTGAGCTTATCTGTCAGTTCTTTGCTTCAGTTTACTTTCACCCTGATGAGGAGAGGAGGATGACCTGGATGACCAATGGCCGTAAGCTGACTGCTACCTGGAAGGAGTTCATGGATTTGCTCCAGGTACCTGATGACGGGCTCGACACTCCCGTGGGTGTTCGCCCCCATGCCAACTCTGATTCTGCCAACAAGGACAAGCTTGCACCGTACTATGTTGAGAAGATGCTTCCAAGTGGCAAGATAGGGTTGGTGCTCAACTCTTTTCTGGATATCATGTACCGCATCTTCCGCAACTCTTTGTTCCCTCGCATTGGTGACAAGGACAAGGTCCATGCCTATATGGTGGATATGATGCTCATCTGCGAGGAGGCTCGCTTTGTCTCGAGACTCAGCCACTTGATGTCTCACACATCATGTGGTGTGAGCTTCGGTTTGCGGTGTGTTCAACCGCAAAGTGCCTATCTACGGGCCCTATCTGTTTCTGCTGATCTCGAGGACCTAGGAGAAGATGTTCCCTGGTGAGGAGTTCCTTGCCCCTGACTGGATTCGCCATGATCCCATCTCTCTGCGTGTCAAACCCAACTGGGCCAACACTACTACTCGTGCTGAGGCGTCTGCTGCTAGGGCTGCTGTTGGTGAGGAGGATCTTTGGCGCCGAGAATGTTGCCGAGGGCCATGGTGCTAGGCCTTCCCAGAGCTCCTCTATGCCTTCATGGGCCAAGAAGTGAAGGACAAGATGAAGACTCTTTTACGCATGCAAGCCAAGGGGCAAGACAGGACTCACGTGGCGTCCAAGGAGAGTCGTCGCCAGACAGGAAGATCTTGCAGCTATATGGTGAGGATGTGTCTCATGGTGCGAGGAGCGCATCACTCCAGAGGTCGAGTGGATGGAGAAGCAAGGCTACAGGTGGACTGATTACGAGGAGGACGCCGAGGAGTCCATCCCTGCTGCCGAGGAGTCTCGACGGAGAGGGTTGGGATGAGTTCCCCGCTGCTTGAGCCACCGCTTGTGTGTAGGTGTCCTCTCCGCCTTTTTGGCGCCTCGATGCCAAAGGGGAGAGAGTGTAGGGATTCTTGAGTCTTGTGTCGTGTTCGTGTTTGGTGTGTTTATTGCGTTCTCGGTTGAACTTCGTTTGAACCTCGTTTTAGTTGCTTTTCCTTCATATGGTGTAAGACATATGCACTCTATCTATTTAGCGAGCTTGTGTTATATTGTGCTATATGTTGCTTAGATGTTAATCTTCGTGCCTTTGTCTCTAAAATATAGGGGGAGTGGTGATCCTAGTATGGGTGCTATGCAGTCCAAAACATTCATCTAGAGTGCACACATCTAGGGGGAGCCCGTCTATACTTTGGAGAGGAGGGGTTTGCCCTTGCTCAATATTATCGTATCTTTGTGCAAATCCCGTATTGTCATCAATCCACCAAAAAGGGGGAGATTGTAAGGGCATATTTATCCCTTAAGTGTTTTGTTGATTGATGACGATACTTTTGCGGACTAATCGTATGCCTTGAGCTTCTCAGATGTTTCATCACTAGGCACGAGACGATTCGGTGCCCCTCGGAGATTATTGAAGACGACGCCGTTTCACGCTTTCTTTTGGTGGATTTGAGTCGTAGGAGAGCCGTACTATTAAGAGGGGGTCCGCGTCGGAAAGGTTTGGGTGTAATCAACACGTACACTTGTTCTTCCTTTCCTTGCACTTTGGAGCATCTTCCCGTTGTCATAGTTGTGCATAAATCCGACGGCCACTGCTGTTCTTGCGGTAGTACTGCTCTAGGGAGCGGTAGTACCGCTGGGGGTCACGGTAGTACCGCTCCCCAGGAGCCGTAGTACCGCAACTCCTACGCCTTGTGCTGCTCCGGTATGGTAGTAGGCGCGGATGTAATTTTACATCCGGCGCCACACGGTAGTACCGCTTCGCCTGCTTGTAGTACCGCGAGTGGACACGGTAGTACCGCTCTCTTGGAGCCGTAGTACCGTGGCCCTCATGCCCCGTACTGTTGCGTCGCGGTTGTAGGAGCGGATGTAATTTTACATCCGCTCCTCGGGCGCGGTAGTACCACGTCGGGTTTCCGCATTGTTTCTTTTTCAGCGGAAGTAGGCAGGGATGTAATTTATTTCATCCGCGCTCTTCGTAGGTTGTGGCTTGCCTGCCTTGCGGTAGTACCGCCAAAGTGCTTGTAGTACTGCGCCCATGCGGTATCTGCGCTTCGGTCAAGGCCGATCCACAGCTCTCTGCTGCTACTGCGGTAGTACCGTGGCCTTCCACGGTAGTACCGCGTTTTCGGAGCGGTGGTACCGCGTGTTGCGGGCTGAACTAGAGGATAACGGTTGGATCTTTTCTCCGAGTATAAAAGGCGTGTCTCCTACCTCTAGTTGACTACCTCTTCTATCTCCAAGCTCCATTGTTGCTCCAAGCTCCATTTTGGCCCGATCTCTCTCCCTAGCCAACCAAACTTGTTGATTTGCTCGATATTGGGTGACAAGGGCCCGATCTACACTTCCACCAAGAGACTTTTTGATTCCCCCCACTTATCCCTTGCGGATCTTGTTACTATTGAGTGTTTGAGCACCCTAGACGGTTGAGGTCACTGTGGAGCCATATTCCATTGTGGTGAAGCTTCGTGGTGTTGTTGGGAGCCTCCAATTAAGTTGTGGAGATTGCCCCAACCTTGTTTGTAAAGGTCCGGTTGCCGCCTTCAAGGGCACCAATAGTGGAATCACGGCTCTTGCATTGTGCGAGGGCATGAGGAGATTACGGTGGCCCTAGTGGCTTCTTGGGGAGCATTGTGCCTCCACACCGCTCTAACGGAGACGTACTTCCCTTCAAAAGGAAGGAACTTCGGTAACACATCCTCGTCTCCACCGGCTCCACTCTTGCTTATCTTATCCCTTTACTTGTGCAAGCTTATTTGTGTTTCTATCTTTGCTTGCTCTTGTGCTTGTGTTGATTGCATCATATAGGTTGTCCACCTAGTTGCATATCTAGACACCCTTTATTATTGCAAAGTTTAAATTGGTAAAGAAAAGCTTAAAAATTGTTAGTTGCCTATTCACCCCCCCTCTAGTCAACTATATCGATCCTTTCAAAGACCCTCAAGGAGCAATGATTCCTCATCCAGTGACTACAAGAAGAGGCTGTGTCACAAATGCAAGAAACCTGGACACTACATTCAAGATTGTCCTCAGTGGGAAAAAGGAATCAAAGAAGAAGAAATCCAAGGATTACAGTTCTGATGATGCAAAGAAAAAGAAGAAATCCTCAAAATCTTCATCATCAAAATCCTCAAAGTCTTCATCTCACAAAAAGAGCAGCTCCAAGAAGGCTCGGGCATTCATTAGCAAGGAAATGGACTCTGAAGCTGAATCTGAGGAACATGAGGAAGAGGAGGCATCTGAGGAGTCCGAGTCTGGAGTACCAAGTCTAGCTCTCGCTACTGCATTCATCAGCAAGTCTATCTTCAACTCTAAAGAAAATGGCTTCACCAACAAGGCTGATGAAGGCAATGATGACTACGCTCCCACCTATTGCTTCATGGCAAAGGGTGCCAAGGTACTCAAATATACCTCCTCTGAATCTAGTGAGAATGAATCTGATGAAAACCTCAAGCCCAACTACTCTAAACTTGCTAAGATTGCTGTGAAACAACAAAGGGCTTTTGAAAAGGTTCAAAACATGCTAGACAAAAGTGATGATATGTTGGGTGAAGAAATGGATCGCACTAAAACCTTGACTGAAAATCTTCAGAGACTTCAGACTAGGTTTGACAACCTTCAAGGTCATCATAACACTCTATTATCTGATCATGAGAAGCTTTCTTATGAATTTCTTCAAAGAAAGCAAGAACTTTAGAAGCTAAGGGTGAGTTATGAAGATCTTCAGAAGGAGCGCGATTCATTACATGCTCAACAAATCAGCACTGCTCAGGAAAAATTTGTTCCTCCATGTTTGAAATGCATTGAACGTGAATTTGGTAATTCTTCACCTGAATGTTGAAATGCTTCTAATGCTACAAATTCTTCACCTGCTCTGCTATCACTAATTCCTCATCTGAGGACATTGCTAGTATCACTGACGATGCAGGGCTGAAGGAATTGTACATGACAGGCATGTACAAAAGCCTCAAAGGGCATGAGACTCTTTGTGATGTGCTTAAAAAGAAGATCCTCAACAGGAACCCTAGGAAATAGGGTATTGCCTTTGAGAGGAAACTCAATGCTGATGGTACATATTGGAAGCCTGAGCAGTACCCCAAAACCTCATGGGTTGCTGCAAAGGGACCTCTAGTTGATCCATCCAATTTATCTGGCTTTACATGTGAATTTCCTCATTCTTCTGATGAGTCATTTGACTCCAACTATAAACCGTTCAAAAATCAGAATGGTGAAGTATTTGCTAGATATGTTGGTACTAACTGCAGGAACGGTTCCCCTATGAAGAAAATCTGGGTTCCCAAAAGGTGCCTTGAAAGTACTCAGGTGAATGTCCTCATGACACCACCTGTGAAGAATAAGAACCCCAGATCAAATTCTTCATATGGACCAAATTCTTCATATGGATCTAAGTCCTCATACGGACCAAATTCCTCACGTGGATCAAATTCCTCAAAAGAATCAAAGTCCTCATATGATCATTATCGTGCTAACCCCTCTGTTTCGCCGGGAAGAGCTAAGGGCTATGAATATGTGCATTATTCTTCAAACCATTATGTTCATAAGTCCTCGAAGAATTTCTCTGCTTATTCATATGCTTATCCTAACTCCTCTTATGTGAAACGAAATGGACTGGCTTCTATGCCACCTTTCTTGTATGGAGCTCGCAGAGTGATGAACTCTTTGCCACCCCTTAAGATGTGGGTGGTGAAGAAAAAGAACTAATCTCTTCTGCAGAGTCAGGTCTCCAGACGTGCGTGAACGTCTGAAGAATTTGCTGGAGACCTGAAAAGTGCCTGAAAGGACGCAGACTAATCATGAAGAAATGAACCCTCATTTCTCACGTCCTCCTACTACTTTATCTATTCTGTTGCTTGATGAAATTGATCTGATGAATTGATGTCATATTCTTCACTGATGAAGTATATGAAGTTCGTAAGCTGCACTAATTCATCTGTAGGATGATCAACCCAAAGCCACTGAGTGGGTCCTCGATAGTCGATGTACAAATCACATGACGGGTGACAAGAATCTATTGATGGATGCTCCCTTATCTCCATCACATCTGAAGCATATCATCTTCGCTGACAAAGGCAAAAGTCAGGTATTGGGTCTAGGTAAGGTTGCGATCACAAAGGATCGACACATGGACAAAGTCATGCTTGTCAAGTCCTTAGGATACAACCTCATGTCAGTCTCAATGCTTTGTGATCTTGATATGGTTGTTGTCTTTGGCAAGTATCATTGTGTTGTGGTTATGGAGGATGACAATTATGGCTTTAGGAGAGGAGACTTGTTTATTGTTGATTTCTCTACAGGACCGCAACCAGCCGTGTGCCTACTTGCAAAAGCTTCAGAAGGCTGGCTATGGCATCGACGACTTGGTCATGCAGGAATGAGGAATTTGCACACGCTTGCGAAGAAGAAGCATGTCATTGGCATTGAGAATGTCAAATTCCTCAAGGATCACTTATGTGGAGCTTGTGAAGCTGGAAAGATGACCAAGACTAAGCATCCAACAAAGACTATCATGACTACTACTCGACCATTTGAATTGCTTCATATGGATCTCTTCGGTCCTAATCATTATTCAGCAGTCACAAATGATGCATCTCTCTATGGCTTTGTTATTGTTGATGATTACTCTCGTTACACATGGGTACACATTATTACTTTCAAACATGAAGTGCAGGAAGTCTTCTAACGATTTTCCTCGAGGGCTTCAACCAACTTTGGTGTGAAGATCAAGCACATCAGAAGTGACATATGGAACTGAGTTCAAGAACTCCGGTCTCGATTACTATCTTGATGAACTTGGTATTACTCATGAGTTATCTGCTCCTTATACTCCTCAACAGAATGGCGTCGTGGAGTGCAAGAACAGGACTCTTGCTGAGATGGCTTGCACTATGCTTAATGAATACAAAACGCCTTGTCGTTTCTGGATTGATGCAATTGATACTGCATGCCACATCATCAACAGAGTATATCTTCACAAATTCTTCAAGAAGACTGCCTATGAACTCCTCACTAACAAGAAACCCAATGTGAGTTATTTCAAAGTCTTCGGTGCTAAATGTTGGATTAGAGATCCTCATCACAATGCTAAATTTGCACCGAAAGCACATGAAGGTTTTATGCTTGGTTATGGAAAGGACTCGCACACCTACAGATTCTTCAACAACGTTCTTCAAAAGGTTGTTGAAACTGTAGATGTTCGGTTCGATGAAACTAATGGCTCGCAATGAGAGCACCTACCTTCTGTGATAGATGAACCAACACCTGAGGAATCTATCAAGTTCAAGGCTACTGAGGATGTCATTCCTATCGAAGAACCTGCTGAAGAATTCATTCCAGAACATGAAGAATGTTGAGCTAATGCACCTGAAGAAAATGCTGAAGAAAATGGTACTGAAGAAAATGCTGATCAAATTCCTCGACGACAACCAGCTCATCCTCGCATTGCAAAAGAAGTTCAAGTTGAAAAGATCATCGATGACATTAAAGCACCAGGTCCTCTCACACGCTCAAAAGCTTCACATTTATCTAACTTTTGTGGGCACTATTATTTTGTCTCTATCATAGAGCCCACTAAGGTAGATGAAGCATTTCTGGAGCCTGAGTGGATTCAGGCCATGCAAGAAAAATTACATCAGTTCGAGCTCAACAACGTCTGGGAACTGGTCAAATGTCCAGATCCTCGCAAGCATAATATCATTGGCACAATGTGGATCTACCACAACAAGCAATATGAAAATGGCCTTGTGGTAAGGAATAAGGCACGACTTGTAGCTCAAGGCTACACACAGGTTGAAGGAATTGATTTCGATGAAACTTTTGCACCTGTTGCTAGACTTGAGGCTATTCACATATTACTTGCTTATGCTAACCATCATGATATCACTTTATATCAAATGGATGTGAAAAGTGCATTCCTCAATGGTAAGCTTGATGAAGAAGTATATGTTGCTCAACCCCCAGGTTTTGAAGTTCCAAAGAATCCTGACAAAGTCTTCAGAATCAATAAGGCCCTCTATGGACTCAAGCAGGCCCCTCGGGCGTGGTATGATACTTTGAAGGAATTCCTCATGAAGAAAGGCTTCAAACCCGGTTCACTCGACCCTACTCTTTTCACTAAATTTGATGATGGTGAATTGTTTGTGTGCCAAATATATGTTGATGATATTATCTTTGGCTGTACTGACCAACGTTATAGTGATGAATTTGCCTATATGATGAGTGAATATCAAATGTCTATGATGGGAGAGTTGAAATTCTTCTTAGGTCTTGAAATTGCCAATAAGCGCAATGGCATATTCATATCTCAGGAGAAATACCTCAAGGATGTACTGAGGAAATTCGGCATGCAAGATTGCAAAGGCGTCAAAATTCCTATGCCCACAAATGGCCATCTGTGCACTGATGAAAATGGTATTGACTTCAATCATAAGGTATACGCTCCATGATTGGTTCTTTATTGTACTTATGTGCATCTAGGCCAGATATAATGCTTAGTGTTTGCATGTGTGCCCGATTTCAAGCCACACCAAAGGAATCACACCATAAGGTTGTAAAGCATATTCTTTGATATCTAGCTCACACACCAACACTTGGATTATGGTACCCCAAGGGCTCGGCTTTTGATCTCATTGGGTATTCTGACTCTGACTATGCTGGTGATTGTGTGGACCGCAAGTCAACATCTGGTACATGTCATTTCCTCGGACGATCTTTGGTCTGTTGGTCCTCGAAGAAACAGAACTGCGTATCCTTCATCTCTTTGAAGCTGAGTACATTGCTGCTGGTTCTTGCTGTGCTCAACTGCTATGGATGAAGCAAACTCTCAAGGACTATGACGTCAACGTGAAGAACGTGCCTCTCCTCTATGACAATGAGAGTGCCATCAAGATTGCTCACAACCCAGTTCAGCACTCGAAGACAAAGCACATTCAGATTCGTCATCATTTTCTTCGCGATCATGTGTTGAAGGTCGACATTTCTATTGAGCATGTGAAGACTGAAGAACAGCTAGCCAAAATCTTCACAAAGCCTTTGGATGAGAAGAGATTTATCAAGTTGCGGTGTGAGCTAAATATCTTAGAGTCTTCGAATGTTCTTTGAAAAGGACACTCATCCTAACACTTATGCAAAATTGATGACTTAGATGTCCAACACATGAAGAAAATGTTTTTCTTCAATTTGTGAAGACTAACACTCTAAGTGTGAAGAAATTAACGAAGAATTTGATTCTCAAAACCCTACGACAATTGTACGCGGTGTCTGAAATCATCATTCTTATACGGTGGGTCACGTCACCACCAAAGTTGAAAATCTTCAATTTGAGTTTTTTCTCAATTGTGTAATTCCTCAGTTCTTCAAATTCTTCAACTTTGCAAAATCTTCACTTTTTCCATCATTTTTCTTCATTGGCTATATATATATATATATATATATATATATATATATATATATATATATATATATATATATGAGTTTATGTCCTCTACAGCATTCACTTATTGCTATTTCTTCAAGTTGTGTTTTCTGCTAAGTGAATGTGATCAGACCCTTCCCCCTCTATGCTATACTCAGCCCAATATATTCACAAATTCTTCATGTGCGTTCTATTTGAAACCCATTCAAAATCTTAACTGTGTCCTTGTTAGCTGAAGAATTTGCGAACGGAACGTTAAAACTTATCTTATCCAAATTTTCGGCTTTGCCGCTCAAACCGTTCCGCATCCCACGAAATACTTATCTATTCACCCACGATCGCACATGATCTCCACTTCTCAGTACGTGGGTGACACATGTCAAGCGAATGAGAAGGGTCAGGGGCATGTTCGTCCAAATTCTTTGGACGAACAATTTTTCACCTTGGCTATAAATACCCCCTCCCCTTCCTCACTTCCTTTACTCCGCTCGACCTCTCTCTCCCGCTCAAGCTTCTCAAACCCTAGCGCCGCTGCTACTTCATCGTCGCCGGTGAGGAAGAGCTTCACTGCCTCGACCTCGTCGCCGTCATACTCGCGCCGGCCGCGGAAATCTTCACTCCGCCGCCGCCGTAGCCGTCTTCCTCCGCCGAGTTAGGGCGTGGAAGATCAAGATGCATTTAACTTCACTTCTCCACCTCACAGTTCGTCGTGTTCTTCGTTCAGGGTAATTAAAAGTTACTTTTATTGCCCTCCTTGATTCAAATGATTTCTGCAAAATCTTCAAAGGTGTTTTTTTCTTCAAATCCTCACACACTAAACACCTCACATATCATCTGTTCTTGATTCGTTTCTCTAAGCATCATTTTTCTTCAAGATTCCTCAATTGTGTGGATCTTCGATCTATACAACTCTGGAACCTAAGACAAAGAATGCTTAGTGAAATTCTTCAAGACTCGTCTGGTCAAATTCCTCAAACTTGTTCTTTTTACAAAACCTTCTGAGAACGCATATGACCTCTCCAAATTCCTCGCAACTATACTGCTCACGGTACCCATGTCTCCGCTTTGAATCACTAGGTTCTCATCAACTTAACTCATTTGTAGCGTTCCTCGAAGAAAATTTGCATACTTCTTCAGAGAATTCAATTGTTCAAATTCCTCAACTGAAGAAAATGGCTGATGGAAAGAAGCCACAGAAAGGAAAAAAGAGGCCTGAAATCAATACTGCCTTTGAAATCCCTGATGATATATACAAGGATTATTGCACACCTAATGAGGCCAAGTTTGGAAAAGAGGATAAAAATCAGCGCAAGGTGCGCATCCAAAGGATAGGAAGGATATGGGCAAGGGAGTGGAGGGAGTACAGGTATGTAACTCCCAAGTACATGAAGAAATTCACACTTAATCCTCCATGCCCAAGACCTCAGTTTGGACCTGGCCAAGAAGCAGATCCCACTAGCCTCAAGCGCGGTGAGGATTATCCTGATGAATGGGCCAAGCGCCAGGCCAAGTTGGCTAGAAAAGCCAGAGAAGCAGTGAGGAAATTCAATGAAGACTCTGCTGCTGCTGCTGCCGCTGAGGCCTCTGTCAAGCCAAAGAAATCTATGGCAAAGAAGCCTGCGCACAAGTCAAGTGCTTCACCTTCAATGCCCTCAAGGCCAAGTTCCTCAGCAATGCCCTCATGGCTAGAATCCTCAAAGCCCTCACGGCCAATTCCTCACGTTGCTCCTGCTCTGACAAAGTCCTCAACTGCTCCGACAAAGTCCTCAGCATCTGTGCATCTTGCCACGTGCCAAAGGACTACAGGCATCTCTATTGCCTCAGGAGTTTCTGCTAGTTCCTCAGCTGCATCGAATTCTTCAACTGGCCCCTCTCTGCTGAAGACAAAGGTCACTGCTGGACGAGGTTCTCGCCTAAGTCCTCACAAGAAGCAGGTCTCCTTCCAAGTGGTGTCTGAAGAAGACGAAGCTGATGATGATGAACTTGCTGAAATCATCAGAGATAGGCAAGTCAGAGCCGCTAGAGCCAAGGGCACAAATGTGCCACTGCTTTTCGATCCAAGGTTGATCCTCGACTACATTGATCTCTAGCACAAGGACCCAAATACTCCTATGCCTGATTTCAGGTTGACTCCTGGCCAAAGTCACATGCTGACTGCCTTCATCCAAGAAGAAAAATGGAAATATGAGAAGGCCAGACAGATCAAGAAAGCACAGTACAGGAAGGAGAAATTTCTGAAGAACAACGTTATCTCTATGACAACTGATGATCTTGTGAAGATTCGGTCTGAAATCAAAACCCTCAACGATGATTTCAATGCTTACTATGCTGATTGGCAAGGAGCCAAGGTCAGGTTTGTTAAATTGACTGAGAAGTTCACCTCCAATGTTGAATCTCCATCGCAACAAGAAATTCCTCAGGCTAAAGCATCTGCTCAGCCAACTGAAGAACATGCCAGCACCACTGATGATTTTCAGGCTGCTGAAGAAAATGTAAGTTCCAGGGCTGATGACTGCATTCCAAATTCTTTGAAGAAATTGCCGTGGCATCCACTAGTGGTGCGCTGAAGAAAATGAAGAGGTCAGGCAAGCTGCATCGCCAGCTGAAGAAAATCAACCACATTCCTCTGCTCCTCCTACGCCTACTCCAACTCCAATCCTTCCATCTGCATCAGATGTGAAGAAGACCAAGGCTGCAGAGCATGCAATAGTGAAGAAAAGGAAAGCATCAACTAATTCAGATTCTTCAGCTCCGAAGAAAATGAAGTCTATGACCAGTTCGTTTGCAAATCCCATTGATGTTGTTCCGATCTCAACCATGCCATTAAAGGACCTTGTTCCTTTTGATGAAGAATATGTGATCCCTAGCGGATCTGATGAAGAAAATCCTTCTGCTGCTTCGTCAGAGCAGTTGGATGAAGAAATTGAAGCGGATGAAATCCCTTCAACACCAGTTGTTTCCTCGCCTATGCCTCAGTTCACAGCTAAAGAGGCTGGCATTGAAGAAATGGAAGATGAAGATGTGGACATTGGCTGTACCACACCAGTGCTGAATGATGATTTTTGGGAAAGTCAACATTCAAACTCTCGACTGTTCACACCTTTACAGCAAATACCTTAGTCCCCTACACAAACTGTTCAAATGGGCTCTGAAGAAACTCACCCCATGTCGTCTGTACATGAAGAAATTCCAGCCACTAGTCTTTGAAGAAAGCTGCTTCTTGAACAAGCTGAAGGCCTTGTTGCCACTAAAGAGGAACCAGAAATTCCTCAGCCTGAAGAACCTGAGATTGCGATTCCTGAGGTTGTGATGCAACTCACTGACACTCCTCTGCCCAAGCCAAACGATCCATTCTCAAGGAAGAAAAAATTCAAGGCTGATGATTTCTTCGGGGAGCACGTATTCTTCACAGACTACAACCCCTATGACTCTGCTCGCATAAGGAAGAGGCGTTTCTGGACGGCCAGCCAGGCTAATTTCTATTCCTTAGTGCTGTTCAACAAAGACAAAGTCTTCGATCATGAGCACATTCCTCACGTGGATATGGAATCTCTGCTGTGCTTCGTGCCAGTCCTCAGTGTTCTTCATGACGCTGGACTGCTCAATTTCTGCACTGATATATGTGATTGGAATGAAGAACTCATTCTTCAATTTTATGCAACGTTGCACATCACCGGAGATTCTGAAGATGTGAATTCATGGGTGCTGGTCTGGATGTCTGAAAACACTCACTACAAGGCACCAGCTACTCAATTGCTTTGTGCTTTACCACTCAGTCCTCCCCTTGAAGATGCTCGTTGCGTCTACAGTGAACCTGAGCTTACAGATCACTACATGCAAGTTCTGATGAAGCCATTGAAGCCAGGTCAGGCCCCACGAACCAAATTCCTCGTCAAGGAATTACTATATGTGCCTCGGACTATCTATCGCATTCTAACAAAGACATTGAGTCCTATCAAGGGCCACGACTCGAATGACGAAGAAGTCGTTGGCATCATGAAGAATCTGCTCTTCAATATCATTCATGGCGTTCCCGTCAACTTCCATGATTTCTTCATGAGGACTCTGGCCAATATCGCTATGTCACCGTTTGAGCTGAAGCCTTATGCACCTTGGATTATGAGATTCATCAGAACAAGGTCTTCAGTCAACTATAAAGCTGATACGATGAACCATTGCAGCTACTTGCCTCCGATTGAAGTCCTCAAACGGACATTTTCCTCAGCTGATGACAAGGGCAAGGGCACTGCTGTTATAGATGAAGGCATTCGTTCATTGGATGGTCAATTTCGCAAGGCTGCATCCTACTGAACCAATGACGACTCTGCCAGCCATGACTCTGCCGCCAACACAACCAAGCAAAATCCTCAAGGCACAGCACCCAGGGTGATGACTGATCATGAGCTTCTCCTCAGTCTTCATCAGAAGGTTGATCGCAATCATAAATGGGTCAAGCATTAGTTTGGTTCAGTTCTTCACAAGATGACTGCTACCCACAATGCAGTGAAGAAAAACCAATACTACCTCCATGAAACCTTCAACCGTACCTGGGCTGTTCTGTCTCATGTCTATAGCGCAGAAGATCTGAAGAAAATGGGTCTCAAGGAAGACTTTGACTGGTCTGCACCTCCACCGAAGAAATACAAGAAGGTCAAGGTTCCTTCCTTGGTGGCCAGCTCCTATTCTTCATCGCGCGACACCGACAAGCGTGAAGACTTGGACGACACTTCGGCAGGCCCTACTACGACAAACGACCCCAACAACGCTGGCGCTCCTTGTTCAACTTGATATTCTTCAGGGGCGTTAGTCCTCATTTTCGATCCTTTTGGTAATTCGATGACAAAGGGGGAGAAATTTGAGTTAGTCTTCAAGCGGGTCTGTCTTATATGGGCGTTTTTTTCTAAGTTGCAACTCTCGTTCTTTTGAAGACTTTGCTGGATCGAGTTGTAAACTTAAACTCTATGGTGACCTGATACTTTTGCTGTGTTTCTCTGCATGCTTATTCATCATTAATGTTAATGCACGCATGCTGAATTACATCAGTCACCATATTTCATCATGCATTTCAAATTCTTCATATATTATGTAACATGCGTGTATGAATTACGAGATATAGGGGGGATCTCCATGATTCAACTCTTCAAGTGTGCATTGCTTCAAAAGCAAATTCCTCACTATGCACATCTTCAGGGGGAGTTCTTCTGTATCTTGCAATCAAATTCCTCAATATCAGTATTTACAATTCATATGTTTATCCCCGTTGAAAACTTAACCTATATTGTCATCAATCACCAAAAAGGGGAGATTGTAAGTACATCTAGTGCCCCTTAGTGATTTTGGTGTATTGAAGACTTATAGGTTAAGTGACTAATGTGTTTATGAGTGTACATACGTCTATAAGTCTATGAGGAGTTTGATATTTACAGAGAAAGTTGACCCCTAAAAATGAAGTTCTTCGACTGAAGACTTTGGACTTCTGAAGACTTTCTAAAGACTTTGAAAGTGAAGAAATTGGTGTGACCTTGAAGACTTGGTATTTATTCGAGGAACATGAAGCGTGAAGACTTTTGTTTTCGTAGTTTCATTTTCTCTTTCTTGAGTCATAGGAAACACTGCATCTTGTTAAAGGGGTCGAGAAAATACTAAGGAAAAATTTCCATGTGATGCTTAACTCAAAATCCTACACCTACCAATCCCTTCGAGTGAAGCCATTGGAAATCTCATACGATTCAGTCATATTCTTCAAAGGATGTGAGATGAAGTTCTTCTAGTCTCCGAGGAATTTGTTCTGACCGAGGAGGTAGGAATCGCCAAGGTCTTGGGTTGCCTACAGTGAGGAACATGATAGCCCCGAGGAATTTGATACTCAAATTTCCGACGATTCTTGTCTTCTTGCCACGGCTGTCCCAAAATATCTTATCCACCTAATGGTCATATCATTGAAGGGCATTTATGTCTTATCATGTCGGGCTGCTCCCTAGGCTATAAATAGCTGCCCCTACAACCACTAGCTGGTTGGCTGCTCCGAGAGAAACTGACACTTGTCATTTGAGAGCATCCCATCCTCCGAGGACTTTGAGCGAAAATCATCAAGTGAGAAAAACCCAAACCCAAACACCTACAAAACCAAAGTGATTGAGCATCACAGAAGAGATTGATCCTGCGTGGATCCGATGCTTGTTACCTTTGAAGACTGTGCTTCTTCCAGACGGTTAGGCGTCATGGTCTAGAGCATCCAAGAGGAATTGTGGATTGCCGAGTGACCAAGTTTGTGAAGGTTCGGAAGTCACCTGAAGAATTACCATGAGTGATTGGGCGAGGTCTGTGTGAACTTAGCTCAAGGAGAATACGGTGAGGACTGTGTGTCCTCAGGTTTAAATACCTAGCCGCTCCAACTAGATGTACAACTGAGACAACAGTTGGAACTGGTCTACCAAATCATTGTCTTCACCAAGCCAACTGGTTCTATTTCCTCAACTCTTTCATTTCCTCATAAATGTGTTGTGTGCTCATCATATCTGTGTTTGAAGACTTTGACTGAAGACTTTCTCAATTTCCTCAGTTCAATTTCTTCAGTCTGTTTGTCTTCATCCTGTGTTATCTTGTGTTTACGCTTTCTATACTCTGTGCCTGTCTTCATTTCATCATGATGACCATGCTTGTGTTCTGTTATGTTTACTTCTGAGTACTTATTCCGCTGCAAGTAGTTCTTCGCTAAGGAATTTCCTCACCGGCAAATTCATGAGTGAAGAATTCATAAAAATCGCCTATCCCCCCCTCTAGTCGATATAACGCACTTTCAAATACATACCTTGCGACTCGTCAAGACGCATATTGATTATCGCAATGTCATCCCCTGCCACATCAAGCTTCCGCTGCAGCTCGGCAATATCCGTAGTCTGGGAAGAAGCCAGGGGGAAGCAACCTGTGTTTCAGTTAATCAGATTAGTCCTTGAGTATTTCTTCTTGATCCTCCGTTAGCCTCCCATGGGAAGCCAACCTGAGTTTCAGGGGCTACTACCTATACACAGGTACATCTTTGCAAATAAAATATAGTTTAAAAAACTACATCACAAACCACGAAGCCTTTTAGCAGGCTCATGAAGGCTTCATTCAATCCGCTCTTCGCGGACAGAATCTTCTCAATCACCGTACCCATCAAGGTACGTTGTTCCTCCGAGACAGATGCTTTTCGCAGCATATCCCACAATATATCCGGCGTCGCCGGGTCTCCGGAAGCCACTCTGGGAGCATGCCCATCCTTTGAAGGAACCTGTTCACCCGTCTCCAGAATCATCGTTGGCTGAAAACCGGATAGTCTGGGGCCTTCATTATTGGCCCCCGAATCCCGGACAATCGGAGGTCCGCCTTCGGGTACTACCTCTTTCATCCCCTGCACAGCTTGTTGATCAAGAAAAACCCTCTGAGATGACACTTCGGAGTTGTCCGCCTTATTGGGCGAGGAGGTCAGGGGAGGTGTCTCGCTTTCCATCATCTCTGGGAGAGATCTCCCAAAGAAGAGGGTTTCCTGGAAAAACTCTGTGCTGAACTGTAAAAATACACAGGCACGTTACGTAACTCTCCGGTAACAGGAAAGGAGCGGGATGCTATCAAAGCACACCAGATTCACTTACGGTTTGGTTGAGGGTTTGTCCTCATGATGGAGTTTTTCAACGACATCGCCTTCCAAATCCGAGCCGCTCGACGGTAGCATCTTGCCCCTCTTAGGAGACCGCCCCTCCCAACCTTCGGAGGCGGCCCTTTTCCTCCTGAATGGAGAAGGGATACTGGCTTCTCTTTCGCCTTTGTCTTGAAGAAGCGTCGATTCCCAGGACTTCGATGTCGATTTACCTCCAGAATGAAGGTCATCCCGGGTCTTCTCACTCTCCACCTTGCCCTCCCCTGCCGGGTACGGTGCCGGTGCCAGCATCCGTGTTAACACGGAGTCTGCTGAGTCTTTGGGAAGAGGGGCCGGACACCTAATCCGCTCCACTTTCTTTATCCAGCCCTGGAAAATATGGTTTTCTCAGTATCTTATCACAGGATATCTGATGATGAGGTGTTCGGCGGATGAGTACTTACCGGGGTGTCCGGATGGTTATAGTCTAGGCCAGTATCTTCGGTAGTGTCCAACCATTGTTTTCATCTCCCGAAGAATAATTCCCACATTCCTTCATGCGTAGTGCCGAAGAAATTCTGAAGAGTCCGTGGCCCTTCTGGGTTAAACTCCCACAGGCGGAGAGGCCGTCGCTAGCACGGCAGGCTGGGGCGGACTAACAATACCTGAATAACATTGGCGATATTGATATCCTTTTCAATGAGGCTTCCGATGCGACTTTGAAGAGTCCGCACCTCGTCAACTGATCCTCAGTCTAACCCCTTATTAATCCACGATGCAAGCTGAATTTGGGGGCTGGATCGAAACGCAGGCGCAACTACCCACTTGGAACCACGGGGCTCGGTGATATAGAACCACTCCTGCTGCCATAAGTCGGAAGATTCTTTGAAGGATCCTTTTAGCCAAATCGCGCTGGGAAGCTTGCTCACTTAGGCACCACTGCACTCCGCCTACTCCCCCCTATCACTTGCGGTTTCACATTGAAGGTCTTGAGCCACAAGCTAAAGTGTGGAGGAGTTAGGAGGAAGGCTTCGCACGTGACGATAAACGCCGAGATGAGGAGAACGGAGTTCGGGGTGAGATCGTGAAAATCAAGTCCATAATAGAACACGAGCCCCCAGACGAAGGGATTGAGGGCGAACCCTAACCCTCGGAGGAAGTGGGAAACGAACACGACCCTCTCGCCGGATCTAGGGGTAGGGATAACCTGCCCTTCCGCGGGAAGCCAATGGAGGATTCCTGCGGCCAGATATCTTGCCGCCCGAAGCTTCGCGATATCCTCCTCTGTGACAGAAGAAGCCACCCACCGGCCTTGACGGCTGGGTTTGGACATGACTGAGGCTCGCGGAGATTGAAACCTGGGTGTTGGAACTTGAGGTAGTAAGGGTTGAGAAAGAAGCAAGCGTGGAGAAGAAAGACGGGTCTGTACCCCTTTATAAAGGCTGTGAATATCGAACGCCTCCTCCCGGGCCTTAAACCTTGCCATTTCCCAAGGAGTTGTACCCTAAGGACAGTTGGGTTACCCACGTCTGTGTCGATAAAAGAATCTCTTAATAAGGGGACACGATCTCTGCTTGGATAAGACGTGTCAATGACAACCACGTTTTAGAACGCGGGGCCGCAGGCGAAACAACGGTCCGAAATTATGACCGGGCAGACGTCATGTCACGTTGTAAAAAGTTGTCAATGGATTGGACCCGTGGAATATTATGTTCTTTGTGCGGTTGTGTGTGGTGTGTGTTACAGGTCCGGATACAATCATCACGTACGGAGACTATCTTGGAGTTTGGAAGGAAGGGAACCCGCCTTGCAATGCCGAAGACAAATTTGCGCGCCAGACTCCTCGTCATTGAAGCCAGGTTCAGGGGCTATTGAGGGAGTCGTGGACTAAGGGGTCCTCGGGCGCCCGTCCTGTTAGCCATGGGCCGGAATAATGGGTTGTGAAGATACGAAGACCGAAGACTGCACCCGTTTCCGGATGGGACTCTCCTTGGCGTGGAAGGCAAGCTTGGCGACCGAATATGTAGATTCTTTTCCTTTGTAACCGACCTTGTGTAACCCTAGATCCTCCCGGTGTCTATATAAACTGGAGGACTTAGTCTGGAAGGGGAGAGACTCATTACCTTAGTCTTACATGCTAGACTTCTAGGGTTTAGCCATTATGATCTCATGGTAGATCAACTCTTGTAATACTCATATTCATCAAGATCAATCAAGCAGGAAGTAGGGTATTACCTCCATAGAGAGGGCCCGAACCTGGGTAAACATCGTGTCCCCTCTCTCCTGTTACCATCGACCTTAGACGCACAGTTCGGGACCCCCTACCCGAGATCCGCTGGTTTTGACACCGACAATCATGGCGGTTTAGCCGCACTGGTCCTCGACCCAAATATTGATGGATTCCACCTCACGCGAGTCCTCATGGACGGTGGCAGTAGCCTCAACCTGCTCTATCAGGATACGGTGCGCAAAATGGGCATCGATCCATCAAGGATCAAGCCCACAAAAACTACCTTTAAAGGAGTTATACCAGGTGTAGAGGCCCACTTCACGGGCTCAATTACATTGGAGGTTGTCTTCGGATCCCCAGACAACTTCTGAAGCGAAGACTTGATCTTTGATATCGTCCCCTTCCGCAGTGGCTATCACGCACTGCTCGGACGAACCGCATTCGCTCGATTTAATGTGGTGCCACACTATTCTTATCTCAAGCTCAAGATGCCCAGACCATGGAGTGTCATAACAATCAATGGAAACACGGAGCGCTCCCTCCGTACCGAGGAAAACACCACGGCCCTGGCAGCGGAAGTATAGAGCGGCCTTTTAAAGCAGAATTTTAATTCAGCGGCCAAGCTCCCGGACACTATCAAACAAGTCCGGACTACTCCGCAGCATGACAATCCGGCTCATCTGGAGCTAGACTAGCAATTCGACCTCCGTCTCAGTCCCGACCAAGTGGTGGCATATGTACCGCGCGTACATAACTACACACTGAAAATACCATGGGCATAGATGGAAGCATAACCAGACTGTGGTCCACAATACGGCTCGACCTTCCCTGGACACACATACTTTCACTTTTCTTTTTTATCCTTTTCAAGTTTCTTTTCCACAGGCCCCTCGTGGCGGCCTGTTTAGCGGTCCTTTCGAAGGACGGATACACCAAGGCGGCAAGTAGCACAGACGCGTGGGGGGATTTCTAGATGTCTTTCTCGACAGTCATTCTACCTGTTTTCAGGACCCACACGCAAGCTCCCCCCTTGATCTTGGCATGTCAAATAGCCCAGGAGCTTATTGCACTATTTGTACAAATACATTTTGACGTATTATTCTAATTATAATGAAAACAGTTTGCGGCCCAACTTACGTGGCATTGGCTTACTACTTCATTTTTTCGCTATTCTTATCGATTGCACCCGTACACCTTGGTACATTTTAAATTGGCCAGGGGCTTCATTGCACCCCATAATATGGCAACAAAGTCCAAACACTTTTACAGTACAGTTCGGCACCCCGAATTCAGGATTATATGCATTGGCTCCGAATCATGTCTTTGGTCAATAGTTGGGATGCCCGGCTCCTATGGTTACTACCTTACGTTCCTCTCTATCGGCTAGGGTAGTAAAGGGAGAACTACTACGATTGTGTTTCTGGTTTATCCGAGCAAACACCTCAGTAGAGAAAGCTGAAAACTGACTGTCATGATGTGGCGAGAGCTGGTCAGCTATTCGGAGGTTCAAAACCTTTTGCGATTTTCTCCGCCTTGTGCGTCTGATCAGCCTTCACCCGATCAGGTGTCTACAGCACCCTAGTACGGATTAAATACCAACCAGGGGCTGGGCCTATAATTTTTATTTTGTCAAACTCCTATGGCTAAGTGAGGGTGATAAGTTGAATAGTCTGATTGCTTGGTTCGTTGCGCTAAACACCTCCTTGAAGGACCAAACTTTTGGATCAAGAGTGTTTAGATTCCATCCCGAACACCCCCGAACTACCTACGTGGGGGCTAAAGCCGACGACTGACCAACTCTCAGATTTAACAAAACTGCCGCACAGGAGGTAAAATT
Organism: Aegilops bicornis; assembly: GCA_021605145.1. Classification (NCBI taxonomy): domain Eukaryota; kingdom Viridiplantae; phylum Streptophyta; class Magnoliopsida; order Poales; family Poaceae; genus Aegilops; species Aegilops bicornis. Next base: position 344,975,214 of record CM038670.1, read on the forward strand.
TTAAATAATAACAAATAATAACAAGCATTATATTACATATCAGCTTTGTTTCACCATACAGGACATGATAACATGAATATATTCATTCAAAAATAATGTCCTTAGCACATTGCTCCACTACAGTGCGGGGTCCCTCCAGGACATCATCAAAATACCGCTCGGGCGTGCGGTGCTCCTTGCCAGCAGGCGGTCCCTCGGTCACGAGCTTGATGGTGTTCATCTTCGCCCACTGCACCTTGACACGGGCAAAGGCCATCTGTGCACCTTCGATGCAGACCGACCGCTTGATGACGTCGAGCCGGTGGCAAGCATTGACCAACCGCTTCACAAGCCCGAAGTAGCTGCTGGGTATGGCTTCGACAGGCCATAGCCGGATTATCAAATCCTTCATGGCTAGTTCTGCCACCCTATGCAGTTCGACCAACTGTTTTAGCTGATCGCTAAGGGCACCGGATGTTTTGGCGCAAGGTATTGCGACCAGAACAACTTCTCCATTGAGCTCCCCTCTTCGGCTCGGAAGAATTCCGCAGCGTCGGCAACACTGCGCGGTAAATCTGCAAACGCTCCTGGAGAACTCCAAATCCGGGTCAGTAAGAGGTACCTTCTCTTCACATACTTGCTCTGCATAATAAAAGCTTTACCCGCCGTGATTTTCCTGGCCTCCTGGATTTCCTGGAGGGCGCCTTGGGCTTCGACCCGGGCATCTTGCGCGATTTGGCGGGCCGCGGCAAGTTCAGACTTTTGATCCGCAATGTTGCGCTCCAAAGACTCGCATTTCTTCACGGCATCTTGGAGCTCTTGCTGGACCTCACCGACCCTGGCCTCGTGCTTTTCACGGGCGGCTTGTTCCTTGGCCGGTCTCTCCTCGGCCTCTGCTAGCGCCTTCTTGAGGGTCTCCACCTCGGTTGCCACTCCTAGAGATATCATGGCACTCTGATTAACACAAACAGTTCATATCTCTCTATATATCTGAACAGGTCATTAAATACCTTGCTTATCCTCCAGCTGCTTTCTTGCTTGACCAAATCCAGCGAACAACCCGATGATGATCGCTGGGAGCTGTCGTGGGCCGGGCAGTAGTGCATGATTTAACATGTTAAAACCATGGAATAAAGGAGCTGGAATATATGTGTGTGTCTTTGAGTACTTACGATTCGGCCAGGGGCTTATCCCTGGGGCGCCACTCGGAGCTGCTATCAGTGTCCCCCGCGGGGTTATCCGCGAGGGAAACCTTCCCCTTCTTGGACGCCTCTGCCTCCAGCTGCATGGAGGCCGTCCTTTTCTTCCTTCCCCCCCTTGGGGGGAGAGTTGCTTTCGTCGTCCTCCTCCTCATCGTCGGTGGCAGGTGGAGTGGGTTTTGGCGTCTTCCGATGTCATGTCCGAGATGCCCTTATGGCGGAGGCCACCTCTGGTCCCCTTGGCCTTCTTCTCCGGCACGTGATAGGGCGCCAGAACCAGCATCTTCGTTAGAAGCGGGATGGTTGGGTTTTCGGGCAGTGGAGCCGGACACTGAATCCACTCCCCCTTCCTTGTCCAGCCTTGAAAAAACAAATAGGGAGGCTTAGATATCTTCCTTGAGTATACCAGTAAAGGGGCCACCTTGAAATACGAAAAACTTACCGGACTGGCGGGATGGGCCAAGTCGTGCCCACGGTCCTCGGTCGTCTTCAGCCACGACTCGTTGGACTTGAAAAGCAGCTTCCGGATGTCTTCGTGCGTAGTGCCGAAGAACTGTAGCAAGGTCTGGTGCTTGGCCGGATCGAACTCCCACAAATGGCAAGTCCGGCTTTGGCATTGTCGGTGTACTAGAGTAGGGGTACCCTAGTATCCCGAACTTGTGCACGGGCAGTTGCAGCCCTCCGCGGCGAGGCTTACCGGGTGATCTCCAAGGTCCTTCGTGTTTCCTTTGGAGCCATTCAAGAACAAACTATTTAAGCCAAGGAGACAAGACCCCGGCAAGAGGAGCTTGCCGGGAAGGCCACCCATGGCACATAGGAGACAAGGCCCCGGCAAGAGGAGCTTGCCGGGAAGGCCACCCTGTGCACTTACAAGACGAGGCCCCGGCAAGAGGAGCTTGCGGGAAGGCCCGATGAGCGACAAGCTTCCGGGCGCGACAAGATAACAACCGCGAGGCGCTTGCGCGGCAGACCACCTCTGTACCTACGCTCCGGTAGCATCCATTAACGTGTCGCCACAGGGCCTTTCCGGTAGCGGCGTGGCGAGAGGCTGTGCAGCGCGGTGCGAGGTGGCAAACGGCCACGACAAGTTTGCCATCGTGGCAGACGGTGGCGCCCACGACGATCCCTGTTTGCCTTTATTAGGGCGACAAGATGGGCATTTAATGCCTTTGTCCCCGCCGAGTTAGGTATATTACATCAGACACTGTACAAGTAGGTGTACCCACCACTAGTTTTACATTTGTACCCCGTCTACGTTGCCACTGTCGGAGCCCCTTTGAGCATATAAAAGGAGGCCCATGCATAGCGTAGAAAGGGTTGGTTGGTCGATCGATTCCCTCCTGTGCTCAGTCTGCTAGCGTGTTTCGTCTGCATCTTGTAGCATTCGAGCGCTCCTGAGCAAGAGCATAATACACCTAGACATGCAGCAAGAGGGAGTGTTTTCTCTCCGGAGAGCTCCGAAGCTAGGTAAAACCTCTCGCGTGTTTCGCCTCGATCTGCTCTTCGTGCGACCTCCGCTCCCCGCCGAACCGAAAGGGGCTCGGTCCGCCGGCCCCATAGGTGTTCGTGGGCCAGATCAGCCTGCCCCGACATCTTTGGCGCGCCAGGTAGGGGGGCGTCGAGGTTGTGTGAACCTGATCCGGCGTCCACGCGAGCTAGATCTTCATCATCTTCGTCAACATGCCACCGAAGAAGAAGGCTTCGGCGGCAGAAGCCCCGTCCGCGTCGAACCCACCACCACAGGAGCAAACAGGTGGTGGGGTAGACGCCGGCGAAAGGATAGATGACGACGGGGGAGCTCACGATGCTGCCAAGTCCAAGGACAAGGCCGCGCAGACCTCGGCGTCCGTGCATGTACCGCGCCCGTCTCAGGAGGCGCGGGACCGACAGCGTCATGGCATTCACAATGCCATACGCTCGTTGGACCGGGATCGAGCTGGAGGATCTCGGGACGTTCAAGACCAGCATGCACGCCAACATGCTGGCACGAGCGAGGCACGGTCGCTCGGACGGGATACTGCTCCTTCTAACATAGATAGAAGTCCGGGCATATCCCGCTCCTCGCGCCGTTCGCCACTGCCACCCACTACTCCAGCAGAAGCTCTGGCGAGAGCCCAACTACTCCTGGATTACCCTCCAACGACCGACATGGTCGACGAGTGGAGGGCCACCATACAGAGTCTCATCGGCTTCGCCAACGGCGACGCCTTGACAACCAAGTGCGTCGCTGCCGCGGCAGGACCGCCAAACGCGAGCCGGTGGCGACAAGACCGGTGGGGGTGCAACCACCATGCACTCTCCACCCCAAAGGCCAAGATCGCAGACTCGCCGGATCCACCTCGACAGCGACTCCACTGCGTCATCAGATCCACGAGCTCATCGCGATCAGCGCCAAGTGCTACACGATCGACAGCAAGAGGACGCTCGAACTCGCATCGAGCGCCAAAGAGAAGCGCGACGTCAAGCCGACAAGCATGCCGGGCCCTCTGTCGACATGCACGCGCCAGAGGAACCAGGCGACTTGCCGTCAGACGCGGTAGGTTGCCCTGCGTTCACTCGTGAGCTGCGGCAAGTCGATGGCCCAAAGAAGAAAAACTTCAAGCCAGACGTACCGGAGAAGTACGACGGCAAGACGCATCCGTGGGAGTTCCTCAACATCTACACCATCGCGGTGCAGGTTGCCGGGGGGCGAGACGACAAGATCCTTGCCAACTACTTCCTGCTGGTGCTCAAGCCCAATGTCAGGTCCTGGCTCATGCACTTGCCGGACAACTCCATATCTTCTTGGGCAGACATATGCCATCAGTTTGTCGGCGCCTTACAAAGTGACCACAAACCCCATGGCCAAGAAATGACCTTCATCTGCATCGCCCGGAAGGAAGGAGAGCCCCTGCGCAAGAAGTATATTCAAAGGTTCAGCTGTACAAAGACAACATCCCAGATGTCCACCCCGCCACGGTGATCAGCGCGTTCCATCGAAGCGTCGCGAAACCGCAGGATGCGGAGGAGATGGCGATGTGCAAAATCAGAGACGTCGATGAGCTACTCGCCCTGGCCGACAAGTGTGCACGTGCTGAGGAGGGGAGAAGACTCCCCGGAGAGAATACCGAAGCAAGAGGATCTGACAGTGAGGAGACCGCCCCGGCAAAGAAGAGCCGGCGGCGGGGCAAAAGGAAAAAAAAGGCAGAGATGTGCTAGTTGTCAAGCAGTCCGGCAACGGAGGTGGCGACAAGAACGCCAAGGCTGGCGGCTCCGGCAAGGAGGTTGCCGCTGGCGCCAACCACCAATCTGTGGCGGCCGCCGACAAGCAGGACGGCTCCGGCAAGCAAGATCTTGCAAGATCCACCGCACCAAGGGTCATGACCTCCAGAGCTGCAAGAAGGTCGAGCAGCTTGTCGAGCAACAGAAAGCTGAATACGAACGACGCGACAAGGAGAAGGCCCAGGAAGGTGCTGGAGGAGTAAGCAAGAAACGTCCCGGCCGGGGAGGACGCCGCGGCAAGGCCAAGCAGCGGCAATGAGACAGACCTCCCCGCGGCCGCGACAAGGATGAAGACGAAGACGACGATGAAGACATGGATGATGACGAGGCCGATGAGCAGGAGTTCCAGAAAGCCACAGAGGTCCTGTGCGTTGACGGCGGTGCATCTCTGCACACCTCCCACCGCCAGCTCAAGCAGTGGATGCGGGAGGTCAATGCAGCAGAACCATCCATCGAGTCACGCAAGCCTGCGAAATGGTCCAGACGCCTATCATCTTTGACATTGAGGACCACCACGATCACAGAATAGCGGTCGGGTGCTTGCCGATGTTGGTTTCACCAACTATCCGCAACCTCAAGGTCACCAAGATGCTAGTTGACGGCGGGGCCGGCTTGAATCTGATCTCCTCCGCGGTGCTCCAGAAACTCCAGATCCCTGATGGCGAGCTCGAAGAGACCGGCACTTTCCAAGGAATTAATCCGGGAAGGAGCAAGCCGAAGGGAAAGATCACGTTGCCGGTGACATTTGGCAGCGAGTTGAACTTCAGGACTGAGAGGGTCACCTTTGATGTTGCTGACTTTCCGTTGCCTTACAATGGAATACTTGGCCGTCCAGCACTCGTCAAATCTATGGCGGCCTCTCACTACGCCTACAACCTCTTTGAAGATGCCAGCCCGATAAGCGTCATCTCATCCCCGGCGACAAGAAGGATGCCCTTATCTGCGCCGACAAGATCTACCGGGAAGCAAAGAGCCGCGACAGTTGCAAGCCACTTGCCGCTGAAGCTCCCGGGGGGAAGAAGAAGACCAAGTCCGGCAAGAGCTCTGATGCCCACTCCGGCAAGCGCACCTCTTCGGAGTGTTGCGCTACCGTCGAGGACGCACCATCGAGCTCCACCGGCAAGTATAAGAAGACGATGGCAGCTCCACCAGAGACCAAGAAGGTGTTCGCCAAGGAGGACGGCACTGGTGGTACCTTCACCATTAGTGCCTCTCTTGACCCTAAATAGGAAGGCGCGCTCGTTGCTTTCCTGCGGGCGAACGTCGACGTGTTTGCATGGCAACCGTCCGACATCCCCGATGTTCCCAGGAAAGTAATTGAGCACCATCTTGCCGTTTGTCCTCATGCACGGCCCGTCAAGCAGAAAGTCAGGAAGCAAGCAGTGGAGCGTCAAGAGTTCATCGCGGAAGATATCAAGAAACTGGAAGCAGCAGGCCTTGTCGGAGGGCACTCCATCCCACGTGGTTGGCCAATCTCGTAGTTGTATCGCCAAGGCTAACGGAAATGGAGGCTTTGTATCGACTTCTGAGATGTCAATAAAGCTTGTCCCAAAGATCCATTTCCCTTGCCGCGCATCGACAGATTGTTGACTCCACGGCCGGATGTGATTTGCTTTCATTTACGGATGCATATTCAGGATATCATCAGATCTCATGGCGTAAGAGGATGAGGAGAAGACCGCATTCATCACCCCATGTGGCACATACTGTTTTGTACGAATGCCCTTCGGGTTAAAGAATGCTGGTTCAACGCTTTGCAAGAGTAGTTCATGATGCTTTTGAGCCGCAAATGCATGTAAATGTGGAAGCCTACATGGATGACATAGTGGTCAAAAGCAAGGATAAGGCGACCGTAGTTCAAGATTTAGATGAAACCTTTACAAATCTGCAAGATCAACCTCAAGCTCAACCCCGAGAAGTGCGTGTTTGGAGTCCCTTCCGCAAGCTTCTCGGGTTCTTCGTGTCTCAATGAGGAATTGAAGCCAATCCCGACAAGATCAAGGCCATTGAGCAGATTGAAGCACCAAAACACGTCCAAGGCTGCGAAGACTTGCCGGTTATGCGTAGCTGCTCTCAGCAGGTTTATCTCTAGGTCTGTTGAGCGCGCCCTGCCATTTTTCAAAATCTTGAAAAAAGCAGGTCCGATGCAATGGACTCCGGAAGCGGAGGCAGCGTTGCAGGACTTGAAGAGATACCTGTCCTCCCCTCCAACACTTGTCGCACCTAAGCCACAAGAGAAGTTGCTGCTATATATAGCGGCGACCAATCAAGTGGTTAGTGCTGCGTTAGTAGCGGAGAGGGAGGCGGATGTTGAGCTAGCAACCACAACAGACACATCCAGCACCAAGCAGGGGGCTTCGCTATCAAGCTCTGGTCCCGACAAGGACGGATCTGCGCAGACGCATGAACAGATGCAGAAAAGGATGGTGCAAAGGCCCATTTACTTTGTCGGTTCCTTCTGCAGGGGGCTAGGTCAAGGTACTGGTGTGCAGAAATTGCTTTTCGGCCTCCTCATGGCCTCGAGAATGCTGCGCCATTACTTTCAGGCACATGAGATCACGGTTGTCACTCGCTTTCCGCTAAAGAGGATACTGCAGAATCTAGAGGCAACAGGCAGGATTGTCGATTGTGCACTGGAACTGTCAAGCTTTGGCCTCAAGTTTGAGAGCACTTCAACTATCCAAAGCAGAGCATTGGCGGAGTTCATAGCAGAATGGACACCAACGCCAGATGAAGAAATTCCGTAAAACGAAAGCGCCCCGTCAAGGAAACAAGCAAAGAGTGGCTGATGTACTTTGATGGTGCCTTCTTGTCGCAAAGGCGCCCGGTGCCGGGCGTCTTGCTTGTCGCACCCACCGGAGAGCACCTCAAGCACGTAGTCCAGATGCACTTTCCCAAGGAGCAAGCAACAAACAATACAAAGAGAGTATGAAGGTTTGCTTGCGGTCTCGTGGATCGCAGTGGACCTTGGGATCAAGAAGCTCATTGTCAGGGGTGACTCACAACTCGTTATCCGCCAAGTGAACAAGAACTATCAGAGTCCGTTGATGGAAGCTTATGTTGATGAAGTGAGGAAGCTAGAAGAGCACTTTGACGGCCTACAAATGGAATACATTCCGAGAGCTCAGAACGACATTGCTGATGGCTTGTCAAAGTGCGCCGCACTTAAGTTACCTGTGGAACTAGGGATTTTTGTGCTCAAGCTAACTCAGCCGTCCGTAACACCACCAACAGGACAGAGCAAGAAGAGGAGGTTGATCTCTGGTGACTACTTTCCGGCAGAGCTTCCCGAAGCTGCCGCCACGAAGGTCCCCAAGATCGACAAAGAACAGAGCCGAGGGCAGTCTGCTCCGACAAGCCCTGTGGTTTGCTTTGTTGAAGCAAACGCCCCGACAAGTTTTGCTCGGCAAGCTTGCCGCTGAACGTCAAGCTTCCGCTGAGCCGCAGGTTCTTGCCGTGGAAGCTGATGTTCCCTGCAGCAGCAGATGGGCCTTTAGTCCTTGTTGTCGAGCTGCAAGCTCCAAAGATGGGCGCAGCAGATTGTCCATTTCCTTCAGACAGAGAACTTCCAAGAGCAAGAAGAAGCGGAAAGAGTAGCCCGGCAGTCAAGTATGTACCAGTTTGTCGACAAAGACACTGCATGTAAGAAGACTCAACGGGGTGAAATTGAAGTGTATTCATCGGGAAGACGGACAAAGCTGTTGGCAGAGAGATACATGGAGGCATATGTGGTCACCACATTGGCGCCAGAGCACTTGCCACAAAGCTGCTCAAAGAAGGTTTCTTTGGCCGACAGCCTCCAAGATGCAACCGCACAAGTAACCAAGTGTGAAGCGTGCAAGGCCCATTCCAAGCAGATACACCAGCCAGCTCAAGCTCTCCAGACGATCCCTTTATCCTGGCCATTTTCGGTCTGGGGGCTCGACATCCTCGGCCCCTTCCCCCGAGCTGTCGGGGGCTTTGAGTACTTGTACGTCGCAATCGACAAGTTCACAAAGTGGCCGGATGTGGAAGCAGTGAGGAAGGTGACAGCACAGTCAGCAGTCAAGTTCTTCAGGTCGATTGTTTGCCGTTTCGGAATCCCTAACAGGATCATCACCGACAACGGCATTACGCTTCACAAGACGCACCTTCATGCAAGACGCCCAAGATCTTGGCGCCAAGGTCTGCTTTCGCTTCGCATTGCTCATCCGAGGAGCAACGGTCAAGCGGAGAGGGCAAATGCTGAAGTGCTGCGCGGGCTCAAGACCAGAAATTTCGACAGGCTGCGCTAGTGCGGAAGAAACTGGATAGAGGAGCTGACGGTGGTTCTTTGGTCAATCAGGACGACGCCAAACCGAGCCACTGGCCAGACACCTTTCGCTCTAGTCTATGGAGCAGAGGCAGTTCTCCCCACGGAACTCGTATACGGATCGCCTCGAGTGCTCGCTTATGACGAGCTTGAGCAAGAGCAGCCGCGACAAGATGACGCGCTGCTCCTTGAGGAAGATCGTCTTCAGGCTGCTGTACGAGCTGCTCGGTACCAGCAAGTTTTGCGCCGCTACCATAGCCGCAAAGTCAATGCCAGAAGTCTCGAGGAAGGCGACCTTGTTCTTCGGCGCATTCAGTCCGCCAAGAATTCCAACAAGTTGACGCCAAGTGGGAAGGCCCTTATCCGGTGAAACGAGTCACTAGGGCTGGCGCTGCGCTTTGAGACCGAAGATGGCATTCCGGTGAGCAACCCCTGGCATATTGAGCATCTTCGTAAGTTTTACCCGTAGGGCGCGGTTGCCGGAACCTGTTCCGGCAACCACCTTTTGTACAAGTCTTGCTGCTGATGCATGTAATCCTTTGTACAAAGCCGAGAACCACTTGCATCAAGAAGCTTAGCGTGCTTCGCACACCTTGTCGATTTCATGCTGTTTACTTCTATTTTGCATGCATTATCTCGACACTTTGTGCAGCACCTACCCCTGGTAAGTGATAACGAGCCACAAGGCTCTATATCTTTATTTTCTCTTCTTTCTCTTTCTCAAAGAAAGGAAGGTTCCCCCGCACACAAGTTTGCCGGGGGGGAAGGAGAAGATAATGGTGTGGACCAAGCATCGCTCAAGGAAGTTTAACCTTATCGGGAAGCAAACGACAGAAAAGCTAAGTTGCCAAAGTTTGAGCAATCAGTTTTAAAATTTTTAAGTTATTTTCCTTGAACGAATCGAACTTTGTATGGAAAACCTGTGCAGAGGAACCAACTCAGTAGCTAGTTGCGCCTTACTTTGTTTCGAGTCCGCTCAACAACTTAAGTGAGTCATGACTAGTTGCGACAAGGTTGTTATCGGAGCGGCTCCGCCAAAGAGTGCCGACGTCTCAAGACTCGGCCTTCATGGCTCAGTGCCAGCGACAAGTTCCCTAAAAGCGTAAGGCGAAAACATACAAAGGAAGGAATCAAGTAAAGGAAATAGCATAGCAATTGACATCCAAAATAAAGTTATATTACAAGATAGCTTGCCGCAGCTCTAATGGATTGTTCCTATGACATGACTAGCAGCAGCAAGAGCAAGAGAAAACGGGCGGCCTAATCTACGCGACCACCCTCAACCCTCTTAATCACGCTCACCCTGTCCACAATGGGTGCGACAAGGGTCTTGAGCGCCTCCACATCGGCATCCGGTGGCAGAGACTTGAGGACGTTGGTGAAGTTGAGGCCCGGGTTGCGGAAGGCCACCTTCATCAGCACCTTTTGGAGGGCTCCAGCAGATCTGGCGCGACTCCTCGGCCAGCTGTTTTGGGACCTCTTCCCGGAGTCGCTGTAGGCCCGTCACCACGCCCTTGAAGAATAAGCTAAGCTTGGCGCTGGGTTGGAGGTGCTCGTCGGAGGAGTATCCAAGATCCACCATCCCCAGCTCCATCAGCTCGCTGTGGATGGCGGCAGCAGTATCCACGAGACCTTCAGTCCAGTGCTCCACACTCTCCCTCAAGGCGCTCTGGGTGGCAACGGCATTCGCCAGCAGCTCCTCGTCGGCCTTGATCTTCTCCGTCAAGGCCGCCTCCCGCTCCTTGGCGCCTGGCCCAACACCGAGTCAAAGTAGTCAACTTCAACTCCAGTGTCATTGGAGTCCCGGCGGCGCTGAGCTCCTTGCTCCTCTCGGCGAGACGACCTCGCAGCTCGCCAAGAGTGTAGGCGCCCTTCTCGGCCAGTGCTTGAGTGCGGCAAGCTCCTCGCCGCTCTTCTTGAGGCTGGCCTCCAACTGCGCCACCTTCGTCTCCAGCTCTTTCTTGGCGGCCTCGGCAGCATCTTTTGCCTCCTTGAGGGCCCCGCCAAGTGTTCCCTCGCGCATGGCGAGATCCTCCTCGTGGCTGTCCAGGTTGACCTTCCGCTGCGCCAGCTCGCTTTCTTGCGCAGACAGCTTCTCGGCGGCAAGCCGCTGTTCCTCCTCAGCTGCAGCCTTCTCGAGGATGAAGGCCGTGCGCTCCTCGGCGAGTTGCTCCCGCTCCTCCGCCAAAGATCGGAGAGCTTCCTGGTTGCGGCCCCGGAGCTCCTCCATGGCGCTTCTCAATATCTGCTCCGCCATGACAAGTGCCTCCGGGACACCAGTTTGGCTTGTCGGGCGCGGTAGAGCGACGGCAGCTTCATAGCTGCTCCTCCTCGGGCTCGCCGCTGCTTTGCTTAAGCGCGTCAACTAGCGTCAGCCAATGAGGCGAGCAGCTCTTCATCGAAGGTTTCTCCTTCGCCGGGCGCCTCGAACTCGACTCCCATGGGAGCTTGATGAACACGCCGTCGCCGGCCTTCAAGTAGGCGCCGGGCTGGGGCTCTTCGGAGCCTGACGCTGCAGCAGCGGCGGAGGGATCGGTGGTCGGTGTAGCGCCTGGCGCTCCTGCGCCTCGTGGTCGTCGGTCGATCGCCGGACTCGCCCGGCTCTGCGGCTGCAGCTGCGGCCTCTTCGCGAGGCTCGTCGGCGGGCTTCTTCTTCCACGGCGGCGGTCTTGTTGCTGGCCCTCCTCGCCGGCGACTTCGGTCTCCATTGGTTCTGTGGCAGATGGATCTGATGACCGGAAAGGATAGAAAATTCAAGCAAATATTCAAAAATAAAATCAGAAAAAGAACCCAAGGGAAATTTTCAGGCAAGAGGATTGCCTGCGATGGGATCTGCAGCCGCGGTCTCAACCACAGGAGGGTCGCTGGTGCTATCCCTTGCCGGAGAACTGCCCCTTGCCGGAGAAGCCTCCCTTGCCGGAGAACGCTCCCTTGCCGGGGGATCCTCCCTTGGCGGTGTAGTCGAAGCAGATGGCATGTCAGGAGCGGCTTCAGGGCACTCCTGGCGGGGCTGCTCTGCTCCTACACAAATCAACAGTCAGATATCAGCAAATAAAGAGCACCCATGCACGTCTAACAGCAAGAAGTAAATCATACACTTACGCTGGGGGCTGCGGTGGGGGCTGCTTTGGGGGAGAGTTGCCTCATCCGGCAAGGTTGTCTCGGACGCGCCTCCTGCCGCAGAGGTTCGCCTCGACGACAATCACCGGGTCTTGGCCCTCTTGACATCCTCCGGGCCAGCATCACGAAAAGGAATGGATTCCGAGTAAAGCAGATCAGACACAAGACAAGGCAACAAATCAAGAATTACAAGTACAACAAGGAATCTTACTCTTCCTCTTCCTCGCCGAGCTGAGCTGGAGAGGTCGACTCTGGCCCGCCTCCCAGACGACGAGGCGGAGGAGTGGGCTCCCTTGGACGCTTGGCGGGAGCAGGACCGGTGGCTCGCGAGGGCCCCCGCCAGCTTGCCGCAGAGCGGTGTGAGGTGCTCCTGCAACAAAGTGCTTGTCATGTGGAGCGCCACAAGGGCGCTGCGGGTTGCTGGCCCGTCTGCCACCCCCGCTGCGCCCCTGCCCTGCGAAGACGCTTTCGGTGGAGCCGGTGGCTCCGGCCATGACAAGCTGCTTGGAGGTGGAGAGGATGCGCCAAGGCGGCTCGCCTGAAGTCGGCTTCAGGCTCGGCAAGCTCTTCCTCGTCGACGAACTCCTTTCGCTCGACAAGGCTTGCCGCCTCGGCTGCCTCTGCCTCCTCCACAGTAAAGCCGAACTCACCCGCGGCAGCGGCTGCTGCCGCCTCTTCTAGCTTGGTGGCGATGCGCTGCATCTCGTCGTCAGGGGTGTCGCGGGTGAGGCCCCTCTGCTCATTGGGGCGGACCGGCATCTCCACCAAGTTTTCGAAGAACTGCCGCACGGCGTCATCCGCCGGCTCTTGCCAAGTGGGGACGATTCCGTGGGAATCACAAAACGGCATCATTGCACGGATGCGGTCGAGCGACGAGTTGTTGCACAGCGGAACGACACCCCTCGGCAACCTAAACATCTCCGGATGATCAGGATCATGCTTGAACAGCTCTAAGAGCATTGCGTCAAGCTCCAAGATGCTGAAGTTGAAGTTTAGGCCTGGGCGCAGCCTCATGATGTCTCAAGGGCGTTCTGAAATTCCCAAGGTGTCTCCTTCTCTCCTGCAAGAAGCGATGGCGGGCGGCGAAGAAAATCCGCGCCTAACGGTGCCAATAGTGAGTCCGCAAGTCCGAGGCGGAGGATTCGGTAATGCTGCGATCTTCAGCCAAGCGTCCTCCGGGGCCAGATTGCTCCAATCATTGCCGCAGACTACTAGGGTTTAGTATTTGGGCGGTAAAAGGCTGCGGGTTCTCCTCAACGATCCAGCACCAATCTGCCCTCCACTCCTCCCATTTGCTACGGAGCTCCCCCTCTAGATAGGCCTCCTTCTTGCCAACCCTAGAGACCCAAGCAATTCCTCCGGCAAGGGGCTCTCCTCTCTCGGCTCGGGGCAAAAAGAAGTGACGGAAAAGAGCTACATTCGGGTGGACTCCGACAAAGTTTTCGCAGAGGTGTGCGAAAACTGCCATGGTCAGAACGGCGTTGGGGGTGAAATCAAGGAGGCGGAACCCGTAGGTATTCATAATGTCGCAAAAGAACTCAGAGAAGGGCAGGCAGAGCCTGCAGTAGAAGAAAAGCGCGAAGAAGGGATACCCGTCGGGCCAGTTCTGCAGCGGCGGGGAGTACTCAGGCTTGTGGATGCGCTGCGTCTCCGCCGACCGAAGAGGTAGTAGTTCTCCCTCAGCTCCCTCGCGGCGAGCTGAGGGGGAAGACGCCCGCTCCTTCCAAGTAGCGGCCAAGAAGTCAAGCGCCTCGGCCGACTTCACGGTCTTCCCCTTGTCGGCTTTCGGGCCCATGGCGGAGGCACTGGTGGAAATGGGGGGAGGAGCGCCGCTCTCTTTTCAGCCTTGAAGAGAAGGGGGGAGCAGCGGTGGTTTTTTGATGGGATAGCAACCGGCAAGGTAGGCGATGTGCCCCTGCTTCCCCTGCTTATAAAGGGGGAGGGGCGGACGCCCGATTTCCGAATAAAGAAACCCCCACGACCTCGCCCACGATCTCTCACACGACGCCACGCTCGGTGCGTGCTGCTTCGTGGGGGACGTGGTGGGTCGGGGTGAGTTATGGTGTGACCCGGCCGCAGCGGTGCCCATGCCTGTTTTGGGCTGGCCCAACAGCGCCGGCACTGCAGTGTGGCCCAGCCGGGGGCTCTGCCGGTGTACTAGAGTAGGGGTACCCTAGTATCCCGAACTTGTGCATCGGCAGTTACAGCCCTCCATGGGCCGAGGCTTACCGGGTGACCGCCAAGGTCCTTCGTGTTTCCTTTGGAGCCATTCAAGAACAAAGTATTTAAGCCAAGGAGACAAGACCCCGGCAAGAGGAGCTTGCCGGGAAGGCCACCCATGACACATAGGAGATAAGGCCCCGGCAAGAGGACGACCACCCCAGGCACTTACAAGACGAGGCCCCGGCAAGAGGAGCTTGCCGGGAAGGCCCGGTGAGCGACAAGCTTCCGGGCGCGACAAGATAACAACCGCTGCGAGGCGCTTGCCGTGGCAGACCACCTCTATGTACCTACGCTCCAGCGCATCCATTAACGTGTCGCCCTGGGGCCTTTCCAGGCGCGCGTGGCGAGAGGCTGTGCAGCCAGCGGTGCGAGGTGGCAAACGGCGCTGACAAGTTTGCCATCGTGGCGGACGGTGGCGCTTCGACGGTCCCTGTTTACCGTTAGGGCGACAAGATGGGCATTTAATGCCTTTGTCCCCCGCCGCCGAGTTAGGTATATTACACTGCAGACACTATACACGAGGTGTACCCACCACTAGTTTTACATTTGTACCCCGCCTAGGTTGCCACCGTCGGAGCCCCTTTGAGCATATAAAAGGAGGCCCATGCGCAACGTAGAAAGGGTTGGTTGGTCGATCAGTTCCCTCCGTGCTCGGCCTCCTCGTTAGCTTCGTCTGCATCTTTGTAGCATTCGAGCGCTCCTGAGCAAGAACGCAATACACCTAGACATGCAGCAGTAGGAGTGTTTTCTCTCCGGAGAGCTCCGAAGCTGGGTAAAACCTCTCGCGTGTTTCGCCTCGATCTGCTCTTCGTGCGACCTCCGCTCCCCGCCGAACCGAAAGGGGCTCGGTCCGCCGGCCCCATAGGTGTTCGTGGGCCAGATCAGCCTGCCCCGACAGGCATGGAAGGATCCGGCGAACTAGAATCACCTGGATCACATTGACAAGCTTGATGTTTTTGTCTACCATGCTCCGGATGCGTGTCTGGAGCATTGTCAGCTCATCCGACGAACACTAGTTCAGGCCCTTCTCTAGCCAGGAGGTGAGCCGCATCGGGGCTCCGGACTGGAATTCGGGAGCCGCGGCCCAGGTGGCTTCGCGAGGCTCTGTGACGTAGAACCACTGTTGTTGCCACCCTTTGACGGTCTCCACGAAGGTACCTTTGGGCCATGTGACGTTGGGCATCTTGCTCACCATGGCGCCTCCGCACTCTGCATGCTGGCCACCCACCAGCTTCGGCTTCACATTCAAGATCTTTAGCCACAATCCGAAGTGGGGTGGGATGCGGAGGAAGGCCTCACACCCGACAATGAATGTCGAGATGTTGAGGAAGGAGTTGGGGGCTAGATCGTGGAAATCCACCCCGTAGTAGAACATGAGTCCACGGATGAATGGGTGAAGAGGGAATCCCAATCCACGGACGAAGTGAGGGATGAATACCACCCTCTCATGGGACTCCGGGGTGGGGATGATCTGCCCCTAGGCAGGAAGCCGATGGGCGATTTCCGGGGCTAAGTACCCGACCTCCCGGAGCTTGGTGATGTCCTTCTCCTTAACGGAGGAAACCATCCACTTTCCCTGCGCTCCAGATCCAGAGATGGCGGGAGTGCTTTCTTGAGGTGGAAAGAATGAGAACTTGGGTGCTGGAGCTCGAGAATGGGTAGGCAGAGAGAGAGAGAAGGCGTGGGTGGAAAAGGGTGAACCCTTATCTCCTTATAAAGGCATGGAATATCAAGCGCCTCCCCACTCGCCTTAAAACTCGCTTATTCCCCAAGGGTCGTATAGACGGCACGGTTGGACTACCCATGCCCGTATTGATGAGAATCCCGCAATAAGGGGACACGATCTCTGATTTGACAAGACGGGCCAATAAAACCGCATCTTGAAATATGGAGCGGGAGGCTAAAAACGGTTCAAAATAATAACCAGGCAGGGATGTGATGTCACGCTACAAAAAGTTGTCAGCAGATTGGACTCGTGAAATATTATACTCTCCGTGGTTGTGTGTGGTACTTGTTTTGCGGAGGCGGACACGTTTTCAATGTTTGAAGGATGCGTTGGAGTATTCGGAAAAGGAACCCGCCTTGCAATGCCGAAGACAATTTGCGCGCCGGACACCGCATCATTGAAGCCTAGTTCAGGGGCTACTGAGGGAGTCCTTGATTAAGGGGTCCTCGGGCGTCCGACCTGTTGGACATGGGCCAGACTGATGGGCCGAGAAGATACAAGACAGAAGACTCTCTCCCTTGTCCAGATGGGACTCTCCTTGGCGTGGATGGCAAGCTTGGTGTTCAGATAAGAAGATTCCTTTCTCTGCAACCGACTTTGTACAACCCTAGTCCCCTCCGGTGTCTATATAAACCGAAGGGGTTAGTCCGTAGAGACACCGATAATCATAGTCATACAGGCTATACTCCTAGGGTTTTAGCCATTATAATCTCGTGGTAGATCAACTCTTGTAATACTCATATTCATCAAGATAAATCAAGCACGAAGTAGGGTATTACCTCCATAGAGAGGTCCCGAACCTGGGTAAACATTGTGTCCCCTGTCTCTTGTTACCATCGACCTTAGACGCACAGTTCGGGACCCCCTACCCGAGATTTGCCGGTTTTGACACCGACAGCCGCCTTCCACCGTTCTCTCCATCGAGGCGTTCCCTCGCACTTCCTTTCCCCTTCGGCTGCCTCTCCTGGAGCCCAATGAGAGCAGGCCGGGCCTCCGCCCAGGTGCTCCTTTTGCCCTTCTCGCCTTCGACGGCTGCACCTAGGAGGAGAGGGACAAGCAAGGGCATTACGGAGCACTTATCTTTTTTCAATCTTAAATCTGTAGGCAATCACCAAATTTTATTTCAAATAATCTAATCTCTCGAGTCCATATTTGTGTTCTGTAATGCTTGTACTTGTGTTAGCATATGAATGAAAAAGATGAGCCTTGCCGGGAACCCGTGCATGTGTATGTCCATGCAGAGGAGGAGTGCCTCTTTAATAAAAATAAACGAGTTTTCCCCGGCAGGATATCCTACCGGCACCCTCTTTGTCTGCCGGAGAGCTCCGTCTGCCGGGGAACAGACAGAGGGGCCAGCCCCGCGCCAACTCCTTTTTACCAAAGGCTACTACGACCATCCTGACTGAAGCAACGTTCGAGTCATAGATGGGAGCACCTAAGTATCAAAAGAGAGGCGAGGTTTTCTCATGCAAAGTTATAGCT
The DNA here is from genome assembly GCA_021605145.1 of Aegilops bicornis. Lineage (NCBI taxonomy): Eukaryota > Viridiplantae > Streptophyta > Magnoliopsida > Poales > Poaceae > Aegilops > Aegilops bicornis. The sequence goes on from CM038670.1 coordinate 344,992,495, forward strand.
TTACAGAACACTAATGGACAAGAGATAAAACTTATCTGTTTGGCTTTGTAGGGAATCGCTGTGCCGTGCAATCTTCTCGTCCTTTGTCGAAGCCAAGTTCACGGCAGGAACCTGCAACTCCATGTAGATGAGAATGAATGTATGCATCCTATCTATATGCATATGCAAATGCTCATGAAATACTTATGCAGTGATCTAGGTGTGCTCGTGCATGCATGCAATCTTAGTTGCCCCCCCCCTACAGCGCTTTGATACGTCTCCATCATTTCTACTTTTCCAAACACTTTTGCCCTTGTTTTGGACTCTAACTTGCATGATTTGAATGGAACTAACCCGGACTGACGCTGTTTTCAGCAGACTTTCCATGGTGTTATTTATGTGCAGAAACAATAGTTCTCGGAATGACCTGAAACTCCATGGAACAACTCTTCAGAAATAATAAAAAATCCTCGCCAAAGATGAAGACCAGGGGGCCCACACCCTGTCCACGAGGGTGGGGGCGCGCCCCCTACCTCATGGCCCCCCCTGGAGCTCCTCCGATGCCAACTCCAAATCAATATATTTGCTTTCGGGGAGAAAAAAATCAAGGAGAAGAAATCTTCGCGTTTTACGATACGGAGCCGCCGCCAAGCCCTAAAACCTCTCGGGAGGGCTGATCTGGAGTCCGTTCGGTGCCGGAGAGGGATTCGTCATTGTCGTCATCATCAACCATCCTCCATCACCAATTTCATGATGCTCACCGTCAGGCGTGAGTATTTCCATCGTAGGCTTGCTGGACGGTGATGGGTTGGATGAGATCTATCATGTAATCGAAGTTAGCTTTGTTAGGGTTTGATCCCTAGTATCCACTATGTTCTCGAGATTGATGTTGCTATGACTTTGCTATGCTTAATGCTTGTCACTAGGGACCGAGTGCCATGATATCAGATCTGAACCTATTATGTTTTCATGAATATATGTGTGTTCTTGATCCTATCTTGCAAGTCTAAAGTCACCTACTAAGTGTTATGATCCGGCAACCTCAAGTGACAATAATCGGGACCACTCCCCGTGATGACCATAGTTTGAGGAGTTCATGTATTCACTATGTGCTAATGCTTTGTTCCGGTTCTCTATTAAAAGGAGGCCTTAATATCCCTTAGTTTCCATTAGGACCCCGCTGCCACGGGAGGGTAGGACAAAAGATGTCATGCAAGTTCTTTTCCATAAGCACGTATGACTATATTCGGAATACATGCCTACATTACATTGATGAATTGGAGCTAGTTCGTGTCACCCTATGTTATGATCATACACGATGAACCGCATCCGGCATAATTATCCATCACCGATCCAATGCCTATGAGCTTTTCCTATATTGGTTCTCACTTATTTACTTTGCCGTTGCTATTGTTACAATCACTACAAAACACCAAAAATATTACTTTTGCTTCCGTTACACTTATTACCGTTACCACTACTATCATATTACTTTGCTACTAAACACTTTGCTGCAGATACTAAGTTATCCAGGTGTGGTTGAATTGACAACTCAACTGCTAATACTTGAGAATATTCTTTGGCTCCCCTTGTGTCGAATCAATAAATTTGGGTTGAATACTCTACCCTCGAAAACTGTTGCGATCCCCTATACTTGTGGGTTATCACGCTTCTTTATTTTATCTTGCACGGGGTCATTGCCCCGGCTTTGTACAAGGGGTTGCATGCAGTTGAGGCAAGGCCCGTACAAAAGGGTGGCCTTACGGGTTGTACTTGCGGAGATGCTCAATATTCCATGAGTTTTGCAACTGAGTGCCATCCCCGGTCTTCAGACGGAATATGTCAGGTCTGGTGACTCGTACCACCAGGTAAGTGCCTTCCCACTTTGGTGACAGCTTGTTTGTATCCTTAGTGGACTGAACACGCCTAAGGACAAGGTCAACTTACTCAAAACACCAGGCATGAACCCTGTGGCTATGATAGCGATGCAGGACTTGCTGGTAGCGTGCAACACGCGTAGCAGCCCGGAGACGGTCCTCCTCAAGTAGCATAGCGTCGTCACGCCGGTGCTGATCTAGCACTACTTCATCGTAGGCAAGCACTCGAGGGGACCCGTAAATGAGTTCCGTGGGGATAACTGCTTCTGCCCCATAGACTAGGGAGAAGGGAGTCTACCCGGTAGCTCAGTTAGGTGTTGTTCCGAGGGACCAGAGAACTACCGGAAGCTCCTCGATCCACTGCCTGCTGTGCTTCTGCAGTGTATCAAAAGTTCTTGTCTTGATTCCACAAAGCACTTCGGCGTTCCCCCTCTCAGCTTGTCCATTGCTCCGGGGGTGTGCCATAGAAGCGAATGAGATCTTGCATCCGAGGGCATGAACGTATTGCATGAAGGCATGGCTCTTGAACTAGGTGCCGTTGTCAGTGATGATCCTTGCCGGAAGTCCGAAACGACACACCAATTCCTTCAAGAACATGATAGCTGACTGAGCAGTCACCTTTCTCATGGCAGTCAATTCCGGCCACTTTGTAAACTTGTCGATGGCAACGAACATGAATTCAATGCCCCCGATTGCTCGAGGGAAAGGGCCGAGGATATCGAGCCCCGAGACCGAAAATGGCCATGATAGAGGGATTGTCTGAAGGGCTTGGGCAGGCAGGTGTGTTCTCTTGGAATGGAACTGGCAAGCTTCACATGTCGTGACGAGCTCGGCTGCATCTTGGAGGGCTGTGGGACAATAGAATCCCTGCCGGAATGCTTTCCCAACTAATGCCCTTGATCCAATGTGTGAGCCGCACATTCCTCTGTGAATCTCAGCCAACAGTTCCTTTCCATCCTCCGGGCAGACACACTTCAATTTCACATAGTTGGGCCTCCTTCTGTACAGAGTGTCATCGACAAACTGATACATACTGGCCCTCCTGGCTACTTTCTCAGCTTCATCTTGGTCGCCGGGAAGTTCTCCGGTTTGGAGGAAGTGGACAATGGGCCTTGCCCAAGTTGGAGCCTAGGGCTCGGCAACGAGGACTAGCGGCACCTCCTCTACTGCGGGAGCACCAGCCTTGTTCGCGGGGTCCATAGGCCCGGCTAGAGGGGGTGGTCCGGCAGGCTATGAGGAGTTACTTCCGGCATGGTCTCTGCCGGGAGCGGACGGCTCGACCGGAAGAGGCTTACCGTAGTCCAACTTTCTCCTTTTCTGGGCCATTGTGGCTCGTGATATGGAGGGCTGAGAGAGATGGAGAACAAAAGTTCCTGGTTCCATAGGAAGCTTCTGCGCAGCACACTTTGACAGGTGACCAGCAATGCTGTTTTCCGCACGGGGTACATGTTCTGTTTGCAACCCATCAAAGTGCTCCTCCAGTCTCCTCACTTCCTCGACGTATGCTTCCATCAATGGGATTTGATAATCCTTGTTGACTTGTCTCACCACAAGCTGTGAATATCCTTGAATGATCAGCTTCTTAATTCCCAATTCTGCTGCAATTCTGAGCCCGGCAAGGAGCCCCTCATACTCAGCTTTATTGTTGGTGGCTTCTTCCCGGGCAAAGTGCATTTGGACGACGTACTTCAAGTGCTCCATGGAGGAGGCAACAAGAAGCACTCCAACTCCTGCACCTTGTAGGGAAAAAGCACCATCAAAATACATAATCCATTCTTGGGGTGATTCCTTGCCGGGGAGAGCTGTTTCTGTCACTTCTTCATCAGGGGTTGGCGTCCATTCTGCAATAAACTCTTCTAGTGCCCTGCTCTGAATAGTTTATGTGCTCTCAAACTTCAAACCAAAGTTGGATAACTTCAAATCCCACTCCACTATTCTGCCGGCGGCCTCAGGGTTTTCGAGTATCCTTTGCAACGGAAAACGAGTCAAAAACGTGATCTCATTTGCATGGAAGTAGTGGCGTAGTTTCCTTGAGGCCATGACGAGGCCAAAGATCAATTTCTCCATGCAAGAGTACCTCGATCTAGCCCCTTGTAACAAGGAGCTGACGAACTATACTGGGCACTGCACCACTTTCTTCCTTGCCGCGTCCTTTGGGTTGCTCTCGTTGCCGTGCTCATTGCTGTTTTGATCCTTTTCTGACTCTGTCGTGACCTGGCCACTTTTTGCCTCATCCACCTCTCGCTGTGCTACCAAGGTCATGCTGACCACTTGGTTGGTTGCCGCCAAGTAAAGCAATAATGGCTCTTGGGGTTTGGGTGCAACCAAGGTAGGCACAGATGATAGGTAGGCATTCAATTCCTGCATAGTTGCATCTGCTTCCAGGGTCCACTTCATAGGCCCTGCTTTCTTCAAAATTTTAAAGAACGACAGGGCACGCTCGGCAGACTTGGAAATGAATCTGCTTAGCACGGCAACGCATCCCGTCAAGCGCCTTACATCCTTAACTGTCCTTGGTGCTTGGATATGCTCAATGACCTTGATCTTGTCGGGGTTGGCTTCGATCCCCCGGTGGGACACGAATAATCCAAGTTGCTTGTCGGAGGGAACACCGAATACACACTTCTCCGGATTAAGCTTCAAGTTGATCTTGCGAAGATTAGCAGATGTATCCTCCAAATCTTGGATAAGGGTGGTCTTATCCTTGGTTTTTTCGGAGGGAACACCGAATACACACTTCTCCTGATTAAGCTTCTATATTTTTGTGCAACTGTGGCTCAAAACCAATCTGGACTGCTCTTGCAAAAGTAGACCCGGCACTCTTTAATCCGAAAGGCATGCGGACAAAGCAGTACGTACCACATGGAGTGATGACCGATGTCTTCTCCTCATCTTCCTTGGACAAGAAGATCTGGTGATACCCGAAGTATGCATCCAGAAGGAGAGCAAATCACAACCTGGAGTGGAATCCACGATCTGGTCGATGCGCGGTAAGGGGAACGGGTCCTTTGGGCATGCCTTGTTGAGATCTATGAAATCAATGCAAAGACTCCATTTCCCATTTGCCTTCCGGACCACCACTGGATTTGCTAACCACGTAGGATGCAGTACTCCTTTGACCAAACCAGCTGCCTCTAGTTTCTTGATTTCCTCGGCAGTGAACTGCTGCAGCTCCAAGGCCTGCTTTCGGACTTTCTGCTTGATGGGTCAGGCATGTGGGCAGACAGCAAGGTGGTTCTCGATTACCTCCCTGGGAATACCGGGGATATCAGATGGTTGCCAGGCAAACACATCGATATTCGCCCGCAGGAAAGCAATGAGTGTGCTTTCCTATTTGTCATCAAGGGTGGCGTTGATAGTGAAAGTACCATCAACGCTAGCCAGCCCTGCCGGGACCTTCTTTACTTGGGGTGCAGTAACCTTGGATCTCTTGTTGTTGGAACACTCTGGCATGTCGTCAACGGGTGCCGTGCACTAGGAGGGGGCACACTTCCCGAACTCCTTGCTGGAGGTCCTACAATCCCTCTTCTTTCCTTTGCTTTCCTTGGCGGGAGCTGCTGCTGCCGCAACCTCTGATGTGACTGCATCCCGGTACATCCTGTCCACGCAGATAATTGCATCCTTCTCATCTGATGGGATAGTGATGACTCCTAGTGGCCCATGCATCTTCAAAGTGTTATAAGCATAGTGGGATGCTGCGATGAACTTAGCCAGGGCCGGGCATCCCAGAATCCCATTGTACGACAGGGGGAGATCAATCACATCAAACACAATCTTCTCAGTCCAATAGTTCAGTTCTCCTCCAAACGTCACCATCAACGTAATCTTCCCCTTAGGATGCCTCCTTCTAGGATTGACTCCTTGAAACGTGCCGGTAACCTCTAGCTCTTCTTCTCCTATCTGAAGCTTGTTGATGACTGCCGGGGAAATCAGATTCAACCCGACCCCGCCATCCACTAACATTTTTGTGACCTTGAGGTTGCGAATTGTTGGGGAGACCAACAATAGAAAACACCCTATCACAATGGTGCGGCCAGGGTGATCCTCCTCATCAAAGGTGATGGGCGTGCGGGACCACTTGAGCGGCTTCCGGGCCTCTGGCGCTGGATCCACAACACTGACCTCTCATGCCCATCGCTTGAGTTGGCGATGAGAGGTGTGCAAAGATGCGCCTCCATCAATGCATAGGGCGTGAGTGGCCTCTGAAATTCCTGCTCACTGGTTTCCTCTTTATTCTCTTCATCACTCACATCATCACAGATTTCCTTCTCTTGGCCCTTGGCGGGTTTTCCTTGGTTCCGAAAGGGTTTGCCGGGGCGACTTGCTTCACCGCCTCGGCCCATACCGCTAGCAGTATTCTGACCTTTTTCCTTATCACGCTTATCATACCCTGCCCTCTGTTTCTTGACAAGCTGCTCAACCTGATAACACTTCTGAAGGTCGCGGCCTTCGGTCCGATGGATCTTGCAGTACGGCCCATCACCTTTCCCAAATTTTTCCATGGCAGCGGCTTCCCGGCAGGCAGCGCACGTGGCAGCTTCCTTGCCGAGGCCTCAGCCTTGGCCTTCTTGCCGGTACTAGGTGTGCCCGAACCTTCTACAATCATCACTGCCTTATCGCTTGGCTTCTTACTGCGCTTCTAGCCCTTTCTCTGACTGGTTGATTCATCTTCATCCTCTGAATCAACATTGATACAATCATCATCTCCGGGCAACTTCCTTCCTCCATCCGAGCACATTTATCCACCAGTGTGTATAGCTCCTTCACATTCTTGGGCAACCGCGCATTCATCTTAGAACGAATCGATGGTTGCGCACATTGTACTGGAAGGCTGCTATAACGGCTGCCGGATGGATATTTGGAATATTTCTATCAACTTTACTGAATCTCTGTAAATATTTAGGAAGGGTTTCTCCTTCCTTCTGCTGGAGAAGCTACAGGTCGCTGGGCCTGTCGGGCTCTTGGTGGCCACCGGTGAAGGCACCGATGAACTTGTGGCACAGATCTGCCCATGACAAAATGGAGTTCTCTGACAGGTGCATCAACCAAGAGCTCACATTGGACTTGAGGGCCAAAGGGAAGTAGTTGGCAAACACCTTCTCGTCTCTTCCCCCGGCAACCTGAACAGCGATGGTGTAGATGCTCAGGAACTCCGCCGGGTTTAGCCTCTCGTCGTATTTCTCGGTATCTTCCGCTTGAACGCGTGCGAATGGACGGCCAACGGACTTTCCGCAGCTCTCGTGTAAAGGCAGGGCAACCGACCTCGAAAGGTAGGCACCCGCCAACACCGAGCGCATGCTCGTCGACGTTAAGGCCGCCACACCCGTCGTTCTGGCGGAAGTCGTCATGGTGCCGATCCATGACGGCGCGCGCGTCTCCCCGCCGCCTATCCTCCGGGGCTTGACATTGGCCTGGACGTGCTCGAGGGTCGGAAGAGGCCATCGAGATGTCGTCGGGATCTTGATTCAGTTGCGCCCACGTCGGCTGCTATGGTGGGTACTGCACGGTGGGGAGGGCCCCCTCCATTCAGCCAGCAGTACAGGCGGTTGCTCTCGCTTGGGGAGGTTGTGGCGAGCCAGCTTGTGAGCCCCCAGCCTCGGCGAAACCGAGCGGGATCTGGATAGTGGCACGCCATTCATCCATCTGCTCGCCGGGCGGAAACCTAAAGAAGAATCGAGCTCGAGCCATAGCCTACGTTGCTGTGCTTGGCATAGATGTTGATGACGTCGACCGCACCGTCGCTCGGCCCCTGATGGTGCCAGTGGCGGCGACAACGGGGGTGACGCGTCCACGTAGCTGTGGGACGACCACCAGGGCAGCAGTGTTGCGCGGCGATGGTGCTCGAGGATCAGCGGCTCCGTCGAGCTCAGCGGTCTGGTCGACTCGTCCGACAGGAGGCATGTTGGCCGAGGTCCCTCCCGCGGTGGGGGCGGCCGGAGGGCGATGGTTCACCCCGGACGGAGCGCCATTGCCATGGCTGTGCTCGTCGGTGGGGTCGAGGGTGCAGACGGAGTGACCCCTTTGCCTGCAGCTTGTGGAGCATGACCGCCAAGGCATTGCTGATGCTGTCCTCCTCCGACGTCTTCAGCCCCCGTGTCGGCCGCGTGGGGAGTGGCGATGGCACCACCTGCTCCATCAACGCCCCTAGCAGCATTCACGTCCTTGCTCGCCCCCGCATCCTCCGAGGCACTAGAAGCCGCGGGCGGTGGAGCCTTCGAGGTGGACGGATGGGCCAAAGTGTCGGACTTCTTCTTCTTAGGCGCCATGGTCGACGACGTCGTCAAAGATGAAGATGGCAATGAAGATGACGTGCTGCACATGCTCTAAGGTTCGAGCAAGCGAGCCCCCTACCTGGCGCACCAAAGATGTCGCGGGATATCCGCGGCCACCTATGGGATCGGGTGCCCCCTTGCTGGTTCGGCAGGGGGACGTCACCTTGCACAAAGAGAAGATCCGCATGCGACAGCACGACAAAGAGAACACAAGCAATTTACCCAAGTTCGGGCCGCCGCGAGGCATAAGACCCTACTCGTGCTTTGGTGGATTGATGGTGGAATGAGTGTGGAGACGCGAAGTACACTTGCCCGGCAGGGTTTGCCTCGGGGCCGCAGCGACTACACGCGTATGGTGGCTTGGGTTCGTTCCAACCCTTCCTACAAGTGCCATGGGCCTCCTTTTAGAGATTAAGGAGTCACCACAGTGGCAAAGTGGTCATTATCGACTGATATGATAGCGAACAGTGCTACCATACCTAACTCTGCGGGCTGACAGGGTGCATTAAATGCACCGCTTAGTGTCACATCGCTGGTCGCCCGACAAGGCCTGCCGGGCTATCTTGCCAGCTCTGCATCTGTTCTCTTGACATGTCGCAGGACAGGTGTCATCTGCGGGTTTCTTCTGTAGGAAATGACAGCCATGTGGTGAATGGCTGCCACTTAATCATCTTGCGGCTTGACACCGCACTGATTGATGACGCGAGTCGTGTTTTAGTGGTTGGTGGGGTGGTTCTACACCATGACCCCCAGGCTTCTCGCTGGGAGCCTTGATTGCTTGCTACGGTGGTGGCCTCGCCCGTTGCCGGGCTCGCCTGCTCGGCAAGGGAGGCCCTTCTCTTGCTGATATCTTGCTCCTCTGGCTCGATCTTGGTCTCTCTGGGTTGCGTGTTGGTTCTTCAAATCTCTTGGTTCTTCATTCTCCGACTTAAGCTCGTGCTGCAATCTTGATCTTGTGCCTGTGCACACTTGGGCAACAGACCCAGGGTTTGTTGCACCAACATCCATTGTAGCGAAAATGTAGTGGGGGCTGTTGACAAACTTGGCCCTTGTGGCCAGGCAGTAGTGGTAGACGACGTCGTGGTTGTGCATGCACATCTAGGCGATGGCAACCTTGGGACGAGATCCGGAACGAGTGCGGGTGTACTCGAGGTCGAACCCGACCACCTTGTACTTCTCCTCAGCAAGCAACAACTCCATGATGTGGATGGAGTGCTCCACCCAGACCGGGTTGTTGGTGTACACCACCGAGAGCTCCATGAACCTTCTGTGGGTGTCCACCATGAAAGTGCGTTAAGTCGACTAGAGGGGGGTGAATAGGCGATTTTTATGAATTATTCACTGAGGAATTTCTGGGTGAGGAAATTCCTAAGCGAAGAACTACTTGCAGCGGAATAAGTACTTAGATGCATACATGACATAACATAAACATGGACATCATGATGAAATGAAAACAGACACAGAGTACAGGAAGCGTAAGCACAGGATAAAAAGGATGAAGACAAACAGAATGAAGAGATTGAACTGAGGAAATTGAGAAAGTCTTCAGTCAAAGTCTTCGAACATATATGAACAAGCACACAACACAGTAATGAGGAAATGGAAGAGTTGAAGAAATAGAACCAGTAGGCTTGGTGAAGACAATGATTTGGTAGACCAGTTACAACTGCTGTGACAATTTTACGTCTGGTTGGAGCGGCTAGGTATTTAAACCTGAGGACACACAGTCCTCACCGTATTCTCCTTGAGCTAAGGTCACACAGACCTCGCCCAATCACTCGTGGTAAGTCTTCGGGTGACTTCCAAACCTTCACATAATCGGTCACTCGGCGATCGACAATTTCCTCTTGGATGCTCTAGACCATGACGCCTAACCGTCTGTAAGATGCACAGTCTTCAAAGGTAACAAGCATTGGATCCACGTAGGATCAATCTCTTCAGTGATGCCCAATCACTTTGGGTTTAAAGGTATTTAGGTTTGGGTTTTGCTCACTTGATGATTTTCTCTCAAAGTCCTCGGAGGATGGGATGCTCTCAAATGACAAGTGTCAGTTTCTTTCGGAGCAGCCAGCCAGCTAGTGGTTGTAGGGGGCGGCTATTTATAGCCTAGGGAGAAGACACCGCGTACAATTGTCGTAGGGTTCTAAGAATCAGATTCTTCGTTAATTTCTTTAACTTAGAGTGTTAGTCTTCATTGATTGAAGAAAAACTTTTCTTCGTGTCTTGCACATCTAAGTCATCAATTCTAGATAAGAGTTAGGATGTGTGTCCTATTGAAAGGACATTCGATGATTCTAGGATATTTAGCTCACACCACAACTCGCTAAATCTCTTCTCATCCAAGGGCTTTGTGAAGATATCGTCTAGCTGTTCTTCAGTCTTCACATGCTCAATAGAGATGTCGCCCTTCAACACATGATCACGAAGAAAATGATGATGAATCTGAATGTGCTCAACTTCAGCAGTAGATAGTGATACGCAGTTCTGTTTCTTCGAGGAGCAACAGACCAAGGATCGTCCGAGGAAATGGCAGTGCCTGATGTTGACTTGCAGTCCACGTGATCACCAGCATAGTCAGAGTCTGAATATCCAATGAGATCAAAAGCCGAGCCCTTGGGGTACCATAATCCAAGTGTTGGTGTGTGAGCTAGATATTGAAGAATATGCTTCACAGACTTATGGTGTGATTCCTTCAGTGTAGCTTGAAATTGGGCACACATGCAAACACTAAGCATAATATCTGGCCTATATGCACATAAATACAATAAAGAACCAATCATGGAGCGGTATAACTTTTGATCGAAGTCAATACCATTTTCATCAATGCATAGATGGCCATTTGTGGGCATAGGGATTTTGACGCCTTTGCAATCTTGCATGCCGAATTTCCTCAATACGTCCTTGAGGTATTTCTCCTGAGATATGAATATGCCATTCTTGTTGATTTAATTTGAAGACCTAAGAAGAATTTAAATTCTCCCATCATAGACATTCGATATTCTTCACTCATCATATATGCAAATTCATCACTGGAATGTTGATGTCGCTGATGATTTTCTCAATCTGCACTTCATTTGCAATGCGAGGATGAGCTGTTTGTCATTGAGGATTTTGATCAGTATTTTCTTCAGCATCATTTTCCTCAGGTGCATCAACATGACGTTCTTCATGATCTGGAATGACTTCTTCAGCAGAGTCTTCGGTAGGAATGACATCCTCAGTAGCCTTGAACTCCATGGATTCCTCACGTGAATTTTCATCTAGCACAGGAGGTAGGTGCTCTCTTTGCGAGCCATTAGTTTCATCGAACCGCACATCTACAATTTCAACAACTTTGTGGTGAATGTTGTTGAAGACTCTGTAGGTGTGCGAGTCCTTTCCGTAACCAAGCATAAAACCTTCATGTGCTTTCAATGCAAATTTAGAATTGTGATGAGGATCTCTAATCCAACATTTAGCACCGAAGACTTTGAAATAACTCACATTGGGTTTCTTGTCAGTGAGGAGTTCGTATGCAGTATTCTTGAAGAATTTGTGAAGATATACCCTGTTGATGATGTGGCACGTAGTATCAATTACCTCAATCCAGAAAGGACGAGGCGTCTTGTATTCATCAAGCATAGTGCGAGCCATCTCAACAAGAGTCTTGTTCTTGCGCTCCACGATGCCATTCTGCTGAGGAGTATAAGGAGCAGATAACTCATGAGTAATACCAAGTTTATGAAGATAGTCATCAAGACCAGAATTCTTGAACTCAGTTCCATTGTCACTTCTGATGTTCTTGATCTTCACACCAAAGTTGGTTGAAGCCCTCGAGGAAAATTGTTTGAAGACTTCCTGCACCTCATGTTTGTAAGTGACAATATGCACCCATGTGTATCGAGAGTAATCATCAACAATAACAATGCCATATAGAGATGCTTCATTTGTAAATGTAGAATAGTGATTAGGACCAAAGAGATCCATGTGAAGCAATTAAAATGGTCGAGTGGTAGTCATGATAGTCTTCGCTGGATGTTTGGCCTTGGTCATCTTTCCAGCTTCACAGGCTCCACACAAGTGATCCTTGAGGAATTTGACATTCTCAATGCTAATGACATGCTTCTTCTTCGCGAGCGTGTGCAAGTTCCTCATCCCAGCAAGACCTAGTCGTCGATGCCATAGCCAGCCTTCTGAAGCTTTTGCAAGTAGACACATAGCTGGTTGTGGTCCTGTAGAGAAATCAACAATATACAGATCTCCTCTCCTAAAGCCTTCTAAGACTTTGGAATTGTCAGCTTCCATGATCACAATACAACAATACTTGCCAAAGATAACAACCATATCAAGATCACAAAGCATTAAGACTGACATGAGGTTGTATCCTAAGGACTCGACAAGCATGACTTTGTCCATGTGTCGATCCTTTGAGATCGCAACCTAGACCCAATACCTTGCTTTTGCCTTTACCAGTGATGATGATATGCTTCAGATGCGATGGAGATAAGGGGACGTCCATCAAGAGATTCTTGTCACCAGTCATGTGATTAGTACATCCACTATCGAGGACCCACTCAGTGGCTTTGGGTAGATCATCCTGCAGATGAATTAGTGCAACTTACGAACTCATATACTTCATCAGTGAAGAATATGACGTCAATTTCATCAAGCAATAAAACAGATAAAGCAGTATGAGGACGTGAGAAATGAGGATTCATTTCTTCATGATTAGCCTGCGTCCTTTCAGGCAATTTAAGGTCTCCAACAAATTCTTCAGACATTTAAGCACGTCTGGAGACCTGACCCTGCAAAAGAAATTAGTTCTTTTTCTTCACCACCCACATCTGAAGGGGTGGCAAAGAGTTCATCATTCTGCGAGCTCCATAAGAGAATGGTGGCATTGAAGCCAGTCCACTTCATTTCACATAAGAGGGGTTAGGGTAAGCATATGAATAAGCAGAGAAATTCTTTGATGACTTATGAACATAATGGTTAGAAGAACAATGCTCATATTCATAGTCCTTAAATCTTTCCTGCGAACAGAAGTGTTAGCACGATGATGTTCATATGAGGATTTTGATCCTTTTGAGGAATTTGATCTGTATGAGGACTTGGATCCATATGAAGAATTTGGTCCATATGAAGAATTTGATCTGGGGTTCCTGTTCTTCACAGGTGGTGTCATGATGACATTCACCTGAAGATTTTCATGGCACCTCTTGGGAACCCAGATTTTCTTCATAGGGGAACCGTTCCTGCAGTTAGTGCCAACATATCTAGCAAATACTTCACCATTCTAATTTTGGAACAGTTTATAGTTGGAGTCAAATGACTCATCAGAAGAATGAGGAAATTCACTTGTAAAGCCAGATAAAGTGGATGGATCTACTAGAGGTCCCTTTGCAGCAACCCATGAGGTTTTGGGATACTACTCAGGCTTCCAGTATGTCCCATCAGCATTGATTTTCCTCTCAAAGGCAATACCCTCTTTCCTAGGGTTCCTGTTGAGGATCTGCTTTTTAAGCACATCACAGAGAGCCTGATGCCCTTTGAGGCTTTTGTACATGCCTATCATATACAATTCCTTCAAGCCTGCATCATCAGTGATACTAGCAATGTCCTCAGATGAGGAATTAGTGATAGCAGAGACAGGTGAAGAATTTGTAACATTAGAAGCATTTGAACATTTAGGTGAAGAATTAGCAGATTCACGTTCAATGCACTTCAAACATGGAGGAACAAATTCTTCCTGAGTATCGCTGATTTGTTGAGCAAGTAATGAATCGCGTTCCTTCTGAAGATCTTCATAACTCACCCTTAGCTTTTCAAGATCTTGCTTTCTTTGAAGAAATTCATAAGAAAGCTTCTCATGATCAGATAAGAGAGTGTTATGATGACTTTGAAGGTTGTCAAACTTAGATCAAGTCTCAAGATGTTCACCAAGGTTTTAGTGCGATCCATTTCTTCACCCAACACATCATCACTTTTGTCTAGCATGTTTTGAACCTTTTCAAAAGCCTTTTGTTGTTTCATAGCAATCTTAGCAAGTTTAGAGTAGCTAGGCTTGAGGTTTTCATCAGATTCATCCTCACTTGATTCAGAGGAGGGATATTTGAGTACCTTGGCACCTTTTGCCATAAAGCAATAGGTGTGAGTGTAGTCATCATAGCCTTCATCAGCCTTGTTGGTGAAGCCATTTTCTTCAGAGTTGAAGATGGCCTTGCTGACGAATGCAGTAGCGAGAGCTAGGCTCGCCACACTAGGTTCTGACTCCTCAGATTCCTCCTCTTCCTCATGTTCCTCAGATTCAGCTTCAGAGTCCATTTACTTGCCAATGAATGCCCGAGCCTTCTTGGAGCTGCTCTTCTCGTGAGATGAAGACTTTGAGGATTTTGATGATGAAGACTTTGAAGATTTCTTCTTCTTCTTTGAGTCATCAAAACTGTAATCCTTTTATTTCTTCTTCTTTGATCCCTTTTCCCACTAAGGACAGTCTTGAATGTAGTGACCGGGTTACTTGCATTTGTGGCATAGTCTCTTCTTATAGTCACTGGATGAGGAATCATTACTCCTTGAGGATTTTCCAAAACGACCACATCTTGAGAAATTCTGAAATTTCTTCACGAGCAGTGCTAGCTCCTAGCTCAGTTCTTTAGGATCACCAAGGCTACTACCAGAATCTTCACCTTCAGATTTAGAGACTGCCTTGGCCTTCAGGGCACGTGATCTGCCATAGCTCGAACCATAGAGATCTCTCTTCTCAGCAAGCTCAAACTCATGAGTGTTTAGCCTCTCGTGGATATCAGCAGGATCAAGTGACTTGTAATCTCCACGCTCTTGTATCATCAGTGCCAAAGTATCAAATGAGGAATCAAGCAATCTCAGCAATTTCTTCACCACCTCATGGTCGGTGATGTCAGTGGTACCAAGTGCTTGAAGCTCATTTGAGATGTCAGTGAGGCGATTGAAGGTTTGCTAAACATTTTCATTGTCGATTCTTTTGAAACGGTTGAAGAGATTGTGGAGAACGTCAACTCGAGAGTCACGCTGTGTTGAGACTCCTTCATTTACTTTGGACAGCCTGTCCCAGATAAGCTTAGTTGTCTCCAAAGCACTCACTCTGCCATACTGCCCTTTGCTCAGATGGCCACATATGATGTTCTTCACTTGAGAGTCAAGTTGCTTGAATCTCTTCATGTCAGCAACGTTGATGGTAGGAGTGACAGAGGGGACACCATTCTCCACAACATACCAGAGATCGTTATCAATTGCCTCAAGATGCATTCGCATCTTATTCTTCCAGTAGGGGTAGTCCGTCCCATCAAAGGTAGGACACCCAGCAAAGACCTTGATCATACCTGCGGTAGACATAACTAAAACTCCAGGCGGTTAAACCAAAATCACACAGAACAAGGGAGTACCTTGCTCTCATACCAATTGAAAGTGTGTTAAGTCGACTAGAGGGGGGGTGAATAGGCGATTTTTATGAATTCTTCACTGAGGAATTTCTGGGTGAGGAAATTCCTAAGCGAAGAACTACTTGCAGCAGAATAAGTACTCAGATGCATACATGACATAACATAAATATGGACATCATGATGAAATGAAAACAAACATAGAGTACAGGAAGCGTAAGCACATGATAAAACAGGATGAAGACAAACAGACTAAAGAAATTGAACTGAGGAAATTGAGAAAGTCTTCAGTCAAAGTCTCTGAACAGATATGAACAAGCACACAACACAGTAATGATGAAATGGAAGAGTTGAGGAAATAGAACCAGTAGGCTTGGTGAAGAAAATGATTTGGTAGACCAGTTCCAACTACTATGACAGTTGTATGTCTGGTTGGAGCGGCTAGGTATTTAAACCGGCGGACACAAAGTCCTCACCGTATTCTCCTTGAGCTAAGGTCACAAAGACTTCGCCCAATCACTCGTTGTAAGTCTTTAGTTGACTTCCAAACCTTCACCAACTCGGTCACTCGGCGATCCACAATTTCCTCTTGGATGCTCTAGATCATGACGCCTAACCGTCTGGAAGATGACATTCTTCAAGGGTAACAAGCATTGGATCCACGCAGGATCAATCTCTTCAGCGATGCTCAATCACTTTGGGTTTGTAGGTGTTTAGGTTTGGGTTTTCCTCACTTGATGATTTTCGCTCAAAGTCCTGGAGGATGGGATGCTCTCAAATTACAAGTGTCAATTCCTCTCAAAGTAGCCAGCCAGCTAGTGGTTGTAGGGGGCGGCTATTTATAGCCTAGGGAGCTGCCCGAAATGATAAGACATAAATGCCCTTCAATGATATGACCGTTAGGTGGATAAGACATTTTGGGACAGCTGGCACATAACACAACAACGGTCGGAAATTTGACTATCAAATTCCTTAGGGCTATCATGTTCCTCACTTGTAGGCAATCCGCACTGGCGAATTCCTAACTCCTCAGTCAGAACAAATTCCTCGGAGACCAGAAGAACTTCGTCTTCTGTCACTGAAGAAATTGACTGAACTGTATGAGATTTCCAATGGCTTCACTCGAAGGGATTCGTAGGTGTAGGATTTTGGGTTGAGCATCACTTGGAAATTTTTCCTTAGTATTTCCTCGACCCCCTTTAACAGTACGGTGTTTCCTGCTTGATTGATCTTGATGAATATGAGTATTACAGGAGTTGATCTACCTCGAGATCGTAATGGCTAAAACCCTAAAGATCTAGCCTATATGACTATGATTATGATTCTTGTCTCTACGGACTAAGCCCTCCGATTTATATAGACACCGGAGGGGACTAGCGTTGTACAAAGTCGATTACAGAGAAAGGAATCTTCATATCAGGACGCCAAGCTTGCCTTCCACGCCAAGGAGAGTCCTATCTGGACATGGGAGAGAGTCTTCGGTCTTGTATCTTCACAGCCCATTAGTCCGGCCCACGTACCATAGTCCGGACGCCCGAGGACCCCTTAATCCAGGACTCTCTCAGTAGCCCCTGAATCAGGCTTCAATGACGAGGTGTCCGGCGCGCAAATTGTCTTCGACATTGCAAGGCGGGTTCCTTCTCCGAATACTCCAACACAGTCTTCGGACACAACGAACGTGTCCGGCTCTGCAAAACAAGTACCACACACCACCACAGAGAGTATAATATTTCACGAGTCCAATCCGATGACAACTTCTTTGTAGCGTGACATCACATCACCACCCGGTTATTATATCGAACTGTTTCTTAGCCCGTCGCTCCATGTTCCGAGATGCGGTTTCATTGGCACGTCTTGTCGAAGCAGAGATCGTGCCCCCTTATTGCGGGATCCTCATCAACACGGGCCTGGGTATCTCAACCGTCCTGTTGGCATGATTCCTTAAAAATAGGTAGGTTTTAAGGCTTAGGAGGAGGCGTTCGGTATTCATTGCCTTTATAAAGGGACTAAGACTCGTCTTGCTTCTCCACGCCAACCCTTTCCTCAACCTCCCCAACCTCGAGCTCCAGCACCCAAGGGTCAATTTAATTGCTTTAAGCTTCCTAGTCATGTCCAGACCCAGCTCTCAAGGTCGATGGGTGGCTTCTTCTGTCACAGAGGAGGATATTGCTAAGCTCTGGGCGGCAAGATACCTGACCGCGGAAATCACCCACAGGCTTCCTGCCCAAGGGCAGGTTATTCCTACTCCCAGATCCAGCGAGAGGGTCGTATTCATCTCCCACTTCCTCTGAGGGCTAGGGTTCGCTCTCCACCCTTTTGTTCAAGGGCTCATGTTCTATTACGGGCCAGATTTTCATGATCTAGCTCCGGACTCCTTTCTTCACGTCTCAGCGTTCATTATCATGTGCGAAGCCTTCCTCCGTATTCCCCCACACTTTGGCTTGTGGCTCAAGACCTTTAAGGTGAAGCCGAAGGTAGTAGATGGGAAACAAGCGGAGTGCGGTGGAGCTACAGTGAGCAAACTCATCAATGCTTTTTGGCTAAAAGGATCCTTCACAGAGTCTTCCGACTTATGGCAGCGGGAGTGGTTTTACATCACTGAACTCCCTGGCACAAAGTGAGCGGCTACACCTGCATTCCGGTCTAGCCCTCCAATTCAGCTTGCATCATGGATCAATAAGGGCTTGGACTGGGGATCAATCGATGAAGTGCAGACTTTACAGAGCCGCATCCGGAGCCTTATTGAGAAGGACACTGGCCTTATCAACATAATCCAAGTAATGCTAGTCCACCGGGTCCTACCATGCCAGCGGCGGCCTCTCGAGCTGTGGGAGTTCAATCCGGAAGGACTGCGAACCCTTCAGCACCTCTTCGGCACGACACACAAAGGAATGTGGAAATTACTCTTTGGGACACGAAAACAGTGGTCGGATACTACCGAGGACATCGGCCTTGACTGCAACCATCCGAATACCTCGGTATGCACTCGACTCCCAAACACTGCTTAGTTAAACATCTCATAATAAGATACTGAGAAAACCATCTTCTTCCAGGGTTGGATAAAGAAGGTGGAGCGAATCAGGTGTTTGGCCCTCTTCCTGAAGACTCAGCTAGTCCCGTGCTAACAAGGATGCTGGTCCCGGCGCCATACCAAGTGCCGGTGAAAGAGGACAATGAGGAGAGCGGGCGAGCCAAAGGTAGCCTCCATCCCGAAGGTACACCACACACTGTGTCCGGGGAGATTAAGGCTCCCTCTTCCGAAGGCAAAAGAGAAGGAGAAGCTGACATCCTTTCTCCCTATGGTAAGAAAAGGGCCGCTGTCGGTGTCAAAATCGGCGGATCTCGGGTAGGGGGTCCCGAACTGTGCGTCTAGGCGGATGGTAACATGAGACAAGGGACACGATGTTTTTACCCAGGTTCGGGCCCTCTCGATGGAGGTAATACCCTACTCGCTTGATTAATATTGATGATATGGGTAGTACAAGAGTAGATCTACCACGAGATCAAGGAGGCTAAACCCTAGAAGCTAGCCTATGGTATGATTGTTGTCCGTCCCACGGACTAAAACCCTTCGGTTTATATAGACACCAAATAGGGTTAGGGTTACATGTAGTCGGTTACAATGGTAGGAGATCTACATATCCAGACGCCCAGCTTTCCTTCCATGCCAAGGAAAGTCCCATCCGGACAAGGGACGTAAGTCTTCAATCTTGTATCTTCATAGTCTAGGAGTCCGCCAAAGATGATAGTTCGCTATCCGGACACCCCTAGTCCAGACACCCTCAAGAGTCTCTCGAACTAGGCTTCAAAGACGACGAGTCCGGCGCCCATATTGTCTTCGGCATTGTAAGGCGGGTTCCTCCTCCGTATACTTCATAGAAGGTTCTGAACACAAGGATAGTGTCCGGCTCTGCAAAACAAGTTTCCACATACCACCGTAGAGAGAATAATTTTTGCACAGATCTGCTGACGTATTCCGCGGCGTGACATCACACCACGGCCAGGCCTTTATACGAATCGTTTTTTACTGTTCCACCTTAGCGCGTTTAGCGAGGCTGTTTCCTTGGCACGTCTTATCAAAGCGGAGATCGTGCCCCATTATTTCGGGGTTCCCATCAATACGGACGTGGGTAACCCATCCGCGCCATTGATTATGGCGCTTGGGAGATAAGCGAGTTTTACTAGGCTAGTGGGGGACGCATAGCTTCGTCCACATAAGGGGATAAGGATCCACCTTTTCACCTACGCCTTCTTCCTCCTTTGCACATCCATTTCCGCGCACTCGAGCTCCAGGGCCCAAGTCCGCACATACCACCTCAACCTTCTCCAACTATGTCCGGAGCGGGAGGCATGTGGATGGCCTCCTCCGTCACGGAGGGGCACATCACAAAGCTGCGGGAGGCCCGGATACTTGTCCGGCGACATCGCGTGTCGGCTCCCCAACAAGGGGCAGCTCGCCCCCACTTCCAGGCCCCATGAGAGGGTGGTGTTCCTCACCCACTTCCTCCGCGGACTATGTTTTCCACTTCACCCATTTGTCCGGGGGCTCATGTTCTACTACGGCCTGGATTTCCATGATCTGGCCCCAAACTTCATCCTTAATATTTCGACGTTTATCATCGTGTGCGAGGCTTTCCTCTGCATCCAACCCCACTTCGGTTTATGGTTGAAGCCTTTAGCGCTGTCGAAGATAGTGGGCGTCGACAGCGGAGTCTTGAGGCGCCATGGCGGGCGTGATGCCCAATGTTCTATGGCTCGAGGGCTCCTTCGTGGAGACAAGAAGGGGTGGCAATCGGGTGGTTCTACATCACCGAGCCGCCGCTGACTCAAATGGGCGGCGGCCCCAATTCAGATCTGGCTCCCCCACACGGCTCACATCATGGAAAGAGACGGGCCTGACATGGGGTGATTCGGAAGAGCTGACCGGACTCCAAACCTGTGTCTGAAACCTGGTGGACAAGAAGCTCAAGCTTGTCAACGTAGTCCAGGTTATGCTCATCCGCCGGATTCTCCCGTGCCAGCAACGGGCCTTCAATTTGTGGGAGTTTGATCCGGCACAGCACTAGACCTTGAGCCGGCTCTTCGACACTACGTACGAAGATGCCTGGAAGGTGCTTTTTAAGGGCGCCGAAGCCCCCGCATCCGCTACTGAAGATCGCGGATTCAGCTCGCAGCGTCAAGCCAGCGAGGTAAGTTATTTTTCCCTTTACGGGACTCTTTTTTCATAGATTGACTCTATGTGGGATCTAAAACTCCCTAACCTTTGACATGACTGGCTCAAGACGTCCGGACAGATTAACTGTCCGACTCCTTTGCCAGAAGACCCAGTGGACGCCCGATTGACGGGACTGCTGGCTCCGGCACCTCACGTGGTGACGGAGAAGAAGGCCAAGAAGGAGGCCACGGGAACTCGAAGGAGCTCCCGGCGCCAAGCGCTGTCGATTTGAAGCGTAATCCTCTCCTGAGAAGGAGGAGGAGGAAAAAGAAGCCTCTCCCCCAGCGAGGGAAGAGAGGAAAAGGAAGGCTGCCCCAACTGGGGAGGCCGGAGGGTCCAAGAAGGGAAGGACCCTTCCTCCGGACTTCTCCACCAACACCGACAACGACGAGGAGGATTGGCCAACAAGGGCCAAGCCCCTGGCGAGATCGTAAGTGTCCGGATACCCATGGTTTTTTTCCATTGCATAGTGTTCTCTAATGCCGAACAATCATGCAGCCCGCCGAAGGGCGAGCTCGCCGCTTCGTCGAGCGGGTCCCTGAGTTCGTCGGAAATGGAGAGTACTTCACTTCCGGCCGCCTTCTCACCTCACGCTGCGGACGACGCCGAGGTGGGGCCCAAAGGGGGGCCTGGTAAAGAGGAGGTGGCGCAGGAGGCGCCTTAAGGCAACCTCCCGGACTCCAGGCGCGAGGGGAGCGAGACCTCAGGCTCTAAGCCCGACCCTCGTCCGGACTCCATACCGAACCTTCAGCGTTCAAGTCCGGCAAGCGGCCCTTCAGAGGAAGGGTAAGACGCTGGTGTCTCCGCCCAACCGAAGGCACCGGATAGCCATCGGAGGCGCTTAACGGCGCCTCCATCGACGAGGAGCACCGCCTTTATGAGTGTGGTGATCCAGAAGTTCAGTCCGCCAAGAGCGGGCTGACTGAAGCCTGCACTCAGCCTTCTAACAGGCTTTGAGGTAAGTTTTAGAATATGCAAAAATATTACCAAGATAGACAAGAGTTCTCGATGCTTAGTTCGGTGTTCGGAAAGAAAAGCCGGACTAAGGATCTAAAAGATATACGCAGGAGTCTAACATAAGTATGTCAATATGGGAATGCAGGCTGCTGCCGACCTCTGCCAGACCGATCATGGAGGTTAATGCATTGAAGCAGAGCCTCGAGCGGTCCGAGAACGAGCTCGGCCTTGCCAAGAAGCAGCTCGAGGACAAGGAAGGTAAGTAATACCTTATTAAAGAAATACCTTATAGAAAGGTTTTGGTTGCAAAAGATAACAGGAATAACATGGGTACTGCAGGGGCCATGAGCGAGGTGGCGACCCTGAAGGAGGCGGTGTCCGCGGCCGAAAACAAAGCGGCTGTGGAGCGCACCGAGCGAGAGAAGCAGGAGGCGCGGGTGGCGGAGGTGCGGCAAGAGCTCTAGGCTCTCGTGGAAAAACACGAGAGTTTGGAGCGTGACTCGAAGACTCGAGAGTCCGAGCTCGCCTCGGCTCTTGAGAGTGCCAAAGCCGCTAAGGCCGAAGCCCAAAAAGCCCTCCAAGAAATTGAATCATTAAAGAAGATAGCGGTGGTTAAGGCATTCTTTATGCAAAGCAAGCATGTGAAAGTGAATTACCTATTACTTACCCAGATTCGGAGCTCTCCAGGAGCATTCGCAGATCTGCCCCGTAGTGTATCTGATGCTGCCACGTTCTACCGCACCAAGGAGGGGAGCTCGATGAAGAAGGTGTTCTGGTCTCAGTATGCTGAGGCCGAATGTCCGGTGCCCCTGAGCGACCAGCTGATGCAGCTGGTCGAGCTCCACAAGGTCGCCGAACAGGCCATGAAGGGCCTCATAGTTCGGCTGTGGCCATTGGAAGCCATGCCTGGGAGCTACTTCGGGTTAGTGCAGCGGCTGGTGGACGCCTGTCCATGGATTGAAGTCATCAAGCGCTCCGTCTGCATTGAAGGTGCCCGTCGGGCCCTTGCCCGTGCTAAAGTGCACTGGGGCAAGCTGGATGCCGAGAAGCTTGTGGCGGAAGGGCCACCAAAGGGCAAGGAGCATCGCACGCCCGAAATGTACTATGAGGGCGTCCTGAAGGGTGCCCGCCGTATAGCGGATGAGTGCTCCAAAGATGTAATTTTTGAATAGAGTCGCATTTGTTATCCTGTACGCTGAAAACTTGTTCATATCCGCTAAGCAACGCTTGTTAATTTAAAATATTACCTTCTCAGGCGGCCGTTTATCAAATTTGAGAGATGGCAAGTCGTTGGCTTCAACCCCCATGCCACGAGTGCTGGGGTGTTCGGGATAAATTTGAGTGCTCTTGTTCCCATTCTTGGGTCCATCGAGGGAGGCGCTCAACACAACGAACAAGGCAACCGGAGTTATAGTGCTTGAGCACTCTCACTTAGCCATAGAATTCTATAATTTTAAATTTTGGCGAAGCCCCTAGTATTCGGAAGACCGAGTTCGGGGCGCTATCCACGCCTTGGTCGGACAATGCCGGTTCATCGCTCTAAGCGGCATAAGTCTTTAGGGACCCGAAAAAACCTCTCGAACAGCGACCGACTCTCGCCTTATCATGACGGTCAGTTTTAGCTTTCTCCACTGAGGTGCTCAACCCAGCTCAACCGGGGCACAATCGCAGTGGTTCTCCCAGTGCTACCTTAGCCGATATAACGGAACGTAAGGTACCAAAACATGGGAGCCGGGCAAACCCAACTATTGACCCAAGACATGATTCGGAGCCGATGCATATAATGCTATAAGTTCGGGGTGCCGCACTTGTTGTTTTTGGACTTATCACACCATACTTTTTGGGGTACTTAAGCCCCTGGTGTATTGGCCGTACCAAATTGTACGGTTGCGCAATGTCATAAATGAACATATATAATAGGAAAGAATGCAATAATAGGCAAGAGCTATATATTGGTTATTAAAAGAAACCGCAAATAAAAGCGTAACGATACAAATTGTGCGATAAGCAAGGGATGGGACTATTTAATATGTCCCCTCCAGGGGTAAGCTGCGGGATGGTATGTAAAACAGGTATAATGCTCGTAATAGAGACCACCAACACTCGACGTAGCCGCTTCGGCTGTTGCATCGTGAGTTCGGTAATTTAGTGCCGACAGGACTTACGGAAAACGGAGTCCCGAAAGTAAGAAAAAGAAGAAAGAAAAGAATGACACAATCGGAGCCCGGTGCGGTTGAGCCGCATTCTGGCGCAGCCGTGGTCATGCCCCTCCCTTATGCCCATGGTATCTCCAAAGCGTAGTTATATGCCAGTAGTACTGGCTTCGCAATTTCGCGAGGGCTGGGGTTGGGGCCGGATTGCTACGCGTGCTTGAATCGTGCCAGGCGGTCTTGTTGTAGGTTACTCCGGGCGCGCTTGACAGTGTCCGGACGCTTAGTGGCCGGACTCGAGAATTGCTATGAGAGGCTGCTTTGCACCTCCGCCGCAAGGGCTGCCGTGTGCTCCTCCGTTCGGAGAGAGCGTTCGGTGTTTCCATTGACCGTGATTACTCCTCGAGGGCTGGCATCTTGAGCTTGAGGTATGCGTAGTGTGGCACCGCGTTGAACTTTGTAAATGCGGTTCGTCCGAAAGCAAAGGCGTGATAGCCGCTGAACGGGACTATGTCGGAGATTAACTCTTCGCTTCGGAAGTTATCCGGGATCCAAGACCACTTTGAGTGTAACTGAGCCTGTACAATTGGCCTCTACACCCGGTATGACGCATTTAAAGGTCGTCTTTGTAGGTTTAATCCTTGAGGGGTCTATGCCCATTTTGCGCACTGTATCCTGATAAAGCAGGTTCAGGCTGCTACCGCCGTCCATCAGGACTCTAGTGAGGTGAAATCCATCGATAATTGGGTCGAGAACCAATGCGGCGAAACCACCGTGACGGATGCTAGTGGGGTGGTCCCTTCGATCAAAGGTGATCGGGCAGGAGGACCATGGGTTGAACTTCGGGGCGACTGGCTCCATCGCATATACGTCCCTTAGTGCACGCTTCCGCTCCCTTTTGGGTATGTGGGTTGCGATATCATGTTCACCGTCTGCACTTGTGTGGGAAAGCCCTTCCGTCCTCTATTGTTCGGGCGGCCGGGCTCTTCCTCGTCATCGCTTATGCAGCCCCTTGTCATTGAGTTCGCACTTAACTTGCTCGCTTGTTTGAACACCCAACAATCCTGTTGGTGCGGTTGGCTGTTTTTTCGGGTGCCATGTATGTGGCCCAGCGATCGAGTATTCAGTCCAAGTTGACGGGCCCCAGGTATTTCTTTTGAATGGCTTCTTCCACGACGGGTTTAGAGTTTTGAATCCGGCATTGACTGCCGTATCTTCAGCGTTATCGCCGTTCATGCGGCGCTTGTTCTTGTTATGACGAGACCTGCCATTGTTGTCCTCGGTATCCGAACTACCAGGGTGTTTGGTCAAGTTGTTACTACGAGCTAGCCAGCTGTCTTCTCCCGCGCAAAAGCGGGTCATGAGTGTGGTGAGGGCTGCCATGGATTTCGACTTTTCCTGTCCTAGGTGCCGGGCGAGCCACTCGTCGCGGATGTTATGTTTGAAGGCTGCAAGGGCCTCTGCATCCGGACAGTCAACGATTTGATTTTTCTTGGTTAGGAACCGTGTCCAGAATTGTCTGGCCGATTCTTCTGGCTGCTGAATTATGTGGTTGAGGTCATCGGCGTCTGGTGGTCGCACATATGTGCCCTGGAAGTTATCAAGGAATGCGGCTTCCAGGTCCTCCCAACAACCAATTGATTCTGCTGGAAAGCTGTTGAGCCAATGCCGAGCTGGTCCTTTAAGCTTGAGTGGGAGGTATTTGATGGAATGTAGATCATCACCACGGGCCATGTGGATATGGAGGAGATAGTCCTCGATCCGCATCGCAGGATCTGTGGTACCATCGTATGATTCGATGTTTACGGGTTTGAAGCCCTTAGGGATTTGATGATCCATTACTTCATCCGTGAAGCATAGTGGGTGTGCGGCGCTCAGTATTGGGCTATATCACGACGTAGCTCATATGAGCTTTGTTCATCGTGTTCGCCCGGCCGGAGTTGTCAGATCCGGCGTGATGGTTATCGCCACGTGTCGTGGCGCCTGGCGCGATCCATAGATCGATCTTGTTTGCCTTTCCTTGTCCTCCAATATGTCTCGCAGGTCTGGCGCGTTTCCCCGTGCCTTGGTACTTTTCGAGCGACGCCGGAGTACGACTTGAATGGAGGGTCTGGAGGCCTCTCTTTCGCGCCCACGGGGTGGCCGGTCGGCCGCATCATGCGCTGGTGATGTAGGTTTGGGTGCTGCTTCCTCTAATTGGGGTAGCAGCCTGCGTTTGGGCTATCTCTTGGAGGGCCGTTCGAGTTCATACTCTTCGGCTGCAAGGACTTCAGTCCATTTGTCAGCTAGCAAATCTTGGTCAGCTCTAAGCTGCTGCTGCTTTTTCTTGAGGCTGCTTGCCGTGGCCATAAGCCTGCGTTTGAAACGCTCCTGATCGGCGGGGTCCTCAGGAACGACAAATTCGTCGTCGTCGAGGCTTGCCTCGCCTTTGGAGGGGCGATAATTATCGCCCTCTACCTTTTTCTTTCACAGACCGTCAGGCGGACTCTGCTTCTCCCTCCTCCTGTCTTTGAATCCTGCCGGAGGGGTTGTCTTCGCACCTTTCGGGTGTTATTATCTCCCATGCCGGAATCGCTGTTTTCTTGTGGGCGGATTTAGAGCGGCGCCACTGATGTCGGGCGCTTGGGTTGTTTCTTGGAGGGTCATCCTCCGCCGCTCCATCGCCATTCCCATCTTTTGGGATGTCCACCATGTATATGTTATATGACGAGGTGGCCTTCCTGCCCTCAGGGCGCTGGGTCTTGGTCGCCTCCTGCATCGCCGTCCATACCGTCGATGTCTTCGAGTCGAAGTCGAGCATGTCGGTCAAATCATCGACAAGTGGCTACAAAGCGGTGGTGGGTGGGCGTTGAATTTCTTCGTCGTCTGCATCTCAACCTTCCCGACCGTAGTCCGCCAGGATCTCGATAAAGAGAGAAACTTTAGTGAATTCAAGATGTCGCCAAAGGGCGAGTGCTGAAAGATGTCCGTGGCAGCGAACTCCATGACCGGCGCCCAATCGGATCCGATTGGCAGGGGCGCGGAGGGTTCGGAGTCCGGCAAGGAGTCTGGCACCTGGGAGTCACGAGCTTCGCAAAGGACAGGGAGGGTGTTCGGCTTGATCGCCGTAGAGATTTCAGCCCCCGAGGCGGTGTCCAACCAACCGTCCTTGATCGGCAAATCCGGCTCCGGATTAAGGGTCGGAGCGGATGCTGGTGCGGCCTCCGTGGCAATCGCTCAGCGGCAGAGCTAGATCATACCCATCGAGACAAAGGCGGCACGCCGGCTGTGGCTCGAATCCGTCGAAGATCAAGTCTCCGCGAACATCGGCCGTATAGTTCAAACTTCCAAATCTGACACGATGGCTGGGGCGAAGCTTCGATCTGCTCCAGATGGCCTAGCGAATTGCCAGCGGCAAAAGCCGCCGAATACGAAGATCTGTCCGGGAGAAAAGTCTCACCTTGGACTGCGTCGTTCTTGACGATTGAAGGAGCCATCGGGCCTATAGGTGACGACTACGGAGGAACTCTCAATGAAAGCACCAATGTCGGTTGTCAAAACCGGCGGATCTCGGTAG
The DNA here is from genome assembly GCA_021605145.1 of Aegilops bicornis. Lineage (NCBI taxonomy): Eukaryota > Viridiplantae > Streptophyta > Magnoliopsida > Poales > Poaceae > Aegilops > Aegilops bicornis. The sequence goes on from CM038670.1 coordinate 345,019,895, forward strand.
GGGGTCCCGAATGCGTGCGTCTAGGCGGATGGTAACAGGAGACAAGGGACACGATGTTTTTACCCAGGTTCGGGCCCTCTCGATGGAGGTAAAACCCTACTCCTGCTTGATTAATATTGATGATATGGGTAGTACAAGACTAGATCTACCACGAGATCAAGGAGGCTAAACCCTAGAAGCTAGCCTATGGTATGATTGTTGTCCGTCCTACGGACTAAAACCCTTCGGTTTATATAGACACCGAATAGGGTTAGGGTTACACAGAGTCGGTTACAATGGTAGGAGATCTACATATCCGTATCGCCAAGCTTGCCTTCCACGCCAAGGAAAGTCCCATCCGGACAAGGGACGAAGTCTTCAATCTTGTATCTTCATATTCTTGGAGTCCGGCCAAAGATGATAGTTTGGCTATCCGGACACCCCCTAGTCCAGGACTCCCTCAGCCGCCTTCGAAAGTTGGGAGGTAAAGGCTCCTAAGCGAGGTAAGACGCCATTATCAGGCGGTTCGGGCTTGGAAGGCGACATTGTCGCATAGTTCCTCCATAAGGACATGCCTTTAGCCGAATCGTAAGTGAACAAAGGTGTTTTAAACATATCCCATTCCTTTTCCTGTTACCAAGGTAACATCTAGAATATATGTTTTGCAGTCCGGCACACAGTCTTCCTCAACAATCCTCTTCCTCAGGGGATCTCCTTCTGGAGATGATGGAAAGCGAGATGCCTCCACAAGCTTCCTCGCCCAATAGGGTGGATGATACGTCTCCAACATATATATAATTTATGAAGTATTCATGCTATTAGACTATCCTTCTAGGATGTTTTATATGCATTTATATGATATTTTATATGGTTTTTGGGACTAACCTATTAACCTAGAGCCCAGTGCCAGTTTCTGTTTTCTCATTGTTTTTGAGTTTTGCAGAAAAGGACTACCAAAAGGAGTCCAATTGACGTGCCAATTTTTGATGATTTTTATGGACCAAAAGAAGACCAAAAAGTATCGGAGATGGGCCAGAAGAGTCCCGAGCTGCCCACAAGGGTGGGGGCGTGCCCACCCCCCAGGGCGCGTGGGCCTGCCTCGTGGACAGCTCGAGCACCTCCTTGACGTGAGACCGACGCCAAAAATTCCTATAAATACAGTAACCTCGGAAAATTAACCTAGATCGGGAGTTCCGCCGCCGCAAGCCTCTGTAGCCACGAGAAATCAATCTAGGCCCTCTCTGGCACCCTGCCGGAGGGGGCCATCATCACCGGCAGCCATAGAGGAGTATCCTGGAGGGGCCATCATCACCATGAAGACCAAGGACCAGAGGGTGGAGGCCATGGAGGAGGAAGCACAAGGGGGAGAACCTCTCCTCCTCTCTTCCGGTGGCGCCGGAGTGCCATCGGGAGGGGAATCATCGCCATGGTGATCGTCTTCATCAACATCACCATCATCATCACCATCCTCATCTCTTTTACGCGGTCCACTCCCGCACTCCGCTGTAATCCCTACTTGAACATGGTGCTTTATGCCACATATTATGATCCAATGATGTGTTGCCATCATATGATGTTTTGAGAAGATATCTTTTGTCTTTGGGTTGATTGATGATCTAGATTGGTATGAGTTGTATGTTTTACTTTGGTGCTGTCCTATGGTGCCCTCTGTGTCGCGCAAGCGTGAGGGATTCCCGTTGTAGGGTGTGTTCATGATTCGCTTATAGTGGGTTGGTGAGTGAACAGAAGCACAAACCCGAGTAAGAGGGGTTGTTGCATATGGGAATAAAGAGGACTTGATGCTTTAATGCTATGGCTGGGTTTTACCTTAATGATCTTTAGTAGTTGCGGATGCTTGCTAGAGTTCCAATCATAAGTGCATACGATCCAAGTAGAGAAAGTATGTTAGCTTATACCTCTCCCTCATATGAAACTGCAATAGTGATTACCGATCTTGTTAACGATTGCCTAGGACAATTCCGCACACTGATCCACCATTATTCCACACTCGCTATTTATATTATTTAGTAATATATTTTAAATTTATGATAACAGCACCTACTTTTATGTTTTAGCTCTCCGGTATCATGCAAAGTTATCCTCTTTATACCCACAACGTAGTTTTATCTCCCGTTGCTAGTTGGAAGTAAACGTTCGGTGCACGTAGAGTCGTATCAGTGGCAGATAGGGCTTGAGAGAATATTGATCTTACCTTTAGCTCCTTGTGGGTTTGACACTCCATACTTATCACTTCCACCTTTGGAAAGTGCTACGAAGATTCCTTGCACTTGGGGATTATCAAGCTCTTTTCTGGCGCCGTTGCCGGGGAGCAAAATGCACCTATGTATAGATAGTAGCCCCTGAGACTCTGGTTGGCGTCCAAAGGGTGGCAATCAGAGGATCGAAAAAGATGTGCCCAGGAGATAATCTAATTAATTGGAACACATGATGTTACCTCCATGACGACTGCCCACGCTACGGAGGTTGCAGGTCTGAACCAAAAACTTGATGTGGCGGATGACGACATCACGCTTATTAACAGGCGACTCGACAAGGCGCAAGGTATGTTTTGGGGTGGCAATGTACGTATGTATAATAACATGAGCATGAAGCTAGGATTATATTCTAAGACATGGGTATCTGTAGATAGTGCTGCCGCGGTTGAGACCCTTCGGGCTGAACTTGCCTGAGCCAAGGAGCAAGCCCGAATGAGTAATGTGGCTGCCAAGAAGGCAGCTGATGTGTTAAAAGCCGGACAGGCTGCTCAGCGTCAGTGTGAGGAGAGAATGTCTACTATGGCACGCGAGCTAAAGTAAGCCACTGTCTGGTGCAAATTCCTCGAGAGGGATAACAAAGCCAAAGCGACCGATGTCAACAAGGCCTTATAAGAGGCGAGAGAAGCACGATCTGAGTCTAGAGCGGCTCAGGAAGAGATCCGGCAAGCTGGGGAGATAGCGGCCGGTAAGCCTTTCTTATTACAGACTAAATTCGGCGATCCGAAGTATTCCCCGCTTAATCAAATGTGGAGCTCTCCAGACGCGTTCTTGGACTTAAGAGCGCCTCGATGCGGTGCGCTTTTACGGGCGCAAGAAGGGTATGCAACGGAGAAGCTTTTTCTCGGTCACAATTCGGCACGCCAAAGCGCCCATTGTTGCTGAATCGAATAGATGGCCCAAAGGGCCGAAGCTCCACAAGATATCCGGCTCGCCATGAAGGACGCCATGGTCCTACCGTACGATCGAGCCAGTTCCGAATAGTTATTTTAGTTTGGTGCAGCGACTTGTTGATGCAATGCCGCGTATCGACGCTGTTAAGCAGTCAACGTGTATTGAAGGTGCACGAATGGCCTTTGCCCATGTCAAGACGTATTGGGCGAAGATGAAGGCCACCGATATTGCAGTGAAAAGTCCACCCAAGGGCAAGGAGCATCACACGCCAGAGCATTATTTCGAGGATGTCTTAGTGGATGCTCGCTTGATAGAGGGTCAGTGCTCGAAAGAGATGATATTCGAGTGAAATGTATTGAAATTGTAAAAACAATATTATGATATTTTAAGGCTATCCCTAAAAGTTTTGTCTCCTCCTGTGCGGCCGTTTTTGTATAATATGAAAGTTTTCCAGTCGTCGGCTTCAGCCCCCTCGCATAAAATACGGGGGTGTTTGGAAAAGCACTTGATCACTCTTGACCCAACGTCTTGGTCCATGAAGGAGGTGTCAATGCGGCGAACTAGGTAATCGCACTATAGGGCTTTAACACTTTCACTTAGCCATAGGAGTTTGACGGTGGGTCTATGATATAGCCCCTGGTATGTACGTAGTTATCCGAATACGGTTTGTTACATGGGTGACCAGAAGAACGGTCCTTCGTGTAATACAGAAGGAATCGCGAAAGATTCTAGTAAGTCATCGAGTGGTTGACCAGCTCTCGCCGCATCATGACAGTCAGTTTTCGGCTTTCTCTGCTGAGGTGCTCATCCAGGTAAACCGGGACACAATCGCAATAGTTCTCCCTTTACTACCCTAGCCGATATAGTGGAACGTAAGGTAGTAAGCACAGGAGCCGGGCAACCCAACTATTGACCAAAGACATGATTCGGAGCTGGTGAATATAAGGCCAAACTCATGACGCCAAAGTGTGCTATAAAGCTGTTCGGACTTGTTGGCAACTTATTTGTTCCCCTATCGAGCCCTTGGCAATTTGTGCCGAGGTGCGAGTGTGAAACAACCGGGAAAATTCAGCTCTTTAGAAAAAGCGAATACTGGATACGGATTATGTTCACTGGGACCTGATTGATATGTCAATTGCCATTTTACAAATAATAATGCCACAACCCAGGCTATTTGACATGCCGGTGGTCGAAGGCTGAGGGATAAGGTACTTTACAGACTCGAAATAGAGAGTGCGGTCTACACAAAATTATTTGGACCTCCTGTCGCACGTCTGCGCCGCCTTGCCTCGGTGAAAGGATTCCTTAACAGGAATAACCTTTGGGTAAGTGTATGAAGGCGAACTCCGAAAGAGTCCATGAGATGACCAGTGTTTGAGCCACCTGTGATAAAAGATAAAAAATAGTTAGAAAAGAAAAGGAGGAAACGGGAGTGCTTGTAGGCTTGCCCGTATTGTGCCTTCGCCGATGACCAGGGTATTTTAAGTGCATAATTATGCATGTGCAGTTTAAACTTCGCGTGTGTGTGAGGCGAACGACGAAGGCCGAAATACTAATATAGCTCCGAGATTGATCGGTTCCATTTAATAGAGACCGACGGCTTAATGACTGATGAGTTATGCGGCTTGACGAGGCCGCTTTGTACTTCATCTATAATGGCCGTAGTATGATCCTCTGTACGGAGGGAGTGTACCGTATTTCCATTTATTGTTATGACACTGCGTGGACCGCACTAAAACGAGCAAAAGTGTTATGCCCCAGAAGTGCATCGTAGATACAGTGGAACAGGGCAATATCAAAGGTCAAGCCCTCGCTTCGGAAGTTGTTCGGCGAACCGAAAACGACTTCCAGTGTGATGGAGCCCGTGTAGTGAGCTTCTACGCCGGGTACTACTCCCTTGAGGATACTTGTGGTGGGCTTGGTTCTTGAAGGATCAATGCCCATTTTGTGGACAGTGTCTTGGTAGCCCGTCCATAAGGACTTTCGTGAGATGGAACCCATCGATAATTGGACAGATGATTAGAGCTGCCAAACCTTCGGGACGGATATGGCTAAACTTTGGGGGAACCAGCTCTATGGCGTATGTGTCCCGTGGTGCACGCGTGAGCTCCCCTGTAGGGGTGTGCGTCACATATACCATGTTTACGGTTTTCACTTGGGGGGGGGGGGGGATTGCTTCTGAACCCCGGTATTCGGCTGGCGAGTCTCTTCTTCATCGCTGTCACTGGGCGGCCCCTTCCCCTTGTGTTCGGCATTAAGCTTGCTGGCTTGTTTGAAGACTCAGCAGCTTCTGTTAGTGTGAGTAGCTGGTTTATCGGGGGTGCCATGAATCTGGCAGGTCCAATCCAGTATCTTGTCGAGATTGGATGGTCCGTCTCTATTTGCCTTGAATGGCTTTTTCCGTTGACCGGGTTTGGAGCCGCTGAATCCGGCGTTGACTGTCGTGTCTTGAGTTATTTTGTTATTATTGCTATGCTTGTGTTTATTGTGTCGTGGCTTGCCGTTGCCGTCTCGGACTTCGGAAGTGCCCGGATCATTGGCGCTGTTGCTCCTACAAGCGAGCCAGCTGTCTTCTCCCGCGCAAAAGCGGGTCATTAGAGCGGTAAGGGCTGCCATGGATTTTGGTTTTTCTTGACCGAGGTTGTCGGTGTTCTGGGAACGGAGGTACCCAGACTTGCCTGCCTGCGGCCTGCGGCGTGGCTCAAGGGGTGGCCCAGTACGGCCCATCTTCATCAACACAAGCTCAAGACCCTCGCGAGGGGCCAAGCCTCGCCGGGGCGAATGACAGAAAGCTTCCTAAGGCACGACCTCGTCAGGCTGGCTCGCAAGGAGGCGGAGAGATCAAGGCGGGGTACCTCACGAGGTGCCCATGACGCAAGCCATGACGACCGAGGGCGCCAGTGGCGCCAGCCCACAGTTGTCCTCATTTCCCTTTGGTGCAAAGGAGGCAAGCGCAGGCCAAGGCATCGTGCAAAGGCAACCATTTCGGTGCAACAAGACCAAGACCAGCAGAGCGGCAGGAAGGAGGTCATCGTGGAGCCCAAGCCAAGGCCACCGTCGAGTCTTTGGCAGCGAGGGCCGACTTTAGTCAGGATAAGTGTACTAAATGTTCCCTTCAAATGGCCAATTGTGGCGCCCTTCCCGCCAAGATTTGGGAAGAGGCCGGTGGCCTCCCACTATAAATAGAGCTAGCCACCACCAAGGCAAGAGAGGAGGAAAAAAGAAGGGAAAGAGAGGATCGATCAGAGAGAGGATCAATCCGGAAGAGACCTATCAGATAGAACCCTAACAGAGAGAGAGAGAGGCGATCGAACTCATCCAAGCAGTTGATCGCACCAGCTCAAGAACAGCCCCTCGCGAGGCTGTTCTCCCTTTGTATTGTTCACCATCAGCCCCTGAGGCAATCCACCACACCACAAACTGGAGTAGGGTATTACACCACAATGGTGGCCTGAACCAGTATAAACCTCGTGTCCCTTGTGTTGTTCTTTGTGTAGTTTAGATCCTTGCGATGCGACGAGACGCAGGTAGATTGGAGGTGTGATCTCCGCGTGCACCCCAGAGTTCGAACCTAGAGGGTCTGTCGGAACCCGAAATCCGACATTTGGCGCGCCAGGTAGGGGTGCACTGGAATCCGCCTTCCGCCGCCCTGCTCTTCGCCGCCCCTCGCATCCATGTCGACGTCAGAGCCAGCGCCGAAGCGCCGGGCTGCTCGTTTCTCGCGTCGCTGACGGCCCCTGTCGGCGGCCTCCCCGCCATTCCCGTCGCCGCCATCAACACCGCCATCGCCCGGGCGGGGAACGAGCAGCAGCGCTGCCTTCTCAGATCCTTCGGTGCGGCGGAAGGCCAAGATCGCCACCCCGTCGCTGACTCCAGCCGGTTCTTCGTCCCACGCCCATCGCGCTCCTGCGGACACGCACGCCGCGTTTCTCCTGGCGCGGGAACTCCTGCACTACCGTCCCGTCGACGACCTCTATGACGAGTGGCTCGCCCACATCACCGAGCTTGTCAGCGCCGCTGGGCTCCCTCGCCGTCCTCTCGCTGCACCGCGCCCGCCTTGCACGGGCGATGAAGCTCGGGCGCCACCGCCTCCCCCTCAAGAAGGCGCCTTGGCCCCAAGGCGCGTGCCCCCTGGGCAGAACCCACTCCGTCCGGCACCAGCACAACAAGAGAAGAGCTGCCAAGAGGTCCTTCGTCCCCAAGAAGATGCCCGAGTGCTCCCTGCACCGGCCCGTCACGACCGCCCTCCTCCTCCAGCGCGCCAAGAACCCGCGCTACTCCCGGCGGCAGCGCACGGAGACCTCCAAGATCAAGCCCTCCGTCACCAAAGGCCTCCCGTGGCCACTGCATGCTGCCATGCCTTCACCGCCGAAGGCGCAGCTGCGTGGCTGGCCGGGCAAGTTCAAGCCAGACCTGCCCCCACGCTAAGATGGCACGGCCGACCCTGCGGAGTTCCTCCAGCTCTATGAGCTGGGCATCGAAGCCGCCAACGGGGACGAGAAGGTCATGGCGAACTGGTTTCCCATGGCGCTCAAGGACGGTGCCCGCACCTGGCTCCTGGAACGATTTCCTCTTGGAACGAGATGCGCACCCGATTCATTGCCAACTTCCAAGGCACCCGCGATCGGCCCCCGGCCATGAGTGACTTGTGCCGCATCAAGCAACAGTCAGGGGAGACCCTGCAAAAGTTCATCCAACGTTTCAACAACGCTCGCCTTAAGATCCCCAGGGTGTCTGAGGAGGCCATCATCTCAGCCTTCTCCAACGGTGTGCGTGACGTCAAGATGAAGGAAGAGCTCGCGATCCATGAAGACCTGTGGAGATCCCTGGAGTTGTTCAACTTGGCGACCAAGTGCGCGAGGGCTGAGGAAGGACGCCTTTCCCTTCTCGAGCTGTCGGCTGCCGACCCAGAAGAGAAGAAGCCCAAGGTCAAGGACGTGAAGCGCAAGGGGGCTGCCGTGCTTGCAGCAGAGCTGGACACCAAGCGAGGCAGGGACCAGCCCGAGTCATCCAAGGGCAGTCGGTACTGCGTGTACCATGACCTCCACACCCACAACACCAACGAATGCCAAGAGCTCAGGGCCGTGCGGGACGTGCGTGCCGGCCGACGCCCCGAGCGCAGCGACCGGGGCTATGGCCGAGGAGGAGGAAGAGGTGGAGGACGATGGGAAGACCGTGGCCCTCACCAAGGGTGGCGTGACCGACCTCGCGAGGACCGCTGGCAGGATCAGCCTCGCGAGGGAGGTTGGAGGGACCCGCCTCATGAGGGAGGCTGGAGTGATCAGCCTCGCGAGGATCGCCCACAAGGCAACGCATGCCTCCCACCTCTGCCACCGCAACCAAGGAGAAATGAAGACCATCATCAGGACGAGGGGGCTGGGGGCTTCCAGGAGCCGCGCACAATCGCTTGCATCCTGGGCGGAGCTCAAGCCCCACCTCTCAAAGACATCTTCAAGCAGTTCGCCCGCGAAGTGAATGCAGTCCTCCCCAGGCTCGAAGCCACACGCCCCCTCAGGTGGTCAGCGTGCGCCATCACATTCAGCTCAGCGGATCAGCCCAAATGCACAGCCACAACCAGAGTCCTCCCGATGCTTTGTTCCCCAATCATCAGCAATGTGCAAGTCACCAGGACCCTCATCGATGGCGGAGCAGGGCTCAATGCCCTGTCCGTCGAGACATTCAACAATCTCCAAGTGCCATACAATCAGCTTCAGCCAACCAAGCCTTTCTCCGGAGTCACTGATGGCTCCACAGCCCGATAGGGCAGGTCCGCCTTCCTGTCACCTTCGGGACGCGCGACAACTACCGCACCGAGCTCATTGACTTCGACATCGCTCACATTCGCCTGCCGTACAATGCCATCCTCGGGTACCCAGCCCTGGCCAAGTTCATGGCCGTGACCCATCATGGCTACAATGTCCTCAAGATGCCAGGAAGCGGTGGAGTCATCACGGTGCCTTGTGAAGAGAGAGACGCTGTGTGTTCTCTGGAGCGTGCTTTCCAAGCCGCATCAATTGAAGACCAAGATCACAGGAGCGGGAGGCTTCCTGAGGTGGTCCCTAAGAAGAAGAAGACATCCCCTAGCCGTAGCCCTCGGGAGGCAGGCCCCTCAGAGCCCGCGCCAATTCCAGGGGCGCCTCCTTCTGTCGCATAGGAAGGCGCGCCCGACGCCCTCCTCGAGCAAGGCTCGGGGGCTCTCTCCTGGAGGGCCATCGACTTCGCTAAGATCACGAGGGAGGCGCTCGGGCACCACTTGGAGGCGTGTTTCAAAGCACGTTTCCCTCAGGAAGGAGCAAGGCAAGGAGGGCCAAACCCTCAGGAGTTTGTCAACAAGATCATTCAGGAGCTGCAGGAGTCAAGAGTCATGAGTGGCAGCCGCCACTCCGCCAGAGGCTCCCCATCCAGGCGAGGATGGTGGGCTGCTACGCATCGACATACCAGGGCTCAACCGAGCCGCCTCTCAGGAGCGCCTCTCGCCCTCACGCGTGGGGCGCTGTGAAGGTCCACCCCACAGCTATGTTCGCATGCCTTACGGCTTGCCGAACGCGGCTGCCACGCGCCAGCACCTCATGAGGAGTGTCGGTGTCAAAACCGGCGGATCTCGGGTAGGGGGTCCCGAACTGTGCGTCTAGGCAGATGGTAACAGGAGACAAGGGACACGATGTTTTTACCCAGTTTCGGGCCCTCTCGATGGAGGAAAACCCTACTCCTTCTTGATTAATATTGATGATATGGGTAGTACAAGAGTACATCTACCACGAGATCAGAGAGGCTAAACCCTAGAAGCTAGCCTATGGTATGATTGTTGTTTGTCCTACGGACTAAAACCCTCCGGTTTATATAGGCACCGAATAGGGTTAGGGTTACACAGAGTCGGTTACAATGGTAGGAGATCTACATATCCGTATCGCCAAGCTTGCCTTCCACGCCAAGGGAAGTCCCATCCGGACACGGGACAAAGTCTTAAATCTTGTATCTTCATAGTCCAGGAGTCCGGCCAAAGGTCATAGTCCGGCTATCCGGACACCCCCTAATCCAGGACTCCCTCAGTAGCCCCTGAACCAGGATTCAATGACGACGGGTCCGGCGCTCATATTGTCTTCGACATTGCAAGGCGGGTTCCTCCTCCGAATACTTCATAGAAGATTTTGAACACAAGGATAGTGTTTGGCTCTGCAAAATAAGTTCCACATACCACCGTAGAGGGAATAACATTTACACAAGTTCAATCTGCTGACGTATTCCGCAGCGAGACATCACACCACAGCCAAGCCTTTATTCGAATCATTTTCACTGTCCCATCTCAGCGCGTTTAGCGAGGCGGTTTCCTTGGCACGTGTTGTCAAAGCAGAGATCGTGTCCCCTTATTCCAGGATTCTCATCAATACGGGCGTGGGTAACCCAACCGCGCCATTGATTACGGCGCTTGGGAGATAAGCGAGTTTTATCAGGCCGGTGGGGACGCATAGCTTTGTCCGTCCATATAAGGGGATAAGAATCCGCTTTTTCACACACGCCTTCTTCCTCCTTTGCCTATCCATTTCACAAGACTCGAGCTCCAGCGCCCAAGTCCGCACATCCCACCTCAACCTTCTCCATCTATGTCCGGAGCGGGAGGCAAGTGGATGGCCTCCTCCATCACGGAGGGGCACATCAAAAAGCTACGGAAGGCCAGATACTTGTCCGGCGACATCGCGCATAGGCTCCCCAACGAGGGGCAGCTCATCCCCACCCCCAGGCCCCATGAGAGGGTGGTGTTCCTCCCCCACTTCCTCAGAGGCCTAGGGTTTCCACTTCACCCATTCATCCGGGGGCTCATGTTCTACTATGGCCTAGATTTCCATGATCTGGCCCCGAATTTCATCCTCAACATCTCGGCGTTTATCGTCGTGTGTGAGGCCTTCCTCTGCATCCAGCCCCACTTTGGCTTATGGCTGAAGACCTTCAATGTCAAGCCGAAGGTAGTGGGCGGCCGCCAAGCGGAGTGCGGAGGTGCCATGCTGGGCAGGATGGCCAACGTCCTATGGCTCGAGGGCTCCTTTGTGGAGACCATAAAGGGGTGGCAATCGGGGTGGTTCTATATCACCGAGCCGCGCGACTCTCAATGGGCGGCGGCCCCCAAATTCCGATCTAGCTTCCCCACATGGCTCACCTCATGGAAAGAGACGGGCCTGACGTGGGGTAATTCGGACACCCGATTGACGGGGCTGCTGGTTCCGGCGCCTCACGTGGTGCCGGAAAAGAAGGCCAAGAAGAAGGCCATGGGAACTCGAAGGAATTCCCGCCGCCAGGTGCTGTCGGACTCATCGTCCGATGACGCCGAGGCGGACTCCTCCCGCAAAGACAAGGAGGAAAAAGAGGCTTCTCCCCCAGCGGGGGGAGAGCAGAAAAGGAAGGCCGCCCCAACCGGGGAAGCCGAAGGGTCCAAGAAGGGAAGGCCCTTCCTCCGGACTACACCACCAATGCCGACGATGGCGAAGAGGGGTGGGCTCCAAGGACCAAGCCCCTGGCGAAATTGTAAGTGTCCGGACACCAGAATAACTCATGGCGTTTAATTTGTCGCACAACATCCTATAACGCCGGATATAACCATGCAGCCCGCCCAAGGATGGGCTCGACGATTCGTCGAGCGGCTCCCTGGATTCGCTTGAGGTGAATAGCACCTCACTTCCGACCGCCTCGTCTCCTCCCGCCACGGATGACGCCGGGCGGAGTACCAAAAGGGGCCCAGCCAGAGGAGGTGGCTATGGAGGCGCCAGAAGGCGACCTCCGGACTCCGGCTCAAAGGGGATAAAACCACGAAGGGCTTCAAGTCCGCCCCGCGCCAGACTCGCACTGGAACCTTGATGGTTCCGAGTCCGACAGCGACCCTTCGTAAGAAGGGCAAGACTGAGACGCCGGTGACCTTCGTCCAACCGGAGGCACCGGATGATTTGATGGAGGCGCTTAACAGCGCTACCATCGACGAGGAGCACCACACTGTTATGAGTGTGGTGATCCAGAAGGTTCAGTCCGCCAAGAGCGGGCTGACTGAAGCCTGTGCCAGCCTTCTAATAGGCTTTGAGGTATGTATTTAAGATATGTAAAAATATTACCGCATAGACAGTAGCCCCTGATGCTCAGCTTGGTGTTCGGAAAGAAAAACCGAACCGAGGATCTAAAAGATATACGCAGGAGTCTAACATAAGTATGTCAATATGGGAATGCAGGCTGCGCTGCTGACCTCCGCCGCACTGGCTGCGGAGGTTGGTGCATTGAAGCAGAGCCTCGAGCAGTCCGAGAACGAGCTCGGACTTGCCAAAAAGCAGCTCGAGGACAAGGAAGGTAAGTAATAACTTATGTGAGTATTTAAAAGATGTGTTTGCAAAAAATGACAGGAATAACGTGAATATTGCAGGGGCCACGAACAAGGTGGAGACCCTGAAGGAGGCGGTGTCCAAGGCCGAAAGCAATGCGGCCGCGGAGCGCACCGAGCGAGAAAAGCAGGAGGCCCTGGTGGCGGAGGTGCGGCAAGAGCTCCAGGCTCTCGTGGAGAAACACGAGAGTTTGGAGCATGACTCAAAGACTCGGGAGTTCGAGCTCGCCACGGCCCTTGAGAGTGCCAAGGCCCTTGAGAGCGCCAAGGCCGCTAAGGCCGAAGCCCAAAAAGAGCTCCAGGAGATTGGGGCGATGAAGAAGATAGCGGCGGGTAAGGCATTCTATATGGAAAGAAAGCATGTGAAAGTGAATTATCTGTTACTTACCCGAATCCGGAGCTCTCCAGGAGCATTCGCAGATCTGCCCCGCGGTGTGGCTGATGCTGCCGCATTCTACCGAGCCAAGGAGGGGAGCTCGACGGAGAAGGTGTTATGGTCTCAGTATGCTGAGGCCGGAAACCGGTGCCCTTAAGCGACCGGTTGAAGCAGCTGGTCAAGCTCCATAAGGTGGCCGCACAAGCCATGAAGGGCCTCATAGTTCGGCTGTGGCCTAATGAAGCCATGCCTGGGAGCTACTTCGGGCTGGTGAGGCGGCTGGTGGACGCCTGCCCATGGGTTGAAGTCATCAAGCGCTCCGTCTGCATCGAAGGTGCCCGTAGGGCCCTTGGCCTTGCTAAGGTGCACTGGGGCAAGATGGATGCTGAGAAGCTTGTGAAGGACGGACCACCACCGAAGAAGGAGCATCGCAAGCCTGAAATGTATTATGAAGGCGTCCTGAAGGGTGCCTGCTTTATAGCGGATGAATGCTCCAAAGATGTAATTTTTGAGTAGACTCGCATTTGTTATCCTGTACGCTGAAAACTTGTTCATATGCGCTAAGCAACACTTTTGAATTTAAAATATTACCTTCTGTGCGGCCATTTATTAAATTTGAGAGATGGCGAGTCGTCGGCTTCAGCCCCCATGCCACGAGTGCTGGGGTGTTCGGGATAAACTTGAGCGCTCTTGTTCCCATTCTTGGGTCCTTCGAGGGAGGCGCTCAATGCAACGAACAAGGCAACCGGACTATAATGCTTGAACACTCTCACTTAGCCATAGAATTCTATAATTTTAAATTTCGGCGAAGCCCCTGGTATTCGGAAGACCGAGTTCGGGGCGCTATCCACGCCTAGGCCGGATAATGCCGACTCCTCGCTCTAAGCGGCATAAGTCTTTAGGGACTCGAAAACCTCTCGAACAGCGACCAGCTCTCGCCCTATCATGACGGTCAGTTTTAGCTTTCTCCACTGAGATGCTTAACCCAGCTCAACCGGGGTACAATCGCAGTGGTTCTCCCAGCGCTACTGTCGTGGCTTTGTCACGGCAGATGTCCTCATGAAAGGACTTAGTCGCGGAGCCATCGCTACGGGTTAACTTAGAGCGGTTAAAGTGGACGCAAAGACACGAGAGTTATACTAGTTCGGCCCCTTTGATGAAGGTAAAAGCCTATGTCTAGTTTGTGATGGGATTGATGTGGTCTCTATGACTAGGGAGCAAACAGCTTCGCCTAGGCCTCGAGTTGTTGTTCTCTCTCTAAACCGCCGCCGGGTCGTCCCCTTATATACATGGGTTGACGCCCGGCCGGTCTACAGAGTCCCGAGGCCGACTCGTACAAGTGTTCGGCTCGGTCTCTCCTTCCCTTATCTTACAACACAAGTTACATGACTATGGCAGTTTACCATTATGGGCCCTAACCCGCCTTTGCGCTCCGGGCCTCTAAGTTCTATAGTAAAGCGCCATCTTCTAAGTCTTCGTGGGCTTCAATATAGCTGAGGGTGAACCGGCCCCTCCTGGGCGGTTTACACTCGATGAGTTACATCCCCAACATTAGGCCCCAGATTGATTTGAACCTGTTCATGTCAATCTTCAACACTTTAGAAAAAACTCTGAACATCTTCATTCATTTCTCGTAAACCGCCATCTTGTTAAACCGTCATGACGTCATCCTTTGGACACAGCAAGAGATTATCGTGACGTCATCTCTATAAAAAAACGAAATAACAAGATTCCCTTCATTTAATATTAACCCGGAAATCGAGGCGACCGCTGCGCCATCTGCCGCTTTCCGCTCCTCGATTCTCGCGCTTGTCAATTACTCTCTTCCTTATTATAAATAGACCTGAGGGCCCTTTCTCTTCCCCTTCCAGATTTCTTCTTCCTCCACGGCCTTCCCCAGCTCTGAAGCTCTGCCGTCGCCTTCGACCTTCGAACGCTGCATCAACAAAAGGCCGCTGCATCAACCTGGTTGTACCAGAGATCCTCGGTGCCCCTCCGCTATCCTGCGCATCCGGTAAGATTCTTCCTCATACCCCTAGATCTGTATCTTAGGGCTCCTGTTCTCATCGGCGTTCATAGGTGTTCATCCCTAGTTTCTTCGTATTCGCTCTGCCATAGCTTCTTTAGTTCAACTGTAGCATATATCTTGTGTGGTAGTTGCTCCGCATTCAGTTTATCACTTAGTAGATCTTCCTTTTTGTTCCGAATCCCTTGATAGAACGCACGAACTTCTCTACCCTTATTTGAAGCCTTTATAGATCGCAGAAATTTTTTCTTACTGAATATTTGGTAGATCCGAGTTAATTCCGTCGATGTGTGAAACCTGTTTCTGTCAACACTTAGCAGATTTTTCAGCTTTGTCCCTTCTGCCTAAGGGCGGTTTAATTTTTGATAGCTAATCCGTCGTACCTCATTAGTCCTCACTTAAACCGGCAACTGAAATTGAATGGCAATCTGCCGGTTTAACACTGAATAACATGCATAAACCGCTAAATGTAAACCGGCCTTTACTTTTCCTTTCACAGTTTTTCTTCCGGAATGGCCAAACAATTCTACGCACGCAATCGGGTTCCGTCCAAGATCATCGAGACACAAATCAATGGATATGTCACCACCGGGCGCTTTAACATCCAAAAGTGTCCTTCATTGGCGTGTTCCGGATTACGAATGCCCTCACGAACCTCAAGAGGAAGAAGTGATTGTATTTATGCAACACTTAGACCGGGATTCAACCCACCCGGATCAAAAAATTTCCGGGATGTCCTCGCAAGCTTCCAACTCCATCCACAAGATATTGGTCTGAACTCTGTGTCCAATATATGCAACTTTCAAGTCTTCTGCGAAGTCTATCTTCAAGAAGAACCAACTGTGGAATTATTTCGAGATTTCTTTCATTTGAACCGCCGTACAGAGTTTTCGGACGGTCCTAACAGAGAACTTGGTGGCGTTTCAATCCAAAAAAGGAAAGAAGTGGATTTTCCTCACGCTAAACATCATAGCCATCCGAAATATTGGAATCAAACCTGGTTCTATTGCCGGAATACTGCTCCTAATGGAGAAAATCCCTTGCCGGGTTATCGCCCTCACCGGCTTAGCAACAATCACCCATTGCCTTCACGCTTGACTGCCGCAGAACAGAAGAACTTTGCACCCCAAATTATCAAACTCCGGGCTCTAATGGCCAATGGATTAACCGGTATTGACCTTGTCCGCTGTTGGGTTTCTTGGGGCATCTTGCCATTAAGCCGCCACCTCGGATTGATGCATGAATACACTGGTAACGTCAAAGACCCTCAACGACATCACGAGCTATCAATAACTGAGCTTGAAGTTGCCGAGAGAGTGAAGAAAATGCTCGATGAACCGATCTCCGCGTGCAGCCAAACCGGGTTGGCCCGTTCTGCATCTCCAACAAACCGCCCGCAGAAGGCTCCACTCATTGCTCTACTGATTTTGATTCCCTATTGAATGTATTAATCCCTTATTAATTCTCGAGCTAACAGCTCCTTTTGAAACGAACGAAACCGCCCGGTTCCTCGTGTAAAGACCAAGACCACCAAGAAAGCTAGCAAGAGGAAAACCGCCGAGTCTTCTGAACCGCCGGAGGATGAAGAATCAGATGCTGAGGTAGAGCTTGACTTATTTTGCCCCTTTTTGTCATTCATCTTATTGACAATTTACAATTCCCAAGATGACGCTGAGGCCAGCTATGCAGATCCTGTTGAGGTAATCCTTCTTTCTTCCGATTCTTATCTTGTACCGGTTAAAAGAATTCGCCGCACAGTCCGGAAAGTGAAACAATCTCACTCTCGCGCTCATTTGAATCCGAAACTTTCTTTGAAGACACAGCAAGCTGAAGAACACCGTACGACCCGGCATAGCGGTCAACAAATCACGTCGTCCGGTTTAGCTGACACACCAACCCGGAAATGTCGTCCAGAGGTGACTTGTTCTCCTGAAAAGCGTTATCCTTTGAAAGGTTTCTTCCGATGTCCTCTCAATCCGTCTGACCCGAATTATCAGGCTTCTTCCAACTCGTCTGGCGGTTCATCAACCACTCAGCTACCTCCTCTCAAAGTTGCTGTTGGGTAAGCATATTACTCCATTCGTTTTTTGCATTTGTCGGTTTATCACATTCTAACCCTTGATGTTGTAGCACCAAGGCTCGCCTAAGTAAGAAGGCGAAGACCCTCGACCCTACTGTAGATGTTGATCCGGAGAAGATTCCAGAGCATCATGGTGAAAATCCCGAAGTTGCTAAAATCAACTCTGCTGGGGTTAATCAAGATGACAATGCTAACCCGCCAGAGGTTGAACCGGATGTCCAAGTTGAGACGTCACATCCTGCTCCACTGAGTCCTGCCGCAGAAAAACGGGATTAATTGGCGATCCGCCAAGCCCGGGTATGAAAACACCAAGCCCAGTAAAAATTGCCAATCCGGCCAGCCCGACCAAAGATGACGATGCCGTAGTGACGGGCACCACATATACCGCCCCTGGCAATCCGGTTGCTCTATCAAAATACAGCGCCAAGGAAGAGTTTGCTACCATGAGTAAAGGGAAGGAAAAAACTGATCTGCCAGCTTATGACAATCTCTCTGCCCAAGATCTTCACTCCGGCTTCCTGAACCGGCTCTACACAAGTCGTGATTTCGAAGCCGGTCTGGTGAATCTTATGAAGGAGCGCTATGAGGTAAGGAGTTATGCCTCTCTTGTACCTTCATTGCATAGTAGCCCCCAAGGGCCGGTTCAACTTAGTTTAGTTAAACCGGGACATAATATAAACTCAACCTTGTCAGACTTCATTGATGTAGCCCCCAAGGGCCGGTTCAACTTAGTATAGTTAAACCGGGACTGTAACTTGTATCGCCGTGTGAGAACATGTTTGAGCAAATAGCCATTAGCCCCCAAGTGCCAAGTTGAATACCTGTATTGAGCTTGGGACTTTGTGATGAAACTACTAACATGCTCCCTTTTTATCACAGAGTGAGATACGCCAACAAACCGCCCAAATCAATGACCTTCATGTCAATCTGAAATCTCAACAAGCAGAAGCCTCCAAGGCCAAGGATGAGCTGAAAACCGCCTTGACTACTATGGAGCAGCTCAAGGAGTGGTTTAAATCTGAGCAGGCCAACTAGGATACTGAGAAAGCTGGGTTGCTAAAACGGGCGGAGGATGCTGAAGCAACTCTGAAACCGGTGACGGAAGAGCTTACCGTGTTAAAGCACCAAATTAACGCCATGACCTCTGCGATATTTGGTAAGAAATGTTTCACCAAGGTTATGATTAATATTCCGTTTTGACATTTCCGCCGGTTTAACCTGAACTTTCTTAAACCGGTATAGGTAAGCGCATTGCTCATCTGGGCTCTGACATGCGGAAGAAACTCAAGGCCGCGTATACGCTAATTGAACAGCTATATACCGGCACCCAGCGAGTTATTTGCGCCACCTCTTATGATAACATAGCTCCGTCCTTGATCAAGGATACACTGGACCGGCTATCCATGATACCGGCGCAGCTAGAAGAATTGAAACGATCCGCTGCCCGGGCTGGCACTTTATTGGCTCTAACTCGCGCCAAAGCGTGGATAGCTGATCTTGATCCGGCTGACATAGCCAAAGGCTTCCCCAGTGCTCAAGAAAATGGCGAAGTATTTGATAATGATGCTCTCAAACGGGTAACAAGGGAGATGCGTCCTCTGGCGAGTCAACTGGCAGCAGAGGCCAACCTGACGGTTCACCGCTCCTTCTACGATGCAAACAACAGACGGGTTGAAGCTGTTATTCCGGAAGTGCAGAACCTTGTTCCACCAACCCGTAAGCACACTTATGCCCCTGACGTTGATCCGGCTGAGCTTATAAGTGAAGAGGCTGTCTTTCAGGCTTTAACCCGGATTGACTGGAACACCAATGACTTCCGACCAGTGGGTGGTGAGGAGGAAGAAGTTGAACCCACGCCAGACGACCCATCTTCTTCACGTCAACCCGGCAATGAAGCTTAATCCGTGAAGCCGGTTGATGCATCATAAGCTGCTTGTCATGACGCCATACCAAATCTTGGGCCTCTGAACGCCTTGTAATAGGATAGCCATCACTTTTGTTTTTAATATGCCTTCGTTCCCTGGTGCGGACTCCTTTGATTAAATGATCGAACCATTCAATTTAAATTGCCTGTAGTTGCAAAATCTTAGACCGCCCCAGCAGTCTATGTCGCCAGTCGGTTTGTGACATTCATACATATATGAAATATGGAGGTATATAATCAAAATTTTGTGATACAAAATACCTGCCGTCGCTGAGCATGAAGTTGGCTTAGCCAATCTTGAAGCGGAGGTTGTATAAACCATTACCGTCAAAGGAGAGAACAGCTCCTGTGTTTATCTTGCCGGTTTACCACATTACACCGTGCGGGTTAGAATAAGCCCCCTGTTACTCCATAATAGGATGTTAACAGAAAAACATCAAACCGGCGAAATTATCACCGGATTAAGAAAAATTGACCGAATTCCATTAACTGACAGTTTTGAAAATGGTTTAATAATGTGGTCGGTTTAAGAAACGCAACAAAAACCAGTTGACAAACATGGGAGCAAAGGCAATGATAAACCGTTTGCAAAAGATGGTGTTACCATGGTCGGACATGACCAAGCTCCCTATAAGGTGTAGCCTTGGTTCGAGTCAGCCAGGTCCCCAACTGAAACCGTGGCATTATGCCAATCAAGTGGCGTGGCAATGGTTCGGGTTCGACCAAGCCCCAAGTGACTCTATGGCCTTAGGCCGATCAAAAAGCGTGACTGGTTCAGATTTGACCATGTCCCCAAGTGATCTGGTGGCTTTCGCCTATCAAAAGGTATTGCATTGGTTCGGACACGACCAAGCCCCCAAGTGATATCATAAAGCTTTTTAGAAAGCAAACTCAAGGGTAAACTGGAGGCCGCTTTAAGGCAGAACAACTCCATGTAACCACACATGATGTAATGTAACAGATACCCCGCTTAGCCGAGGCTCCGGTTTATTGATTTATTCATAATATATACCTTTGTCATAATATGTACATAAGTAGAGCCGATGGCTCGGGTATAATAAGGCGAAGATGAGCTATGTTCAATGGCTGTTGGTCTCCTCTTCGGCGTGCGTGAGTCTTTATGCTCTCGAACATCGATCGAGATAATGCGACCCGTTAATGCGGATCCTTGCTGACCATGAAAGGTCCCTCCCAAAGGCGGGGATAGCTTGTGCATGTGCATGCGGTCTTGGATGAGCGAAGCACCAAATCTCCTTCTTGAAAGGTTACGGTTACGACCCGGCGACTATGATAATGACGAAGATCCTGCTGGTAAATCGCCGAGCGAGCAGCTGCTATGTCTCGCTCTTCATCCAGCCGATCCAAAGCGTCCTGTCGTGCTGTCTTGTTATCCGTTTCAACATAGGCTGCCACACGAGGTGAATCATGACGGACGTCGCTGGGAAGAACTGCCTCCGCTCCATAAACCATAAAGAACGGCGTGGATCCCGTGGATCTGTTAGGTGTAGTATTTATACTCCATAGCACAGACGGTAGCTCTTCTACCCAACAACTCGGCGTCCTCTGCAAAGGGACCATAAGCCGGGGCTTGATGCCTCTCAGGATCTCTTGATTGGCTCTTTCCTTGACCATTGGACTGTGGGTGAGCTACTGAAGAAACGTCAAGCCGGATGTGCTCACGTTCGCAGAACTCCTTCATGGCACCTTTGGACAAATTGGTACCATTATCCGTAATGATACTGTGTGGAAAACCAAACCGGAAAATCACCTTCTTGATGAATTGAACCGCCGTGGCCGCATCACACTTGCTAACAGGTTCTGCCTCTACCCAATTTGTAAATTTGTCAACCGCCACCAACAGGTGTGTCTTCTTGTCCTTGGACCTTTTGAAAGGTCCAACCATATCCAGCCCCAAATCGCATAAGCGGCCAAGTAATTGGAATCATCCTCAATTCTTGGGCCGGTACATGAGCACGTCTGGAAAACTTTTGGCAACCATCACATCGTCTGACCAGATCTTCCGCATCAGCATGAGCAGTCAACCAATAGAAACCGTGGTGGAACGCTTTAGCCACCAAGGATTTTGAACCGGCGTGGTGACCACAATCTCCTTCGTGGATCTCACGCAATATTTCACAGCCTTCCTCAGGGGACACACAGCGTTGAAACGCCCCTGACACTCTGCAATGATGCAACTCGCCATTTTCAATGGTCATAGACTTAGACCGCCCGAGCGATCTGTCATGCCAACGTCTCATCTTCCGGTAACTTCGGCCCGGTTCATGTACGCCCGGATAAGGGAGCGTCCAATCCGGAATGACATGCGAGCTGCCACCAATTGAGCCTCCGGATCAGGAATAGCCAAATCCGCTTCACCGGGGAGCTTGGCTGACGGATTGTGCGAGACGTCGAGAAAAACATTAGGCGGGACCGGTTTGCGTTGAGAGCCCAACCGGCTCAAAGCGTCCGCCGCCGTTCTTCCGACGATCCACGTGGTCCACGATAGCCCTTGAAATGACCTGCAACAACATCCACCTCACGATGATATGCAGCCATGAGTGGGTCCTTGGAATCCCAAGTGCGGACACTGTTGAGCCACTAGGTCCGAGTCACCGAAGCACTTAACCCGGCTTAGATTCATCTCCTTGGCCATCCGAAGACCATGGAGCAAGGCTTCATACTCAGCTGCATTGTTAGTACAAGGGAACATTAAGCGGATGACGTAACAAAACTTGTCACCTCGTGGGGAAGTTAATACGACTCCAGCCCCCGAGCCTTCCAACTGCCTGGATCCGTCAAAATGGATGGTCCAATAGGTATGATCCGGCTTTTCTTCAGGCGCTTGCAAATCCGTCCAATCATTAATGAAATCCACAAGTGCTTGAGACTTCACTGCCGTCCGAGGTACATACTTCAAACCGTGCGGCCCAAGCTCTATAGCCCACTTGGCAATCCGGCCAGTCGCCTCCCGGTTCTGTATGATATCACCTAAGGGAGCTGAACTGACCACCGTGATGGGGTGCCCCTGGAAATACTGCTTCAGCTTTCGGCTTGCCATAAAAACTCCATACACTAGCTTCTGCCAATGCGGATATCTTTGCTTAGACTCAATAAGCACCTCGCTGATATAATAAACCGGACATTGAACCGGATGCTCCTTCCCTGCCTCCTTCCGCTCTACCACAATGGCCACGCTAATCGCCTGGCGTTAGCGACAACATATATGAAGCGGCTCCTTGTCGATGGGGGGCGGCGAAATGCAGGCGGGTTGGACAATTGCCGCTTTAAGTCCTCCAACGCTTCATCGGTAATGGACTCGGACAAAGCGATCTGTCTTCTTGACATTTGGTACAAAGGATGGCCTTCTCTCATGGCGGTGATAAACCCGGCTCAAGACGGCAATCCGCCCGCCAAACGCTGGACATCATTAATACACTTTGGTTTAGCCAGGAGGTGATAGCCGTAATCTTCTACGGATTAGCTTCAATCCCCCTGTTGGACACAAGAAAACCCAATAACTTGCCTGCCGGAACACCAAAGACACATTTGGCCGGGTTGAGCATCATCTTGTAAACCCGCAGGTTGTCAAAGGTTTCCTTCAAATCATCAATCAGTGTTTCCTTCTTCCTTGACTTAACCACAATATCATCCACATAGGCATGCACATTACGGCCGATCTGTTTATGCAAACAATTCAGTACACAACGCTGATAAGTTGCTTGGGCGCTCTTGAGCCCAAAAGGCATAGACACATAGCAGAAGGCTCCTAAGGGAGTGATAAACGCTGTCTTCTCCTGGTCCTTAACCGCCATCTTGATCTGATGATATCCAGAATACGCATCCAAAAAACTCAAACGCTCACAACCCGCAGTGGCATCGATAATCTGGTCAATGCGGGGGAGGGCAAAAGGATCTGCTGGACAAGCCTTGTTAAGATCTGTGTAATCCACACACATGCGCCAAGTGCCATTTTTCTTAAGGACCAGCACCGGATTAGCAAGCCACTCAGGATGAAAAACTTCAACGATAAAACCCGCTTATAAGAGCCTGGCCACCTCCTCTCCAATGGCCTTACGCCTCTCCTCGTTAAACCGGCGGAGAAACTGCTTTACCGGTTTGTACTTGGGATCAATATTAAGAGTGTGCTCGGCCGAGCTCCTCGGTACACCTGGCATGTCGGAAGGCTTCCATGCAAAAATGTCCCGATTCTCACGGATGAACTTCGATGAGCGCCGCTTTCCTATTTTGGATCCAAGTTGGCAGCGATCTTTGAATCGCTTGGACGAATCGCCAGGTACAAAGTCAACAAGCTTAGTCTCAGCTGCCGATTTAAACTTCAGGGCCGGATCATGCTCTGTAGTTGGCTTCTTCAATGGAGTCATGTCTGCCGGATCAACATTGTCCTTATAATACTTCAGCTCCTCGGTGGCACAAACCGACTGCGTAAGCCGCATCACCTTCCTCACACTCCAAAGCGATCTTGCGGCTCCCATGAACCGTTATTGTCCCCTTGTGACCCGGCATCTTGAGCTGAAAATAGATATAACAAGGTCGTGCCATGAACTTGGCATAAGCCGGCCGCCCAAACATGGCGTGATAAGGACTTTGAATTTTTACCACTTCAAACGTCAATGTTTCTGATCTGGAGTCATGTTCATCCCCGAAGGCCACCTCCAGAGCTATTTTACCAACCGAATACGCTGACTTGCCAGGCACCACACCATGGAACACTGTATTGGACGGTTTGAGATGTTTATCTGTTAACCCCATATGACGGAAGGTCTCGTAGTACAGGATGTTGATGCTGCTCCCTCCGTCCAGAAGCACCTTGGTGAACTTATATCCTCCCACCTGAGGTGCTACCACCAGGGCTAGCTGACCCGGATTGTCGACCCGGGGAGGATGATCCTCTCTACTCCACACAATGGGCTGCTCTGACCAGCGTAGGTAATGAGGCACGGCCGGTTCAACAACATTGACTGCCCGCACAAGCTTCCGGTCTCGTTTGTCTAAGATGGTGGTGAAGACGTGGTACGCCCACCATTCAACTGCTTTGGGTTGCTCGATAACCCGATTGCTGCTTTGCTGCTGATTGTAACCACCCTGGTTATTCTGATTGTTCTGATTGTTATGTCCGCCCGGATTACCTTTAAACCCTGGACCGGAATTTCCTCCACCGTAACCCGGGCCGGACCCTGAACCGCCGCCGGAACCTTGATCATACTGGAAAGCATTAGAACTTTTGAACTCCTACATAATGTAACAATCCTTCCAGAGGTGATTTGCTGGCGCCTTTTCGTCCCATGCTTCGGACAGGGTTGATTCAACAGATAATTCAAACGGTCCGGATTGGGATTAGGCGCTCCACCTCGATTCGGTTGTTTACCCTTGCGCTGCTGGCCCTTGTCCTGCGCGTTGGTATTGGCTACGAACTCCATGTTGCCGTTCGCTTTACGCTTATTTCCACCATTACCTGCCGGGTGATGCTGCTGGCCCTTGGAGTTGCTGTTCTTCTTTCCCTTCCCTGTCTCATCATCATCATCCGACTCGGGATCCTTGGTACTATCAGAATCAGCATACTTCACTAAAACGCCCATGAGAGTGCCCATGTCATTGCAAAACCGCTTCATGCGTCCCAGCTTCAACTTTAAAGGTTTAAACCGGCGGTTGCCCTCTAGGGTCAAGATCGCAGAATCAGCGTTGATCCGGTCTGAAGAATGTAAGACTTCCGAGACACGGCGTACCCAATGGGTTGTTGATTCCCCCTGACCCTGGACACAAGCCTCCAAGTCCGCCACCGACATGGGCTGCTTACAGGTATCTTTGAAATTCTGAATGAACCGGGTCCGCAACTGGGCCCATGAACTGATGGAATTGGGTGGCAAGCTTTTCAACCAGAAATGCGGTCGTGCCCTCGAGCATCATGGTGAAGTACTTCGCTGCACGCGGCTTCATCCACATCCGGCATCTCCATGGCCATCTCATAACTCTCTACCCACGCCTGGAGCCAGATCGGCGGTGTAATTTGGCACCTTGCGGCCCCTTGAAATCCTTGGGCAAGCGTACATTGTGTAAAGCGGGGGCGAGGCAAGGCACCCCAAAGAGCTAGAGGTAACTCCAGGCTCAAAGATGGTCAGACGAACCGGCGTAAGCTGATAATCCTGATGTTGTGCCGCTAACTTTCGGCCTCCCCTCGTGCCGGGCCCGGTCCACCACCTCCTGAGCATTGTCGAAACCACCCGCCGGGTTGTTGCCACGGGGCACACCGCGCCGTGCATTACTTGATACGGCCGGTTCATCCACACGCCTGCTATAGCTCCGACTCGGGCGGGGGGTAGAGTGGATCCGATCGCGGCTGTACGAATATGCTTCCTGTTGGACCAGAGCTGTCCTAAGGAGTTCCTTGACCGGCGGCGTCTCAACCGCTGCGGTGAATCGCCTTCAATTGGAATCGCCTCCAACCGTGCCGCAGCCGCAACAAGGTTATCCATCGGGTTGGAATAGTGACCTGGAGGGGTTTGCACAGCCTGAGGCGTGCCGGTATGATGGCGAGGTAGATCTATTACGCGGGGCTGGACCGGCGCGCCCGTCCCAGGTGCTTCCGCCCGGTTTACCACCGGCGGATTACTGGTCCCTGCTCCTGGGGTGTTGAAGAGATCTCTTCCCTCGAAAACTGAAGGCAAACGGGACCTGTATTTCCTCTTCATGACTTCATGCGACGTTACGATCCAGCATGAGCCTATAAGCTTGCGCATCCAAAGCGGCCCGCTCTACCACCATCTGGCGTCTGCGGCTGCGGATCCGCTTTAGCTCGAGTGATTTGTTCCTTCACCTTTGCAATCTCCGCATTATGACTGTCCTGGTCCGCTGGTTAGCCTACGCCATGAGCACGTACCAGCGAATCGAATAGTTCTGATAAAACTTGAGCCGGTGGGCGCACAGGGCCTCCTGCCCCGGCTGCCATCGCCGCGGTTGAACCGGCGACCATTGTCGCAGCGGTCGAAGAGTGAAGCATCGCTTGTGTATCGGCCATGAATATTCCAACCCGGTTGGGGAGATCAAAGGGGTCCGAATCTTGTCACCGTCGGAACAGCCCCAATCTGGCCATCTTGCGGTACGTCTGAGAGACTCGGTTCCTCACGGTCGACGACTCGTCATCAGAGTAGACGACGGTTTCGCCACCAGATGCTGATCCGTCCTCATAATTTCCTTCGTGGATGACTCCCATGAAAGCACGCTTGACGGCCGGTTTAGCCTGGGCAGGTTTCGCACGCTGAGCCGTCTCGACGAGGTCGGTGCAGATGTCCGGCTCAGGCCCTGGCTCACCGATCTTGCCGATGAAAACGTGTATGCCACCAAAGGGGACCCGGTACCGTACTCAATCAAGCCGCCTCGGGGCCCCAGCCTGCATCGTCGATGTAGAGCTTGCATGACGACTCTTGGTCATCCGGCCCACATCATAGCCTTCGAGTCCTTCGAGCTTGCCCTCCAAGATCATCAAACCATCGTGCGATAGCCCCACGGTGGGCGCCAACTGTCGTGGCTTTGTCACGGCAGATGTCCTCATGAAAGGACTTAGTCGTGGAGCCATCGCTACGGGTTAACTTAGAGGGGTTAAAGCGGACGCAAAGACACGAGAGTTATACTAGTTCGGCCCCTTCGATGAAGGTAAAAGCCTACTTCTAGTTTGTGATGGGATTGATGTGGTCTCGATGACTAGGGAGCAAACAGCTTCGCCTATGCCTCGAGTTGTTGTTCTCTCTCTAAACCGCCGCCGGGTCGTCCCCTTATATACATGGGTTGACGCCTTGCCGGTCTCTGAGTCCCGAGGCCGACTCGTAGAAGTGTTCGGCTCGGTCTCTCCTTCACTTATCTTACAACACAAGTTACATGACTATGGCGGTCTTACCATTATGGGCCCTAACCCGCCTTTGGGCTCCGGGCCTCTAAGTTCTATAGTAAAGCGCCATCTTCTAAGTCTTCGTGGGCTTCAATATAGCTGAGGGTGAACCGGCCCCTCCTGGTTGGTTTACACTCAGTAGTTACATCCCCAACAGCTACCTTAGCCAATATAACGGAACGTAAGGTACCAAAACATGGGAGCCGGGCAAACCCAACTATTGACCAAAGACATGATTCGGGGCCGATTCTTATAATGCTATAAGTTCGAGGTGCCGCACTTGTGAAAGTGTTCGGACTTATCACACCATGTTATGGGGTACTTAAGCCCCTGGTGTATTGCCCGTACCAAAGTGTACGGTTGCACAATGTCATAAATGAACATATAAAGAAAAAAGGGGATTCAATAATAGGCAGAAGCTATATATTGTTTATTCAAAAGGACTGCAGTAAGAGCAAAACGATACAAATAGTGCGATAAGCAAGGTACGGGACTTCTTAACATGTCTCCCTCCAGGGGTAAGCCGCGGGATGCTGTGTAAAACAGATATGTTGCTCGTAATAGAGACCGCCTGGACACTCGACGTAGCTTTTTGCTTCCCTGACTGTTGCATTGTGTGTTCGGCGATTCTAATGCCGGACAGGGCTTCATGAGAACGGAGTCCTGAAAGTAAAAAGAAAGGAAAAAAAATAAATGACACAATCGGGAGCCCCTGGTGCGGTTGAGCCGCATTCTGGGCATGCCGTGGTCGTGCCCCTTCCCCTTTGCCCATGGTATTTCCAGAGTGTAATTATGTACGCGGAATACTGGTTTCGCAATTTCGCGAGGGCTGGGGCTTGGGCCGCATTGCTATGCGTGCTCGGAATGTGCCAGGCGGTTTTGTTGTAGGTTACTCCGGGTACGCTTGACGGTGTCCGGACGTTTAATAGCCGAACTCGAGAATTGCCTTAAGAGGCTGCTTTGTACTTCCGCCGTGAGGGCCGCCGTATGGTCCTCCGTCCGGAGAGAGCGTTCGATGTTTCCATTGACCGTAATGACTCCTTGAGGACCTGGCATCTTGAGCTTGAGATATGCGTAGTGCGGCACCGCATTGAACTTTGTAAACGCGGTTCGTCTGAGCAGTGCATGATAGCTGCTGCGGAATGGAACTATGTCGAAGATTAACTCCTCGCTCCGGAGGTTATCCGGGGATCCGAAGACCACTTCAAGTGTAACTGAGCCTGTACAGTTGGCCTCTACACCTGGTATGTCGCCTTTGAAGGTCGTCTTCATGGGTTTAATCCTTGATAGGTCTATGCCCATTTTGCGCACTGTATCCTGATAAAGCAGGTTCAGGCTGCTGCCGCCGTCTATTAGGGCTCTAGTGAGGTGAAATCCATCAATGATTGGGTCTAGAACCAATGCGGCGAATCCGCCATGGCGGATGCTAGTGGGGTGGTCCCTTCGATCAAAAGTGATCGGGCAGGAAGGCCATGGGTTGAACTTTGGGGTGACTGGCTCCATTGCATACGTCCCTTAGTGCACGCTTCCGCTCCCTTTTGGGTATGTGGGTTGCGTATATCATGTTCACCGTCCGCACTTGCGGGGGGAAGCCCTTCTGTCCTCTATTGTTCGGCAGCCGGGGCTCCTCCTCGTCATCGCTATGCAGCCCCTTGTCATTGTTTTCGGCATTTAACTTGCCTGCCTGCTTGAACATCCAACAATCCCTGTTGGTGCGATTGGCTGGCTTTTCGAGGGTGCCATGTATCTAGCACGAGCGATCGAGTATCCGGTCCAAATTGGACGGGCCCGGAGTATTTCTTTTAAATGGCTTTTTCCGCTGACCAGGTTTAGAGCCTCTGAATCCGGCATTGACTGCCGTATCTTCAAAGATTATCGCCAAGTATCGCGGCGCTTGTGCTTGTTGCGATGTGACCTGCCACTGATGTTCTTGGTATCGGAATTAAGAGGGCTCTTGGTCATGTTGTTACTACGAGCTAGCCAGCTGTCCTCTCCCGCCCAAAAGCGGGCCATGAGTGTTGTGAGGGCTGCCATGGATTTCGGCTTTTCCTGTCCTAGGTGTCGGGCAAGCCACTCGTCGCGGATGTTGTGTTTGAAGGCTGCAAGGGCCTCGTCATCCGGACAATCGACGATTTGATTTTTCTTGGTTAGGAACCGTGTCCAGAATTGTGCGGCCGATTCCTCCGGCTGCTGAATTATGTGGCTTAGGTCATCGGCGTACGGTGGTCGCACATATGTGCCACGGAAATTGTCGAGGAATGCGGCTTCCGTGTCTTCCCAACAACCAATTGACTCTGGCGGCAAGCTGTTCAGCCAATGCCGGGCTGGTCCTTTAAGCTTGAGCGGGAGGTATTTGATGGCGTGTAGATCATCACCATGGGCCATGTGGATGTGAAGGAGATAGTCCTTGATCCAAACCGCAGGATCTGTTGTGCCATCGTATGATTCAATGTTTACGGGTTTGAAACCCTCGTGGATTTGATGATCCATCACTTCATCTGTGAAGCATAGTGGGTGTCTTGGCGCCTCTGTATTGGGCTATATCACGACGCAGCTCAAATGAGCTTTGTATACTGTGTTCGGCCCGGCCGGAGTTGCCATATCCGGCGTGACGGTTATCGTCCCATGTTGTGGGGCGCCCACGCGATCCATAGATCAATCTTGTCTGCCTTGCCTTGTCCTCCAATATATCTCGCAGGTCTGGCGCATTTCCCCATGCCTTTGTATTTTTTTAGTGGCGACGGGGTGCGTCTTGAATTGAGGGCCGAGAGGCCTCTCTGTCGCGGCCACGAGGTGGCCGGTCAGCCATATCATGCACTGGTGATGTAGGTTTGGGTGCTTCCTCCTCTAATCCGGGTAGCAGCCTGCGTCTTGGGTAGCTCTTGGAGGGGCGCTCGAGTTCATACTCTTCGGCCGCAAGGACTTCAGTCCATCTGTCAGCTAGCAAATCTTGGTCAGCTCTAAGTTGTTGCTGCTTTGTCTTGAGGCTGCTTGCCATGGCCATGAGCCTGCGTTTGGAACGCTCTTGTTCGACGGGATCCTAGGGCACGACGAATTCGTCGTCGTCGAGGCTTGCCTCATCTTCGGAGGGAGGCATGTAATTATCGTCCTCTACCTCTTTTTCTCGCCGCTCTCTCATGAGGGTTGGCTTCTCCATCCTCCCGCGCTGAATCTTCTTTGGAGGGGTTGTCTTCAGCACTGTCCGGGGTGTTATTATCTCCGTGCGGAATCACCGTTTTCTTTGTGGCGGGATTTAGAGCGGCGCCGCTGACGCCGGCGCTTAGGCTGTTTCTTGGAGGGGTCATCCTCCACTATTCCATCGCCATTCCCATCTTTCGGGATGTCCACCATGTATATGTCATATGACGAGGTGGCCTTCCAGTGCCCTGTGGGCGCTGGTTCTTGGTCGTCTCCTGCATTGTCGTCCATACCGTCGATGTCTTCGGAGTCGAAGTCGAGCATGTCGGTTAAATCATCGACAGTGGCTACGAAGTGGGTGGTGGGTGGGCTTTGATTTTCTTCATCGTCCGCATCCCAACCTTCCTGACCATAATCCGGCCATTGCTCTCCTGATAAAGAGAGAGACTTTAGTGAATTCAGAATGTCGCCAAAGGGCGAGTGCTGAAAGATGTTCGCGGCAGTGAATTCCATGATCGGCGCCCAATCGGATTCGATTGGCAGGGGCGTGGGAGGCTCAGAGTCCGGAGAGGAGTCCGGCGCCTTGGAGTCACGAACTTCGCAAAGGACGGGGTAGGTGTATGGCTCAATCGCCGTAGAGATTGCTGCCCCCGAGGCGGTGTCCATCCACCCGTCCTCGATCGGTGCGGTCGGCTCCGAGCTAAAGGTCGGAGCGGACTCTGGTGCGGCCTCCAGGACACTGTCCGGCGGCAGACATAGATCATGCCCTCGTGGCGTGATCTTGGCGGCGCTTGGGCGTGGCTCGAACCCGTCGAAGATCAAGTCTCCGCGGATGTCGGCCGTGTAGTACAAACTTCCAAATCTGACACGATGGCTGTGGCGTAGCTTTCAATCTGCTCCAGATGGCCAGCGAATTGGCCCGCAGTGCAAAGCCGCCCGAATACGAAGATCTGTCCGGGAGAAAGGTCTCACCACAGGCGCATCGTTGTTGATGATCGGAGGAGCCTCGGGCCTAAAGACGACGACACAGAGGAACTCTCAATGAAAGCACCAATGTCGGTGTCAAAACCGGCGGATCACGGGTAGGGGGTCCCGAACTGTGCGTCTAGGCGGATGGTAACAGGAGAAAAGGGACACGATGTTTTTACCCAGGTTCGGGCCCTCTCGATGGAGGTAAAACCCTACTCCTGCTTGATTAATATTGATGATATGGGTAGTACAAGAGTAGATCTACCACGAGATCGAGAGGCTAAACCCTAGAAGCTAGCCTATGCTATGATTGTTGTTCGTCCCTACGGACTAAAACCCTCCGGTTTATATAGGCACCGAATAGGGTTAGGGTTACAGAGTCGGTTACAATGGTAGGAGATCTACATATCCGTATCGCCAAGCTTGCCTTCCATGCCAAGGAAAGTCCCATCCGGACATGGGACGAAGTCTTCAATCTTGTATCTTCATAGTCCAGGAGTCCGGCCAAAGGTCATAGTCCGGCTATCCGGACACCCCCTAATCCAGGACTCCCTCAAGGAGCATCCTGGAGGCTCAAGTGGCCAGGCGTTCCGCAGTCCTGGCGGATCTGGAGATGGTCCGCGAGGAGCCACCAGCGCCTTCGGAGCCTCCTGAGGCTCCTGGGCCTGGGGGCTCGTGAAGATCGGCTTCCGCAGCGCACGACGTCCGCTACTTCAGCATCCCTTCATCTCCAACATCACCAGGTGACGTCCTTCGAGTTTCATTTTCAGCTGGGAGCGCCCCCCAGGGCCGCATCATTCCTAGGCCGCGTGGGTCCATTCCTACGGCATGTATCCCTTTTGATTCATGTTTCTAGTTTACCTTATTGGGGGCGCCCCTCGGGCTGCATTATCCCCAAGCCACCCGGGCCAGATCTAGTGGCATGTATCCCTCTTGCGTTTATTCGGGTCGTGCGTTTGACCCATCATGATCGTTATTTGATGCCTGCCCATGGCACCCTTCTTCCTTCATGTCGGCCGCTTGCACGTTAAAGGGGGGGTACCTGAGCATCGTGACTCATGGGCTCCCTCTTGGCTCTCCAGCCCTCACCCTCGGCCTTGTCCACGGCATCGCGACCGGCATACCAAAGACGGTGAGCCCGCTCGAGGGCCGGGACCCGAGGACGTAGAGCGCTGACATCTAACCAAATTTGCAGGAACACATTACAAGTAAAGGCCTAGAGCCAGGCGCAACCCGCCTTGAGGTAGGGCCCCGTGAGTCCCGTGCTGGCTCACGGGTGCCCAGATACACCTCGTCAGGCCCTACCGTGCCAACCACGTGTCAGGGCGGGGCTGTACACGCCCCGAGCCCCCTCCCACGCACCAGTGGAAGCACTATGCTCCGCGCTGGCTGACGACACTGCCGAGGAGCGGCTATGCCCGTACACATACGGAAGCGCTATGCTCCACGCTGGTGATAAACAACCGAGGGTGGCCCCCGGCCGCATCAACCTCAGGGAGCCCAGGGCTCAATGTCCGGCCTCATCGTAACGCCTCCACTCGGGAGTGCCGCGCGACGGGGGTGGGCACGGGGGCTACGCCTGGGTCACGCCCAGACGCATGCCACCCAGCCAGGCCCCTCGTGCCTGGTTCGTCGCACGTCTCTCCCCGAGCGGAGCCAAGGTACAAAGGTCGTTTGAACGTCAAGGGGGACTCCTGAGCATCGCGACTCAGGAGCTTAACTGGTCACGTAGCCCGTCACCCCTTAGTTCCGAAAGGCTAACGGCGGTTGAGGTATGCGCGGGGCCGGGCTCTGCCGACGTAGAACGGTAAATTCACCCATACATCTCACCTCCCTACTTGTTGTTCGTGCGTCAAGGGGGACTCCTGAGCATCTCGACTCAGGAGCCTAACTTGTCACGTAGCCCGTCACTGCTTGGTCCCGTCCTGGTTTCCGGTTGGTGCTAATGGCGGCTGAGTATGCGCGGGGCAGACTCACGACGAGAACATAAGCAAGTAGGAAGGAAAAGCGCAAATCTCAAGGAATTTAAAAGCAAATATTACAGTCCATAGAGTGCTCTGACAACGCCAAACACAAGTTTAAATGCCTCCACGAGGCAGGATGCATGTTGCAGGAACTAAAAGCAGGACGGGAGCCACGAAGGGGTCACTTTCTGGCGGAGCCATCGCTAGTGACGGAGCTGCGCTGGGCGACTTCGCCTCGTGGAGCCTCAGGATCGGCAGCGCCTCGCTTTGGCTTAGTCTTTGAAGGCCGGAACTTCGTCGTGAGCCTCGGTCGACCCTTCACAGCTTCAGCAGCGGCAGCGGCAAGCTCACCACTCACAGGCTCCAGCAGGCTGTCAAGGTCAACGTTGGGGTCGCGGAGGTAGACGTGGGTGAAGACGCGCGTCAGCGCTGCAGAAGAAAGGACACGCACATCAGCCTCAACCGTGGGGCCAAGGCCGAGGGCGACATCTTCAAGGGCGCGGACCAGGAAGGGAAGCAACTTGGCGGGACCATCCTCGGCGCCGGCCAGCGGACTCTCCAGGCCGCTGTCATAAAGCGTCTTCAGCAAGGCGCGAGCTTTCTCCTCCATCTTCGCGAAGGCCACGCGGTCCTCGGCCAGGACCCGCGCCTTGCCGTCCAGCTCGATCTTCCTCGCCTCCAACGCCCGCTCCAGCGTATCTAAGCGGCCATGGCGCTCATCAAGCTCGGCATCCCGGTCCTTGGCGGCAGTCTCGCAAGCCTTCATCTCTGCCTCCTTCTCCTGGCGGACGCGGGCCTCCTTGGCAAGCTGGTCGCGCAGGCCTTGCAGCTCAGTATCCAGCGCCTCGCAGCAACCTCGGACATCTGCTACCTCACCCAAGGCGGCATCGCGAGCGGCCTTCGCCTCAAGGATGGCCTGCTTCTCTTCGTCGCAGGCTGTCGCGGCCTGAGCCAACGCCGCCCGGACTGAAGCATCAGAACGGACCTAGCTAGAGGCCAGCTCCAGGCGCCCGGCCACCAAGCGAGGGTCAGTGCCCAGAAGGCCTTTCCGCAGCCAGTCCAGCTCGGCAGCAGCCCAATCCAGGACAGTAGAAGGAGTCGGAGAGATGGCAGTTGGCGGAGTAGGAGGAGAAGACGGCAGCGTAATCACAGCACCATGAGTTGGGATCTTCTGCACCCCGATGACTACGGCGGTGGCGTCAGGCGAAGGCGCCTCGAGAGTAGCTCGGGCCACGGGGGCTGAGCTCGCCCCAGCACCCCCCGCCTGGCCTCGCGAGGATGTCCGGGCAGGAGAAGCCTGAGCCTTGCCGCACCCTTATCCCGTGGGTGAAAATGCTGCCCTAGACGAAGCCTGAGGGTCCCCCTTCAGCTTTTTCGCTGCAGGCACCAACCTAGCCAAAGAATATGAACATCAAGCCTCAGCAACGAAGCAAGAAGCAAATCGAGAACCAAGCACTTATTGGTCGTCGCTCGCGGGCTCGAGCAACCTTCGGCCGAACTTGAAGCCCGAGAGCTGGCTGCTGGGATCAACCTCAAGAGACTCGGGAGCAGGAGGCACGTCTGAAGATTGCCTGGGAGCCGGAGCAAGCCCGCGGGGAACCAGCCCCGTCCTGTCCTTCTTCGGGATCAGGGGCGAGCATTCACCGCCTCGCTCGTCGCCATCCTCGTCGTTGTCCGGCAAGAGGCGAAGAACGCGGGACCTGCACCGAGGGAGAAGAGCCCTCGACTCCCCGTCGGTCGCCTCGGAATCGGGCTCCTCTTCCTGCTCCTCTTCTTCCTCC
This sequence comes from Aegilops bicornis, assembly GCA_021605145.1. Taxonomy (NCBI): domain Eukaryota; kingdom Viridiplantae; phylum Streptophyta; class Magnoliopsida; order Poales; family Poaceae; genus Aegilops; species Aegilops bicornis. The sequence goes on from CM038670.1 coordinate 345,054,554, forward strand.
TCTCTGTCGGAGTCGCCGGAGGATACGTTCACAAGGGCCGCCGGGTCCTCCGGAACCTCCGCGGGTACAGGCCCGTCCCCGTTGAAAGCGGGCATGGGGTTCACCACCTGCTCCCAAACATCTCGAAGGAACAAGGGTACAGAAGCACCCTCCAGTCTCGCCACGTCTCCCCCGACCAAGGATTGGAGGACCGCGGCCAGATCTTCGTCGGCCAAGACTACGGGGCTCGGGCGAAGCCTCCACAGCGGGAGCGAGTATTGCCGAAGCGGGGCCACCCGGTGCTCCAGGAACTCCCTCAGGAGCGACGCCCCAGTCAACTTCGTCGTCGCCATGTTGCCCGGCCTCAGGTCCGCGTCCATCCTCTCCAGCACTGGCTTCGCGCGGGGATCCACGAGCTCCGCGCGAGACCAAGCGTCAACGGACTTGGGATGCTCCATGGGCAGAATCAGCTGGGGATGGATGCGCCCAGCATCCACCATGACCCACTTGCTCCTGAAGCCTTCAATCCTCTTCCCGGGCTTCGAGATGGCGTTGGAGCTGCCATACGCGACAAAGCTCGCGCACGCGGTGACGGGGCCGCGGGAGACCCGGAGGTAAAAGTAATGGCGCAGTAAGGCCACTGAGGGCTGCACCCCGACATGAGCCTCGCAGTAGTAGGCGAAGATCACCAGGAGAAGAACAGAGTTGCGGTGGAGGTGCAGAGCTTGAAAGTTGTAATGGCGGAGGACAGAAAAGAAGAACTCGGAAAAGGGAGGCACCAGACCGGCGGCAATGGCGCTCACGAACAGCGGGTAAAAGGTGCTTCCTTGGTCCTCGGGAAGGGCGGAGCCAACCTTGAGCACCGCCGCCCCGTCGTTTCATTGCGCCACCATCATCTGGCGCGTCCGGGCAAGGCTCTTCTCCGACACGTTCGGAGAATCCAAAGCAGGCGAGAACCAAGCTCCAGCCGGGGTCTGGCGAGGCGCCATGCCTTGCTGAGGCGCAGGGTTGGAGTAGATCTGGGGATTTCGGAAGCAGGAAGGATAGGAGCGAGAAAGGGGATCTGGGCAGTGAAGGAGAAGGCAAAGAAGGTAGGCCTAGATGGGTACCGCTCTTTTGTCAATCCGTGCAGTTGCCAAGGCGTCGTGGAAGCAGGGGCCCATGTCCAATCAACCGCCACGCTGGCGCCCAAGGCCTTGAGCTGTTGGGGCCAGTGGCGCTCACTTTTTCGCCGCTTCTCTGCTAAGCCAAGTCCAGCGCCTTGGGCCCGGAGGCTCTTGTCGGCGTTACAGGAACAGGGTACCCAGACTTGCTTGCCCGCGACTGCGCGGCGTGGCTCAAGGGGTGGCCCAAGACGACCCATCTTCATCAAGACAAGCTCAAGACCCTCGCGAGGGGCCAAGCCTCATGAGGCGGGGCAGAAAGCTTCCTCAGTGCACGGCCTCGTCAGTGGCTCGCGAGGAGGCAGAGAGATCAAGGCGGGGTACCTCACGAGGTGCCCATGACGCAAGCCATGACGACCGAGGGCGCCAGCCCGCGCAGTGTCCTCATTTCGCCTTTGGTGCAAAGGAGGCAAGTGCAGGCCAAGGCATAAGGCAAAGGCAACCATTTCGGCGCAACAAGACCAAGACCAGCAGTGCGGCAAGAAGGAGGTCATCGTGGAGCCCAAGCCGACGTCACCGTCAGAGTCTTTGGCAGGCGAGGACCGACTTTAGTCAGGATAAGTGTACTAGATGTTCCCCTTCAAAATGGCCAATTGTTGGCGCCCTTCCCGCTCAGTATTTGGGAAGAGGCCCAGGGCCTCCCACTATAAATAGAGCTAGCCACCACCAAGGCAAGAGAGGAGGAAAAAAGAAGGGAAAGAGAGGATCGATCAGAGAGAGGATCAATCCGGAAGAGACCTATCAGATAGAACCCTAGCAGAGAGAGAGTGGCGATCGAACTCATCCAAGCAGTTCATCGCACCAGCTCAAGAACAGCCCCTCGCGAGGCTGTTCTCCCTTTGTATTGTTCACCATCAGCCCCTGAGGCAATCCACCACACCACAAACTGGAGTAGGGTATTACACCACAATGGTGGCCTGAACCAGTATAAACCTCGTGTCCCTTGTGTTGTTCTTTGTGTAGTTTAGATCCTTGCGAGGCGACGAGACGCAGGTAGGTTGGAGGTGTGATCTCCACGTGCACCCCAGTGTTCGAACCTAGAGGGTCTGCCGGAACCCGAAATCCGACAGAGGTGGCGGGCGAGCCACTCATCTCGGTTGCTGTGTTTGAAGGCCGCGAGGGCTTCGGCGTCCGGACAATCGACAATTTGGTTCTTTTCAATTAAGACCCTAGTCTAGAGCTTCCTGGCTGACTCTCCGGGCTGCTGGATGATGTGACTTAAGTCATCGGCATCTGGTGGCCGGACATATGTACCTTGGAAGTTATCACGGATGGTGTCTTCTAGGTCTTCCCAGCTGCCAACGGAGTTCTTTGGAAGGTTGTTTAGCGAGTGCCGTGCTGGTCCCTTTAGTTTTAGTGGGAGGTATTTGATGGCGTGGAGATCATCACCGCGGGCTATGTGGATATGGAGAAGAAAGTCCTCAATCCATACTGCGGGATCTGCTGTTCCATCATATGATTCGATATTCATGGGTTTATACCCTTTCTGGGAATTCGTGCTCCATTATTTTGTCAGTGAAGCAAAGTGGGTGTGCGGCGCCTCTATATCGGGCGACGTCACGATGTAGCTCGGATGGAGTCCGTCTGCGGTTCTCAGCACGGGCGTGATTATGATTGTTGCGTCCAGCTAGGTAGCCATTGTTGCGTGTCGGGGCACGTCCCCATGATCCATAGATCGATCTGTTCTGACCTGCTCTACTATCCAAGTCTTGCCGCAGGTCGTATGTATGTCCCTGAGCTGTTTTTTCTCTGCCTTTACGGTGAGTGGTGCGGGCTGGTGTTCGGCTTGAGTTGCCACTTTGTTCCGACCATGTGGTTGTCGGTCAGCCACATTGCGCGATGATGGTTTGGGCTCCATCGCCTCATCATCGAGCTGAGGTAGCAATTTGCGCTTCGGGTAACTTTTGGCTGGGCGCTTGAGGCCGTATTCCTCGGCTGCCAGGACATCAGTCCATCTATCGTTGAGCAGATCTTGATCAGCTTGAAGCTGCTGCTACTTCTTTTTCAGGCTCCTTGCAGTGGCTATTAGACAGCGCTTAAAGCGCTCCTGCTCGAGAGGTTCCTCAGGCACGATAAAATCCTCGTTGCCGAGGCTCACCTCATCCTCGGAGAGCGGGAGATAATTACTGTCCTCCGAGTCTTCGTGTGTGGCCTGTTCATCAGGGCTAACATGCCCATCTTCCCGATCGTCCTGTTCGGCGGTTTGCTCGTCGGGGGCTTCTCTATCTTCGGCACCGTTCGGAGTGTTATCTTCTCCTGTGCCGTATTGCTGTTTTTTCTGTGGCGTGATTTATAGCGGCGCCGCTGATGTCGGCGCTTTGGTTGTATCTTGGGAGGTTCATCCTTGACTGGATCTTAATCGTTATCGCTATTGTTCTCTTTAGGTGTGTCTACCATGTACACGTCGTACGAAGAAGTGGTCATCCCGTGCCTGGTAAACGGCGGGTTTTGGCCTTGCTCGTCTTCGACATCGTCATCTATGCCATTGATATCTTCGGAGCTGTAATCAAATGTGTCGGTTAAGTCTTTGACAGTGGCTATGAAGTGGGCGGTGGGTGGGAAGCAAAATTCCCCGTCATCAGCCTCCAGTTCAAACCGGGCATAATTCGGCCGTGAGTCCTCCGCTAAGGAGAGTGTCTTTAATGATTTTAGCACGTCGCCTAAAGGTGAGTGCCGGAAGATGTCCGCGGAGCTGAATTCGATGATTGATGCCGGATCAAGCTCGACGCACGCAAACGCATATGGTTCGGAACCTGTAGCCGGAAATGAGTCCGAGATTCCGGTGACACAGATCCCACTCGAGGTTGGGTCTGTGTGCGGCTCCGACGCCGCTGAGTCTGCGGCTTCCGTGGCGGGGTGGAGCTTCCCGTCCTCAGATGGCGCAATCTACTCCGGATCTAGGGCCAGAGCAGTTACAGGTGCTATCTCCTGGGTAAGGTCCGATGACAAATTTAAGTCATGTTCATCGCGGTGACAGGGAGCAGCTGCCGTGGTCTCAAATCCATCAAAGATAAAGTCTCCGCGGATATCCGCGATGTAGTTTAAGCTTCCAAATCTGACCTGCAGCGGCGTAGCTGTCGATCTGCTCTAGATGGCGAAGCAAGTTGGCCCGTAGTGCGAAGCCGCCGAGTACGAAGATCTATTTGGGGAGGGAAACTTCTCCCTAGACAACATTGTTGTAGATGATTGACGGGGCCATCGAACCTCTTGACGACGACACAGCGGAACTCTCAATGAAAGCACCAATGTCGGTGTCAAAACCGGCGGATCTCGAGTAGGGGGTCCCGAACTGTGCGTCTAAGGTCAATGGTAACAGGAGATGGGGGACACGATGTTTACCCAGGTTCGGGCCCTCTCTATGGAGGTAATACCCTACTTCCTGCTTGATTGATCTTGATGAATATGAGTATTACAAGAGTTGATTTACCTCGAGATCGTAATGGCTAAAACCCTAAGGATCTAGCCTGTATGACTATGATTATGATTCTTGTCTCTACGGACTAAGCCATCCAGTTTATATAGACACCGAAGGGGACTAGGGTTGTACAATGTCGGTTACAGAGAAAGGAATCTTCATATCAGGACGCCAAGCTTGCCTTCCACGCCAAGGAGAGTCCTATCGGGACACGGGAGAGAGTCTTCGGTCTTGTATCTTCACAGCCCATCAGTTCGTCCCACATACCATAGTCCGGACGCCCAAGGACCCTTTAATGTAGGACTCTCTCACAGAGAACATATAGCCCATTTGCGATTTGTAAGAATGTACAACCCATTTTTGAAGAATTTACTACATCCCATTTAAAGTTTGTTAAAAGTACATCCCATTTTCTAGATAGGACAACGATTAATAATTTGAACCAACCGCTCAAAACAGAATTCAATAAATTTCCCACATTTTGACGGGATCCGAAAGGTTTTTATCCCGAAATTTCTAGTCAGATTAAAAATAATTTCAAAATAAATTTGTATAATATAAAAATCCAACAAAATATTGCGCGCACAACAATTAGTGAAATTAAAATTTTCAAAATCGAAAAATATTTAAAAAAAAACTAATTACGTGTTTGGTACATTATTTTATAGTTACTGCCTAATTTTTATAATTACATCCCATTTATTATTTATTAAAGCCCATTTTCTTGTTAAGCCTAATGCATCCCTCCTACAAAAGATTTGCAGCCGAGCGGGGCGGAGGATAACAAGTTGACCTTGCCTGGGTATTCCTCAAAAAAAAGTATAGCTGGGCTAGCCATTTTTAGCTGGAATAAAATTAATATCTGGTTTGGATATCTGTCCTGGGCTAGACGGGCCACAGCGCACCCAGTTAATACCCTGCTCTCCTCTCAACAAAACCAAAATATAGCTCAAGAAAAACTCAAAAACACAAATACTGCTCGAGCTGCTTGGTCCTAGCTGTCGGCCGCTCCTTGTGCAATTCTCTCATTTATTGAGTACATAGATTGACAATGGTGTGGGACTGTGATGTCACGAAACCAGGAGGAAGCAAAAAAAAATTATAGTTGTATATAATAAGGAGGCACTTGTGTACATGCGGCTATGGCCCTGGTGGGTCCCCACTGTCATCCTCTCCAAGTAAAGTCATCTCCTCATTCCTCATGTCCGTTGACCATGTTGACAACGCGAGACAGCGGCGCCATGGCGAGCGCAACAACTCGAAGGACGACGGAGAGGGCCTCGTGGGCCCTACGGATGGGCTAATACATCATCCACTGCTCATTCAGGAAGCCAGGATCATAGGGCCACATGTCCGTGATGGCATTGTCATTCGCTTGTTTGCCGGTGCTCGTTGAGGAGACGGAGGTTGCAGCATAGGTCCTCCTGCGCTGGTAGCTCTTCCACCATTAGGGTGTCGAAGTGCGGCCGCACCTGCTCTATCGTGAACATAGCATGAACCGGCTTGGACAGTGGCCTCGACTCCTGGTAGGAAGCTGCATCCATCGTCTGATTGTCGTCGCTCAGCTCGGCGAGCTCGATGGCGAGCCAGCATGTCCGGCTGCTGGACTGACCCGCTGCTAAGCACGAGTCTGACCACCCTGGCCCACCCAGATCGCCTCCCTCACCCGCACGCACTTTCCGCCAGAAACGGTCAGCGCCGCCCGCCACTTCCCGGTGCAGGTGATTGCTCCCCCTTCAAACGACACAAGTGTCGTCTGTTCGTCCGTCTGCCGCCCACATTAATGATATGCGGTTGCCGAGGCGGCTACTCCGGCGCCACCCGTCCATCCCTCCGCCGCCCACCATTGCTATATAAACTGCTGCGTCGGCCATAGCCACAGTCATCCGCCTCTTGTCCCTTTCTCCTGTCCACACCACTACTGCCCACCATGGCTTCCCCTCGCTCTAGTGCTCTTCAGCACACGGGGACGATGGACCACAAGGAGATGGCAGCCATTGCTAGCGACTGGCTGGACGGTAGGCAGCCGGAGGACGATGACGTACTAATGGAGAACATGGTAGTCGATGATTCGGCGCCAATCCCCTCCTTTGCGCCATCCAAGTCGGTGCATTGCACCATGACCATCGGCGAGGCCCATGCCCAATACATGGACACGGTGAGGCAGAAGTGTCAGGAGCAGTTCTGGGAGGCGCAGGCCGACGCCGCCTACAACCACCATATCCTCTAGGAGCACCTTGAGGAGGTGCTGCTCGACACGTACTGCTCCGCCCGCGGAGGCTGCGGCCGCCTACAAAGAGGGTGATGAAGCGGGCGAGACGCTGTTTGGCGAGACCGAGGACGAGGCAGAGGAAAATGTCGGCTCCAACGAGTCCTGCTCCGCTGGCGTCGATGAGGCCCTCCTCCGCCGAGGCCCCGCGGCACCAACAACGAGCCAGAGGACACCGCCGGCGCCACCGATGCCCCACCCCGCCGGCAGCGAGCAAAGGATTACGCCGGCTTCTGCGAGGCCCTGCTCCGCGGAGGCCCCGCCGCGCCAACAATGAGGCAGAGGACATTGCCGGATCCGCCGAGGCCCCGCCCCACCGGCACTGAGGCAGAGGACCTTGCCGGCTTCGGCGAGGCCCTACTCCGCCGAGGCCCCGCCCCACCAACAACAAGGCAGAGGACATCGCCGGCTCAGCCAAGGCCCCGCCCTGCCAACAACGAGGGGGAGGATTTCCCCCATTCCACCGAGGCACCGCCCCGTGGGTAACGAGATGGAGGACATCGCCATCTCTGTCGAGGCCCCGCCACGCTGCCAACGAGGCCGCACCACATAGAAAACGAGGAAGATTAGAACACGGTAGGTCACCACCGCTCGGGTCCAAGTAAGGCCACTGCTGCTACCCTCCGGTTGAAGCCAAGCTAGGCGGGTTGACCATTGACGACCGATTAGCTTCTTGGCGGTGATGTGGAGTCGGAGAGCTACGCTGGAGAAGAAGCTTCTGTTCGGCTCAGCCGGACACGGGTGGGTAGCTTCGGTTAATTAATTATACATCCAGCGCACCCCTTTTTAGTTGAAGAATGTACTCCCTCCGTCCCAAAGTAAGTGACTCAACTTTGTACTAGCTTTGTACTAAAGCTAGTACAAAGTTGAGTCACTTATTTTGGGACGGAGGGAGTATGAAATGTAATGAAATCCGGCATGTTTATATTAAATCCGACCGTGTTTGAATGAATTTAGTTCGATTAGTTCGAATTCTTGTATCACTAGCATTGGATGAACATGCAAAACAATACATACTAGCATTATTCCCAGGATGATCACCTCGTTTGCAACAGTTTCACATGTACCCGCTCCAGTCCTTTTTAGTCTGCATATAAGTTTTGTCTGAAGTCAAACTATCTCTACTTTGACCAATCATATAGAAAAAAGTATGAACATTCACAATGTAAAATCCACTCACTTGAAAGAAATCTAATATGCGAAGTAAAAAGGAACAGAGGGAGTACAAAGTGTTTGAGCAGCTTTCTAGCATTCCTGCACATTGCAATCAAACACACATGCCTGGCAATTCATAGGGAACATTCAAAACAATTGATAACTGTGCATCTCAGTGATTCACATGTCAGAGCCAATATTTACTTCAAAATTAAAGAATAAAGAAAAATCGATCGATGGTGCTGACAGCAAAGGGCGTCCCATTTGAAAATATCAAATGCATGTCTTCTTGCTAATATCAATGAGCAAAATTTGACAAGGTTGTCCCATTCCAAAATATCAAATGCGTGTTGTTTTGCGTACATCAATGAGCAAACTTTGACAAGGTTTTCCCATTCCAAAATATCAAATGGCTACGATTGTGGAATGGGCAGGGTTTGCCATCAGTTCGGACATTGACATGGCACCTCGAGCTAAATAAACCAGTTGTTCTTTTTGTGCAGTTCCACCAAAATCAACCAAATTCGCGCGTAGCTTGTATGATTTCGCCTTTATATGTTGCAACGCATTGAACATATCGGAACCTCCTTTCTTGTGGTGGAAATGAATGATTCGATGAATTCATGAACATTTTGTGCAGTTCCCATTGAAATCAAGCTGAGCACCACTATTTGCACAAATACAAAAAAAGTGATTAGTATAAAGCAAACTGTACTACGAATTGACAGTTTAAACAGGCAACCTACATGATCCATGCAGAGCACACATTTAAAAAATGGAACTCACCGGAAGGAATCCTAACACAACATTGTATTGGCCATCGCAGCAACAAAAGATGGAGATTTGTGAGTCCTTCTGAGCTAAAGTTACTTTGTTCTTGTGGGAAATAATGTAACCATCCTTCAGCTACTCCCTTCTTAAGAAGAGAGGCTTGGCTTCTTTATCCTGGCATAAACGGAATTAGGCACTTCACGTACTCCATATTCTTCTTCAGAGGAGGATGATCCTGTTGTGCAAAGACAAGAGGGCAACTAAATGCTAGCATCGTTGTTTGCTCGAAAAAAAGGAAAGGAAATATTTAAAACAACACAGATGAAGCACTTCTCAAGGACAATACCAGTTTCTCATGACAGTATCTAAACAGTAGCGCAACACCAATAGAAATGACAAAGCTCAATCATATGCATGAAATCCGTGGGCGAGTACCAACCTTTGTCAGGAGGCTTATTGTGTCGAGCATACAGATCAAGCACTTCTGCGAAACCATCTGTTGTTATCTACTGTGGTTGCCATGCTTACTATATACTCCTTGATTAGTTTAATGTTTCCAACATCTTCTTATGTAGTTCCACTAAAATATATGTTATCTTTAAAGAAGATCCCTGTTTGCACAAGTAGAGATAATTACATATTACATTAAGAGTGGCATCAAATCAGTGGCAAAACAATTGCTTGTTCCAGCCATAGCAATAAATTAAGATGCAAAACTATATCATTACTTGTGTCATCACAGTTACAGTGCTTGATTACAACACCGGGAGTTGATTTTTGTTTTTCTTCCGCTTGTTCCTCCCATTCATTACTTGGTTCAATAACAGACAAGCTTCGCCTTCAATGTAAGATTTGGCATGTCAGTTAGGGAGCACAAGTATAGCACTAAACAACGACATTAATTTTCTGATGAAAGTGGCAAAATAAAGGCCAACAGTTGTGAAATATCCTTATCTTACCTCAATGGGATATTATGGTGCACATACATATTGGAAGTCTTGTCTCCATTTGTGTAGTTCACTAAAATCAAGCAACATTGCCGTATAAGTAGCACAGCATATGAAAGCACACTGCGCAATCATGTGAAAGAAGGCTAGTACTGACCTCTCATGATGCGGAATTCAAACAACACACAAGAAGAAGATCTGAACCAAATTTGCCAACACGGATAGGAAGTCAGATCTTCTCTTGTGCAGTTCCACTAAGATCAAGCAATCAAGCAACATTGTCGGTATGACATTTTGGTTGAACTGCACAAAACACTCTTAAACCAAAAGTGTTTTGTGCAGCGCAACAAAAGGTCACAGTAGTAACGAGGTGAAGTAGATAACCCTGCTTACACAGAGGTGCAAAGGAAACAACTAGTTCAATAACGGTGGATGGCACAGAAGCCAACAAAAAGAAGCATCTAACTTATCTAAATGGGAAAGAAAGCAAGACAGTAGCATTTCTCAAACGGTGGCATTGATTCATATTAACAGAGAGATTATATTAACAATAAAATTCGTTAAACATGTAATTTGCTTTTAACTGTGGCATTGCATCAATTTTCCGGCGGCTTTATTAGAGGGTGTTTGTTTACAGGGACTTTTTGGTGTAGGGACTAAAAAAGTCCCTTTCAATCTCATCTATACCAACTAGGAGGGACTTTTAGGGACTAAAAGTGGGCATTTGGGACTAAATAAATAAGATCCCGAGGGAGAGTATTTTTGGGACTTTTTCCAATAGTTGCCCCTGCCCCGCATCGCACCTTGTCTCTATTAGTTCATTACTAGGGGTAACATGGTCTTTTAGCATGTCATTTAATAACCTCTGGTCCATGTTTAGTCCTTGGAACCAAGTAGGTAGGGACTAGGGACTTTTTAGTTGGGACTAAAAAAAGTCCTAGGAATTTTTAACCAAACAGGGCCTTAGATTAACAACAGCTAAAGAGTTGCACGGGACAATGGACGCACCAGCACCATGTGCATCTACCAATGTATAAAGGGGTGATGCACATTCTATTGCAACAAAGAACAAACAACTAAGGAGCATATTTGTGTTGGTCCCAGTTTTGTTATCTTTAGACACCTTTCCCTATGTTAGGACAACAAATCTAGTCCTGCTCAAACTCTATAGTCTTGTCCCCCAAAACAAAAAGATCAGCTTGTTATAGATGTGCGTACTGTGTTTGTCATTGTTTTCCCTTTTCCACCAACGTAGGTGCTGGATAGCCAGTCTGTACTAGTACTTTCCCTCCTTCCTTTCCTCTTTGAACCACGTCCTAGATTCATACTATACAATTTTCCCCACTACTTTCCCCCTTCCTTTCCTCTTTGAACCACATCCTAGATTCATGCTATACAACTTTCCCCACTACTTTCCCCCCTTCCTTTCCTCTTTGAACCACATCCTAGATTCATGCTATACAACTTTCCCCACTACTTTCCTGTTTGATCCAACACCTAGATTCGAGTGTAGAAGCGGAAAAAGCCCACATGCAGCTAGAGCAATGCATCTGGAATAAGTAAATTATACGCTAAGGTTCTAGGGGTGTGGTTCGGTGGGAGACCCGAGGCCGTCCTACCCACACTATGTACCACGGCGAGGAAGAATGGGTCGGAGGCCCTCCCGCGCCGCCACTTGGTGAAAGAGAACTGCTGCGCCGGTAGTGGATTCCCTCCATCGCCGACAGCGAAAGCGTTAAGCCTCCTTCCCTTCCCCGCGGACGGATCCTGCTGGCTATTTGACCAGCAGTTGGGGGGGGGGGGAGGGAGAGAGGGCGAGAGAGTGTGAAGAGTGCAAACCCAAGAAAACAAGCACCGAGGCTGCAGCTTATACGTGATGAGGTGATTATACGATCATTGGGAGATCGTATAGCTCCGTATCCATCCATTTTGACCAGTCAAATAAAACTCCTGGCACCGCCCTAGATCACTTTCTCTCTCTGTCATGCGGGGCCTACCTATCATTGGGTGGAAGAAAGAAGTTGAACAAAAACAAAAATATGCTCAAGTGCGGTTATCGAACCCGAGACCTCAAGTTTGATGAGCGAACAGGCTATATAGCTACACCACCCTCACGTTATGTTTAACGAGAGGAAAATAACCTTTTATACATTCATGCATTCGTGTGACAAGCATGTCATGTTTTTTTGTGTGGGAGTCGTTGGGATTTAAATCATAATCGTGTAATGTGGCTTTGGTGGTAAGGTCTTTGGGGATTTAAAGCAGTGTTGGTAGTACAGAAATAATGCAGCCTTAGTCAACTTACCTCTCTCCACGTAGTACGTTGGGTCCCACCAGTCAGAGGGTGAAACAAACAAATTAATAAGAAAAATTAAAAGCGCCAGCGGTGTATCTTACCTCACACATCTCGCTACTGCTCGTGAACACTGTCCAATTGATCCCTCTGTTTGCTCACGTACTATTTTAAGTGAATCCTTATTATAACATGCACACAATACGCAAGCATGCAGTCGCACACTAGCACGCACCGGGCAGACACACACTAGTTAGCACACAGCACGCACACACCGGCGACCGGCGACGAAGTTGAGCCCGCAGGATCGTACTTCGGCAGCCGCACGGCAATCATGCGCACAAGGCATGTAGAGCGACCTAGTGCGGGTGTCATCATAATCATCATTGATGGCCATGTCATCTCACGTAGATGGAGTTCGTATGCGTTGCGCCATAAGCAGTGAGAGCTCGGACTTGGCGTAGTGGTAGAGCAACGGGTCGACGACCTCAAGTGGCAGGTCAACAACGGGAACAACGGACAACATGCATGGTACTGCACGAACTTGCGGCAATAGAGGCCATCGTGCGACTTGAGTCTGTGCTAGTGTGTGTGCATGCACTGCAACCTGCGCGCTGCATGCGTGTGCCGCAACTAAAGGTAGAAAACTATATTTGCCACTAGTTAATCACAACTGGAGGTTGGTGTAGCTGGTTAGCCTGTTTGCCCGTATAAAGCGTGAGGTCTAGGGTTCAAACCATGCCCCCGTGCTTATTTTTATTTTTGTTCAACTTCTTTCTTCCACCCAATGACATGTAGGACCCTCATGACAGAGAGAGAAAACTGATCTGACAAGGCGCTAGGAGGATTCTTTGACTGGTCAAAATGGATGAATACAGAGCTATACGATCTCGCAGTGACCGTATAATCACCTTATCACATATATAGTGACCGTATCGACCGTATTCTTGAGTATAGTGACCAAAGTGAACTTATACGATAAGTTCAATGACCAACAGTGCATTTTACTCTTTTAATTATTTAGTTTGTACACTTTGCTCTCTTCCAATAATTTTGGGCACTTGTATTTGACCTAAGTTAGTGTGCCACCGTATCTCGCACTACTCCCTCCGTCTAGGTGCAAGTCATGTTAGAAGGTGTAGCGGGACCAAGGTGCAAGCAGATTGGAGGAGAAGGAGATACTTGACCGGTCCTTCCTCCAACCAAAGCCCTGATTTCTGTCTCTAAATGCAACAATTAATCACAACAACTAAGAGATGTCGTTTTAGCTACCATGAAGGGCCACGTATTAACTCGCATGCAAGCCGAATTTGATTTCTTGACTAATCAACGCGTAGTTGCGCTCCATGCATTGGGTTTCCGGGGGAGATAACAAGGCAGAGTTTAGGGAGCATTTGGATCCTTAGCAAGAACAGTTATAGCCTAGCCGGGCAAGGTTAGGCGTTTGGAACTGTTGAAATATTTTAGCTTTTGTGGGCTAGCTAGCTTGGGTGGGCTAGAAAAACCTTGCTAGCTCAGGAGAGCCAATTTGGCTCGCTTCCGACAACAAACTTCGCGCACGGAAAAATCGGCGACCAACTCATGACAACAATTTTCACGAGGCAAGGCTGGTAATAAAAAGAACTAAACCGTTTGACCAGGCAAGGTTGGCAAAGCGAAAGCTGGCTAGCTGGGCTAGCCGAGTAATTTCCTTACTAAGCAATGTAACCAAATGCTCCCAGTAATAACGCTCGCTAGCAGCGAGGCCAAGAGGGGATTGAGATGCGAAGTTAATGGACGACGCCTAAACATGTTGGGAATATCTGATTTTCATAAGATGACTTAACACCTAGACGGAGGGAGTATTACTCCTCAGCACAAGTTTGATGGAATATTCATCACCTCTTCTCTTCTTGTACGTAATCAATGTGTACCTCACTTCCTGTGGCTTCGCACTCGCACGATATTCCTATTCTATGAACCTGTGTGTGCGTGTGCGTGTATGTGTGTGTGTGTTAGAGAGAACCACACATCTACCTATTTCTACAGAGAGATGGTGTGTAGTGTACGATTTAGCCACGAGAGTTGATGCATCCTCTCGTTTTCGGGTGTCTGGTCGGGACAGCTGCCACGCCCGCTTCTGACCAGCCTGGCCCACCCAAAGCCCCTCCATCGCCAGCGCGCGCTTCCGCCCGAAACAGTCAGCACCGCTCCAAAGAATCGGTGCCACATTCATGCCTGGGCAGAGCAGATGCGACCTCTCACTGGCGCCTGCGTTGAAGGGAGAAGCGGATTCAAGAGTGATGGTTGCTTCGTCCGTCCAACTTACTTCTGGTTCTATGTGATTTGACGGCTCATTGGTCATTATTACTGAGGTGGTACGACTGCTGGATGTCCCACGCTTCGACGAAAGGAGGTACTAGATTACAATTTTCTCCATTCTTACAACGGAGGAGTGCGAAAGCAGTGAAAACACGCAGGCTCAGTGATTACATGACCCACCTCACACTATCACCATATTTTCTCGAAACCGTGTGACATCTAACACTTTACATAGTACTAGTATAGTACGTACTGTAATTTCTCGACGAGATAAATTTGTACAATGCTATGAAGCTTCCAGCTTCTGTTTCATGTATCTTGCATGCAAGGTTGCCCCGTTGCAACATTTCTTCAAATACAAAGGAGACTAACATGCATGCTATTGCATCTCAATGATTGACAGATCATAGCCAATATGTACTCCCTCCGTTCCAAAATAAGTGTCTCAACTTTATGCAAACTTTAGTACAAAGTTGTACTACTACTAAAGTTGACACTTATTTTGGAACAGAGACAACTAAAGAAAAAAATGATCCATGCAGTCCCTAGCCCTTGAACCGTAAACCCTAACCAGGCTTTAATTTGCTGGCAGCGTTGAGGCTTCTGAAGAAATGAACTTAGCAACCCTTTGACCATCAGATCATTTTGTGTAGTTTCACCAAAATCGAGATGAGCATCCCTATGGCAAAGAAATTGAAGAAGTGTGATTAGAATAAGATTACTGGGACTAGTTGATGAGACATAAACTCATCACAAATACAATACGTAGAAGCTTGTAGAGGTATGTGCGGGGCAAAGAATAGAGAAATGTCCACATGGAGTGATGTGGGCAGCTGGGGCAGTGGTGCAAGCCGGCAGTAAGGAAGTTGTACCTGAGGGATGTCGGGACGTAGCTCAACCTAGAGGAGGACGGCAGGCGGCGGCAACTACCCACGTCATGGCAGTGAGCAAGGGATGAAGGCAACCTCACCGGTTTTGTGAGAGAGAACGGCGGGGACCCCTGATCGGGACGTGCCAACAGTGGGTTTTCACCGTCGGCGACGGCGACCGCATCTACACTAAGCATCCACCCCTTCCCCCGGCTGACGTGATCCTCCTGGATAAGAGAGTGTTAAGAGAGCGACCCCAGCAAGCAACCGTGTAGGCTCGTCCTGGCTATGTATATAATGGAGCGGTTTCTTTTTCTCTCCATATGAACCTATTTATATTGCGTACATGCCACTGAAGAAA
This sequence comes from Aegilops bicornis, assembly GCA_021605145.1. NCBI lineage: Eukaryota > Viridiplantae > Streptophyta > Magnoliopsida > Poales > Poaceae > Aegilops > Aegilops bicornis. Next base: position 345,070,077 of record CM038670.1, read on the forward strand.
AAAACTTTACTTATAAGTGAGGCGGCACCGTTCATGCATGGTTCCCGACCCTCCTTTATTTATAAGTGAGAAACTACTACTAGACGCGTCAAATTATCACGTGGACTGCATCATCTTACAGAAATGAGCTCCACCGTGTCACGTGTGTGGTTGGGGAAGACGCAAAAGACACAAAGAGTGCTACTAGTACACTACGTGCGTGGGTGTGTGCACCTCTTCTCTTCGAGCATGTTTATTAAAAGTATAGCCCACTACTATACTACGACGCGGTTATTATATACTTGGAAAAGAGTATAGGCAATAATAATGATTAATAAGCCGTGAAATCACGAGGCCACCTTTCTCTATGTTTGATCGAGGATGCATACATCATTTCACTCCTCATTGAATATCCATCCGCTGCTACCTCCGCGAATAAATAAAAATCCGCTTCTACCTCTGTAGGATGGTAAATAATATAGCCATGTTAATCACGACGTACAAATATCAGTCACTGATACAATAGGGCTGGATCTAAGGCTGGTGATTTTTGTTTACTTTGTCTCTTTCTCTTTTGTCTCATTTACTCATTTTACATGGGAGCACGTGTAGAGGATGGCTATTCCTTTCAATGGGACTTCTTCATGGGGTTTAAGACTAAGCAGCTCCGAATTATGCCTGCTACCAACCACTCTGAATCGTGCCATCTATGATAGGGAGTAGTCCCATTGTAGCAATGAGGTCCACTAGGTCTAGCATGTCCTGTAAGAAGAGACTGTCACGCAAAACATACATCTTGTTGCCTTCTTCCTCGTACAGTACGAACCACTGGTACATACTACTAGTACTACTAGTACTTGTTCTCCTATAAACCTTGCGCTTGGCATCTCCAAACTATTAACCTTGCGCTTGGCTGTTCGCCTCTTTGGGAAGTCGAGCAATACTGCAGTATATATCATTATGGCTATCTGAGACCGAATGAATTGCTGCACGTCCACCACGTGGGCGAGGGTCGAGCGAGGGTCGAGGGGCGAGGGAGAATGCGTACTATTACGTCCGTTTCAATAGGGAGAGTGAGTACATACGGAGCAAAATGAGTGAATCTACACTCTAAAATACGTCTATATACATTAGTGTTTGGAGTATGTACTAGTAGTTCATATTGAAATCTACTAAAGGACATATATTTCAAACAATATGATAATCTCTCTAACCAAGGTAGGGATGAGGAGTAAACGGATGGAATAGTAAAATTTTCTCCTCGTCCTGCGAGCCACCGCGCATGTGGGCGAGGGAGCGGGCGTAAGTGAAGGAAATATTCCCTAGAGGCAATAATAAAGTTATTATTTATTTCCTTATTTCATGATAAATGTTTATTATTCATGCTAGAATTGTATTAACCGGAAACATAATACATGTGTGAATACATAGACAAACATATTGTCACTAGTATGCCTCTACTTGACTAGCTCGTTATTCAAAGATGGTTGTGTTTCCTAACCATAGACATGAGTTGTCATTTGATTAGCGGGATCATATCATTAGGAGAATGATGTGATTGACTTGACCCATTCCGTTAGCTTAGCACTTGATCGTTTAGTATGTTGCTATTGCTTTCTTCATGACTTATACATGTTCCTACAACTATGAGATTATGCAACTCGCTTATCGGAGGAACACTTTGTGTGCTACCAAACATCACAACGTAACTGGGTGATTATAAAGGACCTCTACAGGTGTCTCCGAAGGTACATGTTGAGTTGGCGTATTTCGAGATTAGGATTTGTCACTCCGATTGTCGAAGAGGTATCTCTGGGCCCTCTCGGTAATGCACATCACTATAAGCCTTGCAAGCAATGTGACTAATGAGTTAGTTACAGGATGATGCATTACGGAACGAGTAAATAGACTTGCCGGTAACGAGATTGAACTAGGTATTGAGATACCGACGATCAAATCTCGGGCAAGTAACATACCGATGACAAAGGGAACAACGTATGTTGTTATGCGGTTTGACTGATAAAGATCTTCATAGAATATGTAGGAGCCAATATGAGCATCCAGGTTCCGCTATTGGTTATTGACCGGAAACGTGTCTCGGTCATGTCTACATAGTTCTCGAACCCGTAGGGTCCGCACGCTTAAGGTTTCGGCGATGCTTATATTATGAGTTTATGAGTTTTGATGTACCGAAGGAGTTCGGAGTCCCGGATGAGATCGGGGACATGACGAGGAGTCCCGAAATGGTCGAGACAAAAGATCGATATATTGGACGACTATATTCGGACTTCGGAAAGGTTCCGAGTGATTCGGGTATTTTTCGGAGTACCGGAGAGTTACGGGAATTCGCCGGGGAGTATATGGGCCTTATTGGGCCATACGGGAAAGAGAGAGGGCTGCCTAGGGCAGGCCGCCCCCAAGGCCTAGTCCGAATTGGACTAAGGGGAGGGGCTGCGCCCCCTCCTTCCTTCCCTTCTCCCTTTCCCTTCCTTCTCTCCTACTCCTACTAGGAAAGGAGGAGTCCTACTCCCGGTGGGATTAGGACTCCCCCCTTGGCGCGCCTCTCCCTGGCCGGCCGCCTCCTCCCCTTGCTCCTTTATATACGGGGGCACCCCATAGACACAACAATTGATCTGTTTGATCTCTTAGCCGTGTGCGGTGTCCCCCTCCACCATAGTCCACCTCGATAATACTGTAGCGGTGCTTAGGCGAAGCCCTGCGTCGGTAGAACATCAACATCATCACCACGCCATCGTGCTGACGAAACTCTCCCTCAACACTCGGCTGGATCGGAGTTCGAGGGACGTCATCGGGCTGAACGTGTGTTGAACTCGGTGGTGCCGTGCGTTCGGTACTTGATCGGTCGGATCGTGAAGACGTATGACTACGTCAACCGTGTTGTGCTAACGCTTCCGCTTTCGGTCTATGAGGGTACGTGGACAACACTCTCCCCTCTCGTTGCTATGCATCACCATGATCTTGCGTGTGCGTAGGATTTTTTTTTTGAAATTACTATGTTCCCCAACAGTGGCATCCGAGCCTGGTTTTATGCTTAGATGTTATATGCACGAGTAGAACACAAGTGAGTTGTGGGCGATACAAGTCATACTGCTTACCAGCATGTCATACTTTGGTTCGGCGGTATTGTTGGATGAAGCGGCCCGGACCGACATTACACCGACGCTTACGCGAGACCGGTTCTCCCGACGTGCTTTGCACAGAGGTGGCTAGCGGGTGTCAGTTTCTCCAACTTTAGTTGAACCGAGTGTGGCTATGTCAGGTCCTTGCGAAGGTTAAAACAACACTAACTTGACGAACTATCGTTGTGGTTTTGATGCGTCGGTAAGAACGGTTCTTGCTCAGCCCGTAGCAGCCACGTAAAATTTGCAACAACAAAGTAGAGGACGTCTAACTTGTTTTTGCAGGGCATGTTGTGATGTGATATGGTCAAGACGTGATGCTATATTTTATTGTATGAGATGATCATGTTTTGTAACCGAAGTTATCGGCAATTGGCGTGGAGCCATATGGTTGTCGCTTTATTGTATGAAATGCAACGCTACTGTAATTGCTTTACTTTATCACTATGTGGTAGCGATAGTCGAGAAGCAATAGATGGCGAAACGACAACGATGCTACGATGGAGATCAAGGTGTCGCTACCGGTGACGATGGTGGTGATCACGACGGTGCTTCAGAGATGGAGATCACAAGCACAAGACGATGATGGCCATATCATTTCACTTATATTGATTGCATGTGATGTTTATCCTTTATGCATCTTATCTTGCTTTGATTGACGGTAGAATTTTAAGATGATCTCTCATTAATTATCAAGAAGTGTTCTCCCTGAGTATGCACCGCTATGAAAGTTCTTCGTCTTTGAGACACCACGTGATGATCGGGTGTGATAGGCTCTACGTTCAAATACAGCGGTGCAAAACAGTTGCACACGCGAATACTCAAAGTTAAACTTGACGAGCCTAGCATATACACATATGGCCTTGGAACACGGAGACCGAAAGGTCGAGCGTGAATCATATAGTAGATATGATCAACATAGTGATGTTCACCATTGAAAACTACTCCGTCTCACGTGATGATCGGATATGGTTTAGTTCATTTGGATCACGTGATCACTTAGATGACTAGGTAGATGTCTGTCTAAGTGGGAGTTCTTAAGTAATATGATTAATTGAACTTAAATTTATCATGAACTTAGTCCTGGTAGTATTTTGCAAATTATGTTGTAGATCAATAGCTCGCGTTGTTGCTTTCATATGTTTATTTTGATATGTTCCTAGAGAAAATTGTATTGAAAGATGTTAGTAGCAATGATGCGGATTGGATCCGCTATCCGAGGTTTATCCTCATTGCTGCATGTAAGAATTATGTCCTTAATGCACCGCTAGGTGACAGACCTATTGCAGGAGCGTATGCACGGGCGTTATGAACGTTTGGCTAGCTCAATATGATGACTACTTGATAGTTTAGTGCACCATGCTTAAAGGCTTAGAATCGGGACTTCAAAGACGTTTTGAACGCGTCATGGACCATATGAGATGTTCCAGGAATTGAAGTTAATATTTCAAGCAAATACCCGAGTTGAGAGATAGGAAATCTCCAAGAAGTTCTATAGCTAAAAGATGGAGGTGAATCGCTCAACTAGTGAGCATGTGCTCATATTGTCTGGGTACTACGATCGCTTGAATCAAGTGGGAGTTAATCTTCTAGATAAGATAGTGATTGACAGAGTTCTCTAGTCACCATCACCAAGTTACTAGAACTTCGTGATGAACTATAGAATGCAAGGGATGACAAAAACGATTCCCGAGCTCTTCATGATGTTGAAATCAACGAAGGTAGAAATCAAGAAAGAGCATCAAGTGTTGATGATTGACAAGACCACTAGTTTCAAGAAAAGGGCACATGGAAAGAAAGGGAACTTCAAGTAGAATGACAAGCAAGTTGTCACTCCCGCGAAGAAGCCCAAAGCTGGACCAAAGCCTGAAACTGAGTGCTTACACTGCAAAGGAAATGGTCACTGGAAGCGGAAATACCTTGAATATTTGGTGGATAAGAAGGATGGCAAAGTGAACAAGGGTATATTTGATATACAGGTTATTGATGTGTGCCTTACTAGTGTTTATAGTAGCCCCTGAGTATTTGATACTTGTTCGGTTGCTAAGATTAGTAACTCGAAACAGGAGTTACAGAATAAACATGAACTCGTTGAAGGGGAAGTGACGATGAGTGTTGGAAGTAGTTCCAAGATTGATATGATCATCATCACACACTCCCTATATTTTCGAGATTAGTGATAAACCTAAATAAATGTTATTTGGTGTTAGCGTTGAGCATAAATATGATAAGATCATGTTTATTGCGATACGATTATTCATCTAAGATAGAGAATAAATTGTTATTCTGTTAACATGAAAAAAACCTTCTATGGTCATACACCCAATGGTGACGGTTTATTGAATCTTGATCATAGTGATACACATATTCATAATGTTGATGCCAAAAGATGCAAAGTTAATAATGATAGTGCAATTTATTTGTGGCACCGCCGTTTGGGTCATATCGGTGTAAAGCGCATGAAGAAACTCCATAAAGATGGATTTTCGGAATCACTTGGTTATGAATCATTTGATGCTTGTAACAGTGCCTTTTGGGCAAGATGACTAAAACTCCGTTCTCCGGAACAATGGAACGAGCTACTAACTTGTTGGAAATAATACGCACCGATGTATGCGGTCCAATGAGTGTTGATGCTCGTATGGTATCGTTATTTTCTGACCTTCACAAATGATTTGAGCATACATGCGTATATCTACTTAATGAAGCACAAGTCTGAAACATTTGAAAAGTTCAAAGAATTTTAGAGTGAAGTGAAGAATCATCGTAACAAGAAAATAAAGTTTCTACAATCTGATCGTAGAGAAGAATATTTGAGTTACGAGTTTGTCCTTCATTTAAAAACAATGTGGAATAGTTTTCACAGCTCCCGCCACATGGAACACCACCGCGTAATGGTGTGTCCGAGTGTCATAACTGCACTTTATTAGATATGGTGCGATCTATGATGTATCTTACCGGTTTACCACAATCGTTTTGGGGTTATGCATTAGAGACAGCTGAATTCACTTTAAATAGGGCACCATCTAAATCCGTTGAGACGACACCGTATGAACTATGGTTTAGCAATAAACCTAAGCTGTCGTTTCTTAAAGTTTGGGGCTGCAATGCTTATGTGAAAAAGTTTCAACCTGGTAAGATCGAACCCAAATCGGAGAAGTGCGTCTTCATAGAATACCCAAAGGAAACTATTGGGTACACCTTCTATCACAGATCCGATAGCAAGATATTCGTTGCTAAGATGGATCCTTTCTAGAGAAGGAGTTTCTCTCGAAAGAAGTGAGTGGGAGGAAAGTAGAGCTTGATAAGGTAATTGTACCTTCTCCCAAACTGGAAACTAGTTAATCACAGAAATCGGTTTTAGTGATTCCTACACCAATTAGTGAGGAAGCTAACGATGATGATCATGAAACTTCAGATTAAGTTACTACAGAACCTCGTAGGTCTTCCAAAGTACAGTCCGCACCAGAGTGGTACGGTAATCCTGTTCTAGAAGTCATGTTACTAGACCATGATGAACCTACGAACTATGAGGAAGCGATGATGAGCCCAGATTCCGCGAAATGGCTGGAGGCCATGAAATCTGAGATAGGATCCATATATGAGAACAAAGTATAGACTTTGGTGGTTTTGCCCGATGATCGGCAAGCCATAGAAAATAAATGGATCTTCAAAAGGAAGACGGACGCTGATAGTAGTGTTACTATCTACAAAGCTAGACTTGTCGAAAAAGGTTTTTGACAAAGTTCAAGATGTTGACTACGATGAGTTTTTTCTCATTCGTATCGATGCTTAAAAGTCTGTTCGAATCATGTTAGCAAATTGCCATATTTTATAAAATTTGGCAAATGGATGTCAAAACTACATTCCCTAATGGATTTCTTAAAGAAGAGTTGTATATGATGCAACCAGAAGGTTTCTTCGATCCTAAAGGTGCTAACAAAAATATGCAAGCTCCAGCGATCCATCTATGGGCTGGTGCAAGCATCTCAGAGTTGGAATATACGCTTTGATAAGTTGATCAAAGCATATAGTTTTATACAGACTTGCGGTGAAGCCTCAGATTTACAATAAAGTGAGTGGGAGCACTACCGCCTTTCTGATAAATATATGTGAGTAACATATTGTTGATCATAAATGATGTAGAATTTTTTTAGAAAGCATAAAGGAGTATTTGAAAGGAGTTGTTTAAAAGAAGGACCTCAGTAAAACTATTTACATATTGAGCATCAAGATTTATTGAGATAAATCAAGACGCTTGATAAATTTTTCAATAAGTACATACCTTGTCAAGATTTTGAAATAGTTCAAAATGGAACAGTCAAAGAAAGAGTTCTTGCCTGTGTTGCAAAGGTGTGAAATTGAGTAAGACTCAAATCCCGACCACGGCAGAAAATAGAAAAGAGAATGAAAGTCATTCCCTATGCCTCAGTCATAGGTTCTATAAAGTATGCTATGATATGTACCAGACCTATTGTATACCTTGCTCTGAATTTGGCAAGGTAGTACAATAGTGATCTAGGAGTAGATCATCGGACACCGGGTCAAGAATATCCTTAGTGAGGACTACGGAAAAATTTCTCGATTATGGAGGTGATAAAAGAGCCCGTCGTAAAGAGTTACATCGGTGCAAGCTTTCACACCGATCCAGATGACTCTAAGTCTCAATCTGGATACATATTGAAGTGGGAGCAATTAGCTAGAGTAGCTCCATGCAGAGCATTGTAGACATAGAATATTTGCAAAATACATACGGCTCTGAATGTGATGCACCCGTTGACTAAGCTTCTCTCACGAGCAAAACATGATCACACCTTAGTACTCTTTGGGTGTTAATCACATAGCGATGTGAACTAGATTATTGACTCTAGTAAACCCTTTGGGTGTTGGTCACATGACGATGTGAACTATGGGTGTTAATCATATCTGAGATATGAATATTGGTGTTAAATCACATGGCGATGTGAACTAGATTATTGACTCTAGTGCAAGTGGGAGATCAAGGAAATATGCCCTAGAGGCAATAATAAAGTTATTATTTATTTCCTTATTTCATGATAAATGTTTATTATTCATGCTAGAATTGTATTAACCGGAAACATAATACATGTGTGAATACATAGACAAACATAATGTCACTAGTATGCCTCTACTTGACTAGCTCGTTATTCAGAGATGGTTGTGTTTCCTAACCATAGACATGAGTTGTCCTTTGATTAGCGGGATCACATCATTAGGAGAATGATGTGATTGACTTCACCCATTCCATTAGCTTAGCACTTGATCGTTTAGTATGTTGCTATTGCTTTCTTCATGACTTATACATGTCCCTACAACTATGAGATTATGCAACTCCCGTTTACCGGAGGAACACTTTGTGTGCTACCAAAAGTCACAACGTAACTGGGTGATTATAAAGGAGCTCTATAGGTGTCTCCGAAGGTACATGTTGAGTTGGCGTATTTCGAGATTAGGATTTGTCACTCCGATTGTCGGAGAGGTATCTCTGGGCCCTCTCGGTAATGCACATCACTATAAGCCTTGCAAGCAATGTGACTAATGAGTTAGTTACGGGATGATGCATTACGGAACGAGTAAAGAGACTTGCCTGTAACGAGATTGAACTAGGTATTGAGATACCGACGATCAAATCTCGGGCAAGTAACATACCGATGACAAAGGGAACAACGTATGTTGTTATGCGGTTTGACCGATAAAGATCTTCGTAGAATATGTAGGAGCCAATATGAGCATCCAGGTTTTGCTATTGGTTATTGACCGGAAACGTGTCTCAGTCATGTCTACATAGTTCTCGAACCCGTAGGGTCCGCACGCTTAAGGTTTCGATGACAGTTATATTATGGGTTTATGAGTTTTGATGTACCGAAGGAGTTTGGAGTCCCGGATGAGATCGGGGACATAACGAGGAGTCTCGAAATGGTCGAGACGTAAAGATCGATATATTGGACGACTATATTCGGACTTCGGAAAGGTTCCGAGTGATTCGGTATTTTTCGGAGTACCGAGAGAGTTACGGAATTCGCCGGGAGTATATGGGCCTTATTGGGCCATACGGGAAAGAGAGAGGCTGCCTAGGGCAGGCCGCGCGCCCCAAGGCCTAGTCCGAATTGGACTATGAGGGGCTGCGCCTCCTTCCTTCCCTTCTCCCTTCCCTTCCTTCTGTCCCTACTCCTACTAGGAAAGGAGGAGTCCTACTTCGGTGGGAGTAGGACTCCCCTGGCGCCTCTCCACGGCGGCCGCCTCCTCCCCTTGCTCCTTTATATGCGGGGGCAGGGGGCACCCCATAGACAAAACAATTGATCTGTTTGATCTCTTAGCCGTGTGCGGTGCCCCCCTCCACCATAGTCCACCTCGATAATACTGTAGCAGTGCTTAGGCGAATCCCTGTGTTGGTAGAACATCAACATCGTCACCACGCCGTCGTGCTGACGAAACTCTCCCTCAACACTCGGCTGGATCGGAGTTTGAGGGACGTCATCGGGTTGAACGTGTGCTGAACTCGGTAGTGCCGTGCGTTCGGTACTTGATCGGTCGGATCGTGAAGACGTACGACTACATCAACCGCGTTGTGCTAACGCTTCCGCTTTCGGTCTACGAGGGTACGTGGACAACACTCTCCCCTCTCGTTGCTATGCATCACCATGATCTTGCGTCTGCGTAGGATTTTTTTTGAAATTACTACGTTCCCCAACAGCAAGGCGTAGTAAGCAAGCTGCACCTCATCCTGTGAGCCACCACGCTCGTGGGCGGGGGAGACGGCGTACTAAGCAAGCTTCTCCTTGTTCTGCAAGTTGATGGGACAGATCAAAAGTAATACGTACAGAGCATCTCCAGTGTATAGAGCCTTGCCTCTAAGGTAGGCCCCACATGGTTTGCCTCTTTTTTAACATAACGCGTCAAGTCGCAATTTGTTTGTTCACCCATGGTAGACGATCCTCCATCAAGTGGACAACAAGTACATGTCTCAAATTACCACGTAGGCTGCCTTTTCCTATAGAAATGAGCTCCACCGTGTACCCGCGCGGGTGTGGTTGGGAAAGATACGCGAGTACGTGTTCCGTGCATGCACCTCTTCTCTTCGTGCACACCCCCACCTACGTGGGTGTGTGTGAGAGAGATACAAACCTAGATAGATGGCGTGTGCATCCGTGAGTGTTTTTGTTAGGGGGTGTGATTTCGTGAATGTATTTGTGGGAATATGTGCCGATGATATCTCAAATAAAAATTTGACACATGCAATGTGTGTGAAATAGAGGCCTATCTATATCATATATAGAGGGGGCAATCCACGAGAAGAGAGGGAGGGGTCATAGATATAGATAGAGTGGAAGAGAGGATCAAGTGGTTGGGTGCGAGATCGATGAAGAGAGCCATCGAAATTATGTGTGTGCAAGTCAAAGATATAGGGCGACTGACCTACTAGAACATCAGAGGGCACATGGCAAGTTTGTGTGTGGCAGGGAGACATGACTAGAGCGCCCGATGTATCGGTGTGTGTGTGGGGGGGGGGAGGCAGAGACCAAACTAGAGATGTAGAATGACTTGTATATGTGTTGAGAAGGAGAAACCCAGCTATGTCTTGAGGGAGATCGGTCGACATCCATGCAAAAGTGAAGGACGGGAAATAGGTTGGGACAGAGAGAGAGAGAGGGAGAGAGAGAGAGGAGAGAGGGGGGAGGGAGAGGGGTAGAGTGTTGGATGGGTGATGGAGTTGCTTCTCGAAGATGGTGGGACAGACCAACTAGACAAACTGAGGGTAGAACTGCAATATTATCAATAAGAGTGGCGATGTGTTTCTGCGTGTGCGTGTGCATGATAGATGTGTCGGGACACATGCAGATGATGAAGGGAACCATGTGTTTGGTAAGCAAACCTAACTAGATCGGTAGATCAATTGTTGTTTGTTGGAGGAAGAGAGAGACATAACTAATGAGGTAGATTGATCGACGCGTGGGAAAAACGAGTTATAACGACCTAGATAGCTATATGTATAGTGGGAGATCGATCGGTGTACATCCATTTCTTAGAGGCAAATAAGGCCCAGCAAGACGGATAGACAGAGAGAATGGAGCTAGGAGGTGGTGCGAGAGGCCTAGCTACTAGCTAGATAGGGGGAGGAGTGTGCGATTGTGAGAACGATGAAAAGAGGGGAAAGAGTTTACACGTGTGTGGGACCGTATGAGAGACACGAGGCATGGACACAGAAAGGAGGAGATGGAAGGTGCGTGTGCATGTTGTAGGCAGACATTGCTGGAGAGGTTTATCGATCGGTGTGTGTCGAAAAGGAGTTGTGGAGACTATGGGAGAACGACCTAAAGAAAAAAAAAAGAATGTGAGCGATGGATAGAATGCTGAGGGAAGGGGAGGGCAAGGAGGGCGTGTGCATTCACGAGAGGAAGTTAGTGGTAGCTACAAAGGTTAGAGGATTGTGTGGGTGTAAGAGATTAATAAATATCATAATTTGATATGAAAGTGGATTCATATACTTGAATAGGAGATCATAGAGCTATAAACATATGCATGCATAAATGTAGCGGTGATATGCGTTCTGTGGTTTTGCACATGTTATACCATAACGTGATAATGCATGGTGTTTGCAACTCACAGCTAAATATCGAACAATCTAAGCCATACTATACATCGAACAATCTCACATTTTATTTGAATTTGTGATAATGTGTGGCGTTTGCAGCTTACAACTAAATATCGAACAATCTAAACAATACTATATATCGAACAATCTCACATTTTATTTGAATTTGTGGTAATGTGTGGCGTTTGCAACTCACATCTAAATACTTGTAGGCGTTGGGGGCGGGGCACCATACATTATATGCTAAACACATTATACATATGAGACATGGTTTAGATTATGAAGATCTAGTTAGAGCTTGAAATGTACTGTGATCTGAAATCAACATAGTGGATTCAAAAAATCGAGTTCGAGTTCATATAGTACACATAGTTCATATCTAACTCGACAGTAATCATGTGGTGTGATGTGAACATAATACACAAACGATGGTTTAACTTGACAATAATGATGATTGTGGATCTTATTAAAATAGAGAAACGAATTCAAATGGTTCGACTTCACAACAATCATGATTGTAGATCTTATTCAAGTAGAGAAACGAATTCAAATTTAGTTCATATTGAAGCGGTAGTATATACATTTGGAATGCACTAAAATGTTCATTTGAGTAGCAGGTTGCATGAACTATACACGTAGAGAAATATTTCAATTGAACATAACATGAAAAAGTTTTGAATGTCATTTGTAGTGCGAATTGATTTGGTACATCACACGGGGACTAGACTCTCTTGTGTGGTGCGAATTGATTTCTTTTTGTTTTTTCATCGACGGAAGTGCGAATTGATTTGGTACAGTACACATTAGGATTGTTTGGAAATTTCAACCCGCGCCTTGTTACCCCGAAATATTTAAGATATATCTTTGTCTCATTGTGCTCTGAAAACTCGCTCGATCTCAACCCGCACCTTGCTATCCCAAAATTAGAACACGGGCGAATACTCCCACCTCCTGCGAAATCCCGACAGGTGAAATGCCCGTGATACCCCTGAACTGAAAGAATCGCCTAGCTCAAATCGGTGGGGGTACTTTCGTAACTTACCCCACAATCCGGACAAGCACGTCCCTAAGCCATGGTACCCAACTCCCATCCCATCCGCCCACCCATTCATACACCGCGGCCGCGAAAACCCGCGAAGCCCCACACCCACCTCCGCCCGCCACTCAGTCGGAGCCTCTTCCCCGACGACTCATCAATAGAAACACCTCGATGTCCCTCATCCACCGTACCGGGTAAGGATCCATCATGAATCTTGTCGTCATGCCGGTTCAGCCACCCCGTCCTCCACCTCCATGGAGCTGCCCCGAAGTTCCCCTCGTCTTTTGCGCCACCTCCATTCCCACACCACCGTCTTCACCTACACCACCAGAAGAGCAGCATCATCACCATTTCCTCGGATGAAGTTGAGGCCTAATCGGCGCCACCAAAGAGGTCGTACGCTAATCGCCGTATTTTCTTCTTGATTCGATCTCACGGTGCTGTCGGCGCTCGGTCCCGAGCTGACATGGCGCGGATCCATCCACGGCCGAGTCGCCGGCCACTTCCTGCATGGCGTCGCTCCCTCGGCAGCGACATCCACATCAGTAGGAGCTACTGCTGCTTTAGCTCTCGCTCGCGCTACTGCTCTGCTCTTGCTCTCGGTCCCCTGCCTGGTCTGCTCTTGCTCTTGCTCTTGCTTGCGCGCTGCTCTCGCTCTTGCTCTTGTTTACGCTGGTGCTCTCGCTCTTGCTCTTGCTTGTGCTACTTCTCTACTCTTGCACGTGTTGCTACTGCTCTACTCTTGCGCGCGCTGCTGCTGCACAACCAACAGATCCTGCTGTCCATTGAGCCCCTGCAGCTGCTACCCGAGATACTCCGACACGACCAGCCGCCCCGGCTCTCACACGCGCAGCTGCTGCTACTGCTTTTTTGCTACTAGTGCATTCAGTTTATAGAGTAAAATTCAGTTTCGATAGTTAAATTCAGTTTCGACAGTTAAATTCAGTTTCGACAGTTAAGTTCAGAGTTGAGCAGCTGATGTATTTTACATCTAGCATTTTGTGGTTATGTATTTTACATCATCTATTGGATATGCTATTAGAATTCCACCCAGGTTAACGTTGTCTCTCTTGTCCTGCTTCAGCCTCGCCGTCGTACAACTCACCGGAGCTGCTCCAATGACGAAACCCTCCATCACAGTGGAGCAGTACCCGGGCTCCATCTCCAGATGCGTAAGATATTCTTCCCCTCCTCCAACAGCCAAATCACCCGGAGCATCCTCACCGACCAACCCAATCATGCTGAGATCGACATGGCTTCGCCAAAGAGGTTTTACACTTGTTGCATCGCTTTTTTACTCTACATGTTATATATATATATATATATATATATATATATGTGTGTGTGTGTGTGTGTGTGTATGTATATATATATATATATATATATATTGTCCACTGAGCACACGTAGTAACGTGAAATACGATTAGTTTCTCCTACTATATGACAAGCAGTGAGGTACGAGGCAACTTAGCTATCTGTGATGGACTCTCCAGAACGCCATCATTATTTATCTCCGCGCGTTTGAGCTGTGCATTTGTAGATGAGCTGAGCTTGGGAGTTGATCTAGTAGGGCAGTGGCCTGGGTCCAAAGTAGTAGAAGTAGCAAAGAAACATTTTTTGAGTGTAGACTTTTCCCTGCTCATGCCTGCCTACTAGAATCGCCAATCCTTGAAAGGAAAACTGAAAGAAAAACATAGGAATTCGAAAGTTTCCTATGCTACTACTATTCATGCATTCGGTTCAAAGGAATGGAGCAAAGGAAAACTATAGGATTTGTTCCTTTAGTGTCTCCTTGAAATAAAAACCGTAGGAATTTTAATATCCACTTGTCCTCCTTTTCAAATTCCTATTCATGAAGCACAAGAGTAAGAGATAGTAGCATAATAGCATTATAATTGTACATTTTCTTGTGGTTTGACTTAATCTCACCATGCTTCTTTGCATCTTGTGATCTTCCAATTCTTGTGAACCAAACACCCAGACTGGCAGAAATCCTGTGTTTTTAAATTCTCTGTTTTGCATGTGCATTCCTATCCTATTACTGTGTATTTTCTATCCCTGCGTTGTTAGAATCCTCCAATTCAAACGAGCCCTTATAGAATTACTTCTCTTACAGATAGTTGTCAAAGAAAACCTTGTGTGGTTTGTCCCGCTCCTGCTGCGTCGTCCTCCACCCTAGCTCAGCTGCTTCAATGACAAAAGGGTCTAGCACAGCAGGGATCTAACTTCCAGACTGTCTTTCACCGCTTCCGATCTTCTTCCCCACCACCGGCAGCCATGACAGCTGCATTACCATCATCAACCGAGCAGATGAGCTCGAGGACTACACGGGTCCGCAAGAGAGGTCGCACTCTTTCGTGTATGCTTATGTTATGCATTGCTTAATATTACATGCTAGTTCATCATCCTGTTCACCGATTAGACTCTGAGTCAGCTCCAAACTAATGGTCAAACTTGAGTTTTTAAATGGTTGTGGGGTACATATCGGGGTCGCAATCAATAGTATCTATCTACTATC
This sequence comes from Aegilops bicornis, assembly GCA_021605145.1. Taxonomy (NCBI): domain Eukaryota; kingdom Viridiplantae; phylum Streptophyta; class Magnoliopsida; order Poales; family Poaceae; genus Aegilops; species Aegilops bicornis. The sequence continues at coordinate 345,085,367 of CM038670.1, forward strand.
TAGTTAATCTCTCATGTCTACTATGAGTTTCATGTTGGGTGGGAAACAAACAATAAAGAAGCCATTATCTGTAGTTTTTAACTGAAGCCATTAGCTGCCTGCTATTATTGGTTTTGGGTCTATCCACGGGTTGCTACCATCACTCTGGATTTCTGCATGCACTCCTTACATAATCTCACTATGTTTTATTCCTATGCATGTCAGTTATTGTACACAATGGAACCGAACATGTAGAGAAAAAGAGACAAGCCTTGAGTGGCAATAAAATTTCATGTAGACATCGCTCCATGATAGGCGCAAAGGCAGCCCCCTCCACCCATTTCAGATTGTAACCGAGAGGAAGATAACTGTTCTGAGGGGGATTCAGAAGGAGAAGACCACTCCTATTTACCCCCTGAGGTCTTCGCCCTAACTTGGCATGCTGATGTTAGTTATATCATGCATATGGTGCCTTGCATTGCTTGCTTTATACATCAAATATATCATCTGCTTAGTTTAGACATGCTTTGGGTGAATGCCATATGTTTAGTTTCTTCATCGATATGTGAATTATGCAATGCCATCTTGTTTAGCCTGCATCATATATGTGAATTTTGCAATGCCATCCTACTTAGCCAGTCATCTTATATGTGGATTATATCAGGCCATCCTTTTTTTCCGTTACGTATTACATTTGTGAACAATGTTAGTACATTCAACTACTCTTTGTGTTCATCAGCCATTTGACACGGTGATGGAAAATTCTGAAGTGAAAACAAGGTCTTCAGAGCAGACTATGTTATCTGACGAAGTGCATATCTCGCTGGTTACGGATAGCTCCTCAGAGGAAGATTCAGATTCAGATGACCAGTCCTATTTCCCCCCCGAGGTGTATGCTCTAAGTTGGCAGGGTTATGTTGCTCATAGTGTGCGTATGGTGTCTTGCATTGCTATGTCATTTGATTAGTTTAGACATGATGTGTGAACGCCACCTGTTTAGTGTCTAATTACCATATATGTGAATTATGCATTGCCATCTTGTTGCAAGACATCATATATGTGAATTATGCAATGCTATCTTGTTGCATGGCATTATATATGTGAATTATGCAATGCCATGCTGTTTAGCCAATCATCATGTATGTGAATTATATCATGCTATCATTTTTTTTGTATTACGTGTTCCATTTGTCGACAACATTTGTATATTCAACTACTCTTCCTATGCATCGGCCATTTGAAGTGGTGATGGAAGTATCTGGAGTGAAAACAAGGTATTCAGAGCATAATGCTACTCACAAGCGTACATCTTCTTGGGTACAGAGAGCTCCTCGAGAGGAGGATTCAGTAGACCGATGACCAGTCCTATTTCCCCGAGGTCTATGCTCAAACTTGGCAGGTGGTTATATTACTCATGTCATGCATGTTGTCTTGCATTGCTTAGTTTTTACATCATATATGGATTGCCATCTGCTTACTTGCTTACTATATAAATCATATATTTGAATTATATCATGCCATCATGTTTACATACATAGCATCTATCTAAATTATGGCATGGCAAACCATTTAATAAGACATCATATAGTTATATCATCTCATCCTATTTAGTGTTTACAGTCATCATATTTTGAATTATGTCATTCTATCAGTGAATTATATCATGCTATCATGTTTCCACAGGCAGCATGTATGTGAATTATGGCATGCCAACCTATTTAATAAACACATTATATAGTTATATCATGTCATCCTGTTTACACAGTCATCATATTTTGAACTATGTATTTCCATCTTTTTTAGTTAGCCATCATATATGTGAAATTGTGTCATGCTATCTTGTTTAGTTAGCCATCATATATGTGAAATTGTGTCATGCTATCCTGTTTGGTTAGACAACAGAAATGTGAATTATTTCATGCCCTCTTTTATTACCCACTATCCATTGCACCTGTCTATCATACAATGTCTGCACATTCAATTACTTTTCTTGTTTATCAGCCATTTGAATTAGAGGGTGAGCACAGTATCTAAGGGAGTAACAACACGGCCTTCAGAAAAGATAGTGCTACCAGTTGATGCAGATAGAACCACGGTTGTACTTGCCCAAGAACCAGCCCCACCACACATAAACCAGGCTCTCGCAGATTGTACCCCTACCCAGTTGGACAGAGAACTAGCTACACCCCTTCTAACCCCAACCCCAGCAGATAGTAACCCAGTTCTAGTTGACACAACACCATCTCCACCACAGAGCACCCAAACACGAGTAGTTAGTAAGGGAACTGCAGTGGCCAAAGCACGAGGACCACCACTCCGAATGCCAACTCAACACTTAAAGCAGAAGAAGAATTGTTCTCAGGTTAGGTTCTATAGCTATGGTTCATACTCCTTTGCTCTTGCATCACTGTATTTACTCATACCAACTATTTTCAAATTTGAAGGATGGAATTGAAACTCCAATGGCGCAACACGTATGTTTTAAACATGTTTCTTTAACTAGTTTGCTGTTGTAACTTGCTCTATGTTGATTTCAGTTTCAATTGAATTAACAATTATGTTCTCATGTCATGCACACTACAAGACTTGTTATTGCTCTGTAGTTTCACACACTTATATTCTGTCTATTATGCTTTGTCTTGAACAAATATTATTTGAATTGTGTCTCTATCTTGATTTGGCAACAAACCTAGAATGATATAGACCATAAAGTGACCATGGTACATACATATATGTTTGTTTCATGTTGTTATCCTGTCCACTTTACTACTTAACTGATTTACCAAAATGAGTTTCATATACAACATGGTAAACTTGTGATGTGTCTGCTTGCTTCTCTTTTAGAATGCGGACAAAATATTAGAGAATAGTACCCTGTTATGCAATGGTAAAGGAAGTAATGCAGATAAGGTTCAAGATAGAGTGACATCCCTGTTGGTCTCCAAGAAAGCTGATAAAAACTATCTTGACGACAGTGAGAGAACCCAAAAGTCCTGTCTTGATGTAGTGTTCGAAAGCATCGCCACTACTGGCCGGCACAAGCTCTTGAACTCGCTGCCTGAATCATTTCATCTTCTTGAGTCTCAACTTCAAGTTGAAAGACATCGGTCAAATGTGCTGCGACAGGAAGCTGAAGGACTGAGGAAGTCCCTGTAGAATTCAGATGCATACTTTCTGATGCAACAGCAAGCGCTAGAGGATTAAGCGCCAAACAAGAGAAAGTTAAAAAGCTTGCTAAGCATCTTGCCAGCATTATGGGTATCCAGGATATTGTTTCTTCAGCTCTTCTGAAGTGGTTTCAGTTCTGGACTTGTTTTGCTGCGGCATTTATTTGCACTGGTCGCGAACTTTGACAACCAGTGTATATGATATGCTGCTTTGTTCCCTATATTTGCACTGGTGGTGAACTTTGATGCCAAGTGGATGTAATATGTGTAATAACAGTGATAGCCTAGCATAAGTTGCCTGCTTATTTATTTCCTTGTTGTCTTGTTTATTTGTTTGATTGTAGTCAGTGTAGTTCTTTTTCTGTGGTTTGCTAGTGGCCACAATGACCTATTTTTTAAAACTAGGACACAATAACCATGGGCTACATATTTACTGTAGTTACCATGGGCCTCCTATGGGCCGTAGAAACAATTGGCCTTATAAAGGCCATAGAAACAATGGGCCTTTTATGGGTCGTAGCATCAATGGGCCTTCTACGGGTCGTAGCATCAATGGGCCTTCTACGGGTCGTATGATCGATCGGCAAAACATGGGCCAATAACAGACCGCATTATGGGTCATAAATGGGCTAGATTTGGAATCATCCGTTCATGGGCCGACCATAACGGGCCATCGTTAATCGGCCATATTTGATGACGCTATGAAAACGACCCAATGGATTAACGGGCCGCAAAAGGCCGGATTGTAACCATGGGCTGAATTTGGCCCACAAGCAGAAAAGGCCAGTAACGGGCCGTAAGTAACCCAATGCTGGAAATGAGCCCAAGAATAAATGGGCCCTGAGAAGGCCGAAAGATAACACAGGTTGGAAATGGCCCAATGGAATAATGGGTTGTTAATGGGTATAAAGCGGTACAATGTTCATTGCGGGCCAGATTCACCGTGGGTCGTTAATGGTCCAAAAGTTAAAAATGGCCTCGTATGGGCCGAAAGACATCATGGGCCATACATGGGCCGGAAGTTACAATGGGCTGGAGTCATACTGGACGGCCCAGATGAAGCTACTGGGCTTAATTTCGATAGGCCGTAACGGGCCGTGAGTTAGCGGGCCGTAAATGGTCTATATACGAACAGGCCGTTAACAGGCTTTCCGTGGGCCGGCCCGTTACCTTTTGACCAAGTCAACCGGGCCGGCCTTTTCACCAGCATGGGCCTCTGTTGGGCTGAGCCACGTGTCTACGTATCATAGGCGCCTCTTGTGCAATGAATGGATGACATCTGTCCCAACCGTGAGCCAACACGTGTTTCCTCCGGCCAATGAGAATTTTACATGTGGAAATCCTCATTGGTACGGGCTGTTAACAGGTTATCGGATCCAAAACCGGACCCGATAGCTTAACAGCGACCCGTTACGGTGGGTGCCACATGTCGGTTACCCTTGACGAAAACACTTCCATGACGCGCCATTTATCGTCATGGAAGTGGACACTTCCGTGATGATAATTTTGGTAATGTCATGGAACACTTCTACGACAGCACATGTATGACTATCTTGATTCTGTCATAAAATCGTGATGGATGTACATGCATGACAGAAAACGTGACCAACTGTGACAAACACGTATCATCATGGAAGTGTATTTTTTTGTAGTGTGTTGACAATGACTTCCGATTAATCTGTCATCTGAAGTTCCAAAATGAAATACAACATTTTTGGAGCCTATTCCATTCTGCCGCAGCCGCCGGCGCTGATCAACAAACCATTCATTTCTGCGAAATAAATGTAGGGAAAACCTCATTACCTTCAACACCCTTGCTCTGACAACAAAGAACCTGGCGAATATAATCTCCGGTAAGGTCCCTCGGTAGGAGTTCAAAGTAATTTCTGAGAGATGCAGATCTTAGCATTCGACGTGATTGTTATACTGTATCACATTATCCACCACTAGGCCTAACCTTATATGCAAAAGAAGAAAACGTGTTACTGCCTACATGCAGTTTTGAACACTACTACGGGCCTATTTGGTTTGCAGGATTTGTAAAATGCACTAACATGCCATCTTTGATCCGACATGACTAACATGGGCATTTGATTACAATCTATAAAAATGTAGCCTTCTTCACAAGAGGTTGGAGTGGATGAAAAGTTCCCTAAGAAAACTAGTACAGATGAATCCAAAGGAGAAATTCTTATGGATTGTAACCATATGGATCAAGCAACCAATATGGGGGGAACATGTATGTACTAAAATCCTCCAAAATAATCCTTCAGAAACCATAGTACATTGACATTGTAAACTTGGAAAAAGGTGTCACTTGAACTCCCTTATGGTTAACATTTTACAGGAAAGGAATATCACCTCGATATAAAGCTTCTCCAGGCACGAAATGAAGGAAATATGCCCTAGAGGCAATAATAAAGTTGTTATTTTATATTTTCTTATATCATGATAAATGTTTATGATTCATGCTAGAATTGTATTAACCAGAAACTTGATACATGTGTGGATACATAGACAAAACACTGTGTCCCTAGTAAGCCTCTACTAGACTAGCTCGTTGATCAAAGATGGTTAAGTTTCCAAACCATAGACATGTGTTGTCACTTGATGAATGGGATCACATCATTAGGAGAATGATGTGATGGACATGACCCATCCGTTAGCTTAGCATATTCATCATTCAGTTTTATTGCTATAGCTTTCTTTATGTCATATACATATTCCTTTGACTATGAGATTATGCAACTCCCGGATACCAGAGGAATACCTTGTGTGCTATCAAACGTCAAAACGTAACTGGGTGATCACAAAGATGCTCTACAGGTATCTTCGAAGGTGTTTGTTGGGTTGGCATCCATCGAGATTAGGATTTGTCACTCCGAGTATCGGAGAGGTATCTCTGGGCCCTCTCCGTAATACACATCATAAGAAGCATTGGAAGCAATGTGACTAATGAGTTAGTTACGAGATGATGTATTATGGAACGAGTAAAGAGACTTGCCGGTAACAAGATTGAACTAGGTATGAAGATACCGACAATCGAATCTCGGGCAAGTAACATACCGATGACAACGGGAATAACGTATGTTGTCATTACGGTCATTACGATAAGACTGAGGGAGTCCTGGACTAAGGGGTCCTCGCGCGTCCGACCTGTTAGCCATGGGCTGGACTGATGGGCTGTGAAGATACGAAGATCAAAGACTGCACCCGTGTCCGGATGGGACTCTCCTTGGCGTGGAAGGCAAGCTTAGCGACCAAATATGTAGATTCTTTTCCTTTGTAACCGACCTTGTGTAACCCTAGATCCTCCCGGTGCCTATATAAACCAGAGGACTTAGTCCGAAATGGGGAGATACCCATTACCTTAGTTATACAGGCTAGACTTTTAGGGTTTAGCCATTACGATCTCGTGGTAGATCAACTCTTGTAATACTCATATTCATCAAGATCAATCAAGCAGGAAGTAGGGTATTACCTCCATAGAGAGGGCCCGAACCTGGGTAAACATCGTGTCCCCTGTCTCCTATTACCATCGACCTTAGACGCATAGTTCGGGACCCCCTACCCGAGATCCGCCGGTTTTGACACCGACATTGGTGCTTTCATTGAGAGTTCCACCGTGCCGTCCCCAAAAGGTTTGATGGCCCATTCAATCGTTAACAATGACGCTGTCCAAGGAGAAACCTTCCTCCCCAGACAGATCTTCGTGTTCGGCGGCTTTGCACTGCGGGCCAACTTGCTTGGCCACCTGGAGTAGATCGGTAGCTACGCCCCTGGCCATCAAGTCAAATTTGGGAACTTGAATTACGTTGCGGACATCCGTGGAGATTTGATCTTCGCCGGATTCGAGACCACGGCGACCGCTCCTGGTCACCTTGACGGACATGACCTAAATCTGTCGTCAGACCGCAACCAGGAGATAGCTCATGTAACCCCTCTGGCTTTAGATCCAGAGTACACTGTGGCATCCAAGGATCGGAGGCTCGACCCCACCACGGAGGCCACAGACTCCCCGGCGTTGGAGCGGCACATGGACTTAACCTCACACAATTTCTGTGTCACCGGAATTCCGGACTCGTCTCTGGTTATAAGTTCCGAACCGGGTGAGCCCGCGGATGCGGAACTTGATCGTTTATCGATCTTTGAATTCAGCATCGCAGACATCTTCCAACACTCGCCCTTGGGCGATGTGCTAAATTCATTGAGAAATCTGTCCTTGGCGAGGGACACATAGCCGAATTATGTCCGGTTCGAACTGGAGGTTGATGATGAAGGAGAATTTCGCTTCCCACCCACCACCCACTTCATAGCCATTGTCGAAGACTTAACCGACGCGCTTGACTATGACTCCGAAGACATCGACGGTATGGACGACGATGCCGGAGACGAGGAGGCCCAAAACCCGTCGTTCACTGGAAGATGGACGACCACTTCCTCATATGACGTATACATGGTAGATACGCCGAAGAATAATAGCGGCGATAATAAGGAAAACCCCACAAAGGAGGACCCTCCTAAAACACAACCAAAGCGCCGGCGTTAGTGACGCCGCTCTAAATCCTATCGCAGCCGGGACAACAACACCGGCACAGGAGACAATAACACTCCGGATGGTGCCGAAGACACAGAAGAGCCCGATGAACAAACTGCCGAACAAGACCATCGGGAAGATGAGCAAGTCAGCCCTGACGAACAAGCAATGGAAGAAGAATCGGCGGATGGAAGTTACCATCCGCCCTCCAAGGAGGAGGCAAGCCTCGGCAACTACGACTTCATCGTGCCTGAGGAGCCTCTTGAGCAGGAGCGCTTTAAGAACCAGCTAATAGCCACTGCAAGGAGCCTGAAAAAGACACAACAACAGCTTCAAGCTGACCAAGATCTGCTCGTCGACAGATGGACTGATGTCCTGGCAGCCGAAGAATACGGCCTCAGACACCCAGCCAAGAGTTACCCAAAGCGAAGGTTGCTACCTCAATTCGATGAAGAGGCACCGGAGCCCATACTCCCTCGCATAACGCGGCCGACCGAACACTACGCTGTCAGGACAGTACGGCGGATCGACCACCTCGTGGTCGGGATAGAATAGCAATTCAAGCCGAACAGCCCGCCCCGCCGCCATGAAAAAATAGAGACAAAACAGTCCGGGGTCATACATACGACCTCCGGCAGACCCTGGATAGTAGAGCAGGACATACCCGATCGATTTATGGATCGCGAGGACGTCTCTCGACACGAGATGATGGCTACCTATTCAAACGTGACAAGCCCAGTCACACCTGAGCCGATAACCGCAGACGAACTCCATCGGAGCTATGGCACAACGCGGCCAAATATAGAGGCGCCGCACACCCTCTCTGCTTCACAGATGAAGTAATGGACCACGAATTCCCTGAAGGGTTCAAACCCGTGAATATTGAATCATATGACGGGACAAATGATCCCGCGGTATGGATCGAGGACTTTATCCTCCACATCCACATGGCCCGGGGAGATGACCTCCACGCTGTCAAGTACCTCCCGCTAAAGCTTAAAGGACCAGCTCAGCACTGGTCAAATAGCCTGCCCGAAAATTCTATTGGCAGCTGGGAGGACTTGGAAGAGGCCTTCCTCGATAACTTCCAAGGTACATATGTCCGGCCACCAGACGCCGATGACTTAAGCCACATAGTTCAATAGCCCGGGGAGTCCGCCAGGAAGTTCTGGACTAGGTTCCTAACTAAAAAGAACCTAATCGTCGACTGTCCGGATGCCCAAGCCCTAGCGGCCTTTAAACACAACATCCGCGATGAATGGCTCGCCTGCCACCTAGGCCACGAAAAGCCAAAATCTATGGCAGCCCTCACGACACTCGTGACCCGCTTTTGCGCGGGTGAGGATAATTGGTTGGCTCGCAGCAAAAACATAGCCAGCGAGGCAGGCCCCTCCGAGGTTAAGAACAACAACGGCAAGCTCCGACGTGACAGGCACAAATGCCGAAGCAATGGTGATAATACCGATGGCACTGCAGTCAACGCCGGATTCAATGGCTCCAAGTCCAACCAGCGGAAGAAACCATACAAGAGAAACAATCAGGGACCATCCACCCTAGACCGCATACTTGATTGCCCATGCCAGATACATGGCACCCCAGAAAAACCAGCCAATCATACCACCAGAGACCGTTGGGTTTTTAAACAGGCCAACAAATTAAACGCTGAGAACAGGGAAAAGGGATCACAAAGCAAGGACGATGACGAGGAGCCCCAGCAACCGAACACAGGGGGACAGAAGAAGTTTCCCCCTCAAGTCAAAATGGTGAACATGATATATGCTACACACATCCCCAAGAGGGAGCGCAAGCGCGCACTAAGGGACGTTTACGCGATAGAGCCAGTCGCCCCAAAATTCAACCCATGGTCATCATGCCCGATCACTTTTGATCGTCGGGATCATCTGACAGTATTCGGCATGGCGGATCAGCCACACTAGTCCTGGACCCAATCATTGATGGATTCCACCTAACGCGAGTCCTCATGGACGGTGGTAGCAGCCTCAATCTGCTCTATCAAGACACAGTGCACAAAATGGGCATTAATCCATCAAGGATCAAGCCAACGAAGACTACCTTCAAAGGAGTCATACCAGGTGTAGAGGCCCACTGTACGGGCTCAATCACACTAGAGGTTGTCTTAGGATCCCCCGACAACTTCCGAAGCGAGGAGTTAATCTTCGACATCGTCCCATTCCGCAGTGGTTATCACGCACTGCTCGGACGGCCGGCATTTGCTCGGTTCAATGCGGTACCGCACTATGCTTATCTTAAGCTTAAGATTCCCGGTCCACGTGGCATCATAACGGTCAACGGAAACATGGAACGCTCTCTCCATACAGAGGAGCACACCGCCGCCCTTGCAGCAGAAGCACAGAGCGGCCTTCTCAAGCAGAATCATAATTCGGCTGCCGAGCCGCTGGACATCGTAAAGAGGGTCCGGACTACGCTGCACCAGGCCAGCGCGGCTCATCAAGAGCTCGACTAGCAATTTGGCCTCCGTCCCAGCCCCGATTAGGTAGTGGCATTTGTACCACGCGTGCATTATTACGCACTAGAAATCCCATGGGCATCGACGGAGGCACATGTAGCTTGTGATTGATAGTTTGGCTCGACCGATCCCGGACATACATATATTGTCACTATTTCCTTTCCCCTTTTTTAGGTTTATTTCGCATAGGCCTTCTTGGACGACCTGACTACTGGTCCTGTCAAAGGATAAAAACACCACGATGGCAAGAAGCATATACGTACAAGGGAAATTCTAGAGGTCCGATTAATGACTACTCTACCTGTTGTCAGGACCCATACGCAGCTCGCCTTTGGTCATGGCATGTTAAACAATCGGTTGCTTATTGCACCATTTGTATCAATGTGCTTTGACGCATTAACCCAATTATAATGGAAATAGTTCATGGCTCAAGTTTACGGGCCCAAGATATTACCTCTTCTTTCTTTCTGTTTTCCTTTAAATAACTTATCTTCTAGCACCCGTACACTTTGGTACGTTTCATATTTGCCAAGGGCTCCAAGGCGCCCCACAATACGGCAAAAAAGTCCAAACACTCTTTATAGTATAGTTCGGCAACCCAAATTTAGCATTATATGCACTGGCACCGAATCATGTCTTTGGTCAATAGTTGGGTTGCCCGGCTCCTGTGCTTGCTACCTTACGTTCTGCTATATCGGCTAAGGTAGTAAAGGGAGAACTACTGAGATTGTGCCCTAGTTTATCCAAAGGAGCACCTTAGTAGAGAAAGCCAAAAACTGACTGTCATGATGTGGCGAGAGCCGTTCAGCTGTTCGGAGGTTACAAATCGTTGGAGATTTCTCCCACATTACGCGAAGGATCGGTACTTCCCGATCAAATGCTCATAGCACTCCGGTTCGGAAACTAGAGGTTGCGCCTATGTTTTATTGTAAAACTCCTATGGCTAAGTGAGGGCGTTTAAGCCGCATAGTCTGATTGCCTGGTTCGTTGCGCTAAACAACTCCTTCAAGGACCATACAATTGGATCAAGATTATTTAGATTCCATCCCGAACACCCCCGTACTACCTACGTGGGGGCAGAAGCCAACGACTAGCCAACCCTGAAATTCTATACAACACGGCCAAACAGGAGGAAAATTTAAAACATAACAAAAACTATATTACAAACTGACTTTGTTTCATCATACAAGGCAAAGACAACACGAATGTATTCATTCAAAAATAATGTCCTGCCCACACTGCGCTGCCACAATGCGAGACCCTTCTAGGACATCCGCAAAATAGCACTCGGGTGTGCGGTGCTCCTTGCCCTCTGGCGGCCTCGTGGCCAGCTCGACGGCGTTCATCTTCACCCAGCACATCTTGCAATGAGCGAAGGCCATACGAGCACCTTCAATACAGGTCGATCGCTAGACGATATCCAGCCAAGGACAGGCATTCACCATCCGCCTCAAGAGTCCGAAGTAGTTGCCAGGCATAGCTTCAGTTGGCCATAGCCAGATTATCAAATCCTTCATGGCTAGTTCGGCCACCCTATGCACCTCCACCAGCTATTTCAGCTGATCGGTGAAGGGCACGGGATGCTCTGGCACAAGATAGTGCGACCAGAATAGCTTCTCCGTGGGACTCCCTTCCTCGGCTCGAAAGAACTCCGCGGCGTCGGACACACTTCGCGGCAGATCAGCAAAAGCCCCTGGAGAACTCCGAATTCGGGTTAGTAAAAGATACTTCCTCTTTGCATATTTGCTTTGCATACTCAATGCCTTACCCGCCGCAATCTTTCTCGCCTCCTGGATTTCTTGGAGGGCACCCTGGGCCTCGATCCGGGCCGTCTCCGCGCTTTGCCGAGCCTTGGAGAATTCGGCCTCTTTAGCTGACATGTCACGCTCCAAGGTCTCACACTTCTTCACCGCGTCGTGGAGCTCTTGTTGGACCTCGTTGACCCGGGCCTTGAGCTTCTTACAGGCAGCCTGCTCCTTGACAGCCTTCCCCTCGGCTTCGCCCAGGCCCCTTTTCAGGGCCTCGACCTCGTTCGTCACTCCTATACATATCATGACACTTCGGTCAATATATATTTTACTCTTTTCGAATATTTCCCGGGTTATCACATACCTTTATTCTCCTGGAGGTGCCTCCTCACCTGGCCGAGCTCCTCCTCGGCCTACTCCAGCCTCCGCTTCAGATCGGAGACTTCGGCAGCACATGAGGCCGCGGCCAGTAGCGACGCCTGCATATTCATTCCGGACAAATTTAGTTAGTTTCCTGCAATAAAAGGAATTGTCCTCTGTTCGGCCTTTCTTTCCAAACACCGGACAGTGTCTCATGGGCTAATGTCTATATTGGGATTTTCTCCTTTTGCGTCGCTTACCTCAAAACCTATCAGCAGGTTGCTGCAGGCTTCGGTTAGTTCACTCTTAACATACTGAACCCTTTCAATCACCGTGCTCATAAGAACACGGTGCTCATCCGCAATGGAAGCGCCTCGTAGCGCTTCCAGCAGACCATATGGTGTCCCTGGTTGGACATGGGTCACCGATGGAATAGGCATACCCCCTTCTTTCGAAGGAGGTTACATGTCGGATTCTGGAGCCGTATCGGTCTCCGGAATCAAGTCTGGTTGAGGGCCGAACTGAGTACGGCCCTCCTCCCCAGTCTCGCGGGGGATTGGTTCCCCCTGGTGTTCGGCGACAGGGGCTTTGCCTTCAGGCGCCTCTTGGTCCTCTCCCCGGCTGGGAAAGGTCCATTGGGAGAGCACCTCGTCATGTCCTTTGGCCTTGGGAGAGTAGGCGGCTCGCTGTGTCTCGCTAGCCATCTCCTTTGAGTCCAATGAACCTCTTAATGAGGATCGTTGGGAGCTGTTGTGGGCTGGACTGCGATAGCATAATTAACGATGTCAATGCATTGAAATAGAGAGGCTGGACATACGGGTATGCGGGAGTCATAGCACTTACAAAGCATCTTGAGCCTTTCTGCGGGGGTGTCACTCCGGACTGCTGTCGACGTCCCACGAGGATCTGTCTGCAAAAGAGCCCTTCCCCTTTTTGGGCGTCCCAGGTTCATGGAGGATGCCCTCTTCTTCCTTCCCTCGTCAGGCAGAGGGTTGTCCTCCTCCTCCTCCTCCTCATCATCGTCATCCTCGGCGGCGGAGGAGCGGGTCTCGTCTTCGGACGTCGCGTCCGAAGCGCACTTGTGACGGGGGCCACTCCCGACCCCCTTGGCCTTCTTCTTGGCGTTCTTCTCCGGCGCCTTATAGGGCGCCGACACCAGCATCTTCGCTAAACGCGGGATGACTGGTTCTTCAGGCAGCGGAGCCGGACACTGGATCCGCTTCGCCCTCTTCATCCATTCCTGAAAAAGCAATGACGGTAAAAGCTCGGATATCTTCCTTAGAGCAGACAAGTAGAGGACGTGTTGGAAACACACCTCGCTGGCGGGGTGGTTAATGTCGTGTCCACGGTCCAAATCTGTGGCTGGCGGTATCTCGTTGCCCTTGAAGAGCAATTTCCAGGCATCTTTGTGAGTGGTCTCGAAGAGCCTCTTCAGGGTATGGTGCTTCTTCGGATTGAACTTCCATAGCGGGAGGCTTCGGCTTTAGCACGGGAGAATCCGGCAAACTAGCATCACCTGGATCACATCGACAAGTTTGACATTCTTGTCCACCATGCTTTGAACGCGCGTTTGCAGCGCTATCAGCTCATCTGGCGAACACCAGTTTGGGCTCTTCTCGACCCAGGAGGTGAGTTGCATGGGAGCGCCGGAGTTAAATTCGGCGGACGCGGCGCAGCTTGTGTCGCGGGTTCTGTGATGTAGAACCATTGTTTCTTCCATTCCTTGATAGTCTCCACGATAGTGCCTTTTGGCCAGGAGACATTGGTCAGCTTGCTCACCATGGCTCCCCCGCACTCCACGTGCTGGCCATCCACTACCTTCGGCTTCACGTTGAAGACTTTGAGCCATAGCCCGAAGTGGGGTTGGATGCGGAGGAAGGCCTCACACACGACGATGAACGCCGAGATGTTGAGGAAGGAGTTCGGGGATAGATCATGAAACTCTATTCCGTAATAGTACATCAGCCCGCTGATGAAAAGGTGGAGTGGAAACCCTAGCCCATGGAGGAAATGAGGGATGAATACCACCCTCTCGTTGGGCTTCGGCGTGGGGATGACTTGCCCCTGAGCTGGAAGACGGTGGGTGATTTCCTTCGCCAAGTACCCAGCCTCCCGAAGTTCAGTAATGTCCTTCTCCTTGACGGAGGAGACCATCCATTTGCCTTGGCCTCCGGATCCGGCCATGGTCGGATGCTTGCCGGAGATCTATAAAGGTGGGGACTTGGGCGCTGGAGCTCAAGGATGGAAGGGGGGAGGAAGGAGAAGGCGTGAGTAGACAAGGGTGAATTCTTATCCCCTTATAAAGGCACTGAATATTGAACGCCTTCCCACTCGCCTCAAAACTCGCCTATTCCCAAGGGTTGTGTAAACGGCAAGGTTGGGTTACCGATACCTGTATTGATGAGAATCCCGCAATAAAGGGACACGATCTCTGCTTCGACAAGACGTGCCAATGACAACCGCGTCTCGAAACGTGGAGCGGCACACACAAAACGGTTCCAAATTATGACCGGGTGGACATGATGTCGTTTTGTAAAAAGTTATCTGCGGATTGGACTCGCGGAGTATTATATTCTCTCTGCAATTGTGTATGGTGTGTGTGTGTTACAGGTCCGGATACAATCATCACATCTGGAGACTATCTTGGAGTTCGGAAAGAAGGGAACCCGCCTTGCAATGCCGAAGACAAATCTGCGTGCCGGACTCCTCGTCATTGAAGCCAGGTTCAGGGGTTACTGAGGGAGTCCTGGACTAAGGGGTCCTCGGGCGTCCAGCCTGTTAGCCATGGCCGGATTGATGGGCTGTGAAGATACAAAGACCGAAGACTGCACCCTGTGTCCGGATGGGACTCTCCTTGGCGTGGAAGGCAATCTTGGCGGCCAAATATGTAGATTCTTTTCCTTTGTAACCGACCTTGTGTAACCCTAGATCCTCCCGGTGCCTATATAAACCGGAGGACTTAGTACGGAAAGGGGAGATACCCATTACCTTAGTCATACAGGCTAGACTTTTAGAGTTTAGCCATTATGATCTCGTGGTAGATCAACTCTTGTAATACTCATATTCATCAAGATCAATCAAGCTGTAAGTAGGGTATTACCTCCATAGAGAGGGCCCGAACCTGGGTAAACATCGTGTCCCCTGTTACCATCGACCTTAGACGCACAGTTCGGGACCCCCTACCCGAGATCCGCCGGTTTTAACACCGACAACGACCGATAAAGATCTTCATAGAATATGTAGGAACCAATATGAGCATCCAGGTTCCGTTGTTCGTTATTGGCCGGAGTGGTGTCTCGGTCATGTCTACATAGTTCTCGAACCCGTAGGGTCCGCACGCTTAACGTTCGATGACGATTTTGTATTATATGAGTTATGTGATTTGGTGACCGAATGTTGTTTGGAGTCCCGAATGAGATCACAGACATGACGAGGAGTCTCGAAATGGTCGAGAGGTAAAGATTCATATATAGGATGATGATATTCGGACACCGGAAGTGTTCCGGGGTGTACCGGGTACATATCGGAGTACCCGGGGTTACTGAACCCTGGGGACTAATGGGCCTTATGAGCTATAGGAGGGGAGCACACCAGCCCACAAGGGGTGGCGCCCTCCCCCCTGAGGAAGGAGGGCAAATAGGAGAAGGAGGAGGCGGTTCGCCCCCCCGCGCCCTTTCCTTCCTCCCCCCTCTCTTCCCTTTCCCCCCTTCCGGTAATAAGGAAAGGGGGGCGAATTGGACTAGGGCCAAGTAGGATTCCTCCTACTTGGGGCGCCCCATGGTTGTCCTCCTCCACCTCCCGCCTATATATACATGGGGAGGGGGCGCCTAGAACACACAACAACAATTGTTAGCCCTGTGCGGCACCCTCTCCATAGTTTATGCCTCCAGTCATATTCTCGTAGTGCTTAGGCGAAGCCCTGCTGGGAGCACTTAACCATCACCATCACCATGTTGTTGTGCTGACGGAACTCTCCCTCGACGATGTCATCGAGCTAAACGTGTGCAGAACTTGGAGGTGACATACGTTCGGTGCTTGATCAGTCGGAACGAGAAGAAGTTCGACTACATCAACCGCGCTGTCGAACGCTTCCGCTTTCGGTCTATGAGGGTACGTGGACACACTCTTCCCCTCTTGTTTCTATGCATCTACTAGATATATCTTGCTTGAGCGTAGGATTTTTTTGAAATTGCATGCTATGTTTTCCAACAGTGGCATCCGAGCCAGGTCTATGCGTAGATGATATGCACGAGTAGAACACAAAGAGTTGGTGGTGGTGATCGTCATACTGCTTACCACCAATGTCTTATTTTGATTGGGTGGTATTGTTGGATGAAGTGGCCCAGACCAACCTTACATGACCATGTTCATGAGACCGGTTCCACCGACAGACATGCAACTAGTTTTGCATAAAGGTGGCTGGCGGGTGTTTGTTTCTCCAACTTTAGTTGAATCGAATTTGACTACAGACGGTCCTTGTTGAAGGTTAAAACAGCAAACTTGATAAATCACCATTGTGGTTTTGATGTGTAGGTAAGAATGGTTCTTGCTAGAAGGCCGTAGCGGCCATGTAAAACTTGCAACAACAAAGTAGAGGACGTCTAACTTGTTTTTGCAGGGCATGTTGTGATGTGATATGGTCAAGACATGATGTGATATACGTTGTTGTATGAGATGATCATGTTTTGTAAAAGTTATCGGCAACTGGCAGGAGCCTTATGGTTGTTGCTTTATTGTATGAAATGCAAAACGACATGTAATTGCTTTACTTTATCACTATGCGCTAGCGATAGTTGTAGAAGCAATAGTTGGCAAGACGACCACGACACTACGATGGAGATCAAGGTGTCAAACCGGTGACGATGGAGATCATGACGGTGCTTTGGAGATGGAGATCAAAGGCACGAGATGATGATGGCCATATCATGTCACATATTTTGATTGCATGTGATGTTTATCTTTTATGCATCTTATTTTGTTTAGTACGGCGAGAACATTATAAGTTGATCCCTTACTAAAATTTCAAGGTATAAGTGTTCTCCCTGAGTATGCACCGTTGCACAGTTCGTCATGCTGAGACACCACGTGATGATCAGGTGTGATAGGCTCTACATTCACATTGGGTGCAAGACAGTTTTGCACATGCAGAATACTCAGGTTAAACTTGACGAGCCTAGCATGTACAGTCTCGGAACACTGGAGACCGAAAGGTCGAACGTGAATCATATAGTAGATATGATCAACATAGAGATTTTCACCATTGATGACTACTCCATATCACGTGATGATCGGATATGGTTTAGTTGATTTGGATCAAGTATCATAAATCTATGTCGTAGATCAATGGCCCGTGCTACCGTTCCCTTGAATTTTATTGCGTTCCTAGAGAAGTCTAAGTTGAAAGATGATGGTAGCAACTACATGGACCGGGTCCATAACTTGAGAATTATCCTCATTGTTGCACAGAAGAATTATGTCCTCGATGCACCGCTAGGTGAAAGGCCTGCTGTCGGTGTCAAAACCGACGGATCTCGGGTAGGGGGTCCCGAACTATGCGTCTAGGCGGATGGTAACAGGAGACAAGGGACACAATGTTTTTACCCAGGTTCGGGCCCTCTCGATGGAGGTAATACCCTACTCCTGCTTGATTAATATTGATGATATGGGTAGTACAAGAGTAGATCTACCACGAGATCAAGGAGGCTAATCCCTAGAAGCTAGCCTATGGTATGATTGTTGTCCGTCCTACGGACTAAAGCCCTCCGGTTTATATAGACACCGGATAGGTTAGGGTTACACAGAGTCGGTTACAATGGTAGGAGATCTACATATCCGTATCGCCAAGCTTGCCTTCCACGCCAAGGAAAGTCCCATCCGAACACGGGACGAAGTCTTCAATCTTGTATCTTCATAGTCTTAGAGTCCGGCCGTGATGATAGTCCGGCTATCCGGACACCCCCTAGTCCGGGACTCCCTCAGTAGCCCCTGAACCAGGCTTCAATGACGATGAGTCCGGCGCGTTGATTGTCTTCGGCATTGCGAGGCGGGTTCCTCCTCCGAATACTTCATAGAAGGTTTTGAACACAAGGATAGTGTCCGGCTCTGCAAAACAAGTACCACATTCCACCGTAGAGGGAATAACTTTTGCACAGATCTGCTGACGTATTCCGCGGCGTGACATCACACCACGACCAGGACTTTATATGAATCGTTTTTTACCGTTTCACCTTAGCGCGTTTAGCGAGGCGGTTTCCTTGGCATGTCTTATCAAAGCATAGATCGTGCCCCCCTTATTTCGGGATTCTCATCAATACAGACGTGGGTAACCCAACCGTGCTCGTTGGCACGCCTCCTCTATCGAAGGCGAGTCCTAATCGACCACGGGGTGGGCTCTTGGTATTCAACCTCTTTATAATGAGACCAAGGCCCTCTTCTTTTCACACCCTCCATCGAGTTCGCCTCGCGCTTCGAGTTCCAACACCCAAAGCTTCAGATTCAGGCGCTTCGGACTTTCGACGATGTCCGGCTCCGACCAGCACGGCCGATGGATGTCTTCCTCCGTCACAGAAGATGTGCTAAAGCTGCGAGACGCCAGGTATCTAATCGGCGAGATCTCGCATAGGCTGCCTGCTCCAGGGCAGGTCATTCCCACTCCTGAGCCCAGCTAGAACGTGGTGTTCGTGTCTCACTTCCTTCGGGGTTTAGGCTTCCCGACGGATCCCTTTGTGAGGGGGCTCATGTTTTATTATGGGCTTGATTTCCATGACTTGAATCCGGAGTCCATCCTCCATATCTCGACATTCATTGTCGTACGTGAGGCCTTCCTCCATATTACCCCCCACTTTGGATTGTGGCTCAAGACCTTCAAGGTGGAGCCAAAGATGATCGAGGGGCAACAAGCAGAGTGCGGAGGGGCGGTCATAAGCAAATGTGCTGATGCTCCATGGCCTAAGGGCTCTTTTCAAAAGGAGCTTGGTTTGTGGCAATGGGAGTGGTTTTATATCACCGCTCCCAGGGGCACCAAATGGGCGGCGCTCCCCGCCTTCCGCTCAGGTCCACCACATCGGCTGGCATCATGGGTCAACAAGGGGCTCGACTGGGGGCCGTCCAAGGACGTTCCCTTGCTGCAGGGCCGTATTCGAGACCTCCAGGAAAGAGAGATCAATCTGGTTGCGATGGCGCGAGTTATGGTGATCCGGCGTCTTCTGCCTCAAGAAGCGCCGCCTCCTCACTGTGGGAATTTAATCCGGAGGGACCACGAGCTCTCCAAAATTTTATGGGAACGGGCGCCTGGTGGAGATGTATAAACTGTTCTTGGATCACAAGAGAAGTGTCCGGACTGGCCGAGGATGCAGGACTAAGCTGCAATCGCCCAGATACTCAAGTAAGTAGTCCTGTAACTGGACAAGCTGTTCATTCATTCATATATATATGCCCTTTAAAGGAGCCGTTTCTTGAACATGAGTGGATAGCCAAGGCAAAGTTAATAAGGTGTCCGGCTCCCCTCCCGGAGACCACGCCGGATCCCATGCTGACCAAGATGTTGAAGGTCGCGCCTTTTGAAGAAGGCGAAGGGGGAGTGGGGAAGCAACTGCCTCTACGAAGGAGGCTATCAGGGAAGGAGGGATTAAAAGTCCCGTCCTTCGAGGAGAGAAGAGGACTGCTTCGGAAGATCCAGAGGTTAAGGCCTCAAAGAGGGAAGGGAATCTTCGTCGAGAGTCCGGCTACCGGGAAGTAACCCAGCCACACTATTTCCCAAGGGATCAGCCCTCCAAATGAGCCGTAAGTAAAAGAAGGGGTCTTGTAAATAAGGAACATCCTCAGTATTTATTTATGAAGATAACCGAAATTGTACCTTGTAGTTCGAACCTCAGCCCTTCTCAGCAGAGCTCGTCTTCGGGGGATCTTCTTCCGGAGATGATGGAGAGCGAAACACCTCCACCTGTCGCACCCTCATGTGAAGCGGACGACCCGGAGGTGTCTTCGCGGAGGGTTCCCCCAAGTCCGGTGGGGCCGGAAGGTCCGACGCCAAGTGGTGTGCGGTCGGAGGAGCTGAAGGATCTACTCGGGCGAGCGGCTATCTCAGAAGATCACCGTGCTCTAATGGGTACGGTGATTGAAAGAATTGCATCCGCGGAGAGCGGATTGCATGAAGCCGTCAGAAGCTTATTGATGGGGTTTGAGGTACGCAAAAAATGATGTACCTTCTGACAGATATGCATATAAAATGCGCCTTGAATAGATAGTAGCCCCTGAGACTCGGTATGTTGTCAAAATTGACAACATGCCGAGGATCAAATTCTCAGTTATAACATATCGCCGCTCCTAAACAGGTGGCGGGGCGTCCGGTGGCCAGCGGATCGATGAATATGCCGAACTAAAGCGGCAACTTGACGAGGCGGATGCGGACATCGCGCTGGTCAATAAACGGGTTGACGAGTCACAAGGTATGCGACTTCTATGCGGACACCTGGGAAGGGAGCTTGACGCCCATGTCTCACTATTTGTATGCTTAATGCATATGGTGCCGCTGCTGTGGAGGAGCTGCGGGCGGAGCTTCGCCTGAGCGAAAGAGCAAGCCAGAAATAGTAATGCGGCGCTTTAAAAGCGTCAAGAGCTAGAAGTTTAACGGGCTGCTCACTGCCGAAGCAAAGAGGAAATGGCCGATATGGCCAGAAAGTTAAGGAATACTACCGATCGCTGCGAGGTTCTTGAAAAAGAACATCAAGCGGAACAAGAGGGCCTGAAAAAGGCCGCCGCCAAATCCAAGAATTCCCAGTCGGCTTTGAGAGCTGCCAAGGAGGAGCTGAGTCAGGCCGGGCAATTGCGGCCGGAAAACCGCTTACATTCGCGGGAGGAAATATACGGATCCAAAGTATGCTAAGTTCGATAAGTTGTGGAGTTTGGAGGATGCTTATCTGGACTTGGCGGCGAGCACTGCGGACGCGGTCGAGCACTTCCGGGGCCAGAAGGGGCACAGAAGGGAAGAGCTATATTGGTCGCAATTCCATAGTCCGGAGCGTCCTCTGCCACTGACCGATTGGTTGGCCGAATGGGCCGAGCTGAATCGATTGTCCGGATTTTCCATGAAGCATGTGTTGACTCACTTGTGGCCGGGCGGACCCCAACCGAAGAGCTATTTTGGTTTAGTGCAGCAGTTCCTTGGTGCGGTACTGCAGCGTATCGACGCAATGAAGCGATCGGCGTGTATTGAGGAGTGCGGATGGCTCGCCCGTGTCAAGACATACCGGGCAGAGATGAAGGCCACCGACGTTGCATCCCAAGATTCGGACGAAGCCGAGTACCCGCCGAGCACTACTTTGAAGAAGTCCTTCCGGCGCTCGTTTAATAGAGACGCAGCGATGCTCAAGGATATTATGTTTAAATGACATGTATTATTTGTGAAAAAAATGTTTCAATATAATATAAGAGCTTTTTATACTTGTGCGTTCAAGTAGTAAACTAATCACTGTGCGGCCGTTTATGTATATGTATATATAACACGAAAGATGGCAGTCCTTGGCTTCAGCCCCACGCACATAGTGCGGGGTGTTTGCAAAGAAAGCGCTTTTCACACTTAATCCAACGTCTTGGTCCTGTTAAGGAGGTGATAGCGTAGCAAACCGTGCAACCGGACTATAATGCTTTATCACTTTCACTTAGCCATAGGAGTTCGAGGGTGGGCCTACTACATAGCCCCTGGGGGCACCGCACTCTCCCGAATTTGGGGTGCGTATGTGCCTGACCGAAAACCGGTCCTTCGTTAATGCGGAGGAATCCTAAACATTCCAGTGAGTCATCGAGTGGTTGACCAGTCTCTCGCTATATCATGACAGTCAGTTTTTGGCTTTCTCTACTGAGGTGCTCGCCCGGCCGAACCGGGGCACAATCGCAGTAGTTCTCCTGGTGCCGCGTTAGCCGATAAATTGGAACGTAAGGCAGCAAAACACAGGAGCCGAGCAAACCCAACATTTGACCAAACAAATGATTCGGAGCTGATGCATATAAGGCCTAACTCGAGACGCCGAACACTCCCTAAGGTATTCGGTCTTTATAAAAACGGGCAGAATAATGCCCTAAGCCCCAGTGTCTAGGTACGTGCAAAATTCTGGTGCGGCCAATGCCAAAACGCCAGCCTCCTCCTCGGTTGTAGTAAGAAACCGGGGATGTATATCAACAAGAGACAGTAAAAAGGTTTACGCAGGGTCTTAATCTGAAAAGAATCCTTGCAACGGGTCCCTACTGCACGTCTGCGCCTGTGTCTCCGTTGTGCCGTATCCTGGACGGGTGTAGCACGTTGTTCATCTGTAAAAGAGAGGAACTTAGTTTAAAAGAAAAAGGATTGTGCGAAAGATGTACTTAATATTAAATAAACAGAGTACGGTTCGAAGAAGTGAATAAAATTGAGCTTTATTGTCTCTTGTTATACATGCATGCAGCCCCTCGTATGGGGGTATGCCGCTAGTAGGCACCGGACTCGTCTAGCCGTGTCCGGGGTTTGAATGATCAATTCAGGTTTTTTTGACTAGCAGAGCCGGATAGGTGTGGGGATGTCAAGGCAGTCTCCCGTTCTTCCGTGCTAGAGTAACACTTATACTTCCTCTTAACGAGATGATGCCACGTGGACCGGGCATTTTAAGTGTTAGAGATGCATAATGCGGTATTGCGTTAAAGCGGGCGAAAGCTTCGCGTCCCAATAGTGCTTGATGGCTACTTTTAAACGGGGCGACATGGAAGATTAACCTTTCGCGATGGAAGTTGTCGGATGAACCGAACACAACTTCTAGCAGTATGGAGACCGTACAATGGGCATATGGGCCTGGCGTTACTCCTTTAAAGGAGGTGCTGCTACAGCGAATTTTGGTTGGTTTTATCCCCATCCTGCGGATTGTGTCCTGATATATCAGGTTTATGTCACTACCGCCATCCATGAGGACTTGTGTAAATTGGAATCCGTCGATTATAGGATCCAATATCAAGGCAGTCCATCCTGCGTTCGGATATTTTGAATAGTCACGATGGTCGAAGGTGATTGGTTTTGACAACCAGTGTGCGGCGCGCCTTTTAGTGGGCGCCGCTCTGTTTTTCCCTTTGATCACATGAAGTGAGTTTACTGTTTTAACCTCTTCTGGGAAATTCTTTTGTTTTCCGGGGCTTTGCTTGTGGTGCTCGTCGTCATCTTCACTTGGTGTGTCGAGCCCCTTGTGTTCGGCGTTCAGTCTGCCAGACTGTTTGAAGACCCAACAATTTCGGTGGGTATGGTTAGCAGGCCTCCCAGGAGTACTGTGGATTTGACATATCTTGTCCAAGATTTTGTTGAAGTTGGATAGCTCATCGCTATTGTCCTTAAGGGGCAGTTTTTTGTTGTTCTGCCGTGAGATTTTGAATCCGGCGTTGACCGCCGCGCTCTTTGGACCATTCCCTTTAATCCGGCATTGGTCCTTGTTGCGTCGTGGTTTCCCGTTTCCATCCCTGACTTCGGATGTACTTGGGTCGCTGGTACTGCACCTTGCTAGCCAGCTGTCCTCTCCAGCTAAAAGCGGGTCATGAGGCTTGTTAATGCGGCCATTGTTCTTGGTTTTTCTTGGCCGAGGTGTCTGGCGAGCCATTCGTCTCGGACGTTGTGTTTGAAAGCTGCTAAGGCTTCGGCATCCGGACAGTCGACTATTTGGTTCTTTTTAGTGAGGAACCTGTTCCAGAATTTCTGGGCTGACTCTCTAGGCTGTTGAGTTATGTGACTTAGATCACCTGCATCCGGAGGGCGGACATAGGTCCCCTGAAAATTTTCCCGAAACGCATCCTCAAGCTCCTCCCAGCTTCCAATGGTATTTTCGGGGAGGCTTTTAAGTCAATGCCGAGCTGGCCCTTTGAGTTTAAGGGGTAAGTATTTTATGGCGTGGAGATCATCTCCTCTAGCCATGTGTACGTGGAGGATGTAATCCTTGATCCGCACTCTGTGGTCTGTTGTTCCGTCATACGCCTCTATGTTTATGGGTTTGAATTCCGCTGGAAATTCATGATCCAGCACCTCATCGGTGAAACATAGGGGGTGTGCGGCGCCCCTATATTTGGGTGTGCCGTGATCTTCGGAATTTTGGCGTGTTGCATTGCTTTGACGAGCCTGCTTTCTTGGCCCATAGATGGACCTAACCGGGCCATCCTTTTGATGTGAATCATTATGCGGTATATTGGCTTGTGTGCGGCGCCATTCGCCGCTCTCTTTTTGCCGTGGGGTCGTCCATTCGACCGGGTGGCCTTCTTACTTTTTAATTGTGGGGGCTCTAAGGCCTCCTCGTCGAATTCGGGCAGTAGCTTTCTTTTCGGGTAGCTCTTTGTTCGGGCGATCGTCGCCAGATTTGTTCATGTGCTGAATACTTTGCTCCATCTGATCCCGAGTGCATCTTTTGCTGTTTTGAGCTTCCGCTTATGCTTTTTCAGGCTACGCGCAGCGGCGACGAGCCTTTTCTGGAGGTCATTTTGCTCCAATAGTTTGTCCGGCGTGAGATTGTCCGGACTGTTGTCTTCACCGGGGACATATTGTTTATCCAAGTTGTCTTGTTCGACGATTGCTCGATAGCGTGTTCGTCGTCCACCGGTTCGCCCTGCTCTATGGCTGGGTCTCTATTGAGGCGGGACTTGGTTCGGCGTTTACGTTGCCGTTTTGACTGCTTTTCGAGGGATTTATCCTTCATGGCGTCTCGTTGTTCCTCGTCTTCATTTCCTTTAGGTGTATGCACCATGTATACATCATGAGATGAGGTGGTTGTCCAGCATCCTATAGGTGCTGGTTCATTGTTGTCTCCTACATCATTGTCCATACCGTCGATGTCTTCGGAGTCGAAATCGAGCACGTCGTGTAAGCTTTCGACGGTGGCTCTGAGTGGGTGGTGGGTGGGCGTTGAATTTCTTCGTCGTCCGTATCCCAACCTTCTGACCGTAGTCGGCCAGTGGCTCTCCGGATAAAGAGAGAGACTTTAGTGAATTCAGGATGCCGCCAAAGGGCGAGTCTTTGAAAGATGTCCGCGGCAGTGAACTCCATAACGGGTGCCCAATCGGATTCGATTGGTAGGGGCGCGGAGGGTTCGGAGTCCGGAGAGGAGTCCGGCATCCTAGAGTCAAGGTCTTCGCAAAGGACAGGGATAGAGTTCGGCTCAATCGCCGTAGAGATTGTAGCCCCCGAGGCGGTGTCCAACCACTCGTCCTCGATCGGGCAATCCGGCTCCAGATTAAGGGTCGGAGCGGATGCTGGTGTGGCCTCCAGGGCACTGTTCGGCTGCAGAGCTAGTTCATGCCCATCGAGATAGTGCGGCATGCTTGGCTGCGGCTCGAATCCATCAAAGATCAAGTCTCCGCGGATATCGGCCGTATAGTTCAAACTTCCAAATCTGACCTGATGGCCAGGGGCGTAGCTTTCGATCTGCTCCATATGGCTGCTTAATTGGCCCTGCAGCAAAGCCGCCCGAACACGAAGATCTGTCCGGGAGAAAAGTCTCACCCTGGACCGCGTCGTTGTTGATGATCGAAGGAGCCATCGGGCCTATCGGTGACGGCTACGGAGGAACTCTCAATGAAAGCACCAATGTCGGTGTCAAAAGCTGGCGGATCTTGGGTAGGGGGTCCCGAATCGTGCGTCTAGGCGGATGGTAACAGGAGACAAGGGACACGATGTTTTTATCCAGGTTCGGGCCCTCTCGATGGAGGTAATACCCTACTCCTGCTTGATTAATATTGATGATATGGGTAGTACAAGAGTAGATCTACCACGAGATCAAGGAGGCTAAACCGTAGAAGTTAGCCTATGGTATGATTGTTGTTCGTCCTAGGGACTAAAACCCTCCGGTTTATATAGACACCGGATAGGTTAGGGTTGCACAGAGTCGGTTACAATGGTAGGAGATCTACATATCTCAGACGCCAAGCTTGCCTTCCACGCCACGGAAAGTCCCATCCGGACACGGGACGAAGTCTTCAATCTTGTATCTTCATAGTCTTGGAGTCCGGCCGTGACGATAGTCCGGCTATCCGGACACCCCCTAGTCCGGGACTCCCTCACCTGCTGCAGGAGCAGATGCTGATGTTATGAACGTCTGGCAAGCTCGATGTGATGACTACTCAATAGTTCAGTGTGCCATGCTTTACGACTTAGAATCGGGACTTCAAAGACGTTTTGAATATCATGGACCATATGAGATGTTCCAGGAATTGAAGTTAATATTTCAAGAAAATGCCTGAGTTGAGAGATATGAAGTATCCAACAAGTTCTGTAGCTTCAAGATGGAGGAGAATAGCTCTGTCAGTGAACACATACTCAAAATGTCTGGGTATCATAATCACTTGACTCAGCTGGGAGTTAATCTTCCAGATGATAGTGTTATTGACAAAGTTCTCCAATCACTTCCACCAAGCTACAAAGGCTTCCTGATGAACTATAATATTCAACGGATGGATAAGACAATTCCCCAGCTCTTCGCTATGCTCAAAGCTGCGAAGGTAGAAATCAAGAAGGAGCATCAAGTGCTGATGGTTAACAAGACCACTAGTTTCAAGAAAAAGGGCAAAGGAAAGAAGGGGACCTTCAAGCAGAATGGCAAGCAAGTTGCCACTCCCGGGAAGAAGCCCAAGTCTGGACCTAAGACTAAAACTGAGTGCTTCTACTGCAAAGGGACTGGTCACTGGAAGCGGAACTGTCCCAAGTATTTGGCGGATAAGAAGGATGGCAAAGTGAACAAAGGTATATTTGATATACATGTTATTGATGTGTACCTTACTAATGCTCGTAGTAGCACCTAGGTATTTGATACTGGTTCGGTTGCTCATATTTGTAAATCGAAATAGGGGCTACGGATTAAACGAAGATTGGCTAAGGACGAGGTAACGATGCGCGTCAGGAATGGTTCCAAGGTCGATGTGATCGCCTTCGGCATGCTACCTCTACATCTACCTTCGGGATTGGTTTTAGACCTGGATAATTGTTATTTGGTGCCAGCGTTGAGCATGAACATTATATCTGGATCTTGTTTAATGCGAGATGGTTATTCATTTAAATCAGAGAATAATGGTTGTTCTATTTATATGAGTAATGTCATTTATGGTCATGTACCCTTTAAGAGTGGTCTATTTTTATTGAATCTCGATCGTGGTGATACACATATTCATAATATTGATGCCAAAAGATGCAAAGTTGATAACGATAGTGCAACATATTTGTGGCACTACCGTTTAGGTCATATTGGTGTAAAGCGCATGAAGAAAATCCATGCGGATGGACTTTTGGAATCACTTGATTATGAATCATTTGATGCTTGCGAACCATGCCTCATGGGCAAGATGACTAAAACTTCGTTCTCCGGAACAATGGAGTGAGCCACTGACTTATTGGAAATAACACATACCAATGTTTGCGGTCCGATGAGTGTTGAGGCTCGGAGTGGGTATCATTATTTTCTGACCTTCACAGATGATTTGATTTGATATGGGTATATCTACTTAATGAAACACAAGTCTAAAACATTTGAAAAGTTCAAAGAATTTCAGAGTGAAGTGGAGAGTCATCATAACAAGAAAATAAAGTTTCTATGATCTGATTGTGGAGGCGAATATTTGAGTTACGAGTTTGGCCTTCATTTAAAACAATGTGGAATAGTTTCACAACTCACGCCACCTGGAACACCACAGCGTAATGGTGTGTCCGAACATCGTAACCGTATTTTATTAGATATGGTGTGATCTATGATGTCTCTTACCGATTTACCACTCTCATTTTGGGGTTATGCAATAGAGACAGCTGCATTCACGTTAAATAGGGCACCGTCTAAATCCGTTGAGACGACACCGTATGAACTATGGTTTGGCAAGAAACCTAAGCTGTCGTTTCTTAAAGTTTGGGGTTGCGATGCTTATGTGAAAAAGCTTCAGCCTGATAAACTCGAACCCAAATCGGAGAAGTGCGTCTTCATAGGATACCCTAAGGAAACAATTGGGTACACCTTCTACCACAAATCCAAAGCAGGATAGCGCCATGGTCCTGGAAGTCATGTTATTAGACCATGGCAAACCTACGAAGTATGAAGAAGCTATGATGAGCCCAGATTGTGACAGATGGCTTGAGGCCATGAAATCTGAGATATGATCCATGTATGAGAACAAAGTGTGGACTTTGGTGGACTTGCCCAATGATCAGCAAGCCATTGAGAATAAATGGATCTTCAAGAGGAAGACGGACACTGATGGTAGTGTTACTATCTACAAAGCTCGACTTGTCGCAAAAGGCTTTCAACAAGTTCAAGGAGTTGACTACGATGACACTTTTTCACCCGTAGCGGTGCTTAAGTCTGTCTGAATCATGTTAGCAATTGCCGCATTTAATGATTATGAAATCTGACAAATGGACGTCAAAACTGCATTCCTGAATGGATTTCTTAAAGAAGAGTTGTATATGATGCAACTAGAAGGTTTTGTCAATCCTAAAGGTGCTAACAAAGTGTGCAAGCTCCAGCGATCCATTTAGGGACTGGTGCAAGCATCTTGGAGTTGGAATATACGCTTTGATGAGGTGATCAAAGCACATGGTTTTATATAGACTTCTGGAGAAGCCTGTATTTACAAGAAAGTGAGTGGGAGCTCTATAGCATTTCTAATATTATATGTGGATGACATATTGTTGATTGGAAATCATATAGAATTTCTGGATAGCATAAGAGGATACTTGAATAAGAGTTTTTCAATGAAAGACCTCGGTGAAGCTGATTATATATTGGGCATCAAGATCTATAGAGATGGATCAAGACGCTTAATTGGACTTTCACAAAGCACATACCTTGATAAAGTTTTGAAGAAGTTCAAAATGGATCAGTCAAAGAAAGGGTTCTTGCCTGTGTTACAAGGTGTGAAGTTGAGTCAGACTCAATGCCCAACCACTGCAGAAGATAGACAGAAAATAAAAGTCATTCCCTATGCCTCAACCATAGGTTCTATCATGTATGCTATGTTGCGTACCAGAGCTGATGTGTGCCTTGCTATAAGTCTGGCAGGGAGGTACCAAAGTAATCCAGGAGTGGATCACTAGACAGCAGTCAAGAACATCCTGAAGTACCTGAAAAGGACTAAGCACATGTTTCTCATTTATGGAGGTGACAAAGAGCTCGTCGTAAATGGTTACGTCAATGCTAGCCTTACACTGATCCGAATGACTCTAAGTCACAAACCGGATACGTATTCATATTGAATGGTGGAGCTGTCAGTTGGTGCAATTCAAAGAAGAGCATCATGGCCAGATCTACGTGTGAAGTGGAGTACATAGCTGCTTCGGAAGCAGCGAATGAAGGTGTCTAGATGAAGGAGTTCATATCCGATCTAGGTGTAATACCTAGTGCATCGGGTCAAATGAAAATATTTTTTGATAATACTGGAGCAATTGCCTTGGCGAAGGAATCTAGATTTCACAAAAGAACCAAACACATCAAAAGACGCTACAACTCCATCCGTGATCAAGTCAAGGAGGGAGACATAGAGATTTGCAAAATACATACAGATCTGAATGTGGCACACCCGTTGACTAAGCCTCTTCCACGAGCAAAACATATTCAGCACCAGGACTCCATGGATGTTAGAATCATTACAAAGTAATCTAGATTATTGACTCCAGTGCAAGTGGGCGACTGAAGGAAATATGCCCTAGAGGCAATAATAAAGTTGTTATTTTATAGTTCCTTATTTCATGATAAATTTTTATTATTCATGCTAGAATTGTATTAACCGGAAACTTGATAAATGTGTGGATACATAGACCAAACACCATCCTAGTAAGCCTCTACTAGACTAGATCATTGATCAAAGATGGTTAAGTGTCCTAACCATAGACATGTGTTGTCATTTGATGAACGGGATCACATCATTAGGAGAGTGATGTGATGGACATGACCCATCCGTTAGCTTAGCATATTGATCGTTCAGTTTTATTGCTATAGCTTTCTTCATCTCATATACATATTTCTTTGACTATGAGATTATGCAACTCCCAGATACTGGAGGAATACCTTGTGTTCTATCAAACGTCACAACATAACTGGGTGATCATAAAGACGCTCTACAGGTATCTCCAAAGGTGTTTGTTGGGTTGGCATAGAACGAGATTAGGATTTGTCACTCCGAGTATCGGAGAGGTATCTCTGGGCCCTCTCGGTAATACACATCATAAGAAGCCTTGCAAGCAATGTGACTAATGAGTTAGTTACGGGATGATTTATTAAGGATTAAGTAAAGAGACTTGCCGATAACAAGATTGAACTAGGTATGAACGTACGGACGATCGAATCTCGGGCAAGTAACATACCGATGACAAAGGGAATAACGTATGTTGTCATTACGGTATGACCGATAAAGATCTTCATAGAATATGTAGGAACCAATATGAGCATCCAGGTTCTGCTGTTGGTTATTGGCCAGAGAGGTGTCTCGGTCATGTCTACATAGTTCTCGAACCCGTAGGGTCCGCACGCTTAACGTTCGATGACGATTTTGTATTATATGAGTTATGTGATTTGGTGAACGAATGTTGCTCGGAGTCCCGGATGAGATCACAAACATGATGAGGAGTCTCTAAATGGTTGAGAGGTAAA
This sequence comes from Aegilops bicornis, assembly GCA_021605145.1. NCBI lineage: Eukaryota > Viridiplantae > Streptophyta > Magnoliopsida > Poales > Poaceae > Aegilops > Aegilops bicornis. The sequence goes on from CM038670.1 coordinate 345,116,263, forward strand.
GATTCATATATAGGACGATGATATTCGGACACTGGAAGTGTTTTAGGGTGTACCGGGTACATATCGGATTACCGGGGGGTTACCGGAACCCCCCGGGGGAATAATGGGCCTTATAGGTCGTAGGAGGGGAGAACACCAGCCCACAAGAGGTGGCGCCCCCCCAAGGAAGGAGGGTGTCGCGGGAAACCACGGCCACCTATGGAACCAAGAGGCCCCTTGCTAGTTCGGCAGGGGGGCGACACGTTGCACAAAGAGCAGACGAGCATGTGGCAGCACGGCAGGGATCACACAAGTAATTTACCCAGGTTCAGGCTGCCGTGAGGCATAAAACCCTACTCCTGCTTTGGTGCATTGATGGTGGAAAAGGTGGTGGTGGAGCGTAGTACACCTGCCCGGCAGGGGTTGCCTTTAGGCAGTAGCGACTACGTGCGTATGGGGGTGTGAGTTATCCAACCTTCTAACCCGTTGTACGGTTGCCATGGGCCTCCTTTTATAGATCAAGGGGTCACCAAAATGACAAAGTAGTCATTATGCACTAATATGATAGCAAACAATGCTATCGTACCTAACTCTACGGGCTGATGGGGCGCATTAAATGCACCGCTTAGTGTCACATCATTGGTTGCCCGGTAAGGCCAGCTCCGCGCCTGCTTGCTTGACACATCGCAGGACGGGTGTCATCTGTGGGTTTTTCCTGTAAGGAGGGGCAACCATTTGGCAAATGGCTGCCACTCAGCGACTTTGCGGCATGACACGTCACTGATCGACGACATGGGTCGTGATGGAGTGGTTGGTGAGGTGGTTTTGCTCTCGTGAGCCCCGGCAGGCCCTGCCATGGTGCTCCGGTCGTCTGCTTCTGGGGGTGGCCTTGTCCCTTGCGGGGCTCGCCTGCCTGGCAAGGGCGGCCTTTCTCTTGGCGATATCCTGCTTCTCTGGTTCAATCTTGGTCTCTCTGATCTGTATGCTGGTCCTTCGAATCTTTTGGCTCCTTGAATTCTGACTTGGGCTGGTGCTTCTATCTTGTTCTCGTGCCTGTGCACAGTCTGGGCAACAGACCCAGGTTTTGTTGCACCGAAAGAAGCCCCCGGGCCTGCCCCGAACGCGCTGCCGACTGTCGTCGGGGTAGGGCCAAATAGGTGCACAGGCAGGGTTGCTGAAGAGGCTGGTCTTATTGAAGCCTTCTTTGCTTCTTCATTAGCCTTGATTCCGGGCCAGTTTCTGGTTTTCCCGCGCGTCGCGTAAAGCCAATAGTGGTGGGGCTGCTCCAGTAATGGCCCGTGAATGACTTTAACGCACGGGGTAGAAACTGCCAATTCACTCTTCCCACCACGCCCTTATCCTTGGCCACATATGCTGCATGCATTGCGCGGGGTAGGTAACGGAGACGCGTGGCACGGGAGAGCATCAAGGTGAGGGCCCGGTCATCTTGAATTGGTGGAGGAGGACGGCAGCCGCCCGTTGATGGAGCAGCTGCCACCCCTGCCCCCGCCCCACCTATAAAAGGAGGAGCCGAGGAGGGCGGAGCCATCCAACCTCACATCCATTCTCCTCTGTTTCCTCCTTTTGTTGGCCATGTTGAAGAGAAGATCCTGGGGCCGGCCCCCGGGCTCTCGGTCGGGGCCAATGTTGCCACACGCTAGTGCTGACACTCGGGGAGTGAGCCTGGTCCTTGCTGTGGTGAACTTCTTGGTTCCTTTGAAGCTCGGCCGGGAGGCGGGGCTGGAGATCGTTGGTAATCCCAGCACTGCCCTCCCGGAGGTCTTGGGGCTGATGTCGACGAGAGGCGCGCCTTCCTGCCCGCCAAGGATGGGAGCGGTGCGCCTCGAGCCCCTTGGCCGTTCTGGCTGCTTGTTGTTTCTCTGCTCGAGCTGCCGCGCTAGAGTCTTGGCGCTTTCCGGGAGCAGCGGTGGTGAGGATAAAGTGAGGGAAGAAGGAGAAGGCAGGTGGAAAGGGGTCAGGTCGGAGTATGATTGTGTGGATGCCTTCGCCTCCGACCGGCGACCTGCCGCCTCGTCTTTCCGCTCTTCCCCTCCCTCCTTGGCACCGTCATACTAGCCTTTTTGGGTGATAGCCGGGGAGGGATGTTCTCTTGGCGCCTTCTCCCCACCTCCAGCAGTCTTCCGGTTGAGCTTTGGTGGATGACTCCATTGGTGCTCAAGCTAGGGCTTCTGGCTAGCTCAGGGGTGGCGACCAGAAGGCGCCGCCCCGTCCCGTGCACTCCTCCTTCGCAGCCTCGCCACTCCCTGTCTTGTCAGGCCATGCCCGACGGGCCCTCACAAGACCGGGGTGGGCTCCTGCTTGGGTGCTCCTTTTCTTGTCTTTTCCTCCTTCCGCTCTAGTGCCTGAAGGAGGGAAAATGAAAAGAGGGGATCACGGGGCACTTATCTTTTTTCAATCTTAAACTTGTAGGCAATCACCAAATTTTAATTCAAATAATGTAATCACTCAAGTTTGTGTTTATGTTCTTTAATGCTTGTACTTGTATTAGCATATGAATGAAAAAGATGAAACTTGCCGGGTACTCACGCATGTGTATGTTCATGGAGAGGTGAGATGCCTCTTTAATGTAAATAAACGAGTTTTCACCGGCAGGCTATCCTATCGGCGCCCTCTTTATCTGCCGGAGAGTTGCGTCTGCCGGGGAACAGTCTGAGGGGCCAGCCCTCCGCCAACTTCTTTTTCCCAAAGGCTACTACGACCACCCTGGCTGAAGTAACGTTCGAGTCATGGATGGGAGCACCTAAGTCTCAAGAAAGTGACGAGGCTTTCTCATGCTGAAGTTGTAGCTTACAGAACACTAACGGACGGGTGGTAGAACTTATCTGGTTGGCTTGCCGGGGATCGCTGTGTCGGGCAATCTTCTCAACTCCTTGTCGAGGCCAAGTTCACGGCAGGAACCTGCAACTTCATGCAGATGAGAATGAATGCAAGATGTGATCCTATCTATATGCATATGCAAATGCTCATGAAATGCTTATGTAGTGATCTTGGTGTGCTCATGCATGCATGCAATTGTCGGTGCAACAAACCCTGGGTCTATTGCCCAACTGTGCACAGGCACAAGATCAAGATTGACGCACCAGCTCAAGTCAGAGATTGAAGAACCAAGAGATTTGAAGAACCAACACGCGGCCCAGAGAGACCAAGATCGAGCCAGAGGAGCAAGATATCGGCAAGGGAAGGGCCTCCCTTGCCGGGTAGGCGAGCCCAGCAAGGGGCGAGGCCACCACGAGAAGCAAGCAATCAAGGCTCCTCGGCAGAGCCTGCCGGGGCTCGCGGGGGCAGAACCACCCCACCAACCACTCAAACACGACTCACATCATCAATCAGTGTTGTGTCAAGCCGCAAGATGATTAAGTGGCATCCATTCGCCACATGGCAGCCATTTCCTACAGAAGAAAACCGTCCTGCAACGTGTCAAGAGAATAGATGCGGAGCTGGCAAGATAGCCCAGCAGGCCTTGCCAGGCGACCAGGGATGTGACACTAAGAGGCGTATTTAGTGCCCCGTGTCAGCCCGCAGAGTTAGGTATGATAGCACTGTTTGCTAACATATCAGTGGATAATGACCACTCTGCCACTGTGGGGACCCCTTAGTCCATAAAAGGAGGCCCATGGCACTCGTAGGAAGGGTTGGAAAGTTGATAAATCCAAGCCACCATACGCGTGTAGTCGTTGCGGCCCCGAGGCAAACCCTGCCGGGCAAGTGTACTTCAAGTATCCACACTCATTCCACCATCAATCCACCAAAGCAGGAGTAGGGTCTTATGCCTCGCGGCGGCCCGAACCTGGGTAAATTTCTTGTGTGCTCTCTGTCATGCTGCCGCACGTTGATCTGCACTTTGTGCAATGCAATGTCCCCCCGCCGAACCAGCAAGGGGCCACTCGGTCCCATAGGTGGCCGCGGATATCCCCCGACATCTTTGGCGCGCCAGGTAGGGGGATCGCTTGCGCGAACCTGAAAGTGTGTGCAGCGCGTCATCTTCATTGCCATCTTCATGTTCGACGACGCCATCGACCATGGCGCCTAAGAAGAAAAAGACTGGCCCTTCAGCCCATTCGTCCACCTTGAAGGCTCCGCCGCCCGCGGCCTCTAGTGCCTCGGAGGATGCGGGGGCGAGCGAGGACATGGACGCTGCTAGGGGCGTGGCTGGAGCAAGTGGCGCCATCACCACTCCCCTGCAGCCGACACGGGGGCTGAAGATGTCGGAGGAGGACAACATTAGCAACACCTTGGCGGTCATGCTCCACAAGATCCGGGCGAGGGGGTCACTCCGTCTGCACCATCTCCCCCACCGACAAGCACAACCACGACAATGGCTCCCGGTCTGGGGTGAACCATCGCCCTCCGGCTGCCCCCACTACGGGAGCGACTGCGGCCAACGTGCCTCCTCCCGGACGAGTCGGCCAGACCGCTGCGCTCGACGGAGCCGCTGACCCTCGAGCACCACCGCCGCGCGACCCCGCTTCCCAATTGGTCGTCCCACAGCTACGTGGACGTGGAACTCCCGTCGTCACTGCTGCTGGTACCATCAGAAGCCGGGCGACGGTGCGGTCTACGTCATCAACATCCATGCCAAGCACAGCCATGGAGGCTATGGCTCGAGATCAGTTGCTGCTGTGGTTTCCGCCAGCAGCCGAGTAGATGGATGAATGGCATGCCACTATCCAGAGCCTGCTCGGTTTCACCGAGGCTGGGGGCTCACGGAAGGCTGGCCCACCACGACCTCCCCAAGCGACAGCAACCGCCCGTACTACTGGCCGATCGGACGGGGCCGCCCCACCACGGCAGCCGACGTGGGCGCAGTTAAATCAAGACCCTGAGACGTCTCGGTGGCCTCTTCCGACCCACGAGCATGTCCAGGCCAATGTCGAGCCCCGGAGGATAGGCGGCGGGGAGGCGCTGAAAGGATCGAGATGGACCTAGAGGGGGGGTGAATAGGTCCAATTACAAATTTTAATTATTCCTTAGCAATTTTAGGCAATAATGCGGAATAGGAAAGTGAGCCTAACAATTGCAAGTAAGATGTTAAGTGCTAAGCAAGATAAACAAGTAACAAGAGTATGTGAGTAAGCAAGCACAATATGATATACGTAAGTGCTAAGAGACCAGTAACCACAAGTAGAGAGTTAGGGTTAGGAATAACCGCAACTCCGGGAGAAGAGGATGTATGCTGATGTTCACTTCCTTGGAGGGAAGCTACGTCACCATTAGAGAGGTGGATGTTACCACGAAGGCACACCAACGCCACGAAGGCTCACCCTATTCTCCCTTTGAGACAACACCACGGAGGTGTTTCTCAACCACTAGTGGTAGAACTTGGGGTGGTCTCCAAACCCTCACAAACTTTTTCGGGGGTAATCACAATGGTCGATTCCTCTCCGGAAGACTCCTACCGCCTAGGAGTCACCAACCTCCAAGAGTAACAAGAACATTCGGAAATGCTCAAGAACTTGCTCAAATCACGAATTCCTTTGGTCAGAAGAAGGGGAAGGAGTGGATCTATCACTTCATTGGAGAACTTCTCTCAAATGTTCCCGAATCACTTGGGGATCTAGGATTTGGTGTAGGGAATCAAGAGAGGGAGTGAGATGTGTTCTTAGAAATCTAAAAATGAATGGTCAACCTTATCCCGGGGGAGGGAGGAGGCTATATATAGTGATAGTGTAAAACTGACCGTTGAGCCACACAGTGTACTGGAGCTGTCGGACGTCCGGTGAGTACCGGACATCCGGTGACTCAGATTGGACCGGACGTCCGGCCGGGCCGCCGGTCGTCCGGTCGGTGGAAATCCTACCAGGCCACAGAAGAGGCATGAGGCACACAGACAGCGGATGTCCGGAAGGCGTCGGTCGTCTAGTGGCCGGACGTCCGATGAGGTCAGAAATCCGCTCATAAACATTATATTGGGGCAGAACCGGATATCCGGAGTAGAACAGTCGTCCGGTGAGACCGGACTTCTGCTAATTTATATTCTGTGAATATGCACTGGACACACGGGGAGAGCTGGATGCCTGGTCGGCTGTGAGAGGTCGGACATCCGTAGACATTCAGACATCCGGTGATAGCTGAACCTACTAGCTAAGAATCATACTAGTTGTTGTGCACAAAGTAGAGGAAGAATTAGAGATGAAACAGAGATGATGTGAGAGGATATTTTGTGGTTTTGAGCAAGTTCTTTCACGAACTCCGATGATCCCCTATTAATAGTGCGGGATCCCTATACTCAAGAACAAACCGAAAAAGAGCCGAAGTTTTTGTCTTTGTCTTGTATCTATGCTCTTGAGTGATATATCTATATATATATATATATATATATATATATATATATATATATATATATATATATATATATATATATATATATATATATATATATGTCCGTATTCATGATCCACACACGGACCTTGAGACATAATCCTGAGATATACTTGATAAACATGATTAGTCCAAGTATGCATGTTGTCATCAACATCAAAATACGATTAAGGGCATGATTGCACTTTCAATCTCCCCCTTTTTGGTAGTTGGTGACAACATACATCCACTTCTCAGTATGTAAAAAAAAACTTTGAATATCAAAAGGATTTGTTGTGGAGCTCCCCCTAAACATGTGCATAAATAAAATAAGCATGAAGAGAGCCCCCCCTCAATATGATACCAACACAACCAAACCTCATAAACAAGATAACATAAAACCATAATAGGCTCCATAAAGGTTCATCACTCATATCATAGAACATAAGTCGATAAAAGAATAGCATATTTTCGATAAAGCTAATATCATAGCATTACATAGATAAGTGCCTACTCCCCCTTGGCATAAAATACCCAAAAGGGGTCATAACATCATCAAACAGCATCATCATCATCATTATGAGCACCACTGCCACCAGCCTTGTCAAGGAAGTCAGCCCACTTAGGACCCAAGGGAAAACCAAAGTCAGAAGGAGGTTCGTCAGGAAGACGTTCATCATCACGCACATCATAAACTCCGGAGTCTCTCAGACGAGCCTTCAGAGCATTCTTGGAAGTGACCATGCGAGTGACAACATCATGATTTTGGGAGCAATGAAAGGTAAACACCTTCATCATGGCAGAGTGAGCCTTCCCAAGAAAGCAAGCAATGCGCCCAAAGGATGCAGATTCGGAAGGAGCAGAACGAGCAGTAGGAGGAGGAACACTAGCAACAGATCAACGTGCAGGAGCAGAAGAGTCCTTGGGGACCCAATCATCCGCCATGTGAGGTGGAATGGCCCACCGCTCATGCAAGTGAGTGCGGGCAATGGGAAATGGAGCTACACTCTCGATAAATGCCTGAAGAAAAGGGGCATGAGGAAAGGCCCACTTGTGCAAAAAACAAGCGAGACAGATCTCATGCCATAGAAAATTAGGGACATTGATCTTCCCCTATGGACACGCATAGAGGCGATGCATGAGATCAATGCAGTAGCTATTGCAAGTCCCCTTGTCACCCATCTTGGGATAAATGGTGCGAATGACACACTGATAGATGATGTAGAAAGGTGAGAACCAAATGGAGACTTGGTTCAAACCCTTTTGTTTCTCCTCATCAGTCATTTCACCCAAGGGTTGGAGAAGATCCGCACATACCTCAATGCCCTTGGGCCTATGGTGGGGGTCATCCTTATGGATTTTGAAACCGGTGTCACAAAAACCAAGGGAAGCAACAAATTGAGAATAAGATATCGTGAGCAAGGTGTCGGAGGTCATCCAAGTGACAGTGTTATTTGGACCAAAGTAAGATGTGGCATCGAATTGATGAATGGCAGCTTGGTTAAAATCATGCTTAAATGCAAATGGAGCAGCAAGATTAGATGACTCAAGGAGCTCAATAGCCCCCGGATATTTTGCCGGATGAGCACGAATATGCTCTAAGTCAATGCATACATGGAGAAATAGACCCTTAGGAATGATGACAGTGGTAAAAATGTCTGCCTTGACATTAGTGCGAAAGCGAGCATCTTGGGAGTCGCTAACAACAGAGAATTGGTCAATGTCACGACGAAGCTTAAGATAGGAAGCTATGGGAACCTCATTGAACCTTTTAATGTGGTAGCCGAAAGGAAGTGGAGGTTCAAGAGAGATGCGACGGGCATCACCTTGAGGTTGCACCGAAGGAGGAGGAGGCTTGAAGGTGGACCGACATGTTCCTGGCTTTGGTGCAGTGGTGCTAACAGCAACATACCCGGGCTGCTCCGAATCTTACAGCTCATCCTAATAACCGGATTCCTCTGAAGAGGAGTCGCTAGGCGAGCTGTGAAGGTGGGCGGCACGCTTCCGAGGACGGTCCGGCTCTTGTGAATCATCGGAGCCACCACGACGAGACGGACGAGATGGCCCACTAGTGACCTGCTTGCGTGCGGAGTCCTTGGTCCTCGGCATTTCGACCTCCCGGGGATGAACGGGATGGGGAGCAGATCCACGGGGTGGCGCCGAAGGCCCGACGGTGACCGGGAAGACCCCGCTCACGCTGAGACGGCGAGGAGCACGGCCGGTGCGCTACCACAGCGAGGAGAGTAAGCGGCGGCGGAGAAGAGATGAGGAACGAGCGATTTAGGTTCAGGAACTGCTCACAGCGCACTCCGCTTTATATATGCGGGCCGGGAATTGACCGGGCGACCAGTGCGGAACGAACGTCCGGGACTTGAGAAAACCTACGAGAACGCCAGATAGCGGACAACCAGGAAAACCAGATGACCGACGTGAAGGGGCAGGGCTGAAATTAACAGAAGTCCGGTCTCACCGTACGACCGATATTAGGGCAAGAAAAAGGATATTACGGACGTCTGGTACATACCGAACGTCCGAAAGCACATATGAATTATTTAGAAGAATAGGGTGCCATAATTGGTGCTAATGACAATGATGGGGAGATGATGATTTCAGTACGTAGTAAGAAGCAAAGACACAATATGTTAAGCAATGAGTATCCTATGCCAACAACAATAAAACACACTGCTCAGATATTGTTCTAATGACAAGAGCGGTGGCCAAAGCCACCATGTGTGAGTATACGTGACATGGATCCGCAAAGATTTGAACTTTGGGTGCATAATCACTACTCCATCATTGAAAGCACCATAGTTAGAATAACATGGTAGCTTTGAGAGTATTTGTTCTTTTTATGAATTACATAGGGTGAGAGTACTCATGAGTTGAGTGTCTCCCCCTAAATATATGCCTACATCAAGAAGAGACATTATGAAAATGCATGCATGGGTACTAGTTTTCACATAGTGTTGTCAAGCTCCAAGATACCATGTTCACGCCTAAGTTGACAGAACCTTGCTTCATCAAATGGCTTGGTGAAAAAGTCGGCAAGTTGCATATCCGTACCCACATGAGCAATATCAATGTCACCCTTCTCCACATGATCTCGCAAGAAATGATACCTAATATCAATGTGTTTTGTGCGAGTATGATCTTTGGGATTCTCAGCAATATTGATGGCACTTCCATCATCACGTAGAAGAGGCACATGTCTATAGGTGATACCGTAATCCTTTAAAGTTTTCCTCATCCATAGTAATTGAGTTGCACAACTGGCTGTTGCAATGTATTCAGCTTCAGCGGTGGAAAGAGCAACACAATTTTGTTTCTTCGAGGACCAACTTACCAAGGAGCATCCAAGAAATTGACATGCACCAGAGGTGTACTTACGATCCACTTTTTCTCCGGCCCAATACGCATCCGTGTACCCAATAAGATCAAACTTAGCATCCTTGGGGTACCATAGTCCCAACTTTGGGGTGTGAACAAGGTATCTAAGAATATGCTTAACCGCCTTATGATGACTTTCCCTAGGGAAAGCTTGAAATCTAGCACACATGCATACACTAAACATGATGTCTGGTCTAGATGCACAAAGATAGAGCAATGAACCAATCATAGAGCGGTAAATAGATGGGTCAAAGGGGATACCATTTGTGTCTTCAGTGAGTACAATTTTGGTTGGCATGGGTGTCTTACATGGACTAGCATCAAACATGCCAAATTTCTCTAGAATATCCTTGAGGTATTTTGCTTGAGACAAGAAAATTCCTTCTTGAAATTGTTGAATTTGGAATCCGAGAAAGAACTTCAAGTCCGGATTGAGTGACATTTCAAAATTATTGGTCATGGAGGCCGCAACTTCTTCCATAAATGAATGTTAGGAGAACCAAAAATGATATCATCTACATAGAGTTGGCATAAGATAAAATCACCCTTGTCCCTCTTAGTAAAAAGAGTAGGATCGATCACCCCTCTCACAAAACCATCATCGAGTAAAAACTTCTTAAGATGATTATAGCAAGCACGAGGTGCTTGTTTGAGGCCATACAAAGCCTTGTGAAGTTTATACACATAGTCTTTGTGATCGGGATCAACGAACCCAGGTGGTTCTGATACATATACTTCTTCTTCTAGAGGACCGTTAAGGAAAGCACTCTTCACATCCATTTGATGTAATGTAAAACCATTGAACGCAGCATAAGCAAGTAAGATGCGAATATATTCAAGATGGGCAATGGGGGCAAAGGTCTCTGAAAGGGATCGAGAAGAGGTGTCTAGAGGGGGGTGATTAGACACTAAGTGTCAAAATTTGCTGTTTTTAACTCCTTTAAGTTAGAGTGGAGTTTAGGCACAAGTTTAACAATCTCAATACATAATTCAAGCAAGCATGCAACGAGTATGTGAGCAGCGGAAAGTAAAGCATGGAACTTGCAATAATGTAAAGGGAAGGCTTTGGAGGATTCAAACGCAATTGGAGACACGGATGTTTTTGTCGTGGTTCTGATAGGTGGTGCTATCGTACATCCACGTTGATGAAGACTTCAACCCACGAAGGGTAACGGTTGCGCGAGTCCACATAGGGCTCCACCCACGATGGGTCCATGAAGAAGCAACCTTGTCCATCCCACCATGGCCGTCGCCCACGAAGGACTTGCCTCACTAGCGGTAGATCTTCACGAAGTAGGCGATCTCCTTGCCCTTACAAACTCCTTGGTTCAACTCCACAATCTTGTCTGAGGCTCCCAAGTGACACCTAGCCAATCTAGGAGACACCACTCTCCAAGAAGTAACAAATGGTGTGTTGATGATGAACTCCTTGCTCTTGTGCTTAAAATGATAGCCTCCCCAACACTCAACTCTCTCTCACAGGATTTGGACTTGATGGAAAGAAGATTTGAGTGGAAAGCAACTTGGGGAAGGCTAGAGATCAAGATTCATATGGTAGGAATGGAATATCTTGGCCTCATCACATGAGTAGGTGGTTCTCTCTCAGAAAATGGATGCTTTGGAAGTGTAGGTTAGATTCGATGGCTTTCTCCATGAATGAAGAGTGGGTGGAGGGGTATATATAGCCTCCACACAAAATCTAACCATTACACACAACTTGCCAAACTCGGTGGAACCAAATTGATAAACTCGGTCAGACCGATTCAGCAAATCTAGTGACCGTTAGGATTTTCGGTGGGACCGACATGCAACTCGGTAGGACCGATATGGTTAGGGTTAGGGCATAACGTAATCTCGGTGAGACCGATTACACAAACTCGGTGAGACCGATTTTGGTAATAAGATAACCAGAGAGTTGGTCAGGCAAAATCGGTGAGACCGATTACACAAACTCGATAGGACCGATTTTGGTAATAAGTTAACCAGAAAGTTTGCATTGTAATCTCGGTAGTACCGATTACTTAAACTCGGCGAGGCCGAATTTGGTAATGGACATACACAGAGAGATTACAATCCCATCTCGGTGAGACCGAGATACCTATCGGTGAAACCGATTTGCCTAGGGTTTGTGGCAGTGGCTAAGACATCTGAACTCGGTGGCGCCGGATAGGAAAAATCGGTGGGGCCGAGTTAGACTTTTGGTTTAGGACATATGTGGATGTGAGAAAGTAGTTGAGGGCTTTGGAGCATATCACTAAGCACTGTAGAGCAAGAAACTCATTAAGCAACACCTCATCCCCTCTTGATAGTATTGGCTTTTCCTATAGACTCAATGTGATCTTGGATCACTAAAATAGAAACTCAGAGAGTCTTGATCTTGAAGCTTGAGCCAATCCTTTGTCCTTAGCATCTTGAAGGGGTTCCACATCCTCTAGTCCATGCCACTCCATTTTTGAACTTGTCTGAAACATACTAGGTAAAAGTGTTAGTCCAACAAGAGATATGTTGACATTAATTACCAAAATCACCCAGGGAGCACTTGTGCTTTCAATCTCCCCCTTTTTGGTAATTGATGACAACATACATCAAAGCTTTAGATAAAGATATAAAGAATAGCTAGTAAAGCTTTGGAAAGACATGTAACAAGCATAGGCTCCCTCTACATGTATGCAATCATATGAATATGGAATATAGAAGGATGTGAGAGCATAACCATGACAGAGTAAGCAATGTGTTACATGTATCTTGGCTAAATGCATCAGAGCAAATGATGTGAATGTGGGAAATGTACCTTCATGCTCATGAGTCCTTGCAAAAAGTATGTACATCAGCAAGAATTCCTCATTCACATGACTGTGATGCATTACCTTGTGTTCTTGAGTTGGCTTAGGATGGAATGAACCTGCGTAAACAAGGTTAGATAACACAGATACACCTACTAGCCAAAGCAAACAAAAGAAACCACAAGAGTACCAAGACAGGGATGGCATGTAGAGAGTGAGTACAAAGTACCACATTGAATATAGACATGTCCCCAAAGGTAAAGATGTGCAATGAATTCAAAGAATTTCTTTCCCTTAGAAGTCTTGCTCCCCCTGAATCTAGCATGGGATACTGGGAGAAGATAAGGAACATAAATTTAGAGCAAAATTCATAAACGGAGCTCAAAGAAACAAATGAACAGAGCTAATGCAAATAAGCACATATGAACATGTCTTTCCCCTCAACAAGACATGTGGCATCTCTCCTCTTGAACACCAAGCATCTGGGATCCTTGAAGATTACTCTCTTCTTGAGTATTTTCTCCCCTGGAGATATCTTTCTCCCCCTGTTGAAGTGATAAGCTTTGATGTGATCTCTCTCTCCCTTTGACATCAATTTCCAAGAAGGGCCTTCTGGAATTTGTCGTGAATGGGTTTGGTCCTTGAGTCATAGCATAAAGCACTGATAAAAATGTGATGCTTGTAGAGGACAAGATTCATGGAGCGGAGCTGGATCAAACGAAATGCAGGAATAAGTGGCAAAATGTTTTTCCTGTAGTGAAATCGGTGGCACCGAGTGGTATGCTTCGGTTGCACCGAATGATTTCAGTTAGACCGAAGACAAGAAACCCGTGTGACCGATTTCATCACAGAGAAAACACTTCTCACCTCAGCTCACTAGACAAGTAAGATCTCACAAGGATTTGCAAGTAATTAACTGAAAGATTTCCAATGAATTGGATGCAGGGAATGCAGAACAAATAGAAAAGAAAAGGAATCTAGATGAAGTTTTTTTTGAAAGGGGAAACAAATATGCATGAGACAATGCAAAAGGAAACACAAGAGAACTTCATCTAGAATTGGGCGGTGACAAAGTCACCTATGTTAGAGTATATTGACTTAGGAGTCAAGTGAGATCACTTGATCATAGGTCATACTCATCATTTAAGCTCAAAATGGGGTTACCATTTTTCGGTTAAGCATCTTGATGTATTCACATCTTGTCGAGTTGCTTTGACACATGTCTTGGAGTAAAGCTTCTCTAAGATGGAATAACATACCTTGGGTGGTGGTGTTGATCGTGATCATGTAGTTGAACTTGTGTGGATTGCTCAAGGTTGATGTAGCTCATCAAGAGCTGGGAGCACCATTTGGAATTTGAGTTCATCTACCTACATGGGTTAGTTCTTGCAAGGAAGAACACTTGTGTATCAAAATGACAATCTTGAAACTCAAAATGGAATTTGTCAAAGGATATGTTTGAATAGTTTCGTGCTTCTTTGTCTTCAACCACCATTGTGTAGAGACTTGGTGATGTAGAGATCGCTCAAGATGTGAGTGAGTTGCAATCTCGTAGACTTAGATTCATCCAAGTACCTACAAGGGTTAGATAACATGCAAGGTGCAAACATATCCAAGATATAAGATAATAATCATAAGAGAAATATCAAGGATTAGTCATAAGCTCATGTCTTGCATGTATCAAATGGAGTTCCTACTCCAATTTTGAGGCATTAATGATGTTCAATTCACCTGTTAACCTGCAAAACACTTTCTCATCAAGTGGTCTAGTGAATATATCTGCTAATTGCTTTTCGGTGCGAACATGCTTAAGATTAATGTCACCCTTAGCAACATGATCTTGAATGAAATGATGACGAATTTCAATACGCTTAGTTCGAGAGTGTTGCACGGGATTGTGAGCAATCGTGATAGCACTTTAATTGTCACAAAGTAATGGAACATGTTTCACATATATCCCATAATCTTTAAGAGTTTGGGTCATCCAAAGTAATTGAGCACAACATGAACCAGCGGCAATGTATTCCGCTTCGGCGGTGGATAAGGATACCGAGTTTTGTTTATTGGAAGACCAAGACACAAGAGATCTGCCAAGAAATTGACAAGTACTCGAAGTGGACTTCTTGTCAACCTTGTCACTGGCATAGTCCGAGTCGGAGTAGCCAACAAGATCGAAAGAGGCCCTCTTTGGATACCAAATGCCAAAATTTGGTGTATGAATTAAGTATCTCACTATCCTTTTCACGGCCTTAAGATGACATTCTTTAGGAGCAGCTTGATATCGTGCACACATGCACACACTTAGCATGATATCGGGACGTGAAGCACATAGATAACAATGAACCAATCATAGAGCGATAAACCTTTTGATCGACCGGTTCACCATCTTTGGTCAAATCAAGATGTCCACTAGTAGGCACAGGTGTAGTCATACCTTTGCATTCTTGCATATTGAACTTCTTGAATAAGTCCTTGCTGTACTTTGTTTGAGAGACAAAGGTACCTTCCTTAGTTTGCTTGATTTGCAAACCAAGAAAGAATTTGAGTTCACTCATCATAGACATCTCAAACTTCTCCAACATTAGCTTTCCAAACTTTTCACTAAAATGAGGGTTAGTAGAGCCAAATATAATATCATCAACATAGATTTGGCACACAAATAGTACTCCGTTGACCCTTTTAGTAAAAAGAGTGGAATCAATTTTTCCTATTTCAAAGCCTTTTTCAATAAGGAACTTGGTCAAGCATTTATACCACGCTCTAGGAACTTGTTTAAGACCATAAAGAGCTTTGTGAAGTTTGTAAACATGATCAGGTTTCTTAAGATTAACAAAGCCGGGAGGTTGTTTAACATAAACTTCCTCCTCTATTTCACCATTTAGAAAAGCACTTTTAATGTCCATTTGGTACAAGGTGATTAGCATAGGCAAGTAAGATGCGAATGGACTCAAGTCCGCAGCAGGGAGCATAAGTCTCACCATAGTCCATACCTTCGACTTGTGTGTAGCCTTGGGCGTAGGCGTGCTTTGTTGCGAACTACTTGTCCATCTTCATCTTGCTTGTTGCGAAACACCCATTTGGTACCGATGATGTTGTGGTTGTTGTCGGGCTTCTCAACCAATGTCCAAACTTGATTTATCCCAAAGTTGTGTAGCTCTTTGTGTATGGCGTTTATCCAATCCAGATCTTCCAATGCTTCTTCAACCTTCGTAGGTTCAATGCTAGAGATGAATGAATAGTGTTCACAAAAGTTAGCTAAACGAGTTTTAGAGCGAGTGATTCTCTCGGTTTGGATATCATTGTAGATCTGCTCGACGGGATGATCTTTAGCAATTCTTGCTCGAACTCGTGTCAGCTTTTGCTTGGGTCTTGGTTGAACATCTTCCTCATCTTGTTCTTCTTCTTGGCCTTCTTCATTGTTGGCGTTGTCGTTCTCTTGTCGTGGTAGAGAAGGAGGTTGTTGACGTTCATCTTGGTGCACTTCCTCATTTTATTCATCTTGGTATGTCCCACTTGTGGATGCTTCCATGTCAACTCTTGGTTCACCTTGTCGTGAGGTAGAAGCTTCCACTTGGACGGACGAGGTACTCTCCTTCATCTCCGTTGGACGAATCTTGCCAATAGACAAGTCTTGGATTGCTTCCGAGGGGTCTTTGTCTCCTACATCAATTGGCAATTGCTCTACTTGCGAGCCGTTAGATTCATCAAACTTCACATCTACCGTTTGTTCAACCTTCCGGGTGAAATTGTTGTAGACACTGTATGTGTGAGAGTTTGAGCCATAACCAAGTAGGAAACCTTCATGAGACTTAGGGGCAAATTTAGAACGACGATGCTTATCAAGAATGTAGCACTTTGAGCCGAATACTCGAAAGTATCCAACTTGGGGTTTGTTACCGGTGAGAAGCTCGTATGCCGTCTTGCCGAGTAGCTTGTGAAGATACAAGCGATTCGTTGCACGATAAGCTGTCTCAACCGCTTCCGCCGAAAAGTGCTTCGGCATCTTGTACTCATCAAGCATCGTTCTCGCCATTTCGATGAGCGTCCGGTTCTTCCTCTCAACAACTCCATTTTGTTGAGATGTGTACGTAGCCAAGAACTCGTGTGAAATCCCTTCTTCGTCAAGAAAGGTGTCCACATTTGCGTTCTTGAACTCCATTCCGTTGTCACTGCGAACCTTCTTGATCTTTTCTTCAAATTGATTTTGGGCCTTCCTAGCGAAGTTTTTGAAGATCTTTTGGACCTGCGATTTATCATTGAGAAAGAACACCCACGTAAATCTTGAAAAATCATCAACTATAACTAGACCAAAAGAATTTCCACCGAGACTCTTGTAGGCGTTGGGACCAAAGAGATCCATGTGAAGTAGCTCGAGTGGCCTCCTTGTGGTCATGATGTTCTTCACGGGATGCCTTCCTCCAACCTGTTTACCTGCCTGACAAGCGCTGCAAAGTCTATCCTTATCAAATATGACATCGTTAACTCCAAGGATATGATTTCCTTTAATGATCTTGTCAAGGTTTCGCATACCAACATGACCTAGTATTCTATGCCACAACCAGCCTTTAGAAGATTTAGCAATAAAGCAAGTTCTAGGTTGAGCCTTTTTAGTGAAATCAACAATGTATAGATCACCTCTACGCACACCGGTAAAGACCATTTTATGATTATCTCTATGAAACACTTGGCAATCTACTTCGGTAAATAGGACATTGAGACCGAAATCTGCAAGTCTAGATACTGAAAGTAAGTTGTACTCAAGAGATTCAACGAGCATGACATTTTGTATGGACCTATCATGTGATATGGCCACCTTACCGAGGCCAACCACCTTACCCTTTGAGTTGTCACCGAAAGTGGCATACTTTCGAGGACCATCGTTTTCAGCAAGCTCCCGAAACATGTCTTTATCTCCGGTCATGTGATCGGTACATCCACTATCAAGAACCCATTCCTTTCCTCCTGCCATATATCCCCGAAGATTTGCCATAAGACCAAATTGTCTCATTGCATCATCAAGATCGAAGTCACTATCATCATCCTCATCATAGTATCCATGTTCAACATCGTCATGTGGTGGATCAAATCCTAGAGAGGGTGATTCGTTAGAGTGAGTTTGACAATGATCTTGCTTATGAATTTTATAGCTTCAGAAATAATATCACTAATAATTCCAACATCTCCTTTGGCACGCATAAGGTTTGTAAACTCAAAAAGACAATCACCAAAGCTAGGATCACTAGAGTTCATCTTACTCAAGGCAATAGACTTATGGAGAATTTCATATAGATTTTTCAAGGAATAATCTGGAAATCGTTCCTCAAGAAATTTCCATATAGTATAGGCTCAATCAAGAGTAGGCAAACAAGCAATAAAGTTTTTGGGCAATCCTCTTATGATAAGATTGATGGTTCTAAGATTGTGAATCATGTCAATTGATCATCAAGGGTGGGATAAATAGGATCAACATGAGGTGCACAAGGGCTAGCAATGTACTTGTTCAAATGATATTCATTAAAAATCACAAGCATCTCATTTTTCCACTCATGAAAATACTCTCCATCAAGAATAGGCACTCTATGTCTAAGAGTCCCAATAGTAGACTCATCCATCTTCCTCCAATGGTGTTTAAACCAAAGCAATGGAGACCAAAGCTCTGATACCAATTGAAAGGGATCAAGAAGAGGTGTCTAGAGGGGGTGATTAGACACTAAGTGCCGAAAGTTGCAGTTTTTAACTCCTTTAAGTTCAAGTGGAGTTTAGGCACAAGTTTAACAATCTCAATACATAATTCAAGAAAGCATGCAACGAGTATGTGAGCAGCGGAAAGTAAAGCATGTAACTTGCAAGAATGTAAAGGGAAGGGTTTGGAGGATTCAAACGCAATTGGACACACGGATGTTTTTGTCGTGGTTTCGATAGGCGGTGCTATCGTACATCCACGTTGATGGAGACTTCAACCCACGAAGGGTAGCAGTTCTTGTGAGTCCACGGAGGGCTCCACCCACGAAGGGTCCACGAAGAAGCAACCTTGTCTATCCCACCATGGCCGTCGCCCATGAAGGACTTGCCTCACTAGTGGTAGATCTTCACGAAGTAGGCGACCTCCTTGCCCTTACAAATTCCTTGGTTCAACTCCACAATCTTGTTGGAGGCTCCCAAGTGACACCTAGCCAATCTAGGAGACACCAATCTCCAAGAAGTAACAAATGGTGTGTTGATGAGGAACTCCTTGCTCTTGTGCTTCAAATGATAGTCTCCCTAACACTCAACTCTCTCTCACAGGATTTGGATTTGGTGGAAAGAAGATTTGAGTGGAAAGCAACTTGGGGAAGGCTAGAGATCAAGATTCATATGGTAGGAATGGAATATCTTGGCCTCAATACATGAGTAGGTGGTTCTCTCTCTGAAAATGGATGCGGGAAGTGTAGGTTCGTTCTGATGGCTTTCTCCATGAATGAAGAGTGGGTGGAGGGGTATATATAGCCTCCACACAAAATCTAACCGTTACACACAACTTGCCAAACTCGGTGGGACCGAATTGATAAAATTGGTCGGACCGATTCAGCAAATCTAGTGACCATTAGGATTTTCGGTGGGACCGACATGCAACTCGGTAGGACCGATATGGTTACGGTTAGGGCCTAACGTAATCTCGGTGAGACCGATTACACAAACTCGGTGATACCGATTTTGGTAATAAGCTAACCAGAGAGTTGGTCAGGCAAACTTGGTGAGACCGATTACACAAACTCGGCGGGACCGATTTTGGTAATAAATTAACCAGAAAGTTTGCATTGTAATCTCGGTAGTACCGATTACTTAAACTCGGTGAGACCGAATTTTTTAATGGACATACACAGAGAGATTACAATCCCATCTCGGTGAGACCGAGATCCCTATCGGTGAAACCGATTTGCCTAGGGTTTGTGGCAGTGGCTAAGACATCTGAACTCGGTGGCGCCGGATAGGAAAAATCGGTGGGGCCGAGTTAGACTTTTGGTTTAGGACATATGTGGATGTGAGAAAGTAGTTGAGGGCTTTGGAGCATATCACTAAGCACTGAGAGCAAGAAACTCATTAAGCACCTCATCCCCTCTTGATAGTATTGGCTTTTCCTATAGACTCAATGTGATCTTGGATCACTAAAATAGAAAGTGTAGAGTCTTGATCTTGAAGCTTGATCCAATCCTTTGTCCTTAGCATCTTGAAGGGGTTCCACATCCTCTAGTCCATGCCACTCCATTTTTGAACTTGTCTCAAACATACTAGGTAAAAGTGTTAGTCCAACAAGAGATATTTGACATTAATTACCAAAATCACCTAGGGAGCACTTGTGCTTTCAGTCTCACCAAAGTCCAAACCTTCAACTTGTGAGTAACCTTGTGCCACTAACCTTGCCTTGTTACAGATGATTACACCATTCTCATCTTGCTCGTTCTTGAAAATCCATTTTGTTGCAATGACATTATTCTCCGTGGTTGGCCTCTCGACTAATGACCACACTTAGTTGCGTTCAAAACTATTCAGCTCTTCTTGCATAGCAACGAGCCAATCATTGTCCATCAATGCCTCTTTTACCTTGAGAGGCTCAACACTAGACACAAACGAGACGTGAGCACAAAAGTGTGTCAATTGTTTACGAGTGACTCTACCTTCCGATGTGTCGGTGAGAATTTTGTCAACATCAACACGACCGGCCACTCAAGGCATGATGGAGATTAAGGTTTCGCGAGGTTCAACTTCGTGTCCATCATCCACATCCTCAACATATGGATCATTGATGTGTGGTGGAAGATTTTCTTCTTCTTATTGCATTTGTTGAGGTTCATTTTCAATGATTGCACTTTATTGTTCTTGCCCTTGATGATGATCTTGTTCTTGAAGATTATCATGAAGATGAACTTGATCATATTATTTTTCTTGGACTAAGGACATTGGTTGAGCACTAGGGGCTTGTGGTGGTATGGGTGTTGAAGTGGTTTGATGATGGGTGAAGCTTCCATCTTCTTCTTCATCATCATGGGGTCCTTGTTCCATTGGAAGAAGTGCACCAACACACATGGTCAAAATATCTTGTTCTTGACCTACATTACTTAGTTCAACTTGCTCCCCATGGGAGCCATTAAATTCATCAAACACCACGTCACAAGTTTCTACAACACATCCATTGGATTTGTTGTAGACTCTATAGACATGAGAGTTTGATCCATAGCTAACAAATATGCCCTCAATGGTTTTGGATTGAAATTTTCCTAACTGTTCTCTTTTGTTGAGGATGAAACATTTGCACCCAAATACACGAAAGTACTTAACATTTGGCTTGTTCCCAGTTAGGAGCTCATATGGAGTCTTTTCCAATATGGTGAGGAGGAAGAGCCGGTTTGATGCATGGCATGCGGTGTTGATAGCCTCGGCCCAAAAACTATGTGGCGACTTATATTCATCCAACATGGACCTTCCCATCTCCGTACGTGTGCGGTTCTTCCTTTCGGCTACACCATTTTGTTGAGGAGTGTATGGAGCTGAATATTGATGCTCAATCCCTTCATCACTAAGAAATTCTTCCAAGCTGTAGTTCTTGAACTCAGAGCCATTATCACTTCTTATTACCAAGATTTCTTTGTCAAACTTGCGTTGTGCTTGCGTGGCAAAATCAATGAAGGTGATATTCGTCTCGTCCTTGGACTTGAGGAAAAACACCCATGTATATCTTGAGTAATCATCAAAAATGACAAGTCCATACTTTTTCCCACAAAGACTATCCCATGAAGGTGGCCCAAAAAGATCCACATGAAGGAGCTCCAAAGTCCTTGAAGTAGACACGATATTCTTGGGAGGGTGCTTTGATTGATGTTGCTTCCCGGCTATGCATGCAGTACACACACGATCTTTCTCAAAAGAGACATTAATTAGTCTAAGAATGTGATTACACTTTGAGAGATCTTGAAGATTTCTCATGCCGACATGGGCTAGCCGACGATGCCATAGCCACCCCTTGTCGGCCTTGGCCATTAGACAAGTTGCATGGAATGTTCTCTCTTTAGAGAAATCAACTGTGTAAAGGTTTCCATCCAACTCTCCAACAAAGGCCACTTCGAGAGTATTTCTCTTAAAGACTTTCACATCCGTTATTCCAAAGAGTGTATCATAACCAACAGAAGCCAATTGGCGAACAGAAGGCAAATGATATTTAAGGGATTTAACAAGCATGACATTTGCTAGAGACATGTTGTTTGTGATAGCCACCTTGCCCAACCCGAGTACCTGCCCTTTTGATCCTCCACCAAACATAATGCTCGTAAATGGTTGAATAGCTTCCATGAAATTGTAGAGCAATTTGCTATCTCCGGTCATATGATTGGTACATCCACTACCAATCACCCATTTTACTCCACCGGAGAATGCAACGTACACACAATTATGACTTGGTTAGAGGCACCCATTTTGCAAGGGGACCTCTCAAGTTAGTCACAAGGGTCTTAGGGACCCAAATAGCATAGAATCGAAATGCATTTCGAGGACCAACAAATTTTTCATAAACTTCTCCATCCTTAGTATTACAAAGTACATAGGATGGAGGCATGAACTCTTTTGCCTTTTTGAGAGTGGGCATGCCCCTTGTGGCCTTCCCACTAACAACCTTACCTTTCTCCTTGTGCCCTTCTCTTACAAATGTTTCTTTTAGAGGGGTGGTGCACTTTTGAGAAGACGACTTCTTCTTGCTTGTGCTTGGGTCAAACCCGAGCCCTCTTTGGCAAACACCTCATTGTGTTGGCTCAACAGCTCATTAAGGTTCTTTTGTCCTTGAGCACATTTCATGAGACCTTTCTCTATTTGAGCTTTGAGAAAGTGATTCTCCTCAAGAATAGATGCTAGATCACTACTAGAGTTAGTAGTACAAGCATCAACATTGATAATAGGAGAAGAGTAGGCCTTGGCTAGAGTTTCAAGATAGGTAAGCTTGAGCATCTTAAAACTCTTTGTAAGAAGGGTGAGCTCTTCTTCCTTAGTCTTGAGGGACATGGATAGGAGCTAACAATCCTTAGAGAGAGAAGCATGAGACTTCACAAGCTTACTTTTATCATTCATCAACTCTTCACAAGAGTCCTTAGCCTTTTTCAAGGAGGCAAGATCTTTAGCATGAACATCAATATTTGCACCAATTTTCAAGCATAGTTCATCATTTCGTGCTTCCTCATATTGGACTTTACTCAAGTATTTCATATTTTTCCTTTTCCTCGGTGACCAGGGTTTCGAGTTCCTTAATGGTGATGGTGTGCTTACTCACCATCTCCATAAGCATATGAAACATAGTGAGCTTCTTTACTTTGAGGGAGCACATGAACTTATTAAGTTTAGCAAGCATAGGATCATCTATATCATCATCCTCATAACTATCCTCCGCATCAAGATACTCATCACTAGGAGGAGTAGGAGTGAAAAGAGGAGGGTTTGATCGTGGGGTTACCTTGACCTTGTCAGGAGAGTTTTGGTCCTCTCCATCTTCTACCACGGCCTTGGCCATTAGGCACTTGTGAGCTTTGCCCTTGTAGTCTTTCATGTAGTTGTAGGTGACAACATCACCACTCTTGTTTACTAGCCTCAAAGTGTTTTGAGAATATTGAGCAACTCCGGCAACACCACTAACATTTCATCATTTCCGTATCTAAGATGATCCTTCATAGCAACTCTCCACAAAGCAAAATCGGTAAGTAAAGGAGGTTTGCCTTGAGGGTTATACTTAGGTTTCTCTATTTGAGGTCTTGCACAAAGCCAAGGAACACTGGAGAGTTCATTACTAGGAGGTTGTTGGCCAAGTGAAGGAGTAGGCACAGCTGGCCTCGAGGCCGCACCACCAGATAGTGGTGCAAGCATCGTGGTTAGTGTGGCTATCCTCATTTGGACCAAGGCCTCAAGAGAAGCATCATGCTCCTCCTTTTGCTTAGCAAGAGCTCGTTCCAGATCCTCTGAAGTGAAGGACTTGGCTTCCATGGAAGCCGCGCCCGTATTCTTCAGATCTGCAACAAGGGGAGTCCCATTGGGGTTCATCTCACTCTAGGGCGGTTAGGCCACAAGAATAGAGCACGAGGCTCTGATACCAATTGAAAGGATCAAGATGGACCTAGAGGGGGGGGGGTGAATAGGTCAAATTACAAATTTTAATTATTCCTTAGCAATTTCAGGCAATAATGCGGAATAGGAAAGTGAGCCTAACAACTGCAAGTAATATGTTAAGTGCTAAGAAATATAAACAAGTAATGCAAGTATGTGAGTAAGCAAGCACAATATGATATACGTAAGTGCTAAGAGACAAGTAACCACAAGTAGAGAGTTAGGGTTAGGAATAACCGCAACTCCGGGAGACGAGGATGTATGACGACGCTCACTTCCTTGGAGGTAAGCTACGTCACCGTTAGAGAGGTGGATGTTACCACGAAGGCACACCAACGCCACGAAGGGTCACCCTATTCTCCCTTTGAGACAACACCACGGAGGCATTTCTCAACCACTAGTGGTAGACCTTGGGGTGGTCTCCAAACCCTCACAAACTTTTTCGGGGGTAATCACAATGGTCGATTCCTCTCCGAAAGACTCCTACCGCCTAGGAGTCTCCAACATCCAAGAGTAACAAGAACATTGGCAAATGCTCAAGAACTTGCTCAAATCATGAATTCATTTGGTGAGAAGAAGGGGAAGGAGTGGATCTATCAATTCATTGGAGAACTTCTCACAAATGTTCCCAAATCCCTTGGGGATCAAGGATTTGGTGTAGGGAATCAAGAGAGGGAGTGAGATGTATTCTTAGAAAGCTCAAAGTGAATGGTCAACCTTATCTCGGGGGATGGAGGAGGCTATATATAGTGATAGTGTAAAACTGACCGTTGAGCCACACAATGTACTGGAGCTGTCGGACGTCCGGTGACTCAGATTGGACTGGACGTCCGGCCGGGCCGCCGGTCGTTCGGTCGCTGGAAAGCCTACCAGGCCACAGAAGAGGCATGAGGCACACAGACAGCAGACGTCCGGAAGACGCCGGTTGTCCGGTGAGGTCAGAAATCTGCTAATAAACATTTTGTTGGGGCAGAACTGGATATCCATAGTAGAACGGTCGTCCCGTGACCGGATGTCCCGTGAGACCAGACTTCCGCTAATTTATATTCTGTGAAGATGCACCGGACACCCGGGGAGAGCCGGATGCCCGGTCGGCTGTGAGAGGTCGGACGTCCGTAGACATTCGGACGTCCGGTGATAGCTGAACCTACTAGCTAAGAATCGTACCAGTTATTGTGCACAAAGTAGAGGAAGAATTAGAGATGAAATAAAGATGATGTGAGAGGATATTTTGTGGGTTTTGAGCAAGTTCTTTCACGAACTCCGATGATCCCCTCTTAATAGTGCGGGATCCCTATACTCAAGAACAAACCGAAAAAGAGCAGAAGCTTTTGTCTTTGTCTTGTATCTGTGCTCTTGAGTGATATATATATATATATATATATATATATATATATATATATATATATATATATATATATATATATGTCCGTACTCATGATCCACACACAGCCCTTGAGACATAATCTTGAGATATACTTGATAAACATGATTAGTCCCAATATACATGTTGTCATCAACATCAAAATACGATTAAGGGCATGATTGCACTTCCAGACGAGCGTCGTCATGGATTGGCGCCACGACAACTTCCGCCAGACCGACGGGTGCGGCGGCCTTAACGTCGACGAGACTGCGCTCGGTGTTGGCAGGTGCCTACCTTTCGAGGTCGGTTGCCCTGCCTTTACACGAGAGCTGCGGCAAGTCTGTTGGCCATCTGTTCGAACGTTCAAGCCAGAGATACCTAAGAAATATGATGGGAGGCTGAACCCGGCAGTGTTCCTGAGCATCTACACCATCGTTGTTCAGGCTGCCGGGGGAAGAGAGGAGAAGGTGGTCGCCAACTACTTCCCTTTGGCCCTCGAGTCCAATGTGAGGTCTTGGCTGATGCATGTGCCGTAGAACTCCATTTCATCATGGGCAGATTTGTGCCACGAGTTCATCGGTGGCCACCAAGAGCCCGGTAGGCCCAACGACCTGCAACTTCTCCAGTAGAAGGAAGGAGAAACCCTCCGTAAGTATTTACAGAGAATCAGTAAAGTTCATAGAAATATTCCATATATCCATCCGGCAGCCGTTATAGTAGCCTTCTAGTCCAATGTGCACAACCATCGCATTCGTTCTAAGATGAATGTGCGGTTTCCCAAGACTGTGAAGGAGCTATACACACTGGTGGATAAGTGTGCTTGGATGGAGGAAGGAAGGAAGTTGCCCGGAGAGGAGGATTGCATCAATGTTGATTCAGAGGATGAATATGAATCAACCAGTCAGAGAAAGGGCAAGACGCATAGTAAGAAGCCAAGAGATAAGGCTTTGATGACTGTAGAAGGTTTGGGCATGTCGGTGTACGAGAGTAGGGGTACCCTAGTATCCCGTACTCGTGCACGCAGACGATTCTGACACCAGCGGCAGGGTTTGCCTCGTCACCGCTTAAGATCCTCCGTGGCTCCTTTGGAGCCATTCAAGAACAAAGTATTTGATTAAGAAGACAAGGCCCCGGCAAGAGGAGCTTGCCGAGAAGGCCACTCCAGGTATGCACAAGACAAGGCCCTGGCAAGAGGAGCTTGCCGGGAAGGCTCGGAGCGCGACAAGCCTCCGGACGCGATAAGGATTCGGCCGCGGCAAGGCACTTGCCGCGGCGAGCAACCTCTCTCCATCTCCGCTCCAGCTCATCCAGCAACGTGTCGCCATGGGGCAATTCCATGCACGCGTGTCGAGAGGCTGTGCAGCCAGCAGAGAGCAGCGATAAGCGGCGCTGACAAGCTTGCCATCGTGGCGAGCGGTGGCGCACCTGACGGTCTCTGTTGCCTTTGTTTGGGCGACAATCGACGGGCATTTATTGCTTTTGTCCCTTGCCGCCGAGTTAGGTATTTTGCATCAGATAATCGCTCGAGTTGGTGTACCAACTCCTGTTTTTACATTTGTACCCTCGCCTATGTTGCCACCTGTCGGAGACCCTTGAGCATATAAAAGGAGGCCCATGCATAGCGTGGGGGGTTCGGTTCATTCGACTCACTATAGACCAGATACACTCACGCTTAGGTTTTGTAGCTCGCATTGCTCCCTAGCAAGAACACAATACATCAAACAAGCAGCGGTAGGAGTTTTATCTCTCGGACAGCTCGAAGCTGGGTAAACTGCTCGTGTGCCTCGTCTCGATCCGCTCTTCGTGTGATCTCCGCCCCTCCGAACCACGAAGGGGCTGGTCCGCCGGCCCCCATAGGTGCTTTCATGGGTACGATCAGCCTCCCGACATCTTTGGCGCGCGCCCGGTAGGGGCGTCGAGGCCGTGTGAATCTGATCCGACGTTCACACGAGCAGCGTCCTCAACATCTTCCCCAACATGCCACCGAAGAAGAAGGCTTCGGCGGCAGCGGAGCCGTCCGCGTCGTACCCACCCTCACCGCAGCAAACGGGTGGTGGAGCAGACGCTGGCGGAGGAACGGGCACCGACGAAGGTGTTCGCGACGTTGCCAAGTCCAAGGACAAGGCCCCGCAAACATCGACGTCCGCGCATCCCCCGCGCCCATCTCAGGAGACGTGGGACCAACAACGTCATGGCATTCACAATGCCATACGTTCGTTGGATCGAGACCCTCAAGAACAGCATGCGCGCCAACATGCTGGTACGAGTGAGATACGGTCGCCTGGACGGGGTGCTGCTCCTTCTAACGTAGTTAGAAGTCCGAGCATATCCCGCTCCTCGCACCGTTCGCCAATGCCACCCACTACTCCAGCGAAGCTCTGGCGAGCTCAGCTGCTCCTCGACTACCCTCCAACGGCCGACAAGGTCGACGGTGGAGGCCACTATCCGAGCCTCATCGGCTTTGCCAACGGCGACGCTCCGCGGCAACCAACGCCATCATTGCCGCGGCAAGGCGACAAGGCACGAGCCGGTGGCGACGAGACTGTCAGAGGTGCAACCACCGTGCACTCTCCACCGCGAAGGCCAAGATCGCCGACTCACCGGATCCACCTCGACAGCGACTCCACCACGACATCGGATCCGCGAGCTCGCCGCGATCAGCGCCAAGTTCTTCATGAGCGACAACAAGAGGACGCTCGAACTCGCATCGAGCGCTGGAGAGAAGCGCGACGTCAGTCCGACAAGCGCGCTGGGCCTTCTGTTGACATGCGCGCGCCGGAGGAGCCAGGCGACTTGCCGTGACGCGGTAGGTTGTCCTGCGTTCACTTTCGTGAGCTGCGGCAAGTCCGATGGCCCAGCGGAAAAACTTCAAACCAGACGTGCGAGAGAAGTATGATGGCAGGACGCATCCGTCGGAGTTCCTCTCATCTACACCATCGTGGTGCAGGCTGCGGGGGGACGGGGCGACAAGATCCTCGCCAACTACTTCCCGCCGTGCTCAAGCCCAACGTCAGATCTTGGCTCATGCACTTGCCGGGCAGCTCCATATCCTCTTGGGCAGATCTGTGCCACCAGTTTGTTGGCGCCTTCACAGGTGGCCACAAGCCTCATGGCCAAGAGAGTGACCTTCATTTGCTCGCCCAGAAGGAAGGAGAGTCCCTGCGCAAGTTCATTCAGAGATTGACCGTGTGCACTACAACATCCCAGATGTCCACCCCGCCATGTGATCAGCGCGTTTCATCGAGAATGTGCGGAGCCGCAGGATGAGGAGGAGATGGCGATGTGTAAAGTCAAGGACGTCGATGAGCTATGCGCCTTGGCCGACAAGTGTGCACGCTACCGAGGAAGGGAGGAGACTCGGGAGAGAATGCGGAAGCAGGATCTGACAGTGAAGAGGCCGCCCCGGCAAAGAAGAGCCGGCGGCGAGGCAACAGAAAGAAGAAAGGTAGAGAAGTGCTAGCTGTTGAGCAGTCCGACAACGGAGGTGGCGACAAAAACGCCAAGGCTGGTGGCTCCGGCAAGGAGGTTGCCGCTGACGCCCACCACCAGTCGGTGGCAGCCGCCGACAAGCAGGACGGCTCCGGCAAGCAATACTGCAAGATCCACCGCACCAAGGGCCACGACCTCCAGAGCTGCAAGAAGGTCGAGCAGCTTGTCGAACAGCAGAGGGCTGAGTACGAGCGGCGCGACAAAGAGAAGGCCTGTGAAGGTGCCGGGGAGCAAGCAAGAAACGTCCGGCCGGGAGGACGCCGCGGCAAGGCCAAGCAACGGCAAGGAGACAGACCTCCCAGCGGCGCGACAAGGATGAAGATGATGACGGCAGCGAAGATATGGAAGACGACAACGCCCGATGAGCAGGAGTTTCAGAAAGCCACAGAGGTCCTCTGCGTTGACGGAGGTGCTTTCGCATACCTCCCACCGCCAACTCAAACAATGGATGCGGAGGTCAATGCGGCGGAACCATCCGTAGAGTCACGCAAGCCTCTGAAGTGGTCCAAAGACGTCTATCGTTTTTATATTGAGGACCACCCTGATCGCATAAGCTGCGGTCGGGTGCTTGCCGATGTTGGTCTCACCAACCATCCGCAACCTCAAGGTCACCAAAATGCTAGTTGACGGCGGGCCGGCTTGAATCTGATCTCCTCTGCGGTGCTCCGAAGCTTCAAATCCACGACAATGAGCTCGAAGAGACCGGTACCTTCCAAGGAATCAATCCGGGAAGGAGCAAGTCAAGGGGAAGATTACATTGCGGTCACATTTGGCAGCGAGCTGAACTTTAGGATCGAGAGGGTCACATTCGACGGTGCCGATTTCCCATTGCCTTACAATGGGATACTTGGCCGTCCGGCACTCGCTAAGTTCATGGCAGCCTCTCACTACGCCTACAACTTACTCAAGATGCCAGGCCCGATAAGCGTCATCTCTGTCCATGGCGACAAGAAGGATGCCCTTATCTGTGCCGACAAGATCTACCGGGATGCAGCAGCCGCGACAGATTGCCAGACACTTGCCGCTGAAGCTCCCGGGGGGAAGAAGACAAAGTCCAAGTCCGGCAAGGGCTCTGATGCTTACTCCGGCAAGCGCACCTCTTCGGAGTGCTGCGCTACCGTTGAGGACGCACCACCGAGCTCCACCGGCAAGTGCAAGAAGATGGTGGCTCCGCCAAAGACCAAGAAGGTGCCCGCCAAGGAGAACGGCGCTGATGGTACCTTTACCATCAGTGCCTCTCTCGACCCTAAATAGGAAGGCGCGCTCGTTGCTTTCCTGCGGGCGAATGTCGATGTGTTTGCATGGCAACCGTCTGACATCCCCGGTGTTCCCAGGAAAGTGATTGAGCACCGCCTGGCCGTTTGTCCTCATGCACGGCCCGTTAAGCAAAAAAGTCGAAGCAAGCGGTGGAACGCCAAGAATTCATAGCGTAAGAGATCAAGAAACTAGAAGCAGCAGGCCTTGTCGAGGAGTGCTCCATCCCACGTGGTTGGCCAATCCTGTAGTCGCGCAAGAAAGCAAATGGAAAATGGAGACTTTGTATTGACTTCACGGATGTTAATAAAGCTTGTCCCAAAGATCCATTTTCCTTGCCGCGCATTGACCAGATTGTTGACTCCACGGCTGGATGTGATTTGCTTTCGTTTCTTCATGCATACTCAGGATATCATCAGATCTTCATGGCTGAAGAAGATGAGGAGAAGACCGCATTCATTACACCATGTGGCACATACTGTTTCATACGGATGCCTTTCGGTTTGAAGAATGCTGGTTCAACATTTGCAAGGGTAGTCCATGACGCTTTTGAGCCGCAAATGCACAAAAATGTAGAAGCCTACATGGATGACATAGTGGTCAAAAGCAAAGACAAAGCAACTCTGGTTCAAGATTTGGACGAGACCTTTGCAAATCTGCGCAAGATCAACCTTAAGCTCAACCCCGAGAAGTGCGTGTTTGGAGTCCCTTCCGGCAAGCTTCTCAGGTTCTTCGTGTCTCAACGAGGGATTGAAGCTAATCCCGACAAGATCAAGGCCATTGAGCAGATTGAAGCACCAAAGCGCGTCAAGGATGTACGAAGACTTGCCGGTTGCGTAGCTGCTCTCAGCAGGTTTATTTCTAGGTCTGCTGAGCACGCCCTGCCATTTTTCAAGATTTTGAAAAAGGCAGGTCCGATGAAATGGACTCCCGAGGCGGAGGCTGCGCTGCGGGACTTGAAGAGATACCTGTCCTCCACTCCAACACTTGTCGCACCTAAGCCACAAGAGAAGTTGCTGCTATATATAGCAGCAACCAATCAAGTGGTTAGTGCTGCGTTAGTAGCGGAGAGGGAGGCGGATGATGAGCTAGCAACCGCGGCAAGCACATCCAGCGACAAGCAGGGGGTTTCACTGACAAGCTCTGGTCCCGACAAGGACGAATCCGCGCAGACGCATGACCAGATGCAGAAAAGGATGGTGCAGCGCCCAGTCTACTTTGTCAGTTCCCTCCTGCAGGGGGCTAGGTCAAGGTACTCTGGTGTGCAGAAATTGCTTTTCGGCCTCCTCATGGCCTCGAGAAAGCTGCGCCATTTCTTCCAAGCTCATGAGATCACAGTTGTCACTAGCTTTCCGCTGATGAGGATACTGCAGAATCCAGAAGCAACGGGCAGGATTGTTGAGTGAGCATTGGAACTGTCAAGCTTTGGTCTCAAGTTTGAAAGCACATCAACTATCGAAAGCAGAGCGTTGGCAGAATTCATAGCAAAATGGACGCCAACGCCAGATGAAGAGATTCGAGACGCAGCATTCCCGTCAAGGAAGCAAGCAAAGAGTGGGCGATGTACTTTGATGGTGCCTTCGCTGCAAGGCGCTGGTGCGGCGTCGCTTATCGCACCCACCGGAGAGCACCTCAAGCACGTGGTCCAGATGCATTTTCCCAAGGAGCAAGCAACAAACAATACCGCAGAGTATGAAGGTTTGCTTGCCGGTCTCGTGGATCGCATGATGGACCTTGGGATCAAAAAGCTCATTGTCAAGGGTGACTCGCAACTTGTCGTCCGCCAAGTGAACAAAGATTACCAGAGTCCGTTGATGGAAGCCTACGTCGATGAAGTGAGGAAGCTAGAAGAGCACTTTGACGGCCTGCAAATGGAACATGTTCCAAGAGCTCAGAATGATATTGCTGACGGCCTGTCAAAGTGCGCTGCACTTAAGTTGCCTGTGGAACCAGGGATTTTCATGCTCAAGCTGACTCAGCCAACCGTAACACCATCAACTGGACAAAGCAAGAAGAGGAAGTTGATCTCTGGTGACTACTTTCCGGCAGAGCTTCCCGAAGCCGTCGTTGCGAAGGTCCCCAAGATCAACACCAACAGTGCTGAGGGGCAGTCTGCTCCGACAAGCCCCAGGGTTTGTTTCGTTGAAGCAGACGCTTCCGACAAGTTTTGCTCCGGCAAGCTTGCCGGGGAGCATCAAGCTCCGGCAGGGCCGCAGGTTCTTGCCGTGGAAGCTGATGTTCCCGCAGAAGCAGATGTGCCTTTGGTCCTTGTTGTCGAGCCACAAGCTCCGGCATGGGCGCAGCAGATTGTCCATTTCCTTCAGACAGGAGAAATTCCCGAAGAGCAAGAAGAAGCGGAAAGAGTAGCCCGACAGTCAAGTATGTACCAGTTTGTCGACAAAGATACTGCATGTAAGAAGACTCAATGGTGTGAAATTGAAGTGTATTCGGGGAAGATGGATGAAGCTGTTGGTAGAGATACACGAAGGCATATGTGGTCACCACATTGGCAAGAAGAGCACTTGCCGCAAAGCTTTCCGGCAAGGTTTCTTCCGCCGACAGCCTCCGTGATGCAACCGCACAAGTAACCAAGTGTGAAGCGTGCCAGTTCCATTCCAAACAGATACACCAGCTAGCTCAAGCTCTCCAGACGATCCCTTTGTCCTGGCCATTTTCGGTCTGGGGGCTCGACATCCTCGGCCCTTTCCACCGAGCAGTCGGGGGCTTTGAGTACTTGTACGTCGCCATCGACAAGTTCACAAAGTGGCCGGAAGTGGAAGCAGTGAGGAAGGTGACGACACAGTCAGCAGTCAAGTTCTTCAGGTCGATTGTTTGCCGTTTCGGAATTCCTAACAGGATCATCACCGACAACGGCACACAATTTACGAGTCGCACCTTCATGCAGTACGTCCAAGATCTTGGCGCCAAGGTCTGCGCGAGCTTCCGTTGCTCACCCGAGAAGCAACGGTCAGCGAGAGGGCAAATGTTGAAGTGATGCGCGGGCTCAAGACCAGAACTTTCGGCTGTGCTGCACAAGTGCGGAAGAAATCGGATCGAGGAGATGCCGGTGGTTCTTTGGTCGATCAGACGACGCCAAATCGAGCCACCGCCGACACCTTTTGCTCTAGTCTATGGAGCAGAGGCAGTTCTCCCCACGGAACTCAGATACGGATCGCCTCGAGTGCTCGCTTATGATGAGCTTGAGCAAGAGCAGCTGCGACAAGATGACGCTGCTCCTTGAGGAGAGATCGTCTTCGAGGCATTGGCGAGCTGCTCGCTACTGACAAGCTTTGCGTCGCTACCATAGCCGCAGAGTTAGTGCGAAGTCTCGAGGAAGGCGACCTTGTTCTTCGGGCGCGTTCAGTCCGCCAAGAATTCAAACAAGTTGACGCCAAAGTGGGAAGGCCCTTATCGGGTGAAACGAGTCACTAGGCTCGGCATCGTCCGCTTTGAGACCGAAGATGGCATCCCGTGAGCAACTCCTGGAACATTGAGCATCTTCGTAAGTTTTACCCATAGGGCGCGGTTGCCGGAACCCGTTCCGGCAACCACCTTTTGTACAAGTCTTGCCGCTGTTGCATGTAATCCTTTCTACAAAGCCGGGCGCAGATCCCGTGCATCAGTAAAGCTCATGTGTTGCGCACAACTTGTCGAATTCATGCTTTCATCATTTTTTTGCATGTTTTGACTAACACTTTGTGCAGCAACCACACCCGGTAAGCAAAATCGAGCCGCTAGGCTCCATAACTTTATTTCCTCATCTTTCTCTTTTCTCAAAGAAAGGAAGGCTCCCTCGCGCACAAGTTAACCAGGGGGGAGGAGGAGATAATACTATGGACAATACTATGGACCAGGCACCGCTCGAGGAAGTTTCGCTTCATCGGGAAGCAAGAGACAGAAAAGCTAAGTTGCCAAAGTTTGAGCAACAAATTTGTATGGAAAACCAGTGCGTAGAGGAACCAACTCGTAGGCTAGTTGCGCCCTTACTTTGTTTCGAGTCCGCTCAACAACTTAAGTGAGCCGCGGCTAGTCGCGACAAGGTTGCTTGTCGGGGGCGGCACCGCCAAAGAAGCTGTGACGTTCCGCACTTTTCGGCCTTCATGACAAAGGTGCCCGCGCCGACAAGTCCCCCAATTGCGAGGGGCGTAAACGCAAAGGAAGGAATCAAGTAGAGGAAATAACGTTGCATTGATCGCCTAAGATAGAGTATATTACAAAATAACTTGTCGCTGATCTAACAAAGTATTCTAAACATGATCAAAGACCGACAAGGGAAAGATAAAATTGGCGGCCTAGTCTCACGCGGTCGCCATCGATCCGCTTGATCTTGTTCACCTTGTCCACAATGGGTGCGACAAGAGCTTTGAGCTCCTCCACGTTGGCATCTGGCGGCAAGGATCTGAGGACGCCGTTAAGGTTGAGGCCCGGATTGCGGAAGGCCACCTTTATCAACACCTTCTCGAGGGCTCATGCGCAGATCTGGCGCGATTCCTAGGCCAGCTGCTTTGGGACCTCTTCCCGGAGTCGCTGGAGGCCCGTCACCACGCCTTTGAAGAATAAACTGAGCTTGGTGCTGGGTTGGAGATGCTCGTCGGAGGAGTATGCAAGGTCCACCATCTCCAGCTCCATCAGCTCGTTGTGGATGTCGGCGGCGGTGTACACAAGACCTTCAGTCCAGTGCTCCACGCTCTCCCTCAAGGTGCTCTGGGTGGAGGCAGCATTCGCTTGCAGCTCCTCCTTGGCCTTGATCGCCTCCAACAAGCCCACCTCCCGCTCTCTGGCATCGTCCAACGTCTGTGTCAGGGTGGTCAGCTTCAGCTCAAGATCCGCCTTGGAATCCTTGGCGGCGTCGAGCTCCTTGCCCCTATCAGCGAGACAGCTCTACAGCTCGCCAAGAGTGTAGGCGTCTTTCTCACGCTCACACTTGAGCGCGGCAAGCTCTTCGCCGCTTTTCTTGAGGCTGGCCTCCAGCTGTGCCACCTTCGCCTTCAACTCTTCCTTGGCGGCCTCGGCGGCTGCGGCGGCATCCTTCGCTTCCTTAAGCGCCCCGCCAAGTGACTCCTCGCTGCAAGGTCTTCTTCGTGGCTGTCCAGGTTGACCTTCCGCGCCACCGCTTCCTCGCTGGAGAGCTTCTCGACAGCCAGGCCGCTCCTCCTCACCGCGGCCTTCTCAAGGATGAAGGCCGTGCGCTCTTCTGCAAGTTGCCCAGCGCCGCTACGTCGCGGAGAGCTTCTTGGTTGGCGCCCGAGCTCTTCTGCGCTTCTCCATGTCCGCCTCGCCCTCGCGACAAGTGCTTCCCGGGACTCCAACTTGGCTTGCCGGGCGGAAGAGCGACAAAGAGCTTCTTCAAGAATTGCTCCTCCTCAGACTTCGCCCTTCTGCTGCTGCTTGGCGCGTCCACAGCGTCAGCCAATGAGAGGCGTAGTAGCTCGGCCGTCGAAGGTCTCTCCTCGACCGGCGCCTCGAGCTCGGTTTTGTGGAGCTTGATGAATACACCCTCGCCGGCCTTCAGGTAGGCGCCGGGCTTGGGCTCCTCAAAGCCTGACGCCGCAGCAGCGGCAGGGGAGTCGGCTGTCGGTGTAGCGCCTGGCGCCTCGGGCCTCAGGCTGCTGCGATCGCCTCGACCCCTCGCCAGCTTCGGTCGGCAGTCGGTGGCCTTCTCGCCAACAGGCTCGCTGGCGTCGACCTCTTCTTCCACAAAGAACGACCTCTTCTTCCACGACGGCGGCCTCATCGGTGTTGCCTTGCGCTTCCTCCTCGCCGGCAGCCTCGACCTCCATCGGCTCAAGGCCGACGAAGAAAGAGCAGTCAAGCAAATGTTGAAAAAGAGAAACAAAACAAGCCCAAGGGAAACTTTCGTAAGGAAATTACTCGCGAACGGGATCCGCAGCCATGACCTCGACCACCGGAGGGTCACTGGCGCTGTCCCTTGCCGGGTAGCCTCCCTTGCGGAGTGGCCTCCCTTGTCGGAGGGCGCCCTTGCCGGAGAATCCTCCCTTGGCGGCGAGTGGCAGCAGGCAGGATTTCGGGGCGGCTTCCGAGCCCTCCCGATGAGGCTGCTCTGCTCCTACACAAGCAAACAATCAGGTATCAACGAAGAAGGGGCACCCTGCACACCTAATAGTAAGGAGAAAACTGCACACTTACCTGGGGCTGTCTTTGGGGGCTGCTCTGAGGAAGGG
This sequence comes from Aegilops bicornis, assembly GCA_021605145.1. NCBI lineage: Eukaryota > Viridiplantae > Streptophyta > Magnoliopsida > Poales > Poaceae > Aegilops > Aegilops bicornis. The sequence goes on from CM038670.1 coordinate 345,152,136, forward strand.
TTGCTGGTCCGGCAAGGGGGTCTTGACGCTGGCCCCTGTTGCCACGGGAGAATCGTCCTCAACGACGACCGTCGGGATCTTGGCCCTCTTCGACGCCTTCTGGGCGGCGTCCTGAAAAGGAAAGAGTACAGAACGAAGCAAATCAGAGTCAAGACGAAGCAATAAAATTGAAGAAATACAAGCACAATCTCAAGAGCTTACTCTTCGCCTTCCTCCTCGGAGCTGAGCGCAGAGAAGTCAAACTCCGGCTCGCCTCCGGTGCGACGAGGCGGGGGAGTGGGCTCTCTTGGCTGCTTGGCGGAGGCGTCGGCGGTGGCTCGAGAAGATCCCGCCCAGTTGTCGCATAGAAGGTGAGGCGCTCAGCTGCAACATCGCTGCTGCGGTAGAAGCGTCGCCGCACGGCGCTTCTGTTGTGGGCCGATCTGCCGCCGACTCATCTCCGGCCTTGCGGAGACGCCTCTTCGGCGGACCCGGGGGCTCCGATGGCGGCAAGTCGCTGGGTGGTGGAGAAGAAGCGCCCTCGGCGGGTCCACTCGACCCGGCCTCGGGCTCGACAAGCTCGTGCTTTCGTCGGCGATCTCCTTCGCCGGCAAGGCTTGCCGCCGCGGCGTCCGCCTCCTCCACGGTATACCCGAAGGCTCCAGCGGCAGCGGCTGCTGCCGCCTCTTCCACTGGTGGCAATGCGCGCCATCTCCTCGCCGGTAGTGTCGCGGTGAGCCTTTTTCGCTTTCGGAGCGGATCGGCACTTCTTCCAAGTCGTCAAGAAGCTGCCGCACGACCTCGTCGGGTGCTCACCGCCAAGTTGAACGATCCCATGGGAGTCGCTTAACGGCATCATGGCGCCGGATGCGGTCGAGCGCCGAGTTGTTGCACAAAGGACGACCCCTCGGCAACCTAAACCACTCAGGTGGTCGGGTCGTTCTTGAAAAGCTCGAGCAGCATCGCATCCAACTCCAAGACGGTGAAGTTCGATTCAGGCCCGGGCGCAACCTCATAATGTCCGCCGCGTTTTGGAACTCCTGTGCAGGCCTCCTCCTCTCTCGCAAGGGAAGCGATGCAGCGAAGGAAGTCTGCGCCAACTGCGCCTATGGTTAGTCCGGCAAGCCTGAGGCGCAGAATTCGGGTCACAGCTATCTTCAACTTTGCATCCTCCGGCGCCAAGTTACTCCAATCTCTGCCGCGCACTATTGGGGTTTGGCGCACGGCAGTGAAGGGCTGCGGGTTCTCCTCTACGACCCAACACCAATTGGCTCTCCACTCCTCCCACTTGTTGCGGAACTCTCCTTCCAGATAGGCTTCTTTCTTGCCGATCCTGCAGACTCCAAGCTATCCCTCCGCAAGTGGCTCTCCTCTCTCGGCGTGGGGGCACGAAGAAATGGCGGAAGAGTGCCACATTTGGGTGGACTCCGACAAAGTTTTCGCAAAGATCTTGCGCGAAAACTGCCATGGTCAAGACGGCGTTGGGGGTGAAATCAAGGAGGCGGAGGCCAAATGTGTTCATGATGTCGCAGAAGAACTTCCGGAAAAGGGTGGCAAAGCCCGCAATAGAAGAAAAAGGGCGAAAAAGGGTACCCAGTTGGGGCCAAATCGGAAGCGGAGGCGGGAGTACCTTCGCGGCGCGGATGCGCACGCGTCTCCGTCGACCAAAAAGATAGAAGACATCCTGCAGCTCCTTTGCACCTTTGAGCTGTGGGGAAGATGGCCCGCTCCTTGCGCCGCCATGAGCCGCTGCGCCTCGGCCGACTTGACGCCCTTTTTCCTTGTCGGCTTGCCGGAGCCATGGCGAGGGCGGCGGAGGAGGTCGACGGTGGAGAGAGCGCTTGTGGCGAAAGGGGGCGGGGCGCTGCTCTCTTCGCACCGGAGAAGAAGGGGGAGCGGCGGTGGTTTTCTTGACAAGACAGCAATGGCGGAGTGGACGGCCTGCCCCTGTTTCCTCCGCTTATAAAGAGGGGGAGGGGGCGGACGTTCCGCTTTTCCTAATAAAGAAACCCCCACGACCGCGCCCGCGATCTCTCGCACGAGCCACGTCCGGTGCGTGCCGTTAGTGGGGATCGTGGTGGGTCCGGGGCAAAGCTGCGACGTGATCGAGGCCGCGTGTGACTGTGCACTGTTTTGGGCCTGGCCCGACAGCGCTCGGCACCGTGTACGGCCCAGGCCCGGGGGCTCCTGTCGGTGTACTAGAGTAGGGGTACCCTAGTATCCCGTACTGCACGCAGACGATTGCAGCACCAGCGGCAGGGTTTGCCTCGTCACCGCCAAGATCCTTCGTGGCTCCTTTGGAGCCATTCAAGAACAAAGTATTTGATTAATAAGACAAGGCCCCGGCAAGAGGAGCTTGCCGGGAAGGCCACTCCAGGTATGCACAAGACATGGCCCTGGCAAGAGGAGCTTGCCGGGAAGGCTCGGAGCGCGACAAGCCTCCGGACGCGACAAGGATTCGGCCGCGGAAAGGCACTTGCCGCGGCGAGCAACCTCTCTGCATCTCCGCTCCAGCTCATCCAGCAACATGTCGCCATGGGACAATTCCATGCACGCGTGTCGAGAGGCTGTGCAGCCAGCGGAGAGCAGCGATAAGCGGCGCTGACAAGCTTGCCATCGTGGCGAGCGGTGGCGCACCTGACGATCGCTGTTGCACTGTTTGGGCGACATAATCGACGGGCATTTATTGCTTTTGTCCCTTGCCCTCGAGTTAGGTATTTTGCATCAGACACTGTTCGAGTTGGTGTACCAACTCCTGTTTTTACATTTGTACCCTCGCCTATGTTGCCACCTGTCGGAGACCCCTTGAGCATATAAAAGGAGGCCCATGCGCAACATAGAGGGTGTTCGGTTCATTCGACTCACTAGAGACCAGATACACTCACGCTAGGTTTTGTAGCTCGCATTGCTCCCTAGCAAGAACACAATACATCAAACAAGCAGCAATAGGAGTTTTATGTCTCCGGAGAGCTCCGAAGCTGGGTAAACTGCTCGTGTGCCTCGTCTCGATCCGCTCTTCGTGTGATCTCCGCCCCCCTCCGAACCACGAAGGGGCCTGGTCCGCCGGCCCCATAGGTGCTCGCGGGTACGATCAGCCTCCCCGACAGGGCACACCTAGTACCGGCAAGAAGGCCAAGGCTAAGGCCCCCGGAAAGGAAGCTGCCGCGTGCGCTGCCTGCCGAGAAACCGCTGCCGCAGAAAACGTTGGGAATGGTGATGGGCCATATTGCAAGATCCACTAGACCAAAGGCCACAACCTTCAGGAGTGTTATCAGGTTGAGCAGCTTATCAAGAAACTGAGGGCAGAGTATGATAAGCGCGATAAGGAAAAAGGTCAGAATGCTGCTGGCGATAAGGGCCGAGGCGGTGAAGCAAATCGCCCTGGCAAACCCTTTCGGAACCAAGGAAAATCCGCCAGGGGCCAAGAGAAGGAAATATGTGATGATGTGAGTGATGAAGGGAATGAAGAGGAAACCAGTGAGCGGGAATTTCAGAGGGTCACTGACGCCCTATGCATTGATGGAGGTGCATCTTTGCACACCTCTCATCGCCAACTCAAGCGGTGGGCATGAGGGGTCAATGTTGTGGAACCAGCGCCAGAGGCCAGGAAGCCACTCTATGGTCCCGCACGCCCATCATCTTTGATGAGGAGGATCACCCTGGCTGCACTACTGCGGTAGGGTGTTTGCCATTATTGTGCCCCCCAACAATTGACAACCTCAAGGTCACAAAGATGTTAGTGATGGGAGCAGAAGAGCCGGGTTGAATCTGATTTCCCCGGCAGTCACCAACAAACTTCAGATAGGAGAAGAAGAACTAGAAGTTACCGGCACATTTGAAGGAGTCAATCCCGGCAGGAGCCATCCTAAGGGGAAGATTACTTTGCCGGTGATGTTTGGGGGAGAACTGAACTATCAGACTGAGAAGATTGTGCTTGATGTAGTTGATCTCCCCCTGCCGTACAATGGGATTCTGGGACACCCGGCCCTGGCTAAGTTCATGGCAGCATCCCACTATGCTTATAACACTTTGAAGATGCCTAGGCCACTGGGAGTCATCACTGTCGGATTTCGGGTTCCGGCAGAACCTCTAGGTTCGAACACTGGGGTGCGCGCGGAGATCTCGCCCTCTACCTACCTGCACCTCGCTGTCTCGCTAGAATCTAAATTATGAAAGGAACAACACAAGAGACACAGGGTTTATCCTGGTTCGGGCCACCATTGTGGTGTAACACCCTACTCCAGTGTGTGGTGTGGTGGATTGCCTCTTGGGCTGATGATGAACAATACAAGGAAGAACAACCTTGCGAGGGTGAGGTGTTCTTGTGGCTAGGCTCTCGATCGGAGTGGATCGAGCTAGGATGAGGTGAGATGTCTGGATCTCTCCAAGATGTCTCTGAGATGCCTCTACCCTGTGGGTGGCTAGTCCTATTGATAGGCAGTGGCGCTGGGCCTCGTCCCAAATATTGAGCGGGATGGGCACCAACAATTGGCAATTTTGAAGGGGTACATCTAGTACACTTATCCTGACTAAAGTTGGTCCTAGACTGTCAAAGGCTCACGGTGGTGACGCCGGCTTGGGCTCCACGATGACTTCCTTCCTGCCGTTGTGATGGTCTTGGTCTTGTTGCACCGAAATGGATGCCTTTGCTTGATGCTCTCGCCTGCGCTTGCCCCTTTGCACCAAAGAGGAAACGAGACCTTGCGGGCTGGGCGCCACCTGGCGCCCTTGGTCGTCATGGCTTGTGTCATGGGCACCTCGTGAGGTACCCCGCCTTGATCTCTCCGCCTCCTCGCGAACCAGCCTGACGAGGCCGTTCCTGAGGAAGCTCCTTGTCGCCCGCCCCGCGAGGCTTGGCCCCTCTCGAGGGTCTTGAGCTTGTGCTGATGAAGATGGGCCGTGCTAGGCCACCCCTTGAGCCACGCCGCAGGCCGCAGGCAGGCAAGTCTGGGTAACCCCGTTCCCAGAACGCCGACAGTAGCCCCCGGGCCCAAGGCACGCATGGACTTGGCTGAGCAGAGAAGCGAAGGGGCAAGTGCGAAGCGCCGCGGGCCCTAACAGCCTGCGGCCTCGGGTGCCGCATGGCGGTTGATTGGACGTGGGCGGCACTGTTCCCCCACGCCTCCTTATTTTGCGCCCAGCTAGGCGGTCCCGTGGTTGCACACAGTCGTTCCTCTTTTCGCTGCTCGACCGTCCCCTGCTCTTCCTCCTCTCGAGCTCTAGTCTCCGCTTCCAATCCAATCTCGAATCCTCCCCCTTCCCGTTGCTATGGCTCCGGCGAAGAAGGGGAAAGGGAAGAAGCATGTGCCTCCGCCTCGCTCGCCGTCGTCGACGGCTCCTGCCGTCGATCGGTCGATTATACTCAACCGAGAAGGCTTGAGCAAGGTCAGCTCTGCTCTGGCCACTATCTTCAATGAGTGCGGGAGGACGACGGCCTGGCCCGCGTCTTGCTTCTCCATTGACAGAATAGTCACCAAGCTCCGGTGCCGTCGGCGCCACGTAGGCGAGTCCGTTCCCCCTTTTCCAATTTCTTCAACGCTGTGCTTTCCCATTACCAGATCCATATGATGCATTTGGGTCCTGAATCCATTACTCTTCTTGCCGTCTTCGCCTTTGTCTGTGAGGCAATGATGGGCATCCCTCCTTCAGTTGCCTTGCTGCGTCACTTCTTCTCTTTGCGCATCAGGGACCCCACCCAATGCTCGGGGTGCGTGAGCTTCATTGCCGCACCAGAAACAGCGGCTTCAGGGATTGATTTCAGCCTTCCTCAGCCCACGTCTGGGTTCCACGAGCGATGGCTGTATGTGGGTGTCGGGGTGCCCAGCCCCCTTCTTTCGGAGCCAACATCGCCCGCTGTCCCCAATTCAGGCTGGGGCCAGGAGACACTCACGAGCCCCCGTCTTGTCTGGCGTCGCTTCGCGTTCCTGAGGGCGCTCGGCGTGACGGCGCCCAAGGTGGTGAATGAGTTCCTGCTGTGCCGCATTGCCCCTCTCCAGCGTCACTCCCGCCCGATGTGGGCCTTCGACGGGCGTGAGGATCGCATGAGGCTCCAGGAGGAGGATGTAAAACCCCAAAAATTTAACCAGGTTTTAGTTACTAAAATTTTGCCAAGAGTTTAAAATTTTTGCCTGCAAGAATATCTCTGTGGATTTCAAAACTTTTCTTTTTAATATTAAGGAGTTTTTCCCAAGTGGGTCCTTCAAACATTTTGGACTTATATGCCCTCCTTTAAAAACATCTCTCAATCAGTAGATTTATTTATTAAATTATTTCACCTCGAGCTTTATTCATTAAAATGACTTGTTTTAAGTTTTGGAGCTCCTTTTTGTACTACAACCAGTTGATAAACTTAACTAAAAGTCCAACCAAAATTTGGAGATGTCATGTGATGTCTCTAAATCACTTTTGTGCAATAATATATTTCATTCATTGCATATTTTGAGTGCTAAAAATGTTTTTCTTCTCTGGTCCAGGGGACAATTTTACACTACAACCCTTTTAAATACTTCTTTCTAGCCTCCACCAAAATTATGGGATGTTGGTAGTATCATATTATTAAACTTTATGCAAAAACCCAGTGGTGTTATTTGAAATTTTTGAGTGAATCAACTTCATCTCCATTCTGGTCCAACATGATGATTTGTACAGCAACCATAGCCTTGCTTGCTCTTTGGCCCTAGATTCTTTCTCCTACTTGTAGTCCTCCATGCAAAACCCCTAAGTCCAGGAGCATGCACTCATTTGATCATTTTTGGTTCAAGTTATAATGCCATCCACCTCCTGTCCAGATTTGAAGTTCTGCAAAACATGCACTAGCAAGTTTGTGGTTTTCACAAACTAACCTCACCACCCTCTCTTTCACCTAAAGAGACCCCACTCTGGAAGTTTTGGTCACTCCAAGAAATGCCTAAGTGCCTCGGCATTTTGTCAAACACCACAATGGGCATGAACAGTTTTGGCATGATTGTAAGTTTGTGTTGTGAACTTTCCCATCTGTCCAAACCAAGTTGTCTAGTAGCCTGCTAATGGTCTCTAACCCAGACCTGTGGATTTGCATTTGATCCCTAGCAGTTTTGGCCATCCTGGCATTTCGTCGAGCAGACGCCGTGCACGCCCCGAGCGCCGAAAGCGTAGCACGCTGCTTTTGCACGTGCCCGCGCCCAAGCAAGCGCGCCCTGGATAAACTTCCCCGAGCTCATCCTGATCCTTTCCCCTCGCCGCGTCGCGCCAAGAGCCCCAACCGCTGGCTGCCTTCTGGCGGGCCAAGACAAGCTCCTTGGCGGCACGCTTGCGGCCGCATCCATGGACGGCGCCGCCCAAACCTCCTCCGCTCGCCAGCTGCCCCCTTAAGCATCTCCAGCTCAGCCGCAGCTTCGTCCTCTAGCGCACGTCGCCGCCACGTAGCCATTGCTACAGAAAGACGGTTCGCCACCATCCTTATCGCCGGCCACCTCGGGACCGACCTCCACCGCGTATATAAGGGCCACGGAGACCAATCGAGTTCTCGGGCAACCTCTTCAGATCCCCCTAGAGCTACCACGGCCAGCAGTCGAGGAGGGGAAGGCCTTCTTCCCCGAGTCCGGTCGGTTCGGTCGCCGCCTCGTTCCAGCCGACTCCGTCGCCACCAGTGCCCCTCCCTCTCCATTCTCTCCACCAAGAACTCCCCCTCCCTCTCATGAGTGCAACCCCGCGCTCAATTTTGGTCGGAGACCACCGTAGCCACAAACCCACTATCCACCCGAACGCCTGCTCCGCCGCGAAGCTCGTCGCCGGCGACTCCGTTCACGTCGGGCGACCATGGCGGGTACCCACAGACTTCGTCTCGACCCTCGAGCACACCCATGTCCTCAGATCACCAAGAGACGCCCTCGTCACGGCAAATCCTCGCCGGGCTCCGCCTCCGCTCGGTCGAGAGGAACGACGCGCGTGGCTGGTCAAGCGACCCGATGGGCAAAGCGGGCCACCGTCAGTGACCCAGCGCCTGTCCACGCAGGAGTAAGTGGAAGCGCCTTTTTCCGAATACGCCTTCGACGTGTTTTTCTGTGAAAATGTTTTCTTTTCTGTTTTATTTTAAAAACAGATTTTGACCAAACTTTGACCTGCTGTATCTTTTAAAATACAACTCCAATTAAATTGATTCTTTTTCCTACCTCTTTCAAATATTGTCTAGATTATTTTAAGATTTATTTGAAAAAAATAATTCAAAACAACTTTTGTGCTGTTTTTATTTTTGTGTGTTAATTCTTTTATATTTTCAAAATAGGATTTTTGAAGAGAGGAGAATTATTTCAAGAGTTTGAAATGCACCCTGCCTTCCCGTGACCTGAAGGCAAGCATTACGAACCCCAAAGCATAATATTTTTGTGTATTCATGGCACGTTTATAACATCACCTCATTTCGGAGGACTCGTTATTTCATGTGATATGATCATGTGCATGGATGCATATTAATGATTTCCATGCTGTTGGGAATGAACACACTTGTGAAGATAATCATCCTCATGTGCCTTGCATGCATGCCGGAAGAAGTCCGGGAAAAACCTCTGCCTTGGGTAGGCATGAGTTGTGACCGGTCTCCGTCGGGACGGTTATGTCCGGTATGGCATGGTAAGATATAGTGAGCAGTGATTCTGTTGGTTGAATTATTTTCATCATACATGTCATGTAGGGAAATTTATAAACCTCCTGAGTCGGCCCTAGCTCGAGTCTTGTTCCATTAACCCCCATACTTGTTTCGTACTACCATTCGTCTCTACAACAAGTAGAGTACGGTTCAGTAAGTTGTCAACCTCTTTCAAGCACACACCGTACAGAGAGGCCAGGGTGGAAGATACAGGTTGTAGCTGGTAGGCAGACCACCTGGTCCGGGGGCATGGGTGTTTCCGGTTGAGACCGAGCGGGGAGGCCACCCTTAGAGCGCGCAATATAAATTTGATCCCATGCTACGCGAGGTTGTAGCCTCCCCACTTAGAGTTTGCTTGACAAGTGTCCTGGGTGATTCTGCAGACACGTGTGATTTAAGCCGGTGTGTGCAAGTTAGGTGTGTTTTCAACAAAAGACCAGAGGCGGAATTAGTCCCGATGGACTAAAGGAATCCGTTACTCGTGGGTAAAGAGTACACCCTCTGCAGAGATTAAACCTATTCGAATAGCCGTGTCCATGGTTAAGGATTACTGATGCAGGATGGGTCAAGTGTCGGTCTTAGTGTCGGTCTTGAGGTGAAACTGTCAAATCAAAACTGATATTACGACTTGCGACATGTGGTAATGATGATTATTATTTCGTTGTGGACTAATCCATGATATTATTGGTATTGTCGAATATCCCTGGGATGGTTCTACCTCCTAGATATTCACTATGATTGTTTTTCTTTTAAAGCCCTTTATGTGGTGTCGCTCAGACGCCCGACTGTGGCATTTCTTTTAAAGCCCTTTATGTGGTGTCGCTAAGATGCCCGACTGTGGCATTTGTTTTAAAGCCCTTTTTGTGGGGTCGCTAAGACGCCTTTTTGCTGCATTTCTTTTAAAGCCCTTTATGTGGTGTCGCTCAGACGCCTTGTGGCATTTCTTTTAAAGCCCTTTATGTGGTGTCGCCAGACGCCTCGACCGTGGCATTTCTTTTCAAGCCCTTTATGTGGTGTCGCTAAGACGCCCGACTGTGGCATTTCTTTTAAAAGCCCTTTATGTGGTGTCGCTCAGACGCCCGACTGTGGCATTTATTTTAAAGCCCTTTATGTGGTGTCGCTCAGACGCCCGACTGTGGCATTTCTTTTAAAGCCCTTTATGTGGTGTCACTAAGACGCCCGACTGTGGCATTTCTTCTAAAGCCCTTTATGTGGTGTCGTTAAGACGCCCGACTGTGGCATTTCTTTTAAAGCCCTTTACGTGGTGTCGCTCAGACGCCCGATTGTGGCATTTCTTTGAAGTCACTTTATGTTATTTATTTCATAATTTTTATACTACCATATCATTGCATAATTCGCAAATAACATGGTTGCACGCATCAGAGTTCATTTACCTTTGGTGACTGACATCACGGGCATAAGTATTTTTGGAACATCGTTGTTATATTATTCCCGTGTTCATAATGTTTGCGAGTACATTCCAAGTACTCACTGGCTTGTCCCTGGCTATTGTCTTGGCCAGATTTCTTGCGCATAAAGGAGCGACCGTGTTGACAGCCCCGGAACCTAAACAACGGTGATAGCAGCCTCGCGAAGATAGGAGTTAACCTGGTCAGCTATTCCCGTGGGAAATGGAGCCCCATAGACACTGAAGATTTACAACCCGCTTCCGCCATCAACCGCTAGAAACCATTTGTTGTACTCACAGACCAGAATGGTCTTGTACCACATTTTTTTGTGTGTTTTGCTTGGAGTTTCAGATTGTTGGTGCCTCATCGCCTAACAAGAATCCACGGGGCTGATGAGCACAAGGGCCATTTTTCTGGGAATTAATACCCGGAGAATCGGTCACCACAGACTTGGTATCAGAGCCAGGCTGACCATTGGCTAATCCTATCCCAGCCAGGTCGATAAACGTAGTCAAACCGACCTACCAGACCTAACCAAACCCCAGCCAAGCTTCCCGTACAAGATAGCCACACAAAGGACTTCGACACATTTGGGGCCGGTGCCCAACTTATCCGCTTAGCTCATCAATCATGCGCCAAAGGACCGGTGCCCATAATATCTCGTTCGCAAGAGTGAGATGGAAGACTCCGTCCACTTTTCCATAAAAGGGCACCCTAGCCTCAAACCACCACGGCACTGCCTATACACCTTACCGAGCCATAATTCCCGGGTCCCATAGTGCACAATGAGACCACAAAGAACCAACCTTGGAGGCTTCGTGACCATACTGCAAACCTCACCCGTCGTGCCTACGCTGCTAGAAGAACCCCTGAATATGTTGTGTACCAAGGACCCATGGGCGGTGAAAGCCGCCAATTTTGGGCCATTGTGCACATCTACAAGAGGGGTCTGCACACCGAACGCCTTCTGTGTTCACCGGAAGGACAACTTCCTTTGAGCCACAAGCCATCCAACTAGCTGCTCGAGAGGCTATAGTTCAACTCCGGCGCTTGTCGCCAGAGTTAATCGTCGCCGTTCTACTACTACCTCAGGCGTGAAGGGTATGGTAGACCACCCCAAGTTGCCAACGGAAATCACGAGACAGATCCCGCATTGTTGCATCTAGTGCGCTATGTAAGTGCACTAGAGGCATTGTTCGATCAAATCACTATTGATCTGATCACAGCTCGAGGAGAGCTGGCTCGCCGAGCCCCTGTGAAGCAGAGAAACCGAGGCCGACGCCGACAACCCGGTCGTGCTGTTCGGACACTGATTGATACCGAGGTCAGCCCCACCATCATCCAAGATACTATGATGACCCCAAGTGCTTCGTCAGCCTTTTGGGAACACACTCAACGGGATTGTGGCCAACAATCCCCGCGATGGTCATCATAGCTACCCCGACCCTGCAGTTCCTCCACCATCTCCGGCTAATCCCGACGGTGAGACCCGTGGAGAAGCCTCAGCATCCTCAAGGCAGGCTCGTTTAGATGTAAACGAGGTAGACTAAGTCGCCCGAGTAGTACCGAGTCTCGGTGTATTCTCGCTTTGTAATCATGTGACCTTGCGAATTAACGCAGCCTGTTGTTATGCCCCAGTTTTAAATAGTAGCCTTGCTTATTTTCGTCAGCGCGCAGTTGCATGTTTTTCCAGGCACAGCTACCAAGACCAACCCCGGCAACCCCACAGTGATACGTCACTTGAGTAAAGTATGTACCTGTGACTTTGACCTCGACCCTTGGAGCTAAGCTGGCAAAAATTATTACCTTTCACCACGGTAAAATGACCCAGCTCCAGTGCTATAAAAAGGCCACCTCGTGACCTTACCAAGCACCCCACACCTTGTGCACCAATCTCACAACCATTTCTTGCCATGTCGAGCCCTAGTATTTACCTGAGAACCCCAGATGCAACCCCGGGTAGTTTTGTCAAAATATTGTGGGACTTTACCTGCAGTACCATGGGTTCTACCCAGCCACCCCAGTACGAGCTGTTCAAATCAAGAATCACCTCTTCCACTTCGGAATATTGGGCAGCAGTACACATCCCTCCCATAGACCCCAACCAAGATCCAACGGAAGGTTCCTTCGTGGGGAAATCTATGCCAACCCCACGCTTGGCCATAGAAGCTGCTGCAAAAGAAGCGACTGCTTGTATTCGATCCGCAGTACCCTATGCCCGCGAGCGAGGATATTATTACTTTCCGAGCCGTGCAGAACCCGGAGGAGTAACAACTTTTCCCGGTGGACGGATTGAGAGAGACCCAGTACTAGCCAACCTTATCCAGTACATCATTGCTCAAGAGCATTTGAACCAGCGAGTGATGAATTATCTCCAGAGTCTTGCTAATTTGAACCCTCAGATTGCCATCGATGCACTAATCGAGGCCCGACCCGAGAGACGATACATCGACCGGGTCAATCCACTTCCTCCGATAGAAGAAGAGTGTATCCCTTTACCAGAGACATTTTACCGGGACCTTGTCCAGTTACCATCTTCATTTTAGATGCCGCTACCGTGTTGGTAGTTCAGCATTTAATATTACGTTGTAACTTATGCTTAGTGCCTTAAATTTGTGCGTCGAGTCGAGTATTTAGTTTCCACTAGTATGAATAGTTCTCTTCGCGATTAACTTGTGTAACCGCGAAAATACTAGAATGAGATTTCTTTTCCCCGAGTTGCTGCATCGTTTATCCCCTCACTACATAGTTTATTTTCATTCACGCAAAGACCACTCAAGCAGCAGACTCACAACCGCTCGGACGCATATGGAGTATATGTTTTTCCCAAACGGCTCTTAGCAAATCACGAGGACGAGATTTTTCCTTAAGGGGGGTAGTAATTGTAACACCCCAAAATTTTAACCAGGTTTTAGTTACTAAAATTTTGCCAAGAGTTTAAAAAATTTGCCTGCAAGAATATCTCTGTGGATTTCAAAACTTTTCTTTTAATATTAAGGAGTTTTTCCCAAGTGGGTCCTTCCAAACATTTTGGACTTATATGCCCTCCCTTTAAAAACATCTCTCAATCAGTAGATTTATTTATTAAATTATTGCACTTGAGCTTTATTCATTAAAATGACTTGTTTTAAGTTTTGGAGCTCCTTTTTGTACTACAACCAGTTGATAAACTTAACTAAAAATCCAACCAAAATTTGGAGATGTCATGTGATGTCTCTAAATCACTTTTGTGAAATAATATATTTCATTCATTGCATATTTTGAGTGCTACAAATGTTTTTCTTCTCTGGTCCAGGGGACAATTTTACACTACAACCCTTTTAAATACTTCTTTCTAGCCTCCACCAAAATTATGGGATGTTGGTAGTATCATATTATTCAACTTTATGCAAAAACCCAGTGGTGTTATTTGAAATTTTTGAGTGAATCAACTTCATCTCCATTCTGGTCCAACATGATGATTTGTACATCAACCATAGCCTTGCTTGCTCTTTGGCCCTAGATTCTTTCTCCTACTTGTAGTCCTCCATGCAAAACCCCTAAGTCCAGGAGCATGCACTCATTTGATCATTTTGGTTCAAGTTATAATGCCATCCACCTCCTGTCCAGATTTGAAGTTCTGCAAAACTTGCACTAGCAAGTTTGTGCTTTTCACAAACTAACCTCACCACCCTCTCTTTCACCTAAAGAGACCCCACTCTGGAAGTTTTGGTCACTCCAAGAAATGCCTAAGTGCCTCTAGCATTTTGTCAAACACCTGTGGGCATGAACAGTTTTGGCATGATTGTAAGTTTGTGTTGTGAACTTTCCCATCTGTCCAAACCAAGTTGTCTAGTAGCCTGCTAATGGTCTCTAAACCGGATCTGTGGATTTGCATTTGATCCCTAGAAGTTTTGGCCATCCTGGCATTTCGTCCGAGCAGACGCTGCACGCCCGGAGCGCGAAAGCAGAGCATGCACGTTTTAATGCGTGCTACCGAGCAAGCGCATACCGATAAACTTCCCGAGCTCATCCTCGATCCTTTCCCCTCGCCGCTGTCGCCAAAGAGCCCGACCGCCTGGCTCACATCTGGCGCCACAAAGAAGCTCCTTGGCGGCACGCTTGCAGTCAAGATCCATGGACGGCGCCGCCTAAACCTCCTCCGCCGCCGGCTGCCCCTTAAGCATCTCCGGCTTTCGCCGCAGACCGTCCTCTAGCGCACGTCGCCGCCACGTCGCCATTGCTACAGAAAGACGGTTCGCCGTCATCCTTATCGCCGGCCACCTCGGGACCGACCTCCACCGCGTATATCAGGGCCCCGGAGACCAATCGAGTTCTCGGGCAACCTCTTCAGATCCCCCTAGAGCTACCACGGCCAGCAGTCGAGGAGGGGAAGGCCTTCTTCCCCGAGTCCGGCCGGGTTCGGTCGCCGCCTCGTTCCAGCCGACTCTGTCGCCACAAGTGCCCCTCCCTCTCCATTCTCTCCACCAAGAACTCCCCCTCCCTCTCATGAGTGCAACCCCGCGCTCAATTTTGGTCGGAGACCACCGTAGCCACAAACCCACTATCCACCCGAACGCCTGCTCCGCTGCGAAGCTCGTCGCCGGGGACTCCGTTCACGTCGGCGACCATGGCGGGTACCCACAGACTCGTCTCGACCCCCTGAGCACACCCATGTCCTCAGATCACCAAGAGACGCCCTCATTCGCCGGCAAATCGTCGCCGGAGCTCCGCCTCCGTTCGGTCGGAGGGGAACGACGCGCGCGTGGCTGGTCAAACCTGACCAGTGGGCCAGGCGGGCCCATCGTCGATGACTCCAAATACTGTCCACGCAGGGAGTAAGTGGAAGCGCCTTTTTTCTGAATCGCCTGACGTGTTTTTCTTTTAAAATGTTTTCTTTTCTGTTTTATTTTAAAAACAGATTTTGACCAAACTTTGACCTGCTGTATCTTTTAAAATACAACTCCAATTAAATTGATTCTTTTTCCTACCTCTTTCAAATATTGTCTAGTTTATTTTAAGATTTATTTGAAAAAAAATTCAAAACAAATTTTGCGCTGTTTTTATTTTTGTGTGTTAATTCTTTTATATTTTCAAAATAGGATTTTTGAAGAGAGGAGAATTATTTCAAGAGTTTGAAATGCACCCTGCCTTCCCGTGACCTGAAGGCAAGCATTCTGAACCCCGGCATAATATTTTTGTGTATTCGTTGGCACGTTTATAACATCACCTCATTTCGGAGGACTCGTTATTTCATGTGATATGATCATGTGCATCGATGCATATTAATGATTTCCATGCTGTTGGAAATGAACAAACTTGTGAAGATAATCATCCTCATGTGCCTTGCATGCATGCCGGAAGAAGTCCAGGAAAAACCTCTGCCTTGGGTAGGCATGAGTTGTCACCGGTCTCCGTCGGGACGGTTATGTCCGGTATGGCATGGTAAGGTATAGTGAGCGGTGATTCTGTTGGTTGAATTATTTCATCATACATGTCATGCAGGGAAATTTATAAACCTCCTGAGTCGACCCTAGCTCGAGTCTTGTTCCAGTAACCCCCATACTTGTTTCGTACTACCACTCATCTCTACAACAACTAGAGTACGGTTCAAGAAGTTGTCAACCCTTTTCTAGCACACAATGCATGAGAGGCTGTGGTGGAAGATACCGGTTGTAGCTGGTAGGCAGACCACCTAGTCCAGGGGCATGGGTGTTTCCAGACCGAGAGGGGAGGCGACCCCTTAGAGAGCGCAATATAAATTTGATCCCATGCTACGCGAGGTTGTAGCCTCCCCACTTAGAGTTTTCTTGACAGGTGTCGTGGGTGATTCCAGACATGTGTGATTTAAGCTGGTGTGTGCAAGTTAGGTGTGTTTTCAACAAAAAGACCGTAGACGGAATTAGTCCCGATGTACTAAAGGAATCCGTTACTCGTGGGTAAAGAGTACACCCTCTGCAGAGATTAAACCTATTCGAATAGCCGTGTCCATGGTTAAGGATTACAGTCTGGGATGGGTCAAGTGTCGGTCTTAGTGTCGGTCTTCGGAGGTGAAACTGTCAAATCAAAACTGATATTACGACTTGCGACATGTGGTAATGATGATTATTATTTCGTTGTGGACTAATCCATGATATTATTGGTATTGTCGAATATCCCTGGGATGGTTCTACCTCCTGGATATTCACTATGATTGTTTTTCTTTTAAAGCCCTTTATGTGGTCTCGCTCAGACGCCCGACTGTGGCATTTATTTTAAAGCCCTTTATGTGGTGTCGCTAAGACGCCCGACTGTGGCATTTCTTTTAAAGCCCTTTATGTGGTGTCACTAAGACGCCCGACTGTGGCATTTCTTTTAAAAGCCCTTTATGTGGTGTCGCTCAGAATGCCCGACTGTGGCATTTATTTTAAAGCCCTTTATGTGGTGTTGCTCAGACGCCCGACTGTGGCATTTCTTTTAAAGCCCTTTATGTGGTGTCGCTAAGACGCCCGACTGTGGCATTTCTTTTAAAAGCCCTTTGTGTGGTGTCGCCAGACGCTTGATCGTGGCATTTCTTTTAAAGCCCTTTATGTGGTGTCGCTCAGACGCCCGACTGTGGCATTTGTTTTAAAGCCCTTTATGTGGTGTCGCTAAGACGCCCGACTGTGGCATTTCGTTTAAAGCCCTTTATGTGGTGTCGCTAAGACGCCCGACTGTGGCATTTCTTTTAAAGCCCTTTACGTGGTGTCGCTCAGACACCCGATTGTGGCATTTCTTTGAAGTCCTTTATGTTATTTATTTCATAATTTTTATACTACCATATCATTGCATAATTCGCAAATAACATGGTTGCACGCATCAGAGTTCATTTACCTTTTGTGA
The DNA here is from genome assembly GCA_021605145.1 of Aegilops bicornis. Classification (NCBI taxonomy): domain Eukaryota; kingdom Viridiplantae; phylum Streptophyta; class Magnoliopsida; order Poales; family Poaceae; genus Aegilops; species Aegilops bicornis. The sequence goes on from CM038670.1 coordinate 345,168,987, forward strand.
CTGACGTCACGGGCATAAGTATTTTTGGAACATCGTTGTTATATTATTCCCGTGTTCATAATGTTTACGAGTACATTCCAAGTACTCACTGGCTTGTCCCTGGCTATTGTCTTGGCGAGATTTCTTGCGCACAAAGGAGCGACCGTGTTGACAGCCCCGGAACCTAAGCAACGGTGATAGCAGCCTCGCGAAGATAGGAGTTAACCTGGTCAGCTGTTCCCGTGGGAAATGGAGCCCCATAGACACTGAAGATTTAGAACCCGCTTCCGCCATCAACCGCTAGAAACCATTTGTTGTACTCACAGACCAGAATGGTCTTATACCACATTTTTTTGTGTTTTGCTTGGAGTTTCTGTATCAAGTTGGTGCCTCATCAGCTAACAGTAATCCTGGGGCTGATGAGCACAAGGGCTATTTTTCTGGGAATTAATACCCGGAGAATCGGTCGCCACAGAGGATCTGACGCCTGAAGCACTGAGGAAGGTGCTCTTGGTCTTGACAGGGGACCCTTCCCCCGGCAGCACCCGGCAAGGGGGGGCTTTGCTGTACTTTTGCTCGAACAGGGGCGACTTTGTGAATCAGATGCCCAGCTTCGACGAATGGGGGCTGCGCCCCGCATGCCTCATGGGGCCTCGCGAGAACCAAGTGGTGGTGACTGCCCTTCCAGTCGCCCATGGTGGTCCTTCCTCGAGTGGTGGAGCAGGGAGGCATGGGCCGCTGGAGGCTGATGGGGGCCCCGCCAGGATGACAACGCCAGGCAGCACTCCTGAGGGGGCAGCTTCTGAGGCCCGTACTGCTGCGGCTGAAGGCGTTGAGCCGCTGCCCGCGGCTCCCGAGGTTGGGGCCCCTGAGGCCCCAGCTACCCTTCTTGGTGAGGCGACCAGCAGCGTGCGCCAGGACGACGCCCCTGACGCTGGTCGCCTTGATGCTTCTTCCTCGTCGCAGGCTGACCCCTGCGCCGAACTCCTGGGCCGCTTCCGCATGGACTTCGAGGCTCTCCGGAAGAGAAGGGAGGCCTTGGGTGACGACTACCCTTGCCGCCTGTTGATGCGCCGGAAGTATTTCGCCATTGATGAGTAAGCCTTCCCCTTTCCTAGTTCCTTATCCTCCTATTGCTTTGGTTGATCCTTGCTCTGCAGGGCCCTTCCTGCCGAGCTCACGGAGATGGCTGAGGAGCCATCCCCCCAGGCTTCGCCCTCTCCACCGTCTTCGAGCGCTCCGAGCTCAAGCAGAGCCCTTGTGGTGAGACCGGTCGGAGAGGTGAGCCATCCTGTGGCGCATCGCAGGTCTGCGCGCCTCGTGACCCTCCTTTGCGAGCCTTCTCGGGGCATAGCAAGCCTGCCGTGGGCTTCTCGTCTGGTCGTGGATGGCGATTGGCTGAGGTCAGCCCTGCGCTTTTCATTTGGGGACGGGCTGGCTCCAGGCCGGGCTTCTGGCGAGGCGTGCCCGACCATCGCGAGGGCGCCAGCCCCCAGCCCCCTGCCCAGAGGGGGAGTGTTGATTCGTGGCCCTCCGCGCTTACTTGGGGCGGATGAGGGCGCAGAAGACGTGCTCGAGCGCGCCCAGGAGCGTCGCATTCTTCGCCAAGGGTTTCTCCGGAGGGCGGCTGACGTGGTGAGCCTGCTTGGTGAAGAGCTTGCTGAAGAAGACGCGCGCCTTGAGGCTGAGGGCCTGCGCCTGGCTGAAGAGAGGCGCAAGTTGAAGGCGGCTGTTGCCTTTGCACGCCACCAACGTGACCTTGACAATGAGGATGCCGAGGTGTCGCTGGCGGCCTCTCGGGAGGCCCGTTCTCGGGTTGTCGAGGAGGCCCGAGAGGCTGACCGGCGGCGTGATGCGGCGGAGGAGCGGGCGCGGGAACTCCGGGCCTGGTGCCATTCCCTGGAGCAGCAGGTGGAGCTGTGTGAGATGGCCCTTGCATCGATGAAGGTGGCTTCGGTCGACCAGGCAGAGCTCTAGAGGCGTGAGGAGGCACTGACGCTGGACGCTGCCGAACGCGCACGCGATCTTGAGCGTCTGGAGACGAGGGAGCGCTTGCTGACGCAGGCGGAGGATGATGTTGCTGCGCGGGAGGCCCGAGTCCTGGAAGAGGTTGGACGCCTGGTGGCGACGGCCCGCTCGAACCTTGAGCACGAGTTCGAAGAGAGGCTGGGGTTCATCAGGGTCGAGGCTGAAGGCAGGACTGCCGCCCTGAGGGCCAAACTGGACGAAGTGACGCGGCAGGCCGACGCTTCCCCGGTCGCCCTTGGTGTGGCGCAGGAGGAGCTGACTACCTCCCGCGCCGAGGCGCTTCTTCTCCATCAACGGGTGGATGAAGCTGAGGCCGCCAGCGGCGTAGCGAGGACGCAGATACGCCAGCGCGGATCTGGAGCTGCAGTATGGCCCCATGCTCTCCACGCCCGGGAGAGAGCTAACCTGACCTTTGGGCAACATCTGCGGCGGCCGTTGGCAAGCCTCACGCAATCAACTTCTGGCAGCAACCTTTCAGTTCTTCACCGACGTGGTGACGCACCGGAGGCGCGGGTCGGTCAGAGCCAATAGGTTGGTGGAGGAGAGGAGCCGCGCCCTGCTCGGGCGCGCCTTTTCTCGTGTCTTCAGCCATCTTCGGAACATGGACCCCAACTTCGATTTTGACGCCGCCATCGCCCCAGTACCCCAGGCCGTCCGGGACGACCTGGCGCACTGGGTGGAAGACAACGTGGATGCCCTCGTCAGGGCCTTCGCTTCTGATAACGATGGCGTGGTCGTGGCTGCTGATGAAGGCGGCGTGGTGAACGGCCCTGACGCCACTGACGGCAACGCGGGGAGCGATGGCGAGGCCAGCGACTCCAGCGACTATTCGGGAGGTGCCCCTGAGGATGCATTGGGGGATTTATCCGACTGACCGCGTGTTGTCCCTGCTTTCTTACCCTGCGCAGATAGAGTTCGGGCTTTGCCCTGAAGGTTGTAAGAGCATTTTGGGAGGGGGAGCCCCTCATGTAAAAACTTGCATTCAGCGTATTAGTAGATGCGATATCACCCGTACGCCTGCGCCAAGTGGCTGGCTTTGCGACGAGCTGGCTGGCTTGTTTACCTTTGACCAGCGTGGGCCCCGAGATAGCCTGCGGAGGGCTGCGGTGTCTCGAGTGTCTCCTGAATGAGCCCATTGAACCTGTAATGAAAACCTCCTAAGAGGGCGCAGCGACGGCAGTCTGGGCTGCACGCAAGCTAGGCCTGGCCCGGCTCGCGAGGGGCTCACGAGGGGAGGCAGCTGAGGCAAAGTGGTAACCAGAACGCGAGAGATTGCTCGAACGAGCCTAAACACCCCTTCCCCAAACACGCGCAAATATCAAGCTCAAATCCAACTTAAATCCAGCGGGGGAAAACGATAGCCAAGGGGAAAAGCAATGAAAGCAGAAAAAGGCCGCGTCCGGCACCTAGTCTAGTCTTAGACGTCTTCTCACCGTGGGAGCTAAGTGCTACCACTGGGCGTGGAGGGAGCCCTGTGGCTCGAGGCCGGCACCCGTTAGACTCCGGGCGTGTACAGCCCCACTCATTATTACGTGAGAGTGTCACGGGCGGCGAAGCTTCACGAGCACGGGCCTTCTTCACAGGTACCGGCCTTGCTTCATATCGCCAGACGAGGGCCCCGCCTTGCGCCACACTCTAGTGCCACCGACGATGACCGAAAACGAGGACGCTGCCGATGGGGTAGAGCGGTTGCCAGCGGTTCCCCCGACGACCACGGGTCCTCTGCCAGGGGTAGGCCCTGAGGCACCTCCCCAGCAGAGGGCCTACCTCCTGAGGACGCCTTGCTCCGAACGCCGCGGTGGTGATGCCGGATCTCGTCCCATCTCCTGCAGCCCCCCGCGCCCTCCTCCTGAAGGGTAGAAGCTGCGGGAGTGGGGTAGCCATCCGCTGTGGCAACCTGTACCTCCTGCGATCCACGGTTAACGTATGCCTGCTCCTGAGGAATTAGCGGTACCCGATAATCGTTGCTTCCAGCACGGCCGACGGGGCTTTCCCGGGGCTCCTGGAAGAGCTCAGCTTCTGGTGCCTCGTCCCCCCAGCTTGGGCCGAGGAGCGAGCCTTGTTCGTCCTCATGCGCGTGCCCTTGATCCATCATGTGGGGCACGTACTCTTCTGGGGCCGCCATCCCGAGTGCTGCGCCATAGTGCTCCGTGTGCCATGCAGTTCTGCTTGAGACGCCCACCTAGGGGTGGTAGCGCAGTGGCCCACTGGGGCCGTGGGTCGTGGCGAGTCCTTCTTCGCTGGCCGGGGGCGGAGGCAGCGCTGCTGGCCCGTGCCGACGGCCCGGCTGGCGTTGGGTGGCCTTGAGTCCGCTTGGAGCTGCACGGGCGGCGTGCGGAGCCTTCGCGTGGTCCGCCTTGGACCTGAGGCGGGAGTTGGGTGCGAAGGGGTGAGCCCCGGCGCGGCGAAGCCTGTGAGCTACGCCACCCGTTCGGCAAAGACATGTCGCGACCGCCTTCCAAAGCTGCATTGCAGTAGCTCTCGGGCCACCGTGAGCGCGACCCTTGAGTTCGCCTTTGCTCCTGCCGGGTGTACGGCGTCATGGCGCGGCGACGTGGTTGGGCGCCCTACGCCGCCCGACCGCGCCTGCCAGGCGTGAGGGCTGCCGTTACTGTCTGCGTCGCCGCGACTCTGGCCCGCAGGCCCTGGCGGACTGCGAGCTGCACAGGAGCATGGGTCGCCAGGCGAAGGCGGCGGCTATGGCGTGGGCGGGCGAGCCGCCAGGGATCGAGGTTGCCCGCCTGTCGCGGACATGACGATGACGATCACGAGGGACGCGAAGCGCCAGATAGGATTCCGGGCGCACCTACCTCGGGCGCACTAAATGTCGATTCGGGTTCCGCAGAACCTCTAGGTTCGAACACTGCGCGCAAGGGAGATCTCACCCTCTACCTACCTGCACCTCGCCTCGCTAGAATCTATACTATGAAAGGAACAACACAAGAGACACATGGTTTATACTAGTTCGGGCCACCATTGTGGTGTAACACCCTACTCCAGTGTGTGGTGTGGTGGATTGCCTCTTTGGCTGATGATGAACAATACAAGTAAGAACGGCCTCGCGAGGGCGAGGTGTTCTTGTGGCTAGGCTCTCGATCGGAGTGGATCGAGCTAGGATGAGGTGAGATGTATGGATCTCTCCAAGATGTCTCTGAGATGCCTATACCCTGTGGGTGGCTAGTCCTATTTATAGGCAAAGGCTCTGGGCCTCTTCCCAAATATTGAGCGGGAAGGGCGCCAACAATTGGCCATTTTGAAGGGGAACATCTAGTACACTTATCCTGACTAAAGTTGGTCCTCGCCTATCAAAGGCTCTGGTGGTGACGCCGGCTTGGGCTCCACGATGACTTCCTTCCTGCCGTTGCGATGGTCTTGGTCTAGTTGCACCAAAACGGATGCCTTTGTTTGATGCTCTCGCTTGCGCTTGCCCCCTTTGCACTAAAGAGGAAACGAGGACACTGCGCGGGCTGGCGCCCGCCAGGCGCCCTTGGTCATCATGTCTTGCGTCATGGGCACCTCGTGAGGTACCCCACCTTGATCTCTCCGCCTCCTCGCGAACCAGCCTGACAAGGCCGTGCCTGAGGAAGCTCATTGTCGCCCGCCCCGCGAGGCTTGGCCCCTCGCGAGGGTCTTGAGCTCGTGCTGATGAAGATGGGCCTTGCTGGGCCACCCATTGAGCCACGCCGCAGGCCGCAGGCAGGCATGTCTGGGTACCCCCTTCCCCAGAACGCCAACAGTCACTATCCCGTCAGATGAGAAGGATGCAATTATCTGCGTGGACAAGATGTACCGGGATGCAGTCGCAGCAGAGGCTGCGGCAGCAGCAGCTCCCGCCAAGGAAAGCAAAGGAAAGAAGAGGGATTGTAGGACCTCCGGCAAGTAGTCCGGGAAGCACCCCCTGTGAGTGCACGACACCCGTTGACGACGCGCCGGAGCGTTCGAAGAGCAATAGATCCAAGGTTACTGCACCCCAAGTGAAGAAGGTCCCGGCAGGCTGGCTGGCGTTGATGGTACTTTCACTATCAGCGCCACCCTTGATGACAAATAGGAAAGCGCGCTTGTTGCCTTCCTGCAGGAGAATATCGATGTGTTTGCCTGGCAACCATCTGATATCCCCGGTGTTCCCAGGGAGGTAATCGAGCACCACCTTGCTATCTGCCCACATGCCCGCCCCGTCAAGCAGAAAGTCCAGAAGCAGGTGTCGTGGAATTGTCACGGCAGATGTCGTAGTGTGAGGACTTAGTCGTGGAGCCATCACACTGGGTTAGCTTAAAGGGGTTAAACGGGAAAAATGACACAGGAATTTATACTGGTTCGGCCCCTTGCGGTGAAGGTAAAGGCCTAATCTAGTTTGAGGTGGTATTGCTTATGTCTCGATTACTAGGGAGTGAATACGCTTGACCTAGCTTTCGATCTGTTGTCTCCTTGTCCTAAACCGCCACCGGGTTGCCCCTTTATATACACAGGTTGACGCCCTGTGGCTTACAGAGTCCCGGCCGGCTCATAAATGTGTCCGGCCCGGTGAATAATTACACTTGCCTTACAATAGAAGTCATGCATATAGATGTATGTCAGTTTACACCTACGGGCCTTAAGCCGCCTTTGGGCCTTGGGCCCTTCATAAGTCATCCTCATGAACCGCCATCTTCGACTCCTTTATGGGCTTTGTGATAGTGACCCGCCATTGGTATAACCCGGCCCCTCCTGGGCGGGTCATACCTAATAGTTATATCCCCAACATTAGGCCCGAGGTTGATTTGAACTTGTTCATGTCAATCTTCAACACTTAGAAAAAATCCTTCTTCACCTGTTCTCACAAGATATTGTAACCCGCCATGACATCATCTCCTGGAATTATGAAAAACCACCATGACGTCATCTATCATTAATCGCGCACAATACCCAACATATCTTTACAGATCCTTATCTTTTAATAACCATCCTGAAAATCGAGGCATTCGATTAGTTGGATAATCATTTTTTCCCTCCTCTTTTTTCACGCTCACTTATTGACCCTTTCCTTATAAATAGGGCCCGAGAGCCCTTTCCATTTCCCCCTTCTTCTTCTCGTCTTCAACTTCTCCCTTTGCAACGCACCTGTGCGCCTCAGCATCGCCGTCGCCGAACTCGCCAGCTTCCTCGACTCCGGCCACTGCATCAACCCGAACGAGACCAGAGAAAACCACGACGCCCCTCCATTGCTCTGTGGATCCAGTAAGTGCCTCTCCCTCCTTCCTCTGTAGATCTCCATAGGGTTTCTCGAAGTTCTTCAGAGTTCGTCCTCGTTGTTCGTCACGCCTCTGTTTAGTCCTTACTTTGATCCAAAAATGCCTTTTAAAATACGCAAAACCTGTTTGTATCCTTTGCCTTAATCACTGAACATACCCTTTAGATGCAAAAATCTTACCGATGCGCAAGTTCTTCCACTACTGCAATATTTTAGGCTTGAATTTATTTTCTTTTTTCACACGGCGGTAGATCCAAACCACCTGCTCCAGTCTGTAAAACCTGTTTATCCAACACTTAGCAGATTTCACTCTTGATAGATACCAATCTGGTCATGGCGGCTTACATCTCCGGTTATTACTAGCCATACGTCATTAGGCCCCATTTAATAAGCCACTCTGAATATGTACTATTACATTTTGCTTCTGGCTTACTGAATCAACTTAAACCGGCAGAATTTTTATTTCCTTTAGGCTTCTTTCTTCACAATGCCGCCAAAGACAACCACCTCATGCAATTGGGTTCCCTCCATTGTCACTGAGAACACCCTCAAAGACTTTGTCAAAATCAGTTTTTTACCAGCAAAAGATATCCTGCATGGGCGCGCCCCCAAACCAAGTGAAGAAAGACATCACCCAAAGGATGGTGAAGTCATCATTTTTACTGATCACATGAACCGGGGCTTCTCACCGCCCGGATCAAAAAAATTCCGAGACGTTCTGCACTTCTTTCAACTCCATCCTCAAGACATCGGACCCAATTCTGTGTCAAATATTTGCAATTTCCAAGTTTTCTGTGAAGTACACCTTTAAGAGGAACCCAGTGTTGACCTCTTTAGGGATATTTTTATTTGAACCGCCAAAACGAGTTTACGAACGGACCCAGCCTGGAACTAGGAGGAATCACCATTCAACGGAGAAGAGATGCTATCTTCCCCTATGCCCACTTGCCGAGTCACCCAAAGATTGGAATCAGACATGATTTTACTGAAAAGATACTTCTCCGGCTGACGAGAATCCACTGCCGGGTTATCATGCCCAGCGTCTTGAGTCAAAGCATCATCTTCCTGAAAAGCTTACCACTGCTGAACATGCAAAGCATGCTCCCACCATTGCAAAGGTCAAGGCTCTGCTGGGAAACGGGTTAACTGGCATTGACTTAGTTCGATGCTGGGTTTCTTGGCGAATCATACCCTTGAGCCGCCGACCCGGCTTAATGTATACTTACACGGGCAGTATAAAGGATCCACTTCACCACAGCTTCGTGCGCTTAACTGACAAAGCAATCAATGAAATGACAAAGACTCTTCTGAATGAAGACGCGAAAGACTGCAGCAAAGTGGGTCTGAACCCTTTATGCAAGCTTAACCCGCCACCGGATGTGAGTCCCTGAATCCCTTACTTTTACCTCATCATTTAAATGTTCTATTAACTCAACTTTGATGAGTTTCACAGGCGGAATCGGATTTTTGGAAAAGACATATGACCATGAAGCCGCCAAAAAGGCCAGGGCTGCCAAGAAAGCCGCCAAGAAAACCACCAAGAAAACTAAGAAGAAATCAAGTGCTTCTGAGTTGTTTGAACTGAATGGCAGCTCTGAGTCGGAGGTAGCCCTTTACTCCCTTGGATCCTTTTTCAATTACCTTTTTGACACTAATTATTGTCAGGATGACATCGGGGGCTAGCCAAGCAGTTGAAGAAGAGGTAACTATCATTTCCTCCAGCTCAACACCTTTGCCAAGACAGAAAATTCGACGAGTAACCCGGAAAGTAAGGTTTTCACACCCCTTAGCTCATTTGGATACTCACTTTCTTTTGAAGCAACAGCATCATGAGAACCGGCGACAGACTCGGACCAGCAGAGGTGAAGAATTATCCTCCGGCTTATCGAACACTCCAGTTCTGCGGAAATGCCGAAACGAGGTCCTTCCGAACTTAAACTCTTTTTACCCACAGGCGGGTCTCATTCACCAGCCACTTAATTCTTCCGATTGGAACTACCAGGAGGCGTCTCGCTCTTCCTCTGGTGACTCATCGCAAACCCAGTTGTCGGCTTTCAAGACTGCCCCTAGGTAATAACAATTTCTTTTTATTCTCTACCTCCTTATGCTCTTACACATGTACTGACTTGTCATAACCCGTGCAGTGGACAAGCCAAGCCTAGTAAAAAGGCGAAGGTGACCAGGACGGCTGGAGATCCTAAAGTCCATGAACCGGAGCAGCAAGTCCCAGCATCAGACGTTTCTGAAAAACAACCAGAAGAACCTGTTCATGATGGCCCACCAGAAATTCCTGACCTCTTTGGCGACCAAACAAAACTCAATCCTTTGAGTACTGAATCATCAAGCCCACTTAAGTCCTCGGAGACTCATGTCGATGACGTTATGATCACTGGCATCGGCTTTACAGAACCGGGAAATCCAACTGTCTTGGCCAGACACTCCGCTAAACAAGAGTTCATTGAAAAGTAGAAAGTGAGATTTGATGTCGCCCACTATTCTCAACTGAGTAGTAATGAAGTACTCTCTGGCTACCTCAACCAAGTACACTCCAGCCACGATCTTGAAATCGATATGGTGAAGCAGATGCATCAAAAATATGAGGTATCAATTCCTGCTTAAATAAGTTATGCACATCCTGCCAGCCCCCAAGTCTACTGGGTATGATAAAATTAAATATGTTTTAGACTTTAGAATAACCATGAACATCTTTGCCTTCCAAGGCCGGCTTTCTCATTTATAGTTGAACCGGATTTTAAAAAATTAACTTTGCATCCGTAGTCGGTTTAATCTGCATGAATGAGCCGATCATGTTCACCATTGTTCATAAGAGAGAGCTTACCTGTATAGCCCCCATGAACCGGTTGTGATAGTTTATGGCACAACCGGGTCATCATAAAGCAGTAAAGAGATGCCAGCGATATGCATTAGCCCCCAAGTGCCAAGTACTCTTGCTTGCAAAGTGCTTGGGACTTATTCACATGAGCCGTCGTATGAAAAAATGTTTTCGGGAGACATTAGCCCCCAAGTGCCAAGTGTTGTTGCTTGCAAAATGCTTGGGACTTATATTCCTTTATCTTGGATATGAATGTGTTTGCAACTCTGTGCTTGTATAGAACACCACAGCTGAACTTCAATCAAAATTAGCTGATGCCAAGAACCGGCTGGAGAATCAAGAGTCTGAAACCCAGAAAGCTTACTCAAAATTCCAATTTAGCGTGGCTGAAACGGAAAAGCTGAAGACATGTTTTGAGGCTGAAAGAAACGCCTGGGCTGAAGAAAAGACTGCTTTAACACAGCGGGCTAAAAAGCCGGAGGTGGCTCTTCAGGAGGTGACCACTAAGCTTACCGGTTTAAAGCATTGTGTATCCCAGATGGTTTCTGCTATCTTTGGTGAGTCGCCTTATTAACATAAAATTGAATCTCTTCCTTGGTGGTATAAATCGCTTCTAACCAATCCATAATTATTACGCAGGTCCCAGGAGCAGCAATCTTAGCCAGGATATGCTTGTGAAGCTTAAGGCTGTTTTATACACTTGTTGAATAGCTATATACTGGAACTCAACTCGCACTGGCCACGATTTCTCCGACTAACCAATAACCTAGTCTCTTGAGTGATGTCTTGAAAAAAATCTTTTCTGCCTGCTAGGATTGACGATATGAAGCGACCATCTGCAAGAGCCAGTGCCGTGATAGCTTTGAGTTGGGCCAAAGCATGGTTACCAGAGCTAGACCCAGCTGATGTAGCTACTGCATACCCAAGCTTGAAAGAAGATGGCACTCCGTTTGATCAAAAGGACTTTGCTCCTTGTGTGAAAGAAATACGTCCAATGGCGACTCTGATTGCAAATGATATGGACTGTCGGTGGGAAACGACACCTATGGGATCACAAGAATCCCTACTATGATTGCCGGGGCGCAGGGTTGCAAGAAGAGCAGAATTAGTAATCAGCACAAGGATCGTTTACCCAGGTTCGGGCCTAGAGGATGCGTAAAACCCTAGTCCTGCTTTGGTGGATGTATTGAGTGTTCTTGAGCCCTTGAACTACCTACGGTGGCTGAGTAGTTCCAAAGAGCCGAATCCTTCTCCAGTACGCCATGGGCCTCCTTTTATACTCGAAAGGGGCTGCCACAGTGGCACACAGGAGGTGGAAAGGCGTACAGTGCTATGAGCTTATCGCTCGTATTACAGGACAAGACGCATTTAATGCATCGCTTAGGTGTCCCCTTCCTTTATTGGGGATGGGGACGAGGCCCGTCCCGTCCGTCACCGCTCCTCCTTGCTTCGACACGCGCCCTGGTCAGCGATGCATGCGGTGCCATGCAGGCAGGCAGACAGCTAAGGTGGCGCGGTGGCAAAGTCTTCACGAAGATCTGCATGTCGCCACGCAGGCGCTTGATGAGTTGGCCTGGGAGCTGCATGTTGCCACGCAGGTGCCTGCCCAGCTGGTTGGGCTGGCAGCTGCATGCGAACGGCGGTGGAGACTTGGCTGGTGCGGGCCTGGAGGTGGCCCTGCTGGCGCCCTTGGCGAGGGCCTTGCCGGGTGGCCCGGCAAGGGCCTCGCCGTGGCGTGCTGTTGTCCCCGGCAAGCATCTTACAGGTGGTCTTGTGGCTCCCCTCGGCAAGGATCTTGCCGAGGATCGTTGTCTTTGAATCCTCATCTGATCTTGAATATTTATGGTCTTGACAAAGATCTGCATGCCACCACAGAGGTGCCTCCCGAGCCCTGGTCCAACCATAGTTAGTTGGGTCGGAACCCGCGGGCACAAGGGTGGCTCGCTCTGTTGGTGTTTGGGCAAGTTGCCCCAGCAAGGTTCTTGTCGGGGCCGCGGAGGCCTGCCCCGGCAAGGGCCTTGCCGGGGGACTCCACCCCGCCCCTTTGCTGTCTTGCGTTTCTGGTCTTGGCGTTGTCGTGGTTGTCTTGGGCTTCAGCTTCTCCCCGGCTCCCCTCCTCTGCCCTGCTTACTGTGGCTGTGGTGCGAAGCTCTGACTGCCCGCACACAAGTAAAGGCGTACAAAGGTGTGCCCCTACTTTTGTACACCGATAGGATCCCCCGGGCCTGGGCCATACATAAGCGCGACACGTTGTTGGGCCAGGCCCAAACAAAGGCGCTGGCAAGCGGGCGGATTTACCGCAAGAATCGCCATCCATCTGCACTTCGCCATGACCCGCGCGCGACATGGAGTGTCGTGCATGACGTGGGGGTCATGTGTGGGGCGGTTCCTGCATGCATGCGTCACATCGTGGTAAAGAGGCGGCTCGCGCCTTCCCCATAAAAAGAGGGAGGCGTGGAGGCGCGGCTCATTTACTGGATGGACTCGGGTCGCAATCTTTAAGGCGCCCACGCCCCCCTGATCAAGGGGCGGGGAACGGTCGCCTCACCCATCCTTTCAACCCTGCACGCTCGCCACACATCCTTCATGCAAGTGGCGAGCCATGGAGGCGGGAAACCGGGCCGTCGCTGGTTGGGGCAGCGGGTCGGTCCCGATTCCCTGTGCCCCCGATGGCTGGATTGGCTGAGCGGGGCGGCCGAGCCCTGACCCCGCCCCTTTATAAGGAGAGGGAAGGGGGGAATGGCACTCCACACTCTTCTATCTTCTCCTGCTTCTGCTTCTTCCTCTCATTTGCCATGGAGAAGGGGAACCCTGGTCCCTCAACGGTGGCGGCGAGGGTCGCCGCTCGACAGCGTGTCCCTCCTCCTCCTGAGCCCGCGGTAGCAGAGCCGGCCGCCAGGGGAAGCGGGAGGGGGTGAGGCCATGGGCGAGGTCATGGCAGAGGTCATGGTGCCCGGGGAAGAGGAGGATGGGGCGGCGCGCCGGCCTCACCCCCGCCAATGATGCCTTTCCCAATGGAGGGCCATGTTGGAGACCAGCCTCGTGAATTCTTTATCAGGCAGCGCCAGCCTCCGCATCACCGTCTTCGTCTTCCCGCCCCATTTGCTCGGGAGATGGAGCGTGACCCGCCCTAGACCCTCTGATTGCACATGAGGGGCTGTGGGAATGGGGGCACGCGGGTCCACGTCGACTTCCCGGCTCCTCGGGTCATGTACCTCCGCCGTGGATGGAAGACGTTCGCTCGCATCCACAGCCTTACAGCAGGGCTTGTCCTCTACTTCAAATTAATGGAGGACGGCCTGCTCCCCGTCAAGGTCTTCGGGGATCTTGGAACTCGCCTGAAGTGCTGCGTGGAGAGCTCCTCAGCCGGGGATTCCGATGATGGAAGCTGTAGGATCGAACGTATGTCTAGAAGGGGGGTGATTAGACTACTTGACCAAATAAAAACCTAGCCTTTTCCCAATTGTAGTTCTTGGCAGATTTTAGCAACTTTGGACAAGTCAAGCAATCTTAACACAATTCAAGCAAGCATGCAAAGAGTATATGAGCGGTAGTAAGTAAAGCATGCAACTTGCAAGAATGTAAAGGGAAGGGTTTGGAGGATTCAAACGCAATTGGAGACACGGATGTTTTTCTCATGGTTCTGATAGGTGGTGCTATCGTACATCCACGTTGATGGAGACTTCAACCCATGAAGGGTAACAGTTGCGCGAGTCCACGGAGGGCTCCACCCACGAAGGGTCCACGAAGAAGCAACCTTGTCTAACCCACCATGGCCGTCGCCCACGAAGGAATTGCCTCACTAGCGGTAGATCTTCATGAAGTAGGTGATCTCCTTGCCCTTACAAACTCCTTGGTTCAACTCCACAATCTTGTCGGAGGCTCCCAAGTGACACCTAGCCAATCTAGGAGACACCACTCTCCAAGAAATAACAAATGGTGTGTTGATGATGAACTCCTTGCTCTTATGCTTCAAATGATAGTCTCCCCAACACTCAACTCTCTCTCATAGGATATGGATTTGGTGGAAAGAAGATTTGAGTGGAAAGCAACTTGGGGAAGGCTAGAGATCAAGATTCATATGGTAGGAATGGAATATCTTGGCCTCAACACAAGTGTAGGTGGTTCTCTCTCATAAAATGCAAGTTGGAAGTGTAGGTTCGTTCTAATGGCTCTCTCCATGAATGAAGAGGAGGTGGAGGGGTATATATAGCCTCCACACAAAATCTAGCAGTTTACACACAACTTGCCAAACTCGGTGGACCGAATTGATAAACTTGGTCGGACCGATTCAACAAATCTAGTTGTCGGATTTTGGGTTCCGGCAGACCCTTGAGGTTCGAACACTGGGGTGCGCGCGGAATCTCGCCCTCTACCTACCTGCACCCCGCCGCCTCGCTAGGATATAAACTACGAAAGGAACAGCACAAGAGACACAGGGCTTATACTAGTTCGGGCCACCATTGTGGTGTAATACCCTACTCTAGTTTGTGGTGTGGTGGATTTCCTCTTGGGCTGATGGTGATGAACAATACAGGGAAGAACAGCCTCGCGAGGGTCTGTTCTTGGCTGGTGCGATGAACTGCTAGGGGGAGTTCAGTCGCCTCTCTCTATCTCTCTCGTTTGTTCTCTTGCTATCTTCCTGAATCTCTGATCCCGGGTCCTCCCCTTACTATGGTGGCTAGCTCTACTTATAGGCGGAGGCCCTGGGCCTCTTCCCAAATATTGAGCGCGAAGGGCGCCAACAATTGGCCATTTTGAAGGGGAACATATGGTACACTTATCCTGACTAAAGTTGGTCCTCGGCTGTCAAAGGCTCACGGTGGTGACCTTGGCTTGGGCTCCACAATGACTTCCTTCCTGCCGTTGGACTGGTCTTGGTCTTGTTGCACCGAAATGGACGCCTTTGCTTGATGCTCTACTTTGCGCTTGCTCCCTTTGCACCAAAGAGGAAAGGAGGACACTGCGGCAGGATGGCGCCTACCGGGCGCCCTTGGTCGTCATGGCTTGCGTCATGGGCACCTCGTGAGGTACTCCGCCTTGATCTCTCCGCCTCCTCGCGAGCCAGCCTGATGAGGCCGTGCCTGAGGAAGCTCCCTGTCGTCCGCCCCGCGAGGCTTGGCCCCTCGCGAGGGTCTTGAGCTCGTGTTGATGAAGATGGGCCGTGATGGGCCCCCCTTTGAGCCACGCCGCAGGCTGCAGGCAGGCAAGTCTGGGGACCCCCGTTCCCAAAACGCCGACAGTAGCCCCCGGGCCCAAGGCGCGCCCGGACTTGGCTGAGCAGAGAGGCGAAGGGGCAAGTCTGCGGCGTGGCCCTAACAACTGCTGACCTTAGGCGCCGTGTGGCGGTTGATTGGACGTGGGTGCCTCCACTTCCCCACGACGCCTCGGCAACTGCACGAATTGACGTCCCTGCATGCCAAGCGGGTCATGATTACCTGCGATCGTGGAGGTCGGCGGTTGGCCTCCTCTGGCTTTAAGTACGGAACATTGGGTGCTCCTCTGGTCCGCTTCTGCTTGCTTCTTCTTCTTCCCGGTTCTTGCTCCGTCTTGCTACAATGGCTCCGATCCGCCGGTTCTCCACGGCAGAAAAGGGAAAGGCTCCTCGAGAGGGTCCTGACCCGCTCCAGCCGAAGAAACGGCTAACCCTTTGGCATCGGGACGAGGGTGCCCACCAGGTGGTGCCAAGGCCCTGGTGCGAGCGACCACCACCGGGGTTCCCGCTTCCCTTGTACCCCCAGATCGAAGGCTCTGAAGGGGTTGATGCCGAAAACATACAGGCGACGCCTTGCGTCCCGGCGCGGCGGAGTCCTGAAGGTGCGCATCGTTCCTCCTAGAGTCCACGCCGAGGGTTCCTCCCAGGAGTTCGTACTCCATGCCGCCATGCCTCCTCGGTCTTGGATTCGCCTTCCTCCCTTCTTCGCCTCCAGCGATTCATGAGGAGGACCTCGAGCTCTGGCTGCAAAGACGCCCGGCTGCGGCACCCTGCAACCAGGCAGACGTTGAGGTCGCTGCCCCGGCGAGGTCTTCATGACTCGAGGCTGGGGTGAGATCGCTCGGTCTGCGGGACAAGGGGCGATCTCGCGATCCACCTGGAGTACGACGGCGCTTCGGTCATGCTCTTAAAGGTCTTCGATGCGGAAGGGCGCCGGCTGGAGTGCTGCCCCGGGAGAGGTGTTCGAGGCCCTGCCGTGGCGAGGGTCAGGCCCGCTGGCCGCTCTCTCGGCAGTTCCTCAGGCGGTGGAGGCGTCAGAGGATCCAGCGACTCCGTCGAGCTCTTCGCGACTCCGGAGATGAGCGAGGACAGCTACGAGCCCCCGAGCCTGCGCCGCTCTCGGAGCAGGGCGGGCTCGGTAGGCCGTCGCCGCCCCTGATCTGGATGGGGTTGGCGCCGGTGCCCGACAGTCCGCTGATGATGATGGCGTCTTTTGCAGGGGCGCGCGTAGTTAGCGTTCTTTAGGATCTACTCCCTGCGAGGAATCAAAAGCGCGCCCCGTGGGGGCTTGTAAGGTGCCTGTGGCCCTGTTTGTTAATATGATCCCTGTTGGGAATCAGCGTGAGTTGCTCATCCCGCCTTAGCTCAGTTATCCCTTTCGAACCTCGCGAGGGCTTGATGCTCTGCGCTGACAGGTCCCAGTCCCAAGGCAAGCTTCAGCCGTCGCTGGTATGCCAGGTCGCGATGCCGTGGTCAAGGCCAGGAGGTGAGCGGCCCGGGGTCCGGTAAGAGCCCTTGAGTCACGATGCTCAGGAGGTCCCCCTTAGCGCCCAAGCGGCCATCGTTCGGTGAGAAAGGGGAGCGACCTTGCTAACTCGGTATTGCGTTTGGTGAGGGGACGGTGCCGTGTTAGTTAATGCTTCCGGAGGGTGACTTATCTCGAGAATCAGGAGTCGCTTCCTGGTGCGTTGCCGGGTCCTTGCATCGGCAGGCGAGGGGTCGCTTGGCGAGGTCCTCACGTGTCCCTCCCCTCTCGCCTTTGCCCCCCTTTCTGCTCTATGTCCTCGGGTCCCGGCCCTTGAGCGAGTCTCAGCCGTCGTTGGTATGCCAGGTCGCGATGCCGTGGGCAAGGCCAGAGGGTGAGGGCTGGAGAGCCAGTAGGAGCCCTGAGTCATGATGCTCAGGCACCCCCCCTTTAACGTGCAAGCGGTCGCGCGGGTGAGAGTGAAGGAGACACCATGGGGGCCTCGCCTGACGCTGCTCCTTGAAGAAATCCTGTGGCCTCATCACAGAAAAAATGAAAGTTCACCATTACGACCGTCAGTCAGCCGTTGGTTGCCCTGGAAGGGTGACGAGGCACGGAAGGCTTGACGAGGTAGCGCTATGCGGGGCTGCCGCGGCCAGAGCTCAGCCATTCAGGTTTGTCGGTGTTGTGGGGACGGACCCTAGCGCAAGTGCCGTACCGTTAGGGAGCAGCTCCATCAGTTGGTGTCAGTCGAGCGGGCAACTAGGTCAAGCATGTTAATCACGAAGGAGAAAGTCCGTTTAGATAAGCGCAAGGAAGACGAACATCGCTCGATCGGACCCGAGCGACTTGGGGATGATGCAGCCCGAGGGGCGCCCCCGATAAGTTAAGCTAGGAACAGGAAGTAAAAGGGATACACGCCGCAGGGACGGACCCACGCGGCCTGGGAATAATGCAGCCCTGGGGGGCGCTCCCAGCTGGAAATGAAACTTGAACGATGTCACCTGGTAGCGTTGAAGACGAAAGGGTGTTGATGTAGTAGACTTGGTGGGCTGTGGGAGCCGATCCTCACGAGCCCCCAGGCTCAGGGGCCTCGGGAGGCTCCGGAGGCGCTGGTGGCTCCTCGTGGACCATCTCCATCTCCGCCAGGGCTGCGGAACGCCTGGCCTCTTGAGCCTCCAGGATGTCCCTCATGAGGCGCTGGTACGTGGCGGCTGCGTTCGGCAGGCCGTAAGGCATGCGAACGTAGCTGTGGGGTGGACCTTCGCAGTGCTCCACGCGAGAGGGACAGAGGTGCTCCTGAG
The DNA here is from genome assembly GCA_021605145.1 of Aegilops bicornis. NCBI lineage: Eukaryota > Viridiplantae > Streptophyta > Magnoliopsida > Poales > Poaceae > Aegilops > Aegilops bicornis. The sequence goes on from CM038670.1 coordinate 345,187,038, forward strand.
AGGCAGCTCGGTTGAGCCCTGGTATGTCAATGCAGACGCGCAGCCCACCATCCTCGCCTGGATGGGGAGCCACGACAGGTAAGCGGCGGTTGCCACTCATGACTCTTGACTCTTGCATCTCCTGAATGATCTTTCTGACGAACTCCTGAGGGTTTGGCCCTCCTTGCCTTGCTCCTTCTTGAGGGAAATGTGCTTCGAAACACGCCTCCAAGTGGTGCCCAAGCGCCTCCCTCGTGACCCTAGCAAGGTCTGTGGCCCTCCAGGGGGGAGCCCCCGAGCCCTGCCTGAGGAGGGCGCCCGGCCTTCCTATGCGATAGAAGGAGGTTCCCCCTGAGCAGGCGCGGACCCTGAGGGGCCGGGCCGGACGATGTCTTCTTCTTCTTGGGAGGGGTCTCGGGAGGCCTCCTGCTTCCGCGATCCGGGTCCTCCAGTGATGCGGCCTGAAATGCTCGCTCCAGGGAGCACACTGCATCTTTCTCTTCGCAGGGCACCATGATGACTCCGCCAATTCCTGGCATCTTGAGGACATTGTAGCCGTGGTGGGTTACGGCCATGAACTTGGCCAGCGCTGGGTACCCGAGGATGGCATTGTATGGCAGGCGAATGTGGGCGACGTCGAAGTCGATGAGCTCGGTGCGGTAGTTGTCGCGTGCGTCGAAGGTGACGGGGAGGCGAACCTGCCCGATCGGGACTGTGGAGCCGTCGGTGACCCCCAGAGAAAGGCTTGGTCGGCTGGAGCTGATTGTAAGGCACTTGGAGATTGTTGAACGTTCCCACGGACAAGACGTTGACCCCTGCCCCGCCATCGACGAGGGTCTTGGTGACTAGCACGTTGCTGATGATTGGGGAACAGAGCATCGGGAGGACTCCGGCTGTGGCCGCACACTTGAGCTGATCCGCTGAGCTGAACGTGATGGTGCACGCCGACCACCTGAGGGGGCGTGTGGCTTCGAGCTTGGGGAGGACTGCATTCACTTCGCGCGCGAACTGCTTGAAGATGCGTTGAGAGGCTGGGGCTTGACCTCCACCCAGGATGCAGGCGATCGCGCGCGGCTCCTGGAAGCCCCCATCCCCCTCGTCCTGATGATGGTCTTCATTTCCGCTTGGCTGCGGTGGCAGAGGAGGGAGGCCTGCGTTGCCTTGTGGGAGATCCTCGCGAGGCTGATCCCTCCAGCCTCCTTCGCGAGGCTGGTCTTGCCAGCGATCCTCGCGAGGCTGGTCACGCCACCCTTGGCGTGGGCCGTGGTCTTCCCAGCGTCCTGCGTTCCTTCCTCCTCCCCGGCCGTAGCCTCGGTCGCTGCGGTTGGGACGTCGGCCGATCCTCCCTTCTCACACGGCTCGGAGTTCTTGACATTCGCTGGTGTTGTGGGTGTGGAGGTCGTGGTACACACAGTACCGGCTGCCCTTGGAGGACTCGGGCTGATCTCTGCCCCGCTTGGTGTCCGGTTACGCATGAGCACGGCAGCCCCCTTACGCTTCACGTCCTTGGCCTTGGGTTTCTTATCTTCTGGGTCTGCGGCTGGCAGCTCGAGGAGGGAGAGACGCCCTTCCTCGGCCCTGGAGCACTTGGTTGCCAAGTTGAACAGCTCCAAGGAAGTGCACAGATCTTCATGCATCGCCAGCTCCTCCTTCATCTTGACGTCGTGCACACCGTCGGAGAAGGCGGAGATGATGGCCTCCTCGGTCACCTTGGGAATCTTGGAGGCGTGCGTTGTTGAAGCGCTGGATGTACTTCTGCAGGGTCTCTCTTGGTTGCTGCTTCATGCGGCCCATGTCGCTCACGGCGGGTGGCCGGTCGCGAGTACCTTGGAAGTTGGCGATGAAGCGGGTACGCATCTCATCCCAATGGGGCCAGGTTCAGGAGCCAGGTGCGGGCCCCGTCTTTGAGCGCCATGGGAAACCAGTTCGCCTTAACCTTCTCGTCTCCGTTGGCGGCTTCGATGCCCAGCTCGTAGAGCTGGAGGAACTCTGCGGGGTTGGCCGTACCGTCGTAGCGAGGAGGCAGGTCCGGCTTGAACTTTCCGGGCCACGCGACGCTGCGCAGCTCGGGGGTGAAGGCGCTGCAGCCTACTGTGGCCACGGGAGGCCTTGGATGACGAAGAGCTTGGTCTTCCGGGTCCCCGTGCGCTGCAACTGGGACCAGCGCGGGGTCTTGACGTGCCGGAGCAGGAGCGTGGTCGCGACGAGCTGGAGCGGGGAGCACTCTGGCAGCTTCTTGCGGGCGAGGGACCTCCTGGCAGCTCTGCTCTTGCCGCGCTGGTGCCGGACGGAGCGGGTTCCGCCAGGACCACGCAGCGCCTTGGGGCTGTGGCGCCTTCTTGGGAGGCGGCCGAGGCGCCCGAGCTTCGTCACCCGCGCAGACGGGGTTCGGTGCTGTGGACAGCGGGCGCAGGGATCCCCAGCGCGGCAGACGAAGCTTCGGCGGCGGTCGAGCCACTCTTCGTAGACGCTGCCGACGGGGCCAGTAGCGTAGGAGCTTCGTTTGCCGCGATGAGCGCAGCTCGAGTTTCCATGGCGCGCGGAACGCGCGAGACGTAAGAACCGGACCGGGCGGCGAGGGTAGCAAAGGCGGCCGTCTTGCCTCACGGAGGGATGCTTTGGACGATGCTTGCTGCTCGTTCCCGCCGGGCCGGTGGCGGCGTTGACGGCAGGCGACGGGAACGCAGGGCGCCCACCGACTGGAGCCGCTGGGCGACGCGGGAAGCGAGAGCGGCTCGGCGCTCGACACGGGCCCGGCGAGCGTCAGACATGGATGCGGTGGTCGACGGAGAACAGGGCGACGGAAGACGAATCACGGCGCACCCCTACCTGGCGCGCCAAATGTCGGATTTCGGGTTCCGGCAGACCCTTGAGGTTCGAACACTGGGGTGCGCGCGGAATCTCGCCCTCTACCTACCTGCACCCCGCCGCCTCGCTAGGATCTAAACTACGAAAGGAACAGCACAAGAGACACATGTTTTATACTAGTTCGGGCCACCATTGTGGTGTAATACCCTACTCTAGTTTGTGGTGTGGTGGATTGCCTCTTGGGCTGATGGTGATGAACAATACAGGGAAGAACAGCCTCGCGAGGGTCTGTTCTTGGCTGGTACGATGAACTGCTAGGGGATTTCAATCGCCTCTCTCTATCTCTCTCGTTTGTTCTCTTGCTATCTTCCTGAATCTCTGATCCCCGGGGTCTCCCTTTACTATGGTGGCTAGCTCTACTTATAGGCGGAGGCCCTGGGCCTCTTCCCAAATATTGAGCGGGAAGGGCGCCAACAATTGGCCATTTTGAAGGGGAACATCTGGTACACTTATCCTGACTAAAGTTGGTCCTCACCTGTCAAAGGCTCTGGTGGTGACGCCGGCTTGGGCTCCACAATGACTTCCTTCCTGCCGTTGGACTAGTCTTGGTCTTGTCCCACCGAAATGGATGCCTTTGCTTGATGCTCTCGCCTGCGCTTGCTCCCTTTGCACCAAAGAGGAAAGGAGGACACTGCGCCGCCTGGCGCCCGCCTGGCGCCCTTGGTCGTCATGGGTTGCATCATGGGCACCTCGTGAGGTACCCGCCTTGATCTCTCCGCCTCCTCATGAGCCAGCTGATGAGGCCGTGCACGAGAAGCTACCTGTCGTCCGCCCCACGAAGCTTGGCCCCTCACGAGGGTCTTGAGCTCGTGTTGATGAAGATGGGCCGTGATGGGCCCCCCTTTGAGCCACGCCGCAGGCCGCAGGCAGGCAAGTCTGGGGACCCCCGTTCCCAGAACACCGACACTAGTGACCGTTAGGATTTTTGGTGGGACCGACACGCAACTCGGTAGGACCGATATGGTTAGTGTTAGGGCATAACATAATCTCAGTGAGTCTGATTACACAAACTCGGTGGGACCGATTTTGGTAACAAGCTAACCAGAGAGTTGGTCAGGTAAACTCGACGAGACCGATTCGCTCATCTCGGTGTTACCGAAATTTTACGAAGAGGAAACAGAGAGTTTACATTGCAATCTCGATGGGACCGATCGCTCATCTCGGTGGGACCGAAACATTACGAAGGGAAATAGAGAGATTAGATTCCCAACTCGGTGAGACCTATTTGCCTAGGGTTTGTGGCAGTGGCTATGACAGCTGAACTCAGTGGCGCCGGATAGGAAGAATCGGTGGGGCCGAGTTTGACTTTTGGTTTAGGTCATATGTGGATGTGAGAAAGTAGTTGAGGGCTTTGGAGCATATCACTAAGCCTTTTGAGCAAGAGCCTCATTAAGCAACACCTCGTCCCTCCTTGATAGTATTGGCTTTTCCTATAGACTCAATGTGATCTAGGATCACTAAAATAGAAAATGTAGAGTCTTGAGCTTTGAGCTTGAGCCAATCCTTTTGTCCTTAGCATTTTGAGGGGTCCACTTTTCTCATCCATGCCATCCCAATCATTGAGCTTTCCTGAAATATTAATCTTGAATTAGTGTTAGCTATATGAGCTATATGTTGTTAGGAATTACCAAAACCACCTGGGGATAGTTGCACTTTCAATCTCCCCCTTTTTGGTAATTGATGACAGCATATAGATCAAAGCTTCGACAAATGATAATAGGAGTGAAAAACATTGTCGCTTTGAGAAGTATGTGAAAAGCAAGAGCTCCCCCTAAATTTGTGCATAGTTTAAGATTTGTTTGGACTGCAAATGCACAATGAGTTAGGATCATGGGTTACTCTTCCGTGTCACATACATCTTGGTGGAGCGCTCAAAATGATAATAATTAAATACATGCACTCATCACCAAACAAAGTGAATGATCATATGGGGATATAAAAGGATAATGTCATCCAACAAGCATTAAGGTAGACATGATCAAACACATGATCATCCAAGTATCACACAAAAGCATAAAGTATCTCAAACAAGCAAATAACAAAGTTCAACCACCAAAAACAAGAGAGAACAAAGAACAACACTCTCTCACGAAGCCTATGGTATATACATTTTCTCCCCCTTTGGCAACAAGTTACCAAAAAGTTCATAAAAATGCATAGTGCTAGATCGACTCTCAGGTTTGGTCTTCAGGTGGTGGTGTAGATAGAACTCCAAGGATGAAGGCGCCAGTCGATGTAGATGGAGCTGGAGGAGTGGGTCTTTGAGCTGGTGGCTTGAAGGCATGGCCCAGTGCGAGATGCACGGTTGCTCGTGTCTGAATGGCATTGCAGCAGATCTCTGATCTCTGGGCACTCTAGCAAAAGCATCAGTGGTAGACTTGCCCTTCTTCTCCTGCACTTCATCCTGAAGTTGCTCAACAACTGACTGTATCTTAGTGACCTTCACATCTAAGTCATAGAACTTCTGCTCCATGATCCTCTCCAAGCTCTCCTGATTTTGACTCAGGGTGGCCAGTCCCTTCTCAATCCTCAGAGTGGAAGCAATCAAGTAGCCAAGCTGATCTTGCTTGCCCTTCAGAAGATACTGAGATGCCTCATCCATGGTTGGCATCTTTGCAGCCTTTTCAGTCCTTGCCTTCTCCCTCTTTGCTTGTGCTTGCACAGAAGATGGTTCATTTTCATCCATCACCACAGTGTTGTCCTCAAAGTCTGGGTAGATGGGCAGGTGCTCCTTGTCCAACAGATATGTGCCAGTGCCCATCTTGGAGTTGATTAGCTCCTGGATCTGTGGGCATACCCACAAGTTCTCTTCTGATCTGCAGCTGTTCTCTTTATAGTTTCCACAATTAGGCTCATGACCTTGAACTTCTGTGGGACATCAAATATGTGCAGCAAGTTGATGGAGTGTCCTCTAATCATTCTGTGATCTCCTGATTTTGTCAATAAAGTGTGCGTGAGGATCCAGTTGATTGTAGGCAGGCAGGACAGTAAGTGTTTCACAGAACTAGAATGGTGAGTCTCAAGATCTGCATCAGGAATCTCCTTGTACATGCTAGCCATTGAGTTGTGATCCTTCTTCTTCTTGGCATAGACATCCAAGTCATCTTCATTCTCCTCAGGAGCATTGATCAGTTTGCCCATTCATCAACTGTTGACTGGTACCTAGTACCTTCAGACATCCAGATAATCCTTCCATCTGGGTAGAAATGAGCTGTGGAGTAGAACTGCATAATAAGCTCATCGTTCCACTTTGTGAACTTGTGCCCAACAAAGTCCTCTACTCCACAAGACTTGAAACTGTCATAGACTCCAGGATAGTGTTCTTCATTTTCCTTGATGTACTCCCAGTCCACCCATCTCATATCACAGACTATAGGCTTCTTGTCAAGCAACACTGTCTCATAGAAGTCCTGTTGTTCCTTTGTATGGAACCTGTAGTCCACAGCAGATCTTCTCCTAGTGGCATATGGATCGGACTCTCTCCATAGCCTTAATCATGAATCTTTCCTGATTTTCATGTTCTCAGCTATTGGATGAGCATCATTGTGATCTGGAATTTTTGGCTTCAACTTTCTCTAGACATGTGACTCATCATCATCTTCTTCTGCAGCAGCTTCAGGCACTGGGGTCTTGTTCTTCTCTGCAGCTGGAATATTCCTTGTACTCCTCTTGTGTGCAGTTTTGGGTTTTGGACCTGGAGCAGTAGTCTTGGGAGCAGCTTTGGGCTTAGATGGAGCAGCCCCTGATTTGATAGCATCTCCCATAAGCTTCTGAGCTTTGGGTGCTGGTGCAACATCCTCTTCCTCTTCCTCTTTAGAATCTCTCATCATAGAAGGCTTGCCAAGAACTCTGGCAATGGTCTTCTTGACCCTTTCTTTCCTCTTCTTGCCATCTCCAGTTTCCTTGGGTTCAAGAGTGAACTCCATTGTTTCTCCTTTGGCAACTTTCCTTGCCTTAGACATGGGTTGTCTTCTTGCTGGCATCTTAGTCTTTAGACCTGGCTTAGTTGCAGCAGCTGTGCCATATTCCTTCTTCAGCAGTTTCTTCTTTGAGGTGGCCTCTTCCTCAACAGCCACATAGTCCTCATCCTCAGAATCTAAGGTTCTCTTCTTTCTGGCCCTGGTGGCTGCCTTAGGCAAGTTGCTAGGTGTACTCCTGCTGCCTTCATCATAGCTCCTAATGCCCTCACTCATGTGAACTTGCTCCTCAGACTTTTTCTGACTGTCACTCTGATCTGACATAATGCAAACACTGACAACTGACCCTGTGAATATATTATAGATGAGATAGATTGGATGAGCATCACAAAGTGCAGAGGTTTTTGCAAAAGAATGAGTCAAAAGTTAGTTTTAGTTTTCCACAGAAAGCATTTCGGATCTACCGATTTGAAATCTCGGTGATACCGAATCAACTTTTGGAACCTAAACTGGTGAACTCGGTCAAACCGAGTCACAGTTTGGTGGCACCGAGACTGCTAGGGTTCCACAAAGAATTGAACTCGGCCACACCGATTTGCAATTCTCTGTCACACCGAGAATCACATGTGCAATGGCCTTAGCCAAATCGGTGGAACCGATTTTAACAACTCGGTTGGTCCGAGATGATTTCGGCAGAAACCTAACCCTAAATTATCAATCCACAACTAAACTACGGAGTGATTTCACTGGATAGAGTGATCTCAATCGTGGCAAAATACATGGCAAAACAATGTGCTAGGAATCGGAGTGAGATTCGCACAAAGATCAAGTCCATACCCTAAGTGCGGAGATGGACCTGCTACGGCGGCAACGGCGGAGATGATTCCCATTGGCGGCAGCGGAGACCAGCGGCGGGAGGCAGCTAGCGATGAGGAGGACGATCCGTAGACCTAGGGAGGCAGAGCAGGCTGAGCGCGGGCGAAGGGGTTCGAAATTTTTTCCAAATTTTGGCCCGGGGATATATATATATATATAACCTGACCTTGTCGGTGTGACCGAGTGGAACAACTCGGTGGCACCGAGATGCATAACTGCAAGCAATTACTGCAACTCGGTGTGACCAAAAAGTTCAAATCGGTTGCACCGAGATTGAGAACATAGATCGACTTAGTGATCTCGGTATGACCGAAATGGATGAATCGGTCAGACCGAAACGCACAAAGAAGTTTTGGAAGTTTAAGTCTATGACGAATCGGGGACTCCGAGTGCTCCTCACATAGAGTGGTTCAAATCTGACTTGATCAAACTTTGTGATGTAGTATGAATAGAGTTTGAGATGAGAAAAGCATAGATAGCTAGAGAAGGTTCTTAGGCATTCTTGTCCATCTACTTGGCAAAAGAAAAAGGAACCAAGCAATCAAAACAACAAGTGGATGTCCTCGAATGAGTGAATTATGCAACCAACATGCTCACACAATAAAATGGCAAATGAAATATGTGGCAAAGCATGCACAACCGATTCTAGCATCTATCAAGCAATTGGCGATGACTAGGTCATCTATATATGAGAATATTGACTTAGGAGTCAAATGAGAACATTTGATCATAGGTCATACTCATCGTTTAAGCACAAGTGGGGTTACCACTTTTACATAAAGCGTTGTTGTGTTCACACCATTAGAGTTGCTTTAGCTCAATTCCTAGAGTAAAGCTCCCCCTAGATGTGAGATCCCCCCTAAGAGGGATGAACTAACCTTGGGTTTTGTCGATTATGACTTAATGTAGAAGTTGAAGATGTGGATGCTCAATGTTGATGTAGATTATTTGGAGCAATCCTTTGGAGTGAGTTGCACTTTCAATACCTACAAGGGTTAGTCCCACAAGGAACAAGCAAGGATATCCAGAGACATAGAGTGATGCACACACAAAATGATGTCTATGAAAGCATTAGGTTACCTTGTCCCTTGTCTTACCAACAAGAGGGTTTGTGACTCCTTGAACTAGTGCAAGATGTGGAAGTTGATTGCACTTGTTATTGCCAAAATGACAAGAGTGAAGTATGTTGGCGGAGTCACCCTCAAGAACTCTCTAGTTCTTCTTCTTCTGGATCCACACCATCTTGATGGGAATCCTCGGAGTTGTAGTTGTACTTGATGAAGTGGAACTTGATGTAGTCTTGGGAACCCACTTGACCAAGGCCTTAGAAGCTTCTTCAAATGCATCAATTTCCTCTTGAAGCTTATCCTTGCCTTTTTGCTTGTGGTCTTATGGTGGAAGATCATCTTGAGCTTGTGTCCCTTTGAAAGAAGTAGGATCATACTTCTCTTGTTGAGGAACAAACTTCGTCTTGGGGTATTGATCTTCTTCCCACTCAACTCCATTGGCACTGAACTTTCGTTCAAAACTAACACCTTGTTTCTTCTGGTGCCTTCCTTGCTTGCGTACAATTTCCTCGAATTGCTTACTTCCGGCAAGGCTCTTGTAAACACCTTTCTCCATAATTCCCTTCAATAAGCTATTTTCTTGCTCAAGTGTAACTTGGCTAAGAGAATCATTTGTGGAATCAAGAGAAATACTAGAAGTAACAACATTGGATTTAGCATGATTATTGTTACTACTAGAGGAAGAATCTTTCTTGTTCTTGTTACTAGACTTGACTTGAGGCATGTAAGTGGATAAGAGTAAATGCTTGGCAATGTAAGAAGAACTTTTCTTGTGAAGATCATCATTGATTGCCTTTAAGAACTCATGCTCTTGCTCAAGATTGAGCTTCTCAAAACGTAATTTCTCATGAGTCCTTAAAAGTTCTCGATGATCTCCTAAGATAGTTTCATGAGCCAACTTAAGAGTGTTTAGTTCTTTAGTTAGAAACTCAATCTTCTCCTTATCATTGTCATTCGTTTCATCTTGATTAGCATGATTAATTGACGTTTCATCATAGTATTCATCACTAGAGTTGTCAACAAGTAAATCATCATCACCTAACAAGTCATCTTCATCACTATTGAAATCAACATACTCGGGGTGTGATACCTTTGGACCTTTGGCCATGAAGCATCTTCCAGTTCCTTCATTTGGTGAATCAAATATGTCATAGGAGTTGGTTGACACAAGTGCTAGACCGGCAACACCTTCATCTTGAGTATATTCGGAGTCGGAGTGATTGCTTCTCTCGGAGAGATTGTCGGAGTCGGAGCCGGATACCCATTCACCAACATGAGCTTGATGTCTTCGTTTTGTGTAGCTCCTTGATGACTTTTCCTTCCTTTCCGAATCCTTTCTTCTCCGGGATATTCTTCGTTCATAACGATCATCTACTCCTTCTCTCTCTTGATGGTGATTCTTCTCTTCTACACCTTCTTTTGGGAGAATATTCTCTTCTTTTGTAGCGTGACATACACTCATTGGAATAGTGTCCGGGTCTTCCACAATTGTAGCAGTTTTGCTCTTGACTAGAAGATCTTTTGTCATTGTAGGACCTTGACTTGGAACTTCTCTCTTTGCTTCTACTCTTGTAGAACTTGTTGAAGTTCTTCGCCATTAGGCTCAATTCTTCATTGAAGGTTTGTTTCTCACTTGATGATGTGGGAGCTTCACATGAGGCTTTGTAAGCACCACTTGACTTGTTATGGAGCTCCTCCTTATCCTTGAGTGACATCTCATGAGAAACAATTCTTCCAATGACTTCTGTTGGCTTGAGATCTTTGTAATTGGGCATCGTTTGGATCAATGTGCATATGGTATCATATTATCCGTCCAAAGCTCTTAGGATCTTCTTGATGATGAATTTGTCGGTCATCTCTTCACTTCCTAAGCCGGCGATCTCATTTGTGATAAGAGCAAGCCTAGAGTACATTTCAGCGACACCTTCACCATCCTTCATTTTGAAATTGTCAAGCTGACTTTGAAGCACATCCAATTTGGATTCCTTGACAGAGTCGGTACCTTCGTGCATATCAATCAAAGTATCCCAAATTTCCTTTGCATTCTCAAGACGGCTGATTTTGTTGAATTCTTCGGGGGACAATCCGTTGAAGAGGATATCACAAGCTTGAGCATTGTATTGCAGCATCTTCAACTCTTCCGCGGTAGCTTCACGGTTCGGTTCTCTCCCATCAAAGAATTCACCTTGCAAGCCAATACACACAATAGCCCAAACGGCGGGGTTATGTCGAAGAATATGCATTTTCATCTTATGCTTCCAACTAGCAAAATTAGTACCATCAAAGTAAGGACCTCTACGATGGTAGTTTCCCTCGCTAGACGCCATACTCTCCTAGGTTGTGAAACCAAGGCTATGACTACCAAAAGCTATGGAAATCAAAGCAAATGGAGACCAAAGCTCTGATACCACTTGTAGGATCGAAAGTATGTCTAAAAGGGGGGTGATTCGACTACTTGACCAAATAAAAACCTAGCCTATTCCCAATTTTAGTTCTTGGCAGATTTTAGCAACTTTGGACAAGTCAAGCAATCTTAACACAATTCAAGCAAGCATGCAAAGAGTATATGAGCAGCGGAAAGTAAAGCATGCAACTTGCAAGAATGTAAAGGGAAGGGTTTGGAGGTTTCAAGCATGGCTGGAGACACAGAGATGTTTTTATCGTGGTTCCGATAGGTGGTGCTATCGTACATCCACGTTGATGGAGACTTCAACCCACGAAGGGTAGCAGTTTATGCGAGTCCACGGAGGGCTCCACCCACGAAGGGTCCACGAAGAAGCAACCTTGTCTATCCCACCATGGCCGCCGCCCACAAAGGACTTGCCTCACTAGCGGTAGATCTTCACGAAGTAGGCGATCTCCTTGCCCTTACAAACTCCTTGGTTCAACTCCACAATCTTGTCGGAGGCTCCCAAGTGACACCTAGCCAATCTAGGAGACACCACTCTCCAAGAAGTAACAAATGGTGTGTTGATGATGAACTCCTTGCTCTTGTGCTTCAAATGATAGTCTCCCCAACACTGAACTCTCTCTCACAGGATATGGATTTGGTGGAAAGAAGATTTGAGTGGAAAGCAACTTGGGGAAGGCTAGAGATCAAGATTCATATGGTAGGAATGGAATATCTTGGCCTCAGCCCAAGTGTAGGTGGTTCTCTCTCAGAAAATGCAAGTTGGAAGTGTAGGTTCGTTCTTATAGCTCTCTCCACGAATGAAGAGGAGGTGGAGGGGTATATATAGCCTCCACACAAAATCTAACCGTTACACACAACTTGCCAAACTCGATGGGACCGAATTGATAAACTTGGCCGGACCGATTCAGCAAATCTAGTGACCGTTAGGATTTTCAATGGGACCGACACGCAACTCGGTAGGACCAATATTGTTAGCGTTAGGGCATAACGTAATCTCGGTGAGACCGATTACACAAACTTGGAGGGACCAATTTTGGTAATAAGCTAACCAGAGAGTTGGTCAGGTAAACTCGGTGGGACTGATTCGCTCATCTCGGTGAGACTGAAATGTTACGAAGAGGAAACAGAGAGTTTACATTGCAATTTCGGTGGGACCGATCGCTCATCTCGGTGGGACCGAAACTTTACGAAGGGAAACAGAGAGATTACAATCCCATCTCGGTGAGACCGAGATCCCTATCGATGAGACCGATTTGCCTAGGGTTTGTGGAATTGATCTTACCTGAACTCGGTGGCGCCGGATAGAAAGAACTGGTGGGGCCGAGTTTGACTTTTGGTTTAGGTCATATGTGGATGTGAGAAAGTAGTTGAGGGCTTTGGAGCATATCACTAAGCATTTTGAGCAAGAGCCTCATTAAGCAACACCTCATCCCTCCTTGATAGTATTGGCTTTTCCTATAGACTCAATGTGATCTAGGATCACTAAAATAGAAAATGTAGAGTCTTGAGCTTTGAGCTTGAGCCAATCCTTTTGTCCTTAGCATTTTGAGGGGTCCACTTTTCTCATCCATGCCATGCCAATCACTGAGCTTTCCTGAAATATTAATCTTGAAGTAGTATTAGCTCAATGAGCTATATGTTGTTAGGAATTACCAAAACCACCTGGGGATAGTTGCACTTTCAGAAGCTCTTCCTCGAGCGAAAGTGATGAGGAGGATAGCGGGGCAGATGACGGGGACGATTTCGACTAGGCGTCGGACGCCCCGCGCCTGAGTGGGTGCGGCAGCAGCAACATCTGCACCTGTCCGCTCCTCCGGCGGAGTTTTGCCGGGGGAGGGGCCAGCTCCTTGAACTTCTCGGGGCCGTCTCCTTGGGCGGCTGGCATTGGGGGGCTGTGGAAGAGGAAGAGGGTGGGCGGCAAGGCCGTCAACTCAGAGTACGCGGACACCGACGCCTTCGTCGCGTGTTCGGTGACCTACCACCTCGTCTTCCAGCTCCTTTCCCGGCACCATCAACACCGGCCCATCTGTGGGCGGCCACCGAGGTGTTCTCTTGGTGCTTTCTGCTGCTCGTAGTTCTCCTAGGCGCCCCTTTTGCCCTTCCGCCTCCTTGACCTGCCTCCTGAGGAGAGGCACAAGAAAGGGATCACGGGCATCTCATCTCTTTTTTAATCTGTAAGCCTTCGGGCCTTGTTAAATTTAAAGCTTGTAATCCCCCTTGTTCATGTTTTTCTTTCCGTATGAACTATATTTGTATGGGACGTTTTTAATGAAAAAGGGTGCTTGCCGGGTTCTTCGTGCATGAGCGAAGCCCATGCAAAGGATGAATCCTTGTTATTTTCATAATAAACGTTATCACCCGGCAACAGGCCTTGTCGTTTCTCTTCTTCAGCCGACCGTTCTCGCGCTTTTGGCGGAGGCAGGGGCGAAGTAGATTTAGGCTCCTCGTTCATTTCTTTGCCACCACAACTACTACCAAATTCCGACCCAGGAAGTAACTCTTGGGTACAGGGAAAAAGGGAGTACGGTGGTTTTAAGACATAAACGAGGCTTCACATGTCCTAGTTTCATACGGAAACGTACAACAGGGGATGAAAAACTTATCTGAATCCACAGCCCCCGGCAACCTTGGCTCGCCGTGGTTGGATCCTTACATCTTCAGCCCCCTGGCAGCCTTGCCTTGCCAGGGTCGAAGCGTCAGTTCGTTCTCCTTTTCTCAAGTGGCTCAGCAGAAGTGCCCTCCGAACCAAAGAAAACAGAAAAGACGCACACCCGACCTCTAGGCTAGGGGTTAGTCGCCGCTAAGCACTATCAACCCTAACCGAGGAAGAGACTCAACCTAGCATGCATGCTATAACTTAGGGCGCCAGCGCTTCGTTTATTTATGCTCAGGGTCTGCGCCTGGCTTTGTACAGAGGGTTACATGCCTTGCCAGCAAAGCTTGTACAAAAGGTGGCTTGCCGGGGGGCCCGGCAAGCCGCGCCTTATGGGTAAAACTTGCGAAGATGCTTGATGTTCCAGGAATTACTCAGTGGGACAGCATCTTCGGTCTCCAGGCGGACTGCTCCGGGCCTGGTGACTCGTATTACCCGATAAGGGCCTTCCCACTTCGGCGTCAACTTGTTGGTATTCTTGGCCGACTGAATGCGCCGAAGAACAAGGTCGCTTTCCTCAAAGCTTCGGGCATGAACCTTGCGGCTATGGTAGCGGCTCAAGGCTTGCTGGTAGCATGCTGCTCTCACAGCCGCCCGAAGACGATCTTCCTCAAGGAGCATTGCATCATCTTGCTGCAACTGCTCTTGCTAAAGCTCATCATAAGCGAGCACTCGAGGTGACCCGTATATGAGTTCTGTGGGGAGAACTGCTTCTACCCCATATACTAGGGCAAAGGGTGTCTGACCGGTGGCTCGATTTGGCGTTGTCCTGATCGACCAAAGAACCGCCGGCAACTCATCAATCCAGCGCCTTCCGCTCTTGTGCAGCCTGTCAAAGGTCTTCATTCTCAGGCCTCGCAACACTTCAGCATTCGCCCTCTCCGCTTGGCCGTTGCTCCGGGGGTGTGCCACGGAAGCAAAATAGACCTTGCTGCCGAGGTCTCGAACGTACTGCATGAAGGTGTGGCTCGTGAACTGCGTGCCGTTGTCGGTGATAATTCTTCTTGGCACACCAAAGCGGCAGGCCAGTCCCTTGAAGAACTTGACGGCTGACTGTGTTGTCACCTTTCTCACTACTTCCACTTCTGGCAACTTTTTGAACTTGTCGATTGCAACGTACAAGTACTCAAAGCCCCCGACAGCACGGGGGAAGGGGCCCAGTATATCGAGCCCCCAGACAGAGAATGGACAGGAGAGAGGATTGTTTGAAGGGCTTGAGCTGGTTGATGAAGTTTCTTTGAATGGAACTGATGATGACCCACAAGTATAGGGGATCTATCGTAGTCCTTTTGATAAGTAAGAGTATTGAACCCAACAAGGAGCAGAAGGAAATGATAAGCGGTTTTCAGTAAGGTTTTCTCTGCAAGCACTGAAATTATAGGTGATAGATAGTTTTGTGATAAGATAAATAGTAACGAGCAAAAAGTAAATAAAGTAAATAAAGTGCAGCAAGGTGGCCCAATCCTTTAGGTAGCAAAGGATAAGCCTGGACAAATTCTAATAATGAAGAAGGAGCTCCCAAGGACACATTGGGAATTATCGTCAAGCTAGTTTTCAACACGTTCATAAGATTCGCGTTCGGTACTTTGATAATTTGATATGTGGGTGGACCGGTACTTGGGTACTGCCCTAACTTGGACAAGCATCCCACTTATGATTAACCCATATTGCAAGCATCCGCAACTACAAAAAGGAGTATTAAGGTAAACCTAACCACAACATTAAACATATGGGTCCATATCAGCCCCTAAAGACGCAACGCATAAACTAGGGTTTAAGCTTCTGTCACTCTAGCAACCCATCATATACTTATTACTTCCCCATGCCTTCCTCTAGGCCCAAATAATGTTGAAGTGTCATGTAGTCGACGTTCACATAACACCACTAGAGGAAAAGACAACATACATCTCATCAAAATATCGAACGAATACCAAATTCACATGACTACTAATAGCAGGACTTCACCCATGTCCTCAGGAACAAACGTAACTACTCACAAAGCATATTCATGTTCATAATCAGAGGAGTAATAATATGCATAAAGGATCTGAACAAACGATCTTCCACCAAGTAAACCAATTAGCATCAACTACTAGGAGTAATCAACACTACTAGCAACCCACAGGTACCAATTTGTGGTTTTGATACAAGATTGGATACAAGAGATGAACTAGGGTTTTGAGAGGAGATGGTGCTGGTGAATACGTTGATGGAGATTGACCCCCTCTCGATGAGAGGACCGTTGGTGATGACGTTGGTGATGATTTCCCCCTCCCGGAGGGAAGTGTCCTCGGCAGAACAGCTCTGCCAGAGCCCTAGATTGATTCTACCAAGGTTCCGCCTCGTGGTGGTGGAGTTTCGTCCCGTAAGCTTGCCCTCGATTTTTTCCAGGGTAAAAGTGATGATATAGCAGAAGATGGACGCCGGAGGCCCACCAGGGTGCCCAGGAGATAGGCGGCGCGCCCTATAGGGGGGTGGGCGCCCCCCTGTCTCCTGGACATGGTGTGGGCCCCCTGGCCTATTTCTTTCGCTCATAAATTCTTATAAAATCCAAAAAGTTGTTTCGTGGAGTTTCAGGACTTTTGGAGTTGTGCAGAATAGGTTTCCAATGTTTGCTCCTTTTGCAGCCAGAATTCCAGCTGCCGACATTCCCCCTCTTCATGGCAAACCTTGTAAAATAAGAGAGAATAGCCATAAGTATTGAGATATAATGTGTAATAACAGCCCATAATGTAATAAATATTGATATAAAAGCATGATGCAAAATGGACGTATCAACTGACACACTTCACACTTGGTTACTAGTGTCGTCGCATCCTGGAGGGCGGTGGGCCAGAAGAAACCTTGCCGGAAAACCTTGCCGGCAAGGGGCTTCGACCCTATGTGGGAGCCACATATGCCTCCATGTATCTCCGCCAACAGCTCCAATCCTTCCTCCCAGGGGATGCACTTAAATTTCACAACGTTCGGCTTCCTCCTGTACAGGACGTCATCGACGAACTGGTACAGGGCAGACGACAGGCTACTTTTTCCGCTTCTTCCTGCTCCTCAGGAAGCTCCCCTGTTTGGTGATGACGCCACGTGTCAAAACCGGCGGATCTCGGGTAGGGGGTCCCGATCTGTGTGTCAAGGCTGATGGTGACAGGAAGCAAGGGACACAGATGTTTACCCAGGTTCGGGCCCTCTCGACGGAGGTAAAACCCTACTTCCTGCTTGATTAATATTGATGATATGGGTAGTACAAGAGTAGATCTACCACGAGATCGTAGAGGCTAAACCCTAAGAGCTAGCCTATGATGGTATGATTGTAATTGTGATCGGCCTTCTAAGGACCAACCTCTCCGGTTTATATAGGCACCGGAGAGGGCTAGGGTTTACATGGAGTCGGTTACAAGGAAGGAAATATAATATCCGGATCGCCAAGCTTGCCTTCTACGCCAAGGAAAGTCCCATCCAGACACGGGCCGAAGTCTTGAGTCTTGTATCTTCACGCTTCAATAGTCCGGACGTTGCACACAGTCCGGCTGTCCGGATAATCCCTAATCCAGGACTCCCTCAGTAGCCCCTGAACCAGGCTTCAATGACGATGAGTCTGGCGCGCAGTCTTGTCTTCGGCATTGCATGGCTGGTTCCTCCTCCGAATACTCCAAGGTAATTATCGAACACTCAAACCTTGTCCGGATCCACAAGATGATCTTCGTATGCCACCGTAGAGAGAATGATGTTTCACAAATGCAATCTGCTGAAAACTTTTTAGGCAACGCGACGTGTCACTACGGTCAGGTCATTATTCAAACCGTCTTTCCACAACCAGCCACATCGCATATTGCGAGGCGGTTTCCTTGACACGTCTTGTCAAAGCAGAGATCGTGCCCCTTCATTATGGGATTCTCATCAATACGGGTACGGGTAATCCCACCACATCATTAATCGTGGCGCTTGGGAAGCAAGCGATTCCCAACGGGCAAGTGGGGAGGCGCACCGCTTTCATTGCCTCTATAAAGGGATAAGATTTCCTCATTTTTACCCATGCCTTATTCCTTCTCTGCCCACTCTTGCCTCTTCGAGCTCCAGCGCCCAAGCCCAAGTCTCCTCCGCATAGCTAGACATGTCCGGAGCAGGAGGCAAGTGGGTTGCTTCCACCGTCAAGGAGAAACACATCACAGATCTTCGGGCGGCCGGATACTTGGCCGCGGACATAGCACACCGGATACCGGACGCTGGGCAGGTCATTCCGACCCAAGGACCCCACGAGAGAGTCGTGTTCGTCGCCCACTTCGTCCGTGGACTGGGATTTCCACTCCATCCCTTCGTCCGCGGGCTCATGTTCTACTATGGGCTAGATTTCCATGATCTAGCCTCAATTTCGCCCTCAACATCTCGGCGTTCATAAATGCGTTTTGCGAACTTTCCTCCGCATCCGTCCTCACTTCGGCCTGTGGCTGCAAATCTTCTTTGTGAAGCCGAAGATTGTATGCGGCCAACAAGCGGAGTGCGGAGCGGCCATGGTGGGCAAGTGCCTAACGTCACCTGGCTAGATGGCTCCTTTGCGGAGACCATAAAAGGATGGCAATCGGGGTGGTTCTACATCACCGAGCCGCGCGGCGTCAACTAGGCGGCGGCCCCGAGTTCCGATCCGGAATCCCTATGCGGCTCACCTCCTGGGAAAAGAAGGGCCTGTCCTGGGGCGATTCCACGGAGCTGGCCGGACTCAAGACATGCATCAAAAGCATGAAGGGCAAGAACATCAAGCTTATGAATGTGGTCCAGGTCATGCTCGTTCGCTGGATCATGCCCTGCCAAAGGCGGGCGGTAAATCTGTGGCAGTTCGTCCCGGCCGAACACCAGACACTCCGGAAGCTCTACGGCATGACGCACAAAGGCACATGGAAAGTGTTGTTCAAGGCCTCCGAAGTACCTCCTCCCACATCCGAGGACCGCGGACTTCATGCAGCGCGGACCCTGAATCCGGTGTGTTTTGGGACCACCACCGGGTTTAGTTTTTTCCCAATACATTCATGGGGTAGTTTTAAGTATTTATATATATTTGCCTCAGGATTATGTGAAGACAGCGGAGCAGATTGACTGTCCGGCTCCGTTGCCTGAAGATCCAGCGGATGCTCTCCTGACGGAGATGTTAGTCCCGACACCGTACAAGGTGCCGGAGAAGAAGGCCAAAAAGAAGGCCCCGGGACCAGGAAGGGTCTCCGGCGTAAGGTTGCGTCCGAAGCCTCGTCCAAAGACGACGAGGCGGACTCCTCCCACGAAGGGGAGGAGGAAGAAGAAGAAGACGCCCTATCCGAGAAGGATGAGGGGCCCGACGAAGCGGGCCAGGGGGCGGAAAAGGCCCTCGGCGCAAGGCCATTATTCCTCTGTCGTCCGATGACGACGAGACTCATTCCTCCCGCGGAGGCGGGGGGAATCAAGAAGAAATTCCACCTCGCCGCACTAGGGGGAGAAGAAGAGAAAAGCCGCCCTGGAGTGGGAGGCTGGGGCATCCAAGAAGGGGAAGGTAACCCTTCCGAACTATTCCGCCACGGCCACTTACAGCGAGGAGGGGTGGCTGCCCCGGGGGAAGCCCCCGGTGCGATTGTAAGTGTCCACATCCTATCATGGTTTAACTTCATAGTTTTTATAATTATAGTGCCGAACATATATGCAGTCCAGCCAGGGCTCACCCCGAGGAATCCTCCTCCGGGTCCCTGAGCGATTCGGCGGTAAATTCGGTCCCGACGGCCACTGCCCCTCCTCACGCGGATGACACGGAGGTGTTGTCCCGAAGGCTCTCAGATCAGGGGGAGGTGACTCTGGACACGCCCCACGGCGGGATTCCAGATGTCAGGTATGCAGGATTCAAGATCCCCGCGGATCGCGTCGACGAGAGCCGCAACAAGGCGGACTCCCGACCGAACACTGCCCCGGAACCTCCAATGGTTCCGGACTTGGGCAGGCAACCCCTCGTTAGGGAGGGCGAGCCACCCATGCTGAGGGCTTCCGTCGCATCAACGGCGCCGGATAGTCTGGTGGAAGCGCTTCGAGGCACTTCCATGGAAGAAGAGCATCGTACTCTTATGAGTGCGGTGATTCAAAAGGTCATGTCCGCCAAAAGCGGACTGACCAAAGCCTGCACAAGCCTCCTGACGGGCTTTGAGGTAAGTAATAAAAATATATAAAATTGCCACCCGATAGGTAGTAGCCCCTAATACTCTGTTTGGTGTTCAGAAAGAAAAGCCAAACGGAGGGTCAATTATAATCCGCAGGAGTCTAATAATAAGTATTGTTGTGAATAAGCAGGTTGTCTTTGCTTTGCTGCTGCCCGTCTTGCCGAGGTTGCCGACCAAGCGGCACTCGAGGCGGTAGGGAGAGCACGTCCTCACGAAGAGGCAGCTCGAAGATAACAAGGGTAAGTAATTCCCGCTCTTATGCGTTTAAGGATAGGCAAAAGATGAGTCTAACACCTAAGTGTCGTGACCATGTAACAGGGGCCACCGCCGAGGTGGCGTCCCGGAAGAAGGTGTCACGCCCAATATGCGACCCTATCCAAAAGGAACTCGATGGTCCCACCAAGGATAGACCCACATATTGAAACGCTTTTGCAAGGTGGATATCATTACATCAACATTACATAATAGATGGGGATACATACATAAGGCACAAATGCCACAAGAATACATCAACATCATATACAAGATCAACATCCGACTACGGATGCAACATAAATGTAAGCTCAAACGACATCCACCCTGCTAGCCCAGGCTGCCGACTGGAACCTATCCCCTGAACGAAGAAGCAGAAGAAGAACTCAGGACAAGCAAGCATCGCTCTCACGTCATGATCATCGTAAAACCTGTACCTGCAACTGGTGGTGTAGTAATCTGTGAGCCACGAGGACTCAGCAATCCCATTACCATGGGTATCAAGACTAGCAAAGCTTAAAGGGAAAGGAAGGGGTAAAGTGGTGAGGTTGCAGCAGCGGCTAAGCATGATATGGTTGCTAACATACGCAAATGAGAGCGGGAAGAGAAACAAAGGAACGATCGTCAACTAGTAATGATCAAGAAGTGATCCTGAACTCCTACTTACGTCAGACATAACCCAGAAACCGTGTTCTCCTCTCGATCAACCCCGAAAAGAGACACTCACAGTTACGCACACGGTTGGTGTATTTTAATTAAGATCAACTTCGGGTTTTCTACAACCGGACATTAACAAATTCCCATCTGCCACATAACCGCGGGCACGGCTCTCGAAAGTTTATAACCTGCAGGGGTGTCCCAACTTAGCCCATGATAAGCTCTCGCGATCAACGAAGGATATTCCTTCTCGCCGGGAAAACCCGATCAGTCTCGGAATCCCGGCTACAAGACATTTCGACAGCAATAAAACAAGACCAGCAAAGCCGCCCGATGTGCCGACAAATCCCGATAGGAGTCGCACGTACCTCGTTCTCAGGGCACACCGGATAGGTCAGCCTACGAGTAAAACCAGACCTCGAGTTGCCCGTGGTGGCCCATGATCTGCCGTTTCGGACCAACACTCGAAGGAGCACTGGCCCGGGGGGGGGGCTAAAATAAAGATGACCCTCGGGCTCCGGAAACCCAAGGGAAAAAGGGCATAGGTGAGGCAAATGGTAAAACCAATGTTGGGCCTTGCTGGAGGAGTCTTATTCAAAGCGAACTGTCAAGGGGGTCCCATAAATCACCCGACCGCGTTAGGGACGCAAAGTCCGGGAACATAACACCGATATGACGGAAACTAGGGCGGCAGGAGTGGAACAAAACACCAGGCATAAGGCCGAGCCTTCCACCCTTTACCAAGTATATAGATGCATTAATAATATAAGAAATATTGTGATATCCCAACAAGTAAACATGTTCCAGCATGGAACAACATCTCCATGTTCCAACAAGGAACAAACTTCATCTTCACCTGCAACTAACAACGCTATAAGAGGGGCTGAGCAAAGCGGTAACATAGCCAAACAATGGTTTGCATAGGAAGGGTGCAAAAGGTTAGAGGCGACATGGCAATTTGGGATGGCTTGAGCAAAGAAGTGATAGGTATCGCAGCATAGCGAAGAACGAAGCAACTAGCATAGCAATGATAGTAGTGAGATCCAGGGTAGCGGTCATCTTGCCTGAAATCCCGCAAGGAAGAAGAACGAGTCCATGAAGAAGACGAACGGATGAAGCGTAACCAAGCGTGAGACGAGCGAATCCTCACGATCGCAACGAAACAGGAACTAACAAGAAGAAACACACATCATAGTAAACACACCACACATAGACAAGACATGATGCACAACCAAGCATGATGCATGACAAAGCTACATGAAGCTACTCATGGCAAGAGATGATGCAAACAAGAGCAACACATCAAGGCAAGTTTAATGAGGCCGAAACAACATATAACAATTCGAGTAAGTCCTCATATGCAAATTTCGAAATTGGTCCAGATCTGAATAAACCTTATGTTCAAGTTGTTAAACAGCAAGTTAAGATGCACCACGATGATCTACACGAAATTCTAGTCAAGTTACATATAAAGTTCATTAGATTCGGAGCTACGGTCTAGAAGATATGAGCAAAACAAGATAAGCATGACATTGATGCAAAATGCATACAAACATCAAGCAAACACTCTCAAAACATGGATGTAACATGATAATATTAAGCTACATGCAAAATCAAGCAAGTTTCATATAGAGCACGCTCAAAACGGAGCAACGGATCAACACATACACCCTATACAAGTTAAGACAACAACCTGTCCAAAACAGCAAGTAGGCATATTGCAAGCATCAAAACAACATGCTACAGGACCTTAACATTATAACAAAAGGCATGGGCATGATGTACAGGTAAAGAATTACAAAACATGAACACTTAGCTATCTCCAGAAATCATTAGAACATGCTCAAAAACACATGGCAAGATTGCAAATAATAACAGTTTCAGACTTTAGTAGAAATTACATCAGGTTGCAATGTTTAGATCTATCAAACAACATGTTACAGGAAAGTATCATGGCAAACAAAGGCATGGAATGAATCTACTAATTGCATAGAACAAAAGTCCTTTAATGACCATGAGCCAAAAAGGATCAGAAAATATGATGGCACCCATGTAAACATGGCAAGTTATATTACAGATTCAATCATGGCAGGAACAACAATGAGTAGGCATGTTGGTGATCTTGAACCACTCACCACAGAGCAATAAATGGCATGGCAAGACAACCAACAGCAAGAAGACATGGCATAGAAGCTATACATGGCAAGAACAACATCATAGCATACACGGGTCAACTACAACAACCTTGGCAAAATTGAATAACATGTAAACAACCTGCCAGGAAACATTTTATAGCAAAAGTAGAGCTCGATTGACTCAAGCTATGGCACTCCATAATTGCAAACAAGGGCATGGATGGATATATCAAGACATGTATAACAAAACAACTTTACTGAAGTATCTCAAAATATGCATGGATCTCTCGGTAGCATCAAGTTAACATGGCATCAAAATATCAGCAAAACAGGGCTGAAAATAGCAACATCAAGTCACCTAGTTTGCATGCTTGTGCTAGTCACCACATAGATCACAAATATACATGGCATATACCCCTGGAAATATGGCATGGCATATTACAAAACACATATAGGACTCAAGTTCATAGGAGGCACACATCAATCATGGTAAAAATGACAAAAGTGCATGTTCTGATAAGAACCAGAAACTAACATCACATAGCACTCTTCTAACAGCATTTCGGGTATCAAGATGAGCTCAAATGGAAATGATGAAATGAGATGAAATGATCTACTCTTCGAGATGAACATTTTGACATATTACACGCGCAAAACGGAGAGACGATGACAGAGTTATGATGCAATGAAAATGCATGAAAAATTACACAATTCGGGACTTAGTGGATTTTATACCTCCGGGAAAAGTCAACCCGGGATGGAGATATCCGGGACGAGGGGATCCGGGACGAGGCAGAGGCGCGTTTGGTTGGGATCCCGGTGGATCTCGTCCCGATCCACCGGATCCCAACTCCGGCGAGGAGGAACACAGGCGAGGCGACAGGAGGAGCGGACGGGCGCCGGCGGGGCCGGATCCGGCGAGCTCATGGCGGGCGGCCGGGATCCGGGCAGGCCGGGCGGCGCGGTGCCCGAGGCGGAGGGGCGAGGTCGCCGGGCGCTGGTGAGGCGCGCAACCGGGCGAGGCGAGGTGGCGCCCGGCGAGGCTCACGGCCGACGGGAGGCGAGGAGGCGCGGGATGGCCGGAGGTGGAGGAGGCACAGGGCGGCGGCGACTGACGCTGGGCGGTGGAGGCGGCCGGGCGGCGGGAGGACTCGCGGGCGAAGCAGTCTGCGGCCAGCCGAGGATGTGGCGGCGGCGTAGCGGCGCGGCTGTGACGGGTGGCGGCATGGCGCGGCGCGGCTCGCCCGGGCGGGTTTGCCTGGCCTCGCGGGCCGTGGCGGCGGGAGGACGGTGCCACGTGGCACGCCCGAGTGGCTGCGGGCGACGGCGCTGGTGTCCGCGGGACCGGACATGTCCGGCGCGGCGCGGGGACGATTTTAGGGTTTCGGGATGGATTTGGACTGCGATTTTTGGAGAGGAAGGTGTTTATATAGGTAGAGGGAGCTAGGAGAGTCCAAATGAGGTGCGGTTTTCGGCCACGCGATCGTGATCGAACGACCGAGAGCATGGAGGGGAGTTTGGTGGGTTTGGGCCAGTTTGGAAGGGGTGTTGGGCTGCAAACAAAAGAGGCTTTCACGGTTACCCGGTTAACCATTGGAGTACCAAACGACCTCCAAATGATCCGAAACTTGACAGGCGGTCTACGATTGCTATACCAAGGCCGCTTGACAAACCTCGGTCCATTCCGAGACCGTTTAACACCCGCATTACGAAAAAGAGGTAAAAGGGGCGCCGGAGACATAGGAGTGCGGATTGCAAAACGGACAACGGGGAAAATGTTCGGATGCATGAGACGAACACGAATGCAAAATGAAATGCGCATGATGACATGATAAAAAATGCAGATGATGACATGACAAAGTGCAACACGCAAGCACATGACATGGCAATGACGACGAATAACTGGAAGACACCTGGCGCATCGAATCCGGGGCGTTACAACACTCCTCCACTAACAAGAGATCTCGTCCCGAGATCTTAGGACCGAGACGGAAGAGAAAAGGGAGGAGGTGCCACAAGTACTCAAAGAAATCAAGAGCACTCAAGAAGAAGAGAAGAACGACGAGAATGACGAGAATCGAAAGCTCACTGAATCAGATAGACTATGAAACAACTCCTGTTAGAACGAGATAAGAAACGAATAAGACTGAAAGAATTTAGGCAGCACTCCGGTTAAAAATGGAAAGAATAGAACAAGAACTTGAGAGGATGGAATGATACTTGATGAAGACATGACAAAAAAAAAACCTCCGGAAAGAATTAAAAGAGTGGAATGAAATGAGCTTAGAAGGAAGGGATTAATCCCTTGGATGAAATAAGAATAAGATTTATTGTAAGCTTATCCTTCGTCAAATTAAATTGATGAGAAGCAATGGGTTTGCATCCTACTTATTCTTCTTGAAAAAAAAAGATCGAGAAGGGATAGCACAAAACTTGAGAAAGTCTTCATGAATCACCGGTAGGATTGGAAAGAACGAATGAATTGATATGATAATCAAAGAAAAGAATCTTGAACGAACCACCGTAAGAAATGAAAATTACGAAGAGAAGAGAACGAATCGCCGGAAAGAATTAGAAAAGCACGAAGATACTTGAGGGAATTTAGAGAAAAGAGGTCGAAGAGATCGCGAACTGATTGAAGAATACTTGAACGAAGCACCGGGATAATATTGAGACGAACGAAGGGGCACGAATATGGAATAATTGGAGAACGAATTTGAAAAACTTGGAACCAAGAAATCTTCCGAAAAGATGGCCTCCGGATGATCGAGACGGAAAAAAAACTCCTAAAATACTCCGGATGGATGAAAAGAATTGCACGACTAGAAACAATTAGATAGGATAACATCGAGCTAGCACCATGAATCTCCGGGGGAACGGGCAAAATTTAAGAGGAACTCTACTTCGGTCTTCAAAATTGAGAATGACGACGAGAAACACCATCAAAATTACTGAGGTACTCCGGGGGAATGAAAAACAGAGAGGTTGAGCCAACAATGAAAAGACCTGTGGGTTATGGGCCCCACTAAAAGAAAACACCGTTGGAAAGGGAAGTTGAACAGATAGATGATGCACCGGAACAATTGAAATATATTTGAATGAAGTGACAACCTCGAATTAATTAGGACACAGACGAATCTCCTGAGATGTCTTGAGCACTCCGGAAGGATAAACTGGCAAGAGGAGAACGAGCAGGAAAAACACTTGAGCCGAGGGAAAAGAATAAGATCAACCCGAAAAAAAAACTTGAATTGAGTCCACGGAAAAATAAAAGGGATGAAGAATGACGAACAAGATGAGAATTCACGGTTGAAATAATTGAGGAAGATCAAGAGACTCGTATGAATGAAATTGATGGTCGGAAGAAACTCGAATCATGGAATAAGAGGGTGGGAGGCGGAAAACAAAGGCAATTTGGAAGGGGAAACCGACGAATATCTTGAAGAGAAAAAACACCGATTGAAAACATTGAGGAAAGAAAGCAAAGGCTTCGCACGAGTAGAATGGATACTCGATTACGGACTCCGGTTCCGAGAAGAAGAAGGGTGGGCGGGTGGGAAAAACAAAGACAACTTCGGACAGGGAAAAACAACGACGTCGGAGGAAGAATTGAGGATTGAACTTGGCAAAGATGAAGATGGTCGAGTCGACTTGACGAGAAAAGCACTAGACAAAAGAGGATGGACAACTCACGAAACTAACCACGTGATCCTAAAGAAAAATTTGAACGGGGAGAGGAGTAATTCAAAACACCTACGTCAAGATTCCTCACCAGAGCGACGAAGGGGCAGAGGAGTAAAAAGAATTCCTACTCTCCGATAAAACTAGACTCCGAAAATAGTTTTCTTCTAGACTCAACATCGGCCAAACTACACGATCATTCCAGGGGGATCCTTTGGTCGGTCGAGGCTCGACGATACCAACTTATCACGCCTAATATGCGACCCTATCCAAAAGGAACTCGATGGTCCCACCAAGGATAGACCCGCATATTGAAACGCTTTTGCAAGGTGGATATCATTACATCAACATTACATAATAGATGGGGATACATACATAAGGCACAAATGCCACAAGAATACATCGACATCATATACAAGATCAACATCCGACTACGGATGCAACATAAACAGAAGCTCAAACGACATCCACCCTGCTAGCCCAGGCTGCCGACCTGGAACCTATCCCCTGAACGAAGAAGCAGAAGAAGAACTCAGGACAAGCAAGCATCGCTCTCACGTCATGATCATCGTAAAACCTGTACCTGCAACTGGTGGTGTAGTAATCTGTGAGCCACGAGGACTCAGCAATCCCATTACCATGGGTATCAAGACTAGCAAAGCTTAAAGGGAAAGGAAGGGGTAAAGTGGTGAGGTTGCAGCAGCGACTAAGCATGATATGGTGGCTAACATACGCAAATGAGAGCGGGAAGAGAAACAAAGGAACGATCGTCAACTAGTAATGATCAAGAAGTGATCACGAACTCCTACTTACGCCGACATAACCCAGAAACCGTGTTCTCCTCTCGATCAACCCGAAAAGAGACACTCACGCATTACGCTACGGTTGGTGTATTTTAGTTAAGATCAACTTCGGTTTTCTACAACCGGACATTAACAAATTCCCATCTGCCACATAACCGCGGCACGGCTCTCGAAAGTTTATACCCTGCAGGGGTGTCCCAACTTAGCCCATGATAAGCTCTCGCGATCAACGAAGGATATTCCTTCTCCCCGGGAAAACCCGATCAGTCTCGGAATCCCGGCTACAAGACATTTCGACAGCAATAAGACAAGTCCAGCAAAGCCGCCCGATGTGCCGACAAATCCCGATAGGAGTCGCACGTACCTCGTTCTCAGGGCACACCGGGTAGGTCAGCCTACGAGTCATACCAGACCTCGAGTTGCCCGTGGTGGCCCATGATCTGCCCGTTCGGACCAACACTCGAAGGAGCACCGCCCGGGGGCTAAAATAAAGATGACCCTCGGGCTCCGGAAAACCCAAGGGAAAAAGGGCATAGGTGAGGCAAATGGTAAAACCAATGTTGGGCCTTCTTTGGAGGAGTCTTATTCAAAGCGAACTGTCAAGGGTCACATAAATCACCCGACCGCGTTAGGGACGCAAAGTCCGGTAACATAACACCGATATGACGGAAACTAGGGCGGCAAGAGTGGAACAAAACACCAGTCATAAGGCCGAGCCTTCCACCCTTTACCAAGTATATAGATGCATTAATAATATAAGAAATATTGTGATATCCCAACAAGTAAACATGTTCGACATGGAACAACATCTCCATGTTCCAACAAGGAACAAACTTCATCTTCACCTGCAACTAACAACGCTATAAGAGGGGCTGAGCAAAGCGGTAACATAGCCAAACAATGGTTTGCTAGGAAGGGTGCAAAAGGTTAGAGGTCGACATGGCAATTTGGGATGGCTTGAGCAGAAGTGATAGGTATCGCAGCATAGCGAAAGAACGAAGCAACTAGCATAGCAATGATAGTAGTGAGATCCAGGGTAGCGGTCATCTTGCCTGAAATCCCGCAAGGAAGAAGAACGAGTCCATGAAGAAGACGAGCGGATGAAGCGAGAACCAAGCGAGACGAGCGAATCTAATCCTCACGATCGCAACGAAACAGGAACTAACAAGAAGAAACACACATCATAGTAAACACACCACACATAGACAAGACATGATGCACAACCAAGCATGATGCATGACAAAGCTACATGAAGCTACTCATGGCAAGAGATGATGCAAACAAGAGCAACACATCAAGGCAAGTTTAAATGAGGCCGGAAACAACATATAACAATTCCAAGTCCTCATATGCAAATTTCGAAATTGGTCCAGATCTGAATAAACCTTATGTTCAAGTTGTTAAACAGCAAGTTAAGATGCACCACGATGATCTACACGAAATTCTAGCCAAGTTACATATAAAGTTCATTAGATTCGGAGCTACGGTTTAGAAGATATGAGCAAAACAAGATAAGCATGACATTGATGCAAAATGCATACAAACATCAAGCAAACACTCTCAAAACATGGATGCAACATGATAATATGAAGCTACATGCAAAATCAAGCAAGTTTCATATAGAGCACGCTCAAAAGCGAGCAACGGATCAACACATACACCCTATACAAGTTAAGACAACAACCTGTCCAAAACAGCAAGTAGGCATATTGCAAGCATCAAAACAACATGCTACAGGACCTTAACATAATAACAAAAGGCATGGGCATGATGTACAGGTAAATCATTACAAAACATGAACACTGAGCTATCTCCAGAAATCATTAGAACATGCTCAAAAACACATGGCAAGATTGCAAATAATAACAGTTTCAGACTTTAGTAGAAATTACATCAGGTTGCAATGTTTAGATCTATCAAACAACATGTTACAGGAACGTATCATGGCAAACAAAGGCATTGAATGAATCTACTAATTGCATAGAACAAAAGTCCTTTAATGACCATGAGCCAAAAAGGATCAGAAAATATAATAGCACCCATGTAAACATGGCAAGTTATATTACAGATTCAATCATGGCAGGAACAACAATGAGTAGGCATGTTGGTGAGCTTGAACCACTCACCACAGAGCAATAAATGGCATGGCAAGACAACCAACAGCAAGAAGACATGGCATAGAAGCTATACATGGCAAGAACAACATCATAGCATACACGGGTCAACTACAACAACCTTGGCAAAATTGAATAACATGTAAACAACCTGCCAGGAAACATTTTATAGCAAAAGTAGAGCTCGATTGACTCAAGCTATGATACTCCATAATTGCAAACAAGGGCATGGATGGATATATCAAGACATGTATAACAAAACATCCTTACTGAAGTATCTCAAAATATGCATGGATCTCTCGGTAGCATCAAGTTAACATGGCATCAAAATATCAGCAAAACAGGGCTGAAAACAGCAACATCAAGTCACCTAGTTTGCATGCTTGTGCTAGTCACCACATAGATTACAAATATACATGGCATATACCCCTGGAAAGATGGCATGGCATATTACAAAACACATATAGGACTCAAGTTCATAGGAGGCACACATCAATCATGGTAAAAATGACAAAAGTGCATGTTCTGATAAGAACCAGAAACTAACATCACATAGCACTCTTCTAACAGCATTTCGGGTATCAAGATGAGCTCAAATGGAAATGATGAAATGAGATGAAATGATCTACTTTTCGATATGAACATTTTGACATATTACACGCGCAAAACGGAGAGACGTTGACAGAGTTATGATGCAATGAAAATGCATGAAAAATTACACAATTCGGGACTTAGTGGATTTTATACCTCCGGGAAAAGTCAACCCGGGATGGAGATATCCGGACGAGGGATCCGGACGAGGCGAGGCGCGTTTGGTTGGGATCCCGTGGATCTCGTCGATCCACCGGATCCCAACTCAGCGAGGAGGAACAACGGCGAGGCGACGGAGAGCGGACGGCGCCGGGCCGGATCCGGCGAGCTCCGGGCGGCGGCGGCCGGGATCCGGCCGGCCGGCGGGCGCGGTGCCCGAGGCGGAGGGCGAGTCGCTGGCGCGTGAGGCGCGCAACCGGCGAGGCGAGTGGGCGCCCAGGCTCGCCGGCGACGGGAGGCGAGGAGGCGCGAGATGGCCGGAGGTGGAGGAGGCATGTGGCGGCGGCGACTCGACGCTGGGCGGTGGAGGCGCGCGGGCGGGAGGACTCAGCGGGGCGAAAGGTGCGCGGCTGGCCGAGATGGATGGCGGCGGCGAAGCGGCGGCGGGCGCGCTGCCGGGGCGAAGCGGCGCGGGCGACGGGTTTCGCGGGCGCTGGGCGGCGCGGCGGGCCCGGCGGGTTTGCCTGGCCCCGCGGGCCGTGGCGGCGGGGAGGACGGCGGCGCCACGTGGCACGCCCGGAGTGGCTGCGGGCGACGGCGCTGGGTGTCCGCGGGACCGGACATGTCGGCGCAAGGCGCGATTTTAGGGTTTCGGGATGGATTTGGACTGCGATTTTTGGAGAGGAAGGTGTTTATATAGGTAGAGGGAGCTAGGAGAGTCCAAATGAGGTGCGGTTTTTGGCCACGCGATCGTGATCGAACGACCGAGAGCATGGAGGGGAGTTTGGTGGGTTTGGGCCAGTTTGGAAGGGGTGTTGGGCTGCAAACAAAAGAGGCTTTCACGGTTACCCGGTTAACCATTGAGTACCAAACGACCTCCAAATGATCCGAAACTTGACAGCGGTCAATCGGTGCTATACCAAGGCCGCTTGACAAACCTCGGTCCATTCTGAGACCGTTTAACACCCGCATACGAAAAAGAGGTAAAAAGGGGGCGCCGGAGACATAGGAGTGCGGATTGCAAAAGCGGACAACGGGGAAAATGCTCGGATGCATGAGACGAACACGAATGCAAAATGAAATGCGCATGATGACATGATAAAAAATGCAGATGATGACATGAAAAAGTGCAACACGCAAGCACATGACATGGCAATGACGACGAATAACTAGAAGACACCTGGCGCATCGAATCCGGGGCGTTACAGAAGGCACTGTCCGAGGCCGAAAACAAGGCGGCCTCGGAGTGTATGGAGCGCGAAAAGCAAAGTGCTAGAGTGGGTGAGGTATAGCAGGAGCTCCAGGACCTCGGCAAGAAGTGCGAGTCCGTGGAGCATGAGCTGAAGGTGAAGGAGGCCGAGCTTGCGAAGGCCCTTGTGAATTTGAAAGATCCCAAGGCCGAAGCCGAGAAAGCACAGCAGGAGATCCAGGAGGCCAAAAAGATAGCAGCTGGTAAGAAATTCATTATGCAAAGCAAACATGTGGAGGAGGTGTTTCTTTTACTTACTCGAATATGGAGCTCTCCAGGGGCATTTGCAGATCTGCCACGCAGCATCTCAGACGCTGCGAAGTTCTACCGTTCCCAGGAGGGGTGCTCAACGGAGAAGCTGTTCTGGTCCCAGTATGCTAGGGCCGATCATCCGATGCCTCTGAGCGACCAACTGAAGCAGTTGGTCGAACTCCACAGGGCAGCCGAACTGGCTATGAAGGACTTCATAGTCAGGATGTGGTTTGGTGAGCTACTGCCCAGTAACTACTTTGGCCTGATCAAGCGAATGGTGGATGCCTGCCCGCGGCTTGATGTGATCAAGCGATCCATCTGCATCGGAGGTGCCCGCGAGCTTTTGCCCCCGTCAAGGTGCATTGGGGCAAGCTGGATGCGGAGAAGCTGGTCAAGGACGGGCCGTCGGAGGGTAAAAGGCATCGCCATCCCAAAATGTACTATGATGGCGTGATGAAGGGTGCTCGTCTCGTTGCCAATGAGTGTATCAAGGACTCCATATTTGAATGAATTCACTTCTGTCATGTTTGTAATTAAAGACGAAGTTACTTGCGCTATGTAGCACTTTTGTTATTTAAAATATTACCTTCTGTGCGGCTGTTTATAAAATCCTGAAAGTAGGTCGATTGTCGGCTTCCGTCCCCTCGACTAGCACTGGGGTGTTCGTGGAAAACCGGACACTCTTTACCCAAATGTTTGGTCCCTTAAGGAGGTGTCCGCAGCGAACAAGGCAATAGGACTATGCTTGACTTTAAAACTTTCACTTAGCCATAGAAGTCTACAATTTTAAATTTCGTGAAGCCCCTAGAATCGGAAGACCGAATCGGGCGCTATACACGCCTAGATCGGACGAAGCCGATTTATCGCCTAAAGAGAAATTTTTTTGAAGGATTTTAAAACCTCTCGAACAACGACCAGCTCTCGCCACATCATGCCGGTCAGTTTTCGGCTTTTCTCTACTGAGGTGCTCGTCCGGAAGAACCGGGACACAATCGCAGTAGTTCTCCCTGCGCTACCTTAGCCGATATAACAGAACGTAAGGCACCAAAACAAGGGAGCCAGGCTATCCCAACTGTAGACCCAAGACATGATTCGGAGCTGATGCATATAGTGCTATAAGTTCGGGGTGCCGCACTGTTGAAAGTGTTCGGACTTTAGTTGCCACATAGCGGGGCGCCATAAGAAGCCCCTGGCAAACCGGCCGCACCAAGGTGTACGGATGCAATACCAAATAAACATGTATAAGAGAAAAATGCTCAAATAAAAAATAAGCTGACGCTATATATAATCTCCCATTGACAAAAAATACGTTTAAACGTACATTTACAATGGGTGCGTTAATCAGAGATAAAATAGGACTATTTGACATGTCCTATCCAGGGGCAGCCTGTGTTCAGGTAGATAAAGCAGGTATAATGATCGTAAATAGATCCCACCTGTGTATTTCCTTCTGTGCACAACGTCTATTGCCTCCTTGGATGTCTCTTCCCTATAAGTCCGGCAATTCGGCTCTTTTGAGGATGATGTGCCAACGCGGTGTCCTGAAAGGTAAGAGGGAAAGAGTATGAAAGTATTTGGCGGTTACCCACACTATTAACTGAGTCGTTGATGCGCCTCCGCCTATGCCCATGGTATTTTAAGTGCGTAATTGTGTGCACGTGGCACGAATGCTGCTTTGATGGGGCTTAAGCGGAGGCCAGACTGCTAGTCGCGCTCTTGTCATGCCTGATGATCCTGTTGCGTGGCGCTTTAGACTCTCTTGACTGTGCTCGAAGTTGTTTTCACCGGATTTGTGTGTCGGAGAAGGCCGCATTGTACTTCCGCCACGAGGGCTGCAATATGTTCTTCTGTTCGTAGGGAGCGGTCCATATTTCCGTTCACCGTTATGACCCCGCGTGGTCCTGACATCTTGAGCTTGAGATATGCGTAGTGTGGTACCGCATTGAATCTGGCGAATGCAGTTCGTCCGAGCAGTGCATGGTAACCACTACGGAAGGGGACGGTATCAAATATTAACTCTTCGCTTCGGAAGTTATCCGGAGATCCGAAGACCACTTCCAATGTTATAGAGCCCGTACAGCGGGCCTCTACTCCAGGAATTACACCTTTAAAGGTGGTTTTAGTGGGCTTGATCCTTGATGGGTCAATGCCCATTTTGCGCACTGTGTCCTGGTAAAGCAGGTTCAGGCTGCTGCTGCCGTCCATAAGGACGCGCGTGAGGTGGAATCCGTTAATGATTGGGTCTAGGACCAATGCGGCTGAGCCACCGTGACGGATGCTAGTTGGGTGATCCCAACGATCGAAAGTGATCGGACAAGCTGACCATGGGTTGAATTTGGGGGCGACTGGCTCCATCGCATAGACGTCCCTTAGTGCCAGCTTTTGTTCCCGCTTGGGGATGTGCATGGCGTAGATCATGTTGACCGTTTTCACCTGGGGGGGATTTCTTCTGTCACCCCATGTTCGAACGTTGGGGCTCCTCGTCGTCGTCGCTGTGCAGCCCCTTGTCCTTGTCTTCGGCGTTTATCTTGGCGGCCTGTTTGAATACCCAGCAATCTCTATTGGTGTGGTTGGCTGGCTTGTACGGGTGCCATGAATTTGGCACGAAGCGCTCCAAAGATGCGGTCCAGATCGACGGTCCTCGATTATTTCTTTTGAACGGCTTCTTCCGCTGACCGGGCTTGGATCCACCGAATCCGGCGTTGACCGTCGTGTCTTGATCTTTGCCGCCGTTGTTCCGTCGCTTATGTCTGTTACGCCGTGGCTTGCCGTTATTGTCGCGGCCATCCGAATTGCCAGAATGTGGCGTAGTGCTACTGTGAGTCAACCAACTGTCCTCGCCCGCACAAGTGCGGGTCATTAGTGTTGTGAGAGCTGCCATGGACTTGGGTTTTTCCTGGCCGACGTGTGATGACCCACAAGTATAAGGGATCTATCGTAGTCCTTTTGATAAGTAAGAGTGTCGAACCCAACGAGGAGCAGAAGGAAATGATATGCGGTTTTCAGCAAGGTATTCTCTGCAAGTACTGAAATAAGTGGTAACAGATAGTTTTGTGATAAGGTAAATTGTAACGAGCAACAAGTAACAAAAGTAAATAAGGTGCATCAAGGTGGCCCAATCCTTTTTGTAGCAAAGGACAAGCCGGAACAAACTCTTATAATAGGAAAAGCACTCCCGAGGACATATGGGAATATCATCAAGCTAGTTTTCATCACGCTCATATGATTCGCGTTCGGTACTTTGATAATTTGATATGTGGGTGGACCGGTGCATGGGTGCTGTTCTTACTTGAACAAGCATCCCACTTATGATTAACCTCTATTGCAAGCATCCGCAACTACAACAAAAGTATTAAGGTAAACCTAACCATAGCATGAAACATATGGATCCAAATCAGCCCCTTACGAAGCAACGCATAAACTAGGGTTCAAGCTTACGTCACTCTAGCAACCCATCATCTACTTATTACTTCCCAATGCCTTCCTCTAGGCCCAAATAATGGTGAAGTGTTATGTAGTCGACGTTCACATAACACCACTAGAGGTTAGACAACATACATCTTATCAAAATATCGAACGAATACCAAATTCACATGACTACTAATAGCAAGACTTCTCCCTTGTCCTCAGAAACAAACGTAACTACTCACAAAGCATATTCATGTTCATAATCAGAGGGGTAATAATATGCATAAAGGATCTGAACATATGATCTTCCACCAAATAAACCAACTAGCATCAACTACAAGGAGTAATCAACACTACTAGCAACCTACTAGCACCAATCCCGGACTTGGAGACAAGAATTGGATACAAGAGATGAACTAGGGTTTGGAGATGAGATGGTGCTGGTGAAGATGTTGATGGAGGTTGCCCTCTCCCGATGAGAGGAGCTTTGGTGATGATGATGGCGATGATTTCCCCCTCCCGGAGGGAAGTGTCCCTGGCAGAACAGCTCCGCCGGAGCCCTAGATTGATTCCGCCTCGTGGCGGCGGAGTCTCGTCCCGAAAGGTTGCTTATGATTTCTTTTCCCATCGAAAGACTTCATATAGGAGAAGATGGACGCCGGAGAGCCACCAGGGGGCCCACGAGGTAGGGGGGCGCGCCCAGGGGGAGGGGGCGCGCCCCCCACCCTCGTGAGCAGGGTGTGGGCCCCCTGGCCTTCATCTTCGGTGACGATTTTTCTTTATTTATTTTAAGGTATTCCGTGGAGTTTCAGGACTTTTGGAGTTGCGCAGAATAGGCCTTCAATATTTGCTCCTTTTTCCAGCCCAGAATTCCAGCTGCCGGCATTCTCCCTCTTCATGTAAACCTTGTAAAATAAGAGAGAATAGCCATAAGTATTGTGACATAACGTGAAATAATAGCCCATAATGCGATAAATATCAATATAAAAGCATGATGCAAAATGGACGTATCAACTCCCCCAAGCTTAGACCTTGCTTGTCCTCAAGCGAAAAGATGATAACAATAAATATGTCCTCATGTTTAGAGGTAGAGGCGTCGATAAAAATAAAATATGGATATGGAGGCATCATGATTATTCTCATAACAGCAACATAAATAGATTTGTCATATGATTACTTATGTTCAAGTGATGATCTTTTCACAAAGCCAAAGTATGAATCAGAAACCTTATTGAGCATCAACAATTTATAACCTCAGTCATTGAAACAATTGCAATTTATCATAACATCGGAAAGAGTCTATGTCAGAGCTGAAAAGCAAGTCCACATACTCAACTATCACTTAGTCCTTCATAATTTCTAACACTCACGCAATACTTGTGGTTACGGAGTTTTAATCGGACACAGAGAAAGATAGGGGCTTATAGTTTTGCCCCACAACCTTTTACCTCAAGGGTAATGTCAACAATAATAATTCATGCTCCCCTACATCCAATTAGATATATATATATCATGTCCTTTCCAACATGCTGGGCTTGCCAAAGGATAAAATGAAAAAGGAAAGGTGAAGATCACCGTGACTCTTGCATAAGGTACAGGATAATAATAAAAGATAGGCCCTACGTAGAGGGAAGCAGAGGTTGCCATGCGCTTTTATGGTTGGATGCACAAAATCTTAATGCAAAAGAACGTCACTTTATATTGCCCCTTGTATGTGAACCTTTATTATGCAGTCCGTCGCTTTTATTGCATCCACAACAAGTTCGTACAAAGCTTATTTCTCTGCACTAATAAGTCATGCATATTTAGAGAGCAATTTTTATTGCTTGCACCGATGACAACTTACTTGAAGGATCTTACTCAATCCATAGGTAGATATGGTGGACTCTCATGGCTAAACTGGTTTAAGGGTATTTGGAAGCACAAGTAGTATCTCTACTTGGTGCTGAGAATTTAGCTAGCATGAGGGGGAAGGCAAGCTCAACATGTTAGAGGAACAATGACAACATACTTTATCTCAGATATAAGAAAACATAACTCATTATGTTGTCTTCCTTGTCCAACATCAACTCTTTAGCATGTCATATTTTAATGAGTGCTCCCAAACATAAAAGATGTCAATGATAATATATCTATATGTGAAACCTCTCTCTCCTTATTACTTCCTATTAATTGCAATGATGACCAAAGCTATATTTGCCAACTCCCAATAACTTTTAATCATCATACTCTTTCTATGTGAAGTCATTACTTTCAATAAGACCAATATGAACTCTTTATTTCTTTTTATTCTTTTCTTTTATTCACTCAAGATCATGGCAAAATAATCAAGCGCTTGACTCAACACTAATCTTTATTATATATAGCTCACGGACTCGATTGCATAGAGGGATCATAAAGCAAAACTTAAAAACTAGATCATGCCATGACTTTATTCTACTATATCAAGATACTATACCGGGGCACCTCCCCCAAGCTTGGCAGTTGCCAAGGGGAGTGCCCATACCCATGTGATTATGTCTCCTTCTTTGTTGTTGGCGGTGGAGGTGTTGTTGATGATGCAAGCTTGTCGTCCACCTTCCACGGCATATGCTTACCCTCATAGAAGGATGATCGAGTCTCCGGAATCCTCAAATCTGCAACGGGAAGAGCTCGAAACGAAAACAGAGGATATTTGCATAATACGGTCGTCAAAACCTTCGGGAGAATATATAATGAATTTTTACCGACCAAAATACGTATCGTGCGAGAAAATGGAGTCCGGAGGACACACGGGGTGCTCACAAGGTAGGGGGGCGCGCCCAGGGGGGTAGGGCGCGCCCTCCACCCTCGCGGAGGCCTCGTGTCCTCCCCGGACTGCTACTTATTTTTCTATTTTTCTAAATATTCCAAAACGGAGAAATATTGACTTAGAATTTGTTTTGGAGTCGGTTTACTTACCGTAACACATACCTATTCCTTTTCAGATTCTGGAACATTCTGGAAAGTGTCCCTTATGCATTCCTCCGGGGTTACGGTTTCAATAATATTAGTTTCAACATTTATAGGATTACCTGCGATATAGTGTTTGATCCTTTGACCGTTTACCACCTTCGGATTTGTTCCTTCGAAGTTGTTGATTGTTATGGCACCGGAATGATAGACCTCCTCGATAACGTACGGACCTTCCCATTTAGAGAGAAGTTTTCCTGCAAAAAATCTTAAACGAGAGTTGTATAGCAATACATAATCACCTACATTAAACTCACGCTTTTGTATCATTTTCTCATGCCATCTTTTAACTTTTTCTTTAAACAACTTGGCATTTTCATAGGCTTGGGTTCTCCATTCATCAAGTGAGCTAATATCAAATAACCTCTTCTCACCGGCAAGTTTGAAATCATAGTTGAGCTCTTTAATAGCCCAATATGCCTTATGTTCTAGTTCGAGAGGTAAGTGACATGCTTTTCCATAAACCATTTTATACGAAGACATACCCATAGGAATTTTATATGCAGTTCCATAAGCCCATAATGCATCATCAAGTTTCTTGGACCAATTCTTTCTAGACCTATTAACAGTCTTTTGCAAAATTAACTTGAGCTCTCTATCACTCAATTCTACTTGACCACTAGACTGCGGGTGATATGGAGATGCAATTCTATGATTAACGTCATATTTAGCAAACATCTTATGGAAAGCACCATGAATAAAGTGTGAACCACCATCAGTCATTAAATATCTAGGGACTCCAAACCTCGGAAAAATAACTTCCTTAAGCATTTTGATAGAATTGTTATGATCAGCACTACTAGTTTGAATAGCTTCTACCCACTTAGTAACGTAATCAACAGCAACTAAAATATGAGTGTATCCATTAGAGGTAGGAAAAGGCCCCATATAATCAAAGCCCCAAACATCAAATGGTTCAATAACAAGTGAATAATTCATGGGCATTTCTTGACGTCTACT
Organism: Aegilops bicornis; assembly: GCA_021605145.1. Classification (NCBI taxonomy): domain Eukaryota; kingdom Viridiplantae; phylum Streptophyta; class Magnoliopsida; order Poales; family Poaceae; genus Aegilops; species Aegilops bicornis. The sequence continues at coordinate 345,226,227 of CM038670.1, forward strand.
AATATTACCAATTATTTGACATTCATCACAAGATAAAACAAACTTACGGGCATCCTTGAAGAGAGTAGGCCAATAAAAACCAGATTGCAATACCTTATGTGCAGTTCTATCTCCAGCGTGGTGTCCTCCATAAGCTTGGGAGTGACACTTGCGTAGGATCTGTTCCTGTTCATGCTCAGGTACACAACGTCTAATAACACCATCTACTCCTTCTTTATAAAGATGTGGATCATCCCAAAAGTAATGTCGCAAATCATAAAAGAACTTTTCTTTTGTTGGTATGTGAAGCTAGGTGGTATAAATTTAGCAACAATATAATTAGCATAATCAGCATACCATGGAGTGCTACGAGAAGTGCTTACGACATTTAATTGTTCATCTGGAAAGCTATCATCAATAGGTAGTGGGTCATCAAGAACATTCTCTAACCTAGATAAGTTGTCTGCAACGGGTTCTCGACTCCTTTTCTATCAACAATATGCAAATCAAATTCTTGCAGCAAGAGAACCCATCTAATAAGTCTAGGTTTAGCATCTTTCTTTTCCATAAGATATTTAATAGCAGCATGATCAGTGTGAATAGTTACTTTAGAATGAACAATATAGGGTCTGAATTTATCACAAGCAAATACAACTACTAAAAGTTCCTTTTCGGTAGTAGCATAATTTCTTTGAGCATTGTCTAGAGTCTTACTAGCATAATGGATAACATTTAGTTTCTTATCAACTCTTTGCCCTAGAACAACACCTACAACATAATCACTAGCATCACACATAATTTCAAAGGGTAAATTCCAATTAGGTGGCTGAACAATAGGTGCAGAGACTAATGCTTTCTTAAGTATTTCAAATGCTTCTACACAATCATCATCAAAGACAAATGGTACATGTTTTTGTAACAAATTAGTCAGAGGCCGAGAAATTTTTGAGAAGTCCTTAATGAACCTCCTATAAAACCCGGCGTGACCAAGGAAACTTCTTATACCTTTGATGTCCTTGGGACATGGCATCTTTTCAATAGCATCAACCTTGGCTTTATCAACTTCAATACCTCTTTCAGAAACTTTGTGTCCCAAGACAATACCTTCATTAACCATAAAGTGGCACTTTTCCCAATTCAAGACAAGATTAGTTTCTTCACATCTCTACAAAACTCGATCAAGATTGCTCAAGCAATCGTCAAAAGAGGAACCATAGACGGAAAAGTCGTCCATGAAAACCTCACAAATCTTTTCACAAAATTCAGAGAATATAGCCATCATGCATCTTTGAAAGGTAGCAGGTGCATTACATAAACCAAAAGGCATACGTCTATAAGCAAAAGTACCAAAAGGGCATGTAAAAGTAGTCTTTGATTGATCTTTAGCCGACCACGGTATTTGAGAGAAACCAGAATAACCACCTAGAAAGCAATAATGTGTATGTTTGCATAATCTTTCTAGCATTTGGTCAATAAAAGGTAAGGGGTAATGATCTTTATTAGTAGCTTTATTTAATTTGCAGAAATCAATTACCATCCTATAACCTATGATAATTCTTTGCGGAATTAATTCATCTTTATCATTAGGGACAACAGTAATACCTCCCTTCTTAGGGACACAATGGACAGGACTTACCCACTGACTATCAGCAACGGGATAAATTATACCTGCCTCCAGAAGCTTGAGTATTTCCTTTTTTACCACTTCTTTCATTTTAGGATTCAAACGCCGTTGAGGATCACAAACTGGTTTGGCATCCGCTTCTAAATTTATTTTATGCTGACATAGAGTGGGACTAATGCCCTTAAGATCATCAAGAGTATATCTAATAGCGGCACGATGCTTGTTCAGAGTTTTCAATAATCTTTCTTCTTCATGCTCTGAAAGGTTAGCACTAATAATAACAGGATATATTTTCTTTTCATCAAGATAAGCATACTTAAGATTATCAGGCAACGGTTTAAGCTCAAATACGGGAGCACCCTTGGGTGGAGGAGGATCCCCTAGGATTTCAATAGGCAAATTGTGTTTCAGAATAGGTTCTTGTTGAAAGAATACTTCATCTATTTCCCTTCTTTCTTTCATAAACATATCATTTTCATGGTCTAGCAAATAGTGTTCTAAAGGATCACTAGGAGGTACGGCAATAGAAGCAATACCAATAATTGCATCCTTACTAGGCAATTCTTCCTCACGATGCTGTTTACTAAATTTAGAGAAATTAAACTCATGAACCATATCATCCAAGCCAATAGTAACAACATTCTTTTCACAGTCTATCTTAGCATTAACAATATTCAAGAAGGGTCTACCAAATATAATGGGACAAAAGCTATCTTGTGGAGAACCAAGAACAAGAAAATCAGCGGGATATTTAGTTTTCCCGCACAAGACTTCAACATCTTTAACAATTCCCACTGGTGAAATAGTATCTCTATTGGCAAGTTTAATTGTAACATCAATATCTTCTATCTCAACAGGTGCAATTTCATGCTTAATTTCTTCATACAAGGTAATAGGAATAACGCTAGCACTAGCACCCATATCACGTAAGCCATGATAACAATGATCTCCTATTTTAACAGAAATAACGGGCACACCTACCACAGGTCTATGTTTATCTCTATCACATGATTTAGCAATTCTAGTAGTTTCACCAGAGAATTGAATGACATGCACATAAATATTATCAGACAAGAGATCTTTAACAATAGCAATATTAAGTTCTACTTTGACTTGCTCAGGAAGTGTATAAGTTCTAATATTGCTTTTATGAACAACAGTTGAAGCTTTAGCATGATCCTTTACTCTAACAGGGAAAGGTAGTTTCTCAACATAAGAGGTGGGAACAATAGGATCATTATAAGTGATAGTCTTTTCTTCAACTTTAATAGGTGCAGCTACTTTTACTTTTATGGGAGGATGATATTTAAACCACTTCTCCTTAGGGAGATCAACATAAGTAGCAAAAGATTCACAGAAAGAAGCTGCTATCTCAGAGTCAAGTCCATATTTAGTGCTAAACTTACGGAAAATATCGGTATCCATAAAAGATTTAACACAATCAAACTTAGGTGTCATACCTGACTCCTTACCTTCGTCGAGGTCCCAATCTTCATATTTGCGTTTAATTCTATCCAATAAATTCCATCTAAATTCAATAGGCTTCATCATAAAAGAGCCAGCACAAGAAGTATCGAGCATGGTTTGATTATTATGAGAAAGTCGAGCATAAAAACTTTGCATAATCACTTCTCTTGCGAGCTCATGATTGGGGCATGAATATAACATTGATTTAAGCCTCCCCCAAGCTTGAGCGATGCTTTCTCCTTCGTGAGGCCATAAATTATATATATAATTGCGATCACGATGAACAAGATGCATAGGGTAATACTTTTGATGAAATTCCAATTTCACTCTTTTATAGTTCCATGATCTCGTATCATCACATAGCCTGTACCATGTCAACGCGACTCCCTCCAAAGATAAAGGGAAAGCCTTCTTTTTAACAACATCATCGGGTATACCTGCAAGCTTAAATAGTCCACAAATATCATCCACATAGCATAGATGCTCGTCAGGATGCTTTGTTCCATCTCCTGTAAAAGTATTAGCCAGCATTTTTTCCATGATACCCGAAGGAAATTCAAAAGGAGTTTCATTTTCAATAGGTTCAGTATGTTGAGGAGCAACTCGTTGCTCTACTGGAAGGGGTGAAGATACCCCGAACAAGCCCCTCATAGAATTACTTTCCATAGTAACAAGTGGCAGAAAATTTCAGCACACTATATAAATTTTTCCTTGCCAAATTCCACCTACCAAAGGCGCTACACTCCCCGGCAACGGCGCCAGAAAAGAGTCTTGATGACCCACAAGTATAGGGGATCTATCGTAGTCCTTTCGATAAGTAAGAGTGTCGAACCCAACGAGGAGCAAAAGGAAATGATAAGCGGTTTTCAACAAGGTATTCTCTGCAAGTACTGAAATAAGTGGTAACAGATAGTTTTGTGATAAGGTAAATTGTAACAAGCAACAAGTAACAAAAGTAAATAAGGTGCAGCAAGGTGGCCCAATCCTCTTTGTAGCAAAGGACAAACCGGAACAAGCTCTTATAATAGGAAAAGCGCTCCCGAGGACATATGGGAATATCGTCAAGCTAGTTTTCATCATGCTCATATGATTCGCGTTCGGTACTTTGATAATTTGATATGTGGGTGGTGTCGGATCACGGGTTCCGGCAGACCCTTAAGGTTCGAACTCTGGGGTGCGCACGGAGATCCAACCCTCCACCGTCTCGTTCCTCGCCGAATCGCAGGGACCTAAACTACTAACAAGAACAACACAAGAGACACAAGATTTATACTAGTTTGGGCCACCGTTGTGGTGTAATACCCTACTCTAGTTTGTGGTGTGTGGATTTCCTCTGGGGCTGACGAAGAACAGTACAGGGAAGAACAGCCTCCCGAGGGTCTGTTCTTGGTGTGTGTGATGAACTGCTAAGTGGTGCCCCGTCGCCCTAGCTCGAGGAACGGGTTTCTCTCTCTCTCTCTCTGTGGATTCCGAATGCTCTATCCGATCGTCCTCCGTCCCCCCTTTTATAGGCGAACGCCCTGGGCCTCTTCCCAAATATTGAGCGGGAAGGGCGCCAACAATTGGCCATTTTGAAGGGGAACAACGGGTACACTTATCCTGACTAAAGTTGGTCCTCGCCTGCCAAAGGCTCTGGTGATGGCGCCTGCTTGGGCTCCATGATGACTGCATTCCAGCCGTTGGGGCTGGTCTTGGTCTTGTTGCACCAAGCGGATGCCTTTGCTTGATACCCTTGCTGCGCTTGCCCCTTTGCACCAAAGAGGAAAGGAGGACGCCTTCTGGTCGGGCGCTCGATCGGCGCCCTTGGTCGTCATGGCTTGCGTCACGGGCACCTCGCGAGGTACCCCGCCTTGAACTCTCCGCCTCCTCGTGAGCCAGCCTGACGAGGCCGCGCTTGAGGAAGCTCCTAGTCGTCCGCCCCGCGAGGCTTGACCCCTCGCGAGGGTCTTGAGCTTGTGTTGACGAAGATGGGCCGTCCTGGGCCTCCTTTGAGCCACGCCGCAGGCCGCAGGCAGGCAAGTCTGGGGACCCCCGTTCCCAGAACGCCGACAGTAGCCCCCGGGGCCACGACGTGCCCGGACTTGGCCGTGCAGAGAGGCGAAAGGGCAAGTCGCGGCGGCGTGGCCCTAACAGCTGCGGCCTTTTGGGCGCCCGGCGTGTTGATTGATTGACGTATGGCGCACTTGCAACCGCGCGGGTTGATAATAGAGCGGCATCTCGCTTGCCTCCTTTACTTTCTCCAGTTGCTGCTCAGATCCCCTTTCTTGCGCCTCTCCTTCCTGCTTCCAAGACTTCCAGATCCACTCTGCCTCCGTGCCCTAGCCAGTCATGGCTCGTCGTCAAACCCCGGCCGGAGCCTTGTACTCTCCTGCCTTGGACCCGCCGAATGTGTCAGCGGTGAGCCTTGCCCTGATGCGCCGGCTGGCGGAGGCGCAGGGCGTCAGCGGAACAGCGGTGTTCAAGGCCGGCTCCTCCGCCCCTGAGGGTCGGGGGAGTACCTTCTACCCGTTCTTCGCGGGCGCCATTATTGCTGGTCTGTCGCCTCCCTTCTCTGAGTTCTTCTTCTCCATCCTGCGCCATTACAACATTCACGCTCTGCACCTCCATCCCAACTCCATCCTTCTCCTGGCAATCTTTGCCTACTATTGTGAGGCCCATGTTGGGGTGAAGCCCTCGGTGGCCTTGCTGCGCCACTACTTCTTCCTCCGATTCTCCCGTGGTCCCGTCTCCGGCGCGAAGCCACCGCCTCTGGCGGAGCCATTGCCATTCGAACACCGGGAAGTGGATTGAGGGCTTCAGGAGCAAGTGGGTCTTGGTGGATGCCGGGCGGATCCACCTCGATCGATCCTGCCCACGGAGCCCGCCGAGAGCTCCGACGACTGTCCCGGGCGAAGCCGGGATCCTCATGGCTAGTCTTTGGAGAGGATCGACGCAGATCTGAAGCCGGACGATGCGGCGGCGGCGAAGCTGACCGGTGTGTCGTTGCTGAGGGAGTTCCTGGAGCACCAACTGGCTCTGCTTCGCCAAGATTTCGCTTCGATGTGGAGGCCTAACCCGAGCCCCGTGGCCCTGGCCGGCGAGGATCTGGTGACGGTCCTCCAGTCCTTGGTAGGAGGCGATGTGGCGAGACCGGAGGGCGCCCCCGCGCCCCTATTTCTTCGCGAGGATTGGGAGCAGGTTGTGGTGTCCATGCCCGCCTTCAATGGGGACGGGCTCGTGCCTGCGGAGGCTCCGGAGGACCTGGTGGACGTGCCCTGTTCCTACTCCAGCGAAGAGGTGGAGGAAAGGGAGCCAGGAGAGGGGGTTGATTCGGGGGCGGAGTCAAGGGCTCCCTCCCTGCGGCGCAGGCCCCGCGTTCTGCGCCTCCCCGAAAGTGACGATGACGAAGATGAGGATGAGCAGGGAGGCAAGATCCTGCCCCCGATCCCGAAGAAGGACCAGACTGGGCTGGTCCCATGGTCCGCCTGCCCGAGGCGATCGGCCGACGCTACCGCTCCTGTTCCCGTTGAAGCCGATCCCTGCAGCCGGCTCTCGGGCTTCAAGTATGGCCGGAGGCTGCTCGAGTCCACCAGTGACGACCTGTAAGTGCCCGCTTCCTGTCTTGATTATTGCTTTGTTGACGAGATCTGATGTCCATGCTCTTCGGTCAGGCTGGCGCCTGCGGTGAAGAAGCTGAAGGGCGCTCCTAAGGCCCCATCCGTGGTGGTGCCTTTGCCCGAAAAGGAAGACGGCCCCGACGCCCAGGCCTCTCCTGCCCGGGCGTCCTCGCGAGGCCTGGCTGAGCCAGGCTGGGCGAAGCTCAGCCCCTTGTCCCAAGCGATTCCCAAAGGCGGCATTCTTGGCGCAGCCTCCACCGTCGCCGTGGCGCGCCCGGTTCCGCCTCGAGGCGCGATGGTTACGCCTCCGCCAACTCCTCCTACTCCGCCTACTGCTGTCTCCGACTCCTCCTGCGGTCTGGACTGCTTCTGCTGGCTGGACCCGGCTGCGGCGAGATCTTCTAGGCGCCGACCCTCGCTTGGTGGCCGGGCGCCTGGAGCTGGCCTCTGGCTGGATTCGTGCCGACGCTTTGATTCGGGCGGCGCTGGTCTAGGCTTCGACGGCCTGTGACGAGGAGAAGCATGCTGTTTGCGAGGTGAAGGTAGCCCGCGATGCTGCCCAGGGGGAGGCAGCCAGCGTCCGAGGTCGCTGCGAGACGATGGAGGGTGAGCTGAAGGGCCTGCAGAACCAGCTCGCCGAGGAGGCTCGCCTCCGCCAGGAGCAGGAGGAAGGCATGAAGGCTCGTGAGGCGGCCATCAAGGACCTGGAGGCCAAGCTGAAGAAGCGCCGCGACCGTCTTGACGCGTTGGGGCATGAACTGGAGGCGAGGAAGGTCGAGCTGGACGCCAAGGCGCGGGTTCTGGCTGAAGACGGCGTGGCCTTCATGGATATGGAGGTGAAGGCTCGCGTCTTGCTGAGGGAGCTTTATGACAGCGCCCTGGAGAGCCCACTGGCCGGCGCGGAGGACGGCCCCGCCAAGCTGCTTCCCTTCATGATCCGCGCTCTTGAAGATGTCTCCCTTGGTCTTGGCCCCACGGCTGAGGCCGAGGCGCGGGTCTTGTCTTCTGCCGCACTGACGCGGATCCTCACCCACATCTATCTTCGCGACCCAAGCGTCGACATGGACAGCCTGCTGGAGCCAGTGAGCGGCGAGCACGCAGCTGCCGCTGTCGAGGCTGTGAAGGGTCGCGCGGAGGCTCTGGGAAGTTCTGTGCCTTCAGACCAAGCCGGGCGAGGCGCTGCCGGCCCTACTGCTTCACGAGGCGCGCCCACTCCGCGCTGCTCCACCGCCGACAAGTGACTCCGCTGTGGCTCTTGCCTTGCTTGTAACTCCTGCACATGTATCATGCCTCGGGGAGGCGTTTAAACTTGCGTTTGGCACTGCGATAACAGTGTGGACTGTAATATTTGCTTTTGAATTCCTTGAAATTTGTGCTTCCTACTTGCTTATGTTCCACGCCGCAGAGCCGGCCTCACAAGATACCTCAGTCATTGTTAGCCCCGATCGGAAACCAGGGCGGGACCAAGGGGTGAGGGGCTACGTGACAAGTTAGGCTCTGAGTCGCGATGCTCAGGAGTCCCCTTGGCGCCTGAACAGCAAGTAGGGAGGTGAGGCGCGGACGGATCCACCGTTCTACATCTGCAGAGCCCGGCCCCGCGCATACCCCAACCGCCGTTAGCCTTTCGGAACTAAGGGGTGAGGGGCTACGTGACCAGTTAGGCTCCTGAGTCGCGATGCTCAGGAGTCCCCCTTGACGCTCAAACGGCATGCGTACCTTGGCTCCGCTCGGGGAGTGGTGTGCGACGAACCAGGCCTGAGGGGCCTGGCTGGGTGGCGTGCATCTGGGCGTGACCCAGGCGCAGCCCCCGTGCCCAGCCTCGGCTGGCGCTCCCGAGAGGAGGCGTTGCGACGAGGCCAGACACTGAGCTCTGGGCTCCCTGAGGTTGACACGACCCAGAGGCCACCCTCAGTTGTTTATCACCAGCGCGGAGCATAGCGCTTCCGCATGCGTACGGGCATAGCCGCTCCTTGGCAGTGTCGTCAGCCAGCACGGAGCATGGTGCTTCCACTAGAACGTGGGAGGGGGCTCCCCTCCGGGAGGAGCCCCCGGGGCGTATACAGCCCCACCCTGACACGTGGCTGGCACGGTAGGGCTAGACGAGGTGTATCTGGGCACCCGTGAGCCAGCGCGGGACTCACGAGGCCCTACCTCAAGGTGGGTTGCGCCTGGCTCTGGGCCTTATCTTCGGCGTGTTCCTGCAAAAATGGCTAGATGCCGGTGCTCACGTCTTGGGTCCGGCTCTCGGGCTGGTCTCTATCGTCGCTGGCAAGCCAGGTCGCGATGCCATGGAAAAGACCAGAGGGTGAGGGCGGGAGAGCCGGTAGGAGCCCTGAGTCGCGATGCTCAGGCACCCCCCCTTTAACGCGCAAGCTAGATTAGATGACACAACTCTACGTCCTCGGGTCCCGGCTCTCGGGCTGGTCTCTACCGTCGCTGGCAAGCCAGGTCGCGATGCCATGGACAAGAACAGAGGGTGAGGGCGGGAGAGCCGGTAGGAGCCCTGAGTCGCGATGCTCAGGCACCCCCCCTTTAACGCGCAAGCTGGGTCGGAGGCAACAACTCTACGTCCTCGGGTCCCGGCTCTCGGGCTGGTCTCTACCGTCGCTGGCGAGCCAGGTCGTGATGCCATGGACAAGACCAGAGGGTGAGGGCCGGAGAGCCGGTAGGAGCCCTGAGTCGCGATGCTCAGGAACCCACCCTTTAACGCGCAAGCTGGATTGGATGACAAAACTCTACGTCCTCGGGTCCCGGCTCTCGGGCTGGTCTCTACCGTCGCTGGCAAGCCAGGTCGCGATGCCATGGACAAGACCAGAGGGTGAGGGCCGGAGAGCCGGTAGGAGCCCCGAGTCGCGATGCTCAGGCACCCCCCCTTTAACGTGCAAGATTTCGCCACCCAGGAGAAGGCACCAAATAACAAGCATGGTGGAGCATAATCCTAAGGAAAACGCATGAAGGATACATGCCGCTGGGACTGGCCCGAGCGGCTTGGGGATGATGCAGCCCGAGGGGCGCCCCCAACAGGGTAAGCTAAGGACATGAAACAAAAGGGATACATGCCGCAGGGACGGACCCACGCGGCACAGGAATAATGCGACCTCAAGGCGCTCCCAGAAATAAAACTTAAAGATGTCACTGGTGATGTTGGGGATGAAGGGTTGTTGATGTAGCAGACTCGGTGGGCTGCAGAGCCGATCCTCACGAGCCCCTGTGCTCGGGGGCCTCGGGAGGCTCGGAGGCGCTGGGCGGCCCCTCACGAGCCATCTCCATCTCCGCCAGGGCTGCGACGGCGTGCGACCTCTTGAGCCTCCAGGATGGTCCTCATGAGACGCTGGTGTGCAGCAGCCGCGTTTGGCGAGCCATAAGGCATCCGTGACGTAGGCAGGGGCGGGCCCTCGCAACGTCCCACTCGCGAGGGCCAGAGGCGCTCTTGAGATGCGGCTCGGTTGAGCCCTGGTGTGTCGATGCAGACGCGCAGCCCACCATCCTCGCCTAGATGGGGGGCCACAGCGGGTAGGCGGCGGCTGCCCCTCATGACCCTTGACTCCTGTAACTCCTGAATGGACTTGCTGATGAACTCTCGGGGGTTCTGTCCTCCTGGTCTTGCTCCTGCTTGAGGAAAAGTGCTTCGAAACACGCCTCCACGTAGTGCCCAAGCGCCTCCCTCGAGACCTTGGTGAGGTCGGTGGCCCTCCAGGGGAGAGCCTCCGAGCCCTGCCTGAGGAGGGCGCCGGGCGCACTTTCCTATGCGATGGAAGGAGGCTCCCCCTGGCCCGGCGCGGGCCCTGAGGGGCCTGTCTCTTGATGAGCCGGGCCGGTCGATGTCTTCTTCTTCTTGGGTGCTGCCTCGGGAGGCGTCCTGCTGCTGTGGTGCAGGTCTTCCAATGATGCGGCCTGAAAGGCTCGCTTCCAAGGAGCACATCGTGCATCTCTCTCTTCACAGGGCACCGTGATGACCCTACCGCTTCCTGGCATCTTCAGGATGTTATAGCCATGGTGGGTCACAGCCATGAACTTGGCCAACGCTGGGTACCCGAGGATGGCGTTGTACGGTAGGCGAATGTGGGCGATGTCGAAGTCGATGAGCTCGGTGTGGTAGTTGTCGCGGGCCCCGAAGGTGACAGGAAGGCGGACCTGCCCGATCGGGACCGTGGAGCCGTCGGTGACTCCGGAGAAGGGCTTGGTTGGCTGAAGCTGGCTGTAGGGCACTTGAAGATTGTTGAAGGTCTGCACGGACATGACGTTGATCCCTGCTCCGCCGTCGATGAGGGTCTTGGTGACCAGCATGTTTCTGATGATTGGGGAGCAAAGCATTGGGAGAACTCCGGCTATGGCTGCGCACTTGAGCTGATCCACTGAGCTGAACGTGATGGCGCACGCCGACCACCTGAGAGGGCGCGTGGACTCGAGCTTGGGGAGGACTGCATTCACTTCATGGGCGAACTGCTTGAAGATGCGGTGGGAAGCTGGGGCTTGGGCTCCGCCCAGGATGCAGGCGATCGCGCGCGCTTCATGGAAGCCCCACCCTCGGCCCCGATGATGGCGGTCTTCGATTCTCCTTGGTGGCGGCGGCGTGAGGGAGGCCTGCGTTCCCTTGCGGGCGATCCTCACGAGGCTGATCCCTCCAGCCCCCCTCGCGAGGTGGGTCTTGCGAGCGGTCCTCGCGAGGTTGGTCGCGCCACCCTTGGCGCAGGCCGCGGTCCTGCATTTCTTCCTCCTCCTCGGCTGTAGCCCCGGTCGCTGCGCTCAGGGCGTCTGCAAACCCTTCCTTCGCGCACGGCCCGGAGCTCTTGACATTCATTGGTGTTGTGGGTGTGGAGGTCGTGGTACACGCAGTACCGGCTGCCCTTGGAAGACTCGGGCTGATCTCTGCCCCGCTTGGTGTCTGGTTCGGCCGCGAGTACGGCAGCCCCCTTGCGCTTTACCTCCTTGTTCTTGGACTTCTTCAATTCGTGGTTGGGTTTTTGTCTTTCGTTTTTGCATTTTGTCCATGTCATGCATCTCATATCATGTCATCACGTGCATCTCATTTGCATACGTGTTCGTCTCATGCATCCGAGCATTTTCCCCGTTTTCCGTTTTGCAATCCGGCACTCCTATGTCCCCCGGCGTCCCCTTTTACATTTTTCCGTGAGCGGGTATTAAACTTTCTCGGAATGGACCGAGGTTTGTCAAGTGGCCTTGGTACACCACCGGTAGACCACCTGTCAAGTTTCGGGTCATTTGGAGTTCGTTTGGTACTCCAACGGTTAACCCACTCTCGCAAAGGCCTCTTTTAAGTTGCAGCCCAACACCCCTCCAAAACAGCCCAATTACCCATCTAAGTCACTTCCATGCTCTCCGTCGTTCGATCACGATCGTGTGGGCGAAAACTAGACCTCATTTGGAGCTTCCTAGCTCCTTCTACCTATAAAAACACCCCTCCCCCGAAATCCCGGATCATTTCGTACCCTAACCCTAGCCCCGCTCCTCTCTGCCGCCGAACACCGTCCGCACCGGGCCGGACGTGTCCGCCCGCCGCCTCCGGCCACTCGCGCGCCGCCACATGGGCGTGCCCACCCAGCAGCGCCGCCGCGGCCTTGAGCCCAGCCCGGCCCCCGCGGCCGCGTCCGCCGCCGAAGCCCGCCGTCGCCTGCGCCGTTGCCGCCGCCATCGCCGGCGTCGGCCGCGCCCCCAGCAGCTCTCCCCGCCCGGCCGCCGTGTCCTCGCCAGCGCCACGCCTCGAGGCCGCCGTGGCTCCCAGCGCCCAGCCGCCTCCCGATCCGCCCGCCGCCCGGTGCTCGGCCTCCTCGTCGCCGGCGCGACCCGGCCACCGCCGCCATGACCCGGCCGGACGCCGCCCCGGCCGCCTCCTCTGCTCCCCGTCGCCGGCGCCTCCTCCCCAAGCTCCGGCGAGCCCGTGCCTCTCCGGCGTCCTCCTCGGCCACAGTTCCGGCGAGATCCAAGCCAGCTCCGGCGAACCTCGAAACCCGTGCCCGTTGACTTTCTCCCGGGGTGAGAGATCCACCAAGTCCCGAATCTGTGTAATTTTCATGCCATGTTCATGGCATCATATCTCTGTATCCGTAGCTCCGTTTCGTGCGTGCAATAAGTCAAATTGTTCGCCTCGATATGTAGATCATTTCATCTCATTGCATCATTTTCATTTGAGCTCATCTTGCTGCCCGAAACGCTGTTTGAAGAGGGCTATGTGATGTGTTAGTTTCAGATTCTTATCAGAACATGCACTTTTGTCATTTTTGCCATGGTTGATGTGTGCACCCTATGAACTTGAGTCCTACATGTGTTTTGTAATATGCCATGCTGTCTTTACAGGGGTGTATGCCATGTATTTTTGTGATATCTGTGGTGACTAGAACAAGCATGCAAACTAGGCTTCATGTTGTTGCTGATTTCAGCCCCTGTTTTGCTGATATTTTTATGCCATGTTAACTTGGTGCTACCGAGAGATCCATGGATATTTTGAGATACTTCAGTAAGGATGTTTTGAACATATGGTTATTCTATATCCATCCATGCCCTTGTTTGCAATTATGGAGTGCCATATGTTGAGTCAATCGAGCTCTACTTTTGCTATAAACTGTTTCCTGGCAGATTGTTTACATGTTATTCAATTTTGCCAAGGTTGTTGTAGTTGATCCGTGTATGCTATGATGTTGTTCTTGCCATGTGTAGCTTCTATGCCATGTCTTCTTGATGGATGTCTGCTTAGTTTATCATGAAATGCTCTGTAGTGAGTGCATCGAGCTCTTAAACATACCTACTTGTTATCAATTTTTGTCATGCCCTGTTGCTGAATCTGTTAACGAAACTTGCTATTTTGACATGGGTGTTATTATATTTTCTGATCCCTTTTGGCTCATGGTAAGTAAGGGACTTTTGTTCTATGCTTCGAGTAGATTCATGTGATGCCTTGTTTTGCTATTATAAGTTCCTGTAACATGTCGTTTGCTTGCTCTGAACATTGCCTCCTGATGCTGATTCTGCCATGTTCAGCTGATATATTTTGCACTTTTGCCATGCTTGTTTGGACCGTTTATGGTGTGAATTAGCCGTAGCTCAGTGCTTATCTTTTGTCAAGCATCTTGAGTAGATCACTGCCATATGCTTTTCTGGTACATTTGGGTGCAGTAGCTTAATCTCTTGTTGCTTGCTAAGTGGTATCATGCTGTTAATGGCAGATTTGTGTTGTTCTTGTTTTGCATGTCATTTGCAAACCGTGCATCCGATTCCGGTGATCTTTATATCGATTTCAACTGAAATCATCTCACCTTTCCAGCGGCGTACTTGGTTTGCCAAGATGATGCCTGATTCATCTTTTCTTTCCGGAGCACGCATATGCATTGCATATCACATCTCGCATATCATGCCATGTTTTGCATCATGTTGCTTGTGCATTGCACCGTGATTTATTGTGGTTCCATTGTTTGTGTTCTTGCTTTGGGTAGAGCCGGGAGGCGAAATGCGTGAACGAGGAACCTGTTGAGAACGCTTACGAGGATGAAGCTTTCGACAACTCTGAGAACCTTGCAGGCAAGATGACCATACCCTCGAAATCACTTCTATTTTTGCTTGTTAGATGCTCGCTCTTTTGCTATGCCTATGCTACGATGCCTATCACTTTCTTATCATGCCACCCATATTGCCATGTCAAACCTCTAACCATCCTTTCCTAGCAAACCGTTGTTTGGCTATGTTACCGCTTTGCTCAGCCCCTCTTATAGCGTTGCTAGTTGCAGGTGAAGATGAAGTTTGTTCCTTGTTGGAACATGGAGATGTTGTTCCCTAGTTGCAGTCTATAATTAATGCATCTATATACTTGGTAAAGGGTGGAAGGCTCGGCCTTATGCCTGGTGTTTTGTTCCACTCTTGCCGCCCTAGTTTCTATCATACCGGTGTTATGTTCCTTGATTTTGCGTTCCTTACACGGTTGGGTCATTTATGGGACCCCCTTGACAGTTCGCTTTGAATAAGACTCCTCCAAAGAAGGCCCAACATTGGTTTTACCATTTGCCACCTAAGCCTTTTCCCCGGGTTTTCGCGAGCCGAGGGTCATCTTTATTTAACCCCGGGCGGTGCTCCTCCGAGTGTTGGTCCAAACTAGACCACCGTCGGGACCCTCCTTGGCAACACAGGGTCACGTTGGTACCAGACGCTTCGCTTATCCGGTGTGCCACGAGAACGAGATATGTGCAGCTCCTATCGGGATTTGTCGGCACAATCGGGCGGCTTTGCTGGTCTTGTTTTATTGCTTTGTCGAAATGTCTTGTAGTCCGGGATTCCGAGATCGATCGGGTCTTCGGAGAAGGAATATCCTTCGTTGACCGTGAGAGCTTATTATGGGCTAAGTTAGGACATCCCTGCAGGGTATTATCTCTCGAAAGCCGTGCCCGCGGTTATGAGGCAGATGGGAATTTGTTAATGTCCGGTTGTAGAAAACCCGAAGTTGACCTTAATTAATACACATCAACCGCGTGTGTAAACGTGATGGTCTCTTCTCGTGAGTCCGGGAAGTGAACACGGTGTTGGAGTTATGTTTGACGTAAGTAGTTCAGGATCACTTCTTCATCGCTACTAGCTTCACGACCGCTTTGCTTCTCTTCTCGCTCTCTTTTGCGAAGGTAGCCACCATATATGCTAGTCGGCGTCTGCAGCTCCACCTCACAACTCTGTCCTTCCTATAAGCTTAAATAGTCTTGATCTCGCGGGTGTGAGATTGCTGAGTCCCCGTGACTCACAGATTCTACCAAAACAGTTGCAGGTGTCGACGATGCTAGTGCAGATGACGCAACCGAGCTCAAGTGGGAGTTCGACGAGGAACGTGGTCGTTACTATGTGTCTTTTCCTGATGATCAGTAGTGGAGCCCAGTTGGGACGATCGGGGATCTGTGTAGCATTTGGGATATCTTCTTTATTTTGGTTCCGTAGTCGGATCTTGAGTGTAATCTGAATGATGGATGTTTATTTATGTATTGTGGGAAGTGGCGACTGTAAGCCAAGTATGTATCTCTTTCCCTTATGTATTACATGGGTTGTGTGAAGATTACCTCACTTGCGACATTGATTTCAATGCGGTTATGCCTCTAAGTCGTGCTTCGACACGTGGGAGATATAGCCGCATCGAGGGCGTTACAGCGCCCCTCCTCAGCCCGGGCGCACTTGGTCGCCAAGTTGAACAGCTCCAAGGAGGTGCACAGATCTTCATGCATCGCCACCTCCTCCTTCATCTTGACGTCGCGCACGCCGTCGGAGAAGGCAGAGATGATGGCCTCCTCCGTCACCACAGGGATCTTGAGGCGCGTTGTTGAAGCGCTGGATGTACTTTTGCAGGGTTTCCCCTGGCTACTGCTTGATTCTGCGCATGTCGCTCACGGCGGGTGGCCGGTCGCGAGTGCCTTGGAAGTTGGCGATGAAGCGGGTGCGCATCTCTGCCCAGGAAGAGATCGTGCCTGGGGCCAGATTCAGGAGCCAGGTGCGGGCTCCGTCCTTGAGCGCCATGGGAAACCAGTTCGCCATGACCTTTTCATCTCCGTTGGCAGCCTCAATGCCCAGCTCGTAGAGCTGGAGGAACTCCGTAGGGTCTGTCGTGCCGTCGTAGCGTGGGGGCAGGTCTGGCTTGAACTTGGCGGGCCACGCGATGCCGCGCAACTCAGTGGTGAAGGCGCGGCAGCCCGCCGTGGCCGCGGGGGGCCTCGGACGGCAGAGAGCTTGGTCTTGCAGGCCTCCCTGCGCCGCGGCTGGGGGCAGCGCAGGGTCTTGACGTGCTGGAGCGGGGAGCACTCGGGCAGCTTCTTGTGGTCGAGGAACTTCTTGGTAGCTCTGCTCTGCCCGCCGCGGCGCTGGTGGAGCGGGTTCCGCCAGGGCGCGCGCTTGGGGCTGTGGCGCCCGTCTTGAGGAGGCGGCTGAGCGCCCGGGAGCTTCATCGCCGCAGCGGCGAGTGCGGTCTGTGAAACTTTCTGGCTGAGGTCACCTCCGCAGCACGGACGAGCTTCGGCGACGCGGTCGAGCCATTCTTCGTGAGACGTCGTCGACGGGCGGTAGCGCAGGAGTTCGTTAGCCCACGATGAGTGCAGCTCGGGCCTCCATGGCGCGCTGTGAAGCGCACTGTGACGAAGAACCAGCGGGGTGTCGCGAAAGCGTGGCGGTGCGGCCGTCCCGCCTCATGGACGGAGTCTTTGGGGCGGCGCTTGCTGCTCGTTCCCGGGCGGTGGCGGCAACGCCGGTGACGAGAGCAGCGAGGGCGTCTGCCCGGCGAAAGCCGTCTGGCGGCGTGGGAAGCGAAGCGGCTCGGCGCGAGCCCGACGAAGCGTCGAACATGGTGGCGGTGGTCGGGAAGAACAAGGCGACGAAAAGTAGATTCCGGCGCACCTACCGGGCGCGCCAAATGTCGGATCACGGGTTCCGCAGACCCTTAAGGTTCAAACTCGGGTGCGACGGAGATCCAACCCTCCACCGCCTCGTTCTCGCCGAATCGCAGGGACCTAAACTACTAACAAGAACAACACAAGAGACGCAAGATTTATACTAGTTCGACCACCACTGTGGTGTAATACCCTACTCTAGTTTGTGGTGTGTGGATTGCCTCTGGGTTGACGAAGAACGGTACAGGGAAGAACAGCCTCGCGAGGGTCTGTTCTTGGTGTGTGTGATGAACTGCTAAGTGGTGCCCCGTCGCCCTAGCTCGAGGAACGGGTTTCTCTCTCTCTCTCTGTGGATTCCGAATGCTCTATCCGATCGTCCTCCGTCCCCCCCTTTTATAGGCGAAGGCCCTGGGCCTCTTCCCAAATATTGAGCGGGAAGGGCGCCAACAATTGGCCATTTTGAAGGGGAACAGCGGGTACACTTATCCTGACTAAAGTTTGTCCTCGCCTGCCAAAGGCTCTGGTGATGACGCCTGCTTGGGCTCCACGATGACTGCATTCCAGCCGTTGGGGCGGTCTTGGTCTTGTTGCACCAAAGCGGATGCCTTTTCTTGATACCCTTGCTGCGCTTGCCCCCCTTTGCACCAAAGAGGAAAGGAGGACGCTGCTGGCCGGGCGCCTCGATCGGGCGCCCTTGGTCATCATGGCTTGCGTCACGGGCACCTCGCGAGGTACCCGCCTTGACCTCTCCGCCTCGATGAGCCATCCTGACGAGGCCGCTACCGAGAAGCTCTTGGTCGTCCGCCCCGCGAAGCTTGGTCCCTTGCGAGGGTCTTGAGCTTGTGTTGACGAAGATGGGCCGTCCTGGGCCTCCTTTGAGCCACGCCGCAGGCCGCAGGCAGGCAAGTCTGGGGACCCCCGTTCCCAGAACGCCGACAGGTGGACCGGTGCTTGGGTGCTGTTCTTACTTGAACAAGCATCCCACTTATGATTAACCTCTATTGCAAGCATCTGCAACTACAACAAAAGTATTAAGGTAAACCTAACCATAGCATGAAACATATGGATCCAAATCAGCCCCTTACGAAGCAACGCATAAACTAGGGTTCAAGCTTACATCACTCTAGCAACCCATCATCTACTTATTACTTCCCAATGCCTTCCTCTAGGCCCAAATAATGGTGAAGTGTTACATAGTCGACGTTCACATAACACCGCTAGAGGTTAGACAACATACATCTTATCAAAATATCGAACGAATACCAAATTCACATGACTACTAATAGCAAGACTTCTCCCTTGTCCTCAGGAACAAACGTAACTACTCACAAAGCATATTCATGTTCATAATCAGAGGGGTAATAATATGCATAAAGGATCTGAACATATGATCTTCCACCAAATAAACCAACTAGCATCAACTACAAGGAGTAATCAACACTACTAGCAACCTACTAGCACCAATCCAGGACTTGGAGACAAGAATTGGATACAAGAGATGAACTAGGGTTTGGAGATGAGATTGTGCTGGTGAAGATGTTGATGGAGGTTGCCCTCCCCGATGAGAGGAGCGTTAGTGATGATGATGGCGATGATTTCCCCCTCCCGGAGGGAAGTGTCCCCGGCAGAACAGCTCCGTCGGAGCCCTAGATTGGTTCTTCCAAGGTTCCGCCTCATGGCGGCGGAGTCTCGTCCTGAAAGGTTGCTTATGATTTTTTTTCCCATCGAAATACTTCATATAGGAGAAGATGGACGTCGGAGAGCCACCAGGGGGCCCACGAGGTAGGGGGCACGCCCCCACCCTCGTGAGCAGGGTGTGGGCCCCCTGGCCTTCATCTTCGGCGATGATTTTTCTTTATTTATTTTAAGGTATTCCGTGGAGTTTCAGGACTTTTGGAGTTGCGCAGAATAGGCCTTCAATATTTGCTTCTTTTCCAGCCCAGAATTCCAGTTGCCGGCATTCTCCCTCTTCATGTAAACCTTGTAAAATAAGAGAGAATAACCATAAGTATTGTGACATAACGTGAAATAATAGCCCATAATGCGATAAATATCAATATAAAAGCATGATGCAAAATGGATGTATCAAGGTGTCGAGCGAGCCACTCGTCACGGATATTATGCTTGAAAGCCGCTAGGGCTTCGCGTCCGGACAGTCAACTATTTGGTTCTTTTCAGTGAGGAACCGAGTCCAGAATTTCCTGGCTGACTCTCCGAGCTGTTGAGTGATGTGGCTCAAGTCATCGGCGTCAGGTGGTCGCACATATGTGCCTTGGAAGTTGTCGAGGAATGCGTCTTCCAGGTTTTCCCAACTGCCAATGGAATTGGCTGGCAGGCTATTTAGCCAGTGTCGGGCTGGTCTTTTGAGCTTAAGGGGAAGATATTTGATGGCGTGCAGATCATCTCCATGGGCCATGTGAATGTGGAGAAGAAAATCTTCGATCCATACTGCGGGGTCTGTTGTGCCATCGTATGATTCGATGTTTACGGGTTTAAACCCTTCTGGGAATTCATGATCCATTACTTCGTCAATGAAGCAAAGGGGGTGCGCGGCGCCTCTGTGCCGGGCTATGTGGCTATGCAAGTCGAATTGCTCTGGGTGGCTATATTCGGCCCGGCCGGACTTGTTGAAGGTGTGTCCGGCATGACGGTCCTCGTCGTGTACCGAGGCGCGCCCTCGCGATCCGTAGATCGATCTTGGCTGTCCCGTTTTGTTGCCCCGGGCCGTAGTATGTTGGCGTGGGGGTGTTGGCTGGTATGCGGACTGGTATGCCGTTTTATCCCGGCCACGAGGTGGCCGGTCAGCCGTATGGTGCTCAAGTCCGTATTCCTCGGACTTCCGTCCATCTATCTATGAGCAGATCTTGATCAGCTTGGAGTTGCTGCTGTTTCTTTTTCAGGCTCCTCACAGTGGCTATAAGCCGACGCTTGAAGCGCTCCTGCTCTACGGGATCCTCAGGCACGCCGAACTCGTCGTCGCCGAGGCTAATCTCGTCTTTGGAGGGGGGCATGTAGTTGTCCTCCTCCGGGTATTCTTCCGTCGCCTGTTCTTCTGGGATGACCTGCTCATCCTCTTGTTCGGCCTGCTCGAAGGCGGGCTGATCAGGGTTGTATTCTTCTTCGGCACCATTCGGATTGTTTTCATCTCCTGGGACGGTATTGGTGTGGCGGGGCTTGGAGTGGCGCCGACGGCGCCCATTCTTTGCTTTTTTCTCTAAGGTTTTATCCTCCGTTGCCTCGTCACCATTTGTTTCCTTTGGAGTGTCCACCATATATATATATATATATATATATATATATATATATATATATATATATATATATCATAAGAAGAGGTGGTTGTCCACTGCCCAGTGTGCGGTGCTTCATGTTCTTCTCCTGCATCTTCGTCCATACTGTCGATGTCTTCGGAGTCGAAGTCATCGACCGTGGCAATGAAGTGGGTGGTGGGTGGGCAACGAATTCCTTCGTCGTCTGCCTCCCACTCGAGCCGGACATAGTTCGGCGAAGAGCCTCCTGAGAAAGAGAGAGAATTTAATGAGTGCAGTATGTCGCCAAAGGGCGAGTGCTGGAAAATATCCGCCGCGGAGAACTCCATTACCAGAGCCCAACCTGGCCCGATGGGCTCGGGAGTGTGCGGAGGGGAAGCAACGTTCGGATACGAATCCAGGGGTTCGGAGTTGCGGCCCACCGCAAAGGTAAGACCCGTGTTCGGCTCCACCGCCGATGAGGGCGCGACCTGGGGGGCGGGGTCCATCCCTCCGTCCTTAGGCAGCGCAGCCTGCTTCGGATCTAGGTCCGGAGATACTACGGGGGCGATACCCCGAGCTTCGTCCGATGGCAGGTCTAAGCCGTGCTCGTCGAGATTGTCCGATGCTCTTGGCATAGGCCCAAATCAATCGAAGATCAAGTCTCCGCGGATATCCGCCGTGTAGTTCAGGTTTCCGAACATGACCTGGTGGCTAGGGGCGTAGCTGTCGATCCGCTCCAGATGGCCAAGCGAGTTGGCCCGAAGTGCGAAGCCACCTAACACGAAGATCTGTCCAGGGAGGAAAGTCTCGCCCTAGACAGCGTCGTTGAAGATGATTAAAGGGGCCATCGAGCCTGACGGCGACGACACAGAGGAACTCTCAATGAAAGCACCAATGTCGGTGTCAAAACTGGCGGATCTCGGGTAGGGGGTCCCTATCTGTGCGTCAAGGCTGATGGTGACAGGAAGCAAGGGACACAGATGTTTACCCAGGTTCGGGCCATCTCGATGGAGGTAAAACCCTACTTCCCGCTTGATTAATATTGATGATATGGGTAGTACAAGAGTAGATCTACCACGAGATCGTAGAGGCTAAACCCTAAGAGCTAGCCTATGATGGTATGATTGTAATTGTGATCGGCCTTCTAAGGACCAACCTCTCCGGTTTATATAGGCACCAGAGAGGGCTAGGGTTTACATGGAGTCGGTTACAAGGAAGGAAATATAATATCCGAATCGCCAAGCTTGCCTTCTACGCCAAGGAAAGTCCCATCTGGGGGCCGAAGTCTTGAGTCTTGTATCTTCACGCTTCAATATCCGGACGTTGTACACAGTCCGGATGTCCGGATACCCCCTAATCCAGGACTCCCTCAACGGGCTACTTTTTCCGCTTCTTCCTGATCATCAGGAAGCTCCCCTGTTTGGAGGAATCAAACGGTATGCTGCGCCCATGCCGGAGCCTGGGGCTCGACGGCAAGGACCAAAGGCATCTCTTGCTGCCATGGGAGGGGTTGTCTCCACGGCCAGGGCTTGACACCCTGCCAGAGCCAGTTGCACTTTGGCAGGCTCAGTGTGCACGGTAACATCCTTGCCGGCAGTCCCAGGGCTCGGCGGGAAAGCACTTGCATCGCGATGGTGTAGATGCTGAGGAACTCGGATGGATGGGTCTTGCCAGTGTACTTCTCGCCGACGTCGGGCTTGAACGTGCGGTGGGACGGCCAATGGAACTACCACAGCTCGCGGGTAAAGGCCGGGCAGCCCACCTCATAAGGTAGGCCGCCGGAGCCCCCCGGTGCTGGGTGGTCCATTGCGGGTCCCGCCTGCTTGTCCGACTGGTGGCGTGTATCACATCGACGCTCGATAGTGGTTCGAGCATCTTCATGAGCTCGTTCTCAAAGAACTTGGCGCTGGTTGCGGTGGGTCCGCGGGTCGGATGAAGCTATAGAGATGTTATCACAAGCGTCGTCATGACGGGCCGACGCTCGCGGCGGCTGGCGAGGAGGAGGAGAGTGCACCGTGACCGCAGCACCTTCGGTCCTCCCAGCACTGGCATGTGGTGGCTCGGTGGAGCGCCGGCCCGAGGGTCCCACCGGTCGCGGATCGTCTTTGTTGGCGATGGCGACGAGGCTCCGGATGGTGGCCCTCCACTCGTCGAGCTTCTCCGCAGCAGGAGGGAAGTCGATGAGCAGCTGCGCGCGCGCCAAAGCTTCTACTGGCATGGGTGGCAGCGACAACTTCATGGACCATGGCGCGCTTTGACTTCTAACCACGTTAGAAGGAGCTCCATCATGACCCAGCGGCTGCACGCTATTTTTGCCAGCACTTCGGTGGGCATGCTGAACTCCTTCATCCCGTGGACGACACACAGGGCTCTTCCCACGGCGGTGCCTAGGATCACCGGCGTGGTGACGCTGCTCGTCGCGCACACCATGGGAAGAGCACGCAGTGGTCGCCGGCGTGGGCGTCTTGGACGTTGCTACGCCGCCCGCTGGTGGCACAACGACACTCCTGGAGGGCCCCGCGCCGCCCGCGTGGGGGGGGGCAGTCCCATCTTTAGACTTGATGATGTGCGGCCCATCGCTGGCGCTTAACGGCGCCGCTTCGCCAGCTCGACTGCTGTGGCAATGCTTTGGTGCTCGCGGACCGCCGCTTCGGGTTACATCGCGGCCGCCGCCTTTCGCCCATCCTGGCACGGGCCGTTCAGCCCCCGATGAGCCGATCGCCGTGGCCGTCTTCTTCTTGGGAGCCATGGCGATGAAGAAACGCTAGCCTAACTACTAGACCAGATTTTCACAATTGCGCCCCCTACCTGGCGCGCCAAAGATGTTGGTGGGTGAGGGAGTCCTGGATTAGGGGGTATCCGGACAACCGGACTATATCCTTTGGCCAGACTGTTGGACTATGAAGATACAAGATTGAAGACTTCGTCCCGTGTCCGGATGGGACTCTCCTTGGCGTGGAAGGCAAGCTTGGCAATACGGATTTGTAGATCTCCTTCCTTGTAACCGACTCTGTGTAACCCTAGCCCCCTCCGGTGTCTATATAAACCGGAGGGTTTAGTCCGTAGGACAACAACAATCATACCATAGGCTAGCTTCTAGGGTTTAGCCTCTACGATCTCGTGGTAGATCAACTCTTGTAATACTCATATCATCAAGATCAATCTAGTAGGAAGTAGGGTATTACCTCCATCGAGAGGGCCCGAACCTAGGTAAACATCGTGTCCCCCGCCTCCTATTACCATCCGCCTTAGACGCACAGTTCGGGACCCCCTACCCGAGATCTGCCGGTTTTGACACTGACAGTGGGAAATGACACCTATGGGATCACAAGAATCCCTACTACTGTTGCCGGGGTGCAAGTTTGCAAGAAGAGCAGGATTAGTAATCAGCACAAGGATCGTTTACCCAGGTTCGGGCCGCGAGGATGCGTAAAACCCTAGTCCTGCTTTGGTGGATGTATTGAGTGTTCTTGAGCCCTTGAACTAGCTACGGTGGCTGAGTAGTTCCAAAGAGCCGAATCCTTCTCCAGTACGCCATGGGCCTCCTTTTATAGTCGAAAGGGTTGCCAAAGTGGCACACAGGAGGTGGATAGGCGTACAGTGCTACAAGCTTATCGCTCATATACAGGACAAGACGCATTTAATGCATCGCTTAGGTGTCCCTTTGCTTTATTGGGGATGGGAACGAGGCTCGTCCCGTCCATCCCTGGTCAGCGATGCATGGGGAGCCATGTAGGCAGGTAGGCAGCTGAGGTGGCGCGATGGCAAAGTCTTCACGAAGATCTGCATGCCGCCACGTAGGCGCTTGATGAGTTGGCATGGGAGCTACATGTTGCCACGCTGGTGCTTGCCCAGCTGGTTGGGCTGGCAACTGCATGCGAACGGCGGTGGAGGCTTGGCTGGTGCGGGCCTGGAGGTGGCCCTGCTGGAGCCCTTGGCGAGGGCCTTGCTGGGTGGCCTAGCAAGGGCCTCGCCGTGGTGTGCTGTTGTCCCCGGCAAGGATCTTGCCGGGGGTCTTGTGGCTCCCCTCAGCAAGGATCTTGCCGAGGATCGTTGTCTTTTAATCCTCGTCTGATCTTGAATATTTATGGTCTTGACAAAGATCTGCATGCCACCACAGAGGTGCCTCTCGAGCCCTGGTCCAACCGCATTTAGTTGGGTCGGAACCCGCGGGCTCAAGGGTGGCTCACTCTGTTGGTGTTTGGGCAAGTTGCCCCGGCAAGGTTCTTGTCGGGGCCGCGGAGGCCTGGCCCGGCAAGGGCCTTGCCGGGGGACTCCACCCCGCCCCTTTGCTGTCTGGCATTTCTGGTTTTTGCGTTGTCGTGGTTGTCTTGGGATTCAGCTTCTCTCCGGCTCCCCTCCTCTGCCCTGCCTAGTGTGGCTGTGGCGCGAGGCTCTGACTGCCCGCGCACAAGTAAAGGGGTACAAAGGTGTGCCCCTACTTTTTTACACCGACACGAACCTTTAAAATACCACCCTGCTTAAAACAGGGAGAATCAGAAGATGCCCACGCCTGCTTATAAAGTGATGGATCGAATCTCCCCCAATCCGTAAGCATACTTTCACCCCTGAAGTTGAACCGTCCGAACTTATAGAAGATGAAGCTGAATTTCAAGCCTTGTGTGGCATCGACTGGTCATCACCAAATTTCCAGATGGCGGAGGAGGACGAAGAATTAGAGAAGGATGACCCAGAAGCCTCAAGCCATCAAGGCCAAGAAGAGTGAACCGTCGGGCAGTTTAGATATTTGATCCTTTGGAAACACTTGATCTTTAATGGCTCACTGAGTCGTGTAATAGGCTAGTGAAACTTTGATTTGTCGTGCCATTGTGCATGTTTTTGTTTTGCTGAACACTGTTTGACCCACCATTTGAGAAGATACCGTTTTATGCTTATGACGATGGCGGTTTATGCACAGGAGATTAATCATTACCCTGCACATAAGTAAACACAAGTGCCTTGGTGGTTTGCCGCAGGACGGGTCATAATACCCCATATAAAGCCACTGGTTACAAAAACAATGCATAACCAGGGTCGGTTTAATCATAATTAGATATAATAAAAAATATCATACCTGTAATATGTGATTTAAACTGCCGGCTTACCATATGAAGGCAGTAAGGGCGATAACCCAAAACTTTGAAGACAATACGTCTGATTATTTGATATCATCTGCTGGTGGCATATCGTCGCAAGCCAGGCCGGGTTATCATAAACCTCATATGTGCTCAAATATGAGCTGTAATAATTGAGGTTACATGGCCTGAATCATTGTTAAATCATATGCCAAGATAAATCCAAAAAATGCTCCAGAAAAAGAAAACACATCAAGAAAGAAAATGAGGCTTTCAAAGGCCGCCAAGCCGAATATGAGCCGGACCAAGAGGGATATTTATAGCTATGCTTCAAATATGAGCAGGAAGCCCCCAAATGGTCAAGTGTGGCATTGAGCCGGTCAAGAGGGATATTCACATCTATGCCTCAAATATGGGCAGGAAGCCCCCAAGTGACCATATGTGTGGCATTGCGCCGATCAAGAGGGATATTCACAACTATGCCTCAAATATGGGCAGGAAGCCCCCAAGTGACCATAAGTGTGGCATTGCACCGATCAAGAGGGATATTCACAGCTATGCCTCAAATATGGGCAGGAAGCCCCCAAGTGACCATAAGTGTGGCATTGTGCCGATCAAGAGGGATATTCACAGCTATGCCTCAAATATGGGCAGGAAGCCCCCAAATGACCATAAGTGTAAAAAAGACTCATTACTCGTGGAAACAAAATGACATAGGCCTTGCTTTATTAGGGATGCCGGCTTTATTATAATCATCATAATATATACATTGTCAAAATATGCACATTGTAAGAGCCGGTGGCTCAAGTGTACTAGGGCCGAAGATGAGCAATATTCCACGGCCGGCAGGTCTCCTCCTCTGACTATCGTGAGTCCTTGTGGTCTCGAATGTCGATAAGGTAGTACGATCCATTGTTCAGATCTTTGCTGACCACAAAGGGTCCTTCCCAAGGTGGAGATAACTTATGCACGTCAGTTTGATCCTGGATAAGCCGGAGCACCAGGTCGCCTTCTTGAAAAGTTCTGCTTTTAACCCGGCGGCTGCGATAACGGCGCAGACTGATACGTCTCCGTCGTATCTATAATTTTTTATTGTTCCATGCCAATATTATTCAACTTTCATATACTTTGTGCAACTTTTTATATTATTTTTGGGACTAACATATTGATCCAGTGCCCAGTGCCAATTCCTATTTGTTGCATGTTTTATGTTTCGCAGAATATCCATATCAGACAGAATCCAAATGGGATAAAAACGGACAGAGCTTATTTTTGGAATATTTGGAAAATTCTGGAAAAAAATACACGTGAGGCGGTACCCGAGGTGGCCATGAGGCAGGGGGCGTGCCCCTGACCCTCGTGGGCCACCCGTAAGGCGGTTGATGCCCTTCTTCGGCCGCAAGAAAGCTATTTTTTGGTAAAAAAATCACGGCGAAGGTTTTAGTCCAATCGGAGATACGGATCTCCATATATACGCGAAACAGTGAAAGGGCAGAGGAGGAGAACGAAGAATCAGAGAGAGACAGAGAGATAGATCCAATCTCGGAGGGGCTCTCCTCCAAGAAGAAGGGGGGATCTCTCCCCCTTGCTTTCGGTGGCGCCGGAACGCCGCCGGGGGCCATCATCATCACCACGATCTACATCAACACCTCCGTCATCTTCACCAACATCTCCATCACCTTCCCCCCTCTATCTACAGCGGTCCACTCTCCCAGAACCCGCTGTACCCTCTACTTGAACATGGTGCTTTATGCTTCATACTATTATCCAATGATGTGTTGCCATCCTATGACGTCTGAGTAGATTTTTGTTATCGTAACGGTGGTTGATGAATTGCTATGATTGATTTAATTTGCTTGTGGTTATGTTGTTGTCCTTTGGTGCCCATCATATGAGCGCGCGTGTGGGTCACACCATAGGGTTAGTTGTATGTTCATAGGACTATGTATTGGAGGGCAAGAGTGACAGAAGCTTCAACCTAGCATAGAAATTGATGCATACGGGATTGAAGGGGGACCAATATATCTTAATGCTATGGTTGGGTTTTACCTTAATGAACGTTAGTAGTTGCGGATGCTTGCTAATAGTTCCAATCATAAGTGCACATAATTCCAAGTAAGGGATGACATGCTAGCAGTGGCCTCTCCCACATGAAACTTGCTATCGGTATAGTAAGGTAGTCAATTGCTTAGGGACAATTCCGCAACTTCTATCACCACTTTTCCACACTCGCTATATTTACTTTATTGTGTCTTTATCTAAACAGCCCCTAGTTTTTACTTACGTGCTCTTTATTTTCTTGCAACCTATCCAAAAACACCTACAAAGTACTTCTAGTTTCATACTTGTTCTAGGTAAAGCGAACGTCAAGCATGCGTAGAGTTGTATCGGTGGTCGATAGAACTTTAGGGAATATTTGTTCTACCTTTAGCTCCTCATTGGGTTCGACACCCTTACTTATCGAAAATTGTTGCGATCCCCTATACTTGTGGGTTATCAAGACCTTTTTTCAAGGCCGCTGTTGCCGGGGAGCAATAGCGTGGGGTGAATATTCTCGTGTGTGCTTGTTTGCTTTATCACTAAGTAATTTTTATTTGCTGTTCTTAGTTGTTTCTATCTTTAGTTATGGGTAGGAAACGCAAAATACCAAAAAAATTAGTTGTACCTACTGAACCAATGGTTGAAGAACCACTCAAAATCTATCACACTCCTGAAGCTTATTACTTGGATCATCTTCGATCCCTATGTGCTCGAGCTGAAACCCCAACTAGCTTAGTTGAGGGAAAATCTTTAGAGGAGCATGCTTGTTATGTGCGACACCGTATATCTGAAAAAGGGAAACTTTTACTAGGTCAAATTCATCGTTTGCAATGCTATGCTTGGAATTTTTGTTATATATATGATTTTACTTGTCGTTCTTAAAACCCTAAGAAACACCTTCCCTACCAAAGTGAGTTTAGTGATAATGGAATCTTACCTTCTTATGCTAAAGGTGTTTATAATTACTATGATGTTCAAAAAATTGAAGAATTTGTTGCTTTTAAGGGTGTTTATGAAATTGCTTCTTTGATTGAAAAGTATGGTGCTACTCTTTACAAATCTGAAAACTTTGCCATACTTAAATATTGCTATGACAATTATGCTTCTAATGCCTATGTTGAACCATATATTGAGGAATACTCCGCTGTCCAAGAAGAGACTAATATCTTGCAGGAGTCTATGGCAGAAGAAATTGATGAAACTGTGAGCTCATTGGATGAAAAAGATGATGAGGAGAGTGAAGAACAAAAGGAGGAAGAGCGATTAGCTACCCGTGCCCACCTTCTAATGAGAGTAACTCTTCAACTCATACATTGTTTAATTTCCCTTCGTGCTTACCGAAGGATGATTGCTATGATGATTGTTATGATCCTGTTGATTATCTTGAAATTCCCCTTTTTGACGATGCTTGCTATGCTTGTGGCAAAGATGCCCATATGAATTATGCTTATAGAGATGGACTTGCTATAGTTCCTTATGCTAAACATGAAATTGTTGCTATTGTGCCCACACATGATAGTCCTATTATCTTTTTGAATTATCCCAACGACACTATATCGGAGAAGTTTGCCCTTATTAAGGATTATATTGATGGGTTGCCTCTTACTACTACACATGATGATTTTAACATATATAATATGCATGTGCTTGCTGCTCCTACTTGCAATTATTATGAGAAAGGCACTTTATCTCCACCTCTCTATGTTTCCAATATGATAAAATTGCAAGAAACTTCTTATACTATGCATTGGCCTTTACTAGGTGTGCATGAATTGTTGTTTTATGACATGCCGATGCATAGGAAGAGAGTTAGACTTCTTCATTACATGATATATGTTGCTTTGTGCTCACTACTAAATTACAAATCATTTCTAATTAAAATTGGCTTTGATATACCTTGGGATCTGGGTGGATTCACTACTTGAGCACTATATGCTTAGCTTAATGGCTTTAAAGAAAGCGCTGCCAGGGAGACGACCCGAAAGTTTTAGAGGGTCATTTATTTATGTTGAGTGCTTTCATATAGTTTAAAAACAACAAAAATAAAGAGGGGAACCCAAAACTTTTCAAAAAGAAAAGCGAAGGTGAGAAAGACGAGCATTGTTGAAGTGGGAGCTAGCCTTGAAATTTGTTCATGCACACGGAAACTTTGTGAATCTTGATTACAGAAAGTTTTCAGTAAAAATAATTATCCTCTTGTACAATTCCATTGTATTATAAAAAGAATGTGCCAAGGTTTTCCTTCAGGGTGTTTACAATGCTTGTTGGTTTGTATGGTACAGGACAAAAACTTTGGCTGTAGTGCGCGATTTTTAGTTTTTTACTGGAACGTCAAACAGTTCTGATTCTTTTTGCACCGTCTTTCTATGCAAATATTTTATTTTTCCAAATTTTGGTAGAATTTTTCAAGCATCATAAGTATGGTTAATTTTCATATTATTACAGACTGTTCTATTTTAGACATATTCTGTTTTTGATGCATAGTTTGCTTGTTTTGATGAAACTAACAATTTATATCAGTGGATCAAGCCATGAAAAAGTTATACAACAGTAGAAAAAATGAAAAAACAAAATATGAATTGGTTTGCAACAGTACTTAGTGTAGTGAGTTTCTTTATTATACTAACGGATCTTACCGAGTTTTCTCTTGAAGTTTTGTGTGGATGAAGTGTTCGATGATCGAGAAGGTCTCGATGTGAGAAGAAGGAAGAGAGGAAAGATCTCAAGGTTGGGGATGCACGAGGCACCCCAAGTAAATATTCAAGGAGAATCAAACGACTAAGCTTGGGTATGCCCCGGAAGGCATCCCCTCTTTCTTCAACAAGTATCGGTATGTTTTCGGATTCGTTTCGTTCATGCGGTATGTGCAAATCTTGGAGCGTCTTTTGCATTTAGTTTTCACTTTTCTTTTATGCACCATGCTGGTATGATATAGTCCTTGGTTGATTTATAGAATGCTCATTGCACTTCACTTAAATCTTTTGAGTATGGCTTTATAGAATGCTTCATGTGCTTCACTTATATCATTTGAAGTTTGGATTGCTTGTTTCTCTTTACATAGACAACCGCCATTTGTAGAATGCTCTTTTGCTTCACTTATATTTGTTAGAGCATGGGAATATCTTTTGTAGAAATAATTAAACTCTCTTGCTTCACTTATATCTATTTACAGAGATGACAGGAATTGGTCATTCACATGGTTTGTCATAAAATCCTACATAAAACTTGTAGATCACTGAATATGATATGTTTGATTCCTTGCAATACTTTTGCGATATAAAGATAGTGATATTAGAGTCATGCTAGTGGGTGGTTGTGGATTGTAGAAATACTTGTGTTGAGGTTTGTGATTCCCGTAGCATGCACGTATGGTGAACCGTTGTGTAACGAAGTTGGAGCATGAGGTATTTATTGATTGTCTTCCTTATGAGTGGCGGTCGGGGATGAGCGATGGTCTTTTCCTACCAATCTATCCACCTAGGAGCATGCGCTTAGTACTTTGTTTCGATGACTAATAGATTTTTGCAATAAGTATGTGAGTTCTTTATGACTAATGCTGAGTCCATTGATTATACGCACTCTCACCCTTCCATCATTGCTAGCCTCTTCGGTACCGCGCATTGCCCTTTCTCACCTCGAGAGTTGGTGCAAACTTTGCCGATGCATCCAAACCCCGTGATACAATACGCTCTATCACACATAAACCTCCTTATATCTTCCTCAAAACAGCCACCATACCTACCTATCATGGCATTTCCATAGCCATTCCGAGATATATTGCCATGCAACTTCCATCATCATCATCATATACATGACTTGAGCATTTATTGTCATATTGCTTTGCATGATCGTAAGATAGCTAGCATGATGTTTTCATGGCTTGTCCATTTTTGATGTCATTGCTACGCTTAGATCATTGCACATCCCGCATAATCACGAGTCATTCATATAGAGTCATATCTTTGTTCTAGATATCGAGTTGTAATATTGAGTAGTAAGTAAATAAAAGTGTGATGATCATCATTATTAGAGCATTGCCCCAGTAAGGAAAGGATGATGGAGACTATGATTCCCCCACAAGTCGGGATGAGACTCCGGACGAAAAAAAGGAGAAAGGCCAAAAAAAGAGAAGGCCCAAAAAAAGAGAGAAAAAAAGAAAAAAAGAAAAAAATGAGAGAAAAGAGAGAAGGGGCAATGTTACTATCCTTTTACCACACTTGTGCTTCAAAGTAGCACCATGTTCTTCATATAGAGAGTCTCTTGAGTTATCACTTTCATATACTAGTGGGAATTTTCATTATAGAACTTGTCTTGTATATTCCAACGATGGGCTTCCTCAAATGCCCTAGGTCTTCATGAGCAAGCAAGTTGGATGCACACCCACTTAGTTTCAGTTTGAGCTTTCGTATACTTATAGCTCTAGTGCATCCGCTGCATGGCAATCCCTACTCCTCGCATTGACATCAATTGATGGGCATCTCCATAGCCCATTGATTAGCCGCGTCGATGTGAGACTTTCTCCCTTTTTGTCTTCTCCACATAACCCCCATCATTTTATTCTATTCCACCTATAGTGCTATATCCATGGATCACGCTCATGTATTGCGTGAAAGTTGAAAAGGTTTGAGAAACATCAAAAGTATGAAATAATTGCTTGGCTTGTCATCGGGGTTGTGCATGATGTGAATATTTTGTGTGGTGAAGATGGAGCATAGCCAGACTATATGATTTTGTAGGGATAACTTTCTTTGGCCTTATTATTTTGAAAATACATGATTGCTTTATTAGTAGGCTTGAAGTATTATTGTTTTTATGTCAAATGACAGACTATTTCTTTGAATCACTCGTGTCTTAATATTATTAGACATATGATCAAGATTATGCTAGGTAGCATTCCACATCAAAAATTATCTTTTTTATCATTTACCTACTGGAGGACGAGCAGGAATTAAGCTTGGGGATGCTGATACGTCTCTGTCGTATCTATAATTTTTTATTATTACATGTCAATATTATTCAACTTTCATATACTTTTGGCAACTTTTTATATTATTTTTAGGACTAACATATTGATCTAGTGCCCAGTGCCAGTTCCTGTTTGTTGCATGTTTTATGTTTCGCAGAATATCCATATCAAACGTGTCGGATTTCGGGTTCCGGCAGACCCTTAAGGTTTGAACTCTGGGGTGCGCGCGGAGATCCAACCCTCCACCGCCTCGTACCTCGCCGAATCGCAGGGACCTAAACTATTTGTTGCTATCTACTGTGGTGGCCATGCTTACTATATACTCCTCGATTAGTTTAATGTTTCCAACATCTTCTTGTGTAGTTCCACTAAAATATATGGTATCCTCAAAGAAGATCCCTGTTTGCACAAGTAGAGATAATTATGTATTACATTAAGAGTGGCATCAAATCAGTGGCAAAACAATTGCTCGTTCCAGCCATAGCAATAAATTAAGATGCAAAACTATATCATTATTGTGTCATCACAGTTCCCAGTGCTTCATTACAGCATCGGGAGTTGATTTTTGTTTTTCTTCCGCTTGTTCTTCCCTTCATCACTTGGTTCAATAACAGACAAGCTTTGCTTTCAATGTAAGATTTGGCATGTCAATTAGGTTGCACAAGTATAGCACTAAACAATGACATTAATTTTCTGATGAAAGTGGCAAAATATAGGCCAACAATTATGAAATATCCTTATCTTACCTCAATGGGATATTCGGTGCACATACAAATTGGAAGTCTTGTCTCCATTTGTGCAGTTCACTAAAATCAAGCAACATTACTGTACAAGTAGCACAACATATGAAAGCACACTGCAGAATCATGTGAAAGAAGGCTAGTACTGACCTCTCATGACGCGGAATTCA
The DNA here is from genome assembly GCA_021605145.1 of Aegilops bicornis. NCBI lineage: Eukaryota > Viridiplantae > Streptophyta > Magnoliopsida > Poales > Poaceae > Aegilops > Aegilops bicornis. The sequence continues at coordinate 345,259,496 of CM038670.1, forward strand.
AACAACTCACAAGAAGAAGATCTGAACCAAATTTGCCAACACGGATAGGAAGTAAGATCTCCTCTTGTGCAGTTCCACTAAGATCAAGCAATCAAGCAATGTTGTTGGTGTGACATTTTGGTTGAACTGCACAAAACACTCTTAAAAAAGTGTTTTGTGCACTGCAACAAAAGGTCACAATGGCAACGAGGTGAAGTAGATAACCCTGTTTACATACAGGTGCAAAGGAAACAACTAGTGGTCAATAACGGTGGATGACACAGAAGCCAACAAAAAGAAGCATCTACCTTATCTAAATGGGAAAGAGAGCAAGACAGTAGCATTTCTCAAACGGTTCCACTGATTAATATTAACAGAGAGATTATACTAACAATAAATTTTGTTAAACATGTAATTTGCTTTTAACTGTGGCATTGCATCAATTTTCCCACGACATTATTAGAGGGTGTTTGTTTACAGGGACATTTTGGTGGAGGGACTAAAAAACTCTGTGTCAGTCCCATCTAAACCAAACAGGAGGGAATTTTAGGGACTAAAAGTGGCCATTTGGGACTAAAGAAAGAAGACTCCGAGGGAGAGTCTTTTTGGGACTTTTTCCAATAGTTGCCCCTGCCACACATTGCACCTTGTCTCTATTAGTTCATTACTAGGGGTAACATGGTCTTTTAGCATGTCATTTAATAACCTCTAGTCCATGTTTAGTCCCTGGAACCAAGCAGGTAGGGACTAGGGAGTTTTTAACCAAACAGGGCCTTAGATTAACAACAGCTAAAGATTTGCACGGGACAGTGGATGCACCAGCACCATCTGCATCTACCGATGTACTGGGGTGATGCATAGTCTGTTGCAACAAAGAACAAACAACCAAGGAGCATATTTGTGTTTGTCCCTGCTTTGTTATATTTAGACACCTTCCCTATGTGAGCGCAACAAATCTAGTCCTGCTCAAACTCTACAGCCTTGTCCCCCAAAACAAAAGATCAGTTACATTCTGAGATATGCGTCGCTTTTGTCATTGTTTTCCCTTTTCGACCAACGTAGGTGCTGGATAGCCAGTCTGTACTAGTACTTTCCCCACTTCCTTTCCTCTTTGAACCACGTCCTAGATTTATGCTATACAACTTTCCCCACTACTTTCCCCCATTCCTGTCCTCTTTGAACCACGTCTTAGATTCATGCGATACAACTTTCCCCGCTACTTTCCCCCTTCCTTTCCTTTTCAAACCACGTCCTAGATTCATGCTATAAAACTTTTCCCACTACTTTCCCCCATTCCTTTCCTCTTTGAACCACATCCTAGATTCATGGTATACAACTTTCCCCACTACTTTCCAGTTTGATCCAACACCTAGATTCGAGTGTAGAAGCGGAAAAAGCTCACACGCAGCTAGAGAAATGCATGTGGAATAAGTAAATTATACCTTAAGTTTCTTGGGGGTGTGGTTCGGTGGGCGACCGGAGGCCATTCGCCCCACACTATGTACGGCGGCAAAGAAGAAGGGGTCGGAGGCCCTCCCGCACCGCCGCTGGGTGAAAGTGAATAACTGCGCCGGTAGTGGATTCCCTCCCTCGCCGACGGCGACGGCGTTAAGCCTCCTTCCATTCCCAACGGACGGATCCTGCCGGCTCTTTGACCAGCAGTGAGGGGGGAGAGAGAGAGAGAGGCCAACGAAGTCTTATTTAGATCTGGCGAGGGTGAGAGAGTGTGAAGAGGGCAACTACAAGCAGACCAGCAGTGAGGGGAGAGAGAGAGGCCAACGAAGTCTTGTTTAGATCTGGAGAGGGTGAGAGAGTGTGAAGAGAGCAACTACAAGCACTGAGGCTCCAGCGTGTATATATATACTGGAGAGTGTGAAGAGTGCAAACCCTATAAAACAAGCACCGAGGCTGCAGCTTATACGTGATGAGGTGATTATACGGTCACTACGAGATCGTATAGCTCCGTATCCATCCATTTTGACCAGTCAAAGAATCCTCCTGGCACGAATTATGCTCAAGTATAGTTATCGAACCCGAGACCTCAAGTTTGATGAGCGAACAGGCTAACCAGCTACACAACCCCCCCGTTATGTTCAACGAGAGGAAGATAACCTTTTATACATTCCTGCATTCATGTGACAAGCATGCCGTGTTTTTTTTGTGTGTGCGGGAGTCATTGGGATTTAAATCATAATCGTGTCATGTGGCTTTGGTGGTAAGACTATCCACAGTGGTGCAGAAATAATGCAGCCTTAGTCACCTTACCTCTCTCCACATAGTATGTTGGGTCCCACCAGTCAGAGGGTGAAACAAACAAATTAATAAGAAAAATTAAAAGTGCCAGCGGTGTGTCTTACCTCACACATCTCGCTACTGCTCGAGAACACTGTCCAATTGATCCCTTCTGTTTGCTCTCGTACTATTTTAAGTGAATCTTATTATAACATGCACACAATTTTGGGCACTTGTATTCGACCTAAGTCAGTGTGCCACCGTATCGCGTATGAATCCCACCATATAGGTGTAATAAGTCACGTTAGAAGGTGCAGCGGGACCAAGGTGCAAGCAGATTGGACGATAAGGAGAAACTTGACCGGTAATTCCTCCAAGCAAAGCCCTGATTTCTGTCTGTAAACGCAACAATTAATCCAAACAACTAAGAGATGCCGGTTTAGCTACCATGCAGGGCCACGTATTAACTCGCATGCAAGCCGACTTTGATTTCTTGACTGATCAACGCGTAGTTGCGCTCCATGCATCGGGTTTCCGGGGGAGATAACAAGGCAGAGTAAGGAGCGACTGGTTACATTGCTTAGGCTGTTCATAGTGGTGAGTAACTTGGACTAGTAACATGCATATGTTACTAGTCTATGTTAGTACTACGTGAAGTTTGCCGTTGGAAGCGAGCCGATCTGGCTCTCCTGAGCTAGCAAGGTTTTTCTAGCCCACCGAAGCTAGCTGGCCCACAACAGCTAACATATTTTAACAATTCCAAATGCCTAACCTTGCCCGGCTATGCTATAAGCTGTTCTTGCTAAGGATCCAAACGCTCCCTAAGTAACAACGCTCGCTAGCAACAAGGCCAGGAGGGGATTGAGATGCGAAGTTAATGGACGACGCCTAAACATTTTGGGAATATCTGATTTCAGAGGGATGACTTAACACCTAGGCGGAGGGAGTACTACTCCTCGGTCCAAGTTTGATGGAATATTCATCACCTCTTCTCTTCCTGCATTACTCCATTTGTATATCACTTCGTGGCTCGCTTTTCATACGGTTTTCCTATTCTATGAACCTGTGTGTGTGCGTGTGCGTGTGTGTGTGTGTGTTTAACAGCATGTGTGTGTTAGAGAGAGCGACAGATCGACCTACTCCTACAGAGAGATGGTGTGTAGTGTACGATTTTAGCCGCGAGAGTCGGTGCATCCTCTCGTTTCTGGGCGTCCGGTAGGGACAGGCGGACAGCTGCCACGCCCGCTCCTGACCAGCCTGGCCCACCCAAAGCCCCTCCATCACCCGCGCGTGCTTCCCAACCCAAAACGGTCAGCGCTTATAAGCGGTAGTACCGCTTGGAAGGGGCGGTAGTACCGCTTGGAATGGAGTGGCGGTAGTACCGCTTGGAAGGGCGGTAGTACCGCTTGGGACGGGCGGTAGTACCGCTCGTGTCTGGATTTTCTGACAGTTTTAGGCTGAAACTTGGCTGGGCGGAAATACCGCTCGGGAGGGCTGTAGTTCCGCTTATAGGCGGTAGTACCGCTTGGCGGGCGGTAGTACCGCTCCTGTCGGGATTCTTTGCAGATCGAATCGGAGCGCGATTTTGGGGCGGAAATGGATGATTTCGGAGGCAAAATTTGACGAATTTCATGGTGGGAAGCGTGGGGATTGTTGGGGAGGGGCTAGATCCACTTGCCAAACATCAAATCCATGGACCAAAACAACCAAATCTCACAAGATCCAACAAATTGCAAGAACAATTTTTGGGTCTATTTTTGTGGGGATATTTGAAATTGGACCAAAAACAACAAAATCAAGCTAGCAAATGGGGGGATGGGACTCCAAGATGTGAATCAACCTCGCTCTGATACCAAGATGTTGTAGGGTGAAACCCTAGAGGGGATCTTTTCACACTTGGAGGGGGGAAAGAGGAAGAACACTCAAGAACACAAGACACAAATCACTCAAACAAACCCAAATATCACATCCACTAGAGTAGCATGCATGAGATCTACAAGATTACAAGATGAATCCAAGGAAACAAGCACAAAGGTAAAGTTCTTCTCACTCCTAGAGGAGGTGAGGTCTTGATGATGATCTACTCCCTTGGGAGGTCTTGCAATCCACAAGGATTCTTCCCAAAGAGGGGTCTTGATCTCCAAGAGGAGGAGGATACAAGGAGCAAAGCTCTCTTTGGTGCTAACCCTAGAAAGGAGGTGGAGGTGGTCTATTTATAGTCTAAGCCACGGAGGGGTAAGTGGGAGAGGGATACAAGGCCAAAGGCCCGCGGCTGCACAAAGCCAGCGGTAGTACGGATCTCGAGGCGGTAGTACCGCTTGTAATGATAGTGCCGCTTGGACTCAAGCGGTTGTACCGGGCCCGGTCGCTCGAAATCGGAGTTTGTCGGGTTGAGCGGCGAGAGTTTAACGCTTACGGTAGTACCGCTTGGATGGTCTTAGTGGTAGTACCGTTTGTAGGCGGTAGTACCGCTCGTTCCAGGTCTTCTTCCTCCTTATCATTCTCCTCTCCTCTCCCTTGCTCCATGGATGCTCGAGTCTCCGTCTTCTCCTTCTCACGATCAACTTCCTCGTACCTAAGAATGAACAATGTTTCCGATTGAGGTAGAATCCAATTCTCACGGGAATCCAAACGAGACAAAAATAGGAAAGCATTACTAGGAAAACGGCTATAGATGAAATGGACACTAATGGCGCACCAGATGTGTGGTGCGCCATTAGTATATAGCAATGGCGCACCACATACAGGTGCGCCATTAGTAATATATTACTAATGGCGCACCTGGTGTGTGGTGCGCCATTAGAAGTTTTGGAAAAAAAATTGTTAGTAATGGCGCACCGTGGGATGGTGCGCCATTACTAGTTGACATAGTAATGGCGCACCACCCACGGTGCGCCATTAGTAGTTTTGAAAAAAAAATTGTTAGTAATGGCGCACCTTTGGACAGTGCGCCATTACTAGTTTTAACTAGTAATGGCGCACTGTCCACTGGTGCGCCATTACTAAGTTTTTTTCAAAAAAATTCAGTGCGCCATTACTAGTTTTAACTAGTAATGGCGCACTGTCCACTGGTGCGCCATTACTAAGTTTTTTTCAAAAAAAAATTCAATTTTTTTATTTTGTTTTCAGAACTAGTAATGGCGCACGGTGAAATGCGCCATTACTAGTTAACTAGTAATGGCGCACCTAAATCTTGCCATTACTAAATTGGCCCAACACCGAATCCACCCCGTGGACCGCCTTATCAGTTTATAAAAAAATAAAAGAAAATGATGGAAATGTCAAAAAAAATAAAAGAAAATAAGTTTCCCATGTGATATGTGGTCTAGTTGTTGAGAAAATTTACAAATATGAATTTCGACTTTATTTGCAAAATCTCATTGGAAATTTGTAAAATGGGCATAACTTTTGCATACGAACTCGGATTAAAAAGTTTTTTATATGAAAAATCATCTACTCGAAAAGTTACATCCGAATTTAACTGGGGGGAACCCCGTTAAACATTTTCAAAATCTCCAAAAACCTAACAGAAAAAAGTTACGGGGCTTTCAAGATCTAGAGGCAAAAAAATTCAAAAAATTTCAAACTTACTAGTGGCGCACCGTGGATGTGGTGCGCCACTAGTAACAGAAAAAAAAATTGGTTTTGAATTTTTTTTTGTTTTTTTTTAATTTTTTTCAAAAAATGATACGTAATATGACCGGGAAGTTTGAAATATTTTTCAAAATTTCATCATAGTCATGAACATGAACAAAGTCCTAGACATCAACAAGGTATAATAGGATTGATATGCTAGATATATCAACAGGTGCCTGTGAAGTGAGTTGTTGCTGGGGTTGGATAGAACTCTGAAGTTAACCGTGCTTGGGCTGGAGTAGTGTGAGGACGGGTGACCTTTTGGGAAGTTTGACCACGGAGTGCGATTTGACCTGAGATTAAGCATATTGACCCGAGATTAAGCAATAGTGACCTGAGAATAAGAAAAAACAAAAAAATTGATATTTTTGAAAATAAATTTGAAAAAAAATTGAAAAATATTTCTGAAAAAAAAATTGAAAAAAAATTGTTACTAACGGCGCACTTCTATGTTGTGCGCCATTAGTATACCAGATATAATGGCCCCCTCGGAGGAATTCTAATGGCGCACTGTGAGCAATACTAATGACGCACCAGTGGTGCGCCATTAGAATTTAATTCTGTGATGCTAGTGGCGCACCAATAGTGCGCCATTAGAAGGCAAAACCGGTGCGCCACTAGCATGCCTTTTCCTAGTAGTGAAGAGTTCACTTCGTTCTCGATGTTGCGTGCACGTGCTCTTGTCATTGGCCCTCTTGGTGCTTGCGGTGGTGATGGAGTGTCGGTGCGGGTAGTTGAGGGGTGCTCCGCATCATCTCCCCCCCCCCCCTTGGGAGAGATCCGTCCACGGATCGTGCTCTTCATCACCATGGTACTTGGCCAAGTCTTTGACGTTGAAGATGTCACTTACGTTGTACTTGTCACGTGGGATGTCGACCTTGTAGGCGTTGTCATTGTAGCATGCTAGCATCTTGAATGGTCCGTCGGCTCTTGGGAGTAGCTTGGACTTGTGTTCCTTGGGGAAGCGGTCCTTGCGGAGATGTATCCATACTTGATCACCCAGTTGGAACACCATCGGTGACTTGTTGAGGTTGAGCTTGGAGGCGAGTCGTTGTACTTGGCGCTCGATCGTGGAACGTGTTTCGTCATGCATCTTTGAGGGAGTCCTGGACTAAGGGGTCCTCGGGCGTCCGGCCTGCTATCTATGGACCGGACTGATTGGTTGTGAAGGCATGAAGACCGAAGACCATACTCGTGTCCGGATTGGACTTTCCTTGGCATGGAAGGCAAGCTAGGCGACCAGCTGTGAAGATTCCTTCTTATGTAATCGACCCCATGTAACCCTAGATCTCTCCTGTATCTATATAAACCGGAGAGCATGGTCCGGATAGGAGGCAATCATTACCATATACACATAGGCTAGACTTCTAGGGTTTAGCCATTACGATCTCGTGGTAGATCAACTCTTGTAACACTCATATTCATCAATATCAATCAAGCAGGAAGTAGGGTATTACCTCCACAGAGAGGGCCTGAACCTGGGTAAAAATCATGTATGCCGTCTCCTGTTACCATCGATCCTAGACGCATAGTACGGGATCCCCTACCTGAGATCCGCTGGTTTTGACACCGACATTGGTGCTTTCATTGAGAGTTCCACTGTGCCGTCGTCAAAAGGTTTGATGGCCCCTTCAATCATCGATGATGACGCTATCCAGGGAGAAACCTTTCTCCCCGGACAGATCTTCGTGTTCGGCGGCATCGTACTGCGGGCCAACTCGCTTGGCCATCTGGAGCAGATCGATAGCTATGCCCCTAGCCATCAGGTCAGATTCGGAAGCTTGAACTATATTGCGGACATCCGTGGAGACTTGATCTTCGACGGATTCGAGACCGCGGCAATCGCTCCCCGCTGCCCCGATGGCATGGCTTAAACCTGTCATCGGGCCGCATCCAGGAGAGAGCTCCTGTAGCAACTCTGCCCTTAGATCCGGAGCTGATCAAGTCCCCGAAGATGGGAAGCTTAACCCCATCGCGGGGGCTACCGATTCTGCGGTGTTGGAGCCGCTCGCAGATTCCACTGCGTACGACATCTACATCAACGGAACCCCGGACTCTTCTCGGGTGTCGAGTTCCGAACCCTGCGAGCCCGCGGATACCGAACTTGATCGCTTATCAATCTTCAAGTTCAGCGCCACAGATGTCTTCCAACACTCGCCCATGGGCGACCTACTAAACTCATTGAAAACCTATCCCTGGCAGATGGCTCGTCACCGAACTATGTTTTGTTCGAACTTACGACGGATGATGGAGAATTTTACTTCCCACCCGCCACCCACTTTATAGCCACCGTCGAAGGCCCAACCAACACGCCTGACCCCCGCTCCGAAGACATCGCCCGTATGGCCAACGATGAGGGGCAGGGCCAGAGCTCGCTACCCGCTAGACACGGGATGGCCACTTCCTGGTATGATGTGTGTATGATAGACACACCCGATGATGAGAAGGATCCAGTCGAGAATAAACCTCCTGGTACACAGTTCAACACTGGCGCCACGGGCGCCGCTCCAAGCCACATCGCCCGAGAGAAAACACTCCGGACAATGAAGACCCTGTTGAGGTAGAATCCGAACAGGAGGAATAGGAAAGCTGGCAAGACAGCCCTGATGAACAGGCCACATATGGAGACTCGGAGGACATCAATTATCTTCCACCCTCCGAGGAAGAGGAGATCCTCCGCAGGGAAGATTTTATCATCCCTAAGGAACCTCTCGAGCAGGAGCGTTTTAAATGCCGGCTTATAGCCACTGCAAGGAGCTTAAGGAAGAAGCAGCCCCAACTTCAAGCAAGCCAAGATTTGCTCAATGATAGATGGACCGAGGTCATGGCCGCCGAAGAATACGACCTTAGTAGCCCAGACAAACGCCACCCAAAGGGTAGGTGGCTCCCTCAATATGATGGCAGTGCGCTGGAGCCCACACCACCGTCAAACAATGAGGCGGGCCGGCAACAGTTCGGTCCAGACAAAGCAGCAGCCCAAGACAGAGCAACATACCAACCCATCCGACCGTCAAATCAAGAGCAAAACAGCTCGAGGGAACACTTGCGACATCAACCAAGACCCGGAGGATAGAGCAGGGTGCACAAGATCGATGTACAGATCAAGGAGATACACCCCAACCGACTATGATGGTCACCCATTCAGACACTACAGAGCCGACCACGCCCGGTCCAAACTCCGTAAGTGGAGTCCGCCGGAGGTGCTTCATAGTGTGGCCCAACATAGAGGAGCCGCACACCCTCTCTGCTTCACCGACGAGGTAATGGAGCACAAATTCCCCGACGGGTTCAAACCCATTAACATCGAATCATACGATGGAATAACAGATCCTGCGGTATGGATTGAGGATTACCTCCTCCATATTCACATGGCTCACGGAGACGACCTTCATGCCATTAAATACATACCTCTCAAGCTTAAGGGGCCAGCTCGCTACTGGCTAAACAGTTTACCAGAAAATTCTATTGGTAGCTGGGAAGACTTGGAAGACGCCTTTCGAGACAACTTCCAAGGAACTTATGTACAGCCTCTAGATGCCAATGACTTAAATCATATTGTCCAGAAGCCCGGCGAGTTAGTCAGGGAGCTCTCGAGTAGGTTCTTATTCAAAAAGAACCAAATTTGAGACTGTCCGGACGCAGAAGCCCTCCAAGCCTTCAAACATGGCGTCCGGGATGAATGGCTAGCGCGTCACCTCGGCCAGGAAGGACCCAAGTCCATGACAGCCCTTACCGCTCTAATGACTCGCTTTTGTTCAGGAGAAGACAACTGGCTCGCTCGTAAAAGCAACAAGGCCAACGACCCGGGAACTTCCAAAATTCGAGACGGCAATGGTAAGCCACGACGAACCGAACACAACAGTCGCAGTAATACATGCGACATAGTGGTGAACACCGGATTTTACAGTCTTAAGCCCGGTCAATGGAAGAAGCCACTAAAGGCAAACCAGGATGGACCATCCACCCTTGATAGGATATTGGACCTGTAAGTGCATCTAGTGCCCCTTAGTGATTTTGGTGTATTGAAGACTTATAGGTTAAGTAACTAATGCGTTTGTGAGTGTACACAGGTCTATAAGTCTATGAGGAGTTTGATATTTACAGAGAAAGTCGACCCTAAAAATGAAGTTCTTCATCCAAGACTTTGATATTACGAAGACTTTCGAAGACTTTGAAAGTGAAGAAATTGGTGTGATCCACGAAGACTTGGTATTCGCTTGAGGAACATGAAGCGTGAAGACTTTTGTTTTCGTAGTTTCATTTTCTCTTTCTTGAGTCATAGGAAACACCGATTGTTAAAGGGGGTCGAGGAAATACTAAGGAAAATTTCCATTTGATGCTCAACTCAAAATCCTACACCTACCAATCCCTTCGAGTGAAGCTTTTGGAAATCTCATACAGTTCAGTCAATTTCTTCAGTGACAGAGACGAAGCTCTTCTGGTCGCTGAGGAATTTGTTCTCGATCGAGGAGTTAGGAATTCGCTTGATTTAATTGCCTACGATGAGGAACATGATAGCCCCGAGGAATTTGAAAGTCAAATTTCCGACCGTTCTTGTCTTCTTGGCCACTGTCCCAAAATATCTTATCCACCTAACGGTCATATCATTGAAGGGCATTTATGTCTTATCATGTCGGGCTGCTCCCTAGGCTATAAATAGCCGTCCCCTACAACCACTAGTTGGTTGGCTGCTCGAGAGATCTTGACACTTGTCATTTGAGAGCAACCCATCCTCCGAGGACTTTGAGAGAAAATCATCAAGTGAGGAAAAACCCAAAAGTGAGGAAAAACCCAAAACCAAACCCCAACAAACCCAAAGTGATTGAGCATCATCAAGAAATTGATCCTGCGTGGATCCGACGCTTTTTACCTTTGAAGACTGTGCTTCTTCCAGACGGTTAGGCGTCAAGGTCTAGAGCATCCAAGAGGAATTGTGGATTGCTTAGGGTGACCAAGTATGTGAAGGTTTGGAAGTCGCTTTGAAGACTTACCACGAGTGATTGGATGAGGTCTGCGTGACCTTAGTTCAAGGAGAATACGGTGAGGACTTGGTGTCCCGAGCTGCGTGCTTTCGGATCGGGTGTCCGGACTGTGTCCTCGAGTTTAAATACTCACCGCTCCAACCAGACGCATAACCGAGACACAGCTTGAACTGGTCTACCAAATCATTGTCTTCACCAACCTAACTGGTTCTATTTCCTCAACCCTTTCATTTCCTCATAAGCGTGTTGAGTGTTTGTCATATCTGTGTTTGAAGACTTTGATCAAGACTTTCTCAATTTCCTCAGTTCAATTTCTTGATCTGTTTGTCTTCATCTTGTGTTATCCTGTGATTACGCTTTCATACTCTGTGATTGTCTTCATTTCATCATGATGACTATGCTTGTAATCTGTTATGCTTACTTCGAGTACTTATTCCGCTGCATGTATTTCTTCGCTAAGGAATTTCCTCACCAACAAATTCCTCATTGAAGAATTTGTAAAATCTCTAAAATCGCCTATTCACCCCCCTCTAGTCGATATAACGCACTTTCAATTGGTATCGAGCAAGGTACTCCCTTGTTACGTGTGATTTTGGTTTAACCACCGGAGTTTTAGTTATGTCGACCGCAGGTATGATCAAGGTCTCAGCAGGGTGTCCTACCTTGATGGGATGGACTACCCCTCTTTGGAAGAACAAAATGCGAATGCATCTTGAAGCAATTGACAACGATCTACGGTATGTTGTGACAAAAGGTGTTTCCTCGGTCACACTTTCTCCGAATGATGCTGATGTGAAGAGATTCAAGCAACTCGATTCTCAAGCGAAGAATATCATATGTGGCCATCTCGAGCAAAGGTCAATATGGAAGAGTGAGTGCTTTGGAATCTGCCAAACTCATCTCGGGACAGGCTGTCCAAAGTAAATGAAGGTGTTTCAACTCAAGCGTGACTCTCGAGTTGATGTTCTTGGAATCTCTTCAACCGCTTCAAAAGACTCGACAACGAATATGTTCAACAAACCTTCGATCGCCTCACCGACATCTCAAATGAGCTTCAAGCACTGGTGTTAATCGACATCACCGACCATGAGGTGGTGAAGAAATTGCTAAGATCGCTTGATTCCTCATTTGACACTCCGCACCGATGATACAAGAACGAGCTGACTACAAGTCTCTTGATCCTGCCGATATCCTCGAAAGGCTAAATACTCACGAGTTCGACTTGCTTTGAAAAGAGATCTCTATGGTTACGGCTATGGAAAAACACGTGCCCTAAAGGCCAAGGCTGAATCTGAATCGAGAGTGAAGACTACGGTAGTAGCCTTGGAGATCTGAAGAATTTGGCCAGGAGCTAGCACCGCCGTGAAGAAATTCCAGAAATTCTCAAGACGTGGTCGCTTTGGAAAATCCTCAAGAAGCGGTGATTCCTCATCTAGTGACTATAAGCGAAGACTTTGCCACAAATGCAAGAAACCTGGTCACTATATCCAAGATTGTCCTCAGTGGGAAAAGGAATTAAGAAAGAAGAAACACAAGGATTACAGTTCTGATGACGTGAAGAAGAAGAAGAAGAAGGATTACACAAGGATTACAGTTCTTCATCATCAAAATCCTCAAAACCTTCTTCTCACAAGAAGAGCAGCTCCAAAAGGGCTCGGGCATTCATTGGCAAGGAAATGGACTCTGAAGCTGAATCTGAGGAAAATGAGGAAGAGGAGGAGTCTGAAGAATCCGAATCTGGTGTGGCTAGTCCGGCTCTTGCTATCGCTTATGTTAGCAAGTCCATCTTCAACATCAAGAAACTGACTCCACCGACAAACCTGATGAGGAAAACGATGACTACGCTCCCACCTATTGCTTCATGGCAAAAGGTGCCAAGGTACTAAATTTCACCTCCTCGAATCCAAAGGTGAAAATGAATCGATGAGGATCTCAAGCCCAGCTACTCTAAACTTGCTAAGATTGCTATAAAACAACAAAGGGCTTTTGAAAAGGTTCAAAACATGCTAGATAAGAGTGATGATATGTTAGGTGAAGAAATGGATCGCACTCAAGCCCCGACTGAAAATCTTCAGAGACTTGATCTAAGCTTGATAACCTTCAAGGTCATCATAACACTCTCTTATCTGATCATGAGAAACTTTCTTATGAATTTCTTCAAAGAAAGCAAGATCTTGAGAAGCTAAGAGCGAGTTATGAAGATCTTCAGAAGGAGCGCGATTCATTACTTGCTCAACAAATCAGCGCTTCTCAAGAAGAATTTGTTCCTCCATGCTTAAAGTGCATTGAACGTGAATCTGCTAATTCTTCACCTGAATGTTCAAATGCTTCAACTGTTACAAATTCCTCACCTGCCTCTGTTGGGGAACGTAGTAATTTCAAAAAAAATTCCTACGATCACGCAAGACCATGGTGATGGCATAGCAACGAGAGGGAAGAGTGTCCGTCCCACGCACTCGTGAGACCGAAAGCGAAGCGTTATAACAACGCTGGTTGATGTAGTCAGACGTCTTCACGATCCGACCGATCCAAGCACCGAACGTGACGGCACCTCCGAGTTACGCACACGCTCAGCTCGATGACGATCCCGGACTCCGATCCAAAGCAAAGTGTCGGGATGAGTTCCACAAGACGACGGCGTGGTGACGATGTTGATGCTCCACCGACGCAGGCTTCGCCTAAGCTCCATGACGATATGACTTCTCCGGCGCAGGCTTCGCCTAAGCTCATGACGATATGACGAAGTGGAATATGGTGGAAGGGGCACCGCACACGACTAAGGAAAGATCCGTAGATCAACTTGTGTGTCTTGGGGTGCCCCCTGCCTGTGATATAAAGGAGGCAAGGGGAGGTGGCCGGCCCTAGGGGAGGCGACCAAGGAGGAGTCCTACTCCCACCGAGTAGGACTCCCCCTCTCCTAGTTGGACTAGGATTGGAGGAGGGGAAGAGGGAAGGCGCCGCCCCTTTCCTTGTCCTATTCGGACTAGAGGGGGAGGGGCGCGCAGCCCACCTTGGCTGGCCCTTCCTCTTCTCTCCTATGGCCCATTAGGCCCATGGACCTCCCGGGGTTCCGGTAACCTCCGGTACTCAGTAAAATCCCGATTTCACCGGAACACTTCCGATGTCCAAATGTAGGCTTCCAATATATCAATATTTATGTCTCGACCATTTCGAGACTCCTCGTCATGTCCGTGATCACATCCGGGACTCAACAACCTTCGTGCATCAATACTTATAAACTCATAATGAATCATCGCCGAAGCGTTAAGCGTGCGGACCCTACGGGTTCGAGAACTATGTAGACATGTCCTAGAACCATTCTCGGTCAATAACCAATAGCGGAACCTGGATGCCCATATTGGTTCCTACATATTCTACGAAGATCTTTATCGGTCAAACCGCATAACGACATACGTTGTTCCCTTTGTCATCGGTATGTTACTTACCCGAGATTCGATCGTCGGTATCCAATACCTAGTTCAATCTCGCTACGGTAAGTCTCTTTACTCGTTCCGTAATACATCATCTCACAACTAACTCATTAGTTGTAATGCTTGCAAGGCTTAAGTGATGTGTATTACCGAGAAGGCCTAGAGATACCTCTCCGACAATCGGAGTGACAAAACCTAATCTCGAAATACGCCAACCCAACAAGTACCTTTGGAGACACCTGTAGTACTCCTTTATAATTACCCGATTCACGTTGTGACGTTTGGTAGCACCAAAGTGTTCCTCCGTAAAACGGGAGTTGCATAATCTCATAGTTACAGGAACATGTATGGGTCATGAAGAAAGCATTAACATACTAAACGATCAAGTGTTAAGCTAATGGAATGGGTCATGTCAACCAGATCATTCAACCAATGATGTGACCTTGTTAATCAAATAACAACTCCTTGTTTATGGTTAGGAAACATAACCATCTTTGATTAACAAGCTAGTCAAGTAGAGGCATACTAGTGACATCTTGTTTGTCTATATATTCACACATGTATTATGTTTCCGGTTAATACAATTCTAGCATGAATAATAAACATTTATCATGATATAAGGAAATAAATAATAACTTTATTATTGCCTCTAGGGCATATTTCCTTCAGTCTCCCACTTGCACTAGAGTCAATAATCTAGATTACAAAGTAATGATCCTAACACCCATGGAGTCTTGGTGTCTGATCATGTTTTGCTCGTGGAAGAGGCTTAGTCAACGGGTCCGCAACATTCAGATCCGTATGTATTTTGCAAATCTCTATGTCTCCCACTTGGACTTGGTCCCGAATGGAATTGAAGCGTCTCTTGATATGCTTGGTCCTCTTGTGAAATCTGGATTCCTTTGCCAAGGCAATTGCACCAGATTGTCACAGAAGATCTTCATAGGTCCCGATGCACTAGGTATGACACCTAGATCGGAAATGAACTCTTTCATCCAGACTCCTTCATTTGCTGCTTCAAGCAGCTATGTACTCCGCTTCACATGTAGATCCCGCCACGACGCTTTGTTTAGAACTGCACCAACCGACAGCTCCACCGCTTAAAAAAAACACGTATCCGGTTTGCGATTTAGAATCGTCCGGATCAGTGTCAAAGCTTGCATCGACGTAACCATTTACGACTAGCTCTTTGTCACCTCCATATACGAGAAACATATCCGTAGTCCTTTTCAGGTATTTCAGGATGTTCTTGACCGCTGTCCAGTGATCCATTCCTGGATTACTTTGGTACCTTCCTGCCAAGCTTACAGCTAAGCATACGTCAGGTCTGGTACACAGCAGTGCATACATGATAGAGCCTATGGCTGAAGCATAGGGAACATCTTTCATTTTCTCTCTCTTCTGCCGTGGTCGGGCATTGAGTCGACTCAATCTTAAACCTTGCAACACAGTGCAAAAAACCTTTCTTTGCCTGATCCATTTTGAACTTTTCAAAACTTTATCAAGGTATGTGCTTTGTGAAAGTCCAATTAAGCTGCCTTGATCTATCTCTATAGATCTTGATGCCCAATATGTAAGCAGCTTCACCGAGGTCTTTCATTGAAAAACTTTTATTCAAGTATCCTTTATGCTATCCAGAAATTCTATATCATTTCCAATCAATAATATGCCGTCCACATATAATATCGTAAATGCTACATGAGCTCCCACTCACTTTATTGTAAATACAGGCTTCTCCAAAAGTCCGTATAAACCCATATGCTTTGATCACACTATCAAAGCGTTTATTCCAACTCCGAGAGGCTTGCACGGACCATAAATTGATCGTTGGAGCTTGCACACTTTGTTAGCACCCTTTGGATCGACAAAACCTTCTGGTTGCATCATATACAACTCTTCTTCTAGAAATCCATTCAAGAATGCAGTTTTACATCCATTTGCCAAATTTCATAATCATAAAATGCGGCAATTGCTAACATGATTCGGACAGACTTAAGCATCGCTACGGGTGAGAAAGTCTCATCGTAGTCAACCCCTTGAACTTGTCGAAAACCTTTCGCAACAAGTCGAGCTTTGTAGACAGTTATATTACCATCAGCGTCGGTCTTCTTCTTAAAGATCCATTTATTTTCAATGGCTTGCCGATCATCGGGCAAGTCAACCAAAGTCCATACTTTGTTCTCATACATGGATCCCATCTCAGATTTCATGGCTTCCAGCCATTTTATGAATCTGGGCTCACCATCGCTTCTTCATAGTTTGTAGGTTCGCCATGGTCAAGTAACATGACTTCGAGAATAGGATTATCGTACCACTCTGGTGCGTATTTTACTGTTGACTCCACGAGGTTCAAGTGAGTAACTTGATCTGAAGTTTCATGATCATCATCATTAGTTTCCTCACTAATTGGTGTAGTTGTCACAGAACCATTTCTTGTGATGAACTACTTTCCAATAAGGGAGCAGAATCTGATTATCTCATCAAGTTCTACTTTCCTCCCACTCACTTCTTTCGAGAGAAACTCTTTCTCTAGAAAGGATCCGAATTTAGCAACGAAAATCTTGCCTTCAGATCTGTGATAGAAGGTGTACCCAACAGTTTCCTTTGGGTATCCTATGAAGACACATTTTCCGATTTGGGTTCGAGCTTATCTGGTTGAAGTTTCTTTACATAAGCATCGCAGCCCCAAACTTTAAGAAACGACAACTTTGGTTTCTTGCCAAACCACAGTTCATAAGGCGTCGTCTCAACGGATTTTGACGGTGTTCTATTCAACGTGAATGCGGCCGTCTCTAAAGCATAACCCCAAAACGATAGCGGTAAATTGGAAATAGACATCATAGATCGCACCATATCTAGTAAAGTACGATTACGACGTTCGGACACACCATTTCTCTGTGGTGTTCCGGGTGGCGTGAGTTGCTTGAAAACTATTCCACATTGTTTCAAATGTAAACCAAACTCGTAACTCAAATATTCTCCTCCACGATCAGATCGTAGAAATTTTATTCTCTTGTTACGATGATTTTCCACTTCACTCTGAAATTCTTTGAACTTTTCAAATGTTTCAGATTTGTGTTTCATTAAGTAGATATACCCATATCTGCTCAAATCATCTGTGAAGGTGAGAAAATAACGATACCGCGCGTGCCTCAACATTCATTGGACCACAAACATCGGTATGTATGATTTCCAACAAATCAGTTGCTCGCTCCATAGTTCCGGAGAACGGCGTTTTGGTCATCTTGCCCATGAGGCACGGTTCGCAAGTACCAAGTGATTCATAATCAAGTGATTCCGAAGCCCATCAAGATGGAGTTTCTTCATGCGTTTTACACCGATATGACCTAAACGGCGGTGCCACAAATAAGTTGCACTATCATTATCAACTCTGCATCTTTTGGCTTCAACATTATGAATATGTGTATCACTACTGTCGAGATTCAACAAGAATAGACCATTCTTCAAGGGTGCATGACCATAAAAGATATTACTCATATAAATAGAACAACCATTATTCTACGATTTAAATGAATAACCGTCTCGCATTAAACAAGATCCAGATATAATGTTCATGCTCAACGCTGGCACCAAATAACAATTATTTAGGTCTAAAACTAATCCCGAAGGTAGATGTAGAGGTAGCATGCCGACTGCGATCACATCGACTTTGGAACCATTTCCAACGCGCATCGTCACCTCGCCCTTAGCCAATCTTCGCAATCCGTAGTTCCTGTTTCGAGTTGCAAATATTAGCAATGTAACCAAAGATCAAATACCTGTACTATCATGAGTATTAGCAAGGTACACATCAATAACATGTATATCACATATACCTTTCTTCACCTTGCCATCCTTTTTATCCGCCAAATACTTGGGGCAGTTCCGCTTCCAGTGTCCGGTCTGCTTGCAGTAAAAACACTCGATTTCCAGGCTTAGGTCCAGACTTGGGTTTCTTCTCTTGATCAGCAACTTTCTTGCTGTTCTTTTTGAAGTTTCCCTTCTTCTTCCCTTTGCCCCTTTTCTTGAAACTAGTGGTCTTGTTGATCATCAACACTTGATGCTCTTTCTTGATTTCTACCTCCGCAGCTTTTAGCATCGCGAAGAGCTCAGGAATTGTCTTAGTCATCCCTTGCATATTATAGTTCATCACGAAGCTCTTGTAGTTTGGTGGTAGTGATTGGAGAATTACATCAATGACACTATCATCCGGAAGATTAACTCCCAGCTGAATTAAGTGATTGTTATACCCGGACATTTTGAGTATGTGCTCACTTGTGAACTATTCTCCTCCATCTTGCAGCTATAGAACTTATTGGAGACTTCATATCTCTCAATCCGGCATTTGCTTGAAATATTAACTTCAACTCTGGAACATCTCATATGCTCCATGACGCGTTCAAAACGTCGTTGAAGACCCGGTTCTAAGCCGTAAAGCATGGCACATCGAACTATAGAGTAGTCATCAGCTCTTTTTGCCGGACGTTCACAACTTCGGCTCAAGATCTGCATGCTGTCACCCAGCCGGTGCTTCCGGGGCGTAATTTTTCTCAGGCAGCAATGAGGATAATCCTCAAATTACGGACCCAGTCCGTGTAATTGCTACCATCATTTTTCAACTTTGCTTTCTCAAGGAACGCATTAAATTTCAACGGAACAACAAAGACGAGCCATCTATCTACGATGAAACATAGACAAGCAAAATACTATCAGGTACTAAGTTCATGATAAATTTAAGTTCAATTAATCATATTAAAAAACTCCCACTTAGACAGACATCTCTCTAGTCATCTAAGTGATACCGTGATCCATATCAACTAAACCATGTCCGATCATCACGTGAGATGGAGTAGTTTCAATGGTGAACATCACTATGTTGATCATATCTACTATATGATTCACGCTCGACCTTTCGGTCTCCGTGTTCGGAGGCCATATCTGTTATATGCTAGGCTCGTCAAGTTTAACTCGAGTATTCAGCGTGCGCAACTGTTTTGCACCCGTTGTATTTGAACGTAGAGCCTATCACACCCGATCATCACGTGGTGTCTCAAAGACGAAGAACTTTCACAACGGTGCATACTGGGAGAACACTTCTTGATAATTTTAGTGAGAGATCATCTTATAATGCTACCGTCAATCAAAGCAAGATAAGATGCATAAAGGATAAACATCACACGCAATCAATATAAGTGATATGATATGGTCATCATCATCTTGTGCTTGTGATCTCCATCGCCGAAGCACCGTCATGATCACCATAGTCACCGGCGCGACACCTTGATCTCCATCGTAGCATCGTTGTCGTCTCGCCAACTATTGCTTCTACGACTATCGCTACTCCTTAGTGATAAAGTAAAGCAATTACATGGCGTTTGCATTTCATACAATAAAGCGACAACCATATGGCTCCTGCCAGTTGCCGATAACTCGGTTACAAAACATGATCATCTCATACAATAAAATATAGCATCACGTTTTGACCACATCACATCACAACATGCCCTGCAAAAACAAGTTAGACGTGGCTGCTACGGGCTGAGCAAGAACCGTTCTTACCTACGCATCAAAACCACAACGATAGTTTGTCAAATAGACTCCGTTTTAACCTTCTCAAGGACCGGGCGTAGCCACACTCGGTTCAACTAAAGTGAGAGAGACAGACACCCTCCGGTCACCTTTAAGCAACGAGTGCTCGGAGCGGTGAAACCAGTCTCGCGTAAAGCGTCTGGCGTAATGTCGGTCCGGCCGCTTCATCTCACAATACCGCTGAACCAAAGTATGACATGCTGGTAGGCAGTATGACTTGTATCGTCCACAACTCACTTGTGTTCTACTCGTGCATATGACATCAACGCATAAAACCAGGCTCGGATGCCTTTGTTGGGGAACGTAGTAATTTCAAAAATTTCCTACGATCACGCAAGACCATGGTGATGGCATAGCAACGAGAGGGAAGAGTGTCCGTCCACGTACCCTCGTAGACCGAAAGCGGAAGCGTTATAACAACGCGGTTGATGTAGTCGTACGTCTTCACGATCCGACCGATCCAAGCACCGAATGTACGGCACCTCCGAGTTCTGCACACGTTCAGCTCGATGACGATCCCCGGACTCCGATCCAGCAAAGTGTCGGGGATGAGTTCCGTCAACACGACGGCGTGGTGACGATGTTGATGCTCCACCGACGCAGGGCTTCGCCTAAGCTCCGCGACGATATGACTTCTCCGGCGCAGGGCTTCGCCTAAGCTCATGACGATATGACCGAAGTGGAATATGGTGGAAGGGGCACCGCACACGGCTAAGGAAAGATCCGTAGATCAACTTGTGTGTCTTGGGGTGCCCCTGCCCCGTATATAAAGGAGGCAAGGGGAGGTGGCCGGCCCTAGGGGAGGCGCAAGACAAGGAGGAGTCCTACTCCCACCGGGAGTAGGACTCCCTCTCCTAGTTGGACTAGGATTGGAGGAGGGGAAGAGGGAAGGCGCCGCCCCCTTTCCTTGTCCTATTCGGACTAGAGGGGGAGGCGCGCAGCCCACCTTGGCTGGCCCTTCCTCTTCTCTCCTATGGCCCATTAGGCCCATGGACCTCCCGGGGTTCCGGTAACCTCCGGTACTCCGGTAAAATCCGATTTCACCGGAACACTTCCGATGTCCAAATGTAGGCTTCCAATATATCAATCTTTATGTCTCGACCATTTCGAGACTCCTCGTCATGTCCGTGATCACATCCGGGACTCGAACAACCTTCGTGCATCAATACTTATAAACTCATAATGAACTGTCATCGAAGCGTTAAGCGTGCGGACCCTACGGGTTCGAGAACTATGTAGACATGACCTAGAACCATTCTCGGTCAATAACCAATAGCGGAACCTGGATGCCCATATTGGTTCCTACATATTCTACGAAGATCTTTATCGGTCAAACCGCATAACGACATACGTTGTTCCCTTTGTCATCGGTATGTTACTTACCCGAGATTCGATCGTCGGTATCCAATACCTAGTTCAATCTCGTTACGGTAAGTCTCTTTACTCGTTCCGTAATACATCATCTCACAACTAACTCATTAGTTGTAATGCTTGCAAGGCTTAAGTGATGTGTATTACCGAGAAGGCCTAGAGATACCTCTCCACAATCGGAGTGACAAAACCTAATCTCGAAATACGCCAACCCAACAAGTACCTTTGGAGACACCTGTAGTACTCCTTTATAATCACCCGATTACGTTGTGACGTTTGGTAGCACCAAAGTGTTCCTCCGGTAAACAGGAGTTGCATAATCTCATAGTTACAGTGAACATGTATGGGTCATGAAGAAAGCATTAACATACTAAACGATCAAGTGTTAAGCTAATGGAATGGGTCATGTCAACCAGATCATTCAACCAATGATGTGACCTTGTTAATCAAATAACAACTCCTTGTTTATGGTTAGGAAACATAACCATCTTTGATTAACAAGCTAGTCAAGTAGAGGCATACTAGTGACATATTGTTTGTCTATATATTCACACATGTATTATGTTTCCGGTTAATACAATTCTAGCATGAATAATAAACATTTATAATGATATAAGGAAATAAATAATAACTTTATTATTGCCTCTAGGGCATATTTCCTTCAGCCTCTGCTATCACTAATTCCTCATCTGAGGACATTGCTAGTATCACTGACGATGCAGGATTGAAGGAATTGTACATGACAGGCATGTACAAAAGCCTCAAAGGGCATCAGACTCTTTGTGATGTGCTTAAAAGCAGATCCTCAATGTAAACCCTAGGAAAGAGGGTATCGCATTTGAGAGGAAATTAAATGCCGATGGAACATATCGAAGCCCGAGCGGTACCCCAAAACCTCATGGGTTGCTGCAAAGGGACCTCGATTGATCCATCTACCTTATCTGGTTTTTCATGTGAATTTCCTCATTCTGGCGATGAGTCATTTGACTCCAACTATAAACTATTCAAAAATCAGAATGGTGAAGTATTTGCTAGATATGTTGGCACTAATCTGCAGAACGGTTCCCGTATGAAGAAAATCTGGGTTCCCAAGAAGTGCCTTGAAAGTCTTCAGGTGAATGTCCTCATGACATCACCTGTGAAGAAAAGGAACCCCAGATCAAATTCTTCATATGGACCAAATTCTTCATATGGATCAAAGTCCTCATATGATTATCATCGTGCTAATAACTCTGTTTCGCAGGGTAGAGCTAAGGACTATGATTATGTGCATTATTCTTCAAACCAATATGTTCATAAGTCCTCGAAGAATTTCTCTGCTTATTCATATACTTACCCTAACTCCTCCTATGTGAAACGAAATGGTTTGGCCTCTATGCCACCATTCTCATATGGTGCTCATGCAGAATGATGAACTCTTTGCCACCCCTTGAGATGTGGGTGGTAAAGAAAAGAACTAATCTCTTCTGCAGAGTCAGGTCTCGGGCGTGCCTTAACGTCTGAAGAATTTCTTGGGGGCACGACAAACTGCACGAAAGGACGCAGCTAATCATGATGAAATGAACTTTCATTTCACACGCCCTCATATCGCTTATCTCAGATCTTGATCGATGAAATTCATCCGATGAACTTGATATCATATTCTTCACTGATGAAGTATATGAGATCGTAAGTTGTACTAATTCATCTGCAGGATGATCAACCCAAAGCCACTGAGTGGGTTCTCGATAGTGGATGTACAAATCACATGACTGGTGACAAGAATCTATTGATCGATGCTACCTTATCACCGTCACATCTGAAGCATATCATCTTTGCTGACAAAGGCAAAAGTCAGGTATTGGGACTTGGTAAGCTTGCTATCTCTAAGGACATGCACATGGACAAAGTCATGCTTGTTGAGTCTTTAGGATATAACCTCATGTCAGTCTCAATGCTTTGTGATCTTGATATGGTTGTTATCTTTGGCAAGTATCGGTGTGTTGTGATTATGGAAGTGACAATTCCAAAGTCTTCGAAGGCTTTAGGAGAGGAGACTTGTATATTGTTGATTTTTCCACAGGACCACAACCAGCCGTGTGTCTACTTGCAAAAGCTTCAGAAGGCTGGCTATGGCATCGACGACTTGGTCATGCAGGCATGAGGAATTTGCACACGCTTGCGAAGAAGAAGCATGTCATTGGCATTGAGAATGTCAAATTCCTCAAGGATCACCTATCTGAACTGTGAAGCTGGAAAATGACCAAGGCCAAGCATCCAAATAAGACTATCATGACCTCTACTCGCCCCTTCGAATTGCTTCACATGGACCTCTTTGGTCCCAATCATTTTTCAGCTATCGTTAATGAAGCATCACTATATGGCTTTGTCATTGTTGATGATTACTCTCGTTACACTTGGGTACACATTGTTACTTACAAAAATCAAGTGCAGGAAATCTTCAAACGATTTATCTCGAGGGCTTCAACCAACTTTGCTATGAAGATCAAGCACATCAGGAGTGACAATGGAACCGAGTTCAAGAATTCCGGTCTTAATGACTATCTTGATGAACTTGGTATTACTCATGAGTTATCTGCTCCCTACACTCCGCAGCAAAATGGCATCGTGGAGCGCAAGAACAGAACTCTTGTTGAGATGGCTCACAATATGCATGATGAATACAAAACGCCTAGACGTTTCTTGAAGCAATTGACACTGCGTGCCACATCATCAACAGAGTATATCTTCACAAATTCTTCAAGAAGACTGCCTATGAACTCCTCAACGACAAGAAACCTAATGTAAGTTATTTCAAAGTCTTGATTGCTAAATGCTGGATTAGAGATCCTCACCACACCTCTAAATTTGCACCTAAAGCACATGAAGGTTTTATGCTTGGTTACGGAAAGGACTCGCACACCTACAAAGTCTTCAACATCGTCCTTCACAAGGTTGTTGAAACTGTAGATGTGCGGTTCGATGAAACTAATGGCTCGCAAAGAGAGCACCTACCTTCTGTGTTAGGCGAACCGGCACTGAGGATTCTATCAGGTTCAAGGCAACCGAGGATGTCATTCCCATCAAGAAACCTTTGAAGAATTCATTTCAGACGTGAAGAACGTCGAGCTGATGCACCTGAAGATAATGCTTTGAAGAAAATGGTGCTTTGAGGAAAATGGTCAAATTCCTCAAAGACAACCAGCTCATCCTCGCGTTGCAAAAGAAGTGCAAGTTGACAAGATCATCGATGACATTGAATCG
Organism: Aegilops bicornis; assembly: GCA_021605145.1. Lineage (NCBI taxonomy): Eukaryota > Viridiplantae > Streptophyta > Magnoliopsida > Poales > Poaceae > Aegilops > Aegilops bicornis. The sequence continues at coordinate 345,283,959 of CM038670.1, forward strand.
CCAGTCCTCTCACACGCTCAAAAGCTTCACATTTATCTAACTTTTGTGGGCACTATGCTTTTTTCTCTATCACAGAGCCCACTAAGGTAGATGAAGCATTCCCGAGCCGGAGTGGATTCAGGCCATGCAAGAAGAATTACATCGATTCGAGCTCAACAATGTCCGGGAACTGGTCAAACGCCCGAGATCCTCGCAAGAAGCATAATATCATTGGCACAAAGTGGATCTATCGCAACAAGCAAGATGAAAATGGTCTTGTGGTGAGGAATAAGGCACGACTAGTAGCTCAAGGCTACACGCAGGTTGAAGGAATTGACTTGATGAAACTTTTGCACTGTCGCTAGACTTGAGTCTATTCAAGCATATTACTCGCCTATGCTAACCATCACAATATCACTTTATATCAAATGGATGTGAAAAGTGCATTCCTCAATGGTAAGCTTGAGGAAGAAGTATATGTTGCTCAACCACCAGGTTTTGAAGATCCAAAGAATCCTCGACAAAGTCTTGAGACTAAATAAGGCTCTCTATGGCCTCAAGCAAGCCCCTCGGGCGTGGTATGATACATTGAAGGAATTCTTCGTGAAGAATGGCTTCACACCGGTTCACTCGATCCTACTCTCTTTACTAAATCTTATGATGGTGAACTTTTGTGTGCCAAATATATGTTGATGATATTATCTTTGGCTGTACTGACCAACGTTATAGTGATGAATTTGCCTATATGATGAGTGAAGAATATCAAATGTCTATGATGGGAGAGCTGAAATTCTTCTTAGGTCTTCAAATTCGTCAACAACACAATGGCATATTCATATCTCAGGAGAAATACCTCAAAGATGTCCTGAAGAAATTCGGCATGCAAGATTGCAAAGGTGTCAAAATTCCTATGCCCACAAATGGCCATCTATGCAATCGATGAAAATGGTATTGACTTGATCACAAGGTATACCGCTCCATGATTGGTTCCTTATTGTACTTATGTGCATCTAGGCCAGATATAATGCTTAGTGTTTGCATGTGTGCCCGATTTCAAGCTACACGAAGGAATCACACCATAAGGTTGTGAAGCATATTCTTCGATATCTAGCTCACACACCAACACTAGGATTATGGTACCCCAAGGGCTCTACTTTTGATCTCATTGGATATTCTCGACTCGACTATGCTGGTGATCGTGTGGACCGCAAGTCAACATCTGGTACTTGTCATTTCCTCGGACGATCTTTGGTCTGTTGGTCCTCGAAGAAAGCGAACTGCGTATCACCGCTTCATCATGCGGAAGTTGAATACATTGCTGGCGGCTCGTGTTGTGCTCAATTACTATGGATGAAGCAAACCCTCAAGGACTATGGCATCAACGTGAAGAATGTGCCTCTCATCGTGACAATGAGAGTGCCATCAAAATTGCTCACAACCCAGTTCGGCACTCGAAGACAAAGCACATTCAAATTCGTCATCATTTTCTTCGTGATCATGTGTTGAAGGGCGACATTTCCATCGAAAGCGTGAAGATGAAGAACAGCTAGCTGATATCTTCACTAAGCCCTTGGATGAGAAGAGATTTAGCAAGTTGCGGGGTGAGCTAAATATCTTAGAATCTTCGAATGTTCTTTGAAAAGGACACACATCCTAACACTTATGCAATTTTGATGACTTAGATGTGCAACACATGAAGAAACGTTTTTCTTCAATCAATGAAGAATAACACTCTAAGTGTGAAGAAATTAATGAAGAATTTGATTCTCGTAACCCTACGACAATTGTACGCGGTGTCTGAAATCATCATTCTTATACCGTGGGTCACGCCACCACCAAAGTTGAAAATCTTCAATTTGAGTTTTTCCTCAAATTTTGAAATTCTTCAGTTTTTCAAATTCTTCAACTTTGCAAAATCTTCACTATTTCCGTCGTCTTTCTTCATTGGCTATATATATATATGGATTTATGTCCTCTACAGCATTCACTTATGGCTATTTCCTCAAATCGCGTTTTCTGCTAAGTGAATGTGATCGGACCCTTTCCCCTCTATGCTATACTCAACCCAATCCATTCACAAATTCTTCATGTGCGTTCTACCTTGAAACTCGTTCAAATTCTTCCTTTGTGTCCTTGACAGCTGAAGAAATTGCGAACGGAACTTTAAAACGAATCTTTTTCAAACCTTCGCTTTTACCGCTCAAACCGTTCCACATCCCACGATGCATTATTATATTCATCCACGATCGTCCACGATCTCCACTACACAGTACGTGGGTGACACATGTCGTGAGAAGGGAAGTGGTCAGGGGCATGTTCGTTCTAAATCTTCGGACGATCCGTTTTTCACTGTGCCTATAAATACCCCTCTCTCCCTTCCTCACTCTTTTTACTCCGCTCGACCTCTCTCTCCCGCTCGAGTTCCTCAAACCCTAGCGCCGCCGCTACTCCATCGTCGCCGGTGAGGAAAAGCTTCACTGCCTTGACCTCTTCGCCGACGTACTCGCGCCGACCGTGGAATATCTTCACTCCGCTGTCGCCGTAGCTGATTTCCTCTGCCAAGTTAGGGCGTGGAAGATCTGAACGGACGAACTTCAAAACTGTTCATCTCAGTTCGTCGTGTTCTTCACTTCGGGTAATTAAAAGTTACTTTTATTACTCGCTTTGATTCTCAAATTTTCTTCAAATTCTTCAAAGGTGTTTATTCCTCAAATCTTCACACATATGAACACCTCAAATCTCTTGACTCGTTTCTCTAAGCTATGATTTTCTTCAAGATTCCTCAATTGTGTGGATCTTCGATCTATACAACTCTGGAACCTAAGACAAAGAACGCTTATTGAAATTCTTCAAAGTTCATCTGGTCAAAATCCTCAAAACTTGTTCTTTTTGAAAAACCTTCTGAGAACGCATATGACCTCTCCAAATTCCTCGCACCTATACTCTGTTCACAGGTACAATTGTCCGCTGCTGAATCCCTAGGTTCTCATCAACTTAACTCATTTGCAGCGTTCCTCGAAGAAAAACTGCACACTTCTTCAGAGAACTCAATTGTTCAATTTCCTCAACTGAAGAAAATGGCAGATGGTAAGAAGCCGCAGAAGGGAGGAAAGAAACCAGAGGTTATGACAGCATTTGAAATCCCTGAGGATATATATGCTGCTGCACACCAGATGAAGAAAGTAAAAATCAACGCAAGGTGCGTATTCAGAAGATTGAACGGAGATGGGCACGGGAATGGAGGGAATATAGATATGTAACTCCTAAGTACATGAAGAAATTCGCTCTTAACCCTCCATGCCCAAGAGCTCCTTTGGCACCTGGCCAAATAGCTGATCCCACTAGCGTCAAACGCGGTGAGGACTTTCCTGAGGAATGGGCTAAACGCCAAGCAAAATTGGCAAAGCAAGCAAAGGAAGCGGTGAAGAAGTTCAATGAAGATTCTACCGCACTCTTGCCACGAGAGGTCTCGGTCAAACCGAGGAAATCAATGCAAAAGAAGCCTGCTCATAAGCCAAGTGCTTCATCATCTGCGCCCTCACGGCCAAGTTCCTCGGCAGCACCTTCCAAGCAAATTCCTCAAACTGCTCTTGCCCCACCATAGTCCTCAACAGCTCCGTCAAAACCTTCTGTTCCTGTGCACCTAGCTACATGTCAACGGACTGCTGGATTTTCAATTGCCTCAGGCATCTCTGCAAGTTCCTCAGCAGCTCCCATTTCTTCAACTGGTCGGACTCAGCTGAAGACCAAAGCAACAGCTGGTCGAGGTCCTCGACCTAGCCCGACGAAGAAAATGGTTGCATTCCATGTGCCATCTGAGGATGAGGCATCTGATGAAGAACTCGCAGAAATCATCAGAGACCGACAAGCAAGGGCCGCTAGAGCCAAAGGTACATCTGTGCCTTTGCTATTGGACCGAAGATAGTCCTCGACTTTATTGATCTACGGCACAATGATCCCAATACCCCTACTTTGATCTTCACTTGACACCTGGTCAAAGTCATATGTTGACTCACTTCATAGCTGAAGAAAAATGGAAGTATGAAAAGGCGAGGGAAATCAAAAAGGCTCAATACGGGAAGGAGAAGTTCTGAAGAAAAACATTGTCAAGATGACACCGAGGAGCTTCTCCAAGTCGGATGAAGTTCAAAACCTCAAAAAACTTCTATTCATTCAATGCTGTTTGGCAAGGAGCGTAGGAGTGATTCGTCAACCTCGACGAAGAATCTCACAAATGTTGCTGTCCCAATGCAACATGAAATTCCTCAGTTGTAGCCTCGGCTCAGCCCTCTTGAAGAAAAATGCCAAGATCGCCGATGTCGTTCAACTCATTGATGACAACACCGATTCTGTGGTTGATGATCCCATTCCAGCCGCTGAAGAAATTGCCAGGGCACCCACTAGTGCTGATGAAACTGCTGCTGCTGCTATTCCTCAGACTGCACAAGTTGAGGAGCAAGTAATTCCTCGGGCTGAAGAAACTGAACTTGTGATTCACGAGGTGGTGATGCAAATCATCGACACCCCATCGCCCAAGCGTAAGAATCCGTTCTCAACCAAGCAAAAGTTCAAGGCTGAAGATTTCTTTGCCGAGCACGTGTTCTTCACTAAATATAATCCTTATGATTCTTCTCGAATTAGGAAGAGGCGCTTCTGGACTGCTAGTCAAGCCAACTTCTATTCCTCAGTGCTTTTCAACAAGGATAAAATCTTCGATCATGGTCATATTCCTCATGTGGATATGGAGACACTGCCAGGCTTTGAGCCAGTCCTATGTGTTCTTCACGACGCAGGACTTCTAAACTTCTGCACTGATATTTGTGACTGGAATGAAGAGCTAATTCTTCAGTTCTATGCAACCTCAAGATATCACCGGAGACGTCAAGACGTCAATTCATGGGTCTTAGATTGGATGACTGAAAACACTCACTACAAGGCACCTGCAATTGAATTGCTTCGTGCTCTACCACTCAGTCCTCCGCTTGATGGTGCACGTCGGATCTATGAAGAAAAAGAACTTTCAAATCACTATATGCAAGTGCTGATGAAGCCATTGAAGCCAAGGCAGGCACCAAGAACCAAATTCCTCGTCAAGGAATTGTTATATGTGCCTCGGACCGTCTATCGAATCTTGACGAAGACTATGAGTCCTATCAAAGGCCACGACTCGAACGATGAAGAAGTCGTTGGCATCATGAAGAATATGCTTTTCAATATCATCCATGGCGTTCCGTCAATTTCCATGATTTCTTCATGAGGACTCGCTAACATTGCCATGTCACCATTTGAGCTGAAGCCTTATGCGCCTTGGATTATGAGATTCATCGGGACAAGGTCCTCTCTCAATTACAAAGTCGATACTTTGAACCACTGCAGCTACACTTTGATTGAAGTCCTCAAATGGCCAATTGCCTCGGTGATGAAAAGGGCAAGGCTCTTTGCTGTGATAGATGAAGGTATTCGTCCATTGGCTGGACAGTTTAGAAAGCAGCATCTTACTCCACCAATGATGACTCGCCACACATGACTCAAAGAAGCAAATACCTCAAGAAAGCAAAATCCTCAAGGAATCGCACCTGTGGTGATGATCGATCGTGAATTACTCCTCAGTCTTCATCAGAAGGTTGATCGCAATCATAAGTGGGTCAAACGTCAGTTTGGTACTCTTCTTTACAATATGATGTCTACTCACAATGCTGTGAAGAAAAACCACTATTACCTTCATGAAACCTTCAAGCGCACCTGGGCTGTTCTTTCACATGTCTATAATGAAGAAGAACTGACATCAATGGGTCTCAAGGAAGAATTTGACTGGTCTGCACCTCCTCCGAAGAAATTCAAGAAGGTCAAAGTTCCTTCCTTGGTGGCCAGCTCCTATTCTTCATCTCGCGACACTGATGAAAATGAAGATCTGGAAGACAACTGCCGCTGGTCCTACTTCAACAAACAACCCCGACAATCTTTGGCGCTCCGTCTTCAACTTGATATTCCTCAAGAGCGTTAGTCCTCGGTTCGATCCTTTTGGTCATTCGATGACAAAGGGGAGAAATTTGAGTTAGTCTTCAAGCGGGTCTAGTTTTTGTCTATATACAGTATTTTATTAAGTTACAACTCTCGTTCTTACGAAACCTTTTATTGGATCGAGTTGTAATCTTAAACCCTATGGTGCTTTGATACTTTTGATGCATTATGATTTTGCACTATGCTTCATAGCAAATCTACTTGTGCTCTGATACTTTATGTGCTATAATTCCTCATGCTGAATTTCATCAAGCACCATATTTCATCATGCATTTCAAATTCTTCATATTATATGTCAAATGCGTGTATGAATTACAAGATATAGGGGGAGATCTCCATGATTCAATTCTTCATGTGTGCATTGCCTCAAAAGCAAATTCCTCACTATGCACATCTTCAGGGAGTTCTTCTATATCTTGCAATCAAATTCCTCATTATCAGTATTTACAATTCATATGTTTATCCTCGTTGAAAACTTAACCCATATTGTCATCAATCACCAAAAGGGGAGATTGTAAGTGCATCTAGTGCCCTTAGTGATTTTGGTGTATTGAAGACTTATAGGTTAAGTAACTAATGCGTTGTGAGTGTACACAGGTCTATAAGTCTATGAGGAGTTTGATATTTACAGAGAAAGTCGACCCCTAAAAATGAAGTTCTTCATCCAAGACTTTGATATTCTGAAGACTTTCTCAAGACTTTGAAAGTGAAGAAATTGGTGTGATCCACGAAGACTTGGTATTCGCTTGAGGAACATGAAGCGTGAAGACTTTTGTTTTCGTAGTTTCATTTTCTCTTTCTTGAGTCATAGGAAACACCGTCTTGTTAAAGGGGTCGAGGAAATACTAAGGAAAATTTCCATTTGATGCTCAACTCAAAATCCTACACCTACCAATCCCTTGAGTGAAGCTTTTGGAAATCTCATACGATTCAGTCAATTTCTTTAGTGACAGAGGCGAAGCTCTTTCCGGTCGAGGAATTTGTTACGATCGAGGAGTTAGGAATTCGCCAAAGATCGAATTGCCTACAGTGAGGAACATGATAATACGAGGAATTTGAAAGTCAAATTTCCGACCGTTCTTGTCTTCTTGGCCACTGTCCCAAAATATCTTATCCACCTAACGGTCATATCATTGAAGGGCATTTATGTCTTATCATGTCGGGCTGCTCCCTAGGCTATAAATAGCCGTCCCCTACAACCACTAGTTGGTTGGCTGCTCCGAGAGATCTTGACACTTGTCATTTGAGAGCAACCCATCCTCTGAGGACTTTGAGAGAAAATCATCAAGTGAGGAAAAACCCAAAAGTGAGGAAAAACCCAAAAACCAAACCCCAACAAACCCAAAGTGATTGAGCATCATCAAGAAATTGATCCTGCATGGATCCGACGCTTTTACCTTTGAAGACTGTGCTTCTTCCAGACGGTTAGGCGTCAAGGTCTAGAGCATCCAAGAGGAATTGTGGATTGCCGGGTGACCAAGTATGTGAAGGTTTGGAAGTCGCTGAAGACTTACCACGAGTGATTGGACGAGGTCTGCGTGACCTTAGTTCAAGGAGAATACGGTGAGGACTTGGTGTCCCGAGCTGCGTGCTTTCGATGATCGGGTGTCCGGACTGTGTGTCCTCGAGTTTAAATACTCAGCCGCTCCAACCAGACGTACAACCGAGACAATGCAGTTGAACCGGTCTACCAAATCATTGTCTTCACCAACCTAATCGGTTCTATTTCCTCAACCCTTTCATTTCCTCATAAGCGTGTTGAGTGTTTGTCATATCTGTGTTTGAAGACTTTGATCAAGACTTTCTCAATTTCCTCAGTTCAATTTCTTGATCTGTTTGTCTTCATCTTGTGTTATCCTGTGATTACGCTTTACGTACTCTGTGATTGTCTTCATTTCATCATGATGACTATGCTTGTAATCTGTTATGCTTACTCGAGTACTTATTCCGCTGCATGTATTTCTTCGCTAAGGAATTTCCTCACCAGCAAATTCCTCAGTGAAGAATTTGTAAAATTCTCTAAAAATCGCCTATTCACCCCCCCTCTAGTCGATATAACGCACTTTCAGGACCGACCTTGTCAGATTCACGGTCACCCTGATAGGCCAGCTAACCATACCAACAGAAATTGTTGGGTCCTCAAGCAAGCAGGCAAGCTCAACGCCGATCACAAGGGGAGGAGGCCACCAGGCGATAGAGACGACGGATCGGCTCGCCATCCGAACACCAGGGGCCAGAAACACCTTCCCTCTGAAGTTCGACCACTCCCAGAATGGAAATAGCAGTTCGGCTTCCGCCGCCCACCTACTATACTGGAAAAGTTCACACCACGCGTACATCAAAATGCACTCAAGATACCATGGGCATCGGCGGAAGCACAATATGGACAACCCTCCAAGAATCCCCGTAACGTTCTTATCCATCTTTCTTATTTTTCTGTATCATTTCTTAAAAACAGGTGACCATCAGGACAACATCTACATCGGACTCTCTCGAAGTTTGGATCCGCACACTCCCCTATGGGGCCACTCCCGTTAAGGATTCCCCTTCCCGAGGACGGGCGGCGCAGACGTGCGACAGGAGGTCCAAAATAAGCTTTTGTATACCGCACTCTTTCTTTTGAGCCTGTACCATGCCCTTTTCCTCTGTTCCCAACCCCGATTATGTCAAATAGCCGGGTTGTGATTTTTACTCTTTATATATATTTATCATTGGCATATTGCTCTGCTCCCAGTAAACTTTATCCGAACTAATCTTTTATGCTCTTTCTGCAATTAGTCCGGTCGTAACGGCTGCCTTGCAAGACGCGCCTTGGCATAACTTGCCAGGGGCCCGGTATGGGAACAAACGAGACGCCAGTAAAAGTCCTAACAGCTCTATAGTGTACTTCGGCGTGAAAGTGCGTTATATCGACTAGAGGGGGGTGAATAGGCGATTTTTATGAATTCTTCACTGAGGAATTTGCGGGTGAGGAAATTCCTTAGCGAAGAACTACTTGCAGCGGAATAAGTACTCAAAAGTAAACATAACAAAATACAAGCATGGTCATCATGATGAAATGAAAACAAGCACAGAGTACTGAAAGCGTAAACACAGGATAAAACAGGATGAAGACAAACAGACTGAAGAAATTGAACTGAGGAAATTGAGAAAGTCTTCAGTCAAAGTCTTCAAACACAGATATGGCAAGCACACAACACAGTAATGACGAAATGAAAGAGTTGAGGAAATAGAACCAGTAGGCTTGGTGAAGATAATGATTTGGTAGACCAGTTCCAGCTGTTGTCTCAGTTGTACATCTGGTTGGAGCAGCTAGGTATTTAAACCTGAGGACACACAGTCCTCACCATATTCTCCTTGAGCTAAGGTCACACATACCTCGCCCAATCACTCGTGGTAAGTCTTCAGGTGACTTCCGAACCTTCACAAACTCGGTCACTCGGCGATCCACAATTCCTCTTGGATGCTCTAGACCATGACGCCTAACCGTCTCGAAGAAGCACAGTCTTCAAAGGCAACAAGCGTCGGATCCATGCAGGATCAATCTCTTCAATGATGCTCAATCACTTTGGGTTTGTAGGTGTTTGGGTTTGGGTTTTCCTCACTCGATGATTTTCGCTCAAAGTCCTCGGAGGATGGGATGCTCTCAAATGACAAGTGTTAGTTTCTCTCAGAGCAGCCAACTAGCTAGTGGTTGTAGGGGGTGGCTATTTATAGCCAAGGGAGCAGCCCGACATGATAAGACATAAATGTCCTTCGATCATATGACCGTTAGGTGGGTAGATATTTTGGGACAGCTGGAGCATAGCACAACAACAGTCGGAAATTTGAGTATCAAATTCCTCAGGGTTATCATGTTCCTCACTGTGTAGGCAATCCGCATTGGCGAATTCCTAACTCCGCAGTCAGAACAAATTCCTCAGAGACAAGAAGAACTTCGTCTCTGTCATTGAAGAAATTGACTGAACTGTATGAGATTTCCAATGGCTTCACTCGAAGGGATTGGTAGGTGTAGGATTTTGAGTTGAGCATCACTTGGAAATTTTTCCTTATTATTTCCTCAACCCCCTTTAACAGTACGGTATTTCATATGACTCAAGAAAGAGAAAATGAAACTACGAAAACAAAAGTCTTCACGCTTCAGGTTCCTCAAATGAATACCAAGTCTTTAGGGTTACACCAATTTCTTCACTTTCAAAGTCTTCAGGAATCCGAAGTCTTCAGTCGAAGAACTTCATTTTTAGGGGTCGACTTTCTCTGTAAATATCAAGCTCCTCATAGACTTATAGACCTTTGTACACTTATAAACACATTAGTCCCTTAACCTATAAGTCTTCCATACCCCCAATATCACTAAGGGGCACTAGATGCACTTACAATCTCCCCCTTTTTTGTGATTGATGACAATATAGGTTAAGTTTTCAACGGGGATAAACAGATGAAGTGTAAATACTGATATTGAGAATTTGATTGCAAGATATAGAAGAACCCCCCCTGAAGATGTGCATAGTGAGGAATTTGCTTTTGAAGCAATGCACACTTGAAGAGTTGAATCATGGAGATCTCCCCCTATATCTTGTAATTCATACATGCATTTGACATATAATATGAAGAGTTTAAAATGCATGATGAAATATGGTGACTGATGTAATTTAGCATGCGTGCATTAACATTAATGAGGAATAAGCATGCAGAAAATCACAGCAAAAGTATCAGGCCACCATAGAGTTTAAGTTTAGAACTTGATCCAGCAAAGTCATCAGAAGAACGAGAGTTGTAACTTAGCAAAAAAACGCCCATATAGATAGACCCGCTTGAAGACTAACTCAAATTTCTCCCCCTTTGTCATCGAATGACCAAAAGGATTGAAACTGAGGACTAACGCCCCTGAAGAATATCAAGTTGATGAAGGAGCGCCAGCGTTGTTGGGGTCGTTTGTCGTAGTAGGGCCTGCTGCAGTGTCGTCCAAGTCTTCATGCTCATCGGTGTCGCGCAATGAAGAATATGAGCTGGCCACCAAGGAAGGAACCTTGACCTTCTTGTATTTCTTCGGTGGAGGTGCAGACCAGTCAAAATCTTCCTTGAGACCCATGTTCTTCAGATCTTCTTCACCATATACATGTGACAGAATAGCCCAGGTGCGATCAAAGACTTCATGGAGGTAGTAATGGTTTTTCTTCACTGCATTATGTGTAGCAGTCATGTTGTGAAGAATTGAACCAAACTGACGCTTAACCCATTTGTGGTTCCAATCCACCTTCTGGTGAAGACTTAGCAGAAGTTCACGATCAGTCATCACACGAGGAGCAGTAGCTTGAGGATTTGGCTTGGAGGCATGGGTAGCAGAATCATGAGTGGCAGAGTCATCATTGGTGGAATAAGATGCAGCCTTGCGAAACTGGCCATCCAATGGACCAATGCCTTCATCTATAACAGCTGGTGCCTTGCCCTTTTCATCAGCTGAGGAATAGGTTCACTTGAGGACTTCAACCGGGGGCAAGTAGCTGAGGTGATTCTGAAAATCAGCTTTGTAGTTGAGTGAAGACCTTGTTCTGAGGAATCTCATGATCCAGGGTGCATAAGGCTTCAGCTCAAATGGTGAAAGTGCAACATTTGTGTAACGCCCCCGATGCGGCTATATCTCCCACGTGTCGAGGCACGACTTAGAGGCATAACCGCATTGAAAGCAATGTCGCAAGTGAGGTAATCTTCACACAACCCATGTAATAATTAAGGGAAAGAGATACATAGTTGGCTTACAATCGCCACTTCACACAAGACATAAATAAACATCCATCATTCGTAGTACACTCAAGGTCCGACTACGGAACCAAAATAAAGAAGATACCCCAAATGCTAACATCGATCCCCGATCGTCCCAACTGGGCACCACTCACGATCATCGTGAAAAGACACATAGTAACGACCACGTTCCCTCGTCGAACTCCCACTTGAGCTCGGTGGAATCACCTGTGACCGGAATCGTCGGCACTGCAACTGTTGAAGTATCTCGTGAGTCACGGGACTCAGCAATCTCACACCCTGAGATCAAGACTATTTAAGCTTATAGGAAGGACAGAGTAGTATAGTGGAGCTGCAGCAAGCGACTAGCATATATGGTGGCTACTTCGCAAAAGAGAGCGAGAAGAGGAGCAAAGCACGGACGTGAAGCTAGTAGCGATCAAGAAGTGATCCTGGACTACTTACGTCAGACATAACTCCAACACCGTGTTCACTTCCCGGACTCCGCCGAGAAGAGACCATCACGGTAACACACGCGGTTGATGTGTATTTTATTTGAGGTCAACTTCGGGTTTTCTACAACCGGACATTAACAAATTCACATATGCCTCATAACCAGGCACGGCTTTGAAAGATATTACCCTGCAGGGGTGTCCCAACTTAGCCCATTATAAGCTCTCACGGTCAACGAAGCGATTATTCCTTCTACTGGGAAGACCCGATCAATCTCGGAATCCCGGACTACAAGACATTTCGGCAGCAATAAAACAAGACCAGCAAAGCCACCCGGTTGTGCCGACAAATCCCGATAGGAGCTGCACATATCTCGTTCTCAGGGCACATCCAGATGAGACAGGCTACGAGTAAAACCAAGCCTCGAAGTTTCCCGTGGTGGCCCAGCGTTTCGGTTCGGGCCAGCACTCGAAGGAGCACCGGTCCGGGGGTTAAAATAAAGCTGACCCTCGGGCTCGCGAAAACCCGGGGGAAAAAGGCTTAGGTGGCAAATGGTAAAACCAATGTTGGGCCTTGCTGGAGGAGTCTTATTCAAAGCGAATTGTCAAGGGGGTCCCATAAATCACCCAACCGTGTAAGGAAGGCAAAATCAAGGAACATAACACCGGTATGACGGAAACTAGGGTGGCAAGAGTGGAACAAAACACTGTGCATAAGGCCGAGCCTTCCACCCTTTACCAAGTATATAGATGTATTAATTATAGCAGATATATATTGTGATATCCCCAACAAGTAAACATGTTCCGTTTAGGAACAACATCTCCATGTTCCAACAAGGAGCAAACTTCAACTTCACCTGCAACTAGCAACGCTATAAGAGGGGCTGAGCAAAGCGGTAACATAGCCAATCAACGGTTTGCTAGGAAAGGATGGTTAGGGCTGACATGGCAATATGGGTGGCATGATATAGCAAGTGGTAGGCATGGCAGCATAGGCATAGCAAAAGAGCGAGCATCTAGCATAGCAAAGATAGAAGTGATTTCGAGGGTATGATCATCTTGCCTGCAATGTTCTCAGAGTTGTCGAAAGCCTGATCCTCGAAAACGTTCTCAACAGGATCCTCGTTCACGTACTCATCTCCCGGCTCTACCCAAAGCAACAACACAAACAAAGGAACCACAATAAATCACGGTGCGATGCACAATCAACATGATGCAACAATCATGACATGATATGTGGGAAGTGATATGCAATGCGTATATGCGCTCCGAAGGTAATGAGAAACTAGGCATCGCCTTGGCAAACCAAGCATGCCAACGGAAAGACGAGATGATTTCGGTAGAAATCGATATAGAGATCACCGGAAACGGATGCACGGGTTGGATATGGCGAGCAAAAACAAGAATGGTGAGAAACCTATAATAACAGCATGAGGAACAAAGCCATGCACGTGTGCAAACTACCTCATAGCATAAATCAAATAAATATGCCCATGAAAGACAACACATACACATGATGCAAAAAGACATGATCACAAACTTGCTCAAATGCAGAAACTAATGCCACCACTGAGTTGGTGGGATTTTTCTACCCCAAAAACATATATAATATGTTAGGGTTGCAGCATAGAAATCATCACAAATGCACTAAGTCATAACCCGCCTAATAGGGAAGTTAACGAAATGGCAAATTCCAGATTTGGAAATGTCCGTAAATGGACTTGCCTAAAACAGAAAAGGAAACAATGCTGGAAATGGAAACGTGGGGTAAGGAAAAAAAATATATGCATATGGAGGAGGGCGCCGAGAGGCTGGTGGTGGGACCCTCTTGTCATAGAGTCGGTGGTATAGCAGGTTTAAAAATGGGAAGAAAACCAGCCTCGGGTGGAATCGAACCCGGGTCTCCTCGGTGGAATCCTCCCCGCTACCACTGGGCTGGTGCGGCTGACTCTTGCCAGAGGAAGGGCCTCGGGGCTTATCTACCGATCTTCTTTGAAGAGACGAACCAAGAACGTAAAGAAAACAGAATTAAAAGGGGCGCGCTGGGATTCGAACCTGTGTCGCCATGTGAGAGCGGGGTCAACCAGCTCGGCTAGGCTAGGGGAGTCGGTAGGATCCGGACGCTGCCTACTTGACCAAAACTGCCAGGCCCTACCGAGGCAGAGACAACGAGCAGCGACGCCGGCGAGGCAACGGCGGCTCTGAGGCTCTGCGCCAGACAAACCGGGTACGCATACGAGAGGCGCCACAGAGCAAGAAGGGACAAACCCGAGCGGGGATAGCGGCATACACGCCGCCAAAACAACTCTGAACCTAAACTACTACGAGCACGCCGGAGCACGCCGGGCACGACACGAACATGGATCGGACCCTACTCTCACGGGGATCTAACGACGGCAAGAAGGAGCAGGAGGAAGGGGTTATACCTCCTTACCCTAGGACACGGAATCGGGCGACGGAGACGGCCGACGGCGACGAGGTCGAGCTCGAAGATTCGCCGAACCTGACCGAGAAGAAGATCGAAGCAGGGCGACGAACTTGGCGATCCGGGCCCCGTCAGAGTCGACGCCGTGGACGAAGACGACGACGAGGAAGAAGATGGACAGGTACGGATGGTTGGGGTGGCGGAAAGCACGCCCGGCGACGAGACGCTCTCGAGATGCGCCGACGGAGCGGGGCGGCGAATCTGGTGGTTCTCTTACTGGCGGCGGCGGCGTAGAGGGAGAGGGAAACCCTAGGGTGCGGTCCGATGAGGAGAGGGGATAAGTAGAGGGCTAGGTGGCGAGGACGAGCTCGTGCTCTCCGTGCTCGGGGTCCCCATGGCGCCGGGCGAGAGGAGAGGGAAAGGTGGGTGAGAAGCACGGGTCGGTCCTTTGCCGGCGGGGGCCGACGCTGCCACGTGGACGGGGCTAGAGGGGGTAAGAGCGGCGATGGGTGTGCGAAGGCAGGGAGAGGAAAGCGTCTTGGGCTGGCGCGCTGCTCCCCGGCTCTTGGGCTGAGGAGCTGGGTCATGGAGTGGCCGAGGGCCCAGTGGGGAGGAGTGGCTGGGCTGCCATCGCTGCTGCTGACTTCTTTCTTCTCCTTTTAAAAATCAAAAGGAAAAGAAAAGAAAGTACAGAAATGATTGAAAAGAGTTTGAGTGAAAGGAAAATATCCCAAACTCCTGAATTCTCCACTATTTAAATAAATTGTAATGGACATTTTAAAGGTAGAAAAATAATGCAAGTTTGGAAATATTTCAAACTTGTGCCATTTTTGAACCTGACCATAACAACTTCAAATGAGGAGATATTTGGCAGAGAGTCTTTAGTGCAAAAAGCAAAATTTGCAGGAGAAGATGAACATTAATTGAGAAAGGAAATTATAGCCCTTGAAAATGAAAGAAGTAGAGGGAAAGAGGAGATGGGTATGCAAAAATGAGAATGGGACATGCACAACATGACATGTGGGAGAACACCACAACCACATGATAAGAAGGAAATGCAAGATGACAAGAGGCACAAATGCAATATGGTAAAAGAGCAAAACAAAGGAAAAGAGAAAAACCCACAAGAAATAGGATGAGGTCAAGATGATATATTGCCCAAAAAGGGGAAGTTTACATCCAGGGTGTTACAACACTCCACCACTACAAGAGGATCTCGTCCCGAGATCTAGGACTGAAAGAACTCCGGATATTCAGAACGGAGGTGATCCTCGCGCTCCCAGGTAGCTTCTCGGTCGAATGGTGTGACCACTTCACTTTCGTGAATTTGATAGACTTGTTGCGTAGTCTTGGCGCTCGGTTTCTTCAAGAATAGCAACGGGTGCTCATGATAAGAGAGATCTTCTTGAAGGTCAATCTCTTCAAGTTGATAGTGCGTTCAGAGTCTTGAAGCACTTATGGAGTTGTGACACGTGAAACACATCGTGCACGTTTGCAAAGTTGGATGGAAGCTCGTTGATAGGCGAGATCGCCTCTTTTCCCAATGATCTTGAAAGGACCCACGTATCTAGGGGCAAGCTTCCCTTTGATATCGAAGCGACGAAAGTGCCTTTCATTGGAGAGACGGAGGTAGACATGGTCTCCAATTTCAAAAGTCACATCACGGTGCTTATCATCATAATAGCTCTTCCGGCGCGATTGCGGCTTTGAGATTCTCACGAATGACCTTGCACATTTCTTCCGCTTCGTGATCAAGTCATTGCCAAGAAGTTGGCGTTCACCTGTCTCGCACCAATTGAGAGGAGTACGGCACTTTACGCCATAGAGAATTTCGAATGGGGCCTTGCCCGAACTCGCTTGGAAGCTGTTGTTGTAGGAGAACTCGGCATATGGAAGACAATCTTCCCACTTCATACCGAAAGAAATGACACAAGCCCCGAGCATATCTTCAAGGATTTGATTAACTCGCCGACTTGGCCACTTGTTTGAGGATGGAAGGCTGTCGAAACGAATGTTGGTGCCCATGGCCTTCGAAAAGAATCCCAAAACTTGGAGGTAAAGATGCTGCCACGGTCTCAAGAGATCACTTGTGGAATGCCGTGCAAAGAGACAATCTCGGAGGTGTATAGCTCGCCAACCGAGCTGCAGTGATGGATTCTTTGATAGGAAGAAAATGAGCCACTTTAGTCAGCTTGTCAATGACAACGAAGATAGCATCATTTCCACGCTTGGACTTTGGAAAGCCACCACGAAGTCCATTTCAATATGATCAAACTTCCATTCAGGAATAGCAAGAGGTTGAAGGAGACCAGCTGGTCTTTGGTGTTCTGCTTTCACTCTTCTCGCAGACATCACACTCATTCACGAATTGAGCAATTTCTCGCTTCATTCGAGTCCACCAATATGACCGCTTGAGATCATGGTACATCTTCGTACTTCCAGGATGAATGGATAGAAGCGAATTGTGAGCCTCGATCATAATGACTTTTCGCAGATCACCCTTAGGAACCACAATCCGGTCCTCAAAGAACAGAGTGTCTCTGTCATCAACGTGGAAGCACTTGTACTTGGAAATGCCCTTGTCGATACCACGTTTCACTTTCTTCACCATGGTATCCAGAAGTTGAGCCTCACGAATCTGATCTTCCAAAGTAGGAGAGACTATGAGGTTGGCAAGAAAGCCTTGAGGAACAACTTGAAGATTCAGCTATGTAAAAGCTTCACAGAGATCCGGCTGAAAGGGCTTGAGGATTAGACTGTTGCAGTAAGCCTTCCTGCTCAAAGCATCTGCAATGACATTGGCCTTGCCCGGAGTATATTCAATACTTGGGTTGTACTCTTGAATCATTTCGACCCATCGAGTCTGCCTGAGGTTGAGGTTGGGTTGAGTAAAGATGTACTTGAGACTCTTGTGATCGGTGAAAATGTCCACTTTCCTTCCCAACAAGAGATGTCTCCATGTAATCAATGCATGGACAACTGCCGCCAACTCAAGATCGTGAGTGGGGTAGTTCTTTTCATTGGGCTTCAAGCTGGCGAGAGGTATAAGCCACAACTCTCTTCTCTTGCATTAACACAAAGACCGAGACCTTGAAGAGAAGCATCACGTAAAACTTCAATGGCTTGGATTCATCAGGAGGAGTCAAGACAGGAGCTGTGACGAAGTTTCTCTTTGAGGGTATTGAAAGCAACGTCACACTCGTGGAGACCGGACATACTTCACATGCTTCGGAGGAGGTTGGAAAGAGGCTTTGCAATCTTGGAGAAGTTCTCAACGAATCTTCGCAATAGCTTGTAAGACCAAGAAAGTCATGGAGCTGCTTGACATTCGAGGAGGTTCCCAATTCACAATTGCGGACACCTTCTCGGGATTAACTGTGATGCCCTTAGCGGAGATGATATGACCAAGATAAAGCACTTCATCAAGCCAAAATTCACATTTGGAGAACTTAGCATAGAATTGATACTCTACGAGCTTGTCTAGCACCAATCGCAAATGTTTGGCATGATCCTTCTTATTCTTGGAGAAGACCAAAATATCATCAAGATAGACCAAGACGAATTCATTGGTGTAGGGATTGAATATGAAGTTCATCATCCGAGAGAAAGTTGGAGGAGCACTGACGAGGCGAAAGACATGACAAGATATTCATAAGAACCAAAGCTTGTTCTGAATGCTGTCTTGGGAATATCTTGTTCACGAATGCGAATCTGATGATACCCCATACGAAGGTCAAGCTTAGAGAACACTGTAGCACCTTTGAGTTGCTCGAAAAGCTCATTGATGTTGGGAAGTGGATACTTGTTTTTGATTGTCTTCTTATTCAATGGACGGTAATCGACGCAAAGTCGGTCCGTACCATCCTTCTTCTGGACAAAAAGAACACCACAACCCCAAGGAGATGAACTCGGTCTGATCAAACCCAGACGCTCTTGTTCATCGAGCTGCTTCTTCAATTCCTTCAGCTCATCAGGTCCAAGCTTGTATGGACGCTTGCAAACGGGTTCGATGCCGTGCTCAAGATCAATAACGAACTCAATCGGCCGATGAGGAGGCATACCGGAAGCTCTTCCGGAAAGACATCTTGGTACTCACAAACGACTGGAATCTGAGAGATAGCATTCAGTTCGCCCTTCTCATTGAGAGAAAACAACCGAATGGTTTCATCACGAGCGGCATAGATGATCACATCATTAGAAGAGTGAGACAATTGAATTTCCACAGCAGCACAATCAAGCTGAGCTTTGTGCTGAGAAAGCCGATCCATTCCGAGAATAAGATCAATATCCGAGTCACCAAGAACAATTGGTTTAGCTGTAAATCTATAATCGCCCATCTTGATACCGACATTTGGAACCAACATGGTAGATCTCAAACGCTTGGCGGAGAAATAACTTGCATAGCTTTAGGTAATGCCTCTGTCTCAAAATTGTGCTTCGATGCAAAAGGATATGACATGAAAGAATGCGATGCACCAAAGTATCAAATAAGACTTTGCAGGAATATCATTAATCGGAAGATTACCCATGATCACATCGTAAGATTCCTCTGCTTGAGCTGCATTCATCATGTTCACCTTTGCAGATTTGGGATTATGCTTGACCACCGCATTCTGGAAGATTTCACAGGAGGAGGAGGCGGAAGGCGCCTCTGGTTGAAGCATTTGTTCGCATAGTGACCTTTCTGCCGACATTTGTTGCAAGTCACCTCGCATACGGACGGTGGTAAGGAGCACTTGACCTTGGAGCTTGAGAATTAGACTTGTTCTCGATAGCTTGGGTTGGGTGGGTGGGAAGATCCACGGCCACCTGAGTTCTTCTCACGATAAGGCCGACGGAACGGAGGAGGAGGAAGGTAAAACTTCTGCCGCTTAGCTGCCACTTGAGAGGAAGAAGAAGACTGAACTGCATCCACGATTCTCTTCTTAGAAGCCTCACATTTGAGCTGGGCAGCTTCTTGTTTGAGAGCCATGTTGTAGAAATCATCATACTTATCTCGCTCAAACAAAGACAAGAGGTAATTGCAGATCTTCTCTCGGACCACCTCTCGAATTGATAGATCATACTCCTTTCATCGTGCACGCCTTGCTTAGCAAAACGAGCAAGCTTCGAACTGGATATTGTATTGATAGACGGACATGGTGCCTTGCTTGAGATTGCGGAACTCCTCACGCTTGCTCTCAACAACACTTTTCGGAATGTGATGAGCTCTGAAATCACGGCGGAACTCATCCTGTAATGACACGACCTCCTCCGGAATCTTTGTATTCTGGAACCACTCAAAGCAGCTTGATCCTTGAGTTGAAACGATGCAAACTTGACAAAGTCCTCGTGTCCGACATTGCTACTGATCAAAGTGCTTGCAGATATCCACTAACCAATCGTCAGCGTCTGTGGCCTCAACACAGAAACTGAAAGACTTCGGATGATTAGCGAGGAACTGACTGAGAGTAGCAAAGTGTGGCTGATTGTTGCCTTGACCTTGATTGCCTTGATTGCCTTGCCCTCGAGTACGTTCTTGCAAGAGCTGCAAAATCATCTCGAGCATTGGCATTGGTGGCTGCCATGATAGCTTGCCGTGCCTCAAGGCGGAGGTGGAGGTGGAGGTGGAGGTTCTGACCGATCCCCATCATTACGATCCGGATTCAGACGCGTTGGCGGAGCCATCCTGAAGAGGGTGACATCCGTTAGTCCTTTGATAGACAAATTGATAAGTAGAATCAACGGATAGAAATTGCAACATATAGTCTTCACAATAAACATTCGAACAAGAATGAACGAATGAATTCCCAAGATAATCATCACACGTCCATTAAGGTGAGAAGCCACTTAGATAAAGGATATGGAAACAACATCTGTCTTAGAAACAAATCGAGTATCGTAACGAAAACAAAAGGTTGGCTTCTAGAATGAGCCGGAACAAACACATGATAGAGATTTCGCCCAAAGTGTTCGTGGTGGGGCCCACACGGGCACGACGATAGCGGCAAATCACGAATGACTAACAAGACGTCCCCGAATCAGCATAGCCAAGGATTCTTTAAGACGTCTCGCGACCACTTTAAATCGACCGTGAATGGGCGGACCACTAGACGTTGGACCCCAATCTCAAATCATACATCTGTCGGAAAGAATATCCTGTAAGCTACTAGAATTCCCACCTATAAACTCCCGAAACTTTCTGGTTATGCAATCTGGTGTTGGGGATACAGGGACACAAAATATATCACCCAAACTAACAATACCTAGATCCAAATTTGTATCCATCCGTCAACACATAACCAAGAAATCCTCGGAAATCGTGGTACCTCGACCTTGAAAAACATCCGTTATGCAAGTCATGGCAATACTCCGACTTTTCGCCACAAGATCTTGGGCTATCAGGGTTATCTCACCAACAACTGCACAAAAGAGATTTCGATGTCGGCAAAACTCAGGTATTCCAGAATCGCAACGATAAAATTGTGACGACAACACCTCGGAGCTCAACTCCCGGGACACCGCCACAACCCCTAAATGTCGAGGCACCAAGAACAATGTTCTCGCCACAAAACCATCGGAACGATTCCAAGATACCCACGTGATCCTAAAAAATTTTTAGTGAAATTTGAGGAGAGAAGAGTCAAAACACTACGTCGGGATACCTCATGAGCGTATTTAAGGGACCGGGAGTAAAAAGAATCCTACTCTCCGATATATATAATCCTAAGACTCAAAACATTTTTCCATTCTAGACTCAACAACGCCATGACAAACAATCAAGTAGGGGCTCCTAAGTCGGGAAGGCTCGATTACCAACTTGTAACGCCCGATGCGGCTTATATCTCCCACGTGTCGAGGCACGACTTAGAGGCATAACCGCATTGAAAGCAATGTCGCAAGTGAGGTAATCTTCACACAACCCATGTAATAATTAAGGAAAGAGATACATAGTTGGCTTACAATCGCCACTTCACAAGTACATAAATAAACATCCATCATTCAGAGTACACTCAAGGTCCGACTACGGAACCAAAATAAAGAAGATACCCCAAATGCTAACACCGATCCCCGATCGTCCCAACTGGGCACCACTATCGATCATCAGGAAAAAGACACATAGTAACGACCACGTTCCTCGTCGAACTCCCACTTGAGCTCGGTGGAATCACCTGACCGGAATCGTCGGCACACTGCAATCGTTTGGAAGTATCTGTGAGTCACGGGGACTCAGCAATCTCACACCATGAGATCAAGACTATTTAAGCTTATAGGAAGGACAGAGTAGTATAGTGGAGCTGCAGCAAGCGACTAGCATATATGGTGGCTACTTCGCAAAAGAGAGCGAGAAGAGGAGCAAAGCACGGACGTGAAGCTAGTAGCGATCAAGAAGTGATCCTGGACTACTTACGTCAGACATAACTCCAACACCGTGTTCACTTCCCGGACTCCGCCGAAGAGACCATCACGGTAACACACGCGTTGATGTGTATTTTATTTGAGGTCAACTTCGGTTTTCTACAACCGGACATTAACAAATTCCCATCTGCCTCATAACCATGGGCACGGCTTTGAAAGATATTACCTGCAGGGTGTCCCAACTTAGCCCATTATAAGCTCTCACGGTCAACGAAGGATTATTCCTTCTACCGGAAGACCCGATCAATCTCGGAATCCCGGACTACAAGACATTTCGGCAGCAATAAAACAAGACCAGCAAAGCCACCCGGTTGTGCCGACAAATCCCGATAGGAGCTGCACATATCTCGTTCTCGTGGCACATCCAGATGAGACAGGCTACGAGTAAAACCAAGCCTCGAAGTTTCCCGTGGTGGCCTCAAGAAGGGCTCGGTTCGGGCCAGCACTCGAAGGAGCACCGGTCCGGGGGTTAAAATAAAGATGACCCTCGGGCTCGCGAAAACCCGGGGAAAAAGGCTTAGGTGGCAAATGGTAAAACCAATGTTGGGCCTTCTTTGGAGGAGTCTTATTCAAAGCGAACTGTCAAGGGGGTCCCATAAATCACCCAACCGTGTAAGGAACGCGAAATCAAGGAACATAACACCGGTATGACGGAAACTAGGGTGGCAAGAGTGGAACAAAACACCAGGCATAAGGCCGAGCCTTCCACCCTTTACCAAGTATATAGATGTATTAATTATAGCAGATATATATATTGTGATATCCCCAACAAGTAAACATGTTCCGTTTAGGAACAACATCTCCATGTTCCAACAAGGAGCAAACTTCAACTTCACCGCAACTAGCAACGCTATAAGAGGGGCTGAGCAAAGCGGTAACATAGCCAATCAACGGTTTGCTAGGAAAGGATGGTTAGGGGCTGACATGGCAATATGGGTGGCATGATATAGCAAGTGGTAGGCATGGCAGCATAGGCATAGCAAAAGAGCGAGCATCTAGCATAGCAAAGATAGAAGTGATTTCGAGGGTATGATCATCTTGCGCAATGTTCTCGAGTTGTCGAAAGCCTGATCCTCGAAAACGCGTTCTCAACAGGATCCTCGTTCACGTACTCATCTCCGGCTCTACCCAAAGCAACAACACAAACAAAGGAACCACAATAAATCACGGTGCGATGCACAATCAACATGATGCAACAATCATGACATGATATGTGGGAAGTGATATGCAATGCGTATATGCGCTCCGGAAGGTAAATGAGAAACTAGGCATCGACTTGGCAAACCAAGCATGCCAACGGAAAGACGAGATGATTTCGGTAGAAATCGATATAGAGATCACCGGAAACGGATGCACGGGTTGGATATGGCGAGCAAAAACAAGAATGGTGAGAAACCTATAATAACAGCATGAGGAACAAAGCCATGCACGTGTGCAAACTACCTCATAGCATAAATCAAATAAATATGCCCATGAAAGACAACACATACACATGATGCAAAAAGACATGATCACAAACTTGCTCAAATGCAGAAACTAATGCCACCACTGAGTTGGTGGGATTTTTCTACCCCAAAAACATATATAATATGTTAGGGTTGCAGCATAGAAATCATCACAAATGCACTAAGTCATAACCTGCCTAATAGGGAAGTTAACAGAAATGGCAAATTCCAGATTTGGAAATGTCCAGAAATGGACTTGCCTAAAACAGAAAAGGAAACAATGCTGGAAATGGAAACGTGGGGTAAGGAAAAAAAATATATGCATATGGAGGAGGGCGCTGAGAGGCTGACTGGTGGGACCCTACTGTCATA
The DNA here is from genome assembly GCA_021605145.1 of Aegilops bicornis. NCBI lineage: Eukaryota > Viridiplantae > Streptophyta > Magnoliopsida > Poales > Poaceae > Aegilops > Aegilops bicornis. Next base: position 345,307,793 of record CM038670.1, read on the forward strand.
GAGTCAGTGGTATAGCAGGTTTAAAAAATGGGGAAGAAAACCAGCCTCGGGTGGAATCGAACCCGGGTCTCCTCGGTGGAATCCCTCCCTGCTACCACTTTGGGCTGGTCGGCGGCTCTTGCCAGAGGAAGGGCCTCGGGGCTTATCTAATCGATGCTTTGAAGAGACGAACCAAGAATGTAAAGAAAACAGAATTAAAAGGGCGCGCTGGGATTCGAACCTGTGTCGCCGCGGTGAGAGCGGGGTCAACCAGCTCGGCTAGGCTAGGGGAGTCGGTAGGATCCGGACGCTGCCTACTTGACCAAAACTGCCAGGCCCAACTCGAGGCAGAGACAACGAACGCAACGCCGGGCAGGCAACGGCGGTTACAGGGGCTCCTCGCCAGACAAACCGGGTACGCACGAGAGGGCGCCACAGAGCAAGAAGGGACAAACCCGGCGGGGATAGCGGCATACACGCGGCCAAAACAACTCTGAACCTAAACTACTACGAGCACGCCGAGCACGCCGGCACGACACGAACATGGATCGGACACTACTCTACGGGGATCTAACGACGGCAAGAAGGAGCAGGGAGGAAGGGGGTTATACCTCCTTACCCTAGGACACGGAATCGGCGACGGAGACGGGCTGACGGCGACGAGGTCGAGCTCTGAAGATTCGCCGGGAACCTGACCGAGAAGAAGATCGAAGCAGGCGTCGACGAACTTGGCGATCCGGGCCTCAGAGTCGACGCCGTGGGACGAAGACGACGACGAGGAAGAAGATGGACAGGGTACGGATGGTTGGGGTGGCCGGAGAGCACGCCGGCGACGAGACGCGCTCTCAGATGCGCTCGGGACGGAGCGGGGGCGGCGAATCTGGTGGTTCTCTTACCTGGCGGCGGCGGCGAGAGGGAGAGGGAAACCCTAGGGTGCGGTCTGATGAGGAGAGGGGATAAGTAGAGGGCTAGGTGGCGAGGACGAGCTCGTGCTCTCCGTGCTCGGGGTCCCCATGGCGCGGCGAGAGGAGAGGGAAAGGTGGGTGAGAAGCACGGGTCGGTCACTGCCAGGCGGGGCCGACGCTGCCACGTGGACGGGGCTAGAGGGGTAAGAGCGGCGATGGGTGCGAAGGCAGGGAGAGGAAAGCGTCTGGGCGCGCCGCCTCCCTCGGGCTTGGGCTGAGGAGCTGGGCCGGGCGGAGTGGCCGAGGGCCCAGTGGGGAGGAGTGGCTGGGCTGCCACTGCTGCTGCCGACTTCTTTCTTCTCCTTTTAAAAATCAAAAGGAAAAGAAAAGAAAGTACAGAAATGATTGAAAAGAGTTTGAGTGAAAGGAAAATATCCCCAAACTCCTGGAATTCTCCACTATTTAAATAAATTGTAATGGACATTTTTAAAGGTAGAAAAATAATGCAAGTTTGGAAATATTTCAAACTTGTGCCATTTTTGAACCTGACCATAACAACTTCAAATGAGGAGATATTTGGCAGAGAGTCTTTAGTGCAAAAAGCAAAATTTGCAGGGAGAAGATGAACATTAATTGAGAAAGGAAATTATAGCCCTTGAAAATGAAAGAAGTAGAGGGAAAGAGGAGATGGGTATGCAAAAATGAGAATGGGACATGCACAACATGACATGTGGGAGAACACCACAACCACATGATAAGAAGGAAATGCAAGATGACAAGAGGCACAAATGCAATATGGTAAAAGAGCAAAACAAAGGAAAAGAGAAAAACCCACAAGAAATAGGATGAGGTCAAGATGATATATTGCCCAAAAAGGGGAAGTTTACATCCAGGGTGTTACAATTTGCCAGAGTCCTCATGAAGAAATCGTGATAATTGACAGGAATGCCATGAATGATGTCGAATACCAGATTCTCCATGATGCCAACAATTTCCTCACAGATGAGTCGTGGCCTTTGATTGGACTCATAGTCTTCGTCAGAATGTGATAGACTGTCCTTGGTACATACTGCAATTCCTTCACGAGGAATTTTGTCCTTGAGGCTTGATCGGGCTTCAATGGCTTCATCAGCACTTGCATATAGTGATCAGTAAGCTCAAGCTCTTGGTACATGCAACGAGCTCCTTCAGGTGGAGGACTGATGGGCAGGGCGTGAAGTAATTCAGTGGTCGGTGCCTTATAGTGAGTATTTTCGGTCATCCAGTCCAAAACCTAGGAGTTCACATCACAAGATCTCTGTGATGTGTAAAGTTGCGAGAATTGAAGAATGAGTTCTTCATTCCAATCAACTATGTCTGTGCAAAAGTTGAGGAGGCCTGTGTCATGAAGCACACTGAGGATAGGAGTGAAGCATGGCAGTGATTCCATGTCTGCATGAGGAATATGCTCGTGGTCGAAGACTTTGTCCTTGTTGAAAAGTAGTGAAGAGTAGAAGTTGGCCTGGCTGGCAGTCCAGAAGCGCTTCCTTCTAAGACGAGCAGAATCATAAGGATTGTAGTCAGTGAAGAACACATGCTCGCCGAAGAACTCATCAGCGTTGAATTTTTGCTTCTTTTAGAATGGATCCTTTGGTTTGGGCTGAGGAGTGTCAGTCAATTGCATTATTACCTCAGGAATCGCAATCTCAGGTTCTTCATGCTGAGGAATTTCAGCTTCTACTCCAGTGACAGCCTGGGTCTTCAATTTGTCATTTTCATTTTCTTTAGCACTAGTGGCTGGAATTTCTTCATGGGCAGATGGGGTTGCACGAGGTTCTTCAGATCCCATTTGTACTTCAGTCGCAACAGGGGACTGACGAATTTGTTGCAATGGTGTGAAGAGTGAAGAGTTAGGGTGCTGACTTTCCCAAAAGTCATCATTCATCACTGGTGTGGTGCAGCCAATTTCCACATCTTCATCTTCCATTTCTTCAACACCGGCCTCTTAAGCAGTAAACTGAGGCATAGGCGAGGAAACTGTGTGGGTTGAAGGGATTTTATCCACTTCAATTTCTTCATCCAACTGCTCTGACGAAGCAGCAGAAGGATTTTCTTCATCAGATCCGCTAGGGATCACATATTCTTCATCAAAAGGGACGATTTCCTTTGATGGCATGGTTGAGATAGGAACAGCATCAATGGGGTTTGCAAATGAGCTGGTCATGGACTTCATTTTCTTCGGAGCTGAAGAATCTGAAGGAGCTGATGCTTTCCTTTTCTTCACTGTTGCATGCTCTGCAGGCTTGATCTTCTTCACATCTGATGCAGATGGAAGGATTGGAGTTGGAGTAGGCGCAAGAGGAGCAGAGGAAGTTGGTTGATTTTCTTCAGGCACAGCTGATGCAGTTGCCCTGACCTCTTCATTTTCTTCAGGCGCACCACTAGTGGATGCCCTGGCAATTTCATCGGCCGGCCGGAATGCGTCATCAGCCCTCGAACTCACATTTTCTTCAAAGACTGAATGTCATCAATGTCTTGGCATGTTCTTCAGTCGGCTGAGCAGATGCTTCAACCTGAGGAATTTCTTGTTGCGATGGGGCTGCAACATTGTAGGTGAACTTCTCAGTCAGTTTAACAAACCCGACCTTGGCTCCTTGCCAATCAGCATAGTAAGCATTGAAATCATCGCTGAGGACTTTGATTTTAGACTGGATCTTCACAAGATCATCAGTTGTCATAGAGACAACGTTGTTCTTCAGGAATTTTTCCTTCCTGTACTGCGCTTTCTTGATCTGCCTAGCCTTCTCATATTTCCATTTTTCTTCTTGGATGAAGGCAGTCAGCATATGATTTTGACCAGGAGTCAGCTTGAAGTCAGACATAGGAGTATTTGGGTCCTTGTGCCAGAGATCAATGTAGTCGTGGATCAACTTTGGATCCAAAAGCAAAGGCACATTTGTGCCCTTGGCTCTAGCGGCCCTGACTTGCCTATCTCTGATGATTTCAGCAAGTTCATCATCATTAGCTTCATCTTCTTCAGATGGCACTTGGAAGGCGACCAGCTTCTTGTGAGGACTTGGGCGAGAGCCTCGTCCAGCAGTGGCCTTTGTCTTCAGCAGAGAGGGTCCTGTTGAAGAATTTGGTGCAGCTGAGGAACTAGCAAAAGCTCCTGAGGCAATAGAGATGCATGTAGTCCTTTGGTACGTGGCAAGATGCACATGTGCTGAGGACTTTGTTGGAGCAACTAAGGACTTTGGAGGAGGAGATGAGGACTTTGGAGGAGCAGGAGTAGCATGAGGAATTGGCCGTGAGGGCTTTGAGGATTCTGGCCGTGTGGGCATTGCTGAGGAACTTGGCCTTGAGGGCATTGAAGGTGAAGCACTTGACTTGTGCGTAGGCTTCTTTGCCATGGATTTCTTCGGCTTGACAGAGGCCTCAGCGGCAGCAGCAGCAGAAGAGTCTTCATTGAATTTCCTCACTGCTTCTCTGGCTTATCTAGCCAACTTGGCCTGGCGCTTGGCCCATTCATCAGGATAATCCTCACCGCGCTTGAGGCTAGTGGGATCTGCTTCTTGGCCAGGTGCAAACGGAGGTCTTGGGCATGGAGGATTAAGTGCGAATGTCTTCATGTACTTGGGAGTTACATACCTGTACTCCCTCCACTCCCTTGCCCATCTCCTTTCTATCCTTTGGATGCGCACCTTGCGCTGATTTTTATCCTCTTTTCCAAACTTGGCCTCATCAGGTGTGCAATAATCCTTGTATATATCATCAGGGATTTCAAAGGCAGTATTGATTTCGTGCCTCTTTCCTCCTTTTCGTGGCTTCTTTCCATCAGCCATTTTCTTGATTGAGGAATTTGAACAATTGAATTCTCTGAAGAAGTATGCAACTTTTCTTCGAGGAACGTTGCAAATGAGTTAAGTTGATGAGGACCTAGTGATTCAAAGCGGACATGAGTACCGTGAACAATGAGTAGTGCGATTGCGAGGAATTTGGAGAGATCATATGCGTTCTCAGAAGGTTTTTGAAAAAGAACAAGTTTGAGGAATTTGACTAGATGAGCCTTGAAGAATTTCACTAAGCGTTCTTTGTCTTAGGTTCCGGAGTTGTATAGATCGAAGATCCACACAATTGAGAAATCTTGAAGAAAAATGATGCTTAGAGAAATGAATCAAGAACAGATGATATGTGAGGTGTTTAGTGTGTGAGGATTTGAAGAAAAACACCTTTGAAAATTAAGGGCAGTAAAAGTAACTTTTAATTACCCTGAACGATGAACACGACGAACAGTGAGGTGGAGAAGTGAAGTTCGTCTGTGCAGATCTTCCATGCCCTAACTCGGTGGAGGAAGACGGCTAGGGCGGCGGCGGAGTGAAGATTTCCGCGGCCGGCGCGAGTACGACGGCGACGAGGTCGAGACAGTGAAGCTCTTCCTCACTGGCGATGATGAAGTGGCGGCGGCTCTAGGGTTTGAGAAGCTCGAGCTGGAGAGAGGTCGAGCGGAGTAAAGGAAGTGAAGAAGGGGAAGGGGTAATTATAGCCACGGTAAAAAATTGTTCGCCCGAAGAATTTGGACGAACGTGCCCCTGACCCTTCTCATTCGCTTGACATGTGTCACCCACGTACTGAGAAGTGGAGATCGTGTTAGATCGTGGGTGAATAGATAAGTATTTCGTGGGATGCGGAACGGTTTGAGCGGCAAAGCCGAAAATTTGGATAAGATAAGTTTTAACGTTCCGTTCGCAAATTCTTCAGCTGACAAGAACACAGTGAAGATATTGAACGAGTTTCAAATAGAACACACCTGAAGAATTTGTGAATAGATTGGGTTGAGTTTAGCATAGAGGGGGAAGGGTCTGATCACAGTCACTTAGCAAAAAAAAAACTTGAAGAATTAGCCATAAGTGAATGCTGTAGAGGACATAAACTCATATATATATATATATATATATCCGTCACCCAGGGTGAGGAATAGTTATTCTTCACCCCCCTTAATTTTACCACCAATGCACTGAAATTTTACGTTCTATAAGTTTTGTCTTATTTCAGACGTAAAAAGAGACCGTAAGAAAATATTTAATCACCGTAAAAAATATTTTATGTTATGTAAAATTACAAACGTAAAACGTAGTGTAAAATATACATAAACTCCAAATTTTCTTGTCTTATGACCTATATTTTTTATTTCTTATACCAAATTTTACGTAGTGAATCAATAGGAATGTAAATATTCGAATTCCAAATGTAATTTAATTATGAAGTGATCGTAAGATTATCTCGGGTGAAGAATAACTTATTTTGCACCCTGGGTGATGAATAGTATCACTATATATATATATATATATATAAATATATATATATATAAATAAATAAATATATATATATATATATATATATATAGCCAATGAAGAAAAACCGACGGAAAAGGTGAAGACAATGAAAAGTTGAAGAATATGAAAAACTGAGGAAAAACTCAAATTGAAGATTTTCAACTTTGGTGGTGGCGTGACCCACCGTATAAGAATGATGATTTCAGTCACCGCGTACAATTGTCGTAGGGTTCTGAGAATCAAATTCTTCGTTAATTTCTTCACACTTAGAGTGTTATTTTTCATTGATTGAATAAAAATGTTTCTTCATGTGTTGCACATCTAAGTCATCAATTTTGCATAAGTGTTAGGATGAGTGTCCTTTTCAAAGAACATTCGAAGATTCTAAGATATTTAGCTCACACCGCAACTTGCTAAATCTCTTCTCAACCAAGGGATTTGTGAAGATATCGGCTAGCTGTTCTTTAGTCTTCACATGCTCAATAGAAATATTGCCCTTCAACACATGATCACGAAGAAAATGATGACGAATCTGAATGTGCTTTGTCTTCGAGTGCTGAACTGGGTTGTGTGCAATCTTGATGGCACTCTCATTGTCACAGAAGAGAGGCACATTCTTCATGTTGACGCCGTAGTCCTTGAGAGTTTCCTTCATCCACAGCAATTGAGCACAGCAAGAACCAGCAGCAATGTACTCAGCTTCAGTAGTAGACAGTGATACGTGATTCGCTTTCTTCGAGGACCAACAGACCAAAGATCGTCCGAGGAAATGACATGTACCAGATGTTGACTTGCGGTCCACACGATCACCAACATAGTCAGAGTCAGAATATCCAATGAGATCAAAAGCCGAGCCCTTGGGGTACCATAATCCAATTGTTGGTGTGTGAGCTAGATATCGAAGAATATGCTTCATGACCTTATGGTGTGATTCCTTCGGTGTAGCTTGAAATCGGGCACACATGCAAACACTAAGCATTATATCTGGCCTAGATGCACATAAGTACAATAAAGAACCAATCATGGAGAGGTATACCTTATGATCGAAGTCAATACCATCTTCATCAGTGCACAGATGGCCATTTGTGGGCATAGGAATTTTGACGCCTTTGCAATCTTGCATGCTGAATTTCCTTAGTACATCCTTGAGGTATTTCTCCTGAGATATGAATATGCCATTGCGTTGTTGACGAATTTGAAGACCTAAGAAGAATTTCAATTCTCCCATCATAGACATTTGATATTCTTCACTCATCATATAGGCAAATTCATCACTATAACGTTGGTCAGTACAGCAAAATATAATATCATCAACATATATTTCACACACAAACAGTTCACCATCATAAGATTTAGTGAAAAGAGTAGGGTCGAGTGAACCGAGTTTGAAGCCTTTCTTCATGAGGAATTCCTTCAAAGTATCATACCACGCCCGAGGGGCCTGCTTGAGGCCATAGAGGTCTTTATTGAGTCTGAAGACTTTGTCAGGATTCTTTGGATCTTCAAAACCTGGGGGTTGAGCAACATATACTTGTTCCTCAAGCTTACCATTGAGGAATGCACTTTTCACATCCATTTGAGATAGAGTGATATCATGATGGTTAGCATAAGCAAGTAATATGCGAATAGCCTCAAGCCTAGCAACAGGTGCAAAAGCTTCATCGAAATCAATTCCTTCAACCTGTGTGTAGCCTTGAGCTACAATCCGTGCCTTATTCCTCACCACAAGGACATTTTCAACTTGCTTGTTGCGGTAGATCCACTTTGTGCCAATGATATTATGCTTGCGAGGATCTGGACGTTTGACCAGTTCCCAGACGTTGTTGAGCTTGAACTGATGTAATTCTTCTTGCATGGCCTGAATCCACTCAGGCTCCAGAAATTCTTCATCTACCTTAGTGGGCTCTGTGATAGAGACAAAAGCATAGTGCCCACAAAAGTTAGATAAATGTGAAGCTTTTGAGCATGTGAGAGGACCTGGTGCTTGAATGTCATCGATGATCTTTTCAACTTGCACTTCTTTTGCAACGCGAGGATGAGCTGGTTGTCGTCGAGGAATTTGATCAGCATTTTCTTCAGCACCATTTTCTTCAGCATTTTCTTCAGGTGCATTAGCTCGACGTTCTTCATGCTCTGGAATGAATTCTTCAGCAGATTCTTCAGTGGGAATGACATCCTCAGTAGCCTTGAACTTGATAGTTTCCTCAGGTGATGGTTCATCTAATACAGAAGGTAGGTGCTCTCTTTGCGAGCCATTAGTTTCATCGAACCGCACATCTACAGTTTCAACAACCTTGTGAAGAACGTTGTTGAAGACTTTGTAGGTGTGCGAGTCCTTTCTGTTACCAAGCATAAAACCTTCATGTCCTTTTGGTGCAAATTTAGCACTGTGATGAGGATCTCTAATCCAGCATTTAGCACCGAAGACTTTGAAATAACTCACATTTGGTTTCTTGTCAGTGAGGAGTTCATAGGCAGTCGTCTTGAAGAATTTGTGAAGATATACCCTGTTGATGATGTGGCACGCAGTATAAATTGCCTCAATCCAGAAGTGACGCGGCGTCTTGTACTCATCAAGCATAGTGCGAGCCATTTCAACAAGAGTTTTGTTCTTGCGCTCCACGACGCCATTCTGCTGAGGAGTATAAGGAGCAGATGAATCATGAGTAATACCAAGTTCATCAAGATAGTCATCAAGACCAGAATTCTTGAACTCAGTTCCATTGTCGCTTCTGATGTGCTTGATCTTCACACCAAAGTTGGTAGAGGCCCTCGAGGAAAATCGTTTGAAGACTTCCTGCACTTCATGTTTGTAAGTGACAATATGTACCCATGTGTAACGAGAGTAATCATCAACAATAACAAAGCCATAGAGAGATTCATCATTTCTGACTGCAGAATAATGGTTAGGACCGAAGAGATCCATATGAAGCAATTCAAAATGGTCGAGTAGTGGTCATGATAGTCTTCGCAGGATGCTTGGCCTTGGTCATCTTCCCAGCTTCACAGGCTCCACATAAGTGATCCTTGAGGAATTTGACATTCTCAATGCCAATGACATGCTTCTTCTTCGCAAGCGTGTGCAAATTCCTCATGCCTGCATGACCAAGTCGTCGATGCCATAGCCAGCCTTCTGAAGCTTTTGCAAGTAGGCACACGGCTGGTTGTGGTTCTGTAGAGAAATCAACAATATACAAGTCTCCTCTCCTAAAGCCTTCGAAGACTTTGGAATTGTCAGCTTCCATACCCACAACACAATGATACTTGCCAAAGACAACAACCATATCAAGGTCACTGAGCATTGAGATAGACATGAGGTTGTATCCTAAGGACTCGACAAGCATGACTTTGTCCATGTGTCGATCCTTTGTGATCGCAACCTTACCTAGACCCAATACCTGACTTTTGCCTTTGTCAGCGAAGATGATATGCTTCAGATGAGATGGAGATAAGGGAGCATCCATTAATAGATTCTTGTCACCAGTCATGTGATTTGTACATCCACTATCGAGGACCCACTCAGTGGCATTGGGTTGATCATCCTGCAGATGAATTAGTGCAGCTTACGAACTTCATATACTTCATCGGTGAAGAATATGACATCACAATTCATCAAATCAATTTCATCAAGTAAGAGAACAGATAAAGCAGTGTGAGGACGTGAGAAATGAAATTTCATTTCTTCATGATTAGCCTGCATCCTATCAGGCCCTTTTCAGGTCTCCAGTAAATTCTTCAGACGTTTACGCATGTCTGGAGACCTGACCCTGCAGAAGAGATTTGTTCTTTTTCTTCACCACCCACATCTGAAGGGGTGGCAAAGAGTTCATCACTCTGCGAGCTCCATATGAGAAAGGTGGCATAGAAGCCAATCCATTTCGTTTCACATAAGAGGAGTTAGGGTAAGCATATGAATAAGCAGAGAAATTCTTCGAGGACTTATGAACATAATGATTAGAAGAATAATGCTGATATTCATAGCCATCAGCTCTTCCCTGCGAAATAGAGTTGTTAGCATGATGATATTCATATGATGACTTTGATCCTTTTGAGGAATTTGATCCACGTGAGGAATTTGGTCCGTATGAGGACTTGGATCCATATGAAGAATTTGGTCCATATGAAGAATTTGATCTGGGGTTCCTATTCTTCACGTGTGGTGTCATGAGGACATTCACTGAAGACTTTCAAGGCACCTTTTGGGAACCCAGATTTTCTTCATAGGGGAACCGTTCCTGCAGTTAGTGCCAACATATCTAGCAAATACTTCACCATTCTGATTTTTGAACAGTTTATAGTTGGAGTCAAATGACTCATCAGAAGAATGAGGAGATTCACATGTAAATCCAGATAGATTAGATGGATCAACTGGAGGTCCCTTTGCAGCAACCCATGAGGTTTTGGGGTACTGCTCAGGCTTCCAATATGTACCATCAGCATTGAGTTTCCTCTCAAAGGCAATACCCTCTTTACTAGGGTTCCTGTTGAGAATCTGCTTTTAAGCACATCACAAAGAGTCTGATACCCTTTGAGGCTTTTGTACATGCCTGTCATGTACAATTCCTTCAGCCCTGCATCGTCAGTGATACTAGCAATGTCCTCAGATGAGGAATTAGTGATAGCAGAGGTAGGTGAGGAATTTGTAACATTAGAAGCATTTGAACATTCAGGTGAAGAAATAGCAGATTCACGTTCAATGCATTTCAAACATGGAGGAACAAATTCTTCCTGAGAAGCGATGATTTGTTGAGCAAGTAATGAATCGCGCTCCTTCGGAAGATCTTCATAACTCACTCTTAGCTTCTCAAGATCTTGCTTTCTTTGAAGAAATCCATAAGAAAGCTTCTCATGATCAGATAAGAGAGTGTTATGATGACCTTGAAGGTTGTCAAACCTAGTCTGAAGTCTCTGAAGATTTTCTGTCAAGGTTTTAGTGTGATCCATTTCTTCACCCAATATATCGTCACTTTTGTCTAGCATGTTTTGAAACTTTTCAAAAGCCCTTTGTTGTTTCACAGCAATCTTAGCAAGTTTAGAATAGCTAGGCTTAAGATTTTCATCAGATTCATTCTCACTTGATTCAGAGGAGGTATATTTGAGTACCTTGGCACCCTTTGCCATGAAGCAATAGGTGGGAGCATAGTCATCATTACCTTCATCAGCCTTGTTGGTGAGGTCAGTTTCTTCAGTGTTGAAGATAGACTTGCTGACGAATGCAGTAGCCAGGGCTAGGCTTGCCACACCGAATTCGGACTCCTCAGATGCCTCCTCTTCCTCATTTTCTTCAGATTCAGCCTCAGAGTCCATTTCTTTGCCAATGAATGCCCGAGCCTTCTTGGAGCTACTCTTCTTGTGAGATGAAGACTTTGAGGATTTTGATGATGAAGATTTAGAGGATTTCTTCTTTTTCTTCGCATGATCAGAACTATAATCCTTGTATTTCTTCTTCTTTGATTTCTTTTCCCACTGAGGACAATCTTGAATGTAGTGTCCAGGTTTCTTGCATTTGTGACAAAGCCTTTTCTTGTAGTCACTTGACGAGGAATCATTGCTCCTTGAGGGTCTTCCAAAGCGGCCACATCTTGAGAACTTCTGGAATTTCTTCACGAGCAGTGCTAGTTCATGGATCAGTTCTTCAAGATCACCAAGGCTGCTGCCAGAGTCTTCATCTTCAGACTCAGAAATTGCATTGGCCTTCAGTGCACGTGATCTGCCATAGCTCGAACCATAGAGAGCTCTCTTTTTAGCAAGCTGGAACTCATGAGTATTTAGCCTCTCGAGGATATCAGCAGGATCAAGTGACTTGTAATCAGCACGCTCTTGTATCATCAATGCCAGAGTATCAAATGTGGAATCAAGCAATCTCAGCAATTTCTTCACCACCTCATGGTCGGTGATGTTAGTGGCACCAAGCGCTTGAAGCTCATTTGAGATGTCAGTGAGGCGATCAAAGGTTTGTTGAACATTTTCATTGTCGAGTCTTTTGAAGCGGTTGAAGAGATTGCAAAGAACATCAACTCGAGAGTCACGCTGTGTTGAGACTCCTTCATTCACTTTGGACAGCCTATCCCAGATAAGCTTAGCAGTTTCCAAAGCACTCACTCTTCCATACTGTCCTTTGCTCAGATGGCCACATATGATATTCTTCGCTTGAGAATCGAGTTGCTTGAATCTCTTCACATCAGCAGCATTCAGAGAAGGTGTGACTGAGGGAATACCATTTTCCACAACATACCAGAGATTGTTATCAATTGCCTCAAGATGCATTCGCATCTTATTCTTCCAGTAGGGGTGGTCCGTCCCATCGAAGGTTGGACACCTAGCAGAGACCTTGATCATACCTGTGGTCGACATAACTAAAACTCCAGGCGGTTAAACCAAAATCACACAGAACAAGGAAGTACCTTGCTCTAATACCAATTGAAAGTGCGTTATATCGACTAGAGGGGGGTGAAGAGGCGATTTTTATGAATTCTTCACTGAGGAATTTGTGGGTGAGGAAATTCCTTAGCGAAGAACTACTTGCAGCGGAATAAGTACTCAAAAGTAAACATAACAGAATACAAGCATGGTCATCATGATGAAATGAAAACACGCACAGAGTACTGAAAGCGTAAACACATGATAAAAGAGGATGAAGACAAACAGACTGGAAAAATTGAACTGAGGAAATTGAGAAAGTCTTCAGCCAAAGTCTTCAAACACAGATATGACAAGCACACAACACAGTAATGGGGAAATGAAAGAGTTGAGGAAATAGAACCAGTAGGCTTGGTGAAGACAATGATTTGGTAGACCAGTTCCAACTGTTGTCTCGGTTGTACATCTGGTTGGAGCGGCTAGGTATTTAAACCTGAGGACACACAGTACTAACCGTATTCTCCTTGAGCTAAGGTCACACATACCTCGCCCAATCACTCGTGGTAAGTCTTCAGGTGACTTCTGAACCTTCACAAACTCGGTCACTCGGCGATCCACAATTCTTCTTGGATGCACTAGACCATGACGCCTAATCGTCTGGGAGAAGCACAGTCTTCAAAGGTAACAAGCGTCGGATCCATGCAGGATCAATCTCTTCAGTGATGCTCAATCACTTTGGGTTTGTACGTGTTTGGGTTTGGGTTTTCCTCACTCGATGATTTTCGCTCAAAGTCCTCGGAGGATGGGACGCTCTCAAATGACAAGGGTCAGTTTCTCTCGGAGCAGCTAACCAGCTAGTGGTTGTAGGGGGCGGCTATTTATAGCCAAGGGAGCAGCCCGACGTGATAAGACATAAATGCCCTTCAATGATATGACCGTTAGGTGGGTAGATATTTTGGGACAGCTGGAGCATAGCACAAGAACGGTCGGAAATTTGAGTATCAAATTCCTCAGGCTATCATGTTCCTCACTGTAGGCAATCCGCGACCGGCGATTTCCTAACTCTTCGGGCCAGAACAAATTCCTCAGAGACGGAAGAACTTCGTCTACATCCTTTGAAGAAATTGACCGAAATGTATGAGATTTCCAAAGTGGCTTCACTCAAGGGATCGGTAGGTGTAGGTTTTGAGTTAAGCATCACTTGGAAATTTTTCCTTAGTATTTCCTCGACCCCTTTAACAGTACGGTGTTTCCTATGACTCAAGAAAGAGAAAATGAAACTACGAAAACAAAAGTCTTCACGCTTCAGGTTCCTCAAATGAATACCAAGTCTTCAGGGTTACACCAATTTCTTCACTTTCAAAGTCTTCAGAAATCCAAAGTCTTCAGTCGAAGAACTTCATTTTTAGGGGTCGACTTTCTCTGTAAATATCAAAAATTTCATACACTTATAGACCTGTGTACACTTATAAACACATTACTCCCTTAACCTATAAGTCTTCAATACACCAAAATCACTAATGGGCACTAGATGCACTTACACGGCGTCGCAAGTTTGGCCTTATATGCATCAGCTCCGAATCATTGTCTTTGGTCAATAGTTGGGTTGCCCGGCTCCTGTGCTTGCTACCCTAAGTTTCGCTCTCTCGGCTAGGGTAGTAAAGGGAGAACTACTGCGATTGTGCCCTGGGCTAGACCAGATGAGCACCTCCATAGAGAAAGTCGAAAACTGACTGTCATGATGCCGTGAGAACTGTTCAACCACTTGACGACTTATTCGAATCTTTAGTGATTCTCCGTGTCACACGAGGGATCTTTTTTAGATCAACATTTGTAAAGCATTATGCGCCATATACATACTAGGGGCTATGTCGTAGAGCCACCATAAAACTCCTACGGCTAAGTGAAAGTGTTAACGCCCTATAGTCCGATTGCCTGGTTCGCCACATTATCACCTCCTTTATGGACCAAGACGTTGGATAAAGAGTGATTAAATGCTTTTTCCAACACCCCCGTACTTCCTATGAGGGGGCTGAAGCCGACGACTGGAAAACTTCCAGATTATACTAAAATGGCCACAGAGGAGAAAACTTCCAGATTATACTAAAATATAAATAGATTAACTATAAAGTTGTCTGTTACATCATTATATATATCACTCGGACATTATATCTTTCGAGCATTGACCCTCTATCAAGCGGGCGGCATCCAAGACGTCTTCAAAATAGTGCTCCGGCTCATTCCGGTCCTCGCCCTTGGGTGGATTCCTCGCCGCAACATCAATGGCCTTCATCTTTCCCCAAAATGTTTTGACTTGGGCAAAGGCCATCCGTGCACCCTCAATGCACGCCGACTGCTTCATAGCATCGATATGTGGCACCGCGTCAACAAGCCGCCGCACTAGGCCTAAATAACTACTCGGAATAGGCTCACTTAGCCACAACCGGATTATGACGTTCTTCATGGCGTTGCCAGATATCCTATGAAGCTCGGCCCACTGGGACATCCGTTCATTGAGCAATAGAGGGCGCTTCGACGCGCCGAATTGTGACCAGAAAAGCTTCTCCGTTGCATACCCCTCTAATGCATGGTAAAATTGCGCCGCATCGGAACAACTCTTCGGCTAGTCCAAAAATTCAGCCGGAGAACTCCAGACCTGGTTTAGCTGAGCATAGTTCGGATCGCCAAACTTGGTCTAAAGCAAAAAGGGCTTACCGGCCGCTATCTCCTTAGCCTGCCGAATCTCTTCACGAGCTGCCCTTGATTCAGACCGAGCTTCACTCGCCTCTCGTACGGCCTTATCAAGCTCAGCCATTTCGGCTTTATTCTCCATCTCAAGGAATTCACAGCAACTGGCAGTATTCTTCAATTCAAGCACTAGTGCGGATATTTTCTTCTCACTTTGGCGCCGAGCTGCTTTTTCGGCTCTTAGATCAGCCGATGCCTTCTCGGCAGCCGCATCACTACGCCGGGACCGCTCCTTGGCCCGGGCTAGCTCCGCCCGAAGAGCTTCAACAGCGGCAGCACCATCTGCAAACATGCACATTTCATATAAACCCTTTTCGGCATCAGGCCTACATTACAAGCACATTGGTGTAAGGAGTGCTCGACATATATACCTTGCGAGTTGTCAGGACGCATGTTGATCAATGCAATGTCATCTTCCGCAATATCCAGCTTTTGCTGCAGTTCGGCCACTTCCGTATTTCGGGTAGCCGCGGGAGGGGAGGCAGCCGGTATTCCAAGTTAAATCAAGGTTAGCAACTGAGCATATCTTTTTTATCCTCCGATCGCTTTCGTCGGAAGGCAATCCAGGTCTCAGGGGCTATTGCATATACAACAGGCAATATTATTCAATTGGCAAAACTACATAACAAACCTCAAAACCCCTTAGGAGGCTCGTGAAGGCCTCGTTCAAACCGCTTTTCGCGGATAGAACCTTTTCGACCACCGTAACCATCAAGGCACGGTGTTCCTCCGAAGCTGACGCTTGTCACAGCATGGCTGTCAGCATTTCCGGCGCTTCTGGGTCTTCGCAAGCCGCCGCCGGAGTATGGTATTCCTTTGAAGGAATCCGCCCACTCGCCCCCGGGATCGTCTCCGGTTCTAAACCGGATAGGGCGGGGCCACCATGCTTGATTCCTGAACCCTGAGTGACAGAGACACCACCTTCGGGTAACGCCCTCTTCGTTTCCTGCACTGCTTGTCGACCAGGAGGAGCCCCCCGGGACGATACCTCAGAATCATCCGCCCTGCTGGGCGAGGGGGCCGGAGAAGGTTTGTCACTCTCCATCATCTCTGGAAGAAGGTCTCCCATGGAGGAGGACAATTGGGAAACCCCAGTCATTAACCTGCGAGGACATACGTATGTCCGAGTATTACTTCAGTAATAAGAAAGGAAGGAGGTATGGTTTAAGTACCCTGCTGCACTTACGGTTTGGCCAGAGGTTTATCCTCATCATAAAGCTCCACGTAAACATCGCTTGCCCGGCCCAAGCTGCCCGTCGATTGTGTTTTCCCTTTCTTGGAAGGTTTCCCCTCCTGACCTTCAGAAGCGGCCCTTTCTTGCCAGGGAAGGCCTCCTCTGCACCTTTGCCCTCGGCCAAGAAGGTTTCGGTTTCCCCGAACACAACGTCTGATTTATACTTGGGGCAGAGACCACCTCCGGCCTCCCTGTTCTCGCCCTCCTTCGCAGACACCTGGTACGGTGCCGGAGTCAGCATCCTCGTTAGTAGGGCATTCGCAGAGTCTTTGGGAAGAGGCGCCGGACACCAGATCAACACCGCTTTCTTTATCTAGTCCTGTGAATGGATGGATTGTTCAATATCTTACCAAGAGATACTCGAATAAAAGATGTGCGGAGATCGAATACTTACCGCGGTGTCAAGATGATTGCAGTCAAGGCCAACATCTTTGGTGGAGTCCGGCCATTGCTCTCGTTCCCCGAAATATAATTTCCACATTCCCTCGTGCGTAGTGCCGAGGAAGTGCTGAAGAGTCCGCCGTCCTTCGGTACTAAACTCTCCCACACACGAAGAGGCCACCACTGACATGGCAGGGTCCGTCGGACTAGCATTACTTGAACGATGTTCACAAGTCCGATGCCCTTCTCGATAAGGCTTCGGACGCGACCTTGCAGAGTCTGCACTTCATTGACGGTTCCCAGTCCAGTCCCTTATTGATCCATGAAGCAAGCTGAATTGGAGGGCTGGGTCGGAACGCAGGCGTAGCCGCCCATTTGGAGCCTCGCGGTTCATTGATATAAAACCACTCCTGCTGCCATAGGTCGGAAGACTTGGCGAAAGATCCTTCAAACCAAACCGCGCTGGCAAGCTTGCCTATTGTGATGCTGCTGCACTCTGCCTGCTCCTCCTCTGTCACATGCGGCCTCACGTCAAAGGTCTTGAGCCACAAACCAAAGTGCAAAGGAGTCCAAAGGAAGGCCTCGCATGTGACGATAAATGTCGAGATGATGAGAATAGAGTCCGGGGCCAGATCATGAAAGTCTAGCCCATAGTAAAACATGAGCCCCCGGACGAAGGGGTTAAGCGCGAACCCTAACCCATGGAGGAAGTGGGTCACAAACACTACCCTCTTGCCGGATTTGGGGGTATGAACGACCTGCCCCTGTGCAGGAAGCCGGTGGAGGATTTCCGGGGTCAGATACCTCGCTGCGCGGAGCTTCGCAATATCCTCCTCTGTGACAGAAGAAGCCACCCACCGGCCTGGACCGCAGGATCCGGACATGATTGGGTCTGGTGGTAATAGGAACCCGAGGGTTGGAACTTGGGGTGGCTAGGGTTGAGGAAGAAGCGAGCGCAAAGGAAGAAGACGAGTCTGGGACCCTATATAAAGACCCCAAGTACTAAGCGTATCCACCTGGGTCTCGAAACTTACCAATCTCTAGAGAGTTGTACCCAGGGACGGTTGGGTTACCCACGCCTGCATTAATGAAAATCCCGTGAATAAGGGGACACAATCGCTGCCTTGGCAAGACAAGCCAGTAAAACCGCGTCCCGAGACATGGGGCGACGCGCCAGCTAACGGTTGGAAATAGTGACCGGGCAGGCATGATGTCATAAACAGTTACCAATAAATTAGGCTCGTATATTTTCTGCAACTATATATACAGGTCCGGATATATCTACTACATCCGAAGACTATCTTGGAGTTCGGAGAAAGGGGAACCCGCCTTGCAATGTCGAAGACAATCTTCGCGCCGGACTCCTCCTCATTGAAGCCAGGTTCAGGGGCTACTTAGGGAGTCGTGGACTAAGGGGTCCTCGGGCGTCCGGCCTGCTATCTATGGGCCGGATTGATGGGCTGTGAAGGCATGAAGACCGAAGACCATACTTGTGTCCGGATTGGACTTTCCTTGGCGTGGAAGGCAAGCTAGGCGACCAGCTGTGAAGATTCCTTCTTATGTAATCGACCCCATGTAACCCTAGATCTCTCCGGTGTCTATATAAACCGAAGAGCATAGTCCGGATAGGATGCATTCATTACCATATACACATAGGCTAGACTTCTAGGGTTTAGCCATTACGATCTCTTGGTAGATCAACTCTTGTAACACTCATATTCATCAAGATCAATCAAGCAGGAAGTAGGGTATTACCTCCATAGAGAGGGCCCGAACCTGGGTAAACATCGTGTCTCCCGTCTCCTGTTACCATCGATCCTAGACGCATTGTTCGGGACCCCCTACCCGAGATCCGCCGGTTTTAACACCGACAATCTTCTTGAGGAAGGTGGCTCTTGCACTTGCGTCCAAGTTTGCTCGTTCTTGAAGCGGTAGAGGAATGATGTCCAACGGTGACAATGGGTTGAAGCCGTAGACAACCTTGAAGGGGGACTTGCCGGTTGTAGAGTGTCTTGCACGGTTCTAGGCGTACTCGGCGATGGGTAGGCACTCCTCCCACTCCTTGATGTTCTTCTTTATCAACACGCGTAGGAGAGTTGCAAGCGTTCGGTTTGTTACTTCCGTTTGGCCATTGGTTTGTGGGTGGTATGCCGTGGAGAAGAGTAGCTTGATTCCGAGCTTGGCGCTTAGCGTCTTCCAAAAGTATCTTAAGAACTTGACGTCTCGATCCGACACAATTGTCTTTGGCACACCGTGCAACCTCAAGATTTCCCTACAAAAGAGATTGACAACTTGTGAAGCATCATCTATCTTATTGCATGGGATAAAATGAGCCATTTTAGAGAATCGGTCCACAACAACAAATATGGAGTCCTTGCCATTTTGAGTCCTAGGTAATCCAAGCACAAAATCCATGCTAATATCTTCCCAAGGTTGATGTGGACTAGGTAAAGGCATATGTAAACCATGGGATTGAGATTGTGACTTAGCTTTGCAACATGTACAACACCGATTGGTGAAACGGGCGACATCATGAAACATCTTGGGCCAAAAATAGTTCTTGGAGAGCGTGGCATAAGTCTTGTCGCATCCAAAGTGTCCCATGAGTCCACCTCCATGAGCCTCTTGCAAAAGTAATAAACGAAGAGAAGACTCGGGAATGCATAGTTTGTTAGCTCTCATAAGATAACCATCTTTGATATAATATCTTTCCCAATAAGTATGCGTCACGCACTTAGCATACGGAATAGCAAAAGTCACATCATGCTCATACAAATCTTTTATGTGATCAAATCCAACAACATTCAATTCGAGTTGAGTAAGTAACATGCATTTGCGGGAAAGGGAATCCTCCATGACATTCTCTTTGCCCTTAATGTACTTGATCACATAGGGGAAAGATTCAATAAATTCACTCCATTTAGCATGCCGTTTATTCAACTTGGTTTTACCTTTAAGGTACTTAAGTGTTTCATGATCGGTATGTATGACAAACTCATGCGGTCGAAGATAATGCTCCCAAACATGCAACACACGGACTAAAGCATACAATTCTTTGTCATAGATGGGATAATTGAGTTGAGCACCGGAGAGTTTTTCACTAAACTATGAAATGGCTCGTTTTTCTTGCATCAAAACTCCACCAATTCCATTACCACCAGCATCACAATGGACTTCAAAAGTTTTGTCAAAGTTAGACAAAGCAAAAATCGGAGCATGAGTAAGCAAGGATTTGAGCTCATCAAAAGTGGTTGATTGCAAAGGTCCCCAAACAAAGGGTGCATTTTTCTTACTCAAGGCATGCAAAGGTGCGGCAATAGAGCTAAAATCTTTCACAAATCGACGATAGAAACCCGCAAGGCCAAGAAAACTACACACTTATTGCAAATTAGTGGGTTGTGGCCAAGTTTTAATTGCTTCAATTTTAGACTCATCAACATGAACACCCTTTGAAGAAACAACGAAACCCAAGAAAACAAGCTTGTCAACTCCAAAAGTGCACTTTTTCATGTTCGCATAAAGACGTTCTTTGCGAAGAGTTTGCAAAACAGCCCTAACATGCTTTATATGATCTTTGATGGATTTGCTAAAAACAAGTATGTCATCGAAGTAGACCGCAACAAACACTCCAATGTAAGGACGAAGCACAAAATGCATAAGACGCATGAAAGTACCGGGATCTTCCGACAAACCCATAGGCATAACCAACCATTCGTACAAGCCAAATTTAGTTTTGAAAGCAGTTTTTCATTCATCACCTTCTTGTATGCGGATTTGATAGTAGCCACTTTTAAGATCAATTTTTGAGAAAATAGTAGCACCACTAAGTTCATCTAGCATATCGTCAAGTCGAGGTATGGGATGCCTATAACGAACGGTGATAGCATTGATGGGTCTACAATCGGAGCACCTGCGAAAACTACCATCTTGCTTGGGTACAAGTATAACCGGAATGGCACAAGGGCTTAAGCTTTCACGTACATGGCCGTTGTCGATGAGTTGTTGTACTTGCCGTTGGATCTCCTTAGTTTCTTCCGGGTTAACATGGTAGGGAGCCTTGTTCGGGAGTGGCGCCCCGGGGATGAGGTCGATCCTATGTTCAATGCCACGTAGAGGAGGAAGACCAGGAGGTAGCTCATCGGGAAAGACATCCTCGAATTCCTGCAACAAATTAGAAAACACTAGAGGAAGAAGATTAGGAGTGTTAGTTTTAGCCACCTCATCTTTGCATAGGAGGACAAAGTGGATGACACTCGATGGGTTCTCACACACTTCTCTCATCTCTCTTTTTCTGGCTAGGAGGACTAAGTTTTTCTCTGTTGGCGAAGAGGCGCTCAATTTTGGCTTGTGGCTCTCACTTTATTTTGGTGGTTTACTCTCTCACTAGGATCTCCACGATGGGTGGATGCTTGCTTATTGGTGATCACTTTGCTTGGTGAAATTTGTCGAAGAACATATTCCTTGCCTTTCATCTTGAAGCTATAGTGGTTGGTTCTTCTGTTGTGGATGACTCCGTGATCGAATTGCCAAGGTCGTCCCAAGAGAAGGTGGCACACCGACATAGGAACTACATCGCACTCCAAGGTGTCCTCGTAGGCGCCTATCTTGAAAGAAACTTGCACATATGTTCCACTTGAATAGTGCCGGAGCCGCTTAGCCATTGCACCTTGTAGGGACGAGGGTGCTTCTTCTTGACCAATTGGAGGTTGGAACATAGCTCTTCACTTGCCAAGTTGTGACAACTTCCTCCGTCGATGATGACCTTCACAGAATGTTCGTTGATGCCGGCCTTTGTGTGGAAGATGTGGCACCGTTGATCTTCATCTTGATGGTGTTGGAGCGTCAAGACCTTGGAGACCACGAGAGAGGGACTTGAATCGTTGTCACAAAACACTTGATCATCATCATCTTCGTTCACGCGCCGGTGCATGGCCACGTGCTCAATGGCTTCCATTTCTTCGTCGCTCATCGAGTCATATGTGACATCATCGTTCAAGATCATTGTTCTCTTGTTGGTGCATTCGAAGGACTTGTGACCTCGGCCACCACATGTGAAGCACTTGAATGAACTTGTCTTGACGATGTCGTTTGGTGGCGCCGAAGAGGAAGGAGTCTTGCATTTGTAGGTGCTTGCCGGAGGACGAGTCGAGGAGGGTGTAGCTTGCTTGGAACTTCACTTGTCGCCGGTACTTGGTGATGCTTTAGTTGAGGTAGGAGGTGCCGAAGTCGCGGGAGCCTGAGAGTAGGAGCCGTAGGTCTTGGACGAGTACCTGGCGTATTTGAAGTCATCTTGCACTTGTTGCTCGACCTTGGTCGCTTGATGAACTAGCTCGAGAAGGTTTGAGTATGGTTGGAAGTCGGCAATCCACTTGATTGGGTGGTTGAGGCCATTCAAGAAGCGTGCCATTGTTTTCTCGTCGTATTCCTTGACATTGGCTCGTACCATGGCAATCTCCATTTCTTGGTAGTATTCTTCCATCGTCTTTGTGCCTCGTTTGAGGAGTTGCAACTTCTTGAAGAGATAACTGGTGTAGTGTGTAGGCACGAAGCGAGCTCTCATGACATCCTTCATTTCTGTCCAAGTTGAGATTGGTGGTTCGCCTCTTGTATGTCGTCACTCGATCACTTGTTCCCACCAAATGAGGATGTAGTCTTGAAACTCGAGGGAGGCCATGGCAGTCTTCTTTTCCTCGTCATAGTTGTGAAGATGGAATATCTTGTCCACCTTCAAGGCCCATGAGAGATACTCTTCGGGATCATTGCTTCCGGAGAACTTGGGCATGGTGAACTTGAGCTTGTCGTAGCAGAGTTCTTCATCATAGTAGCGGTATTGATGTCGCTCTTGCCATGGAGGAAGGTCCACAAATGCTCGTTCCTCAAGATGTCGCGCTTGGCGTGGAGGAGGGTCTTGAAGCACTTGTTCCACTTGACGTTATTCTTGTCGTGGAAGATGACGAGGGATATGCGCTTGGTTGCGCCTTTCTTTTTGCTCTTCGCGTCGCGCGGCTTCTTCTTGTATTTCCTGACGAAGAGCTTCCTCTTGTTCTTGCACTTGGCGGTTGCGCTCTTCAACGGCTCTAGTGGCGTCGCAGAGTGCACGTTGTGCTTCAAGCGCTTGAGCTTCACGGTGTTCTTGAGCTTGACGGATTGCATCATCGGTTTTAGGTTCTTGACGAGGCACTTGTGGAGGTATTTTCTCTTGCTCCATTGCTTCTTGCGCTTGTTGTCGCACACTTTCACGTGCTTAGACTCGGTCTTGTAAGCCATTGCCATGGAATGGATTTTCTTGAGCTTGGCTATCTTGAGGAGCTTGACGACGAGGGACTGGAGCTCAGGGAGGACTTGCATCATAAGAGGAGTAGTTTGAGGATTGCAGACTTGAGCGGTGGCTTGAGTGGCGCCGTCTTGTTGATGAGGATGAGGAAGATGGGCGTCGCATGATCATGTTGCGAAGTTCTTCCATTTGTGTAGTGAACTTGTCGTCGATCGATTTTTGAAGGTCGGAGGCGAGTTTCTCCAAGCGTTCACCCAATGCTTCGCTTTCTTGATGTAGAGCTCGTTGTGCGATGAAGAAGTGGTTCTTGGTGACGAAGCCGGAATCATCACCTTGATCCTCTAAAATCGGGTTCGCCGACGAACTTGGCCTATCCATCATAACCAAGTGGGGTGAGTAGGAAAGTGAGAGAACAATACCGAAGTTACCTTCTCTGAAGATTGAGGATGTAACAAGTGTCACTCAATGTAATTCCACAATAGTAGAATTGGAACCGGGTTTGTTTCTCACACCTACAAGTAAAAGGCTTATGGAGTAGCTCGGTTAGGATGGTGGCAAAAATTTCAAGCAAAGTGTTAGTCAAGATATCGATAAGGTTGAGAAGGTTCACAAAAATGCAAGTAAAGCAAATATATTAAACCCAAGGATATCACTAGGAACACACACATGGAAGATAGATGGGATCCGCACAACCGAGGAATGAGCTCAAAATGTGCAACCACGGAGAATGCTCTTGTTGTGCTAATGCTAGAGAGACGCTAGCTCGATTGCTCAAATGGGCAAGATACATTTTGTGCACCAACCTATGAGAGAAACATGCCATCTTTAATCCCAACTATGATTTATGCGGTGACCAAGATGATATGCAAAATGGCTCAATGCTATTGCTTATAAGTTCTTTGTTTCTCCTCTTTTGCTTAAAAGCTTCTTTATTTTTTTTGTATGCTTGATGCTCGAGCCAAGTATGATATGAGACAAGTATGTAAGATATGCACGGGAGAGACTTATGGCATTAAGATGATAACACGATCACTACGGTGCACAAGAGCGTGGCCCGACAATTCTCAACTCGCTAGTCTCGATGGGTAATCAACGCAAAAAGGCTTGGGCTATCAATGCAAAAGAAAAGGTGAGTGTCGTCAAGGTTACCATCCTTTCTTACGGTTAGCGGTGAAGATGACTCCGAGGTGATGATGTCGATGACGGAGATGTCGATGTCACACGCTCCTAAGTAGCCGAAACACCTTAGTAGACTCGAATCACACCTCAAACAACCTCAAATGCTATATGAAACAAAAGGGGTTAGGTTGCGGTGGTTGGTGGTGGCTATACGGAAGAGATGGTGGAGGGCCTGGACAAACTTTCCAAATTTTGAAAAAGTTGATGGAGTAAAGTGGTGTTGGAACCTATCTAGATGGATGGGGGATGTCGATAGCTACTCAACGAGCTAAAGAACGCGAAAATCGGACGACGGATGTGAAATTTATGGGCAAAACGGTGAAACTCGGAACGCTGAAACTGGGAGGGGCGGTAGTACCGCTTGGAAGGGCGGTAGTATCGCTTATAAGCGGTAGTACCACTTGGGATGGCCGGTAGTACCGCTCGTGTCGGGATTTTTCGATAGTTTTAGGCTGAAACTTGGCTGGGCGGAAGTACCGCTCGGGAGGGCTGTAGTTCCGCTTATAGGCGGTAGTACCGCTTGGCGGGTGGTAGTACCGCTCGTGTCGGGATTCTTCGCAGATCGAATCGGGGCACAATTTTGGGGCGGAAATGGATGATTTCGGAGGCAAAATTTGACGAATTTTGTGGTGGGAAGGGTGGCGATTGTTGGGGAGGGGCTAGATCCACTTGCCAAACATCAAATCCATGGACCAAAACAACCAAATCTCAAGAGATCCAACAAATTGCAAGAAAAAATTTTGGGGCTATTTTTGTGGGGATTTCCGAAATTGGACGAAGAACAACAAAATCAAGCTAGCAAATGGGGTTATGGGGCTCCAAGATGTGAATCAACCTAGCTCTGATACCAAGATGTTGTAGGGTGAAACCCTAGAGAGGATCTTTTCACACTTGGAGGGGGAAAAGAGGAAGAACACTCAAGAACACAAGACACAAATCACTCAAACAAACCCAAATATCACATCCACTAGAGTAGCATACATGAGATCTACAAGATTACAAGATCAATCCAAGGAAACAAGCACAAAGGTAAAGTTCTTCCCACTCCTAAAGGAGGTGAGGTCTTGATGATGATCTACTCCCTTGGGAGGTCTTGCAATCCACAAGGATTCTTCCCAAAGAGGGGTCTTGATCTCCAAGAGGAGGAGGATACAAGGAGCAAAGCTCTCTTTGGTGTTCTAAAATACTTTGCTAACCCTGGAAAGGAGGTGGAGGTGGTCTATTTATAGTCTAAGCCACGAAGGGGTAAGTGGGAGAGGGATACAAGGCCAAAGGCCCGCGGCTGCGCACAGGCCGAGCGGTAGTACCGGATCTCGGGCGGTAGTACCGCTTGTAAGCGGTAGTGCCGCTTGGACTGGGCAGTTGTACCGGGCCCGGGTCGCTCGAGCACTGGAGTTTGTCGGGTTGAGCGGCAGTAGAGCGAACGTTCGGCGGTAGTACCGCTTGGATGGTCTTAGTGGCAGTACCGTTTGTAGGCGGTAGTACCACTCGTTCCAGGTCTTCTTCCTCCTTCTCGTTCTCCTCTCCTCTCCCTTGCTCCATGGATGCTCGAGTCTCCGTCTTCTCCTTCTCATGATCAACTTCCTTGTACCTAAGAATGAACAATGTTTCCGATTGAGGTAGAATCCAATTCTCACGTGAATCCAAACGAGACTCAAATAGGAAAGAGTTCACCTCGTTCTTGATGTTGCGTGCACGTGCTCTTTTCATTGGCCCTCTTGGTGCTTGCGGTGGTGATGGAGTGTCGGTGCGGGTAGTTGAGGGGTGCTCCGCATCACTTCTCCTCGTTCTGCGAGTTGACAGGACACATCAAAAGTACTCCAGTGTATAGAGCCTTGACTCTAAGGTAGGCCCCGCAAGGTTTACCTCTTTTTAACATAGTGCGTCAAATCGCAATTTGTTTGTTCACCGTGGTAGACGATCCTCCCTACATCTAGTGAACAACCAGTACACGTGTCATATTACCACGCGGGCTACCTTTTCGTACAGAAATGAGCTCCACCGTGTACCCGCGCGAGTGTGGTTGGGAAAGAGACGGGAGTACGTGCGCCGTGCGTGCACCTCTTCTTTCGTGCACGTCCCCCACCTACGTGTGTGTGTGAGGGAGAGATACAAACCTAGACAAATGGCTTGTGCGTTCGTGAGTGTTTTTTGTTTTGGGGGGGGAGGTTTATTTCGTGTATGTATTTGTGGGAATATGTGTCGATGACATCTGAAACAAAATTTTGCATGCAATATGTGTGAAATGGAGGCCTATCCATATCATATATAGAGGGTCGGGCGATCCACGAGAAGAGAGGGAGGGGTCATAGATATCGATAGAGTCGAAGAGAGGATCAAGTGGGTGAGTGCGAGATCGATGAAGAGAGCCATCGAAATTGTGTGTGTGTGCAAGTCAAAGATATAGGGCGACTGACCTACCGGAACGTCAGAGGGCACAAGTCAAGTTTGTGTGTGGCAGGGAAACATGACTAGAGCGCTTGATGTATCGGTGTGTGTGTGTGGGAGGGGTGGGGGAGGGTAGGCAGAGGCCTAACTATAGAGGTAGAACGACTTCGTATATGTGTTGAGAAGGAGAGACCCAGCTATGTCTTGAGGGAGATCGGTCGACATCCATACATAAGCGAAGGATGGGAAATAGGATGGAGACAGAGAGAGAGGAGAGAGAGAGAGGGAGGAGAGGGGTAGAGTGTTGGATGGGTGATGGAGTTGTTTAGAAGATGGTGGAAGAGGCCTACTAGACAAACCGAGGTGGAACTGCAATATTATCAATAAGAGTGGGGATGTGTTTCTGTGTGTGCCTGTGCGTGATAGATCTGTCGGGACACATCCATGGATGATGAAGGGGAACCATGTGTTTGGTAAGAAAACCTAACTAGATCGGTAGATCAATTGTTGTTTGTCGGAGGAAGGGAGAGACATAACTAATGAGGTAGATCGATCGACGCGTGGGGAAAATGAGTTATAAGGACCTAGCTAGCTATATGTATAGCGGGAGATCGGTCGGTGTGCGTCCATTTGTTAGAGGCAAATAAGGCCCGACGAGACGGATAGACAGAGAGAATGGAGCTAGGAGGTGGTGCGAGAGGCCCAGCTACTAGCTAGATAGGGGGAGGAGTGTGCGGTTGTGAGATCGATGAAAAGAGGGGCGAGATTTTACACGTGTGTGGGACCGTATGAGAGACACGAGGCAAGGACACATAAAGGAGGAGATTGAAGGTGCATGTGTATGTTGTAGGCAGACATCGCTGGAGAAGTTTATCGATTGGTGTGTGTCGGAAAGGAGTTGTGGAGACTATGGGAGAACGACCTAAAGAAAAAAATTAATGTGCGCAATGGATAGAGTGATGAGGGAGGGGGAGGGCAAGGAGGGCGTGTGCATGCACGAGAGAAAAGTTAGTGGTAGCTACGAAGTTTAGAGGATTGTGTGGGTGTAAGAGACTAACAAAGATCATAATTTGATATGAAAATGGATTCATATATTTGAATAGGAGATCATAGTGTTTTAAACATATGCATGCATGAATATAGCGGTGATACTCGTGTTGTGGTTTTGCACATGTTATACCATAATGTGATAATGCATGGCATTTGCAAATTACAGCTAAATGTCGAACAATCTAAACCATACTATACATCGAACAATCTCACATTTTATTTGAATTTGTGATAATGTGTGGCGTTGCAGATACAACTAAATATCGAACAATCTAAACAATACTATATATCGAACATTCTCACATTTTATTTGTTTTGTGGTAATGTGTGGTGTTTGCAACTCACATCTAAATACTTGTAGGCGTAGGGGGCGGGGTTTAGATTATGAAGATCTAGCTAGAGCTCGAAATGTACTATGATTTGAAATCAGCATAAAGTGGATTCAAAAAATCGAGTTCGAGTTCATATAGTACACATAGTTCATATGTAACTCGAGACTAATCATGTGGTGTGCTGTGAAGATAAAACACAAATGATGGTTCAACTTGACAATAATGACGAGTGTAGATCTTATTAAAATAGAGAAACGAATTCAAATGATTTGACTTCACAACAATCATTATTGTAGATCTTATTCAAATAGAGAAACCAAGTCAAATTTAGTTCATATTGAAGCGGTAGTATATACGTTTGGAATGCACTAAATCGTTCATTTGAGTACTAGGTTGCATGCATTATACACGTAGTGAAATATTTTAATTGAACATGACATGAATTCAAAGTTTTGAATGACATTTGTAGTGCGAATTGATTTGGTATAGTACACGTTAGGCTTGTCCGGAAATTTCAACCCGCGCCTTGTTAGCTCGAAATATTTAAGATATATCTTTGTCTCGTTGTGCTCTGACAACACCCTCCATCTCGACCCGCGCCTTGCTATTCCAAAATTTCAACACGCGTGAAAACTCCCACCTCCTGTGAAATCCCGACACGCGAAATGCCCGTGATACCCCTGAACCGAAAGAACCGCCTCAAATCGGTGGGGGTACTTTTGTAACTTACCCCACATTTCGTACAAGCGCGTCCCTAAGCCATGGTTCCCCACTCCCATCCCATCCGTCCACCCATTCGTACACCAAGGCCGGGAAAACGCACGAAGCCGCATACCCTCCTCCGTCCGCCACCCAGCCGGAGCCTCTTCCCCGACGACGTCGTCCACAGCAACACCTCGACGTCCCTCATCCACCATACCGGATGATGATCCGTCGTCGATCTGGTCGTCCCGCCGGTTCATCCACCCCGTCCTCCACCTCCAAGGAGCAGCCCCGACGTTCCCCTCGTATTTCGTGCCACCTCCATTCCCACACCGCCGTCTTCACCTGCACCACCGGAAGAGCATCATCATCATCGTTTCCTCGGATGAAGCCGCGGCCAGATCGGCGCCACCAAAGAGGTTGTACACTAATCACCGCATTTTCTTCTTGATTCAATCTCACGGTGCTGCCGGCGCTCGGTCCCGAGCCGACACGGCGCGACTCCATCCACGGCGGCATCGCCGGCCACTTCCTCCACGGCGTCGCTCCCTCGGCGGCGACGTCCTCATCAGTAGGAGCTGCTGCTGCTTTAGCTCTCGCTCGTGTTGCTGCTCTGCTCTTGCTCTCGGTCCCCTGCCTTGTCTGCTCTTGCTCTTTCTCACGCTGCTGCTCTCGCTCTTGCTCTTGCTTGCGATGTTGCTCCGATTTAGCTACACTTCAGTCGACTGAATCGACTTTTGGGTCAGTCAATTTTCAGGGGGTGGGGGGGGGGGCTCGCCGGAGTTAAGGAAGAACCAGCCGCAGCGGGGAGGGGGCTCGCTGGAGAGGTACCCTACTATCTATCTTAGGGTTAAGGGTGGGGGCGGTGGTCGCCGGCAGTGGTGGGGCGGTGGCGTGGGGATCGCCGGAGAAAAAGCTCGGCACGGGGGAGGCGGCCTAGAGGGATGGCCGGGGCGGCGGAGAACCGGCGGTGGGGAGTGTTTTCGGGGCGGGCTGGGCGGCGCACCGCCGACCGCGGGCGACGGGGGGCGGCTGTTTAGCCGGTGGTGGCTGGCGGCTCAGGGGGGTTGCACAAAAACATTTTTTTAGTGTAGGCTTTTCCTTGCTCAAGACTGCCTACTAGAATCACCAGTGCTTGAAAGGAAAAGTGAATGAAAAACATAAGAATTGGAAAGTTTCCTATGGTACTACTTTTCATGAATTTGGTGCAAAGGAATGGAGCAAAGGAAAACTGTAGGATTTGTTCCTTTAGTGTCTCCTTGAAAGAAAAACCGTAGGAATTTTAATTTCCACTTGTCCTCCTTTTCAAACTCCTATTCATGAAGCACAAGACTAAGAGATAGTAGCATAATAGCATTATAACCGTACATTTTCTTGTGGATTGACTTAATCTCACCATGCTTCTTTGCATCCTGTGTTCTTCCAATTCTTGTGAACCAAACACCCAGATTGGCAGAAATCCTGTGTTTTTAAATTCTCTGTTTTGCACATGTATTCCTATCCTATTCCTGTCTATTTCCTATCCCTGCATTGTTAGAATCCTCAAATTTAAACAAGCCCTTACACAAATACTTCTGTTACAGATATGTGCCAAAGAAAATCTTGTGTGGTTTGTCCTGCTCCTGCAGTGCTGTGTTCCACCCTAGCTCAGCTGCTCCAATGACGGAAGGGTTCACCACAGCAGGGATCCGCTCTCCAGACAGTCTTTCGCTGCCTCAGATCTTCTTCCCCACCACCGGCAGCCACGACAGCTGCATTACCATCATCAACTGAGCAGATGACCTTGAGGACTACACGGGTCCGCAAGATAGGTCGCACTCTTCCGTGTCTGCTTACGTTATGCATCGCTTAATATGATGACATGCTACTTTATCGTCGTGTTCACCTATTAGACTCCTAGTCAGGTCCAAACTTATGCTGAAACTTGAGTTTTAAAATGGTTGTGGGGTACATATTGGGGCAGCAATCAGTATTATCTGTCTACTATCTGGTTAATCTCGGGTGTCTACTATGAGTTTCATGTTGGGTGCAAACAAACATTAAAGGAGCCATTATCTGTATTTTTAACTAAAGCTATTATCTGCCTGCTATCATTGGTTTTGGGTCTATCCACAGTTTGCTACCATCACTCTGGATTTGTGCATGCACTCCTTACATAATCTCACTATGTTTTATTCCTATGCATGTCAGTTATTGTACACAATGGAACTGAACATGTAGAGAAAAAGAGACGAGCCTTGCGTGGCAATAAAATTTCATACAGACGTCGCTCCATGGTGGGCGCAAAGGCAGCCCCCTCCACCCATTTCGGATCGTAATCAAGAGGAAGATAATTGTTCTGAGGGGGATTCAGAAACAGAAGACCGCTACTATTTACCCCATGAGGTCTTCGCTCTAACTTGGCATGCTGATGTTGGTAATATCATGCATATGGTGCCTTGCATTGCTTACTATATACATCAAAGATGTCATCTGCTTAGTTTAGACATGCTTTGTGTCAATGCCATCTGTTTAGTTTCTTTATCGCATATGTGACTCATGCAATGCCATCTTGTTTAGCCAGGCATCATATATGTGAATTTTGCAATGCACCCTGGTTAGCCAGTCATCTTGTATGTGAATTATATCATGACATCATTTTTTATTACGTGCTAAATTTGTCAACAATTTTAGTACATTCAGTTACTCTTCGTGCATCGACCATTCGGCGATCATGGAAAAATCTGGAGTGGAAACAAGGTTTTCAGAGCAGACAATGCTATCTGACGAAGCGCATGTATTGCTGGTTACAGATAGCTCCTGAGAGGAGGATTCAGAGACAGATGACCAGTCCTATCCCCCCCCCCCCCCGAGGTGCATGCTCTAACTTGGCAGGGTTATGTTGCTCATATCATGTGTATGGTATCTTGCATTGCTATGTCATTTGCTTAGTTTAGACATGCTTTGTGTGAATGCCACATGTTTAGTGTCTAATTACCATATATGTGAATAATGCAATGCCATCTTGTTGCAAGACATTATATATGTGAATTATGCAATGCTATCTTGTTGCAAGGCATTATATATGTGAATTATGCAATTCCATGCAGTTTAGCCAAGCGTCATATATGTGAATTATATCATGTCATCCTTGTTTTTGTATTTCTCATTGCTTTTGTCGACAAATTTTTGTATATTCAACTACTCTTCCTGTGCATCAGCCATTTGAATTGGTGATGGAGAAATCTGGAGTGATAACAAGGTCTTCAGAGAAGACAATGCTACCTGCTAAAGCAGATATCTTACTGGTTATAGATAGCTCTTCAGAGGAGGATTCAGAGGCAGATGACTAGTCCTATTATCCCCCTGAGGTGTATGCTCAAACTTGGCAGGGTTATATTACTCATATCATGCATATGTTGTATTGCAATGCTTAGTTTTTGCATCATATACACGATATTGAATGCCATCTCCTTAGTTGACACATCATATATGCGATTGCCCTATGCTCACTTCCTTAGTATATAAATCATATATTTGAATTATATCATGCCATGATGTTTACATAGACAGCATGTATCTGAATTATGGCATGCCAACCCATTTTCTAAAGACATAATATAGTTATATCATCTCATCTTGTTTACATAGTCATCATATTTTGAATTATGTCATTCTATCTGTGAATTATATCATGCCATCATGTTTCCATCGACGACATGTTTGTGATTTATGGCACGCCAACCACTTTAATAGACACATCATATAGTTATATCATGTCATCCTGTTTACATAGTCATCATATTTTGAAGTATGTCATTCTATCCTGTTTAGTTAGCCATCATACATGTGAAATTGTGTCATGCTATCCTGTTTAATTAGCCATCATATATGTGAAATTATGTCCTGCTATTTTGTTTGGTTAGACAACACAAATGTGAATTATTCATGCCGTGTTTTCTTCCCTACTATCCATTGCACATGTCTATCTTACAATGTATGTACATTCAATTACTTTTCTTGTTTATCAGCCATTTCAATTGGAGGGGGTGATGGCAGTATTTGTGGGAGTAAAAACACGGTCTTCAGAAAAGATCGTGCTACCTGTCGATGGAGATAGAACCACAGTTTTACTTGCCCAAGAACCAGCCCCACCACACATAACCCAAACTCACGCAGATTGTACCCCTACCCAGTTGGACAGAGAACTAGCTACACCCCTTCTAACCCCAACCCCAGCAGATAGTAACCCAGTTTCCGTTGACACAACACCGTCTCCACCATAGAGCACCCAAACACGATCAGTTAGTAAGGCAAGCTGCAGTGCCCAAAGCACGAGGACCACCACTCCGAACCCCAAGTCAACGCTTAAAGCGAGAAGAAGAATTGTTCTCGTGTCAGGTTCCGTAGCTATGGTTCATACTACTTTGCTCTTGCATCACTGTATTTACTCATACCAACTAATTTCAAATTTGAAGGATGCAATTGAAACTCCAATGGCACAACAGGTATGTTTTAAACCTGTTTCTTTAACGTGTTTGCTGTTGTAACTTGCTCTATGTTGATTTCAGTTTCAATTGAATAAACAGTTATATTCTCATGCCATGCACATTACAAGTGTTGTTACTGTTGTGTAGTTTCCCACACTTATATTCTGTCTATGCTGCTTTGTCTTAAATAGATATGATTCGAACTGTATCTATCTTGATTTGGAAACATAAACTAGAACGATATAGACCATACAATGACCATACTACATAGATATATGTTTGTTTCATGCTGTTATCCTGTCCACCTTACTACTGAACTGGTTTTTACCAAAATGAGTTTCATATACTTCATTGTAAACCTGTGATGTGTTTGTTTGTTTCTCTTTTAGATCGCGGATAAAATATTGGAGAAGAGTACCCCGTTATGCAATGGTAAAGGAAGTAATGCAGATAAGGTTCAAGATAGTGAGACATCCCTGTTGGTCTCCAAGAAAGCTGATAAAAACTATATTGAAGACATTGAGACAACCCCAAAGTCCTGTCTTGATGTAGTGTTCGAGTTACTGGCTACTACTGCTGGCACCAGCTCTTCGAACTCGCTGCCTGAATCAGTTCGGCTTCTTGAGTCTCAACTTCAAGTTGAAAGACATCGATCAGATGTTATGCGACAGGAAGCGGAAGGACTGAGGAAGTCCCTGAAGAATTCAGATGCATACTTTACGGTGCAATGACAAGTCTTTGGAGGATTTAAGCGCCAGACAAGAGAGAGTTAATAAGCTTGCTAAGCATCTTGCCAACATTATGGGTACCCAGGATATCGTTTCTTGAGCTCTTCTGAAGTGGTTTCAGTTCTGGACTTGTTTTGCTGCGGCGTTTATATGCTTCTTTGTTCCCTATATTTGCACTGGTGGCGAACTTTAATGCCCAGTGGATGTAATATGTGTAATAGTCATGATAGCCTAGCGTAAGTTGCTTGCTTATTTATTTCCTTATTTTCTTGTTTATTTGTTTTCTTGTAGTCAGTGCAGTTCTTTTTCCGCGGTTTGCTAGTGGCCGCAATAACCTATTTTTTAAAACTAGGCCACAATAACCATGGGCTACATATTTACTATAGTTAACATGGGCCTCCTACGGTCCGTAGAAACAATGCGCCTTCTAAGGGCCGTAGAAACAATGGGCCTTCTGCGGCGTAGAAACAATGGGCCTTATATGGGCCGTAGACACAATGGGCCTTCTACGTGCCGTATCATCAATGGGCCTTCTACGGGCCGTATGATCGGTCGGCCAAACATGGGCCAATAACAGACCACATTATGGCCGTAAATGGGCTAGAGTTGAAATCATCCGTTCATGGGCCGACCATAATGGGTCGTCGTTAATCGGTCGTATTTGATGACGCTATGAAAACGGCCCAACGTATTAACGGGCCACAAATGGGCCGAGTGTAACCACGGGTTGAATTTGGCCCACAAGCAGAAAATGACAGTAACGGGACGTAAGTAAACGAATGCTGGAAATGAGCCCAAGAATAAACGGGCCCTAAGAAGGTCGAAAGATAACATGGGCTGGAAACAGGCCAACGGAATAATGGGCCGTTAATGGGTATAAAGTGATACACTGTTCATTATGGGCCAGTTTCACCACGTGCCATTAATGGGTATAAAGTGATACACTGTTCATTACGGTCC
Organism: Aegilops bicornis; assembly: GCA_021605145.1. Classification (NCBI taxonomy): domain Eukaryota; kingdom Viridiplantae; phylum Streptophyta; class Magnoliopsida; order Poales; family Poaceae; genus Aegilops; species Aegilops bicornis. The sequence goes on from CM038670.1 coordinate 345,342,794, forward strand.
AGTTTTACCACGGGCCGTTAATGGGCCGAAGTTACTAAGTGTAACATCCCAAATTTCGTATTTGGAATGTTTTACAATTATAGCTAAGCATCTATGCATTCTGTTTGAATTGAGTGGCATTTCAAGTTTCAGAGGTTTTGGATTGTTGGAGTTTGAATTCAAATATTGGCAGTGGAAATCATTTCAAAAACTATGCCTGATAAATACTTGAGAAAAAGTATGAGAGGAGTAAACATGACACTCCAAAAATATCAGAGGAAAAACATTGCCAAAAAGTTTGAATTCAAATTTGAGTTTTATTTGGAATTTTAGAAAAAATGTTTTTTTATAAAGTTTGAGTTTTTGCCCCTGGAAAAAATGTTCGAATTATAGGGAATATTCCCCTGATCATTTTGATATATATATGTCCTATATAAAATATTTATATTTAGTATTTTTTTCCTCTATCTAATTATTCAAAAAAAAGGAGAAAAGAAAAATACCCAGGCGCCCGGCCAGTGAGCCGACACACTGGCGACCGAACAGCCCGAGGCGCCCGGACCGGCGGCCAGAGCCAGCGCCGACCCCTCGCCGAACCGACTCAGGTCGGCCGACCGACCGAACCCCTCTCCCCCTCACTTTCGTGGTGGACCCGCCTTCTTCCCCTCGCGACGCCACCCGCCACGCCGCCGCTCATGCCGGATCCGCAGGATCCGGATTCATATAAATCCTCCCCGATTGCCCCCTCGTCCAAGCCGTGCCCTACCCCTATAAATACCCCCCCTCACCTCATTCCCCCCTGGCCCCTCACCCGACGCCCTTCCCTCCCCGCAAAACCGCGCTGGAGCACCCGAGCGCCCCCGCCGCCATTAACGCCGCGCCCGTCGGCCCGGTCATCCCCGAGCTCCATCAACCCCACCAAACCAACCCCCTCGCCCGTCCGAACCCGCCGGAGGTCTCCGCCGACGCCCCCGACCACCGGAGTTGCCGGAGCACTCGCCGCCCGAGCCCGTCGCCCGTTGCCGCCTCGGTAACTTCGCGGACCTCCCGCCGTTGGATCTAGGTGTACGGTTAGGATTAGATCCCCCGAAGGGGTAGGTTATTTCTAATAAACCGGTCCGGTTTATTTTGTTTAGTTAGGTTTTTATTTAAACCGGCCGATTCGTTTTAAACCCTAGGGCATAGTTTAGTTATTTAACGCCGAAGCGTTATATAGGCCCATTAGCCCGTTTTTCTTTATTTTTTTCATTTTCTGTTTTAGCAGAATAGTTTCAGATTTGAAAAATTCGTATCTTTTAATCTACTTAATATTATTGAGTGATTCTTTTTTTGTTGGTTTGCAAATTTCTTATACTTTCTGTAGAAAATATAATTAGGCATGTTAAAATTATTTAAAACTGCTTTATTTTAGATTTAGACAGAATAGTAATTCTGCTATAAAAGGAGCTAGGAATATTATTTTTAATGATTCTTTTTGTCACAACTTTGTTTTGACATTGCCTAACCGTAGGAATTTATTTGGGCATTTTAGGATTAATAAAAAAATATTTTTAATCAGAATCATGTTATTCTTAATTAATTAACTAGCTACTGTTTTCCTATTGTTTTAGTTAGCAAATAAATTTATTTTTTCTATGTGATAGATTATTCTAGGTTAGTTTCTGTAACTTTAGAGCATGAACTTTTAGTTATAATAAATAAAACTTTTATTTATAGTAAATAAAACTTTTATTTTATTTTTCCTACTAGAATTTGATTTAGGCCTAATAGGAGTTTTATAACAGATTTTAAGGTGATTCTTTTTGCTACTAGTTCCTTGATGAATTCTTTTCTGTTAGTTAGCATAAACCCATGTTTAGGTTCTGTTAAGAAATTTTTTGTTATGTAAAACTATTTTTAGTTGTTGATTGAAGTAGGAAAACTTTGATTTGGTTTTTCTTTGAGTTTCCTTTGGGGTTTTGATTCGTTTGTTTTGTGTGTTTCATATTACTATGCTGTTATGTAAGTGATCATATGTTGTATGCTTATTATGATTATTGTTTGTCTCGGTAGAATTTGGAGTCTGAAGCTTGCTACCACGAGTCCCTAGCTTACGAAGATCGTCGGCCAAGGCAAGTCATTGATCATGTTCTTTACAATACCTATGATTTTATTGCATTAGAATTATACCTCCCCACCATGCATGCAGAGGTGAAATTTTGAAGTTATGTTCTTGAGTAGTATCATGAGGTAGGATGAACCCAACTCCCTTGTTACCATGACCCGGACGAAGTAGTTTATTTTTTGCTATGCTCGTAGAGCGGGTTGGTTGAGTGAAATCATAAGGGAGATATGAGAGTCTTAAAGATGATGACAACCCCATGACTTCAAGATCAAGATGGACTTGAAATTCACTCTTGGGTGGAGGACGGTTGACGGGCACCTGGAGAACCCATTGGTTGGCGGGATGCATGGAGAAGTGCCATGACATCTTGGAAAGCTTCACCCAGCCACGAAGAGATGGATGGATACCCCATTGACGGAAGCTTACTGCGGCCGCAAGCCATTATGGGCTCTGGCTTGGTCAACCCTAGTTGTGACTCTGGCCGACGGTGCTACGAGATGTAGAAGAACGGTAGGATTGGATGGAGTACCGCAATGGCGGAGGAACTCTTCGGAAGACCCTGTTTCGTTCGTCCGTCTTCAAACACCATGAAGTGCGAAGACTTAAAAGGAGGGAACGATTCTTGCGGGTAAAGTCATAAACCTCTGCAGAGAAAAGATCTAATCGATTAGCCGTGTCCCCGGTTATGGACAATTTGAGCCTCTGGAACTTGGAAGTATTCGGAAATCTCAACACTGAAATTAATAATTTAATTGAGGGGGTTAATGTTTAATTGGGAATGAGACATTGGTTGGCGGAACCATCTCAATAACTACCAATATTTTGTAGTAATTGCAAACAAGTCCTTGTTATAGGAAAAAAACTGGCTTTTTCGCAAAACAATGAAACTTAGAGCCCCACAGCCAAATTGCATATAGTGTTAGTAATTTTATTGTTGTTCTCTCTTTGACTTGCGGCATATTCAAAATGCCGACCTACACGGCTGCAACGTCTTACATTGCGAGAGGAGTATTCGATCAGGATTGAGGCTACGATCCGGCGCTTGGCGATTGCCCTTTGAGTCGGATGGACTCGCTATTCTTCTACGCTTCCGCAGCTTTACTTAGTTTATTTCTCATGAGTTGGCCTTGACGAATTTATTCCATTGTAATAAAGACTTCGATATGAGAATCGTGTAATAAATTCAGGTGTGATTGAACTTTGATTATTTCATCAATGTCTTGTGAGTGCGGCATGATCTTGGGATGAATGCAGACACGAGACTTGACCAATTTTGGGTCAGGTCGCTACAGAGATGGTATTGAGCACTGCCGACCGTAGGGGCGTAACCCCTAGGATCGGAAAGCCATAGGAAGAGACTATTTATTTTATGTCCTTATCATTCCGTAATTCTCCCTGTTCATTTCGACTTCTCTCCGATTTTCAACATTTTAGATGGTCACGAGTTCACCCCAGTTTTGCTACGGAGTTTTGCCGGCCGGATGAGGCGATGCCCTTGACAGGAAGCTGGTCCAGATCGTGAAGAAGCTGAAGATTGCTCGCCCTCGATCACCGGAAGCCTACCAATGCACTTCCGACGGATACCGCTTCTGAGGATCAAGGTGCACATTCCGGGGAGAACCTTCGGAGGACATCTGAGCCTATTGACTTTGAGTTTACCGACTTCAAGCTGGATCCTCGGAAGAGACATGGCGATTTATCGTGCACTTGGACATCTCCGAGAAGAGTACAGGCCGAGCTCGATCCATCAGACCTCGCCATGGTTTCTCGCAGAGCAAGGAATGGAGATATCATCCGCATCAGAGGGCGACTCCATTCTCTCGTATCTCCAAGACTTGGAGTGTCTCCTCGAAGCGGGAGATCCGGACTTCGCCCGTAACTTCGAAGGTACACAGAGGCTGTTGTTCCGTGAACTGGGCTGGAAGAGAAGGCACACGCAGACTTCCTTGACCATGAGGAAGAAATCGCGGACTTCATGGAGAGAGTCGACGACCTGAAAATGAAGGTTGCCGCGTTAGAGGAAAAAGATGGACTTGGGAGAGGACCTTTTTCCGAGTGGAGATGACGGACCTCTCGTGAGCAATGATCAGGATTATGAAGGGAGTTCCACTGGAGAAAGCCGCAAGAGGAGGCGCCGCATCAGAGGACGCCACACCGGAGGACATCGCACCAGAGGACGCAAGGATTATTGATGAAGACATTTAGCCGACCACCATGTTATTTTATTTTCCGTCGATCAGTTAGGCCGTTATTTTCGATTAGTCGTGAGATATTTTGTAATCGAGATTGAACCATGTTTGAGTGGAATGAATAAATGATTGGTGTGATTATGATTGTGCATTCATACACTACTGGAATCTGGCACTTTGCCATCTGCCATGGCAGATGGCAAAGGCATGTTCGGCGGATGGCAAAGGCTTTGCCATCAGCCAGCAGATGGCAAACAAGTCGTCTGAAACCCTGCCGGTAAAGGCTTCTTTGCCATCTGTTGGCTAATGGCAAAGAAACTAATAACTTTGCCATCTATTTGGCTGATGGCAAAGAGGCGTGGCTTTGCCATCTGCTGGCAGATGGCAAAGCCTCTTAACGGGTTAGCTCCGTCGGAGGTTAACGGCATACTTTTCCATCAGCCCCAGATGGCAAAGGCTGCGAGCTCTTTGCCATCAGCCGGCCAGATGGCAAAGGCTGCATGCTTTGCCATCTGTTGGCGGATGGCAAAAGAAACCCAAATAGGCCAGCCCAGATTTTACGTGTAGATGACACGTGGCCTCTTTGCCATCTGCCAGCAGATGGCAAAGTGACTATATTGCCCCCATTTAATTTTGATTTTTCTTATATCAGTTCCTCTCCACAGAAAATCAAACACAAATATATTTATATTACCAATATAGCATATTCAACACATATTACCAATAGTCATGAACACATATATATCCAACACATGTGGGCTGCCACATGCCCACATACTCCATGACAACAAAACAGCAATTGCAAGCTAGTTGCACTACATAACGTGTCCAGGCTATAAAGGATACATAAATTGAGCATCGGCCGTTTGGAATTTTTATCAGCCACCGTTGAACATGCCAAAATAATCCACAGATGACACACTAGCGATGCAATTTGAGCACTACACAGACTAAGACTGAAATATATGGTTTAAATGTTCATACACTAAAAAATATTGGAACATAATACAGGAATGAATATCTAAGATGATTTTTTCATTTCTTCAAGATATTCTAAACATCAACCTGTCATCTTGAACTTGAAGTAGCAGTGCATATTTCCTGCCAAGATTGAACAGTCAAAAGGTGTATCAGTCCATGTGCATCAACAATTCAACGTCGATGCTTAAATTAAGCAAGCATTGTGCTCCTTGAAATCCCTAAACACCAGTTCGGCGATTTCTATCTCACAACTCAAAGCAACAGTTCTGAGACAAATCAGCAGACTGCATGTATACTATATTAATGAGCTGGCCAGTTACCAAGTTAGCAAATGGATCAAAAGTGAATTTATTCAAATATTCATACAGAGGGAAGTCAATTTTGATGGCACCTCTTCATACTAAGAAACAACAAGATTTTACCTTGCTATTTTAAGGACCTCCAATTGGTGATCGAGAGGCGAGATCTCGGGACATATCAATGGTGAATTCACCTATATACCATTACCCTGCCTCGCTCCTATGTCAAATTCTGTCCGGTAGCTAGTCATATAACCCCTCCTAATTTTGGATGGAACATGAAGTCTTGCTACCGTTTTACTTTTTGTTCGCTACCACCAAGAGTCGGGCTGAATACTAGAGCCTTCTTTTTCAGTTGCCGATTTGCAAAGTCCTACTTATGCCGTAGCAATAACCTCGGCCATGATCTATTGGATAATGTTCAAGCTCTTAAGCAAGAAAGAAACAATGGTGAGATATATAGCAGCTAAAAATATCAGCATGAAATGTCATGCAGCAACCAGCGACAAATATAAGTGTGCACCGAAATGAATCACTATCATTGGAATGACAAGATAGAAATGAAAACATCATCATCACTTGAACTGAAAAATTATAATAAGCATAACTTTATTGCAGTAGTAACATAGAGTAAAAGGAGAACCAAGTTTGCATTCTGATACAATGGATGAGATGGTCTAGACCATGTGATCAGTCCAAAGCAAACTGGAGTTTTTTGGCAAAAAAATTTAATAGCTTTAATAGCTAACGCTGTGTGTTTGGATGTAGACATTGAGGCATAAGGGCGAGTGTGAACTATGTTTTCAAACCATTCAAATAAGAATATTCAGAGACCAATCATAGAATCCTTGAAGCATAAGGGAATATATATTTCGGTATGATGTTCATAGGAAGGAAATTGGGTGACTGGTAATCATATATTGGTCGCTGACTCATAAGAAGGGAATTTCTTGGTCAGAAATATATTTTACGGCTCTCAGTTTTGAAATAAACACAGTTTATAGCGATGAAGAAACAAAAGGTATTAGCTCTATTACCTCACACAACCATTCGAAGTAATCACCAGGAGACGAAAGAACATATCGAGTTGTAGGAGTTAACATGACCTCCGTTGCATTGTTCATACGCACTCAATTACGAAAAAGAAAAACATAAGCTTCAGTAGCAAACAAATAGAATCCTAAAACCATGTATATATATACAGAGAAAAGAAAGTTGGGAGCATAAACTGTCCTATTACTCCCATGTGTGAAGAGCCAAAGCTATTTTCAAGCAGTATTATAAGGTAGCTCTAGATTTTAATCCATAGCAATCAAATTAACTACTACAGAAAAACTAAGAACAATAAACCTGAACTATTGCATGAAAGAAAAAGCAGTTATGATGATCTCCTTCAATACCTAAATTGCAAAAAGCTAGTCGGTCTACTCAACTTGTTATTTTTTACTGGAACTAAATAATAGAAAAAATAAATCAGATGAATTACATACATATTATGGTGAACTTGAGAGCAACATTAACTTATAAAAAACACGAAAAATAGGAATAGATATATGTAACAATGAAAGATATATGATTATCTTGACAATATATAATATGCTTTGCCATACGCCTTGGACTGTGAATTGATCCGCATATTTTAAATACTAAACCTACCGTGCAAATGCATATATGCAAGCTTTCCTTATGAGATGGAAAGGTCAACCAAGTTCATATGTTAAACTGAACGCCCCAATGGAAACACTTCCGCAATGTAGTAAATAAACCCAAACGAAATTTAAATCACAGTCGACCACCTAGGCTTTTAAGTTTTAATAAACATGTCATTTTCAATGTTAACCTTGCATAGCTAAGCTAGAGCTGCCCCTTGCCTCACATCCAAACACACCCTTGGTATCTAACTGTCCATGGTCAACACATACAAAATGTACATACATATCTTGGCGGTCGCCAAATACAAAAAGAGGAAACGCTAACTAATATGTAGAACACATATGAATGATTATGAGTTGTGAGTCTATGGCTACGTGGACTTTTCTTGAGGGATTCATATAGCTGAAGGGATTAGCTACCAAAATATAACAAAATTGAAGTTCATGGTGTGCAACCAACTTCCAAAAATTTAGAAAATGGCTTGCTGAAGTAAAACCACGCATGTCAAGTCTACATTGACAGCCACCGCTTGGGAAGAATTAGACTCTTCTATTAGTCAAGAGGTATGGTACACATATAGTTAGAGTTGAACTGTTACCGCCAAATTTGTAATCTTGAGTATAAAATTTTAGGAAGAAGAAATGGTAATGTGGTTCAATTTTCAAAAGAAACATGGAGATTGCAAGGCTGGTTTGAAGAAACTAAGGCTGAATGATCCATGGAACTTTAATGATGGTGAAGAATCTAAACTGAAATAGCATACCGCAGACGCACAAACAATCACAAAGAGATCAATTACCAACGTCATATATTTACCGGTAACCACAAATCGTGAAATCAATGTCGAGGAGGACCAAAATTTTCACAAGCTAGGGAAATAATGCTCTTCACCAAAACCTTGCCATAACTTATTCCTCTTATTTCTTTGTCGAGCTACACATTGCAAATTCAGAGAAATTTTGGAGAAATAAAAGAAAGCTTCATGAAAGGGAGGAGTGGGCAGGCATATGAGAAATGAGCGCTTGCACGCATATTCTTACTCCGTGAGAATTGCCACCAAGCCCTTCAACACCTGGTCAATGACCATGACCGCCTGAGTTTAGAACACCGTGTCAGGTTCCTTTGCTCTAACCTCGTGACCTGCCAGCGTCCGACGCCACCGAATTCGACCATTGCCCACCAGAACACAAAAATTATAATGTGAGACGACATGACAGGAGACCAAAAAATGGTTTATAAGGCTCCAAAATAGAATCATGATAAGTAGTAAAGTACCTAATATCGTAATAATCCATCACTCCAAAATAAGATCATGATAATTAGTTCACAGTAAAAGCTAGACCCTTTCAAACAAAAGACCAGGTTACGAGCGAAAGGCCATCCCTTCATATCTTTGCATTGTCCCACGAAAATAGAGAATGAGAGTCAATATAGATCAAAATATTGTCAATTCATTACCTACTAATCGGCAACATATGCTTATAATATTTGAGGTTCTAAAGCCAAAAAAGGCGAGAGAACATCTTACACACACATGAAAAGTGGAACAAAAAGGACAGGAAAAGCAGCCAAAGTATACCTTCACTTCAATCCAATGGTGCGATTGAGTTCTGGCCAAATCCTTCATTCATCCTCACCTGCCTTAGATAGCTGCAACCAATGAAGAAGATCAATTGTCCTTTACAAGCTATGTAATCCAAAAACATTATCACAAGATGGAGCAACTTCTGGTTGGTGGCATCGACGCCGGTGAAGCACGAAAGGAAGCAATGGCCATATCAACATGTTGATTAAAAGCACCAGACCTAATTATGCACATTATTTCCTTGAAGCATCACATATAGAGTTATTTTCTATACTAAGCAAGGTCTCAAATATGCACCTCTCTTTTGCATCTATATCTACCATCTCTCGATCGACCATCAACCAAAATTGGTAAAAAAAAAAAGATAGATTGAGCACATTGCACACCAAGAAACATAAACTAAAGCATGCATTGAGCAAAAAAAAGAAGAACAAGTGGGAAAGAGTTACCTGCTTCTTGGAATTGCAGTTGAGTACCATAATAAAGGACACCTCTGCAAACAAAAGAAAGATGCACACACATCAGCATCTTCCCTGAGTAGTCTTTCCACTCGGGCATTTACACAAACAGATATTGTGCGCAATTGCAACCTCTCAATATGGGTCAAAAATGTTACGAGCAGTATTTGCTAGGAGTAGATCATCCACATGGACATCCGTCGTTGTTGTGAACTTCCGATGGTGACGGGCGGCCTAGCACGTGGGAAAGGGATCTGCAACACATAGAACGGTAAGATGCCCGCTGCTAATGAAGTGGAGATGGGTCAGGGGTGGGCGCATGTGGGAGATGGACACTTACCTCGTCCTCCTCGTCATCCTTGGAGGCGGCGAGGTATGGAGCCGTGGCGCTGGTCTTGTAGGGACGGGTCAGGTGGCGGATCTCTTGCGATGAGAGGGAGCGACGGGCCGGGCGATGGTGGCGGGGAGGGCCGGGCGACGGGCGGGAGAGTGACGCCGGCTGACAGGCGGGGAGCGACGGGGCCGGGCGACAGGGTGGCGGGAGGGGCGGGGAGGGGCGGGGAGGGGCGGGGAGTGGCGGGGAGGGGCGGGGAGGGGCGCAGAGGGTGCGGTGGCGGGAGGGGCGGCGGGCGGCGGTGGCAAGGCCGGGCGGGATCGCTGGGCGCGCTGGGTGCGGTCTCTGGGGCCAGGCTGGTGGGTGGGTGAGGTTGGGAGAGAGAGAGAGAGGGGTGGGGCCGGGCTGGAAGAGAGAGAGAGGAGGGGCCGGGCTGGGGAGAGGGTCGACCTCTTTGCCATCTACCGACCGGTGATGGCAAAGATATGGGCCTTTGCCATCCATTTGGAGATGGCAAAGAGGTGGGAACTCTTGGCGTTATAACGCCGTTATCCATTGGGCTCCACCCACTTCTTTGCCATCCGCCAATAGATGGAAAGATTCTTTGCCATCTATTTGGCAGATGGCAAGAAAATGGGTTGACAGCCGTTGCAACCTTTGGACCCTACCCACCTCTTTGCCATCTGTGGCAGATGGCAAAGATTATTTGCCATCCACTAGGCGATGGCAAAGAATTGGCTGATGGCAACCATGTTCTTTGCCATCTGTCAGTTCTTTGCCATCTGTTTTTTATAAGCAGATGGCAAAGACGTTCTTTGCCATCAGCTGGCAGATGGCAAAGAGCTGGCTGATGGCAAATTCCCAGTTTCCAGTAGTGATATGGGTAGTGATATTTTCTCATTAGACCATTGTTCTATTCTAATTTTCTCATCCACTCCAAAACACCAGATGCCTCCGAGACGTGACCCCGGTCTCAACTTCCCGCCGGAGCTCACCCAGCTGATTCAGGAGCAGAATGCCCTCATGCAGATGCTCATCCAGAACCAGAACAACAACAACAACAATCCACCACCACCACCCCCTGTTGACAACTTGACCCGCTTCTTAAGGCTGAATCCGCTAGTGTTCTCTAGCAGCACTGAGCCGATTGTGGCCGATGATTGGCTCCGTAAGGTCGGAAGGGAGTTAGTCACTGTTGGATGCACTGATGCAGAGAAGGTGCGCTTTGCCGCACATCAACTTGATGGACCTGCAGCTTCTTGGTGGGAGAACTACACCGCCACTTATCCCATCGGCACCATCACGTGGGATCAGTTCCAGTGAAGTTTTCCGCACCGCTCATGTCTTAGCTGGAGCCATGAGTGCGAAGAAGTGTGAGTTCCGTAACTTACGCCAGGGAGAACCGTCTTGTAAGGCAAGACGTGGATGAGTTCAACAAGTTAGCTCGCTATGCCGGATGATGTGGCCACAGATGCCGCAAAGCAGGAAAAAGTTTCTCGAGGACTCAATGACGAGCTGGGTATGCAGCTAATGGTGGCTACCTTCACCAACTACCGGGAGCTGGTAGACAAGGCCACCATACTTGAAGGCAAGCAGCAGCAGATTGATAGTCGCATAAGCGGAAGTATGGCCAGGGAAGTACAACTCTGCAGCTCAGCAAAAGCCCCGTTATGCCCCATACTCAGGAGGGCATACCCATCACAACCATGGAGGACATAACCATGGAGGGAATGGGAACAACCGCAACCAGGACAACAAGTCAGGCAATGGAAACGGCAATGGTAACCAGCATCGTCCTGCCCCGGCTCAGAAGGATCTGAGTACATCACCTGTTTCAAGTGCCAGAAAACAGGGCACTATGCCACCGACTGCCCGGAGGCCAAGCAGAGGAATGGAAACGGCAATGGAAGCTCAGCAAAGAAGCCCAACCCTTTTCCTCGTGCTCAGGTGAACCACATTGACGTGGAGGACGTCTATGATCAGCCGGTTTCTTGTGGTTGGTAAGTTTTTATTAAATCACATCCAGTATTGGTACTCTTTGATTCTGGTGCAACACATTCATTCATATCAAGGGTAGTTGTGGAAAAGTATGGGTTGCCCACTAGAACCCTTAGAAGCCCTCTTCACGTCAGTTCCGCAGGAGGAGAAGTGATGGCAGGATTAGGCTGTCATGCAACCCTCAACATCGGAAATCATAAATTTCCCGCAGACCTCATAGTATTGGAAACCCAGACCTTGGATGTAATCCTAGGCATGGATTGGTTGACGAAGTTTGAAGGAAACATAGATCGTGCCCAAGAAGTCGATTCTCGCTCACCACCGGAGCGAGAAGAGGATCAAGTATGTATCCGAGCATAGCGGATGAAGAATCGGTGAATTCCCTCACGGGAGTTTTCAGGAGGAAGTGCGATGGTGCAAGATTTTCGATGTGTTTAGGAGGAATTACCAGAATGCCACCGGACAGAGACATTGAATTTCTGATTGAGTTATTGCCGCAAGCACAGCCCCAATATCCAAGAGACCCTATCGGATGCCACCGAACGATCTGAAGGAGATCAAGAATCAAATTAATGAGCTATTGGAGAAAGGATATATTCGGCCAAGCTCATCAACTTGGGGAGCCCCAGTTCTTTTGGTAGAGAAGAAGGATGGAAGCCTGAGAATGGTTGTGGATTATCGTTCGTTGAACGACGTGACCATCAAGAACAAGTACCCTCTGCTGATGATTAATGATCTATTTGATCAGCTAGTTGGAGCCAAGGTATTCTCCAAGATCGATCTTCGATCAGGGTATCATCAGTTGAAGATCTGTGAAACGGATATACCCAAAACAACATTTACCACTAGGTATGGTTTATATGAGTATACCGTCATGTCATTCGGATTGACTAATGCCCCTGCATACTTCATGAATTTGATGAACAAGGTATTTATGGAATATCTGGACATATTTGTCGTGGTGTTCATCGATGATATACTGATTTTCTCCAAGAGCGCGGAAGAGCATAAGGAACATTTGCGTCTAGTTCTGGAGAAACTCAAGAACATCGATTGTATGCCAAGTTCAGCAAATGTGAATTTTGGCTGAAGGAAGTCGGATTCCTCGGACATGTTATTTCAGGAGAAGGAATAGCAGTTGACCCCGCCAACGTTGAATCAGTCACCGATTGGCGATCACCCACCTCGACCAAGGAGATCCGCAGTTTTCGGACTCGCAGGATATTATCGGAGGTTTATTGAGAACTTCGAAGATTGCCAAGCCCATGACTGAGCTGTTGAAGAAGGAAGCCAAGTACATTTGGACCGAGGATTGTGAAGCCAGTTTTCAGGAATTGAAGAAACGTCTGGTTACAGCCCCAGTACTGATTTTGCCGGACATACACAAGGATTACCAGGTATATTGTGACGCTTCTCGCCAGGGACTCGGAGGAGTACTCATGCAGGAAGGAAAAGTTGTAGCTTATACCTCCAGACAGCTACGACCTCACGAGATGAATTATGCCACACATGATTTGGAGTTAGCAGCAGTAGTGCATGCACTCAAGACCTGGAGACATTTCCTCGTCGGAAACCGTTGTGATGTTTACACAGATCACAAGAGCTTGAAGTATATTTTCACACAGAAAGAATTGAACCTCAGGCAGAGGAGATGGCTAGAGTTAATCAAGGACTATGACATGAGATTGCATTATCACCCAAGGAAAGCTAATGTTGTAGCAGATGCTTTGAGCCGTAAGAGTTATGTGAATACTCTTATAGCAGGAGGATTACCCAGGAGTTAGTCGATGACCTCAGAGATCTCCGACTGGAGATAGTTCCGAGAGGATATGTTGCAACTCTGGAAGTTCAGTCCACTTTGGCCGAAAGGATTCGTGAAGCCCAGAAGTCGGACAAGGAAATTGATGAGATAAAGAAAAAGATGAATGGAGGAAAAGCTAAAGGGTTCCGTAAGGATGAACACGGAGCTATATGGTTCGAGGACCGTATTTATGTACCCAATGATCCCGAACTCAGGAAGCTAATTCTTCAAGAGGCTCATGATTCACCGTACTCGATTCACCCCGGTAACACCAAGATGTACCTGGATTTGAAGGAAAGTTTCTGGTGGACGGTATGAAGAAGGATATTGCCGAGTACGTAGCAGTATGCGATGTTTGTCAATGAGTAAAGGCAGAACATCAGAAGCCAGCAGGGTTACTTCAACCTTTGCCGATTCCCGATTGGAAATGGGAAAAACTTGGAATGGATTTCATCACAGGATTACCCAAGACACGTTCAGGTTATGATTCCATCTGGGTAGTGGTTGATCGATTGACCAAGGTAGCTCATTTCATTCCCGTGAAGACTACCTATACCAGTGCTAAGTTGGCCAAGATATACATGACCAGGATCGTATGTCTGCATGGAGTTCGAGGAGTATCGTGTCGATAGAGGAACACAATTTACCTCAAAGTTTTGGAATCAGTTACATGAAACTTTGGAGTACGAGGCTGGAGTTCAAGATCTGACCTTTCATCCGCAGACGGATGGACAAACCGAGAGAGTCAACCAGATTCTGGAGGACATGTTGAGAGCTTGTGTGCTAGACTATGGGTCTAGCTGGGATGATAATTTGCCATACGCAGAGTTCTCATACAACAACAGTTATCAGACCAGTCTGAAGATGGCCCCTTTCGAAGCTCTATACGGAAGGAGGTGCAGAACACCATTGCTGTGGGATGGTGTTGGAGATCGAACACTTTTCGGTCCCGATCTTATCAGAGATTCCGAAGAGAAAGTCAAACTGATTCGAGATAGACTCAAGATAGCTCAGTCGAGACAGAAGAGTTATGCCGACAGTAAACGCAAGGAAGTAACTTACGAAGCGGGAGACCGAGGTTTTGGAGTTGTTGGAGTTTGAATTCAAATTTTGGCAGTGGAAATCATTTCAAAAACTATGCCTGATAAATACTTGAGAAAAAGTATGAGAGGAGTAAACATGACAGTCCAAAAATATCAGAGGAAAAACATTGCCAAAAAGTTTGAATTCAAATTTGAGTTTTATTTGGAATTTTAGAAAAAATGTTTTTTTATAAAGTTTGAGTTTTTGCCCCTGGAAAAATGTTCGAATTATAGGGAATATTCCCCTGATCATTTTGATATATATATGTCCTATATAAAATATTTATATTTAGTATTTTTTTCCTCTCTCTAATTATTCAAAAAAAAGGAGAAAAGAAAAATACCCAGTGAGCCAGCCCGGCCGACCAAGGCTGACCACCGAATCACCTTGCCAGGCGCTAGCCAGGCTGACCCAATGAGCCAGCCAGCGCTGACCCCTCGCCCGAACCGACTCCGGGTCGGCCGACCGACCGAACCCCCTCTCCCCCTCACTCGCTGACGGGTGGACCCGCCCCCTTCTTCCCCCTCGCGCACGCCACCCGCCCGCGCCGCCGCTCGCCGGATCCCGCAGGATCCGGGATTCGCCGCAAATCCCTCCCCCCGATTGCCCCCTCGTCCAAGCCGTGCCCTACCCCTATAAATACCCCCTCACCTCATTCCCTCGCCCCTCACCCAACGCCCTTCCCTCCCATAAAACCCCGCCGAGCACCAGCGCCGCCCGCCATTAACGTGCCTTGCCCGTCGCCCCGTCATCCCCGAGCTCCATCAACCCCACCAAACCAACCCCCTCGCCCGTCCGAACCCGCCGGAGGTCTCCGCCGACGCCCCCGACCACCGGAGTCGCCGGAGCACTCGCCGCCCGAGCCGCCGTCGCCGTCGCCGCCTCGGTAACTCGCCGGACCCCTCCCCGCCGTTGGATCTAGGTGTACGGTTAGGATTAGATCCCCCGAAGGGGTAGGTTATTTCTAATAAACCGGTCCGGTTTATTTTGTTTAGTTAGGTTTTTATTTAAACCGGCCGATTCGTTTTAAACCCTAGGGCGTAGTTTAGTTATTTAACGCCGAAGCGTTATATAGGCCCATTAGCCCGTTTTCTTTATTTTTTCATTTTCTGTTTTAGCAGAATAGTTTCAGATTTGAAAAATTCGTATCTTTTAATCTACTTAATATTTTTGAGTGATTCTTTTTTTGTTGGTTTGCAAATTTCTTATAATTTCTGCAGAAAATATAATTAGGCATGTTAAAATTATTTAAAACTGCTTTATTTTAGATTTAGACAGAATAGTAATTTTTTATTTTAGATTTGCCTAACCGTAGGAATTTATTTGGGCATTTTAGGATTAATAAAAAAAATAGTTTTAATCAGAATCATGTTATTCTTAATTAATTAACTAGCTACTCTTTTCCTATTGTTTTAGTTAGCAAATAAATTTATTTTTTCTATGTGATAGATTATGCTAGGTTAGTTTCTGTAACTTTAGAGCATGAACTTTTATTTATAATAAATAAAACTTTTATTTTATTTTTCCTACTAGAATTTGCTTTAGGCCTAATAGGAGTTTTATAATAGATTTTAAGGTGATTCTTTTTGCTACTAGTTGCTTGATGAATTCTTTTCTGTTAGTTAGGATAAACCCATGTTTAGGTTCTGTTAAGAAATTTTTTATTATGTAAAACTATTTTTAGTTGTTGCTTGAAGTAGGAAAACTTTGATTTGGTTTTTCTTTGAGTTTCCTTTGGGGTTTTGATTCGTTTGTTATGTGTGTTTCATATTACTATGCTGTTATGTAAGTGATCATATGTTGTATGCTTATTGTGATTATTGTTTGTCTCGGTAGAATTTCCGGAGTGCGAAGCTTGCTACCACGAGTCCCTAGCTTACGAAGATCGTTAGCAAGGCAAGTCATTGATCATGTTCTTTACAATACCTATGATTTTATTGCATTAGAATTATACCTCCCCACCATGCATGCAGTAGGTGAAATTTTGAAGTTATGTTCTTGAGTAGTATCATGAGGTAGGATGAACCCAACTCCCCTTGTTACCATGACCCGGGACGAAGTAGTTTATTTTTTGCTATGCTCGTAGACGGGGTTGGTTGAGTGAAATCATAAGGGGAGATATGAGAGTCTTAAAGATGATGACAACCCCATGACTTCAAGATCAAGATGGACTTCGAAATTCACTACTGGGTGGAGGACGGTTGACGGGCACCCTGGAGAACCCAGTGGTTGGCCGGGATGCATGGAGAAGTGCCATGACATCTTGCGGAAAGCTTCACCCAGCCACGAAGAGACGGATGGATACCCCATTGACCGGAAGCTTACTTGTGCAGCCGCAAGCCATTATGGGCTCTGGCTTGGTCAACCCTAGTTGTGACTCTGGCGACGGTGCTACGAGATGTAGAAGAACGGTAGGATTGGATGGAGTACTGCAAGCGGTGGCGGAGGAACTCTTCGGAAGACCCTGTTTACGTTCGTCCCGTCTTCAAACACCATGAAGTGCGAAGACTTAAAAGGAGGGAACGATTCTTGTGGGTGAAGTGCGCAAACCTCTGCAGAGAAAAGATCTAATCGATTAGCCGTGTCCCCGGTTACGGACAATTTGAGCCTCTGGAACTTGGAAGTATTCGAAAATCTCAACACTGAAATTAATAATTTAATTGAGGGGGTTAATGTTTAATTGGGAATGAGACATTGGTTGGCGGAACCATCTCAATAACTACCAACATTTTGTAGTAATTGCAAACAAGTCCTTGTTATAGGAAAAAACTGGCTTTTTCGCAAAACAATGAAACTTAGAGCCCCACAGCCAAATTGCATATAGTGTTAGTAATTTTATTGTTGTTCTCTCTTTGACTTGCCGGCATATTCAAAATGCTGACCTACACGGCTGCAACGTCTTATGTTGCAGAGGAGTATTCCGATCAGGATTGAGGCTATGATCCGCGCTTAGCGATTGCCCTTTGGAGTCGGATGGACTCGCTATTCTTCTACGCTTCCGCAGCTTTACTTAGTTTATTTCTCATGAGTTGGCCTTCGGCCGAATTTATTCCATTGTAATAAAGACTCGATATGAGAATCGTGTAATAAATTCAGGTGTGATTGAACTTTGATCATTTCACCAATGTACTGTGAGTGCCAGCATGATCTTGGGATGGTACAGACACAGAGACTTGACCAATTTTGGGTCAGGTCGCTACACTAAGGGCCTCATATGGGCCGAAAGACGTCATGGGCCATACATGGGCCAGAAGTTAAAACGGACTGAAATTATATTGGAAGGCCGAGATGATGCTACTGGGCCTATTTCGGATAGGCCGTAAACGAGCCCTGGGTTAGCGGGCTGTAAATGGGCTATATGCGAACAGCCGTTAACAGGCTTGTTGTGGGCCAGCCCGCCACCTTTTTACCAAGTCAAATGGGCCGACCTTTTCACAGGAATGGGCCTCTCTTGGGCCGTGCCACGTGTCGACGTATCATAGGCGCTTTGGGTCCAATGAGTGGATGACATCTGTCCCAACGGTGAGCCGACACGTGTTTCCTCCGGCCAATGATGATTTTACATGTGGAAAATCCCCATTGGTCGGGGCTGTTAACGGGTTACTGGATCCAAAACCGGACCCGATAGCTTAACGGCGTTCCGTTACGGTGGATGCCACGTGTCGGTCACCCTTGACGAAAGCACTTCTGCAACGCGCGATTTATCGTCATGGAAGTGGACACTTCCGTGATGATAATTTTGGTAATGTCATGGAACACTTCTACGACAAAGACAGTATGACTATCTTGATTATGTCATAAATTTGTCATGGATGTACATGCATGAAAGAAAACGTGACCTACTGTGACAAACATGTATCATCATGGAAGTGTATGTTTTTGTAGTGAGAGTCAGAAAAGGATCAAAACAGCAATAAGCACGACAATGAGAGCAACCCCAAGGACGCGGCAAGGAAGAAAGTGGTGCATCGCCTAGTGTACTTCGTCAGCTCGGAGTTCCGGCAAGGATCATCACTGACAACGGCACCCAGTTCACGAGCCATGCCTTCATGCAATATGTCCATGCCCTTGGATGCAAGATCTCATTCGCTTCTGTGGCACACCCCCGGAGCAATGGACAAGCTCAGAGGGCGAACATTGAAGTGCTTCATGGACTCAAGACAAGAACTCTCGATACGCTGCAGAAGCATGGCAGGCGGTGGATCGAGGAGTTGCTGGTAGTTCTCTGGTCCCTCAGAACGACACCTAACCAAGATACCAGGCAGACTCCCTTCTCCCTGGTCTATGGGGCAGAAGCATTTATCCCCATGGAACTCATTTACGGGTCCCCTCTAGTGCTTGCCTACAATGAAGTAGCGCAAGATCAGCACTGGCATGACGACGTTGTGCTACTCGACGAGAACCGTCTCCGGGCTGCTACGCATGCTGCACGCTACCAGCAAGCCCTGCATCACTATCATAGATGCAGGGTTCATGCCCGGAGTTTTGAGGAAGGTGACTTTGTCCTTAGGCGCATTCAGTCCGCCAAGGGTACAAACAAGCTGTCACTGAAGTGGGAAGGCCCTTACCGGGTGGTACGAGTCACTGATAACCCACAAGTATAGGGGATTGCAACAGTTTTCGATAAGTAAGAGTGTCGAACCCAACGAGGAGCTAAAGGTAGAACAAATATTCCCTAAAGTTCTATCGACCACTAATACAACTCTACGCACGCTTAACGTTCTCTTTACCTAGAACAAGTATGAAACTAGAAGTACTTTGTAGGTGTTTTGGGTAAGCTTGCAAGAAAGTAAAGAGCACGAAAATAAAACTAGGGGTTGTTTCGATATAGACACAACTAAAGTAAATATGGCGAGTGTGGAAAAGTGGTGGTAGGAGTTGTGGAATTGTCCTTAGGCAACTGACTATGTTACTAGACCGATAATCGTTATTGCAATTCTATTTGAGGGAGAGGCATAAGCTAACATACTTTCTCTACTTGGATCATATGCACTTATGATTGGAACTCTAGCAAGCATCCGCAACTACTAAAGATTCATTAAGGTAAGACCCAACCATAGCATTAAAGTATCAAGTCCCCTTTATCCCATACGCAAAAAACCTACTTACTCGGGTCTATGCTTCTGTCACTCACGCCACCCACCATAAGCAAATCATAAACATATTGCAAACCCTACAGCGGGAACCCCTCGTGCTTGCGCGACATGGAGGGTACAATTGGACAGCACCAATAATAAAACATGCAACTCAAACCAATCATAGCAATTCATCAATCACCGATAGGACAATAGAAATCTACTCAGACATCATAGGATGGCAACACATCATTGGATAATAATATGAAGCATAAAGCACCATGTTCAAGTAGAGGGTACAGTGGGTTGCGGGAGAGTGGACCGCTATAGATAGAGGGGGGAAGGTGATGGAGATGTTGGTGAAGATGGCAGAGGTGTTGGTGAAGATCGTGGTGATGATGATGGCCCCCGGCGGCGTTCGGGCGCCACCGGAAGCTAGGGGGAGAGAGCCCCCCTTCTTCTTCTTCTTCCTTGACCTCCTCCCTAGATGGGAGGAGGGTTTCCCCTCTGTTCCTTGGCTCCCATGGCTTGGGAGGGGCGAGAGCCCCTCCGAGATAGGATCTACCTCTCTGTTTCTGCATTCTGTTCTGGCTCTGTTTCACTGTTTCGCGTATATATGGAGATCCGTAACTCCGATTGGCCTGAAACCTTCGTCGTGATTTCTTTCAGAATATTAGCTTTCTTGCGGCAAAAGAAGAGCATCAGCTGCCTTACGGTGGGCTCACGAGGGTAGGCGGCGCGCCCGGGGGCGAGGGGCGCGCCTCCCTGCCTCATGACCACCTCGGGCAACGTCTCGTGTGGAGTTTTCTTCTGGAATTTTCCATATTTTCCAAAAATAAGCTCCGTCCGTTTTTATCTTGGTTGGATTCTGTTTGATATGGATATTCTGCGAAACATAAAACATGCAACAGACAGGAACTGGCACTGGGCATTGGATCAATATCCCAAAAATAATATAAAAATTTGCCAAAAAGTATATGAAAATGAATAATATTGGCATGGAACAATCAAAAATTATAGATATGACGGAGACGTATCAGCATCCCCAAGCTTAATTCCTGCTCGTCCTCGAGTAGGTAAATGATAAAAAAGAATAATTTTTGATGTAGAATGCTACCTAGCATAATCTTGATCATATGTCTAATCATGGCATGAATATTAAGACACGAGTGATTCAAAGCAATAATCTATCCTTTGACATAAAAACAATAATACTTCAAGCATACCAACCAAGCAATTATGTCTTATTGAAATAACATAGCCAAAGAAGCTCATCCCTACAAAATCATATAGTCTGGCTATGCTCCATCTTCACCACACAAAGCATTCACATCATGCACAACCCCGATGACAAGCCAAGCAATTTTTCATACTTTTGATGTTCTCAAACCTTTTCAACTTTCACGCAATACATGAGCGTGAGCCATGGACATAGCACTATAGGTGGAATAGAATATAATGATGGAGGTCATGTGGAGAAGACAAAAAATGAGAAAGTCTCACATCGACGAGGCTAATCAACGGGCTATGGAGATGCCCATCAATTGATGTCAATGCGAGGAGTAGGGATTGCCATGCAACGGATGCACTAAGAGCTATAAGTGTATGAAAGCTCAACAAAAGAAACTAAGTGGGTGTGCATCCAACTTGCTTGCTCATGAAGACCTAGGGCATTTGAGGAAGCCCATCGTTGGAATATACAAGCCAAGTTCTATAATGAAAATTCCCACTAGTATATGAAAGTGACAAATCAAGAGACTCTCTATATGAAGAACATGGTGCTACTTTGAAGCACAAGTGTGGAAAAAGAGATAGTAACATTGCCCCTTTTTATTCTTTTTTTTGCGGGCTTCTTTGGCCCCATTTTTTTATTTAGGCTTCTTTGGCCTCTCTTTTTTTTGATGGGGCAATGTTCTAATAATGATGATCATCACAATTTTATTTACTTACAACTTGATATTACAACTCGATACTAGAACAAAGATATGACTCTATATGAATGCCTCCGGCGGTGTACCGGGATGTGCAATGATCTAGCGTAGCAATGACATCAAAAAACGGACAAGCCATGAAAACATCATGCTAGCTATCTTACGATCATGCAAAGCAATATGCCGATAAATGCTCAAGTCATGTATATGATGATGATGGAAGTTGCATGGCAATATATCTCGGAATGGCTATGGAAATGCCATAATAGGTAGGTATGGTGGCTATTTTGAGGAAGATATAATGAGGCTTATGTGTGACAGAGTGTATCGTATCACGGGGTTTGGATGCACCGGCGAAGTTTGCACCAACTCTCGAGGTGAAAAAGGGCAATGCACGGTACCGAAGAGGCTAGCAATGATGGAAGGGTGAGAGTGTGTATAATCCATGGACTCAACATTAGTCATAAAGAACTCACATACTTATTGCAAAAATCTATTAGTCATCGAAACAAAGTACTACGCCAAGATGCTCCTAGGGGGATAGATTGGTAGGAAAAGACCATCGCCGTCCCCGACCGCCACTCATAAGGAAGGCAATCAATAAACACCTCATGCTCCGACTTTGTTACATAACGGTTCACCATACGTGCATGCTACGAGACTTGCAAACCTCAACACAAGTATTTCTCAATTTCACAATTACTCAACTAGCACGACTCTAATATCACCATCTTTATATCTCAAAACTATTGCAAGGAATCAAACATATCATATTCAGCGATCTACAAGTTTATGTAGGATTTTATGACTAACCATGTGAATGACCAATTCCTGTCATCTCTCTAAATAGATATAAGTGAAGCAAGAGAGTTTAATTCTTTCTACAAAAGATGTGCCCGTGCTCTAACAAATATAAGTGAAGCAAAAGAGCATTCTACAAATGGCGGTTGTCTATGTAAAGGGAAACATGCAATCCAAACTTCAAATGATATAAGTGAAGCACATGAAGCATTCTATAAAGCCATACTCAAAAGATATAAGTGAAGTGCATAGAGAATTCTATAAATCAACCAAGGACCATCTCATACTAGCATGGTGCATAAAAGAAAAATAAAAACCTAATTTCAAAAGACGCTCCAAGACTTGCACATATCGCATGAACGAAACGAATCCAAAAACATACCGATACTTGTTGAAGAAAGAGGGGATGCCTCCCCAGCATCCCCAAGCATAGACGCTTGAGTATCCTTGAATATTTACTTGGGGTGCCTCGGGCATCCACAATCTTGATCTCTTGCCTCTCTTCCTTTTCCTCATACCGAGACATCCTCGATTAGACACTACATCCACACAAGACTTCAACAGAAAACTCGGTAAGATCCGTTAGTATAATAAAGCAAATCACCACTCTAAGTACTTTTGCAAGCCAATTCATATTTTGTTTTGCATTGTGTCTACTGTAATATAACTTTTTCATGGCTTAATCCACTGATATAAATTGATAGATTCATCAAAACAAGCAAACTATGCATCAAAAACAGAATCTGTCAAAAACAGAACAGTCTGTAGCAATATGAACATTCACCATACTTATGATACTTGACAAATTCTGCCAAAATTAGGAAAAATAAACAATTTTTAAATAAAGACAGTGCAAAAAGAATCAGAACCATTTGACGTTCCAGTAAAAAATTAAATTCACGCACTACAGCCAAAGTTTCTGTCCTGCACCGTACAAACCAACAAGTATTGTAAACATCCTAAAGGCAAACCTTGGCACATTATTTTTATAATACAATGGAATTTTACAAGGGGATAATTATTTTATTGAAAAGTTTCTGTAATCAAGATTCACAAAGTTCCCATGGGCCTGAGTTTAAGGACGTCCCCCACTTTCACAATGCTCGTCTACTCACTTTCACTTTTCTTTTTGAAAAAGTTTTGGGTTCCCCTCTTTATTTTTGTTGTTTTTAAACTATATGAAAGCACTCAACCGAAATAAATGACTCTCTAAAACTTCCGGTTGTCTCTGGCAGCGCTTTCTTTAAAGCCATTAAGCTAGGCATATGGTGCTCAAGTAGTGAATCCACCCGGATCCCAAGGTATATCAAAGCCAATTTTAATTAGCAATGATTTGTAATTTAGTAGTGAGCACAAAGTAACATATATAATGTAATGACGAATTCTAACTCTCTTCCTATGCATCGGCATGTCATAAAAGAACAATTCATGGACACATAGTAAAGGCCAATGCATAGTATAAACAGTTTCTTGCAATTTTATCGTGTGGGAAACATAGAGAGGTGGAGATATAGTTCCTCTCTCATAATAATTGCAAGTAGGAGCAGCAAGCACATGCATATTATATCTATCAAAATCATCATGTGCAACGGTAAAAGGCAACCCATCAATATAATCCTTAATAAGTGCAAACTTCTCCGATATAGTGTAGTCGGGAGAATTCAAAAAGATAATAGGACTATCATGCGTGGGTGAAATAGCAACAATTTCATGTTTAACATAAGGAACTATAGCAAGTTCATCTCCATAAGCATAATTCATATTGGCATCTTGGCCACAAGCATAGCAAGCATCATAAAAAAGGGATATTTCAAAAGAATCAATGGGATCATAACAATCATCATAGTAATCATCCTTCGGTAAGCACGAAGGGAAATTAAACAATGTATGAGTTGAAGAGTTACTCTCATTAGAAGGTGGGCACATATCCTTTTGTTCTTCGCTCTCCTCATCATCTTTTTCATCCAATGAGCTCACAGTTTCATCAATTTCTTCTTCCATAGCTTCCTGCAAAATATTAATCTCTTCTTGGACAGCGTTGACTTTCTTCATAAAAGCATTAATATAGTAATTGTATTCATAATTTTCATAGCAATATCTAAGTATAGCAGATTTTCAGGCCTATAAACATCATCATCTAAAGCTTCATACTTTTCAAACAAAGATTCAATTTCATAAGCAGCCTTAAAAGCAACAAATTCTTCTATTTGTTCCACATCATAGTAATCATATATACCATTAGCATAAGAAGCTAAGGTTTCATTATCATTAAATTTGCATGAAAAGAGAAGGTGTGGAGCCTCCATCCTAGAGCAACAAGTATAATCATATTCCAAGCATAGTTGTCTAGCATACCACTGCAACATAATAAATTGATCCCATAATAGTTTCCCTTTTTGTGTCGAGCGATAATCCCTAAAGTATTCACGTTGATCCAACGTGTCTCCCATTATAAAGTTGAATGGGGTTTTCTCAGGATTATCAAAGTAGTACATAATATTTCTCATATAATGAGAATCGAGGGTTTTAGGAGTTACCCCATCCTCATGAGTAGCAAGTACAACTAATCTTTTTGGTATTTTGCGTTCCATATCCATAACTAAAGATAGAGAATGACTTAGAACAGCAAATAAAGATTACTTAGTGATAAAGCAAACAAGCACACACGAGAATATTCACCCCACGCTATTGCTCCCCGGCAACGGCGCCAGAAAAAGGTCTTGATAACCCACAAGTATAGGGGATCGCAACAGTTTTCGATAAGTAAGAGTGTCGAACCCAACGAGGAGCTAAAGGTAGAACAAATATTCCCTAAAGTTCTATCGACCACCGATACAACTCTACGCACGCTTAACGTTCGCTTTACCTAGAACAAGTATAAAACTAGAAGTACTTTGTAGGTGTTTTTTGGGTAAGCTTGCAAGAAAGTAAAGAGCACGAAAATAAAACTAGGGGCTGTTTAGATAAAGACACAACTAAAGTAAATATGGCGAGTGTGGAAAAGTGGTGGTAGGAGTTGTGGAATTGTCCCTAGGCAACTGACTATGTTACTAGACCGATAATCGTTATTGCAATTCTATTTGAGGGAGAGGCATAAGCTAACATACTTTCTCTACTTGGATCATATGCACTTATGATTGGAACTCTAGAAAGCATCCGCAACTACTAAAGATTCATTAAGGTAAAACCCAGCCATAGCATTAAAGTATCAAGTCCCCTTTATCCCATACGCAAACAACCTACTTACTCGGGTCTGTGCTTCTGTCACTCACGCCACCCACCATAAGCAAATCATAAACATATTGCAAACCCTACAATGAAACCCCTCACGCTATGCCGACACGGAGGGCAAAATAGGACATCACCAATAATAAAACATGCAACTCAAACCAATCATAGCAATTCATCAATCACCGATAGGACAATAGAAATCTACTCGAGACATCATAGGATGGCAACACATCATTGGATAATAATATGAAGCATAAAGCACCATGTTCAAGTAGAGGGTACAGCGGGTTGCGGAGAGTGGACCGCTGTAGATAGAGGGGAAGGTGATGGAGATGTTGGTGAAGATGGCGGAGGTGTTGGTGAAGATCGCGGTGATGATGATGACCCGGCGGTGCTCGGCGCCATCGAAGCAAGGGGAGAGAGCCCCCTTCTTCTTCTTCTTCCTTGACCTCCTCCCTAGATGGGAGGAGGGTTTCTCCGTTCCTTGGCTCCCATGGCTTGGGAGGCGAGAGCCCCTCCGAGATTGGATCTATCTCTCTGCTTACGTGTTACATTACGGCTTTGTTTCACCGTTTCGCGTATATATGGAGATCCGTAACTCCGATTGGCCTGAAACCTTCGCCGTGATTTTTTTCCGAATATTAGCTTTCTTGCGGCAAAAGAAGAGCATCAACCGCCTTACGGTGGGCTCACGAGGATAGGCGGCGCGCCCGGGGGCGAGGGGCGCGCCCCCTGCCTCGTGACCACCTCGGGCCCCAAAAATAAGCTCCGTCCGTTTTTACCCCGTTTGGATTTCGTTTGACATGGATATTCTGCGAAACATAAAACATGCAACAGACATGAACTGGCACTGGGCACTGGATCAATATGTTAGTCCCAAAAATAATATAAAAAGTTGCCAAAAAGTATATGAAAATGAATAATATTGGCATGGAACAATCAAAAGTTATAGATACGACGGAGACGTATCAGTCACCAGACCTGGCGCAGTCCGTTTGGAGACCGGAGATGGCCCTCAGTTGCAAAACTCATGGAATATTGAGCATCTCGGCAAGTACTACCCGTAAGGCGCGAGGCTGTCGAGCACTGCCCGGCAGCCACCCTTTTGCAAATGTCTTGCCTCAGCTGCATGTAACCCTTGTACAAAGCTAGGGCGATGACCCCATGCAAGAGAAAATAAAGAAGCGCTATAGGGGCCCCCAACTAAGATTGCATGCATGCATGAGCACACCCAGATCACTGCATAAGCATTTCATGAGCATTTGCATATGCATATAGATAGGATTGCATCCTGCACTCATTCTCATCTACATGGAGTTGCAGCTTCCTGCCGTGAACTTGGCTTCGACAAAGGACGAGAAGATTGCACGGCATAGCAATCCCCGACAAGCCAAATAGATAAGTTTACCTCTTGTCCATTAGTGTTCTGTAAAGCTATAACTTTGCATGAGAAAACCTCGCCTCTCTTTTGATACTTAGGTGCTCCCATCTATGACTCGAACGTTGCTTCAGTCAGGATGGTCACAGTGGCCTTTGGTAAAAAGGAGTTGGCGGGGGGCTGGCCCCTTTGTCTATTCCCCGGCAGACGGAGCTCTCCGATAGAAAAAGAGGGTGCCGACAGGATATCCTGCCGAGAAAAATTTGTTTATTTTTATTAAAGAGGCACTCACCTCTGCATGGACACACACATGCATGGGTTCCCGGCAAGGTTCTTCTTTTTCATTCATATGCTAACACAAGTACAAGCATTATAGAACACAAAGATGAACTCGAGAGATTACATTATTTGAATTAAAATTTGGCAATTGCCTACAAGTTTAAGATTGAAAAAAGATAAGTGATCCTAATGCCCTTTCTTGTCCCTCTCCTCCTAGGTTCAGCCGTCGAAGGCGAGGAGGGAAAAAGGAGCGCCTGGGCGGAGGCCTAGCCCGCTCTCATCGGGCTCCAGGAGAGGTAGCCTGGGGGGAACGGAAGCGCGAGGGAACGCCTCGATGGAGAGCATG
Organism: Aegilops bicornis; assembly: GCA_021605145.1. Taxonomy (NCBI): domain Eukaryota; kingdom Viridiplantae; phylum Streptophyta; class Magnoliopsida; order Poales; family Poaceae; genus Aegilops; species Aegilops bicornis. Next base: position 345,370,299 of record CM038670.1, read on the forward strand.
GCGGAAGGCGGCCCCATCGACCACCCTCACCAGGGACAGCTGGACCCGGCAGGGGGCTAACAGAGCTGCAGCCCGAGAGGAAGCCTACCGGGGTCCAGCTGGAAGGTTGCTGGAGGAGCCCGACAGCACCATCCGCACCTCTACATCCAACTCCCCGGCAAATCGCACTGCCGGAGAGGAGATGCAGATGCAGATGATGGTGCTGCCACCTGATGAAGATGGTGCGGGCAACGATCAGCCGGAGTCAGAGTCGTCACTTCTCCGCCCGCTACCATCGTCATCGCCATCATTGTCCTCCTCATCGCTTTCGCTCGAGGAGGAGCTTTCGTCGTCAGTCGAGCTCTCTACGCAGCACCCTAAGCGACCACCCGAGCGCCTGAAGATCTTGATCGAGAGTAGGCCGTTCTCCATTAATTTAAACTGGAGAACGTTCCCCTCTGAGAAGCCGTGGGCACGGGCAAAGGTCTTCCAGCTGCGACGAAGATACATCACATGAGGAGCGGGGAAGTCGACATCAACCCTCATACCTCCATTCCCGCAGCCCCTCATGTGCAGCCGCAGAGCACGTGGTTGCTCAAGCTCCATCTCCCGCGCAAAGGGAGTTGGGAGGCGAAGGTGACCACACACGGGCTGGTACAGCCTGATGACGAACTCCCGGGGTTGGTCGCCAACGTGGCCTTCCATCGGGGGTGGAGCCGCCGGTGGAGGCGTCACCAAGGCACCGCCCCGCCCTCCTCCTCGAGCATCACGGCGACCAAGACCACGCCCCCTTCCTCCTCTCCTTGCGGACGATTCCGCTTCCTCAGGATCCGGAGGTGGAGGGGTGTGATGTCGAGAAGAAGCCCTCGTCTCCGCCACCGGAACTCCACCACGCCCTCGCCCTCGCACCATGACTAGATGAGAAGTGTCACGAAGGAGAAGGAGAAGTGTGTGCAGGAGAACACTGCCCCGACCCCTTTTATAGGGAAATGGGGCAGGGGGCTGGTTCCTCCTACAGGAAACGGCTGCCCCTATCCTTCAATACGGCCTCTCTGCACCCATTGTGACTTTGAGGGTCGAGGCTGTCACGCCCAAGATGCGACCCTATCCTAAAGGAACTCGAAGGTCCCACCAAGGATAGAAGCGCATCTTGAAGACGCTTTTGCAAGGTGGATATCATTACATCAAACCAGTACATAATAGTTGGGGATACATACATAAGGCACAAACGCCCCAAGAATACATCAACATCATACAAGAGATCAACATCCGACTACAGATGAAACATAAACAGAAACTCGAACAATATCCACCCTGCTATCCCAGGCTGCCGACCTGGAACCTATCCCCTGATCGAAGAAGCAGAAGAAGAACTCCAAAACAAGTAAACATCGCTCTCGCGTCATGACCATCGCATAACCTGTACCTGCAACTGTTGTTGTAGTAATCTGTGAGCCACGAGGACTCAGCAATCCCATTACCATGGGTATCAATACTAGCAAAAGCTTAATGGGTAAGGAAGGGGTAAAGTGGTGAGGTTGCAGCAGCGACTAAGCATGTATGGTGGCTAAATTACGCAAATAAGATCGAGAAGAGAAGCAAAGCAAGCGTTCGTCAACTAGTAATGATCAAGAAGTGATCCTGAACTCCTACTTACGTCAAACATAACCCAAAAACCGTGTTCTCCTCTCGATCAACCCCGAAAAGAGACACTCACGGTTACGCACACGGTGGGTGTATTTTAGAAGAGTTTACTTCAAGTTTACTACAACCGGATATTAACAAATTCCCATCTGCCACATAACCGCGGGCACGGCTTTCGAAAGTTCAAACCCTGCAGGGGTGTCCCAACTTAGCCCATGATAAGCTCTCGCGATCAACGCAGGATATTCCTTCTCCCAGGAAGACCCGATCAGTCTCGGAATCTCGGTTACAAGACATTTCAACAATGGTAAAACAAGACCAGCAAGACCGCCCGCTGTGCCGACAAATCCCGATAGGAGCTGCACATATCTCGTTCTCAGGGCACACCGGATAAGCTAAGCGTACAGGTACCAACGTAACCCAAGTTGCCAAGGGACGGTCCCGCACGGTGCTCCAGTTCGGACCAACACTCAGAGGAGCACTGGCCTGGGGGGTAAAATAAAGATGACCCTCGGGAGCGCGACTCCCAAGGGGAAAAAGGCTTAGGTGAGGCAAATTGTAAAACCAAGGTTGGGCCTTGCTGGAGGAGTTTTATTCAAAGTGAACTGTCAAGGGGGTCCCATAAATCACCCAACCGCGTTAGGGACGCAAAATCTGGGAACATAATACCGATATGATGTAAACTAGGGCGGTAAGAGTGGAACAAAACACCAGGCATAAGGCCGAGCCTTCCACCCTTTACCAAGTATATAGATGCCTTAATAATATAAGAGATATTATGATATGCCATCATAAACATAATCCAACATGGAGCAATCTTCATCTTCACCTACAACTAACGCTATAAGAGGGGCTGAGCAAACGCGGTAACATAGCCAAACTACTGTTTGCTAGGAAGGGTGACAATGGTTAGAGGTTCATGGCAATTTGGGAGGCTTGTTAAGCAAGTGGTAGGTAACGCAACATAGCGATAGAACGAAACAACTAGCATAGCAATGATAGTAATGAGATCCAAGGTGACGGTCATCTTGCCTGAAATCCCGCAAGAAAGAAGAACGAGTCCATGAAGAAGATGAAGCCACGAAGACGAACCACACTTAGACGAATGCATCCTCACGATCGCAACGAAACGGGAACTATCGAGAAGAAGCACACAACATGGTAAACACACCACACATGAACAAGGCATGATGCTCAACCAAGTATGATGCATGACAAGGCTACATGAAGCTACTCATGGCAAGAGATGATGCATAAAAGAGCAACACAACAAAGCAAGTTTAAATGAGGCCGGAAACAACATATAACAATTCCGATAAGTCCTCAAATGCAAATTTCGAAATTGGTCCAGATCTGAATAAACCTTATGTTCAAGTTGTTAAACAGCAAGTTAAGATGCACCACGATGATCTACACGAAATTCTAGTCAAGTTACATATAAAGTTAATTTAATTCGGAGCTACGGCCTAGAAGATATGAGCAAAACAAGATAAGCATGGCATTGATGCAAAATGCATTCAAACATCAAGCACACACATCAAAACAATATTCCAACAAGGTAATATTGAACTACATACAAAACTAAGCAAGTTTCATATAGAGCACACTCAAAACGGAGCAACGGTTCAACACACACACCAAACAAGTTTGAAGGACAAGCTGACCAACACAGCAACTAGGCATATTGCAAGCACCAAAACAACATGCTACAGCATCACAACATGAAAACAAAAGGCATGGACATGATGTACTGGTAAAGCATTACAAAAAATGAAGACTGAGATATCTCTAGAAACCAAAAGAACATTCTCAAAAGGACATGGCAAGATTGCAAATAATAACATGTTCAAAGACTTGGCAGAAATCACTGGACATGGCAGAAATAACATCAGGTTGCAATGTTTAGAGCTATCAAACTACATGCTACAAGATCTTATCATGGCAACCAAAGGCATGGCATGAATCTACTAATTGCATTGAACAAAAGTCCCTTACTGATCACGAGCCAAAAAGGCACAGAAGATATGATGGCACCCACGTAAAGATAGAAAGTTTCATAAACAGATTCAAATTAGTAGCAAAACTGAGCATGGCATAAACAGCAGCATGAAGGCAAATTTGCGAGCTCGATTTACTCATCACAAGGCATTACATTTCAAGATAAGCATGGCATCATCAAGAAGACATGTTCATGAAGCTAACCACGGCAAGAACAAGTTCATAGCATGCATGGATCACTAGCAACAAACGTGGCAAAGTTGAACAACACGTAAACAATCTGCCAGGAACATTATATAGCAAAAGTAGAGCAAGATTAAGATATGCTAGAGCACTCTATAATTGCATCCAGGGCCATGGATGGATAGAGCATAAGCATATGAACAAGACATCCTTAATGAACATGCTCAAAAGAGGTATGGATCTCACTATAGAAACATTAATACATGGCATGACAATAACAACAGGGAAATGACTTGGAAGAATTCTGTCCCTGAAATCAGCAACATCACGATGCCTAGTTTGCATGCTTGTGCTAGTCACCACATTAATCAAAAAAATACAGGGCAAACACCCCTGTAAAGATGGCATGGCATAGCCTAAAACACATGTAGGGCTCATGCTCATAAGATGCACACATCAAATGTAGCAAAAATGACAAATGCACATATTCTGCTAAGATAGAGAAACTAACATTTTATAGCACTCTTGCATCAGAGATTTGGGCATCAATATGACATCGAACAAACATGGCCCAATGGCACAAAATGAGGAGCACATTGTGATGAACATTCCGATATATTGCACGCACAAAATTGAGCTGCGGATGAGGAAATATGGCATGATGAACAGGGCATGAAAATAACATCAGAAAATGACAGTGGAAAATCAACCTCCAAAAATTCTTGATCTAGGGTTCCTCGCACGCGGATCGAGGCAGGGGCGCGAGCTCGCCGGAGAGCTCGCCGGAGAGGGCGAGGGAGGGTGGATCTGGCCGGCAGGAGCTCGCCGGGGCTCGGGGAGGAGGCCTCCCGGCGGGGCGCCAATGGCGGCGGACGGCGAGGAGACGCGGGAGGCGCGGGCCGGGCGGCGGAGGGCGCTGGCGGGGCGGCGGCCGGAGAAGGGAGGGTCGGCGAGGTCGGGGCTCCGGCGACGGGTCGACGTGCGGCGGCGGGGATCCGCAAGAAGACGGACGCCGGCGGCGCCGGGCGACCCGGCAGCTGGCGGGCGAGGCGGGAGGAGCTCGGGCCCGGTGAACTCCTGCCAAGTGGTGGCGGGAGGCTCGGGCGACGACGGGCGGCCGGGCGGAGGCGCGGTGCTCCGCTGAGGGAGGTGGAGGGCTCGGCACGAGCGCTGGGCGCGGAGCGGCGCGCTGCTGTCCGGGCGGTCCGCGGCGACGGGAGGCGGCGCGAGGACAGGTGGCGGCTTGGGATTGGCTGCGTGCCTCACCCTTCGGCGGGCGGACGGACACGTCCGGCGGCAGAGAGGGAGAGAGGCTAGGGTTTGGACTGCGCGAAAAATCGAAGGGGATCACATATTTATAGGTAGAGGGAGCTAGGAGGCTCCAAAAGAGGTGTGATTTTCGCCCACACGATCGTGATCGAACGACCGAGAGCATGGAGGGGGTTTGGATGGGCTATTGGGCCACTTTGTAGGGGTGTTGGGCTGCACACAAAAGAGGCCTTTGCGGTTACCCGGTTAACCGTTGGAGCATCAAACGACCTCCAAATGACACGAAACTTGACAGGCGGTATACCGGTGGTGTAACAAGGCTGCTTGGCAAACCTCGGTCCACTCCGAGAAAGTTTAACACCCGCACACGAAAAGAGGTAGAAGGGGGCGCCGGAGGACAAAGGAGTGTCGGATTGCAAAACGGGCAACGGGGAAAATGATCGGATGTATGAGACGAACACGTATGCAACGCAACGCACATGATACTTGAGAATTAGAAAGGCACGAAGATACTTGAGAGAATTTAAAGAGAAGAGAACTTAGAGATCGCAAACTGACTAAAGAGCAAGGCACCGGAAGAATATGAAGAACGAACGAAAAGGCATGAATATAGAATAACTGAGAGAACGAAGCTGAAAACTTCGAATGAAGAAATATTCCGAAAAGATGACCTCCGGATGATCGAGAGGGAAAGCAACACCTAAAATACTCCGGATGGATGAAAAGAATTGCACAACTGGAAACAACTAGAGAGGATAACATCGAGCTAGCACCGTGAATCTCCGGGAGAACGGACAAGATTTACGACAAATTCTTCTTCGATCTTCAAATGTTGAGAGTGACGACGAGAAACACCACCAAAATTGTTGAATAACTCCTGGATAATGAAAAGAGGAAAGATTGACCCGAACATAAAAGAATTTGGGAGCGATCTTGGAGAAGGCATCCGATCGATGAAATTCATACTTATGTCATATTTCGAAAAGAATTTGAGAATAGCTCCGGAATAATAGAAGAGTCAGGTAAGATCCTGGAAAAAGACTTGTGGGTTAGGGCCCACTGAAAAGAAACACCGTTGGAAAGGATTGTCGAATGAGAAATGATGCACCGGAACGATTGAAAGATTTGAATGAGGTGACACCCTCAAATTAAATGGATGCAAACACGAATCTTCTGAGATGTCTTCAACACTCCGGGATAATAGAATGGCGAGGGGAGGAACGAGCAAAGGGTAATATTTGAGCTGAGGGAAAGAATAGGATCGACAACGGAAAAAAACTAAGCAAGTTGCATATAGAGCACGCTAAAAACGGAGCAACGGTTCAACACATACACACCAAACAAGTTTAAAAGACAAGCTGACCAACACAGCAACTAGGCATATTGCCATCACTGTAACAACATGCTACAAAGATCACAACATGAAAACAAAAGGAATGGACATGATGTACAGGTAAAGCATTACAAAAATGAACACTGAGCTATCTCTAGAAACCACTAGAACATGCCCAAAAGGACATGGCAAGATTGCAAATAATAACAGGTTCACCGACTTGGCAGAAATCATTGGACATGGGTGAAATAACATCAGGTTGCAATGTTTAGAGCTATCAAACAACATGCTACAGGAACTTATCATGACAACCAAAGGAATGGCATTAATTTACTGATTGCATATAACAAAAGTCCCTTACTGATCATGAGCCAAAAAGGCACCGAAGATATGATGGCACCCATGTAAACATAGCAAGTTCCATAAACAGATTCAGACTTAGTAGCAAAACTGAGCATGGCATAAACACCAAAGATGAAGGCAACTTTGCGAGCTCGATTTACTCATCACAAGGCATTACATGACAAGATAAGCATGGAATCAGCAAGAAGACATGTTCATGAAGCTAACCCCGGCAAGAACAAGTTCATAGCATGAATGGATCACTAGCAACAACCGTGGCAAAGTTCAACAACACGTAAACAATCTGCCAGGAACATTTTATAGCAAAAGTAGAGCAAGATTAAGATATGCTAGAGCAGTCTATAATTGCATCCAGGGCCATGGATGGATAGAGCATAACCATATGAACAAGACATCCTTAATGAACATGCTCAAAAGAGGCATGGATCTCACTATAGAAACATGAATACATGGCATGACAATAACAGCAGGGAAATGACTTGGAAGAATTCTAAGTCCCTGAAATCAGCAACATCACGATGCCTAGTTTGCATGCTTGTGCTAGTCACCACATTGATCACAAAAATACATGGCAAGCACCCCTGTAAATATGGCATGGCATAGCCCAAAACACATGTAGGGCTCATGCCCATAAGATGCACACATCAAATGTAGCAAATATGACAAATGCACATATTCTGCTAAGATACAGAAACTAACATTTTATAGCACTCTTGCATCAGAGATTTGGGCATCAATTCGACATCAAACAAGCATGTCCCAATGGCGCAAAATGAGGAGCACATCCTGATGAACATTTCGATATATTGCACGCACAAAACGGAGCTACGGATGAGGAAATATGGCATGATGAACAGGGCATGAAAATAACATAAGAAAATGAGTGGAAAATCAACCTCCGAGAATTCCGGATCTAGGGTTCCTCCCACGCGGATCGAGGCAGGGGCGCGAGCTCGCCGGAGAGCTCGATGGATAGGGCGAGGGAGGGCGGATCCGGCCGGGAGGAGCTCGTCGGGGCTCGGGGAGGAGGCCTCCCGGCGAGGGGGCGCCGGATCGTGGCGGGACGGCGTGGGAAACGCTGGGACGCGCGTCGGGCGGCGGAGGGGCGCCGCTGGGCGGCGACCAGAGAAGGCAGGGTGGCGAGGTCGGGGCTCCGTGACGGGTCGACGGCGCGGCGGGATCCGCAAGAAGACGGACGCCGGCTGCGCCGGCGGGACCCGCAGCGGCGGGCGAGGCGGGGAGCTCGGGCTCGTGAACTCCTGCCGGAGTGGTGGCGGGCGGCTCGGGCGACGACGGGCGGTCGGGCGGGAGGCGCAGACCGGCGGAGGGCGGTGGAGGACTCGGGCGCGAGCGCTGGGAGCGGGCGGCGCGCGGGCCTGGGCCGCCGCTGCTCGTGGCCGCGGGCGGCGGGAGGCGGCGCGAGGACAGGTGGCGGCTTGGGAGTGGTCGCGGCGGCGGCGCTGGCGTGTCCGGCGGGCGGACACGTCCGGCGGCTGAGAGGGAGAGAGGCTAGGGTTTGGACTACGCTAAAAATCGGTGGGGATCACATATTTATAGGTAGAGGGAGCTAGGAGGCCACAAAAGAGGTGTGGTTTTTGCCCACATGATCGTGATCGGACGACCGAGAGCATGGACGGGGTTTGAATGGGCTATTGGGCCACTTTGTAGGGGTGTTGGGCTGCACACAAAAGAGGCCTTTGCGGTTACCCGGTTAACCGTTGGATCATCAAACGACCTCCAAATGACACGAAACATGACAGACGGTCTACCGGTGGTGTAACAAGGCCGCTTGGCAAACCTCGGTCCATTCCGAGAAAGTTTAACACCCGCACGAAAAAGAGGTAGAAGGGGCGCCGGAGGACAAAGGAGTGTCGGATTGCAAAACGGTCAACGGGGAAAATGCTCGGATGTATGAGACGAACACGTATGCAATGCAATGCACATGATGACATGGCAAAATGCAAAACGCTAGCAAACGACATGGCAACGACGGTGAATATCTAGCAGACACCTGGCGCATCGAATCCGGGGCGTTACAACTCTCCTCCACTAACAAGAGATCTCGTCCCGAGATCTTAGGAACGAGATGGGGGAGAAAAAGGGAGAGGTGAAATAAGAACAAAAGAGAGAGGGTGAACAAAGTTGAGAGCACTCAGGTAGAAAAGAGGAATGACGAGTATTACAAGAATCAAAGCTCCGAAACAAAAATGAATTTGAAACCACTCCGGTTAGAACAAGATAGAAGCGGAATAAGAATGTAAGAATTTAGGCAGAACTCCGGCTGAACAAGGAAACAATAGAACATGATCTTGATAAGATGGAATGACACTTGACTTGAGGAACAACACAAAACCTCCAGAAGACTTGATATAGTGGAATGAAAAGAACAGAGAAGAAAAATGACAACTTCTTCGACGAATGAATTTGAAAAGCATCCTTGCGAAGAAAAGATTGAACTAAGTTGTTGAGAAAATCAACAACAAAGAATTGCTTGTTGTGGAATTATGGACAACATCTCAAAATTATGAGGTGATCGCCGACCTCAAGCGAAAAAGATTAAAAGGCTGAGAAGAACGAGGAAATGCAAAACTCCACTTCAAAAGAATACAGATAATTAATTGCACTTCGAGACGCAAGAAGTAAAGATTCTTAAGCTCCTCCAAAGAATCTTGATGAACACTTGAAGAATGAATTAAATCATGACGAACCACCATGAAGAACTCCGGTAACAAAAGGATGACGAGATAAAATTGAAGGATGAATAGAATAAGATTTGAGCCTTGCGATGATTTAGATGAAGCTTCGCGTTGAGACAAGCGAGAAACTTGGAACTCCGGAAAAGAAAAGACGAACAACTTAGAGCCAAGAGATTATTCATCATGAACAATCTCCGAAGGAAGGATTTAATTAACTTGATGAAAGAGAATAATAATTACGTTATGCTTATCCTCCATCAATTAAATTGATGCGAAGCAATGGATTTGCATACTACTTATTCGCGTTGGAAAATATTAAGGGGGATATAGCACGAAATTTGAGAAAGTCTTATTGAACCACCTGTAGGATTTGGAAAGAACGATTTAGTTGATGTGATTACAAATGAAAAGGAATCTTGAACGAACCACCATTAGAAATGAAACTGAACGAAGAAAAGAGAATGAATCGCCGGGAAGAATTAGAAAGGCACGAAGATACTTGAGAGAATTTAAAGAGAAGAGAACGTAGAGATCGCAAACTGATTAAAGAGCAAGGCACCGGAAGAATATGAAGAACGAACGAAAAGGCATGAATATAGAATAACTGAGAGAACGAAGCTGAAAACTTCGAACGAAGAAATATTCCGAAAAGATGACCTCCGGATGATCGAGAGGGAAAGCAACACCTGAAATACTCCGGATGGATGAAAAGAATTGCACAACTGGAAACAACTAGATAGGATAACATCGAGCTAGCACCGTGAATCTCCTGGAGAACGGGCAAGATTTACGAGAAATTCTTCTTCGATCTTCAAATGTTAAGAGTGACGACGAGAAACACCACCAAAATTGTTGAATAACTCCTGGATAATGAAAAGAGGAAAGATTGACCCGAACATAAAATAATTTGGGAGCGATCTTGGAGAAGGCATCTGACTGATGAAATTTATACTTACGTCATATTTCGAAAAGAATTTGAGAATAGCTCCGGAATAATAGAAGAGTCAGGTAAGATCCTGCAAAAAGACCTGTGGGTTAGGGCCCACTGAAAAGAAACACCATTGGAAAGGATTGTCGAATGAGAAATGATGCACCGGAACGATTGAAAGATTTGAATGAGGTGACACCCTCAAATTAAATGGATGCAAACACGAATCTTCTGAGATGTCTTCAACACTCCGGGATAATAGAATGGCGAGGGGAGGAACGAGCAAAGGGTAATATTTGAGCTGAGGGAAAGAATAGGATCGACAACGAAAAAAACTAAGCAAGTTGCATATAGAGCACGCTAAAAACGGAGCAACGGTTCAACACATACACACCAAACAAGTTTAGAAGACAAGCGGACCAACACAGCAACTAGGCATATTGCAAGCACCAGAACAACATGCTACAGCATCACAACATGAAAACAAAAGGAATGGACATGATGTACAGGTAAAGCATTACAAAAAATGAACACTGAGCTATCTCTAGAAACCACTAGAACATGCCCAAAAGGACATGGCAAGATTGCAAATAATAACAGGTTCACAGACTTGGCAGAAATCATTGGACATGGGTGAAATAACATCAGGTTGCAATGTTTAGAGCTATGAAACAACATGCTACAGGAACTTATCATGACAACCAAAGGAATGGCATTAATTTACTGATTGCATATAACAAAAGTCCCTTACTGATCATGAGCCAAAAAGGCACCGAAGATATGATGGCACCCATGTAAACATAGCAAGTTCCATAAACAGATTCAGACTTAGTAGCAAAACTGAGCATGGCATAAACACCAGCATGAAGGCAACTTTGCGAGCTCGATTTACTCATCACAAGGCATTACATGACAAGATAAGCATGGAATCAGCAAGAAGACATGTTCATGAAGCTAACCCCGGCAAGAACAAGTTCATAGCATGAATGGATCACTAGCAACAACCGTGGCAAAGTTGAACAACACGTAAACAATCTGCCAGGAACATTTTATAGCAAAAGTAGAGAAATATTAAGATATGCTAGAGCACTCTATAATTGCACCCAGGGCCATGGATGGATAGAGCATAACCATAGGAACACGACATCCTTAGTGAACATGCTCAAAAGAGGCATGGATCTCACTATCGAAACATTTATACATGGCATGACAATAACAGCAGGGAAATGACTTAGAAGAATTCTAAGTCCCTGAAATCAGCAACATCACGATGCCTAGTTTGCATGCTTGTGCTAGTCACCGCATTGATCACAAAAATACATGGCAAGCACCCCTGTAAATATGGCATGGCATAGCCCAAAACACATGTAGGGCTCATGCCCATAAGATGCACACATCAAATATTGCAAATATGACAAATGCACATATTCCGCTAAGATACAGAAACTAACATTTTATAGCACTCTTGCATCAGAGATTTGGGCATCAATTCGACATCAAACAAACATGTCCCAATGGCACAAAATGAGGAGCACATCCTGATGAACATTTCGATATATTGCACGCACAAAATGGAGCTACTGGATGAGGAAATATGGCATGATGAACAGGGCATGAAAATAACATCAGAAAATGAGTGGAAAATCAACCTCCGAGAATTCCGGATCTAGGGTTCCTCGCACGCGGATCGAGGCAGGGGCGCGAACTCGCCGGAGAGCTCGATGGAGAGGGCGAGGGAGGGCGGATCCGGCCGGGAGGAGCTCGTCGGGGCTCGGGGAGGAGGCCTCCCGGAGAGGGGGAGTCGGATGGCGGAGGGACGGCGTGGGAGACGCGGGAGGCGCCGGGCGGCGTGAGGCGCGCCGGGCGCGGGCGGCGACCGGAGAAGGCAGGGCCGGCGAGGTCGGGCTCAGCGACGGGTCGACGGCGGCGGCGGGATCCGCAAGAAGAAGGGACGCTGCTGCGCGCCGGGACCCGCAGCGAAGGGCGAGGCGGGAGGAGCTCGGGCTCCGGTGAACTCCTGCCGGAGTGGTGGCGGGGCGGCTCGGCGACGACGGGCGGCCGGCGGGAGGCTCGGTGCTCCGGCGGAGGGCGGTGAAGGGCTCGGGCGAAGCGCTGGGCGCGGGGCGGGCTGCTGGCTCAGGCGCGGCGCGGGCGCGAGGACAGGTGGCGGCTTGGGAGTGGCTGTGTGCGGCGGCGCGGGCGTGTCCGGCAGCGGGCGGACACGTCCGGCGGCTGAGAGGGAGAGAGGCTAGGATTTGGACTGCGCTAAAAATCGGAGGGGATCACATATTTACAGGTAGAGGGAGCTAGGAGGCTCCAAAAGAGGTACGGTTTTTGCCCACACGATCGTGATCGAACGACCGAGAGCATGGAGGGGGTTTGAATGGGCTATTGGGGCACTTTGTAGGGGTGTTGCGCTTCACACAAAAGACGCCTTTGCGGTTACCCGGTTAACCGTTGGAGCATCAAACGACCTCCAAATGACACGAAACTTGACAGACGGTCTACCGGTGGTGTAACAAGGCCGCTTGGCAAACCTCGGTCCATTCCGAGAAAGTTTAACACCCGCACACGAAAAGAGGTAGAAGGGGGCGCCGGAGGACAAAGGAGTGTCGGATTGCAAAACGGACAACGGGGAAAATGCTCGGATGTATGAGACGAACACGTATGCAATGCAATGCACATGATGACATGGCAAAATGCAAAACGCAAGCAAACGACATGGCAACGACGGCGAATATCTGGCAGACACCTGGCGCATCGGATCCGGGGCGTTACAACTCTCCTCCACTAACAAGAGATCTCGTCCCGAGATCTTAGGAACGAGACGGGGGAGAAAAAGGGAGAGGTGAAATAAGAACAAAAGAGAGAGGGTGAACAAAGTTGAGAGGACTCAGGTAGAAAATAGGAATGACGAGTATTACAAGAATCAAAGCTCCGAAACAAAAATGAATTCGAAACCACTCCGGTTAGAACAAGATGGAAGCGGAATAAGAATGTAAGAATTTAGGCAGAACTCTGGCTGAACAAGGAAACAATAGAACATGATCTTGATAAGATGGAATGACACTTGACTTGAGGAACAACACAAAACCTCCAGAAGACTTGAAATAGTGGAAGGAAAAGAACAGAGAAGAAAAATGATAACTTCTTCGACGAATGAATTTGAAAAGCATCCTTGCGAAGAAAAGATTGAACGAAGTTGTTGAGAAAATCAACAACAAAGAATTGCTTGTTGTGGACTTATGGAAAGCATCTCAAAATTATACGGTGATCGCCAACCACAAGCGGAAAATATTAAACAGCTGAGAAGAACGAAGAAATGCAAAACTCCACTTTCAAAAGAATACGGAGAATTAATTGCACTTCGAGGCGCAAGAAGGAAAGATTCTTAATCTCCTCCAAAGAATCTTGATGAACACTTGAAGAATGAATTAAATCATGACGAACCACCATGAATAACTCCGGTAACAAAAGGATGACGAGATAAAATTGAAGGATGAATAGAATAAGATTTGAGCCTTGCGATGATTTAGATGGGGCTTCGCATTGAGACAAGCGAGAAACTTGGAACTCCGGAAAAGAAAAGACGAACAACTTAGAGCCAAGAGATTATTCATCATGAACAATCTCCGAAGGAAGGATTTAATTAACTTGATGAAAGAGAATAATAATTACGTTATGCTTATCCTCCACCAATTAAATTGATGCAAAGCAATGGATTTGCATACTACTTATTCGCGTTGGAAAATATTAAGGGGGATATAGCACGAAATTTGAGAAAGTCTTATTGAACCACCGATAGGATTTGGAAAGAACGAATTAGTTGACGTGATTACAAATGAAAAGGAATCTTGAACGAATCACCATTAGAAATGAAACTAAACGAAGAAAAGAGAATGAATCGCCAGGAAGAATTAGAAAGGCACGAAGATACTTGAGAGAATTTAAAGAGAAGAGAACGAGAGATCGCAAACTGATTAAAGAGCAAGGCACCGGAAGAATATGAAGAACTAACGAAAAGGCATGAATATAGAATAATCGAGAGAACGGTTGAAAACTTCGAACGAAGAAATATTCAAAAGATGACCTCCTGATGATCGAGGGAAAGCAACACCTGAAATACTCCAGATGGATGAAAAGAATTGCACAACTGGAAACAACTAGATAGGATAACATCGAGCTAGCACCGTGAATCTCCTGGAGAACGGGCAAGATTTACGAGAAATTCTTCTTCGATCTTCAAATGTTGAGAGTGATGACGAAACACCACAAAAATTGTTGAAAAACTCCGGGAGAATGAAAAGAGGAAAGATTGACCCGAACATAAAAGAATTTGGGAGCGATCTTGGAGAAGGCATCTGACTGATGAAATTCATACTTACGTCATATTTCCAAAAGAATTTGAGAATAGCTCCGGAATAATAGAAGAGTCAGGTAAGATCCTGGAAAAAGACATGTGGGTTGGGGCCCACTGAAAAGAAACACCGTTGGAAAGGATTGTCGAATGAGAAATGATGCACCGGAACGATTGAAAGATTTGAATGAGGTGACACCCTCAAATTAAATGGATGCAAACACGAATCTTCTAAGATGTCTTCAACACTCCGGGATAATAGAATGGCGAGGGGAGGAACGAGCAAAGGGTAATATTTGAGCTGAGGGAAAGAATAGGATCGACAACGAAAAAAAACTAAGCAAGTTGCATATAGAGCACACTAAAAACGGAGCAACGGTTCAACACATACACACCAAACATGTTTAAAAGACAAGCTGACCAACACAACAACTAGGCATATTGCAAGCACCAGAACAACATGCTACAACATCACAACATGAAAACAAAAGGCATGGACATGATGTACAGGTAAAGCATTACAAAAAATGAACACTGAGCTATCTCTAGAAACCACTAGAACATGCTCAAAAGGACATGGCAAGATTGCAAATAATAACAGGTTCACGGACTTGGCAGAAATCGCAGGACATGGCAGAAAATACATCAGGTTGCAATGTTTAGAGCTATCAAACAACATGCTACAGGAACTTATCATGACAACCAAAGGCATGGTATGAATCTACTGATTGCATATAACAAAAGTCCCTTACTGATCATGAGCCAAAAAGGCACCGAAGATATGATGGCACCCATGTAAACATAGCAAGTTTCATAAACAGATTCAGACTTAGTAGCAAAACTGAGCATGGCATAAACACCAAAGATGAAGGCAACTTTGCGAGCTCGATTTACTCATCACAAGGCATTACATGACAAGATAAGCATGGCATCAGCAAGAAGACATGTTCATGAAGCTAACCACGGCAAGAACAAGTTCATAGCATGAATGGATCACTAGCAACAACCGTGGCAAAGTTGAACAACACGTAAACAATCTGCCAGGAACATTTTATAGCAAAAGTAGAGCAAGATTAAGATATGCTAGAGCACTCTATAATTGCATCCAGGGCCATGGATGGATAGAGCGTAACCATATGAACAAGACATCCTTAATGAACATGCTCAAAAGAGGCATGGATCTCACTATAGAAACATGAATACATGGCATGACAATAACAGCAGGAAAATGACTTAGAAGAATTCTAAGTCCCTGAAATCAGCAACATCACGATGCCTAGTTTGCATGCTTGTGCTAGTCACCACATTAATCACAAAAATACATGGCAAGCACCCCTGTAAATATGGCATGGCATAGCCCAAAACACATGTACGGCTCATGCCCATAAGATGCACACATCAAATGTAGCAAATATAACAAATGCACATATTCTGCTAAGATGCAGAAACTAACATTTTATAGCACTCTTGCATCAGAGATTTGGGCATCAATTCGACATCAAACAAACATGTCCCAATGGCACAAAATGAGGACCACATCCTGATGAACATTTCGATATATTGCACGCACAAAATGGAGCTACGGATGAGGAAATATGGCATAATGAATGTGGCATGAAAATAACATCGTAAATGAGTGGAAAATCAACCTCGAGAATTCCAGATCTAGGGTTCCGTGACGCCTTGGATCGAGAGCTGGGGTGCGAAGCCCGGAGAGCTCGATGGAGAGAGGGCGAGGGAGGGCGGATCCGCCGGGAGGAGCCTGCTGGGCTCGGGAGGAGGCCTTGGCAGGGCGCCGGATGGCGGCGGGACGGCGTGGGAGACGCTGGGAGGCGCTGCTGGCGGCGGAGGGGCGCTGGGCGGGAGGCGCGGGCGGCGGAGGGGCGCTGGCGCGGGCGGCGACCGGAGAAGGCAGGAGCGGCGAGGTCGGGCCCGCGACGGGTCGGCGGCGGCGGGAAACGGGTAAGAAGACGGGACGCTGGGCTGCGCCATGGGACCCGCAAAGGGCGGGCGAGGCGAGAGGAGCTCTGCTCGTGAACCTCCTCCGGAGTGGTGGCGGGCGGCTCGGCGACGACGGGCGGCCGGGCGGAGGCGCGGTGCTCGCGAGGGCGTGGAGGGCTCGGGCGCGAGCGCTGGGCGCGGGCGAGCTGGTTCGGGCGGTCCGCGCCGGGCCCGGCAGGCCACGGCGGCGGAGGCGCGATGCTCAGCCGGAGGAGGTGGAGGGCTCGGGCACGAGCGCTGGGCGCGGGCGGCGTGGCGCGAAGTCGGGCGGCTGCTGGCGGCGCGGCGCGCGAGGACAGTGGCGGCTTGGGAGGGCTAGGCGGGCGGCGCTGGGCTTGTCCGGCGGCAGGCGGACACGTCCGGCGGCTGAGAGGGAGAGAGGCTAGGGTTTGGACTGCGCTAAAAATCGGAGGGGATCACATATTTATAGGTAGAGGGAGCTAGGAGGCTCCAAAAGAGGTGCGGTTTTTGCCCACACGATCGTGATCGAACGACCGAGAGCATGGAGGGGGTTTAGATGGGCTATTGGGGCACTTTGTAGGGGTGTTGCGCTTCACACAAAGGAGGCCTTTGCGGTTACCCGGTTAACCGTTGGAGCATCAAACGACCTCCAAATGACACGAAACTTGACAGGCGGTATACCGGTGGTGTAACAAGGCCGCTTGGCAAACCTCGGTCCATTCCGAGAAACTTTAACACCCGCACACGAAAAGAGGTAGAAGGGGGCGCCGGAGGACAAAGGAGTGTCGGATTGCAAAACGGACAACGGGGAAAATGCTCGGATGTATGAGACTTAACACGTATGCAATGCAATGCACATGATGACATGGCAAAATGCAAAACGCAAGCAAACGACATGGCAACGACGGCGAATATCTGGCGGACACTGGCGCATCGGATCCGGGGCGTTACAACTCTCCTCCACTAACAAGAGATCTCGTCCCGAGATCTTAGGAACGAGACGGGGGAGAAAAAGGGAGAGGTGAAATAAGAACAAAAGAGAGAGGGTGAAAAAATTTGAGAGCACTCAGGTAGAAAAGAGGAATGACGAGTATTACAAGAATCAAAGCTCCGAAACAAAAATGAATTCGAAACCACTCCGGTTAGAACAAGATGGAAGCGGAACACGAATGTAAGAATTTAGGCAGAACTCTGGCTGAACAAGGAAACAATAGAACATGATCTTGATAAGATGGAATGACACTTGACTTGAGGAACAACACAAAACCTCCAGAAGACTTGAAATAGTGGAAGGAAAAGCACAGAGAAGAAAATGATAACTTCTTCGATTTAATGAATTTGAAAAGCATCCTTGCGAAGAAAAGATTGAACGAAGTTGTTGAGAAAATCAACAACAAAGAATTGCTTGTTGTGGACTTATGGACAACATCTCAAAATTATGAGGTGATCGCCGACCACAAGCGGAAAAGATTAAAAGGCTGAGAAGAACGAGGAAATGCAAAACTCCACTTCAAAAGAATACAGAGAATTAATTGCACTTCGAGACGCAAGAAGGAAAGATTCTTAAGCTCCTCCAAAGAATATTGATGAACACTTGACGAATGAATTAAATCATGACAAACCACCATGAAGAACTCCAGTAACAAAAGGATGACGAGATAAAATTGAAGGATGAATAGAATAAGATTTGAGCCTCACGATGATTTAGATGGGGCTTCGCGTTGAGACAAGCGAGAAACTTGGAACTCCGGAAAAGAAAAGACGAACAACTTAGAGCCAAGAGATTATTCATCATGAACAATCTCCGAAGGAAGGAATTAATTAACTTGATGAAAGAGAATAATAATTACGTTATGCTTATCCTCCACCAATTAAATTGATGCGAAGCAATGGATTTGCATACTACTTATTCGCGTTGGAAAATATTAAGGGGGATATAGCACGAAATTTGAGAAAGTCTTATTGAACCACCGGTAGGATTTGGAAAGAACGAATTAGTTGACGTGATTACAAATGAAAAGGAATCTTGAACGAATCACCATTAGAAATGAAACTAAACGAAGAAAAGAGAATGAATCGCCAGGAAGAATTAGAAAGGCACGAAGATACTTGAGAGAATTTAAAGAGAAGAGAACGTAGAGATCGCAAACTGATTAAAGAGCAAGGCACCGGAAGAATATGAAGAACGAACGAAAAGGCATGAATATAGAATAATCGAGAGAACGAAGTTGAAAACTTCGAATCGAAGAAATATTCAAAAGATGACCTCCAGATGATCGAGAGGGAAAGCAACACCTGAAATACTCGGATGGATGAAAAGAATTGCACAACTGGAAACAACTAGATA
This sequence comes from Aegilops bicornis, assembly GCA_021605145.1. Classification (NCBI taxonomy): domain Eukaryota; kingdom Viridiplantae; phylum Streptophyta; class Magnoliopsida; order Poales; family Poaceae; genus Aegilops; species Aegilops bicornis. The sequence continues at coordinate 345,389,358 of CM038670.1, forward strand.
GGATAACATCGAGCTAGCACCGTGAATCTCCGGGAGAACGGACAAGATTGACGAGAAATTCTTCTTCGATCTTCAAATGTTGAGAGTGACGATGAGAAACACCACCAAAATTGTTGAATAACTCCTGGATAATGAAAATAGGAAAGATTGACCCGAACATAAAAGAATTTTGGAGCGATCTTGGAGAAGGCATCTGACTGATGAAATTCATACTTATGTCATATTTCGAAAAGAATTTGAGAATAGCTCCGGAATAATAGAAGTCAGGTAAGATCCTGGAAAAAGACCTGTGGGTTAGGGCCCACTGAAAAGAAACACCGTTGGAAAGGATTGACGAATGAGAAATGATGCACCAGAACGATTGAAAGATTTGAATGAGGTGACAACCTCGAATTAAATGGATGCAAACACGAATCTTCTGAGATGTCTTCAACACTCCGGGATAATAGAATGGCGAGGGGAGGAACGACCAAAGGGTAATATTTGAGTTGAGGGAAAGAATAGGATCGACAACAAAAAAAAACTAAGCAAGTTGCATATAGAGCACACTCAAAACGGAGCAACGGTTCAACACATACACACCAAACAAGTTTAGAAGACAAAGCTGACCAACACAAAGCAACTAGGCATATTGCAAGCACCAAAACCACATGTTACAAAGCATCACAACATGAAAACAAAAGGCATAGACATGATGTACAGGTAAAGCACTACAAAAAATGAACACTGAGCTATCTCTTGAAACCACTAGAACATGCTCAAAAGGACATGGCAAGATTGCAAACAATAACAGGTTCACAGACTTGGCAGAATTCAATCGGACATGGCGTAAATAACATAAGGTTGCAATGTTTAGAGCTATCAAATAACATGCTATAGGAACTTATCATGACAACCAAAGGCATGGCATGAATCTACTGATTGCATAAACAAAAGTCCCTTACTGATCATGAGCCAAAAAGGCACCGAAGATATGATGGCACCCATGTAAACATAGCAAGTTTCATAAACATATTCCGACTTAGTAGCAAAAATGAGCATGGCATAAACACCAGCATGAAGGCAACTTTGCGAGCTCGATTTACTCATCACAAGACATTACATGACAAGATAAGCATGGCAGCAGAAAGAAGACATGTTCATGAAGCTAACCACGGCAAGAACAAGTTCATAGCATGAATGGATCTCTAGCAACAACCGTGGCAAAGTTGAACAACACGTAAACTATCTGCCAGGAACATTTTATAGCAAAAGTAGAGCAAGATTAAGATATGCTAGAGCACTCTATAATTGCATCCAGGGCCATGGATGGATAGAGCATAACCATATCAACAAGACATCCTTAGTGAACATGCTCAAAAGAGGCATGGATCTCACTATAGAAACATGAATACATGGCCTGACAATAACAACAGGGAAATGACTTAGAAGAATTCTAAGTCCCTGAAATCAGCAACATCACGATGCCTAGTTTGCATGCTTGTGCTAGTCACCACATCGATCACAAAAATACATGGCAAGCACCCCTGTAAATATGGCATGGCATAGCCCAAAACACATGTAGGGCTCATGCCCATAAGATGCACACATCAAATGTAGCAAATATGACAAATGCACATATTCTGCTATGATACAGAAACTAACATTTTATAGCACTCTTCCATCAGAGATTTGGGCATCAATTCGACATCAAACAAACATGTTCCAATGGCACAAAATGAGGAGCACATCCTGATGAACATTTCGATATATTGCACGCACAAAATGGAGCTACGGATGAGGAAATATGGCATGATGAACAGGGCATGAAAATAACATCAGAAAATGAGTGGAAAATCAACCTCCGAGAATTCCGGATCTAGGGTTCCTCGCACGCGGATCGAGGCAGGGGCGCGAGCTCGCCGGAGAGCGCGATGGAGAGGGCGAGGGAGGGCGGATCCGGCCGTGAGGAGCTAGTCGGGGCTCGGGGAGGAGGCCTCCCGGCGAGGGGGCGCCGGATGGCGGCGGGACGGCGTGGGAGACGCGGGGAGGCGCGCACGGGCGGCGTGAGGGGCGCGCGTGGGGCGGCGACCGGAGAAGGCAGGGCAGCGAGGTCGGGCTCCGGCGACGGGTCGACGGCGGCGGGGATCCGCAAGAAGACGGACGCTGCTGCGCGGCGGACCCGCATCGGCGGCGAGGCGGAGAGGAGTTTTGCTCGGTGAATTTCGCCGGAGTGGTGGCGGGCGGCTCGGGCGACGACGGGCGGCCGGGCGGAGGTTTCGGTGACCCGCGGAGGGCGGTGAAGGGCTCGGGCGCGAAAGCGCAGGGCGCGGGCGCTGCTGGCTGGTCAGCGATGGCTTCGGGCGGTCATGGCGGCGGAGGCGCGAGCCCCCGCGAGGGCGGTGGAGGGTTGGGCACGAGCGCTGGGCGCGGGCAAGGCTGCTGGGCGTGCAGCAAGGCCTGCCGCTGGGCGGCGGGAGGCGGCGCGAGGACAGGTGGCAGCTTGGGAGTGGCTGCGTGCGGCGGCGCGGGCGTGTCCGGCGGTGGGCGGACACGTCCGGCGGCTGAGAGGGAGAGAGGCTAGGGTTTGGACTGCGCTAAAGATCGGAGGGGATCACATATTTATAGGTAGAGGGAGCTAGGAGGCTCCAAAAGAGGTGCGGTTTTTGCCCACACGATCGTGATCGAACGACCGAGAGCATGCAGGGGGTTTGGATGGGCTATTGGGCCACTTTGTAGGGGTGTTGGGCTTCACACAAAAGAGGCCTTTCCGGTTACCCGGTTAACCGTTGGAGCATCAAACGACATCCAAATGACACGAAACTTGACAGGCGGTATACCGTGGTGTAACAAGGCCGCTTGGCAAACCTCGGTCCATTCCGAGAAAGTTTAACACCCGCATACCTAAAAGAGGTAGAAGGGGCGCCGGAGGACAAAGGAGTGTCGGATTGCAAAACGGACAACGGGAAAATGCTCGGATGTATGAGACGAACACGTATGCAATGCAATGCACATGATGACATGGCAAATGCAAACGCAAGCAAACGATGTGGCAACGACGGCGTAATATCCGGCGTACACTGGCGCATCGGATCCGGGGCGTTACAACTCTCCTCCACTAACAAGAGATCTCGTCCCGAGATCTTAGGAACGTGACGGGGGAGAAAAAGGGAGAGGTGAAATAAGAACAAAAGATAGAGGGTGAACAAAGTTGAGAGCACTCAGGTAGAAAAGAGGAATGACGAGTATTACAAGAATCAAAGCTCCGAAACAAAAATGAATTCGAAACCACTCCGGTTAGAACAAGATGGAAGCGGAATAAGAATGTAAGAATTTAGGCGTAACTCCGCTGAACAAGGAAACAATAGAACATGATCTTGATAAGATGGAATGACACTTGACTTGAGGAACAACACAAAACCTCCGTAAGACTTGAAATAGTGGAATGAAAAGAACAGAGAAGAAAAATGACAACTTCTTCGACGAATGAATTTGAAAAGCATCCTTGCGAAGAAAAGATTGAACGAAGTTGTTGAGAAAATCAACAACAAAGAATTGCTAGTTGTGGACTTATGGACAACATCTCAAAATTATGAGGTGGTCGCCGACCACAAGCGAAAAAGATTAAAAGGCTGAGAAGAACGAGGAAATGCAAAACTCCACTTCAAAAGAATACAGAGAATTAATTGCACTTCGAGACGCAAGAAGGAAAGATTCTTAAGCTCCTCCAAAGAATCTTGATGAACACTTGAAGAATGAATTAAATCATGACAAACCACCATGAAGAACTCCGGTAACAAAAGGATGACGAGATAAAATTGAAGGATGAATAGAATAAGATTTGAGCCTTGCGATGATTTAGATGGGGCTTCGCGTCGAGACAAGCGAGAAACTTGGAACTCCGGAAAAGAAAAGACGAACAACTTAGAGCCAAGAGATTATTCATCATGAACAATCTCCGAAGGAAGGAATTAATTAACTTGATGAAAGAGAATAATAATTACGTTATGCTTATCCTCCACCAATTAAATTATTGCGAAGCAATGGATTTGCATACTACTTATTCGTGTTGGAAAATATTAAGGGGGTTATAGCACGAAATTTGAGAAAGTCTTATTGAACCACCGGTAGGATTTGGAAAGAACGAATTAGTTGACGTGATTACAAATGAAAAGGAATCTTGAACGAACCACCATTAGAAATGAAACTGAACGAAGAAAAGAGAATGAATCACCGGGAAGAATTAGAAAGGCACGAAGATACTTGAGAGAATTTAAAGAGAAGAGAACGTAGAGATCGCAAACTGATTAAAGAGCAAGGCACTGGAAGAATATGAAGAACGAACGAAAAGGCACGAATATAGAATAACTGAGAGAACGAAGCTGAAAACTTCGAACGAAGAAATATTCCGAAAAGATGACCTCCAGATGATCGAGAGGGAAAGCAACACCTGAAATACTCCGGATGGATGAAAAGAATTGCACAACTGGAAACAACTAGATAGGATAACATCGAGCTAGCACCGTGAATCTCCGGGAGAACGGACAAGATTGACGAGAAATTCTTCTTCGATCTTCAAATGTTGAGAGTGACGATGAGAAACACCACCAAAATTGTTGAATAACTCCTGGATAATGAAAAGAGGAAAGATTGACCTGAACATAAAAGAATTTTGGAGCGATCTTGGAGAAGGCATCCGATCGATGAAATTCATACTTATGTCATATTTCGAAAAAAGAATTTGAGAATAGCTCCTAATAATAGAAGTCGTAAGATCTCGAAAAAGACCGTGGGTTAGGGCCCACCGAAAAGAAACACCGCTGGAAAGGATTGTCGAATGAGAAATGATGCACCGGAACGATTGAAAGATTTGAATGAGGTGACACCCTCAAATTAAATGGATGCAAACACGAATCTTCTGAGATGTCTTCAACACTCCGGGATAATAGAATGGCGAGGGGAGGAACGACCAAAGGGTAATATTTGAGCTGAGGGAAAGAATAGGATCGACAACGAAAAAAAACTAAGCAAGTTGCATATAGAGCACACTCAAAACGGAGCAACGGTTCAACACATACACACCAAACAAGTTTAAAAGACAGGCTGACCAACACAGCAACTAGGCATATTGCAAGCACCAAAACCACATGTTACAGCATCACAACATGAAAACAAAAGGCATAGACATGATGTACAGGTAAAGCACTACAAAAAATGAACACTGAGCTATCTCTTGAAACCACTAGAACATGCTCAAAAGGACATGGCAAGATTGCAAACAATAACAGGTTCACAGACTTGGCAGAATTCACTGGACATGGCAGAAATAACATAAGGTTGCAATGTTTAGAGCTATCAAATAACATGCTATAGGAACTTATCATGACAACCAAAGGCATGGCATGAATCTACTGATTGCATAAACAAAAGTCCCTTACTGATCATGAGCCAAAAAGGCAATCAAGATATGATGGCACCCATGTAAACATAGCAAGTTTCATAAACATATTCCGACTTAGTAGCAAAAATGAGCATGGCATAAACACCAAAGATGAAGGCAACTTTGCGAGCTCGATTTACTCATCACAAGGCATTACATGACAAGATAAGCATGGCAGCAGAAAGAAGACATGTTCATGAAGCTAACCACGGCAAGAACAAGTTCATAGCATGAATGGATCTCTAGCAACAACCGTGGCAAAGTTGAACAACACGTAAACTATCTGCCAGGAACATTTTATAGCAAAAGTAGAGCAAGATTAAGATATGCTAGAGCACTCTATAATTGCATCCAGGGCCATGGATGGATAGAGCATAACCATATCAACAAGACATCCTTAGTGAACATGCTCAAAAGAGGCATGGATCTCACTATAGAAACATGAATACATGGCATGACAATAACAACAGGGAAATGACTTAGAAGAATTCTAAGTCCCTGAAATCAGCAACATCATGATGCCTAGTTTGCATGCTTGTGCTAGTCACCACATCGATCACAAAAATACATGGCAAGCACCTCAGAATATGGCATGGCATAGCCCAAAACACATGTAGGGCTCATGCCCATAAGATGCACACATCAAATGTAGCAAATATGACAAATGCACATATTCTGCTATGATACAGAAACTAACATTTTATAGCACTCTTCCATCAGAGATTTGGGCATCAATTCGACATCAAACAAACATGTCCCAATGGCACAAAATGAGGAGCACATCCTGATGAACATTTCGATATATTGCACGCACAAAATGGAGCTACGGATGAGGAAATATGGCATGATGAACAGGGCATGAAAATAACATCAGAAAATGAGTGGAAAATCAACCTCCGAGAATTCCGGATCTAGGGTTCCTCGCACGCGGATCGAGGCAGGGGCGCGAGCTCGCCGGAGAGCGCGCAGAGAGGGCGAGGGAGGCGGATCCGCCGTGAGGAGCTAGTCGGGCTCGGGGAGGAGGCCTCCTGGCGAGGGGCGCCGGATGGCGGCGGACGGCGGGGAGACGCGGGGAGGCGCGGCCGGCGGCGGAGGGGCGCCGCATGGGGCGGCGACGGAGAAGGCAGGGCGGCGAGGTCGGGCCCGGCGACGGGTCGACGCGGCAGCGGGGATCCGCAAGAAGACGGGACGCTGCCGCCGGGCGGACTCAGCGGCAAGGGCGAGGCGGGAGGAGCTCGGCTCGTGAACTTCGCCGGAGTGGTGGCGGGCGGCTTTCGGCGACGACGGGCGGCCGTGGGAGGCGCGGTGACCGGCGGAGGGCGGTGGAGGGCTCGGCGCGAAGGCCGCGCTGGGCACAAGGCTGGTTCGGGCTGCCGCAGATGGCCCGGGCGGCCGCGGGCGCGGGAGGCGCGGTGCTCCCGCTGAGGGCGGTGGAGGCTCGGCACGAGCGGGCGCGGGCGAAGGCTGGCTGGGCGTGCACTGGCCTGGGCGGCGGGAGGCGGCGCGAGGACAGGTGGCAGCTTGGGAGTGGCTGGCGGGCGCGGGCGTGTCCGGGCGTGGGCGGACACGTCCGCGGCCGAGAGGAGAGAGGCTAGGGTTTGGATCGCGCTAAAGATCGGAGGGGATCACATATTTATAGGTAGAGGGAGCTAGGAGGCTCCAAAAGAGGTGCGGTTTGCCCACACGATCGTGATCGAACGCATCGAGAGCATGCAGGGGGTTTGGATGGGCTATTGGGCCACTTTGTAGGGGTGTTGGGCTTCACACAAAAGAGGCCTTTCCGGTTACCCGGTTAACCGTTGGAGCATCAAACGACCTCCAAATGACACGAAACTTGACAGGCGGTATACCGGTGGTGTAACAAGGCCGCTTGGCAAACCTCGGTCCATTCCGAGAAAGTTTAACACCCGCATTACCTAAAAGAGGTAGAAGGGGGCGCCGGAGGACAAAGGAGTGTCGGATTGCAAAACGGACAACGGGGAAAATGCTCGGATGTATGAGACGAACACGTATGCAATGCAATGCACATGATGACATGGCAAAATGCAAAACGCAAGCAAACGACAGGGCAACGACGGCGAATATCTGGCAGACACCTGGCGCATCGGATCCGGGGCGTTACAACTCTCCTCCACTAACAAGAGATCTCGTCCCGAGATCTTAGGAACGTGACGGGGGAGAAAAAGGGAGAGGTGAAATAAGAACAAAAGAGAGAGGGTGAACAAAGTTGAGAGCACTCAGGTAGAAAAGAGGAATGACGAGTATTACAAGAATCAAAGCTCCGAAACAAAAATGAATTCAAAACCACTTCGGTTAGAACAAGATGGAAGCGGAATAAGAATGTAAGAATTTAGGCAGAACTCTGGCTGAACAAGGAAACAATAGAACATGATCTTGATAAGATGGAATGACACTTGACTTGAGGAACAACACAAAACCTCCAGAAGACTTGAAATAGTGGAATGAAAAGAACAGAGAAGAAAAATGACAACTTCTTCGACGAATGAATTTGAAAAGCATCCTTGCGAAGAAAAGATTGAACGAAGTTGTTGAGAAAATCAACAACAAAGAATTGCTAGTTGTGGACTTATGGACAACATCTCAAAATTATGAGGTGATCGCCGACCACAAGCGAAAAAGATTAAAAGGCTGAGAAGAACGAGGAAATGCAAAACTCCACTTCAAAAGAATACAGAGAATTAATTGCACTTTGAGACGCAAGAAGGAAAGATTCTTAAGCTCCTCCAAAGAATCTTGATGAACACTTGAAAAATGAATTAAATCATGACGAGCCACCATAAGAACTCCAGTAACAAAAGGATGGCGAAGTAGAATTGAAGGATGACTAGAATAAGATTAAGGCCTTGCGATGATTTAGACGGGGCTTCGTACGAGACAAGTAGAAACTTGGAACTCCGGAAAAGAAAAGACGAACAACTTAGAGCCAAGAGATTATTCATCATGAACAATCTCCGAAGGAAGGAATTAATTAACTTGATGAAAGAGAATAATAATTACGTTATGCTTATCCTCCACCAATTAAATTATTGCGAAGCAATGGATTTGCATACTACTTATTCGTGTTGGAAAATATTAAGGGGGTTATAGCACGAAATTTGAGAAAGTCTTATTGAACCACCGGTAGGATTTGGAAAGAACGAATTAGTTGACGTGATTACAAATGAAAAGGAATCTTGAACGAACCACCATTAGAAATGAAACTGAACGAAGAAAATAGAATGAATCACCGGGAAGAATTAGAAAGGCACGAAGATACTCGAGAGAATTTAAAGAGAAGAGAACGTAGAGATCGCAAACTGATTAAAGAGCAAGGCACTGGAAGAATATGAAGAACGAACGAAAAGGAACGAATATAGAATAACTGAGAGAACGGTTGAAAACTTCGAACGAAGAAATATTCGGAAAAGATGACCTCCGGATGATCGAGAGGGAAAGCAACACCTGAAATACTCCGGATGGATGAAAAGAATTGCACAACTGGAAACAACTAGATAGGATAACATCGAGCTAGCACCGTGAATCTCCGGGAGAACGGACAAGATTTACGAGAAATTCTTCTTCGATCTTCAAATGTTGAGAGTGACGACGAGAAACACCACCAAAATTGTTGAATAACTCCTGGATAATGAAAAGAGGAAGGATTGACCCGAACATAAAAGAATTTGGGAGCGATCTTGGAGAAGGCATCTGACTGATGAAATTCATACTTACGTCATATTTCGAAAAGAATTTGAGAATAGCTCCGGAATAATAGAAGAGTCAGGTAAGATCCTGGAAAAAGACATGCGGGTTAGGGCCCACTGAAAAGAAACACCGTTGGAAAGGATTGTCGAATGAGAAATGATGCACCGGAACGATTGAAAGATTTGAATGAGGTGACACCCTCAAATTAAATGGATGCAAACACGAATCTTCTGAGATGTCTTCAACACTCCGGGATAATAGAATGGCGAGGGGAGGAACGAGCAAAGGGTAATATTTGAGCTGAGGGAAAGAATATGATCGACAACCAAAAAAAACTAAGCAAGTTGCATATAGAGCACACTCAAAACGGAGCAACGGTTCAACACATACACACCAAACAAGTTTAAAAGACAAGCTGACCAACACAGCAACTAGGCATATTGCAAGCACCAAAACAACATGCTACTACATTACAACATGAAAACAAAAGGCATGGACATGATGTACAGGTAAAGCATTACAAAAAATGAACACTGAGCTATCTCTAGAAACCACTAGAACATGCTCAAAAGGACATGGCAAGATTGCAAATGATAACAGGTTCACAGACTTGGCAGAAATCACTGGACATGGCAGAAATAACATCAGGTTGCAATGTTTAGAGCTATCAAAAAACATGCTACAAGAACTTATCATGACAACCAAAGGCATGGTATGAATCTACTGATTGCATATAACAAAAGTCCCTTACTGATCATGAGCCAAAAGGGCACCGAAGATATGATGGCACCCATGTAAACATAGCAAGTTTCATAAACAGATTCAGACTTGGTAGCAAAACTGAGCATGGCATAAACAGCAGCATCAAGGCAACTTTGCGAGCTCGATTTACTCATCACAAGGCATTACATGACAAGATAAGCATGGCATCAGCGAGAAGAAATGTTTATGAAGCTAACCACAACAAGAACAAGTTCATAGAATGAATGGATCACTAGCAACAACCGTGGCAAAGTTGAACAACACGTAAACAATCTGCCAGGAACATTTTATAGCAAAAGTGGAGCAAGATTAAGATATGCTAGAGCACTCTATAATTGCATCCAGGGCCATGGATGGATAGAGCATAACCATATGAACAAGACATCCTTAGTGAACATGCTCAAAAGAGGCATGGATCTCACTATAGAAACATGAATACATGGCATAACAATAACAGCAGGGAAATGACTCGGAAGAATTCTAAGTCCCTGAAATCAGCAACATCACGATGCCTAGTTTGCATGCTTGTGCTAGTCACCACATTGATCACAAAAATACATGGCAAGCACCTCTATAAAGATGGCATGGCATAGCCCAAAACACATGTAGGGCTCATGCCCATAAGATGCACACATCAAATGTAGCAAAAATGACAAATGCACATATTCTGCTAAGAAACAGAAACTAACATTTTATAGCACACTTGCATCAGAGATTTGGGCATCAATATGACATCAAACAAACATGGCCCAATGGCACAAAATGAGGAGCACATCCTGATGAACATTTCGATATATTGCACGCACAAAATGGAGCTACGGATGAGGAAATATGGCATGATGAACAGGGCATGAAAATAACATCAGAAAATGACAGTGGAAAATCAACCTCCGAGAATTCCGGATCTAGGGTTCCTCGCTCGTGGATCGAGGCAGGGGCGCGAGCTCGCCGGAGAGCTCGCCGGAGAGGGCGAGGGAGGGAGGATCCGGCCGGGAGGAGCTCGCCGGGGCTCGGGGAGGAGGCCTCCCGGCGAGGGGGCGCCGGATGGCGGCGGGACGGCGAGGGAGACGCGAGGAGGCATGGCCGACGGCGGAGGACGCCGGCGGGCATGGCCGGAGAAGGCAGGGGCGGCGAGGTCGGGCTCCAGCGACGGGGTCGGCGTGGCGGGCGGCGGGGATCCGTAAGAAGACGGGACGCCGGCGCCGCTGGCCGACCCGGCAGTCAAGGGCGAGGCGGAGGAGCTCGGCTCCGTGAACTTTACCGTAGTGGTGGCGGGTCGCTCGGGCGAAGACGGGCGGCAGCAGGAGGCGGTGATTACGGAGGGCGGCGGAGGGCTCGGCACAAGCGCTGGGCGAGGGCGATGCTGCTGGCTCAGGCAGCCGCTACCGGCCTCGCGGGCCGTGAAGCGGCGGAAACGGCGCGAGGACAGGTGTGGCGGCTATGCAGTGGCTGAAAGGCGGCGGCGCAGGCATGTCCGGCGGCGGGCGGACACGTCCGGCGGCTGAGAGGTAGAGAGGCTAGGGTTTGGACTGCGCGAAAAATCGGAGGGGATCACATATTTATAGGTAGAGGGAGCTAGGAGGCTCCCAAAGAGGTGCGGTTTTCGCCCACACGATCGTGATCGAACGACCGAGAGCATGGAGGGGGTTTGGATGGGTTATTGGGCCACTTTGGAGGGGTGTTGGGCTGCACACAAAAGAGGCCTTTGCGGTTACCCGGTTAACCGTTGGAGCATCAAACGACCTCCAAATGACACGAAGCTTGACAGGCGGTCTACCGGTGGTGTAACAAGGCCGCTTGTCAAACCTCGGTCCATTCCGAGAAAGTTTAACACCCGCACACGAAAAGAGGTAGAAGGGGGCGCCAGAGGACATAGGAGTGTCGGATTGCAAAACGGACAACGGGGAAAATGCTCGGATGTATGAGACGAACACGTATGCAATGCAATGCACATGATGACATGGAAAGATGCAACACGCCAGCAAACGACATGCCAACGACGGCGAATATCTGGCAGACACCTGGCGCATCGGATCCGGGGCGTTACGACTCTCCTCCACTAACAAGAGATCTCGTCCCGAGATCTTAGGAACGAGACGGGGGAGAAAAAGGGAGAGGTGAAATAAGAACAAAAGAGAGAGGGTGAACAAAGTTGAGAGCACTCAGGTAGAAAAGAGGAATGACGAGTATGACAAGAATCAAAGCTCCAAAACAAAAATGAATTCGAAACCACTCCGGTTAGAACAAGATGGAAGCGGAATAAGAATGAAAGAATTTAGGCAGAACTCTGGCTGAACAAGGAAATAATAGAACAGGATGTTGATAAGATGGAATGACACTTGACTTGAGGAACAACACAAAACCTCCGAAAGACTTGAAATAATGGAATGAAAAGAACAGAGAAGAAAAATGACAACTTCTTCGACAAATGAATTTGAAAAGCATCCTTGCGAAGAAAAGATTGAACGAAGTTGTTGAGAAAATCAACAACAAAGAATTGCTTGTTGTGGACTTATGGACAACATCTCAAAATTATGAGGTGATCGCCGACCACAAGCGGAAAAGATTAAAAGGCTGAGAAGAACGACGAAAAGCAAAACTCCACTTCAAAAGAATACGGAGAATTAATTGCACTTCGAGATGCAAGAAGGAAAGATTCTTAAGCTCCTCCAAAGAATATTGATGAACACTTGAAGAATGAATTAAATCATGACGAACCACCATGAAGAACTCCGGTAACAAAAGGATGACGAGATAAAATTGAAGGATGAATAGAATAAGATTTGAGCCTTGCGATGATTTAGATGGGGCTTCGCATCGAGACAAGCGAGAAACTTGGAACTCCGGAAAAGAAAAGACGAACAACTTAGAGCCAAGAGATTATTCATCATGAACAATCTCCGAAGGAAGGAATTAATTAACTTGATGAAAGATAACAAGAATTACGTTATGCTTATCCTCCACCAATTAAATTGATGCGAAGCAATGGATTTGCATACTACTTATTCGCGTTGGAAAATATTAAGGGGGATATAGCACGAAAATTTGAGAAAGTCTTATTGAACCACCGGTAGGATTTTAAAAGAACGAATTAGTTGACGTGATTACAAATGAAAAGGAATCTTAAACGAACCACCATTAGAAATGAAACTGAACGAAGAAAAGAGAATGAATCGCCGGGAAGAATTAGAAAGGCATGAAGATACTTGAGAGAATTTAAAGAGAAGAGAACGTAGAGATCGCGAACTGATTAAAGAGCAAGGCACCGGAAGAATATGAAGAACGAACGAAAAGGCATGAATATAGAATAACTGAGAGAACGAAGCTGAAAACTTCGAACGAAGAAATATTCCGAAAAGATGACCTCCGGATGATCGAGAGGGAAAGCAGCACCTGAAATACTCCAGATGGATGAAAAGAATTGCACAACTAGAAACAAATAGATAGGATAACATCGAGCTAGCACCGTGAATCTCCGGGAGAACATACAAAATTTACGAGAAATTCTTCTTCGATCTTCAAATGTTGAGAGTGATGACGAGAAACACCACAAAAATTGTTGAATAACTCCTGGAGAATGAAAAGAGGAAAGATTGACCCGAACATAAAAGAATTTGGGAGCGATCTTGGAGAAGGCATCAGACTGATGAAATTCATACTTACGCCATATTTCGAAAAGAATTTGAGAATAGCTCCGGAATAATAGAAGAGTCAGGTAAGATCCTGGAAAAAGACCTGTGGGTTAGGGCCCACTTAAAAGAAACACCGTTGGAAAGGATTGTCGAATGAGAAATGATGCACCGGAACGATTGAAAGATTTGAATGAGGTGACACCCTCAAATTAAATGGATGCAAACACGAATCTTCTGAGATGTCTTCAACACTCCGGGATAATAGAATGGTGAGGGGAGGAACGAGCAAAGGGTAATATTTGAGCTGAGGGAAAGAATACGATCGACAAAAAAAAAACTTGAATTTGGATCCACCGGAAAGAAAAAGCGACGAACAATGATGAACTAGACGAGACTTCACCGGTTGAGACAATTGAGGAAAGACTGAAGATACTCCGCATGAATGAAATTTATTGCTCGAATAGAAGCTCAGACTCCGAGAATAAAAGGGGTGGGAGGGCGGAAAACAAAGGCAACTTGGAAGGGGAACCGACGAATAACTTGAAGAGAAAAGCACTGGTTGAAATGATTTAGAAAGAAAGCAAAGGCTTCGCACGAGTAGGATGGATACTCGATTTCGGACTCCGGTTCCAAGAATAAGAAGGGTGGGCGGGTGGGAAAAACAAGGACAACTTTGGACCGGGAAACAACATCGATTGAAAAGAGCTGAGGATTGATCTCCCAAAGACAAAGAGATTCGAGTCGACTTGACGAGAAAAGCACTGGACAAAAGAGGAAGGACAACGAGCGAAAACTATCCGCGTGATCCTAAAGAAAAATTTGAAGGGAAGAGAAGTAGTTCAAAACACCTACGTCAAGATTCCTCACCAGAGCGACGAAGGGGCAGAGGAGTAAAAAGAATTCCTACTCTCCGATATAGCTAGACTCAGAAAAAGATTTTTTTTCTAGACTCGACATCGGCCAAACTACACGATCAATCAAGGGGGGCTCCTAAGGTCGGTCGAGGCTCTGATACCAACTTGTCATGCCCAAGATGCGACCCTATCCTAAAGGAACTCGAAGGTCCCACCAAGGATAGAAGCGCATCTTGAAGACGCTTTTGCAAGGTGGATATCATTACATCAAACCATTACATAATAGTTGGTGTTGGGGATATAACTATTTGTGTAAGCCCAAAGACCAAGCATGAAGATGGTGGTTCAATAAAGGGTCTAAGGCCCACAGGCGGCTTAAGGCCCATAGTGATAAACCGCCATGATGGCATGACTTGTATCATAAGGTAGATTTAACTCGTCACTGAGCCAGACACTGTTTATGAGCGGCCGGGACTCTGCAAGCCACAGGGCGTAAACCCATGTATATAAGGGGGCGACCCGCTGGCGGCTTAGGGCAAGAAACAACTCATCGAGAGTCGGGCATAGCGTATCTCGCTCCCTGGTCATCGAAACATCAAGCAATACCAACCCAACTAGACGTAGGCCTTACCTTCACCGTAAGGGGCCGAACTAGTATAAAACCTCTCGTGTCCTGTGTCCCGATTAACCCCTTTAAGCTTCCTAGTTGCGATGGCTCCACGACTAAGTCCTTGCAAGAGGACATCTGCCGTGACAAAACCACGACAGTTGGCGCCCACCGTGGGGCCAGCGCACGGTGGATTTGAGTTCTTGAAGGGCAGCTTCGAAGGGCTCAAGGGATACGCAGTGGGTCGGATGACCAAGAGTCGTCGCGGCAAGATCTACATCGACAACGAAGGCTGGGGGCCCGACGCCGACTCGATTGAGTACGGGTACCGGGTCCCCTTCGGCGGAATCCACATTTTCATTGGCCGGATTGGTGAGCCGGGCCCTGAGCCGGACAATAGCATCGACCTCGTCGAGACGGCTCAGCGCGCGAGACCCGCCCGAGTTCAACCCGGCATGAAGCGTGCCTTCGTGGGCTGCATCCACGGAGAGGAGCTTTCTAAAGGATCTGAAGATGGGGGTGAGACGGTTGTCTTCTCTGACGGTGATTCGTCCGCCGGTTCAACAGATTCGCTGTATCAGGTACAAGAGGGCATGCTTGGGGGCTGTTCCGATGGCTCTAGTATTCCGAACTCTTATGATCCGCCAAGCTGGGCAGGAGTCTTCATGGCTGGTACTCAACCCGGTCAAAACTCAACAGCTGCAACAGCAATAACGTCCGAGTCAGGAGCGGCCGGGGCAGGAGGCCCTGGGCGCCCACGGGCTCAGGTGCTGATGGATCTCATGGATAAGCTGACGGCCCTGTTAACCGCCACGGTTATTCCTGCAAATCAAGATGAGCATAACGCGGAGTTGGCAAAGGTCCGTGAGGAGATAGCTCGGGCTAAGGAGGCCTTGGCAGCTGAGGACACCAGGTTAGCTACGGAACGGGCGGCTTTGGATGCACGGTCGCAGCAACTCCAGTCCGAGGCTTTCCAGCTTAATATGAGCCTGAACGCATCTAATGAGGTGATGAGAAGGAGGCACCAGAAAACTCAATCCCGTTTGCCTCCGGTTTATGATCCTCGGAACCTTTTCATTACACCCGGTGCCGGAGCTAGCAACCCGCCCGAAACCAATCAGTTTATGACAACCGGAGCGGGAGGACCGGCTCAGCCTCGAGAGATGGCACCTCTTCATGGGAGTATGGCCCCGCCCCGCTATGTACCAATACCACCGGGTCATTTTTCCAACCCCATGGAGAACTTAATCACAAAGATTCACAAGGCTTGGCGGCTCTCCCAATGGGACCGTGATGATCCGACAAAGAAGTGGGAGACCAAGGATCGAGACCTCGCCTGCACAGCCTTGGCTCGGCAAGAGACTTATTCCTACAGCCGGGACAGGATTCATTCAACTCCTCCGCCTTGGTTAGCTCCGTCTCGTCCAAACCAGAGTCCGAGTTACAGCAGGCACATGGAGTCAGAAGATTTGTCAAGCAATGCCCAGCTCCGTAACCCGCTCGGCGGATATAACCCGGTGCAGGACCGAATGCGTCAGGAGGACGAGCGGACGGCTCAGCTAGCGGCTCAATAGGCGGCTCATTAAGATCTCCCAGAGTATCCGACGACTTCCGTTGGAGCAGGAGTGGCTACTAGAACCGGCGGTGTTCCTTGTTTGGTGCCAGCTCTGCGAGATGTACGTTTACCCAAGGACTTCAAGGGACCTCGAAAGGTGCCGAATTACACGGCCAACTTACAGCCCGGAGCATGGATCGAAAGTTATGAGATGGCCATGGCGCTATTGGAAGTCAGCGACGCAGCAATGGCTAAGTACTTAACCATGATGTTGGACGGAACGGCCCGGTCTTGGTTAAAGGGTTTGCCGCCCAATTCCATTAGCTCATGGGCGGAGCTAAAGGCCCGGTTTATCCAAAACTTCAAGGACACTTGCAAGAAATCTATGTCAATTGTGGACTTGACCAATTGTAAGCAGGAGGAGGGTGAATCCACAACTCATTGGTTGCGGCGGGTCAAGGAAATAATACATTCATCTAATAAGATGGATGCCGGCTCTGAAGTCATCATGTTGGAGAAGAACTGCCGCTTTGAGCCGCTAAGGCAGAAATTAGGGCGCCTTAAGTGTGATTGCAATGATATGGGTATGCTGATGGCACCTTTAGTCAAATACGCCGACTCTGATAGTACCAAGGATCCCACGTCTGATGAGGAATAGACGGGGAAGGGAAAGACGAACGGCAATGGAAAGGGTCAGCAGCATAACCCGATAAATCAAGGAGGCAACAAGCGTAAGGCTGAGGGTAACCCGGAGTTTGTGGCCGATGCCAATGCGCAGGGTAACAATCAGAGACGTAAGGGAAAACCGCCCCCTCGATCTGGCGGGTCTGGCCCATCTCTTGAGCAGCTACTCAATGAGCCTTTCCCGAGACACGGCACCCGGGAACGACCCGCCACTCACTTATGGAAAGACCGCTCGATCATGAAGGCTTTCAAGAATTCCAACATGTTTGATGGCAATCATGGGTCGGGCGGCGGCTCAGGAGCCGGCGGCTTTCATGGCCCAGGCGGCGGCTCAAGTTCCGGCTTTCAAGGAAATCAAGGCGGCTACAATCAATAGCAGTCTGGACAAGGAGGACAGCAAGAAAGAATAAATAAAGTTATCAAAGCCACCCAGCAAATGAATGGTGGGGCGATCATGTGTTCACCACTAATTTGTGCAAACGTGACCAGAAGAGTCATAAGAGGGCCGTGAATTCTGTTGAGCCGGCGGTTCTCTGTTATTTGAGGTGGTCAGAACAGCCCATTATATGGATCAGGGAAGATCACCCCCTTCGGGTTGATAATCCGGGTCAGTTGGCCTTGGTGGTAGCACCTCAGGTTAGTGGATATAAATTCACTAAGTTACTCATGGACGGAGGTAGCAGCATCAATATCCTCTATTATGAGACCTTTCGCCGCATGAGGTTGACTGATAAGGACTTGAGGACGTCCAACACTGTCTTTCATGGAGTGGTGCCTGGTAAGTCGGCGTACCCAATTGGCAAGATTGAATCGAAGTGGCCTTTGGAGATGAGTATGATTCTAGAGTCGAGAAATTAACTTTTGAGGTGGTCAAAATCAAGAGTCCATATCATGCTCTGTTTGGTCGGCCGTCTTATGCCAAATTCATGGCACGGCCGTGTTATGTTTATCTGCAGCTTAAGATGCCGGGTCACAAGGGCACCATCACTGTGCATGGAAGTCAAAAGGTAGCCTTGGAATGTGAGGAGGGCGATGCGGCTTATGATGAGTCTGTTTGTGCAACAGAGGAGCTGAAGTTTTATCAAGACAATGTTGACCCGGCGGATATGACCTATCTGAAGAAGCCAACCACCGAGCATGACCCGGTGGTGAAGTTTAAGTCGGCTGATGAAACCAAGCTTGTTGATTTCACTCCGTGCGATTCGCCTAAGCGATTCAAGATCGCGCCAATTTGGATCCTAAATAGGAAAGCACGCCATCGAAGTTCATCCGTGAGAACCGGGACATCTTTGCATGGAAACCTTCCGACATGCCGGTGTACCGAGAGAACTCACGAGCACACTCTCAATATTGATCCGAAGTATAAGCCGGTCAGGCAGTTTCTTCGATGCTTCAACAAAGAGAGACGGAAAGCTATTGGAGAGGAAGTCGCCCGGCTCTTAGCGGCTGGGTTTATTGTGGAAGTTTTTCACCCGGAGTGGTTGGCTAACCCGGTGCTCGTGCTCAAGAAGAACGGCACCTGGCGGATGTGTGTGGATTACACTGACTTAAATAAGGCTTGTCCGGCTGATCCCTTTGCTCTCCCCGTATTGATCAAATCATTGATGCTATGGCGAGTTGCGAGCGTTTGAGTTTTTTGGATGCTTACTCTGGTTAGCATCAGATCAAAATGGTAGTTAAGGACCACGAGAAGACGGCGTTCATCACTCCGTTCGGAGCCTTCTGCTATGTATCTATGCCATTTGGGCTCAAGAGTGCTCAGGCGACTTATCAACGATGTGTACAAAACTGTCTCCACGATAAAATTGGGCGCAATGTTCATGCTTATGTGGATGACATCATGGTGAAGTCTAGAGATAAGGAAACCTTGATATCTGATTGGAAAGAGACCTTTGATAATCTCCGGGTTTATAAGATGATGCTTAACCCGGCAAAGTGTGTATTTGGTGTACATGCAGGCAAGCTCTTGGGTTTCCTCGTCTCAAACAGAGGCATTGAAGCTAATCCGGAGAAGATCAAGGCAATTACCTCTTTGGCTAAACCGGCGTGCATCAATGATGTTTAGCGACTGGCGGGTCGTGTTGCAGCTTTAAGCCGGTTCATAAGTCGATTAGGTGAGAAGGCCCTACCGCTGTATCAGATGATGAAGAAAACAGACACTTTTGTCTGGAGTGATGCTGCTAATACTGCCTTTGAAGACTTAAAGAGGCAGTTGCCTGAGCCGCCGGTCCTTGCGGCTCCCATTGATAAAGAGCTGTTGCTGTTATATGTGGCTGCTAACTCACGAGCTGTCAGTGTTGCCATTGTGGTGGAGCGTAAGGAGGCTGGCAAGGAGCATCCGGTTCAGCGGCCGGTTTATTACATCAGTGAGGTGCTCATAGAGTACAAGCAAAGGTATACGCATTGGCAGAAGCTTGTTTACGGAGTGTTTATGGCAAGTCGAAGTCAAGCAAGATTTCCAAGGTCATCCTATAACTGTGGTAAGTTCTGCCCCTTGGGAGACATCATCCAGCAGGGAAGCCACAGGACGAGTCGCCAAGTGGGCCATTGAGCTTGGGCCTCATGGTTTGAAGTACATGCCACATACCGCTATTAAGTCTCAAGCCTTGGTGGACTTTATCAATGATTGGACAGAGTTACAGGCACCTGAGGATAAGCCAGATAACACATATTGGACTATTCACTTTGATGGGTCCAGGCAGGTGGAAGGCTCGGGGGCTGGAGTCGTTTTAACTTCCCCACGAGGTGACAAATTTTGTTATGTGCTTCGGCTTATGTTTCCTTGTACTAACAATGCAGCTGAGTATGAGGCCTTACTCCATGGTCTCATGATGGCCAAAGAGATGAATTTGAGCCGGGTAAGGTGTTTGGGTGACTCAGATCTTGTGGCTCAACAGGTGTCAGGCAAGTGGGATTCCAAGGATCCCCTTATGGTGGCTTACCATCGTGAAGTTGATGTTGTGGCTGGACACTTCAAAGGTTATCAAGTAGAGCACATTGATCGAAGGAAGAATGAGGCGGCTGATCCTTTGAGCCGGTTGGGATCTCAGCGTAAGCCGGTGCCACCTAACACCTTTCTCGATGTTTTGCATAATCCTTCTGTCAAGGTACCTACTGAGGAAGAACTAGCAAGATTGCACCGGAGGCACAAATGGTGGCAGCTCTTCACGTCATCCCGGATTGGATAGTGCCATATTTGGCCTATATGACCCGGGGAGAATTCCCTGAGGATGAGACTTTGGCGAGACAAATCATCAGGCGGTCCAAATCTATGACGATTGTTCAGGGCGAGTTACATCACCGCGGTGTCACTGGGGCATTTCAACGTTGTGTGTCGCCTGCGGAGGGTCAGGAGATACTTCGGGAGATCCATGAAGGAGATTGTGGTCATCATGCCGACTCAAAATCTCTTGTGGCCAAGTCTTTTCGTCATGGTTTCTATTGGCTGACGGCTCATGTGGATGCGGAGGATCTGGTTAGTAAATGTGATGGATGTCAGAAATTCTCACGACGGGCTCATGTGCCGGCTCAAGAATTGAGGATGATTCCAATTACTTGGCCGTTCGCAGTCTGGGGGCTTGACATGGTTGGACCTTTCAAGAGGTCTAAGGATAAAAAGACACACCTCCTGGTGGCAGTGGATAAGTTTACAAAGTGGGTTCAGGCAGAGCCGGTCAGTAAGTGTGATGCAGCCATGGCGGTTCAGTTCATGAAAAAGGTGATCCTTCGTTTTGGTTTTCCACACAACATCACAACTGATAATGGCACTAATCTCTCCAAAGGTGCCATGGAAGAGTTCTGTCAACGAGAACATATCCGGCTTGATGTTTGGTATTGCTCATCCTCAATCCAATGGTCAAGCAGTAGAGAGCTAATCAGGGAGATCTGAAGGGTATTAAACCCGGCTCTTAGTCCCCTTACAGTCAACTCCGGGTTGTTGGGTGGAGGAGCTACCCTACATACTATGGAGCATCAACACTACGCCTAACAGGTCTGCTGTGTTACACACCTTTCTTCATGGTGTCACGGAGCAGGCAGTCTTGCCAAGTGACATCCGGCACGACTCACCCCGCGTGGCGGCTTACGTTGAGGCTGATAACGAAAAAGCTCGTCAAGATGCACTTGACTTGTTGGATGAGGACCGAGACTTGGCAATAGCCCGCTCGGCGATTTACCAGCAAGACCTGCGCCGCTATCATAGCCGTCGGGTTAGAAGCAGAACCTTTCAGGAAGGCGATTTAGTGCTCCGGCTCATCCAGGATCAGTCTGATATGCACAAGTTGTCCCCTCCTTGGGAAGGACCCTTTGTGGTCAGCAAGAATCTGAACAACGGGTCATACTACCTCATCGATGTTCAAGAGCACAAAGACTCACGTAAATCGGAGGAAGAGACCCGCCGGCCGTGGAATGTCGCTCATCTTCGGCCTTATAATACATGAGCCGTCGGCTCTTAATATGTATATATTTTTTAAGATGTATATATTATATAAAGCAATAAAGCAGGACCTCTGTCCTTTTCATCCTCAAAGGTTTATATGTCTTTTTTATCAGGTGGTGGAAACAACCACCAGGGAGCAGATCATATCTGAATCTGGCTTTCCCTTTGGTCCGACTTATGATCATGTCTGAATCTAGCCATGATCACTTGGGGGCTTCCTGTTCAAACATAGGTCGTATTCGAACCAAAGAGAACATAGCTGTCGATACCAACTTGATTGGCATACTGCCAAACCCACTTGGGGGCTTCTTGATCATATTTGAATCATAGCTTATCCTCTTTGAGTCTGACGTGGATCGTATTCAAATCAGCGTCATTAAACAACTCTTATGGTCACATGGGGGCTTCCTGTTCAAACATAGGTCGTATTCGAACCAAAGAGAACATAGCTGTTGATACCCACTTGATCGGCATCGCCAAAGCCACTAGGGGCTATATGATCGTATCCGAATCTTAGCTTAACCCCTTTGAACGGTTCACTGATCGTATTCGAATCAGAGGCCTTTGAAATTAAGTTTACTATTCATTATACTTTGTAAGTGTAAATATTATTAAGGGCCAGGTGAACATTACATGTGCCAATTTTCAGGAGTTAAACTTACTCTCATGACTCGGGTCACATAAGCCGGCGAGAATACCAAAAAGATTGCAGGTATGCTATTGTGGTTATAATCATAAATCGGCCTTTATATGATGTTTTAGTTCGTACTCTGGGTTATCAATACTTTATGTGACCCCGGATGCGATAAGTCGCCAAGGGAATTCTGTTTGTCTTATATGCAGGATAAGGCAAGCGAGTTTTTAACATCAAGGAAAGATCAACATAAGCTGGAAGTATATAGCGATGGCGGCTTACGAAAGAATTAATCGCCACAAACATGCACGAAGGCAAGAAAAAAATGAGAGGTTTTTCTACCAAATTACAAGACTCCCGAGTCTGAATAATGAAGCATTGTTTTCAAGAAGTCATAAACGCGCTGGGCGTTCACTCCTTTGGTGGGCTTGAAGATTCCGGGTTATCCTTCACCGCCTCTCCATCTGCTGCCCTGTCCTGGAAGGTTGACGAGGCCCAGTCAATGTCGCTTAAGGCTTCAAACTCAGCTTCATCATCTATTAAACTGGCTGGGTCAACTTCAGGGGCAAAGGTGTGCTTATGAGTTGGACGGATCAGGCCGACGTCGTCATAGTGAGGTGTTGGAATTCTCCGGTTCTCGCTGTCATAGCCCGGCTGATACTTGGTAAGGTCAATATCGTTCCCAATAATAGTAGCAACAGGGCGCACGACTTCCACACAAGCGGTAAAGTCTGTCTCGTCGAATAAAGAGCCGTCTTCCTTCAAGCTGGGATATCCAACAGCAATGTCTGCCAGGTCTAATTCTGGAAGCAACGCCTTGGCCCGGCTCAAGGCGGGTATCGCCCCGGTTCTGGCAGATGCTCATCTTAGCTCTTGGATCCGCTGGGGTAGTACGGCAAGCCGCTTTAGCACATCTTGCAGGAGATGGGGAACACCATTTGATAAAGCCACAATGGCCAAAGCACGTTGTGACCCGGTGTCTGTTGCTCCACGAGTGTAAACCGCCTTCAGCTTGATCAACATGTTCTGCTTGAGGTTTGTGCTCCTGGGGCCTGCGTTCATAAACATAAGGTGAGCTCGAGATGACAATTAAAATAGTCATCAAAGGAAGGATTGCAATATTCAAGGTTATGTATATAGTAAACTTACCGAATATTGCTGAGACCATTTGAGATATCTGGCGCTTTAAGTTTGACAGCTTTCATTTGTTGCTTCAAAGAAGTGACGTTTCTGCTGTCTCGGCCCGGGTCACCAGTGCGGCCTTCTCATCAGCCTAGATTTTCTTCTCCGCTTCAAAATTCTTCTTCAATTTCTCTTGTTCAGAGATGCTGAATTCAAATTTGGAGTTGGCTTTTTGAATTTCAAGTTCTTGAGCCGCAAGTCGGCTCTTCAGGTTAGCAATCTCCGACTCAAATTGACTTACGGTGGCCTGCATTGGTGCTGGGTTATAGTCAGAATCCTGGTAAGATAACATTAAATCCAAAGTACTTTGCAAGCAAAGGTACTTGACACTTGGGGGCTAATGTGTGCTGAAGAATTTTAAATTTACAATGTCGGTTCATGGAAATTAAGTCCCAAGCACTTTGCGAGCAAAGGTACTTGACACTTGGGGGCTAATGTGTATCGCAAGTTCAGGGTATTATGTTACAACCGTGTTAAAAAAATTCTTTTTAAACCAAACAAAGCAGTGCTGAGCAGGTTTCTAAGTCTACAGCATATTCATTCATAAGCAATAGACTTGGGGGCTGATACAGTAAGTATGATTAAGGAAAATAAGTTATACCTCAGATTTGTGCTGTATTTGCTTCACCATGTTAATCTCTAGGTTACGGCTATTATGTACTTGATTGATATAGCCAGAGATTATATCTCCAATGCTCAAATGAGTATAGTCAGCAATGTCTAACTTGGCCTTTCGGCGCTCCAAAAGTTACTCCCTGGCAGAGCACTTGGCAAGGACAGTGGGCTGACCCGGCTCAACAAACTGAGTCTTCAGAATCTCAACTTCTAGATCAATTGTCTTGGTCGGGCTAGGAGCTTCCGGGTTATCAGACCTGTTGAGAGTATCTTTGGCGGGTGGATCAGAGGTTGGCACTGGAATGTCAGAGGCTGGTTCAGGTGGCGGCTGATGGGTAGAACTGTCAGGAGCGGCTGTGCCAAGCTCCATTTCAGTCACGATCGGGTCTTGGGACGGCTGGCTCTTTTTTGCCCTCTTACTGGTTTTCACTTGTACGTTGTGGACAAAGGCAGAAGGATGAATACAAAAGCATGAGTAGAGTAAAGCATAAGGTAAACAAAATTATATTACCCAGGGGCAGTTTTGAAACTCGGCATGTTAGATTGCATAGACTCGCCGGAGGAAGGAGAGGTATCCTGATAATTGGAGTCAGATGGATTAAGAGGTTGACGAATGAAACCCGCCAAAGGGTAAACAGTGCGTAAATCGGAGATAACCTCAACCCGACGCTTTCTGGTTACATTAGGTAAGCCGGAGGAGAGCTCTACATCCTTGCTGGTCCGGGTCTGTCTCCGGCTTTCAAATTGTTGTTGCTTCAAAAGAAATTGACGATCTTGGTAAGCCAAAGGATGTGAAAATCTTACTTTCCGGGTCACTCTTCGAATTTTCTGACGCGGCAGGGGCTCGGAGTCGGAGGAGATTATAGTTACCTCTTCCTCGATGGCTTGGTTGTTCCTCGTATCTTCCTGAGAAGATTTAAGGTCAGCAAGGTGATGATAAAGAGTCAAGGGAGTTAAAAGTTACCTCTTCTTCATCATCATCAGTGTCGTCAAGCTTAAACATATCTGAAGCGCTTGGCTTCCTCTTCTTCGAAGTTCCAGTCTTGGCGGCTTTCCTTTCGGCTCTTTTTGCCGCTCTGGCCTGTTTGGCCGCCTCATGGTTATACTTGACCTTCCATAAGTTATCATCGGCCTGTGAAAAATGATAAGGGGTTATGAGTAAAGCAAGGTGTAATATAGTAAAACGTATTCATTGAGATTGATGGCTTACTGCAGGGGCCGGGTTCTTCTTGCAGAAAGGAAGTAAGCCAAAGGCATTACTAGTCATCATGCCCTCTTTCAGCAATGTCTGAGTCGTAGCCTCTACCACATCATCTGGTAAGTCGTCGGGACTATGATGCAGTGGGTCATTCTTCTCGCCAGAGTAAGTGCACATTAAGCCGGGGCGGCGGCTTAATGGAATCACTCGCCAAGCGACCTAGACTCGAACCAGGTCAATGCCATCCAAGCCATTTCCCAAAAGAGCTTTGATTTTACTAATGGTGGGAGCAAGTGGCAGACGCTCAACAGCAGTCAGTTTATCCGCCAGCGGGTGGTTGGATTCAAGGCGCAAGGCGCGGAAGCCGGGCAGAGGGTTTTCGTCAGCCGGAGAAGTATCCTGGCAGTAGAACCACGTCTAATTCCAATCCTTTGGATGACTCGGTAGTTCAGCATAAGGAAAAAGGCAGTCTCTCCGTCCCTGAATTGAGATGCCACCAAGTTCTAGACTGGGCCCGTTGGCACGTTCGTTCTGCCGGTTTAAGTAAAACAATTCTCTGAATAAAAGTAAGTTGGGTTCTTCCCCAAGGTACACCTCGTAGAAGACTTGGAAGTTGCAAATATTTGACACGGAATTGGGCCCGATGTCTTGAGGTCTGAGATCAAAGAAATGTAAAACATCCCTGAAGAATTTTGAACCGGGTGGAGCGAAGCCCCGGTTCATGTGATCAGTAAACACGATCACCTCCCCCTCCTTGGGTTGAGGCCTCTCCTCTGACGGGTTAGGGGCACGATAAGACATGACCTCTCTCTCGGGTAGGTGGCCGAATTTCACAAAGTCAGACAAGGTGCTTTCTGCAACAGTGGATTTGACCCAGTTGCAGGTCACGGGAGCTTTGGGAGCCTTGGGTGCCATTGTATAAATTGAAGCCTATGACAAAATAAGAAGTTCCGGTTCAAATTTAACCCGGAGGAAAATATTTTAAGTCTATTTAAGATGGCGGCTTCAGAAGGGGCCTAATGACATATGGGTAACTATGCAGTGGTATATAAGCCGTTGCAGGTATCAAAGGCAGTTAAATTTTCTTAAGCTGCAGGAAGCAAGCAAAGCTGACAATTAGTGTTGTCTTCTTAAACCGGCTACATGAGCTACCGTGTGAAGCAGATTTAACAGATACTGTTTTTTGGCTAAGTATGGAACAAACAGGTTTCACAAGTTGCAGCTATTATTTTGGATCAAACGGCTGTTCTGAAAGGAAAATTTTCTAGACCTAGAACTGACACAGATGAAGCTCATAGGCACGAACGGGGCCTCCGTGCAATGGAAAGGGATCTATGTGCATTTGGAAACAGGTGCGAAACAGCTATCGCAGCAGTTTTATACTGTCTAAGGATCAGAAAAAGGTGCCGGGTGGAATTTATCAAGGGTTCGTGGACGGCCATGCTGGGCTGGGCGGGCAGCGCTTGGCCTGGCGGGCCGACATGGCCGTGGAGGCGGCGCGAGGACAGGTGGCGGCTCGGGAGTGGCTGCGTGCGGCGGCGCGGGCATGTCCGGCGGCAGGCGGACACGTCCGGCGGGTGAGAGGGAGAGAGGCTAGTGTTTGGACTGCGCGAAAAATCAGAGGGGATCACATATTAATAGGTAGAAGGAGCTAGGAGGCTCCAAAAGAGGTGTGGTTTTCGCCCACACGATCGTGATCAAACGACCGAGAGCATGGAGGGGGTTTGTATGGGTTATTGGGCCACTTTGGAGGGGTGTTGGGATGCACACAAAAGAAGCCTTTGCGGTTACTCGGTTAACCGTTGGAGCATCAAACGACCTCCAAATGACACGAAACTTGACAGGCGGTCTACCGGTGGTGTAACAAGGCCGCTTGGCAAACCTCGGTCCATTCCGAGAAAGTTTAACACCCGCACACGAAAAGAGGTAGAAGGGGGCGTCGGAGGACATAGGAGTGTCGGATTGCAAAACGGACAACGGGGAAAATGCTCGGATGCATGAGATGAACACGTATGCAATGCAATGCACATGATGACATGGCAAAATGCAACACACAAGCAAACGACATGGCAACAACGGAGAATATCTGGCAGACACCTGGCGCATCGGATCCGGGGCGTTACAGAGGCCGTCCCTCTGCTCCAACCATCGACGCTCTGATTTCAGCCGTGGCACTCTCCCCCGTGTCCTCCACATCCACCACCTACCACGCCCAATGCATGCGGGACACGTGGCGAAGTGCGTGCGGAACGAGGGGCGAGTGGGTGGCAGTTTCCGCCCCGTGATCTTGGGGCGAGGAGAATCCGCGGGCCACGATCCAATTTCTTCCACGACGCCGCGCACCATGCGCGGGGAAACCGGAAACTGGTCCAAAATCAAGACTAATGAAGCAGCAAAGGAAACCTCATTGGGCCAACCCCTTCAGCGATCCTTGCATGTGCACCTATTAGGCCCTACCCCGGCGACGCTCGGCAACGCGTTCGGGGCAGGCCCGGGGGCTTCTGTTGCTGCAACAAACCCTGGGTATGTTGCCCAACTGTGCACAGGCACAAGATCAAGATTGAAGCACCAGCTCAAGTCAGAGATTAAAGAACCAACACGCAGCCCAGAGAGACCAAGATCGAGCCAGAGGAGCAAGATATCGGCAAGAAAAGGGCCTCCCTTTCCGGTCAGGCGAGCCCGGCAAGGGGCGAGGCCATCACCAGAAGAAAGTAATCAAGGCTCCTCGGCAGAGCCTGCCGGGGCATGCGGGGGAAGAACCACCCCACCAACCAATCAAACACGACTCACGTCGTCAATCAATGTTGTGTCAAGTCGCAAGATGATTAAGTGGCAGCCATTCGCCACATGGCAGCCATTTCCTATAGAAGGAACCCGCAGATGACACCCGTCCTACGACGTGTCAAGAGAACAGATGCAGAGCTGGCAAGATAGCCTAGTAGGCCTTGTCGGGCGACCAGGGATGTAACACTAAGAGGCGCATTTAATGCCCCTTGTCAGCCTGCAGAGTTAGGTATGATAGCACTGTTCGCCATCATATCAGTGGATAATGACCACTTTGCCACTATGGTGACCCCTTAATCTATAAAAGGAGGCCCATGGCACTCGTAGGAAGGGTTGGAAAGTTGATAAACCCAAGCGACCATACACGTGTAGTCGCTGCGGCCCCGAGGCAAACCCTGCCGGGCAAGTGTACTTCACGTCTGCACACTCACCACCATCAATCCACCAAAGCAAGAGTAGGGTCTTATGCCTCGCGGTGGCCCGAACCTGGGTAAATTGTTTGTGTGCTCTCTGTCGTGCTGCCGCACGCCGATTTGCTCTTTGTGCAACGCGACGTCCCCCGCGGAACCAGCAAGGGGCCACCCGGTCCCATAGGTGGCCGCAGATATCCCGCGACAGCAATCTTAGTTGGGGGCCCCCCTACATCGCTTCTTTATTTTCTCTTGCACAGGGTCGTCGCCCCGGCTTTGTACAAGGGATTACATGCAGCTGAGGCAAGGCATGCACAAAAGGGTGGCTGCCGGGCAGGGCCCGACAGCCGCGCCTTACGGGTAGAACTTTCGGAGATGCTCAATATTCCATGAGTTTTGCAACCGAGTCCCATCTCCAGTCTCTAGACGGACTACGCCAGGTCTGGTGACTCGTATTACCCAGTAAGGGCCTTCCCACTTCGGTGACAACTTGTGTGTACCCTTGGCAACCTGAACGCGCCTAAGGACAAGGTCACCTTCCCCAAAACACTCGGCATAAACCCTGCGGCTATGATAGCGACGCAGGGCCTGCTGGTAGCATGCAGCACGTGTAGCAGCTCAGAGACGGTTCTCCTCGAGTAGCACAGCATCGTCACGCCTATGCTGATCCTGTGCTACTTTATCGTAGGCAAGCACTCGAGGGGACCCATAAATGAGTTCCGTGGGGATAACTGCTTCTGCCCCGTAGACCAGGGAGAAGGAGTCTGCCCGGTAGCTCGGTTAGGTGTTGTTCTGAGGGACCAAAGAACTACCGACAGCTCCTCGATCCACCGCCTGCTGTGCTTCTGCGGCATATCAAAACTTCTTGTCTTGAGTCCGCGAAGCACTTCAGCGTTCGCCCTCTCAGCTTGTCCATTGCACTGGGAGTGAGATCTTGCATCCGAGGGCATGAACATATTGCATGAAGGTGCGGCTCGTGAACTGGGTGTCGTTGTCAGTGATCATCCTTGTCGGAACTCCAAAATGACACACCAATCTTTCAAGAACTTGATAGCTGACTGAGCAGTCACCTTTCTCACGGCAGTCACTTCCCGCCACTTTGCAAACTTGTCAATGGCAACGAACAAGAATTCAAAGCCCCCGATTGCTCGAGGGAAGGGGCCGAGGATATCGAGCCCCCAGACCGCAAATGGCCATGAAAGAGGGATTGTTTGAAGAGCTTGGGCAGGCAGGTGTGTTTTCTTGGAATGGAACTGGCAGGCTTCATATGTCGTGACTAGCTCGACCGCGTCCTGGAGGGTAGTGGGCCAATAGAGTCCTTGCTAGAATGCTTTCCCAACAAATGCCCTTGATATAATATGGGAGCCGCACATTCCTCTGTGAATCTCAGCCAGCAATTCCTTTCCTTCTTTCCGGCAGACACACTTCAATTTCACACCGTTGGATCATCTTCTGTACTGAATGTCATCGACAAACTGATACATACTGGCTCTCCAGGCTACTTTTTCAGCTTCATCTTGGTCACCGGGAAGCTCTCCGGTTTGGACGAAGTGGACAATGTTCCTTGCCCAAGTTGGAGCCTGGGGCTCGTCAACGAGGACTAGCGGCACCTCCTCTGCTACGGGAGCAATAGCCTCGTTCGCGGGTTTCGTAGACCCGGCTGGAAGGGGTGGTCCGTCAGGTTGTGAGGAGTTGTTTCCGGCAGGGAATCTACCTGGAGCAGATGGCTCTACCGGGAGAGGCTTACCGTAGTCCAACTTTCTCCTCTTCCGGGCCATTGTCGGGGGGGGATACAGAGGGCTGAGTGAGATGGAGAACAAAAGTTCTTGGTTCCACAGGAAGCTTCTGCGCAGCACACTTTGACAGATGATCAACTATGTTCTTTTCCGCACGTGGTACGTGCTCTGTTTGTAATCCATCAGAGTGCTCCTCCAATTCCTCACTTCCTTGATGTATGCCTCCATAAATGGACTTTGGTAATCCTTGTCTACTTGTCTCACCACAAGGTGTGAATCTCCTCTAATGACCAGCTTCTTGATTCCCAATTCTGCTGCAATCCCGAGTCTGACAAGGAGTCCTTCATACTCACTTGTATTGTTGGTTGCCTCTTCCTGGACAAAATGCATTTGGACGACATACTTCAAGTGCTCCCCGGAGGGGGCAACAAGAAGCACGCCAGTTCCTGGACCTTGTAGGGAAAAGGCACCATCACAATACATAATCCATTCTTGAGGTGATTCCTTATCGGGGATAGCTGTCTCTGTCACTTCCTCATAAGGGGTTGGCGTCCATTCTGCAATAAACTCAACCAATGCTCTGCTCTGAATAGTTGATGTGCTCTCAAATTTCAAACCAAAGCTGGACAACTCCAAAGCCCACTCCACTATTCTGCAGGTAGCCTCAGGGTTTCAGAGTATCCTTTGCAGCGGAAAACGAGTAACAACCGTGATCTCATGGGCTTGGAAGTAGTGGCGAAGTTTCCTTGGGGCCATAACGAGGCCAAAGATCAACTTCTGCATGCCAGAGTACCTCGATCTAGCCCCCTGCAACAAGGAGCTGATGAAGTCAAGTGGGCGCTACACCACTCTCTTCCTTGCCACGTCCTTGGGGTTGCTACCGTTGCGGTGCTCATCACTGTCCTGATCCTTCTCTGACTCTGCCGGCCTTTGCTCACTTTCTGCCTCATCCACTTCCCGCTGTGCTACCAAGGCCGCACTGACCACTTGGTTCGTTGCCGCCAAGTATAGCAGCAACGGCTCCTGGGGTTTGGGAGCAACCAAGGTAGGCACATAAGACAAGTAGGCCTTCAACTCTTGCAAAGCTGCCTCTGCTTCTGGGGTCCACTTCATAGGGTCGGCCTTCTTCAAAATCTTGAAGAACGGCAGGGCGCGCTTGGCAGACTTGGAGATAAACCTGCTTAGCACGGCAACACATCTTGTCAGGCGCCTCACATCCTTAACTGTCCTTGGTGCTTGAATCTGCTCGATGGCTCTGATTTTGTCGGAATTGGCTTTGATCCCGCGATGGGATACAAAGAACCCAAGTAGCTTGCCGAAGGGAACACCAAATACACACTTCTCCGGGTTGAGCTTCAGATTGATCTTGCATAGATTATCAATTGTCTCCTTCAAATCCTGAATAAGGGTGGCCTTATCCTTGGTCTTGACCATGATATCATCCATATAATCCTCTATGTTTTCTGTGTAATTGTGGCTCAAAACCAATCTGGATTGCCCTTACAAAAGTGGACCCGGCACTCTTGAATCTGAATGACATGCGGACAAAGCAGTACGTACCACATGGAGTGATGAATGACGTCTTCTCCTCATCTTCCTTGGGCATGAAGATTTGGTGATACCCAGAGTATGCGTCCAGAAAGGAGAGAAAATCACAACCTGAAGTGGAGTCCACAATTTGGTCGATGTGCGGCAAGGGAATGGGTCCTTCGGGCAAGCCTTGTTGAGATCTGTGAAATCTATGCAAAGCCTCCATTTCCCATTATCCTTCCAGACTACCATCGGATTCGCCAACCACGTGGGATGTAGTACTCCTCTGACCAAACTAGACGCCTCAAGTTTCTTAATCTCTTCTAGAATGAACTATTGTCTCTCCAAGCCCTGCTTCCAAACTTTCTGGTTGACAGGTTGGGCATGCGGGCAGACAGCAAGGTGGTGCTCGATTACCTCCCTGATAACACAGGGGATGTCAGATGGTTGCGAGGCAAACACATCGATATTCGCCCGTAGGAAGGCAACGAGCGTGCTTTCCTATTAGTCGTCGAGGGTGCCGCTGATAGTGGAAGTACCATCAACGCCAGCCAGCCCTGTCGGGACCTTCTGACTTGGGGTGCGACGACCTTGGATCTCTTGCTGTTAGAACACTCCGACACATCATCAACAGGTTCCGTGCACTCGGTGGGGGCATGCTTCCCGGATTCTTTGCCAGAGTCCCTACAGCCTCTATTCTTTCCTTTGCTTTCCTTGGCAGGATCTACTGCTGCCGCTGCTGCTGCCGCGACCGCGTCCCGGTACATCTTGTCCACACAAATAATTGCATTCTTCTCATCTGATGGAATAGTGATGACACCCAGTGGCCCAGGCATCTTCAAGGTGTTGTAGGCATAGTGAGATGCCGCCATGAAATTATCTAAGGCCGGGCGTCCAAGAATCCCATTGTACGGCAGGGGGAGATCAACCACATCAAACACAATCTTCTCAGCCCGGTAACTCAGTTCTCCCCCAACCGTTACCGGCAACGTGATATTTCCCTTGGGATGGCTCCTGCCGGGATTAACTCCTTGAAACGTGCCGGTAACCTCTAGCTCATCTTCTCCTATCCCAAGCTTGCTAATGATTGCCAGGGAAATCAGATTCAACCCGGCCTCGCCGTCCACCAATATCTTTGTACCTTGAGGTTGCGGATTGTTGGGGAGACCAACAACGGCAAACATCCTACCGCAGTAGTATGGCTAGGATGGTCTTCCTCGTCGAAGATGATGGCCATACATGACCATTTGAGCGACTTCCGGGCCTTTGGCGTTGGTTCCACGACATTGACCTCTCATGCCCACCGTTTAGCTGGTGGTGAGAGGTGTGCAAAGATGCACCTCCATCAATGCACAGGGCATCTGTGGCCTTCTGAAACTCTTGCTCACTAGTTTCCTCTTCATCCCCTCCATCACTCTCATCATTGATACATCTCCAACGTATCTACTTTTCCAAACACTTTTGCCCTTGTTTTGGACTCTAACTTGCATGATTTGAATGGAACTAACCTGGACTGACGATGTTTTCAGCAGAATTGACATGATGTTATTTTTGTGCAGAAACAAAAGTTCTCGGAATGACCTGAAACTTCACGGAGATTATTTTTGGAAATAATAAAAAATATTGGCGAAAGAATCAAGGCCAGGGGCCCACACCCTGTCCACGAGGGTGGGAGGCGCGCCTGCCCCCCTGGGCGCGCCCCCTGCCTCGTGGGCCCCCTGGTGCTCCACCGACCTCAACTCCAACTCTATATATTCACGTTCGCAGAGAAAAAAATCAGAGAGAAGGATTCATTGCCTTTTACGATACGGAGCCGCCGCTAAGCCCTAAACTCTCTCGGGAGGGCTGATCTGGAGTCCGTTCGCGGATCCGGAGAGGGGAATCCGTCGCCATCGTCATCATCAACCATCCTCCATCACCAATTTCATGATGCTCACCGCCATGCGTGAGTAATTCCATCGTAGGCTTGCTAGACGGTGATGGGTTGGATGAGATTTATCATGTAATCGAGTTAGTTTTGTTAGGGTTTGATCCCTAGTATCCACTATGTTACGAGATTGATGTTGCTATGACTTTGTTATGCTTAATGCTTGTCACTAGGGCACGAGTGCCATGATTTCAGATCTGAACCTATTATGTTTTCATGAATATATGTGAGTTCTTGATCCTATCTTGCAAGTCTATAGTCGGTTACTATGTGTTATGATCCGCAACCCGAAGTGACAATAATCGGGACCACTCCGGTGATGACCATAGTTTGAGGAGTTCATGTATTCACTATGTGTTAATGCTTTGGTCCGGTACTCTATTAAAAGGAGGCCTTAATATCCCTTAGTTTCCAATAGGACCCTGCTACCACGGGAGGGTAGGACAAAAGATGTCATGCAAGTTCTTTTCCATAAGCACGTATGATTATTCGGAATACATGCCTACATTACATTGATGAATTGGAGCTAGTTCTGTGTCACCCTATGTTATAACTGTTGCATGAATAATCGCATCCGGCATAATTCTCCATCACCGATCCAATGCCTACGAGCTTTTCACATATTGTTCTTCGCTTATTTACTTTTCCGTTGCTACTGTTACAATCACTACAAAACCCAAAAATATTACTTTTGCTACCGTTATCACTACTATCATACTACTTTGCTACTAAATACTTTGTTGCAGATATTAAGTTATCCAGGTGTGGTTGAATTGACAACTCAACTGCTAATACTTGAGAATATTCTTTGGCTCCCCTTGTGTCGAATCAATAAATTTGGGTTGAATACTCTATCCTCAAAAATTGTTGCGATCCCCTATACTTGTGGGTTATCAAGACTATTTTCCAAGGCGCTGCCGGGGAGCATAGCTCTATTCTTTGAGTCACTTGGGATTTATATCTGCTGATCACTATGAGGAACTTGAAAGACGAAAAAACCAAGATCTATCCCTCAACTACGAGGGGAGGTAAGGAACCGCCATCTAGCTCTGCACTTGATTCTCCTTCTGTTTTGAGTAAACTTGCGACACCTAAACCTGCTTCTGCTATTAATTCCGATATGTCGCATGTTATTGATGATGCCACTTCTGCTATGCATGATGCTTATGATGAAACTACTTCTACGCTTGATACTACTGTGCCACTAGGTGAATTTCTTGATGAACAACTTGCTAGGGCTAGAGAGAATGAAATTATTCAAACTGATAATATTGATGAAAGTGATGATGAAGATTCTCCCCCTAGATATGAATTGCACATTGTGCCTGAGGGCTATGTTATGGATGAAGAAACTGCTAGAGACTTTCTTGCTTGCAATGATAGGAGCAATCTTAAGAAATTATTAGCTAAGCTTAAAGAAAAAACTCTGAATCCTAGAATGAAATATGACCCTGCTTATGCTACTTCACCTATCTTTGTTACTGATAAGGATTATGAATTCTCTATTGATCCTGATATAATTACTTTGGTTGAATTTGATCCTTTATATGGCTATGAATCTGAAACTGTTGTGGCACATCTTACTAAATTAAATGATATAGCCACACTGTTCACTAATGATGAGAAAACTCGCTACTACTATATCCTTAAATTATTGCCGTTCTCATTAAAGGCTGAGGCTAACACATGGTTTAATTCTCTTGATCCTGGTTGTGTGCATAGTCCCCAGGATATGATTTATTACTGTCGGATGTGGGGTTCCGGCAAACCCTTAAGGTTCAAACACTGGGGTGCGCCCGAAGTCTCTCCCTCCTACCGATCTACGCTCTAGCTCGCTAAGATCTTGCGGACGAACTCGTCGAACTCGCAACACAGAAAGACATGAGGTTTATACTGGTTCGGGCCACCGTTGTGGTGTAATACCCTACTCCAGTGTGGTGGTGGTGGATTGCCTCTTGGGCTGTGGATGAACAGTACAAGGGAAGAACAGCCACCTGAGGTTGAGGTGTTCTTGTGCTTGTGAACTTGTGGCGTGAGGATTCCATGCCTCTACTGTGGTGGCTAGCTCTACTTATAAAGGCTCTGGTCCTCTTCCCAAATATCGAGGGGGAAGGGAGCCAAAAACGGCGGGCAAATTTGAAGGGGGGCAGCTAGTACAAGCTATCCTGACAAAAGTGGTCTTCACCTGCGAAAAGCCCTATGGTGACGTCGTCTTGGGCTCCACGATGACCCCCGCCTGGCCGTCCTCCTGGTCTTGGTCGTTGCACCAATATGGCAACCTTCGCCTGATGCCTCGGTACTCTTTGCCTGCGCTGGCCTCTTTAGCACCAAAGAGGAAATAGGGACGCTGCACGCACTGGCGCCCGCCTAGCACCCGCCTGGTACCGTTCATCATGGCTCACGTCACGAGATCCTCGTGAGTTTTGCCTTTCCTTGATATCTCCTCTCCTCATGAGCCTGCCTGGCTAGGCCACTCCATAGGAGGTCTTGCATCGTCCGCCTCGCGAGGCTTGGACCCTCGCGAGGGTCTTGGGCGTCATGTTGACGAATATGGGCCGTACGGCCCGCTGCCTGGCCACGTTGTGGGCCGCAGGCAGGAAAGTCTGGGGACCCACGTTCCCAGAACTCCGACAGTAGCCCCGGGGCCCAAGGTGCGCTCGGGCTTGGCTTCGCGGCGAAGCCAAGGGTCAAGTTCGGAGCACCGCGTGCCCCAAAAGCCTACGGCCTCGATTGATGCGTGGCGGTTGATTGGACGTGGGCGTCCCCGCTTCCCCATGCTGCCTTTGAATCCGCCTGGCTATGCGGCCCCTGTGGCCTACACAGTTATTCCTGCGCCTTGCTTCCCCAATTCCCCTACTTCCTTGTGGCTCTGCTTCTCTTCTCCAATCTGACTCGCGCTCCGCCTGCTCCATCGCCATGGTGCCCAAACAAGCTGAGAAGGGGAAGAGTCCTCTGTCTCTTCCAGCTGCGCCTCCGTCCTTTGCGCCGGTGCTCGCCCGGTCTCGGGTGCTCAACGACGAGGCCATGGACAAGGTGCGCCCGATACTTGCTTCCAGCTTCAATGAGTGGGGGGAGACGGTGGCTTGGCCCGCGTCTCGCACTCGCACGGCTCAGACAGCCACCGAGGTCCCAATCTTCATAGATGCCCTCAGGGCTGGCCTGATTCCACCCTTCTCCGCCTTCTTCAATGTTGTGCTTGAGCATTATTAGATCCGCATGCTGCATCTCGACCCTCAGTCTGTGACTCTTCTTGCTGTCTTCGCCTTCGTGTGCGAGGCCATGGTGGGCATCACTCCTTCAGTGGCTCTCCTCCGTCATTTCTTTTCATTGCATCTGGCCGACCCTCAGCAATGCTCGGGGTGCGTGAGCTTCCAGGCTGTGGCTGCGACAGCGGGCGAGGGGATCAATTTCGAGCTCCCTCCATCCACGAGCGAACTCCGGATACGATGGGTGTTCGTCGATGCCGGTGTACTCAGTCCTCTCCTTCAAGCTCCATCAGGGCCCGCTATTCCTAACTCCGGCTGGAGCCATCTGCGGCTCGCGAGCCCCGACCTTGCCCACGTCTGGCTCAGGTTGAGGTTGCTGAAGGATCGCGGCGTAACTGCACCGATGGTGGTGAAGGAATTCGCCCAACGCCGGGTCGCTCCGCTTCAACGCCATTCTCGCCCAATGTGGACCTTGCTCAGCAGCCAGGATCACATGAGGTTTCAGGAGTCCGGCCCCCTCCTCGGGACACGGCGAACAGTGCTCAAGGTCCTGACGGGTGTCTTTCTACCGGCCGAACTGCCTGGGAAGAATTGTTTACTGTACTGCTGCAAGAATAAGGATGAATTTGTGAAGGACATGCCTCTCTTCGATGAATGGGGGCCGTGGCCGGTCGGCCTGGAGGGGCCTCGTGAGAACCCCGTCGTCGTGGTTCCCTTACTTGCCCCTGATGTTGAGCTCGCCCCAAGTGTGCGGTGTGGGCGAGCTCAAAGTGAGGCCAGCGGCTCGAGTGCTAAGGAGCACGTGCCGAGTGGTGATCCTGGGGCATCGTCTTTAAGAGCCTGCCACTCCCCTCCTAGGTGGTCGGTTTCTAAGGAGACACTGCATGCAGCCCCCGTGGCCAAGGCTCCAGGAGCCTCGGGAGGTCGTGGTGGAACGGTGCCCGGCTGTTCGCCGCAACCGGGCACCCCTGAAGATATTCTTCTGAGCTCTTCTTCGGCCCCGCTGCGCACCGGCCGTCACGTCCAGCGTTTCGGTCGTCTTTGTGTGGACTTCGAGGAGCTCAGCAAGAGGAAAGGATCTCCCAGCGGCAGCAACATCTTTGGACCGCTGAAGCGGAGGAAGTACATTGCCATTGACGTGTAAGTATCATACCGTTGTGGCTCTCTGTGTGTTGCTTTCTTCTTCTGACGCCAGTCTTTCAGGGCTCCTTCCACTGAGGCTGCTGAATCTCCTGAGAAACGACCTCCTTCTTCCTTAACTCTTTTGCCAGCCTCGAGCGCTCCGAGTTCGCTGGTTGCCCCTGGAGCAGGGTTGGTTGAAGGGGCACTCTTGCCTTCCTGGCGCGTTGAACCTGCGGCCTCGTTGCTCCTCCCCCTTGGTCTGGCGTGGAGCTTGGCAGGCGTGCCCAAGACTCCTCCGCTGATTTTTGACAGCAACTTGTTGGCTTCGATCCTCGGCTCCCCTTCGAGCAGCGAGCCCCAGCAGGCATGGGCTTCTCGCGAGGACGGGCTGGTGTCGGTGTGGCGCCAGCCCCCAGCCCCCCGCCGAGGGGTGGCGTGCCGCTTGACGCCTCGCCCGCAGCCCCTGAGGTGGAGGACGAAGAAGGCCGGGCGTTCAAGCTCAAGCGCGGGCGGAGCGTGGTTCGCCATGAGCTCTTCCAGGAGGAGATGAACCCGATGAGCCGGCTTGGTGGAGAGCTCGCGAGTGTCGATTCGCGTCTTGAAGCTGAAGGTCTCCGGCTGGCAGAGGAGCGGCACAAGCTGAAGGTGGCCATCAACCTCGGCCCCTATCAGCGTGACCTTGAGAACGCGAAGGCTGAGGCTTCTCTCAAGGTTTCCTATGAAGCTCGTTCACGAGCCTTGGGAGAGGCTTGCGAGGCTGATCGCCGCCGCGGGGCTGCGGAGAAGCGCGCGTGGGAGCTCCAGGCCTGGAACGCGTCTCTTGAGCAGCAGGTGGAGGCGCTCAGGGCTGATCTTGCACCGCTGAGGGGGACGCCCGCGGAGGAAGAGGAGGTCCGGAAGCGTGAGGAGGCCCTGGCCCTGGAGGCCATGGAGCGTAACCGCGAGCTCGAGCAACTGGAGACGAGGGAGCGTCAAGTTGCCCAAGTAGAAGACGCCGTAGGGGCTCACGAGGCTGGAGTTGAGGAGGAGGTGAACCGCCGGGTGGCCGAGGTCCGCGCGGACCTGGAGGGCGGGTACGACCTGAAGCTGAAGCTCGCGGGCGTGGAGGATGAGGGCAGGGTCGCAGCCCTCAGGCCCAGGTTAGACGAGGCTGAGAGGCGCTGGAAGCCACGGGCCGCTGCCCAGTCACGGCCAAGAAGCGGACTTGGCCTCCGCCCACGCCGAGCTGCGTTCCCTCCGGAGGCGGGTTGATGACGCAGAGGTCATCGCGAGGCAGAACACGGAGGAGGTGCTCCAATGTCGAACGCTGGAGCGCGAGCACGCCCCCATGCTTCAGGATCTCCGGAACAGGGCCAATATCACCCTGGGCCATGTTTGCGACATGGAGGCGTCGACCCCTTTCTCAAATGATTATGCCGGCCACCTGACCTTCTTCACCGAGGTGGTGACGCGCCTGGAGGCTCGATCTGCCAGAGCTCGCCAGCTTGTGAAGAAAAGAGGGTGTGGCCTGCTCGAGCGCTGTGACACCCGGGTAATCATGCTACAGTAATCTCACGTTGATGGTGTCACGTCACCTTTGTCACTGTAGATAATCTCGGGATGAATCAAAACTATTTAAAAATTAAATTCAAAATTATGAAGGCAATGAAAAGTTTTCAAAAATTATAACTAAAATGTTCAGGAGTTGTCAAATATTACAAAGTTAATTATGGTGGGGTGCACACATTTTTGTAAAGTGTCTGGATATTTTAAATAAATTAAAATGTAAAAGGAAAAATAAGAAAAGCAAAATAAAACAAATGGGAGAGGGGGAAACACCCCACTGGCCAAACTGGGCTAAGCCCACCTGGCCCAGCCGGCCAGCCCGTGGCCCGGCCCACCCCCTCGCTCCCATTACCCCCCCGGTCGGCGGAAACCCTAGCCCGCACCCATTCCCCCCCGATCCCCTCCTCCTCTCCTCCCCCCGCCGATCTGGATCGGGCGTCGCCTCGACGCCTTGAACCCCACCGCCTGCCCTCACCTCCTCCTCCTCCCGACCCGGCGCGCCCGCGCCTCCCTCGCCGCCTCGAGCCGCCTGACGAACACCACGCCAGACGCCACCGCCTCGTGCCGAGCGCCTCCCGCCTCCTCCTCCTCGCCGGTCGCCCCGACCGCCTCGAGCCCGCTTCCGAGTCCCCACGCCCCCACCGTGAGCTCTCCCCCCTTCGCTCCCCGATCCCCACAGGATCGATCCCTCTTCCCCACCCCCCCGCGCTCGATCTCCGTGGCGAGCTCGCTCCGGTGCAGCGCTTCCAGCCTTCGGGCGCTCACCAGCCGCGTCCTCCCTCGCGCCTCCTCGCTCGGTCGAGGCCCCCTCCTCTCCCCTCGTTCCCCTCCGCACCCGGCCCCCCCCGTCGCGGATCTCGTCGCTGGCGCCTTTCCCGGTGACCAAATGGTCGCAGGGCCGAGCCTTGTGCTTTCGGTAGCGCGCGCACCTCCCTCCAGCCTTCCAGATTAGGCAGTAGCGGTCCCGTGAGGTCCGAACCCCGCCGCCTCGCAGCTCGCCGTCGTCGTTCCAGCCAAGTCCGGCCGCTCCTCTGCCACCGTTGGGACGCGGCCTCCTCCCCACTTCGAGCGCACCGCCCAGCGGCCTTTTGGCAGCGGACGCCAATCGGCGGTCGGCGCCCCTCCGCCATGGAGCACGGGGCCACCTAACGCCCGGCCCGGCGTGGCCGACCAGGGCCACAGGTCAGCGACCCGTGGGCCCCTAGGGGCCCGGCGGTCTGATTGACTCGATCGGCCAGTGATTTGGACCGGCCCTGCCTTATGGCATGGGGGCCCACCCTTGTAACGCTTTTTTTTTAAAAGGAAAAAGGAAATGGGGAATTAAATAAATATAATTAATAAAAATAAAAATGAATATAATTAATTAATTAATTAATTAATTAATTAATTAATTAAGTAAATAATTAATTTAATTAATCCTGATTTATTAACCTAATGGCTAATTAACCTAATTAACTCAGTAATTAAACTAAACTAGGTAATTAGTGAGCGACCCACCCATTTAACGGGACCCACATGTCAGTTGACCAAGTCAACTCTGCTGACTGCCGACGTCAAGATGACATCATGCCGACGTCATAAATTCATTTTTCAATTAATTAATTAATTAATTAAATTCTAAATTAATAAAATCTTTAGAAAATCATATCTTTTAATCCGTAACTCGGATTAAAATATTTTCAACATGAAAGTTGCTCAGAACGACGAGGCGAATCCAGATACGCAGTCCGTTCTTCTGCCACACACCCCTAACCTATCGAACCTGCAACTTTCCCCTCCGGCTCCGCCGAAAACACGAAACACCGGAATACTTTCCTGATGTTTCTTAACCAAGCATACCACCTCATACCACGTTAGGGCACGCCTAGCATCGCCATTTGTCATGTCATGCATCGATATGCATCTGTTTACTTAGTATTCATTGTTTCTTCCCCTCTTCTCTCGGTAGACTACGAGACCGACGCTGCTTGCTGCAGTTCGACTACGGAGTTGACGACCCCTCTCTCTTGCCAGAGCAACCAGCAAGCCCCTTGATCACCAGATATCGCCTACTCTCCTCTATACCGCTTGCATTAGAGTAGTGTAGCATGTTATCGCTTTCAGATACTCCTATACCGCTGCATAGCTTTGTCCTTGTTACTATCAAGTTGTTACCTTACCGCAATCCTATATGCTTAGTATAGGATGCTAGTACTTTCATCCGTGGCCCTACATTCTTGTCCGTCTGCCGTGCTATACTATCGGGCCGTGGTCACTCGGGAGGTGATCACGGTATATACTATATACTTTATACATGATACATGTGGAGACTAAAGTCGGTCGGCCGGTGGAGCACCCGCGAGTGGATCTTTGAGGCGGAGCGACAGGCGAGTTGAGACCGCCTAGGAGAGAGGTGGGCCTCGCCTCGTTCGCTCGCGGTTACTTAACACGCTTAACGAGATCTTGGTATTTGATCTGAGTTGGCTACGAAGCTTATACGCACTAACCATCTACGCGGGAGTAGTTATGGGTATCCTGCGTCGTGGTATCACCGGCACTTCGTGACGCCAAGAATCGAGTGGCGCGCACCGGATTGGAACGTAAGCCCGCTCTTGTATTAAGGGGCTAGTTACGCTTCGGCGCGTTCATAGCGCAGTGTGCATTGGGCGATGGGCCCGACTGCGGCGCTTAGGTTTAACCGGCGCGTCTTGGCCTCTCTGTTGTGCCTAGGTGGGGCTGCGACGTGTTGATCTTCCGCGGCCGGGATGACCCAAGGAAAGTGTGTCCGGCCAAATGGGATCAAGCGTGTTGGGTAAGATGGTGCACCCCTGCAGGGAAGTTAATCTATTCGAATAGCCGTGATCTTGAATGTGAGACGACTTGGAGTTGTACCTTGAGCTTATGACAACTAGAACCGGATACTTGATAAAACACACCCTTCCAAGTGCGGAGACAACCGTGGTCGCTCTCTCGTGGATATGAGGAGGGATCGCTGGGTAGGATTATTGCCATGTGATGTTACTTGGAGGACTTCAACTACCCTCTTCTACCTGTTGCAAGACGAAGGTGACCAGCGTTTAGTCTTCGCTAAGACTAGCTATCCCCTCTTATTCGGCGGCATTACGATTCAGTCCACCGATATGCCCTTTACACATATATCCATGCATATGTAGTGTAGCTCCTTGCTTTAAGTAGTACTTTGGATGAGTACTCACGGTTGCATTGTTTCCCCTTTTCCCCTATCTATACTCGATTGCTGCAACTGCACGATGGAGCCCAGAGCCAGACGCCACCGTCGATGATTTACTACTACACCTGAGGTGCCTAATACTACGTGCAGCTCAGCGATTTACGACTGTGAGTAGTTTAGGAGGATCCCAGCAGGAGGCATGCGCCTCTTTCGATCTCAGTATCCCAGTTTGTGCTAGCCATCTTATGGCAACTTGTTTAACTTATGTCCAGATTTCGAGATATTGTTGCTCACGACTCGTCTATGATCGAGCACTTGTATTCGAGCCCTCGAGGCCCCTGGCTTGTTTTATGATGCTTGTATGACTTACTTTATTTGTAGAGTTGTGTTGTGATATCTTCCCGTGAGTCCCTGATCTTGATCGTACACATTTGCGTGCATGTTTAGTGTACGATTGAATCGGGGGCGTCACAAGTTGGTATCAGAGCCGACTGCCTGTAGGAATCCCCCTTCCAACTCCTTGGCCGAAGTCGAGTCTAGACATTGCAAAACTTTTACTAACATGGTTGTGTGTCTTATGGGCACACGTCGCCATTGGGTGGTAGTAGGATCTTTTACTCCTCGACCTATACTGGGACTCGATCTCTCTACTATTCGGGTTAAATGAATTTGCTAACTTTAAGATTAGGATCTCGTGATCGCATCCACCCGGAGAGCCCCTTACTGCAGAGGATCGCCTGCTACATCAGAAGATTCCGAAGATACTCTCTGATGTTCTCTCGAGACTTTGTGCCCATCACTTTTGCTATTCCTGACCACCGATAAATCTGTATGGATAACTACTTACACTTGCCATTCATACGATCATCCCCCATTGATCTTGTTATTACAAGATACCCCGAAGTTTTCTTTATTGTCCCGAGAATACCTTGTGCCTACTGCCTAGCAGTTCTTTGCCACATGAATACCCCTTCAAATAAATCCTCGCACTTGTCGAGTATCCGCTCATCCGCTTGTTCATGAGTTTCATAAAAGTCTTCAAAATACTATTCGATCTTCCAAAATCCTCTGGAGCCTTTGGCTCTTGAAATTCTTGCTTGCTCGCATTATGGTTAATCCCATAAGTCTCGTAGTCTTATTGACA
This sequence comes from Aegilops bicornis, assembly GCA_021605145.1. Taxonomy (NCBI): domain Eukaryota; kingdom Viridiplantae; phylum Streptophyta; class Magnoliopsida; order Poales; family Poaceae; genus Aegilops; species Aegilops bicornis. The sequence continues at coordinate 345,433,216 of CM038670.1, forward strand.
TTCCTTGTCATTATCATTTTGGGTCTATTGACTCAATATGTTTGCGAATACACACAATCACCATTGATCCTTATAAATTACTTTTCCGGCTGAGCTGCCATTCTTTTAACTGGAATTGGTTCTCGACCAATCCAATTGTCTTTGATTGTACCCTAAGGCTATTCAACTTATCCACCCCTAATCGAGCATTGCTTGATCCCTTGATTTGGAAATCATAATTCCTTTGCATTTGACAATTGAGTTAGTCAGTTGTTTACGTAATCTGCTTCCTCTAGTTGAGTACCGATGCTCACGCCGGATCCCTTGTGGACCACGGATCCTTTGTTGGATTTTATCTGACAACGCCTTCATATTCAATAACCTTGTGAGCCTTTTCTCGGATACATAATGCCTTTGGTAAATTGTATCGTCTGCTTTCTCAACCATGCTCTGCCTTCGAGCTTGAGTTAAATACTTCTAAAGATTACGTATATGATTCTAAGATGCCCGATGGGTTGAACCTATGCCTTCCTTAATATGTGTGAACTCGAAAGTTTTCACGAGTCGTACTCTTTCCGGTATTTTGCGGATAAAATTTCAACGCTATAACTTCATCGAAAGCGAGAAGTGAATGAATGGGTATGCATTGGAGAAGTGGAGTCGACCTTGAACCTTATGCTCATGCCCATGGACACGATGTAGATCTTATCATTAAAGCTTCTCTTAAATAATTATTCCTTTGGTATAAGTTCATCTTATATCAGGGATCTGGCCTTTTGAAATCGTGGTTCCGACCATGTTCTCTTTTAAATACCATTTCTCGTGCAAGTTTTAGCACTTGTCTTCTGTAGAGCAATACCCCGGTCCAACCTCTACTTTGATCTGTCATCGAGTATTACCCCGGTATCTCGAGATTATCATGGAACTGCATAACTTCTTATGAGTTCTCCATCAAGTGCTACATTCCCATGATTCCAATTTTTCACGGGATCCGAGTTATTAAACACTCAAAGACACCAATAACTGAACCGAGTCCGACTTTTCACGGTTCAACAACTCTTCGGTAAGCTTCTATAAGAAATGCGTGTTTGTACCCGATCACATCATTCCTAGCCTGTTTGGCTATATCATTGTCTTGATGATTCTAACTGTGCTACCTGGCCCTTAATTCTCGGAGCACCACTATGCGACGATAGCTAAAGCTTACCTCGATTTTCCTCGTCATCCCCTTTCACCTTAAACAACAAGCTTGAGTTCGAGTTTATGTCGCAACCGTGGTTCCAATAACCTTCCGCTTCAGCGTTCGTTTGACTTGATGTCATCGTCGATTGATTACATCTGCATGAAATCTCTCGACAATTGTGTCGTGATCATCAACATTCTGAGCTCATCCAGGATATCAATTGAATTCATGATGAGAAATACCATCCTTGCCCTCGATGAATTGTATTATCATCGACCACTTTATTGCCTTCCCACCAACACAAGCTTGTTCATGTTTGGTGTTATACCTTGAGTTCCTTGCTATCCAGCAATTGTTCTTCGTTACCTTGGAGTATTAACCTACTTTATGTCAAGAATGTTCTGAGATTTGTTCCACCTCTTGAGAATTCTTGACATAGAAATACTTCTCACCATCACCATTCTTTCTTGGTCCCGTGTTAATTCCAACAAGTGAACGGTGTTGTTTGGATTCTTTCCTTCTAGCAACCCTATTTCTTTGAAGTGAATGGGCGATAGTTCATTCTAAGTCCTTCGCTAATTGAATCACCATTCTAACATTGGCCGTGCAACCCAACCCATATTTCGGGTGCACCGTTCAACCAATGTTTAATTATGTATGTTTTCCTCGAGCATATCCCATTATATCATTTGATCTGACAAATGCTATCTCCTTATCCACATAATTGTGGAGATCCATCTTTTGGATACCTCGATGAGTTATCGCTGAGTCCATCACCACCTCCTCATCCTCTCCTTGGTTTAATGATGAACTATTGTTTGAGAACCCGCTCCCATAGTTCATTTCGAGAATCTTACAATGTCATTTCGTCGATATGTGCCGCAGCTTTCCTTCTCGGACATCCACGAGTCCGAGGTATCATGACACCAATCGGATCTGAATCTTGGTCGGATATGATGGTTGGGACATTTTCTAGAGTCATAGCATTGGTCTTTATATGACCCGGTAACATGATGTCATGCCTAGCACTTCACCGGAGGACCTATCATTATTATTTCTTTTGCAAGGATAACCATTCCTCCACGGAGGAAATTGTAGGACTTATTTTATAAGTTACTCTGATGGATCATTGGTGTATCCAAAGTCTGGCCCTTGATTGAAACACCATATCATTGCTACCTGAAGCATGTCTGTGGTACTCCGTTCATCACCAAGATCATTGGAAGCACAATGCTAAATTCTCTTTATCAATTATCCAAAACACCGTTGTATGGGTAATCTCATGAAAATTTTCTTCCCTTACCTAAAGGGTTTTCTACATTATATCCTGTCATGGGTATCATGCTCTGCTTGTCATTGGGAAGTATATACTCCTGAAATATGTGTTTAAACACATTTTCCTTTCAATTATTCTGTTTAATCTGATAATGATACTATCCTTTCCATCGCTTTTGTCTAACCTTTCCAAGACCAGACTTAACCGGCGGTGATAATTCCTCGCTTAGGTAAGCACCTCGTTGTACCACTACGTAAGTAAGACCCTGTTACTACTGTTGATGACATTCGGTAACCATCGATGGACGAGAACTTTGCCTATTGGTCCGCCTCGTTCAACGACCAGGAAAATGGTTCTCTTCGTCCCTCGCCCTTGGTACCTATGTTGTTGGCGACATGACCCTCAGACTCTCCTCTGACATGCCTTTCTTACATGATCGTGCAAGATGTCACCGACCTTCCTACTTTTAACCACATGGTGGGCCCATAACCCACGCTTTCACAGGATCGAAACTGACTCTCCACATACACCCTATTTGCCCAAGTTATTCCTCGTGCTTGACTTCGTATGTAATTCACGGGGTCACCTTCCTAGTAATCTATTCTGGTATCAGACACAAAACTTATTACCATTACTCTGGACCCCTTTTACACTTTGTTTCAGGCATCGAATGATTGCCTACCCACTCGAAACTTTTCATGGTACCTTCTTACTTTGCTCTCGATGTTTTCTTAAGTTCTAGTTCGAGAGTTACTTTCTGCCACCTTCCCCGATGTTAGCTCCCAGATAGTCAACCTTGCAGAGGTTCGTTCTGCCGGAATAATCCCTTACCTATTTGTAAGTACGTTGGAGTTCCCGAGAAAAGGTGCGGCATCACCATGATGACCTGTAGCAGAGAAATGAAGATGTCAAGGTAATGGATCGACCTCTTCAAGAAGATCAACCAAGACTGAGAAGATTCGTTAGGATTTCGTGAACGGACCTTTCCCCTTACTCCCTCTTAAATCTCGGGGCCGAGATTTCTTGTAGTGGAGGAGAATTGTGACACCGGGTAATCATGCTACAGTAATCTCACGTTGATGGTGCCACGTCACCTCTGTCACTGTAGATAATCTCGGGATGAATCAAAACTGTTTAAAAATTAAATTCAAAATTATGAAGGCAATGAAAAGTTTTCAAAAATTATAACTAAAATGTTCGGGAGTTGTCAAATATTACAAAGTTAATTATGATGGGGTGCACACATTTTTATAAAGTGTCTGGATATTTTAAATAAATTAAAACAGAAAAAGAAAAATAAGAAAAGCAAAATAAAACAAATGGGAGAGGGGAAACACCTTGGCCACAACCGGGCCAAGCCCACTGCCCAAATGGCCAGCCCGGCCCGCCCACCCTCGCCTCCCATTACCCCCTGGCCGGCGGAAACCCTAGCCCGCACCCATCCCCCGATCCCTCCTCCTCCTCCCCGCCGATCTGGATCGGGCGCCACGCTGCCGCCGAAACCCCACCGCCTGGCCCTCACCTCCTCCTCCTCCCGACACGCCAAGAGGGCGCCCGCCTCCCCTCGAGCCCTGAGCCGCCCGACGACCACCACGCCAAGACGCCACCGCCCGTCGCTGCCGAGCGCCTCCCCGCCTCCTCCTCACGGCCGCCTGACCGCCTTGAGCCCGCTTGAGTCCCTACCCCCATCGTGAGCTCTCCCCCCTTCGCTCCCCGATCCCCACAGGATCGATCCCTCTTCCCCCTCCCCCAGGCTCGGTCGCCGTGGCAAGCTCGCTCGTGCAAGCTTGCAGCCGGCTCAAGGCCGGCTCACGCGCCAGCGTCCCTCCTCGCGCCTCCTCGCTCGGTCGAGGCCCCCTCCTCTCCCCTCGTTCCCCTCACCTGGCGCCCCCCACCGTCGCGGATCTGTCGGCGCTTCCTTCCAGTGACCAAATGGTCACGGGCCGAGCCTGTGCTCAGCGCGCACCCCTCCCCAGCCTTCCCGTTAGCCGTGGCAGCGGTCCGTCGAGGTCCGAACCCCACCGCCGCCTCCGCCGCTGCCGTCGTCGTTCGGCCAAGTCCGGCCACTCCTCTGCCACCGTTAGGCCGGCCTCCTCCCCACTTTCGAACGCGACCCTTTTGGCCGGACGACGGCGAGGTCCGGCACCCCCTCCAGCATGCAGAACGCCCACTTGACGCCCGGCGTGGCCGACGGGGCCACCCACAGGTCAGCGACCCGTGGGCCCCTAGGGGCCCGGTCTGTTGACTCGGTCGGCCAGTGGCTGGACCGGCCCCCTCGCTATGACATGGGGCCCCACCCCGTAACGTTTTTTAAGGAAAAAGGAAATGGGGAATTAAATAAATATAATTAATAAAAATAAAAATGAATAAAATCAATTAATTAATTAATTAATTAAGTAAATAACCTGATTAATCCTGATTTATTAACCTAGTTAACTACTGTTAATTAATCCTGATTTATTAACCTAGTTAACTACTGTTAATTAAACTAAACTAGGGTAATTAGTGAACAGCCACTGACGAACGGGACCCACATGTCAGGTTGACCAAGTCAACCCTGTTGACTCACGACGTCGATGACATCATGCCGGCGTCATAAATTCATTTTTCAATTAATTAATTAATTAATTAAATTCAGAAATTAATAAAACCTTTAGAAAATCATATCTTTTAATCCGTAACTCGGATTAAAATATTTTCAACATGAAAGTTGCTCGAGCGACGAGGCGAATCCGGATCACGCAGTCCGTTCTTCCGCCACACACCCCTAACCTATCAAACCTGCAACTTTCCTCCGCCCTTCCGCTCAAAACACGAAACACCGGGAATACTTTCCGGATGTTTCCCATAACCATACCACCTCATACCACGTTAGGGCACGCCTAGCATCGCTACTTGTCATGTCATGCATCGGTATGCATCTGTTTACTTGATATTCATTGTTTCTTCCCCCACTTCTCTCCGGTAGACTACGAGGCCAAGCTGCTGCTTTGCCCGGTTCGACTACGGAGTTGTGACCCCTCTCTCTTACCCGGAACAGCAGGCAAACCCCCCCCCCTTGATCACCAGATATCGCCTACTCTCCTCTATCACGCTTGCATTAGAGTAGTGTAGCATGTTCTTGCTTTCAGATACTCCTATCTGCTTTGCATAGCTTTGTCCTTGTTACTACTGTTGTTACCTTACCTGCAATCCTATATGCTTAGTATAGGATGCTAGTACTTTCATCTGTGGCCCTACATTCTTGTCCGTCTGCCGTGCTATACTATCGGGCTTATGACAACTAGAACCGGATACTTGATAAAACACACCCTTCCAAGTGCCAGAGACAACCGGTGGTCGCTCTCTCTCAGGGATATGAGGAGGGGATCGCCGGGTAGGATTATTGCCATGTGATGTTACTTGGAGGACTTCAACTACCCTCTTCTACCTGTTGCAAGACGAAGGTGACCAGAAGCGTAGTCTTCGCTAAGACTAGCTATCCCCCTCTTATTCTGGCATTCTGCAGTTCAGTCCACTGATATGCCCCTTTACACATATATCCATGCATATGTAGTGTAGCTCCTTGCTTGCGAGTACTTTGGATGAGTACTCACGGTTGCATTGTTTCCCCCTTTCCCTATCTATACTCGATTGCTGCAACTGCACGATGGAGCCCAGGAGCGACGCCACCGTCGATGGCGACTACTACACGGAGGTGCCTACTACTACGCAGGCAGCCCAGCGACGACCGTGAGTAGTTTAGGAGGATCGAGCAGGGAGGCATGCGCCTCTTCGATCTCAGTATCCCAGTTTGTGCTAGCCATCTTATGGCAACTTGTTTAACTTATGTCTGTACTCCGATATTGTTGCTTCCGCTGACTCGTCTATGATCGAGCACTTGTATTCGAGCCCTCGAGGCCCCTGGCTTGTTTTATGATGCTTGTATGACTTACTTTATTTGTAGAGTTGTGTTGTGATATCTTCCCGTGAGTCCCTGATCTTGATCGTACACATTTGCGTGCATGATTAGTGTACGATTGAATCAGGGGCGTCACAAGCGCGCTTTCTCCCGTGTCTTTAGCCTCCTCGTGAATGCCGACCCCAACTTTGACTTTGACGCCGCCATTTCCCCCGTACCCACGGCTGTCCAGGGCGACCTAGCGCACTGGGTTGAGGACCATGTGGACGCGTTGGTCAGGGCCTTCGCTTCGGAGGATGATGTGGTGATGGTCGTCGTAGATGAAGGCGACGTGGTCGACGATGGTGACGGGGGCGTCGCCGATGGCGTCGATGATGCCGATGAAGACGATGCGAGTGACGCGTCTGCGGGTGATGCAGCGAGCGACATTTCTGGCTGAGCCCTTGTTCTCCTGTCATTTCTTCCTGCGCACAAACTCGGGTGTGGCCCTTGCAAACTTGTAAGAGCATTTTGAGAGGGGTAGCCCCTCATGTAAGCAAATCGCAGTTTTTCTTTTCCATGCGATGTGAGTTTATGTCCTCGTGAACTTGTGAATCCTGACGCGAGTTTTCTGTCTTGGTTTACCTTAGTCAGCACCAGCTTTGAGCTGGGCTGCAATGTGTTGAGTTCCTGAGGACCTTACGGAGCTCGTCGCCCCGTCGGAAGGGTCCCTACGAGAGGTGAGCACCAGTTGCAGCGCACAAGGCCGACGCTGCCAGCTGCAGATCCCCTCACGAGGAGCTTCGTGAGGGAAAGGCGACGGACATGAGTCCCGGACAAAACGATATCCGAAGGCAAGAAATTGCTCAAACGAGAAAAGGCTCCCCAGCGTGCATCGATAAAAACTCAGCTTCAACTCAAATCCAGATCCGTAAAGCAAAGCTACGTAAAGAGAGATCCAAAGCAAAAGGCGCGTCCGCACCTAGTCTAGTCTTGGTCTTCAAGTCTTCTCACCAACGCAGAGCTAAGTGCTGCCACTAGGCGTGGGAGGGAGCCCCAGGGCCTGAGGCTGGCACCCCTGAGACTCCGGGGCGTGTACAGCCCCAACTCATTATTACGTGAGAGTGTCATGGGCGGCGAGCTTCACAGGCACTGGGCCTTCTTCACAGGTACCGGCATTGCTTCATATGGCCAGATGAGGGCCCTCCTTGCACCACTCTTGACCTTCTCTGAGCCGACCGGTCACCAGGACGACACAGAGGAGGGAAAGAGGACGCCAGCGGTTCCCTCGGCGACCACAGGTCCTCTGCCGGGGGAAAGGTTGACGAGGCCTCCCCGGCAGAGGGCCTACCTCCGGGTGTCGCCAGGCGTCGTGCGCCGCGGGGTGGAGCCTTGCTCCTGGCTTTCTCCCGGCGGCCCCCAGCGTGTCTCCCTTGCTGGAACTGGTGCCGTCGTGCCTGGGTCGTCGATCGACGCTGCAACCTGATTCATCTGTAGTCCATGGTTAGCATAAGCCTGTTCCTGAGAGACTAGCGGTACCCTGTAGTTGCCGATGCCGGCGCGATTGTTGTGGTTCTCCGTTGGTTCTTGGAAGGCTTCGGCTCCTAGCGCCCCCTCTCCCCACTCTTCTCCAATGAATGAGCTGAGGTCGTCCTCTGGTGCGTACCCTTGGTCCATCATGCGGGGCACATAGGCTTCCGGGAACGTTACCCCGAACACCTCGCCGTGGTGCCCCATGCTCCCTGTTGCTCCGCCCATGACGGCGTCCTGGAGATGACAATACGGCACGCGGCCGGGACCATGGGGGGTGACGCTTGCGTTCGTTCTTGTTGAGGGCGGCATGGGGGAGTTGGAGCCCCCTACGCCGCCGGCCGTGCTGATGTTGACGAAGCCCCCGGGCGTAGTCGATGGCGTGCGGATGTGGTGAGGTTCGCCGCGCGGCCCTGCAGTGGCCTGGGGAGGAAGCCGATAGCAGAAGGGTGGTGCTCCCAACGCTGTTGCATCCAGCAGCTCGGCAACACGCTCCAGCAGCGTATCCCGGCCGCTTTCCATCAGCCTGCACCGCAGCAGCTCCCTTGCCACGGTGAGCGTTGCCCGCATGTTTGCTTGCTCCCGCCATGAGTGCGGCGCCGTTGCTGCGGCATGACTCGCCGCTCTTGCCGCGGCTCGGACCTGTCGTGGGGTGAGGGTGGATGACGTCTGGCCGCGCTGCCCGTGGTCGGCGGGGTTTGGCGGCGCCCGCGCCGCCTGGAGTGCAGGGTCGAGACCTTCATGGGCGGCGGCCGCTGGTGGCCAGCCGCCAGCCGGGTCGTAGCCGGCCCTTGAATCGCCAGACATCATGGCTGGGGAGCATCGTCGAGCTGGCTAGCGGAGAAGAAGCTCAGGCGCACCCCTACCTGGCGCACCAAATGTCGGATGTGGGGTTCCGGCAAACCCTTAAGGTTCGAACACTGGGGTGCGCGCGAAGTCTCTCCCTCCTACCGATCTATGCTCTAGCTGGCTAAGATCTTGCAGATGAACTCGTCGAACTTGCAACACAGAAAGACACGAGGTTTATACTGGTTTGGGCCACCGTTGTGGTGTAATACCCTACTCCAGTGTGGTGGTGGTGGATTGCCTCTTGGGCTGATGATGAACTGTACAAGGGAAGAACAGCCTCCTGAGGTTGAGGTGTTCTTGTGCTTGTGAACTTGTGGCGTGAGGATCCATGCCCCTACAGTGGTGGCTAGCTCTACTTATATACGCCCTGGTCCTCTTCCCAAATATCGAGCGGGAAGGGAGCCAACAACGGCGGGCAAATTTGAAGGGGGGCAGCTAGTACAAGCTATCCTGACAAAAGCGGTCTTCCCTGCGAAAAGCCCTGGGGTGACGCCATCTTGGGCTCCACGATGACCTCCGCCTGGCCGTCCTCCTGGTCTTGGTCTCGTTGCACCAATATGGCAAACTTTGCCTGATGCCTCGGTACTCTTCGCCTGCGCTGGCCTCCTTAGCACCAAAGAGGAAATAGGGACGTTGCGCACACTGGCGCCTGCCTGGCACCCGCCTGGTACCGCTCGTCATGGCTCACGTCACGAGATCCTCGTGAGGTTTCCCTTGCCTTGATATCTCCGCTCCTCATGAGCCTGTCTGGCTAGGCCACTCCAGAGGAGGTCTTGCATCGTCCGCCTCGCGAGGCTTGGACCCTCGCGAGGGTCTTGGGTGTCTTGATGACGAAGATAGGCCGTACGGCCTGCTGCCTGGCCACGCTGTGGGCCGCAGGCTGGCAAGTCTGGGGACCCCCGTTCCCAGAACACCGACAATTACTTCTCTGCTAAATATTTTCCCACACATAAGAAACAAGCTGCTTTAAGGGATATATATATATATAATTTTGTGCAAATTGAAGAAGAGAGTCTCCCACAAGCTTGGGGGAGGCTTCTCCAATTACTTAATGCTTTGCCTGATCACCCTCTCAAGAAAAATTAAATACTTGATATCTTCTATAATGGACTAACCGATGCTTCCACAGACCACCTGGATAGTTGTGTTGGTTGTGTTTTCGGGGAAAGAACAGCTGATGAAGCTGAAATTCTATTGAATAATATGTTGACAAATGAAAATAATTGGACACTTCCTGAACCAACTCCTAAGCCAACTCCGAAGAAAAGGGGTATTCTATTTCTCAGTCCTGAAGATATGCAAGAGGCAAAGAAATCTATGAAGGAAAAAGGTATTGAAGTTGAAGATGTTAAGAATTTACCTCCTGTTGAAGAAATACATGGTCTTAATTTACCACCTATTGAAGAAACACATGGTCTTGATAACCCGACACAGGTAGTAAAGGTAAATTCTCTCTATAGATATGATAAAGCTGAAATCCCTCCTACTAAGTTTGCTAGCCAATGTTTGGATGAGTTTTATAATTTTATGGTTAAGCAAGAAAACTTCAATGCTTATTTTGGTAGACAATTAAAACGCAATGCTTTCATGATTGAACACTTGAGTGACTATATGTCTAGAGTTAAAGGTGAACTTAAACTCATTAGTAAACATGCTTCTATTATTCTTGGAAGACCCTTTTTGAACACTGCAGGGGCTGTTATTGATTGCAACAAAGGCAATGTCACTTTTCATGTTAATGGTAATGAGCATACGGTACACTTTCCGAGGAAACAACCTCAAGTCCATAGTATAAACTCTATTGGAAAAATTCCATCGATTATTTTTGGAGGTTTTGAATTTCCTCTACCTACTGTCAAGAAGAAATATGATATTCTTATTATTGGGGACGTGCATATCCCCGTTGAGGTAACCTAGTGCTATTCGAAAATTCTCCCGTTTCATGTGATTCGGAATGAGTTTGTTAACAAGACTTGATCAACCTTGTCAGTGGATTCCTTTTGATGAGCATGAGATGGATGAAGTTAGAAAGTACAACCTTCTGTACCCTCCTTTTACTTTCTGTTATTTAGTTGAAATAAAGTAAAAATAGTATTTTCTGTCTATTTCCTGAATTATCCATGCAATAAAAAAATACCCCGAAAATAGAAGTTCTCCAAATGCCCCGAAAATGAAATATGATTTTTTCTAGAATATTTGAGAATATTTGGCACTGAGAACACAGCAGGGGAGCAAGCACATGGCCACGAGGGTCCAGGGCGCGCCCCCTTCCTTGTGGGCCCATGGTGGCTCCCCTCCACTTATTCCAGCCACCACACACTCCTTCTTCCTCCCAAAAAATCACCAACCAGCTCAAGCACGAGTTCTTGCTCATTTTGCTGCGATTTTCGATCTCCTTGCTCAAAGCTCCACTCACAAAACTGCTTTGGGGGATTGTTCTTTGGTATGTGACTCCTCCAATGGTCCAATTAGTTTTGGTTCTAGTGCTTTATTCATTGCAATTTTTAGCTGCCTAGGTGACCATGTTCTTGAGCTTGCATGTCAAATTTATTTGGTCCCAAGTAGTTCTAATGCATGATATAGTCTCTAGGCACTTGTGGGAGTAGTTGCTACCAATTTGTTGAGTTTGGTTCACTTTTATTTGAGGTTACTAAAAATTTCAGTAATTTTCAAAAAATGATGAAAAGATTTTTGAGGGTTTCTTCGAGCCGAAGCTCGAAGGATAAGCAAAGTGAAGAAGAAGAGAGGCTCAAGTATAATCTCCCTCACACCACGGAAGTTCGGCCGTGTGAATGTCCTTGTGATGATTTCTTGAGAGGAGCTGGGGTTTATGATGATTTTTATGAGTTGGCTGAGAATGCAGGCCTCACCGACTTCCTCGGTGACCAACGCGAACAGTATCTCTTACTCACTAATATCTTTGTGCCAAATTTTCATTTCCATGCTAGGAGGTCACCACCTTCGGTGGATTATTATTTATATGATGAGTATAAGGAGATGACCCTTCGTGAATTTTGTGAGGTTTGCAAGCTGCCCTTTTCGGGTAGTGTAGAGGAACCACATCATGACGATGTGGAGGGGTTTATTGATACAATTGTGGTAGGGGAAACTAGGAATGTTTCCGATGCAAGAATTACTAGCATAAATTTTCCTGTTTTACGTTACTTTGCAATATTTTCTAGTAGATGCTTAATTGGTTGCGGAAACTGTGGCAACCTAAGTGCCCCCGATATTGTTTTTCTATGCCATGCCTTGTTTCGTGATGACACATTTAGTATGGGCGCTATTGTTAGAAAGCGGTTAAATCTTAAACGTACTAAGGGCCCCATCTTGGGAGGTATCTTCGCCTCGCGCCTTGCTGCACATTTTAGCATACCTATTAGACATTATGATAAAGAAGAAAAGTTGCTACCTCCTGTTTTTCTAGATTATAAGAGTATGGTAGCACATGATTTCATTGTTAAGAACAGGAAAAAGGAGCTTAACTATAGACTGATGTTTGATAAAAAATCAAACTGAGACTATTACTTTGCCTACTCCTTCCTTGTTTGACTTATCTGCAGGTAAGTACCTTGTTCCGCTGGAGGTCATTCACACCTACCGGAATCCCACATCAGCTAATAGCCAGATCTGGAACCACAATTTGTTCCTCCACGCCAGTCTGTTTACCAGTGGGACCCGGAGGAGGTTGCCAACCAGTGGCAACCCGAGGCTTCATCTCAGTACGACCCCAACTATAACTTTGGATATTCGCCAGCCAGCTGTATTATAGACCAACTTAGGCCAAAAGCCTAAGCTTGGGGGAGTACGTATTTCTCACCGACATTACATTCATGTTCACACACTCATTACTAGTTGTCGGTGCTCATACTCTTTCATTGTACTATCCATGCTAGTTTATTTTCCTTTTTATGCTTTCTTCTTGTGTGTTTGAAAAACTTTAAGAAAAAACAAAAAAATTAGTAGTAGCTTTTAGCTAGTTTACTTTCTTGTTGTAGTAGTAATAATTAAAAGAAAACCCAGAAAGATTTCATGTTCTTCTTTTGCTTGTTGGGAGCTTTCCCGTGTAAATAGTTTTATTTCTTTTCTTTTCTTTGGGGGTCGAGAGGAGAAGACCATAATGAAAATGTTGAAGTGGCTCTTATATGCATTATTCTTGATTTAACCAAGAGCCCCTATTGTCTTGTCTTCTCCTGTTTATTGAATGCTCGTAGATTCCAGCTTAGTCCAATGCATGTGCACTATTATTATTATTCAAATCGTTCGATCGTGCAAATGAAAGGCAATTATATATGATGAAATCATTGAGAAGAGAAAAGCTGGTATGACCTCGACCTCTCTTGTTTTTGTAAATATGATTAGTTCATCGTTCCTGATTCAGCCTATTATGAATAAACATGTTTGCAATGACAATTAGAGATTATAGTTGCTTATGCCATGCTTAATTAGCTAGGAGTTTATAATGGTTTATCTTGCATGCCAACATGCTATTAAAATGATTGTGATGTGGTATAGTAGGGTGGTATCCTCCTTTGAATGATTCGAGTGACTTGACTTGGCACATGTTCACACATGTAGTTGAAACAAATCAACATAGCCTTCACGATATCTATGTTCATGGTGGATTATATCCTACTCATACTTGCACTCAATGTTTATTAATTTTAATGCATGTTCATGACTGTTGTCGCTCTCTAGTTGGTCGCTTCCCAGTCTTTTTCTAGCCTTCCCTTGTACTAAGCGGGAATACTGCTTGTGCATCCAATCCCTTAAACCCCAAAAAATTTCGATATGAGTCCACCATACCTTCCTATATGCGGTATCTACCTGCCGTTCCAAGTATTTTTTTTATGTGCCAAACTCCAAACCTTCAAATGAAATTATGTTTTGTTTGCTCGAATAGCTCATGTACCAACTAGGGCTGTCTGTATATTCCATGTTAGGCGGGTTATTCTCAAGAGGAGTGGACTCCGCTCCTCACTCACGAGAAAATGGCTGGTCACCGGGATGCCCAGTCCCATGCTTTAAGCAAATCAAATCAAAATAATTGCAAACAAAACTCCCCCCGGATTGTTATTAGTTGGAGGCACCTGTTGTTTCGGACAAGCCATGGATTGATGTTTGTTAGTGGAGGGGGAGTATAAACTTTACCATTCTGTTTGGGAACCGCCTATAATGTGTGTAGCATGGAATATATCGCCATCTCTCGGTTGTTACGCTGACAATGAAAGTATACCGGTCACAATATTATTTATCTCCATTCAAAAATCGAGCTCTGGCACCTCTACAAATCCCTGCTTCCCTCTGCGAAGGGCCTATATATTTACTTTTATGTTAAGTCATCACCCTCTTATTAAAAAAGTACCAGCTAGAGAGCACCGCTGTCATTTGCATCCATTACTATTAATTTATATTGGGTATGACTATGACTGGATCTCTTTTACCATGAATTACAATGTTTAGTCAGTCCTTGATCTTTAAAGGTTCTCTGCATTTATGTTTTGCGGTCTCAGAAAGGGCTACCGAGATACCATCTTGTTATATCATATCATGATCGTTCTGAGGAAGTGTTGTCATCCGAGATTTATTATTATTGCTCGCTAGTTGATTATGCCATTGATATGAGTAAACATGATACCTAAGTGTTATTGTGAATATGGTTACTTCATAATATTTGCTGAAAACTTGAATGTTGGCTTTACATATTTACAACAACAAGAGCAAACAGAGTTTGTAAAAGTTTTTTCTTTATCACTTTCAGTTTATCAACTGAATTGCTTGAGGACAAGTAAATGTTTAAGCTTGGCGGAGTTGATACGTATCCAACGTATCTACTTTTCCAAACAGTTTTGCCCTTGTTTTGGACTCTAACTTGCATGATGTGAATGGAACTAACCCGGACTGACGCTATTTTCAGCAGAATTGCCATGATGTTATTTTTGTGCAGAAACAAAAGTTCTTGGAATGACCTGAAACTTCACGGAGATTATTTTTGGAAATAATAAAAAATACTAGCGAAAGAATCAAGGCCAGGGGGCCCACACCCTGTCCACGAGGGTGGGAGGCGCGCCTGCCCCCCTGGGGGCGCCCGCCTGCCTCGTGGGTCCCGTGGTGCTCCACCGACCTCAACTCCAACTCTATATATTCACGTTCGAGGAGAAAAAAATCAAAGAGAAGGATTCATCACGTTTTACGATACGGAGCCGCCGCTAAGCCCTAAACTCTCTCGGGAGGGCTGGTCTGTAGTCCGTTCGGGGCTCTGGAGAGGGGAATCTGTCGCCATCGTCATCATCAACCATCCTCCATCACCAATTTCATGATGCTCACCGCCGTGCGTGAGTAATTCCATCGTAGGCTTGCTGGACGGTGATGTGTTGGATGAGATTTATCATGTAATCGAGTTAGTTTTATTAGGGTTTGATCCCTAGTATCCACTATGTTCTGAGATTGATGTTGCTATGACTTTTCTATGCTTAATGCTTGTCACTAGGGCCCGAGTGCCATGATTTCAGATATGAACCTATTATGTTTTCATGAATATATGTGAGTTTTTTATCCTATCTTGCAAGTCTATAGTCACCTACTATGTGTTATGATCCGGCAATCCCGAAGTGACAATAATTGGGACCACTCCCGGTGATGACCATAGTTTGAGGAGTTCATGTATTCACTGTGTGTTAATGCTTTGGTCCGGTACTCTATTAAAAGGAGGCCCTAATATCCCTTAGTTTTCCAATAGGACCCTGCTACCATGGGAGGGTAGGACAAAAGATGTCATGCATGTTCTTTTCCATAAGCACGTATGACTATATTCGGAATACATGCCTACATTACATTGATGAATTGGAGCTAGTTCTGTGTCACCCTATGTTATAATCATTGCATGAATAATCGCATCCGGCATAATTCTCCATCACCGATCCAATGCCTACGAGATTTTCACATATTGTTCTTCGCTTATTTACTTTTCCGTTGCTACTGTTACAATCACTACAAGACCCAAAAATATTACTTTTGCTACCGTTACCACTACTATCATACTACTTTGCTACTAAATACTTTGCTGCAGATATTAAGTTATCCAGGTGTGGTTGAATTGACAACTCAATTGTTAATACTTGAGAATATTCTTTGGCTCCCCTTGTGTCGAATCAATAAATTTGGTTTGAATACTCTACCCTCAAAAACTGTTGTGATCCCCTATACTTGTGGGTTATCAATCATCACAGGTTTCCTTTTCTCATCCCTTGGCGGGCTTTCCATGGTTCCAAAAGGGTTTGTCGGGGCAGTTTGCTTCACCACCTCGGCCCTTACCGCCAGCGAAATTCTGACCTTTCTCCTTATCAGGCTTCTCATACTCTGCTTTCTGTTTCTTGACAAGCTGCTCGACTTGATAGTACTCTTGAAGGTTGTGGCCCTTGGTCCGATAAATCTTGCAGTAAGTCCCATCACCTTTCCCGGCTTTCTCGGCAGCCGCGGCCTCACGGCAGTCAGCGCACACGGCAGCTTCCTTGTCGGGGGCCTCAGCTTTGGCCTTCTTGCCGGTACTAGGCCTACCAGATCCTTCAACAATCATCACTACCTTATCTCTTCGCCTCTTACTATGCTTCTTGCTCTTCTTTTGATCGGTTGATTGATCATCATCTTCTGAATCAACATTGGTGCAATCTTACTCTCCGGGCAACCTCCTTCCCTCCTCCATCTGAGCACACTTATCCAATAATGTGTAAAGCTCATTCACACACTACAAAAAAAAGACACATCCGTGACATTTTGGGCCGAACGGAATTTTTTCTGTCATACATATGACACTTCTATGACGATAATTGTGACAAAACCCGGTATCATCATAGAGGTGGTGGGCTCCTACTTCTATGACAAAAAATCATGATGTAAAATGGGCTTTTCATCCCGGGCGGTCAGAGACACAGCTGCATGACATTCTTTGGGCCGCCCATGACAGTAAAAAACCGTGGTAGAAGCGAGGGGAGGAAAATTTGGGAGTTCGCGGTTACGGTAGGAGGTCGGGGCCGAAGCGATGCTGCTTTCTCTCGTGACACGTGCGAGGCATTGGCTCTAATCAACCCAAGCGAGACGTTGGGCTCTAATCGAACCCGGCGATTGCAGCGCAGTTACATCGTTATCGAACCCGAGCGATTGATCGATGGGTGTTAATCGAACCCGATCGAGTGATTCTTCACTATCACGCTAATCAAGTCGATCGATTGGATGAACAAAGGAGCGCTGGGGGTGGATGAACAGTGAGAGGTGGCGTTGCATCTGGATGAACAGGACCCCGTGGTGTGGAGGGTTGGATGAACAGTAGACGGTGGGGTGGCCGTGGAGGGGTGGATGAACAGGACCCCGTGGTGTGGAGGGCTGGATGAACAGTAGACGGTGGAGGGGTGCCCGTGGAAGGGTGGTTGTACAGACCCCGTGGTGTGGAGGGCTGGATGAACAGAGACGGTGGAGGGGTGCCCGTGGAAGGGTGGTTGAACAAGAGCGGTGGAGTAGCGGCGGTGGAGGCTGGATGAACAGGAGCCTGTGGAGGCTGGAGGAGGTCGACGGTAGCCCGTGGAGGCCGGAGGAGGTCGACGGTGGAGATGAATAAGATCCCGTGGAGTCCCGCCTTGCGGCACGCCACACACCTCCCGATGAATAGGACCCCTGCTTCGACCGTAGTACTCCAACACAAGTCCGCTTGGCCCGCTTTTACGGCACGCCACACCCTCCCGATCAACAGGACCCTATTTCGATCGTAGGGAGGTCCGCTTTCTCCGCTTTTGGCACGCCACACCTCCCGATCAACAGGACCCCCTGCTTCGACCGTAGGAGGTCCGCTTCTCCGCTTTGGCGGTACGCCACACCCTCCCGATCAACAGGACCCCTGCTCCAAACGTAGGGAGGTTCGCTTCCTCCGTAGCGGTACGCCAGCCTCGCTTCCATCGCCGTTTCCATCCAAGCCGTTGGCTCCCACGCCGCCTGCTGCTCCCCGATGAACACGACGCATTCCGTTGCCTCCCGATGAACACGACACATTCCGTTGCCTCCCCGTGAACACGACGCATTCCGTCGCCTCCCCATGAACACGACGCATTCCGTTGCCTCCCCATGAACACGACGACGACGTTGTTTCTCCGTTCCGACCCAGCCATGTACACGAGCCATGGTCGTATGTATGCACGAGTAGGCGTCCGAGACCCTGCCCGTATGTAATGACGCGGGTCAGATTTTCTTTCTTGCACCCTCGCCGTTTATGCGTGACGTGTACATGCTACATGCGCGCCTCTACATCCACCAAGATATATGTACGCATATCGCCAGACCAGAATGACAACGCTACGTACGCTTCGACCAGGTGGGTCCCGACTGTCAGGCACTTCCTTGCGTGCGGAGATGTAGCTGGTGGGTCCCAGCAGTCAGGGAGGCGAATCATTTTTTTTGCTCGGACGCACTTCCTTGCATGCGAAGATGTAGCTGGTGGGTCCCAGCAGTCAGGGGGCGAATCGTTTTTTTCGGACGCACTTCCTTGCATGCGAAGGTGTCGCTGGTGGGTCCCAGCGGTCAGGGGGGCGAATCATTTTGTTTTTTTGCCCGAATGCACTTCCTTGCGTGCAAAGATGTAGCTGGTGGGTCCCAGCAGTTAGGGGAAACGTTTTTTTCGTGAAATACAGTAGCCCGTCCGGTGGGTCCCAGCTGTCAGGAGGAGGAATCATTATTTTCCGCGTAATAAGGAGGCACTTCCTTGTTACGGCCGTGGACCCAGCTGTCAGCCTCTCCACCCACAGTCCATGTCCGATGGAATTCGTTCCTTGACCACGTTGACCATGCCGCGCCGAGAGCACCATGGCGGTGGACGACGGCGAGGCCTAGGAAGGGACGACGGGAGCCGGGAAGACGCTGGCAGCGAAGCCCGCCAAGCGGAGTACGAGGGTTAATCGTTCACCGCGCTGTTGTGAGGCTGCCGTCACCGCAGTGGCCCGGCAAGCGGTGGGAATAGTAGGCGGTGAGGCCTCCGCGGCAAAGACACCGCCACGGAGGCAGGAGCATGCGGCACGACCGGGCGCTGCTTTGGGCGGCCGGAGCAAGAAGACCAGAGGTTGAAGAAGCACTACGGCCGTTGGATGGACATCAGACGTCACCGGAGCTAGAATCGCTCATATTGACTAAAGTTGACAAAGGCCCCCATCCCACCAACTTAGTAGGCCCATTAAGTCAGCCTCCCACCATGGTGGGTCCCAGCTAGCGTGGGGAGTATTCATTTTTGTGCATAATAAGGAGGCACTTCCGGGTCCGAAATGACAATGGGGGAACGTTTTTTTCACGAAATGCGCTGACCCGTCTGGTGGGTCCCAGCAGTCAGGGGGGAAACGTTTTTTTCGTGAAATAAGTTAGCCCGTCCGGTGGGTCCCCGCTATCAGGTGGAGGAATAATTATTTTGCGCGTAATAAAGAGGCACTTCCTTGCGCCGCTTGGACCCAGCTGTCAGCCTCTCCATGTACAGTACTCTTCCGATGGAAGTCGGTCGTTGACCATGTTGACCACGCCGCACCGAGAGCACCAGGGCGGTGGTATGGACGACGGCGAGGCCTAGGAAGGGGACGACACGGAGCCGGGGAAGACGCAGCAGTGGAAGCCCGCGCGGAGAGGAGTATGAGGGTTCACTGGTTCGGCTGCGGTGTGAGGCTGCCATCGCCGCAGAATAACAGGGGGTGTGTGTGAGTAGAGGGATGGTCTGGCCAGCGGTGGGAGTAGTACGAGGCGGTGAGGCCTCCATGCATCACAGCCGCCACGGGAGGCGTGAGCACGCGACACTATTGTGCACTGCTTTGGGCGGCCGGAGCAAGAAGACCAGAGGTTGAAGAAGCACTACGGCCGTTGGATGGACATCGCATTTATCACTGCAGCTAGAATCGTTTATATTTACTAAGTTGACAAAGCCCTTGGTACGCGTCAACTTAGTAGGCCCGCAGCTCGGATTTGGCAGAGAACATATAGCCCATTTGCAATTTGTAAGAATGTACAGCCAATTTTTTAATTCTAATGGAATTTACTACAGCCCATTTACAGTTTGTTAAAAGTACAGCCCAACTTCTAGCTAGGACAACGATAAATAATTTCAAACAACCGCTCAAAACAGAATTCAAAAAAAATCCCACATTTTGATGGGATTTGAAATATTTTTATCCGAAATTTCTAGTCAGGTTAAATATAATTTCAAAATAAAGTTGTATTACGTTAAAATCCAACGAAATATTATGGCTAACAAGTAATGAAATTAAATTTTCCAAATTCCAAAAATAATATATTTTTCAAACTAATTACGTGTTTGGTGCATAGTAATTGCCCGCTTATTATAATTACATCCCATTTATTATTTCTTAAAGTCCATTTTCTTGTTAAGCCTAATGCATACCTCCTAGGAAACTTTGCAGCCAGGGCGGATAACAAGTTGACCCGGATATTGTGTACAACTCATTGGCCCAGCTTGCATTGCCGATGTTGAAAAAAGGCACGTGGTAGTACAAAGACAACCTAACATGGTTACTCAGCCCACATTCAAATGATCACTGAAAGGCCCAAACAAGGCTTCAGACAACTTTTTGAAGTCACTGAGCTCAGTTAATAACTTAAGAAAAAAGATAGATTTCAGTGGAACCTAATTAAAAGCTGTCACGAGCAAATAAATAATTCAACGGGTCCCACTTGTGCGTGTGCACGTGTGTGTGTGTGTGGGAGAGACAGAGAGATAGAGAGAGAGACCCATCGGTCGATGCTCGTAAATACATCTTTCAGCCATATGCATTGCTGATGCTCAGTAAAAACTTATATAGTTGACACAATCATATAGAACATCATAGCACACTGAACTTGCATACAAAAATTTCACGCAGGTTGCACAATCAGGATGGAAGCAGTGGATTGCTACGGGAAGGGCTATGTTGAAACCAACGAAGTCGTACATAATGGTTCATCGTCTTTATAAATGACGGGGAAATATCTTGAATGTTGTGCAAAGAAAACACACAGACAACACAATAAGTTCTGCTAGCACATTAAGTTGACGATCTGACCCTTTGTAAAAAAAGTTCAGTACAAAATTAGAACAGGTCACAATCAAATGTACTGGCATATCAGTGCTTTAGACCCATAGCTCGGATTTAACTAGTACTATCTGACAAGATTCAGTTGTTACCTCAAATTAGAGCACATCTAGGAAGCCAGCCCTGCCTCTTCTCCCAAAGAAGCAGTGGCCTCCGCCGCGCGATAGAGTAGGCCCTGTGCCATCCATCGTTCCGAGCAACACGGGGAAAGTCTGACGTTGACTCCTGTAATGGGCGTCGACGTTGGACCTCGCACCACCGGCGCGGCAGGACTTCATTGATGGATTGACCACTTCTTTGACATGCACGAACACTCGACATGGTACATCCCTAACGTGGTCCGCGGCAGCCTTGGTGGCAACGAATAGTACAACCCCGGTTCCTGCACCGGTATCTCAACACCAATCACCTTCGTTATGGTGGACGGCTTCTTCATCCATGCCATAACCGTCAGAGCCCAGCTGTCTGGAGGAACAAACATACTTACAAGCTCACCTCCAAGGTCGTTGATAAGCTCGTTCATGGACTCGCTGTTCCAAGCACGTCGAGGCATGCCGTGGAAGGTAAGCTTTGTTAAAAACTCAAGCTCAGAGGGCACCAAGCGCCATCATGGGTGCCACCGATCAAATCTCACCAGCGCGCCATCGCAGAACAAACGCCGGGAAGATTCAAACACACGACTGCAATCGAAAGTTGTCCGGAACCTGACGAAGAAATCAGCCGGTGGCGGACAGACTTCGACGAGCAAGTCACTTGTTTGGATGCCGTGCGCAATGCCAAGAGCTTTGACAAGGTCGCCCAAATGAGACGGGAGGCCGGGTCGCCGTTGATGGTTACCATCAGCACTTTGCCGACAAACTGGTCGTCAAGCGCCGCCATGCCATCGTTGAGCGACAAAGACGCAATGAGCGAAGGCAGGACGGACTCGTGATCTCCGGCTCGGAGATCCGCGCTGACCGGGCGACATGATAGTGCGCTTGAGCATGTGGAGTACAGAGGGGGATTTGGGGAACTGGAGTAGGAATCGAGATTCCAGAGGTGGGGGAGGGCGGGAGACTGGGATGAAAAGGTAGCATGAATTTCGAGCACGCCGCCAATATGCTCTCGGTGCTAAGCGCACGAAAACACCGGTGGCGCCCACATGTCGGCCTAAGAGTCCTTATTCTTTCTTTTTTGGAGAGCCCGACCTTTTTTTCAGGATCTTTTGAGAGCCCGGCCTGAGAGTCATAATTGACTTGTTTGGCATTGTGTTGCTACTCGGCCCATATTCAACGACACCTCACTGGCCCAAACAAGTGTACATCATCGAAAAGACAGTGAGCTCAAATTATATAACTTGAAAAAAGGAGATATACTCTGAACACTGGAGAATGGTGATGCCCTCATTTAGCCCACTAGTAGTTCGAGACAATAAACAGTTCGAAACAACGATATATACAACATTCAAACACTGACTAGTGACTACTATCGACATAAACAAAGAAGACATGATAGTTCATAAGAAGTCTTGCTACACCACCAAAACGCACCCATCTCGAGGCCGGACTCTCGTGATCCGCATTGAGAATGACATTCTAAATGAAGCAACTATTACATAGAAAGAGTGACATAGACGAGGATGACCAAATGACAAGGAATATGCATAACAAAAGAAAGAACTACCCATCCGTAACCAGCAAAGAAAGACAACCAAGCCATTCGAAGAGATGATCCAACACCATCATAATTTGCAGCCCCGCTTCAGCGACCAATGATCCGGAGACACCAGTACTCCACCCTTTCGATGCAACATCCCAATTATCTATCAACCTGAAGGCTTGAACCACATCACTTCATGTCGTAATTAAGACATCCAAGGATCAAAGTTAATCCGGATGCCTTTGTCATTCTCACCTTCTTTTGGCTGCAGGCTGTATCGTTGACAATCAGGGGAGTTTGCTCCTGAACTCCTAGGGCTCGCCGTAGACACAGCTTTTCCATAGCAAATGTAGAGCCTCTCCGCCATCAAGGTCCTTGCCAACGGTGATCTCCTCGTTAATCGGATAATTGAGTCCGAGAAACAGAGAGTGTGAACCAAGGCTGTTTACCCGCCCAACTAAAAATCCTAAAGGCCCCAACAAGCTGGTATCCTCGCTCATAGACGTAATAGCCATCGTCCGGATACTCACGTATTACACGGTGCTTGTATACAAGGGGTTTTTTGCAATATAACTTTTCCGCTCATGTGTCCGAATGATCATCAGCCTTTTGTCATCGCTCGATCGAGCAAGGAACCAGCTTGTCCTTCCCTGCTTTTTGGCAAAGGTGGTGTGATTACAAAGGGCGTAAATCGAGGGACACCGCATCATATCAAAAAGGACAGTGCATTGTTAATGTAAGATCAGCATTGTTCGTAGTATGAGTAGGATAATGCAAGAAACAACATTGATATGTCCTCGTTGAACCGGGAGGAAAATACAGGAAATGTATA
This sequence comes from Aegilops bicornis, assembly GCA_021605145.1. NCBI lineage: Eukaryota > Viridiplantae > Streptophyta > Magnoliopsida > Poales > Poaceae > Aegilops > Aegilops bicornis. Next base: position 345,456,487 of record CM038670.1, read on the forward strand.
TTGGGTTCGAATATAGAAGTGCCATGCATGGTTATGCTCATGTTATCTCGCAATCGATTCTTCATGTGAAACTACCATGGCATGCATGTTATGTAATCATGTTCGGCCCTCACAAACAAATTCTTCAAGGTAACTAATGCACCATGGATTGTTATATACCGTGTTCTGTGGGCAAAAATTTGTGAGGATATTATTCTAGCCATTGATTGTCAAGGGCTAATATAGGTATGTACACATGGTAAGCATTGTAGGATTTCACTACTTCCAAATATAGAGTTCTCCATATGCACATTTACTTCCCTAATGTATGGTTAGATGAAACCAACAATGTGGTGCATGTTTCTACATCATGAAAATGAGGAAACTAACATGGCCATTGATACACACTCATATTTAGTAGTAGTATATAGATTATTGTAAAATAAGGATAATATCCATATATTCCTAACCGTTTGATTATTCAGGGTACAAATTGGCTGTAATGACATGGTCACAATCGCATGAATTAACTCATTCCAAATATAGCTGATTTACGGCGTCTCTAATATATTGCCACAATTCTACTCATATTCTGCTCAAACAGGGATATGACAATCATCACAAAAAGTTCAAACAGTGTCATGGCGTCATCATTAACATGAGACGGAAACAACTTACACACGTCGTCCCAGCAATACATGGTGCCATCTGCTTTGTCGATCACGTAGATGATGCCATTATGTTCAATAGCATCACAGAAGTGTGTATCAGCTTTGACGATGATCCACTGCGAGCCGAGTTGTCTCCAGCTAAAGAAGGCACCGCAGAAAGATAGGCTTAACTGTGGTCGAACAAGGCAATTAGCTTGAAGTCCGTGATAATTCGCATGTCGTGTGGGCACTTGGTAGATTACAATCTTCGCAAAACAAGGTCCGCCTAACCGACGTAGTAATCTAGATGACTTGGACCGCGATGGTAATACTCTATATAATCCAACGGAGGAAGGATAATCTCATGGGAGGTCCGGAAGTTCACGAGCACCAACTTTTTACCGCCTTCTCTCAAGGCAGCCATCCAAAGGGGAGTTCATGCCGACCCAAAGTACATACCTTCCAAGAAGTTTCGGGCGATGGTGATCGGATCGATGTCGAGGGAAATGATGTACAGCGACACACTACATACCTGCAAAGAAGTTTCGGCTAATGGAGATCGGATTGAAGTCGAGGGGCATCATGCAAGTCTCCGTATCATGGTGAGCCAATCTCGCAAGACCAGATAGCAGCAAGGTGGTGTCTTGAAAAGCTTAGGCCTCGCTTCGACGATGGCCGTGTGCATGTCCCTCGAGCATGCAGCCAGCCGCAGGGCGGTCAACATATCCATACACAAACAATAGAGGTCGAGGATGTCACTGGGGAGATTCCTCCAATCGCGGCTCATATGGATGTTGCGCGGTAGGCGTTCAACCATGGTGGAGTGGAGTTTGGAAGGCGGCTTGATTTACGGGGGAGAAGGATGTCGGTGCTGGAGCGGCTAGCGAGGGAATAGTGGTACTGGGGGAGGCGAGTGAGGCGACGGTACACGGGGGCACAGTGAGATGGAGACGGAGATGGAGAGGAGAAGGAGATGGAGATGGAGTGGTGCTATGGGAGCAGAGAGGGAGACGAGGCGAGGCACCAATGTGTTGTACAACAAGCGGTGACAGATCGCACGACGGTGCATGTGGTGAGGCTGACTTTGGTAACCCGAACACGCCGCCTCGCCTGGACTAGTGTCAGGCGCAGGGTGTTGTCACTTCACTATGAGGACCGGATGAATAGTATTTGGACCATCAAGTGTACCATTAGCTTGTACTACTACTACTAGTAGTAGGAACATGAGTACTCCAAAGATTGTATAGCGGAAATAGGTCTCCTGTGCTAGCATGCCTGTTCACTTCATCATTCAGGTATCATCCATATTGCGAGCAGAACCAAATTCTCGTGCATGCCCAATCAACGCCCTGCCGTGATGCATGAGTGGTCGTTCTGGTGCATCAAGGACGACATGCAGATTGTTCCACACTTGAGAAGAGGAAAAATGGAAAGGTAGAACGTGGCAGCAGAGGAAGAGAATGATGGCTAATGAGGCTGGGAGGGGATCGAGCAGGAAGTTAATGCTCCACGCCTAAAGTTTTTGGGAAAACCTGATGTTCATAAGGTGACTTATACTCACCTAAACGGAGGGAGTATTCCTTAACCGTAGAATGTTGTGTCTCCCACTCACGCTACCAAAAAAGAAGCTACGACACATTTTTTTATCTGTTTGCATACGCCTATCGTGAAGGATGGGCACGCATACCTAACAGGTACGACTCCTCGCCTACCCAAGCATAGCCTTTTCGCTTAGTCTACCTAGCCATCTAATCAATCGTCAAGACGCCACTTCTCCCATTTACTTCTCCATCGGAACGATTTCGCTTCGGCTTCTTCACCTCCCCTTCGCCTTCATTTGCATCCAAACCCCACTGCTGCTCACATTGTTTTAACCTCTTTAAATAATCATCTACTACTTCAGTTAGACTAGCCATCTAATCCTAATTATCCAAACCATAGCCCTCCGCTCCAACGGTTCCAAATGGCTAAAGAGATCGAGATGCAGGTTTTAGCGCCCAACATGTCCTCGTCGAAGGCTCGATGCAAGATAGTTGCCACTGCCACCGTCCCACCCAAGGGTAAGAAGAAGAAGAAGAAGAAGAAGAAGAAGAAGAAGAAGAAGAAGAAGAAGAAGAAGAAGAAGAAGAAGAAGAAGAAGAAGAAGAAGAAGAAGAAGAAGAAGAAGAAGAAGAAGAAGAAGAAGAAGAAGAAGAAGAAGAAGAAGAAGAAGAAGAAGAAGAAGAAGAAGAAGAAGAAGAAGAAGAAGAAGAAGAAGAAGAAGAAGAAGAAGAAGAAGAAGAAGAAGAAGAAGAAGAAGAAGAAGAAGAAGAAGAAGAAGAAGAAGAAGAAGAAGAAGAAGAAGAAGAAGAAGAAGAAGAAGAAGAAGAAGAAGAAGAAGAAGAAGAAGAAGAAGAAGAAGAAGAAGAAGAAGAAGAAGAAGAAGAAGAAGAAGAAGAAGAAGAAGAAGAAGAAGAAGAAGAAGAAGAAGAAGAAGAAGAAGAAGAAGAAGAAGAAGAAGAAGAAGAAGAAGAAGAAGAAGAAGAAGAAGAAGAAGAAGAAGAAGAAGAAGAAGAAGAAGAAGAAGAAGAAGAAGAAGAAGAAGAAGAAGAAGAAGAAGAAGAAGAAGAAGAAGAAGAAGAAGAAGAAGAAGAAGAAGAAGAAGAAGAAGAAGAAGAAGAAGAAGAAGAAGAAGAAGAAGAAGAAGAAGAAGAAGAAGAAGAAGAAGAAGAAGAAGAAGAAGAAGAAGAAGAAGAAGAAGAAGAAGAAGAAGAAGAAGAAGAAGAAGAAGAAGAAGAAGAAGAAGAAGAAGAAGAAGAAGAAGAAGAAGAAGAAGAAGAAGAAGAAGAAGAAGAAGAAGAAGAAGAAGAAGAAGAAGAAGAAGAAGAAGAAGAAGAAGAAGAAGAAGAAGAAGAAGAAGAAGAAGAAGAAGAAGAAGAAGAAGAAGAAGAAGAAGAAGAAGAAGAAGAAGAAGAAGAAGAAGAAGAAGAAGAAGAAGAAGAAGAAGAAGAAGAAGAAGAAGAAGAAGAAGAAGAAGAAGAAGAAGAAGAAGAAGAAGAAGAAGAAGAAGAAGAAGAAGAAGAAGAAGAAGAAGAAGAAGAAGAAGAAGAAGAAGAAGAAGAAGAAGAAGAAGAAGAAGAAGAAGAAGAAGAAGAAGAAGAAGAAGAAGAAGAAGAAGAAGAAGAAGAAGAAGAAGAAGAAGAAGAAGAAGAAGAAGAAGAAGAAGAAGAAGAAGAAGAAGAAGAAGAAGAAGAAGAAAACGCTGCACCAAAGCAGGAGGGCATTATGGATGGATGAACTATTTCCTCTCTTGCAAAAAAATTATTCCTCCTGTATATTGATATAGATGGACTATTTCGATGGTGTGCATGTCTTTGGAACAGAGTAGTAGCGTGGGTCCGCTTTGACTATAAGGAACTATTTATCCGCATATATAGCTTTCTCTCGCTACTCCTTCAAGTGATCGGTATGCAAGACATGTGTCCGTGAGACATGACAGCTTTGTCCATGGAAGTTCAACTACGGCGATCATCACGTTTCATCTCGCGATTCCCACGACGCCTCTCCAACCCACGGCATCACGCCCCCCGACATGCGCCTCAACCCTCTCGGCCGCACCGCACCTGTGCCTTTGTGTGCATGACATGTGGGCCACCTAAAATGCGGCGAGCATCAAGTTTCCACCACAGCCCACCATGATTCCCATGACGCCATTAACCCCATGAAACCACACGCCCCCGACCAAGGCTCACCCTCTTGGCCCCATCGCCTTCCGCCGGGAGCATTACATGTGGACCACCACCTATCGGGTCCACATGTTATCGACTCAAAGGTAGGTGTAGTATAGGCCAAGCTCACCCGACGGCCCCGAGAGGGAATGTAACCTCAAGGCCAGGCTTGTGGTGCTCCCAAAGACGAACTCGTGCCAAACTCGAGATTTGTTTCTTTTACTATACATGCACGCAACGATTTAATGGACATTGTAATCTCAACATGTGATGGGGAGCTCTAAATTTGAATTTAAAACTTATAAAACGAAAAAGATTCAAAACAAATAAACCGGGAGAGAGGGAGTATATCGAGGATGTGTCCCATACAAAATAAGTCCTCGGTTTGTCACCGCTAAGATGCGTTAGAAAGGAGCACAGCCTTCCTACTCAGACGGCAACAAATCGCCGCAGACAAAGATGGTCCGCCTTTGACCGCCATGTGCAAGGTTCGTATATCTTATTCAATCTCACCGTGGTTCCATCATACCAATTCATGCGGTGGCTGCTGCATGGCTGATCCCAATGTTGGAAAAAGGTTCTACGGAACGGTGTCACCGTTGTAAATGTTGTGCAAATTGATGTTGGTACCCTCCCGCACATATGCAAGCCAATCTCCACTCAAGACCGAGCCTAGCCTCGTGAAACAAAGGTGGGGGAGAATTAGGAAATGGACACGGAACTAGTCTTTAGAATGCATTTACTACTTGATCAAACTCATCTTACCTGCTCATTGAGGAAATCCGAGTGCCCCTCAACGCCGGCATCTCAAGGGGCGCTAACTTGCAACTACGGCCACGCCGCTACCGGAGAGACCCCAAGGAAAGATCCTCGTATGCTCCACGGAACATCAAGATGCATTTGTATGAGTAGTTTATCTTGTGAGAGAAAAAGATGAACGAGGGAAGGCCTCTAGAGATAGAGATGGACACTACTACTACCAATGTGTCCGTCTGCATGCTGTAAATGGATCCAAACTAGTAGAATAATACTTGTTCACGTGTTTGAAATATAAACACTCTAGTTTTGATATACATGTGTCGCCAGACACATAGCTTGTCCATGGAAGTTGAACCACGGCGACCATCACGCTTCTTGTTTCTACCATCGCCACACCCACACGTGATTCCCACGACGCCGCTTCCAACCCACGGCACGACGCTCCCCGACGTGGACATGGATCCTCCGACATGGCTATCACCGCTTTGCCTCGCCTTTCCTTCACGATGTGTGGGATCCACGCTATGGGTCCCACATGTTAGTGATGTAATGGTAGGATTGTTCGTGCCCTCATCCCTCTCGCCCCACCGCCTTCCTCCGCTTTTGTGTGCATGACATGCGGACCAAATGAATCAAGGGCGACCATCAACTTTCTACCACAAACACACCTGATTGGACGCGGTTTGCCCGCTCAACAGGTTCGATCCGCATCTCGCACCATCGAATTTTCATCCAGGGTTGTGACACATTTCGTCCCGCATCAATCCTCACCTGGAGTACTTATGTACTACATGTAGTACCCGCCGGTGTGGCCATCTACGCCAGAACGCCTCGACGCCCACAGGCACCTCGCCACGGCCACGCCACTACCGGCCGGTTCATCTCGAATGAGTGAGTCGCGAACCACGCCACCACCATGAGAATGACATGTGGGCCAGCCGCATTTAAGGTCCGCATGTCATTGACTCATAGGTCGGGCACTAAGCCACTGAAGTTCGGTCCCGCGGGACCCTAGAGGGAAATGTAACTCCTGCGGCAGGCCTTGTGGTGCTCCCGCAGTACGAGCTCGTGCCAAAACTGGAATTTGTTTCTTACTACTACCAACTAGTACTAGTAAGGTACACGTGCATTGCACGCATGAGATTCTGGTGGTTTGTGCATTATGCTTCTACATGTGGAGTTTTCTGGATTCTAACATGTGGCAAAATCTGGTGGAATGTAAGGTTAGGCAAGTTTGATTAACTTAGGTGAGTGTTTGGTTCAATCCACACTAAGGCCCCACGTGGCATACACACAAAAAATGTGGCAAGATTCCCTTAGGCTTGCCAACTTGTGGCTCTGATTTTGAAGAACTAATAACTTTGCCTAAGCTTATTTGTGGCAAAGTTAGTCATGAATTAAGTTCAACCATGGAGTCTTCTAGATTATACATGTATGTAATCTGTGGATGATATCCAACCGCCAGTAGTGCTCGGATTTGCCATCTTTGTACTGTCAGATTGGCTTCATCCAACGACCAACTTTCAAAAAAATTCACACACTATATAGGTGGTATAGATATAGATGTGCCGTTCTGTTGCAATGGATCCAAAGTATATCTATTTAGTGGAGTGCACTCAAAACACATTATCTATTTGTTTTTCTCTAACCTTCCGTAGCCATGCAACCAAGCCACATAAGCTTCATGGGTGCCCCCCACATCATATTATTCATACTACGTTGATTGAAAAAAAGATAAATCACCCAAAACAAGATCTTCCCGTTTTTTGCTCCTACGATGTTGTGTCGTGCACGTATCTACTAGTTGTATAGAGGTAGTACTAGTAATATAGTATTAGGAGTACAAACTTGGTACTAGTAAGAGTAGTACTAGTACAGAATGCTCCTACTCTATCAACGAGACCCGTCTGACACAAAATTTCTTGGCTTCCGTGCAACAGCTAGATCTTCCCCTTGTTTCTGTTTTCCAACCCGGCGGCGGGCGGGGTGTCGGTTTGCTCAACGATGGTCCCACATGAAAGTGAAAATGCTAGGCAACACGCCTTCCCTAAGCTTATGTGTCGTCGGACGGGTCAGGTTGTACTCCCGATTCCCCGGGCAGGGGGTGCGACGCTAACGCCGCAGTGCCTTTTCCTTTTACTAGCAATGTGCCCGTATGCTATGCGACGGATCCAAAGTAGTAGAACTGTTGTATTTGTTAACAAACTTGAAAGTAATCAATCTTGTTTTGATATACTCCTAATATATTATTCCCTCCATACCTAAATATTTGTCTTTTTTGAGATTTCAAATGGACTATCACATACGGATTATATAGACATATTCTAGTGTTTTTAGCAAGATGCCCGCGCGTTGCACGAAGTTGATGGAAAAGGTAAGCACAACTTATAAATTTATGGATGGAGTACTAGTTACAATGATGCATATAATGAAGCAAAGGGATCGCACATGTCGGTATTGACTGGAACGAGAATGCAACAGCACAATAAGAATTAAGGCCACGACGATGCGATCGCGGTGGTGGTTACAGAAGGCAAGAAGAAAGATGGATCGAGTTGTGATCAGATCGAGTTGTCACCCTTGTGTTGTCATTGTGGGGGGGGAGAAAGACATATCGAGAGTGTGCGTGGTAGTCACAGAGGCACAACTAGTGTGTGTGTGTGTGTGTGTGTGTGTGTGTGTGTGTGTGTGTGTGTGTGTTTGAAAGAGGAGTAGATAGATTATTATCAAGATCGATGTGCCATCCTACTCCTTCGGTGCCGGGTAGTGTGTGTGTGTGTATGTTTGAGAGAGAATTCAGTCGATAGATTAGTATCAAGATCGAGGTGTCACCCTACTCCTTCGGTGCCGGGTAGTGTGTGTGTATGTTTGAGAGAGAAGCCAATTGATAGATTAGTATCAAGATCGAGGTGTCACCCTACTCCTTCGGTGTTGGGAAGTGTGGGTGTGTGGGGGGCAAGTGACACTCACATATCTCTACTCTTATAAAAAACAGAGTTGGTGATGATGGTGTTCCTGCCATCCTGCAATATAGGCCATTCGATTTATATCTGACGGATCTGAAGGAAAATATGGCAATATTGCAAAAAGAAAACCACACCCCTCTCCGTGATTTGCAAATAAGGCATTCCCTCGCTCATCCTTTTCTCCCACAAGATAAACTTCTCATACAAATGCATCTTGATGTTCCGTGCAATGCATGGGCATCTTGCTAGTAGGGAGGAGTTTGTGTGACACATATCTAGCTATATTAAGGGATAGATAGATAGCATATGTGTGAGAGACATTATTATACTTTGAGACATTAGTGGCTGTGGGTGGGCGGAATTAAAGGGGTGGGCATGTTAGACATAGAGCGGTGTGTTTCGTGTGAGAGACTTGTAGGACGGGTAGAAAGACGAATTTAACTCCCCGACGGAGGGAGAGAAATACACGGCGCTGCAGGTGTGATTCCGATGCCCACAGTGGAAATGAGATATGTATGCGCAGGAGAGAGATTGCACAATTCATTCACGTATCACTATCTAGCGATCGTGGACGTGCATCGCTTGAACATAAGTCAATATCTACTTCATATCGTGGCCAAAGCTACAATATTGATTCAACGCTATAAAGATTGGACACTCACATATCACATCTTTTTTCTATTTGAATAAACCTTTTCAGTTGTGCATGCCAAAGTTACAGTGATGTTTCTTCAAACAACCAATGTAGCTATCATGTACATGCACCATTGTTACTCTTGCATTCAAATTCATTAGTCTTGGATGATTTAAGTTTCTATTTTGAAGTAATATATGTAATATTCATATATGAATTCAACGGGTACGCAATTTATGAAATGGAGGCTATGTAATCATATGAGGTAACACTTTAAGTAGCTAACTACAATATCCATTTCTTTTTGTGCGCCTCTACACTAACACGTCAATGCATTATGTTTAAAGTAAATAACCAATGGCACTAAATTATCTATTTACACGAGAAATACATAGGTTGAGGGTTTGATCCCCTTTTTGTGAACGCGCCACTACACCCGTACGATTGGTCGCGCCCGTGTGAACGTCCAAGTTATCGGCGCATCATCCCGAGTATTGTATTTTTTTCTGGGGTGGACTTCACACCAGTTATTAACTGCTGACGCGTGCCCCGTGTACACAGTCTAGCAAGACCTTCCCGCTAGCACAGTCCAAAATTAGTTGAAACTGGATGCGAACGATCCGGCGGGCGGCAAAATCTCCCGCCTCCTTCTAAAATTTCCGCCACCTTAGTCTTTAGCATGTGAAATACCCCTTTTGTCCTTGGTGCCTGGAGACCAACAGTTAAAATACCGCCCTCATCTACATGATAGGTCGGGGCTGCTTTGGTAACTTCCGGTTCCCTCCACTACACGGCACCCCCATTTCCTCTCCCCCTCCCGCAAAAACGACTAACTCCATAGCACCAGAGCATCTTACATCACGCCATCCATACTTCATCGCCCTTTCTCCCCTCCCCTCTCGAAACCCTAGACTTCTCATCCACCGGCGTACGATAGCCCATTCATCGCCAACAAGGCCCACCTCACGGATTCGTCATGGACACATCTACCCCTCCGACCTCCCTAGAAACAAGTAGACTGCTCATCCACCATTGTACCACAGCCCATTCAAGGCCGGCCTTTGTCCACGGCGCCGGATCTGCTTCATCGGTATTTCATTAACCGGCCACAAGATTCAGCAGCTGCTCATTCAGATTCTCACGGAGACTCTTCGTCTAAACCCACCGGAGCCGCCCCACCGACGCTTCTGCCGACGGCCTCTCGATCCTCTTCGCGACACCTTTCTCAACCCCACCGGAGCCGCTTCACGACACCTTCCTCAACCCTACCGGAGCCGTCACGACACCATCGCCAACCCTACCGGAGTAGCTTCGCTTATACCATTCTCAACCCTACCGGAGCCGCTGGTTAACTCACAAGTCCACGGCCTCAGATCCGCTTCCTCGCACCCTCATCCAACCTACCGGAGCAGCTTCTGGCGCCCCCATCCACGGCCGCAGATCCGCATCGTCGACACCACCCTTAACCAGACCACCGGAGCAGCTTCTGACGCCCCGTCCACGGCCGCAGATCCGCATCGTCGACACCATCCTTAACACCACCACCGGAGCAGCTTCGACGCCTGGCCCACGGGCCGCAGATCCGCTGCCGACACCATCCTTAACCCAACCACCGGAGCAGCTTCACCCACGCCTCGCCCACGGCCACAGATCCGCTTCGCCCACACCGTAGTCCACTCCTACCGGAGCCGCCACACAAACACCCTACTCGACGGTTCTAGATCTCCTTATCGGACCTCGACAGCCAGCCGCAGTCATCACCTCGACGCTTTCTAACCTGATTCCCACTGCTCGAGAGATGCCAAGCACCCGCCACGGCCTAGGTACTTGTCACCTTTAAACCCGGCCCAAAGATCACCGCTCGATGTACTTCAAATATACTAACCGGTCGATGTTACCGTTATGCAACCGCAAAAACTACAAGGACGATGTTTCTTCCGGATCTAACAACTTGACCAACCAAGATCCCGGATCGAGGCATTGATATGATCTTGTAAGCATGTCTCTCTCTTGTATTGTTCTGCGTTCGCTAGCGTGCTTTTGCTAGGATTTTCACCAAGAATCCCTTTGTGCGCATAATGATTTCTACTACCGCTGCTAAATTACTAAATTAGATATGTAGATGTCATACATGATACTACCTGCACTGCTCCTAAATATAAGTCTTTCTAGAGATTCCGCTATAGGCTACATACGGAGCAAAATTAGTGAATCTACACTCTAAAATGCATCTATATACATATGTATGTGGTCCATAATCGAATCTCTACAAAGACATATATTTAGGAACAGGGCAAGACATTACACAAAAATCGTAGGTGGCATGTAGGAATTCCAAAGGCACTACATTAGGCTCCCTTAGAGTGCCTGCTAGTCCAGCATACGTAGTCATGGCTAGTTTATGGTACGCACACAATTGTTAATTGGTGGTTTAAATATGCAAGGGATATGCAATGTAGTATCATGTAGAGATGTCTCAAATTAGCCGTGTCAACTTGCGTATAGGGTTACACAATGAAAAGTACAAGATGTATGTGGCAATTTCATGGAACATCGCAGAAAAAGGAGAGGCAGCGGTGAGCCTATACAAAGGTGTTATGGTACGCCACTCCTCCATTGCAATCATCGGACATGTTATTTGTATGCCTTCTATTAGCCAAGTTTCTTAGAGATGCTTATTACGAAGTTATCCTAAGAAAATAAGCACATATGAATATAAGCTCCATGTAATAAGCCAACCAGTTCTTTTCATTATGCTTTCAGCTTATCTTTGGTATGATCAAGTGGAAAGTCTAGATTGCATTATATATTTTTCATTTTGCTGCCCATATGGAAATTAATTTGACTTGCAAACATCACAAACTGAACCCAAAGGCAAAGAATTAATATGATAGGAAAACAGACCATCACTATTTGCTCAAAATGCAAATACAAAGATACCATCTACTTGGCACAATCTACTTTGGTCAATGTTTTCCATAGAGATCACATTGACTAATTTAAACGAAGAACGCATGACCCACAATTAAATGAAGAACAATTATTTATTGAAATTCGATGGTCCAAGTGGCTGGTTATTATCATATAGCAAAGACCACCGAAAGCATCATATAGCAGCAGCAGCTCATAGCAACTCATCATACAAAGAAAGCAGCCTGCAATTCATCATATACCAGCAGCAGCAGCTCATAGCAATTCATCATATAGCAGCAGCAAGAGCAGCTCATAGCAATTCATCATATAGCAAAGATCGTGAGCAGCTCATAGCAATTTATCATATAGCAGCAGGAGCAGCTTGTAGCAACTTCATCATATAGCAGCAGCAGCTCATAGCAATTCATCATATAGCAGCAAAGCAGCAGCTCATAGCAACTCATCATACAAAGAAAGCAAATTCATAGCAATTCATCATATAGCAAAGAAAGAAGAAGCAGCTCATAGCAACGATCATATAGCAAAGAAGCAGAAGCAGCTCATAGCAATTCATCGATAGTGGATCGTAATGAAAATTTGGCAAAAAACAGAGGAGATCCTCACCTTGTTGGATGAGCTCATCCTTCAACAAAGACCTCTCAAGGCCATGGCCTCGGGAGGAGGAGGGGAATAAGGCGCCACGCAAAGGTGGCATCACCAGAGTTGTGCAGCGCCACGGAGTAGTGCTGGACTTAACCACAAGTGGAGCAAATGCCGGAGACCATGAGAATGAGGGGCGACGCCAGAGGGAGGAGCAGCCAGGAGATTTGCCTCACCACCGCCATGTAGCCTAGCCGGACATAGCATCATCGAGGACTGTGCCGATGGGACCAAGAGCGACGTCACCGGAGGAACCCTAGTGTCAGCAGTGTGGGGATCGAGGTAGAGGTAAAGGAGAGGAGATGCAAGCGGGTGGCAATGAATGCTTATGTGTTTGTTTTTACTTGATGGTCGTGTGACACAAGCGCCGCTAGCTTGCATTTTGAGTGTAATATAGGCAGATAATGTAGTCATTTCGCTATTCCCTTCCCTTCAATTTTTAGTGAGGTTCTACCCAAACACCCCCTCCAAAGCGAAATTAGTTAAGCCAAAGCCCATAACTCAAAAATGACTTCTTTACATCTTTTATGCCTTATTTTGACAATATGCCCGAAAAGGCGGAATCGAATCGCCCTTAACTCGCAATTCAATTGTGCGTAATGATGAATCACTCCCGCCGCTATCTCGTACATTTAGGCATCATCATACATGGCATAACCTAATACATGCGCACTCCATTGTAGAATCTGGAATATGCAATGTTTATGTTAGTTCACACGCTGCACATGATGTTTAAATGCCCTTAAATCTGGTCACCAAGTGATGGTCTTTAAGCCTCCTTCTTTGCTTCTTTTCTTGATATGTAAGATTTGCTCACACATTTGTTCAATTGCTTGTTTGCATCAGCCAGCCATACTAGGACTGTTTGCTTTGATTACTTGTTGTTCTTGACCTAACACTCTAACAGAGCTTGTCAACGATTTAAAAACTAAGGGCTACTGTAGTGGGGCCTTGTCTAACTCATAGGTGACATAAAGGTTTGGTCAGACACTACAAGAGGCTCTCCAAGAGTACCCGGAGATCCAGCTCAAGGTATGCCTAGTTTTACATAGTGGACATAGTAAATGCTCATTTCATTCTCGTGCAAGTGCAAGATATGTGGCATGTTTCATTATGTGGTGTTGTTACTGTTATAATCTCATCCTTTTGTCTTCATGCATCGGAAAGTATGCATATTTATCTTCCAAGGAGACGAGTAACTAGTTTGTGTCACCTTGCAGAGGGGGTGCAACGAAGATAAGATTGAGGATTTCCAAGTACAAGATGTTAGGAAGGAGCCTTGCAAGAGAAGTAGGAGCTGCACTGAGCCTCTTCAACCTGCTAAGGTAAGTCACTGTATGCAACTCAACAGTTCAATTCCTTGTTTGTTTCATGCATAGTTAATTTTCTCTTTTCAATTGCTTTATTTGTCCTCGCTAATGAGATGCCCAAATAATCATGCCATATGTTCGGTACTTGTATCACTATTAGTTGACATAATTAAAGGCCTTACCATTTAATTACTCTGCCAAGTGTGCTCGAAGCTTTGAAGTCTATTAACCAACTATTATTGCATGAGGCTCACAATCTAGTTTATAATACGCTAATGATTGCATAGTTTTGCCTCATTGTAGTATGTTTGTATGAAACCCTCTCGTTGTTCATTATGCTCCCTAAGAATTTAATTGAGGTACGTAATGGCCAACCGCTTGCTTACTTATACGCAACATGCTGTCTAAATTTGTAACTTGTCTGTTTTTGATTGGGCCCCAACATCATGCTCCTCCGGTGAGCTAAGAGGAATTTCTGTATGCAGGCTGCATGCACTATCTTTTTTATAATTTTTAAAATATCACCTGCTTATGCTTCATGATGTGTAACATCTTTTTTGTGAAAGTGACGTGTAACATTATTGTTAGTCCTGTTTTGCCATGTAGTACAAAATAGTGTCTTGTTCGCTTCACTATTGTAACTATATTTTTGCCCTAGTCATGTGTACTTACAGAAACATTTCAGGATGAAGTGACATCAACACAAAGATCTGCGAGCAAAGGCGGCATGGCCGCTACCAAATGATTATGGATTGAATTGGAATGTGCCGATGTTCTCGAGCATCAACTAGAGGTGGCAAGACAACATGTACATGATTGTCAACGATAATCAACAAGTTGAGACCGGACATGCGGTATTAGATGCAGGAGTCAAAAATGTAACAAGACACCGAGGTAACCATGAAGGAATTGGAGATTTTGCAGACTAAAATTTGTGCTATCTGAATCTGGCCAATCCTATTTTCTGAAGAGATTATAGTTCAAATGGAGTTAAGTTGATGCGCGTCCATGATGTATGAGCTGTATTTGCCCAGTGTATGTAATTTGATGTTTGTGTATGCTTTACTATCACCTATGCTGAACCATAATGCCCAGTGGGTATAATCGGCTATAATTTCTTTATTGTATAGTGTAGGATTATTCTACCTTTCTATGCCTTGATCTCTTTGTTGTATAGTGTATGCTTTTTAGAGGTGATAGTATTGAGTAGGATACTTCTTTGAATATGCTATATCGTTCAAACGGGGCCAACTCGCTTTACCATGGCCCTTCACGGGCCGTCGGATCCATGGGCCTTCTACGCCTCGTAGAGATCCATAGGCCTTCTACGTCGTGAGGATCCATGGGCCTTCTATGTCTCAGAGGATCCATGGGCCTTCTACGCCCTCAGAGATCCATGGGCCTTCTACGTCTCGTAGGATCCATGGGCCTTCTACGTCACGTAGGATCCATGGGTCACCGACTCATTTATGGGTCTTGTACGGGCCTTTAATGGGTCAGACGGCCTATAATGGAAATCAGACGTTTTATGGGCTGACCATAACGGGCCGTTAATAGGTCAGATTTGGAGATGCTATGAAAATGGCCCAACAGACTAACGGACCACAAACGGGCCGACAGTAACGATGGGCTGAATTTGGCCCACAAGCAGAAAATGACAGTAACGGGCCGTAAGTAACCAAATGTTGCAAATGAGCCCAAGAATAAATGGGCCCTCAGAAGGCCGAAAGTTAACTTGGGCTGGAAACGGCCCAACGGAATAACGGCCCGTTAATGGGTATAAAGTGTTACATTGTTCATTATGGGCCAGTTTCACCACGGGTCGTTAATGGGTGTAAAGTAATACACTGTTCATTACGGGCTAGTTTCAGCACGGGCCGCTAATGGGCCAAGAGTTACAAAGGGCCTCATATGGGCCGAAAGACGTCATGGGCCATACATGGGCCAGAAGTGAAAACGGGTCGAATCATATTGATGGCCCAGATGACGCCATCGGGCCTAATTCGCATAGGGCGAACGGCCTTGGGTTAGCGGGTCGTAAATGGGATATATGCTAACAGTACGTTAACAAAGCTTTCCATGGGTCGCCCGCCACTTTTTGAGCAAGTCAAACGGGCCAGCCAAGCTTTCACGTGAATGGGCCATCTGTTGTCGTGCCACGCGGTCGACGTATCATAGGCGCCTTTCCGCCCAAAGGAGTGGATGACATATGTCCCAATGATGAGCCGACACATGTTTCCTCCAGCCAATGATGATTTTACACGTGGAAAATCCCCATTGGTCGCGGCTGTTAACGGGTTATCGGATCCAAAACCCGACCCGATAGCTTAACGACGTTCTGTTACGGTGGATGCCACGTGTCGGTCACCCTTGACGAAAGCACTTCTGTGACGCGTGATTTATCGTCTTGGAAGTGGACACTTTTGTGATGATAATTTTGGTAATGTCATGGAACACTTCTACGACAGCACATGTATGACTATCTTGATTCTATCATAAATTTTTCATCGATGTACATGCATGACAGAAAACGTGACCTACTATGACAAACACGTATCATCACGGAAGTGTATTTTTTTGTAGTGACAGTCTTGGGCAACCGCACGTTCATCTTGGAACGAATACGACGGTTGCGCACATTGGACTGGAAGGCAGCTATCACGTCTGCAAGATGGATATTTGGGATATTTCTATGAACTTTGTTGAATCTTTGTAAATACTTACAGAGGGTTTCTCCTTCCTTCTGCTGGAGAAGCTGCAAATCGTTGGGCCTGCCGGGTTCCTGATGACAGCCAGTGAAGGCGCCAATGAACTCGTGGCACAGGTCAGCCCATGATGAAATGGAGTTCTCCGACAGGTGCATCAGCTAAGACCTCACATTGTACTTGACGACCAAAGGGAAGTAGTTGGCGAACACCTTCTCATCTCTTCCCCCGGCAGCCTGAACAGCGATGGCGTAGATGCTCAGGAACTTTGTCGGGTTCAGCCTCCCATCGTACTTCTCAGGTATCTCTAGCTTGAACGTACGAATGGACGGGAAACGGACTTGCCGCAGCTCTCGTGTAAAGGCAGGGCAGCCAACCTCGAAAGGTAGGCACCCGCCAACACTGAGCGCAGGCTCGTCGATGTTGAGGCCATCACACCCGTCGGTCCGGTGGAGGTCGTCGCGGCGCTGCTCGGTGACGACGTGCACGTCTCCTCTCCGCCCATCCTCTGGGGCTCGACGTTGGCCCGGACGTACTCGAGGGTCAGAAGAGGCCATCGAGACATCGTCGTGATCTTGATATTTTTGCGCTCGCGCTGGCTGCCGTTGTGGGGACTGCATCATGGGGATGGCCCCTTCCATACGGTCAGTAGCACGAGCTATCGTTGTCGCTTGGGGAGGTCATGGTGGGCCAGCTCACCATGAGCCTCCAGCTTCAACGAAACCGAGCAGGCTTTGGATGGTGGCACGCCATTCGTCCATCTGGTCGGCCGTTGGCGGAAACCTCAGCCGCAGCTGAGCTGGCGCCATGGCCTTTGAGGCTGTACTTGGCATGGATGTCGATGAAGTCGATCGTATTGCCGGGCTGACTCGATGGTGGCGGGCGGCAAGATTGCTCATTGCCGCTGCGTGGCGACCATCTGGGTGTGGTGTGGCAAAGGCGCATGTGGGCCAGCGGCTCTGCTACCTCTTGAGAATGCATTGGTTCTTCCCTTGAAGAGGAAAGGGTGATGGAGCAAAGTAGCGTAAGTATTTCCCTCAGTTTTGAGAACCAAGGTATCAATCCAGTAGGAGACTACGCAACAAGCCACCGAATACCTACACAAACAAACACCAACTTGCAGCTGACGCGACAAAGGGGTTGTCAATCCCTTCACGGTTATTCGCAAAGTGAGATCTGATAGAGATGGATAAATGGTAAAGTAATATTGTTTTAGTATTTTTGGTTTATGAAAGTAAAGATTGCAAAATAAAGAAACGGCTACACAAATTGGCAAGTTGACGGAAAACTAATATGATGTAAAATAGACCCAGGGGGCATAGGTTTCACTAGAGGCTTCTCTCAAGATAGAAATTATTACGGTGGGTGAACAAGTTACTGCCGAGCAATTGATAGAAAAGCGCATAGTTATGACGATATCTAAGGCAATGATCATGAATATAGGCATCACGCCCGTGTCAAGTAGACCGACTCCTGCCTACATCTACTACTATTACTCCACACATCGACCGACTCCTGCCTGCATCTAGAGTATTGAGTTCATAAGAACAGAGTAACGCATTAAGCAAGATGACAAGATGTAGCAGGATTAACTCAAGCAATATGATGAAAACCCCATCTTGTTATCCTCGATGGCAACAATACAATACGTGCCTTGCTGCCCCTACTGTCACTGGGAAAGGACACCGCAAGATTGACAAACCTAAGAACTTCTCCCATTGCAAGAAAAGTCAATCTAGTTGGCCAAACCTAATTGATAGTTCGAGGAGACTTGCAAAGATATCAAATCATGCATATCAGATTTCAGAGGATATTCAAATAATATTCATAGATAAACTTGATCATAAATCCACAATTCATCGGATCTCGGCAAACACACCGCAAAAGAGTATTACATCGAATAGATCTCCAAGAACATCGAGGAGAACTTTGTATTGAGAATCAAAGAGAGAGAAGAAGCCATCTAGCTACTAGCTATGGACCCATAGGTCTGAAGTAAACTACTCACGCATCATCGGAGAGGCAATTGTGTTGATGTAGAAGCCCTCCATGATTGATTCCCCCTCCAGCAGTATGCCGGAAAAGGCCCCAAGATGGGATCCCATGGGTACAGAAGGTTACGGCGGTGGAAAAGCGGTTTCGTGGCTCCCCTGGATGTTTTTGGGGTATAAGAGTATATATAGGAGGAAGAATTAGGTCAGGAGAGCTACGAGGGGCCCACAAGGTTGGGGGCGCGCCCCACCCCCTGGGAGCGCCCTCCACCCTTGTGGTCGCCTCAAAGCTTCCCTGACTTGTACTCCAAATCTCCTGGGTGTCTTCTGGTCCAAGAAAAATCATGGCGTAAGTTTTATTCCGTTTGGACTCCCTTTGGTATTTCTTTTTCTGCGGAACTTTAAAACAAGGAAAAAACAGAAACTGGCACTGGGCTCTAGGTTAATAGTTAGTCCCAAAAATCATATAAAATAGCATATTAATGCATATTAACATCCAAAACAAATAATATAATAGCATGGAACAATCAAAAATTATAGATACGTTGGAGACATATCAAGCATCCCCAAGCTTAATTCCTGCTCATCCTCGAGTAGGTAAATGATAAAAACAGAAATTTTGATGTGGAATGCTACCTATTATATTTATCCTTGTAATTCTCTTTATTGTGGCATGAATGTTCAGATCCGTAAGATTCAAACAAAAGTTTATATTGACATAAAAACAATAATACTTCAAGCATACTAACAAAATAATTATGTCTTCTCAAAATAACATGGCCAAAGAAAGCTTATCCCTACAAAATCATATAGTCTGGCTATGCTCCATCTTCATCACACAAATTATTCAAATCATGCGCAACCCCGATGACAAGCCAAGCAATTGTTTCATACTTTTGATGTTCTCAAACTTTTTCAACTTTCATGCAATACATGAGCGTGAGCCATGGACATAGCACTATAGGTGGAATAGACGGTGGTTGTGGAGAAGACAAAAAGAAGGAGATAGTCTCACATCAACTAGGCGTATCAACGGGCTATGGAGATGCCCATTAATATATATCAATGTGAGTGAGTAGGGATTGCCATGCAATGAATGCACTAGAGCTATAAGTTTGTGAAAGCTCAAAAATAAACTAAGTGGGTGTGCATCCAACTCGCTTGCTCACGAAGACCTAGGGCATTTTGAGGAAGCCCATCATTGGAATATACAAGCCAGGTTCTATAATGAAAAATTCCCACTAGTATATGACAGTGATATTATAGGAGACTCTCTATCTTGAAGATCATGGTGTTACTTTGAAGCACAAGTATGGCAAAAAGGATAGTAACATTGTCCCTTCTCTCTTTTCTCTCAATTTTTTTATTGGGCCTTCTCTCTTTTTTTTGGCCTCTTTTTTTTGGCCTCTTTTTTTCTTCCGGAGTCTCATCCAGACTTGTGGGGGAATCATCGTCTTTATCATCCTTTCCTCTCACATGGGACAATGCTCTAATAATGAAGATCATCACACTTTTATTTACTTACAACTCAAGAATTACAACTCGATACTTAGAACAAAATATGACTCTATGTGAATGTCTCTGGCAGTGTACCGGGATGTGCAATGAATCAAGAGTGACATGTATAAAAAATGATGAACGGCGGCCTTGCCACAAATACGATGTCAACTACATGATCATGCAAAGCAATATGACAATGATGGAGCGTGTCATAATAAACGGAACGGTGGAAAGTTGCATGGCAATATATCTCGGAATGACTATGGAAATGCCATAATAGGTAGGTATGGTGGCTGTTTTGAGGAAGGATATGTGGTGGGTTTATGGTACTGGCGAAAGTTGCATGGTACTAGAGAGGCTAGCAATGGTGGAAAGGTGAGAGCGCGTATAATCCATGAACTCAACATTAGTCATAAAGAACTCACATACTTATTGCAAAAATCTATTAGTCATAAAAAAAGTACTATGCGCATACTCCTGGGGGATAGATTGATAGGAAAAGACCATCGATCGTCCCCGACCGCCACTCATAAGGAAGAAAATCAAAAAATAAATCATGCTCCGACTTCATCACATAACGGTTCACCATACGTGCATGCTACGGGACTCACAAACTTTAACACAAGTATATCTCAAATTCACAACTACTCACTAGCATGACTCTAATATCACCATCTTCATATCTCAAAACAATCATAAGGAATCAAACTTCTCATAGTATTCAATGCACTTTATATGACAGTTTTTATTATATCCCTCTTGGATGCCTATCATATTAGGACTAATTTTATAACCAAAGCAAGTTACCATGCTGTTTGGAGACTCTCAAAATAATATAAGTGAAGTACGAGAGTTCATCAATTTCTATAAAATAAAACCACCACCGTGCTCTAAAAAGATATAAGTGAAGCACTAGAGCAAATTTTGCCTAGCTCAAAAAATATAAGTGAAGTACATAGAGCATTCTAATAAATCACGATTCATGCATGTCTCTCTCAAAAGGTGTGTACAGCAAGGATGATTTTGGAAAAATAAAAAGCAAAGACTCAAACCATATAAGACGCTCCAAGCAAAACACATATCATGTGGTGAATAAAAATATAGCCTCAAGTAAAGTTACCGATAGACGAAGACGAAAGAGGGGATGCCTTCCCGGGGCATCCCCAAGCTTAGGCTTTTTGACATCCTTGAATATTACCTTAGGGTGCCTTGGGCATCCCCAAGCTTAGGCTCTTGCCACTCCTTATTCCATAGTCCATCAAATCCTTACCTGAAACTTGAAAACTTCACAACACGAAACTCCAACTGAAAATCTCGTAAGCTCCGTTAGTATAAGAAAATAAATCACCATTTTTGGTACTGTTGTGAACTCATTATTTATTTATATTGGTGTAATATCTACTGTATTCAACTTTTCCATGGTTCATACCGCTCGATACTAACCATAGATGCATCAAAATAAGCAAATAACACGCGAAAAATAGAATCTGTAAAAAAACAGAATAGTCTGTAGCAATCTGGATATTTTGAATACATCTGTAACTCCAAAAATCCTTAGAAATTATGAAGTCTTAAGAATTTGTTTATTAATATTATTCAAAAAGAATCAACTAAAAATCATGTTTCTGTAATTTATGAAAATTATTTTCGTGGGCGCAAAGGTTTTTGTTTTCCAGCAAGATCAAATTAACTATTACCGTAAGGTATCCCAAAGGTCTTACTTGGCACAAACACTAACTAAAACACAAATCCACATCTTACCAGAGGCTAGATGATTTATTCAAAGCAAAACAGGACCTAAAATCAAGACTAAAAATAAAATTGGGTTGCCTCCCAACAAGCACTATTGTTTAACGCCCCTAGCTAGGCATAAAAACACGAATAGATCTAGGTATTATCATCTTTGGCATGCAATCCAAAAGTGGCTCTCATATTAGATTCATAAGGCAATTTGATTTCCTTTCCTGGAAAGTGTTCCATGGCTTTCTGAGGGAGTCCTGGATTAGGGGGTGTCCGGATGGCCGAACTATATATAACCTTTGGCCGGACTCCTGGACTATGAAGATACAAGATTGAAGACTTCGTCCCGTGTCCGGATGGGACTTTCCTTGGCATGGAAGGCAAGCTTGGCAATACGGATATGTAGATCCCCTCCCATTTGTAACCGACTATGTGTAACCCTAACCCTCTCCGGTGTCTATATATACCGGAGGGTTTTAGTCTGTAGGACAAACAACTATCATACCATAGGCTAGCTTCTAGGGTTTAACCTCTTTGATCTTGTGGTAGATCTACTCTTGTACTACCCATATCATCAATATTAATCAAGCAGGAGTAGGGTTTTACCTCCATCGAGAGGGCCCGAACATGGGTAAAAACATCGTGTCCCTTGTCTCCTGTTACCATCCGCCTAGACGCACAATTCGGGACCCCTACCCGAGATCCGCCGGTTTTGACACCGACATTGGTGCTTTCATTGAGAGTTCCTACGTATGTCGTCATCTTTAGGCCCGATGGCTCCTCCGATCATCAACAATGATGTGGTCCAGGGTGAGTCTTTTCTCCCGGACAGATCTTCGTATTCGGCGGCTTTACTGCGGGCAATTAAGCAGGCCATCACGGAAGCAGATCGAAAGCTTCGCCCTGGCCATCAGGTCAGATTTGGAAGTTTGAACTACACGGCTGACGTCCGCGGAGACTTGATCTTCGACGGGTTCGAGCCACAGCCGAGCGCGCCGCGCTGTTACGATGGGCATGATCTAGCTCTGCCGCCGAACAGTGCCCTAGAGGCCGCACCCGTGTCCGCTCCGACCCTCAGCTCGGAGCCGACTGCGCCAATCGAGGACGGGTGGCTGGACACCGCCTCGGGGGCTGCAATCTCTATGGCGATCGAGCCGAACACCAGCCTTGTCCTTTGCGAAGCTTGTGACTCCAAGGTGCCGGACTCCCTTCCGGACATCGAACCTTCCGCACCCCTGCTAATCGAATCCGATTGGGCGCCGATCATGGAGTTCACCACCGCGGACATCTTTCTGTTGGAAATATGCCCTAGAGGCAATAATAAAATGGTTATTATTATATTTCTTTGTTCATGATAATTGTCTGTTATTCATGCTATAACTGTGTTATCCGGAAATCGTAATACACGTGTGAATACATAGACCACAACATGTCCCTAGTAAGCCTCTAGTTGACTAGCTCGTTGATCAACCGATAGTCATGGTTTTCGACTATGGACATTGGATGTCATTGATAACTGGATCACATCATTAGGAGAATGATGTGATGGACAAGACCCAATCCTAAGCATAGCTCAAAGATCATGTAGTTCGTTTAGCTAGAGCTTTTCCAAATGTCAAGTATCATTTCCTTAGACCATGAGATTGTGAAACTCCCGGATACCGTAGGAGTGCTTTGGGTGTGCCAGACGTCACAACGTAACTGGGTGACTATAAAGGTGCACTACAGGTATCTCTGAAAGTGTCCGTTGGGTTGGCACGAATCGAGACTGGGATTTGTCACTCCGTATGACGGAGAGGTATCTCTGGGCCCACTCGGTAATGCATCATCATAATGAGCTCAATGTGACCAAGTTTCTGGTCACGGGATCATGCATTACGGTATGAGTAAAGTGACTTGCCGGTAACGAGACTAAACGAGGTATTGGGATACCGACGATCGAGTCTCGGGCAAGTAACGTACCGATTGACAAAGGGAATTGTATACGGGATTGATTGAATCCTCGACATCGTGGTTCATCCGATGAGATTGTCGAGGAGCATGTGCCAACATGGGTATCCAGATCCCGCTGTTGGTTATGGACCGTAGAGGCGTCTCGGTCATGTTCGCATGTCTCCGAACCCGTAGGGTCTACACACTTAAGGTTCGGTGACGCTAGGGTTGTAGAGATATGAGTATGCAGTAACCCGAAAGTTGTTCGGAGTCTCGGATGAGATCCCGGACGTCACAAGGAGTTCCGGAATGGTCCAGAGGTGAAGCATTATATATAGGAAGTGCAGTTTCGGCCATCGGGAAAGTTTCGGGGGTCACCGGTATTGTACTGGGACCACTGGAAGGGTCCCGGGGGTCCACCGGGTGGGGCCACCTATCCCGGAGGGCCTCATGGGCTGAAGTGGGGAGGGGAACCAGCCCCTGGTGGGCTGGTGCGCCCCCCTTGCCCCCCCCCCTGCGCCTAGGGTTGGAAACCCTAGGGTGGGGGTGCCTCCACTTGCCTTGGGGGGCAAGCCTCCCCCTTGGCCGCCCCCAGAGATATCATCTCCTGTGGCCGGCGCCCCCTAGGGGACCTATATAAAGGGGGAGGGAGGCAGCCGCACCCCATGCCATAGGCGCCTCCCTTCCCCTTGCTCCACCTCTCCTCTCGTAGAAGCTCGCCAAGCTCTGCCGAGATCATGCTGCATCCACCACCACGCCTGTCGTCTTGCTAGATCTCCGTCAACCTCTCCTCCCTCCTTGCTGGATCAAGAAGGAGGAGACGTCTTCCTCAACCGTACGTGTGTTGAACGCGGAGGTGCTCTCCGTTCAGCACTAGGATCATCGGTGATTTGGATCATGTCGAGTACGACTCCCTCAACCCCGTTTTCTTGAACACTTCCGCTCGCGATCTACAAGGGTATGTAGATGCACTCCTTTCTCTCGTTCCTAGATGAACTCATAGATTGATCTTGGTGAAAGCGTAGAAAAATTTTATTTTCTGCAACGTTCCCCAACAGTGGTATCAGAGCTAGGTCTATGCGTAGTTCTCTTTGCACGAGTAGAACACAATTTGTTGTGGGCGTAGATGTTGTCAACTTTCTTGCCACTACTAGTCTTATTTTACTTCAGCGGTATTGTGGTATGAAGCGGCCCGGACCGACCTTACACGTACGCTTACGTGAGACAGGTTCCACCGACTGACATGCACTAGTTGCATAAGGTGGCTAGCGGGTGTCTATCTCTCCCACTTTAGTTGGAGCGGATTCAATGAAAAGGGTCCTTATGAAGGGTAAATAGAAGTTGACAAATCATGTTGTGGCTTTTACGTAGGTAAGAAAATGTTCTTGCTAGAACCCTATTGCAGCTATCAGAAACATGCAACAACAATTAGAGGACGCCTAACTTGTTTTTGCAGCATGTGATTGTGATGTGATATGGCCAAAAGTTGTAATGAATGGTGAATGATATATATGTGATGTATGAGATCATGTTCTTGTAATAGGAATCACGACTTGCATGTCGATGAGTATGACAACTGGCAGGAGCCATAGGAGTTGTCTTAATTATTGTATGACCTGCGTGTCATTGATTTAATGCCATGTAATTACTTTACTTTATTTCTAAACCATTAGCTATAGTAGTAGAAGTAATAGTTGGCGAGCAACTTCATGGAGACACGATGGTGGAGATCATGATGATGTAGATCATGGTGTCAAGCCGGTGACAAAGATGATCATGGAGCCCCGAAGATGGAGATCAAAGGAGCTATATGATATTGTCAATATCATGTCACTACTATTTGATTGCATGTGATGTTTATCATGTATTTGCATCTTGTTTACTTAGAACGACGGTAGTAAATAAGATGATCCTCATAATAATTTCAAGAAAGTGTTCCCCTAACTGTGCACCGCTATGAAGGTCCGTTGTTTCAAGCACCACGTGATGATCGGGTGTGATAGATCCTAACGTTCGAATACAGCCGGTGTAAGCCAGATTTACACACGCAATACACTTAGGTTGACTTGACGAGCCTAGCATGTACAGACATGGCCTCGGAACACGGAGGACCGAAAGGTCGAGCATGAGTCGTATAGAAGATACGATCAACATGGAGATGTTCACCGATGTCAACTAGTCTGTCTCACGTGATGATCGGACACGGCCTAGTTGACTCGGATCATGTTTCACTTAGATGACTAGAGGGATGTCTAATCTGAGTGGGAGTTCATTAAATAATTTTATTAGATGAACTTAATTATCATGAACTTAGTCTAAAATCTTTACAATATGTCTTGTAGATCAAATGGCCCACGTTACCCTCAACTTCAACGCTGCTCCTAGAGAAAACCAAGCTGAAAGATGATGGCAGCAACTATACGGACTGGGTCCGAACTTGAGGATCATCCTCATAGCTGCCAAGAAAGATTATGTCCTAGAAGCGCCGCTAGGTGAAGCACCAATCCTGAGAACCAAGACGTTATGAACGCTTGGCAGTCTTGTGCCGATGATTACTCCCTCGCTCAGTGCGGCATGCTTTACAACTTAGAACCGGGGCTCCAAAAGTGTTTTGAGCAACACGGAGCATATGAGATGTTCAAGAGCTGAAAATGGTTTTCCAAGCTCATGCCCGGTCGAGAGATATGAAGTCTCCGACAAGTTCTTCAAATTGTAAGATGGAGGAAAATAGTTCTGTCGGTGAGCACATACTCGGGGATGTGCAGGTTGCACAACCGCTTGACTCACCGGGAGTTAATCTCCGGATGACGCGGTCATCGACAGAATCCTTCGGGCCGCTTCCACCGAGCTACAAGAGCTTTGTGATGAACTTCAATATGCGGGGATGGAAAAGACCATTCCTAAGGTATATTCAATGCTGA
Source organism: Aegilops bicornis (assembly GCA_021605145.1). NCBI lineage: Eukaryota > Viridiplantae > Streptophyta > Magnoliopsida > Poales > Poaceae > Aegilops > Aegilops bicornis. The sequence goes on from CM038670.1 coordinate 345,482,854, forward strand.
AATCAGCGGAGGTAGAGATCAAAAGGAACATCAAGTGTTGATGGTGAATAAAACCACTAAGTTCAAGAAAGGCAAGGGTAAGAAGAACTTCAAGAAGGACGGCAAGGGAGTTGCCGCTACCGCAAGCCGCCATCGGGAAGAAGTCAAACAATGGACCCAAGCACGAGACCGAGTGCTTTTATTGCAAGGGAAGTGGTCATCGAAGCGAACTGCCCCAAGTACTTAGGGGACAAGAAGGCCGGCAAAACCAAAGGTATATTTGATATACATGTAATTGATGTGTACCTTACCGGTGCTCGTAGTAGCTCCTGGGTATTTGATACCGGTGCGGTTGCTCATATTTGTAACTCAAAGCAGGAGCTGCGGAATAAGCGGAGACTGGCGAAGGACGAGGTGACGATGCGCGTCGAGAATGGTTCCAAGGTCTATGTGATCGCCCTCCGCACGCTACCTCTACATTTACCTACGGGATTAGTTTTAAACCTCAATAATTGTTATTTAGTGCCAGCTTTGAGCATGAACATTGTATCTGGATCTCGTTTAATACGAGATGGCTACTCATTTAAATCCGAGAATAATGGTTGTTCTATTTATATGAGAGATATGTTTTATGGTCATGCCCCGATGGTCAATGGTTTATTCTTAATGAATCTCGAACATGATGTTACACATATTCATAGTGTGAATACCAAAAGATGTAAAGTTGATAACGATAGTCCCACATACTTGTGGCGCTGCCGCCTTGGTCACATTGGTGTCAAGCGCATGAAGAAGCTCCATGCTGATCGACTTTCAGAGTCTCTCGATTATGAATCATTTGACACATGCAAACCATGCCTCATGGGCAAAATGACCAAGACTCCGTTCTCCGGAACAATGGAGCGAGCAACCAACTTATTGGAAATCATACATACTGATGTGTGCGGTCCAATGAGCGTTGAGGCTCGCGGAGGATATCTTTATGTTCTCACTCTCACTGATGACTTGAGTAGATATGGGTATGTCTACTTGATGAAACACAAGTTTGAGACCTTTCAAAAAGTTCAAGGAATTTCAGAATGAGGTAGAGAATCAACGTGACCGAAAGATAAAGTTCTTACGATCAGATCGTGGGGGAGAATATTTAAGTCACGAATTTGGTACGCACTTAAGGAAATGTGGAATCGTTTCACAGCTCACGCTACCGAACACCTCAACAGAACGGTGTGTCTGAACGTCGTAATCGCACTTTATTGGATATGGTGCGATCTATGATGTCTCTTACCGATTTACCGCTATCATCTTGGGGATACGCTTTAGAGATAGCTACATTCACTTTAAATAGGGCACCGTCTAAATCCGTTGAGACGACACCGTATGAATTATGGTTTGGAAAGAAACCTAAGTTGTCGTTTCTAAAAGTTTGGGGATGTGATGCTTATGTCAAGAAACTCCAACCTGAAAAGCTCGAACCCAAGTCGGAAAAATGCGTCTTCATAGGATACCCTAAGGAAACCATTGGGTATACCTTCTACTTAAGATCTGAAGGCAAGATCTTTGTTGTTAAGAACGGGTCCTTTCTGGAGAAAGAGTTTCTCTCGAAAGAATTAAGTGGGAGGAAAGTAGAGCTTGATGAAGTATTACCTCTTGAAACGGTAAGTGGCGCAACTCAGGAAGATGTTCCTGTGGTGCCTACACCGACAAGAGAGGAGGTTAATGATGATGATCAAGATACTTCGGATCAAGCTCCTACTGAAGTTCGAAGGTCCACAAGGACACGTTCCGCACCAGAGTGGTACGGCAACCCTGTCTTGGAAATCATGTTGTTAGACAACGGCGAACCTTCGAACTATGAAGAAGCGATGGCGGGCCCAGATTCCAACAAATGGCTTGAGGCCATGCAATCCGAGATAGGATCTATGTATGAAAACAAAGTATGGACTTTGACAGACTTGCCCGATGATCGGCGAGCAATAGAAAACAAATGGATCTTTAAGAAGAAGACGGACGCGGATGGTAATGTTACCAAGTATGACTTGTCGCTAAGGGTTATCGACAAGTTCAAGGGATTGACTACGATGAGACTTTCTCTCCCGTAGCGAAGTTGAAGTCCGTCCGAATCATGTTAGCAATTGCCGCATACTATGATTATGAGATATGGCAAATGGACATCAAAACGGCATTCCTTAACGGCCATCTTAAGGAAGAACTGTATATGATGCAGCCGGAAGGTTTTGTCGACCCTGAGAATGCCAACAAGGGGCTGGTGCAAGCATCTCGGAGTTGGAACATTCGCTTTGATGAGATGATCAAAGCGTTTGGGTTTATGCGGACTTATGGAGAAGCCTGCGTTTACAAGAAAGTGAGTGGGAGCTCTGTAGCATTTCTCATATTATATGTAGATGACATACTTTTGATGGGAAATGATATAGAACTTTTGGACAGCATTAAGGCCTACTTGAATAAGTGTTTTTCAATGAAGGACCTTGGAGAAGCTGCTTACATATTAGGCATCAAGATCTATAGGGATAGATCAAGACGCCTCATAGGTCTTTCGTAGAAAGCACATACCTTGATAAGATATTGAAGAAGTTCAATATGGATCAGTCCAAGAAAGGGTTCTTGCATGTATTGCAAGGTGTGAGATTGAGCTCGGCTCAATGCCCGACCACGGCAGAAGATAAAGAAGAGATGAGTGCCATCCCCTATGCCTCAGCCATAGGGTCTATTATGTATGCCATGTTGTGTACCAAACCTGATGTAAACCTTGTCGTAAGTTTGGTAGGAAGGTACCAAAGTAATCGCGGCAAGGAACACTCGACAGCGGTCAAGAACATCCTAAATTACCTGAAAAGGACTAAGGATATGTTTCTCGTTTATGGAGGTGACGAAGAGCTCGTTGTAAAGGGTTACATCGACGCTAGCTTCGACACAGATCTGGATGGCTCTAAGTCACAGACCGGATACGTGTATATTTTGAATGGTGGGGCAGTAAGCTGGTGCAGTTGCAAGCAAAGCGTCGTGGCGGGATCTACATGTGAAGCAGAGTACATGGCAGCCTCAGAGGCAGCGCATGAAGCAATCTGGGTGAAGGAGTTCATCACCGACCTAGGAGTCATACCCACGCGTCGGGCTGATCGCACTCTTCGTGACAACACCGGAGCTATTGCACTTGCCAAGGAGCCCGTGTTTCACAAGAAGACCAGGCACATCAAGCGCCGCTTCAACTCCATACGTGAAAATGTTCAAGATGGAGACATAGATATTTGTAAAGTACATACGGATCTGAATGTAGCAGATCCGTTGACTAAACCTCTCCCTAGAGCAAAACATGATCAACACCAGAACGCTATGGGTGTTCGATTCATCACAATGTAACTAGAATATTAACTCTAGTGCAAGTGGGAGACTGTTGGAAATATGCCCTGCAATAATAAAATGGTTATTATTATATTTCTTTGTTCATGATAATTGTCTGTTATTCATGCTATAACTGTGTTATCCGGAAATTGTAATACACGTGTGAATACATAGACCACAACATGTCCCTAGTAAGCCTCTAGTTGACTAGCTCATTGATCAACTGATAGTCGTGGTTTCCTGACTATGGACATTAGATGTCATTGATAACGGGATCACATCATTAGGAGAATGATGTGATGGACAAGACCCAATCCTAAGCATAGCTCAAAGATCGTGTAGTTCGTCTAGCTAGAGCTTTTCCAAATGTCAAGTATCATTTCCTTAGACCATGAGATTGTGAAACTCCCGGACACCATAGGAGTGCTTTTCGTGTGCCAAACGTCACAACGTAACTGGGTGACTATAAAGGTGCACTACGGGTATCTCCGAAAGTGTCATTGGGTTGGCACAAATCGAGATCGATTTGTCACTCCGTATGACGGAGAGGTATCTCTGGGCCCACTCGGTAATGCATCATCATAATGAGCTCAATGTGACCAAGTGTCTGGTCACGGGATCATGCATTATGGTACAAGTAAAGTGACTTGCCAGTAACGAGATTAAACGAGGTATTGGGATGCCGACGATCGAGTCTCGGGCAAGTAACGTACTGATTGACAAAGGGAATTGTATACGGGGTTGATTGAATCCTCGACATCGTGGTTCATCCGATGAGATCATCGAGGAGCATTTGGGAGCCAACATGGGTATCCAGATCCCGCTGTTGGTTATTGACCGGAGAGGCGTCTCGGTCATGTCTGCATGTCTCCCGAACCCGAAGGGTCTACACACTTAAGGTTCGGTGACGCTAGGGGTGTAGAGATATGAGTATGCAGTAACCCGAAAGTTGTTCGGAGTCCCGGATGAGATCCCGGACGTCACGAGGAGGTCCGGAATGGTCCGGAGGTGAAGAATTATATATAGGAAGTGCAGTTTCGGCCATCGGGAAAGTTTCGGGGGTCACCGGTATTGTACCGGGACCACCGGAAGGGTCCCGGGGGTCCATCGGGTGGGGCCACCTATCCCGTAGGGCCCGTGGGCTGAAGTGGGAGGGAACCAGCCTGGTGGGCTGGTGCCCCCCTGCCCCCCTGCGCCTAGGGTTGGAAACCCAAGGGTGGGGGCGCCCACTTGCCTTGGGGGCAAGCCTCCCCTTGGCCCCCCAGAGATCTCATCTCCCAGTGGCCGGCGCGCCCCCTAGGGGGCATATATAAGGGGGAGGGAGGCAGCCGCACCCCATGCCATAGGCGCCTCCCTTCCCCCTTGCTACACCTCTCCCTCTCGTAGATGCTCGGCGAAGCTCTGCCGAGATCACTGCTGCATCCACCACCACGCCATCGTGCTGCTGGATCTCCGTCAACCCCTCCTCCCTCCTTGCTGGATCAAGAAGGAGGAGATGTCTTCCTCAATCGTACGTGTGTTGAACGCAGAGGTACTGTACGTTCAGCACTAGGATCATCGGTGATTTGGATCACGTCGAGTACGACTCCCTCAACCCCGTTCTCTTGAACGCTTCCGCTCGCGATCTACAAGGGTATGTAGATGCACTCCTTTCTCTCGTTGCTAGATGAACTCATAGATTGATCTTGGTGAAAGCGTAGAAAAATTTTATTTTCTGCAACGCTCCCCAACACTTTCAGCACTCGCCCTTCGGCGGCATTCTGAATTCACTAAAGTCTCTCTCTTTATCAGGAGAGCCCTGGCCGGACTATGGTCAGCAAGGTTGGGATGCGTACGACGAAGAAATTCAAAGCCCACCCACCACCCACTTCAGAGCCACCGCCGATGATTTAACCGACATGCTCGACTTCGACTCGTATGACATCGACGGTATGGACGCCGATGCAGGAGACGACCAAGAACCAGCGCCTACAGGGCACTGGAAGGCCACCTCGTCATATGACATATACATGGTGGACACCCCAAAAGAAGGGAACGGCGATGGAACAACGGAGGATGACCCCTCCAAGAAGCAGCCTAAGCGCCGGCGTCAGCGGCGCCGCTCTAAATCCCGCCAAAGCAAAAACGGTGATTCCGGCACGGGAGACAATAACACCCCAGACAGTGCCGAAGACAACCCCCTCCAGCAGGATTCAGCGTAGCAGGATGGAGAAACCAGCCCTCATGAGGGAGCGGCAGACAGAGAGATAGAGGACGATAATTACATACCTCCCTCCGAAGACGAGGCAAGCCTCGACGACGACGAATTTGTCGTGCCTGAGGATCCCGTCGAACAAGAGCGTTTCAAACACAGGCTTATGGCCACGGCGAGCAGCCTCAAGAAAAAACAGCAACAACTTAGAGCTGACCAAGACTTGCTAGCCGACAGATGGACTGAAGTCCTCGCGGCCGAAGAGTACGAACTCGAACGCCCCTCCAAGAGCTACCCAAAATGCAGGCTGCTACCCCGATTAGAGAAGGAAGCACCTAGACCTACATCACCAGCGCATGATGCGGCCGACCAGCCACCTCGTGGCCGCGACAGAGAGGCCTCTCGGCCCTCCACTCAAGCCGCACCCCGGCGTCGCTCAAAGAATACCAAGGCATGGGGAAATGCGCGGACTGCGAGATATATTGGAGGACAAGGCAAGGCAAACAAGATCGATCTATGGATCGCGTGGGCACCCCTACGACACGTGGCGATAACCATCATGCGGATATGGTAAATCCGCCGGGCGAACAAAGTAGACAAAGATCGCTTTGAGCTACGCCGTGATATAGCCCAAGATCTGAGGCGCCAAGACACCCACTATGCTTCACGGATGAAGTAATGGATCATCAAATCCCGAGGGTTTCAAACATGTAAACATCGAATCATACGATGGCACAACAGATCCTGCGGTATGGATAGAGGATTATCTCCTTCATATACACATGGCCCGCGGTGATGATATACACGCCATCAAATACCTCCAACTCAAGCTTAAAGGACCAGCTCGGCATTGGCTTAACAGCTTGCCGCCAGAGAATCAATTGGTTGTTGGGAGGACCTGGAAGCCGCATTCCTCGACAATTTCCAGGGCACCTATGTGCGACCACCAGACGCCGATGACCTAAGCCACACAATTCAATAGCTAGAGGAATCGGCCAGACAATTCTGGACACGGTTCCTAACCAAGAAAAATCAAATAGTCGACTGTCCGGACGCAGAGGCCCTTGCAGCCTTCAAACATAACATTCGTGACGAGTGGCTTGCCCGGCACCTAGGACAGGAAAAGCCGAAATCCATGGCAGGCCTCACAACACTCATGACCCGCTTTTGCGGGAGAAGACAGCTGGCTAGCTCGTAGTAATAACATGACCAAGAGCCCTGGTAATTCGGATACCAAGGACAGCAATGGCAGGTCGCGTCGCAACAAGCACAAGCGCCGCATTAACAGCGACAAAGCTGAGGATATGGCAGTTAATGCCGGATTCAGAGGCTCTATACCCGGTCAGCGGAAAAAGCCATTTAAAAGAAATATTCCGGGCCCGTCCAGTTTGGACCAAATACTCGATCGATCATGCCAGATACACGGCACCCTCGAAAAACCAGCCAATCACACTAACAAGGATTGTTGGGTGTTCAAGCAGGCAGGCAAGTTAAGTGCCGAAAACAGAGACAAGGGGCTGCATAGCGATGACGAGGAGGAGCCCTAGCCGCCGAACAATAGGGGACAGAAGGGCTTCCCCCCACAAGTGCGGACGGTGAACATGATATACGCAACCCACATCCCCAAAAGGGGGCGGAAGCGTGCACTCAGGGACGTATATGCGTTGGAGCCAGTCGCCCCAAAGTTCAACCCATGGTCCTCCTGCCCGATCACTTTTGATCGAAGGGACCACCCACTAGCATCCGCCATGGCGGATTCGCCGCATTGGTTCTAGACCCAATCATTGATGGATTTCACCTCACCGAGTCCTTATGGACGGCGGCAAAGCCTGAACTCGCTTTATCAGGATACAAGCAGAAAATGGGCATAGATCCCTCAAGGATTAAACCCACAAAGACGACCTTTAAAGGCGTCATACCAGGTGTAGAGGCCAATCAGACAGGCTCGGTTACACTTGAGGTGGTCTTGGATCCCCAGATAATTTACAAGCGAGGAGCTAATCTTCGACATAGTCCCGTTTAGCGTTGGCTATCACGATCGCTTTCGGACGAACCGCATTGCAAAGTTCAATGCGGTACCGCGACTCACGCATACCTCAAGCTCAATATGCCGGGCCCTCGAGGAGTCATTACGGTCAATGGAAACATCAACGCCTTCTCCGAACGGAGGAGCATCTGGCGGACCTCGCGGCGGAAGTACAAAGCAGCCCCTCAAGGCAATTCTCCAGTCCGGCTATTAAACGTCCGGACACCGCTGCCGCCCGGAGTAACCTACAACAAGACCGCCTGGCATGTTCCGAGCACGCGTAGCAATGCGGCCCCAACCCCAGCCCTCGCGAAATTGCGAAACCAGTATTACGCGTACATAACTACGCTCTGGAAATACCATGGGCATAGGGGGAGGGGCACGACCACGGCATGCCCAGAATGCGGCTCAACCGCACTAGGGGCTCCGATTTTGTCATTCTTTTCTTACTTTCAGGACTCCACTCTACGGAAGGCCCGTCCGCATTACATAATCGCCGAACACACGATGCAACAGTCAGGGAGGCAGAAAGCTACGTCGAGTGTCCAGGTGGTCTCTATAACGAGCAGTATACTTGTTTCACATATCATCCCACAGCTCTCCCCTGGAGGGGGTCATGTCAAATAGTCCCATCTCTTGCTTATCGCACTATTTGCATCGTCCTGCTTTTACCGCAGCCTTTTCGAATAAACAATACATAGCTTTTGTCTATTATTGCATTCCCTTTTTTATCTATATATGTTCATTAATGACATGTTGCACCCGTACACTTTGGTACAGCCAAATACACCAGGGGCTTAAGTACCCCAACATACGGTGTGATAAGTCCGAACACTTTCACAAGTGCGGCACCCCGAACTTATAGCATTATATGCATCGGCTCCGAATCATGTCTTGGGTCAATAGTTTGGTTTGCCCGGCTCCCATGTTTTGGTACCTTACGTTCCGTTATATCGGCTAAGGTAGCACTGGGAGAACCACTGCGATTGTGCCCGGTTGAGCTGGGCTAAGCCCCTCAGTGGAGAAAGCTAAAACTGACCGTCATGATAGGGCGAGAGCTGGTCGCTGTTTGAGAGGTTTTCGAGTCCCTAAAGACTTATGCCGCTTAGAGTGAGGAGTCGGCTTTGTCCGGCCTAGGCGTGGATAGTGCCCCGAACTCGGTCTTCCGAATACTAGGGGCTTCGCTGAAATTTAAAATTATAGAATTCTATGGCTAAGTGAGAGTGTTCAAGCATTATAGTCCGATTGCCGTGTACGCGGTGTTGAGCGCCTCCCTCGAAGGCCCCAAGACTGGGACAAAGAGCGCTCAAGTTTATCGAACACCCCAAAGACTCATGGCATGGGGCAGAAGTTGACGACTCGCCATCTCTCAAATTTAATATACGGCCGCATGAGAAGGTAATATTTTAAATTCAAAAGCGTTGCTTAGCACATATGAACAAGTTTTCAGCGACAGGATCACAAATGCGAAGTTTACTCAAAATTACATCTTTGGAGCATTCATCTGCTATAAGGCGGGCACCCTTCAGGACGCCCTCATAATACATCTCGGGCTTGCGATGCTCCTTGCCCGGCGGTGGTCCGTCCGTCACAAGCTTCGCAGCGTCCATCTTGCCCCAGTGCACTTTAGCACGGGCAAGGGCCCTACGGGTACCTTCGATGCATACGGAGCGCTTGATGACTTCAAGCCATGGACAGACATCCACCAACCGCCTTACCAGCCTGAAGTAGCTCCTGTGCATGGCTTCCCTGTGCCACTGACCGGACTATGAGACCCTTCATGGCCTGTTCGGCCACCTTATGGAGCTCGACCAGCTACTTCAGCTGGTCGCTCAAGGGCACCGGGTGTCCGGCCTCAGCATACTGAGACCAGAACACCTTCTCCATCGAGCTCCTCTCTTCGGCTCGGTAAAATGCTGCAGTGACGGACACACTCCGGGGAAGATCTGTGAATGCTCCTGAAGAGCTCCGGACTCGGGTAAGTAACAAGTAATTCACTTTCACGTGCTTGCTTTGCATAAAGAATGCCTTACCCGCCGCTATCTTCTTCATCGCCTCAATTTCCTGGAGGGCTTTTTGGGCTTCGGCCTTGGTAGATTTGGCGCTCTCAAGGGCCGAGGCGAGCTCGGACTCTCGAGTCTTTGAGTCAAGCTCCAAACTCTCATGTTTTTCCACGAGAGCCTGGAGCTCTTGCTGCACCTCCGCCACCCGCGCCTCCTGCTTCTCTCGCTCGGTGCGCTCCACGGCCGCCTTGTCTTCGGCCTTGGACAGCGCTTCCTTCAGGGTCGCCACCTCGGTTGTGGCCCCTGTAATACTCACGTTGGTCCTGTCATTTTTTGCAACCACATCTTTTTATATACTTACATAAGGTATTACTTACCTTCCTTGTCTTCGAGCTGCTTCTTGGCAAGGCCGAGCTCGTTCTCGGACCGCTCGAGGCTCTGCTTCAATGCATCGACCTTCGCAGTCAGTGCGGCAGAGGTCAGCAGCGCAGCCTGCATTCCCATATTGACATACTTATGTTAGACTCCTGCGTATATCTTTTAGATCCTTAGTTCGGTTTTTCTTTCTGAACACCAAACTGAGCATTAGGGGCTACTGTCTATGCGGTAATATTTTTACATATCTTAAATACATACCTCAAAGCCTGTTAGAAGGCTAGCACAAGCTTGATCAGCCCGCTCTTGGCGGATCGAACCTTCGGATCACCACACTCATAATAGTGTGGTGCTCCTCGTCGATGGAGGCGCCTTAAGCACCTCCAGCAGATTATCTCGATGCCTCCGGTTGGACGGAGGTCACCGGCGTCGAGGCTTGCCCTTCTTACTAGGGGGCGCCTGCTGGACTCCGGAACCACTGAAGGTTCCGGTACGATGTCCGGCCTAGGGCCGGACTTGGAGCCCTTGGGGGTTTTGTCCCCTTTGCGCCTGGAGTCCGGGAGGTCGCCTTGCGGCACCTCCAGGACCACCTCCTCCTGGCTTGGACCCTTTTGGGACTCCACCTCGGCATCATCCGTAGCGCGAGGAGAGGAGGCGGCCGGAAATGAAGAGCTATTCACATCCGACAAACCCAGGGAGCCGCTCGACGAAGCATCGAGCCCGGCCTTGGGCGGACTGCATGATTATATTCGGCGTCAGAATATACTGTGCAACAAAGGAACGCCATGAGTTATTCTGGTATCCGGATACTTACGATTTTTCTAGGGGCTTGGCACTGGATGGCCTACTCCTCTTCGCCGTCATCGGCGTTGGTGGAGTAGTCCGGAGGAAGGGTCTCCCCCTTCTTGGACCCTCCGGCCCCCCGGTTGGGGCGGCCTTCCTTTTCGTTCCTCCCCCCGCTGGAGGGCGAGAGGCCTCTTCTTCCTCCTCCTCGTCTTCGTGGGAGGAGTGCGCCTCGGAGTCATCGGATGATGAATCCGACACCACCGGCGCCGGAACCAGCAGCCCCGTCAAGCGGGCGTCCGCTGGGTCTTCGGGCAAGGGAGCCGGACAGTCAATCTGCCCGGACATCTTCTCCAATCATGTCAAAGGTAAGGGAGTTTAGATCCCGCATAGAATCAAACAATGGAAAACAAGTAACCCCGTAAAGGGTAAAATAGCTTACAGCGTTGGCTTGATGCTGCGCGCTGAATCCGCGGTCCTCGGTAGCGGATGTGGGAGCCTCGGCGCCCTTGAACAGCACCTTCCAGGCGTCTTCGTACGTACTGTCGAAGAGCCTACTCAGGGTTCGGTGCTGTGCCGGATCAAACTCCCACAAACTGAAAGCCCGTTGTTGGCACGGGAGGATCCGGCGGATGAGCATGACCTGGACTACATTGACGAGTTTGAGCTTCTTGCTCACCAGGTTTTGGACGCAGGTTTGGAGTCCGGTCAGCTCCTCCAAATTACCCCACGACAGGCCCGTCTCTTTCCAGGAGGTGAGCCGTGTGGGGATGCCAGATCGGAATTCGGGGGCCGCTGCCCATTCAGGGTCACGCGGCTCGGTGATGTAGAACCACCCCGATTGCCACCCCTTTATGGTCTCCATGAAGGAGCCCCCTCCGCACTCCGCTTGGCAGCCGCCCACTACCTTCGGTTTGACATTGAAGGTCTTCAGCCATAAGCCGAAGTGGGGCTGGATGCAGAGGAAGGCCTCGCACACGACGATGAACGTCGAGATGTTGAGGATGAAGTTCGGGGCCAGATCGTGGAAATCCAGGCCGTAGTAGAACATGAGTCCCCGGACAAATGGGTGAAGTGGGAAACCTAGTCCGTGGAGGAAATGGGTGAGGAACACCACCCTCTCATGGGGCCTGGGGGTGGGGATGAGCTGCCTTGTCGGGGAGCCGGTCGGCGATGTCATTGGACAAGTATCCAGCTTTCCTCAGCTTCTTGATGTGTCCCTCCGTGACGGAGGAGGCCATCCACTTGCCTCCCGCTCCGGACATGGCTGGAGAAGGTTGAGGTGGGATGTGCGGACTTGGGCACTGGAGCTCGAGTGCGCGAAAATGGATAAGCAAAGGAGGAAAAACGCGTAGATGAGAAAGGTGGATCCTTGCCCCCCACCAGCCTGGTAAAACACGCTTATCTCCCAAGCGCCGTAATTAATGGCACGGTTGGGTTACCCACGCCCGTATTGATGAGAATCCCGGAATAAGGGGACACGATCTCTGCTCGACAAGGCGTGCCAAGGAAACCGCCTCGCTCAAAGGTAATCGAGGTGGGACAAGAAAATGATTCGAATAAAGGCTTGGCCGTGGTGTGATGTCACGCTACGGAATACATCAGCAGATTGGATTTGTGTAAATATTATTCTCTCTATGGTGGTATGTGGAACTTATTTTGCAGAGCCGGACACTATCCTTGTGTTCAAAATCTTCTATGAAGTATTCGGAGGAGGAACCCGCCTTGCAATGCCGAAGACAATCTGCGCGGACTCATTGTCATTGAAGTCTGGTTCGAGGGGCTCTTGAGGGAGTCTGGATTAGGGGTGTCCGGATGGCGAACTATAACCTTTGGCGGACTCTGGACTATGAAGATACAAGATTGAAGACTTCGTCCCGTGTCCTGGATGGGACTTTCCTTGGCGTGGAAGGCAAGCTTGGCGATACGGATATGTATATCTCCTCCCATTTGTAACCGACTCTATGTAACCCTAACCCTCTCCGGTGTCTATATAAACTGGAGGGTTTTAGTCCGTAGGACGAACAACTATCATACCATAGGCTAGCTTCTAGGGTTTAGCCTCTTTGATCTGTGGTAGATCTACTCTTGTACTACCCATATCATCAATATTAATCAAGCAGGAGTAGGGTTTTACCTCCATCGAGAGGGCCTGGACCTGGGTAAAAACATCGTGTCCCTTGTCTCCTGTTACCATCCGCCTAGACGCACAGTTCGGGACCCCCTACCCGAGATCCGCCAGTTTTGACACCGACACTTTCCTTAATGGAAATTGAAATCTAATGTTTCCTTCTTTCATATCAATAATTGCACCAATCGTTCTAAGGAAAGGTCTACCAAGAATAATAGGACATGTAGGATTGCAATCTATATCAAGAACAATGAAATCTACGGGCACATAATTCCTATTTGCAACAATAAGAACATTCATTAATTCCTCCCATAGGTTTATTAATAGTGGAATCCGCAACATGCAAATTTAAGGAATAACCATCAAATTCACGGAAACCTAACACATCACATAAAGTTTTCGGAATCGTGGGAACACTAGCACCCAAATCACACAAAGCATAGCATTCAAAATCTTTAATCTTAATCTTAATAGTGGGTTCCTACTCATCATAAAGTTTTCTAGGAATAGAAACTTCCAAATTAAGCTTTTCTTCATAAGATTGCATCATAGCATCAATGACATGTTTAGTAAAAGCTTTGTTTTGATTATAAGCATGAGGAGAATTCAACATGGATTGCAACAAGGAAATACAATCTATCAAAGAACAATTATCATAATTAAAGTCCTTGAAATCCAAAATAGTGGGTGCATTGCTATTTAAGTTTTGACCTCTTCAATCCCACAATTATCAATTTTTGCATTAAGATCTAAAAACTCCGAATCATTGGGACGCCTTCTAAGTAAAGTTGACTCATCTCTAGTCCCATCTTTATCAAGATCTATATTGGAAAATAAAGATTCAATAGGAGTCACATCAATCACTTTTAGATCTTCATCATTATTTTTCATGGAAACTAGAAGAACACGCTTTTATAAACCAATCTTTTTTAGCGCGCATCTTAGCGGTTCTTTCTTTGCATTCATCAATGGAAATTCTCATGGCTTTGAGAGACTCATTGATATCATGCTTGGGTGGAATAGATCTAAGTTGCAAAGAATCAACATCAAGAGAAATTCTATCCACGTTCCTAGCCAAATCATCAATCTTAAGCAATTTTTCTTCAATCAAAGCATTGGAATTCTTTGCAAACTAATAAATTCTTTAACACTATCCTCAAATTCAGAGGGCATGTTATTACAATTTCCATAAGAACTGTTGTAGGAATTACCTTAATTATTAGAGGAATTACTAGGAAACGGCCTAGGATTGAAATTACCTCTATACGCGTTATTACCAAAATTGTTCCTACCAAAAAATTTCACATCATTAGATTCATTATTGTTTTCAATCAAAGTAGAGAAAGGCATATCATTAGGATCAATAGGAGCACTCTTACTAGCAAACAATTTCATAAGCTCATCCATCTTTCGACTCAAAACATTTATTTCTTCAATTGCATGCACGTTTTTACTAGTGGGACATCTTTCGGTATGCCATTGAGAATAATTAACCATAATATTATCTAGCACTTTAGTGGCTTCTCCTAAAGTAATTTCCATACAAGTGCCTCCCGCGGCCGAATCTAAAAGATTTCTAGAAGCAAAATTCAATCTGGCATAATTTTTTTGTATAATCATCCACAAATTCAATCAATGAGTAGGGCAATTTCTAATCATCAATTTCATCCTCTCCCAAGATTGTGCAACATGTTAAGGATCAAGTTGCTTAAAATTCATAATATCATTCCTAAGGGAGATGATCTTAGTGGGCGGAAAATACTTGGAAATAAAAGCATCTTTACACTTATTCCATTAATCAATACTATTTTTCGGCAAAGATGAAAACCAAGTTTTAGCGCTATCCCTAAGCGAGAACGGAAATAGCTTCAAATTAACAATATCATTATCCACATCTTTTTTCTTTTGCATATCACACAAATCAAGGAAATTATTAAGATGGGATGCGACATCTTCATTGGGAAGTCCGGAAAATTGATCTTTCATAACAAGATTCAACAAAGCAGTATTAATCTCACAAGATTCTGCATTAGCATCGGGAGCAATCGGAGTACTAATAAAATCACTGTTGTTGGTATTGGAGAAGTCACACAATTTGGTATTATCTTGAGCCATCGTGACAAAGCAAGCAATCCAACACACAAGCACACAAAAAGCAAGCAAAGAAGACAAACGGAATAGGGGCGAAGAAAAGGTTAATCTCTTCGAAAATCATTTTAGAAGTGGGGGAGAGGAAAACGAGAGGCGAATGACGAATAATGTAATGCGAGAGATGAGAGTTTGTGATGGGTACTTGGTATGTCTTGGCTTGGTGTAGATCTCCCCGGCAACAGCGCCAGAAATCCTTCTTGCTACCTCTTGAGCATGCGTTGGTTCTTCCCTTGAAGAGGAAAGGGTGATGCAGCAAAGTAGCGTAAGTATTTCCCTCAATTTTGAGAACCAAGGTATCAATCCAGTAGGAGACTACACAACAAGCCACTGAATACCTGCACAAACAAACACCAACTTGCAACCAACGTGACAAAGGGGTTGTCAATCCCTTCGCGGTTATTTGCAAAGTGAGATCTGATAGAGATGGATTAACGATAAAGTAATATTTTTGGTATTTTTGGTATATGAAAGTAAAGATTGCAAAATAAAGGAATGGCGACAGAAATTGGAAAGTTGAAAAAAAACAGATATGATGTAAAATAGACCCAGGGGCCATAGGTTTCACTAGAGGCTTCTCTCGAGATAGAAATTATTACGGTGGGTGAACAAATTACTGCCAAGCAATTGATAGAAAAGTGCATAGTTATGACGATATCTAAGGCAATGATCATGAATATAGGCATCATGTCCGTTTCAAGTAGACCGACTCCTGCCTGCATCTACTACTATTACTCCACACATTGACCGACTCTTGCCTGCATCTAGAGTATTAAGTTCACAAGGACAGAGTAACACATTAAGCAAGATGATATGATGTAGCGGGATTAACTCAAGCAATATGATAAAAAAAACATCTTGTTATCCTCGATGGCAACAATACAATACGTGCCTTGCTGCCCCTACTATCACTGGGAAAGGACACGGTAAGATTGAATCCAAAGCTAAGCACTTCTCCCACTGCAAGAAAAACCAATCTAGTTGGCCAAACCAAATCAATATTTTGAAGACACTTGCAAAGATATCAAATCATGCATATAAGAATTCAGAGGAGATTCAAATAATATTCAAAGATAAACTTGATCATAATTCTACAATTCATCGGATCTCGGCAAACACACCGCAAAAGAGTATCACATTGAATAGATCTCCAAGAACATCGAGGAGAACTTTGTATTGAGAATCAAAGAGAGAGAAGAAGCCATCTAGATAATAGCTATGGACCCGTAGGTCTGAAGTAAACTACTCGCGCATCATCGGAGAGGAAATGGTGTTGATGTAAAAGCCCTCCGTGATCGATTCCCCCCTCCGGCAGGATGCCGGAAAAGGCCCCAAGATGGGATCTCACGAGTACAGAAGGTTGCGGCGGTGGAAAAGTGGTTTCGTGGCTCCCCTAGATGTTTTTGGGGTATAAGAGTATATATAGGAGGAAGAATTAGGTCAGGAGGGCTACGAGGGCCCCACATGGTTGGGGCGCACCCCACCCCCCTGGGCGCACCCTCCACCCTTGTGGACGCTTGAAGCTTCCTTGAATTGTACTCCAAGTCTCCTGGGTGTCTTCTGGTCCAAGAAAAATCATGACGGAAGTTTTATTCTGTTTGGACACCGTTTGGTATTCCTTTTCTGCGAAACTCTAAAACAAGGAAAAACAGAAACTGGCACTGGGCTCTAGGTTAATAGGTTAGTCCCAAAAATCATATAAAATAGCATATTAATGCATATAAAACATTCAAAATAGATAATATAATTGCATGGAACAATCAAAAATTGTAGATACGTTGGACACATATCAGTTCCGGGCTCCGTAGCTTGGTCGGCCTGGCCCCGGGAGGTGCACGCGCCATGACTGCACCCGTGGTGGGGGCGGCCAGAGGGCGGGGGTTCACCCCGGTTCGAGCGCCGTTGCTGTGGATGTGCTCGTCGGCGGGAGAGAGGGGCGCAGATGGAGTAACCCCCTCGCTCGTACCCTGGGAAGCGTGGCCGTCAGGGTGATGCTGATGCTGCTCTCCTCCGGCGCCTCCCGCTCCCGCATCAGCTGCGGGGGAAGTGGTGACGGTGCCACCTGCTCCGACCACATCCCCAGCAGTGTCTGCATCCTCGCGCGCCTCCGCACCCCCCGCAGTGTGAGAGGCCGCGGGTGGCGGAGCCTTCTAGGTGGACGGGTGAGCAGGACGACCGGGTTTCTTCTTCGGCACCATGATCGATGGCGTCGTCAAGGACGAAGATGGTGATGAAGTCGACGCGCTGCGCATGCCTTCAAATTCGCACAAGCGAGCCCCCTATCTGGCGCGCCAAAGATGTCGCGGGAAACCACGGCCACCTATGGGACCAAGAGGCCCCTTGCTGGTTCAGCCAGGAGGGTGATGCGTTGCACAAAGAGCAGACGAGCGTGGGGCAGAGCGGCAGGGATCACACAAGCAATTTACCCAAGTTCGAGCCGCCGTGAGGCGTAAAACACTATTCCTGCTTTGGTGGATTGATGGTGGAAAAGGTGGTGGTGGAGCATAGTACACCTGCCCAGCAGGGGTTGCCTTTAGGCAGCAGCGACTATGTGTGTATGGGGGTGTGAGTTATCCAACCTTCTAACCCATTCTATGGTTGTGATGGGCCTCCTTTTATAGATCAAGGGGTCACCAAAATGGCAAAGTAGTCATTATGCACTGATATGGTAGCAAAGTGTGCTATCATACCTAACTCTGCGGGCTGACAGGGCGCATTAAATGCACCGCTTAGTGTCACATCACTGGTTGCCCGGCAAGGTTTGCCGGGCTATCTTGCCAGCTCCGCACCTGCTTGCTTGACACGTCGTAGGACGGGTATCATCTGAGGGTTTTTCCTGTAAGGAGGGGCAGCCATGTGGCGAATGGCTTCCACTTAGTGACTTTGCGTCTTGACACCGCACTGATCGACAACTTGGGTCATGATGGAGTGGTTGGTGAAGTGGTTTTGCTTCCATGAGCCCCGTCAGGCCCTACCGGGGTGCTTCGGTCGTCTGCTTCTTGGGGTGGCCTTGCCCCTTGCCGGGCTCGCCTGCCCGGCATGGACAGCCTTTCTCTTGGCGATATCATGCTTCTCTGGTTCGATCTTGGTCACTCTAATCTGCATGTTGGTCCTTCGAATCTCTTGGCTCCTTGAATTCTGACTTGGGCTGGTGCTTCTATCTTGTTCTCGTGCCTGTGCACAGTCTGGGCAACAGACCCAGGGTTTGTTGCACCGACAGAGGCCGAATAGGAGAAGGAGGAGGGGGTTCGTCCCCCCCCCCCTTTCCTTCCTCCCCCTCTCTTCCCTTTTCCCCTTCCGGTAATAAGGAAAGGGGGCGAATTGGACTAGGGGCCGAAGTAGGATTCCTCCTACTTGGGGTGCCCCATGGTTGTCCTCCTCCCCCTCCCACCTATATATATGTGGGGGGCACCTAGAACACACACCAACAATTGTTAGTTGTGTGCGGCACCCCCTCCACTGTTTACGCCTCCGGTCATATTCTCGTAGTGCTTAGGCGAAGCCCTGCACAGATCACTTCACCATCACTGTCACCACGCCATCGTGCTGACAAAACTCTCCATTGACACTTTCCTGGATCAAGAGTTTGAGGGACGTCATCGAGCTAAACGTGTGCAGAACTCGGAGGTGTCGTACGTTCGGTGCTTGGTCGGTCGAAACGAGAAGAAGTTTGGCTACATCAACCGCGTTGTCAAACGCTTCCGCTTTCGGTCTACGAGGGTACGTGGACACACTCTTCCCCTCTCGTTGCTATGCATCTCCTACATAGATCTTGCATGAGTGTAGGAAAATTTTTGCAATTGCATGCTACGTTTCCCAACACGAAAAGCATCTCAGGAAACTAACAACTTGCTCCAGGTTGGGGCTGATAGATTCTAGTGTCAAGACCTTCAATGTGCACGGTTTCAGGGTCAAGCTTGTCGGAATCATTTTCTGGATGATAGATGAACATACATCTTTAGAATTAGAAATAATGTTAATTTGTAGAAGGAGAGGTAGAAGGCGGCTGTTGTACCTGAACAGCTGTGGATTCAATAACAAGTTTGGAGTATTTGTCAGACGAGTAGCCCACCACTATCAATTTTGGCGTAGAAATGACATTG
Organism: Aegilops bicornis; assembly: GCA_021605145.1. NCBI lineage: Eukaryota > Viridiplantae > Streptophyta > Magnoliopsida > Poales > Poaceae > Aegilops > Aegilops bicornis. The sequence goes on from CM038670.1 coordinate 345,501,953, forward strand.
ATTCTTGTTGGACCTTCTTGATTAAATACAAGTAATCTCTCAAGTGCAGGTGTGTCCTCAATGACCATACCGTGGTACACATCTTGTGATGTCTTCTTGTCGCACCAGCAACATACATAAATAGTCCGGAGAGTCATGGAGGTGATGTGGAAGATACTCAACCCATTGATCACCTGAAGACAAAGGTACTCGAGTGCAGTACACCCACGGAGCAGACGCTCCATGTCACTATTTGGGAGGTAGAAGGCGATGAGCTCGAGGTGCTTCAATCGTGGTAGAATAAGAGCGGGTGCGTCATTAAGGGGGGAATGGTAGTTCCTGGACTTGGCGACGCGTAGCATGGGTGCGACGCGGAGCGCTAACGTTGGCAGCGAGTGCATATGCCCATCGTCAAAAGTGAGCTCCTCGAGCTGATCTAGGGCGGGGGATCGGAACCAGTCGTCAAGCTTGGCTCGGTCCTTGCCGTTGGAATGGAGCTTGCCCATTCTAAGGCCTCTGGTTGGGCCAAGGTGACTACCGAGGATCTTGGAGAACGCATCCAAGCTTTTGCAATAGCCATGGCAGAGCTCCTGGGTGTCGATGAGGTCAAGAGGGTTGGAGTTCCATAGGGGGCGCCACCACCGGGAAAGGACGATTGTCCGCGCCCCATATTTGATTGGGTGGAGGGAGATGATGACTATCAACATATCATGGGGGAGGCTGCTGATGAAGTCTAGGCCTGCTGTAGTCGCTTGCGGTTCTTGCTCGCCCGCTCTGCTTGTTGGCAGCCCCGTTCTCCACCACTAGAGTCTCCTTGTCAGCGGTGCTTTCTAATAGAAGTGAGAGTATAGGGAATATTTAGTTAAAACAGGGCAATAGAAAAGTGTATTGGGAACTAGAAGTTGTTAGGTAGGAATATAGTAAGAAAATGGAATAACAATTGGTTGCTTAAATACTACACAATTCATTTGATATTGCTGGGTAAGTCAACATGCAGATACTTGAAAAGAAAACTTACTTCGAACAAAGTCTGGACGGATGATATCGGGGAAGTAAGGATATATCTCTTGACCAGGCTCTTTTATGTGCAGTGCAATTTTATTGCCAACTTTTAGTACATAAAACTTAGAAATTTCTTTCCAAAGGACGGTGCCAAAATAGGAGTCACCATGTTCATCAAGTCTTATAGTAGCAACGATTGTAAATCCATGGTTTGTGTTCAGTATGACATCCTTGCAGTCTTGATTTATGTAAAGGGAAAGATTGTGCACTAAAGATTATGTTGCATAGCAAGGGACGCTACCGCGTAAAAATGGTAGGATTGTTAAAGAAAATATGGTAACATGCAAATATGGGCCCAAATTGAAAGAACTGTACAACAGTTGAAATAGAAGGACAAAAATCTATACTTAAACAGATAGGGTAAACATGATGTCATGGAAATATGAAAGTAATCGAAAGAACAATACATCATTAATTTACCTAATGAAGAGGGAAAATCCCCTTTGACGTATATGGTGCATGTGGCACCTTTTATCCAAATGTAGTAATATTTAGTATATGTTCAGGAAAGTAGGCCATGCCAACCGATTTAGGGTGAGATTGAACATACCGCGTGCATCCTCAAGTCATCTGGTACGGTGAGATGGAACTCCATCGATGTCTGGCGGAGGCCGCAAAGTCCTGATGTATCTGCGCACTGTACACTCTATGAATGAAAGAAAACCCTCAAATGAGCTCGAATAAAAATGAATTCACGACCATTTCGACCGGGTGATTAAACGAGGCATATGAACTGGGATAAGAGATGAGATAATATCTCATTAAATTAGTTACCTTGTTCTCCATGAGAAAGAACCCTCAGTAGGGCGGACTCCCCAACCGAGCGGAGCTGGGTCGACCACGAGCAGCATCGAGAAAGTCGATGTTGATAGGCGACGGCAAGCAGAAGTGGCGAAATGCGGTGGGGTTTGCTGGCAGCCTGGCGGCGGCGGCAGGCGGCGAGCTAAGTGGTTGCCGCCACGATAGCCGGTGCCATGCATCGATGCGGAGGAGCTTGTGCATTTGTGAATGGGGACCGGAGGAGTGGCAGGTGGGGTGAGGGTTTTGTGATGTGAGGATGGTGAGGGTTTTATTTTTTCTTTTTTGAATTGGGTGGTGAGGGTTTTCTATCCCAAAAAGAATTTCGGAGGCAATGGTTTGCTAGAGCCAACCGTGTGGGATTGACGCAACAGGCAAAATGAAAGTCATTGCACACGGTTCCAATTTTGGGAACTGTGCGTGATTGACGTACTACCTCCGTCCTGGTTTATTGATCCCCTTTGTAATTTGTACCAAATTTTGACCAAATATTTAACTAACAAATGTTTATGCATGTCACCAAAAATTATATAATTGAACACTATGTTCAAATACGCATCCAACAATATAATTTTTGCTAACCTTCACTAACATTTTGTCAGTTAAATCTTTGGTCAAAATTGAACACAAATTACAAAGGGGAGAAATAAACCTAGATGGAGGTAGATTCCATCAACCGAAGTGATTGCATCCATATCCCACATTTAGACATAAGTAAACATAGATTAAACATACTCAGACATAGATAATAAGCGTACACAAGCATAGTTCAACCATAAGTACATAGTTCAACCATCATTAAGCATACTCAAGCGTACATAGTTCGATCCCACATCTCATCTCATCTGCCGGCACGATCCTAAAGCTTCTCCAGGTACTCGGCATACGCGTCGTGCGCCACCTTGCGATAATACTTCTCCTTGAAGGAGCCAATGGCCCGTCCTCTTGCAAGCGCCAGAACACTTTGATATGCGTTATGAAGCTTGTGGTTGCAAAATGGGCATCGATAGCCGCCGTCCCAGGTCCTAATACGCCTTTTATGCATTCCCTCATAAAGCTCCCTCGGGATTTGCCTCTTGTACCTCCTCCGGCCATCTTCATCCTCGCTGTCCACATCGTCAGACAGCACCTATACAAATAGTAAAAAAATTGGCATCAAATCAATGTTTACATGCCGTGATGTAGGATTAGGAATTTATGGATATTTTTTTATACATATCCAGATATTATGCTTCGATTTCTAAGCACATTCGTCTACACACCAATCTTGAAGAAAATAATGGCACAAACATATATGTAGGTCATTCAAAATCAATTGTCAAGTCCTGGCTAGGAATTATTAGCACGAACACTAACCCTAGCCGGATTACTAGCAGAAATCATTTGCATAGATGAAACAACTAATCACTTATCACGTGTACCATTCAAACAATCAATACACTATACGGATCTACCAAAACTTACTCAGATTTCATGAATTGGGAGAACATAACCATAGGATTTCTATTCCAAAAAGGGGGAGGCAGGAGTAACTAGAGAAACCCTAGGATCTATTTAACACATAAATGGGTATAGATGACTAACCAGTTGTCCGTCGTCGTCAGAGTCGTCGCCGGAGTGGTCGTCGGAGTCGTCGCCAGGGTCGTCACTGGAGTCGTTGTGGAACTCCGCCTCTGGCTGTCGAAGCTCGGCCGCGTCGGCGACATCAGGTGCAGCGATACCTGCGCCTTGATGGTGACGGCAACCTCTATCTCCATCTCCACGCCATGCTCCGGTGCTTCAGCAGCCCCGACGTCGCCACTCCCTCTGATGGGGCACTTCGGCGGCATCCTCATACACTGACGGCTTTGAGGACTGAGAGCGGCGGCGAGGATGCAAGTGGATAGAGAGGATTATGTGTGTGGCGAGGATGGGGGTTGCGGCCGCTCGGCCGCACCATTAATATTGTCAAGACCCCGATCCTAAGTCACACCGATCTAGCATGTAACACATCATATCACTTTGCGGCCTCACGCACGGTATTCCCACGGTTGTCGCCTTACCATGGCCCGGGACCGTTTGCGCCTTTTGGCTCACGTGTCTCGATAGTGTCGCTAGCATCCATATGACAAAGAACCCGGGCCGACATGGCTAGTCGTGGAACCCAAAGCGGCGCTAACCCATGGGGATAGGCATACATGAATCACATCGAGCATGTCGGTCATCAACGTATAAATTCGGGTTGTAGCACTGGGCTAACAGGACTCCGGTATCCTGGACTGTAGCAGGCTAGGCAGGACTCCGAATAACACCGCGCGACATTTCCCCGAAGGGACAGACATAGGAACGAAGTGAAACACATGCCGGCCAGTCAAGTGTCCAAGCAGTAGTCTTTGGGCTAAGGTGACTCCGGTGAACCGGGTTATAGCGGACTACTATCGCCGTAAGCACGAGACTACATTTCCCCATATGAGAGGCTGCCAAGGATAAACAACTAGTTTGTCGATCCCACACATACCAAGCATTTCAAACATACACACAATATGCTCAATATGTGTAGATACAACATGGCATCACAACATAACTCTACGACTCAAATATTTATTCATTAGGCCCGAGGAGCGAGATATTACAAACATGGGTCTCATGACCCAACACTCGAAACATACAAGTCGAAGCACAAGCGGAAGCTAAACATGTCCGAGTACAGACAACTATAAATGAAGAAGGCCGAGAAGCACGACTATCTACCAGATCCTGTCGAGGGCACAAGATCGTAGCTGAGGTAACAAGCTAACCGTCAAGTCCAAGCGGAACTACTAAGCGAGACCGAAGTCTCTCTCGCAAAACATAAAATAAGCAAACGTGAGTACAAACGTACTCAGCAAGACTTACATCGAACTAGCTACATATGCATCATTATCAAAAGGGGTGGTGGAGTTTGACCGCAGCAAGCCAGCTTTGACTCGGTGGCTATCTGAACTACATTTGCAAGTAACTCTTTTGAGGTGGCGCATACGAGTGCACATATTCACCATATCAATACACCCATATGGACCCGCTGCCATCTCCCTACGAGAACGCAATCCTTAGCAGTCACGCTTATCTTGCTCATGTAAGAGTATCCTCTTTCACTTGTCTATTAACTGATATATGCAACCCCGTAGTCCTTCTCCGTGGACACGGCTATTCAATAGATCATATTAACCTGCAGGGGTGTACTTCTTCACACACGCTCTCACCACTTACCGCCGTTTACACGACATGTACTCGGCAACCTTCAAGCGGAAGCCCAACGTGGGTGTCGGCCACGACCTACCTAAACACACAAGTCCCTAGTCTAGGTTTATCGCCTATTCGGGTTCCATCCGCAGGGAGTCCGGCCGAGGTTTCCCATACAGCCCCGAACGATGTGTGCAGGGTTCCCGAGACACCAAACGGGCGAATCGGTACACCGGGCCACGGTGCCTACCGCAACACAACCCACCCCTACGGTCAGCGCTATGCAAGTGCCCCCAACATACTACAAACACCGTAAACTACTTGCAACTCCCCGGACCGAGGACAAGGGTGGTTAAGAAGCCGAGAGGGTCAATTAAGGATCCCAATGCGTGGTAGTAACTGTTTCATGGATCACAAACACGTAACTCAGTTCACGAGGACGGCTGCAATGAGACAACCCACCATGTACTCCTACATGGCCTCTCACCGCTACCTTTACCAAATCGTGTTCACACACTTAGCTCACACACGTAGGACATGTTCACACACCTCCGATTCATTCCCGATGAATCGGACCTGACTCAACTCTAAGCGAGCAGGCATGACAAACAAGCATGAATGAGTAGGCACAACATGGCTCAAGCAACTCCTACTCATGCTAGTGGGTTTCATCTAATTCTTGTGGAATGACAGTCATGCAGAGGATAAAGGGGTTCAGCTACCGCAGCAAGTAACACATGAGTCGTTGTTGTCCTAATGCATTAAAATAGAGCAGGAGCGAGAGTGGGATTATATCGGAATGGACAAGGGGGTTTTGCTTGCACGGCACTTCGAAGATAATGTAGTTCTTCATCGGTGTCATCGAATAATCGTTTAACGCCGTCTCATCGAGAGGGGACAATTACCGGCAACTGAGAAAGAACACAATCAATGCAATGCGCATTCACATGAATGACATGTCATGTTAAGGTACTGAATTCACCTAATGCAAAATCTAGCCAAGTTAATTGAAGTGGAATTCAAACAAGGTTAAACTCCAACTCCAAATGCTAGTTCATAATTTACCCTAATCATGATTCATCCTATTCAGTGAGGTTAACTTGTTCAAACATGCATGATCATGGCATAAACAGATTCTTCATATTTTTCTGATCATTTTTCATATATAACTTATTTCATTTGGAGTTACGGTTGAATTTCTATGAATTTTAGAAGTTTGGGGTATTTTCTGAAATTTCCTGAATTAAATTAAATCCAGAAAAGGGTTTATCGTACAAGATGACATTGGCATGACGTCAAGAGGTCAACAGGGCTGGTCCGGGTCAAACCTGACCAGCGGGTCCATCAGTCAGTGGCACAACTAATTAACCAAGTTAATTAGCCTTAAGTTAATTCTAACTAAACTTTTGTGGGGTCGGGGCCCACTAGTCACGACTAATCAGCTAACTAACCTAGGTTAATTAGTGTTAAACTAATACAAACTAAAAGTGTCAGGGGGTGGCCCACACGTCAGTGACACACGGGGAAGGTCAAACCATGGTCAAACCCGGTCAACTCGCCGGAGTTGACCTGCGGCTCGTCAGCCGTGAGCCGAGAGGCAGCGGAGGGTCTGAGTTTCCTCCTCCGGCGACCAAATGGCCGGCGGAGGGCGTCTATGTGACGCGGGCGCTCGTCCACGTCGAGTAGTGGCAGCGGCTGGGCCTAAGATGGCCGGAGTCGTCACCGGCGCCGACCGTGGCGGTCGCCGGAGCTCGGTCGATGCTACGGTGGCCGGGGAGGCTCGTGCAGGGCACCTACATGCTCTATGCAGCACGGGGAGAAAGCTGAGCACGACAGCCGGGCCACTAGGTGGCCGGAGGCACGTCGGCGGCGGTCACAGGCGGCGGCGGGTTTCGGTCATCGGCAAAACGGCGACTAGAACTAGCAAACGTCGCGGAGACAAGGGGAAAACGGTGTAGAAGCTCACGGGGATCGTGTAGGGCTGGTCGGCGAGCTCGGGGAAGCACGAACGGCGGCGAATCGACGATGAGGTTGACGGCGACCGAAGGTTGAAGATGAGCTTGAGGACGACACTGCAGGGCTTCCGGAGGCCGTGGATCGGTGGGGTGGAAGAGGGGGTCGAGGCGGAGCTCCCCGAGCCCCGGGCAGGCGAGGGGTGGCCGGTGGCCGGGGCGAACGGCGTCGGTGGCGATGGTGGCGCTCGGGCACGAGGCGCAGAGCGAGAGAGAGGAGGGGATGAGGACGAGGAAGTGGGCGAGAGGGCCCGGGGTGATGCGTGACGACGCATGGAGGCGCCCAGGGGAGGAGGAGGAAGCCAGGCAGGAGGAGGTGGCGGCGTGTGGCCACGCTGGCCGGGCACGCCACCGCCTTGGGCGCGAGGAGGAAGGCGACAGGAGCCAGGCGGTGGTGGGCTGGGTCAGCTGGAGCCGGGCCGGTTGGTGGGCGCAGTAAGTCCAGGTAAGATTCTCTCTCTTTCTCTTTATTTTCTGTTTTCTATTATTCGAAAACTCATGCGGCTTTATTAAAAATATCCAGGCACTTTTAAAATCAGCAAACTGTGCATGCCCAATGTATAGAATATATCTAACATGGAACATTTCAGTTTAGGAGTATTTGGACATTTAAAATATTTTATAGAATTTAAATGTCCAAATTCAAATACTTATGATTTAATTCAAAGATCCAAATGTCATGGAAAAATGTGCAACATCTCAGTTATCTGTTTCAAGATTTTTCCAAAAATGGTGAACATTTTTGAAGGCCATTTGAAGTCTTGAAAATATTTTGAGTTGAACCTATTTGCATTATTTTGGTGCTAGGGGTTTAGGCAATCCCCATTTCAATTTTCTTAGAAATTTAAACATGATGCATGGATGCAATGCCACTAGCTACAAGCAAGCTCTAGGGCTGTGACAACTCACCCCAAGAAACAAGAATCTCGCCCCGAGATTCAAGACGTGAGGTAAGAGGAAAAGGGGAGTCACAAAACTATCGCAATCTTCATGATCCATTTGCCCTTCTCGAAGATGTTGATTCATTGCTTCATATTGATCTTGACGTCTTTGCTCTCGAGAACTTCATCCAACACGACATCGACAAAGAGGAACTCTGCAAGAATCGATCTTCTCGGAGATCGAGCACTCAAGATTAATTCATGGAATGAGATGTTGAAAAATCTCGAGTTGAGACCCAAAACACATCGAGAGGGATGGAGGAATGACGACGGGGTTTGATTTGGTGGGCAACAATTCCACACTTAGAAAATGGTGGATGGTGTCAGATGGCGAAGAAATAATTGCCATGATCCCGTAACGGGCACTTTGTAAAAAGGTGACTCGAAGAACTGCTCCATTAAGTGGCAAAAAGAATTAGTTTTGATCCATAGATCATTGACAATCCTCGTACCATCTTAAGGCAAATTACAATTGATCGTTGAAGGAGTTCAAAGGAATGGCATACCCAGACTAGAATGGTTGATGTGGACTACCTTGTTGAAGACAACGCAATGGATGATTTTTGCTTATCATCAGAGGTGGTGGGAACCAGTGGTAGGACCACTTTTGAGGATGATCTTGAACAGAAATTACTAAGAAGGCAGCCCATAGTGAAATGGCATAAGGATGGTGCAAGCTGGGAACGAAATGCAACTGTTGGAATGTTCCAACCATCATATCTGACTGAGATTCAGATCCGATTGGTGATAGGATACTTCAGACCTAGCATGTCCGAAAGAAAGGTTGCAACACAAAACCAACAAGATGACGTTGCGAGATTCTCGGGGAGTGAACTATGATAGCAAGCTCCAAGACATGAGCTGGTTCTGCTACAAACCCGTGGACACGCTGTCCAAGACAAGTATGACCACGTAGTAGTCTTATAACAAAACGCTACCGAGGTTAGGGGGGGAACCATCCTCGAGGATAGCGAAGTCCTAACATAAGTCATGACTAGTTGTTATGAAGGAACTCCTTCTCCTTGAACAAATCAATCAGTGGCTTGGTGTGCTAGGAATACATATGGAATGAAGGTTGCAAGTCTCCAGACCATAGAATACTTCGCACATATGCATGACTGATTTGGAATGATTCCAAGGGAAACAAAACAAACCTTTCTCAAATTCATGGCGGCAACTTACACCTAAAGCACATGAATTCGAGGAAGTCACTACTTCCATCCAAACATATGCTTCATGAACGAAACACGAAGAAATGCTTACACAAGTTTCCAATACTAGGTTGATGTTCAACATGACTTATGGGGAGACAAAATGCTGGCGATGGGCTCAACAACAACTCATCGAATTTCCATATCACTGGACTTCCACCATCATGTGAACACAGTGATAGCATTGGTCAGACCAAAAGATGTAATGGTATATGCTCGAGGGATCAACCACGAGTAAAACAACATCACGAATATCGTTGGTTCTGATTTGACTTGATGATAGCCCATACTCAAATCCAAGGATTGATGAGACAATAGGTCCAAAGAATCGATCCACGAGGACCAATCGATGAAGATGTCATCCTTCTTCAACACACACTACACAAAATATCCTTTTGGAACGAACTAAGTTAGGCAAGCTTTTATCTTCCAACTCTCCAAGTTGTTGTCTAGCTTAACCAACTAGCTCAGGGATATCCAACACAGATTCTTGGAGAAATGATGGTTCATAGGAAACCAACTTGATCACGAGCTCAACATAATAGTCAGGAGACAACCCGGTAACACTTCCAAGAAGATATTTGGAAAGTCACGGACCACCGGTATGTTACTAAGCTCGAGAACAATCTTGCTTTTGAGGGAAAGACGATATGATCAAATGAGCAAGGGATTGATATAATCCTAACTCATCAATCGAAGTGTGCACCAGAAATAAGGACTAGGTAGCACGATCAATCTTAGGATGATGATTTAATAACCAACACGCTAAGAATGAAAATATTGTCCATTAACTACCAAGCAACGAGGTTGCTAGGAGTATCGATTTCACACATCACAATTCACTAGTCGGCATTCCGGTTGCAACAACACGGAACCGAGGAATGAACAATGATGGTGTGAAGTATCACTACGTCAAGAATTCATGAGAGTGGTGCAATTCTCATGACACACTTGACATAAAGATGGTAACACTCCAAGGTACAGCAGAGCAAAAGCTGGATTGGCATTTGATCTGCGGAATGCAACTGCTTTGACCCAATCCTAGATATGGATGAGGCACTGGAGTTTGTTTCTCCTAGTCATTCCAGAATAGAATGGCTTGACGGACCACAAGGACAATAGGCATCGATAAACGAATGCACACATACTCTTGATTATCAATTGATGGAGGAGGGTCGGAATACGACTAAAGAGAGCAACTCAAAGGAACATATGATTTTTCGAGTTGTGGAGGCATGGATTAGTATATCGAGCAAAGCTCAACATTTCTCCCGGATAACCCATGCAGAGAAGGTAAGACCGGCAGAGTCACAATTATGAATGGAGAACTCCTCAAGAGTACTGATTGTGATCTTTTAATTCAAAGAATTTCTGCCTTAAGCAGTTCATGATATTTGGAAGAAGGAAATACCACGGACCTCGAGGACTATCACAAAGTTACTAATATCCTAAAGGAACTAGCAAACACTATCAACATGAAGTAAGGTGAATCTCGGGTTCAAGAACCCAGGAATAGAATGCCTACTAACTAATAACATCACGGGATGCTTTCGAGAATAATGGCCAGAATCATCACACTGGGGATACAAAAGCATCGCTAAATTGCTAGATGACTTCCTAAACAACTAGGGTCATAATAATAGCTCCAACATCTATGCCGAGGCAAGAAAGTACCTCAACTTACCGATTAGTGTGCTTATTCTGACCAAAAAGGACATCGGAAAGCGGAAGGAAAGGATTTGCAAATGCATCGTAGTATTTAGAGACACAGGATGACTCGGACAGCATAACGGCTGTAAATGCTCAAAATGATTTGAGACATCCTGCAAAAATGGTGGCATAACCACTCAACATCACAATACCAAGGTTCCGAGATCAACAATTATCATACTGAGTAAATAGTAGGAACTGAATCGAGGCTTAAAACCAACAATCTCAAAGGTCTATGGATTAGTAACACGTCATCACGATAGATAGATGAGAAGCCTAATTCTTAAACCCGTAGAAGAGAAGAGGTTGACTCGGATCGAGAAGGCCATGAGGTATAAGGAGTAAAAAGAGCCTTACGTTCCCTTCCACAATCAATTCCTTACATAACTAAAGCATTTCTAGACACAACTTGACCCGGTTTGGCTTGGTAATCCTCTGAGCAATCGGGCTCGATACCAACGCTGTCGGGACCACGATCCTAAGTCACACTGATCTAGCATGTAACACATCATATCACTTTGCGGCCTCACGACGGTATTCCCACGGTTGTCGCCTTACCATGGCCGGGACCGTTTGCGCCTTTTGGCTCACGTGTCGATAGTGTCGCTAGCATCCATATGACAAAGAACCCGGGCCGACATGGCTAGTCGTGAACCCAAAGCGGCGCTTAACCCATGGGGACAGGCATACATGAATCACATCGAGCATGTCGGTCATCAACGTATAAATTCGGGGCTGTAGACTGGGCTAACAGGACTCGGTATCCCGGGTCAGAAAGCGTGCTAGGCAGGACTCGAATAACACCGGCGTGACATTTCCCGAAGGGACAGACATAAGGGAAGTGAAACACATGCCGGCCAGTCAAGTGTCCAAGCAGTAGTGCCGGGCTAGCAGGACTCCGGTGAACCGGGTCAGAAGCGGACTACTATCGCTCAGAAGCACGAGACTACATTTCCCCATATGAGAGGCTGCCAAGGATAAACAACTAGTTTGTCGGATCCCACACATACCAAGCATTTCAAACATAAACAATATGCTCAATATGTGTAGATACAACATGGCATCACAACATAACTCTACGACTCAAATATTTATTCATTAGGCTCCGAGGAGCGAGATATTACAAACATGGGTCTCATGACCCAACACTCGAAACATACAAGTCAAGCACAAGCGGAAGCTAAACATGTCCGAGTAGACATAACTATAAATGAAGAAGGCTGAGAAGCTCGACTATCTACCGAGATCTGCCGAGGGCACAAGATCGTAGCTGAGGTAACAAGCTAATTGTCAAGTCCAAGCGGAACTACTAGCGAGACCGAAGTCTCTCTCGCAAAACATAAAATAAGCAAACGTGAGTACAAACGTACTCAAAGAAGACTTACATCGTAACTAGCTACATATGCATCATTATCAAAAGGGGGTGGTGGAGTTTGACTGCAGCAAGCCAGCTTTGACTCGGTGGCTATCCCGAACTACATTGCAAGTAACTCTTTTAAGGTGGCGCTGCGAGTCCACATATTCACCATATCAATACACCACTATGGACCCGCTCCCGTCTCCCCACGAGAACGCCATCCATAGCACTCACGCTTATCTTGCGCATTTTAGAGTATCCACTTTCACTTGTCTATGAACTGGTATAGGCAACTCGAAGTCCTTCTCCGTGGACACGGCTATTCGAATAGATCATATTAACCTGCGGGGGTGTACTTCTTCACACACGCTCTCACCACTTACCGCCGTTTACACGACATGTACTCGGCAACCTTCAAGCGGAAGCCCAACGTGGGTGTCGGCCACGACCTACCTAAACACACAAGTCCCTAGTCCGGGTTTATCGCCTATTCGGATTCCATCCGCAGGAGTCCGCCGAGGTTTCCCATACAGCCCCGAACGATGTGTGCAGGGTTCCCGAGACACCAAGCAGGCGAATCGGTACATCAGACACGGTGCCTACCGCAACACAACCCACCCCTACGGGGCGTTGCGTGCGGACCCCAAAGATACTACAAACACCGAAACTACTTGCAACTCCTGGATCGAGGACAAGGGTGGTTAAGAAGCCGGGAGGGTCAATTAAGGATCCCAATGCGTGGTAGTAATGGCTTTCATGGATCACAAACACAGAACTCAGTTCCTGAGGACGGCTGCAATGAGACAACCCACCATGTACTCCTACATGGCCTCTCACCGCTACCTTTACCAAATCGTGTTCACACACTTAGCTCACACACAGTAGAAATGTTCACACACCTCCGATTCATTCCCGATGAATCAGACCTGACTCAATTCTAAGCAGTAGCAGGCATGACAAACAAGCATGAATGAGTAGGCACAACATGGCTCAAGCAACTCCTACTCATGCTAGTGGGTTTCATCTAATTCTTGTGGAATGACAGGTCATGCAGAGGATAAAGGGGTTCAGCTACCGCAGCAAGTAACACATGAGTCGTTGTTGTCCTAATGCAGTAAAATAGAGCAGGAGCGAGAGAGTGGGATTATATCGGGATGGACAAGGGGGGTTTTGCTTTCCTGGCACTTCTGAAGATAATGTATTTCTTCATCGGTGTCATCGAATCGTCGGAACGTCGTCTACTGAGAGGGGACAATTACCGGCAACTGAGAAAGAACACAATCAATGCAATGCACATTCACATGAATGACATGTCATGTTAAGGTACTGAATTCACCTAATGCAAAATCTAGCCAAGTTAATTGAAGTGGAATTCATACAAGGTTAAACTCCAACTCTAAATGCTAGTTCATAATTTAGCCTAATCATGATTCATCCTATTCAGTGAGGTTAACTTGTTCAAACATGCATGATCATGGCATAAACAGATTCTTCATATTTTTCTGATCATTTTTCATATATAACTTATTTCATTTGGAGTTACGGTTGAATTTCTATGAATTTTAGAAGTTTGGGGTATTTTCTAAAATTTCCTGAATTAAATTAAATCCAGAAAAGGGTTTATCGCGTCAAGATGACGCGTTGGCATGACGTCGCAGGTCAACAGGGCTGGTCCGGGTCAAACCTGACCAGCGGGGTCCATCAGTCGATGGCACAACTAATTAACCAAGTTAATTAGCCTTAAGTTAATTCTAACTAAACTTTTTGTGGGGCGGGGCCCACTAGTCACGACTAATCAGCTAACTAACCTAGGTTAATTAGTGTTAAACTAATCCTAACTAAAAGTGTCAGGGGGTGGCCCACACGTCAGTGACACACGGGGAAGGTCGAACCATGGTCAAACCCGGGTCAACTCGCCGGAGTTGACCAAATGGCCGGCGAAGGGCGTCTATGTGACGCGGGCGCTCGTCCGCGTCGAGTAGTGGCAGTGGCTGGGCCTAAGATGGCCGGAGTCGTCACCGGCGCCGACCGTGGCGGTCGCCGGAGCTTCAAGCGAGCTCGGGACGACGCCACGGTGGTCGGGAGGCTCGTGCAGGGCACCTACGTGCTCTATGCAGCGTGGGGAGAAAGTCGAAAGACGGCCGGGCCACTAGGTGGCGGAGAGGCAGCGGCGGCGGTCACAGGCGGCGGCGGGTTTCGGTCATCGGCAAAACGGCGACTAGAACTAGCAAACGTCGCGGAGACAAGGGGAAAACGGTGTAGAAGCTCACGGGGATCGTGTAGGGCTGGTCGGCGAGCTCGGGGAAGCACGAACGGCGGCGAATCGACAATGAGGTTGTGGCGACCGAAGGTTGAAGATGAGCTTGAGGGCGACAACTGCAGGGCTTAGGAGGCCGTGGATCGGTGGGGTGGAAGAGGGGGTCGAGGCGGAGCTCCTGAGCCCAGCGGCAGGGCGAGGGGTGGCCGGTGGCCGCGGCGAACGGCGTTGGTGGCGATGGTGGCGCTCGGGCTCGAGCCTTGAGCGAGAGAGGAGGGATGAGGGCGAGGAAGTGGGCGAGAGGGCCGGGGTGATGCGTGGGGACGCATGGAGGTGTCTGTGGGGAGGAGGAGGCAGCCAGGCGGGGAGGAGGTGGCGGCGTGTGGCCATGGCGCGGGCAGCGCCCGCCTCTTGGCTGAGGAGGAAGGCGACAGGGGAGCCAAAGGCGGTGGTGGGCGGCAGCTGGGCTGGGCAGTTGGTGGGCGCCCAGGTAAGTCCGAGTAAGATTCTCTCTCGTTCTCTTTATTTTCTGTTTTCTATTATTCTGAAAACTCATGCGGCTTTATTAAAAATATCCAGGCACTTTTAAAAATCACCAAACTGCATGCCCAATGTATAGAATATATCTAACATGGAACATTTCAGTTTAGGAGTATTTGGACATTTAAAATATTTTATAGAATTTAAATGTCTAAATTCAAATACTTATGATTTAATTCAAAGATCCAAATGTCATGGAAAAATGTGCAACATCTCTCGTTATCAAGTTTAGGCATTTTTCCAAAAATGGTGAACATTTTTGAAGGCCATTGGGCTACTGAAAATATTTTGAGTTGAACCTATTTGCATTATTTTGGTGCTAGGGGTTTAGGCAATCCCCATTTCAATTTTCTTAGAAATTTAAACATGATGCATGGATGCAATGCCACTAGATACAAGCAAGCTCTAGGGCTGTGACAAATATGGAGTACTGGGAGAGAGGCGGACGGCGGTCAAGCCGCTGGCTCGGCTCCCGGTGAGCCTGCGCACCGGACTGCTCGCATGCCTACCATCGTTTCACACAGCTACTTGCATGCCTCCCGATGACACTGCGCAGCGAGCACGCCTCCGTCAATTCACACACCTGAACGCATGCTCCCAGTCTGCCTGCACGGCGGACTGCTCGCATGCGTCCCATCAACTCACGCCTGCTCGCACGGCACACGGGTCGCGTGGCGGCACGTATATTGTTTTTCTATTTGGATTATTAATGACGTCGTTTTATTGCTGGGCTAGCAGGACTCCGGTGAACCGGGCTGTAGCGGACTACTATCCATTGTTGGTCTAACGCTCACGGTTCGAATAAATAATCCGGTTGGGATATTGGCTCCCAATTATTAATAATCTCTCGTTTGTAAGAAGATAAAAATTACATCAAAACTGGTCTCAAATTCGACAAAAAAAGTACAATGCCACTTTGTATTGGTGTCCATATGACAACACGATAAGTTTCATGAACTTCAAATAAGTTTTGGATGTACTAGAATTTAAAAATCAAGATTCTCAATGTTTGAAGTTTCTTGCACGGGAGTAAACATGCACCTAGTGAGACACATGTGTTTTTGCAATCCATTTAGGTGCACTGTCACGTGCGCATGTAGCTCAAATTTGATATTTGCACATTATACCCCTAGAAAATTAATCAATGTACTAAAACGTCTTAATGATCTATTTTTTTCAAAATTAAAACGTCCCTCTTTTGGTAACATATGTTCACAGCGGGATAATTTAACATGCATCGTAGTTGCGGTGGATTCGCGGTGTGTGTGTGTGTGTGGGTGTGTGCGTCTGGGGCTGGCGGGTGGCTCACAGTACACTACGAGTCGTGAGCCACTGTGTGGATTGGACGTTTTGTGAGGCAGGTGCCACATCAGAGTCGTGAATTCGTTATTTAAAACATTACAAAACCCTTTCATACATACATGTTTTGGCCACATGCAGTCGATGGTTGTCCTACACGACACTCGATACTCGCGTGTGACGCTTTCTGTGGCCCGCGAGGTCGTTGTCCATCACTTTGACGAACAGCTGGCAGTGAGGTTAATTTGACCAGCAAGGTAGAATCCTTTTTCTTTGTGTTATGGTGGGAGTATATATATAGTACGCGTCAAACAGGAGGGAGGGGGCTAGCATATATACTATACGTACGCGTCCGTGAACAAGTACACCTTGTTCAGTGTCAGGACTTTTTGGTTTCCGAGGCACGTGCCACATCAAAGTTGTGAAATTGGCTATTCAAACATCACACAGCACCTCTTTGGGCAACCTACATGCAGGCGGTGGTTATCCTAGTTAGGACACTCATGTGTGATGCTTCCATCTGTGCGCCCACGAGGCCTTCGTCAATGCATGCATCACTTTGACCTACATTGGGAGAGGTTAATTAATTTCACCATCAAGGAGGATTCTTTTGGGTTGTATTACGGTAGGAGCATATAGTATGCGTCTAAGAGGGGGAAGGGGACCATCATATGTAGTACGCTTCATGAACCTCGCTCTGTGTGGGGAGTTTACAGTTTTTGAGGCATGTGCCACATCAAAGTTGTGCATTTTGGGTATTCAACATATGTTTGGCCGTTATTAGTGATATCAATGCTTTCCATCTGTGGGCCCGCTTGGTCCATCACTACTTTGCCTGACAACGTGGGAGGTTAATTTGACTTAGGAGGGGATTATTTTTTGTTTGTAATACGGTATATATAGGTCATGCTCTAGGATGACGTGATACAGTTTGAGCACACACATGCATGTGTACGCATGAATCCCTCCCATCGAGTCGAAGTGGCTAAGACACGTCATGAGCCGATCTCGCTCTGTGTGGGGACTCTACGATTGTCGACGCACGTGCCACATCAATGTTGTGAAATGGTATTCAAACATGCATGCACGCATCACCTCCATACATATGCATGTAGTGGTTGTCTTAGAATGGTACACTCCCTCGCATGGTTATCGGCGACAAGCCTATATATTCGTAGACCCACGTGGACATCGATGATCACCTTGACCTACAACATGATAGGTTACCATGGCGGATTCTTCCTTTAGTTGGTGTTATCGTAGTATAGGTCATGGTGAGATTCAGACCTAATTAATTTTGAGTGCATACTATGCACGCATGCATGCATGAATCCCCGTCATCATATTGAATTGTGGTGTGACATACATATGCATTGCCAACCTAACCCTCACTCAGTGTGGGGATTTTTGGTTCGAAATCACGGTGCCACATCAAAGTTGTTCCATTGTGTATTCAAAACACACCTCTCCATACATATGTTTGGGCCACACGCAGGTAGTGGTTGTCTTCGGGGACTAGCTACTTGCGTGAGCTAGCCCATCTCCGTGGTCGCATGGACGTCCATCACTTTGACCAACAACAAGAGAGAGGTTGTAAGACCAAGGTGGATTATTCTTGATCCGTTTTACGATCCGTCTTGGAGAGATGCCTCTCTGGCCCGCCGACTGAAAGTGGGTGTGAGGGGGCTGCTACTTTGCACTTTGCTAGGTGAACCTCGGTTGCGGGGCATGCATTCATAGCTTAGGATTCCCTTCCTGCCGACACGAGAGGGGGGCAAGCAATACCATGCACTTTGCGAGATAGGTGCCACATCGAAGTTGCACTTGGTATTTGAACATCAAACCACCTTTTTCATACATATATTTGGTCCACATGCAAGTGTGTTCATGTTCAGACCCTCTCCCACATCATTTTTCGCCAAATTTATGAACATTAGACAAGTCGGATGACGCAACAGACACGGTTCACTCACACTAACTGTGTGCCACACCGATGCCCCTGTCACGCACATACGCATAGTACATTGAGCTCCACGAGGCTTCCCCTCTCAAAAATATCTACCCGCCTGCAGCTTTTTTCTGTCTGATAACACACGGTTATTATGTTTCGACCGTGTGTGATGTTTCTTGTTCCCAATCCTGCTTGCATCCCTCAAAAATATCTACCCGCCTCAAGGGTTTTTCTGTTTCATAACACACGGTTGTTATCTCCGGACCGTGTGCAATGCACATCATCCAAATTTTCAATTGCCCCGGCATTTCACTCCCGCGTAGTAAAATTTCCAGTAGGCACGCCATTTTCTCAAACACCCCCCCTCCACACACACACACCCCAAAACCTCCTTGGGTGCGCGCGTGCACACACACACACACGCACGCACCCTCGCTCGAAACCCTAGCAAGGTCGCCGCCGCCGCCGCAAGGCCTCCATTCTCAACATCTGCCGGTTTGCCCGTGCATCTTACCCACCGATCTCCATACCCAGGCCACCTTGAGTTTCTTAGATGACGCCTGCCAAAAGCCCCCTTTCCCAGAGATCCCCATCCCCATCCCCCACTCCAGAGCATCGCAGCCTAAGCCCGGCTACACTTCCCGTGGAGATCGAGGAACGACTAGCCCAAAAGAGGTGTATCGCGGTCTCTTCGCCCGACATCGCTGAGGAAGTTGACGACCATTACTGGCTGCAGCACTCAATCAGCGGGCTAGAGTATGCGGGTATGTCGCGGACGCCGGCTACGACATCGAGGTCATCGACAGCGACGGCTTGAGGCGGGCTATGTCACAGGTTAAGTGGCCCACCCCGAACCCCTCGGGTTCAACCGCCGTCGACCTCATCCATGGCCCCACCGCTGATCTCCTCTGGCTCGCTGTCAAGAATTTGCCATCCTACATCGCGAGCCCCTTTTGTCATTTCTGAAGGACATGTTCTGCGATGCTGGTTTGGGATCCACAGCTTCCAAGTCGGATCTCATCGATAGCGACCACGAGGAGGGCATCCTCTCTGGCTCTTCCAAGGGGAAAGAGCCCATCTGCTCTTCCAAGGGGAAAGAGCCCGACTGCGACATTAGGAGGGCACCCTACTGCCATGCTCTTCCAAGGGGAAAGAGCTCATCTGCAACAACATGGAGCGCATCCAGGGTCCGTGCTCATCCCACGAGAACGAGCCCATCTGTGACAAGTGAGGAAACCCATGATTTGTTTTGTCGTGCCTCTTCACAGGGGGGACCCATGATTTGTTTTGTCGAGTCCCTTTTGTAGTGTAGTGAGAATATGTCCAGTTTTAATTGCTATATTTGGTTGTTTGCAGTATGCCTTGTTTCTTTCGGTTGTTCACAATGTGATGCTCTGTATGTGCAATTATTTACTGTGCAGTACATCTCATCAATCCAGTTTTAAACATACCAATAGGAATGCATATATTTTCTTGCTGTTAAGCCTGTTATAGCTAGCATATGCCTCTTTTTAAAGTTTTTTGATTGTTCGATTGTTTGAGCATATGTCCAGTTTCAAATGATATCTTTGGTTGTTCGTAGTATGCCTTGTTTATTCCAGTTATTCACAACGTGATGTTCTATATGTGCAAGTATGAATCGTATGCAGTTCAATTTCATCAATACTAGTTTCAACAGTACCGCTATGAATGACTACATTTGGTTGCTACATCTTGTAGTTAACATGTCTTTCCATTTTTATTTAACAATAACTAGTGTACTTAGACCGACACAATACCAGTTTGAATGACTATGTTTGCATGTTGCAGTTAACACACCTTTCCACTTTTTTTGCTTTACTAGCATGCTTAAACCTACACACTGAAGCTATCTTTTGGAGATTATTTTGTCTGCCATGGATATATTTGGTTGATGTTTAGCCTGTTGTGCTTAACATACCTCTTGATGTACCTACACAGGACAATTTTGGGAACGACTTCTGTTTTCCATCGAGGTTAGTTTCATCCCATGGCTTATATATACTCACTGTTCAGGATATAGGTAGCTAGTACCATATAGGCCGGGGGCTGATAAGGGACTACTCGGTGAATCGGACTTTTAACTAAATATAACTGTAACCCATTTATCGTTAGGTTAACTAGGGCCATATGTAATATATCTGAGGCTACATAGCAACATGCACTATACTTAATGTCTAAATATGCAATCCTAGGCTACATAGTGAAAGGATCGACAAGAGGTGTCTAGAGGGGGGTGATTAGACCCTCAACAAAGAAAGGTACTAGTTTTTAAGTTCTTCAAGTTAAGGTGGAGTTTTAGCACAAGTTTAAACAATCACAACACATTTCAAGCAAGCATGGCAAGAGTATATGAGCAGCGGAAAGTAAAGCATGCAAGTTGCAAGAAAGTAAAGGGATGGGATTGGAGTGTGCAAACGCAATTGGAGACACGGAGATTTTTGGCGTGGTTCCGATAGGTGGTGCTGTCGTACATCCACGTTGATGGAGACTTCAACCCATGAAGGGTAACTGTTGCGTGAGTCCACGGAGGGCTCCACCCACGAAGGGTCCACGAAGAAGCAACCTTGTCTACCACACCATGGCCATCGCCCATGAAGGACTTGCCTGACTTGGGTAGATCTTCATGAAGTAGGAGATCTCCTTGCCCTTACAAACTCCTTGGTTCAACTCCTCAATCTTGACGAAGGCTCCCAAGTGACACCTAACCAATCTAGGAGACACTACTCTCCAAAAGGTAATAGATGGTGTGTTGATGATGAACTCCTTGCTCTTGTGCTTCAAATGGTAGTCTCCCCAACACTCAACTCTCTCTCACAGATTTGGATTTGGTGGAAAGATGATTTGAGTGGAAAGCAACTTGGGGAAGGCAAGAGATCAAAATTATTGTGGTTAGATTGGAATATCTTGGTCTCAACACATGAGTAGGTGGTTCTCTCTCAGAAAATGAATGTTGGAAGTGTAGGCACGTTCTGATGGCTCTCTCCCCGAATGGAGGGTGGGTGGAGGGGTATATATAGCCTCCACACAAAATCTAGCCGTTACACACAATTCACCAAACTCGATGGGACTAAATCGAGAAACTCGGTCAAACCGATTTGGTTCTAATTGTGAACATTAGAGTTTTTGGTGGGACCGATATGATCAACTCGGTGGGACTGATGTGCTAGGGTTAGGGTAAAACCTCAACTCGGTTTGACCGATTACACAACTCGGTGAGACCAATTTTGGTAATAAGCAAAACAGAGAGTTGGTAAAGCAAACTCGGTGGGACCGATTGCATATCTCGGTGAGACCGAAATGATTGCAACAGGCAACAGAGAGTTTGCAAGCCCATCTCGGTGAGACCGAGATCCCATCGGTGAGACTGAACTGATTACGGTTTCTGGCAGTGGTTATGTCAAGTGAACTCAGTGGCACCAGATAGATCAAATCATTAGGGCCGAGTTTGACTTTTGGTTTGGGACAACTGTGGAAATGAGAAAGTGGTTGAGGGCTTTGAAGCATATCACTAAGCACTTTGAGCAAGCAAGCCATTAAGCAACACCTCATCCCCTTTTAATAGTATTGGCTTTTCCTATGGACTCAATGTGATCTTAGATCATTAAAATGAAAATGAAGAGTCTTGAGCTTTTGCCAATCCCTGTCCTTAGTTTCTTGAAGGGGTTCCACATCCTCTTGTCCATGCCACTCCACTGTTGAACTCATCTGAAATATACTAGATGAAAATATTAGTCCAACAAGAGATATGTTGACATTAATTACCAAAATCACCCAGGGAGCACTTGTGCTTTCAATCTCCCCCTTTCTCGTAATTGATGACAACATACATCAAAGCTTTAGGTAAATATATAAGGAATAGCAAGTAAAGCTTTGGAAAGACATGTAACATGCATAGTCTCCCCCTACATGTATGCAATCATGTAAATATGGAATATAAGAGCATGTGAATGCATAAGCATGACAGAGCAAGCAATGAGTTACATGTGTCTTGGTTATATGCAGCAGAGCAAATGATATAAATACAGGAAATATACCTTCATGTTCATGAGTCCCTCTTGCAAACAATATGCACATCAGCAGGAGATCATCATGCACATGAGTGTGATGCATATACTTACCTTGTGATCTTGAGCTGGCTTTGGAAGAGATGAACCTGAGTAAACAAGGTTAGATAACACATAAACATCTACTAAACAGAGAAAACAGCAAGCCACAAGAGTACCAAGATTGGGATGACATGTAGTGAATGAGTACTAGGTACTCTATTGGATATAGACATGTCCACAAAGGGTAAAGATATGCAATGAATTCGAAGATTTCCTTCCCTTAGATGTCTTTCTCCCAGGGATAATGGGAGAAGGTAGGGAAAAGAAACTCAGAGAGCAAAACAAGAAAATCAGAGCAAAACAATCATAACACATATTAACATGTATTCCCGCCCCCCCTAAAGACATGTGACTTCTCTCCTCTTTGAATACCAAGCATCTGGGAGGACTAAGAAATATTTCCTTCCATAGGGTCTCTCTCTTCCTTTGATGTGATTAAGCTTTGATGTGATCTCTCTCTCCCCCTTTGACATCAATTTCCAAGAAGGGATCTTCTGGAGTGTGAGTCGAATAGGTTTGGTCCTTGAGTCACATGACAAAGCAGCATATAGAATGTGATGTAGGTAGAGGACAAGAATCATTGAGTGGAGCTAGAACAAATACGCAGGATGCAAATGGCAAAGTGTCTCCTCGGCATTGAAATCGGTAACACCTAATTGTTTTCTTCGATCGCACCGAGGTGACTCGGTTTAGCCGAGAAGAACAAATCGGTGAGGCCAAAATTAGCACAGAGAGAGAACAATTGTCATCTCAGCTCACTTAGGCAAATAAGATCTCACAAAGATTTGCAAGGAATTAACTGAAAGATTTGCAATGAATTGGGTGCAGGGAATGCAGAACATAACAGAGAAAAGAAAAGAAATCTAGGTGAAGTTTTTTTGAAAGGGAAAACCAACATGCAAGAGACAAATGCACGAACTCAGAAAAACACTAGAGAACTTCATCTAGAATTGGTCAGCGACGAAGTCACCTATGTTAGAGTATATTGACTAAGGAGTCAAGTGAGAACACTTGATCGTAGGTCATACTCACCGTTTAAGCTCAAAATGGGGTTACCATTTTTCGTTTAAGCATTTTGATGTATTCACATCTTGTTGAGCTGCTTTGACCCATGACTTGGGGTAAAGCTTCTCTAAGATGGAATAACATACCTTGGGTGGTGGTGTTGATCTTGATCATATAGTTAAACTTGTGTGGGTTGCTCAAGGTTGATGTAGCACATCAAGAGTTGGGAGCACCACTTGTAGTTTGAGTTCATCTACCTACATGGGTTAGTCTTGCAAGGAAGAGCACTTGTGTATCCAAAATGACAATCATGAAATTTGATACCAAATGAAAGTTGATGTATAGAATTTGTCAAAGGATATGTTGAAAGGTTTCATGCTTCCTTGTCTTCAACCACCATATTGTAGAGACTTGGTGGTGTAGAGATTTCTCAAGATGTGAGTGATTTGCAATATCATATATTTAGATTCATCCAAGTACCTACAAGGGTTAGATAGATGCAAGGGTGCAAGTATATATCCAAGACATATGATTATCATCATAAGAGAAATATCAAGGATTAATCAAAGGCTCATGCCTTGAATGTATCCAAATGGAGTTTCTACTCCAAGTTTGAGGCATCAATGATGTTCAATTCACCTCTCAAACGGCAAAATACTTTCTCATCGAGCGGTTTGGTGAATATTTCCACCAATTGCTTATCGGTACGAACATGCTTAAGATCAATGTCCCCTTTAGCAACATGATCTCGAATGAAATGATGACGAACTTCAATATGCTTAGTTCGAGAATGTTGCACGGGATTGTGAGCAATCTTAATAGCACTTTCATTGTCACATAGCAAATGGAACATGTTTCACATAGATCCCATAATCTTTAAGAGTTTGGGTCATTCAAAGTAAATGAGCACAACATGAACCGGCGGCAATGTATTCCGCTTTGGCGGTGGATAAGGATACCGAGTTTTGTTTCTTGGAGGACCAAGACACAAGAGATCTACCAGGAAATTGACAAGTACCCGAAGTGGACTTTCTATCAACCTTCTCACCGGCATAGTCCGAATCGGAGTAGGCAACAAGATCAAAAGAAGACCTCTTAGGATACCAAATGCCAAAAATTGGTGTATGAATTAAGTATCTCACTATCCTTTTCACTGCCTTGAGATGACATTCTTTAGGGGCCGCTTGATATCGTGCACACATGCACACACTTAGCATAATATCGGGACGGGAGGCACATAGATGTAACAATGAACCAATCATAGAACGGTAAACCTTTTGGTCAACCAGTTTGCCATCCTTAGTCAAGTCAAGATGTCCACTAGTAGGCATGGGTGTATTCATACCTTTGCTTTCTTGCATGTTGGACTTCTTGAATAAGTCCTTGGTATACTTTGTTTGGGAAACAAAGGTACCCTTCTTAGTTTGCTTGATTTGCAAACCAAGAAAGAACTTGAGTTCGCTCATCATAGACATCTCAAACTTCTCCGACATTAGCCTTCCAAACTTTTCACTAAAATGGGGGTTAGTTGAACCAAATATGATATCATCAACATAAATTTGGCACACAAATATTTCACCATTAACCCTTTTAGTAAAAAGAGTAGAATCAAATTTTCCAATCTCATAGCCTTTTTCAATAAGGAACTTGGTCAAGCATTTATACCATGCTCTAGGAGCTTGTTTAAGACCATAAAGAGCTTTGTGAAGTTTGTAAACATGGTTGGGTTTCTTAGGATTAACAAAGCCAGGAGGTTGTTTAACATAAACTTCCTCCTCAATTTCACCATTTAGAAAAGCACTTTTAATGTCCATTTGGTACAAGGTAATATCATGGTGATTAGCATAGGCAAGTAAGATGTGAATGGACTCAAGTCTAGCAATGGGGGCATATGTCTCACCATAGTCCATACCTTCGACTTGAGTGTAGCCTTGGGCGAAGAGACGTGCTTTGTTGCGAATGAATTGTCCATCTTCATCTTGCTTGTTGCGAAACACCCATTTGGTACCGATGATGTTGTGGTTGTTGTCGGGCTTCTCGACCAATGTCCACACTTGCTTCCTCTCAAAATTGTGTAGCTCTTCGCGCATGGCATTTATCCTATCCGGATCTTCCAATGCTTCTTCAATCTTCATAGGTTCAATGCTAGAGATGAATGAATAATGTTCACAAAAATTAGCCAAACAAGTTTTAGAGCGAGTGATTCTCCCGGTTTGGATATCATTGAAGATTTATTTGACGGGATGGTCTCTTGAGACTCTTGCTCTAACTCGTGAGACCTTTTGCTTGGGTCGGGGTGGAACATCTTCTTCATCATCTTGTTCTTGTTCTTGGCCTTCTTCACTGTTGATGTTGGCGTTCTCTTGTCGAGGTGGAGAAGGAGGTTGATGAGGTTCATCTTGGTGTAGTTCCTCGTTTTCTTCATCTTGACGTGTCCCACTTGTGGATGCTTCCATGTCAACTCTTGGTTCACCTTGTCGTGAGGTAGAAGCTTCCACTTGGACGGACGAGGTACTCTCCTTCACCTTCGTTGTTCGAATCTTGCCAATAGACAAGTATTGGATTGCTTCTGAAGGGTCTTTGTCTCCTACATCAATTGGCAATTGCTCTACTTGTGAACCGCTAGATTCATCAAACTTCGAATCTACCGTCTCTTCAACCTTTCGAGTGAAATTGTTGTAGACACGATAAGTGTGAGAGTTTGAGCAATAACCAAGTAGGAAACCCTCATGAGATTTAGGAGTAAATTTAGAACGACAATGCTTATCAAGAATATAGTACTTTGAGCCGAATACTCAAAAGTATACAAATTGGGGTTTATTACCTGTGAGAAGCTCGTATACCGTCTTGCCGAGTAGCTTGTGAAGATATTAGCGATTTGTTGCATGACAGGCTGTCTCAACCGCTTCCGCCCAAAAGTGTTTTGGTGTCTTGTACTCATCAAGCATCATTCTCGCCATCTCAATAAGAGTCCGGTTCTTCCTCTCAACAACTACACTTTGTTGAGGCGTGTACGTAGCCGAGAACTCGTGTGAAACCCCTTCTTCGTCAAGAAAGGTATCCACATTTGCGTTCTTGAACTCTGTTCCGTTGTCGCTGCGAACCTTCTTGATCTTCACTTCAAATTGATTTTGGGCCTTCCTAGCGAAGTTTTTGAAGATCTTTTGGACCTGCGATTTATCATCAATAAAGAACACCCACGTAAATCTTGAAAAATCATCGACTATGACTAGACCAAATGAGTTTCCACCGAGACTTTTATAGGCGTTGAGACCAAAGAGATCCATATGAAGTAGCTCGAGCGGTCTTCTCGTGGTCATGATGTTTTTCACGGGGTGGCTTCCTCCAACCTGTTTTCCTTCTTGACAAGCACTGCACAATCTATCCTTGTCAAATATAACATCTTTCACTCCAAGGATATGATCACCTTTAATAAGCTTATCAAGATTTCGCATGCCCACATGACCTAACCTTCTATGCCACAACCGGCCTTTAGAAGATTTAGGAATTAAGCAAGTTCTAGGTTGAGCCTTTTTAGTGAAATCAACAATATATAGATCACCTCTACGTATACCGATAAAGACCATTTTATGATTATCTCTATGAAACACTTGGCAGTCTACTTCAGTAAATAGGACATTGGAACCAAAGTCAGCAAGTCTAGATACAGAAAGTAAACTATAGCCAAGAGATTCAACGAGCATAACATTTTGTATGGAGCTATCATGTGAGATGGCCACCTTACCAAGGCCAACCACCTTACCCTTCGAGTTATCACCAAAGGTGACATACTTTCGAGGGTCGTTGTTTTCAGCAAGCTCACGAAACATATCCTTGTCTCCGGTCATGTGATCGGTACATCCACTATCAAGAACCCATTCCTTTCCTCCAGCCATGTAGCTGCGAAGATTAGCCATAAGACCAAAGTGTCTCATAGACTCATCGAGATCAAAGTCAATATCACCATCCTCATCATAATATCCATGTTCAACATCGTCTTGTGATTGATCAATTCCTAGAGAGAGTGATTCATTGATATATGATCTTGACAATGTTCATCTTTATGAATTATAATGGCTTCGTAGATGATATTGCTAATGATTCCAACATCTCCTTTAGAACGCATGAGGTTACTAAGCTCAAATAGACAACCACCAAACTTAGGATCATTGGAATTTATCTTACTCAAAGCAATAGAATTATGAAGAATCTCATCTAAGTTTTGTAAGGAATAGTTTGGAAATCATTCCTCAAGAAACCTCCATATAGTGTAGGCACAATCAAGAGTAGACAAGCAACCAAACAAATTTCTAGGCAAACCTCTAGTAATAAGATTGACAGGTCTAAGGTTGTGAATCATGTTAATAGACTCATCAAGGGTAGGAGGCAAAGGATCAACAAGGGGCGCACAAGGGCTAGTAATGTACTTGTTCAAGTGATATTCATTGAAAATCTCAAGCATCTCATTTTTCCACTCATGAAAGAACTCTCCATCAAGTATAGGCACTCTAAGACTACCCAATGTAGACTCATCCATCTTCCTTCAATGGTGATTAAACCAAAGCAATGGAGACCAAAGCTCTGATACCAATTGAAAGGATCGAGAAGAGGTGTCTAGAGGGGGGTGATTAGACCCTCAACAAAGAAAGGTAGCAGTTTTTAAGTTCTTCAAGTTAAGGTGGAGTTTTAGCACAAGTTTAAACATTCAAAAAACATTTCAAGCAAGCATGGCAAGAGTATATGAGCAGCGGAAAGTAAAGCATGCAAGTTGCAAGAAAGTAAAGGGATGGGATTGGAGTGTGCAAATGCAATTGGAGACACGGAGATTTTGGCATGGTTCCGATAGGTGGTGTTATCGTAAATCCACGTTGATGGAGACTTCAACCCACGAAGGGTAACTATTGCGCGAGTCCATGGAGGGCTCCACCCACGAAGGGTCCACGAAGAACCAACCTTGTCTATCCCACCATTGCCATCGCCCACAAGGGACTTTCCTCACTTGGGTAGATCTACACGAAGTAGGCGATCTCCTTGCCCTTACAAACTCCTTGGTTCAACTCCACAATCTTGATGGAGGCTCCCAAGTGACACCTAACCAATCTAGGAGACACCACTCTCCAAAAGGTAACCGATGGTGTGTTGATGATGAACTCCTTGCTCTTGTGCTTCAAATGATAGTCTCCCCGACACTCAACTCTCTCTCACAGATTTGGATTTGGTGGAAATATGATTTGAGTGGAAAGCAACTTGGGGAAGGCTAGAGATCAAGATTCTTGTGGTTAGATTGGAATATCTTGCTCTCAACACATGAGTAGGTGGTTCTCTCTCAGAAAATGAATGCTGGAAGTGTAGGCATGTTCTGATGGCTCTCTCCCTGAATGGAGGATGGGTGGAGGGGTATATATAGCCTCCACATAAAATCTAACCGTTACACACAATTCACCAAACTCGGTGGGACCGAATCGAGAAACACGGTCAGACTGATTTGGTTCAAAATGTGAACATTAGAGTTTTCGGTGGGACCGATATGATCAACTCGGTGGGACCGATGTGCTAGGATTAGGGTAAAACCTCAACTTGGTTTGACCGATTACACAACTCGATGAGACCAATTTTGGTAATAAGCAAAACAGAGAGTTGGTCAAGTAAACTCGGTGGGACCGATTGCATATCTCGGTGAGACCGAAATGATTGCAACAGGAAACAGAGAGTTTGCAAGCCCATCTCGGTGAGACCGAGATCCCATCGGTGAGATCAAACTGATTAGGGTTTCTGGAAGTGGTATGTCAAGTGAACTCGGTGGCACGGGATAGATCAAATCGGTAGGGCCGAGTTTGACTTTTGGTTTGGGACTAATGTGGAAATGAGAAAGTGGTTGAGGGCTTTGGAGCATATCACTAAGTACTTTGAGCAAGCAAGCCATTAAGCAACACCTCATCCCCTTTTAATATTATTGGCTTTTCCTATGGACTCAATGTGATCTTAGATCACTAAAATGAAAATGAAGAGTCTTGAGCTTTTGCCAATCCTTGCCCTTAGTTTCTTGAAGGGGTTCCACATCCTCTTGTCCATGCCACTCCACTGTTGAACTCATCTGAAATATACTAGATGAAAATATTAGTCCAACAAGAGATATGTTGACATTAATTACCAAAATCACCCATAAGCACATGTGCTTTCACATAGCAACAAGGAAGAGTTTTACCTTAATGTTCTGATGATGTCTAGACAACAACAACAACAACAACAACAACAACAACAACAACAACAACAACAACAACAACAACAACAACAACAACAACAACAACAACAACAACAACAACAACAACAACAACAACAACAACAACAACAACAACAACAACAACAACAACAACAACAACAACAACAACAACAACAACAACAACAACAACAACAACAACAACAACAACAACAACAACAACAACAACAACAACAACAACAACAACAACAACAACAACAACAACAACAACAACAACAACAACAACAACAACAACAACAACAACAACAACAACAACAACAACAACAAACAACAACAACAACAACAACAACAACAACAACAACAACAACAACAACAACAACAACAACAACAACAACAACAACAACAACAACAACAACAACAACAACAACAACAACAACAACAACAACAACAACAACAACAACAACAACAACAACAACAACAACAACAACAACAACAACAACAACAACAACAACAACAACAACAACAACAACAACAACAACAACAACAACAACAACAACAACAACAACAACAACAACAACAACAACAACAACAACAACAACAACAACAACAACAACAACAACAACAACAACAACCACCACAACAACAACAACAACAACAACAACAACAACAACAACAACAACAACAACAACAACAACAACAACAACAACAACAACAACAACAACAACAACAACAACAACAACAACAACATAGACCTATTTGGATACTCAACTTAGCTAGAGGTTAGAGTTAGTTTCTAGCTCATGACTAACCCTAAACTAACTCCATCCAAAGTGGTGTTTGGATGACAGGGTTAGATTGACAATAAATTCACTAGGAGAACTAGCTCCAATTAGCACCTCTTGGGTTTGGTAGTTTTTTTGGATGGGTTGGATGCAACTAGCTCAAATTAGCCCTCATGTTTGGATATACTTTAGGGCTATTTGAGCCCGAACTAGCTCAAACTAACTCTAGCCCATGGATACAACAGCAGTTAATCAGCCAATAATTTGTAAGAATGCAATAAACTCCTTCCGGCCCATAATATAAGATGTTAATTCATCTAATATGTGAGTATATTGGATGTTATAAGATATTATAAAAGAGTGTTGTACTACATCATTGTGCAATTGCTATTTAGCTTCTAATATTAACTTGGTGCTTTTAGGTACACATGTCATTGGTAAAGATCCGCGTTTCGACCCTTTCTGCGTATCAATGAGATATCGATGAACCAGCATCAAGTGAGGAAGCTGATAAAGATTGTTAGTGGAATGGGTCAAAAGATGGCAATTAAACTATTTGTTTACACTTTATCCAAGACAACAGCGAACTGTGGGATGGTAAGTAAGAACTCTGCAGCCTTCTTTTTACTGCCCATAATGAGTAGTGTTAGATGACAATGTCTGGATCTTTTTCATTTGCAGTGGTTCCCAAAGCAGTTTACTCAAGATTACCTCTCAAAATACATGATTGGTGGGCATGCAAAGGTTAAAGTATTTCCACCAGAACACAATGATTATCTAAATGTTTTCATAAAGATCATGAAGGATGGGCGGTCGACCATCACAAGGGGTTGGACTAAAGTCGTGCGTGCCTTCTGCATGGAGGAGGGCACAATATGGGCATTTCGCTTCACCTTGTTCAGCAACCAGAATGTATTTCGCCTTTTTCTTTACCGGCTTTAATAGTACAAGTATACAACTGTGGTTCATCATTCTTTATTTGGTTCTTATGTATTTCTGGAACATATTTACCTATGAATCGAATAATGCATTGGTTGTTATGGATATGAATAAAGCTATAGCATACATTCAAATTCAAATTCAAATCCGGTACAATTTGAAATAGCAGCAATTAAATTACGATGATATTACGCTCTCCAGGTCGTTACGGCACACACGGTTGGTAAAACACAAATGTTTGCGATATACACCATAGTCTGACACAGTTCACAGAGAGGAAATGTGTGCAAGCATGCACATAGTTGCCATTTGGAAAGCGTGTGCGATGTCAGACAATATCACAAACGGTGCGGGCAAACTAAACGTTTGTGATAGTTGCCTTATCGTACACGATTCGCAACCATGAACTGTTTCTGATGAAGTATGCATTGTAAACCTTGCACCACAGAATAGCGTGTGTGATAGTTGTCGTGTACGATGATGTTACGACGGTCCAACGTTTCATAATCATGTCCGACACTCGTACGATGATTAGCTCATCTTCTTAATTAGTTATCACATATGGTTTGGGAAAAGCGAATGTGTGTGATTGTCTGCTTACCATAAACGTTATATAATAGTGAACCATTTGTGATGGTCCGCGCATCGTAAACATAGCACCACAGAATACCGGCTGCGATGGCAATGCGAGGACAAACGAGTAGCGAGTACTGTATATGCATCAAGGCTCCCTATGCCCAATGGTTTTGGGGTTGTATGGGAAGGACCCCCCTATCGCCCACACTCACTTGGCGACGGTTCCAAATGCCGTCGTGGAAAGGGGTTAAAAACCGTTCGTATAGCACCTCACTGTACCAGTGCATGGTAAATAAGCTCTGCCTGGTGCTGAGTCAGTTGGACTGATCTTCGTGCACTTGGCACAGTAAATAAATTCAACCTGGAACTAGATCAATCAAGTGAATCTTCGTGCACTCGACACAATGAATGAATTCGGCCTTGAAACTATCGACTGTAGAAAAAAGCTGGACACTCTAGGGAGTAATCGTTCCAGTACTACTTCTTACATTGACCATTGGCTTTTTCATGAAAGGGGTATTTGTAAGAGTACATTGTATCTGTAGAGGAGCTTCGTTTTCACCCTTTTGCATGGAAGGGGTATTTGTCCGAGTGGACGTGCTTCCCGACTGATCGGGGTATGTTGACTGCAAGGAAAAACTTGGTGGTACTTCGTATGTCTCCCGGAGGAGACAGACTAGTGGTCCGATGTGGACGTGCCATGAAACCCGAGTGGCGATGCTAGTGTGTGGTCTGACTCTCTAGAGAGAGGCCACTCATTATCCCTGGGGAACACCAGCACATGCCATCTCTAAGTCCAAGTTTGTGAAACTGATGCCTTGGAGCCTAGAATAAGGGCCAGGTGTATCTGTAGAGGGGCGTTGTTTTCACCCTTTTGTAGTCCTGGAGATGACTGCAGGTAATGATTTGGGCGATCATCCGAGTGGACGGTGCTACCCTTATAGATCTTCAGCGGACCGAGCATGTATGATCAGAAAAATATTCCTGATGTGATCAACAGGTTGATCAAATGGGCGTACCCCCTGAGGGCAGCATGGCCCACGGCTGTGCGTAGCCCCTGAGTGATGATCGAAAGAGGTAAGCTTGCTACATAGTGAGATATGAGGTTTGATCATACGAGTAACTTAGATGTTTTCGCGTTGGGGATGTACTGGTGAAGACGTGTCCAACTGATGGCGACGCGCGGGGACGGTCGAGTGGTAAGGACGTATCCAACCGAGCAGTGACGCGTGGGGCGGCCAAGTGGCATGGACATGCACAACCGAGTGGCGACGCGTGGGGCGCCTGAGTGGTGAATATGCACACAACCGACTCGCGACGTGTGAGGCAGCCGCATGGTGAAGACGTGCACAACCGAGTGGCGACGCACGGGGCAGCCGAGTAATGATGTGCGAGGTGGCCGAGTGAAGGACTACGTGTCCATCCAAGTGGTGATGCACGGGGTGGCCGAGTGACAACACGCAGGGTGGGCGAGTGAAGGACTACGTGCACAACCAAGTGGCGACGCGCGGGGCGGCCGAGTGGTGAAGACATGCACAACCGAGTGGCGAGGCGCGGGGCGGACGAGTGGTGAAGACGTGCACAACGGAGTGGCGACGCGTGGGGCGGCCGAGTGGTGAGGATGTGCACAACCGAGTGGCAACGCGCGGGGCGGCCGAGTGGTGAAGACGTGCACAACCGAGTGGCGACGCGCGGGGCGGCCGAGTGGTGAGGACGTGCACAACCGAGTGGCGACGCGCGGGGTGGCCGAGTGGTGACGACGTGCACAACCGAGTGACGATACGCGAGGTGGCCGAGTGGTGAGGACGTGCACAACCGAGTGGCGACGCGTGGGGTGGCCAAGTGGTGAGGACGTGCACAACCGAGTGACGATGCGCGGGGCGATCAAAGTGAAGCCGTGTCCCATGGAGTGGCCATGCGCGAAGCGGCCGAGTAGTGAGGACGTGACTAACCGAGGGGCAATGCACACGGAGGACGAGTGGTGAGGACATGTCCGACTAAGTGACGACGTGTGGGCGGCTGAGTGATGAAGATGCGTCCACCGAGTGACGGCGATGCGTATGGCTTGAGTGATGAAGACACGTCCAGCTGAGTGATGATGCACGGGGCAGCCGAGTAATGAAGACGCGTCCAGCTGAGTGACAACGCACGGGGCAGCCGAGTGATGAAGACGCGTCCAGCTAAGTGACGGCACGCGGTGCAGCCGAGTGATGAAGACGCGTCCAGCTGAGTGATGATGCATGGGGTAGCCAAGTGATGATGCATGAGGCGGCTAAGGCGAAGGCGTGTGTCACCGAGCGGCGAAAATGGTCCTCTCAGGAGTTAGTCAGATGCTTTTGAAGCTGATGTAGTGACGAGGAAGACCGGTGTGCCGACTGATTCTGAGTAGGAGCGAAGATGGCGCGCAGGGTGTATGAGTGATCGTGCAACTTATCGAAGTGGTGGATCCGAGTGCACTCGTTGAACTGAAGAATCTGACTGGTGCTGAAGTACTCGACCACTCAGGAGAGTGTGATTCCGAATGAGCTGCAGCCCCCGAGCATACTATAGGCTTTGACCATGGACCTGTCGGAACACGATTAATATAGTTTTGAATGGATAAGTTGTCGGGTGAGGAGGAGCTTCCAAGTGATGCTCAAAACAGGCAAACTTGCAAAGGAGTGAAGTGTGCAGTTTGATTATAAAAGAGATTTATCTGTCTCATGCCCAACGAGACGACGAGGTCTATGTCGTCGATACGATGAAGAAGGCTTCATGGAGGGGTTGGCCGGATGTGTTTGAAGTCAACAGAGCGACAAGGTCGCACTGGTGCGCGCCGGTGCTATACAAACGGTTTTTAACCCCTTTTCGCGGAGGCGTTTGGAACCGTCGCCAAGTGAGTGCGGGCGATAGGGGGGTCCTTCCCACACGACCCAGAAATTGTCGGGGATAGGCCTTCCTGGGACACAGGCTGGGGCCGTGTGCGATCGGACGAGGCATCGAAATCCAATCATTTCCGTAGGTATGTACATCCCACACGGTAATTCGAGAAAGACATTTAAGTATGTACATCCCACACGATGAATCCCAGAAAAACATTTTCGTTCGTATGTATATCACACATAGTCAATCCAAGGAATACGTTTCTGTTCTTATGTACATCCCACACAGTCAATGCAGCGAAAACATTTCCGTTCGTACGTACATCCCACACAGTTTTATATGTAGGCTCGTGTGTGAAAGGTGTAACTATCACACACGGTCTGCCTTGGTTAACTATTTGCTTTTATCAACTATATCACACACGATTTGATGAAGAAAACTGTGTGGCATTAGGCTATCTATCGCAAGCGCTTTTACTGCTAGAACCGTTTGCAAAGGTCCATGACCCATTTAGCAGGTTTATTAGTTTACAATTAATAATTCCAGTATTACGAAAATTCACATTTCATATCGAACTGTTGTTTGCCAATTTAATATCAGGCACATAAATATATTATAACATCGCAGTACGGTAGCTACATGAAAATAGCACAGTACAACATATAGCTAGTTCAATTTCATAAGAACAATATATTCATTTCCCCAATCGAGATCATCCAGGCTCGTCTTATCCACCTCTGCTTTCAGTTCAGTAAGAACCTGTTTTGCACGGACCAACTGGGAAAATGCCTCCTCCTTCGCCAACACCATCTTAGCAAAGTTTGATTAAAAAAAGCTGAGCTCATTCTCCACCTTCAACTTTTTATCCCGCATCTTCAAATATTCTTCAGCATTGACAACAGTTTCTCTAAGCCTACGTCTGTTCTCTTCCTCATATATGCTCCATAGCTTTGCTAGGCACATCTTCAAAGACTTTGGCCACTCTTGATCAACCCACTCCAAGTAAGAATACTTCCGTTCATACTATAATATTTAAAACTAGATCATTAACAATTGTAGGGGAAATGGGTTTATAGCAACATAGAAAATCACCAATGCTTATTTTGAAAAAATGAAGAAACATGTTAATTATGACATATCTTCTCAAAAAGATCAATGTGCAAATGAATTAATTGCTACTGAGACAACAACCAAATTCTGGAACATCAGAAGCTATAATTAACTACAACAACGCTACAAGTTCCTACCCATAACAAATTGAACATTTTATGAGGAAGGTAAATATAAGCACTGTGACATAGCGACAGTGTTTGGATGACAGCAAATTGATACTAACAGGTGTGTACATGCACAAATTTAGTAACATAGAACTAATAGCACTAAGGTCGTCCACTATGTATGCCAAAACTGGGGTAAAGACAACTATTGCAACATCTCGCACTGGTGCCCTGCACTGGCGAGCTAATGCAGCGAAAAAAATCAGACCCGGACTCTGGAGCACGTAGTTGCTCCGATGCCCAGTTCCTTCGTGCCATAAAGATTTAGTATTTTACTGCTTGGCTGCTCGGATGTGTGGACCAAAGTTGGCTGCACAAACTAATGAAGCGGTGCCAAATAATTTTCTAATGGCACCGCTGATGAGATGGCAACAATTTAAGATACTAGGTATAAACTGTGACACTGTCTTAGGATGCGTTTGGTTGAGGGTGTAGTATGAATGGGTTGGGACCGTGGCGATGTCTCGAATCACATCTAACAAATGTTTTGTAACAACGAAAGAGGGTCTAACCTTCTCGCACATGCGTAAACTTCCTCCCACTGTCCACAGATTCAAACGCAACTAGCTTCACGCATGGAGATTGATGGTGACAACGAGCAGATAGATCTTCAGCCACCCCGCTCCATTCATTTCCACTCATGGTCCTAGGGAGCTACAAGAGGAAGAAATGACTCAAATCGACCGCCAGGTAAAAATCATTCATTCCAAGTCATAGCCCGAGAGAGAGAAGAGAGGCATACCCGGGTGATGAAGGAGTCGTCGCCGGAAGAGGAACCGCTGGAGAGGTGTTTGAAGAAGACCATGGCGACCCCGGCGGTAGGATGCAAGACGGTGAGAGTGAGGAAGCGGCTATAGCTTAGGAAGGAAGGAAGGAAGGAAGGAGGAAACATGGGAAATGTGACTTATGGTCGGGGAGAAAAGGGGGTGGGGAAGGGGGGATGGGGGCGGGGGTAGATATTCTGGCGGTAGGCCAAAATTTTGGCCATGTGGAGGAAACTTTGCTTGTGTGCCACGGACCATTCACTTTGAACGATTGTGTGCATCGCAAATGATTCTTCTATTTTTACGTGCATGGGATGAGTTTGATAATTCAAATTTTGGTGGAAATTTCCCCAGGTACGTCATTGCATAATTTAACATCGCTTGCTAATTTGGGCACACAAAATAGCGTCATGTTGAACAGACCACACTTAATGAATCGATCAATTTTAGTAATTAAACAGAGCCAGTTGACCTAAACATTGCTCTAACAAAAGACCAACATTAAAAACAAAGCCTAAGTATGCATAATTTCAAAAAATCCGCCGCCGCGCCGGCCTATGCATCGCCAGTGTGAGATGAGACGTTGATGACTTGTCATGGTGACATGCCGCCGTTAGTGGACTCCGCGTCCCCTGCTGAAGTCGACCATGTCCTCGTCCTTGTCCTCGTCCTCGGCACCGCCCTCAAGGTTGTAGTACTTGTAGTAGTGGATGCGCTAGAGCTCGCGTTGGTACTCCACCACAGATTCCTCGACGGACAGACTCTTCTCTACCTCGATCTCGGCCACGCGCAACTCCTCCTCCCGGTGCTCCTCGATCTCTGCCACCTCCTGCATCTCCAGCTCTTGCTCGGCGACCTCATGACGAAGTAGGTGCTCCATGGCCACCGCCGCCATTTCAAATGTGGGTTGTATACTGGAGTCCAAGGTGGCCTGGAATATCTTGGCATGTGCATCCTCGATCTTGGCGTGGATGACCTCGACCCAGGCCAGGGTGACATCGGCGGCACGGTCAGCAGCTCGAGCGCTCTCGGTGTTTGCAGCCGCCGTCGCAGCAGTAGCTCCAGCCATCTCGGCTGCTGCAGCTACCCTGTCGGCTGCCGCAGACGCCCTCTCGGCGGAAGCGGCCGCGCTCAATGCGGATGCAGCGACACTCTCGGCGTAGGCGGCCGCGCTCTCGACGCAGGCGGCCGCTGATACGTCTCCAACGTATCAATAATTTTTGATTGCTCCATGCTATATTATCTACTGTTTTGGACCATATTGGGCTTTATTTTCCACTTTAATATTACTTTTGGGACTAACCTATTAACCAGAGGCCCAGCGCAGAATTGTTGTTTTTTGCCTATTTCAGTGTTTCGAAGAAAAGGAATATCAAACGGAGTCCAAACGGAATGAAACCTTCGGGAACGTGATTTTCTCAACAAATATGATCCAGGAGACTTGGACCCTCCGTCAAGAAAGGAGGGAGGTGGCCACGAGGGTGGAGGGCGCCCCCCCCTAGGGCGCGCCCCCCTTCCTCGTGGGCCCCCTTTCTCCACCGACGTACTCCTTCCTCCTATATATACCTACGTACCCCCAAACGATCAGATATGAAGCCAAAAACCTAATTCCACCGTCGCAACCTTCTGTATCCACGAGATCCCATCTTGGGGTCTGTTCCGAAGCTCCGCCGGAAGGGGAATCCACCACGGAGGGCTTCTACATCAACACCATAGCATCTCCGATGAAGTGTGAGTAGTTTACTTCAGACCTTCGGGTCCATAGTTAGTAGCTAGATGGCTTCTTCTCTCTTTTTGGATCTCAATACAATGTTCCCCCCTCTCTCGTGGAGATCTATTCGATGTAATCTTATTTTTGCGGTGTGTTTGTTGATACCGATGAATTGTGGGTTTATGATCAAGATTATCTATGAACAATATTTGAATCTTCTCTGAATTCTTTTATGTATGATTGGTTATCTTTGCAAGTCTCTTTGAATTATCAGTTTGGTTTTGCCTACTAGATTGGTTTTTCTGGCAATGGGAGAAGTCCTTAGCTTTGGGTTCAATATTGCGGTGTCCTTTCCCAGTGACAGTAGGGGCAGCAAGGCACGTATTGTATTGTTTCCATCGAGGATAACAAGATGGGGTTTTATCGTATTGCATGAATTTATCCCTCTACATCATGTCATGTTGCTTAAGGCGTTACTCTGTTTTCTTGAACTTAATACTCTAGATGCATGCTGGATAGCGGTCGATGAGTGGAGTAATAGTAGTAGATGCAGCAGAGTCGGTCAACTTGTCTCAAGCGTGATGCCTATATACATGATCATACCTAGATATTCTCATAACCATGCTCAATTACATCAATTGCTCAACAGTAATTTGTTCACCCACCGTAGAATACTTATGCTCTTGAGAGAAGCCACTAGTGAAATCTATGGCCCCCGGGTCTATTCTCATCATATCAATCTTCCATCACTTTATTATTGCTTTGCTTTTTACTTTTCCCTTTTATTTTACTTTGCATCTTTATACCAAAAATACCAAAAATATTATCTATCATCTCTATCAGATCTCACTCTCGTAAGTGACCGTGAAGGGATTGACAACCCCTAATCGCGTTGGTTGCGTTGAGTTATTTGTTTTGTGTAGGTACGAGGGACTCGCGCATAACCTCCTACTGGATTGATACCTTGGTACTCAAAAACTAAGGGAAATACTTACTCTACTCTGCTGCATCACCCTTTCCTCTTCAAGGAAATCCAACGCAATGCTCAAGAGGTAGCAGGAAGATTTCTGGCGCCGTTGCCGGGGAGGTCTACGCAAAAGTCAACATACCAAGTACCCATCACAATCCCTTATCTCTCGCATTACATTATTTGCCATTTGCCTCTCGTTTTCTTCTCCCCCACTTCACCCTTGCCATTTTATTCGCCCTCTCTTTTTCGTTCGCCTTCTTCCCGTATGTATCTTTGTTTGTGTTTCCTTATGCCTTCTATATGCTTGCATCTTTGCTTGCTAAAAATCTATTGATATGGATCCACTTAAAGTGTTCTACTTGGATCATCTTCGATCCTTATCTTTCGTCTTTGAAACCCCAACTAGCCTAGTTGATGGGAAATCTTTAGATGAGCATGCTCATTTTGTGCATCATCATTTGTGCGAAAAAGGGAAGCTCTTATGGTATCATATAAATAGTTTGCTATGCTATGCTTGGAATCTTTGTGAAATTTGTGATTTTACTTGTTGCTCTAAGAACCCTAAAAAACACCTTCCCTACCTATGTGAGTTCAATTATAATGAAATCTTATCTTCTTATGCAAAGGGTGTTTATAATTACTATGATATCGAATAAATTGAAGAATTTGTCGTTTTTAAGGGTGCTCATGAAGTTGCTTCTTTGATTGAAAGGTATGATTTTACTCTCAAAAATCTGAAAATTCCGTCATACTTAAATATTGCAATGAAAACTTTGCTCATAATGTCTATGTCTAAGAATTTATTGAAAGAATGACCGTTGCTTCGGAAAAAAAATAATGATATGCATGAATCTATAGACAATTGTGATTCCGATGATTCGATTGAAATATCCCTTGATGAACATGACGCTTGCTATTCTTGTGGCCATGATGCCAATATTTATGAAGATGAATTTGCTATAGTTCTGTATGTTAAACATGAGATCGTTGCTATTGCACTCATACTTGATAGTTCCTTCGATAAAAAGCATGATTGCAATGATTTTACTATAAATTCTCTTGATGTCAATTGTGCTAATAATATGCAAAGCCCTAAGCTTGGGGATGCTAGTTTTTCTATGTCTACTACTTTTTGCAATGATCGTGATTGGGGTGATTCTTCTTCTTATGATCTTGAAAATTTATTTAATCCCCATGATGAATATGAGATTGATAATATTGTCTGCAATAACATTGAAAGTGGGTTTGGAAGAGTGTCAACTTTAGATCCCACATATTTGGAGAATATTCAATCTTATGAAATTTTTGATAAAAGTGGGTTTGGAGAGGTCATGCCTTTAGTTAATGATAATCCCACTATTTTGGAAGAGTGTCAACTTCACATGCATGTGGATCGTGCTGAGAATATGTTATGTGATAGCTATATTGTTGCATTTTCTTATGATCCTACATGTAATTATTATGAGAGAGGAAAATATGGTTATAGAAATTTTCATGTTACTAAATTACCTCTCGTTATGTTGAGATTGCTATTGTTCCTTTCCGCTTCCTTGCATATGCTAGTTTTTTCTTGCTACGATAATTTGTTTGCCTATAATATGCCTATTCATAGGAAGTATGTTATACTTAAGTGTGTTTGTCACATGTTTTATGATGCTCTCTTTGTGCCTCAATTCTTGTCTTTCTTGTGAGCATCATTGAAATCTCAATGCCTAGCTAAAAAGGCTTTAAAGAAAAGCG
Source organism: Aegilops bicornis (assembly GCA_021605145.1). Taxonomy (NCBI): domain Eukaryota; kingdom Viridiplantae; phylum Streptophyta; class Magnoliopsida; order Poales; family Poaceae; genus Aegilops; species Aegilops bicornis. The sequence continues at coordinate 345,543,241 of CM038670.1, forward strand.
CTTGTTGGGAGACAACCCAATATTTTTCCTTGCTGCTTAGTAATAAATAATCCATCTACCTTCTGTTTAGATGTGGTTTTATATTTTAATTAGTGTTTGTGCCAAGTTAAACCTATATGATCTTCTTGGATGATAGTTATTTGATCTTGCTGTAATTTCCAGAAACTTTCGGTTCACGCAAACAATTATTAAAATTCACCAGAACGTGATAAAATAGTGATTCCAATTGCTTCTGATCAATAAACAAATTTACTAGGTCCTTCTATTTTGTATGAATTTTTGGAGTTCCAGAAGTTTGCGTTAGTTACAGATTACTACAGACTGTTCTGTTTTTGACAGATTCTGTTTTTCGTGTGTTGTTTGCTTATTTTGATGAATCTATGGCTAGTAAAATAGTTTATAAACCATAGAGAAGTTGCAATATAGTAGATTTAACACAAATATAAATAAAGAATGAGTTCATTACAGTACCTTGAAGTGGTCTTTTGTTTTCTTTCGCTAACGGAGCTCACGAGATTTCTGCTGAGTTTTGTGTTGTGAAGTTTTCAAGTTTTGGGTGAAATCTTTTGATGGATTGTTGAACAAGGAGTGGTAAGAGCCTAAGCTTGGGGATGCCCATGGAACCACCAAGATAATCCAAGGACACCAAAAAGTCAAAGTTTGGGGATGCCCCGGAAGGCATCCCCTCTTTCTCTACTTCCATCGGTAATTTTACTTGGAGCTATATTTTTATTCACCACATGTTATGTGTTTTGCTTGGAGCGTCTTGTATGATTTGAGTCTTTGCTTTTTAGTTTACCACAATCATCCTTGCTGTACACACCTTTTGAGAGAGCCATACATGAATTGGAATTTGATAGAATACTCTATGTGCTTCACTTATATCTTTTGAGCTATATAGTTTTGATCTAGTGCTTCACTTATATCTTTTAGAGCACGGTGGTGGATTTGTTTTATAGAAACTATTGATCTCTCATGCTTCACTTAGATTATTTTGAGAGTCTTAAATAGCATGGTAATTGCTTAATAATAATAATATGCTTGGTATTCAAGATTTGTAAAACTTTCTTTTGAGTGCGTTGAATACTAAGAAAAGTTTGATGCTTGATAATTGTTTTGAGATATGAAGATGGTAATATTAGAGTCATGCTAGTTGAGTAGTTGTGAATTTGAGAAATACTTGTGTTAAAGTTTGTGATTCCCGTAGCATGCACGTATGGTGAACCGTTATGTGATGAAGTCGGAGCATGATTTATTTATTGATTGTCTTCCTTATGAGTGGCGGACGGGGACGAGCGATGGTCTTTTCCTACCAATCTATCACCCTAGGAGCATGCGCGTAATACTTTGCTTTGATAACTTCTAGATTTTTTCAATAAGTATATGATTTCTTTATGACTAATGTTGACTCCATGGATTATACGCATTTTTCACATCCTTCCACCATTGCTAGCCTCTCTAATACCACGCACTTTTCGCCGGTATCATACACCCACCAAATACTTTCCTCAAAAAAGCCACCATACCTACCTATCATGGCATTTCCATAGCCATTCCGAGATATATTGCCATGCAACTTTCCACCGTTCCGTTTATTATGACACGCTCTATCATTGTCATATTGCTAGCATGATCATGTAGTTGACATAGTATTTGTGGCAAAGCCACCGCTCATAATTCTTTCATACATGTCACTCTTGATTCATTGCATATCCCGGTACACAGACGGAGGCATTCACATAGAGTCATATTTTGTTCTAAGTATCAAGTTGTAATTGTTGAGTTGTAAGGAAAATAAAAGTGTGATGATCATCATTTTTAGAGCATTGTCCCAAGTGAGGAAAGGATGATTGAGACTATGATTCCCCACAAGTCGGGATGAGACTCGGACGAAAAATAAAAAAGGAAAAAAGAGGCCATAAAAAGAGAAAAGGCCCAAATAAAAAATGAGAGAAAAATAGAGAAGGGACAATGTTACTATCCTTTTACCACACTTGTGCTTCAAAGTAGCACCATGATCTTCATGATAGAGAGTCTCTCATTTTGTCACTTTCATATACTAGTGGGAATTTTACATTATAGAACTTGGCTTGTATATTCCAATGATGGGCTTCCTCGAAATGCCCTAGGTCTTCGTGAGCAAGCGAGTTGGATGCACACCCACTTAGTTTCTTTTATTGAGCTTTCATATACTATAGCTCTAGTGCATCCGTTGCATGGCAATCCCTACTCACTCACATTGATATCTATTGATGGGCATCTCCATATCCCGTTGATACGCCTAGTTGATGTGAGACTATCTTCCCCTCTTTTTGTCTTCTCCACAACCACCATTCTATTCCACATATAGTGCTATATCCATGGCTCACACACATGTATTGCGTGAAGATTGAAAAAGTTTTGAAAATGTCAAAAGTATGAAACAATTGCTTGGCTTGTCATCGGGTTGTGCATGATTTAAATACTTTGTGTGGTGAAGATAGAGCATAGCAGACTATATCTATATGATTTTGTAGGGATAACTTTCTTTGGCCATGTTATTTTAAGAAGACATAATTGCTTTGTTAGTATGCTTGAGGTATTATTATTTTTATGTCAATATGAACTTTTGTCTTGAATCTTTCGGATCTGAATATTCATACCACAATTAAGAAGAATTACATTGACATTATGCCAAGTAGCACTCCACATCAAAAATTCTTTTATCATTTACCTACTCGAGGACGAGCAGGAATTAAGCTTGGGGATGCCTGATACGTCTCCAACATATCTATAATTTTTTATTGCTCCATGCTATATTATCTACTGTTTTGGACCATATTGGGCTTTATTTTCCACTTTTATATTACTTTTGGGACTAACCAATTAACCGAAGGCCCAGCCCAGAATTGATGCTTTTTGCCTATTTCAGTGTTTCGAACAAACGGAATATCAAACGGAGTCCAAACGGAATGAAACCTTCGGGAACGTGATTTTCTCAACAAATATGATCCAGGAGACTTGGACCCTCCGTCAAGAAAGGAGGGAGGCAGCCACGAGGGTGGGCGCCCCCTAGGCGCGCCCACGCCTCGTGGGCCCCCTTTGCTCCACCGACATACTCCTTCCTCCTATATATACCTCACGCACCCCCAAACGATCGACGGAGCCAAAAATCTAATTCCACCGCCGCAACCTTACGTATCCACGAGATCCCATCTTGGGGCCTGTTCGAACTCATGGGAAGGGGAATCCACCATGGAGGGCTTCTACATCAACACCATAGCCTCTCGATGAAGTGTGAGTAGTTTACTTAGACCTTCGGGTCCATAGTTAGTAGCTAGATGGTTTCTTCTCTCTTTTGGATCTCAATACAATGTTCTCCCCTCTCTCATGGAGATCTATTTGATGTAATCTTCTTTTTGCGGTGTGTTTGTTGAGATCGATGAATTGTGGGTTTATGATCAAGATTATCTATGAACAATATTTGAATCTTCTATGAATTCTTTTATGTATGATTGGTTATCTTTGCAAATCTCTTCGAATTATCAGTTTGGTTTGGCCTACTAGATTGGTTTTTCTTGTAATGGGAGAAGTGCTTAGCTTTGGGTTCAATCTTGCGGTGTCCTTTCCCAGTGACAATAGGGGCAGCAAGGCACGTATTGTATTGTTGCCATCGAGGATAACAAGATGGGGTTTTATCATATTGCATGAATTTATCCCTCTATATCATGTCATCTTGCTTAAGGCGTTACTGCTTTTCTTGAACTTAATACTCTAGATGCATCTTTGGATAGCGGTCGATGAGTGGAGTAATAGTAGTAGATGCGCATGGAGTCGGTCTACTTGTCTCGGACGTGATGCCTATATACATGATCATACCTAGATATTCTCATAACTATGCTCAATTACACAATTGCTCAAGAGTAATTTGTTCACCCACCGTAGAATACTTATGCTCTTGAGAGAAGCCACTAGTGAAATCTATGGCCCCCGGGTCTATTCTCATCATATCAATCTTCCATCACTTTATTATTGCTTTGCTTTTCACTTTTCCCTTTTATTTTACTTTGCATCTTTATACCAAAAATACCAAAAATATTATCTATCATCTCTATCAGATCTCACTCTTGTAAGTGACCGTGAAGGGATTAACAATCCCTAATCGCGTTGGTTGCGTTGAGCTATTTGTTTTGTGCAGGTACGAGGGACTCGCGCGTAGCCTCCTACTGGATTGATACCTTGGTTCTCAAAAACTAAAGGAAATACTTACTCTACTCTGCTGCATCACCCTTTCCTCTTCAAGGAAATCCAACGCAGTGCTCAAGAGGTAGCAGCCGCGCTCGGGGGGACGCGGCCATCGTACGGGCCTTCACGAAGCGATTCCATAGTGTCACCTTTGCAAGAAGGGGGTGTGGAAATGGGGATCAGGATTCGTGGATTCAGGGGTTGCCGGCACTGGAGCAGACGAGCCGGTGAAGCTTAAGGAGGGAAACTTAAATAGACCCAAATATTTTCATCACAAACGGTTCCTAGAAAACAACTGTGTGTGATGTTGTAAATATTTTTTATTAGCTGTGAAAGACGAATTTGGAGTAAAGTGGCAACGGATGGTGTTTTAAATGAACGAGAAATTTTGTAGTACTAATACAACTGTCATGTCAAATTTTGGAAAATTTTAGGGGTCATTTGACCTTTTAAGACATTTAATATATTTTCTAGCCATTTAATGACCCTAATTCAAATTTGAACTACATCTACATGCAAATCCTAACCAAAACGGTTTGAAAACTCATATGTCGTGTACTTGTGTGTGACTTAATTACATGTGCAGTAAATTGGAAGGAATTTTCAAACATATTGGTCTAACGGCTATGACACAATTAAGCATGGAGTGTCATGGCATTTTAATTCCAAAAAATAAAAAAATAGAAACACATGAACCTTGGTTGATGTAATGTCATGCCACCAAGATTATGTGGTAAAAAAATTGGCATGTTTGACGAAAGTTTGGACACACACCCCTCACAAACTAGAGCAACTCACTAGAAGGCTCGTGGTTCTGAGAGAGAACAATGCATGTTTTATGACGAACGGGAGATGGCTTCCTCTTACGGCCTTCAATTTTTTTTCTACGTCTAACATGCACTACTACAACTGTAATGTGAATTTTTGGAAAATTCTAGGGGTCATTTGACCTTTTAAAGACATTTAAGTGATTTTCTAGCCATTTAATGACCGTAATTCAAATTTGAACTACATCTACATGCAACGCCTAACTAAAACGGTTTGAAAAATCATATTTGTGTATTTGTGTGCGAGTTAATTCCATGTGCAGTAAAGTAGAAGGAATTTTCAAACATATTTGTCTCACGACATGGACACATGCATATGTATGCATGGAGTGACATGGCATTTTAATTCCAAAAAAAATTAGAAACACATGAAACCTTGGTTGATGTAATGTCATACCACCAAGATGACGTGGTAAAGAAATTGGCATGTTTGACGAAAGTTTGTACACACACCCCTCACAAAATGGAGCAACTCACTAGAAGGCTCGTGGTTCCGAGAGAGAACAATGCATGTTTGATGACGAACGGGAGATAGCTTCCTCTTACGGCCTTCAATTTTTTTCTACGTCTAACATGCACTACTACAACTGTAATGTGAAATTTTGGAAAATTCTAGGGGTCATTTGACCTTTAAAGACATTTAAGTGATTTTCTAGCCATTTAATGACCGTAATTCAAATTTGAACTACATCTCCATGCAACGCCTAACCAAAACGGTTTGAAAAATCATATTTGTGTACTTGTGTGCTTTCCATGTGCAGTAAATTAGAAGGAATTTTCAAACATATTTGTCTCACGACATGGACACATGCATACGTATGCATGGAGTGACATGGCATTTTAATTCCAAAAAATAAAAAATATCAAAAACACATGAAACCTTGGTTGATGCAATTTCATGCCACCAAGATGATGTCGTAAAGAAATTGGCATGTTTGAAAGTTTGGACACACACTCCTCACAAACCGGAGCAACTCACTAGAAGGCTCGTGGTTCCAAGAGAGAACAATGCATGTTTGATGACGAACGGGAGATAGCTTTCTCTTACGGCCTTCAATTTTTTTCTATGTCTAACATGCACTACTACAACTGTAATGTGAAATTTTGGAAAATTCTAGGGGTCATTTGACCTTTTAAAGACATTTAAGTAATTTTCTAGCCATTTTATGACCGTAATTCAAATTTGAACTACATCTACATGCAACGCCTAACCAAAACGGTTTAAAAAATCATATTTGTGTACTTGTGTGCGAGTTAATTCCATGTGCACTAAATTAGAAGGAATTTTCAAACATATTTGACTCATGACATGGACACATGCATACGTATGCATGGAGTGACATGGCATTTTAATTCCAAAAAATGAAAAAAAAATATCAGAAACACATGAAACCTTGATTTATGTAATGTCATGCCACCAAGATGATGTGGTAAAGAAATTGACATGTTTGACGAAAGTTTGGACACACACCCCTCACAAACCGGAGCAACTCACTAGAAGGCTCGTGGTTAGAGAGGAATAATGCATGTTTGATGACCTAACGGAGATAGCTTCCTCTTATGGCCTTTAATTTTTTCTACGTCTAACGTGCACTACTACAACTGTAATGTGAAATTTTGGAAAATTCTAGGGGTCATTTGACCTTTTAAAGACATTTAAGTGATTTTTCTAGCCATTTAATAACCGTAATTCAAATTTGAACTACATCTACATGCAACGCCTAACCAAAACGGTTTGAAAAATCATATCTGTGTACTTGTGCGCGACTTAATTCCATGTGCAGTAAATTAGAAGGATTTTTCAAACATATTGGTCTTAAGGAATGGGCACATGCATGGAGTCCATGGCATTTTAATTCCAAAAAACTAAAAAAATGATCAAAAAACATGAAACCTTGCTTGATTTAATGTCATGCCACCAAGATGATGTGGTAAAAATATTACGCTGTTTGACGAAAGTTTGGACACACACCCCTCACAAACCGGAGCAACTCACTAGAAGGTTCGTGGTTCTGAGAGGGAACAATGCATGTTTGATGACGAACGGGAGATAGCTTCCTCTTTCGGCCTTCAAATTTTTTTCTACGTTTAACGTGCACTAATACAACTGTCATGTGAAAATTTGGAAAATTTCAAGGGTCATTTGACCTTTTAAAGACATTTAAGTGATTTTCTAGCCATTTAATGACCATAATTCAAATTTGAACTACATCTACATGCAACGCCTAACCAAAATGGTTGAAAATCATATTTTTGTGTACTTGTGTGCGAGTTAATTCCATGTGCAGTAAGTTAGAAGGAATTTTCAAACATATTGGTCTCAAGGCATGGGCACATGCATGGAGTGCCATGGCATTTTAATTCCAAAAAATTAAGAAATGATCAGAAAAATATGAAACCTTGCTTGCTTTAATGTCATGCCACCAAGATGATGTGGTAAAAAATAGGCCTATTTGACGAAAGTTTGGACACACACCCCTCACAAACCGGAGAAACTCACTAGAAGGTTCGTGGTTCTGAGAGGGAACAATGCATGTTTGATGACGAACGGGAGATAGCTTCCTCTTACGGCCTTCAGTTTTTTCTATGTCTAACGTGCACTACTACAACTGTAATGTGAATTTTTGGAAAATTCTAGGGGTCATTTAACCTTTTAAAGACATTTAAGTGATTTTCTAGCCATTTAATGACCCTAATTCAAATTTGAACTACATCTACATGCAAATCCTAACCAAAACGGTTTGAAAAAACATATCTGTGTATTTGTGTGCGAGTTAATTTCATGTGCAGTAAATTAGAAGGAATTTTCAAACATAATGGTCTCAAGGCATGGGCACATGCATACGTATGCATGGAGTGCCATGGCATTTTAATTCCAAAGAATAAAAAATGATCAGAAAAACATGAAACCATGGTTGATGTAATGTCATGCCACCAAGATGATGTGGTAAAGAAATTGGCATGTTTGACGAAAGTTTGGACACACACCCCTCACAAACCGGAGCAACTCACTAGAAGGTTCGTGGTTCCGAGAGGGAACAATGCATGTTTGATGACGAACGGGAGATAGCTTCCTCTTTCGGCCTTCAATTTTTTTTCTACGTTTAACGTGCACTAATACAACTGTCATGTGAAAAATTGGAAAATTTCAGGGGTCATTTGACCTTTTAAAGACATTTAAGTGATTTTCTAGCCATTTAATGACCATAATTCAAATTTGAACTACATCTACATCCAACGCCTAACCAAAATGGTTGAAAATCATATTTTTGTGTACTTGTGTGCGAGTTAATTCCATGTGCAGTAAGTTAGAAGGAATTCTCAAACTTATTGGTCTCAAGGCATGGGCACATGCATGGAGTGCCATGGCATTTTAATTCCAAAAAATTAAGAAATGATCAGAAAAATATGAAACCTTGCTTGATTTAATGTCATGCCACCAAGATGATGTGGTAAAAAAATAGGCCTATTTGACGAAAGTTTGGACACACTGAAAGTGCGTTATATCAACTAGAGGGGGGGTGAATAGGCTATTTTTAAGAATTCTTCACTGAGGAATTTGCCGGTGAGGAAATTCCTTAGCGAAGAACTACTTGCAGCGGAATAAGTACTCAGAAGTAAGCATAAGAGAATGCGGGCATGGTCATCATGATGAAATGAAGACAATCAAAGAGTACAGAAAGCGTAAACACAGGATAGCACAAGATGAAGACAAACAGACTGAAGAAATTGAACTGAGGAAATTGAGAAAGTGTTCAGTCAAAGTCTTCAAACACAGATATGAACAAACACTCAACACAATAATGAGGAAATGAAAGGGTTGAGGAAATAGAACCCGATTAGGTTGGTGAAGACAATGATTTGGTAGACCAGGTTCAAGCTCTTTGTCTCAGTTGTACGTCTGGTTGGAGCGGCTGAGTATTTAAACTTGAGGACAGACAGTCCCGGACACCCAGTCGCTGAGGACGCAGCTCAGGACACCAAGTCCTCACCGTATTCTCCTTGAACTAAGGTCACAGAGACATCGTCCAATCACTCGTGGCAAGTCTTCAGGCGACTTCCAAACCTTCACAGACTTGGTCACTCGGCGATCCACAATTCCTCTTGGACGCTCTAGACCATGACGCCTAACCGTCTGGAAGAAGCACAGTCTTCAAAGGTAACAAGCGTCGGATCCACATGGATCAATCTCTTGATGATGCTCAATCACTTTGGGTTTGTAGGGGTTTGGTTTTTGGGTTTTCTCACTCGATGATTTTCGCTCAAAGTCCTCGGAGGATGGGTTGCTCTCAAATGACAAGTGTCAAGTTCTCTCGAGCAGCCAACCAGCTAGTGGTTGTAGGGGTGGCTATTTATAGCCTAGGGAGCAGCCCGACATGATAAGACATAAATGCCCTTTAATGATATGACCGTTAGGTGGATAAGATATTTTGGGACAGGCCAAGAAGACAAAGAACGGTCGGAAATTTGAATCTCAAATTCCTCGGGGCTATCATGTTCCTCATCGTAGGCAATCCAAGACCGGCGAATTCCTAACTCCTCGGTCAGAACAAATTCCTCGGCGACTGTAAGAACTTCGTCTCACATCAAGAAATTGACTGAACTGTATGAGATTTCCAAAGGCTTCACTTTCGAAGGATTGGTAGGTGTAGGATTTTGAGTTGAGCATCACATGGAAATTTTTCCTTAGTATTTCCTCGACCCCCTTTAACAAAGACGGTGTTTCCTATGACTCAAGAAAGAGAAAATGAAACTACGAAAACAAAAGTCTTCACGCTTCATGTTCCTCAAATGAATACCAAGTCTTCAAGGTCACAACAATTTCTTCACTTTCAAAGTCTTGAAAGTCTTCAAAATATCAAAGTCTTCAGTCGAAGAACTTCATTTTTAGGAGTCGACTTTCTCTGTAAATATCAAACTCCTCATAGACTTATAGACCTGTGTACACTCACAAACGCATTAGCTCCTTAACCTATAAGTCTTCAATACACCAAAATCACTAAGGGGCACTAGATGCACTTACAATCTCCCCCTTTTTGGTGATTGATGACAATATAGGTTAAGTTTTCAACGAGGATAAACATATGAAGTATAAATACTGATAATGAGGAATTTGATTGCAAGATATAGAAGAACTCCCCACGAAGATTTGCATAGTAAGGAATTTGCTTTTGAGGCAATGCACATTTGAAGAGTTGAATCATGGAGATCTCCCCCTATATCTTGTAATTCATACACGCATTTGACATATAGTATGAAGAATTTGAAATGCATGATGAAATATGGTGCTTGATGTAATTCAACATGCGTGCGATAACATTAATGAGGAACAAGCATGCAGAATAACGCATCAAGAGTATCACAGCTCAAGAGAATCAGAGCTCAGTGTCAGAGCATAGCGCAAGAGCACAGTGCATCTAAAGTATCAAAGCACCATCGGGTTTAAGATTACAACTCGATCCAATAAAAGTTTCAGAAGAACGAGAGTTGTAACTTAACAGAAGAAAATTTGCCCATATAATAGACCCGCTTGAAGACTAACTCAAATTTCTCCCCCTTTGTCATCGAATGACCAAAAGGATCGAAACTGAGGACTAACGCCCCTGAAGAATTTCAAGTTGAAGAAGGAGCGCCAACGTTGTTGGGGTCGGTGGTTGTAGTAGGGCTTGCCGCTATGCCGTCTAAGTCTTCATTTTCATCAGTGTCGCACGATGAAGAATAGGAGCTGGCCACCAAGGAAGGAACTTTGACCTTCTTGTATTTCTTCGGAGGAGGTGTAGACCAGTCAAATTCTTCCTTGAGTCCCATTGTCGTCAGTTCTTCCACACTGTAGACATTTGAAAGAACAGCCCAGGTGCGTTTGAAGGTTTCATGGAGGTAGTAGTGGTTTTTCTTCACTGCATTGTGTGTTGAGGTCATGTTGTGAAGAATTGAACCAAACTGACGCTTGACCCATTTATGATTGCGATCAACCTTCGATGAAGACCGAGGAGTAACTCACGATCAGTCATCACCCTAGGTGCGATAGCTTGAGGACTTTGCTTGACCGAGGTATTTGCGGCAGAGTCATGTGTGGCGAGTCATCATTGGTGGAGTAGGATGTCGCTATAAACTGTCTATCCAATGGACGAATGCCTTCATCGATCACAGCAGTAGCCTTGCCCTTGTCATCACCGAGGTAAATGTCCGTTTGAGGACTTCAATCGGGGCAAGTAGCTGCGGTGGTTCGTAGTATCGACTTTGTAATTGAGTGAAGACCTTGACTGATGAATCTCATAATCCAAGGCGCATAAGGCTTCAAATTTCAAATGGTGACATAGCAATGTTTGCGAGTCCTCATGAAGAAATCATGGAAGTTGACGGAACGCCATGAATGATATTGAAAAGCATATTCTTCATGATGCCAACGACTTCTTCATCATTCGAGTCGTGGCCTTTGATAGGACTCATTGTCTTCGTCGTAATCCGATAGACGGTCGAGGCACATACAATAATTCCTTGACGAGGAATTTGGTTCTTGGGCCTGCCTTGGCTTCAAAGGCTTCATCGGCACTTGCATATAGTGATTTGAAAGTTCGGTTCGTTGTAGATACAACGAGCACCATCAAGTGGAGGATCGAGTGGTAGAGCACGAAGCAATTCGATTCTTTGGTGCCTTGTAGTGAGTATTTTCGGACATCCGGTCTAATACCCATGAGTTCACGTCTTGGCGTCTCCGGTGATGTGCAGCGTTGCATAGAATTGAAGAATGAGTTCTTCATTCCGATCCACGTATATCGGTGCAGAAATTGAAGTCATGCGTCGTGAAGAACACCGAGGACTGGCTCGAAGCTGGCAGAGACTCCATGTCCACATGAGGAATATGAGCATGATCGAAGACTTTGTCTTTGTTGAAGAGCACCGAGGAATAGAAATTGGCTTGGTGGCAGTCCGTAAACGCCTCTTCCTTATGCGAGCGTAATCATATGGATTGTAATCGATGAAGAATACGTGCTCGTGAAGAAGTCTTCACCTTGAACTTTGCTTTGTTGAGAAGGGATCCTTTGGCTTTGGCGGTGGAGTGTTAGTGAGTTGCATCACGACCTCGTGAATCGCAATCTCGTGTTCTTCAGTGAAGAATTTCTTGTTCCTCAACAGTGCCTCGAGGATCGCAGCAGACTTCATCGGCTTAGTGGCTGGAATTTCTTCATGGATGATGAAGTGGGATGAGTTTCTTGAGCCCATTTGAACAGCTTGGAGCGGGGACCGAGGTATCTGTTGGATTGGGGTGAAGAGTGGAGAATTTGAATGTCGACTTTCCCAAAAGTCATCGTTCATCACCGGGCGTTAATGCTTCCAATATCCACATCTTCTTCAAGTTCCTCAACACCGCCTCTTCAAATTTGTGAACCGAGGCATAGGCGAGGAAATGATTGGGGTTGAAGGGATTGCTTCCACTTCAATTTCTTCATCAATCTGCTCGACGAAGCGGCAGAATGATTTTCTTCATCGATCCGCTTGGGATCACATAATCTTCATCAAAAGGAACAAGGTCCTTTGATGGAATTGAGGAAATTGGAACAGCATCAATTGGATTAAAGGAGCTGGTCATTGGCTTCATTTTCTTCGGTAGAAGAATTTAATGCACCGATGCTTTCCGCTTTCTTCACAAAGCAGCTCGCTCTGCAGCCTTGGTCTTCTTCACATCGAGGTGATGGAAGAATTGGAGTTGGTGTTGGCGGGGAGGAGCCGAGGAATCTGGTTGATTTTCCTCAGCGCAATCGATGCAATTGCCTGTCTTGTTCGGGCTTTCTTCAGCGCACCACTAGTGGATGCCCCGGCAATTTCTTCGGTAATTTGGAATGGGATCATCAGCCTGGAACTAGCATTTTCTTCAGAGCTGAACTTCATCGGTGGTCTTTGGCATGTTCTTCGGTCGGTTGAGCCGAGGCTCCGGCTGAGGAATTTCATGTTGCGTTGGGGCAGCAACATTGGTGAATTTCTTTGTCAGGTTGACGAATCTGACCTTGGCCCCTTGCCAATCAGCATAGTAAGAATTAAAGTTTTTGCTGAGGTCTTGAATTTCAGTCTGGACCTTGAGAAGTTCCTCATGTGTCATTCTGACAACGTTTTTCTTCAGGAACTTCTCCTTTCTGTATTGAGCTTTCTTGATCTCTCTTGCCTTTTCAAACTTCCATTTCTCTTGTTGATGAAATGGGTGACATATGACTTTGTCCAGAGTCGATGAAAGTCGGGCATAGGGTGTTTGGATCCTTGTGCGAGATCAATATAATCGAGGATTTTCCTCGGATCCAACAATGATGTACAGATGTGCCTTTGGCTCTAGCGGCCTCTCTTGGCGATCTCGATGATTTCCGCAAGTTCATCATCATCAGCCTCATCATCTTCAGTGACTCTTGGAAGGCAACCTGTTTCTTCTTGGGACTTGGCCGAGGACCTCGTCTGCTTGTGGCCTTAGTCTTCAAAGCAGTCGGGCCAGGATGAAGACTTTGGTGCGGTGAGGAACTTGCCGAGACACCAGAGGCAATGGAGAAGCTCGCAGCCCTTTGGCACGTGGCGGATGCACAGTCTTGAGGACTTTGTCGGGCTAGCGAGGACTTGGGAGGAGCCGAGGATTTTGGAGGAGCAGGAGCAGCATGAGGAATTGGCCGTGAGGGCAATCTTTGAGGAACTTGGCCGTGAGGGCCTTTGTTGGTGAAGCACTTGGCTTGTGTGCGGGCTTCTTTGCCATTGATTTTCTTGGCTTGACAGAGGCCTCAGTGGCAGCAGCAAGCAGAGTCCTCATTGAATTTCCTCACTGCCTCATTGGCTTGTCTTGCCAATTTGGCTTGGCGCTTGGCCCATTCTTCAGGAAAGTCCTCACAACGCTTGATGCTGGTGGGGTCGACTTCTTGACCAGTGCCAATGGAGCTCTTGGGCATGGAGGATTGAGTGCGAATTTCTTCATGTACTTTGGAGTTACATATCTGTACTCCCTCCATTCCCTTGCCCATCTCCGTTCAATCCTTTGGATGCGCACCTTGCGCTGATTTTTGTTCTCCTTGCCGAACTCGGCTTCATCAGGTGTGCAATAATCAGCATATATTTCCTCATGGATTTCAAAAGCGGTCATGACCTCAGGCCTCTTTCCTCCTTTCTGTGGCTTCTTTCCTTCTGCCATATTCTTCTGGTGAGGAATTTGAACAAACGAATTCTCTGAAGAAGTATGCAACTTTTCTTCGAGGAACGCTGCAAATGAGTTAAGTTGATGAGAACCTAGTGATTCAAAGAATGGACATGAGTACCTGTGAACAGAGTATAGTTGCGAGGAATTTGGAGAGGTCATATGCGTTCTCAGAAGGTTTTTCAAAAAGAACAAGTTTTGAGGATTTTGACCAGATGATCCTTGAAGAATTTCACTAAGCGTTCTTTGTCTTAGGTTCCAGAGTTGTACGGATCGAGGATCCACACAATTGAGGAATCTTGAAGAAAAATGATTGCTTAGAGAAACGAATCAAGAGCATATAACTAGTGAGGTGTTTGTGTGTGAGGATTTGAAGAATAAAACACCTTTGAATATTTTGTAGTGTAAAATTTGGATCAACGAGGGCAGTAAAAGTAACTTTTAATTACCCTAAATGAAGAACACGATGAACTAGGTGTTGTAGATGTGAAGCTCGTCTGTTCAGATCTTCCACGCCCTAACTTGGCGGAGGAAGACAGCTACGGCGACGGCGGAGTGAGGATTTCCGCAGTCGGTAGCGAATGCGTCGGGCGACGAGGTCGAGGCAGCGAAGCTCTTCCTCACCGGTGACGATGGAGTAGCAGCGGCGCTAGGGTTTGAGGAGCTCGAGCAGGAGAGAGAGGTCGAGCGGAGTAAAAGAAGTGAGGATGGAGAGAGGGGTATTTATAGAGGCAGTGAAAAACGGTTCGCCCAAAGATTTAGGACGAACGTGCCCCTGACCATTCTCCTTCTCACGACATGTGTCACCCACGTACTGTGTAGTGGAGATCGTGTATGATCGTGAGTGAGTAAAATAATGCATCGTGGGATGCGGAACAGTTTGAGCGGCAAAACCGAAAGTTTGGATAAGATCAGTTTTAAAGTTTCGTTCGCAATTTCTTCAGCTGACAAGGACACAGTGAAGATTTTGAACGAGTTTCAAATAGAATGCACATGAAGAATTTGTGAATAGATTGGGTTGAGTATAGCATAGAGGGGGAAGTGTCCGATCACATTCACTTAGCAGAAAAAGCGACTTGAAGAAATAGCCATAAGTGAATGCTGTAGAGGACATAAACCCATATATATATATATATGTATTGCCAATGAAGAAAAACGACGGAAATTGTGAAGACTTTGCAAAGTTGAAGAATTTGAAAAACTGAGGAAAAACTCAAATTGAAGATTTTCAACTTTGGTGGTGGCGTGACCCACCGTATAAGAATGATGATTTCAGACACCGCGTACAATTGTCGTAGGGTTCTGAGAATCAAATTCTTCATTAATTTCTTCACATTCAGAGTGTTATTCTTCATTGATTGAAGAAAAATGTTTCTTCATGTGTTGCACATCTAAGTCATCAATTTTGCATAAGTGTCAGGATGTGTGTCCTTTTCAAAGAACGTTCGAAGATTCTAAGATATTTAGCTCACACCGCAACTTGCTAAATCTCTTCTCATCCAAGGGCTTAGTGAAGATATCGGCTAGCTGTTCTTCAGTCTTCACATGCTCGATGGAGATGTTGCCCTTCAACACATGATCACGAAGAAAATGATGACGAATTTGAATGTGCTTTGTCTTCGAGTGCTGAACTGGGTTGTGAGCAATCTTGATGTCACTCGCATTGTCACAGTAGAGAGGCACATTCTTCACGTTGATGCCGTAGTCCTTGAGAGTTTGCTTCATCCACAGCAATTGAGCACAACATGAGCCAACAGCAATGTATTCAGCTTCCGTCAGAGCGGTGATACACAGTTCTGCTTTCTTCGAGGACCAATGGACCAAAGATCGTCCAAGGAAATGACAAGTACCAGATGTTGACTTGCGGTCCACACGATCACCAAAGATAGTCGAGTCGAGAATATCCAATGAGATCAAAAGTAGAGCCCTTGGGATACCATAATCCTAGTGTTGGTGTGTGAGATAGATATCGAAGAATATGCTTCTGACCTTATGGTGTGATTCCTTGATTGTAGCTTGAAATCGGGCACACATGCAAACACTAAGCATTATATCTGGCCTAGATGCACATAAGTACAATAGAGAACCAATCATGGAGCGGTATACCTTGTGATCAAGTCAATACCATTTTTATCGATTGCATAGATGGCCATTTGTGGGCATAGGAATTTTGACGCCTTTGCAATCTTGCATGCCGAATTTCTTGAGGACATCTTTGAGGTATTTCTCACGAGATATGAATATGCCATTGTGTTGTTGATTTAATTTGAAGACCTAAGAAGAATTTCAACTCTCCCATCATAGACATTTGATATTCTTCACTCATCATATAGGCAAATTCATCACTATAACGTTGGTGCAGACAAATGAAGATAATATCATCAACATATATTTGGCACACAAACAGTTCACCATCATATGATTTAGTAAAGAGAGTAGGGTCGAGTGAACGGGTGTGAAGCCATTCTTCACGAAGAATTCCTTCAATGTATCATACCACGCCTGGTGGGGGCTTGTTTGAGACCATAGTGGGCATTGTTGAGTCTGAAGTCTTTGTCGGGATTCTTTGGATCTTCAAAACCTGGGGGTTGAGCAACATATACTTCTTCCTCAAGCTTACCATTGAGGAATGCACTTTTCACATCCATTTGATATAAATTGATATTGTGATGGTTAGCATAGGCGAGTAATATGCGAATAGACTCAAGTCTAGCAACAGGTGCAAAAGTTTCATCGAAACCAATTCCTTCAACCTGGGTGTAGCCTTGAGCTACTAGTCGTGCCTTATTCCTCACCACAAGGCAATTTTCATCTTGCTTGTTGCGGTAGATCCACTTTGTGCCAATGATATTATGTTTGCGAGGATCTGGACGTTTGACCAGTTCCCAAACATTGTTGAGCTCGAACTGATGTAATTCTTCTTGCATGGCCTGAATCCACTCAGGCTTCAGAAATGCTTCATCTACCTTAGTGGGCTCTGCGATAGAGACAAAAGCATAGTGCCCACAAAAGTTAGATAAATGTGAAGCTTTTGAGCGTGTGAGAGGACCTGGCGCTTCAATGTCATCGATGATCTTGTCAACTTGTACTTCTTTTGCAACGCGATGATGAGCTGGTTGTCGTCGAGGAATTTGATCATTTTCCTCAGCACCATTGTCTTCAAAGATTATCTTCAGTGCATCACTCGACGTTCTTGGCGTCTGAGGAATGAATTCTTCAGCTGATTCTTCAGTAGGAATGACATCCTCAGTTGCCTTGAACTTGATTGATTCCTCAGGTGCTGGTTCATCTAACACAGAAGGTAGGTTCTCTCTTTGCAAGCCATTAGTTTCATCGAATCACACATCTACAGTGTCAACAATCTTGTGAAGAGCGATGTTGAAGACTCTGTAGGTGTGCGAGTCCTTTCCGTAACCAAGCATAAAACCTTCATGTGCTTTCGGTGCAAATTTAGAATTGTGATGAGGAACTCGAATCCGGCATTTAGCAATCAAGACTTTGAAATAACTTACATTTGGTTTCTTGTCGTTGAGGAGTTCATAGGCAGTCTTCTTGAAGAATTTGTGAAGATATACTCTATTGATGATGTGGCACGCGGTATCAATTGCATCAATCCAAAAGCGACTAGGCGTTTTGTATTCATCAAGCATAGTGCGAGCCATCTCAACGAGAGTTACATTCTTGCGCTCCACGACGCCATTACATTGAGGAGTATAGGGAGCAGATAACTCATGAGTAATACCAAGTGCATCAAGATAGGCATCAAGACCGGAATTCTTGAACTCGGTTCCATTGTCACTCTGATGTGTCCGATCTTCACACCAAAGTTAGTTGAAGCCCTCGAGGAAAATCGCTTTGAAGACTTCCCGCACTTGATTTTTTGTAAGTAACAATGTGTACCCATGTGTAACGAGAGTAATCATCAACAATAACAAAGCCATATAGAGATGCATCATTAGTGACAATTTGAGTAATGATTAGGACCAAAGAGGTCCATGTGAAGCAATTCGAAGTGACGAGTAGTGGTCATGATAGTCTTCGCTGGATGCTTGGCCTTGGTCATTTTTCCAGCTTCACAGGCTCCACATAAGTGATCCTTGAGGAATTTGACATTCTCAATGCCAATGACATGCTTCTTCTTTGCAAGCGTGTTCAAATTCCTCATGCCTGTGTAACCAAGTCGCCGATGCCATAGCCAGCCTTCTGAAGCTTTTGCAAGTAGACACACGGCTGGTTGTGGTCCTGTAGAGAAGTCAACAATATACAAGTCTCCTCTCCTAAAGCCTTCAAGACTTTGGAATTGTCGACTTCCATAATCACAACACAACGATACTTGCCAAAGATAACAACCATATCAAGATCACAAAGCATTGAGATCGACATGAGGTTGTATCCTAAGGACTCAACAAAGCATGACTTTGTCCATGTGTATGTCCTTAGAGATCGCAACCTTACCAAGACCCAATACGACTTTTGCCTTTGTCGGCCAAACATGATATGCTTCAGATGTGACGGTGATAAGGGAGCATCCATCAATAGATTCTTGTCACCAGTCATGTGATTTGTACATCCACTATCGAGAACCCACTCAGTGGCTTTGGGTTGATCATCCTACAGATGAATTAGTACAACTTACGATCTCATATACTTCATCAGTGAAGAATATGATATCAAGTTCATCAAATGAATTTCATCAATCAGTATCAACAGATAAGCGGTATGAGGACGTGTGAAATGAAATTTCATTTCATCATGATTAGCCTGCGTCTTATCAGGCATTTTGTCTGGCCCCCAGCAAATTCTTCAGACGTTTAAAGCGCTCGGAGACTCGACCCTCGCAGAAGAGGTTAGTTCTTTTCTTCACCACCCACATCCGAAGGGGTGGCAAAGAGTTCATCACTCGCGAGCACCATATGAGAATGGTGGCATAGAGGCCAAACCATTTCGTTTCACATAAGAGGGGTTAGGGTAAGCATATGAATAAGCGGAGAAATTCTTCGAGGACTTATGAACGTATTGGTTTGAAGAATAATGCACATATTCATAGCCCTTAGCTCTACCTCATGTAAACAGAAAGTAGTTATTAGCACGATGATAATCATATGAGGACTTTGATCCACGTGAGGAATTTGGTCCGTATGAGGACTTGGATCCATATCAAGAATTTGGTCCATATGAAGAATTTGATCTGGCATTCCTATTCTTCACAGGTGGTGTCATGAGGACATTCACCTGAAGACTTTCAAGGCACTTCTTGGGAACCCAGATTTTCTTCATAGGGGAACCGTTCCTGCAGTTAGTGCCAACATATCTAGCAAATACTTCACCATTCTATTTTTGAACAGTTTATAGTTGGAGTCAAATGACTCATCAGAAGAATGAGGAGATTCGCATGTAAAGCCAGATAAGTTAGATGGATCAATTGGAGGTCCCTTTGCAGCAACCCATGAGGTTTTGGGATACCGCTTTCAGCTTCCAATATGTTCCATCGGCGTTGAGTTTCCTCTCAAAGGCAATACCCTCTTTCCTAGGGTTCTGTTGAGGATCTCGCTTTTTAAGCACATCACAAAGAGTCTCGATGCCCTTTGAGGCTTTTGTACATGCTGTCATATACAATTCCTTCAGCCCTGCATCGTCGGTGATACTAGCAATGTCCTCGGATGAGGAATTAGTGATAGCAGAGGCGGTGAAGAATTTGTAACAGTTGAAGCATTTGAACATTCGGTGAAGAATTAGCGAGTCACGCTCAATGCACTTTAAGCATGGAGGAACAAATTCTTCCTGAGAAGCGCTGATTTGTTGAGCAGATAATGAATCGCGCTCCTTCTGAAGATCTTCATAATTCACTCTTAGCTTCTCAAGATCTTGCTTTCTTTGAAGAAATTCATAAGAAAGTTTCTCATGATCAGATAAGAGAGTGTTATGATGACCTTGAAGGCTGTCAAACCTAGACTGAAGTCTCTGCAGATTTTTAGTCAGGGCTTTAGTGCGATCCATTTCTTCACCTAACATATCATCACTCTTATCTAGCATGTTTTGAACCTTTTCAAAAGCCCTTTGTTGTTTTACAGCAATCTTAGCAAGTTTTGAGTAATCGGGCTTTAGATCTTCATCGATTCATTCTCACTAGATTCAGAGGAGATATATTTGAGTACCTTGGCACCCTTTGCCATGAAGCAATAGGTGGGAGCGTAGTCATCACTATCTTCATCGACTTTGTTGGTGAGGTCATTTTCTTGAGTTGAAGATGGACTTGTCGACGAAAAGCGATGGCGAGAGCTAGACTCGCCACACTTGCACTCAGATTCTTCCGATGCCTCCTCTTCCTCATGTTCCTCGATTCAGCTTCAGAGTCCATTTCCTTGCCAATGAATGCCCGAGCCTTTTTGGAGCTGCTTTTCTTGTGAGAAGAAGGAGGATTTTGATGATGAAGATTTCGATGATTTCTTCTTCTTCTTCGCGTCATCAGAACTGTAATCCTTGTGTTTCTTCTTCTCTAATTCCTTTTCCCACTGAGGACAATCTTGGATGTAGTGACCAGGTTTCTTGCATTTGTGACAAAGTCTTCTCTTATAGTCCTTTGGATGAGGAATCACCGCTTCTTGAGGATTTTCCAAAGCGACCACGTCTTGAGAACTTCTGGAATTTCTTCACGAGCGGTGCTAGCTCTGGCCTAATTCTTGAGGATCTCCAAGGCTACTACGAGTCTTCACACTCAGATTCGCATACGCCTTGGCCTTCGTGGCACGTGTTTTTCCATAGCTAGATCCATAGAGATCTCTCTTTCAAAAATTTGGAACTCATGAGTATTTAGCCTCTCGAGGATATCAGCTGGATCAAGTGACTTGTAGTCAGCACGCTCTTGTATCATCAGTGCTAGAGTATCAAATGTGGAATCAAGCGATATCAACAATTTCTTCACCACCTCATGGTCGGTGATGTAAGTGGCACCAAGCGCTTGAAGCTCATTTGAGATGTCAGTGAGGCGATCGAAGGTTTGTTGAACATTTTCATTGTCGAGTCTTTTGAAGCGGTTGAAGAGATTTCGAAGAACATCAACTCGAGAGTCACGCTGAGTTGAGACTCCTTCATTTACTTTGGATAGCCTTTGTCCAGATGAGCTTGGCAATTTCCAAAGCACTCACTCTTCCATATTGACCTTTGCTCAGATGGCCACATATGATATTCTTCGCTTGAGAATCGAGTTGCTTGAATCTCTTCACATCGGCAGCATTTAGAGAAGGTGTGACTGAGGGAACGCCATTTTCCACAACATACCAGAGATCATTGTCAATTGCCTCAAGATGCATTCGCATCTTGTTCTTCCAGTAGGGGTAGTCCGTCCCATCAAAGGTAGGACACCCTGCTGAGACCTTGATCATACCTGCGGTCGACATAACTAAAACTCCAGGTGGTTAAACCAAAATCACACAGAACAAGGGAGTACCTTGCTCTGATACCAATTGAAAGTGCGTTATATTGACTAGAGGGGGGGTGAATAGGCGATTTTTAAGAATTCTTCACTAAGGAATTTGCCGGTGAGGAAATTCCTTAGCGAAGAACTACTTGCAACGGAATAAGTACTCAGAATTAAGCATAAGAGAATGTGGGCATGGTCATCATGATGAAATGAAGACAATCAAAGAGTATGAAAGCGTAAACACAGGATAGCACAAGATGAAGACAAATGATCAAGAAATTGAACTGAGGAAATTGAGAAAGTCTTCACCAAAGTCTTCAAACACAGATATGAACAAACACTCAACACAATAATGAGGAAATGAAAGGGTTGAGGAAATAGAACCGATTAGGTTGGTGAAGACAATGATTTGGTAGACCAGTTCCAACTGTTGTCTCGGTTATGCGTCTGGTTGGAGCGGCCGAGTATTTAAACTCGAGCACACGCCCCGGACACCCGATCGCCGAAAGCACGCAGCTCGGACACCAAGTCCTCACCGTATTCTCCTTGAACTAAGGTCACACAGACCTCGTCCAATCACTCGTGGTAAGTCTTCAGCGACTTCCAAACCTTCACAGACTTGGTCACTCGGCGATCCACAATTCCTCTTGACGCTCTAGACCATGACGCCTAACCGTCTGGAAGAAGCACAGTCTTCAAAGGTAACAAGCGTCGGATCCACGCAGGATCAATCTCTTCAGTGATGCTCAATCACTTTGGGTTTGTAGGGGTTTGGTTTTTGGGCTTTTTCTCACTCGATGATTTTTGCTCAAAGTCCTCGGACGATGGGTTGCTCTCAAATGGCAAGTGTCAAGTTCTCTCGGAGCAGCCAACCAGCTAGTGGTTGTAGGGGGCGGCTATTTATAGCCTAGGGAGCAGCCCGACATGATAAGACATAAATGCCCTTCAATGATATGACCGTTAGGTGGATAAGATATTTTGGGACAGGTGGCGCTAAGACAAAGAACGGTCGGAAATTTGAATCTCAAATTCCTCGGGGCTATCATGTTCCTCCTTGTGTAGGCAATCCGACCTTTGGCGAATTCCTAACTCCTCGGTCGAACAAATTCTCGTGACCGGAAGAACTTCGTCTCATCCTTTGAAGAAGTTGACTGAACTGTACGAGATTTCCAAAGGCTTCACTCGAAGGGATTGGTAGGTGTAGGATTTTGAGTTGAGCATCACATGGAAATTTTTCCTTAGTATTTCCTCGACCCCCTTTAACAGTACGGTGTTTCCTATGACTCAAGAAAGAGAAAATGAAACTACGAAAACAAAAGTCTTCACACTTGATGTTCCTCAAATGAATACCAAGTCTTCAAGGTCACACCAATTTCTTCACTTTCAAAGTCTTCAGAAAGTCTTCAAAATATCAAAGTCTTCAGTCGAAGAACTTCATTTTTAGGGGTCAACTTTCTCTGTAAATATCAAACTCCTCATAGACTTATAGACCTGTGTACACTCACAAACGCATTAGTTCCTTAACCTATAAGTCTTCAATACACCAAAATCACTAAGGGGCACTAGATGCACTTACACACACCCCCCTCACAAACCAGAGCAACTCACTAGAAGGTTCGTGGTTCTGAGAGGGAACAATGCATGTTTGATGATGAACGGGAGATAGCTTCCTCTTACGGCCTTCAATTTTTTTTCTATGTTTAGCGTGCACTAATACAACTGTCATGTGAAAATTTAGAAAATTTCAGGGGTCATTTGACCTTTTAAAGACATTTAAGTGATTTTCTAACCATTTAATGACCGTAATTCAAATCTGAACTACATCTACATGCAACGCCTAACCATAACGATTTGAAAAATCATATTTTTGTGTACTTGTGTGCGAGTTAAAAAATCATCAGACGATGTAAATATCTGGTGTTCAAAAAAGAAAGTGTAAAGATCTGGCAAGACAATCGGCGCCCACACGATTGGCACTCTATCTCGCAGCTCGAGGTTTGGTAGGTGAGTGGCGGGGATCATTAATCAGACACGGTTCTGTATTGGAAACCGTCAGCTATTATGTTCACACACGGATTTTGCTGCGGGAATCGTGTGTAATTTAAACTACCTTACTCGTAAATTCCAGCGACCGACGTGTATACTATCCCCGTCGTCTAGATTCCGGCCGCCAATAAATACTCCCTTGCTCACGTCGTCCCGCATGCATTCTCATCTACATCCTTCCCTCGCTCGCCCTCTCTCTCTCTCACACACACACACACACAAATCTCTGCCATTATGCCGCCGGTCTGCCCACGCGCCGATGAGGAGTCGCCGCTCCCCGAGGACGCTCACTCGAATAGCAGCAATGAGGACCCCTACGTGCCGCCTGACGAGGTTGCGCCGGACCCCCCAACTTTGGATTGGTTTTGGGGCCAGTACAATCTTTGTCTGTGGAAGTCGCTGCCGCCGCCTGAGAAAGCCAGACAAGTGGCGTTCAAGAAGGAGATGGCGGAGGAGGAAGCCAGGTACCAGGCGACCTGTGATGCCCGTGATGCCGCCTGGAAAAAGGAGGTGGCGGAGCTTTGGGGGCGGGCGCGTCGTCATGCCGAGGAGGTGTACGAAGACGGGTACTTCGCGAGGAAGGTCATAGGCGCTGGGCGCCTCGTCGCTGCGTGGAGGTGCACCGATAAGCTCCAGCGTGCCATCGACGAGGAGCTCCGGTGGGCGCCCAACAAAATGGCAAGATCGTTCGCGCGCGTCTGCCAGCAAGAGGCAGATCGGTACGTCAAGCGCTGCGAGGCGGAGGAGGCAGAGTACTACCTCTACACTGGGAAGACGCCGCGCACCAGGGAGCTACTGGCAAGGGGATGCCAGAATACTAACCCCAGGAGGGATTATTAGTTTTAGTATTGTTCATTTTCAATTTTATGCATTGTACCTAGTTAAGTACCATCACGTATATGTGATGATATTATATATATATATATATATATATATATATATATATATTATGGAGCTTATCGGACCACCTCCATGGCGACGAGGCGCCCAGCGCCTATGACCTTCCTCGCGAAGTACCCGTCTTTGTACACCTCCTCGGCACAACTACGCGCCCGCCCCCAAAGCTCCGCCGCCTCCTTTTTCCAGGCGGCATCACGGGCTTCACAGGAAAACAAAGTACACACATTGAAACAGAGGAATAAACAGAGCAATACTATGATGGCTGTGAATACATAGCTATCCACGTCGAAATGACTCAACAAAATAAAACGCGTCCATGAGACCATGACCAGCAGCCCTTGCCTACGGTAGCTCTTGGCTCTGCCTGAACTCGTGCAGGCGTTCGTCCAAGCGGTCGACATGCTCGTGATACATCTGGAGCGCGATTTTGAGCTCCAAGTTGGCTATTTCATTGAAGATCACCAGCTCGAGGATGCGACGGACATGTTCCTCTACTGCGCCCAGGTAGACACCTGGCCAAGGAGGCGGTCGAGCCTACGGACCAGCGCGTTAGCATCCAGCGGGCCGCGGACAAGGCGAACGGCGGCACCCAGACGGCAACGGCGGGCGTCCGGCAAGTACGGCGTGCCGGCCTCGATACAAGTACAAAGGCGAGGGCCTCTGCACACTCTCGGGCGAGGAATGGGGTACCGACGGGGCGTGTACCCAGCGACGCCGTGTCGACAAAGCAGTAAGCGCCCATGGATCCGCTCTTGTTGTGCGGCGCGCCGCGCCTCTCGCTCTGCTGTGCTCCAACAGTATCGCCGTGCGGCGAGCCGCAACTTATCGGCGCGAACGCGCCTAGCTTGCTCTACGGCGCGACATTGATCATGTTGTGCGGCGAGCTGCAGCCTATCGGTGCTGACATGCCTATCTCGATCCGCGGCGCTCAAGCGCCATGCACCAAAGGTCTGCTCAACCGTAGTGATGACGCGCATCATGGCGTCGTCCATCGCGTTGTCGGGGAGCGCCTCGGCCTCGACGGGTCGTGGCGCCTGCTCGTTTTCCTCGTCGATGAGGTTGATGGCAAAGGCAGCACTTTGGTGGGTTGGCATGCTTGAAAAAGGTGGATGTGCTACAGGCTGCGCTTGTCGCCTCCGTGCGTCGCGCGCCGCCTAGGTTTATGCGCAATATCGCTGGGTGGCGGGAAACATGTGAGGAAATGGCGGGAAACGGTGGCGTGTTCAGAAAACACCATCAAATTAATGGAAACTTAGCATAGAAGGAACATCGAGCTAGCACAAGAAGTAGATGATGATCAGATGAACACGGACCACACTAGGGAACCCGTCGGTGATGAATTCATCAATCGCAAACGGTTGAATACTAGCAAGCGTTTGCCCACCTATTAATATCGCCTTAATCCATGACAAACAGGTCGGATGGATCAACTGTATGCCATGTGTCGTACATTGTCAAAAAGTAATGCGGTAGACCTTCTTTAACATGTGTTAAAAAATAAAAAATAATAAAAAACAAGGACCTAGAGGTTAAATTAGCTCATGGGATGGGTCGTATCAGTCATTTAATTTGACAAATACAACCCATCCTATGAGTTAATTTAACATCAACATAACTTCCCATCCAGTCAGCCATCTGATGGCTGCTCCAGTCTGAGCACACTTAACTTGAGAGTTCTCTTACATGAGCTGCTGGTGGAACAGCTAGTCCTTAGGATGCCTCTTCGCATCCTTTTGGAGTATCCGGATGACCGCCCGTCCCCCAATGGCCAATAGATGTTGTGTAGACAGAGCATATCACATACGTCTTATTAGAAGAAATCGTTTGTGTTATTATCGGTCTTCGCACACATTTCTGATTACACACCTGTTTGCCGCATATCACACATATCTTGTTAAATTGAACCGTTATGTTCCCATGTCTCAACGCAAACAGTTCATCCGAGTGAACCATATGCTGTACATCGCACACACCTTGATCTGGCTGACCGTTTCTTTTGTGTTGCCTAATCACAAACAGTTTGACCGAGTGAACCGTATGTTGTACATCGCACACACCTTCATCTGTCTGCCCTTTTCTTTTGTTCCTCCTCATCGCAAACTGTTGATTGAATTGAACCGTATGCCCTGCATTGCACACGCAACTAAAATCTGAACCGTGTTTGATGCATCCTCCATCGCAAATGTTTTGCACATTTTTGACGGTTTTTTACACCACCGTTTGCGATTATGGCATCGCACACAGTTTCATCGAAGGGTCTCTGATCGTAGTGTCATGTTAGCAGCATCCTGCAGTAGTGTCGGTGTTGCGGTGTGCTAAGATCGGAACGATGACCGAGTCCGAGTAGCGATGAAGTTGACGCACGATGCCATCGAGTGATTGCGTAACTTGTGCATGAAAAATAGCACAAGCCAACGTAAGAATTTATCAAGGTAATTTGATGTGTGCTGAAATAATTTGTGTGAAAAACACCCATAGACACCCGCTGGGAGTGCAAGGGGCTTGCTGGTTAACCAGCAAGAGTCTAAAAGAGTGAAGGATTCGTTCGAACTTGTCGAAGTGAAGGATCCGTCTGAACTCGTTGGAGTACTGGCTCAAATAAAACGGAAGTGTAGTGTTTCGACTGAGTTGCAGACCCCTAGGACCGACGCAAACTCGAAATGAAGAACACATGGCATTCGTGAGTGAAGTATGAATTAAAATGAAAGTTGGATTCGGGAGTCAAATAACCAGTAGTAAGAAAGTACATGAAAATAAGCAATGGATCATAGAGGTACACTCGGTGGCGTGGCCTCCGAGTGAACATGATGTGAGAATTACAGGATACTCGGGAACGCAGAAATAATAGAATGCAGTGCATGTAGAATGACTTAGTTGTCTGAAGGCGCGCGAGTGGTCGAGTGGTGAAGATGTGTTCGATCGATGGCGATGCGCGGGGCGGCCGATTGATGTAGATGTGTCTCACCGAATGGCGACGCGCGGGGCGGCCGAGTGGTGAGGATGTGTCCAACCGATGGCGACGCGCGAGGCGGCCGATTGATATAGATGTGTCTCCCGAGTGGCGACGCGTTGGGCGGCCGAGTGGTGAGGACTAAAAGGTTCTCCGAATGATCGGATGTTGTTGATCGCCGGCAAAACTTGGTGGCATTTAGTAGTCTCTTGGAAGAGATAAACTTGAGATACGAGTGTGGACATGCCATAAAAACCTGAGCGACGACGTCGGCGCGTGGTCTGAATCTCCAGAGAGACTGTTAGGAGCTAGGGTTCTGCCGGTTCTAGGGCAGAGATTGTAGGGGAAAGATGGAGGAAGACGAGGTCGAGGAGGCCGTGGCGGGCGCCGGTCCTTGCGTGGTGGAGAAGAGGTAGCCGCATGAGGCGGCGGCGGCGCAAGAGGCGCTTAGGGTTAGGTCTCCTGGCTCCCTAAGGGAAGCCGAGCAACATCTTGATTGCTTCTTGATTGTTTAGATTGATACATCTCCTCTCCTTATATAGAGAGGTTTATTTGACTCCTAAGCAAACGACCCTAATAACGATAAGACAATTGGGCTAAGCCCCTAATAATGATAAGATAACTTGGGCAACACTACTGGGCTAAGCCCCTAATATGCCGGTCATAACACTTCTCCCCGCCTGCACAAACAGCTCTTCCTCGAGCTGTAAGGCCGAAGCGCTCTTGAACTCCTCGAGGTGATCAACCAGCGTCAAACACCTCCATGACAGCTGGGGCGGCGACGTCCTCCTCCTCAATGTAGTCTGCAGCCTCCAGGTAGAAAGTCGGGGGCAGGCGTGGCCGGGCATGTAGGTCTCGTCGCAGTTGAAGCACAACCCATGGCGGCGACGGTCGAGTAGCTCGGCCGAGGTGAGCCGGCGGAACGGGCGCGCCGCGGTCGTGGCAAGGGGTGTCGCGGAAGCTCGAAAGGTGACGACCGCTGGAACATCAAAGCCAGGTGGCGACCCAATGCCCGGACAGTGATGCCTACTGGATGGCCACCGTGCGGCGCTCGAACGCGGGTGTAGTACATGGCCGCCTAGAGGTCCTGGGGCCCCTGCAGCTCGACATCCACACGAATATGATCTGGCAGACCACCGACGAAGATTTCAGCCCGCTGGTGAGCCGTCACGCCGGGCGCGTGGCACGCCAGGTCCTGAAAGCGGTCGGTATAGTCCTGCACCATAGAGGTGAAGGGAAGGCGGCCCAACTCCGCCAGCCAGCTCCCACGTATCGGCAGTCCGAATCGAAGGAGGCAGAACTCGCGAAAACGCTCCCATGGGGGCATGCCGCCCTCGTCCTGCTCGAGGGCGTAGTACCATGTCTGTGCGGCGTCGCAGAGGTGATAAGAGGCGAGCCAGGTGCGGTCCGACGCGAGCGTCTGTTGTCCCCGGAATAACTGGTCGCACTGGTTGAGCCAGTTGAGGGGGTCCTCGGCGCCGTCGTAGGTGGCGAAGGCAAGCTTGGCGAAGCGCGGTGTCTGAGCATGACCACCGTGAGTGTACGGCTCGGCGGTACGGAGCAGCGAAGAGGATGGCGTTAGTCCGGTGTGCACAGGTGGTCCGCAGGAAAGCGGTGGCCCGTCGAAGCCAGCGTGGAAACCCGCGGAGCCGGAGGGCCCGTCGTACGGCAGGGAGGGCACCGGCTGGTCCGCTGACCATGGTGTAGACTGGCGGCGGTGACGTCCCGGCCAACCAGGCCGGAAGCTGGGACGACGAGGGCGGGAACCGCACTTGCTGAATCGGCACGCCCGTCGGGGCAGTTGTAGTCAGCCCGGTGCTGGGCAGCGGAGGCGCCGACAGCGGCAGATGCTGCTGCCTGGAAACGACGGAGGCGGCGGGCGCGGCAATGGCCGCGGCCGCCATTCGCCAGACGGGCGGTGGCGGGTTGGCTGTAGCCGCAGCGAGGGCTGCAGCCCGACCAGCGTCGTGGTGGCCTCGGTGCGGCGATCGCTGTGGCGGTGGCGGCGAGGACCCGGTGGCGTGGGTGACGCGGGCGAGGGCCGACGCCGACCATCGCAGCATTGGGACGCGTGGCGGGCGGCTAAGCCGGCTGCTGGTGGTGTAGAGGCCGGATGCTGCCGCTGGTGCGAATACCACGGCAGGCGGCTGGCCGCGGCGGCCCGGCGTGAGGGGCCGGCTAGGTATAGCCGTATCCCCTGGACGGCGGCGACGAGATTGTTGAGAACCCCGGTGATCTCCGTCGGGAAGTAGACGGCGGCCGGTGGTGCGGTGGAGGGCGCAAATCATCCGGGTGGTGGCGGCGCCGATGATGCGACCAATGGCGCGGACGGGGAGGCAGCGGCAGCGGTGGAGAAGGCCAGCACAAGGTGGTGACGGTCTCTGCAGTGAAGCGACGGGATGGGCGGCGGTGAAGACATGATCGGAACTGAGCTACCTGATACCAAGGTGTTAGGAGCTAGGGTTCTGCCGGTTCTAGGGCAGAGATTGTAGGGAAAAGATGGAGGAAGACGAGGTCGAGGGCGCGGCGGCCGGCGGCTGGGTGCCGTCCTTGCGTGATGGAGAAGAGGCGGCAGCGGCGCAAGAGGAGGCGGCGGCACAAGAGGCGGCTAGGGTTAGGTCTCCCGGCTCCTTGAGGGAAGCCGAGCAAATACTGATTGCTTCTTGCTTGTTTAGATTGATACATCTCCTCTTCTTATATAGAGAGGTTTATTTGACTCCTAAGCAAATGACCCTAATAACGATAAGACAATTGGGCTAAGCCCCTAATAACGATAAGATAACTTGGGCCACACCACTGGGCTAAGTCCCTAATATGCCGGTCATAATAGAGATGCCACTCTTTATCCCGGGGGAACGCCAGCGCAGGCCATCTCCTAGTCCAAGTTTATCAAACTGACGCCTTGGGGCCTAGAAGAAGGGCCAAGTGTATCTGTAAAGGAGTGTCGTTTTCACCCTTTTGCATGAAAGGGATATTTGTCCGAGTGGACGTGCTTCCCGACTGATCGGGGTATGTTGACTGTGAGAAAAAACTTGGTGGCACTCGTATGTCTCCTGGAGGAGATAGACCAGTGGTCCAATGTGGACATGCCATGAAACTCGAGTGGCAAGGCTAGCGCATGGACTGATTCTCCGGAGAGAGGCTGCTCATTATTCCGGGGAACACCAACACATGCCATCTTCGAGTCCAAGTTTATGAAACTGACGCTTTGGACCCTAGTGGAAGGGCCAAGTTAACCCGCGGAGGGGCATCAAGCTCATCTCATAGCGATCCTGAAGATGACTTCAGTCGGGTGTTTTACGTGTCCGAGTGCACGGGTCCCCGCAGAGGGTGGTCAGTCGGACTGACAAGCACATGCATCCTTTAAGAAAGGAATTGTGGGCGATCAATGGGACCGATTCGCCATGGAAATTTTGGGTGAGGCCTAGCCCAACCGAATAGCGACGTGTAGGGCCGCCGAGTGTTGAGGACGTGTCCAATCGAATGGCGACGCGCCGGGCTGCCGAGTGGTGTGGACGTGTCCGACCGAGAGGCGACGCGCGGGGCGGTCGGGTGGTGAAGATGTGTCTCACCGATAACAACGCACGGGGCGGCCGAGTCCCTGTATGTTAGTCATCTAAATGCGAAATTCATCCGAATAATCTGCACGTTAGTTGTTCAGAGTGCAAAAACCATCTCTAGGCTAGCCAGCTGAGTGAACCTGGACGTTAGCCGGCGAGTGAACCCAAAGACTTCACGGCCGAGTGGGCGTCGTCCGAGTGGGAGGTTGTACCATTGAGTTTTAGTCCCGTCCGAGTGAACCCGGGTTCGAAAACAGAAAAGGGACTGTTAAGCTATTGTAGAATAATTTAAGGACTGGATTGTAAAATGATCAGAGATGATAAGATCTTCAATCCTCTGCCGATGGTTGGGGACTTGTTCCCCTGAGTTCGTTGTCATGGAAGCGGAGAGCCGCCAACCCGCAAAGGGAGGAGCCACCACGCGTTGGAGGCTTGGCCAGCCTTCGGATTCCTGCCGTGTCAGGCCTGGGGAGCCAAGAAAAACAGAGTAAGAAACTAAGAAAGAATAGCCAGTGCCCGGAGGCAACCGGAAGGGTGCAATAGCTGCACTGCGTCCAACAGTCGCGCTGGAGGGAGCAGTGGTTTCGCCGGCCGTCATGCTTTGTTGCTCGGAGGAGCTGGGACACTGGCCAATTCGATGGACACCCAGCCCACGACCAAGTGCTGATGTCGATGGGGGAGGACCGAGTTATCTGTCCGAGTGGGCAGGTTAGCTGCCGGTGTGTACAATCCATTTGAGTGCAGGATTCGTCCGAGTGAACCAGCGAACCACTCAGACTCAGTCGGACGCGTCTCCACGTGTGAAGGCCATCGTCGATCAACTGACTGGGCGGAGGAATCCCACGCTGTCGGTTGCGTCGTGCATGTAAAGGAAGTTTCCTCTTCCCACGGCTCATTTACTGCATGCAATTTATTGCTATGCCGTGGGGGCTCGTCGAACCCGATCTTGCGGCCCAGGTAGGCAACGAACTCGCCGGGGACGAGGGCGCCAGAGAGCAGCTCAGAGAGCGTGATGTGGACCTCGCGCTGGAAAGCAATGATTATGTCAGAGTCCGGATAATCTGATATCTTGTCTTTGACATATGCGAATCTACTCCAGTACTGCCTGATCGATTCGTTAGGGAGTTGTTGCACGTACGCCAGATCCCAGATGTCGGGTGGGCCGAAGTTGTCAGGCGATACTCTGTGTGGGAGGTTAACAGATGAGTTGCGATCTCAAAAGATCGCGGGTTTGAGACCCTGTTCTTCTCATCCGATGTCAAATTTGTGGTCATCGGGTGGGCCGAACTGGCCTGGAGGTCGGCCTCCTTGATAGGCCACCGTCTAACTCACTTTTCAGGAAGTATCTCAGCCCCTCGTCCTTGGGGGATTTCCCCGTCGGGACCGGAGAAGTGTCATATTCCGCATCGACTTTACGTGGAGGCGTTTCA
Source organism: Aegilops bicornis (assembly GCA_021605145.1). Taxonomy (NCBI): domain Eukaryota; kingdom Viridiplantae; phylum Streptophyta; class Magnoliopsida; order Poales; family Poaceae; genus Aegilops; species Aegilops bicornis. The sequence goes on from CM038670.1 coordinate 345,575,761, forward strand.
GTGACCGAAGCTTTGGGTGCGCGAGTGAGCCCTTCTAGTTCGAGGCCGTTGATTGGCGATCCCATCGATCTATTCGTCGGTCGTACAGTGGAACTCCCAATGAAAGCGCTAGTGTCGGTGTCAAAACCGGCAGACCTCGGGGTAGGGGGTCTCGAGCTGTGGATCCCGGATCAAGGGTAACATGAACGAAGGAGAAGGTGTTTACCCAGGTTTGGGCCCTCTTGATGGAGGTAAAACCCTACGTCCTGCTCTTGTTTATATTGATGAAGATGTATCAAGTACAGAGTTGATCTACCTCGAGATCATAATGTGTGGTCTCACTCTAGGGCCAGGTGAATGCTTTTGTGTTAATGTCCCCTCTACGGGCTAAACCCTATGGCTTATATACACGCCAGGGAGGGTATCTAGGGTTCCAAGGTCGGTAACTAGGAGCTAGGCGGCGACAGAGATCTTGGAGTATACATCAAGTCTTCGGGGGTGGCAGTCTTGATCACGCCTTCCGTGTAAGGCTTCTGGAGTCCATCTTGATCACGAATGAAGGCTTGCCGGCCCAACCCGAGGAGAATGGGCCGGCTGGGTTAGTACCCCCTTATCTAGGACACCGTCACTTGGGTTGTGAAGAAGTATGTGGGACAACATACATGTGAAAGATAGTGGGAACTTATGCAATTCACAACAAGATATCTGGCTGGAAGGTATTTGGAGACATTCAGAGTAGATGAAAAGATGTCTTTAAAGAACTTTGCCAAGCTTGTTTAGTTGGACTACAATATGCTTCTAGAAGCAAGCTAGCAAAAGCAAAAAGGATTGCACTGAAGCAAAATAATGGAGATGAACTGGAACCTATTCAGATTGTTCTTTTTGAAAGTGCAACTGAACCTAGCTGGAGAAAGAAACTGCCAATAAAAAGGCCTAGTTGCATGGTGTTTTGTAATGCATATTTACATTTTTGTATTTTTACATTCTATCAAAACTTATGCATTTTTACATTGTAATGCATATTGTGCAGAAAAAGTCATGTCCACAACTTGGAAAAAGTGCATCCAGTTTGGTTTCGTCTTCAATTGCTTATGATCTTGCTTCCTCTACTGTCACCCAAATTCTACAAGACCAGGTGAGTGTTGTAGTGTTGATTACTTTCTTGCACTATGTGCTTTTCTGTTATGACTTTCTTGGTAATTACTGAGTGTTGGACATGCTTTATTTGTAGGCTATAGCTACACATCAATCACAGACTACATTGCCGGCTCCTCTGCCAGATAGCCAGTTTATTGCAACCTATAGAGATACCCTGCCCCCTCGAAGAGTGCAAACTACAACAACACTTGGCTTGAAGAGAAGGAAGAAAGTGACAAAAGCCAAGGAAAACAAGCCCAACAAAGGCTAAGAAGTGAAGTTGACACAATCCAATGAAGTGAAGTGTTTCTTTCTGGATATATTTTGGACAGAAGCAAACGGTGAACATATTTTGGCATAAGCATGTTGCTCTTCTCTTATTAGGATAGTACATGGTTTGTACTGAAACCTAATGTTGTATTGTTGCTATAGGTCTCACACAAACCATGAAAGGGTTATGCTTATTATGTAGTTACCTTATGATGTCGCAAATCATGAACTATGTAAGATTTGCACCTTAAGACCTTAGGACTGATGTGGCTTAAGTTCAAGACTTCTTTTAAGTTCCCCAATTGGTGCAATTTCTCATTGCATTGTTGGTCAGTGATGCTTGCACATTTATGAACAACATGCTGCCAAAGTTCTGGTAAACAAGCAAAATGCTGCCAAATGTATGAAAACAAACAAAATGCTGCCATTTTTCTGAAAAACCAACAAAATGCTGTCATTTTTTTGGAAAACAAACAAATCTCTGCCAATTAGCGCACTGCTGACATTTCATTGATTTCCATTACTAAAGTACTTGTCATACATCCATGGCATATATCAAACCAACATTGATTTCTCATTTCTAACCAACTACATAACTGCATTCTCATTTCTTAAGAACTACAAACACCATGATAGCAATCATGAACATTTGTGCATTGAAAATATTCCTACAAAGAAATATCAGCCCATCCATCTTATTCAGTACACGTGCCATCACCACACAACCAGTACTGTTCTCGAAGGGCCATTGGCCGTTCTTTATTTAGAAAGAAGAGAGTACAGCAAGGCTTGATAGTCTAGGCGGTCTAGAACTATCTGCCGACAGAGCCGAAGCTCAAAACATGACAGGTACAACCCGAATCGAATCCAAAAGAAGAAAGGAATGCATCAAGAGAAGTCGCCTACACAACCGCAGCTCTCCAAACAGCGATGTCCTCCCCGATAAGCTCAAGTATCCCGTCAACATTATCGCCACTTGCTCGAAAATCCTTGCATTTCTCTCTTTCCAAATTCTCCAATGGATCGGGATGGTTATAGTGTCAAAATTTCGTCTGCCCTCCTTGGAATCTCCCTCCGTGTATTGATCCACCAAGACTACAGATCGCCAAGCGGCCATCCCAGTATTGTGAAGGATGCTGTGTCCATGCCCCGAACCTAGACCAAACCTGTTGTGAGAAGCGGCAAGATAAAAGCAGATGCGTGCGATCTTCGATGCGTCGATAAACAGCGGCAAGCAAGTGCCATTGGATGGCCAGCCTTCGTTCCAGATTGTCCATGATTAAACACCTTTTGTGAATGACCAACCACATGAAGAATTTGCATCTAAGCGGCGCCTTGGATCCCCAAATTGGTTTATGGCAGCAAAACGCACATTTGCAGTGAAGAACATACCATAGGCAGAGTCGACCGAGAATTTAAGATCCCGGACCACTTCCAAACCAAACTATCTGGAACCTCAGCAGATAAATTTGTGCTCTGCACAATGTCCCAAACTTTCAGATATTGAGCCATAGCCTGTGTTGAAATGCCTCCTGAGATCTCCCTTATCCAGGCTCCATTGTCAAGGGCTTCTTTCACCGAGCGACCAGTGTCATTGACAAAGGAGAACAAGGCAGGGGCCATCTCATCAATGGAGCACCCACCTGGCAGCCATTTGTCAGTCCAAAACTTGGCCCTTTGACCGTTTCCTAGGCATATTACCGTGGCTGTTTTAAACATGGAAGCCACTTCCTTTTCCATCTCATCCGGTAGCAGGCTCCATGGCCTCTCTTCCGCTTCCCATCGCAGACACGGCCAACGCGACAACGAAGGGCGTATCCAAACCATTTGAGATTCAAAACACCCAGGCCCCCACATTCTTTGGGCATGCATACCCGCGACCATGGCAAGAGACAGTGTCCTCCATTAATATCATTGTCGCCCTTCCATAAGAAGCCCCGGCACCTCCTGTTAATAATCTTCAACGCCCATGCCGGCAACTGCATAACCGATAGGAAGTGGATAGGAAGAGCCATGAGGACCGATTGTGTGAGCGTCGGGGCGTCCAAAGAGTGCAAGAACTTTGGTTTCCACCCCTTCATCTTCTTGGAGTACTTATCTATGAGTGGCCATATATCTTGTCGCATAAACGATAAATTGAAAGAGGTAGTCCGAGGTATTGTAGCGGAAAAGGCTTGTCTTGACAAAAGTGTTGAGCCACCATAGCGGAGATCGAGTCATTACTTCACGATGCACGTGACTGCGTTTCTTTCGCAAATTGATGCGAGACCCGACGCCGCCAAACAGCTTCCGTAATGGCGAGATCACCTCCAAATCACTTGAGCAGGGATTGAAGAAGAGCACTGACATCATCCGCGAAGAAGGAGGCCCTCGGCACATTGGTATTGAGACCCAAACTCGATAACAAATTTTTCTGTCCCGCCCAACTAAGCATAGCCTGCAAGGAATCCATGGCAAGTATGAAGAGCGCAGGAGACAGCGGGTCACCTTGTCTAACACCACTGCTTGGCATGAACGGCTCACAAGTCTCACCATTGACCAACACCGAGGAAGATGCCGTATGAGGAGTCCACAAATCCATGCGCACCAACGTTGCCCAAAGCCTCTTCTTTTCAACATCCGAATAATGAACTCCGTGAATGAGTGTCAAATGCTTTAGATATATCAATTTTCATGAGCACAAAGGTGCTTTCTTCTTATGCATCGCTTTAGGCGTATTACGAACAAACTTGAAGTTTTCATGAATGCTCCGTCGGTGATGAAAGCACTTTGTACATGTGAGATGAGGCGGCAGGAGTGGAGCCAGCGACTCACAAGAACTTTGGCAAAAAATTTGGCCGCTCCATGAATCAAATTAATTGGTCGAAATCCGCCACCTCCAAAGTGAGCATTCTTTTTGGGCAACAAAGTGATGATGGATGAGTTAAGCCCGCCAAAGGATGCGAAATTGTTCTGTCTGACTCAAGCATGACCGCCATAAAATCCCTAGCAATAATGTCCCAGCAGACCTTATAGAAGAGGCACGAGAAGCCATCGGGCCCGTGGAGCTCTATCCGAGGGCATGTCCATGATCACTTGTTTTACCTCTGTCTCTGTGAACCACGGTCTCCAAGCCCCGCCAAGTCCGGGGGCGCATCGCTGATCTCCAAGACATCCAGATTCAAGGAAGACATCACCGGTGTAGGTGTACCCATCAAACCACGATAAAAATCCCTCACCAGTCGGTTTGTCCTCCCTGTTTGAAATTGTTCGCGGCCCATCCACGAAAAAGGGAATCAGATGTTTCATATACGCCATTAGCTTTCAAGTGAAAGTACTTAGAATTCGCATCCCCTCTTTCAAGTCCCTCACTCTAGCGCTACCGGGCGAGGCGAACCCGGCTCCAGGAGGCGGCGCGAGGCACTTCCCCTTCAAGAAAGCTCGAGCCTACGCCGTCATTAGATAGAGTCCGATTTCTTGAGCACCATCCAGACATAAAATCAATTCGTTGGCAATCTGGGCTGTAAGTTCATGAAACTCTGTTTTCTTTTGTCCCCGACTGAGTGCTTTGGCTGTTCTCTGTAGCTTCTGCTGAAGATCAACATGGCATCGGAAGAGTTAACCTCCCCTTCCCAAGCGTCTTTGACCGTCTCCATGAACCCTGGTAACTTAACCCAAAAATTTTCAAAACCCTTCAATATTTGCATCGTATTTAGAAACTAGGCAGATGGTTGACCGGAATCTGCAGCAAGGGCACAATACCAACGACAGCATCCCGACGACGATTGCGCGGCCAAGGCTATGGATGGAGCAACCAACTTTCTCGCGTGGCACTTGACCGCAGAGGAGCTAGTGGCGGCGGACATGGCGCCGAAGTGGCTGCGGAATGAAAAGAGTGAAAGGGAGAAGACCTAGGGACGAAGGAATGCGAAGAAGAGATATTTCAGGGGCCAGATTGCATAAATCTCCAACTGCCAGCCTCGTGAAAACTCCCGCCTGGACCCTGATATCGACGTGGCCCTGGTCAAAGTGCCACACAAAGTAGTCAGCGAGGATGAGACAAGGTTAGGACCTCAGACGAACAATTTAAAAAAAATTGGGACTCAGATATGCACTTTGAAAGAATTCGAACCTAGTCGAGACTTTCGTGAAAGAACTATAAAAGAAAAAAAAAACACGCCCGGCCTCACCTGCCGTCTTACCTTCTCGTCCCTGTTACGTCGTTCCTGTTCCACTCGACAGAAAATTCCCGATCGGGCAACCAGATGGAAGCCGACGCCGCCTCCTCGCTAAAGCCCCCGGCGCCAGAGGAAGCCTCACAAGAGGATCCCTCGCCAGCGCGCTTCTCCTCCACCGGCGCGGCTGCCCCCGCGACTACGGTGACGTCTCCCGGGGCAAGGGAGGTGGCGGCGGCGATGGAGGCAGTGGAGCGAGACGCCGCCGCCATCGTCGAGAGCTACGCCTCCCTATTCGCCTCCCTCCGCATCACACTTTCCAACGTACTCGTACTAACCACAGCCGCGAAATTTCCAAGTTTCTTCTATTACAGTAATTATTACAGTTCGCCGAGCGCCTAATTCGGCTGCTTTGACACACGACAAGGTTACCTCGACGTCAGCCGATAACATGGAGTGCTTGGGCGAAGTTGTAGGCCGCCTCCAGGAGTCAGGTGAGGACGTTTCCACATCTACTAAGCTCCTGGAGTATGTGTCCTCCTCTGCATCTGAATATCTGAAATTGTGCGTTCAAGGGTCGCACCCTTTTTGTATACTTATTATGTAACTGGGACTATAGCATTTGCATTTTTTTTTGTTAATTGACAATTGTTAGTCTGTTGTAATAGTAGAGCACAAACACCACACACAGATTAGTCAACCATATTGCGAGTTTTATATTATTATACTGTGTACTTGCAGCACTTGAAGCGTCTTCCAGAGGCAATAAGTACATCCATTCATGCCTGAGGTGATTACTTTGAACTAGTTTCTTTGTCTTCCACTCCGCCGTGCTACTTGTAGCTATGTGTTTCATAACTAAATTTGAGAGAGATATTTCCCTCCTGAATTACAAATTCGGACAAATCATGTACTTATACTACTGATATTGGCTCAAAATCAAGTTTGCTTTCAGGAATTCCTTTCATCACATCAAAATGTTGCAGTTCCATAGAGCAGTAAAAGCTTCTTAGACAACGGATGTATTTTGTTCTTTCCAAAATCGTGTGCTGTTTCTATGCATTTGTATTGTTTCAGTTCATTTTGTGTCTCTTGCAACTGCTTTCTGGAGCATAATATGATGTATGTTGCAGGTTAAATGAGGAAATGCGAGGCTTGGAGAGCCTAAGTATGCAGCTGTATCCTTTTGTTAGTTGTTGATAATATATAGTTCTGCCTCCGTGTTGTACAACTGGTGAAAGGTCATTTTAATATGATTAAATTATTTAGTTTCATGACATCTTTGCATTGCTCCTCTTGGAACTATGTTGTATCTTAATTCCTGGAAGAAAGATTATGCGGAAGATCGTTGATTCACTAGATTTGGCTGTTGATCGGCTGCTCCACCTCCCGTAGTTCATGCATCTATCAGTAGCTTCTACAAGGTAGCTACCACTTACATACGTTTTTGGCTCACTTGCTTTTAGTTTTTTGTCTAACATGTACAGATATGCAAGAGGAAGTGCTTCAGTGCATATTTCCAAAAAGAAACAACAATATTTTTGAGCAAAATGATAACCTCTCATTATTCTATTTCTGATTATTATTTTTCCAAGATTTTGTGTGATTTAGTATCTACTCCCTCCGTTTCAAAATATATGACTCAACTTTGTACTAACTTTAGTACAAAGTTAATACAAAGTTGAGTCATCTATTTTGGAACGGAGGGAGTAGAGCGCATGGAGTCACTGCACATATGCATGATGATACCTTCTTGCCACCATTAACTTATTTGGAAAATATTGAACGTTCTTAATACTCTAGAACGGCCTCCTTACCAAATTATACTGCATATAAGAATTTTTTTGAAGTCATACCCTTATGAACTTTAACCAAGTTTATAGAAAATATATGAACATTGGTAGAAACTAGGGTTCTGCCGGGTCTAGGCCGGAGGTTGTAGGGGAAGGAGGGAGCTGGACGTGGTCGAACACGCGGCCGGCGGCGGCTGGGCGCCGTCGTGCGCGAGGGAGGAGGCGGCGGCGTTGGCAGGAGGCAGCTAGGGTTTAGGGTTCCGGCTCCTCAGGGAGCCGGGCAATAGAATTGTCTTATTGCTTGATTTCTAAAAGAGTCTTTACAACTGTTTATATAATCACGATGCTAATAAAAATAAGATAACTTTTGGGCTAAGACCCTAACTAAACGCGCCTAGTGGGCCTCCTCCGGGTATAAGTTACCCCGGTCATAACATCTCTCCTCATAAGCAGCAAATTTCGCCCTCGAGCTGGAAGTCTGAGTAGTGTTGGTGGAACTCGTCGCGCTGCTCCCAAGTGGCCTCCTCCTCTGGAAGGCCGTCCCACTGGATCAACAAGTACCACACCCCGCGACGTAGCTGGGCCTGCAACACCTTCATTGGTCCTGGATGGAGGCGCCCGTCGGAGGCCGGAGGAAGCGCGGGCGTGGCCGCCGGTGGCTCCCCACGGTAGCAGCCCCACATGGAAGACGTCGTGGATGCGAGCACCAGCCAGAAGCTGAAGGCGGTAGGCCACCTTCCTGATGCGCTCCAGCACGGAAAATGGCCCGGCGTAGCAAGGGCCCAGCTTGCGCTTCGCGCGTGGATCAGGGGACTGTGTAGAGCGGTGAAGAAGGCGCAGCCATACCCAGTCGCCCACCGCGAACTCCGCCTCGCGATGTTGGCTGTCGTAGTAGTGCTTAGCAAGCTGCTGGGCCTGAATGAGGCGTTGTCGCACCTCTGCAAGCATCTCGTCGCGGTTGCGGAGAAGATCGCCCGCCGCCTCCGTCCGAGCCGTCTCCGGGTCAAGCGGCAAGATGGGCGGGGGCGGTCGGCCGTAGACCACCTCGAACGGCGTGGCGCGCGGGGCGGAGTGATAAGAGGTGTTGTAGCAGTACTCCGCCCATGCGAGCCAGTCCACCCAAGCGCGAGGACGATCACCTGTGACACAACGCAAATACATGGCAATCACCTTATTGACCACCTCGGATTGGCCGTCCGTCTGAGGATGGAAGGCCATGCTCAGGCGAAGCTTCACGCCCGCCATCCGGAAGAGATCGCGCCAGACATGCCCCGTGAACACCGGGTCCCGGTCGCTGACGATCGAAGAGGGAAACCCGTGGAGGCGAACGATGCCGTCGAAGAAGGCACGCAGACCCGCGGATGCGGCGATGTAAAGGGATGGCCGAGCGCGATGAAGTGCGCGTACTTGGAGAAGCGGTCGACCACCGTGAGGATGGCGGACTTGCCGCCCACCTTGGAGAGGCCCTTGATGAAGTCCATGGAGATATCAGCCTGCACACGAGAGGGCACCTCAAGGGCATGCGCATCAGCCGTCGCAGATGTCTCCGTCTTGTTGCTACGGGCACGCCACATTAAGATCGCACCCGGTCTCGGACCAGGGCCCGATCACCGGGGATGTAGAAGTTGGCGCGGAGACGGTGGAGGGTCTTCTGCACACCCTCGTGGCCGGCCGAGTGTGCTAGCAGCAGAACCTGGTGACGGAGGTCGCCGTGGTCCGGCACAAAGAGACGGCGCCCATGCAGGAGCAAGCCATCCGCGAGGCGCCACGGCTCCTCTAGGTCGCCGGCATCCAGGCGCTGCCGAAGGAGCTGGGCGTCCGGCGCGTCCGCTGTGGCCCTGCGGATGTTGGCAGAGGGCAAAGGAGGGCCCCGAGCGGATGCATAGCGTCGCCCCCTCTGAGTCGCCGACGGCTGCGTCGTGGTCGGCGTCGCGGCGGGACAGGGCGTCGGCCACGGTGTTAAGGCGGCCCGGATGATACTCGACGGTGAAGTCGAAGCCAAAGAGCTTGATCCTTTGGTCTTTGCGGCACGGTGAAGCGACCTCTGGTCCAATAAGAACTTGAGACTGTAGTGATCCGTGCGAATCCGGAACGACCGGCCCCAAAGATAGGGCCACCAATGGCGCACGGCCTGCACCAAGCCAATGAGCTCCCTCTCATAGGCTGCGAGCTTAAGATGGTGCGCGACGAAGGGCCTGCTGAAGAACGCGAGCGGTCCATCGCTCTGATGAAGGACAGCGCCGAACCCCACACCGGAGACGTTGCAGTCCACGACGAACGGGCGGTCGAAGTCAGGCATCTGGAGAACGGGACCCGTCATGAGGGCCTCCTTGAGAGCCTCGAACGCCGCTGTCGCATCCGCATCCCGGTCGAAAGCGCGCCGCGACGCGGCGGAGCGTGTGAGGGACGCGATGAGGCCGAACTCCCGGATAAATTTCCGATAGTACCCCGCGAGGCCCAGGAAGCCTCGATGAGCTCGTGGTGAGTGCGGTGTCGGCCAGGCCGTGACGGCCTCCACCTTGTCAGCGTCCATAGCAACCCCCTCGGCCGAGATGACGTGGCCGAGGTAGGCGACTGAAGGCGTCCCGAACGAGCACTTCGAGCGCTTAAGATGAAGATGGTGCGCTAGAAGCTCGTTGAAGACGATGGCGACGTGCTGAAGGTGATCTGCCCACGAGGCGCTGTAGATAAGAATGTCATCAAAGAAAACGAGCACAAACCGACGCAAGTAGGGGCGGAGGACGTCGTTCATCAAAGCCTGGAAGGTCGCCGGGGCGTTGGAGAGGCCAAAAGGCATCACCAAGAACTTGAAGTGGCCATGATGAGTCCGAAATGCTGTCTTGGCGACATCCTCCGGGTGCATCCGCACCTGGTGGTGCCCGATTGGAGGTCGAGCTTGGTGAAGAAGCGCGCCCCATGTAGCTCGTCCAGGAGCTCGTCGACCACCGGGATAGGAAACTTGGCCTTGAGTGTCAGGGCATTAAGGGCGCGGTAGTCGATGCAGAAGCGCCACGTGTCGTCCGACTTGCGGACGAGGAGGACCGGCGCCGAAAACGGCGACGTGGAGATCCGGATGATATGAGCGCGCATTGCCGCTCCAGCTCGTCCTTTTGCAGCTGGGGATAGCGATAGGGGCGCACTGCAACCGGCGCCGTGCCCGGTAGGAGATGAATGCGGTGATCATACACCCGGCTGGCGGAAGGTCTGAGGCTCGTCGAAGAGGTCGCTGTGCTGCTGCAGGAGGTGATCCAATTGTGGGTGCTCGGGCTCGGCGGCGGTCGCGCTACCGGTACCGCGGCGTTCTTGGTGGCGCCACCCACGCCCTCCCACCGGACGCGGCGACCCAGGCGCCAGAAGGTCATCGTTAGGGTGTCGAAGTCCCAGAGGATGGGACCGAGGGTCCGCAAGAAGTCGACGCCGAGGATGAAGTCGAAGCAGCCCAAGTCGATGCCGGCGCACGTGATAGTGAAGTGCTCGTCGCCGATGGTGATGGGCACGTTCCGTGCTAGCCCATGGCACCGGAGGCGGTCGCCGTTAGCCACCATGACCCGAAGTTGCTCCCCGCCCGAGCGCTAAGTGCCGCATGGTAGCCTTGGCAGGAAGTTATGCGTGGAGCCTGTATCCAGGAGGGCCACCAGGCGCTCGCCGTGAATCATCACCGGCAAGAGCATAGTCCGCTCGTCGTGGATGCCGGCAAGCGCATGGAGCGAGAACATGAGCGCCGTCACCGAAGCGGGCGCGGGGACGGCCTCCGCAGTAGCTGGTGGCGGCAACTCGCCGAGCGCGTCGGCGGGTGTGTCCTCCTCGACGTAGTCGGCCGCCTCCAAGTAGAAGATGCGCGGGCAGACGTGGCCTGACACGTAGGGCTCATCGCAGTTATAGCAAAGCCCCTGGCGACGTCGCTCGAGCTGCTCGGCCGGAGAGAGCCGGCGGAAGGGCCGCGTCGTGGCCGGAGTGGTAGTCGCTGGAGCGGCCGGGGGCGGCCGCCTCGGGACAGGTGGTGTCGGGGGCGGCCGGCCCGGTACAGGTGGTGTCGGGGGTGGCCTGGCGGGCTGTCGGGCACCCCGGGTTGGTGCCGCCTGCTGCAAGGCCTGCGCGCGACGCTCGAAGGCGCGGGCGTAGTACATGGCCGTCTGGAGGTCCTGGGGTCCCCGAAGCTCCATGTCCACACGGATGTGATCCGACAGACCGCCGACGAAGAGCTCGGCGCGCTGCTGAGCTTTCATGCCCGGCGTGTGGCACGCCAGATCCTGGAAACGGTCGGCGAAGTCCTGCACCGTGGAGGTGAAGGGGAGGCGGCCGAGTTCCGCCAGCCGGCTCCCGCGTATCGGCGGCCCGAAGCGAAGGACGCATAGCTCGCGAAAGCGCTCCCATGGGGGCATGCCGCCCTCGTCCTGCTCGAGGGCGTAGTACCACGTCTGTGCGGCGCCCCGGAGGTGATAAGAGGCGAGCCAGGTGCGGTCCGACGCGAGCGTGCGTTGCCCCCGGAAGAACTGCTCACACTGGTTGAGCCAGTTGAGGGGGTCCTCGGTGCCGTCATAGGTGGCGAAGTCAAGCTTGGCGAAGCGCGGCGGTGTCTGAGCATGACCGCCGTGAGCGTACGGCTCGGCGGTACGAAGCAACGAAGAAGATGGCGCCGGCCCGGTGTGCACAGGGGGTCCCCCGTGAAATGGTGGCCCGCCGTACGGCAGGGTAGGCGCCGGCTGTTCCCCGGCCATAGTATAGACAGGCGGCGGTGACGACCCGGCCAACCAGGCCGGAAGCTGGGACGGCGAGGGCGGGAACTGAACCTGCTGGATCGGAACGCCCGCCGGCACGGTCATAGCCGACCCGGTGGGTGGCGGTGGTGCCTGCAGCTGCGGCTGCGTGGGGGCGCCGGACGCGGCGGAAACCGCGGTGGCCGGGGACGGCCACGCCGGCCATAGTGGGGTGGTGGCGGGGGGTGGCTGCAGCTGCAGCTGGGGCTGCAGCGGCCCGACCAGCACTGCGGAGGCCCCCGGGAGCGGCGGCTGCCAGGGTAGGAGAAGGGGCCCGGTGGCGGCGGCGGTTGGCGCAGCCGGTGGTGGCCCGTAGGGGCCCGCCAGGTATAGGCGGATGCCCTGAACCGCGGTGGCAAGATCGCGGATTGCGCCGATGACCTCCTCCGGAGAGAAAACGGCGGCTATCGGTGCGGCGGTGGTGACGGGCACCAGCGCCTGAGGCGCGCTGGCCGTTATGGACAGCGGGGCGGTGGTGGCGATGAGCAGCGGGAGGGATGGGGTGGGCGGCGGCGAAGACATGATCGCAACCGGGTCTAGGCCGGAGGTTGTAGGGGAAGGAGGGAGCTGGACGTGGTCGAACACGCGGCCGCTGGCGGCTGGGCGCCGTCGTGCGCGAGGGAGGAGGTGGCGGCGTTGGCAGGAGGCGGCTAGGGTTTAGGGTTCCGGCTCCTCAGGGAGCCGGGCAATAGAATTGTCTTATTGCTTGATTTCAAAAGAGTCTTTACAACTGTTTATATAATCACGATGCTAATAAAAATAAGATAAGTTTTGGGCTAAGCCCCTAACTAAACGCGCCCAGTGGGCCTCCTCCGGGTATAAGTTACCCCGGTCATAACAAACATTTAATGTAGTTAACAGATGGTTCTTATATGACCTCATGAGTTTGACTCGGCATATGCCTAATGCCTTTATTTAGGATGCCTTGAATATTTACTTTTCACATCATTAAGAAACGTCTCTATGGCGTGCAGTACTTATGGTTGCAAATTAAGTGCTGCAGGAACTTCTGATGAAATTTATATTCACCAATTAGCTGTCACATTTGAAGAGGCAACCAACTACTGTAAATCTGAAGTGGCGTGTACAAGCAACGGAGAAGTTTTCCTCTTCCACGACATGACAAAATTCTCCCAACTCTTTGACTTTATTGTTCTTCCTTATGTGTATTTGTATTTGTTGAGAAATAACTATTTGCAACTCTTCCATCCTTTATCTGCTTGCATATCTGTGTCTCGGGTTGTGTTTGTAGAGTGGGTCATTCAACCTATGGACACAAATGTTGTTTTTCTCTGTCAGAGGAAGAAAGATCAATAAATATACTTTATTTTTATAACATTAGCTTATCTTACTTATGTTGCTTACTCGTGGATTTATTTCAGTGTGCTCACTTGTGATTGTATAAACTTATCTATGATAATCAGTTCTGAACGTTTATTTTTGCCAACAATTTTAACCATTCTCATATTTAAGTGAATGATATCAATAATTGAAGGCCTAGGTGTGTTATGAAGTGAAGCTGGAGATAGTTCATGACTTTTTTCACACCTGCACAGTGGATCTATGCAACTTGTGTTGAAGATAAACTTATTGTTTTCAGATGTTTCCATTACCTATGCCGCTTTATGCTTATCTTTGTACTGCTATGTTCAAAGTTTTAATGTCCTTACTTGAAAGGGTACGCTGGACGTACAGTTGTCCTTTATGGTATAAGGGCATAGGGCCCCCATTGGCCCAGATGGTTGTCGATTTGCTGTTTGTTCCAAACTATTTTAAAGGATTGACACACTATTTTTAATCTGTCCTTGTTTTTCCACAGAATAAATCTTGAAGTGTTCATAAATGTTAATAATGAGAACGAGTTTCCATTTCTTCACAATTAATGGTTGATGTCAGTGTCCGCTGTGTTGTTCAGATCCCAGGAGAGTGAAGCTGCTTATCCAAAATGAGCGCAAAGAATTAATTATCAGTTAACTGCCTCTAGTTGTGCTGCAACATGCAAGACGAGTTACATTTTTCAGACACGGTAAAGTTCTGATGCTCATGTTCACAATAAAACATTGTATGTGAGCAGATGTGGTAAATTCATTTAACTTTCTTTTTTGGAGGGAAAATTAGTTGAACTTAACATAGAAGAATGTTCACATGCAGAGAATCTCAAAAGCTTCAGTTTCATGATTGCCGTGTAATGCTCTTATAACTATCACAGTGAACTGGCTTGAGGGCAACAAGCTTGACTTGGTTGTACAAACTCTTATGGATCCAAAGTTACAAACATATTATAAACAATTTGTACGGTATAACTTTAAAGTCTTAATCTCCTAACTTTTAACCACAAAATTATCAACTCAACTTATTTTGCTCTCTCACATGGTACAACAATAGATATTATTACCCAATGCCATTGTACAACAGTATTACATAGTAAATAGACACAAAGAACTGTGACATAACATTTGTAGCTCATGTCCAAGGACCTTTACAGCAATGAGTCTGTCTTTGCAGGTAGCCTCCTGAAGAAGTTTACTGGCGCTGCGGGCACCTTGTGGCGAAACCGTGGGTGCCTCATCCAGAAGAACCCAAGGCAGAGCGCAATCACTTGAAAAGGTGTAATATACAGTATAATTGCAGTGAACAGGCAAAATAATAAGAACATAGCTGTTGCTCTTGGGTCCCTCCAGCTCAGCAGTGACTGCAATCTCTCACCCTGAGTTGCGATGTCACCAACAACTGTCTGTATCCTGCCTGCAACGTGTCGTAGCCTGTCATACCTCATCCTAATCAGGTCAGCGCTCTTCGAGGTTGGGAACGTGTCAAATTCCTCATCAAGCTCGTCTGGATGAGCAACATCCGCATAAGATATCCTTGTGTTCATATGTGGTGGGACACGTGGCCGGAACCGATAATTCCACAACCCAATCAAGAACATGTAGAGGAAGATCGTCGGAAGGATAAGGTCTGGATAGAAGACGAGCATGATGAAGAGTACATGGACCAAGACTGTGGTGACTGGGTTTTTCCACTGGCAAACGTCACCAAACCACTTCCCTGCAGCAATGAATCCAGAGAACACTTGCATCAGACGGAAGAAGTTTGCTTTGCTTCGTCGCATGCTCCACAGGTGAGAGCGTGCGTCTGACATGAACTCAACAACTTCCCTGCGAACTGGTGGTTCCATGCGCCCCAGGCGCTGTGCAACAAGCTGCACAGCCTGGTGGCGTAGCATTTCCTGCTGGACTATTGACAGTGGCTGGGCGTAGTGCATCTTGGGCAAGAGAGGACGTGAGTATGTAAGGAACACATTGAGCAGGGATGTGACTGAGAACCTGATAGCAAGGTGGATTTCACCCATCTTTTTAACACCTGATGGGTGGAGGACAAGCAGTGGATATGTGTGCGTGTACACCCGCCTAGTCTCAAGGGTTGAGATCCTGATTCGGACTTTCCCAATGGGTTTATCCATATGACTGGGGGAACTGCTGCTGTGGCTATGACTCTGGTTGTGGCCGTGGCTGTGATTGTTGTTGTTGTCTCCCCCTATGTGGCAGTTGTCAAATAGACCAATGGTGAGTACTGTTCCATGGTCAAAGACATCCCATGTATACTGCTCATTGAACCGAGGGTTCAAGTTGTCAACAATTGTGCGTGTCCGCACCCATTTATGACCATACTTGGCAACACAATATGGATCACATGACCCCCTTTCTTGCCTGGTCTTTGTTGGGTTGAGGCCATTTGCACTTAGAATCCCAACTTCAAGCAACCCAATTGGTGGCTTCCACAACTGCTTCATTGTTGGCCGGAGATCGCTACAATACTGTGTTGACTCATCAAGCACATGATAACCACCTTCAAGGCAAATACGAAGGTTCACCTTTGCGTAGAATTTGTCTTCCTTTAGCTGGTTCACATCAATCAGTCCTGGCCTTCTGAGATCGAACCACAATGGACGTACTACTGCCTTGTGGTCAGCCCTCTTTTGAATCCTTGCGAGAGGTATCATAGTTTCACCAATCACCTCATCTTTGTTCTGTGCAACACGATTTTCTATTTGTATGATCAAGTCATCCTCAAAAGGCTCTGCTGCGACAAACATCATTTCTTCATTCCACATGAAGTTCTTGGTTGGTGAGCGAACTTGCCTTGTCTTCAGTAGTTGGTGACCCAGCCTCACCTTTACAAACACATCAGGTATGTGGTGGTGTTCCATTGTGAATATATCCTGTGCCTCAATTACATTGACCCTGATGTACCACATTCTCGGTGTAGGGTAGACCTTTCCACGGATATAGTTGTGAAGATGGGAATCTATTGGTGTTGTTCCTGCATGAATGGCACTTGGGAAGCATTCATCTGCTTGGGTTCCGTACCAGACTGCAAGCATCAACTCCCCTCTGTCCCTCATCCCATCCTTGCCCATAAGGCGATACCACTCTGGCGCCAATGGGCTGTCAGGAGGGACCCTTACAGGTACCTCATTCAGGTCAAGCATCACCCGACCGACATAGTCATCCCGAAGGATGTCCTTGTCCTTGACAACAACTTCAAGTGTCGATGACTGCACTACTTCTTTAGGGAAGGCAAACACCTCATCCCACTCAGGCCTCTGGTTCTTCTCAAAGAACTTTGTTTTCATTTTGTAGTTGCCAAGGTGCACCTCAACATAAGGGTCAAGACTCCCAGTGAGGTCCATGTGGGGCAGTTCACGGGCCTTGACGACACGCACAAAGAGGATTTGCATCTTCTCGACAAGGTCATATGCCCCAGCCTTCTCACCAGGCATCACCCGGCCGTGAATAATACGCCCACCACCAAGCGTTGGGCTTGTCTCCTTGAGCTGAAAGTCTACAGGCTGCTGTGGACCTGCGGAATACATCCTTGCTACCTGAGGGGCTTCAGTTTTCATCCCCGCAGCAGAGTAGCTTCTCTGTTGCTGCTCTCCATATGAACCCTGACCTTGTGCGTAGTATTGCTGTCCGGCCATGGGTGGTGGACGCTGCTGCTGTTCCCGTGGCAAGTGTTGGAATTGTCTGACTTGATTTATCCTGGTGTCTTGGAAAGGATTTGGGATAGCATTGGCGACAGCCTGCTCTTGGGCAGTGGTGGGCGTGCTTGCGAAATCAAAATCCTGACCTGGAGCAGACACCCTCACAGACGGATCATCTGTAAGGAAAACTCTGAGGCCAAGCTCACCACGTGCACGTGATAAGATGGTGCGCTTCTCCAGGGGATAATGCAGGGGCGCAGCATCAGCTTGGCTGACAAAGGATGTGCCGGAGATGCGAACCTTGCCGAGGCAAGTCTTGTTGTTGCTGACGCGGTTTGCATGGTACACATACGCCTCGAGCTCTTTCTCTTGGAGGCGAGATGGATCTGATATGTTGAAGAAGAACTGCTCGTTCCAGACAGGGTTGATGTCGCTGTCTTTGATGGCCGTGCGAAACTTCTGGCCATCAAATTCAACCTCTACAAAGGCATTGGCTGTGCCCTGCTCCTTAGGGAGGAGGTCATGAGCACTGACAACCTCAACGCCAAGCTTTAGATTGTTCATCATGATGGTGCGCCACCACTGATATTCTGAAACAAGAAGCGGCATATGTATTTAGAAATATGTCAGTGCAAAACTTGAGCAGATTGTAACTGCCAGTTGGACCACTGTTGTAGGTTGCAGCAAGGGAGAAAATGCACATGGCATTAAGGAAGAAAGTTGTGCAAGCTGGAAGTAGTTGGTTGGAGAAATATTCTTTATTGTCTATGCCGACAAGTTTTTTTACTTTGGCCCATCTACCAAGGAATCAACTTTGCTACTTTTTTTTTGAGGAAAACTTTGCTACTATTAGTAGTATAGGAATCCACGGAATCATATAGGAGTATCAGGTAGAGTATTTAGTACTAAAAGTTGCAATAACTGGTCTCGCCAAAAATACTTGGCCCCGAGGAATCGAATCGAATCAAATCAAATATTGGTACTAGCAGGAATCTGTGGTCTGTTTGAAGATATCAGACACTGAAAGTTGAAGAGGAAATATTCGTGGTGATGCCCATGGATACTTTGTCCCAAGGAACCAAAGATTGGTATCATGAGTATGCTGGACGTGACAAGCATATCGGCACCAAAAGTTTACTAGAAAGTGTTGACAACAACACAGTATAAACAAGGAAAGTGTTTTTGATTTCTGCAGATCCCATTTGGTACATAGCTTCCGATTCCTGCCTCTATTGTGTGTGATTGGTGTATTGTATTGTGCTTCAAGTCTTTGGAGCTTGTAACTGGGGCAATCATTTACCCATCAAGTGTTCCTTTCCCAGGCAATGCAAAATGGTGATGACAAGTGAGGAGGTAGACCTAATCACAGATTTTTAAATTCAAAAAATCCAGACAATTGCATGGATAAGAATAATGTGGTGATACAAGCAAGGTGTGGCCATGAGCAGCAATTAGTGGTAGACCAGACATGTGTGCGGGGATAGCGAGAGGCCACCGGCCGCTTCCTTTCTGATTGAGACGTCCACTGCAATCACACAGGATTGCAAATCAACAGCACCAAAAGAAAAGGGGTATGCAGACATGGAACGGGTTAGGTCCTATAGTGACTACTATGCCTATGACTCTGCATCACTCGATGCAGAGGCCGAGGGTGTTCCACTTGTTTCGAGAAAAAAAAGTGACTACTATGCCTATGAGGGTTATCGAGTTTTAGAACCTAACAGATGCAATATTTTTTTATATATAAAAGTCACAAGGTTTGTTTGCTTGGAAGACGCAAACTCAGCAAGAATAGGTGATGGCACCAAGGCAAAAATGAAGCAGCACAAGTCACACGTCAGAAAAGTAGCATCTGAATTATTCAATTGAACACTTATGGGATGTGGGTACATCATGGACCAAAAGGTAGGCAGGTGATGGGGCTTGGCTATGAGATATGGCCATTGAGAGCTTGGGGAAGTTGTCCATGATGTTGAGTCCAACGGATATCAGAATCAGGCAATAAGTACCACCAAATCCATTGGTATCACCGGAGAATTCGGCAACTTCATTAAACAGATCATTAATTGCTACTACTACTACTAGCAGCATGCCAGACGAGGGAGTAGATCTAGATTGAGAAGACCAAAAATCATATGTAGCTTTTTCAAGGGCCGCAAATTGGAACAAGAAGAACTTGGACTCCTTTTGCACTTACGTAGAATTTTTTAGTTTCCCCACGATAGCCTGTTGATAGTGCGTGATTTTCACAAGAACGTTAGGGACAAGCTTCTATCTATCTATAGGACTACACTAGTAACAAATAGGGGGCAAACCAGTTGTGATGGTGAATCCGCAACCCAGATGGTTTCTCATCCCTAAACAACCATGCCTCACACAATAATAACAGTAGAAATGGGACTCTCAAGTTTCGGATACAGACATGGCGACCAAAACTCATGAGCAGTCAAACTTGAGCAAGTCCAATAAAGAATTAGCGAAGAAGGGAAGGGAGCAGACTAAGCTTGAACTATCTATCATCCATCCATCATGGCCAAAGACACCACAGGAAACTGAGAGAGACAAAAGCTTTGCAAATTATATAGAGACGGAGCAAGTAGTGACCTTTGATGTTGCTCAGGCAGGCAGCATGCAGCTCGACCTTGATTCGAAGAAGAAGAGAGGAGCGACCGGACTATCCAGCCTGCTCGCTGCGGACAACTTGTCAACACGCACAGAGAGGGAGAGGGGAGAGGGAGAGGGAGGAAGAGGGGGTCAAGTTGTTGGGTGCGGGAAACACATTGTTTGGCTGTGCTTCTTGTGGCCTGCTGCTGCTGCTGCTGGGTAGCGTAGCGTGGTTGTTGGGTGCAGTTGCCGTGTTGGTTAGCGGATGTTTTAATTGGGGTGGAACGGGAGGAAACGGAGCGTGTGAACCGTCAAAGACAGATTGGTAGCAAAAGGCCAACGCATAGTTTTTCTTCTTTTCGTGTGTGCGTGTTTTTTTAGAAAAGGAGAAAGACCCCTGGGCTCTGCATCTGGGTAATGCATGCAACTATTTTATTAATTATTCACAAAAGACCTTACAAAAAAAGGTTAATTATCCTTTTACCCTCAGTGGTGTCCGTGTGCTCAGTTTTGCCCTCAGATGCGAATTGTGCTCAGTTTTGCCCCTAGTCCATGGACAGCTACTATGACGAGGCCAAACGGCTATATTTGAGTCCATTCCGGCCGCTGGCGTTAGTGGTTATGGGTCCGGAGCTTACACGTGGGACCGCGTGGACGTGGGTCCGGAGCTGACATGTAGGCCCGTGCAACTAAATCCCCAAATCATTCGTAAGATTCTAGCTCACTCTGTTCATCCGCCGGCCGGCTGTCATGCGCCGCCGCCGCCATGCCACGGCCAAGACTCGCCCGCCACGGCTACACGCTGCTCGCGCTGCCGTCCTGCGCCTACGCTCCACGGGTACCTGCGACGCCCGCCACCTTCCTGCGACGCCACGGGTGGGGCGCCCGTGTCACGACCGGTTTTTCTGGTATTAATTTTCAGAAAATGGTCGTTGTGCTCACCAGCCCCAGGATTATTGTTAGCTGATGAGGCACCAACTTGATACAGAAATTTCAAGCAAAATACAAAATATGTAGTACAAGACCATTCTGGCATGTGAGTACAATAAATGGTTTCTAGTGGTTGATGGCGGAAGCGGTATGTGAATCATCAATGTCTATGGGACTTCATTTCCCACAGGAACAACTGACCAAGTTAACTCCTATCTTCGCGAGGCTGCTATCACCGTTGCTTAGTTTCCGGGGCTGTCGTCGCAAGTCGTCGCAACGCTCCTCTCCAAGCAAAAAAATCTGGCCAAGACAATAGCCAGGGACAAGCCAGTGAGTACTTTGAATGTACTCGCAAACATTTTGAACACTGGGATATAAATGATAATCAAGCACTGAAATATTCTACAATCACATCGTCAGTCATAAGATAAAAATCTCTTATGCATGCAAGCCGGTTATTTATATGCAACATGAATATGCAATAATCGAGTGTAATTTTATGCCACAGTCGGGCGTCTGTGCGACACCACTTAAAGAGCTTATAAAGTATATAAATAACAAGCATGCCACAGTCGGGCGTCTCAACGACACCACATAAAGGGCTTATAAAGAAAATAAATAACAAACATTGCCACAGTCGGGCGTCTCAGCGACACCACATAAAAGGCTTATGAAGTAAATAATTTACAAGCATGCCACGATTGAGGCGTCTCGGCGACACCACATAAAGGGCTTATAAAGAAAATAAATAACAAACATTGCCCACGATTAGGCGTCTCGTGACACCACATAAAGGGCTTATAAAGTAAATAATCACCATGAATATCCGGAGGTAGAACCGTCCCGAGGGATACTCAATAATATAATGGATTAGTCCATGATAATAATAATCATAATCATCATAATCAGCACAAATCATGATTCCAAGTTCTGGTTTAACGGTTTCTCCTCCGAAGACCGACACTAAGACCGACACTTGACCCATCCCAGACTGTAATCCTTAACCATGGACACGGCTATTCGAATAGATTTAATCTCTGTAGAGGGTGTACTCTTTACCCACGAGTAACATATTCCTTTAGTCCATCGGGACTAATCCCGTCTACGGTCTTTTGATTGAAAACACACCTATCCGCACACAGCCCTAACTTACGGTGTCCGGAAATCACCCACGACACCGTTAAGCAAAACTCTTAAGTGGGAAGCTACAACCTCGGCGTAGCATGGGATCACAAAATTTATACCGCTACAAGAACTAGGGGAGCTACCCTTCGGCTACAACCGAAACACCCATGCCCACAGGTCGGATGGCATGCCTCTGGGATGCCTCGGTATCTTCCACCATGGCCTCTCACATGCGGTGTGTGCTAAGAAAGGGGTTGACAACTTACTGAACCGTACCCTACATATGGCAGGGACAAGTGGTAGTACGAAACAAGTATGGGGGTTACCGGAACAAGACTCGATCTATGGTCGACTCAGGAGGTTTAGGTATTCCCTGCATAATTAGCACTACTCATTTTACCTAACTATGCCATCTGGGACATAACCATCCCAACGGCCCGTGACAAGCTCACGCCTACCCAAGGCAGCGGCTTTCCCGGATTCCTTTCCTAAGCATGCATGCAAGGCACATGAGGAAGACTACCATCACAAGTATATTCATTTCCAACAGCAAGGAAAACACTAATATGCATTCAAGCAAATGATCGTATTCACCACATAAAATAACGAGTTCCCGAAATAAGATGGTGTTATAATTGTGTCAACTAACACACCAGAAATATTATGCCAGGTTCAGAATGCTTGCCTTCAAGTTGTGTAGAGGCAGGGTGCATCCTAAAACTTTTGAACGTTTTCTCCTCTCTCCAAAAATCCTATTTAAAAATATTTTTGAATCAATATATAGTTTTAAAAACAGTACCAAAAAGTTGTTTGAATTTTTTTGAAATAAATCTTAAAATAAACTAGACAATATTTGAGAGAGGTAGGAAAAAGAATCAATTTATTTGGAGTTATATTTAAAAAGTTATAGATAGTCAAAGTTTTGGTCAAAATCTGTTTTTAAAATAAAATAGAAAAAAGGAAAACGTTTCGAACTGACCACGTGGAAGGCGTATTTCGATTTTACGCTTCCACTTATCCAGCGTGGACCGTCGTGGAGTCATCGACAGTGGGCCCGCCTTTGGCCCACCGGGTCGAGGTTTGACTAGTCGTCCCCGCCTTCCCTCTCCTTTGGCCGAGCAGGCGGAGCTCGGCGATCTTCGTCGTGAACGGTGGTTCCTCGAGGGCATCCGAGTGCGAGGATGGATCCGCCACTCCTAGCCGTCCTCCCGGTGGTTGTAGGGTCGCCGGGGTGGAGAGAATCGCCGTGGCGAGCTCTGCGGCGGAGGGGGCCTTGTGGATTTGGGGGTTACAGCCATGGTGGTTCCTATTGCGTCTGGGAGGCTAGGCAGCTCCGCGGGTTCAAGGTGGGTCGAACGGTGGTGTTGGGGGTCAGGGGGAGGCTTTGGTTGCGTCGGAACGGACCGCGACGGGGCGGCGACCGAGCTGACCGGAGAGGGTGAAGACGGCCTCCTCTCTTCGATTGACGACTAAGGGGGGCACGAGAAGGATGGTGTGAGGCTGTCTGAGTGCTCGGAGGAGCTCGGGGGCCTCCTTTTATAGCACATCCAAGTCGGTTCGCGGCGGCCGTGGATAAGCTCGCCGGCGACCGTCTTTCTTTAGCATCAGGGGGGACGTGGCGGCGATGGGCGCTTGCGGACCAGCTTGGGGATAGGGACGGCCTTCTCACGAGGGCAGGTGGCGAGACGTTGTGGTTTGGGCGGCGCCGTCCATGGCAGGGCGCACTATGGCCGTCGGCGTGCCGCCAAGAGGGCTCTGGCGGCGGCGCTGTAGGGCGCCAGGGGCGGGCTGGCGTGTTGTGGTGAGTGGATGAGGTCGGGGTGCGGCTCTGCAGGCGAGTAAGGGCCGGGGCGCGACGCGGCTACTCGAGTGCACGCACGTGCAAATTGCGCGCTCTGGGCGCGCCCAGAGCACGCACGCAACGTGCTCGGCAATATGCTAAGGCATGCTAGGGGGCTCTAATCCACAAGAGGGTTAGCAGGGTGGGGTTATAGGCTAGAGCAAATCCATGGGACATGCTGGTCTGGTCAGGGGATCAAGTTCATAACACAAATAAAAAACTAAGCCAAAACTGGTCATGTACGCCAAGTGTTTGACAAAATGCCAGAGGCATCTAGGCAGTTCTTGGAGTGGTCAAAATCTTCAGATGGTGTTCTCATTAGGTGAATGAGAGGTTGGTGAGCTTAGTTGGCCAAACTCAGAAACTTGTTAGTGCAAGATTTGCAAAACTTCAATTTTGGACAGGGGGTAAATGGCATCATTACATGAACCAAAAATGATCCAATGGGTGCATGCTCCTGGACTTAGGGGTTTGGTAGGGTTGACTACAAGCAGGAGAAAGCACAAGGACACTAGAGCAAAAATAATTAGGGTTGCGGTAGAAATCACAAGGCTGGACTAGAATGAAAAAGAGGTTGATTCACTCAATTTTTTCAAAGACCATCACTAGGTTTTTGCATAAAGCTGAATTGCATGCTACCACTGACATCCCATATGTTTTGTGGAGGCTTTAAAGAAATATTTAAATAGGCTATAGTGCAAATTTGCCCACTGGCCCAGATTTGAAAATATGGTGTAGAGCTCAAAATTTCCAATGGATAGAAGACATTTTTGCATAAAAGTGATTTAAAAACATCACATGATATCCCCAAATTTTGGTTGGAATTTTAGATAAATTTATCAAAGGGTTGCAGTTCAAATGGTACCCTAAAACCATGGGAGACCATTTTCAAAGAAATAAAGATCAGGTAAATTATTATATAATTAATTTCTCTGATGAAAAGAAAAGTTTTTCTTGAGAGGGTACACAAGTCCAACAAGACATTTGGAAAGTTTTTACAGGGGTAAAAACTCCATAAAAATAAAGGAAAGGGTGGTTCTGAAATCAAAAGAAAAACCAGAAATAAAAATTTAAGTCTCATGGCAAAATTTTAACTAACAAAATAAGGTTAAAATTTTGGGGTGTCACAACACTACCCCCCAAAAAAAATCTCGTCCTCGAGATTTGCTAAGGATTGTTTTTGAAAAAATATTTTTACCAAATTGAAACAATTACTTTGCTTAAGCGGTAAAAAGTGGCTACAGTGAGAAGGTAATAAGTGGTGCAAATATACAGTGTGGGACATCAAGGCCATGAGGAAAAATCCACGGTTTTGGAAAAAACGAAGCGATTTTCACGTCGGACCTTGATAAATTTAGAATAAATTCTAAATCTTAAAATATCTTTGGTCGCACCCGAGAGCACAAGATGCTCCCTCCGGTCGACGGGTGGACCCGGGCCCTTGTCGATCTCTTCTTCTTCCTCTGGCTCTCTCTTCTTCCTCTCTCCCTTGGCGCTTTCCGCTTTCTCCACCGGCGCGCCTAAGCGCGTAGGGCATCTAGGCCGTCTTGCGGTAGTGAGCGGTGTGCTAGCTACCGGTGCAGCGTGCACTCACCTCATGGGCAGTGCTGTCGGCCGCTTTCATGGATTCGCCTCCGAACACCGGCGGTCGAGCGACGAGCGGCGCTGGTGGACCTCGCCCACCGTACACCGATCTCGAGCTATAAAACGACCGGGGTGCTCCTTTCTTCTTCCTCACACCTGGCCTCGCTCCTCCTTCTCCTTCCTTCTCCTCTGTTCCCGTTTGCCGAAGCTCGAGGCGAGGCTCTAATGGCGGAGGTGGTGCCGGACTGGTACGTGATCCTGGTGTGCGGAGGGCTGGCAGCCGTGCTGGGGCTCTCCGTGCTCCTGTGCGCGATGATCCTCGATGATCGTTGCGATGCTGCTGCTCGAGTGTTGGCTCTTCGCGGTGGCGGTGATCACGAGGAGTAGGTGGGGTTTGACGGGTGTTAACTGTTGTCGGGAGGTTTTCAGTTAGATGCAACACGGTTGCAAGGTTTTGCAAGCAGTGTATGTGTTCGAGTGATTGTGGTTGTGAGTCTGCTGCCGTGGTGCTGTGTGAATAAAAACTCCATGTCGTGAGAAGATATACGATGCAGCAAATCAGGGAAAGGAAACCTCACTCCAGGATTTTTTTTGCGAGAGAAATCAGTAAAATTAAGAGTTAGACCGCAACAAAAACTACTCATATTAGTAGAAACCAAATAATTGACTCGTCGCACAAACTCAAGGTACCACGCATAAGTTACAACAAATAAATAAAAGTTGCAATAATAAACACAACAGTGATGTCTAAAATGGAAAGCAGTGGCGGGACGGGGTCCCGAAAACGTCTCTGCATCGGGACACACTCCTCTTCTATCGGGAAGTGGATTGACC
Source organism: Aegilops bicornis (assembly GCA_021605145.1). NCBI lineage: Eukaryota > Viridiplantae > Streptophyta > Magnoliopsida > Poales > Poaceae > Aegilops > Aegilops bicornis. Next base: position 345,601,755 of record CM038670.1, read on the forward strand.
GAGTCGATGAATGCGTCTCTCTGGTCGGGCCTCGGTGATTCGCCGATGGCGATCGAGGATTCAAATCAGCGAGGCTCTGGAGATAACCCATCACACGTTGGGTTAAACGCTCTTGAGCAATGACGTCTTGGACAAGGTTGGCAAGATCTTGGGTCTCTCTCAATTCGTCCACCGGGAAAAGATGTTACTACTCCAGGTGCTGCACGGCTCGGAAAGTAATAATACCCTCGTTCGCTGGCATAGGGTACCGCGAATCGAAGGCGAGCAAGCGCTTTATACGCAGCAGCTTCTATGGCGATATGTGGGGTTGGCATAGATTTCCCCACGAAGGAGACCTCCGTTGGGTCTTGGTTTGAGTTTACGGGAGGGATGTGCACTGCTGCCCAATATCTCGAGGTGGACTTGGTGATTCTCGATTTGAACAGCTCGTACTGGGGTGGCTGGGTAGAACCCATAGTACTGCAGGTAAAGTCCGACAATATTTTGACAAAACTACCTGGGGTTGCATCTGGGGTTCTCAGATAAATACTAGGGCTTGGCATGGCAAGAAATGGTTGTGAGGATGGTGCACAAGGTGAGGGGTGCTTGGCAAGGTCACGAGGTGGCCTTTTTATAGCACTGGAGCTGGGTCATTTTACCGTGGTGAAAGGTAATGAATTTGCCAGTTCAGCTCCAAGGGTCGGGGTCAAAGCCACAGATACACACATCTCACTAAAGTGACGTATCACTGTGGGGGTCGTCGGGGTGGTTTTTGGTAGCTGTGCCCGGGATAGAAAATTACACTGCATGCTGACATATTCATGCAAGGTTACTATTTAAAAACAGAGGCACAACAACGGGCTGCGTTTATTTATGAGATCACAAGATTATAAAGCGAGGATACACTGAGACTCGACACTACTCGAGTGACTTAGTCTACCTCGTTTATATCCAAGCGGGCGCGCCTTGTGGAAGTCGAGGCTTCTCCTCGGGTCTCACTGTCAGGATTAGCTGGAGGGTTGAGGGGCTGCAGGTCGGGGTAGCGATGATGACCATCTCGGGGATTGTTGGCCACAACCCCGTTGGAGTGTGCTCCCAAAAGGCGATGAAGCACTTCTGGGGTCATCAAAGCACCTTGGTCGATGGCTGGGGCAGATCTCAGGGACTCGATCGGGTGTCCGAACAGCACGACTGGGTTGTCGGCGTCGGGCTCGTTCTCTCCTCTCGTCGGGGCTCGACGAACCAGTTCTCCACGAGCTGCGATCAGATCAATGGTGATTTGATCGAACAGTTCCTCTAGTGCACCTACATAGTGCACCAGATGCAACAATGCAGGATCCGTCTCGTGATCTCCGTTGGCAACCTGGGGTGGTCTACCATACCCTTCACGTCTGGGGTAGTAGTAGAACGAGCGACAGTTAACCCTGTGCGACAAGTGCCGGAGTTGAACTACAGCCTCCCGAGCAGCTAGTTGGATGGCTTGTGGCTCAAAGGAAGTTGTCCTTCCGGTGAACCTGTAGGGGCGCTCGGGCGCTAGACCCATAGTAGATGTGCATAGTGGCCCAGAATTGACGGCTCTCACCGCTCATGGGCCCCTGGTACACAACATATTCTGGAGGCTCCTCTAATGCAAAAGCACGGCGGGTGAGGTTTGCGAGTATGGTCACAAAGCCTCCAAGGTTGGTTGCTGTGGTCTCATTGTGCACGACGGGGCCAGGCATTATGGCTCGGTTTGGGGGTAGCGGCTGTGTTGTGCTTGGTTGGGGCTAGCGTGCCCTTTTTTATAGGAAAAGGGGACGGAGTCTTCCTTCGCACGCTTGCGAATGGGACAATTTCGGTGTCGGTTACTAGCGCGTGATCGACAGGCTAGGCTGATAGGTTGGGCAATCAACGCCAAAGGGTGTCGGGTCACCGTGTGGCTATCTTGCATGAGAAGCTTGGTGGGGGTTCGGTTAAGGTCTGGTGGGTTAGTTTGCCTAAGTTTTTCGACACGGCTAATATAGGATTAGCCAATGGTTAGCAGCTCGATACCAAGTTTGTCACGACCGGTTTTCCGGTATTAATTTCGAGAAAATGGCCGTTGTGCTCACCAGCCCGTGGATTACTGTTAGGTGATGAGGCACCAACTTGATACAGAAATTCCAAGCAAAATACAAAATATGTAGTACAAGACCATTCTGGCCTGTGAGTACAACAAATGGTTTCTAGTGGTTGATGGAGGAAGCGGTATGTGAATCATCAGTGTCTATGGGACTCCATTTCCCACAGGAACAACTGACCAGGTTAACTCCTATCTTCGCGAGGCTGCTATCACCGTTGCTTAGTTTCGGGGCTGTCGTCGCAACGCTCCTCTCCAAGCAAGAAAATCTGGCCAAGACAATAGCCAGGGACAAGCCAGTGAGTACTTTGAATGTACTCGCAAACATTTTGAACATTGGGATATAAATGAAAATCAAGCACTGAAATATTCTACAATCACATCGTCAGTCATAAGATAAAAATCTCTTATGCATGCAAGCCGGTTATTTATATGCAACATGAATATGCAATAATCGAGTGTAATTTTATGCCACAGTCGGGCGTCTGTGCGACACCACTTAAAGAGCTTATAAAGTATATAAATAACAAGCATGCCACCCAAGGCGTCTGAGCGACACCCCAGATAGGGCTTATAAAGAAAATAAATAACAAACATTGCCACAGTCGGGCGTCTCAGCGACACCACATAAAGGGCTTATGAAGTAAATAATTAACAAGCATGCCCACAGTCGGGCGTCTCAGCGATACCACATAAAGGGCTTATAAAGAAAATAAATAACAAACATTGCCACAGTCGGGCGTCTCAGCGACACCACATAAAGGGCTTATAAAGTAAATAATCACCATGAATATCCGTGGAGGTAGAACCGTCCTGTGGATACTCAATAATATAATGGGTTAGTCCATGATAATAATAATCATAATCATCATAATCAGCACAAATCATGATTCCAAGTTCTGGTTTAACGGTTTCTCCTCAAGACCGACACTAAGACCGACACTTGACCCAGCCTGCATCGTAATCCTTAACCATGGACACGGCTATTGAATAGATTTAATCTCTGCAGAGGGTGTACTCTTTACCCACGAGTAACGGATTCCTTTAGTCCATCGGGACTAATCCCGTCTCTGATCTTTTGATTGAAAACACACCTATCCGCACAGACCAGCCTAACTTACGGTGTCCGGAAATCACCCACGACAATTAAGCAAAACTCTAAGTGGGTAGGCTACAACCTCGACGTAGCATGGGATCACAAAATTTATACTCAGCGCAAACTAGGGGAGCTACCTTGGCTACAACCGAAACACCCATGCCCCGGGTCGGATGGCATGCCTAATGGATGCCTCGGTATCTTCCACCATGGCCTCTCTATACGGTGTGTGCTAGGAAAGGGGTTGACAACTTCTTGAACTGCACCCTACATTATGGCAAGGACAAGTGGTAGTCTGAAACAAGTATGGGGTTACTGGAACATGACTCGATCTATGGTCGACTCAGGAGGTTTAGGTATTCCCTGCATAATTAGCACTACTCATTTTACCTTACTATGCCATACCGGACATAACCGTCCCAACGGCCCGACGACAAGCTCACGCCTACCCAAGGCAGCGGCTTTCCCCGGATTCTTTTCCGGCATGCATGCAAGGCACATGAGGAAGACTACCATCACAAGTATATTCATTTCCAACAGCAAGGAAAACACTAATATGCATTCAAGCAAATGATCGTATTCACTACATAAAATAACGAGTTCTCCAAAATAAGGTGGTGTTATAATTGTGTCAACTAACACACCAGAAATATTATGCCAGGGTTCAGAATGCTTGCCTTCAAGTTGTGTAGAGGCAGGGTGCATCCTAAAACTTTTGAAAGTTTTCTCCTCTCTCCAAAAATCCTATTTAAAAATATTTTTGAATCAATATATAGTTTTAAAAACAGTACCAAAAATTTGTCTGAATTTTTTTGAAATAAATCTTAAAATAAACTAGACAATATTTGAGAGAGGTAGGAAAAAGAATCAATTTATTTGGAGTTATATTTAAAAAGTTATAGATAGTCAAAGTTTTGGTCAAAATCTGTTTTTAAAATAAAATAGAAAAAAAGGAAAAACGTTTCGAACTGACCACGTCAAAGGTGTATTTCAATTTTACGCTTCCACTTATCCAGCGTGGACCGTCGTGGAGTCCTTGACAGTGGGGCCCTTTGGCCCATCGGTCAGTTTGACTAGTCGTCCCCGCCTTCCCTCTCCTTTGGCCGAGCAGGCGGAGCTCGGCGATCTTCGTCGTGAACGGTGGTTCCTCGAGGGCATCCGAGTGCAGGGCAGGATCGGCCGCTCCGAGGCGGTCCTCCCGGTGGTTGTAAGGGTCATTGGGGGTGGAAGAATCGCCCGTGGCCGAGCTCTGCGGAGGAGAGGCTTCGGTGGATTTGGGGAGTTACAGCCATGGTGGTTCCTATTGCGTCTGGGAGGCTAGGCAGACTCCATGAGGTTCAAGGGGGGTCGAACGATGGTGTTGGGGGTCGGGGAGGCTTTGGTTGCGTCGGAACGGACTGGACGGGCGACCGAGCTGACCGGAGAGGTTGAAGACGGCCTCCTCTCTTCGATTGACGACTAAGGGGGGCACGAGAAGGATGGTGTGAGGCTGCCTGAGTGCTCGCAGGAGCTCGGGGGCCTTCTTTTATAGCACATCCAAGTCGGTTCGCGGCGGCCGTGGATAAGCTCGCCGGCAACCGTCTTTCTGTAGCATCAGGGGGGACGTGGCGGCGATGGGCGCTCGCGGACCAGCTTGGGGATAGGGACGGCCTTCTCACGAGGGCAGGTGGCGAGACGTTGTGGTTTGGGCGGCGCCGTCCATGGCAGGGCGCACTGCAGCCGTCGGCGTGCCGCCAAAGAGGCCTGGCGGCTTGTAGAGGCGCCAGGCGGGCCGGCGTGTTGTGGTGAGTGGATGAGGTCGGGTGCGGCTCTCAGCGAGTAAGGGCAGGCGCGACACGGCTACTCGAAAGTGCACACATAACGCGCAAACGCTGGCGGCGCAGCACCTGCATAGCGTGCTCGGCAATATGCTAAGGCATGCTAGGGGCTCTAATCCACAAGAGGGTTAGCAGGGTGGGGTTATAGGCTAGGGCAAATCCATGGGACATGCTTTGGTCTAGTCAGGGGATCAATTCCATAACACAAATCAAAAACTAAGCCAAAACTGGTCATGTACACCAAGTGTTTGACAAAATGCCAGAGGCATCTAGGCAGTTCTTGGAGTGGTCAAAATCTTCAAATGGTGGTCTCATTAGGTGAATGAGAGGTTGGTGAGCTTAGTTGGCCAAACTTCGTAAACTTGTTAGTGCAAGATTTGCAAAACTTCAATTTTGGACAGGGGGTAAATGGCATCATTACATGAACCAAAAATGATCCAATGGGTGCATGCTCCTGGACTTAGGGGTTTGGTAGGGTTGACTACAAGCAGGAGAAAGCACAAGGACACTAGAGCAAAAATAATTAGGGTTGCAGTAGAAATCACAAGGCTGGACCAGAATGAAAAAGAGGTTGATTCACTCAATTTTTCCAAACAACATCACTAGGTTTTTGCATAAAGCTGAATTGCATGCTACCACTGACATCCCATAATTTTTGTGGAGGCTTTAAAGAAATATTTAAATAGGCTATAGTGCAAATTTGCCCACTGGACCAGATTTGAAAATATCTTTGTAGAGCTCAAAATTTCCAATGGATGTAAGACATTTTTGCATAAAAGTGATTTAAAAACATCACATTACATCCCAAATTTTGGTTGGAATTTTAAATAAATTTATCAAAGGGTTGCAGTTCAAATGGTACCCTAAAACCATGGGAGACCATTTTCCAAGAAATATAGATCAGGTAAATTATTATATAATTAATTTCTCTGATGAAAAGAAAAGTTTTTCTTGAGAGGGTACACAAGTCCAACAAGACATTTGGAAAGTTTTCACCTGGGGTAAAAACTCCATAAAAATAAAGGAAAGGGTGGTTCTGAAATCAAAAGAAAAACCAGAAATAAAAATTTAAGTCTCATGGCAAAATTTTAACTAATAAAATAAGGTTAAAATTTTGGGGTGTCCTGACCCGCCACACTGCTCGACCATGGCCTTGTGCCTCCTTCCGTCCGCTTGGTAGGGAGCGCTCAAGGTGAAGTCTTCTTTGGAGCTGTTTGAACTAGGAGGAAGAACCCTAGGGCGAAATGGCGAGCAGCGGCGACCCCAAAGTATTTGGCGAGGCAGGCATCGGGCCGGAGATCCGCCGCATCCATGACTGGGTTCCCGAGGGGTAAGTCTCGCCTCCTGTTTAGATTGAGCTTAGTTGTGTAACTGAACACTCGATTCGATTAGGTTTGCCCAATTAGTGTGTTGATTGCGTCTCTGTTTTTCGTCGGTTAGGAAGGAGTTGCGGTTTGCTTTCTTGGTGCAGATTAGAAGGGACTGGTACATGTTCGATGCAAAGGATAAGAAGAAATATCAAGGAAGTTTTGATTATCGGTTGCCAATGGCTAGTAATTGGAGTTTCAGACAATTTTGGAAGGTAATTTGTAGCCAATATCCTTGGGGTTTGCTTGATGAAGTGGTATACAAATACTATGATGGGGAAAATAAATGGGTGACAGTTAGTAATGATGAAGAGCTGGCTACCATGTTTGTTAGGCATAAAGAGAAAGATAATTTTCATGTGAGGCTGCAAGTTGATGTGCTTGAGCAGGCATTTGGACCTAGGATGACGGGTGCAACATCTCGGGGAGAACCACGTCGTCGTAATGGCATCTCTAGCCAGAATAGTTCAGTTGGTGCACGACGACGTGGTGGCTCGACAAGTGTGGGCAACGGCAGTAGGGCCCCCCTTGAAGTGGAGCCTGATGACTACAATCGGGGTTGATGAAGAGAAGCTATATTCGATGTTATTCGAATTTACGACGGGCACCTCGGGCTGAAAACCAAGATGAGGCTCACAATGCAGTCCGTGTGGATGATGACGCGGTGGGTGAGGACGAAGACCTTGCAGTCATTGAATGGGACCCTTTGAACCCTCATATGCAAGAAGGTACAATTTTGCATCTATGAATGGGTGTAGAAATGCACTTGTGACATACTGCATCAAGGTAGAACGTACTTTCAAAGTTGACAAGAGCGATCAAGTACGTTACAGAGTGCACTGTCCGACTGAGGATTGTCCATGGAGGTTGCTCGCATCTAAAATGCGAAATAGCACCAATGTTTAGGTCAAAGTGAACCCTTTTAAGCACACATCCCAGGAATCAACCCTTAGGAAGGATACAATTAGTAGAGCCAAGTCAAGATGGGTGGCAGAAGAAGTAAAGAAGTGGGTGAAAGAAAACCAGCAAGTGGGTCCAAAGGAATTGCAGAAGAACATCAAAAATAAGTTCAAGATAGATTTACCATACATGAGGTTGTTCAATGGTAAACAACATGCTACGGATTCTACTTATGGTAACTGGCAGGAAAGTTTTCAATTGTTGTATTCATTCAAAGGTGAAGTGGAGAGGACAAGCCCAAGTAGTATTGTAGATATTGATCACCACACCATGGAGTACACATTCAGGGGAGTGACAAAGACCAAGGAATGCTTTAGAAGGGTTTTTGTCTGCTTTGAGGCTTGTCGCCAGGGTTTTTTGGCAGGCTGCAGGCCTTATTTGGCTATTGATGCCACTTTTCTCACAGGAAGGTTTAAAGGACAGTTAGTAGTAGCTTGTGCAGTTGATGCACACAGTTTTGTATTTCCAGTTGCCTACTGTGTGTTGGAGACAAAGTCTGAGGAGAGCTGGACTTGGTTTTTGCATAATCTTCGTCGGGCTATTGCACATCCCAATGGGTTGGTCATTCATATAGATGCCTGCAAAGGTTTAGAAGTGGACGTGGACAATGTGTTCCCTGGAGTAGAGCATAGGGAATGCATGCGTCACCTTGCTGCAAATTTCATGAAGAAATTCAAAGGAAAGGTGTATACCGACAATTTATGGCCAGCATCTTTGACTTGCAGTGTGAAGAAGCACAACTACCACTTGATGCAGTTATACATGAATCCCAAAGTGAAAGAATACTTGGAAACACACCACTCCAAGTTAGGGGCCAGAAGCCAATTCAGTGAACTGAGCAAAGTTGACTATGTGCACAATAATCTTGCAGACTCTTTCAACTCAATGATCCGGAAACTAAAGGGTCATTATGTGGTGGATTTGCTTGACAGGATAAGGATAGAATACATGAAGAAATTTCATTATCGTGCAGGAATAGCCGAGGAAAAATTCATGGGCCACATTATCATCCCTGCCGTGATGAATGAACTGAAGCAGAAAACAACAGGCTTGGAAATGAACATGAGTCTTTGCTCGGGTACCACAGCAGAGATATCACATTTGGATAAAGAGAAGAGGGAATGGAGATATCCAATGGATTTAGAAGCTAGAACTTGCAATTGTAGGCAATGGTAGATAACTGGGTTGCCATGCATTCATGCCTTGTTTTTCATCACTTCTCGTGTCCAAAGAGGGAACATCTGAAGATGTGCATGATTACTACTCTGTAAGGTTCAAAGCCGCATATGCTTATGCCTTGCCTGCTATGGAGGGAAAACAACAATGGGACATGGTGGACCCTGGATTCAAGCTTTTCACTCCAGTTCTGAAGAGAGCAGCAGGTAGACCAAGGAAGAGTCGAATCAGACCTCACAGCGAAGGAGCTGGACTTGGAGCGAGGAAGTGTAAGTGCACAAGGTGTGGTAGGTCTGGTCATTTATATGTATTGTGGTAACACAGTAGATCCAGCGTTCGGAGAGAGTTTCGACGAAGGCTTCGATGAAAATGTTGGTCAGCAGCCGGTTGCCTCAACAGATGATGAAAATGATGGTCAACAGCCGGTTGCATCAGATGAGGATTTTGACGAGGTTCCAAATGATGATGGTCAGCCGCATGATTTTGACGATGATCCAAAATATCCTCCAAATAATGATTCAAGTGAGGCTCCAAATGGTGATCCAAGTGAGGCTCCAAATGGTGATCATGGTGATCCAAGTGAGGCTCCAAATGGTGACCAACCTTCTGTTGTTGTGAGTTCTGCTAGGTATGTAAATCTTGCAAGGGTCAAATAATACTGTACATTTATCACTTGACATGATTTCATTATCCTTTATGTTTTGCACAGCTCCATGATAGGTTTGAAGAAGACGCGCAAGGTACCGACAACCAAGAGGAGAAGAGAAGAAGCAATGAGCACAAGGTGCACGAGGAGCAAAGTGATGGCAAGAAGCTTAAGGAACAGACAGAAGCCCTAACGCTATTTATGAATAATTATGAAAGATTATGAATAATGTTGTATTTCTGTTGGATGATGTTGGACCTATGTTAGAACTATATTTGACATGATGTTTAAATCTGTTGAATGATGTTTGAATGAGCACATGGTTTTTTCTTTTTTTTTTTGATTTTTTGAATTTTGTTTTGCTCATTTGAATTCTGGTCAAACCTAACTTTGACCAAGATTTAAACAAGTCTAAAACATCGAAATGAAAAACTAAGCCTGGATCCTTCTTAGTCAATCCAAAATGAAGCCGTGGTAAGGTTTTTGAAATTTTCATGAAAAAGTGCTAAAAAGAGGGGTCCAAAGATAGGGTAAACGGCCTCATTTCTAAGCAAGGTTTTTTTCGACCTTGTCTAAATCAGCCAAATAACTTTTCTACACATATATTCTATATATACAGAGACTATGTGCCGGTTTTTCCATTTTTGATTTTTAATTTGTTTTGCTCATTTGAATTCTGGTCAAACATAACTTTGACCAAGATTTAAACAAGTGTAAAACATCAAAATGAAAAACTAAGCATGGATCCTTCTTAGTCACTCCAAAATAAAGCTGTGGTGAGTTTTTTGAAATTTTCATGTTCATTTCCCCAAAACACTTCTCTTCAGTTCATACAAGAGAGTTTGAGATACTCGAGATATCACACAATACACATGAACTTATCATTTAAATGTATGTAAACCTTGTTTATCAACTTAAATCATTAGTATATGACATCAACCTTGTTTATTTTTCTGATTTTTATTTAATTTATTATGCGCATTTGAAATCTGGTCAAACATAGCTTTGACTGCTCCAAACCCCTCCCAAACCCCGCTAATCCTAGCGCTGAACAAGGACCATCCATCTAACCCTAGCGGCAATCAAGGGCCGTCGATCTAACTCTTCTAGAAGGAAACTGCGGGGAGGAGGGGGGCGATCCGCGAGATGCAATCTGATTAGCTGGGAGATCATTTTTTAAACAAATATCGGGCGCGCTGGATGGACCGTTGGGCTGTCTCGTTGTCTGGGCCTGAGACCGTAGTAAATAGCTCGTCTCAGCCTTTCCAGGCCTTGCATGCATGGGAGGCGGCGACGTGGGTTTGCATGCGCGGGAGGCGGACGTGCATGCATGCGAGCGAGGCGAGCGAGGCGCGCTAGGCGAGCTAGTCTAGCAAGGCGAGCTAGGTGGCCATGCACGTATTGATTCAGAGTTAGGCATTACAGCAGTGGTTCAGGGCAGCGAGTCAGATGCACCGCCCGGTCAAAGAGCTATTCTGTGATTCAGATGCACGCACGCGTCCCATGCATCGTTTTCATGCAAAATTAAAGAGTGCAAAACATAACGGATACACACACGCGTCCGGATTCACACACGCACCATTCTCGTCCTTTCTCTCCTCTCCCACCTACATGCCTATAAATGGGGTGCCTCTCTTTCTCTCCCACCCATAAGCCAGATCCGATCCATTCTCTCCAACTTCAAACACCCAAGCGACCGAGTCCTCCCCAAGCGAGACCAAGTGAAGATGCAGTTCAACGGGCCGACCTTCCAACGTCCGCCTGTCATGCCGGAGCTGCGCTACCCACCGGGCGTGCTCGTGGAGAGGGAGCTCCGTGTGTGGGCTATTTCAAGGTGGAGGGGTTCCGTCAAACTCACCCGCACCTTCCTAAGAGTCGGCTATGCCCACCTCCCACGGGGCTCGCCTAGAATGTTCACCCTCAATGAGGTTCGTGACCGCGGCGGCATCCTCCTACTGCTCACGGTCACCTTCACCAACCCGTTTGACGCGCGCGAGCTCCTCGGCCAAGTCTTTTGGTGCGGCTGCGAGGCCATCTTCTTCACCGTGTACAACATCTACACCAATTACGAGAGCATCTTTCCCACTCCAGGCCAGACGCACTCCCTTCCCTATGACGACGAGGAGGAGGTGTGAAGATAAAGACGGTGTTGAAGGGGCGCGCGACCAAGGTGGGAGAAGGAGGTCAAGATGAAGATGTTCAAGCCCGGAGTCAAGCTCGTCATGTTTCGTTTTTATTTTGTTGCTTTTCTATGTCGTGTCATGTCGTGTCATGTTTTGCCATGTGTCCGTGAACTTATTATTATTGCTTAATGTAAGGGTACGGTGTGTTGCATCTTATCTAAGTTATTAGGGTTTATTATGTGTGTTAAAAAATGTCCGTACCCAAACATATCATTTCTTTCCTAAACCAAGTCATGAAGTTCGAGAACATGTGGTTTTCACTAATGAAAATTGGAGGTGGTGAGAAGCCCTCTCTTTCATTCAAAAAAAAAACAAGTCATGAACTAACATGCAAATTTATTCCCTTTAAATCCTAAACCAAGTGCCACTCTAACCCTAAATCAAGTGCCACTCTAACCAAAATCATGTGGCAGTGCAAACATACGTTTTCAACCTTCCAACCCTCCAAAATTTCAGTGCAAAACAAAGGAAAACCACTCTCACGAGTGTGCAAACATTCACGGTCTCACTATGTATGCCTCCCTTCCCTACCCATGTCAAAGTCTTTCCATCTGTCATAGCGGTTACCAGCATAGCCCTAAACGCCACAAACCCACGCGGTCCTGGGTTTGAGTCCCCAGCCGCACCAATTTTTTGTGCATTTTCCACCCTTCATTTTTAGACAAATTATCTATTTCTCAATGTAATGCCCTTAAAAAATGTTCATTTATTTTGGCACTAGGTGTAAACCTCTACCAGAGCTGAGGCACATTTTCCATGACATTTTGGTCTTTTATTTAATTCATGGTGTATTTGAATTGGAGTAATTAAATTGATATTAAATGTTTAACAGCTCCAAAAAAATTCTAAATTGTTTGGCTCTGAAATAATTCAATTAGCTTTCACAAAAAGTTTCAGCATTATTATTTACTGCCTAAATTAAATCAGAACAGAAAATAGAAAAACACGCAAGAGAACCCCCGAATGGGCCTAATTGGATGCAGTTGGCCCATTAGTCTAGCCTGCACTTGGCTCTACGCTCTGAATTTGGCCCAAGAGCAGCCTTTTTTTTTGACAGAAAGGCAGAGCAGAGAGCTGCATTTCATTGATCAAAAGTTTCTGAAATCCTCATTTCTTCTTTTTTTGAACATACTTAAATGTTGGTCACTTCTTCTCTTTTTTTTCAACATTTAAACAACTTTTACCAACATTTAAACTAGGTGAATTTCTCATACAATTTCAAGATTACAAATTCCTCCATAATTCATGCCTTTCCATACATTTTCAACATTACAATCAGTGCAATTACCATACCTACAAATGCCCAAAATTATTTGCAAATGGGTATTGGTAGTGCTTGATCTTCAAGCTTCCTAACCTTCTTCTTCAACATCCTAAGCTCAACAGCTAGCTCTGTCACAAGGTCGTTTTCGCCCTCCATCTCTTTTTCCGGAGCTCGTGCTGCGGCCACTGTCGTTTGTGGCAGTATGCACAACCATTCTTCATGCTCTTCTTGTAGTTCATTCATCAGTCTTGGCCAGAGCATCGACCCAAAGAAAGAAGCATGTCACATGCATGAACACCAAACATATCAACCCATTGCTCAAAGATCCCGACCACGAAAATGGTACAATTGCCCCGATTCTTACCCCATTCTTGCTGCACACGTAGAACGGACGATTCTGGTTCCTTGGTGTGTGAGAAACCATCCGAACAACGTCCACCCGGCACCGCGGACAGACGAAGACAGGCATGTCCACACGCGCCCGGCTCTGCATCCGCGAGGTGGCGCGGGAGCTTGAGGAAGACACGGAGCTCGGAGCCGAAGGGGATCTCAACACCGCCGCGCCCTCCACAGCTAGCTTCCCACCGCCATGCTCTCTCTCTCTCTCGCCGTGGTCACCGCCGTGCTCTCTCTCTCGTTGTGGTCACCGTCGTGCTCTCTCTCTCGCCGTGGTCACCGCCGCTATGTGTCGCCCGCTTATGTAGCACACCCGCAATGGCTCTCTGCTCAACGGCTCTCTGCTGGGTCCCACAAGCCACGCGTGCAACGGTCTGAATAGAATTGGCCGTCTCTGCCGCCTGGTCCCACCTGTAAGGGCCGAGTTAAAACTTTGACCTGACGGAGACGGCAGAGTTCACGGAACGAGTCGGTGCGCATGGACTAGGGGCAAAACTGAGCACAATTCGCATCTGAGGGCAAAACTGAGCACACGGACGCCACTGAGGGCAAAAGGATAATTAACCCTACAAAGAAATACAACAATAAGTCTGAAGCCACCATCTAGGCACCATCTGTCGCTACTCCTATCCAGTTGATGAAGGGATGCTGATAGTCCGGGCCTAATACCACAGACCTCGCAGCCAAACCTAACATCTAAGACCTGAGGCCCCAACCAAGCTACTTGCCGGGTATGAGGCACACACCGGTCCGGCGTGCTCTCAGAGGCCGCCGCTGCCAACTACCACCACTCCATCTTCAGAGTTGTACTGACGCATCATCCTTGCCCGGTCTAACTGCCGTCGACGCCACCACATTGCCCAACGACACCAGCTCCCTGCGCGCGAACTGCTGAGCACGTGGCGGTCGCCGCCGGTGCCCCTCAGCACCATGCCGCCAAGTACCATCAGCCGACACAGCTTGAAGTCTCTAGAAAATCTGTCATGCGTAGCACCTGCCGACCAGGCATGACAAAGCGTAGCACCTATCGGCCAGGCATGACTTGACATCTCCACCGAAGCTCCGTGCAAGACGAAGCCGCTCCACCTCCTGCCTCTGACTTCCAGCGCCTGCTCCACAAATGATGCTCCCAAGAGAGAACCGACACCGTAGTGCCGCCATCATCTGATCTGGAAAACCAGATCCTAGGGTTTCCCCCGGAGCAGCACGAGTGGGTCAACAATTGTTACAGGACGATGCCTTCATCAAGGTAACGGCGCAGACCGCCGCCATCGTCCGCCGTCGGCTTGGTTTTCACCGGCAACTATGTCTCCCCGACTCGCAGCCGGGACTAGATTGCAGATCTCGAGATCTGCTCACCCAGCCTCAGGCTGACCACCTCCGACGTAGGAGATGAACACCACCACCAAGCCCAGGGTCGCCGTCCCGGGTGCCCACGTGATGCAGATCGAGACCAGGAGCGCCAGGGCGATCCAAAACCGAACCGGAGGTTGAGCGACTGGAACATGGCCGCCGTCGCCGCCTCCTGCTACGACTACAGACCCGCTGCCATACTCCAGCCGCCGTTGTCCGCCATCACCGCCAAGAAGATCAAGATCGGAGCCGCCGCATTGATCTTGATCAGCTGACGCGCGAGCAGAAGACCGCCGCCGCCGAGCCGCTCGGGCTTTGCCCTGGCAGCATCACCGACGGCGGCGGAAAGGAGAGTGGTGACGGGGGGATCGGAGGAGGGAGGCGGGGATGCCCCGGTGCAGCGCGGCGGCGCTGCACGGGAGCAGGGGTGTGCAGGAAAGGCCAAGACATGGTTTAATACCCGCCGAGAAAGAAAATATATGGTGCGTGCGTCTCGTAGGCTCATTTTGTTGTTACTACAAAAAATGCGCGTGGCAACATGGCACAGTGTGTTGCACGTTTGTTTCCAGCGTGTGCAACATAACTTATATATAAGGAAACCACCATCTCAGCATATTTATTTGGCACCACTCTGGCCATGATGTGCTCCAATTTTTCAACGTTTATTAAATCGAGGTTTCGTTTGTCATTACGGTACTGAGTTGTCACAGAAAAATCTTTACGAGATTGATAGAGAGTTGTTGCTAACCATGGCCTATTTCGTGCTGAACGCTTCACGGTCATGGGCGCTCCGCCGCACTTGTTAGTACTAGGTTCTAGTGAAGAGTAGTCCTCTGGCAAAATGGCCGGCTAAGGGCATCTTCAACGGCAATTTATAAATTTTCTCTCGTATTCGTTCGTGGGTCGGCGAATCAGTCCGTGGACAAGGATATGGGAGACCGTCATTCAATCGCAGTCGCATACATCCGGCATTTCATATTTTTTGTAAGTCCCCACGATCAAATAACTATATACATAGGGTACAAACGTTTAAATTGCCGCATGCAGCAGTACTTCAAACTTTAAAAAGTTTAAATATTACATCCCAACATTGTTTTCCCCTTTAAGCGCCAACTAATGCTTAATCAGATCTTACTTCGGCTGCCCATGAGTTGGTCGATATCGAATTTGTTGATGCATTTAAATAAACTCTTCAAATGTAGCTGGATTTTGGTCTGAAAGTTGGATATGGTCACCCCGTTCTCAAATTTTAGAGTTGCGGCAACATTGTCACCCTCATACTCGACGATCATGTTGCGCATGATCAAACAACATGTCATCACCTCCCACAAGGTCTCCGGATCCCATTATTTAGCAGGTCCATGAACAACTGCAAAACAGGCCCGCAGAACTCCAAATGCCCCCTCGACATCCTTTCTAGCTGCTTCTTGTCTTTGGGCAAAGTGAGCCTTTTTCTGGCCAACTAGGTTAGATGGGGTTGACAAAGGTAGCCCATAAAGGATAGGTACCGTCAACCAGATAGTAGCCCATGTTGTACTCATGTCCATCGACAATATAGTGGCAAGGAGGAGCTTTTCCTTCAGTCAGCCTCGCAAACAACGGTGATCGCTGCAACACATTGATGTCATTGTGAGATCTGGGCATGCCAAAGAAAGCGTACCAAATCCAAATATCTTGCGATGCAACTGCTTCAAGAATTATGGTGGGCATCTTAACATGACCCTGATATTGCCCTTGTAAAGCCTTCGGGCAGTTCTTCCATTTTCAATGCATGCAGTCAAGAAATCAAAGCAAACCTGACCACCCTCTTGCTTCTGAGATTGCCAAGAGCCTCTCGGTGTATGCCACGGTTGGTTCTCTTAGGTACTGAGGTCCGAACACCTCGACCACGGCAGTTGCAAACCTAACCATGGCATCTCCGCATGTGCTCTCAGACATCCATAGGTACTCGTGCCACGAATCAGCGACTGTGCCATATGCAAGCATCTGGAGTGCGGCCGTGCACTTCTGGAACCAGAGAACCCAATCGTTCCCATGGCGTCCTTCTTCAGGATGAAGTAGTCATCATAGGATCGGACGCCCTTGTACAAACGACCGAAGACAGTCTTGCGCATCCGATTACGCAAGCGAAAATGGTCAGCAAAGAGTGCATCAAGGGCAAAGTAGTCGGCCATCAGTGTCAAATGGCCGCGAGCCCTGTTGTGGTTGAGCACTCGATGACCCTTGATCAAGGCCTTGAAATTGAGAACACGCTCCGCGTCTTCAAGGACCGACTGCATCATCGCCGTCTCATCGGAGTACTCCTCATTCGGCGAGCCATCAGACGACCCAACAAACTGCTCGTATATGTACTCCAACTCGGAATCCATTGCTAGAAAGTAGAAGGGAAAATTGTTTTTAGCTCCAGTTTTAATCGAACAGTTGCCGGGCATGGTGAATATAGTAGTAGCGTATGGTACCTGGCGGGGTGGTCGGGGACAGGGGTTGAACGATGATACGTCTCCAACGTATCTATAATTTTTGATTGTTCCATGCTATTATATTATCTGTTTTGCATGTTTATGGGCTTTATTAAACACTTTTATATTATTTTTGGGACTAACCTATTAACCCAGAGCCCAGTGCTAGTTTCTGTTTTTCTCCTTGTTTCAGTGTTTCGCAGAAAAGGAATATCAAACGGAGTCCAAACGGAATGAAACCTTCGGAAAAGTTATTTTCGGAAAGAAAGCAATACGGGAGACTTGGAGTGCACGTCAGGGTATCAACAAGGAGCGCACGAGGCAGGGGGCGCGCCCACCCCCTGGGCGCGCCCTCCACCCTCGTGGGCCCCTCGTGGCTCCCCTTACCGACTTCTTTCACCTATATATTCCCATATACCCTAAAACCTTCGGGGAACAGAATATATCGGGAGTTCCGCCACGCAAGCCTCTCAGTAGCCACCAAAACCAATCGGGACCCTGTTCTCGCACCTGCCGAGGGGGGGGATCCCTCATCGGTGGCCATCTTCATCATCCAGCGCTCTCCATGACGATGAGTGAGTTTTTCACCCTCTGGGTTGTGTGTATGTACCAAGCGTAATGTGTTTGATCTATCTCTCTCTCTCTCTCTCTCTCTCTCTCTCTCTCGTGTTCTTGAGGTGATACGATCTTGATGTATCGCGAGCTTTGCTATTGTAGTTGGATCTTATCATGTTTCTCCCCCTCTACTCTCTTGTAATGGATTGAGTTTTCCCTTTGAAGTTATCTTATCGGATTGAGTCTTTAATGATTTGAGAACACTTGATGTATGTCTTGCGTGGGATAACCGTGGTGACAATGGGTTATTCTATTGATTCACTTGATGTATGTTTTGGTGATCAACTTGCGGGTTCCGCCCATGAACCTATGCATAGGGGTTGGCTTTGCGTTTCGTCTTGACTCTCCGGTAGAAACTACTGGGGCACTCTTTGAGGTTCTATGTGTTGGTTGAATATATGAATCTGAGATTGTGTGATGCATATCGTATAATCATACCCACAGATACTTGAGGTGACATTGGAGTATCTAGGTGACATTAGGGTTTTGGTTGATGTGTGTCTTAAGGTGTTATTTTACTACGAACTCTAGGGCTGTTTGTGACACATATAGGAATAGCCCAATGGATTGATTGGAAAGAATAACTTTGAGGTGGTTTCGTACCCTACCATAATCTCTTTGTTTGTTATCCGCTATTAGTGACTTTGGAGTGACTCTTTGTTGCATGTTGAGGGATAGTTATATGACCCAATTATGTTATTATTGTTGAGAGAACTTGCACTAGTGAAAGTATGAACCTAGGACTTGTTTCCTAGCATTGCAATACCGTTTACGCTCACTTTTACCACTTGCTACCTTGGTGTTTTTATATTTTCATATTACAAAAACCTATATCTACCATCCATATTGCACTTGTATCACCATCTCTTCGCCGAACTAGTGCACCTATATAATTTACCATTGTATTGGGTGTGTTGGGGACACAAGAGACTCTTTGTTATTTGGTTGCAGGGTTGCTTGAGAGACCATCTTCATCCTACGCCTCCCACGGACTGACAAACCTTAGGTCATCCACTTGAGGGAAATTTGCTACTGTCCTACAAACCTCTGCACTTGGAGGCCCAACAATGTCTACAAGAAGAAGGTTGCGTAGTAGACATCAAGCTCTTTTCTGGCGCCGTTGCCGGGGAGGTGAGTGCTTGAAGGTATATCTTTAGATCTTGCAATCGGATCTTTTTGTTTCTTGTTTTAGCACTAGTTTAGTTTATAAAAGAAAACTACAAAAAAATGGAATTGAGTCTACCTCATACGCTTCATCTTTTTAATGTCTTTCGTGAGTATGATGGAAAGGAAAATTGTGCCAAAGTGTTAGAAGAAGAATGCATTAAAATGTTTGGCACTAAATCTTTGAATGATGAGCATGATTGCAATGTTGTTAGTATGAACTCCTTGATTATCCATAGTACTAATGATAATTGCACTAGTTATGATGAAAATGTCTCCTATAAACATGTCAATTTTTCTGGAGTGCATTGGGTTTGCAAGTACATACCAAATAGGGAAGATAGATATGGAAAGAGGCATAAGCATTTAGAAACTAAATGGTTGCAAGAAAGGCTAAATGTGAGTGCTGAAAATTTAAAATATCTTTACCGTACTTGTGAACTGTGCAATCAACATGGTCATTTAAATTTCAAATGCAAATTGTTTCATGATCGAATCGTTTCCAAAAATTGTGATGACTTGATTTCCCTTGCACATCATAATGAACTTAGTTTGCTTTTGTGTTATGAAGAAATGAAACGTCAAACTAAGCATATTCCAGAATATAACCTTGAGAAATTCCTCGATATTGATCTAGAAGAAATTTATGTGTATTGTGCGGTGAATTGCATCGAAAGTCCTTATATTTCCAACTACCTAAAGAAAATTAAACAAATAGAAGATGAAGAGAATACTAACGAAAGGGAAGAGACTTCCCAATATTCTCCTATTATTTCTTATGATGAATCAGGTAACGAGGAGGAGCCTTCTATTCAACCAATCTCATTAATAAGGAGCTCCAAAAAGAGGATTGAACCCACACATGATGTGGTGAAGAAGAAGAAAAGAAAAAGGAAGAGAGGTAAAAGGATATCTCTCCCAAATAATGTTGCTCCTATTATTGTTGTGCCTCATGAAAATGAATCAAAAATAATTGTGGAAGATGATGCACTTGATGATGATCTCGTTATGCCTATTGCTTGTTGTGATGATTATGATTGGGAAGATAATGATACTTCTTATGATCTTGAAAAATCTTTTTGGCACTTGCTTGGAAGAATATGATAATTGCTATACTATTGGTGCTATCCATGCTATTAATGATGAGAGTGATTATGCTTATGATATGAAAAGGCCCAAGATTGGGGATGCTATGTTTGATGAAGATGATGTTTTTGAGAATATATTTGCTGAAATTAATGTTTGTCCCAAGCTTGGGGATGCTACGTTTAATGATGATATTTTTAGCCTCCCAAGTTTTGATATGCAAAGTTGTTATGATGATAGCATGCCTTCTACCTATGATGATTATATTGATGAAAGTGGGTTTGGAAGAGTGTCAACTTTAGGAAGTAATGATCCCACTATTTTGGAGGATGTTGAATCTTATAATATTTATGAAAGTGGATTTGGAGAGGTCATGACTTTATTTAGTGATGAGTCCACTATCTTGGAAGAGGTTTCAATCGATTATGATGGGAACAAAGTTGCTACTTATGATGATTATTGTGATAAAACTTATGCTATAAAGAGTAGTGATGATTATATTTATAAAACTTGTCATGATTGTGATTACCCTTTTTCTGAACATTACTCTTTTAATGTGGAAACAATTTATAGTATTCAAGTCTCTTATGATACTCCCACTATTTCGAATGAGAAGAATTTTGCTTATGTGGAGAGTAGTAAATTTTCTATGAAAGTAGATCATGAAAAGAATGCTTTAGGTGCTGGTTATATTGTTGAATTCATTCATGATGCTACTGAAAATTATTATGAGGGAGGAATATATGCTTGTAGGAATTGCAATAATATCAAGTTTCCTCTCTATGTGCTTAAAGTTTTAAAGTTATGCTTGTTTTGCTTTCCTATGCTAGTTGATTATTGTTCCCATAAGTTGTTTGCTCAAAAAATCCATATGCATAAGAAGTGGGTTAGACTTAAATGTGCTAGTAATATGCTTCATGATGCTCTCTTTATGTTTCAATTCTTATCTTTTATGTGAGCATCATTGAAATAATCATGCCTAGCTAGGGGCGTTAAACGTTAGCCTTGTTGGGAGGCAACCCAATTTTATTTTAGTTTCTTGATTTTTGGTTCTGTTTAGGAATAAATAATCTATCTAGATTATGCTTAGATGTGGTTTTGTGTTTTAATTAGTGTTTGTGCCAAGTAGAACCTTTGGGAAGACTTGAGTGAAGTCTTTATGATCATGCTGTAAAAAACAGAAACTTTAGCGCTCACGAGATTTGCTTCAACTTTTTACTGGAGAGTGCTATGAAGTTGATTCTTTTTGCAGATGATTACTAGACAAATTCCTTATGTTCATAAATTTATTTTAGAATTTTTGGAGTTCCATAAGTATACGTTTGATACATATTACTACAGACTGTTCTGTTTTTGACAGATTCTGTTTTTCGTGCGTTGTTTGCTTATTTTGATGAATCTATGCCTAGTAAGATAGTTTATAAACCATAGATAAGTTGGAATACAGTAGATTTAACACCAATAAAAATAAATAATGAGTTCATTACAGTACCTTGAAGTGGTGTTTTGTTTTCTTTCGCTAACTGAGCTCACGAGTTTTCTGTTGAGTTTTGTGTTGTGAAGTTTTCAAGTTTTGGGTAAAGATTCGCTGGACTATGGAATAAGGAGTGGCAAGAGCCTAAGCTTGGGGATGCCCAAGGCACCCCAAGGTAATATTCAAGGACAACCAAGAGCCTAACCTTGGGGATGCGGATGGCATCCTCTCTTTAAATCTTCGTTCATCAAGAACTTTACTTGGAGCTATATTTTTATTCACCACATGATGTGTTTTGCTTGGAGCGTCATGTCATTTTATTTTGTTTTGCTTGCTGTTTGAATAAAGTATCAAGATCTGGAATTCTTAAATGTTAGAGAATCTTCACATATTTGTATAATTATTCGACTACTCATTGATCTTCACTCATATCTTTTGGAGTAGTTTGTTGTTTGTTCTAGTGCTTCACTTATATCTTTTAGAGCAAGATGGTAGTTTTATTTTGAAGAAATAGATGAACTCTCATGCTTCACTTATATTATTTTGAGAGTCTTAAACAGCATGGTAATTTTCTTAAATTGGGAAATTAATCCTAAGAGAAGTTTGACTTGATGATTGTTTTGAGATATGGAGATAGTGATATTAAAGTTGTGCTAGTTGAGTAGTTGTGAATTGGGGAAATACTTGTGTTTAAGTTTGCAAGTCCCGTAACATGCACATATGGTAAACGTTGTGTAACAAATTTGAAACATGAGGTGTTATTTGATTGTCTTCCTTATGAGTGGCGGTCGGGGACGAGCGATGGTCTTTTCCTACCAATCTATCCCCCTAGGAGCATGCACGTAATGCTTGGTTTTGATGACTTGTAGATTTTTGCAATAAGTATGTGAGTTCTTTATGACTAATGTTGAGTCCATGGATTATACGCACTCTCACCCTTCCATCATTGCTAGCCTCTTCGGTACCGTGCATTGCCCTTTCTCACCTTGAGAGTTGGTGCAAACTTAGCCGGTGCATCCAAACCCCGTGATATGATACGCTCTATCACACATAAACCTCCTTATATCTTCCTCAAAACAGCCACCATACCTACCTATTATGGCATTTCCATAGCCATTCCAAGATATATTGCCATGCAACTTTCCACCGTTCCGTTTATTATGACACACTTCATCATTGTCATATTGCCTTGCATGATCATGTAGTTGACATCGTATTTGTGGTAAAGCCACCTTGCATAATTATCATACATGTCACTCTTGATTCATTGCCCATCCCCGTACACCGCCGGAGGCATTCATATAGAGTCATATCTTGTTCTAGTATCGAGTTGTGATCATTGATTAGTAAATAAATAGAAGTGTGATGATCATCATTAATAGAGCATTGTCCCAAAAAAGTAGAGAAAGGCCAAATAAAAAAAGGGGGAAGGCCCAAAAAAAGAACAAAAAAAGAGAAAATAAAAAGGAGCAATGCTACTATCCTTTTTCCACACTTGTGCTTCAAAGTAGCACCATGATCTTTATGACAGAGAGTCTCTTGTTTTGTCACTTTCATATACTAGTGGGAATTTTTCATTTTAGAACTTGGCTTGTACATTCCAACAATGGGCCTCCTCAAGTGCCCTAGGTCTTCGTGAGCAAGCAAGTTGGATGCAAACCCACTTAGTTTCTTTTGTTGAGCTTTCATACATTTATAGCTCTAGTGCATCCGTTGCATGGCAATCCCTACTCCTTGCATTGACATCAATTGATGGGCATCTCCCTAGCCCATTGATTAGCCGCGTCGATGTGAGACTTTCTCCTTTTTGTCTTCTCCACATAACCCCCTCATTATATTCTATTCCACCCGTAGTGCTACATCCATGGCTCACGCTCATGTATTGCGTGAAAGTTGAAAAAAGTTTGAGATTACTAAAGTATGAAACAATTGCTTGGCTTGTCATCGGGGTTGTGCATGATGAGAGCATTCTTGTGTGACGAAAATGGAGCATGACCAAACTATATGATTTTGTACGGATGAACTTTCTTAGGCCATGTTATTTTGAGAAGACATGATTGCTTAGTTAGTATGCTTGAAGTATTATTATTTTTATGTCAATATTAAACTTTTGTCTTGAATCTTATGGATCTGAATATTTTTGCCACAATAAAGAGAATTACATGGATAAATATGTTAGGTAGCATTCCACATCAAAAATTATGTTTTTATCATTTACCTACTCGAGGACGAGCAGGAATTAAGGTTGAGGATGCTTGATACGTCTCCAACGTATCTATAATTTTTGATTGTTCCATGCTATTATATTATCAGTTTTGGATGTTTATGGGCTTTATTAAACACTTTTATATTATTTTTGGGACTAACCTATTAACCCATTGCCCAGTGCCAGTTTCTGTTTTTCTCCTTGTTTCAGTATTTCGCAGAAAAGGAATATCAAACAGAGTCCAAACGGAATGAAACCTTCGGAAAAGTTATTTTCGGAAAGAAAGCAATACAGGAGACTTGGAGTGCATGTCAGGGGATCAACGAGGAGGGCACGAGGCAGGGGGGGCGCCCTCCACCCTCGTGGCTCCCCTTACCAACTTCTTTCGCCTATATATTCCCTACCCTAAAACCTTCGGGGAACAGAATAGATCGGGAGTTCCACCGCCGCAAGCCTCTGTAGCCACCAAAAACCAATCGGGACCCTGTTTCGGCACCCTGCCGGAGGGGGGATCCCTCACCGTGGCCATCTTCATCATCCCGGCGCTCTCCATGACGAGGAGGGAGTAGTTCACCCTCGGGGCTGAGGGTCTGTACCAGTAGCTATGTGTTTGATTTCTCTCTCTCTCTCTCTCTCTCTCTCTCTCTCTCTCGTGTTCTTGAGGTGATACGATCATGATGTATCGCGAGCTTTGCTATTGTAGTTGGATCTTATCATGTTTCTCCCCCTCTACTCTCTTGTAATGGATTGAGTTTTCCCTTTGAAGTTATCTTATCGGATTGAGTCTTTAATGATTTGAGAACACTTGATGTATGTCTTGCGTGGGATAACCGTGGTGACAATGGGTTATTCTATTGATTCACTTGATGTGTGTTTTGGTGATCAACTTGTGGGTTCCGCCCATGAACCTATGCATAGGGGTTGGCACACGTTTTCATCTTGACTCTCCGGTAGAAACTTTGGGGCACTCTTTGAGGTTCTATGTGTTGGTTGAATATATGAATTTGAGATTGTGTGATGCATATCGTATAATCATACCCACGTATACTTGAGGTGACATTGGAGTATCTAGGTGACATTAGGGTTTTGGTTGATGTGTGTCTTAAGGTGTTATTTTACTACGAACTCTAGGGATGTTTGTGACACTTATAGGAATAGCCCAATGGATTGATCGGAAAGAATAACTTTGAGGTGGTTTCGTACCCTACCATAATCTCTTTGTTTGTTCTCCGCTATTAGTGACTTTGGAGTGACTCTTTGTTGCATGTTGAGGGATAGTTATATGATCCAATTATGTTATTATTGTTGAGAGAACTTGCACTAGTGAAAGTATGAACCCTAGGCCTGTTTCCTAGCATTGGAATACCGTTTACGCTCACTTTTACCACTTGCTACCTTGGTGTTTTTATATTTTCATATTACAAAAACCTATATCTGCCATCCATATTGCACTTGTATCACCATCTCTTCGCCGAACTAGTGCACCTATACAATTTACCATTGTATTGGGTGTGTTGGGGACACAAGAGACTCTTTGTTATTTGGTTGCAGGGTTGCTTGAGAGAGACCATCTTCATCCTATGCCTCCCACGGATTGATAAACCATAGGTCGTCCACTTGAGGGAAATTTGCTACTGTCCTACAAACCTCTGCACTTGGAGGCCCAACAACGTCTACAAGAAGAAGGTTGCGTAGTAGACATCAAACGACGACGAAGGAGAAGCAGGGTGGAGCCCTGCTAGAGCGCCAAAGGTGACGAAGACGTAGAGTTCCGGCAAGGGTGTGGCGTGGCGGCCGGGGTAGTGGAGCGGCGGCGAAGGTAAAAGAGAAAGAAGGAAGAACAAAAATGGGGAGGATGGAGGCGTGGGTCCGGGAAGGGTCTTAGGTGGGCCGAGCGTGTCGGTGTCCTGCGTGTCTGTTGTCCGGACTCTCGAAAAGCTGTCCCACTTTTGTCTCAGTTTGCGGGAGAAAGTACGCCCGACCGCGCTATAGACCGATGCATTCCCGTGTTGGATGACTTCCGCGGTCCGGACAGCGTGATTCGAACGGATGCGGGCGGTTTGCAGGTCCGCCTTGAAGATGCCCTAATGCCTATCTAGCATTGTATGCCGGTGTTGTTGGCTTCTTTGCCTTTCTTCTATAAAGTTGATATGCGAAGGATTGGTGTATTCTCAAAAACGTTGTTGCTAACCATATTCCATGGTAACATGTAGCATACGTAAACCGGGGACCGACCCTTAAACTAAGAATATGCACGTTGGGTGAGTGAGCTCAGTCGGGTACACGTTACCTCCTCAATCTGGCCTAGTTTTGTTTCTTTCGTTCATGGGTCGTTGCTCTCTAGTCTTTTTATTGTTCCGGGTCCTCTTGCGATGATTGTTATGATGATCTTTTTTTGAGTTATTCTTAGCCATCACTGCACAAGTCAAGTCGTGTCGTAGTTGTACGACATATTGAGGTGGTACAATCACACTAAGAGAATATCCGATCTCTGCATAGCACAATTCACATGGTCAGCACATTCAACACAATCAAAAAGAATAAGGCCAAGATGGAGCAGATCCTATCAAAAGATTGCAATGTCATCCAGGATGAAAGAAAACCTCCCTAACTGCATATGCTTCAGCCGGTAGACGCCATTATAAAAAAGTCTCTGTTCTCCGGCCTCTGCAGGGTAGACCAAGTATCAAGTCATCGCGTACATGCATGAATAACCTTCATGGAGGATGAAAATCAATTTTTATAAACCAAATAATTTTAGGAAAGCCACAAAGCCCAACATAAGGTTGCCATCTGTAGCGACCTGATCCCAATGGACCATAGTCTCTGTGCTTAAGTGTCATCCCTAGATTGGTATTGCTGACACACACATTACTCGAGGATTTATAACAGAGTTCAATCACACACTTATTACATCGAGTGTCTCAAAAAGAGTACTTATTACAATAATACGGCTGAAGGCCATCTAAATAAGGTAACTTCGGAAGCATCGAAGATAAATGAGTCCATCCAACTCCAAAACTGAGTGCACGACAACGACCTAGCGCACCTTACTATTCGTCTGAAAATTCTACAACATGATACGTTGCAGCCATGTAGGTCAGCACATGGAATAACTTTCGTGGAGTTTCCCGACTTTTGGAGTTGTGCAGAACAGGTCTCTAATATTTGCTCCTTTTCCAGCCCAGAATTCCAACTGCCGGCATTTTCCCTCCTTATGTAAACCTTGTAAAATAAGAGAGAATAGGCATAAGTATTTTGACATAATGTGTAATAACGGCCCATAATGCAATAAATATCGATACAAAAGCATGATGAAAAATGGACGTATCAGGCTTCTATATCAACACCATAGCCTCTCCGATGATGTGTGAGTAGTTTATGTCAGACCTTCGGGTCCATAGTTATTAGCTAGATGGCTTGTTCTCTCTCGTTGGATCTCAATACAAAGTTCTCCGCGATTCCCGTGGAGATCTATTCGATGTAATCTTCTTTTGCGGTGTGTTTGTTGAGACCGATGAATTGTGGGTTTATGATCAAGTTTATCTATGAACAATATTTGAATCTTCTCTGAATTCTTTTATGTATGATTGGTTATCTTTGCAAGTCTCTTCGAATTATCAGTTTGGTTTGGCCTACTAGATTGATCTTTCTTGCAATGGGAGAAGTGCTTAGCTTTGGGTTCAATCTTGCGGTGTCCTTTCCCAGTGACAACAGGGGCAGCAAGGCACGTATTGTATTGTTGCCATCGAGGATAACAAGATGGGGTTTATATCATATTGCATGAGTTTATCCCTCTACATCATGTCACCTTACTTAAAGCATTACTCTGTTCTTTTGAACTTAATACTCTAGATGCATCTTTGGATAGCGGTCGATGTGTGGAGTAATAGTAGTAGATGCAGGCAGGAGTCGGTCTACTTGTCACGGATGTGATGCCTATATACATGATCATACCTAGATATTCTTATAACTATGCTCAATTCTATCAATTGCTCAACAGTAATTTGTTCACCCACCGTAATACTTATGCTCTTGAGAGAAGCCACTAGTGAAACCTATGGCCCCCAGGTCTATTTTCCATCATATTAATCTTCCAACACTTAGTTATTTTTATTGCCTTTTATTTTACTTTGCATCTTTATTATAAAAATACCAAAAATATTATCTTATCATATCTATCAGATCTCACTTTTGTAAGTGACCGTGAAGGGATTGACAACCCCTTTATTGCGTTGGTTGTGAGGTTTTTATTTGTTTGTGTAGGTGCGAGGGACTTGAGCGTGGCCTCCTACTGTATTGACACCTTGGTTCTCAAAAACTGAGGGAAATACTTACGCTACTTTACTGCATCACTCTTTCCTTTTCAAGCGAAAACCAACGCAGTGCTCAAGAGGTAGCAAGAAGGATTTCTGGCGCCGTTGCCGGGGAGTCCACGCAAAGGTCAACATACCAAGTACCCATCACAAACTCTTATCTCCCGCATTACATTATTTGCCATTTGCCTCTCGTTTTCCTCTCCCCCACTTCACCCTTGCCGTTTTATTCGCCCTCTCTTTTCCATTCGCCTCCCTCTTTCTTTTTGCTCCTCGCACTTTCTGCCGTTATGTTTGAAATTGGGGAAATTATTGTCGGTATGGACAATAACAATAACATGGAAAATTCTGATGCTCCTGCTGAAGAACCCCCTATCTTACATACAAAAAAATTCCGAATTGGTAGTGGTAATATTATTGGAAAAGGGGTTATTCAAGATTTCTTTACTTGTGCCGGTGCTTTGCCTTCTATGGGTAGTTCTATTCTTCATAGAACTAGTAGTCTTGCGGACGCTATTGCCATGCTTGTAGTTGAACTTGAAATGCAATTTATGCACATGCACCCTTGCATACAAAGGATTTTCCTAGAATTTTTTAATATTGAGCATTCTTCTGTTAAGCGTGCCGCTACTATCTTTTTGGCTCATGAGTTCAGATTTATAATAAAAGAGGCCAAAGAAATCTTTGCGCACTATAGGGTGGACGCTGGCCGTCCTCCCATAGAGACTATCTTATTTGATCAAGAGGAAATAATGCGTTTTCAATCTCTAGACTATGTTGCTTTTAATGAAACCTTAGAAAAAGGGTTCCTACCAATGTTCTAGTTGATAGAATTTCTGAACTTAATAATGATTGATCTTGGGGACTTCTGTCCCATTAAATTTAGCCCTTTTGATTACTTTTGCTTGCCTCAAAGAAAACTTGCTGCTAAACGTAGAGAATATGAAATGAGTTTTCGTGATCTATCCTATTATTATGGCAATACCTAGATCTATCCTTGCTTTTATGCCTAGCTAGGGGCGTTAAATGATAGCGCTTGTTGGGAGGCAACCCAATTTTATTTTAGTTTTTTTTGCTTTTTGATTCTGTTTAGGAATAAATATTTAATCTAGCCTCTGGTTAGATTTGTTTTTATGTTTTAATTAGTGTTTGTGCCAAGTTAAACCTATATGATCTTCTTGGATGATAGTTATTTGATCTTGCTGAAAATTCCAGAAACTTTCTGTTCACGAAAACAATTGTTAAAAATCACTAGAACATGATAAAATACTGATTCCAATTTCTGCTGATCAATAAACAAATTTTATAGGTCTTCCTGTTTTGGCTGAATTTTTTGAGTTCCAGAAGTTTGCGTTAGTTACAGATTACTACAGACTGTTCTGTTTTTGACAGATTCTGTTTTTCGTGTGTTGTTTGCTTATTTTGATGAATCTACGGCTAATAAAATAGTTAATAAACCATATAGAAGTTGGAATACAGTAGGTTTAACACCCATACAAATAAAGAATGAGTTCATTACAGTACCTTGAAGTGGTGTTTTGTTTTCTTTCGCTAACGGAGCTCACGAGATTTTCTGCTAAGTTTTGTGTTGTGAAGTTTTCAAGTTTTGGGTAAAAGATTTGATGGATTATGGAACAAGTAGTGGAAAGAGCCTAAGCTTGGGGATGCCCATGGCACCCCAAGATAATCTAAGGACACCAAAAAGCCAAAGCTTGGGGATGCCGGAAGGCATCCCTCTTTAAATCTACTTCCATCGGTAACTTTACTTGGAGCTATATTTTTATCCACCACATGATATGTGTTTTTCTTGGAGCGTCTTGTATGATTTGAGTCTTTGCTTTTTAGTTTACCACAATCATCTTTTCTGTACACACCTTTTGAGAGAGACACACATGATTCAGAATTTATTAGAATTCTCTATGCGCTTCGCATATATCTTTTGAGCTATATAGTTTTTGCTCTAGTACTTCACTTATATCTTTTAGAGCATGGTGGTGGTTTTGTTTTATAGAAACTATTATTCTCTCATGCTTCACTTATATTATTTTGAGACTCTTAAACAGCATGGTAATTTGCTTAAATTGGGAAATTAATCCTAATATGTTAGGTATTCAAGACTAGTAAAAACTTTCTTATGAGTGTGTTGAATACTAAGAGAAGTTTGATGCTTGATGATTGTTTTGAGATATGGAGGTATTGATATTAAAGTTGTGCTAGTTGAGTAGTTGTGAAATTGAGAAATACTTGTGTTGAAGTTTGCAAGTCCCGTAACAATGCACGTATGGTAAACGATATGTAACAAATTTGAAACATGAGGTTTTCTTTGATTGTCTTCCTTATGAGTGGCGGTCGGGGACGAGCGATGGTCTTTTCCTACCAATCTATCCCCCTAGGAGCATGGGCGTAGTGCTTGGTTTTTGATGACTTGTAGATTTTTGCAATAAGTATGTGAGTTCTTTATGACTAATGTTGAGTCCATGGATTATACACACTCTTACCCTTCCATCATTGCTTGCTTCTTCGGTACCGTGCATTGCCCTTTCTCACATTGAGAGTTGGTGCAAACTTCGCCGGTGCATCCAAACCCCGTGATATGATACGCTCTGTCACACATAAACCTCCTTATATCTTCCTCAAAACAGCCACCATACCTACCTATTATGGCATTTCCATAGCCATTCCGAGATATATTGCCATGCAACTTTCCACCGTTCCGTTTATCATGACACGTTCATCATTGTTATATTGCTTTGCATGATCATGTAGTTGACATCGTATTTGTGGCAAAGCCACCATTCATAATTTTTCATACATGTCACTCTTGATTCATTGCCTATCGATATATCACGGAGGCATTCATATAGAGTCATACTTTGTTCTAGTATCGAGTTGTAATCATTGAGTTGTAAATAAATAGAAGTGTGATGATCATCATTCATAGAGCATTGTCCCAAAAAAATAAAAAATAAAAAGAAGAGAAAAAAAGAGAAAGGCCAAATAAAAAAAGCGAGGCCCAAAAAAAGAGAAAATAAAAAGGGACAATGCTACTATCCTTTTTTTCCACACTTGTGCTTCAAAGTAGCACCATGATTTTCATGATAGAGAGTCTCTTGTTTTGTCACTTTCATATACTAGTGGAAATTTTTCATTATAGAACTTGGCTTGTATATTCCAACAATGGGCTTCCTCAAATGCCCTAGGTGTTCGTGAGCAAGCAAGTTGGATGCACACCCACTTAGTTTCTTTTGTTGAGCTTTTATGCATTTATAGCTCTAGTGCATCCGTTGCATGGCAATCCCTACTCCTTGCATTAACATCAATCGATGGGCATCTCCATAGCCCGTTGATTAGCCGCGTTGATGTGAGACTTTCTCCTTTTTGTCTTCTCCACATAACCCCCATCATTATATTCTATTCCACCCATAGTGCTATATCCATGGCTCACGCTCATGTATTGCGTGAAGATTGAAAAAGTTTGAGATTACTAAAGTATGAAACAATTGCTTGGCTTGTCATCGGGGTTGTGCATGATGAGAGCATTCTTGTGTGTGAAAATGGAGCATGACTAAACTATATCATTTTGTAGGGATGAACTTTCTTTGGCCATGTTATTTTGAGAAGACATAATTGCTTAGTTAGTATGCTTGAAGTATTATTACTTTTATGTCAATATTAAAATTTTATCTTGAATCTTTCAGATCTGAATATTCAAACCACAATTAAGAAGGTTACACTAAAAAATATGCCAAGTAGCATTACGCATCAAAAATTCTGTTTTTATCATTTACATACTCGAGGACGAGCAGTAATTAAGCTTGGGGATGCTTGATACGTCTCCAACGTATCTATAATTTTTGATTGCTTTATGCTATATTATATTCTGTTTTGGATGATTAATGGGCTTTGTTATACACTTTTATATAATTTTTGGGACTAACCTATTTACCGGAGGCCCGACCCAAATTGCTGTTTTTTTGCCTATTTCAGTGTTTCGCAGAAAAAGAATATAAAACAGTGTCCAAACGGAATGAAACCTTCAGGAACGTGATTCTCTGAACAAACGTGATCCAGAGGACTTGGAGTCTACGTCAAGAAATCAACCAGGAGAGCACGAGGCAGGGGGCGGCCTACCCCCCCGGGCGCGTCCTCCACCCTCATGGGGCCCACGTTGCTCCACCGACGTACTTCTTCCTCCTATATATACCTATGTACCCCAAACCAATAGAGGCATCCACGAAAACCTAATTCCACTGCCGCAACCTTCTGTACCCGTGAGATCCCATCTTGGGGCCTTTTCCGGTGTCCTGCCGGAGGGGGCATTGATCACGGAGGGCTTTGATGACCCACAAGTATAGGGGATCTATCGTAGTCCTTTCGTTAAGTAAGAGTGTCGAACCCAACGAGGAGCAGAAGGAAATGATAAGCGGTTTTCAGCAAGGTATTCTCTGCAAGCACTGAAATTATAGGTAACAGATAGTTTTGTGTAAGATATTGGTAACGAGCAACAAGTAACAAAAGTAAATAAAGTGCAGCAAGGTGGCCCAATCCTTTTTGTAGCAAAGGTCAAGCCTGGACAAACTCTTATATAGAGAAAAACGCTCCCGAGGACACATGGGAATTATCGTCAAGCTAGTTTTCATCACGTTCATGTGATTCACGTTCGGTACTTTGATAATTTGATATGTGGGTGGACCGGTGCTTGGGTGCTGTCCTTATTTGGACAAGCATCCCACTTATGATTAACTCCTATTGCAAGCATCTGCAACTACAAAAGAAGTATTAAGGTAAACCTAACCATAGCATGAAACATATGGATCCAAATCAGCCCCTTACGAGCAACGCATAAACTAGGGTTTAAGCTTACGCCACTCTAGCAACCCATCATCTACTTATTACTTCCCAATGCCTTCCTCTAGGCCCAAATAATGGTGAAGTGTCATGTAGTCGACGTTCACATAACACCACTAGAGGAGAGACAACATACATCTCATCAAAATATTGAACGAATACCAAATTCACATGACTACTAATAGCAAGACTTCTCCCATGTCCTCAGGAACAAACGTAACTACTCACAAAGCATATTCATGTTCATAATCAGAGGAGTATTAATATGCATATAGGATCTGGACATATGATCTTCCACCAAATAAACCAACTAGCATCAACTACAAGGAGTAATCAACACTACTAGCAACCTACAGGTACCAATCCCAGACTTGGAGACAAGAATTGGATACAAGGGATGAACTAGGGTTTGAGAGGAGATGGTGCTGGTGAAGATGTTGATGGAGATTGCTCTCTCCCGATGAGAGGAGCGTTGGTGATGACGATGGCGGTGATTTCCCCCTCCCGGAGGGAAGTGTTCCCGGCAGAACAGCTCTGCCGGAGCCCTAGATTGGTTCCGCCAAGGTTCCGCCTCGTGGCGGCGGAGTCTCGTCCCGAAAGCTTGCTTATGATTTTTCTTCGGACGAAAGACTTCATATAGCAGAAGATGGGCACCGGAGGGCCAACAGGGGCCCACGAGGCAGGGGGCGCGCCCAGGGGGTAGGGCGCGCCCCCACCCTCGTGGCCAGGGTGTGGGCCCCCTCTGGTATTTCTTCCGCTCAGTATTTTTTATTATTTCCAAAAATAACTTTCGTGGTGTTTCAGGACTTTTGGAGTTGTGCAGAATAGGTCTCTAATATTTGCTCCTTTTCCAGCCCAGAATTCTAACTGCCGGCATTCTCCCTCCTTATGTAAACCTTGTAAAATAAGAGAGAATAGGCAATTGCAATTTATCATAACATCAGAAAGAGTCTATGTCAGAGCTTTCTAGCAAGTCCACATACTCAACTATCATTTAGTCTTTCATAATTGCTAACACTCACGCAATACTTGTGGTTACGGAGTTTTAATCGGACACAGAGAAAGATAGGGGCTTATAGTTTCGCCTCCCAACCTTTTACCTCAAGGGTAATGTCAACAATAATAATTCATGCTAACCCACATCCAATTAGATATATATATATATATATATATATATCAGGATCTTTCCAACATACTATGCTTGCCAAAGGATAAAATGTAAAAAAGGAAAGGTGAAGATCACCTTGACTCTTGCATAAGGTAGAAGATAATAATAAAAGATAGGCCCTTCGCAGAGGGAAGCAAAGGTTGCCATGCGCTTTCAAGGTTGGATGCACAAAATCTTAATGCGAAAGAACGTCACTTTATATTGCCACTTATGATATAGACCTTTATTATGCAGTCTGTCGCTTTTATTTCTTCCACATCACAAGATCGTATAAAGCTTATTTCCTCCACACCAATCAATCATACATATTTAGAGAGCAATTTTATTGCTTGCACCGATGACAACTTACTTGAAGGATCTTACTCAATCCATAGGTAGATATGGTGGACTCTCATGGCAAAACTGGGTTTAAGGGTTTTTGGAAGCACAAGTAGTATCTCTACTTGGTGCAAAGAATTTGCTGGCATGAGGGGGAAAGGCAAGCTCAACATGTTGGATGATGCATGACAATATACTTTATCTCAGATATAAGAAAACATAACCCATTACGTTGTCTTCCTTGTCCAACATCAACTCTTTAGCATGTCATATTTTAATGAGTGCTCCCAATCGTAAAAGATGTCCAAGATAGTATATTTATATGTGAAACCTCTCTTTCTTTATTACTTCCTATTAATTGCAACGATGACCAAAGCTATGTTTGCCAACTCCCAACAATTTTTAATCATCATACTCTTTCTATGTGAAGTCATTACTCTCCATAAGATCAATATAATCTCTCTATTTCTTTTTATTCTTTTCTCTTTTCTTTTATTCACTCAAGATCATAGCAAGATAATAAAGCCCTTAACTCAACACTAATCTTTATTATATAGCTCACGGACTCGATTACATAAAGGGATCATAGAGAAAAACTCAAAACTAGATCATACCAAAACTTTATTCTACTAGATCAAGATACTACTAATAGGATCGAACTAAGAAAAACAGTAAAGATAGGATATGTGATGGTGATACGATACCGGGGCACCTCCCCCAAGCTTGGCAGTTGCCAAGGGGAGTGCCCATACCCATGTGATTATATCTCTTTTGCTGGTGAAGGGATTGTTGATGATGTAGGCTTGTCGTCCGTCTTCCAAGGCATGGGCTCACCATCATAGAAGGATGATTGAGTCTCCGGGATCCTTAAATCTGCAGCCAAACTCATCCTCTAGAATCTATATTCATGCTCACAGTTTTGGTTTTGCAGGTCATAGATTTGGGCTTGGAGGTGCTCGATTTTCTCGTGGAGCTTGAGGATGGCCTCCCCAATGTCCTTGGCATCCAGCTTGTGGTTGTTAGTGAAATCCGTGATCATTATGTGATTGGAGTCAAGTCCATGCTCCACCATCTCCTGGCACTTGAAAACTTGTTGCTCCATTGCTTCAAGCCTTATCTCCACGCTTCTGGTCCTCCGTGGTCCCTCAACATCGCGGATGTGCAGCACCCCCTCATGCATCTCAATGGTTTGAGGGTGTTGCAGCACCTCCGCGAGGTAGGGATTGATGACCTTCTCGAAGAACTTGTCCTTGGGGGCACTTGGAGACGTCATGATGATCTAGATCTGTTAGAAAAATAGCTCGAAACAAGAACAGAGGATATTTGCGTGATACGGGAGTCAAAACCTTCGGGAGATTATATAATGAATTTTTACCGACCAAAATACATATCGTGCAAGGAAACGGAGTCCGGAGAGCACACGAGGTGCCCACGAGGCAGGGGGCGCGCCCAGGGGGTAGGGCGCGCCCTCCACCCTCGTGGAGGCCTCGTGTCCTTCCCGGACTGCTTCTTATCTTTCTATTTTTCTAAATATTCTAAAACGGAGAAAAATTGCCTTTAGAACTGTTTTGGAGTCGGGTTTTTTACCGTACCACATACCTATTCCTTTTCGGAGTCTGAAGCGTTCCGGAAAGTGTCCCTTATGTATTCCTCCGGGGTTATGGTTTCAATAACATTGGTTTCAACATTTACAGGATTACCTGAGATATAATTTTTGATTCTTTGACCGTTCACCACCTTCGGATTTGTGCCTTCGGAGTTGTTGATTTTTATGGCAGCGGAACGATAGACCTCCTTGATAACATAAGGGCCTTCCCATTTAGAGAGAAGTTTTCCTGCAAAAAAATCTTAAACGAGGGTTGTATAGCAATACATGATCACCTACATTAAACTCACGCTTTTGTATTTTTTTGTCATGCCATCTTTTAACTTTTTCTTTAAACAACTTGGCATTCTCATAGGCCTAGGTTCTCCATTCATCGAGTGAGCTAATTTCAAATAACCTCTTCTCACCGGCAAGTCTGAAATCATAATTGAGTTCTTTAATAGCCCAATAAGCCTTATGTTCTAGTTCGAGAGGTAAGTTACATGCTTTTCCATAAACCATTTGTACGGAGACATACCCATAGAATTTTTATATGCAGTTCTATAAGCCCATAATGCATCATCAAGTTTCTTGGACCAATTCTTTCTAGATCTATTAACAGTCTTTTGCAAAATTTATTTGAGCTCTCTATTACTCAATTCTACTTGACCACTAGACTGTGGGTGATAAGGAGATGCAATTCTATGATTAACATCATACTTAGCAAGCATTTTACGGAAAGAACCATGAATAAAATGTGAACCACCATCAGTCATTAAATATCTAGGGACTCCAAACCTCGTAAAAATAACTTCCTTAAGCATCTTAATAGAGGTGTTATGATCAGCACTACTAGTTGGAATAGCTTCTACCCACTTAGTAATGTAATCAACAACAACTAAAAAATGTGTGTATCCATTGGAGGCAGGAAAAGGTCCCATATAATCAAAGCCCCAAACATAAAATGGTTCAATAACAAGTGAATAATTCCTAGGCATTTCTTGACGTCTACTAATATTACCAATTCTTTGACATTCATCACAAGATAAAGCAAACTTACGGGCATCCTTGAAGAGAGTAGGCCAATAAAAACTGGATTGCAATACCTTATGTGCAGTTCTGTCTCCGGTGGTGCCCTCCATAAGCCTCGGAGTGACACTTGCGTAGGATCTGTTCCTGTTCATGCTCAGGTACACAACGCCTAATAACACCATCTACTCCTTCTTTATAAAGATGTGGGTCATCCCAGAAGTAATGTCTTAAATCATAGAAAAACTTTTTCTTTTGTTGGTATGTGAAACTAGGTGGTATGAATTTAGCAACGATGTAATTAGCATAATCAGCATACCATGGAGTAGTACGAGAAGCCTTTATGATATTTAATTGTTCATCAGGAAAGCTATCATCAATAGGTAGTGGGTCATCAAGAACATTTTCTAACCTAGACAAGTTGTCTACAACAGGGTTCTCAACTCCCTTTCTATCAATAATATGCATATCAAATTCTTGTAACAAGAGAACCCATCTAATAAGTCTAGGTTTAGCATCTTTCTTTTCCATAAGATATTTAATAGCGGCATGATCAGTGTGAATAGTTACTTTAGAATCAACAATATAAGGTCTAAACTTATCACAAGCAAATACAACTGGTAAGAATTCTTTTTCGGTAGTAGCATAATTTCTCTGGGCATTGTCTAGAGTTTTACTAGCATACTGAATAACATTTAATTTCTTATCAACTCTTTGCCCTAGAACAGCACCTACAACATAATCATTAGCATCACACATAATTTCAAAAGGTAAATTCCAATCAGGTGGCTGAACAATAGGTGCAGAGATCAATGCTTTCTTAAGTATTTCAAATGTTTCTACACAATCATCATCGAACACAAATGGTATATCTTTTTGTAATAAATTAGTCAGAGGCCGAGAATTTTTTGAGAAGTCCTTAATGAACCTCCTATAAAAACCGGCGTGACCAAGGAAACTTCTTATACCTTTGATGTCCTTGGGACATGGCATCTTTTCAATAGCATCAACCTTGGCTTTATCAACCTCAATACCTCTTTCAGAAACTTTATGCCCCAAGACAATACCTTCATTAACCATAAAGTGGCACTTCTCCCAATTCAAGACAAGGTTAGTTTCTTCACATCTCTGGAAAACTCGATCAAGGTTGCTTAAGCAATCATCAAAAGAGGATCCATAGGCGGAGAAATCGTCCATGAAAACCTCACAAATCTTTTCACAAAAGTCAGAGAATATAGCCATCATGCATCTTTGGAAGGTAGCAGGTGCATTACATAAACCAAAAGGCATACGTCTATAAGCAAAAGTACCGAAAGGGCAAGTAAAAGTGGTCTTTGATTGATCATCGGCTGACACAGGTATTTGAGAGAAACCAGAATAACCATCTAGAAAGCAAAAATGTGTATGTTTGGATAATCTTTCTAGCATTTGATTGATAAAAGGTAAGGGGTAATGATCCTTTTTAGTAGCTTTATTTAATTTATGGAAATCAATTACCATCCTCAGAACTTTGTAATAATTCTTTGCGGAATCAATTCATCTTTATCATTAGGAATGACAATAATACCTCCCTTCTTAGGGACACAATGGATAGGACTTACCCACTGACTATCAGTAACGGGATAAATTATACCTGCCTCAAGGAGCTTTAGTATTTCCTTTCTTACCACTTCTTTCACCTTAGGATTCAGCCGTCGTTGGTGATCACGAACTGGTTTGGCATCTTTCTGCAAATTTATTTTTTGCTGGCATAGAGTGGGACTAATGCACTTAAGATCATCAAGGGTATATCCAATAGAAGCACGGTGTTTCTTCAGAGTTTTCAATAATCTCTCTTCTTCATGCTCTGAAAGGTTAGCACTAATAATAACAGGATATATCTTTTTCTCATCAAGATAAGCATATTTAAGAGTATCAGGTAATGGTTTGAGCTCAAACACGGGATCACCCTTGGGTGGAGGGGGATCCCCTAGGATTTCAACAGGCAAATTGTGTTTCAGGATGGGTTAATATTTGAAGAATACTTCATCTATTTCCCTTCTTTCATTCATAAACATATCATTTACATGGTCTAGCAAATATTGTTCTAAAGGATCACTAGGAGGCACGACAATAGAAGCAAGACCAATAATTTCATCTTTACTAGGCAATTCCTCTTCACCGTCTACGAAATTTAGAGAAATTAAAGTCATGAGACATATCACCTAAACCAATAGTAACAACATCCTTTTCGCAATCTATCTTAGCATTAACTGTGTTTAAGAAGGGTCTACCCAAAATAATGGGACAAAAGCTATCTTGTGGGGAACCAAGAACAAGAAAATCAGCAGGATATTTAGTTTTCCCACACAAGACTTCAACATCTCTAACAATTCCCATTGGTGATATAGTATCTCTATTGGCAAGTTTAATTGTGACATCAATATCTTCTAACTCGGCCGGTGCAATATCATGCATAATTTCTTTGTATAAGTCAATAGGTATTGCACTAGCACTAGCACCCATATCACACAAGCCATGATAACAATGATCTCCTATTTTAACAGAAATAACAAGTATGCCTACCATAGGTCTATGTTTATCTTTAGCACAAGGTTTGGCAATTCTAGCAGCTTCATCACAGAAATAAATAACATGCCCATCAATATTATCAGACAAGAGATCTTTAACAATAGCAATATTAGGTTCAACTTTAACTTGCTCAGGAGGTGTATAGGTTCTAATATTGCTTTTACGAACCACAGTTGAAGCTTTAGCATGATCTTTTATCCTAACAGGAAAATGTGGTTTCTCAACATAAGCAGTAGGAACAATAGGATCATTATAAGTGATAGTATTTTCTTCAAATTTAATAGGTGCAACTAATTTTACTTCTATGGGAGGATGATATTTAAACCACTTCTCTTTAGGGAGATCAACATGAGTAGCAAAAGATTCACAAAAGGAAGCTACTATCTCAGTGTCAAGTCCATATTTAGTGCTAAATTTACGGAAAACATCGGTATCCATAAAAGATTTAACTCAACCAAACTTAGGTGTCATACCTGACTCCTTACCTTCGTCGAGATCCCAACCTTCAGAGTTGCGTTTAATTCTTTCCAATAAATCCCATTTGAATTCAATAGTCTTCATCATAAAAGAACCAACACAAGAAGTATCGAGCATGGTGCGATTGTTATCAGAAAGCCGAGCATAAATTTTTTGAATAATTATTTCTCTTGGTAGTTCATGATTGGGGCATGAATATAACATTGATTTAAGATTCCCCCAAGCTTGAGCGATGCTTTCTCCTTCGCGAGGCCAAAAATTATATATATAATTGCGATCACGATGAACAAGATGCATAGGATAAAACTTCTGATGAAATTCCAATTTCAATCGTTTGTAGTTCCATGATCCCATATCATCACATAGCCTATACCATGTCAATGCATCTCCCTTCAAAGATAAAGGAAAGACCTTCGTCTTAATAACATCATCGGGCACACTGC
Source organism: Aegilops bicornis (assembly GCA_021605145.1). Classification (NCBI taxonomy): domain Eukaryota; kingdom Viridiplantae; phylum Streptophyta; class Magnoliopsida; order Poales; family Poaceae; genus Aegilops; species Aegilops bicornis. The sequence goes on from CM038670.1 coordinate 345,641,849, forward strand.
AAGCTTAAATAATCCACAAACTTCATCCACATATATTAGGTGCTCATCAGGATGCATTGTTCCGTCTCCTGCAAAAGGATTAGCTAGCAGTTTTCTATCATACCGAAGGAATCTCAAAGTAAACATTTTCATTTTCAGTAGGTTCAGAGGTTGAGGAGCAACTCTTTGCTCTCTTGGGGTGAAGACACCCGAACAAGCCCCTCAGAGGATTACTTTCCATAGTAACAAGTGACAGTAAATTTCAGCACACTATAAAATTTTCCTTACCAAATTCCACCTACCAAAGGCACTTCACTCCCCGGCAACGGCGCCAGAAAAGAGTATTTGATGACCCACAAGTATAGGGGATCTATCATAATCCTTTCGATAAGTAAGAGTGTCGAACCCAACGAGGAGCAGAAGGAAATGATAAGCGGTTTTCAGCAAGGTATTCTCTGCAAGCACTGAAATTATAGGTAACAAATAGTTTTGTGATAAGATAATTGGCAACGAGCACCAAGTAACAAAAGTAAATAAAGTGCAGCAAGGTGGCCCAATCCTTTTTGTAGCAAAGGACAAGCCTGGACAAACTCTTATATAGAGAAAAACGCTCCCGAGGACACATGGGAATTATCGTCAAGCTAGTTTTCATCACGTTCATATGATTCACGTTCGGTACTTTGATAATTTGATATGTGGGTGGACCGGTGCTTGGGTGTTGTCCTTACTTGGACAAGCATCCCACTTATGATTAACTCCTATTGCAAGCATCCGCAACTACAAAAGAAGTATTAAGGTAAACCTAACCATAGCATGAAACATATGGATCCAAATCAGCCCTTACGAAGCAACGCATAAACTAGGGTTTAAGCTTCATCACTCTAGCAACCCATCATCTACTTATTACTTCCCAATGCCTTCCTCTAGGCCCAAATAATGGTGAAGTGTCATGTAGTCGACGTTCACATAACACCACTAGAGGAGAGACAACATACATCTCATCAAAATATCGAGCGAATACCAAATTCACATGACTACCGATAGCAAGACTTCTCCCATGTCCTCGTGGAACAAACGTAACTACTCACAAAGCATATTCATGTTCATAATTAGAGGAGTATTAATATACATATAGGATCTGAACATATGATCTTCCACCAAATAAACCAACTAGCATCAACTACAAGGAGTAATAAACACTACTAGCAACCTACAGGTACCAATCCCAGACTTGGAGACAAGAATTGGATACAAGGGATGAACTAGGGTTTGAGAGGAGATGGTGCTGGTGAAGATGTTGATGGAGATTTCCCTCTCCCGATGAGAGGATCGTTGGTGATGACGATGGCGGTGATTTCCCCCTCACGGAGGGAAGTGTCCCCGGTAGAACAGCTCTGCCGGAGCCCTAGATTGGTTCCGCCAAGGTTCCGCCTCGTGGCGGTGGAGTCTCGTCCCGAAAGCTTGCTTATGATTTTTGTTCGGACGAAAGAATTATATAGCATAAGATGGGCACCGGAGGGCCAACAGGGGGCCCACGAGGCAGGGGGCGCGCCCAGGGGGTAGGGCGCGCCCCCACCCTCGTGGCCAGGGTGTGGGCCCCCTCTGGTATTTCTTCCGCTCAGTATTTTTTATTATTTCCAAAAATAACTTTCGTGGAGTTTCAGGACTTTTGGAGTTGTGCGTAACAGGTCTCTAATATTTGCTCCTTTTCCAAATTGAATTCCAACCGGCATTTTCCTCCTTATGTAAACCTTGTAAAATAAGAGAGAATAGGCATAAGTATTTTGACATAATGTGTAATAACGGCCCATAATGCAATAAATATCGATACAAAAGCATGATGCAAAATGGACGTATCAGGCTTCTATATCAACACCATAGCCTCTCCGATGATGTGTGAGTAGTTTACGTTAGACCTTCGGGTCCATAGTTATTAGCTAGATGGCTTGTTCTCTCTCTTTGGATCTCAATACAAAGTTCTCCACGATTCTCGTGGAGATCTATTCGATGTAATCTTCTTTTGCGGTGTGTTTGTTGAGACCGATGAATTGTGTGTTTATGATCAAGTTTATCTATGAACAATATTTGAATCTTCTCTGAATTCTTTTATGTATGATTGGTTATCTTTGCAAGTCTCTTCGAATTATCAGTTTGGTTTGGCCTACTAGATTGATCTTTCTTGCAATGGGAGAAGTGCTTAGCTTTGGTTTCAATCTTGCGGTGTCCTTTCCCGGTGACAACGGGCAGCAAGGCACGTATTGTATTGTTGCCATCGAGGATAACAAGATGGGGTTTATATCATATTGCATGAGTTTATCCCTCTACATCATGTCACCTTACTTAAAGCATTACTCTGTTCTTTTGAACTTAATACTCTAGATGCATGCTGGATAGCGGTCGATGTGTGGAGTAATAGTAGTAGATGCAGGCAGGAGTCGGCGTGATGCCTATATACATGATCATACCTAGATATTCTCATAACTATGCTCAATTCTATCAATTGCTCAACAGTAATTTGTTCACCCACCGTAATACTTATGCTCTTGAGAGAAGCCACTAGTGAAACCTATGGCCCCCGGGTCTATTTTCCATCATATTAATCTTACAACACTTAGCTATTTTTATTGCCTTTTATTTTACTTTGCATCTTTATTATAAAAATACAAAAAATATTATCTTATCATATCTATCAGATCTCACTTTCATAAGTGACCGTGAAGGGATTGACAACCCCTTTATTGCGTTGGTTGCGAGGTTTTTATTTGTTTGTGTAGGTGCGAGGGACTTGAGCGTGGCCTCCTGCTGGATTGATACCTTGGTTCTCAAAAAATGAGGGAAATACTTACGCTACTTTACTGCATCACCCTTTCCTCTTCAAGGGAATACCAACACAGTGCTCAAGAGGTAGCAATGAGAAGGTTCCTCCAACTCAATCCCAAATTAATAATTATAACCCATCAAATTCATTAAGTAACATGATGAGATCAAATCAATAATTCAAGTACCAGATAGTCTAGATGTTCATAACCGGGGACACGGCTAGCCATGATTAGTTTGTACACTCTGCAGAGATTTGCGCACTTTTCGCCACAAGACCAGATCTCCTCCATTGAATTTCTTGCATTACAGGTGCTTGAGAAAATGATGATCGAGACACAGTCTTTTCGAAGCATTAACTCTTTACTCTGGGTAGACAGTACCACCTACTTCCCCTACATCTGCTAGCCTACCATTGAAAGAGGTCACACAACATACTCAACTATGCCAGAGCCCATAATGGCTTGTGGCTGCAACCGGAAGTTTCTAGAATTAATAATCTTATGATCCCTTCGAGCCTACGTGGCATTCCATTGGATGATCACACGGGTACTCCGGGATATCCTAGGACATCACTGGATTGCTCCAGGTGCCCGCAACCAATCCACCCAGATGTGTATTAAAGTAGCCACCTTAAGTTACCCTTAATTAAGATTACTCTTGCAACATTCATGAATCTCACATACCAATCCATGTCTACGAGCATAGCAAGCAATATGAGCATAACGTATATTCCCAGGGTTGATAAAGGACAACAGGTTCCTACCTCAGCAACTACTTCTCAAAATACACATGTTACCAATCCTACTCATGCAATGTTTGAGGGTTGAAACTAATGCATAAAAACTGGGTAATAAAGGGATATGATCAAAGTGTTACTTGCCTTGCTGACGATCGGAAAACCCTAGAGATTCGTAGTAGCAAGCCTCGCACTTTGGATACTCTATCGTGAACAAACAATAGCATACATAAGAACTCAAGCATAAGATGCAAAGGTAAAACATAATAAAAGATCTAAACAGAAAGATCAAGTGAAGAACTTCGATTTGCAAAAAGAATCGATCAAATCGGAATTACGAAACTCAAACTACGATCAAAAGAAGTTCGAAATCAAATCTGCTTGAAACCAAATTTTAAATTTTCAAAAACATGTTCAAGTTGATTATCTGAACAAAAGAAAACAAGAAGAAGAATTTGGCGTTGGTTTCGTTGGATTTGGATAGGCGAGCAAAAAGTTGTGTGGGTTTAAAGATCAAGGACTAATCTGTAAGAAAACTAATTGTGGATAGGTCCCTGGCTGGAAATAAAAAGAAAAATCTAATGAATGAATGTTCGCTACAGAACCTAATCTAATGAAAACTGTTCGCTACAGAAACGTAACGAACAAACGTTCGCAAAATAACAACGGATCGGAAAAACCAAAGAAAACCTAACCCTAAAAATAAAAGCCTGGCGGTTTTGGGATTCAGGCTGGCACGGAGAAAACCGCGGCGACGGCGGATCGGCGAGGCGGCTCGAGCTCTGACTAGCGGCGGCGGCGTGGCGTATGGCGAGCGGCGGCGGCGGCGGCTCGATGGGGAGGAGAGGGCCGGGCCTCGGCGCTATATAAAGAGGCCGGGGGTGCTTGGAGGAGGGGGCAAGGCGGCGGGGAGGCGGAGTCCGAGTCGGACTCGAGCGCCGGCGGCGAGCGGGACTCCGTCGAGGGGACGAGGGCAAGCGGTGGCGGGTCGCGACTGGCGCTAAGGCCCCGATTTCGGTGGGAGACTTCTAAAAAAAATTGCCGCAAAGAAAAATCCAAAATAAATAAAATAAAAATCCTAAAATTCCAGAAATAATTTTCGTCGTCCTCTTCTAATATTTGGGACAAAGTGAACATTTTTCTGGACTAAATGCAATTTTTAAAAATGCATATTTCCCCTAATTTAATAAAATTCAACCGAATAAAAGTTCAAATAAAATTCAAATAAATATAATTTTGTTCAAAATTAAATTTCCAATACTTCCTAGCTGTTTTGAAGAAGTCATATTATCTTCTCTCATTGATTTAAATTGAAATAATTGGAAAAATAATTTCAAATAAAACACTTTGATCCAATTTACCAATTTTTGAAAATTCAAAAATGGATTTTTTTAAACCTCCAACTATCTCAATTGGTCCTTGAGTTTCTTAAGGTTTCTAGGATCAAAACTCCAAATAAAACCAATTACAAAATGCACAAATCATGGATGCATATGATGACCTAATGATTAACATCCAAATTGAAAATTGGGATGTTACAACCTACCCCCCTTAAGATTAATCTCACCCTTGAGATTCGGGTGGGCTAGCAAAAAGGTGTGGGTGGTCTTTCCGGAGGTCTTCTTCTCGCTCCCAGGTGGCTTCCTCCTCGGTATGGTGGCTCCACTGAACTTTGCAAAACTTGATGACCTTGTTGCGTGTAACTCGGTTGGCAAACTCGAGAATCTTGACGGGTTTCTCCTCATAGGTTAGGTCACTCTCCAACTGAATTGCTTCCAGGGGCACTGTGTCCCTCAGAGGAATATAAGCCATCTCTACATGGCATTTCTTCAACTGGGAAACGTGAAACACATCATGAACTCCTGACAAACCTTCGGGTAACTCCAACTTGTAGGCAACCTCACCCATACGTTCCCAAACTCGGCATGGTCCTACAAATCATGGTGCTAACTTTCCTTTGACTCCAAATCGTTTAACTCCTCGGAGTGGTGACACACGAAGATATGCTCTGTCTCCGATTTCATAGGCTACCTCCTTGCGTTTAGTATCAGCATAACTCTTCTGCCTGGACTGAGCTACTTTGAGTCTATCTCGAATCAACTTGACTTTCTCCTCAGACTCTCTGATTAAATCTGGCCAGAACAACTGTCAATCTCCAACTTCATCCCACATCAATGGTGTCCTACACCTCCTAAGCTTCGAAAGGGACCATCTTCAAACTAGCTTGGTAGCTGTTGTTATATGAGAACTCTGCGTAAGGTAAATTATCATCCCAACTAGATCCATAATCTAGCGCACAGGCTCTCAACATGTCCTCCAGAATCTGGTTGACTCTCTCGGTCTGTCCATCTGTCTATGGATGAAAGGTTGTACTGAACTCTAGCCTGGTACCCAAAGTCTGGTGTAACTGATTCCAAAATTTCGAGGTAAACTGTGTTCCTCTATCTGATATGATGGTCCTCGGAACTCCATGCAGACATACGATCCTGGTCATATATATCTTGGCCAACTTCGCGCTCGTATAAGTGGTTTTCACGGGGATAAAGTGAGCCACTTTGGTCAAACGATCGACTACTACCCAGATGGAGTCATATCTTGATCGTGTCCTGGGTAATCCGGTAATGAAATCCATGGCAAGCTTATCCCACTTCCATTCGGGTATCGGCAAAGGATGGAGTAATCCCGCTGGCTTTTGGTGCTCTGCCTTAACTCTCTGACATACATCACATACTGCTACATACTCGACAATATCCTTCTTCATACCTGTCCACCAGAAACGTTCCTTCAAATCCAAATACATCTTGGTGTTTCCTGGGTGAATCGAGTATGGCGAATTATGAGCTTCCTGAATAATTAACTTCCTGATCTCCGGGTCATTGGGCACATAAATACGATCCTCAAACCATAAAGTTTCGTGTTCATCCTCACGAAAACCTTTGGCCTTTCCTTTACTCATCTTCTTGTTTATCTCCACAATCTCCTTATCTGTCTTCTGAGCTTCTCGAATCTTTCCCAACAACGTGGACTGAACTTCCAACACTGCAACAAAACCTCTCGGAACTATCTCCAAGCGAAGTTCTCTCAGATCGTCGGCTAACTCCTGAGGTAATCCTCCGGTAACGAGAGTATTGACATAACTCTTGCAGTTCAAGGCGTCTGCTACAACATTTGCCTTTCCTGGATGATAATGCAGTTTCATGTCATAGTCCTTTATGAGCTCCTACCATCTCCTCTGCCTAAGGTTCAACTCCTTCTGCGTGAAGATGTACTTCAAACTCTTATGATCCGTGTAAACATCACAACGAATTCCATAAGAAAATGTCTTCAAGTCTTGAGCGCATGCACTATGGCTGCTAACTCTAAATCATGCATGGCATAATTCAACTCATGAGGTCGAAGCTGTCGTGAGGCATATGAAACAACTCTCCCATCTTTCATAAGTACGCCTCCAAGTCCCTGGCATGAAGCGTCGCAATATACTTGGGAATCCTTGCGTATATCCGGAAGAATTAGCACTGGGGCTGTAACCAAACGTTTCTTCAACTCCTGAAAACTGACTTCACACTCATTGGTACATTTGGATTTAGTGTCCTTCTTCAAAAACTCCATCATGGGCTTCGCAATCTTGGAAAAATTCTCAATGAATCTCCGATAATATCCTGCGAGTCCAAGGAAACTGCGTATCTCTCCAACTGAGGTGGGTGCCAACCACTCAGTGATGGATTTAACCTTGGAAGGGTATACTGCTATACCTTCTCCAGATATAACATGTCCGAGAAATCCAACTTACTTCAACCAAAACTCACATTTGCTGAACTTGGCATATAGCTGATGTTCCCTAAGCTTCTCGAGAATCAAACGCAAATGCTCCTTGTGTTCTTCTTCATTATTCGAGTATACCAATATATCATCAATGAACACCACAACAAACTTATCCAAGAACTCCATGAACACCTTATTCATCATACTCATAAAGTAGGCAGGGGCATTAGTCAAACCAAAAGACATGACCGTGTACTCATATAGCCCATACCTTGTGATAAAAGTTGTCTTAGGTATATCCTGCTCTCGGATCTTCAGCTGGTGGTATCCCGATCGAAGATCGATCTTGGAGAATACTTTAGCTCCCTGCAGCTGGTCAAATAAATCATTGATCATCGGTAGTGGGTATTTGTTCTTGATTGTCACCTCATTCAGTGCACGATAATCAACAACCATTCTCAAGGATCCATCCTTCTTCTCAACTAAGAGCACTGGGGATCCCCAAGGTGATGAACTTGGTCGAATATAACCTTTCTCCAATAACTCCTTAATCTGCTTCTTAATTTCCTCCAGATCATTTGCGGGCATCTGATACGGTCTCTTTGATATTGGTCCGGTGCCTGGCAACAATTCGATCAAAAACTCTATCTCTCGGTCCGGTGACATGCCTGGTAATTCCTCCGGGAATACATCGGGGAAATCCTTCTGGCTGGCACTTCCTCTTGAACTACTCCCGAGAGTGAATTTACTTGAGTCCTCCTTGGCGCATGCCTGGACACATACTTGATCCGTTTCCCTTCTGGGGTGGTGAGAAGAATTGACTTACTAGCACAATCGATGTTTCCTCCATACTTCGATAGCCAATCCATGCCTAGTATTATATCCAATACTTGTGATTCCAAAATAATGAGGTCTGAGGGGAAAACGTGCTTACCTATGGTTAATGGCAACTGACAACACCATCGGCTAGCCATATATTCCGCTCCTGGTGAGCTTACTAACATGGGCGACCTAAGGGCTAAGGTTTCCAGCTCAAACTTATCCACAAATCCCCTTGATATGTATGAATGCGATGCACCAGTGTCAAAAAGAACAAGGGCTGTAAATGACTTAATCAAAAACTTACCAATAACTGCGTCAGGTTGCTCTTCAACTTCCTCCATGTTGATGTGGTTCACTTGACCTCTGGTAAAGGGGTTTGGCTTATTTCCTGAGCTTCCATTACCATTGCCATTACCATTCTTTGCTTTGGGACACTCGGTGGCGTAGTGTCCAGTCTTCCCGCATTTGAAACAAGTAATGTGACTCAGATCCTTCTTAGCGGGTGTAGCGGGGTTGGAATGGTTCTGACTGTTGTTTCCTCCACTCCCTTTACCATTCTTAGGGCCATTGTGGTTGTGTGAATTTCCTCCATTGTGGGAATGGCCTCCATGGTTATGTCCTCCATGGGTATGAGTGTGTCCTCCTGAGTACAGGGTAAAACGTGGCTTCTGCTGAGCTCCAGAGTTGTACTTCCCCTGTCCATACTTCCGTTTGCGGCTCTCTATCTGCTGCTGCTTGCCTTCAATCATGAGGGCCCTGTCTACCAACTCCTGATAGTTGGTGAATGTTGCCACCATCAACTGCATACTCAGCTCATCATTCAGTCCCTCAAGAAACTTCTCCTGCTTCGTGGCATGTGTGTCCACATCATCTGGGGCGTAGCCTGCTAACTTGCTCAACTCATCCACGTACTACGCCACGGTACGATTCCCTTGGCGTAAGTTGCGGAACTTGCGCTTCTTCATACTCATGGCTCCAGCTGAGACATGTGCAGTGCGGAAAGCTTGTGGAAACTGATCACAACTAACATTGGCCACGGGGAAAGTGGCGGTGTAGTTCTCCCACCATGAAGCTGTGGGTCCATCCAGTTGATGTGCGGCAAAGCGCACCTTCTCAGCATCTATGCAACCTACGGTGGTCAGCTCCCTTCCAATCTTACGGAGCCAGTCATCAGCAACAATCGGCTCGGTGCTACTAGAGAACACCGGCCGATTCAACCTTAGAAAATGGGCTAAATTGTCAACTGGGGGTGGTGGCGGTGTGTTCTTGTTCCTTTGTTCTGGACTAGCAACTGCATCAAGGCATTCTGCTGTTGGATCAACTGAGTGAGCTCCGGCGGGAAAACTAATCCGGGGTCACGTCTCGGAGGCATCTGATAGGTTTAGAGGGGTGAGAACAGAATAGAGTAGGGTCTAGAGAGATATTTCACTACCCATATGCACATGAGACAAACATATTAATTCACACCACTTAATATCAAACAAGAAGCATACAATCGATCTAAGCTACCATTACAAAATCTCACGGACCATTACTATCTACATGGAAGAACTCTAATGGTAATATGGTGGTTTACTAGAAATTTTGATCGGTGGAAGACTCCATAATATCTGCTCCAGCTTCGTCTTCATAATCATCATTGTCTTCATCGTCGCTGTCGGGGTCGGAGTCTGTGTCGTCTAGTATGATGTAGTCTTCAGAACGAATGTCCACTTCAGTTTGGGATCACCCATGAATATTCCTAGCTTCTTCTTCAGGTCTTCATTCTTCTCCAGTAGTACAGTAATTTCCTCTTCATATCCATCGCGCGTAGCTTTTAGTTCTTCCTCCTGCTCCATGTTCCGGGTCATCACCTTCTTCGTGTCTATCATGTTGGCGCACATCTGGTTCTCATGACGACGAATGTGCTGGTTCAACTCCTGTATGTAGGCTGCAATAGATTTATCCTTCCTGGTGCAAATCATCTCCCATTGCTCATCTCGGTGTCCACATATCTGGTAGATGGTGCCCTTAAGCTCCTTGTTGTACACCTCGCCTATGTGTCCAATGGCGATGTGGGCGGCCATGCTCTTTTCTAAACTCCAGGTTGGTGCATCAAAGGAAAACTCGATGGGCTCGGTAATTGGTGCAAAAGTCATTCTCGGAACACGAACTTGAATCGGCCCAAAGGCTCCTCGTCTGGTAAAGTGGCGGTGAAGGTTCCGGTGAAGCTTGGTATGCCGATGTTCAGGTACCTAGTGACTTCCTTCAAGTGTCGTCCGAAAGGGGCGTCGTCATCCGGTTGTGTGAACTTGTTCCTTGCGTCCGCCATCTATAGAGTAGAAATGGAGAAGAGTTAGAAATGAGTAGAGAAGAGTATCCTGTGGCTTGTCCTAGTGGTCGCGTCCTACAGTCAGCGTGTGCTCTGATACCATCTTGTGGCGACCTGATCCCAATGGATCATAGTCTCTGTGCTTAAGTGTCATCCCTGGATCGGTATTGCTGACACACACAATACTCGAGGATTTATAACAGAGTTCAATCACACACTTATTACATCGAGTGTCTCAAAAAGAGTACTTATTACAATAATACGGCTGAAGGCCATCTAAATAAGGTAACTGCGGAAGCATCGAAGATAAATGAGTCCATCCAACTCCACGGCAAAAACGGAGTGCACGACAACGACCTAGCGCACCTTACTCTTCGTCTGAAAATTCTACAACATGATACGTTGCAGCCGTGTAGGTCAGCACATGGAATATGCTGGCAAGATAACACTATAGAGCAATGAACAAATAACAACTATCACTACATGCATACATGGCTGGTGGAGGCTCTAGGTTTATCATTTGCGTAAAGCCAATTTTTTCCTACAACAAAGGAATAGATTTTATTTAACTACCAAGTTTTTTTGACATTAATGAGAAGGTTCCTCCAACTCAATCCCAAAGTAATAATTATAACCCATCAAATTCATTAAGTAACATGATGAGATCAAATCAATAATTCAAGTACCAGATACTCAAGATGTTCATAACCGGGGACACGGCTAACCATGATTAGTTTGTACACTCTGCAGAGGTTTGCGCACTTTTCCCCACAAGACTCGATCTCCTCCATTGAATTTCTCGCATTACAAGGTGTTTGAGAAACGGATGATCGAGACACAGTCTTTCCGAAGAATTAACTATTTACTCTGGGTAGACAGTACCACCTACTTCCCCTACATCTGCTAGCCGACCACTGAAAGAGGTCACACAACATACTCAACTATGTCAGAGGCCATAATGGCTTGTGGCTATACACGGAAGTTGCTAGCATGAATAAACTTATGATCCCTTTGAGCCTGGGTGGCATTCCATAGGATGATCACACGGGTACTCCGGGATATCCTAGGACATCACTGGATTGCTCCAGGTGCCCGCTACCAATCCACCCAGATGTGTATTAAAATAGCCACCTTAAGTTACCCTTAATTAAGATTACTCTCATAACTTTCATGAATCTCACATACTAATCCACGTCTATTAGCATAGCAAGCAATATGAGCATAACGTATATTCCCAGGGTTGATAAAGGACAATAGATTCCTACCTCAGCAACTACTTCCCAAAAGACACGTGTTACCAATCCTACTCGTGCAATGTTTGAGGGTTGAAACTAATGCATAAAAACTGGGTAATAAAGGGATATGATCAAAGTGTTACTTGCCTTGCAGACGATAGGAAAACCCTAGAGATTCGTAGTAGCAAGCCTCGCACTCCGATACTCTATCGTGAACAAACAATAGCATACATAAGCACTCAAGCATAAGATGCAAAGGTAAAACCAAATAAAAGATCTAAACAAAAAGATCAAGTGAAGAACTTCAATATGCAAAAAGAATCGATCAAATCGGAATTACGAAACTCAAACTACGATCAAAAGAAGTTCGAAATCAAATCTACTTGAAACCAAATTTTAAATTTTCAAAAACATGTTCAAGTTGATTATTTGAACAGAAGAAAACAAGACGAAGAATTTGGCGTTGGTTTCATTGGATTTGGATAAGCGAGCAAAAAGTTGTGAGGGTTTAAAGATCAAGGACTAATCTATAAGAAAACTAATCACAGATAGGTCCCTGGCCGGAAATAAACTTAAAAAAGAAAAATCTAACGAACGAACGTTCGCTATAGAACCTAATCTAATGGAAATTGTTCGCTACAGAAACGTAACGAACGAATATTCGCAAAATAACAGCGGATCGGACAACCCGAAGAAAAACTAACCCTAAAAAAACCGGGTCGGCGGTTTTACCAGTTCGGGCGGCTCGGCGGAGATAATTGATGTCTACTACGCAACCTTCTTCTTGTAGACGTTGTTGGGCCTGCAAGTGCACAGGTTTGTAGGACAGTAGCAAATTTCCCTCAAGTGGATGACCTAAGGTTTATCAATCCGTGGGAGGCGTAGGATGAAGATGGTCTCTCTCAAGCAACCCTGCAACCAAACAACAGAGAGTCTCTTGTGTCTCCAACACACCCAATACAATGGTAAATTGTATAGGTGCACTAGTTCGGCGAAGAGATTGTGATACAAGTGCAATATGGATGGTAGATATAGGTTTTTGTAATCTGAAATAATAAAAACAGCAAGGTAACTAATGATAAAAGTGAGCGTAAACGGTATTGCAATGCTAGGAAACAAGGCCTAGGGTTCATACTTTCACTAGTGCAAGTTCTCTCAACAATAATAACATAATTGGATCACATAACTATCCCTCAACATGCAACAAAGAGTCACTCTAAAGTCACTGATAGCGGAGAACAAACGAAGAGATTATGGTAGGGTACGAAACCACCTCAAAGTTATTCTTTCCAATCAATCCGTTGGGCTATTCCTATAAGTGTCACAAACAACCCTAGAGTTCGTACTAGAATAACACCTTAAGACACAAATCAACCAAAACCCTAATGTCACCTAGATACTCCAATGTCACCTCAAGTATCCGTGGGCATGATTATACGATATGCATCACACAATCTCAATTCATCTATTCAAACCAACACATAGAACCTCAAAAAGTGTCCCAAAGTTTCTACCGGAGAATCACGACGAAAACGTGTGCCAACCCCTAGGCATAGGTTCATGGGCGGAACCCGCAAGTTGATCACCAAAACATACATCAAGTGAATCACGTGATATCCCATTGTCACCACAGATACACATGGCAAGACATACATCAAGTGTTCTCAAATCTTTAAAGACTCAATCCGATAAGATTACTTCAAGGGGAAAACTCAATCCATTACAAGAGAGTAGAGGGGGAAAGAAACATAAGATCCAACTATAATAGCAAAGCTCGCGATACATCAAGATCGTGCCAAATCAAGAACACGAGAGAGAGAGAGATCAAACACATAGCTCTTTGGTACATACCCTCAGCCTCGAGGGTGAACTACTCCCTCCTCGTCATGGAGAGCGCCGGATGATGATGATGGCCACGGTGAGGTTCCCCCCTAGGCGTGCCTTAACAGGTCCCGATTGGTTTTGGTGGTTACGGAGGTTTTGCGTGCAGAACTCCCGATCTAATCTCTGCTCGGAAGTTTTACGATACGTAGGTATATATGGGTGCAGAATGCGTCGGTGGAGCTACGGGGCCCCACGAGGCGCGCGCCCTAGGGGGGTGGGCGCGGGCCCCACCCTCGTGAGCACCTCCCGTATCTTCTGACGTGGAGTCCAAGTCCATCAGGTGGGTTTCTTCCAAAAATAACTTCTCCAGTTGATTTCGTTCCGTTTTGACTCCGTTTGATATTCTTTTTCCTCGAAACACTGAAATAGGCATAAAACAGCAAATCTGGGTTGGGCCTCCAGTTAATAGGGTAGTCCCAAAAATAATATAAAAGTGGATAATAAAGCCCAATATTGCCTAAAACAGTAGATAATATATCATGGAGCAATCAAAAATTATAGATACGTTGGAGACTTATCAAGCATCCCCAAGCTTAATTCCTGCTCGTCCTCGAGTAGGTAAATGATAAAAAAGATAATTTTTTATGTGGAATGCTAGTTGGCATAATTTCATTGTAATTCTTCTTAATTGTGATATGAATATTCAGATCCGAAAGATTCAAGACAAAAGTTCATATTGTCATAAAAATAATAATACTTCAAGCATACTAACTAAGCAATTATGTCTTCTCAAAATAACATGGCCAAAGAAAGTTATCCCTATAAAATCATATAGTCTGGCTATGCTCCATCTTCCCCACACAAAGTATTTAAATCATGCACAACCCCGATGACAAGCCAAGCAATTGTTTCATACTTTTGACATTCTCAAAACTTTTTCAATCTTCACGTAATACATGAGCGTGAGCCATGGACATAGCACTATATGTGGAATAGAATGGTGGTTGTGGAGATGACAAAAAGGGAGAAGATAGTCTCACATCAACTAGGCGTATCAACGGGCTATGGAGATTCCCATCAATAGATATCAATGTGAGTGAGTAGGGATTGCCATGCAACGGATGCACTAGAGCTATAAGTATATGAAAGCTCAACAAAAGAAACTAAGTGGGTGTGCATCCAACTCGCTTACTCACGAAGACCTAGGGCATTTTGAGGAAGACCATCATTGTAATATACAAGCCAAGTTCTATAATGAAAAATGCCCACTAGTATATGAAAGTGACAACATAGGAGACTCTCTATCATGAAGATCATGGTGCTACTTTGAAGCACAAGTGTGGTAAAAGGATAGTAGCATTGTCCCTTCTCTCTTTTTCTCTCATTTTTTTATTTTTTTATTTGGGCCTTTTCTCTTTTTTTGGCCTCTTTTTTTTCTCGTCCGGAGTCTCATCCCGACTTGTGGGGGAATCATAGTCTCATCATCCTTTCCTCACTTGGGACAATGCTCTAATAATGATGATCATCACACTTTTATTTTTCTTACAACTCAACAATTACAACTCGATACTTAGAACAAAATATGACTCTATATGAATGCCTCCGTGATGTATGGGACATGCAATGAAACATGAGTGACATGTATGAAAGAATTATGAACGGTGGCTTTGCCACAAATACGATGTCAACTACATGATCATGCTTGCAATATGACAATGATGGAGCGTGTCATAATAAACGGAACGGTGGAAAGTTGCATGGCAATATATCTCGGAATGGCTATGGAAATGCCATGATAGGTAGGTATGGTGGCTGTTTTGAGGAAGGTATATGGTGGGTGTATGATACCGGCGAAAAGGTGTGTGGTATTAGAGAGGCTAGCAATGGTGGAAGGATGGGAAAAAGTGCGTATAATCCATGGACTCAACATTAGTCATAAAGAACTCATATACTTATTGCAAAAATCTACAAGTTATCAAAGCAAAGTATTACGCGCATGCTCCTAGGGTGATAGATTGGTAGGAAAAGACCATCGGTCGTCCCCGACCGCCACTCATAAGGAAGACAATCAATAAATAAATCATGCTCCAACTTCATCACATAACGGTTCACCATACGTGCATGCTACGGGAATCACAAACTTTAACACAAGTATTTCTCAAATTCACAACTACTCAACTAGCATGACTCTAATATCACCATCTTCATATCTCAAAACAATTATCAAGCATCAAACTTCTCTTAGTATTCAACATACTCATAAGAATTCTTACAAATATTGTATGCTTAGCATATTAGGATTATTTAAGCAAATTGCCATGCTATTTAAGACTCTCAAAATAATATAAGTGAAGCATGAGAGTTCATATATTTATCCAAAATAAAACTACCACCTTCTCTAAAAGATATAAGTGAAGCACTAGAGCGAACGACAAACTACTCCGAAAGATATAAGTGAAGATCAATGAGTAGTCGAATAATTATGCAACTATGTGAAGACTCTCCCATTTAAGAATTTCAGATCTTGGTATTTTATTCAAACAGAAAGCAAAGCTAAAGAAAATAACACTTCAAGGAAAGCACAAATCATGTGAAGAAGCAAAAACTTAGGTTCAACCGATACTAACCGATAATTGAAGAAGAAAGGTGGGATGCCTACCGGGGCATCCCCAAGCTTAGATGCTTGAGACTTCTTGAAATATTATCTTGGGGTGCCTTGGGCATCCCCAAGCTTGAGCTTTGTGTCTCCTTAATTCCTCTCATATCACGGTTTCCTAAATCTCAAAAGCTTTATCCACACCAAACTCAACAAGAACTCGTGAGATAAGTTAGTATAAACCAATGCAAAAACCTTATCATACTATACTGTAGCAAATCACTAAAATTATAATTCAACATTGCATACTAAAGGCCTCTGCATATTTATAACTCCCATCATCAAATGGAATCATTAAATAAGCAAAAATATGCAAACAATGCAAATATAACAGCAATCTGCCTAAACAGGACAGTCTGTAAAGAATGCAGCAAAATCCATACTTCCCTAGCTCCAAAAATTATGAAATAAAATTCCCACTGTAGATAATTTATCAGATCTCATTATGCAAAATGTTTCAACATTTTATCACACTCTGAATGTTCTGTGGAATTTTTGCAACAGCGGTAAATTTTCTGTTTTGAAACAGCAACATGCATACTTGCAAAATAAGCATGGCAAAAGCTATCCTTGACATTTTATTGAAACTAAAGATACTAAATATTATTCTAAATAACAGAAAGCAAATACTAACAAAATAAAATGACACTCCAAACAAAACACATATCATGTGGTGAATAAAAATATAGCTCCAAGTAAAGTTACCGATGAACGAAGACGAAAGAGGGGATGCCTTCCGGGGCATCCCCAAGCTTAGGCTCCTGGTTGTCCTTGAATATTACCTTGGGGTGCCTTGGGCATCCCCAAGATTAGGCTCTTGCCACTCCTTATTCCATAGTCCATTGAATCTTTACCCAAAACTTGAAAACTTCACAACACAAAACTTAATGTAAAAACTCAGAAGTCTGCTAGCTTAAAGAAAACAAAACACCACTTCAAGTTACTGTAATGAACTCATTTTTATATTGGTGTTAAACCTACTTTATTCCAACTTCTCTATGGTTTATAAACTAATTTACTAGCCATAGGTTCATCAAAATAAGCAAACAACACACGAAAAACAGAATCTATCAAAAACAGAACAGTCTGTAGTAATATGTAACTAACGCAAACTTCTGGAACTCCAAAAATTCTAAAATAAATTGGTGGACCTGAGTAATTTGTCTAGTAATCGTCTTCAAAAAGAATCAACTAAATATCACTTTCCAGTAAAAAGTTCTAGCTGATCTCGTGAGCGCTAAAGTTTCTGTTTTTTACAGCATGATCATAAAGACTTCACCCAAGTCTTCCCAAAGGTTCTACTTGGCATAAACACTAATTAAAACATAAAACCACATCTAAAAAGAATCTAGATGGATTATTTATTCCTAAACAGAACCAAAAAGCAAGAAACTAAAATAAAATTGGGTTGCCTCCCAACAAGCGCTATCATTTAACGCCCCTAGCTAGGCATGATGATTTCAATGATGCTCGCATAAAAGATAAGAACTGAAACATAAAGAGAGCATCATGAAGAATATGACTAGCACATTTAAGCCTAACCCACTTCCTATGCATAGGATTTTGTGAGCAAAAACTTATGGGAACAAGAATCAACTTGCATAGGAAGGTAAAACAAGCATAACTTCAAAACTTTAAGCACATAGAGAGGAAACTTGATATTATTGCAATTCCTACAAGCATATGTTCCTCCCTCATAATAATTTTCAGTAGCATCATGAATTAATTCAACAATATAACCAGCACTTAAAACATTCGTTTCATGATCTACAAGCATAGAAATTTTATTACTCTCCACATAAGCAAAATTCTTCTCATGAATAGTAGTGGGAGCAAACTCAACAAAATAACTATCATGTGATTGAAAATTAAGATCAAGATGACAATTTTCATGGTTATCATTATTATTTAAAGCATACGTGTCATCACAATAATTATCATATATAGGAGGCATGCTTTCATTATAGTAAATTTACTCATCAAAGCTTGGGGGACAAAAAATATCATCTTCATCAAACATAGCTTCCCCAAGCTTGTGGCTTTGCATATCATTAGAATCATGGATATTCAAATAATTCATACTAACAACATTGCAATCATGCTCATCATTCAAATATTTAGTGCCAAACATTATAATGCATTCTTCTTCTATAAAAAGATGAAGCGTATGAGACAAACTCAATTCCATTTTTTTGTAGTTTTCTTATATAAACTAGACGAGTGCTAAAACAAGAAACAAAAAGATTCAATTGCAAGATCTAAAGATATACCTTCACTTACCTAGCCTCCCCGGCAACGGCGCTAGAAAAGAGCTTGATGTCTACTACGCAACCTTCTTCTTGTAGATGTTGTTGGGCCTGCAAGTGCACAGGTTTGAGGACAGTAGCAAATTTCCCTCAAGTGGATGACCTAAGGTTTATCAATCCGTGGGAGGCGTAGGATGAAGATGGTCTCTCTCAAGCAACCATGCAACCAAATAACAAAGAGTCTCTTGTGTCTCCAACACACCCAATACAATGGTAAATTGTATAGGTGCACTAGTTCGGCGAAGAGATGGTGATACAAGTGCAATATGGATGGTAGATATATGTTTTTGTAATCTGAAATAATAAAAACAGCAAGGTAACTAATGATAAAAGTGAGTGTAAACGGTATTGCAATGCTAGGAAACAAGGCCTAGGGTTCATACTTTCACTAGTGCAAGTTCTCTCAACAATAATAACATAATTGGATCACATAACTATCCCTCAACATGCAACAAAGAGTCACTCTAAAGTCACTAATAGCGGAGAACAAACGAAGAGATTACGGTAGGGTACGAAACCACCTCAAAGTTATTCTTTCCAATCAATCCATTGTGCTATTCCTATAAGTGTCACAAACAGCCCTAGAGTTCGTACTAGAATAACACCTCAAGACACAAATCAACCAAAACCCTAATATCACCTAGATACTCCAACGTCACCTCAAGTATCCGTGGGCATGATTATACGATATGCATCACACAATCTCAATTCATCTATTCAAACCAACACATAGAACCTCAAAAAGTGTCCCAAAGTTTCTACCGGAGAATCACGACGAAAACGTGTGCCAACCCTTATGCATAGGTTCATGGGCGGAACCCGCAAGTTGATCACCAAAACATACATCAAGTGAATCACGTGATATCCCATTGTCACCACAGATACGCACGGCAAGACATACATCAAGTGTTCTCAAATCTTTAAAGACTCAATCCGATAAGATTACTTCAAGGGGAAAACTCAATCCATTACAAGAGAGTAGAGGGGGAAAGAAACATAAGATCCAACTATAATAGCAAAGCTCGCGATACATCAAGATCGTGCCAAATCAAGAACACGAGAGAGAGAGATCAAACACATAGCTACTGGTACATACCCTCAGCCCCGAGGGTGAACTACTCCCTCCTCGTCATGCAGAGCGCCGGATGATGAAGATGGCTAACGGTGAGGGTTCCTCCCCTCGTGGTGCCGAACAGGGTCCCAATTGGTTTTTGGTGGTTCTGGAGGTTTTGCGGCGGCGGAACTCCCGATCTATTCTCTGTTCTGGAAGTTTTATGATACGTAGGTATATATGGGTGCAGGGAGTACATCGGTGGAGCTACGGGGGCCCCACGAGGCAGGGCGCGCCTAGGGGTGGGCGCGCCCCACCCTCGTGAGCACCTCGTATCTTCCGACGTGGAGTCCAAGTCCATCGTGGGTTTCCTTCCAAAAATAACTTCTCCAGTTGATTTCGTTCCGCTTTGACTCCGTCGATATTCCTTTTCCTCAAACACCAAATAGGCATAAAACAGCAAATCTGGGCTGGGCCTCCGGTTAATAGGTTAGTCCCAAAAATAATATAAAAGTGGATAATAAAGCCCAATATTGCCTAAAACAGTAGATAATATAGCATGGAGCAATAAAAAATTATAGATACGTTGGAGACGTATCAATAATCAGCGATGGCGGCGGATCGGCGAGGCGGGACGGCAGCTCACGCAACGGCGAGCGGCGCGGGGCGGCATGGGCGGCGAGCGGCGGCGGTCTTGCCGCTGCTTGGGCGGCGGCGACGGCTCGATGGGGAGGTGAGGGCCGGGCCTCGGCGCTATATAAAGAGGCCGGGGGTGCTTGGAGGAGGGGGCAAGGCGGCGGGAAGGCAGAGTCTGAGTCGGACTCGAGCGCCGGCGGCGATCGGGACTCCGTCCCGGGGACGGGGACGAGGCGGTGGCGGCTGGGCCGCGGCCTGGCGCTAGCTGGGCCGGCCCAGTTTCGGCGGAGAGATTTTTTTAAAAAAATTCCGCCGCAGAGAAAAATCCAAAATAAAATAAAATAAAAATCCTAAAATTCAAGAAATAATTTTCACCGTCCTCTCCTAATATTTGGGACAAAGTGAACATTTTTCTAGACTAAATGCAGTTTTTAAAAATGCATATTTTTCCCTAATTTAATAAAATTCAACCGGATAAAAGTTCAAATAAGTATATTTTTATTCAAAATTAAATTTCAATACTTCCTAGCTGTTTTGAAGAAGTCATATTATCTTCTCTCATTAATTTAAATTGAAATAATTGGAAAAATAATTTCAAATGAAACACTTTGATCCAATTTACCAATTTGTGAAAATTCAAAAATGGATTTTTTGAAAACCTCCAACTCTCTCAATTGGTCCTTGAGTTGCTTAAGGTTTCTAGGATCAAAACTCCAAATAAAACCAATTAAAAAATGCACAAATCATGGATGCATATGATGACCTAATGATTAACATCCAAATTGAAAATTGAGATGTTACACCACCCTCATAAAAATATGTGCAGAATATTGTTCACCAATACCTCACAAACAATTGTGAATGTATTATGCACACTACGAGGAGGGGTCAAGGTTTAAAACTACGTATACTATGGCCCACATTGCACGAGCAAAATTAGACTAAAAATGGTGTCTAATAGACTCATCATGTTGGTAAAAGATACATGTCTTGTTACCTTGCCAACTGTGGCGCGCAAAGTTATCTTTAGTCAGGATCACATCCCCGTTTAAAAGTTAGAGAATATCTTCACTCAAAGAGGTATTATGAGCTTCTACATTTTTTTTATTATCGACATAACGTCGTTGTGGGAAATTGCCTCATATAAGGATTGACAGTAAACTTTTCATTCCGATGCAAGTTTTTCCGGTTCGCTTGTGTGACGCCCTCGATTCAATCGTACACTAATCATACACGCAAAGGTGTACGATCAGGATCAAGGACTCACGGTAAGATATCACAACACAACTCTATACACAAATTAAAATAATACAAGCTTTATATTACAAGCCGGGGGCCTCGAGGGCTCGAATACATAAGCTCGAAAACACAAGAGTCGGTGAAGCAACAATATCTGAGTACAGACATGAGTTAGACAAGTTTGCCTTAAGAAGGCTAGCACAAAAGCATCTACGATCGAAAAGGCGAGGCCTCCTGCCTGGGAGCCTCCTAACTACTCCTGGTTGTCGGCGGTCTCCATGTGGTAGTAGGCACCCTCAGTGTAGTAGCAGTCATCGGTGGGGTCGTCTGGATCCTGGGCTCCACCATCTGGTTGCGTCAACTAGAAAGAAGAAAGAAGGGGAAAAAGGGGTAGCAAAGCAACCGTGAGTACTCCTCCAAAGTACTCGCAAGCAAGGATCTACACTACATATGCAACATTATCAAAGGAAGGTTGTATATGTGGACTGGGCTGCAGAAATGCCAGAATAGAGAGAAGGCCTAGTCCTATCAAAGACTAGCATCTTCCGAAACCACCATCTTGGCAAAGAACCGGAGGGAGTAGAGTAGCATAAAGTAAAGTGGTAGTAGTGTTATCAACCTCGGCCAGAGATCCTTTCTCAACTCCCTGCGAGAAAGAAATTCCAGAGCCATACTATCCAGTTATCATCACAATCCATTTCTCATATCCACGTCTCATCTCAAGTATCCAGTTCTAGTTGTATCGATCGGGATACAACTCCAAGTGTCCGTTACCGTAGGACAGGCTATCGATAGATGTTTTCTTCACTGCAGGGTGCACCAACTTACCCACCACGCCGATTAACTCCGACCGGACACACTTTCTGGGTCATGCCCGGCCTCGGCCAAACAATACGCCGCAACCCGACCTAGGCTTAATAGAGAGGTCAAGACGCCGGACTAAACCTAAGCCCCAGGGTCATGAGCCATCTCCCCGAACTCCTCAAGACGCTAAACGCGGCCGGTGAGCAGACCTAGCTACCTCCTTCAAAAAGGCAGGTGCTTACGCAGTCCAACCCGGCGCGCGCCGCTCAGTCGCTGACATCTATTAAACTTCGGCTGATGTATATGACAAGAACACCCATACTATGCCCACGTGATGGTTAGTGCTATCAGGCCAGAGGCCCCTTGGATCAAATATCCCAATCGTAGTGGATTAGGAGCGCGCGGTAACAAGCAGAGACTCACGAAAGATGTGACCCCGTTGCTCTGCCTCGAGGACTTGCGGCAAGGGCTAGGAATGCCCGGCCACGCCTCGTAATTATCTCGCGGCACCCTCCGTGTCAACCCGACTCCACATCACTCGCAATTAAGCTCGGCGGGTACCCCTCGTGGAATCTGCCGTCTTTCCAAGTAACGATGGTAAAGTCCAAGTATCTGTGTGTCCAAACATCAAGGGGAAAACCCGAGGAATCATCCCCGATGAATTCCACTAGATGTAATCATCAAGGTGAACGTAAGAGGAATCACCCCCGAGGTTCACACTTGAGGGGTTGCACGACAGAGCCGTATCGGAAGTGGTTAAGGAGGAAATCACCCTCGATGACCACGACCGAATGACTACACTACAGGTTAACATCGGAAGTCAAGAGGTCTCACCCTCGGTACTCGATAGTAACCCAGTAGTGTCGAACAACTAAGGGGAAAGTGATGTGCGGTGCCGGGGCCTGGTCTTCGATCCCGTTGATCGGGTCTTCAATGATGAAGCAGGGGCAACAAGGACAAGGTGGGGGTCACTGATGGATCACTAACCAACCTATACTAAGCAGTTTAGGATAAGCAGGTAAGGTACAATGAGCAGGTTACAAAAGCAGGTTGTGCATCATAATAGGAGCAAACAATAACAGTAGCAAAATCTAATGCAAGCATGAGAGAAAGGAGTGGGCGATATCGGGATGATCAAAGGGGGGGCTTGCCTGGTTGCTCTGGCAAGGAGGGGTCATCGTCGACGTAGTCGATCACAGGGGGCAGCATCGGTCTCGGGGTCTACCGAAGAGAAGAGGGGGGAGAAACAGTAAATACAAAGCAAACATAGCATAACAAGACAACAAGCGGGGCTAGAGGTGTTCTAACGCAGTGCTAGGCGATACTGGCGAAGGGGGAATTCAACCAGGAATGTTTTCCCGGTTCCGGACCTGTGTCAGACAGATGACCGGAGGGGGAATGTTCCATGCTCAGATAGTTAGAGGCATCTGACAGGTAAACGGTTCGCGCATTCGAATTCGTCTCGTCGTTCTGAGCAACTTTCATGTAGAAAACATTTTCATTCGAGCTACGGTTTATCTTCTATGAATTTTCAAAGATTTAAACATTTTCTGAAATTATTTAAATTAACGGAAAAGGGAATTATGACATCAAAGATGATGCAATGTCGACGTCAAGAGGTCAACAGGTCGGTGACCAACCAAACTGCATGGTGTGGCGCCCACATGTCAGCCACTGTAATTAACAGAGTTATATTAAACTAATTTGAGGTTAAATAGCTACTGGGCCCCACATGTCAGCCTCTAATTAGTAACTAATTAGGTTTTAATTATTAAAACATTTTAATTAATTAATATAGGCGGTGGGGCCCGCGTGTCAGTGGCACTGGGCTGCCTGGTCAGCAGTTGACTGGGTCAACCTACCAATCGGGACCCACGGGCCCACTAGCAAGGGCTCCTGGGTGGCCCTGTGTCGCCACGTTGGACACCGGCACCGGAGTTTGCTCTCGCGAGCCAAAACGCGACGGAGGGCGCCGGCGAGCCTCGGGATTTCGCCACGGTGGCCCAAAACGGGCGTGGGTACTCGCGTTCGAAAGCTAGCGACGTCGCACATCCCACGGTGCTACGGGTTGGTCTCGGGGATGACCGGAACGACGTCGGCGAGAGGCGTGGCGGTCGTCGGAGTTCGGCTGCTTTCTGGTTTGGCACTACGAAGCTCGGCAGAGCGCGGGAAGGGGTGCTCCGGGCTCGCACGGGAGTGCTGAGCACGAACCCGAGCTCGTTTGAGCTTGACGGCGATTTGTGGCCACGGTGATGAGTACGGTATGAGGCAAGCTATGGCAATGGCGGCGGCGACGCTGCATCGCTAGCTAGGGCGGTGCAAAGCCGCTACCGAGAAGGAGGAAAAGGGGCAGAGCTTACAGCACGGGCACATGTAGGCCCCTTGGGGGTTCGGGAGCGCAGGGGAGGTCGAATCGACAACGACGGCGTCCGACGACCCACGGAGGAGGAAGAAGGGGATCCGACGCTCCAGGGCTTGTCAGATCCAGCAAGCAGCGCCGGACGATGAGGCGGAGGCCGGCGTAGCTCCGAGGCAGCACGGAAGGACGAACGAGCGCTGGTGGCCGCGGGTTCTACGGCGGCGAGGCCATGGCGGCGCTCGGATGCGGTGGGGAACAAGGGGGAGAGCGAGGAGGGATCTGGTGGGGAGAGGGAGAGGCGGAGCGGGCGACAGTGGAGAGTGGGGGAGAGGACCGAGGCGTCGGGGTCTTATCCCCTCGCCGGCGACTCCGAGGCGGCGTGATGGCAACGGGGCGCGGGCGCGCGCGTGCGCTGTTCGGTCGGTCGAACAGTGCGACGGGAGAGAGACGACCCAGGGGGTGGGTCGTGGGCCGTCTGGCTGGCCGAGGTGGGCTAAAGCCCAGTAGGGCATGGGCTTTCTCTCCCCTCTGCTTTTCCTTTTTCCTTTTCTTTTTTTTTCTTTTTTTTCAGCAGCTTTTGCATTTGCTTTTAGCCACTATTGACTTAGCAAAATTATGCCACCGGCCAAAACAAGTTCAAAGAATGATTGGGCACTGCCACGAGAAGGATTGTGTGGTCTTTGAAATAGTTTGCAATTTTTTTAAAAAAATAAAAAGACATTTAATTTATTGCTTAGGTCACTGTTTTAAGTAGTTTAGGCCACTCAAACCTTTTACAAAAATGTTGGTTCACCACCAATATTAACAATTGATTATTTGCCACCTGATGAACATTTAGTTTTCATGTCTGACAATTATGAATTTTTGACTTCAGATTGGATTTGAATTTGAATTGGGATTTGGATCAAGTGAAGATTAGTTAATAAAGAATAATGATGACAAGGCATCATTAGAAGGGGATTAATGTAGTATGATTCTCGGGGTGTTACAACTTGATAGTTGAATGAGCTTCAGATGTGCGTGCAATTCATTCCACGATGTGAGTAGATACCCTAGTTGGTCCTTACCGAAAGAAATCAATATTAATTTGCTTGGCCCAAGACTTGTGCTATTGTGATGAACTCATGTCTGACAATCTGATACAGGCTTGGTTATTTCAACATAAGTGGGGTGACACCTAGCCTAGTATTCTACTAGAATCTAATCAGAGAACCGTCACTAACCGAAAAAACACTACTAGGAACCTGCTTATAGGTAGGGTCACATTAGTGGCAGGCAGGCTCAGGGCCCCGCCGCTGCTATTTTGTCTAGATACCAGTGTCGAGTGGAAAAAAAATATTGGTCACTAATACTAAGTTACGAGTGGGACCCAACTTCTCACCCACCACTGGTTTTCTGGGC
Source organism: Aegilops bicornis (assembly GCA_021605145.1). Classification (NCBI taxonomy): domain Eukaryota; kingdom Viridiplantae; phylum Streptophyta; class Magnoliopsida; order Poales; family Poaceae; genus Aegilops; species Aegilops bicornis. The sequence continues at coordinate 345,667,790 of CM038670.1, forward strand.
CCAGGTTAGCCGTGGGACAACACTACTAGTGGTAGGTGCCATTAGCCTGCCCACCACTAGTAGTTAGATCCGCAATGGCATGCCCTTTTGTCCGTCTGCCACTGGTAAGTTGGCCACTGATTTGGCCCACGTCAGCAGTTGTGACGTTTACCAATGCTGGGTACCTACCTTTGCCCACCACTGCTCAAACATGTAGGTATTTTGTTTAATTTCTTGCATTTTTTAGATTTTAATGTGTTATTTTTTATGACCATGTTATTGTATGAAAAATGGTGTGAACTTTGTAGGTTTCATTATTTCCCATATTTTAGATATTTTATTAATAAATATGTATTTAATTGGATGTAATTCAAAATTTAACTACAAGTAATGTTAATTTTTTTGAAATATTGGAAGAAAAACATAAATATGGTGTTTAGGTTTTATGAAAAAAAAGTTTGGTACTTTAAAATATGTGAAAATTCAAACACATACAATTATAGTTACGTAAAATTGTTTTTCTATTTTTAGAAAATTTGAATGTTGCCTGAAACCTATGAAACTTTGCATGGTATCATTACATAAAATGTAGAGTACGTGGTTAACTTTAAAAAAACTGAAAATGCTATGATGTAGGTTGTTTAGAAACTAAAGATGACCTCGAGGAAGGCACATTGCATATCCAATTAATGAATGTGTAGTTCTTACTTGAATATATAACCTAAATACATACCCAGGAACTTAAATGGTATGTTTTCACAAGTATTTGGACATTTCTAATGTAAACGTAGTTCGATTTTGATTTATGTCCATTAAATGTCTTAAATATGTCATATTAACCCAGAATAGTCTCAAACTTGATCAAGTAACTTGCGATGAGTCAACATAGAAAAGTTTCGAGGGGAAATGATAAAAAAAGTTGCCCTTCAAACTTGATAGTTTCCCTTCAAAACCTTGATACTTCCCTCTTTAGTTTCGACGCGAATTGCATCAGATTTTTTCTGCAACTCTCTAAAATTTGTAGCACACTTTCTATGGGTCACATCAACAAGGCCAAGTTTCACCCTCTTCAAATTTCATTTACATCTATTTTTAAAATCAACAAGCATTTTTCTCATTTTTATAGCTAGAAATTCATTTAATGCTTCAGAAATAGGAAAGCAACCCAAAAGTGAAGTTTGACATGACTCTTCTTATGAAATAACTTCAACCCCACAAAATATTGGGAACAAATACCTGCCCCAAAAACACTAAAAGCATCAAATTACAAAAAATGCAGCATCTAACTCCAAATGTGTGGCATTTCAAATTACACTTTACATGCATACGCAATATAGTCGCATGGATGTGAAAATAGGCGGCAATACCTTGGGAGATCGCACACAGTCGGAACGGAGGAGGAGGGCTTACGATGCTGGCACGGTGCTGGAGGAGACATGCTTGATTGCGACAACGGCGAGAGTAGAGAAGGGTCGGCACACGGCGAGCGTGGTGGTCGGGGCGCGAGGAGAGGGGTACATACACATGAGATCATTGATGGCGCGCTTTGCCGCATCCGTCTAATTTGAATGCAATGTGAGTGTTAGAAATTTATGTACAAACATAGAGTTCATCTTAGTTTATACAAATAATAGTGTGTTAGTACAAAGTGATAGTGTCTCCCATGAAGTTGATAATACTTGGTCCACAGGCGTGCGAAGGACTTTATATATTACTATAGTATTGTGTTTGATTTCAGTTTTTGTGAGTACAATGTGCAGTTGTAACTGTTGATGAGGCAATAAATTTGTCACGTCAATTGTAAATTCGTTCGCACATTAAGCTATAGCTTCACATAGGGGGGTTTTGGTCATTTAATAAAAGAAACAAAAGCTCCTATGGAGGAAGCTATAGCTTCACATAGGGGTTTTTGGTCATTTTTTTAATAAAAGAAACAAAAGCTCCTATGAGGACCAACCGAAGAGAAAATATGACTGGTTATCAATGTTTTGTTGCTTAAATTAACTTTATTTTTTGTCCTAATGAAGCATGCTTTTTCTCATGTAAGATTACATTTGACAAATCAGATTCAAGGTCCCTAAATCATTATAGTGAAAACTTAAATGAAACAAGTGAGCTTTCAGATGAGTGCATGTTCAAATCTACCAAACACTTATGAGAACATCACAGAAGGAAGGGCACGTTCAGAGATTTGCAAAAAATAGCATTGGAACAGCACAAATAACTTCACATACATGATGTCTTAATAATACTGGGAATATATGATTTGAAACATTACACTCATACTAGTAAGATGTCCGTGTGTTGCATAGAACACTGAAATGCATTGATCCGGGAGTTGTTTATTTGACAAAGTATGTGGGGGTAATCTTATGTGTAACAAATATCAATAGGTTTCTTCGAATATTATTTCTTCTCTAGAGCTCACAAGCATCTGGGTGAATAGTAAATGTAGGAAAAATAGATAAAAAATATATTTTGCAAACAAAAGCGTTCAAGTGTTCAACCATCCAAAACTTTTGAAGAAATAACACTTTGTGCTTCCAAAAAATGATCTTTAAGAATTATTTTTTGAGTATCGATTTTGTTTATTTTTTCTAGACCACCATGAATGTAACTCAGGATGATTTGGAAGGGGAGCAGAGGAGATGGCGAGGAGGAGCGGGTCGTGGTGGTGGCTTACAATGCAGCCTCGAGAGAAGCAATGAGAGGAGTTAAAGGCACGGGCGCCAAAGCAAATGACCTCTCCAGATCCTTATTATTTTTAAGTGAGATGGCTAGATGAGGTGAGAGGGAGAGATGGCTGAACGTGAGAGGCAGGGGGTTATTTACAAACGAGGAGTGGGGTACTTGACTCTTTTTGCAAAACTGACATAGTTTGTCTCAGATGCGTTGGATGTAAATCGAACGGTTGTAAATGAAGGATGGCAGGCACACAATCATCACCAACTTGGCTTTTTATAAAAGTAGAGATTTGGGTAGAGAAAATGCTAAGTACTTGGGTAAATTACAGAACTTGTAGCCTTTGGGCAACAAAAATATTGAAGGGTTTATTTATTAATATTAGTGCACTCCAAGATGCTATAGTCAATCTTCTTCCTGGAAAACTTCACAAATATTGAAGGCCTTGAGCTCAAAGCTTTATCAAGAGTGCAATGCAAAAGGCAGTTGTCAATCTTGTTCCTGCAAAAAAAATCTGATTTAGGAAGTTAGAAATCATGTGAAAATCAACCACGCGAACTATGTAATAGTATTATGTTTGTGCACTTAAATTTTTGGTTTAATAGCACACCTCTTGCATCTACAAGGGTTTTCAGTTCTCCAGTCCTGTTATTATCAATGGAACTAATAAAAGTGCTGATGAGGCACGAACTAGCGAGACCCTAATTCGTGCGTATAGACGGCCCAATCTTTCACGACAATGCTTGATTAACAGTCTGTCCCCCTGTTCCTCCTCGCAACCTTCAAGAATAATTTTCACCCACGTATAAAAATATATGAACAAAAATAATGATCCCCATGGATCAGCACGTATGCGTTGATGTGATGATCAACCCTCCGTCACCAACAAATTTTCATGATGAGAAAATCACAGATGATACACAAGATATAGTCACCTCAAACCTGGACGTTTTACTATGTTGTTCATAACTGACGAAGAAACTCAAAACTGATCTGATACAATGGGCGTAGCCTGGCCGCTATATGGCCAATGCACGTCCCTTCCAGCAAGCCAAATAACCAACGTGAATATCTCAGGAAACCAAATCATGCATGACTAGGACTAGGAAAATAAATAGGAATCCTAACTAACCGAAGGAACATAACTACACTAGGAAACTTCCTAATAGAAAATCATTTTTAATTACACATGCATGCATTTATCTATAGCATGTAACGTGTCTTCCTTTTCTTTATTCAATGGGAACTGAAATGACCCAATCTTGATTCCTTGCGGTGGAGTTCTGAACGTAGGGATTATTTCCTCCAGTTCTGGTTCTCGGTTTTTTTTTTGCTTGAACAACGCTATAGTAAACTGCTCTCCCACTTAGCATAGTGCCATTATATGACCCCTATAGGTATGGCAAAAAATATGAGAGAGTTACGGGAAAACTTAATGCACTTCGTGTACAATGTGAACACTCTCTCGCAAAGTATCAGGGTTTTGAACGGAAACCGCCACCTTTCACATAGAACTCATTTTTACATCATTTCCCCTCCAAACTTTCTTTATGTTTAATACAGACCATTTAAAGTGCCATGCTCAAAATTTGCCACTTTTTGAGTTAGTTCACTATTTTTGAAACAATAATTGTTTTTCTGGCCATTAAAAGAGCAAAATGCTCTTGGTTCAAAAGAACATGCAAATAAGAACCAAAAAGGTTGAAAATTGGCACTATAGGGAGTGGTAAAAAATTGAGAGAGTTAGAGAAAACTTGATGCACTTCGTGTACAAACTGAACACTCTCAAGCGAAGTATCAAGATTTCGATCGAAAACTGCAGCCTTCCACATAGCCTTAATTTTTTTTACATAATGTACCCTTCAAACTTTTTACGTGTTTAATACACACCATTCAAGTGAAATTCTTAAATTTGCCCACTTTTTGAGTTGATGTGCTATTTTTAAAGTATTAATTGATTTTCTGGCCATTAAAAGGGGAAAAATGCTCTTCGGTTTAAAATAACATGCAAACGAGAATGGAAAAAAGTTGAAACTTGGCATGGTGTCATTATATGACCCCTGTAAGGAGTTGTAAGGATTTGAGAGCATAACGGGAAAAACTTGACGCACTTCGTGTACAAATGGGCCAAGGCCAAGCTTGGGGAGATGTTGTCCATGGATAGTGCCAAGCTCCGCCTCGCCGACAAGAACAAGGAAACCTTAGGTAACCCACTAAGCTCTTTCAGAATTCTAAATGCTTTTACGAACGACCATTTGGCTAGGATTTTAGATGATAGCGGCGTTGCGGTTGAGGTTTCTCACAGAGACATTATCTCTCTGGTCCGTGCGCGCGAAGAGGCGCAGGCTGCGATCAATGCGGCTACTGCTAGATGCGTGGCAGAGCCGGTTATGTCCATAGTACCAGTAGAGGCTGGTGCTGGACTTGGGCCCGACTAGGGGGCAGAAGCTGGGGAGGCTTCTGCACTCCCTTCTTCCAGCCCTGCTCCGGCTCGGAAACGTGTGGCTCAAGCAGTGAGCTCACGGGAAGTTCACCTTCGTAACCGTATCATTTAAATGTGTTACATGTTCTGGAATATCCGGGGTCGTGCCACGGTGGCCGTCGTAAGCAGCTCAGAGAGTTCATGGCCAAAGAACGGATCGACGTAGTCGCGTTACAGAAAACGACCAAATCAGACTTTACCTTCAAGGAACTACTTGCGTACGTGATACATCTTCGTCGTATCTATAAATTTTGATTGTTTCATGCCGCATCTAGCAGTAGCCGCATCGATCCAGTGCCCAGTGCCAGTTCCTTTTTTTTTGCATGTTTATTGTTTCGCAGAATATCCATATCAAACAAAGTCCAAACACGAGAAAATTTACGGAGAATTATTTCAGAATATATGTGATTTTTGGGACTTGGAATCAATGCAAATGGGGACCCAGAGCCACCACAAGACACCTAGGCACGCCCAAGGGGCCATTCGCGCGGTGGTGGGTTGAGCTCACCTTGTACGTTAGTTGGAGCTCTACTTCGGGCGCAAGGAAGCTTATATCCGAAAAAACTGTGTTAAAATCTTAGCGCAATCGGAGTTACGGATCTCCGGGAATATAAGAAACGGTTTTCGGCCAGAAAATAAGAACGCGAAACAGAAGAGAACAGAGGGATAGATCCAATCTAGGAGGGGCTCCTTCCCCTCTGCCACCATGGAGGCCATGGACCAGAGGGGGAACTCTCCTCCCATCTAGGGGGGAGGCCAAGGAAGAAGAAGGAGGAGGGGGCTCTCTCCCCCTCTCTCCCGGTGGCGCCGGACCGCCGCCGGGGCAAGGATCGTGACGATGATCTACATCAATAATCTTGCTACCGTCAACACCAACTTTCTCCCCCTCTATGCAGCGGTGTAACACCCCTTCTCCCTGCTGTAATCTCTACTTAAACATGATGCTCAACACTATATATTATTTCCCAATGATATGTGGTTATCCTATGATGTTTGAGTAGATCCGTTTTGTCCTATTGGTTGATAGATGACATGGCTGGTTTGAGTTGTATATTTTATTTTGGTGCTGTCCTACGGTGCCCTTCGTGTCGCGCAAACGGAGGGATCCCCGCTCTGGGGTGTTGCAATACGTTAATGGTTCGCTTATGGTGGGTGGCGTGAGTGATAGAATACACATACCCGAGTTTGGGGGTCATTGCGTATGGGATAAAGAGGACTTGATACTTAATGCTATCATTGGATTTCACGACCTTAATGATCTTTAGTAGTTGCGGATGCTTGCTAGAGTTCCAATCATAAGTGTGAAGGAAATATGCCCTAGGGGCAATAATAAAGTTGTTATTTTATATTTCCTTATTCATGATAAAGGTTTATTATTCATGCTAGAATTGTATTAATATATCAGAAACCTTAATACATGTGTGAATACATAAACAAACACCGTGTCCCTAGTGAGCCTCTACTAGACTAGCTCGTTGATCAAAGATGGTTAGGGTTTCCTAACCATTGACATGAGTTGTCATTTGATAAACGGGATCACATCATTAGGAGAATGATGTGATGGACAAGACCCATCCGTTAGCTTAGCATAATGATTGTTCAGTTTTATTGCTATTGCTTTCTTCATGTCAAATACATATTCCTTCGACTATGAGATTATGCAACTCCCGGATACCGGAGGAATGCCTTGTGTGCTATCAAACGTTACAACATAACTGGGTGACTATAAAGATGCTCTACAAGTATCTCCAAAGGTGTTTGTTGAGTTGGCATAGATCGAGATTATGATTTGTCACTCTGAGTATCGGAGAGGTATCTCTGGGCCCTCTCTGTAATACACATCGTAAGCTTGCAAGCAAATGACTAAGGAGTTGGTCACGAGGTGATGTATTACGGAACGAGTAAATAAACTTGCCGGTAACGAGATTGAACTAGGTATGCAGATACCAACGATCGAATCTCGGGCAAGTAACATACCGATAGACAAAGGGAATAACGTATGTTATCATAATGGTTCGACTGATAAAGATCTTCGTAGAATATGTAGGAGCCAATATGAGCATGCAGCTTCTGCTATTGGTTATTGACTAGAGAGGTGTCTCGGTCATGTCTACATAGTTCTCGAACCCGTAGGGTCCGCACGCTTAATGTTCGATGACGATATTGTATTATATGAGTTATGTGATTTGGTGCCCGAATTTTGTTCAGAGTCCCGTATGAGGTCACGGACATGACGAGGAGTCTCTAAATGGCCGAGAGGTAAAGATTGATATATAGGATGATAGTATTCCAACACCAGAAGTGTTTCAGAGTGCATAGGGTATTTATCGGAGTACCGGAGGGGTTATCGGAATCCCCCGAGGGGAATAAATGGGCCATATGGGCCATGAGAGGGGAGCACACCAGCCCACAAGGGGTGGCGCCCCCCTATGGCATGTGGCCGAAGTGGATAAGGAAAAGGGGGGGTTCGGCACCCCTTCCTTTCTTTCTTCCCCCTTCCCTTTCTTCTCCGGTGGAAAAAGGAATTGGGGGCGCCACTTGGGGAAACCCCAAGTAGGATTCGGATCCTACTTGGGGCGCCCCCTGGCTGCCTCTCCTCCTCTCCCACCTATATATATGTGAGGAGGGGGCTCCTAGAATACACAACATCAATTGTTAGCCGTGTGTGGCGCCCCCCTTCACAGTTTACACCCCGGTCATATTTTTGCGGTGCTTAGGCGAAGCCCTGCGAGGATCACCTCACCATCACTGTCACCACGCCGTTGTGCTGACAGAACTCATCTACTACCCCGACACCTTGCTGGATCAAGAAGGCGAGGGACGTCACCGAGCTGAACGTGTGCAGAACTCGGAGGTGTCGTACGTTCGGTGCTTGATCGGTCGGAGCTAGAAGGAGTTCGACTACATCAACTGTGTTGTCAAACGCTTCCGCTTTCGGTCTATGAGGGTATGTAGACACACTCTCCCCCTCGTTACTATGCATCTCCATGGATAGATCATTGCGTGTGCGTAGAATTCTTTTTTGTTTTCCATGAAACGTTTCCCAGCAAAGTGCATATGATCCAAGTAGAGAAAGTATGTTAGCTGATGCCTCTCGCTCATATAAAATTGCAACAATGATCATCGATTTAGTTATCGATCACCTAGGGACAAATGACTTTCTCATTGACAAAAGTTATCTACTTTCATTACCTTGCAATTTATTCATAATTTTATTCTCGCAAAGTACTTCTAGTTTCATACTTGTTTTAGGTAAAGCAGACATCAAGTGTGCGTAGAGTTGTATTGGTGGTCGATAGAACTTGAGGGAATATTTGTTCTACCTTTAGCTCCTCGTTGGGTTTGACACTCTTATTTATCGAAAAAGGCTACAAACGATCCCATATACTTGTGGGTTATCAAGACCTTTTTCTGGCGCCGTTGCCGGGGAGCAATAGCGTGGGGTGAATATTCTCGTGTGTGCTTGTTTGCTTTATCACTAAGTTGTTTTTATTTTCTATTCTAAGTTGTTCTCTATCTTTAGTTATGGATATGGAACACGAAACACCAAAAATATTAGTGGTACTTACTACTCATGGAGATGGGGAACCTCCTAAAACCCTCGATGTTTGTTATGTGAAAAATATTAAACATTACTTTGATAATCCTAAGAAAACCCCATTCAACATGATAATGGGAGTCACGTTGCATCAACGTGAATACTTTAGGGATTATCGCTTGACACAAAAAGGGAAACTATTATGGGATCAAATTGATATGTTGCATTGGTATGTTTAGAATTTATGCCAGAGATATGATTATACTTGTTGCTCTAGGATGAAAGCTCCACACCTTCCTTTTCATGCAAATTTAATGATTATGAAACCTTAGCTTCTTATGCTAATGGTAGATATGATTACTATGATGTGGAACGAATAGAAGAATTTGTTGCTTTTAAGGGTGCTTATGAAATTGAATCTTTGTTTGAAAAGGATGAAGCTTTTGATGATGATGTTTATAGACCTGAAAATTTTGTCATCCTTAAGTATTGCTATGAAAATTATAAATATAATGCCGATATCAATGCGTTTATTGAGAAAGTCCCCGCTGTCCAAGAAGACTAATATTTTGCAGGAGTCCATGGATGAAGAAATTAATGAAACTGTGAGCTCATTGGATGAAAATGATGATGAGGAGAGCGAAGAACAAGCGAAGGAAGAGCGGATTGATCACCCGTGCTCACCTTCTAATGAGAGTAACTCTTCAACTCATCTATTTTTTAATGTCCCTTCGTCCTTACCGAAGGATGATTGCTATGATAATTGCTATGATCCCGTTGATTCTTTTGAAATATCCCTTTTTGATGAAATTGATGCTTGCTATGCTTGTGGCCAAGATGCTAATGTGAATTATGCTTATGTAGATGAACTTTCCATAGTTCCTTATGTTAAGAATGAAATTGTTGCTATTGCACCCACACATGATAGTCCTATTATCTTTTTGAATTCTCCAAACTACACTATATCATAGAAATTTGCTCTTATTAAGGATTATGTTGATAGGTTGCCTTTTACCGTGGCACATGATCATTTTGATGAATATAATATGCATGTGCTTTCTGCTCCTACTCGTAATTATTATGAGAGAGGAACTATATCTCCACCTCTCTATGTTTCCAACACGAAAAATTGCAAGAAATTGCTTATGCTATGTATTGGCCTTTACTTGATGTGCATGAATTGTTCTTTTATGACATGCCAATGCATAGGAAAAGAGTTAGACTTAGTCATTGCATGATATATGTTGCTTTGTGCTCACTACTAAATGCCAAATCATTTTTAATTAAAATTGGCTTTGATATACCTTGGGATCTGGGTGGATCCATTACTTGAGCACTTTATGCCTAGCTTAATGACTTTAAAGAAAGCGCTACCAGGGAGACAGCCCGAAAGTTTTAGAGAGTCATTTATTTCTGTTGAGTGCTTTTATAAGTTTAAAAACAAAAAAATATAAAGGGGAACCTTAAAACTTCTTCAAAAAGAGAAGCGATTGAAAGGTGATGCATTGGAGAAGTGAGGGTCGACCTTGAACACTTGTGTTCATGCTCATGGAAACAATGTAAAATTTTCATGGAAGTTTATCACAAAAATAATTATCCCCTTGTAAAAATCCATTGTATTATAAAAATAATGTGCCAAGATTTTCCTTTAGGATGATTAGATTGTTTGTTGTACGTGCGGTGCAGAAACAGAAACTTTGGCTGTAGTGCGCGATTTTACATTTTTTTTTGAATGTCAAAAGTTTCTGAAGCTTTTTGCACAGTATTGATATATACTTTTTTACTTTTTCCTAATTTTTCAGAATTTTTGGAGTACCAGAAGTATGGTAGATGTTCAGATTTCTACAGACTATCCTGTTTAAGACAAATTCTGTTTTTGATGCATTGTTTTGCTTGTTTTGATGAAACTATCGATTCTATCAGTGGTATAAGCCATGGAAAAGTTATAATATAATAGCTACAATGCAAAAACAAAATATGAATTGGTTTGCAACAATACTTAAAGTAGTAATTTGCTTTATTATACTAACGGATACCGAGGTTTCTGTTGAGTTTTGTGTGGATGAAGTGATCAAAGATCGAGGAGGTCTCAATATGAGGAGAAGGAGGAGAGGCAAGAGTTCAGTCTTGGGGATGCCAAGGCACCCCAAGTAAATATCCAAGGAGACTCAAGCGTCTAAGCTTGGGGATGCCCTGGAAGGCATCCCATCTTTCTTCAACAAGTATCGGTATGTTTTCGTCTTCGTTTCGTTCATGTGATATGTGTAAATCATGGAGCGTCTTTTGTGTTTAGTTTTCATTTTTCTTTTATGCACCATGCTGGTATGAGATATTCCATGGTTGATTTATAGAATGCTCATTGCACTTCACTTATATCTTTTGAGTATGGACTTATAGAATGCTTCATGTGCTTAATTTATATCACTTGAAGTTTGGATTGCCTTCTTCTCTTCACACAGAAAACCGTTGTTTGTAGAATGCTCTTTTGCTTCACTTATATTTATTAGAGTGTGGTATTTTGCAGGAAGAATTAAACTCTCTTGCTTCACTCATATATATTTAGAGAGTCAACAGGAATCGGTCATTTGCATGGTTAGTCATAAAATCCTACATAAAACTTGTGGATCACTGAATATGATATGTTTGATTCTTGCAATAGTTTTGAGATATAGAGATGGAATATGTGGGAGGTACTAGTAAACGATTGTGGTGAGTAAGAATATTGGTGTTAAGGTTTGTGATTCCCGAAGCATGCACGTACAGTCTCTTGTTATGCTACGAAGTTGGAGCATGATTTATTATTGATTGTCTTCCTTATGAGTGGCGGTCGGGGACGAGCGATGTTCTTTTCCTACCAATCTATCCCCTAGGGGCATGAGTAGTAGTACTTTGCTTCTAGGGCTAGTAAACTTTTGCAATAAGTATATGAGTTCTTTATGACTAATGTGAGTCCATGGATTATATGCACTCTTACCTTTCCGCAATTTGCTAGCCTCTACGGTACCGTGCATTGCCCTTTCTCACCTCGAGAGTCGGTGCAAACTTTGCCGGTACGTCCAACCCCCGTGATATGATATGCTCTATCACATATAAGCCTTATTATATCTTCCTCAAAACAGCCACCATACCTACCTATTATGGCCTTTCCATAGCCATTCTGAGATATATTGACATGCAACTTCCACCGCTTCCGTTTTGATGACTTGAGCATTCATGGTCATATTGCTTTGCATGATTGTAAGATAGCTAGCATGATATTTCCATGACTTGTCCGTATTTTGATATATTGTTATGCTAGATCATTGCACATTCTGTTATGCTACCGAGTCATTCATATATTCATATTTTGTTATAGGTATCGAGTTGTAATATTGAGTTGTAAGTAAATAGAAGTGTGATGATCATCATTATTCATGATTAGAGCATGTCCCAATGAGGAAATGATGATGGAGACTATGATTCCCCCACAAGCTGGGATGAGACTCCGGACAAAGAGAGAGAAAAAAAGATAAAGAGAGAAGGGGCATGCTAATTGCACATTTGTGCTTCAAAGTAGCACATTATTTTCCATATAGAGAGTCTCCTATGTTGTCACTTGCATATACTAGTGGGAATATTTCATTATAGGATTAGATGCACACCCACTTAGTTTTCATGATGATATTTCATACACTTATAGCTCTTAGTGCATCTGTTGCATGGCAATCCCTACTCCTTGCATTGATATCAATTGATGGGCATCTCCATAGCCTGTTGGTTAGCCGCGTCGATATGAGACTTTCTTACCTTTTTGTCTTCTCTATATTTACCCCTATCATCATACTCTATTCCACCCATAGTGCTATATCCATGGCTCGCACTCATGTATTGCGTGAGGGTTTAAAAAGCTGAAGCACGTTAAAAAGTATGAACCAATTGCTCGGCTTGTGGTCGGGGTTGTGCATGATAAATACTTTGTGTTAAGAAGACAGAGCATGACAAGACTATATGATTTTGTAGGGATAGCTTTCTTTAGCGTTGATATTTTGAAAGACACGATTGTTTGTTGGGATGCCTAAGTATTTATGTCTTTATGTCCAATTATAGACTATTGCTTTGAATCATTCGTGTCTTAATATATTCATGCCATGACTAGAAATATGATCAAGATTATGCTAGGTAGCATTCCACATAAAAAATTATCTTCTTTATCATTTACCTGCTCGAGGACGAGCAGGAATTAAGCTTGGGGATGTTGATACATCTCTGTCATATCTATAATTGTTTATTGTTTCATGCCAATATTATACAACTTGCACATATTTTTGGCAACTTTTTATATGATTTACTGGACTAACATATTGACCCAGTGCCCAGTGCCAATTCCTGTTTTTTTGCATGTTTTTTTGTTTCGCAGAGTACCCATATCAAACAAAGTCCAAACTAGATAAAATTTGTCGGAGAATTATTTTGGAATATATGTGATTTTTGGGACTTGGAATCAACACAAACAGGGGCCCACAACCACCATAAGACACCTTGGGACGCCCAAAGGGCCAGGCACGATGGTGGGTTGTGCTCACCTAGTACGTCAGTTGAAGCTCTACTTCGGGCACGAGGAAGCTTATATCCGGAAAAAAATCATGTTAAAATCTCAGCGCAATCGGAGTTACGGATCTCCGGTAAATATAAGAACGGTTTTCGGCCAAAAAACAGGAACGCATAACAGAAGAGAACAGAGGGATATATCCAATCTCAGAGGGGCTCCTGCCCCTCTGCCTCCATGGAGGACATGGACCAGAGGGGGGACTCTCCTCCCATCTAGGGGGAGGCTAAGGAAGAAGAAGAAGGAGGGGGCTCTCTCCCCCTCTCTCCCGGTGGCACCGGAGCGCCGCCGGGGAAGGATCATGACGGCAATCTACATCAAAAATCTTGCTACCGTCAACACCAACTTTCTCCCCCTCTATACAGTTGTGTAAGACCCCTTCTTCCCGTTGTAATCTCTACTTAAACATGGTGCTTGATACGTCCATTTTGTATCATGTTTTCCTACTGTTATTTATGATGTTTTTATGCATAATAATGCTTTTTGGAGTAATTCTAATGCGTTTTCTCTCATAATATGCAAGGTTCACAAAAAGAGGGAGAATACCGGCACCTGGAATTCTGGACCTGAAAAAGCTACGTCAGGCCACCTATTCTGCACATCTGCAAATGAGCTAAAATTTCACGGGGATTTTTTATGGAATATATAAGAATTATTGGAGCAAATAATTACCAGAGGGGCTCACTAGGTGGGCACAACCCACCTGGGCTCTAGGGAGCCCAAACCTGGAGGCTCGCTTGATTGGCAGTCCTGTAAGCTCATCTTGCATACAAATTTTGGGCCCTGGTGGGTTGTTCCCTCCTCGGCCCACCTCTGGTGCCCCTCTTCTGGTATATAAGTCATTTTGACCTAGAAAAAAAATAAGGGGAGGACTTTCGGGATGAAGCGCCGCCATCTCAAGGCGGAACTTGGGCAGGAGCACTTTTGCCCTCCGGCGGAGCGATTCCACCGTGGGGAACTTCCCTCCTAGAGGGGGAAACCATCGTCATCATCATCACCAACAACTCTCGCATCTTGGGGAGGGCAATCTCCATCGACATCTTCAACAACACCATCTCCTCTCAAACCCTACACTGGTACGCGTCGGTGCTATACAAACAGTTTTTAACCCCTTTCCGCGACGGCATTTGGAACCATCGCCAAGTGAGTGTGGGCGATAGGGGGGTCCTTCCCACACGACCCAGAAATCGTCGGGGATAGGCCCTCCTGGGACACAGGCTGGGGCCAAATGAGCTCGTGTGCGATCGGGCGAGGCATCGAAACCAAACCATTTCCGTTCGTATGTACATCCCACACGGTGAATCCTAGAAAAACATTTCCGTTCGTATGTATATCACACACAGTCAATCCAAGGAATACATCACACAGTCAATCCAGGGAAAACGTTTTCGTTTGTATGCGATAACTAATTAAGAAAATTAGCTGATCGTCGTACGAGTGTCGGACAGGATTATGAAATGTCGGACCGTTCATGGTTGATGAAATGTCGGACCGTTCATGGTTGATGAAATGTCGGACCGTTCATGGTTGATGAAATGTCGGACCTTTCATGGTTGATGAAATGTCGGACCGTTTTCGTTTTCGTTTATGAAATGTCGTACACGACAACTATCGCACACGCTATTCTGTGGTGCAACGTTTACGATGCATACTTCGTCAGAAACAGTTCATGGTTGCGAATCGTGTACGATAAGGCAACTAACACAAACGTTTAGTTTGCTCGCACCGTTTGTGATATTGTCTTGCAAACGGAAACTGTGTGCATGCTTGCACATGTTTCCTCTCTGTGAACCGTGTCGGATTATGGTGTCTATCGCAAACGTTTGTGTTTTACCAACCGTGTGTGCCGTAATGACCTGGAGGGCGTAATTTCACCGTAATTTAATTGCTGCTATCTCAAATTGTACCAGATTTGGATTTGGATTTGAATGTATGTTGTAGCTTTATTCATATCCATCAGGTTCAAACAACCAATGCATTATTTGATTACATATGTTTAGAATTACATAAGAACCAAATAAAGAATGATGAACCACAGTTGTATACTTCTACTATTAAATACGGTAAAGAAAGAGGCAAAATACATTTTGGTTGTTGAACAAGGTGAAGCGGAATGCCCATATTGTGCCCTCCTCCATGCAGAAGGCACGCACGACTCTAGTCCAACCCCTTGTGATGGCCGACCACCCATCCTTCACGATCTTCATGAAAACATCTAGATAATCATCGTGTTCTGGTAGAAATACTTTAACCTTTGCATGCCCACCAATCATGTAGTTTGAGAGGTAATCTTGAGTAAACTACTTTGGCAACCACTGCAAAGTAAAAAGATTCAAACATTGTCATCTAACACAACTCATTATGGACAGTAAAAAGAAGGCTGCAGGGTTCTTACTTACCATCTTGCAGTTCGCTGTTGTCTTGGATAAAGTGTAAACAAATAGTTTAATTGCCATCTTTGGACCCATTTTTTATCATCTTCCTCACTTGATGTTGGTTCATCGATATCTCATTGCCCAATACGTAAAAAGGGTCGAAGCACGGATCTTTACCAATGACATATGTACCTAAAAGCACCAAGTTAATGTTAGAAGCTAAACAACAATTGCACAATGATGTAGTACAACACTCTTTTATAATATCTTATAACATCCAATATACTCACATATTAGATGAATTAACATCTTATATTATGGGCCAGAAGGAGTTTAGTGCATTCTTACAAATTATCAGATGATTAACTGATGCTGTATCCATGGGTTACAGTTAGATTGAGCTAGTTCGGGCTCAAATAGTCCTAAAGTATATCTAAACATGAGGGCTAGTTTGAGCTAGTTGCATCTATAACCCACGCAAAAAAACTATCCAACCCAAGAGGTAATAATTGGAGCTAGTTCTCCTAGTGCATTTATTCTCAATCTAACCCTGCCATCCAAACAACTCTTTGGATGGAGTTAGTTCAGGGTTAGTCATGAGATAGAAACTAACTCTAACCTCTAGCTATGTTGAGTATCCAAACAGGGTTGTGTTGTTGTTGTTGTTGCTGTTGTTGCTCTTCTACGTATATCTAGACATCATCAGAACATTAATGTAACACTCTTCCTTGTTGCTATGTAGCCTAGGATTGCATATTTAGACATTAAGTATTGTGCATGTGTCACACCCTGCATTTTGTAACATTTCATTTGCATCAAGAAAGCATGAAAATTTGGACCAACAAAAACTTTTGCATTATTTGGCTTTTATTTGGAGTTGGTTTTTCTCTCTATGTTTCCAAGTGCTCTTCAAAGTCAACACAACTTCACCCTATATACTTCATCTCCTTGCCCTAAACTTCTGCCCAATGATCATGCCATGTGTATAGAGCAATATAGTATTTTCTTAGAAAAATAATTTGGCCAAATAGTATTTTCAAAATTAGTTTTCCAAAACCCCCTGAATTGAGGTTTTGCACTACAAGTACTTGATTTGGGGTATGAAAAATATTTCGGAGAGTATATTTGAGACCTAATAGATATAGGACTTCCATAAACCACAAAAATATAATTTTAAAAGTTATTTTCCTATTTTATTTAAAAGCTTTTTCTTAAGGCCAGAAATGGTCTTTAATAGGGAAAAATTGTTTTATTGTTTTAAAAACATTTGACAAAAATCAGGGAAACTCAGTGGGCATATATTTCCCATATATGAGAGTTTCAACACATGGTCATGTTCAGAATATTGGTCAAATCCCTCAAAACCCTTTCTGTATATTTCTAGCTTTTGAAATATTTACAAAGGAAATATCCTCCAAAAATTCCAAGAAAATTCTAGCATGTCACATATGACATGTTTGGATGATCTCGGCAAGTATCATGTCATGGAGAATAATATAACCCCATGAAAATCCCCCAAAACCCCCTCTGGCCAGAATCAAATTTGAACTACTTTGTACTACCAACTTTCTCTCCTAGATCCCAACTTTTGTGAGCATGATCACATGACCAAATGATGCCACCACACCAAGTGGTGCATCAAGGAGAAGTGATTTACTCAACTAGATCTGCACAAGTCCATTCCTCGCCAGCTTCTAGGGTTTACAAAAGTTGCATTGGCAACTTTGCCCAAATAAGCTCCAAATTGGTGGAAGGCCCTAATTATATGTTACATTTCACCCTGTGGAGACTCATGACAAGTGAAAGTCATCCACTTGCCCAAACCATCATCAAACACCTTCTGGCAGAATTTTAAAATGCAAATTCCAGCCTCTTCCACTAATCTCCTTGAGCCCTGCTTTTTACCACAACCCATCCTAGTTCCCCTCTATCACCTGGATGCTTCCCTGCCCGAGGAAGCAATGATGAAGGGAGGGGGAGCCCCATTTTTCTTCTCTGGACAACAGATTTCCCTCTCTCTCTCAACCTCCTTCTCCCCCCTCAGCTTTTCAGAGCATCCAAGGCCCTCTCCAGCTTTTGCCCACACCCCCTGCAGCCTCCAGACACTAGTGGACACGCGCGGCGCGGGAAAACCGCGGATGCCGGCCAAAGTCGCGCTCTAGAGCGCCTGGCAGGGCACCCGACCGTTGACGCCGCGTCTCCCGGCCACCTCGATCCTCCCCCGCGCGCCAGTCGATGCCCCTCGACGTCCGCTCCACGCCAGCAGGCCGCCCACTTGCTCCCGCGCCCTCCTCTCTCTCCTGCAGCTCGCGCCAAAGCGCCGCCCCGCTCGGCCAATGCTCGCGCCACTCCTGTGTCCCGCGTGCAGCTCGTCCCGCTCCTCCTTTCTCTCCCTGGCACCCTACACCACTCCCACGAACACCCCCGAGCCCTCCATTTCCTCTCTAACGGCCACCCGAGCCGATCCCGCGGGAACCCGTAGGCCGCGCCCATGGTGGACCTCGGCCAGCCTATAAGAGGCGACCCCGAGCCTCTCTCTCACCTCCTGTCGCTCCCCCACGCTCCTAATCCACCTCCCGCACCACCCAGTTGCCTCCGGAGCCGCCCGAGCTCGAGATCGAGCTCGAGCTCCGCCGCCTCGGGTCATCGACGTCCACGCGCAAGGCGTCACTAACCCTTTCCCCTCTCTTTCCCACTCTTTTTGCAGCCGGGAACGGCCGGAACCATCGATGCCCGAAGCACCTCCGCCGCGTGACGTCGTCGCCGGCGAACCAGGCTGCTCCGTTGACCATCTCCACCACCACCTGAACGGCGACATCCTCCCTAGTCCAAGGTACCACCAGGCTGCTCGCCGTTGCCTCTGGACGAAGGTAGACGACGACGGCCGTGGGCCCTGCCCGTCAGGTTTAAACGCGACGCTGCTGCTTCCAGTTCAAGGGTCGGCTGAAGGCGTGAGCCTTTTACGCCTTCGGGACGTGGCAGCCTCGCTGGGCTGATTTCCCTCTGGGCCTGTTGCCCGTGGCCTCTCGGCCCAAAGGCACAAAGGCCGCTTTTCTTTTTCTTTTTCACTGTTTTACAAAATTCCACAGACAAAATACTTGTCCAAATGAAATAATTCCAACTCCTAAAATCTCAGAATAATCCCACCTATTTATTGATGTAACTTTCATGCACATCCATTACACTTTTCTTCTCTGTTCAAATTTAAATTCAAATTTGAACAATAGAGCCTCTGTTTGAAAATCCACAACTCTGTTTCCCTAGCTCCAAATCCAAAACCAAGAATTTTCCCCTTCCTAGTTTTCCTCCTAGTATTTTACAAAAATAAGTTGACATTTTTCTGAGCACTTTGATTTTTCTGTTTTTGTTATTGTCTCATTTATCCGTTGTTTTCTTGCGATGATTAGATCCCGTGTTTGACGAAGTAGTTGGAGAAGAAGGAGAGGAAGGGCCTGAAGACTTTGAAGACCAAGCCAACCAAGGCAAGCAACCCTTTGACCATGGCCATGAAACCCTTTTTATGCATGTCTTATAGCACTTATTATTGTTGCATCGGAATCATGATGAGATGGTAAACCACGTTGGTTGGTTGCCTCATACTTCCTCGTTGATACTTGCATTGTGCATGACCCTACCTTCCTATGAGGGTTATGCGGTGGGAGTAGATAGGATGAAAAAGTAGATGCTACACAACTGGGACGGTGTATGCATGGTGATGGAGACAAAAACATTTCAAAAGACTTTTCGAAAACCCCCATCGGGTGCCACTTATGCCCGGGGGAGATGATGAGTTGGGTAGCCACTTGATGACGAAGTGGTGTCCGAGGCAAGGGTGTGTTGTCTTCAAAACGGATTGGTTTAAGTTGCGACCGTTATTCCAACCTTACATGCGCAACCACTCTACCCTTATATGGGAAAGGGCATTATTGATTACCTAGACCGATACTAGCTTGGAGCCCGCATTACTAGTGACGGGGGAGTTGTTGGTGCGCTCTCTCGGGACGGGGTCGTGCCAGGTAGGGCGGCCATGAATGTTTTCACAGGGCACCGGGACACACCGTTGGTACCCGTGCATGGTATGTGATAAATATGGGAGCAAGGCTCCACGAAAATGTTATGTGAAATGTGGGCACGGGGTTATCGCTAATCGAGTGGACTCCATGTTAGTGTCGTCTAGGGAAAGGTAGTGATCGGTGCTTACCCCGGGTACTTGAGGTACCGCTGGTCGTGGATGACACGGAAGTTCCCCGGATCTTGTGGGTAAAGTGTGCAACCTCTGCAGAGTGTAAAACTATTCGAATAGCCGTGTCCACGGTCAAGGACAGTTGGGTAACCGCTCTTGGGCTACGTCCACATGTTTACAAACCAGTGTATGTGTGTTTGGATAAGTGGGAAGTTCTACTTGAGTCAAGTCAAAGGACTTGACATGATTGAGTTGGGTTGGTGCCCACTCTATTTATGTCAATATCTGTAACCTGTCCTCACGATTACTTGAATTCTCCTGATGCATGCCTTGCAAGTTGTTGAACATGTCATTGCACTCAAAACTAGCTTTCCACAAAAATTTACCTATATCATGCATTGTTATATCTGGAACCGAAACATGCGTTGCTTGCGAGTACATTCAAAGTACTCATTGGCTTGCCACTGGTTATTTAATTGGCCAGGCATGGAAGAACAGGAGTTCGAAGAAGAGTTCTATGGAGACGAACATGCGAACTAGGATGTTTCCCAGCCAGAATGCCTGTAGGGTTAAGGCAGATGGCATGGGTTCTACTTATCGACGAAGATTTCCGCTGCTTGTGTTTTATTTGATGTTCAACCCTTAAGGCTTTATCATCGTAAGACTTGACCATAATGGTCATAATTTGTGTAAGACAATATGTATGGATGTAAGACTCTTGTTATTCAGCTTCTGTGTGTTCAGTGAGCATTGATCTACGGGATCCTCAGACACGTGCATTCGGTGATCACGACTTATGAGTCGGGGTCCCCACAGAGCTGGTATCGAGCCATCCCGACCGTAGGGAAGCCTTAGTTAGCATGGACGTTAGTTAGAGTGAGACTATCTACAAAACGTACCTATATACCTACGTTTTCTAAAAATATCCTAAACATAGGTCACCTTTCCTCTATTGACCCTCCCTTCCACTTGTGTAGATGGCCGTTGTACCCGAGGACCTCCTGACCACCGGGTTTCCCGTACTTCTCGAGGACAACCTCAAGAAGTGTCAGTTTACTCGAGCCCCCACCTTCTCCAACAACGAGCACTTTGGATCAACAAAGATTAAGAAGGAGTATCATGTGGAGGTAGTCGTTAGGGCAAACGACGCCCCGACGAGCTGGTTCTTTGAGGGACCCCAGATGGCGACCCTGCTTCTCGCCGTTGAGACTGCTGCCCTCAAGGCGCTGACTCGCCTTCGGGATCTTCTGCCCGAGATGGCAAGTGAGCCAGCCACTCGTTACCTGCCTTATCGTAAGGAGGGAGATGACGAGAGCAGCGCACCAGCCCCACCCATGGACGAAGGACTTCCTCTCCGCCTGGACCTACTTCCCTGTGTGCCGACGGCTGCACGACACTGCCTCGGAGTCGATGGAGCTTCGGAAGGAACTCCACGAGACCAAGGAACTCCTCCGCCTAGCTCAGACAAAGGCGGACATGATCAAGAAGGATGGTGCACCCCCTGGATAGCCCGTTGTAGCCTATCGAGGCGACCCCCCACAGTGACACGCATGCCAAGGGATCACCTCTCACCAAGGCCAGATGACGGGCGAAGGAGTATCGCAACCTCTTCACGGGCGCCACCCGTGGCAGCGCCGTGTTCAGCTCCTCCACTCCCCACTCCCTCAAGTGACGAAATCGAGACAATTGAAGGTGAGGAGGAAGACCAGAGGAGCCGGAATACGCGACCGAGCATTCCACCACTTAGACACCGTTCAGGACTAGGGTAGGCCGGTCTGTAACCCTTAAGGTAGGATAGGTCGTGTACCCCTTATGCAAAGTCGAGTCCGTGTACATGTTGTGTTGTGCTTGCTTTCAACTTGCTTTGATGAAGTCGTACTTTCCCTTCGGGAACTTGTAAACGACTACATCCGCCATTTGGTTTTAATGCATGAGTTTGGCCCTTCTGGCCCTTGTTTAACTTAAAAATTGTGTCACGCCCACCCCCTTACTAGGCACCTCATCTATATTTCTTTCCCTCATGAGCCCTTGACCGCTCCAACAGGATGCTTGTTGTAACACGTACTGGTACCTCTACCTAGCAGCAAGAAGCCGGAGCAGGAGCCACTCAGGACCAAGCCCAAGGACAAGCTCCACCACCGCCACCACCTCCAAACATGGACATGACTCAGCTTCTCCAAGCCTTCCGAGAGGAACGCCAAGCCAACACAGCAGCACTCCAGATGATTGCTCAGGCTGTCAACCACCAACCGGCGGGGAACGGCAATGGACGTTCCACGTTGGAAGAGTTCAAGAAGCATGCACCACCCACCTTCATCGAGACTGCTGAACCCCTGGATGCAGACGACTGGGTCCGCACCATTGAGGACCTGTTGGAACTAGTCGGCTGCACTGAAGACCGTGAGAGGGTAGCATATGCTGCCCACTGTCTCGGGGGTACTGCCAGAGCTTGGTGGGATGGATTCAAGGTCATGCATGGGGGGCAAGACATCACTTGGAATGACTTCAAGGCAGAATTCCGCAAGGCCCACATTCCTTCTGGGATTATGGCCATCAAGAAGCGTGAGTTCTGGGCCCTGAAGCAAGGTAGAAGCACTGTCAAGGAGTACATGCAGAAGTTCAGTGTTCTGTCAAGGTATGCTCCTGAGGATGTCAGCACTGATGCTGCAAAAAGGGAGCGCTTCATGGAAGGCCTTATCCAGACTCTACAAGATTTCGCTTGTTGTGTGTGACCGCCCAACCTTTCTGATCCGGTGAACAAGGCACTCATGCTTGAAGACAAGCGGCGCTTTGGATGATACCCGTGGCGCAAGATGATCAGCAAGGGTAGCTCCAAGAACGAAGCCTCGCCTGCGTGGCAGCCAGCCCCGATCAAGCCAACCTATCAGCAGCCAAGAGCTCCTGCACCCCGCACCAACTATCCACCTCAGCAGTATGCCAACCCCAGGCCAGCTTACAACAACCCCAATAACAATGCCGGCAAAAGCATCAACCCCAACCAAGTCACTTGCTTTGAATGTGGTCAGCCAGGACACTACTCCAAGTATTGCCCCAACAAGAAGCCCGACGCACCGCGCCCCAATGCGCAGAACCCAGGACAAGGCCGTGGAATGCCACCAAGGACCCAAGCTCCCCGCAACCTGCCCAACAACGGCAAGGGTCGTGTGAATCATGTCACCGCGGAAGAAGCCCAGGAAGACCCGGACGTCGTGCTGGGTACGTTCCTTGTCAATTTAGCACCTGAATCGCCTTTGTTTGATTCTGGAGCCACGCATTCATTTGTCACCCAAAGGTTTGCATCGAAAAGTGGCATGACCCCTACACCCCTGGATAACCCTATGGTGGTACAAACCCCCGGAGCAGAGATGAGAGCCAAGATAGGATGTAAAGGAGTCGGGATTGTCATCAATGGGGTAGACTTCCTAGCAGACCTTATCATCCTTAGGTCACAAGGCTTGGACGTGATCTTGGGAATGGATTGGCAAGCACCAAGGCTTGCTAGATTGTGCCAACCGAACGGTCACTGTGACAAATGACCAAGGAGTCAAAGTCAAATTTGCCCCCAGCCCCTCCTCCGCTCAAGCCAACCAAGTCAACTGCCTGACCGAAGTTGGATTGGAGCAAGTGCCGGTAGTCTGCGAATACCCCGATGTTTTTCCTGATGAGCTACCGGGGATGCCTCCTGACCGAGACATTGAGTTCATTATCGAGCTCGTGTTCGAAAGGGTGACCCATCTATAAGAAGCCTTATAGAATGGGATCGGAAGAGTTAGCAGAATTGAAGAAGCAACTGGAAGAGCAGTTGAGGAAGGGATTTATCCGCCCTAGTGCCTCCCCTTAGGGGTCACCTGTTCTGTTTGTGGCAAAGAAGGACGGTACCATCCGCTTGTGCATTGACTACCGCTCCCTCAATGAAGTTACAATCAAGAACAAGTATCCACTTCCCAAGATTGAAGATCTGTTTGATCAACTCAATGGGGCCAAAGGTGTTCTCCAAGATCGACCTCAGATCTGGGTACTACCGACTGAAAATAAGACCCCAAGATATTCAAGACGGCATTTGTAACAGATATGTCCTCAGTATGAGTGCACGGTCATGTCCTTTGGATTGACCAATGCCCCACTTACTTCATGTATCTCATGAATAAGGTCTTCATGGAATATTTGGACAAGTTTGTCGTTGTCTTCATTGATGACATTCTTGTCTTCTCGAAGACGGAAGAAGAGAACGAGCAACACTTGAGGATGGTCCTAGACAAGCTTCGAGAGCACCAACTGTATGCCAATTTCAGCAAGTGTGAATTTTGGCTGCATGAGGTTGGATTCTTGGGTCATGTATTGAATGCCGAAGGGTTGTCAGTGGATCCCACCAAGATCCGTGCCGTGGATCGAATGGAAAACCTCGAGCAATGTGAAGGAAGTCAGGAGCTTCCTCGGACTCGCGGGATATTACCGCAAGTTCGTTGAAGGATTTTCAAGCATTGCCCGACCTATGACCCAGCTCCTGAAGAAGGACAAGAAGTTTGAGTGGACACCAAAATGTGAAGAGAGCTTCCAGGAGCTAAAGAAGAGATTAACCACCGCCCAAAGATCTTGGCCACACTGATATTCACAAGGAATTTGTGATATATTGTGATGCGTCGAGAACCGGATGGGAAGTGTTACGATGCAAGAGGGCAGAGTCGTAGCTTACCTTTCAAGGCAACTACGGCCTCATGAAGAGAACTATGCTACTCATGATCTTGAGTTGGCAGCGATGGTTCATGCCACGAAGACTGGCGACATTACCTTCTAGGGAAGCGATGTGAGATATACACGGATCACAAAAGTCTGAAGTATATTTTCACTCAGAAAGAATTGAACATGAGGCAGAGAAGATGGCTAGAGTTGATCAAGGATTACGACCTCAGTGTTCGATACCACCTTGGGAAGGCTAATGTGGTAGCAGACGCCTTAAGTAGAAAGGCTTCTTCCTTGAACGCTTTGATTAAGGAAAGACTACTCGCCTTATATGAAGAACTTGAAAGCTTCGAGTTGGAACTGGTTGCACCAGGATTCTTAGCCAACCTTGAAGTCAAGCCTACCCTGATGGATGATGTTAAAGAAGCTCATAAGGGGCACGAGAGTATTGAAGGCATCAAGAGGAAGATCAAGGCGAGCAAAGCCCCTAGTTTCACAGAAGATGAGCAAGGAGTTGTGTGGTTTGGGAATCGCATTTGCGTACCCAACAAGCTTGAGCTCAAGAACCTGATCTTGCAAGAAGCTCACAACACCCCGTATTCCATCCATCCTGGAGGAACCAAGATGTATCAAGACCTGAAGGAAAGATTCTGGTGGCACGGGATGAAAAGGGAGATTGCCACCTATGTTGCAAAGTGTGACGTATGCCAGAGAGTCAAAGCTGAACATCAGCGACCCGCTGGATTGTTGCAACCTCTCAAGGTGCCTGAATGGAAGTGGGACAAAGTCGGGATGGACTTCATCACCGGTTTACCCAGGTCAAGCAAGGGACATGACTCCATATGGGTCATTTTTGACCATTTGACCAAGGTGGCCCACTTCATTGTCAGCCAAGACGACCTACAAGGGGAACCAGTTAGCCAGCCTCTACATCAACCGAATCGTAAGCCTTCATGGCGTTCCCAAGGAAATTGTGTCAGATAGGGGAACCCAATTTACCTCAAGGTTCTGGAAGAAGTTCCAGGAGGCCATGGGGACCAAGCTGTCCTTCAGCACTGCTTTCCATCCACAGCATCGGAGGTCGATGTAACAGTGAATCAGATACTCGAAGACATGCTCCGAGCCTGTGTCCTAGCATATGGAGCTAAGTGGGAAGATTGCCTCCCTTTGCCGAAGTTCTCCTACAACAACAGCTACTACCCAGCCTTGAGATGGCACCGCTTTAGGTGCTATATGGACGGAAGTGCCGCACTTCAATTGGTCCGAGATCGAGAAGGACTAGTCTTTGGACCCGATATCCTCCGTGGAAGCGGAAGAGCAAGTCCAACTTGTCGAGAACGGTTGAAGACTGCCAAGTCAAGAAAAAGAGCTACGCTGACTCACGTCGTCGAGACATGACCTTCCGAGTTGGAGATCATGTCTATCTCCGGTCACACCTCTCAAGGGAACCCAGCGCTTCCATCGCCAAAGGAAAGCTTCGCCCAAGATACATCGGCCCTTCAAGATCATCGGCCGACGAGGGAAGTGGCTTATCGCTTGAACTGCCACCTGAACTATCCGATGTGCACAACGTATTCCACGTGTCACAACTCCGGAAATGTCTCCAAGTTCCGCATAAGCCCGATCTTTACAAGGACGCTACCACCAAGCCATTGACCTTCAGCCTGATTTGACTTACCGTGAGAGGCCCATCCGAATTTTGGACAAAGTAGAACGACGTACTCGAAGCCGCACCATCAGGTACTTCAAGGTCCAGTGGAGCAACCACACCAAAGCAGAAGCAACCTGGGAACGTGAAGACTACCTTACATCCGAGTTTCCGTATCTCTTTAAAGCCTAGCTTAGGAATCTCGGGACGAGATTCTTGTAAGGGGGGTAGGTCTGTCACACCCTGCATTTTGTAACATTTCATTTGCATCAAGAAAGCATGAAAATTTGGACCAACAAAAACTTTTGCATTATTTGGCTTTTATTTGGAGTTGGTTTTTCTCTCTGTGTTTCCAAGTGCTCTTCAAAGTCAACACAACTTTACCCTATATACTTCATCTCCTTGCCCTAAACTTCTGCCCAATGATCATGCCATGTGTATAGAGCAATATAGTATTTTCTTAGAAAAATAATTTGGCCAAATAGTATTTTCAAAAATTAGTTTTCCAAAACCCCCTGAATTGAGGTTTTGCACTACAAGTACTTGATTTGGGGTATGAAAAATATTTCGGAGAGTATATTTGAGACCTAATAGATATAGGACTTCCATAAACCACAAAAATATAATTTTAAAAGTTATTTTCCTATTTTATTTAAAAGCTTTTTCTTAATGCCAAAAAAGGTCTTTAATAGGGAAAAATTGTTTTATTGTTTTAAAAACATTTGAAAAAAATCAGGGAAACTCAGTGGGCATATATTTCCCATATATGAGAGTTTCAACACATGGTCATGTTCAGAATATTGGTCAAACCCCTCAAAACCCTTTCTCAGATATTTCAAGCTTTTGAAATATTTACAAAGGAAATATCCTCCAAAAATTCCAAGAAAATTCTAGCATGTCACATATGACATGTTTGGATGATCTTGGCAAGTATCATGTCATGGAGAATAATATAACCCCATGAAAATCCCCAAAACCCCTCCGCCGTAATCAAATTTGAACTACTTTGTACTACCAACTTTCTCTCCTTGATCCCAACTTTTGTGAGCATGATCACATGACCAAATGAGGCCACCACACCAAGTGGTGCATCAAGGAGAAGTGATTTACTCAACTAGATCTGCACAAGTCCATTCCTGCCAGTTTCTAGGGTTTACAAAAGTTGCATTGGCAACTTTGCCCAAATAAGCTCCAAATTGGTGGAAGGCCCTAATTATATGTTACATTTCACCCTGTGGAGACTCATGACAAGTGAAAGTCATCCACTTGCCCAAACCATCATCGAACACCTTCTGGCAGAATTTTAAAATGCAAATTCCAGCCTCTTCCACTAATCTCCTTGAGCCCTGCTTTTTACCACAACCCATCCTAGTTCCCCTCTATCACCTGGATGCTTCCCTGCCCGAGGAAGCAATGATGAAGGGAGGGGGAGCCCCATTTTTCTTCTCTGGACAGCAGATTTCCCTCTCTCTCTCAGCCTCCTTCTCTCCCCTCAGCTTTCCAGAGCATCCAAGGCCCTCTCCAGCTTTTGCCCCACCCCCTGCAGCCTCCAGACACTAGTGGACACGCGCGGACGTGGGAAAACCGCGGATGCCGGCCAAAGTCGCGCTCTGGAGCGCCTGGCAAGGCACCCGACCGTTGACGCCGCGTCTCCCGACCACCTCGATCCTCCCCTGCGCGCCAGTCGATGCCCCTCGACGTCCGCTCCATGCCAGCAGGCCGCCCACTTGCTCCCGCGCCCTCCTCTCTCTCCTGCAGCTCGCGCCAAAGCGCCGCCCCGCTCGGCCAATGCTCGCGCCACTCCTGTGGCCCGCGTGCAGCTCGTCCCGCTCCTCCTTTCTCTCCCTGGCACCCTACACCACTCCCACGAACACCCCCGAGCCCTCCATTTCCTCTCTAACAGCCACCCGAGCCGATCCCGCGGGAACCCGTAGGCCGCGCCCACGGTGGACCTCGGCCAACCTATAAGAGGCAACCCCGAGCCTCTCTCTCACCTCCTGTCGCTCCCCCACGCTCCTAATCCACCTCCCGCACCACCCAGTTGCCTCCGGAGCCGCTCGAGCTCGAGATCGAGCTCAAGCTCCGCCGCCTCAGGTCATCGACGTCCACGCGGTACAAGCCTCCTCCGCCCTTGTTCTCTCTTGATCTGAAACTGCAAGGCGTCACTGACCCTTTCCCCTCTCTTTCCCACTCTTTTTGCAGCCGGGAACGGCCGGAACCATCGACGCCCGAAGCACCTCCGCCGCGTGACCTCGTCGCCGGCGAACCAGGCTGCTCCGGCGACCATCTCCACCACCACCCGAACGGCGACATCCTCCCGAGTCCAACGGTACCACCCACGCACCCTCCCGTGCCCTATATCGCCGCCGGCAAGCTCGCCGTTGCCTCGGGCGGAGGTAGGCAGCGACGGCCGTGGGCCCTACCCGTCGACCTCACGCCTACGATGGGTGGGATCCACCGTCGAGTTTAAACGCCTGACACGCTGCGCGGTTCGCCGTCGGTGAAGGCGTGCCGCCTTTATGCCTTCTGACGTGGCGGCCTCGCTGAGCTAATTTCCCTCCGGGCCTGTTGCCCGTGGCCTCTACTGGCCCGATGTACGATGCCGCTTTTCTTTTCTTTTCTGCCTGTTTTACAAAATTCCACAGGACAAAATACTTGTCCAAATGAAATAATTCCAACTCTTAAAATCTCGAGAATAATCCCACCTATTTATTGATGTAACTTTCATGCACATCCATTACACTTTTTCTGCTCTGTTCAAATTTAAATTCAAATTTGAACAATAGAGCCTCTGTTTGAAAATCCACAACTCTGTTTCCCTAGCTCCAAATCCAAAACCAAGAATTTTCCCCTTCCTAGTTTTCCTCCTAGTATTTTACAAAAATAAGTTGACATTTTTCTGAGCACTTTGACTTTTCTGTTTTTGTTATTGTCTCATTTATCCTTTGTTTTCTTGCGACGATTAGATCCCGTGTTTGACGAAGTAGTTGGAGAAGAAGGAGAGGAAGGGCCTGAAGACTTTGAAGACCAAGCCAACCAAGGCAAGCAGCCCTTTGACCATGCCCATGAAACCCTTTTTATGCATGTCTTATAGCACTTATTATTGTTGCGTCGGAATCATGATGAGATGGTAAACCACATTGTTTGGTTGCCTCTGTTACTTCCTCGTTGATACTTGCATTGTGCATGACCCTACCTTCCTATGAGGGTTATGCTGGTGGGAGTAGATAGGATGATAAAGTAGATGCTACGAATCGGGACGGTGTATGCATGGTGATGGAGACAAATCATTTCAAAAGACTTTTCGAAAACCCCCATCGGGTGCCACTTATGCCCGGGGGAGATGATGAGTTGGGTAGCCACTTGATGACGAAGTGGTGTACCGAGGCAAGGGTGTGTTGTCTTCAAAACGGATTGGTTTAAGTTGCGACCATTATTCCAACCTTACATGCGCAACCACTCTACCCTCATATGGGAAAGGGCATTATTGATTACCTAGACCGATACTAGCTTGGAGCCCGCATTACTAGTGACGGGGGAGTTGTTGGTGCGCTCTCTCGGGACGGGGTCGTGCCAGGTAGGGCGGCCATGACTGTTTTCACAGGGCACTGAACACACCGTTGGTACCCCGTGCCAGTGGTATGTGATAAATATGGGAGCAAGGCTCCACGAAAATGTTATGTGAAATGTGGGCACGGGGGTTACTGCCAATCGAGTGGACTCCATGTTAGTGTCGTCTAGGGAAAGGTAGTGATTGGGTGCTTACCCCGGGTACTTGAGGTACCATGGTCGTGGATGACACGGAAGGTCCCCGGATCTTGTGGGTAAAGTGTGCAACCTCTGCAGAGTGTAAAACTATTCGAATAGCCGTGTCCACGGTCAAGGACAGTTGGGTAACCACTCTTGGGCTACGTCCACATGTTTACAAACCAGTGTGTGTGTTTGGATAAGTGGGAAGTTCTACTTGAGTCAAGTCAAAGGACTTGACATGATTGAGTTGGGTTGGTGCCCACTCTATTTATGTCAATATCTGTAACCTGTCCTCACGGTTACTTGAATTCTCCTGATGCATGTCTTGCAAGTTGTTGAACATGTCATTGCACTCAAAACTAGCTTTCCGCAAAAAATTACCTATATCATGCATTGTTATATCTGGAACCGAAACATGGGTTGCTTGCGAGTACATTCAAAGTACTCATTGGCTTGCCACTGGTTATTTAATTGGCCAGGCATGGAAGAACCGGAGTTCGAAGAAGAGTTCTATGGAGACGAACAAGCGAACTAGGACGTTTCCTAGTCAGAATGCCTGTAGGGTTAAGGCAGATGGCATGGGTTCTACTTATCGACGAAGATTTCCGCTGCTTGTGTTTTATTTGATGTTCAGCCCTTAAGGCTTTATCAATGTAAGACTTGACCATAATGGTCATAATTTGTGCAAGACGGTATGTATGGATGTAAGACTCTTGTTATTCAGCTTACGTGTGTTCGGTGAGCATTGATCTGGGATCATCAGACACGCAGCACTTTCGGTGATCACGACTTATGAGTCGGGGTCCCCACAGCATGTTGCTATGTAGCCTCAGATATATTACATATGGCCCTAGTTAACCTAACGATAAATGGGTTGCAGATATATTCAGTTAAAAGTCTGATTCACCGATTAGTCCCTTATCAGCCCCCGGCCTATATGGTACCTGCCACCGATATCACGAGCATTGAGCATATATAAGCCATGGGATGAAACTAACCTCGATGGAAAACAACAGTCGTTCCCAAAATTGTCCTGTGTAGGTACATTGAGAAGCATGTTAAGCACAACAGGCTAAACATCAACCAAAATTATCCATGGCAGACAAAATAATCTCCAAAAGGTAGCTTCACTGTGGAGGTTTAAGCACGCTAGTAAAGCAAAACAAGTGGAAAGGTGTGTTAACTGCAACAGGCCTAAAATTTAACAACAAGCAAACATAGTCATTCAAATTGGTATTGTGCCGGTCTAAGTACACTAGTTATTGTTAAATAAAAATGGAAAGGCGTGTTAACTACAAGATGCAGCAACCAAATGTAGTCATTCATAGTGGTATTATTGAAACTGGTAGTGATGAAATTGAACTGCACAGTTCATACTTGCACATATAGAACATCACGCTGTGAATAACTGGAATAAACAAGGCATACTACGAACAACCAAAGATAGCATTTGAAACTGGACATATGCTAACTACAAACAACCGGACAATCAAAAAACTTGAAGTGGCATATGCTAGCTATACCAGGCTTAACAACAAGCAAATATATGCATTCCTATTGGTATGTTTAAAACTAGATTGATGAACTGTACTACACAGTAAATAATTGCACATATAGAGCATCACCTTGTGAACAACTGAAATAAACACGACATGCTGCAAACAACCAAATATAACAATTAAAACCGGACATATTCTCACAGCACTACAAAAGGGACTCGACAAAACAAATCATGAGTTTCCCCCTGTGAAGAGGCACGACAAAACAAATCATGGGTTTCCTCACTTGTCACAGATGGGCTCGTTCCCGTGGGAAGAGCACGGACCCTAGATGCGCTCCATGTTGTCGCAAATGGGCTCCTTCCCCTTGGAAGAGCACAGCTGTAGGGTGCCCTCCCTGATGTCGCAGACAGGCGCTTTCCCCTTGGAAGAGCAAATGGGCTCTTTCCCCTTGGAAGAGCCGGAGAGGGTGCCCTCCTCATGGTTGCCGTCGATGAGGTCTGGCTTGGAAGCTGTGGATCCCAAGCCAGCGTCGCATAACGTGTCCTTCAGAAATGACAAAAGGGGTCGATGGCGATGTAGGATGGAAAATTGTTGATAGCGAGCCATAGGAGATCAGCGGCGGGGCCATGAATGAGATCGACGACGGTTGAACCCGAGGGGTTGGGGTGGGCCACTTAACCTGTGACATAGCCCGCGTCAGGACATCACTGTCGATGACCTCGATGTCGTAGCCGGCGGCCGAGACATGCCCGCATACTCTAGCCCGCTGCTTGAGTGCCTGCCGCCAGTAATGGTCGTCAGCTTCCTCGGCGACATCGGGCGAAGAGACCACGATACACCTCTTTTGGGCCAGTCACTCCTCGAGCTCCACGGGAAGCATAGCCGGGCTTAGGCTGCGACGCTGTGGAGTGGGGGATGTGGATGGGGATTTGTGGGAAAGGGGGCATTTGTCATGCGTCATCTAAGAAACTCAGGGCAGCCTGGGTATGGAGATCGGTGGGTAAGCTGCATGGGCAAACTGGGAGATGTTGACAAGGGAGGCCTTGCGGCGATGGCGATGGCGGGGACCTTGCTAGGGTTTCGAGCGAGGGAGTGTGTGTGTGTGTGTGTGTGTGTGTGTGTGTGTGTGTGTGTGTGTGTGTGGAGGGGGCGGGGGTGTTTGAGGAAATGATGCGGGTACTGAAAATTTTACTATGCGGGGGTCAAACGCGGGAGTGAAATGCCGGGGCTATTGAAAATTTTGATGATGGTGCATCACACATGGTCCGGAGATAACAACCGTGTGTTATGAAACAGAAAAACCCTCGAGCCGGGCAGATATTTTTGAGGGATGCGTGCAGGATTGGGAACAAGAAACATCGCACACGGTCCGGAGATAACAACCGTGTGTTATGAAACAGAAAAACCCTCGAGGCGGGCAGATATTTTCTAGTTATGCAGGCGGTATTGGGAACAAGAAACATCCCACACGGTCGAAACACAATAATCATGTGTTATCAAACAGGAAAAAGCTATAGGCTGGTAGATATTTTTGAGAGGAGAAGCCTTGTGGAGCCCAATGTACTGTGCGGATGTATGCGTGGCAGGGGCACCGGCGTGGCACACGGTTAGTTTGAGTGAACCGTGTCTGTTGCGTCATCCGACTTATCTTATGTTCATAAATTTGGCGAAAAATGACGCGGAGAGGGTCAGAACACGAACACACTTGCATGTGGACCAAATTTATGTATGAAAAGGGTGGTTTGATTTTCAAATACCAAATGCAACTTCGATGTGGCACCTATCTCGCAAAGCGCACGGTATTGCTTGCCCCCACCCCCTCGTGTCGGCACGAAGGGAATCCTAAGCTATGAATGCATGACCCCTCCCCCAACCGAGGTTCACCTAGCAAAGTGCGGCGAAGTTAGCTGCCCCCTCGTGTCAAAGACGAAGGGAATCCTAAGCTATGAATGCATGCCCCCCCCAACCGAGGCTCTCCTAGCAAAGTGCGAACTAGCTAGCAGCCCCCCTCCCTCGTGTCGGCATGAATGGAATCCTAAGCTATGAATGCATGATCCCCCCACCCGAGGTTCACCTACCAAAGTGCGAAGTAGCTAGCAGCCCCCCCTCCCTCGTGTCGGCACGAGGGGAATCCTAAGCTATGAATGCATGCCACCCCCCAACCGAGGTTCACCTAGCAAAGTGCGAAGTAGCTAGCAGCCCCCTCGTGTCGCCACGAAGGGAATCCTAAGCTATGAATGCATGCCCCCCAACCGAGGTTCACCTAGCAAAGTGCGAAGTAGCAGCCTCCCACACACTTTCAGTCGACGGGCCAGAGAGGCATCTCTCACCAAGATGGATCATAAAACGGACCAAGAATAATCTACCTTGGTCGTACAACCTCTCTCTTGTTGTTGGTCAAAGTGATGGCCGTCCATGCGACCCCGGAGATGGGCTAGCTCACCAATAATCACGCAAGTAGCTAGTCCCCGAAGACAACCACTGCATGCGTGTGGCCCAAACATATGTATGGAGAGGTGTGTTTTTGAGTAACAATGGAACAACTTTGATGTGGCACCATGATTTCAAACTAGAAATCCCCACACCGAGTGAGGGTTAGGTTGACGATGCATATGTATGTTACACCACACTTCAAGCCAACGACGGGGATTCATGCATGCATGCATGCATAATATATGCGCTCAAACTTAATTAGGTCTGAATCTCACCATGACCTATACTACAATAACACGAACCAAATGAAGAATCCGCCATGGTAACCTATCTTGTTGTCGGTCAAGGTGATCATGGATGTCCACGCGGGCCCCCAAATATATAGGCTTGTCGTCGATAACCACGCGAGAGAGTGTACCGTTCGAAGGCAACCACTACATGCATATGTATGGAGGTGATGCGTGCATGCATGTTTGAATACCATTTCACAACATTGATGTGGCGCATGCGTCAAAAATCGTACACTAGCTCCCCGCACAGAGTGAGATCGGTTCATGACGTGTCATTGTACTAGCCACTTCGACTCGACGGGAGGAATTCATGCGTACACATGCATGTGTGTGTGCTCAAACTGTATCATGCGTGTCATCCCGATTGCATGACCTATATATATATATATATATATATATATATATATATATATATATATATATATATATATATATATAGACACACACACACACGTCAGACATAAGCAAAAAAATAATCCCCTCCTAAGTCAAATTAACCTCTCTTGTGTTGTCAGGCAAAAAGTAGTGATGGACCAAGCAGGCCCACAGATGGAAAGCATCGATATCGCTGATAACCGCTTAAGTGGGTGCGAGGGGACAACTACCACCGCTTTGCATGTGGGCCAAACATATATATGTTGAATACCAAAAATGCACAACTTTGATGTGCCACATGCCTCAAAAATCGTAAACCATGCACCCACACAGAGCAAGGTTCATTAAGCGTACTATATACGATGGTCCCCTTCCCCCCTCTTCACCGCATACTATATGCTCTTGCCGTAATATGTACAACCCAAAAGAATCCTCATCGATGGTAAAATTAATTAACCTCTCCCGATGTAGGTCAAAGTGATGCATGCATGCATCAACGATGGCCTCGTGGGCCCACAGATGAAAGCGTCACATGTGAGTGTCCTAGCTAGGATAACCACCACGTGCATGCATGTGGTCCAAAGAGGTGTTGTGTGATGTTTGAATAGCCAATTTCACAATTTTGATGTGGCACGTGCCTCGGAAACCGAAAAGTCCCGACAGTGAGTGAGGTGTACTTGTTCACGGACGCGTACGTATAGTATATGTGCTAGTCCCCTCCCACCTCTTCGACGCGTACTATATACCACCATAACACAAACAAAAAGGATTCTACCTTGCTGGTCAAATTAACCTCACTGTCGGCTGTTCATCAAAGTGATGTACGATAACCTCGCGGTCCCACAGAAAACGTCACACGCGAGTATCGTGTGTCGTGTAGGACAACCATCGACTGCATGTGGCCAAAACATGTATGTATGAAAGGGTTGTGTAATGTTTTAAATAACGAATTCACGACTTTGGTGTGGCACCAGCTTTCCTAACAAAACGGCCAACCCACACGATGGCTCACAACTCGTAGTGTACTGCGAGCCACCCGCCACCCCCAGACGCACACACCCACACACACACACACACACACACACACACTGGCACACTGCGAATCCACCACAACTATGATGCATGTTAAATTAATTATCCCGCGGTGAACATATGTTACCAAAGGAGGGACATTTTAATTTTGAAAAAATCACAGAGATCATTAAGATGTCTTAGTACATTAATTAATTGATTTTCTACGGGTATAATGTGCAAAAATCAAATTTGAGCTACATGCACACGTGACAGTGCACCTAAATGGATTGCAAAAACACATGTGTCTCACAGGGTGCATGTTTACTCCCCCTGCAACAAATTTCAAAAAATGAGAATTTTGATTTTTAAATTCTAGTACATCCAAAACTTATTTGAAGTTCATGAAACTTATCGTGTTGTCATATGGACACCAATACAAAGTGGCATTGTACTTTTTTGTCAAATTTGAGACCAGTTTTGATGTAATCTTTATCTAATTACAAACGGGACATTATTAATAATTGGGAACCAATATCCCAAACGGATTATTTATTCGAACTGTGAGCGTTAGACCAACAATGGATACGTGCCATGCTTCGGTTAAACAATAAAGCGGCCGCATTAATCATCCAAATAGAAAAACAATATATGTGCCGCCGCATGACCCGTGTGCCGTGCGAGCAGGCGTGAGTTGACGGGACGCATACGAGCAGTCCACCGTGCAGGCAGATCGGGAGGCATGCGTGCAGGTGTGTGAATTGACGGAGGCGTGCTCGTTGTGTAGTGTCATTGGGAGGCGTGCGAGTAGCTGTGTGAAACTTTGATAGGCATGCCAGAAGTCCGGTGCGCAGGCTCACCTGGAGACGAGCCATCGGTTTGACCGCCGCCCGCCTCTCTCCCACAACTCCCACTACTCCATATTAATGGTGCGCCCGAGCGGCCGCACCCACCATCCTCTCCACACACACAATCCCCTCTCTCCGCTTGCATCCTTGACGTCGTTCTCTGTCCTCAAAGACGTTAGTGTATGAGGAGCCGCCGGACCGCCCCATCGGAGGGAGTGGCTACGCTGGGGCTGCTAAAGCACCGGAGCACGGCGTGGAGATGGAGACAGAGGTTGCCGTCACCGCCGGCGAGTTAACACTGCACCCTGACGTCATTGACGGCGTCGAGCTTCCACAGCCGGAGGCGGAGTTCCACACCGACTCTGGTGACGTCCCCGGCGACGACTCTGACAACCACTCCGGCGACGACTCCCGCGACGATGGGCAACTGGTTAGTCATCTATACCCATTTATGTGTCAAATAGATCATAGGGTTTCTCTGGTTACTCCCGGCTCCCCCTTTTTGGAATATAAAACCTATGGTTATGTTCTCCCAATCCATGAAATTTGAGTAAGTTTTGTTAGATCTGTGTAGTGTATTGATTGTTTGAATTGTACAAGTGATAAGTGATTAGTTGTTTCATCTATGCAAATGATTTCTTCTAGTAATCCGACTAGGGTTAGTGTTCGTGCTAATAATTCCTAGCCAGGACTTGACAATTGATTTTGAATGACCTACATATGTTTGTGCCATTATTTTCTTCAAGATTGTTGTGTATATAGACGAATGTGCTTAAAAATCAAACCATAATCTCTGGATATGTGTAAATAAATAGCCATAAATTCCTAATCCTACTTCACGCCATGTAATCATTGATTTGATGCCAAATTTGTTTTACTATTTGTATAGGTGTTGTCTGACGATATGGACAACGAGGATGAAGATGTCCAGAGGAGGTACAAGAGACAAATCCTGAGGGAGCTTTATGCGGGAATGCCTAACAGGCGTATTAGGACCTGGAATGACGGCTATCAATGCCCATTTTGCAACCACAAGATTCATGACGCGTATCTAAGTGTTCTGTCGCACACAAGAGGACGGGCCGTTGGCTCCTTCAAGCAGAAGTATTCTCGCAGGGTGGTGCACGACGCGCACACCGAGTACCTGGAGAAGCTTCAGGATCGTGCCGGCATGTGAGATGAGATGTGGTATCGAACTATGTACGCTTGAGTATATGCTTAATGACGGTTGAACTATGTACTTATTGTTGAACTCTTCTTGTGTACGTGTATGCTTATTATCTATGCCAGAGTATGTTTAATCTATGCTTACTTATATCTAACCATGCAATATGGATGCAATCAGTTCGGTTGATGGAATCTACCTCCGTCTTGGTTTATTGGTCCCTTTTGTAATTTGTATTAAAATTTGACCAAAGGTTTAACTAACAAAATGTTAGTGTAGGTCAGCAAAAATTATATGGTTGGAGGGGTATTTGAGCATAGTGTTCAATGATATAATTTTTGGTGACATGCGTAAACATTTCTTAGTTAAACATTTGGTCAAAATTTTGTAAAAATTACAAAGGGGACCAATAAACCAGGACAGAGGTAGTACGTCAATCACACACGGTTCCCAAAATTGGAACCGTGTGCAATGACTTTCATTTTACCTGTTGCGTCAATCACACACGGTTGGCTTTAGCAAACTGTCGCCTCCAAAATTCTTTGTGAGACAGAAAACCCTCATCACGCAATTCAAAAAAGAAAAACGAAAACCCTCACCATCTCCACGTCACAAAAACCCTCACCCCGCCTGCCACCCCCCTCCGGTCCCCATTCACACCTGCACAAGCTCCTCCGCGTCTATGCATGGCACCCCCTATCGCGGCGGTAAACACTTAGCTGGACGCGTGTTGCCGCCAGGCTGCCGGCAAAGCCCACTGCATTTTGCCACTTCCGCTTGCCGCTGCCTATCGCCATCGACTTTCTCGACGCTGCTCGTGGTTGACCCAGCTCTGCTCGGTTGGGGAATCTGCCGTACTGAGGGTTCTTTCTCATGGACAACAAGGTAACTAATTTAATGAGATATTATCTCATCTCTTATCCCAGTTCATCTGCCTCCTTTAATCACTTGGCCGAAATCGCCGTGAATTCATTTTTATTCAAGCTGATTTGAGGGTTTTCTTCCGTTCATAGAGTGTACAGTGCACAGACACATCAGGACCTTGCGGCCTCCGCCAGACATTCCATCTCACCGTACCAAATGACTTGAGGATGCGCGCGATATGTTCAATCTCACCCTTAATCGGCTAGCATGGCCTACTTTCCTGAACATATTCTAAATATTACTACATTTGGATAAAAGGTGCCGCATGCACCATATACGTCAAAGGGGATTTTCCCCCTCTTCTTTCTATATTAGGCAAATTAATGATGTATTGTTCTTTCGATTACTCTCATATTTGCATGACATCATGTTTACCCTATCTATTTAATTATAAATTTTTGTCCTTCGATTTCGACTGCTGTACAGTTCTTTCAATTTGGGCCCATATTTGCATGTTACCATATTTTGTTTAACAATCCTACCATTTTCTGCAGCGCATCCCTTGCTATGCAACAGAATCTATAGTGCACAATCTTTCCCTTTACATAAATCAAGACTGCAGGGATGTCATACTGCACACAAACCATGGATTTACAATCGTTGCTACTGTAAGACTTGATGAACGTGGTGATCCCTATTTTGGCACTGGCTTTTGGAGAGAAATTTCGAAGCTTTATGAACTGCAAGCTCGCACTGGAATTGCACTGCACATAAAAGGGCCTGGTCATGATATATATGGTAACTTCCTGATACGTCTCCGTCGTATATACTTTTCCAAACACTTTTGCCCTTGTTTTGGACTCTAACTTGAATGATTTGAATGGAACTAACCCGGACTGACGTTGTTTTCAGCAGAATTGCCATGGTGTTATCTTTGTGCAAAAACAAAAGTTCTCGGAATGACCTGAAACTTCACGGAGATTATTTTTGGAAATAATTAAAAATATTGGCAAAAGAATCAAGGCCAGGGGCCCACACCGTGTCCACAAGGGTGGGAGGTGTGCCTGCTCCCCCAGGGCGCACCCCCTGCCTCGTGAGCCCCCTGTAGCTCCACCGACCTCAACTCCAACTCTATATATTCGTGTTCAAGGAGAAAACAATCAGAGAGAAGGATTCATCGCGTTTTATGATACGGAGCCGCCGCCAAGCCCTAATCTCTCTTGGGGGCCTGATCTGGAGTCCGTTCGGGGCTCCGGAGAGGGGAATCCGTCGCCATCGTTATCATCAACCATCCTCCATCACCAATTTCATGATGCTCACCGCCGTGCGTGAGTAATTCCATCGTAGGCTTGCTGGACGGTGATGGGTTGGATGAGATTTATCATGTAATTGAGTTAGTTTTGTTAGGGTTTGATCCCTAGTATCCACTATGTTACGAGATTGATGTTGCTATGACTTTGCTATGCTTAATGCTTGTCACTAGGGCCCGAGTGCCATGATTTCAGATCTGAACCTATTATGTTTTCATGAATATATGTGAGTTCTTGATCCTATCTTGCAAGTCTATAGTCACCTACTATGTGTTATGATCCGCAACCCCGAAGTGACAATAATCGGGACCACTCCGGGGATGACCGTAGTTTGAGGAGTTCATGTATTCACTATGTGTTAATGCTTTGGTCGGTACTCTATTAAAAGGAGGCCTTAATATCCCTTAGTTTCCATTAGGACCCCGCTGCCATGGGAGGGTAGGACAAAAGATGTCATGCAAGTTCTTTTCCATAAGAACGTACGACTATATTCGGAATACATGCCTACATTACATTGATGAACTGGAGCTAGTTGTCACCCTATGTTATAAGCTGTTGCATGAATAATTGCATCCGGCATAATTCTCCATCACCGATCCAATGCCTACGAGCTTTTCACATATTGTTCTTCGCTTATTTACTTTTCCGTTGCCACTGTTACAATCACTACAAAACTGCTACTATTACTTTTGTTACCGTTACCGTTACTTCCATACTACTTTGCTACTAAAGACTTTGCTGCAGATACTAAGTTATCCAGGTGTGGTTGAATTGACAACTCAACTTCTAATACTTGAGAATATTCTTTGGCTCCCCTTGTGTCGAATTAATAAATTTGGGTTGAATACTCTACCCTCGAAAACTGTT
The DNA here is from genome assembly GCA_021605145.1 of Aegilops bicornis. Classification (NCBI taxonomy): domain Eukaryota; kingdom Viridiplantae; phylum Streptophyta; class Magnoliopsida; order Poales; family Poaceae; genus Aegilops; species Aegilops bicornis. Next base: position 345,708,357 of record CM038670.1, read on the forward strand.
GCGACCCCCTATACTTGTGGGTTATCAAGACTATTTTCTGGCGCCGTTGCCGGGGAGCATAGCTCTATTCTTTGAGTCACTTTGGATTTATATCTACTGGTCACTATGAAGAACTTGAAAGACGAGAAAACAAAAATTTATCCCTCAACTACGACGGGAGGTAAGGAACTTCCATCTAGCTCTGCACTTGATTCACCTTCTGTTTTGAGTAAGCTTGCAACACCTAAACCTGCTTCTGCTATTAATTCTGATATGTCGCATGTTATTGGTGATGCCACTTCTGCTATGCATTATACCTATGATGAAACTACTTCTATGCTTGATACTACTGTGCCACTTGGTGAATTTCTTGATGAACAACTTGCTAGGGCTAGAGAGAATGAAATCATTGAAACTGATAATATTGATGAAAGTGATGACGAAGATTCTCCCCCTAAATATGAATTGCCTGTTGTGCCTGAGGGTTATGTTATGGATGAAGAAACTGCTACAGACTTTCTTGCTTGCAATGATAGGAGTGATCTTAAGAAATTATTAGCTAAGCTGAAACAAAAAACTCTGAATGCTAGAATGAAATATGATCCTGCTTATGCTACTTCACCTATCTTTGTTACTGATAAGGATTATGAATTCTCTGACGACCCGGATATAATTACTTTGGTTGAATCTAATCCTTTCTATGGCTATGAATCTGAAACTATTGTGGCACATCTTACTAAATTAAATGATATAGATACCCTGTTCGCTAATGATGAGAAAACTCGCTACTATTATATCCTTAAGATATTTCCTTCTCATTAAAGGGTGATGCGATTTTCGATCTCCTTGCTCAAAGCTCCACTCACAAAACTGCTTTGGGGGATTGTTCCTTGGTATGTGACTCCTCCAATGGCCCAATTAGTTTTTGTTCTAGTGCTTTATTCATTGCAAATTTGTGCTGCCTAGGTGACCATGTTCTTGAGCTTGCATGTCAAACTTGTATGGTTCCAAGTAGTTCTAATGCATGATATAGTCTCTAGGCACTGGTAAGAGTAGTTGCTATCAATTTTGTTGAGTTTGATTCACTTTTATTTGAAGTTACTAAAATTTTCAGAAATTTTTCAGAGGAAGAAATATGTTTAGGAAAATGTACCAAGGTGGCCCTTCAAGGAAGCAAGGACCCAGGCTCGCAATGCGCTATGCCGACGATGAACCACCAAGGGAAGCTGAACTGCGGGCTTGTGAATGGCCTTCAGAGGACTTCATGGATCAAGCAGGAATCAAGGAAGAATTTAACGCATATGTGCGTAACGCTGATCTTGTGAGCTTCGAGGCAGATAAGTGCCGTCACCACTATCTCCTTGATCGCTTTGTGAGGAGGAGGTTTGAATTTTCATCATCACGCAATTCTCAAACTGTCCTGTTTGATCTTTATGAAAATTCTTATACTATGGACTTAGAGGATTTTAATACTACTTGCAAACTTCCACAATGGGGTAGTCCTAGTGAACCTCGCAAATCTGAATTTAGAGATTTTCTTGCCAGTATAACTGTGGGGGAATCTAGAGATATAACACAAGCTACCATAGGGAGCATTCATTTTCCTGCTATACATTATTTTGCTCTCTTTATAGGTAGGTGCATAAATGGTAAGGATGAAGCATGTCACATGTGTGTCCACGATCTCAATGTTCTCGTGGAGTCTTTGTGTTAGGAGATAAACATTATAATTTGGGAGCCATTGTTGCACGTAGGTTGCATAATAATATAATTAATGGAGATTTCTTTGGTGGAATTTATGCAACCCGTCTAGCTAATTTTCTTGATATACCCATACGTGAGTATGATGTTGATTTGCCTCCAGCTTATCTAGATTTTAATGGCATGGCTAACCATTAGTTTGTTGAGAGGAATGAACCGCCTCTCCAGTACCGACTAATCTTTGACAGGCGTCACGCCGTCAATATTGTTCTCCCTGCTCCTACTCTCTTTGACTTTCAGGAAAAGGGGAGATATGTCATAACCAGGGAGGAGGCAAATGAGTACGAGAGGAGGACGAGGGCAGCTGCATCCCAGTACGACCCCAACTATAACTTTGGATATCCACAAGGCCAGCCGTGGCCATAGACCAACTTAGGCCAAAAGCCTAAGCTTGGGGTAGTACGTATTTCTCACCAACATTACATTTATGTTCACACACTCATTGCTAGTTGTCGGTGCTCATACTTTTTCACTGTAATATCCATGCTAGTTTATTTTCCTTTTTATGCTTTCTTCTTGTGTGTTTGAAAAACCTTAAGAAAACCAAAAAAAAATTAGTAGTAGCTTTTAGCTAGTTTATTTTCTTGCTGTAGTAGTAATAATTAAAAGAAAACCCAAAAATATTTCATGTTCTACTTTTGCTTGTTGGGAGCTTTCCCGTGTAAATAGTTTTATTTCTTTTCTTTGGGGGTCAATAGGAGAAGACCATAATAAAATGTTGAAGTGGCTCTTATATGCATTATTGTTGATTTAACCAAGAGCCCATATTGCCTTGTCTTCTCCTGTTTATTGAATGCTCGCAGATTCCAGCTTAGTCCAATGCACGTGCACTATTATTATTATTCACATCGTTCGGTCGTGCAAGTGAAAGGCAATTATGATGATATATGATGGGCTGATTGAGATGAGAGAAGCTGGTATGAACTTGACCTCCCTTGTTTTTGTAAATATGATTAGTTCATGTTCCTGATTCAGCCTATTATGAATAAACATGTTTGCAATGAAAATTAGAAATTATAGTTGCTTATGCCATGCTTAATTAGCTAGGAGTTTATAATGGTTTACCTTGCGTGCCAACATGCAATTAAAATGGTTGTGATGTGGTATGATAGGGTGGTATCCTCCTTTTAATGATTCAAGTGACTTGACTTAGCACATGTTCACACATGTAATTGAAACAAAATCAACATAGCCTTCATGATATTTATGTTCATGGTGGATTATATCCTACTCATGCTTGCACTCAATGTTTATTAATTTTAATGCATGTTCATGACTGTTGTCGCTCTCTAGTTGGTCGCTTCCAGTCTTTTGCTAGCCTTCACTTGTACTAAGCGGGAATACTGCTTGTGCATCCAATCCCTTAAACCCCAAAGTTATCCCATATGAGTCCACCATACCTTCCTATATGCGGTATCTACCTGCCGTTCCAAGTAAATTTGTATGTGCCAAACTCTAAACCTTCAAATGAAATTCTGCTCAGTCCTGAAGATATGCAAGAGGCAAAGAAATATATGAAAGAAAAAGGTATAAAAGCTGAAGATGTTAAGAATTTACCTCTGGTGGAAGAAATACATGGTCTTAATTTACCGCCCGTTGAAGAAATACATGGTTTTATTCCGTCACCTATTGAAGAAACACATGGTCTTGATAACCCGACACAGGTAGTAAAGGTAAATTCTCTTTATAGATGTGATGAAGGTGATATTCATCGTTATAAGTCTGCTAGCCAATGTTTGGATGAGTTTGATAATTTTATGGTTAAGCAAGAAGACTTCAATGCTTATTTTGGTAGAGAATTAAAACGCAATGCTTATATGATTGAACACTTGAGTGATTATATGTCTATAGTTAAAGGTGAACTTAAACTCATTAGTAAACATGCTTCTATGGTTACCACTCAAGTAGAAGAAGTACTTAAAGCTCAGAATGATTTGATCAATGAATTGAATAGTAAGGATAATGACTTTGTTGTTAGAGTTGCAACCAGAGGAGGTAAGGTGACTCAGGAACCTTTGTATCCTGAAGGCCACCCTAAGAGAATTGAGCAGGATTCTCAGAGAAATAATATTGATGCACCTAGCCCTTCTAAGAAGAAGAAAAAGAAAAATGATAGGACTTTGCATGCTTCTAGTGAACCTGTTGTAGACACACCTGGGAATCCCAATGATATTTGTACTTCTGATGCTGAAACACAATCTAGTAATGAACATGAACCTAGTGATAATGTTAATGATGATGTTCATGTTGATGATCAACCTAGCAATGACAATGATGTAGACACTGAACCTGCTGTTGAACTTGATAACCCACAATCAAAGAATCAACGTTATGATAAGAGAGACTTTGTTGCTAGGAAGCACGGTAAGGAAAGAGAACCTTGGGTTCAGAAACCCATGCCTTTTCCTCCCAAACCATCCAAGAAAAAGGATGATGAGGATTTTGAGCGCTTTCTTTGAAATGATTAGACCTATCTTTTTGCATATGTGTTTGACTGATATGCTTAAAATGAATCCTTATGCTAAGTATATGAAAGATATTGTCACAAATAAAAGAAAGATACCGAAAGCTGAAATTTCCACCATGCTTGCTAATTATACTTTTAAGGGTGGAATACCAAAGAAACTAGGAGATCCAGGAGTACCAACTATACCATGCTCCATTAAAATAAACTATGTTAGAACTGCTTTATGTGATCTTGGAGCCGGTGTTAGTGTTATGCCTCTCTCTTTATATCATAGACTTGATTTGAATAAGTTCACACCTACTGAAATATCTTTGCAAATGGCCGATAAATCAACTGCTATACATTGCCGGTATTTGTGAGGATGTACTGTTGTAGTTGCAAACGTTACTATTTTAACGGACTTTGTTATTCTTGATATTCCCGAGGACGATAGTATGTATATTATTCTTGGAAGACCCTTTTTGAATACTGCAGGGGATGTTATTGATTGCAACAAGGGCAATGTCACTTTTCATGTTAATGGCAATGAGCATACGGTACACTTTCCAAGGAAACAACCTCAAGTCCACAGTATCAATTCTATTGGAAAAATTCCATCGATTATTTTCGGAGGTTTTGAATTTCCTCTTCCTACTGTCAAGAAGAAATATGATATTCTTATTATTGGGGACGTGCATATCCCCGTTGAGGTAACTTAGTGCTATTCAAAAATTCTCCGGTTTCATGCAATTCGGAATGAGTTTGTTAACAAGACCTAATCAACCTTGTTAGTGGATTCCTTTTGGTGAGCATGAGATGGATGAAGTTAGAAAGCACAACTCTCTGTACCCTCCTTTTACTTTCTGTTAGTTAGTTGAAATAAAGCAAAAATACTATTTTCTGTCAGTTTTCTGAATTATCCGTGCAATAAAAAATACCCCAAAAATAAAAGATCTCCAAATGCCCTGAAATTGAAATATGATTTTTTTCTGGAATATTTGAGAATATCTGGCACTGAGAACACATCAGGGGGAGCTAGCACCTGGCCACGAGGGTTCAGGGCACGCCCAGCCCCTGGGCGCGCCCCCTGCCTCGTGGGCCCATGGTGGCTCCCCTCCACTTATTCCAGCAACCACACACTCCTTCTTCCTCCCAAAAAATCACCAACCAGCTCAAGCACGAGTTCTAGCTCATTTTGCTGCGATTTTCGATCTCCTTGCTCAAAGCTCCACTCACAAAACTGCTCTGGGGGATTGTTCCTTGGTATGTGACTCCTCCAATGGCCTAATTAGTTTATGTTCTAGTGCTTTATTCATTGCAAATTTCTGCTGCCTAGGTGACCATGTTCTTGAGCTTGCATGTCAAACTTGTATGGTTCCAAGTAGTTCTAATGCATGATATAGTCTCTAGGCACTTGTAAGAGTAGTTGCTATTAATTTTGTTGAGTTTGGTTCACTTTTATTTGAAGTTACTAAAATTTTCAGAAATTTTTCAGAGGAAGAAATATGTTTAGGAAAATGTACCAAGGTGGCCCTTCAAGGAAGCAAGGACCCAGGCTCGCAATGCGCGATGCCGACGATGAACCACCAAGGGAAGCTCAAGTGCGGGCTTGTGAATGCCCTTCAGAGGACTTCATGGATCGAGCAGGAATCAAGGAAGAATTTAACACATATGTGCGTAACGCTGATCTTGTGAGCTTCGAGGCAGATAAGTGTCGTCAGTACCACTATCTCACTGATTCCTTTGTGAGGAGGTTTGAATTTTCATCATCACGCAATTCTCAAACTGTCCTGTTTGATCTTTATGAAAATTCTTATACTATGGACTTAGAGGATTTTAATACTACTTGCAAACTTCCACAATGGGGTAGTCCTAGTGAACCTCGCAAATCTGAATTTAGAGATTTTCTTGCCAAGATAACTGTGGGGGAATCTAGAGATATAACACAAGCTACCATAGGGAGCATTCATTTTCCTGCTATAGATTATTTTGCTCTCTTTATAGGTAGGTGCATAAATGGTAAGGATGAAGCATGTCACATGTGTGTCCCTGATCTCAATGTTCTCAGGAGTGCTGTGTTAGGAGATAAACATTATAATTTGGGAGCCATTGTTGCACGTAGGTTGCATAATAATAGAATTAATGGAGATTTCTTTGGTGGAATTTATGCAACCCGTCTAGCTAATTTTCTTGATATGCCCATACGTGAGTATGATGTTGATTTGCCTCCAGCTTATCTAGATTTTAATGGCATGGCTAACCATCAGTTTGTTGAGAGGAATGAACCGCCTCTCCAGTATCGACTAATCTTTGACAGGCGTCACGCCGTCAGTATTGTTCTCCCTGCTCCTACTCTCTTTGACTTTCAGGCAAAGGGGAGATATGTCATAACCAGGGAGGAGGCAAATGAGTACGAGAGGAGGACGAGGGAAGCTGCATCCCAGTACGACCCCAACTATAACTTTGGATATCCGCAAGGCCAGCCGTGGCCATAGACCAACTTAGGCCAAAAGCCTTAGCTTGGGGGAGTACGTATTTCTCACCAACATTACATTTATGTTCACACACTCATTGCTAGTTGTCGGTGCTCATACTTTTTCACTTTAATACCCATGCTAGTTTATTTTCCTTTTTATGCTTTCTTCTTGTGTGTTTGAAAAACCTTAAGAAAACCAAAAAAAAATAGTAGTAGCTTTTAGCTAGTTTATTTTCTTGCTGTAGTAGTAATAGTTAAAAGAAAACCCAAAAATATTTCATGTTCTTCTTTTGCTTGTTGGGAGCTTTCCCGTGTAAATAGTTTTATTTCTTTTATTTTCTTTGGGGGTCAATAGGAGAAGACCATAATAAAATGTTGAAGTGGCTCTTATATGCATTATTGTTGATTTAACCAAGAGCCCATATTGCCTTGTCTTCTCCTGTTTATTGAATGCTCGCAGATTCCAGCTTAGTCCAATGCACGTGCACTATTATTATTATTCACATCGTTCGGTCGTGCAAGTGAAAGGCAATTATGATGATATGTGATGGACTGATTGAGATTAGAGAAGCTGGTATGAACTCGACCTCCCTTGTTTTTGTAAATATGATTAGTTCATGTTCCCGATTCAGCGTATTATGAATAAACATGTTTGCAATGACAATTACAAACTATAGTTGCTTATGCCATGCTTAATTAGCTAGGAGTTTATAATGGTTTACCTTGCGTGTCAACATGCTATTAAAATGGTTGTGATGTGGTATGATAGGGTGGTATCCTCCTTTTAATGATTCAAGTGACTTGACTTGGCAATGTTCACACATGTAATTGAAACAAAATCAACATAGCCTTCATGATATTTATGTTCATGGTGGATTATATCCTACTCATGCTTGCACTCAATGTTTATTAATTTTAATGCTTGTTCATGACTGTTGTCGCCTCTCTAGTTGGTCGCCTCCCAGTCTTTTGCTAGCCTTCACTTGTACTAAGCGGGAATACTGCTTGTGCATCCAATCCCTTAAACCCCAAAGTTATCCCATATGAGTCCACCATACCTTCCTATATGTGGTATCTACCTGCCGTTCCAAGTAAATTTGTATGTGCCAAACTCTAAACCTTCAAATGAAATTCTGTTTTGCATGCTCGAATAGCTCATGTATCAACTAGGGCTGTCTATATCTTCCATGCTAGGCGGGTTATTCTCAAGAGGAGTGGACTCCGCTCCTCACTCACGAGAAAATGGCTGGTCACCGGGATGCCCAGTCCCATGCTTTATGCAAACCAAATCAAAATAATTGCAAACAAAACTCCCTGGGACTCTTGTTAGTTGGAGGCACTCGTTGTTTCGAGCAAGCCATGGATTGATGCTTGTTGGTGGAGGGGGAGTATAAACTTTACGATTCTGTTTGGGAACCGCCTATAATGTGTGTAGCATGGAAGATATCGCCATCTCTTGGTTGTTATGTTGACAATGAAATTATGCCGCTCAAAATATTATTTATCTCTGCTTTAAAATCGAGCTCTGGCACCTCTACAAATCCCTGCTTCCCTCTGTGAAGGGCCTATTTACTTACTTTTATGTTGAGTCATCACCCTCCTATTAAAAAGCACCAGTTGGAGAGCATTGCTTTCATTTGCATCCATTATTATTAATTCATATTGGATATGACTATGATTGGATCTCTTTTACCATGAATACAATGTTTAGTCAGTCCTTGATCTTTAAAGGTGCTTTGCATTTATGTTTCGGTCTCAGAAAGGGCTAGCGAGATACCATCTTGTTATATCATATTATGATTGTTTTGAGAAAGTGTTGTCATCCGAGATTTATTATTATTGCTCGCTAGTTGATTATGCCATTGACATGAGTAAACATGAGACCTAAATGTTATTGTGAATGTGGTTAGTCATGATCTTTCTTTGAAAACTTGAATGCTGGCTTTACATATTTACAACAACAAGAGCAAACAAAGTTTGTAAAAGTTTTTCTTTATCACTTTAAGTTTATCAACTGAATTGCTTGAGGACAAGCAAAGGTTTAAGCTTGGGGGAGTTGATACGTCTCCGTCGTATCTACTTTTCCAAACACTTTTGCCTTGTTTTGGACTCTAACTTTAATGATTTGAATGGAACTAACCCGGACTGACGCTGTTTTTCGCAGAATTGCCATGGTGTTATCTTTGTGCAGAAACAAAAGTTCTTGGAATGACCTGAAACTTCACGGAGATTATTTTTGGAAATAATAAAAAATATTGGTGAAAGAATCAAGGTCAGGGGGCCCACACCTTGTCCACGAGGGTGGGAGGCGCGCCTGCCCCCCCCCCCCCCAGGGCGCGCCCCCTGCCTCATGGGCCCTCTGGAGCTCCACCGACCACAACTCCAACTCTATATATTCGTGTTAGGGGAGAAAAAAAATCAGAGAGAAGGATTCATCGCGTTTTATGATACAAAGCTGCCGCCAAGCCCTAATCTCTCTCGGGAGGGCTGATCTGGAGTCCGTTCGGGGCTCCGGAGAGGGGAATCCGTCGCCGTCGTCATCATCAACCATCCTCCATCACCAATTTCATGATGCTCACCGCCGTGCGTGAGTAATTCCATCATAGGCTTGCTGGACGGTGATGGGTTGGATGAGATTTATCATGTAATCGAGTTAGTTTTGTTAGGGTTTGATCCCTAGTATCCACTATGTTACGAGATTGATGTTGCTATGACTTTGCTATGCTTAATGCTTGTCACTAGGGCCCAAGTGCCATGATTTCAGATCTGAACCTATTATGTTTTCATGAATATATGTGAGTTCTTGATCCTATCTTGCAAGTCTATAGTCACCTACTATGTGTTATGATCCGCAACCCCAAGTGACAATAATCGGGACCACTCCGGTGATGACCGTAGTTTGTGGATTTCATGTATTCACTGTGGTGTTAATGCTTTGGTCCGGTACTCTATTAAAAGGAGGCCTTAATATCCCTTAGTTTCCATTAGGACCCGCTGCCACGGGAGGGTAGGACAAAAGATGTCATGCAAGTTCTTTTCCATAAGCACGTATGACTATATTCGGAATACATGCCTACATTACATTGATGAATTGGAGCTAGTTCTGTGTCACCCTATGTTATAGCTGTTGCATGAATGATCGCATCCGGCATAATTCTCCATCACTGATCCAATGCCTACGAGCTTTTCACATATTGTTCTTTGCTTATTTACTTTTCCGTTGCCACTGTTACAATCACTACAAAACTGCTACTGTTACTTTTGTTACCATTACCGTTACTTCCATACTACTTTGCTACAAAACACTTTGTTGCAGATACTAAGTTATCCAGGTGTGGTTGAATTGACAACTCAACTGCTAATATTTGAGAATATTCTTTGCCCCCTTGTGTCGAATCAATAAATTTTGGTTGAATACTCTACCCTCGAAAATTGTTGCGATCCCCTATAATTGTGGGTTATCACTTCCCAGACGATATCGTCCGTGCGGACGTTGTTCGAAATAAGTTTTCTTTTCAACTATCTGCATGTTGACTTACCCAGCAATATCAAATGAATTGTGTAGTATTTACGCAACCAACTGTTATTCCATTTTCTTACTATATTCCTACCTAATAACTTCTAGGTACCAATACACTTTTCTATTGCTCTGTTTTAACTAAATATTCCCTGTACTCCCATTTCTATTAGAAAGCGCTGCTGACAAGGAGACTCCGGAGGTGGAGTACGGGGCTGCCAACAAGCGGAGGCGGGGTGAGCTAGAACCGGAAGCGACTCCAGCAGGCCTAGACTTCATCAGCAGCCTCCCCGATGATATATTGACAGCCATCATCTCCCTTCTCCCAATCAAATATGGGGCGCGGGCAACCGTCCTTTCCCGGCGGTGGCGCCCCCTATGGAAGTCCAGCCCTCTCGACCTCATCGACACCCACGAGCTCTCCATGGCTATCGCAAAAGCTTGGATGTGTTCTCCAAGATCCTTGGCAGTCACCTTGGCCCAACCAGAGGCCCTAGAATGGGCAAGTTCCGTTCCAACGGCAAGGACCGAGCCAAGCTTGATGACTGATTCCGATCCTCCACCCTAGATCAGCTCGAGGAGATCACTTTTGATGATGGGCATATGCGGTTGCTTCCAACGTCCGCACTCTGTCTCGTGCCCACGCTGTGCATCGCCAAGTTCAGGAACTGCCACCCCCCCTTAATGACGCGCCCGCTCTTATTCTACCACGACTGAAGCACCTCGAGCTCGTCGCCGTCTGCCTCTCAAATGCTGACATGGAGTGCCTACTCCGTGGCTGTATTGCACTCGAGTGCCTTCGTATTCAGGCGATCAATGGGTTGAGTACCTTCCACATCACCTCCATGACTCTACGGACTATTTATGTGTGTTGCTGGTCTGGCAGGAAGACATCACAAGATGTGTACCACGGTATGGTGTCCGATGTGGGGTTCCGGCAAACCCTTAAGGTTCGAACACTGGGGTGCGCACGAAGTCTTTCCCCCCTACCGATCTACGCTCTAGCTTGCAAAGATCTTGCGGACGAACTCGACGAACTCACAACACAGAAAGAGACATGGGGTTTATACTGGTTCGGGCCACCGTTGTGGTGTAATACCCTACTCCAGTGTCGTGCTGGTGGATTGACTCTTGGGCTGATGATGAACAGTACAAGGGAAGAACAGCTTCCTGAGGGTGAGGTGTTCTTGTGCGTATGAACTTGTGGTGTGAGGGGTCGAGGAACTACTCTCCCCCCACTACTGTGGTGGCTAGTCCTATTTATAGAGGCCCTGGTCCTCTTCCCAAATGTTGAGCAGGAAGGGAGCCAACAACGGCGGGCAAATTTGAAGGGGGACAGCTGGTACAAGCTATCCTAACAGAAGCGGTCTTCGCCTGCGCTTTACGTCCTTGGCCTTGGTCTTCTTTTCTTCCGCTCCTGCAGCTGGCAGCTCGAGGAGAGAGAGACGCCCTTCCTCAGCTCTAGTGCACTTGGTCGCCAGGTTGAACAACTCCTGAGAGGTGCAGAGCTCCTCGTGGATAGCCAGCTCTTCCTTCATCTTGACGTCACGGACGCTGTCGGAGAACGCGGAGATGATGGCCTCGTCCGTGACCTTGGGGATCTTGAGGAGGGTGTTGTTGAAGCGCTGGATGTACTTCTGGAGGGTTTCTCCTGGCTGTTGCTTAATGCAGCGTAGGTCACCAGCGGCCGGTGGGCGGTCGCGAGTCCCCTGGAAGTTGGCGATGAAGCGGTCGCGCATCTCGTCCCAGGAGGAGATCGAGCCGTGCTGCAGGTTTAGGAGCCAAGAGCAGGCCCCATCCTTGAGAGCCATGGGAAACCAGTTCGCCATGACTTTTTCGTCGCCGTTGGCCGCTTCGATGCTCAGCTCGTAGAGCTGCAGGAACTCCGCAGGGTCCGCGGTGTCGTCGTAGCGAGGAGGCAGGTCTGGCTTGAACTTGCCTGGCCAGGCGACGCTACGCAACTCGGGGGTGAAGGCGCGGCAGCCGACTGTGGTTGCCGGGGCCCGCTTTGGGGGTGGAGCTAGATCTTGACGGGGTTCACGCTGCGCCGCTGTGGGCGGTGCCCGGTCTTGACGAGGTGGCGCGGGGAGCGCCGGCGCAGCTTCTCGCGGCCACGGGATTTCTTGGCAGCTTCTTTCTTCACGCGTGTGCGCCGGGCGCGGTGGATCACGCTGCGGAGGTGCGCGCCTTGGAGCCAAGGCACCATCTTGGGGGTGAGGTGGTCGAGGCACGCCATGAGCCCCGTCGCCCGCGGCTGGTTGAGGGGGAGGCAGAGAGTGGGACGGCGCTGGAGAGCCCCCTGCGGCGCGGACGAGCTCGGCGACGCGGTCGAGCCACTCCTCATAGACGTCGTCGATAGGGCGGTAGCGCAGGAGCTCGTTCGCCGCGATGAGCGCAACTCGTGCCTCCATGGGAGCGCGGTGCGCGCGAGACGAAGAACTAGCAGGGGTGAGCGATGGAGTAGCGGTACGGCCATCTTGCCGCACCGAAGGATGCAGAAAGGACGCCTGCTGCTCGTTCCCCACAGGGCCGGTGGTAGCATTGGCGACAGGAGACGGAGAACGACGAGGTGGCCGTCCTACAGGAGCCGTCTGAGCGACGCGTGCGGAGAGGGCAGCCCGACGCTCAGCTCGAGCACGGCGAGCGTCCGCCATGGAAACGATGGAGCGACGGAGCAACGAACCGATGGAAGGGAAACCATGGATGGGGGTTCCGTCAAACCCAAGGTACGAACACTAGGGTGCACGCGAAATCTTTCCCCCCTACCGATCTACGCTCTAGCTTGCTAAGATCTTGCGGATGAACTCGACGAACTCACAACACAGAAAGAGACACGGGGTTTATACTGGTTCGGGCCACTGTTGTGGTGTACTACCCTACTCCAGTGTCGTGGTGGTGGATTGCCTCTTGGGATCATGATGAACAGTACAAGGGAAGAAAAACTTCCTGAGGGTGAGGTGTTCTTGTGCGTATGAACTTGTGGTGTGAGGGGTCGATGAACTGCTCTCCCCCCCACTACTGTGGTGGCTAGTCCTACTTATAGAGGCCCTGGTCCTCTTCCCAAATGTTGAGCGGGAAGGGAGCCAACAACGGCGGGCAAATTTGAAGGGGGACAGCTGGTACAAGCTATCCTGACAAAAGCGGTCTTCGCCTGCGAAAAGCCTTTGGATGACGCCGTCTTGGGCTCCACGATGACCTCACTTTGGTCGCGTCCTCCTGGTCTTGGTCTCGTTGCACCAATATGGCAACCTTTGCCTGATGCCTCGGTACTCTTCGTCTGTGCTTGCCTCCTTAGCACCAAAGAGGAAATGGGGACGATGTGCACACTGGCGCCCGCCTGGCACCCGCCTGGCGCCGTTGTCATGGCTCACGTCACGAGTGCTTCGTGAGGTTTGCCCCGCCTTGATATCTCCGCTCCTCGTGAGCCTGCCTGCCTAGGCCACTCCAGAGGAAGTCTTGCATCGTCCGCCTCGCGAGGCTTGGACCCTCGCGAAGGTCTTGGATGCCTTGTTGATGAAGATGGGCCGTACGGCCCGCTGCTTAGCCACGCCATGGGCTGCAGGCAGGCAAGTCTGGGGACCCCCATTCCCAGAACACCGACAGTAGCCCCCGGGCCCAAGGCGCGCTCGGGCTTGGCTTGACGGCGAAGCCAAGGGTCAAGTTCGGAGTGCCGTGGGCCCCAAAAGCCTGCTGCCTCGGTCGACGCGTGGCGGTTGATTGGGCGTGGGCGTCTCCGCTTCCCCATGCTACCTGAGCAACTGCTCGCCCTGACAAAGGCTGGCGTGGGCAGTTCTTTCCTTCATTGCTTCTTCCTTGCCTTGCTCCAGATCCCCTTTCTCGCCCTTCGCTGCCTGCTTCCTCCAGATCTGCTCCACCCTTGCTCTGCTTGTGCCGCCCATGGCGCTGCACAAGGTCAAGTATTCCTCAACGCCGGCTTGGTACGAGCCGGCCCTCGAGACGCCCACCGTCACGGAGAAGAGCCTCGCCTCCGTGCGCCTGCTGACAGCGGGCGAGAGCAATGAGTGGGGGAAGACGGAGCTCCGGCTTGCGTCTGGCGAGCCGGATCCCGAGGGGAGCACCTTTTTCCCCTTCTTCTCGAGCAGCGTTGCCGTCGGGTTGGTTCCTCCTTTCTCTAATTTCTTTTATGAAGTCCTCGACCACTACGGGCTGCAGGCGCTGCATCTCCATCCCAAATCTGTCCTCCTCCTGTCCATCTTCGCCTACTACTGCGAGGCATACCTGGGCGTCATGCCGTCCGTGGCGCTCTTGCGCCATTTCTTCTTCCTCCGTGTTACCGACGAGCATATCACCAGATGCGCTAATTTCGTCGCCAGCGACAAGGCCAACTCGATCTCGAGCACCGGGAAGAGGGCCGACAACATCCAATCCAAGTGGGTCATGATGGATGCTCAGCGCGCCGACCCGCGCCTGGAACTTCCCAAAGCGGCGCCTCCTCCCAACGGGGGGTGGCCCAAGGCTGTGGGGACCCCGACTCATAAGTCGAGATCACCGAATGCGCGTGTACAGTGATCCCAGAGATCAATGCTCACTGAACACACAGAAGCTGAATAACAAGAGCCTTACATCCATACATACCGTTTTGCAAAAGTAGGACCGTTATGGTCAGGTTTTGAGTATATCATCGCAGCGGAAATCTTCAATAACAACTTGGACCCATGCCATCTGCCTTAACCCTACAGGCATTGACCGGGAGGCGCCCTAGCTCGCATGTTCGTCACCGAGGTACTCTTCATTATATCCTGTTCTTTCATGCCTGGTCAATAAAATAACCGGTGGCAAGCCAATGAGTACTTTGAATGTACTACTTAAGCAACCCATGTTTTGGTTCAAGGTTCAACAATGCATGATATAGGTAAATTTTTGCAGAAAGCTAGTTTTGAGTGCAATGACATGTTCAACAACTTGCATAGCATGCATCAAGAGGATTCATGTAATCCCAGAGGACAAGTTATAGGTATTAACATAAATGGAGTGGGCACCAACCCAACTCAATCATGTCAAGTCCTTGGACTTGAAACATGTAGTTCTCTCCACTCATCCATACATGCTCACCAGGTTTCGTAAACATATGGACGTAGCCCAAGAGTGGTTACCCAACTGTCCTTGACCGTGGACACGGCTATTCGAATAGTTTTACACTCTGCAGAGGTTGCACACTTTACCCACAAGATCCGGGAACTTCCGTGTCATCCATGACCATGGGTACCTCAAGTACCCGGGGTAAGCACCCGATCACTACCTTTCCCTAGACGACACTAACATGGAGTCCACTCGATTGGTAGTAACCCCCGTGCCCAACATTTCACCACATAAAATTGTGGAGCCTCGCTCCCATATTCATCACATACCACTAGCACGGGGTACCAATTGGCCGCCCTACCTGGCACGACCCCGTCCCGAGAGAGAGCACCAACTCTCCCCCATCACTAGTAATGCAGGCTCCAAGCTAGTATCGGCCTAGGTAATCAATAATGCCCTTTCCCATACAAGGGTAGAGTGGTTGCGCATGTAAGGTTGGAATAACGGTTTAACTTAAACCAATCCGTTTTTGAAACCACACTCACATATCCTTCTCCGGTACACCACCTCTTTGTCAAGTGGTTACCCAGCTCAACATCTCCCTCGGGCATTAGTGGCACCCGACGGGGTTTTCAAAAAGTCTTTGGGAACATATTTGCCTCCATCACCATGCATATCCCCGCCTTTTGCGTAGCAACTATTTTAGCATCCTATCTACTCCCACCGCATAACCCTCATAAGGAGGTAGGGTCATGCACAATGCAAGTATCAATGAGGAAGTAACAGAGGCGACCAACCAACGTGGTTTACCAACTCATCAAGATTCCGATGCACCAATAATAATAGATATATGACATGCAAAAAAGGTTTCATAGACATGGTCAAAGGGCTGCTTGCACGGTTCATCCGAGTCTTGAAATCTTACGGTCCTTCTCCATCTACTCCGTCAACTTCGTCAACTAACGTCGGAAACAATCACCATAAGCACCACAACAAGGAAGGAACTATAAGTGCTCCAAAAATATTAATTTGACTTTTCTAGGACATCTACGGTTATATGAAAAATAACGAGTGGTTTCATTGGAATTGGATCAGTGGATATCTCTGAACATTTCAATATGATGGAATCAAGGGGTTTATGGGTTTGCAAGAAGTGTACAGAAACATGTCTTTGAAAAATGAGCAAAGGTACCCATTTAACAAACCATGATCTTAGAAACATCTAGGAGTTGGTTTCACATGGATTTGGAGTTCAAATGAATATTCTATGGATTTGCAAAGTTGACAAACATGAAGAAATGGCTCATTAATTTGTGGGGTACAGAAAGTATTAAGAAAAATGTTCATAAACTAAGTTATGAACTTAGAAGCATCTAGGAATTTGAATCATGGAATTTGGATCAAGTTTGAGCTCTCTGTGATTTTCTAAAGTTCATCACAGAAATAGGAAAAATAGGATTTGGTAAATATTTGTGAAGAAAAGGTCTCTGGAAAAAATGTGCCTGTTGCACCACCAGGTAGATCATGATTTATAGAGTCACTAGAAATTTGAATCATCAAATTTGGAGTCCATTTGAATTGTTTATGGATTTTACAAGTTGGTGGAAAAGAAAAAAGGAAATAAGGCTTTAACCTTATCCTCGAGACGCATGACAGATAGACCGTGGGCCGGCCCAGCGGCTCGGCCATGCGGACGATAGGCGACGTGGAAGGCGTCTTTGCCGAATCCGTTTCCACTTAAACGGCGGGGGCCCGCCCATTGGGTCGACGCTGCTGGGCCCCAGTGCAGGTCGCCTTCAACCTCCTCAGCGCGCCCGGCCATGGGAGGAGCGGCTCCCGCCGGCGATTGCTGGGGCTACAGAGCGTCTCCGGCGACGCTCCGCCCACCGGCGTGCTCAGGAGGCCATGCCGCGCCCATCCATTTGCTACACGCACGCCATGGAGGGCTGCAGCAGCGATGGCTTGGGTGGCATGAGGAGGCTGTCGGCCATCTTGACCACGAGCGTGGCGTTCCTGGGATGAACGACGGTGACGGAGGGCCTCGAGGTGGTGGTATGAGGGTACTGGAGTGGCTAGGGAGAGAGGAGAGGCTCGGGATAGCCCGGATTTAGGCGGAGCCCACGGGCGGCGGCCCGGCCGTTGTGATGGATGGAGGGCACGGGAGAGGAGTGAGTTGGTCCAGGGGTCTCTGGGAGGGAGAGAGAGGCAAAGGAGACGAGAGGGGGCTCGGGGTGGCCTTAAATAGCCGACCAGTAGCTCACCGTGGGACCTTGGCGCACGGGTGGCCGCGGCAACGGCTCAGGAGGCCAGGAGGGAGGGAGAGGAGCTGTCTACGACGTTCGTGGGAGTCGCGTAGGGTGCCAGGAAGAGAGAGAGGGAGCGGGGCGAGGGCCTGGTGCTCGCGCGTGCGAGGCCGGGCTTTGGCCGAGTCGGGCGGCTCTGGGCACGCGCCGCAGGGGGTGAGAGAGAGGGAAAGAGGAGGGGGCCAGGATGGTGGCGTGTTGCGGACGTCGAGACACCTCGACCGGGCGCGAGGGGAGGCTCGAGGTGGACGGGAGCGCCGTGTCAACGGTCGGGAGCCTTGAAGGCGTGCTCCAGAGCGCGTCTTTGGCCGGCATGCGGGCCTTTTCCGCGCACACTCGCGTGACCACTTTTGTCTGGCAGCTGCAGGGGGTATGGGCAAAAGCCGAGGAGAGCCTTGGATGCTCTGGAATGCCAAGGAGGGAGAGAGAGGTTGAGAGAGAGGGATAATGCTGCTGCCCAGAGAAGAAAAATGGGTCCCCCCCCTTCATCATTGCTTCTCGGGCAGGGAAGCACACCAGAGGTAGAGGGGGACTAGGAGGGGCTGTGGTAAAAAGGAGGGCTCAAGGAGATTAGTGGAAGTGGACAAAACATACATTTTTAATTTCTGCCAGAAGGTGTTTGATGGTGGTTTGGGCAGGAAGATGAACTCCACTTGACATGAGGCTTGACAGGGTCAAATGGTACACATAATTAGGGCCTTCCACCAATCTTGAGTTCATTTGGGCAAAGTTGCCAATGCAACTTTTGTGAACCCTAGAATTTGGCAGAAATGAACTTGTGTAGATCTAGTTGATCAAATCACTTCTCCTTGATGCACCACTAGGTGTGGTGGCCTCATTTGGTCATGTGATCCTGCTCACAAAAGTTGGAATCAAGGAGAGAAAGTTGGTAATGTAGAATTGTTCAAATTTGGTTCTGGTCAGAGAGGGTTTTGGGGCTCTTTGATCAAGTTAACTTGTTCTCCAACTTGAGCCATTTGGTCTAGATGAATGATTAGACCAGTTGAGCATGTACACAAGATTTGAGAGCATTTGGACATGTTTGGCAATGTAAAGTTGCTCAAACTTCAAAATGGACATATATGGTTTTGAGAGGGTTTCATGGGGTTATACTATTCTCCATGACATGATACTTGTCAAGATCATCAAACATGTCATATGTGATATGCTAGAATTTTCTTGGAATTTTTGGAGAATATTTCCTTTGTAAATATTTCAAAAGCTTGAAATATCCAGAAAGGGGTATTTGAGGGATTTGACCAATATTTTGAACATGACCATGTGTTGAAACTCCTATATATGGGAAATATATGTCCACTGAGTTTCTCTAAATTTTCACAAATATTTTTAAAGCATAAAAATAATTTTAACCTATTAAAGACCATTTCTGGCCTTAAGAAAAAGCTTTTAAATAAAATAGTAAAATAACTTTTAAAATCATATTTTTATGGTTTCTGGGTATCCTATATCTAATAGGAGTCAAATATATTTTTGGACAGATTTTTACTGCCCTTAATTAAGTACTTGCATTGCAAACCTCTATTCAGGGGATTTTTTAAAACTAATTTTTGAAAATACTATTTGGCCAACTTATTTTTGTAAGAAATTATTTTTATGTCCTGTACACATGGCATGATCATTGGTTCAAGAGTTTGGAGTAAGGAGATGAAGTATAGAAGTTGGAGGATTTGTTTTATTTTTAGAGCACTTGCTAACAGCAGACAAAAATCAATCAAGGCAGTTCGCATGTGCTGGGCCAAGCTGCTGCGGCTTCTGAGAGGGAGAAACAAGGCGCCGCCAGCGCTTGAGCCGATCGTGAGGTAGCGCTGAAAGATGCCAAGGCCGCCCGCGACCGCTGCCAAGAGCTGGAGAGCGAGTTGCAGAGCCTACGCGACAAACACGCTGGAGAGGTGCGCTGCCGCCAGAAGAAGGAGGAGGAGATGAAGGCCCGGGAGGAAGCCGTCAAGAACCGAGATGCTGAATTGGTGGAGCTGGGGAAGAAGCAGGCTGCCGAGCGCAACCGGTTGGAGGAGCTGGAGCGGAAGATGAGGACGAGGGAGGCCGATCTTGACGCTAAGGCGCGAGTTCTGGCGGATGATCGCGTGGCCTTCGCCGATCTCGAGAGGAGGTCATGCGAGGTTTCAAGACGCTCTACGAAGCGGCTCGAGAAGCCTCACGGACACCGACGAGGACGGCCCCGCCAGCTGCTTCCTATCGTGGTGAAGGCGCTTGAGGAGGTCGCCGACGGCCTCGCTCCCATGGCAGAGGCGTAAGCTCGCGTCTGTCCTCACCAGACCGACTGGGTCTTGACCATCTGCACCTCCATGACCCCAACGCCGCCTTTGACGAGCTGCTAGAGCTCGTGGTGAAGATCAATCTGAGGTACCCGCGTATGCGGGATCGGTGGGGGCCTTCTGCGGAGGAGGTTCCGCGCCTTTGTCTCCGCTCCTCTTTCCGGCGTCGTCGACCTTGTGGCTGGTGGTGAAGACAAAGCTGATCACGAGTGAGCGCCTTCCGCAGGCGTTGGCGACGCCTGGAGGTTACCCGCGGCCATTTCTCCTGTTCCGTTCCTGCGACATGTAACCGGCCTCATGGAGGCGTTTAGACTTTTATTTGGTATTGTGAGGACAATATGCTTGTAATATTTACTTCGAGATTTTGCGATTTCCTTCCTATTTGCTTTATGCTGCGTCGGTGAGAGCCCGGCCCACAGATACCTCAATCGCCATTGGGCCGACCGGAGACCAGGCGGACCAAGGAGTGAGGGGCTACGTGTCGATTAGGCTCTGAGCCGCGATGCTCAGAGTCCCCTTGACGCGCAAAACAACATATAGGGAGAATTATTTGGGATATATTATTGTTCTATGTCGGTAGATCCGGCCTCACAAGATACCTCAACCGCCATTGGACCGACCGGAGACCAGGACGGACCAAGGAGTGAGGGGCTACGTGACCAGTTAGGCTCCTGAGTGTAGGACCTTGAGAAGAGGTGTCTAGAGGGGGGGGGGGGTGATTAGACACTAAGTACCAAAGTTGCAGTTTTTAACTTCTTTAGGTTTAAGTGGAGTTTAGGCAAAGTTTAACATTCACAATACATAACAAGCAAGCATGCAAATAGTATATGAGCAGCGGAAAGTAAAGCATGCAACTTGCAAGAATGTAAACGGAAGGGTTTTGGAGGATTCAAACGCAATTGGAGACATGGATGTTTTTGTCGTGGTTCCGATAGGTGGTGCTATCGTACATCCACGTTGATGGAGACTTCAACCCACGAAGGGTAACGGTTCTTGTGAGTCCACGGAGGGCTCCACCCACGAAGGGTCCACGAAGAAGCAACCTTGTCTATCCCACCATGGCCGTCACCCACGAAGGACTTGCCTCACTAGCGTAGATCTTCACGAAGTAGGCAATCTCCTTGCCCTTACAAACTCCTTGGTTCAACTCCACAATCTTGTCGGAGGCTCCCAAGTGACACCTAGCCAATCTAGGAGACACCACTCTCCAACAAGTAACAAATGGTGTGTTGATGATGAACTCCTTGCTCTTGTGCTTCAAATGATAGTCTCCCCAACACTCAACTCTCTCTCATAGGATTTGGATCTGGTGGAAAGAAGATTTGAGTGGAAAGCAACTTGGGGAAGGCTAGAGATCAAGATTCATATGGTAGGAATGGAATATCTTGGCCTCAACACATGAGTAGGTGGTTCTCTCTCGAATCGGTAGTTGGAAGTGTAGGTTTGTTACGATGGCTCTCTCCACGAATGAAGAGGAGGTGGAGGGGTATATATAGCCTCCACACAAAATCTATGATTACACACAATTTACCAAACTCGGTGGGACCGAATCAACAAACTCGGTCGAACCGATTCAGTAAACCTAGTGACCGTTAGTGATTTCGGTGGGACCGACATGCAACTCGGTAGGACCAATATGGTTAGGGTTAGGGCATAATCTCGGTGAGACCGATTACACAAACTCGGTGAGACCGATTTTGGTGATTAGCTAACCAGAGAATTGGTCAGGCAAACTCGGTGGGACCAATTACTCAAACTCGGTGGGACCGATTTTGCTAGTAAGTTAACCAGAGAGTTTGCATTGTAATCTCGGTAGTACCGATTGCACAAACTCGGTGAGACCGATTTTGGTAATGGACATACACAGAGAGATTACAATCCCATCTCGGTGAGACCGAGATCCCTATCAGTGAGACCGATTTGCCTAGGGTTTGTGGCAGTGGCTATGACATCTGAACTCGGTGGCGCCGGATAGAAAGAATCGGTGGGGCCGAGTTTGACTTTAGGTTTAGGTCATATGTGTGGAAGTGGGAAAGTAGTTGAGGGTTTTGGAGCATATCACTAAGCATTGTGGAGCAAGAAACTCATTAAGCAACACCTCATCCCTTCTTGATAGTATTGGCTTTTCCTATAGACTCAATGTGATCTTGGATCACTCAAATATAAAATGAAGAGTCTTGAGCTTGAAGCTTGAGCCAATCCTTTGTCCTTAGCATCTTGAAGGAGTTCCCACATCCTTTAGTCCATGCCGCTCCATTGTTGAACTTATCTGAAACATACTAGATAAAAGTGTTAGTCCAACAAGAGATATGTTGACATTAATTACCAAAACCACCTAGGGAGCACTTGTGCTTTCAATCTCCCCTTTTGGTAATTGATGACAACATACATCAAAGCTTTAGATAAAGATATAAAGAATAGCAAGTAAAGCTTCGGAAAGACATGTAACAAGCATAGGCTCCCCCTACATGTATGCAATCATGTGAATATGGAACATGGAAGAATGTGAGAGCATAACCATGATAGAGTAGGCAATGTGTTACATGTATCTTGGCCATATGCATCAGAGCAAAGACTATTAAAGAAAATACCTTCATGCTCATGAGTCCTTCTTGCAAACAGTATGTACATCAGCAAGAATTCCTCATACACATGATTGTGATGCATATACTTACCTTGTAGTCTTGAGTTGGCTTAGGATGGAATGAACCTGCATAAACAAGGTTAGATAACACAGGTACATCTACTAGCCAGAGCAAATAGAAGAAACCACAAGAATACCAAGACTGGGATGACATGTAGAGAGTGAGTAATCAGTACCACATTGGATTAGACATGTCCCCAAGGGTAAAGATATGCAATGAATTTAAATGATTTCTTTCCCTTAGATGTCTTGCTCCCCCTGAATCTAGCATGGGATACTGGGAGAAGATAGGGAGCAGAAAATCAGAGCTGAAAGATATAAATGAACAGAGCTAATGCAAATAAGCACATATGAACATGTCTTTCCCTCAAGAAGACATGTGGCATCTCTCCTCTTGAACACCAAGCATCTGGGATCCTTGAGAAATACTTTCTACTTGAGTATTCTCTCCCCACGGAGATCTCTTTCTCCCCTGTGGAAGTAATACTCTCTCCCTTTTGAAAGTGATGAGCTTTGATGTGATCTCTCTCTCTCCCCCTTTGACATCAGTTTCCAAGAAGGGTTTGATCCTTGAGTCACAGCACAAAGCATTTATATAAATGTGATGCTTGTAGAGGACAAGATTCATTGAGTGGAGCTGAACCAGAAGAAACACAGAATAAGTGGCAAACTGTTTTTCCTATTGTGAAATCGGTGGCACCGAGTGGTATGCTTCGGTAGTACCGAAAGGATTCGGTTGGACCGAAAACCACAAATCGGTGAAACCGAGTTCATCACAGAGAAAACACTTGTCACCTCAGCTCACTAGACTGGTAAGATCTCACAAAGATTTGCAAGGAATTTACTGAATGATATGCAATGAATTGGATGCAGGAAATGCAGAGCAAACATAAAAAAGAAGGAAATCTAGATGAAGTTTTTTTGAAAGGGGAAACAAATATGCATGAGACAAATGCATAAGCACAGAAAAGAACACGAGAGAACTTCATCTAGATATGGTCGGCGACAAAGTCACCTATGTTAGAGTATATTGACTTAGGAGTCAAGTGAGATCACTTGATCATAGGTCATACTCATCGTTTAAGATCAAAATGGGGTTACCATTTTCGTTTACATCTTGATGTATTCACATCTTGTCGAGTTGCTTTAGCTCATGACTCGGAGTAAAGCTTCTCTAAGATGGAATAACATACCTTGGTTGGTGGTGTTGATCATGTAGTTGAACTTGTGTGGGTTGCTCAAGGTTGATGTAGCTCATCATGCGTTGGGAGCACCACTTGGAATTTGAGTCCATCTACCTACATGGGTTAGTTCGTGCAAGGAGGAGCACTTGTGTATCCAAAAATGTCAATCATGAATTTGTCAAAGGATATGTTTGAATGATTTCGTGCTTCCTTGTCTTCAACCACCATAGTGTAGAGACTTGGTGATGTAGAGATTGCTCAAGATGTGAGTAGATTACAATCTCATGGAATTTGATTCAACCAAGTACCTACATGGGTTATATAACATGCAAGATGCAAGTATATCCAAGACATTAGATTTTCATCATAAGAGAAATATCAAGGATTAGTCATAAGCTCATGTCTTGCATGTATCCAATGGAGTTTCTACTCCAAGTTTGAAGCATCAATGATGTTCAATTCTCCTCTCAACCTGCAAAACACTTTCTCATCAATAGGTTTAGTGAATATATCCGCTAATTGCTTTTCGGTGCGAACATGCTTAAGATTAATGTCACCCTTAGCAACATGATCTCGAATGAAATGATGATGAACTTCAATATGCTTTGTTCAAGAATGTTGTACGGGATTATGACCAATTTTGATAGCACTTTCATTGTCACAAACCAATGGAACATGTTTCACATATATCCCATAATCTTTAAGTGTTTGGGTCATCCAAAGTAATTGAGCACAACATGAACCCATGACAATGTACTCCGCTTCGGCGGTAGATAAGGATACCGAGTTTTGTTTCCTGGAGGACCAAGACACAAGAGATCTACCAAGAAATTGACAAGTACCCAAAGTGGACTTTCTATCAACCTTGTCTCCGGCATAGTCCGAGTTAGAGTAGCCAACAAGATCGAAAGAGGCCCTCTTAGGATACCAAATGCCAAAATTTGGTGTATGAATTAAGTATCTCACTATCCTTTTTACAGCCTTAAGATGACATTCCTTTGGAGCAGCTTGATATCTTGCACACATGCACACGCTTAGCATAATATCGGGACGTGAAGCACATATGTATAACAATCAACCAATCATAGAGCGATAAACCTTTTTATCAACCGGTTCACCATCTTTGGTCAAATCAAGATGTCCACTAGTAGGCATGGGTGTAGACATACCTTTGCACTCTTGCATATTGAACTTCTTGAATAAGTCCTTAGTGTACTTCGTTTGAGAAACAAAAGTACCTTCCTTAGTTTTCTTGATTTGCAACCCAAGAAGGAATTTGAGTTCACTCATCATTGACATCTCAAACTTCTCCGACATTAGCTTTCCAAACTTCTCACTAAAATGAGGTTAGTTGATCCAAATATGATATCATCAACATAAATTTGGCATACAAATAATTCTCCATTAACCCTTTTAGTAAAAAGTGTGGAATCAATTTTCCCAATTTCAAATCCCTTTTCAAGAAGAAACTTGGTCAAGCATTTATACCAAGCTCTAGGAGCTTGTTTAAGACCATAAAGAGCTTTGTGAAGTTTGTAAACATGATTGGGTTTCTTAGGATTGATAAAGCGAGGAGGTTGTTTAACATAAACTTCCTCCTCTATTTCACAATTTAGAAAGGCACTTTTAATGTCCATTTGGTATAAGGTGATATCATGGTGATTAGCATAGGCAAGTAAGATGCGAATGGATTCAAGTCTAGCAACGGGAGCATAAGTCTCACCATAGTCCATACCTTCGACTTGTGTGTAGCCTTGGGCGACGAGACGTGCTTTGTTGTGAACTACTTGTCCATCTTCATCTTGCTTGTTGCGAAACACCCATTTGGTACCGATGATGTTGTGGTTGTTGTTGGGCTTCTCAACCAATGTCCAAACTTGGTTTCTCTCAAAGTTGTGTAGCTCTTCATGCATAGCATTTATCCAATCCGGATCTTCCAATGCTTCTTCGACCTTCATAGGTTCAATGCTAGAGATGAAAGAATAGTTTTGACAAAAGTTGGCTAAACGAGTTTTAGAGCGAGTGATTCTCCCGGTTGGAGTATCATTGTAGATTTGCTCTACGGGATGGTCTTTAGCAATTTTTGCTCGAACTCGTGAAAGCTTTTGCTTGGGTCTTGGTTGAACATCTTCTTCTTCTTGATCTTCTTCATTGTTGGTGTTGTCGTTTTCTTGTCGTGGTGGAGAAGGAGGTTCTTGACGTTCTTGATGTACTTCCTCGTTTTCTTCATCTTGGTGTGTTCCACTTGTGGATGCTTCCGTATCAACTCTTGGTTCACCTTGTCGTGAAGTAGAAGCTTCCACTTGGACGGACAAGGTACTCTCCTTCACCTCCGTTGGACGGATATTGCCAATAGACAAGTCTTGGATTGCTTTCGAAGGATCTTTGTCTCCTACATCAATTGGCAATTGCTCTACTTGCGAGCCGTTAGATTCATCAAACTTCACATCTACCGTCTCTTCAACCTTTCGGGTGAAATTGTTGTAGACACGGTAAGTGTGAGAGTTTGAGCCATAACCTAGTAGGAAACCTTCATGAGACTTAGGAGCAAATTTAGAACGACGGTGCTTATCAAGAATGTAGCACTTTGAGCCGAATACTCAAAAGTATCCAACTTGGGGATTGTTACCGGTGAGGAGCTCGTATGACGTCTTGCCGAGTAGCTTGTGAAGATACAAGCGATTTGTTGCATGACAAGCTGTCTCAACCGCTTCTGCCCAAAAGTGCTTGACGTCTTGTACTCATCAAGCATCGTTCTCACCATTTCGATGAGCGTTCGGTTCTTCCTCTCAACAAGTCCATTTTGTTGAGGTGTGTACGTAGCCGAGAACTCGTGTGAAATCCCTTCTTCGTCAAGAAAGGTGTCCACGTTTGCGTTCTTGAACTCCGTTCCGTTGTCGCTGCGAACCTTCTTGATCTTCACTTCAAACTGATTTTGAGCCTTCCTGGCGAAGCTTTTGAAAATCTTTTGGACCTGCGATTTATCATCGAGAAAGAACACCCACGTAAATCTTGAAAAATCATCAACTATAACTAGACCAAAAGAATTTCCACCGAGACTCTTGTAAGCTTTGGGACCAAAAAGATCCATGCGAAGTAGCTCAAGTGGCCTCCTTGTGGTCATGATGTTCTTCACGGGATGCCTTCCTCCAACTTTGTTTACACCGCTTGACAAGCACTGCAAAGTCTATCCTTATCAAATATGACATCGTTAACACCAAGGATATGATTCCCTTTAATAAGCTTGTGAAGGTTTCTCATGCCAACGTGACCTAGTCGTCTATGCCATAACCAACCTTTTGAGGATTTAGCAATGACGCAAGTTTTAGGTTGAGCCTTTTTAGAGAAATCAACAATGTAAAGATCACCTCTACGTATACCGGTAAAGACCATTTTATGGTTGTCTCGACGAAACACTTGGCAATCTACTTCAGTAAATAGGACATTGAAACCGAAATCAGCAAGTCTAGATACTGAAAGTAAGTTGTAGCCAAGAGATTCAACGAGCATAACATTCTGAATGGAGCTATCATGTGAGATGGCCACCTTACCGAGGCCAACCACCTTACCCTTTTAGTTGTCACCAAAAGTGACATACTTTCGAGGACTATCATTTTCAGCAAGCTCACGAAACATGTCTTTATCTCCGGTCATGTGATCGGTACGTCCACTGTCAAGAACCCATTCCTTTCCTCCTGACATATATCCCCGAAGATTTGCCATAAGACCAAAATGTCTCATTGCATCGTCAAGATCGAAGTCACTATCATCATCCTCATCATCCTCATCGTTGAGAATATATTATGTGATAGCTATATTGTTGAACTTTCTTATGATCCTACATGTAATTATTATGATAGAGGAAAATATGGTTATAGAAATTTTCATGTTACTAAATTACCTCTCGTTATGTTGAGATTGCTATTGTTTCTTTCCGCTTCCTTGCATATGCTAGTTTTTGCTTGCCTTGATGATTTGTTTCCCTATAAGATGCCTATGCATAGGAAGTATGTTAGACTTAGATGTGTTTGTCACGTGTTTTTATGATGCTCTCTTTGTGCTTCAATTCTTGTCTTTCTTGTGAGCATCATTGAAATCTCAATGCCTAGCTAAAAGGCTTTAAAGAAAAGTGCTTGTTGGGAGGCAAGCAATTTTTATCTTAGTTTTCTGCTTTTTGATCCTGTTTAGGAATAAATATTTGATCTATCCTATGGTTAGAATTTTTTTTATGTTTTAATTAGTGTTTGTGCCAAGTTAAACCTATAGGATCTTCTTGGATGATAGTTATTTGATCTTGCTGAAAATTCCAGAAACTTTCTGTTCACAAAACAAATTGTTAAAAATCACCATAACGTGATAAAATATTGATTCCAATTGCTGCTGTTCAATAAATAAATTTTCTAGGTCTTCCTATTTTGTATGAATTTTTTGAGTTCAGGAAGTTTGCGTTAGTTACAGATTACTACAGACTGTTCTGTTTTTGACAGATTCTGTTTTTCGTGTGTTGTTTGCTTATTTTGATGAATCTATGGCTAGTAAAATAGTTTATAAACCATAGACAAGTTGGAATAAAGTAGGTTTAACACCAATATAAATAAATAAAGAGTTCATTTCAGTACCTTGAAGTGGTGTTTTGTTTTCTTTCGCTAACGGAGCTCACGAGATTTTCTGTTAAGTTTTGTGTTGTGAAGTTTTCAAGTTTTGGGTAAAAGATTTGATGGATTATGGAACAAGGAGTGGCAAGATCCTAAGTGTAGGATCAAAAGTATGTCTAGAGGGGGGTGATTAGACTACTTGACCAAATAAAACTTATCCTTTTCCCAATTTTAGTCTTTGGCAGATTTTAGCTATCTTAGAACAAGTCAAGCAATCTTAACACAATTCAAGCAAGCATGCAAAGAGTATATGAGCAGCGGAAAGTAAAGCATGCAACTTGCAAGAAATGTAAAGGGAAGGGTTTGGAGAATTCAAACGCAATTGGAGAAACGGATGTTTTTGTCATGGTTCCGATAGGTGGTGCTATCGTACATCCACGTTGATGGAGACTTCAACCCACAAAGGGTAACGGTTGCGCGAGTCCACGGAGGGCTCCACCCACGAAGGGTCCACGAAGAAGCAACCTTGTCTATCCCACCATGGCCGTCGCCCACGAAGGACTTGCCTCACTAGCGTAGATCTTCACGAAGTAGGCAATCTCCTTGCCCTTACAAACTCCTTGGTTCAACTCCACAATCTTGTCGGAGGCTCCCAAGTGACACCTAGCCAATCTAGGAGACACCACTCTCCAAGAAGTAACAAATGGTGTGTTGATGATGAACTACTTGCTCTTGTGCTTCAAATGATAGTCTCCCCAACACTCAACTCTCTCTCATAGGATTTGGATCTGGTGGAAAGAAGATTTGAGTGGAAAGAAACTTGGGGAAGGCTAGATATCAAGATTCATATGGTAGGAATGGAATATATTGGCCTCAACACATGAGTAGGTGGTTCTCTCTCAGAACTGGTAAGTTGTAAGTGTAGGTTTGTTCTGATGGCTCTCTCCATGAATGAAGAGGAGGTGGAGGGGTATATATAGCCTCCACACAAAATCTAACCGTTACACACAATTTACCAAACTTGGTGGGACCGAATCAACAAACTCGGTCGGACCGAATCAGTAAACCTAGTGACCGTTAGTGATTTTGGTGGGACCGACATGCAACTCGGTAGGACCAATATGGTTAGGGTTAGGGCATAATCTCGGTGAGACCGATTACACAAACTCGGTGAGACCGATTTTGGTGATTAGCTAACCAGAGAATTGGTCAGGCAAACTCGGTGGGACCAATTACTCAAACTCGGTGGGACCGATTTTGGTAGTAAGTTAACCAGAGAATTTGCATTGTAATCTCGGTAGTACCGATTGCACAAACTCGTTGAGACCGATTTTGGTAATTGACATACACAGACAGATCACAATCCCATCTCGGTGAGACCGAGATCCCTATCGGTGAGACCGATTTGCCTAGGGTTTGTGGCAGTGGCTATGACATCTAAACTCGGTGGCGCCGGATAGAAAGAATCGGTGGGGCCGAGTTTGACTTTAGGTTTAGGTCATATGTGTGGAAGTGGGAAAGTAGTTGAGGGTTTTGGAGCATATCACTAAGCAATCGTGGAGCAAGAAACTCATTAAGAAACACATCATCCCTTCTTGATAGTATTGGCTTTTCCTATAGACTCAATGTGATCTTGGATCACTAAAATATAAAATGAAGAGTCTTGAGCTTGAAGTTTGAGCCAATCCTTTGTCCTTAGCATCTTGAAGGAGTTCCCACATCCTTTAGTCCATGCCACTCCATTGTTGAACTTATCTGAAACATACTAGATAAAAGTGTTAGTCCAACAAGAGATATGTTGACATTAATTTCCAAAACCACCTAGGGAGCACTTGTGCTTTCACTGAGTCGCGATGCTCAGGAGTCCCCCTTGACGTGCAAACAATCCCGTACCTGCCCTCGCCGAGGCCTCGGGAGGGGCGCGCGATGCCCAGGTCCAGAGGACCTGGTTGGGTGGCGTGCGCTTGGGCATGACCCGTGCGCAGCTCCATGCGCGGCTTTCCCGAGGGGAGGCGTCGCGGTAAGGCTGGGCACTGAGCTTTGGGCTCCCTGAGGTTGGCACGAACGTAGGGTCGCCCTCAGTTGTTTATCACCAGCGCAGAGCATAGTTCTTCCGCTTGTGCACGGGCATAGCCGCTCCTCGGCAGTGTCGTCAGCCAGCGCGGAGCATGGTGCTTTCACTTGGGCGTGGGATGGGGGCCCCCCCTCCGGGAGGAGCCCCCAGGGCGTGTACAACCCCGCCCTGACACGTGGCTTGCACGGCAGGGCTGCGAGGTGTATCTAGGCACTCGTGAGCCAGCGCGGGACTCGCGAGGCCCTACTTCAAGGCGGGTTTCGCCTGGTCTTGAGTCTTGGTGACTGTATGTTCCTGCAACGCAGTTAGATGCAAGCACTCTACATCCTCAGGTCCCGGCCCTCGAGCGAGCTCAGCCGCCGCTGGTATGCCGTGGTCAAGGCCAGGGGGTGACGGCTGGAGAGCCAGTAAGAGCTCCTGAGTCGCGATGCTCATGAGCCCCTCTTTTAATGTGCAAGCGGATTGCATAGGGTGAACAGGCTCGCGGTGGGCGGCAATCAAGCAGGCGATAGCCATTCGCAGGTTAAGCATAAAGGGCAGATTGACTTGGATAAATGCAGGAAGATACATGCCACTGGGTCTGGCCCGAGCGGCTTGGGGATGATGCAGCCCGAGGGGCGCCCCCAGCAAGGTAAGCTAAAGACTTAAGCAAAAGGGATACATGCCGCAGGGACGGACCCGTGCGGCCTAGGAATGATGCAACCAGAGGGGCGCTCCCAGCTTAAACGAACTTGAAAGATGTCACCTGGTTTTGTAGACGAAGTAGAGTTGATGTAGCTGAAGCCACGCGTTGAAGGAATGACTCCTCATGATCCACCGGGACCCTGAGCCTCGGGAGGCTCTGGGGGCTCGGGAGGGTTCCCTGAGGAGCATCTCCGTCTCCTCCTGAACGTCGCGGATCCTGGCCTCCTGAGACGCTAGGACCTGCCGCAAGTTGCGCTGTGAGCCAACGCCACGCTCGGCAAGCCGAAGGGCATGCGAACGTAGCTGTGTGGTGGGCCCTCACAGCGGCCCGCACGTGATGGCTAGAAACGCTCCTGAGACGCGGCCCTGTTGAGCCCCGGGACGTCGACGCAGAGACGCAACCTGGCATCCTCGCCTGGATGGGGAGCTGCGCCCTGCGTGCGGCTGTGGCCGTTCATGGCTCTTGCCTCTTGTAGTTCTTGGGTGGTCCTGGTGATGAACTCCTGGGTGGTGGGCACTCCTTGCCCTGTGTTCTCCTGAGGGAAATGCGTCGCGAAACACGCCTCCAGGTGGTGCCCAAGCGCCTCCCTCGTGAGGCTGGCATGGTCTGAGGCCCTCCGGAAGAGAGCCCCCGAGCCTTGCCCGAGGAGGGCACCGGGCACGCCTTCCTATGCGATGGAGGGAGGCGCCCCTGGAACGGGCGCTGATCCTAACGAGGCTCCTGGCGCGGCACCATCTCCTTGGGGTCCTGCGCGGCACAACAACTTCTTCTTGGGGATGGTCTCCGGAGGGCCTTCACTTCTGCTGTCGGGGTCGTCGATTGCTGCAGCTTGAAAGGCACGCTCAAGAGAGCAGACCGCATCCCTTTCTTCGCACGGGACCGTGATGATTCCTCCACTTCCTGGCATCTTGAGGACGTTGTAGCCGTGATGAATGACTGCCATGAACTTGGCCAGGGCTGGATACCCGAGGATGGCGTTGTACGGTAGGCGGATGTGCACGACGTCAAAGTCGATGAGCTCGGTGCGGTAGTTGTCGCGCTTGCCGAAGGTGACGGGCAGGCGGACTTGCCCTATCGGTGTGGCGGAACCATCAGTCACTCCTGAGAAAGGCTTGGTTGGCTAGAGCTGCTCATAGGGCACTTGAAGGTTGTCGAACGTGTTGACATATAGGATGTTTAGCCCTGCGCCGCCATCGATGAGAGTCTTGGTAACTTGCACATTGCTGATGACTGGGGAACACAGCATAGGGAGTGTGCCAGCGGTGGCTGCGCACTTGAGCTGTTCTGCCGAGTTGAAGGTGATGGTACCTTGGGACCACCTGAGTGGGCGCGTGGCCTCGACCTTGGGGAGAGCGGCGTTCACCTCGCGAGCGAACTGTTTGAAGATGCGCTGAGAGGCTGGGGCTTGTGCATCGCCAAGATGCAGGCGATCGCACGCGGCTCCTGGAAGCCCCCAGCCCCCTCGTCCTGGTGGTGGTCGTCATTCCTTCTTGGTGGCGGCAGCGGGGGAAGACCAGTGTTACCCTGGGGGTGATCCTCACAAGGCGGGTCTCTCCAGGCGCCCTCGTGAGGTTGGTCCTGCCAGCGGTCCTCACGAGGCCGGCCACGCCACTCCTGGCGCGGGCCACGGTCATCCCAGCGTCCGCCTCCACGTCCTCCTCCGCGACCGTAGCCCCGGTCGTTGCACTCGGGGCGTCGATCGTAGCGTCCTTCTCGTATGGCCCTGAGCTCTTGGCAGTCGCAGGTGTTGTGGGTGTTCAGGTTGTGGAAGGCGCAGAACGGTCGGCCGTTCTTGGACGACTCAGGCTGATCTCTGCCTCGCTTGGTGTCGGGCTCCGCTAAGAGCACCACTGCCTCCTTGCGCTTCACGTCCTTGGCCTTGGTCTTCTTTTCTTCCGCTCCTGCAGCTGGTAGCTCGAGGAGAGAGAGACGCCCTTCCTCAGCTCTAGCGCACTTGGTCGCCAGGTTGAACAACTCCTGAGAGGTGCAGAGCTCCTCGTGGATAGCCAGCTCTTCCTTCATCTTGATGTCACGGACGCCGTCGGAGAACGCGGAGATGATGGCCTCATCCGTGACCTTGGGGATCTTGAGGCGGGTGTTGTTGAAGCGCTGGATGTACTTCTCGAGGGTTTCTCCTGGCTGTTGCTTGATGCAGCGTAGGTCACCCACGGCCGGTGGGCAGTCGCGAGTGCCTTGGAAGTTGGCGATGAAGCGGTCGCGCATCTCATCCCAGGAGGAGATCGAGCCGTGCTGCAGGTTCAGGAGCCAAGAGCGGGCCCCACCCTTGAGAGCCATGGGAAACCAGTTCACCGTGACTTTTTTTGTCGCCGTTGGCCGCTTCGATGCTCAGCTCGTAGAGCTGCAGGAACTCCGCGGGGTCCGCAGTGCCGTCATAGCGAGGAGGCAGGTCTGGCTTGAACTTGCCTGGCCAGGCGACGCTACGCAACTCGGTGGTGAAGGCACCGCAGCCGGCTGTGTTTGCCGGGGCCCGCTTTGGGGGTGGAGCTTGATCTTGACGGGGTTCGCACTGCGCTGCTGCGGGCGGTGCGCGGAGGTGGCGCGGGGAGCGCCGGCGCAGCTTCTCGCGGCCGCGGGATTTCTTGGCAGCTTCTTTCTTCGCGTGCGTGCGCCGGGCGCGGTGGACCACGCCGCGGAGGTGCGCGCCTTGGAGCCAAGGCACCGTCTTGGGGGTGAGGTGGTGGAGGCACGCCATGAGCCCCGTTGCCCGCAGCTGGTTGAGGGGAGGCTGAGAGTGGGACGGCGCCGGAGAGCCCCCTACGGCGCGGATGAGCTCGGCGACGCGGTCGAGCCACTCCTCATAGACTTCGTCGACAGGGCGGTTCGCTGCGATGAGCGCAGCTCGTGCCTCCATGGGAGCGCGAGGCGGGCGAGACGAAGAACCAGTAGGGATGAGCGATGGAGTAGCGGTACGGCCATCTTGCCGCACCGAAGGATGCAGCGAGGACGCCTGCTGCTCGTTCCCTACAGGGCCGGTGGCAGCATTGGCAACGGGAGACGGAGAACGACGATGTGGCCTTCCTACAGGAGCCGTATGAGCGACGCGGGCGGAGAGGGCAGCCCGATGCTCAGCTCGAGCACGGCGAGCGTCCGCCATGGAAATGACGGAGTGACGGAGCAATGAACCGATGGAAGGGAAACCACGGCGCACCCCTACCTGGCGCGCCAAATGTCGGATGTGGGTTCCGGCAAACCCTTAAGTTTCAAACACTGGGGTGCGCGCGAAGTCTTTCCCCCTACCGATCTACGCTCTAGCTCGCTAAGATCTTGCGGACGAACTCGACGAACTCACAACACAGAAAGAGACACGGGGTTTATACTGGTTCGGGCCACTGTTGTGGTGTAATACCCTACTCCAGTGTCGTGGTGGTGGATTGCCTCTTGGGCTGATGATGAACAGTACAAGGGAAGAACAGCCTCCTGAGGGTGAGGTGTTCTTGAGCGTATGAACTTGTGGTGTGAGGGGTCGATGAACTGCTCTCCCCCACTACTGTGGTGGCTAGTCCTATTTATAGAGGCCCTGGTCCTCTTCCCAAATGTTGAGCGGGAAGGGAGCCAACAACGGCGGGCAAATTTGAAGGGGGACAGCTAGTACAAGCTATCCTGACAAAAGCGGTCTTCGCCTGCGAAAAGCCCTGGGGTGACACCGTCTTGGGCTCCACGATGACCTCCGCCTAGTCGTCCTCCTGGTCTTGGTCTTGTTGCACCAATATGGCAACCTTTGCCTGATGCCTCGGTACTCTTAAATGCGCTTGCCTCCTTAGCACCAAAGAGGAAATGGGGACGTTGTGCACACTGGCGCCCGCCTGGCACCGTTCGTTATGGCTCACGTCACGAGTGCCTCGTGAGGTTTGCCCCGCCTTGATATCTCCGCTCCTCGTGAGCCTGCCTGGCTAGGCCACTCCAGAGGAAGTCTTGCGTCGTCCGCCTCGTGAGGCTTGGACCCTCGCGAAGGTTTTGGATGCCTTGTTGATGAAGATGGGCCGTACGGCCCGCTGCTTAGCCACGCCATGGGCCGCAGGCAGGCAAGTATGGGGACCCCCGTTCCCAGAACGTCGACATATGGTCATTGAGGACACACCTGCACTTGAGAGATTACTTGTAGTTGATCAAGAAGGTCCAACAAGAATCAATGTCATTTCTGCGCCGAAATTGACAGTGGTGGGCTACTCGTCTGACAAATACTCCAAACTTGTTATTGGATCCACACCCATTCAGGTACAACAACCGCCTTCTACCTCTCCTTCTACAAATTAACATTATTTCTAATTTTGAAGATGTTTGTTCTCTGTCATTCAGAAAATTATTCAGACAAGCTTGACCCTGAAATCACAAGACATGTGAAGGTCCCGCACTAGAATCTATCGACCCCAACCCGGAGCAAGTTGTCATTTTCACGAGATGCTTTCCGGTACGGAGAAGCTATATATCGAGGTGTTGTTTCTTTCCTGTTAAATGTTAACCATAAGGGAGTTCAATTTGTGACACCTTTTTTCATGTTTACAATGACAATGTACTACGATTTCTGAAGGATTCTTTTGGAGGATTACAGTACATACATGTCCCCCCCCCCATATTGGTTGCTTGATCCATATGGTTACAATCAATAAGCATTTCTCCTTTGGATTTGTCTGTACTAGTTTTCTTAGGGAACTTTTCATCCACTCCTACCTCTTGTGAAGAAGGCTACATTTTTCTAGAATGTAATCAAATGTCCATGTTAATCATGTCAAATCGAAGATGGCTTGTTAGTGCCTTTTACAAATCCTGCAAACCAAATAGGCCTGTAGTAATGTTTAAAACTGCATGTAGGCACTAACACGTTTTCTTATTTTGTAGATAAGATTAGGCCCAGTGGTGGATAATGTGATACAATATAACAATCACGTCAAATGCCTAGATCTGCATCTCTCAGAAATTACTTTGAACTCCTACCGAGGGACCTTACCGGAGATTATATTCGCCAGGTTCTTTGTTCTCAGAGCAAGGGTGCTGAAGGAAATGAGGTTTGGCCTACATTTATTTCGCAAAAATGAATGGTTTGTTGATCAGCGCCGGCGCCTACGGCAAAATGGAATAGGCTCCAAAAATGCTGAATTTCATTTTGGAACTTCAGATGACAGAGTAATCGGAAGTCATCATGTCAACCCCATACATGACTCCTCAGTGGCTGACCCCTTTGCAAAAATTGGGAGGTTTCAAAACTAGAATCGGAAGTGGTAATATTAGTTTGAACCTCTCTGATATCCATGTTTAGCGGATCAGCGTGAGCGTTTGCAGCTGATGAGCTGAATTTCATTTCTAATATCAGTTTGAACCTTGTAATCTTCAAATTTGAGCCATATAACTCTGGAATTTGAACCTTGTAATATTTCGAGCATTTGTGGTACAATCGTTGAAATGGCATCATATGAGACTCGTATATTGGTAGCACTATTTTGACCTTAATATGCAATGGTCTTAGATTTTATTAACCATTCTCGAATCTGTTTACCTTTTCGATCTAACAACACACGATCTGTACAGCTAATTCGACCGTGATCTTTGACATTATTGCACACAGTTGGTTTCTTCCACCATGTGCCATGTAGAGCACAGAATTAATTATCGCACTCGAGTGTCCATCATCACCCTTCTGTGCAACTTTGACCCCATCACCCATGGGTAAACTTATGACCGAAGTCATTCCACACACTTCGTTTTTACAAAGCTTTTTGCCAATAAACGCCCATGATTTGTCCCTCTTCTAGGCGGCGCGTGGCCAAACTAGCCGGGCGGGAAGCTTGCATGGTAAACAGCGCGGTAGCGCGGGAATAGGCTCATTGATGATACATTTCGCGCCTCTTCGAGCCCACGCGTGCGGTGCGGTGTTGTAAAGCATGCACTGGAATCCTCCGCTATGAATGTCGTGACAAGACGTGATGATTACAGGCCGGCCGACCCCTATTTATTAAAGCGGCCATTTAACCCTTGTGTCTCTTCAACCTTTTGATCGCGCCCCACCATTGCAAGAAGCACACCCACCACGAGAAATTCTTAGAGGGTATCTGCTGGCTCCAATGGCGCCCGGCGGTACGCCGACGACGAGCAGCAGTTCACCATGCATGCCGTGGTGGACACCCACAGAAGGTTCATGGACCTCTCGGTGGTGTACACCAACGACCTGGTCTAGTTGGAGCACTCCATCCACATCATGGAGCTGTTGCTTTCCGAGGAGAAGTACAAGGTGGTCGGGTTCGACCTCGAGTACACCCATGCTCGTGCCGGGTCTCGTCCCAAGGTTGCCGTCGCCCAGATGTGCATGCGCCACCAGGTCCTCGTCTACCACTACCGCCTGGCCACAAGGCCTTGCGAGCGTTTCGCTAGGTTTGTCAACAAGCCCCCACTACATGTTCGCTATGGTGGACATCACTACTGCCTGGCCACAAGGCGGTCGAGAATTCGGGCATCGCCTGCCAGAATCTTGTAGACATCCAGGGCCAATACAAGATTTGGGGCAGCAAGGAGCATGAGAAGTACTCACTGGTTCACCTCACCGAGGCCATCATTGACCCCTACTACAGAGGCATGAAGGATTTGTGCAACAAGGACAAGCATGCCTGACACTCGGCCTGGATGGAGGGAGGCGTACACGAGCTACGACATGTACATGCGGATCGTTGACATGAGGAAGTGCCTCCTTCCCCAAAACGGCCAGGGATCCAGCCGGAAGCCGAGCAATGGCAAGCGTCGTCGCAACAATAAGTCGATGATTAGATCCTCATTTCTCCTAGTTTAGTATGCATGTAATTGCTTACTTTGGTGTGTGGAAATGTTATGTGTGTAGTCACTTGTGTAATTGTATGCTTAATTTGGTTATGCAATGCTGTCTTTTTAAGTATATATGTTGATGCTCTGTAGATAGAGCGTAGATGTTGGGCGGACACAGAAAATCGGATCACACACAGACTAAACAATGGAACCCGTCGGTGATGTTTTCATCAATCACTCACAATTGTATACCAACAATCGTTTGCTCACAACACACACGGCTTCGTAGCAACAATCGTCTGTGTTGTTATCGGTCTTCACACACATTTCTAATTACAGACCTGTTTGCCGCGTATCACACACATCTTGTTAAGTTGAACCGTTTCTGTTCTCTTGTCTCAACGCAAACAGTTCATTCGAGTGAACCACATGCCGTATATTGCACACACCTTGATCTGGCTGACCGTTTATTTTGTGTTGCCTAATCACAAACAGTTCATCCGAGTGAACTGTATGCTGTACATTGCACATACCTTCATCTGGCTGCCTATTTCTTTTGTTCCTCCTCATCACAAACAGTTAATTGAACTGAATCGTATGCCCTACATCGCACACACAACTAAAATCTGTACCGCGTTTGATGCATCCTCCACCGCAAACGATTTGCACCTCTTTTGACGGGTTTTTTACACCATCGTTTGCGATTATTGCATCACACACAGTTTCGTTGAAGGGTCTCTAATCGTAGTGTCGCGTTAGCAGCATCCTGCAGTAGTGCTAGCTCATCTCTTGTGTTCAATCTTTGTACTAGAACCTTAGATTGGTGCTCATGGGTGACTAGTAGTGTTGATTACATCTTGTAGTTGATTACTATATGGTTTATTTGGTGGAAGATTATATGTTTAGATCCATTATGCTATTTAATACCCCTATAATCTTGAGCGTGATTATCATTTGTGAGTATTTACTTTTGTTCTTGAGGTCACGGGAGATATCTTGTTGCAAGTAATCATGTGAACATGATATGCATTCGATATTTTGATAGTATGTATGTTGTGATTCCCTCAGTGGTGTCATGTGAACGTCGACTACATGGCACTTGACCTTATTAGGGCCTAAAGGAATGCATTGTGGAGTAGTTATTAGATGATGGGTTGCGAGAGTGACAGAAGCTTAAACCCTAGTTTATGCGCTACTTAAGTTTAACGATTTGGATCCAAAAGTTCAATGCTATGGTTAGATTTTATCTTAATACTTTTCTCGTAGTTATGGATGCTTGCGAGGGGGTTAATCATAAGTAGGAGGTTTGGTCAAGTAAGATCAGCACCTAAGCCCCGTTCCACCCACATATCAAATTATCAAAGTAGCGAACACAAATCAAACCAACATGATGAAAGTGACTAGATGCAATTCCCGTGTACCCTCAAGAATGCTTTGCTTATTATAAGAGACCGTTTTGTGATGTCCTTTACCACAAAAGGGTTGGGCTAACTTGCTGCACTTTTCTTACAATTACTGTTACTTGCTCGTTACAAATTATCTTGCTATCAAACTACTCGTTACTTATGATTTCAGTGCTTGCAGAGAATACCTTGCTGAAAACTACTTGTCATTTCCTTCTGCTCCTCGTTGGGTTCGACACTCTTACTTATTGAAAGGACTACGATTGATCCCCTATAATTGTGGGTCATCAAGGCTCTTTTCTGGCACTGTTGCCGGGGAGTGAAGCGTTCTTGGTAAGTGGAAATCGGGAAGGAAAAATTATTACTACATGCTGAAATTTATTGTCACTTGTTACTATGGAGAACAATCCTTTGAGGGGTTTGTTCGGGGTATCTTCACCCTGACCAGAACCACAATTAGTTTCCCCTCAACCTACTGCACCTACTGAAAATATTGGTTATGAAATTCCTTCGGGTATAATAGAACAACTGCCAGCTAATACTTATGCAGGAGATGGAACCGAACATCCTGATATGCACTTGATATATGTGGATTATTTGAGCTTGCAGGTTTACCCGGAGATGAAGCTAAGAAGAAGGTTTTCCCTTTATCTTTGAAGGGAAAAGCATTGACATGGTATAGGCTATGCGATGATATTGGATCTTGGAATTGGAATCGATTGAAATTGGAATTTCACCAAAAAAAATTTCCTATGCATCTGGTTCATCATGATCGGAATTATATATATATAACGCTTGGCCTCGTGAAGGAGGAAGTATCTCTCTAGCTTGGGGCAGGCTTAAGTCAATGTTATATTCATGCCCCAATCATGAGCTCTCAAGAGAAATTATTATTCAGAATTTTATGCTCAACTTTCTTGTGATGATCAATCCATGCTCGATACTTCTTTTATTGGTTACTTCATGAAGAAGACTATTGAATTTAGGTGGGATCTTTTAGAAAGAAATAAACACAACTCTGAAGATTGGGAACTCAACGAAGGTAAAGATTCAGGTATTAAGCTTAAGTTTGATTGTGATAAATCTTTTATGAATACCGATGCCTTTCAAAAGTTTAGCACTAAATATGGACTTGACTCTGAGATAGTAGCCTCTTTTTGTGAATCATTTGCTACTCATGTTGATCTCCCTAAGGATAAGTGGTTTCAATATCATCCACCTATTAAAGAAGAAATTAAGGAACCAGTAATAGATAAAGATGAAACTATTAATTATAATGTTGATCCAGTTGTGCCTACTTCTTATATTGAAAAACCACCTTTCCCTGTTTGGATAAAGGAACATGCTAAGGTTTCAACTGTGGTCAATAAAAGCTATATTAGAGCACCTAAACCTGCTGAAAAAATTAAAGTAGAACCTAGTGTTTCTACGGTTAAAGATCTCTTGGTAGAAGATATAGATGGTCTGTAGCGATCCGACCTCAGATGGTCAAGTCTCTGTGTTTCAGTGTCATCCCTGGATCAGTAATGCTGACACACACAGTACTCGAAGGATTTATAACAGAGTAGCAATCACACACTTATTACAACGAATGTCTTAAAAGAGAACTTATTACAATAATATGGCTTAAGGCCATCCAATGCGATAACAGCGGAAGGCTTGGAAGATAAAGTGAGTCCATCAACTCCAACGACATAGCTGAGCTGCACGGCAACGACCTATCGAACCTTACTCCTCGTCTAAAAAGTCTGCAACATAATACGTTGCAGCCCGAGAACGGGTCAGCACATGGAATATGCTGGCAATATAACATAGTAGAGCAAGAATAGAACAATGCTATCACTACATGCAATATTTGGGAGGTGGAAAGCTCTATGGTTATGGTTTTGCGAAAAGCCAATTTTTCCCTACAACAAAGGAATAAGTTTTAAATTAACTATCATGGTGGTTGAAACATCATTGAGAAGGTATAACCCCAACTCAATCCCAATTAGAGTAATTAACATCCCAGCAATATTAATTAAGAGTGATGAGATACATGCGAATACTCAAATACTAGATACTCAGAATTGTCCATAACTGGGGACACGGCTAACCATGATTAGATTGTACACTCTGCAGAGGTTTGCGCACTTTTCCCCACAAGACTCGATCGCCTCCGTTGGAGTTCTCGCACTACATGATGTTTGAGAAACGGATGACCGAGACATAGTCTTCCAGAAACATTAACTCTCTACTCCGGGTAGACCATACCAAACCTACAAAACCCACTACCTGCTGATCTACCTCTTCAAGAGCTTCACGTAACTTACTCAACTATGCTAGAGCCCATAGTAGCTTGTGGCTGCACAAGGAAGTTTCTAGCATGAATAATCTCAGTTCCCTTTGAGCCTGGGTGGCGGTCCGTAGGAAGATCACACGGGTACCCCGGGATTTCCAAAAAAATACAGACAACACTGGGCTCCCCAGGTGCCTCAAACCACCCAGATGTGTATTTAAGTTGCCACCTTAAGTTGAACCATTAATTAACAATCTCACATCTGTCATGGATTCACTCAAACCCAAACCACGTCTACGAGCATAGCATGGCAATATAAGCAACACGTAGAAGTAACTCCCAAGGGTTTGATAGTAACAGGGCAATAGGTTCTACCTCAACAACTACTTCCCAACCCACAAGTTAATGACATCCTAATCATGCAATGTTTGAGGATTGGAACTAATGCATAAAACTGGGTATGAAAAGAGTATGATCAATGTGTTACTTGCCTAACATACGATCCTGGACATGTATATTTTGGCTAACTTTGCAGTTGTATAAGTTGTTTTCACCGGGATGAAGTGAGCTACTTTGGTCAAACGATCCACTACTACCCATATTGAGTCATATCCTGCTTTGGTTACGGGTAATCCGGTGATAAAGTCCATGCCTAGTTTATCCCACTTCCATGCGGGTATCGGCATAGGTACATACTT
Source organism: Aegilops bicornis (assembly GCA_021605145.1). Lineage (NCBI taxonomy): Eukaryota > Viridiplantae > Streptophyta > Magnoliopsida > Poales > Poaceae > Aegilops > Aegilops bicornis. The sequence continues at coordinate 345,750,502 of CM038670.1, forward strand.
GATCCTGGCAACCACGATGTTACGCCTTCACTCTCGGACATACATCACATACGGCTACATACTCGGCAATATCCTTCTTCATACCAGTCCACCCGAAATGTTCCTTCAAATCTAAATACATCTTGGTGTTTCCGGGGTGTATCGAGTATGGTGAGTCATGGGCCTCCTGAAGTATTAATTTCCTGATCGCGGGGGAGGCGGGCCGGCCTGCTCGGCTGGGCCTTGGGCCCGATCGGGCGCGGGGCGAGGTTTTTTTTAATTTGTTCCGCTGACAGAAGTTCCTATAAAATAAAATAAAATCTAGAAAAATACCAAAATAAATTTTCACCGTCTAAATGAAATATTTAGAACGAGATGAACATTTTCTTGGCCCCTGAAATGCAATTTTTAAAACGTGCAAATTTTTCTAGGGCAAATAAAATTCCAAATAAAATCAAATAAAATCGAAATAATGATTTTAACATTTTTCCTCCGATATTTCGTTTATTTTGGAGAAGTCATATTATCTCCCCTCATTTATTTTCAATATGAAACATTTTCCGGAGAGAAAAATAATTAAAATCAAAATCCTCATTTTCCAATATTTGATAAAAATCAAATATGAAAACGAAAAATCCCCAACTCTCTCCGAGGGTCCTTAAGTTGCTTAGGATTTCGAGGATTGCGGAACGAAGATGCAATAAAATATGATATGCATAGATGTCCTATGTATAACATTCCAAATTGAAAATTTGGGATGTTACAAACCTACCCCCCTTAAGATGAATCTCGCCCTCGAGATTCGGGTTGGCTAGAAAATAGGTGTGGGTGGTCCTTGCGAATATCATCTTCTCGTTCCCAGGTGGCTTCTTCCTCGGCATGGTGGCTCCACTGAACTTTGCAAAACTTGATAACCTTCTTTGCGAGTGACTCATTTGTCAAAGTCAAGAATCTTTATTGGCTTCTCCTCATTGGTCGATTACTATCCAACTGAATCGCCTCGAGGGCAATCAGATCTCTTAACGGTATATTGGCCATCTCGCATGACACTTCTTCAACTGTGATACGTGGAACACATCGTGTACTCCTGACAATCCTTCAGGTAACTCCAGTTTGTAGGCAACTTCTCCCATCCGTTCCAAAACACGGTACGGTCCTACAAATCTTGGGGCTAGTTTTCCCTTAACTCCAAAACGTTTCACTCCCCTCAAGGGTGATACTCGCAAATAGGCTCTATCTCCAATTTCGTAGGTTACTTCTTTGCGTTTAGAATCTGCATAACTCTTACGCTGGATCGAGCGGTCTTTAGTGCATCTCGGATCAGTTTAACCTTCTCCTCTCGATTCTTTGATCAAATCTGGTCCAAACAACCGGCCTCTCCTACCTCATCCCACATCAGAGGTGTTCTACATCTGCGTCCATACAGAGCTTCAAACGGTGCCATCTTCAAACTGACTTGGTAGCTATTGTTGTACGAGAACTCCGCGTAAGGCAAATTGTCATCCCAACTAGATCCATAATCTAGCGCACAGGCTCTCAACATGTCTTCCAGAATCTGGTTGACTCTCTCTGTCTGTCCATCCGTCTATGGGTGGAATGCGGTACTGAACTCCAATCTTGTACCCAAGGTCTGGTGTATCTGATGCCAAAACTTTAAGGTAAACTGGGTTCCTCTATCTGATACAATGGTCCTCGGAACTCCATGCAAACATAAGATCCTGGACATGTATATTTTGGCTAACTTTGCACTTGTATAAGTTGTTTTCACCGGGATGAAGTGAGCTACTTTGGTCAAACGATCCACTACTACCCATATTGAGTCATATCCTGCTTTGGTTCTGGGTAATCCGGTGATAAAGTCCATGCCTAGTTTATCCCACTTCCATGCGGGTATCGGCATAGGCTGTAACAGTCCTGCTGGCTTCTGATGTTCTGCCTTCACTCTCGGACATACATCACATACGGCTACATACTCGGCAATATCCTTCTTCATACCAGTCCACCCGAAATGTTCCTTCAAATCTAAATACATCTTGGTGTTTCCGGGGTGTATCGAGTATGGTGAGTCATGGGCCTCAAGTATTAATTTCCTGATCTCTGAGTTATTAGGCACATAAACTCGATCATCAAACCATAAGGTATCGTGCTCATCCTCGCGAAAACCTTTAGCTTTTCCTTTGCTCATCTTCTCTTTTATCTCAGCAATTTCTTTGTCTTCCTTCTGAGCTTCTCGAATTTTTTCCAACAATGTAGACCGAACCTCCATTGTTTCAATGAAACCTCTTGGGACAATCTCCAACCGAAGTTCCATGATATACTCAGCTAACTCCTTCGGCAATCCTTTACTTTCAAGGATATTAGCATAACTCTTCTGGCTCAAAGCGTCTGCTACGACATTGGCCTTTCCTGGATGATAGTGCAGCTTCATATCGTAATCCTTTATAAGTTCCAACCATCTCCTCTGCCTAAGGTTCAACACCTTTTGAGTGAAAATGTACTTCAAACTCTTATGATCCGTGTACACATCACAAAAGTTTCCAATAAGATAATGTCTCCAAGTCTTCAATGCGTGCACTACCGCTGCTAGCTCCAAATCATGCGTGGCATAGTTCAACTCATGAGGCTTCAGTTGTCGTGAGGCATACGAAACAACCTTTCCGTCCTGCATAAGCACACATCCAGTCCCTAAACGTGAGGCGTCACAATACACTTGAAACTCCTTATGTATATCTCGGCAATGTTAGCACTGGGGCTGTAGTCAAACGTTTCTTCAATTCACGAAAACTTGCCTCGCAATCTTACATCCATTTAAACTTGGTATCCTTCTTCAGCAATTCGGTCATTGGTTTAGCAATCTTGGAAAAATTCTCAATGAATCTCCGATAATATCCTGCAAGTCCAAGGTAATCATGGATCTCACCAAGCGTAGTGGGTGCCAACCATTCGATGTTGATGAACCTTCTTGGGATCTCTTGCTATACCTTCTCCACGATATAACATGCCCAAGAAATCCAACTTCCTTCAACCAAAACTCGCACTTGCTGAATTTGGCGTATAACTGGTGTTCCCGGAGTTTCTCGAGAACCAAACGCAAATGCTCCTTGTGCTCCTCTTCGTTCTTCAAGTATACCATAATATCAGCAATGAACACCACAACAAACTTGTCCAAATATTCCATGAACACCTTGTTCATCATACTCATAAAATAGGCAGGGGCGTTAGTCAGTCCAAACAACATGACCGTATACTCATATAATCCATATCGCGTGGTGAAAGCTGTCTTTGGTATATCCTTCTCTCGGATCATCAATTGATGGTATCCCGATCGTAGATCAATCTTCGAAAACACCTTATCTCCTTGCAACTGATCAAACAGATCATTGATCATCGGTAATGGATACTTGTTCTTTATCGTTACTTCGTTCAAGGCTCGGTATCCTCAGGGATTTATCCTTCTTCTCGACCAAAAGTACTGGTGCTCCCCAAGGTGATGAACTCCTTTGAATATAACCTTTCTCCAATAACTCCTTGATATGCTTCTTAATTTCCTCCAGATCATTTGCGGGCATCCGATAGGGTCTCTTGGATATTGGCCCTGTACCTGGCAATAGTTCTATCAAGAACTCGATGTCTCGATCCGGTGGCATGCCTGGTAACTCCTCTGGAGAACATCCGGAAAATCTTTTACTGTGCACTTCCTCCTGCATAACTCCCGTGAGGGCATTCACTTGGCTCCTCCTAGGCACATGCCTAGATACATACTTAATCCTTTTTCCCTCCGGGGTGGTAAGGTGAATTGACTTGCTAGCACAGTCAATACTTCCTTCATACTTTGACATCCAGTCCATACCTAATATCACATCCAATCCTTGCGACTCCAAGATAATTAGGTCAGACGGAAAACATGTGTTCCAATGGTTAGGGGTATCTGGGTGCACCATCGGCTAGCCATGTACTCTGCTCCAAAGAGCTTACTAAAAGAGGGGTCCTAAGGGTTTGGGTTGGTAATTTAAACTTATCCACAAATCCCCTTGATATGTATGAATGCGATGCACCAGTATTGAAAAGAACAAGGGCGGTAAATGACTTAACCAAAAACTTACCTATTACCGCGTCTGGCTGCTCTTCAACTTCCTCCACGTTAACGTGGTTCACTTGTCCTTTGTTGAATGGATTGGGCTTCTTCCCAGCGCTCCCATTTCTGTTTCCATTCCTTCCTTCAGGGCAATCATTGGCATAGTGCCCTGTCTTCCCGCACTTAAAGCAAATAACTTGGCTTAAGTCCCTCTTGGCGGGTGTAGATGGGTTAGAGCGGTTTTGATTGTTATTGACTCCGTTCCCATTCCCATTCTTCGCACCATTTTGGTTATGCGATCCTCCTCCAGTATGATTATGTCCTCCATGGTTATGGACAAGTCCTCCCGAGTTCGGGGTCAAGCGAGGCTTCTGGTGAACTCCTGAGTTGTACTTCCCTTGTCCATACTTCCTCTTACGACTCTCAATTTGCTGCTGCTTTCCTTCAATCATAAGGGCCTTGTCTACCAACTCCTGGTAGTTGTTGAAAGTTGCCACCATCAACTTCATGCTCATCTCATCATTCAGTCCTTCCATAAACTTCTCCGCTTGGCGGCATCTGCAACCACATCATCAGGAGCATAGCGTGATAACTTGCTAAACTCATCCACGTACTGGGCCACAGTACGATTCCCCTGGCGTAAGTTGCGAAACTCATGCTTCTTCATTTGCATGGCTCCAGTTGAGACATGGGTCGTGCGAAAAACCTGTTGAAACTGGCCCCAAGTGACATTGACTATAGGAAAAGTAGCCGTGTAATTATCCCACCATGCGGCTACTGGTCCATCCAATTGATGTGCGACAAAACGCACCTTCTCAGCATCCGTGCATCCTGCGGTGGTTAACTCCCTTCCAATACGGCGTAGCCAATCATGACAACTATTGGCTCGGTGCTCTTTGGAAAACACCGGCGGTTGTAACCTAAGGAAAGCGGGCTAAATTGTCCTTTGGCGGCGGGTTGTTATTGTTGTTGTTGTTGCCACAGTTACGAACTAGCAATTGCATCAAGGCATTTCTTTGCTTTGGATCAACTGAGTGAGCTCCGGTGGGAAAACAAAACCGATGTCACGTCTCGGAGGCATCTGAGGGTTTAGATGAAAGAGATTAGAATAGAAGGAAAAGGTCTAGTGAGAAAACACTACCCATATGCACATGAGGCAAACACAATCATTTCACTCAATCAATCAAGCAAGGGCATACAACGGTCTAGGACTATCGCAAAAGTGCTCAACTACTACTAGTTACATGGGGGGAAATACTACTAATATATGGTGGTAAGCTAGAAATTTTGATCGGTGGAAGACTCCATGATGTCTGCTCCAGCTTTATCTTCATAGTCATCATCACTTGGACCGGAATCGGTGTCGTCGATGATGATGTAGTTGTCCGGGCAAGTGAGATCTTCTTCCTCTTCTTCCGGTGCGGGTCCTCCCATGAATACTCCGATCTTCTTGACTAGGTCGTCGTTCTTCTCCAGTAGTGTCTTGATTTCCTCCTCATAACCATCGTGTGTAAACTTGAGTTCTTCCTCCAGCTCTATGATCCTGGTCTTCGCCTTCTTCAACTCCATCATGTCTGCGCACATCTGGTTCTCCTGTCGTCGAATGTGCTGGTTTAGCTCCTGGATGAAAGCTGCAATGGATCTATCCTTCTTGGTGCTAATTACTTCCCATTGCTCGTCTCGGCGCCCACATATTTGGTAGATGGTGTCTTTAAGCTCCCTATTGTAGACTTCTCCAATACGTCCCATGGTAATGTGAGCTGCCATACTCTTGCCTAAACTCCAGGTGGGTGCTTTGAAAGAAAACTCTATGGGCTTAGAGGTTGGCGAGAACGTTCTTCCTGGTACTTGTACTTGAATCATCCAGCGCTCCTCTTACGGTAAAGTGGCATTATGCGTCCGGTGAAGCTTGGTATTCCAATGTTCAAGTACCTAGTGACTTCCTTCAAGTGGCGTCCAAAAGGTGTGTCTTCATCCGGTTGTGCAAACTTGTTCTTCATCTCCGTCACCCTAAAGAGTGGAAAATGGAGAGGAGTCAGAAATGAGTAGAGAAGAGTGACCTATGGTTTATCTTTGTGGTCGTGTCCTACACTCAGCGTGTGCTCTAATACCATCTTGTAGCGACCCGACCTCAGATGGTCAAGTCTCTGTGTTTCAGTGTCATCCCTGGATCAGTAATCTTTGACACACCACGGTACTCAAAGGATTTATAACAGAGTAGCAATCACACACTTATTACAACGAATGTCTCAAAGAGAACTTATTACAATAATATGGCTTAAGGCCATCTAATGCGATAACAATGAAGGCTTGGAAGATAAAGTGAGTCCATCAACTCCAATGAAATAGCTGAGCTGCACGGCAACGACCTATCGAACCTTACTCCTCGTCTGAAAAGTCTGCAACATAATACGTTGCAGCCCGAGAACGGGTCAGCACATGGAATATGCTGGCAATATAACACAGTAGAGCAAGAATAGAACAATGTTATCACTACATGATATATTTGGCAGGTGGAAAGCTCTATGGTTATGGTTTTGCGAAAAGCCAATTTTTCCCTACAACAAAGGAATAAGTTTTAATTTAACTATCATGGTGGTTGAAACATCATTGAGAAGGTATAACCCCAACTCAATCCCAATTAGAGTAATTAACATCCCAGCAATATTAATTAAGAGTGATGAGATACATGTGAATACTCAAATACTAGATACTCAGAATTGTCCATAACCGGGGACACGGCTAACCATGATTAGATTGTACACTCTGCAGAGGTTTGCGCACTTTTCCCCACAAGACTCGATCGCCTCCATTGGAGTTCTCGCACTACATGATGTTTGAGAAACGGATGACCGAGACATAGTCTTCCAGAAACATTAACTCTCTACTCCGGGTAGACCGTACCAAACCTACAAAACCCACTACCTGCTGATCTACCTCTTCAAGAGCTTCACGTAACTTACTCAACTATGCTAGAGCCCATAGTAGCTTGTGGCTGCACAAGGAAGTTTCTAGCATGAATAATCTCAGTTCCCTTTGAGCCTGGGTGGCGGTCCGTAGGAAGATCACACTGGTACCGGGATTTCAAAAAATACAGACAACCTTTGGGCTCCCCGGGTGCCTCAAACCACCCGGATGTGTATTTAAGTTGCCACCTTAAGTTGAACCATTAATTAACAATCTCACATCTGTCATGGATTCACTCAAACCCAAACCACGTCTCTGAGCATAGCATGGCAATATAAGCAACACGTAGAAGTAACTCCCAAGGGTTTGATAGTAACAGGCAATAGGTTCTACCTCAACAACTACTTCCCAACCCACAAGTTAATGACGTCCTAATCATGCAATGTTTGAGGATTGGAACTAATGCATAAAACTGGGTATGAAAAGAGTATGATCAATGTGTTACTTGCCATGCTGATGATCCGCGAATCCTAGATACTCGTAGTAACATGCTTCGCACTCCGGGAATTCTATCGCAAGCAAACAACAACATACATAAGCAACAAGAAAAGATGCACAAGTAAAACTCAACTAAAAGAGGCTGACCAGAAAGTTCAACTTAAGAACTCCGGTTCGCAAAAAGAATCAAACCAAACGGAGCAAGGAAACTCAAACGACAAAAGAAATAAGATCCGTTTACTAATCTGAACTAGGGTACAATTTTACTAGGGCAAAAACTTGTTTGAGTTGATTATTCGGAAAGAGGGTTTCGAGATGAAACTCCAGGCGCTTGAATCGCTTGATTCCGATAAACGAGCGAAAAGTTATACTAGATCGAACATCGGATCAGGAATCGCGATCAGAAAAATCATGGACTAAACCCGATAAAAAGAAAACGACGAACAGTTTAACGAACGAACATTCGTTAACTGAACCTAAACGAAGAACACGTTCGTTAAAACGAACGAACGAGCAAACGCTCGCTTAATAAATAAACAGGAGAATAAAACCGATCTATAAAAAATGAAACTAGGGTTTTTCGAAAAAAAACCTGAAGTGGTTTTAAAAAAAAACCGGCGACTCGGGCGGCTCGGCGGTACCTCCGGCGAGGTCCTCCGGGCGGGCGGCTGCGGGCTCGGTGATCAAGGGCGGCGGGCGGCGGCGGGCGATCGAGCGGCGGGCGGGCGAGGCGTGGCGGCGAAGGGGCGGCTCGGCTGGGCGGCGGGGCTGATGGGGCTAGAGGGGTCGGCATTTATAGGAGGAGGGGGCGGTGCCTTGGGCGATGGGGCGCTGGGAGGAGTCCGGCTCGGCTCCTCGGCGTTTCAGGCGGCAAGACGGCAAGGGCTGGGAGGCGGGCTGCTGCTTTTGGGCCTTGGGCCCGATCAAGGGGGCAGGTTTTTTTTAATTTGTTCCGCTGACAGAAGTTCCTATAAAATAAAATAAAATCTAGAAAAATACCAAAATAAATTTTCACCGTCTAAATGAAATATTTAGAACGAGATGAACATTTTCTTGGCCCCTAAAATGCAATTTTTAAAACGTGCAAATTTTTCTAGGGCAAATAAAATTCCAAATAAAATCAAATAAAATCGAAATAATGATTTTAACATTTTTCCTCCAATATTTCATTTATTTTGGAGAAGTCATATTATCTCCCCTCATTTATTTTCAATATGAAACATTTTCCGGAGAGAAAAATAATTAAAATCAAAATCCTCATTTTCCAATATTTGATAAAAATCAAATATGAAAACCGAAAAATCCCCAACTCTCTCCGAGGGTCCTTAAGTTGCTTAGGATTTCGAGGATTGCGGAACGAAGATGCAATAAAATATGATATGCATAGATGTCCTATGTATAACATTCCAAATTGAAAATTTGGGATGTTACAAACCTACCCCCCTTAAGATGAATCTCGCCCTCGAGATTCGGGTTGGCTAGAAAATAGGTGTGAGTGGTCCTTGCGAATATCATCTTCTCGTTCCCAGGTGGCTTCTTCCTCGGCATGGTGGCTCCACTGAACTTTGCAAGACTTGATAACCTTGCTGCGAGTGACTCGGCTGTCAAAGTCAAGAATCTTTATTGGCTTCTCCTCATTGGTCAGATTACTATCCAACTGAATCGCCTCCAGGGGCACTGTATCTCTTAACGGTATATTGGCCATCTCTGCATGACACTTCTTCAACTGTGATACGTGGAACACATCGTGTACTCCTGACAATCCTTCAGGTAACTCCAGTTTGTAGGCAACTTCTCCCATCCGTTCCAAAACACGGTACGGTCCTACAAATCTTGGGGCTAGTTTTCCCTTAACTCCAAAACGTTTCACTCCCCTCAAGGGTGATACTCGCAGATAGGCTCTGTCTACAATTTCGTAGGTTACTTCTTTGCGTTTAGAATGCATAACTCTTACACTGGTGGCGGTCTTTAGTGCATCTCGGATCGGTTTAACCTTCTCCTCGATTCTTTGATCAAATCTGGTCCAAACAACCGACAGTCTCCTACCTCATCCCACATCGAGGTGTTCTACATCTGCGTCCATCTGAGCTTCAAGCGGTGCCATCTTCAAACTGACTTGGTAGCTATTGTTGTACGAGAACTCCGCGTAAGGCAAATTGTCATCCCAACTAGATCCATAATCTAGCGCACAGGCTCTCAACATGTCTTCCAGAATCTGGTTGACTCTCTCTGTCTGTCCATCCGTCTATGGGTGGAATGCGGTACTGAACTCCAATCTTGTACCCAAGGTCTGGTGTAGCTGATGCCAAAACTTTAAGGTAAAATGGGTTCCTCTATCTGATACAATGGTCCTCGGAACTCCATGCAAACATAAGATCCTGGACATGTATATTTTGGCTAACTTTGCACTTGTATAAGTTGTTTTCACCGGGATGAAGTGAACTACTTTGGTCAAACGATCCACTACTACCCATATTGAGTCATATCCTGCTTTGGTTCTGGGTAATCCGGTGATAAAGCATGCCTAGTTTATCCCACTTCCATGTGGGTATCGGCATAGGTCAGAATCCTTCCGGCTTCACGATGCTCTGCCTTCACTCTCGACATACATCACATACGGCTACATACTCGGCAATATCCTTCTTCATACCAGTCCACCAGAAATGTTCCTTCAAATCTAAATACATCTTGGTGTTTCCGGGGTGTATCGAGTATGATGAGTCATGGGCCTCCTGAAGTATTAATTTCCTGATCTCTGAGTTATTAGGCACATAAACTCAATCCTCAAACCATAAGGTATCGTGCTCATCCTCGCAAAAACCTTTAGCTTTTCCTTTGCTCATCTTCTCTTTTATCTCAGCAATTTCTTTGTCTTCCTTCTGAGCTTCTCGAATTTTTTCCAACAATGTAGACCGAACCTCCATTGTTGCAATGAAACCTCTTGGGACAATCTCCAACCGAAGTTCCATGATATACTCAGCTAACTCCTTCGGCAATCCTTTACTTTCAAGGATATTAGCATAACTCTTCCGGCTCAAAGCGTCTGCTACGACATTGGCCTTTCCTGGATGATAGTGCAGCTTCATATCGTAATCCTTTATAAGTTCCAACCATCTCCTCTGCCTAAGGTTCAACTCCTTTTGAGTGAAAATGTACTTCAAACTCTTATGATCCGTGTACACATCACAACGGTTTCCAATAAGATAATGTCTCCAAGTCTTCAATGCGTGCACTACCGCTGCTAGCTCCAAATCATGCGTGGCATAGTTCAACTCATGAGGCTTCAGTTGTCGTGAGGCATACGAAACAACCTTTCCGTCCTGCATAAGCACACATCCCAGTCCTAAACGTGAGGCGTCACAATACACTTGAAACTCCTTATGTATATCTGGCAATGTTAGCACTGGGGCTGTAGTCAAACGTTTCTTCAATTCCTGAAAACTTGCCTCGCAATCTTACATCCATTTAAACTTGGTATCCTTCTTGACAATTCGGTCATTGGTTTAGCAATCTTGGAAAAATTCTCAATGAATCTCGATAATATCCATAAGTCCAAGGTAGCTGCGGATCTCACCAATCGTATAGTGGGTGCCAACCATTCGATGTTGATGAACCTTCTTTGGGATCTCTTGCTATACCTTCTCCTAATATAACATGCCCAAGAAATCCAACTTCCTTCAACCAAAACTCGCACTTGCTGAATTTGGCGTATAACTGGTGTTCCCGGAGTTTCTCGAGAACCAAACGCAAATGCTCCTTGTGCTGCTCTTCGTTATTCGAGTATATCATAATATCATCAATGAACACCACAACAAACTTGTCCAAATATTCCATGAACACCTTGTTCATCATACTCATAAAATAGGCAGGGGCGTTAGTCAGTCCAAACAACATGACCGTATACTCATATAATCCATATCGCGTGGTGAAAGCTGTCTTTGGTATATCCTTCTCTCGGATCTTCAACTGATGGTATCCCGATCGTAGATCAATCTTCGAAAACACCTAATCTCCTTGCAACTGATCAAACAGATCATTGATCATCGGTAATGCATACTTGTTCTTTATCGTTACTTCGTTCAAGGCTCGGTAATCAACGACCATCCTCAGGGATTTATCCTTCTTCTCGACCAAAAGTACTGGTGCTCCCCAAGGTGATGAACTCCTTCGAATATAACCTTTCTCCAATAACTCCTTGATCTGCTTCTTAATTTCCTCTAGATCATTTGCGGGCATCTGATAGGGTCTCTTGGATATTGGCCGTGTACCTGGCAATAGTTCTATCAAGAACTCGATGTCTCGATCCGGTGGCATGGCTAGTAACTCCTCTGGAAAACATCTGGAAAATCTTTTACTACAGACACTTCCTCCTGTACAACTCCCGTGAGGGCATTCACTTGGCTCCTCCTAGGCACATGCCTAGATGCATACTTAATCCTTTTTCCCTCCGGGGTGGTAAGGTGAATTGACTTGCTAGCACAGTCAATACTTCCTTCATACTTTGACATCCAGTCCATACCTAATATCACATCCAATCCTTGCGACTCCAAGATAATTAGGTCAGACGGAAAAACATGTGTTCCAATGGTTAGGGGTATCTGGGTGCACCATCGGCTAGCCATGTACTCTGCTCCAGGCGAGCTTACTAAAAGAGGGGTCCTAAGGGTTTGGGTTGGTAATTTAAACTTATCCACAAATCCCCTTGATATGTATGAATGCGATGCACCAGTATCGAAAAGAACAAGGGCGGTAAATGACTTAACCAAAAACTTACCTATTACCGCGTCTGGCTGCTCTTCAACTTCCTCCACGTTAACGTGGTTCACTTGTCCTTTGTTGAATGGATTGGGCTTCTTCCAGCGCTCCCATTTCCGTTTCCATTCCTTCCTTCAGGGCAAGCATTGGCATAGTGCCCTGTCTTCCCGCACTTAAAGCAAATAACTTGGCTTAAGTCCCTCTTGGCGGGTGTAGATGGGTTAGAGCGGTTTTGATTGTTATTGACTCCGTTCTCATTCCCATTCTTCGCACCATTTTGGTTATGCGATCCTCCTCCAGTATGATTATGTCCTCCATGGTTATGGACAAGTCCTCCCGAGTTCGGGGTCAAGCGAGGCTTCCGGTGAGCTCCTGAGTTGGACTTCCCTTGTCCATACTTCCTCTTACGACTCTCAATTTGCTGCTGCTTTCCTTCAATCATAAGGGCCTTGTCTACCAACTCCTGGTAGTTGTTGAAAGTTGCCACCATCAACTTCATGCTCATCTCATCATTCAGTCCTTCCATAAACTTCTCCCGCTTCGCGGCATCTGTGGCCACATCATCAGGGGCATAGCGTGATAACTTGCTAAACTCATCCACGTACTGGGCCACAGTACGATTGCCCTGGCGTAAGTTGCGAAAATCATGCTTCTTCATTTGCATGGCTCCAGTTGAGACATGGGTCGTGCGAAAAGCCTGTTGAAACTGGTCCCAAGTGACATTGACTATAGGAAAAGTAGCCGCGTAATTATCCCACCATGCGGCTGCTGGTCCATCCAATTGATGTGCGACAAAGCACACCTTCTCAGCATCCGTGCATCCTGCGGTGGTTAACTCCCTTCCAATACGGCGTAGCCAATCATCAGTAACTATTTGCTCGGTGCTACTGGAAAACACCGGCGGTTGTAACCTCAGGAAACGGGCTAAATTGTCCACTGGCGGCGGGTTGTTATTGTTGTTGTTGTTGCCACAGTTACGAACTAGCAATTGCATCAAGGCATTTTGTCTTTGGATCAACCGAGTGAACTCGGTGGGAAAACAAAACCGGTGTCACGTCTCGGAGGCATCTCGAGGGTTTAGATGGAAGAGATTAGAATAGAAGGAAAAGGTCTAGTGAGAAAACACTACCCATATGCACATGAGGCAAACACAATCATTTCACTCAATCAATCAAGCAAGGGCATACAAACGGTCTAGGACTATCGCAGAAGTGCTCAACTATTACTAGTTACATGGGGGGAAATACTACTAATATATGGTGGTAATCTAGAAATTTTGATCGGTGGAAGACTCCATGATGTCTGCTCCAGCTTCATCTTCATAGTCATCATCACTTGGACCGGAATCGGTGTCGTCGATGATGATGTAGTTGTCCGGGCAAGTGGGATCTTCTTCCTCTTCTTCCGGTGCGGGTCCTCCCATGAATACTCCGATCTTCTTGACTAGGTCGTCGTTCTTCTCCAGTAGTGTCTTGATTTCCTCCTCATAACCATCGCGTGTAAACTTGAGTTCTTCCTCGACTCTATGATCCTGGTCTTCGCCTTCTTCAACTCCATCATGTCTGCAAGACATCTGGTTCTCCTGCCGTCGAATGTCTGGTTTAGCTCTGGATGAAAGCTGCAATGGATCTATCCTTCTTGGTGCTAATTACTTCCCATTGCTCGTCTCGGCGCCCACATATTTGGTAGATGGTGTCTTTAAGCTCCTGTTGTAGACTTCTCCAATACGTCCCATGGTAATGTGAGCTGCCATACTCTTGCCTAAACTCGGTGGGTGCTTGAAAGAAAACTCTATGGGCTTAGAGGTTGGCGAGAGCGTTCTTCCTGGTACTTGTACTTGAATCATCCAGCGCTCCTCTTCTGGTAGAGTGGCGTTGTACGTCCCGGTGAAGCTTGGTATTCCAATGTTCAAGTACCTAGTGACTTCCTTCAAGTGGCGTCCAAAAGGTGTGTCTTCATCCGGTTGTGCAAACTTGTTCTTCATCTCCGTCATCCTAAAGAGTAGAAAATGGAGAGGAGTCAGAAATGAGTAGAGAAGAGTGACCTATGGTTTATCTTTGTGGTCGTGTCCTACACTCAGCGTGTGCTCTAATACCATCTTGTAGCGACCCGACCTCGGATGGTCAAGTCTACGTGTGTTTGGTGTCATCCTGGATCAGTAATGCTGACACACACAGTACTCGAAGGATTTATAACAGAGTAGAAATCACACACTTATTACAAAGAATGTCTCAAAAGAGAACTTATACAATAATATGGCTTAAGGCCATCTAATGCGATAACAGCGGAAGGCTTGGAAGATAAAGTGAGTCCATCAACTCCAATGAAATAGCTGATTTGCTGCAGCAGCGACCTATCGAACCTTACTCCTCGTGCGAAAAGTCTCGCAACATAATACGTTGCAGCCCGAGAACGGGTCAAGACATGGAATATCTTTGGCAATATAACCTGATGAGAGCAAGAATAGAACAATGCTATCACTACATGCAATATTTGGCGGTGGAAAGCTCTATGGTTATGGTTTTGCGAACAGCCAGTTTTCCCTACCACAAAGGAATAAGTTTTAATTTAACTATCATGGTGGTTGAAACATCATTGAGAAGGTATAACCCCAACTCAATCCCAATTAGAGTAATTAACATCCCAGCAATATTAATTAAGAGTGATGAGATACATGTGAATACTCAAATACTAGATACTCAGAATTGTCCATAACCGGGGACACGGCTAACCATGATTAGATTGTACACTCTGCAGAGGTTTGCACACTTTTCCCCACAAGACTCGATCGCCTCCGTTGGAGTTCTCGCACTACATGATGTTTGAGAAGCGGATGACCGAGACATAGTCTTCGAAACATTAACTCTCTACTCGGGTAGACCATACCAAACCTACAAAACCCACTACCGCTGATCTACCTCTTCAAGAGCTTCACGTAACTTACTCAACTATGCTAGAGCCCATAGTAGCTTGTGGCTGCACAAGGAAGTTTCTAGCATGAATAATCTCGATTCCCTTTGAGCACTGGGTGGCGGTCCGTAGGAAGATCACACGGGTACCGGGATTTCAAAAAATCTGAGACAACCTTTGGGCTCCCAGGTGCCTCAAACCACCCAGATGTGTATTTAAGTTGCCACCTTAAGTTGAACCATTAATTAACAATCTCACATCTGTCATGGATTCACTCAAACCCAAACCACGTCTCTGAGCATAGCATGGCAATATAAGCAACACGTAGAAGTAACTCCCAAGGGTTTGATAGTAACGAGCAATAGGTTCTACCTCAACAACTACTTCCCAACCCACAAGTTAATGACATCCTAATCATGCAATGTTTGAGGATTGGAACTAATGCGTAAAACTGGGTATGAAAAGAGTATGATCAATGTGTTACTTGCCATGCTGATGATCCGCGAATCCTAAATACTCGTAGTAACACGCTTCGCACTCCGGGAATACTATCGCAAGCAAACAACAACATACATAAGCAACAAGAAAAGATGCACAAGTAAAACTCAACTAAAAGAGGGTGACCAGAAAGTTCAACTTAAGAACTCCGGTTCGCAAAAATAATCAAACCAAACGGAGCAAGGAAACTCAAACGGCGAAAGAAATAAGATCCGTTTACTAATCTGAACTAGGGTACAATTTTACTGAGGCAAAAACTTGTTTGAGTTGATTATTCGGAAAGAGGGTTTCGAGATGAAACTCCAGGCGCTTGAATCGCTTGATTCCGATAAACGAGCGAAAAGTTATACTAGATCGAACATCGGATCAGGAATCGCGATCAAAAAAATCGCGGAATAAACCCGATAAAAAGAAAACGACGAACAGTTTAACGAACGAACATTCGTTAACTGAACCTAAACGAAGAACACGTTCGTTAAAACGAACGAACGAGCAAACGCTCGCTTAATAAATAAACAGGAGAATAAAACCGATCTATAAAAAAATGAAACTAGGGTTTTTCGAAAAAAAACCTGAAGTGGTTTAAAAAAAACCGGCGACTCGGGCGGCTCGGCGGTACCTCGGCGGAGTCCTCGGCGGTAGGCGGCTCGGCGGAGGCTAGCGAGGCGGGGGCTCGGCGTGGGCGGGGTGGTCGACAGTGGCCTGGCGGCAATCTGTGGCAAGCGGGCGGCTGGCTCAGTGGCAGTGGCGGCTGATGGGGCTAGAGGCGGCATTTATAGGGAGGGGGCGGCGGTGGCTTGGGCGAGGGGGCGCCCGGGGAGGAGTCCGGCTCGGGCTCCCTCGGCGTCCATCACACGGCCTTGGCAGCGGGGGAGGCGGGCCGGCCTTCTCGGCGGGGCCTTGGGCCCGGTCGGGCGCGGGGCGAGGTTTTTTTTGATTTGTTCCGCTGACAGAAGTTCCTATAAAATAGAATAAAATCTAAAAAAAAATACCAAAATAAATTTTCACCGTCTAAATGAAATATTTAGAACGAGATGAACATTTTCTTGGCCCCTAAAATGCAATTTTTAAAACGTGCAAATTTTTCTAGGGCAAATAAAATTCCAAATAAAATCAAATAAAATCGAAATAATGATTTTAACATTTTTCCTCCGATATTTCATTTATTTTGGAGAAGTCATATTATCTCCCCTCATTTATTTTCAATATGAAACATTTTCCGAAGAGAAAAATAATTAAAATCAAAATCCTCATTTTCCAATATTTGATAAAATTCAAATATGAAAACCGAAAAAACCCCAACTCTCTCCGAGGGTCCTTGAGTTGCTTAGGATTTCGAGGATTGCGGAACGAAGATGCAATAAAATATGATATACATAGATGTCCTATGTATAACATTCCAAATTGAAAATTTGGGATGTTACAAACCTACCCCCCTTAAGATGAATCTAAGCCCTCGAGCTTCGGGTTGGCTAGAAAATAGGTGTGGGTGGTCCTTGCGAATATCATCTTCTCGGTCCCATGTGGCTTCGTCCTCGGTATGGTGGCTCCAATTGAACTTTGCAAAACTTGATAACCTTGCTTTGCGAGTGACTCAGTCAAAGTCAAGAATCTTTATTGGCTTCTCCTCATTGGTCGATTACTATCCAACTGAATCGCCTCGAGAACCTTTGTATCTCTTAACGGTATATTGGCCATCTCGCATGACACTTCTTCAAGCTGTGATACGTGGAACACATCGTGTACTCGACAATCCTTCAGGTAACTCCAGTTTGTAGGCAACTTCTCCCATCCGTTCCAAAACACGGTACGGTCCTACAAATCTTGGGGCTAGTTTTCCCTTAACTCCAAAACGTTTCACTCCCCTCAAGGGTGATACTCGCAGATAGGCTCTGTCTCCAATTTCGTAGGTTACTTCTTTGCGTTTAGAATCTGCATAACTCTTACGCTGGGTGAGCGGTCTTTAGTACATCTCGGATCAGTTTAACCTTCTCCTCTCGATTCTTTGATCAAATCTGGTCCAAACAACAAGCAGGTCTCCTACCTCATCCCACATCGGAGGTGTTCTACATATCGTCCATCTGAGCTTCAAACGGTGCCATCTTCAAACTGACTTGGTAGCTATTGTTGTACGAGAACTCCGCGTAAGGCAAATTGTCATCCCAACTAGATCCATAATCTAGCGCACAGGCTCTCAACATGTCTTCCAGAATCTGGTTGACTCTCTCTGTCTGTCCATCCGTCTGTGGGTGGAATGAGGTACTGAACTCCAATCTTGTACCCAAGGTCTGGTGTAGCTAATGCCAAAACTTTAAGGTAAACTGGGTTCCTCTATCTAATACAATGGTCCTCGGAACTCCATGCAAACATACGATCCTGGACATGTATATTTTGGCTAACTTTGCACTTGTATAAGTTGTTTTCACCGGGATGAAGTGAGCTACTTTGGTCAAACGATCCACTACTACCCATATTGAGTCATATCCTGCTTTGGTTACGGGTAATCCGGTGATAAAGTCCATGCCTAGTTTATCCCACTTCCATGCGGGTATCGGCATAGGTCATAATGATCCTGCTGGCTTCTGATGCTCTGCCTTCACTCTCTGACATACATCACATACGGCTACATACTCGGCAATATCCTTCTTCATACCAGTCCACCAGAAATGTTCCTTCAAATCTAAATACATCTTGGTGTTTCCGGGGTGTATCGAGTATGGTGAGTCATGGGCCTCCTGAAGTATTAATTTCCTGATCTCTGAGTTATTAGGCACATAAACTCGATCATCAAACCATAAGGTATCGTGCTCATCCTCGCGAAAACCTTTAGCTTTTCCTTTGCTCATCTTCTCTTTTATCTCAGCAATTTCTTTGTCTTCCTTCTGAGCTTCTCGAATTTTTTCCAACAATGTAGACTGAACCTCCATTATTGCAATGAAACCTCTTGGGACAATCTCCAACCGAAGTTCCATTATATACTCAGCTAACTCCTTCGGCAATCCTTTACTTTCAAGGATATTAGCATAACTCTTCCGGCTCAAAGCCGCCTCACGACATTGGCCTTTCACGGATGATAGTGCAGCTTCATATCGTAATCCTTTATAAGTTCCAACCATCTCCTCTGCCTAAGGTTCAACACCTTTTGAGTGAAAATGTACTTCAAACTCTTATGATCCGTGTACACATCACAAAGGTTTCCAATAAGATAATGCCTCCAAGTCTTCAATGCGTGCACTACCCCTGCTAGCTCCAAATCATGCGTGGCATAGTTCAACTCATGAGGCTTCAGGTTGTCGTGAGGCATCTGAAACAACCTTTCCGTCCTGCATAAGCACACATCCCAGTCCTAAGCGTGAGGCGTCACAATACACTTGAAACTCCTTATGTATATCGGCAATGTTAGCACTGGCTGTATTCAAACGCTTTCTTCAATTCACGAAAACTTGCCTCGCAATCTTCTGTCCATTTAAACTTGGTATCCTTCTTCAGCAATTCAGTCATTGGTTTAGCAATCTTGGAAAAATTCTCAATGAATCTCCGATAATATCCTGCAAGTCCAAGGTAACGGCGGATCTCACCAACTGTAGTGGGTGCCAACCATTCGATGTTGTTGAACCTTCTTTGGGATCTCTTGCTATACCTTCTCACGATATAACATGCCCAAGAAATCCAACTTCCTTCAACCAAAACTCGCACTTGCTGAATTTGGCGTATAACTGGTGTTCCCGGAGTTTCTCGAGAACCAAACGCAAATGCTCCTTGTGCTCCTCTTCCTTCTTCGAGTATACCATAATATCATCAATGAACACCACAACAAACTTGTCCAAATATTCCATGAACACCTTGTTCATCATACTCATAAAATAGGCAGGGGCGTTAGTCAGTCCAAACAACATGACCGTATACTCATATAATCCATATCGCGTGGTGAAAGCTGTCTTTGGTATATCCTTCTCTCGGATCATCAATTGATGGTATCGATCGTAGATCAATCTTGAAAACACCTTATCTCCTTGCAATCGATCAAACAGATCATTGATCATCGGTAATGGATACTTGTTCTTTATCGTTACTTCGTTCAAGGCTCGGTAATCAACGACCATCCTCGAGGATTTATCCTTCTTCTCGACCAAAAATCTTGGTGCTCCCCAAGGTGATGAACTCCTTGAATATAACCTTTCTCCAATAACTCCTTGATCTGCTTCTTAATTTCCTCTAGATCATTTGCGGGCATCCGATAGGGTCTCTTGGATATTGGCCTGTGCACAGCAATAGTTCTATCAAGAACTCGATGTCTCGATCCGGTGGCATGCCTGGTAACTCCTCTGGAAAACATCCAGAAAATCTTTTACTACAGGCACTTCCTCCTGTACAACTCCCGTGAGGGCATTCACTTGGCTCCCCCTAGGCACATGCCTAGATACATACTTAATCCTTTTTCCCTCCGGGGTAGTAAGTTGAATTGACTTGCTAGCACAGTCAATACTTCCTTCATACTTTGACATCCAGTCCATACCTAATATCACATCCAATCCTTGCGACTCCAAGATAATTAGGTCAGACGGAAAAACATGTGTTCCAATGGTTAGGGGTGTGCAGGTGCACCATCGGCTAGCCATGTACTCTGCTCGAGCGAGCTTACTAAAGAGGGGTCCTAAGGGTTTGGGTTGGTAATTTAAACTTATCCACAAATCCCTTGATATGTATGAATCACGATGCACGATGTCGAAAAGAACAAGGGCGGTAAATGACTTAACCAAAAACTTACCTATTACCGCGTCTGGCTGCTCTTCAACTTCCTCCACGTTAACGTGGTTCACTTGTCCTTTGTTGAATGGATTGGGCTTCTTCCCAGCGCTCCCATTTCCGTTTCCATTCCTTCCTTCAGGGCAATCATTGGCATAGTGCCCTGTCTTCCCGCACTTAAAGCAAATAACTTGGCTTAAGTCCCTCTTGGTGGGTGTAGATGGGTTAGAGCGGTTTTGATTGTTATTGACTCCGTTCCCATTCCCATTCTTCGCACCATTTTGGTTATGCGATCCTCCTCCAGTATGATTATGTCCTCCATGGTTATGGACAAGTCCTCCCGAGTTCGGGGTCAAGCGAGGCTTCTGGTGAGCTCCTGAGTTGTACTTCCCTTGTCCATACTTCCTCTTACGACTCTCAATTTGCTGCTGATTTCCTTCAATCATAAGGGCCTTGTCTACCAACTCCTGGTAGTTGTTGAAAGTTGCCACCATCAACTTCATGCTCATCTCATCATTCAGTCCTTCCATAAACTTCTCCCGCTTCGCGGCATCTGTGGCCACATCATCAGGAGCATAGCGTGATAACTTGCTAAACTCATCCACGTACTGGGCCACAGTACGATTCCCCTGGCGTAAGTTGCGAAACTCATGCTTCTTCATTTGCATGGCTCCAGTTGAGACATGGGTGCGTCTGAAAAGCTCGTTGAAACTGGTCCCAAGTGACATTGACTATAGGAAAAGTAGCGGCGTAATTATCCCACCATGCGGCTGGTCCATCCAATTGATGTGCGACAAAGCGCACCTTCTCAAGATCCGTGCATCCTGCGGTGGTTAACTCCTTCCAATCTGGCGTAGCCAATCATGATAACTATTTGCTCGGTGCTCTTTGGAAAACACCGGCGGTTGTAACCTCGGAAAGCGGGCTAAATTGTCCTTTGGCGGCGGGTTGTTATTGTTGTTGTTGTTGCCCGGTTACGAACTAGCAATTGCATCAAGGCATTTTGCTTTGGATCAATCGAGTGAACTCCGGTGGGAAAACAAAACCGTGTCACGTCTCGGAGGCATCTGAGGGTTTAGATGGAAGAGATTAGAATAGAAGGAAAAGGTCTAGTGAGAAAACACTACCCATATGCACATGAGGCAAACACAATCATTTCACTCAATCAATCAAGCAAGGGCATACAAACGGTCTAGGACTATCGCAGAAGTGCTCAACTATTACTAGTTACATGGGGGGAAATACTACTAATATATGGTGGTAATCTAGAAATTTTGATCGGTGGAAGACTCCATGATGTCTGCTCCAGCTTCATCTTCATAGTCATCATCACTTGGACGGAATCGGTGTAAATCGATGATGATGTAGTTGTCCGCAAGTGGGATCTTCTTCCTCTTCTTCCGGTGCGGGTCCTCCCATGAATACTCCGATCTTCTTGACTAGGTCGTAGTTCTTCTCCATTAGTGTCTTGATTTCCTCCTCCTAACACACGTGTGTAAACTTTAGTTCTTCCTCCAGCTCTATGTTCCTGGTCTTCGCCTTCTTCAACTCCATCATGTCTGCGCAAGACATCCGGTTCTCTCCTGTCCGAATGTGCTGGTTTAGCTCTGGATGAAAGCTGCAATGGATCTATCCTTCTTGGTGCTAATTACTTCCCATTGCTCGTCTCGGTGCCCACATATTTGGTAGATGGTGTCTTTAAGCTCCCTGTTGCAGACTTCTCCAATACGTCCCATGGTAATGTGAGCTGCCATACTCTTGCCTAAACTCCAGGTGGGTGCTTCGAAAGAAAACTCTATGGGCTTAGAGGTTGGTGAGAACGTTCTTCCTGGTACTTGTACTTGAATCATCCAGCGCTCCTCTTCTGGTAAAGTGGCATTGTACGTCCTGGTGAAGCTTGGTATTCCAATGTTCAAGTACCTAGTGACTTCCTTCAAGTGGCGTCCAAAAGGTGTGTCTTCATCCGGTTGTGCAAACTTGTTCTTCATCTCAATCATCATAAAGAGTAGAAATTGTAGAGGAGTCAGAAATGAGTAGAGATGAGTGACCTATGGTTTATCTTAGTGGTCGTTTCCTACACTCAGCGTTTGCTATGATACCATCTTGTAGCGACCCGACCTCGGATGGTCAAGTCTCTGTGTTTGAGTGTCATCCTGGATCGATAATCTTTGACACACGATTACTCGAAGGATTTATAACAGAGTAGCAATCACACACTTATTACAACGAATGTCTCAAAAGAGAACTTATACAATAATATGGCTTAAGGCCATCTAATGCGATAACAGCGGAAGGCTTGGAAGATAAAGTGAGTCCATCAACTCCAATGAAATAGCTGAGCTGCACGGCAACGACCTATCGAACCTTACTCCTCGTCTGAAAAGTCTGCAACATAATACGTTGCAGCCCGAGAACGGGTCAGCACATGGAATATGCTGGCAATATAACACAGTAGAGCAAGAATAGAACAATGCTATCACTACATGCAATATTTGGCAGGTGGAAAGCTCTATGGTTATGGTTTTGCGAAAAGCCAATTTTTCCCTACAACAAAGGAATAAGTTTTAATTTAACTATCATGGTGGTTGAAACATCATTGAGAAGGTATAACCCCAACTCAATCCCAATTAGAGTAATTAACATCCCAGCAATATTAATTAAGAGTGATGAGATACATGTGAATACTCAAATACTAGATACTCAGAATTGTCCATAACCGGGGACACGGCTAACCATGATTAGATTGTACACTCTGTAGAGGTTTGCGCACTTTTCCCCACAAGACTTGATCGCCTCCGTTGGAGTTCTTGCACCTACATGATGTTTGAGAAACGGATGACCGAGACATAGTCTTCCAGAAACATTAACTCTCTACTCCGGGTAGACCATACCAAACCTACAAAACCCACTACCTGCTGACCTACCTCTTCGAGAGCTTCACGTAACTTACTCAACTATGCTAGAGCCCATAATAGCTTGTGGCTGCACACGGAAGTTTCTAGCATGAATAATCTCAGTTCCCTTTGAGCACTGGGTGGCGGTCCATAGGAAGATCCCACGGGTACCCGAAAAAAGCAGACAACCTTTGGGTTCCCCAGTGCCTGAGTCCACCCAGATGTGTATTTAAGTTGCCACCTTAAAGTAAACCATTAATTAACAATCTCACATATGTCGTGAACATCTCTCAAACCCAAACCACGTCTACGAGCATAGCATGGCAATATAAGCATAACGTAGAAGTAACTCCCAAGGGTTTGATAGTAACAGGGCAATAGGTTCCTACCTCAACAACTACTTGCCAACCCACAAGTTAATGACATCCTAATCATGCAATGTTTGAGGATTGGAACTAATGCATAAAACTGGGTATGAAAAGAGTATGATCAATGTGTTACTTGCCTTGCTGACGATCCGCGAATCCTAGAGACTCGTAGTAACACGCTTCACACTCCGGGAATTCTATCGCAAGCAAACAACAACATACATAAGCAACAAGAAAATATGCACAAGTAAAACTCAACTAAAAGAGGCTGACCAGAAAGTTCAACTTAAGAACTCCGGTTCGCAAAAAGAATCAAACCAAACGGAGCAACGAAACTCAAATGGCGAAAGAAATAAGGTCCGTTTACTAATCTGAACTAGGGTCAAATTTTACTGAGGCAAAAACTTGTTTGAGTTGATTATTCGGAAAGAGGGTTTCGAGATGAAACTCCAGGCGCTTGAATTGCCTGATTCCGATAAACGAGCGAAAAGTTATACTAGATCGAACATCGGATCAGGAATCGCGATCAGAAAAATCGCGGAATAAATCCGATAAAAAGAAAATGATGAACAGTTTAATGAACGAACATTCTTTAACTGAACCTAAACGAAGAACACGTTCGTTAAAACGAACGAACGAGCGAACGTTTGCTAAATAAATAAACCGGAGAATAAAACCGATCTATAAAAAAATGAAACTAGGGTTTTTCGAGAAAAAAACCGAAGTGGTTTTCAAAAAAAAACCGGCGACTCGGGCGGCTTGGCGGTACCTCCGGCGAGGTCCTCCGGCGGGGCTCGGGCGGCTTGGCGGTACCTTCGGCGAGGTCCTTGGCGGGCGGCTCGGCGGGAGCTAGCGAGGCGGCGGGCTCGGCGATGGAGGCGGGTGGTGCGTGACGGCGACCAATGATGGCCAGGCGAGCCTGGCGTGGCCAGGCGGCTCATGGGCTGTGGCCAGGGCAAGGCGGGGCTGATGGGGCTAGAGGCGGCATTTATAGGATGGGGTGGCGGTGCCTTGGGCGAGGGCACCGGGGCATTTATAGGAGGCGGTGCCTTGGGCGGGCGCCGGGAAGGAGTCGCTCGGGCTCCCCTTGGCGTCCGTCTGGCTGTGTGTATGTGAGGCGGCGTGTGGCGGGCCGGCTTTTGGCCTTGGGCCAGTCGGTATGAAAGGTTTTTTAAATTGTTCCGCTGACAGAAAATTCCTATAAAATAAAATAAAATCTAAAAAAAATACCAAAATAAATTTTCACCGTCTAAATGAAATATTTAGAACGAGATGAACATTTTCTTGGCCCCTAAAATGCAATTTTTAAAACATGCAAATTTTTCTAGGGCAAATAAAATTCCAAATAAAATCAAATAAAATCCAAATAATGATTTTAACATTTTCCCCCGATATTTCAGTTATTTTGGAGAAGTCATATGATCTCCCCTCATTTATTTTCAATATGAAACATTTTCCGGAGAGAAAAATAATTAAAATCAAAATCCTCATTTTCCAATATTTGATAAAAATCAAATATGAAAACCGAAAAATCCCTAACTCTCTCCGAGGGTCCTTGAGTTGCTTAGGATTTCGAGGATTGCGGAACGAAGATGCAATAAAATATGATATGCATAGATGTCCTATGTATAACATTCCAAATTGAAAATTTGGGATGTTACATGGTCATGTCATTTACTTCTATGATGAAGCTGCTAGAATTGCTAAACCCGATGAAAAGGATAAACATAGACCTGTTGTTGGTATGCATGTTGTCTCAGTAAAAATAGGAGATCATTGTTATCATGGTTCATGTGACTTAGGTGCTAGTGTGAGTGCTATTCCTTTTACCTTATATCAAGAAATTATGAATGATATAGCACCCGCTGAAATAGAAGACATAGATGTTACTATTAAACTTGCTAACAGAGACACAATCACAATACTTGGGATTGTTAGAGATGTTGAAGTCTTGTATGGGAAAATGAAATATCCTAGTGATTTTCTTGTTCTTGGTTCCCCAGAAGATGAATTTTGTCCCATTATCTTTGGTAGACCTTTCTTAAACACCGGTAATGCTAAAATAGATCGTGAGAAACAAATCGTCGGTGTTAGTTTTGGTGATGAGTCTCATGAGTTTAATTTTTCTAAATTTAGTAGAAAGCATCATAAGAAAGAATTACCTAGTAAGGATGAAATAATTGGTCTTGCTTCTATTGTCGTGCCTCCTACTGTTCCACTAGAACAACATTTGCTAGACCATGAAAATGATATGCATATGCATGAAAGAAATGAGATTGATAAAATTTTCTTTGAACAACGACCTCTGCTTAAACACAATTTTCCTATTGAAACTCTAGGAGGTCCTCCTCCACCTAAAGGTAATCCTTTGTTTGAATTTAAACAATTGCCAGACACTTTGTAATATGCTTATCTTGATGAGAAAAAGATATATCGTATTATTGTTAGTGCTAACCTTTCAGAACATGAAGAAGAAAGGTTATTGAAAATTCTGAAGAAGCACCGAGCTGCTATTGAATATACTCTTGATGATCTTAAGGGCATTAGTCCCACTCTCTGTCAGCACAAGATTAATATGGAACCTGATGCTACACCCGTTGTTAACCACCAATGATGTTTAAATCCTAAAATGAAAGAAGTGGTAAGAACTGAAATACTGAAGCTTACGGAAGGCGGTATAATTTATCCTATAGCTGATAGTAGATGGGTAAGTCCCGTTCATTGTGTCCCTAAGACGGGAGGTATTACTATTGGTCCTAATGATAAAATGAACTTATTCCACAAAGAGTTGTCACTGGTTATACAATGGTAATTTATTTAGAAAATTCAATAAAGCAACTAGAAAGATCATTACTCCTTGCCATTTATTGATCAAATGTTAGAAAGACTTTCTAAGCACACACACTTTTGTTTCCTTGATGGATATTCTAGTTTTTCTCAAATACCTATCTCACAACTTGATCAAGAGAAAACCACCTTTACTTGCCCTTTTGGAACTTATGCTTATAGACATATGCCTTTTGGTTTATGAAATGCACCTGCTACCTTTCAAAGATGTATGACTGCTACATTCTCCGATTATTGTGAAAAGATTGTTGAGGTTTTCATGGATGATTTTCCGTTTATGGAACCCCTTTTGATGATTGCGTAAGCAACCTTGATTGAGTTTCGCAGAGATGCAAGCAAACTAATCTTGTCTTAAAATGGGAGAAGTGCCACTTTATGGTTAATGAAGGTATTGTCTTAGGACATAAAATTTCTGAATGAGGTATTGAGTTGGATAAAGCTAAAGTTGATGCAATTGAGAAAATGACATGTCCAAAAGATATCAAAGGTATTCGTAGTTTCCTCGGTCATGTTGGTTTCTATTGGAGATTTATTAAAGACTTCTCTAAAATTTCTAGGCCTCCTACAAATCTTTTACAAAAGGATGTTCCATTTGTTTTTGATGATGATTGTGTAGAAGCCTTTGAAACACTTAAGAAAGCCTTAATTTCTACACCTATTGTTCAACCACCTGATTGGAACTTGTCTTTTTAAATTATGTGTGATGCTAGTGATTATGCTATTGGTGTTGTTCTAGGACAAAGAGTTGATAAGAAATTAAATGTTATTCATTATGCTAGTAAAACTCTAGATAGTGCCCAAAGAAATTATGCTACTACTGAAAAAGAATTTTTAGCAGTGGTGTTTTCTTGTGATAAATTCAGATCTTACATTGTTGATTCTAAAGTGATTGTTCACACTGATCATGCTGCTATAAAATATCTTATGGAAAAGAAAGACGCTAAGCTAGACTCATTAGGTGGAATCTCTTGCTACAAGAATTTGACTTACATATCACTGATAGAAAAGGAGCTACGAACCCCGTAGCCGATAACTTCTCTACGTTAGAAAATATTCTTGATGACCCACAACCTATTAATGATAGTTTTACTGATGAGCAATTAGCTATAATAAATGTTTCTCATATTACTCATTGGTATGCTGACTATGCTAACTACATTGTTGCTAAATATATACCACCTAGCTTCACATACCAACAAAAGAAAAAAATCTTCTATGATTTAAGACACTACTTTTGGGATGACCCACATCTTCATAAAGAAGGAGTAGATGGTATTATTACACGTTGTGTACCTGAGCATGAACAAGGACAAATCCTATGGAAATGTCACTCCGAAGCTTATGGAGGGCATCATGCGGGAGATAGAGCTGCTCACAAGGTATTGCAATCTGGCTTTTATTGGCCTACTCTCTTCAAGGATGCCCGTAAGTTTGTTTTATCTTGTGATGAATGCCAAAGAATTGGTAACATTGGTAAGCGTCAGGAAATGCCTATGAATTATTCTCTTGCTGTTGAACCATTTGGTGTTTGGGGTTTTGATTACATCGGACCTTTTCCTTCCTCTAATGGGTATACACATATTTTGGTTGCTGTTGATTATGTTACTAAGTGGGTAGAAGCTATTCCAACTAGTAGTGCTGATCACAACACCTCTATTAAAATGCTTAAGGAAGTTATTTTCCCAAGGTTTGGAGTCCCTAGATATTTAATGACTGGTGGTGGTGCACACTTTATTCATGGTGCTTTCCATACAATTCTTGCTAAGTATGATGTTAATCATCTAATTTCTTAGACCAATTCTTTTGGGACCTATTCACAGTTTTTTGTAAAATTAATTTTATTTCTCTATTGCTAAGTTCAACTTGACACTAGACTGAGGGACTGAGGATGATAGGGGGGGTGCAATTCTATGGTACTTTGGGCTTACAGAACAACATATAAAAATCCTATGGGTATGTCTCCTTATAAAATGGTTTATGGAAAAGCTTGTCATTTGCCTCTTGAGTTGGAACATAAAGCATATTGGACAATTAAAGAACTCAACTATGATTTCAAACATGCCGGTGAAAAGAGGTTATTTGCATTAGCTCACTAGATGAATGGAGAAGCCAAGCTTATGAAAATGCCAAATTATTTAAAGAAAAAGTTAAAAGATGGTATGATAAAAGAATTCAAAAGCGTGAGTTCAAAGTTAGGGAATATGTTCTTTTGTACAACTCTTGTTTCAGATTCTTAGCAGGAAAACTTCTCTCCAAATGGCAAGGACCTTATGTTATCAAGGAGGTTTATCTATCTCGAGCTATCAAAATAAATAATGCCGAAGGTACTAACCCGAAGGTTGTCAATGGGCAAAGAATCAAACATTATATCTCAGGTACGCCCATTAATGTTGAAAGCAATATTATCCTAATGACACCAGAAGAACACATACAAGAAACCTTCCGGGACACTCCAGAATCGTGAAAAATAGGAGGTACGTGATACGGTAAGTAAACGGACTCTGGAAAATCCGCAAAAAAAATTCTGTCAGTTTTGGAATATATAAAAAATTAGGAAAATAAGAAACAACCAGGAAGGTAACCCTGGTGGGCACAAGACACCAGGGCGCGCCTGGCAAGCCAAGCGTGCCCAGGTGGGTTGTGCCCACCTCGGGTACCTTGCAGACTCCGTTTTTCTCCTGTTTGCTTGTTTCCCAAGATAAAAAATCTTTATATACCCCCCCAAACCTATTGACTACCGTATCACGGAGAAATCTTATGTTTTCTTTTCTTACTGTTTTCTGGCAGATCTAGATTACCATGGCTGCTTCAAGCTCCTCCAAGGACAAGTTCTTCGAGAGCGTCATCAACCCATATTTGCGGGAGGTGATGCAGCACCCTCAAACCATCGAGATGCGTGAGGGGGTGCTCCACATCCGCGATGTCCAGGGCCCCAAAGGCACGGGGACCATGGATGCCAGGCTCGAAGCTATGGAGCAGGAGATCTTCAAGTGCAAGGGGATGGTGGAAAGTGGAATCAACGCCAATCACCTCATGATCGCGGACTATACCCGTGATCTCAAGGTGGATGGAAAATCCATGAAGGACATCGTCTTCACCTTCAACGAGCAAATCAACTTTTTGCAAAGCCAAATCTATGATCTTCAAAACCAAGTATTTTAATATGAGGCAAGGTTTAAAGGTATGAGTTTGGCTGCCAGTTGCAGGACCCGTGAGACTCACTCCTCCTCTTAGATGGTCAGCCTGTGCCATGGAAAAGATAAGATCGCTACTACTTCATCACCACCAACTCCTTCTTCATCACCAAAGGAGACTTGAGTATTGGGTATGGGCACTCCCCTTGGCTTTCCCCAAGCTTGGGGGAGGCGCCCCGGTGTCGTATCACCTCCACTATCTTTTACCTTCACTTATCTTAGTTCAATCCTTAGTTATCCTTTGCTTTAGTTGATTAAAAGTTCAGTTCGATCTTTCGTTTTTGAGTGCTTACTTAGTGATTTGTCCCTGTAATTGGGTGCGAGATATATAATAAAGTTTAGTTTGAGTTTTGCTTTCTTACTTTCATGTTCAATAAAAATAAAGGAAATAAATGAAAAAGATCATATGCTAATCTTACGGTAAGTAGTGACATCACGTAAGGAAGAGTATAAGTAGAAACTTTATTGGAGATTTACAAACATACTATTGGTCAATGATGCAATTCATGAAAAAATTAACAAGGGAAGAGAAGATTCACATGCAAATACTCTATATTGGACATCTTTTATGATTGTGAGCCCCCATCAAAATATTATATGCCAAAACTGTTGACGTTGGACAAGGAAGACAACGTAATGATTTATGTTTGTTCTATTCACATAGAAGTTATATTATCATAGATCCTTTAACATGTGGTGCTTGCCCCCATCTTTGCTAGCCAAGAATTCCGCACTAAGTAGAGATAGTACTTGTGCATCCAAAACCCTAAACCCAAATCTTTTTTTTGAGAGTCCACCATACCTACCTATGGATTGAGTAAGATCCTTCAAGTAAGTTGTCATCGGTGCAATAAGGCAATAAAAATTGCCTCTAAATGTGTTAGATCGTTTAGTGTAAGAGAAAATTGAGTGTTGTACGAACTTGTGATGGCAAAGAATAAAAGCGACATACTGCATAATAAAGGTTGATATCATAAGGGGCAATATAACGTGACATTCATTTGCACTAAGGGATTGAGCATACAAAAAAAATAAGCGCATGCCAACCTCTACTTCATTTATGGTTAATGAAGGTATTGTCTTGGGGCATAAAATTTCTGAAAGAGGTATTGAAGTTGATAAAGCTAAAGTTGATGCTATTGAAAAGATGCCATGTCCCAAGGACATCAAAGGTATAATAAATTTCCTTGGTCATGCCGGATTTTATAGGAGGTTCATTAAGGACTTCTCAAAAATTTCTCGGCCTCTGACTAATTTATTACAAAAAGATATACCATTTGTCTTTTATGATGATTGTGTAGAAGCATTTGAAATACTTAAGAAAGCATTAATTTCTGCACCTATTGTTCAGCCACCTGATTGGAATTTACCTTTCGAAATTATGTGTGATGCTAGTGATTATGCTGTAGGTGCTGTTCTAGGGCAAAGAATTGATAAGAAATAAAATATTATTCAATATGCTAGTAAAACTCTAGACAATGCCCAGAGAAATTATGCTACTACTGAAAAAGAATTCTTAGCAGTTGTATTTGCTTGTGATAAGTTCAGACCTTATATCGTTGATTCTAAAGTAACTATTCACACTGATCATGCTGCTATTAAATATCTTATGGAAAAGAAAGATGCTAAGCCTAGACTTATTAGATGGGTTCTCTTGCTACAAGAATTTGATTTGCATATTATTGATAGAAAGGGAGCTGAGAACCCCGTTGCAGACAACTTGTCTAGGTTAGAGAATGCTCTTGATGACCCACTACCTATTGATGATAGCTTTCCTGATGAACAACTAAATTTCATAAATGCTTCTCATACTACTCCATGGTATGCGGATTATGCTAATTACATTGTTGCTAAATTTATACCACCTAGTTTCACATACCAGCAAAAGAAAAAGTTTTTCTATGATTTGAGACATTAATTTTGGGATGACCCACATCTTTATAAAGAAGGAGTAGATGGTGTTATTAGGCATTGTGTACCCGAGCATGAACAGGAGCGGATCCTACGCAAGTGTCACTCACGAGGCTTATGGAGGGCACCACGCTGGAGATAGAACTGCACATAAGGTATTGCAATCCGGTTTTTATTGGCCTACTCTCTTCAAGGATGCTCGTAAGTTTGTCTTATCTTGTGATGAATGTCAAAGAATTGGTAACATCAGTAGACGTCAAGAAATGCCTATGAATTATTCACTTCTTATTGAACCATTTGATGTTTGGGGCTTTGATTATATGGGACCGTTCCCTGCCTCTAATGGATATACACATATTTTAGTTCCTGTTGATTATGTTACTAAGTGGATAGAAGCTATTCCAACTAGTAGTGCCGATCATAACACTTCTATTAAAATGCTTAAAGAAGTTATTTTTCCGAGGTTCGGAGTCCCTAGATATTTAATGACTGATGGTGGTTCACATTTTATTCATGGTGCTTTTCGTAAAATGCTTGCTAAGTATGATGTTAATCATAGAATTGCATCTCCTTATCGCCCACAGTCTAGTGGTCAAGTACAATTGAGTAATAGAGAACTCAAATTAATTTTGCAAAAGGCTGTTAATAGATCTAGAAAGAATTGGTCCAAGAAACTTGATGATGCATTATGGGCCTATAGAACTGCATATAAAAACCCTATGGGTATGTCTCTGTATAAAATGGTTTATGGAAAAGCATGTCACTTGCCTCTCGAACTAGAACATAAGGCTTACTGGGCTATAAAAGAGCTCAATTATGATTTCAAACTTGCCGGTGAGAAGGGGTTATTTGACATTAGCTCACTTGATGAATGGAGAACCCAAGCCTATGAAAACGCCAAATTGTTTAAAGAAAAAGTTAAAAGATGGCATGACAAAAGGATACAAAAGCATGAGTTTAATGTGGGTGATTATGTATTATTATACAACTCTCGTTTAAGATTTTTTGCAGGAAAACTTCTCTCTAAATGGGAAGGTCCTTACGTTATCGAAGAGGTCTATCGTTCTGGTGCCATAAAAATCAACAACTTCGAGGGCACAAATCCGAAGGTGGTGAACGGTCAAAGAATCAAGCATTATATCTCAGGTAATCCCATCAACATTGAAACCAATGTGATTGAAACCGTAACCCCGGAGGAATACATAAGGGACACTTTCCAGAACGTTTCAGACTCCGAAAAGGAATAGGTATGTGGTACGGTAAGTAAACCGACTCCAAAACAGTTCTAATGGCAATTTTTCTCCGTTTTGGAATATTTAGAAAAATAGAAAAATAAGAAGCAGTCCGGGAAGGAAACGAGGGCTCCATGAGGGTGGAGGGCGCGCCCTACCCCCTAGGCGCGCCCCCCTGCCTCGTGGGCACCTCGTGCGCTCTCCGGACTCCGTTTTCTTGCATGATACGTATTTTGGTCGGTAAAAATTCATTATATAATCTCCCGAAGGTTTGGACTCCCGTATCACACAATTATCCTCTGCTTGTGTTTCGAGCTGTTGTTGCTGCAGATTAGAGCAAGATGTCTTCTCAAGAGTCAGTCGGGGAGAGCCGGGTGTCTCATTCGGCATCGGGATCAAGGACAAACAGCAATGCTGACCACTTTGGGCTAGCAACAGAGGAAGTGATGGAGGCTGATTTGAAGAGAATAGATGCCATGGAGGAGGATCAAGAAGTCACTTCTCGCTTCCGAGCTGGATTCACAATGGGGGAACTACAGAGCTCGGCTATTCCAAACTCGGTTATTCCTTCCAATGTTAGATTTCTTTCTTATAAAAATATGAATAAGAGTGTCACTTGTTCTCCCGCAGCTATGCAACACCCTTGGGTGCAAGGAGCTTTGGCCGTGGAAATGATGGACCTCAAGCAGCAAGTCAATAAGCTCGAGGAGGAGAATAGTATCTTGAGGGGCATCGTCGCCAAGAATATCACATCACCATCCCCGAAAAAGGAGATATAATCACATGGGTATGGGCACTCCCCTTGGCAACTGCCAAGCTTGGGGGAGGTGCCCTGGTATCGTATCACCATCACAACTCTATCTTTACCGTTTTTCTTAGTTCGATCCTTTTAGCAATATCTTGATCTAGTAGAATAAAGTTTTAGTATGATCTAGTTTTGAGTTTTGTTTTATGATCCCTCTATGTAATCGAGTCCGTGAGCTATATAATAAAGATTAGTGTTGAGTCAAGGGCTTGATTACTTTGCCATGATCTGGAGGGAATAAAAGAAAAAGAAATAATAAAAAGAAACAAAGAGATCATATTGATCTTATGGAGAGTAATGACTTCACATATAAAGAGTATGATGATTAATAGTTGTTGAGAGTTGACAAACATAGTTTTGGTCATCGTTGCAATTAATAGGAAGTAATAAAGAAACAGAAGTTTCATATATAAATATACTATCTTGGACATCTTTTATGATTGTGATCACTCATTAAAATATGACAAGCTAAAGATTTGATGTTGGACAAGGAAGACAACGTAATGGGTTATGTTTTCTTATATCTGAGATAAAGTATATTGTCATGGATCATCCAACATGTTGAGCTTGCCTTTCCCCCTCACGCTAGCCAAATTCTCTGCACCAAGTAGAGATACTAATTGTGCTTCCAAAACCCCTTAAACCCAGTTTTGCCATGAGAGTCCACCATATCTACCTATGGATTGAGTAAGATCCTTCAAGTAAGTTGTCATCGGTGCAAGCAATAAAAATTTCTCTCTAAATATGTATGATTGATTAGTGTGGAGAAAATAAGCTTTATACGATCTTGTGATGTGGAAGAAATAAAAGCGACGGACTGCATAATAAAGGTCTATATCACAAGTGGCAATATAAAGTGACGTTATTTCGCATTAAGATTTTTTGCATCCAACCCTGAAAGCGCATGGCAACCTCTACTTCCCTCTGCGAAGGGCCTATCTTTTATTATTATCTTCTACCTTATGCAAGAGTCATGGTGATCTTCACCTTTCCTTTTTACATTTTATCCTTTGGCAAGCATAGGATGTTGGAAAGATCCTGATATATATATATCTAATTGGATGTAAGTTAGCATGAACTATTATTGTTGACATTACCCTTGAGGTAAAAGGTTGGGAGGCGAAACTATAAGCCCTTATCTTTCTCTGCGTCCGATTAAAGCTCCGTAACCACAAGTATTGCGTGAGTGTTAGCAATTGTGAAAGACTAAATGATAGTTGAGTATGTGGACTTGCTAAAAAGCTCTGACATAGACTCTTTCTGATGTTATGATAAATTGCAATTGCTTCAGTGACTGAGATTATAGTTTGTTAATTCTCAATGAAGTTTCTGATTCATACTTTGCATTGTGAATAGATTATTACTTGAGCATAAGAAATCATATGACAATATCCATATATGTTGCTGTTATAAGATTAACCATGATTCCCTCATGTCCGTATTTTATTTTATCGACACCTCTACCTCTAAACATGTGGACATATTTATCGTTATCGGCTTCCGCTTGAGGACAATCGAGGTCTAAGCTTGGGGGAGTTGATATGTCCATTTTGCATCATGCTTTTATATCGATATTTATTGCATTATGGGTTGTTATCACACATTATGTCACAATACTTATGCATATCCTCTCTTATTTTACAAGGTTTACATAAGGAGGGAGAACGCCGGCAGCTGGAATTCTGGGCTGGAAAAGGAGCAAATATTAGAGTCCTATTCTGCACAACTCCAAAAGTCCTGAAACTCCACGAAAGTTGTTTTTGGAGATAATAAAAAATATTGGGCAGAAGAAATACGGAGGGCCCACACCACAGCCACGAGGGTGGGGTGCGCCCTACCCCACAGGCGCGCCCACGCCTCGTGGGCCCCTGATTCAGCCCTCCGGTGCCCATCTTCTGCTATATGAAGTCTTTCGTCTGAGAAAAATCATAAGCAAGCTTTCGGGACGAGACTCCGGTGCCACGAGGCGGAACCTTGGCGGAACCAATCTAGGGCTCCGGCGGAGCTGTTCTGCCGGGGACACTTCCCTCCGGGAGGGGGAAACCATCGCCATCGTCATCACCAATGCTCCTCTCATCGGGAGAGGGCCAATCTCCATCAACATCTTCACCAGCACCATCTCCTCTCAAACCCTAGTTCATATCTTGTATCCAATTCTTGTCTCTAAATGCAGGATTGGTACCTGTAGGTTGCTAGTAGTGTTGATTACTACTTGTAGTTGATGCTAGTTGGTTTATTTGGTGGAAGATCATATGTTCAAATCCTATATGCATATTAATACTCCTCTGATTATGAACATGAATATGCTTTGTGAGTAGTTACGTTTGTTCCTGAGGACATGTGAGAAGTCTTGCTATTAGTAGTCATGTGAATTTGGTATTCGTTTGATATTTTGATGAGATGTATGTTGTCTTTCCTCTAGTGGTGTTATGTGAACGTCGACTACATGACACTTCACCATTATTTGGGCCTAGAGGAAGGCATTGGGAAGTAATAAGTAGATGATGGGTTGCTAGAGTGATAGAAGCTTAAACCCTAGTTTATGCGTTGCTTCGTAAGGGGCTGATTTGGATCCATATGTTTCATGCTATGGTTAGGTTTACCTTAATACTTCTTTTGTAGTTGCGGATGCTTGCAATAGAAGTTAATCATAAGTGGGATGCTTGTCCAAGTAAGGACAGCACCCAAGCACCGGTCCACCCACATATCAAATTATCAAAGTACCGAACGCGAATCATATGAACGTGATGAAAACTAGCTTGATGATAATTCCCATGTGTCCTCGGGAGCGCTTTTCTCCATATAAGAAATTGTCCAGGCTTGTCCTTTGCTACACAAACGATTGGTCCACCTTGCTGCACTTTATTTACCTTTGTTACTTGTTGCTCGTTACAAATTATCTTATCACAAAACTATCTGTTACCTATAATTTTAGTGCTTGCAGAGGATACCTTGCTGAAAACCGCTTATCATTTCCTTGTGCTCCTCGTTGGGTTTGAGACTCTTACTTATCGAAAGGACTATGATAGATCACCTATACTTGTGGGTCATCATTAGTTATGATGTTTTTATGCATAATAACGCTTTTTGGAGTAATTCTAATGCCTTTTCTCTCATAATATGCAAGGTTCACACAAAGAGGGAGAATGCCGGCAACTAGAATTCTGGACCTGAAAAGGCTACGTCAGGCCATCTATTCTGCACATCTCCAAATGAGCTGAAACTTCACGGGATTTTTTAATGGAATATATAAGAATTATTGGAGCAAATAACTACCAGAGGGGGCCCACCAGGTGGGCAATACCCACCGGGGTGCGCCAGGGAGCCCAGGCATGCCCTGGTGGGTTGTGCCCTCCTCGTCCTACCTCTGATGGGTTGCGAGAGTGACAGAAGCTTAAACCCTAGTTTATGCGCAACTTCGTAAGGGACTGATTTGGATCCAAAATTTTAATGCTATGGTTAGATTTTATCTTAATACTTTTCTCATTATTGCGGATGCTTGCGAGGGGGTTAATCATAAGTAGGAGGTTTGTTCAAGTAAGAATAGCACCTAAGCACCGGTCCACCCACATATCAAATTATGAAAGTAGCGAACAGAAATCAAATCAACATGATGAAAGTGACTAGATGAAATTCCCGTGTACCCTCAAGAACGCTTTGCTTATCATAAGAGACCATTTTGGCCTGTCCTTTGCCACAAAAGGATTGGGATACCTTGCTGCACTTTTTTTACTGTTACCGTTACTTGCTCTTTACAAATTATCTTGCTATCAAACTACTCGTTACTTATAATTATCTTGGGAAGCTGAAAACTACTTGTCATTTCCTTCAGCTCCTCGTTGGGTTTGACACTCTTACTTATCAAAAGGACTATGATTGATCCTCTACACTTGTGGGTCATCAGTGCTCAACACTATATATTATTTCCCAATGATATGTGGTTATCCTATGATGTTTGAGTAGATTTGTTTTGTCCTATGGGATGGTAGATGATCATGATTGGTTTGAGTTGTATATTTTATTTTGGTGCTATCCTATGGTGCCCTTCGTGTCGCGCAAACGGAGGGATCCCCACTGTAGGGTGTTGCAATATGTTAATGGTTCGCTTATGGTGGGTGGCATGAGTGACAGAATACACATACCCGGGTTTGGGGGTCATTGCGTATGGGATAAAGAGGACTTGATACTTAATGCTATGGTTGGCTTTCACGACCTTAATGATCTTTAGTAGTTGCGGATGCTTGCTAGACTTCCAATCATAAGCATATGATCCAAGTTGAGAAAGTATGTTAGCTCATGCCTCTCCCTTATATAAAATTGCAACAATGATCACCGGTTTAGTTATCGATCACCTAGGGACAAATGACTTTCTCGTTGACAAAAGCTATCTACTTTTATTACCTTGCAACTTATTCATAGTTTTATTCTCATAAAACGTCTAGTTTCATACTTGTTTTAGGTAAAGCAGACGTCAAGTGTGCGTAGAGTTGTATCGATGGTCGATAGAACTTGAGGGAATATTTGTTCTAATTTTAGCTCCTCGTTGGGTTCGACACTCTTATTTGTCAAAAAAAGGCTACAAACGATCCCCTATACTTGTGGGTTATCAGTACAATCCCTTGCATCATTTTGATTGGCACTGGGTGCCCTCCACCAGTCATTCGGGTGGTATTTTGATGGGATGTATTCATGATTTATGTGATGTAATATCTTGGGAGAGTGGTGTTTTTTCCTTGCTGCCAACATTAGACACCGAGTTACCAGGCTACCGTGGGTGATTGTTTGTGTGTATGGTCCTGCTAATCACGCGAGATCAACCATTTTTCTGACGGAGCTTACGAATTTGGTTGGGGCCAAACGAGCTGCCAACATTCCGTTGATAGTTGGGGGCGATTCCAATCTGATCCGCTCGGGGGCAGACAAGAACATCGATAACATCGACTGGGCTAGGGTGTCCATGTTTAATAATGTCATTGCGGCTGCCGCTCTCCGTGAAGCTGCATGGACAAGCGCCAGGTTCACATGGAAGAACAAGAAACTAAGACCTGTTCATAGCGTGTTAGACCAGGTCTTCTTCACCCCGGAGTGGGAGGTTCTTTTTGTAGGAAATATGCCCTAGAGGCAATAATAAAGTTATTATTTATTTCCTCATATCATGATAAATGTTTATTATTCACGCTAGAATTGTATTAACCGGAAACATGATACATGTGTGAATACATAGACAAACATATAGTCACTAGTATGCCTCTACTTGACTAGCTCATTAATCAAAGATGGTTATGTTTCCTAACCATAGACATGTGTTGTTATTTGAATAATGGGATCACATCATTAGGAGACTGATGTGATTGACATGACCCATTCCGTTAGCCTAGCACTTGATCGTTTAGTATATTGCTATTGCTTTCTTCATGACTTGTACATGTTCATGTAACTATGAGATTATGCAACTCCCGTTTACCGGAGGAACACTTTGGGTGCTACCAAACATCACAACGTAACTGGGTGATTATAAAGGAGTACTACGGTGTCTCCAAAGGTACATGTTGGGTTGGCGTATTTCGAGATTAGGTTTTGTCACTCCGATTGCTCGGAGAGGTATCTCTGGGCCTTCTCGGTAATGCACATCACTATAAGCCTTGCAAGCAATGTAGCTAATGAGTTAGTTACTGAATGATGCATTACGTAACGAGTAAAGAGACTTGCGATGCTTGAGATTGAACTAGGTATTGGATACAAGCGATCAAATCTCGGGCAAGTAACATACCGATGACAAAGGGAACAACGTATGTTGTTATGCGGTTTGACCGATAAAGATCTTCGTAGAATATGTAGGAACCAATATGGGCATCCAGGTTCCGCTATTGGTTATTGACGAGAATAGTTCTAGGTCATGTCTACATAGTTCTCGAACCCGTAGGGTCCGCACGCTTAACGTTACGATGGCAGTTTTATTATGAGTTTATAAGTTTTGATGTACGAAGTTTGTTCGAGTCCTGGATGTGATCACGGACATGACGAGGAGTCTCAAAATGGTCGAGACATAAAGATTGATATATTGGAAGCCTATGTTTGGACATCGGAAGTGTTCGGGTGAAATCGGCATTTCTGAGATGCAAGGGAGGTTCTGGAACCCCGGTGACCTAATGGGCCTTAGTGGGCCTAGTGGAGAAAGAGGAGAAGGGGCCAAGGGCAGCTGCGCCCCCCAAGTCCGAATAGGACAAGGAGGGTGCCCCCCTTTCCTTTTCCCCTCTCCTCCTTCCCCCAAGTCCTAGTCCAACTAGGAAGGGAGTCCTACTCGGTGGGAGTAGGACTCCTCAGCAGCGCCTCCTCCTAGGGCCGGCCGCACCCCCCTTGCTCCTTTATATCACGGGGCAGGGGGCACCTGAACACACAAGTTGATCTACGGATCGTTCCTTAGCCGTGTGCGGTGCCCCTCCACCATATTCCACCTCGATCATATCGTCATGAAGTTTAGGCGAAGCCTGCGCGATAGAGCATCATCATCGTCACCACGCCGTCGTCTTGTGGAACTCATCCCGACACTTTGCTTTGGATCGAGTCGGGGATCGTCATCGAGCTGAGCGTGTCGAACTTCCGGAGGTGTCGTGCGTTCGGTACTTGGATCGGTCGGATCGTGAAGGCGTCACGACTACATCAACCGCGTTGTGATAACGCTTCCACTTACGGTCTCACGAGTGCGTGGACAATACTCTCCCTCTCGTTGCTATGCCATCACCATGATCCTTGCGTGTGCGTAGGAAATTTTTGAAATTACTATGTTCCCCAACGGTGGCATCCGAGCCTGGTTTTATGCGTTGATGTTATATGCACGAGTAGAACACAAGTGAGTTGTGGGCGATACAAGTCATCTTGCTTACCGACATGTCATATTTTGGTTCGGCGGTATTGTGAGATGAAGTGGCCGGACCGACATTACAGCGTCGCTTCTGGCGAGGCCGGTTTCACCGCTGCGAGCACTCGTTGCTTAAAGGTGACTGGCGGGTGTCTGTCTCTCTCACTTTAGTTGAACCGTGTAACATCCCAAAATTCTAAATTTTGGAATGTTATAAACAATAGGTAGTTTTGATTGATTGTTTGATTGATTGACTCAAAGTGAGTGAGTTTGAAACTTTTTGGAAGTTAAATGAGAGGGAATAAAAGGACTTTCCCAAACTTTCATTTTTTCTTTTATGATCTTCGGGAATTCAAATTCTTTTCATCACAAAACCACGGAGAGAAGATGACATGACTTCTTCCATTTATTTAAATGACAAGGGTGTTGAAAATATTTGAATACCATTTGGAAAATATTTCCAATTCTGAAACTTTATGCAACTCAATGATTTTCACGAGCGAAGATAAAATGACTTCTTCAAATTATATGAAATATGAGTTGAGAGTTTTCAAAGAATTAAATTCAAAGTTCTTTTGAATTTATTTTCAATTTGGAGTTATTTGAGTTTTATTCAAATTATTTTTCTCCAAAAATAAAATATATGGAAAATAGGGTAACATGATTCCCTACATCAGAAAAAAATGGAGAGAAATAAATTTGAAACCATTTTGATATTTTTAAAATGATTTTTATTGGATTTTATTGGACCAGTAGCACTGTTTGAATTATTAGAATTTGTGTGTACTTTATTTGACTCTAGAATAATGTTCATCATGTAGGAAATCTTTTTCTGAAAATTTTGATATATTATATGCCTATATAATATTTCCATTTATTGTCGTTTTTATTTTGGTTTTACTATTTTTTTTTTAAAAAAATAATAATTCTTTTTGACCGACCGGACCGAGCAGCCCGGCTTGTTGTGCCACGGCCCATGGCCCATGTCGCTCGCTTGCGTGCCGAGCTCCGCTCGAGTCCGCCCGCCACCACAGCGCGCCGCCGCGCCGACCTCGGCGTCCGTGCCGCCCGGTCTCCTCTGCCCCCTCCGCACGCAAGCCGACCCCTCCCCAATAAAGGCGCCCGGCCCGTTCCCTCTCTCTCTCCCACTTTCGCCGACGCCTTAAGCCACCGCCCTTGGCGAGATCTGCCGCCGTCGCCCACCGTTCCGTCGCCCTCGTAGGAGCCGCCGCCTCGCTTCGTCTCCGCCTCGTCGCCCGCTCCTTCGGTGGTGACCTTTGAGCCGAGAAACCACCGAGCCGCCTCCCAATCAGCCGGAGCCGCCTTGCTTGTCTTCCTCGCCGTAAGCGCCGCCTTGCGCGGTACTCCCCGCCCTCGTCTGGTTGGATTTAGATCTAACGGATTAGATCCGTTCGTTTTTTTTCAATCTAGCGAACGGTTCGTTCGTTAGCGAACGCTCG
This sequence comes from Aegilops bicornis, assembly GCA_021605145.1. Classification (NCBI taxonomy): domain Eukaryota; kingdom Viridiplantae; phylum Streptophyta; class Magnoliopsida; order Poales; family Poaceae; genus Aegilops; species Aegilops bicornis. The sequence continues at coordinate 345,792,440 of CM038670.1, forward strand.
TTAAATATTCTTTTCGTTTTATTTTATTTCTGCCAGGGACCCATCCGTGAATATTTATTTTACAGAATAGTCCCTAATTTTCAAACGGCTATAACTTTTTACTCGTTTATCCAAAACCAACGAAACCAACGCCCACTTCTTCGTTATGATCTCCTCTATCCAGTAATCCAACTCAAACATGTTTTTGAAAGTTTTAAAATTTGAATTCAAACAGATTTGTATTCAAACTTCGTTTGATCACAACTTGAGTTTTATAACTCCGTTTGAGTTGATTCTTTTTGAAAATCGAAGCTCTTGACCTAAACTTTCTAATAAGGCCAAATTCATATAATTTTGGTACTGTTAGAAATTGTTTTATGTTGCAAGAGTTATTTGATTGGTTTTGATGTTTTCCGAACCATTTTCTTCATTCTTTCCGATCTTTTGAGTGATTGCTTATGTGTGGTTACTATTGCTTGATTACGATAGATTGACCGGAGTGTGACGAGTAGAACTATCAAGAGTTTTGAGTGCGAATCATCTTCATCAACTTTGCAGGCAAGTAACACTTGATCATACCTTTTCCTACCCAGTTTTATGCATTAGCTCAATCCTCAAACATTGCATGATTAGGATGTCATTAATTTGTGGGTTGGGAAGTAGATGATGAGGTAGGAACCTATTGCCTGTTACTATCAAACCCTTGGGAGTTACTTCTACGTTATGCTTATATTGCCATGCTATGCTCGTAGACGTGGTTTGGGTTTGAGAGATGTTCACGACATATGTGAGATTGTTAATTAATGGTTTACTTTAAGGTGGCAACTTAAATACACATCTGGGTGGACTCAGGCACCTGGGGAACCCAGTGTTGTCTGTTTTTTTCGGGGTACCCGTGGGATCTTCCTATGGACCGCCACCCAGGCTCAAAGGGAACTGAGATTATTCATGCTAGAAACTTCCGTGTGCAGCCACAAGCTATTATGGGCTCTAGCATAGTTGAGTAAGTTACGTGAAGCTCTCGAAGAGGTAGGTCAGCGGTAGTGGGTTTTATAGGTTTGGTATGATCTATCCGGAGTAGAGAGTTAATGTTTCTGAAAGACTGTGTCTCGGTCATCCGTCTCTCAAACACTATGCAGTGCGAGAAACCAACGGAGGCGATCGAGTCTTGTGGGGAAAAGTGCGCTAACCTCTACAGAGTGTACAAACTAATAATGGTTAGCAGTGTCCCCGGTTATGGACAATTCTGAGTATCTAGTACCTGAGTATTCACATGTATCTCATCACTCTAAAATTAATATTGTTGGGTTGTTTAATACCTTAATTGGGATTGAGTTGGGGTTATACCTTCTCAATGATGTTTCAACCACCATGATAGTTAAATTAAAATTTATTCCTTTGATGTAGGGAAAAATTGGCTTTTGGCAAAACTGTAACCATAGAGGTTTCCACCAGCCATATATGCATGTAGTATATGCTTATTCCTTCATTATTCTCTATGTGTTACTTTGCCAGCATATTCCATGTGCTGACCCGTTTTCGGGCTGCAACTTTTCATGTTGCAGACTTTTCAGACGACGAGTAAGTGATACGTTAGGGTTACGATTTCCTATACTCAACTTTGCCGTTGGTGTTGATGGGAATCCACAACCTTGTTGCTTCCGCTATATCTTTGGATTGAGGTAATAGTATTTACGTTATTCATACATGTGATTTACCTCTGTTATAAATCCTTCGAGTACTGTGTGTGTCAGGATACCGATCCAGGGATGACACTAAGCACAGAGAATTGATCCATTTGGGTCGGGTCGCTACAAACCGAGTGTGGCTACGCCCGGTCCTTTCGAAGGTTAAAACAGCACCAACTTGACAAACTATCGTTGTGGTTTTGATGCGTAGGTAAGAACGGTTCTTGCTCAGCCCGTAGCAGCCACGTAAAACTTGCAACAACAAAGTAGAGGGCGTCTAACTTGTTTTTGCAGGGCATGTTGTGATGTGATATGGTCAAGACGTGATGCTATATTTTGTTGTATGAGATGATCATGTTTTGTAACCGAAGTTATCGGCAAGCTGGCGAGAGCCATATGGTTGTCGCTTTATTGTATGAAATGCAAACACCTGTAATTGCTTTACTTTATCACTAAGCGGTAGCGATAGTCGAGAAAGCAATAGATGGCGTAACGACAACGATGCTACTATGGAGATCAAGGTGTCGGCGCTGGTGACGATGGTGATCACGACGGTGCTTGAGATGGAGATCACAAGCACAAGATGATGATGGCCATATCATATCACTTATATTGATTGCATGTGATGTTTATCCTTTATGCATCTTATCTTGCTTTGATTGACGGTAGCATTTTAAGATGATCTCTCACTAAAATTATCAAGAAGTGTTCTCCTGAGTATGCACCGTTGCCAAAGTTAAATCGTGCCCGGACACCACATGATGATCGGGTGTGATAAGCTCTCGTCCATCTACAACGGGTGCAAGCCAGTTTTGCACGCATAAAATACTCGAGTTAAACTTGGCGAGCCTAGCATATGCGAGATATGGCCTCGGAACACGAGACCGAAAAGGTCGGCGTGAATCATATAGTAGATATGATCAACATCGTGTTGTTCACCATTGAAAAATACTCCATCTCACGTGATGATCGGTTATGGTTTATTTGATTTGGATCACGTTATCACTAAGAATACTAGAGAGATGTAATTCAAAGAGCGAGTTCTTAATTAATATGATTAATTGAACTTAAATTTATCATGAACTTAGTACTGATAGTATTTTGATTATCTATGTTTGTTGTAGATAGATGGCTCGTCTTTGTTGTTCCATTGAATTTTAATGCGTTCCTTGAGAAAGCAAAGTTGAAAGATGATGGTAGCAATTACACGGACTGGGTCCGTAACTTGAGGATTATCCTCATGCTGCACGGAAGAATTACGTCTGGAAGCACCGGCTGGGTGCCGAACTGCTGCAGAACAACGCTAGAAGTTGTGAGCGTCTGGCGGAGCAAAGGCGATGACTACTCTATAGTTCAGTGTGCCATGCTTTACGGCTTAGAACCGGTTCTTCAACGACGTTTTGAACGTCATGGAGCATATGAGATGTTCCAGGAGTTGAAGTTAATATTTCAAGCAAATGCCTGGATTGAGAGATATGAACATCTCCAATAAGTTCTATAGCTGCAAGATGGAGGAGAATAGTTCTATCAGTGAGCATATACTCAAAATGTCTGGGTATAATAATCACTTGATTCAACTGGGAGTTAATCTTCCGGATGATAGTGTCATTGACAGAATTCTCCAATCATCGCCACCAAGCTACAAGAGCTTCGTGATGAACTATAATATGCAAGGGATGAACAAAACAATTCCGAGCTCTTACAATGTTAAAAAGCTGCGGAGGTAGAAATCAAGAAGGAGCATCAAGTGTTGATGGTCAACAAGACCACTACTTTCAAGAAAAAGGGCAAAGGGAAGAAGAAGGGTAACTTCAAAAAGAACAGCAAGCAAGTTGCTGCTCAAGAGAAGAAACCCAAGTATGGACCTAAACCTGAAACTGAGTGCTTCTACTGCAAGCAAACTGGTCACTGGAAGCGGAACTGCCCCAAGTATTTGGCGGATAAGAAGGATGGCAAGGTGAACAAAGGTATATGTGATATACATGTTATTGATGTGTACCTTACTAGAGCTCGTAGTAGCACCTGGGTATTTGATACTGGTTATGTTGCTAATATTTGCAACTCGAAGCAGGGACTACGGAATAAGCGAGCAGCGCCAAGGGCGAGGAGGTGACGATGCGGCGTGGGAAAGCGGTTCCAAAGTCGATGTGATCGCGGTCGACGCTACCTCTACATCTACCTTCGGGATTAGTTTTAGACCTAAATAATTGTTATTTGGTGCCGCGTTGAGCATGAACATTATATCTGGATCTTGTTTGATGCGAGACGGTTATTCATTTAAATCGAGAGAATAATGGTTGTTCTATTTATATGAGTAATATCTTTTATGGTCATGCACCCTTGAAGAGTGGTCTATTTTATTGAATCTCGACAGTAGTGATACACATATTCATAATGTCGAAGCCAAAAGATGCAGAGTTGATAATGATAGTGCAACTTATTTGTGGCACTACCGTTTAGGTCATATCGGTGTAAAGCGCATGAAGAAACTCCATACTGATGGACTTTTGGAACCACTTGATTATGAATCACTTGGTACTTGCGAACCGTACCTCATGGGCAAGATGACTAAAACACCGTTCTCCGGTTCTATGGAGAGAGCAACAGATTTGTTGGAAATCATACATACAGATCTATGTGGTCCAATGAATGTTGAAGCTCGTGGCGGATATCGTTATTTTCTCACCTTCACAGATGATTTAAGCAGATACGGTTATATCTTATTAATGAAGCATAAATCTGAAACATATGAAAAGTTCAAAGAATTTCAGAGTGAAGTTGAAAATCATCGTAACAAGAAAATAAAGTTTCTACGATCTGATCGTGGAGGAGAATATTTGAGTTACGAGTTTGGTCTACATTTGAAACAATGCGGAATAGTTTACGCAACTAATGCCACGGAACACCATAACATAATGGTGTGTCCGAACGTCGTAATCGTACTTTACTAGATATGGTGCGGTCTATGATGTCTCTTACCGATTTACCGCTATCGTTTTGGGGTTATGCTTTAGAGACGGCCGCATTCACGTTAAATAGGGCACCATCAAAATCCGTTGAGACGACTCCTTATGAACTATGGTTTGGCAAGAAACCAAAGTTGTCGTTTCTGAAAGTTTGGGGCTGCGATGCTTATGTAAAAAACCTTCAACCTGATAAGCTTGAACCCAAATCGAAAAAATGTGTCTTCATAGGATACCCAAAGGAGACAGTTGGGTACACCTTCTATCACAGATCCGAAGGCAAGACATTCGTTGCTAAGAATGGATCCTTTCTAGAGAAGGAGTTTCTCTCGAAAGAAGTGAGTGGGAGGAAAGTAGAACTTGATGAGGTAACAGTACCAGCACCCTTATTGGAGAGTGGTTCATCACAGAAATTGGTTCATGTGACACCTACACCAATTAGTGAGGAAGTTAATGATGATGATCATGAAACTTCAGATCAAGTTGTTACTGAACTTCGTAGATCAACTAGAGTAAGATCCGCACTGCAGTGGTGCGGTAATCCTATTACGGAAGTCATGCTACTAGATCATGGTGAACCTACGAACTATGAAGAAGCGATGGTGAGCCGGGCTTGAAGCCATGAAATCTGAGATGGGATCCATGTATGAGAACAAAGTGTGGACTTTGGTTGACTTGCCCGATGGTCGACAAGCAATAGAAAATAAATGGATCTTTAAGAAGAAGACTGACGCTGATGGTAATATAACTGTCTATAAAGCTCGACTTGTTGCGAAAGGTTTTCGACAAGTTCAAGGGGTTGACTACGATGAACTTTCTCACCCGTAGCGATTCTTAAGTCTGTCCGAATCATGTTAGCAATTGCTGCATTTTATAATTATGAAATTTGGCAAATGGATGTCAAAACTGCATTCTTGAATGGATTTGTAGAAGAAGAGGTGTATATGATGCAACGGAAGGTTTTGTTGATCCAAAAGGTGCTAACAAAGTGTGCAAGCTCAATGATCAATTTATGGTGCAGTGCAAGCCTCTCGGAGTTGGAATAAATGCTTTGATAGTGTGATCAAAGCATATGGTTTCTCTGAGACTTTTGGAGAAGCTTTGTATTTACAAGAAAGTGAGTGGGAGCTCTGTAGCATTTACGATATTATATGTGGGCGACATATTATTGATTGGAAATGATATAGAATTTCTGGATAGCATAAAAGGATACTTGAATAAAAGTTTTTCAATGAAAGACCTCGGTGAAGCTGCTTACATATTGGGCATCAAGATCTATAGAGATAGATCAAGGCGGCTTAATTGGACTTTCACAAAGCACATACCTTGATAAAGTTTTGAAAAAGTTCAAAATGGATCGAGCAAAGAAAGGATTCTTACCTGTATTACAAGGTGTGAAATTGAGTCAAACTCAATGCCCGACCATGAGAAGATAGAGAGAAAATGAAAGATGTTCCCTATGCTTCAGCCATAGGCTCTATCATGTATGCAATGTTGTGTACCAGACCTGATGTATGCTTAGCAATAAGCTTGACAGAAGGTACCAAAGTAATCCAGAGTGGATCCTTTGGACAGTGATCAAGAACATCCTGAAATACACGAAAAGGACTAAGGATATGTTTCTCGTATATGGAGGTGACAAAGAGCTAGTCGTAAATGGTTACGTCGATGCAAGCTTTGACAACGATCCGGACGATTCTAAATCGCAAACCCGGATACGTGTTTTTATTAAACGGTGGAGCTGTTAGTTGGTGCAGTTCTAAACAAAGCGTCGTGGCGGGATCTACATGTGAAGCGGAATACATAGCTGCTTCGGAAGCAGCAAATGAAGGAGTCTGGATGAAAGAGTTCATTTCCGATCTAGGTGTCATACCTAGTGCATCAGGACCAATGAAGATCTTCTGTGACAATACTGGTGCAATTGCCTTGGCAAATGAATCCAGATTTCACAAGAGGACCAATCATATCAAGAGACGCTTCAATTCCATCCGGGACCAAGTCCAGGTGGGAGACATAGAGATTTCCAAGATCCATACGGATCTGAATGTTGCAGACCCGTTGACTAAGCCTCTTCCACGAGCAAAACATGATGAGCACCAAGACTCCATGGGTGTTAGAATCATTACTGTGTAATCTAGATGATTGACTCTAGTGCAAGTGGGAGACTGAAGGAAATATGCCCTAGAGGCAATAATAAAGTTATTATTTATTTCCTCATATCATGATAAATGTTTATTATTCACGCTAGAATTGTATTAACTTGGAAACATGATACATGTGTGAATACATAGACAAACATATAGTCACTAGTATGCCTCTACTTGACTAGCTCATTAATCAAAGATGGTTATGTTTCCTAACCATAGACATGTGTTGTTATTTGACTAATGGGATCACATCATTAGGAGAATGATGTGATTGACATGACCCATTCCGTTAGCCTAGCACTTGATCGTTTAGTATATTGTTATTGCTTTCTTCATGACTTATACATGTTCCTGTAACTATGAGATTATGCAACTCCCGTTTACCGGAGGAACACTTTGGGTGCTACCAAAGCGTCCTGGCAATCGGGTGATTATAAAGGAGTACTACAGGTGTCTCCAAAGGTACATGTTGGGTTGGCGTATTTCGAGATTAGGTTTTGTCACTCCGATTGTCGGAGAGGTATCTCTGGGCCTTCTCGGTAATGCACATCACTATAAGCCTTGCAATCAATGTAGCTAATGAGTTAGTTACGGAATGATGCATTACGTAACGAGTAAAGAGACTTGCCAGTGACGAGATTGAACTAGGTATTGGATACCGACGATCAAATCTCGGGCAAGTAACATACCGATGACAAAGGGAACAACGTATGTTGTTATGCGGTTGACCGATAAAGATCTTTGTAGAATATGTAGGAACCAATATGGGCATCCAGGTTCCGCTATTGGTTATTGACCAAGAATAGTTCTAGGTCATGTCTACATAGTTCTCGAACCCGTAGGGTCCGCTTGCAACAATGTTACGATGGCGGTTTTATTATGAGTTTATAAGTTTTGATGTGCGAAGTTTGTTCGAGTCTGGATGTGATCACGGACATGACGAGGAGTCTCGAAATGGTCGAGACATAAAGATTGATATATTGAAGCCTATGTTTGGACATCGGAAGTGTTCGGGTGAAATCGGCATTTTGCAGATGCAGGGAGGTTCTGGAACCCCCGATGACCTAATGGGCCTTAGTGGGCCTAGTGGAGAAAGAGGAGAAGGGGCCAAGGGGCAGCCGTGCGCCCCCCCCCCCCTGTCCGAATAGGACAAGGAGAGGCGGCGCCCCCTTCCTTTTCCCCTCTCCTCCTTCCCCAAGTCCTAGTCCAACTAGGAAGGGAGTCCTACTCCCAGTGGGAGTAGGACTCCTCCGGCGCGCCTCCTCCTAGGGCCGGCCGCACTCCCCTTGCTCCTTTATATACGAGGGCAGGGGGGGCACCCCACAGACACACAAGTTGATCTACGGATCGTTCCTTAGCCGTGTGCGGTGCCCCCCTCCACCATATTCCACCTCGGTCATATCGTCGCGAAGTTTAGGCGAAGCCCTGCGCCGGTAGATCATCATCATCGTCACCACACCGTCGTCTTGTGGAACTCATCCCGACACTTTGCTGGATCGGAGTCCGGGGATCATCATCGAGCTGAGCGTGTGCTGAACTCGGAGGTGCCGTCGTTCGGTACTTGGATCGGTCGGATCGTGAAGGCGTGCGACTACATCAACAGCGTTGTGATAACGCTTCCGCTTACGGTCTACGAGGGTACGTGGACAATACTCTCCCCTCTCGTTGCTATGCCATCACCATGATCCTTGCGTGTGCGTAGGAAATTTTTTGAAATTACTACGTTCCCCAACACTTTTTCCTCTCTTTTCTGTGGTGGAGGAGACGATAATTTGCTCCGACCACGCCCCATTGATTCTTTCCTCAAGGGAGTACTTTGTTCGGTGTAGTAGTAGATTTTATTTCTAAATGGCCTGGTTTAAGTCAGAGGGGTTTTTGCAAATGGTCTTTGATCGTTGGGAGCTGATTATTTCGCAGCTAGGGCGGCAACGCGGTCTGACGAAGTTCTGGACTGCCGCGACCGGCGCTTTGCGAGCATTCCTACATGGATGGGGCACTACTGCAAGATGGTCCAAACGCGACACTACGATCAGATACCCTTCTACGAAACTGTGTGCGATGCAATAATCTCAAACGGGGGTGTAAAAAAACCGTCAAAAAAGGTGCAAAACATTTGCGATGACAGATGCATCAAACATGGTTCAGAATCTAGTTGCGTGTGCGATGCAGGGCATACAGTTCAGCTCAATGAACTGTATGTGATGAGGAGGCACAAAAGAAACGGGTAGCCAGATGAAGGCGTGTGCGATATACAACATATGGTTCATTGGGATGAACTGTGTGTGATTAGGCAACACAATGGAAACAGTTCAACTGAACAAGATGTGTGTGATACATGGCAAACGGGTACGTAATCTGAAATGTGTGCGAAGACCAATAATAACAAGACGATTGCTGCTAATAATCCGTGTGAATTTCTCTGTCTACAGTAGAATAAAATATGTATATATATATATATATATATATATATATATAACTGAAATAAACATCCAATTACATAAGTGACTATACAGATCATTCGCACACACCTCAATAAACAATTGCATGCATTCTAAAGTAGGAGAAAGCGATCGTCTAGTCATCTACTTCTTGTGGCGCTCCGCCCATCGCTCCGTGGCTTGATCCCTCATCTGGGTTAGGAAGAAGACAGTTCCTCATGTCAACGATCCGCTGTACATCTAGTAGCTTGTATGCAGCGTCCATGGCAGCGTACTTGACATGTTGTTCATCCGGTCTCTTATGCCACACCTTTGTGCGAGCGTTCTTGTCCTTATTGCTCTCTTGCTTCATCTTCGCGTAGTAGGGGTCGATGATGGCCGAGGAAAGGTCAACCAGGGAGTTCAGTTTGCTTTTGTCGGTGCCCCAAACCTTGTAGTGGTGCTGGATGTTGACAAGATTCGGGCATTTCAAGTCCGAAACCTTGAGCGCTTTTAGATCGTTGGTGGTGTCCACCATAGCGAAACTGTAGTCGAAGCTCTTGATAAACCCGAAGAAACGCTCGCAAGGCCTTGTGGCAAGGTGGAAGTGGTAGACGAGGACATCATGTCGCACGCTGGCTGGGCGGCAACCTTCTGATCGTGCCCGACACGACCGATGGTGTACTCGAGGTCGAAGCCGACCACTCGGTACTTGTCCTCGACAAGGAACTGCTCCATAGTTTGGATGGATCTCTCCACAGAGACCGGATCATTCGTGTACACCACCGAGAGGGCCTTCCTCCTCACGTGGGTGTCCACTACGTGATGCATGGTGAACTGCCCGCCATTGTCGTCGTCGGCCGCTGGGAGCGCCATTGGAGCCACGGGGAGCGCCATTGGAACCGCTGGATGTCCTCTCTGTATGTGTCCCCGTGGGTGTGCTTATTGTGACGTGTGAGACGAGAGATGAAGGTAAATGGCCACAGGAATAAAAGGGGGCTGGGCGGCGTGGATTCTCGGCGTGTCTGCATGGTAGTTTTTGCAGCGGGTAACTGCATCGTCGCGTGGCGCCCGACGCAGCCACTTGCACACGAACGTGCATGATCGTGTGCTGGCCCAAAACACTGGCAGCACGCGTGGAGGGACAAGGGCAGAGCACCTAGAGGGACGCAAGAGCAGAGCGCGCGCGGCGAGCCGCGAGCAGAGCGCGCCGCGGCCACCTGAACGACAAGATACCACACGCATGGAGCAGTTGAACACGCAACAAATGGTCGCCTACAAGCCGACCGAAAGTTGCGTCGCTGCATGGAGAGCGGCTGTGTGGTACCACCTCCGTCTAGTCTATAGTCTCCTTTATATTCTGTGCCATACTTTGCCCTCAAATTTAACCAACAAAATGTTAATGCATGTTTTAAAAATTATATAATTGGAAACTATGTTCAAATACAAATCCAACTATATAATCTTTGGCGACATGCATTCATATCTTATTAGTTAAATCATACTTATAAACCAGGACGGTGGTATAGTAGGTAATTAAATCGCAAACATTTTTTTATTAACCGCATGTGTACATGGCCTTTCGTCCTCCTCTCGCACGTCTTGTCACCCCGCTGCCGCAGACGGCTTACAACGCAAGCTTGCGCAGCGCGTGGGGGCATTCTTTTTGCCAAACGGTGGCGCCAATGAATCGTCGGTGAGCCTATTCCCGCACAACCTCGCAGGTTCCCGCGCAAGCTTCCCGCCCGACTCGGTGAAATCCCCCAAAATCCCAATGCTTAACGGCCTGCTATAAAGGCCGACGAGTCCTGCGTCGCATTTTCCCCTCCATCCCTGTAGCTTATCTTGTCTGCTTCTCCCACATTCGCCAATGGCACCGGTCCGTCGTCATAACTCAGCCACTCTGCCGTCATCAGAGGACAGCTCCAGCTGGGAGGCTACACCGCGGCGGCGGCGCAATCCCCGGCGTATTGTAGTGCGCGTGGCGTCCCTGTTGGGTGTGCGCGGAACACCCACCACACGCTCCGTCGCCGGTGCCCGTCGGCAGCTGTTGCCGGCCGCCGTTGCTGCCACAACACCATCGAAAGCCAGGGCCATCGCCCGCTCCGCCGCCACGGCCCTAAGGCGGGAGATGGCCGTCATGGCCGCCACCCCACTGCCGGCCACTGTGGCCATCACCCGCTCTGCCACCGCGGCCCGAAGGCGGGAGGTGGTGGTCATGGCTGCACCCCGTCGTCGGCCGCCGTGGCCGCCAGCCCACCGTCGACTGCCGGGGTCATCACCCGCTCCGCCACCGCTGCCCGAAGGCGGGAGGGGGAGGTGGATGCCCGCACGTGCGACAGCGACCTTGCGCACTACACCGAGTTCCTGCGGGAGGAGGAGGAGCGCCTCGGTGAGCATGCAAAGAGCCTTACCCCACAGTGGCGAGGAATCAGGCGATCTACAAGGAGAACCACCGCTTCGAGAGGGGTCGTCTGGAGCGGCAGAGGGCGTTCGAGGCGAGTGAGGGAGTCCTGGATTAGGGGGTATCCGGACAGACAGACTGTGTACAACGTCCGGACTATTGAAGCGTGAAGATACAAGACTCAAGACTTCGGCCCGTGTCCAGATGGGACTTTCCTGGCGTAGAAGGCAAGCTTGGCGATCCGGATATTATATTTCCTTCCTTGTAACCGACTCCATGTAAACCCTAGCCCTCTCCGGTGCCTATATAAACCGGAGAGGTTGGTCCTTAGAAGGCCGATCACACTTACATTCATACCATCATAGGCTGGCTCTTAGGGTTTAGCCTCTATGATCTCGTGGCAGATCTACTCTTGTACTACCCATATCATCAATATTAATCAAGCAGGAAGTAGGGTTTTACCTCCATCGAGAGGGCCCGAACACAGGTAAACATCTGTGTCCCTTGCTTCCTGTTACCATCAGCCTTGGCCTTGCAGATCGGGACCCCCTACCGAGATCCGCGGTTTTGACACCGACATTGGTGCTTTCATTGAGAGTTCCTCCGTGTAAATGCGTCGTGGGGCTCGATGGCCCCTTTAATCATCTTCAACGACGCTGTCCAGCGAGACTTTCCTCCCGGACAGATCTTGTGTTCGGCAACCGCGCTGCGAACTTCGCTTGGCCATCTGGAAGCAGATCGGCAGCTCGCCCCACAGCCACCAGTCGAGTTGAAACCTGAACTACACGGCGGATATCCGCGGAGACTTGATCTTCGATGGATTTGGGCCTATGCCAAGAGCACCGGACAATCTCGACGAGCGCGACTTAGACCTGCCATCGGACGAAGCTCGGGGTATCGCCCCCGTAGTATCTCCGGACCTAGATCCGGAGCAGGCTGCGCTGCCTAAGGACGGAGGGATGGACCCCACCCCCCAGGTCGTGCCCTCATCGGCGGTGGAGCCGAACACGGGTCTTACCTCTGCGGTGGACCGCAACTCCGAACCCCTGGATTCATATTCGGACGTTGGTTCCCGTCCGCACACTCCCGAGCCCGTCGGGCCAGGATGGGCTCCGGTAATGGAGTTCACCGCGGTGGATATTTTCCAGCACTCGCCCTTTGGAGACATGCTGGACTCATTAAAGTCTCTCTCTTTGTCAGGAGGCTCTTCGCCGAACTATGTCCGGCTCGAGTGGGAGGCGGGGCGGCGAAGGAATTCGTTGCCCACCCACCACCCACTTCATTGCCACGGTCGATGACTTAACAAAGGTACTGAACTTCGACTCCGAAGACATCAACGGTATGGACGACGATGCAGGAGAAGAACATGAACCACCGCACACTGGGCGGTGGACAACCACCTCTTCTTATGATATATATATATGGTGGACACTCCAAAGGAAACAAATGGCGACGAGGCAACGGAGGATAAAACCTCAGGGAAAAAAGCAAAGAATGGGTGCCGTCGGCGCCACTCCAAGCCCCGCCACACCAATACCGGCCCAGGAGACAAAAACAATCCGAATGGTGCCGAAGAAGAATACAACCCTGATCAGCCTGCCTTCGAGCAGGCCGAACAGGAGGATGAGCAGGTCAGCCCAGAAGAACAGGCGACGGACGAATACCCGGAGGAGGACAACTACATGCCCCCCTCCGAAGACGAGATTAGCCTCGGCGACGATGAGTTCGGCATTCCTGAGGATCCCGTAGAGCAGGAGCGCTTCAAGTGTCGGCTTATAGACAATGCGAGGAGCCTGAAAAAGAAACAGCAGCAACTCCAAGCTGATCAAGATCTGCTCACAGATAGATGGACGGAAGTCCTGGCAGCCGAGGAATACGGACTCGAGCACCATACGGCTGACCGGCCACCTCGTGGCCGGGATAGAACGGCATACCAGTCCGCATACCAGCCAACACCCCCACGCCAACATACTATGGCCCGGGGCAACAAAACGGGACAGCTAAGATCGATCTACGGATCGCGAGGGCGCGCCTCGGTACGCGATGAGGACCGTCACGCCGGACACACCTTCAACAAGTCCGGCCAGGCCGAATATAGCCACCCCGAGCAATTCGACCTGCGTAGCCACATAGCCCGGCACAGAGGCACCGCGCACCCCCTTTGCTTCACTGACGAAGTAATGGATCATGAATTCCCAGAAGGGTTTATACCCGTAAACATCAAATCATACGATGGCACAACAGACCCCGCAGTATGGATCGAAGATTTTCTTCTCCACATTCACATGGCCCGCGGAGATGATCTGCACGCCATCAAATATCTTCCCCTTAAGCTCAAAGGACCAGCCCGACACTGGCTAAACAGCCTGCCAGCAAATTCCATTTGGCAGTTGGGAAAACCTGGAAGACGCATTCCTCGACAACTTCCAAGGCACATATGTGCGACCACCTGACGCCGATGACTTGAGCCACATCACTCAACAGCACGGAGAGTCAGCCAGGAAATTCTGGACTCGGTTCCTCACTAAAAAGAACCAAATAGTTGGTATGCGGACACGAAGCCCTAAGCGGCTTTCAAGCATAATATCCGTGACGAGTGGCTCGCTCGACACCTCGGCGAGAAAAACCCAAGTCCATGGCAGCTCTCACAACACTAATGACCCGCTTTTGCGGCGAGGCGAGGGCGATTGGTTGGCTCGCGGCAGCACTACGCCTGATCGGCAATTCGGATGGCCACAACAATAACGGCAAGCCACGGCGTAACAAACATAAGCGGACGGAACAACGGCGGCGACATTGAAGAACCACGGCGGTCAACGCCCGAATTCGGTGGATCCAAGCCGGTCGGCGTAGAAGCCGTTCAAAAGAAATAATTAGGGACCGTCGGTCTGGACCGCATCTTTGGAGCACTCGTGCCAAATTCATGGCACCGGACAAACCAATAACCACACCAATAGAGATTGCTGGGTATTCAAACAGGCCGGCAAGATAAACGCCGAAGACAAGGACAAGGGTCTGAAAAACGACAACGACGAGGAGCCCCGACGTCCGAACACAGGGGGACAGAAGAAATCCCCCCCCCGGGTGAAAACGGTCAACATGATCTACGCCACGCACATCCCCAAGCGGGAACAAAAGCGGGCACTAAGGGACGTCTATGCGATGGAGCCAGTCGCCCGCAAATTCAACCCACGGTCAGCTTGTCCGATCACTTTTGATTGTAGGGATCACCCTACTAGCATCCGTCACGGTGGCTCAACCGCATTGGTCCTAGACCCAATCATTGACTGATTCCACCTCACGCGCGTCCTTATGGACGGCGGCAGCAGCCTGAACCTGCTTTACCAGGACACAGTGCACAAAATGGGCATTGACCCTTCAAGGATCAAGCCCACTAAAACCACCTTTAAAGGTGTAATACCTGGAGTATAGGCCCATTGTATGCGGGCTCTATAACATTGGAAGTGGTCTTGGATCTCCGGATAACTTCCGAAGCGAAGAGTTAATCTTCGATATCGTCCCCTTCCGTAGTGGTTACCATGCACTGCTCGGACGAACCGCATTTGCCAGATTCAATGCGGTACCACACTACGCATATCTCAAGCTCAAGATGCCAGGACCACGTGGGGTCATAACGGTGAACGGAAATATGGACCGCTCCCTACGAGCGAGAAGAACATCGCAGCCCTTGCGGCGGAAGTACAATGCGACCTTCTCCGACAAACAAATCCGGCGACAACAACCCGAGCACGGTCAAGCGAGTCCGAGCACCCATAGCAGGATCATTAGGCACGCCAAGAGCGCAACTAGCAGTCCGGCCTCCGCTTAAGCCCCATCAAAGCAGCATTCATGCCATGTGCACATGATTACGCACTTAAAATACCATGGTCATAGGCGGAGGCGCATCAACGACTCATTCAATAGTGCGGGTAACTGCCAAATACTTTCATACTCTTTCCCTCTTACCTTTCAGGACACCGCGTTGGCGTAGCATCCTCAAAAGAGCCGAATTGCTGGACTTATAGGGAAGAGACATCCAAGGAGGCAATAGGCGTTGTGCCTGAGAAGGAAATACAGGTGGGATCTATTTACGATCATTATACACTGCTTTATCTACTGAACACACACCTTTGGATAGGACATGTTAAATAGTCCTATTTTATCTCTGCTTAACGCACCCATTGTAAATGTATGCTTAAACGTATTTTTCGTCAATGGGAGATTATATATAGCGTCAGCTTATTTTTTATTTGAGCATTTTTCTCTTATAAATGTTTATTTGATATTGCATCCGTATACCTTTGTGCGGCCGGTTTGCCAGGGGCTTCTTATGGCGCCCCGCTATATGGCAATTAAAGTCCGAACACTTTCATGATGCGGCACCCGAACTTATAGCCTTGTATGCATCAGCTCGAATCATGTCTTGGGTCTCTGATTGGGATAGCCCGGCTCCCTTGTTTTGGTGCCTTACGTTCCGTTATATCGGGTAAGGTAGCGCAGGGAGAACTACTGGGATTGTGTCCCGGTTCTTCCGGACGAGCACCTCAGTAGAGAAAGCCGAAAACTGACCGGCATGATGTGGCGAGAGCTGGTCGCTGTTCGAGAGGTTTTAAAATCCTTAAAGATTTTCCGCTTTAGGCGATAAATCGGCTTAAATCCGATCTAGGCGTGTATAAGCGCCCGATTGATCTTCGGATTCTAGGGGCTTCGCGAAATTTAAAATTGTAGACTTCTATGGCTAAGTGAAAGTTATAAAGCCGCATAGTCCGATAGCCTTGTTAAGCTGCGCGGACACCTCCTTAAGGGACCAAACATTTGGGTAAAGAGTGTCCAGGTTTTCCACGAACACCCACATGCTAGTCACGTGGGGGCGGAAGCCGACGGTAGCCTACTTTCGAGGATTTTATAAACAGCCGCCTGAAGGTTATATTTTAAATAACAAAAGCGCTACATAAGCGCAAGTAACTTCGTCTTTAATTACAAACATGATGAGTGAATTCATTCAAATATGGAGTCCTTGGTACACTCATTGGCAACGAGACGAGCACCCTTCATCACGCCATCATAGTACATTTCAGGATGGTGATGCGTTTTACCCTCCGGTGGCCCGTCCTTGACCAGCTTCTCCGCATCCAGCTTGCCCCAATGCACCTTGATGCGGGCAAAAGCTCGGCGGGCACCTTCGATGCAGACGGATCGCTTGATCACTTCAAGCCGCGGGCAGGCATCCACCATTCACTTGATCAGGCCAAAGTAGCTACTGGGCAGTAGCTCACCAGGCCACATCCTGACAATGAAGTCCTTCATAGCCAGTTCGGCTGCCCTGTGGAGTTCGACCAACTACTTCAGTTGGTCGCTCAGAGGCATCGGATGATCGGCTGACATCTTTGGGACCAGAACAGCTTCTCCGCTGAGCTCCCCTCTTGGGCACGGTAGAACTCCGCAGCGTCTGAGATGCTGCGTGGCAGATCTGCAAATGCCCCTGGAGAGCTCCGTATTCGAGTAAGTAAAAGAAACGCCTCCTCCACATGTTTGCTTTGCATAACGAATTTCTTACCCGTTGCTATCTTTTTGGCCTCCTGGATCTCCTGCTGTGCTTTCTCGGCTTCGGCTTTGGCATCTTTGAAATTCACAAGGGCCTTCGCAAGCTCGGCGTCCTTCGCCTTCAGCTCATGCTCCACGGACTCGCACTTCTTGCCGAGGTCCTGGAGCTCCTGCTGTACCTCACCCACTCTAGCACTTTGCTTTTCGCGCTCCTTACACTCTGAGGCCGCCTTGTTTTCGCCCTCGGACAACGCCTTCTTCAGGGACGCCACCTCGGCGGTGGCCCCTGTTACATGGTCACGACACTTACGTGTTAGACTCATCAATTTTGCCTATCCTTAAACGCATAAGAGCGGGAATTACTTACCCTTGTTCTCTTCGAGCTGCCTCTTCGTGAGGAAGAGCTCTCCCTTTGCTCCAGTGCCGCTTGATTTGGGGAACCTCGGCAAGACGGGCAGCGGCAAGAAGCAAAGACAGCCTGCTTATTCACAACAATACTTATTATTAGACTCCTGCGGATTATAATTGACCCTCTATTTGGCTTTTCTTTCCGAACACCAAACAGAGTATCAGGGGATACTACCTATCGGGTGGCAATTTTATACATTTTTATTACTTACCTCAAAGCCCGTCGGAGGCTTGTGCGAGCTTGCCGATCCGCTTTTGGCGGACATGACCTTTGAATCACCGCACTCATAAGAGTACGATGCTCTTCTTCCATGGAAGCGCCTCGGCGCTTCCACCAGACTATCCGGCGCCCGTTGATGCGGCGGAAGCCCTCGACGCAGGCGGCTCGCCCTCCCTAACGAGGGGCTGCCTGCCAAGTCCGGAACCATTGGAGGTTCCGGCGGTTCGATTAGAGTCCGCCTTGTTGCGGCTCTCGTCGACGCCGATCCGCGGGGATCTTGAACCCCGCATGCCCGACATCTGGAATCCCACCGTGGGGCGTGTCCAGAGTCAACTCCCCCTGCTCTGAGAGCCTTCGGGACAACACCTCCATATCATCCGCGTGAGGAAGGGTAGTGGCCGTCGGGAGCGAATTTATCGCCGAATCGCTCAGGGACCCGGAGGAGGATTCCTCGGGGTGAGCCCTGGCCGGACTGCATATATGTTCGGCACTATAAGTATAAAAACTATGAAGTGAAACCATGATAGGATGTGGACACTTACGATCGCACCGGGGCTTCCCGGGCAGCCACCCTCCTCGTATGAAGCGGTCATGGCGGAATAGTCCGGAAGGGTTACCTTCCCCTTCTTGGACGCCCCAGCCTCCCCCTCCGGGGCGGCTTTTCTCTTCTTCTCCCCCCTAGTGCGGGAAGGTGGAATTTCTTCTTCATTCGCCCCGCTTCCGCGGGAGGAATGAGTCTCGTCGTCATCGGACGACAGAGGAATAACGGCCTTGCGCCAAGGGCCTTTTCCGGCCCCCTGGCCCGCTTCGCCGGGCCCCTCATCCTTCTCGGATGGGGTGAATTCTTCTTCTTCCTCATCCCCTTCGTGGGAGGAGTCTGCCTCGTCGTCTTCGGACGAGGCTTGGATCTAACCCACGCGGAGACCCTTCACGGTCCCGGGGCCTTCTTCGGCCTTCTTCTCCGGCACCTTATGCGGTGTCGGGACTAACATCTCCGTCGGGAGAGCATCCGCTGGATCTTCCGGCATGACGGAGCCGACAGTCAATCTGCTCCATTGTCTTCACATAATCTGAGGCAAATATATATAAATACTTAAAACTACCCCATGAATGTATTGGGAAAAAACTAAACCCGGTGGTGGTCCCAAAACTCACCAGATTCGGGGGCCGCGCTGCATGAAGTCCGCGGTCCTCGGATGTGGGAGGAGGTACTTCGGAGGCCTGGAACAACACTATCCATGCGCCTTTGTGCGTCATGCCGTAGAAACTTTCGGGCGTCGGTGTTGGCCGAGGCGAACTCCCATAGATTTACCGCGCCTTTGGCAAGGCGGGATCCGTGACGAGCATGACACGGACCACATTGACAAGCTTGATGTTCTTGTCCTTCATGCTTTTGATGCATGTCTTGAGTCCGGCCAGCTCCGTGGAATCGCCCAGACAGGCCCTTCTTTTCCCGTGAGGTGAGCGCGCATAGGGATTCCAGATCGAACTTGGGGGCCTCCGCCCGATTGGCGCCCAGCGGCGGCTCGGTGATGTAGAACCACCCCGATTGCCATCCTTTTACGGTCTCCGCAAAGGAGCCGTCCAGCCAGGTGACGTTAGGCATCTTGCCCACCATGGCCCCTCCGCACTCCGCTTGTTGGCCGCGTACAATCTTCGGCTTCATGTAGAAGATTTGCAGCCACAGGCCGAAGTGAGGCCGGATGCGAAGGAAAGCCTTGCAAACGACGATGAACGCTGAGATGTTGAGGATGAAATTCGGGGCTAGATCATGGAAATCTAGCCCATAGTAGAACATGAGCCCGCGGACGAAGGGATGGAGTGGAAATCCCAGTCCACGGACGAAGTGGCGGCGATTAACACGACTCTCTCGTGGGGTCACAGGGTCGGAATGACCTGCACGGCGTCCGGTAGCAGTGCGCTATGTCCCATGACCAAATATCGGGCCGCCCGAAGATCTGTGATGTGCTTCTCCTCGACGGTGGAAGCCACGCACTTGCCTCCTGCTCCGGACATGTCTAGCTGTGCGGAGGAGACTTGGGCTTGGCGCTGGAGCTCGAGGAGGCAATAGTGGGCAGAGAAGGAAGAAGGCGTGGGTAAAAATGAGGAAATCGTATCCCTTTATAGAGGCAACGAAAGCGGTGCACCTCCCCACTTGCCCGTTGGGAATCGCTTGCTTCCCAAGCGCCACGATTAATGATGTGGTGGGTATTACCCGTACCCGTATTGATGAGAATCCCGTAATGAAGGGGCACGATCTCTGCTTTGACAAGACGTGTCAAGGAAACCGCCTCGCAATATGCGCTGTGGCTGGTTGTGGAAAGACGGTTCGAATAATGACCTGACCGTAGTGACACGTCGCGTTGCCTAAAAGTTGTCGACAAATTGCATTTGTGAAACATCATTTTCTCTACGGTGGCATACGAAGATCATCTTGTGGATCTGGACACGGTTTGAGTGTTTGATAATTACCTTGGAGTATTTGGAGGAGGAACCCGCCTTGCAATCCCGAAGACAAGACTGCGTGCCAGACTCATCGTCATTGAAGCCTGGTTCAGGGGCTACTGAGGGAGGCCTGGATTAGGGGGTATCCGGACAGCCGGACAGTGTACAACGTCTGGACTATTGAAGCGTGAATATACAAGACTCAAGACTTCGGCCCATGTCCGGATGGGACTTTCCTTGGCGTAGAAGGCAAGCTTGGTGATCCGGATATTATATTTCCTTCCTTGTAACCGACTCCATGTAAACCCTAGCCCTCTCCGGTGCCTATATAAACCGGAGAGGTTGGTCCTTAGAAGGCCGATGATAATTAAAATCATACCATCATAGGCTAGCTCTTAGGGTTTAGCCTCTACGATCTCGTGGCAGATCTACTCTTGTACTACCCATATCATCAATATTAATCAAGCAGGAAGTAGGGTTTTACCTCCATCGAGAGGGCCCGAACCTGGGTAAACATCTGGGTCCCTTGCTTCCTGTTACCATCAGCCTTGACGCACAGATCGGGACCCCCTGCCCGAGATCCGCCGGTTTTGACACCGACAGCGAGCGTCGCTGAAGCTGCCTTAGCGGCAAGCACCGCATTGCGGTTGCCCAGCTCATCGATAGGCTCCTCCTCCTCCGCCTCTTACAGAGCGCGCTCGGCAGAGGAGAGGCAGCCGGAAATAGTACAAAGCCCCTCTGTAGTAGTAGTATTTAGGGGCTACTGGTCTGAAAGTGAATTATAATAAGTCAAGCCTCATCCCAATTAATGTTTCAGATGACAAGGTGGAAATTTTGGCAAATACTTTCCACTGCAAAGAGAATCCTTCCCCATTCAAGACTTGGGAGCACCCTTGGGTCTTCATAAACCAAGCGTGGAGCAATGCTTTCCACTTGTCACACGACATTGCAGAAGAAGCTTGTGGGCTTATCTTCTTTCATGACTCGGGTGGCGGTTGTTACTAGTAAAATCTGTCTTAAACTCTCTTTTGATCTACCTTATGGGATGCCTTGATGTCCTGTGACTATTAAAACCCAAGCTATCAAGTTTTGAGGCATTGTCTCCGGAGAGGTCCTGATCTAGAGGACCACGGGCCTGCTCTGGTTGCTTGGAGTCTTGTTTGTAGACCTAAGGATCAAGGAGGCCTGGGGGTCAAGGATATTTTTGTTAAGAACAAAGCTCTTCTTCTCAAGAACTTGCACAAGTTTTATAATAGGCATAACATCCCATGGGTCAACTTGATTTGGGAAACCTACTATAGTAATGATTTGTTGCCTGGCAATTCTTGGGTTGGATCTTTTTGGTGGAAGGCAAATCTCAAGCTCATTGACAACTTTAAATCTTTGGCCAAATGTCACATAGGGGATGGTAAAAGTGCTTTATTCAGTGCGATCTATGGCATTCAGCTTGTTTCTTGGACTTGTTCCCACACCTCTTCTCCTTTGTGAAGAACAACAACACTATCATGCACACCATCATTCATCTTGAATTCCTGGAGGATTTATTCCACCTTCCACTCACTGTCCAAGCCTTCCAGGAATTTGAAAATATGGAAGAAATCTGTATTGCTTTAAGAACCTCTGCCACCCTGGATTGCACTGACACCTGGAGTTACATTTGGGGCAATGACCAATTCTCGGTTGCTCAGGCTTATAAAGTTATGATGGGAGTTAAGTTAGTGCCTCGGCGGTTTAGCGGCTTTGGAATAGTTCTTGCCAGCCCAAACACAAGGTGTTTTTTTGGATATTACTTCATGATAGGCTTAATACCAGGAACCTTCTACGTAGGAAAACATTCCATTTGGAAAGCTACAACTGTGCTGTCAATAACTGTCCTCAGGAGGAAACCTTGCAGCATCTCTTTTGGACCTGCCCTTTTGCCTCCCAAAGGTCTTTGGGACCTATTATGCCCTACAAGACAAGCTAATGTTTACGTGCTTGAAGCTTTTGATGATCTCGAGGCAAAAATTACATGTACCTTTCTTCATGGAAATCATCATCCTAGCTTCTTGGGCTATCTGGATCTCAAGAAATAATCTCATCTTTCAAGCAATTCAACCTTGATTCAGAGGTGGAAAGCAATCTTCCTTGAAGAGTTTAACTTGCTCAGATTCAGGATTAAAAAGAGTTATGCTAGGGCTTTCTGTGATTGGCTTGACAACCTTGTTCTGTAATTTTTGTTTGTTTTAGTAGCTTTTTAGCTTTTTTCTTTTCTTTCTAGGGCTTACATCAAGCCTTTGTACTTTTGGACCCTTGTTTTTCTTCTTTAATTAATAAAAAATTGCAGTGGGGTTTTGCCCTACTGTGTACAGTCAAAAAAAAAGTATTTAGGGGCTATTTT
This sequence comes from Aegilops bicornis, assembly GCA_021605145.1. Taxonomy (NCBI): domain Eukaryota; kingdom Viridiplantae; phylum Streptophyta; class Magnoliopsida; order Poales; family Poaceae; genus Aegilops; species Aegilops bicornis. Next base: position 345,815,035 of record CM038670.1, read on the forward strand.
GTTCAGTTCATCTGACTATAGATGTGGTGTTACTGTACAACGTACTTAAAATTAGCTAGTATATATAGTTGAACTAGCTATTTCACTACGTGGTTGGCAACAATTGGGGAAAAGTTTGGTCGGTTCAGCTGTCGAGTTGGACTGTTTGTATAAATTAAGAACAACTGCTTAAACTATGAATGAAATCTATGCTTAATTACTGAATTTTAGTTGCAAAAATTAGATACTGCTAGTGATTTTTAGCTTCATATTTTGACAAATCGCAGTGTTACAAGGATTGACAAATCTTACCAAATTGTTTGTACGGGGTTCCGCACGGGTCATCCAAAACAACCGTTTGCGTTGAAGGGATGCACAAATCATGCGTTGCTCTCACATTGCATACGGGTGTTCTATCTAAAATGCTTGCGATCAAGAGCTGTAGAAATCCTGCTCGACACATTTTCTCTTGGCTTCCTGGGGACGCTGTCGGTTTGCATATGGTTGTTCTAACTAAAACGTATGCGATGAGTGTTTTATATTTAAAAAGCAAATTAAACTTCGGCTTGGGCGCCATTAATGGAGAGGATGCGAGCAAGGCGGGTGGCCATGGAAGTCAAGGCTCGCTTCCCAGTGAGCATGCATAGCGTACAGCTTGCACACTTCCCGGTGAGCCTGCGCACTCAAGGACAGCTTGCATGCCTCTCAGTTAGCCTGCGCAACGGACGGCGCTCGCACGCCTCCCATTCAGTCAAGGTCAAGCAGCTCCACACGGCACCTCCTACAGTCATTAAAACCAAGACACGTGGCGTCACGTGAATGGTTAACAGAATTTTGGATTTACTAGAATTTAAAAACCAGGCATCTCAATGTTTTTCCGGCAATCAACGGTGCCCTGGTGTTTGAAATTCATTCCCATTTCTTGCATGGGACCTAAGCATGCACCCAAGGACACATATTTGCTTTTCAACCAATTTATATGCCTTTGGAGCATGTGCATGTAGTTCGAATTTGAGTTATGCACATAAATGCATTGAAAACTCAGGTAATGCATAAAAATGTCCAAACGAACCCCGAAAATCACAAAAATTCACACAACACTCCTGTTGTCCTATGTTGACACGAGAAAAAAATTTGAAAGCAATAAGAGGCAATGGATATCGTTTCGTCCACGAAGGTGGGACGTTCCCTACCGAAAACCATCATGCTTGTTGTGGGAAGCTCCATTTTGTGAGAAGCATATACCCAAACCTGCCCCAAATGGGACAAAATTTGTACCACGACATGTTGATGCCACTCCATGATAGCATGCCAAGTTTCACGAATTTCAGACGAGTTTTGGATTTACTAGAATTTAAAAACCAGGCATCTCAATGTTTGGCCGGCAATCAACGGTGCCCCTGTGTTTGAAATTCGTTCCCATTTCTTGCATGGGACCTAAGCATGCACCCCAAGGACACAAATTTGATTTTTCAACCAATTTATATGCACTGGAGCATGTGCATGTAGTTCGAATTTGAATTCTGCACATAAAATGCATTAAAAACTCAGTTAATGCATAAAAATGTCCAAACGAACCCCGAAAAATCATACAACACTCCTGTTGTCCTATGTTGACACGAGAAAAAAATTTGAAAGCAATAAGAGGCAATAGATATCATTTCGTCCACAAAGCTGGGACGTTCCCTACCGAAAACCATCATGCTTGTTGTGAGAAGGTCCGGTTTGTGAGAAGCATATACCCAAACCTGCCCCAAATGGGACAAAATTTGTACCACGACATGTTGATGCCGCTCCATGATAGCATGCAAAGTTTCATGAATTTCAGACGAGTTTTGGATTTACTAGAATTTAAAAACCAGGCATCTCAATGTTTTGCCGGCAATCAACGGTGCCCCGGTGTTTGAAATTCATTCCCATTTCTTGCATGGGACATAAGCATGCACCCAAGGACACAGATTTGATTTTTCAACCAATTTATATGCACTAGAGCATGTGCATGTAGTTAAAATTTGAATTATGCACATAAAGTGCATTGAAAACTCAGTTAATGCATAAAAATGTCCAAAAGAACCCCGAAAAATCACAAAAAATCACACAACACTCCTTTTGTTCTATGTTGACACGAGAAAAAAAATTGAAAGCAATAAGAGGCAATGGATATCGTTTCATCCACAAAGGTGGGACGTTCCCTACCGAAAACCACCATGCTTGTTGTGAGAAGGTCCGGTTTGTGAGAAGCATATACCCAAACCTGCCCCAAATGGGACAAAATTTGTACCACGGCTTGTTGATGCCGCTCCATGTTAGCATGCCAAGTTTCATGAATTTTAGACGAGTTTTGGATTTACTAGAATTTAAAAACTAGGCATCTCAATGTTTTGCCGGCAATCAACGGTGCCCCGGTGTTTGAAATTCATTCCCATTTCTTGCATGGGACCTAAGCATGCACCCAAGGACACATATTTGATTTTCCAACCAATATATATGCACTGGAGCATGTGCATGTAGTTCAAATTTGAATTGTTCACCTGAATTGGCTAGAAAACCAATTTAATGTATAAAATGTTCAAACGAACCCTGAATAATTCCAATTCTTTTACGACACACATATAGTTGCATGTTCACTCCAGATAAAAGGTCTAGCAATTCAAACACCGTCCATTGCCGCTGTGACCCCATTATGTAATTCAAATCAAGATGAAAAATCAAGTAGATCACACATAGTTTATTACTGGCAACCATGTGAGATGTAGTACAAAATATGTTGGAGCACCGCCGGTGTATAGTACGCCTATGGCTTACGCGAGAAGGTGCGTCGGCTATAGTCCACAGCCGGTGTCTCAAGCACACTAGCTCGCTCCCCAAATATCATTTCACTATTCAATCATCGCCGGCGAAAGATGGGCACGTGGACCCGCATCCTGAGGGCAACTTCGGTGGCCCACTCCGGCGAGAGCGTGGCCTAACAAGGTGCATGAGTGCGGCCGCAATTTGTGACCGGGCGGCAAAGGCAGCCCAAACGGCATTGTTGCTTCTCGTGGCGGCGGCAACATACGCCTCGGGGATAGCAACTGGCGAGAGCGGCACATCAGCTGTCCGTTCTACAACGGTGGCCTTAGCCCTGATGGAGGCCACCCACGACCATGTCAAGGCCGCCCACGCCCAGATCCTGGCGGTCACCACACAAATCGAACGAAGCTTCTCTGACAACGGTCGGCAACCCACGGCCGAAGAGCTGGCAATCGCTGAGAGCGTTCGAGCAGCCGTACGTTCCTTCGCCGCATACCTTGCAACGACAGAGCCCATCCAAGCCTAGATCGCGTCCGCCCATGCCCAGCTCGTGGCGGCCTTTTCCAAAGAGATGGCGGATGCGGATGGCGAGATGCTTGCCGAGTATGGTGTGATGGATGCCATGGAGCCCCTTCCCCAGGAGACCGTCGGGCGCGAGCTGGACATGGAGGCGGCGGCGGAGATCGACGAGCACCAGCCGTAGTAGTACTCTATGTTTTGTTTAATTAATATCGCCGGTCTTTAATTTGTCAGAGTAATGTTTAGGTCAGCTAGCTCTGTTTAATTGCTGAACTTTCTCGATTAAGAAGTGTGGGTGTCATGTAGTCTCCTTTGTGTACCCAAATTATGCAATGACGTGGATGACCACTTTAACCATGGAAGTTCAAACCAAAACTTTTGACTTTCAAACTCATCACACACGGGTTAAGCTATCTGAATCGTTTGTGATGTCCACATATCGTACACAGTTTTGAACAAGGGACCGTGTCTGATGACACTTTGCGCGCCAGTTTTTTGGCTGACGTGATTCCAAATTTTCGGCTTCCGCGAAAATATCTACCTCCCCGCCCCTCCCCCTTACCAAAAGCCACATTTCCCCTATTTCCTCCTTCCTTTCCAAGTTGAAACCTTTACTCCTTGCTTGCAGCACCGCCGCCTCCTCGCCGGCGACCCTCCTTCACGCTGCTCGGCCTCCTCTATCCAGGCAGGTAATCCACACCCGACCCCCATCCTCCTCCTCCTTCCACATCCCACATGCCCCGACCACCGGCGCGAGCGCGACACCTTCCACCCAAATCACCGACCCCTCCACCAAATAAGCACCGGCCTAAGCCATGGTGCACGCAGTATAGCCAGGACCTCAAGGAGAATTTGGCAGCAGAGAAGCAAATCGCGGCCGCACGCGCGGATGAGGTCGCGATGGCTAACATTCATTCCGACCCCCAGATCTTGGAGGAGCACCTTGCCAATTGCTAGCTATGCCGGTTAAGCATGCTCGGTTTACCCGTTGCGTGTGCTGTCCTGCCTTTCCTTCACAAAATCTAGTGAATTGTGCTATCTAATTTCACCATGCAATCTGTTGCTCTAGTGTATATGTTCTATATGTCGTGCAGTGTGGTGCTCACTTATTAACTGTTTGGTTCAATTCTGCAAATGCGATGTTCAATTCTTGAGGCTACAATTTTGTATTGTCTTCCATGTGAGAAATAAATCGAATTTATCTTTACAAAATTGTGGGTGCATTCTGTTATTGTATACCATGTGAGGAATAAATTGAATATGGATGTAGTAAATACATGAGAAACAAACACTATTGCTACAATTGGTTGTAGTTAACTGTTTGGTTAACTCTCTGATCTTCTATTAGGAGTATGTTATATTGTGCAATGTGGTGCTCAGTTAATGTTTGGTTCATTTGTTGTGGTGTTTAGTTGACTGCTTGGTTCAATGTTATATTGTGCAATGTGGTGCCCAGTTAATGTTTGGTTCATTTGTTGTGGTGTTTAGTTAACTACTTGGTTGAATTCTGAAATGCGATGTCCAATTGTTGTGGGTAGAATTTTGTATTGTTATGCATGTGAGGAATAAATCGAATTTGGTTGCACTTAATACATGAGAAACATATACAAGTGCTATATTTCCTAGTTCTTAATCATGCTTGGTTTGGGTAAATGGGTTTTCCGTGTGGCTTCAGTTAATCTGATGAAACTACAATGTGCTTATTTTTCATCAACATATTTTACTGATAGCATGTGAACCCTTACTTAACCTGATAACTAACTACCTTATATGTGTTGCAGGGAAACAATGGGAAGCACTGAGGTTTACAATTGAGGTTAGCACATGCATGGTCTGTTGTCTAATAGCACATTATTATGCAATTGCAGGAACCATTATAATATTTTGGTTTTTAACAATTTGGTCTTGCACATGTAGGTCCTGCTGTCAGAGGTTTTGACCCACTGTTCGACCCTTTTTGCATATGGGAAATGAGTTTTTCGTGAATATCAATCAAATCAAGAAACCCAGAAATATTGTTAGGATAAAGAAATTAGCGACAAAAAACAACAAGATCTTTGTCTGCACAATCAAGAAGACATCAGTTCACTACAAGATGGTACTAACTATTATACCTTGCCTTTTTTTATTCCTTTGCCCCGTTTCCAATATAGAGAAGATATTTATGCACATCCTTGTTTTCGTGCCTTTCCAAAGCAGTTCATCGATGATTACCTCTCAACCCACCTCTATGGTCGAGGGAGGCGAGGAAGGTTTTCATACAACACCCACGCTTCAATATTGAAGTGTTCCTGAAGAGGACGAAAGACGGACGGTCAATCGTCCACAGGCACTGGCCTAAAGTTGCAAAGACCTTCAACATGAATGAAGGCTCAATATTCGCCTTCCGCTTCAGCAGTTTTCTAGATGAGATGCATATGTCTATATACCGTCTATGATGCTAATTTTGAAAGGTTCTACATGTTGCATGTGGAACTTGCTGCTGGTGCATTTGTGTAATGGGGTAGCTGAGTGCTGAAGCTATATCATGTTGTACTATGATGTATTTCAATTATGAAATTCTGCTTCCTCCATATGGAAATGAAATATATTGTGTGCTTAATATGAATGTCCATTAGATTAATAAATGGATTATTAATAATAGGGCAATTAGCTTGCTAATGGCAAATTCGCATGATAATTGGGTTTTGATATTGCAAACGGTTGTTGAAAAAATACCGTGGGCGATGACCTCAGGCAACGCACACAGTTTCTAGGAATAAACCGTGTTGGATCAATGAACAATCACACACGACTTTCTCTTGAAAACTGTTTGCGTTAGGCCACCTTGCGCAAACGTTTACCACATAAAAATTGTGTGTCATGGACAGCCTTTGCCACACAGTTTCTTCTACGGACCGTGTGTGCTACATTCAATAACGCAAATGATTTAACGGGAAAATTTGTGTGTGATGTACCTGTGAACGGAAACGTTTTCCTTGGAGCGACTATGTGGGATGTGCATACGAACGGAAATGTTTAGCGGGGACTAACTGTGTGGGATGTACTTGCGACCGGAAACAATTTCACCGTATAATTGTATTTTTTTAGCTCTACTGTACGTATTTCCGTATTTGAGTGCTCGCCGGTCGCACACGACCTCATTTTTCCGAACGTGTGTGCCAGAAGGGCATATCCCTGACGGTTTCTGGGTCGTGTGGGAAGGACCCCCCCTATCGCCCACACTCACTTGGCGACGGTTCCAAATGCCGTCGCGGAAAGGGGTAAAAAACTGTTTGTTTAGGACCGACACACACTAGTGGGGGGCCAACCACGGGAATGAATCCAAGAGGTAGAGAGCTAGGATAGTTAACGAGATCGCGTCGCTTGACGCCCAGGAAGATGTCGGGCCATTCTCAGAAGGTGAATGGGCTCACAGTGCCCTAGAAAACCAAGTCCTCGCGATTCTTCGCGCAGAAGAAGAAGAATGGCGTCGTAGGGGCGCGTCAAATGGGTTACTAAAGGAGATGAAAACACCAGTTACTTCCACGCGTATGCAAACGGTCGGAAAAGCAAATGCTCCATTTTGCATTACCAATCTAACAATGGCCTCCTTCTGACCCATAATGAAATACTTAGCCATATTTATGAGTTTTTCATTGGCCTTTTGGAGACGGCTGATGAAAAGATTCTCTGGCAGCGGGAGGATTTGTGGGATCCAACGGAGCGAGTATCGCAGGAGGAGAATGATGGGCTTGATTGCCCTTCCTGCCGGAAGAGATTGACAAGGCCTTGACCGATATGAAGACGTACATGGCGCTCGACCCTGATGGGTGGCCCGTGAAGTTTTTCAAAAAGTTTTGGCCGTGCATGAAGCACCTCTTCTATGAGATCATGAACGGGTTTGCCCTAGGAACACTTGATTTGTCCCGCCTAAACTACAACACTATTAATTTGATCCCTAAGGTTAAAGGTGTAGACAACATTAGATTGTTTAGGCTTATCACTCTCATTAATATTCCACTCAAAGTGTGTGCGAAAGCGCACGCCACTCGCTTGGTGCCTATTACACAACGAGTGATTAGCAGAAGCCATATCGCCTTTCTTAAGGGTCGTAACATTCTAGAAGGGCCAATAGTGCTACTGGAGATTGTCCATGAGCTCAAGCGCACCAAGAAGAAGGGTGTCCTGCTCAAGCTCGATTTTGAAAAAGCCTATGACTGTGTGAACTGGGAGTTCATTTGGGAGGTCCTCCTCAAAAAGGGTTTTGAGGCAGGTTTCGTCCATCGTATCATGCACTTAGTCAGTAGCGAACATACGACGATTACAATAAACGGTGAAATGGTCAAGTTTTTCCGCAACAAAAGGGGCCTCCGCCAAGGATACCCAAGCTCCCCGCTCATTTTTAACTTTGTTGCGGATGCCTTGTCTGTCATGCTTGCCAAAGCAAGAGCTATGGGTCACATCAAAGGGTTGGTGCCCCACCTCATCCCCGGTGGGTTGACCCACTTGTAGTACGCAGATGATATGATGCTCCTCTTTGAGCCATGCGACCATAGTATTGCCTCGATCAAGCTATTGCTCCTTGCTTTCGAGATTTTGTCGGGGCTAAAAATCAATTTCCTAAAAAGCGAAGTCATCGCCATAGGGATGGGCGATCAGGATAGTGTGCGGTGGCCAAATTACTCAATTACAAGCTAGGGGGCTTCCCAACCAAATACCTTGGCCTCCCGATCTCCCACCAGAAGTTGCCGATCTCTGAATGGGAACCTTTATACGACAAAGTTGCCAATAGGGTAAGCCCATGGAGAGGGGTGTTTATGTCTTCAGCGGCTAGATTGATGCTCACAAACTCGAGCCTCTCCTCACTTCCACTTTTTACAATGGGGGTGTTTGTTCTCACGGATGGAGTCCACGTGAAACTAGACACCCCTTGCTCCTGATTCTTTTGGGAAGAAACCGGAATTAAACGCAAATACTATCTGGTCAAGTGGGCGGTGTGTAGGCAAAAAAATCGGGGGCTTGGGGATTACTAACTCCAAGCTAATGAATGTAGCTCTTCTAACAAAATGGTGGTGGCATCTTGCCCAAAACAAGTTGGGACTCTGGGTGGATCTCCTCCGGGCGAAATACTTCCCGGACGGGAACCTGTTCAAGGCCAAGTCGTCCGGTTCTGCATTTTGGAATGGGATCCAAGCGGTTAGACCGGCTTTCTTGTTAGGGCTTATTTTAGCGTTAATAATGGCATGTCCACACGGTTCTGGCTCGATAGCTGGTTGGGTCAGACACCGTTGTGGCAATCCCACACAGCAATCTTCCAACTTGCCACTGACACAAATATTTTAGTGGGCGAGGCCCTTAGGTCTTACCCTCGAGCGATACACTTCATACGCACCCTCGATCGGGCTGAAGAGGCCAGCTAGGCCGACCTCGTGGTCATGCTAGGTGGCCGACAGCTTAGCTTGGAGGTTGATGTTGTTGCCTGGAGCCTGCACTACAACAAATACACATCAATGACATTTTGGGCTGAACGAATATTTTTTCTGTCACGCTTATGACACTTCTATGACGATAATTGTGACAAAACCGGGTATCATCATAGATGCGGTGTGCTCCTACCTCGATGTCAAAAAATCATGACAGAAACTAGGCTTTTCGTCCTGGGCGGGCCGGAGACGCAGCTGCATGACATTCTTTGGGTCGTCCATGATGGAAAAATCGTGGTAGAAGCGAGGGCGAGGAAAATATCAGGGAGTTCCTAGTTACGGTGGGTGGTCAGGGCCGAGCGATGCGCGTTTCTCTCACACACGTACGTGCGTGGGTGCGAGGCGTTGGGCTCTAACTGAACCCAAGCGAGGCGTTCGCCTACTGAACCTGAGTGATTGCACTGCAGGCTACGCGTTACTGAACCCAAGCGACCGATCGATCCCTGGCTGTTAACTGAACCCGATCGAGTGATTCCTTCGCTACTACTGCAAACTGAAGCCGATCGAACCTGCTGCCTCTTGATGAACAGTGAGCGTTGTTGGGGGTTGGATAAACAGTTCCCGGTGGGGGTTGGATGAACAGGACCCCGTGGTAGTAGAGGTTGTTGCCGCTGGATGAACATGACCCCATGGGCTGGTTGAACAGTAGCCGGCGGAGGGCTGTATGAACACCCATGGATGGGTGGTTGAACAGTAGCCGGTAGAGGAGCGGTGGAGGCTGGATGAACATGAGCCCGTGGATGAATAGTAACTGGTAGAGGCAGGAGGGAGACGTCGTGGATGAATAGTCATAGGTGGAGGCTGGAGGAGGTCGACGGTGGATGAACAGTAGCCCGTGGAGGCTGGAGCGAGGCAGTAGACGGTGGATGAACAGTAGCCCGTGGAGTCTCGTTTTGTTGTACGCCACACCCCTCCCTAGGAACATGACCCCCGTTTCGGCCGTAGGAGGTCGAAGAGAAGTCCGTTTCCTCCGTTTTATGGTACGCCACACCCCTCCCGGCGAACAGGATTCCGTTTCGACTGTAGGTGATCAAACACAAGGCAATTTCCTCTGTTCTACGGTACGCCAGGCCTTGTTTCGGCTGTTCAGTCCAAGCCGGTTGGCTCCCGATGAACACGTTCCGTTGCCTCCCGATGAACACGACGACACAGTTTCTCTGTTCCGACCCAGCTGGTTGGCTACCGACGAACAGGACGCCGTCGCTGCCTCTCCATGTACACGAGCCCTGGCCGTACGTATGCGTGAGTAGGCGTTCGAGACCCCACCCGTATGTATGTATGTGACCGTATTTACTTTCTTGCACCATGGCTGTACGTACATGTACACGATATTGACGGGACTGTGTGACATGCTACGTGCGCGCCTCTACTATGACACGTGCCCTTCCTTACTCGGCCATGGTTCATCGCTGCAGCCTGCAGACAGACCGATCATATGTACATACATGTTCGCGACCAGAATGACAATGCTACATATGCTTCGACCAGGTGGGTCCCGACTGTCAGGGAGGATAAGGAGGCACTTCCTTGCATGCGAAGATGTAGCTAGTGGGTCCCAGCAGTCAGGGGGGAAACATTTTTTCACAAAATACGGTGGCCCATCTGGTGGGTCCCTACTGTCAGGTGGAGGAAGCATTATTTTGCACGTAATAAGGAGGCACTTCCTTGCTACGGCCATGGACCCAGCTATCAGCCTCTCCATGTATAGTACTCTTCCGATGGAAGTCGTTCCTTGACCACATTGACCACGCCGCTCGAGAGCACCAAGGCGGTGGATGATGGCAAGGCCTAGGAAGGGGACGACACAGAGTCGAGGAAGGCGTGGCAGTGGATGCCCATGCGGAGAGGAGTACGAGGGTTCACTCGTTCGGCTGCGGTGTGAGGCTGTCATCGCCGCAGAATAACAGGGGGTGTGGGTGACTAGAGGGATGGCCAGGCCAGCGGTGGGAGTAGTAGGGGGCAGTGAGGCCTCTGTGGCAGCACATTCGGCCACGGGAGGCAGGAGCAGGCGACACGACCGGCGCTGGTTTGGGCGGCTGGAGCAAGAAGACCAGAGGTTGAAGAAGCATTACGGCAGTTGGGTGGACATCGTACGGTCACTGGAGCTAGAATCGTTCATATTGACTAAGTTGACAAAGCCCTCCGTCCGTGTCAACTTAGTAGGCCCACAAGTCAGCCTCCCACCATGGTGGGTCCCAGCTAGCAGGGGGTATTCATTTTTTTTGTGCGTAATAAGGAGGCACTTCCTTGCGTGCGAAGATATAGCTTGTGGGTCCGAGCTATCAGTGGAGGCGGGGGGGACGTTTTTTTGTGAAATACAGAAGCCGTTTTGGTGGGTCCCAGCTATCAGGTGGAGGAATCATTGGTTTGCGCGTAATAAGGAGGCATTTCCTTGCGTCCGACCGTGGACCCAGCTTTCAGCCTCTCCACATGCAGTCCACTTCTGATGGATGTCGTTCGCTGACCACGTTGACCATGCCGTGCCGAGAGCACCAGGGCGGTGGACGACGGCGAGGCCTAGGAAGGGAACGACATGGAGCCAGGGAAGACTCGGTAGTTGTTTCCCATGCGGAGGGGAGTCCGAGGGATTACTGGTTCGTCTGTCGTCGCCGGAGAATAACACCAGGTGTGGGTGAGTAGAGAGATGGCTAGGCCAGCTATGGGAGTATGGTGGGGTGGTGAGGCCTGCGCGGCAGCACAGCCGGCTGCGGGAGGAGGGAGCAGGCAGTCCCGCGGCGCTTGTTTGAGCGGCTGAAGCAGGAAGAGCAGAAATTGAAGAAGCACGACGGCCGTTGGATGGACATCCAACAGTCACTGCTCTCGTGTGTTGACTAAGTTGACACGGCTTTGCGTGTGCATCAACCTTTTTTTAGGAAAACGTACGTGTCAGCCTATAGTAGGCGCACAAGTCAACCTCAAATGTGTGGAAAATTGCATACAACCTATCTACCATTATTTCTAATAATTTACAACCCATCTGCTAATTCTTAAAGATTTTTTGGAGCCCATCTTCTTTTTGTTACCATTACAGCCCATAGTGTGTCCATGGTTAAAAATTATACGAATTTTTGCATATTTCGGTGCGGTCAACTGTTTTTAATCCCGAAATTTCAAGTCACATTCAAACTAATTTGAAAAATAAATTTATATAAATATAAAATCCAAATAATAGTCCACGCATAAAAATCAATGGAATTAAAATCTTGTAATAAAAAAATTGAAACTAATTCCAGGTTTGGTGAGTTTTAAAAATGTACAGCCATTTCTCATTACTGATAGCCCATTTTCTGGGCAAGCTGAATGAAACTCTCCTCGTCTTGAAAGATTTGCAGCCCAGCAGGGCTGACAAAGCAAGTAGGCCTCGTTTGGGTATTTCTTAAAAAAAAGTAGAACTGGGCTTAGCCATTTTCAGCAAGAAAAAATCACAACTGGGCTCATGATGTGGTAAACATAAATAAAACCCTGGCTAGACGGGCCACAACCCCCGCACAGCCCTGTTGTTACCCTGATCCTTCACTAAAACTAGTACAAATAACAACTGCTTGTTCGTAGAAAAAAGTAAATAACAGCTGCGACCTGCTTTGGAGTCCACAGTGTCGACCGCTGGTTGTGTAATTCTCTCGCTTATTGACTACGTTGACAATGGCACGAGCCCTAGATGTCCAACCATTAGGAGGAACCATTTTTGGGCTTGTAATAACGGGCACTTGCTTGTGTAACGCCATGACCCTGGTGGGTCCCTACTGTCATCCTCTCCACGTACAGTCATCTCCTTGTTCCTCTCGGTTGTTGACGACGTTGACAACACAAGAGGGCGGTGCATCGTGCATGATGAGCGAACCAAGGCAGAGGACGACGGCGAGGCCTCGAACGGAATGAACAGGAGCCGTGGAAGATGCGTCGGTCCAGTCGCAGATGGAGGGGAGTACGAGGGTTGACTAGTTCGGGTGCGGGTGCGTGTTGGGGCTGACGTCGCTGGAGAATAACAGGATGTGTGGGGGAATAGAGGGAGGGGCTGGCCAACGTTGGAGGGTACAGTAGGGCGGCGGAGGCGCAGCCAGCTGTGGGAGGCGGGAGCAGGCGGAACCGACGGGGTGGTTTGGTTTGGGCGGTTGGAGGAAGAAGACAAGAGATAGAAGATACACGACAGATGTTGGATTTCAATCCAACGGCTGGTAGGAAGAATCGTTTGTTGACTCTTAGCTAGTAAGTCGACACCACCTTGGATAGGCTTTTTCCTCGTGGGTCCCAAATGTCAGAATCCAAATCTGTCACGGTCATGCAGCCTTTCTTATGAAAATTTACAGCCCATTTGGTGTGATATTTCAAAATAAGTTTGTGTGTGCTGGTGGGGGTTAATCACCTGGGTTCTGTAATGCATAGTGAGCTCAAGCAGCCGGCGAGAGTGATTCCCTTGGTTGGGATTTGTTACAATATTTCACTCTTAATTAAACGAATGGAAAGCCATTTGCCTTGTTTCAAAGAAAATATGACAGTCACAGCTGAGTTGAAAAGGGCAACAACATCTAACTCCAGCTTACAAACTGTACAAAAGCACGAGGGTTAATTGTTCATCATGTTTAGAAAAACCTAGATTGAAAAGGGAAACAACATCTAACTCCAGCACTGTTTTCGGCAGTCACAGTCAAATGGATCGGTCAGGTGCATAGAATGAACATCCTAAGTTGTAAAATTTACTGGATTATGACCACAAGATGTTGTAAATAGAAGCCTGACACGTTTAGAAGCTCTTTTGTCCACCTGAAACTCCTTTTTTTTGCTCTTCGACATACCCATCCGTCAAAACCATGCTGCTGATAAACTTAAGCCTGATGGACAATAGTAACCTCGCATTCAACAAGAAGAATGTGACAAATCTAGTGTTTGCATGGTTGGCTACATATCGTTCTAGCGTTATTGTCTTCAATCGAGTGTCATGATAAGTGAGAAAATACCGTCCTGCTTACGAATCCACCGATTGGTTATAACTTTCTTACCCTGTCCTGTTGCCTAAATAGACATGAAGATTGAAAACTGTTAAGGTCTAAAAAAAGAGTGTTGAAAGAGCAACAACTAAATGGTTAATTCTAGTACACTATATGTGGGCTTCCAATGTGCGTGAAATTATCACCTTTATATACAACTTCTCCAGACATGCAAAGCATTGCAGCAAGCCACTAATCTTGTTCAGATCAAAACTATTCATTTGGATATATAAGATCTTGACAGAATCCAACACCATTGATAGGCTATCCATGGAGAAACTCTTCATTGAGCACATAACATAATATTAGTACAAAATGTGTACTCCAAGACTATATATAACTTATGCGCAGAAATTTAAAATGCAGCTTATGGTTACAAGCGTAGATGGTAACATACAATACCTGAAGAACTGTGGAGCCAAACACCATCTTGAAATGAGCACAGAGATCATGTATTACACCCAAGGTCTCCAGTTTAGACGCAGAGAGGATGGTTATTTGCGACGGTGAATAACTAGAATCAAGGATCAACCTTTGAAGTGAAGGGGCATCTTGGATGGTGAGTTGTCTTCCGTCAAAAGAAATTCCAATTCTTACAAGGTTAGGCGACTTTATTTGGAGACAACCGATTCTAACTATGAAAACAAGCACCAAGCACTCCAGGTGGCAAGCTGGAGTGGATGATGTTGTGCAATGAGGCCTCCAATATACGAACCCGCACAAGTGAAAGCTTTTTGATAAATGGGAGTCGAAGGTTTAGTACAGATTATGCGGTAGGTAGCATAAGCGCAAAAGGTGTCGGTGTGGAGAGAGGAGGAAAACCGCGAGATGGACATCGGTGCTGAGGGCACAAGTACATGGCCTTCGGTATCTGTTAGGTGATTTCATGGGGAATAGTAGAACTCAAGCAGCTGTAGTTTGGTGAATTCAGGGGATTTTAGCCAGGCGTCCACCGTGCAGGGCATGGTATGCTTGCTCAGGTAGGATGACGGGATGCAGAGGCTTTGAACGGAGCCCTGGTGGGAGGAGATGATGGCTCTGGGGAGTTCAAAATCATTGAAGAGAGATAGCTGACGACAGTCAAGATTAAAGGGGCATGGCGCACCATAGAGGGCGCCACCAAATTAAGAGGACTTGGGTGCGGCAGCAATCCTTGGTGGGGAGAGCGAGATGATCCCCCCAAGGATGGCGTCCGGGAGATCGCTGATGCAGTCCACCCGAGATTCTACGGGTTCCTGGGATCTGGTGGGGGCGGGCTCGCCACTTCTCCCCGTGCTGCCGGGTGCGGGATCTACAACAGGCATCGCCGCTAGTGGGAGCCTCATCTTCTTGGCACTGGGTTCAGCCGACTCCATTTTCCTCGAGGGCATCGCGTAGAGCTCACAGATTTGAGCAGAGTAACGAATGACGAGCCTAGTTGTAGTGTGAGTGAATAAGAAGGGGAGCTGGGGGTTTTCTGTAGTAGTGAGGAAGAAGGGAGTTGGGGTTTTCTATAGGAGTGAGGTGAGGAATTTGGAGGTACGAGTGGAGCGAGCTGATGTGAGGTGGGTGGGAGTGAGGAGGAAGAAGGGCACCCAGGTTTTTTGGGGGGCGGTGTGCTGGGTGTGGGTAGCGCCTCTCATTAAGTAAATATATGGGCTTTTGAATTGATTTTATTATTTACTAGGTTGAATGGGCTGTTTTGTCTTCGGCCCAGAGAAACAATTACTACTAGTACAGTGGAGACACTCGACAGCTACCCAGAAAAACAATTACTACTAGTACACTGGATACACTACCGCTTCTGGATCCTCTGAGGTCATCGAAACGTCTCCCTCTACTGAATGCCTTTTTACTTTTGTTCACCGACATGCGGGCCATGCAGCACGCGGGCCCAAATGCCATCCACCAAATTAGAAGGCAGTATGCAAGTGGAGAGTCACCCCAGTTGTAGAGTGGCAGTAACAAGCGGTCGTATCACAAAACCCCACCTCCCCGCAGTCTAAGTTTGACAGACGAAGCAACCATCGTTTCACTCTTCGCTGAATCCCCTTCTCCCTAACCGTCTTCGAGAAAGCCAACACTCGCATCTGCCACTGTTCTTCTCTCCCAATGAAGGGAAGGTAAGCGGATCTGTGATGTTGGTATATTTTCGTTCAGAGAAAAAAAAGAACTTTTGCAAAGGAGTAACCGATCCTCACTCTCTTTTTTATTTCATTGTCATTGCGACTGTGTTTTCCTTTCTGTGGTCTCATAGTATTCATCAGTTTCATGATGGACCAAGGAGAACCAGGCAAAGATCTGCCAATGTTGGAGCAGACGCGGGAGGCTGATCCCACAAGACAGAGAGCTCCAAGAAGATGGAGGCAGCCACCGAGCCGACCCGAGATACGCTCACGACCACTACTGAGATGGTCAACGCCTCGTTTGAGGTTACAGCCCCCGTGGCCCTGCAGGACTAGTTTTCCCCCTTCGAGGATGTGCCCCCCCCCCCCCCCACTGAGCTGCCCAAGATGATTTTCTTCTTCGCCGATCTTGATTGTGGTTTTTCTTCTAAGTATGTGGTGATGAATAATGCAAAAAATTATTAGCTTTGATGCCATGCTACCTTCTCCGTCATGCATACTTTTGACTCTACATAGTGGTTTAAATAACTTGTGTTTCTTATACTGGAAAGTTCAGAATTTGTTTATGTGTCAATTAGAGCCCTGATGCAGACAAGGATTGTGTGGTTGTACATGTCACTCGCTATGAGGCAGATGACCTGAATATATGCACTGGGAAAACAGAGTTCTTAGGATGTTGGATCCTGGGCCATTTGCGCTTATACCAATGTCGAGGTGTATTCCAGCCTCACTATTGTCAGGCATGTCGTCCAGAGTGTATTGAAGCACAAGAAGTTCAAAGCTACTCCTTCGTTTGTGAGGCATACTGTTCTTGTCAAGCTTACGCAGGAAGATGATGTGGCATGCCTCCACAAACAAGTTTATGAGTGGCAAGTGAGGGAGTCCTGGATTATGGGGTCCTCGGGTGTCCGGGCTATGTAACATGGGCCGGACTGATGGGCCATGGATATACAAGATAGAAGGCCTTCCCCCGTGTCCGGATGGGACTCTCCTTTGCGTGGATGGCAAGTTTGGCATCTGGATGTATAGTTTCCTTCCTCTATAAACCGACTCTGTACAACCCTAGGCCCCTTTGGTGTCTATATAAACCGGAGAGTTTAGTCCGTATAAGCTATCAGAATTTACATAGGCTAGACATCTAGGGTTTAACCATTACAATCTCGAAGTAGATCAACTCTTGTAACCCCTATACTCATCAATGTCAATCAAGCAGGAAGTAGGGTATTAACTCCATTAAGAGGGCCCAAACCTGGGTAAACATTGTCTCCCCTTTGTCTCCTGTTACCTTCGATCCTCAGACGCATAGTTCGGGACCCCCTACCAGAGATCGGTCGGTTTTGACACTGACATTGGTGCCTTCATTGAGAGTTCCTTTGTGTCGTCGATAGAAGGATCGAGGCTCGCCTAGTCATTAATAACAGAATCACCTCTGGAGGGGCCCTAGCTCCCGGGCAGATCCTCCAGCTCGGTGGTTTTGACATGGGTGCCCGCTTGGCCGTTAAGCCAAAAGCGGCCCCTCAAATCGCCAAACATCATCTCTGCATCGGCCTCAAACACTCCCAAAAGATGGATCCGGCAGATGTCTCGTCTTTGAATGAACTGCTAGATCGCAATGCCGCCCTGGGGGTCGCAACAGACTATGATCAGATTGGGCTTAAACCTGGTCAGTGGGAAATCAAGTCCCCACCGATCACCCATCTGGTAGCGGTCGTGGAGGACCAAGCCGAGAATACTTCTCCCCTAAGTTAAGAACAAGCTATGTTTGGATTTACGAGCCTCATGAGCCGATACCCATCTTCGGGAAGAGACCTCATGTCCTTCGAACATAGAACCAGGCGTTGAGCCCCAAAGCCACTAGGACACTCCGAATCCTGAGCTGGTGACCTCGGAAATTCTTCAAACTCCGGATGCAATAGTGGGCCAGGGTTTGGATTTTAGCCCGCCCACCCACCACAAGCAATATTCCCCAAGCAATTCAGGCCCCCCAGGCGTATGCGACCTAATGTATGTGCGGCAGCAACCTGAGGAAATGGTCCATCACTTCTGGGACGGATTCCTCCTTGTTAAAAACAAGATTAAAGATTGCAGCGACAACGACGCGATTTCAGTATTCTATCGCAACTGTATGGACGAGGGAATCCTCAATGCCCTCAACCGCCGCCGCATACTGCACTTTGCAGATTTGGCATACATCATACAGAAGTACTGCGCAATGGAAAGCACCTGGAAAACCCAGACAGCCCGGTGGTAACCTCCTGCCTTTAAGCAGCCCACCGGACGGACAAAAAGGATGCACCCTTACGGGCACCCGATCATTATATCATGGACAAAAAATCAAGAACTTCACGAGACACAGAACTGTCCTTGACGACCTCTTGACAAATCCTGTCAGATACACACGACACCGAATACCGAACCAACACATAGCCTTCGGGTATGTTGGGTACTCCAGGAGGTGGCTAAGAGCGGCGAGGCCATCCTCACCAACATCACTCCAGAGAGGCACTCTTCGGAGGAAGCCGATCTCAATGTTTTTACAGTCTTCGAGACCTTTTCCTCCAACAACCGGTGCAAAAGGGCATTACGCCACCTCGCCAAACTCAACCAGGTAGCCGCAATAAATCCTTGGGACAATATGGCGATAACTTTCACCGCCGATGATGAGCCAAGGGCCAGATCAGTCCGAGCACCAGCCGCCTTGGTCTTAAACCCAATTGTGGATGGCTTTCAGCTCACTAATGTGCTCATGGACGGCGGCAGCAGACTGAACCTCATCTATGAAGATATGCTCCAAAAAATGCAAATGGACAAAAGTCGTATTGAGCAAAGCGGCACCACCTTCCGAGGCATTATCCCCAGTCGAGAAGCACGAAGCTCGGGGAAGATTAAACTTGACGTCGTATTTGGCACGCCGGAGAACTACAGGTCCGAAGTGTTGCTCTTCCACATGGCACCTTTCAACAGCGGATATCACGCCCCGTTGGGGCGAGACGCATTCACACGCTTTCAAGCCATACCCCATTACGGGTACATGAAGCTCAAAATGCCAGGTCCTATTGGAGTTATCACTATCACTAGTGATCCGGATATAGCACTCCGCGCCAAAAGCAAAACTGCATCCCTGGCACTCAAGGTGCTATCCGAGGCCCTCGCGGCCGAGTAGCTAACCACCCTGTGCTCCACAGTGGACAAGGATGATGTGATCCTCGATAAGAGGCCCAAATCCACTTCCTTCAAGCCAGCAGACGAAATAGTCAAATTTCAAGTACACCCGACGGATCCTAACAAAATAGCAACCATCGGAGCACAGCTGGATCCAACGATCGACGCTGCTCTAAGAGCGTTCCTGCACGAGAATTGGGACATCTTCGCCTGGCATCCTTTGGATATGCGAGGAATCCCATGCAGACTGGTCGAACATAGCCTCAACATAATAAAGGAGTTTAAACCAGTCAAGCAAATGCTGCGGCTATTTTCCGAACCCAAGCGACATGCTATGGGGGAGGAGCTAGCCAAACTACTTGAAGCCGGGTTCATCAACGAGATCGAACACCCGGACTGGCTAGCAAACCTGGTCATGGTGCCAAAGAAGGACAAATCCTGATGCCTTTGTGTCGATTTCAAAGACCTCAACAAGGCTTGCCCTAAGGACCCCTTCCCGGCCCCGCATTGACCAAATCATTGACGTGACTGCAGGACACGGTTCACTGTGTTTCCTCAACGCATACTTCGGATACCATCAAATTAAGATGAAGGAATCCGATCAGGCCGCACGGCATTCATTACTCCGTATGGGCCTTTTTTGCTTCAACACTATGCCTTTCAGACTCAAAAATGACGGCGCCACTTACCAACACATGATTCAGACATGCTTGCAAAAGCAAATTGGCAAGACGGTGGAGGCATACGTAGATGATGTATTCATCAAAACTAAACATGTCAAATCATTGGTGGACGACTTACGCCTTACATTTGACAACCTCCGAACATATGACATATGGCTCAATACGAAAAAATGTGTTTTCTGTGTTTCGGCCGAAAAGCTGCTCGGGATCATTGTTTCCAATAGAGGAATCTAAGCAAACCTAGCCAAAATCCGAGCCCTGTCACAATAGGCAACGCCAACAGACCTAAAGCAGGTCCAAAAACTAGCGGGGTGCGTGGTAGCTTTGAGCCGCTTTATATCCAGATTGGGACAAAAGGCACTGCCACTTTATAGCCTGCTTCGACGTACCGACCACTTCGAGTGGACGGATGCGGCAACAACATGATTGGAAGAAATAAAAACTTTGTTAGCAACACTATCAAAAGATAGCGTATGCGGTCTTTATGTCATCTCGGAAACTACAGCACTACTTTCAACAATGTTCGATCACGGTGGCTTCCAAAGTACCACTCAATGACATCATAAACAAACGGGATGCCATCGGCCGCGTTGCCAAATGGGCTATCGAGCTCCTACCATTTAAATTACGTACAAGCCATGCCGAGCTATTAAATCCCAGGTGTTGGCCGACTTTGTCGCCGAATGGACAGAAGCCGAACTCCCTAAAGAGTACAACACATCCTCCAACTAGGTGATGTACTTCGACGGCTCTAAAATGCTAGCCGGACTGGGGGCTGGGTGTCATCCTAACATCCCCTACAGGGGACACAGTCCTTTATGTATTACAAGTAATGTATATGAACTCCAACAATGCAGACGAATATGAGGCACTACTGCATGGTCTCCGGATGGCTGTTTCTATGGGCATACAATGCCTCGAGGTGCGTGGGGATTCGAATCTCGCAATATCCCAAATAAATGGAGAATTCGATGCAAAGGATCCAAAGATGGCGGCATATGGCAACACCGTACTCAAAATATCAGCTCGGTTTGAGGGGCTCGAGTTTCACCATGTGGCTCGAGACAGCAATCAAGCAGCGGACATCCTTGCTCGAATGGGCTATAAACGCGACCCTGTCCCAATTGACACCTTTGTGGAAAGCCTTTTTAAGCCATCCGTGGTATGGCAGGACGAGAGCGGAAATACTAATCCGAAGCCGATCACACCCTCAGATTGCCGAACTCAATTCTAATATCATCGGGGGCTCGGGCACCGAAATGACACCTTCCGCCCATGAAATCATGGTTGTAATCGCTCCATGGGCTGAACCTTTACTGGCATACCTTAATAGGCAAGAGCTCCCTAATGACCAGAATGAGGCATGTCGCATCGTTCGACGCTCAAAAGCCTACAAAGTTCATGAAGGAGAACTCTACAAGAAAAGTACTACTGGAGTTCTTCGAAGATGTATCTCCGAAGAGGAGGGATGACGACTTTTGGCTGAAATACATGCGGGTCTCGACGGCCATCACACCGCAGCTCGGGCCCTCGTAAGTAAGGCCTTCCATACAGGTTTCTTTTGGCCCACGGCCTGAACAGATGCACATGCCCTTGTACAACGTTGTGTCGGATGCCAGCTTTTTGCCAATCAAAGCCATATGCCCCCACTGCCCTAAGAACAATCCCCATTACTTGGCCTTTCACGGTCTGGGGGCTAGACATGGTCGGACCCCTTAAAGGGGGTAGCCATAAGAATAAATATTTTCTGGTAATGGTGGATAAATTCACTAAGTGGATAGAGGCCAAATCAGTAAAAACGGATGAAGCCGTACCGGTGATCGACTTTATATCTTGTGTTGTACACTGTTATGGTGTCCTGCACAGCATTATTACTGACAACGTCTCTAATTTCATGGCCGATGAGGTGAAAAATTGGTGTGCTAACCTGGGCATTAAGCTCGATTACGCCTCCGTATATCACCCTCAAACAAACGGTCAGGTCGAATGGGCTAATGGCCTGATAATGAGCGGCATCAAACCCAGACTAGTGCGATCCCTAAGGGAGTCGGATAAACACTGGGTCGAGGAACTCGATTCCGTACTCTGGGGGCTGCGGACCATGCCTAATCGCACGACCGGATACACACCTTTCTTCATGGTGTACAACACAGAGGTTGTCTTGCCCTGCGACATTATTCATGAATCACCTCGAGTGCGCATGTATGAAGAGCGAGAAGCCAAGCTCGATCGGCAGGATGACCTAGATGACCTAGAGGAGGAGCGCGATGTTGCAAAAGCCCGTTCCACATTTTATCAACAACAGGCTCGGAGATACCAAAGCAGAGAAGTGCGGGCAAAGACTTATAACGTCGGTGAGCTCGTTTTACGCCTCCCAGAGAACAAAAAGGACAAGCTGAAACCAAAATGGGAAGGTCCCTTCATTATAGATGAAGTTCTCACTGGAGGAGCCTACCGCCTTCGCAATGCATCGAATAATCGCTTAGAGCCGAACCTTTGGAACGCTGCTCGGCTTCAAAGATTCTACGCATAAGTCCGTCCACACTTCTTATTCGTTCCTTTGTCTCCACTTCAATTTTTTTTTTTTTTATACATTTTCCGTGATGTGTTCGGATAAGCCGAACACTTGAGGGGTACACATCCTTAAAATGAAAACACCTCACCATGACTGGGGGCTTCTATAAGTAGAAGCTTATTATTATCCCGAGCCTAGAGCTCACAATATATGTGTCGTTTGCTGATATACATCGTTTTTGCCATTATATGCACCTCTATGACTTAAGTTTTTGCCAAGCTGGGTTGCATTGCTCCTGTGGTTATGCCCTATGTTCCCGATTGTTCGGCTAGGGCATAAAGGGAGTACATCTGCGATTGTTACAACCGGGTTATCCGGACATGCACCTCAGACGGGTGAAGTCGAAAGCTAGCGTTCTTAAGGGAATAATTGGCGGCAATCAAACGACAGATTGTTGCCATATTACAACCACTTTAAGCACTGCGAGACAGTTCTCCATATTATGGATCACACACCCCGGCACGTGTAATCATAGTATGCCGACCCAAGGAAAAGAACCCTTAACGGAACTATTTTCCTTGGAAGATGTTTCTTACATACGTAATATAACATACATCCTAGATTGGTAGTTCTTGCAATGGGAGAAGTGCTTAGCTTTGGGTTCAATCTTGCGGTGTACTTTCCCAATGACAGTAAGGGCAGCAAGGCACGTATTGTATTGTTGCAATCGAGGATAACAAGATGGGGTTTTTATCATATTGCATGAATTTATCCCTCTACATCATGTCATCTTGCTTAAGGCGTACTCTGTTTTCATTAACTTAATACTCTAGGTGCATGCTGGATAGCGATCGATGAGTGGAGTAATAGTAGTAGACGCAGGCAGGAGTCGGTCTACTTGTCTCGGACGTGATGCCTATATACATGATCATACCTACATATTCTCATAACTATGCTCAAATCACAATTGCTCAACAGAATTCGCTCACCCACCGTAGAATACTTATGCTCTTGAGAGAAGCCACTAGTGAAATCTATGGCCCCCGGGTCTATTCTCATCATATTAATCTTCCTACGCTTTATTATTGCTTTGCTTTTTTACTTTGCCTTTTATTTTACTTTGCATCTTTATACTAAAAAATACCAAAAATATTATCTATCATCTCTATCAGATCTCACTCTAAAGTAAGTGACCGTGAAGGGATTGACAACCCCTATTCACGTTGGTTGCGAGGAGTTATTTGCTTTGTGTAGGTACGAGGGACTTGCGCGTGGCCGCCTACTGGATTGATACCTTGGTTCTCAAAAAACTGAGGGAAATACTTACGCTACTCTGCTGCATCATCTTCTCCTCTTGGGGAAAACCAACGCAAGCTCAAGATGTAGCAAGAAGGATTTCTAAGCGCCGCTGCCGGGAGTCTACGCAAAAGTCAACATACCAAGTACCCATCACAATCCCTTATCTCTCGTGACTACATTATTGGCCATGTGCCTCTCGTTTTCCTCTCCCCCACTTCACCCTTGCCGTTTTATTCGCCCTCTCTTTTCCGTTTGCCTTCCCGTTGCCATGGCCGAATCAAAAAGAACTAAGGGTCCTTTCCAGGGTTCTAGTACCTTGGATAACCCCTCTATCCTCTCTAAGCTCATAAATAATGATGCTACAGAAAGACCCACCGGGGTTACCAATGAGAGCTTAAACAATTTTGATGAAGATGACTCTGGAATTTTTCGTTATTTACTTGATGAGTCTTTAAAAGATGCTTGGGATAGGTTACTTAGGATTCGGGCTAGCTATGTACCACAATATCAAATTGAGGTTTACTTAAAAATTTTCTATGTTGGATTGCCCGCTTCTTTCAAACAAGTTCTAGACTCTATTTTTGATGAAGGTTTTCTTGAAGGGGACGCTATAGATACCTATGAAAGAATGAAAACTATATTTGGGCACCCATGAATGATAAGGTTGAGTCTAGATGCAAATTTCCGTAACGTGCATAATCTCACTTCCTCCATTAATGGCAATGTGCTTTCCCAAAATAGAAGGATGAATGCCATAGAAAGGAAATTTGCTCTTTTCTCCCCGAGTACCAAAAATGGCAATACCTAGATCTATCCTTGCTTTTATGCCTAGCTAGGGGCGTTAAACGATAGCACTTGTTGGGAGGAAACCCAATTTTATTTTATTTTTTTGTTTTTGTTTATGTTTAGGAATAAATAATCCATCTACCTTCTGTTTAGATGTGGTTTTATGTTTTAATTAGTGTTTGTGCCAAGTTAAACCTATAGGATCTTCTTGGATAATAGTTATTTGATCTTGCTGTAATATCCAGAAACTTTTGGTTCACGAAAACAATTGTTAAAAATCACCAGAACGTGATAAAATAGTAATTCCAATTTCTGCTGATCAATAAACAAATTTCCTAGGTCTTCCTATTTTTTCTGAATTTTTGGAGTTCCAGAAGTTTGCGTTAGTTACAGATTACTACAGACTGTTCTGTTTTTGACAGATTCTGTTTTCCGTGTGTTGTTTGCTTATTTTGATGAATCTATGGCTAGTAAAATAGTTTATAATCCATAGAGAAGTTGGAATACAGTAGTTTTAACACCAATATAAATAAATAATGAGTTCATTACAGTACCTTGAAGTGTCTTTTGTTTTCTTTCGCTAACGGAGCTTACGAGATTTCTCTTGAGTTTTGTGTTGTGAAGTTTTCAAGTTTTGGGTGAAATCTTTTGCTGGACTATGGAACAAGGAGTGGCAAGAGCCTAAGCTTGGGGATGCCCATGGCACCCCAAAGATAATCCAAGGACACCAAAAAGTCAAAGCTTAGGGATGCCCCGGAAGGCATCCCCTCTTTCGTCCACTTCCATCGGTAACTTTACTTGGAGCTATATTTTTATTCACTACATGATTTGTGTTTTGCTTGGAGCGTCTTGTATTATTTGCGTCTTTGCTTTTTAGTTTACCACAATGATACTTGCTGTACACACCTTTTGAGAGAGCCATACATGAATTGGAATTTGTTAGAATACTCTATGTGCTTCACTTATATTTTTTGAGCTATATAGTTTTGCTCTAGTGCTTCACTTATATCTTTTAGATCACGGTGGTGGATTTGTTTTAAAGAAACTATTGATCTCTCATGCTTCACTTAGATTATTTTGAGAGTCTTAAATAGCATGGTAATTTGCTTAAACAATCCTAATATGCTAGGTATACAAAAATAGTAAAAACTTTCTTATGAGTGTGTTGAATACTAAGAAAAGTTTGATGCTTGATAATTGTTTTGAGATATGGAGGTGATAATATCAAAGTCATGCTAGTTGAGTAGTTGTGAATTTGAGAAATGCTTGTATTGAAGTTTGCAAGTCCCGTAGCATGCACGTATGGTAAATGTTATGTAACAAATTTGAAACATGAGGTGTTATTTGATTGTCCTCCTTATGAGTGGCGGTAGGGGATGAGCGATGGTCTTTTCCTACCAATCTACCCCCCTAGGAGCATGCGCGTAGTGCTTTGGTTTTTGATGGCTTGTAGATTTTTGCAATAAGTATGTGAGTTCTTTATGACTAATGTTGAGTCCATGGATTATACGCACTCTCACCCTTCCATCATTGCTAGCCTCTTGACTGCCGTGCATTGCCCTTTCTCACATTGAGAGTTGGTGCAAACTTCACGTGCATCCAAACCCCGTGATATGATACGCTCTTTCACACATAAACATCCTTATATCTTCCTCAAAACAGCCACCATACCTAGCTATTATGGCATTTCCATAGCCATTCCGAGATATATTGCCATGCAACTTTCCACCATATCGTTCTTCATGACACATTCATCATTGTCACATTGCTTAGCATGATCATGTAGTTGGCATAGTATTTGTGGCAAAGCCACCGTTCATAATTCTTTCATACATGTCACTCTTGATTCATTGCATATCCTTACACACCGGAGGCATTCATATAGAGTCATACTTTGTTCTAGTATTGAGTTGTAATCATTGAGTTGTAAATAAATAGTAGTGTGGTGATCATCATTTTCTAGAACATTGTCCCAAAAAAAGGCCAAAAGAAAAAAAAAGAAGGCCCAAAAAAAGAAATAAAAAGGGGCAAAGTTACTATCTCTTTTTCCACACTTGTGCTTCAAAGTAGCACCATGTTCTTCATATAGCGAGTCTCATATATTGTGCTTCAAAGTAGCACCATGTTTTTCATATAGAGAGTTTCATATGTTGTCGCTTTCATATACTAGTGGGAATTTTTCATTATAGAACTTGGCTTGTATATTCCAACGATGGGCTTCCTCAAATGCCCTAGGTCTTCGTGAGCAAGCAAGTTGGATGCACACCCACTAGTTTCTTTTGTTGAGCTTTCATACATTTATAGCTCTAGTGCATCCGTTGCATGGCAATCCCTACTCCTTGCATTAACATCAATTGATGGACGTCTCCATAGTCCGTTGATTAGCCTCATTGATGTAAGATCTTCTCCTTTTTTGTCTTCTCCACATAACCCCCATCATCATATTCTATTCCACCCATAGAGCTATGTCCATGGCTCGCGCTCATATGTTGCGTGAAAGTTTATAGGTTCGAGATTACTAAAGTATGAAACAATTGCTTGGCTTGTCATCAGGGTTGTGCATGATGAGAGCATTCTTGTGTGATGAAAATGGAGCATGACTAAACTATATGATTTTGTAGGGATGAACTTTCTTTGGCCATGTTATTTTGAGAAGACATAATTGCTTAGTTAGTATGCTTGAAGTATTATTATTTTTATGTCAATATGAAATTTTGTCTTGAATCTTTCGGATCTGAATATTCATACCACAATTAAGAAGAGTTACATTGAAATTATGCCAAGTAGCACTCCGCATCCAAAATTCTCTTTTTATCATTTACCTACTCGAGGACGAGCAGGAATTAAGCTTGGGGATGCCTGATACGTCTCCAACGTATCTATAATTTTTTATTGCTCCATGCTATTGTTTTGGACTATATTGGGCTTTATTTTCCACATTTATATTACTTTTGGGACTAACCTATTAACCAGAGGCCCAGCCCAGATTTGCTGTTTTTTTGCCTATTTCAGTGTTTCGAAGGCTTTATTTTCCACATTTATATTACTTTTGGGACTAACCTATTAACCAGAGGCCCAACCCAGATTTGCTGTTTTTTTGCCTTTTTCAGTGTTTCGAAGAAACGGAATATCAAACGGAGTTCAAACGGAATGAAATCTTCAGGGACGTGATTTCTCATCAGATAAGATCCAGGAGACTTGGACCCTCGATCAAGGAAGGAGGGAGGCGGCCACAAGGGTGGAGGGCGCGCCCCCTAGGGCGCGCCCCCCTACCTCGTGGGCCCCCCGAAGCTCCACCGACGTACTCCTTCCTCCAATATATACCTACGTACTTCAACAGATCAGATCTGAGCCAAAAACCTAGTTCCACCGCCGCAACTTTCTCAGATCCACAAGATCCCATCTTGGGGCCTGTTCGGAGCTCATGGGAAGGGGAATCCACCACGAGGGCTTCTACATCATCATCATAGCCTCTCCGATGAAGTGTGAGTAGTTTACTTCAGACCTTCGGGTCCATAGTTAGTAGCTAGATGGCTTCTTCTCTCTTTTTGGATCTCAGTACAATGTTCTCCCCCTCTCTCGTGGAGATCTTTCTATGTAATCTTCTTTTTGCGGTGTGTTTGTTGCGACCGATGAATTGTGGGTTTATGATCAAGATTATCTATGAGAAATATTTGAATCTTCTCTGAATTCTTTTATGTATGATTGGTTATCTTTGCAAGTCTCTTCGAATTATCCGTTTGGTTTGGCCAACTAGATTGGTAGTTCTTGCAATGGGAGAAGTGCTTAGCTTCGGGTTCAATCTTGCGGTGTCCTGTCCCAATGACAGTAAGGGCAGCAAGGCACGTATTGTATTGTTGCCATCGAGGATAAAAAGATGGGTTTTTTTATCATATTGCATGAATTTATCCCTCTACATCATGTCATCTTGCTTAAGGCGTTACTCTATTTTCATTAACTTAATACTCTAGATGCATGCTGGATAGCGGTCGATGAGTGGAGTAATAGTAGTAGACGCAGGCAGGAGTCGGTCTACTTTTCTCGGACGTGATGCCTATATACATGATCATACCTAGATATTCTCATAACTATGCTCAAATCTGTCAATTGCTCAACAGTAATTCGTTCACCCACCGTAGAATACTTATGCTCTTGAGAGAAGCCACTAGTGAAATCTATGGCCCCCGTGTCTATTCTCATCATATTAATCTTCCTATGCTTTATTATTGCTTTGCTTTTTTACTTTGCCTTTTATTTTACTTTGCATCTTTATACCAAAAAATACCAAAAATATTATCTATCAGATCTCACTCTCGTAAGTGACCGTGAAGGGATTGACAACCCCAATTTGCGTTGGTTGCGAGGAGTTATTTGCTTTGTGTAGGTACGAGGGACTTGCGCGTGGCCTCCTACTGGATTGATACCTTGGTTCTCAAAAACTGAGGGAAATACTTACGCTACTCTGCTGCATCATCCTCTCCTCTTCGGGGAAAACCAACGCAAGCTCAAGACGTAGCATTGCCACAAACAGTCATGGAGGAAGATGACCGAGGACGTCAACTGTCCTGCTCCCCAACCAGAGGATGATAATTGTGAGAAAGACCCCGGCTTTTGCGAGGATCCGGACATATATAGAGAGTTTGATGACGAGGTATTTTATCAAGCGAGCCTTGACGGCTTCGAAGTGGCTATAACCGTCGACTACCCCGCCTCTATCCCTTCTGCATCGTGAGTATTTAGAGGGCTCTTAAAAGGAAATCCCTATCTGCACTTATACCCATAATGCTGATCCAAATTTTAACAGGATCGACGCTCGGCGGCCCGCACCTCCACCAGGGCAACCCCTACACGGGGTAATCGTTCGAAATGAAAAGGGACGGGGAATGCTGCAGAGACTTCACAGCCATCCAAGAGGTATGTCTGCTTTGATACATGCCTGGGGTATGAGTCTGGATTGTTCAAAGTCTCCTTTCTTCTTGATGTCAGGAGAAACACGCGGCAGATAGTGGGAAAGTGCCCTGCTAGCCGGATGTCAGCCAATCCGGTGCCGAACTCGCCAACTGGGGCGGGAACCGATGCAATGCCAATTCCGCCATCTCATGAGGATTCAGATGATGTATCTGTCACGAACTCCGAAGTAGAGAGCGTGATGAATCATCGTCGATTGAAATTGGGCATGCGCGCTCAGGTCTTTTTTGAGCAAGAATTTTCTGCACTCAGTTCGGTGGATGCATACATCCGAGCGGCTCGAGACGGACTTGCCCGAGTCACTCAGTTGTTCTTGAAGGACATACATGTAAAATTTTATGCAATTTATATAGTCATATGCCAGTAGACCCTGAGACTTGAAGCGGTGCAGCCAACCGATTTAAGGATCGATAATATATGCACGTTCTGAAAGAAAAGAACACTATGCTAGCCGAGGAGCTGAACACAAACCAGACGCAACTGAACATGGTCACCGCCGAACTGGCGGAATTGAAAAAGATCGCGACGGGCACATCTAGGGAGAAAGATATCGAGGAGGGAAGGGACAAACAATCTGAAGAGATAGAGAGCTTGAAGGCTCATTTATCGGCCGTTCTGAAGGAGAATTAAAAGCTGAAGGTCGGCATGTTCGGCATATTTAGAACCACCCTAGGTGCTCATGTTTAGTCCATAATGCAGAATATCATGACTCTATTGCTGCATGTCTGTTAACTGGTCGGCTGGAAGAGGAAGTATCTGGATTTCAAGGCGACGTGCTAAAGGAGCTGTCCGCGGTGCATGCTCGTGCCCGGAAAGCCATGAAGAGTATGGTGAAGGCGTTATGGCCTTCTGATACCCCTCCAGAAAGTATGGAGGGCCTGGCAAACCTGTTCAAAGGTGCCCGGTGCCGGTTCGAGCTATGGAAGACATCTGCCGGCCATGAAGGTGCACGAGAAGCCTGGGCCGTGGTGAAGGCACACTTCACTAAACTTGTGTTTTGCTCCTTGGTGAATCCGGACTATATTGATCTAAAAGATACTACTCCCTCTGTCTCAGTTTATAGGGCATGCACGTAGTTCTAGGTCATCCATTTGACTAACTAAGTATGGGTTACTTGCTACCTCTTGAGCACTGCGTTGGTTTTCCCTTGAAGAGGAAAGGGTGATGCAGCAAAGTAGCGTAAGTATTTCCCTCAGTTTTTGAGAACCAAGGTATCAATCTAGTAGGAGACTACACGCAAGTCCCTCGTACCTGCACAAACAATCAAGAATCTTGCAACCAACACGATAAAGGGGTTGTCAATCCCTTCACGGCCACTTGCAAAAGTGAGATCTGATAAAGATAATAAGATAAATATTTTTGGTATTTTTTTGTATAGATTTAAAAGTAAATATTGCAAAATAAAAGGCAGCAGAAATAGCAAGTAGATAGGAAAATAACATGATGGAAGATAGACCCGGGGGCCATAGGTTTCACTAGTGGCTTCTCTCAAGATAGCATAATTTATAGTGGGTGAACAAATTACTGTCGAGCAATTAATAGAAAAGCGCATAGTTATGAGAATATCTAGGCATGATCATGTATATAGGCATCATGTCCGTGACAAGTAGACCAAACGATTCTGCATCTACTACTATTACTCCACACATCGACCGCTATCCAAAGATGCATCTAGAGTATTAAGTTCATAAGAACAGAGTAACGCATTAGGCAAGATGACATGATGTAGAGGGATAAACTCAAGCAATATGATATAAACCCCATCTTTTATCCTCGATGGCAATAATACAATACGTGCCTTGCTGCCTCTCACATCCTTTGGGAAAGGACACCGCAAGATTGAACCCAAAGCTAAGCACTTCTCCCATTGCAAGAAAGATCAATCTAGTAGGCCAAACAAAACTGATAATTCGAAGAGACTTGCAAAGATATCAAATCATACATAAAAGAATTCAGAGGAGATTCAAATATTGTTCATAGATAATCTTGATCATAAACCCATAATTCATCGGATCTTGACAAACACACCACAAAAAGAATTACATTGGATAGATCTCTGAGAGAATCAAGGAGAACTTTGTATTGAGATACAAAGAGAGAGAAGAAGTCATCTAGCTAATAACTATGGACCCGAAGGTCTGTGGTAAACTACTCACACATCATCGGAGAGGCTATGGTGTTGATGTAGAAGCCCTCCGTGTTCGATTCCCCCTCCAGCAGAGCACCGGAAAAGGCCCCAAGATGGGATCTCATGGGTACAAAAGGTTGCGGTAGTGGAAATAGGGTTTCGTGGTGCTCTCGGAAGTTTTCGAGGTATATGAGTATATATAGGTGAAAGAAGTCGGTCAGGGGAGCCACGAGGGGCCCACGAGGGTGGGGGCGCGCCTACCCCCTTGGGCGTTCCTGCCTGCCTCGTGGCTTCCTCGTTGCTTCCTTAACGTCCACTCCAAGTCTCCTAGATTGCGTTTGTTCCAAAAATCACTCTCCCGAAGGTTTCATTCCGTTTGGATTCCGTTTGATATTCCTTTTCTGCGAAACACTAAAATAGGCAAAAAAAACAGCAATTTGCACTGGGCCTTTGGTTAGTAGGTTAGTCCCAAAAATAATATAA
Source organism: Aegilops bicornis (assembly GCA_021605145.1). Lineage (NCBI taxonomy): Eukaryota > Viridiplantae > Streptophyta > Magnoliopsida > Poales > Poaceae > Aegilops > Aegilops bicornis. The sequence goes on from CM038670.1 coordinate 345,846,905, forward strand.
AAGTGCATAACAAAGCCCATTAAACATCCAAAACAAATAATATAATAGCATGGAACAATCAAAAATTATAGATACGTTGGAGACGTATCAAGCATCCCCAAGCTTAATTCCTGCTCGTCCTTGAGTAGGTAAATGATAAAAACAGAATTTTTGATGTGGAATGCTACCTAGCATAATTTCTAAGTAATTCTCTTTATTGTGGCATGAATGTTCAGATCTGAAAGATCCAAGACAAAATTTTAATGTTGACATAAAAATAATAATACTTCAAGCACACTACAATCCCGATGACAAGCCAAGCAATTGTTTCATACTTTCGTAATCTCAAACTTTTTCAACCTTCATGCAATACATGAGCGTGAGCCATGGATATAGCACTATGGGTGGAATAGAATATAATGATGGGGGTTATGTGGAGAAGACAAAAAAGGAGAAAGTCTCACATTGACGCCGCTAATCAATGGGCTAGGGAGATTCCCATCAATTGATGTCAATGCAAGGAGTAGGGATTGCCATGCAACGGATGCACTAGAGCTATAAATTTATGAAAGCTCAACAAAAGAAACTAAGTGGGTGTGCATCCAACTTGCTTGCTCACGAAGACCTAAGGCATTTGAGGAAGCCCATTGTTGGAATATAAAATCCAAGTTCTATAATGAAAAGTTCCAACTAATATATGAAAGTGACAAAACAAGAGACTCTCTATCATAAAGATCATGGTGCTACTTTGAAGCACTAATGTGGAAAAAGGATAGTAGCATTGTCCTTTTATTTCTTTTCTCTTTTTTGGGCCTTTTTTTATTTTGCCTTTCCTTTTTTATTTGGGACAATGCTCTATTAATGATGATCATCACACTTCTATTTATTTACAACTCAATGATTACAACTCGATACTAGAACAAAATATGACTCTATATGAATGCCTACAGCGGTGTACCGGGATGGGCAATGAATCAAGAGTGACATGTATGATATATTATGCATGGTGGCTTTGCACATATACGATGTCAACTACATGATCATGCAAGGCAATATGACAATGACGAAGCATGTCATAATAAATGAAACGGTTGAAAGTTGCATGGCAGTATATCTCGGAATGGCTATGGAAATGTCATAATAGGTAGGTATGGTGGCTGTTTTGAGGAAGATATAAGGAGGTTTATGTGTGATAGAGTGTATCATATCACGGGGTTTGGATGCACCGGCGAAGTTTACACCAACTCTCAAGGTGGGAAAGGGCAATGCACGGTACCGAAGAGGCTAGCAATGATGGAAAGGTGAGAGTGTGTATAATCCATGGACTCAACACTAGTCATAAAGAACTCACATACTTATTGCAAAATTCTACAAGTAATCAAAAACCAAGCACTACGCGCATGCTCCTAGGGGATAGATTGGTAGGAAAAGACCATCGCTCGTCCCCGACCTCCACTCATAAGGATGAAAATCAAAGAACACCTCATGTTTCAAATTTGGTACATAACGGTTACCATACGTGCATGCTACGGGACTTGCAAACTTCAACACTAGTATTTCTCAAATTCACAATTACTCAACTAGCATGACTCTAATATTACCATCTTCATATCTCAAAACAATCATCAAGTATCAAACTTCTCATAGTATTCAATGCACTTTTTATGAAAGTTTTTGTTATACCAATCTTGGATGCCTATCATATTAGGACTAATTTTATAGCCAAAATAAATTACCATGCTGTTCTAAAGGACTCTCAAAATAATATAAGTGAAGCATGAGAGATCAATAATTTCTATGAAATAAAACCACCACCGTGCTCTAAAAAGATATAAGTGAAGTACTAGAGCAAAACTATCTAGCTCAAAAGATATAAGTGAAGCACATAGAGTATTCTAATAAATTCCGATTCATGTGTGTCTCTCCAAAAGGTGTGTACATCAAGGATATTGTGGTAAACTAAAAATCAAAGACTCAAATCATACAAGACGCTCCAACCAAAACACATATCATGTGGTGAATAAAAATATAGCCTCAAGTAAAGTTACCAATAGACGAAGACGAAAGAGGGGACGCCTTCCGGGGCATCCCCAAGCTTAGGCTTTTGGTTGTCCTTGAATTTTACCTTGGGGTGCCTTGGGCATCCCCAATCTTAGGCTCTTGCCACTCCTTATTCCATAATCCATCAAATCTTTACCCAAAACTTGAAAATTTCACAACACAAAACTCAACAGAAAATCTGATGAGCTCCGTTAGTATAAGAAAACAAATAACCACTTTAAGGTACTGTAATGAACTCATTATTTATTCATATTGGTGTTAAACCTACTGTATTACAACTTCTCTATGGTTCATACCCCCTGATACTAGCCATAGATTCATCAAAATAAGCAAACAACACACGAAAAATAGAATCTGTCAAAAACAGAACAGTCTGTAGTAATCTGATTTGTTCGAATACTTATGGAACTCCAAAAATTCTTAAAAACTTGGACAGCCTGGATAATTTGTATATTGATCTACTGCAATAAGAATTAGGAATTTATCACATTCTGGTGAATTCTAACAATTATTTTCGTGAGCGCAAAGTTTCTGTCTTTTTCAGCAAGATCAAACAACTATCACCCAAGAAGATCCTATTGGTTCTACTTGGCACAAACACTAATTAAAACATGAAAACATATATTAAAAGAAGTGACATGAATTATTTATTACTAAACAGAAACAAAAAGCAAGGAAAAAAATAATATGGGGTTGCCTCCCAACAAGCGCTATCGTTTAACGCCCCTAGCTAGGCATTGATAATTTCGATGATGCTCACATGAAAGACAAGAATTGAAGCACAAAGAGAGCATCATATAGCACGTGACAAACACATCTAAGTCTAACATACTTCCTATGCAAAGGCATTTTATAAGCAAACAAATTATCATAGCAAGCAAAAATTAGCATATGCAAGGAAGAAGAAAGAGACAATAGCAATCTCAACATGACGAGAGGTAATTTAGTAAGATAAAAATTTCTACAACCATATTTTCCTCTCTCGTAATAATTACATGTAGGATCATAGGAAAATTCAACAAAATAGCTATCACATAACGTATTCTCAACACAATCCACATGCATGCGAAGTTGACACTCTTCAAAAATAGTGAAATTCTCATTAACTAAAGTCATGACCTCTCCAAACCCACTTTTATCAAAAATACCATAAGATTGAACATTCTCCAAATATGTGGGATCTAAAGTTGACACTCTTCCAAACCCACTTTCAATATTATTGCAAACACTATTATCAATCTCGTATTCATCATGGGGCTTAAATAAATTTTCAAGATCATAAGAAGAATCACCCCAATCATGATCATTGCAACAGGTAGTAGACATAGCAAAACTAGCATCCCCAAGCTTGAGTTTTTGCATATCATTAGCGCAATTGACATTAAGAGAATTTATAATAACATCATTGCAATCATGCTTTTCATCAAAGGAATTATCAAGTATGGGTGCAATAGCAACGATCTCATGTTTAACATAAGGAACTATAGCAAATTCATCTTCATAAATATTGGCATCATGGCCACAAGAATAGAAAGCATCATGTTCAGCAAGGGATATTTCAATCAAAACATCGGAATCATAATTATCTATAGATTCATGCATATCATTATTTTCTTCAGAAGCAACAGTCATTCTTTCAATAAATTCTTTGACATAGACATTATAAGCATAGTTTTCATAGCAATATTTAAGTATGTCAAAATTTTCAGATTCGTAGAGAGTAATATCATACTTTTCAATCAAAGAAGCAACTTCATAAGCACCCTTAAAAGCAACAAATTCTTCAATTTGTTCGATATCATAGTAACTATAGACACCCTTTGCATAAGAAGATAAGATTACATTTTCATTAAACTCACATAGGTAGGGAAGGTGTTTTTTAGGGTTCTTAGAGCAACAAGTAAAATCATAATTTCACAAAGATTCCAAGCATAACACAGCAGTCTGTTTATTTGATCCCATAAGAATCTCCCTTTTTCAGACAAGCGGTGACACACAAAATGAGCATGCACATCTAAAGATTTCCCATCAACTAGGCTAGTTGGGGTTTCAGCACGAGCGCATAAGGATCGAAGATGATCCAAGTAGAACACTTTAAGTGGATCCATATCAATAGGTTTTTAGCAAGCAAAGATGCAAGCAAATAGAAGACACATGGAAACACAAACAAAAAGACATACGGGAGGAAGGCGAATGGAAAAGGGCGAATAAAATGGCAAAGGTGAAGTGAGGGAGAGGAAAATGAGAGGCAAATGGCAAATAATGTAATGCGAGGGATAAGAGTTTGTGATGGGTACTTGGTATGTCTTGACTTGTGCGTAGACTCCCCGGCAACGACGCTAGAAATCCTTCTTGCTACCTCTTGAGCACTGCGTTGATTTTCCCTTGAAGAGGAAAGGGTGATGCAACAAAGTAGCGTAAGTATTTCCCTCAGTTTTTGAGAACCAAGGTATCAATCCAGTAGGAGACTACACGCAAGTCCCTCGTACCTACACAAACAATCAAGAACCTTGCAACCAACGCGGTAAAGGGGTTGTCAATCCCTTCACGGCCACTTGCAAAAGTGAGATCTGATAAAGATAATAAGATAAATATTTTTGGTATTTTTGTTGTATAGATTGAAAAGTAAAGATTACAAAATAAAAGGCAGCAGAAATAGCAAGTAGATAGGAAAATAATATGATGGAAGATAGAACCGGGGGCCATAGGTTTCACTAGTGGCTTCTCTCAAGATAGCATAATTTATAGTGGGTGAACAAATTACTGTCGAGCAATTGATAGAAAAGCGCATAGTTATGAGAATATCTAGGCATGATCATGTATATAGGCATCACGTCCGTGACAAGTAGACCGAAACGATTCTGCATCTACTACTATTACTCCACACATCGACCGCTATCCAGCATGCATCTAGAGTATTAAGTTCATAAGAACAGAGTAACGCATTAGGCAAGATGACATGATGTAGAGGGATAAACTCAAGCAATATGATATAAACCCCATCTTTTTATCCTCGATGGCAATAATACAATACGTGCCTTGCTGCCTCTCATCCTTTGGGAAAGGACACCGCAAGATTGAACCCAAAGCTAAGCACTTCTCCCATTGCAAGAAAGATCAATCTAGTAGGCCAAACGAAACTGATAATTCGAAGAGACTTGCAAAGATATCAAATCATACACAAAAGAATTCAGAGGAGATTCAAATATTGTTCATAGATAATCTTGATCATAAACCCATAATTCATCAGATCTCGACAAACACACTGCAAAAAGAATTACAGCGAATAGATCACCGAGAGAATCAAGGAGAACTTTGTATTGAGATCCAAAGAGAGAGAAGAATCCATCTAGCTAATAACTATGGAACCGAAGGTCTGTGGTAAACTACTCACACATAATCGGAGAGGCTACGGTGTTGATGTAGAAGCCCTCCGTGATCGATTCCCCCTCCGGCGGAGCGCCGGAAAAGGCCCCAAGATGGGATCTCATGGGTACAGAAGGTTGCGGCGGTGGAAATTAGGTTTCGTGGTGCTCTCGGATGTTTTCGGGGTGTATGAGTATATATAGGCGAAAGAAGTCGGTCAGGGGAGCCACAAGGGGCCCACAAGGGTGGGGGCGCGCCTACCCCCTGGGCGCGCCTCCCTGCCTCGTGGCTTCCTCGTTGCTTCCTTGATGTCCACTCCGAGTCTCCTGGATTGTGTTTGTTCCAAAAATCACTCTCCTGAAGGTTTCATTCCGTTTGGATTCCGTTTGATATTCCTTTTCTGCGAAACACTGAAATGGGCAAAAAAATCACAATTTGCACTGGGCCTTTGGTTAGTAGGTTAGTCCCAAAAACAATATAAAAGTGAATATTAAAGCCCATTAAACATCCAAAACAGATAATATAATAGCATGGAACAAGCAAAAATTATAGATACGTTGGAGACATATCATTACTATGTCACCAAAAGTATATCATTGGATTCTTAAGCGGATGTAGTTTCTAAGCATATATTTTTCATCACATATATAGCAAGTTAAATTCTCAACCTAGAATGACGTGCATGCCCTGTTAAATGATACAGAGGAATTAGTAAAAATGAGGTGATTTTACCGAGCGGTGGGCGGGGGAGCATGGCCTGTCATGCTGTCCCACGTGTCATGATGTACCAAGGCGATGCGCGTCCCTCTTGAGGCAGAACAATGGCAGAAGCAATACGTTGTTTTATTGAAGGAGATGATGGCGAAGCGGATTCAATGAAGTGTGAAATAATGGTTGCTTCATCCGTCTCGGAAGGTACGACATTGTGATTTGATGTCTCATTGCTCATTACTACTACTAGGGTGCTATGCTGGGGTGCGTCCCCCTGCTGTTCTGCACTATTATTTCGTGCATGAAACTTCGACCCGGTTGCTTCTGTCCCACTTGTCAGCGAGAGGAAGTACACAATTCATGAAAGCGAGCGTCTCCACTGTTTTAGTACGACGGAGGAGTACAAGACACGGCTTGGTTTTTGCTGCTTCGCGCGATTCATCGATACAAACCCAGACTAAAAAAGGTGAGGGCGGGTCTTTTCCCACGTGGCAGGTTGGGGAGTTTGGCATAGTCTGTTCGAGGCAACGAGGCAGGAAGGGAAACAAGCAAATAAAGGTTGAGCGACTTAGTTTTGGGAAAATCTAATTTTACGTAGTACGTACCCACTATGGAGGTAGTACTACTTACTACTCCCTCCTTTCCGGTTTATAGGGCTCATCTAAAAGAATTCATTTTTCCGTTTTATAGGTGTCAATTCTACTAGTACTATCATCACATGTTTGGATGTCGAGGTGCATTAAATCACCCGATGCAAGCACTATCAAGAGAAAACTCATCAATGCATGTAGAAGTTCATGGAAATTTAGTGGTCATGCATGCATTCGTTGTAATTAATGCGTCGGTCAACATAAATTCTTGAGAAAGACGAGCGTACTAATTACTTGTCCAAACTACGAAATTAATTCCACCACTCACCGTCTACCTTGGTTGGAGAGATTTTGAAATTGAGCCATAAACCGGAAAGGAGGGAGTAGTAACATAGCCTAGGGTAGCTTGTTGCAGCACGGACTCCAAGGAAAATATTGTAGTATTACTCCTATGTACCACTGTACTACTCCTACTAGTACTAAAAGACATATATTTCAAACAATATGATAATATCTCTAACCAAGGTAGGGGCGAGGAGTAAATGGAGGGAGTAGTAAAATTTTCTCCTCGTCCTGCGAGCTACCGCGCGCATGGGCGAGGGAGCGGGCTTAGGCGTCGTAAGCAAGCTTCTCCTCGTCCTGCGACTCTACGAGACACCGCACCCGTGGGTGGGGGAGACGACGTACTAAGAAATCTTCTCCTCGTTCTGCGAGTTGACGGTACACATCAAAAGTAACACGCACAGAGCATCTCCAGTGTATAGAGCCTTGCCTCTAAGGTAGGCCCCACATGGCTTGCCTCTTATCAAATTAAAAAACCACAATGTATAGAGACTCTAACCAGCCTCTAAGGTGGGCCCTAGCAGAAATTAAAAAAGTATTGATTAGCAACACATTTGTCCAATTAGTACTATTTCTCTTGTACTCCTCCTTTCTTATGCTTCCTAAGGCTGAAAATTGGGACCAGGTGGATTGTTACATTGTTAGAGGCACCCTCTAAGGTTAGACGCGATGCTAGCCACTTTTTTGTTAGAGGCAGTTCATGCAATGTATAGAGGCCTGCCTCTAAGAGGAGATATGGCTTAGAGGAAACAAAAAGCATACATTGTGGATGCCCTAAGTGTCTACTTTCTGGACTATATGACTCAATTTAAAATCCACAATGCATCCATAATAGATGCTTAGTGGTGTAATAAGTTTGTTACTTCCATAGTTCGCAAAAGTACTAAGCATGTGAGATGGTGAACGGAGGGAGTACGATACCATTAGTACTATAGTTCTTTTGGAAGGGTTGTAGTAATCCATCCCATTCACATGTTCACATTTCAAGCTTCAATAAAAACATTGCACGCAAGGATTAAGAGAAACCTACGCAATGCATGTACTCCCTCAATCCATATAGAGTATAAAATGTGTTTTTGAGGCTAACTTTGACCGCATGTTAGAGCAATAATATGACATCCAGCTTACACAAATCTTACCGTCAAATCCATACGTGGTCATTATATTGCTAACACATGCATGTGTTGCAATTAGTACATAGATACAGTAGTAAACACTCACTATCTAGTAGTACTAGTCGTACTCTACACTACTACTACTATGAGGCCATCCAACTGTGTCCCGGGCTCCCGGCAGAAGACCGCGGATACCGGTTATTCTTTCATATATAATTTGCTTTCTCACAGCAAAATAGCTATACTCTTATAAAAAAACCCGAGTTGGTGATGATGGTGTGCCTGCCATCTTGTAATATAGACCATCCGATCTATATCTGACGGATAGAAAGCAAACTATGATAATTTTACAAAAGATACCCGCACCTCTCTCCACACACTACTAGGAAAAGGCTTATACATAGAAGTTTATCAGTAGCCTGTGTTTTGGCGCCCACGCTACTGATAATTATCAGTAGCGTGTGCTAAAAACAGCGCTACTGGAACCACTTAGCAGCAGCGTTGGTTTCTATAGAGCATGCTACTGGTATGTTAGCCACACCACACCCCCCGGCCAAAACATAGTAGCAGCGTTTGTACCCTAACAAGCGCTACTGTTAATAAAATAGCATTAGCGCCTGTCAGCAAAGAGCGCTACTGCTACTTCTTCTATGTGTAATGTTTTACCAGTAGCGTGTTTTTTGAGCAAGCGCTATAGGTAGTTTTATGTAGCAGTAGATATTTTGGCTGGCACACATAGCAAGAGCGCTTTTTGCCTGCCGCCATCGCTATGGTCGCCAGCCAAAATATCTGCCACCTCTTCTTCCTCCCCCTTTCTTTCTCCCCCTCCCTATTGCACTTGCTTGTTCTTCAATGCTTCCCCCTCTTCTTTGCCCCTCCTCCCCCCTCCATTAATGCCCTCCCTCCTTTCTCTTCCTTGTTTTTGCCCCTCCTCCCTTCTCTTTGCCCCTCCACCACCCCCTCCATTAATGCCTTCCCTCCTTCCTCTTCCTTTCATTTGCCCCGTCTCCCTTCTCTTCTTTGCCCTCCCACCCCCTCCATTAATGCCCTCCCTCCTCCCTCTCATAGCTCTCTCTCTCCCTAGCTAGTTGGAGCTATATTTATTATGTAGGTACCTCACTATCTAGAGCTACTAGCTAATTATAAGAAGGTGCTCGATATCCCTCTCGACAAATAGGTGAGCAAAAAAAGAGTTGTGTAAGAACGGAAATATGTGTGTTTGCGATTAGGACCGAAACTATGTGCGATATGAATATACCGAATTGTGTGTGGCATGTGAGTGACATGAGTTGCCTATGTTTTGCCGAAATGTCGATTCAATTCTGTTTGGTAATTTACGGCATGCAAACTCAATATGTCCTATGTTTAGGGAAGGTCATGCTTAATTTTGTATGAATTTGATCCATGCATGCATATATACGTGGTTAAATATTTTCTTCGCGCGCAGGTGATCATGAAGGTCAATGGAAGGAAGGTGGAAAGATACTGGCAATCCGCTGTGGATGACATGTATGAAAAAAGACTGAAGAATGTTTTATGTCGGTGTCGAAAATGCAAAGGAAGAGTCAGGCTTGACCCCTTTAAGGGTGGTAAATTCACATGACTCGCTCATGCATGGTTTCATGCATGGCCATACTCGGTGGATAAGTGAAGATGATGATGATGATGAGGAGGAGGAGGACGTCGACGGGGCAGGAAATAATGACATGGGGCCACCAGACGAAGAGATGACCGATTATGTGCCCTTAGAGGAAGACGGCCTCGGAAATGTCGATGGTGAAGAGGCAGTTCAAGGCAGAGAAGATGCGGGCACGCCGCCGTCTTCGTCTCTACTAAGTTCAGCCATGTAGGACCCGCATGTTCGAGACCTGCTTCGCAAGAAGACGACTAGCGACAGAGCTGCTTCTAGAGAGGAGGCCAAACTGGCGCAACTGGAGGTAGACTCGATGACTCCTTTGTATGATGGTTGCAATCACGAGGTGACCCGCTTGAGTTTCACACTAGAACTTCTAAAGATGAAGGCAAAAAACAAATGGAGAGATACAAGCCTGGATGAGCTTCTGAAGTATCTAAAGAAGGTTCTTCCCGTGGGAAGCCTGTGTCCTACTAGTGTCGAGGAGGCAAAGAAAATTGTGTGCCCTCTTGATCTGCCACACACTAGATATCACGCATGCATCAATGATTGCATCATATATCGGAACGAGCACGCGGAAAAAAACGTCTGTCCAAAGTGCAATGCTTCACGATATAAAAATGCCGGAAAGAAAGCTCCACAGAAAGTTGTATGGTACTTTCCGATCAACGAGCCTCTACAGCGGTATTTCAGAGATCCTAAGGAAGCAAAGCTTATGCACCGGCACGCGGAGAGGGTGAAGCCGGATGACGGAGATGAGCCGAAGTTGAGACACCTCGCGGATGCTAGCGATGGAGAGCATTAAATGCTGAATTTGATTTTTTCGCAAATGATCCAAGGAACGTCGTGCTTGGCGCTAGTAGTGATGGCATGAATCCATTTGGCAACCAGAACACCAATCATAGCACATGGCCCGTGTTTGTATGGATGTACAACCTCCCCCCTAGTTGTGCATGAAGGAAAAATACATACTCATGGCGATGCTTATTCAAGGGCCGAGACAATCGGGAAATGATATAAATTTGTATCTTGGGTTACTGAAAGAGGAGCTACATACCTTATGGACAACGCCGGCGAAGACATGGGATGCAAGCAAAGGAGAGTATTTCTACATGAGAGCCGCGCTGATCATGACGGTGCAGGACTATCTCGGTTACGGCTATCTCTCCGGCCAGGTGTGCCGCGGATATTGCGGTTGCACGAGGTGCATGGATGATACAACTTCTCAGCAGCTATCGAAAGATGGCGGTTCTTCTAAAATCATTTACATGGGGCATCAAAGATGGCTCGAGAAGGATGACCCGTGGAGAAAGCGTGGAGATCTATTCAATGGTAAGGCTGAGCATCGAGGTCCTCCACGTAAGCGTAGCGGTGCAGAAATATATAAGTTATTGAAGAACTGGGAAGAGTGCCCCTCGCCGGGAAAGACGAAGAAAAAGGCGCCGGAGCCCCTGCTGAAGGTATGGAAGACGAGATCTGTTTTCTGGGCCCATACTCGACACGCCTCATAGCCTTGATCAAATGCATATCACAAAAAATATCCTTGAGAGTTTGCTTGGAACATTGATGAACATGCCGGAGAGGACCAAGGATGGGCCGAAGGCAAGAAAAGACTTGGAATTTTTGAATATCAGGAAAGATCTCCAAATGCCCGGTAAAAGGTCGTCAGAGGAGACCGAGACGGAGACGGAAGATAGGGGCAAAAATGTAAACAAGAAGGAAGAAGAATATTGCCCCCCTCTTGCTTCACCTTAGATCCGAAGGAGGTCGATCGATTGTTCAAGTGCCTTGTCGGAATCGAAGTTAGTTCCGAATATTGTGGGAAGATAAGCAGATATCTGGACACTAAGAAAAAAAGGTTCAGTGGGATGATGTCTCACGACTGTCATGTGATGATGACGCAGTTACTCCCGGTTGCACTTAGAGGGATTATGGACACACATGTGCGTGAGACGCCATCGACCTATGCCACTTTTTTGATGCTATCTCTCGAAAGTCGATCAGTGTGAAGCAACTCCATAGGCTACAGGAAGAGATTGTTGTCATACTGAATGAGCTAGAGATGTACTTCCCGCCCGCATTATTTGATGTCATGGTGCATCTATGTGTCCACATCATGGACGACATCATCGACCTAGGGCCGACATTCCTGCATAGCATGATGCCATTCGAGAGGATGAATGGGGTCATCAAAGGATTCGTTCATAACATGTCCCATCCGGAAGGGATCATCATCCAGGGGTATCTGACCAAAGAGCGCATCTCTTTCTGTGAGACTTATCTAGTAGGCACCGGAGACCCTGTTGTTGGTTTGCCCATCAACAAGCACTGTGGAAGGCTCGAAGGCGAAGGTCACACCAACGGTCATAGGGATGTGAATGTGTTACGCTCGGGCCGACAAAACGACCTTGACAGGGCAAACTTAGTAGTGCTACAACACCTAGATGTGCTAGAAGATTTCGTGACACTACACAAAGAGACCATCGCAAAGAAGTATCGTGACCGTGGGGTGCATAGGACGGACGCTAAAGTTATTAGAGAGCACAACTCCACTTTCGTGTGTTGGTTCAAAGAGAGAGTTCTGGCTAATCCCCCGGAAGAGGGTTGTCCGAACGGAACACTCATATACGCCTTAGCACATGGCCCCTTGACCAACCTCGCGACTTATCAAGCATACGGTATCAACGGATACACGTTCTACACTAAGGAGAAAGATATAAAGAGTGATGACCGAAACTCAGGGGTGACGATGGAAGCCATGACTGGGAATGTAATTGAAAGATATTAAGGAAGGGTCGAAGAGATATGGAAGCTTAAATACTCTGGATTGCATAGCGCGCCGATGTTCCATGTCAGATGGGCTAAGAATGTACACAGAGAAAACTGACATTTCACTACCATGTGTATACCCGACTCCGATAGCGGTACCGTCAACGCCATCGCCAAAAATGAGCCATGAGTACACGCTAAACACGTGACACAATGTTTCTTCATAATTGATCCGATCAATCCCAGCCGTGTTGTCGTGAGGAGAAGCAAAAGGAGCATCGCCGAAATGGATGGAGTCGCCAACGAGGAAGACTATGACCAGTATGGTGATCCGATGAGGGAAGATGATGCTGATGATGATGAAACATACGTCAAAAGAAGAATGAAGACTACATTACCTACAAAAGATCGTACTCCCTGGAGAAGGAAAAGGCACGACCATGGGCTCAATTATTCGACAACGAACAAAAGAGGGAAGAAGATCAGTCTGAAGCGTCATCGTCGCCCAAGCTGACAGACTAATCCCCAAAGTTTGTGTGTGTCTAGCTATTTTGTATACCGCCAATAGCGGTCAAATGATGTAAGATATATTATACTAATTATTATCTAGAGGGTAACCGTGGTATTGCTCAAACGACAGACCAAATTAAAGGAAGGAAAGTGCAAATGAAAGATAAGAAAAAGAAAAGTGCAAATGAAAGAAAAAGAAAAAGAAAAAAGAAAAAGAAAGGAAGTTTTGCAAAATGAAATGAAAGAAAAAGAAAAAGGAACTAATAAGTTGTGGAAAATGAAATGCAAGAAAAATAAAAAAAAGAAAGAAAAATAATTAAAAAAAGTTAGCAGTAGCGCGTTTTGGCCTCGGAAACGCTATATCTAAGAAAAATAAAAAAAGAAAGAAAAATAAAAAAGAAAAAATTAGCAGTAGCGCGTTTTAGCTTGGGCAGTGCCATAGCTAAGAAAAAGAAAAATACAAAAAGGAAAAAAAGAAAAAAACTTAGCAGTAGCGCGTTTTTGCTGGGGCAGCGCTATAGCTAACTTAGCTATAGCGTGTTTTTCCAACACACGCTATAGCTAAGTTGCCTGCAGCACCGGTCCGCCGGCTCCCATCGTTCATGTCTCTCACTCGCCGCTCATCGCGATCCCCTTTTCTCTGATGCCGCACCGCCGACGCCGCACCGCCCATGCTGCCGCCGATGCCGCCCCGCCGACGCTGCCGCCGACGCCGGACTCGACCTCAGCCCCGACCCCGATGCCGGCTACCGACCCCCTCCCGCTCTGATATGCCCCCCCCCCCGCCCCCTCTTCCTTCCTCTCCGACCCCTCAGCCTCTCTCTCTCTCGACCAAATTTGGTCTCTGCAGATCAACAAGGCTCGTGACCCGACCCTCAAATTTCGGCGACCCGGCGTCGGCCACCGACCCCCTCCCGCTCCGGTATGGCCCCCCGCCCCCTCTTCCTTCCTCTCTGACCCCTGTTTGAGACCTGCGTGGCCTAGTCTGACTGTTGTTAACAAATGAAAATAAACTTAGGTGAAAGCAACAAGTTTTTGTTAGAATTCAGCTTCAATCATTGAATTTGAACCTGCTGTAGTTTTGTTGTTAAAATGCTTGCTGTTAAAATGCTTAAAATGCTTGTTGTTATTGAATTTGCTTGTTGTTAAAATGCTTGTTGTCATTGAATTTGAAATAATATGCCTAATTGCTGTTAAAATGCTTGCTGTTAAAATGTCTATTGTTAGAATGTTGTTAATATGCTTGTTTTTTATTTTGTTGCTAGAGTAAATGAAAATTAGTGTTTAGTTTGTTGATAGAGTAAATTTGGTCTCTCTACAGATCGACGAGGAGGAGAAGGACCCCCTCTGCCCCGGCGACCCCGATGCCATCCGCTCAGCCCCGGCGTGCCCTGACCCCGACGCCACCCCCTCAGTAAATGCATACTTGTTTCTTAGTCTACTGCTTTTGTTCTTTGCCTAGCTAGCCATGTGGAGATGTAATGAGTTTTGTTCTGTTGCCTAAACTAAAGTGCACTTGATGTTGTGAGACTTGATCATTGTTGCACACCTCTGGGTAATGTGAATCCACTTGACATGAATGTGATGACACACATCACTTCAAAGACATAGTGCTTATTGTCATTTGCAGGGATACCGATTGCTAAGTGACCTATGTTTTGCCGGAAATGTTGATTCATTTCCATTCCGGCAAATTTCACGCGCTCTATATGTGCACTTTCTAGCAAAGGTCATGCCGAAATTTTCCATGAATTTCGGCATGACTTGTGCTAGAAAGTTGGACATATCGTGTGCTTGAGATTTGTCGCGACGGGAATGAAACGACATTTCCGGCAAAACAAAGGTCACTTTTTTCATTATTCACTTTATTATATAAAGCTCGATAATTAAACCACTACGACATTGAACCCTAGGAAACATGACCGACACCGATGAGGCCCGAGGTTCTCAGTCCCAATTAGGTCGAGCACACGCCTACCTCGACTTTTTGGCGGATCATGAGAGACAGCAAGCTGGGTGTCCGGACCCCCTTGTCATGACGGATGACGACGGTGGTGGCGCCAAATACTTAATCGATGCCACCAATGACACCGCAATCGAGATCTGCAATCGATGATGTTTCTAACTACAACATGGAAGGTGGGACCTCCCAAGACAGTGAGGGAAAGAAGGAAAAGAGGACACGACACCCAAATGAGCTCGGCACCAGAAGACTGGTGGTCACGGCGATGCACCCTGGTGAGTTCGAGCCAATAGAGTCGCGAGAAGTGGCAGCGTGTTACGGCAACCAACTAGCATGCATCCTACGGGATACCGCTAGCATCAACACCACAAAAATACGGAAGAATGAAAATTTGAAGAAGCTGCTCCTAACTAGGTTGCATGCAAGATTCCTGTTCCCCGGTCGGAATGACGAAGTCGACCCATGGGATGATGATGCCATGAAAAAAATCAACAATAAAGCCCTAAGGAAGTTCAGCAACGCATTGAGCGCTTGGAAAACTAGGGTGAAAAAGGCGATTGAAGTAGACCATGAAACCTACGCCGAGATTGTTGCAGACAATCTGAAAATTACGATAGAGGACTTTGAAAAGTTCAAGGAGACTTGCAATGAAGAAGCTGCCAAGGCCAGGTCGGAGAGAGGCAAGCACCGCAGTAAAGAACATGGGGAACCACCGCCTTGGAAGTCGTGGTTACACGGGAAAAAGGCCCATATGGGCTAAGGAGGACGCAGAACGTGAATGTCAGGGGATCTCAGACCCATTGGCTGAGTTCACCGACCAGCAGGAGCACGACTTCATCAGGGCCCGATTCTCGTGGGACCCCAAGAAAACGATTTTTTTCACCGACGGGCCGATTAGGAAATTCATGAGAATACTGGTAATTATCCTTTTACCACCTTACATATTAGGTTATGATCAACGAAGTCTACTACATTCTAGTCGCATTTGTAAATGATTCACGGTCCATTTTGCAGAGAGAGCAACACAAGCTTATGTCGAGAGCGACTCATCGACTCAGTCGAATCAGTCGTCGGCGAAGTACAAGTGGGACACTCCTTTCAACCGGGCCATGAACATAATGATGGGACACCCGCCCGGCCAGCGGCATCAATATGGACGTGTGCACGGCGCCGGGGATGGGGCCACGTGGAAGTACTATTATAACGAGGACCCCGAGGCCAAAAGACGGAGAAAGAAATTCAGTCAAGTGACTATCAACGAGAAGGTGGCGTGGGCGATGGAGAAAGCAAAAGCTGAGACCAAAGCTGAGATAATCACTGCCTGTAGATCTAATATGCTGGCTGCTGTAGGACCTTGAAGTATGTCTAGAGGGGGGTTGATTAGACTACTTGACCAATTAAAAACTTAACCTTTTCCCAATTTTAGACAGCGGATTTTAGCTATCTTTGCACAAGTCAAGCAATCTTCACACAATTCAAGAAAGCATGCAAAGAGTATATAGGCAGCGGAAATTAAAGCATGCAACTTGCAAGAATGTAAAGGGAAGGGTTTGGAGGATTCAAACGCTATTGGAGACACGGATGTTTTTGTCGTGGTTCTGATAGGTGGTGCTATCGTACATCCACGTTGATGGAGATTTCAACCCATGAAGGGTAACGGTTGCGTGATTCCATGGAGGGCTCCACCCACGAAGGGTCCACGAAGAAGCAACCTTGTCTATCCCACCACGGCCGTCGCCCACAAAGGACTTGCCTCACTAGCGGTAGATCTTCACGAAGTAGGCGATCTCCTTGCCCTTACAAACTCCTTGGTTCAACTCCACAATCTTGTCGAGGCTCCCAAGTGACACCTAGCCAATCTAGGAGACACCACTCTCCAAGAAGTAACAAATGGTGTGTTGATGATGAACTCCTTGCTCTTGTGCTTCAAATGATAAGTCTCCCCAACACTCAACTCTCTCTCTCAGGATTTGGATTTGGTGGAAAGAAGATTTGAGTGGAAAGCAACTTGGGGAAGGCTAGAGATCAAGATTCATGTGGTTGGAATGGAATATCTTGGCCTCAACACATGAGTAGGTGGTTCTCTCTAGAAATAGGATCTGGAAGTGTAGGCTTGTTACGATGGCTCTCTCCACGAATGAAGAGGAGGTGGAGGGGTATATATAGCCTCCACACAAAATCTAACCGCTACACACAATTTACCAAACTCGGTGGGACCGAATCAACAAACTCGGTCGGACCGATTCAAGAAACCTAGTGACCGTTAGGGTTTTCGTGGGACCGATATGCAACTCGGTAGGATCGATATGGTTAGGGTTAGGGCATAACGTAATCTCGGTGAGACCGACATACAAACTCGGTGAGACCGATTTTGGTAATTAGCTAACCAGAGAGTTGGTCAGGTAAACTCGGTGGGACCGATTCGCTCTTTCGGTGAGACCGAAAAGTTACGAAAGGGAAACACAGAGTTTACATTGCAATCTCGGTGGGACCGATCGCTCACTTCGGTTAGACCGAAACGTTACGAAGGGAAACAGAGAGATTACAATCCCATCTCGGTGAGACTGAGATCCCTATCGGTGAAACCGATTTGCCTAGGGTTGGTGGCGGTGGCTATGACATTTGAACTCGGTGGCGCGGATAGAAAGAATCGGTAGGGCCGAGTTTGACTTTAGGTTTAGGTCATATGTGGATGTGAGAAAGTAGTGGAGGGTTTTGGAGCATAACACTAAGCACATGAAGCAAAAGGCTCATTAAGCAACACCTCATCCCTCCTTTATAGTATTGGCTTTTCCTATAGACTCAATGTGATCTTGGATCACTAAAATGTAAAATGTAGAGTCTTGAGCTTTTGAGCTTGAGCCAATCCTTTGTCCTTAATATTCTGAGGATCCACTTTCATCATCCATGCCATGCCATTCATTGAGCTTTCCTGAAATATTTGTCTTGGAATAGCATTAGCTCAATGAGCTATATGTTGTTATGAATTACCAAAACCACCTAGGGATAGTTGCACTTTCAATCTACCCCTTTTTGGTAATTGATGACAACATATAGATCAAGGCTTCGACAAATGATAATAAGATTGAAAAACATCGTTGCTTTGAGAAGTATGTGATAAGCAAGAGCTCCCCCTAAATTTGTGCATATTTTAAGATTTGCTTTGGACTGCAATTGCACAAGGAATTATGCTCATGGGTTACTCTTCCATGTCACATACATCTTGGTGGAGCGCTCAAAATAATAAAGATTGAATACATGCACTCATCACCAAGCACAGTGAATGATCATATAAGGGTAAGTAAGATAATATCATATAACAAGCATAAGTGTAGCTTATGATCAAACACATGATCATCAATGTCTCACAGGTAATAGCATAGTATCTCAAGCAATCAAAGGCAAACAAAGTTCAACCAAGAAGACAAGAGAGAACAAAAGAAAACTCTCTCTCTCTCTCTCTCTCTCTCAGCCTATGATCTATACACTTTTCTCCCCCTTTGGCAACAAGTTACCAAAAAGTTCCTAGAAAATGCATAGGACTATATCGTCTCTCAGGCTTGGTCTTTTGCTGGTGGCGTAGAGATGGCTCCTTGGATGAAGACTTCAGTTGATGTGGAAGGAGCTGAAGGAGTTGGTGCTGGAGCTGGTTGCGCTGGAGCTGTAGCTGGAGCAGATGAAGTGACTCTGGTGTCTGGTACTGGCTCTGCAGCTGATCTCTGAGCTCGAGGCACTCTGGCAAATGCATTAGTTGTTTTCCTGCCCTTCCTCTCCTGCATGTCATCTTGTAGGTGCTCCACAACAGACTGAATCTCAGTTACTTTGACATCAAGATCATAGAATTTTTGTTCCATGATTCTTTCCAGGCTCTCCTGGTTTTGAGTTAGGGTGGCCAACCCCTTCTCAATCCGCAGAGTTGATGCTATCAAGTAACCAAGCTGGTCCTGCTTGTTCTTCAAAAGTACTCGAGATGCCTCTGCTAGAGTTGGCATCTTAGCAGCCTTCTCTTTCCTTGCTTTCTCCTTCTTTTCTTGAGCTTGTACTGATGATGGTTCATTCTCAGTCATGACAAATTGATTGTCCTCAAATTCAGGAAAGAGAACTAAGTGTTCCTCATCCAACAGATACTTCCCTGTGCCCATCTTTGAGTTAATCAACTCCTGAATTTGTGGGGCATATCCAAAGCTCCTCTTTTGGTCTGCTGCTGTCCTCTTGATAGTTTCAACTATGAGGCTCATGACCTTGAATTTAGGGGCACATCAAATATGTGTAGAAAATTAATTGCATGCCCTCCGATCATGTTGTGGTCACCTGATTTGGGCAACAGAGTGTGCCTTAGGATCCAAGTGATCGCTGGCAGCTCGACAGAAGAAAATGAACTGATCCAAACTTGAAAGTCTCAAGTGCATCATCTGGGATCTCCTTGTACATCTGTGACATTGAGTTGTGATCCATCTTCTTCTTGGCATAAACGTCCAAGTCATCTTCACTTTCCTTTGGGGCATTGATCAGACTTGCCCATTCCTCAATGGTTGATTGGTATCTCGTTCCTCTGCATATCCAAACTATCCTCGCCATCCGGATAGAAATGTGATGTGGAGTAGAATTGCATAATGAGCTCGTCATTCCAGCTTTGTGAGCTTCATTCAACAAAGTCTGCAACTCCACACGCATCAAGATGTCATACACCTGTGATAGTGTTCTTCATTTTCCTGTATGTAGGTCCAGTCGACCCACCTCATATCACATACTATGGGCTTCTTGTCCAACAAGATGGTCTCATAGAAGTCCTCCTGCTCCTTGGTGTGGAACCTGTAATCTACAGCAGTCCTTCTCCTGGTGGCATATGGATCTGACTCTCTCCACAGCCTCAACCCTAAGTCTCTCCTAATCTTCATGTTTTCAGCCACTGGATGAGCATCATTGTGGTCTGGAATCTTGGGTTTGAGCTTCCATAGGACTTGCCCTTCATCATCTTCCTCAAGAAGAACATCGTGCAATCGAGGCCTTGTTCTTTTCAGCAGCTGGTATATTCCTGGTATTCCTCTTAGGTGCATTCTTGGGCTTGGAGGCAGCTTTGGGTGCTTCTTTGGGCTTTGAAGTTGCAGCCCCTGACTTTATAGCATCACCCATCTGCTTTTGTGCCTTGGGTGCTGGTGCAGCAACCTCTTCTTCTTCCTCGTCCTAGTGGCAGCTTTGGGCAAATTGCTGGGAGTGCTTCTGCTCCCCTGATCTGAGCTGCTAGAGGGACTAGTGCCCTCACTCATGTGAATCTGCTCTTCTGACTTGTTTTGGTTGTCACTTTGGTCTGACATGCTGCACACACTGACTGCTGACCCTGTGAATAGTTATGGATGAGGTGGAATGGATGAGCATCACAAAATGCAGAGCTTTTTGCAAAAGAATGATTCAAAAAACTTAGTTTTAGTTTTCCACAAAAAGCATTTCGGATTTACCGATTTTCAAACTCGGTGATACCGAAGAAGTTTTGGAACCTAAACTAGTGAACTCGGTCAGACCGAGTCAAAGTTCGGTGGAACCGAGACTGCTAGGGTTTCACAAAGTTTTAAAATCGGTCACACCGATTAGCAATTCTCGGTCAGACCGAGAGTTACTAGTGCAATGGCGTTAGCCAAATCGGTGGGACCTAGTTTTTCAACTCGGTGGGTCCGAGATGGTTTCGGCATAAACCTAACCCTAAATTTTCGAATCACACCTATTCTAAGGATTGTTTTGACTAGATAGAGGTGTTTCAATCGTGGCAAGAAGCATTATGAACACAATGTGCTGAGAATCAGACGAGGATAGCACTGTGATCGAGTTCATACCCTAGTTCGGCGGTGAACTCGCTACGGCGGCAACGACGGAGAAGAAATCCGTTGACGGCGGCAGAGACCAGCGACAGGAGGCGGCTGGCGACGAAGTCGATGATCCGGAGACCTAGTAGGCAGAGCGAGCTATGCACGGGCGAAGAGTTTCGGATAAAGTTTTCCAAATTTTGCCCGTGAGAATATATAGCCCGTCACTGTCGGTGTGACCGAGTGGAACAACTCGGTGGCACCGAGATGCATAACTGTTAACAGTTATAGCAACTCGGTGTGACCGAAAAGTTCAAATCGGTTGCACCGAGATGAAAACCTAGATTGACTTAGTGATCTCGGTATGACCGAAATGGAGGAATCGGTCAGACCGAAAATCACAAAGATGTTTTGGAAGTTTTAAGTCTATGACGAATCGGGGACTCTGAGTGCTCCTCACACAGAGTGGTTCGAATCTGACTTGATCAAATTTTGTGATGTAGCATGAATAGAGTTTGAGACGAGAAAAGCATAGATAGCTAGTGAAGGTTCTTAGGCATTCTTGTCCATCCACTTGGCCAAAGAAGAAGAAACCAATCAATCAAAACAACAAGTGGATGTCCTCGAACGAGTAAAATATGCAACCAACATGCTCACACAATAAAATGACAAATGAAATATGTGGCAAAGCATGCACAACCAATTCTAGCATCTATCAAACAATTGGCGATGACTAGGTCATCTATATATGAGTATATTGACTTAGGAGTCAAATAAGAACATTTGATCATAGGTCATACTCATCGCTTAAGCTCAAGTGGGGTTACCACTTTTACATAAAGCATTTATGTGTTCACATCATTAGAGTTGCTTTGACTCAATTCTTAGAGTTAAGCTCCCCCTAGATGTGAGATCCCCTCTTAGAGGGATGAACTAACCTTGGGTTTTGTCGATGATGACTTCATGTAGGTGTTGAAGATGTGGATACTCAATGTTGATGTATATCTTTTGGAGCAATCCTTTGGAGTGAGTTGCACTTTCAATACCTACATGGGTTAGTCCCACAAGGAACAAACAAGTATATCCATAGACATAGAGTGATGCACACACAAAATGATGTCCATGAAAACATTAAGTTACCTTGTCCCTTGCCTTACCAACATGAGGGTTTGTGACTCCTTGAACTAGTGCAAGATATGGAAGTTGATTGCACTTGTCCTTGCCATAATGATATGAGTGAAGAATGTTGGCGGAGTCACCTCAAGAACTCTCTAGTTCTTCTTCTTGGGATCCACATCATCTTGATGGGAATCCTTGGTGTAGTAGTTGTACTTGATGAAGTAGAACTTGACGTAGTCTTGGGAACCCACTTGACCAAGGCCTTAGGTGCTTCTTCAAATGCATCAATCTCCTCTTGAAGCTTGTCCTTGCCTTTGTTCTTGTGGTCTTGTGGTGGAAGATCATCTTGTGCTTGTGTTCCCTTGAAGGAAGTAGGATCATACTTCTCTTGTTGAGGAACAAACTTCGCCTTGGGGTATTGATCTTCTTCCCACTCTACTCCATTGGCATTGAACTTTCGCTCAAAACCAACACCTTGATTCTTCCGGTGCCTTCCTTGCTTATGCATAATTTCCTCAAATTGCTTACTCGGCAAGGCTCTTGTATACACCTTTCTCTATAATTCCCTTCAAGAAGTTGTTTTCTTGCTCAAGAGTAACTTGGCTAAGAGAATCATTAGTGGAATCAAGAGAACTACTAGAAGCAACAATATTGGATTTAGCATTGTTATTGTTACTACTAGAGAAAGAATCTTTCTTGTTCTTGTTACTTGACTTGACTTGAGGCATGTAAGTAAATAAGAGTAAACGCTTGGCAATGTAAGAAGAACTTTTCTTATGGAGATCATCATTGATTGCTTTTAGGAACTCATGCTCTTGCTCAAGATTGAGCTTTTCAAAGCGTAACTTCTCATGAGCCCTTAAAAGCTCTCGATGATCTTCGAAGATAGTTTCATGAGCTAACTTAAGAGTGTTTAGTTCTTTAGTTAGAAGCTCAATATTCTCCTTATCATTGTCATTCGTTTCATCTTGATTAGCATGATTAATTGACGTTTCATCATAGTATTCATCACTAGAGCTGTCAACAAATAAATCATCATCACCTAGCAAGTCATCTTCATCACTATTAAAATCAACATACTCGGGGTGTGTTACCTTAGGACCTTTGGCCATGAAGCATCTTCCAATTCCTTCATTTGGTGAATCAAATATGTCATAGGAGTTGGTTGACACAAGTGCTAGACCGGCAACACCTTCATCTTGAGTGTATTCGGAGTCGGAGTGATAGCTTCTGTCGGAGTGATTGTTGGAGTCGGAGCCGGATACCAATTCACCAACATGAGCTTGATGTCTTTGTTTTGTGTAGCTCTTTGATGACTTGTCCTTCCTTTCCGAATCCTTGCTTCTCCATGAGGGTCTTCGTTCATGAAGATCATCTCTACTCCTTCTCTCTCTTGGTGGTGATTCTTCTCTTCTACTTCTTCTCTTGGGAGAATCTTCTCTTCTTTTGTAGGGTGTCGTACACCCATTGGAATAGTGTCTGGGTCTCCCACAATTGTAGCAATTGCGCTCTCGACTAGAAGATCTTTTGTCATTGTAGGCCCTTGACTTAGAGCTTCTTTCTTTGCTTCTACTCTTGTAGAATTTGTTGAAGTTCTTCACCATTAAGCTCAATTCTTAATTGAAGGTTTGTTTCTCACTTGATGATGTAGGGGCTTCACATGAGGCTTTGTAAGCACCACTTGACTTGTTGTGAAGTTCCTCCTTATCCTTGAGTGACATCTCATGAGCAACAATTCTTCCAATGACTTCCGTTGGCTTGAGATCTTTGTAATTTGGCATCATTTGGATCAATGTGCACACGGTATCATATTTTCCATCCAATGCTCTTAGGATCTTCTTGATGATGAATCATCGGTCATTTCTTCACTTCCTAAGCCGGCAATCTCATTTGTGATAAGAGCAAGCCTAGAGTACATTTTAGCGACACCTTCACCATCCTTCATTTTGAACTTGTCAAGCTGACTTTGGAGCACATACAACTTGGATTCCTTGACGGAGTCGGTAGCTTCATGCATATCAATCAAAGTGTCCCAAATTTCCTTTGCATTCTCAAGACAACTGATTTTGTTGAATTCTTCGGGGCACAAGCCATTGAAGAGGATATCACAAGCTTGAGCATTGTATTGCAGCATCTTCAACTCTTCCGCGCTAGCTTCACGGTTCGGTTCTCTCCCATCAAAGAATTCACCTTGCAAGCCAATACACACAATAGCCCAAACGGCGGGGTTATGTCCGAGAACATGCATTTTCATCTTATGCTTCCAACTAGCAAAATTAGTGCCATCAAAGTAAGGACCTCTACGGTGATAATTTCCTCGCTAGACGCCATACTCTCCTAGGTTGTGAAACCAAGGCTATGACCACCAAAAGCTATGGAAATCAAAGCAAATGGAGATCAAAGCTCTGATACCACTTGTGGGACCTTGAAGTATGTCTAGAGGGGGGTGATTAGACTACTTGACCAATTAAAAACTTAACCTTTTCCAAATTTTAAACTTTGGCAGATTTTAGCTATCTTTGAACAATTCAAGCAATCTTCACACAATTCAAGCAAGCATGCAAAGAGTATATTGGCAGTGGAAAATAAAGCATGCAACTTGCAAGAACGTAAAGGGAAGGGTTTGGAGGATTCAAACGCAATTGGAGACACGGATGTTTTTGTCGTGGTTCCGATAGGTGGTGCTATCGTACATCCACGTTGATGGCGACTTCAACCCACGAGGGTAGCAGTTGCATGAGTCCATGGAGGGCTCCACCCATGAAGGGTCCACGAAGAAGCAACCTTGTCTATCCCACCATGGCCGTCGCCCACGAAGGACTTGCCTCACTAGCGTTAGATCTTCACGAAGTAGGCGATCTCCTTGCCCTTACAAACTCCTTGGTTCAACTCCACAATCTTGTCAGAGGCTCCCAAGTGACACCTAGCCAATCTAGGAGACACCACTCTCCAAGAAGTAACAAATGATGTGTTGATGATGAACTCCTTGCTCTTGTGCTTCAAATGATAGTCTCCCCAACACTCAACTCTCTCTCACAGGATTTGGATTTGGTGGAAAGAAGATTTGAGTGGAATGCAACTTGGGGAAGGCTAGAGATCAAGATTCATGTGGTTGGAATGGAATATCTTGGCCTCAACACATGAGTAGGTGGTTCTCTTCGTAAATAGGATGCTTTGGAAGTGTAGGCTTGTTCGATGGCTCTCTCCACGAATGAAGAGGAGGTGGAGGGTATATATAGCCTCCACACAAAATCTAACTGCTACACACAATTTACCAAACTCGGTGGGACCGAATCAACAAACTCGGTCGGACCGATTCAGTAAACCTAGTGACCGTTAGGGTTTTCGGTGGGACCGATATGCAACTGGTAGGACCGATATGGTTAGGGTTAGGGCATAACGTAATCTCGGTGAGACCGATTACACAAACTCGGTGAGACCAATTTTGGTAATTAGCTAATCAGAGAGTTGGTCAGGTAAACTCGGTGGGACCGATTCGCTCTTTTGGTGAGACCAAAAAGTTACGAAAGGGAAACACAGAGTTTACATTGCAATCTCGGTGGGACCGATCGCTCACTTCGGTTAGACCGAAACGTTACGAAGGGAAACAGAGAGATTACAATCCCATCTCGGTGAGACCGAGATCCATATCGGTGAAACCGATTTGCCTAGGGTTTGTGGCAGTGGCTATGACATTTGAACTCGGTGGCGCCGGATAGAAAGAATCGGTAGGGCCGAGTTTGACTTTAGGTTTAGGTCATATGTGGATGTGAGAAAGTAGTGGAGGGTTTTGGAGCATATCACTAAGCACATGAAGCAAAAGGCTCATTAAGCAACACCTCATCCCTCCTTGATAGTATTGGATTTTCCTATAGACTCAATGTGATCTTGGATCACTAAAATGTAAAATGTAGAGTCTTGAGCTTTTGAGCTTGAGCCAATCCTTTGTCCTTAATATTTTGAGGGATCCACTTTCATCATCCATGCCATGCCATTCATTGAGCTTTCCTGAAATATTTGTCTTGGAATAGCATTAGCTCAATGAGCTATATGTTGTTATGAATTACCAAAACCACCTAGGGATAGTTGCACTTTCAGCTGCCTTTACAAGCTTGATTCCAACAGTGGTCACATGGGTGCAACAAAATCCAAACGCGCCACCAAGTGATTTTCCCATGCCCAGCTTCACCAGGAGCAACTCAATGAACACCGCAACCATACCTGTACCTAGTATGGCAACCGCACCCGCACCTCCTCCAGCACCTACTCCTGCACCCAGCTCTCACAGCAGCCCTAGCTCCGCCTCTGGCTTGAATGTCGGGCCGTCGACATTGGCTGAGCTCGACGCCCTCACGGTAAATACGCATCGCACCTTCATCAACTCAACTAATTATTTAATCTTCAGTTGCCGTTCTTTTTGAATCTCTGACGCCACACGTATATGTCTTTGTAGGCCGACTCCACTCCGTGCACCCTCCTTTACAACATGAAGGGCGGGTTGGTGGATGTGGGGAAGGGTACTATAGTGAAGCCTAAGGATCGATTGTTTCACCGCTGGCAGATGCCTGATAACGCCTTAAGGATCACCGTGGTAAGTGTGAAAGCGGGCTACGAGGGTCTCCCTTGTCCGATACAAACCGATGGAGAGGATGACGAGACCCCCACGCAGCTTGGCCAATGCAAAAATTGGCCGATCCTGTGGCCGAAAAATCTTCTTCGTGTCGAGGTGGCCGGGAGCACACCAACGGGACCTCAGGAAGGTATGAACACAACCACTCCTACACAAGTACAACCATCGTCTGTGCTGCTTGCTGAGATCGAGAGTCACGAGGAAGGAGGGCCAACCGTTCCGGCAAATGATGCCATCTGCCCCATGGAAGAGGATAGGGATCATGACATGGAGGAGGCCGACGATGACCCTAACCAGTATTTCAATACGGCCTTTGACAACAAAGTAACAATGAGTCAACCATATGAATATGAGATGCATGTACCAGAGCCGGAACGTCCTCAGGAGTGCAAGAAGTCTTTGTTCATGCAATCCTCGCAGGACACGCCTCCAGATGCCGGTTCCACCCAAGCTCAACTACTTAGCCAGAGTCGTCCAATGCTGAGCCCGGCAACACTAGGGGTGGTGCTCAGGGAGGGTCTGACAGACCCACCAGCACCTCAGCTCACCAAGAAGAAGCAGAGGAAGAGACCGACGGCGAGAAAATCCAATAAAGCTGGCAATGTTGGTTCTAGCAGCCAGCTGCCTTTGACCAAGGTTGACAATGTACCGATGAAACAAGCGCCATTAATCCATGTCGCGGGAGAGCCAATGGTACCGGCGAATGAACTAGCTGCCATAACAGGGGATCTCAAGAGACTCCATGACCATGTGCTTTCGACAGAGAGAAGCCTCCTCACCTCGGATGAACCAGGATACCCACTTTATACGGTTCATGTGCCGAGCAGTTGCAAGATGTACGTCCACACATGCCCCCGCGGACCTCTTCTTCCTGAGGTTTGATTACATCTTCCAGATGTTTCAAATGAAGACACTCGATTTTACGTTCGTCCGCCTGTATGCGCTGCACATGAACTACATCATCAGGAGAGAGAAAGTCACCGGTCTTGCGGTCGCGAACCCATACTACATGCATGAGGGCTTCTTGTCAACCAATGATGCCAACCGTCAATATGCGAGTAAGTACATCGAAGAATTCTTGGTCAGCAATAAGGACAAAGAAACGATTCTCCTACCTTATCATCCCTGGTAAGTCATCCCGGATAGCACTATTACACATACGTGCATTTCTATAGTTACTTTGCACGCATGGAGACTAACTTGATCGTGTATTTTGCACAACGGGGGGTGTCGTGCCGTTCTCATCGTTCTTTACCCGCGTTACTCCCGCGCTCTATATTTGGACCCATCGAAGAACATACAGAAGAAAGATTACACACACATAAAGCATGTTCTGGACAGAGCTATGCTGGGCTTCAGCATGCGGGGTGGCTACATCCAATGCAAAAAAAAACAAATAAGTCTGGTCTTTGTTTCCGCCACAAGACTGACTTCATTGCATCCAAAGAACCGGCAAGAAGTAAGAATGATGGATTCTACGTCATCCATCTAATGATGGAGTACAGAAGGGATGTGCAATCACTTTGCATGAAATCTTCATCCGATACCCATATCCAGAGATGGGCAGAAGCCTTTGGAGCCGTGCCGGATAATCAACTTAGAAATGATTTCTACCGGATCCAGCAGGAAATTGTGTCCATCATCATGAAAGATGTCCTCGAAGAGAATGGGATGTTCTACGGCGGCCCAATATCGCGAGCTGACGTCCGAACTCAAGATTGCCCTACAAATCGTGACATGACGCCTTTCACTAAGCTTGGTGACACCCTTCCGGATATGGACAGATGGGAAGAGTGCACTGCTTAAAAACAATGTGTCTTTTTAGTTACTTGTTACTTTCTGTATGACGAAACTTCGAATGTCTCAGTGTATGATGAAACTATTAGATGTATGGTGCCGCGCTCTAGTTAATTACTTTCGGTACGATGAAATTTGTTAACTATGTTTACTATATATGTTTCTTCTATTTCATAAATGTTTCATTGAAATCTATTCTTGAAATATATATATATATATATATATATATATATATATATATGTGTGTGTGTGTGTGTGTGTGTGTGTGTGTGTGTGTGTGTGTGTGTGTGTGTGCATCTATGATGTATATAGATCAACGATGGCGAGGAAGTGGTATGCCGTGTATGTAGGGCATGTTCCGTGTGTATGATGAGTGGCAGTGTCGGGCTCGAGTCTCCGGCTTCTCCAAATGGAAGCCGTAAAGGGTTTGATAGCAGAGCGGATGCCGAAGCTAGATACTTGAGATTCATAGCACGACAGGGGATTCAGAACCAACGCCGCTGCAAAAACTACTACATAATACCTCTTTTGATCATCGTGATCGCTCTTATCTTGTATGTCTTAGTTTAGGTAGATGATGAAACATGTGTCTACGGTGACAATGTAAGAGACATGTGATCATTAACTTGTATCACTATTTCGAGATGATGATGAGATCGACATCATTTGTGTTGAGACTATGTTGATATGATGAGACTATGTTGTACCACTTCAATGATGATGATGAGACATTCCTTTTTCATATAGTTCCAGTGTATGTGCATGTTGTAACTGTATAAAACCTGTAAAAATACGAATACAGCAACATAAAAAAAGAAAATACTAGCGATGGCGTGGGGTATTGGAGTAGTAGCAGCGCTGCTTACCACTAGTGTTTTTGAAGGGCACGCTACTAGTATTAGCAGTAGCGATGGATGAGGCGCCGCCATCGCTAAATATAGATAGCGAGCGCTGGTTCAAACAAGCGCCATCGCTAAAAATAGTTAGAAGGCCAGAGCAGTAGCGCGCCTGCCCGCGCTACTAATAGCCAAAAAACCAGCGCTACTGGTAAGGGTTTTCCTAGTAGTGACATTTACAGATAAGGCCTTGCATCCTCCAGCGCGTGCGTTGAAGAGGAGCTCGCACGAGTAGTTTGGATCTTGCCCGGTGTAGCCAAAATATTGGCGACCCTTTTGTCCACAGGTGCCTTTGCCACCGATGAACGAGGAATAGCTCGGGTGCTCATGCATCCTCTAGCGCGCGTTGGAGATGAGCTCGCACGAGCTGTGCTTTTTTTATCCCACCACGCTGCCCGAACCAGCCGCAGACCGACCGGCGACTCGCAAATTACGCCATCCAACTGTAGCCGCACACATTCTGACAACAACTCAACCAACCGGATGAAATTCATGCAAACACGGCGATATTTCATATAAACAATGACGGAATTCATATAAAATACCGGATTTTCATACAAACATGACGGATTTCATTACATTCAAATCAACTAAGTAGTGCTAGTCCTAAACATCACAGGTATAATAATACCTAGCCTAAATGGTTGCCCGCCGATCCATTTGTCTTCCTCATGTCCGGCAGCACGATCACCGGACTGCCGGGAGCCCCGGTGGTATATGCTTCAGCGCAAAGGACGACTCGCTTCCCCACTGCCCAACTGACATCGTTGGATGATGCCCAATATGGAGGTGGAAAGGGGCTTCTCCGCTTCCATGGAGCCCATGCGGGGTCGACGAAGGTCCTAGCAACAAAAGGATCCGGCAAGATACCTGTTGTGTACGCCGGCGTCGCCACCGCGATGGCCTTCATGGGACCCAAGCAGCGACGGCCTCCCGTGTTCTACTTCTCCTCGATGATGGCGGCGGACGCAGAGGCGCTGGCCGCCGACTCGTCACTCTCTGCGCACCCGGCTTCTGTCTCTACTTGCATGGCGAGGCCGCGGGCATGGGAGTCTCGGCCACAAAAATGGGAGACGCGATCGCAGACACGGGAGGCGCGGTACAAGGCGGCGGCATGGACGGCAGCGACGACGCCCGTGCTCCCTACCGTGTCAGCGTGGATCAGCTCGCCACTCCTCATTGAGCTGGCCTAGAGCGGCGAGTTGCTGAACCACGCGCCGGCATGGGGCGGCAAGTGGCTCCATCGGGCGAGGGAAGGGAGGTGGATCAGCGAGCTCCATAGCTCGTATCCGACGGGCTCGGCGGGCCACCCAGCTGGCTTGGATGCCGGATAACTACTCGTTGTAAGCCATTGTAAGAGTGGACAAAATGGTGAAGGAGGGGATAGGGGAGTGGCGGAGGTGTGCGATTCTTGGCCGGCGTCTGGCCTCGTTTAAATAGGAGATTAAATAGACGACGGGCGGGAGGAGCTCGGCCGGCGTTGCGTTTAATGCCGGCCCGGTCATGAATGGACGTGTGTCCGGACTGGGTTTCTCAGCTTCCACACAGGTTTCATGGAGGCGTTTGAATGCGGCAAGGAGGCCTATTCAGCCGGGCCTGCAGCGAGCGGTGCCCTCGACTCTGACATACGACAATGCGCCGTTCTTCCACTGACGTGTGGGCTCGTTGGGTACCTGGCCTGCATGTCCGTGACCCAACGCAGGCAGCGCACGGCAGAGGAGCTTTTGGTGGGCCAGGGCGGTCAGAAGCGGGCATTTCATAAACCGATGACTGTTCATTGAGTGTGACTTCATCTATTTCATGTAGATCAGCCTACTATATAATGTAAGACAATTTTAGAATTTTCATATATATGTTGATAGCCCGTTCAACACATTGTGATTCATAAAGACCGCTACAAACATCAATGTTCTGCTTATCACAGACAAGATTGACTAATACCCGTAACAATATATGTCTTTAACAAAGGATGCATGCACGTATAGGTAGAGCGTGTGTCTTGCGTCGTGTGCTATGTACATGAAGGCGTGCGAGTATTGTGTGCGTACATGTGTACGTTTTAGTGTTGCATGCATGTGTGCGTGCGTGCCTGTGTTCATGAGTGCATGTGTACATGTCAGTGTTGCACGCCTGCATGCGTGCGTGTGTCCGTGCAAGTGTTGTGTGCGTGCATGTGTACTTGCGGGGTGAGGCTACACGTCAGTCGACTGACTTTTTCATCTCTGGTCAGTTGATTTTCTAGCCGTTGGATACAAAATCAAGGGCATGCAGTTTATCTTCAACCTCCACCTCCTGAGCCGCCAGCCACCACCGGCCGAACCGCCGGCCCCCGCCACCCGCGGCCGATGGCGCTCCCGCACTGCCTTGCCGCCATGCCCGCCCGAAACCACTCCCCACCGCCGGTCCACCGCCGCCCGGCCATCCCTCTAGCCCCCCCCACGGACGTTTATATTTATATTTTAATTTAATGAGTATCATCACAAGGCGATCCTTGTCCAGTGTGGTTAGGGGGCGCGGGCTGCCAACCAGAGGTCTCACGACTTCAAATCCCCACCAACCACTAATTTATTACCATTTATGTCTTTCATATACGCGTTGATGGGTGGGCCCTATGGTAATGTGCGCTGCTAAATGTGGACATTTGACTAGTCAATTGATCATGTCATCAACAAATTACGGAGTGTATGGTGAGCCAGTGACCATATGATCACCATAAAATGTATTTTATTAACACAGTACAGACTCAAACTACCATTTCTTTCTTTCATATACACGATGACAGGTGGGCCCCACAGTTACGCGCGCTGATGGTGCAACACTAGTTGCGCCACGTGGAAAGTTTGACTGGTCAATTGATAGTGTCATCAACAAAATACGGAGTTGTACGGGTGAGCCAGTGACTGTATAATCACGACATATTTTTTTAACACGGTACAGATGCAAGCGCTCATATATACGCGCAAACACCCACCAATATAAGCGCACACACGCATACCCTACCCCTATGAGCACCTTCGAGAGAGTGAGCCATCATATGATCTTGATATTTTACGAAGTCACCATAGGTGCCTCGTAGTCGAGGGAACGTCTCCTACCACTGAACGCACCTCGCCGGAAAATACTGAATTTAATCCAGGATAAATGCGAGCACCATGACTTTAACCCTGGTGGGCTGGGGAAACCACTGTCCTCCTAACCATCCAACCACAGGTTGGTTAGCACCACAAAATGTATATGGTGACCGTGATGAGCTTATTCTAAAGTCCAGTGACCATGTCGTGCTTTTGCTTCAAATACAATGACTGTAAGTATCATCAACAAAATACGGAGCACACATCAAATACAATGTTCGTCAGTGTCATCAACAAAATACGGAGACGTATCGTGAGCTAGATACCGTATGGTTACCACGAGAATGTATATGATGAGCATAATGAGCATATTCTGAATTCAAGTGACCGTATAGTGCTTTCGCTTGAAATACAGTGACCGTCACGCGTGAATGTGTTAGGGGCATGCATCTTTTAGAGGGCTGAGAGATAGTTTGTGTGCGTACGTGAAAGTGGTGTAGAAAGAGGGGGTGTCCGATGGAGACAAGGAGAGATATGCCCTTCGTTTCTCTTTCCCATGACTAGGAGGGGTGACAAAGGTTAGAGGTTCATGGCAATTTGGGAGGCTTGAAAAGCAAATGGTAGGTAACGCGGCATAGCGATAGAACGAAGCAACTAGCATAGCAATGATAGTAGTGAGATCCAAGGTGACGGTCATCTTGCCTGAAATCCCGCTAGGAAGAAGAACGAGTCCATGAAGAAGACGAATGGGAGTAGTCGAACGAATCCTCACAATCGCAACATTACCGGAACTATCAAGAAGAAGCAATACCAGAAAGAAGCAAACAACATAGTAAACAACCATCACATAATCATGGCATGATGCACAACCAAGTATGATGCATGTCCGGTCTAGATAGGCATGGCATGGCAAAGTGCAACAAACGATACTACAAGTTAAGTGGAGCTCAATATGCAACGAGTTGCATATCAGCAGCACCACATGCAATTATTTAGTTTGATCTCGTTATAAGCTACTCAACAATATTAAATGTTGTTAAACATGGCAAGAGGTGAGGCATAAGTAAACTAACTATTTAGGTAAATTTAATAAGGCCGGAACAACAAACAACAATTCCGGAAAATCCTCATATGCTAATTTCGAAATTGGTACTGTTCTGCCTATTACATAATTTTAATGTTGTTAAACAGCAAATTAAAGTGCACCATGTTAAACTAGGCATTTTTCCACCCCATTTACATATAAAGTTTATTTAAAACGGAGCTACAGTTATTTAGTTATGAAATAAATCATTTTAGCATGGCATTTAAGCAAATTTAAACAAACAGCGTGTTCAACATTCCAAACATGGATGAAAACAGCATATTATGAAACTAGATGAAATTCTAAGCATTTTTGATGTATAAATTATTTACATAAGATGCACAGTTTGTGAGTTATTAAATGCATGGTCTAGAGGGACTTTACTGTAACACAGTAAATCCCAGATAATAGCTAAATCGCAACAGAGGAAAAAAAACACGCATCGGGCCTAAACTGCTAGGCCAACAGAGCACAAGAGGGGTTGGGGGTTCCTCACCATGGGCCATGGCCGATCGGTGGAGAAGGCTCTGGGCAGCGGTCAGCCGGCATGGTGGCTCGGCGGTCGAAGATCGAAGGAGGCGCTTCGTACTCTGCAACGAAGCAGGGCTTGATCACGAGGACGCAGCGCATGGGTGTGGCGCAGGGCGGCGGCAGTCGGCGGGTCTGGAACAAGGGAAGAAGGCAGCAGCAGGGCTGGTGCAGGATCTCGGTAGCTTGATCCCATCAGTAGCGTCGGTGAACTGCAAAGAAAGCGGCCATGGCGGGGGAAATTGAGAGAGAGCAGGGAAAGGAGAAAACACACGAAGGAGGAGGGCGGGGCGGTGACCTGCTGATCTTTGCTGCGCTGCAGACGGCAGGCGGAGCAAAGCGGCGGCGTGTGCGGCAGTGGAGGTCGAGGGCGGCTCGGTGCGAGGGCATCTCCTCTCGATGCCGGTGACTCGATGCAAAGCAAGAGGACGCGAGGAGCAAGCAGGATGGTCGCGGGCATGGTGATGGCTTGGACTCGGCGAGGCTTGCTGGAGTCGAGGAGGAAGGGATCGTGGCGGCTCGCTTGAGGCGGAGGAGGCCTCAGCAGGACCAGTGGCTCGGTGTGGCGGGACTGATCGTTCGCTTGTCTCTTGGGCGAGGCAGGCGAAGGCATGGAGGAGGAGCTCGGCATGGGGCTCCTCAGTGCGAGGTTCAGGCGAGGATGGGCGCCGGCCAGCAGACGGCGAAGGCCTCCGTGAAGAAGCTTCGGTGGCGCTGCAAGATCGTGGGCGCGGCGTCCATGGCGTCGGTCCCTGCTAGAGAAGGGAGGCGAGAGAGATTAGAGGTTGAGAGAGAGAGAGGAGCACGGGGAGCAAATGAAGAGAAGGCAGGGAAGAAAAGGAGCGGACGAGGCCGGGCGGCATGACCTGCCTTTTCTTCCCTGCCTTCTCTTCATTTGCTCCCCGTGCTCCTCTCTCTCTCAACCTCTCTAATCTCTCTCGCCTCGCTTCTAGCAGGGACTCGACGCCATGGACGCCAAGGCCCACGATCTTGCAGCGCCGCTCAAGCTTCTTCACGGAGGCCTTCGGCCTGGCTGTCAAGGCCCATCCCCGCTTAAACCTCGTGCCCGAGGAGCCCCATGCCGAGCTCCTCCTCCGCTTTTGCCTCGGCCTCGCCCAAGAGACAAGCGAACGATCACCCCGCTGCTGACCGAGCCACTAGTCTCGGCGAGGCCTCCTTCGCTTCCCCAAGCGAGCCGCCGCTGATCCCTTCCTCCTCGACTCTAGCAAGCCTCGCCGAGTCCAAGCCATCACCGTGCTCGCACCATCTGCTTGCCTGCTCCTCGGCCCTCTTGCTTTTGCATCGAGTCACCGGCATCGAGAGGAGATGCCTCGCACCGAGCCGCCCCTGCACCTCCACTGCCGCCCACGCCGCCGCCTTTGCTCCGCCGTCTGTTGCCCCGCAGTAAGCAAGCATCGCAGGTCACCGCCTCGCCTCCTCCTCCTTCCCCGTGTTTTCTTTTCCCTGTTCTTCCTCTCAATTTTCCCCGACATGGCCGCCTTTTGCAGCTTCACCGACGCGCTCGGACGGGATCAAGCTACCGGAGATCCTGCACCAGCCCTGTTGTTGCCTTCTTCCCCATTGTTCCGCACTCCCGCCGACTCATGCCACTGCGCCACGCCTGCAGTGCTGCTGCCTCTCGTGATCAAGCTCGCTCGCTTGCAGAGTACGAGCGCCCCTTCGATCTTGACTGGGCCACCAGCCATTGGCTGATCATGCCCAAAGAGCCTTCTCCACCGACCGGGCCATGGCCCATGGTGAGAAACCCCCAGCCCCTCTTGTGCTCTGTTGGCCCAGCAGTTTAGGCCCGATGCGTGTTTTTTCCTCTGTTGCGATTTAGCTATTATCTGGGATTTACTGTGTTACAATAAAGTCCCTCTAGATCATGCATTTAATTACTTACAAACTGTGCATCTTATGTAAATAATTTATACATGAAAAATGCTTAGAATTTCATCTAGTTTCATAATATGCTGTTTTCATCCATGTTTGGAATGTTGAACATGCTGTTTGTTTAAATTTGCTTAAGTGCCATGCTAAAATGATTTATTTCATAACTAAATAACCGTGAGTCTGCTTTTAAATAAACTTTATATGTAAATGGGGTGGAAAATGCCTAGTTTAACATGGTGCACTTTAATTTGCTGTTTAACAACATTAAAATTATGTAATAGGCAGAACAGTACCAATTTCGAAATTAGCATATGAGGATTTTCCTAATTGTTGTTTGTTGTTCCGCCTCATTTAAATTTACCTAAATAGTTAGTTTACTTATGCCTCACCTCTTGCCATGTTTAACAACATTTAATATTGTTGAGTAGCTTATAACGAGATCAAACTAAATAATTGCATGTGGTGTTTCGTTGATATGCAACTCGTTGCATATTGAGCTCCACTTAACTTGTAGTATCGTTTGTTGCACTTTGCCATGCCATGCATATCTAAACCGGACATGCATCATACTTGGTTGTGCATCATGCGATGATTATGTGATGGTCGTTTACTATGTTGTTTGCTTCTTTCCGGTATTGCTTCTTCTTGATAGTTCCGGTAATGTTGCGATTGTGAGGATTCGTTCGACTACTCCCGTTCGTCTTCTTCATGGACTCGTTCTTCTTCCTAGCGGTATTTCAGGCAAGATGACCGTCATCTTGGATCTCACTACTATCATTGCTATGCTAGTTGCTTCGTTCTATCGCTATGTCGCGTTACCTACCATTTGCTTTTCAAGCCTCCCAAATTGCCATGAACCTCTAACCTTTGTCACCCCTCCTAGCAAACCGTTGTTTGGCTATGTTACCGCATTTTGCTCAGCCCTCTTATAGCGTTGCTAGTTGCAGGTGAAGATGAAGATTGCTCCATGTTGGATTATGTTTATGTTGGGATATCACAATATCTCTTATATTATTAATGCATCTATATACTTGGTAAAGGGTGGAAGGCTCGGCCTTATGCCTGGTGTTTTGTTCCACTCTTGCCGCCCTAGTTTCCGTCATATCGGTATTATGTTTCCGGATTTTGAGTCCCTAACGTGGTTGGGTGATTTATGGGACCCCCTTGACAGTTCGCTTTGAATAAAACTCCTCCAAAGAAGGCCCAACCTTGGTTTTACCATTTGCCTCACCACCACCTATTTTTCCCTTGGGAGTCGCTCTATCGAGGGTCATCTTTATTTTAACCCCCCCGGGCCAATGCTTGTCTAAGTGTTGGTCCAAACTAGAGCCACTTGCGGTGCCGCCCCTAGGCAACTTGGGGTATCTTCGGTTGCCGTACGTAGTGTTCATCCGGTGTTGCCCTGAGAACGAGATATGTGCAGCTCCTATCGGGATTGTCGGCACATCGGGCGGTCTTGCTGGTCTTGTTTTACCATTGTCAAAATGTCTTGTAAACCGGGATTCCAAGACTGATCGGGTCTTCCTGGGAGAAGGAATATCCTTCGTTGACCACGAGAGCTTGTGATGGGCTAAGTTGGGACACCCCTGCAGGGTATAAACTTTCGAGAGCCGTGCCCGCGGTTATGTGGCAGATGGGAATTTGTTAATGTCCGGTTGTAGATAACTTGACACCAGATCCGAATTAAAACGCATCAACCGTGTGTGTAGCCGTGATGGTCTCTTTTCGGCGGAGTCCGGGAAGTGAACACGGTTTTGGGTTATGTTTGGCGTAAGTAGGAGTTCAGGATCACCTCTTGATCATTACTAGCTTCACGACCGTTCCGTTGTTTCTCTTCCCGCTCTCATTTGCGTATGTTATCCACCATATATGCTTAGTCGCTGCTGCAACCTCACCACTTATCCTTTCCTTACACATTAAGCTTTGCTAGTCTTGATACCCATGGTAATGGGATTGTTGAGTCCTCGTGGCTCATGACACTACACCAACAGCCAGGTGTACAGGTTATGCGATGCTCATGACGCGAGAGCGATGTTTACTTGTTTTGGAGTCCTTCTTTTTCTTCGTCGATCAGGGGATAGGTTCCAGGTCGGCAGCCTGGGCTAGCAGGGTGGATATTGTTTGAGTTTCTGTTTATGTTTCATCCGTAGTCGGATGTTGATCTTGTATATGATGTATTGTTGTATTCATGTGACATTGTATGTCTTGGTTGTATCCCCACTATTATGTAATGTTGATGTAATGATATCCACCTTGCAAAAGCGTCTCCAAGATGCGCTTCTATCCTTGGTGGGACCTTCCAGTTCCTTTAGGATAGGGTCGCATCTTGGGCGTGACAGTTTGATAGTAGTTGCATCTTGCATTGATTTCTAGGTTGTACTACTTCTAATTTTTCAAAATGCCACTTATGAAAAGACACTTTTAACTTGGCAGAGTGATACTGGTTGCATCTTTCATATGGTTTCTAGCTTGCATTACTTCTATTTTCTTGAAAATCCTTCTGCTTAGTTTACACATTCTAGCTGTGAATATGTCATGTCGTCTTGTTTTTCTGACATATTCCATCCTCATGCGGTTGTCTTACATCAAAGTATTGCTTGTCTGTATCATGCATCAATGAGTTCCGAAGAGCGATTTTATTCTTTTGTGTTGTGGGTATGGCTTGACATGGCAAAGTCAAAAAAGATCAAGGAAAAGAATATAGTAGGGAATGGTGTTACTCGTCGGGTGCGACGGAAAAGGATCTGTCCTCGAGATTCTGCTGGTACTTATAGTGTAGTACAAGGTCCAAGTCCACCGGCTAAATCGACAAACACAGTATCACCTGCTCCACCAGTTGCAGCATCCGCTTCAACTATACCGGCATCTCAACGAGTTACTCATTCGTTTGCTCCGCAACTGGCCAGTTCCCAAGCTGCCTTCACACCTAACACTACTTCCGAAGCACTACTGACACAACAGGACTTGGCAAGATCAGATGAACCTCATGAGCATCAACACCAAGACGGTACCTTACCGAGTCAAGTTGCAGTTGCATGCTCCTTTATATGTACTCTCACAGTTTGATGTGCACTACTTTCCATATTCGTTGTTGAACTAGCACCAAGGCGCAAGCGGAAACAGACATCAGGGATAATGCTTGACAGATTAACAAAATCTAAATGAAGAAGAATGGAGATCCATTTTGAGGCAGGTTTAAAAAGGCCACGTGATGCTACAGAGTCAGCCAAGTTAGTATCAGATGCAGCCATTGCCATTAGGTGTCATGCACGTATCCTCCCAACGTGGATCCAGTACAGGAATGAGAAAGACGATACCGAGTTTAACACCTTCCTTGACCATTTATCCGTAAGTAATGTTATTCATCGCAATTTGTAATATTGTTTTGCTCGTCCCCATACTTTCTAGCTTCCTCTTAATAAGACTCACATTCTTTTTTCAACAGATGAGGTTCAAGTTGGATCTGAAAGATGATGCAACTAAACAAGCATGCACTCATGTTTTTCAGTCTGCTCTGCGACAGTATCGGTATAGAAAAACTCACTTTGAAGACAAGGCTAACAATGAAATTGACCAAACATCTCTAGTGGAATATATTACATATGAAGACTTGACAGCCCTTGTTAAACACTGGTCTGATCCAAAGTATCAGGTAGGGTATATGTATTTGATCAGATCACATATTGAACTTGTATTTACGTATGTGCCTTACAAGTGTATCTTCTTCTAGGCTAACTGTTTGAAGAACAAGACCAACCATTCTAAAGTGAAATTCCAAAAAATAACAGATCTCATAGATATATTGCACACTGCGAGGCTCTTGTAAATAGCTACTACTTCCTTCTTTTTTTGTGCCATATTATCGTATCCATATTGACTTATTCCAAATACAGAGGAAAGCCCGTGCGGACCGTAAAGAACCTGAACCGAATGCAATGAAAATCTTCAAGGATTGCCACACCAGCAAGATGAAGGGCATGAGCACACCAATTCAAGCCGTTGTTGTAAGTCCTTACTCATCCTGCCTTTCAACTGCTTTTTACTGTGAAATGCTCATTTAACTGCTTGGTTTGCAGCCAATGTCAGTTACTCTGTTCACTTTTATACACAGTTGTCTTAATGTATCATTTCACCTTACATGGTTTAAAAGAGATGAAGGATATTCTTTTGGTCTTGATCTGTAATCTAGTTGTGATGTTCACGTGCCCACACAATGATACAATATCTTGTTTGTTTTATATCTGTTTGCCCATGATATGAATGATGTCATACTATGTTCATCCTACTTTAAACCATGTCTCTTTATCCTTACATGTCAACGAATGTGAGGAAATAGACAATACAAGAGGGCATGCTACATGGACATATGTTCCGAAAGTGATTTTATTATGTAGTTAGCACTACAATACATGATAATGTATTATAGTAGTTCACCAAAATAAGTTATGTATAAACGTGAAACCTACTTTGTCTATTTTTGTCTCATTAGTAACTTATCTGGTACACTAATCTACAAGTTCAAACTTTCAGCAAGCTATGGAACAAATGATTGAACAGCCACAACCACTTGAAGGTGACGAGGCTACCATAGACACAATGTCACCTCTTGTTGTAGTGCGTCAGTATCTCTCCACTAACAGTGCAAAAAGTACCTTCCTGCGTAATTCTGGGTTGGTTGTCAAGGTAACCTCAACCAAATCGCCTACCGAACAAAATCTTCCAGCTAGACAGAGTGATATATCTGTGCTCCAGACACAAGTCCAATCCCTAATGGACGTCGTTTCAGAAACAAGAATAGTGTTTGACAAATGTCGTCAAGATATGAATGGTTTTGAAACCAGACTATCAGACATTTGCTTTGTTGTTTAAGAGCAATGGCGGAAAAAGGGGATGATCATGCTGCTCCATCAGATTCTACAGCCTGAAATATTAACACTCAAGTCAAATGATATGTGCTTCTATACATCTGATGGTGCTTTTATCTGCAAGGGTTGTAAACTTTATGCCAACAAGCCTTTTGTTGTATGGTTGGAATTTATTTTGTTGTGATACAACATTTATCGTGCTGCCAAAGGCTGTAGAAATTACGACGCTATTTTTGTATAGTGTGGGTTCATCTTGGTAATGTATTCGGCCGAAAGCTTCGTAGGAGCCCAACGTGCCAACATTCGTTAGGCCCATTCCAATTGGGCTAAAACGATTATGGGCCGTAATTTGCATGTAGCCCACTAAACATATTTGGGCCTAAATCAGCATAAGCTTTCATATTTTTGGTAGGCCTGTGCACCTAGTGGGCCTTTAACAGACCTAAACATAATTTGGGCCCTCAGTAACAATAGGTCATTAACATGTGTAAATATCTCGAGCCCATAAATAACATGGGCCTTTAATAGGCCGAAAGTGAGATTGGGCCCTAATTGTGCCAAATAACCCACTGATCATTAGCAGGCCAAAATGTATCTCAGCTCGTGTGGCCCATTTACAATGTGGATCGTTCACAAGCCAAAATTCAGACGGTCAGAAATGCACCGACCTACTACACGGGCCTTTAACAGCCGGAAGTTCGATCGGGCTTGATTAGTAGCAGTTTTATATAGGCCGTTAATAGGCCCGATGTGACGTTGGGCCACATATGGCCCATGGATTTCATCCGGCGTTAACAGGCCGAAAATCACAACAGGCTGGAAGTGGCCCAAATCTACATTGGGCCTCTAACAGGCCGAATGTTAGACATGGCCGAATATGACCCAAATCCTTCATGATCGTTTATGGGCCGAAAGTTTCAAGGGCCAAAAATGGGCCAAATGAAGCAGGACCTTTAACAGGCCAGAAACACACCGGGCCGTAACACAGCCCAAATACTTAGCGGGTTGTTAAAGGTCCAGAAGTGACCATGGGCCGAGATGGTGACAAGTTAGCACTACAATACATGCTAATGCATTATAGTTCACCAAAATAAGTTATGTATAAACGTGAAACCTACTTTGTCTGTTTTTGTCTCATTAGTAACTTATCTGGTACACTAATCTACAAGTTCAAACTTTCAGCAAGCTATGGAACAAATGATTGAACAGCCACAACCACTTGAAGGTGACGAGGCTACCACAGACACAATGTCACCTCTTGTTGTAGTGCGTCAGTATCTCTCCACTAACAGTGTAAAAAGTACCTTCCTGCATAATTCTGGGTTGGTTGTCAAGGTAACCTCAACCAAATCGCCTACCGAACAAAATCTTCCGGCTAGACAGAGTGATATATCTGTGCTCCAGACACAAGTCCAATCCCTAATGGACGTCGTTTCAGAAACAAGAATAGTGTTTGACAAATGTCGTCAAGATATGAATGGTTTTGAAACCAGACTATCAGACATTTGCTTTGTTGTTTAAGAGCAATGGCGGAAAAAGGGGATGATCATGCTGCTCCATCAGATTCTACAGCCTGAAACATTAGCACTCAAGTCAAATGATCTGTGCTTCTATACATCTGATGGTGCTTTTATCTGCAAGGGTTCTAAACTTTATGCCAACAAGCCTTTTGTTGTATGGTTGGAATTTATTTTGTTGTGATACAACATTTATCGTGCTGCCAAAGGCTGTAGAAATTACGACGCTATTTTTGTATAGTGTGGGTTCATCTTGGTAATGTATTCGGCCGAAAGCTTCGTAGGAGCCCAACGTGCCAACATTCCTTAGGCCCATTCCAATTGGGCTAAAACGATTATGGGCCGTAATTTGCATGTAGCCCACTAAACATATTTTGATAGTGGCAAAGGTGTCCCGTCTTTCGATGAGATGTTGGTTTTCGCTTTGGAGGAAGTCTACTTTGACGATCCGACTACGAACGTGCGAGGACGTCGCGCCTTAGCAATCGCTAAACCAACTCCGAGAGGTTATTGACCACGCCGAGCACGATCAACCTCCGACCACGAGGGTCTGCATTTCCTGCGAGCAAACGAAGAACAAGCAAGAAACCGAGATTACAATCTGGATATTGCGAATATAAGATGAAAGCTTTATTGATCAAGGTGGGGTTCTGTGGACGCCTTTGTCCGGTCGTTGAACACAAACGGCACGCGAAGTTGCAGCTATGGCGAACTTTTAATCTAAACAAAACCCAAAGTCTAAACGACGCCCTAAGGGCTGTATATATGGAGGAAGAGGAGGGAATTTCGTGGCCCTTGAGGGAGGGGTCCAAACCAACCCTAACTCTTGTTTCCCCACACATACGGACTCTAAAACAGCCTATACTTAAGTATTTCGAAATTACATGGGCCTGGCCCAATAATAAGGTGACGCAGCACCTAGAATAGCCTATGGACGAATATTATGAAGTGGCATCTTGTATATTTCGTCCAAGGCCTCATGCTCTCATTAGGGTGGCTTCAAAGTCCCGGAATCATCACTTGTAACTCCGTTCTTGTTCCCCTTGCGCATGCCAACATCTCCATGCTTGAACTTGCTCCAAGGTTCATCTTTCTTGTCCATGGTAGGCCCTTCATTTGTAAGCAAAACAAATGTATCCAATTTAGGCAGCATCATATTCTCATGAACATTGGAACCGTTACCAAGAAACAAAAGTACCTGATAATTCAATTGGCGGCGCGAGCTCCAAAGAATTGGTCCAAGATGTATAGCAGCAGGGCTGTGGGTGTAACAATGGTATTGATGTCCTCATCATCCTCCCTTCTTGAAATGAAGTCGTCCTCGATGGAAGCTCATCTTCCTCACCCAAATAAGGGTTCAAATCTGCAATGTTAAAAGTGGGACTAACCCCAAAATCTGCAGGCAGCTCAAGTTTATATGCATTATCATTTATTTTCTCTAACACCTTAAATGGACCATCGACGCGTGGCATTAGCTTTGATTTGCAAATTAGGAAACCTATCCTTACGCAAATGTAACCAAACAAGATCTCCGGTGTGCAAAGACAACATGTTTTCTACCCTTATCTCCAAAGCAAGTTTATATTTAGCATTCATACGCTCAATGTTTTCCTTAGTTAACTCATGCATTTTTAAAATCAATTCAGCACGTTCTTTAGCATCAAAATTAACCTTCTCCGAAGATGGAAGAGGCAACAAATCAATAGGTGCACGAGGTAGGAAGCCATACACAATTTCAAAAGGGCACATCTTAGTAGTAGAATGCAATGAACGATTATAAGCAAATTCAATATGAGGAAAGCATTCTTCCCACATTTTCTTATTATTCTTCAAAACAGCCCTAAGCATAGTAGACAATGTTCTATTGACTACTTCAGTTTGTCCATCAGTTTGGGGGTGACAAGTAGTACTAACAAGCAGTTTAGTCCCCAACTTAGCCCATAAACATATCCCAAAGTGGCTAAGAAATTTAGTATCACGATCTGAAACAATAGTATTTGGCACACCATGCAAGCGAATAATTTCATGAAAGAACAAATCAGCAACATTAACAAAGATCATCGCTTTTATGACATGGTATAAAGTGTGCCATTTTCGAGAATCTATCCACGACAACAAATATGCTATCCTCCCCTTCTTTGTTCGAGGTAAACCTAAAACAAAGTCCATAGATATATCCTCCCAAGGAACACTAGGTACAGCAAAGGCATATATAAACCATGAGGATTGAGTCGTGACTTAGCTTTTTGACATGTAGTGCAAATGAGCAACAAAACGCTCAACATCCTGGTCTCATCTTTGGCCAAAAGAAATGTGTAGCAAGTATATCCTCCGCCTTCTTCACGCCAAAGTGTCCCATTAATCCTCCTCCATGCGCCTCCTGCAACAACAAAAGACGAACAGAGCTAGCAGGAATGCATAGCTTGTTAGCACGGAACACAAAACCATCATTAATAACGAACTTGTTCCATGTTCTTCCTTCTTTACAATTCTGCATTACATCTTTAAAATCAGCATCATGCACATATTGATCTTTGATGGTCTCTAAACCAAATATTTTGAAGTCAAGTTGTGAAAGCATAGTATAGCTTCTAGACAAAGCATCAGCAATTACATTTTCTTTACCGTTATTGTTTTTAATGACATAAGGGAAAGTCTAAATGATTTCTACCCATTTATCATGTCTACGATTCAGTTTAGCTCGACCTTTAATATGTTTC
Source organism: Aegilops bicornis (assembly GCA_021605145.1). Classification (NCBI taxonomy): domain Eukaryota; kingdom Viridiplantae; phylum Streptophyta; class Magnoliopsida; order Poales; family Poaceae; genus Aegilops; species Aegilops bicornis. The sequence goes on from CM038670.1 coordinate 345,891,862, forward strand.
ACAGATTCATGATCGTAATGTATAACAAATTCTTTGGGCCATAAATAATGTTGCCATGTCTTTAAAGTCCTAACAAGAGCATATAATTCTTTGTCATAAGTAGAATAGTTCAGACTAGGCCCACTCAATTTTTCGTAAAAGTATGCAACAGGTTTGCCATCTTGTAATAACACACCTCCTAATCCAATTCCACTAGCATCACATTCAAGCTCAAAAGTCTTATTAAAGTCAGGAAGTTGGAGTAAAGGAGCATGTGTCAACTTATCTTTCAATACCGTGAAGGCTTCTTCACGTATGCGGTACCCCAAACAAAAGGCACATCCTTCTTTGTAAGCTCATTGAGAGGTGCAGCAATGGTGCTAAAGTCTCTCACAAAACTCCTATAGAAACCAGCGAGTCCAAGAAAACTCCTCACTTGTGTGACCGTTTTGGGCTGCGGCCAACTCTCAATAGCTTCAATCTTGGCTTTATCAACTTCAATTCTCGTGGTGTAACAACATAGCCAAGAAAAGATACTCGGTCGGTGCAAAAGGTGCACTTCCCAAGGTTACCAAACAAACGTGCATCACGTAGAGCATTAAAAACAACAGGTAAATGTTCCAAATGTTCTTCCAAAGATTTGCTATAAATCAGTATATCATCAAAATAGACTACCACAAATCGTCCAATGAAAGCACGTAAAACTTCGTTCATTAGTCTCATGAAAGTACTAGGTGCATTAGTTAACCCAAAAGGCATGACTAACCACTCATATAAACCAAACTTAGTTTTAAATGTTGTTTTCCATTCATCTCCCAATTTCATACGAATTTGATGGTATCCACTACGCAAATCAACTTTGGAGAATATTGTAGAGCCACTCAATTCATCAAGCATATCATCTAGCCTAGGAATAGGATGACGATAACGAATAGTAATATTATTAATGCCTCTACAATCAACACACATACGCTACGTACCATCCTTTTTAGGCACTAGTATAATAGGAACAGCACAAGGACTAAGAGATTCGCGTATATAACCTTTGTCGAGCAGCTCCTGTACTTGACGCATAATCTCCTTCGTCTCCTCAGGATTGGTACGGTATGGTGCACGGTTGGGTAGCGATGCACCGGGAATTAAGTCAATTTGATGTTCAATCCCTCGAATAGTTGGTAATCCGGTGGTACGTCTTGTGGGAAGACGTCGTGAACTCCTGCAAAATGTTAGTGACAAAGGGGCAAAGAGGAAGGCACGTCCTCGAATGAAAATAATGCCTCTTTGCACACAAAAGCATAGCAAACAGATTTGCTAGAATCTAGCTCCTCAATATCAGATTTGGTGGCAAGTAAACATGCACCTTTCAGCTTTAATTTCAGAAGCAACATTAGATGGTTTATTATTAGGCTTCATTTGTTGCTCAAATTCTTTTGCCACAATCTGATTTTCACTCTTATTTTTCTCCTGTTTTGCTTTATTAGCTCTATTAATATCATCTTTCAAAATTGAATCAGGAGTCATAGGAAGCAAAGTAATATTTTTATCCTTGTGAACAAGAGTATACTGATTGTTTCTACCATGGTGTACAAATTTTTTATCAAATTGCCATGGTCTACCAAGTAATAAGGAACATGCTTGCATAGGTACCACATCACAATCAACATAATCAGCATATGTAGAGATACTAAAATACACACCTAACAAAGACGTGTTACCTTAACCTTGCCGCTGTTGTTGAACCATTGGATGTAGTAAGGATGTGGATGTGGTCTTGTGGTGAGAGAAAGCTTCTCCACCATATCCATGCTAGCCAAGTTGTTGCAGCTCCCTCCATCTATGATGACGCGAATAGAACGTTCCTTCACAACTCCCTTCGTATGGAACAAGTTATGCCTCTGATTTTGCTCACTTTGTGTAACCTGCACACTCAAAACACGTTGAGCAACTAAACATTCATACCACAAGATCTTCAAAGCAGCCATGTATTGCGTCTCATGATCGTAATCATCTCCACCATGTTCTTCATGTGTAATAAGAGCCAAAGTCTCTTCATCATAGTCACTAGCGGACTCATACCCACCATCCTCGTGAGCAATCATCACACGCTGAGATTGGCATTCTATGGCAAAATGTCCTCTTCCCTTACAACGACGACAAATAATATCACTTGTGTGCCCTCTTGACGCCATGGAAGAAGAAGAGCTGTGTAGGCCCAGCAGTGCGCTCTTGGCGGAATAGTGGTGGTTGTGCTCGCTTTCTTGTATCACGGTTGGAGGTGGCAGCCGATGAGGTGCCGATGTAGTAGAACGTGTGGAAGTAGATGATGCACGTGGTGTCCATGATGAAGTTCGACCTGCAGAAAAGTTAGTCCGCGCCAACGACTGTCGATCCTGCACTTCAAGTTTAGCTTTACAAGCAAGATGGAATAATCTAGTGATATTAGTATAATCCTTGTAGTCTAGAATGGTCTGAATATCTCTATTTAATCCACCCGTAAAACGTGCAAGCATAGCTTCATTCTCCTCAACAATACCACATCTAATCAAGCCAGTTTGTAATTCTGATAATATTCTTCTACCGAATTTTTCCTTGTCTTAAGCGCTGCAATTTTGAAGTAATTCACGTTGATAATATGGTGGAACCCAACGAGTACGCATAGCAGTTTTCAAAGCAGCCCAAGTAGCTGGAACAGGATATAATCTACAATGTTCAGACCACCAAACACATGCAAAGCTAGTGAAAGCACAAACAGCAGCGGGAACACGTCTCTCCTCAGGATATTGTAAACATGTAAATCGTTGTTCAGTTTCTAACTCCCAAGTAAGATATATATCAGGAACATATCTACCCTCAAATGGTGGAATATTCAACTTCAATTTAGGGAGATGGTCATGATCGATACCGAGGGGAGCCCTAACATTGCCATTATTTGCATGTGGACGACCGGGTGGTTGTGGTGCTGGTGGTTGTGGTGCTGGTGGTTGCACGTAGTTCGAAGTTGATCAACCTCATCCTCGTACTCTCACATAATCATCCTCCCCACATCGCCAGCAGGAGCCACGAAGTATCAACGCAGCACCAAAGCAGCTTGGCGGTGAAGAGGGACACGGCTCGCTCGGCGGAGGGCTGCTTCACGATGTGGAGGTAGTCGTTGTTGTTGTTGTAGAGGTGCATTAGGTGCAGCCGGTGGTGGTGGTGGTAGACGCGCGAGCAATTCATTAAACTTGTTATCGAGCTTTGTTTCGAACGCCTTCTCAATGCCATCTATCTTCTCCATGGCCTCTTCAAATCTATTTAGAACATCTTCCACCTGCCCACTCATCATTTGTTGAAACTTATCATGTAGCGCTTTGTTTGTCATGTTCTCCCGGTCGGTCTAAATGGCTTGTGATCCTGCCATGGTTAGCAGCAATAGAAACACACAAGAATATGATTCAACAGACTACTAGGAAGTGGTGGTGGTGGTGTGGTGGACAGTCACAAATCCGTCAAGCAAATCTCAAATTCTTACCAGTTCTTACCCAGCAGCAGGCGGTGATCGGCAACCGATGTAGTCAAAACTCTCAAAGCTTGGATAGAGCGATTACCAGGGAGAGTCAAACGCACGATGTAGATGTATGTGGAGCTGGGAAGGCTTATAATATGGTGGCACAAAGGGTCAGCAATAATCAATTCAGAGAAGCAAACATGAATAAACGCTCAACGACGATCTTGTCTTGGTCCTAGGCTAGACCGTGCTAGAGACGCGAGCCTAGAACACTAACAAAATCACGGCGCTGCACGGAAACAATGGAAAAGCATACTACGAAAAAAAAATTCGCTTTTTTTATGCCGCTTTTTTTGCGCTTTTTTTTTTGCGAAAAATCACTATAATGGCGAGTGTCTCAAAACTCTTCCTGTGTCAAACTGACAGGATGGGCACAAAATTTTTTCGACCAAAATTTTTTTTTCGCCGGACCCAAAAACTGGAAACGGGTCAAAAAAACTTTCTATAATGGCAATTGTCTCAATACGCTTAGAAACACCTAAAATAGGATAGCCAGAAATTTTTTCGACAAGTGCGTTTCGGAAAATTTTGGGCCTAAACGGAGGGTGGTTTCAGACTCTTTTTTTTTCAAACCTACTCCGGCTAGGAAACACGAATCGGAAACTAGATGGATCTCGAAAACAAACCTAATATGAGAAGAACTCGGATTGGTGGTGGATATATGGTGGTGGTATATGGCAGCGGTGGTGGTATATGGCAGCGGTGGTGGTATATGGCTACGGATTGGTGGTGGTATATGGATGCGGATTGGTGGTGGTATATGGATACGGATTGGTGGTGGTATATGGATACGGATTCAGAGCGGTGGCGGATAAGAAGTGTGGTAGATGGCAAGGCGATGATGATGGTGCGGCGGCGGCGTGACCACTTATGATCAGAACTCGAAACTCTAAAAGACTAGACTCTAAGACCAGCAACTTGACACGACGATGCAACCGCAAATTCAACAAAGCAAAAACCCTAAAAAGATTATGCGAAGGCTCAGATTGGTTCGGATATGATGAACTAACCCTAATTTTTTTGTGTGGCTTTTTCGTGGACTTTAGGTATGAAGAATGACTCGATCTAATCTACGAAAAACCGTAAAATCTCACCGAGCAACCTGAAAATATGATACCACTTGACAAAGGGCAAAGGTGTCCCGTCTTCGATGAGATGTTGGTTTTTGCTTTGGAGGAAGTCGACTTTGACGATCCGACTACTTAACGGCGAGGACGCCGCGCCTTTAGCAATCGCTAAACCAACTCCGAGAGGTTATTGACCATGCCGGAGCACGATCAACCTGACCATGAGTGTCTGTTTCTTGCGAGCAAACGAAGAACAAGCAAGAAACTGAGATTGCAATCTGGATATTGCGAATATAAGATGAAAGCTTTATTGATCAAGGTGGGGTTCTGTGACGCCTTTATGCGGTCGTTGAACACAAACGGCACGCGAAGTTGCAGCTATGGCGAACTTTTAATCTAAACAAAACCCAAAGTCTAAACGACGCCCTAAGGGCTGTATATATGGAGGAAGAGGAGGGAATTTCGTGGCCCTTGAGGGAGGGGTTCGAAACCAACCCTAACTCTTGTTTCCCCACACATACGGACTCTAAAAATAGCCTATACTTAAGTATTTCGAAATTACATGGGCTGGCCCAATAATAAGGTGACGCAGCACCTAGAATAGCCTATGGACGAATATTATGAAGTGGCATCTTGTATATTTCGTCCAAGGCCTCATGCTCTCATTAGGGTGGCTTCAAAGTCCTGGAATCATCACTTTTAACTCCGTTCTTGTTCCCCTTGCGCATGCCAACATCTCCATGCTTGAACTTGCTCCAAGGTTCATCTTTCTTGTCCATGGTAGGCCCTTCATTTGTAAGCAAAACAAATGTATCCAATTTAGGCAGCATCATATTCTCATGAACATTGGAACCGTTACCAAGAAACGAAAGTACCTGATAATTCAATTGGCGTGCGCGAGCTCTAGTAATTGGTCCAGTATGTATAGCAGCAGGGGTTGTGGGTGTAACAATGGTATTGATGTCCTCATCATATTTGGGCCCAAATCAGCATAAGCTTTCATATTTTTGGTAGGCTTGTGCACCTAGTGGGCCTTTAACAGACCTAAACATAATTTGGGCCCTCAGTAACAATAGGTCATTAACATGTGTAAATATCTCGAGCCCATAAATAACATGGGCCTTTAATAGGCCGAAAGTGAGATTGGGCCCTAATTGTGCCAAATAACCCACTGATCATTAGCAGGCCAAAATGTATCTCAGCTCGTGGTGGCCCATTTACAATGTGGATCGTTCACAAGCCAAAATTCAGACGGGTCGTAAATGCACCGACCTACTACACGGGCCTTTAACAGGCCGGAAGTTCGGTCGGGCTTGATTAGTATCAGTTTTATATAGGCCGTTAATAGGCCCGATGTGACGTTGGGCCACATATGGCCCATGGATTTCATCCGGCGTTAACAGGCCGAAAATCACAACAGGCTGGAAGTGGCCCAAATCTACATTGGGCCTCTAACAGGACGAATGTTAGACATGGCCGAATATGACCCAAATCCTTCATGATCGTTTATGGGCCGAAAGTTTCAAGGGCCAAAAAATGGGCCCAAATGAAGCAGGACCTTTAACAGGCCAGAAACACACCGGGCCGTAACTCAGCCCAAATACTTAGCGGGCTGTTAAAGGTCCAGAAGTGACCATGGGCCGAGATGGTGACAAGTTTAGAACGGGCTGATTTGACAATAGTCGTACGGGCCTTAACTGCGAATGGGTCGTCTGCAAGCAGGTCGTTAATGGGCCAGCCCGCTAATTTTGACTGGGTCAGCCATTTTAACCAAAATGGGCCGCTGTTGGGCCTTGCCACGTGTCGACGTATCATAGGCGCCTCCTGTCCATTGGGCGGTTGACACCTGTCCTTTTCAGGTGCTGACACATGCTTGCTATAGCCAATGAGAATTTTACATGTGGAAAATCGCCATTGGTCGTGGCTGTTAGTTGGTTATCGGATCCAAAACCGGATCCGATAGCTTAACGGCGACCCGTTACAGTGGATGCCACGTGTCGGTCACCCTTGACGAAAGCACTTCTATGACGCGTGATTTATCGTCATGGAAGTGGACACTTCCGTGATGATAATTTGGGTAATGTCATGGAACACTTCTCACGACAAAGACAGTATGACTATCTTGATTCTGTCATAAAATCGTCATGGATGTACATGCATGACAGAAAATGTGACCTACTGTGACAAACACGTATCATCACGGAAGTGTATTTTTTTTGTAGTGTTGGCTGCCTCCCAAAAGTTTTTGGTCAAATCACTATACAATAAACTGATCGAGGGCAACTCCTGGACATAGCTAGGGGGCTATGATAGCGGTAAAGGTGTCCCGTCTTTCAATGAGATGGTGGATATCATTTTGGAGGAAGTCGACTTTGACGATCCGACTACGAACGTGCGAGGACGTCGCGCCTTAGCAATCGCTAAACCAACTTCGAGAGGTTACTGACCACGCCGGAGCACGACCAACCTGACCAGGTCTGTTTCATGCAGGCAAACGAAGAACAAGCAAGAAACTTAGATTGCAATCTGGATATTGCGAATATAAAAGGAAAGCTTTATTGATCAAGGTGGGGTTCTGTGACGCCTTTGTCTGGTCGTTGAACACAAACGAAGTACGCGAAGTTGCAGCTATGGAGAACTTTAATCTAAACAAAACCCAAGTAAAAAGCTACTAGATGGATCTACTTATATAGGAGCAAGGGGTGGCGGCCAAGGAGGTGGGAGGACGTCCCAAGGAAGCCTAAAACTAACCCTAGGTCGTACAAGGCTCATGGGCCCAAGTGGAGGTGATGCAACACCTTTGGACTTGTTGTTTGACTCGGATTCTGCTGCAGCGTCTGATTGTCTCGTCGATATCTCAAAGCTCCAGACGAATTTGAAGGTGATTACAATTGTCTTGGAGAGAGCACGAAATCTACTTTCCAACAAAAAAAGAATCACCCAATTCGGAGTCCGTATGAAAAAGTTATTAGCGTTTTGAGTCAGGTATATCTGTGCAGCCCGAATATGAATCCAGAACGTGAGAGACTTGGACTCTATCTTCTCTTGGCCCAAAAGTGACGTGAGAGAACTTTTTGAACAGAACCTAAACTTCTCCTTTTCTCTTATCTTTATATGTGGATTGTACGAATGTCCCATACACCTGCAATTAGACAAAACACAAAAGTGTCTGAAGTATTTTTGTTCTGGATAACATAAATAGATTTTTGAATAGTTTGCACTAGAAATCACCTGACAAATATGCATATATGCAATACTTTTGGTCGTATCCAAGGTAGTCATGTCATCATCATCCTCCCTTTCTTGAAAAAAAGCTGTCATCGGCGTTGCTTAATCTGAAATGTGGCTAACAAAAGAGACAAGGTGTACATGTTGTATATATACATGTAATCCATTTTTATTTTCCTTGATTTTTGCACATATGACCCATGTATACATGAGTAACTTTCATAGGTCATAAAATCTAAAGCCAAAATATTATCATAAGTAGAAGGAAGGAAAATATTGCAACTCGGTTTGCACATATAAGTGAAGCTCTTATTCATATCAAAAGATTGACAATATTCATCAGTAAACCATCCCAACATTGATGAATAAACCTTACATGCATCAGATTTACATGCTACAACATGTTTAAATAAGAAAACATGCAATAAGTCATTTGACACAGGATGATCACCAAGATTAGAGGTCATATCAAAATGATTAAACATTGGCACAATTATTTTAAAATGTATTTGATCCAAATCTGATTTATTTCCTGATTCACATGGTTCTTTGACATCAACAGCTAATTCAATGGGCGCACTCAAAGTTGTTGGTATTTCAGTTGTTTGATGACATGATGCATTCATGACAGTAACATGATTCTCTAAAATAGGTGAGGTGCTCAAATCAACATGTAACTCAACACATGATGTATTTAAGTTAATTAGGGATGCATCATTCTCATGTGAAGTTATATCATCAATACCTTTATTGATACCTTGTCGCAAAGACGTAGCTGATGTAGGTATGGACAATGACAATGTACCATACACTTGAGATGATGTCGCACTCACAATCTGAGGTGTGGCTGCTCTAGTAGGTGCAACGGTGGAGGAATCAACCGATGGTATTGAGCATGAATTGAAATAGTTGTTGTTGTAGTCACCCCATGCACCCTCCTGTAACTGTCTCTCAAAGGTACAAGCACGAACATACATGCTAGTAATGCAACGAGGAATATACCGAAATCTTGCCTGAATATCATGGTTCAAACCACCAAAAAATATATTCATTGTATCATCCTCAGATTCTTCTATGTCACAATGATGCATATAAAATTTGAACTCTTGGTAGTAAGCATGAACAGTATTGTTGCCTTGTTTAAATTGTTAAAATTTGCGAAGCAATTCACGAAGATAGTAAGGAGGGAAAAATTGTTATCTCATTACATGTTTCAAATCTTTCCAGGTTGTGGGTTGGTTATCAATGGTTTTCTTACAATGCACACTCCACCAAACAGAAGCAAAACTATTAAATGCTCTAGTGGCATCTCGTACTCGCTCAAGTTCAGAAAAGTCATGGTGACTAAAAACTTTTTCTACTTCAAGCTCCCAAGCTAGATAAATAGCAGGATTAAATCTACCCTCAAATGACGGTAAAGAGATAACCTGACCATGTGTTTGTGTGCGTTGTCCCAACTCTCGTGATGATGAAGATGTGTCCGTCGTCCAAGAACTTCTATCTCCGGAACCTGTCATGATTAGTAGAAACAAGAAACAAAATTCGAGAATAATGTTCCTATGAACTACTAGGATGTGGTTGTAAAGTGCTCACAGTAAAGCAAATATCAATATTTTACAAGTTCTTACCATGCGGCAGGTGGTGGCAGGCAACCAGCGGTGTCAAATAACTCCGAAGATTGTGTAAAGCGATTGCGAGGGGAACATACATATACACGGTGTAGAAATATATGGAGCTAGGTTGGCTATATTTGGTAGCAAAAGATTAGCAATAATCAATTCAAAGATGCAATGTTGAATAAACGCTCAACGACGGTACTGTGCTGGTCCTAGGCTAGACCGGACTAGAGATGCGAGCCTAGAACACTAATAAGGTCACGACGGAGCACAACTAGCATCAATGAAGGATACTAAGTAGATCTGGATAGCTAAATATAGCTTAAGATCACAACTGCAGTAAAGATAATGATGAAAAACAACTGCCAAGCAGGATATACAACAACTCTCTCTCCAACTTTCCTCTTGAAAGTTTGAGCCAATTTTCTGATAACTTTTTTCAAAGAATGCTACTAACTCAAACTTTACAATGCAAAAAGAATCACTCAATTCTGAATTGATATGAGGAGTCAAAGAATTCTAAAACTGGTCTGAAAAACTGGAACAAACAGTGTTCGCGGACTTTAGAGGGCAGAAAGACCTATTTAGACGCTGATTTTTAGGTGCCAAATATTGAATTAGTTTCTGCAACTATTTAGATGCGGCTCGTCGCTAGCTTTCATTTGAGTACCCGCGGAGCCAAAATGGACTTTGTATGAGGAAGTTATGCCTGTTTTAGTGAACAGTGCACAAAACAGATTCCAATCCGAATTCAACTATGAGATTGAGTCTAGATAGATCCGAATTTTTTTTTTCTTCTCTCTTTTTTTCCTCACACTTTTTTTTCTTCATCACCATTTTTTCTCTGACTTTTCTTAACTTTTTTTCTCTTTTTTTTCTCTGTCTTTTTTTCTCTCTCTCCCTCTTTCCAAAACAAACTAGGGTAGCACACGCACGAAATTGGTGGATGGGTGGTGGACAGCGGAAGGGATAACGATGCAGCGGCGGTGTGACTAATGTGAACAGAACTCGAAACTCTAGACGAACTAGACACTAAGACTAGCAACTCGACACGACGATGCAACCGATAATTCAACTATGCAAGCAATGAAAGGAAAATTGCAAAGGCTCAGACTGGCTTGGACAAAGGATGAATAGATCTAAAAAAAATTTGTGGCTTTTTCTTGGACAATAGGTAAGAAAATAAATCTAATCTAGTAAAAACTGAAAATTCTCACCGAGCAACCTGAAAACTGATACCACTTAATAGCGCCAAAGGTGCCCCGTCTTTCGATAAGATGGTGGCTATCGTTTCGGAAGAAGTCGATTTTGACGATCCGACTACGAACGTGCGAGGATGTTGCGCCTTAGCAATAGCTAAACCAACTCCGAGAGGTTATTGACCATGCCGGAGCACGATCAACCTGACCACGAAGGTCTGTTTCCTGCAGGCAAACAAAGAACAAGCAAGAAACTAAGATTGCAATCCGGATATTGCAAATATAAGAGGAAAGCTTTATTGATCAAGGTGGGGTTCTATGACGCATTTGTCTGGTCGTTGAACACAAATGAAGTACGCGAAGTTGCAGCTATGGTGAACTTTAATCTAAACAAAACCCAAGCAAAAAGCTACTACATGGATCTACTTATATAGGAGCAAGGGGTGGCGGCCAAGGAGGTGGGAGGACGTCCCAAGGAAGCCCAAAACTAACCCTAGGTCATACAATGCTCATGGGCCCAAGTGGAGGTTATGCAACACCTTTGGACTTGTTGTTTGACTCGGATTCTGCTGCAGCGTCCGATTGTTTCGTCGATGTCTCAATGCTCCGGACAAATTTGAAGGTGATTCCAATTGGGTTGGAGAGAGCACGAAATCTACTTTCCAACAAAAAACTAATCACCCAATTCGGAGTCCGTATGAAAAAGTTGTTGGCATTTTGAGTCAGGTAAGTTTGTGAAGTCCGAATCTGAATCCAGAACGTGAGAGACTTGGACTCTATCTTCTCTTGGCCCAAAAGTGACGTGAGAGGACTTTTTGAACAGAACCTAAACTTCTCCTTTTCTCATATCTTCATATGTGGATTGTACAAATGTCCCACACACCTGCAATTAGACAAAACACAAAAGTGTCTGAAGTATTTTTGTTCTGGATAACATAAATAGATTATTGAATAGTTTGCACTAGAAATCACCTGACAAATATCAATATATGCAATATTTTTGGTCGTATCCAAGGTAGTCATGTCCTCATCATCCTCCCTTTCTTGAAAACAAAGTCGTCATCAGCATTGCTTAATCTGAAATGTGGCTAACAAAAGAGACAAGGTCTACATGTTGTATATGTATATGTAATCCGTTTTTATTTCCCTTGATTTTTGCACATATGACACATGTATACATGAGTAACTTTCATAGGTCATAAGATCTAAAGTCAAAATATTATCATAAGTAGAAGGCATGAAAATATTGCAACTCAGTTTGCACATATAAGTGAAGCTCTTATTCATATCAAAATATTGACAATATTCATCATTAAACCATCCCAACATTGGTGAATAAACCTTACATGCATCAAATTTACATGCTACAACATGCTTAAATAAGAAAACATGCAATAAGTCATTTGACATAGAATGATCACCAAGATTAGAGGTTATATCAAAATGATTAAACATTGGCACAATTATTTTAAAATGTATTTGATCCAAATCTGATTTATTTCCTGATTCACATGGTTCTTTGACATCAACAGCTAATTCAATGGGTGCTCTCAAAATTGTTGGTATTTTAGTTGTTTGATTACATGATGCATTCATGACAGTAACATGATTCTCTAAAATAGGTGGCGTTCTCAAATCAACAGGTAACTCAACACATGATGTGTTTAAGTTAATTAGGGATGCATCATTCTCATGTGAAGTTATATCATCAATACCTTTACTGTTACCTTGTCGCAAAGACGTAGCTGATGTAGGTATGGACAATGACAATGTACCATATACTTGAGATGATGTCGCACTCACAATCTGAGGTGTGGCTGCTCTAGTAGGTGCAACGGTGGAGGAATCAACCGATGGTAGTGAGCATGAATTCGAATAGTTGTTGTTGTAGTCACCCAATGGATCCTCATGTAACTGTCACTCAAAGGTAAAAGCAAGAACATACATACCAGTAATGCAACGAGGAATATACCGAAATCTTGCCTGAATATCATGGTTCAAACCACCAAAAAAACTATTCATTGTTTTATCCTCAGATTCTTTTATGTCACAATGATGCATATAAGATTTGAACTCTTGGTAGTAAGCATGAACAGTGTTGTTGCCTTGTTAAATTGATCAAATTTGTGAAAGCAATTCACGATGATCGTAAGGAGGGAAAAATTGTTGTCTCATTACATGTTTCAAATCTTTCCAAGTTGTGGGTTGGTTATCAATGGTTTTCTTACAATGCACACTCCACCAAACAGAAGCAAAACCATTAAATGCTCTAGTGGCAGCTCGTCCTCGCTCAAGTTCAGAAAAGTCATGGTGACTAAAAACTTTTTCTACTTCAAGCTCCCAATCTAGATGAATAGCAGGATTAAATCTACCCTCAAATGACGGTAAAGAGATAACATGACCATGTGCTTGTGTGTGTTGTCCTAACTCTCGTGATGGTGAAGATGTGTATGTCGTCCAAGAAATTCTATCTCCAGAACCTGTCATGATTAGTAGAAACAAGAAACAAAATTCGAGAATAATGTTCCTATGAACTACTAGGATGTGGTTGTAAAGTGCTCACAGTAAAGCAAATATCAATATCTTACAAGTTCTTACAATGCGGCAGGTGGTGGCAGGCAACCAGCGGTGTCAAATAATTCTGAAGATTGTGTAAAGCGATTGCCAGGGGAACGTACATATACACGGTGTAGAAATATGTGGAGCTGGGTTGGCTATATATAGTAGCAAAAGATTAGCAATAATCAATTCAAAGATGCAATGTTGAATAAATGCTCAACGACGGTACTGTGCTGGTCCTAGGCTAGACCGGACTAGAGATGCGAGCCTAGAACACTAATGAGGTCACGACGTAGCACAACTAGCATTAATGAAGGACACTAAGTAGCTCTGGACAGCAAAATATAGGTGAAGATCACAACGGCAGTAAAGATAATGATGAAAAACAACTGCCAAGCAGGATATACAACAACTCTCTCTCCAACTTTCCTCTTGAAAAGTTTGAGCCAATTTTCTGATAACTTTTTTCAAAAATGCTACTAACTCAAGCTTTCCAATGCAAAAAGAATCACTCAATTCTGAATTGATATGAGGAGTCAAAGAATTCTAAAACTGGTCTGAAAAACTGGAACAAACAGTGGTCGCGGACTTCGGAGGGCAGAAAGACCTATTTAGACGCCGATTTTGAGATGCCAAATATTGAACTACTTTCTGAAACTATTTAGATGCGGCTTGTCGCTAGCTTTCATTTGAGTACCCGCGGAGCCAAAGCGGACTCCGTATGAGGAAGTTGTGCCTGTTTTACTGAACAGTGCACAAAACAGATTCCAATCCGAATTCAACTACGGGATTGAGTCTAGATAGATCCGAATTTTTTTTTCTTCTCTCTTTTTTTCCTCACACTTTTTTTCTTTCTCTCCTTTTTTTCTCTGACTTTTTTTAACTTTTTTTCTCTGTCTTTTTTTCTCTCTCCCTCTTTCCAAAACAAACTCGATAAGATGCAGATTGGATCAAGCAAAGATGTGAATGATCTCAACTATGATTATGACAATGAAGGGTGGATAGCTCGCATAGGAAATTGATGGATGGGTGGTGGACAGCGGAAGGGACAACGATGCAGCGGCGGTGTGACTAATGTGAACAGAACTCGAAACTCTAAACGAACTAGACACTAAGACCAGCAACTCGACACGACGATGCAACCGATAATTCAACTATGCAAGCAATGAAAGGAAAATTGCAAAGGCTCAGACTGGCTTGGACAAAGGATGAACAGATCTAACTTTTTGTGGCTTTTTCTTGAATAATAGGTAAGAAAATAAATCTAATCTAGTAAAAACTGAAAAATTCTCACCAAGCAACCTGAAAACTGATACCACTTGATAGCGGCAAAGGTGCCCCGTCTTTCGATGAGATGGTGGCTATCATTTTGGAGGAAGTCGACTTTGACGACCCGACTACGAACGTGTGAGGACGTCGCGCCTTAGCAATCACTAAACCAACTCCGAGAGGTTATTTTCCATGCCGGAGCACGATCAACCTGACCACGAAGGTCTGTTTCCTACAGGCAACAAAGAACAAGCAAGAAACTAAGATTGCAATCTGGATATTGCGAATATAAGAGGAAAGCTTTATTGATCAAGGTGGGGTTCTGTGACGCCTTTGTCTGGTCGTTGAACACAAAAGAAGTACGCGAAGTTGCAGCTATGGCGAACTTTAATCTAAACAAAACCCAAGCAAAAAGCTAGTTGATGGATCTACTTATATAGGAGCAAGGGTGGCGGCCAAGGAGATGGGAGGACGTCCCAAGGAAGCCTAAAACTAACCCTAGGTCGTACAAGGCTCATGGGCCCAAGTGGAGGTGATGCAACACCTTTGGACTTGTTGTTTGACTCGGATTCTGCTGCAGCGTCAGATTTTCTCGTCGATGTCTCAACGCTCTGGACGAATTTGAAGCTGATTCCAATTGGGTTGGAGAGAGCACGAAATCTACTTTCCAACAAAAAAAGAATCACCCAATTCGGAGTCCGTATGAAAAAGTTGAGTCGGGTATGTTTCTGTAGTACGAATCTGAATCCAGAATGTGAGAGACTTGAACTCTATCTTCTCTTGGCCCAAAAGTGACGTGAGAGGACTTTTCGAACAAAACCTAAACTTCTCATTTTCTCTTATCTTCACATGTGGATTGTCGAAATGTCCCATACACCTGCAATTAGACAAAACACAAAAGTGACTGAAGTATTTTTGTTCTGGATAACATAAATAGATTACTGAATAGTTTACACTAGAAATCACCTGACAAATATGCATATATGCAATATTTTTGGTCGTATCCAAGGTAGTCATGTCCTCATAATCCTCCGTTTCTGGAAAACAAAGCCGTCATCGGCGTTGCTTAATATGAAATGTGGCTAACAAAAGAGACAAGGTGTACATGTTGTATATGTATATGTAATCCATTTTTTTCTCTTGATTTTTGCACATATGACACATGTATACATGAGTAACTTTCATAGGTCATAAAATCTAATGTCAAAATATTATCATAACTAGAAGGCATGAAAATATTGCAACTCAGTTTGGACATATAAGTGAAGCTCTTATTCATATCAAAAGATTGAAAATATTCATCATTAAACCATCCCAACATTGGTGAATAAACCTTACGTGCATCAAATTTACATGCTACAACATGCTTAAATAAGAAAACAGGCAATAAGTCATTTGACACAGAATGATCACCAAGATTAGAGGTCATATCAAAATGATTAAACATTGGCACAATTATTTTAAAATGTATTTGATCCAAATCTGATTTATTTCCTGATTCACATGGTTCTTTGACATCAACAGCTAATTCAATGGGCGCACTCAAAATTGTTGGTATTTCAGTTGTTTGATTACATGATGCATTCATGACAGTAACATGATTCTCTTAAATAGGTGTCGTGTTCAAATCAACAGGTAACTCAACACATGATGTATTTAGGTTAATTAGGGATGCATCATTCTCATGTGAAGTTATATCATCAATACCTTTACTGTTATCTTGTCGCAAAGACGTAGATGATGTAGGTATGGACAATGACAATGTACCATACACTTGAGATGATGTTGCACTCACAATCTGCGGTGTGGCTGCTCTAGTAGGTGCAACGGTGGAGGAACCAACCGATGGTAGTGAGCATGAATTGGAAAAGAAGTTGTTGTAGTCACCCAATGCATCCTCCTGTAACTGTCTCTCAAAGGTACAAGCACGAACATACATACCAGTAATGCAACGAGGAATATACCAAAATCTTGCCTGAATATCATGGTTCCAACCACCAAAAAAACTATTCATTGTATTATCCTCAGATTCTTCAATGTCACAATGATGCGTAAAAGATTTGAACTCTTGGTGGTAAGCATGAACAGTGTTGTTGCCTTGTTTAAATTGTTCAAATTTGCGAAGCAATTCATGACGATAGTAAGGAGGGAAAAATTGTTGTCTCGTTACATGTTTCAAATCTTTCCAAGTCGTGGGTTGGTTAACAATGGTTTTCTTACAATGCACACTCCACCAAATAGAAGCAAAACCATTAAATGCTCTAGTGGCAGCTCGTACTCGCTCAAGTTCAGAAAAGTCATGGTGACTAAAAACTTGTTCTACTTCAAGCTCCCAAGTTAGATAAATAGCAGGATTAAATCTACCCTCAAATGACGGTAAAGAGATAACATGACCATGTGCTTGTGTGTGTTGTCCTAACTCTCGTGATGGTGAAGATGTGTCCGTCGTCCAAGAACTTCTATCTCCGGAACCTGTCATGATTAGTAGAAACAAGAAACAAAATTCGAGAATAATGTTCCTATGAACTACTAGGATGTGGTTGTAAAGTGATCATAGTAAAGCAAATATCAATA
Source organism: Aegilops bicornis (assembly GCA_021605145.1). Lineage (NCBI taxonomy): Eukaryota > Viridiplantae > Streptophyta > Magnoliopsida > Poales > Poaceae > Aegilops > Aegilops bicornis. The sequence goes on from CM038670.1 coordinate 345,908,900, forward strand.
TCTTACAAGTTCTTACCATGCGGCAGGTGGTGGCAGGCAACCAGCAGTGTCAAATAACTCCGAAGATTATGTAAAGCGACTGCCAGGGAAACGTACATATACACAGTGTAGAAATATGTGGAGCTGTGTTGGCTATATATGGTAGCAAAAGATTAGCAATAATCAATTCAAAGATGCAATATTGAATAAACGCTCAACAACGGTACTGTGCTGGTCCTAGGCTAGACCGGACTAGAGACGCGAGCCTAGAACACTAATGAGGTCACGGCGTAGCACAACTAGCAATAATGAAGGATACTAAGTAGCTCTGGACAACAAAATATAGGTGATGATCAGAACGGCAGTAAAGATAAGGATGAAAAACAACTGCCAAGCAGGATATACAACAACTCTCTCTCCAACTTTCCTCTTGAAAACTTTTAGCCAATTTTCTGATAACTTTTTTCAAAGAATGGTACTAACTCAAGCTTTCCAATGCAAAAAGAATCAATCAATTCTGTATTGATATGAGGAGTCAAAGAATTCTAAAACTGGTCTGAAAAACTAGAACAAACAGTGTTCGCGGACTTCGGAGGGCAGAAAGACCTATTTAGACGCCGATTTTCAGGTGCCAAATATTGAATTGCTTTCTGCAACTATTTAGATGCGGCTCGTTGCTAGCTTTCATTTGAGTTCCCTCGGAGCCAAAACGGACTTCGTATGAGGAAGTTATGCATGTTTTACTGAACAGTGCACAAAACAGATTCCAATCTGAATTCAACAACGAGATTGAGTCTAGATAGATCTGAATTTTGTTTTTTTTCTCAATTTTTTTCCTCACACTTTTTTTTCTTTCTCTCCTTTTTTTCTCTGACTTTTTTTAACTTTTTTTCTGTCTTTTTTTTCTTTCTCTCTTTCCAAAACAAACTAGATAAGACGCAGATTGGATCAAGCGAAGATGTGAATGATCTCAACTATGATTATGACAATAAAGGGTGGGTAGCACACGCAGGAAATTGATGGATGGGTGGTGGACAGCGGAAGGGATAATGATGCAGCGGCGGTGTGACTAATGTGAACAAAACTCGAAACTCTAAACGAACTAGACACTAAGACCAGCAACTCGACACGACGATGCAACCGATAATTCAACTATGCAAGCAATGAAAGGAAAATTGCAAAGGCTCGGACTGGCTTGGACAAAGGATGAATAGATCTAACTTTTTCTATGGATTTTGCTTGGATAATAGGTAAAAAAAATTAATCTAATCTAGTAAAAACTGAAAATTCTCACCAAGCAACCTGAAAACTGATACCACTTGATAGCGGCAAAGGTGCCCCGTCTTTCGATGAGATGGTGGCTATCGTTTTGGAGGAAGTCGAATTTGACGATCCGACTAATAACGTGCGAGGACGTCGCGCCTTAGCACTCGCTAAACCAACTCCGAGAGTTTATTGACCATGCCGGAGCACGATCAACCTGATCACGAAGGTCCGTTTCCTGCAGGCAAACGAAGAACAAGCAAGAAACTAAGATTGCAATATGGATATTGCGGATATAAGAGGAAAGCTTTATTGATCAAGGTGGGGTTCTGTGACGCCTTTGTCTGGTCGTTGAACACAAACGGAGTACGCAAAGTTGCAGCTATGGCGAACTTTAATCTAAACAAAACCCAAGCAAAAAGCTACTAGATGGATATACTTATATAGGAGCAAGGGGTCGCGGCCAAGGAGGTGGGAGGACGTCCCAAGGAAGCCTAAAACTAACCCTAGGTCGTACAAGGCTCATGGGCCAAGTGGAGGTGATGCAACACCTTTGGACTTGTTGTTTGACTCGGATTCTGCTGTAGCGTCAGATTGTTTCGTCGATATCTCAACGCTCCGGACAAATTTGAAGGTGATTCCAATTGGGTTGGAGAGAGCACGAAATCTACTTTCGAAAAAAAAGAATCACCCAATTTGGAGTCCGTATGAAAATGTTGTTGGCGTTTTGAGTCAGGTATGTCTCTAAAGTCCGAATCTGAATCCAGAACGTGAGAGAGTTGGACTTTATCTTCTCTTAGCCAAAAAGTGGCGTGAGAGGACTCTTTGAACAGAACCTAAACTTCTCATTTTCTCTTATCTTCATATGTGGATTGTACAAATGTCTCATACACCTGCAATTAGACAAAACACTAAAGTGTCTGAAGTATTTTTGTTCTGGATAACATAAATAGATTATTGAATAGTTTGCACTAGAAATCACCTGACAAATATGCATGTATGCAATATTTTTGGTCGTATCCAAGGTAGTCATGTCCTCATCATCCTCCCTTTCTTGAAAACAAAGCCATCATCGGCGTTGCTTAATATGAAATGTGGCTAACAAAAGAGACAAGGTGTACATGTTGTATATGTATATGTAATCCATTTTTATTTTCCATGATTTTTGCACATATTACACATGTATACATGAGTAACTTTCATAGGTCATAAAATCTAAAGTCAAAATATTATCATAAGTAGAAGGCATGAAAATATTGCAACTCAGTTTGCACATATAAGTGAAGCTCTTATTTATATCAAAAGATTGACAATATTCATCATGAAACCATCCCAACATTGGTGAATAAACTTACATGCATCAAATTTACATGCTACAACATGCTTAAATAAGAAAACATGCAATAAGTCATTTGACACAGAATGATCACCAAGATTAGACGTCATATCAAAATGATTAAACATTGGCACAATTATTTTAAAATGTATTTGATCCAAATCTGATTTATTTTCTGATTCACATGGTTCTTTGACATCAACAACTAATTCAGTGGGCGCACTCAAAATTGTTGGTATTTCAGTTGTTTGATTACATGATGCATTCATGACAGTAACATGATCCACTAAAATAGGTGGCGTGCTCAAATCAACAGGTAACTCAACACATGATGTATTTAAGTTAATTAGGGATGCATCATTCTCATGTGAAGTTATATCATCAATACATTTACTGTTACCTTGTCGCAAAAACTTAGCTGATGTAGGTATGGACAATGACAATGTACCATACACTTGAGATGATGTCGCACTCACAATCTGAGGTGTGGCTGCTCTAGTAGGTGCAACGGTGGAGGAATCAACCGATGGTAGTGAGCATGAATTGGAATAGTAGTTGTTGTAGTCACCCAATGCATCCTCCTGTAATTGTCTCTCAAAGGTACAAGCACAAACATAGATACCAGTAATGCAACGAGGAATATACCGAAATCTTGCCTGAATATCGTGGTTCAAACCACCAAAAAATCTATTCATTGTATTATCCTCAGATTCTTCTATGTCACAATGATGCATATAAGATTTGAACTCTTGGTAGTAAGCATGAACAGTGTTGTTGCCTTGTTTAAATTGTTCAAATTTGCAAAGCAATTCACGACGATAGTAAGGAGGGAAAAATTGTTGTCTCGGTACATGTTTTAATTCTTTCCAAGTTGTGGGTTGGTTATCAATGGTTTTCTTACAATGCACACTCCACCAAACAGAAGCAAAACCATTAAATGCTCTAGTGGCAGCCCGTACTCTCTCAAGTTAAGAAAAAGTCATGGTGACTAAAAACTTATTCTACTTCAAGCTCCCAAGCTAGATAAATAGCTGGATTAAATCTACCCTCAAATGACGGTAAAGAGATAACCTGACCATGTGCTTGTGTGTGTTGTCCCAACTCTCGTGATGGTGAAATGTGTAAATGCGTCCAAGAACTTCTATCTCTCAGTAACTTTGTCATGATTAGTAGAAACAAGAAACAAAATTCGAGAATAATGTTCCTATGAACTACTAGGATGTGGTTGTAAAGTGCTCACAGTAAAGCAAATATCAATATCTTACAAGTTCTTACCATGCGGCAGGTGGTGGCAGGCAACCAGTGGTGTCAAATAACTCCGAAGATTGTGTAAAGAGATTGTCATGGGAACGTACGTATACATGGTGTAGAAATATGTGGAGCTGGGTTGGCTATATATGGTAGTAAAGATTAGCAATACTGAATTCAAAGATGCAATGTTGAATAAACGCTCAACGACAGTACTGTGCTGGTCCTAGGCTAGACCGGACTAGAGATGTGAGCCTAGAACACTAATGAGGTCACGACGGAGCACAACTAGCATCAATGAAGGATACTAAGTAGCTCTAGACAGCAAAATATAGGTTGAGATCACAACGGCAGTAAAGATAATGATGAAAAACAACTGCCAAGCAGGATATACAACAACTCTCTCTCCAACTTTCCTCTTGAAAATTTTGAGCCAATTTTCTGATAACTTTTTTCAAAGAATGCTACTAACTCAAGATATCAAATGCAAAAAGAATCACTTAATTCTGAATTGTTATGAGGGGTCAAAGAATTCTAAAACTAGTCTGAAAAACTGGAACAAACAGTGTTTGCGGACTTCGGAGGGCAGAAAAACCTATTAGACGCCGATTTTGAGGTGCCAAATATTGAACTAGTTTCTGCAACTATTTAGATGCGGCTCATCGCTAGCTTTCATTTGAGTACCCGCGGAGACAAAACGGACATCGGATGAGGAAGTTATGCCTGTTTTACTAAACAGTGCACAAAACAGATTCCAATCCGAATTCAACTACGAGATTGAGTCTAGATTGATCCGAATTTTGTTTTTTTCTCTCTTTTTTTCCTCACACTTTTTTCTTTCTCTCCTTTTTTCTCTGACTTTTTTTAACTTTTTTTCTCTGTCTTTTTTTTCTCTCTCCCTCTTTCCAAAACTAACTAGATAAGATGCAGATTCGATTAAGCGAAGATGTGAATAATCTCAACTATGATTATGACAATGAATGGTGGGTAGCACGCGCAGGAAATTGATGGATGGGTGATGGACAGTGGAAGGGATAACGATGCAGCGGCGGTGTGACTAATGTGAACAGAACTCGAAACTCTAAACGAACTAGACACTAAGACCAGCAACTCGACACAATGATGCAACCGGTAATTCAAGTTTGCAAGCAATGAAAAGAAAATTGCAAAGGCTCAGACTGGCTTGGACAAAGGATGAATAGATCTAACTTTTTTGTGGCTTTTTCTTGGACAATAGGTAAGAAAATAAATCTAATCTAGTAAAAACTGAAAATTCTCATCGAGCAACCTGAAAACTGATACTACTTGATAGCGGCAAAGGTGTCCCGTCTTTCAATGAGATGGTGGCTATCGTTTTGGAGGAAGTCGACTTTGACGATCCGACTATGAACGTGCGAGGACGTCGCGCCTTAGCAATTGCTAAACCAACTCCGAGAGGTTATTGACCATGCCGGAGCACGATCAACCTGACCACGAAGGTCTGTTTCCTGCAGGCAAACGAAGAACAAGCACGAAACTAAGATTGTAATCTGGATATTGCGAATATAAGAGGAAAGCTTTATTAATCAAGGTGGGGTTATGTGACGCCTTTGTCTGGTCGTTGAACACAAATGAAGTATGCGAAGTTGAAGCTATGGCGAACTTTAATCTAAACAAAACCCAAGCAAAAATCTACTAGATGGATTTACTTATATAGGAGCAAGGGGTAGCGGCCAAGGAGGTGGGAGGACGTCCCAAGGAAGCCTAAAATAACCCTAGGTCGTACAAGGCTCATGGGCCAAGTGGAGGTGATGCAACACCTTTGGACTTGTTATTTGACTCGGATTCTGCTGCAGCGTCAGATTGTTTCATTGATATCTCAACGTTCCGGACGAATTTGAAGGTGATTCCAATTGGGTTGGAGAGAGCACGAAATCTACTTTCCAAAAAAATTACCCAATTCGGAGTCAGTATAAAAAAGTTGTTGGCGTTTTGATTCAGTTATGTCTATGCAATCTGAATCTGAATCCAGAACGTGAGAGACTTGGACTCTATCTTCTCTTGGCCCAAAAGTGACGTGAGAGGACTTTTTGAACAGAACCTAAACTTCTCATTTTTCTCTTATCTTCATATGTGGATTGTACAAATGTTCCATACACCTAAAATTAGACAAAACACAAAAGTGTCTAAAGTATTTTTGTTCTGGATAACATAAATAGATTATTGAATAGTTTGCACTAGAAAACACCTGACAAATATGCATGTACGCTATATTTTTTGTCGTATCCAAGCTAGTCATGTCCTCATCATCCTCCCTTTCTTGAAAACAAAGCCGTCCTCGGCGTTGCTTAATTTGAAGTGTGGCTAACAAAAGAGACAAGGTGTACATGTTGTATATGTATATGTAATCCATTTTTATTTCCCTTGATTTTTGCACATATGACACATGTATACATGAGTAACTTTCATAGGTCATAAAATCTAAAGCCAAAATATTATCATAAGTAGAAGGCATGAAAATATTGTAACTCAGTTTGCACATATAAGTGAAGCTCTTATTCATATCAAAAGATTGACAATATTCATCATTAAACCATCCCAACATTGGTGAATAAACCTTACGTGCATCAAATTTACATGCTACAACATGCTTAAATAAGAAAACATGCAATAAGTCATTTGACACAGAATGATCACCAAGATTAGAGGTCATATCAAAATGATTAAATATTGGCACAATTATTTAAAAATGTATTTGATCCAAATCTGATTTATTTCCTGATTCACATGGTTCTTTGACATCAACAGCTAATTCAATGGGCGCAATCAAAATTGTTGGTATTTTAGTTGTTTGATTACATGATGCATTCATGACAGTAACATGATTCTCTAAAATAGGTGGCGTGCTCAAATCAATAGGTAACTCAACACATGATGTATTTAAGTTAATTAGGGATGCATGATTCTCATGTGAAGTTATATCATCAATACCTTTACTGTTACCTTGTCGCAAAGATGTAGCTGATGTAGGTATGGACAATGACAATGTACCATACACTTGAGATGATGTCGCACTCACAATCTGAGGTTTGGCTGCTCTAGTAGGTGCAACGGTGGAGGAATCAACCGATGGTAGTGAGCATGAATTGGAATAGTAGTTATTGTATTCACCCAATGCATCCTCCTGTAACTCTCTCTCAAAGGTACAAGCACGAACACACATACCAGTAATGCAACAAGGAATATACCGAAATCTTGCCTGAATATCATGATTCAAACCACCAAAAAATCTATTCATTGTATTATCCTCAGATTCTTCTATGTCACAATGATGCAAATAAGATTTGAACTCTTGGTAGTAAGCATGAACAGTGTTGTTGCCTTGTTTAAATTGTTCAAATTTGCGAAGAAATTCACGACGATAGTAAGGAGGGAAAAATTGTTGTCTCGTTACATGTTTCAATTCTTTCCAAGTTGTGGGTTGGTTATCAATGGTTTTCTTACAATGCACACTCCACCAAACAGAAGCAAAACCATTAAATGCTCTAGTGGCAGCTCATACTCGCTCAAGTTCAGGAAATTTATGGTGACTAAAAACTTGTTCTACTTCGAGCTCCCAAGCTAGATAAATAACAGGATTAAATGTACCCTCAAATGACGGTAAAGAGATAACCTGACCATGTGCTTGTGTGAGTTGTCCCAACTCTCGTGATGGTGAAAATGTGTCTGTCGTCCAAGAACTTCTATCTCCGTAACCTGTCATGATTAGTAGAAACAAGAAACAAAATTCGAGAATAATGTTCCTATGAACTACTAGGATGTGGTTGTAAAGTGCTCACAGTAAAGCAAATATCAATATCTTACAAGTTCTTACCATGCGGCAGGTGGTGGCAGGCAACCAGCAGTGTCAAATAACTCCAAAGATTGTGTAAAGCGATTGCCAGGGGAACGTACATATACATGGTGTAGAAATATGTGTAGCTGGGTTGGCTATATATGGTAGCAAAATATTACAATAATCAATTCAAAGATGCAATGTTGAATAAACGCTCAACGACGGTACTGTGCTGGTCCTAGGCTAGGCCGGACTAGATATGCGAGCCTAGAACACTAATGAGGTCACGATGTAGCACACCAAACATCAATGAAGGATACTAAGTAGCTCTGGACAGCAAAATATAGGTGAAGATCACAACGGCAGTAAAGATAATGATCAAAAACAGCTGCCAAGCAGGATATACAACAACTCTCTCTCCAACTTTCCTCTTGAAAAGTTTGAGCCATTTTCTGATAACTTTTTTCAAAGAATGCTACTAACTCAAGCTTTCTATTGCAAAAAGAATCACTCAATCCTGAATTGATATGAGGAGTCAAAGAATTCTAAAACTGGTCTGAAAAACTGGAACAAACAGTGTTCACGGACTTCGGAGGGCAGAAAGACCTATTTAGACGCCGATTTTGAGGTGCCAAATATTGAACTACTTTCTGCAACTATTTATATGAGGCTCGTCGCTAGCTTTCATTTGAGTACCCGCGGAGCCAAAACGGACTTCGTGTGAGGAAGGTATGCATGTTTTACTGAACAGTGCACAAAACAGATTCCAATCCGAATTCAACTACGAGATTGAGTCTAAATTGATCCGAATTATGTTTTTTTTTTCTTCTCTCTTTTTTTCCTCACACTTTCTTTTCCTTCTCTCCTTTTTTTCTCTGACTTTTTAAAAAAATATCTCTGCCTTTTTTTTCTCTCTCCCTCTTTCCAAAACAAACTAGATAAGATGCAGATTGGATCAAGCGAAGATGTGAATGATCTCAACTATGATTATGACAATGAATTGTGGGTAGCACGTGCAGGAAATTGATGGATGGGTGGTGGACAGTGGAAGGGATAACGATGCAGCGGCGGTGTGACTAATGTGAACAGAACTCAAAACTCTAAACGAACTAGACACTAAGACCAGCAACTCGACACGACGATGCAACCGGTAATTCAAGTATGAAAGCAATGAAAAGAAAACTGCAAAGGCTCAGACTGGCTTGGACAAAGGATGAATAGATCTAACTTTTTTTGTGGCTTGGACAATAGGTAAGAAAATAAATCTAATCTAGTAAAAACTGATAATTCTCACCGAGCAACCTGAAAACTGATACCACTTGATAGAGGCAAAGGTGTCTCGTCTTTCGATGAGATGGCGGTTATCGTTTTTGAGGAAGTCGACTTTGATGATCCGACTACGAACGTGCGAGGACGTCGCACCTTAGCAATCGCTAAACCAACTCCGAGAGTTTATTGACCATGCCGGAGCATGATCAACCTGACCACGATGGTCTGTCTCCTGCAGGCAAACGAAGAACAAGCAAGAAACTATGATTGCAATCTGGATATTGCAAATATAAGAGGAAAGCTTTATTGATCAAGGTGGGGTTCTGTGACGCCTTTGTCTGGTCGTTGAACACAAACGAAGTACATAAAGTTGCAGCTATGGCGAACTTTAATCTAAACAAAACCCAAGCAAAAAGCTAATAGATGGATCTATATATATAGGAGCAAGGGGTGGCGGCCAAGGAGGTGGGAGGACGTCCCAAGGAAGCCTAAAACTAACCCTAGGTCGTACAAGGCTCATGGTCCCAAGTGGAGGTGATGCAACATCTTTGGACTTGTTGTTTGACTCGGATTCTGCTAAAGTTTCAGATTGTTTCATAGATATCCCAACACTCCGGACGAATTTGAAGGTGATTCCAATTGGTTTGGAGAGAGCACGAAATGTACTTTCCAACAAAAAAAGAATCACCCAAATCGGAGTCCGTATGAAAAAGTTTTTGGCGTTTTGAGTCAGGTATGTCTGTGCAGTCCGGATCTGAATCCAGAACGTGAGAGACTTGGACTCTATCTTCTCTTGTCCAAAAGTGACGTGAGAGGACTTTTTGAACAGAACCTAAACTTCTCTTTTTCTATTATCTTCATATGTAGATTGTACAAATGTCCCATACACCTGCAATTAGACAAAACAGAAAAGTGTCTGAAGTATTTTTGTTCTGGATAACATAAATAGATTATTGTATAATTTGCAGTAGAAATCACCTGACAAATATGTATGTATGAAATATTTTTGGTCGTATCCAAGGTAGTGATGTCCTCATCATCCTCCCTTTTTTGAAAACAAAGCCGTCCTCGGCGTTGCTTAATCTGAATTGTGGCTAACAAAAGAGACAAGGTGTACATGTTGTGTGTATATATATATATGTAATCCATTTTTATTTCCCTTGATTTTTGCACATATGACACATGTATACATGAGTAACTTTCATAGGTCATAAAATCTAAAGCCAAAATATTATCATAAGTAGAAGGCATTAAAATATTGCAACTCAGTTTGCACATATAAGTGAAGCTCTTATTCATATCAAAAGATTGACAATATTCATCACTAAACCATCCCAACATTGGTGAATAAACCTTACGTGCATCAAATTTACATGCTACAACATGCTTAAGGCATCCTTTGGTTTGGAGGAATTTTGTAAGAATTGTGTAGGATAGGGTTTCTATAGGAAAAAAATCCTTTACTGACATTTGGTTTGTAGGAACAGAATCCTATTCATATGGAAGAATTCTTTCTATCCTCCACATTTCATAGGAAAATACACATTAGCTTAGACTCAATGACAAAATTCTTATGCTGTGAACCAAAGAACATCTCTCTTCCTATTCCTATCCATAGGAATTGAGATCCATGACATCTCATTTCCTACAAGTTTCCTATTCCTATGATATTCCTATCATATGAACCAAAGGAGGCCTAAATAAGAAAACGTGCAATAAGTCATTTGACATAGAATCATCACCAAGATTAGAGGTCATATCAAAATGATTAAACATTGGCACAATTATTTTAAAATGTATTTGATCCAAATCTGATTTATTTCCTGATTCACATGGTTCTTTGACATTAACAACTAATTCAATGGGCGCACTCAAAATTTTTGGTATTTCAGTTGTTTGATTACATGATGCATTCATGACAGTAACATGATTCTCTAAAATAGGTGGCGTGCTCAAATCAACAGGTAACTCAACACATGATGTATTTAAGTTAATTAGGGATGCATCATTCTCATGTGAAGTTATATCATCAATACCTTTACTGTTACCTTGTCGCAAAGACGTAGTTGATATAGGTATGGACAATGACAATGTACCATACACTTCAAATGATGTCGCACTCACAATCTGAGGTGTGGCTGCTCTAGTAGGTGCAACGGTAGAGGAATCAACCGATGGTAGTGAGCATGAATTGCAATAGTAGTTGTTGTAGTCACCCAATGCATCCTCCTGTAACTGTCTCTCAAAGGTACAAGCACGAACATACATACCAGTAATGCAGCGAGGAATATACCGAAATCTTGCCTGAATATCATGGTTCAAACACCCAAAAAATTATTCATTGTGTCATCCTCAGATTCTTCTATGTCACAATGATGCAAATAAGATTTGAACTCTTGGTAGTAAGCATGAACAGTGTTGTTGCCTTGTTTAAATTGTTCAAATTTGCGAAGCAATTCACGACGATAGTAAGGAAGGAAAAATTGTTGTCTCATTACATGTTTCAAATCTTTCCAAGTTGTGGGTTGGTTATTAATGGTTTTCTTACAAATCACACTCCACCAAACTGAAGCAAAACCATTAAATGCTCTAGTGGCAGCTCGTACTCGCTCAAGTTCAGAAAAGTCATGGTGACTAAAAACTTGTTCTACTTCAAGCTCCCAAGCTAGATAAATAGCAGGATTAAATCTACCCTCAAATGACGGTAAAGAGATAACCTGACCATGTGCTTGTGTGTGTGTTGTCCCAACTCTCGTGATGGTGAATATGTGTCCGTCGTCCAAAAACTTCTATCTCCGGAACCTGTCATGATTAGTAGAAACAAGAAACAAAATTCGAGAATAATATTCCTATGAACTACTAGGATGTGGTTGTAAAGTGGTCACAGTAAAGCAAATATCAATATCTTAAAAGTTCTTACAATGCGGCAGGTGGTGGCAGGCAACCAGCGGTGTCAAATAACTCCGAAGATTGTGTAAAGCGATTGCCAGGGGAACGTACATATACACGGTGTAGAAATATGTGGAGCTGGGTTGGCTATATATGGTAGCAAAAGATTAGCAATAATCAATTTAAAGATGCAATGTTGAATAAACGCTCAACGACGGTACTGTGCTGGTCCTAGGCTAGACCGGACTAGAGATGCGAGCCTAGAACACTAATGAGGTCACGACGTAGCACAACAAGCATCAATGAAGGATACTAAGTAGCTCTGGACAGCAAAATATAGGTGAAGATCACAACGGCAGTAAAGATAATGATGAAAAACAACTGCCAAGCAGGATATACAACAACTCTCTCTCCAACTTTCCTCTTGAAAAGTTTGAGCCAATTTTCTGATATTTTTTTTTCAAAGAATGCTACTAACTCAAGCTTTCCAATGCAAAAAGAATCACTCAATTCCGAATTGATATAAGGAGTCAAAGAATACTAAAACTGGTCTGAAAAACTAGAACGAACAGTGTTCGCGGACTTCAGAGGGCAAAAGGACCTATTTAAATGCCGATTTTGAGGTGCCAAATATTGATCAAGTTTCTGCAACTATTTAGATGCGGCTCGTCGCTAGCTTTCATATGAGGAAGTTATGCCTGTTTTACTGAACGGTGCACAAAACAGATTCCAATCCGAATTCAACTATGAGATTGAGTCTAGATAGATCTGAATTTTGTTTTTTTTTCTTCTATCTTTTTTTCCTCACACTTTTTTTTTCTTTCTCTACTTTTTTTTCTCTGACTTTTTTTCTCCCTTTTTTTCTCTGTCTTTTTTTCTCTCTCTCCCTCTTTCCAAAACAAACTAGATAAGATGCAGATTGGATCAAGCGAAGATGTGAATGATCTCAACTTTGATTATGACAATGAATGGTGGGTAGCACGCTCAGGAAATTGATGTATGGGTGGTGGACAACGGAAGGGATAAAAATGTAGCGGCGGTGTGACTAATGTGAACAGAACTCGAAACTCGAAACGAACTAGACACTAAGACCAGCAACTCGACACGACGATGCAACTGATAATTCAACTATGCAATCTATGAAAAGAAAATTGCAAAGGCTCAGACTGGCTTGGACAAAGGATGAATAGATCTAACTTTTTTTGATGCTTTTTCTTGGACAATAGGTAAGAAAATAAATCGAATCTAGTAAAAACTAAAAATTCTCACCGAGCAACCTGAAAACGGATACCACTTGATAGCGGCAAAGGTGTCCCGTCTTTCGATGAGATGGTGGCTATCGTTTTGGAGGAAGTCGACTTTGACGATCCGACTACGAACATGCGAGGACGTCGTGTCTTAGCAATCGCTAAACCAACTCCGAGAGGTTAATGACCATGCCGGAGCACGATCAACCTGACCATGAAGGTCTGTTTCCTGCAGGCAAACAAAGAACAAGCAAGAAACTAAGATTGCAATATGGATATTGCGAATATAAGAGGAAAACGTTATTGATCAAGGTGGGATTCTGTGACGCCTTTGTCTGGTCATTGAACACAAACGAAGTACGCGAAGTTGCAGCTATGGCGAACTTTAATCTAAACAAAACCCAAGCAAAAAGTTACTAGATGGATCTACTTTTATAGGAGCAAGGGGTGGCGGCCAAGGAGGTGGGAGGATGTACCAAGGAAGCCTAAAACTAACCCTAGGTCGTACATGTTGGGGAACGTAGTAATTTCAAAAAATTTCCTACGATCACGCAAGACCATAGTGATGGCATAGCAACGAGAGGGAAGAGTGTCCGTCCACGTACCCTCGTAGACCGAAAGCGGAAGCGTTATAACAATGCGGTTGATGTAGTCGTACGTCTTCACGATCCGACCGATCCAAGCACCGAACGTCGGCACCTCCGAGTTCTCGCACACGTTCATTTCGATGACGATCCCGGACTCGATCCGGCAAAGTGTCGGGATGAGTTCCGTCGACATGACGGCGTGATGACGATGTTGATGCTCCACCGACGCAGGGCTTCGCCTAAGCTCCATGACGATATGACTTCTCCGCGCAGGCTTCGCCTAAGCTCATGACGATATGACCGAAGTGGAATATGGTGGAAGGGGCACCGCACACGGCTAAGGAAAGATCCGTAGATCAACTTGTGTGTCATGGGGTGCCCCTGCCATGATATAAAGGAGCCAAGGGGAGGTGGCGGCCCTAGAGGAGGCGCACCAAGGAGGAGTCCTACTCCCACCGGAGTAGGACTCCCTTCTCCTAGTTGGACTAGGATTGGAGGAGGGGAAGAGGGAAGGCGCCGCCCCCTTCCTTGTCCTATTCGGACTAGAGGGGAGGGGGCGCGCAGCCCACCTTGGCCTGCCCTTCCTCTTCTCCTATGGCCCATTAAGGCCCATGGACCTCCGGGGGTTCCGGTAACCTCCGGTACTCGGTAAAATCGATTTCACGGAACACTTCCGATGTCCAAATGTAGGCTTCCAATATATCAATCTTTATGTCTCGACCATTTCGAGACTCCTCGTCATGTCCGTGATCACATCCGGGACTCAACAAACTTCGGTACATCAAAACTCATAAACTCATAATATAACACATCGAAACCTTAGCGTGCGGACCCTACGGGTTCGAGAACTATGTAGACATGACCGAGAACTATTCTTGGTCAATAACCAATAGCGGAACCTGGATGCCCATATTGGTTCCTACATATTCTCTGAAGATCTTTATCGGTCAAACCGCATAACGACATACGTTGTTCCCTTTGTCATCGGTATGTTACTTACCCGAGATTCGATCGTCGGTATCCAATACCTAGTTCAATCTCGCTATCGGTAAGTCTCTTTACTCGTTCCGTAATACATCATCTCACAACTAACTCATTAGTTGTAATGCTTGCAAGGCTTAAGTGATGTGTGTTACCGAGAAGGCCTAGAGATACCTCTCCGACAATCGGAGTGACAAAACCTAATCTCGAAATACGCCAACCCAACAAGTACCTTTGGAGACACCTGTAGTACTCCTTTATAATCACCCGATTACGTTGTGACGTTTGGTAGTACCCAAAGTGTTCCTCCGGTAAACGGAGTTGCATAATCTCATAGTTACAGGAACATGTATGAGTCATGAAGAAAGCATTAGCAACATACTAAACGCATCAAGTGCTAAGCTTAACGGAATGGGTCATGTCAATCACATCATTCTCCTAATGAGGTGATCCCATTAATCAAATGACAACACATGTCTATGGTTAGGAAACATAACCATCTTTGATTAATGAGCTAGTCCAAGAGGCATACTAGTGACTATCTGTTTGTCTATGTATTCACACATGTATTATGTTTCCGGTTAATACAATTCTAGCATGAATAATAAACATTTATCATGAAATAAGGAAATAAATAATAACTTTATTATTGCCTCTAGGGCACATTTCCTTCAGTCTCCCACTTGCACTAGAGTCAATAATCTAGTTCACATCATCATGTGATTCAACACTAATATTCACATGTATGTGATTAATACCCATAGTTCACATCGTCATGTGACCAACACCCAAAGGGTTTACTAGAGTCAATAATCTAGTTCACATCGCTATGTGATTAACACCCAAAGAGTACTAAGGTATGATCATGTTTTGCTCGTGAGAGAAGCTTAGTCAACGGATGCATCACATTGAGCCGTATCTATTTTGCAAATATTCTATGTCTATAATGCTCTGCACGGAGCTACTCTAGCTAATTGCTCCCACTTTCAATATGTATCCAGATTGAGACTTAGAGTCATCTGGATCAGTGTAAAATGCTTGCATCGATGTAACTCTTTACTACGGGCTCTTTTATCACCTCCATAATCGAGAAATATTTCCTTAGTCCTCACTAAGGATGTTCTTGACCAATGTCCAGTGATCTACTCCTAGATCACTATTGTACTCCCTTGCCAAATTCAGAGCAAGGTTATACAATAGGTCTGGTACATAGCATAGCATACTTTATAGAACCTATGACTGAGGCATAGGGAATGACTTTTATTCTCTTTTCTATTTTCTGCCGTGGTCGGGATTTGAGTCTTACTCAATTTCATACGTTTTGCAACACAGGCAAGAACTTTTCTTTGACTGTTCCATTTTGAACTACTTCAAAATCTTGACAAGGTATGTACTTATTGAAAAACTTATCAAGCGTCTTGATCTATCTCTATAGATCTTGATGCTCAATATGTAAGCAGCTTCTTTGAGGTCCTTCTTTGAAAAACTCCTTTCAAATACTCCTTTATGCTTTGCAGAATAATTCTACATTATTTCCGATTAACAATATGTCATTCACATATACTTATCGAAATGTTGTAATGCTCCCACTCACTTTCTTGTAAATACAGGCTTCTCCAAAAGTGCAGATAAAACCATATGCTTTGATCACACTATCAAAGCGTTTATTCCAACTCCGAGATGCTTGCACCGGTCCATAGATGGATCATTGGAGCTTGCATATTTTGTTAGCTCCTTTAGGATTGAAAACCTTCTGGTTGCATCATATACAACTCTTCTTTAATAAATCCATTAAAGAATGTAGTTTTGACATCCATTTGCCATATTTCATAAAATGTGGCAATTGCTAACATGATTCGGACAGACTTAAGCATCGCTTCTGATTGACAAAATCTCATTGTAGTCAACACCTTGAACTTGTCGAAAAACCTTTTGCGACAAGTCGAGCTTTGTAGATAGTAACACTACTATCGGCATCTGTCTTCCTCTTGAAGATCCATTTATATAATATGGCTTGCCGATCATCGGGCAACTCCATCAAAGTCCATACTTTGTTCTCATACATGGATCCCATCTCAGATTTCATGGCCTCAAGCCATTTCGCGAATCTGGGCTCATCATCACTTCCTCATAGTTCGAGGTTCATCATGGTCTAGTAACATGTCTTCCGTAACATGATTACCATACCACTGTGCGGATCTTACTCTGGAAGACCTACGAGGTTTGGTAGCAACTTGATCTCAAGTTTCATGATCATCATCATTAACTTCTTTACTAATTGGTGTAGGAATCATCGGAACTGATTTACGTGATGAACTACTTTCCAATAAGGGAGAAGGTACAATTACCTCATCAAGTTCTACTTTCCTCCCACTCATTTCTTTCGAGAGAAACTTCTTCTCTAGAAAGGATCCATCTTAGCAACAAATATCTTGCTTTCGGATCTGTGATAGAAGGTGTACCCAATAGTTACCTTTGGGTATTCTATGAAGACGCATTTCTCCGATTTGGGTTCGAGCTTATCGGTGAAAACTTTTTCACATAAGCATCACAACTCCAAACTTTAAGAAACGACAGCTTAGGTTTCTTGCTAAACCATAGTTCATACGGTGTCATCTCAACGGATTTAGATGGTGCCCTATTAAACGTGAATGCAATTTGTCTCTAATGCATAACCCCAAAACGATAGTGGTAAATCGGTAAGATACATCATAGATCGCACCATATCAAAATAAAGTACGATTACGATGTTCGGACACACCATAACGTTGTGGTGTTCCGGTGGCGTGAGCTGTGAAACTATTCCACATTGTTTTCATTGAAGACCAAACTTCGTAACTCAAATATTCATCTCCACGATCAGATTGCGAAACTTTATTTTCTTGTTACGATGATTTTCTACTTCACTCTGAAATTCTTTGAACTTTTCAACTATTTCAGACTTATGTTTCATCAAGAAGATATACGCATATCTGCTCAAATCATCTGTGAAGGTCGAAAATAATGATACTTGCCACGAGCATCAACACTCATTGAATCGCATACATCGGTATGTATTATTTCCAATAAGTCAAGAGCTTGTTCCATTGTTCCGAGAACGGAGTTTTAGTCATCTTGCCCAAAAGGCACGGTTCGCAAGCATCAAATGATTCATAATCAAGTGATTCCAAAAGTCCATCGGCATGGAGTTTTCTTCATGCGCTTCACACCAATATGACCTAAACGGCGATGCTACATATAAGTTGCACTATCATTATTAACTTTGCATCTTTTGGTTTCAATATTATGAATATGTGTATCACTATGATCGAGATCCAATGAACCATTTTCATTGGGTGTGTAACCATATAAGGTTTTATTCATGTAAGCGTAACAACAATTTATTCTCTTACTTAAATGAATAACCGTATTGCAATAAACATGATCAAATCATATTTATGCTCAACACCAAATAACACTTATTTAGGTTCCACACTAATCCCGAAAGTATAGGAGTGTGCGATGATGATCATATAAATCTTGGAACTACTTCCAACACTCATCGTCACTTCCCCTTCAACTAGTTTTTATTACGTAACTCTGTTTCGAGTTACTAATCTTAGCAACCGAACAAGTATCAAATACTCGGGGCTACTATAAATATTAGTAAAGCACACATCAATAACTCATATATCAAATATACCCTTGTTCACTTTGCCATCATTCTAATCCGCCAAATACTTGGTGTAGTTCCGCTTCTAGAGACCAGAACAATTGCATAAAAATCACTTAGTCTCATGCTTATGTCCAGACTTGGGCTTCTACACTCCAGCATCAACTTGCTTGCCGTTCTTCTTGAAGTTCCCCTTCTTTCCTTTGCCTTTTCCTTGAGACTAGTGGTCTTGTCAATCATCAACACTTGATGCTCTTTCTTGATTTCTACCTTCGTCGATTTCAACATCATGAAGAGCTCGGGAATTGTTTTCGTCATCCCTTGCATACTGTAGTTCATCACGAAGTTCTAGTAACTTAGTGATGGTGACTAGAGAATTACATCAATCGCTATCTTATCCGGAAGATTAACTCCCACTTGATTCAAGCGATTGAAGTACCGGACTATCTGAGCACATGCTCACTAGTTGAGCGATTCTCCTCCATCTTTTAGCCATAGAACTTGTTGGAGACTTCATATCTCTCAACTCGGTATTTGCTTGAAATATTAACTTCAACTCCTGGAACATCTCATATGGTCCATGACGTTCAAAACGCCTTTGAAGTCCCGATTCTAAGCCGTTAAGCATGGTGCACTAAACTATCAAGTAGTCATCATATTGAGCTAGCCAAACGTTCATAACGTATGCATCTGCTCCTGCAATAGGTCTGTCACCTAGCGGTGCATTAAGGACATAATTCTTCTGTGCAGCAATGAGGATAAACCTCAGATCACGGATCCAATCCGCATCATTGCTACTAACATTTTTCAATACAATTTTCTCTAGGAACACATATAAAAACATAGGGAAGCAACAATGCGAGCTTATTGATCTACAACATAATTTGCAAGATACTACTGTGACTAAGTTCATGATAAATTAAAGTTCAATTAATCATATTACTAAACTCCCACTTAGGCAGACATCTCTAGTTATCTAAGTGATCACGTGATCCAAATCAACTAAACCATGTCCGATCATCACGTGAGACGGAGTAGTTTCAATGGTGAACATCATTATGTTGATCATATCTACTATATGATTCACGCTCGACCTTTCGGTCTCCGTGTTCCGAGGCCATATCTGTTATATGCCGGGCTCGTCAAGTTTAACTCGAGTATTCCGCGTGTGCAACTGTTTTGCACCCGTTGTAGATGGACGTAGAACTTATCACACCCGATCATCACGTGGTGTCCGGGTACTCTGAACTTTGGCAACGGTGCATACTCGTGGAGAACACTTCTTGATAATTTTTAGTGAGAGATCATCTTATAATGCTACCGTCAATCAAAGCAAGATAAGATGCATAAAGGATAAACATCACATGCAATCAATATAAGTGATATGATATGGTCATCATCATCTTGTGCTTGTGATCTTCATCGCCAAGCACAGTCATGATCACCATCGACACCGGCGCGACACCTTGATCTCCATCGTAGCATCGTTGTCGTCTCGTCAACTATTGCTTCTACGACTATCGCTACTCCTTAGTGATAAAGTAAAGCAATTACATGGCGTTTGCATTTCATACAATAAAGCGACAACCATATGGCTCCTGCCGATTACGATAACTTCGGTTACAAAACATGATCATCTCATACAATAAAATATAGCATCACGTCTTGACCATATCACATCACAACATGCCCTGCAAAAACAAGTTAGACGTCCTCTACTTTGTTGTTGCAAGTTTTACGTGGCTGCTACGGGCTGAGCAAGAACCATTCTTACCTACGCATCA
Source organism: Aegilops bicornis (assembly GCA_021605145.1). Taxonomy (NCBI): domain Eukaryota; kingdom Viridiplantae; phylum Streptophyta; class Magnoliopsida; order Poales; family Poaceae; genus Aegilops; species Aegilops bicornis. Next base: position 345,928,949 of record CM038670.1, read on the forward strand.
AAACCACAACGATACTTCGTCAAATAGACTCCGTTTTAACCTTCTCAAGGACCGGGCGTAGCCACACTCGGTTCAACTAAAGTTGGAGACAGTCTTCCGCAAGCCATCTATGTGCAAAGCACGTCGAGGGAACGGTCTCGCGTGGAAATGCTGGCGTAAGGTTGGTCCGGATCGTCTCGTCCAACAATACCGCTGAACCAAAGTATGACATGTCGGTAGGCGTATGACTTGTATCGTCCACAACTCACTTGTGTTCTACTCGTGCATATGACATCAACGCATAAAACCAGGCTCGGATGCCCTTTGTTGGGGAACGTAGTAATTTCAAAAAATTTCCTACGATCACGCAAGACCATAGTGATGGCATAGCAACGAGAGGGAAGAGTGTCCGTCCACGTACCCTCGTAGACCGTAAGCGGAAGCGTTATAACAACGCGGTTGATGTAGTCGTACGTCTTCACGATCCGACCGATCCAAGCACCGAACGTCACGGCACCTCCGAAGTTCTCGCACACGCTCAGCTCGATGGCGATCCCGGACTCCGATCCAAAGAAAGTGTCGGGATGAGTTCCACAAGACGACGGGCGTGATGACGATGTTGATGCTCCACCGACGCAGGGCTTCGCCTAAGCTCCATGACGATATGACTTCTCCGGCGTAGGCTTCGCCTAAGCTCCATGACGATATGACCGAAGTGGAATATGGTGGAAGGGGCACCGCACACGGCTAAGGAAAGATCCGTAGATCAACTTGTGTGTCATGGGGTGCCCCTGCCCCGTGATATAAAGGAGCCAAGGGGAGGTGGCGGCCCTAGAGGAGGCACCAAGGAGGAGTCCTACTCCCACCGGGAGTAGGACTCCCCTTCTCCTAGTTGGACTAGGATTGGAGGAGGGAAGAGGGAAGGCGCCGCCCCCTTCCTTGTCCTATTCGGACTAGAGGGGAGGGGCGCAGCCCACCTTGGCCTGCCCTTCCTCTTCTCCTATGGCCCATTAAGGCCCATGGACCTCCCGGGGTTCGGTAACCTCCGGTACTCCTAAGAAAATCCCGATTTCACGGAACACTTCCGATGTCCAAATGTAGGCTTCCAATATATCAATCTTTATGTCTCGACCATTTCGAGACTCCTCGTCATGTCCGTGATCACATCCGGGACTCGAACAAACTTCGGTACATCAAAACTCATAAACTCATAATATAAGCATCGCCATCGAAACCTTAAGCGTGCGGACCCTACGGGTTCGAGAACTATGTAGACATGACCGAGAACTATTCTTGGTCAATAACCAATAGCGGAACCTGGATGCCCATATTGGTTCCTACATATTCTACGAAGATCTTTATCGGTCAAACCGCATAACGACATACGTTGTTCCCTTTGTCATCGGTATGTTACTTACCCGAGATTCGATCGTCGGTATCCAATACCTAGTTCAATCTCGTTGCGGTAAGTCTCTTTACTCGTTCCGTAATACATCATCTCACAACTAACTCATTAGTTGTAATGCTTGCAAGGCTTAAGTGATGTGTGTTACCGAGAAGGCCTAGAGATACCTCTCCGACAATCGGAGTGACAAAACCTAATCTCGAAATACGCCAACCCAACAAGTACCTTTGGAGACACCTGTAGTACTCCTTTATAATCACCCGATTCACGTTGTGACGTTTGGTAGTACCCAAAGTGTTCCTCCGGTAAACGGGAGTTGCATAATCTCATAGTTACAGGAACATGTATGAGTCATGAAGAAAGCATTAGCAACATACTAAACGATCAAGTGCTAAGCTTAACGGAATGGGTCATGTCAATCACATCATTCTCCTAATGAGGTGATCCCATTAATCAAATGACAACACATGTCTATGGTTAGGAAACATAACCATCTTTGATTAATGAGCTAGTCCAAAGAGAGGCATACTAGTGACTATCTGCTTTGTCTATGTATTCACACATGTATTATGTTTCCGGTTAATACAATTCTAGCATGAATAATAAACATTTATCATGAAATAAGGAAATAAATAATAACTTTATTATTGCCTCTAGGGCACATTTCCTTCAGTACAAGGCTCATGGGCCCAAGTGGAGGTGATGCAACACCTTTGGACTTGTTGTTTGACTCGGATTCTGCTGGAGCATCAAATTGTTTTGTCGATATCTCAACGCTCCGGACGAATTTGAAGGTGATTCCAATTGGGTTGGAAAGAGCACAAAATCTACTTTCCAACAAAAAAATAATCACCCAACTCGAAGTCCGTATTTGGGACAGTGTAGTCCTCTTTATTTTGGATGTGTAGTCTGTAAGTTTAAAACCTTGTTTGGATGTTGTCTGATGACTTTATTAATTTAAAGCCGAACGCTTTTAGCGTCTTCGTTCCAAAAGAACTTCGTGTACAAACAAAACACTCTCCTGCGAAGTGTTGAGTTTTGAATGGAAACCTTGGACTTCCACATATAACTCGATTTTTATAGCATTTCCCCTTAAAACTTTTTCTATGTTTGATACACAAAATTAAAAGTGACATGCTCAAATTTGGCCACTTTTTTAGTTGATTTGCTATTTTTAAAGCATTAATTGAATGGATAATCCTACATCTACGAAGGACCTACGAAGGCTGACGTTATTTTTGCTAACTAATTAACTTGCCCCCCTAATTTTCAGGAGGGTGGGCTGCTTCATCCTCCTATCTCTAATTCTATTTGTCCACGTTCATATTACGTAAAACACATAGTAGTATTACGTAGGATGTAGCATTGCCCTGATTGAATTTCTAGCCATTAAAAAGGGGAAATTGCTCTTCGATTCAAAATAACATGCGAATGAGCTCTGAAAAAATGAAACTTGGCATGATGACATTATATGACCCTTATAGGGTATGAGAGTGTTACGGAAAACCGGATGCACTTTGTGTATGAAAACAAGCGCCTCCTGATGTCGCTTGAAGCTACATCGGTATTTCCCCAAAGAGGAAGAGATGGTGTAGCACATCTACGATAGGTATTTCCCTTAGTTATAAAACCAATGTATCAATCCAGCAGTAGAACCAAGCAACACTATGTAAACGGTACCTGCACACAAAGAAAAAATACTTGCAACCCGACGCATATGAAGGGTTGTCAATCCCTCTTCGGGTAACGGCGCCATAAATTGTCTAAGTTGATGGGATAAAAATTGTGGTAGATTGGATAAATAGATCTCAATAAAATGAGAAATAAAATAAGTAATAAAAAGTGCAGCAAGGTATTTTTGGGTTCTTGAAATAATAGATTTGAAAACAAAAGCAAATAAAAATAGATCTCAAAGCAAATATGATAAAGAATAGACCCGAGGGCCGTAGATTTCACTAGTGGCTTCTCTCAAGAAATAGCACACAGTGGGTAAACAAGTTACTGTTGGGCAATTGATAGAAGATCGAATAATTATGACGATATCCAAGGCAATGGTCAATATATAGGCATCACGTCCAAGATTAGTACACCGACTCCTGCCTGCATCTACTACTATTACTTCACACATCGACCGCTATCCAGCATGCATCTAGTGTATTAAGTTCATGGAAAATGGAGTAATGCAATAAGGACGATGACATGATGTAGACGAGATCTATTCATGTAGGAGTAGCCCCCATCTTGTTATCCTTAATAGCAACGATACATGTGTGTCTTGTTGTCCCTTCTGTCACCCGGAAAGGACACCGCAAGATCGAACCATCACAAAGCACCTCTTCCCATTGCAAGAAAAATAGATCTAGTTGGCCTAACTAAATCAAATATTCGAAGAAGAAATACAAGGCTATAAATAATTATGCATATAAGAGATCAAAAGAAGACTCAGATAATATTCATGGATATGGATCTGATCATAAACTCAAAGTTCATCGGATCCCAACAAACACATCGCAAAAAGAGTTACATCAAATAGATCTCCAAGAGACCATTGTATTGAGAATCAAAAGAGAGAGAGGAATCCATCTAGCTACTGCCTACGGACCCATAGGTCTATGATGAACTACTCATGCATCATCGAAGAGGCACCAATGAGGATGATGAACCCCTCCGTGATGGTGTCTAGATTGGATCTCGTGATTCTAGAACTTGCGGAGACTAGAATTGTGTTTCGTCGACTCCCCTAGGGTTTTTGGAATATTTGGGAATTTATAGGGTGAAGAGGCGGTGCGGGAGGTCACCGAGGGGGACACAACCCCCCTGGGCGCGCCTGGGTCTCCTGGCGCCCCTTGGTGGGTTGTGCCCACCTCGGGCCTCCCTTATGGTACTTCTTTGGACCACTGGGTGTCTTTTGGTCCAGAAAAATATCCAAAAAGTTTGCTGCGTTTGGACTCTGTTTGGTACTGATATTCTACGAAGTAAAAAACAAGCAAAAAACAGCAACTAGCACTGGGCACTATGTCAATAGGTTAGTCCCAAAAAAGATATAAAGTTGCTATAAAATGATTGTAAAACATCCAAGAATGATAATATAACAGCATGAAACAAGCAAAAATTATAGATACATTGGAGATGTATCACCTCCCACATAGAACTCAATTTTTTTTACACCATTTCCCATTTAAACTTTATCTATGTTGAATATACGCCATTGAAAGCACCATTCTCAAGCTTGGAACTATTCTCGGTTAATAAATATGATTTTTTTTTCAAACACTTCCCATACTTACTAGACATGTGGCGGGCCACAATTGTTGGCCACCGCCACTAACTTTGAAAAAAAATGAAAATTTATACCAATGGAGGGCCTCTTTGCGGCGCCACTAATTATCCCATGGCTAATTTTCTGGAAAAAAATTGAGTGACGAGTGTCGAATACTGCCCGCCACTACTATACGTTTAGTAGGGGCATGCTCTTTTTTCCACCCGCCACTCGTACTTACCCAAAATAGTTGTGGCAGCCTGGTGGGTACCAGACCTCACCCGCCACTAATGGGATCCCATCTAAAGCCTTTTTCAGTAGTGCTATTATCCTCTAGCCCTCCCCGACCTTTAGTCGCTGTCATTTCACCATCTCCCTCCTAAATTCCATGCCACCCCAACCATGACCTGCCACTGCAACAACCTAGACACCACCTGATCTACATCAAGTGTTCTCAAATCCAACAAGTATTCAATCTGATAATAGTGAAACCTCAAAGGTAAAAACTCAATTCATCATAACAAGATAAAGTGGGAGAAACACCATATGATCCAACTATATTAACAAAGCTCGCGGTACATCAAGATCATGTCAAATCAAGAACACGAGAGAGAGAAAGAGAGAGAGAAAGAGAGAGAGATCAAACACATAGCTACTTGTACATACCCTCAGCCCCGAGGGTGAACTACTCCCACCTCGTCATGGAGACCGTCGGGATGATGAAGATGGCCTCCGGTGATGATTTCCCCCTCCGGCAAGGTGCCGAAACAGGGCTCCAGATGGTATTTTGAAGGTACAAATGCTTGCGGCGGTGAAGTCGAAGTTCTAGGGTTATTTCTGGGGGTTTCTCTATGTATAGGATTTTTTGTCATCGGTCCCACGTCAAGATGGGCTAAGATGGACCCACAGGCACCACGACACCACCACCCCCTGGGCGCTCCCTGGTGCCTCATGGGCACCTCGTGGCTCTTCTGGTCCTCCCATGAAGCTTTGTGGGTCTCTTTTGTTTAAAAAAATCGTCAAAAAGTTTCATCCCATTCAGAGAACTTTTATTTCTGCACAAAAAACAACACCATGGTATTCTGCTGAAAACAGCGTTAGTCCAGGTTAGTTTAATTCAAATCATACCAAAACCATATAAAATTGTTATAAACATGGCATGAATACTTCATAAGTTATAGATAAGTTGGAGACGTATTAGGACCTAATGTATATTAAGTTTATAGTGGAAAAGATAGCGAAAATACACCTTGGTACATGGGTGCACATGTACCCGAATTGCAAGAAGAAAAATAAAAATAGTAAAAATGATCAAATATTTGTGAAACTTTTTCGGAACAAGCATTGTCTAGTGTATTACTCATGTGTAAAGTTTTGCAACAAAATGACTTTTGTGGTATTCTGAACGAATAAAAACAAAACTGATACTAAATTAAGCTTGATGTTCACACATTTTGTAGTTGCGGTTTTGTCTTTTTTTTTACAATATCACAGAAGTCATTTTGTCCCCTTTAAACGTGAGTGCTATGCCATACTATATTTGTCGCAATAAAGTTTCACATTTTTTTGACATTTTTACTTTCTTTTTTTAGTCGGGTGCATATAGACTCGGGTTCGAAAATCCGCACCGCAAAGATAGGTAATATGAACCTATTAATATTAACTTATTTACAAATCGTATCCAACTAGTAATATTTTGGAGCATCAAATTTTATTGATAGATTAGGATTTTAGTATTCACATGGGCAACGCTCAAATATATGGCGGCACTTCTTCTTTAAATCAGTCTTCCTAGCTCCGATCCTTCTTACTAGATGGAAAGTGCGGCTTGCCGCATCCCGCACCCCTGCCGGGTGCGGTCACATATAACCTGACACGGTAGGTCAAATTCGATAGGTTGACATGTCAAGAAACCGAGAATACCTTCGTAGATTACATAACTGTGTCCAATACATGGCATCCATTTAGACTGGACCAAAAAGACTGTAATTTGTTACACAAAAGGCTTAGCAGCATTTTGATTCCAAAAGTAAGCCAACACGATGAGTCGTCAGGTCGTCTCAGCTCTTGCTTGACATGATGTCACAATTATACAATTTAACCAATAAAACCACATGAAGCATTTGCATAATAGTATGAGTCCAATGATAATTATAAGCCATTATAATAAAAGAACCGTCGCGTATTACTACGCCATATCAGTGTGTTACTTCAGAAAGTGAAAAGTCCATGTCCACGTGAATCACTTGCTGGTAGACCAGATCTTTGACCTGGACAGTGCACCAAGCGAGTACCTTTGATTGGCTCTTCTTTAATAGCTCCAGGGCGTCCAGATCGTTCAGCACGTCCTCGGCGTCGTAGGTGACAGACTTGAATTTGGTGAGCCACTGCCCAACAACTTCCCCGTCTCTTCCTCCTCGGCCCAGCTATGATCCGCATCGTGTAAACGGCTTCAAGATCTTGCATCTTGTCCACCATGGCATCAACATCGTCTTTAGACCTCCACAGCCAAGCGGCCTCCTCCGTGGAGGGTTCACCAAGCTTGTTCGCGATTTGTTCCCCCCTTGTCCACCATGGCATCAACATCGTCTTTAGACCTCCACAGCCAAGCGGCCTCCTCCGTGGAGGGTTCACCAAGCTTGTTCGCGATTTGTTCCCCCCTAGCATATGCCTTGATGCATCCTGGTTGGAGATCCTTTTCCTGACTGATCAAACAATGCCGTACGCTTGGTTATTACCGTTCATATAATGTTCATATCAACTGAAGTAGACTAAACATGAGTTAACCTTAGGAAAGGTTATGAATAGTGAGTGAAAGCCGGTGCCCCCGAGTCTCCTTGTAGACGAAGACACATATATCCCTTCTGGCTGCCTTGACAAATTGTTGTCCAGCTAGCGGTGATAGTTGCCCTTTTGTATTTGCTTTCTATTAAACGAACATGATCTTGCACACATCCACATGGGGTTCTAATTGGCATTTGCTCGACGGTTGGATTGAGAAACTCCAGAAGATACATCGTAGTATATATAACAGAGAAGTGTTGCAGCGAGGGAGCAGACTGAAGTTATATGGTGCGGGTAAGCAAAGCACATTAAGGCATATGACAAAGTGTAAATTAATTCACACCATTTTTTTCTAGGTGTGGTGAATGTGATGTTCATTTGACAGACATAAAACTTAGAAAGAACAACTACTCAGTGAAGCTCATTCCACACCAACTGGGCATATCGTTCAATATTGGCAGAGAGGAATCCGCATGGCATCTAATATTTGTGTATTTAGAAAGAACAACCACTCAGGTGCTAGGGTATAAAAACTTGCATTATTTCTTTTGTATTTGGACTGGTCTCCATCTACTGCTCACATATCTCTTAATGTTAGCTACTCATGGTCAATCAGATATAAAATCGGCAAGGGAGAGGAAGAGAAAGAGAGACAAACTAAGGAAGAGTGGGAGGGGAGGAGATAGGCGAAAGAAACAAATCATAATGGATGGTGGCCACATATACGGGCGACACCGTCCCACCGTGCTTCTTTCCCATGGTTCTTTCCCGTTTTAGAAACACCGGGTAAAAGAAAGCAGGGGAAAGTGCATGAGCGGGCATGAGAAACAGGGAGAGGCACGAGGGGCGAGAGTCTACCAAGGTTCATCGACCGATTTCCATCGAGAGGGGTAGGGATTGCAACTTGACTACGTCGAGGTTGTTGTAGCCGCTTGATAAGAGTTTATAGTCCTTTAACATCATGCTTGATCCAGTTTTCTGGAAATATAAACAGTAAGATTCTATCAGGACTGTTGTACACATAAGCCTTTGGCAGCAGCATTGGTAAGCCTGATTAGAAATAAAAATGGTTCAAAAATCAAAGACAGCATGAATAGGCTCGATAGATTGCACATCAACGACCAGTTGACTGTTTAAGAAACAGTCGTCAACAAATACATAATCAAACAATATTCATCTGAAGCAGAAACAATGTGGTCTGGTCTCCTAGTGCTGGTAGTGAAATTTGTACGTATTCTGCCTGACCATTACATACCATATCACGTAACATAAAGCAGAAACTGAATCTTGGACAGTAACTTAGACAATTGGGTACTGTATTCCATGCATTTAAATGACGTGATCTGTCATTACATACCATTTCCTATTCATACAACAAACCATAAACACACACTCACACCCTAAATTACAGCTACTGTCACCATCATGATAAATCAGAACCACCAAACAAAAGGGCCGTCAAAATATCCTATTCATACAGGCCATCAATTTTCTGGACAAAGCAACAGCCAAAGGGATCAAATCCACAACCATCTACTCATACAACAAAGCATGACCACATAGACCACTCCTACGGACCAACTAAACCAACTATTACAACCAACACGGTAAGTATAAGAAATAAACACGCATGACAGATACACACCAAAGGTAAGAAAGCAGTAAAGTACCTGCCCCAGGACGATGATGAACACCCTAACAAGAAGCAACCACACCAGATCCTAGCCCTTGGAAGCAGAAGACCAGTACCATGGGGCAACAAAAGACCAAGAACCAAACAAACGACGGCAACCGGATCCAGAAGAGAAAGAGAAACACACGTGAATCAGGAGACATCACACATCTTAATCAAGAAAAGGCCAAGTGGAAATGAAAGGAACCGCACCTAAGGAATGATGGCGGGGCCGGCAAAGAAACAACGGCGTGCGGATCTCGAAACAGCGTCCAAATCATATCTATACACAATCACAGAGAAGCTAAAAGCTGAAAGGACCACCTGACCAAGCCACAAAAAGTACATGTTGTTCTCACGTGAAATGAGTTTCACTGAAGCATTCATATCAATGATGAACTCTATCATCATATGGAAATACATGAGATGACAAAAAGGAATAAAATGATGGATCCGTGTCTATTAAGAGGTAGGTGTAAACAAATATACCATACTGGCAAACAAAACAACTTGGTAGTAGCAAAACAATTTGAAAGCGCGGCGATAGAATTGCAACAACAAAGAGAGCAAAGTCACCTAAATCCTAACATCAATGCAAACCAGCCATATAAAATCTAAATTACATTATGGGTCAAGAAATCAAAAGGAGGAGCTCACGTGAGCTTTGGGACAACTCACTCACACCAAAATGTGCATAATAGACCCCGTCGCCCAAGCCTCTCATAGTGTGAGCTGCTACTCTCATACATAAACCAAAATAACATTAGTGTAGTTCAACTCTTGATCTTATACAGGCGTATGCTACTGTTGAATATAAACAAACCAAAACATCATTACGGTGCATTCGAAAGAAAATATTTTTTCCACGGTCCTTAGAGAATCAGGACACCTACTTTTTAGTTAAGTTCAACTTGGAAGAAGCTAAGAGCAATTGTTCATAAAAGTGCAATATCACATTAGCTAATATTAGCACTCCCTCCGTCCGAAAATACTTGTCATCAAAATGGACAAAAAAAAGGATGTATCTAAAACTAAAATAAGTCTAGATACAACTCCTTTTATCCAGTTTGATGACAAGTATTTCCGGACGGAGGGAGTAGTTATTAGCATTTCTTAAGACAACAGATATAAATGAAAAGTTAGCACTCTTTGGAATGAAATTTAGAACCAAGAGCAAAACCTGTACAGTTTTGGTACCCATTAGATCTAAAACTCAGAACTATGCAAGGAAATCACATACTCAAAAAACAATGAACTTCATGAGGAGTTTCGTTGAAGCATTCAGATCAACAATGAATCATGATGATGCCTTCATAAATAATACTCAGCAAGGCCTGGAGACTCACATAAAGGCAGGGTCTCCATAAAATACTCTAGGAAAGCTGCAGAACTTGGTTATCCCTATGAGGCGAGATATCTTGGAATAAATAAGTATGTTTTGTTTGTCTATTCCCATCATGGTCTATTAAATTCGCTCAGTCAAATCAGTTAAGTGACTTGCTGTTTTTTATTGAACTAAATCAACTGCGAAGAGGAAGAAATCACAAACTTTTAGTGGTAGAAATCATCCAAGGGATACACCATCGACTACATATCTACAAAACGCATGTGCTAGATATTGTACCTAACCGGGGGCAACGAAACGGAAGAGCACAGTAATAAACCGGTAGTGATACATAATAGTACGTACCAAAAAGCAGGATCAGTTAAATAGCAAACCCGTAGTAATTACATGCATGTCAAACTGTCCCAAAAAACTTTTTTTGGAAAGAGTTAATGTTAACTCAAGTAAATCTCTCTTCCAGGCCGAACTTTTGCTCTACAACATCAATCATTAGAATATCCTTTCCTACCAATCATTAGATGTAAAGGAAGCTCATCCGTCTAAGGATTTGCATATCTAAAAAGGCAGAAGACGGCGCCACACAAATAAAGATATCACAATCCCTCCGATTGCAAACCGGGTCGGGAGAAGTAGTTGTGCAGTTTTTCACTGGCCTTGTAAGTTTGCTTTAATCGCCTTGAGTGCATTTACATTTTTTTCAGATTCTTTCTTTTGCATCAATATTTCTGTTCAGTTATGTTTGTTTATTGGATTGAGCACCACTTGCTTATTTCTTGCATCCTCCTAATCCTAACTGCTTTCCGTTTTCCTATAGCAGTTATTTTATCTACACAGACTACCTTCTCCATAGTAATACATGAACAGAGTTCCATTCAAGAGGGTACCATTCTGGTAGAAATTGACCATGTTTCTTCATAATATGAGTATTAGATGAAACAACGTCAGTGTAGAAATGCCTAGTATCTATATCTATCCATCTCATCTACAGTAAGAAAGCAACAGAAGGATACGCTGAGCACCACGGGTCACTTCGGGGCTGATGTTTGGATTCTTGGTATTGCCATAGAATGCTATCAACCCTGCTGGTAGAACAGATGTTGGATCACATAGTGCCCCATCCTCATTCTGCCATGAGAACATTGTGCCATTCCTATAAACATGTAATATGTAAAAAAAACTGATTAACTTAAAATATGAGAAAAGAGTCACCTGTCAGTTATGCATATGTAAGAAGTGGTCTAGGGCCTAGATATGCTAATTTATATTCAGAATGGAACCCATTTAAAAGAAAGCGATTCATTCCCTTTTATCTTCATGCTTCAGAGAAAACAAAATTCCAAAGATGAGCTATAAGCTGCTAGTAGAAATACTCAGTCTGAAGTCCATTTGTAAGTTATATCTGGATGGAAATGTACTCTTCCATTGCAAGACAAGCAATAAGGCTTTAAGTAGTAGCATACCTGTAGTGCATACACTCTATTATATGTTCTTCCTCTGTTCCAAACCTCCAGTCACGCAAACAAGAAGTGTTTCACTACATTACTCCAGTAGTTCAGTGCATACATTTGTTGCCATTCGTGATTGCAACCTGAACAGAGTAACAAAATTGTCAGTTCGACACATGGATGGATCAATGGGAAAACACTGACACATTGGCATGCATAGGTGTTCTTAAACTGTAAAAAACTAGCATCTACATCTGCGCATACACAAGGAACAATTCCAAAGAAACAAATTGATCCAGTCAAGTTTTGATAATCATGAAAAATGGGAAACTTGAGTTCACGGGAAACCAAATTAGTCGCTTGAGCCGCATGAACTCCTAATAAAGGAAAAATACAGAGCCTTGCTTGAGCCTATGCCAACAGACAAGGCTGATATATTGATCCAGTAATCAGATAATACTAAAATAAAGAGCAACAATAGAGAAGGTGTTCCAGTAATAATTAATAATAATCTTTTGTTTGAAAACTTTGCACAAGATTTGCTAACTGCTGGTACAACCAATTGACTCATGCCCATAAACATGCCATGTACTCAACATACAGGACTGACTGCTACATATGAATGCTTGCCAATTCTTTAGCTCACAACAAGCAACTAAAGGATAATACAAAATATCACAAATAGTCTTTGTTCTTCATGATGGAGGTATTTTGAAAATATAATCATGAAAAAGAGGAAGCTTGAGGTTACAGGAAACCAATTGGCTATCATCATCGATGGGCACAACCAAAATAGCTAGTAACCAAACAAATAGAACATCTTTTGATGGCGAAATTATAGGAAAACAGCAGATAATTCTATATTCATCAATCTACCAGAAGGCACTGAACCATGTACCATGGGTGGAGAACAGGCGGGCAGAATTCCGCGGCGTCGAACGGCAAGATTCTGGCAAAGTCGGCAAAACAGCGACAGCAATGTCGAGCATGGGAAGCAATCGAACATGGGTTTCGGCCGAGGGAGTCGAGGCGTTCTTATAGCCAAGGCGATATGAAGTAGTTTTTGTACTTTAATTTCCTGCTTGCAGATATTGCTGTCAATCTATCCCCATAGCTCCCCTTGCACCATCTTATGATGGTCCATGTACCAAGTCCTGACAACATAGAATCTGTCTATCTATGCATCGTATCACATGAAACAGAAAGAGCATCACACAGCTAGCTTCAACAACAACAAAAAGCTGCAGGACTCATACAATAAAATCTTCACGGGATGTAATGCTTAGATTAGCATTAGCTGATGGATTAGCAGAAACTCTTCACTGGAAATCACTAAGCTTTATCCATGACTTTTCTTTTCCAGCCGTGCTTCACCAATGAAATTCAGATTTAATAGAATAGTGCATATTAGCATTAATTCTTATGGATTAGCAGAAAATCTTAACTACAAACAATCATCAGTGATGAGAATTAGTAATGTGGGTTCTTCACAAGTTCATAACAATCCAACTGAACAAATTTTGGACTAAAAGATTAATATTAGGACACAATCTCTGGACAACATAAACTCCATGTACATGATTTTAACCACTTCAATTATCCAGATCAAGAACTAAAAATATAAAGAAAAAAAGTTGTGGAAAATCACAAGAAACATATACACTGATGCATGAAGGAAAATCAGAAGGAAAAAATAAAGCGCATGGATATTACTCTAACAATGCACATGAAGAAAAACAAATCTAAGTCAGTCATATACATACCTTTGACCAGCAGTACAAAAACCTAACCTGGGGAAGTACTTAGAAGATAAAGCACCTCCTGTCCATGAACAAAGATATACTGCAAAGTTCCGTGTAGCTGCAGGTAACGCCAGTCGGATGCCGACAAGTTCAGGCCTCGCTACTACTTGGCAGCCAAGATAAGACCTGGAAAAATGTTGTTTAACAAATTATTCTTCATCATAACATTTAACAATGTCCTTTTAGGTACTAATATACAAAGCTACAATGGCGTTTGACACTCACAGCCTACCTGTATGGCCATGTGGGATAACATAATTGGCTATTTTATCAGTTAGTTCTCCTTGATTTCCGTTCATCACTAATAGCATAATATATGTGTCCTGAACCTCCTGGTTGACTCTGCAGCACCACTTATAGTTCCTAAAGGTTGCATATATAGTTACGCAAAGGCAGTACTTGCTGGATGGATGCGGAGCACTTGTCACTCTACCCACTATTAATTCTATGCAATGTACCAGGTTCCTCTTCTACACACACAAAGCTTATCCTACCAAATCAAGAATAAATCGTACAATGGCTGATGGAGATGCACACACACATGAGAGAGAGGCACCTGGATGACCGGGAGGAAGAGGAGGCCGACAGGGAGGAGCAGCTGGAGAGGATGCAGCATCAATAATGGAGACGAAGCTTGCATCAGGGTCGTGGGGTGGAGGCGCCGGATGGTATCGACTCGTTTTCTTTGCCGCCAGTGGTGGATCTCCTCCGTTCACCGCTACTGGATGGCCCTCCACGACTTGAGCAAGGGTTCTTCGTCGTCGTCGGACTTGCCGTGGGAGGCACCGCGTCCGTCCGCTCGTGCGTCGTCACCCCGTGGGAAGGGGAGGAAGATGGGCAGTGGCTGCGCAAGGGGAAGGAGGGAGGAGAGCGACGACGCGAGGGAAGGAGGAAGGGAGCAGCGGCGGCAGAGGAGAGGAGGAAGACGGGCGGTGGCGGTGCAGAGGAGAGGAGGAGGATGGGCGACGACGGCGCAGAGGAGAGGAGGAGGTAGGGTTACGGGAGGGGAGGACGGAGTGGGGTGCGCCGTGCGCGTGCGCGGGAGGTGGCGGCTAGGTTTGGGTTGCTGCACTTATGCGCCACCAGGTGAAATGACGGAAGTGCCCTTGGTTGGCCACCAAATTTACAGGCGGCGGCATGGCGACTCCGAGCGGACGGCCAGGGTCGCTGCTGGCTCGATCGGACGGTTAGAATCGGTCCACCTGGATATCCGACGGCCAGGACGCGCTTGGGAAGATGATCGGACGACTGCGAGGGTACATGGCCTGAGATTGCTTCATTTTGGTTCAGACTCTAACAATGGGATTTTTAACCATCAAAACAGATTAGATGAACCATCGAAATAGAATCGTGCCAGCAAAATTAGGCTTTCTTGTTATTTGTATGCGACAACAAGATTTGATGCCAGGTTCTTTTGATCAATTTAAAAGTGCAACAGCCACGCCAGAGGCTTCAAGGTGTTGGTCAGTGGCAGAGACGGGCCTAGAGCAGTTGGGGCTATAGCCCTAGGCGTAATATACCATTATCCTTTGTAATTCCTTTTGAGTCACTTATTTTAGGACAGAGGGAGTATAACATATAAAGCCACTAGAGTGTAAACTAGCTTAGCCCTAGGCGTGATCTCATGCTAGCTTCGCCACTGGTGTTGGTCCTTAGATACACATGCATAAAAACTTCTTGGCTGTCATCAACAGGTCAGCCTGGCTCTGATATGGGACGACAACAACGCCTAGGCGGCTCATTTTGCCAACGACAATGGTCAATGGTCCAAGAACCTCGATATAATTTTTATTATGTTTTGAATACTTTGTATTTCTCGTGAACTTTTATACTCTCTCCAATCCATATTAATTGTTGTACTAAATCAGCTACAATTAATAACATGGATCAAATAGAGTAATAAATTTGAGTCCTTTTTGAAGAAAAGAAAAACCTCAACACCGAGTTAATAACACTATGGGTAAAATCACACATATAAAGACAAAATATGTCTACAAGCTAATAAATAAATGATTGCATGACACCACAAATATGTTACTCTCATAGTAACATAGACTAGTAACATATGCATGTTATTAAGTAACTCCCATATGGGTAGTCTGAATCTAAGCACTCACAGCCAAACCAAGCTTGCAGAACAGCCTGCACCTTAGGAAACAATATATCCAAGAAAAAAAAAGGGAATTTATCTCCACTCTTTCTGAATTGTCAACAATACATGCAACATAAGTTTGCATCTTCGAAACAAGTCTACCATCACATGCATATCGGTGATCAAACCAAACATAGCCGTTGTGCCTTCCTTGTGGGTATCAAACCAAGCAGACACCTTCAAATCTACAAGGTTTTCAACAGTTCACCGGGGTCGATTTCATGGAAGAGAGGAAACATAAGGGGAAGACCAGAGTCGGAGACCATGAAGTGAAACCAAAACTTTCCACTGTGTTCCCTTTTCAGCTCTGCCATAGCTTGTCTCAGATTCTGGCATACACCGAGTGTTCGACCCTACCCCCTAACACTTTGCCAAGCTCCATCGCAGTCCGCGTCACGCCTCCCCTGCATCTCAAATCTAAATCCAATTCCTGCCAAAGCAAAGACTAGGCAAGTCCTCTGAGTCTGGGTTCTAAGGTTCATGGGGACATTGCTACTGCAGAGAGGGATATTGGGCAACACATGCTGCTGCTTGTTGTCCTGAGAGCTGAGATGTACATCTTCCACAAACATGCTTTTCAGGGGTTCTAAGGTCTAATCAGCAGCACACTAGCAACAAAGGTGAGCTGTACAAAACAAACAATGAGTCATCATAGAGTACCAGTAACCAATAACTGGAACATCATGAGCCCTCAGCTGAAAACACCAGTATGTCAGCCACCATATTATCAAACATCTAGTGACTTATTCAGTAGTGAGCAAGTCAGCAACTACCAGAAACACAACTCATAGTCTGGCTACAAGAATTCAAAATATGCATTTCATGGTCGAGTTGAGCCAGCAGAAAGCGAGCCATCTCTTAAATGCACTAGGCACAGTTGCAGTTGCTTTTGGACCATTTCAGCAACCATTTGCAGCCTTCCTCGGCTTGTCTCTCCACCTGCTGGCGATCCATTCACCATCTTCACTGCTTTAACAACACTCTGCTTACACCTCTCCCAATCCTCGTGTTGCAACCAGCAAGATCTACCACCATGGCTGCCATCCATTGCAAGGTATGCGATATGACTAGTATCCCCAAAGGTGTACCTTAATCTCAGAGAAACACAAAATGGTAACCAAGCAGCTCCACCAGATGTCCTCACATGTGGTGTAAGATTATGGTCAAGCACAAAAGTTAGGGTAAAATCTACTGAATTGTTGGATCTGTCATGCTGAATATTACTCTTGGATAATAAAGAAGGTTCAGTATAATCATCTGAAACTGATCTTGGATGCTTTTCCAAACAAAGTTCAGCCCGTGCCCGCTCTGCAGCAGCGATGTCCCCATGAGCCTCGGACAAGCTTTTATTCCATGTAATTAGTTTTACAAATTCTTGTATAACTGAAACGGGCAGAGTAAGCAACATGATAAAAGAAGCAATCCTAGAAGCATCATAAGGTTCACAGACAACACATCTGCTAAAGTAATCGCATATCTCATGTATCTCAGATGGTGTTAGCTCTCCCTGAGCACTGCTCTGAGGAGCTTGCTGTTGCTGTTGCTGGTGGTGAAACCGCTTCACATTAAGAACTTGAAGGTGCAGTTGAACTCGCTGAACACTAACTGCAAAGACATAACCACTGCAGGAAAAACGAGTCAGAATACATTCAGATACAATATTCCTTCAGGAATCTACATCGATGTTGATGCATATTGACTGATGTGATAATAAACTAATATAAAATAGATTATGATGAATGTGATTTTGACCCTTGGTATATCCCAGCACTTAATCCTACCATTTTCATCTACAATCTAACATGTAGTAAAAGATTATGTACTTGTATCGTTGCTCTTAGCGAGCAACCGTCCAGACTAGATAAGATCATAAGGTTGCTATTTCATATTTTGGGTTCATTGTTTGAGATAACATTGCACTGATTATTCAATTACATACTATTGTTAGGGATAACATCTCAAAGGACATAAAAAAATTTGTTAGCAAAAATTGTTAGGCACGTCTCTATTCAAGGATGCGCACAGATATTGCCTTGTGACCATGAGGTCAGGGGTTCGAGTCCTGAAAACACCCTCTTGCAGAAACATAGGGAAAGGCTGCGTACAAAATACCCAAAGTGGTCGGACCCTTCCCCGGACCCTACACAAGCGGAGCTACGTGCACCAGGCTGCCCTCTTTTCTTAGCATCTGGTATATAGTGATAAGAACAAGTTTTCCCTGCATCCTGTTAACCAGATCAAATTTGTTGGGGGGCGAACTGCCTAATTTATAGGAAAAGCAGAATTGTTTCTGTTCAGAAGAATGGATCAATTCTCCCTCCAAAGTTTATCGCCCAAATCTATGGTCTCATCTTTCACCTAAAAACCCCTACTTCAACCCTTGGCATCCATCCCTTCTTTTGTACTCACTCTGTCCTTGGTACAATTTTGTACTAAAGTTAGTACAGAGTTGAGACACTTATTTTGGGACGGAGGGGTACAATATATATGAACAAGAAAAACTAAACATTAAAAATAGGACAACATTAATGTAAAGAATGATAAGAAAAATTTGCACAACTCTGGGAACTTTCCATGTGCAATTGTGTTCTAATAACACGCATCTAGTCATCCAATTGCATCATATTAGGCCATTAACATATCAGAAAAGCCGGGAATATTTTGGTTTTCTGTAAAGTATAAAAGTTGGGGATATCTTGGCTTTCTTGTACTGCTTCCGTTCCTAAATACAAGTCTTTCTAGAGATTCCAAAAGGGACTACATACGGAGCAAAATGAGTGAATCTACACTCTAAAATATGTCTATATACATCCGTATGTAGTTCCTATTGTAATCTCTAGAAAGACTTATATTTAGGAACGGAGGGAGTAGATACCATGCTAATATATGAATAAATTGCATCTTACCCCACAAAGAAGCGCAACGCTGGCTGTTCTTGATCCAAATTCAGAAGTGCACCTTCATTATCTTTCAAAACTGACCCCAATATATCTTTCAGAATATCACGCAATTGCTAAACAACCATAGAACTCCAAGGTACTTGAGAATGCCTCGCAACACCTTCTTAAGAGCAGCATGAGGGACCCAGCCACCACCATAGCCACCATCATCTCCAAGCCCGATAAAAGCTGTGTTCAATTCTCCTTTCATATGCACAGGAAGGTTAGTGTCAGGAGAAAGGTGTGCAGGAGCTCCGTCTCCTGAAGGTAGCGTGGCATTGCCTGCTCTACTCACACTAGCTGCTATCTGACAACCAACACCTGAAGTTAGCTTAATTTCCCCAGGAGTACCACCACTCAAGCGATTCATAGTAGTATCTACCTGTTGACTTCCAGATGAAGTATTGGCACTAGTATGTCTAGCATTCAGAAAGCTCGGCTCAAGAGTATTTAGACCCTGAGCAACATGTTCCATTATGAATGGTCGAAATTGTGGACAAGGTAAAGATCCACCAATTGAAGGCCCACCTTTTGGAGGGGTTGCTGGCTGCAGCCAGACCTGATCCCCAGCAAAGCAGCGCATGTCAACAGAGAACTTATTGCGATATATAATGCGTATCCAGTATGGCCCACGGAGCACAACAGAAACATCAAAAGGCATCAAAGAACTAGGAACTAGTCCATGACCAGTCCGGCCTACAGCAGAGAGCATAGAAGAAGTCTGAGCATCATGACTGTTTATATGCACAGTAGTTGATGATGAACCATTTGCCAAAAGAACATTGTTTTGCTTTTGTGCAGAACCGCAAACAGCAGGGACAGCAGGCATCTTTGCAGGACGAATTGCACCACCAAGGGAAAGTAAAGGACCTGCTGTCAGTCTGATACAATCCAAAAATGATGCTACCTCATTGCAATTCACAAAATCCTCCAAAAACTGCATTATGGAAACGTGATTAAACAAAAGATTGACAATATCTCGTGCAAATTTCATATAGAAGTATGCCAAGTCTTGTTCAGAGTTTAGAATGCCTAAGTAGAAAATTCAAAAGTCTGGCGCAACACATAGATTGGCAGAACTCTTTGCACTTTCTCGGTAAAAAAAGAATCATGCAAATAATGATATTCTGTGGTCACATTTTGGTCAAATTGAGCTTAAATCGACCGGTGCTGCATTTCAATTTGTTCATGAACCAAATGCTGGCCAACTACAGACAAGGAAACCAAATTTAAACCACCAGTGTTTGACAACTTCAAGTTACAAACAAAACATGCCATGGTAACTGCTAGCATTCCAAACATAAAAATATGCACTTTGATCAACAGTTTCCATGTAAGACTAACAAAAGTACTACCTCCGTCTCAAAATATAAGACGTTTTTGCAGTTCAATTTGAACTGCAAAAACGTCTTATATTTTGAGACGCTGCAAAACGTCTCATATTTTGAGACAGAGGTAGTACAAAACAACATCATATCTGAACAAAAACAGTATCTAAACTTTTGAAGAAGTCGAATAGTTCAGTTGGATGCAAGTGACTATAAAGTGGGCAGCCCGGTGCACGTAGCCCCCACTTGCGCAGGGTCAGGGAAAGGTCAAGTGACTATAAAGTGGATTGAGAACAAATGTAGTTTAATCACTGAGATGGCTGCAGTTAAAAAAGGAAAGCATGCACAACTGCACACCGTACTGATACCTATTATACCAACCTCACTGAGATTCTTTATCAATATCCAATCTAGTAAATGAGGTGATGCATTTTCAAATATAAAACTTCAGTCAACATGTTACCCCAAATGAAGCATAATCACAAGTCAGCCAAACATGCAGTAATGTAATGCACAGTTGCATATACTGTGATGCAGTACACTTGTATCTAAAAACCATACCTTTGTGTGTGGCCAAAGATGATCTGGTGAAATACGCATTGTGCAACCAGCCTTACTGGCATCCCACTCAACAACAAAGTGAACCATGGGCATGGCATTGGCACCATAACTGAACCACAAGTTCATCAAACCAACAGCGTTAATCCGGAGATTTTTAGCCATCTGGTCCGATAACCTGTTCCTGAAACCTTTTCTTGCATGTAACTTTGCCTTTGTAGCTAACTGATTCTCTACTAATTTCTCATCTACTTTAATACGAACCAACCTCCGCATTCCACTAGCAAATATACGAGCATTTGAAAGTCGTCGTAATTCTGAGACAAGCCGCTGTATACTATCAGCCTCAACAGAGTTGTAAGTCAAAGTGACCCCATCATAGTCAAAAGAGATGTGTGAATCCATCTCAGAAGTGTTTGCAATGCGAACATGAGAACCCCATTCTGTAGTATTGCTGCCTCCATGAAGTTCCCACAGTGCACCATAATATGGATCGTTGATCCTAACACCCCATGACATGCTTCCAGCTTCACCGAGACGTAAGCATGTGTGTTTCCAAGAACCATCTTGAGCAAAAGGTAGCCGTAACCAAAGATTAGAGGAGGGTGTCCCCAGACCAACTTCTTCTACATATGGAATGTTAAGAGAATTCATCTGGGTAGTCAGTTGAGCATATTTGATACGAAGCGAACAATGCTTTATGACTTGAAGAAGCACAGAAGCATATATATTTTCTGTAATACAACAATTTCCTTCTCTCAGTATAGTTCCATAGGTGAGGGTTGTTCGAGATTGCACGCTGCTCGCATCTTCTGGCAGTTTTCTTCTCTTTCTTGGCTGTAATGATGGGATGTTCAACAAGAACTCTGAAAGATCTCTCTTTCCAGATGGAACTTCAGAGCGTAAAGCGGAGATATTCTCCAAACCTGACAATTTCCAAATAAAAGCATAACATTAAGAAGAAAACCTCTTTATTTTACATAAAAAGCTATTTGAATATCAGAGACTAAAAATTCTAATTTTGGTTAATGTGCACAGTACTATAGTTTGGATTATTTGAGAATCAAGGCAAGGAGATTTATTTCCATCCAAAATAACATGATTTCTCGAGATCTAAATGAGCTCTCAAGTCATGACCGAATTAACAAGCTGATAGCTTGGATGGATGATCACCTGCAGGGACCGAAACGGAGGTCTCTGTACTATATGCAGACTTCGAATTACTCAGCAGATAACTGTCCAAAGTGACACCAGAAGCAACTTTTGCTGTGTCAATGTTAGAATGTAGTAACTCGTCATCCAGTTCAGGTGCGCCAGCTCTACTGCTAACCCCCTGACGGCCAACTTTTTGAGAACTCAAATGAGTTGAGGGCGAACTATAAGACAGCCAATTTTCCTTACTTGGAGAATCTCGCTCATATCCTAATACTGCGTTAACAACAGAAGAAAATGAAGGCTTTAGAGGAAGAGACTCATCAATTTCACTATGCCCGGGAGACCCATCTTCCATGCTTTGTAGCACCTGCAATTTCTCTACATCGAGAAGATTTGCAATGCATTCATCTTCACCTAGTTGCATCAGGCCAATGTCAATTCTGTTAAACCTTACAACTTCTTTAGCGCCAGTGGTTGTATCAATGTTAGACCTGTCTTCTCCGTCAATATGCACCTCAAGCAAATAAAAAACCGGCATGAGGTTGTCATCAAGTTGCATCAGAAGATAATAGGCATTTGTACGCCAAGGAAATCCCATAACCATAAAATCTGAACCATACAGTATGGATTTTGGTATCTTCAGAGTAATCTGACACTCAGAGTAAACCTGGAACAAGCACCAGACAAATAAATTTAGTATATAAGTTTTAAGATAGTACTATATGAACGAAAACAATCAAATATAGAAACGATGTTTCACTATGAGTATACACATAAAAGGCTAATAGTTCTAAAATGTTTGGGGCCCTGACAGATATAAAGCTGAGGCTTTTCCCTGTGGTCCAGTTGGTGCTAGTAATTAAAACTCAAATGCATAGTACAAGGACATATATCACTAGAATAACGTGGATAATACCAAGAAGACATCTTCTCTTCACATGTGACATGTTCCCTTCTGCATGGAACTTTGAGCAAAATGGCTCATAAGCGTGAACTTTATAGCTTAATTTAAGTTGACACATTGCATTTAGACCAGGTATATATTAATCTCAGTTGCAGCTTGCACCAAGTTTCTGAATACTAAAAACTTTGGACAAGTGAGTTCAAACAAATAGTACGGTTCAGTCCAGGCAAGAAATAACCGGACCAACCGAGTAGGTCAGGCCTTGTGTCAGGTGATAAATCCATACCACTTCACTCCACTCTTCCACCTCACTCCTGACTAATGATTTGGTTACGTGATTACAAAATAAAAATACTTTGGTTACAGATATTTGTGTGTGGATTGGCAACTCCTCGGCGTCGATACTTCATTGGCAAAAAGGTCCAACAAGAAAAATAGTATTGGTGAGGCGGCCACGGCCAGACTCCCCAGTGACAAGGCACAACCAGACTCAGCTTGGAGACGGATAAAATGGAATGGCAGTGATTTTCCCTCCTTTCAATGGTGACAGAGAAGGGTTCAAGACGATGTTGTGAGCTCGGGTGCTGCAGAATCAAGACATAAGTGTGATGTCAGTGTAATTGGGCTCCAGATGTCAACACTAAGGATCCTGGACGTACCAAACAGGGAAACCAAAGGTACCAAAGATCAGCCATGTTCGTATGTGGTGTCAGCACACTGCCGAGGTAGATGGTTCTTCAACAGAAAAAAAAAACTTCTGTTGATATTAGGAAATATGCAACTTGTATTCCCATGAGGCCATAGGCCAGTATATATACATGTACAGGTGCAGGAAATATGCAGAAAACCCCTTATACAATGGGTAAACAGAAAAGGCTACATGACTATATATACTACTCTAACACCCCCCCTCAAACTCATGGTGGATGAACAACACTGAGTTTGGAGAGATAGAAGCCATGTTGTGCTCTAGTCTGGGCCTTCGTAAAGAAATCCGCCAACTGTAAGTCGGAAGGCACATACTGAAGAGCAATAACCTGATCCTGCACACCAGCACGCACATAAAAAGCATCAACACCAATATGCTTGGTGAGCTCATGCTTCACAGGGTCGCGCGCAATGCTAATAGCACCTGTACTGTCAGACAATAGCAGAGTAGGTGTAGTGACAGAAACACCATGAAGTAACCACCGTAACCAAGTCACCTCTGCCGTCAAAAGAGCCATAGCTCGCAACTCAGCCTCTTTCACTCGAACGGGAAACTGTGGTCTGTTTCTTCGTCTTCCAGGCAATAAGAGAACCACCAAGGAAAACACAATAAGCAGAAAGTGAACGGCTATCCGAGGGATCACTAGCCCACCTAGCATCCGAATAGGCCTGAAGCTGTAATGAACTGGAGGGAGGAAAGAACAAACGGTGAGAGATCGTGCCACGAAGATAGCGGAGAACACGAAGAAGGTGACTGTAGTGAACCGAAGTGGGAGCAGAGACAAACTGACTCAAAATATGGACTGGATAAGACATATCCGGACGAGCGACAGCTAGATAGACAAGACTCCCAACAAGATGACGATAACGCGTCGGATCAGACAAGGGGTCACCATCAGTATCACGGAGGTGAACATTGAGCTCCATGGGAGTCTCAACAATGCGCTCATCAGTAAGAGTAGCACGAGCAAGAAGATCCTGGATATACTTTTCCTGGGAAATAAAAAAGCCATCAGAGGTAGAAGAGACTTCTATCCCAAGAAAGTACCGAAGAGGGCCAAGATCAGACATAAGAAACTGCTCACTAAGACGGGCCTTCACAAAGGCAATATACTCAGGGTCGTCACGAGTGATGATCATGTCATCGACATAGAGAAGAAGAAGAGTCCGACCACGAGCTGAAAGGTGGACAAGGAGCGCTGGATCATGAGCACTCGCTGAAAAACCAGCGGCAGTCACTACAGAGGCAAAACGCTCAAACCAGGCACGAGGGGCTTGCTTAAGGCCATAGAGAGAGCGACGAAGACGGCATACCATGCCATCAGGAACAGAATACCCAGGTGGGGGCTGCATGTAAACTTCCTCACGCAGCTCAACATTAAGAAAGGCATTCTTAACATCAAGCTGAGACACGCATCAGTGACGAACAAAGGCCACGGCAAGAAGTGTGCGAATAGTGGTCATATGGGCCACAGGAGCAAAAGTCTCATCGTAATCACAGCCATGCTCCTGCTGAAAGCCACGAGCCACAAGACGAGCTTTGTAGCGCTCAAGAGATCCATCGGAGCGAGTCTTAACCTTGTAGACCCACTTACAAGTGATTGGGCGAACACCGGGAGGAAGAGAAACAAGGTCCCATGTGCCGGTGCGCTCAAGAGCAGCAAGCTCCTCTGCCATCGCAAACTGCCATTCGGGATGAACAACAGCTTGACGATAAGAAGTCGGCTCAAGAACAGCAGCACCAGCACTTGGAAAACCAAGACGATCAACAAAGCGGAAGCGGACGAGGACGTAAGCCATAAGTAGGTCGAGAGGAGGAAGATGGCACATCGAAGCGATGGCGATCAAGAGATGCATCCACAACACGTGGACGACGAGTATAAAAGTGAGAGAAGGATGGAAGAATGCCAAGAGGAACCATCAGGGTAGACTCAGGTGAGGGAGAGGGAGATGTCACCGGAGAGGAAGGTGCGGAATCATGTGACAAGCGAGGTGAGGAAACCATCGGAGATGGCGAAGTTGGATGTGCAATGGTCGGAGAAGCAGGGGGGTACGATGGATGGACAAGGGCTCAACGGGGGTGATAGGTGTGTCAGAAAAAGTGAGGAAAGAGATGTCCTCTACTGCAAAGGTCGATGAAGATGGACGCGGGTAGAAGGGACGGGACTCATCAAAAGTCACATCCGAGAAATACGCATCCGACGACCGACTGGGAAGACGCGCACAGCGGATGCCACCTCTGATGCCTTGCGTCCGTGGTGCCGGACCAAGCCCCGTTGCTGCTGGACTGCTCACCCACGCCCACCTTGCATAGACGATTCCATTTTGAGGAATACTGGCTGCGATTGGAAGGGTTCCATGACGCCAGACCGTGGGTTCGGGCTCCACATACCACGCCGACCCCTTCCACCGTCTCATGCTAAGGCTCCCAGCGACGGCGACGCGTCTTACTAGCTGGAGCTCCATGTCTACGGGCAACATCAAGGCCAAGCTTGCGATCTCCCAGGAGCTCATCTCGTGCTTCGACCAAGCCCAGGAATCGCGCAACCTCACGCCCCCGGAAGCCTGGCTTCGCAAGCAGCTCAAGATATCCTACCTAGGGCTCGCGTTCATGGAGCGCACGATCGCCCGGCAACGTTCCCGCATTGCCAATCTCAAAGACGGCGACGCCAGCACGGGCTTTTTCCACCGGCGCGTTTCGTTCCGGCGGAAGAACCAGATCTGACCGCCGCGGACGGGAGGGTGCTCACTGACCTCGCCGACATGGCGGTGGCAGCCTTCACTCATTTTGTGGCCTCGCTTACACGGGCGACCGTCCGGGAGCACTCGACTGCTGTCACAGCTCATTGAGCCGACCGATCTTGCCGACCTCGATGCACCGTTCAGCGCAGAGGAGATTTGGGAGGCTGTCAAGCGCCTCCCCGCACGCAAGACGACAGGCCTAGACGGGTCCACGGCAGAATTCCTCCGTGCATGCTGGACCATCATCGGCGTGATTTCCTTGACGTGTTCCTAACTCTATGACATGCGAGGAAGGGGATTCTACAAACTGAACCAAGCATTGTTGACGCTGCTCCCGAAGAACGCCGCCGCCCATGGGCTGCGCGACTACCAGCCGATCTGCCCCTTGTGGCCAAAATCTTCGCCAAGGTGCTTTCGATCCGCCTCGGTGCCAAGTTGGATCATCTGGTCAGCCGCAACCAAAATGCATTCATCTCGGGAAGAAGCTTGCACGACAACTACGTCCTTGTCAAGCAGTCACTCAAGCTGTTGCACCAACTGGGAGCTCCGAGAGTCATGCTCAAGCTCAACCTCACGCGCGCCTTTGATTCCCTGTCATGGCCATTCCTCTTTGAGGTTTTGCACCGGTATGGATTTGGGAACCGATTCTTGGAGTGGACCGCCATCCTCCTGTCTTCTGCCAGCACGCGCATCCTTCTGAACGGCGAGCCCAGACCCCCCATCTGGCACCGACAAGGGCTCCGGCAGGGCAACTCCATGTCCCCGCAGCTCTTCATGCTCGCCATCGACACTCTGGGACGGCTTTTGCGACGTGCCCACAGCCTGGGCATCCTGCAGCCCTGCACCCACGGCGACTCATTCCAGCGTTCTCGCTCTACACCAACGATGTCATGGTCTTCTGCCACGCCACGGCGGATGACACCACTGCGATCAGGGAGATTCTTGCCTTGTTCGGCAGTGCCTCCGGCCTGCAGGTGAACTTCGCCAAGAGCTCCGCCACCATCCTGCATGGCGACCAGGCGGCCACGGAGATGATCGCGCACCTCGGCTGCCCGGTGGCGACTCTCCCATCACCTACCTCGGCATCCCCATGTCTACGCGCCGCCCATCTGCTGCCCAGCTATAGCCCATGGTGGATGCCGCCGCCGCTACGCCATCGACCGGAAGGCCCGATGACTAAAATCGCTACCGGGCGCTGGTCAAATCGGTCCTGAGTGCCATCCCGGTGCACCAATTGCTTGCGTTCGCGCCTCCCAAAAAAACACTCAAGCAGCTCGAGAAGATTCAGCGTGGTTTCCTTTGGGTTGGACGAGCCGCTGCCAATGGGGGACACTGCCACGTGAACTGGAACAGAGTCTGCCGCCCCATCGAGCTTGGGGGCCTAGGCGTGCGAGATCTCGAGCGTGCCGGCCTCGCTCTACGGCTACGCTGGTTGTGGTTCTCCAGAACAGACCCGGAGCAAGCGTGGCAAGGGCTCGACCTCCAGTTCTCGCCCATGGAACGGGCCCTGTTCTAGGCATCCACGCCCACAGTCATTGGGAATGGGCAGACCGCCCTGCTCTGGGAGGACCGGTGGATCGGCGGCCAATCTGTGCGTGAGCTCATGCCTAACCTATACGGCTGCATCCCTGCCGGCGACGGACGACGAACAAAGGGCGGACGGGCTCAATGGCAACTCCCCGGGCACGCGACATCCAAGGCAACCTCGGCCTCCACGAGATTGGTCAAGATTCCGCAGCTCTGGCAGATCATGCACACGCCGAAGCCTCCGCAACTCCGCATAAAGTTGATCTAGAGATGGACAATGGCGCAACTACTCCGCTGCAGCCTGCTACATGGCCACCTTCCATGGATCAACACCGCTATTCCCGGAAACTAATCTGGAAATGTTGGGCGCCACGAGAGTCAAATTCTTCCACCGGTTGGCACAACCAAGACCGGTGTCGGATCGCAGAGAGGCTGGCTTCCACGGACTCCAAAGACCACCCCCGTTGCCTCTGTGGTAACCAACAGCCGGAAGCAGTGCGCCGTCTCTTCTCGCTGGAATGCCCTCGCCCGGCAGGCATGGCACGAGACTACGGCTCAGCTACGCATCCCAAATTTCAAAGACCCACTCAGGAACTGTCGCTTATGGACTGGTGGAAACATGCCAAGGATGATACGCCGCCGATCCTACGCAAGGCCCTGAAATCTGTCGCGTTGCTCGTGTCATGGATGGTTTGGAAGCACAGGAACAGCTGCGTCTTCGACAATGCAACGCCATCCTTCAACACGCTTCTAGATAGTATTAAGGACGAGGCCTGCTCTTGGGCGGCAGCCGGGGCACCTGGCCTCCGACTCGTGCTGCCTGAAACCTAGGACGTGCATTAAAAACTGGATGTAACCCGCGCGTCCTTGGATAACTGTAACTAAACTTCCCCCTTTTCAATGGAAAGAAATGCAAAGCTTTTGCGTTTTCTCGAAAAAGAAATGTAACAGTTAACTCAAGAAGCATTGTAGTAGGGCGCTAACAACCCAATACCTCCATCCAAGCCCTTGTAGATCTGGGGAGAGTGGCTGACACCCTAGCTTCTTCAGTTTTTCTGAGATGGCGAAAAGCAGAAGCAAAGGAAGTCGTCGATGACCGAGTGGGGGTGTGTGGGCCCTGGACTCGTTCTTTCACTCTGCACACGGTCACCAAGCCATTGTGTCTCACGCTCTTCAATAGCCACAAGCATAGGGATTGCTTAAGTCGATCTGGTGTTGCTAGACCATGCAGTGTAGAGGGTGAGGACGAGGAGAGGAGGGGAAGGGGCTAGCGCAAGGGGTGTTGGCGTACTCTTGACTGGGCCTAAGTCAGTGAACCGGCCCAATTTTATTATACCTGGTCCAAGTTGTGACATTGGCCCAACTGAACTTACGTGGCAGATTCTCTAAAACTTGGTGCCAGCTGAAACTGGTGTCAAATTACTTTGCAGCTACTCCTTTGATCTACATTATGACAGTTCACATCATTCAGATTGGCTTCATGCCAAGCACGGGTTACTGTTTTTTTTACATGAAAATGGTTAATGCAAGACCAAGTATGATCAATTAATTGCATGAGAATTCTTTTATTGGCTATTGTAGTTACCAAGCAAATCATTGTACAACCAAGTAAGGTTTTGGTTTTTTTTCGAGAAAACGCAAAGGACTCTTTGCGTTTCATTTCATTGAAAAGATGAGAAGGTACAATCCTCCTAGGAGGTGGTGGTTACAAGAGTTGTCGCCCCATCAGTGCACATCCCAGTTAGAGGGGAGGACTACCCTGAGACCCAATGCGCCAGCCTCTGCCCAGCATTTGGCTTCGGCCTTGATCCTATCTACGAGGGTGGTAACCGAGGGGCGCGCTTTCTCGAAGACACACTCATTGCGCTGCTTCCAGATCATCCAGGGGACGTATTGCTGTTTCATGTCGTAGTATATCTAAGCTCCTATATTTTTCCAGTATTCAATGAGATCTTTGCAAGAAATAAATTCAAGAGCTGATTGCAACACAACAGAAGATAAAGACAGCAAGTTGAGCAAATTGATAACCTTCAGGCCCAAAAACCTTCCTGTCGCAGCAAACAACTGAAGGATGCTTCTGGTCTTTAAGCTCACGAAGACCTCAGTGGGTGTTATGCTCCATTTATTAAGGGCTTCTTCAGAGTCTAATACCGCAGAAGGTGGTAATATATTTTTTGGTGATTGCAGGAGAAAGCCACCACTCCTATTGTAGAAAGAAATAAGGTATAAATTTAGGAAGTAAAGGGGACTGAGCTGGAACAAATATAGAGATTAGATTTTTTTTGTGGGGGAGGGGGGTTATCTTATCATTCTGCATGTTTTGTAACATATGGGTTAGAGGTCTTACCGTCTTACACACCCATATTCTAGGGTCAAACTTTAACTAGAACTCAAAATCAATCCCTCTCCTAAACATCCCCTAAGGAGGTACTTTTTTTCCTTCATGATAACCGACTTGTTGAAGCCTATTTAAGGGGAAAAAATAATCGTGCACGACTCTCATTCCTAGAATTGATGGAAGGCTTAGAAATTAGAATAGAAATAACTCACTATAATGCACTCTTGAATTTTATTGGAATCTATATTGTGGAACATGCAGGAAGATAGGCCTTTTACCATGAATTAAAAGGATCACTCCCTCCGTCCAAAAATATTAGGCCCGCACGCTTTCCAATATTTGTTCAGCAATGTGTGGATCACATGACAAAAACAATTGACACCATTGGGCTCTTATTAGAAAACTTTTTTATGGTGTCAAGTTTGTACATATGAAGTAATGCAGAGTTGAACTAATTGTCGGTCAAAGTTAAATATTGAAGAACACTTGCATCCTTGCCAGTCTACTTGACAGATATAACCATAGTTGTCATGGTATCACCTAGGAATTCATTTGCCTGCCAACCAACACCTAGGTAAAGCACTCGTTGCCGCCGAACTTACCGGTCGTGCCATCCCACGAAGCTCAATGTACGTGAGGTGTGTGTGTGCCCCGTGATCATCATGCTCATGCCATCCCATGAGCTGGTAAGGACACACACCTAAATAGCTAACTAACAACCCCAACGAGATCAGCCAGGGCGTGGACATGCACACGCTGCATGGCTGTTTATTTAGCTAACAGTATAGCTAAACGAGCTAGCTACTAACGGGCAGCAGGATTACAAACTCAACAGACATGCAACTGCAGTTGCGCGCGGCCAGTGGACATGCAGTTGCGCACGGCTGGAGGGCGTGTAACTGCCGTTGTGTGCGGCCGATGGAAATACACTAGTGCGCAACTGATGGACAAACAGTAGCGTGTAGCCGATGGACGTGCAACTGCAGTTGCACACCGGTTC
The DNA here is from genome assembly GCA_021605145.1 of Aegilops bicornis. Classification (NCBI taxonomy): domain Eukaryota; kingdom Viridiplantae; phylum Streptophyta; class Magnoliopsida; order Poales; family Poaceae; genus Aegilops; species Aegilops bicornis. The sequence goes on from CM038670.1 coordinate 345,959,991, forward strand.
GCGGGCGTGTAACTGTACTTGCTTGCAGCTGGTGGACATGCAACTGTAGTTGGTGCCGGTGCACGATCATGCAACTGAAGTTGCGCACGGCCGGCTAAATACTGAGAAAGCAAAGACAGGATTCTCACATAAAAGACAATAGGAAGTCACTACAATACCTATACTGCCAGAGAGTTTATGACTCTGTTAGTTGTTTTATAAGTACCATGAGTCCATGACCATGGAATAAATATTCTTTAAAAGAATAAACTTGTTGAAGTGTATATGTGGATTGCCTAGCCCTTTCCATAAGTTCGGGCTTTTGGTTGCGTTGGCTAGTGCATGAAGCTTAACATGGTATCAGGGTCTAAGGTCTTGAGTTCAAGTCCTGGCTTTCACAATTTATTCAAAAATTGGTGTTCCCCCCTTTGTGTCCACATATAGGCCTCTTGAGCCATACCTCTGAGTCTATTCACATGTTGACTTCCCGCGTCACACGTGAAATGGGGTGTCAAAGTGTATATGTGGATGGCCTAGCCCTTTCCATTAGTTCGGGCTTTTGGTTGCGTTGGCTAGTGCGTGAAGCTTAACAAAACTGACACTAAATACCTTGTGGATATAAAGGACAAGAAAGTAAGGATGAAGCATCAGCCATGCAAAAGGTAAGGGCGTGGACATGCACACGCTGCATGGCTGTTTATTTAGCTAACAATATAGCTAAACGAGCTAGCTACTAACGGGCAGCAAGATTACAAACTCAACAGACATGCAACTGCAGTTGCGCGCGGCCAGTGGACATGCAGTTGCGCACGGCTGGAGGGCGTGTAACTACCGTTGTGTGCGGCCGATGGAAATACACTAGTGCGCAACTGATGGACAAACAGTAGCGCGTAGCCGATGGACGATGCAACTGCAGTTGCACACCGGTTCGCGGGCGTGTAACTGTACTTGCTTGCAGCTGGTGGACATGCAACTGTAGTTGGTGCCGGTGCACGATCATGCAACTGAAGTTGCGCGCGGCCGGCTAAATACTGAGAAAGCAAAGACAGGATTCTCACATAAAAGACAATAGGAAGTCACTACAATACCTATACTGCCAGAGAGTTTGACTCTGTTAGTTGTTTTATAAGTACCATGAGTCCATGACCATGGAATAAATATTCTTTAAAAGAATAAACTTGTTGAAGTGTGTATGTGGATTGCCTAGCCCTTTCCATAAGTTCGGGCTTTTGGTTGCGTTGGCTAGTGCATGAAGCTTAACATGGTATCAGGGTCTAAGGTCTTGAGTTCAAGTCCTGGCTTTCACAATTTATTCAAAATTGGTGTTCCCCCTTTGTGTCCACATATAGGCCTCTTGAGCCATACCTCTGAGTCTATTCACATGTTGACTTCCGCGTCACACGTGAAATGGGGTGTCAAAGTGTATATGTGGATGGCCTAGCCCTTTCCATTAGTTCGGGCTTTTGGTTGCGTTGGCTAGTGCGTGAAGCTTAACAAAACTGGCACTAAATACCTTGTGGATATAAAGGACAAGAAAGTAAGGATGAAGCATCAGCCATGCAAAAGGTAAGGGCGTGGACATGCACACGCTGCATGGCTGTTTATTTAGCTAACAATATAGCTAAACGAGCTAGCTACTAACGGGCAGCAGGATTACAAACTCAACAGACATGCAACTGCAGTTGCGCGCGGCCAGTGGACATGCAGTTGCGCACGGCTGGAGGGCGTGTAACTGCCGTTGTGTGCGGCCGATGGAAATACACTAGTGCGCAACTGATGGACAAACAGTAGCGCGTAGCCGATGGACGTGCAACTGCAGTTGCACACCGGTTCGCGGGCATGTAACTGTACTTGCTTGCAGCTGGTGGACATGCAACTGTAGTTGGTGCCGGTGCACGATCATGCAACTGAAGTTGCGCGCGGCCGGCTAAATACTGAGAAAGCAAAGACAGGATTCTCACATAAAAGACAATAGGAAGTCACTACAATACCTATACTGCCAGAGAGTTTATGACTCTGTTAGTTGTTTTATAAGTACCATGAGTCCATGACCATGGAATAAATATTCTTTAAAAGAATAAACTTGTTGAAGTGTGTATGTGGATTGCCTAGCCCTTTCCATAAGTTCGGGCTTTTGGTTGCGTTGGCTAGTGCATGAAGCTTAACATGGTATCAGGGTCTAAGGTCTTGAGTTCAAGTCCTGGCTTTCACAATTTATTCAAAAATTGGTGTTCCCCTTTGTGTCCACATATAGGCCTCTTGAGCCATACCTCTGAGTCTATTCACATGTTGACTTCCCGCGTCACACGTGAAATGGGGTGTCAAAGTGTATATGTGGATGGCCTAGCCCTTTCCATTAGTTCGGGCTTTTGGTTGCGTTGGCTAGTGCGTGAAGCTTAACAAAACTGACACTAAATGCCTTGTGGATATAAAGGACAAGAAAGTAAGGATGAAGCATCAGCCATGCAAAAGGTAAATAACAACGGACCTGATATTTATTCCCAGGTGAATATACGATTTTCCATATGCCCTAACCTGAAGCACTTCATTTGTACAACAATTCTCGAAGCCCCTTCTATCCACTCTCTGTGCAATTTATGAACAGAGACAAAGCACTAAAAATGAGAACTAAGCAGGGAAGCAGGCAAACAGAAAAATGCCCACAGGCAAAAGAACTTCAGAAGTGATTATGCACAAGTCTTAGCTCGAGCAAATATAAGAAAATAAAGAGTTCAGTGAAGTTGCATTTTCAGTAATGGACTGGTATGAAGAAAATTTATGAATCCTGCTTTGGCAAGTGCAAATCAGTAAGGTATCCCAAACATAAGGAAATCCACAATCCTAAATATAGTGGTTTATATCAGTACCTTTTGCAGGACGTCCATATGAACTTCTTCCCGTTTCAGGACAACATCAGTTGGGGATCGAGAAATCCGAGTATTTTTTTTCAACTCCCTCTGAATTTCCAGAAGACGTGTGTGTCTATTGCAAGCAATTGCTTTCAAAATGATTGCCTCAACATCAATGCAGCTCAGATCAAGAGAAAGATCAGCTTCTTTATCTGTAAGTGGATCCAATACAAATGAACTGTGCTGACACTTTATCTGCATCTCTTGCAGTGCCTCAACTTTAATAAATGGAGATGAATCAGATTCTGCTGACCCACTGTTTCTTTCATCCAGCCAATAATTTATTTTCAAACCAGGTATCCTGAACCCACTTGAATCGAGCTCTCCATCTTGACCAAGCTGCGTTGGAGCATTATTCCCACCTTGTCCTGCACTTCTATGACTATCCGAGACAAGTTCAGATTTTATTGCCTCTTTCCATCTACCTTGTCGTAGAACATTAGTCTGTCTAATTACAGTATCCATAACAAAAGAGATGCATAGCTCATGGAGAATTGTATACAAAATTGTGAGGGGATTGTCAGCCACAGCCATTCTCCGTTCGATGTCATCACCCAGAACATACCTTCTTGTCTCTTCAAGCTTAATAGGCCCGTGTTCTCACCAACAAGTAACTCAATATGCAATATCCTCCACAGCGAGAAGTGCCCACGGTAACCTAACGTAAGGAGTACTTTGAATTCGCCATCTACCTGTACATTGGCTATTCCATCAGTCACCGAAACCTCAGACATTTCTTTAGGAACTAGGGTTTCAAGTAATTTTGCCCGCACAAGGGTGCTTAATTTCTTCAATGTAGGCTTCCGCTCATCTTGAAAAAGTGTATTCTGAGTACCTATTTCCTCTACAGATTTAGGCAATCTCCTATAGCTCCCTGTATGTATGACTTCTATCGCAGATGAAACATCAAAAATGGGAGCACGAGCTTGCTGCAATCCTTCATGCATAAAGAACAGTGAATCGCCTGTTTGGGTGAAGCAAGTTTCATGGCTGGAGAGAGTTGACGCAAGTTGCTGGCAGTAATGAAGCAAGGGCACCTGCAGAAGATCAAAAGCAATATTCTCTATCACAAAATTCCAGATACATATTTTGATGGCCCGAATATGATAATGAAGGGGAAAACTTAGTTTTGAAATACATTCTTTGTTGAGTAGCTAAGGAATTAAGGTAGATTGTAGCCTGTCAGAGCAAATACATTACACAATGATAAAATACTTTAAAGTTGGCATTTTGGGTTTTCTTTGCGACTTCAGTACGCACTTCTTCAGCATGAATTTTGCATACATAGAATAAAGTTTGGTCCTTTGCTCCATCAAAAACGGTTTTAAAGATGACGACAGTTTCGTACACGTGGATGCCCAATCAGCACAAAAAAGAGGCAAAAAATTCAAAAAAAAATGGGAGAAAATTAGGAGAAAAAAACTGTAGTCTCCTTTCTAGAAAACTCGACTAGTTTAAGGAGAAGTTGGGGGGCAGCAGAACAAAATATTCGGAAAATCCAGAAACAAATAATGGAAGTTTTGTTTTTTTAACTGAAATTTTATTTTGAAGGTATGTTTGGTTGATTCCACAACATGCCCTACCAATTTTTTGCCAACCATTGGCTAGATATTTTTTGACCCTTAGTTTGCCTATATGGCAATAATTGTGAAGGCAATGTCAGGAGGGTGGGCAAGTTCTCATAGGCAACCAACCAAGTAAGAGCCAAGATGTCATTGGCTGCCAAGATTTTGGTAGGGAAATTTGGGCACCAGAAAATACCCTAGAAACAGTCTTTACGATGAAGATATAAAAGACATTGAGGAAAAAGGAAGAAAATTAAAAAGAATAAAGAGGAGATAACAGGAACATTTGAAAAACAGGAATCTTTCAGCCAAGTGCAAAGTTACGGGAAAATATGTGGATTTTGAAGATGAAGAATGTATTGAACGAGAGCCTCCATAACGTTAAAGAATTATGTGGTCGAATATTTCTGATTATTACGAGACTTCTTAAGTTCCCTAGAATTTTTAGTAACTTTACTGGAATGTTTAAGTTCTTTCCCTAATTTTTCATCTCTGATTTTAAAAAATTTCCCCATGTCACGTGCTTGGGAACAGCGGGCTGAGACGTGGAGCATAAGAGGTAGTCGTGAGATACCCGTGGCCGGGGACGGTAGTCCTGGACCCATGGCGGCAGCAAGGGTTGGAGGGGCGCACGGTGCAGAAGCAAGAGGTAAGATACTAAGATTAACTTTTCTGCTTGCTTTATTGCTCAAGTGGGGTGCTGTAAATAGACAATTACAACTGAAGAAACAGACTTGGACTCTAATTGGAATTGGATCCAGTCGGCAGGGTAACCTTTTCGGGACTAAACCTTTCTGACTTACGAACTGGACTCCTACTCTAACTCTAGATGGACTCGGCAAGCACTAGACTCGAACAAGAACTAGGGCAGTCCTGCACAGCATGGCCCTTGCGCCTTTCACCCTCTGCCGGGAACCAGTCCGAGCCGGTTGGAATGCAGCTCCATCTTGTTGCGCTGGCACATGGTGCAGACACGCATGTAGTTTTGGGGCGCCACCCGAGCCTGGGGAAGGTAAAAATCCCGGCCAAGGCGATGCAGCGACTTCTGAAAGCCCTCATGCCCCATGTCAACACGTCGGCCAATAGTGGAGACGTGGGTGCTTTATATGCCCAAATGTTTAAATTGTTACAATATATATGTGGATTGCACTAGCTCTTTCCATTAGTTCGGACTTTTGGTTGCGTTGGCTAGTGGATGAAGCTTAACATGGTATCGGAGCTAAGGTCTTGATTTCAAATCCTGACTTTCGCAATTCATTAAAATTGCTGGTAGCCCCCCTTGTGTCCACGTGGTGGCCTCTTGAGTCATACGTGAGTTCCACCGTGAACGATATGGTAAAATCGGGGAGTTGGAAGGCTGGTGCAGTGATGAGGGCGGTCTTCAGGGCATCGAGGCGCAGCCCCGTCCTCGGACCAGACACCAAATTCACAGATGACCTTCCGGTAGTTTCTACTAGTCCCAGGAAGCTGTGCACCACTGTCCGTGGAACTGGTCAGTCGACGACTGTGAGTATCTTGTCACTGTCCATGGTGATGCCGTCGGCGGAGATGACATGGCCGAGGTATGTCACCGACTCCTCGCCAAAGGAACATTTGGAGCGCTTGAGTTAAAGTTGATGTGCCCTCAAAACCTCCCAGACTAGCTTGACATGACGAAGATGGTCCTACCAGGAGGTGTTGCAGATGAAAATGTCATCAAAAAATAAGAGCACAAATCGGCGTAAGAAGGAACGAGGCACATCGTTCATCAAAGCTTGGAATATCGAGGGGGCATTGGTTAGACCGAATGCCATCACCATGAACTCGAAGAGGCTTTCATGCGTGCGGAACTTTGTCTTGTGGATATACCTTGGAGCCATGCGTACTTGATGGTAGCCGAAGCGGAGATCCAGCTTCATGAAGAAGCGAGCACCCTTCTGCTCGGCCAAAAGATCGTCGATGACGGGGATGGAGAACTTGTCCTTGATGGTGACGCTATTGAGTCCCAGATTGTCGACGCAAAATCGCCAAGTACCCTCATACTTCTTCACCAGGAGCACCGGTGAGGAGAAAGACGATGAGCTACAACGGATGAGGACGCGTTCCAGCATCTCGGCACACTGCTTCTCAAGCTCATCCTTCTAGATGGCCGGCTATCGGTATGGTCGGATGGCCACCTATTGAGATCCGGACAACAATCGTATGTGGTAGTCGTGTGCGCGATATGGAGGAAGCCCTTTGGGCTCGGCGAAGGTGTCTGCGAAGGAGGCCAAGAGGCTGTCCAAGAGCTTCCTTGTCGATTGTGATGGCGGCATGCCGGGAAAGGCCAGGAGGCCATCTAGGAGCTTCCTTGTCAATGGTGATGGTGACATGTCGAAGAAGGCCCCAACAAATGACGTGGTCGCCGTTCGCGACCGTGACACGGTGGCGGCACCCATCCAAGAAGGGTGCTCCGACAAAAGTGGCGAGATCCTCGTTGATGAAGTTATGGGTGCTGTCGGAGTCAATCAAAGCAACGAGCTCGCAACCGCCGATGCACACGGCGACCTGCATGGTATCGCTTGTAGGAACACCGGTGACAGCTAGGAGGGAGATCTGGATATCCTTGCAATGTTCATCAGAGTTGTCGTCGTTGTTGGCGGACTGGATATGGAAGAGGCATTTGCAATGATGCCCGTGGACGAACTTCTCAACGCAGTTGAAGCATAGACCCTTAGCACACCTATCATCCATCTCAACATCAGTGAGCTTCTTAGGCAAGTGCCAGCACTAAGCCGGTGGCATCAAACGGCACTGGCCCGAACCCAACTGCGAGCGCGGCTGGCGAACCGAACAAGCATGCATGGCCACCGCCGCTTTTGAGACATTATGGAGGGCCTCGAAGGAGACAGCCAGATCCATGGTTGCTTCAAAGAGGTCGGCTTCGTCATCTCGACCTGCATCATCATAGGCTCGTCCAGGTTGTTGGTTAAGATGTGCAACTCCTCGGTGTCAGGGATTGGAGGAACGCGAGTTTGGTGCTTGAGGAAGCACTTGGTGTGCTCTGCTACCATGCAGGAACGGCAAACCGAGATTAACTCGCCGAAGGGATTGGCTTGTGTTGACGGTCCGAAGTGGTTCAAATGAATTGTAGAACTCTCCCCACGACGGCCGACCGATCTTCTCCTCCAAGTGGTTATACCACAGCATGATGATGACAATGAGGTGGTAGGAAGCCAGCCATGTCTTGTCTGACTTGTGTGCGTTGGCCGAGGAAGAACAGATTGCATCTGATCAGCCATGGACGTGGATCACTCTCCCCAACAAACGTGGGAAAATCAATCTTGTAGAGGCGCGGAGCTTGCTCAAATTTGTCCGTTAGGGCAGCTGTTGGCAACACCTTGGATTTTTTTGTGGCCGGCGGTGGAAAGACGTTGGTGCCGCTGAGGAGCTGCGTCGAACTGCCCTGCTCGAGGTAAAGGAGAACGAGGTGTTGGGCATGTTGTTGCTGCTATGTCTCAGTGATTCAATCCTAGACCAATTTTAGCGTTGCAGAGAGTTGTTGTAGCACCATGTCGAGCTTAGCGCGGTCGGCGACTTGGAAGTCGCTGGTGAGGCTATGGAGGGTGGCAACCACACCTTCATGGTCTTCGCATTGATTGGCGATGATGTCTTTGAGGGTGTTGGGTGGTGGCGGCGGCGGCCATGGCGCCGGAGGCTAACTCATAGTTGTCGTCAAGATCGTAGATGAATCTGATACCAAATTGTCACATGCTTGGGAATCAACAGGCTGGGACGTGGAGCATAGGGGGTAGTAGTGAGATACTGGTGGCCAAGGACGTTGGTCCCAACGACCCGTGGCGGCAGCAAGGGTGAGAGGGACACACGGCGACGGAACTTAAACCGGGAGATCTCGAGGTAGGGGATCCTAAGCTAGACGTGGAGCAAGGTTGGGATAACACTTGAGGGACTAAGATTGTTCTCTAGTAGAGTAGAGGGACCAAGCGTAGACTTTGGCAATGGAAGGGCTAAAAATATACTCTTTCCAATACTTTACGACCTTCAAACTAAACTGATAGCCTGGCCAAATTGAAGTCAGAGCATCCGGAGCCCTAAATTATGTTAGGGTGATTAATGACAACCAAACATAACTAGCTAATATCTCCGTCAATCAAATCTAAGGAGAATTGTTTTGTTTTGAAAATGTCTCAGTGAAATGGAAGGATTCAACATGGATTTAGCTTAAGGCTGTGGACAATTTCAAGCATTTCGTAGCTTTAGGTGTCGGTTCATAGACTGGTTTGCCAGATTTGTTCTAAGTGTTACCGTTCAAAAAAGACAAGTCTACTTGCTTGAGACTTGTCATATGTAATACTGCTCAATAGCAGAATACATATACTCATATGCTTGACATAAATTCAGTTTTGTTGATGCGAACTGACTGTGTAAACCATGGTCTGACCAGCAAGGCGGATTGACCACAAGTCGTACACCTGCTATTCTATAGCATCTAGGGTGCTTCAAAACAGATTCTCCTGTGGATTCTGATTAGGATTGTGAGTCCTTAACTGAGCGTTCAATGCCGACTAACAGTCTCCACAATTTTAGCAAAATTATACTTACCACAGTGGGTGTTCTCAGCATTCGCTGATTCTTCAGTGCTTGAAAGTTATACTCCCTCCGTTCCAAAATAATTGAAATTCTAGATTTATCCTAAGTCAAACTTCATTAAGTTTGATCAATCTATATAAATTAACATCTACAACACCAAATTTTCTTCATTAGATTCATTGTGAAATGTATTTTCATATTATATATATTTGATATTGTAGATCTTACCATATTTTTCTATAGACTTGATCAGACTTAAAAATGTTTGACTTAGGACAATCCTAGAACTTCTATCATTTTGGAACGGGAGAGCAATATCATAAAGGAAAAGATCTCCTTCGAATATATGTGGGTTTTGCAGCCCGGTCTGGTCAGAGCTATAATAGTGGAATGTATACTAAATAGATTTTGATGTACACTAGTCCCAACAAAGTGTTGAACAATGATTTCCTATTACAGTAAACACTTCTGTCCTTGATTGCAACAAAATCCAAAACTGCTTTCCAGTCACTCTATTCAACTAAGGCAGACATCAGAGCAATCAAATGCCTGATCCTATAAAAACATTTTTACTTGAGAACACAAGTTGCAGCTCTAATAATTGAACAATGAAAGTTGAAACTCCTTATTCAAGGAAGGAAACAATTGACAGCTGCGGACCTGCTGGCACCACTTGGCGAGGACATGGAGCCGGAGCATGCGCTGGCGGGTGCGGTCGATGAATTTGAGCAGGTCGATCTTCTTCTCAGTATCCGACCTCTGCTGCGCTGCCTCCCCCTCGGCGCCCGCCGGCGACTTCTCCACGAGCTCACGCAGCGCCAGGTAGGACTCCTCCGCCGCCTGCCGCGCCACAGTCCCCAGCTCCACTGTCTGCTGACCCAACTCCCCCGCCATCTACCACCACCCGAGAGTGAGTGAAGAGTCTAGGGTTTCACGCACGTCTCGGGGTAGGGACCTACAGGTGACTGAGCCGCGCCATAGCCACCGCAGCTGCTCTCCCTGTAGGGTTTCCAGCAGATTGTAGAAGCTCCGCGTACACGGAGCGGCTGGGCGGCTGGGCGGCCGCTGCCTCGGCTATAGAGTTACGCCCCCGCAGTGCCACCAGGCACCAGCGGCTTCAAATTGGGTATCCTGTGAGAGGTCGGGAGCGGCAGCCGGTAGAGTTCAGCCTGGACCGAGAGGGGAAGTTCGAAAAGTTCGAGGGAATGGAGCTGGGATCGCGAGGCGGCGGCCGGCAGGAAGTTCTTTTTTTCGAGGGAACGGCAGGAAGAAGATGGGCGAGCTGGTGCGTCAGGTGGATGTGATCCGCCCAAGGTGTCCAGGGTATGTTTGGTTCAGGTCATGGGGTGGAATGTAACGGGTCCATTACGCTCCTAGGCCTGATTCCTGTGTTCGGTAGCAGCGAAGAATTGGAACCTACTCATTCCCTCAAACAAAATATTCGCGTAAGATGCGGAACGCATTCGCACCTTCGATTTAAACATGTAGATACTTATATTTTTACAGATTTTTGACATATAGATACGTGTATTTTGACAGACTCTTGACATGTGTATGACTGAATAATTAATATTTATTTGACAATTTTTTATTACATGTATCATGTTTGTATTTGATGCCAAAGTCAATAATTCGAGTGATGCAAACAACAAATTCATTTCATTCCATCTCAGAAACTAAACACCAAAATGTAACCATTCAATTCTTGTGAATTGCCCCTACCAAACACAAGGACAGAACCAACCCATTCCAGTGGAATGGAACCATGACATTCCATTCTACTTCGTTCTCGAACCAAACACGCTGAGCATCAAATAATTTATTTTACAACTGGATACCTTAAATTCATACCATTACATGCAAACGGTCGCGACTCAAATAATTCATTTTAATACCTTAAATCCATACTATTACGGAGGTGTTTGGTTGGATGATTTCTGCCCGTCACCTGATTCAGCGTGATCTGAAAAACGCTACGCGTGTTTGGTAACGGAGCGCCGTAAACGGCTCCCACCGTAAACGAGTCATGTCACACTTGCGCTCGATACCGCCCACCCCCCACCGTAATCAAGTTGTGTTACCGAACCGAGCCCCACTCTTTCTCCTCGCCTCCCCACAATCCTCTTCGCCTCGTCCGAAGCCGCCCGTTAGGCTGCCCCGATCCCCTCTGCTTTATCGAAGCCGCCGGTTATGTGACGCCCACAATTCAATTGTACACTAATCATACACACAAATGTGTACGATCAAGATCAGGGACTCACGGGAAGATATCACAACACAGTTCTAAAATAAAAAAAAGTCATACAAGCATCATAATACAAGCCAGGGGCCTCGAGGGCTCGAATACAAGTGCTCGATTGTAGACGAGTCAGCGGAAGCAACAATATCTGAGTACAGACATAAGTTAAACAAATTACCATAAGATGGCTAGCACAAATTAGGATACAGATCGAAAGAGGCGCAGGCCTCCTGCCTGGGATCCTCCTAAACTATTCTTGGTCGTCGTCAGTGACCTGCACGTAGTAGTAGGCACCTCCGGTGTAGTAGGAGTCGTCGAAGGTGGCGTCTGACTCCTGGACTCCAGCATCTAGTTGCGACAACCGAGAAGTATGGAAAAGGGGGAAAGAGGGAGAAAATCAACCGTGAGTACTCATCCAAAGTACTCGCAAGTAAGGATCTACACTACATATGCATGGGTATCAGTCTAAAGGGGCAATATCGGTGGGTGAATCGCAGAATGCCGTAATAAGAGGATAGCTAGTCCCGCCGAAGACTACGCTCGGGCCTTCCATCTTGGCAAAGATGTAGAAGAGAGTAGATGGTAAGTTCACCAAGTATCATCGCATAGCATAATCCTACCCGGCGATTCTCTCCTCGTCACCCTGTGAGAGAGCGATCACCGGGTTGTATCTAGCACTTGAAAGGGTGTGTTTTATTAAATATCCGGTTCTAGTTGTCATAAGGTCGAGGTACAACTCCGGGTCGTCCTGTTACCGAGGATCACAGCTATTCGAATACATAAACTTCCCTGCAGAGGTGCACCACATTACCCAACACGCTCGATCCCTCTGGCCGGACACACTTTCCTGGGTCATGCCCGGCCTCGGAAGATCAACACGTCGCAGCCCTACCTAGGCACAACAGAGAGGTCAAAGACACCGGTCCTAAATCCTAAGCGGCAGGGTCCGGGCCCATCGCCCATTGCACACCTGCATGTTGCGTGGGCGCCGGAAGCGCACCTAGCCTCCCTAATACAAGAGCAAAGGCGTTCAGTCCAATCCGGGCGTGGCGCCACTCCGGGCCGACGTAAAGAAGGCTTCGGCTGATACCACGACGTCGAGTGCCCATAATTGTTCCCTGTAGTTGGTTAGTGCGTATAGGCCAGTGGCAAGACTCAGATGAAATACCAAGATCTCGTTAAGCGTGTTAATTGATGTAACTGCGGACGCCGACCAGGGCCAGGCCCACCTCTCACCTAGGTGGTCTCAACCTACCATGTCGCTCCGCCACAAAGTAACAGTCAGGGGCCGTCGGGAACCCAGGCCCACCATTACCGGGATGGAACCACCTGTCCTTTCAGCCCCCACATTGGAATCACTTGCGGGTACTACGAGCCGACCCAAATTTAGTCACCACATGTATCATATAATATGTATGTAAGTATATACCCGTGATCACCTCCCGAGTGATCACGGCCCGATAGTATAGCATGGCAGACGAACAAGAATGTAGGGCCACTGATGGAATACTAGCATCCTATACTAAGCATTTAGGATTGCAGGTAAAGGTAACAACAGTAGTAGCAAAGACAGGCTATGCAGCAGAATAGGATTAACCGAAAGTAGTAACATGCTACAGTACTCTAATGCAAGCAGTAGGGGGAAGGAATAGGTAATATCAGGCTGATCAAGGGGGGCTTGCCTGGTTGCTCTAGCAAGGAGGGGTCGTCAACACCGTATTCGTACTTGGTAGCAGTGGCGTTGGTCTCGATGCCTAGCGAGAGAAGAGGGGAAGAAACAATAAATATAATGCAAACATAAGCATGACAATGCACGACATGACAATGAGCGGTGCTAGGTGTGCCCTAACGCAGTAGGAGGTAATACCGGCGAAGGGGGGAAACATCCGGGAAAGTATCCCGGTGTTTCGCGTTTTCGAACATATGAACCGGAGGGGGAAAGTTGCGTGTTCGCTATGCTAGGGATGTGTGGCGGACAAACGGGCTATGTACTCGGATTTGTCTCGTCATTCTGAGCAATTTTCATGTACAAAGTATTTTCATCCGAATTACGGATTGTTTTCTATGATTTTCTAAAGTTTTAAAGTTTTTCTAAAATTCCTGGATTTATCATTAATTCGAAATTAAAAACAGAATTTGCTAAGCGTACCCAAAAGTAAACCCACCGAGAGGCTGACTGGTGGGTCCAGAGGGCCCAGTTGACCAAGTCAACAGCCCGATCAAATCAATCGGTTTGACTGTTGACTAGTCAAATATGGCAGGTGGGGCCCAGTTGTCATACTTTGTAGTTTTCTAACAGGGTTTAGTTAATTCCTAATTTAGGGGTTATTAGAGGGTGGCCCACGTGTCAGTGTACATCTATTGAAAATATTTTAGTTAAGCAGTTTAACTAAACAGAAACTAAAAAAAATAACTTAACAGGGGGTTAATCCCCAATCATTAAGGGTCGGCCCGATCTAGTAGGGAGAAAGCCGACCTGGGGGCCTGCCTGCTCGAGGCAAGGGCTGGCCACGACAGCAGAAGCGGCAGCGGCTGCAGCGGTAACTACGGCGATCAGCAGGGGGAGCGCGGGCGCGGGCCAAGCGAGGCTAGGGGGGCTGGGTCGATGAAGCATGCGAGCACGCACGCGACGTGAGCAAAGAGGAAGAGGAGGCGGAAGCAGTTAGCAGCAGAACGAAGCATTAGTGACAGAGTGCGGGAGGCTGGGCGAGGCCACGACGGGCTCGGGCTGTCCAGCAGCCGAGCACGACAAGAACGAGTCCAGAGGCGGCATGGCATGGCCTGGGCGCGACGGGTCGCAGCGAGCACGGGCGGCAGCGGGTTGCTCCGGTGAGGCGTGCGGGCGTTGGGTGGGCGGAGGCGGCCTACGGCGGGGGCTTCGGTGACAGGGGCGAGGGGGAAAAGCGGGGGACGGCGGTGGCTCACCACGGGAAGGTCAGGGCGCGCTCAGTCGGATTTCGGGTTCCGGCAGACCCTCTAGGTTCGAACTCTGGGGTGCACGCGGAGATCTCACCCCCTACCTACCTGCACCTCGTCGCCTCGCTAGGATCTAAACTACCAAAGGAACAACACAAGAGACACAAGGTTTATACTGGTTCGGGTCACCATTGTGGTGTAACACCCTACTCCAGTGTGTGGTGTGGTGGATTGCCTCTTGGGGCGATGATGAATAAGATACAAGGAAGAACAGCCTCGCGAGGGTCTGTTCTTGGCCGGTGCGACGAACTGCTAGGAGGAGTTCGGTCGCTCTCTCTCTCTCTCTAGATTGCTTGATCTCTAGCTCTGTTCTCGATTCCGGATCTCTCTACTTTGTGGGTGGCTAGTCCTATTTATAGGCAGAGGCCCTGGGCCTCTTCCCAAATATTGAGCAGGAAGGGCGCCAACAATTGGCCATTTTGAAGGGGAACATCTAGTACACTTATCCTGACTAAAGTTGGTCCTCGCCTGTCAAAGGCTCTGATGGTGACGCCTTGGCTTGGGCTCCACGATGACCTCCTTCCTGCCGCTATGACGGTCTTGGTCTTGTCGCATGCAAACGGATGCCTTTGCTTGATACTCTCGCTGCGCTTGCCTCCTTTGCACCAAAGAGGAAATGAGGACATCATGCTGGTGGCGCTCACCGGGCGCCTCTTGGTCATCATGGCTTGCGTCATGGGGACCTCGTGAGGTACCCCGCCTTGATCTCTCCGCCTCCTCACGAGCCACCTGACGAGGCCGTGCTCGAGGAAGCTTCACGTCGTCCGCCTCATGAGGCTTGGCCCTCGCGAGGGTCTTGAGCTTGTGCCGATGAAGATGGGCGTCTTGGGCCACCCCTTGAGCCACGCCGCAGCCGCAGGCGAGCAAGTTTGGGTACCCCGTTCCCGGAACGCCGACAGTAGCCCCGGGCCCCAGGCGGCGCTGGACTTACCGGAGCGAGGAAGGCGAAGGGGCAAGTCGGCGCGCCCTTGAGCCCCTAACGCTAGGCCTTGGGCGCCGCGTGGCGGTTGATTGGACGTGGGCGCTCCTGCTTCCCCACGACGCCTCGACGACTGCACGAATTGACAAGTCCATGCATGCAAAGTGGGTCATGATTACCTGCGATCGTGGAGGTCGACGGTTGGCCTTCCCCGACTATAAGTACGGAACGACGCGTGCCCTTCCAGTCCATCTCTTCTTGCTTCTCCTTCTTCTCCGTCCTTGCTCCACTTTGCGGCAATGGCTCCGATCCACCGGTTCTCCGCAGAAGAGAAGGGAAAGGCTCCCCTAGAGGGTCCGGACCCGCTTCTGCCGAAGAAACGGCTAGCCCTATGCCGTCGAGATGAGGGCGCCCGGCAAGAGGTGTCGAGGCCCTGGTGCGAGCGGCCGCCGCCAGGGTTCCCGCTGCCCTTGTACGCCCACTTTGAGGGCCCCGAAGGAGTTGACACCGAGCGCCATGGACGACGCTGCCGTCGGCGTCGGCGGGTCACGGCGGTGCGCGTTGTCCCTCCTGGAGTCCATGTTGAGGGCTCCTCCCGAGAGTTTGTGCTCCACGCCGCCATGCCTCATTAGTCTTGGATCCGCCTTCCTTCCTCCTTCGCCTTCGTGATGCCGCAGGGGGGGGATATTTGGAGCTCTGGTTGCAAAGACGGGCTGCGGCACCCTCGCGACATCAAGCGGAGGTCACGATCGTTGCCGGGCAAGGTCTTTATGACTCGAGGTGGCGAGATCGCCTGGTCTGCAGGACGAGGCGCCCTCGCGATCCACAGGAGTACGACGGCGCTTCCATGATGCTCTTCAAGGTCTTGGACGCGGAAGGACGCCCGGAGTGTTGCCTGAGAGGTGGTGGTCGGGCCTGCCTTGGCGAGGGCTGTGCTCGCCGACCGCTCCTCAACTCCTCAGCGGCGGAGGCGTCGGAGGATCCAGCGACTCCGAGCTCTTCGCGACCGGAGACGAGCAACGGCGACGAGCCCCGAGCTTGCGCCCGCTCTCGGGCGAGGCGGGCTCGTCGCCACGCCGCCTCGATCTGGATGAGGTTGGCGCCGGTGTCTGACGGCCCACTATTGATGATGGCGTCTCTCGGCGAGGCGCTGTAGTTAGCATTCTTTAGGATCTGCTCCTCTGTTCCTCGCGAGGAATCGAAAAGCGCCGCCCCCATGGGGGCTTGTAAGGTGCCTGTGGTCCTGTTTGTTAATATAATCCTTGTCGCGAAGTAGTGTGAGATGCTCATTCCGTCTTAGCTTAGTTCCCCCTTTCAAACCTCACGAGGGCTTGGTGCTCTACGCCGACAGGTCCCGGTCCCAAGGTAGGCTTCAGCCTCGCTGGTATGCCAGGTCATGATGCCGCGGTCAAGGCCAGGAGGTGAGCGGCCCGGGTCTAGTAAGAGCCCCCGAGTCGCGATGCTCAGGAGGTCCCCTTTAGCGCTCAAGCAGCCATTGTTCGGTGAGAAAGGAGCGCGACGTTGCTAACACGGGATTGCATTAGGTGCGAGGTTGGTGCTGCGATAGCTAGTGTTTCCGGAGGGTGACTTATCTCGGGAGTCAGGAACCGCTTCCTGGTGCGACGTTAGGTCCGCGCATCGGCAGGCGAGGGGTTGCTGGCGAGGTCCTCGCGTGCCTCTTCCCTCTCGCCTTTGCTCCCCTTTCCGCTTACGCCCTCGGGTCCCGGCCCTCGAGCGGGTCTCGGCCTGGCTGGTATGCTGTGTCGCGATGCCGTGGACAAGGCCGGAGGGTGAGGGCCGGAGAGCCAGAGGGAGCCCATGAGTCGTGATGCTCGTACCCCCCTTTAACGTGCAAGCGGTTCACGCGGGCGAGAGTGAAGAAGACGCCGTGAGGCCTCGCTGGCGGCCGCGCCTTGAAGAGATCCCGCAGGTCACCACAAGAAGAACAAGAGTCCGCCATGACAAGCGGGCGGTCACCGTTGGTTGCTTTGGAGGGTGACGAGGCAATCAAGGCCTAACGAGGTGGCGTCTGCGGGCTGCCGCGCCGTGAGCTCGACCATTCAGGTTTGTCGGTGTTGCGGGGGACGGACCCATGCGCAAGCTGCGTCGTGCCGTTGGGGAGCAGCTCCATCGGTTGGTGTCGATTGAGCGGTAACTAGGTCAAGCACGTTAATCACGAAGGAGCAAGTTCATTTAGATAGGTGCAGGAAAGCGACGTCGCCGGTGCGGCCCGAGCGACTTGGGGATGATGCAGCCCAAGGGGCGCCCCCGATAAGGTAAGCTAGGAACATGAAGTAAAAGGGATTCACGCCGCAGGGACGGACCCACGCGGCCTGGGAATGATGCAGCCCTGGGGGGCGCTCCCAGCTGGAAATGAAACTTGAAGGATGTCACCTGATAACGTTAAACATGAAGGGATGCTGAAGTTGCGGACGTCGTGGGCTGCGGAAGCCGATCTTCACGAGCCCCCAGGCCCAGGAGCCTCGGGAGGCTCCGAGGGTGCTGGTGGCTCCTCGCGGACCATCTCCATCTCCGCCAGGACTGCGGACGCCTGGCCTCTTGAGCCTCCAGGATGCTCCCCATGAGGCGCTGGCGCGTGGCGGCCGCGTTCGACACGTCGTAGGGCATGCGAGCGTAGTTGTGGGGTGGACCTTCGCAGCGCCCCGCGCGTGAGGGCCAGAAGCGCTCCTGAGAGGCGGCTCGGTTGAGCCCTGGTATGTCGATGAAGATGCACAGCCCACCATCCTCGCCTGGATGGGGAGCTACGGCGGGTAAGCGGCGGCTGCCACTCATGACTCTTGACTCCTACAGCCTCTGAATGATCTGGCCGGGCGAACTCCTCGAGGGTTTGGCCCTCCTTGCCTCGCCTCCTTCCCCGAGGGAAACGTGCTTTGAAACACGCCTCCAAGTGGTGCCCAAGCGCCTCCCTCGTGACCTTAGCAAGGTCGGTGGCCCTCCAGGAGAGATCCCCCGAGCCTTGCTTGAGGAGGGCGCCGGGCGCGCCTTCCTATGCGACAAAAGGAGGTGCCCCCTGAACAGGCACGGACCCTGTGGGGCCTGCCTCCCGAGGGGTCGGGCCTGGTGATGTCTTCTTCTTCTTGGGGGCAATCTCGGGGAGCCTCCCGCTCCTGCGATCTGGGTCTTCAAGTGTCGCGACTTGAAAAGCTCGCTCCATGGAGCACACTGCGTCTCTCTCTTCACAAGGCACCGTGATGACTCCGCCGCTTCCTGGCATCTTGAGGACGTTGTAGCCGTGATGAGTCACGTCCATGAACTTGGCCAGAGCTGGGTACCCAAGGATGGCATTGTATGGCAGGCGAATGTGGGCGACATCAAAGTCGATGAGCTTGCTGCGGTAGTTGTCGCGCGCCCCGTAGGTGACGGGAAGGCGGACCTGCCCAATCGGAACTGTGGAGCCATCGGTGACTCCGGAGAAAGGCTTGGTTGGCTGAAGCTGATTGTAAGGCACTTGGAGATTGTTGAATGTCTCTACTGACAGGACATTGAGCCCTGCTCCGCCATCGACGAGGGTCCTGGTGACTTGCACGTTGCTGATGATTGGGGAACAAAGCATCGGGAGGACTCGGTGTGGGCCGCAAGACTTGAGCCGATCTGGCCGAAATGAACGTGATGGCGCACGCCGACCACCTAAGAGGGCGCGTGGCTTGGAGCTTGGGGAGGACTGCATTCACTTCAGGGCGAATCGCTTGAAGATGCGTTGAGAGGTGGGGCTTGAGCTCCGCCCAGGATGCAAGCGATCGCTGCTCCTCGGAAGCCCCAGCCCCTCGGCCCCGATGATGGTCCTCATTTCTCCTTGGCTGCGGCGACAGAGGAGGGAGGCCTGCGTTTCCTTGCGGGCAATCCTCGCAAGGCTGATCCCTCCAGCCTCCCTCGCGAGGCTGATCCTGCCGGCGATCCTCACAAGGTCGGTCACGCCACCCTTGGCGAGGGCCACGGTCCTCCCAGCGTCCTGCGTTTCCTCCTCCTCCTTGGCCGTAGCCTCGATTGTTGCGGTCGGGGCGTTGACCGATTCTCCCTTCTCGCACGGCTCGGAGCTCTTGACATTCGTTGGTGTTGTGGGTGTGGAGGTCGTGGTACACACAGTACCGGCTGCCCTTGGAAGACTCGGGCTGATCTTCGCCTCGCTTGGTATCTGGTTACGCCATGAGCACGGCAGCCCCTTTGCGCTTCACGCCCTTGGCCTTGGGCTTCTTCTTCGGGTCCGGTGGCGGCTCGAGGAGGGAAAGGCGTCCTTCCTCACCTCGGCGCACTTGGTCGCCAAGTTGAACAACTCCAAGGATGTGCACAGATCTTCATGCATCGCCAGCTCCTTCTTCATCTTGACGTCACGCACGCCGTCGGAGAAGGCTGAGATGATGCCTCCTCGGTCACCTTGGGAATCTTGAGGCATGCGTTGTTGAAGCGCTGGATGTACTTCGCAGGTCTCCCCGGTCAGCCGCTTGATGCGGCGCATGTCACTCACGGCAGGAGGCCGGTCACGAGTACCTTGGAAGTTGGCGATGAAGCGGGTGCGCATCTCGTCGAGGAGGAGATCGTGCTGTGAGCTGTGTCCAGAGCGGTGGTTCCATCCTTGAGTGCCATGGGAAACCAGTTTGCCATGACCTTCTCGCCCCGTTGGCGGCTTGATGCCCAGCTCAGAGCTGAGGAACTCACTGGTCGGCCGTGCTGCCGTCAGAGCGAGGAGGCGTGTCTGGCTTGAACTTGCTCGCGATCTTGCACAGCTTCGATGGTGAAAGCGGCGGTGACTTCTTGTGTAGCAGGGCCTTTGGCGATTTAAGAGCCTGGTCTTGGGGTCCCCATCTTGGCTGCCGGCTGGGAGCAGTGAGGTCTTGGTGTCTTTGGAGCAGGAGCACGGTCGTGACGGGCCAGCGCAGGGAGCACTCAGGCAGCTTCTTGGGGGCGAGGGACCTCTTGACAGCTCTGCTCTTGTTGTGCTAGTGCCGGACGGAGTGGGTTCCGCCCAGGGGCCACGCGCCTTGGGGCCAGGGCGCCTTCTTGAGGGGGAGGCGGCTGAGGCACCCCTGGAGCTTCATCGCCCACAAGAAGGCGCGGTGCTGAGAAGGACGGCGCTGGGGAGCCTCGCAAAGACGGACGAGCTCGATGACGCTGGCCGAGCCACTCTTCAGAGACGTCGCCGATGTAGAGAAGCAGAGCTCGCTTGTCGCGATGAGCGGCCCGAGTTTTCCATGGGCGCTGGAGCGCCAGACGAAGAACCAGCTGGGGTGAGTGAAGGAGTAGCGGTACGGCCGTCTCGCCTTACGGACGGGTGCTGGGACGATGCTTGCTGCTCGTTCCTGTTGGGGAACATAGTAATTTTAAAATAAAATTCCTACGCACACGCAAGGATCATGGTTATGTATAGCAACGAGAGGGGAGTGTATCTTCATACCCTTGAAGATCGCTAAGCGGAAGCGTTATGACAACGCGGTTGATGTAGTCGTACGTCTTCACGATCCGACCGATCCAAGTACCGAACGTACGGCACCGCCGAAGTTCAAAGACACGTTCAGCTCGATGGCGATCCCGGACTCCGATCCAGCAAAGTGTCGGGGATGAGTTCACAAGACGACGACGTGGTGACGATGATGATGTTCTATCCAAGCAGGCTTCGCCTAAACTCCGCGACGATATGACCGAGGTGGAATATTGTGGAGGGGGGCACCGCACACGGCTAAGGAACGATCACGAAGATCAACTTGTGTGTTATGGGGTGCCCCCTGCCCCCGTATATAAAGGAGCAAGGGAGGGGGCGGCCGGCCTAGGAGGGGGCGCACCAAGGAGGAGTCCTACTCCCACCGGGAGTAGGATTCCCCCCCTTCCAAGTAGTAGGAGTAGGAGTCAAGGAAAGGGGGAAGAGAAGAGAAGGAAGGAGGGGAAGCCCTCCCTAGTCAATTCGGACTAGGCCTTGGGGCGCCCAACCTCTCCTCTCTCTTTCCCTAAAGCCCAATAAGGCCCATATACTCCCGGCGAATTCCGTAACTCTCCCAGTACTCAAAAATACCGAATCACTCGGAACCTTTCCGAACTCCGAATATAGTCGTCCAATATATCGATCTTTACGTCTCAACCATTTCGAGACTCCTCGTCATGTCCCCGATCTCATCCGGGACTCCGAACTCCTTCGGTACATCAAAACTCATAAACTCATAATATAACTCATCATCGAAACCTTAAGCATGCGGACCCTACGGGTTCGAGAACTATGTAGACATGACCTAGAACTATTCTCGGTCAATTACCAATAGCGGAACCTGGATGCTCATATTGGCTCCTACATATTCTACGAAGATCTTTATCGGTCAAACCGCATAACAACATACGTTGTTCCCTTTGTCATCGGTATGTTACTTGCCCGAGATTCGATCGTCGGTATCCAATACCTAGTTCAATCTCGTTCTTGGCAAGTCTCTTTACTCGTTATATAATGCATCATTCGTAACTAACTCATTAGCTGCATTGCTTGCAAGGCTTATAGTGATGTGCATTACCGAGAGGGCCCAGAGATACCTCTCAGAGCAATCGGAGTGACAAAACCTAATCTCGAAATACGCCAACCTAACATGTACCTTTGGAGACACCTGTAGTACTCCTTTATAATCACCCGATTACGTTAGGACGCTTTGGTAGCACCAAAGTGTTCCTCCGTAAACGGGAGTTGCATAATCTCATAGTTACGGTGAACATGTATAAGTCATGAAGAAAGCAATAGCAATATACTAAACGATCGAGTGCTAGGCTAACGAAATGGGTCATGTCAATCACATCATTCTCCTAATGATGTGATCCCATTAATCAAATAACAACACATGTCTATGGTTAGGAAACATAACCATCTTTGATTAATGAGCTAGTCAAGTAGAGGCATACTAGTGACTATATGTTTGTCTATGTATTCACACATGTATCATGTTTCCGGTTAATACAATTCTAGCATGAATAATAAACATTTATCATGATATGAGGAAATAAATAATAACTTTATTATATCCTCTAGGGCATATTTCCTTGATTCCCTTGCCGGTGGCGGCATGTGACGGCAGCGACGGGAATGGGCGGCCACGACGGGGTCGTCTGGGCGACGCTGGTCGCGAGAGCGGCCTGACGCCGGGTCTGACGAGCGTCTAGCATGGATGCGATGGGCGGCGAAGAACAGGCGGAAGACGGATTCCGGTGCACCCCTACAGCGCGCCAAATGTCGGATTTCGGTTCCGCAGACCCTCTAGGTTCGAACTACAGGGTGCACGCGGAGATCTCACCCCTACCTACCGCACCTCGTCGCCTCGCTAGGATCTAAACTACCAAAGGAACAACACAAGAGACACAAGGTTTATCTTGGTTCGGGCCACCATTGTGGTGTAACACCCTACTCCAAAGGTGTGGTGTGGTGGATTGCCTCTTGGGCTGATGATGAATAAGATAAGGAAGAACAGCCTCGCGAGGGTGCATTTCTTGGCGGTCTGACGAACTGCTAGGAGGAGTTCGGTCGCTCTCTCTCTCTCTCTCTCTCTCTCTCTAGATTGCTTGATCTCTAGCTCTGTTCTTGATTCCGGATCTCTCGATTCCGGATCTCTCTACTCTGTGGGTGGCTAGTCCTATTTATAGGCAGAGGCCCTAGGCCTCTTCCCAAATATTGAGCGGGAAGGGCGCCAACAATTGGCCATTTTGAAGGGGAACATCTAGTACACTTATCCTGACTAAAGTTGGTCCTCGCTTTGTCAAAGGCTCGTGGTGACGCCGGCTTGGGCTCCACGATGACCTCCTTCCTGTCGTATGCAGCGGTCTTGGTCTTGTTGCAATCAAGCGGATGCCTTTGCTTGATACTCTCGCTGCGCTTGCCTTCTTTGCACCAAAGAGGAAATGAGGACAACTGCGGCTGGGCGCTCACCGGCGCTCTTGGTCGTCATGGCTTGCGTCATGGGCACCTCGTGAGGTACCCCGCCTTGATCTCTCCGCCTCCTCGCGGGCCAGCCTGATGAGGCCGTGCCTAAGGAAGCTTCCTGTCGTCCGCCCCGCGAGGCTTGGCCCCTCGTGAGGGTCTTGAGATTGTGCTGATGAAGATGGGCCGTACTGGGCCACCCCTTGAGCCACGCCACAGGCCGTAGGCAGGCAAGTCTGGGTACCCCCGTTCCCAGAACATTGAGACGCTCGGGGGTGGACGGGGGCGCTTGAGTGGCGGTTCCAACGAAGACGACCTGCGGCAGAGGTTGAAGTAAGGTTCGATCCAGTTGATGGAGACGGCCTCGGCTTGAGCCGAAGGGCGGAACCGACGTGGATGACGACGGTGGTCCTCCGGGATGTCTTCGTGATGCGCGGGGTGGATGGAGGTCGCGGGATCGACGGCGCCGCGTCGCCAGCGGCGTTCGGGAGAGAGTGACAGGGAGTGAGGGAGGGAGTGGTTGGTGCTAGGGTTAGGAGGGGATCGAGGGAGGGGGCCTGGCGATGTTAAGTAGGGCGAGGGGGGCGCGGATGTGCGCCACGACGCAATGGCGTCCGTGGATGTGCTCCACAATGCCCCTGCTACAGGTTGAAGGAGGGAGAGATGGGCTGACCTGGGTAAGTTGCTAGATGGGCCAAAAGTGCCCAGTAGCTTAGGTCTTTTGTTTTGTTCTATTGTTTTTTTTAGTTTCTGTTATTTTAGTTTTTTTAATACCAAGTTAGCACCTAAATTAGTATCATCAAATATATCACTGCCACATTAATTTGCTACCCAAGCCAAAATAGTTTCGTAATTATTTAATAGTTAAAAGTACTTAAATAATAGGTTTCGCTACTGTTTTATTCAGCTTATAGTATTTAAACATTTTATAAAGGTGTGGTTTCTCCACCATAATTTCCTATGAAATATTTGGTTCACTCCGAACGTTCTAGTTTTAACATTTGAAAAGTTCTATTGTCTGCTTGATTTTGAATTTGAATTTGAATCGGTTTCGAACTAACGCGAGATTAGCAACAATAATCGAAGTGATGTGGGATCATTAGCAGAGGGTTGTTGTAGCTTAATTATCCAGGCGTCACAATTCTCCTCTACTACAAGAAATCTCGTCCCGAGATTTAGGAGCGGGAGTAAGGGGGAAGGGATTTGGCTACGAAATTCTAGCTGGTTTTCTCAGTGTTGGTTGCTCTTCTCGAAGAGGTCGATCCATTAGATTAACGTCTTCATTTGTCTGCTTCGGGTCATCCTGATGAAGTCGTCATCCTTTCTTCGGGGTCTTCATCGTACTTACGAATAGGTAAGGGGCAGCTGGACAATGATAGGATGATATAAGGGTTAATCATCTGGAGGTTATCCCATGAATGAGCACATGATTATCTCTCGAGTTGAACCAATAAAACACGTTGGGAGGGAAGTAAGAAGGTACAATAAGAAGTTTCAGATGGATAGACACTCATTTGATGTCTGAAACAAAGTGTGGAAGGGGTCAAGAGCAACGAGAATAAGTATGCGCCTGATACCAGGATAGATCACTATGAAGGTGCCTCGTGATCTTTCATACGAAGCCAAGCGTGAGGAATAACTTTAGAAACAGGGATGTACAGGAGAGTCAGGTTTTGATCCTGTGGAATTGTGGATTATGGTCCCACCATGTGGGTTAAAAGTAAAACTAGAAGGAGCGGTGACATCTTGCACGTCATGATAGCAAGGCATGCCAGAGGGTAGGTTGTCAGTTATGTCGGCAACAACGTCGGTACCAAGGGCGAGGGACGAAGAGAACCATTTTCCTGCTCGTTGAACGAGGCGGACCAATAGGCAAAGTTCTCGTCCATCGGTGGCTACCGGAATGTCATCAACAATAGTAACAGGGTCTTGCTGACATAATTGTACACTGAGGTGCTTACATAAGCACGAGAATATTACTGCTTAGTTAAGTCGGGTTATAAGAAAGATTAAACAAAACAATGGAAAGGAAATTGTGATTATCAGATTAAACAGAACAATGGAAAAGAAAATGTGTTCTGTTGGAAAAGGCAGTGCCTAGGAGGCGCTTAGGCGCGCCTAGGCGCTAGGCAATGGCCAAACGCCTCGCCTAGGGCATAAATGGAGGTCTAGGCAGGGCAAGCAAGGAATTGCCTACCCAAGCAAGAAATTATGCCACATACTGCACTGATACACCAAACGGGTTATATTCCAATGGTAGTAGACGGTAATTAACTTACTTATATGCCCTAAACTAATACCAACAACCATATAATAATCACAAATACACTACGAGTAAAAACTATATTACTGCCTAGGCCGCGCCTAGGGCGCTTAGGCACCGCCTAGGCACTAGGCAAAGGCCAACCGCCTCGCTTACGCCTACCGCTTTTTCCAACCTAATCAAACACATATTTCAGGGGTATATCCTTCCCAAGGACAAGTAGAGCATGATAACCATGACATTATTTAAAGTAGAAAACACTTTAGGTGAGGGGAGAGAAATTTCATGACATTACCCATACAACGGTGTTAGGATAATTGTTAAAGAAAATTTAGCATTGTGCTTCAATTGTTCTTATTGAAGATCGGAGTACCACAAACATGCTTCGAGATAGCATTGACATGGTCTTCAAGCAAAGGTCGGACTTGGATACTCAAAGGATTCATCAGGAACAACTTATAGAATAAGTATTACTATTTCCTCATGGACGAATGGCTAACCTTGGTAAAGAGGATACTATATCAATAGGTCATCCGGCCAGGTGTGCTAGGCATGACACTGTCTTACCGGGTCATATAAAGACCAATGTTATAACTCCTGGAAATATGTTCCAACCATCATAACTGACCGAGATTCAGATCTGATTGGTGTTAGGATACCTCAAACTCAGCATTCCTGAGAAGAAAAGGTGCAACACAATTGACATGATGACATTGTTAGATTGTCGAAAATGAACTATGGAGGCGAGTTCTGAAACAAGAGTTCATCATTAAACCAAGGAAAGGGGTGAGGGGGTGACTTATGGGCTCAGAGACAATTCCTCGAGATTTCCAAAAAGATGGATTCGCACAATTAAGTGAACAAGGTGATAGCATTGGACACACCGAAGTATATAATGAGGTATGTTCGATGAGAACATCCACAATTAAATATTGGAAGAAAATGCACCTGGAAATATCTGTTGGGGAACGTTGCAGAAAATTAAAATTTTCCTACGGTTTCACCAAGATCTATCTATGAGTTCATCTAAGCAACGAGTCAAGAGAGAGAGTTTGCATCTACATACCACTTGTAGATCGAGTACGGAAGCGTTCGAGGGAGTGGTGATGATGAAGACGTTCCCAACGTGATTCCGATCACCGATGACCAAGTGCCGAGCGGACAGCACCTCCGCGTTCAACACACGTCTGGGGACGATGGCGTCTCCTCCGTCTTGATCCAGCAAGGATGAAGGAGAGGTTGAGGAAGACAACTCCAATGGCAGCACGACGGCGTGGTGCAGTTGGTATGGCAGTTCTCCGGCAGGGCTTCGCCAAGCTCGCGTGGAGAAAGAGAGGTGTTGGGGAGGGGAGGGGCTGCGCCTTCAATGGTGTGTGCAGCCCTCCCCCCACCCCTCTATTTATAGGAGGAGAGGGCAAGGGGGCCGGCCCCCTCTAGATGGCATCTAGAGGGGGGGGGGCGGCCAAGGGGAGGAGGAAAGGGGTGGCTTGCCCCCCAAGCCAGGGGGGCGCCCCCTTTGCCCCTTTAGGGTTTCCCCTCCCCAAGCCCTAGCCGCATGGGCCTAGGTGGGGAGGCGTGCCCCGCCCACCCGGGCTGGCTCCTCTCCCACACAGCCCATGTGGCCCCAGGAGGTGGCCCCTCCGGTGGACCTCCGGAACTCTCCGGTGGCCCGGTACATTACCCAGTATACCTCAAACTTTCCGAGTCCGTTTAACCACTTTCCATATATAAATCTTTACCTACGGACCATTACGGAACTCCTCGTGACGTCCGGGATCTCATCCGGACTCGAACAACATTCGGTAATCACATACTTGTCTTCCTATTAACCCTAAGCGCCACCGAACCTTAAGTGTGTAGACCCTACGGGTTCGGAGACATGCGAACATGACCGAGACGCTCTCCGGTCAATAACCAACAGCGGGATCTGGATACCCATGTTGGTTCCCACACGCCTCCTCGATGTTGTCATCGGATGAACCACGATGTCGAGGGTTCAAGCAACCCGTATGCTATTCCCTTTATCGACGGTATGTTACTTGCCCGAGACTCGATCGTCGTATCCCAATACCTCGTTTAGTCTCGTTAATGGCAAGTCACTTTACTCGTGCCGTAATGCATGATCCGTGACCGGACACTTGATCACTTTGAGCTCATTATGATGATGCATTACCGAGTGGGCCCGATGATACCTCTCCGTCATGCGGAGTGACAAATCCTGTCTCGATCCGTGTCAACCCAATGCAGACACTTTCGGAGATACCGTAATGCACCTTTATAGTCACCCGATTACGTTGTGACGTTTGGTACACCCAAAGCATTCCTACGGTATCCGGGAGTTACACGATCTCACGGTCTAAGGAAGAGATACTTGACATTGGAAAAGCTCTAGCAAAGCGAACTACACGATCTTTGTGCTATGCTTAGGATTGGGTCTTGTCCATCACGTCATTCTCCTAATGACGTGATCCCGTTGTCAATGACATCCGATGTCCATAGTCAGGAAATCATGACTATCTCGTTGACCAACGAGCTAGTCTACTAGAGGCTTACTAGGGACGTATCGTAGTCTATGTATTCACACGTGTATTACGATTTCCGGATAATATGATTTATAGCATGAATAAAGACAATTATCATGAACAAGGAAATATAATAATAATGCTTTTATTATTGCCTCTAGGGCATATTTCCAACAGTCTCCCACTTGCACTAGAGTCAATAATCTAGTTACATTGTGATGAATCGAACACCCATAGAGTTACGGTGTTGATCATGTTTTGCCAGCGGAAGAGGTTTAGTCAGCGGATCTGCGACATTGAGATCCGTATGCACTTCTACAAATTTCTATGTCTCCATCACGAACGTTTTCACGGATGGAGTTGAAGCGACGCTTGATGTGCTCGGTCTTCTTGTGAAACACGGGCTCCTTGGCAAGGGCAATAGCTCCGGTGTTGTCACGAAGAGTTTGATCGGCCCGATGCATTGGGTATGACTCCTAGGTCGGTGATGAACTCCTTCACCCAAATTGCTTCATGCGCTGCCTCCGAGGCTGCCATGTACTCCGCTTCACATGTAGATCCCGCCACGACGCTACGCTTGCGCTGCACCAGCTTCTTGCTCCACCATTCAACATATACACGTATCCGGTTTGTGACTTAGAGTCATCCAGATCGTGTCGAAGCTAGCGTCGACGTAACCCTTCTGACGAGCTCTTCGTCACCTCCATAAACGAAACATGTCCTTTGTCCTTTTCGGTACTTGGGATATTCTTGATCATTGTCCGGTGTTCCTTGCCGGGATTACTTTGGTACCTTCCTACCAAACTTACGGCAAGGTTTACATCAGTGCAGTACACAGCATGGCATACATAATAGATCCTATGGCTGAGGCATAGGGGATGACACTCATCTCTTCTTTATCTTTTGTGGTGGGGCATTGAGCTGAGCTCAATCTCACACCTTGTAACACAGGCAAGAACCCCTTCTTGGACTGATCCATTTTGAACTTCTTCAAAATCTTATCAAGGTATGTGCTTTGTGAAAGACCTATGAGGCGTCTCGATCTATCTCTATAGATCTTGATGCCCAATATATAAGCAGCTTCTCCAAGGTCCTTCATTGAAAAACACTTATTCAAGTAGGCCTTAATGTTGTCCAAGAATTCTATATCATTTCCCATCAAAAGTATGTCATCTACATATAGTATGAGAAATGCTCTGAGCTCCCACTCACTTTCTTCTTGTAAACGCTTCTCCATAAGTCTGCATAAACCCAAACGCTTTGATCATCTCATCAAAGCGAATGTTCCAACTCCGAGATGCTTGCACCAGCCCATAAATGGATCGGCTGGAGCTTGCATACTTTGTCGACATTCTTAGGATCGACAAAACCTTCCTGCATCATATACAACTCTTCCTTAAGATATCCGTTAAGGAACGCTGTTTTGACGATCCATCGCCATATCTCATAATCATAGTATGCGGCAATTGCTAACATGATTCGGACGGACTTAAGCTTCGCTACGGGAGAGAAAGTCTCATCGTAGTCAATCCCTTGAACTTGCCGATAACCCTTAGCGACAAGTCGAGCTTTATAGATGGTGACATTACCATCCGCGTCCGTCTTCCTCTTAAAGATCCATTTGTTTTCTATCGTCGCCGATCATCGGGCAAGTCACCAAAGTCCACACTTTGTTTTCATACATGGATTCTATCTCGGACTTCATGGCTTCTAGCCATTTGTTGGAATCTGGGCCCGCCATCGCTTCTTCATAGTTCGAAGGTTCATTGTTGTCTAACAACATGATTTCCAAGACAGGGGTTGCCGTACCACTGCAGTGCGGAACGTGTCCTAGTGGACCTCTGAAGTTCGGTAGCAACTTGATCCGAAATACCTTGATCATCATCATGAATTTCCTCTTCGGTTGGTGTAGGCATCACAGGAACATTTTCTGAGCTGCACTACTCTCCTGTTCAAGAGGTAGTACTTCATCGAAGTTCTACTTTCCTCCCACTTACTTCTTTCGAGAGAAACTCTTTTTCCGTAAAGGATCCGTTCTTGGCAACAAAGATCTTGCCCTCGGATCTTAAGTAGAAGGTATACCCAATGGTTTCTTTAGGGTATCCTATGAAGACGCATTTTTCCGACTTGGGTTCGAGCTTTTCAGGTTGAAGTTTCTTGACATAAGCATCGCATCCCCAAACTTTTAGAAAGCAGCGACTTAGGTTTCTTCCCAAACCATAATTCATACGGTGTCGTCTCAACGGATTTAGACGGTGCCCTATTTAAAGTGAATGTAGTTGTCTCTAGAGCGTATCCCCAAAATGATAGCGGTAAATCGGTAGAGACATCATAGATCGCACCATATCCAATAGAGTGTGATTCTGACGTTCGGACACACCGCTATTACCGAGGTGTTCCAGCGGCGTGAGTTGTGAAACGATTCCACATTTTCTTAAGTGTGTACCAAATTCGTGACTTAAATATTCTCCTCCACGATCTGATCGTAGGAATTTTATTTTTCGGTCACGTTGATTCTCTAGCTCATTCTGAAATGCTTTGAACTTTTCAAAGGTCTCAGACTTGTGTTTCATTAAGTAGACATACCCATATCTACTCAAGTCATCAGTGAGAGTGAGAACATAACGATATCCTCCGCGAGCCTCAACACTCACTGGACCGCACACATCGGTATGTATGATTTCCAATAAGTTGGTTGCTCGCTCCATTGTTCAGAGAACGGAGTCTTGGTCATCTTGCCCATAAGGCATGGTTCGCATGTGTCAAATGATTCATAATCTAGAGACTCCAAAAGTCCATCGACATGGAGCTTCTTCATGCGCTTGACACCAATGTGACCAAGGCGGCGGTGCCACAAATATGTGGGACTATCGTTATCAACTTTACATCTTTTGGTATCCACGCTATAAACATGTGTAATACTAAACGAGATTCATTAAGAATAAACCATTGACCATCGGAGCATGACCATAAAACATATCTCTCATATAAATAGAACAACCATTATTCTCGGATTTAAATGAGTAGCCATCTCGTATTAAACAAGATCCAGATACAATATTCATGCTCAAACTTGGCACCAAATAACAATTATTAAGGTTCATAACTAATCCTCAGTAGGTAAATGAAGAGGTAGCGTGTCGACGGCGATCACATCGACTCTGGAACCATTCCCGACACGCATCGTCACCTCGTCCTTTGCGGTTTCGCTTATTCCGCAGCTCCTGCTGTGAGTTACAAATATGAGCAACGACACGGTATCAAATACCCAAGAGTTACTACGAGTAATCGGCAAAGTACACATCAATTACATGTATATCGGATATACCTTTGGTGTTGCCGGCCTTCTTGTCCGCTAAGTATTTGGGGCAGTTCCGCTTCCAAAGGACCCTCCCTTGCAATAAAAAGCACTCGGTCTCGGGTTTGGGTCCATTCTTTGACTTCTTCCGGCAACTTGCTTATCGGGCGGCAACCTCCTTGCCGTCCTTCTTGAAGTTCTTCTTACCCTTGCCCTTCTTGAACTTAGTGGTCTTATTGACCATCAACACTTGATGTTCTTTCTTGATTTCAACCTCGGCTGACTTCAGCGTAGAGAATACTTCAGGAATGGTCTTTACCATCCCCTGCATATTGTAGTTCATCACAAAGCTCTTGTAGCTTGGTGGGAGCCACTGGAGGATTCAGTCAATGACCTCCTCATCAGGGAGGTTAATATTCACAAGTGTCATACGGTTGTGCAACCAGACATCTTGAGAATGTGCTCACCGACGTAACTATTTTCCTCCATCTTACAACTATAGAACTTGTCGGAGATGTCATATCTCTCGACCGGGCGTGAGCTTGGAAAGCCGATTTCAGCTCTTGAACATCTCAAATGCTCCGTGATGCTCAAAACGCTTTTGGAGCCCCGGTTCTAAGCTGTAAAGCATGCCGCACTGAACGAGGGAGTAATCATCAGCGAGAGTTTGCCAAGCATTCATAATGTCTTGGTTCTCTGGGACGGGAGCGTCACCTAGTGGTCCTTCTAGGACATATTGTTTCCTGGCAGCTATGAGGATGATCCTCAGGTTCCGGACCTAGTCCGTATAGTTCTTGCCGTCATCTTTCAGCTTGGTTTTCTCTAGGAACGCGTTGAAGTTCAAGTTGACATGAGCGTTGGCCATTTGATCTACAAGACATATTATGCAAAAGTTTTTAGACTAAGTTCATGATAATTAAGTTCATCTAATCAAATTATTTCAATGAACTCCCACTCAGATTAGACATCCCTCTAGTCATCTAAGTGTTACACGATCCGAGTCGACTAAGCCATGTCCGATCATCACGTGAGACGGACTAGTCATCATCGGTGAACATTCTCATGTTGATCGTATCTTCTATACGACTCGTGTTCGACCTTTCGGTCTCCGTGTTCCGAGGCCATATACGTACATGCTAGGCTCGTCAAGTAAACCCTAAGTGTTTTCGGCGTGTGTAAATCATCTTACACCCGTTGTATGTGAACGTAAGAATCCATCACACCCGATCATCACGTGGTGCTTAGAAGCGACGAACTTTAGCAACGGTACGATTAGGGGAAACACTTCTTGAAATTGTTGTAAGGGATCATCTTATTTACTACCGTCGTTCTAAGTAAACAAGATGTATAAACATAATAAACATCACATGCAATTATATATAGTAGTGACATGATATGGCCAATATCATAAAGCTCCATTGATCTCCATCTTCGAGGCTCCATGATCATCTTGTCACCGGCATGACACCATGATCTCCATCATCATGATCTCCATCATTGTGCCTCCATGAAGTTGTCACGCCAACGACTACTTCTACTTCTATGGCTAACGCGTTTAGCAATAAAGTAAAGTAAGTTACATGGCGTTCTTCAATGACACGCAGGTCATACAAAATAAAGACAACTCCTATGGCTCATGCCGGTTGTCATACTCATCGACATGCAAGTCGTGATTCCTATTACAAGAACATGATCTCATACATCACAATGTGTCATTCATCATTCATCACAACTTGGCCATATCACATCACATGACAATTGCTGCAAAAACAAGTTAGACGTCCTCTAATTGTTGTTGCATCGTTTACGTGGCTGCAATTGGGTTCTAGCAAGAACGTTTTCTTACCTACGAATAACCACAACGTGATCTTGTCAACTTCTATTTACCCTTCATAAGGACCCTTTTCATCGAATCCGCTCCAACTAAAGTGGGAGAGACAGACACCCATGACCACCTTATGCAACTAGTGCATGTTAGTCGGTGGAACCGGTCTCACGTAAGCGCACGTGTAAGGTTGGTCCGGGCCGCTTCATCCCACAATACCGCGGAAGCAAGATAAGACTAGTAGCGGCAAGTAAATTGACAAGATCCACGCCCACAACTAAATTGTGTTCTACTCGTGCAATAGAGAACTACGCATAGACCTAGCTCATGATGCCACTGTTGGGGAACGTTGCAGAAAATTAAAATTTTCCTACGGTTTCACCAATATCTATCTATGAGTTCATCTAAGCAACGAGTCAAGAGAGAGAGTTTGCATCTACATACCACTTGTAGATCGAGTACGGAAGCGTTCGAGGGAGTGGTGATGATGAAGACGTTCCCAACGTGATTCCGATCACCGATAACCAAGTGCTTGAGCGGACAGCACCTCGCGTTCAACACACGTGCACGGGACGATGGCGTCTCCTCCGTCTTGATCCAACAAGGATGAAGGAGAGGTTGAGGAAGACAACTCCAATGGCAGCACGACGGCGTGGTGCGGTTGCGGCAGATTCTCGGCAGGGCTTCGCCAAGCTTCGCGTGGAGAAAGAGAGGTGTTGGGGAGGGGAGGGGCTGCGCCTTCAATGGTGTGTGCAGCCCTCCCCCCACCCCTCTATTTATAGGAGGAGAGGGCAAGGGCGGCCCCCTCTAGATGGCATCTAGAGGGGGGGCGGCCAAGGGGAGGAGGAAAGGGGTGGCTTGCCCCTGCCGTGGGGGCGCCCCCTTTGCCCCTTAGGGTTTCCCCTCCCCAAGCCCTAGCCGCATGGGCCTAGGTGGGGAGGCGCGCCCAGCCCACCAGGGGCTGGCTCCCTCTCCCACACAGCCCATGTGGCCCCCCGGGAGGGGTGGCCCCTCCCGGTGGACCTCCGGAACTCTCCCGGTGGCCCCGGTACATTACCGGTATACCCCCGAAACTTTCCGGAGTCCGTTTAACCACTTTCCATATATAAATCTTTACCTACGGACCATTACGGAACTCCTCGTGACGTCCGGGATCTCATCCGGGACTCCGAACAACATTCGGTAATCACATACTTGTCTTCCTATTAACCCTAGCGTCACCGAACCTTAAGTGTGTAGACCCTACGGGTTCGGGAGACATGCAGACATGACCGAGACGCTCTCCGGTCAATAACCAACAGCGGGATCTGGATACCCATGTTGGTTCCCACACGCTCCTCGATGTTGTCATCGGATGAACCACGATGTCGAGGGTTCAAGCAACCCCGTATGCTATTCCCTTTATCAGACGGTATGTTACTTGCCCGAGACTCGATCGTCGGTATCCCAATACCTCGTTTAGTCTCGTTACCGGCAAGTCACTTTACTCGTACCGTAATGCATGATCCCGTGACGGACACTTGATCACTTTGAGCTCATTATGATGATGCATTACCGAGTGGGCCCGGTGATACCTCTCCGTCATACGGAGTGACAAATCCGCCTTGATCCGTGTCAACCCAACAGACACTTTCGGAGATACCTGTAATGCACCTTTATAGTCACCCGATTACGTTGTGGACGTTTGGTACACCCAAAGCATTCCTACGGTATCCGGAGTTACACGATCTCACGGTCTAAGGAAGAGATACTTGACATTGGAAAAGCTCTAGCAAAACGAACTACACGATCTTTGTGCTATGCTTAGGATTGTCTTGTCCATCACGTCATTCTCCTAATGGCGTGATCCCGTTGTCAATGACATCGATGTCCATAGTCAGAAATCATGACTATCTGTTGACCAACGAGCTAGTCTACTAGAGGCTTACTAGGGGCGATATCGTAGTCTATGTATTCACACGTGTATTACGATTTCCGGATAATACAGTTATAGCATGAATAAAGACAATTATCATGAACAAGGAAATATAATAATAATGCTTTTATTATTGCCTCTAGGGCATATTTCCAACAATATCGACCAAGTAGGACGATCAAAGTTAGAATGATGATTTGATAACAAAACTATCGGCCATTCACTTCGAAACAATAGGGTTGCCAGAGATATTAAATTCTCACAACATAGCTCACTCAACACGGGGGCCAAGAAAGAATGGTGATGGCGAGAAGCATCACTGCATCAAGAATATCTTAAGAGGTGGTGAAATTCTCACAACATTCTTGACATACAAGTCAGTAATACTCCAAGGTAGAATCATAACATAAGTTGGATAGAAAGGACCTCTAGGTACAACACAAAACAGGAACAAGTTTGTGTTGGGAGGGGGGGGGAAGGCAAGAATGGTTGTCGATGATAACACAAATCATTGAGGGGCAAGGATGGTATTTCTCATCATGAATTCGATTGGTATCCTGGAAGGAGTCAAAATGTTGATGATGATCACGACAAATTTCGTCGAGAGGCTCCATGAAGATGCAATCGCTCGGCGATGACATCAAGTCAAAGGAATGATGAAGCGAAAGGTTATTAGAACCATGGGTACGTCACATACTCAAAATCAAGCTTGCTGTTCAAGGCGAAATGATATGATGGGGAAAGTCGATGTAAACTTAGCTCATCGTTGAAAATTGTGCTCCGGGAAGAAGGACCAGGTAGCACAGTTAAAAAGTTGCACGATAACGATATAGCCGATCAGACTAGGAATGACTTGAAGGATTAATAAACTCATAAGCAACGAAGATTACTTGGAGTTATTGAATCAGAGTGCGGAATTGATTCACTTACCAGTGTTCTCGGCTAACGACAACCCAGAACCCAGGAAAATTGGAACCGGTGAGAAATAACAGTTGATGAAGAACCCATAAGAAGTTATGCAGTTCCATGATATTCTTAGATACCAGAGTGTAATACTCGACAGTAGATCAAAGTAAAGGTTGGACAGGTGCAATGATCTGCAGAAGACAAGTACTTCAACTTGTCCGAGAAATGGTATTTAAAAGGAGAACATGGCCGGAACCACGATTGCAAAAATGCCAGATCCCAGATATAAGATAAACTCATACCAAGGGAATATTTAATTGAAGATAAGCTTTAATGATACGATCTACATCGTGTCCATGGGCATGAACACAAAGTTCAAGGTCGACTCCCACTTGTCCAATGCATAACCTTTCATTCACTTATCATTTTCGAAGAAGTTGTAGTGTTGAAATTTTATATGGCAAAATACCAGAAGATTATGACTCGTGAAAACTTTTGAGTTCACACATATTAAGGAAGGCATAGGTTCAACCCATCAGGGTATCATGGAAGCATATACCACAAGCTTCAATAGTAAATATCACCAGCTCGAAAGCAGAGCATAGTTGGCCAAATCAGAGAATTGGATTTACCAATGGTATTATGTATAAGGGAAAAGAACTTCTCGAGGTTTTCGTATACGAAGGACACTGTCGGATGATAATTCAACAGAGAATCTGATGGTCCATAATGGAGCTGATGTGAGCATCGACGCACAATCAGAGGAAGTAACAATGCAAAGGCATTGGATTATAGAAACAACTGACTAATTCAAAGCTCGGATGGAAAGGATTGTGATTTACAAATCAAGGGATCAGAAGCAGTCGCCCTGATCAAGGATGGAAAAGTTGAATAAACTTAGGGGCACATTCGATGATAACTCGATTGGTCGAGAACCAGCTCATGTTTAAAATGACGTCTGAGCTGAAAGGATGAATTCTAGGATCTAATTGAGGATTGCGAGCATTCGCAACATATTGAATCAATGGACTCAAAATGATAGTGACAAAGGCTGCCAATAAGATTACTATACTT
Source organism: Aegilops bicornis (assembly GCA_021605145.1). Lineage (NCBI taxonomy): Eukaryota > Viridiplantae > Streptophyta > Magnoliopsida > Poales > Poaceae > Aegilops > Aegilops bicornis. Next base: position 345,996,847 of record CM038670.1, read on the forward strand.
GTGGGATTTAACCATAATGCAAGCAAGGAAGAATTTCAAGAGCAATAGGCTGCTCAGGATTTTTGGAAGATCGAATGGTATCTCGAAGTCTTTTGCGAAACACATGAACAGCTGGGAATGAGCGAATACTCGATAAGTGCGAGGAATTATTAGTAGGGGTATTCATGCGACAAAGATTTGTACGACAATGGCTCAAGAGATTCTTAAAAGTCGAAATAATTCCATGCATCTTGTAATAACAAGACCAACTGGGGATGAGTGTAAGAATGGCATGTGCATGTAGTTATCCGTAAGGGTTGACGATGGAGGGGGAATTGCAAATGCGATGAACACAAGTTCTCGGGATAACATCGGAGAGTATGTTCGGGGTCTTCTAATGAATCAAGCCATCATCTGGAGTGAAGGCGCTCTCCGAGAGAAAGTAGTTACGAGATCCTAGAGTTAGGGTTAGCAAAAATTATTTAACCCGAATAGAAGAGATATTAGAGTCCCAAAGTAAAGATAGAGGAGTAAAAGATCCTAATACCACCCAATGATGACGTGGGCCCGTAAGCCACACATCCATGTTAGTAAAACAGTTTTCACTGACTAGACTCAACTTCGTCCAAGGAGTTTGGAAGGGGGATTCCTACAGGCAGTCGGCTCTGATACCAACTTGTGACGCCCCCGATTCAATCATACACTAATCATACACGTAAATGTGTACGATCAAGATCAGAGACTCACGGGAAGATATCACAACACAACTCTAAAATAAAAAAAGCCATACAAACATCATAATACAAGCCAGGGGCCTCGAGGGCTTGAATACAAGTGCTCGATCATACACGAGTCAGCGGAAGAAACAATATCTGAGTACAAACATAAGTTAAACAAGTTACATAAGATGGCTAGCACAAACTAGGATACAGATCGAAACAAGCGCAGGCCTCCTGCCTGGGATCCTCCTAAACTACTCTCGGTCGTCGTCAGCGGCCTGCACGTAGTAGTAGGCACCTCCGGTGTAGTAGGAGTCGTCGAAGGTGGCGTTTGACTCCTGGGTCCTGGGCTCCAACATCTGGTTGCCACAACCGAGAAGAATGGAAAAGGGGGAAAGAGGGAGAAATGCAACCGTGAGTACTCATCCAAGGTACTTGCAAGCAAGGATCTACACTACATATGCATGGGTATCAATGTAAAGGGGCAATATCGGTGGACTGAACTGCAGAATGCCCGAATAAGAGGGGGATAGCTAGTCCTGCCGAAGACTACGCTTCTGGTAGCCTCCATCTTGCAGCATGTAGAAGAGAATAGATGGTAAGTTCACCAAGTATCATCGCATAGCATAATCCTACCCGGCGATTCTCTCCTCGTCGCCCTATGAGAGAGCGATCACCGGGTTGTATCTGGCACTTGAAAGGGTGTATTTTATTAAGTATCCGTTTCTAGTTGTCATAAGGTCGAGGTACAACTCCGGGTCGTCCTATTACTGAGGATCACAGTTATTCGAATAGATAAACTTCCCTGCAGGGGTGCACCACATTACCCAACACGCTATATCCCTCTGGCCGGACACACTTTCCTGGGTCATGCCCGGCCTCGAAAGATCAACACGTCGCAGCCCTACCTAGGCACAACAGAGAGGTCAGTGCGCTGGTCTAAATCCTAAGTTAGGGTGCAGGCCCATCGCCCATTGCACACCTGCATGTTGCGTGGGCGGCCGGAAGCAGACCTAGCCTCCCTAATACAAGAGCAGGAGTTCCGGTCCAATCTGGTGCGCCGCTCAGTCGCTGACGTCAAGAAGGCTTCGACTGATACCACAATGTCGAGTGCCCATGACTGTTCCCGCGTAGTTGGTTAGTGCGTATAGGCTAGTGGCCAGACTCAGATCAAATACCAGGATCTCATTAAGCGTGTTAATTGATGTAACTGCGGATGCCGACCAGGGCCAGGCCCAACTCTCACGTAGGTGGCCTCAACCTGCCCTGTCGCTCCGCCCCAAAGTAATAGTCGAGAGCCATCGGGAACCCAGGAGGGGTCGTCAACACCGTAGTCGTACTGGGTAGCATCGGCGTCGGTCTCGATGTCTAGCGAGAGAAGAGGGTGAAGAAACAATAAATATAATGCAAACATAAGCATGACGATGCACGACATGACAATGAGCGGTGCTAGGTGTGCCCTAACGCAGTAGGAGGTGATACCGGCGAAGGAGGGAAACATCCGGGAAAGTATCGCGGTGTTTCACGTTTTCGGACAGATGAATCGGAGGGGGAAAGTTGCGTGTTCACTATGCTAGGGATGTGTGGCGGACAAACGAGCTACGTCTTCGGATTTGTCTCGTTGTTCTGAGCAATTTTCATGTATAAAGTATTTTCATCCGAGTTATAGATTATTTTCTATGATTTTCTAAAGTTTTAAAGTTTTTCTAAAATTCCTGGATTTATTATTAATTAGAAATTTAAAACAGAATTTGCTAGCGTACCCAAAAGTAAACCCACCGAGAGGCTGACTGGTGGGTCCAGAGGGCCCAGTTGACCAAGCCAACAGCCCATTCAACAGTTGAAAGTACATGTAGTCCCCATGTGTGGTTTTGGTAATTAATTAATGACAATCCTTATGGACTAATGTTTGCATTGAGATATACATTTGAAGATTAGTCCCATTGGAAAATGATTGAAGAATAATGGAAGAAAACTCCTTTGAAGCAACAATTACATCGAGATGATCAAAATGGAGTTCATTGGAGTATCTTAAGGGTTTCCATGCTTAGAGCTATGGTTTGAGCCATAATGGATCAAGATCTTAAAGAGGATGATTTGAATGATGAATTCTAGGAGTGGCTCAAAGATATGATCATAATGGACTCATGTGTTGAGTCATAATTGAGCAAGCTATTCAAGTGAAGAATCCAATATATCCTTCATGACGTCAAGATTAAACATGGAGTAGAGATATAGGTTGACCAAGATGAAGCTCAAAAGATCGAACTCTAAATGGTCAATACACGAGCACAAATGATGCACCACATAGGATCTTGTGGTATGATAAGAAATTATAAATTGCACTCTGTGTACTAACCCATACTATGTGTTGTCTATGTTTTTGAGGGTTAGGTGATTCTCATGGGCTCGCATCAAGAAAGAGATTTCAAGTGTCTATGAGAGGACGACATCAAGTGTTGGTGATCATGGTTGACAAGGGCAAGTTCAAGATAACCATCCCAAAAGGATTACATGCTTGAAGCTTGTGGATGATCACATGATGGACAAGTGAAGATGAATACAAAGCAAAGCTTCCCCACATTGTGTATGAGGGAGAGACTTGAAGACTTCACCAATGTCTTGCCTTCATCTTGAGCCAAGAAGAAACATCAACATCAAGCTCAAGCGAACGGCTCGTGTCAAAGGTATTAGTTCCTTTGACGTTAGTGTTGTGGAGTGATGACCACCAAAGAAACATATACACTCAAGAATGGATTCTTGATAGCTATGTAGTGTAGCTATTTTTATGATTCTTGAGTTATAGGGATCCCGCACTATTAAGAGGGGATCAAAGGGGTTTGTGATGGATTTGCTCAAGTCAACATCTTCTATACACAATTCCACTCATATCCTATATACCAAAGAAAAGCCAAAGCCAAATAGTTTCCCAAAATATATGATCTAACCTTTGCATAATTTGAACCCTCAATTTTGGTTTATTTTGGGTGGTTCTCTATCTGAGGACTTGGAGCTTTTCCATAGATTCAAAACGAGCCCAAGATCATCAAAATCGGAGTCCGGATGTGAAAGTTATGCATGTTTTAGTTTTGGGGTTCCTGCTGTTATTTTGGCCAGACGTCCCAGAACGTCCGGAAATCCGTGCGCCAATCGAGAATCAAACGGACGGAAATCCGGTAAGTTCGGACGTCCGGTCTCCGGACGTCCGAAAATGTCGGACGTCCGGCCAAACCTGTTTCGCAAATATCCCGATACATTCGCTCGATGATGGCGTTACTGCTTTGACGTCCAGAATTCCACCGGACGTCTGTACTGCTTTTGCCACCGGACGTCCGGCCGACACTTTCCTGAGCAGAATTCCCCCCCAACGGCCAGATTTGTGCCCATGCTATAAATATCCCTTCACCACTTCGTGGAGGGGTGAGCAACACAACTATCTTGACCCACACTTGAAGAAAAGCTCCTCTCCCTTCTCCTACCTCAAATCTTAGATCCCAAGAGATTTGTGAGAGTTCTTGTGAGAGATTCCAATCAAGTGATAGATCCACTCCCTCTCCTTCTCTTGACCAAAGGAATTCGTGATTTGAGCAAGTCTTGAGCATTTCCCCTTGATCTTGTTACTCTTGGAGGTTGGAGACTCCTAGGCGGTAGGAGTGCTCGGTGAGGAATCAACTTGTGATTTGTCCCCGGAAAGTTTGTGAAGGTTTGGAGGCCACCTCAAGGTCTTCCACTAGTGGTTGGGAATCGCCTTCGTGGTGATATCTCAAGGAGAATAGGGTGAGCCTTCGTGGCGTTGGTGTGCCTTCGTGGTAACATCCACCTCTCTAATGGTGACTAGCTTTCCTCCAAGGAAGTGAACATCGGGATACATCATCGTCTCTGTGACTTCGGTTATCCCTAACCCTAACTCCTTACTTGTGGTTTACCTTGGTAACTTGACCGCATTCACTATTCTTGTTGTCCTCATTATATTGTGTTGGTTACCATATCGTAGAGATTATTTAGGCCAACACTTTATAGTCCATAATTCATACTTCCTACTATTGTTCTATCTTGTGTTTAGTGTGAACTGCTAGCTTGTAACATATCTTGTGTAAGCTTGTAATGCTTACTTGAGTTTGCTTGTATCATTCAATTCCATATATTGTGATACAATTTGTGTAAGCTTGTATTCCTTACTTGTGGGTGTCTGTATTATTCATTTCCATATCTCGTGATATACATTGAGTAAGTTTGTGTAACTTACTTGTGCTTACTCATATCCTCGTTGTTCTCATCTTGTTTATGCTAAGTTGTTGGTGCACTTAGTGAGCCTAGTATATTTAGGATTTGTGCTTGAAAAGTATCCACTTAGTTTATTTCCGCATTAGGATATAGCCAAATCCGTAAAAGATTTTAAAACGCCTATTCACCCCCCCTCTAGGCGACATCGTGGTCCTTTCAACAGTCAACTCGTTTGACTGTTGACTAGTCAAATATGGCAGGTGGGGCCTAGTTGTCATACTTTGTAGTTTTCTAACAGGGTTTAGTTAATTCCTAATTTAGGGATTATTATAGGGTGGCCCATGTGTCAGTGTACATCTATTGAAAATATTTTAGTTAAGTAGTTTAACTAAACACAAACTAAAAAATAACTTAATAGGGGGCTAATCCCCAATCATTAAGGGCCGACCCGATCTAGCAAGGACACAACCAACACAGGGGGCTGCTGCTTTCATGCAAGGGCAGCCACGATTGAAGCAGCGGCAACGTGCAGCAACAACTATGGCGGCAGCGGGGAGGCGTGGGTCTTGAGCGAGCCGGGTATGGCTGGTCGCAGGCAGTATGAGCAGCACGGCGCGACATGAGCGAGGGAAGAGGAGGCAAGAATAAGATAGCAACACAACGCAGCGGTGTGAGTGCGGAGGCGAGGCCACGCACGGGCTCTGGGCTGTCCAGGCGGCCGGAGCACGACGACAGCGCATCCAAGAGGCGGCTAGGCGTGGCCACGAGCACGCGCCACGGGCGCAGCGGGTCGCTGGCGAGCACGGGGCGGGTGCAGGTTGCTCGGGTGAGGTGCGTGGCGTGCGGTGGGCGGCTGACCTCTGGCAGGGCTTCAGCGGCTAAGGGGAAGCGAGGGGACGGCGGTGGCTCACCACGGGAGGTCGGAAGCGCCTTCGGGGGGTGGACGGGCGGCGCTTGATGGCGATTCAAGACGACCGGCGGCAGAGGTTGAAGTAGGGTTCGATCCCGTTGATGGAGAGGGCCTCGGCTTGAGCCGAAGGGCGGAGCCAACGTGGAAGACGACGGTGGTCCTCTGGGGCGTCTCCGTGAGGCGCGGGGTGGATGGAGACCGCAGGATCAACGGCGCCGCGGCGCCAGAGGCGTTCGGGAGACAGTGACAGGGAGTGAGGGAGGGAGTGGTTGGTGCTAGGGTTAGGATGGGATCGAGGGAAGGGGCCTGGCGATGTTAAGTAGGGCGAGGGGGGCGCGGATGTGCGCCACAACGCCATGGCATCCGTGGATGTGCTCCACAATGCCCCTGCTACAGGTTGAAGGAGGGAGAGATGGGCTGACCTGGGTAAGTTGCTAGATGGGCCAAAAGTGCCCAGTAGCTTAGGTCTTTTGTTTTGTTCTATTGTTTTTTTAGTTTCTGTTATTTTAGTTTTTTTAATACCAATTAGCACCTAAATTAGTATCATCAAATATATCACTGCCACATTAATTTGCTACCCAAGCTAAAATAGTTTCGTAATTATTTAATAGTTAAAAGTACTTAAATAATAGTTTTTTCTATTGTTTTATTCAGTTTATAGTATTTAAAAATTTATAAAGGTGTGGTTTCTCCACCATAATTTCCTATGAAATTTTTGGTTCACTCCGAACATTTTAGTTTTAATATTTGAAAAGTTCTATTGTCTGCTTGATTTTGAATTTGAATTTGAATCGGTTTCGAACTAACGCGGGATTAGCAACAGTAATCGAAGTGACGTGGCATCATTAGCAGAGGGTTGATGTAGCTTAATTATCCGGGCGTCACAGGTTAGTGCCACCACTTCCCTACTTCCAGCCGCCGGAGATGCCTCCATGGCATGTAGCTAGCCGGATATCCCTCCATGTCCTGCATCTCGGTGAGGAACCCCATTGAAGCTGACAAGGACGGGCTTAAGGACGACCCCTTCTTATCCCTCTTCCTTGGACCCCCCGGATCTGCTCGTAAACCGGCCAAATCCCTCTCCATGATTTGTTTATTGCTCTAGTTAATTGTCGTCAAGATCATGTTAGCTTGTTCCTTGGTTCGATTCTGTGAGATTTTTTGTTTTTTTTTGCAATCTGAATACACAGCAGATCTTGTTAGCTCTGTAACTCGATACCTTTACATGCATGAAACAAACAGAAAAGCAAATGCTCCTATTACGCCGTGATCCCACCGCTACCTGATTCCATTACCAGTCCACCTGGACTCCTGGAATTATGCAAAATTTGGAAAAAATGGTTTGGGTATTTTTAGAGATAGAAAAATAATTCAAGTTTGAATGGAATTCAAACTCGAGCCTTTTTTAACCCAACCAAATCAATCCCAAATAAGCTGAAATTTGACAGAGGTTTTTTGGCATGGTGTAAGATTTATAGAAAATAGGTAAACATTTTAGTGGGACAGGAAAATGCCACTTGCAATAAGTGGGTGAGAATTGAAAGGAAGAAGCTAGTGATGGGGTGTTGCACTTGATGATGGTTTAGATGGAAATGGCAAGATGAAACTATAAAGAAGATGAGGAGAGGGAGTTCACAAGAATGACAAGCACACAACAAATATGCACACTACAATGATGATCATGATGCAAATGCAACAACAATGACAAATGCAATATCAAATCATGAAGCATATAACAAAGCAAGATGATCATGGCAACAACAAGGGTGGCACAATGAAATATAATAAAAGATGGACATGATGCAAGAAGGAAAATATGGCAACGACATTCATCATGATCATGGCATAAACACATCGGAATGAAATATGCAAAACAATTATGATAATGCAACAAACACAATAAACACATGACAACAACTAAAATAAAGGAAGGCATCTGGAGCATCGGTCTCAGGGCGTTACATTTACGCTATATCTCTCTTAATCCCTTCTACGAGAATAAGTAGTATGCCAAATCCGTTGCTTGTCATCAATTTAAATTGGTGAAGGATACGCATAACTTAATTCTTATTCCTGTTTCATCCAAGTGATCTAAATTCCTTCCTCCGGTGTTCATTCGCGGTATCAATTCTCGATTCAAGTTGCTCACCTTTATTTTAAAGAGTTCCAAGTTTTCTTGGATGTCTCGTCGCGAAGCTCTATCTAAATCATTGCAAGGCTTCAATCTTATTCTTTTCAACCTTCACTTCTTTCTATCATCCTTTTATTATCGGAGTTCTTCATGGAGGCCCTACATGATGGTTCATCAAGGATTCCTTTCATTCTTGAATTGTTCTTCAAGATTTTTCTCGAAGTTAAGATCTGCCAAGCTATACTCTAAAATAAACATGGTGCTCAACACATGTTTTGTTTTGAGGAGTTCAAGCATACTTCGGCCCTGTTCGGAGTCACTCCAACTCCTAAAAATATGAGGAGCTGGAGCATCTCTTTCCCAGCTCCGTGCCTTTTAACTCCAGCTCCAGGAGCGGAGTGGTGGAGTGGCGGGTCTCCGAACAGGGCCTTCATCTTGCATTCCAAAGTGCAATCCTTTCTATCTTATCTTTTGAGGTAGTGTTATGTCATTCTTGACAATTTCTCTTCGTGTTCCATGATTCACAAGTTATCAAAAATGAGATATTTAAACCCATCATTTTCCCTTCTTTCCTGAGACCTTTTCAACCCAACAATTTCTTTGTTGGAGTTATCTTGGGTTATATTTCACCTAAAGCCTTCCCTAAGGAATGTTGCTAATTGTGGCGCTTATCAATGATCCGAGTTTTCTCCTATCCTCTCGGCGAAAGAAGTTTTCATCTCTTCTTTGATCTCAAGCAAGCAATTGTTTTTCGTTAGTGGCATAATTTCACCTCAAGTGTTGAGATGTTTCCATAAGCCCACTACAAGCTTATTCTTTTCGTTGTTGGTTTTCCAACAACTCCGTTCTAACCTTCTTGGAAGGATGCTTTTCAAATTCAATTGTGGGAGAAGTTTTCATTTCCTTTTCTGTTCTTTTCTTTAATGGATCTAGCTTCTATTCGTTCGTTTCGGAGGCATGGTGATGCTGCGCTCTTTGAACCATCATCTTGTTTTGTCAAGATCATGTTCTTTCCTTGCTTATCCACTTAATCGAAGTGTCGAGTCCTATTTTCAAGTTCTTCCCATCTTATCAAGCTTTGCTTCTCTTTTCTACCGGAGTGTTGTCTGCATTCTCTCGTTCTCATTCCTTGCTTATTTCGTTTCAACCAGAGTGGTTTCAATTCACCCTTGCCCCTTGTGTTCTTTTCATGTCTTTGCAACCTTCAACGTTCGTGGTTTCACTCTTTTGTCAAGAAGCAACTTTGTTTTACCTCTTCCTCTTCCGTTTCTCTCCGGTGCCATCCCTAGATCTCGGGACGAGATCTCTTGTAAGTGGGGGCTTGTTGTGATGCCCTGAGACCGACGCTCCAGAAGCCTTCCAGTTATTTCATTGTCGCCATGTGTTTTATTTGTTTGCTGCACTCATCATGGCATCATGCGCGTTGCATCATCATGTTTTCATAAAGCTTGCATCTGTTCGTACTTGCCGCGTCCCCCCTTGCCTTCGTTGACCGTTCCAAGACCAACTGGGTGTTTCGAGTACCTCTTGGCTGGCCGCTTAATCTCTCTGCGATTGCAAAAATCCTCACAGCGTCCAAAGCTGTCCCGAACTGTAACCGGGCATAAATTCTTGATGGATTCGGATCATCTCCAAACATCCCTCTAATATCTTCGGTTTATTATTTGATCTCTCTTAACCTTTTTATCTCGACCGTTCGTTGTAAATCAGAGGGTCCAAACCTAGACCCACTTTGCTATATATAGATCAACCCCTACCCAGACCAAACCCTATTTTCTAGGGATCCTACCCTAGCCTCTGCCGCAACCACCCACTGACCAAATCTCCCCTGCTCGATCCACCGAACCAGCCTCTTCCCCTCGATCCACGAGATCCACAGCTCCTCTGCCCGCGGCCCAGCATTCCCCCTCCACGCTCGTGCCCGAGCAGGAGCGCTCGACATAGTCTCCTCGCGCCACCAAGTCGTCGTTCCCATCTGCTGCCGGCGTCCGAACCTTGAGCGAGCAAGATGAGCACGCGCCCTTCCCCCACCACTTCTCCTTCTGTCTCTCTCTCCCTCCGGTCTCTCATCTCTCTCTGGTTGCTGCAGGGAGTTGGAGCAGCGATGGCGCCTGAGCGCCTCATGTTCATCACCCGCCATCCGGCCAGGGCCTCCACCGCCCGGATTCGTGCCTCCCCTTGCCTCCCTGTTGTCGAGGCCCCGCGCCAATTCCCCTGCTGCCATGGACGCGAGCTTCCCTGCTTCCCCTGCATCCTCTGCTTCGAGCAGGAGGACGAGACGCGCCCCGACCCCTTGCCTCGCCTTGGTTCTCGCCGGGTCGCCGTCTCACTGCCGGATCCTGTCATCCTCATCACCAAGTTCTGTGCATCGTTATGCCCGTTGACCAAGTCCGCTGCTTCATCCTGTTCGAGGGAGATGACCGAGCGATGCCCAGATCCGCACCTGGGCCTCTCCAGCCGCAGCGCCCCAAGGCCCAAGCCGCTCCCCTCGCACGGCCTGCCCGCCTCTCCACCGACCTGGGCCTCAGCCCGTGGTGAGCAGCCCAGCCGATCCAGATTTCGGCCCATGATTTGTTTTTTTTCGTGGACGAATTTGCTAATTATCCAGAGACTGCCAGTTTTACAAAAAAAAAAATCTTGCACTTCATGCATTTAATATCTCACAAACCGTGCATTGGATTAAAATGTTTTATATATGCAAAATGCTTAGGATTTCATCTAGTTTCACATTATGCCACTTTCATCCATGTTAAAATTGTTTAAATTGCTGTTTGCATTAATTTGCATAAATGCCATGTTAAAATGATTTATTTCATAACTAAATAACCGTAGCTCCGAATTTAATAAACTTTATATGTAAATGGGGTAGAAAATGCATAGAATAACTTGGTACACTTTATTTTGATGTTTAACAACTTAAAAATATGAATTAGGGCAGAACAGTACCAAATTCGAAATATGCACATGAGGATTTTCCGGAATTGTTGTTTGTTATTTCCGGCCTCATTTAACTTGCCTAAATAGTCAGTTTACTTATGCTTCACCTCTTGCCATGTTTAATAACATTTAATATTGTTGGGTACATAAACGGGAGTGAACTAAATAATTGATGTGGTGTTTCGCCAATATGCAACTCGTTGCATATTGAGCTCCACTTAATTTGTAGTATTGTTTGTGCACATTGCCCTGCCATGCCTCATTAAACCGGACATGCATCATACTTGATTTTGCATCATGCCATGCTTATGTGATGGTTGTTTACCATGTTGTTTGCTTCTTTCCGGTTGCGCTTCTCCTTGATAGTTTCGGTTACATTGCGATTGTGAGGAGTCGTTCGACTACGTTGGTTCGTCTACTTCTTGGATTCGGTCTTCTTCCTAGCGGGATTTCAGGCAAGATGACCATTACCCTCGATATCACTTCTATCTTTGCTTTCTAGTTGTTCGTTCTGTCGCTATGTCGCGCTACCTACCACTTGTTTATCATGCCTCCCATATTGCCATGTCAAGCCTCTAACCCACCTTCTTAGCAAACCGTTGTTTGGCTATGTTACCTCTTTTGCTCAGCCCCTCTTATAGCGTTGTTAGTTGCAGGTGAAGTTGAAGATTGCTCCATGTTGGAACATGTTTATGGTTGGACATCACAATATCTCTTATTTTAATTAATGCATCTATATACTTGGTAAAGGGTGGAAGGCTCGGCCTTATGCCTGGTGTTCTCTTCCACTCTTGCCACCTTAGTTTCCGTCATAACGGTGTTATGTTCCTTGATTTTGCGTTCCTTACGCGGTTGGGGTTATGTGACCCCTTTGGCAGTTTGCTTTGAATAAAACTCCTCCAGCAAAGCCCAACCTTGGTTTTACATTTGCTTAACAACCTAAGCCTTTTCCCTTGGTTTCTGCAGACCCGAGGGTCATCTTTATTTTAACCCCCCGGGCCAGTGCTCCTCTGAGTGTTGGTCCAAACCGGGCAGACTGCGAGGCCGCCTCGGGGAAACTCGAGGTATTTGGTATATACCTGTAGGCTGACCCATCTGGTGTACCCTGAGAACGAGACCGCGCACCTCCTATCAGGCTAGGTCGGTGCATCGGGAGGTCTTGCTGGACTTGTTTTACCATTGTCGAAATGTCTTGTAACCGGGATTCCGAGTCTGATCGGGTTGTTCCGGGAGAAGGAATATCCTTCGTTGATCGTGAGAGCTTGTGATGGGCTAAGTTGGGACAACCACAGAGGGTATAAACTTTTCGAGAGCCGTGCCCATGTTATGTGGCAGATGGGAATTTGTTAATATCCGGTTGTAGAGAACTTGACACTTGACTTAATTAAAATGCATTAACCGTGTGTATAGCCGTGATGGTCTCTTCTCGGCGGAGTCCGGGAAGTGAACACGGTTTGGGTTATGTTTGAACGTAAGTAGTTTCAGGATCACTTCTTGATCGCTTCTAGCTTCACGACCGTTGCATAGCTTCTCATCTTACTCTTATTTGCGTATGTTAGCCACCATATTTGCTTAGCGCTTGCTGCAACTCCACCTCATTACCACATCCTACCCATAAGCTTAAATAGTCTTGATCTCGCGGGTTTTGAGATTGCTGAGTCCTCGTGACTCACGGATACTAAAAAACAGTTGCAGGTGCCGATGATACCAGTGCAGGTGATGCTACCGAACTCAAGTGGGAGTTCGACAAGGACCTTGGTCGTTACTATGTTTCGTTTCCTGATGATCAGTAGTGGATCCCAGTTGGACGATCGGGGATCTAGCATTTGGGGTTTACCTTCTTTTCTTTTGGATTTGACAGTAGTCGGTCTATGTGTGTATTTTGGATGATGTATGAATTATTTAAGTATTGTGTGAAGTGACGATTGTAAGCCAACTCTCTTTCTCCCTTGCTTGTTCATTACATGGGATTGTGTGAAGATGACCCTTCTTGCGACAAAACCACAATGCGGTTATGCCTCTAAGTCGTGCCTCAACACGTGGGAGATATAGCCGCATCGTGGGCGTTACAAATATGTGCTATCCGGCTTCTCCTCAGGCATCTGCAGCTTGGTCCAGTCATTAATAAAATCCACAAGTGCTTGAGATTTGATAGTTATCCGAGGCATATGTTTCAAACCATGGGGTCCAAGCTCACTGGCCCATTTGGCTACCCGACCTGTGGCTTCTCTGTTTTGAATAATATCCCCCAAGGGAGCAGAACTGACCACAGTGATGGGGTGACCAAAGAAATATTGCTTCAATTTACGACTAGCCATGAACACCCCATAAACCAGCTTTTGCCAATGTGGGTAACTCTGCTTGGATTCAACTAGTACCTCACTGACATAATAAACCGGCCGCTGAACCGGATACTCCTTGCCTGATTCCTTCCTTTCCACAACAATTGCCACATTGACGGCTCGGCTATTAGTAGCCACATATAACAACAAGGGATCCTTATCAATAGGAGCAGCAAGGATTGGCGCCTCAGCTAACTGTTTTTTCAAGGCCTCAAACGCCTGATTAGCAGCATCACTCCAAACAAAGTGATATGTTTTCTTCATCATCTGGTACAGAGGGATAGCTTTTTCGCTCAACCGGCTTTTGAACCGACTTGAGGCCGCAATACGACCCGCCAGACGCTAGACATCATTAATACACGCCGGCTTAGTCAAGGAAGTGATAGCTTTGATTTTCTCCGAGTTAGCTTCAATGCCCCTTTCAGAAACCAAAAAGCCCAAGAGCTTGCCCGCTGGCACACCAAAGACACATTTGGTCGGGTTAAGCATCATCTTGTAGACCCGGAGATTGTCAAAGGTCTCTTTCAAATCATTTATTAAGGTCTCTTTCTTCCTGGATTTCACAACAATATCATCCACATAAGCATGAACGTTACGTCCAATCTGGTCATGGAGGCAATTCTGAACACACCGCTGATAAGTCGCCTGGGCACTCTTGAGCCCAAAAGGCATAGACACATAACAGAAGGCTCCAAAAGAAGTGATGAAAGCTGTCTTCTCCAGTCCTTAACTGCCTTCTTGATCTGATGATAGCCAGAGTAAGCATCCAAAAAACTCAAATGCTCACAACCCGCTGTAGCATCAATGATCTGATCAATACGAGGGAGAGCAAAAGGATCAGCCGGGCAGGCTTATTTAAGGTGTGTGTAATCCACACACATCCGCCAAGTGCCGTTCTTTTTAAGCACCAACACCGGGTTAGCCAACCACTCAGGATGAAAAACTTCAATGATAAACCCAGCCGCCAAGAGCTGGGCCACTTCTTCACCAATGGCTTGCGCCTCTCTTCATTGAATCGACGAAGTAATTGCTTGACCGGTTTAAACTTTGGATCAACATTAAGAGTGTGCTCAGCGAGTTCCCTCGATACACCTGGCATGTCAGAAGGTTTCCACGCAAAGATGTCCCAGTTCTCAGGGATGAACTCGATGAGCGCGCTTTCCTATTTCAGATCCATATTCGCACTGATACTGAATTGCTTGGATGAGCCGCCAGGAACAAAGTCAACCAGCTTAGTGTCATCTGCCGACTTAAACTTCAACAGAGGGTCATGCTCTGTGGTTGGTTTCTTCAAAGGTGTCATATCCGCCGGGTCAACATTATCTTTGTAAAACTTCAACTCCTCTATTGCACAAACAGAGTCAGCATAAGCAACATCGCCTTCTTCACATTCCAAGGCTATCTTTCTGTTGCCGTGTACAGTGATAGTACCCTTATGACCCAGCATATTAAGTTGTAGATAAACATAACAAGGCCTTGCCATGAACTTAGCATAAGCTGACCGCCCAAACAAGGCATGATAAGGGCTCTTGATCTTAACCACCTCAAAGGTCAATGTTTCAGCTCTGAAATCATGATCATCACCGAAAGCCACTTCCAAAGCTATCTTGCCCACTAGATACGCCGACTTACCAGGCACCACGCCATGAAAGACAGTATTAGACGACTTAAGATCCTTATAAGTCAAACTCATACGACGGGAAGTACCATAGTAAAGGATATTGATGCTGCTGCCTCCATCCATGAGTACTTTAGTGAACTTGTACCCTCCAACCTGAGGTGCAACCACCAAAGCCAACTGACCCGGATTGTCAACCGGGGCGGGTGATCCTCGCGGCTCCAAACAATTGGATGTTCAGACCACCGCAAGTAGCGAGGGACCGCCGGCTCAATTGCGTTCACTGCCCTTTTACAAACCTTCTGGCCCCGTTTGCATAAACTCGTGGTGAACACATGATACTGACCACTATTGAGCTGCTTTGGATTACTCTGATAACCAGACTACTGCTGCTGATTCCCTTGACCAGGTTGCTGATTAAAACCACCTTGATTACCTTGGCCCTGAAAACCGAAATTTGAGCCGCCACCACCAAAGCCCGGTCCGTGAGAACCGGGTCCTGAGCCGCCATGCGGGCCATGATGGTCATGATAAAAACTAGAATTCCGGTACTCCTTAATAATGAAGCAATCTTTCCACATATTGGTAGCCGGCTTATCCGGGGTGTTATGCTTCAGGCAAGCATCACCGCCTCAATATTAAACTTTGGCCCGCTAAGCCGGGGTGCGAACGTCTTTCCCTTACGACGCTATTTGCTGTTCTGAGCATTGGTATTAGCCACAAAGTCTGAACTGCCGTCAGCCTTGCGCTTGCCATTATTACCCTAACCTGCCGTATGGATTTACAAATGTACCAAAACATCTATTGATGCGAACTACAAGAAAAGGTATAGGCAAATAATACTAGATCTAGGGATAAAAATGGAGCGAAAACGGTCGGAACTAGGTGTCGCCACTTCTGTTTTCATATTTTTTACAAAAGCGAAAACTAATACAGAAACCCTGAAAACAAATACGGAAACGAATACTAGCGGAAACGAAAATGGAGTGAATACAACACGAAGATGATGACAAAAGCGGAGTATTCATCGGAACTAAAGATTCCTTAAACCAAAGACAAAAAAAACAAGAAACCAACAAAGTTGCTCCATTAATAAGGTGATTACTAAATATTACTCCCTCCGTCCCATAATATAAGAACGTTTTGACACTAGTGTCAAAAACGTTCTTATATTATGAGTGTCAAAAATGTTCTTATATTATGGGACGGAGGGAGTATGATATATCATTGACTATATAATAGGATATGTCAGCAAATAAGATGATTACTAAATATTATGATATATCAATGACTATATAATAGGATATGTCAGTAACAAAGGCGTGCTTGCTTAAGGTTTAGGGATTCTGCTCGCGTGTTGTCATGCTTGATGTAGTAGTAGTAGTAATGTAGTTGGGCCATCTGGGCTACTTTCTCATGTGTAGGGCCTAATTGTGTGTTTGTTGGGCTACAAAATAGCCATGTGCTCATATTCAAAAAGCAATTTCCTATTAACAGAAACGAAAAATTCCATTTCCACGTCTGTTCCACCGGAAACATCATTCCATTTCCATTTCCATCTTCGCATAAAAATGCCATTTTCACTTCCGTTTTGCAAACTTTCATTTTCCCTCTCCATTTCCAATTTTTCACTGGAAAAGTAGAAAATTTCCACTCCATTTTCATCCCTAGCTAGATCCTGTATTGCTAATTGTGTTTTCTAAAAAAAAAAGGAAAATAGTTCAATACAGTTATTCAACAGAGGTATTGCAGTATTTTGTCACGGCAGTTTATGAATAAGTCGTATAGAGTAAGAACAGAGATGCAATGAAAAAGGATTTGTTTTTGTCATGAAGAAAGTACAATGGTTAAACATCAACTGAAAAATGTATAAGACACTACTCCCTCCTTCCCATAATATAATATGTTATTACATCCAATATCATGCCTTGTGAAACATATAAAAATTATATAAACTCCAGGGTGACATAATGAATCACAGAGGAACATTCTGCACGATTATGATTGCATAACTAACCATTCTGAATAGCCTTAAAAAACATTCTAAATAGACAAAGAGGAACATTCCAGAGATAGTAGCATTACAACTTACAATTTTCAAACAGTGAATCTGAATGTCCACAGATGAGCACGAGATCAAAAATCAAGTTCTAGACAAGGGTTTACGCAATAAAATAAATAGATCAGAACATTAGTACACAGAAAATTGGACCAATAAAACTGCAAAAATGAAAGATTCTAATAGGTAAAGGGGGGTAAAAGTTGCATCATATGACTGCTGTATCTAGCTCCATGGATCGTCCCATCCTTTGGGTCCCTCCCTCTTAACAAAATCTACAATAACCTCGACAGCCTCTTGCACCCTGTTGGAAAGAGCATGGTTTCCCCATTTTATTTCAACTTTCTCTGAATCTCCAAGTGCACGACAGAGTCTGCAGTGAAACATGTAACTTGATTATGTTACCATATTGGATCTGTATTTGCTCCATTTAGGTTTAGATTTTCACCTGTCTACAAGTGCCTTCTTATCAACATATTCAGGGACATACTCATCCGCCATTGAAAAAATAACCTGCAGATAAAACACTTAAAAGATGTAAAGTTCAGCAGCCATAAAAAGTCGGAAACTCGAAACTGAATTCATTTTGTGCACTTTGCAGCATACACTTAAATTCACAACATGCATTGAGGCAAAGAATTGAATTTTCAGAACACCGGTTCATAACCGTTTTAATCCAAATGCAGCTTAATTTCAAGTATCTTTGCATTGTGCCTTCATCTTATCGTAGAAATCAACTGTCATCTTTACATGTACACTGGTACCAATCCCTACAGATTCTAAGCTCCAAAGGAAGGGAGGCTTCTGGTGCATTGGGGCTGTGGTTAGCGCTTGTGGACCCACCTGTAAGTGGCTGGCTCATTCTGCTTTGTCAGGTCGGTATGTTGAGCAGTGAAAAATCGAGTACAAATGCCAAACTCCATACAAAGGGAGCTTTGTGGTGCATCAGGGCTGGAGGTATCGCATGGCCCTGGCTGTCAATCCGTGGAGAGCTTGTGTACATCTGATGGGCCCACCTGTGGGCATGAGTGGCGTGCATGTAAGGCTTTGTGTATTATGTGTTGTCGCTCGTGGGGTTTCGGTTCCGTGGGGCATGGGGAATAACCCCATGTGGTTGGCTCATGGGCATAGGGCTGCTCTTTGTGGCATTGTGATTGTGCGGGAGGGCTGTAGAGGTGCTTTGTTGCTGAAGGGAGCGGTGTCCACTACGCCGTTGACCTTCCGTGTGTCAGCACTACCTCTCATGTCCTGCTTGCTGAGGAGAGGGATCCGTTCATCAGCTGGGTAGGCCTAGGGCTGCATTGTCTTCTGACCTGAGGTTTGACGGGTAGAAGCGCAAAAAAAGAAGTGGACCCTATTACCGAAAAGCGGCTCGGCAAAGCACACGTCCGCTTCTAGTATAAATGCAAGCATCCAACTTTCCATGTCATAAAAGATAAAGCAGGGACAAACATGATGTTCAATACCTGATGAAATATTTTCTTAGCAAATGACTACTTAGTACTAATTTTCAAGATATTCCTTTCTTATCTCCACAGAAGTCATGAAGTGCTTAAGAAAAGCACCATGGTATATTTGTGTTGTTTATCTACCAATAAGTCCAGCTATTTGAAGTCCCAGATACTGTCATCGCACATAAAAAGTCAATGACATGCAAAGATTGTGTAACTTCATAGGAATACTGATAGGTTCTTTAATGAAAAAAAATGCCCAAAAAATCTTTGGCGATAGGATGGTGAAAACCGTTGATCAGCATAAAATTAAGGTCAAAAAATCGTGAAAGAATCACAAAGCTCCCTGCCATCAGAAGAGAATGGACAACTTGAATATTATGTTTACTATCATTCTTGGCAATGAAATCACTCAAGAACTTCCTGTTTTTTAAGTGATTTAACAAGATCAAATAGTAAAGAGGAACAATACCAGGCACTGTGTGGTTGACATATGACCAAGTCTCTGCTTCAGCTGATCTTCACTAAGATCAGAACTGAACATATCGTCATCACCCATGTATGCACAAAGGGAGTGGAACCTACAGAATTTGTATGTATAATTAGAATAAAAGTCAATGTAAAAATCCCTATAGAGATCATATTAACTACTCCCAGATAGATCCAAAAAGATAAAAGATATGCAACCAAAATATTTCGAGTTTGTGTCTCTCTTCCCTCTTCCGCATTGGCTTTTAGGGTCTGTCGCAGGTGATGTTTCTTAAGCTAATTGGCATGTTTCTTGGTCGATGGTTGTGGATTTCTCAAGACATTACCATCGATGAGTCTTGTTGACGTTCAAAAATGAACTTTCAACTAGGGATATCCTTCGCAACGTGGTTAGGGATGAGTCGGAGATGATGCGTATGGCGGCCTTATAGCGAAGATCACCGTACACTCAACAAAGTGACACGACGATGTTTTTTTTAACTAGGTTCAGTTACCTTGTGGGAGCCCGACCTACGTCCTATGGGAGGGTCGTCGAGAGTGGTGCCCGGCGCATGGAACACTTGTCTCCGCTTCCGAGTCCCACGACTCCTGACTAATGGGACTTTCAAGGTCCCTCAAACTCCGCATTTTGGCCTTCCTAACTCTCCTGAGAGAGCTAGACAGGGAGAGTGACCCTCCTCTTGAGTTTACTCAAGCGAGGAGTGACTTACATGCTCATGGGAGGCCATATAGAGCCTAGGAATCCTTGACAAATGACCAAGGCTACCCTTGAAGTAAGGAGGGTAGAACTACATAATTTTGCATCCTTTGGCCCATATGCCTCTAGTTGGGCTAGGAGGTGGATTGTAGCACACTAAGGAGAGAATCCCTACACTATTTGGAGCTTCCTTGGTGTAACGCCCCGTCCAACTCACCGGTCACCCACCGTTGCCAACCACTACGCGTGGCTACACCTAGGATCTAGAGTGGCCCCACAGACCAACACTAGTCTTTCCTGCGCACTTTGTCCTCACTCGTGCGCACCCCGGATCAACTTCCCAGTCGATCACCCATCCTCAAATTGCCCCAAGCCAAGCACGCTTAACTTTGAGGTTCCTTTCAAATGGGTTCCCAGAAAAGAAGGTCCACCTTATTGATATTAGTTTATCATTCCTATTAAGCCGAGATGTCACAGACACCCCCACTCAAAGGAATCGACATCCCTGTCGACCCAGTAGGAACGTTCGCTCTTGGCACACATCTGTGCGTCCAGTCCGGCACATGCGTCATGCCATGTGCCACGACGGGCCACACACGCCATGCACCACTGGCCCGCGTAGCTGACCCGCACACGCCCGTGTAACCGAGAGGGTCATCTATGATACCAGTTGTAACACCCCAGTTCCTGGTCGTTGCGCTTGGCTACCACCTAGGATCTAGACTGGCCCCACAAACCAACACTACGTCTTTCCTGCGCACTTTGTCCTTACTCATGTGCACCCGAGATCAACTTCCCAGTTGGTCAACCATCCTCACATTGCTCCAAGCCAAGCACGCTTAACTTTAAGGTGTTGAAGTCTATATGTGGATTGCCTAGCCCTTTCCATCAGTTCGGACTTTTGGTTGCGTTGGTTAGTGCATTAAGCTTAACATGGTATCAAAGCCTAAGATCTTGAGTTCAAGTCCTTGCTTTCACAATTTATCAAAAAATTGTTGTTGCCCCTCTCTCTGTCCACGTATAGGCCTCTTGAGCCATACCTGTGAGTCTATTCACGTGTTGACTTCCCCACGTCACACGTGAGAGGGGGTGTTGAAGTCTGTATGTGGATTGCCTAGCCCTTTCCGTTAGTTCAGACATTCGGTTGCGTTGGCTAGTGCATGAAGCTTAACATAAGGTTCCTTTCAGATGGGATCCCGGAAGGGAAGGTGCACCTTATTGATATTAGTAGTCAATCATTCCTATTAAGCCGGGATTTTCGTGGAGATATATTCGTCCTCAGAAATATTTGTGGGAATTCGGGCTCCTTCCGCAAGTTTTAGTCATATTTGACTAGAAAATACCTTGCAGGAATTTGTGTGCCTCTGCAAATTACATAGTCGGATTGGATTCCCCAAACATCTTGCGGGAATTCGGGGCATCTCGGAATTTTTTATGGAGTCAAGAACGACTCCTAACATACTTTGCAAGAATTATTGACCATCTACCACATATTCTCATCTTTGAAGAATATGCTATGGGAACGTGGAGCTCGACCATGGTGAGCCCGCGCTTGGCATAGTCCTGTACTATCAGGTACAGCTTGGTGATTTCCTTGCTGCCGGCCGGGGTGTACTTCGAGCTCCAGGAATTGCGCTATCTTGGTGGAACCAGGGTGAAGGCCTCGATGAGTCAGGATATTGGCAGATTGCCGAGCTTGATGTCCGTGATGTAAAACCATTCTTCCTGCCACTTCTTGTTGGATTCGACCAACTCTCCGTCGAGGTAACTGGATCCGGCCTACCTTGGTGATGGCGGCACCCCCGCACTCGCAGGTCTCTGTCACAATGGTCTGGAGCTTGACCGAGGAGTAGCAACATCAAAGGCCAAAGGGCGGCTCGAAGCCGAGAAACAACTCGCGCAGGGCCATGAAACATGTTATATGGAGGATGCCATTCGGGGTCAAATGGAGGAGTTGGAGGCCGTAGTAAGTGGAGAAGTTCCCTAAAGAAGGATGAAGAGGGAACACCGAACCGCGAAGAAATGGGATAAAGCATACCCGCTCGCCGCCACGCGGGCGCGGAACAACCTCGGTGACACCTTTCCCGTTCGCGTTGGTCGTCACAGCGAGCGACGCTCAACGACTTCAGACGGCGGCAGGTGCCCAGCTCGATAAGGTGTGTGAGATGCCCTTCGGTGGCAGTGGACGTCATTCGCTTGCGCTTGGTGTCTGATGCAACCTTCAACTTCCCCTTGTTGTCTCGACCCACGGAGGTGCCCCTCGGCCTCTGGGTCTTCACTGGCTTGGGAGGCATGGGGGCAAGATTGCGTGCGTGGGCGGTGCGAGATGGAATGAGTGGAAAGCTTGGAGATTGAGCAGCAGCAACAACGACAACAATGGAGGCGGAGCACTTAAAAGAGAGACGGAGAAGAACAAAAAGGGCCAAGTGCAGAGACCCCTTGGTGGTTTTCCCTTATAAACACCAGACGAGAAGGAAGCAGTGCAACCTCGTCGTGACACGCAGCAGGTTTAGCCTCCCAATTCCCAATTATCCCACGCTTAATGCGCGCGGGGATTGAGGCATTTAATAACGCCGGCGTCCGAGACGTGTCATCCAGTCATGTCATAATGACTGACGGGACGTGGCTTAGATGGGCACCATGATCCCACACACACGTCACGTTGACTGACGCCCAATCTGACAATGGTGATTCGGTTCGCCCTGTTGGACCAGCGCCTGGTCCGGCCCGTCCATAGGACCCGACCTCTGGCTTCCAAAAGATTTCACAAGTACTATACAGGAAATCGGCCTATGGAAGCCACCATGAGAAGACTTCACCGTGGGCGGCTACATACACCGACAATTCAAGAATAGGGGAGCTTCATGAACCAACTTCCACTCTGACAAGCTAATAAGGTCGGCGCCAGCAGATCGACCCCAACCAAGAAGCAGTCGGATCTGAAGACTAGTTTCGGGGCTACTTACGGTGTTACGGCCTAGGGGTGCCTCACCTTACCGGAAGCTGGCCTGAGTAGACCAGCCTGGGCCCCCATAGGTCGGTTATGTCATGGGCAATCAGCCCGACCCATGGCTCTACAATCATAATGGGCCCAGAAGGCTTGGAGTACAAGACAAGGCAACCAACATCCAGTGGACTCCTTACCAACTTAGACCATGTAACCCTAGACCATGGTACGCATATAAGCTAGGGCTAGGCTAGTCAAATAGACACAACAGACCCTAGAGCTTTCTTCAATCCCTCGATCTTTGTAACCCCTATACAGATAATATCATGGCGAGGTGCGGTATTACCTCTTCTACGAGGGCCTGGACCTAGGTAAAACTCTGCCCTTGTTACCATCCGATCTACTCCTCTGGCCGAATACCCTATCAAGGAATCTACCGGAAAATACTCCGACAATGCTGCAGTTGCTACTTATGAGCACAGGTCTTGGACTATCAACAGGCTCTTCTCACTTGTCATGAAGAGTTGTTTGTCTAGACTCGGTGCTTTGATAATGATACTCATGCTGCAATTGTTCTCAGGGCCAGT
Source organism: Aegilops bicornis (assembly GCA_021605145.1). Lineage (NCBI taxonomy): Eukaryota > Viridiplantae > Streptophyta > Magnoliopsida > Poales > Poaceae > Aegilops > Aegilops bicornis. Next base: position 346,019,937 of record CM038670.1, read on the forward strand.
GTTCTACCTTAGTTTTCCTCTGAGTTTATGGCCTCACTAACGTCTTCAAGATGTGGACCCATCTTCAATAGTGCTATCAGCCCTCTGGTGACGCCCAATACTAGTAGGTGGATCGCCACGAGCATGCTCTTAAGCAGGGTGACTCCACTATTGATGATTTCTTCCCGCATTACTGGTTGTGCGTCATGCAAATGCCGCCATGTCATCAGGTTAGACTTGGAGTTTCAGCCCGTCTACTAGTTCTTGTCTCGGCTCCGTAAGGAGTTTGAACCGAGGCACGCTCAACTATTTGCTCATGGTCGTGTTTCTCTTATGGAGGTGCTTTCTGAGATTCGTGCTAAGGAGACTCACCTAGATGGTGTTGGTTTACTTGAGCTCACCTTTCTACGCCCTTTCTTTGCGCAGCTCTTTCTCGCTCTAGTGCTCCGCCGCTCCTACCCACTCCTCCTGGTGGTGAGGGTCGCTCTCGTACTGATTGCGGCTACTGTAACAGAGATGGTCTCCCTGGGTCAGATTGCTTTAAGAAGCAGTTGCACCTGCGCAACAGGGAGCGCAACTCTTCTTCTGGGATCCGTATTTTTACTCCGACACACTCGGTTGTCTCTCTGACTGAGCAAGATATCTTTAATTAGCATCTGCTTGCCGCTTCAGGTTCTTCTTCGATGGGTGCTGCAGGTTCTATGGCAAATGCTTCTGACACTAAGCGATCACCATCTACACGGTCAGGTTTATCCCCGTGGGTTCTAGATTCTAGAGCTTCCTTTCATGTCTTTTGATTCTTCCACCTTGTCCTCTCTCAGATCTCTCAATTCTCTTGTTCATGTTCTCACAGCTGATGGTACACTTCTTTCTGTTGCTACTCGAGGCACTCTTACACTTTTTTTTGTTCCTGATGGCATGTCCTGCCGTATTCTTCATTCTCTGTATGGCCTTAAGCAAACCCCTCATGCCTATTTTGAGCATTTCACCTCTGTGGTGATTGTTGTTGGTTTTCCGGCAAGTGTTCATGATCTTGCACTGTTTGTTCACATTTCTGCTAGTGGTTGGACTCTTTTTCTTCTATATGTTAATGACATGATCATCACCGGTGAGGACTTGAATACATTGCCTTTGTGAAGATATGTCCTAGTGAGCAGTTTCTTATGTCTGATCTTGGCCCTCTTTGCTACTTTCTTGGGATTGAGGTTTCTTCTACCTTTGATGACTTCTTTATTTCCCAAGAGAAGTATAGAGACTCGGATGGAGCTCAATGTTCACCTCCGTGCTTCCGATGGTAACCCCTTGTCTAATTCGACGCGTTATCGGCATCTTGTTGGAAGTCTTGTCTATCTAGTTGTCACTCGTTCGAATATCTCTATCATGTTCATATTTTGAGTCAGTTTGTTTTTGTTCCTACTTCGATTCACTATACTCACCTTCTTCGCATTCTACGATGTGTTCATGGCACGATCTCTCACTGTATTTTCTTTTCCCATTCTAGTTCGTTACAGTTTCAGGCCTATTTATATGCTACGTGGGCTAGTGATCCTTCGGATCGCGTTCACTTTCTTCTTATTCTCAGTGGTTCTCTCATTGCCTAGAGAACGAAGAAAGCAGTGCGATTTCACGGTCGAGTCACGAGAGGCTCAGTTGCGAGCTATGGCTCTTTTGACAGCAGAGGTGTTTCTGTTACTACACCTACTCCCCTCTTGCCAGACAGTACAAGTGATATCAATATTGCATACGACCATGTGAAGCATGAGCTCACCAAGCATATTAGTGTCTTGATGCTTCTTCTGTGTGCGCTCGTGTGCATGATGAGGTTATTGCTCTTCAATATGTGCCTTCCGAGTTAAAATTGGCGGATTTTTCTTTATGAAGGCCCAGACTACAGCACATCATGGATTTTCCCTCTCTGAACTTAGTGTTGTGGATCCACCCTGAGTTTGGGGGGGGGGGGGGTGTTAAGAGTTATAGTATGTTTCCATGTGTTGAATCAAAGAGAAGCTCATTCAGAGTTGTGCTTAGTGGCTAGGTGGTTTGATGTGTGTGGCGCCTTGACTCCAGGCAACGCCGAGCTCATCTTCTAGGTCTACCACATGGGTTGGACCCTATGGGCCTCATTACTGGAGATGGGTAGGGCCCCTAACGGTTCAACACTCCCCTCAAGATGGGTGGTAGATATCTATCAACCCCATCTCATCACATGCCAAGTTGCAGTCCTTTGTTCCTAGTCCCTTTATCAAGCAATCTACATTTCTGCTGGCCAAAGCTAATATAAGCAAGGCTGATGATCCGAGCATCAAGTTTCTACTTAATGAAGAAGCGATCAATTTCCACATGTTTTGTTCTATCATGTTATGGGATATTGGCACAAAGACATTCACTTCTCTGTCTAGGCCACCTCGATGCCAAGTAAGTTTTAGATCGCCCAAATCCTTTACCTCGAATTTCTTGCCCGGACACACCTTCATTCTCTTCATTTCCTCATCATCTCCAGTGATGATAATATCATCAACATACACTGCAAGAATGGTGATCTTACCAGTGTGTCTATAGAACACCGTGTGATCACCATTACGTTGACCATATCCCATATCACAAATTGCTCGTCTGGACCTATCAAACCATGCCCTCAACGATTGCTTCAGTCCATACAAGGATTCCTTTAGCCTGCATACCTTCCCTGTAGTTTGTTCCATATCAACACCTGGTGGTATCTCCATGTATACATCTTCATGCAAGTCACCATGTAAGAAGGCATTCTTGACATCCAATTGGTGCAATTTCAACCCAAAGTTTGCAACACAGGAAACCAATATCCTTACTGTGTTCATCTTTGCCACCAGAGCAAATGCCTCGTCATAGTCAACTCCAATAGTTTGACTATATCCTCCAGTGACCAATCTAGCCTTATACTGTTCCGCCTTCCCCTCAGGATATGCTTCACAGTATAAATCCACTTACAACTCACTCCTTTCCTTTCTACCGAGAATGTGGTTAGCACCCACGTCTTGTTTTTCTTCGGTGCTCCCAACTCCTCTATCATCGCTTCACGCCACCTCGGCACTTGCTTTGCAGTCATCCAATCCTTTGGGATTGACACAGTTTATAGAGAGGCAACACATGCTCTATAGGAAGGAGACAAAGCCTCATAAGACACAAAATTACCAATGGCATGGTCATCAAAAACATCCCGCGGTAGAGCCTTCCTTGTCACTTTACCCTTCCTTACTACTTCACGTGTCCCCTTTCACAACACAATAGACAGTTCCACTGCGTCCTACTCCCCTGCACTTTTGGCTCATCACTGCCTTGTTGCTCCCAATGCACTTGTAGTTGTCGTTGTGAGTACACCAGTGGATTCTTCTGCCACCGGTACCAAACAGGCACCTGGAGAGTACCAATCAAAATTGTAGCCACTATTGGCTAGACCTGAACATGCACATCATCATCAGTTAGTGCCCACAGAATCACCCTAGGTATGAGATGTAGCCTTCTCCCCCTCTTGACCATATTTCAAGAGTGTAGGTAGTCAAGCTCTCCAAACAACAAACCTATCGGCTCACAATAGAATGGCTCAGACTCCCTGAAGGTGACATCAATGCTGACAAATATGCGTTTCTCAGAGGTACAACAACATTTATACCCATGCTAACTAGAAGAATAGCCTAGAAAAACACACTTCATTGCTCGCGGATCTAGCTTCCCAGTATTAGGTCGGCGATCTCAAACAAAACATATACTGCCAAACAACTTTGGGGGAACAACAAACATTGTTTCTCCAAACATCAACTCACACAAACATTTCATGCCTAGTATCCTTGATTGTATGCGGTTGATCACGTATGTATTTATCATAACGGCTTCACTCCACAAGAATTTGGGCACATTCATCGTATACAGCAACGACTAAGCAGCCTCAAGAATATGTCGACTCTTCCTTTCTGCCACTCCATTCAGAAGGGGAGGTGTCTGGACATGAAGTTTGATGAAGAATAACAAGGAGACCCAAAAGGTGTTATTCACATACTTTGTGCCATTGTCAATCCTAAATCACCTACACCTAAAATTGATTCTTCATAAGGACATGGAAATTTTGAAAACAGCTAAACACCTCATTCTTAGGACACATCAAATAAATCCAGGTCATACGAGAATAACAGTCGATAAAGGTAATACAATATTTCATACCATTCACTAACACCACTGGGCAAGTCCGTGCATCCGAATGAATAAGCATAAAAGGAGATATGCTCCAAAGCCCCTTACTCACATATGAGGCTTTTGTGTGTGTAGCATATTCGCAAGCATCACATGTCAACTTGCCCTTGCCTATTCCACACATAACATCCGAAAATATTCTAGTCATCTTGTCGAAAGATACATGCCAGATCCTACAATGATGGATAATGATACGCTTCTTCTTGTCATCCATGGTCGCGGCGGACACCCTAGTCCACATACCAGAGCCCCCTACTCCTGGTGCTAGTCCAGATCGTCTGCCTCATCTATCACTCTTGAATCATGCAACCGAACTTGTTAAGAATCACACGACAATCTATCTGATCAATCAGAGCACTCATTGAGAACGAATTGACAGGAAAAGATGGCACATGTAACGCCGAGCATAGGGAGATGGTCTTGCACTTTAGTGTGCCAAACCCTACGACGGGTTGTTTTGTACCATCGGCAGTTTGTATAGTGCCTATGTGAGTAGGCGGATGCTTGTTGTAAGACTCAAACACCGAATTTACCCATGACATGCCTAGATGCTCCAAAGCCTAGAACCCACTCCGAATCAGTTCTATGAAGCAGCAATTGTGGCCTTTTCAGTGTCACCTTCATTTGTATAGATAAAATGAGCCGAACTTGGTGTTGCTTGGCATTCAGTGGTAGCAACAGTCATTGTTGTCCCTCTACCAATTTGCTCTACTTCCTTGCTAGCCACAACGTTCCCATCCTCCTCAATGACCTCTACCTCTTTGACATCCCTGATGAATGTTGCCGTGTTCATCATGCGAGCCACCCATGCCCGCGCAACGTCAAAGGACACTTGCCGGAGGCCAGCGTGTCTGTGACATAGCTTCCTCCTTGATGGCAGCAAGCAGGGCATCCTCCGAGTCTCTGCTTGCCGAGGCACGCAGCCCCCAACACCTGCACCGAACTACACCTCCGCCTCCTCTTAGCACTTCATCTCCTATGTGCCTTCCTCCTTCCTCTGCGTTACACGAACATCCATCGTTCGGCCGCACCGAATCCATGACACTGGTCTTCTCCACCAAGTCGTTGAACGTTGAACACATACACGACCTCACCAACTGCCATCTTCCGTTATGCGGAGCATCCTAAGGTCATCCCCACGGACATGTCATCATCACCCAAGACACCAAGTGGACCGATGACAAGAGCTCGTGCAATAGCTATCGCAACCGAGGTTAACTCTCTCCTTGTCGAACTTCCCTTCGAATCACATGAGACATGGCTACTATCTCAAATGGAGACACTTTGTGTGCTCAGGTACCAAGGAACCAACCATGCAGAAGCCAAGGAACAAGGCCAAGCAATGGCGGAGGAAGATCGTGAAGGAGAAGAAGGAAACGGGACAAGTCTGCACTTGCCCGGATGATCAGGACCCTGGTTCGGACAATCCGGCCAATGCTCGGACGATCCAGACCTCTGTCCAGACGATCCGATTACGCGTCCCGAAGACACAGGAAGGCCGAGCCCGAAGCGGGATCATCCAGGACCCCGCACGGATCATCCGAAAGAAGCCTGGACGTCCGGACAAGGTCCCGGACATCCAGCCTGACGACTGTTGATTCGACCCTGCCGGACCATCCGAGTGACTACCCAGATCATCCGGGTACCCACCCTGACGTCCGGCCTTGCCTGCGCGCAAACCGGCCATGTGGCCATGTATCTCCCCAACTACCTCTCTATTCCGCCCTAGACTATAAATAGACCTTCCCCTCCTCTTTCTAGGGTTAGCAAAGCATATGAGATGAACTAGAGAGTTTTGCTCCTTACCATACCTCTCGCATGGAGACCAAGGCCTCCTAGGCGAAGATCTTCCAAGTGGATATCAAGGCCTCCCTTTGTGAAGAAGACTACCCCCTTCAAGACCTCAACACTCCCAAGCTGGGAAGAACTATCTCCCCTTTTACTTTCCTCTTGTTGGATTTGGATCTTGAACCTTGTATGTGTGTGCATTTAGTGGATGTGTGACCTTGGATCTTGTCTTGAGTGTTCCTCTCTTTTTGTTTTCCTCATGATTTTCAGCATTTTCCCACATCTTGGATCGAGCATAGGTTGATTCACATCTTGGGAGTCAAATCAACCCCCCCCCCCCACTTTGTAGCCTATTTTTGTTGCTTTTTGTCCCAACTCGAAAATCCCACCAAAAATAGCCCTCCCAATTTTTTTGTATTTTGTTAGTTCTTATGAGATTTTGTTGTTTTTGATCCATGAATTTGTTGTTTGGCAAGTGGATCTAACCTTCGCTCACCATCCCTCGCCATCCCCATCACGAAATCCACCCCAAAATCTGTCCAAAACTTTTGTGTTCATCCCAAGCCCAAATCTACCACGGTTGACCCCGGACGATCCAGACACGCTCCCGGACGATCCGGTCATTTACTCAGATGATCCGGAACTCCACCCGGATCATCGGCTTCGGCTGATGAAACTGCATTAAGAAAAACACAGATCGGCCACCACCAATTCTTCCACATCCTCAGCCACCTTTCCACCACCATTAGCCTTCCGTAAAAGCCCAGCCGACCACCAACCACATCTTCTGCTACCAACCCATTTTGACCCATTTTCTTTGAGATTTTGAGTTGTGTTTCTGTTTCCTAAGATGTTTCGGCTAATTAGGGATGTTTCGACATCAACAACACCGCCACTCATCATGGCCACATATATGACATTGACAACGACCCCTTCACCACTTGACACAACGATCGTAAGCAATGGCGGTAACTTCGACGACTTCATTGTACATTTTCTTGCCATTGCATTGATAACCCTGAGCCGTTTGCGAAGCTTGCCCACCGGGACTAGCCATTTGAGAATTGTCGGGCCACATTACTTGGGCACTTTAGTGATACATACGCCGCATAGCTTCCTAGCGTGCTCATATCTTGTTATCATCTCTTGTGTCACAAGTTACTCCCGTGCATATATCATTGCTATCTTGGATCGTGCATTTCGCATAAGTGGCAAAAACATCATACATAAAAAAATAAGCTTTTAAGCAAAAGAAAAACAAAGCAAAGAGCTTCTAAGCAATAGCATCGAGCCACATTGCACGCCATTGATCATCACAGACCATACATACATAGCATACTTGGGATAGAAAGACAAACCGTTTTGTTTCTCATAGGTTGTGCACAAGTACGTATCTCACCCATTTGAGCAATCGTGCTAGCGTCTCTTCTAGTATTCGTGCAACACAAGCTTTTTCCATGGTAACACATTTTGTGCTCATTCCTTGGTTGTGCAGATCCCATTTACCTTCCGTGTGTTAGTTCTAAGTGATATCATAGGTTTTGATCTATTTGCTTTGCATGCAATTTGTGAATCTTTTTCAACATTATCAATTTCTTAACACTTGCTTGAATTTTGTGCCATTCATCCTAATCAAGCTCCTTGATAAGCATTACTTGTGTAGGTGTGAGATTGATAAGATCTGGTACCAATTTTACTATCTCTATAATACCATCTTGAGTGATCATTGATCCATCTTCAACATCAGAAAAGGTAAATTTGGTATTGTTCTTCTCAAATTTTCACTCACATTTGCTCGGGCCTTGTGATGGATAGCCCAAGGACGTCAAACCCGCCCTTCGACGACAACGAAGACGCCGACAACTTCGTCACCAAAACTCACCACTTTGCTCTACTACAACGAGCCATGCATCAAGCAAATGAAGCCTTGAGTGATAGCATTGATTAATTCGCAACCGACTTGCGCCAATCCGAAGCAAGAAATCGGGACTATCATGACGCGAAGTTGTCCACTCAAATGGAAGAGATTCGTGCAATCTTGGTCACACACACCTCTTCAACATCTTCATCATCAAGAAGGCAACATTCAAGCCACCACTCTTCGGACACCTCTTCCGATGCAAGTCTACCACGACCTCGTTCTCATCTTGAGATGACCATCAAGATCATCTGGCTTCACAAAACCCATTCCTTGGCAATGGATTACAAGACCACCTTCGTGAGCGCGAACGACGTCGTCGACAAGAACAAGACGCCCTTGAACAAGAGCAAGAGTGACAACGTAAACGCCATAAAGAGCAAGACGACGACGTCCTACGGCAAGAACAACAACGCCGTGAGGACCAAGCGCTTGAAGCACAATGAGCTCTAAGCGAATCCACTTGCGCCATGGATGAGCGCAATAAAAGAGTGCGTGAACAAGAACAAGCCCTATGACAAGAGCGACAAGATGAAGATGCTCGCAATGAGGAACGCCATGAAATGAGGCAAAGAGCAAGAATCCCTCGGCCCCGACATCAAGCTAGTCATGAGAAGCAAGAAGTTTAAGAGCCTCCTCCACGCCAAGAGCGACATCACCAGCGCAACCATCATAATGAGGAGCAACGCTATGGCAAGCTCAAGTTCACCATGCCTAAGTTCTCCGGAACCACGGACCCCAAAGACCATCTCTAATGGGCCTTAAAAGTGGACAAGATATTTCGTCTTCACAACTATGAAGAGGAAAAGATCACGATGGCCTCCCTTGAGTTCCAAGACTATGTTCTCATTTGGTGTGAACAAGTTGTTGAGACGAGAAGGGAACAAGGCGAGCCACCGATTTCTACTTGGAATCAAATGAAGGAAATCATGAGAGCTAAACCGTGCCTACACACTACAAGTGATCTCTTCAAGAAGCTCCAACTTCTCAAACAAGGCACAAAGTCGGGTTGAGGACTACTACCAAGAGATGGAGATTGCCATGATACGAGCCAACGTAAAGGAAGACGGGGAGCAAACAATGGCGAGACTCTTGAATGGCCTCAACCACCAAGTCAAGAAAATTGCGGATTTCCAACAGCATTCCAACCTCCTCGGGCTCGTGCACCAAGCAACCAAAGCGGAGCGACAAGTGCAAGATGACTACAAGTACTCCAAGTACTCATCAAGACCTTATGGCTCCAACATTCAAGTTTCTAAAACTCCGGCGCCTGACTCGAGCTACACCCACTAGCAGTGGAGCCTCAAGCTCCAAGCAACCTACGACATCTTTGAGTCGTCCCTCTACAGGCAACTACAAGCCAAGAGCTTCATCATCTACAACTCCTCCAACGGATGCTACCGCCAAGACAAGTTTCATCTAATGTTTCACTTGCAAAGGCCGTGGCCACAAGACATTCGAGTGCCCCACAAGACGCACCATGATCGCCAACGATGACGGCACCTATGACTCTATGAGCGATGATGAAATGGAAGCCTTTAGCAATGTCCACATTTCTCCCAGGTAGCTACACGCAGCAGTTAGCTTTTCTCCTCGAACAGCCGCCCGCAGCAGCAATGTCCCCTTCTTCTCCCCCTGGTGAGCAGCTGCACACAACAGTAGCTCCCAGCAACAGCAGCAGCTCAAACCGCTGCCTCTCTTCCCTTCCCAATCAGCAGCAGCCAGCAGACACAGGAGCAGCACCCCTCAGTGGCAGCAACAACAGCAGTAGCAGTGCATTCTAGCGAATTCAGCAGCAGCAGAGCCGCATCTCCTCTTCCTCCTCTGTCGCGCAGCCACAGAGGTACCAGCAGGCAGCAACTGCACTTGACACCCGTGCCAGCCGGCACTTTTCCTAGCTCCGGCACCGCCGTCCATGCAGCTCCCGTGCATACAGCCGGGCCCACGACTTCCCCGCTTGCAACAAATAATCACCGACAGCCAAGTCAAAAGTACAAGAAAAAACATCTCCCCATACACTACCACAACATCCAAATTCTTCCTTACCCAACGCATCACCCTCCATGCCCCCACTGCCGGTGTGGTTTTCATGATCTGCACCAAGTTCCTGACAGATGTCAAGTGGGATGTGCTGATGCTCAGGTGGGCGCCTGCTGCTGCTGCTGCTCCTTCGTCTTCCCCGGCACTGGCCCAAGCTCACAGCAGTCGTCTGATCCAAGATGTGCTGCTCTTCTGGCCACCATCAGGACCAAAGCTTGAAGTGGTGAAGGGAGGAGGTTGTAGGCTGTAGCATTTTCAGGCCACACGCTGCGCCCACGAGGCATTTGCTTTAGTCAGTCCTGCTGGACAAGGCCATCTGTCATGGATCAAGTGATCACAGAAGTGCCCATCCGGTTCCCGACAGAGACAATGACAGCGGCACCCCTCTCTCTAGCTGTCCCTTTCGCTCTCGTCCAACTGTGATAGTTGGCGAGTTAAGGGTTCAGAAAGAGAAATCGTTTTCTACTGCATGTGACCGGCCACAAGGCTGAGGTTGCCCTTTGCTGAGGTCAGCCTTAAGACTTACCCTTACGCCACAATGAAGATAGCTGGCATAAAGCCCTCATGGTCGGGCTTATTTTTGCCTTGGAGATACTCAAAGTATGATATGACCATGGTCATTAACTCATGCTCATCTAACTCTTTATGCATTCTTGAGCATATATAGCCGTCATATGTATCATTAACAATAGTGGTACCTCTCGTAAACTTTCATAATTACCTACGGGTACAGAGTATTGTTACTATGGACTTGTGTAAATTGAGCATGAAAATTAGTACCTGTAGGCAGTAATTGGAGCATCTGAATTTGCTTCTCTGGGCATCAAATCCATTCCACGGCCCGCACTAATCATTTTCGCTGCCAGATCTATCATTTCTCCTGTTTCTGGAAGAGTTGCCCTATACTCCCTGTCACTTACTGGGGCCTGAATAAAAGATCATTGTAGAATTTCTATCAAGATACTATTAAGGTGTTATATTAATTACAGCAAAAGCAATTATTATCAACACTTTACAAGCTGATCAGTTGCTTCTGTCCTTAGGTGTGAGAATATCATGTGCAATACTCGGGGAACAAGAATATGGACAGGAATACTCGGAGACCAAAAATCCTTCTGTGCAATACTCGGAGGACAAGAATATGGACAGGAAAATTATACCTGCAAAATTACCCCAGAAACTGCTTTGGAACATGCAAAGTTTGTCTGCATGTAATGTATAATATCCTGGCATTCATAAAAGTGTCCATGTTATCTCATACTATAGACCATAAAATAGTGCAGTATCTACTGTAACAGCATACCTGGCAACCAGTGCTGTGACCGAGCAGTATTACTCCTTCAGAATTATCTTTATTTATCAAGTAGCCGATGAGCTGATCAAGTTCCAATGCATCCTTGCAAAAGAAAAGCGATCAACACATAGACTAAATCAAGCAAAGAGAAGCAAAAAGGAAAAATCAATCAAACGTCAATCTAAGCAAAACTGGTTGTATCACTACTGCCACTGATTGTCCTCATGTATTCTTATCATGCTGCATTGCACTAAAAAAGTCAAAGGTAAAATCAGAAGGTTTGATGAATAATGCAGTATGTCATCAACACAACTGTCATACAATGCTTAGTTCATATGCCAAAATAAAAGGCATCTTCTATTGCAAACATGACCAGGGAGCGTTCTCCCCACGATACCCGATTCCTATTTTTACAGACGTCCAACCCATGGTTCTGAACTGAAATTCATATTCAACCAAGATTCAGGAAATGGCAGGTAAGTTCTTGAGCATGCACTGTACTTGCATATACATAATATGAACATTTTTCGGTTTAAGAGAACAGCTCATAGGTAGGCTCTGACCACCTAGCCTTCCATGCAGTGAATCCTGGTTGAAAGAACATGTGATGCCCCCATGTTTGGTTTTGGTAGTTAATGACAATCCCTATGGACTAATGGTTGCCTTCAGTTATATTTGAAGGATTTGTCCATAGGCTTTTCTTAAGTCCATGTGTTGGTTTCAAGGAGTTTATGTGATGACCAAAGTGCTATTCAAGGAATTGTCCAGAGATTGGTCATGTAGAAGACATGATACAAGGTTGATCAAGACCAAGTCAAAGAGTGAATCAAGTTGATGTACCGAGAGGGATCAAGTGTTCCATGGTATGGTAAGCATTGTCCATTACGCTTTGTGTACTAACCCATGGTCTACGTGAGAGTTTTTATGTGGGGTTAAGCATGTTTCCATGGGCTTGCGTCAAGAGGAGTTCTCATACAACCCATGGAGGATGACATCAAGTGGTGATCGTCATCAAGATTGTAGTGTGCAAGTTCAAGTGGAGCATCACGAAGAGATCATGCTTGAAGCTTGTCGTCCAATGTGGTGACAATGGACTTGTGAAGATGTTCCGATGTGTGGCTCACCCATAGTGGAGTATGGGGGAGCAATCTACTAGTCTTCATCGAGCCAACGCAATCAAGAAAGGTGGCCCAACTTGAGAGAGTCAAGATCGTCATCATCTAGCTAAAGTGGACTATGTGCAAGGCAAAGGTTTGCCCGTGATAGGATTTCTATTTTACCGGTCTAATGGTGGTAGTTGGGAGACCGGGTTATAGGATCGATTGCTGTACTATCAAGGGGGGCTCTCAAGTTAGTAGCTTGATCGTATCGTTCGTAGAGAGCTCAAACCATTGCATCCTTGCATCATCTTTCTTGGTTCTTGTTTGGTGTTTCTCTTTGTGAGTTTTAGAGCTTATGGTCATCTTCATGACAAGCTCGAGTTCATAAAAAACGGAGTTCATATATGCATCTTCTATGATGTTTTCGATGTTGGAGTTTTTGCCTGTTCTTCATTCATAGAGGTTTCACATCTCTATCTCTTAGGCATACTCCCTCTGCCACTTCTTACTATAACCGATCGCTGTTGGATAGTATTTTTCGTCATCTGTCCAACAAGCTTGAGTTTGCTCAATTCGGAGCTCATTTACAGAAGTTATGACAGCTTCATGCACTAGCCAACGCAACCAAAAGTCCGAACTAATGGTAAGGGCTAGTGCAATCCACATATACTGTAACACCCCCTCTCACGTGTGACGGGGAAGACAAGTCAACACGTGCAACCGGAAGAGAGCGACGGCGCGCGAAACTCACGTATGACTCAAGAGGCCTATACGTGGACACAAAAGGGGGGCTACGAGCAATTTTTGAATAAATTGCGAAAGCCAGGACTTGAACTCAAGAACTTGGCTCTGATACCATGTTAAGCTTCATGCACTAGCCAACGCAACCAAAAGTCCGAACTGATGGAAAGGGCTAGTGCAATCCACATATACTGTAACACATCCATCTATTTTGCTTAGGCCTTTTGTTGCTCTCTAGCGGTAGTACCGCCTTGGCGGCAGCGATCGCTTCTGCTGGTACTTCAGCAGTTCGATCTTGTGGGCACTACCCTTTTTCGGCTTCTTATTTGTTTATCGCTTGGTAGTAGAGATGGTGATGGCGGCGGTAATCTTGCTCTAAGCGGTACTACCGGCCAGCCACTACCGCTGCTACGTCCGCCTATTTTATCGCCTCTGGACTCGTTTTACTCTCTGCGGTTGTAGGGCGGTTGTAAGGGGCGGTAGTACTGCTTCTCCCCTGTATACTGCAACCTCAACAGTAGTACCGCTCCAGCGGCACTGTCGCCTCCGGATGCTTCTTCTGTGCACTATACCCCGGGTACTTCCGCCCGAGCGGTAGTACTGCTTGTGTGTGTCCAATGCACATAACGATTGGATTTGGGAAGGCCTATAGAAGGGGGTCTTCTTCCCCAATGATTCTTATCCTTTGAGCTCGTGTTCTTCCCCCATTGTTGAGCTTCTTCGAGCTTGCTATCTCTCAATCCCTCCTAGTTTTGGGGGAAAAGAGAGAGATCTAGATCCACATTTCCACCAATCACGTTCTCCTCTATGTGAGGGGAACCCCTTGGATCTAGATCTTGGGAGTTCTTAGTGTTCTCCTTGTTCTTCCTCTCATTTTCCTCCATAGCTTTCCTTGCTTTGGTGGGATTTGAGAGTGAGGGACTTGGGCACTCTGTGTGCCCTTGCCATTGCATTAGTTGCATCAGTTTGAGTTCTCCACGGCGATACGTGAAAGTGAATAGTTGAGAAGCTTATTACTCTTGGGTGCTTGGTACCCTAGAGCTTGTTCCTCTTGGGTGCTTGGGCGCCCTAGACTGTTGGTGGTGTCTCGGAGCTCGATCATTGTGGTGTAAAGCTCCGGGCTTGCGTCGGGGTCTCCAATTAGGTTGTGGAGATTGCCTCAAGCAATTTGTACGGGTTCCGGTGACCGCCTCCAAGGGTTGCCAAAGTGTACGGGTTCGGTGACCGCCCCCAAGGGTTGCCATTTGTACGGGTTCGGTGACCGCCCTCAGGGGTCCCTTAGTGGAATCACGGCATCTTGCATTGTGCGAGGGCGTGAGAAGATTACGGTGGCTCTAGTGGCTTCTTGGGGAGCATTGTGCCTCCACACCGCTTCAAACGAAGATTAGCATCCGCAAGGGTGTCAACTTCCGGATACATCGTCGTCTCCGCGTGCCTCAATTATCTCTTACCCGAGCCCTTTACTTATGCACTTTACTTTGTGATAGCATAGTGTTTCATGTTATATATCTTGCGATCACTTAGTTGTCTATCTTGCTTAGCATAGGTTGTTGGTGCACATAGGTGAGCCTAGTTATTTTAGGTTTTGTGCTTGACAAATTAAACGCTAGTTTCATTCCGCATTTGTTCAAGCCTAAACCGTAAATATTTTAAAGCGCCTATTCACCCCTCCCACCCCCCTCTAGGCGACATCCACGATCTTTCACTGGTAAGTTTCACAGTACCAATGGTACTTTGTGTTTCTGCCAGTTATTTTTATGTGTGTGAATTTTGAAGGTAACAATGTGTCAGGCTGTAGAAGTGTGCCATGGTGACTATGTAGTAACCTTCCCCTGTTTCTTCGTGCCGGATCTAGCCGTCGATTGCCTATCCAATGGCTCTCCCTTGATGATAACGGTTCGCCACTGGTGCCGCTGCTCACCTTTTGATGCTTCATCCTAGGACTCCAATCCTTCGACCCATCGTTGTTTACTTTCCGACAAGCGCGTATGCTTGTGATGTTGCTTTTCTTGATCTTTGTGTTGTAATGGCTATAAAGCCTCCCTCTCTCTCCATTTTGGACACTTGAATGTAATCAGTATAAACCCTAGTCACTTTGTGGCGTGCTTCTCCTACTTTCCCCTTTTTCAAGGAATACAAACCCTAGGTTGATTTCAAATTCTCTCTGAAATTGCTTGGTTGATTGCTAAAATTTAGTTAAGTCTAGTCCAGGTCTTGACAATTGGTATCTAGAGCCAGTCGATTCTTGGCGGTGGCGTGATCTCTGGTGCGTAAAGGTTGGGGGTGCGGCAGTAAAATCCCTCTGCGAACTATAGATCGGGCAATGGTGTTCGACGGAGGCGGACGGAGTGGCACTGTTCGGAGGCAGTCAGAATTCAGGCCTTGTTGCCGGTGAACATTTCCCCTGCGGGAAAATCCCAGCTACTGAGTTCGGATGGTGCTTCAAGGAGGCAGGCGCTGGAGTCGGTGTTGGCGGCGGTAGATCCTTGGTGGTTTCATCTGCAAATTCCCTTCCACCCTTCTTGCCGAATCTTTCCGGATCTAAATGAAAAACCATGTCTAAGCCTACGGAGTTTGGCGAATCAGCTGATCGAAGCTCGAATCACGGGAGCTTGTTATTAAGACGTTGCATCGGTATCGTGAGGAGGATAAGAAGGAATCCGGGACTTTCAAGCATTGGTAAACAGAAATTTTGTCACTATGCAAAAGAACTTTGACAAAATTCGGGAAAATTTTAGGCCCTTGTTTTTGGATCTGAAAGCAGAACCAAATGCGCAACAAATGCAGAGAGTCATGGGTACCAGGTCACGAGACAGTGTGCAAAATGAGCCAAAGGGCACAAATACAAGCATTACAAGCTCAAGACAATGATACTTGAAATAATTTATGTTCTGATTTTGAAGATCTGAGCAAAGCTGAACCCCTCACGATATCTTGTATTACAAGCTGTCGATGCATCTGCTCACGGGCATTGGAGTGGCGAAAAAACTTCTATCTTGTCGGTCGAAAATTGGCGATTACTATAGCTATAGCTCGTAGGCAGTGGAAGCACCAACCTTTGTATCACCTGAAATGGCTGCTAAATTACCGGTGGCTCACATTCTTTGCACCAAGGGTCAAAGTGATGGTGGCCAATGGAGGCATTCTATGTAGCGAATTTTCTTCCCATAATTGTCCATATGAAATTGAGGGCCACAAGTTCGGTCACACTTTCAGGGAGTTAAAATTAAAAGGTTATGATATAATATTGGGAGTGGACTGGTTAAAGAAGTGCCCTTTACAGGTTGGACTTTATAAAGATGGAAATGAAAATTTCCCTGTCCAAGGAAAAATGATAACTTTTGTGGATGAAACGATTGCCTCGGTGACATCCTACTAAAGCCAAAGACAATCTTTGAAACTCTCTTTGGAGCAGGTTGTGTGTGGTTTTTCCTTACATTGTCTGCAGATCAGCAGTGTCCTAAGGAACTACAACAAGTTTTACAACAATATGACAAGGTGTTTGCTACACCTTTGCTCTGCCTCCTGCCAGCCTGTGATCACAAAATTCCCTTGACAGATGAGGCCGGTGGTCGACGAGAGAGACCTTACTGATTGCCTCATCACCGAAAAGAGGCCTTGGAAAAGATAATCTGGAAATGCTCAAATCTCTGGAGTAATCGGGGCCTAGCACTAGCCCATTTTCCTCTCTGCTCTGCTAGTGAAAAAGAAAGATGGCACACGGAGGTTGTGCAATCGATTATAGGAAACTCAACAAAATTACTATTAAGAACAAATATCCTATACCGTAATTGAAGACACGCTAGATCAGCTCAAAGCGGCTAAAATTTTACGAAGGATTGATTTAAGGAATGGCTATCATCAAACTAGAATGGCTAAAGAAGATATTCATATAGCGCCTTTTCCACACACATGGGGCATTATGAATATCTGGTTATGTCCTTTGGGTTAACTAATGGTCCTCCCTCCTTCCAAGCCCTCATGAATTTCTTTGGCCTCTTAAAGTTTGTAGTGGTTTTCTTTGATGATATCACGGTGTTCGATAATTCCATGGAAGAGCACAAAGAACATCTAGCTCAAGTCTTTGGGACAACCAGTTATTTGCTAAAATGGACAAGTGCTCATTTGGTCGATCGGAAGTTGAATATTTGGGCCATGTGATTAATCGGGATGGAGTAGCTCTTGACCAAACAAAGATTGCTGCTATCAAGGAATGGCGGACTAAGCATCGTCCCGAAGTTAAGAAGCTTTTGACACTCTCAAGGAAAAACTCACCAATGCCCGATTGGCATTGCCAGACTTTACAAAACCTCTTGTGTTGGAAGTTGATGCTAGTGGGTATGGTCTTGGAGTTGTGCTAATGCAAGAAGGAAGGACATTATCATATTTAAGCAAAGCTATTGGACCAAAAGCAACAGCCCTGTCCACTTATGACAAAGAAGAATTAGCAATTATTGAGGTTTGTGAAGAAGTGGAAGCATTACTTCTCATCACATCATTGGTGATCGAGGCCCGACGAGGAGAGTTTGAAGTATATACAAGAGCAAAATTGACTAAAGGTGCACTGACAAACTATTCTTGAAATTGCTGCGGTATAATTTCACGATGGAGTACAAAAGGGCAAAGAAAATAGAGCTGTTGATGCTCTCTCAAGAGGCAAATACATGGTCTCATCACGCCTTTGTCAAGATGACTACTCCTATGTGGGTCACTAAAGTTGTGAGAAGCTACAAATCAGATCAGAAGATTAAGGAACTCATCGCTGAATGCACATTCAGCAAGGACGGTAACTCTTATACACTTTCAAGAATGGCGTACTCAGGTTTCACAATAAGATTGTGGTGGGCAAGGCAACTTCTTTGAGGCAAGATATCCTTAGAACTTATCACACTTCTGAGCTAGGGGCCACTTTGGGGAAAGAGCAACTTACCAAAGAGTTAAATTGGTATTTCACTGGCATGGACTCAACCAAGAAGTCATTGAGGCCTCCTTTGGTTCATAGGGTAGGAAAATCATGGGAATAGGGAAGTCATAGAAAATGAGATGGCATGTGTCTCAAATCCTATGAGTAGGAATGGGAAAGGAGATGTCCTTTGATTCACATCATAGGATTTTTTTCATTGAGTCTAAGCTGATTCCATTCCTACATCCAAAGGGCTCTAAAGGAAATTTTCCTATAGAAATCCTATCCTATGGAATTCCTACAAAATTCCTTCAAACCAAAGGAGGCCTGAGTTTGTCAAGCAATGCCCTATGTGCCAGTTAAAGCAGAACATACCCTATATCCTGGTTTGTTGGAACCCCTGCCAATTCCTGATTTTGCTTGGGCTCCTATACGTATGGATTCTGTGGAAGGCTTGCTCACATCTGAAAACAAAGACATGATATTGGTGGTTGTGGACAGATTCACTAAGTATGCCCACTTCATAGCAATGAAACACCCCATCACTGTGCAAACTGTGGCAAGAGCCTTCCCTGATAGTCTTCAAGTTACTTGGCATGCCTCTAGTCATTGTCCTTGTGAGGATAGAATTTTTACTAACAACCTGTGGCAGCAGCTCTTCAAATCACTTAAAATCAAATTGCACATGAGCACTAGTTACCATCCCCAATCGATGGACAAACCGAGAGAGTGAACCGGTGTTTGGAAAACTATTTGAGATGTATGTGCTTCCAAGAACCCAAGAAATGGCATGGATGGTTAGCTTTGGCTGAGTGGTGGTATAACTTGACATTTTTCATCTTGCTCGCAAATGACCCCATTCCAAGCCTTATATGACTTTCCTCCTCATATGGTGGCGTAGTCTGTCCCGCCAGATTCAATTTCGATGACAATGCAGATTTGTTACAAATTAGGGAATTGGCAATGGAAGTAATCAAGCAAAACCTCTTGAAGGTGTTGGTGCAATATTTGCCCTCCTGTTTTGGAGATTGTTGATGAAACAGGCATGGACAGATTTGTTTGCTAGTGCATCCAGAGAGAAATAGTCCATGCGAACCGAAGAGAATGCTCAGTCTTCGATTTCAAGTTCGAGGAACTTCACCGAAGAATATCTGCGTTGCAGAGAAGAATGAGCTATATTTGTTGAAGTCATGTAGGCGAGAAGATTGATGTGAAGGAGTTAGCCCCTCGAAAATTATTGCTAACATGAAGCAATTGGTTCGGAGTTTCTATCTGAAGAAATTGACTGCAGCGAATGGAAGTCGAAGACAAAGTGAAGACGTAGCATTCATTTCGTTGTTCTTCTTCCGTTCATTTGAGTCATAGCACCTCCGTACTATTAAGAGGGGTATAGGTTCTCGAAGCTTAGATCTGCTACGATGCTTAGCCCAAATCTATGCGAGAAAGAGAGAAATCTCTTTATGTTTGAATGATTACCTACCAGCAGTGAGCGTTGTTCTTTGTCTTTGCGGGGAGATATCTTTCGAATCGGGGAGTTAGCATTACTTGTTCCACAAGTAATGTTAACGTTAATGCTCAATTTCCGACCGTTGGACTCGTGTAGTTCGGCCATTGGCTGCTCCACATGTCCAATTTGGTCTTTTCCTTGAGGGAAGGCTGTGACTATAAATAGCCACCCCGCTCCAACGTTGTCCGTTGGCTGCTCCGCTTAAGATTTCAAGAAGATTGATTGAGCAACCCCTCTCCGAGTGATTTGAGTTTAAGATCCACCGAGAGAAAAATCAAGAGCCCAAACTTAGATAGTGGTTGAGCATCACAGTAGTTTTGAGTTAGAGTTCTTGTACCTATTACTCTTGAGAGCTGCGCACGCTCTACACGGACAGGTGTCAGCTTGAGTGTTGAAGAGTTGTTGTCTTTAACGAGCAAGATCTTCAGCAACCAAGAGTCATTGTGGTTCGCGAAGAGGGTCTGTCGAAGGTTTGGAGATCGCCGACAAGTATCTACCACGAGTGAAATCAAGCTGAGTCACGATCAACTCCGAGTTGAAGGAGAATAGGACAAAGAGAGTTTATCTTCTGTGTTAAATCACAACCCCTCCAACCAAACATAGTCCTTTGGCAGAAGGGCAAACTGGTCTACCAAATCCATCTGTCGCCATCGAGCACCACTGGTTCATTCTACTTTATTGCATTACCTTCGGCAGTTTACTTTCGTGCTCTGTGACGATAGGATAGTTTATCTGATCTACTCTGTCTGTTGCATATCATTCACTTCTGTCGAGTCTGTCATTTTCATCAGTTATTGTCCGTTGCTCATCCTGTTGCATTCTCATCATTCTTTTTAGTCTTTGTTATCATATAGTTTTTCTCCTCATGTTCATCCTGTTTAGACTGGTGTGCTCTCCCTGTGTCATTTTTATTCACTTCATCAGTGTTAAGTCTCGTGCTTTTCTTTCGCAGTTCATGTCATGTTGTACCTCTTGCTACTACATGTGTTTGCTTGTTGCATTACTATCATTGTAGTCAAACCTGTGATATCTCAAGCCCGTACCATAATTGTTTCCTATGTCTATAGATATGCACCTCAGCATCGTGCTTGATTGAGTTCTTTTCTTTCGTCCCTTAAATCCGGTGTTGTGATTGGGTTCAAGTCAAAACATTCACAAGAATTTTTTGAATCTCCCATTCACCCCACACGGTCGATATACTCTCGGTCCTAACAATTGGTATCAGAGCGGGTACTCCTTGTCTCCGTGTATTAAAGTTCTAACAACCTTGAAGTTTTGAGTATATCGTATGCAGGTAGATCCTCGCACTCTGAGAGATTTCCTATCTTCGATGGAAAGACTATCTCTACTGGGAAGAAAGAATGAGAATGAGAATTCAAGCCATCAACATAGATCTGTGGCAGATTGTGGAAAACGGATACAACATTCAGCAACCTGATGCTCCCAATTCCGATGACAAATCTATGCTGCGGTTGAATGCACAAGCAAAAGATATCATCTGTAGCAGTCTTTCGAAAGACATTTTCATCCGGTACCAAAAACTCGATACTGCAAAGCAACTCTGGGATGCCATAAAAAATGCTCATGAAGAATTCATCACCAGAACGGATCCTCACACTCAAATGCTTCGTGCCATGTTTGCTGGTTTCAGAAGCCTTCGTAAAGAAAGTTCTATGGAACTCACTGATCGATTGACGAATATTGTCGAAAGACTTCATCAGTGGGGAGTAACAGATATCTTCGATAGAGATGTGGTCAACAAGCTGCTGAGTGCTCTTGATGCAACCTTCGATCCAATAATAGTTGAAATCAAGCAAAGACCAGACTATGAAGAACTGCATTACGTCAAGATCATGACGTTGCTACCCATTCACGAAGAAAAGATGGAACTTGAAAATGGAGATCAAGAATCTTCTTCAGAAGGTGAAGGAGAAATGCTTTCACACTATGGCAGCTCAAAGAAGAAGAAATCGAGAATCAACACACCATCACAAAGGAACTTGAAATGCTCACAGAAAGACTAAGTGATCTCAGAAGACAAATTCTATGCTTCACAAATGATGATGAATCTGACTTGCCTGAATCTTCAAGAAAGTTACCTTCGAAAGAAATGAAGTGCTTCAAGTGCAAACAATTCGGTCACCTCATAGCAGATTGTCCATGCTGGGAAGGAAAACCTAGCAACCGATGGAAATATCTTCACAATGGATTCACTCGAATGAATTGTCATACTAAGCTCTCAAAGAAAAATGAATCTTCCTAATCCTCTTTGACGAGACCAGTCACTGACGTGCAAGCCAAAGCAACCATCAAATCAAATATGAAGAAGATATCACAGCTGAACAGAGTATGTGCTAAAATGAAAATAGAATCTGAAGATGAGACATCTGAATCAGAATCAAATGATGAAGAACTTCACAGAAGGATAGGAAGAAGCAATGCCTTTTGCCTATGAATCATCTGAGAAATCACTCGAATCAGACACTAATGACGATGCTTCAAGTGATGATGAACCAATCGCTTTCTGCCTCATGGCAAAGACCTCTAAGGATCAGGTAGGTATCAGCAAAACACCAAAAATCCATGAATGGATACTCTCCTGAATACATTGCCTATGCTAAACTTGTTAAGATTGCAAAATCTCAACAAGATGAGCTTGAAATGCTTGAGAAAAATCTTAGAAAAACCTAAGGATTACTAGTCGAAGAGATGGAAAAGAATCAAAAGTTGATCGAAGAGCATGATGCTTTTTCTTCAACTATTGATGATCTTTCCAACCGATATGACACTTGCAGTCGACTACGAGAGTTTATCAGATTAACTCCTTAACAGGAATCAAGAACTCAGTCATTGAAAGAGTCTCATAACGTGCTTGCGAAAGAAAAAGCTTTTCTCTTTGCCGAACAATCTATTCGACTTCCTGATGATTTTGTGCCTCCTTGCTTAAAATGCCTAGAACGTAGCAATGCTAATTCAAATTCTGAAATATCTAATGTTGTCATCGAGAATATTGCAACTACTACGAATGAAAATTTTAACCCCTCTTCTGAGGAATATGTTGCTATTACTGATGAAAATTGCAGGTTAAAGAACTTGCATGAGACAGGAATGCTAAGGAACCTAAAAGGGCATCAAACTCTCTGTGATGTGCTTAAGAAGTCTATACTGCACAAAAACCCTCGAAAGGAAGGATTGGGTTTTGAAAGGAAACTTAACGTCGATGGAACCTACTGGACTCCCGAGCAATATCCTCGAACGAGTTGGATTCTTTCTAAAAGTAAAACTCTCGAACCTGCAATTCTGTCTAGATATGACACTCCCATTACTGTTGTTTTTGACGAGTCAGATGACTCAAACTACAAATTCTTCAAGCAACAGAATGGCAATGTTTTCGCTCGATATGATGGGACTAACTGCAGGTCTGGTTCACCCAAGAAGCAAATCTGGGTGAAGAAGTGCATCATTGAAAATTTATTTGTCACTGCTAACTTGAACATGCAGAGTAATTATCTTCGAGGAAATGATTATCACTCGCAGGTTGACGCAGGAAGTTCCTCGAATGGGCATCGGTCAAACCTTTGACATTAGGAGTACATGCGTACCTCATCGAATCATTATGTTCATGTCTCTAGAAATAATTTCAATGTGTATTCTTATGATTACTCTCGTAGTACACAGGTGAACTACAGAAATCATCGAAGGAATGTCCCTGCTCAGACAAGTGAAATTCTCGTCGCCCACGCAAGTGTGGATTGCGAAAAAGAACTAACCCCTCTTGCAGGATTTCTCTCAGGGATTCCAATCGCCTACTCTTAAGCCCTGATAACTATTGTTGGTGCTTGTGTTTATTTGCTTTCTTTCATATGTGTGTCTTCGTTTCGTCGTGTTGTGTTTCGTTCGATGAACAACTCACTCATAGCTCCATGTGTTTGTGTTTCCTCGTTTGGCTAGTGTTTTGTTTCGGACCCTTTTATCCCTCTATTCTTTTTCATCTAAATCTTTGATGTCCGTCATAAGCATGCAATTTGATCTAAAGAAAATTTCTTTTCGACGTCCTTGGTCGCGAAAGAAATCAACTTCAAACCTTATCCACTTTTGGCGTTTGCCCTTCTTCAAACCTTTCGGTCTCCCGCTCAGTTTTCGAGTTTCTCGCAGAAAACGGTTGCCACGTGCCCACGATCTCCACGATCGTGATCGTGTCCGTCGAATATGGAACGTCCCGCATCTATGGGCCATGGATTTCGAAGAGGTGGTTCTGCTCGCTAGCTATAAATACCCCTCCCGGTGTCTTCTTCCTCATTTGTTCCTCAAACCAACCCTCGTCCGCTCTCCTCCCGAGCCCGTGCTCGAAGCGACTCCGGCGAGGTGCCTTGCCGTGCAACTCCGGTGAAGTCTCGACGCAGTTGATCACGCTGGTGCGGTATACTTCCCTCCCGCACTGCCGTAGTTGTTCCAAGTAGCCAAGTTAGGGTGCGTGGGTCTTGAACTGTTCCTCTCCTCATCTCTGTTCTTAGGGCAGTTCATCCAGTGGTTATTTTCTTTCATTTATTTCACTGTGGTAGATCTTTAGGATTCACTAAGTTTCAACTGGTACGGTTTGTAGATCTTCCTCGTACTAGTTCTTGATCTAGGGTTCATGCATGCCTATCCAAAAGATTAGATAGCCTTTACTCTGCCTTGTACTTGCTATGGCTAGTTTAAAATCTATCGAGGATATCTTTCTCTAAGTCAATCATGGATTCCCTTGTTTCTTCCAAAAACATCAATTTTCGTTCAAAACACCTTCTGGGCATGTTTATGACCCTACCCCATTTTCCCTCGTATTATTCTTTTCACAGGTTGGTCATGGCACAGAGTTTGGAAGAGCATTCTGGTTCTAAAGGAGAATTGCCTCAGCATCCACCTTTGTCTGAACGAATGAGATTGACAGGAGGAGGAAAATCTTCAAAGCCTCCCAAAGCTCCGAAGAAGAAACCCGAGTCTGAACCCGAAGAAGAAAGTGATGAAATTCCCTCAGCTCACAGTCAGCCCGAGGATGAATTGGTCACTGGCGCCCTAATCCTTTTCTCCGATGGAAATCCTAAAAAGGGTGGTCGTGGCAGAGAGAAGAAAAACAACAGCTGAAATGTCTGATCCAGAAGGTTACAAAACTCCACCTGGGTTGAAACAACAACTGAACGCAATAATAGGCTGCAAAGGATTCGCCGCCACTGGGCAAAGAAATGGTTCAATCATAAAAGTGTTCGCGAAAAGTATCAGATCCTGTTTGCCTTCACACCACCGTGGAATGACTGCATTGCTGAAAATTGCCTTGGCCTAGATGATGAAAAAGTCAGACCGCCTCCGCCTTCAAATGCTCATCCTGACTCCCTCAAAACCATCGCTGATTTTCCCAATGAAGTGGCTAAAAGGGCAAAGGCCAAAGCCAAGCGTGAAGCTAGGCAAGCGAAGAAAAATCAAGTCGAGGCTCAAAACGTTGCGCTAACTCAGCAAGACGTCCAGAAGAAGAAGGGTCGTGCCTCTGCTCGAAAGGAAAGCAAGACCGGGAAATTTGTTTCCCCTCGTGCTCCCCGAAAGAAAACCACCGTCAAGAAATCCAAGAAGGTTGTTTCTGACTCGTCTGATGGGTCATCCAGTGAAAATGATGCTGATGAAATTCCTATGTATGATCAACGTGCCATTCTCAACAAGCCATACAAGACTCCATCACCAGTGAAAGTTTTGCCCTCTCCAAGGAGATCACCAAGGACTGCACCCATTCCTCTCACTGAGAAACCTTCGGATTCCGCTGCTCCCTCTGCGAAGAGAAAGCTGCAGACTGAAGGAAAAGCTGATGCATCTGCCAAGAAAGCCAAACCCAGTGTTCTTGCTTCCACAGAGAAACAGAAGTAGGATTTTCAATCTCATGATTGATGTGATTGAGTGCTGCTTACGACGCAAAATCTGATGATTTAAGCAGTCTGGGACTTCCTGATGATGTCACCAAAATGGTAACGAAACATTTCATCAAGCTGAGGAAAATTATCAAGAGGCTGAACCAGGCTGTCAAGGACAAGCAAGTTCTCGAGCAAATGAGGAAAGAGGCCAACACTGCAGCCGAAAGAAAGAATCTGAACAAAGAGATTGTTGAACTCACCAAGGCTCTCGATTGGCACTCGAGGTTGAAAATGGATGTATCTCAATGTGTGATAAGAGAAACGAGGAGATTGACCGCAAGACAGATCTCGCTCGAAGAAGAATCGAAGAAGAAAAACGTCCGAAGGCTAAAGCAAGGGCCAGCAAACCGAAAGGAATCAATGACCGTCACCTTCAAACTGTTGTTGTTGATGCTCCACTTGACTCCATTGCTCCCTTGTAGCAAGTTCCTCCATCTCCATCTCACGAGAATGAACCAGCGCAGCAAGCTGATCACATGGAGGTTATCATTCCCATCCCAGCAGCTGAAGAACAACCTGATGTGGTTGATATTTTCCTAGAAAAGACTAATGAAGGAAATGCCTCACCCGAGCAGCAAGCACCTGTTGATGAAGTTGGATGAGGAAATTGAAGTTGAGAAGGCAGATCCATCGCCTCCGAGAAATTTGCAAGCTGAGCCCTCCGAGTCAAATAAGGAGACTGAAAAGAATGAGGGGGAGCTAAATGTTTCCCGATATGAAATCACCCTGGTCGCATCATCTGGTGCCCCTCCAGATGGATGTTGATCCTACTCGTTCCACTGTTCCACGGTTGGAAGAGGAAGAAAGGAAATCTGAAGAGCCGATGGCTCACGATGAAGTTGCCCCACCAGTTGTTCCCCAAGCAATACTGTTTGGCAAGAATCGAATATTCAAGCACAAGATTCTGGATTTCGCTGAGCTCGAAAGTTTACCATGTTTTCATCACACCATCGAGCAAATTGAACTTGTCTTCCTGAAGAGTTTCCTGCGCTTCAATCATGGCTGGAATCGTTAAGTAATTCTTCAGTTCTATGCCACTCTTTACATCTCAGGAGACCTTGCAAACTGCAATACTTGGATCCTCGATTGGATGACTGGAGAGGAAAAGATCAAATGCTCGGCTGATCAGTTTTTAGCACTGTTGAATCTTCCTCGGTGTGAATTTGATATGACTCGTGAACATAGGCTGCACTATTGGGATGTATCCGAAGCCCAACTTCATCTGCTGATGAACATAGGCTGCACTATTGGTATTGGAGCAAATCCAAAGAATCTGGCTTATGAGAACAAAGTGTTGTTTTATATTCTTTGCAACTCCCTCACGCCAACCAACATGCCAGAAACCATCAATGGCATCGTGGGAAATGCTCTTCTAGCTACTGCTCAGGGAATTCATTTTGACATTTCAAATCTTTTCATTCGCAACCTGGCCTATGCTACTGATGGTCCCCAAGCTTTAAAGCCATATGCACCTTGGGTCATGCTTGCCATTGAGCAGCTCATCGAAAAAAACTTTCTTTGCCCTCATACTCCGAAAGTTTTCATGCCACCGGTTCATGACACACTCCAGATTGTGAAAGATATCAGCAAAGGAATGATATCGATGGATGCAACTGGTTTTGCTTCTGCGCCTACTTCTGCTCTGAAGTCAAGAAAGCAAAGGTTGAAATCCCTCGTGAAGAAAATCCGTCACTATATGAGATTTGTCTTCGCACTCAGCAAGCCCTGAAAAACCATATCAAGCTCGATCAGAAAGTAAAGCTGGAAATGATGACCGAGTTGAATCTGCTTCACAGTTATGCTCGCCCAAACTCTCCTGCATGAGAAGGAACAAAAGAAGCGCTCCTGGACCCTTCTGCGCAAGCATTATTCTCACAAGCAACTTTCTGCAAAGGGTATCAAGAAAGAATATGATTATCTGGAGTTGTTTTAAGTTCCTCGCATCCGAAGGCAAACCCCAGTGCTTCCTCAGCGTTCTGCATCCACTGACCTGTTGTTTGTCGAACCAGATGATGATCTCAAAGATACAGCTGGAACATTTATCTACAAGCCAGATGCACCTCACAAGGCTACTTCCGAAGCTGATCCCGAAGCCCATGCTGAAACTCCTGCTTCGGCCTCGACTATCGCTCGCTCTGCTTCGCCAAGCAGTGCGAATTCTGATTCTGAGGATTCTTCGGACAAGTAGTTCCTCGTATGCATTCTTTTTCCTTTTTGACACTTGTTGACCAAAAGGGGGAGAAGAACATCACCGAAGAATATCTGCGTTGCAAAGAAGAATGAGCTATATTTGTTGAAGTCATGTAGGCGAGAAGATTGATGTGAAGGAGTTAGCCCCTCAAAAATTATTGCTAACGTGAAGCAATTGGTTCGGAGTTTCTGTCTGAAGAAATTGACTGCAGCGAATGGAAGTCTAAGACAAAGTGAAGACGTAGCATTCATTTCGTTGTTCTTCTTTCGTTCATTTGAGTCATAGAACCTCCGTACTATTAAGAGGGGTATAGCTTCTCGAAGCTTAGATCCGCTGTGATGCTTAGCCCAAACCTATGCGAGACAGAGAGAAATCTCTATGTTTCGAATGATTACCTGCTAGCTGTAGGCGTTGTTCTTCATGCTGCAGGAAATATCTTTCGAACTAGGGAGTTAGCATTACTTGTTCCGCAAGTAATGTTATCGTTGTGCTCAATTTCCGACCGTTGGACTCGTGTCGTTCGGCCATTGGCTGCTCCACATGTCCAATTTGGTATTTTCCCTTCAGGGAAGGCTGCGGCTATAAATAGCCACCCCGCTCCAACGTTGTCCGTTGGTTGCTCCGCTTAAGATTTCGAGAAGATTGATTGAGCAACCCAGAGAGAAAAATCAAGAGCCCGAACTTAGATAGTGGTTGAGCATCACAATAGTTTGGAGTTAGAGTTCTTGTACCTATTACTCTTGAGAGCTGCGCACTCTCTAGACGGATAGGTGTCGGCTCGAGTGTTGAAGAGTTGTCTTCACCGAGCAAGATCTTCAGCAACCAAGAGTCATTGTGGTTCACGAAGAGGGTCTGTCGAAGGTTTGGAGATCGCCGACAAGTATCTACCACGAGTGAAATCAACTGGAGTCTAATCAACTCCGAGTTGAAGGAGAATAGGACGAAGAGAGTTTATCTTCTGTGTTAAATCACAACCCCTCCAACCAGACGTAGTCCTTTGGCAGAAGGGCGAACTGGTCTACCAAATTCATCTGTCGCCATCGAGCATCACTGGTTCATTCTACTTTACTGCATTACCTTCGGCAGTTTACTTTCGTGCTCTGTGATGATAGTTTATCTGATCTACTCTATCTGTTGCATATCATTCACTTCTGTCGACTCTGTCATTTTAATCAGTTATTGTTCGTTGCTCATCCTGTTGCATTCTCATCATTCTTTTGTCTTTGTTATCATATAGTTTTTCTCCTCGTGTTCATCCTGTTTAGACTGGTGTGCTCTCCCTGTGTCATTTTCATTCACTTTGTTACAGTATATGGCTGCCGCTCTCTTCCGGTTGCACGTGTTGACTTGTCTTCCCCATCACACGTGAGAGGGGGTGTTACAGTATATGTGGCGCTAGCCCTTTCCATCAGTTCGGACTTTTGGTTGCGTTGGCTAGTGCATGAAGCTTAACACACTTCATCGGTGTTAAGTCTCATGCTTTTCTTTTGCAGTTCATGTCATGTTGTACCTCTTGCTACTACATGTGTTTGCTTGTTGCATTACTATCATTGTAGTCAAACTTGTGATATCTCAAGCCCGTACCATAATTGCTTCCCACGTCTATAGATATGCACCTCAGCATCGTGCTTGATTGAGTTCTTTTCTATCGTACCTTATTTCTGCTGCTGTGAAATTACAGCCTTGCAGGCACGCATCTCTCAGTTTACACAGACACTTGAAACTGCATTCAAAGTTTTATGGCCCCTTTAAAATCCTGCAGAAAGTGGGTAATGCTGCTTACAAACTTCTCTTTGCTGAAGGGTGCGGCTGCACAACACTTTCCATGTAAGCCAGCTGAAACAACATCTGGGCAAGTTGTTCCTTCTAAACACTTGCCTCTGGTGGGACTGATGGCTCCATCAAGATGGAACCAGAGGCTGTCTTGGAAAGGAAGCTCATCCCAAGGCCTCAAGGTAGTATAAGCATTCCAGTTGTGAGATGGCTAGTCAAGTGGGTCAACTTGCCCCCAGGAGCAGCTACTTGGGAGGGCTCAGCTTTTATCCAAAAAGTGTTTCCCTCCTTTCAAGCTTGAGGACAAGCTGAAACTCAATTGGGGGGTATTGTCAGGCTGTAGAAGTGCGCCATGGTGACTATGTAGTAACCTTCCCCTGTTTCTTCGTGCCAGATCTAGTTTGGATCGTCGATTGCCCATCCAGTGGCTCTCCCATGATGATAACGGTTCCCCACTGGTGCCACTGCTCGCCCTTTGATGCTTCATCCTACGGCTCCTACCCTTCGACCCATTGTTGTTTGCTTTCCGACAAGCGCATGTGCGCAGTGTTGCTTTTCTTCAGTCTTTGTGTTGTAATGGCTATAAAGCCTCTCCTCTTTCTCCATTTTGCACACGCTGAATGTAATCAGGTATAAACCGTAGCCGCCTGTGGCGTGCTTCTCCTACTTTCCCCTTTTGCAAGGAATACAAACCCTAGCTTGATTTCCCCCAAATTCTCTCTGAAATGCTCGGTTGATTGCTAAATTCAGTTAAGTCTAGTCCAGGTCTTGACACAATGAAATATTGATTCTCCTATGCATAAAATTTGTAGCTGACATTTTTTTCCATGTGATAGAGTTCATACAAAAAAACCAAGGGGGCTTCAGAAGGCTCTCAAAGGGTCAAGTTTCAAGAAGCAAAAACAGGTTACACTTATAGAGTTGTACTCCCTCCGTTCCTAAATAATTGTCTTTCTAGAGATTTCAACAAGTGACTACATACGGAGCAAAATGAGTGAATCTACACTTTAAAACATGTCTACATACATCCGTATGTTGTAGTCCATTTGAGATGGCTAGAAAGACAAATATTTAGGAACGGAGGAAGTATAACTTAAGAGCAACTCCATCGCATAATTCAAAATCCGATTATCAAGAATATCTGCTGTGCTGAAGGAGTAAAAAGGCTTTTAAAATACAGAACCTCAGATCCTCTTTTATCATGTAATAATGAGAACACCTCAAGGATATTGGTCTATTGCATGCTTTGCTACAATTCAGAAAATGTTATTCTATTTGATACAAGGACGAACAAGCTGATGTAATTATTGACTAGTAAAGAACATACTTGCTCCAAGCTGGAAATTCCGTATCCAGTATATGATGAAGAAAGTAATGGTTGAACCAGTGACCATTTCTCAACCTCCAACGCAAGTGACAATGGTTCCAAGTAACTGTTAGGTTTTGAAATGGATTAGTGCTATAGAATCAAACTTAATTGTTATATAAATAATCAAATAAAACAGATAAGTTTTGCATTATGATAATATATTTCTGAAAGCGTGTTATGATCAATTTGTTCCATCGGTCCACCACCACCTCCTTGAACATGCATAAATTTGCTGACACCTTGCCGTGGTTTTGAGGCTGTCTCACTTTGAAAGATTTCTGTTCTCTGGGACCAAAACAAATTCTAATAATTATCTTTGGTTAGACTGACAGGGCATTAGGCATAAACCCCATACCACTTGTGATGCTTGGAATTTCTAGCACCTTGAGCAACACATATTTTGCCTTAAAAGTTGGGACAAGGTCAGCATTGTAAAGAGTGTTTTTAGTTGACAGAAGGCAGCATTTAGATAACGCAAGGCCAGAAATAAGAAAAAACAAGAGATAAGTAAAGGATGCTAAACTTATTGAAGCATAAAAATGACCAAATGAAGACATACTTTAACAGAAGCTTGCCCATTACATGCAGTAGTTAAGTTGAGGGCACAGTTATCAGAGATGATGATTAATACGCTAAAATAAACTACTTGCAAATAAAAAATTTGTTTTAAGTCAACAGTACAACAAATAATGGGGCAAATACAATTTAGCATAACATGGCTATGCTTGGTGTCAGCTTTGATGGACAGCATGTGCCAGTAATAATTAAGAAAACAGAATCATAAATTTTTATCACTGCCAAGACTAACAGAGGTGAACATAGTAGAACACACGGAAGAAAGAAAGTTACAAGAATAACGTTTTCAATTATAAGCATGTATCATCGATTAACAATTGGCATGGAGCCAATCATAAAATGCATAACTGCGAAATGACCCTGGATGGTACCCTATACCCAATGATTGTGTTAGAAATATCTCTGCTTGTAATGACCTACCTACCCCCTTGGGCCAACAAAATGGAAGAATCTACTACTGACCTAACCCTACTACTGAAAAGTAGATAAAAGTAAACGACAATATTCTTCTATGCTTTATTGAGGGGTCGGCCCCTTTTATAGTAGACAAGACATGACCAACAAGCCGGTAAATCTATTGATCTATTCAAACTCTAATACAATCTTTAAACTGACTGGACTCTTTCCTAATAAAGATGCTTAATCAACTAGGACTCTAATTAAGGGATAAGACTCCATGTTTGATGGACTGGTCCACATAGCATCTCTCCCTTCCTTGAAAAACAGCTTGTCCGCAAGCTGTAGGTTGTCAATTGCTACCCAGGGGATCTTGGCCTCTGATGTAGGGGTGGGCATAAAAACCGATGAACCGAACACCAAACCGAAGCCGTAACTGACAAAACCGAATTTTCAGTTTTTATAATTAGTATAAATAATTTCGGTTTTTACTTCCAAAAGCAAGTAAGTTCGGTTGATTCAATATTTATCTCGGTTAGCCGAAATCATGCCGAACTATACCTAAGACAGAACACAGACTAACATGGAACACTCACCCAGATCGAAGGAACATCGCTCTCCACTTCTCCCGTACCCAAACCACTTCGCTACCATAAAAGCCATGGCCCACTAACACATGTGCGACCAGCAGAAACTAGGACGCCACTTTTTTGGATCGTGAGCTGGGCACTTATATGAAACTGCCCCCTTGCTTGAAACTGCCCACGTACGAGAATGCAAATAGCCAATCGGAAACTTTAGTCCAACCTCGCGTCGCTGAGGAGATAAGGCGGGGACTTCCTGCTATACATAAGAGGTTGCTCTCAGCAGATTTGGTAAAGGCAAGGTCTGTCCGGTAGAAACCGAAATCACACCAAATAAGTTGGTTAACCAAACTTTCGGTTAGTTATTTTCAATTCCCATTTTCCGTTTCTAGCTTAGCTAACCGAATTTGAAAATAAACAGAATGATAGAAACCGAATTTGAAAATACCAAATGCCCACCCCTACTCTGATGACTATGACCAGATGTGGAACTATCTTGGTCGTAGTCATCAGCCACGATTAAGAATAGTCGTGCACAACGGTGACCCCGAACATAAATCTCATCGCTGCTGAAGCAAAGGTCCTGACGACGACATTCTACTACCTCGGTGGAGTGAGGCGCCCGAACCAGCCGTGGCGAGGTTGGCTCTGCAGTGGTCGACGGAAAAACAGGTGCTAGTGGCGATGGCGGGAAAGGTATTGTAGTTGCATTGACCACGGGAAGATCGGAGGGCACAAGGGCCTGTAGAACCAGAAGCCTGGTTGGTGATGTTGTTGGAGGGAAATGCCACTGCTCATAGGCCTTCACAAAGGAGATAGCGGTGTGGAGGTCAGGTGGACGCTGAAGCTAGACATCAATGCAAAGACCCTTGGGTGGCCCTGTTGTGTATGGAAACCGTTGTTGGGATGGTGTAAATGGCACATTGTTGCAGCACATGAGCGCTGTTAAGCTTCATGCACTAGGCAACGCAAACAAAAGCCCGAACTGATGGAAAGGGCTAGGCAATCCACATATGCACTTCAATACCCCCTCTCATGTGCGAAGCGGGAAATCACCGAGGATAAAGGTGCAAAATCCTGTGACAAGCGAGGTGAGGAAACCATGGGAGATGGCGGCGGCAGATCTGCAACAAGCGCTAGAAACCTGCTGGTGTAGTCTGCACCCGAGGAAGTGAATAGCAGACGTGCCAACTCGCCCAAGGGATTGGCGTGGAGTGACGGACCAAACTAAGCGTGGCAAGCTTCCCTGAACCACTCCCATGCCGGCATGCCGAATTCGTGCTTGAGCTGTAAGTACAAGAACTGAGTGTCGCCGGTGAGGTGGTAGGCTGCAGTCCAGACCTTGTTAGCCTAGTCTGTGCGTTGTCCATGAAAAACTGCTCGCACCTATTGAGCCAACCAAGTGGATTGACTAAACCGTCATATGTCAGGAAGTCAAGCTTGCGGAAATGAGGCACGCCTGAACCAAAATCTGGTCTGAGGTGATTGTTAGGTAGGGGCGGAAGGGAGCTGATGGGCGGGGTTGATCCATAGATGGGCATCCATGATCTAAAATCCTCTGGATGTGCATGGAGAATGTGATGGTTATGGCTAGCCAAGACGCCACCGGATAAGCCATAGAGTGCTTTCTCTATACAAGTTCATGACACAGTTCAGGCCTACTTCTCCACTGCCATGATGACAATTGTGAGTGACGGTAACTCTACTTCATTCTGAACCGATGATTGGCTAGTAGGGAGATGGAGGCCCATTGCTGGCTTGGCCCCTAATCTTTTTGCTCTACTCCCTAAGCGAACCATACTGTGAAAGAGGTTGCTGGTGACCTCACGATTGCAGCCCTGGCTGAGTTCATAGACATTTGGGAGTTGATGCAAGTTGTGCAGCAACAACCGGATGTGCAAGGTGAACGCCGCTGAAACCGGATGTGCAAGATGAACACCGCTGAAAATTCAGAGTCTGGCCAGTTCTCAACCAGTTCGGCATATAAGGCCTTATTCCATGGGGTTGTTTATTTTGAGCCATGGAAGCTTATTTGGAAGTCTTGGGCGCCAAAGCAGTGTTGGTTTTTCCTCTGGTTTGCGCTTTACAATAGATGTTTGACTACCAACAGATTAGTGTGAAGGGGTTTAACCCACCCGAGCCAATGCCCTATTTGTGATCAAGAGCCAACAGCTTTTAACAAACTGTGTCTTCTCTAGACAAGTTTGGTGCATGGTACTTCCCTTCCTGTTGCTAGACAAGGCACACTTAGCACTTCTTTTTCCTCGCCTTATAATGAACTCGTTTTCTGCCGGTCAGCTTACCAACTCTGGTTGTCACGTCATTCTTGACATTGACTCTTGTACTCATCAGGATCGGCGCACGTGTACCATGGTTGGGGCTGGCCCTCGCCGCTGCGATTCTCAGTGGCTTTGGGGACTGGCTTCACATTTCTTCCTCTTGCCACCACTATCGCCTTGATCCCTCTCCGCTACGGCGCTTGACTACCGGCTCCTTCCATCGATGGCATCATCTACTCGGTCATCTTTGTGGTTCTCGGCGAGTGCGCCTCAGAGATGTCTCTTTAAAGTGTCAAGGGTTGTAGGCTTGGCAAGCAGATTCAGCTACTGATCATACTAGTGAGTTAGTGTCTCGGCGTCCTTTTGATTTAGTTCATTCCGATGTAGGGGTCCGGCTCCTTTGCTTGAAAAGGGCCCATCGATAGCATATCATTTTCTATAGATGATTTCTCTCACTACACTTGGCTGTATATTATGTCTTCTCAGATGAGGTTCTTTCTATACATAAGTGTTTTGTTGCCCGATTCTCTATGCCTATTCATGTGTTTCATCTTGACTCACTGGAGAGTATATCTCCAAGATGTTGTGTGTTGTCTTGTTGTCCTTCTTGAGCAAGGTACTCTTACTTCGGCTTTCTTGTCACGGTGCTCACGCCCGAATGGTGTGACCGAGTGTAAACATCATCATCTTCTTGAGACAGCTCGATGCGTTCATGATCATTGCCTCTCTTCCGCCTCACTTTTGGGCCGAGGTTATTTCCATTTCTACCTATCCCGACATCACTATTCAGCTTTCCTTTGCTTTGCAGGTGGGTTTTCAGCGCCTTTTGATCGTTCTCCTGATTATTCAGCGCTTTGTTTGTTTGGTTGTGTCTAGGTTCTTCTTGAACACACCAAACTGTCCACTCGATCTGTCAAGTGTGTCTTCTTAGGATACAATGGTGAGCATCTGCTGTTGGGATCCTATCGGTGCGTCACATGCGTATTTCTCCGGATGTGACTTACGATGAGTCTCGTCCCTTCTACACGCATCCATCTTCCTTAACCTTTTCGATTGGAGGATATCTCTTTCCTCGCTTTTTCCGACACACCTATCACTCTGTTGAGCCCTTGTTTACCCATCTCGCTACCGCTTCTCGCACCGTTGAAGATCTGCCACACCCATCTCCTATGGTTTCCTCACCTTGCTTATCACAGGATTTTGCACCTTCATCCCCAGTGGCTTCCTCGCCTCCATCACCCGAGTATCCCAGTGGTTCCTCCTTGTATTCTTCCATCTTTTACTCACTGTTATACTCGTCGCGCCTATTGTGGATGAGTCTACTGGTGCGCCATCTACTTTCGATGTGTCATCTTCCTCGTCAAAGCCTACTTATGACTCACGTGCTCGTCTACTCCCTCATGTTTGACCGCCTTGGTTTTTCTAGCATCGTATTTCTTTGTTCTTGAGCCAACTTCTTATTGTGATGTTGTTCATCCTAAATGGCAGCTTGCGATGGCAAAGGAGATTGCTACTCTTGAGCGCACCGGCACGTGGGATCTTGTTTCTCTTCCTCCTGGAGTTTGCCCATCACTTGTAAGTGGGTCTACAAGGTTAAGACTCACTCTAACGATTCTCTTGAGCGCTACAAAGCTCGTCTTGTGGCTCGTGGCTTTCAGGAGCTCGTGATTATGATGGGACTTCCGCTCATGTGGCCCATATGACCACTGTTCGCAGACTTCTTGATGTGGCCTCTATTCACCATTGGTCTGTATCTCGGCTTGAAGTTAAGAATGCCATTTTCTTAGCGGTGAGTTGCGTGAGGAGGTTTACATGCAGCCACTACCTATTACATTCCTAATGGCATGGTTTGTCATCTTCGTCGCTCCTCTATGGCCTTAAGCAAGCCCGCCGTGCATAGTTTGAGCGTTTACGCCTTTGTGGTGATTGTCACTGGTGTTTTGGCGAGCGCTCATGATCCTGCGTTGTTTGTCCAGCTTTCTCCTCATGATCAAACTCTTCTTCTATATGTTGATGACATGATCATCACTGGCAATGACCCTGAGTACATTGCCTTTGTAAAGGCGCGTCTTAGTGAGCAGTCTCCTATGGCTGTCTTGACCCTCTTTGCTACTTTCTTGGGATTAAGGTTTCCTCTACCTCTGATGGCTTCTTTATTTCCCAAGAGAAGTATGTGTAGGATCTTCTTGCTCGTGCCGCTCTTACCGACGAGTGCACTGTTGAGACTCCCATGGAGCTCAATGTTCACCTCGGTGCTTTTGATGGTGATCCCTTGTCTAATCCGACACATCAGCTTGTGGGGAGCCTTTGTCTATTTAGCTACCACTCGTTCGGATATCTCCTATCTTCTCCATATTTTGAGTCAGTCTAATGCAGCTCCCGGTATGGTTAACTATAATCCCTTCTTCGTGTTCTACAATGTCTTCGTGGCACGATCTCTCACAGTCTTTTCTTTCCCTGCTCTAGTTAAGTGCAACTTGGGCCTATTCTGATGCTACATGGGCTAGTGATCCCTCGGATCGCCGTTCACTTTCTGCTTATTGTGTTTTTGTTGGTGGTTCTCTCACCTGGAAGACGAAGAAACAGATCACAGTTTCCCATTCGAGTGCGGAGTTTGAGTTGTGAGTTGTGGCCCTTTTGACGGCGGTGACTTGGTTACGGTGGTTACTTCAGGAGTTTGGTGTGTGTTACTACACCCATCGCACTCTTGTCTCGACAAAGACAGTGTTGTCGATATTATGTGCGACCATGTGAGGCATGAGCTCACCAAGCATATTGGTGTTGATGCTTCTTTTGTGTGCGTCGGCATGCAGAGGACGGTGATTGCTCTTCAAAGATGTGCCTTCCAAGTTACAATTGGCAGATTTTTACGAAGGCCCAAACTAGAGCATGCATGGATTTTATCGCTCGAACTTCGGTGTTGTGGATCCGCCCTGTGTTTGAGGGGCGGTGTTAGAGTTATATTATGTTCCATGTATAGCATGTGTATTTTCCCCGTTGTATGAGGGGTTTCCTGCGTATTTACCACCTTTCTTTGGCACAACAACACCCACCCTCCATTATATTAAAAACAATGGGGCACATCACGCTTGAAAAACATTACATTGTCGAGAGACTTGAAAGTCCCGTAAAACTAAAGCAAGCTTATACATGATCCACGAAAATACACGTGTACACACTCCTAATAGGATAAATGTTGAGGATATCACTTATCATTAGCATTTCATTCCATTTGGGATTAGAGATTAATTGGAGATCGGTCGATTAATCGATTTTATCTGTTGACTACTAATCGGCTGTTTTTGCTTGGGATTCCTAAGTTCCAAGCACTAATAAGGTAAAATGAAAACAACCGTCACTGTGCTCTATGCTTTTAAATAGGACAACACTACATCAATGCATAACTACATATTACATGTCAAACAATGAGTCAATGACAAATAGAATAGGACAACAGTACACCAATGCATAACTACATATTACATGTCAAACAATGACAAATAGAATAGGACAACACTACAACACATGTCCTATCGAACGGGGGATGAAGTGTGATGTGCGGGAGGCTACCGAAGAGGAGCCCTATTTTGGGATTTCTAACCACATGGCCCAGCCTGATTAATCGCTAGATTCCCGATTAGTCGCTTGTCAGAGCGATAAATCGGCCCAAATGATAAATAGCAAAGATAAGGTATAATCTTAGCGACCACCCACCGATAAGCAATAAATCGGTGAGTTGGACGATATTTTGAATACTAACACGTGTCTTGGATAACTCCACAGCTTGCCACAACTCCACAGCTTGCCACGATACATGCACACGCGTCTGCTGACGAGCTCCTCCTCGGACCAACTCCAAGAAAGGGCTCGAACGATGGCCACCACCAGCTGGAGAAAGCATCTTGCAGACAGAAGGGCCTCCACTAGATCCGATTGGATATTGGAGGTTGCAGAAGTTGTTGATGCCTGAGAAGATGGGGATGCTCATGCGTGAATGAGAAGGAAAAAAGCACTTGCTAGCGATCTGGGAGACACCCCCCCTGAAATGGGCAGTGGATGTCGAATGCAACGCCGTTCAATACTAAGAGCCACACCAGCCAAATGCTCAGATCCGAAACCCAGAAAGGGGCCTCCACTTATGGAGGTTGAAGAGATCTCGAGCAGGAGACTAGCAAGAGACACGGCAGGGATAGTCTTATGGAGATGCATAGATAGCACAACGAAAAGCATCACCCCCAAAGAAGATCGGATGGCAAAGATTGCAAGAAAACACGAGCACTGACACGATCGCTGAACAGACATTGGACACCCATCCGTGAAGCACCACAAGCGAATCTGGACATCGGAAGAAAAGGATGGGGCTAAGCTAACCCGATGAACTAAACAAATGGAACCAGCGGGGCATGGGAAATTGTTGAAAGGGAGAGACCACGACTTGCCGAGGGCAAACCCAACTCTCCAAAATTCAACCGCAAGGCAAGGGGATTGAAGGAGGGTTAGATCCGCAAAGACAAAGATAAGGGAGGTTATTTGAGAGGGCTACAACCAAACGTACCATGGAAAGGCCGAAGCTGAGGATAACCACGGTGGCTGCAATGCCATGGACGTCAGAGAAACGAGCTCGAAGGTGCCTCCAAACCACCGAGAGGAAGCCCAAACTAATCATAAAGGATGCAAACCAACTGGATCTACAAAGGGGAGGGTGGCACCGAGCTCCTCTCCCCTCCTTCTCCAAATGAGACAAACCGGCGAAGGAGAAAGGGAGAAGAGGCGATGGGGGAGCGGAGGTGGAAGACCGGAACAGAGGACTTGAGGAGAGAGAAAGAAAATAAGAGAATGAAAGCGTCATGGAGTTGTTTACATATTTACCACTGTACATGTACTATATATATTAGCCCTTGGCCCCAATGGAATACAAGTTGCTATTTCCCTAACAATGGTATCCTTTGGAGGAAAACAATGCTATGATCAAATATTTAATGAAACTATATAGCTAATAAGAGTGGTGACTCTGCGTGAGACTTAAAAAAGAAAAGCAACTTACTCGGTTGCTAAGAGCCCATCTGCCAAACCACCAATGAAAATCACTGACGGTAAAATCACGATCCTGAGCAACTTTGAAAAGGGGATGTAAAGTTATCACACAAACGCTGCAACAATAACAATAAACGTAAAACAATTCATGAAGAGAATTTGTAGATGGAATCATGCAAACCACAATATGATGAGGGGTATCGAGAAATCAAAATAATATTAACAATTCATGAAGAGAATTTTTCGATGGAATAATGCAAACCATAAGATGACGAGGGGTATCGAGAAATCAAAATAATATTCTTTTTTCTAAATCCCAGATAATATAATAGAAAATAAATAATGGACATGTGTATATGCTAAAAAGATAAAGGCTTCTAAGAGATTACAAGTAGACACTGCCAGATGTAAAAAGTTCCTGTGGTTGAAAAAATCTACTATGTCATATGTTTACGACCAATCCTTTGTACACTATCATACCTCTTTTATGCAGGATAACTTCTCAGTTATGTTCTCGGAGAAAATATGAGCATTGTCTTGAAATGATAATCTGACCATTACATATTTTTAACAACAACAAAGCCTTTAGTCCCAAATAAATTGGGGTAGGCTAAAGCTGAAACCCATAAGACATAAGCCG
Organism: Aegilops bicornis; assembly: GCA_021605145.1. Classification (NCBI taxonomy): domain Eukaryota; kingdom Viridiplantae; phylum Streptophyta; class Magnoliopsida; order Poales; family Poaceae; genus Aegilops; species Aegilops bicornis. Next base: position 346,060,209 of record CM038670.1, read on the forward strand.
GAGAAAACAAGAAAAGGACATGCATAAAGGGTCTACATTGTATATTGAGTAGGCTTTCTTCCACAAGAAATGGCAGACACTAATGGACAAATCAACAAAAGGCATGACCATGCAATATCAGCAAAGGAATTAGGGCATCTCCAACGTGGACCCCTACTCCGGCCTCAAATGTCCGGACCGGATTGTCCGGACCGGATTGTCCAGACACTTTGAAGCCTCCGACACGGACCGTCAAGACGTCTTAAATCCCCCAGCCCGGCCCAAATCGAAGGGCGGAGTAGGGGAGTCCGGACATCTGCCACGTCGGATCTAACAGCCCGAACCCACCGATTATGACCGCGTTTCGCCGCCCCACTTCCCAACAGGATTTCCCGCCGTCGCGTCGCCTTCCCAAAGCGATTTCCCTCCCGCACCCTCCACTTCCAGACATGGTTTCACTCCCCTTAAAACTGGATGTCGCTCCACTCCCCTCGCCCCCCAGTCTCTTTGAAAGCCGCCATGGCGCCCCGCAACCATCACAATGTCAATCTTTTCATGTGTCCATCATGCCGAAGCCAAGGGAGTGTGAGCCTACACAAAGGCATGTGCCGCCCATCACGGCACCTGTGGCGCTCGCCGCCCATCATCTAGTCTACGCCGAGTATGAGAAGTGCAAAGTTCGTGATGCTCTCGATCAAGTGAGCGGCACGAGACGGTCACTTAGGGAGAACTGCCACAACACCCACTTATATGCCGCAGAGGAGCCTGTCGCCGCTCCCACGCCAGTCACCGCTCCAGCCACCTCCAATGATGCCCTCTCCGATGTGTCCAGGAGGTAGCTTCCATGGCTTTGGACGTGATGATAATTGATTAGTCATAGTTTATTTTACTATCTATTTGTATCGCAAATATGATGTTGAACATCTAATTTATATTAAAGATGTTGCATTTTGAGGAAAATTTGGGTGCTAGCGTTAGATGGTTGGCACCCGCCGGACTTGATTTTCACCAATTACACCAGCGCGTTTCCAAGGGCGAATCCACTTTGTAGCCATCGAAGGTTTATAACTCTAGTTCTAGTGTTTGTTGTTGGTTGTTCAGAGGATAAAACAGGTTCTAAGATGTTGTTCCTGAGTCCCGGGGTGACACCATCCGTTCGATGTTTTTGCCCTTGGAGATGCCCTTAGTAAGGAATAAAAAAGAACATAATGGCAAGTCGGGACCGCCAAAAGCAACCGAAAGCAAAATCACTCACCCATGTGGGTCGTGAAAGATTTATACAAGCTTCCTTTTTCCTACAGGAATCAAAGAACCACACGCATCAACGTAGAATCCCACGAGCTAAAAAGCAGGACGCTGCAAATCCAAACAGGAGATCCCGCATCTCGAACACTAGAGGGAATCTCGAGTTCCAAATGCCACGCAGGTAAGAGGTACCATTCTAGAAGCATCCAGAACATCCGATCCAAAGAATTCCCACGCCAAAGGAATTGCGAAGCATGCAGCCGATGAGCGGAACTGAATCCAACACCCCTGGGAAAAAGAAAAGAAAAACTCGAAACCGTCCACAGATCATCACTGCGAGCTACGACGAGAGGCTTGACGCAGGAGAGAAATAGGCCCGTACCTGAGCGGACTTGGGCCCGTACTTGAACAGCGTGCCCTGGAGCTGCTTCCTGCGAGCGCCTACGCCTGTGGTGGCTACAGGGGCAACGACGCCACCCTTGCCGCTCACGGCAGCAGGGGTGTCGGGAAGGGAGACGGGGGCGGAGGTGACGCCGCCGGCGGGAGGCATGGCTGAAGAAGGGGGATTACCGGATGCTGTGCGCACGATTCCGGAGAACCAGGAAGAGGTAGAAGCCGGCGAGGTCATAGCGGCCGCCGGTGAGGTCACGGCGAGGGCATCACGGGGACGGGAGGTGCAGCGAACTTGGCGACCTGGGATCGGGGAGTAAGGGCATCTCCGAGGCGGGCACCATTCCGAACCTATCTGTCCGGGATATCTCCGGATACTTTAGGTGGCGTTTGGTTTGGTGGCTATATCCAACACGGCATTTGGCAAAACCAATGCGAATATAACCACAATAAACTGGGAATTACACTGGAGCACCCAGGTGCTCCGCCCATGCACATCTGTACCGTAGCTGCCCATTTAGATTCGGACCGATCCAATTCAATGCGCTGTATTAATCTTTGTATCCATGAAGCACTTGTTCGTAAACATCTCGTATATGCATGTGGTCTCCTACGAGCTGGCCCCACCTGTAAAATTTGTTATGTTCCACCAATGGCCCACACTGCCGCATTGAAGGCCACCGCGTGCTGCAGCATATCTACCCCGCCTGTCCACTGTTCCTCTTCCTCATCCTCTTTCTGTTCCCCACTTCTTCTCTCCCAGATCTAGACTTCTCGAGCTCCCTGTTCCGGTGAAATGTGTGCCTCGTCCTCGACCTATCAGTCACTCATGCCCACACTGCCATCCACTCGTTGCCGCCCCTCTGGACGAAGCTCCGCTGCCATATCACCTCCAGCCGCCGACGGATTCGACCTCCCACCCCACCCCGCACACAAACATCGATGGATTCGGGTGCGAGCCGGTCACTGCAGATCCGACACGGGCTGAGATTTTGGGGATGAAGGTCGGCGACTAGGCAAGGATCTTCGGCGGCTTGGTGTTGAGTCTTTCCTCGTATTTTCTCTCTGCAAATTTTTGTTTCTCAAATTTTCTCTCTAAGGTGTTGAGATTGTATTTTCTTTCCTTGTTTTTTCTCTGAAAATTTTCTTTCCTAAAAATTTCTCGCTGAGGTTTTTTGTTTTTTTTTTGCCAACTCTGACACCATTGGGTATGCAACCTTGGCCAAGTAGCACGGTAACGCTAGTCACCGGCGTATTTGCCAGGCGTGAAGCGAAAGCAAGCAAGACGCTGAGGCGGGGCAGGCAGCCCGTGGTGTCAGCGAGCAGCAAGAAATAGGTGGAACAGACGAGATGGGGAGCAGTAAATCCATGCCGCCAACTCTCAGGGTCCTCCTCATCCTGGGGATCCTCAATCTAGCGTCGTTCTGTATCTCTTCCTGAAGCTCAACTGAACCTGTAAATAAGATCTCTGTAGCTAGCCTAATTCATTTTATTGTGGAAAATCACCTGGTTAATTGTTACACCGCCTTGACCGGGAAGTTCATGTGAAAATAAAAAAGTTTCGGGAAGTTCAGGTTTATATGTAGCTTCTCTATCTTCCAAGATGTAACCAAGATATTAAGTTCCGGAAGTTTACTTAATATCACGGAAGGCGAGATCTGGTTTAAGTTTCAGGATGTGGATTTTTGACTAAGTTGAATTTAATTGTGAGTAAGATGTTTTTTTACTTATAACCAAGAAGCTGGATATTACGTAAACCAGGATATAATTTTGTCTTCCAAGGTGTATTTTTTGCCTTATAACCAAGAAGTTGGATATTGAGGAACAACCACGTATCATGTTTTTAGGTTTCTTATTATATCCCCAAATGTTATGAAACATTTGTCTTGCAACTATCAGAGTCTCACATAATTAGGTGCTCAAATGAATCGACTCTCATCCATCATAAACGAGATGCATTGTTCAACGGATTTAATGGAAGTCCTAAACTGAAATCAAAATTAACGGGAGGCTTCCTTTTTACTCATTCCCATTCATTATGACTAGCAACACCTGGTGCTGAATTTGAATTAATTCGGTCACGACAGTCCGCACCACACATTATTGATGATGTTCTTAGGTGTTGTAGAGTACAACAATCATTTAAAGATGGGCCCACCGGTGATAGTATTGAGCGGATGTATCCAGGGGTATCTCTGAATTGTAAAATGATTTCAGCATTTAATGTCTTGATCTGGCTAAAGTAACGTGAGGCATAGATATCGGTGGGGGAGCACCTATGTGCTACAAATCCTCATCCCAATAAACTCATCAAATGTTCTCTCTCTCTATATATATATATATCAAAATAAACGCCCCCATTTAAAATTGATCGTTTAAAAAAGATGCAGTTCATGCTAATTGGACAATATTTGTTAATTTTTATATATCACACATAATAAGGACAAAAGTTAACAATTTTTCAACAAACAACGATATTTTAACTAAAAAAACTAGGTGAGGCACCGGACATGCCCTTGTAGGCACGGACTTCGAGGCCGCCGGCACCTCTGTCACCATCCGCACACCCATATCGCCGTTGTTGTTGTCCGAGGCATTATCGCCATCCTTCAAGTGGTGGAAGGCCTCCAGGTGTCACGGCAATCCTGATCGACCTCCGTTGCAAGCTCGGGTCGCAGCCACTCGGCTGCCTCCGCCTGACCCAAACACTTGGCCACATCTGCCTTGGGGCGACGGTCGAAGGCGGGGTTCGCCTTGCGCCGCCTGCCGTCACCTTTGAGTTGGGCCAACCACTCGGACTCCTCCCGCTTTGAGGAGTTGGTCGGCGGCGTCGGGTGGTCTTGCCTGCAAGCCAAATAGGGTAGTGTAGAACTTTCGCAGAAGTATCCCAATGAGTAATCGTCCCAACGGAGAGCGGAGGAGAGTATTTATAAGTAGGATTTCTGTTACACATAAGGCATCACAGTTCTTATGTGAAGTAATCATGGGTGCTTCTCTGAGATATGGTTCTTGTCCCGAATCACGAATAAACCAGTTTGACAAATATAAAGAGAATTGTAGTAACAACTAAGAGAGCTAGTAAATGTAAATGGCATGAATAAAAGCTACGGTTGTATTTCCTGCAATGAAGAGATTAGGTGCAGAGAGATTTCGGCTCATGGTAAGACTTTATAAAATGTGCCAGTGCGACGGTAATACTAGTTACCTTGTATTGCACTCATAGCATTTGATATAAGAGTTTTATAGGCGGTTCTCCCTAAGATAATTAAACTCCTTCTCTAGGGATTATATTTCATTCTCTGGTCCTGCTTCTCCGTTGCCACAAAGTGGTCGTTTCCACAATTAAGGTCCTTAGACCGAAACCAAGCATCCAGTTCAATGGATCACCGTTATATCATATTGCCTTTAGTCCTCATAGGTATCTACCTGTCGCGTCAGATGTCACAGATTTCGGTCACATGCATTGACATTTTTAGATCAGTTGTTGCTTGTAAAAAGGAGGAATAAAGTGCATTATTTGAAGGTAGCCTAATAGCCTTAGGGTAAGGAAGAGTTTTCTTCGTCTTACTGATACGTCTCCAACGTATCTATAATTTTTGTGTTCCATGCTATTATAATATCAATCTTGGGTGTTTTATATGCAATTTTATATCATTATTTGGGACTAACATATTAACCTAGTGCCAAGTGTCAGTTGCTGTTTTTTGCTTTTCAGAAAATCCATATAAAATAGAGTCCAAACGGAGAAAAAACTTTGGATTGTTTTTTTCTGGACCAGAAGGCACCCACGAAGGTTAGGAAGAAGACCTGAGGAGTCACAAGGGAGCGACAAGCTCATGCAGGGGGCGCCCCCAAGCTTGTGGGCCCCTCGCGGCACCTTCTAACCTGATTCCACTTCTATAAATTCCCAAATATTCCCATTATACCAAAGAGCCACCCGAAACACTTTTTCTATCACCGCAAGTTTCTGTTCTTCCCCAATCCCATTTGGAGGCCTTTTTCGGCACCCTGTCGGAGGGAGAATCAATCACGGAGGGCTTCTACATCATCTGTTGCCCTTCCAATGATGCGTGATTAGTTCATCATAGACCTACGGGTCCATAGCTAGATGGCTTCTTCTCTCTCTTTGATCTTCAATACAATGTTCTCCTCGATGTTCTTGGAGTTCTATCCGATGTAATCTTCTTTTGCGGTGTGTTTGTTGGGACCCAATGAATTGTGGCTTTATGACCAGATTATTCACGAATATTAATTGAGTCTTTTTTGAATTCTTTTATGCATGATTATTATAGCATTGTATTTCTCTTCGATCTAGCCGTTTAGTTTGGCCAACTAGATTGATTTATCTTGCAATGCGAAAGGTGCTTTGTGATGTGTTCAATCTTGCGGTACTCAATCCCAGTGACAGAAAGGGACATGACACGTATTTGTATTGTGGCCATTAAGGATAAAAATATGTGTTACTCCGTTTTTATTAACTTAATACCCTAGATGCATGCTGGATAGCAGTCAATGGGTGGAGTAATAGTAGTAGATGCGGGAAGGAGTCAGTCACTTGTCTCGGACGTGATGCATATATACATGAGCATTGCCTTGAATATCTTCATAACTAAGCGTTTTTCTATCAATTGCCCAACAATAATTTGTTCACCCGTTGTATGTTATGTGCTCGAGAGAGAAGCCTCTAGTGAAAACTATGGCCCTCGGGGTACCTTTATCATATATAAAGACACAAAAATACCTTGTTGCACTTTTATTTATCTATTTACCTACCACTACGAGATTTGATCCTTGCAAATAACCACCGAGGGGATTGACAACCCCCTTGTTTGCGTTGGGTGCAAATATTTGCTTTCGTGTGTGTAGGTGCTGCTAATGAGGTTCTGTGTGGTTATCCTACTGGATTGATAACCTAGGTTCTTGACTAAGGGAAATACTTATCTCTACTGTACTGCTTCATCCTCTTCTCTTCGAGGAAATCCCAACGCAGCTCACAAGTAGCAGGAATAATTTCTAGCACCGTTGCCGGGGAGACATCACCAAAATCTATCAAGTACCTTCGTACAAACTATCATCTACTTGCTCTTAATTTTTATTTGCCTGTGCCTCTCGTTTTCATCTCCCCAACTTCTAATATTTTTACGAAACACATAAATATTTTTATTTGCTCGTTTGCTTGCTTTGTCACAATGACTAGTGTTACTATCCCTCCTTTGTCTCCGAACTTTGAAGTCCTTTACTCCAGAAACAAGGAGAAAATTTGAAGGATGCTTGGTATAGGATAATGGAATCCTATCGTGTTTGCACTATAAAGGGGGACATAAACAATTTGCTTCGCAATTTCTACGTAGGACTAACTATGCCCCATGGACAACTTTTGGATTTTTCCGCTAAAGGGAACTGAGAGTGATGCTAATACTACCTATGAAATAATAGAGGGTATATTGGGAACTCCGCCCCCACAAAAAGGATTCAACTACACCCAGAGGGAATCCAAATCTTGGAAAAATTAGGTGATATGCAGAAAAATTTAATTGAATTACAAAAGTCTAATGAGCCTCTTAAAAATGTTAGTCGAAACCTCAACCTCATGAATACCTTGATTACCCTTTGCAATAAGCGGCTAGATGCTTTATGATGAGGACATCAATACCATTGTTACACCCACAGCCCCTGTTGCTATACATACTGGACCAATCACTAGAGCTCGCGCAAGCCAATTAAATTATCAGGTACATTCGTTTCTTGGTAACAATTCTAATGTTCATGAGAATATGATGCTGCCTAAATTGGATACATTTGTCTTGCTTACAAATGAAGGGCCTAGCTTGGACAAGAGGGATGAACATTGGAGCAAGATTAAGCATGGAGATGATGGCATGCAAAAGGGAAACAAGAACGGAGTTACAAGTGATGATTTCAGGACTTTGAAGCCACCATAATGAGTGCATGAAGCCTTGGACGAAATATACAAGATGCCACTTCATAAATTTCGTCCATAGGCTATTATATGTCTTTGCGTCACCTTATTTTTGGGTCAGACCCATGTAATTTCGAAATAGTCAAGTATAGGCTGTTTTTAGAGTGCATGTGTGGGGAAACAAGAGTTAGGGTTGGTTTGGACACCTCCTCCAAGGGACACGAAATCCCCCCCCCCTCTTCCTCCATATATACAGCCCTTTGGGCATCGTTTAGACTTTGGGTTTTGTTTAGATTAAAAGTTCGCCATAGCTGCAACTTCGTGTACTTCGTTTGTGTTCAACGACTAGACAAAGGCGTCACAGAACCCCACCTTCATTAATAAAGCTTTCCTCTTATATTCACAATATCCAGATTGCAATCTTATTTTCTTGCTTGTTCTTCGTTTGCTCGCAGGAAACAGACCTTCGTGGTCAGGTTGATCGTGCTCCGGCGTGGTCAATAACCCTTGGAAGTTGGTATAGCGATTGCTAAGGCACGATGTCTATCATGTTCGTAGTCGGATCGTCAAGGTCGACTCCCACAGAAAATGATAGCCTCCATCTCATCAAAACATCGGGAGACCTTCGCCTCTATCAAGTGGTATCAGATTTCCAGTTTGCTCGGTGAGATTTTACAGTTTTTCGTAGTTTAGATCGAGTTTGTTCTTCATACCTACAGTCCACGAAAAAGCCACAAACAAAAAAACTAGGGTTAGTTCATCATATCCGAACCAATCTGATCCTTTGCATAATCTTTTTAGGGTTTTTGCTTTGTTGAATTTGCGGTTGCATCGTCGTGTCTACTTGCTGGTCTTAGCGTCTAGTCTTTTAGATTTTCGAGTTTTGTTCATAAGTTGTCATGCCGCCGCCGCACCATTATCATTGACCCTGCCATCTTCCACCACCGCTTATCCGCTACCGATCCATATCCATATACCATCACCAATCTGTATCCATATACCACCACCAATCCGTATCCATATACCACCACCGCTACCATATACCACCACCGCTGACATATCTTACCATCATATATCCACCACTAATCCGAGTTCTTTGCATATTAGGTTTTTTTCGAGATCCATCTATTTTCTAATTCGTGTTTCCTTGCCTGAGTAGGTTTCAAAAAAAGAAGTCTGGAGACCCCCGGGCAGTTTTTATGCCAAAACTTTGACAGTCGAAAATATTTTTCCCTATCCTGTTTTTAGGCTTTTCTGAGTCTTTTGAGACACTCGCCATCATAGTGATTTTTTTATCGCACTTTTTCTTCACTGCCCTGATTTCCGGAAAAAAAATTGTCAAAAAAATTTCGTGCCTATCCTGTTAGTTTGACTTGCGAAGAGTTTTGAGACACTCGCCATTATAGTGATTTTTCTACTGCCGCCATTATAGTGATTTTTCGCAAAAAAGAAGAGCGCAAAAAATAGCAAAAAAAATTCAGAGTGTGCGTTTCCCTTGTTTACGTGTCGCGCCGTGATTTTGTTCGTGTTCTAGGCTCGCGTCTCTAGTACGGTCTAGCCTAGGACCAGCACAATACCGTCGTTGAGCGTTTATTCAACTTTGCATCTCTGGATTGATTATTGCTGACCCTTTTTGCTACCATATTATAAGTCTTCTTAGCTCCACATACATCTACGTCGTGCGTTTGACTCTCCCTGGTAATTGCTCTATCCAAGCTTTGAGAGTTTTGACTACAACGGTTGCCGATCACCGCCTACTGCTGGGTAAGAATTGGTAAGAATTTTGAGATTTGCTTGACGGATTTGTGGCACCCACCACCACCACTTGTTAGTAGTCTGTAGGATCATATTCTTGTGTGTTTCTATTGCTGCTAACCATGGCAGGATCACAAGCCGACGAGATTGACTCGGAGAACTTGACGAACAAGGAGCTTCATGATAAGTTTCAGTAAATGATGAGTGGACAGGTGGAAGATGTGCTAAACAGATTTGAAGAGGCCATGGAGAAGATAGATGGCATTGAGAAGGCGTTCGAAACAAAGCTAGATAACGAGTTTAATGAATTGCTCGCGCATCTTCCACAACCACCGCCCGCTGCACCTGTCGCACCTCTACAACAACAACAACATCGCCTTGCAAATCAAGTGGGACGAGCACCTCGCGTTCCCCTTGAGCCTGGTCAAACTTCTGGTGCCGCTGTACCTACTGTTGATGCTTCTGTAGCTCATGCTACTACTGCAGAGGTGGAGGACCATTACAAGGATGAGGTTGATCAAAATCAGAACTGCGTGCAACCACCAGCACCACCACCACCAGGTCATCCTCATGCATATCATCGCAACGGTAGGGCTGCACCACCACCTGAGGTACGAGATCATGACAATCTTCCTAAACTAAAGTTGAATATTCCACCATTTGAGGGTAGATATGTTCCTGATATATATCTTACTTGGGAGTTAGAAACTGAACAACATTTTACATGTCTACAATATCCTGAGGAGAGACGTGTTCCTGATGAGGACATCAATACCATTGTTACACCCACAGCCCCTGCTGCTATACATACTGGACCAATTACTAGAGCTCGCGCACGCCAATTGAATTATCAGGTACTTTCGTTTCTTGGTAACGATTCCAATGTTCATGAGAATATGATGCTGCCTAAATTGGATACATTTGTTTTGCTTACAAATGAAGGGCCTACCATGGACAAGAAAGATGAACCTTGGAGCAAGATTAAGCATGGAGATGTTGGCATGCGCAAGGGAAACAAGAACGGAGTTACAAGTGATGATTCCAGGACTTTGAAGCCACCCTAATGAGAGCATGAGGCCTTGGACGAAATATACAAGATGCCACTTCATAATATTCGTCCATAGGCTATTCTAGGTGTCTGCGTCACCTTATTATTGGGCCAGGCCCATGTAATTTCGAAATACTTAAGTGTAGGCTATTTTTAGAGTCCGTATGTGTGGGGAAACAAGAGTTAGGGTTGGTTTGGACCCCTCCCTCAAGGGCCACGAAATTCCCTCCTCTTTCTCCATATATACAGCCCTTAGGGCGTCGTGTAGACTTTGGGTTTTGTTTAGATCAAAAGTTCGCCATAGTCGCAACACAGCATTTCGCTTTGTGTTCAACGACCGGACCAAGGCGTCTCGTAACCCCACCTTCATTAATAAAGCTTTCCTCTTATATTCGCAATATCCAGATTGCAATCTTAGTTTCTTGCTTGTTCTTCGTTTGCTCGCAGGAAACAGGCCCTCGTGGTCGAGTTGATCGTGCTCGGCATGGTCAATAACCCTCGGAAGTTGGTTTAGCGATTGCTAAGGCGCGACGTCTCGCCGCGTCACGTGGTCGGATCGTCAAGGTCGACTCCCACGTAAGCGATAGCCACCATCTCATCGAAACATCGGGACACCTTTGCCTCTATCAAGTGGTATCAGATTTTCAGGTTGCTCGGTGAGATTTTACAGTTTTTCGTAGATTAGATCGAGTCTGTTCTTCATACCTAAAGTCCACGAAAAAGCCACAAAAAAAATTAGGGTTAGTTCATCATATCCGAACAATCTGAGCCTTCGCATAATCTTTTTAGGGTTTTTGCTTTGTTGAATTTGCGGTTGCATCGTCGTGTCAAGTTCTTTGGTCTTAGAGTCTAGTCTTTTAGAGTTTCGAGTTACGGTCATAAGTGGTCACGCCGCCGCACCATCATCATCGCCTTGCCATCTACCACCCTTCTTATCCGCCACCGCTCTGAATCCGTATCCATATACCACCACCAATCCGTATCCATATACCACCACCAATCCGCATCCATATACCACCACCAATCCGTAGCCATATACCACCACCGCTGCCATATACCACCACCACGCCATATACCACCACCATATATCCACCACCAATCCGAGTTCTTCTCATATTAGGTTTGTTTTCGAGATCCATCTAGTTTCCGATTCGTGTTTCCTAGCCGAGTAGGTTTCGAAAAAAGAGTCTGAAACCACCCTCGCTTTAGGCCCAAAATTTTCCAAACGCACTTGTCGAAAAAATTTCTGGCTATCCTATTTTTAGGTGTTTCTAAGCGTATTGAGACGATCGCCATTATAGAAAGTTTTTGACCCGTTTCAGCTTTTTGGGTCCCGGCAATCGAAAAAAAAAAATTTGGTCGAAAAAATTTTGTGCCCATCTGTCGGTTTGACACAGGAAGAGTTTTGAGACACTCGCCATTATAGTGATTTTTAAAAAAAAAAAAGAGCGTAAAAAAAAAGTGAAAAAAAATTGAGTGTGCTTTTCCGTTGTTTCCGTGCAGCGCCGTGATTTTGTTAGTGTTCTAGGCTCGCGTCTCTAGCACGGTCTAGCCTAGGACCAGCACAGTACCGTCGTTGAGCGTTTATTCAACTTTGCATATCTGAATTGATTATTGCCGACCCTTTTTGCCACCATATTATAAGCCTTCCCAGCTCCACATACATCTACATCGTGCGTTTGACTCTCCCTGGTAATCGCTCTATCCAAGCTTTGAGAGTTTTGACTACATCGGTTGCCGATCACCGCTTGCTGCTGGGTAAGAACTGGTAAGAATTTGAGATTTGCTTGACGGATTTGTGACTATCCACCACACCACCACCACCACTTCCTAGTAATCTGTCGAATCATATTGTTGTGTGTTTCTATTGTCGCTAACCATGGCGGGATCACAAGCCATTTAGACCGACCGGGAGAACATGACAAACAAAGCGCTACATGATAAGTTTCAACAAATGATGAGTGGGCAGGTGGAAGATGTTCTAAATAGATTTGAAGAGGCCATGGAGAAGATAGATGGCATTGAGAAGGCGTCAAACAAAGCTCGATAACAAGTTTAATGAATTGCTCGGCGTCTACCACCACCACCACCGGCTGCACCTAATGCACCTCTACAACAACAACAACGACTACCTCCACATCATGAAACAGCCCTCCGCCGAGCGAGCCGTGTCCCTCTTGCCGGCCAAGCTCTTGGTGCTGCTTTGTTGATATACGTGGCTCCTGCTGGCGATGTGGGGAGGATGATTATGTGAGAGAGTACGAGGATGAGGTTGATCAACTTCGAACTACGTGCAAGTGCAACCACCAAAGACCACAACCACCAGCACCACAACCACCCGGTCGTCCACATGCAAATAATGGCAATGTTAGGGCTCCCCTCAGTACGAGATCATGACCATCTCCCTAAACTGAAGTTGAATATTCCACCATTTGAGGGTAGATATGTTCACGATATATATCTTACTTGGGAGTTAGAAACTGAACAACGATTTACATGTTTACAATATCACGAGGAGAGGCGTGTTCCATTGCTGTTTGTGCTTTCACTAGCTTTGCATGTGTTTGGTGGTGCGAACATTGTAGATTATATCCTGTTCCAAATTACTTGGACTGCTTTGAAAACTGCTATGCGTACTCGTTGGGTTCCACCATATTATCAACGTGAATTACTTCAAAAATTGCAGCGCTTAAGACAAGGAAAAATTCGGTAGAAGAATATTATCGGGAATTACAAACTGGCTTGATTAGATGTGGTATTGTTGAGGAGAATGAAGCTATGCTTGCACGTTTTACGGGTGGATTAAATAGAGATATTCAGACCATTCTAGACTACAAGGATTATACTAATATCACTTGATTATTCCATCTTGCTTGTAAAATTTGAACGTGAAGTGCAGGATCGACAGCGTTGGCGGCGGACTAACTTTTCTCGCAGGTCGACCTTCATCATGGACACCACGTGCATCATCTACTTCCACACGTTCTACTACACGGCACCTCCGTCGGCTGCCACCTCCAACCGTGATACAAGAAAGGTGCACAACCACCACTATACGCCAAGAGCACACCTTTGGGCCTACATGAGCTCTTCTTCTTCCATGACGTCAAGAGGGCACACAAGTGATATTATTTGTCGTCGTTGTAAGGGAAGAGGACATTTTGCGAGAGAATGCCAATCTCGGCGTGTGATGATTGCTACCGAGGATGGTGGGTATGAGTCCGCTTAGTGACTATGATGAAGAGACTTTGGCTCTTATTACACATGAAGAACACGGTGGAGAGGATTACGATCATGAGACGCAATACATGGGCTGCTTTGAAGATCTTGTGGTATGAATGTTTAGTTGCTCAACGTGTTTTGAGTGTGCGAGTTACACAAAATTTGAGCAAAATCGGAGGCATAACTTGTTCCATACAAAGGGAGTTGTGAAGGAGCGTTCTATTCGCGTCATCATAGATGGAGGAGCTGCAACAACTTGGCTAGCATGGATATGGTGGAGAAGCTTTCTCTCACCACAAGACCACATCCACATCCTTACTACATCCAATGGTTCAACAACAGTGGCAAGGTTAAGGTAACACGTCTTTGTTCGTGTGTATTTTAGTATCTCTACATATCTGATTATGTTGATTGTGATGTGGTACCTATGCAAGCATGCTCCTTATTACTTGGTAGACCATGGCAATTTGATAAAAATTATGTACACCATGGTAGAAACAATCAAGATACTCTTGTTCACAAGGATAAAAATATTACTTTGCTTCCTATGACTCTGATTCAATTTTGAAAGATGATATTAATAGAGCTAATAAAGCAAAACATGAGAAAAATAAGAGTGAAAATCAGATTGTGGCAAAAGAATTTGAGAAACAAATGAAGCCTAATAATAAACCATCTAATGTTGCTACGAAATTAAACTGAAAAGTGCATGTTTACTTGCCACCAAATCTGATATTGAGGAGCTAGATTCTAGCAAATCTGTTTGCTATGCTTTTGTGTGCAAAGAGGCATTATTTTCATTCGAGGACGTGCCTTCCTCTTTGCCCCTATTGTCACTAACATTTTGCGGGAGTTCACGGCGTCTTCCCACAAGACGTGACACCGGGATTACCACCTATTCGAGGGATTGAGCATCAAATTGACTTAATTCCCGGTGCATCGCTGCCCAACCGTGCACCATACCGTACCAATCCGGAGGAGACGAAGGAGATTATCGTCAAGTGAGGAGCTGCTCGACAAAGGTTATATCTGTGAATCTCTTAGTCCTTGTGCTGTTCCTATTATACTAGTGCCTAAAAAGGATGGTACGTCGCGTATGTGTGTTGATTGTAGAGGCATTAATAATATTACTATTCATTATCGTCAACCTATTCCTAGGCTATATGATATGCTTGATGAATTGAGTGGCTCTACAATATTCTCCAAAGTTGATTTGCGTAGTGGATACCATCAAATTCGTATGAAATTGGGAGATGAATGGAAAACAGACATTTAAAACTAAGTTTGGTTTATATGAGTGGTTAGTCATGCCTTTTGGGTTAACTAATGCACCTAGTACTTTCATGAGACTAATGAGCGAAGTTTTACGTGCTTTCATTGGACGATTTGTGGTAGTCTATTTTGATGATATCTTGATTTATAGCAAATCTTTGGAAGAACATTTGGAACATTTACGTGCTGTTTTTAATGCTCTACGTGATGCACGTTTGTTTGGTAACCTTGGGAAGTGCACCTTTTGCACCGAGGAGTATCTTTCTTGGCTATGTTGTTACACCACAGGGAATTGAAGTTGATAAAGCCAAGATTGAAGCTATTGAGAGTTGGCCGCAGCCCAAAGCGGTCACACAAGTGAGGAGTTTTCTTGGACTCGCTGGTTTCTATAGGCGTTTTGTGAGAGACTTTAGCACCATTGCTGCACCTCTCAATGAACTTACAAAGAAGGATGTGCCTTTTGTTTGGGGTACCGCAGGGAAGAAGCCTTCACGGTATTGAAAGATAAGTTGACACATGCTCCTTTACTCCAACTTCACGACTTTAATAAGACTTTTGAGCTTGAATGTGATGCTAGTGGAATTGGATTAGGAGGTGTGTTATTACAAGATGGCAAACCTATTGCATACTTTTACGAAAAATTGAGTGGGCCTAGTCTGAACTATTCTACTTATGACAAAGAATTATATGCTCTTGTTAGGACTTGAGAGACATGGCAACATTATTTATGGCCCAAAGAATTTGTTATACATTACGATCATGAATCTTTGAAACATATTAAAAGTCAAGCTAAACTGAATCGTAGACATGCTAAATGGGTTGAATTCATTGAGACTTTCCCTTATGTCATTAAACACAAGAAGGGTAAAGAAAATGTTATTCTTGATGCTTTGTCTAAATCGCTATACTATGCTTTCACAACTTGACTTCAAAATATTTGGTTTGGAGACCATCAAAGATCAATATGTGCATGATGCTGATTTTAAAGATGTAATGCAGAATTGTAAAGAAGGAAGAACATGGAACAAGTTCGTTATTAAGGATGGTTTTGTGTTCCGTGCTAACAAGCTATGCATTCCTGCTAGCTCTGTTCATCTTTTGTTCTTGCAGGAGGCGCATGGAGGAGGATTAATGGGACACTTTGGCGTGAAGAAGACGGAGGATATACTTGCTACACATTTCTTTTGGCCAAAGATGAGGCCAGGATGTTGAGCGTTTTGTTGCTCATTTGCACTACATGTCAAAAAGCTAAGTCACGACTCAATCCTCATGGTTTATATATGCCTTTACTGTACCTAGTGTTCCTTGGGAGGATATATCTATGGACTTTGTTTTAGGTTTACCTCGAACAAAGAAGGGAGGGATAGCATATTTGTTGTCGTGGATAGATTCTCGAAAATGGCACACTTTATACCATGTCATAAAAGCGATGATCTTGTTAATGTTGCCGATTTGTTCTTTTCGTGAAATTATTCGCTTGCATGGTGTGCCAAATACTATTGTTTCAGATCGTGATACTAAATTTCTTAGCCACTTTTGGAGATGTTTATGGGCTAAGTTGGGGACTAAACTGCTTTTTAGTACTACTTGTCACCCCCAAACCGATGGACAAACTGAAGTAGTCAATAGAACATTGTCTACTATGCTTAGGGCTGTTTTGAAGAATAATAAGAAAATGTGGGAAGAATGCTTGCCTCATATTGAATTTGCTTATAATCGTTCATTGCATTCTACTACTAAGATGTGCCCTTTTGAAATTGTGTATGGCTTCCTACCTCGTGCACCTATTGATTTGTTGCCTCTTCCATCTTGGAGAAGGTTAATTTTGATGCTAAAGAACGTGCTTTGAATTGATTTTAAAAATGCATGAGTTAACTAAGGAAAACATTGAGCGTATGAATGCTAAATATAAACTTCTTTGGAGATAAGGGTAGAAAACATGTTGTCTTTGCACTGGAGATCTTGTTTGGTTACATTTGCGTAAGGATAGGTTTCCTAATTTGCGCAAATCAAAGCTAATGCCACGTCTTGATGGTCCATTTAAGGTGTTAGAGAAAATAAATGATAATGCATATAAACTTGAGCTGCCTGCAGATTTTGGGGTTAGTCCCACTTTTAACATTGCAGATTTGAAGCCTTATTTGGGTGAGGAAGATGAGTTTCCGTCGAGGGCGACTTCATTTCAAGAAGGGAGGATGATGAGGACATCAATACCATTGTTACACCCACAGCCCCCTATTTGCTATACATCTTGGACCAATTACTAGAGCTCGCAAGACGCCAATTGAATTATCGGTACTTTCGTTTCTTGGTAACGATTCCAATGTTCATGAGAATATGATCTTGCCTAAATTGGATACATTTGTTTTGCTTACAAATGAAGGGCCTACCATGGACAAGAAAGATGAACCTTGGAGCAAGTTCAAGCATGGAGATGTTGGCATGCAAGGGAAACAAGAACGAAGTTACAAGTGATGATTCCAGGACTTTGAAGCCACCCGAATGAGAGCATGAGGCCTTGGACGAAATATACAAGATGCCACTTCATAATATTCGTCCATAGGCTATTCTAGGTGCTGCGTCACCTTATTATTGGGCCAGGCCCATGTAATTTCGAAATACTTAAGTGTAGGCTGTTTTTAGAGTCCGTGTGTGTGGGGAAACAAGAGTTAGGGTTGGTTTCGGACCCCTCCATCAAGGGCCACGAAATTCCCTCCTCTTTCTCCATATATACAGCCCTTAGGGCGTTGTGTAGACTTTGGGTTTTGTTTAGATCAAAAGTTCGCCATAGCTGCAACTTCGCGTGCCGTTTGTGTTCAACGACCGGACCAAGGCGTCTCGTAACCCCACCTTCATTAATAAAGCTTTCCTCTTATATTCGCAATATCCAGATTGCAATCTTAGTTTCTTGCTTGTTCTTCGTTTGCTCGCAGGAAAGCAGGCCCTCGTGGTCGGAGTTGATCGTGCTCGGCGTGGTCAATAACCCTCGGAAGTTGGTTTAGCGATTGCTAGTATGACGTCTCGCCGCGACGTAGTCGGATCGTCAAGGTCGACTCCCACAGAAACGATAGCCACCATCTTATCGAAACATCGGGACACCTTTGCCTCTATCAGTTCCTGCTGTTGTTTGAGCTTTCACTAATTTTGCATGTGTTTGGTGGTCTGAACATTGTAGATTATATCCTATTCCAGCTACTTGGGCTGCTTTGAAAACTGCTATGCGTACTCACTGGGTTCCACCATATTATGAACGTGAATTACTTCAAAAATTGCAGCATTTAAGACAAGGAAAAAATTATGTAGAAGAATATTATCAGGAATTACAAACTGGCATGATTAGATGTGGTATTGTTGAGGATAATGAAGCTATGCTTGCACGTTTTATGGGTGGATTAAATAAAGAGATTCAGGCCATTCTAGAGTACAAGAAATATAATAATATCACTCATTTATTCCATCTTGCTTGCAAAGCTGAACGTGAAGTGCAGGACCGACAGGCATTGGCGCGAACTAACTTTTCTGCATGTCGACCTTCATCATGGACACCGCGTGCATCCTCTACTTCCACACGTTCTGCTGCACCAGCACCTCCGTCAGCTGCCACCTCCAACCGTGATACAAGAAAGCAGGCACAACCACCACTGTCTGCCAAGAGCACACCTTCTGGGCCTGCACAGAGCTCTTCTTCATCCATGACATCAACAGAGCAAACACATGATATTATTTGTCGTCGTTGCAAGGGTGGAGGTCATTATGCGAGATAGTGCCCATCTAAGCGTGTGATGATTATTTTGCTGAGGATGGTGGGCATGAGTCTGCTAGTGACTATGATGAGGAGACTTTGGCTCTTATTACAAGTGAAGAACACGGTGGACATGATTCTGATCACGAGACGCAATACATGGCTGCTGAAGATGCTGACAGGTATGAATCTTTAGTTGCTCAACGTGTTTTGAGTGTGCAGGTTACACAAGCTGAGCAAAATCAGAGGCATAATTTGTTCCATACAAAGGGAGTTGTGATGGAACGTTATGTTCGTGTCATCATAGATGGAGGGAGTTGTAACAACTTGGCTAGCATGGAGATGGCGGAGAAGCTATCTCTCACTACAAGACCACATCCACATCCTTACTACATCCAATGGTTCAACAACAGTGGCACGGTTAATGTAACACATACTGTTCGTGTGCATTTTACTATCTCTACATATGTTGATTATGTTGATTGTGATGTGGTACCCATGCAAGCGTGTTCCTTTATTACTTGGTAGACCATGGCAATTTGATAAAAATTCTGTACACCATGGTAGAAACAATCAGTATATTCGAGTTCATAAATATAAACATATTACTTTGCTTCCTATGTCTCTGGATTCCATTTTGAAAGATGATTTTAATAGAGCTAATAGAGCAAAACAGGAGAAAAATAAGAGTGAAAATCAGATTGTCGCAAAAGAATTTGAGCAACAAATGAATCCTAATAATAAACCATCTAGTGTTGCTTCTGAAATTAAATTGAAAAGTGCATGTTTACTTGCCACTAAGTCTGATATTGATGAGCTAGATTTTAGCAAATTTATTTGCTATGCTTTTGTGTGCAAAGAGGCATTATTTTCATTTGAGGACGTGCCTTCCTCTTTGCCTCCTGCTGTTACTAACATTTTGCAAGAGTTCACTGACGTCTTTCCACAAGACGTGCCACTAGGATTACCATCTATTCGAGGGTTTGAGCATCAGATTGACTTAATTCCCGGTGCATCGCTACCCAACCGTGCACCATACCGTACCAATCCAGAGGAGACGAAGGAGATTATGCGTCAAGTCCAGGAGCTGCTCGACAAAGGTTATATACACGAATCCCTTAGTCCTTGTGCTATTCCTGTTATTCTAGTGCCGAAAACGGATGGTACATCGCGTATGTGTGTTGATTGCAGAGGCATTAATAATATTACTATTCGTTATCATCATCCTATTCCTAGGCTAGATGATATGCTTGATGAATTGAGTGGCTCTACAATATTCTCCAAAGTTGATTTGCGTAGTGGATACCATCAAATTCGTATGAAATTGGGGGATGAATGGAGAACAACATTTAAAACCAAGTTTGGATTATATGAGTGGTTAGTCATGCCTTTGGGTTAACTAATGCACCTAGTACTTTCATGAGATTAATGAACGAAGTTTTACGTGCTTTCATTGTACGATTTGTGGTAGTCTATTTTGATGATATACTGATTTATAGCAGATCTTTGGAGGAACATTTACGTGCTGTTTTTATTGCTTACCTGATGCACATTTGTTTGGTAACCTTGGGAAGTGCACCTTTTGCACCGATCGAGTATCTTTTCTTGGCTATGTTGTTACTCCACAGGGAATTGAAGTTGATAAAGCCAAGATTGAAGCTATTGAGAGTTGGCCGCAGCCCAAAACAGTCACACAAGTGAGGAGTTTTCTTGGACTCGCTGGTTTCTATAGGCGTTTTGTGAGACATTTTAGCACCATTGGTGCACCTCCCAATGAGCTTACAAAGAAGGATGTGCCTTTTGTTTGGGGTACCGCACAGGAAGAAGCCTTCAAGGTATTGAAAGATAAGTTGACGCATGCTCTTTACTCCAACTTCCTGATTTTAATAAGACTTTTGAGCTTGAATGTGATGCTAGTGGAATTGGATTAGGAGGTGTGTTATTACAAGATGGCAAACCTATTGCATACTTTTCTGAAAAATTGAGTGGGCCTAGTCTGAACTATTACGCTTATGATAAAGAATTATATGCTCTTGTTGGGACCTTAGAAACATGGCAACATTATTTATGGCCCAAAGAATTTGTTATACATTACGATCATGAATCTTTGAAACACATTAAAAGTCAAGCAAAACTAAACCGTAGACATGCTAAATGGGTTGAATTCATTGAGACTTTCCCTTATGTCATTAAACACAAGAAGGGTAAAGAAAATGTTATTGCTGCTGCATTGTCTTGTCGTTACTATGATTTCACAACTTGACTTTAAAATATTTGGTTTGGAGACCATCAAAGATCAATATGTGCATGATGCTGAATTTAAAGATGTATTGCAGAATTATAAAGAAGGTAGAACATGGAACAAGTTCATCGTTAATGATGGATTTTTGTTTCGTGCTAACAAGCTATGCATTCCAGCTAGCTCCATTCGTCTTTTGTTGTTGCAGGAGGCGCATGAAGGAGCACTAATGGGACACTTTGGCGTGAAGAAGATGGAGGATATACTTGCTACACATTTCTTTTGGCCAAAGATGAGACAGGATGTTGAGCGTTTTGTTGCTCATGCACTACATGTCAAAAAGCTAAGTCACAACTCAATCCTCATGGTTTATATATGCCTTTGCCTGTACCTAGTGTTCCTTGGGAGGATATATCTATGGACTTTGTTTTAGGTTTACCTCGAACAAAGAAGGGGAGGGATAGCATATTTGTTGTCACGGATAGGTTCTCGAAAATGGCACACTTTATACCATGTCATAAAAGCGATGTTGCTGCTAATGTTGCCGATTTTTTCTTTCGTGAAATTATTCGCTTACATGATGTGCCAAATACTATTGTTTCAGATCATGATACTAAATTTCTTAGCCACTTTTGGAGATGTTTATGGGCTAAGTTGGGGACTAAACTACCTTTTAGTACTACTTGTCACCCCCAAACTGATGGACAAACTGAAGTAGTAAATAGAACATTGTCTACTATGCTTAGGGCTGTTTTGAAGAATAATAAGAAAATGTGGGAAGAATGCTTGCCTCATATTGAATTTGCTTATAATCGTTCATTGCATTCTACTACTAAGATGCGCCCCTTTGAAATTGTGTATGGTTTCCTACCTCGTGCACCTATTGATTTGTTGCCTCTTCCATCTTCGGAGAAGGTTTATTATGATGCTAAACAACGTGCTGAATTGATTTTAAAAATGCATGAGTTAACTAAGGAAAACATTGAGCGTATGAATGCTAAATATAAACTTCTTTGGAGATAAGGGTAGAAAACATGTTGTGTTTGCACCTGGAGATCTTGTTTGGTTACATTTGCGTAAGGATAGATTTCTTGATTTGCGCAAACCAAAGCTAATGCCACGTGCTGATGGTCCTTTTAAGGTGTTAGAGAGAATAAATGATATTGCATATAAACTTGAGCTGCCTGCAGATTTTGGGGTTAGTCCCACTTTTAACAATGCAGATTTGAAGCCTTATTTGGGTGGGGATGATGAGCTTCCATCGAGGACGACTTCATTTCAAGAAGGGAGGCTGATGATGACATCAATACCATTGCTACACCCACAGCCCCTGCTGCTATACATACTGGACCAATTACTAGAGCTTGCGCACGCCAATTAAATTATCAGGTACTATCGTTTCTTGGTAACGATTCTAATGTTCATGAGAATATGATGCTGCCTAAATTGGATACGTTTGTCTTGCTTACAAATGAAGGGACTAGCTTGGACAAGAGGGATGAACATTGGAGCAAGATTAAGCATGGAGATGATGGCATGCGCAAGGGGAACAAGAACGGAGTTACAAGTGATGATTTCAGGACTTTGAAGCCACCATAATGAATGCATGAAGCCTTGGACGAAATATACAAGATGCCACTTCATAAATTTCATCTAGAGGCTATTATAGGCGTTGCGTCACCTTATTTTTGGGCCAGGCCCATGTAATTTCGAAATAGTCAAGGATAGGCTGTTTTTAGAGTCCGTATGTGTGGGGAAACAAGAGTTAGGGTTGGTTTCGGACTCCTCCTCCAAGGGCCACGAAATTCCCCCTGTTCCTCCATATATACAGCCCTTTGGGCATCGTTTAGACTTTGGCTTTTGTTTAGATTAAAAGTTCGCCATAGCTGCAACTTCGCATACTTCGTTTGTGTTTAACGACCGGACAAAGGCGTCACAGAACCCCACCTTCATTAATAAAGCCTTCCTCTTATATTCGCAATATCCAGATTGCAATCTTAGTTTCTTGCTTGTTCTTTGTTTGCTCGTAGGAAACAGACCTTCATGGTCAGGTTGATCGTGCTCCGGTGTGGTCAATAACCCTCGAAAGTTGGTTTAGCGATTGCTAAGGCGCGACGCCTCGCACGTTCGTAGTCGGATCGTCAAGGTTGACTCCCACAGAAAACAATAGCCTCCATCTCATCGAAACATCGAGACACCTTCACCTCTATCACTTTAGATATTAAAATTGCTTCATTCTCTAATAATAGTGGGAAACGTAAAGAACCTCTTTTCTTTGAAAAAGCCCTACTAAGATGGTGAAAACTAAGGATGACAACACTTGAAACTATGCATTATGCCTAGCTGGGGGCATAAAACAATAGCGCTTGTTGGGAGGCAACCCAATAGTTATCTTTATTTTCCCTTTTTCTTTTCTATTTTTGAGTGTCCACACAATTATTCTATTGTTATGATTGTGTTTTTGTGTTTTAGTTAGTGTTTGTGCCAAGTAAAGCCTTTGGGATGATTTGGTTATAATTGACTTGATTCTGTGAAAAAATAGAAACTTCTGCGCCTAGTTCTGAAATTCTTTAAATTCACTGGAACATGGCAAAATTCTGATTTTTTTACACATGATTGATACACAAATTTCCCAGGCTGTCCTAATTTTTCAGAAGTTTTTGGAGTTACAAGAGTATTGCGTTTGTTCAGATCATTACAGGCTGTTCTGTTTTTGTCAGATCCTATTTTCCTTGCATATTTTGCTTGTTTTAATGAATCTAAGGATTGTATTAGGAGGTATAAGTCATGAAGAAGTTAGAATACAATAGGTATTATGCAATAATAAAATATGAATGGGTTGATAACAGTACCTAAAGTTTATGATTTGCTTGTCATACTAATGGATCTCACGAAGTTTCTGTTGAGTTTTGTGTGCCGAATTTTTCAAGTTTTGGCACTGCTGCGGGATACTATTAACACGACACTACAATCAGAGACCCTTCGACGAAACTGTGTGCGATGGATTAATCACAAACAATGATGTAATAAAACCGTCAAAAAAGATGCAAAACATTTGCGATGGGGGATACATCAAACACAGTTCTGATTTTAGTTGCGTGTGCGATGCGGGGCATACGGTTCACTTGAATGAACTATTTGCGATGAGGCAGAACAAAAGAAACGGGCAGCCAAATGAAGGTGTTTGTGATATACGGCATACAGTTCACTCGGATTAACTATTTGTGATTAGGCAACACAACAAAAACGATCAGCGGATCAAGGTTATGCTGCGATGACGGCATACACTTCACACGGATGAACTATTTGCGATTAGGCAACACAACAGAAGCGGTCAGCTAGATCAAGGTGTCTGCGATTGACGGCATACACTTCACACGGATGAACTTTTTTGTGATTAGCCACAACAAACATAAATAGTTAGACAGATCAACGTGTGTGCGCTAGACGGGCACACATTCTAACTAAAAGAAGCGTGCATGATGGTAATAACGAGCGTGCACGGCTGATGGAACAAGACATGTGCTGACATCGCCTATTGCGGTGCACCCTATGGTGCAAACGCCATGTCTGAGGGCCGAGAACGTGCCCACGTTACGCCATCCGGGAATAGTTCCGCACTTCGAAATTAGAACCATCAATAAATTTTGAGCTTGCGTCCTGTCACATTCCAAATTACTACCACGCTATATTTAATTGCAAACCTGTTCACACCGATCAAAAGCTACACGGTTTCCACTTAGGAGCGTAGTAATACTCGGTTATAAATACTACCTACTCCAAGATGACTGCATATTCCTTCTCAACTCCTCATCCACAAAAACAAACAAGTCTTTCATCGCCGTTCCCTTACGTCTACCATGGCCCGCATGAGTTCTAGGTCAAGAGATTACTACCAGGGAGATGCGAGCATGGAAGCGGAAGCACGAGAGATGTCCAGCCTCGCTGCGAAAGCAGCCGACATGTCCCGTCATGCTGCCGTAGCAGCACAGAGGGCCCGCCGCACCGTCGAAGAAGCACAGAGGTCCTGCCGCGCCGTCGATGTAGCAGACTGGTTCGGTCGTGCCCCGGAAGCAGCAGAGATGTCCTGCCGCGCTGCGAATGCAGCAGAGAGGTCCTCCCGCGCCGCGGCGGCTTGAGAAAATCTCTCGTGGGCAGGCGAGGACTCTCACAGGCGCATGCGCGCTATGCTCATTGACCTGATGGGTCGGATCTCTGGCTGGATGATGCTCAGGACGGGATGAATGCCTCGTTTGAAAATTGTCGTGGTTTTGTCACGACAGATGTCCTAGTGTGAGGACTTAGTCGTGAGGCCATCGCAACTAGGTAGTAGCTTGTCTGGGTTGGTCGGAATCGAGAGACGCGAGGTTTTACCCAGGTTCGGCCCCTCGCGGCGGAGGTAAAAGCCTACATCCTCTTTGATTAATATTGATGATGATGACGATCTCGGTTACAAGGGTGGTGTTTCGCTACCTCTATTTTTGAGAGCATCTACTCTGATGTTGTCTAAGACTTGTTTGTCTTAACTTGTCCCTCCAGGGGTGCCCTGCCCCTCCTTATATAAGTTGGAGGGGCGGCTTACATGACTAGTCCTAGTAGGATTAGGACCACTCTATTACAAGTGGAATCCTAGTCTTGCTTCCCTGTAAGGGAAAGATTCCTTATGCCTTCCCTCTCAGGCTGGCCCACTGGACACCACGCCTTGAGTCAGTCTTCTCAAGAGCCGCCTTCTAGGCCTTGGGCCTTGTCATTCGTATGACCTGCCCTCCCGGGTCACCAGTGAGTCGTCAAGCTTCATCCAGGTCACTCGTGAATCACCAAGCTCCGGCCTGGTCATACCGCGGGCTATATCCCCGACATTAGCCCCCAGTTTAATTTGGATTTATCCATGTTAAACTTATCGTCTAAAATAAACAAAAGAACAAATTTGACAGGTTGTGCGTCGGGTCAAACTTTTTTATGAGCCGGCTTTTGTTCATCCTTAAGTCCTTGCCATTTCCTTCTTGGTTTCTTGCAGAAAAATATTGGGGAAAAGCAATCCATTTTGAGTCGGCTTCCAGTGCTCCAACTTGACATCTTTTCATTTACATCGAATAAAATATCCCTGTATGTAGAATCACAAAAAACAACGTGTAAAATACTTTGCCCCAAGGCAGGTTGAGCGTCCAGTTGGCCAGGCGCAGGCTACACAACGTGGCACACCGGATGTCACGCCCAATATGCATTCCTATCCGAGAGGAACTCGAAGGTCCCACCAATGATAGAGCCACATATTGAAGACGCTTTGCAAGGTGGATATCTTTACATCATACCATTACATAATAGATGAGGATACATACAAAGGCATACAAATGCCACAAGAATACATCGAACATCATACATGAGAACAACATCTGACTACGGATGAAACACAAATAGAAACTCAAACGACATCCACCC
Source organism: Aegilops bicornis (assembly GCA_021605145.1). NCBI lineage: Eukaryota > Viridiplantae > Streptophyta > Magnoliopsida > Poales > Poaceae > Aegilops > Aegilops bicornis. The sequence continues at coordinate 346,086,460 of CM038670.1, forward strand.
TGCTAGCCTATGCAGCCGACCAGGAACCTATCCCCTGATCGAAGAAGAAGCAGAGGGACTCAAAAACAAGCAAGCATCGCTCTCACGTCGGATCATCGCATTACCTATACCTTCAATTGTTGTTGTAGTAATCCGTGAGCCACGAGGACTCAGCAATCCCATTACCATGGGTATCAAGACTAGAAAAGCTTAATGGGTAGGAAATGGATAAGTGGTGAGGTTGCAGCAAGCGGTTAAGCATTGTATGGTGGCTAACTTACCAGTACAAGAATAATATGAGAAGCTACGCAACGGGCGCAAACTAGTAATGATTAAGAAGTGATCATGAACTACTTACGTTCATACATAACCCAACCGTGTTCTCTTCCCGATCTTCTCGAAAAGAGACAATCACGGTTACGCACGCGGTTGGTGTATTTTAATCCGGATGCGTCGGGCATCGCCCGGTGAGGGAGTCCTGGACTAAGGGGTCCTCAGGCGTCCGACCTGTTATCCATGGGCCGGACTGATGGGCTGTGAAGACATGAAGGCGAAGGCGCACGATGTCCGTATTGGACTCTACTTGGCGTGGAGGGCAAGCTTGGCGACCGACTATGAAGATTCCTTCTTATGTAACCGATTCCATGTAAACCCTAGATCCCCCCGGTGTCTATATAAACTGAAGGGGTTAGTCCGGAAAAGACAGATTCATTACCATATTCATAGGCTAGGCTTTTAGGGTTTAGCCATTACAATCTCGTGGTAGATCAACTCTTGTAACACTCATATTCATCAAGATCAATCAAGCAGGAAGTAGGGTATTACCTCCATAGAGAGGGCCTGAACCTGGGTAAACATCGTGTCCCCCGTCTCCTATTACCATCGATCCTAGACGCACAGTTCGGGACCCCCTACCCGAGATCCGCCGGCTTTGACACCGACATTGGTGCTTTCATTGAGAGTTCCGCTGTGCCGTGGCCAAGAGGATTGATGGCTCGCCTTGTTTTCAAGGATAATATCATCTCCGGAGGAGTCCTGGCCCCAGGCCAAACTCTCCATCTGGGCGGATTCGTCATGACCGCCGGGTCGGCCCTTAAGCCGCCGACGACCTCTCAAGTCATTGAAAATCGCTTCCGCGTCGATCCTGAATACTCCGCCCACATGGATCCAATGGAGTTCTCGTCGTTAAACGAACTTTTGGATCGCATGGCCGCCTTGGGGGTCGCTACAGACTACGATCGGGTTGGGCTTAAACCCGACCGGAGAGAAATCAAAACTCCGCCGATCACCCATCAGATAGCGGTAGTCGAGGAGCGGAGCAACTCTTCTCTATATTGAAGATGAACTATGTTCGGATCTCCGATCTTGAAGGGCTGGATATTCTCCTGCAGAAAGGCATGTCCCGTCCCCCGAACATGGAGTCGGACGATGAGCCTAAAAATCAGTCGATATCCCGGAGCCTGAACTGCCAGGTCTGGTAGATCTTCAAACTCCGGATCCAAAATCGGGTCAGGGTTCGGATTTCGCTCCACCCATGCACCCAGACATAGACGCTCTCATGAGCATCAAACAAAAGTCTCAGGAAACGGTCCACCACTTCTGGGCCAGATTCCTCCTTGTCAAAAATAAGGTAAAAGATTACCGCGACGAAGACGTGATAGCGGCATTCCGCAATAATTGCGCAGACAAAGGTATCCGCAATGCCATCAATCACCGCCGCATAGTAAAGTTCACTGACTTAGCAACTATCGTACAAAAGTACAACGTGATGGAAAGCGCCTGGAAAATTCAGGCAGCCCGCTGGGAACCGTCGGTCCCAACCCAACTCATCCTACAGGCGAAAAGGACGCACCCCTGTGGCACGCCCAGCCGAACAGTCAAAAAACATACACCCATTACACTGCACGACACCGTTCTGGAGGGATGGCTTAATGGCCCATGTAAAATACACACGACGCCAGATACCGTAGCAACCCACAGCCTCAGAGCATGTTGGATACTTCGGCAGGTAGCCAAGAGTGGCGAGGACATCCTCATCAAGGGCACCCCAGAACAACACCCTCCAGCAAACGACGACAATAGAGTATTGACAGTCTATGAGACATTCGCTTCAAACAATAAGCGTAAAAGGGCACCACGCGATCTTGCTAAAGTTTGCCAGGTCGCCGCAATTAACCCCTGGAACGACACGGCCATAACCTTTAACGCGGATTTAACCTAAATCTGAGAACAGTCCGGCGCCAGGTACATTAGTCCTCGGTCCCATCATGGGCGGTTTTCGACTCACAAAAGTCCTCGTGGGGGCGGCGTGACTAAACCTCATTTACGAGGACACGCTCCACAATATGGAAATAGACAGGAGCCGCATCGAGAAAAGCATCACAACCTTTCGAGGTATCATTCCCAGCCAGGAAGCACGGTGTGCGGGAAAAATTACACTTGATGTGGTATTCGGCACGCCGGAGAGTTATCAGTCCGAAGAAATAATTTTCCAGGTGGCCCCTTTCAAAAGTGGATACCACGCCCTGTTAAGGCTAGAGGCCTTCATGCGCTTTCAAGCCATACCTAATTATGGGTATATGAAGCTAAAAATGCCCGGGCCTAATGGAATAGTCACCCTCACCAGCGATCCAGATATAGCACTCCGCACCGAGAACAAAACCGCATCCTTGGCCCTCGAGGCATTATGCGAGGCCCTTAAATTTGAAGAACTAACACTTTTCACGCTCCACTGTGGATAGAGATGATGTCATCCTGGACAAACGACCCAAATCCACTTCCTTCAAGCCAGTAGTAGATACGGTCAAATTTTAGGTCCATCCAACAGACCCGAAGAAGACAGCTTCTATCGAGGCGCCTTTCAGCCCCGATGAGACGCTGCACTACGAGACTTCTTCTTGGCAGGATATATTACTTTGACACCCGCAGATATGCGGGAATCCCATGAGTTGGCCGAACACAGCCTCAACATACTAAAGGGATATAAACCGGTCAAGCAAACACCATGGCACTTTTCCGAACCCAAACGACAAGCTATGGGTGAGGAGCTAGCCAAACTCGTTGAGGCCAGATTCATCAAAGGTATTAAACATCCGGATTGGCTGGCAAACTTGGTAATGGTACCAAAGAAAGATAAATCCTGGCGCCTATGCATCAACTTCAAAGACCTTAACAAGGCTTGCCCTAAGGATCCCTTCCCTCTTCCACGCATTGATCAAATCATTGACGCTACCGCAGGACATGTGTAACACCCCGGATGTAACTTGCCATATTTGTAACTCAAACTCTTGCCATTTTCGGCTATGTGTTATAATATTCCCTCCGTGGTTGGGTTCATATCATGTCATCATGTGCATCTCATTTGCATACGTGTTCGTCTCATGCATCTCAGCATTTTCCCCGTTGTCCGTTTTGCGATCCGGCACTCCTATGTTCCCCGGCGCCCCATTTTTGCCTCTTTTCGTGAGGGGATGTCAAACATTCTCGGAATGGACCGAGGTTTGCCAAGCGGCCTTGGTACACCACCGGTAGACCTCCTGTCAAGTTTCGTGCCATTTGGAGTCCGCTTGGTACTCCAACGGTTAACCGGGTAACCGCGAAGGCCTCTTTTGTGTTGCAGCCCAACACCCTCCAAAACAGCCCAATGACCCATCTAAACCTCTTCCATGTCCTCCGCCGTCGGATCACGATTGTGTGGTCGAAAACCACACCTCATTTGGACACTCCCACCTCCTTCTAGGTATAAATATGTGCACCCCTCCTCCAATTCTGGGTTCCGAAACCCTAAAATTCCCCTCCGCGCCGCCGGACACGTCCGGGCGACGCCGGACGAAATCGCGCCGCCGCGTCCGGCCAACCGTGTGACACCACGTGGCCTCCGCCACCGCGCGCCGCGCCCCAACCCGCCGCCCGCTGCGTCCGCCGCCCAGCGCCCGAGCTCTCCGCCGCCGCTTCTCCTCGCCCACTCCGGCCGCCGCCCATCCGCCTCACCGTCGGCTGGAACCGCGCGCCCGCGCCGGTGTTATCCTCATCGGCGCCGCCTCTTCGTCGTCCGCGCCCGGATCCGGCGAGATCCGGCTGGATCCGCCCGGAGTCACCTCGTCGGCGCCTCCCCGCACGTCCCCGGCAAGTTCTCCTGCAAGCTCGCGCCGCCGCCTCGTTCCCCATGCCTGGAACCCTAGATCTGGACCGGAGGTTGACCCCGTTTTCGTCTCCAATCTTTTTCTGTTATATTTTCATGCACTATTCATCATGCCATAACTCCGCGACCGTAGCTACTTTTCATGCATATGATACACCAAAATGTACATCATGATGTCCTGTTCATTTTGTTCCATTGCACCATGCTTGTTTGAGTCCATCTTGATGCCCAAATCTCTTATGCAAGAGTGCTATAAAATGTTTACTTCTGCAACCTATCAGATTATGATGATTTGTCATTTTAGTTGCATTTGATGTGTGCATCTTATGGGCATGAGCTCTACATGTGTTTTGGCTATGCCATGCCATCTTTACAGGGGTGTATGCCATGTATTTTTGTGATCTATTTGGTGACTAGCACAAGCATGCAGACTAGGCATCGTGATGTTGCTGATTTCAGGGACTTAGAATTTCACCAAGTTATTTCCCTGCATTATTTTTTATGCCATGTATTCATGTTGCTACAGTGAGTTCCATGCCTCTTTTGAGTATGTTCAGTAAGGATGTTTTGGACATATGGATGTGCTCTATCCATCCATGCCCTTTTTGGCAATTATGGAGTGCCAGAGCATGACTCAATCTAGCTCTACTTTTTCTATAAAATGTTCCTAGCAGATTGTTTACGTGTTAATCAATTTTGCCAAGGTTGTTGTAGTTGACCCATGCATGCTATGAGCTTGTTCTTGCCATGGTTAGTTTCATAAATATGTCTTCTTGCTGATTCTATGCTTATATTGTAATGCAATGCCTTGTGATGAGTGAATCGAGCTCGCAAAGATGCCTTCATAATTCTGTTTATGCCATGCTCTGTTTTTTACGCTAAATGCAGATACATGTGAAACTTGCTATGTTTACATGGGTGCCATCATATTTTGTGTGCCCTTTTGGCTCATGGTCAGTAAGTGTTGGGGATATAACTATTTGTGTAAGCCGCCCAGGAGGGGCCGGGTTACGCAAAGGTGATTCATCATATGAAGCCCAAGATCAAGCGTGAAGATGGCGGTTCATAAAAGGGTCTAAAGCCCACAGGCGACTTAAGGCCCGTAGTGATAAACCGTCGTAATGGCATCACTTGCATTATAAGGCAGGATTAACTAGTCACCGAGCCGGACACTGTTTATGAGCAGGTCGGGACTCTGTAGGCCGCAGGGCGTCAACCCGTGTATATAAGGGGACGACCATTTGGCGGTGAGGCGAGTAACATCTAATCGAGAGCCGGGCATAGCGTATTTCGCTCCCTGGTCATCGAACCCCTAGCAATACCAACCCAACTAGACGTAGGCTTTACCTTCATCGTAAGGGGCCGAACTAGTATAAACCTCTCTCGTGTCCCTTGTCCCATTAACCCCTTTAAGCTTCCTAGTTGCGATGGCTCCACGACTAAGTCCTTGCAAGAGGACATCTGCCGTGACAATTCCACGACAGTTGGCACCCACCGTGGGGCCAGCGCACGGTGGATTTGAGTTCTTGAAGTGCAGCTTCGAAGGGCTCAAGGGATACGTTGTGGGCCGGATGACCACGAGTCGTCGCGGCAAGATCTACATCGATGATGAAGGATGGGGGCCCGACGCCGGCTCAATTGAGTACGGGTACCGGGTTCCCTTCGGCGGAATCCACGTCTTCATCGGCGGATCGGTGAGCGGGCCTGGCCGGACAAGCTGCGCCCGACCTCGTCGAGGCGGCTCGGCGTCACGAGACCCGCCCGTGCTCAACCCGTCGTGAAGCATGCCTTCGTGGGTTGCATCCACGGAGGAGAACTTTCGAAGGATCTGTGAGCGGCGGTGAGGCGGCCATCCACTCCGATGGTGATTCATCCTTTGGTGAGATGGATTCGTTGTATCAATTGCAAGATGGTAGGCTTGGGGGCTGTTAGATGGCGTGATATTCCAGACCCATTTGAGCCGCCAAAATTTGGGTAGGGGTCTTCATGGCTGGTACTCAACCCGGCCAAAACTCTCTGATGCGGCAGCAATAACATCCGGGTCGAGGCGGCCGGGCGAGGAGGCCTGTCTTTCGCCAGCTCAGTCTTGCTTGATCTCATGGATAAGGCGGCCTGTTAATCGCCACGATTATTCACGCAAGTCAAGACGAGCATGATGCAGAGGTGGCACAGGTGCGTGAGGAAATAGCTCGGGCCAAGGAGGCCTTAGCAGCTGAGGACACCAGGTTGGCTGCAGAACTGGTGACTTTGGATGCACGGGCCTGACTCCGGTCGAGGCTTTCCGACTTCGATGAACCTGAACGCGTCTAACGAGGTGATGAGGAGGAGACACCAGAAAACTCAATCCCGTTTGCCTCCGGTTTATGATCCTCGGAACCTTTTCGCTACACCCGGAGCCGGCCATAATAACCCGCCAGAAGCAAATCGATTCATGACATCTGGGGCAGGGGGACCGGTTCAGCCTCGGGTGATGGCACCTCCTCATGGGAATATGGCCCCACCCCGCTACGTACCAACACCACCGGGTCACTTTTCTAACCCCATGGAGAACCTGATCGCAGCATCGACACGTTTGGCGGCTCTCCCAGTGGACGGCGACGATCCGACAGCGGTGGAGACGCGAAGGATTAGAGAACTCGTCCAAACGGCTCTGGCTCAGCAAGAGGCTTATTCCTATAGTCGAGACAGGATTCATTCGACTCCTCGCCCAAGCCGGAGTCCGAGTTATAGCAGGCACATGGAGTCGGAAGCTTTGTCAAGCAACGCCCAGCGCCGTAATCAGCCCGGCGGTTATAATCCGGTGCAGGACAAGATACGTCAAGAGGACGAGCGGGCGGCTCAACTAGCGGCTCAGCAGGCGGCTCATCAAACCTTCCCGGACTATCCAACAACTTCTGTTGAGGTAGGAGTGGCCACTAGAACCGGCGGCGTTCCTTGCTTAGTGCCGGCTTTGCGTAATGTGCGTCTGCCCAAGGACTTCAAGGGACCCCGAAAGGTGCCAAATTATACGGCCGACTTACAGCCTGGGGCATGGATCGAAAGCTATGAGATGGCCATGGAACTGTTGGAGGTCAGTGACGCGGCAATGGCTAAGTACTTCACCATGATGTTGGATGGAATGGCCCGGACTTGGTTAAAGGGCCTGCCGCCTAATTCCATCGGCTCATGGGCGGAATTAAAGGCCCGGTTCATTCAGAACTTCAAAGACACCTGCAAGCAGTCCATGTCAATTGTGGACTTAACTAATTGTAAGCAAGAGGAGGGTGAATCTACCACTCACTGGGTGCGCCGGATCAAGGAGATAATACATTCGTCTGACAAAATGGATGCCGGCTCTGCAGTCCTCATGTTGGAGAAAAATTGCCGCTTTGAACCGCTGAGACAGAAGCTGGGACGCCTCAAGTGTGATTGTAATGATATGGGTCAGCTGATGGCGGCTCTAGTCAAATACGCCAATTCTGATAATTCCAAGGATCCTGCGTCTGATGAGGAAAAGAAGGGGAAGGGAAAGAAGAACTGCAATGTGAAGGGCCAGCAACATAACCCGACAAATCAAGGAGGCAACAAGCGTAAAGCCGATGGTAATCCGGAGTTTGTGGCCAACACTAATGCGCAGGGTAACAATCAGAGACGCAAGGGGAGGCCGCCCCCTCGATCTGGCGGGTCAGGTCCATCTCTTGAGCAGCTACTCAATGAACCCTGTCCGAGACACGGCACCCGGGAAAGGCCGGCCACTCACTTACGGAAGGATTGCGCGATCATGAAGGCTTTCAAGAATTCCAACACGTTCGACGACAATCATGGGTCGGGTGGCGGATCATGTGCCGGCGGTTTTCATGGCCCGGGTGGCGGTTCAAATTCCGGCTTTCAGGGAAATCAAGGTGGCTATAATCACTAGCGATGCAGTCGAGGCGGTCGATGTCAATGACGATCAGTTATCGAGCAATCCAAAGCAGCTAAATAGTGGACAATATCATGTGTTCACCACTAGCTTATGCAAGCGGGACCATAAGCTTCATAAAAGGGCTGTGAACGTCGTTGAGCCGGCGATTCCCCGTTATTTAAGGTGGTCAGAGCAGCCTATTGTGTGGAGTAGAGAGGATCACCCTCCCCGGGTTGACAATCCGGGTCGATTAATATGGTGGTAGCACCTCAAGTCGGTGGATATAAGTTTACTAAGGTACTCATGGATGGAGGTAGCAGCATCAGCATCCTCTATTATGAGACCTTTCGACGTATGGGGTTGACTGACAAAAAATTGTAGACATCCAACACCGTTTTCCATGGAGTGGTGCCTGGTAAGTCGTCATACCTAGTTGGAAAGATTGAGCTGGAGGTGGCCTTTGGAGATGAATATGATTCTAGGGCTGAGAAATTAACCTTTGAGGTGGTCAAAATCAAAAGCCCATATCATGCTCTGTTTGGTCGGCCGGCTTACTCCAAGTTCATGGTGCGACCGTGTTATGTTTACTTGCAGCTCAAGATGCCGGGTCACAAGGGCACCATTACTATGCATGGGAGTTGAAAGATAGCCCTGGAATGTGAGGAGGGCAATGCGGCTTATGCCGTGTCTGTTTGCGCAGCTGAGGAGCTGAAATTTTATCAAGATAACATTGACCAGACGGATATGACACCTCTGAAGAAGCCGACCACAGAGCATGACCCGACGATGAAGTTTAAGTCAGCTGATGAAACCAAGCTTGTTGATTTTACTCCAGGCGACTCATCTAAACAATTCAGCATGAGTGTCAATCTGGATCCTCATCGAGTTCATCCGTGAGAATCGGGACATCTTTGCATGGAAACCTTCTGACATGCCGGGTGTACCGAGGGAACTCGCTGAGCACACTCTTAATATTGATCCGAAGTTTAAGCCGGTCAGGCAGTTTCTCTGGCGGTTCAACGAAGAGAGGCGGAAAGCTATTGGTGAGGAGGTGGCCCGGCTCTTGGCGGCTGGGTTTATTGTTGAAGTTTTTCACCCTGAGTGGTTGGCTAACCCGGTGCTTGTACTTAAGAAGAATGGCACTTGGTGGATGTGTGTGGATTACACGGACTTAAATAAGGCTTGTCCGGCTGATCCTTTTGCTCCCCCGTATTGATCAAATCATTGATGCTACGGCGGGTTGTGAGCGCTTGAGCTTTTTGGATGCTTACTCTGGTTATCATCAGATCAAGATGGCAGTTAAGGATCAGGAGAAGACGACCTTCATTACTCCGTTTGGAGCCTTCTGCCATGTGTCTATGCCTTTTGGGCTCAAGAGTGCCCAGGCGACTTATCATCGGTGTGTACAGAACTGTCTCCACAATCAGATTGGGCGCAATGTTCACGCCTATGTGGATGATATAGTGGTGAAGTCCAGAGAGAAGGAAACCTTGATAGATGATCTGAAGGAAACCTTTGATAATCTCTGCGTCTACAAGATGATGCTTAACCCGGCCAAATGTGTGTTCGGTGTGCTAGCAGGCAAACTTTTGGGTTTTTTGGTCTCTAACAGAGGTATTGAAGCTAATCCGGAGAAGATCAAGGCAATCACCTCTTTGGCTAAACCGATGTGCATCAATCTTTGTTCGTTGTTGGCCGGGTCGTGTCGCTGCTTTAAGCCGGTTCATAAGCGATTAGGTGAGAAGGCCATACCGCTGTATGTCGAGATGATGAAGAAAGCAGACAGGTTTATGCGGGTGATGCCGCTAATGCTGCCTTTGAAGATTTAAAGAGGCAGGTTATGCGAACTACCGATTCTTGCGGCTCCCATTGATAAAGAGCCGCTGCTATTATACGTGGCTGCTAACTCACGTGCTGTCAGTGTTGCAATCGTGGTGGAGCGCAAGGAGGATGGCAAGGAGCATCTGGTTCAACGGCCGGTTTATTACATCGGTGAGGTGCTCATTGAGTCTAAGCAAAGGTATCCTCATTGGCAGAAGCTTGTTTACGGGGTGTTCATGGAAAGCCGGAAGCTTAAGCAATACTTCCAGGGTCACCCTATCACCGTGGTAAGTTACGCTCCTTGGGAGATATCATCCGAATAGAGAGGCCACAGGGCGAGTCGCCAAGTGGGCCATCGAGCTTGGGCCTCATGGTTTGAAGTCGTGCCATGTCTCGCTATTAAGTCTCAAGCCACAGTGGACTTTATCAATGATTGGATGAGCTGCAGACACACGAGGAGAAGCCGGATAACACGTATTGGACTATTCACTTTGATGGATCGAGGCGGTTGGAAGGCTCGGGGCTGGAGTCGTTTAACTTCCCTCGAGGTGACAAATTTTGTTATGTGCTCCGGCTCATGTTTCCTTGTACTAATAATGCAGCTGAATATGAGGCCTTACTCCATGGTCTTGGATGGCCAAAGAGATGAATTTGAGCCGGGTAAGGTGTTTGGGCGACTCAGATCTCGTGGCTCAATAGGTGTCAGGCAAGTGGGACTCCAAGGACCCCCTCATGGCGGCTTATCGTCGTGAAGTTGATGCTATAGCTGGGCATTTCAAGGGTTATCAAGTGGAGCACATTGATCGAAGGAAAAATGAGGCGACTGATGCTTTAAGCCGGCTGGGATATCAACGTAAGCCAGTACCGCCTAACACCTTTTTGGATGTCTTGCATAATCCTTCTGTCAAGTTACCCACAGAGGAGGACTTAGCTGTTCCGGACCCGGAAGCACAGTTGGTGGCAGCTCTTCACGTCATCCCGGATTGGACAGTGCCATATTTGACTTACATGACCCGGGGAGAATTGCCTGAGGATGAGACCTTGGCGAGACAAATCACCCGGCGGTCTAAGTCCATGACAATTGTTCATGGTGAGCTGCATCATCACAGTGTCACTGGGGCGTTTCAATGTTGTGTGTCACCTGCGGAAGGTCAGGAAATACTTCGGGAGATCCATGAAGGCAATTGTGGTCATCATGCCGGCTCAAAATCTCTCGTGGCCAAGGCTTTCCGTCATGGTTTTTATTGGTGACGGCTCATCGCGATCACGGAAGATCTGGTCGATAAATGTGACGGTTGTCAAAAATTCTCACGACGAGCTCATGTGCCGGCTCAAGAATTGAGGATGATTCCAATCACTTGGCCGTTTGCAGTCTGGGGGCTTGATATGGTCGGGCCTTTCAAAAGGTCTAAATATAAAAAGACACACCTCCTAGTGGCGGTGGATAAATTTACAAAGTTGGTTGAGGCAGAGCGGGTCAGTAAGTGTGATGCAGCCACGGCGGTTCAGTTCATGAAAAAGGTGATCTTTCGTTTTGGTTTTCCACACAACATCATAACTGATAATGGCACTAATCTCTCCGAAGGTGCTATGGAAGAATTACATCGCGAGAACATATCCGCTTGATGTTCCGGTAGCTCATCCTCAATCCAATGGTCAAGCGAAAAAGAGCCAATCAGGAGACCTTGAAAGGTATAAAATCCCGGCTCTTGGTGCCCTTACAGCGGACGCCGGGTTGTTGGGTGGAGGAATTACCCTCTGTGATTTGGAGCATCAACACTACACCTAACAGATCTACGGGTTATACACCTTTGTTCATGGTGTACGGGGCAGAGACGGTCCTGCCAAGTGACATCCTCATGACTCGCCCCGCATGGCGGCTTACGTTGAAGTGGATAATGAACGAGCTCGTTAGGATGCACTTGACTTGTTGGATGAAGAGCGAGACTTGGCAATAGCCCACTCGGCAATTTACCAGCAAGACCTGCGCCGCTACCACAGCCGCTGGGTTAGGTCCAGAACCTTTCAGGAAGGTGATTTAGTGCTCCGGCTCATCCAGGATCAATCAGATATGCACAAGCTATCCCCCCTTGGGAAGGACCCTTTGTGGTCAGCAAGAACCTGTACAACGGGTCATACTACCTCATCGATGTTCGAGAGCACAAAGACTCACGTAATTCGGAGGAGGAGACCCGTCGGCCGTGGAATATTGCTCATCTTCGGCCTTACTACACTTGAGCCACCGGCTCTCAGGATGTACATATTTTGATGTATATATTATAAAAAGCAATAAAGCAAGACCTCCGTCCTTTTCATCCTCAAATGTTTACATGTGTTCCTTATTATGTTGTTGAAACAACCAATAGGGAGCGGATCATATTTGAATCCAGCTTTCCCTTTGGTACGGCTTATGATCATATCTGAATCTAGCCATGATCACTAGGGGGCTTCCTGTTCAAACATAGGTCGTATTCGAACCAAAGAGAACATAGCTGTCAATACCCTCTTGATCGGCATACTGCCAAACCCACTAGGGGGCTTCTTGATCATATCTGAATCATAGCTTAACCCCTTTGGGTCTAACGTGGATCGTATTCGAATCAGCATCATTAAACAACTCTTATGGTCACTTGGGGGCTTCTTGTTCAAACATAGGTCGTATTCGAACCAAAGAGAACATAGCTGTCGATACCCACTTGATCGGCATCGCCAAAGCCACTGGGGGCTATATGATCGTATCCGAATCTTAGCTTAACCCCTTTGGAATGGTTTTCTGATCGTATTCGAATCAGAAGCCTTTGAACTTTGTATATTTCTCATAAAACTTTGCAAATCACAATTGTTTGACGGTTTGCAGATCTTTCTCTGAAAGCATTTATGGGGTGGTTTTTATCCCACCGGCTTACTTTTGATCAAATATAGTTGTTGGTGCATAACAAGCATCATATGTGCAAGGTTTCAGGATTAAAAAGCTTACCCTCATTGTTCGGGTCGCATAAGCCGGCAAGGTAATCAAAGGATCACAGGTATGCTGTTACGATTATGTCTTAAGGATATAATTGAGAACCAACCTTTTTATGATTGTTTGATTCATACTCTGGGTTGTCTGTAAAACATATGACCCGCCATGCGGTAAGCCGCCAAGGGACTTGTGTTTTTGTTCTGTATGCAGGGCAACTAAAGTAGAAGATCAATATAAACCGGAAGAATATAACGACGGCGGCTTGAACAAGTGTTGAACGCCTCAAACGTGCGCCATGGCATGACAAAGTCAAGTATTTCTTCTACCCTATTACAAGACTCCCCGAGTCCGGATAATGAATCATTGTTTTCTACAAGGCATAAAAATAAGACGCCCGACGGATCACTCATTTTGTTGGCCTGAAGTTTCCGGGTCATCCCTTTCCGCTCCTCCTTCGGCTGCCACATCTGGAAGGTTGATGATGACGATCAATGCCACTCAAAGCTTCAAATTCAGCTTCATCATCAATTAACCCGGCGGATCGACTTGGGCGAAGGTATGCTTAGAATTGGAGGATCAAAGTGTTGCATCATAATGTGGCGTGGCGATCCTCTGATTTTGGCTGTCGTAACCCGGCTGGTACTTGGTGAGGTCTGTGTCATTCCCGATCAGAGTGGCCACAGGACGTATTTCCTTCATGCAGGCGGTGAAGTCCTTCTCCTCAAATGGGGTGCCATCCTCCTTAAAGCTTGGATATCCAAGAGAGATGTCGGCCGGGTCCAGCTCTGGTAACCATGCCTTGGCCCGGCTTAAGGCGGCTATGGCTCCGGCTCTTGCAGAAGCACATCTCAATTCTTGGACCCGTTGAGGGAGCACAGCAAGCCGCCTCAATACATCAGCCAGGAGATTGGGAACCTCATTTGACAAAGCCACAACGGCTAAAGCGCGTTGTGACCCGGTGTAGAGTTGTTCCACCAATATATAAACCGCCTTGACTTTGTTAACATGTTACGGTCGATTACAGCTCACAGGGCTGCATTAACAAACATCGGTGAGCCGGAGATGACAAACAAGATACTTGTCGGAAAAAGATTCTGATGTTAACACTTGCAGAATAGCTTACCAAAGATTGCTGAGACCATCTGAGATATATGGCGTTTTAAGCCGGTTAACTCAGCCGCTGTGTCTACGAGAGCCGCTTCTGCTTTCTCTGCCCGGGTGACCAAGGAGGCCTTTTCATCTGCCCATACCTTCTTATCAGCTCAAAGCTTTTCTTCAATTTCTCTTGTTCAGATACGCTGAACTCAAATTTGGAGTTGGCCTTTTGGATTTCAGTCTCTTGATCTTCCAGGAGACTCTTCAAATCAGCAATCTCCGACTCGAATTGACTTATGGTGGTCTGTATCAACGCCGGGTTACAGTCAGAATTATTATAATAGAACATTAAGTCCCAAGCACTTTGCAAGCAAAGATACTTGACACTTGGGGGCTAATGTATGCTGAAGAACTCTGAATTACTGCGGTGGTTCATGGAAATTAAGTCCCAAGCACTTTGCAAACAAAGATACTTGGCACTTGGGGGCTAATGCATATTGCAGTTCAAAGTATTATACTACGCCGGTTCAACTATCGTCTTTTAAAGCCGGCCTTCGAGTGTTACAGGATAAGCCGAGCATTTGACAAGCAGTGCTAAGCGGATTCTAAAGTCTACATCATATTTTTCTCATAACCAATAGACTTGGGGGCTGGTATAGTAAGGAGGAATAAGGAATAGCAACAAAAGTTATACCTCATATTTTTGGTGTATTTGCTTCACCATATCAACTTCAGTCACGACTCTTTGTGCACTTGACTTATATAGCGATTACAATTTCTCCAATCTTGAGATGAGTATAATCGGTGACGTCCGGCTTGGCTTTTGGCGCTCAAAATTTCTTCCTTGGCGAGCACTTAGCAAGTCTGATGGGTCTTCCGGTTCAACAAAGCGAGTCTTAAGAATCTCGACTTAGGGTCATCTGTTTTCTTAGGCTAGGAACCTCCTGGTTATCAGAACTGTTAAGAGTTTGTTCTGCAGGCGGATCAGAAGTTGGTGCTGGAATATCATGGGCCGGTTCAGGTGGCGGCTCATGTGTGGAGGTGTCAAGAACGGTTGTTCCGAGCTCCGGGTCAGTCGCGACTGGCTCTTTGGCCGGCTTATTTTTCTTCACCCTTTTGCTGGGCTTCACTTGTACGCTGTGTGCAAATCAGAAGGGTTAGTACAAAAACATGAGTAAGATAAGCATAAATATAAATAGGTTGACATTACCCTAGAGCAGTCTTGAAAGCCGGCATGTTGGATTGCATGGATTCGCCGGAGGAAGGTGAAGTATCCTGATAGTTTGAGTCAGATGAATTGAGGGTTGTGAATGAAACCATAAAGGTAAAAAAGAACGTAAATCGGAGATAACCTCAGCCCGGCATTTCCTTGTTACGTCAGGTAAGTCGGAGGAGAGTTCCGCGTCTTTGCTGGTCCGGGTCTGCCTCCGGCCCTCATGAGTCTGTCACTTCAAAAGAAATTGAGGATCTTGGTAAGCTAAAGGATGTGAAAAATCTTACTTTCCAGGTCACTCTTCGGACTTTCTGCCTTGGCAAAGGCTCGGAGTCGGAGGAAATTATAGTTACCTCTTCCTCAACTGCTTGGCTATTTCCCGTGTCCTCCCGAAGGAAATTAATGTCAATAAGATGATGGTAAAGGAATCAGGGGAGTTAAGGATTACCTCTTCTTCATCATCAGTGGAGTCATCCAGTTTGAGCAAATCTGTAGCACTTGGCTTCTTCTTCTTCTGGGTTCCTGCTTTGGCGGTTTTCCTCTCGTCTCTCTTGGCCGCTCTGGCCCGTTTGGCAGCCTCATGATCATATTTGACCTTCCAAAAATTGTCATCTGCCTGCAAATAATGAGAAAAGGTTATGAGTAAAAGCAAGGCATTCCACAAAAAGAGTATAAATTTTTAGATTGACGACTTATTACAGGAGCCGGATTATTCTTGCAGAATGGAAGTAAGCCGAAGGTGTTGCTGACCACTAAGCCCTCTTTCAAAAGAGATTGGATCGTGGCTTCAACCATGTCATCAGGTAAATCATCAGGACAATGACGCAGCGGGTCATCCTTTTTGCCTGTGTAAGTGCACATCAAGCCGGGGCGGCGGCTTAACGGAATCACCCGCCATGAGATCCAGACTCGGACCAAATCAATGCCATCTAAGCCGTTCCCCAAGAGAGCTTTGATTTTCTTTATGGTGGGAGCAAGCTGTAGACGCTCAACAGCAGATAACTTGTCCGGCAGTGGATGGTTGGATTTGAGGCGTAGAGCGTGAAAGACGGGCAGCGGGTTTTCATCAGCCGGAGAAGCATCCTGGCAATAGAACCACGTCTGGTTCCAATCCTTAAGGTGGCTTGGCAGTTCAGCATATGGGAAAAGGCAGTCCCTCCGTCGCTAAATGGAGATACCACCAAGTTCCAGGCTGGGCCCGTTGGCACGTTCATTCTGGCGGTTTAAATAAAACAATTCTCTGAAAAGTAATAGGTTGGGTTCTTCTCCAAGATACACCTCGCAAAAGACTTGGAAGTTGCAAATGTTTGACACGGTTGGGCCCGATATCTTGAGGTCCGAGGTCAAAAAAGTGTAAAACATCCCTGAAGAATTTTGAGCCGGGTGGAGAAAAGCCCCGGCTCATATGATCAGTAAAAACGATCACTTCCCCCTCCTTGGGTTGAGGTTTTTCTTCTGATGGATTAGGAGCACGATAGGACATGACTTCTTTCTCGGGCAGATAGCCAGTCTTCACGAAATCGAGACAAGGTGTTTTCGGTAACAATGGACTTGACCCGATTCTGAGTCCACAGGTGCTTTGGGAGCCTTGGGTGCCATTATGCATATGAAAGCCTATGACAAAATAAAAAAATTCCGGTTCAATTTAACACGGAGGAAAACATTTCAAATTCTATTCAATATGGCGGCTTACGAAGGGGCCTAATGACATATGGCTAATTGTATCTGGTCAGTTAAGACGCTATGAATATCAGAAGCAGTTAAGTTACTTTTAAACCGCCAGAAGTCGGCAAAGGCTGTCAATCAATATTGTCTTTTTAAGCCGTCGGTGAGAGTCGCTGTGGCTAAGTGGATCTTACAGAAACAGATTTTTGACTAAGTATGGAAAAAACAGGTTTCACAAGTTGCAGTTATTATTTTGGATCAAATGGTCGTTCCAAAAAAGAAAATATTCCAGACCTAAAGCCAGTACAGATGAGTTCATAAGCTCTAATGAGGCCTCTATGCAAGTGAAAAGGGGTTTGTTTACATTTTAAAAGGGGGCGGACAACTACGGCATGAGTTTTTTACTCTCTTATAGATCGAATCAGGCTGCGGTGGTGAAATCTATGAAGGGTTCGTAACAAACAGCGAACAACACCGAGGAACTCGACAATCCTAATGTGGATCTGAGGTACTGGGAAGAAGAAAACTTACAGATGCAGACTTGTTGCGGGGGTTCGTCGCGGATCTCTGGATGGTTCAGGTCGATGCAGCGGCCAAGGTTGATGAAGGTGCGGTGCTCTGCTGCGGCAGCGGCGGCGGCGGAGCTTGAGCAGCAGCGGGGTCGCGAGAGGAAGAAGACGACCGAAGGGGAAGAATGGAAAAAGACCTAGGGGTCGTGCTATTTATAAAGAAGGGCCGACTGAGAAAGCACGAGAAACGAGGAGGCCATGCATCATTATCCAACGACTCCGATGCCTCGATTTTCGGAATGGTCAGTAAAGATAAAGATCCGTTAAAGATATGACGGAGTAAAATATGCATTTAATAGAAGATGACGTCACGACGGGTGGTCACGGATTCAGAAGATGACGTCACGGTGGGTTATAACCTTTGCACAGACAGAAGACATAAGTCCTTTCTTTAAGGTATTTCAAGATTGACATGAACCGGTTCAAATCAATCTGGGGCCTAATGTTGGGGATATAACTATTTGTGTAAGCCGCCCAGGAGGGGCCGGGTTACGCAAAGGTGATTCATCATATGAAGCCCAAGATCAAGCGTGAAGATGGCGGTTCGTAAAAGGGTCTAAAGCCCACAGGAGACTTAAGGCCCGTAGTGATAAACCGCCGTAATGGCATGACTTGTATTATAAGGCAGGATTAACTAGTCACCGAGCCGGACACCGTTTATGAGCCGGCCGGGACTCTGTAGACCGCAGGGCGTCAACCCGTGTATATAAGGGGACGACCCGCTGGCAACTGAGGGCAGGTAACATCTAATCGAGAGCCGGGCATAGCATATTTCGCTCCCTGGTCATCGAAACCCTTGCAATACCAACCCAACTAGACGTAGGCTTTACCTTCATCGTAAGGGGCCGAACTAGTATAAACCTCTCTCGTGTCCCTTGTCCCGTTAACCCCTTTAAGCTTCCTAGTTGCGATGGCTCCACGACTAAGTCCTTGCAAGAGGACATCCGCCTTGACAATTCCACGATAGTAAGGGACTTTTGTTCTATGCTTTGAGTAGATTCAGGCCATGACTTGTTTTGCTATGTTATGTTCCTGTAGCGTGTTGTTTGCTTGCTCTAAACATGGCTTCCGGATGTTATTTCTGGCATGTTAGTATTTTCACCGGCGAGCTCACGCCGCCGCCACGTTCCCCGTGCCTGGAAACCTAGATCTGGACCGGAGGTTGACCGCGTTTTCGTCTCTAAGTCTTTTTCTGTTATATTTTCATGCACTATTCATCATGCCATAACTCTGCGACCTGAGCTCTGTTTCATGCATATGATATACCAAAAATGTTTATCATGATGTCCTCTTCATTTTGTTCCATTGCACCATGCTTGTTTGAGTCCATCTTGATGCCCAAATCTCTGAGGCAAGAGTGCTACAAAATGTTTACTGCTGCAACTTATCAGATTATGATAATTTGTCATTTTTGGTGCATTTGATGTGTGCATCTTATGGGCATGAGCTCTACATGTGTTTTGGGCTATGCCATGCCATCTTTACAGGGGTGTATGCCATGTATTTTTGTGATCTATTTGGTGACTAGCACAAGCATGCAAACTAGGCATCGCGATGTTGCTGATTTTAGGGACTTATAATTTCACTAAGTTATTTCCCTGTTGTTATTTTTATGCCATGTATTCATGTTGCTACAGTGAGTTCCATGCCTCTTTTGAGTATGTTCAGTAAGGATACATTGGACATATGGATGTTATCTATCCATCCATGCCCTTTTTGGCAATTATGGAGTGCCAGAGCATGACTCAATCTAGCTCTACTTTTGCTATAAAATGTTCCTAGCAGATTGTTTACGTGTTAATCAATTTTGCCAAGGTTGTTGTAATTGACCCATGCATGCTATGAGCTTGTTCTTGACATGGTTAGTTTCATAAACATGTCTTCTTGCTGATTATATGCTTATCTTGTCATGGAATTCCTTCTGATGGGTGAATAGAGATCGCAAAGATGCCTCCATAATTCTGTTTATGCCATGCTCTGTTTTTTCTGCTAAGTTTGAATCTGTAACGAAACTTTCTATGTTTACATGGATGCTATCATATTTTGTGTTCCCTTTTGGCTCACGGTCAGTAAGGGTCTTTTGTTCTATGCTTTGGGTTGATTCTGTACATGACTTGTTTTGCTATGTTATGTTCCTGTAGCATGTTGTTTGCTTGCTCTAAACATGGCTTCCTGATGTTATTTCTGGCATGTTAGTATTTTCACCAAGTCTGTGAAGCTGATATCTTTTGCACTTTTGCCATGCTTGTTTGAACCCGTTCTTGTGTGATTTAGCGTAGCTCAGTGTTCATCTTTTGTCAAGCATCTTGAGTAAATCCCTGCCATATGATTTGTTGTTATGTTGGAGTGCAGTAGCTTAGTTGCTTGTTGCATACTAAGTGGCATCATGCTGTTAACCGCAGAATTGTGCCATCCTTGTTTTGCTTGTCATTTGCAAACCATGCATCCGATTCCGGTGATCTTTATATCGATTTCAACTGAAATCATCTCATCTTTCCAGCAGAATACTTGGTTTGCCAAGTTGATGCCTTACTCATCTTTTCCTTCCGGAGCACGCATATGCATTGCATATCACATCTCGCATATCATGCCATGTTTTGCATCATGTTGCTTGTGCATTTCTTCGTGGTTGATAGTTGTTCGTTTGCTTGTGTTCTTGCTTTGGGTAGAGCTGGGAGACGAGTACGTGAACGAGGAACCTGTTGAGAACACTTACGAGGATCAAGCTTTCGACAACTCTGAGAACTTTGCAGGCAAGATGACCATACCCTCGAAATCACTTCTATCTTTGCTTGCTAGTTGCTCGCTCTTTTGCTATGCCGTGATACCTACCACTTGCTATATCATGCCTCCAATATTGCCATGTCAAGCCTCTAACCCACCTTTTCCTAGCAAACCGTTGTTTGGCTATGTTACCGCTTTTGCTCAGCCCCTCTTGTAGCGTTGTTAGTTGCAGGTGAAGTTGAAGTTGGTTCCATGTTGGAACATGGATATTTGGGATATCACAATATATCTTATTTAATTAATGCATCTATATACTTGGTAAAGGGTGGAAGGCTCGGCCTTATGCCTGGTGTTTTGTTCCACTCTTGCCGCCCTAGTTTCCGTCATACCGTGTTATGTTCCTTGATATTATGCGTTCCTTACGCGGTTGGGTGATTTATGGGACCCCCTTGACAGTTAAGCCTTGAATAAAACTCCTCCAAAGAAGGCCCAACCTTGGTTTTACCATTTGCCACCTAAGTCTTTTTTCCCTTGGGTTTCACGGACTCAAGGGTCATCTTTATTTTAACCCCGGGCGGTGCTCCTCCATTGCTGGTCCAAATTAGAGCCACTTGCGGTGCCGCCCCTAGGCAACTTGGGGTATCTTCGGTTGCCGTACGTAGTGTTCATCCGGTGTGCCCTGAGAACGAGATATGTGCAGCTCCTATCGGGATTTGTCGGCACATTCGGGCGGCTTCTTTGGTCTTGTTTTACCATTGTCGAAATGTCTTGTAACCGGGATTCCGAGACCGATCGGGTCTTCCCGGAGAAGGAATATCCTTCGTTGACCGTAAGAGCTACGATGGGCTAAGTTGGGACACCCCTGCTGTGGTATTATCTTTGAAAGCCGTGCCTTGATTTATGAGGAAGATGGGAATTTGTTAATATCCGGTTGTAGATAACTTGACACGACTTAATTACAATACATCAACCGCGTGTGTAGCCGTGATGGTCTCTTTTCGGCGGAGTCCGGGAAGTGAACACGGTTTGGGTTAGTATGAACGTAAGTAGTTTCAGGATCACTTCTTGATCACTTCTAGCTTCGCGACCGTTGCGTTGCTCCTCTTCTCGCTCTTATTTGCGTATGTTAGCCACCATATTTGCTTAGTGCTTGCTGCACCTCCACCTCATTACACCATCCTTCCTATAAGCTTAAATAGTCTTGATCTCGCGGGTGTGAGATTGCTGAGTCCTCGTGACTCACAAATTCTACCAAAATAGTTGCAGGCGCCGATGATGCCAGTGCAGGTGACGCAACCAAGCTCAAGTGGGAGTTTGACGAGGAACGTGGTCGTTACTATGTTTCATTCCCTGACGATCAGTAGTGGAGCCCAGTTGGGACGATCGGGGATCTAACATTTGGGGTTGTATTCTTTATTTTGGTTCCGTAGTCGGACCTTGATTGTACTCTGAATGATGTATGTTTAATTTATGTATTGTGTGAAGTGGCGATTGTAACCAACTCTTTATCCCATTCTTGTTCATTACATGGGATTGTGTGAAGATGACCCTTCTTGCGTCAAAACCACCATGCGGTTATGCCCCCAAGTCGTGCCCCGACACGTGGGAGATATAGCCGCATCGTGGGCGTTACAACACGACTCGCTGTGCTTCCTTGATGCATATTCCGGATACCATCAAACCAAAATGAAGGAGTCCGATCAAGCCGCAACAACATTCATTACGCCGTACGGGCCATTTTGCTTCAACACCATGCCCTTCGGGCTCAAGAACGCCGGCGTCACCTACCAGCGCATGATCCAAACATGCCTCGAGAAATAGATCGGCAAAACAGTGGAGGCCTACATAGACGACGTCGTCATCAAAACTAGACACGTTGAAACACTAATAGACGACTTGCATCTCACATTCGACAACCTCTACACATACGACATCAAGCTTAACCCGGAAAAGTGCATCTTCGGCGTCCCCGCCGGTAAACTACTAGGCTTCATCGCTTCGAACAGAGGAGTTGAAGCAAATCCAGCCAAAATCCGAGCTCTGTCGCAGTTGGCCACGCCAACCGACCTCAAACAGGTCCAAAAACTCGCCAGGTGCGTGGCAGCTTTAAGCCGCTTTATCTCCAGGTTGGGGGGAAAGGCACTGCCCCTTTATCGCCTTCTGCGGCGCACCGATAATTTCGAATGGACAGACGCAGCGACAGCCGGATTGGAGGAAATAAAAGCCCTTTTGGCAAGCAACCCAATCCTGGCTGCACCAAATGTCGGTGAACCAATGCTCCTATATATATCGGCAACACACCAGGTGGTGAGCGTCGTACTCGTCGTCGAACAAGAACAGGACTGATACAAATTTCCGCTCCAGAAGCCGGTATACTATGTATCCACCGTCCTCATACCATGCAAATCCCGGTACCCTCACTATCAGAAGATAGCGTATGCAGTCTTCATGGCATCTCAAAAATTGCGACACTACTTTCAGGAGTGTTCGATCATGGTGGCTTCTGAAGTGCCCCTCAATGATATAATCAACAACAGGGATGCAACGGGCCGGATTGCCAAATGGGCCATTGAGCTCCTGCAATTCGACATCACATACAAACCACGACGAGCCATCAAATCCCAGGTACTGGCTGACTTCGTCGCCGAATGGACAGAGGCCGA
The DNA here is from genome assembly GCA_021605145.1 of Aegilops bicornis. Lineage (NCBI taxonomy): Eukaryota > Viridiplantae > Streptophyta > Magnoliopsida > Poales > Poaceae > Aegilops > Aegilops bicornis. The sequence continues at coordinate 346,109,175 of CM038670.1, forward strand.
ACTCCCTAAAGAGTACGACGCATATTCCGACTAGGTCATGCATTTTGACGGCTCCAAAATGTTGGCAGGGCTAGGGGCAGGCGTCGTATTAACATCCCCCACAGGAGATATCGTCCAGTACGTACTCCAAATATTATACACAGACTCCAACAATGCTGCCGAATACGAGGCCTTGCTACATGGCCTTCGGATGGCCGTATCAATGGGCATACAACGCCTGGAGGTGCGCGGGGACTCAAACCTCGCAATATCCCAAATTAGTGGAGACTTTGATGCCAAAGATCCGAAGATGGCAGCTTATCGCAATGCCGTCTTGAAAATGTCGGCTCGGTTCGAGGGGCTCGAATTTCATCACGTTGCCCGCAAAAGTAATCAGGAGGCAGACGTCCTTTCTCACATCGGCGCTAAGCGTGACCCCGTCCCACCTAACATCTTCCTCGAAAGGCTCTTCAAGCCATCCATGGTGTGGCAAGGGGGAGATAGCAACGACAGTCCCGTTCCGAACACAAACACAGATAGCGAACACGTCGATATCATCGGAGGCTCAGCCACCGAAATAACACCATTGGCCCACCTCATCATGGCAGTAATTGCCCCGTGGATCGAACCATTCTTGGCCTACTTTAATAGGAAGGAGCTCCCATAAGATCAGAACGAGGCTCGCCGCATAGTCTGGCGTTCGAAGGCCTATAAAGTTCACGAGGGAGAGCTCTACAAGAAAAGCACTACCGGAGTCCTTCAAAGGTGTATCTTCGAGGAGGAGGGGCGGCAACTCTTGGCAAAAATTCACGCCGGTCTCGGTGGGCACCATGCCGCAGCCCGTGCACTTGTCAGCAAGGCCTTACGGATAGGATTCTATTGGCCTACGGCCCGGGCAGACGCACATGACCTCGTCCAGCGCTGCGTTAGATGCCAACTCTTCGCCAACCAAAGCCATATGCCCCCAATCGCCCTACAAACAATCCCCATCACAAGGCCCTTTGCGGTCTGGGGCTTGGACATGGTTGGACCCCTTAAAGGGGGAAGCCATAAGAAAAATATCTGCTGGTCATGGTGGACAAATTCACCAAGTGGATAGAGGCTAGACCAGTTAAAACGGTCGAGTCCGGACCGGTGATCGCATTTATATCCGATGTGGTGCACCGTTATGGTGTACCGCACAACATCTTCACTGATAACGGTTCCAATTTCACAGCTGATGAGGTGAAAACCTAGTGTGCTAATCTGGGCATTAAGCTCGATTACGCCTCTGTCTACCACCCGCAAACAAACGGTCAAGTCGAGCGAGCTAATGGTCTTATTATGAGCGACATCAAACCCAGGCTAGTGCGGTCTTTGAAAGAATCAAACACACACTGGGTCGAGGAGCTTGACTTCGTACTCTGGGGCTGCGGACCACGCCCAACCGTACTACCGGATACACACCTTTCTTCATGGTGTACGGTGCAGAGGCTGTATTGCCCTACGATATTATACATGACTTACCTCGAGTGCATATGTACGAAGAGAAAGAGGCCGAGTTGGATCGGCAGGACAGCCTAGACGCCCTGGAGGAGGATCGCGACGTTGCCAAAGCCTGTTCAGCATTTTATCAGCAGCAGGCTTGAAGATATCAAAGCAGAGAAGTACGGGCCAAGACTTACAATGTTGGCGAACTCGTTCTATGCTTGTCGGAGAAGAAAAAGGACAAACTCAAGCCCAAATGGGAGGGTCCCTTCATAATCGACAAAGTTCTTACCGGAGGAGCGTACCGCCTTCGTGACGCATGAGACAATCGCCTAGAGTCGAACCCCTGGAACGCGGCCAGACTCCGAAGGTTCTATGCGTAGCACCGAATTCTTTGTTAGTCTCCTTCTCCCCTATAGTTCCCATTACCTTTTCTCCATTTTACACAATTCCTTTTTTTGCTTTAAAGCTCTCATTCGGCTTGGCCGAACACTGCTGACGTACACATTTTTACATATGTACGCCCATCATACCTGGGGGCTTCTTTAACAGAAGCTTGTTAATACTATTTTCCGAGCATCAAGCTCACCATACATACGCGCTCTTCCTGTATGTCTTTTCTTCACCATTATATGCATCGATATGACCTAAGTTTTGGCCAAGCTGGGTTGCCTGGCTCCTGTGTTTACCCCTACGTTCCCGATTGTTCAGCTAGGTGGTAAATGGAGCACCTCTGTGATTGTTACTGCCGGGTTATCCGGATGTGTACCTCAGACTAGGTGAAGACGAAAGCTAGCGTTCTTAAGGGAATATTCGGTCGGTGGATGAAAAATACTCTTTGCACTCACTCTATGGTGAACCCCCAGAAGCTATACACACTGTGATTTTTACATCACAATTCGGACATGTCTACTAATGCATGCACACCCAGGGAAATGAACCCTTAACGGAACTATTCTCCCTGGAAGATGTTTCTTACAATCTCAATGTAATATAACATAACTAGCCGGATACAACTTGTCTATTCAAGCAACTATGACCCCTAGGCCTAGTTTTCCAGGCATACCCCGGTCTATTCGGCCGCGAGGGTATTCGGAAACACTCCGCACCATCGAGTCTGGAGGTTGAAGCGAAAAGGTCTGCCATGAAAAATGTTATACAATTCAGCTAGAATTACATAGGGTAAGGAAAGTACATAGTCACTGGGACTCAAATACTTCCTTCTCTATACCGTCCAACAGGCGGTCTAACTTACAATCATGTTGGGAATATTTGGCGGCCACCTCTACATGGTCATACACTAAACTAACGGGAACTTCCTCCCCATTCGACCCTAGCGGTCCGACCCGAGCCGTGTGATTAGGATCAAGCTTGGTATACCGAGTTTTCACCATGGCCCAAGCTTCTCGCGCACCCTCTTGACAGACCGATATCTTCCATAATCGGATACGCCGCGCTCCTTTGAACAGCTCTACAAGCTCCTCCATACTTCCTGGAGGGGATGCGGATGGACATAAGGCCTTGGCAACACTCCGCATGGCCAGCCGAGCATGCTCGTGCAACTGCGACAATCTTTGCAGTAGATCTCCACCTGATCCGGACACCTCCTCTTCAGGATGGCCCGTCAATATACCTACAACCATAATTATATCAGTTCTATCTATCTCTGAACTACTTTAACAATAGTTCGGACACATACTAAATATGCCGCCCCGCAGCTTCTTGTTCTCCTTCACGGAATCGGCTAGCTGGGCCCGCACATCCTTCAACTCTTCGTCTAGCTGGGTTTTGCAATCCTGGAGCTGGTTTTTCTCAACAATGGCCTTCTTCAGCACACGTTCGTCTGTAGCATGTAGCCTCTTGGCTTCTTGTTCATTCGCTTGCGCGACTTCCAGCGCCCCTTTGAGTTCCTATGAAAATCATGTCAGGATATAGGCAGGACTGTTAGCATTAATGGCATATGATTATATTTTCTCGATGGAGGGGAAAATTACCAGGCGACGCCTTTTTGGACTTTTCCAGTTCGGCGGTAGCAGCATTTAGCTGCGCCCGACATTGTTCCAGCTCTTGGGTCAGCAGGTTGTTCTCCTCTGTAAGAACCTGGTCATACAATGGTCCTTAAATCAGTTATACCAACTGCTTTCAGTCCCGGGGGCTACGGGTATATGGCTATCCTTTTTTGACAAAGAAAACTTACCTGCACATCTGTCAAATATTGCCTCATGGCTTTTCTAAGCCCGTCTCGAGCAGCTCAGATGTATGCGTCACCCGAGCTAAAGGCATTATATGCCTTGTCCGAGAACTTCGGGCCTCGCAAAACAGCTCTGCAGCGCTGATGATTCATGGCGCTCTCTACTTCCGAGTTGGTAACAGACATATTGTCCGAACCCTCGGCCGAAGGGCAGTCCGGCTTTGTTCCTACATCGGCCCCCGTCTCCCCGACCGGATCTAAATCTTGGCCGTTGGGAGCGCGGCCGGCTGGAGCCCCGGACACAGTTCGGCGAACCTTTTTCCTGTAATCAAACAGGCGCATAGGTCATAGTTGGACACGGCCACTGAAAAATATATTTATCCGTACCTCGTCGACGAGGGCCCGGCGGTGCCTTCACCGGCCCTCCTCTTCGAAGGCCTGCCCAGCGTAGGAACTGATTTCCTCGGTATCGTCAAACGCTTCCCCTGTAGAACGCACGACAATGCGGTGGGTGAGGCTGAGTACGAGCACCCTTTAAAAGAAGGTGTTTCTTGATTACTTACCTGTGAAGCAGGAAGAAGACCAGGGTAGTCGGCGATAATGGCCACTTCTGTGGCATTATAGCTCGTCTGGTAAAACACCCCCTCCACGAGCACCACAAATATATCCGGATCCTCTTCAAACCCGGGATCAAGCTCCCGGTTGTGGTCCTCCGGTACGTGGGGGACTATAAAATCCTCGGGTGACCTTTTCGCGGTGTTGTCATAAGCAAACAAACTAGAAATTTATCAAAGGCAATTCGGATATGGAAGGAGCAAAAACAGAGGGCTCGGGCCTTACCCAACTGGGAGGGTTATACATAGAGTACCCGTCTCTGAGTTTGATGCGAAGAAATTCCTTTTCCTCCCCTTTGAGCAGTTCGGCTAATATCTTAGCCAAAGCGGCAGGGGTATCCGGACCTTTCCGGCCGCAGCAAGAGGCGTTGTCCTCCCCATTGTAGTGCCACATTGGAAGCCCTCTGTATTGGAGCGGCTGAACCCCTCGCACTATGGAGATTACCATAACCTCGATTACTGTGAGTCCGGACTGAGTGAGCTCTTTTTTCTTGCTCATCAGCTGACGAACCTCCGCACCATCTTCCTCTTCAAGACTCCGGGGATGCCAACTATGGCGTTTCTTCATCGGGACGCGTGCAAATTCAGGAAGACCCTTTCGAACCGGTCGGGAAGCGCGACGTCCTCTATATAAAACCATTTGGAGGTCCATTCATCAGGTGCCTTCCTTGGTGTGCCGGATGGATATCCGGTATCGGCGACGCGCCATACTTCGGCTCCGCTAACTTCAAATATTGACCCTTTGTGATTGCGCGGGGACGAGACAGAACAATTTTCTCCACAGTTCAAAGTGGGCTTCAACACCAAGAAATAACTCGCATAGAGCGACGTAACCTACGATGTGCAGGACAGAGGCGGGAGTGAGGTTGTGCAGCTGGAGGCCATAATATTCCAGAAGCCCTCGGAGGAATGGATGGACTGGAAATCTGACGCCTCTTAGCAGATAGGGGATGAAGCACACTCGCTCCCCCCGGAGGGATTGTGGAAGTCCTCCGCCTGAGTCACGCCATTAAAGGAGGCCGACCCTACTCGAATAGGGACCGGATCCGCGGGAGGAAGAAATCCCTGCGTTTGCAACTTTGCTAGTTGACTATGAGTCACAGAGCACTTCTCCCACTCGCTTCTCTTAGGATTGGAGCGGGAGGAGGAGCTGGGAATGCTAGCCATGATGGAATGGTTTCTCCTGGCAGCCTCTAGGGATTTTCTCGGCGCAGTGTAGCCTGGATCTAAGATCCGGTATCTTTAAATAGGCGCTTTGCCTTGCGTGGACGGGGTGTAATTCGCAAACCCTGACTCCCCGCGTTCGCTTGACACGTGGATGCGCACAGAAGCCGAGGGGAGTGATATTGGATCAATGGCCGAATATACTACTTGGAGAAGGAACCTGCCTTGCAATGTCGAAGACAATATGAGTGCCGAGAACCTCGCTATTGAAGACTGGTTTGGGGGCTATTGAGGGAGTCCTGGACTAAGGGGTCCTCAGGCGTCCGGCCTGTTATCCATGGGCCGGACTGATGGGCTGTGAAGACATGAAGGCCGAAGACTGCACCGTATCCGGATTGGACTCTACTTGGTGTGGAGGGCAAGCTTGGCGACCGACTATGAAGATTCCTTCTTATGTAACCGATTCCATGTAAACCCTAGATCCCCCCGGTGTCTATATAAACCGGAGGGGTTAGTCCGGAAAAGACAGATTCATTACCATATTCATAGGCTAGGATTTTAGGGTTTAGCCATTACAATCTCGTGGTAGATCAACTCTTGTAACACTCATATTCATCAAGATCAATCAAGCAGGAAGTAGGGTATTACCTCCATAGAGAGGGCCCGAACCTGGGTAAACATCGTGTCCCCCGTCTCCTGTTACGGTCGATCCTAGACACACAGTTCGGGACCCCCTACCCGAGATCTGCCGGTTTTGACACCGACACCCGGTTTGGACCAACACTCATGAGGAGCATTGGCCCGGGGGTTGATTAAGAGACCTTGGGTGCCGGCGGGTCCCTATGCAAGTTTTAGTTGTTATTAGGAAAATGGAAAACCAATGTTGGGCCTAGCTGGAAGAGTTTTATTCAAAGCGAACTGTCCAGAGGGGCCCATAAACCCTCATCATGTTAGGGACGTAAAATCAAGGAACATAACACCGGTATGACAGAAACTAGGGCGGCAAGAGTGGAACAAAACACCAGGAAAAAGGCCGAGCCTTCCAACCTTTACCAAGTATATAGATGCATTAATTGAATAAGAGATATTGTGATATCCCATGATATCCCATGATATCCATGATATCCATGTCCCAACATGGAACAACCTGCAACTGCACCTACAACTAGCAACGCTATAGAGGGGCTGAGCCAAACGGTAACATAGCCAAGTAACGGTTTGCTGGGATGGTGGAAAAAGTTAGAGGCTGTTTCATGGCATAATGGGAGGCTTGATAAACAAGTGGTGGGTAGCGCGACATAGCTATAACATCGAGACAACTAGCATATCAAAGATAGTAGTGAGATCCGAGGTAACGGTCATCTTGCCTGAAATCCCGCTAGGAAGAAGAACGAGTCCATGAAGAAGATGAATGGGCGTAGACGAACCAAGCATAGACGAGCAAATCCTCACAATCACATCGAAACCGGGACTATCGACAACCGAAAAGAAGCAAACAACACGGTAAACACACAACACATAACATGGCATGATGCTCATCCAAGTATGATGCATGATAAGGCTACATGATGCTACTCATGGCAAGAGATGATGCATACAAGAAACAACACATCAAAGCAAGTTTAAATGAGGCCGGAATCAACATACACCAATTCCGGTAAGTCCCCATATACAAATTTCGAAATTGGTCCAGATCTGAATAACACATTATGTTGAAGTTGTTAAACAGCAAGTTAAAGTGCACCAAGATGATCTACACGTCTTTCTAGTCAAGTTACATATAAGGTTCATTTAATTCGGAGCTACGACCTAGAAGATTTGAGCAAAATAAGTTAAACATGGCATTGATGCAAATGCAAGCAAAACCCAATCACAAACACTCCAAAACATGGATGCAACAAGGTAACATGAAACTACATGCAAAGCTAAGCAAGTTTCATATAGAGCATGCTCAAAACGGAGCAACGGTTCAACACATACACTCAATACAAGATATAATAACAATCTGCCTAAACAGCTACTAGGCACCTTGCAAGCATCAAAACAACATGCTACAGGAACCAAAAGAGCACAAAGTTGATATGCACTTCAACTATAGGTTACATACTTCAAATATCATTAAGGTTCAGGTTCATAGGCATCAAGATTAAACCAAGATGATCAATGCAAAAAGAAACTTTATAACACAGATTATGACTTGGTGAAAAACAAGGCATGCAAGTGAGTAGAAATAACATGTTGACATATTGGAGGCATGAAACAATGATGTTACAGTGCAAGATCATAGCAACCAAAAGCATCGAATTAAAGTACAAGTTATACATGGCAAAACATGATTACTAAGTGTCGAGGATATACCTCATGTATGACTTCGCCAGAAGTTATAACCCGACCGGTACTTGATAACCCGGCAGGAGTTAAGTCAGATGATAACCCGGCAGGAGTTAAGCCAGATGATAACCCGGCAGGAGTTAAGTGAGATGATAACCCGACAGGAGTTAAGTCATATGATAACCTGGCAGGAGTTAACTCAGATGATAACCTGGCAGGAGTTAAGCCAGATAACCAGGCATGAGTTAAGTCAGATGATAACCCGGCAGGAGTTAAGTCAGATGATAACCTGACAGGAGTTAAGTCAGATGATAACCCGACAGGAGTTAAGGCAGACAATCATAAACCGGCAGACCATAATAAACTGGCAGACCATCATAAACCGGCAGACCATCATAAACCGGCAGACAGTTATAACTGGTTGATAGTTATAACCCGATAGACAGTGATAACTGGTTGACAGTCATAACTCGGCAGACAGAGTCGCCTGGAGTTATGAATCCCGAAACGTTATGAAGACCGAGACGTTATGAAGCCCAAAACATTATGAAGCCCATGAAGAGAAGTCAGGATAATTTAAGTCTTAATCCGAGTTGGACTCTACATGTAACCCGCCCCTTCAACATATATAAGGAGGGGCAGGGCACCCAAAGGGGGAGAGAAAAATAATCTTAGGGCTAGACATAACTAGGAGAGCCAGTTTACGGCGACTCCCTCGTGATGATAATGGGACCTAGCCACAAACATCATGTAGGGTTGTTACCGGATGATGTTTCCCGGGGCCCGAAGCTGTCTAAACCCTTGTCTTGTGTTGCGTCTCTCGATTTTGCTCAACCCCTCTCAAGCTACCACATAGATGTGTTGGCCTCATGACTAAGTCCTCACACTAGTACATCTGCCGTGACAATTCCACGACAGTTGGCGCCCACCGTGGGGCCTGCGCACAGTGGTGTTGAGTTCTTGAAGGGATCTCTCCTAGGGATCGAGGAGCTCGCAATTTTCCGGATGAGAAAGATTGATTTGAAAGGATCTGTATCAGTTTCAAGTTCATCGGTCCAGATTCATAGTTTGGAAGGTTTAAGGGAAGTTATAGTTGCAATTTGATGGTTGCTGTAAGTCGCCAGTATCATCGGCATGTCAAGTTTCTGTCGTTGGCTCGCCAAAACCTGTATGATCGTAGTCACCGTCACCATTCAACCGTCAACGGCAAAGGAAAAATCAAGTAAAGAAAACAAAGCGCCGAGAAGGATTCGATCCATCACCGCAGGGTCTCATCGCTAGCCACCCAATCCAGTTGACTTCGGTCAAAATAACTATAACCGGAGAGGACTTTGAAACCTCCATGATCTCTGCTACAGCTGCGGCTGCGCTTCGACCGCCCGGATCGCCTTTGCCGTTGACCCGCCAGCTGCGGTGCTCCGACACCGGTTCGTCTACAACCCTTGGCTCGTGTCTGATTAAACCGTTGCTCAAACCACTGCATGGCCGAGCTGCCAAAGTCACCAAGACCGATGGAATTTTTACAAAGAGTAGCCACGTCCAATCGGTTCAAGGACTGGTCAGATTTGCTCTGTGTTCAGATTACTCCATCTTGAAGATCCATTAGCAAAACGTTGTGTGGGATTTTGAAGACATCAGGAGAGTCATACGTCCCTGAAGGTTAAAGTTTTAGTATACCAACTGTACAGGTCGGCCAGTCTCCGTATCGGCATCACTTTTTTTGCAAGAAGGGCCTTGCTCCAAGTCGTCCTGAGCTGATATCGCCGGTTCTCCTCCGCCGATGCCCGACACCGCTAAGTCGCCCGCGGCAGAGCCGTCGTCGTCCGAATCGCCGCCGCCGGCTCCTTCAGCAAGAAGATGACCACGGGTCTGGATCCGGGTCATGGACGGCCCTACTCCATTGACGAGTCACCCGCGGCGTCGAAACCGCTGTCAAGCTTGAACCAGCGACAGTTTCCAATGCTTGGCCTCCCATGCGCTGTTACAAACCGGTGCCTGATACTTCTCCAACGTATCTACTTTTCCAAACACTTTTGCCCTTGTTTTGGACTCTAACTTGCATGATTTGAATGAAACTAACCCGGACTGACGCTGTTTTCAGCAGAACTACCATGATGTTGTTTTATGTGTAGAAAAGAAAAGTTCTCGGAATGTCCTGGAAATCCACGAAGGCACTTTTTGGAATTTATAAGAATTATTGGGTGAAACAAAAACACCAGGGGCCCAGGGCCTGTCCACGAGAAAGGGGGGCGCCCCCTAGGGCGCACCCCCTATCTTGTGGGCCCCCTGGACCTCCTCCGACCTCAAGTCCAACTCCATATATTCCGTCTCGGGGAGAAAAAAATCAGAGAGAAAGTTTCATCGTGTTTCACGACACGGAGCCGCTGCCAAGCCCTAATCTCTCTCGGGAGGGCTGATCTGGAGTCCGTTCAGGGCTCCGGATAGGGGGATTCGTCGCCGTCGTCATCATCAACCATCCTCCATCACCAATTTCATGATGCTCACCGCCGTGCGTGAATAATTCCATCGTAGGCTTGCTGGACGGTGATGGGTTGGATGAAATTTACCATGTAATCAAGTTAGTTTTGTTAGGGTTTGATCCTAGTATCCACTATGTTCTCGAGATTGATGTTGCTATGACTTTGCTATGCTTAATGCTTGTCACTAGGGCCCGAGTGCCATGATTTCAGATCTGAACCTATTATGTTTTTCATGAATATATGTGTGTTCTTGATCCTATCTTGCAAGTCTATAGTCACCTACTATGTGTTATGATCCGACAACCCCGAAGTGACAATAATCAGGATACTTCTCGGTGATGACCATAGTTTGAGGAGTTCATGTATTCACTATGTGTTAGTGCTTTGGCCCGGTTCTCTATTAAAAGGAGGCCTTAATATCCCTTAGTTTCCGTAAGGACCCCGCTGCCACGGGAGGGTAGGACAAAAGATGTCATACAAGTTCTTTTCCATAAGCACGTATGACTATTTACGGAATACATGCCTACATTACATTGATGGATTGGAGCTAGTTCTATATCACCCTATGTTATAGCTATTGCATGAGGAATCTCATCCGGCATAATTATCCATCACTGATCCATTGCCTACGAGCTTTTCATATATTGTTCTTCGCTTATTTACTTTTCCGTTGCTACTGCTACAACTACTACGAAAACCCAATAATATTTATCTTTACTTTTGCTACCGTTACCTTTATTATCATACCGCTTTTTCTACAAAACACTTTGCTGCAGATACTAAGTTATCCAGGTGTGGTTGAATTGACAACTCAACTGCTAATACTCAAGAATATTCTTTGGCTCCCCTTGTGTCGAATCAATAAATTTGGGTTGAATACTCTACCCTCGAAAGCCGCTATGATCCCCTATACTTGTGGGTTATCAAGACTAATTTCAAGGCCGCTGCCGGGAGCTTAGCTCTATTCTCCGAGTCACTTGGGATTTATATCTGTTGATCACTATGAAGAACTTGAAAGACGACCGAACTACTATTTTGCCCTCAACTACGAGGGGAGGTAAGGAATTGCCATCTAGCTCTGCACTAGATTCTCCTTCTGTTATTAGTAAGCTTACGACACCTAAACCTGCTACTGCTGTGAGTTGTGATATGTCACATGTTATTGATGATGCCACTTCTGCTATGCATGATGAAACTACTTCTGTGCGTGATACTACTTTGCCATTAGGTGAATTTCTAGATGAACAACTTGCTAGAGTTAGGTGGAATGAAAATATTGAAGAACCCATTATTGATGATAGTGATGCTAAAGGTTCCCCAATGATTATGTATTACTGTTGTTCCTAAGGGTTATGTTATGAATGAAGCAGCTGCTATGGAAATTCTTGCTTGCAATGATAGAAATGATCTTAAGAAATTATTAGCTAAATGGAAGCAGCAGTCTCTTAATGCTAGAATGAAACCCGATCCTACTTTTGCTACTTCACCTATATGTGTTACTGATAAGGATTATGAATTCTCTGTTGATCTGATATTATTACTTTAGTTGAATCTGATCCTTTTTATGGCCTTGAATCTGAAACTGTTGTGGCACATCTTACCAAGTTGAATGATATAGCCACCTTATTTACTCATGATGAGAAGTCTCATTATTTATATATCCTTAAGATATTTCCGTTCTCATCAAAGGGTGATGCTAAGACTTGGTATAATTCTCTTGCTCCTGGTTGTGTGCGTAGTCCCCAGGATATGATTTATTACTTCTCTGCTAAATATTTCCCAGCTCATAAGAAACAAGCTGCCTTATGGAAATATATAATTTTGTGCAAATCAAAGAAGAGAGTCTCCCACAAGCTTGGGGGAGGCTTCTCCGGTTACTTAATGCTTTGCCTGATCATCCTCTTAATAAAAATGAAATACTTGATATCTTTTATAATGGACTAACCGATGCTTCCAAGGACTACTTGGATAGTTGTGCTAGTTGCGTTTTCAGGGAAAGAACAGTCGACGAAGCTGAAATATTACTGAATAATATGTTGACTAATGAAAATAATTGGACTCTTCTGAGCCGCCTCAAGTAATTCTGAACCAATTGAGCCAACTCCCGAGCCTATTCCTAAACCCAATTCAAGAAGAGAGGTCTTTTATTTCTCACCCTGAAGATATGCAAGAGGCAAAGAAATCAATGAAAGAAAAAGGTATTAAAGTCAAGATGTTAAGAATTTACCTCTGTTGAAGAAATACATGGTCTTAATTTCATCATCAAGAACTACATTGTCTTGATAACCCGACCACGCTTAGTAAAGGTAAATTCTCTCTATATACATGATAAAGTTGAAATACCCTCTACTAAATTTCATAGCCCATGCTTAGATGAATTTGATGACTTTATGGCTAGACAAGAAAGTTTTAATGCTTATGTTGGTAGAGAGTTAAAGAACAATGCTTTCGAGATAGGACGCCAGAGGTGATAATCTAGCTAGAGTTAAAGATGAACTTCACCGCCTTTAGCAACACGCTTCTATGGTTGCTACTCAAGCTGAGCAAGTACTCAAAGCTCAAAATGATTTGCTTGATGAATTAAATAATAAAATGACTTTGCCGTTAGAGTGGCTACTAGAACTGGTAGAATGACTCAGGAACCTTTGTATCCTGAATGCCACCCTAAGAGAATCGAACAAGATTCTCAGAGAAATAATTTAGAGGCACCTAGTTCTTCTAAAAAGAACAAGAAGAAAAACGATAGAACTCTGCATGCTTCTAGTGAACCTACTGTAGACACACCTGAGAATCCCAATAATATTTCTATTTACGATCTTTGAAACTCAATCAGGTGATGAACATGAACCTAGTGATAATGTAAATGATAATGTTCATGTTGATGCTCAACCTGGCAATGATAATGATGTAGAGATTGAACCTGCTGTTGATCTTGATATCCCACAATCAAAGAATCAACGTTATGATAAGAGAGATTTTGTAGCTAGGAAGCACGGTAAAGAAAGGGAACCATGGGTTCAGAAACCCATGCCCTTTCCTCCTAAACCATCCAAGTCAAAGGATGATGAGGATTTTGAGCGCTTTATTTGAAATGATTAGACCTATTTTCTTACGTATGCGCTTAACTGATATGCTTAAAGTAAATCCTTATGCCAAGTATATGAAGGATATCATCACAAATAAAAGAAAGATACGGAAAGCTGAAATTTCCACCATGCTTGCTAATTACACTTTTAAGGGTGGAATACCAAAGAAACTTGGAGATCCGGGTGTACCAACTATACCATGCTCTATTAAAAGAAATTATGTTAGAACTGCTTTATGTGATCTTGGAGCCGGTGTTAGTGTTATGCCTCTCTCTTTATATCGTAGACTTGAATTGAATAAGTTGACACCTACTGAAATATCTTTGCAAATGGCTGATAAATCAACTGCTATACATTGCCGGTATTTGTGAGCATGTGCTGCTAGGTTGCAAATGTCACTATCTTAACGGAATTTGTTATTCTTGATATTCCTGAGGACGATAGTATGTCTATTATACTTGGTAGACCTTTTTTTAATACTGCAGGGGCTGTTATTGATTGCAACAAAGGCAATGTCACTTTTCATGTTAATGGTAATGAGCATACGATACACTTTCCGAGGAAACAATCTCAAGTTCATAGTATCAACTCTATTGGAAAAGTTCCAACTATCATTTTTGGAGGTTTCAAATTTCCTCTCCCTACTGTCAAGAAAAAGTATGATATTCTTATTGTTGGGGATTTTCATATCCCCGTTGAGGTAACTTAGTGTAATTCGAAATTTCTTCGTTTCCGTGTTATTCGGAATGAGTTCGTTAACAAGACTTGATCAACCTTGTTAGTGGGTTCATTTTGATGATCACGAGATGGATGAAACTAGAAGGCACAACCTTCCGCATCTCTCTTTTACTTTCTGTTATTTAGAATAAATAAAGCAAAAATAGTATTATCCGTCTGTTTTCTGAATTATCTATGCATTAAAAAATAGCCCCAAAATAAAAGTGCTCCAAATGCCCTTCAAATCTCGTTTTTTTTTTTCTGGAATTTTTGAGTTTTTTAGGCACTGAAAACACTGCAGGTGGGCCAAGCCCCAGGCCACGAGAGAGGAGGGCGCGCCAGAGGGCGCCCCTGTCTCGTGGGGCCCTGGTGGCCCCCTCCACTTATGCCAGCACCCACACAGTTCATCTTCTACCCGAAAAAATCCCCATCCAGCTCAAGCACGAGTTCTAGCTCATTTTGCTGCGATTTTTTATCTCTTAGCTCAAAGCTCCATTCACAAAACTGCTTTGGGAGATTGTTGCTTGGTATGTGACTCCTCCATTGGTCCAATTAGTTTTTGTTCTAGTGCTTTATTCATTGCAAATTTTTGCTGCATAGGTGACCATGTTCTTGAGCTTGCATGTTAAATTTTTGAGGTCCCAAGCAATTCCAATGCATGATATAGGCTCTAGGCACTTGTAGGAGTAGTTTCTATCAATCTTGTTTAGTTTTATGCACTTTTGTTTTGAAGTTACTAAAATTTCAGATTTTTTCAGAAAATGTTAAGGATGCTCTTTAAAGGCTCTTCTAGCCAAAGCTCTAAGGAAAAAACAAGACAAAGAGAAGGAAAAACCCAAGTATAATCTTCCTCGCTTAGCAGAAGTACGGTCGTGTGAATGGCCATGTGAGGATTTCTTGAAAGAAGCCGGAATTCATGAAGATTTTTATGTTTTAATCGAGACTGCACGCCTCACCGGTTTCGTCAACGACCGAATCGATCAGTATGTCTTGATCACCAATACTTTCGTGCAAAACTTCTATTATTATCCTAAGAAATCACCGCGTACAGTATCATTTCATTTATATGATGAATTCAAAGAAATGTTTTTACGTCATTTTTGCGCGGTATGTATGATACCTTATGAGGGAGAATTAGAGGAACCCCATCGTGAAGATGTGGATGGCTTCGTTAAAACTATTGTTGTGGAAGAGCCAAAGAAGGGCTCTGAGGCAAAAGTCTCTAGCATACACTTTCCTGTTTTACGCTACTTTGCCATATTTGCTAGTAGATGCTTGATTGGTCATAGAAATAGTGGAAATTTGAGCGTTCCAGATATTATTATTCTTCAACATGCTTTGCTAGGGGACAACACTTTTAGTATGGGTGTCGTCGGTGCTAAACGGCTAGCCCTGAATCATACAAAAGGCCCCATATTTGGAGGTATCTATGTTGCATGTCTTGCTGAACATTTTCAGATACCCATTAGGCACCATGAGGAGGAGGAGACAAAATTACCTCCTCACATTTTAGATTACAAGAGCATGGTAGCACACAAGTTTATTGTAGACAACGAAGAGAAGATGCTCTTGTATAACCTTAGATTTAATAAGAAATACAATGAGACTATTATTTTGCCTGTGCCTCTGTTGTTTGATTTGACTGCAGATAATTTTCTTGTCACACCAGGAGCGGTGAACAATCATCGAGCTCAAGCTTTTACTCCAGAACCTGAACCTGAGCCGGAACCTGAGCTAGACCCTTATCGTGCATCATCTGTCCAGTGGGATCCAGAGATGACCAGCCTGTGGTATCCTGATTACACCTACCACTACACCGGGGAGAGTAGCAGCGGTCCTTGGTACTAAACCAACTTAGGCCAAAAGCCTAAGCTTGGGGGAGTAAGTATTTCTCACCGACTTTACATTCATGTTCACACACTAGTCGTCGGTGCTCATACTTTTTCATTGTATTATCCATGCTAGTTTAAATTTCTTTTTCTAATTTTCTTCTTGTGTGTTTGATAAACCTTAAGAAAAACCAAAAAAATTAGTTAGCTTAATTTCCATGCTTGTAGTAGAAATTAAATTGAAAACCCAAAAAGATTTCTCGTTCTTCTTTTACTTGTTGGGAGCTTTCCCGTGTAAATAGTTTTATTTTATTTTCTTTCTTTCTTATATGCATGAATGTTTATTTAACTTAGAGCCCATATTACCCTGTCTTCTCTCTTGAGTTGAATGCTTGCAGATTCCAGCTTAGTCCAATGCACATACACTCTTGTTATTATACACATCATTCGGTCGTGCGAGTGAAAGGCAATAATGACGATATATGATGAACTTATTGGGATGAGAAAAGCTGGTATGAACTCGACCTCTCTTGTTTTTGTAAATATGATGAGTTCATCATTCTTGAGTTAGCTATTATGAAGTAAACATATTTGCAATGACATTTAGAGATTATAGTTACTTGTGCCATGCTTGATTATCTATGAGTTATAATGGTTTACCTTGCGTGCCAACATGCTATTAGAATGATTATGATATGATATGATGGGATGGTATCCTCCTTTGAATGAATTGAGTGACTCGACTTGGCACATGTTCACACATGTAGTTGAATCAAATCAACATAGCCTTCATGATATTTATGTTCATGGTAGATTATATCCTACTCATGCTTGTACTGGTGTGAATTAATTTTAATGCATGTTTACGATCGTTGTCGCTCTCTCGCTTGGTCGCTTCCCAGTCTTTTGCTAGCCTTCACCCGTACTAAGCGGGAATACTGCTTGTGCATCCAAACTCCTTAAACCCCAAAGTTGTTCCATATGAGTCCACTATACCTTCCTATATCTTCCATGCCGTTCCAAGTAAATTTGTATGTGCCAAACTCGAAATCTTCAAATGAAATTCTGTTTTGTATGCTCGAGCAGCTCATGTACAACTAGGGCTGCCTATATCTTCCATGCTAGGTGGGTTATTCTCAAGAGGAGTGGACTCCGCTCCTCATTCACGAGAAAGGGCCGGTAACTGGGATGCCCAGTCCCATGATCCAAAAAGATCAAAGCAAATCAAAATAATTAAACAAAACTCCCCCAGGGCTGTTGTATGTTGGAGGCACTCGTTGTTTCGAGCAAGCCATGGACTGATGCTTGTTGGTGGTTGGGGGAGTATAAACCTTTACCATTCTGTTTGGGAACTTCCTATAATGCATGTAGTATGGAAGATACATCCATCTCCTAGTTGTTGCATTGACAGTGAAAGTATGCCGCTCAAAATGTTATTCAATCTCTATTTTAAAATCGAGCTCTGCCACCTCTACAGATCCCTACTTCCCTCTGCGAAGGGCCTATCTATTTACTTTTATGTTGAGTCATCACCCTTCTTATTAAAAAGCACCCGCTGGAGAGCACACTATCATTTGCATTCATTATTATTGGTTTATATTGGGTATGACTTGACTGGATCTCTTTTACCATGAATTACAATGTTTAGTCAGTCCTTGATCTTTAAAGGTGCTCTGCATTTATGTTTTGCGGTCTCAGAAAGGGCTAGCATGATTATTTTGAGAAAGTGTTGTCATCTGAGTTTTATTATTATGGCTCGTTAGCTGATTATGTTATTGATATGAGTAATTGTGAGACCTATGTGTTATTGTGAGTATGGTTAGTTCATAATATTTGCTGAAACTTGAATGCTGGATTTTCATGTTTACAACAACAAGAGCAACAGAGTTTGTAAAAGTTTTTCTTTATCACTTTCAGTTTATCAACTGAATTGCTTGAGGACAAGCAAAGGTTTAAGCTTGGGGGAGTTGATACGTCTCCAACGTATCTACTTTTCCAAACACTTTTGCCCTTGTTTTGGACTCTAACTTGCATGATTTGAATGAAACTAACCCGCACTGACGCTGTTTTCAGCAGAACTACCATGATGTTGTTTTATGTGTAGAAAAGAGAAGTTCTCAGAATGTCCTGGAAATCCACGGAGGCACTTTTTGGAATTTATAAGAATTATCGGGTGAAAGAAATACACCAGGGGGCCCAGGGCCTGTCCACGAGACAGGGGCGCCCTAGGGCGCTGGCCCCCTAGCTCGTGGGCCCCCGGGTCCTCCTCCGACCTCCACTCCAACTCCATATCTTCCGGCTCGGGGCGGAAAAAATCAGAGTGAAAGTTTCATCGCATTTCACGACACGGAGCCGCCGCCAAGCCCTAATCTCTCTGGAGGGCTGATCTAGAGTCCGTTCGGGCTCCTAGAGGGGATTCGCCGCCGTCGTCATCATCAACCATCCTCCATCACCAATTTCATGATGCTCACCGCCGTGCGTGAGTAATTCCATCGTAGGCTTGCTGGACGGTGATGGGTTGGATGAGATTGACCATGTAATCAAGTTAGTTTTGTTAGGGTTTGATCCCTAGTATCCACTATGTTCTGAGATTGATATTGCTATGACTTTGCTATGCTTAATGCTTGTCAGTAGGGCCCGAGTGCCATGATTTCAGATCTAAACCTATTATGTTTTCACGAATATATGTGTGTTCTTGATCCTATCTTGCAAGTCTATAGCCACCTATTATGTGTTATGATCCGACAACCCCGAAGTGACAATAATCGGGATACTTCTCTATGATGACCGTAGTTTGAGGAGTTCATGTATTCACTATGTGTTAATGCTTTGGTCTGGTTCTCTATTAAAAGGAGGCCTCAATATCCCTTAGTTTCCGTAAGGACCTCGCTACCACGGGAGGGTAGGACAAAAGATGTCATACAAGTTCTTTTACATAAGCATGTATGTCTATTTACGGAATACATGCCTACATTACATTGATGAATTGGAGCTAGTTCTATATCACCCTATGTTATAGCTATTGCATGAGGAATCACATCCGACATAACTATCCATCACTGATCCATTGCCTACGAGCTTTTCATATATTGTTCTTCGCTTATTTACTTTTCCGTTGCTACTGTTACAACTACTACGAAAACCCAAAAATATTTATCTTTACTTTTGCTACCGTTACCTTTATTATCATACCGCTTTTGCTACTAAACACTTTGCTGCAGATACTAAGTTATCCAGGTGTGGTTGAATTGACAACTCAACTGCTAATACTCAAGAATATTCTTTGGCTCCCCTTGTGTCGAATCAATAAATTTGGGTTGAATATTCTACCCTCGAAAGCTGTTGCGATCCCCTATACTTGTGGGTTATCAGCGCCCCCGAGTTGCCGCTCTGTTTCCACTTCCATAAACCGCCGTGGCCCTGAGCACGCACCAGAAGAAGGTGACGTCGGTGCTGTACTACATCATATCAGCAAAGTCACACCTCGCGTCTAAGCCGTCTGGCTTCATCCGCCGAGCTGCTAAACCGCTGTCGTCGTAGTACCAAGGGCCGGCCCAGAGCCGCATTGTCTTTGCGGTCTCGCCATCACGCTGCTCAAAGTCGCCGTCGCGCTTCTGCCTCGTTGGCGAACCATTGGCTGCCTCTGTCAGACTCGATTGAGTCACCGCCATGGTGAGCCGCCGTCTCTGAAACCTCCACACCTCGAGTCACCGGCCGGCTCTATATCACCATCGTTGCTGAGCCGACAAAATGGCCAATCCCCGGTCGCATCTGAAATTACAGTCAGACGAACTGGAATCAGACTTCGAGGGAGACCCGGATTAGGATTCATCAAGAATGGCCATGACCCGGACAAGCATCAACCACGCCGGGCCAGCTTCTCCTCCACTGCGAGCCGCACGCTCCTCGTCTGGCTCCCGAGGCCGCGCCCCTGTGTTACTTCCGTCGCCACCGACCCGCGGGCCGCTCTGCTCCTTCCATGCGTTGTGCCATCGCAGGGTGGCCGCCGGCCGGCGGTCTTCATCTGCTCCTCACCGTCTCGCTACGACTGAAGCCCTGCCTCCACCAAATCTGACGATACATCACAGCCGCGTCTCTAAAGCTCGGGAACACTAAGTCGCCAGCAGAATAAGAAGGAAGCAGGAAAGCATCGGCTTACAGGTCACCCGATGGCAGATGATAGCAGATCGTGTGTAATACAATTTGCTGAAAGAAGTCTTATACGGAGATTGAGCCAAACAAATCCAAGAAATTAAGCCGCTAAGACGACCTTGATCCACATTGCCATCCACCTCCACCACAGCTGCATCAGATTCGCCGGCACGCCGAGCTGCCGCGCGCCCGCCTTTGCAGTGGCTATGCTCCGAGCCGCGCCTCACCCGCTCTTCCGAGTCGCCGGCTTCCAAGATGCCTCCGTGGCCTGCTCCGAGCTGCCACCGCGCATGGTCACCAAAACGGCCTTGCGCCAAATCGTCCTGCTATCTTCGCACTTTCTCTGCTGTTGTGCCGTTCAGCCTCGCCCGGCGTCGGGCGTTGAGCCGTCCTCACACTGCCCTTGAGCCATTTATGCGGTCTATGCGTCAGCCGCCCGTAGCGGCCTCAGCTGCCGCCATAAACCGCCAGTCTCGTGCTGAGTCGCCCCTACCACCTGGGCCCAGTCGAACCATGCCTTACCGGATCACCCACCCGGGCTCAGCACTTGCACAAAGTAGACAAAGAAAAATCAACCGCCTAAAAAGATCCAATCAGTACAGCTTGGTTTGGGAGCTCTGCGATCATGACCCGGAGAAGGACATGGGTTCTGCAGTAACCCTCGCTCCGAGTCATCGCCTGTGGCTGTGCTGTGCTGTCCCAGTTTACCCTGCCTGGTTTGACCCGCCCATGATTGTCAGCTATGGGACTGGCCTGCTCGACCTCTCCTCCGCCCGATGAGCCGCTGCTATCGTAACCCGTCGCTGCCGCCCCGGTTTAAGGTCTCCTCCAACAAGAGCCGCCCCGGTTTAAGGTCTCTTTGAGAGAGTGATTTAAGCACTATGAAACTACTGTGGATTATTCATGGGCGTTATATATACGGATCATCCGTCGTCCAGACAAGTCAGGTGATACCCACCTAAATTTATTTTATTAACGCATATTGTTTTTATCGAAGAACAATTACTTTGGTATGTATATTTTTACGTGCAGGACAAATGATTTATGATAAAAGTGGTGCCATGCCGTGCTTATGAAGTATGCGTTAGCATCATCATGCATCGGTGACCGCACCGGCTGGCCGTTAAACAAGTATGTGCAAACCGCCGCCAGTGCAGCTACATCAACTCGCTGGGACAGTGACTGTTATTCACTCACCTGTCCGCACCGGTTTAAAACGCCGTTGTTGACTCTCCCGAGATTGATCTCAGCTTCGCTAAAGTAATCATTAAGCTCCATGGCGGATAAATTCTGGCTTAACATATTAGGTGAAGTCTATCCAATATTTTTTTTCTATTACATATGGCTTTCTTTAAAAGAGCAATTACCCGGCTTGCAAAGTTATCTAATGCAGGACCCTAAACCGCCATATTGGTGCAAAATTAAAAGTCACGTAAAATTTCCGGCTTAAAAAGAAGGATTCCGGTTTAAAATCCGGCTCAAGGGAAAGTT
This sequence comes from Aegilops bicornis, assembly GCA_021605145.1. Taxonomy (NCBI): domain Eukaryota; kingdom Viridiplantae; phylum Streptophyta; class Magnoliopsida; order Poales; family Poaceae; genus Aegilops; species Aegilops bicornis. The sequence goes on from CM038670.1 coordinate 346,130,676, forward strand.
GTCTCCCACAAAGCTTTGAAGCTCTCAATATCCGGTTTAAGAATTTCCGGTTCAAAAAGAATAATCTCTCACAAGTTCGAGTTCTCAGGAAAAATTAAAGGGACCAAAGAGAGTCTATTGCAAAAAACACAGCTCAAACATAGGTGCCCCTTGAGCACAACTCACAATAATCACTTGGGGGCTTGGTCGTATTCGAACCATGGCTACACCTCTTGATCGGCGCAAGGCCACCAGGAAAATTACTTGGGGGCTTGGTCGTATTTGAACCATAGCTACACCTCTTGATCGGCTCAAGGCCAAAAGAAAATTACTTAGGGGCCAAAGAGAGTGTTGCAAAAGCACAACTCGAACATAGGCACCCACTGAGCACAACTCAAAATATTGCTTGGGGATTCTTTGCTATCGCAATGAACAAAGAATCTACACTTGTAATAGGCTATCAAGCTACGACTTGGAAGCCTGGTGTATACACCTAAAACCCCGGGTTAGCCTGCCTTTTTTAAGTAAGTCACTCCGTCCAGATAAACCTGATATGACCCGCCGAACTTTGACAACTCAATCTCATAAGACCCTGAACTTGTCAAAGTTAAAACGACGATTGGTTAAAGATTGAGGTCCATCTTAAAAGGCTTTGTAAAATGGTTTAACTCAGCAGCCTGGCAGCCCATGAAAAACCTCGAATTTGGGGCCTGGCAGCCCGTGAAAAGCCTCAACTACAAGTTTTCATATGCTTTTATTTGCTAAGTTTTTTCCTCCTTTAATGAGATTTATGATGTTTTTGATAAACCGACATTCATTTACTCGGCTTGGCTGACAACTACAAGTTGTCAGTGCATGATCAGTTATAATCCGATGCTTATTAACCCGGTCTGGTTTCGACTATAAGTCACCAGTATTATATATGGATAATCCGGTGTTTATTACAACCCGGTACGGTTTTACTATAAACCGGCAAGACATGGGAGGAGTTATCAGTACTCAAAATTTGGGTTATCACCCTTACTACAAAAAGTTGGTAAACCAACGATGTGATTCAATGTCACAGGTATGATATATTTCATATTTGATTATTCTTAAGTGCAGCCTTGGTTATAAACCCAGGCTATATGTTAGGACACTTTAAACTTGTTGTATGCAAAAATATGTTGAATAAAGCATGATTATAAATCATCGGTGTTTATTAACCCGGCCTGGTTTTCGACTATAAGTCACCAGTATATAATGATAAATTATCCGGTGTTTATTAACCCGGTCTGGCTTTGGACCATAAGTCGCCAGTATTTATATTTGGATTGCGCCATTGGAATCATGCGCTTATAAATCATTGGGTATATTATTCAAGTCTTTAAATAGCCAACATGGCTGGATTTTTATTATGGTTATCAACAACCAATATTATGGTTGAGGTTTTCAAAGTCGCTTCAGCGCAATGGATATTATTTTATCAATGGGTATGATTTATTCTACAAAGGAATAGTCCCGAGTCGCTGCAGGCTTACGACCCGGCACTTGGGGGCTACATTATTTAAATTGAGATTACCTCAAATATGCAAGTCCCATGTCACTGCCAGCATGCACCATGGCACTTGGGGGCTAATGCAAAGTCATTTCTTCATCACCTTATTGAAGACCCGACTCATCACGTCATAATGAGCCGGCCCTTGGGGGCTACCAATTGCTCCTGTCAACAATTCAAGGTACACAAGTTAAATCCATTATATTGAAGGGTCCATTGCTCAGTTGATAAAGCACAAAGCTCTTAACCTTGTGGACGTGGGTTCAAGCCCTATGATGGAGGCTACATTATAAGATGTTATTTTCATTGAAGTATATATCAAGTCCCAGCTCAGTATTACCTTAATGACCCGGCCCTTGGGGGCTACACATCACTGCTCAAATCTACATGATTATATTTACAAAGTCCTTGCTCATTATTGCATAATGACCCGGCCCTTGGGGGTTACACTGGTTGAAGTTTTTATGAGCATAAGGCAATTTCAAGTCCCAGGTTGCTGCAAGCATGACAACCCGGCACTTGGGGGATACATATGTGGAATACTCAGTTTATGATTAATGATTGAGATGAACAACATGGATTTCTTCAAGCTTGTGACATTCATATTGAAGCAAGTCTTAAGCAGTTGCTATGTTACCTTCTTAAGACCTGGGGGTTACAAGTGATAGGCATATAAGAGGTATATTTTTAAGCTTGATGTTAACTACAATTATGACCTGGTGCCATCAGTATTTATAAACCGGCAATTTTTGCAATGATAAACTGGCAAGTTCTACATTCTTAAACCGGCTGAAGATCAGATGAGTATTTCAAAGACCAATATTTTTGTTAAGCATTGGGAGCTGAGTCAAACAAATTATTCTTCATAATATTTTTCTGTGACAAACCAATGTCAAGAAATTGATTATGAAGCTGGCCTATTTACCCGGATTTTCTAGAAGGAGATTACAAGGATTTAAGGATGCTCAGGATCAGTTTAACATGGATACATCCAAATTAAACTGGGGGCTAATGTCGGGGATATACCCCGCGGTATGAACCGACCGGAGTTATAACCCGGCCGGTACTTGATAACCCGACAGGAGTTAAGTCAGATGATAACCCGGCATGAGTTAAGTCAGATGATAACCCGACAAGAGTTAAGCCAGATGATAACCCGGCAGGAGTTAAGTCAGATGATAACTCGGCAGGAGTTAAGCGAGATGATAACCCGACAGGAGTTAAGTCAGATGATAACCCGACAGGAGTTAAGTCAGATGATAACCCGGGAGGAGTTAAGTCAGATGATAACCCGACAGGAGTTAAGGCAGCCAATTATAAACCGGTAGACAGTGATAACTGGTTGAAAGTTATAACCCGACAGACAGTGATAACTGGTTGACAGTCATAACTCGGCAGACAGAGTCGCCTGGAGTTATGAATCCCGAAACGTTATGAAGCCCGAGACGTTATGAAGTCCAAAACGTTATGAAGCCCATGAAGAGAAGTCAGGATAATTTAAGTCTTAACCCGAGTTGGACTCTACATGTAACCCACCCCTTCAACATATATAAGGAGGGACAGGGCACCCAAAGGGGGAGAGAAAAATAATCTTAGGGCTAGACATAACTGGGAGAGCCGGTTTACGGCGACTCCCTCGTGATGATAATGAGACCTAGCCGCAGACAGCATGTAGGGTTGTTACTGGATGATGTTTCCCTGGGCCCGAAGCTGTCTAAACCCTTGTCTTGTGTTGCGTCTCTCGATTCCGCTCAACCCCTCTCAAGCTACCACATAGATGCATTGGCCTCACGACTAAGTACTCACACTAGGACACCTTCCGTGACAATTCCACGACACTAAGTATCTCCATATAACCTCTAGATCAATGGCATTCATCAATACAAGATTCTCAGACTTGGTGAAAAATAGAGTAAGGCTGAAAACAGATTCATGATGCATACTCTGAGAAAACAAAGTAAATGCTACAAGAACGTTTCATGGCATCAAAGGGCATGGCATTGAAGTACATGTCAAGGAATACAAAACATGATCACTGAGCTACTGCTAAATATCACTATAACATGCTCAAAACATCATGGCAAGATTGCAAATTATAACAGATTAACACAGTGGAATTTACTGGACATGGCAGAAACAGATTTAAGTAGGCATGTTGCAAGCTTACTTAACTCAACACACAACATGTCATGGCATGCAAATACAACCAACAACAAGAACATGTTTGTTCAGCTACTCATGTCAAGAACATGGTCATCGGATGCATTAAACACTAGCTATTCACTTAGCAAAACGTAACTTGTTGTTAACAGGCTGACAGAAATATTATTTAGCAACTTGAGGGCACCACAAGAACAAGCTACAACAGGTTATAATTGCAAACAAGGGCATGGATGGATATAATATAACATGAAGAACAACACATGTTCACTGGACATCTAAAAATATGCATAGATTTGATGGTAGCATCAACTAAACATGGCAACATAATATAACAGATTCATACTTGGCAGACTAGTAACAACAAGTAGGTCACTTTGCAAGCTTGTGCTAGTCACCACATGGCATATCAAAATACATGGATTGCACCACTTCAAAGATGGGACGATCATTCTCCTAAAACATGTTGACATGATGCTCAAAAGAAAATCACACAAAATTCTATGAAAAAGACAAAATGACAAGTTACAACAGTTTTCAGCAGATTATATCACTTATCACTTTTGCAACAACGATTAAGGCATCAAGATGAATAGTAACATGCATGAAAATTACACTATCATGTAGAACGTTCAGAGATGAACATTTTGATATATCACGCACACAAAACGAAGCAACATGCACAAAGTTACAAGGTACACAAGATGCATGCATGATGTAAAATCTCGGGGACTTAGTGAAAAACAACCTCGTGGAAACTTGACGGAGGTGTTTGGGGACAAGGGGATCCGGGACTCGTGCGGCGTTTGGTTGGCGAGACGGTGGATCTGATCCACCTGACCAGATCCGGGGCGGTGGCGCTCCGGCGAGCTCCGGTGACGGCGGCGGTGCGGCGATGCGGAGGCGGCGGCGTGGGGGCGTGGGATAGTGCGGTGGAGGCGGCGCGGCAGCGAGGCGCGTGACGCAGCGGGCATCAACGAGCGGTGGTGCCGGTGGGCGGCGTGAGCAGCGAGGCAAGGGCGCGGGCGAGGCGGGCGACGAGCGGCGCGGGAGGCGGGATGGCTGGCTCATGGCTGGGCTGCGGCGGCGCTTGACTGCGGGTTCGACCCCAGCTGGCCGGGCGGAGAGAGCTGGGCAGGGGCAACGTGGCACGCCTTGATTGGCTCGGGGCGGTGGCTGGACGCGTCTGGCGCAGAGGGGGAGGTGGATCTAGGGTTTTTGCCCGAGATTTGTAGGGGGGAGACTTATTTATAGGTAGAGGGAGCTAGGAGAGGGCTATTGTGGTGCGGTTTTCGCCTACACGGTCGTGATCCAATGGTGAAGAGCAAGGAGGGGGTTTAGATGGGCTAGTGGGCTGTTGTGGAGGGGTGCTAGGCTGCAAAGAGAAGGAGGGCTTTGGTTAATGTGGTTAACCGTTGTGGCATCAAGACCTACAAATGGAATGAAATTTGACAAGCGGTCTACCGGTGATGTACCAAGACCGCTCGTTAACTCTCGGCCCATTCTGAGAATGTTTTTTCTCCCGCTCACGAAACAAGATCTGAGAGGTGCGGCGGGTGCGTGTGAGAGTGCCGGATTCTGAAATGGACAAAGGAGAAAGTGACCAGATGCAAGTTTTTGAAAAACATGCAGATGAAATGCAGATGATGACATGGCAAATTGCAACACGCAAAAAATGACATGGCAACGACGGCGAGTAAACGGGAGACACCTGGCGCATTGGTCTCGGGGCGTCACAACTCTCCTCCACTAACAGAAGATCTCGTCCTGAGATCTTAGGAGCAAGACGGAAGAAAAGAGGATGAGGTAAACAAGAGCACAAGAGAAAAGATGAACAAGATCGAGAGCACTCTGGTAGAAAAGAGGAACAACGATTATGACGAGAATCAAAAGCTCAAGGCATAAGATAGACTCTGAAACCACTCCGGTTAGAACAAGACAGAAGAGAAATAAGAACGAAAGAATTGTGATAGCATCCCTATTGAACATGGAATGGAATAGAACATGAACTTGACAAGATGGAACGATACTTGACGAGAGGAACAACACAATGCCTCCGGAAGAATTGATAGAGTTGAACGAAAAGAACAAAGAAGAAAAATGACATCTTCTACCATGAATGAATTTGAAAGCATCGTTAGAGGGAATGATTGAACGGAGTTGTTGAGAAAATCAACAACAAAAGAATTGATTTGCGTGGACTTATGTAAACATCTCAAAACTTAAGGTGTATTTTTGCCACTACCAAATGATTGAATAGCTGAGAATGAAGAAATGCAAAACTCCACTTCAAAAGAATACAGAGAATTATTTGCACCTCGAGATGCGAGAAGAAATCATACTTGAGCTTCTCCACAAGAATCTTGATGAGCACTTGAAGAATGAATTAAATCCTTACGAACCACAGTGAAGAACTCCAGTAACAAATGGATGATGAGATAGAATTGAAGGATGAAAAGAATAAGATTAAAGCCTTGTAGTGATTTAGATGGAGGTTCCGACGAGATGGATGAGGAAACTTTGAACTCCAGGAAAGAAAAGATGAAAGCACTTCGAACCGAGAATGTGATATGAACAAACTCTAAATGAAGAGATTACTCAACTTGATGAAAGAAGAATAAGATATGTTATGCTTATCCTCCACCAATTAAATTGATGAGGAGTAATGGATTGCATACAACTTATTCGCGTTGGAAAAGATTAAGGAGAGATATAGCGCAAAACTTGGGAAAGTCTTCATGAACCAACGGTAGGGTTGGAAAGAACGAATGAGTTGATATGATAGCAAAGGAGGGGAATGTTGAACGAACCACCGTAAGAATTTGAAAATGAAAGAAGAAAGAGAATTTCTCACCGGGAAGAATTAGAAAAGCACAAATGATAGCTGGAACGTGAGGACAAAGAATTCTTCTGGAATGATGGCCTCCGGTGAAAAAAAAACGGAAAATAACTCCTGACATACTCCGAATGGGTAAGAAAAGAATTTCTGAAAGACGGAATAATTTGAGAGGATAACATGAAGCTAGAACCACAAATATTTGAGAGAAAGGACAAGATTTAGGGGAAAACTCTTCTTCGGTCTTCAAATGTTGAGAATGACGACGAGGAACACCACTAAAATTGTTGAGATACTCCGGGAGAATGAAAAGCGAAGAGGTTGAGCCAACAATGAAAATAATTTGAAATCGATCTTGGAAAATCATTTGACTGATGAAATTCATTCTTACGTCAAACTTTGAAAAGAATTTGAGAATAACTCCGGGAAAATTAGAAGAGTCAGGTAAGATCCTGGGAAAAAGACTTGTGGGTTAGGGCCCACTAAAAAGAAAAACACCATTGGAAAGAATTGTTGGAGAGAGAGAGCTGATGCACCAGAACAACTGAAAGACTTGAATGAGACAACCTCGAAATAATTGAAGGCAAACATGAATCTTCTGAGATGTTTTGAGCACTCCGGAAGGATAAACTGGCAAGAGGCGAACAAGCAAGGGGAAACACTTGAGTCGAGAAAAGGAATATGATCAATAACAAAAAACTTGAATTGGATCCACCGGAAGGAAAATGAGACGAACAATGATGAACTTGACGAGAATTCACCGATTGAGACAATTGAGGAAAGACTGAAGTGGCTCCGCACGAATGAAGTTGATGCTCGAATAGAGACTCAGATTCCGGGAACAAAAAAGGGGTGTGAGGGTGGGAAAAACAAAGGCAACTTGGAACGAGGAATCGACGAATAACTTGAAGAGAAAAGCACTGATTGAAATAATTGAGGAAAGAATGCACAGGCTGCACACGAGTAGGATGGATACTCGATTACGCACTCCGGCTCCGAGAAGAAAAGTGGTGGGCGGGTGGGAAAAAAATACAACTTCGGATGACCTTGTTAAACTTTGAACGGGGAAACAACGTCGTTGAGAAAGAACTGAGGATTGATCTCACAAAAGACGACGAAGATCGAATGACTCAAAGAGAAGTGCACCGGATGAAAAGAGCTGACATCACAACGAATGAAATCTAACTGCATGATCCTAAAAAATTTGAAGGGGAAGAGGATTAATCCTAAACACCTACGTCAATATTCCTTACCAGAGCGATGAAGGGGCCAAGGAGTAAAAAGAAGTCCTACTCTCCGATATAACTAGACTCCAAAAAAGGTTTGCTTCTAGACTCGACAACGGCCAACTATGATCAATCAAGGGGGCTCCTATTGTCAGTCGAGGCACTGATACCAACTTGTCACGCCCAATATGCGATCCTATCCGAGAGGAACTCGAAGGTCTCACCAAGGATTGAGCCGCATATTCAAGACGCTTTGCAAGGTGGAGATGCAACGCCTGAAGACCATAGTGGTCGAGGACTTCATAAAAGAAATTGGAGAAGGGAGGAACCAACCCGACGGTGACGCTGTTCGAGAAGAAGGGGAAGAAGGTGCTCCCCACAGGCTCTGGCTCGTCGGGCGCGACCGGGAGCTCCGTCTTTCCCCACTCGTTGCTCTCGCCCATTGTCAGCAGGCGCACGGAGGCAAGGCTCTTCTCCGTGACGGTGGGCGCCTCGAGGGCCGGCTCATACCGAGCCGGTGTTGAGGAAGACTTGACCTTGCGCGGCGCCATGGGCGGCAGAAGCAGAGCAAGGGTGGAGCAGATCTGGAGAAAGCGGTGGCAAAGAGCGAGAAAGGGGATCTGGGGCGAGGCAAGGAAGAAGCAATGAAGGAAAGAACTGCCCGCGACAGCCCTTGTCAAGTCGTGCAGTTGCCGAGGTAGCGTGGGGAAGCGGAGACGCCCACGTCCAATCAACCGCCATGCGTCAACCGAGGCCGCAGGCTTTTGGGGCCCGCGGCGCTCCGAACTTGACCCTTGGCTTCGCCATGAAGCCAAGCCCGAGCGCACCTTGGGCCCGGGGGGCTACTGTCGGTGTTGTGGGAACAGGGGTCCCCAGACTTGCCTGCCTGCGGCCCACAGCGTGGCCAGGCAGCAGGCCGTACGACCCATCTTCGTCAACAAGGCAGTCAAGACCCTCGCGAGGGTCCAAGCCTCGCGAGGCGGACGACGCAAGACCTCCTCTGGAGTGGCCTAGCTAGGCAGGCTCACGAGGAGCGGAGATATCAAGGCGGGGCAAACCTCACGAGGCTCTCGTGACGTGAGCCATGACGAACGATGCCAGGCGGGCACCTGTGCGCATAGCGTCCTTATTTCCTCTTTGGTGCTAAGGAGGCAAGCGCAGGCGAAGAGTACCAAGGCATCAGGCAAAGGTTGCCATATTGGTGCAATGAGACCAAGACCAGGAGGACGGCAAGGCGGAGGTCATCGTGTATCCCGACGTCACACTAGAGCTTTTCGCAGGAGAAGACCGCTTTTGTCAGGATAGCTTGTACTAGCTGTCCCCCTTCAAATTTGCCCGATGTTGTTGGCTTCCTTCCCGCTCGATATTTGGGAAGAGGACCAGGGCCTCTATAAATAGGACTAGCAACCACAGTAGAAAGGGGGGGACGGAGCCTGAGCAGTTCATTGAATCCTCACACCACAAGTTCATACGCACAAGAACACCTCAACCTCAGGAGGCTGTTCTTAGCCCAAGAGGCAATCCACCACCACCACACTGGAGTAGGGTATTACACCACATCGGTGGCCCGAACCAGTATAAACCCCGTGTCTTTCTGTGTTGCGGGTTCATCGAGTTTGTCCGCAAGATCTTAGCGAGCCAGAGCGTAGATCGGTAGGAGGGAAAGACTTCGCGTGCACCCCAGTGTTCGAACCTCAAGGGTTTGCCGGAACCCCACATCCGACATTTGGCGCGCCGGGTAGGGGTGCGCCGTAGTTCCCCTTCTGTTGATTCGTTGCTCCGTCGCTCCATCGCTTCCATGGCGGACGCTCGCCGTGCTCGGGCTGAGCGTCGGGCTGCTCTCTCCACCCGTGTCGCTCGGCTCCCGTAGGCGGGCCACCTTATCGCTCTCCGTATCCCGCGGCCAACGCTGCCTCCGGCCCGGCAGGAACGAGCAGTAGGCGTCCTCGCTGCATCCTTCGGTGCGGCAGGACGGCCGCACCGCTACTCCATCACTCACCCCTGCTGGTTCTTCGTCTCATGCGCACCATGCTCCCATGGAGGCACGAGCCGCACTCATCGCGGCGAACGAGCTCCTGCATTACCGCCCCGTCGATGACCTCTATGAGGAGTGGCTCGACCGCGTCGCCGAGCTTGTCCGTGCCGCAGGGGGCTCCCCGGCGCCGTCCCACTCTCTGCCTCCCCCTCAACCAGCCGCGGGCGACGGGTCTCATGGCATGCCTCCACCGCCTCAACCCCAAGACGGTGCCTTGGCACCAAGGCACGCGCCTCTGCGGCGTGATCCACCGCGCCCGGCGCCCGCGCGTGAAGAAAGAAGCTGCACCGGCGCTCCCCGTGCCACCTCGTCAAGACCGCGTGCCACCTGCGGCGGCGCAGCGCGGACCTCGCCAAGACCAAGCTCTGCCTTAGAAGCGGGCCCCGGCGACTGATACATCTCCAACGTATCTATAATTTTTGATTGCTCCATGCTATATTATCTACTGTTTTGGACCATATTGGGCTTTATTTTCCACTTTTATATTACTTTTAGGACTAACCTATTAACCGGAGGCCCAGCCCAGAATTGCTGTTTTTTCCCTATTTCAGTGTTTCAAAGAAACGGAATATCAAACGGAGTCCAAACGGAATGAAACCTTCGGGAATGTGATTTTCTCACCAAATATGATCCAGGAGACTTGGACACCCCGTCAAGAAATAAAGGAGGTGGCCACGAGGGTGCATGCCCCCCCTAGGGCACGCCCCCTGCCTCGTGGGCCCCCCTTTGCTCCACCGACGTACTCCTTCCTCCTATATATACCTACATACCCCCAAACGATCAGATACGGAGCCAAAAACCTAATTCCACCGCCAAGAACCTTCTCAGATCCACGAGATCCCATCTCGGGCCTGTTCGGAGTTCACGAAGGGGAATCCATCACGGAGGGCTTCTACATCATCACCATAGCCTCTCCGATGAAGTTTGAGTAGTTTACCTCAGACCTTCGGGTCCATAGTTAGTAGCTAGATGGCTTCTTCTCTCTTTTTGGATCTCAATACAATGTTCTCCCCCTCTCTCGTGGAGATCTATTCGATGTAATCTTCTTTTTGTGGTGTGTTTGTTGAGATCGATGAATTGTGGGTTTATGATCAAGATTATCTATGAACAATATTTGAATCTCCTCTGAATTCTTTTATGTATGATTGGTTATCTTTGCAAGTCCCTTCGAATTATCAGTTTGGTTTGGCCTACTAGATTGGTTTTTCTTGCAATGGGAGAAGTGCTTAGCTTTGGGTTCAATCTTGCGCTGTCCTTTCCCAGTGATGAGGGGCAGCAAGGCACATATTGTATTGTTGCCATCGAGGATAACAAGATGGGGTTTTTATCATATTACATGAATTTATCCCTCTACATCATGTCATCTTGCTTAAGGCGTTACTCTGTTTTCTTGAACTTAATACTCTTGATGCATGCTAGATAGCGGTCGATGAGCGGAGTAATAGTAGTAGATGCAGGCAGGAGTCGGTCTACTTGTCTCGGACGTGATGTCTATATACATGATCATACCTAGATACTCTCAATTCTGTCAATTGCTCAACAGTAATTTGTTCACCCACCGTAAAATACTTATGCTCTTGAGAGAAGCCACTAGTTAAACCTATGGCCCCCGGATCTATTCTCATCATATCGATCTTCCATCACTTTTTTATTGCTTTGCTTTTTATTTTGCCCTTTTATTTTACTTTGCATCTTTATACCAAAAATACCAAAAATATTATCTATCATCTCTATCAGATCTCACTCTCGTAAGTGACCGTGAAGGGATTAACAACCCCTTATCGCGTTGGTTGCATTGAGCTATTTGTTTTGTGTAGGTACGAGGGACTTGCGTGTAGCCTCCTACTGTATTGATACCTTGGTTCTCAAAAACTGAGGGAAATACTTACTCTACTCTGCTGCATCACCCATTCCTATTCAAGGAAATCCAGCGCAATGCTCAAGAGGTAGCAGGAAGATTTCTGGCGCCGTTGCCGGGGGAGTCTACGCAAAATTCAACATACCAAGTACCCATCACAATCCCTTATCTCTCGCATTAAATTATTTGCCATTTGCCTCTCGTTTTCCTCTCCCCCACTTCATCCTTGCCTTTTTATTTGCCCTCTCTTTTCCGCTTGCCTTTTTCTTGCTTGCCTTTTGTTTGCTCGTGTGTTGGATTGCTTGCTTGTCACTATGGCTCAAGATAATACCAAATTGTGTGACTTTACCAATACCAACAATAATGATTTTTTTAGCACTCCGATTGCTCCTCTTACCAATACTGAATCTTGTGAAATCAATACTGCTTTGCTGAATCTTGTTATGAAAGATCAATTCGCCGGCCTTCCTAGTGAAGATGCCGCTACTCATCTAAATAGCTTTGTTGATTTATGTGATATGTAAAAGAAGAAACATGTTGATAATGATATTGTTAAATTGAAGCTATTTCCTTTTTCGCTTAGAGATCGTGCTAAAGCTTGGTTTTCGTCTTTGCCTAAAAATAGTATTGATTCTTGGAACAAGTGCAAAGATGCTTTTATCTCTAAGTATTTTCCTCCCGCTAAGATCATCTCTCTTAGGAATGATATTATGAATTTTAAGCAACTTGATCATGAACATGTTGCACAAGCTTGGGAGAGAATGAAATTAATGATACGTAATTGCCCTACTCATGGGTTGAACTTGTGGATGATTATACAAAAAAATTATGCCGGATTGAATTTTGCTTCTAGAAATCTTTTAGATTCAGCCGCGGGAGGCACTTTTATGGAAATCACTTTAGGAGATGCTACTAAACTCCTAGATAATATTATGGTTAATTATTCTCAATGGCACAATTGAAAGATCTACTAATAAAAAAGTGCATGCGATAGAAGAAATCAATGTTTTGAGTGGAAAGATGGATGAACTTATGAAATTATTTTCTACTAAGAGTGTTTCTTCTGATCCTAATGATATGCCTTTCTCTACTTTGATTGAGAATAACAATGAATCTATGGATGTGAATTTTGTTGGTAGGAATAATTTTGGTAACAACGCGTATAGAGGAAACTTTAATCCTAGGCCTTATCCTAGTAACCCTTCTAATAATTATGAAAATTCCCACAACAACGCTTATGGAAATTTTAATAAGATGCCCTCTGAATTTGATACGAGTGTCAAAGAGTTTATGAATTCACAAAAGAATTTTAATGCTTTGCTTGAAGAGAAATTACTTAAAGTTGATGAATTGGCTAGGAACATTGATAGAATTTCTCTTGATGTTGATTCTTTAAAGCTTTGATCTATTCCTCCTAAGCATGATATCAATGAGTCTCTCAAATCCATGAGAATTTCCATTGATGAGTGCAAGGAAAGAACCGCTAGGATGCGTGCTACGAAAGATGCCTTTATTAAAGCGTGTCTTCCAATTTCCATGAAAATAAAGATGAAGATCTAAAAGTTATTGACGTGTCCCCTATTAAATCCTTGTTTTGCAATATGAATCTTGATAATGATGGGACTGAATATGATCCACCCTTACCTAGAAGGCGTTCCAAGAATTCGGAATATTTAGATCTTAATGATGAAATTGATAAAAGTGGGATTGAAAAAAGCAAAACCCTAGATATTGCTAAACCCACAATTTTGGACTTCAAGGAATTTAATTATGAAAGTTTCTCTTTAATTGATTGTATTTCCTTGTTGCAATTCGTGCTAAATTCTCCTCATGCTTATAGTCAAAATAAAGCCTTTACTAAACATATCGTTGATGCCTTGATGCAATCTTATGAAGAAAAACTTTAGTTGGAAGTTTCTATCCCTAGAAAACTTTATGATGAGTGGGAACCAACTATTAAAATTAAGATTAAGGATCATGAATTTTATGCTTTATGTGATTTGGGTGCTAGTGGTTCCACTATTTCCCAAAATTTGTGCGATTTGCTAGATTTCCGTGATTTTGATGATTGCTCTCTAAACTTGCACCTTGCGGATTACACTATTAAGAAACCTATGGGAAGAATTAATGATGTTCTTATTGTTGCAAATAGGAATTATGTGCCCGTAGATTTTATCATTCTTGATATAGATTGCAATCCTTCTTGTCCTATTATTCTTGGTAGACCTTTCCTTAGAACGATTGGTGCAATTATTGATATGAAGGAAGGGAATATTAGATTCCAATTTCCATTAAAGAAGGGCATGGAACACTTCCCTAGGAATAAAATAAAACTACCATATGAATCTATCACGAGAGCCACTTATGTATTGCCTACCAAAGATGGCAATACCTAGATCTATCCTTGCTTTTATGCCTAGCTAGGGGCGTTGTTTATAGCGCTTATTGGGAGGCAACCCAATTTTATTTTAGTTTTTTGCTTTTGCTTCTGTTTAGGAATAAATAATCCATCTACCTTCTGTTTAGATGTGGTTTTATGTTTTAATTAGTGTATGTGCCAAGTTAAACCTATAGGATCTTCTTGGATGATAGTTATTTGATCTTGCTGTAATTTCCAGAAACTTTATGTTCGCAAAAACAATTATTACAAATCACCAGATCGCGATAAAATAGTGATTCCAATTGCTGCTGATCAATAAACAAATTTCCTAGGTCGTCCTATTTTGGCTGAATTTTTGGAGTTCCAGAAGTTTGCGTTAGTTACAGATTACTATAGACTGTTCTGTTTTTGAAAGATTCTGTTTTTCGTGTGTTGTTTGCTTATTTTGATGAGTCTATGGCTAGTAAAATAGTTTATAAACCATATATAAGTTGGAATACAGTAGGTTTAACACCAATATAAATAAAGAATTAGTTCATTACAGTACCTTGAAGTGGTCTTTTGTTTTCTTTCGCTAACGGAGCTCACGAGATTTCTGTTCAGTTTTGTGTTGTGAAGTTTTCAAGTTTTGGATGAAATCTTTTGATGGATTATGGAACAAGGAGTGGCAAGAGCCTAAGCTTGGGGATGCCCATGGCACCCCCAAGATAATCTAAGGACAACAAAAAGTCAAATCTTGGGGATGCCCCGGAAGGCATCCCCTCTTTCGTCTACTTCCATCGGTAATTTTACTTGGAGCTATATTTTTTATTCACCACATAATATGTGTTTTGCTTGGAGCGTCTTGTATGATTTGAGTATTTGCTTTTTAATTTACCACAATCATCCTTGCTGTACACACCTTTTGAGAGAGCCATACATGAATTGGAATTTGATAGAATACTCTATGTGCTTCACTTATATCTTTTGAGTTATATAGTTTTGCTCTAGTGCTTCACCTATATCTTTTAGAGCACGGTGGTGGATTTGTTTTATAGAAACTAATGATCTCTCATGCTTCACTTAGATTATTTTGAGAGTCTTAAATAGCATGGTAATTGCTTAATAATAATAATATGCTTGGTATTCAAGATTTGTAAAACTTTCTTTTGAGTGCGTTGAATACTAAGAAAAGTTTGGTGCTTGATAATTGTTTTGAGATATGAAGATGGTGATATTAGAGTCATGCTAGTTGAGTAGTTGTGAATTTGAGAAATACTTGTGTTAAAGTTTGTGATTCCCGTAGCATGCACGTATGGTGAACCGTTATGTGATGAAGTCGAAGCATGATTTATTTATTGATTGTCTTCCTTATGAGTGGCGGTCAGGGACAAGCGATGGCCTTTTCCTACCAATCTATCCCCTAGGAGCATGCGCGTAATACTTTGCTTTGATAACTTCTAGATTTTTGCAATAAGTATATGAGTTCTTTATGACTAATGTTGAGTCCATGGATCATACGCACTTTTTCCCATCCTTCCACCATTGCTAGCCTCTCTAATACCTCGCACTTTTCGCCGGTATCATACACCCACCATATACCTTCCTCAAAACAGCCACCATACCTACCTATCATGGCATTTCCATAGCCATTCCGAGATATATTGCCATGCAAATTTTCACCGTTCCGTTTATTATGACACGCTCCATCATTGTCATAATTGCTTAGCATGATCATGTAGTTGACATAGTATTTGTGGCAAAGCCACCATTCATAATTCTTTCATACATGTCACTCTTGATTCATTGCATATCCTTTACATCACGGAGGCATTCACATAGAGTCATATTTTGTTCTAAGTATCGAGTTGTAATTGTTGAGTTGTAAGAAAAATAAAAGTGTGATGATCATCATTTTTAGAGCATTGTCCCAAGTGAGGAAAGGGTGATGGAGACCATGATTCCTCCTCTGAATTCTTTTATGTACGATTGGTTATCTTTGCAAGTCTCTTCGAATTATCAGTTTGGTTTGGCATAATAGATTGGTTTTTCTTGCAATGGGAGAAGTGCTTAGCTTTGGGTTCAATCTTGCGGTGTCCTTTCCCAAAGGATGAGGGGCAGCAAGACACGTATTGTATTGTTGCCATCGAGGATAACAAGATGGTTTTTTTTATCATATTGCATGAATTTATCCCTCTACATCATGTCATCTTGCTTAAGGCGTTATGATACGTTTCCAACGTATCTATAATTTTTGATTGCTCCATGCTATATTATCTACTGTTTTGGACCATACTGGGCTTTATTTTCCACTTCTATATTACTTTTGGGACTAACCTATTAGCCGAAGGCCTAGCCCTGAATTGCTGTTTTTTGCCTATTTCAGTGTTTCGAAGAAACGAAATATCAAACGGAGTCCAAATGGAATGAAACCTTCGGGAACGTGATTTTCTCACCGAATATGATCCAGGAGACTTGGACCCTCCGTCAAGAAAGAAGAGAGGCGGTCACGAGGGTGGAGGGCGCCCCGCTAGGGCGCGCCCCCTGCCTCATGGGCCCCCTTTGCTCTAGCGACGTACTCGTTCCTCCTATGTATACCTATGTACCCCCAAACGATCAGATACGGAGCCAAAAAATCTAATTCCACCGCCGCAACCTTCTGTATACACGATATCCCATCTTGGGGCCTGTTCCGGAGCTCCGCCGGAAGGGGAATCCACCATGGAGGGCTTCTACATCAACATCATAGCCTCTCCGATGAAGTGTGAGTAGTTTACTTCAGACCTTCGGGTCCATAGTTAGTAGCTAGATGGCTTCTTCTCTCTTTGTGGATCTCAATACAATGTTCTCCCCGTCTCTCGTGGAGATCTATTCGATGTAATCTTCTTTTTGTGGTGTGTTTGTTGAGACCGATGAATTGTGGGTTTATGATGTCACATCCTAGCTAGTCCATGCATTAGAGTGTTGCATCATGTTTACCTTTCATCAGAAACTTGAATTGGGGAAGACAGAACCCCCAGAACCCCTCTGAATCCAACTAGGGTTTACTAAAAATATTTTCAATGAACCTGAAATGCCCTTCTAAAAATTTCACCCTCTTTGTCTTGGGTTAGAACCTCTGACAAAATAGGTGCACAATTTTCTAGGTCAACAGAAGGTCCCTGAATTAAATCATATGTATTTTGCATTTGGGCATTTAAATGCTAGTATATATTTTGGATGCTCAAATAATTCTAAAAATAAGTGTGGGCTATTGGAGATTTTCTAAACAGAGCCTCTGATTATTTCCAGGATTTTTAGAAGTGCCTAACTATTTTTAATAAGTCTACAAACTTATAGAATAATAGGAAAAGGAAAACAGAAAGCAAAAGGCTTACCTGGCGCCCACCTGGCAAGCCCACTTGCCGGCCCAGCCCAGCCGCCGCTCCAGCGAGCTGCTTGGCTTGGCCAGGCAGGCAGCCAGGTGCTCGACGTCGGCACCAGAGCATGCCACGCAGCTGCTCACCGCCCTGCCTCCTCCCCGCACCGTCCTGCCGCCCCGGCTCGGTCGGCCACTCCTCCCCCGAGCTCGCAGACACTCTTTCTCCTCTCCAACTCCTCTCCCTCGCTCGCCCGCACCATGGACGACGCCGTCGCGCCCGCGCCACCGTGAAGCTCGCGTCCTTCATCGCCTCCGTGCTGCGCCACCGTGTCCGTTCGCTCCGCCATCGTCGACTACATCGAGCAGGTCGAGCCCCGAGCGCTCGCATGCTCTGCAACACCTTCAGCAACCCCGTCTCCGTCGATCACCGCCGGAGATCCCCTTCGCCGTCGCCACCGCATCACCTCATCCCCGACCTCTCCGACTGCTTCGCCGTACTCGTCGTGAGCCCAACTACCTCCCCATCCTCTCCGTTTGCCTTCTCGTGCACCGTAGCTGCTGCATGAAGCATCACCGCACGCGCCACCGCCGAGCTCGTCGCCGACGTGTCTCCGGCCACCCACTGGCCACGCCACCCTGTCCACTAACTTCACTACATCCCCAGGAACCCGTAGCACCACTCCACGCACCTCGCCGTGTCCCGAAGCCTCGGGTTCACTTTCACCTGACTCCGGCGACGTTTCCGGCCACCCCGAGCTCAACCACCGCCACCAAATGCCGCGGCTTGTCCCCGGCTACACGTAGATGGTCTCCGCCGTCCATTTGGTCGCCGGAACGCACAAACACACTCTCGCCGCTGCGTCTGGCTTCGCCGGCGGCTAAACGTCGGCAGGTTTGACCCGGTTGACGGAGTTGACTAAGTGGGGCCCCCTCTGCTAATTAACCTAGTATAGTTTTAATTAAAATTAGTTAGCTAAATTAACTACTGACATGCGGGACCCACTGGTCAGGTTGACCTGGACGCCCCCATTGACCACTGACGTCACCTCGACGATCACGACGCAATAATAACTAATTTCTGGATTTATTTGTATTCAGGAAATTCCAAAAATTGTTGCAAACTTCAAAAATTCATAGAAACTAATCTGTAACTCCAAATGCAAAGTTTTATATATGAATTTTGATCAGAAAAATTCAATCTATCCATTGGTAATGGTTTCATGCATGACAGAACAAGTTAACCTTGCTGTTTAAGAAGAATAAGATAATGCACTAATATGGCTATGTTAAATGAGCTAACATTTGAATCTTTGATTCAAATGAGTTCATTCCTTCCTGTTCTAGCTTGCATTAGGCCAACACACCTTCATATTGCCATGTCATAGCATGCATCATATTGTTGCATATCGTCATGTGTTTTATGTTCGGTGTGTCTTTCGTGGTAGGTTCTGTCTTCGAGGATAACCCCGAATATCCATCTGAAGGGCAGTACCGTACTACCACTACATCAGGCAAGCAACCCATTGATCATTCCGATAGAAACCCATGATCCCGCTTCTGCTCTTGTTTACTGCATTAAGACAACACGATTCAAACTGTTGTGTGTTGCGGTAGCTGAACCCACTTCCTTTGCATGACCTGTCATTGCCACAGTAACTAGATGAAACCCACTAGTATGTGTTGGAGTTGATTGAGCCATATTTGTGTTTCCTACCATGCTATGCTTGCTATGCTTAGAGTTGTGTCAGTCCGGCTCATCGGGATGATGAACTAGAGTGAAAGGTTGTGTTGGTAACGAGAGTGAAGTGTTGAACACGATTTGGTAAAGGTATCGATGAGAGGCCATGTAGGAGTACATGGTGGGTTGTTTCATTGAAGCCGTCCCTAAGAACTGAGATCTGTGTGTGTGATTTAAGACTTAGCTACTACCATGCATTGGGCCTGAAACTAATGGACCCTCTCGACTTATTAACCACTGTTGTCCTCTGTCCGGGAGTTGCAAAGTAGTTTCTGGTGTTTGTAGCATGCTGAGGGCCGCACGCAGCGCTGACCTTAGGGGTGGGCTGTGTTATGTAGGCACGTGGCCGGTGTACCGATTCGCCTGCTTGGTGTCTCGAACCCTGCACACATCGTTCGGGGCCGTTAGTGGAAACCTCGGCGGACTCCTGCGGATGGAACCCGAATAGGCGATATACGGACTAGGGACTCGCGTGTTTAGTCGGTCGTTGCCAACACCCTCATTGGGCTTGCTTGAAGGTTGCCGAGTACATGTCGTGTAAGCGGCGATAAGTGGTGAGAGCGTGTGTGAAGAAGTACACCCTGCAGGGTATGAAACTATTCGAATAGTCAGCGTCATGTAAAGGACTACTTGGTCACCTATACAGTTCATAGACAAGTAAATGGATACTACTAAAAGCCTCAAGATAAGTGTGAGTACCGCGGATGGCCCTCTCGTGGGTTGACGAGAGAGGATCCACGATGGAGTATTGTGATGGTGATTAGTGGACTCGTGTGCGACAAATGCTTTTCAAGTGGTGTCACGTAGGATAGCTTAGCCAAGGGTCAAAGCTGGCTTGCTGCAATAACTCCACTACCTTCTTGAGGATGTGCATGTATAGTAGGATTACATTGTAGAAGACTTCTTGAGTACCTCCGTACTCATGTTTTCTTAATTAATGTTTTGACGACAACACCGCCCCTTCGATGGGTTCTATGTAGACCTTGACGCCGACGAAAGTGACTAGCCACCCGGTGGTGATCCAAGGCTTGTGAAGGGCCACTTTGTAGATAGAAGGGCTTCACAAGCCTTCTTTCTTTTTAGTGTCTGTACTCAGACTAGTTTGCTTCCGCATGTGCTTGTATGTTTGTATGACTTGAGTGTTGGGTCATGTGACCCTATCTGTATGAATATGTTATGTATGGCTCCTCGGAGCCTTTTAAATAATGTACTTGAGTTGTAGAGTTTTGTTGTGATGCCATGTTGTATGTACTCATATCGGGCATATTGTGTGTATGATTGAAATGCTTGTTATGAGTGGGATCCGACAATCTAGTTGTTTGTCCTTGGCAGCCTCTCATATGGGGAAATACAGTCTAGTGTTTCCTGAGCGATAGTAGTCTACTACAGCCCGGTTCACCGGAGTCCTGCTAGCCCAGCACTACTGCTCTGGACACTTGACTGGCCGACATGTGTTTCACGCCGTTCTGTCTCTTCGTGGAAATGTCACGCGGTGACATCCGGAGTCTGCTTAGCTCGCTCCCGGGTTAATGGAGTCCTCATAGCTGCTACAGCCTGGATTCATACGTTGATGACCGACATGCTCGATGTGATTCATGTATGCCTGTCCCCATGGGTTAGCGCCGCTTTGGGTTCACGACTAGCCATGTCGGCCCGGGTTCTCTGTCATGTGGATGCTAGTGACATTATCATACACGTGAGCCAAAAGGCGCAAACGGTCCCGGGCCATGGTAAGGCGACACCCGTGGGAATACCGTGCATGAGGCCGCAAAGTGATATGAGGTGTTACCGGCTTGGTCGATGTGACTTGGAATCGGGGTCCTGACAGCGTTGGCATCAGAGCCGGACTGCCTGTTGGTTCGCTAAGCCAAACTGGTCGATGTCGAGTCTACAAATGCTTTAGTTATATGTAGGGGAATTGATTGTGGGAGGGACGTAAGGCTCTTTTTACTCCTTTACCTTGTGCCCTCTGATCTGAGTCATCCTCTTCTCATTCTACGTGGGTTAAGGACTAGGATCTCTTCTCTCTATCAAGTTCACGTGTTACTAATCCGTAGTAACTTATAGGATTGTTGGTTACCAGCCTCAGTTCAGTTTCTACTACTTTTAGTATGTTATCAGTTGAACCAGAACCTTGATATGATGTTGTTGAGTGGTTTTGCAATATGATTTTGATTGTCTCAAATCTGTTCTTGAGCATTTACAGCTGTTATGCTGTCCGATTTTCCCTAGAAATTCTAATGTCTTTGCATTGTGGCTGTGCTTTCAGATGGCCACTCGTGCTCAAAACCAAGTGGTTCGCCTGACCAGGTGCATCGATGTGCCCGGTCATACGGCTATGTTAGTACGGGTAATGATTGAGACGGGTTACCGTTGGTATCCCGAATACACCGTCGAAGAGCAATTCCGAGACTTTAATCAAAGCTAATACCTATGCACTGTCAGGATATTTCCTTCTTATCCGGGATCGACTGAGCCCCTTCACCACTCCTATGGACTCGGGGTCACTATTGAGATGGCTGTGCAGGATCTCGCATACTCTATGATGACCATCATGCGAGTCAGATCGGCTCGCTTGAACACCGACTTCCGTTATATGCCACTTCACTCCCGGGCGCAGGGTATCTTCAGCCATCTATGCTGATTCCACTCGGGAGGACTCACTAACCCGCACCACCGCCGAGATGCTCGAGGATAAGGACCGAGAGAATCAGGCCTTGAGAATGGCTCTTTTCAACACCCGTGCCGATCATTGGGCCACTTTGACTCGGTTTGCTCCGGCTGCAAGCTGGATGTATGGATACGAGGATCTGTATCTGTGAGATCTACTACGCCAGACATGATGGATTGGCGTGATGTGGGAGGCATCACCCACCCCGTGGTTCCCGCAAGCCACCGTTTGTTGGTCCAAGACCTCATCCTAGCCCCTATGGTCCACAAGCTCCTCAGGACCGTCTGTTTCCGGATAATCATGTTGAGCTTCCAGGCTATGGAGGTGACTTCTATGAGGACTACTACGGAGCTGTCTGAGTTAGTAGTAGTATCACTGGTATTGTAATAGTTGTATTTCCACCATCCTGCGTGACCTGTGGAATATGACTTAGTGTGTATCAATTCCGGAAGTGTAGAAAAATAATGTATAGGAGCTTGGAATGCTTCCGATGAGATGTAACGCCTTTCACCGTAGTTGTACTCTAGCCGGGCTTGTACTAAACTATGAATGGTGTGTATGACCGTTGGTATATATATGGCAGTTTCTATATTACCATGTCATACGGATGAACATCTTTGCATTCCGTGTTATCCATTACATTCCGCACTTCCTTGCCAAATTTTGCCACCCTTGTCTAAACCATTGTCTTGTTTCCTAGGATGGTCAACACATGCAACAACCCTGCTGCTCCGGAGCAGGGTGAAGCCAGCGCAGCTAGGAATGTTAATCTGCCTCAACCGCCTTCTCCGGGCCGGGTTATGATGGAGGCGAAGCGAAACAAGCGTGAGACCAATCGCTTCTTTGGAGCGGATTGAGCAGAATCTGCACGCCCGACCAAGGAATGACCTGGTGTCAATCATTGACTTTGTCAAGCTGTATCCACCGAAGTTTAAACATTCCGTTGAGCCTCTCGATGTGGATGATCGGCCCAAAGATCACCCACAAGCTACGTTCTGCCAACGTGGCTGAAGCTGATAAGGTTACCTTTGCTGCCTATCACCTCGAAGGCCCTGCTAGCCTTTGGTGGGAGAATTGCGAGGCTATGCGCCCGGTTGGCCAAATCACTACCTGGGCTGAGTTCAGCGCGGCTTTCCGTGAGCATCACATCTCAGAAGGTCTCATGGATCGTAAGAGGGAAGAGTTCTGCAATTTCACCCAGGGTAGACTGCATGTAGATGCATTACAGTCATGAGTTTGGAAATCTAGCACGTTATGCTCCTGAAGAGGTATCTACCGATGCCAAGAAGCAGGCAAGGTTCCGCAAGGGACTTAGCCCCGAGCTTCGCCGTGACCTTCGTCTGCACGAGTGCTCCTCCTTCCAGAAGTTAGTCAACAAGGCTATCGGTCTTTGAGGCAGACGGTCTGACTTTGAAGCTTCACGCAAGCACTCCCGTGACTTTGGTTCTTCATCCGGCTCTGGATCTCAGAAGCGCCGGGTGTGGATTCCAAGCACCGCTCTGCCACCCAGATTCACTCCGAGGCCATCCTTTGAGGCGCCTCGCCCCAACCAGCAGTATGCACCGCCCAAGGCCTGTGGTGGCCCCGAGCTAATGCTGCTCCACGTCCCAATGTGATAACTTGTTTCAAGTGTGGAGAGACGGGTCACTACATATGTGAGTGTCCCCAGAACAACCCCAGTCAGATCGGAAAGTCTGTTGGCCGTGGTAAGCCAGCAGCAAGGTGCTCTACGCCAAACCAGCCGCCACTGCTCGTGGCCATGTCAACTACGTTTCAACTGAGGAGACCCATGAGGATCCCAACGTCGTTCTCGGTACGCTCCTTGTTAATTGCCATCCGACAACTGTTCTCTTTGATACTGGAGCATCTCATTCATTTATTTCTGAGATCTATGCTCGATTGCACAACACCACATTTTGTGACATGCACACCTCCATGGAAATTCAGACTCCTGGTTCTAGATGGCAAACCTCTAGAATAAGTCATGGGAATGAAATCCTTGTCGACAGATTAGTCTTCCTTGCATCACTAATAGCTCTCAAGTCCTCGGACATAAACATCATCTTGGGTATGGACTGGATGTCAGCCCATTATGCTAAGATTGATTGCTCTACTAGAACTGTTCAACTCACCCACCCTTCGGGCA
The DNA here is from genome assembly GCA_021605145.1 of Aegilops bicornis. Classification (NCBI taxonomy): domain Eukaryota; kingdom Viridiplantae; phylum Streptophyta; class Magnoliopsida; order Poales; family Poaceae; genus Aegilops; species Aegilops bicornis. The sequence goes on from CM038670.1 coordinate 346,154,582, forward strand.
AGACAGTCAACGTTTTGACTCGAGTGTCTAAGCGTCAGCTCTACTCCTTAAATGCCAACCCCTTCGGACCTTGAAGATATTCCGGTAGTCCGTGACTTCCCGGATGTCTTTCCAGAAGAACTGCCAGGTGTTCCACCTGACAGAGATGTCGAGTTCGTGATAGACCTTGTTCCAGGAACCGTCCCAATCTCTAGAAGACCTTATAAGATGGCACCCCTAGAACTAGCCGAGCTTAAGAAACAACTCGATGAGTCCTTGCAAAAGGGTTTCATCCGTCCTAGTTCTTCTCCATGGGCTTGCCCCGTCCTCTTCGTCAAGAAGAAGTATGGAACGGATCAGATGGTTGTAGATTACCGACCTGTCAATCTGGTCACTATCAAGAACAAGTATCCGCTCCCCAGGATCAACGACCTGTATGATCAGCTCATTGGATCCTCGATCTTTTTCAAGATGGATTTGAGGTTGGGCTACCATCAAATCAAAATCAAGAACGGGACATTCCTAAAAGCGGCCTTTGTTACTCGTTATGGCCAATACGAGTACACCGTCATGTCCTTCGGGTTAACCAATGCTCCAACCACCTTCTCTCGGTTAATGAACTTCGATCTTCATGGAGTATTTGGATAAATTCGCCGTGGTTTACCTCGATGATATACTCATCTACTCCAAGAATGAGGAAGAACATGCCGAACATCTAAGGCTAGTATTGATGAAACTTCGAGAGCATCGCCTTTATGCCAAATTCTCTAAGTGTGAGTTTTGGTTGCCAGAAGTAACCTATCTAGGCCATGTAATCTCTGGTAAGGGCGTTGCCGTCAATCCCGAGCAAGTTCAAGCCGTCCTTGACTGGACTCCACCTGAATCGGTCAAGCAAGTTTGGAGTTTCCTCGGTTTAGCGAGCTATTGCCACCGCTTCATCGAGAATTTCTCCAAGGTTGCTAAGCCTCTAACTGAACTCCTCAAGAAAGATAAAAAGTTCGAGTGGACGCCACAGTGCGAGTTCAGCTTTTCGATGGCGAAAAAGACGCCTGACATCTGCTCCCGTACTTGTTCCACCAGATTTTTCTAAGGACTTTATCATCTATTGCGACGCCTCATGACAAGGACTAGGTTGCATACTCATGCAAGATCGTCATGTGATTGCCTACACTTTTCGACAGTTGCGTCCACATGAGGATAACTATCCCACACACGATCTGGAGCTTGCAGCAGTGGTCCATGCACTCAAAACATGGCAACATTACCTTCTTGGTAATCGTTGCGAAATTTACACTGATCACCAAAGTCTGAAATACATCTTCACCCAACCGGATTTGAATCTCAGGCAAAGACATTGGGTCGAGTTGATTACGGATTACGACTTAGGAATATCTTACACCCCAGGCAAAGCCAATGTCATGGCCGATGCACTAAGTCGTAAATCTTATTGTAACAACCTGATGTTACAACAAAGTCAACCGCTTCTCCACGAGGAATTTAGTAATCTTAACCTTCACATTGTTCCTCGAGGATTCCTTTCCACCCTGGTGGAGAAACCTACCCTTACGGATGAGATCATCAAGGCACAGAAGGTAGATCCGGGAATCTCCCGTATCAAGAGAAACATCAAGAAAGGAGTCGCAGATTGTTTCTCCATTTATGAACAAGGTGTCGTGTTCTTTGGAGACCGTCTAGTGGTTCCCAAGGTACGCAACCTGAGGCGATTGATCCTTAAGGAAGCTCATGAATCTCCTCTCACCATTCATCCCGGTAGTACTAAAATGTATCAAGACCTACGCCAGAGGTTTTGGTGGACTAGGATGAAGAGAGAAATCGCTCAATACATTGCTAATTGCGACGTCTGTCGTCGAGTTAAAGCAGAGCATCAACGGCCTGCTGGCACCTTCAACCTTTGGCAGTTCCGGAATGGAAATGGGATAAAATCGGTATGGATTTCATTACCTGGTTTCCCAGGACCAAGAGAGGGAATAATGCTATCTTCGTTGTTGTTGATCGTCTTTCCAAAGTAGCCCACTTCCTACCCGTTCGTGAGAGTATAACCGCTAGCCAGCTAGCTGATTTGTACATCTCTTGAATAGTGTCCCTTCATGGTGTTCCATTGGAGATTAACTCAGACCGTGGAAGTCTCTTCACCTCTCGATTTTGGGAAAGTTTCCAAAATGCTATGGGAACTCGTCTCTCCTTTATCACCGCCTTCCATCCTCAATCAAGTGGTCAAGTAGAACGAGTCAATCAAATTCTGGAGGATATGCTTCGAGCTTCTGTCATCTCTTTCGGCATGAATTGGGAGAAATTCCTTCCATTCGCCGAATTCGCTTATAACAATAGTTATCAAGCTAGCTTGGGCAAAGCTCCTTTTGAAGTTCTCTATGGGCGGAAATGTCGAACGTCTCTTAACTGGTCAGAAACCGGGGAAAGACAACTCTTTGGCCCGGATATGATCCAGAAGCGAAGAGCGAGTTCGCGTTATTCGTGAGAAATTGAAAACAGCCCAATCTCGTCAAAAGAGCCAATATGACCGCAAGCATAAGCCTATGTCTTATGAAGTTGGCGAGAAGGCTTACCTTCGGGTTACTCCTTTGAAGGGAACCCATCGATTCGGCATCAAAGGCAAATTGGCTCCTCGTTACATTGGACCCTTTCGCATTCTTGCCAAAGAGGAGAAGTTGCCTACCAATTGGAACTACCTCCGCATCTTTCCAGAGTTCATGATGTCTTCCACGTTTCTCAACTCAGGTGTTGCTTCTCGGATCCTATCCGTGGAGTGGACCACGAAACGCTTGATCTCCAAGATAATCTCACCTATCGAGAATATCCCGTTCGTATCCTTGATCAAGCCGAGCGTACCACTCGACGCCAGAATATCAAGTTTCTCAAGGTTCAATGGTCAAACCACTCCGAGCAAGAAGCTACCTGGGAAAGGGAGGATCGTCTTCGACTTGAGTACCCCACCTTCTTTCCGACGGATCCAAAATCTCGGGATGAGATTCTTTTGAGTGGGGGTGAGTTGTCACATCCTAGCTAGTCCATGCATTAGAGTGTTGCATCATGTTTACCTTTCATCAGAAACTTGAATTGGGGAAGACAGAACCCCTAGAACCCCTCTGAATCCAACTAGGGTTTACTAAAAATATTTTCAATGAACCTGAAATGCCCTTCTAAAAAGTTCACCCTCTTTGTCTTGGGTTAGAACCTCTGACAAAATAGGTGCACAATTTTCTAGGTCAACAGAAGGTCACTGAATTAAATCATATGTATTTTGCATTTGGGCATTTAAATGCTAGTATATATTTTGGATGCTCAAATAATTCTGAAAATAAGTGTGGGCTGTTGGAGATTTTCTAAACAGAGCCTCTGATTATTTCCAGGATTTTTAGAAGTGCCTAACTATTTTTAATAAGTCTACAAACTTACAGAATAATAGAAAAAGGAAAACAGAAAGCAAAAGGCTTACCTGGCGCCCACCTGGCAAGCCCACCTGCCGGCCCAGCCCAGCCACCGCTCCAGCGAGCTGCTTGGCTTGGCCAGGCAGGCAGCCAGGTGCTCGACGGCGGCACCAGCGCGCGCCACGCAGCTGCTCGCCGCCCTGCCTCCTCCCCGCACCGTCCTGCCGCCCCTGTTCGGTCGGCCACTCCTCCCCCGAGCTCGCAGACACTCTTTCTCCTCCCCAACTCCTCTCCCTCGCTCGCCCGCACCATGGCCAACGCCGTCGTGCCCGCGCCACCATGAAGCTCGCGTCCTCCGTCGTCTCCGTGCGGCGCCACCGTGTCTGTTTGCTCCGCCATCGTCGACTACATCGAGCAGGTCGAGCCCCGAGCGCTCGCACGCTCTGCAACACCTTTAGCGACCCCGTCTCTGTCGATCACCGCCGGACATCCCCTTCGCCGTCGCCACCGCATCACCTCGTCCCCGACCTCTCCGACTACTTCGCTGTACTCGCCGTGAGCCCAGCTACCTCCCCATCCTCTCCGTTTGCCTTCTCGTGCACCGTAGCTGCTGCACGAAGCATCACCGCACGTGCCACCGCCGAGCTCGTCGCCGACGTGTCTCCGGCCACCCACTGGCCACGCCACCCTGTCCACTAACTTCACCACATCCCCAGGAACCCGTAGCACCACCCCACGCACCTCGTCGTGTCCCGAAGCCTAAGGTTCACTTTCACCCGACTCCGGCGACCGCCTAGCTTGTCGCCGGCGACGTTTCCGGCCACCCCGAGCTCAACCACCGCCACCAAACGCCGCGGCTTGTCCCCGGCTACACGTAGATGGTCTCCGCTGTCCATTTGGTCGCCGGAACGCATAAACACACTCTCGCCGCCGTGTCTGGCTTCGCCGGCGGCTAAACGTCGGTAGGTTTGACCCCGTTGACGGAGTTGACTAAGTGGGCCCCCTCTGCTAATTAACCCAGTTTAGTTTTAGTTAAAATTAGTTAGCTAAATTAACTACTGACATGCGGGATCCACTGGTCAGGTTGACCTGGACGCCCCCATTGACCACTGACGTCACTGCTGACGCAATAACTAATTTCTGGATTTATTTGTATTCAGGAAATTCCAGAAATTGTTGCAAACTTCAAAAATTCATAGAAACTAAGCTGTAACTCCAAATGCAAAGTTTTATATATGAATTTTGATCAGAAAAATTCAATCTATCCATTGGTAATGGTTTCATGCATGACAGAACAAGTTAACCTTGATGTTTAAGCATAATAAGATAATGCACTAATATGGCTATGTTAAATGAGCTAACATTTGAATCTTTGATTCAAATGAGTTCATTCCTTCCTGTTCTAGCTTGCATTAGGCCAACACACCTTCATATTGCCATGTCATAGCATTTATCATATTGTTGCATATCGTCATGTGTTGATTATGTTCGGTGTGTCTTTCGTGGTAGGTTCTGTCTCCGAGGATAACCCCGAATATCCATCTGAAGGGCAGTACCCTACTACCACTACATCAGGCAAGCAACCCATTGATCATTCCGATACAAACCCATGATCCCGCTTCTGCTCTTGTTTACTGCATTAAGACAACGCGATTAAAACTGTTGTGTGTTGCGGTAGCTGAACCCACTTCCTTTGCATGACCTCTCATTGCCACAGTAACTAGATGAAACCCACTAGTACGTGTAGGAGTTGATTGAGCCATATTTGTGTTTCCTACCATGCTGTGCTTGCTATGCTTAGAGTTGTGTCAGGTCTGGCTCATCGGGATGATGAACTAGAGTGAAAGGTTGTGTTGGTAACAAGAGTGAAGTGTTGAACACGATTTGGTAAAGGTATCAATGAGAGGCCATGTAGGAGTACATGGTGGGTTGTTTCATTGAAGCCGTGCCTAAGAACTGAGATCTGTGTGTGTGATTTAAGACTTAGCTACTACCACGCATTGGGCCCGAAACCAATGGACCCTCTCGACTTATTAACCACTCTTGTCCTCTGTCCGTGAGTTGCAAAGTAGTTTCGGTGTTTGTAGCATCTTTGGGGCGCCTTGTTGGCGCTGACCTTAGGGGTGGGCTGTGTTGCGGTAGGCACGTGGCCCGGTGTACCGATTCGCCCGTTTGGTGTCTCGGGAACCCTGCACACATCGTTCGGGGCCGTTAGTGGAAACCTCGGCGGACTCCATTGGATGGAACCCGAATAGGCGATAAACCTGGACTAGGGACTCGTGTGTTTAGTCAGGTCATGGCCGACACGCTCGCTGGGCTTCCGCTTGAAGGTTGCCGAGTACATGTCGTGTAGCGGCGATAACTGGGGAGAGCGTGTGTGAAGAAGTACACCCCTGCAGGGTATGAAACTATTCGAGTAGCCGCGTCCACGGTAAAGGACTACTTGGTCACCTATACAGTTCATAGACAAGTAAATGGATACTACTAAAAGCCTCAAGATAAGTGTGAGTATCATGGATGGCCCTCTCGTGGGTTGTGAGAGAGGATCCACGGTGGAGTATTGTGATGGTGATTAGTGGACTGCAAATGCGACAAATGCTTTTCAAGTGGTGTCACGTAGGATAGTTTAGCCAAGGGTCAAAGCTGGCTTGCTGCAATAACTCCACTACCTTCTTGAGAATGTGCATGTATAGTAGGATTTTGTTGTAAGACTTGCTGAGTACCTCCGTACTCATGTTTTCTTAATTAATGTTTTCATACGACAACACCGCCCCCTCCGATGGGTTCTATGTAGACCTTGACATCGACGAGTGACTAGCCACCCAGGTGGTGATCCAAGGCTTGTGAAGGGCCACTGTAGATAGAAGGGCTTTGTCAAGCCTTCTTTCTTTTTAGTGTCTGTACTCAGACTAGTTTGCTTCCGCATGTGCTTGTATGTTTGTATGACTTGAGTGTCGGGTCATGTGACCCCTATCTGTATGAATATGTTATGTATGGCTCCTCGGAGCCTTTTAAATAAAGTACTTGAGTTGTAGAGTTTTGTTGTGATGCCATGTTGTATGTACTCATATCAGGCATATTGTGTGTATGATTGAAATGCTTGGTATGAGTGGGATCCGACAATCTAGTTGTTTATCCTTGGCAGCCTCTCATATGGGGAAATGTAGTCTAGTGCTTCCTGAGCGATAGTAGTCCGCTACAGCCCGGTTCACCGGAGTCCTGCTAGCCCAAAGACTACTGCTCTGGACACTTGATCGGGTTGCATGTGTTTCACTTCGTTCTCGTATACATCCCTTCCGGGAAATGTCACGCGGTGACATCCGAGTCCTGCCTAACTGCTACAGCCGGGTTACCGGAGTCCTGTTAGCCAGTGCTACAGCCGAATTCATACGTTGATGACCGACATGCTCGATGTGATTCATGTATGCCTGTCCCCATGGGTTAGCGCCGCTTTGGGTTCACGACTAGCCATGTTGGCCCGGGTTCTCTGTCATGTGGATGCTAGCGACACTATCATATACGTGAGCCAAAAGGCGCAAACGGTCCTGGGCCATGGTAAGGCGACACCTGTGGGAATACTGTGCGTGAGGCCGCAAAGTGATATGAGGTGTTACCAGCTACACTACTAGGAAAAGGGCTAAAGATAGGATTGACACTAATGGCGCACCAGAGAAGTGGTGCGCCACTACTATATACTAATGGTGCACCTGGTGGAGATACGCCATTAGTGTGGAATACACTAATGGCGCACTGTGCGGAAGGTGCGCCACTAGTAAAACAATTTTTTTCATTTTTCAAACATTCTAATGGGCGCATCCGGGCAAAGTGCGCCATTAGTAGTTAGAACTACTAATGGCGACTGGCACAGAGTGCGCCAAGATTTTTTTACTTTTGGCAAAAAACTTTCCACCTATTCCCTCCTCCCTTCATCCCCACTCGACGCCCCTTCAATCGCTGCCTTGGCCGCCCCCGCCCCTCCGTCCCCTGGTGCCGCCGCCTCGACCCCGCCCCACGCCCCGCCCCTCCGTCCCCTCCGCCGCCCGACCCGCGCCTCGCCCCACCCCTTCGTCCCCTCCGTCCCGGCGCGCCGCCCGACCCCGACCCCAGCGCCCCACGCCATCTCCGTCCCCTCCGTCCCCTCGCCGCCACCCCGATCCCGCCGCCCCACGCCCCCACCACCACAAGGACGAGGAGGAGGAGGAGACGACGACCACGACGACATAGCCAGGCTGCTCAAGGCCTTCAGCCGCACCGTCGAGCCGCGCAACTTCGGCATTGGCCTCGTCGCCAGCTTCCTCCTCACACGGCGGCCAGTGTAACGCTCCCTCCTTCCCCTTCCCTTCCCTCATTATCTGTTAATTCAATGAATTTTGTTCTCACCTCATCTCGGTTTATCTGGTCTTTGATGTTTACATTTTTTCGGCAATATGATCTCGCTGTTGTTATTCGGAGCCAAAGTGAAATTGCTTAGTCCATGGGGATGTGAGAGCTTGCTTAGTCCCTGTGTTTGAATGCATGCTTACAATTTCCGATGTCTGCGGTGATAATCTAAAATTCTAGGAGTGGCATGTTGGATTGAATTTGCAGTTTCATTTGTTTAGTAGTAGGCCTTGACATGTATTGTGCTCCTCTCGGCTTGGTCATACTAGTAGATGTCATATCCACTTTCTTCACCCATATGAATAAGCTATGTGAACTCCTATGCTGCTTAAGTACATGCGGTCTCGATTGATGCGGTCTCGTGCAATGTTTTTATCCTCTGCTTTCGCTGAAAGTTTAACTCTTTGTTCTTTGCTAGTAGTGGATTTGCTCCAAATTACAACTCGCAGAAAAATTTGGAAATTTCGATTGTTTTTGGTCATTTTGGGAATTCTTTGTCATCCTAGGTGCATTTGCATCCGGGAGTAGAAGGGCACTTTCGCAGATATGAGCAATATTTATGAATTTAGTTATTAATTGACTATCATATTTTGAAGTAAATGGCTATCTTGATGTCGTGTCACGATTCTTGTTATTAATTGTAATGTCTTGATATTACATTATCAATTGTAATGTGAGAAATCTACTCTTCTGGTTTGGTCATATCATTTGAATAAAGCCAAGTCTTGAGTAGCTAGTGTTTATTTCTTGATTTAAATCGGTTTCATCAGTTTAAATCGGTAGTAGTTTGAGATTGTTTTACATCAATGAGTTTAGCTCGAGTTAGCTAAGCGCCAAGAGCGAGTCTGGCGCCCCCTCGATCGCTCGTGGGATGGCACGAACGCATACGATCGGTGGTGCTGGCGTAGTTAGGGGCCATGAGCCCGTTTCCTTTCTTTATCTTTGGAGAACCAAAGATTAAACACATGCCACTTTAGGGGCCACGATCTTCATCCGTGTAGTTAGCGGTATTTTTTAGAACACTTTTTTGATCCTGTTGTAGCAGCAAAACTTGTCAAACAACATATTGAATTATTGGATGAAAGCGAGGAGGAGGATGACCACAATGAAACTATGATGCAATATGGTAGTGATGATGAAGATCACACTGGTCACAATATTGGTGATGATGACGAGTAGTTCTTATTATCTTACGTGTTCACGTCTCTAGATTTTATCTCATGTGTTCACATCTGTCTTAATACCTTGCCTTGCCTTGTTCGGTTCTAGTGCATAAAGGTCTATGGTCAATTGATATTTTGTGCTTCCACTCTGAGAAAGGTCTATGGTATATTTTATACATCCTTTTCAATTAAAGAAATCTAAATGTTATCTGTATAATACCTTGCCTTGTTTGGTTGTATCGGTTATACCTGTATGTTGTCCGATGGGTTTGTTAGGTTTGATAGCATAGAAGAAATAGACAGGGTACTCCATATGTTTTATGATCTGTTGTAAGGGTACTAATTGGTCTCTTCTGCGCTTATCGGAGATGGCGTGAAGCAGCCACCGCCGCTTCATGCGACAACTGCGATCTGAGTTGGATGCTTCCGAGTTCTTCACTATCATACTTGGGACTTCATTATCATCCATGACGCAGTATATAAAACGAGAGTTCTCCCTTCACCCATCTCATTATGATATCTGTTGTTTGCCTACATCACTCATTGTCCCAAACTGCAGAGGCTGCACGACAGCTTTATGAACATGCTGATGGGTGAAGATCCGCCAAATAATGTGAAGCTGCGACAGGCCGGCAGCGGGTTTCGCAGGCTGTGGGATGTGGAGTTGGTGATCAAGGAGGGCCACATGTACTTGTCTCGTGGGTGGGAGAAGTTCTACCGTGTCTACGACCTGCGGCTGGGGTACTTCCTTCTCTTGAATGCACGGCACGCCACCATGCTCATCGTGAAGGTGTTCAATGCGACTATGAGTCGCATGCGCTACACTGAAGATTATAATGCCGGTACGTTCTGCCTCTTCTTATTCCTCTACATTTGGCTTTGTCTCACATCGATTGTTAACGGTCATTGTTGCATTTGGACAGGTAATGGGAGCAAAGAAGCGACAATGGCTACAGACCAAAGCGGCGGCGACCATGGTCATGTAGCGAAAGCAACAACGATTCTGGCAAAGAAGATGGACAACAAGAAGGATGATCCGGACCGGAGTGCGGGAGAAGAGGAGCAGAGTGGGGATGAGGAGCTACAGGATGACGATGGGCATCGGTGAGGATGACCTAAGCTACCGGTGATGGCTGACCAAGGGCAAGAGATGGTGGTGGCTGACCAAGGGCAAGAGATGGTGGTGGCTGACCATGGGCAAGAGATGGTGGTGGCTGACCATGGGAAAGAGATGGAGGTGGCTGAGGATGACCTAGCGATGGTCGTGCCTGAAGGTGGCCTCGTGATGGTGGTGGTGCCTGACAATGACCATGCACCGGTGGTGGCGTCGCCGATCCCACAGTTGGGCGACATGACCACGCCAATTGAGGTAGAAGACTACATCCCACTGCCTCCACCGCCTCCACCGCCTCGCCGCTCTTGGCGCATCAGGCTAAGGAAGGAGAAGGAGAAGAACAATGCATGAGAACTGAACTTTGTCAGGTATGTCAGATCTCCAAAATGATATATATATACTTAGTTACCTATGTTATCTCTAATATGCTTATTTTCCTATAGGTTAGCTTCATTTTACCTAAGTTGGCTCTAATATGCTAACTTAGAGCTTATATGCTTAGTTTCCTATAGGTTAGCTCCAAAATAACTTATGTTAGCACAAAATGATCAAGTTTACATAATAAGCTTATAGTCTTTTCTTATTCTTCTTCTTTTCCAAAATGACATAGGTTAGCTTCATTTTACCTAAGTTGGCTCTAATATACTAACTTAGAGCTTATATGCTTAGTTTCCTATAGGTTAGCTCCAAAATAACTTATGTTAGCACAAAATGATCAAGTTTACATAATAAGCTTATAGTCTTCTTCTTATTCTTCTTCTTTTCCAAAATTCTTCTTATTCTTCTTCTAGTGTTCTTCTTCTTCTAGTATTCTTCTAGTCTTCTTCTTTTTCTTCTTCTAACTTCTTGTTTATCATTTTGCAGATTTGATTTAATTCACGGAAGCTTGCATGGATGGAGTGCTTCTTTTCCATTTGTGTTTTTATTTTGTATTAGTGTGAAACTTTTGTGAATTGATGGATAACGGTGTTGGATGAACAATGTGAAACTTTTGTAATATGTAACGATGGAACTATGTGTTGGCTATGTATGTATATATGATGGAACTTGTGTGTTGGCTATGTATGTATATATGATGGAACTTGTGTGTTGGCTATGATTATTATATGGATGCTTGTTGTATATATATGTGTTGGATATCTCATAGGTGAAATAGTGACCTGAGATTAAGAAAATAATTAAAAAAATTGTTACTAATGGCGCATTACAGTGTGGTGCGCCATTAGTACTCTTGATTTACTAGTGGCGCACCGTGGGAAAAACTAATGGCGCACTACCAGGTGCTCCATTAGTATACCAGATACTAATGGCGCACCAGTGGTGCGCCATTAGAAAAAAATTCTAGTGGCGTGATACTAATGGCGCACCAGTGATGCACCATTAGTAGGAAAAACTGGTGCGCCATTAGTAGCCCTTTTCCTAGTAGTGCTAGGTCGATGTGACTTGGAATCGGGGTCCTGACATATGATCAACATTATCTATGAACAATATTTGAATCTTCTCTGAATTCTTTTATGTATGATTGGTTATCTTTGCATGTCTCTTCGAATTATCAGTTTGGTTTGGCCTACTAGATTGGTTTTTCTTGCAATGGGAGAAGTGCTTAGCTTTGGGTTCAATCTTGCGGTGTCCTTTCCCAAAGTGATGAGGGGCAGCAAGGCACGTATTGTATTGTTGCCATCGAGGATAACAAGATGGGGTATTTATCATATTGCATGAATTTATTCCTCTACATCATGTCATCTTGCTTAAGGCATTACTCTGTTTCCTTGAACTTAATACTCTAGATGCATCTTTGGATAGCGGTCGATGAGTGGAGTAATAGTAGTAGATGCGGCGAGGAGTCGGTCTACTTGTCTCGGACGTGATGCCTATATACATGATCATACCTAGATATTCTCATAACTATGCTCAATTACATCAATTGCTCAACAGTAATTTGTTCACCCACCATAGAATACTTATGCTCTTGAGAGAAGCCACTAGTGAAATCTATGGCCCCCGGGTCTATTCTCATCATATCAATCTTCCATCACTTTATTATTGCTTTGTTTTTTACTTTTTCCTTTTATTTTATTTTGCATCTTTATACCAAAAATACCAAAAATATTATCTATCATCTCTATCAGATCTCACTCTCGTAAGTGACCGTGAAGGGATTGACAACCCCTAATTGCGTTGGTTGCGTTGAGCTATTTGTTTTGTGTAGGTACGAGGGACTTGCGTGTAGCCTTCTACTGGATTGATACCTTGGTTTTCAAAAACTGAGGGAAATACTTACTTTACTGTGCTGCATCACCCTTTCCTCTTCATGGAAATCCAACGCAGTGCTCAAGAGGTAGCAGCGACCACGGCCGGCTGCCGCGCCTTCACCCCCAAGCTGCGTAGCGTCGCCTGGCTAGGCAAGTTCAAGCCAGATCTGCCTCCTCGCTACGACGGCACCGCCGACCCCGCGGAGTTCCTGCAGCTCTACGAGCTGAGCATCGAAGCGGCCAACGGTGACGAAAAAGTCATGGCAAACTGGTTTCCCGTGGCTCTCAAGCACGGGGCCCGCTCCTGGCTCCTGAACCTGCAGCACGACTCGATCTCCTCCTGGGACGAGATGCGCGACCGCTTCGTCACCAACTTCCAGGGCACTCGCGACCGCCCACCGGCCACGGCCGATCTGCGCCGCATCAAGCAATAGCCAGGGGAGACCCTCCAGAAGTACATTCAACGCTTCAACAACACCCGACTCAAAATCCCCAAGGTCACGGACGAAGCCATCATCTCCGTGTTCTCAGACGGCGTCCGTGACGTCAAGATGAAGGAAGATCTGGCTATCCACGAGGAGCTTTGCACATCTCAGGAGCTGTTCAACCTGGTGACCAAGTGCGCAAGAGCTGAGGAGGGGCGCCTCTCTCTCCTTGAGCTGCCAGCTGCATGAGTGGAGGAGAAGAAGGCCAAGGCCAAGGACGTGAAGCGCAAAGAGGCAGTAGCGCTCGCAGCGGAGCCCGACACTAAGTGAGGCAGAGATTAGCCAGAGTCGTCCAAGAATGGCCGACCGTTCTGCGCCTTCCACAACCTGAATACCCACAACACCAGCGACTGCCAAGAGCTCAGAGCCATGTGGGAAGGATGCTATGGTCGACGCCCCGAGCGAAACGACCGGGGCTACGATCGCGGAGGAGGACGCGGAGGCAGACGCTGGGACGACGTGGCCCGTGCCAGGAGTGGCGTGACCGGCCTCGTGAGGACCGCTGGCAGGACCAACCTCGCGAGGGCGCCTGGAGAGACATGCCTCGTGAGGATCACCCCCAGGGCAACGCCGGTCTTCCCCCGTTGCCGCCACCAAGAAGGAACGACGACCACCACCAGAACGAGGGGGCTGGGGGCTTACAGGAGCCGCGTGCGATCGCTTGCATCTTGGGCAGAGCATAGGCCCCAGCCTCTCAGCGCATCTTCAAACAGTTCGCTCACGAGGTGAACGCGGCGCTCCCAAGCTCGAGGCCACGCGCCCGCTCAGGTTGTCCCAATGCGCCATCACCTTCAACTCGGTAGACCAGCTCAAGTGCGCAGCCACCGTTGGCGCACTCCCTATGCTGTGCTCCCCAGTCATCAGCAATGTGCAAGTCACCAAGACTCTCATCGACGGCGGCGCAGGGCTCAATGTCCTGTCCGTCGACACGTTCGACAACCTCCAAGTGCCCTATGAGCAGCTCCAGCCAACCAAGCCTTTCTCAGGAGTGACTGACGGTTCCACCACACCGATAGGGCAAGTCCGCCTGCCTGTCACCTTTGGGGAGCGCAAGAACTACCGCACCGAGCTCATCGACTTCGACGTCACGCACATCCACCTTCCGTACAATGCCATCCTCGGGTATCCAGCCCTGGCCAAGTTCATGGCAGTCACCCACCACGGCTACAACGTTCTCAAGATGCCGCGGTCCCATGTGAAGAGAGGGATGCGGTGTGTTCCCTCAAGCGCGCCTTCCAAGATGCAACAATCGACAACCCTGACATCAGAAGTGAAGGCCCTCCAGAGACCATTCCCAAGAAGAAGCTGCCGCGCCGCGCAGGACCCCAAGAAGATGGCGTCGCGGCAGGAGCCTCGTCAGGATCAGCGCCCGCTCCAGGGGCGCCTCCCTCCATCGCATAGGAAGGCGCACCCGGCGCCCTCCTCGGGCAGGGCTCGGGGGCTCTCTCCTGGAGAGCCTCAGACCTTGCCAACCTCACGAGGGAGACGCTTGGGCACCACTTGGAAGCGTTCTTCACGGCACACTTCCCTCAGGAGAGTATAGGGCAAGGAGTGCCCACCATCTAGGAGTTCATCACCAAGACCACCCAGGAACTGCAAGAAGCAAGAGCCATGCGCGGCCACAGCCGCTCACAAGGCGCAGCTCCCCATCCAGGCGAGGATGTCGGGCTGCGTGTCTGCGTCGACGTCCCAAGGCTCAACAGGGCCGCGTCTCAGGAACACTTCTGGCCATCATGTGTGGGCCGCTGTGAGGGCCCACCACATGGCTACGTTCGCATGCCCTTCGGCTTGCCGAGCGTGGCTTCGGCCTATCGGCGCAACATGCAGCAAGTCCTGGCGGCGGCCAGGTTCCACGCCGTTATGGAGGAGATGAAAACAGTCTTCAGGGAACCTCCAGAGCCCCCGGAGCCTCCCGAGGCTCAGGGTCCCGGTGGCTCATGAGGAGCCATTCCTTAAGTGCGCGGCTTCAGCTGCACCAACTCTACTTCGTCTACAGAACCAGGTGAAATCGCCCAAGTTCGTTTAAGCTGGGAGCGCCCCTCGGGCTGCATTATTCCCAGGCCACACGGGTCCGTCCCTATGGCATGTATCCCTTTTGCTTAAGTCTTTAGCTTACCTTGCTGGGGGCGCCCCTCGGGCTACATCATCCCCAAGCCGCTCGGGCCAGACCCAGTGGCATGTATCTTTCTGCATTTATCCAAGTTGATCTGCTTTCCATGCTTAACCTGCTAACGGCTATCGCCTGCTCGATTGCCGCCCACCGCGGGCCTATCACCCTATGCAATCCGCTTGCATGTTAAAAGGGGGGCTCCTGAGCATCGCGACTCAGGAGCTCTTACTGGCTCTTAGCCCTCACCCCCTGGCCCTGAACACAGCATCGCGACCTGGCATACCAGCGGCGGCTGAGCTCGCTCGAGGGCCGGGACCTGAGGACGTAGAGTGCTTGCATCTAACCGCCTTGCAGGAACATACAGTCACCAAGACTCAAGACCAGGCGCTACCCGCCTTGAGGTAGGGCCTCGTGAGTCCCGCGTTGGCTCAGGAGTGCCCAGATACACCTTGCAGCCCTACCGTGCAAGCCACGTGTCAGGGCGGGGCTATACACGCCCCTGGGGCTCCTCCCAGAGGGCCCCCCATCCCACGCCCAAGTGGAAGCACCATGCTCCGTGCTGGCTGACGACACTGCCGAGGAGCGGCTATGCCCATGCACAAGCGAAAGCACTATGCTCTGCGCTGGTGATAAACAACTGAGGGCGACCCCATAGTCGTGCCAACCTCAGGGAGCCCAGAGCTCAGCGCCCAACCTTACCGCAACGCCTCCCCTCGGGAAAGCCGCGCATGGGGGCTGGGCACGAGGGCTTCGCATGGGTCACGCCCAAGCACACGCCGCCTAACCAGGTCCCCCGGACCTGGGTATCGCGCGCCCCTCCCGAGGCCTTGGTGAGGGCAGGTATGGGAATTGTTTGCACGTCAAGGGGGACTCCTGAGCATCACGACTCAGGAGCCTAACTGGTCATGTAGCACCTCACTCCTTGGTCCGTCCCGGTCTCCGGTCGGCCCAATGGCAGTTGAGGTATGCGCGGGCCGGCTCTACCGACGTAGAACATTAATCTATCCCCATGAACTCTCCCTATATGCTGTTTGCGCGTCAAGGGGGACTCCTGAGCATCGCGACTCAGGAGCCTAACTGGTCACGTAGCCCCTCACTCCTTGGTCCGTCCTAGTCTCCGGTCGGCCCAATGGCGGTTGAGGTATACGCGGGGACGGGCTCTGCCGATGCAGAACGCAAAGCAAATAGGAAGGAAACCACAAAATCTCGAAGCAAATATTACAAGAACATTGTTTTCACAACACCAAATGAAAAGTCTAAACGCCTCCACGAGGCCTGATACATGTCGCAGGAACGGAACGAGAAGAATGGCCGCAGGTCACCTCTAGACGTCGCCATCTCCCGCGGAAGGTGCTCCCTCGTGAGCAATCTTGTCTTCACCTTCACCACCAGCCACGAGATCGACGATGCCGGGCAGAGGAGCGGAGACGAAGCCGCGGAACCTCCTCAACAAGGCCCCCACCTGATCCTGCACGGCCGCGGCAGCTGCCTTGTACTGATTTTCAGCCACAATCTCCAGCAGCTCGTCAAGGCGAGCGTTGGGGTCGCGGAGGTGCAGATGGCTGAAGACGCGGGTCAGTGCAGCTGAAGACAGGACGCGAGCTTCTGCCTCCGCCATGGGACCGAGGCCATCAACAACCTCCTCAAGCGCCTTCACCACGAGAGGAAGCAGTTGGGCGGGGCCGTCCTCGTCGGTGTCCAGAGGCTTCTCCAGGCCATGCTCGTAGAGCGTCTTCAGAGCCTTGCGAGACCTCTCCTCGAGATCGGCAAAGGACACGCGGTCTTCTACCAGGACTCGCGCCTTGGCATCAAGATCGGCCTCCCTCATCCCCATCTTCTGCTCCAACTCTTCCAACCGGTTGCGTTCGGCAGCCAGCCTCTTCCCCAGCTCCGCTAGCTCAGCATCACGGTTCTTGACGGCTTCCTCCCGGGCCTTCATCTCCTCCTCCTTCGCTTGGCGGCAGTGCACCTCTTCAGCGTGCTTGTCGCGCAGGCTCTGTAGCTCGCCCTCCAGTTCTTGGCAGCGGTCACGGGCGGCCTTGGCGTCTTTCAGTGCCACCTCACGATCGGCTGCAGCACTGGCGGCTCCTTGCTTCTCCTTCTCGGAAGCCGCAGCAGCCTGGCCCAGAGCTGCGCGGACTGCCAGATCAGAGTGAAGCCAGCCAGAGGCGAGCTCCAGACGCCCGGCCACCAGGCGCGGGTCCACGCTTAGGACATCCGCCTGCAACTGGGTCATCTATGCAAGGGCACGCTCCAAGACGACAGTAGGAGCAGAAGGACCAGGAAGTGGAGATGCAGCAGTAGGAGGAAGCGACATCATCATCAGGGCTTGTGAGATCACGGGTTCCGGAGCAGCTGGGACCTCGTCAGCCGCGCCAAGTACCGGTACCTCCGGAGCCAGCGGAGCCATGGGGGCTGATTCCATGCGGTGATGCCCCTCTTGGCCTCGCGAGGAAGATCGGGCTGGGGAGATGCGAGCACTATTGCCTCCTTTCTCTTCGGGAGGCACGGCCGCTGCATCTTCCTTCCTCTTCTTTGCCGAAGATGATGGCCTGATCAACCAAGGGCAAGTATCAGGAAGCGACGAGTACAAGCAAGGACAAAGCAAAGCTTAAGAAACTTACCGATCCACTGCTACGTACTCCACTGACCACTTGAGAGGCTTGAAGCCTGGCAGCATCGGGACCTGAGGGGCAGGCGTTCGGACACCGGCGGCGCCGGGCGGAGTGGAGGCAGAACCGGATCCAGCCCCAGGAGGTATCGGGGCGGAGGCGGCATCGCGGGCCACCAGCGACGACCTACTCCTCGTCGGGACGGGAGGTTGCTCTCTCTCCCCTTGGAAGGCGTCGGCCTCGGCATCGTCAAGAAGGGCGCGGAGAATCTCGGCCTTGCTCAGGGGGGAAGTCTCCCCCACCTCCCCCACCTCTTCCAGAGTCTTCTCCGAGTCCTCCTCTTCTCCCCCGCTGCGTGACTCACCAGAAGACACCTCCACCGGTTTCTGTGCCGAAGGAGCTCCGGGAAGCGTTGGTAGCACCAGCCCACGCGCATCAAAAGTTGGCCTGGAGGCGATGAATTCCTCCAGATCCCTGCGCTGGAACATGGGAAGGAAGGCGCTAGGCAGGTACTCCTGGTTGTCCCCGACTATGAGGCGCAGGACGGCGTCCGATTCATTGTCAGGCAGGTCCCCCAGCCTTAGGCGGGTCTTGTTCTCCTTTTCGTCAAGCTCCCAGAGGGGGCGCGCGCGCCTGGAGTGGGGCAACCCGCAGCATCAAGAACTCCCTCAGGAGCATAGCCCCCGTTATCTTGGCCGCCCTCGCGTTGCCCGGCCTCAGGTCGGTCATCATCTGCCCCAACACCAACGACGCTCGCTCGTCGACAAGCTCCGCTTTGGGCCACCCCCCTTTGGGAGGAGGCGCCGCTGTAGGCAACACTAGACGTGGGTCGGCGCGCTGGGCATCCATCATGACCCATTTGGATCGGATGTTGTCGGCCCTCTTCCCGGTGCTCGAGATCGAGTTGGCCTTGCCGCAGGCGACGAAATTAGCGCATCCGGTGTTATGCTTTCCGCTGACACGGAGGAAGAAGAAATGGCGCAAGAGCGCCACGGACGGCATGACGCCCAAGTATGCCTCATAGTAGTAGGCGAAGATGGACAGGAGGAGGAAAGAATTGGGATGGAGATGCAACGCCTGAAGACCATAGTGGTCGAGGACTTCATAAAAGAAATCAGAGAAGGGAGGACCAAACCGACGGTGATGCTGCTCGAGATGAAGGGGAATGTCGGTGCCAAAACCAGCGGATCTCGGGTAGGGGGTCCCGAACTGTGCGTCTAGGTGCATGGTAACAGGAGACAAGGGACACGATGTTTTTACCCAGGTTCGGGCCCTCTTGATGGAGGTAAAACCCTACTCCTGCTTGATTAATATTGATGATATGGGCAGTACAAGAGTAGATCTACCACGAGATCAGAGAGGCTAAACCCTAGAAGCTAGCCTATGGTATGATTGTTGTTCGTCCTACGGACTAAAACCCTCCGGTTTATATAGGCACCTAATAGGGTTAGGGTAACACAGAGTCGGTTACAATGGTAGGAGATCTACATATCCGTATCGCCAAGCTTGCCTTCCACGCCAAGGAAAGTCCCATCCGGACACGGGACGAAGTCTTCAATCTTGTATCTTCATTGTCCAGAGTCCCGAAGGCTATAGTCCGCTATCCAGACACCCCTAATCCGGGACTCCTCAAGAGCCTCTGAACCAGGCTTCAATGACGACGGGTCCAGCGCGCATATTGTCTTCGACATTGCAAGGCGGGTTCCTCCTCCGAATACTTCATAGAAGATTTTGAACACAAGGATAGTGTCCAGCGCTGCAAAATAAGTTCCACATAACACCGTAGAGAGAATAACATTTACACAAGTTCAATCTGCTGACGTATCCTGCAGCGTGACATCACACCACGGCCAAGCCTTTATTCGAATCGTTTTTACTGCCCAACCTCAGCGCATTTAGCGAGGCGGTTTCCTTGGCACGTCTTGTCAAAGCAGAGATCGTGTCCCCTTATTCCGGGATTCTCATCAATACGGGCGTGGGTAACAAAATGTGCCCGTTGGCACGCCACCCCTATCGAAGGCGAGTCCGGAACGGTCACAGGGAGGGCTCCTGGTATTCAACCTCTTTATAAAGAGACAAAGGCCCCGCTCCTTCTTCTCAATCTCCATCGAATCCGCCCCTCGCTTCAAGTTCCAACACCCAAAGCTCCAGATTCAGGCGCTTCGGACCTTCGGTGATGTCCGGCTCCGACCTCCAAGGCTAGTGGATGCCTTCCTCCGTCACGGAAGAAGATGTCCTAAATTTAAGAGATGCCAGGTATCTAACTGGTGAAATCTCGCATAGGCTGCCTGCTCAAGAGCAGGTTATTCCCACTCCCAAGTCCGGTGAAAGCATGGTGTTCACGTCTCACTTCCTTCGGGGACTAAGTTTCCCGATGGACCCCTTCGTGAGGGGGCTCATGTTCTATTATGGGCTGGAATTTCACAACTTGGATCCGGAGTCCATCCTCCACATCTTGTCGTTCATCGTCATATGTGAAGCCTTCCTCCGCATTACCCCACACTTCGGATTGTGGCTCAAAACCCTCAAGGTGGAGCCGAAGATGATCAAGGGGCAACAGGCAGAGTGCAGAGGGGCTGTTATAAGTAAGAATGCCGACACTCCATGGCCCGAGGGCTCTTTTCAAAAGGAGCTCAGTCTATGGCAGCAAGAGTGGTTTTATATCACAGCTCCCAGGGGCACCGAATGCGTGGCGCCACCCGCCTTTCGCTCGGGTCCTCCACCGCGGCTGGCGTCATGGGTCAATAAAGGGCTTGACTGGGGGCCGTCCAAGGATGTGCCCTTGTTGCAGGCCAGATTCGAGACCTCCTAGAGAGAGAGATCAATCTGGTCGTAGTAACGCAGGTCATGCTGATTCGTCGCATCATGCCCTGCAAACGTCGCCCCCTCCACCTGTGGGAGTTCAATCCGGAGGGACCACGAGGTCTTCAACACTTCATGGGTGCAACGCCCGTGGAGATGTACAAACTGTTCTTCGGGTCACAAGCAATGTGTCCGGATTTGACCGAGGACGCAGGTCTGAGCTGCAATCGCCCAGATGCTCAAGTAAGTAGTCCCGTACTCGGATACACTATCCGTAGGTTTATCATAAGATTGCCCTTAAAAGAGTTGTCCCTTACACATGAGTGGATAGCAAAAGCAAAACTGATCAGGTGTCCGGCCCCCCTCCCTGAGACCACGCCGGATCCCGTGTTAACCAAGATCTTTGGAGGTCTGTGCCTTTAGAAGAAGGCGAAGGGGGGAACAAGGAAACTACTGCCTCCGCGAAGGAGGTTATCAAGAAAGGACGGATCGATAATCCCTCCATCCAAGGGGAGAATAGGACCGCCTCTGGAGACCCGGAGACCAAGGCCTCAAAGCGTGGGAAGAAATCTTTGCGGAGGGTCCTGGCCGAAAAGATGCCCGGCCGCATTGTTTCCCCAAGGAGATCAGCCCTCCAAATGAGCCGTAAGTAGAGAGAGGAGTTTATAAAATAAAAGACATCCCTGTTTTATTTTTGAAGATGACCGAAATTTTACCTTGTAGTTCGGATCTCAGCCCTTCTCAGCAGAGCTCGTCTTCAGGGGATCTTCGTCCAGAGATGATGGAGAGCGGAACGCCTCCCCCTGCCGTACCGCCTAGCTAGGCGGACGATCCTAAGGTGTCGTCACGGAGGGTTTCTCCGAATCCGGCAGGGGTGGAGGCGGTCAAAGGCCCCTCGGAGCCCTCCGTGTCCGCCTTCGAACAAGGCCATTGGACGAGTCCAGCACCTCCTGGTGCACGGTCGGAGGAGTTGAAGGATCTGCTCGGGCGAGTGTCTATCTCAGAAGATCACCGTGCATTGATGGGTACGGTGATTGAAAAGATTTCATCAGCGGAAAGCGGGTTGTACGAGGCCACCAGGAGTTTACTGACGGGTTTTGAGGTACGTGCAATGATGTACCTTTTGATGGTTCCGCATATATAAGATGAGTCCCGTGTAGATAGTAGCCCCTGAGACTCGGTGCGTTGTCAAAAATGACAGCATGCTGAGGATCATAATCCTAGATATAATGTGTCGCCCTTCCTATGTAGGTGGCAGGGCGTCCGGTGGCTAGCCGGACTGATGAATTTGCCGAACACAAGCGGCAACTTGACGTGGCGGATGCCGACATCGCGCTTGTCAACAAGTGACTGAATGAGTCACAAGGTATGCAGTTTCTCCACGGACACCTAGTAAGGGAGCTTGATGCCCGTGCCTTACAACATGTATACTTGATGCAGATGGTGCCGCTGCCGTGGAGAATCTTCGGGCAGAGCTTGCCCGAGCCAAGGAGCAGGCCAGGAGAAGTGATGCGGCTGCCTTGAAGGTGGCCGAAGAGCTAAAAGCCGAACAGGCTACTCCTTTGCCCGAGCGTTAAGGAAATGGCCGATATGGCCGTGAAGTTGAAGAATGCTACCGACTGCTGCGAGCTTCTTGAAAAAGAAGGTCGAGCGGAGCAAGAGGACCTGAAGAAGGCCACCACCGAGGCCAAGGATGCTCGCTCTGCGATGAGAGCTATGAAGGAGGAGCTACGTCAGGCCAGAAATATCACGGCTGGAAAGCCCTTTCTGCTATGTAGGAAGTTCACGGATCCTAAATATGCTCAGTTGGACCGACTGTGGAGTAGTGCGGATGCTTATCTGGACTTGGCGGCGAGTGCCGCAGACGTGGCCGAACACTTCGGAGATCAAAAGGATCACGAGATGGAAGAGCTGTTTTGGTCGCAGTTCTATAGTCCAGAGCGTCCACTTCCATTAACCGATCGTTTGGCCGAATGGGCGGAGCTGAACAGGTTATCCGGACTTGCCATGAAGAATGTCGTCACTTATTTGTGGCCGAAAAGGCCCGAGCCAAAGAGTTATTTTGGCTTGGTGCAATGATTCCTTAGTGCGGTGCCGCATATCAAAGCAATGAGGCGGTCAGCATGCATAGAGGGTGCGCGGATGGCTCTTGCCCGTGTCAAGACATACTGGGCGGAGATGAAGGCCACCGATGTTGCATCCCAAGATTTGGACGGAAGCCGAGTACCTGTCGAGCACAATTTTCCGGAAGTTCTTCAGGGCGCTCGTTTAATAGAGACGCAGTGCTCGAAGGATATTATGTTCGAATAACATGTATTATTGTGAAACAATGTTTCGATGGAATATAAAAGCTTTTTTATACTTGTGCTTTCAAGAATTAAAAATATCTCCTGTGCGGTCGTTAATGTATATGTGTATATAACCTGAAAGATGGCAGTCTTTGGCTTCAGCCCCCACGCATATAATGCGGGGGTGTTTGCAGAAAACACATTTTCACACTTGATCCAACGTCTTGGTCTTACAAAGGAGGTGATAGCGCAGCAAACTAGGCAACCGGACTATAATGCTTTATCACTTTCACTTAGCCATAGGAGTTCGATAGTGGGGCTACTATATAGCCCCTAGGGGCACCGCGCTCACCCGAATTCGGGGCGCGTATGTGCCTTGCCGGGAAACGACCCTTCGTCAATGCGGTGGAATTCTAAAGATTCCAGTGGGTCATCGAGTGGTTGACCAGTCTCGTGCTATATCATGACAGTCAGTTTTCGGCTTTCTCATCGAGGTGCTCCTGCCGAACCGGGGCACAATCGCAGAGTTCTCCGGTGCCGCATTAGCCGATAGAGCGGAACGTAAGGCAGCAAACGCAGGAGCCGGGCAAACCCAACATTTGACCAAAGACATGATTCGGAGCTGATGCATATAAGGCCTAACTTGAGACGCCGAACACTCCCTAAGGTATTCGGTCTTTATGAAAACGGGTCGAACAAACGCCCTTGGTAAAAAGCCCCTGGTGTCCAGGCGCGAAATTCTGACGTGGCCTATGCCAAAACGCCAGCCTCCTCCTTGGTTATAGCAAGAAACCAGGGGATGTGTATCAACAAGAGCGATAAAAAAAAGGTTTACGCAGGGTCTTAATCTGAAAAGAATCCTTGCAACGGGTCCCTACTGCACGTCTGCGCCTGTGTCTCCGTTGTGCCGTATCCTGGATGGGTGTAGCACGGTGTTCATCTGTAAAAGAGAGGAACTTAGTTGAAAAAAGATCGTGTGAAAATGTACGTTATATTATATAAACAAAGTAAAATTTGAAGAATGAACAAAATTGAGCTTTATTGTCTCTTGTTGTGGATGCGCGGAGCCCCTTGTACGGGGGTGTGCATCTAGCGAGCCCTTGTATGTGTACGCCAGATTTGTCCAGCCGTGTCCGGGGTCTGGCCGACCTGTCTAAGAGCTTGTATTGGTGAGGCCGGTTTATTGTGGGGCTGTCAAGGCATCCGCACAATTTTTCGGACTCGAGGAACCCTTGGTGTTTCCCTTTAATGAGATGATGCCACGTTGACCGGGCATTTTAAGTGTAAGGGATGCATAATGCGGTATTGCGTTAAAGCGGGCGAAAGCTTCGCGTCCCAATATTGCTTGATAGCTACTTGTAAATAGGGCGAGGTGGAAGGTTAACTTTTCACGACGGAAGTTGTCGGGTGAGCCGAACACAACTTCTAGCAGTAGAGAGCCTGTACAATGGGCATATGGGCCTGGCATTACCTTGAAAGGAAGTGTTGCTATGGCGAAATTTGGTTGGGTCTATCCCCATTTTGCGGATTGTGTCCTGATATAGCAGGTTTAGATCACTGCCGCCGTCCATTAAGACTTGTGAAAATTGGAGTCCGCCAATTATAGGATCTAATATCAAGGCAGTCCAACCTGCATTCTGTATACTTCTAGAGTAATCCCTATGGTCAAAGGTGATTGGTCTGAACAACCAGTGGCCGGACTCCTCTGGGATAGGCCGTATGGCGCGTACCTCTATGGGTGCCGTTCTGTTTTTCCCTTTTGTCACGTGAATTGAGTTCACTGTTTTGATTTCTTGTGGGAAATTCTTTTATTTTCCGGTGCTCTGCTTTTGGGGTTCATCATCGTCCTCGCTTGGTGTGTCGAGCCCCTTGTGTTCGGCGTTGAGCTTGCTGGACTGCTTGAAGACCCAACAATCTCTGTGGGTGTGGTTTGCAGGCTTCCCGGGAGTACTGTGGATTTGGCATATCTTGTCCAAGACTTTGTTTAAGTTAGAGAGCTCGTCCCTGTTATCCTTAAGGGGTAGCTTTTTATGATTCTGCCGAGAGCTTTTGAATCCGGCGTTAACTGCCGTGCTCTTCGGGCTGTTTCCCTTAGACCGACGCTGGTCCTTGCTGCGTCGTGATTTCCCGTTTCCATCCCTGATTTCGGATGTACTTGGGTCGCTGTTGCTGCATCTTGCTAGCCAGCTATCCTCTCCAGCGCAAAAGCGGGTCATGAGGCTTGTTAATGCGGCCATTGTTCTTGGCTTTTCTTGGCCGAGGTGTCTGGCGAGCCATTCGTCTCAGACGTTGTGTTTGAAAGCTGCTAAGGCTTCGGCGTCCGGGCAGTCGACTATTTGGTTCTTTTTAGTAAGGAATCTGTTCCAAAATTTCCGGGCTGACTCTCCTGGCTGTTGAGCTATGTGACTTAAATCGTCGGCATCCGGAGGTCGGACATAGGTCCCTTGAAAATTTGCCCGAAAGGCATCCTTGAGCTCTTCCCAACTTCCAATGGTGTTTTCGGGAAGGCTTTTAAGCCAATGCTGGGCTGGCCCTGTGAGCTTGAGGGTAAGTATTTTATGGCGTGGAGATCATCTCCTCTAGCCATGTGTATATGGAGGATGTAATCCTCAATCCAGACTCGTGGTATGTTGCTCCGTCAGATGCCTCTACGTTTACGGGCTTGAATCCTCACCGAAATTCATGATCCAAAGACACCTCATCGGTGAAACATAGGGGGTGTGCGGCACCCCTATATTTAGGTGTACCATGATGTTCGGATACTTGATGTGTTGCCTTGCTTACTAGAGCCTGCTTTCTTGGCCCGTAGATAGATCTAACTGGGCCATCTTTTTGATGCGAATCCTTGTACGATTCACGTGCCGGCTTGTGTGCGGCGCCGTTCGCCGCTCTCTGCTTGCCATGGGGTCGTCCATCCGACCGGGTGGCCTCCTTGTTTTTTGATTGTGGGGGCTCTACGGCCTCCTCATCAAATTCGGGCAGTAGTTTTCGCTTTGGGTAGCTCTTTGTTCGGCGATCGTCGCCGTATTTGTCTCATGGTATTGAGTACTTTGCTCCATCTGATTACGAGTGCATCTTCCGCTGTTTTGGGCTTCCGCTTCGCTTTTCAAGCTACGTCTTTGTGGCGGCGACGAGCCTTTTGTGGAGGTTCTTCTGCTCCAGCAACTTGTGCGGCGTGACCTCGTCCGGACTGTTATCTTCGCCGGGGACGGGTTGTTTATCCAGATTGAACTATTCGGACGGTTGCTCGATAGCATGTTCATCGTCCACCGGTTCACCCTGCTCTATAGCTGGGTCTGTATGGCTGTTGTCTTTGTCGAGGTGGGACTTTGAGCGGCGCTTACGTCGCCGTTTTGACTGCTTTATGGAGCGATCCTTTGTAGCGTCCCGTTGTTCCTCGTCGTCGATTCCTTTAGGTGTGTCCACCATGTATACATCGTGAGATGAGGTGGTTCTCCAGTGCCCTATAGGTGCTGGTTCATGCTCCTCCCCTACATCATCGTCCATGCCGTCGATGTCTTCGGAGTCGAAGTCGAGCATGTCGGTTAAATCATCGACAATGGCTACAAAGTGGGTGGTGGGTGGGTTTTGAATTTCTTCGCCGTCCGCATCCCAACCTTCCGGACCATAATCCGGCCAGGGCTCTCCTGATAAAGAGAGAGACTTTATTGAATTCGGGATATCGCCAAAGGGCGAGTGCTGAAAGATGTCCCTGGCAGTGAATTCCATGATCGACGCCCAATCAGATTCGATTAGCAGGGGCGCGGAGGGCTCGGAGTCCGGAGAGGAGTCCGGCGCCTTGAGTCACGAAGCCAGAAAGGACGGGTAGGTGTACGGCTCGACCGCCATGGAGATCGCAGCCCCCGAGGCGGTGTCCAACCACCCATCCTCGATCAGCGCGGTCGGCTCCGAGCTAAAGGTCGGAGCGAACTACGTGCGACCTCCGTGAGACTGTCCGTGGCAGAGATAGATCATGCCCTTCGGGACAGTGTGGTGCGCTTGGCTGTGGCTCGAACCCGTCGAAGATCAAGTCTCCGCGGATGTCAGCCGTGTAGTTCAAACTTCCAAATCTGACCTGATGGCCAGGGGCGTAGCTTTCGATCTGCTCCAGATGGCCAAGTGAATTGGCCCACAGTGCAAAGCCGCCGAATACGAAGATCTGTCCATGGAGAAAGGTATCACCCTGGAGCGCATCGTTGTTGCTGATCGGAGGAGCCATCGGGCCTAAAGACGACGACACAGAGGAACTCCCAATGAAAGCACCAATGTCGGTGTCAAAACCGGCGGATCTCGGGTAGGGGGTCCCGAACTGTGCGTCTAGGCGGATGGTAACATGAGACAAGGGACATGATGTTTTTACCTAGGTTCGGGCCCTCTCGATGGAGGTAAAACCCTACTGCGCTTGATTAATATTGATGATATGGGTAGTACAAGAGTAGATCTACCACGAGATCGTAGAGGCTAAACCCTAGAAGCTAGCCTATGGTATGATTGTTGTCCGTCCCTACGGACTAAAACCCTCCGGTTTATATAGGCACCGAATAGGGTTAGGGTTACACAGTCGGTTACAATGGTAGGAGATCTACATATCCGTATTGCCAAGCTTGCCTTCCACGCCAAGGAAAGTCCCATCCGGACACGGGACGAAGTCTTCAATCTTGTATCTTCATTGTCCAGGAGTCCGGCCAAAGGCTATAGTCCGGCTATCCGGACACCCCCTAATTCGGGACTCCCTCAGGGAAGAAAATGCTCCCCTCAGGCTCTGGCTCGTCGGGCGCGAGCCAGAGCTCTGTCTTCCCCCACTCGTTGCTCTCACCCGCTGTCAGTAGGCGCACGGAGGCGAGGCTCTTCTCCGTGACGGTGGGCGCCTCGAGGGCCGGCTCGTACCAAGCCGGTGTTGAGGAAGACTTGACCTTGCGCGGCGCCATGGGAGGCACAAGCAGAGCAAGGGTAGACCAGATCTGGAGATAGCGGTGGCAAAGAGCAAGAAAGGGGATCTGGGGCGAGGCAAGGAAGAAGCAATGAAGGAAAGAACTGCCCACGCCAGCCCTTGTCAAGTCGTGCAGTTGCCGAGGCAGCATGGGGAAGCAGAGACGCTCACGTCCAATCAACCGCCACGCGCCAACCGAGGCCGTAGGCTTTTGGGGCCCGCGGCGCTCCGAACATGACCCTTGGCTTCGCCGTGAAGCCAAGCCCGAGCGCACCTTGGGCCGGGGCTCTTGTCGGCGTCTTTGGGAGCAGGGGTCCCAGACTTGCTCCTGCGGCCCACAAAGATGGTTGGCAAAGAGTCAGACGGCCCATCTTCGTCAACAAGGCACTCAAGACCCTCACGAGGGTCCATGCCTCGCGAGTCGGACGATGCAAGACCTCCTCTGGAGTGTCCTAGCTAGGCAGGCTCACGAGGAGCAGAGATATCAAGGCAGGGCAAACCTCACGAGGCTCTCGTGACATGAGCCATGACGAACGGTACCAGGCGGGCGCCGGTGCGCGCAGCGTCCTTATTGCCTCTTTGGTGCTAAGGAGGCAAGCGCAGGCGAAGAGTATCAAGGCATCAGGCAAAGGTTGCCATATTGGTGCAACGAGACCAAGACCAGGAGGACGGCAAGGCGGAGGTCATCGTGGAGCCCAAGACGGCGTCACCCCAGAGCTTTTCGCAGGTGAAGACCGCTTTTGTCAGGATAGCTTGTACTAGCTGTCCCCCTTCAAATTTGCCCGCCGTTGTTGGCTCCCTTCCCGCTCGATATTTGGGAAGAGGACCAGGGCCTCTATAAATAGGACTAGCCACCACAGTAGAAAGGAGGGACGGAGCCTGAGCAGTTCGTCGAATCCTCACACCACAAGTTCATACGCACAAGAACACCTCAACCTCAGGAGGCTGTTCTTCCCTTGTACTATTCATCATCAGCCCAAGAGGCAATCCACCACCACCACACTGGAGTAGGTTATTACACCACATCGGTGGCCCAAACCAGTATAAACCCCGTGTCTTTCTGTGTTGCGGATTTGTCAAGTTCGTCCGCAAGATCTTAGCGAGCCGGAGTGTAGATCGGTAGGAGGGAAAGACTTCGCGCGCACCACAGTGTTCGAACCTTAAGGGTTTGCCGGAACCCCACATCCGACATGAGCCACCAAGTTCAGTTGACATAGCCACTGCCAGAAACCCTAAGTTCGGTCTCACCGATAGGATCTCGGTCTCACCGAGATGGGCTTGCAAACTCTCTGTTGTCTGTTGCAATTGTTTCGGTCCCACCAAGATTTGCAACCGGCCCCATCGAGTTTGCTTGGCCAACATTCTGTTTCACTTATGACCCAAATCGGTCCCACCGAGTTTGAGTAATCGGTCAAACCGAGTTTTGGATTTACCCTAACCCTAGCACATCGGTCCCACCGAGTTGATCAAGTCGGTCCCAACAAAATGCCTAACGGTCACATTATGAACCAAATCGGTCCGACCGAGTTATCTGAATCTGTCCCACCGAGTTTGGTGATTTGTGTGTAACGGTTAGATTTTGTGTGGAGGCTATATATACCCCTCCACCCACTCTTCATTCATGGAGAGAGCCATCAGAACATGCCTACACTTCCAATACATATTTTCTGAGAGAGAACCACCTACAATTGTGTTGAGGTCAAGATATTCCATTCCAACCACATAAATCTTGATCTCTAGCCTTCCCCAAGTTTCTTTCCACTAAAATCTTCTTTCTACCAAATCCAATCCTATGAGACAGAGTTGAGTGTTGGGGAGACTATCATTTGAAGCACAAGAGCAAGGAGTTCATCATCAACACACCATTTGTTACTTCTTGGAGAGTGGTGTCTCCTAGATTGGCTAGGTGTCACTTGGGAGCCTCCGACAGGATTGTGGAGTTGAATCAAGGAGTTTGTAAGGGCAAGGAGATCGCCAACTTCGTCAAGATCTACCCTAGTGAGGCAAGTCCTTCGTGGGCGACGGCCATGGTGGGATAGACAAGGTTGCTTCTTCGTGGACCCTTCGTGGGTGGAGCCCTCCGTGGACTCACAAGAACCGTCACCCTTCGTGGGTTGAAGTCTCCATCAACGTGGATGTACGATAGCACCACCTATCGGAACCACGGATAAAAAATCTCCGTGTCTCCAAATTGCGTTTGCACACTCCAATCCCATCTCTTTACATTCTTTCAACTTGCACGCTTTACTTTCCGCTTCTCATATACTCTTTGTGTGCTTGCGAGTTTGCTTGATATATTGTGAATGTTTAAACTTGTACTCAAACTCCACATCAACTAAAGGAAACAAAAAACTGCAACTTTTCTTGATTAGAGTCTATTCACCCCCCTCTAGACACCTCTTCTCGATCCTTTCAATTGGTATCAGAGCTTTGGTATCCATTGCCTTGGTTTAAACACCTTTGGAGGAAGATGGATGTGTCTACTTTGGGCAGTCTTAGACGTAGAGTGCCTATTCTTGATGGAGAATATTTTCATGAGTGGAAAAATGAAATGCTTGAGATTTTCAATGAATATCATTTGAACAAGTACATTACTAGCCCTTGTGCACCTCATATTGATCCTTTGCATCCTACACCCGAAGAGGATCTTGACATGATTCACAATCTTAGAACCATAAATCTTATCATTAGAGGATTGCCCAAAAATTTGATTGCTAGTTTACCTACTCTTGATTGTGCCTATACCATATGGAGATTTCTTGAGGAACGATTTCCAAATTATTCCTTGAAAAATTTAGACAAAATTCTCCATAAGTCTATTGCCTTGAGTAAAATGAATTCAAGTGATCCTTGCTTTGGTGATTGTTTATTTGAGCTTACCAATGTCATGTGTGCCATAGGAGATGTTGGGATAATTAGTAGTATTATTTCCGAAGCTATTAGAATTCATAAAGATTATCATAGAAATGATCACTTGTCTAATGAATTACCCTCTCTAGGAATTGATCAATCACAAGATGATGTTGAACATGGATACTATGATGAGGATGATGATAGTGACTATGATCTTGATGATGCGATGAGACACTTTGGTCTTATGGCAAATGTCCGCGGCTACATGG
This sequence comes from Aegilops bicornis, assembly GCA_021605145.1. Lineage (NCBI taxonomy): Eukaryota > Viridiplantae > Streptophyta > Magnoliopsida > Poales > Poaceae > Aegilops > Aegilops bicornis. The sequence goes on from CM038670.1 coordinate 346,185,226, forward strand.
CCGGAGGAAAGGAATGGGTCCTTGATAGTGGATGTACTAATCATATGACCGGAGATAAAGATATGTTCCGTGAGCTTGCTGAGAACGACAGCCCTCGAAAATATGTCACTTTTGGTGATAACTCAAAGGGTAAGGTGGTTGGCCTTGGTAAGGTGGCCATCTCACATGATAGTTCCATACAAAATGTCATGCTCATTGAATCTCTTGGGTACATTTACTTTCAGTTTCTAGACTTGCTGATTTTGGCTTCAATGTCCTATTCACCGAAGTAGATTGCCAAGTGTTTTGTAGAGACAATCGTAAAATGGTCTTTACCGGTATACGTGGAGGTGATCTTTACATTGTTGATTTCACTAAAAAGGCTCAACCTAGAACTTGCTTAATTGCTAAATCTTCTAAGGGTTGGCTGTGGCATAGAAGGCTAGGCCATGTGGGTATGCGAAATCTTGATAAGCTTATTAAAGGTGATCATATCCTTGGTGTAAAAGATGTCATATTTGACAAGGATAGACTTTGTAGTGCTTGTCAGGCAGGGAAACAAGTTGGAGGAAGTCATCGCGTGAAGAACATCATGACCACGAGAAGACCACTCGAGCTACTTCACATGGATCTCTTTGGTCCAAATGCCTACAAGAGTCTCGGTGGTAACTCGTTTGGACTAGTCATAGTTGATGATTTTTCAAGATTTACGTGGGTGTTCTTTCTTGATGACAAATCGCAGGTCCAAAAGATCTTCAAAAACTTCGCTAGGAAGGCCCAAAATCAATTTGATGTGAAGATCAAGAAGGTTTGGAGCGACAACGGAACGGAGTTGAAGAACGCAAATGTGGTTACCTTTATTGACGAAGAGGGGATTTCACATGAGTTCTCGGCTACGTACACACCTCAACAAAATGGAGTCATTGAGAGGAAGAACCGGACTCTTATTGAGATGGCAAGAACGATGCCTGATGAGTACAAGACTCCAAAACACTTTCGAGCGGAAGCGGTTGAGACAGCTTGTCATGCAACAAATCGCTTGTATATTCACAAGCTACTCGGCAAGACGGCATACGAGCTCCTCACCGGCAACAAACCCCAAGTTGGATACTTTCGAGTATTTGGCTCAAAATGCTACATTCTTGATAAGCATCATCGTTCTAAATTTTCTTCTAAATCTCATGAAGGTTTTCTACTTTGTTATGGCTCAAACTCTCACACTTACCGTGTCTACAACAATTTCACCCGAAAGGTTGAAGAGACGGTAGATGTGAAGTTTGATGAATCTAACGGCTCTTAAGTAGAGCAATTGCCAATTGATGTAGGGGACAAAGACCCTTCGGAAGCAATCCAAGACTTGCCTATTGGCAAGATTTGTCCAACGGAGGTGAAGGAGAGTACCTCGTCAGTCCAAGTGGAAGCTTCTACCTCACAACAAGGTGAACCAAGAATTGATACGGAAGCATCCACAAGTGGGACATACCAAGACGAAGAAAATGAGGAAGCACACCAAGATGAACATTAACAACCTCCTTCTCCACCACGGCAAGAGAATGACAACGTCAACAATGAAGAAGGCCAAGAAGAAGAACAAGATGAAGAAGATGTTCCACCCCGAGCCAAGCCAAAGCTCCCATGAGTTCGAGCAAGAATCGCCAAAGATCATCCCATCGAGAAAATCTACAATGATATCCAAACCGGGAGAATCACTCGCTCTAAAACTCGTTTAGCTAACTTTTGTGAACATTACTCATTCATCTCTAGAATTGAACCTATGAAGGTTGAAGAAGCATTGGAAGATCCGGATTGGATTAACACTATGCATGAAGAGCTACACAACTTTGAGAGAAATCGAGTATGGACATTGGTCGAGAAGCCCGACAACAACCACAACATCATTGGCACCAAATGGGTGTTTCGCAACAAGCAAGATGAAGATGGTCAAATCATCCGCAACAAAGCACGCCTAGTCGCCCAAGGCTACACTCAAGTCGAAGGTATGGACTATGGTGAGACATATGCTCCCGTTGCTCGACTTGAGTCCATTCGCATCTTACTTGATTATGCTAATCACCATGATATCACCTTGTACCAAATGGTCTAAATGGTGAAATTGAGGAGGAAGTTTATGTTAAGCAACCTCCCGGATTTGTCAATCCTAAGAAACCTAATCATGTCTACAAACTTCACAAAGCCCTTTATGGTCTTAAACAAGCTCCTAGAGCGTGGTATAAATGCTTGACCAAGTTCCTTATTAAAAAGGCTTTGAAATTGGTAAAATTGATTCTACCCTTTTTACTACAAGGGTCAATGGAGAGCTATTTGTGTGCCAAATTTATGTTGATGATATCATATTTGGTTCAACTAACCCTCATTTTAGTGAGAAGTTTGGAAAGCTAATGTCGGAGAAGTTTGAGATGTCTATGATGAGTGAACTCAAATTCTTTCTTGGTTTGGAAATCAAGCAAACTAAGGAAGGTACCTTTATCTCTCAAACAAAGTACACCATGTACTTATTCAAGAAGTTCAATATGCAAGAATGCAAAGGTATGACTACACCCATGCCTACTAGTGGACATCTTGATTTGACCAAAGATGGTGAACCGGTTGATCAAAAAGTTTACCACTCTATGATTGGTTCATTGTTGTATCTATGTGCCTCTCGTCCCGATATTATGCTAAGTGTGTGCATGTGTGTGTGATATCAAGCCGAACCTAAAGAATGTCATCTTAAGGCTGTGAAAAGGATAGTGAGATACTTAATACATACACCAAATTTTGGCATTTGGTATCCTAAGAGGTCTTCCTTTGATCTTGTTGGCTACTCTGATTCGGACTATGCCGGAGACAAGGTTGATAGAAAGTCCACTTAGGGTACTTGTCAATTTCTTGGTAGATCTCTTGTGTCTTGGTCCTCCAAGAAACAAAACTCGGTATCCTTATCCACAGCCGAAGCAGAATACATTGCCGCTGGTTCATGTTGTGCTCAATTACTTTGGATGACCCAAACTCTTAAAGATTATGGGATATATGTGGAACATGTTCCATTGTTGTGTGACAATGAAAGTGCTATTAAGATTGCTCACAATCCCGTGCAACATTCTCGAACTAAACATATTGAAGTTCGTCATCATTTCATTCGAGACCATGTTGCCAAAGGGGACATTAATCTTAAGCATGTTCGCACCGATCAGCAATTAGCGGATATATTTACCAAACCACTTGATGAGAAAGTCTTTTGCCGTTTAAGAGGTGAATTGAACATCATTGATGCTTCAAACTTGGAGTAGGAACTCCATTTGGATACATGCAAGGCATGAGTCTTTGACTAATCCTTGATATTTCTTTCATGATGCTATCTATATGTCTTGGATACTTTTGCACCCTTGCATGCTATCTAACTCTTGTAGGTACTTGGATGAAACTAAATTCATGAGATTGCAACTTACTCATATCTTGAGAAATCTCTACGTCACCAATTCTCTATACAATGGTGGTTGAAGTCAAGGAAGCACTAAACCCTCAAATATATCCTTTGACTCATTCTATGTTAAATCTTATGATTGTCATTTCGGATACACAAGTGATCTTCCTTGCAAAATTAACCCATGTAGGTAGATGAACTCAAACTCCAAGTGGTGCTCCCAACTCTTGATGAGCCACATCAACCTTGAGCAACCCACACAAGTTCAACTACATGATCAAGATCAACACCACCACCCAAGGTATGTTATTCCATCTTAGAGAAGCTTTACTCCAAATCATGGGGCGAAGAAACTCAACAAGATGTGAATACATCAAGAAGCTTAAACTAAAAATGGTGACCCTATTTTGAGCTTAAATGATGAGTACGACCAAAGATCAAGTGATCTCACTTGACTCCTAAGTCAATATACTCTAACATAGGTGACTTTGTCACCGCCAACATCTAGATGAAGTTCTCTTGTGTTTCCCCGTACCTCTTGCATTTCTCTCATGCATATGTGTTTCCCCTTTCAAAAAAAACTTCATCTAGATCTTTTCTTCTCTTTTCTTTTCTGTTCTGCATTTTCTACATCCAATTCATTGCAAATCTTTCAGCTAATTCCTTGCAAATCCTTGTGAGATCTTAATTGCCTAGTGAGCTGAGGTGACAAGTGTTTTCTCTGTAATGAACTCGGTCACACCGGTTTGTTTCCTTCAGTCCAACTAAGATCTTTCGGCGCCACCGAAGCACACAAGTCGGTGCCACCGATTTCACTATAGGAAAAAGACAGCTTGCCACTTATTCCTGCATTCATTCTGCTCCAGCTCCACTCTGATTCTTGTCTTCTACCAACATCACATTCAACTTGCTTTGTGACTCAAGGACCAAACCCTTCTGCAATAGCACAAAAATCCAGAAGAGCCCTTCTTGGAAATTGATGTCAAAGGGGGAGAGAGAGATCACATCAAAGCTCTATGCTTAATCATTTCTATAGGGGGAAAGGATACTCAGGGGGAGTGTGTAAGAAACCCCAGATGCTTGGTGTTCAAGAGGAGAGAAGTTACATGTCTTTAAGAGGGGAAAGACATGTTCATATTTGATCATATTTGATTACTTGCATTTAGCTCAAGCTTTGTTGTTTTTTTCCTTTTGCTCTGATTTTCTGTTCCCTATCTTCTCCCAATATCCCAATGCAAGATTCAGGGGGAGCAAGACATCTAAGGGAAGGAAATGTCTGATTTTATGGCATATCTTTACCTTTGGGGACATGTCTATACCCAATGGGGTACTCAGTACTCACTCTCTACATGTCATCCCAGTCTTGGTTCTCTTGTGGTTTGTTTTGTTTGCTCTGGCTAGTAGGTGTATCTGTGTTGTCTAACCTTGTTTACTCAGTTTTATTCCTTCCCAAGCCAACTCAAGACCACAAGGTAAGTATATGCATCATAGTCATGTGTATGAGGATTTCTTGCTGATGTACATACTGTTTGCAAGAAGGACTCATGGGCATGAAGGTACATTTCCTATATTCACATCATTTGCTCTCATGCATATAGCCAAGATACATGTAACACATGGATTACTCTGTCATGCTTATGCATTCACATGCTCCTATGTTTCATATTTATATGATTGCATACATGTAGGGGGAGCCTATGCATGATTTTCCAAAGCTTTACTTGTTGCTCTCTATATCTTTATCTAAAGCTTTGATGTATGTTTTCATCAATTACCAAAAAGGGGGAGATTGAAAGCACAAGTGCTCCCTGAGTGATTTTGGTAATTAATGTCAATATATCTCTTGTTGGACTAATGCTTCTACCTAGTATGTTTCAGATAAGTTAAGCAATGGAGTGGCATGGACAAGAGGATGTGGAACCCCTTCAAGATGCTAAGGACAAAGGATTGGCTCAAGCTCAAAGCTCAGGACTCTACATTTTCTATTTAGTGATCCAAGATCACATTGAGTCCATAGGAAAATCCAATACTATTAAGAAGGGATGAGGTGTTGCTTAATGGTTGCTTGCTCAAAGTGCTTAGTGATATGCTCCAAAGCCCTCAACTACTTTCTCACATCCACATATGTCCCAAACCAAAAGTCCAACTCGGCCCCACCTATTCTTTCCATCCGGAGCCACCGAGTTCAGTTGACATAGCCACTGCCAGAAACCCTAATCAGTTCCTTCTCACCGAGAGGATCTCGGTCTCACCGAGATGGACTTGCAAACTCTATGTTGTCTGTTGCAATAGTTTCGGTCCCACCGAGATTTGCAACCGGTCCCACCAAGTTTGAGTAATCGGTCAAACTGCGTTTTGGATTTACCCTAACCCTAGCACATCGGTCCCACCGAGTTGATCAATTCAGTCCCACCGAAATTCCTAACGGTCACATTATGAACCAAATCGGTCCGACCGAGTTCTCTGAATCGGTCCCACCGAGTTTGGTGATTTGTGTGTAACAGTTAGATTTTGTGTGGAGGCTATATATACCCCTCCACCCACTCTTCATTCGTGGAGAGAGCCATCAGAACATGCCTACACTTCCAATACATATTTTCTGAGAGAGAACCACCTACAATTGTGTTGAGGTCAAGATATTCCATTCCAACCACATAAATCTTGACCTCTAGCCTTCCCCAAGTTGCTTTCCACTAAAATCTTCTTTCTACCAAATCCAATCCTATGAGATAGAGTTGAGTGTTGGGGAGACTATCATTTGAAGCACAAGAGCAAGGAGTTCATCATCAACACACCATTTGTTACTTCTTGGAGAGTGGTGTCTCCTAGATTGGCTAGCTGTCACTTGGGAGCCTCCGACAGGATTGTGGAGTTGAATCAAGGAGTTTGTAAGGGCAAGGAGATCGCCAACTTCGTCAAGATCTACCCTATTGAGGCAAGTCCTTCGTGGGCGACGACCATGGTGGGATAGACAAGGTTGCTTCTTTGTGGACCCTTCGTGGGTGGAGCCCTCCGTGGACTCGCGCAACCGTCACCCTTCGTGGGTTGAAGTCTCCATCAACGTGGATGTACGATAGCACCACCTATCGGAACCACGGATAAAAAATCTCTGTGTCTCCAAATTGCGTTTGCACACTCCAATCCCATCTCTTTACATTCTTGCAACTTGCATGCTTTACTTTCCGCTGCTCATATACTCTTTGTGTGCTTGCATGTTTGCTTGATATGTATTGTGAATGTTAAACTTGTGCTCAAACTCCACATCAACTAAAGGAAATTAAAAACTACAACTTTTCTTGGTTAGAGTCTATTCACCCCCCTCTAGACACCGCTTCTCGATCCTTTCAAAAGGGATAAGTGTCAAGGTTGCAGCAAGCAGCTAAGCATTGTATGGTGGCTAACTTACGAGTACAAGAATAAGATGAGAATCTACGCAACAGTCGCAAACTAGTAATGACCAAGAAGTGATCCTGAACTACTTATGTTCAAACATAACCCAATCGTGTTCTCTTCCCGATCTTCGTCGAAAAGAGACAGTCATAGTTGTGCATGCGGTTGGTGTATTTTAATCCGGATCTGGTGTCAAGTTCTCTACAACCGGATATAAAAAACTCCCATCTACCACATAACCGCGGGTACGACTCTCGAAAGTTTAAACGCTGCAGGGTGTCCCAATTTAGCCCATGACAAGCTCACGATCCACGGAGAGAATCCTTCATCTCGGGACCCTCCGATCAAACTCGGAATCCCGATGCACAAGACATTTCGACAATGGTAAAACAAAACTAGCAAGACAGCACGATGCACTGACCGATCCTGATAGGATCCGCACGTATCTCGTTCTCCGGGTACACCGGATGGGACAGACGTTGGGTTGGCTGAGACCCTGGTTGCCCAGGGGGCGCCGGGCATCACCCGGTTTGGACCAACACTCATGAGGAGCATTGGCCCAGGGGGTTGATTAAGAGACCTCGGGTGCCGGCGGGTCCCTATGCAAGTTTTAGTTGTTATTAGGTGTCACAGCCTGATTTTTGGCCCTTTTCTTTTTCATTTGATTTTCTGAGATTTTTACTTGAGTTTTCTTTTTCTATGGCTATGTGGTCTGGAAATTGGAGAAGACAACCTCTTCTTTCTTTCCAGAGTGTCTTGTCATGCTCTTATCCATCCCTAGACCTTTCCATTTCCATCTTGGACCAACCCCTATAATCTTTTCCTTGGGAATATTCATGTTTCTGTTAAAGGAATAACCCAATTTGTCCTACGTTGTGAAGCAACCTATATTTCCATCACTCCGAAAATTCCCAAATAATTCTCATAAAATGTTTGGGCCATATCTTCCTCAAATATGGCAAAATATTTCATTGGCCATGTTTCCCATCATGCTCAATTAATTCCTTCCCTATTCTGTCTTGAATGGCAGTTTGTGAAGCAAGTGCCATTTACCTTTTCCCAATTGACCCCAAACTTTTTGGACACCTTTTCGTGTCCAAATAATAAAGTCATGCCAAAATTCATCTCAATTTGCCTTGTGAGTATTCCTGAGCAATTTTTCAAAGTTCTTGTCTGAGGGAATGCATTGTGAAGGAAGTACTAGCTAGGATAACCCAAATGAGTTGAAATTTTGCATACTCATTCATGTGCTCATATTATCCCACTCATCCAAGGTTAAGCTCCATCCCTTGATCTATGTGAGCCCAGGATCAAATATTTTGCTTCTGTCAAAATTTTCAGCTTGTGAAGCAAGTATATTTTACCTTGCTCCAATATGGCTGAAAATTTTCCAGGACCTTCTTTTATCCATTTAACTTATCCCCACCAATTTTAGGATGAATTCATCAAGCTAATATTCCTCTAGAATTTTTGCAAGTTTCTGTCCAGAGGAGATGTTTGTGAAGCAAGTACCATTTTGGTTTATCCATTTGGTATGAAATTTTTACAGCATCTTCATATGGCCAGGTAACACTGCCATGCCAAATTGCAGCTCAAGTGGCTTCTTCATTTGAGTGCATCATTATAATCTCTATTCTGGACCATTTTGGTCAGTTGCAAAGCAACTATGTTATATATTGTTCCATTTCCTTCCAAACTTCACAGGATTCTTGTCCATCCTATCCTAAACACCCCAGACAACTCATTTGGCTCCAAGCCCTTCGATGTTGATCACTGTAACCTGATTCAGTTTGATACAACAAACTTCAGTGGAGTAATCCCATCGATCCAGAGCCCCTCTGCTTGATCCATCACCTCCCTCAGGCTCAGTGATGCAGGGACTAATCACCAAACATCTCACGGCAGCCTCTGGAGTCTTCTTGATGCCAGCCGGCACGGTGACCACCGTTTTGGCATGCACTGGCCGCGTCCAGAGCATCTTCTTCCTCGGGGCCCTCCTCTGCTTAGCGTCTCAATGAGCACGGGCATGTCTAGCGTGTTCTCCGCATCGTCGCCGTCCTCCTGGAGCCATCTCCCCCACCGTTTATTTCCCCGGTGAGCCGTCACCGTCACCGCATAGTTCCGGCCCGTGACCGCGTCATCTTCCTCGGCCGTGTCCTCTTCCTCCTCGTGTCCCAGAGCGCCGCTCATCTCCATGAGCCTCTGCCACTCGTCCTCTTCCCCCTCGTCGTCTTCCCGGGCCTCCCGTGACCTCTACGGCCGATAGAGCCTCGGCCGGACGTGCACGGCGGCACCCGGCCACGGCCTCCCTCGGCTGATTATAAATAGCCCCCCCCCCGACCTCGTCCGAGCACACCACCAGCCTCCCCACCCTCCTCTGGTCCCGCCTAGCCACTAGCCCGAGCCGAAGAAGCTCTCGTCCCCCCTGGCCGCCATGGCCACCGCTGTTAGCCGGCTAAATTCGGCCGACCCGAGCCCTCCCCCTCCTCTTGGCCACCACCAGAGACCTCCACCACACCCCTAGAGCCTCCCCGCTGCTTCCCTCCTCCTCTGGTAGCCCTTGGCCGCGATGCCTCCATCTCCACCGGAGTCCAGGCCCTCGTCGCTCCGGTCCTCCTAGGCGTCCGTGTCTAGCTTGGATGGAGGCGGCGTCCTCTCCCGAGCTCGTCAGTGGTCGCGGCGCCCCGAACGATGGCCGGAGACGGCCAGGCGAGCGCCGGCGCCGGTGGCCTCCTCTTCTCTATGAGCCAACATCGGGGGAGAAGGAGGAAGAAGGAGGGAGGAGAGAGAGAGAAGGAGGTGGGATCCACCTGGCAGCGAGACAAGGCCCCAGACCCGCCTCTGCCAGCGTGGCAAGTGGAAGCGCAATCTCACCTAATAAGCTTCCGTTTCAGTGAAAGCGTAAAGCGCTCGGCTTCGGCCAAAAGTATGCTTTCACTGTCCCGAAAGCGTTTCCAGGAATGCGCTTTCAGTTTTTCTGTTTTGGCCCAATCTGTAAATATTTCTATTACAGTAGGTCCCTAGCAGAAAACCCCTCCTAACTTTTTGCTCGTAACTCCGATTGAGGTAAATCCTAAGCCTACTTCTTCGTCTCGTCGAGCCCAATCTGTTCATATCATTTTCACTATGTGTTCACATTTTGAAAATGGCCATATTACCCTTGCCCCTAATCAGCCCCCTCTGAGAGAGAATCTTTTCCGGCGAATCTTTCCGCGGCTTCACTGCACCTCTTCCTGGAGCCTCCTTCATCCCCAGGCAAGCCACAACATCCATTTGCATGATGGTCATGTAGTAGCATTGTTTCTTAAATAACTGTCTGTTTGTTTTGCTACTGCTATCGTTGTTTCGGTTATGCTATGGATCTATGTTTACTTTCATGATATGTTTTTTTGTGCACCTGGTTATCATGTACTAGTTGCTAGTATTTCTGTCGTATGTCATGTTTGGTAGTATTACATGTTGGTGTTAATCATGTACTTCGAAGCGTGACTATCATCTGCTGCCGAGTACCATGATTATGCATGTTCCTTTGCATCTAGCCGGTTATATGCTTACTTGGTAGTATTTTTGATATGTTATTGCATGGTATTTATTTATGAGGCTAGTAGTAATGCTATTCTCGTAGGTAATGTTGTGCTCGTTAGTATGCCATGCTCATTCGGACATATGATTCATTATAGCTATGCTCGATGATTATGTTGCACCTCTATGCTTATGTTGATATCATGCTCATGCATTGTAGTCGCATCATGTTATTTTAATATGACTCAGCTTATTGCATTCAAGTTTAACCGGACTTAAATGAACTTGAAAAACTGTTGGCTGAGTCATGGCGCCACCATATCGAGCTGACCAGTGCAACCACATTTGCCTTTTATGGGAAGGGCCTAACTGGGTCTATTTTCATGCCTCTCGCCGGTACCTCCAACGAGGGAAGGTTATGCTCGGGCGCTGCCCTGATTAGGTAGGACGGCATACGTCTTGTGTGGCCATTGTTGTTGTAAGGATCCATGTCCCCGTTTGGGACCGTTGTTTGTTTGCCACGACGGTGACCGTTGATGCCTTTGGTAGTCACGAGGCCACCCATGACTTAGCCCACAGGGGAGTTTGTCGGAGTGGCCGAGAGAGTGTCATGGCAGTAGATCGGTTTTGTCGGAACGCCTTTGGTCCACCCGAATGGGAGTGCGAGGCCATGGGTTCCTTGGTGTGGGTACAGTGTGCCAACCTCTGCAGAGTGTGCATTAAATTTATCGATAGCCGCGGATAAGGGCCCAGTTTGTAGTCATTCACACTGTGGGTCAACAGTAATAATAATAATGTGCTTAATAACAACCCTGGTTCGATGGTGAGAGACATTGGTTGATCTTTATGTGATCGTGAGATGATCACCGTGGTATCGAGGATACCGGGTTGTTGGATACTTGTGGTGTTATGCGAGAGTCAAGGGTAAAGGTCAAGCTCCTTGTGGTCACGTAATGATTACTACGGTATGGTAATATCAAGCTTGATTGGATCCTGAGATGATCATGTGATGTCCGTGATGGTAAGCTTATGCATGTGATGGTCACGAGGTAACCTGAGCAGAGTAAGTTGGTGCATGATAGCGTTATCATGTTGCATGCTAGTATCATTATGTTCGTATGTTCATGCCTTGCTCGTATTATTCCAGCTGTATCATGTTCATCTTGTTCATGCTATGATTGATCTGATAGTATCATGTTAATCCTTGTTATCCTGTAATTGCCATGATGTTGTCTGTCTTGATTGCTCTTGGTTGCTGTGAGCTTGCAAGTACATTCAATGTACTGACCTGGCGTGTCATGCCAGCCTGCAGGTCATGTCAGATTTGATTGCTTGCTTGCCGTGGATTCCTTGTTTGCGAGCTAGGATAAGCAATCCAGCCAGAGTCCCTGCGGAGTGGAGTTCATCACCATCGTCACTGTTCCGCTGCTAGAGTTATTCTGCTGCATCGTGTTGTTCTGCTGCTTGGATGGAACAACCATGGCAGGCATAGTGTCACCGTGCCGATGTAATCCCCCTTGTACCCACATAGCTTGTAATAAAGAGCTGATTTGTTCTATGCTAAGCAGCGCCGTATTCCAGAAGACTTCTCCTTGATCTCTGGGCTGGAACACGGGGCGTTCCGGTTTCTCTGAGCCGGGGTGCCACATGCTTGGTATCAGAGCAGGTCCGGTTGTAGGACGCCCTAGCCCGCGCGAGCGTTTGAAAGCGGTAGTATAGAGTCCAGTTGGTTTCACTGGTACGCATCAGTGCTATACAAACGGTTTCTAACCCCTTTCTGCGAAGGCGTTCGGAACCGTCGCCAAGTGAGTGATGGCGATAGGGGGTCCTTCCCACACGACCCAGAAACTGTTGGGGATATTCCCTCCTGGAACACACACTCGGCAAAATGAGGTCGTGTGCGACCGGCGAGCGCTCAAATACGGAAATACGTACAGTAGAGCTAAAAAAATTACAATTATACATGCGAAATTGTTTCCAGTCGCAAGTACATCCCACACAGTCAGTCCCCGCCAAATGTTTTCGTTCATATGTACATCCCACATAGTCGCTCCAAGGAAAACATTTCCGTTCACAGATACATCACACACAATTTTCCCCGTTAAATTGTTTGTGATAGCGTTGCCATTGCACATGATATTAGCAATTTTATCATTTGCGTTATTGAATGCATCACACACGGTGCATAGAAGAAACTATGTGGCAAAGGTTGTCCATCACACACAGTTTTTATGTGGTAAACGTTTGCGCAAGGTGGCCTAACGCAAACAGTTTTCAAGAGGATGTCGTGTGTGCAGTGGAGATTGATCGCACACGAAGTGGATCCTAGAAACGTTTCTGATCTCCACGTCTATCGCAGAAGTTTCGCTTTCGCAAACCGTGTGTAGTGTGATTGCTAATTAATTCCCAATTAATCCCTAATTTAAAAATCACATGTTTTGAATTTGAAAGTAGGCAATCACTTATTTCATATCCAACCATGTTTATTACAAATATAGGTTCAACCACGAATGCATAATTCGATGCACAGGTACATATACTAAAGAACTACAGAAGCACCAAGTAAAGAATGATGAACCATAGTTGTACTAAAGACTGTAAAGAGAGAGGTGAAAGACATTCTGGTCGCTGGGGAAGGTGAAGTGGAGCGCCCATATTGTGCCCTCCTCCATGCGTAATGCACACACGACTCTAGGCCAACCCCTTGTGATGGCTGCCCGTCCATCCTTCATTGTCTTCATTACGACTCCTCGATGCTCATTGTAGTCTGGATGAAATACTTTAACCTTCATTGTGTGCCCACCTATCATGTACTTTGCGAGGTAATCTTGAGTGAACTGCTTCGGGAACCACTGCGAACGAAAAAGATTCAGACATTGTTGTCTAACAACTCATTATGGGCAGTAAAAACAGAAGGTTGCCGAGTTTGTAGTTACCATCCTACAACTCAATGTTGTGTTGGATAGAGCATAACAAATAATTTGCTTGCCACCATTCGTATCTTTTTGCTAATAATCCTTATCAGTTTCCTCACTTGATGCTTGTTCATGAATATCTCATTGCCCCATCACTACTGCAGGTTGCTGCTAACGCGACACTACGATCAGAGACCCTTTGACGAAATTGTGTGCGATGCATTAATCGCAAAAGGTGGTGTAGAAAAACCGTCCAAAAAGGTGCAAAACGTTTGCGATGGAGGATGCATCAAACACGATTCAGATTATAGTTGCGTGTGCGATGCTGGGCATATGGTTAAGTTCAATTAACTGTTTGTGACGTGGCAGAACAAAAGAAACGGGCAGCCAAATGAAGGCGTGTGCGATATACGGCTTACGGTTCACTCGGATGAACTGCTTGTGATTAGGCAACACAAAAGAAACGGTCAGCCAGATAAAGGTGTGTGCGATATATGGCATGCGGTTCACTCGGATGAACTATTTGTGTTGAGCCATGAGAACATAAACGGTTCAATATATCAAGATGTGTGTGATACGCGACAAATAGGTCTGTAATAAGAAATGTGCGCAAAGACCGATAATAACACAAACGATTGCTTCTAATAAGACGTATGTGATACGATATGTCTACACAACATCTATTGGCCATTCGGCGACGGGCGGTCATCCGGGTACACCATAAGGATGCGAAGAGGGCATCCTATATCAGCAAGGACTAACTGTTCCACCAGTAGCTCATCTAAAAGAACTCTCAAGTTAACTATGCTCAGGCTGGAGTAGGCATGAGATGGGTGACCGGATGGGAAGTTGTCTTGATGTTAATCCCACTGATGGGATGTATCTTAAATGTCCATTAAGGACATTTATGACACATCCCATCAGTGGAATTAACCTCAAGGTCCTTGTTTTGTTTTTGTTTTTGTTTTCTAACACATGTTAAAGAAGGTCTACCACATTACTTTTTGACAATGTGCGATTGAGGGCATATGCTTCAGTAGGATTAACTGTTTGTGATTAGCCAGTAGAAAAGAAACGCCAAGTAAGCGGCCGAGAAAGCATGCCCACATTACGCCGTCCGGGAATAGTGCCGCACTTAGAATTTATACAACCGTCAATAAATTTCTAGCCCGCGTCCCGTCACATTCCAAATTGCAAACCTGTTCACACCGATCAAAACCTAAACGGTTTCCAACTTAGGAGTGTATTCATACTCGGTTATAAATACTACTACTCCAAGATCACTACACATTCCTCCTCAACTCCTCATCCACAAAAACAAACAAGTCATTCATCATCGTTCCCTTGCGTGTGCCATGGCCAGCGTGAGTTCTGGGTCGAGAGATTGCCACCAAGGAGAGACTAGCATGGAAGCGGAAGCACGAGAGATGTCCTGCCTCACCCCGAAAGCAGACGACATGTCCCGCCATGCGGCCGTAGCAGCAGAGAGGTCCCGCCGCGCCGCCTAAGTAGCACGGAGGTCCCGCCGCACCGTCGATGCAGCAGACTGGTCCCGCCGTGCCGCGGAAGCAGAAGAGATATCCCCCGCGCCGCGAATGCAGCAGAGATGTCCTCCTGTGCCGCGGCGGCCTGGGAAAATGTCTCGCGGGCAGGCGAGGACTCTTACAGGTGCATGCATGTGATTGTCCATAGCCAGATGGATCAGATCTGTGGCTGGGCGAGGTTGCAATACGACATGAAAGACTCTTTTGAACAGGCTACCGGTGTCATCCGGTAACTAAATGAGAGCAATGCGGAGCTCCGGGCCGAGCGCGACCTGCTGAGGGCGAAGATCGTCGGAAGTGCGGAGCAGCAGGAGGAGACCACTGCCTTGTTGAAGAGGACCGACGTCATCGTCGAGAAACTTATGGACGAGAATGCCATGCTGCGCATCGAGCACAGAAGGTTGGTGGAGGAATCTGTGGATGCTCTCAAGCAGCATCTTGAGGACAAGAAAGAGCTCATTGCCGCTCGCAGTGGAGAGTAGTTCCCGCGGCCTGCATCAACGCATCAAGAAAGTAGAGATCAGCGCCAGATCATTGCCTTCCTTCTTCTTTTGCCCTTGTGTATTTCGGGCGTTGCGGCATGTGGATTTTTTTAATTATGTTCCTAAATATGTAAGACAATTTGTCACAGCCCTAGAATACCAGAGTGAAATAGTTGCATCTGCACTCCTGCATCATGTCTAAAATTTCTGAAAGTTGAATTGAGGTTTGTTGAAACCCTTAGAAACCAGTTAAAAAATAATAAACATTTAATTCTCATCAAATGAGTCCTAGGAAATGTTCCTATTACTTTGTGAAAATATTGGTAAGAGGTAAAATTCAAACCAATACTTTTGGAATCACAGAAATATTTATTCGGGGCCTTTGAATTAAATCAATGACATATTTGAGTTGGATTTATTTCTGTTATATAAGAAATAAAGTTCAAATATTTTTGTAAGTTGCCTGTGACCTTGGACTAGTTTCTGAGCTCACATAACAATTTACAGAAAGTTTAAAAAATGATTTGATGTTTTAAATCAAATCAAAACAAAATACAGAGAAATAGAAAAGAGAATTTTTTTGAGACATAAATAGAAAAGAGAAATTAAAGACAGAAAGCACAGAGAGAGAGAAACCCACCTGGACCTTACCTGGCGGCCCAGCTGTTGGCCCAGCCCACCAAGGCACCAACCCACCTTGCCAGTCGTCTCCTAGCTTACGCCAGAGGGCGACACTGTCGACAAGTGGCAGCTTAGGAGGCCTCCACCTCCCTTTCAGACCGGGCGGCCTCCCCTCGAGCCTATCCGCGCATGGAGACTTCATGCAACCTCCTCCCTCCTTACCCACTCCTCTTTGGCTCTGTGCCTCTCCCCTAGCGCCAAATCCGAGCAGCCCCGAGAGAAACCGCCGGCCACCATTGCCGCCAGTGCGCCCACCACCGTTCTCGTGCCAAACCACCATGGCCTTTAACACCGCAGATGAGTACCACATCAGCTCGCCGAAGATTGAGTCCCCGGATGACCTGCAGCTACGCCACCATCGCCGTCTTTGCCGCCTCGGCCGTCGAACGTCATCCTCAAATTCGCCGGCTACGGAGCGTCCCCGCCCTCTCCTTCCTGTCCATTCAAACCCTGGTGAGCCCCCGGTAAAGACCTCTCTAATCCCCTGGCCTCGTACACCCCCTAGCTAGATTTCCCACCTTGGCCGAGCGCCGCCATCCGCCATGGCCGGCAAGTTTCGCACTCCTGAGCTCCCCCGCTTGTAGCCGAGCATACCAACACACTCAATGCATTTGTAGGAGCCCAAAACATCCAACCGCTGCTCCTACCGTGGTTTGTGGCGTCCTTCGATCGATGCCCAAACTCGGGCCACCGCCGCGAGCTCGCTTCCAGCGAGCTCGAGCCACCCTACGCCCCCTGCTGCCTCCGTTGGATGCGCGGGAGGAAGGGCTACAGCCTGGTGTCCTTAGCGCGCCAAACCACTGCCGGAGCAGCGTTTTCGGCGAGCGTCCGCCGCAGTTTTGGTCGGCGCCGGCCAAACTCCGGCGGGCTGACGTATGGGCCTGGCTTGCTAACAGTTTTTAGTTAGGACAAAAGTTAACACTAATTATGTTGTTATTGAGGTGGGTCACTGACCAGTGGTCCCCACTGGTCAGGTTTGACCTGGCTGACCATGGTTGACTGCTGACATCATCATGACACACTGCTGATGTCATAAATACATTTGCTGGGATTTTCTTATTTAGAAATAAATTTGAAAATTCCAGAAAATGTTTTAAACTTCAAAAAATTCACAGAAATTCAACCATAGCTCAGATTGAAATAATTTATATATGAAAAATTATCAGAAGAAAAATCCAAAGAATCTGTTTATTGCATTTTCATGCATGTTTGAATAACTTATATCTGCTGATCAGGTCAAACAAATTAAATGGCATATGAATAATCACATATGGAGTTTAAATTTGAATCTTGTGTTCAAACCAACTTCATTTAAATCGTAGCTAGCCGCATTAGCTCAAATCACAGAATATTGCCATGTCATGATCATCCATCATTTGTGGCATTGCATTGATTGTGTTCATTATCTATTTGTCCCCTCTAAGTGGACGTTGTTCCGACGTTGTGATCGTTGACACCTATGAAGAGCTATTACTATCTTTAGAAGTGCCAGGCAAGCAAAACACCTTGTTCATTCCGATACAATCCGACTCTCTCGCTCCTGCTCTCTTTTACATCATTAGGACAACAACGATTCAACTGTTACATGCTCCAGCAGTTGAACCCCTTTCATTTGCATGACCTATCATTGCCACAATAAATGGATGAAACCCACTAGCATGAGTAGGAGTTGTTTGAGCCCTAATGTGCCTAATCATTCATGCTTGTTGTCATGCCTGCTACTGCTTAGAGTTGAGTCAGGTCTGATTCATCGGGGATGAATTGGAATGTGGTGAACATGTCTTACTGTTGAGAGCTAAGTGTGCGAACACGATTTGGTAAACGTAGCGGTGAGAGGACATGTAGGAGTACATGGTGGGTTGTCTCATCGAAACGTCCTCAGGAACTGTGTTCTGTCTTTGTGATCCATGAACAGCTACTACCACACATTGGGATGCTTAATTGACTCTCTCGACTTATTAACCGCCCCTGTCCTCTATCCAGGAGTTGCAAGTAATTTCTGATGTTTGTAGTATGCCGGGGGCCGTGCGCAGCGCTGACCCGAGGGGTGGGCTGTGATTCGGTAGGCACGTGGTATGGTGTACCGGGCGCCCGTTTGGTGTCTCAGGAGTCCTACACACATTGTTCAGGGCCGTATGTGGAAACCTTGGCCAGACTCCCTACGGATGGAACCTGAATAGGCGATAAACCTGGACTAGGGACTTGTGTGGTTAGTCATGTCGTGGCCGACACCCTCGCCAGGCTTCCGCTTGAAGGTTGCCGTGATACATGACGTGTACATGGCAGTAAGTGGTGAGAGCGTGTGTGAATAAGTACACCCCTGCAGGGTTATAAATGATCTATTCGAATAGCCGCGTCCGCGGTAAAGGACCTATTGGTTGCCTATGCAGTTCATAGACAAGTGAAAGTGGATAGTCTAAAATGCACAAGATAAGCGTGAGTGCTATGGATGGCGTTCTCGTAGGGAGACAGGAGCGGATCCATAGTGGTGTATTGATATGGTGAATATGTGGAATCGTGTGCGCCACCTCAAGAGAGTTACTTGCAGTCGTAGTTTAGGATAGCCACCGAGTCAAAGCTGGCTTGCTGCAGTTAAACTCCACCACCCCCTTTGTTGATACTGATGCATATCTAGATAGTTCTGATGTAAGTCTAGCTGGGTACATTTGTACTCATGTTTACTTGATTTATGTTTTTGCAGAGAGACTTCAGTCTCACTAGTAGTTCCGCGTGGACTTCGACGTTTAGCTTGTTACCTCAGCTACGATCCCATGCCCTCGGCAGGGTCTTGTAGATAGTCAGGCTTGTTAGCCTTTTCATTATTTGTAGTTGTCTGTACTCAGACAAGTTGAGCTTCCGCTTGTGCTTGTTGCTTTTATGACTTGAATGCTGGGTCATCAGACCCATGTTTGTAATATCTGGCTCTTCGGAGCCTAATGAATAAATACTTTGAGTTGTAGAGTTTTGTTGTGATGCCATGTTGTATTTGCACATATCGAGCATATTGTGTGTATGATTTGAAATGCTTGGTATGTGTGGGATCTGACAACCTAGATGTTTATCCTTGGTAGCCTCTCTTACCGGGAAATGTCTCTGAGTGCTTCCACTGAGCCATGGTAGCTTGCTACTGCTTCGGAACACTTAGGCTGGCCGGCATGTGTCCTTCTTCGTTCCTGTGTCTGTCCTTTTGGGGAAATGTCATGCGGTGTCTACCGGAGTCCTGTTAGCCTGCTACACCGGATTCTCCAGAGTCCTGTTAGCCTAGCTGCTACAACCCGGATTCACTCGCTGATGACCGACACATTCGTTGCTGGGTCATGTATGCCTGTCCCTGTAAGTTAGTACCACTTTGGGTTTACGACTAGTCATGTCGGCCTGGGTTCTCTATCATATGGATGCTAGCGACACTATCATATACGTGAGCCAAAAGGCATGAACGGTCCCGGGCCAGGTAAGGTGGCACCCGTGGGAATACCGTGCGTGAGGCCACAAAGTGATATGATGTGTTACATGCTAGATCGGTGTGACTTAGGGGTCCTGACAGCTTTGGTATCAGAGCCTGACTGCATGTAGGATTACCAAACCAAACTGGTTGAAGTTGAGTCTAGAAATTTGTTAGTTATGTACGGGAATTGATTGGGGAAGGGAACGTAAGGGTCTTTTTACTCCTTTACCTTATGCCCTTCTAATCTGAGTCAACCTCTTCTTTTCTACGGGGATTAAGAACTAGGCTTCTCATCTTTCTATCAGGATCACGTGTTACTAATCCATAGACTTATAGGATTGATGGATTCAAGTCTCAGTTCAGTTTCTACTACTTCCGTTTGTTCATAGCTGTCCTCAGAACCTTGGTATTGTGATGGTAAGTGGCTATGCCACCATTTTCGCTGGACGTCTTAAATCTTTGAGCATTTACATCTGTTATGCTGTCCGAGTCATCACAGGTTTCCAAATAGTCTGATGCATTTGCAAATCCCTTCTTTCCGTTCCCGATGTTTCTTTGGGCCAGTTTAACCACACTAATCGGTGAGTTGAGGTACTCTATTGCCTCGACATGTATGTTTGAGCTATTATTATGACCCTAGGTGCCTTATTGAGCCACTCAGTAATCTAGCAATGCTTTGTATCCTCCGTGTGATGATTCTCGCCATTATTCTCGAAAGCATCCCGTGGTGCCATTTAGTTAGTAGGCATTCTATTTCTGGGTTCTTGAGCTCAAGATTCACTGTACCTACCTCGTTTTGGTAGTGTTTGCTTGTTCCTTTAGTTTATTAGTAACCTTTGTGATAGTCTTCGAGGTATGTGGTATATCCTTCTTCCAAATACCATGAACCGCTTATGGCAGAAGTTCTTCGTTGAACCAAAAGGTCACAATAAGAGTGCTCTTGATGAGTTCTTCATCCTATATTGGTGACTCTGCCAATTCTTCCCATTCTACATGGATTATCTAGAAGAAATATGTTGAGCTTTGTTCGACATACTAATCTATGCATCCACAACTCAGAAAGTTATATGTTCTTTGAGTTATCTTCTGACCTCTGTCTATCAGTTGATAGTCAGGAGTAGTTGTGCATCCGCGTTCGTCGATGCCTATTATTTTATAGTCCGTCAAGCCATTCTATTTCGGAATGACTAGGAGAAACAAACTCTAGTACCTTATCCATTTCCAGGATTGGGTCAAAGCAGTTGTAATCTGCAAATCAAAATGCCAACCCAGCTTCTGATTCTATTCTACCCTGTAGTATTACCCGCTTTATGTCATGAATATCATGAGAAATGCACCAACTCTTACGAATTCTTGACGCAGTGATACTTCTTGCCGTTATTGTTCATTCCTCGGTTCTCGTGTTATTGTAACCGGAATGCCAACAAGTGAATCGTGATGTGTGAAATCAATACTCCTAGCAACTGTGTTGCTTGGTAGTTAATGAACATTAACCTCATTCTTAGCCATGTTGGTTATAGAATCATCATTCTAAGATAGATTGTGTTACCTAGTCCATGTTCCCTGGTGCACTCTTCGATAAAGAGTTAGGATGGTGCCAATCCTTGCTCATGTGATCACATCATCTTGCCTGAAAAGCAAGATTGTTCTCGAGCTTAGTAACATATCAGTGGCTCATGATTTTCCGAATTTCTTCTCGGAAGTATCATTAGGTTGTCCCCTGACCGTTATGTTGAGCTCGTGATCAAGTTGTTTTTCCTAAACCACCCCTCTCCAAGAATCTGTTTGGGATACCCCTGAGCTAGTTGGTCAAGCTAAATAATAACTTGGAGAGTTGGAAGATAAAAGCTTGCCTGACTTAGTTCTTTCCAAAGGATAACTTTTGTGTGTGTGTGTCTGTGTGTGTGTGTGTGTGTGTTGAAGATAGATGATATCCTCCTCGATTGATCCTCGTGATAAGGTGTCGGACCTATTGTCTTATCCAATCCTTGGTTTGAGTATGGGTTATCATCAAATCAAATCAGAGCCAACGATGCTCGTAATGTTGTATTACTTGTGGTTGATCCCTCGAGCATACACCATTACATCTTTTGGTCTGACCAATACTATCACATTGTTCACATAATGGTGGAATTCCAGTGATATGGAAATTCTGATGAGTTGTTGTTGAGCCCATCAGCATCATTTTGTCTCATCCATGATTCATGTTGAACATCAAGCTAGTGTTGGAAACTTTTGTAAGCATTATCTTCATGTCCCATTCATGAAGTATATGCTTGGCGTAAGAAGTGATTTTCTCCAAGTTCACGTGCATCAGGTGCAAGTTGCCACCGTGAATTCGAGAAAGCTTGTTTTGTGTTGCTTCCTCTGGAATCTTCCCAAGTCAGTCATGCATGTGCGAAGTATACCTTGGTTTGTGAGATTAGCTACCTCCATTCCACATGTATTTCCTAACACACCAAGCCACTGATTGATTTTTTCAAGGAGAAGAAGTTTCTTATTAAGAGCTAGAATTACGCAAGGACTTCGATATCTTCGATGATGGTTCCCCACCTAAACTCGGCAGTGTTTTATTATAAGACTACTACGTGGTCATGCTTGTCTTGGACAGTGTGTTCACAGGTTTGTAGCAGAGCCAACTCATGTTTTGGAGCTTGCTATTGTAGTTCATTTTCCTGAGAATCACGCAACGTCATCTCTTCGGTTTGTGTCGCAAACTTTCTTTTCTAGACTTGCTGTCTGAAATATCCTGTTTCCAACCAGATCTGAATCTCAGGCAGATATGATGGTTGGAACTTTTCCAAGATCTATGATATAGGTCCCGACAAGGTCGATGTTTTGGCCGACACACCTAGCCGGTAGATCTATAATTCTAGCTACTTGATTAAACAATTTGACCATCTTCACCATGAGGATCTGATACGTCTCCATCGTATCTATAATTTTTTATTGTTCCATGCCAATATTCTACAACTTCCATATACCTTTTGGCAACTTTTTATACTATTTTTGGGACTAACATATTGATCCAGTGCCCAGTGCCAGTTCCTGTCTGTTTCATGTTTTTGGTTTCGCAGAATATCCATATCAAACGGAGTCCAAACGGGATAAAAACGGACGAAGATTTTTTTTGGAATATTTGGAAGGTCTGGAAGAAAGATCATCGCAAAACGGTGTCTGAGGTGGGCACGAGGTAGGGGGGGCGCGCCCCTGACCCTAGTGGTCCACCCGTAAGGCGGTTGATGCCCTCCTTCGGCCGCAAGAAAGCTATTTTTTGGTAAAAAATCACGGTGAATGTTTCAGGCCAATCGGAGTTACGGATCTCCGGATATAAAAGAAACGGTGAAAGGGCAGTAGATGAGAACACAGAAACAGAGAGACAGATCCAATCTCGGAGGGGCTCTCGCCCCTCCCACGCCATGGAGGTCAAGGAAGAAGAAGATGAAGGGGCCCCCTCTCCCCTTCTCTTCCGGTGGCGCTGGAACGCCGCCGTGGCCATCATCATCATCCCAATCTTCACCAACAACTTCACCACTATCATCACCAACTCTTCCCCCCTCTATGCAACGGTGTAACCTCTCTTACCTGCTGTAATCTCTACTTAAACATGGTGCTCAACGCTATATATTATTTCCCAATGATGTATGGCTATCCTATGATGTTTGAGTAGATCCGTTTGTCCTTTGGGTTATTTCATGATCAAGAATCGTTTGAGTTGCATGTTTTATTATTGGTGTTGTCCTATGGTGCTCTCCGTGTCGCGCAAGCGTGAGGGATTCCCGCTGTAGGGTTTGCAATATGTTCATGATTTGCTTATGGTGGGTGGCATGAGTGTGAAGCCTGCAGACCGAGTAAGTAGGTTGTTTGCATGTATGGGATAAAGGGGACTTGATGCTTTAATGCTATGGTTGGGTTTTACCTTAATGAATCTTTAGTAGTTGCGGATGCTTTCTAGAGTTCCAATCATAAGTGCATATGATCCAAGTAGAGAAAGTATGTTAGCTTATGCCTCTCCTTCAAATAAAATTGCAATAATGATTACCGGTCTAGCTATCGATTGCCTAGGGAAAAATAACTTTCTTGTAACAAAAAGCTCTTTACTAAAACTAATTCAGTTGTGTCTTTATCTAAACAGCCCCTACCTTTTATTTTCGTGCTCTTTAGTTTCTTGCAAACCTATCCAAAAACACCTACAAAGTACTTCTAGTTTCATACTTGTTTTAGGTAAAGCGAATGTCAAGCGTGCGTAGAGTTGTATCGGTGGTCGATAGAACTTGAGGGAATATTTGTTCTACCTTTAGCTCCTCATTGGCCTCGACACTCTTACTTATCGAAAGAGGCTACAATTGATGCCCTATACTTGTGGGTTACCAAGACCTTTTTCTGGCGCCGTTGCCCGGGAGTCATAGCGTGGGGTGAATATTCTCGTGTGTGCTTGTTTGCTTTATCACTAAGTAATTTTTGTTTGCTGTTCTTAGTTGTTCTTTATCTTTATTTATGGATATGGAACACGAAATACCAAAAAATTAGGTGTACCTGCTACTCATGGAGATGGGGAACCTCCTAAAACCCTCGATGCTGGTTATGTGAAAGATATGATGTACTACTTTGATAATCCTGAGAAAACCCCATTCAATTATGTTATGGGAGTAACGTTGGATCAACGTGAATACTTTAGGGATTATCGCTTGACACAAAAAGGGAAACTATTATGGGATCAAATTCATATATTGAAGTGGTATGCTAGACAACTATGGTTGAGTTATGATTATACTTGTTGCTCTAGGATGAAGGCTCCACACCTTCCCTTTTCAAGCAAATTTAACGATAATAAAACCTTAGCTTCTTATGCTAATGGTATATATGATTACTATGATGTGGAGCAAATAGAAGAATTTGTTGCTTTTATGGGTGCTTATGAAATTGAATCTATGTTTAAAGAGTTTGAAGATTTTGATGATGCTGCTTATAGACCTGAAAATTTAGCTATCCTTAAATATTGCTATGAGAATTATGAATACAATTCCGATATTAATGCACTTATTGAGAAAGTCTCCGCTGTCCAAGAAGAGAGTAATATTTTGCAGGAATGTATGGAAGAAGAAGTTGATGAAACTGTGAGCTCATTGGATGAAAAAGATGAGGAGGAGAGCGAAGAACAAAAGGAGGAAGAGCGGATTGATCACCCGTGCCCACCTTCTAATGCGAGTAACTCTTCAACTCATACATTGTTTATTACCCTTCGTGCTTACCGAAGGATGATTGCTATGATGACTATTATGATCCCTTTGATTCTTTTGAAATATCCCTTTTTGATGATGCTTGCTATGATTGTGGCCAAGATGCCAATATGAATTATGCTTATGGAGATGAACTTGCTATAGTTCCTTATGTTAAACATGAAATTGTTGCTATTGCACCCACGCATGATAGTCCTATTATCTTTTTGAATTCTCCTGACTACACTATATCGAAGAAGTTTGTGCTTATTAAGGATTATATTGATGGGTTTCCTTTTACTACTGCACATGATGATTTTTATGAATACAATATGCATGTGCTTGCTGCTCCTACTTGCAATTATTATGAGAGAGGAACTATATCTCCACCTCTCTATATTTCCCACACGATAAAATTGCAAGAAACTGTTTATACTATGCATTGGCCTTTACTATGTGTGCATGAATTGTTCTTTCATGACATGCCGATGCATAGGAAGAGGGTTAGACTTCGTCATTGCGTGATATATGTTACTTTGTGCTCACTACTAAATTACAAAGCATTGTTAATTAAAATTGGCTTTGATATACCTTGGGATCCGGGTGGATCCATTACTTGAGCACCATATGCCTAGCTTAATGGCTTTAAAGAAAGCGCTGCCAGGGAGACAACCCGGAAAGTTTTAGAGAGTCATTTATTTCTGTTGAGTGCTTTCATATAGTTAAAAACAACAAAAATAAAGAGGGGAACCCAAAACTTTTCAAAAAGGAAAGTGAAAGTGAGAAAGACAAGCATTGTTGAAGTGGGAGAGCTCCTTGAACTTTGTCATGCTCACGGCAACTTTGTGAATCTTGATTACAGAAACTTTTCAACAAAAATAATTATCCCCTTGTAAAATTCCATTGTATTATAAAAATAATGTGCCAAGGTTTGCCTTTAGGATGTTTACAATGCTTGTTGGTTTGTACGGTGCAAGACATAAACTTTGGCTGTAGTGCGCGATTTTTAGTTTTTTACTGGAACGTCAAATGGTTCTGATTCTTTTTGCACTGTCTTTATATAATTTTTTTTAATTTTCCTAATTTTTTCAGAATTTTTGAAGTATCAGAAGTATGGCGAATGTTCAGATTATTACAGACTGTTCTGTTTTAAACAGATTCTGTTTTTGATGCATAGTTTGCTTGTTTTGATGAAACTATCAATTTATATCAGTGGATTAAGCCATGAAAAAGTTATATTACAGTAGACACAATGCAAAAACAAAATATGAACTGGTTTTCAACAGTACTTAGAGTAGTGATTCGCTTTATTATACTAACGGATCCTACCGAGTTTTGTGTTGAAGTTTTGTGTGGATGAAGTGTTCGATGATCGAGAAGGTCTCGATGTGAGAAGAATGAAGAGAGGCAAGAGCTCAATCTTGGGGATGCCCGAGGCACCCCAAGTAAATATTCAAGGAGACTCAAGCGTCTAATCTTGGGGATGCCCCGGAAGGCATGCCCTCTTTCTTCAACAAGTATCGGTATGTTTTCGGATTCGTTTCGTTCATGCGATATGTGCAAATCTTGGAGCGTCTTTTGCATTTAGTTTTTGATTTTTATTTTATGCACCATGCTGGTATGAGATAGTCCTTGGTTGATTTATAGAATGCTCATTGCACTTCACTTATATCTTTTGAGTATGGCTTTATAGAATGCTTCATGTGCTTCACTTATATCATTTGAAGTTTGGATTGCCTGTTTCTCTTCAATTAGATAACCGCCATTTGTAGAAAGCTCTTTTGCTTCACTTATATTTGTTAGAGCTTGGGCATATCTTTTGTAGAAAGAATTAAACTC
This sequence comes from Aegilops bicornis, assembly GCA_021605145.1. NCBI lineage: Eukaryota > Viridiplantae > Streptophyta > Magnoliopsida > Poales > Poaceae > Aegilops > Aegilops bicornis. The sequence continues at coordinate 346,211,666 of CM038670.1, forward strand.
TCTTGCTTCACTTATATCTATTTAGAGAGATGACAGGAACTGGTCATTCACATGGTTAGTCATAAAATCCTACATAAAACTTGTAGATCACTCAATATGATATGTTTGATTCCTTGCATTAGTATTGCGATATAAAGATGGTGATATTAGAGTCATGCTAGTGGGTAGTTGTGTATTGTAGAAATACTTGTGTTGAAGTTTGTGATTCCCGTAGCATGCACGTATGGTGAACCGCAATGTGATGAAGTCGGAGCATGATTTATTTATTGATTGTCTTCCTTATGAGTGGCGGTCGGGGACGAGCGATGGTGTTTTCCTACCAATCTATCCCCCTAGGAGCATGCGTGTAGTACTTTGTTTCGATGAATAATAGATTTTTGCAATAAGTATGTGAGTTTTTTATGACTAATGTTGAGTCCATGGATTATACGCACTCTCGCCCTTCCATCATTGCTAGCCTCTTCGGTACCTTGCATTGCCCTTTCTCACCTCGAGAGTTGGTGCAAACTTCGCCGGTGCATCCAAACCCCGTGATATGATACACTCTATCACACATAAGCCTTATTATATCTTCCTCAAAACAGCCACCATACCTACCTATCATGGCATTTCCATAGCCATTCCGAGATATATTGCCATGCAACTTCTATCATCATCATATACATGACTCGAGCATTCATTGTCATAATGCTTTGCATGATCGTAGGATAGCTAGCATGATGTTTTCATGGCTTGTCCATATTTTGATGTCATTGCTACGCTAGATAATTGCACATCCCGGTACACCGCCGGAGGCATTCATATAGAGTCATATCTTTGTTCTAGATATCGAGTTGTAAGTAAATAAAAGTGTGATGATCATCATTATTAGAGCATTGCCCCAGTGAGGAAAGGATGATAGAGACTATGATTCCCCCACAAGTCGGGATGAGACTCCGGACTTTACAAAAAAAAGAGGCCAAAGAAGCCCAAATAAAAAAATAGGCCAAAGAAGCCCACAAAAAAAAAAGAGAGAAAAGGAGAGAAGGGGCAATGTTACTATCCTTTTACCACACTTGTGCTTCAGAGTAGCACCATGTTCTTCATATAGGGAGTCTCTTGAGTTATCACTTTCATATACTAGTGGGAATTTTCATTATAGAACTTGGCTTGTATATTCCAACGATGGGCTTCCTCAAATGCCCTAGGTCTTCATGAGCAAGCAAGTTGGATGCACACCCACTTAGTTTCAGTTTGAGCTTTCATATACTTATATCTCTTAGTGCATTCGTTGCATGGCAATCCCTACTCACTCACATTGATATCTATTAATGGGCATCTCCATAGCCCGTTGATACGCCTAGTTGATGTGAGACTTTATCCTTTTTTTCTTCTCCACATAACCCCCACCATCATATTCTATTCCACCTATAGTGCTATGTCCATGGCTCATGCTCATGTATTGCGTGAAAGTTGAAAAGGTTTGAGAACATCAGAAGTATGAAACAATTGCTTGGCTTGTCATCGGGGTTGTGCATGATTTGAATATTTTGTGTGGTGAAGATGGAGCATAGCCAGACTATATGATTTTGTAGGGATAACTTTCTTTGGCCATGTTATTTTGAAAAGACATGATTGCTTTATTAGTAGGCTTGAAGTATTATTGTTTTTATGTCAAAGGATAGACTATTGCTTTGAATCACTCGTATCTTAATATTCATGCCATGATTAGACATATGATCAAGATTATGCTAGGTAGCATTCCACATCAAAAATTATCTTTTTTATCATTTACCTACTCGAGGACGAGCGTGAATTAAGCTTGGGGATGCTGATACGTCTCCGTCGTATCTATAATTTTTGATTGTTCCATGCCAATATTCTACAATTTTCTATATACTTTTTGGCAACTTTTTATACTATTTTTGGGACTAACATATTGATGCAGTGCCCAGTGCCAGTTCCTGTCTGTTGCATGTTTTTGGTTTCGCAGAATATCCATATCAAGCGGAGTCCAAACGGGATAAAAACGAACGGAGATTTTTTTTGGAATATTTGGAAGGTCTGGAAGAAAGATCATCGCAAAACGGTGTCCGAGGTGGGCACGAGGTAGGGGGGCGTGCCCTACCCCCCCAGGGCGCGCCCCTGACCCTTGTGGTCCACCCGTAAGGCGGTTGATGCCCTCCTTCGGCCGCATGAAAGCTATTTTTTGGTAAAAAAATCACGGCAAAGGTTTCAATCCAATCGGAGTTACGGATCTCCGGATATAAAAGAAACGGTGAAAGGGCAGCAGATCAGAACGCAGAAACAGAGAGAGACAGAGAGACAGATCCAATCTCGGAGGGGCTCTCTCCCCACCCACGCCATGGAGGCCAAGGACCAGAGGGGAAACCCTTCTCCCATCTAGGGAGGAGGTCAAGGAAGAAGAAGATGAAGGGGTCCCCTCTCCCCTTCTCTTCCGGTGGCGCTGGAACGCCGCTGTGGCCATCATCATCATCGCAATCTTCACCAACAACTTCACCACTATCATCACCAACTCTTCCCCCCTCTATGCAGCGGTGTAACCTCTCTCTTACCCGCTGTAATCTCTACTTAAACATGGTGCTCAACGCTATATATTATTTCCCAATGATGTATGGCTATCCTATGATGTTTGAGTAGATCCGTTTTGTCCTTTGCGTTATTTGATGATCAAGAATCGTTTGAGTTGCATGTTTTATTATTGGTGCTGTCCTATGGTGCTCTCCGTGTCGCGCAAGCGTGAGGGATTCCTGCTGTAGGGTTTGCAATATGTTCATGATTTGCTTATGGTGGGTGGGGTGAGTGACAGAAGCACAGACCCGAGTAAGTAGGTTGTTTGCGTATGGGATAAAGGGGACTTGATGCTTTAATGCTATTGTTGGGTTTTACCTTAATGAATCTTTAGTAGTTGCGGATGCTTGCTAGAGTTCCAATCATAAGTGCATATGATCCAAATAGAGAAAGTATGTTAGATTATGCCTCTCCCTCAAATAAAATTGCAATAATGATTACCGGTCTAGCTATCGATTGCCTAGGGACAAATAACTTTCTCGTAACCAAAAGCTCTTTACTAAAACTAATTCAGTTGTGTCTTTATCTAAACAGCCCCTACCTTTTATTTTCGTGCTCTTTACTTTCTTGCAAACCTATCCAAAAACACCTAAAAAGTACTTCTAGTTTCATACTTGTTTTAGGTAAAGCGAACGTCAAGCGTGCGTAGAGTTGTATCGGTGGTCGATAGAACTTGAGGGAATATTTCTTCTACCTTTAGCTCCTCGTTGGGTTCGACACTCTTGCTTATCATAAGAGGCTACAATTGATCCCCTGTACTTGTGGGTTATCAGGATCTCGTGTGACTTATTCTAGAAGTTGTTCCTTATGGATTTGCAGAGTTGTCTATGACTCTAGTTCTCTCTCCAACCCAGGTATGCCATTTCTCCAAAACTCCTACAAACACTCGTTTGTGATTTTCCTTATGCTAGTTTAGAGAATATCAATGATCTATGCATGAAAAGTAATTCCTTTTGCCACTTAAGGTAATAATTCTATGGGTCACCTCCCCTGAGGTGCCCTGTTATGAGATCATGGCAATTATCTCCTCGCTACTTTGAAACCATGCACCATCTTACTCAAGCGTGGAATTGCTGCCTACCAACTTGAATCCTTGTCATCTACTTATTCCCATTGCACCTGATGTGCGATTTATGCCTCAACCCAAGAGATGTTTCCATGTCTCATTCCATGAGTTGATCTTGGGTGCTCAATCTTCAAGAAGACCGATTTCTGTAGAGCTTCTTTCTGTCATCATCGTGTTAGACAAAGATCTCAAAGGCAAAGACGTCAAGATCAATATGATGCAATGAATCAACATCTTCGAGAAGGACAGTTGGATCATGGAGATTGTGATAGTTTGTGTCCCCTCTGTCTTCTTACCTCACGTCTTGAATCTCGGGACGAGATTCTTGTTTAGTAGGGGTGAGTTGTCACAGCCCTAGAATACCTGAGTGAAATAGTTGCATCTACACTCCTGCATCATGTCTAAAATTTCTGAAAGTTGAATTGAGGTTTGTTGACACCCTCAGAAATCAGTTAAAAAAATAATCAACATTTAATTCTCATCAAATGGGTCCAAGGAAACGTTCCTATTACTCTGTGAAAATATTGGTAAGAGGTAAAATTCAAACCAATATTTTTGGAATCATAGAAATATTTATTTGGGGCCTTTGAATTAAATCAATGACATATTTGAGTTGGATTTATTTCTGTTATATAAGAAATAAAGTTCAAATATTTTTGTAAGTTGCCTGTGACCTTGGACTAGTTTCTGAGCTCACATAAAAATTTACAGAAATTTAAAAAAATGAATTGATGTTTTTAAATCAAATTAAAAAAATACAGAGAAATAGAAAAGATAAATTTTTTGAGACATAAATAGAAAAGAGAAATAAAAGACAGAAAGCAGAGAGAGAAACCCACTTGGACCTTACCTGGCGGCCCAGCTGTTGGCCCAGCCCACCAAGGCACCAACCCACCTTCCCAGTCGTCTCCTAGCTTCTGCCAGGAGGACGACGCCGTGTCGACGCGCGCGCTTGGAGGCCTCCACCTCCTGCTTCGTACTGGCGGCCTCCCCTCGAGCCTATCCGCGCCTCGAGACTTCATGCAGCCTCCTCCCTCCTTCCCTACTCGTCTCTGGCTCTCTACCTCTCCCCTAGCGCCAAATTCGAGCAGCCCCGAGAGAAACCGCCGGCCACCGTTGCCGCCAGTGCGCCCACCGCCATTCCCGTGCCAAACCACCATGGCCTTTAGCACCACAGATGGGCACCACATCTCCATGCCGAAGATTGAGTCCCTGGATGCCCTGCAGCTGCGCCACCATCTCCGTCTTTGCCGCCTCGGCCGCCGGACGTCGTCCTCAAATTCGCCGGCTACGGAGCGTCCTCGCCCTCTCCTTCCTCTCCATTCAAACCCTGGTGATCCCCTGGTAAACACCCCTCTAATCCCCTGGCCTCATACGCCCCCTAGCTAGCTTTCCCACCTTGGCCGACCGCCGCCTTCCTCCATGGACGGCAAGTTCCACACTCCGGAGCTCCCCCGCTTGCAGCCGAGCATACCAACACACTCGGTGCGTTTGCAGGAGCCCAAAACATCCAACCGCCACTCCTACCGTGCTTTGTGGCGTCGTTCGGTCGATGCCCGAACTCCAACCACCGCTGCGAGCTTGCTTCCAGCGAGATCGAGCCACCCTACGCCCCCTGATGCCTCTGTTGGATGCGCGAGAGGAAGGGCTACAGCCTGGTGCCCTTAAGCGGCCGAATCATTGTCGAGCAGCGTTTCAATGACGTCCGCCATGATTTTGGTCGCTGCCGGCCAAACTCCGGCGGGCTGACATGGTGCTGGCTTAATTAGGATGACCACCAGATTAGCACTAACTAATTAACCCCCTGGATCACTGAAGTATGGGCCTGGCTTGCTGACAGTTTTTAGTTAGGACAAAAGTTAACACTAATTACACTGTTATTTGATGTGGGTCACTGACCAGTAGTCCCCACTGGTCAGGTTTGACCTGGCTGACCGTGGTCAACTGCTGATGTCACAATGACACACTGCTGATGTCATAAATACATTTGCTGGGATTTTCTTATTTAGAAATAAATCTGAAAATTCCAGAAAATGTTTTAAACTTCAAAAAATTCACAGAAATTCAACCGTAGCTTAGATTGAAATAATTTATATATGAAAAATTATCAGAAAAATCCAAAGGATATGTTTATTGCATTTTCATCCATGTTTGAACAACTTATACCTGCTGATCAGGTCAAACCAATTAAATGGCATATGAATAATCACATATGGAGTTTGAATTTGAATCTTGTGTTCAAACCAACTTCATTTAAATTGTTGCTAGCTGCATTAGCTCAAATCATAGCATAATGCCATTTCATGATCATCAATCATATTGTGACATTGCATTGATTGTGTTCATTCTTTGTTTGCCGGTATTTGTCCCCTCTCAGTGGACGTTGTTCCGACGTTGTGATCGTTGAAACCGATGAAGAGCTATTACTATCTTCAGAATTGCCAGGCAAGCAAAACCCCCTTGTTCATTCTGATACAGTCCCACTCTCTCGCTCCTGCTCTCTTTTACTGCATTAGGACAACAACGATTCAACTGTTACATTCTGCGGTAGTTGAACCCCTTTCCTTTGCATGACCTGTCATTGCCACAGTAAATAGATGAAACCCACTAACATGAGTAGGAGTTGTTTGATCCCGGATGTGCCTACTCATTCATGCTTGTTGTCATGCCTGCTACTGCTTAGAGTTGAGTCAGGTCTGATTCATCAGGGATGAATTGGAATGTGGTGAACATGTCTTACTGTTGAGAGCTAAGTGTGTGAACACGATTTGGTAAAGGTAGCGGTGAGAGGCCATGTAGGAGTACATGGTGGGTTGTCTCATTGAAACCGTCCTCAGGAACTGAGTTCTGTGTTTGTGATCCATGAACATCTACTACCACACATTGGGATCCTTAATTGACTCTCTCGACTTATTAATCGCCCTTGTCCTATGTCTAGGAGTTGCAAGTAGTTTCTTGTGTTTGTAGTACGCTGGGGGCCGTGCGCTGTGCTGACCTGAGGGGTGGGCTATGATGCGGTAGGCACGTGGCACAGTGTACTGGGCGCCCGTTTGGTGTCTCGGAAACCCCCCACACATTGTTCAGGGCCGTATGTGGAAACCTCGGCCGGACTCCCTGCGGATGGAACATGAATAGGCGATAAACCTAGACTAGGGACTTGTGTGGTTAGTCAGGTCGTGGCCAACACCCTTGCCAGACTTCCGCTTGAAGGTTGCTGAGATACATGACGTGTACATGGCGGTAAGTGGCAAGAGCGTGTGTGAATAAGTACACCCATGAAGGGTTATAAATGATCTATTTGAATAGCCGCATCCGCGGTAAAGGACCTCTGGGTTGCCCATACAGTTCATAGACAAGTGAAAGTGGATACTCTAAAATTCGCAAGATAAGCGTGAGTGCTATAGATGGCGTTCTCGTAGGGAGACAGGAGCCGATCCATAGTGGTGTATTGATATGGTGAATATGTGGACTCATGTGCGCCACCTCAAAAGAGTTACTTGCAGTCGTAGTTTAGGATAGCCACCGAGTCAAAGCTAGCTTGCTGCAGTTAAACTCCACCACCCCCTTTGTTGATACTGATGAATATGTAGATATTTCTGATGTAAGTCTTGCTGGGTACATTTGTACTCGCGTTTGCTTAATTTATGTTTTTGCAGAGAGACTTCAGTCTCACTAGTAGTTCCACATGGACTTTGATGTTTAGCTTGTTACCTCAGCTATGATCCTGTGCCCTCGGCAGGGTCTTGTAGATTGTTAGGCTTCTCAGCCTTTTCATTATTTGTAGTTGTCTGTACTCAGACAAGTTGAGCTTCCGCTTGTGCTTGTTGCTTGTATGACTTGAATGCTGGGTCATCAGACCCATGTTTGTAATATCTGGCTCTTCGGAGCGTAATGAATAAATACTTTGAGTTGTAGAGTTTTGTTGTGATGCCATGTTGTATTTGCACATATCGAGCATATTGTGTGTATGATTTGAAATGCTTGGTATGTGTGGGGTCCAAACAACCTAGTTGTTTATCCTTGGTAGCCTCTCTTACCGGGAAATGTCTCCTAGTGCTTCCACTGAGCCATGGTAGCTTGCTACTGCTCCGAAACACTTAGGCTGGCCGGCATGTGTCCTTCTTCGTTCCTGTGTTTGTCCCTTCGGGGAAATGTCACGCAGTGTCTACCATAGTCCTGTTAGCCTGCTACAGCCCGGATTCTTCGGAGTCCGGTTAGCCCAGCTGCTACAACCCAGATTCACTCGCTGATGACCGACTTGTTCGTTGCTGGGTCATGTATGCATGTCCCTGTAAGTTAGTGCCACTTTGGGTTTACGACTAGTTATGTCGGCCCGGGTTCTGTGTCATATGGATGCTAGCAACACTATCATATACGTGAGCCAAAAGGCGTGAATGGTCCCGGGCCAGGTAAGGTGGCACCCGTGGCAATACCGTGCGTGAGGCCGCGAAGTGATATGATGTGTTACATGCTAGATCAGTGTGACTTAGGATCAGGGTCCTGACACAATTATTATCCACTGTCATAGTCCTTATATTCATCATGCTTGCTATAAGTCGCATTCGATGCTATATAGGTCCGTCGGATCTTACATCAAGATCCGTGCAAAACTTTATTTTCGGATTTTCATTTTTGTCTCTTAAATCTCAGTCCAGTGAGACATATAGCCACGCCGTAGAACAGGGGCTCGGGCGCCATTAATGGAGACGTTGGGAGGGAGATGCGTGGTGGGTAGCAGTCAAAGGGCTCTCCTGCCAATGAGCACGCGCAGGGGTCTGATCGCACGCCCCCCGTACTCAAATAGCTACCCCGCATGACACCTCCTAGCCAATAAAAAAGCGGACGCGTGGCGGCACGTAATTGGTAAGTAGAACACCCACGATTTCAATAATACTTGTGTTTCCGATTTGTAACGTGACAACACTTGTTCCAAAATGACTTTGTTGATTTTTAATGTGTGCACCTTCGCAAATCGGACAAAAAAATTACCATAGCATGTTGGTGCAATGTCATGACACCATGCCAAGTTTCATGATTTTCAGGCGTGTTCTCGATTTACAGGAATTAAAAAACCAAGCTTCTTAATATTTCCGGCCGAGCTACAACGCCCAGATGTTTGAATTTCATTCTCATCTCTTGCATGGGACCTAGAAATTCACCCAAGGACACACATGTGATTTTTCAACCAACTTTGGTGCACTGGAGCATGTGCTTGTAGTTCAAATTTGAATCATGCACATTAAATGCCCAGAAACTCAATTAATGTATAAAAAGGCCAAACGAACCCCGAAAAATTCCAAAATTAAACACAACACTCCTGTTGTTCTATGTTGACACTAGAAATTTTTTGAAAGCAATAAGAGGCAACGGATATCGTTCCGTCCCCAAAGGTGGCACGTTCCCTACCGAAACCACCATGCTTGTTGTGAGAAGCTCTGGTTTGTGAGAAGCTTATACCCAAACCTGCCCCAAATGGGACAAATTTTTTACCGCACATGTTGATGCCGCTCCATGATAGCATGCCAAGTTTCATGAATTTCAGACGAGTTTTGGATTTACTAGAATTTAAAAACCAGGCATCTCAACGTTTTGCCGGCAATCAACAATGCAGTGGTGTTTGAGTTTCATTCCCATATCTTGCATGGGACCTAGAAATTCACCCAAGGACACACATGTGATTTTTCAACCAACCTTGGTGCACTGGAGCATGTGCTTGTGGTTCAAATTTGAATTATGCACATTAAATGCCTAGAAACCCAACTAATGTGGGTGTGCATCCAACTCGCTTGCTCACAAAGACCTAGGGAATTTTGAGGAAGCCCATCATTGGAATATACAAGCCAAGTTCTATAATAAAAAAAATTCCCACTAGTATATGAAAGTGAAAAAATGAGAGACTCTCTATCATGAAGATCATGGTGCTACTTTGAAGCACAAGTGTGGTAAAATGATAGTAACATTGTCCCTTCTCTCTTTTTCTCTCATTTTTTTATTTTTTTATTTGGGCGTTTCTCCTTTTTTATGGCCTCTTTTTCCTTTTTTTATTTTTCATCCGAGTCTCATCCCGACTTGTGGGGAATCATAGTCTCCATCATCCTTTTCTCACTGGTACAATGCTCTAAAAATGATGATCATCACACTTTTATTTTTCTTACAACTCAACAATTACAACTCGATACTTAGAACAAACTATGACTCTATGTGAATGCCTCTGGCGGTGTACCGGGATATGCAATGAATCAAGAGTGACATGTATGAAATAATTATGAACGGTGGCTTTGCCTCAAATACTATGTCAACTACATGATCATGCTAGCAATATGACAATGATGGAGTGTTCACAATAAACGGAACGGTGGAAAGTTGCATGGCAATATATCTCGGAATGGCTATGGAAATGCCATGATAGGTTGGTATGGTGGCTGTTTTGAGGAAGGTATATGGTGGGTGTATGATACCGGTGAAAAGTGCACGGTATGAGAGAGGCTAGCAATGGTGGAAGGAAGGAAAAGTGCGTATAATCCATGGACTCAACATTAGTCATAAAGAACTCATATACTTATTGCAAAAATCTAGAAGTTATCAAAGCAAAGTATTACGCGCATGCTCCTAGGGGGATAGATTGGTAGGAAAAGACCATCGCTCGTCCCCGACCGCCACTCATAAGGAAGACAATCAATAAATAAATCATGCTCCGACTTCATCACATAACGGTTCACCATACGTGAATGCTATGGGAATCACAAAATTTAACACAAGTATTTCTCAAATTCATAACTACTCAACTAGCATGACTCTAATATCACCATCTTCATATCTCAAAACAATTATCAAGCATCAAAATTTTCTTAGTATTCAACGCACTCAAAAGAAAGTTTTACAAATCTTTAATTCCAAGCATATTATTATTAAGCAAATTACCATGCTATTTAAGACTCTCAAAATAATCTAAGTGAAGCATGAGAGATCAATAGTTTCTATAAAACAAATCCACCACCGTGCTCTAAAAGATATAAGTGAAGCACTAGAGCAAAACTATATAGCTCAAAAGATATAAGTAAAGCACATAGAGTATTCTAACAAATTCCAATTCATGTATGGCTCTCTCAAAAGGTGTGTACAGCAAGGATGATTGTGTTAAAATAAAAAGAAAAGACTCAAATCATACAAGACGCTCCAAGCAAAACACATATCATGTGGTGAATAAAAATATAGCTCCAAGTAAAGTTACCGATGGAAGTAGACGAAAGAGGGGATGCCTTCCGGGGAATCCCCAAGCTTTGACTTTTTGGTGTCCTTGGATTATCTTGGGGTGCCATGGGCATCCCCAAGCTTAGGCTCTTGCCACTCCTTGTTCCGTAATCCATCAAAAGATTTCACCCAAAACTTGAAAACTTCACAACACAAAACTCAACAGAAATCTCATGAGCTCCGTTAGCGAAAGAAAACAAAAGACCACTTCAAGGTACTATAATGAACTCATTATTTATTTATATTGGTGTTAAAACTACTGTATTACAACTTCTCTATGGATTATAAACTACTTTACTAGCCATAGATTCATCAAAATAAGCAAACGATACACGAAAAACAGAATCTGTCAAAAACAGAACAGTCTGTAGTAATCTGTAACTAACGCAAACTTATGGAACTCCAAAAAATCAGCAAAATTGGCCGACCTAGGAAATTTGTTTGTTGATCAGAAGCAATTGGAATCATTATTTTATCATGTTCTGGTGATTTTAAACATTTTTTTTCGTGAACAGAAAGTTTCTGGAAATTACAGCAAGATCAAATAACTATCATCCAAGAAGATCCTATAGGTTTAAGTTGGCACAAACACTAATTAAAAGATAAAACCACATCTAAACAGAAGGTAGATGGATTATTTATTGCTAAACAGAAACTAAAAGCAAAAAACTAAATAAAATTGGGTTGCCTCCCAACAAGCGCTATCGTTTAACGCCCCTAGCTAGGCATAAAAGAAAGGATAGATCTAGGTATTGCCATCTTTGGTAGGCAATTCTTAAATGAGACATCTACCTTCCTTAGAAATTTCTTTATTTCTAGTAATCATTAAACTTTTAGGCACAAGATCGAAAAATTCATTCATAGCAAATGGTTCCTTAATGATAGCAAAAAGATTGGGATGAATACTTATAGATTTAAGATCCGCAGTTTCCTTACTAGAGGGCTCACCCTTTTTTAGGAACATGTTGGGTTCTACGATAGGGTGCGTCGACTGCAAATTAAAATTTTCCTACGCGCAGAACATCCAGGAACATGCTACGGGAGATGGATCATAGTTCGTTACCACTAGACGCGCAGTGCCGTGCAGCGGAAGAAGAGTTGGGGCAGCGCGTCTGCGTGGATCGTCTCCTCCTCGTCCGATCTCCCTCGAACAGCAGGTCGTCCGATCCTATGTACGAGTTCGCCGGAGCGGCGCAAGTGCACCGCCTCTAACGGTATCCGCGCGTGCAGGAGGAACACCGTGCGGTGGACTGCTAGGTCCGGTCACACAGTCGGCAGCGAGTGGAGGTGGCTATTCGCAACACATGCAAACCCTAGTCACAACCAAAGCGATCAACCACATGAGTGTGCCACACCTACACTTTATATAGGCATCCACCGCAGGCTCAACACTTGGGCCTCGCACGGACCCTAAAGCCCAAAGTCTACTCGGTCACGTTCCTAGTCCAGTTCGGATCACATCCGACCAGTGTCCTACGAACCGACCTCGTAGGTTCCTTCCCTTAAGCGCGCTACCCCTTAGGTTCAAGTCGGCTTGGTCACAGTTTGGATCACCTCCGACCTGCACGATTGGTAGCAGCCTCCAGCAAGGCGTGTCGACCACCAAGCAGACTATGAAGCTGGTTAGGCGAACCTGTACAACGTGTCACACTTCTGTTCCCTTTGCCACACGATATATGTTGTCGGGCTCAAGGCAAGACTGTCATCCTTCTGCTAGCCCGACCTCTTTCTCGTTCCAGTGATAGCGACCACTATCCGGATTATCTCATAATCCTTGTCGCATGGCCATGCTTATCCTGGTCGGATCACACGAGGGGCCCAGAGTATATCTCTCCGATCGAGGGGCAAATCCCATCTTGCTCGACCATGTCTCTCGCAAAGATGGGACCGGACAAACCGAAACCTACCTTTGTAACTACCCACCACGGAGTAGCGTTTGGTCGGCCCAAAGCAAGTCTGTCACCATCTCGAGTACATGCGTCACTCAGGTCTTAGGACATAGAACGTATGTTGTACTAGAGACTCACAGATGACATATCGTCAAGGCCCCATAGTTGGGTCTGTCCGACTCGGACCTTATCTCGACTCGGATCCGACAATGTCGAATCCAACCAGACCTATCCAAGTCCATATTATCCGGTTAGCATCTAATGCTCCATGGCTAGTGAGACCAAGCCATCGACCGTGTCATATGCCAGTCTAGTCGGCTGCGCGTCCACACAGCCCTTTCGACTAGGGACCTTTTAGTACAGTCATCATACAATGCATAGTCCCACAAATAAGTCACATACTTGCTGATACACATCACTGATAATGTCCAAGGACTATCTTTATTCATAAACACATTGGAAATATCATCATACATGATTGCCTCTAGGCATATCTCCAACAGTCTCCCACTTGCACTAGAGTCAATCAAATAGACATCGAATGCCCATAGCTCTAACGTGCCCCTCATGCTTGGGTTGTGGAAGCGGCTTAGTCAACGGATCTCGCAACATTTGCATCCGTGTGAGTCTTGCATAACTCTACATCACCATTCTTTACGATCTTTCGTATCAGGTGATATTTCCGATCTATGTGTCTGACCTTGTGGTGATTCCTCGGCTCCTTGGCTTGTGCGATGGCACCAGAATTATCACAATAAAGGTCCAACGGTTTCACCGAGGCTGGGAAAATACCAAGATCGTCCAGAAAATGCCGGATCCAAACACCTTCCTTTGCAGCTTCACAAGCCGCAATGTATTTGGCTTCTGTGGTAGAATCGCCACCGTGATCCTGCTTGGAACTCATCCAAAGGTAATCGCCTCCTCCATTCTGGACGTACATGAATCCGGACTGTGAACGACAATCATCTCTGTCGGTTTGGAAACTAGCATCGACGTAACCCCTTACGACGAGCTCTTCCTCACCTCCATAATCTAGGAACATCTCTTTAGTCATTTTCAGGTACTTCAAAATAGTCTTTACCGCTGCCCAGTGACTCTCACCTGGGTTGACCTGGTATCTACTTGTTAGGCTTATTGCAAAAGCAACATCAGGCCTTGTACATATCATGGCATACATGATGGATCCGATTGCCGAGGCATATGAAATCCTACTCATCCTGCTTCGCTCATCAGATGTCGAAGGACTCTGAGTCCTGCTTAGCCTTATACCATGTGAGAGCGGCAAGAACCCTTTCTTCGCCTCACTCATGTTGAACCGCTTCAACACTTTATCTATGTACGTTCTCTGGCTTAAGCCGAGCATCCTCCTCGATCTATCTCTATAGATCTTAATGCCGAAAATATATACTACCTCGCCAAGGTCTTTCATCGAAAACTTGCCATTCAATGACTCCTTGACCGAGTTTAGCATCGAAACATCATTTCCGATCAGTAGTATGTCGTCCACATACAAGATCAAAAACACTATAGAGCTCCCACTTAACTTCTTGTATAAACAAGAGTCCTCTTCGCTTTTGATGAAACCGAGACCAAGTGGCGACCTCATCAAAACGAATGTTCCAACTCCGAGATGCTTGCTTCAACCCATAAATGGATCTCTTGAGCTTGCATACCTTACTAGTGCTAGTCGGATCGACAAAACCCTCGGGCTATATCATATACACATCCTCGGTTAAATTTCCATGAAGTAAAGCCGTTTTTACATCCATCTGCCATATCTCGTAATCGTAATATGCAGCTATAGCTAGTATGATCCTCACCGATTTCAGCATCGCTACCGGCGAGTAAGTCTCGTCGTAGTTAATTCCTTGAACTTGTCCATAACCTTTAGCGAAGAGCCGAGATTTGTGGATCTGAACATTTCCATCCACATCGGTTTTCTTCTTAAAGACCCATTTGCAACCAATGGCAGTTACGCCAGGTGGCGGATCAACCAAGTCCCAGACTTGATTCTCATCCATGGACTTTAACTTTCGGATCTCATGGCCTCCAGCCATGCCTCGGAATCTGGGCTCACCATCGCTTCCGTGACACGTGGCGGCTCGGCCGCTTAGCAACAATACATCACGCACTCTGCGCAATCTTTCCGACCTCCGTGGTTCCGGTGCCGCTTCCACTACAGGTTCCCTGGCTGACAGCGGTATGATCTCATCACCAGCCGAGCCGTCCCCGAGTGGTCCTCGAATTTCTTCGAGTCAAACTGTCCTCCCACTGGCCTCCCGACTGAGAAACTCTTTCTCAAGGAAAACCCTGTTCCGAGCAACAAACACTTTGTTCTCTTCCCGGTTGTAAAAGTTATATCCCAAGGTTTCCCTCGGATATCCCACGAATATGCATTTACCCGACTTAGGTGTAAGCTTGTCTGACATAAGTCGCTTGACAAATGCTTCACAACCCCAAATCTTTAGAAAAGACAAACTGGGAGTCTTCCGGTCCACATCTCATGTGGTGTCTTGTCTACGGATTTTGATGGTACCCTATTAAGTGTGAAAGCTGCAGTTTCTAGAGCGTATCCCCAAAATGACAAGGGTAAATCCGATTTGTTCATCATAGACCGGACCATGTCCAACAAGGTCCTATTCCTCCATTCCGACACGTCGTTTCTCTGTGGCGTACCCGGAGGTGTGAGCTGAGGTACTATACCTCGACTTTTCAGATGATCATCAAACTCCTGGCTCATGTACTCACCTCCACGATCAGATCGCAGAAGCTTTATAGTCTTGCCGAGCTGATTCTCAACCTCGCTCAAACTCTTTGAACTTTTCAAAAGTCTCCGACTTGTGCCTCATCAAATAGATATATCCATACCTACTCAAGTCATCGGTAAAAGTCACGAAATCGATAGCCACCTCTGGCGGTTGTGCTCATTGGACCACACACATCACTTTGTGTATAAGCTCCAACAGCTCGGACACCCTCTACGCAACTCTTTGCGAAAGGAGACTTAGTCATCTTGCCGAGCAAGCATGATTCACATGTCTCGAGCGACCAAGTCGGACGAAGTTAGGAGCCCATCATCATGGAGCTTCTTCATGCGTTTCAGACTAATGTGTCCAAGCCGGCAATGCCAGAAGCATGTCGGATTTATCTCATTAGGCTTATGCCTCTTGACATTCATGTTATAGACCGGTTCCAGTTCTAGATTCAATATAAATAGCCCATCAACAATGGGTGCATAGCCGTGGAACATACCATTCAAAAATATCGAACAACCATTGTCCTTTAAATTGAATTAATAACCTTGACTCATCAAACATGAGGCAGAAATAATGTTCCGACTAAGTGCAGGAATGTAATAACAATTATTCAATTCCATTATGAATCCGGAAGGAAGCTGGAGCTGCATCGTGTCGACCTCCAACGCAGCAACTCTTGCTTTGTTGCCGACCCTGATGTCAATCTCCCCTTGTGCCACACGCCTAGTTCTTACCAGCCCCTACATCGAGTTGCAAATATGAACAACCGATCCGGTATCAAATAACCAAGAGCTACTAGGTATGTCAGCAAGGTAAATGTCTATAACATATGCAACTAGTGTACCTTTGCCTAAAGAGGCATTTCCGGCCTTCTTGCCATGCTCTGCAAGCCACTTGCTACAGTTCCTGTTCTAGTGACCGGTCTCCTTGCAGTGATAGCAAACGGTCTTCGAGTCCGGTCTAGACTTCGGCGCAGCGGCAGAGGTTACCATCTCCGTGCCCTTTGCCTTAGCCTTTTTCTTGGACCAACTCTTCTTGAACTTAGCGATTTACGCACCATCAACACTTGATGCGTGCCTTTCTTAATATCCTGCTCTGCCACCTTGACCATCCCATTCAATTCAGTGAGCTTCTTATCCATGCCATGCATATGATAGTTCGAGATGAACGTCCCATAGCTGGGCGGAAGAGAACCCAGAACAACATCAGTAGCCAGCTCATCCAAGAGCGGGAAGCCCAAACGATCCAAATCTTGCACATATCCGATCATCTTGATCACATGTGGGCTCAGTGGATCACCTTCCTTCAGCTTGCAATCCATCAAGGATCGCCAGATGTTGAACCTTTCGGTCCTAGACTGTGTGTGAAACATGCTCTTGAGACTCTCGATCATATCGTAAGCCTCAACATTTTTGAAATGCTGTTGCAAATCGGGCTCCATACAAGCCAGCATCAGACAACTGATCTCCGTTGATTCATCAACGAGTTTCTGGTAGGCATTCTTAGTTGTGGCACTAGCATTATCGGCAGGTTCCTTTGGAAGTGGACCCTCTAGAACATTTTCCTTTTTATCATGCTTGAGAACAATTCTCAGATTTCTATACCAGGTGGTAAAGTTTGTTTCATTCAGTTGATCCTTTTCCAGAATTGATTTCAATGCAAAGTTGGGTTGAACAGGTGGTGCCATTGATCTACAACAGAAAATATGCAATCACTAAGCAATGTGTTTATGTAGAGTAATTCTAGCCTAAACAGAAATACTCCCATCAAGTCAGCATCCCTCCACAAACTCTCAGTGATTCAGGATCCGACTAGCGCATGCGACTAGTGAGCTTTAGCATCACTGCTAGCCAACATACCTATCCGGTAAGCAACTCCTTGCTAATCGTATCTCTATACAACTCATGTCGGTTGGGAAGGTATCTCATACCCCGGCTCCCAACCTTCTTTGCCACAAGGCCCAAAACCGCTTTGATAGCCTTGTCAAGTTAACTTTGATGCAAAGGTATGTCATGTCCGACACGAACCCTTCAGTTCAAGGACATCCAGCAGCACCCCAATTTTATGAGCCCACTACTAGACGTACTTGCCATGCGAAGGTGCAACATCGGGGATGGAAATTTCGCTTGATATTCATGAGGGATCCTATCATTCTAACATGCGTAGAAACAAAGAAGCATAACAATCACAAATATAACACATATTGTGAAATAGTATGGCTCCTTCATGGATGTTCTTCCTGGTCGGCTCCGACTCCGATGACCATCTACGAACTCCATCTTGTTTGTCACGCCGGGACGCCAAGCCGCCAACCTTATCTCTATTATCCAACTACTACAACTAGTAATGAATTTACATAGAGTCACAAGTCGACACGTAGGTTGTTATACAATATAATGACAACACTTTGGCTCCTGCCGGCTGACAAACATGACACGCTGGCCACGTATAAATTACACACATGCATCACATACACATGAGCCATACTACTCACATCAAACCTGCAAAACAAAGTTATGCATAGAATCGCATTCTACCGGTTTGTGTGTCGGGTACGAAATACACGGCGCTACGCACACGCCGGTCCCATCTGAACTCCGTTCACGCCGAATTTTCTGATCTGACCGATCTCATCGATCATCGCGAATCCGATTCGGGTTTATGTTTCACTGTTAACCGATGGCGGATGACCGACCGGTAGGGGTAGATCGTGTCATGACCTCATCGACCCCGATTGACAGAAAACATAGCCTCAACGATCCCCATGTGCAGTCGATCACATCAACCGTGCACATAGCTGATCTTATCAGGGACAACAGATCTCATCAGTTGCCTTCACATATCTAATATGCATACGATCTGAAACCAAATCCTATAGCAGAGGCTCTGATACCACTGTTGGGTTCTACGGTAAGGTGCGTCGACTGCAAATTAAAATTTTCCTACGCGCAGAACATCCAGGAACATGCTACGGGAGATGGATCACAGTTCATTACCACTAGACGCGCAGTGCCGTGCAGCGGAAGAAGAGTTGGGGCAGCGCATCCGCATGGATCGTCTCCTCCTCGTCCGGTCTCCCTCGAACAGCCGGTCGTCCGATCCCACGTACGAGTTTTCCGGAGCGGCACAAGTGCATCGCCTCTAACGGTATCCGCGTGTGCAGGAGGAACACCGTGCGGAGGACTGCTAGGTCCGGTCGCACAGTCGGCGGCGAGTGGAGGTGGCTATTCACAACACATGCAAACCCTAGTCACAGCCAAAGCGATCAACCACATGAGTGTGCCGCACCTCCACTTTATATAGGCATCCGTCGCAGGCTCAACACTTGGGCCTCGCACGGACCCTAAAGCCCAAAGTCTACTCGGTCACGTTCCTAGTCCAGTTCAGATCACATCCGACCAAAGGTCCTCTGAACCGACCTCGTAGGTTCCTTCCCTTAAGCGCGTTACCCCTTAGGTTCATGTCGGCTTGGTCACAGTTTGGATCACCTCCGACCTGCACGGTTGGTAGCGGCCTCTAGCAAGGTGTGCCGACCACCAAGCAGACTATGAAGCTGGTTAGGCGAACCTGTACAACGTGTCACACTTCTGTTCCCTTTGCCACACGATATATGTTATCAGGCTCAAGGCGAGACTGTCATCCTTGTGCTAGCCCGACCTCACATATCGCTGCGTCCCATAGTTGGGTTTGTCCGACTCGGACCTTATCTCGACTCGGATCCGACTACGTCGAATCCAACCAGACCTTTCCAAGTCCATATTATCCGGTTAGCATCCAATGCTCCATGGCTAGTGAGACCAAGCCATCGACCGTGTCATATGCCAGTCTAGTCGGATGCACGTCCACATAGCCCTTTCAACTAGGGACCTTTTAGGACAGTCATCATACAATGCATAGTCCCACGAACAAGTCACATACTTGCTGATACACATCATTGATAATGTCCAAGGACTATCTTTATTCATAAACACATGGGAAATATCATCATACATGATTGCCTCTAGGGCATATCTCCAACAGAACATACATAAGCTTGGCAATTTTAGTAGGTGGACTTGGAGTACACTTTAGAGAAGAAAAAGTGGTTCCCAAATTAGTAAGGATACCCTCAAGTTTATCGATTCTAGTGGAATCTTGATTTATTCTCTCATTAACTATGGGTTCCTTTTCCTTAATATTTTTCAAAGTTACTCGTACCTTAGATCCATATTGGGTAATTTGATTATGGATCTTTTTATCTAGATTTTCAATTAACTCAACTGTAGCAACTTTATTTTCAATAGTTTCAAGTCTTTGCATTACATGCTCCAAAGTTAACATAGTTCCATTAACCAAAAGTGGTGGTGAGCCAAATAAATCTATCAAAGCATTATAAGAATCAAAAGTATGGCTACCCAAGAAATTCCCTCCGGTAATGGTATCAAAGATATATCTATACCAAGGATTGGCACCTACATAATGCGGAGAAGAACTAAAGTAGATTGCCTCCTGGTAGATCTTTTTTGAGCATTGCAAATTCTATACCAAGCGTCTTTTAGATTTTCTCCCTCCCTTTGTTTAAAATTTAGAACTTCATTCTCGGGAGACAACAGAGAAGATATAAGACTAGCCATAACGACAAGCAAGCAAGAAAGAGGCAAACGGAAAAGAGAGGGCGAATAAAAACGGCAAGGGTGAAGTGGGGGAGAGGAAAACGAGAGGCAAATGGCAAATAATGTAATGCGAGAGATAAGGGATTGTGATGGGTACTTGGTATGTTGACTTTTGCGTAGACTCCCCGGCAACGGCGCCAGAAATCTTCCTGCTACCTCTTGAGCACCGCGTTGGATTTCCTTGAAGAGGAAAGGGTGATGCAGCAGAGTAGAGTAAGTATTTCCCTCAGTTTTTGAGAACCAAGGTATCAATCCAGTAGGAGGCTACACGCAAGTCCCTCGTACCTACACAAAACAAATAGCTCAACGCAACCAACACGATTAGGGTTGTCAATCCCTTCACGGTCACTTACGAGGGTGAGATCTGATAGAGATGATAGATAATATTTTTGGTATTTTTGATATAAATATGCAAGGTAAAATAAAAAGGCAAAGTAAAAAGCAAAGAAATAATATAGTGATTGAAGATTATATGATGAGAATAGACCCGGGGGCCATAGATTTCACTAGTGGCTTCTCTCAAGAGCATAAGTATTCTACAGTGGGTGAACAAATTCTTGTTGAGCAATTGTGAATTGAGCATAGTTATGAGAATATCTAGGTATAATCATGTATATAGGCATCACGTCTCGAGACAAGTAGACCGACTCTGCCTACATCTAATACTATTACTCCACTCATCGACCGCTATCCAAAGATGCATCTAGAGTATTAAGTTAATGAAAACAGAGTAACGCCTTAAGCAAGATGACATGATGTAGAGGGATAAATTCATGCAATATGATAAAACCCCATCTTGTTATCCTCGATGGCAACAATACAATACGTGCCTTGTTGCCCCTCATCACACCGGGAAAGGACACCGCAAGATTGAACCCAAAGCTAAGCACTTCTCCCATTGCAAGAAACCAATCTAGTAGGCCAAACCAAACTGATAATTCAAAGAGACTGGCAAAGATAACCAATCATACATAAAAGACTTCAGAGAAGATTCAAATATTGTTCATAGATAATCTTGATCATAAACCCACAATTCATCGGTCTCAACAAACACACCGCAAAAGAAGATTACATCAAATAGATCTCTACGAGAGAGGGGGAGAACATTGTATTGAGATCCAAAAAGAGATAAGAAGTCATCTAGCTACTAACTATGGACCCGAAGGTATGAGGTTAACTACTCACACTTCATCGGAGAGGCTATGGTGATGATGTAGAAGCCCTCTGTGGTGGATTCCCCTTCCGACGGATCTCCGGAACAGGCCCCAAGATGGGATCTCATGGGTACAGAAGGTTGTGGCGGTGGAATTAGGTTTTTGGCTCAAGATGTCGATCGCTTGGGGGTAATGAGGTATATATAGGAGGAAGGAGTATGTCGGTGGAGCAAAGGGGGGCCCACGAGGTAGGGGGCGCGCCCTGGGGGGGGGAGCGCCCTCCACCCTCCTGGCCGCCTCCCTCCTTTCTTGACGGAGGGTCCAAGTCTCCTGGATCATATTTGTTGAGAAAATCACGTTCCCGAAGGTTTCATTCCGTTTGGACTCCATTTGATATTCCATTTCTTCGAAACACTGAAATAGGCAAAAAACAGCAATTCTGGGCTGGGCCTCCGGTTAATAGGTTAGTCCCAAAAGTAATATAAAAGTGGAAAATAAAGCCCAATATGGTCCAAAACAGTAGATAATATAGCATGGAGCAATCAAAAATTATAGATACATTGGAGACGTATCAGTCCACAGCCGGTGTGTCAAGCACACTATATCGCTCCCCAAATACTCCCGCCTCTGCATCCCTCGCAATATCGAAAATATTACTGCCTCATAATCTCGAAAATATCTACCGCCTGGAAGGTTTTAATTTGATAGCACACGATTAGTGTGTGCGGACCGTGTGCGATTTCTGTTACTCCCGCTCTACTTCAGCCCCTTGATTCAAATTTTTAGTAGCCCCGACATTTTACTCCCGCCTCTGCATCCCTCACAATCTCAAAAATATATGCTTGCCCTTGATCCAAATTTTCAGTAGCCCCGCCCTATTATCCCCGCCTAGTAAAATTTTCAGTTGCCGCAGTATTTCCTCAAACACCACCTTGCCCCCCTCCACACACACCACACACTCCCCAAAACCTCCGCTCACACAGACACACACACCCTCGAAACCATTGGTAGGTCGCCGCCATTGCCGGCGCCTCCATCCTCAACCTCTACCTGTGTGCCGGGGAGCTCGAGGAGCCAATGGCCAAAAAGAGGTTTATCGTGGCCTTTCCACCCGACGCTGGCAAGGTGGCCGCCAAGGTGTCCCCGTCGTCCTCCGTGGGCTCGATCCGACGTCGCCGGTCCCCCGATCCGCCCGCCGCTGTGCCCCTATGTCGGTTCGAGGACTTCCCCGTCCTCCCTCGGACCCGGCAGCCGACGAGGTCCTACCTCAGGGTCCGACAGCGGCGGTGGGGGACGTGGGTTGCCGAGATTACAGATCGGGAGACCCACACCCGCCGGTGGCTCGGTAGCTTCCACATGGCCGAGCTCGCGACCGCTGGCAGGTCCGCTACCACGACGCGGCGGCTAGGCTCAATTTCCCCTTTGGCACACGTCCGGTCGACCTCGTTCCGTCGGAGCCAGGGGTGGTGAGCTCGGCTATGGTGCGGTAGGACCACGAGGCGTGGGAGCGCCTCGAGGCCGAGGCCGCCGCCGAGGCCTACATGCAAGAGTTCCGCCGGCAACACCCGGAGCTCGTGGAGGCGGAACGGGCGATCTTTGCCGGCCCGGAGGGCGGCGAGGTTATCGCGCTCTCCTCTGATGACGAGGTCGAAGGCGGCGAGCACGGCGGCGCGGAGGGCGGCGAGGGTATCGCGCTCTCGTCCGATGACGAGGTCGAAGGCGGCGGCGGCGGCGCAGAGGGCGTCGAGGTGGGCCCCGAGGATGAGGAGATCGATGTCGACGAGTGGAGGAGTGCCTTCCCCAACGACCGCGACAACGGTACCAGCCCGGACCCGGCTCGCAGCACACCGTACATGACGAAGAAGGATTGGCTTGACCTCTACTTCGATAGAAAGTAGTTTAGCTTAGTTTAAATTTATGATTTATGTTCGTTTATGCAAAACTATCTATGTTTATGTTTGAATGCATGCTACTTTCGGTTGAACCTGCTTTGAACTTGATCAAATTCAAGTTTACAACCTTAAGTTTAGGGGATCGACTAGAAAAGGCCAAAAATTGTTGGAGTATATATATATATATCCACTAAGGGTTTTAGTCCTTTAACTTTTAAAGGATCGGCTAGAGATGGCCTTATGACTTGTTTATTTCAGTTCTACACAATGTGATACTCTATATGTGCAACTATATGCCGTGCAGTTCAATTTCATCAATAACAGTTTCAACAATACCACTTCGAATTACGATATTTGGTTGCTGTTAAGGATATTACAGTAAACATGCCTTTTCATTTTTTAACAATAACTATTGTACGTTAGACCTGCACAATACCAGTTTGAATGACTGTTTGGTTATTTTTAAATGTTATGCCTGATGCAGTTAACACACCTTTCCACTTCTTGTTTTGCTTAACTAGCGTGCTTAAGCCTGCACACTGAAGCTATCATTTGTAGATTATGTTGTCTACCATGTATATATTTGGTTAATGTTTAGCCTGTTGTGCTTAACATGCCTTTATATGTACTCATGCAGGACAATATTGAGAACAATGTTGTTTTCCATCGAGGTTATTTTCATCGCATTGCTTATATGTACTCATTAGTCAGGATCTTGGTAGCTGGTACCATATAGCCTAGGGCTGATAAGGGATAAGGGATTAACCGTCGAATCAGAAATTTCACTGAATATATTTGTAACCCATTTATCAGTAGGTTAACTAGGGCCATATTTAATATATCCGAGGCTACATAGCAATATACATTGTACTGAATAACTAAATATGCAATCCCAGGCTACATAGCAACAAGAAAGAGTGTTACCTTAATGTTCTGATGAAGTCTAGATATGCATGTAATAAAATCTTATATAATGGGATGGAGTGTTGTACTACATCATTTTTTCAATTGTTGTTTAGCTTCTAATATTAACTTGGTGCTTTTAGGTACATATATCATTGCCAAAGTTCCACACTTCGACCCTTTCTAGGGCAATGAGATATTCATGAACCAACATCAAGTGAGGAAACTGATAAAGATTGTTATTAAAATGGGTCCAAAGACGTCAATCAAACTATTTGTTTACACTTTATGCAAGACAACAGTGAACTGCAGGATAGTAAGTAATAACCCTGTAGCCTTCTATTTACTGCCCGTAATGAGTTGTGTTAGATGACAATGTCTCAATCTTTTTTCGTTTGCAATGGATCCTGAAGCAGTTTACTCAAGATTACCTCTCAAAGTACATGATTGGCGGCCGACCATCACAAGGGGTTGTACTAGAGTCCTGCATGCCTTCTGCATCCAGGAGAGCACAATAGGGCCATTCCGCTTCACCTTGTTCAACAACCGGAATGTTTGTCGCCTCTTTCTTTACCATCTGTAATACTACAAGTATAGAACCCTGGTTCATCATTCTTTTTTTTGTGCTTATGTAATTCTTAAACATATGTACCTATGAATCGAATAATGCATTGGTTGTTTGAACCTGATGGATATGAATAAAGCTAAAGCCTACTTTCAAGTTTAAATTAGGTACAATTTGAAATAGCAACAGTTAAATTAGGGCGAAATTAGGGTGTGCAGGTCATTACGGCGCACACGGTTAATAAAGCATAGTGTGTGCGATATACATCACAATCCGACATGGTTCACGGAGAGGAAACGTGTGTAACAATGCACACAGTTGCCGTTTGCAAAGCATGTGTGATGTCAGACACTATCGCATACGGTGCGGGAAAACTAAATGTGTGTGATTGTCTACCTATCGTACACTGTTTATAATCATGAACTGTTTGTGATGTGCCAGGCATCGTAAAACCCCCGAGCCTGGAATCTGCCTGGAAAACTCCCATGCCTGGATTCTGCCTAGATTTAGGTAAACCACAAAACTCTGACTGCGATGGCAATGCGAGCACAAACGAGTAGCAAGATGAAGCGTTTGGGATATTCGAGATATCGAAAACGATTATATAGGGACAACTGTATGCATAAAGGTTCCCTATCCCCGGTGGTTTCTGGGTCGTGTGGGAAGGACCCCCCTATCGCCATCACTCATTAGGAGGCGGTTCCAAACGCCGTCGCGGAATGGGGTTAAAAACCGTTTGTATAGCACCGACGCGTACTAGTGCAAACGCAAAAAGGGTCGATGCGTGGATCCTTGCCAAGGGCATATGTACCTACAAGTAAAAAGTCAATATTAGAAGCTAACAAGTGCCTAGGCCTGGATCTATATGCACTACATTATGGAACGACGGGGGGGGGGGGGGAGTACAAGCCGAGGGATGAAGCTAACCTCGGCGGAAAATGGTGGCCACTCCCGTTGTTGTCCCGCATAAGTAGTGGAAAGACATGATAAGTACAGCAACCTTAACATCAAACCAATATAGAAAAGGTAAACAAAATCATCTCCAAATGATAGCTTGAATGTGTTGGTTTCACCATGCTGTTAAAGCAGATATAAAATGGAAGGCAATGTTACCGACAGCAGGCTTAAAAGCCATCAAATATTGCAATTCAAACTAGTATTGTTGAAAATGAATAGAACGTAGGTAATGCTTAAACATCACACTGGATAAATGTGTAAAACTGAAATAAAGGGCATGTGTTAAATACACAAGGAATAACTGGAACCAAATATAGCCATTAGAACTAGTATTGATGTAATCGAGCGGCACAGTTCCGACTTGCACATAATGAACAACATATTGTGAATGACAGAAATAAACAAGGCATAAATGACGAGTATAACAACCAAATATAGCCATTGAAAACTGGACAGAGTCTCACTGCAACCAGCCTAACAAACAAATACAGATAAACAGGGCATATGTTTGAAAACTGGACAAATGCTCACTTTAACCAACCTAGCAAGTAGATACAGATAAACAAGGCTTCTGCTTGATAACTGGACAAATGCTAAAAAAAGCAACCTAACAACCAAATACAGATAAACAAGGCATCTGCTTGATAACTGGACAAATACTCATTGCAACCAAACTAAGAACCAAATACATATAAACAAGGCATCTGCTCGACAACTGGAAAAATGCTCACTCCAACCAACCTAACAACCAAATACAGATAAACAAGGCATCTACTCACTATAAACAACCAAATATAGCCATTCGTGAAACTGAAGTGGACAATTCATACTTAAACATCACATATCCCTATTGAACAATACATTTTTGCATAACTGAAATAATTAAACATGGCACCGTTAAAGCACCGCACGACAAATGCTACAACGACAAAGGGTACGAGTTGGCAAGCTAGAAAAGGTAAGATTTGTTGATAGAATGTTGCCTCACATTTCATGGACGGGATCCTTCCAGTTGGAAGAGCATAGACCCATGGTGCACTCTCTGATGTCACAGATGGGATGTTTCACCTTGGAAGAACCTTCATGGGTGCCCTCCTCATGGTCGTGGTCGTGGTCGATGAGATCTGACTTGGCAATTGCGGATCCCAAGCCGTCATAGTAGAACGTGTCCTTCAAAAATGACAAAATGGGCTCAATGGCGTATAAAGCTCGCAAATCCTTGACCGCTTGGCGGAGGAGATCAGCGACAGGGCCGTCAAAGAGATCGATGGCGGTTGAACCAGAGAGGTTGGAGATGGACCACTTAACCTGTGACATGGCCCGCGTGAAGCCGTCGCTGTGGACGAGCTTGATGTTGTAGCCAACTTTCCCGAGATACAGTAATACGCTAGCCCGCTAACATGAAGCCTTTGGTATGGCAACATAGTCAACATGTTCGTCGGCTTCCGCGGTGACATGTTGCTCTGGGATCGACAGGTCGGGGCGAAGGGCGGCCACCTCGCCAACGTCCGCCGGAGAGGCCATGATAAACCTCTTCTTGGCCGAACGCTCATCGGGCTCCCCGAGATATGTGGTCGAGCTTAGGCTGTGACATTCTGGAGCAGGGGATGTGGATCTAGCGGGGAGGGACACTGCAGGCCTCATCTAAAAACTCAGGGAGTGGGGCGACAGTATGGGAATCGCTGGGTAACGTGAACTTTATTATCTAAGCTAGGAGGAACGGGCAGAACGACAGGGGTTGGCGGCGGCGGCGGCGGTGCCGGCGGCGGTCGCGAGCTAGGGTTCGAGGGGGAGGGGCGGGTGGGGGACTGTGGGGTGGGTGTTTGAGGATACACCACGACAACTGAAAGTTTTAGTAATGGTGGGTGGAGATGGAGGTGGACGACGGAGGGCGACGGTTCAAATGTCTCAGCTACTACAATTTTACTATAAGGTCGGTGCTGGAGGAGTGTGGGCGACGGTTGAAGTATAGTGGCTACTAAAATTTGGGTAAAGGAATTGATGCTGGGCGGGAGTGCCCAAGATCGCGCACGGTCCAATAACAATATGCGTTTATGATAATAAGGAAAAGTGGCGCGGAACCGCCGATTTTTGCAAAACTCAAGGTGGGTAGTTTGTTTTTATATTTCTAGCTAGTTGGTCTATCACCCATGGTTCGTCCTAATTTCCAAATAAAATTACCCGCCTTTAGCTTGCACAGGTGGTGGTTTTACAACGCACTTGCATCGCACACGGTCAGGCCAGTACCTCCACCCTTTGCTCAAGGCTATGCTGGTCGTGGTGATTTTACAAGACTTGCATCGCACATGGTTGAGCCAAGATTCTCCACCTTTGCTCGCGCTTGCACGTGTGTGGTGATTCACATCGCACTTGTATCGCATTACACGGTTAAGATATTATACCCGTAATGCTACGCCATCGTAGTCTTTGGAGCAAAAATAACGTTAGAGAGGGTCGTAAGACAGCCACACCAAAGCATGTGGCCCAAATATATATGAGTGAAAAGGGTGGTCTGTGATGTTCAAAATTCCAACGCACAACTTTGACCGCTGCTGGCCCACGGTTGGTCGGCGTCGTCGAAGATCGATGAGAGGGCCAGAAGTCAAGAACCACACGAAGTGGCCAAATATATGTATGAATATTGGGGATGTTTAAAACTTTAAATACACAATGCATAACTTTGGTGGCACCTGCCTCTCAAACCCGCAACCACCCTTTGATATATATATATATATATATATATATATATATATATATATATATAGGGTGGGTCTATTGTGATAACACCCCTTAAGAGTCTTATCCTAGGTATGACATAATGTCGTGCCTAGCTAGGATGCTTGGCCCACCACCTCCCACTTCGTGTCAGTGGGGCGGATGCACGTAATGATCGATACTTTGGTCATACATGCATTTCACCATGACATACCATAAGACGGACCAATGAATCTATCGTTTGGTCAAACGACATCTGTTCTTGTCGATAAACCGCTTGGGCCAATAGATTGAACCATCATAAAAATCGCACGAGAGGGACCACAAAACCAGCACCTCTTGCATGCGGCCCAAAATGATGTACGTTTGTCACATCCCTAGCTTCTGGCATTGCACTAGGCTACTTCATGTGTGCATCATGTTTAAACTTTGAAAGAAACTTGAAATGGGGACTGCCTAAACCCTAGCATTAAAGGAATTCACTAGGTTCAACCAAAATATTTCCAAGAATCCAAATGGCTTTCAAAAATGTTCATCATTCTTGGAAATGCCGGAAACAAGAATCAGAGGTGATGCACATTTTTCCATGACATATTTGGGCTCTGGATTAAATCATACTCTATTTGCATTTGGGCATTTAAATGCTATTAAATATTATAAATG
This sequence comes from Aegilops bicornis, assembly GCA_021605145.1. NCBI lineage: Eukaryota > Viridiplantae > Streptophyta > Magnoliopsida > Poales > Poaceae > Aegilops > Aegilops bicornis. The sequence continues at coordinate 346,240,700 of CM038670.1, forward strand.
CTCAAATAATCATAAACTAAAATGTTTACTGTAGGATATATTCCCAACAATGATCATGAGTAGTTTCATGATTTTTGGAAGAGTCTAAGTATTTTTAATAAAGCCCTAAAGATTACAGAAAAATAGAAAACAGAAAGAGAGATAGAGAGAGAGAGACTTACTCAAGGCCCACTGGCAGCCCACAGCCTGGGGCCCAGCCGGGCGGCCTAACCCACCGGCCTCGGCGGTCGTCTTCAACCTCTGCCAAGAGGCAGAGGCGTCTTGCGCCACCTCACCCAGCCACCTCCTGCTTCCTCCCCGGGCCTTCTAGCGATGCCACGGTGACGCCCCGTGGCCCCTCGCTCCTCTCCCTCACTCTCTGCCCTCTCCCTCGACCTCTGCTCCCGCTCCCGAGCACACCCGAGCGGAGCTCGTCGTTGCCGACGCAATTTACCGCGGCCACCGTCCATCCCGTGCCTCCCCGATGGGTCCAGAGGAACCGCCATCGCCTTCTGCGTCTTCTACACCAACCCATTCGACCGCGGGAGCCCTGTAGCATCTTCCCCGAGCTCATCCCCAACCTTCGGCCACCGGCAAACTCTTCAGGGATTCGCGAGCTCCAGTCCCTCACCGGCCTCGCCGTTGCCTCTACTGGATTCGCCGTGAGCCCCTGCCTCTTTCCCCTCTCTTCCCATGCTCGCCCGCGCCTTCTAGCCACCATGGCCATCGGAGCCGATTGCTCCTCACCGCCAGCCATGTCGCCACCGTGGCTACGGCCGTGCAAGCACGCGTCCGAGCTTACCACTGAGCTCACCACACCCCCACGAGTCCAACGCGCCTAACCGCGCTCCCGCCATGCCTCGCACCTCGATTCGCTCGACGCCTCAACGCCGCCGCCAGACTTGCCATCACCGCTGCCGTTTCGGGCCATCTCCGCGGTTGTGAGCACCACTAGACGCCAAGACAAGCGCCAAAGAACCAAGAGCCACAAACCGTCATTTAACGGTGGTCAGAGAAAAACCCGACGCGGCACCGCCATGTCTATCGTCGCCGGCGGTTAAACGCCTGTGGCTGACGTGGCACCATTAGTTTAGGTGATAATTATGTTTAGTTATTACCTGTGTCAATGACATGTGGGTCCCCGAGCAAAATTAGGTTAGTCTAATTTTCTGTTAAGATTAGTACTAATCTGTGTGGACCCCACGTGTCAGCTTTGACTTTGGTCAAGTTCACGTTGACCGGTCCCACCTGTCATGCACCCAAACCAGCCTGAGACACTGACGTATGGGTCCCACAGGTCAAGTTTGACCTGGCCGACCCAGTTGACCTGCTGACGTCACACCTATGCAATGCTGACGCAGTAAAGCATTTTCTGGATTTAAGTTTATTCAGGAAATTCCAGAAAATAGCCAAAACTTCTAAAAATCATAGAAAATCAACCGTAACTCCAAATGAAATAAATTATATATGAAAAATGATCAAAAAAATCCAATCTATCCATGTGTATAATTTTCATGCATGATAGAACAACTTAGGGCTGATGTTTAGGCCAAATCTTTTAATGGCATTTAAACCTTCACATATGGAGTTTGAATTTGAACCTAGGGTTCAAACCAACTTCATTTAACCTGCTGCTAGTTGCATTAGCTCAAACCACAGCATATTGCCATGTCATGATCATGCATCATATTGTGCATTGCATTGATTGTGTTTCCTCTCCGCTGTCGTGGTTGTCCCTCTCGATAGACGATTCCGACGATGAGATCGATGATACCGATGAAGAGTTATACTATCTTCGAAGTGCTGTGCAAGAAAAACCCCTTGTTCATTCCGATACAATCCCACTCTCTCGCTCCCGCTCTCTTTTACTGCATTAGGACAACAACGAATCATCTGTTACTTGCTGCGGTAGTTGAACCCCTTATCCTCTCGCATGACCTGTCCGCTGCCACAAGAAATAGATGAAACCCACTAGCATGAGTAGGAGTTGTTTGAGCCCTGATGTGCCTACTCATTCATGCTTGTTTGTCGTGCCTGCTATTGCTTAGAGTTGTGTCAGGTCTGACTCATCCGGATGAATCGGAGGTGTGTGAACATGTCCTACTGTTGAGAGCTAAGTGTGTGAACACGATTTGGTAAAGGTAGCGGTGAGAGTACATGGTGGGTTGTCTCATTGCAGCCGTCCTCAGGAACTGAGTTCTGTGTTTGTGATCCATGAAACAGTTACTACCACGCATTGGGCCCGAAACCAATGGACCCACTCGACTTATTAACTGCCCTTGCCTCTGTCCGTGAGTTGCAACTAGTTTCTGGTGTTTGTAGGATATGTGTTGGAGGTCGTGCGTAGCGCTGACCCTAGGGGTGGGCTATGATGCGGTAGATACACCATGGCCTGGTGTACCGAGCACCCGTTTGGTGTCTCGGGAACCCTGCACACATCGTTTGGGGATGTGAGCGAAACTCCAACCGGATCTCCTCGCGGATGGAACCCGAATAGGCGATAAACCTGTACTAGAGACATGTGTGGTTAGTCAGGTCGTGGCCGACTCCCTCGCCAGGCTTCCGCTTGAAGGTTGCCGAGATATACGACGTGTACATGGTGGTAAGTGGCGAGAGCGTGTGTGAAGAAGTACACCCCTGCAGGGTTATAAATGATCTATTCGAATAGCCGTGTCCATGGTGAAGGACTTCTGGGTTGCCTATATCAGTTCTTAGACAAGTGAAAGTGGATACTCTAAAATACGCAAGATAAGCGTGAGTGCTATGGATGGCCTTCTCGTAGGGAGATGGGAGCGGAACCATAGTGGTGTATTGATATGTTGAATATGTGGACTCGTGTGCGCCACCTCAAAAGAGTTACTTGCATTCGTAGTTCAGGATAGCCACCGAGTCAAAGCTGGCTTGCTGCAGTCAAACTCCACCACCCCACTTTATTGATATCGATGCATATGTAGTTAGTTCTGACGTAAGTCTTGTTGGGTACATTTGTACTCACGTTTGCCTATTTTATGTTTTTGCAGAGAGACGTCAGTCTCGCTAGTAGTTCCGCATGGACTTCGACATTTAGGTTGATACCTCAGCTACGATCTTGTGCCCTCGGCAGGATCTGGTAGATAGCCAGGCTTCTAAGCCTTTTTCTTTTGTAGATGTCTGTACTCAGACATGTTAAGCTTCCGCATGTGCTTTGATTTGTATGCCCTGAATGTTGGGTCATGAGACCCATGTGTGTAATATCTCGCTCTTCGTAGCCTAATGAATAAATACTTGAGTCGTAGAGTTATGTTGTGATGCCAGTTGTATTTACACATATCGAGCATATTGTTTGTATGTTTGAAATGCTTGGTATGTGTGGGATCCGACAATCTAGTTGTTTATCCTTGGCAGCCTCTCTTATGGGGAAATGTAGTCTAGTGCTTCCTTGAGCCATAGTAGTCCGCTACAGCCTGGTTCACCGGAGTCCTGCTAGCCCAAAGACTACTGCTCGGAACACTTGATCGGCCGGCATGTGATTCACTTGCTCTCGTGGTTCCGTCCCTTTACGGGAAATGTCACGCGGTGACATCCGGAGTCCCGCCTTAGCTCACAGCCCGGGTTCCCTGAGTCCGTTAGCCCAAAGGTTACAGCCCGGATTCACACGCTGCTGACCTACATGCTCGAAGCTGATTCATGTATGCCTGTCCCCATGGGTTAGTGCCACTTTGGGTTCACGACTAGCCATGTCGGCCCGGGTTCTCTTTCATATGGATGCTAGCGATACTATCATATACGTGAGCCAAAAGGCGCAAACGTTCCTGGGCCATGGTAAGGCGACACCCATGGGAATACCGTGCGCGAGGCCGCAAAGTGATATGAAGTGTTACCGGCTAGATCGATGTGACTTGGAATCGGTGTCCTGACAGCTTTGGTATCAGAGCCTGACTGCCTGTAGGATTACCAAGCCAAACGTGTCGAAGTTGTGTCTAGAAATGCTTTCGTTATGTAAGGGAATTGATTGTGGAAGGGAACGTAAGGCTCTTTTTACTCCTTATACCTCATGGCCTTCTGATCTGAGACAACCTCTTCTCTTCTACGGGGATTAAGAACTAGGCCTTCTCATCTATCTATCAGGATGACATTTTACTAATCCATAGACTTATATGATTGTTGGTTTCAAGCCCCAGTTCAGTTCCTACTACTTCCGTGTGCTGTTAGTTGATCTCAGAACCTTGTTATTGTGATGTTGAGTGGTCATGCCACTATTTTGCAGGATGTCTCAAATCATTTTGAGCATTTACAGTCGTTATGCTGTCCGAAGCATCCCAGATTTCTATATAGTCCGATGTATTTGCGAATCCCTTCTCTCCGTTTCTAATGTTCATTTGGGCCAGATTAACCACACTAATCGGTGAGTTGAGGTACTTTGTTGCCTGGGCATATATGTTGGAGCTATTATTATGACCCTAGGTGTTTTAGGGAGTCACCTAGTAATCTAGCCATGTTTTGTGTTCCCAGTGTGATGATTCTGGCCACCATTCTCGAAAAGCATCCCGTGATGCCGCTTAGTAGTAGGTATTCTACTCTGGGTTCTTGACCCAAGATTCACTCTACTTACCTCGTCTTTGATAGTGTTGCTCGTACCTTTAGGATACTAGTAACCTTTGTGATAGTCTTCGAGGTCCGTGTGGTATATCATTCTTCCAAATACCATGAACCATCCTTGGTAGGAGTTCCTTTGAACCAAAGATCACAATAAGAGTGCTCTTGATGAGTTCTTCGTTCTACATTGTGAATCTGCCAATTCTACTTTCCTGCATGGGTTATCCAGAAGAAACCTGTTGAACTTGATTCGACATACTAACCTATGCATCCACAACTCAGAAAGTTATATGTTCCTCGAGTTGTTCCTCCTTAGTTGTATTCTGACCCCCGTCTATCAATTGGTAGTCAAGGGTATGTGTGCGATCGTGTTTATCGATGCCTATTATCCTTGTGGTCCGTCAAGCCATTCTATTCCGGAATGACTAGGAGAAACAAACTCCAGTACCTTATCCATATTCAGGATTGGGTCAAAGTAGTTGTATTCTGCAAATCAAATGCCAAACCAGCTTTTGTTCTGTTCTACCTTGGAGTATTACTCTATTTATGCCAAGAATATCATAGGAACTACACCATCTCTTATGAATTTTTGACGCAGTGATACTTCTTGCCATCATTGTTCATTCCTCGGCTCCCGTGTTATCAGAATCGGAATGCTGGCAAGTGAGTTGTGATGTGTGAAATCAATACTCCTAGCAACTCCGTTGCTTGGTAGTTAATGGACAATATTCTCATTCTTAGCGTGTTGGTTATTAAATCACCATCCTGAGATTGATCGTGCTACCTAGTCTGTTTTTCCTAGTGCACCCTTCGATCAATGAGTTAGGACTGTATCCATCCCTTGCTCTTCTGATCATGTTGTCTTGCCTTGAAAAGCAAGATTGTTCTCGAGCTTAATAACATATCGGTGGTTCGTGATTTTCCGAATATCTTCTCGTATATTACCAGTTGTCACCGATCGCTATGTTGGGTTCGTGATCAAGTTGGTTTTCCATAAACCACCCTTTCTCCAAGGATCTGTGTTCGATACCCCTGAACTAGTTGGTGAAGCTAAAACAACAAATTGGAGAGTTGGAAGATAAAAGCTTTATTTGACCTGGTTCATTAAGGGATATCCTTAGGTGTGTGTGTGTTGAAGAAAGATGATATCTTCATCGATTGGTCCCTGTGATCAGTTGTTGGATCTATTATCTTAAACAATCTTTGATTTGAGCATGGGCTATCGTCAAGTCAAATCAGAACCAACGATGTTCGTAAGGTTGTCTTACTCGTGGTTGATCCCTCGAGCATACACCATTACATCTTTTGGTCTGACCAATGCTATCACCGTGTTCACATGATGGTGGAAGTCCAGTGGTATGGAAATTCTGATGAGTTGCTGTTGAGCCCATCAACATCATTTTGTCTCCCCCATGATTCATGTTAAACATTAAGCTAGTGTTGGAAACGTTGTAAGCAATGCCTTCGTGTTCCATTCATGAAGCTTATGCTTGGATGGAAGAAGTGACTTCCTTGAATTAATGTGCATTGGTGCAAGTTTCCGCCATGAGTTCGAGAAAGGTTTGTTTTGTTTCCCTTGGAATCATCCCAAATCAGTCATGCATACGTGCGAAGTATTCTATGGTTTGGTAGATTAATTACCTCCACTCCGTACGTGTTCCTAGCACACCAAGCCACTGATTGATTTGTTCAAGGAGAAGAATTTCCTTCATAAGAGCTAATCATATGACTTATGCAAGGGCTTCGCTCTCCGCATTGATAGTTCCCAACCAGAACTCGGCAGTGTTTTGTTGTAAGACTACTATGTGGTCATGCTTGTCTGGGACAGCGTGTTCACATGTATGTAGTAGAACCAACTCATGTTTTGGAGCTTGCTATCGTAGTTCACTCCCCGAGAATCTCGCAACGTCATCTCGTCAATTTGTGTTGCAAACCTTCATTTTTCTTTCTAGACTTGATGAGTCTGGAATATCCTCACACCAACCAGATCTGAATCTCAGGCAGATATGATGGTTGGAACATTCCCAGCATAGCACTTTGTCCCTAGCTTGCACCACCATTGTGCCATCCAACCATGGACTACCCTTCTCAGTAATTTCTTGTCAGGATCGCCTTCAACAGTGGTCCTACCATGTGTCCCATCCATTTCCGATGATAAGCAAAATCATCCATCGCGTTGTCTTCAACAAGGTAGTCCACATCATCCATTCTTGTATGAGTATGCCATTTCTTCAAGCTCCTTCACACGGTCGTTTGTGATTTTCCTTGGGCTGGTTTAGAGAGTTTCAATGATTTCTATATCGAAAGTAATTCTTTTTGCCACTCAAGGGATAATTCCACGAGTCACCCCCTCTAAGATGTCTCGTTATGGTATCATGGAAAATCAACTCCTCGCTAAGTTGACAACCGATCACCACCTCCTTAAGTGTGAAATTTTTGTCTACCTAGTGAACCTTCGTCATCCGCTTCACTCCGTCCCTTTGGATGTATGTTCCGTGTCTCAGCTCGAGAGATGTTTCTACGTCTCATTCCGTGAGTTGATCTTGTGATCATTAGGATGATCCATCCACGTAGACATGTCTCACTCTTTTGTCCTCGTGTTGGATGAAGATCTCGAAAGCAAAGACGTCAAGATCGACTTGAGTTATCAAATCAACATCCTCGAGAAAGACATCTGGATCGTGAAGAATGTGTTAGCTTGTGTCCCTCTGTATTCTCACCTCACGACTTGAATCTCGGGACGAGATTCTTGTTTAGTGGGGGTGAGTTGTCACATCCCTAGCTTCTGGCATTGCACTAGGCTACTTCATGTGTGCATCATGTTTAAACTTTGAAAGAAACCTGAAATGGGGATTGCCTAAACCCTAGCATTAAAGGAATTCACTAGGTTCAACCAAAATATTTCCAAAGAAATCCAAAATGGCTTTCAAAAATGTTCATCATTCTTGGAAATGTCGGAAACAAGAATCAGAGGTGATGCACATTTTTCCATGACATAATTGGGCTCTGGATTAAATCATACTCTATTTGCATTTGGGCATTTAAATGCAATTAAATATTTTAAATGCTCAAATAATCATAAACTAAAATGTTTACTGTAGGATATATTCCCAACAGTGATCATGAGTAGTTTCATGATTTTTGGAAGAGTCTAAGTATTTTTAATAAAGCCCTAAAGATTACAGAAAAATAGAAAACAGAGAGAGAGAGAGAGAGACTTACTCAAGGGCCCACCGGCAGCCCACCTGGCCCAGCTGTCGGGCGGCCCAGCCCAATCGGGCTCAAGTGGTCGTCTTCAACCTCTCGCCAAGAGGGCGAGGCGTGTCGCCATGCTGCTCACCCTGGCCACCTCCTGCTTCCTCCCCGGGCCTTCTAGCGACGCCACGGTGACGCCCCGTGGCCCCTCGCTCCTCTCCCTCACTCTCTGCCCTCTCCCTCGCCCTCTGCTCCCTCTCCCGAACACACCTGAGCGGAGCTCGTCGTCACCGACACAATTTAGCGCGGCCACCGTCCATCCCGTGCCTCCCCGATGGGTCCATAGGAACCGCCATCGCCTTCTGCGTCTTCTACACCAACCCATTCGACCGCGGGAGCCCTGTAGCGTCTTCCCCGAGCTCATCCCCAACCTCCGGCCGCCGGCGAACACTTCAGGGATTCGCGAGCTCCAGTCCCTCCCCGGCCTCGCCGTTGCCTCTACTGGATTTACCGTGAGCCCCTGCCTCTTTCCCCTCTCTTCCCATGCTCGCCCGCGCCTTCTAGCCACCATGGCCATCGGAGCCGATTGCTCCTCACCGCCAGCCATGTCGCCACTGGTATACGGCCGCAAGCACGCGTCGAAGCTACCATCGAAGCTCACCACACCCCCACGAGTCCAACGCGCTTAACCGCGGCTCATGCCATGCCTCGCACCCTCGATTCGCTTCGACGCCAACGCCGCCGCCGCACTTGCCATCACCGCCATTGTTGGGGCCATCTCCGCCGGTTGCCGTGAGCACCACCGGACGCGGCAAGCGCCAAAGAACTCGTAACCACAAACCGCTCGTTTAACGGTGGCCGAGAGCAAACTCGACGCTGGCACCGCCGCCATGATCCGTCGTCGCCGGTGGTTAAACGCCGGTACGACGTGGCACCATTAGTTTAGGTGCTAATTATGTTTAGTTATTACCGTGTCAATGACATGTGGGTCCCCGAGCATAATTAGGTTAGTCTAATTTTCTGTTAAGATTAGTACTAATCTGTGTGGACCCCACGTGTTAGCTTTGACTTTGGTCAAGTCCACGTTGACTGGTCCCACCTGTCATGCACCCAAACCAGCCTGAGACATTGAAGTATGGGTCCCACAGGTCAGGTTTGACCTGGCCGACCCAGTTGGCCTGCTGACGTCACACCTATGCAATGCTGACGCAGTAAAGCATTTTCTGGATTTGAGTTTATTCAGGAAATTCCAGAAAATAGCCAAAACTTCTAAAAATCATAGAAAATCAACCGTAACTCCAAATGAAATAAATTATATATGAAAAATGATCAGAAAAATCCAATCTATCCATCTGTTCAATTTTCATGCATGATAGAACAACTTAGGGCTGCTGTTTAGGCCATATCTTTTAATGGCATTTAAACCTTCACATATGGAGTTTGAATTTGAACCTAGGGTTCAAACCAACTTCATTTAACCTGCTGCTAGTTGCATTAGCTCAAACCACAACATATTGCCATGTCATGATCATGCATCATATTGTGCATTGCATTGATTGTGTTTCCTCTCTGTTGCCGGTGGTTGTCCCCTCTCGATAGACGTATTTCGACGATGAGATTGATGACACCGATGAAGAGTTATACTATCTTCAGAAGTGCCAGGCAAGCAAAACCCCCTTGTTCATTCCGATACAATCCCATTCTCTCGCTCCTGCTCTCTTTTACTGCATTAGGACAACAACGAATCATCTGTTACTTGCTGCGGTAGTTGAACCCCTTATCCTCTGCATGACCTGTCATTGCCACAATAAATAGATGAAACCCACTAGCATGAGTAGGAGTTGTTTGAGCCCTGATGTGCCTAGTCATTCATGCTTGTTTGTCGTGCCTGCTATTGCTTAGAGTTGTGTCAGGTCTGATAAATCCGGGATGAATCGGAGGTGTGTGAACATGTTCTACTGTTGAGAGCTAAGTGTGTGAACACGATTTGGTAAAGGTAGCGGTGAGAGTACATGGTGGGTTGTCTCATTGCAGCCGTCCTCAGGAACTGAGTTCTGTGTTTGTGATCCATGAAACAGTTACTACCACGCATTGGGCCCGAAACCAATGGACCCTCTCGACTTATTAACTGCCCTTGCCCTCTGTCCAGGAGTTGCCACCAGTTTCTGGTGTTTGTAGGATATGTGTTGGAGGCCGTGTGTAGCGCTGACCCTAGGGGTGGGCTATGATGCGGTAGATACACCGTGGCTCGGTGTACCGAGCGCCCGTTTGGTGTCTCGGGAACCCTGCACACATCGTTTGGGGCTGTGAGCGAAACTCCGGCCGGATCTCCTCGCGGATGGAACCCGAATAGGCGATAAACCTGGACTAGAGACTTTTGTGGTTAGTCAGGTCGTGGCCGACTCCCTCGCCTGGCTTCCGCTTGAAGGTTGCCGAGATACACGACGTGTACATGGTGGTAAGTGGCGAGAGCGTGTGTGAAGAAGTACACCCCTGCAGGGTTATAAATGATCTATTCGAATAGCCGTGTCCACGGTAAAGGACTTCTGGGTTGCCTATATCAGTTCTTAGACAAGTGAAAGTGGATATCTAAAATACGCAAGATAAGCGTGAGTGCTATGGATGGCCTTCTCGTAGGGAGATGGGAGTGGAACCATAGTGGTGTATTGATATGGTGAATATGTGGACTCGTGTGCGCCACCTCAAAAGAGTTACTTGCATTCGTAGTTCAGGATAGCCACCGAGTCACAGCTGGCTTGCTGCAGTCAAACTCCACCACCCCACTTTATTGATATCGATGCATATGTAGTTAGTTCTGATGTAAGTCTTGCTTGGTACATTTGTACTCACGTTTGCCTATTTTATGTTTTTGCAGAGAGACGTTAGTCTCGCTAGTAGTTCCGCATGGACTTCGATGTTTAGCTTGATACCTCAGCTACGATCTTGTGCCCTCGACAGGATCTGGTAGATAGTCAGGCTTCTAAGCCTTTTTCTTTTGTAGATGTCTGTACTTAGACATGTTAAGCTTCCGCATGTGCTTTGATTTGTATGCTCTGAATGTTGGGTCATGAGACCCATGTGTGTAATATCTCGCTCTTCAGAGCCTAATGAATAAATACTTGAGTCGTAGAGTTATGTTGTGATGCCATGTTGTATTTACACATATCGAGCATATTGTGTGTATGTTTGAAATGGTTGGTATGTGTGGGATCCGACAATCTAGTTGTTTATCCTTGGCAGCCTCTCTTATGGGGAAATGTAGTCTAGTGCTTCCTTGAGCCATAGTAGTCCGCTACTGACCGGTTCACCGGAGTCCTGCTAGCCCATCACTACTGCTCCTAACACTTGACTGGCCGGCATGTGATTCACTTGTTCTCGTGGTTCCGTCTCCACGGAAATGTCATGCGGTGACATCCGAGTCCTGCCTAGCCTGCTAGGAGCCCGGGTTCCCGAGTCCTGTTAGCCTGTGCCTACAACCCGGATTCACACGCTGCCAATCGACATGCTCAAGTTGATTCATGTATGCCTGTCCCCATGGGTTAGTGCCACTTTGGGTTCACGACTAGCCATGTCGGCCCGGGTTCTTCGTCATATGGATGCTAGCGACACTATCATATACGTGAGCCAAAAGACGCAAACGGTCCCGGGCCATGGTAAGGCGACACCCGTGGGAATACCGTGCGTGAGGCCGCAAAGTGATATGAGGTGTTACCGGCTAGATCGATGTGACTTGGAATCGGGGTCCTGACAACGTTGGGAAGGGGTGATGTGTGTTTTTAATATAGAATAATGTACAATTTAGATGTGGTGCCTACCTCTCGATAAAGACACCAACCATGAAGGCAAGGTAGTTAAGGACGAGATACGCAGGGTATGATGTAGGTTAAACCCAGCAATCCGAGCATGTGGGAGGGAATCCTGACAACGCATGAGCTCAAGCTTTGGTTGAGCGACATGTGACGGTGACCGGCCCTAACACGAACTAGGATGAATCCATTCATGGCCAACACATACGCCTAATTATCGGTCAAAGGGATGATATATATACACTTAGGGAGCCCACAGATATGCGTGTTGTCACAAAAACGCACAAGGGAGACGTGGTCGATCGGAAGACCCCATATACACTGCATGCAGCCCGAAAATATGTATGGGTATGGTGGTGTGTGATGTGTTTAAATCCCAAATGCACAACTTTGATGGGCACTAACTACACTACAAACCGAACACCGTACCCGACTCCAAGCCTGGTTAAATATGCACGATGTCAGTTTCCCAATTCCCAACTTTGAGGCGGCAGCAGGGGGGCGGGGTCGTCCCATGCATGCGCTCAAACTTTATTTGGTCTAGCATGGGACACATCTATATCTATACCCCTATATAGTGTGCGAATAACTTTGAAAGTTGGTCGTTGGATGAAGCCAATCCGACGGTACAGAGATGGCAAATCCGAGCACTACTGGCCGTTGGATATCATCTACATTCCACCAGATTCTGCCACATGTACAATCTAGAAGACTCCATGGATGAACTTAAGCATAATGCACAAACCTCAAAACACAAGCACTTCTCCTTTGTTCTCTAGAATCTTCCATATCTTAATTGCCCAATTTTTTTTCTAAATGAGTTGTCACTTTTTGTTTTTACTTTGTGCTTTACAATGCACAAATCCATGAATCTTAAAATAGATTTATTTATAAAACTAATTGATTTGGATCAGATAAACTATAAGAATTAAATGAACATCTACATCATGCATATATGACTCAAAGCTTACATGCTATAGTTTGATATTTCTTCATAATTTGGTTACCAAATCTCATGCGTGCAATGCACGTGTACCTTACTAGCTAGTATCAATAGGAAACCATCATGGTCAAACCCTTCTTGTTGTTGGGTCTAAGGGATAGATTGTGTGGGCGCCCCTAATTGTCGATAAAGGATAGTATATATACCTCGGGCAGCCCACAGATATGTGTCGCGTCTATAAGCCGCACAAGCGAGTCATGCTCGAGAAGAACACCCTGCCCCCTATACCCTGGACGCAACCTGAAAAAGGTTTATATAATCGCCATGATAGGTCAAGTCAATCATTCTTTAATTTTTAAAGGAAAAAATAATCCATAAAAACATAGTAAATTTATATAATCGCCATGACAGGTCAAGTCAATCATTCTTTAATTTTTTAGAGCAAAAAATAACCCATGAAAACATAGTCTACAAATTAGCAAAACAAGTCCCAAGTTTATATAATTGCCATGATAGGTCACTATAGAGATATAATATATCTCTGTAATGACCGTGTCATGGCATTTAAATGAAGCTTGAGATATGCAACTTCCCACCAGGTCACCCATCCTTGGACTACTCCAGCCCGAGCACGCTTAACTTCTGCGTTCTATTCGACTAGGCTAGCAGATGGGATGCCAGCCCTTGCTGATAAGAATTGCATCCTTGCCATTAACGCGTTTCACGCTGGTCACCCTATGGGACCTACTCCCACCTATCACACACATTTGTGCTTTTAGAAACTGTGTGGGATATTTTACATGGCCGGTGTGTCGCCGCTAGCCTTCAATGAGTAGTGACACTGGTAGCGGGAAAACAATGGGAGAAGAGGCGGGAAATCGATGAGACGAGTGGCGAGAAATGGTAGCTTGGTTAGAAAACCTAGTAGAGAAGGAAGCGTGAGCTAGCACGACGCATGCGCACAGTGCTTACCCATGTACTGCATGTGCTGTCGAACGGGCTCAGGGTTGTCATTCGATCTGGGAGCATCCAACGGTACACATGTACGATCCGCGGGGTTTGGGTTCTGGCCAATCAGAGCGCACGACTCAGATCGCGCGCGCAGCAGGGGGGATTGGGGCATCGGCCACGGTTTGGTAGGCACACGGCTTTCGTGAGTGAACCGTCTGATATTTGAAAACATTTCATGAGAAGAATCTTGGGTTTTAAATCGCCGTAAATCCAAAACTAAGCCAAAAATCGTGAAACCAGGCATGGTGTCACGACATGGCACATATATGTCGAGGAGTTTTTTTCGTCCACTTTGGCGCAAGTTTTATTAAAAGCCTCTTACGAACTGGAGCTTCTCTCAAAGAAGCCTCGTGGTTCCGATAGGGAAACATGTCCCCCTTGTGGGAAAAACGTAATCACTGCCTCTTTTCGCTTTGTATTTTCTTCTACGGGCAACATGGAACGATAGGATATCCGTGCTGAAGTTTAAACTTATTCAGGGTTCGTTTGGCCTTTTTATACACTAATTGAGTTTCCTAGGAATTTAATGTCCATAATTCAAATATGAACTTCAAATACATGCTCCAGTTCACCAATATGGCTAGAAAATTTATACATGTGTCCTTGGGTGCATGTTTAGGTCCCATGCCAGGAATGGGAACAAATTACAACCGTACCCGCGTCTTGGCTCGTCCTCAAAAACATTTGGAATCTCGGTTTTTAAATCCCCGTAAATCCTAAACTCACCAGAAAGTCATCAAAGGTGGCATGGTGTCACGTCATGGCACATATATGTCATAGTAAAAACATTGTCCAATTTGGGCCAAACTTTATTACACACCTCTTAGAAACCGGTGCTTCTCTCAAAGAAGCCTCGTGGTTCCGATAGGGAAACATGTTCCCCTTGTGGATGAAACGTAATCACTGCCTCTTTTCGTCTTGTATTTTCTTCCACGGGCAACATGGAACGACATGATAACCATTCTGAAATTTAAACTTATTCAGGGTTCGTTTGGCCTTTTTATACACTAATTGAGTTTCCTAGGCATTTAATGTCCATAATTCAAATCCAAACTTCAAATACATGCTCTAGTTCACCAAAATGGCTAGAAAATTTATACATGTGTCCTTGGGTGCATGTTTAGGTCCCATGCCAGGAATGGGAACGAATTACAACCGTACCCGCGTCCTGGCTCGTCCTCAAACATTTGGAATCTCGGTTTTTAAATCCCCATAAATCCTAAATTCACCAGAAAGTCATCAAAGGTGGCATGGTGTCACGTCATGGCACATATATGTCATGGTAAAAACATTGTCCAATTTGGGCCAAGATTTATTACAAACCTCTTACAAACCGGATCTTCTCTCAAAGAAGCCTCGTGGTTCCGATAGGGAAACGTGTTCCCCTTGTGGGCGAAACATAATCACTGCCTCTTTTCGCCTTGTATTTTCTTCCACGGGAAGCATGGAACGACATGATATCCGTGTTGAAATTTAAACGTATTCAGGGTTCGTTTGGCCTTTTTATACACTAATTGAGTTTCCTAGACATTTAATGTCCATAATTCAAATCTGAACTACAAATACATGCTCCAGTTCACGAAAATGGCTTGAAAAATTATACATGTGTCCCTGGGTGCATGTTTAGGTCCCATGCCAGGAATGGGAACGAATTACAACCGTACCGGTGTCCTGGCTCGTCCTCAAGCATTTCGAATCTCGGTTTTTAAATCCCCATAAATCCAAAACTCACTAGAAAGTCATCAAAGGTGGTATGGTGTCACGTCATGGCACATATATGTTGTGGTAAAAACATTGCCAATTTGGGCCAAGCTTTATTACAAACCTCTTACCAACCGGAGCCTGTCGCAAGAACCCTCGTGGTTTCGATCGGGAAACGTGTCCCCTTGTGGGCCAAACGATAATCGCTCCCTCTTCTAGCCTCGTATCTTCTTCTACATGCGACATGGAACAATGTGAGATTCGCTCTGAACTTTGAAATTATTCAGGGTTCGTTTGACCTTTTTTATTAATTAATTGAGTTTTCTAGGCATTTAATGTCCGTAATTCAAACCAGGACTCAAATACATGCTCCAGTGCACCAAAACGGCTATAAAAAACATACATGCTTTCTTGGGGTGCATGTTTAGGTCCCATGGAACGAATGGGAATGAATTCAACCGTCTCGCCGTCCTGGCTTGGCCACAAACATTGCGAATCTCGGTTTTTAAATCTCTGTAAATCCAAAACTCACCATGAAATCATGAAACTTGTCATGGTGTCACTACATGGTACATATAATTGTCAAATTTGGGTGAAGCTATATTACAAGCCTCTTACAAGCCGGAGCCTGTCGCAACCCTCGTGGTTCCGGTAGGGAAACATGCCCGTCTTATGGGCGAAACGATAATCACTGCCTCTTCTCGCCTTGAACTTTGTTTTCAACAGGCAACATAGAATAACAGGAGTGTCGGGCTGAAATTTGAAACTGTTCAGGGTTCGTTTGGCCATTGTATATATTACAAATTACTAAGTTTTCTATGCATTTAATGTAGTACAGAATTCAAATTTGAACTACAAGCACATGCTCCAGTGAAGCAAAATGGGTGGGAAATCGTACATGTGTCATTGGGTGCATGTTTAGGTCTCATTTAAGGAATGGGAATGAATTACAAACTTGTCGTCGTCCTGAAACATTGAGAATCTCGGTTTTTAAATCCCAGTAAATCAAAAACTCACCCAAAAAACATGAAACTTGGCATGGTTTCATGACATGGCACATATATGCCGTGGTAAAAAAATCGTCTAGTTTGAGAAGAGGCGCACACATTAGTAGCCAACAAAGTCCTTTTTGAAACAAAAAGCTGACACGTTAATATCACAAAAGATTGTATTATATTAACCATGTCGAAATTTAACCATACTCGGTGTCATGCGTGCAGCTGTTTGATTAGACAGGACAAGCGCGAGAAGTCCACCGTGCAGGCTTGACGGGACGCGTGCGGGCAGTCCGCTGCGCAGGCTCAACGGGACGCGTGCATCCTGTCCACCTCGCAGGCTCGACGAGACACGTGCGAGCAGCATGGCCGCCCGTTCTCACCGGGAAGCGAGCTCTTTGACCTCCATGTACAAGCCACCGCCCACCTCACTCAGAACTTCTCCATTAATGGGTTAATTAAAGCACCTGGACGGAGGGTGTTTGCTTGTGATCCCATGGCAGCATTTGCTTTGTTCGTGTTTTCAACTCGTATTCCGCCCTAATTTAAATTGCCACATAGGGCAACGGATAATACGACCACAAATAAAATGGCAACGGATAATACGACGACAAATTTAAAATGGCGCAGATAATAATTGTCTTACATATTCTGGATAATTTAAAATGCCACATGCGGCAAAGCCTGGAAGACATGGGGGCAAGAGAAGAAGGAAATTGCAGAGAACGATCTAGGTCGCTACTGTCTGTACTCGTCGATGGATCACCAGGCGACGACATCCTCCTGCTCCTTCTTCAATTCCTCACGACTTTGCTTGAAAGCAGCCACAGATTCCTCCACCTCCTGCTCGCGCTCGATCCGGAGCTTCCTCAAGCCACCCATCAGTTCCTCGACAGCCGCTTTAAGCGTCATCCCCGAGGCACTGCTCAGCTCATGCAGCATCTTCCAGCCGGCGGCCTCCTCCTCCTTCTCGGCGAGCAACTTGAGGAGCTTCGCCTTGTCACCCATGAGTTGCTCGACGAGGCCGGTCGCCTTGTCAACCGAGGCATCGCTGATCTTGAGCAGCTTCATCAATCCATCGACCAGCTCCTGCTGAGTAGGAACGCTAGCGACAATGTCGTCGTCGCCGGCGAAGGAATTCAGGAACGCCGGCTTGTCGTGATAGTCGACGCCGCGAATGCGCTTGTGAGAGCCCTCGCGTGCCTGTGAGTGCTTGTTCGAGGGGTCCGCGGCATGTCGGGACATCTCTGCTGCGGCTGCGGCTTCGCGGCGAGACCTTTCTAGTGCTTCCGCGGCCTTGGTCTTTGCTCCCTGGTTACATGTCCACCCTAAACTCCTCCTACCGGTCAGGGCGGAACGACATGACAGGAAAGACCAGTTTTGTGGGTGATGAGGAGACGAACTGTGAAGTAATTTTCTAGTGGGTAGTTTTTATAGCCCGGTGCTAAGTGTGAACACATATTAGTTTGATAGGTGTGAACAGAATTGCAATTACTTATTGCATTGTAATCTGCAATGTGATGAGAAACAAGGTCAAAATTTATTGATGGCCGAAGGTTGACCACGTGGTTGCTCGCCGTTGAGTCGGCTGTTTGCCACGTATCACACACATCTTGTTAAGTTGAACCGTTTCTGTTGTGTTCGCTAATCGAAAATAGTTCGTCTGAGTGAACCGTATGCCCTATATCACACACACCTTGATTTGGCTAACCATTTTTGTTAAACTCCCTAATATCAAACAGTTCATCGGAGCGAACTGTATGCCGTATATCGCACACACATTGATATGGCTACCTGTTTCTGTTGTTATGCCTCATTGCAAACAGTTCGAACGGGTTAACCGTGTGCCCTAAATCGCACACGCAACTAAAATCTGAACCGTGTTTGATGGCTCTGCCATCGCAAACGTTTTGCACCTTTTTTGACGGTTTTTACATCCCCGTTTGTGATTAATGCATCGCACATAGTTTCGTCAAAGGGTCTCTGATCGTAGTGTCGTGTTAGCAGCATCCTACAGTAGTGTTTGTCGCACTTGATTGCTGCATTTGTTTGTTGCATAACATGCATATAGATTTTATTTGGTCGCTGATAGTGATCTTGTGAGTGTAGGTGGTATCTGTCGTGGAACTAACACGTCAGATGTCCTTAGCGTGAGGACTTAGTCGTGAGGCCAACGCATCTATGTGGTAGCTTGAGAGGGGTTGAGAGGAATCGAGAGACGCAACACAAGACGAGGATTTAGACAGCTTCGGGCCCCTGGAAACATCATCCGGCAACAACCCTACATGCTGTTTGAGGCTAGATCTCATTATCATCACGAGGGAGTCGCCATAAACCGGCTTTCCTCTGGTTGTGTCTAGCCCTAGAGATTGTTGCTTGCTTTTCCCTCTTTGGGGAGTCCTGCCCCTCCTTATATAAGTTGAAGGGGTGGTTTACATGTAGAGTCCATCTCGGACTAAGACTTAAACTATTTTGACTTCCTTTCCTGGGCTTCTTAACGTCTGCCAGTTTAACATTGTCTGCCGGTTTAACATTGTCTGCTGGTGTAACATTGTCTTAACACCTGCCGGTTTACCATCCGCCGGTTTACCAAGTCCCAGCTGGGTTATGACTCCGGCCGGGTCATACCGCGGGGTATATCCCCGACATTAGCCCCCAGTTTAATTTGGATTTATCCATGTTAAACTGATCCTGATCATCCTTAAGTCCTTGTCACTTCCTTCTTCTAGAAAATCCGGTTTAATAGGCCAGTTTCATAATCAACTTGCTGACATTGGTTTCTCATAGAAAATATATTGTGAAGAATAACTCCTTTGATTCAGCTCCCAATGCTTGAAAACAATATTGGTCCTTGAAATACTTATCTGATCTTCAGCCGGTTTAAGAATGTAGAACTTGCCGGTTTATGATTACCACCATTATCAGGTTATAAAAACTGATACTTCCGGGTCATGATTGTTGCCAACGCCGGTTCATGATTGTTCCTAACACCGGTTCATGATTGTTGCCAACGCCGGTTCATGATTATTGATGACGTCGGGTTGCAGACACATGGTCGTAATGATTGGTGACGCCGGGTCAATCTGGTTTGCTCAAAACAGAGAATTTGAAAATAGTTCTTCGATAATAATATAATATCTGTAGCCCCCAAGTCTTGAGCAGAACAAAGTGATGGCTTAAGACTTGCTTTAATATCAATATTGCCATTTTTTGAAGAAATCCATGTTGTTCATTCCAGTCACTAGTAAAAACTGTATATTCCATATATGTAGCCCCCAAGTGTCGGGTTGTCATGATTGCAGCAACCTGGGACTTGAAATTGCCTTATATTCATAAAAACTTCAACCAGTGTAGCCCCCAAGGGCCGGGTCATTATGCAATAATGAGCAGGGACTTTGTAAATATAATCATGTGAACTTTGAACAGCAACGTGTAGCCCCCAAGGGTCGGCTCAGTAAGATAATATTGAGCTGGAACTTTGATATATACTTCAATGAAAATAACATCATATGATGTAACCCCCATCATGGGGCTTGAATCCATGTCCACAAGGTTAAGAGCCTTGTGCTTTACCAACTGAGCAGTGGACCCTTCCATGATAACTGAAAATTTGTGTACCTTGAATTGTTGACAGGAGCAATTGGTAGCCTCCAAGGGCCGGCTCATTATAATGTGATGAGTCGGGTCTTCAATAAGATGAGCTAAAAATGACTTTGCATTAGCCCCCAAGTGTCATGGTGCATGCTTGCAACGACATGAGACTTGCATATTTGATGTAGTCTCAACTTAAATAATGTAGCCCCCAAGTGTCGGGTTGTAAGCCTGCAGCATCTCGGGGCTATTCCTTCAATCCATCGCTAAAGCGACTTTGAAAACCTTGATCATAATACTGATTATTGATAACCATAATAAATCCATCCATGTTGGCTATTTGAAGATTTGAATAATATAATACAATGATTTATGAGCGCATGATTCCAATGGCGCAATCCAAATATATACTGACGACTTATAGTCCAAAGCCAGGCCGGGTCAATAAACACCGGATTATAAGTGATTATGTACTGACAACTTGTAGTTGAAAATCGACCGGGTTTAACGAACATCGGGTTAATTTGATGACTGATAGTCATGCCGGGTCAATTGACACCGGTTCAACATAAAATTTATCAAAAGAGAAAAATCTTGACAAAGGCAAATAAAACCGTGTAGTCGAGGCTTTTCAAGGGCTGCCAGGCCCAAATTTGAGGCTTTTCATGGGCTGCCAGGCCGCTGAGTTAAACCATTTGACAAAGCCTTTTAAGATGGTTCTCCAACTAACCAATCGTCGTTTTAACTTTGACAAGTTCAGGGTCTTAATGAGAGTAACTGTTAAACGTTCGGCGGGTCAAGCCATGATTACCTGGATAGGAGTGGCTTACTTGATGAAGGCAGGTTAACCCGGGGTTTTAGGTGAATACACCAGGCTTCCAAGCCGTGGGTCGATACCCAATCACAAGGGTCCTTTCAAACTCTTTGTTACTTTACACAAAGAGCCCCCAAGTAACTTTGTGAGCTGTGCTCAATGGGTGCCTATGTTTGAGTTGTGGTTTTAGCAATAATACTCTCTTCGGCCCCTTGGGTGTGAAGCTCCCAAGCTGTACTGTGGCTTTATAAGCCTGTTTAATGGATAATCAGAACTCTGTTTTATAAGCAAAAGCCCCCACATGATATGCTTCTGAGCTGTGCTCGTCGGGTGCCTACGTTTGAGTTGTGCTGTGCAACAAACTCTCTTTGGCCCCTTATGATAATATTGGCTTGATAGCTACATGAAGAGGGTAGTAACGCTATGTTCTCTTTGGTGAATACACCTATGTTTGAATAGGAAGCCCCCAAGTGATCATATGAAGATGAGCCCCCAAGGCAGGATACCCATGTTTGAACTGCGCGTCAGGGCAGCAGGTCCTCTTTGACAACCTTTTACTTTTGGCAAGAGATAAACTCTTCTTGAACCGGAAATTCTTAAACCGGATACTGAGAGCTTCAAAGTTTTGTGGGAGATAACTTTCCCTTAAGCCGGATATTAAACCGGAATCCTTCTTTTTAAGACGGAAATTTTCTGACGGCCTATAAATTTGCACCAATATGGCGGTTTTGGGTCCTGCATTAAGTAATTTTGCAAGCCGGAGTAATTGCTCTTTTAAAGAAAGCAATATGTAATATAAAAAATATATTGGATAAATTTCACCTGATATGTTAAGCCGGAATTTATCCGCCATGGAGCTTAATGATTACTTCAGCGAAGCTGAGATCAATCTCGGGTGAGTCAGAGTAGTTTGGGCGACAGGGGTGACATCTTGCGCACATCCATTGAGCAACAATCAAGCGTGATCCCAGCAAGCTGATATAGACTGGGCCGCAAGGGCGGCGTCTTGCGAACGTCCATCGGGCATCATGGTGCAGTTAAATTTCACCTGTGTATTGGGTAATTTAACCTGCACATATAGAAATAATACAAGGGCGAGTAATCATGCCCGGATGAATCAAATATGTTTGCATAAAAGAACTAAGACAGATATCACCTGATTCTTTTCTACGACGGATCATCTGTCCGTAGATAATTTTTCAGTACTGTTATTGAATTCCCTTTGACCCATATATTTATCCAAAGCATATTTGTGTTGATGCTGCTGATCTTCTTTTCATTTGATCTCCACGTGGGTCGTAGTAGTACTAACTGATTTTGCTTCCATGCATGTGTATGGGAGTCAAACATATATCTAGTTTGACCCTCCTCTCCTTTTTAGCATGAGCTTCCTGTAGTAAACCGCCCGCGGCGCTTTCCGGGTCGTGATCTGTTTCCCTCTTCTTCTTTTTTTTTTTGAAAATTGGTCTGATGATCCGCCAGCAGTACTTGATCTCTTCTGATTCGGATGGATGTAGTAGGTCCCTTGCTGTACGTAACAATTTTCGGCAGCTGGTAGCATGGTCGTCCCATTTTTACTTCATCCGATCTGAATTCAGTATCTCTTCCATAATGACCCTTTGTACAAAGATCTGCAATGTTTAACTGATTACACCATCCGTAACAAGCTCGGGCTCTTTCTCTTTATCTTTTTCCAGAGTGTTAGCAGATTAGTAACTCTCATCACGGAAGTTGAAATATTGGAGGGCTGTAATATACGCTCATTCTTCATGCTCCCAAGATTCGTCTCCATCCTACTGCCCAAAGGGCGGCCCTTGCCACGCCCTCTGCCCATGTACCTGTCCTCACGCCTGTTTCTTTTCTCATGTTCAGACTTCTCCATGCGTAAAGCGCATAGTGCAGCAGCGAATAAAGATCGCGACATGGCGGCCGCTCAATTGGCGGGACAAACGGAGTTCTGTGCGTGCGGCGGAGGCGGTGGCGGTTGGCCGGTGTTTCAGATCTAACGGGAACGGGCGATCGCGCCCGCCGCAAAGAGAAGCGGTCCTTGGAGTGGCGACTTGGAGGCAACGCCGAAGTGACGGCGGTTGCCAACGAGAACAGTGGCGGCCGGCGGCTGATTTGAAGACCGCCAGCGGAGGCAGCTCACGGTGAGGGCAGGCTGAGCGGGTTAAACAGTGCCGAGTCGAGCACCGTAGAAGAGGCGGATGCCAGGCGAGAAGCGGGCGGCGGCCCAAGGCCGGCCACAGCGCACGGCGGCTCGGTGCTGTACAAAGGCGCGGCGGTTTAAGGGCGGTGCAGAGGCAGCTCGACGCCCGACGGCGGGGCGATGCGCTACCGGCTTGATGGCGGAGGTGAGCCAGCGACGGCGGCTCGGGCTGATGGCGACTTGCAAAGACGAAGACCACCATAGGCAGCCCGGTAGTCGAGGCGCGTTGGCAAGCGCAGCCGTGGCGATTCAGCGCAGCGCATAAAGCGGGGAGTTGACGGCGGTTTAAGTCGAAGCGGTTCGTCGCATCGCCGACTAGAAGTGGAGCCTCAAGGCGCTGGCGAAGTCAACCGACGCTGGCGGCAGAGATGCAGGGCTCGTGGCAGTTGGCCACTTATAGCAACGAAGGTTTGAAGACAGAGTTATGGTGGCGGAGGTAACCCGGTGACGGGCGGCCATGGCGACTCACAACTGATGCGGGCGGTTCAAGACCAGAGCGAGGCACGGCAACGGCGACTCAGAACAAGCGCGGGCGGCTCAGGGCCAGCCACGGCGGGTCGCGGCTGCGGAAGTGCGTGGTAGCATGGGGTATCGAACCGGCCACGGTGAAGGCGAGGCGAAGACAGCGGGCACTCGTGGCGAGGCCGTGGTAGTGGCGCGACTCACCGCAGCTACCTGGCGACACGGCAAACCGGCTCTGGGCTACGAGGCAGCGCAACACGGCTGGTTAGCACGCCGGTGAAGGGGGCTCCTAATGCGACAGAAGCGGCACGAGGCCTTGGCGGGTTGAAGACGGTGGTAACTGTAGCGAAGGGCCAGCTTGAGTCAACAGGGGAGGATTGCCCAGCCGGCTCAAGGCACGGCAGGAGTGGCCGTAGGGCGGCTCAAGGCGAGGCGCTTGGAGACGACAACGGCGACCGGGCGGCTCGGGGCGCGGGGCGGCCGTGGAACGACGGCTTGAGGACTCCCGGCGCATGGAGACCCGGCACGGTGGAGGATGAAGAGGCTGGCGACTCAAGATCATAGTACGGGTCGCGCAGGGCGAAGTGTGGTCGGCGACGGCTTGGAGGTGGGCTGCTCGAGGCTACTCCGACAGTGGGCAGCTCGCAGCGGCACGGAGGTCCACCACGACGACTTGAAGTTGACCGGCAAGGCGACTCTCCGGGGACGGGCGAGGCCGCGGTAGTGACTTGGCGGTTCGATGCGGCGGCGAGGCAAGCCATCTTGCCGCCAACGAGGTGGAAGCGGCTGTACGGCGGCAGCCGGTTGATGAGGCACCGATGGGTCAAGGCTGTGCTAAGGGTACATCACCCTGCGTCGTGCTTGGAGCTGTGGTGATGGTGACCCAATGGATTAATCCAGCACAAAAAACTGATGGAAAGAAACGGTCGGTTCAAGGCGGAGCGAGGCCGAGGCGGGCTGTAGTAGCGGCTCAGCGCGCCGGCGCGGCCGGTTCAGGCGCGACTGGTTTGATGAAGCGGCGGCGGCTGCCTCAAGGAGTGACTGCGATGGCAGTATTAGTGTAACACCCTCGATGCGGCTATATCTCCCACGTGTCGAGGCACGACTTAGAGGCATAACCGCATTGAAAGCAATGTCGCAAGTGAGGTAATCTTCACACAACCCATGTAATAAATAGGGGAAAAAGATACATAGTTGGCTTACGATCGCCACTTCACACAATACATAAATAAACATCCATCAATCGTAGTACACTCAAGGTCGGACTACGGAACCAAAATAAAAGAAGATACCCCAAATGCTACACGGATCCCCGATCGTCCCAACTGGGCACCACTATCGATCATCTGGAAAAAGACACATAGTAACGACCACGTTCCTCGTCGAACTCCCACTTGAGCTCGGTTGAGTCACACCTGACCGCATCGTCGGAACCTGCAACTGTTTTGGAAGTATCTGTGAGTCACGGGGACTCAGCAATCTCACACCCGCGAGATCAAGACTATTTAAGCTTAAAGGAAGGACAGAGTAGTATAGTGGAGCTGCAGCAAGCGACTAGCATATATGGTGGCTACTTCGCAAAGAGAGCGAGAAGAGAAGCAAAGCACGGACGTGAAGCTAGTAGCGATCAAGAAGTGATCCTGAACTACTTACGTCAGACATAACTTCAACACCGTGTTCACTTCCCGGACTCCGCCGAGAAGAGACCATCACGGTTACCCACGCGGTTGATGTGTATTTTAATTGAGGTCAACTTCGGGTTTTCTACAACCGGACATTAACAAATTCCCATCTGCCTCATAACCGCGGGCACGGCTTTTGAAAGATATTACCCTGCAGGGGTGTCCCAACTTAGCCCATTATAAGCTCTCACGGTCAACGAAGGATATTCCTTCTACCGGGAAGACCCGATCAATCTCGGAATCCCGGACTACAAGACATTTCGACGGCAATAAAACAAGACCAGCAAAGCCGCCCGATTGTGCCGACAAATCCCGATAGGAGCTGCACATATCTCGTTCTCGTGGCACATCCGGATAAGTCAAGCTACGAGTAAAACCAAGCCTCGAAGTTTCCCGTGGTGGCCCCAAGAATTGCTCGGTTCGGGCCAGCACTCGAAGGAGCACCGGCCCGGGGGGGGGGGGGGCTAAAATAAAGATGAACCTCGGCGCGAAAACCCGGGGGAAAAAGGCTTAGGTGGCAAATGGAAAAACCAAAGTTGGGCCTTCTTTGGAGGAGTCTTATTCAAAGCGAACTGTCAAGGGGTCCCATAAATCACCCAACCGTAAGGAACGCGAAATCAAGGAACATAACACCGGTATGACGGAAACTAGGGTGGCAAGAGTGGAACAAAACACCAGGCATAAGGCCGAGCCTTCCACCCTTTAACAAGTATATAGATGTATTAATTATAGCAGATATATATTGTGATATCCCCAACAAGTAAACATGTTCCAACAAGGGACAACATCTCCATGTTCCAACAAGGAACAAACTTCATCTTCACCTGCAACTAACAACGCTTATAAGAGGGCTGAGCAAAGCGGTAACATAGCCAATCAACGGTTTGCTAGGAAAGGATGGTTAGGGGCTGACATGGCAATATGGGTGGCATGATATAGCAAGTGGTAGGCATGGCAGCATAGGCATAGCAAAAGAGCGAGCATCTAGCATAGCAAAGATAGAAGTGATTTCGAGGGTATGGTCATCTTGCACGCAATGTTCTCGAGTTGTCGAAAGCTTGATCCTCGTAAGCGTTCTCAACAGGTTCCTCGTTCACGTACTCATCTCCGGCTCTACCCAAAGCAACAACACAAACAAAGGAACCACAATAAATCACGGTGCAATGCACAATCAACATGATGCAAAACATGGCATGATATGCGGGATGTGATATGCAATGCGTGTATGCGCCCGGAAGGAAAATGATGAACCAGGCATCAACTTGGCAAACCAAGTATGCCACTGGAAAGATGAGATGATTTCGTTGAAATCGATATAAAGATCACCGGAATCGAATGCACGGTTTGCAAATGACAAGCAAAACAAGAATGGCACAAATCTGCCATTAACAGCATGATGCCACTTAGCAAGCAACAAATAATTAAGCTACTGCACCCAAACGTCTCAACAAAGTACATGGCAGTGATCTACACAAGATGATTGACAAAAGATGAGCACTGAGCTTCGGCTAAATCACATCATAACAGGTTCAAACAAGCATGGCAAAAGTGCACAAAATATCAGGCTGGACATGGCAAAAACAGCATCAGGTTGCAATGTTCAGAGCAAGAAAACTACATGCTACAGGAACTTAAAATAGCAAAACAAGGCATGGCATGAATCTACTCAAAGCATAGAAATAAAGTCCCTTACTGACCATAAGCCAAAAAGGATCAGAAAATATAGTAACACCCATGTCAATATTGAAAGTTTCGTTAACAGATTCAGCAACATGGCATGTTAAAAACTGATGACAAGTAGGCATGTTTACAAGCTCAATGCACTCACTACAGAGCCTTAAATGATAAACTAAGCATACATACATCAAGAAGACATGGCATAGAAGACATACATGGCAAGAACAATAACATAGCATAAATGGATCAACCACAACAACCTTGGCAAAATTGAATAACATGTATACAATCTGCCAGGAAACATTTTATAGCAAAAGTAGAGCTCGATTGACTCATGCTATGGTACTCCATAATTTTAAACAAGGACATGGATGGATAGAGCAAGACATGTTTAACAAAACATACTTACTGAAGTATCTCAAAATATGCATGGATCTCTCGGTAGCATCAAGTTAATATGGCATCAAAATATCAGCTAAACAGGGCTGAAAACAGCAACATCAGGACACCTACTTTTCATGCTTGTGCTAGTCACCACATAGATCACAAAAATACATGGCATACACCCCTGGAAAGATGGCATGGCATATTACAAAACACATGTAGGACTCCAATTCATAGGGTGCACACATCAATCATGGCAAAAATAACAAAAGTGCAAGTTCTGTTAAGAAACAGAAACTAACATCACATAGCATCCTTCCAACAGCATTTCGCGCGTCAAGATGAGCTCAAAAGAAAATGATGCAATGAGATGAAATGATCTACTCTTCGAGGCGAACATTTTGACATACTATACGCGCAAAATGGTTCTATATATGCAAAGATATACCACTTTGAACATGCAACAAAATAACAATAGATCTAAAAGACTTGGGGAAAAAAGGAGGGGGTGAAAGGTCAACTTAAAAGAGGCCTTTGCGAGATTGCGGTTAACCGTTTGAGTACCAAACGAGCTCCAAATGACCCGAAACTTGACCGGTGGTCTACGGGTGGTATACCAAGGCCACTAGACCAACCTCGGTCCATTTCGAGAAGGTTTAGTACCCACACACGGAAAAACGTAAAAGGGACCGCCGGGAGAGCTAGGAGTGCCGGATTGCAAAACGGACAACGGGAAAAATGCTCGGAATCATGAGACGAACACGTATGCAAATGCGATGCACATGATGACATGATATGAAATACATGACATGGACAAAATGCAAAATGAAGAAAACCCAACCACGGAGGAATATCATATCACAATGCCGAAAATGGCAAGAGTTGGAGTTACAAATATGGAAAGTTACATCCGGGTGTTACAACACTCCACCACTACAAGAGGATCTCGTCCCCGAGATCTAGGACTGAAAGAACTCCGGATATTCGAACGGAGGTGATCCTCGCGCCCGTGTAGCTTCTCGGTCGGAATGGTGTGACCACTTCACTTTCGTGAATTTGATTGACTTGTTGCGAGTCTTGCGCTCGGTTTCTTCAAGAATAGCAACGGGTGCTCATGATAAGAGAGATCTTCTTGAAGGTCAATCTCTTGAAGTTGATAGTGCGTTCAGAGTCTTGAAGCACTTGCGAAGGTTGTGACACGTGAAACACATCGTGCACGCTTTGCAAAGTTGGATGGAAGCTCAAGTTGATAGGCGAGATCGCCTCTTTTGCCAATGATCTTGAAAGGACCCACGTATCTAGGGGCAAGCTTCCCTTTGATACCGGGGCGACGAGTGCCTTTCATTGGAGAGACGCGAGGTAGACATGGTCTCCGATTTCAAAAGTCACATCACGGTGCTTATCATCATAATAGCTCTTCCGCGCGATTGCGCGGCTTTGAGATTCTCACGAATGACTTGGCACATTTCTTCCGCTTCGTGGATCAAGTCATTGCCAAGAAGTTGGCGTTCACCTGTCTCGCACCAATTGAGAGGAGTACGGCACTTTCGCCATAGAGAATTTCGAATGGGGCCTTGCCCGAACTCGCTTGGAAGCTGTTGTTGTAGGAGAACTCGGCATATGGAAGACAATCTTCCCACTTCATATCAAGGAAATGACACAAGCCCCGAGCATATCTTCAAGGATTTGATTAACTCGCTCGACTTGGCCACTTGTTTGAGGATGGAAAGCTGTCTTTGAAACGAATGTTGGTGCCCATGGCCTTCCGAAAAGAATCCCAGAACTTGGAGGTAAAGATGCCGCCACGGTCTCAAGAGATCAATTGTGGAATGCCGTGCAAGGAGACAATCCTCGAGGTGTATAGCTCGCCAACTGAGCTGCTGTGATAGATTCTTTGATAGGAAGAAAATGAGCCACTTTAGTAAGCTTGTCAATGACAACGAAGATAGCATCATTTCCACGCTTGGACTTAGGAAAACCGGTCACGAAGTCCATTTCAATATGATCAAACTTCCATTCAGGAATAGCAAGAGGTTGGAGGAGACTAGCTGGTCTTTGGTGTTCTGCTTTCACTCTTCTGCAGACATCACACTCATTCACGAATTGAGCAATTTCTCGCTTCATTCGAGTCCACCAATATGACTGCTTGAGATCATGGTACATCTTCGCATTTCCGTGATGAATGGATAGAAGCGAATTGTGAGCCTCGCTCATAATGACTTTTCAGTAGATCACCCTTAGGAACCACAATCCGGTCCTCAAAGAAAAGAGTATCTTTGTCATCAACGTGGAAGCACTTGTACTTGGAAATGCCCTTGTCGATACCACGTTTCACCTTTTTCACCATGGTATCCGGAAGCTGAGCCTCACGAATCTGATCTTCCAAAGTAGGAGAGACTATGAGGTTGGCAAGAAAACCTTGAGGAACAACTTGAAGATTCAGCTTATGGAACGCTTCACGTAGATCCGGCCGAAAGGGCTTGAGGATTAGACTGTTGCGATAAGCCTTCCTGCTCAAAGCATCTGCAATGACATTTGCCTTGCCGGAGTATATTCAATACTTGGGTTGTACTCTTGAATCATTTCGACCCATCGAGTCCGCTCGAGGTTGAGGTTGGGTTGAGTGAAAATGTACTTGAGACTCTTGTGATCGGTGAAAATGTCCACTTTCCTTCCCAACAAGAGATGTCTCCATGTAATCAAAGCATGGACAATCGCCGCCAACTCAAGATCGTGAGTGGGGTAGTTCTTTTCGTTGGGCTTCAATCAAGTAGAGGTATAAGCCACAACTCTCTTCTCTTGCATTAACCCAAAGACCGAGACCTTGAAGAGAAGCATCACAGAAAACTTCAAATGGCTTGGATTCATCAGAGGGGTCAAGACAGAGCTGTGACGAGTTTCTCTTTGAGGGTATTGAAAGCAACGTCACACTCGGGAGACCGGACATATTTCACATGCTTACGGAGGAGGTTGGAAAGAGGCTTTGCAATCTTGGAGAAGTTCTCAACGAATCTTCGCAATAGCTTGCAAGACCAAGAAAATCATGAGCTGCTTGACATTCGAGGAGGTTCCCAATTCACAATTGCGGACACCTTCTGGGATTAACAGCGATGCCCTTGGCGGAGATGATATGACCAAGATAAAGCACTTCATCGAGCCAAACTTCACATTTGGAGAACTTCAGATAGAATTGATACTCTACGAGCTTGTCTAGCACCAATCGCAAATGTTTGGCATGATCCTTCTTATTCTTGGAGAAGACCAAAATATCATCAAGATAGACCAAGACGAATTCATTGGTGTAGGGGTTGAAAATGAAGTTCATCATCCGAGAGAAAGTTGGAGGAGCATTGACGAGGCCGAAAGACATGACAGTATATTCATAAGAACCAAAGCTTGTTCTGAATCTTTGTCTTGGGAATATCTTGTTCACGAATGCGAATCTGATGATAACCCATACGAAGGTCAAGCTTGGAGAACACTTGTAGCACCTTTGAGTTGCTCGAAAAGCTCATTGATGTTGGGAAGTGGATACTTGTTCTTGATTGTCTTCTTATTCAATGGACGGTAATCGACGCAAAGTCGGTCCGTGCCATCCTTCTTCCGGACAAAAAGAACACCACAACCCCAAGGAGATGAACTCGGTCCGATCAAACCAGACGCTCTTGTTCATCGAGCTGCTTCTTCAATTCCTTCAGCTCATTAGGTCCAAGCTTGTATGGACGCTTGCAAACGGGTTCATGCTGTGCTCAAGATCAATAACGAACTCAATCGGCCGATGAGGAGGCATACCCGGAAGCTCTTCCGGAAAGACATCTTGGTACTCACAAACGATCGGAATTGAGAGATGGCATTCAGTTCGCCCTTCTCATTGAGAGAAAACAACCGAATGGTTTCATCACGAGCGGCATAGATGATCACATCATTAGAAGAGTGAGTCAATTGAATTTCCCTGGCAGCACAATCAAGCTGAGCTTTGTGCTGAGAGAGCCAGTCCATTCCGAGAATAAGATCAATATCCGAGTCACCAAGAACAATTGGTTTAGCCAGAAATCTATAATCGCCCATCTTGATAGAAACATCCGGAACCATGGAGCTTGCATGCATGAATTTACCGGAGAGACAACCGATAGTGGTTTAGGCAAATCTTGAAAAACCAACTCATGCTTAGATGCAAAAGGTCTTGAAATGAAAGAATGCGATGCACCAAAGATCAAATAAGACTTTTGCAGGAATATCATTAATCGGAAGATTACCCATTATCACATCGTAAGATTCCTCCGCTTGAGCTGCATTCATCATATTCACCTTGGCAGACTTGGGATTATGCTTGACCACCGCATTGCTGGAAGATTTCACCGAGGAGGAGGCGGAAGACGCCTCTGGTTGAAGCATTTGTTCGCATAGTGACCTTTCTCACGACATTTGTTGCAAGTCACCTCGTAGAGCGGACGGTGGTAAGGAGCACTTGACCTTGGAGCTTGAGAATTAGACTTGTTCGATAGCTTGGGTTGGGTGGGTGGGAAGATCCACGGCCACCGAGTTCTTCTCATTGATAAGGCCGATTAACGGAGGAGGAGGAAGGTAAAACTTCTGCCGCTTAGCTGCCACTTGAGAGGAAGAAGAAGACTGAACTGCATCCCCGATTCTCTTCTTAGAAGCCTCACATTTGAGCTGGGCAGCTTCTTGCTTCAGTGCCATGTTGTAGAAATCATCATACTTAATCGGCTCAAAAAGCACAAGAGCTAATTGCAGATCTTCTCTCGGACCACCTCTGAATTGATAGATCATACTCTTTTCATCGTGAACGTCTTGCTTAGCAAAACGAGCGAAGCTTGGAACTGGATATTGTATTGATAGATGACATGTTGCCCTGCTTGAGATTGCGGAACTCCTCACGCTTGCTCTCAACAACACTTTTCGAATGTGATGAGCTCAAATCACGGCGGAACTCATCCTGTAATGACACGACCTCCTCTGGAATCTTTGTATTGTCGGTACCATTCAGCTGCTTGGTCCTTGAGTTGAAACGATGCAAACTTGACAAAGTCCTCGTGTCCGACATTGCTACAATCAAAATGCTTGCAGATGTCCACAAGCCAATCGTCGTCTGTGGCCTCGGCTACGTAAACCGAAAGACTTCGGCTGATTAGCGAGGAACCGATCGAGAGTAGCAAAGTGTGGCTGATTGTTGCCTTGACCTTGATTGCCTTGATTGCCTTGCCCTTGAGTACGCTCTTGCAAGAGCTGCAAAATCATCT
The DNA here is from genome assembly GCA_021605145.1 of Aegilops bicornis. Classification (NCBI taxonomy): domain Eukaryota; kingdom Viridiplantae; phylum Streptophyta; class Magnoliopsida; order Poales; family Poaceae; genus Aegilops; species Aegilops bicornis. The sequence goes on from CM038670.1 coordinate 346,272,985, forward strand.
GAGCATTGGCATTGGTGGCTGCCATGATAGCTTGCCAGGCCTCTGGAGGCGGAGGTGGAGGTGGAGGTGGAGGGTTTGACTGATCCCCATCATTACGATCCGGATTCAGACGCGTTGGCGGAGCCATCCTGAAGAGGGTGACATCCGTTAGTCCTTTGATAGACAAAAGATAAGTAGAATCAACGGATAGAAATTGCAACATATAGTCTTCACAATAAACATTCGAACAAGAATGAACGAATGAATTCCCAAGTTAATCATCACACGTCCATTAAGGTGAGAAGCCACTTAGATAAAGATATGGAAACAAACATCTGTCTTAGAAACAAATCGAGTATCACAACTGAAAACAAAAGGTTGGCTTCTAGAATGAGCCGGAACAAACACATGATAGAGATTTCGCCCAAAGTGTTCGTGGTGGGGCCCACACGGACACGACGTATAGCGGCCGTCACGAATGACTAACAAGACGCCCCGAATCAGCATAGCCAAGGATTCTTTAAGACGTCTCGCGACCAATCAGAATCGACCGTGAATGGGCGGACCACTAGACGTTGGACCCCAATCTCAAATCATACATCCGCCGGAAAGATATCCCGTAAGCTACTAGAATTCCCACCTATAAACTCCCGAAACTTTCTCGGTTATGCAATCTGGTGTTGGGGATACAGGGACACAAAATATATCACCCAAACTAACAATACCTAGATCCGTTGTATCCATCCGTCAACACATAACCAAGAAATCCTCGGAAATCGTGGTACCTCGACCTTCAAAAACATCCGTTATACAAGTCATGGCAATACTCCCTTTTCGCCTCGATCTTGGGCTATCGGGGTTATCTCACCAACAACTGCACAAAAGAGATTTCGATGTCGGCAAAACTCGTATTCCAGAATCGCAACGATAAAATTGTGACGACAACACCGGAGCTCAACTCCCGGGACACCGCCACAACCCCTAAATGTCGAGGCACCAAGAACAATGTTCTCGTCACAAAACCATCGGAACGATTCCAAGATACCCACGTGATCCTAAAAAAATTTTAGTGAAATTTGAGGAGAGAAGAGTCAAAACACTACGTCAGGATACCTCACAGAGCGACGAAGGGACTGGGAAGTAAAAAGAATCCTACTCTCCGATATATATAATCCTAAGACTCAAAACATTTTTCCATTCTAGACTCAACAACGCCAAAGACAAACAATCAAGTAGGGGCTCCTAAGTCGGGAAGGCTACGATTACCAACTTGTAACGCCTCGATGCGGCTATATCTCCCACGTGTCGAGGCACGACTTAGAGGCATAACCGCATTGAAAGCAATGTCGCAAGTGAGGTAATCTTCACACAACCCATGTAATAAATAGGGAAAAAGATACATAGTTGGCTTACAAATGCCACTTCACACAATACATAAATAAACATCCATCAATCGAGTACACTCAAGGTCCGACTACGGAACGAAAATAAAAGAAGATACCCCAAATGCTACACAGATCCCCGATCGTCCCAACCGGGCACCACTACTGATCATCTGGAAAAGACACATAGTAACGACCACGTTCCTCGTCGAACTCCCACTTGAGCTCGGTTGAGTCACCTGACCGCATCGTCGGAACCTGCAACTGTTTTGAAGTATCTGTGAGTCACGGGACTCAGCAATCTCACACCATGAGATCAAGACTATTTAAGCTTAAAGGAAGGACAGAGTAGTATAGTGGAGCTGCAGCAAGCGACTAGCATATATGGTGGCTACTTCGCCAAAAGAGAGCGAGAAGAGAAGCAAAGCACGGACGTGAAGCTAGTAGCGATCAAGAAGTGATCCTGAACTACTTACGCCGACATAACTCCAACACCGTGTTCACTTCCCGGACTCCGCCGAGAAGAGACCATCACAGTTACACACGATTGATGTGTATTTTATTTGAGGTCAACTTCGGGTTTTCTACAACCGGACATTAACAAATTCCCATCTGCCTCATAACCGCGGGCACGGCTTTGAAAGATATTACCTGCAGGGGTGTCCCAACTTAGCCCATTATAAGCTCTCACGGTCAACGAAGGATATTCCTTCTACGGGAAGACCCGATCAATCTCGAATCCCGGACTACAAGACATTTCGACAAAGAATAAAACAAGACCAGCAAAGCCGCCCGATTGTGCCGACAAATCCCGATAGGAGCTGCACATATCTCGCTCTCGTGGCACATCCGGATAAGTCAAGCTACGAGTAAAACCAAGCCTCGAGTTTCCCGTGGTGGCCTCAAGAAGTTGCTCGGTTCGGGCCAAGACTCGAAGGAGCACCGTCCGGGGGTTAAAATAAAGATGACCCTCGGGCTCGCGAAAACCCGGGGGGGAAAGGCTTAGGTGGCAAATGGTAAAACCAAAGTTGGGCCTTGCTGGAGGAGTCTTATTCAAAGCGAACTGTCAAGGGGGTCCCATAAATCACCCAACCGTGTAAGGAACGCGAAATCAAGGAACATAACACCGGTATGACGGAAACTAGGGTGGCAAGAGTGGAACAAAACACTGCATAAGGCCGAGCCTTCCACCCTTTACCAAGTATATAGATGTATTAATTATAGCAGATATATATTGTGATATCCCCAACAAGTAAACATGTTCCAACAAGGGACAACATCTCCATGTTCCAACAAGGAACAAACTTCATCTTCACCTGCAACTAACAACGCTATAAGAGGGGCTGAGCAAAGCGGTAACATAGCCAATCAACGGTTTGCTAGGAAAGGATGGTTAGGGCTGACATGGCAATATGGGTGGCATGATATAGCAAGTGGTAGGCATGGCAGCATAGGCATAGCAAAAGAGCGAGCATCTAGCATAGCAAAGATAGAAGTGATTTCGAGGGTATGGTCATCTTGCACGCAATGTTCTCGAGTTGTCGAAAGCTTGATCCTCGTGGCGTTCTCAACAGGTTCCTCGCTCACGTACTCATCTCCCGGCTCTACCCAAAGCAACAACACAAACAAAGGAACCACAATAAATCACGGTGCAATGCACAATCAACATGATGCAAAACATGGCATGATATGCGGGATGTGATATGCAATGCGTATAAAGCGCTCCGGAAGGAAAAATGATGAACCAGGCATCAACTTGGCAAACCAAGTATGCCACTGGAAAGATGAGATGATTTCGGTTGAAATCGATATAAAGATCACCGGAATCGGATGCACGGTTTGCAAATGACAAGCAAAACAATGGCACAAATCTGCCATTAACAGCATGATGCCACTTAGCAAGCAACAAATAATTAAGCTACTGCACCCAAACGTCTCAAAAAAGTATATGGCAGTGATCTACACAAGATGCTTGACAAAAGATGAGCACTGAGCTTTGGCTAAATCACATCATAACATGTTCAAACAAGCATGGCAAAAGTGCACAAAATATCAGGCTGGACATGGCAAAAACAGCATCAGGTTGCAATGTTCAGAGCAAGAAAACTACATGCTACAGGAACTTAAAATAGCAAAACAAGGCATGGCATGAATCTACTCAAAGCATAGAACAAAAGTCCCTTACTGACCATAAGACAAAAAGGATCAGAAAATATAGTAACACCCATGTCAATATTGAAAGTTTCGTTAACAGATTCAGCAACATGGCATGTTAAAAACTGATAACAAGTAGGCATGTTTACAAGCTCAATGCACTCACTACAGAGCCTTAAATGATAAACTAAGCATACATACATCAAGAAGACATGGCATAGAAGACATACATGGCAATAACAATAACATAGCATAAATGGATCAACCACAACAACCTTGGCAAAATTGAATAACATGTATACAATCTGCCAGGAAACATTTTATAGCAAAAGTAGAGCTCGATTGACTCATGCTATTGTACTCCATAATTGCAAACAAGGACATGGATGGATAGATCAAGACATGTTTAACAAAACATACTTACTGAAGTATCTCAAAATATGCATGGATCTCTCGGTAGCATCAAGTTAACATGGCATCAAAATATCAGCTAAACAGGGCTGAAAACAGCAACATCAGGACACCTACTTTTCATGCTTGTGCTAGTCACCACATAGATCACAAAAATACATGGCATACACCCATGGAAAGATGGCATGGCATATTACAAAACACATGTAGGACTCCAATTCATAGGGTGCACACATCAATCATGGCAAAAATAACAAAAGTGCAAGTTCTGTTAAGAAACAGAAACTAACATCACATAGCATCCTTCCAACAGCATTTCGGGCATCAAGATGAGCTCAAAAGAAAATGATGCAATGAGATGAAATGATCTACTCTTCGAGGCGAATATTTTGACATACTATACGCGCAAAATGGATCTATAGATGCAAAGATATACCACTTTGAATATGCAACAAAATAACAATAGATCTAAAAGACAGGGAAAAAAGGAGGGGGTGAGAGGTCAACTTAAAAGAGGCCTTTGCGAGAGTGCGGTTAACCGTTTGAGTACCAAACGAGCTCCAAATGACCCGAAACTTGACCTGTGGTCTACGGGTGGTATACCAAGGCCACTAGACCAACCTCGGTAAGGTTTTGTACCCACACACGGAAAAACGTAAAAGGGACCGCCGGGAGAGATAGGAGTGCCGGATTGCAAAACGGACAACGGGAAAAATGCTCGGAATCATGAGACGAACACGTATGCAAATGCGATGCACATGATGACATGATATGAAATGCATGACATGGACAAAATGCAAAATGAAGAAAACCCAACCACGGAGGGAATATCATATCACAATGCCGAAAATGGCAAGAGTTGGAGTTACAAATATGGAAAGTTACATCCGGGGTGTTACAATTAGGTTAATGCACAAGTAGTTTAGAAGCAGAGCAGAAGCGGAGGCAGCTCGGAATCGGGTCGAATCCGTTTCTTGGGTCATGACTGCGACGTCTCAGCAGCGATCCGCGGTAGAGGAGCAGGGCGTCGAGGACTCAAGGTGCAGACAGCAGAGGAGTCCGGTTTGTATCATATTTGTTTCTGGGTTGTGGTCTCCATCAGCCTGCTACTTATTCCTTCGTTGTTTTTGCTAGTCTCGCCGAGCAGTGGCGGTAGAATCTCAATTTAATAACACTAGTAGCAGTACCGATTTCTTTGCCATTGGGGCTCGTGCGGATGCAACTCGGATCCACCGGATGCTAGTAGCAGAACTAATTTTCTGACGGGTCAACCTTGTCTTCATAAAAAATAACAGCCACGGAACACTTTTGGGTACTGCCTACTATCATCGCTGCAGAATTTAAGTTTGTCATTGCGAATCCGGGTCATAACCATGGCTCGACTTGTAATCCGCCGCGTAACCCTAATTTTTCTCAAACTTTAACTCTCATAGATTGTAAATCTGAATCGATGATCTTCAAGCTGATGTAGATCCTTCCAAACTTGCTCATCCGGAAAATTACAAACTTCTCGATCCCTTAAGAGATCCCTTCAAAAACTCAACACCATCATGCGCGAGACCCACGGTGGGCGCCAACTGTCGTGGAATTAACACGTCAGATGTCCTTAGCGTGAGGACTTAGTCGTGAGCCAACGCATCTATGTGGTAGCTTGAGAGGGGTTGAGCAGAATCGAGAGACGCAACACAAGACGAGGATTTAGACAGCTTCGGGCCCCAGGAAACATCATCCGGTAACAACCCTACATGTTGTTTGAGGCTAGATCTCATTATCATCACGAGGGAGTCGCCGTAAACCGGCTTTCCTCTGGTTGTGTCTAGCCCTAGATATTGTTGCTTGCTTGTCCCTCTTTGGGGAGCCCTGCCCCTCCTTATATAAGTTGAAGGGGCGGGTTACATGTTGAGTCCATCTCTGACTAAGACTTAAACTATTTTGACTTCCTTTCCGGGGCTTCTTAACGTCTGCCGGTTTAACATTGTCTGCCGGTTTAACATTGTCTGCCGGTTTAACATTGTCTGTCGGTTTAACATTGTCTTAACACCTACCGGTTTACCATCCGCCGGTTTACCAAGTCCCAGCTGGGTTATGACTCCGGTCGGGTCATACCGCGGGGTATATCCCCGACAGTATCGGTTTCGATCCACTGCCTGCACCCTTCCTCTTTGCATACCCGCTCTTCAGTGTTTGGTGTCATCTCTGTCCCAGTAGAGTGATGCCCTGGTACCGAGTGTTCCAGACACCATTTGCAGGAGTTATGCTCGGATATCGCGTCGATATATTTCCATTATCCACCCATATCGTTTCAGTGATAGACTTGCCTCTATCCTGAATCATGCTTTCCATCCCGTCCGTTTGGCAACCCTTACTGATCTTTGTCATCAGAAAAGGGCAATGCCAGCAAGCCCAGCTTTCCACCTCTATCCTACCATGTCATCACATTCTTTGGACGTGTACGGTACTCATGATGGTGTGGTCGTGACATCCGTAGATGATCACCAAGTCCATCCTCACCTGTGTATCCGTCCAGATGAAACCGGTGTTCAGCCAGTGCTTGGTGTAGCCTTGGCTACAACAACTCCTTCCACACCTGGATTCATTTTCGTGCACACCGCCACAACACATTAGACCGCAATACTGGAGTTTCTGCAAGATTTGTGTGCTTAGGTATGCATGCATATTATTGTTGTGAGTAGCAGTAATATGTGATGTTGCTTGATTATTAATATTATTATTTGTATGCTTTGTGTGCTTTTGTTTTCATCGTTTCTTTTACTTCTTTCTTTGGGTCTTCGGTGTTACATATTTCCCCTTATTAAAGTTGCTCGTCGAACGACACTGGGTCCGAAGAATCAGCAAGGAATGCATATACTTGGAAACTCAGCTAAACAGAATGGAATTCTCAGCCGACTGCCGTGAAATGGGGAATATCTGATCATAAGGCTGATAACCAAGTTTGCAATAGCGTGCACTCTTCACAACAGTACGGATAATCAAGTCTCCTTCGTCATTAGTAGTGATGATCAAATCAGCAACAAGATATATGGTGTGCACTATCGACAATATATTATCAGTCAAAGGTATGGTTTAGATGCAAGGTTTGATTCTTCTTTGAGGATGATAATGAAACATGATATACCTAGAAGCAAGTGGGAATGTATCGTGTATTCAATACTCAGAAAGGAGGATAGTCCAGCAAACCCCGTTTCACACAAGTAATCAACAGCAGAAATATTAAGATGGTATGTATATGCGGTAATCATATCACGATGAGAAGCTTCAGCTGTAAGCAACCCAGCTTTTCCTCGCAAGCTACCAGAGAAGCTTCCAGTGCAAGATTCATCTATCTTCCTCAGCATGATATATGGATGAATTCCGGTGCAAGATACTCTGTCTTCTTCAGTAAGCAACCACAAAAGCTTCCGGTATACGGTACTGAGTCTTCCCGTGCAAGTCTTTAAGGGGGGAAGCTTCTGAAGCACGATACCCAGTCATCCCCAGCAAGATACTCTTGATGGTTTCCAGCATAAGCCATCCAATAATCCTCAGTACATCATTGGGACAAGATATTGCATTGTGAATCGGCAGCATTTGGCAGTATATCCCAAGCAACAGACCCGCAACAGTTTGGTCAGAAGCAAGAATCAGTCAGAACACAAGTCTGCCTCGGAAATTAGATCTGACAGCCACATTAGGATTGTTAATATAAGAAAGCCAGTCATACACCACAGCCTGACAAAGGATTATGAAGATTGACGACAACAGTGAACTCAGTACAAGTACCTGTGAACCTGGAATATGATCTTGATGATCCCTTGTCTTCTCTTCTCCAGTGATGACACCATGCCTATGATCTGAGCTATTTTTAGCGATCCGGGGTGGATGTCGACTTTATTTCTCTCTATTCAACACCTGTCACGAGTTCTGAGCTGCTTTCCGGCCATCTCGTATAGCTGTTGAGTTTCTTTTTTGTGACAGTGGCCCTTTCCTCTAAGTTGTTTTTTTGGCTACCTTAGGGAGCTGCCACATTCTTATTATCAACATGGTCTCATGCTCTGAGCTTCTTTTCGGCCGTCTTGAGCCATGGTTGAGCTATTTCAGTAATGTCCCAGATCTGAGTTGTAACGACCGTTCTAGTGGCTAGTGATTTATTTGCCGATTTCTTGCAAGGGTTCGGATGATCATTTCCCTACGGTCAGAACTTGAGAGGTGATGAACCTGCCATTTAATCAATATTACCATATCAGAAGATGAGGATAAGAGTATACCTGTCAATATTGCACCCGACAGAACCTATGGTCACACGTAGAAGCGATATGACCCCGTTCGTTCAGCAAAGGATCCGGATCAAGAAAACAATAATGAAGGAGCAAGACTGATAATTATTGCATGAACCACATGGTGCAGATACACCAGACAGTCTGAGTCAGTGAACCGATCACCATCAACATTCACCTAAGGGGTCTACTCAATTTCGTCTTGAAGCATGTGCCCTCAACTATGAGAATCACAAAAGCGTAGCCTGTCATGAGCAAAAGTCTTCTGCAAGATCCACAGTCAGTCATATCTGCAGATACTATCATATAAGGCCATACCCCTTTATGATGGCCACGACAGGAGACAGTAAAATATTTGGTATGCATCTGATACTCAAAACAATGAGCCAGTCAAGATGATTCAGAAACTCCGCGAGAAATCAACATCAGTCAGAAGAATGGTTATGAACAACCTCACTATTTGAACCTGGAGGACCCATAGTTAGTTGAGAAACCCATTGAAAGGAGTAAAAAGATTGGGTGTCCACCAGGGAAAGATGTACACAACGTCAGTAAAGATTGTTAGTGTTGGATGACACACCCACCGGAAATCACCTTCGGATTTGTGGGACAGACATATGTTGCAGTCATGATAATCTAATACAATCAGCTATGTCAGCATATATGAAAAGAATTGCTACCCGTATAAGCATGAACAAGTAAGGCAAGATCTGTCAAAATATGGATACAATGAAGGAAACCACCCCAGAGACAGACAGTCAAGTCATATAAAATTCAGTGGGAACAAGCCATAGAGGAAAAAGGATACCCGAGTTGGAAACGGTTTCCTTAAGTCAGTATATTCATACTTGTTCCCTGAGCAACCAAATCTCGAGGACGAGATTTCTTTAAGGGGGGAAGGTTCGTCACACCCTGATTTTTGGCCCTTTCTTTTTCATTTGATTTTCTGAGATTTTTACTTGAGTTCTCTTTTTCCGTGGCTATGTGGTCCGGAAATTGGAGAATATGACCTCTTATTTCTTTCCAGAGTGGCTTGTCATCCTCTTATCCATCCCTAGACCTTGCCATTTCCATCTTGGACCAACGCCTATAATATTTTCCTTGGGAATATTCCTTTTTCTGTTAAAGGAATAACCCTATTTGTCCTAGGTTGTGAAGCAACCTATATTTCCATCACTCCTAAAATTCCCAAATAATTCTCATAAATTGTTTGGGTCATATCTTCCTCAAATATGGAAAAATATTTCATTTTCCATGTTTCCCATCATGCTCAATTAATTCCTTCCCTATTCTGTCCTGAATGGAAGTTTGTGAAGCAATTGCCATTTACCTTTGCCCAATTGACCCCAAACTTTTTGGAAACCGTTTCATGTACAAATAGTTGCCTCATGCCAAAGTTCGACTCATTTTGCCTTGTGAATATTCCTGAGCAATTTTTCAAAGTTCATGTCTGAGGGAATGCATTGTGAAGGAAGTACTAGCTAGGATAACCCAAATGAGTTGAAATTTTGCACACTCATTCATGTGCTCATATTATACCACTCCTCCAAGGTTCAGCTCCATCCCTTGATCTATGTGAGCCCAGGATCAAATGTTTGCTTCTGTCAAAATTTTCAGCTTGTGAAGCAAGTATATTTTACCTTGCTCCAATATGGCTGGAAATTTTCCAGGACCTTCTTCTATCCATTTAACCTATCCCCACCAATTTTGGAATCAATTCATCAAGCCAATATTCCTCTAGAATTTTTGCAAGTTTCTGTCCGGAGGAGATGTTTGTGAAGCAAGTACCATTTTGGTTTATCCATTTGGTATGAAATTTATACAACATCTTCATATGGCCAGGTAACACTGCCATGCCAAATTTCAGCTCAAGTGGCTTCTTCATTTGAGTGCATCATCATAATCTCTATTCTGGACCATTTTGGTCAGTTGCAAAGCAACTATGTTATATATTGGTCCATTTCCTTCCAAACTTCGCAGGATTCTTGTCCTTCCTATCCAAAACACCCTAGACAACTCATTTGGCTCCAAGCTCTTCGATGTTGATCACCTTAACATGATTCAGTTTGATACAACAAACTTCAGCGGAGTAATCCCATCGATCCAAAGCCCCTCTACTTGATCCATCACCTCCCTCAGGCTAAGTGATGCAGGGACTAATCACCAGACATCTCACGGCAGCCTCTGGAGTCTTTTTGATGCTAGCCTGCGCAGTAACCACCGTTTTGGCACGCACTGGCCGCGTCCAGAGCGTCTTCTTCCTTGGGCCCCTCCTTTGCTCGGCGTCTCAGTGAGCACGGGCATGTCTAGCGTGTTCCCCGCCTCGTCGCCGTCCTCCTGGAGCCATCTCCCCCTCCATTTGTTTCCCCGGTGAGCCGTCACCATCGCTGCACAGTTTCGACCGTGACCTCGTCGTCTTCCTCAGCCGTGTCCTCTTCCTCCTCGTGTCCCCGAGCGCCGCTCGTCTCCGTGAGCCTCTGCCACTCATCCTCTTCCCCCTCGTCGTATTCCCAGGAGTCCTCGTGACCTCTGCGATTGGCAGAGCCTCGGCCGGACGTGCACGGCGGCACCCGGCCACGGCCTCCCTCGCCTGGCTATAAATAGCCCCTCCCGACATCGTCCGAGCACACCACCAGCCTTCCCACTCTCCTCTGGTGCCGCCTAGCCACTAGCCCGAGCCGAAGAAGCTCTCCTCGCTCCCTGGCCGCCATGGCCACTGCTGTTGGCGGGCTAAATTTGGCCGACCCGAGCCCTCCCCCTCCTCCTGGCCACCACCAGAGGCCTCCACCACACCCCTAGATAGGGGTGGGCATATAAATCGATGACCAAAGTACCGAACCAAATTAACCGGGACTGAACCCGAAGATACCAAAACCGAATTCTTCGGTCAGAGCATCGGTCAATGATCCTGAAAAACCTAACATGTATCGGTGATTTCGGTTGTATACGTGAAGTAACAGAGTACACCGAATTACCCGAGAAATGTCAGAAGACAGACCTAAGTCCGAGTCTTCACAACTCACAAAGCTCAACATTTGAACCAAAGCCCAAATGCTCCACTAAAGCCCAATTCTTCCACTGCTAGTCTCCTCCCGATGGTCAAATAGGAGTTGGCTATTCTCCTCCCAATCCCTGCTAGGTTGCTACTTCTGTAGCGGTCGGTATTCCCATCTCACCATTATCTAGCAGTTTGTGCCATGCAAACTTTGAGTCATTTAAATTAAGTTTTTGTAGTCAAGATTGTAATAAAGTTGCCCATGAACTAGCTGCTTACAGCTTCAGGGCAGGAGCTGTTGATCTCTCCTGGATTGATCAGACTCCAGACTTTATCTCTGCTATGGTCGCCAGTGATATGGTTGTGCGGGTCTAGGTCTGGAATGAATTGTTCCAGGTTAAAAAAAAAACCTAGTCGCTGTGATTCGACAGCTCGCCGCGGCGCCGCCCCATCCCGACGGCTGACGGCAGGCGTTCGACTCCACCTCTCCCCCACCCCGCGGCATCCCCGGCGTTCTCCACGACGACAAGCAGCATCCACCATGGCCATCTCCTCCGTCCCTCTAGGCCTTCCACCTATGTTGCCTCACTGCTCCGATTTGGAACGGCAAGGCCGCAAGGCCTTCTTCAATTTTTTTGAGGGGTTTCTTTGATTTGTTCTCGCGGGGTAAAGGCGACGTCGCAAGATTGCAGCGCTAGAGTCTCTCTTCCCCACCTTCTGTTTCTTCGGTCCTCTTAAGTCCTAACCGATAACCGAACCGAGTTTTCCATTGACCGAAGCCTCGATTACTACTTTTTGAAAGGACCGATCAGTCAACAAAATTAGGAAACCGAATTGTTTCTAATCCCGAGAAACCGAACCGATCAGCTTGGTTAAACTGAATGCCCAGGCCTACCCCTAGAGCCTCCCCGCTGCTTCCCTCCTCCTCTGGTAGCCCTTGGCCCCGATGCCCAACCCCACCCGAAGCCATCTCCACCGGAGTCTAGGCCCTCGTCGCTCTGGTTCTCCTTGCGTCCGTGTCTAGCCTGGATGGAGGCAGCATCTTCTCCCGAGCTCATCAGTGGTCGCGGCGCCCCGAACGATGGCCGGAGACGGCCAGGCGAGCACCGGTGCCGGCGGCCTCCTTTGCACTGTGAGCCAGCGTCGGGGGGAGAAGGAGGAAGAAGGAGGGAGGAGAGAGAGAAGGATGTGGGACCCACCTGGCAGCGAGACAAGGCCCCGGCCCCGCCTCTGCCAGCGTGGCAAGTGGAAGCACAATCTCACCTAATACGTTTTCGTTTCAGTTAAAGCGTAAAGTGCCGTGACTTTGGCCAAAAGTACGCTTTCACTGCCCCGAAAGCGTAGTTCCAGGAATGCACTTTCAGTTTTTCTGTTTTGGCCCAGTCTGTAAATATTTCTATTATAGATAGGTCCCTGGCAGAAAACCCCTCCTAACTTTTTGCTCGTAACTCCGACTGAGGTGAACCCAAAGCCTACTTCTTTGTCTTGTCGAGGCCGATCTGTTCATATCATTTTCACCATGGGTTCAAATTTTGAAAATAACCATATTGCCCTTGCCCCTAATCATCCCACTCCGAGAGAGAACCTTTTTCGGTGAATCTTTCCGCGGTTTCACCGCACCTCTTCCCGGAGCCTCCTTCATCCCTAGGCAAGCCACAACACCCATTTGCATGATGGTCTTGCAGTAGCATTGGTTCTTAAATAACTGTCTGTTTGTTTTGCTACTGCTATCGTTGTTTCGGTTATGCTATGGATCTGTGTTTACTTTCATGATATGTTTTTTTGTGCACCTGGTTATCATGTACTAGTTGCTAGTATTTCTGTCGTATGTCATGTTTGGTAGTATTACATGTTGGTGTTGATCATGTACTTCGGAGCGTGACTATCGTCTGCTACCGAGTACCGTGATTATACATGTTCCTTTGCATCTAGCCGGTTATATGCTTACTTGGTAGTATTTTTGATATGTTCTTGCATGGTATTTATTTATGAGGCTAGTAGTCATGCTATGCTTGTAGATAATGTGATGCTCATCAGTATGCCATGCTCATTCGGATATATGATTCATTGTAGCTATGCTTGATGATTATGTTGCACCTCTATGCTTGTGTTGATATCATGCTCATGCATTGTAGTCGCCTCATGTTATTTTAATATGACTCAACTTATTGCATTCAAGTTTAACTGGACTTAAATGAACTTGAACAACTGTTGGCTGACTCATGGCGCCACCATATCAAGCTGACCAGTGCAGCCACATTTGCCTTTTATGGGAAGGGCCTAACTGGGTCTATTTTCATGCCTCTCGCTGGTGACTCCAACGAGGGAAGATTATGCGCGGGTGCTACCCTGATCAGGTAGGACGGCATAAGCCTTGTGTGGCCATTGTTGTTGTAAGGATAGTTGTCCCCGTTTGGGACTGTTGTTTGTTTGCCACGACGGTGGCCGTTGATGCCTTTGGTAGGAACGAGGCCACCCATGACTTAGCCCAGAGGGGAATTTGTCGGAGTGGCCGGGATAGTGTCATGGAAGTAGATCGGTTTTGTCGGAACGCCGTTGGTCCACCTGAATGGGAGTGCGAGGCCATGGGTTCCTTGGTGTGGGTACAGTGTGCTAACCTATGCAAAGTGTGTATTAAATCTATCGATAGCCGCGCCCACGGATAAGGGCCCTGTTCGTAGTCGGTCACACTATGGGTCAACAGTAATAATAATAATGTGCTTAATAACAACCCTGGTTCGATGGTGAGAGAAGTTGGTTGTTCTTTATGTGATCATGAGATGATCACCATGGTATTGAGGATACCGGGTTGTTGGATAATTGTGGTGTTATGTGAGAGTCAAGGGTAAAGGTCAAGCTCCTTGTGGTCATGTAATGATTACTACGGTATAGTAATACCAAGCTTGATTGGATCCCGAGATGGTCGTGTGATGTCCGTGATGGTAAGCTTATGCATGTGATGGTCACGAGGTAACCCGAGCAGAGTAAGTTGGTGCATGATAGCGTTATCATGTTGCATGCTAGTATCATCATGTTGATATGTTCATGCCATGCTCGTATTGTTCCAGCTGTATCATGTTCATCTTGTTCATGCTATGATTGATCTGATAGTATCATGTTAATCCTTGTTAACCTGTAATTGCCATGTTGTTGTCTGTCTTGATTGCTCTTGGTTGCTGTGAGCTTGCAAGTACATTCAATGTACTGACCTGGCGTGTCATGCCAGCTTGCAGGTCATGTCAGATTTGATTGCTTGCTTGCCGTGGATTCCTTGTTTGTGAGCTAGGATAAGCGTTCCAGTCAGAGTCCCTGCGGAGTGGAGTTCATCACCATCGTCGTTGTTCCGGTGCTAGAGTTATTCTGCTGCATCGTGTTGTTCCGCTGCTTGCATGGAACAACCATGGCAGGCGTAGTGTCACCGTGCTGATGTAATCCCCCTTGTACCCACATAGCTTGTAATAAAGAGTTGATTTGTTCTATGCTAAGCAGTGCTGTATTCCAGAAGAATTTTCCTTGATCTCTGGGCTGGAATACGGGGCGTTCCGGTTTCTCTGAGCTAGGGTGCCACATTAGGAAAATGGGAAACCAATGTTGAGCCTTGCTGGAAGAGTTTTATTCAAAGCGAACTGTCAAGAGGGGCCCATAAACCCTCATCGTGTTAGGGACGCAAAATCAAGGAACATAACATCGGTATGACGGAAACTAGGGTGGAAAGAGTGGAACAAAATACTAGGCAAAAGGCCGAGCCTTCCACCCTTTACCATATATATAGATGCATTAATTAAATAAGAGATATTGTGATATCCCATGTTATCCATGATATCCATGTCGCAACATGGAACAACCTGCAACTGCACCTACAACTAGCAATGCTATAAGGGGGGCTGAGCCAAGCGGTAACATAGCCAAACAATGGTTTGCCGGGATGGATAAAAAGGTTAGAGGTTGTTTCATTGCATAATGCGAGGCTTGATAAACAAGTGGTGGGTAGCGTGACATAGCGATATCATCGAGGCAACTAGCATAGCAAAGATAGTAGTGAGATCCAAGGTAACGATCACCTTGCCTGAAATCCCGCTAGGAAGAAGAACGAGTCCATGAAGAAGATGAATGGGCGTAGACGAACCAAGCGTAGACGAGCGGACCCTCACAATCGCATCGAAACCGGGACTATCGAGAAGAATCACATCCGGAAAGAAGCAAACAACACGGTAAACACATAACACATAAAATGGCATGATGCTTGTTGGTGTCAAAACCGGCGGATCTCGGGTAGGGGGTCCCGAACTGTGCGTCTAGGCGGATGGTAACAGGAGACAAGGGACACGATGTTTTTACCCAGGTTCGGGCCCTCTCGATGGAGGTAATACCCTACTCCTGCTTGATTAATATTGATGATATGGGTAGTACAGGAGTAGATCTACCACGAGATCAAGGAGGCTAAACCCTAGAAGCTAGCCTATGGTATGATTGTTGTTTGTCCTACGGACTAAAACACTCCGGTTTATATAGACACCGGATAGGTTAGGGTTACATGTAGTCGGTTACAATGGTAGGAGATCTACATATCCGTATCGCCAAGCTTGCCTTCCACGCCAAGGAAAGTCCCATCCGGACACGGACGAAGTCTTCAATCTTGTATCTTCATAGTCTCGAGTCTGGCCGTGACGATAGTCCGCTATCCAGACACCCCTAGTCCGGACTCCCTCAGTAGCCCCGAACCAGGCTTCAATGACGATGAGTCCGGCGCGTTGATTGTCTTCGGCATTGCGAGGCGGGTTCTTCTCCAAATTCCATATACTTGTCGAATAGTGTCCGGCTTCTGATAAATGCTGCGCTCCTCGGCTTCTACGCCCAATAACAGCCATCTTCCACGTGTTTGAATGAATGCGAAAAGCCAAGGTATTTTTACAATTACCCCCCTAGCCACGCAAATGAGCCGCCTATAAAAGGGGCAAGGATCTAGATCTGAGTCACACCATCCCTCCTTTATGAAGCTTTCATCGAGCGCCTCGACCAAAGCCCATTCCATCATGGATACCGACGCTGCCTCCTCCTCTCGTGCTCCCAGCCCTCAGCCAGGAAGTTGGGAGAGATGCTCAGTCCTGCATAGCGAGCTAGTCATACTCCAAGCCAAGGGATTTCTTCCCCCGGCCTTCGTGGTCCCGGTTCGAGCTGTACTTGCCACCTACAAGGGCGGAAAGCAAGCGGAGAGCGTCCCCGATCCCTCTAAAGGAGAGCGGGTATGCTTCATCTCTTATCTAGTAAGAGGACTCGGATTTCCCATCCATCCGTTTCTCCGGGGGCTCTTGTTCTACGGCCTCCAATTGCACCACCTTACTCCCCGCCTCCATCTCGCACATCGCGGGCTTCGTGGCCCTTTGTAACTATTCTTGGGCCGAGGATCATTTCGGGCTGTGGAAGAGAATATTCTGCCTAGTACCCCGTTCTCATGAGGGGTCAATATATGAAGTGGGCGGAGCCGAGCTATGGCGATCGCCGGACCGGATACCTATCCGGAACCCCAAAGAAGGCGCCCAAAGACTGGCCTTCGGAATGGTTTTACATGGAGGACATCCTCACGCCGGATCCTGTCGGATCGGCCTTCCGGAGTTCAGCGATGCTCCTCAAGAAGCGCCTAAGCCGGCGCCCTCGGAGCCCCGGAGAGAAGATGACCGGGATGTCCATTATTTGATGAGCCGAATAAGGTTACTTGGCTCATGTTGGGTTGACCATGACGGAGTCATGGCAATCTACGATTATGAGGAGTGCAGCCGCCCAATACAGTGGGCCACCCCATGTGGGACTTCAACAGGAGGACGATGCCACCCGCCATGGCCGCAGAGGGCTGTGGATCGGTCACCGAACTGGTGAAAATCTTGTCTCGCCATGTATAAAGGGGAGGAGGAGGATTTCCTCCGTGTCAATCCATCAAGGAGTTTTCTTGAATAATCCTCGAAGCTGGGTAAGCAAACATCTTTGTGACCTGTCCGATCCGTGTTCCCATGGTTAAATATCTCATTTCGTGGTTTCTCATAGAACTGCGCCGGATCGTGGAGAAGATACAGCCCGCTTCACAACCCGAGGACCCGAACGGTCCCTCGATCCGACCTCCGAAGATGATCTGGATATAAAGGTGGAGTTGATCGACGGGTATTCCACCAACTTAGCATCGACAATGCGTTGGTTGCCATTACGGATGATTACCCCGGAATACTTCCAGCCTCACAGGTAAATGAGACCGAGATCCCAAAACCCTAATAACGACCCATCCATGCTTATTTTTGATCACCGTATACCAATGGTGCTTCGCAGGGGGTACCTTCGAGGCAGGAAGCCGAGCCCGCGGCGGCTGGCCAACAAAGGGCAGTGCGGCCCCGCAGGCTAAAAAGAAGTGCGGTCCGGATCGAAACTCCGCCGCAACGGTATGGCATGTCACCATACTCCTAGGATTGATTCCTGGAAGGCGTACTAACGCTGATGCTCTTTTCAGGAAAAAGAGCGCTACCGGATCGAGTCCGGAGAGGTTGCCGATCGAACCTTCACCGGACAAGCTTCAAAGCCGGGTCCGGAGGTCGAGGCGAGCACGAGACGGCGCCGGATGCTCCTCCGACAGAGGATGCCGACAGGTTGTCCGCCACCAACTCCGAGGTGGAGAGCGCCTTGAATCACAAAGCGCCACGGACAGTTCTTCGTGACGCATGTTTCTCCCAAGAGGCCTTGAATGCCTTTGGTTGGAGATGCGCACCTCCGTGCCGCTCAAGATGGTCTAGCCAGAGCCACGGAGCGGTATGTGAAGGACATACGGCACGGAAGTTTGTGATTATATATGCCAAGAGCCCCGAGACTTAAAATAGTTAGATTAACTGATTTAAGGATCATTTGTTATGCAGATCTTCTGTAAAAGAATACCCGATCGTCCTGTGAGCTGGAAGAGTACATGGCCCAACTTGAGGCCGCACTAGCCGCTACGGGGGGAGCCACAGAGACCCCCTCCGGTAATATACGCTTCAGAAGATAAATAATTTATGAAGTGCGGTGGGTGTGTAAATCTGACAAAAACATTGCAGATGGCGCCGGACTAGATCCGGACAAGCAACAGCTCTTACGCCAGTTAAAGGCTGGCGAGAGCGTGCTTACGAGGGTGCGGCAGGAGAAGAATAACCTCCAAGACGCCAACACCAAGCTGGGTGAGGAACTAAAGGACGTTCGTGCCCAGTTATCTGACTCCGTAAAGGAGAATCGGCGGCTTCGTCGCGGCATTTTCAGTAAGTGCTTGAGTGAACTTTGAAAGAGTTCGGCAAGGAAGGCGACTAACATAAACATGTATGTAGGTTTGCTCACAGGTCGTCCTGAGGAGGAGATGCCCAATTCTTCGGGTGATCTTCTTCCCGAACTGCGGCAGCTGCACAAACGAGTCCGGCAGGTGATGAAAAGCATCGGCCAGGCCTTGTGGCCATCTATCTCCTCGCCCAAGGCATTGGGGAGCTGGCAGAGCGGCTTCAAGGAGCACGTGGCGCTTCCGCTGTGGAAGATATCGTCCTGCCGTCAAGGCGCCAGGAGGCCTGGGCCATGGTAAAGACGCGGTACACGGTTGCTGACCCAAACCACATGGCGAGGTCGGACCTGTGGGGCGGATGGGATGGAGATCCTCAGAAGTTAGTATACGGCCAAGTAGAATTGGCCGCCAAGTATTCCCAAAGAAGATTGTAAATTAGATAGCCTATTAGATGGCATTGAGGAGGAATACAATGAGTCGAGTTGACTATGCAAAAATATGACATGAAAAAATGTCTTCTAGCCGGATTGTAGATCGTTTGTCATAGCGGACCTTTTAACCCGACCTCCGGACCCAATAGTCCAGAGTGTGTCCGAATACCTTCGTGGTTATATAAGAACCGTGGTATGCATGGAGAAAAGGCGTAGGGGTCATTGTTGCTGTATCAGACAAGTGCCCAACTAGTTATGTTATATTACATGGGTAGTAAGAAACATCTTCCAGGAGAATAGTTCCGTTAAGGGTTCCTTTTCGCTGGGATGCATGCCCTAAAGTGCATGTCAAGGCTGCTAGGAAAGCGTAAAATCATCTGGGGCAGATGGGTAAATAGTTAAAAATCATCTTTCAGTTCACCGACCGAATATTCCCTTAAGAATGCTAGCTTTCGGCTTCACCTGATCTGAGGTACACATCCGGCTGACCCGGCAAGAATAATCGCAGAGGTGCTCCCTTTACCACCTAGCCGAACAATCGGGAACGTAGGGGTAAGCACAGGAGCCAGGCAACCCAGCTTGGCCAAAACATAAGTCATATCGATGCATATAATGGTGAATAAAAGGTACATGCAGAAGTTTAATGCATGTGTTGGGCATGAAAGCCCGTATAAATAAGCTTCTGTTAAAGAAGCCCCCAGGTATAATGTTGTGAAAAAAAAGTGCAAACGAGCTCTAGAGGCTACAAGAAGAAGGAGGAGGAAGGAGCGAGATAAAAGACAGCAAAAAGCAAAAATAAAGAATGCGGACGGAGGAAGGAGACGAACTTGGAGTCCGGCACTTAGGCGTAGAATCTTCGTAGACGGGCTGCGTTCCATGGGTTCGGCTCGAGTCGGTTATCCGATGCGTTTCGCAGACGGTATGCTCCGTCGGTCAGGACTTGTCGATGATGAATGGACCTTCCCATTTGGGCTTAAGTTTGTCCTTTTTCTTGTCCGGCAGACGTAGAACTAGTTCGCCAACGTTATAAGCTTTGGCCCGTACTTCCCTGCTTTGATATCTTCGAGCCTGCTGTTGATAGAATGCGGAACGAGCTTTTGCCACGTCGCGCTCCTCCTCCAATGCATCCAACTGTCCCCGCCGATCAAGCTCGGCTTCTCTTTCTTCATACATGCACACGCGAGGTGAGTCATGTATTATGTCGCAGGCAAGATCGCCTCATACCGTACACCATGAAGAATGGTGTGAATCCGTAGTACGATTCGGCGTGGTCCGCAGCCCCAGAGTACGGAGTCGAGCCTCGACCCAAAGGCGTGTTAGATTCCTTGAGGGACCGCACTAGTCCGGGTTTAATGCCACTCATGATTAGACCATTTTCCCGCTCGACTTGGCCGCTGGTTTGAGGGTGATAGATCGAGGCGTAATCGAGCTTGATGCCCATGTTTTTGCACCATGATTTGACCTCATAGGCCGTGAAGTTGGTGCCATTATCGATGATGATACTGTGGGGACACCATAACGGTGCACTACCCCCGATATGAAGTCTATCACCGGTCCAGATTCGCCGCTTTAATGTGCTTGGCCTCTATCCATTTGGTGAATTTGTCCACCATGACCAATAGGTATTTTTGCTTGTGGGTTCCTCCCTTGAGGGGTCCAACCATGTCAAGCCCCTGCACCGCGAATGGCGGTGATGGGTATAGTTTTAAGGGCGGTGGGTGGCATGTGGCTTTAGTTAGCAAAAGGCGGCAACCGACGCATCGTTGGACTAAGTCCTGCGCATCTGCCCGGGCCGTCGGTCAATAAAATCCTGTACGGAAGGCCTTGCCTACAAAGGCCCGGGCTGCGGCATGGTGCCCACCCAGTCCGGCATGAATTTCAGCCAAGAGGTTTCGCCCTTCCTCTTCGGAGATACACCTTTGAAGGACTCCAGTAGTGCTTTTCTTATAAAGCTCTCCCTCATGGACTTTATAGGCTTTAGAGCGTCGTACTATGCAACGAGCCTCATTTTGGTCTTCGGGGAGTTCCTTCCTAGTTAGGTAAGCTAGGAATGGTTCCGTCCACGGGGCGATAACCGCCATTATTTCGTGAGCAGAGGGTGTTATCTCGGGGGCAGAGCCTCCGGTTATGTCAGAGTGTTCGGCGTCAGGCGGTGCGGTTGGGTCCGGATTGATATTGCTTGACTCCCCTTCCCATAGTACGGATGGCTTGAACAGCCGTTCCAGAAAGATATTGGGTGGGACGGCATCGCGTTTTGCACCGATGCGTGCCAATATATCCGCCTCCTGGTTGTTATCCCGGGCTATTTGATGAAATTCGAGCCCTTCGAACCGTGCTGACATTTTTAGGACCGCATAGCGGTATGCTGCCATTTTTGGATCTTTGGCATCAAAGTCCCCGTTTATTTGAGATATTGCGAGGTTCGAATCCTCGCGCACCTCTAGGCGTTGAATGCCCACGAGATCGCCATCCGGAGGTCGTGCGAAGGGCCTCAGATTCGCCGTGTTGTTGGAGTCCGCATACATTATCTCAAGGACGATTGGACTGTGTCCCGGTTGGGGACGTCAGGACGACGCCAGCCCCCAGGCTGGCCAACATTTTGGAGCCGTCAAAGTGCATGATCCAATTGGAGTATGCGCGGTACTCTTTAGGGAGTTCGGCTTCGGTCCTTTTGGTCACGAAGTCGGCCAAAACCTGCGACTTAATAGCTCGTCGTGGCTTATAAGTTATATCGAATGGAAGGAGCTCTATGGCCCATTTAGCAATCCGGCCCGTCACGCTATGTTGTTTATAATGTCGTTAAGAGGTACTTCGGAGGCTACCGTTATCGAACACTCATGAAAGTAGTGTCGCAGCTTCCGGATGCCATGAACACCGCATATGCTATCTTTTGATAGTGTGGGTACCGGACTTGCATGGAGTTAGGACGGTGAACACATAATAAACCGGTTTTTGAACAGGGGAACCGGTGTCCGTCCGCTTTCGCTCGACGACGAGCACCGTCTTGACAACTTGATGTGTTGCGGCGATATATAATAGCATTGGTTCGCCCACGTTGGGCACGGCCAGGACCGGATTTGTTGCCAAAATGGCCTTTATTTCTTCGAGTCCGGCCGTGGCGGCATCCGTCCACTCGAAGTGTTCAGTGCGGCGGAGGAGGCGGTAAAGGGGTAACGCCTTTTCCCCCAATCGGGAAATAAAGCGACTTAGAGCCGCTACGCATCCCGTTAATTTTTGTATTAGTTTGAGGTCTTTTGGAATATCCAATTGTGACAGAGCTCGGATCTTGGCTGGGTTTGCTTGAATTCCTCTACCGGACACAATGAAGCCCAGGAGCTTTCCTACTGAACGCCAAGACGCATTTTTCCGGATTGAGCTTGATGTCATATTTTCGAAGATTGTCGAATGTGAGCCTCAAGTCGTCTACTAGAGTTTCGACGTGCTTGGTTTTGACGACCACGTCATCTACATATGCTTCTACTGTTTTGCCAATCTGGTTTGTCAGACATGTCTGAATCATGCTACCGATATGTTGCGCCGGCGCTTTTTGAGCCCAAAGGGCATTGTGTTGAAGCGTAACGGGTCGTATGGAGTGATGAATGTTGTTGCAGCTTGGTTCTGCTCCGCCATCTTGATTTGGTGGTAGCCGGAGTACGTCGAGGAAGCACAATGAGTCATGTCCTGTCAGAAGGCCAATGATTTTATCAATTCGAGGGAGGGGGAAGGGATCCTTCGGGCAAGCCTTATTAAGGTCTTTAAAATCAACACATAGGCGCCAGGACTTATCCTTCTTTGGTACCATCACCAGGTTTGCTAGCTAGTCCGGATGTTTTATATCTCTGATGATTCCGGCTTCCAAAAGTTTGGCTAGCTCCTCTCCCATGGCCTGTCTCTTGGGTTCGGAAAAGCGCCGAAGAGCCTGTTTGACTGGCTTGAATCCTTTTAGGATATTTAGGCTGTTTCGGCCACCGACGTGGGATACCTGGCATGTCTGAAGGGTGCCAGGCAAAGATGTCCCAGTTTTCTTGTAGAAATTCTCATAGTGCGGCGTCTACATCAGGGTTTAATTGTGCCCCAAGGGAGGCCGTCTTTGCAGGGTCTGTTGGGTGGACTTGGAATTTGACTATTTCATCCGCTGGTTTAAAATAAGTGGACTCGGATCTTTTATCAATTATCACATCGTCCATGTTCACCGTGGAGCGCATCGCGGTGAGTTCCTCCGCTGCTAGGGCTTCGGATAGTGCCTCAAGGGCTAGTGCGGCTGTCTTGTTTTCGGCGCGGAGTGCTATGTTCAGATCACTAGCGAGAGTGATGATTCCGTTAGGTCCGGGCATTTTAAGCTTCATGTACCCATAATGGGGTATAGCTTCATGCTCCGGAAGGAATCTGATGAACAAGGCATCAACTTGGCAAACCAAGTATGCCTCTGAAAAGGTGAGATGATTTCGGTTGAAATCGATATAAAGATCACCGGAATCGGATGCACGGTTTGCAAATGACAAACAAAACAAGAATGACACAATTCTGCCATTAACAGCATGATACCACTTAGCAAGCAACAAGAAATTAAACTACTGCACCCAAACGTACCAGAAAAGCATATGGCAGTGATCTACTCAAGATGCTTGACAAAAGATGAACACTGAGCTACGGCTAAATCACACCATAACAGGTCCAAACAAGCATGGCAAAAGTGCAAAATATATCAGCTTCACAGACGTGAAAATCTTGAACATGGCGTAATCAGCATCAGGAAGCAATGTTCAGAGCAAGCAAACAACATGCTACAGGAACTTATAATAGCAAAACAAGGCATGGCATGAATCTAATCAAAGCATAGAACAAAAGTCCCTTACTGACCATGAGCCAAAAGGGATCAAAAAATGCAATAGCACCCATGCCAATATAACAAGTTCCGTTAACAGATTCAGCAAACAGGGCATGACATTGACAGAATTATGTAGGCATCTTCGCGAGCTCGATGCACTCACTACAGAGCATTTTATGATAAACTAAGCATACATACATCAAGAAGACATGGCATAGAATCTATACATGGCAAGAACTACATCATAGCATTGACGGATCAACTACAACAACCTTGGAAAAATTGAATAACATGTAAACAATCTGCCAGGAAACATTTTATAGCAAAAGTAGAGCTCGATTGACTCAAGCTATGGCCCTCCATAGTTGTAAACAAGGATTTGGATGGATAGAGCATAACCATATGTTCAAAACATCCTTACTGAAGTATCTCAAAATATGCATGGACCTCTCGGTAGTATCAAATTTACATGGCATAAAAATATCAACAAAACAGGGGCTGAAATCAGCAACATCATGAAGCCTAGTTTGCATGCTTGTGCTAGTCACCACAGAGATCACAAAAATACATGGCATACACCCCCGTAAAGATGGCATGGCATATTATAAAACACATGTAGGACTCAAGTTCATAGGATACACACATCAATCATGGCGAAAATTACAAAAGTGCATGTTCCGATAAGAATCTGAAACTAACATCACATAGCCCTCTTCCAACAGCATTTAGGGCATCAAGATGAGCTCAAATGTAAACGATGCAATGAGATGAAATGATTTACTCATCGAGGCGAACAATTCGGTATGCTACACGCCCAAAACGGAGCCACGGGTGCAAAGATGTGATGTGATGAAGATGCAACAAAATAATGGCAGAATATGACTTAGACGAAAAACGGGGGGGAGGAGAAGTCAACCCTTATCAGATCCGGATCGAGGCGCCGCCGAGCGGGAGCTCGGGCGGAGGAGGAGAGGCCGGGCGGCCGGAGGCGGGGCCGGGCGGGCGGCGCTGGACGGCGCGGGCGACGCATGTGAGGCGGCGGGAGCGGCGCTGGCGGCGGCGCTTAGGCCGGGCCGAGGCGGGCGGCTGGGCCGGCCGGGCGCGGAGGCGGCGGCGCTGGCCGGGGCCGGGACGGCCTCGGGCCTGGCGCGCCGGCGGGCGATGGGCGCGGCCACGTGGCGGGCGCCGATTCACGGGGGCACACAAGTGACGGACGTGTCCCGGGCGGGCGGAGTGAGAGCGGTTAGGGTTTGGGGATCCAAAATTGGGAGTGCACATATTTATAGGTAGAGGGAGCTAGGAGTGTCCAAATGAGGTGCGGTTTTCGCCACACGATCGTGATCCGACGACGGAGAGCATGGAAGTGACTTAGATGGGTTATTGGGCTATTTTCGAGGGTGTTGGGCTGCAACCCAAAGAGGCCTTTCATGGTTACTTGCTAACCGTTAGAGTATCAAACGAGCTCCAAATGACTCGAAACTTGACAGGTGGTCTATCGGTGGTGTACCAAGGCCACTTGGCAAACCTCGGTCCATTTCGAGAAAGTTTAGTACCCGCTCACGCAAAAATGTAAAAGGGGACGCCGGGGAACCTAGGAGTGCCGGATTGCAAAACGGACAACGGGGAAAATGCTCGGATGCATGAGACGAACACGTATGCAAATGAGATGCACATGATGACATGATATGAGATGCATGACATGGACAAAATGCAAAACAAAAGACAAAAACCCAGCCACGGAGGGAATCTCATATCACAATGCCGAAAATGGCAAGAGTTGGAGTTACAAATATGGAAAGTTACATCCGGGGTGTTACAACACTCCACCACTACAAGAGGATCTCGTCCCGAGATCTAGGACTGAAAGAACTCCGGATATTCGGAACGGAGGTGATCCTCAAGGCCCCTGTGTGGCTTCTCGGTGGAATGATGTGACCACTTCACTTTCAGGAATTTGATTGACTTGTTGCAGTCTTGCGCTCGGTTTCTTCAAGAATAGCAACGGGTGCTCATGATAAGAGAGATCTTCTTGGAGGTCAATTTCTTGAAGTTGATAGTGCGCTCAGAGTCTTGAAGCACTTGCGAAGCTATGACACATGAAACACATCGTGCGCTCGAAGTTGGATGAAGCTCAAGTTGATAGGCGAGATCGCCTCTTTGCCAATGATCTTGAAAGGACCCACGTATCTAGGGGCAAGCTTCCCTTTGATACCGGGCGACGAGTGCCTTTCATTGGAGAGACGCGGAGGTAGACATGGTCTCCGATTTCAAAAGCCACATCACGGTGCTTGTCATCATAATAGCTCTTCCGCGCGATTATGCGGCTTTGAGATTCTCACGAATGACTTTGCACATTTCTTCGGCTTCTGTGATCAAGTCGTTGCCAAGAATTTGGCGTTCACCTATCTCGGACCAATTGAGAGGAGTACGGCACTTTCTGCCATAGAGAATTTTGAATGGGGCCATGCCCGAACTCGCTTGGAAGCTGTTGTTGTAGGAGAACTCGGCATATGGAAGACAATCTTCCCACTTCATACCAAGGAAATGACACAAGCCCCGAGCATATCTTCAAGGATTTGATTAACTTGCTCGACTTGGCCACTTGTTTGAGGATGGAAAGCTGTCTTTGAAACGAATGTTGGTGCACATGGCCTTGAAAAGAATCCCAAAACTTGGAGGTAAAGATGCTGCCACGGTCAAGAGATCAATTGTGGAATGCCGTGCAAGGAGAAAATCCTGGAGGTGTATAACTCTGCCAACTGAGCTGCTGTGATAGATTCTTTGATAGGAAGAAAATGAGCCACTTTGGTAAGCTTGTCAATGACAACGAAGATAGCATCATTTCCATGCTTGGACTTTGGAAATCCAGTCACGAAGTCCATTTCGATATGATCAAACTTCCATTCTGGAATAGCAAGAGGTTGGAGGAGACCAACTGGTCGTTGGTGTTCTGCTTTCACTCTTCTGCAGACATCACACTCATTCACGAATTGAGCAATTTCTCGCTTCATTCGAGTCCACCAATATGACTGCTTGAGGTCATGGTACATCTTCGTACTTCCAGGATGAATGGATAGAAGGGAATTGTGTGCCTCGTTCATAATGACTTTATGTAGATCACCCTTAGGAACCACAATCCGGTCCTCGAAGAAAAGAGTATCTTTGTCATCAATGTGGAAGCACTTGTATTTGGAAATGCCCTTGTCGATACCACGCTTTCACCTTTTTCACCATGGTATCCAGGAGTTGAGCCTCACGAATTTGGTCTTCCAAAGTAGGAGAGACTATGAGGTTGGCAAGAAAGCCTTGAGGAACAACTTGAAGATTCAGATTGCGGAAAGCTTCACAGAGATCCAGTTGGAAGGGCTTGAGAATTAAGCTGTTGCAATAAGCCTTCCTGCTCAAAGCATCTGCAATCACATTGGCCTTGCCTGGAGTATATTCAATACTTGGGTTGTACTCTTGAATCATTTCGACCCATCGAGTTTGCACGAGGTTGAGGTTGGGTTGAGTGAAGATATACTTGAGGCTCTTGTGATCGGTGAATATGTCCACTTTCCTTCCCAACAAGAGATGTCTCCAAGTTATTAATGCATGGACAACTGCCGCCAACTCAAGATCGTGAGTGGGGTAGTTCTTTTCGTTGGGCTTCAGCTGACGAGAGGTATAGGACACAACTTTCTTCTCTTGCATTAACACAGCACCGAGACCTTGAAGAGAAGCATCACAGAAAACTTCGAATGACTTGGATTCATCAGGAGGAGTCAAAACAGGAGTTGTGACTAGCTTCTCTTTGAGAGTATTGAAAGCAACGTCACACTCGGAGACGGACATACTTCACATGCTTACGGAGGAGGTTGGAAAGAGGCTTTGCAATCTTAGAAAAATTCTCAACGAATCTTGACAATAGCTTGCAAGTCCAAGAAAAGCGTGAAGCCGCTTGACATTCTGAGGAGGTTCCCAATTCATAACTGCAGACACCTTCTCGGGATTAACAGCGATGCCCTTGGAGGAGATGATGTGACCAAGGTAAAGCACTTCATCAAGCCAGAACTCACATTTGGAAAACTTCGCATAGAATTGATGCTCTCTGAGAGCACCAATCGCAAATGTTTGGCATGATCCTTCTTATTCTTGGAGAAGAACAAAATATCATCAAGATAGACCAAGGCGAATTCATTGGTGTAGGGGTTGAAGATGAAGTTCATCATTCAAGAGAATGTTGGAGGAGCATTGACAAGGCCGAAAGACATGACAGTATATTCATAAGAACCAAAGCTTGTTACGAATGCTGTCTTGGGAATATCTTGTTCACGAATGCGAATTTGATGATAACCCATACGTAGGTCAAGCTTGGAGAACACTTTGGCACCTTTGAGTTGCTCGAAAAGCTCATTGATGTTGGGAAGTGGATACTTGTTCTTGATTGTCTTTTTGTTCAATGGACGGTAATCGACGCAAAATCGGTCCGTGCCATCCTTCTTCTGGACAAAAAGAACACCACAACCCCAAGGAGATGAACTCGGTCTGATCAGACCCAGACGCTCTTGTTCATCGAGCTGCTTCTTCAATTCCTTCAGCTCATTAGGTCCAAGCTTGTATGGACGCTTGCAAACGGGTTCCGTGCCAGGCTCAAGATCGATAACGAATTCAACTGGCCGGTGAGGAGGCATACCCGGAAGCTCTTCTGGAAAGACATCTTGGTACTCACAAACGACTGGAATCTGAGAGATAGCATTCAACTCGCCCTTCTCATTGAGAGAAAACAACCGAATGGTTTCATCACGAGCGGCATAGATGATCACATCCTCAGAAGAGTGAGTCAATTGAATTTTCCCGCAGCACAATCAAGCTGAGCTTTGCCGAGAAAGCCAGTCCATCCCGAGAATAAGATCAATATCCGAGTCACCAAGAACAATTGGTTTAGCCAGAAATCTATAGTCGCCCATCTTGATACCGACATTCGGAACCAATAAAGAACTCATGTGCTTGCCCGGGGAAACAATTGCTAGAGGTCTATCCAAAAATTCCGAAGTGAAATCATGCTTGGCAAAAAACGGTCTTGACATGAAACAATGCGATGCACCAGTATCAAATAAGACTTTTGCAGGAATATCATTAATCGAGAGATTACCCATTATCACATCAAGAGATTCCTCCGCTTGAGCTGCATTCATCATGTTCACCTTTGCGGACTTGGGATTATGCTTGACCACTTTGCATTGCTTGAAGATCTCACAGAGGAGGAGGCGGAAGGCGCCTTTGGTTGAAGCACTTGTTCGCATAGTGACCTTTCACGACATTTGTTGCAAGTCACCTCCGAGAGCGGACGGTGATAAGAAGCATTTGACCTTGGAGCTTCAGAATTAGACTTGTTACGATAGCCGGGTTGGGTGGGTGGGAAGATCCACGACCACCTGAGTTCTTCTGGCTGATAAGGCCGACGGAACGGAGGAGGAGGAAGGTAGAACTTCACGCTTAGCTGCCACTTGAGAGGAAGAAGAAGACTGAACTGCATCCCTGATTCTCTTCTTAGAAGCCTCACATTTGAGCTGGGCAGCTTCTTGCTTCAGTGCCATTTTGTAGAATTCATCATACTTTTCTGGCTCAACAAGCACGAGAGCTAATTGCAGATCTTCTCTAAGACCACCTCTGAATTGATAGATCATACTCTTTTCATCAGGGACGTCTTGCTTAGCAAAGCGAGCGAGTTTCTGCAACTGGATATTGTATTGATACACAGACATGTTGCCTTGCTTGAGATTGCGGAACTCCTCACGCTTGCTCTCAACAACACTTTTCGGAATGTGGTGAGCTTTGAAGTCTCATGGAACTCATCCTGTAATTACACGACCTCCTCTGGAATCTTTGTATTCTTTGGGTACCACTCGGCAGCTTGGTCTTTGAGTTGAAACGAAGCAAACTTCACAAAGTCCTCGTGTCCGACATTGCTACATTCAAAATGTTTGCAGATGTCCACAAGCCAATCGTCGGCGTCTGTGGCCTCGGCTACGTAAGCTGAAAGACTTCGGCTGATTAGCGAGGAACTGATTGAGGGTAGCAAAGTGCGGCTGGTTGTTGCCTTGGCCTTGATTTCCTTGATTGCCTTGCCCTTGGGTACGCTCTTGCAAGAGTTGCAAAATAATCTGAGCATTTGCGTTGGTGGCTGCCATGATAGCTTGCCATGCCTCCGGAGGCGGAGGTGGAGGTGGAGGGTTCGATCGACTCCCATCATTTTGTTAGGATTCGCACGCGTTGGCGGAGCCATCCTGAAGAGCGTGACATCCGTTAGCACTTTGATAGACATATAGACAAGTTGAATCAACGGATAGAAATTGCAACATATAGTCTTCACAATAAACATTCGAACAAGGATGAACGAATGAATTCCAAAAGCTAACATCACACGTCCATTAAGGTGAGAAGCCACTTGATTAAGGGTTGATGAAAAAATAACAAGGTACGACTGGAACAAATAAGTGGTAATGATTACCCAATCACAAACCAAATATCTGCGGGAAGAAATGCTAAGAGCTACTTGAATCCCACCTATAACTCCCGAAACTTTCTGGTTATGCAATCTGGTGTTGGGGATACAGGGGACACAAAATATATCACCCAAACTAACAATACCTAGATCCATCGTATCCATCCATCAACACATAACCAAGAAACCTTCGAAATCGTGGTACCTCGACCTTGAAAAGCATCCGTTATACGAAGTCATGGCAATACTCCCGAGCTCGCCTCGATCTTTGGGTTATCGGGGTTATCTCACCAACAACTGCATAAAAGAGATTTTCGATGTCGGCAAAGCTCGTGTATTCCGTAATCGCAACGATAAAATTGTGACGACAACACCTCGGAGCTCAACTCCCGGACACCGCCACAACCCCTAAATGTCGAGGCACCAAGAACAATGTTCTCGTCACAAAACCATCGGAACGATTCCAAGATACCAGCGTGATCCTAAATTTTTTAGTGAAATTTGAGGAGAGGAGACAAAACTTCTACGTCGGGAGACCTCACCAGAGCGACGAAGGACTGGGGAGTAAAAAGAATCCTACTCTCCGATATATATAATCCTAAGACTCAAAACATTTTTGTTCTAGACTCAACAACGCCAAAGAAAGAATCAAGCAGGGGGATCCTAAGTCGGGTATGGCTCTGATTACCAACTTGTAACGCCCTCGATGCGGCTATATCTCCCACGTGTCGAAGCACGACTTAGATGCATAACCGCATTGAAAGCAATGTCGCAAGTGAGGTAATCTTCACACAACCCATGTAATACATAAGGGAAAGAGATACATAGTTGGCTTACAAATGCCACTTCACACAATACATAAATAAACATCCATCATCCAGATTACACTCAAGGTCCGACTACGGAACCAAAATAAAAGAAGACTACCCCAAATGCTACATGATCCTCGATCATCCCAAGCTGGGCTCCACTATCGATCATCGGGAAAAGACACATAGTAACCACCACGTTCCTCGTCGAACTCCCACTTGAGCTCGGTTGGCCATCAGACCGCATCGTCGGCACCGCAACTGTTTTGGTAGAATCTGTGATACACGGGTACTCAGCAAACTCACAACCTCTAGAACAAGACTAGTTAATCTTATAGGAAGGACAGAGTTGTGAGGTGGAGCTGCAGCAGTTTACTAGCATATATGGTGGCTACATTCGCAAAAGAGAGCGAGAAGAGAAGCAAGGCACGGTCGTGAAGCTAGTAGCGATCAAGAAGTGATCCTGAAACTACTTACGTCAAACATAGCTCCAACACCGTGTTCACTTCCCGGACTCCGCCGAGAAGAGACCATCATGGTTACACACGCGGTTGATGTATTTTAATTAAGGTCAACTTCGGGTTTTCTACAACCGGACATTAACAAATTCCCATCTGCCTCATAACCGCGGGCACGACTTTCGAAAGATAAATACCCTGCAGGGGTGTCCCAACTTAGCTCATTATAAGCTCTCACGGTCAATGAAGGATATTCCTTCTACCGGGAAGACCCGATCAGTCTCGGAATCCCGGACTACAAGACATTTCGGCAGCAATAAAACAAGACCAGCAAAGCCGCCCGATGCGCCAACAAATCCCGATAGGAGCTGCACATATCTCGGTCTCAGGGCACACCGGATAGGTCGACCCTACGAGTAAAACCAGCCCTCGAGTTGCCCGTGGTGGCCCCTGATCTGCCGGTTCGGGCCAAGACTCAAGGAGACCGGTCCGGGGTAAATAAAGATGACCCTCGGGCTCGCGAAAACCCGGGGAAAAAGGCTTAGGTGGCAAATGGTAAAACCAATGTTGGGCCTTCTTTGGAGGAGTCTTATTCAAAGCGAAATGTCAAGGGGTCCCATAAATCACCCACCCGTAAGGAACGCGAAATCAAGGAACATAACACCGGTATGACGGAAACTAGGGCGGCAAGAGGAATGTAACACCAGGCATAAGGCTGAGTCTTCCACCCTTTACCAAGTATATAGATGCATTAATTAAACAATAGATATTGTGATATCCCCAACAAGTAAACATGTTCCAACAAGGAACAACATATCCATGTTCCAACAAGGAACAAACTTCATCTTCACCTGCAACTAGCAACGCTATAACAGGGGCTGAGCAAAGCGGTAACATAGCCAATCAACGGTTTGCTAGGAAAGGATGGTTAGGGGCTTGACATGGCAATATGGGTGGCATGATATAGCAAGTGATAGGCATCGTAGCATAGGCATAGCAAAAGAGCGAGCATCTAGCAAGCAAAGATAGAAGTGATTTCGAGGGTATGGTCATCTTGCCTGCAAAGTTCTCAGAGTTGTCGAAAGCTTGATCCTCGTAAGCGTTCTCAACATATTCCTCGTTCATGTACTCATCTCCCGGCTCTACCCAAAGCAAGAACACAAACAAAGGAACCACAATAAATCACGGTGCAATGCACAAGCAACATGATGCAAAACATGGCATGATGCGAGATGTGAGATGCAATGCATATGCGTGCTCCGGAAGGAATCTGATGAACAAGGCATCAACTTGGCAAACCAAGTATGCCGCTGGAAAGGTGAGATGATTTCGGTTGAAATCGATATAAAGATCACCGGAATCGGATGCACGGTTTGCAAATGACAAACAAAACAAGAATGACACAATTCTGCCATTAACAGCATGATACCACTTAGCAAGCAACAAGAAATTAAGCTTCTGCACCCAAACGTACCAGAAAAGCATATGGCAGTGATCTAATCAAGATGCTTGACAAAAGATGAACACTGAGCTACGGCTAAATCACACCATAACAGCTCCAAACAAGCATGGCAAAAGTGCAAAATATATCAGCTTCACAGACTTGGTGAAAATACTGAACATGGCAGAATCAGCATCAG
Organism: Aegilops bicornis; assembly: GCA_021605145.1. Classification (NCBI taxonomy): domain Eukaryota; kingdom Viridiplantae; phylum Streptophyta; class Magnoliopsida; order Poales; family Poaceae; genus Aegilops; species Aegilops bicornis. The sequence goes on from CM038670.1 coordinate 346,306,112, forward strand.
GAAGCAATGTTCAGAGCAAGCAAACAACATGCTACAGGAACTCATAATAGCAAAACAAGGCGTGGCACGAATCTACTCAAAGCATAGAACAAAAGTCCCTTACTGACCATGAGCCAAAAGGGATCAGAAAATGCAATAGCACCCATGCCAATATAGCAAGTTTCGTTAACAGATTCAGCAAACAGGGCATGACATTGACAGAATTATGTAGGCATCTTCGCGAGCTCGATGCACTCACTACAGAGCATTTCATGATAAACTAAGCATACATCCATCAAGAAGACATGGCATAGAAGCTATACATGGCAAGAAATACAGCATAGCATTCACGGATCAACTACAACAACCTTGGCAAAATTGAATAACATGTAAACAATCTGCCAGGAAATATTTTATAGAAAAAGTAGAGCTCGATTGACTCAAGCTATGGCCCTCCATAATTGCAAACAAGGGGATTGATGGATAGAGCATAACCATATGTTCAAAACATCCTTACTTAAGTATCTCAAAATATGCATGGATCTCTCGGTAGCATCAAGTTTACATGGCATAAAAATATCAGCAAAACAGGGGCTGAAATCAGCAACATCATGAAGCCTAGTTTGCATGCTTGTGCTAGTCACCACAGAGATCACAAAAATAAATGGCATACACCCCTGTAAAGATGGCATGGCATATTACAAAACACATGTAGGACTCAAGTTCATAGGATGCACACATCAATCATGGCGAAAATGACAAAAGTGCATGTTCTGATAAGAATCTGAAACTAACATCACATAGCCCTCTTCCAACAGCATTTCGGGCATCAATAGGAGCTCAAATGTAAATGATGCAATGAGATGAAACGATGTACTCATCGAGGCGAACAATTCGGTATGCTACACGCCCAAAATGGAGCCACATGTGCAAAGGTGTGATGCGATGAAATGCAACAAAATAATGGCAGAATATGACTTAGACGAAAACGGGGAGAAGTCAACCCTTCTCAGATCCGGACGAGGCGTCGCCGAGCGGGAGCTCGGGCGGAGGGAGGAGAGGCCGGGCGGCCGAGGCGGGCCGGGCGGCGGGCGGACGGCGCGGGCGACGCGCGGAGGCGGCGGGAGCGCGGGCATGGCGCTTAGGGCGGCCGAGGCGGCGACGGCGAGGCGGCCGGGCGGCTGGCTGGCCGGGCGCGGAGGCGGAGGCGCGGGCCTGGGGCCGTGGACGGCCTCGGCCTGAAAGGCCGGGCGGGCGATGGGGCGCGGCCACGTGGCGGCGCCTGATTCACGGGGCGCACAAGCGGATGTGTCCCATGGAGGAGGAGGAGCGGCTAGGGTTTGGGGATCCGAAATTGGGAGTGCACATATTTATAGGTAGAGGGAGCTAGGAGTTTCCAAATGAGGTGCGGTTTTCGCCCACACGATCGTGATCCGACGACAGAGAGCATTGAAGTGACTTAGATGGGTTATTGGACTATTTTGGAGGGGTGTTGGGCTGCAACCCAAAAGAGGCCTTTGCGGTTACCCGGTTAACCGTTGGAGTATCAAACGAGCTCCAAATGACTCGAAACTTGACAGGTGGTCTATCGGTGGTGTACCAAGGCCACTTGGCAAACCTCGGTCCATTCCGAGAAAGTTTAGTACCCGCTCACGGAAAAATGTAAAAGGGGACGCCGAGGAACATAGGAGTGCCGGATTGCAAAACGGACAACGGGGAAAATGCTCGGATGCATGAGACTAACACGTATGCAAATGAGATTCACATGATGACATGATATGAGATGCATGACATGGACAAAATGCAAAACAAAAGACAAAAACCCAACCACGGAGGGAATCTCATATCACAATGCCGAAAATGTCAAGAGTTGGAGTTACAAATATGGAAAGTTACATCCGGGGTGTTACAATATCTACCACTCCTAGTCCCCCATTAGACTTGGGTTTGCAGACTGTCTCCCAAGCAATCATTGCTTTTCCAGATTCCTCCGAACCATACTTTCTCCAAAAACAATGCCTCAAGTATTTGTTGATCTGATCTATTACTCCCACTGGTAAGTCAAGGCAACTCATGAAAAACTTTGGAAGGGCAGAAAAAACTGACTTGATAAGTTGCAGCCTTCCATCATAAGAGATCAAGGTTGAGCAACCAGAAATTCTGCTTTCAGTTCGTTGCAGCATAGGACAAAAATCTTCAATTCGTAGTTTATGGACACTAAGAGGCAGTCCTAAATAAGGAAAGGGAAAGCTTCCTTCCTCACACTAAAGAATGTCAAGGATATTATCCCATTTTATGAGGGGCCACATTTATTAGAATCACAATGGATTTGTTATAATTAACTTTCAGACCAGTTTGAGCAGTGAAATGTGCCAAGAGATTTTTAATCTGCATTAACTGCATTCTTGAGCCTGAAGAACCACAATAGTATCATCCGCATACTGGATTACAGGAAAGTCAGGACAATTGTTTACTTGCAGTGGAGGGGAGAGAATTCTGTTTTGCATGGCCTCATTGAGAATGGACTGAAGCAAATCGGCTGCTAGGACAAAAAGGAGGGGTGAGAGAGGATCCCCTTGTCTAACTCCCCTCTTGCAATGAAAGATTTTCCCAGGTATTCCATTAAGCAGCACAGCAGAGGTCCCAGACTTGAAAATCATATCTATCCAGTTGATCCATCTCTGTCCAAACCCTTTGGCTTTCAAGATATCTAAGATGGACTTATGCTCAATTAGGTCAAAGACCTTTTCAAAATCCAATTTCAAAATCAGAATTTCCTCTTTGGATTGCTGGCATTGATGGATATATTCAAAAGCTCAGGCTAGACAATCTTGAATTGTTTTAGATTTGATAAACCCATACTGGTTGATGTGCACTAGCTAAAGGATGACAGCCTGAAGTCTATTAGCTAGAAGCTTGTTGATAATCTTTATAGAACAATTTAGGCGAGAAATCGGCCTATAATCCCCTGGCAGCATTGGATTATCTTTTTTTGGAATGAGCGTAATATAAGAGGAATTGATGCTCTGAAGATTAACATTCCCATTATAGAAATCCCTGACCAGACTGTAAAAATCATCAGCAATTATACTCCAACAACTTTTAATGAAGGCCCCATTAAATCCATCTGGTCCAGGTGCTTTATCTAAAGGCAATTGAGAGACCACATCATCAATTTCTTCTTTAGTAAATGGCCTTTCAAGATCTCTCAGATTCTCTCTTTGCTGAATCAGGGTGTGAAGTGGAAAGGATTCCACAGTTGGAGCAGAAGTACTTAATCTATCTTTAAAAGCTCTCCAAAGCACAGCTGCTTTCGCTTGATGCTCAGATGTCTCATGGCCATTTTCATCTTGGATAGAGCTGATGTGATTCCTTCTATATTTGATAGTGGCTTTTGCTTCGAAAAATTTTGTGTTTTCATCTCCCAACTTGACCCATCTGATAGTAGCCCTTTGCTGCCAGTATGTTCTTTGACATGAGAGAAGTTTCATGTAGTGCTCACTGACTATACATCTGTCATTCCATTCCACATCGGAGAGGGGTCTGAATTCTTCCACTGTATTCATTAGGAGGATGAAGCTGTTACAAGCTTTGATGGTGGCTACAAGATTGGACAAATTCTTAGACCAAATTTTCAGACCTTTTTGAAGCCTCTTGAACTTTTCTGTGATCCTCTTGGCACTATCTTGTTCTTGCACATCTTGTGACCAGATATTATGCACAACCTCTTTGAAGTTACTATGATCAAGCCAAAAAAATTCAAATCTGAAGAGATTAGATTTGGGAATGCTTGTGCCCACTTTGATCACACATGGCACATGGTCTGAGATGGGTTTTACAAGAGCAACAGCTTGAGTATTTGGGTATGAAATGGTCCAAGATTCAGAAGAAAAAATCCAATCAATTTTTTCTAACAGTGGAGCAGATTGCATGTTGCTCCAAGTATAGTTTCTTCATTTGAGAGGGATTTCAACCAGACCAAGATTGCTAATAGCTTCATTAAATTGCAACATTTCCTGAAAGTTCCCACCCTGTTTATTCCTATTTTCAGGATACATGATGTAATTAAAGTCCCCCAAAATTAGCCAATTGACATCATCAGGAGTTTGAATGTTATTGAACCAGTCCAAAAATTCCAGCTTGTCCTTAGGTGCACAAGGGCCATAGATATTTGTTAAAAACCAACTTTCCCCAGTGTGGACTGATGTGAACTGAATTGACAAAGAGAACCGATTTTCAAAAACTTTTTGCCCATGAAAGAAGTTGTCTTTCCAGGCTACAAGAAGGCCTCCAGAAGCCCCCACAGATGGGGTAAATTCAAACTTGTTAATCCTTTTAGGACAAAAGTTTTTCACATAAGCAGAGTCAAATGATTCTCTCTTTGTTTCTTGCAGGCAAAGGATAGCACATCCATATTCTTCTATCGTATTGGAAATTGTCGACCATTTATCTTTAGAATTGATCCCTCGAATATTCTAGTTTAATATATTCCAATTGGTATTCATTTAAATGAGCATTAAATCTTTGGGCCAGGGCAGTAAGAGCAAGAACTTTCATAGACAGTAAACAGTCCAAAGGCCAAAAGTAGGCACACATACACCAAGAATGAGAAAAGATCCAGCATGCCCAACACAGATCCACAGTTAAAGCACATCTTAGGGAGTTTCTTACAAACTTAACACCATACCAGCACTTCATCATAAAAGTCATTACATTCATTCCAAAAGGTAAACTTGCTAGGATGACAGCAGCTGCCTAGAGATCAGGGCTTAAATACTGCCTTTGGCTTGGGGGCCTCTTTCTGTCCCTCTTTGGAAGACTCCACCTTGGCTCCCCTCTTCTTTTTTTGCTTGTTAAGGATTTCTTCTGTTACTTCCTTAGCATCCACCTTGCAAAAGGAAGTGGATAAGTTTTTGACAATTTTTCCAGCAATTGGGGGGGGGGGGGGGTCTGAGTGGCATGCCATGCAGTTCTTATTAACACAAGTTTTTTTCCTGAAACCTTTACATTGCTCTTTTAGTCTATTACTTCTCCTTACCTCAGTTTCTACCAGTGGTGCTCTATCTTTCCTCTTCTACAGACTGTGAAGAGCACTAGTAGTAGAGGCATGTTCCTCCAGAACAGGAGCAAGAGAGGAAGAAGATTTGGATGGAGGAGTGGAGAAGGAGGGCTCCCCACTATCTTCTCCTCCTGAAATGCCCTGCATATCACAAGGAGGAACAGAAGCTGTGATACACTTATCTGGAATGACAAAGCTGTATAAATGACTGCTTTCTGATCCTTGAATTATAATATTCCACATATCAGAGGAGAGGAAACCCTTGGCCCAATCAAATCTGTCTAGGGATATCAAAGCTGAAATGATAAAATTTGTCCACTCAAGAGGTACCTGGGTAACCTTATCAGACTCATTTTTAGGTGCAAAATGTGTAGCCCAAAGCTTTGCACTTTATCCTCCCAAGCAGTGATGTTCTTCTTGCGGAGAATTGACAACTTTGCTATCGGAGACTGCTCCATGAATCATAATTTGCAGAGAGGGATTAGAGATATCAGGAGCATTGGAAGCAGAGTTATCAGCAGCAGAGAGATATTTACCCTTTATGTCAAACCCAGGAGGTGGGCCCATGCTTCCAGATGCAACAGAGTCTTGAGGGACAATATCTAGCTCTTTCAGGGAAACATCCAAATTCTCTTGATGTGAGAGAGGAGCAAGTACTGACAGAGGATCTTTCTCAGGTTCAACATTTTCAGAAATGTGACTGTCAAAAGCAGCAGCTTTTTCTGTTGATGGAGGCACCTCATTCCCAGATTCCTCAACAGATAAAGATTTTCTAGACTCCATGGGCTGCCCCAGAGAAGAGGTGGCAAATTCATCAAAAAAGTCCTTTGCTAGAAGCTATCTATTAAATTCTATGTTTTGAGAGGAGAGATCCACAGGAACAAGCAGATCTGGCTCTGCCACAGCAGCAATATCTGGCTGAGCAACTACAAGATCATCAGCAAGAAGTCCAACATGCTGAACCTCCATGAAATTCTCTGCATTTTGGCCAGGCAAATCCTCTGCTGCAGGGGGAGGTTGTGGTTGTTGCATGACAGGAGCCTCCATCAAATGCTCAGAAAGTAAAACATGTACATTCCCTGCAGCAAGGTGCAAAGGTGGGTGCAGCAAATTAGGAGCAGGTGCTGCAAGGCCAAAAGCTGGAGCATTTAAATCAAGCATTGGCTGGATTATCCCATCTTGAGTTGCTTCAGAATCAGTAGACCCAACAGAGAGAGTAATATCACTGTTCTCATCCATGATTGGCAGCTCTGCCTGTGGAGGAAGCATATCATCAAAAGGCTCCATGAGGTCTTGCAATTGCATAAATTCCCCCTGATGCAGCTCAAGATCCACATTGAGGTCAAAGTTTTCCTGTGGCCCCCAGGGATGAATGTCTTGGACCTGCTGCACAGGCACATTGACTAAATTCAGGTCCAAATTGACAAGATTATGGTTCTGCTCTTCTGCCTGAATACCTTGCTCATCATTATTCTCCTCCTGATGATGCTGGTTGACAGGACCAAAGAAGTGATGCTGGTTTGGGTGAAAGTGAGGCTGCGGAGGAACTGGGTGCGGGTTTCCATCATGGGGAACAAGTTCTTCATCCGCTGGCCCTTCTTCAATGAGACGCTGCTGCAGAATAGAAACTGGGCAAGACCAAGAATCACCTCTGAACTCATTAGACCCTGTAAGAAGAATACTTGAAGGAATATCTCGAAATTCCTCCACTCTTATCTTGACTGAAATTCCAGCATCCGAATTGAGCTGCTGATCCCACTCCATGAAAGTGCTAAAGGATTTGACTGCATTCCTAACCTCAGTAAAATTCCGGAGATCTGCATGAAAACCCGCAATAAAGATCCAACACTCATGATTAAGCTGAAATCTTCTCCAATTCATTCCTTCATCATGCTTTTCAAAGATGATATGAACATCATCAAAACGATGCGGACTCTGCAGAACTAACTCATCTCTGTCGAAAACACTGTGTAACTGAACAAAGGCTTGCCCCAGCGGACACTTGGAAATCTTCTGAAACCCTAGTCGCTTATGAGTGGTAAGGAACTCAGAGAGGATTTCTCTTACATTGGGAAAGTGGACCTCTCCTGCGGGCATTGGAATGATCGTCGCCATGGCCAGAGTCTCATTCTTCCTATGAATGTGCCCGCAAACAACCCTCACACGCGGTGGCCTCCCTTCAACTTGAAGAGGCTGGTGGCCAGAGGGAAGGAAGGGGAGGGGGTCAAAGGGGAAATTCGCCATTGTTGCAGCGGAAGTGGAGCGGATGGCAGCGAGGTCGGATGTTCTTGGGTGGGGCGGAGGAGGTGGCGGTGGAGTGACTTGACTGGTGCTAGGTGCGGTGACAGTGGGAGTTCGAAGCGTCACCGTGCGATTGACAGGTAGGCCCAGCTCAAGTTTGGTAAGCCGAAATGATGGCGAGATTGACTGCTGATTTACCCTTTGCAAATTTGGAAGACCAGAGGGAATCCGGGCAGCGGCCACATCAGATTTTTGAGTCTCTTTGGGGCATTGGGCCCTAATATGGCCCCAGCTATTACAAGCCCAGCATCGGATACGATTCGTACAGGCTTGATGGGCGTGGCCCATCAGAAGGGACACTGCTTCAGTGCCTTTGTGAAGCAAAGGCACAGAGCGCCTTAGCCTAGCATATCAGCCACTCGTTTTTCATCCGACGCACATGATAGGCTGAAGGCAAAACACACTCAGACTTGCTGTTTTTAGGAGAGACAGAGGAATGACAAGAAGCGATGCACTAACGCTCTCCAGCCTGAATATTTGCACATAAAATATTTGATGCTAAAGATCATTCGGTTGTCGATTAGTTCATTGATGTTTCAAAAATCTGACGATGAGGCCTTTGGAAAAACTGACATTCAGTGTACCAAGTTGACTTTATATCAAAGAAATTTGTACAATCTATACCACTTAACATGTAAAATCTGAAGCAATCAGAGAAGGAAATACAAACAAGGTAACATCATAATTTCCAAGCACTTGATAATCAATAGTTCTGTAGCATAGCATCGCAATTTTCAAGCACAAGACATTGAAAGTCTCAAGCATTGTGAATCACATTTTTAGCAATAAGTACTACGATGATCAAAGTCTGTTACATAATAGGCCATTTCACTTGTACACTTAGGCCAAAAAGACTATAGTTATCCCCAAATATTTCCAAAAACTATAGTTAAGCCCCAAAGTACCATGTAACCAACATCTAGACATTAGAAGAAATTTGCACCATAAAGACTGTCATCACCATCACCATCACCACAAGTAGGGGGAGCAGTTAGGAGCTGAGTAAAGCTCTCAATGGCAATGTACTTTGCATTCTCTGCATTTGGGCTTCTCTTGCTGCCATCATTCTCCACGTCTACTTTGGGCTGCACATCATCCTTTTTCTTTTTTTGCTGCCAATGAAAGTTCCACTAATTAGTATATTAATAGATGAAAACAATTTTTTGTTATGTCCAGATTAGAATATACCTTTGCTCCCTTTTTGGTTGAAGCAGGAGGTTCAGTTGCCTTGCGCTTGCCCTTGTGCAACTTATCAAGCCAATTATTCTTTCTTTTTGAATTTTTGGATTGAACCTCCTTTTTCTTCAGTCGTGCTGCTCTTAGCAAGTCATCTCCTTACTGCATATTCGGGTCATCATTTTCACAGGCCTTACTAGGTTCATTCATGTCACTAGTAGATGCATTGAGTTTTTCCTCCAACTGTGGACCAACACAATCAAGTGCATTTTCTAATATCAAGCAACATTCTGTAGAGTAGGCCACTTTATATGCCATGTCATGAAATTTATGAGATAGTCCCTTGTAACGAAGCAGAGCTTCCAGTTTTGGATTTTCTACCACATTCCTTCCTTGCCTATCCAATATGATTCCTTTACGTGCTTCCCTAGTCCATCTCTTGAAGATATAATGTGTTGGCAATATTTTTATGTTCATCAAATCAAGCACTTTCAATCCATGTCCACACAATATTCCTGTCCTTTCAAACATTCTGCAAGCACATGTTGTTGTTTGGTTCAAAGGATCACCTATCACTATACGCTCATCTTCAAAATCACCATGCAAACTACCAATAGTAACAACATATTTGTTTTCATCCAATAATCTAGTGCATGCAGCCATGGATCTTTCATACTCGCTTTGGAAAGCTTCAAAAATTATGGGAGTGTAAACTTTGCTTACTTGTACCAACATAGGCGTGCGCATCTTGATTCGTGGTATGTTTTTTCTTGCTTCAAATTCAGATTCCAGCTCCTTGTTTCTCTTTACCTCCACTATCCTTGCAAAATGTTTCAAGAATCTGACAATATGAAAATCAGATTTCAAATGGTTCTTCAATGAATTGTTGAAGCTCTCACTTAGTTGTGTACTCCTCACTCCCAAACTGAAGACATCTCGCATAAAACATTCATCCCATTTTTCCTTTACCTTGTAGATACTATCAAACCAAGTTTGCTTATGCACTCTACACCTCATATTGGCAAAGGCTTCTTCAAATGCTTCCTTGTCCTCATAGCCATACATACAAGCGCTAAAATCAGTGAGAATATGTGGTTCTTCGTCTTCATCTTTCTCTTCACCCTCATCTTTCTCTTCGCCCTTAACTGGAGATAGATGTTTGACGGCATTTTGCATTATGTGAAAGGTACATAGTCCATGATATGCTTCTGTAAAGACATCCTTTACAGCTTTTTCCATTGCAATATCTTGATCGGTATAAATAGTTCTAGGTTGCCTTCCATTATGCGCAGCTAGAAAAGTGTTGAAAAGCCATTGAAATGAGGCAAATGTTTCATCAAACATTAGTGCAGCACCAAAAACAGTAGTCTCCCTAAACTGATTGAGCCCAAGAAAAACACCAAACGGCCGATATTCCTTGTTTGTGCCAAAAGTAGTGTCAAATGTGACAACATCGCCGAAGTGTGCATAGTCGACCATCATTTTAGCATCAGCCCAGAAAATGTTTGTTCAGGTCGTACACGCATGTGCAAGCAAATAAATATTGTTGCCTAAACTGAACCTGAACCTGTACACGCTTGGGCAATTTACAGCCGAACCTGAATCTGAACCTGAACATTTTAAAGTTAAACATGAACATTCAGTTAGCAGCGGACTAAACTGAACCTGGATTACCTACGGCGGGCGGTGGCTGCAGATTCACAACGAAATCGCGGGAAGATCAAAGGACAACCATCCTCCACTGCCGCACGGCCATCATCCCTCGCCTCCGCGGCGGCGCGACCTTCGGCCCTCGCCACAGCCCCGCCTCAATCTCCAATGGATGCGGTGCGAGGCCCTCCTCCCTCTCCTCAGCGGCGGCGCGGCTCTCTCTCTCTCACGGCGGCACGACGCCGCTCAACTCCCTCTCTCTCCTCGGTGAGCTCGACCGTCAAGCCCTCGCCTCCGTCGAGCGGCGCGGGAGAACTGTTTCAGCCCGCGCGCAAAAACGCCTCGCCCCGCCTCTGTCTCTCCTGAAAACAGCTAGTCTGGGGACGTTTTGCCTTCAGTCTATCCTGTGCGTCGGATGAAAAACGAGTGGCAGATATGAGAAGCAGCGTCCCATCAGAAGACATCTCGCACATTTAAATTGAGATCTGGAGTCAGTCGGCCCAGCGCGAGGAATAGGCCCGAGAATTCCTTTTGCATTCGAATCAAAACCCTGAACTCCCGCCCTAGATCCCTCCAGGCCATTATTCTGAGTAACTGCTGCATGAGACTTGACTGCCAGGGATCCATCAACGCCGAATTGCAGATTATCAAAAACGGAAACGCGAGTTTGAACCGGTTTGAAAATTCGAGGCATCTGAACCGCTTGAGCATAGGATTTTGATTTTCCTTTTCGGAAAACTTGAGTCCATTCATCATCTTTTTCACGGCAAAAAAGCTCAAATTCTCTGAGATAATCAGGCCCTCCTCCTCCCCAAAGCCAGAAAGAAAGATTGAATAGCTGGTTTGAGATGTTACCTCCATGAAAGATGAACAAACCAACATCTTTTGAAGCAACAGAGAATTTGAAGGTCCAATTTTGGCAGCATTGAACTTTGAAACGAGAAGCATGGCCTCCGAAACAAGATTGAAGAATAAGCCCAACTGAATCCTCATTGAGCCTGATCTTGGATCGGGAGAACTCAGCAACCAAGAAGAATTCTTTGAGGTTCCTACCTTCCAGGAAATTCACTGGCAATCCAAACTTCTGCCAGATCTTCTCCTCAAACTTGAGACCAGCCTCGAACTGGAGATCAGAAAGGGCCATCGAATGGTTGATCAGATGCAGAGACAGGAAACGGTGGATGTCGCGGCCGGAGTGACACACGGCAGAAAGCGGTGGACGTCGCGGCCGGAGCGGCCGTCGGCGTGAGCGAGGAGCGGTGGACGCCGCGGCCGGAGTGGCCGTCGGCGTGAGCGAGGAGAGAGGCGCTCAGGCGCTCAGACGCTCAGGCGCTCCAAGCATACCACCTCACCGCCCGTCGTGGAACGTCCTGTGCTGTCACCTGGAAGCTCCCGTCGTCGATGCAGGCGATGACGCGCTTGTCCCCGGCGCCCTGTGTGTACCCGAGCAGCGCCCCCACCGACCACCCGATGGACCCATACTGAATCTGGAACTCGTACCCCCAGCCGTCGGGCAGCTTGAGCTTCTGGCAGTTGAACCACGAGTCGCTGGCCTCGGCGATGACGACGCTGTCGGGGGTGAGCATCCTCTAGATGTGCTTGAAGAGCACGTTCACGCGCAGCGGCTCGTCGGGTTCGCTCTCCAGCGGCTGCCCCTGCGGCACGAAGATCCTCCTGTAGTTGTCGTGCGCGGTGGTGTTCCTGTTCTTGCTCACGCGCTTGGCCAGCTCCGACAGGAAGTGCTTCATCATGACGCACCCGAACGTCGGTCCGTTGCCGATGGTGACACGGTCGGGATGCACGATCACCATCTTCTCCTTCTTGAGTAGGAAGGAACGAGTACCCCACCGAGCGAGCTCTAATCGTTGAAGATTGGGGCCGGCAACAAAGAGGCAGTGTCACCACAAAATGCGCATGACGCGCGAGCGTCGACTCGACTCGACTTGATCGTTACTAGTGTAGGCGCACGGTACACAATACATGCATATACGTTATTCCAACGAGAACACGGTTCACACGCATGTAGTCAAAATGATTCAGTAAGGCTGGTCGTAATGGCAAGTATCATATAATAGTATAATGCATATGATACTAGTATATGATACCACATCCGTAGTGCATAGTATCATATGTTAGTATCATTTGACTTCATTTATTACCATGCATGATACAAAATAGCACAACATTTAATATGATACGGTATCATGATATAATACTCAACCATCTCTCTTTTCATTTAATTCTATGCCATCTCAATAAATTTGCTTAGTTGGCATACATGATACTACTTATAATACTCCCATTACGACCAGCCTAATAGGAAGATCCTTGGGAAACTTAATTTAAATAAAATCACACTTCTAACAAAATGATTATTTGACAATTTACTTCTGAACAAATTTGCAAAAAGTATAGTTAAGACTCAACATAACTTTCCATCCGCATCTAGTGTAGGAGTATTAGAAGTTGCTTTGTATCAGTGTGTGCTACAATGCACAATTGTCCAAATATAGATCAAAAATTAGAATTATGGAAATGGGTTAGCAATAAAATGAGGCAACAATAGGAAGCTGAAAGGGCAAAAGAAATGGTAGTTTTCTCCCTAATGCGTACTCGACCATAAAGATTTACTCCAGCATCTGGTAGCCTGCTAATTAAAACACCTAAATAGCAGAAACATCGTAGAAAAATAAAGAAGAAAACTGAAAACACCATATTTTCATTTGAATTGTTGCTTGAAGCTTTTCGTGGCCAGAGTACAAAGAAAAATAAAGGCAACCTAAGCTTGTATGCAGGTAGATTCATGTTTCACGAATGCATAAGTGAAGACTCCTCCACTGGTTGCTGTCGTCCACCTGTTGCTTCCTTCAAACCTAGTAGAGCAGTTTCGCTCAGCCAAGCAGCCATGGCGTAGGCGTCCATCGCCTCGGCGGGGCTGACCTCTCTATTTTCTCGGCTCTTCTCGCCCTAAATTGTGGGACCGGTTGATCCGTCCCATTCTCGCTTTCGCAGCGACTGATCCCCGCCGTCTTTGTCCCATCAACGGATCCAATTACGCATGAAATAAAATGCCACAACTACCAATTAGTGGCATCAATGATACACAATATATCTAATACATACCTCTAACACACTACAAATATGTGTAATGCAATCTTGTTATTTAATTTGTACACAGTATATGCAATGCATACCTCTTACACACTACAAACATGTATGATGCAATCAAACTACTCACCGTATCCACTGACGAGGTCTGTGTTCAATGAGGAAGCAAGGAAAAGATTACTTATGCAACTCGACTGGTGGCATTCAGGAGGGACCCGGAGAGGATTGCACGCGTTGGACATGGGTCAGGGGAGGACGGGGGAGCAGTCGGTCGGCGTTGCGAGGTGCTGGACGCCATGGAGTAATCTTGCTACAGTAATCCCCCCTAATGATGCCTTGTCGTCATGCTTTCCTAAGCCAAAATGCCACTTGTCCAAAAATCAAGTCCAATTCAATTCAAATTGCAAGTCAATTATTTGCATCTTCAAACGAGCCAGAAAAATAGTTCACAATGTGGCAAATATTCTATATGTATTTGTCATGATGAAACCTACCTCTGTTGGATTCCAAAAATGCTCCTGGAAATTATTTGAGTGGTCTAGCAACAATTAAATTGGCCTTTTCAATTTCTAAAAGTGTGTAAACATTTCCAAATGCTCAAAACAATTTTGTGCAACTTCACAATATTGCAAAGTATTTATTGTGGTATGTGGCACATTTTACAAGAGTCATTTGGTGCTCGGAATAATTGCAAAGCAGTAACTTTTTTATTTCCAGAAAAGAAAAAGGAAAAGGCAATAGCAAGAGAAGGAAAAGCCCTCCTCCCTGCTGGACCTTGACCCAGATGGCCAACCGGCCCAACTGGCCAACAGGCCGTCAGGCCGGCCCACCCCTGCCTACAGCTAACCCCCTTGCCCCGTGACCTAACCGAACCCTTCCCCCACTCGCCCCACGCACCCCTAGCCCCTCCTCTGCCTTCCCCGATCTGGATCGGGGGGAATCGGCGCCTCTGCCTCGACCACCGCGAACCGCTGGCCACCTCGCCACTCGCCTGACGCCGTCCTCCTCGCGCCCGTCCCCTCTCCCTCGTGATCAGACGCTGCTCGACGCTGCCGAGGTCGCCGCCACTCGCGCCATCGTCGGACCCGCCGGACCGCCTCCTCGACCCGTCCCGCCTCTCCTTCGCCGGGTCCTCCCGCGCCTCACCGCCCTCTTTTTCATCAACGGGGTGAAGCTCCCGTCGAGCCCCATCCGTCTCCCTCCTCCGAACGTTGCGCGCACGCCCGTCCGTCGCCGCGCCCGCCTCTGCGTGGCGCGCCCGTCGCGCTCCCGCACACCAGCGCGCCCAGGCGTGCTCGCCCCTCTGCGCTTTGCCGCTGGGCAGCTCTCACCATTGCCACTTGCCTTCCGCCGCACGACGTTGTCACGACCACCCCGTCTCGGCCGCTTTCGCACTAGTGGTGGCGGTCACCGCCCGTTCGGTCGCCGGAGTGCGTCTCCGGTGGGCCGCTGTTGCCTCTGCTGGTCGCCGACGTGCACCAGCACGCACACGCGTTAGAACCCGGCCAGTGTCTTATGACGCGCGGGCCCGGGTCATTAACTGTTTAGTTAAGCACTAATCCAACCACTAACTCCCACTGAAAATCAAACCCCGTCGCGCTAATTAAACCTTGCTAAATTTAATACTCTGTTTAATACTGCCACCAATGACATGTGGGCCCCCTTGCTAAATATACATTTTTAGCATATTTGTTAAAATATTAGTCAATGATAGGTGGACCCAGTCAACACCTTGACCAGTCAACACATTGACCAGTCAACTACTGAGTCAACAGTTGACCAGGGCCACTAGTCAGCCTTTGTGGCTAGTCCACAGCTGGGTGCACTTAGTATTTTATTGTTTAAATTCGAAATTAATAATATTTCAGAAATTACTAAAATCATTTAATCTTTGGAAAATCATATAAAATAATCCATATCTCGGATGAAAAGGTTTTATACATGAAAGTTGCTCAGAACGACGAGACGAATCCGAATACGCGGTCCGTTTACCTGTCAGATGCCTCTAACTATCTGAACATGGAACATTCCCCCTCCGGTCATCTGTCTGACACAGGTCCGGAACCGGGAATACCTTCCCGGTTGAATTCCCCCTTCACCTATATCGTGTAGCCATACGTTAGGTCACACCCGGCACAACACATTGCCATGTTATGCTTTGTGATGCTATGTTTGTTTTATATTTACTGTTTCTTCCCCCTCTTCTCTCCGGTAGACCCCGAGACCGATGCTGCCCCTGGGATCGACTACATCGACGATGACCCCTCCTTGCCAGAGCAACCAGGCAAGCCCCCCCTTTGATCATCCCGATATCGCCCATTCCATTTCTCTCATGCTTCATTAGATTTTTCTACTGTTATTGTTTGCTCCTATTCTGTTGCATAGCCTGCTTTTGTATCTGCTGTTGTACCTTGCCTGCTTATCCTAAACTGCTTAGTATAGGTTGGTTAGTGATCCATCAGTGACCCCCACCTTGTCCTTCATCATTGAAGACCCGATCAACGGGATCTAAGACCAGGCCCCGACACCGCACATCACTTTCCCCTTAGTTGCTCGACACTACTGGGTTACAATCGAGTGCCGGGGGTGAGACCTCATCAGCACTTCTGATGTTACCCTGTAGTGTAGCTATTCGGTCATGGTCATCGAGGGTGATTCTGCCTTAACCACTTCCGATACGACTCTGTCATGCAACCCCTCAAGTTTGAACTTCGAGGGTGGTTCCTCATGTTTTCCTCTTGGTGTTAGACACACGGTTACTATGGTTACTATGACTTTACACTGAACCATGTTACTAAAGACGGGTCAACCCTGAGGGGTACCCGCGCGAGCTTAATTGCGAGTGATGTGGAGTCGGGTTGACCGGGAAGGTGCCCGCGAGATAATTACGAGGCGTGGCCGGGCATTCCTAGCCCTTGCCGCAAGTCCTCGAGACGGGGCAACGGGGTCACATCTTTCGTGAGTCTCTGCTTGTTACCGCGTGCTCCTAATCCACTATGATTTGGATATTTGATCCGAGGGGCCTCTGGCCTGATAGCACTAACCATCACGTGGGCATTGTATGGGCGTTTTGCGTCGTATGCATCAGTCGAAGCTTAATAGACGTCAGCAACTAAGCGGCGCGCGCCGGGTTGGATTGCGTAAGCACCTGCCTTGTTGAAGGAGGTAGCTAGGTCTGCTCACCGGCCGCCCACGCAACGTGCAGGAGTTCCCGGGGCGATGGTCCATGACCCCTGGGGCATAGGTTTAGTCCGGCGTGCTGGCCTCTCTATTAAGCCTAGGTCGGGTTGCGGCGTATTGTTTGGCCGAGGCCGGGCATGACCCAGGAAAGTGTGTCTGGCCGGAGTTAATCGAGCATGGTGGGTAAGTTGGTGCACCCCTGCAGGGAAGAAAACATCTATCGATAGACTGTCCTACAGTAACAGACACTTGAAGTTGTATCCCGATCGATACAACTAGAACTGGATACTTGTGATGAGAACTGGATGGTGATGAGAATTGGATTGTGATGAAACTTGGATAGTATGGCTCTTGGATTGCTTTCTCGCAGGGAGTCGAGAAAGGATCTCTGGCCGAGGTTGATAACACTTCTACTACTTTACTTTATGCTGCTCTACTCCCTCTTGTTGCTGCAAGATGGTGGTTTCTAGAAGATACTAGTCTTTGATAGGCTAGGCTTTCCCCTTCTCTTCTGGCATTCTGCAGTTCAGTCCACATATACTACCCTTTTCATTGACACCGATGCATATGTAGTATAGATCCTTGCTTGCGAGTACTTTGAATGAGTACTCACGGTTGCTTTGCCCCCCCTTTTGCCCCTTTCTTCTCCTTTCCGGTTGATGCAACCAGATGTCGGAGCCCAAGAGCCAGATGCCACCACCGATGCCTGCTACTACGTGGAGACCGCTGACGACCAGGAGTAGTTAGGAGGCTCCCAGGCAGGAGGCCTTGCCTCTTCGATCGTGTTGCTTTGTGCTAGCCTTCTTAAGGCAAACTTGTCTAACTTATGTCTGTACTCAGATATTGTTGCTTCCGCTGACTCTTGTGTATTCGAGCTTATGTATTCGAGCCCTCGAGGCCCGTGGCTTGTAATATAAAGCTTGTATTATTTTAATTTGTGTCTAGAGTTGTGTTGTGATATCTTCCCGTGAGTCCTTGATATTGATCGTACACATTTGCGTGTATGATTAGTGTACGATTGAATCGAGGGCGTCACAACCTCGGCGGTGGACTGAGATGACGCTGGTGCAGGAGGAGGTAGACCTCGATGGCCAGGGACTAAGATCACTCCTCTTTGGAGGAGGGGGGGGGACCTCGGTGGCGGCGGAACTCAACAAGATCTGGTCCATCGGGATCGGGGGAGAGCTCGGGGAGAGAAGCGGGATCCGTGGCGGCGGCATGTCAGGATCGCCATTGACGAGCGAGATAATGCGAAAAAGACTAGGGTCGCGACCGCCCGGTTCTATATACACTTTTTAGCAGGGTTCTATATACACTTTTGTGATCGACAAGATTTAATATAGGCCCATTAAGCTAGTAGGCCCAATTGAATGTCGGATGCCCAAAAAAGCCACCGGAGCAGCGGCCCGATAAGGCTAGTGCAGCCTGTATGCACGATTTAGGTGGGACTAAGAGCGAATCGGACGGTCAAAAAAACCTAAAAGAGACTATCCAACGGATAGAAATGCTGATGGCCTGAAAGGGCTGGAAAAGTGGTCATGATTTTTATCATTGGATCGCCACTTTTAGTCATTTTCGACCATCGGATTTGCTGTTAGTTCCACCTAAATCTTGTGTGCAGGCTAACTCATGCGTCAGGCTGCACTGGCCTTTCGGGCCGCTGCTCCGGTGGCTTTTTTGGGCGTCTTACGTTTAATTGGGCCTACTTGCCTACTGGGCCTGTACTACCCAGAGGTGTAAAACGCAAGAGACAAACCCTAAAACAATGGATCGCGACCCTGCTCTGTTCCAATTGCGCCGCCTGACCACGGCCTTGCATTGCATCGGCGGCTATGCTAGGTTTGCATGGACGAGGCGTACAACGCTTTCATGGTCCGTTCGGTCACACGGACGTCATTCAGTTGCACGGACACTAGCGGCGCAGCTGGATGGGGCACAGACGCGAGCAGTGTGGCCAGATGGGGTGTGGCGGCCAACAGCCATGAAGTTCAATCGCGAACGATGATTGATTGAGAGGTTAATTGGCCATTAATGCCAATCAATGCTCCGGGCAGGTCAATTTCATCGCCTATGCCAATTGATTAATTGAGAGGTTAATCCTGTGTTCCAAATGATTAATTGAGAGGTTAATCGTGTCTCTGTATATTCATGTGAGCCTATAAAATCCCAATCATGCCGCTGCTCCTTTCCTACTCTGCTCATTTTTGCAAACCAATCTCCAGTACAAAAGCGATGGGTGATTCTTAGGTTCCACCTCTGTTTGGTTTCAAGGTGATGTGCTGGTTCTAATTTTCAATTGTTGTCTACATATATATAATATATACTGATATATTCTCTGTCTAATTCTCAATTTGAAATGATTACATCTACTTACTGGTTGGTTTCTTTGGTTCTTCCAGCTGATCGAATGGCAATTTTAGATGACTGATGTTAAGTCGGGCCCAATGGGCTCTCTGTGATTGTTCTTCTAGCCTCTACGGACTATGCCCCCTGGTTCATATAGACACCAGGGATGCTAGGGTTTACAGATGGTCGGTTACATCAAGGAAACTCCAGATCTTCCATCTTGACTTGCGGTGCAGACCAAGGCACAAAAGGTATTCGGTCCGGATACAAAGCGGCCCACCACTTCGGCCCATGTGAGACATGCCGACATCCCGAGGACACCCTAATTTAGGACCCCCTCACCTAACCAAAGGGTCCTCTTTCTTTAGTCGTTTTCTCAAAAAGAAAAGAAAAAGGATTTGCCTTTTCTTCTTGGAGCGCATAGATTTAAGGCATGTGTAACACAATGAAAATAAAGATAAATATGATGTTTTGCTCAAAAAATACGACGCGGTTTTTAACCCCTACCGAATTTAAATTACTTTCGATTTTTTCAGCAAATCCTGACATTTCTAGTTTTTACTGTATGGATTGAAAGTAAACTAAATTATGTAGGGGTTGAAATTTCAGGATTTACTGGGAAAATCAAATGTAATTACAAACTTAGAGATGTTAGGATTTACTAAAAAGTTTAATAGTAAATCCTGACTTTTAAACTACTCCCCGATTAAAAAATGGTTAAAAACCTCACGCAACGGCGGTGTGTAGTGCGTATAGGGTCCTTCAACTGGCCCGGGCAAAGAAAAAGAGGGTCCTTCTCAAGTTGTGCAAAACCGAAACGAAAACCAAAAACTAAACCAAACCAAATCGAAATTTTGTTTTTTTTTCAGGTTTCGATTTCAGTTTCAGTTTTACAATATGAAAACCATTTGATTTTGATTTTTTTGTTAGAAATCAAAAACCATTTGGTTAAACCAAATTAATCAAACTTAAGATTTTTTTTGGGTTTAAAAGCCAAATGGCTACTATAGTACAACACTTTCTAGCCCATTTAGCGCTTCTGTTTTACATGATTAGTGTGAGTACTTATCCAACGTCCCTTTTCTAATTTGTTTTTTTCTCATTATGATATATATCATGTATTTACACGTGAAAATGTTATGTGTTGGCTTAAAAAATCGTGCCAACTTCGGTTAATCTGGTTATTACCGAAACCAAACCGAAAGAAATGGTTATTAGCGAAAGCAAACAGTATCTATGTATAAAACTGTATAAACCAAAGTATAAAAATCATAAAAATCATAAACCATATAAACCAAACCAAACCATATCAAACCAAAAAAACTAAATGCACACGTCCGTCAGCTGGAATGAGGCCGGTACGGCGAGCCGGTTCCCTACAAAGCCACGACATTTCTGTCTGTGTTAATTTTCTTCACAACATTTTTTTGAAACATTTTTCTTCACAACTTTTTTGAGCACGATTCACTAGGTTTTATTCATTGATGATCATCGGAATAGAAAGAGTAGGTGAGGGAGACCAAGCCATTTTTCTTCACAACTGGGTGGCAACATCTACGTTCGACAACACATCGCGAAAGCGACATGTCAGTGGAGGCCAGGGGGCACCTTTCTGCAAAGCAGGCTCAGCCAAAGGACGTCACAAAACTGCCTAGCAGGTCGCGAGCGCACTGGACCCTAAAGACCAGCCGTACCAGATGCATGTATGTCCTGGCCTGGCAAGGCTAGAATCTCTTCTTGAAAAAAGCAAGGCTAGAATGGATGTTGTTCAGGAACCAAATGTAGTGAAAGGCTATAAAATGACCATTTTCGAAAAGTTAAGCACAAAATGAACCCAATTTATAAAATTTTCTTAAAACTGCCTTTTTTCATGACGCCCGGTGTCGGGCCGCCATGCGAGACTGCATGACGCCCTGGTCAAAGGCATTGTGTGATGATACAAGACTTGCCAAGTCACACCGGGCTGATGCATAACGCCCTCGACAAGGGCGTCATGCATAGTATGCATCTGCTAAAGTTGCTGATTGCCATCCCAAAATTAAACAATGAAGTCACATCAATCATTTTATACTATCTACCATAGTGCATGCATGGGACTTCTGAAGCTACCCATAACTCAAGCAAGGAAAGGCTGTTGATGTTATCAACCATTAGCATAATAAGCCAATGTTTCATTATCACTAAATTTGCATGAAAAGGGAAGGTGTGGAGCCTTCATCCTAGAGTAACAAGTATAATCATATCTCCAGCATAGTTCCCGAGCATACCAATGCAACATATGAATTTTATCCCATAACAGTTTCCCTTTTAGAGTCAAGCAATAATCCCTAAAGTATTTACGTTGGTCCAACATGTCTCCCATTATCAAGTTGAACGGGGTTTTCTCAGGATTATCAAAGTAGTTTTTTATATCTTTCACATAACGAGCATCAAGGGTTTTAGGAGGATTCCCCATCTCCATGAGTAGCAAGTACAACTAATTTTTTGGTATTTCGTGTTCCATATCCATAACTAAAGATAGAGAACAACTTAAAACAGAAAATAAAAAGTACTTAGTGATAAAGCAAACAAGTGCACATGAGAATATTCACCCTACGCTATTGCTCCCCAACAACGATGCCAGAAAAAGGTCTTGATAACCCGCAAGTATAGGGGATCGTTTGTAGCCTTTTTCGATAAATAAGAGTGTCGAACCCAACGAGGAGCTAAAGGTAGAACAAATATTCCCTCAAGTTCTATCAACCACCGATACAACTCTACGCATGCTTAATGTTTGATTTACCTAGAACAAGAATAAAACTAAAAGTACTTTGTAGGTGTGGATAGGTTTGCAAGATATTAAAGAACATGAAAATAAAAGTTAGGTGATGTTTAAATGAAGGAAAAATTAAGTTTAGTAAAACTAGTGTGGATTAGTGGTGGTAGGATTTGCGAAATTGTCCCTTAACAATTGACTACGTTGCTAGACCGATAGCAAGTTTTTATATGGGAGAGGCCACTGTTAGCATGTCATCCCGTACTTGGAAATCTATGCGCTTATGATTGGAACTATTAGAAAGCATCCACAACTACTAACGTTAATTAAGGTAAAACACCCAACCATAGCATTAAGATATATATTGGTCCCCCCTTCAATCATGTACGTATCAATTTCTATGTTTAGGCTGAAGTTGTTGTCACCCTTGCCCTCCAATGCATAGTCCTATCAACATACAACTAACCCTGTTGTGTGATCCACACACGCACTCATAGGATGGGCACCAAAGGACAGGAACATTACCACAAGAAAATTAAACCAACCATAGCAATTCACCAATTACCGATAGGACAACAAAAATCTACTCGGACATCATACGATGGCAACACATCATTGGATAATATATGAAGCATAAGGCACCATGTTCAAGTAGAGGGTACATTGGGTTGCGAGAGAGTGGACCACTGAATATAGATGGGGGGAGTTTATGAAGATGTTGGTGAAGATGACAGAGTTGTTGGAGTAGATCGCCGTCACACGATGATTGCCCCGGCAGCGTTCCGGCGCCACCGGGAGAGATGGAAGAGAGCCCCCTCCTTCTTCTTCTTCCTTTCCCCCCTAGATGGGAGGAGAGTTCCCCCTCTGGTCCATGGCCTCCATGGTGGCGGAGGTGCGGGAGCCCCTCTGAGATTGGATCTCCCTCTCTGTTCTCTTCTGCTTTGCGTTCCTGTTTTCTGGCCGAAAACCATTTCTTATATTCCCGGAGATCCGTAACTCCGATTGCGTTAAGATTTTAACACGATTTTTTCCAGATATAAGCTTCCTTTCGTCCGAAGTAGAGCTCCAACTGACTTACGAGGAGGGCACAACCCACCACCCACATGCCTGGGATGCCTGGCATGCCCAGGTGTCTTGTGGTTGCTGTGAGCCCCCGTTTGCGTTGACTCCACCTCCCAAAAATCACATATATTCCAAAATAATTCTCCATAAATTTTGATCGTGTTTGGACTTTGTTTGATATCGATATTCCGTAAAACAAAAAATATGCAAAAAAAACAATAACTGGCACTGGGCACTCAACCAATAGGTTAGTCCAATAAATCAGATAAATTGTTGCCAAAAGTATATGAAGTTGTATAATATTGGCATGAAACAATCAAAAATTATAGATACGACGGAGGCATACCAGGAGTTGATACGCCCATTTTGCATCATGTTTTACTTCTGTTATTTATAATGTTTTTGATCATTATGATATAATTCTAATGCCTTTTCTCTCTTAATATGTAAGATTTATATGAAGAGGGAGATTGCCTGCAGCTGGAATTCTGCATCCAAAAGAGGCACAACAGAGATAGCTATTCTCCGGAGCTCCAATTGATCTAAAATTTTATGGAGATTTTTTATCGAATAAATAACAAATGCTGGCCAAAAGAACCACCAGAGGGGGGCCACCAGTTGCCCACATGGCAATAGGGCACGCCCACCCCCAAGGTGCGCCCTGACGTCTTGTGGGGCCCACAATAGCCTTCTGATGCGCTCCTTCTGCTATATGAAGCCATTTGCCCTAGAAAAAAAACAGAAGAAGACTTCTAGGATGAAGCATCGCCGTCTCGAGGCAGGACCAGGATAGGTGCACTTTTTCTCTCTGGCGGAGTGATTCTGCCGGGGATACTTCCCTCTAGGAGGTGGAAATTGAAGCCATCGACACCACCAATGATCCTCTCATCATGGGAGGACTAACCTTCATCAACATCTTCACTAGCACCATCTCATCTTAAACCTTGCATGATCATGTAGTTGACATCGTACTTGTGGCAAAGCCACCTTCATGATTCTTTCATACATGTCACTCTTGATTCATTGCACATCCCGGTACACCGCCAGAGGCATTCACACAGAGTCATATTTTGTTCTAAGTATTGAGTTGTAATCCTTGAGTTGTAAATAAATAGAAGTGTGATGATCATCATTATTAGAGCATTGTCCCGTGTGAAAAAAAAGAGAGGCCAAAGAAGCCAATGAAGAAAAAGGAGTGGCCAAAGAAGCCAAACAAAGAAAAGAGAAAAAGAGAGAAGGGACAATGCTACTATCCTTTTTCCACACTTTTGCTTCAAAGTAGCACCATGATCTTCATGATAGAGAGTCTCTTATTTTTTCACTTTCATATACTAGTGGGAATTTTTCATTATAGAACTTGGCTTGTATATTCCAACGACGGGCTTCCTCAAAATGCACTAGGTCTTTGTGACCAAGCAAGTTGGATGCACCCACTTAGTTTATTTTGTTGAGATTTCATATATTTATAGCTCTAGTGCATCCGCTGCATGGCAATCCCTACTCACTCACATTGATATCTATTGATGGGCATCTCCATAGCCCATTAATACGCCTTGTTGATGTGAGACCATCTTCCTCCTTTTTGTCTTCTCCACAACCACCATTCTATTCCACCTATAGTGCTATGTCCATGGCTCGCGCTCATGTATTGAGTGAAAGTTGAAAAAGTTTGAGAATACTAAAGTATGAAACAATTGCTTGGCTTGTCATCGAGGTTGTGCATTATTTGAACATTTGTGTGATGAAGATGGAGCATAACCAAACTATATGATTTTGTAGGGATGAACTTTCTTTGGCCATGTTATTTTGAGAAGACATGATTACTTTGTTAGTATGCTTGAAGTATTATTATTTTTATGTCAATATTAAACTTTTGTCTTGAATCTTTCGGATCTGAACATTCATGCCACAATAAAGAAAATTACATTGATAATTATGTTAGGTAGCATTCCACATCAAAAATTATGTTTTTATCATTTACCTACTTGAGGACGAGCGGGAATTAAGCTTGGGGATGCTTGATACGTCTCCAACGTATCTATAATTTTTTATTGTTCCATGCTATTATACTATCTGTTCTGGATGTTTAATGGGCTTTAATATGCTCTTTTATATTATTTTTGGGACTAACCTATTAACCGGACTCCCAGTGCCAGTTTTTGTTTTTTTTCCTATATTAGAGTTTTGCAGAAAAGGAATACCAAACGGAGTCCAAATGGAATGAAACCTTCGCGATGATCTTTCTTGGACCGAAAGCAATCCAGAAGACTTGTAGTTGAAGTCTGGAACGCCACGAGGCAGCCACGAGACAGGAGGGCGCGCCCAGGGGGTAGGCGCGCCCCCACCCTCGTGGGCCCCTCGTAGCTCCACCGACGTACTTCTTTCACCTATATATACTCTTATACCCTAGATCGACGAGAGAGAGCCACGAAACCACTTTCCACCG
This sequence comes from Aegilops bicornis, assembly GCA_021605145.1. Taxonomy (NCBI): domain Eukaryota; kingdom Viridiplantae; phylum Streptophyta; class Magnoliopsida; order Poales; family Poaceae; genus Aegilops; species Aegilops bicornis. The sequence goes on from CM038670.1 coordinate 346,331,174, forward strand.
CTGCAACCTTTTGTACCCGTGAGATCCCATCTTGGGGCCTTTTACGGTGATCTGCCGGAGGGGGAATTGGTCACGGAGGGCTTCTACATCAACACCATTGCCTCTCCGATGAAGCGTGAGTAGTTTACCAGAGACCTTTGGGTCCATAGATATTAACTAGATGGCTTCTTATCTCTTTGATTCTCAGTACAAAGTTCTCCTCGATGTTCTTGGAGATCTATTTGATGTAATACTCTTTTGTGGTGTGTTTGCCGAGATCTGATGAATTGTGGATTTATGAACGAGATTATCTATGAATATTATTTGGTTCGTCTCTGAATTCTTATATGCATGATTTGATATCTTTGCAAGTCTCTTCGAATTATCGGTTTAGTTTGGCCTACTAGATTGATCTTTCTTGGAATGAGAGAAGGGCTTAGCTTTGGGTTCAATCTTGCGGTGTCCTTTCCCAGTGACAGTAGGGGCAGCAAGGCATGTATTGTATTGTTTCCATTGAGAATAAAAAGATGGGGTTTATATCATATTGCTTGAGTTTATCCCTCTACATCATGTCATCTTGCTCATGCTGGATAGCGGTCGATGTGTGGAGTAATAGTAGTAGATGCAGAAACGTTTCAGTCTACTTGACACAGACGTGATGCCTATATTCATGATCATTGCCTTAGATATCTTCATAACTATGCGCTTTTCTATCAATTGCTCGGCAGTAATTTGTTCACCCACCATAATACATGCTATCTTGAGAGAAGCCACTAGTGAAACCTATGTCCCCCGGGTCTCTTTCTTATTATATTGCATCTCTTTTATTTACATCGCATCTCGTTTACTATTTTGCAATCTTTACTTTCCAATCTATACAACAAAAATACCAAAACTATTTACTTTACTATCTTTATTAGATCTCACTTTTGCGAGTGACCGTGAAGGGATTGACAACCCCTTTATCACGTTTGTTGCAAGGTTCTTCATTGTTTGTGCAGGTACTAGGTGACTTGTGCGTTGTCTCCTACTGGATTGATACCTTGGTTCTCAAAACTGAGGGAAATACTTACACTACTTTGCTGCATCACCGTTTCCTCTTCAAGGGAAAACCAACGCATGCTCAAGAGGTAGCAAACTCCACGGAGATTTTTTATGGACCAGAAGGAACCCAATGGGCCAGAGCTGCACCTGGGGGTGCCCCGAGGGGGGCACAACCCACCAGGGCGCGCCAGGGCCCCCTGGCGCACCCATGTGGGTTGTGCCCACCTCGATGGCCTCTCGCACCCCTTCTTTGCACTATAAATTCCCAAATATTTCAAAACCCTTCAGAGTTAACCTAGATCAGAAGTTGCGCCACCGCAGGCCTCTGTAGCCACCGAAAACCAATCTAGACCCTGTTCCGGCACCCTGCCGGAGGGGGGAATCATCTCCGGTGGCCATCTTCATCATCCCAGCAGCCACCACGATGAGGAGGGAGTAGTCCTCCCTCGGGACTGAGGGTTTGTACTAGTAGCTATGTGTTTAATCTCTCTCTCTCTCTCTCTCTCTCTCTCTCTCTCTCGTTATCTATATCATGGGCTTTTTTAATATAGTCGGATCATATGATGTTTCTCCCCGCTATACTCTTGTTGTGATGAATTGAGTCTTTACCCTTTGAAGTTTTGTATTGTCGGATTGAATTCAGAGATTTGAACACATGATGTATGTCTTGCAGTATGAATACTTGAGGTGACAATTGGGGTATCATATTGATTCACTTGATATGTGTTATGGCATTCAACTCGCGGATTGCTGCGGTGATATTGGGGTAATCTATGCATAGGGGTTGATGCACGTTTTTATTATCCTTTCCCGGTAGAAACTTTGGGGTCTCCTTGTAGTTCTTTGTGGGGATTGAGTATTAGAATATGAGTTTGCTTTGGTGCTACTTTAGTACGAACTCTTGATTAGATCGATCAGAAAGAATAGCTCGCGTTATTCTAGTACAAACTCTAGGATATATCGAATGGAAAGAATAGCTTTGAGGAGGTTTCGTACCCTACAAACAATTTATATCTTTTGTTCTCCGCTAATAGGAACTTGGGAGTGATTATTTATTACACTTTGAGGGATAATCATATGATCCAACTATGTTAGCATTGTTGAGAGGTTGCACTAGCGAAAGTACGGACCCTAGGGATAATCATATGATCCAATACCATTTCTGTGCCTGTTTACTATTTGCTACCTTGCTGTTTTTATTTATTCAGATTATAAAAATATATTTCTACCATCAATATTACAGTTTTATCACCATCTCTTCGCCAAACTAGTGCACCTATACAATTTGCCATTGTATTGGGTGTGTTGGCGATACAAGAGATTTCTTGTATTTGGTGTTAAGGTTGTTTGAGACAGACCATATTCATCCTACACCTCCCACGGATGGATAAACCTTTGGTCATCCACTTGAGGGAAAATTGCTACTGTCCTACAAAACTCTGCGCTTGGAGGCCCAACACGAGTCTACAAGAATAAATTTGTGTAGTAGACATCAAGCTCTTTTCTGGCGCCGTTGCCGGGGAAGGTGAGTGCATGAAGGTATATCTTTAGGTCTTGCAATTGAATCTTTTAGTTTCTTATTTTATCAATAGTTTCGTTTATAAAAGAAAACTACAAAAAAATGGAGTTGAGGTTGCATCATATTATTGATCATCTTTATAATATCTTTCTTGAAAATGATGGCTCGGAAAATTGGGCTCAATTGTTAGAAGAAGATGTCAATAAAATGTTTGGCACAAAATATTTGAATGATGAGCATGATTTCAATGTTGTTACTATGAATTCCTTGAATATCCATGATGCTAACGATATGCAAAGCTACAAGCTTGGGGATGCTATATTTGATGAAGATGATATTTTTACTCCCCCAAGTTTTGATGAGAAAATTTATTATGATGAAAGCATGCCTCCTGTTTACGATGATTATTGTGATGACATGTATGCTATAATTAATAACGATAACCATGAAACTTGTCATCATGATTTTAATTTTCACTCTCATGATAATTGTTTTGTTGAGTTTGCTCCCACTACCGTTGACGAGAAGAATTTTGCTTATGTGGAGAATAATAAGTTTTCTATGCTTTCGTGTCATGAAAAGAATGCTTTATGTGATAGCTATATTGTTGAATTCATTCATTATGGTACTGAAAATTATTATGAGAGAGGAACATATGCTTTTATATATCGCAATAATATCAAGTTTCCTTTCTTTATGTTGAAAGTTTTGAAGTTATGCATGTTTTACCTTCCTATGCTAGTTGACTCTTGTTCCCATAAGTTGTTTGCTCACAAAATCCCTATGCATAGGAAGTGGGATAGGCTTAAATGTGCTAGTCATATGCTTCAAGATGCTCCCATTATGTTTCAATTCTTATCTTTTTTTGCGAGCATCATTGAAATCATCATGCCTAGCTAAAAGGCATTAAAGAAAAGCGCTTGTTGGGAGGCAACCCAACACTTTTACCTACTGTTTTTGTGTGTTCACATGACTATGCTACTTTATTGATCATCTTTTATTGCTTTTGTTTCAATAAAGTGCCAAGTAAAGCCTTTGGGATCATGTTGGGTGATAGTTGATTTGACCCTGCTGAAAAACAGAAACTTTTGCGCTCACGAAAATAAGTCTCATTTTTAACAGAAGAGTGCTTTTGAGTTGATTCTTTTTGAAGAAGTTTTATACAAATTGCTCATGTGTTCCAATTGTTTCATAAATGTTGGAGTAGCAGAAGTATGGTAGTTATCCAGATCATTACAGACTATTCTGTTTTTGACAGATTCTGTTTTCAATGCATAGTTTGCTTGTTTTCTAGTTTCTATGGCTTATATTGCTCAATATAAATTGTGGAAATGATATGCTACAGTAGGCATTGTGTGAGAACAATTATGAATCTTGTCTTTGATAGTACCAAAAGTGAAATGGTTTGCTCTTTATCATACTAACCTATCTCACAATGTTCCGTTAAGTTTTGTGTGATTGAAGTTTTCAAGTTTTGGGTGAGATGACGATATGAGGAGAATAAGGAGTGACAAGACCCTAATGTTGGGGATTCCCAAGGCAATCCAAGGTAATATTCAAGGAAGATCCAAGCAACTAAGCTTAGGGTTGCCCCGGAAGGCATCCCCTCTTTCATCTCCAACAATATCGGTAACCTCACTTGGAGCTATGTTTTCATTCGTCACATGATATGTGTTTTGCTTGGAGCGTCAATTTATTTTGTTAGGATTTTCTTTCTGTTATTTATAATAATGTTTTGCACCTTTTATTTCAATAAAAGTGGCATTTATAGCCTTTGCCATGCTTATCTTGCAAGTATACATGTTGCTGTTTAAAAACAGAAAGTTTTTCGATGTTGCAAAAATTCCCGAGGAAAGTCAGAGTGTGATAAAATGTTGAAACTTTTTGGATAATAAGCTCTGATAAATTTTCTACAGTGTGGTTGCATTTCATAATGTTTGGAGTTTAATAAGTATTTATACTTTTGCATTCTTTATAGACTGTACTGTTTTGGCAGATTGCTGTTATGTTTGCATTGTTTGCATATGTTTGCTTGTTTAATGATTCTATTTGAGGATAGGAGTATTAAATATGCAGAGGCATTTAGTATGAAATGTTGAATAGTAATTTTAGTGATTTGCTACAGCAGAGAATGATAAGGTTTTTGCATTAGTTTATACTAACTTATCTCACGAGTTCTTGTTGAGTTTTGTGTGCATGAAGCTTTTAAGATTTAGGGAAACAGTGGTATAGAAGGAATCAAGGAGACACAAAAGCTCAACCTTGGGGATGCCCAAGGCATCCCAAGATATTATTTCAAGAAGTCTCAAGCATTTAAGCTTGGGAATGCCCCGGTAGGCATCCCACCTTTCTTCATCAACAATTATCGGTTAGTATCGGTTGAACCTAAGTTTTTGCTTCTTCACATGATGTGTGCTATTCTTGAAATGTCATTTTATTTAGTTTTGCTTGCTGTTTGAATAAAATACTTAGATCTGGAAGTTTTGAAATAAAATAGAGTCCTCAAATAGTTGCCAGGGAGGCTAAGTAAGCGGCATTCACATCCCGTCAACGAAGCCTTTTTCTATGTCATTTACTCTTGTGCTTCACTTATATCTCATGAGTAAATTGTTGAATAAACTGAATGTCATGAACTTGATATCTTATCATTCCTAGTGGTATCTTCACATTGGGTTTAGAAAGTGAAATCTTTTGAGGCTTTGCAATCACAATATTGGTCATACAAACAATTCACGAATAATTAGTATAAGGAAGAGAACTTTTACATGCAAATACACTATCATAGAAATATTTTGTGATTGTGAGCCCCCATCAAAATATTATATGCCAAAATTGTTGACGTTGGACAAGGAAGACAACATTATTATTTTTGTTTGTTCATATTCACATAGACGTTATATTGTCATAGATCCTTCAACAAGTGGTGCTTGCCCCCCATCTTTGCTAGCCGAAAATTCCGCACTAAGTAGAGATACTACTTGTGCATCCAAAAACCCTTAAACCCAAATCTTATTTTCAAGAGTCCACCATACCTACATAAGGATTGAGAAAGATCCTTCAAGTAAGTTGTCATCGGTGCAATAAGGCAATAAAACTGCTTCTAAAAGTGTTAGATCATTTAGTGTAAGAGAAAATTAAGCGTTGTACGAACTTATGATGGCAAAGCAATAAAAGTGACGGACTGCATAATAAAGGTTGCAATCATAAGGGGCAATATAATGTGACATTCTTTTGCACTAAGGGATTGAGTATACAAAGAAATAAGTGTATGGAAACCTCTACTTCCCTCTGCGAAGGGCCTATCTTTTAATTTTCAGTATTAATTTTTACGCAAAGAGTCAAAGTTATTCTCTCTATTCCTTTTTATTTTTCTCTTTTGGCAAGCATCATGATGTGAGGAAAGATCTAGGCACATATGTCCAGTTGAATATGGGCAGCATGAGTTTTTATTGTTGACATCACCCTTGCGGTGAATAAGTTGGGAGGCAAAACAATAAGCCCCTATCTTTCTATGTGTCCGGTTGAAATGTTTTGCTCATGTGTACGCGGTGAGTGTTAGCAATCATAGAAGACTATATGATGGTTGGGTATGTAGAGCTCTTACTTAAGCTCTGTTGAATAAGTTGAATTGCAATTGCTTGGTGACTAAGAACATAGGTTGTTGAGTTTCAAGAGAGTTCATTGTTTGAACCTTAACATGTGAATTGGTTGCCACTATAACATGAGAAGTTTTATAAGAAAGAATTGCTGTTATGATGCTAGGAAAAGTGATTGAAATTATCATTGATCAAACTTATGCACTTTACTAGCATTCACACTTCATAAATTATTTCTTTTATCATTTACCTACTCAAGGACGAGTAGGAAATAAGCTTGGGGATGCTGATACGTCTCCAACATATCTATAATTTATGAAGTATACATGCTGTTATTTTATCATTCTTGCATATTTTACAATCATTTTATAGCAACTTTATATCATTTTTTTGGGACTAATCTATTGACCAGTGCCCAGTGCCAGTTGTTGTTTTTTGCTTGTTTTTTACATAGTAGAAAATCAATACCAAACGGAATCCAAACGCAACGACCCACCGGGGCCCAGGTGGTTTGTGCCCACCTCGGTGGCTTCCCGCACCCCTTCTTTGAACTATAAATTCCCATATATTCTTAAACCCTTCGGGGTTAACCTAGATCAGAAGTTCTGCCACCGCAGGCCTCTGTAGCCACCGAAAACCAATCTAGACACTGTTTCGGCACCCTGCCGGAGGGTGGGGGAATCATCTCCGGTGGCCATCTTCATCATCCCAGCGGCCACCACGATGAGGAGGGAGTAGTCCACCCTCGGGGCTAAGGTTTTGTACTAGTAGCTATGTGTTTAATCTCTCTCTCTCTCTCTCTCTCTCGTGATCTATATCATGAGCTTTGTTAATATAGTCGGATCATATGATGTTCTCCCTGCTATACTCTTGTTCTTATGAATTGAGTCTTCACCCTTTGAAGTTTTGTATTGTCGGATTGAATATTCAGAGATGAGAACACATGATGTATGTCTTGCAGTATGAATACTTGAGGTGACAATTGGGGTATCATATTGATTCACTTGATATGTGTTATGGCATTCAATCGCGGATTCCCGTGGTGATATTGGGGTAATCTATGCATAGGGGCTGATGCACGTTTTTATTATCTTTGCTCTGATAGAAACTTTGGGGTCCCCTTGTAGTTCTTTGTGTGGATTGAGTATTATGAATATGAGTTTGCTTTGGTGCTACTTTAGTACGAACTCTTGATTAGATCGATCACAAAGAATAGCTCACGTTATTCTAGTACGAACTCTAGGATAGATCGAACAGAAAGAATACCTTTGAGGTGGTTTCGTACCCTACAAACAATTTATATGTTTTGTTCTCCGCTAATAGGAACCCGGGAGTGATTCTTTATTACACTTTGAGGGATAATCATATGATCCAACTATGTTAGCATTGTTGAGAGGTTGCACTAGCGAAAGTACGGACCCTAGGGATAATCATATGATCCAATACCATTTTTGTGCCTGTTTACTATTTGCTACCTTGCTGTTTTTATTTTTTAAGATTATAAAAATACATTTCTACCATCAATATCACACTTTTATCACCATCTCTTCGCCGAACTAGTGCACCTATATAATTTGCCATTGTATTGGGTGTGTTGGGGACACAAGAGATTTCTTGTATTTGGTTGCAGGGTTGTCTGAGACAGACCATCTTCATCCTACACCTCCCACGGATTGATAAATCCTAGGTCATCCACTTGAGGGAAAATTGCTACTGTCCTACAAAACTCTGCGCTTGGAGGCCCAACACGAGTCTACAAGAATAAAGTTGCATAGTAGACATCAGTCGCCCAGGTCCTGAACCTCATGAGGCTCTGGAGGCCCGGGGGGCTCGTGAGGATCCGCCACCATCTCCAGGAGGATAACCTGGCGCCTGGCCTCATGAGCCGCCAGGACAGCCCGCATATGGAGCTGAAACATGACAACTGCGTTGGACAAGCCAAAAGGCATGCGAACATAGCTGTGAGGGTGTCCCTCGCATCGGCCGATGCGGGACGGCCAGAAGAGCTTCTGAGACGCGGCTCTGTTGAGTCCTGGGATGTTGACGCAGACGCGCAGCTTGCAGCCCTCGTCAGGGGCGGTAGCAGTGGGTGGTGTGCGACGTCGCTCGCCACGCATGGCTTGCATCTCCTGAAGCTCCATGATCGTCTTGGTGATGAACTCCTGAGCACCTAGCGCCTCGTGCCTTGTGCCCTCCTGGCAGAAGCGCACGCTGAAGCACGCCTCCACATGGTGTCCGAGCGCCTCCCTCGTGACGTTGGCTAGGTCAGAGGCCCTCCAGAGGAGAGCCCCCGAGCCCATCTGAGGGGGCGCCGGGCGCGCCTTCCTATGTGAGAGAGGGAGGCGCCCCGTCGGTGGGTGCAGATCCCGAGGCAGGGCAACCGGCTGCCCATCCTCCTGAGGTCCATGGTGGAGTAGCTGCTTCTTCTTCTTAGGGACGGCCTTAGGAGGATAGACATCACCCTCGTCATCTGGGTTCTTGACCACCGCATCTGGGTAGGCGTGCTCGAGAGAGCACACCGTGTCCTTCTCCTCGCAAGCGACTGTGATGATGTCGCAGCTCCCTGGCATCTTGAGGACATTGTAGCCATGGTGGGTCACAGCCATGAACTTGGCCAGGGCCGGGTATCCGAGGATGGCATTATACAGGAGGCGAATGTGGGCAACGTCAAAGTCGATGTGCTATGTACGGTAGTTGTCGCGCTCGCCGAAGGTGACAGGGGGAGGCGATCTACCCTATCAGGGTGGTGGAGCAGTCGGTCACTCCTGAGAAGGGCTTGGTAGGCTGCAGCTGGTTGTAGGGCACCTGGAGTCGGTCAAACGTCTCGACGGAGAGAACAATGAGCCATGCACCGCCGTATATGAGTGTCTTGGTGATGATGACGTTACTGATGATGGGCGAGCACAGCACTGGGAGGGCGCCGGCAGTGGCGTTACACTTGAGTTGGTCTGAAGAGTCGAAGGTGATGGCGTACTTGGATCACCTGAGCGGACGCGTTGCCTCAAGCCTGGGGAGGGCCGCATTCACCTCGCGAGCAAACTTCTTGAAGATGAGATGGGAGGCAGGGGCCTGAGCGCCACGTAGGATGCAAGCGATGGGACGAGGCTCTTGGAAGCCCCCTCGTCCTGGTGGTGGTCATCGTTCCTTCTTGGTGGTGGCAGCAGCGGAGGAAGACCAGCGTTGCCCTGAGGGCGGTCCTCACGAGGCTGGTCCCTCTAGGCACCCTCGCGAGGCTGGCCTTGCCAGCGGTCCTCACGAGGATGATCGCGCCATTCCTGGCGAGGGTCGCGGCCGTCCCAGCGTCCTCCACCTCGGCCACCTCCATGGCTGTAGCCTTGGTCATTGCGCTCGGGGCGATGACCGAGGCGCTCGTCGTGGATGGCCCTGAGCTCCTGGCAGTCATTGGTGTTGTGGCTGTGCATGTTGTGGAAGATGCAGAATGGGCGGCTGCCCTTGGATGACTCTGGGCGATCGCAGCCGTGCTTCATCTCTGGTTCGGCCGCGAGCATGGCCGGTCCCTTGCACTTCACGTCCTTGGCCTTGGCCTTATTGTCTTCTAGGTCAGCTTCCGGAAGTACCAGAAGAGAGAGGTGACCTTCCTCAGCTCTCGCACACTTGGTTGCCATGTTGAACATCTCCAGAGCCATGCACAGGTCCTCGTGTAGGGCGAGCTCCTCCTTCATCTTGACGTCGCGGACGCCATCAGTGAACGCCGAGATGATGGCCTCATCCGGCGCCTTGGGGATCTTGAGTAGAACACTGTTAAAATGTTGGACGTACTTCTGCAAGGTCTCTCCTGGCTGCTGCTTGTTGCGCCACAGGTCACCCGCGGCTGGTGGATGGCCGCGAGTGCCCTGGAAGTTGGCGACGAAACGCTCTCGCATCTCGTCCCAGGAGGAGATCGATCCCACGGGGAGGTTCAGGAGCCACGAGCGCACGCCGTCCTTGAGGGCCATGGGAAACCAGTTCGCCATGACCTTCTCGTCGCCATTGGCCGCCTCGATGCTCAGCTCGTAGAGCTGCAGGAACTCAGCAGGGTCGGGGGTGCCGTCGTAGCGTGGAGGAAGGTCGGGCTTGAACTTTCCACGCCAGACGACGCTGCGCAGCTCTGGAGTAAACACGCGACATCCTGCTGTGGTCACGGGAGTCTGCCATAGAGGTGGAGCCTGGTCTTGTCGCTCACGCACCACCGTCGCGGGCGGCACGCGGTCTTGATGTGGCGGTGCGAGGAGCGCACACTCCTCTCCTTGCGGGCGCTGCACCACCTGGCAGCTTGGCTTGTCGTGCGCGGGCGCCCTACACCGCGGATCGTGCTGAGGGGCCTCCCGCCTGGCTCGACGATGGCGTCTTGTCGGGGAGGTGGCGGAGGCGCACCATGAGCCACGTCACCCGCGGTAGGCGGCGGGTGAGTCAGCGAGAGAGATGGTGCGGAAGACTCTCCGGCGGCACTAACAAGCTCGGCGATGCGGTCCAGCCAATCCTCGTAGAGGTCGTCGACCGGGCGGTAGCGCAGAAGCTCGCGTGCCATGAGCAACGCAGCCTGCGCGTTCGCCGGTCCTCGACGAGCATGGGAAGACGAAGCAAACGGAGTCAGTGAAGGGGTGGCGGTGCGCCCGTCTCGCCGCACGAACGGATGCAGCGATGAAGCCTGCTGCTCGTGGCCCGCGGGGCTGGTGGCGGCATTCGCCACTGGCGACTGGGGACGACGAGGATAGTCATCGCCCGCCGGTGTTGTCTGAGCGATGCGGGTGGCGAGGGCGGCCCGATGCTCAGCACAAGCTCGATGAGCGTCAGCCATGGGAGCGGTGGAACGGTGGTGAATCAATCGACGAAAGAGAGGCTCCGACGCACCCCTGCCTAGCGCGCCAAATGTCGTATTTCGGGCTCCGCAGACCCTTGAGAGGTTCGAACTCTGGGTGCGTGAGAAGAACTCAACCTCCCCAGTCTACCTACTTGCCAATCTCACGGCCTAGCTCGACGAACAGGAAGGAAATGGGACACAACAGTTTACCCAGGTTCGGGGCACCTTGTGGTGTAAAACCCTACTCCTGCTTTGTGTTGGATTGGCCTCGAGGGGCTGAGGATGAACTAGTACAGTGGGGGAACAACCTCGGGAGGAGGTGTGTTCTTGTGCTCAAGTGAGCTGGTGTGGGAGAGGATGATCTGAATGATCCATCCTCCTCTATGGTGGTGGCTAGGTCCTATTTATAGTGGCCTTGGTCCTCTTCCCAAACGAAGGCGGGAAGGGATCCTACAATGGCCAAATTCAAAGGGAGACAACTAGTACAGCTTATCCTAACAAAAGTAGTCTTCGACTGCAAAATCTTTTGGTCGTGACGCCATGGTGGGCTCGGTGGTGACCTCCGTCTTGCCGTCCTGGCGGTCTTGGTCTTGTTGAACAGGAATGGAAACCTTTGGCTGATTCTTCGGGACTCCGCGCCTGCGCTTGCCTCTTTAGCACCAAAGAGGAAACTACTACACTGCGCCCGCTTGCACCCGCCCGGCCTTGGTCGTCCTGGCTCATGTCATCCGAATCTCTCGAGGTGAGGCCTGCATAGGAATCTCCGCTCCTCAGGAGCCAGCCATGGGAGGCTGCTCCTTCCGGTGGTCTTGGTGTCATCCGCCTCACGAGGCTTGGCCCCTCGCGAGGGTCTTGAGTTGTTGATGCTGAAGGTGGGCCATACCAGGCTGTTGATGGAGCCACAACGTGGGCCGCAGGCAGGCAAGTCTGGGTACCCCCGTTACCAGAACGCTGACATTATACACGAATGATGGTTTAAGTTGGCAACAATCATGACTGTAGATTCTTATTCAAATAGAGAAATGAATTCAAATTTAGTTCAAATTGCAGGGGTAGTATAGACATTTGGAATGCACTAAAATGTTGGTATGAGTAGGTTACATGCATTATACAGCCAGCAAAAAGATTTAATTGGACATAACATGGATTCATAGCTTTGAATAGCATTTCTACAGTAAAACGGGACAAGACTCTCTCTTTGTGGGTGTGAATAGTTTTATTCTTTGTTTTTTTTGTTGAGGGAAGTGTGAATTGATTTGGTACGTACAATATTACACGTTAGGCTTGTCCCTAAAATTCAACCCGCGCCTTGTTATATCCCGAAAATTCAGATATCGTGCTCCCAAAACTCGCGCCTTCACAACCCGCGCCATGCTATCCCGAAATTACAACACGCACGAAAGCACCCTCCAGCTGCCAAATCCCGACACGAGAAATCCCCCTTCTAACCATGAGCCGAAATGGCCGCTAGTTCAAATCGGTGGGGGTACTTTTGTAACTCACCCTACATTTGGACAAGCGCATCCCTAAGTCATGGTACCCCCTCCCATCGCCTCCTTTTTGCCATTCGAAATCCCAAGCCGCCATAACCTCTCTGCTCCAGCCGCGAAACCCCACCCTCCTCCGTCCACCACCTCATTGCTGCCCAGCCGGAGCCTCTTCCCCGACGACGTCGTCCACCGCAATAGCTCGATGTCCCTCATCCACCTCCTCGGACGAGGATCCGTCGTCCATCTCGTCGTCCCGCTGGTTCAGCTGCCTCGTCCGCCACCTCCAAAGAGCTGCTCCGATGATCGCCTCGTCTATCGTGGCTGCTCCATCCCCACAGCGCCGCCTTAACCAGCACCACCCAAACTGCAGCATCCTGACCGACTCCTCGGACAAAGCCAAGGCCTACTCGGCACCACCAAAGAGGTTGTACACTCATCGCATCGTACCTTCTCCTTAACTTGACCTCCCGGCACCGACAGTGCTCCATCCCGCACCCCCATGGCGCGGAAACCTCGAAGCCGGTGCCCCGGGCGACATCCCCATGGCGGCTCTCCCCCAGTGCAAGGCCCCTTCGGCGGCGGCATCCATATCAGCCGGATCTGCTGCTGCTGCTCCGGCTCTCGCTCGCTCGTGGTGCTGCTCTGCTCTCCCCCTCGCTCGTCTGCCGGTTGATTAAGTTCAGAGTCAACATTTTTACCTCATCTGTTGTAGTCAGGTGTTTTCTGGTGATGTAAATTTTACATCTATAACTTTTTGGTAATGTATTTTACATCATCTATTGGAGATGCTATTAGAATCCCACTTGAGATTAACATGTCTGTCTTGTACTGCTTCAACCTCCATGTCTTACGGCTCGCCGGAGCTGCTTTAACGACGGAACCATCCATCACAACAGAGGAGTGCCCTGGATGCCGTCTACAGATTCCTTAGATCTTCCTCCACACCTTCGACAGCCACCTCTGCCTCAACTTCTTTATCCACCAACCCAATGATGCTGAGGTCGACACGGCTACGGCAAAGAGGTTGTACACTTGTCGCATCACTTAATACTCTACATTCATGTCGATCCATTAGGGCTATTTTAGTTCAAAGGAAAAACTTAAGGAAAAATATAGCAATAGGAAATTTTCCTATGGCACTCTACTATTCGATTATTCATGCATTTTGTTGAAAGGAATGGAGCAAAACATCCACATGGACCTACTTTTCAAAATCCTATGAATGAAAACAAGGCCAAGTGCATTAGTGGCAGAATAACATTCTAACTGTACACGCTTTCATATGGTTTCACTTTAATTTTTCCATGTTTCTTTCCATTCCTCTGCTCTTCCAATTCCTGTGAAACAAAGACCCAAGTTGACAAAAATCCTGTGTTTACAAATGCTCTGTTTTTCACACGCATTCCTATCCTATGCCAGTGTTTTTCCTATCCCTGCGTTTTTATAATCCTGCAAGCCAAAGGAGCCATTACAGAATTACTTCAGTTACAGGTAGGTGTCGAAGAAAACTTTGTGTGGTTTGTCCTGCTCCTGCCGCGACGTCGTCCACTTCACCTGAGCTACTCCATCGACAAAAGCATCCACCAAACCAGACATCACGACTCCTGACCGTCTTTCGCCACCTCAGATCTCCTTCCTCGCCGCAGTATTGCACCACAATCAAGGCCACCATCACCGACTCAGCAGATGAACCTGAGGAGTACACGGGTCCACAAGAGAGGTCACACTCTTTTGTTTCTGCTTATGTTATGCATTTCATAATATTACCTGCTACTTTATCATCTTGTTCACCTCTTAGACTCCAATTCAGGTCCAAATTAATGTTCAAACTTGAGTTTTAAATTTAGTTGTGAGGCACATATCGAGGCAGCTATGAAGAGTATCTCTGTCTATTATCTGGTTCACCTAGGTTATGCCTATGTTGTTCATCTTGGGTGGGAAACAAATAGTAAAGCAATCATCATCTGTCCTTTTATTAAATTAAAGCTATCATCAGCCTACTATCATTATTTTTGGATCCATCCACTGGTTGTTACCATCATTCTAGATTTTTGCATGCTCTCCTTACATAATCTCACTATATTTTTTTCGTATGCATGTCAGATATTGTACACAGTCATGCCGAACATGTAGAGAAAGAGTTTTGCGCAGAAATCCAATTTCATGCAGACATCGCTCCATGGTGGGTTCAATGGCAAACCATCCCCCTCTCTAGATTGTAATCCAGAGGAAGATACCTGTTCTGAGGCGGATTCAGACGCAACTAACCAATCCTATATACCCCCCAAGGTGTTTGCTCTAACTTGGCATGATGATGTTGTTCATATCATGCTTATGTTGCCTTGTGATACGTCTCCAACGTATCTATAATTTTTGATTGTTCCATGCTATTATATATTCTGTTATGGATATTTAATGGGCTTATTTATACACTTTTATATTATTTTTGGGACTACCTATTAACCCAAGGCCCAAGGACTAGTGCAAATTGCTATTTTTTTTGCCTATTTCAGTGTTTCGAAGAAAAGGAATATCAAACGGAGTCCAAACGGAATGAAACCTTCGGGAGAGTTATTTTTGGAACAAATGTGATCCAGAGGACGAGGAGTGGACGTCAAGAAACAACCGAGGAGGCCACGAGGCAGGAAGGCGCGCCTGCCCCCTGGGTGCGCCCTCACCCTCCTGGGCCCCTCGTGGCTCCACCGACCTACTTCTTCCTCCTATATATACCTACGTACCCCGAAACCAACCAGGAGCACCATGAAATCCTATTTCCACCGCCACAACCTTCTGTACCCGTGAGATCCCATCTTGGGGCCTTTTCCGGTGCTCCGCCGGAGGGGGAAACGATCATGGAGGGCTTCTACATCAACACCATAGCCTCTCCGATGATGTGTGACTAGTTTACCAAAGACCTTCGGGTCCATAGTTATCAGCTAGATGACTTCTTCTCTCTCTTTGGATCTCAATACAAAGTTCTCCTCGATCTTCTTGGAGATCTGTTCGATGTAACTCTTTTTGCGGTGTGTTTGTCGAGATCCGATGAATTGTGGGTTTATGATCAAGATTATCTATGAACAATATTTGAATCCTCTCTGAATTCTTTTATGTATGATTGGTTATCTTTGCAAGTCTCTTCGAATTATCAGTTTGGTTTGGCCTACTAGATTGATCTTTCTTGCAATGGGAGAAGTGCTTAGCTTTGGGTTGAACCTTGCGTTACTCGATCCCAGTGACAATAGGGGAAACAACACATATTGTATTGCCGTCGAGGATAAAAAGATGGGGTTTATATCATATTGCTTGAGTTTATCCCTCTACATCATGTCATCTTACTTAATGCGTTACTCTGTTCTTATGAACTTAATAATCTAGATGCATGCTGGATAGCGGTCGATGTGTGGAGTAATAGTAGTAGATGCAGGCAGGAGTCAGTCTTCTTGTTGCGGACGTGATGCCTATATACGTGATCATGCCTAGATATTCTCATAACTATGCTCAATTCTATCAATTGCTCGACAGTAATTTGTTCACCCACCGTAATACTTATGCTATCTTCAGAGAAGCCACTAGTGAAACCTATGGCCCTGTGTCTATTTTCCATCATATTAATACTCCGTCAAATATCTATTTACGTCGCCGTTTATTTTGCAATCTCTACTTTCAATCTTTATCATAAAAATACCAAAAATATTATCTTATCATCTCTATCAGATCTCACTTTTGCAAGTGGTCGTGAAGGGATTGACAATCCCTTTATCGCGTTTGTTGCAAGGTTCTTATTTGTTTATGTAGGTATGAGGGACTTGCATGTGGCCTCCTACTGGATTGATACCTTGGTTCTCAAAAATTGAGGGAAATACTTACGCTACTTTGCTGCATCACCCTTTCCTCTTCAAGGGAAAACCAATGGATGCTCAAGAGGTAGCAAGAAGGATTTCTGGCGCCGTTGCCGGGGAGTCTACGCACAAGTCGAGACATACCAAGTACCCATCACAAACTCTTATCCCTCGCATTTCATTATTTGCTATTTGGCTCTCGTTTTCCTCTCCCCCACTTCACCCTTGCCGTTTTATTTGCCCTCGTTTTCCGTTCACCTCTTTTTCGCTTGCTTCTTGTTTGCTTGTGTGTTGGATTGCTTGCTTGTCACGATGGCTCAAGATAATACTAAATTGCGTGACTTTGCCAATACCAACAACAATGATTTTCTTAGCACTCTGATTGCTCCTCTTACCGATGCTGAATCTTGTGAAATTAATGCTGCTTTGCTGAATCTTGTCATGAAGGATCAATTCGCCGGCCTTCCTAGTGAAGATGCCGCTACCAATCTAAATAGCTTTGTTGATTTGTGTGATATGCAAAATAAGAAAGATGTGGACAATGATATTGTCAAACTGAAGATATTTCCGTTTTATCTTAGAGATCGTGCTAAAACTTGGTTTTCGTCTTTGCCTAAAAATAGTATTGATTCTTGGAATAAGCGCAAAGATGCTTTTATCTCTAAGTATTTTCCTCCTGCTAAGATCATCTCTCTTAGAAACGATATTATGAATTTTAAGCAACTTGATCATGAATATGTTACACAAGCTTGGGAGAGGATGAAATTAATGATACGTAATTGCCCTACACATGGTTTGAATTTATGGATGATTAAACAAATTTTTATGCCGGATTGAATTTTGCTTCGAGAAATCTTTTAGATTCGGCCGCGGGAGGCACTTTTATGGAAATCACTTTAGGATAAGCTACTAAACTCCTAGATAATATTATGGTTAATTATTCTCAATGGCACACTGAAAGATCTACTATTAAAAAGGTGCATGCAATTGAAGAGATTAATGTTTTGAGTGGAAAGATGGATGAACTTATGAAATTGTTTGCTAATAAGAGTGTTTCTTCTGATGCTAATGATATGCCTTTGTCTACTTTGATTGAGAATAATAATGAATCTATGGATGTGAATTTTGTTGGTAGGAACAATTTTGGTAACAACGCTTATAGAGGAAACTTTAATCCTAGGCCGTATCCTAGTAATTCCTCTAATAATTATGGTAATTACTACAACAACTCTTATGGAAATTTTAATAAGATTCCTCTGATTTTGAGACTAGTGTTAAAGAATTTATGATTTCTCAAAAGAATTTCAATGCTTTGCTTGAAGAAAAATTGCCTAAGATTGATGAGTTGGCTAGAACGTGGATAGAATTTCTCTTGATGTTGATTCTTTGAAACTTAGATCTATTCCACCTAAGCATGATATCAATGACTCTCTCAAGGCTATGAGAATTTCCATTGATGAGTGCAAAGAAAGAACCGCTAGGATGCGTTCTAAAAAAGTTTGCTTTGTGAAAGCGTGTTCTTCTAGTTTTCATGATAATAAGGATGAAGATCTAAAAGTGATTGATTTGTCCCCTATTAAATCTTTTTTTTGCAATATGAATCTTGATAATTATGGAACTGGAGATGAGTCAGCTTTAGTTAAAAGGCGTCCCAATGATTCAGAGTTTTTAGATCTTGATGCAAAATTTGGTGAAAGTGGGATGGAAGAGGTCAAAATTTTAGATAGCAATGAACCCAATATCTTGTCTTTCATTGAATTAATTATGATAATTGTTCTTTAATAGATTGTATTTCCTTGTTGCAATCCGTGCTAAATTCTCCGCACACTTATAGTGAAAATAAGGCTTTTAGTAAACATATCGTTGATGCTTTAATGCAATCTTATGAAGAAAAGCTTGAATTGGAAGTTTCTATCCCTAGAAAACTTTATGATGAGTGGGAACCTACTATTAAAATTAAAATTAAAGATCATGAATGCTATGCTTTGTGTGATTTGGGTGCTAGTGTTTCCACGATTCCAAAAACTTTGTGCGATTTGCTAGGTTTTCGTGAATTTGATGATTGTTCTTTAAACTTGCACCTTGCGGATTCCACGATTAAGATACCTATGGGAAGAATTAATGATTTTCTAATTGTTGAAAATAGTAATTGTGTGCCCGTAGATTTCATTTTCCTTGATATAGATTGCAATCCTTCATATCCTATTATTCTGGGTAGACCTTTCCCTAGAACGGCTGGTGCAATTATTGATTTGAAAGAAGGGAATATCAGATTCCAATTTCAGTTAAGTAAAGGAATGTAACACTTTCCTAGAAAGAAAATAAAATTACCTTATGAATCTATTACGAGAGCCACTTATGGATTGCCTCCCAAAGATGGCAATACCTAGATCTATCCTTGCCTTTATGCCTAGCTAGGGGCGTTAAACGATAGCGCTTGTTGGGAGGCAACCCAATTTTATTTTAGTTTCTTGATTTTTGGTTCTTTTTAGGAATAAATAATCCATCTAGCTTCTGGTTAGATGTGTGTTTGTGTTTTAATTAGTGTTTGAGCCAAGTAGAACCTTTGGGAAGACTTGGGTGAAGTCTTTTTGATCTTGCTGTAAAAAAAAAGAAACTTTAGTGCTCACGAGATTAGCTAAAATTTTTTGCTGGAGAGTGATATTTAGTTGATTCTTTTTGCAGATGATTAATAGATAAATTACTCAGGTCCAGAAATTTATTTTAGAATTTTTGGAGTTCCATAAGTTTGCGTTAGATACAGATTACTACAGACTGTTCTGTTTTTGACAGATTCTGTTTTTCGTGTGTTGTTTGCTTATTTTGATTAATCTATGGCTAGTATCGGAGGTTATGAACCATAGAGAAGTTGGAATAAAGTAGGTTTAACACCAATATAAATAAATAATGAGTTCATTACAGTACCTTGAAGTGGTGTTTTGTTTTCTTTCGCTAACGGAGCTCACGAGATTTTCTGTTAAGTTTTGTGTTGTGAAGTTTTCAAGTTTTGGGTAAAGATTTGATGGATTATGGAACAAGGAGTGGAAAGAGTCTAAGCTTGGGGATGCCCAAGGCACCCCAAGGTAAAATATAAGGACAACCAAAAAGCGTAAGCTTGGGGATGCCCCGGAAGGCATCCCCACTTTTGTCTTCGTCCATCGGTAACTTCTACTTGGAGCTATATTTTTATTCACCACATGATATGTGTTTTTCTTGGAGCGTCTTGTATGATTTGAGTCTTTGCTTTTTAGTTCACCACAATCATCCTTGCTGTACACACCATTTGGGAGAGACACACATTAATCGGAATTTATTAGAATACTGTATGTGCTTCACTTATATCTTTTGAGCTAAACAATTTTGCTCTAGCGCTTCACTTATATCTTTTAGAGCACGGTGGTGGTTTTATTTTATAGAAATTATTGATCTCTCATGCTTCACTTATATTATTTTGAGATTCCTTTAGAACAGCATGGTAGTTTGCCTTGGTTAAAAAATTAGTCCTAATATGATAGGCATCCAAGATGGATATAAAAAAAACTTCCATATAAGTGCATTGAATACTAAGAGAAGTTTGATACTTGATAATTGTTTTGAGATATGAAGATGGTGATATTAGAGTCATGCTAGTTGAGTAGTTGTGAATTTGAGAAATACTTGTTCTAAAGTTTGTGATTCCCGTAGCATGCACGTATGGTGAACCGTTATGTGATGAAGTCGGAGCATGATTTATTTATTGATTGTCTTCCTTATGAGTGGCGGTCGGGGACGAGCGATGGTATTTTCCTACCAATCTATCCCCCTAGGAGCATGTGCGTAGAACTTATTTTCGATAACTAATAGATTTTTGCAATAAGTATGTGAGTTCTTTATGACTAATGTTGAGTCCATGGATTATACGCACTCTCAGCCTTCCACCATTGCTAGCCTATCTAATACTGTGCACCATTCACCAGTATCATATACCCACCATATACCTTCCTCAAAACAGCCACCATACCTACCTATTATGGCATTTCCATAGCCATTTAGAGATACATTGCCATGCAACTTACCACCGCTCCATTTATTATGACACGCTTCATCGTTGTCATATTGCTTTGCATGATCATGTAGTTGACATCGTATTTGTGGCAAAGCCACCTTTATAATTCTTTCATACATGTCACTCTTGATTCATTGCATATCCCGGTACACCACCGGAGGCATTCACATAGAGTCATATTTTGTTCTAAGTATCGAGTTGTAATTCTTGAGTTGTAAGTAAATAAAAGTGTGATGATCATTATTAGAGCATTGTCCCATAGGATGATAGAGACTATGATTCCCCCATAAGTCGGGTGAGACTCAAGACGAAAAAAAGAAGAAAAAAAGAGTCCAAAAAAAGATAAGGCCCAAATAAAAAAATTAGAGAAAAATAGAGAGGGGACAATGTTACTATCCTTTTTCCACACTTGTGCTTCAAAGTAGCACCATGATTCATGATAGAGAGTCTTCTATGTTATCACTTTCATATACTAGTAAGAATTTTACATTATAGAACTTGGCTTGTATATTCCAATGATGGGCTTCCTCAAAATGCCCTAGGTCTTCGTGAGCAAGAGAGTTGGATGAACACCCACTTAGTTTCTTTTGTTGAGCTTTCATACACTTATAGCTCTAGTGCATCCGTTGCATGGCAATCCCTACTCACTCACATTGATATCTATTAATGGGCATCTCCATAGCCCGTTGATACGCCTAGTTGATGTGAGATTATCTTTCCCTTTTTTTATCTTCTCCACAACCACCATTCTATTCCACCTATAGTGCTATGTCCATGGCTCACGATCATGTATTGCGTGAAGATTGAAATTTTTTGAGAACATCAAAAGTATGAAACAATTGCTTGGCTTGTCATCGGGGCTGTGCATGATTTAAATACTTTGTGTGATGAAGATAGAGCATAGCCAGACTATATGATTTGTAGGGATAACTTTCTTTGGCCATGTTATTTTGAGAAGACATGATTGCTTTGTTAGTATGCTTGAAGTATTATTATTTTCATGTCAATATTAAAATTTTGTCTTGAATCTTTCAGATCATTCATGCCACAATAAAGGAAATTACATTGAGAAATATGCTAGGTAGCATTCCACATCAAAAGTTCTGTTTTTATCATTTACCTACTCGAGGACGAGAAGGAATTAAGCTTGAGGATGCTTGATACGTCTCCAACGTATCTATAATTTTTTATTGTTCTATGCTATTATATATTCTGTTTTGGATGTTTAATGGAATTATTTATACACTTTTAGATTATTTTTGGGACTAACCAATTAACCCAAGGCCCAGTGCAAATTGCTGTTTTTTTGCCTATTTCAGTGTTTCGCAGAAGAGGATTATCAAATGGAGTCCAAACGGAATGAAACCTTCGGGAGAGGTATTTTTGGAACAAACATGATCCAGAGGACTTGGAGTGGACATCAAGAAACAACCGAGGAGGCCACGAGGCAGGGAGGCGCGCCTGCCCCTGGGCGTGCCCCCACCCTCGTTGGCCCCTCGTGGCTGCACCGACCTACTTCTTTCTCCTATATATACCTACGTACCCCGAAACCAACCAGGAGCGCCACGAAACCCTATTTCCACCACCGCAACCTTCTGTACCCGTGAGATCCAATCTTGGGGCCTTTTCCGGCGCTCCGCCGGAGGGGGAATCGATCACAGAGGGCTTCTACATCAACACCATAGCCTTTCCGATGATGTGTGAGTAGTTTACCACAGACCTTCGGGTCCAAAGTTATTAGCTAGATGGCTTCTTCTCTCTCTTTAGATCTCAATACAAAGTTATCCTCGATCTTCTTGGAGATCTATTCGATGTAACTCTTTTTGCGGTGTGTTTGTCGAGATCCGATCAATTGTGGGTTTATGATCAAGATTATCTATGAACAATATTTGAATCCTCTCTGAATTCTTTTATGTATGATTGGTTATCTTTGCAAGTCTATTCGAATTATCAGTTTGGTTCGGCCTACTAGATTGATCTTTCTTGCAACGGGAGAAGTGCTTAGCTTTGGGTACAATCATGCATTGCTCGATCCCAGTGACAGTAGGGGAAACGACACATATTGTATCGTTGCCATCGATGAGAAAAAGATGGGGTTTATATCATATTGCTTGAGTTTATCCCTCTACATCATGTCATCTTACTTAATGCGTTACTCTGTTCTTATGAACTCTGGATAGCGGTCGATGTGTGGAGTAATAGTAGTAGATGCAGGAAGGAGTCAGTCTACTTGTTGCGGATGTGATGCCTATATACATGATCATGCCTAGATATTCTCATAACCATGCTCAATTCTATCAATTGATCGACAGTAATTTGTTCACCCGCCGTAATACTTATGCTATCTTGAGAGAAGCCACTAGTGAAACCTATGGCCCCGGGGTCTATTTTCTGTCATATTAATCTCCAGTCAACTAGCTATTTCTTTCGCCATTTATTTTGCAATCTTTACTTTCAATCTTTATCATAAAAATACCAAAAATATTATCTTATCATCTCTATCAGATCTCACTTTTGCAAGTGGCCCTGAAGGGATTGACAACCCCTTTATCGTGTTAATTGCAAGGTTCTTATTTGTTTGTGTAGGTACGAGGGACTTGCGTGTGGCCTCCAACTGGATTGATACCTTGGTTCTCAAAAACTGAGGGAAATACTTACGCTACTTTGCTGCATCACCCTTTCCTCTTCACGGGAAAACCAACGCCTGCTCAAGAGGTAGCACCTTGCAGTGCCTACTTTCGACATCATATATATCATCTGCTTAGTTTACACTTGTTCTTTAATGCCACCTGTTTAGTTTCTATATCATATATGGGAATTATGCAGTATCGTCTCTTTTAGCCAGCCATAATATATGTGAAATATGGAATGCCATCCTCTTTAACCAAACATCATATATTTGAATGATATCTTGACCATCCTTTTCTTCATTACATTTCCATTTGTCGACAGTGTTTGTACATTAAACTACTCTTCCTGTGAATCAGGCATTTGAGTGGGTAATGGAAAAATCTAGAGTGAAAACAAGGTCTTCAGAGGAGATAGTGCTACCTGTCGAAGCAGATCTCTTGCTGGATCCCGATAGCTCTTTAGAGATGGATTCAGAGACAGATGACCAGTCCTATTCCCCCATCGAGGTGTATGCTCTAACTTGGCATGGTTATACTGCTCATATCATGCATATGATGTCTTGCATTGCATAGTTTAGACATCATATACACAATATTCAACACCATGTTCTAAGTTCAGACATCATATATGCGAATGCCCTCTGCTTAGCATATAAATCACATATGTGAATTAAATCATGTGATCCTGATTACTTATATAACATGTATGTGAATTATGTCATGCGAACCTATTTATTAAAGACATCATATAATTATCTCATGCCATCCTGTTTAGTTACTCATCATATCTTTGAATTATGTCATGCTATACTATCCAGTTTAGATAGACATCATATGTGTGAAATTATGTCATGCTATCCTTTTTAGTTAAACAATATACATGTCAACTACTTCATGCCCTCTTTTTCCACACTATCTATTGCATCTGTCTCTCATACAATGTCTGTACATTCAACTATTTTCCTGTTTATCAGACATTTGAATTGGAGCGGGTGATGGCAGTATCTAGCGGAGTAAAAACACGGTCTTCAGATAAAACAGTGCTACCTCTTGGTGGAGATAGCACCCCGGTTGTACATGCACGAGAACCAGCCCTATCACACATACCCCAGACTCTCGCAGATTGTACCCCTACTACGATGGACAGAGAACCAGCTTCACCCAATCTAACCCCTACCCTAGCAGATAGTAACCCAGATCCTATTGACACAACACCATCTCCACCACAGAGCTCCCAAACAAGAGCAGTTAGTAAGGCAGCTCCAGTGCCCAAAGCGCCAGTACTACCATGGCGAACCCCAACTCCACTAGTTAGTACACCTATTCATGTGGAGGAAGCACAACCAGCCATTCGTAGTTTAGCATCTATCGCATTTGATGTTGTTAAATCCTATGTGCGTATCTTCCCATCATGGAAATATTATACTAAATATGAATGAAAATGCCAGTTGCAGGTGTTTGTCCAGGAGTTATGTGTAAGTAATTTTATTCATGGCAATTACTTTGCTTTGTCCCATACATTCTACCTCCATGATGGTTATAATAATAAAAAATCCGATTTTTCTCTATAGAGAAGGACCGATTTGGAAACTCCGGATGAGGTAACCTATGGTAATACCTCTGCTATCTTCAAGAATGATTGGTGGAAGTATCGGAATTACCCGAAGAAAACGTACTTCACTGGCAAAGAAACTCATCAAATTCCCTTACGTTCTCCTGTGACACATTTACTGGACGATGACTAGGAACGCCTTGTTCTGTACTGGTCCCGAACCAAGAATGTGGTAATATCTATGAGCTCATTTTTTATTTTTAAGTACTGTATGCATGTGTCTTACTGCACTTTGTTCATGTAGAACAAGTGCTTAAACCAGAACAACTGTTCTTATTTAAGATTCCATTGCTATCGTGCATACTGTTTTGCTCTTGTATCACTGTATTTACTCATACATACTTATTTTTAAATTGAAGGATCCAATCAAAACTCCAATGGCACAACAGGTGTGTTTACGCATGTTTCTTTAATACTTTGCTCTTATAAATAGCTCTATTGATTTCAATTTCAATTGTGTATACAGTTGACTTCTCATATCATGCACATTACTAGCATCACAACAGAGCCAATAGTGTTGTTGTACATGTAGACCCGTGGTAACCATCTGAAATCTTATTGTGCCATGTAGTTTCCCAAGCTTTGTATTCTTTCAGTGCTGCTTTGTCTTGAACTGATATGATTTGAACCGTGTCTCTATTTTGATTTGGCAAGACAATGCAGTGACCATAGGACATAGATATATGTTTGTTTAATGCTTTTATTATGTACTACATGGCAATAGAAGACTTGGTAGTTTAATACTGTCCACCTTACTAATGAACTGGTTCACCGAAATGAGTTTCATATACTAGTACATGCTAAACTTGTTAGGTGTCTGCTTGTTTCTTCTTTTAGAATGCTGACAGAATATTGCGGAAGAGTGCCTTATTAAGAAATGGTAAAGGAAGTAATGGAGATAAGGTTCAGGATAGTGAGACATCCTTGTTGGTCTCCAACAAAGTTGATAAAACGGCTAAGGAAAACTATCTTGAAGACAGTGAGACAACCCCAAAGTCCTGTCTTGGTGTAGTGTTCAAGTTACTAGCCACTACCACAAGCTATTCAAACTCAATGTCTAAATCTGTTCAGTTTCTTGAGTCTCAACTACAAGTTGAAAGACATTGATCAGTTGTGCTGCGACAAGAAGCCGAAGGACAGCAGAAGTCCCTCAAGCTTCAGATGCATACTTTCTAGTGCAACAACAAGCGTTGGAGGATTTTAGCGCCAAATAGGAGAAAGCTAATAAGCTTGCTAAGCTTATTGCCAACATGGTGGATACCCAGTATAATGTTTCTTGAGCTCTTCTGAAGTTGTTTCAATTATGGACTTGTTTTGCTGCCGCGTCTATTTGCACCGGTGGCCAATTTACACGGCCAATGTATCTAATATGCTGCTTTGTTCCCTATATTTGCACTGGTGCCGAACTTTGATGCCCAGTGGATGTAATATGTGTAATAGCCGTAATAGCCTAGCGTTAGTTGCTTGCTTATTTATTTGCTTATTGTCTTGTTTAGTTGTTTGCTTGTAGTCACTGCAGTTCTTTTTCCGCATTTTTCTAGTGGACACAATAACCTACTTTTATAACTAGGCCACAATAACCATGGCAACACACGGACTATTGTAACCATGGTCCTGCTACCTGTTGTAGTGACCATGGCCCTCCTACGGGTCGTATGATCCATGGGCCTTCTACGAGCCATAGGATCCATGGGCCTTCTATGGGCCGTGGGATCCATGGGCCTTCTACGGGCCATAGGATCCATGGGCCTTCTACGGGCCGTCTAATCTATGGGGCTTCTATGGGCCATATAATCATTTCGCCAAACATGGGCTGTACTATTCTTGGACCAATAACGTCCGCAAAATGGGGCCGTAAACGGGCTAGAGTGGAAATCGTTTGTTTTATCGCCCGACTATAACAGGCCGTTAATAGGCCGTATTTGATGATGCTATGAAAACAGCCCAACGGGTTAATGGGCCACAAACGGGCCAACTGTAACCACAGGCTGAATTTGGCCACAAGCAGAATAGGCCAGTAACGGACCGCAAGTAACTGAATTTTGGAAATGAGCACAATAATAAATGGGCCCTTAGAAGGCTGAAAGTTAACACGGGCTGTAAACGGCAGACATAATAATGGGTCGTTAATGGGTATAAAGCGATACACTGTTCATTATGGGCAGTTTCATCTCGGGCCTTTAATGGGCCCAGAGTTACAAAGGGCCTCCTATGGGCCAAAAGATGTCATGGGCCATAAATGGGCCGGAAGTTACAACGGGCTGGAATCATATTGGATGGCCCAGATGACGCTACTAGGCCTAATTCGGGGAGGCCGTAATGGGCCATGAGTTAGCGGGCTGTAAATGGGCTATATGCGAACAGGTCATTAACAGGCTTTCTGTGGGCCGGCCCGCTACCTTTTGACCAAGTCAAAAGGGCCGACCTTTTCACTCGAATGGGCCTCTGTTGGGCAGTGCCACGTGTCGACGTATCATAGGCGCCTTCGGTCACAAGTGTGGATGACATATGTCCCAACGGTGAGCTGACACGTGGTTTCTCCGGCCGTTGAGAATTTTACACGTGGAATATCCCTATCGGTCCAGGTTGTTAACGGGTTATTGGATCCAAACCGGAACCCGATAGCTTAACGGTGACCGGTTAGGGTGGATGCCACGTGTCGGTTACCCTTGGTAGAAGTGCTTCTATGACGCGTGATTTATCATTATGGAAGTGGACACTTCCGTGATGATAATTTTGGTAATGTCATGGAACACTTCTACGATAGCACATGTATGACTATCTTTATTCTGTCATAAAATCGTCATGGATGTACATGCATGACACAAAATGGGACCTACTGTGACAAACACGTATCATCACGGAAGTGTTTTTTTGTAGTGATATCACAGGAATTTGGTGATGTAGAGATTGCTCCAAATGTGAGTGATTTGCAATCTCATAGATTCGGGTTCATCCAAGTACCTACAAGGGTTAGATAACATGCAAGGGTAAAAGTATAGATCCAAGAAATATGATCATCATCACAAGAGAAGTATCAAGGATTAGCTGTAAAAGGGCTCATGCCTTGCATGTATCCAAATGGAGCTTCTACTCCAAGTTTGAGGCATCAATGATGTTCAATTCACCTTTCAAACGACAAAACACTTTCTCATCAAGCAGTTTGGTGAATATATCCAGAAATTGCTTATCGGTACAAACATGCTTAAGATTGATGGCTCCTTTAGCAACATGATCTCAAATGAAATGATGACGAAATTCAATATGCTTAGTTTGAGAATGTTGCACGGGATTATGACAAATTTTAATAGCACTTTCATTGTCCCAAAGCAATGGAACATGTTTCACATGTATCCCATAATCCTTAAGGGTTTGGATCATCCAAAGTAATTGAGCACAACATGATCCGGCGGCAATGTATTCCGCTTTGGCGGTGGATAAGGATACCGAGTTTTGTTTCTTCGAGGACGAAGACTTTAGGGATCTACCAAGAAATTGACAAGTGCCCGAAGTAGACTTTCTATTAACCTTGTCACCGGCATAGTCCAAATCGGAGTAGCCAACAAGATCAAAAGATGACCTCTTAGGATACCAAATGCCAAAGTGTGGTGTATGAATTAAGTATCTCACTATCCTTTTCACAGCCTTAAGATGAGATTCTTTAGGGGCTGCTTGATATCATGCACACATGCACACACTTAGCATCATATCGGGATGGGAGGCACATAGATATAACAATGAATCTATCATAGAGCGGTAAACCTTTTGGTCAACCGGTTTGCCATCCTTAGTCAAGTCAAGATGTCCACTAGTACACATGGGTATTTTCATACCTTTGCTTTATTACATGTTGAACTTCTTGAAAAGATCCTTGGTATACTTTGTTTGAGAAACAAAGGTACCATCGGTACACGTGGTGCTATACAAACGGTTTAACCCCTTTCCGCGACGGCGTTCGGAACCGTCACCTAGTGAGTGTGTGCGATTGGGGGGTCCTTCCCACAGGACCCAGAAACCGTCGGGGATATGCCCTCCTGGCACACACGCTCGGCAAAATGAGGTCGTGTGTGACCGACAAGCACTCAAATACAGAAATACGTACAATAGTGCTAAAAATACAATTATACAGGCGAAATCATTTCCGGTCGTAAGTACATCCCACACAGTCAGTCACCGCTAAACGTTTCCGTTTGTATATACATCACACACAGTCACTCCAAGGAAAACGTTTGCGCAAGGTGTTGTAACGCAAACAATATTCAAGAGAATGTCATGTGTGATTGTTCATCGACCCAACACGGTTTATTCCTAGAAACTGTGAGCGTTGCCTGAGGTCATCGCCCACGGTGT
This sequence comes from Aegilops bicornis, assembly GCA_021605145.1. Taxonomy (NCBI): domain Eukaryota; kingdom Viridiplantae; phylum Streptophyta; class Magnoliopsida; order Poales; family Poaceae; genus Aegilops; species Aegilops bicornis. The sequence goes on from CM038670.1 coordinate 346,360,079, forward strand.
TTTCTCAATAACCGTTTGCAATAGGAAAACCCAATTAGCAAGCTAATTGGCCAATTAGCAGGCTAATTGCCCTATTATTAATAATCCATTAACTAATTTAATTGACATTCATATTAAGCACATAATATATCCCATTTCCATATTAAGAAAGCAGGATTTCATAATTGAAATACATCGGAGTACAACATGATATAGCTTCAAAGACTCGGCTACCCCATTACACAACCGCATTCAAAGAACAAGTTTCACATGCAACATCTAGAACCTTTCGAAATTAGCATAATAGACGGTACATAGAGAGATGCATCTCATCTAGAAAACTGCTAAAGCAGAAGGCGAATATTGAGCCTTCATTCATGTTGAAAGTCTTTGCAACTTTTGGCCAGTGCATGTGGATGATTGACCGTCCATCCTTCGACCTCTTCAGGAACACTTTAATATTGAACCATGGGTGTTGTATGAAAACTTTCCTCACCTCCTGACCACAGAGGTGGTTTGAGAGGTAATCATCAGTGAACCCTGAAAACAAGGATGTGTATAAATATCTTCTCTATATTGGAAATGGGGCAAAGGAATAAAAAAAGGCAAGGGGTATAATAGTTAGTACCATCTTGTAAACCTCAGTGCTTCCCATTGTTTCCCTGCAACACATATAAGGTAGGTAGTCATCAGGTTAAGCAAGGGTTCGCATGCTATCAGTAAAATATGTTGATGATAAATAAGCACATTGTAGATTCATCAGATTAATTCAAGCCACATGGAAAACCCATCTATCCAAACCAAGCATGATTAAGAACTAAGAAATATAGCACTTGTATATGTTTCTCATGTATTAAGTGCAGCCAATTCGATATATTCCTCACATGGTATACAATAACAGAATGCTACTACAACAATTGAACATCGCATTGCAGAATTGAACCAAGAAATTAACTAAACACCACAACAAATGAACCAACCGTTAACTGAGCACCACATTGCACAATATAACATACTCCTAATAGAAGATCAGACAGTTAACCAAACCAAGCATGCTTAACAACTTGGAAATATAGCAATTGTATTTGTTTCTCATGTATTTAGTACAACCAAATTTTATTTATTTCTCACATGGTATACAATAACAGAATGCAGCCACAACAATTGAACATCGCATTGCAGAATTGAACCAAGCAGTTAACTAAACACCACAACAAATGAACCAAACGTTAAATGAGCACCACATTGCACAATATAACATACTCGTAATACAAGATCAGACAGTTAACCAAACCAAGCATGCTTAACAACATGGAAATATTGCACCCTGAAGAATTGAACATCACATTTGTAGAATTGAACCAAGCAGCTAACTGAACACCACATTAAATGACATATAGAACATATACACTATAGCAAAAGATTGCATGGTAAAAGTAGATAGCACAATTCACTAGAATTTGTTAAGGAAAATCAGTAGCTAGCAAACTGAACATGGGTCCTTATAGTGAGCTAATAAGACAAGCTACTCCTCATTGTCGGAGATATCGATGACGGTTGGCTCCTTGGACATGGAAAAGGGTGAGGCTTCTGCATCGTGGGTGCCCTCATTGTAGTGGGGAGTTGCCTGAGCCGCTCCGGGCACCAACCTGCTGGCTCTCGAGATGAGGTAAGCACGTGCACGCCGATAAAACACCTCGTAGTCTTCGTCGAAGGCATCGACGGTGGCCTCGAGAAAACGCCACGAACTATTGTTTAAAGCAGCCAACCGCGTCGCGGCGTCGGCACGTGAGGCGTCAACGGCGGCCTCGACGGCGAAGTGCTCCTCCAAGACCTGGGGGTCGGCACGAATGGCAGCCATCACGACCTCATCCGCGCGTGCGGCCGCGATTTGCTTCTCCGCTACCAAATGCTCCTTGAGATCCTAGCTATATTGCGTGCACCATGTCTTAGGCCGGCGCTTATTTGATGGAGGGTTCGGTGATTTGGGTGGAAGGTGTCACGCTCGCGCCGGCGGTCGGGGCATGTGGGATGTGGAAGGAGGAGGATGGGGGTCGGGTGTGGATTACTTGCCTAGATAGGCGAGGCCGAGCAGCGTGAAGGAGGGTCGCCACAGGAGGCGAGGCGCTGCAAGCAAGGAGTGAAGGTTTCAACTTGGAAAGGAAGGCGAAAGCAGGGAAATGTGGCTTTTGGTAAGGGGAGGGCGGAGGTAGACCTTTCCATGAAGCCGAAAATTTGGAATCGCTTCAAATAAAAATCATGCCAAGAAGTGTCACCAGACACGGTCCCTTATTCAGAGCGGGTTGTGGACTGTAGCCGTCGCACCTTCTCGCATAAGCCCTATGCGTACTATACTCCAACGATGCTCCAAGATATTTAGTGCTGCATCTCATACTGTTGGTTATAATAAACTGTGTGGAATCTACTTGATTTTTCGTCTTGATTTGAATTACATAATGGGTTACAACGGCCATGGACGGTGTTTGAATTGCTAGACCTTTTATCTGCGGTGAACATGCAACTATATGTGTGTCATAAAAGAATTGGAATTATTTAGGGTTCGTTTGGACATTTCTATGCATTAAGTGAGTTTTCAATGCATTTATGTGCATAATTCAAATTTGAACTACATGCACATGCTCTAGTGCATATAAATTGGTTGAAAAATTAAATCTGTGTCCTTGGGTGCATGCTTAGGAACCATGCAAGAAATGGGAATGAATTTCAAACACCAGGGCACCGTTGATTGCCCGAAAACGTTGAGATACCTGGGTTTTAAATTCTAGTAAATCCACAACTCGTCTGAAATTCATGAAACTTGGCATGGTATCATGGAGCGGCATCAACATGCCGTGGTAATTTTTTTCCCATTTGGGGCAGGTTTGGGTACATGCTTCTCACAAACCAGAGCTTCTCACAACAAGCATGATGGTTTCGATAGGGAACGTCCCACCTTTGGGGACGAAACGATATCCATTGCCTCTTATTGCTTTCAAAATTTTCCTGGTGTCAACATTGAACAACATGAGTGTTGTGTTAATTTTTGTGATTTTTCGGGGTTCGTTTGGACATTTTTATGCATTAAGTGAGTTTTCAATGCATTTATGTGCATAATTCAAATTTGAACTACATGCACATGCTCCAGTGCATATAAATTGGTTGAAAAATCAAATCTGTGTCCATGGGTGCATGCTTAGGTCCCATGCAAGAAATGGGAATGAATTTCAAAAACTAGTGCACCGTTGATTGCCGGCAAAACATTGAGATACCTGGTTTTTAAATTCTAGTAAATCCAAAACTCGCCTGAAATTCATGAAACTTGGCATGGTATCATGCAGCGTCATCAACATGTCATGGTAAAAAGTTTATCCCATTTGGGGCAGGTTTGGGTACAAGCTTCTCACAAACTAGAGCTTCTCACAACAAGCATCATGGTTTCAATAGGGAATGTCCCACATTTGGGGACGAAACAAAATCCATTGCCTCTTATTGCGTCCAATTTTTTTCTCGTGTCAAGATAGAACAACAGGAGTGTTGTGTCAATTTTTGTGATTTTTTGGAGTTCGTTTGGACATTTTTATGCGTTAAGTGAGTTTTCAATGCATTTATGTGCATAATTCAAATTTGAACTACATGCACATGCTCCAGTGCATCTAAATTGGTTGAAAAATCAAATATGTGTCCTTGGGTGCATGCTTAGGTCCATGCAAGAAGTGGGAATGAATTTCAAACACCCGGGCACCGTTGATTGCAGGCAAAACATTGAGATAGCTGGTTCTTAAATTCTAGTGAATCCAAAACTCGTCTAAAATTCATGAAACTTGGCATGCTATCATGGAGCGGCATCAACATACCGTGGTAAAAACTTGTCCCATTTGGGGCAGATTTGGGTATACGCATCTCACAAGCCAGAGCCTCTCACAACAAGCATGACAGTTTCAATAGGGAACGTCCCACCTTTGGGGACGAAACAATATCCATTGCCTATTAGTGCTTCCAAAAAATTTCTCGTGTCAACATAGAACAAAAGGAGTGTTGTATCAATTTTTGTGATCTTTTGGGGTTCGTTTGGACATTTTTATGCATTAAGTGATTTTTCAATGCATTTATGTGCATAATTCAAATTTGAACTACATTCACATGCTCCAATGCATCTAAATTGGTGGAAAATCAAATATGTGTCCTTGGGTGCATGCTTAGGTCCCATGCAAGAAATGGGAATGAATTTAAAACACCAGGGCACCGTTGATTGCCGGCAAAACATTGAGATACCTTGTTTTTAAATTCTAGCAAATCCAAAACTCGTCTGAAACTCATGAAACTTCGCATGCTATCATGGAGCGGCATCAACATGCCGTGGTAAAAAATTTATCCCATTTGGGGCAAGTTTGGGTATAAGCTTCTCACAAACTAGAGCTTCTCACAACAAGCATGATGGTTTCGATAGGGAACATCCCACCATTGGGGACAAAACGGTATCCATTGCCTATTATTGTTTCCAAAAAAATTCTTGTGTCAACATAGAACAACAGGAGTGTTGTGTCATATTTTGTGATTTTTCGGGGTTCGTTTGGACATTTTTATGCATTAAGTAAGTTTTCAACGCATTTATGTGCATAATTCAAATTTGAACTACATGCACATGCTCCAGTGCATATAAATTGGTTGAAAAATCAAATCTGTGTCCTTGGGTGCATGCTTAGGTCCCATTCAAGAAATGGGAATGAATTTCAAACACCAGGGCACCGTTCATTGCCGGTAAAACATTGGGAAACGTGGTTTTTAAATTCTAGTAAATCCAAAACTCGTCTGAAATTCATGAAGCTTGGCATGGTATCATGGAGCGGCATCAACATGCCATGGTAAAAAAAATTCCCATTTGGGGCAAGTTTGGGTGTAAGCTTCTCACAAACCAGAGCTTCTCACAACAAGCATGATGGTTTCGATAGGGAACGTCCCACCTTTGGGGACGAAACGATAACCGTTGCCTATTATTGTTTCCAAAAAAATTCTCGTGTCAACATAGAACAACAGGAGTGTTGTGTCATATTTTGTGATTTTTCGGGGTTCGTTTGGACATTTTTACGCATTAAGTGAGTTTTCAATGCATTTATGTGCATAATTCAAATTTGAACTACATGCACATGCTCCAGTGCATATAAATTGGTTGAAAAACCATATCTGTGTCCTTGGGTGCATGCTTAGGTCCCATTCAAGAAATGGGAATGAATTTCAAACACCAGGGCACCGTTCATTGCCGGCAAAACGTTGAGAAACCTGGTTTTTATATTCTAGTAATTCCAAAACTCGCCTGAAATCCATGAAGCTTGGCATGGTATCATGGAGTGGCATCAACATGCCGTGGTAAAAATTTTGTCCCATTTGGGGCAAGTTTGGGTGTAAGCTTCTCACAAACCAGAGCTTCTCACAACAAGCATGATGGTTTTGATAGGGAACGTCCCACCTTTGGGGACGAAACGATATCCATTGCCTATTATTGTTTCCAAAAAAATTCTCGTGTCAACATAGAACAACAGGAGTGTTGTGTCATATTTTGTGATTTTTCAGGGTTCGTTTGGACATTTTTATGCATTAAGTAAGTTTTCAATGCATTTATGTGCATAATTCAAATTTGAACTACATGCACATGCTCCAGTGCATATAAATTGGTTGAAAAATCAAATCTCTGTCCTTGGGTGCATGCTTAGGTCCCATTCAAGAAATGGGAATGAATTTCAATAACCAGGGCACCGTTCATTGCCGGCAAAACATTGAGAAACCTGGTTTTTAAATTCTAGTAAATCCAAAACTCGTCTGAAATTCATGAAGCTTGGCATGGTATCATGGAGGGGCATCAACATGCCGTGGTAAAAAATTTGTCCCATTTGGGGAAGGTTTGGGTATAAGCTTCTCACTAACCAGAGCTTCTCACAACAAGCATGATGGTTTCGGTAGGGAACGTCCCACCTTTGGGACGAAACGATATCCATTATCTCTTATTGCTTTCAAATTTTTTCTGGTGTCAACATAGAACAACAAGAGTGTTGTGTTAATTTTTTTGATTTTCAGGGTTCGTTTGGACATTTTTATGCAAAACGTTGAGATACCTCATGTTTAAATTCTATTAAATCCAAAACGCGTCTGAAATTCATGAAACATCGCATGCTATCATGGAACGGCCTCAACATCCGTGGTAAAAAATTTGACCCATTTGGGGAAAGTTTGGGTATAAGCTTCTCAAAAACCCGAGCTTCTCACAACAAGCATGATGGTTTCGATAGGGAACGTCCCGCCTTTGGGGACGAAATGATATCCATTGCCTATTATTGCTTCCAGAATATTCCTCGTGTCAACATAGAACAACAGGAGTGTTGTGTCAATTTTTATGATTTCCGGGGTTCGTTTGGACATTTTTATGCATTAAGTAAGTTTTCAATGCATTTATGTGCATAATTCAAATTTGAACTACATGCACATGCTCCAGTGCATATAAATTGGTTGAAAAATCAAATCTGTGTCCTTGGGTGCATGCTTAGGTCCCATGCAAGAAATGGGAATGAATTTCAAACACCAGGGCACCGTTGATTGCCGGCAAAACATTGAGATACTTGGTTTTTAAATTCTAGTAAATCCAAAACTAGTCTAAAATTCATGAAACTTGGCATGCTATCATGGAACAACATCAACATGCCATGGTAAAAAATTTGTACCATTTGGGGCAGGTTTGGGTATAAGCTTCTCACAAACCAGAGCTTCTCATAACAAGCATGATGGTTTCGATAGGGAACGTCCTACCTTTGGGGACGAAACTATATCCATTGCCTCTTATTGCTTTCAAATTTTTTCTCGTGTCAACATAGAGAAACATGAGTGTTGTGTCAATTTTTGTGATTTTTGGGGTTCGTTTGGACATTTTTATGCATTAACAGAGTTTTCAATGCATTTATGTGTATAATTCAAACTTGAACTACATGTACATGCTCCAGTGCATATAAATTGGTTGAAAATCAAATATGTGTCCTTGGGTGCATGCTTAGGTCCCATGCAAGAAATGGGAATGAATTTCACACACCAGGGCACCGTTGATTGCCGGCAAAACGTTGAGATACTTTGTTTTTAAATTCTAGTAAGTCTAAAACTCGTCTGAAATTCATGAAATTTTGCATGCTATCATGGAATGGCACCCGACATGCTGTGGTACTTTTCGTGTCCATTTTGAGAGAAGGCGCACTCGAATAATTACAGCCAATAAAGGCATTTTGAAAAAATAGCTGCCACTTTAATATCTCAAACTTTTGTATAATTGAAACTGTGTGTGTTCTGTTACCCATTCACATGACGCCACATGTCTTGGTTTTAATGGCTATAGGAGGTGTTGTGCGAACAAATGCTTGACTGAGCGGGAGGCGTGTGAGCGCAGTCCGGTGTGCGGGCTCACCGGGAAGCATACAAGCTGTTCAACATAGCATCTGTGCATCTCTTCAACACAAATGGTTCAGATTACGGTATGCAAATTAAAGCCAGACTTCAGCGCTAAGCCAAGGAAACTTCAATTTGTCAAAATATGCAGCTAAAAATCAATAGCACTATCTATTTTTTTGCAACTAAAATTCAGTAATTAAGCATAGATTTCATTCATAGAGATTAAACAGTCATTCTTGCCGGGAAGTGAGACAGCCTTGGACCGCCGCCCGCCTCACTCCCACTGGTCTGTATTAATGGCGCCGCCGAGCGGCCGCACCCCCCATCCTCGCCACACACACAATCCTTCTTCTCCGCCAAGATCCGCTGACACGCCTCGAGTCCTCAAAGCCGTCAGTGTATGCGGATGCCGCCGAAGCGCCCCATCAGAGGGAGTGGCGACGCCGGGGCTGCTGAAGCACCAGAGCACGACGTGAATATGGAGACAGAGGTTTTCGTCGCCGCCGGAGAACGAGGCTGCCAACAAGAGGAGGCGGGTCGAGAAAGAACCGCAAGCGACTCCAGCAGGCCTAGACTTCATCAACAACCTCCCCGATGATATATTGATAGTCATCATACCCCTCCTGCCAACCAAATATCGGGCGAGGACAGCTGCCCTTTCCCGGCGGTGGCGTCCCCTATGGCTCCTCACCCGAGTCGACCTCCTCGATGCCCACAAGATCTGCCATGGCTATCCCCAAAGCTTGGATGCGTTCTCCCAGATCCTCGGCAGTCACCATGGACCAATCAAAGGCCTTATCACGGGCAAGTTCCGTTCCAATGGCAAGGACCGAGCCTAGCTTGATGAGTGGTTCTGATCCCTTGCCATAGATTAGCTTGAGAAGCTCAGTTTTAATGATAGGCATATGCGCTTACTGCCAACGTTCACGCTCCGCTTTGCGCCCACGTTGCGCCTCGCCAAGTTCATGTACTGCCATTCCCCCCTTAATGACACACCCGCTCTTTTTCTACCACGACTGAAGCACCTCGAGCTCGTCACCGTCCGCATCCCAAAGGATGACATGCAGCGCCGCTCAAGGCCTCAGACAGACTCGAAGTTCCTTCGTCTTCAGGCGATGACTTGGTTGATTACCTTGCACATCACCCCTAGGACTCTCCGGACTATTTATGTGTGTTGCTGGTGCTGCAACGAGAGATCACAAAAGGTGGACCACTATATGGTCATCCAGGACACACCTTCACTTAAGAGATTACTTGTAGTTGATCAACAAGGTCCAACAAGAATCAATGTCATTTCTGCGCCGAAATTGAAAGTGGTGGGCTACTCGTGTGTCAAATACTACAACTTTCAGGTACAATAGTCACCTTATACCTCTCCTTCTTGATATCAATGTTATTTCTAGTTTTGAAAATGTATGTTCGTCTGTCATTATCCAACAAGCTTCACCTGCACTGGGCACAGTGAAGGTCTTGGCACTAGAATCTGTTGGCCCCAACCTAGACCAAGTTGTGAGTTGCCTGAGATGCTTTCCGTGCCTGAAGAAGCTGTATATCGAGGTGATGTTCCTTTCCTGTTAAATGTTAACCATAAGGGAGTTCAATTTTTTGCTCCTTTTCCCAAGTTTACAATGACAATGTACTACGACTTCTGAAGGAATTTTGGAGGATTTTAGGACATACACCCCCACCCCATATTGGTTGCTTCATTCATATGGTTACAATCGTCCATAAGCATTTCTCCTTTGGATTCGTCTGTACTAGTTTTCTTCGTGATTTTTTCATAAAATCCAACCTCTTGTGTAGAAGGCTACATGTTTATAGATTGTAATCAAATGCCCATGTTAATCATGCCAGATCGAAGATGGCACATTGGTGCATTTTACAAATCCTGCAAACCAAATGGGCGGTAGCAAAGTTGTTCAAAACTGCATGTAGGCACTAACACGTTCTCTTCTTTTGCAGATAATAATAGGCCCGGAGGTGGATAATGTTTATAACAACAATCACATCGAATGCCTGGATCTGCATCTCTCAAATATTACTTTGAACTCCTACCGCGGGACCTTACCAGAGATTACACTCGCCAGGTTCTTTCTTGCCAAAGCAAAGGTGCTGAGGGTACTGAGGTTGAACACGCATTTAATTAGGAAAGATGAATGGTATGATTATCAGAGCCGGCAGGTACTGTGGAATGGAAGAGCCTCAAAATATGCCAAACTTCGTATTGGAAGAGAATATGGCAAAGCAATTCGAAGTCATTGTGTCAAACCCATACATGACTTGTCAGCGGCTGATCCCTTTTCAGAAATGACGTAGCTTGCAAAGTTTGAATTTGAACCTTGCAATATTTATGGTATTTGTTATATTGAACCGTTTCTGTTCTCTTGTCTCAACGCAAACAGCTTATCCGAGTGAATCGCATGTCATATATCGTACACACCTTGATCTGGCTGACTGTTTCTTTTGTGTTGCCTAATCACAAACAATTCATCCGAGTGAACTTTATGCTGTACATCGCACACACCTTGATCTGGCTGACCGTTTCTTTTGTGTTTCCTAATCACAAACAGTTCATCCGAGTGAACTTTATGCTGTACATCGCACACACCTTGATCTGGCTGACCGTTTCTTTTGTGTTGCCTAATCACAAACAGTTCATCCGAGTGAATCGTATGCTGTACATCGCACACACCTTGATCTAGCTGCCTGTTTCTTTTGTTCCTCCTCATGAAAACGGTTAATTGAACTGAACCGTATGCCCTGCATCACACACGCAACTAAAATCTGAACCGTGTTTGATGCATCCTCCATCGCAAACGTTTTGCACGTTTTTTGACGTTTTTTACACCACCATTTGCGATTAATGCATCGCACACACTTTTGTCGAAGGGTATCTGATTGTAGTGTCGCTTTAGCAGCAACCTGTAGTACTGTACCTTCCTTAGTTTGCTTGATTTGCAAACCAAGGAAAAATATTTGTTCACTCATCATAGACATCTCAAACTTCTTTGACATTAGCCTTCCAAACTTTTCACTAAAATGGGGGTTAGTAGAACCAAATATGATATCATCTACATAAATTTGGCACACAAATAATTCACCATTAACCCTTTTAGTAAAAAGTGTAGAATCAATCTTCCCAATTTCAAATCCTTTTTTAATAAGGAACTTGGTGAAGCATTTATACCATGCTCTAGGAGCTTGTTTAAGACCATAAAGAGCTTTGTGAAGTTTGTAGGCACGATTAGGTTTCTTAGGATTGACAAAGCTGGGAGGTCGTTTAACATAAACTTCCTCCTCAATTTCACCATTTACAAAAGAACTTTTAGTGTCCATTTGGTATAAAGTGATGTCATGGTGATTGGCATAAGCAAGTAAGATGCATATGGACTCAAGTCTAGCAATGGGGGCATATGTCTCACCATAGTGCATACCTTCGACTTGAGTGTAGCCTTGGGCGACGAGACGGGCCTTGTTGCGTACAACTATTCCATCCTCATCTTGCTTATTCCAAAACACCCACTTGGTTGAAATGACATTGTGGTTGTCATCCGGCTTTTCAACCAATGTCCACACTTGATTCCTCTCAAAGTTATGTAGCTCTTCATGCATAGTGTTCACTCAATCCATACTTTAAAGAGCTTATTCAACCTTCATAGGTTCAATACTAGAAATGAATGAGTAGTGTTCACGAAAGTTATCTAAACGAGTTTTAGAGCGAGTAATTCTCTCGGTTTGAATATCATCAAAGATTTCTTCGACGGGATGGTCTCTTGTGACTCTTGCTCTAACTCGTGAGAGCTTTTGTTTGGGTTGGGGTGGAACATCCTCTTCATTGTCTTCTTCTTATTCTTCTTCTTGTCCTTCATTGTGGTTGACGTTGTCGTTCTCTTGTGGAGATGGAGAGGGAGGTCGATGTCGTTCATCTTGTTGTACTTCCTCACTTCCTCCGTCTTGACGTGTTCCACTTGTGGATGCCTCCAAATCAACTTGTGGTTCACCTTGATGTGAAGTTGAGACTTCCACTTGAATGGATGAGGCACTCTCCTTCACCTCCTTTGGGCGAAACTTGCCAATAGACAAATCTTGGATTGGTTTCAAAGGATCTTTGTCTCCTACATCATTTGGTAATTGCTCTACTTGCGAGCCGTTAGATTCATCAAACTTCACATCTACCATCTCTTCAACCTTTCGGGTGAAATTGTTGTAGACACGGTAAGTGTGAGAGTTTGAGCCATAACTGAGTAGGAAACCTTCATGTGATTTAGGGGAAAATTTCGACGGACGATGCTTATCAAGAATGTAAAACTTTGAGATAAATACTCGATAGTATCCAACTTGGGGTTTTTTTACTGGTGAGAAGCTCGTATGTCGTCTTGCCGAGAAGTTTGTGAAGAAATAGTCGATTCGTGGCACAACAAGTTATCTTAACCGCTTCCACCCAAAAGTGCCTTAGTGTCTTGTATTCATCAAGCATCATTCTTGCCATCTCAATAAGTGTCTGGTTCTTCCTCTCAACAACTCCAATTTGTTGAGGTGTGTACATAGCCGAGAACTCATGTGAAATCCCTTCTTCATCAAGAAAGGTATCCACATTGGTGTTCTTGAACTCTATTCCGTTGTCGCTTCGATCCTTCTTTATCTTCACTTCAAATTGGTTTTGGGCCTTCCTAGCGAAGTTCTTGAAGATCCATTGGACCTGCGATTTATCATCGAGAAAGAACACCCACGTAAATCTTGAAAAGTCGTCAACAATGACCAAACCGAACGAGTTACCACCGAGACTCTTGTAGGCGTTGGGACCAAAAAGATCCATATGAAGTAGCTCAAGCGGTCTTCTTGTGGTCATGATGTTCTTCATGGGGTGACTTCCTCCAACTTGTTTTCCTGCTTGACAAGCACTGCAAAGTCTATCCTTATCAAATATGACATCTTTAACACCAAGGATATTATCACCTTTAATAAGCTTATCAAGATTTCGCATACCCATGTGACCTAGTCTTCTATGCCATAACCAACGTTTAGAAGATTTAGCAACTAAGCAAGTACGAGGTTGAGCTCTCTTAGTGAAATCAATAATGTATAGATCACCTCTACGAATACCGGTAAAGACCATATTATGATTATCTCTTCGAAACACTTTGGCAATCTATTTCAGTAAATAGGACGTTGAAACCGAAGTTAGCTAGCCTAGATACGGAAAGTAGATTATAACCAAGGGATTCAATGAGCATGACGTTTTGGATAGAGCTATCATGGGAGATGGCCACCTTAACAAGGCCAACTACCTTACCCTTTGAGTTATCACCAAAAGTGACATACTTCTGGAGATCCTTGTTTTTAGAAAGCCCATGAAACATGTCCTTATCTCCAGTCATATGAACCGTACATCCACTATCAAGAACCATTCCTTCCCTCTAGCCATGTAATCACGAAGCTTAGCCATAAGACCAAAGTGTCTCATTGACTCATCAAGATCAAAGTCACTATCATCATCCTCATCATAATATCCATGCTCAACATCATCATGTGAATGACCATCACCTAGAGAGAGTGATTCATTAGATGTATGACCATGACAATGTGCATGCTTATGAATTATAATGACTTGTGAAATGATGCTACTAATGATCCAACATCTCCTTTGGCACGCGGAAAGTCACGAAGCTCAAATAGAAAATCATCAAATTTAGGATCACTAGTACCCATGTTTTGAAAGGCAATGGACTTTTGAAGAATCTCACCTAGATTTTTCAAGGAATGGTTTGGAAAGCGCTCCTCAAGATATTTCCATATAGTGTAAGAACATTCAAAAGTAGGCAAGCACACAAGAAAATTTCTAGGCAATCCTCTCATGATAACATCAATAGTTCTAAGATTGCGGGTCATGTCAAGATACTCATCAGGGGTAGGATGCAAAGGATCAATGGGAGGCGCATAAGGGCTAGTAATGTACTTGTTCAAATTATATTCCTTGAAATATCAAGGTCCTCATTCTTCCAAGAGCTATAGAACTCTCTGTCAAGCATAGGCACTCTACGACTAATACTCCCAATCATAGACTCATCCATCTTCCTCCAATGGTGATTAAACAAAAGCAATGGAGACCAATGCTCTGATAGCAATTGAAAGGATCAAGAAGAGGGGTCTAAAGGGGGGTGATTAGACCCTCAACAAGTAAAAGTGGCAATTTTTAAGTTCTTCAAGTTGAGGTGGAGTTTTAGGACATGTTTAAGCATTCACAATACATTTCAAGAAAGCATGGCAAGAGTATGAGCAGCGGAAAGAGTAAAGCATGCTAATTGCAAGAAAGTAAAGGGATGGGATTGGAGTGTGAAAACGCAATTAAGACACATATTTTTTTGGCGTGGTCCGATAGGTGGTGCTATCGTACATCCACTTTGATGAAGGGTAACGGTTGCGCGAGTCCACAGAGGGATCCACCCAAGAAGGGTCCACAAAGAAGCAACCTTGTCTATCCTGCCTTGGCCATCTCCCACGAAGGACTTGCCTCACTCGGGTAGATCTTCACGAAGTAGGCGATCTCTTTGCCCTTACAAACTTCTTGGTTCAACTCCACAATCTTGTCGGAGGCTCCCAAGCGACACCTAACCAATCTAGGAGACACGACTCTCCAAAAGGTAATAGATGTTGTGTTGATGATGAACTCCTTGCTCTTGTGCTGCAAATCATAGTCTCCCTAACGCTCAACTCTCTCTCATAGATTTAGATATGGTGGAAAGATGATTTGAGTGGAAAGCAACTCGGGGAAGGCTAGAAATGAAGAGTCTTGTGGTTGGATCATAATATCTTGATTGCAACACATGAGTAGGTGGTTATCTCTCAGAAAATGTAAGCTGGAAGTGTAGGCACGGTCTGATGGCTCTCTCTTATATGGAGACGGGGGTGGAGGGGTATATATAGCCTCCACACCAAATCCAATCGTTACACACATCTAACCCAACTCGGTCAGTCCGAATAGAAGAACTCGGTGAGACCAATACAGTTCAAAATGTGAACGTTTGGAATCTCGATGGGACCGACTGGAACAAATTAGTGGGACCGATGTGTTAGGGCTAGGGAAAAAACTCATCTCGGTTGCGCCGATTGTGTGAACTCAGTGAGACCGATTTCATCAAAGAGCAAACATAGAGTTGGTAAAGCAAACTCGATGTGACCGATTGCTCATTTTGGTTTGACCGAAATGTTACAAAAGGGAAACAAAGAGTTTGCAGGGCCGTCTATGTGAGACCGAGATCCATATCGGTGTGACCGAGGTGTTAGGGTTTCTGGCAGTGGCTATGTCAAATGAACTCGGTGGCGCCAGATAGAAGATTTTGGTGGGCCGAGTTTGACTTTGGGTTTTGGATATATTTGGAATGAGAAAGTTGTTGAGGGATTTGGAGCAAAATCACTAAGCATTTTGAGCAAGTAGACCATTAAGAAACACCTCATCCCCTTTTAATAGTATTGGCTTTCCTATAGACTCAATGTGATCTTGGTTCACTAAAATATAAATGAAGAGTCTTGAGCTTTTGCCAATATGTGTCCTTAGCATTTTGAAGGGGTTCCACATCCTCTTGTCCATGCCACGCCATTGTTGAACTTGTCTGAAATACACTAGATAAAAGCATTAGTCCAACAAGAGATATGTTGACATTAATTTGAAAAATCACCCAGGGAGTACTTATGCTTTCACAAAAATTTTCTCATTAATAGTAGTGGGAGCAAACTCAACAAAGTAACTATCATGAGATACTTGATTGACATAATCAAATTGAACATTAAAATCATGATGATAGATTTCATGGGTATCATTATTCTTTATAGCATACATGTCACCACAATAATCATCATAGATAGCAACTTTGTTCTCGTAATAATCAATTGAAACCTCTTCCAAAGTAGTAGATTCATCACTAAATAAAGTTATGACCTCTCCAAATCAATTTTTATCATTATAATGAGATTTAACACCCTCCAAAGTAGTGTGATAATTATTATCTAAAGTGACACTCTTCCAAACCCACTTTCATACATATTGCAATCATCATAAGAATTGCACATCAAAACTTGGGGGACTAAAAATATCATCTTCATAAAACTTAGCATCCCCCAGCTTATGGATTTGCATATCACTAGCATCATGGATATTCAAAGAATTCATACTAGAAACATTCCCATCATGCTTATCATTCAAACATTATATGCCAAACATTTTATTAAATCCTCTTCTAACAATTGAGCACAGTTTTCCGATCCATCATTTTCAAAAAAGACATTATAAAGATGAATAATATGATGCAACCTCAATTCCCTTTTTTGTAGTTTTCTTTTATAAACCAAACTAGTGATAAAACAAGCAACTAAAAGATTCAATTGCAAGATCTAAAGATATACCTTCAAGCACTCACCTCCCCGGCAACGGCGCCAGAAAAGAGCTTGATGTCTACTACACAACTTCTTCTTGTAGAGTCATGTTGGGCCTCCAAGCCCGGAGTTTTCTAGGACAGTAGCACTTTTCCCTCAAGTGGATGACATAAGGTTTATGAATCCATGGAAGGCATAGGATGAAGATGGTCTCTCTCAAACAACCCTGCAACCAAATACAGGAAATCTCTTATGTCCCCAACACACCCAATACAATGGAAAATTGTATAGGTGCACTAATTCAGCGAAGAGATGGTGATACAAGTGTAGTATGGATAGTAGATATAGGTTTTTTTAATCTGAAAATAAAAAACAGCAAGGTAGGAAGTGATAAAACAGAGCACAAACGGTATTGCAATGCTTGAAAACAAGGCCTAGGGTTCATACTTTCACTAGTGCAATCTCTCAATAGTGCTAACATAATTAAATCATAGAATAGTCCCTCAACATGAGACAAAGAATCACTCCAAAGTTCTTATCAAGCGAAGAACATAAGATGAAATTGTTTGTAGGGTACGAAACCACCACAAAGTTATCCTTTCCGATCAATCTATTGAGCTATTCCAATAAGTTTCATAAACAACCCTAGAGTTTGTACTAAAATAACACCGGACGATACACATCAACCAACTCTAGTGTGACCTAGATACTCCAATGTCACCACAAGTATCCGTGAGTTGATTATTCGATATGCACCAAACACCTTCAAATTCATAATATTCAATCCAACACAAAGAAATTCAAAGAGTGAGTCAAGATTTCTACCGGAGAAAGTAGGATGAAAACATGCATCAACCCCTATGCATAGATAACCCCAATGTCACCTCCGAAATCCATAAGTTGAGTGCCAAAACACACATCAAGTGAATCAATATAATACCCCATTGTCACCACTGGTTTCATATGCAAGGCATACATCAAGTGTTCTGAAATCCAAAAAGTATTCAATCCTATAATCATGAAACCTTAAAGGTAAAGAATGAATTCATCACAACAACATAAAGAGGGAACAAATACCATATGATTCAATTATATTAACAAAGCTCGTGGTACATCAAGATCGTTTCCATGGCTATGAAACTAAAACTGTTGTGGCACACCTTACTAGACTAAATGATATAGCCACCCTTTTTGCTCATGATGAGAAAATTTGCTACTATTAAATTCGAAGTTATTTCCATTCTCATTCAAGGGTGATGCTAAGATGTGGTACAATACTCTTGATCCTGGTTGCGTGCGTAGTCCCCAGGATATGATTTATTCCTTCTCTGAATTTTTTTCCTGCTCATAAGAACCAAGCTGCCTTACAGGAAATATTTAACTTTGTGCAAATTGAAGAACAGAGTCTCCCACAAGCTTGGGGGGGGGGGGGTTCTCCAATTGCTTAATGCTTTGCCTGATCATCCTCCTAAGAAAAATGAAATACTTGATATCGTCTATAATGGGCCAACCGATGCTTCTAGTGACTTCCTAGATAGTTGTGTTGGTTGTTGAGGGAGTCCCGGACTAGGGGGTGTCCGGATAGCCGGACTATCGTCACGGCCGGACTCCAAGACTATGAAGATACAAGATTGAAGACTTCGTCCCGTGTCCGGATGGGACTTTCCTTGGCGTGGAAGGCAAGCTTGGCGATACGTATATGTAGATCTCCTACCATTGTAACCGACTCTGTGTAACCCTAACCTATCCGGTGTCTATATAAACCGGAGGGTTTTAGTCCTTAGGAAAAACAACAATCATACCATAGGCTAGCTTCTAGGGTTTAGCCTCCTTGATCTCGTGGTAGATCTACTCTTGTACTACCCATATCATCAATATTAATCAAGTAGGAGTAGGGTATTACCTCCATCGAGAGGGCCAAAACCTGGGTAAAAACATCGTGTCCCTTGTCTCCTGTTACCATCCGCCTAGACGCACAGTTCGGGACCCCCTACCCGAGATCCGCCGGTTTTGACACCGACATTGGTGCTTTCATTGAGAGTTCCTCTGTGTCGCCACCGATAGGCCCGATGGCTCCTTCGATCATCAACAACGACGTGGTCCAGGTGGTGAGACTTTTCTCCCGGACAGATCTTCAGATTTGGCGGCTTTGCACTGCGGCCAATTAATTCGCTGCCATCCGGAGCAGATCGAAGCTACGCCCGGCCATCGTGTCGATTTGAAGTTTGAACTATACGGCCGATATCCGCCGAGACTTGATCTTCGACGGATTCGAGCCGCACCCAAGTGCGCCGCACCGTCTCGATGGGCATGATCTAGCTCTGCAGCCGAACAAAGGCCTCGGAGGCTGCACCAAAGATCCGCTCCGACCCTTAATCCGGAGCCGGATTCCCCGATCGAGGACGAGTGGTTGGACACCGCCTCGGGGGCTACAATCTCTACGGCGATTGTGCCAAACTCCATCCCTGTCCTTTGCGAAGACCTCGACTCCAGGGTGCCGGACTCCTATCCGGACTCTGAACCCTCCACGCCCTTGCCAATCGAATCCGATTAGGCACCCGTTATGGAGTTCACGGCCGCAGACATCTTTCAGCACTCGCCCTTTGGCGACATTCTGAATTCGCTAAAGTCTCTGTCTTTATCCGGAGAGCCCTGGCCGGACTGCGGACAGGAAGGTTGGGATACAGACGACGAAATTCAACGCCCACCCACCACCCACTTTGTAGCCACTGTCGATGATTTAACCGACATGCTCGACTTCGACTCCGAAGACGTCGACGGTATGGACGAGGACGCCGGAGACGACCAAGACCTAGCGCCTACAGGGCACAGGAAGGCCACCTCGTCATAGGACATATATATGGTGGATATCCCAAAAGATGGGAACAGCGACGGAACAATGGAGGATGACCCCTCCAAAAAGCAACCAAAGCGCCGGCGTCAGCGGCGCCGCTCTAAATCCCGACATAGCAAAAATGGTGATTCCGGTACGGGAGATAATAACACCCCGGACAGTACCGAAGACAAACCCCTCCAGCATGACTCAGCGCAGGAGGAGGGAGAAGCGAGTCCACACGACAGTGCGGCAGAAAGAGAGATCGAGGACGATAATTACGCGCCTCCCTCCGAAGATGAGGCAAGCCTCGACGACGATGAATTTGTCGTGCCTGAGGATCCCGCCGAATAGGAGCGTTTCAAACGCAGGCTTATGGCCACAGCAAATAGCCTCAAGAAAAAGCAGCAACAACTTAGAGCTGACCAAGACCTGCTAGCTGACAGATGGACTGAAGTCCTTGCAGCGAAGAGTATGAACTCGAACGCCTCCAAAAGCTACCCCAAACGCAGGCCGTTGCCTCGATCGAGAGGAGGAAGCACCCATGTCACCGCCGCACGACATGGCAGCATCGGACACCCCATGGCGCTGACAGAGAAGCCTCTCGGCCCTCGCTCAAGCCACACCCCGACGCCGCTCAAAAGTACCAAGGCACGGAAAACGCTACCGGACTTGCAAGATATATTGGAGGATAAGGCAAAACATACAAGATCGACGACGGATCGCTGTACGCCCAACGACGCTGGATGATTACCGTCGCGCGGATACAACAAACCCGGCCGGGCGAACACGAGACAAAGCTCATATGAGCTACGCCGGGATATAGCCCAATCTGTAGGCGCCAAGACACCCACTATGCTTCACAGATGAAGTAATGGATCATCAAATCTCGAGGGCTTCAAACCCGTAAACATCGAATCATACGATGGTACCACAGATCCTGCGGTCTGGATCAAGGACTATCTCCTCCATATCCACATGGCCCGCGGTGATGATCTACATGCCATAAAATACCTCCCACTCAAGCTTAAAGGACCAGCTCGGCATTGGCTCAACAGCTTGCCAGCAGAATCAATTGGTTGTTGGGAGGACCTGGAAGCCGCATTCCTTGATAACTTCCAGTGCACATATGTGCGACCACCAGACGCCGATGACCTTAGGCATATAATCCAGCAGCGGAAGAATCGGCCAGACAATTCTGGACACGGTTCCTAACAAAGAAAAATCAAATCGTTGACTGTCCGGATGCAGAGGCCCTTGCAGCCTTCAAACATAACATCCGCGACGAGTGGCTTGCCCGGCACCTAGGACGGCAAAAGCCAAAATCCATGGCAGCCCTCACAATACTCATGGCTAGCTCGAAGCAACAACTTGGCCAAACATCCTGATAGTTCGGATACTAAGGACAGCAATGGCAGGTCGCGTCGCAACAAGAACAAGCGCCGCATTAACAGCGATAACACTGAAGATACGGCGCCAATGCCGGATTCAGAGGCTCTAAACCCGGCCGGAAGAAGCCATTCAAAAGAAATACCTGTGGCACGCCCAACTTGGACCGGATACTCGATCGCTTGTGCCGATACATGGCATCCCGAAAAACCAGTTAATCACACCAACAGGACTGTTGGGTGTTCAAGCAAGGTGCAAGTTAAGTGCCGAACTCAATGACAAGGGGCTGCATAGCGATGACGAGGAAGAGCCCCGCCGCCGAACAATAGAGGATGAAGGGTTTTCCCACGCAAGTGCGGACGGTGAACATGATATACGCAACCCATATACCCAAAAGGGGCGGAAGCGTGCACTAAGGGACGATACGTGATGGAGCCAGTCGCCTCAAGTTCAACCCATGGTCTTCCTGCCCGATCACCTTCGATCGAAGGGACCACCCCACTAGCATCTGTCACGGCGGTTTCGCCGCATTGGTTCTTGACCCAATTATCGACGGATTTCACCTAACCAGAGTCCTGATGGACGGCGGCAGCAGCTTGAACCTACTTTATCAGGATACAGTGCGCAAAATGGGCATAGACCCATCAAGGATTAACCCTACAAAGACGACCTTTAAAGGCGTCATACCGGGTGTAGAGGCCAGTTGTACGGGCTCGGTTACACTCAAAGTGGTCTTCGGATCCCCGGATAACTTCCAAAGCGGATAGTTAATCTTCGACATCGTCCCATTCCGCAGTGGCGCAAAGTTCAATGCGGTGCCGCACTACGCATACCTCAAGCTCAAGATGCCAGGCCCTCGAGGAGTAATCACGTTCAATGGAAACACCGAACGCTCTCTCCGAACGGAGGAGCACACGGCGGCCCTCGCGCGGCGGAGGTACAAAGCAGCCTCTCACAAAGAACTCTCGAGTCCGCCATTAAGCTGCTCGGACACCGCTGCCGCGCGAGTAACCTACAACAAGACCGCTCGACACGATTCAAGCACGATAGCAATCCGCCCCAACCCCAGTCCTCGCGAAATTGCGAAGCTAGTGTTACGCTGCATATAATTACGCTCTGGAGATACCATGGGCATATGGGGAGGGGCAAGACCACGGCACGCCAAGAATGCGGCTTGACCGCACCAGGGGCTCCCGATTGTGTCATTCTTTTCCTTTTTTTCCTTTTTCTTACTTTCAGGACTCCGTCTTTCAGGACTCCGTCTTTCAGAAGTCCTGTCCGGCACTAGAATCGCCGAACTCACGATGCAACAGCCAGGGAAGAAGTAAGCCACGTCGAAGTGTTCAGGTGGTCTCTATTACGAGCATTATAACTGTTTTTTACATACCATCCCGTAGCTTACCCCTGGAGGGGGACATGTTAGATAGTCCCATCCCTTGCTTATCGCACTATTTGTATCATTCTGCTTTCATTGCACTACCTTTTTGAATAAAAAATACATAGCTTTTGCTTATTATTGCTCTACTTCCTTTATCTATACATATGTTCATTTTACGACATGTTGCAACCGTACAATTTGGTACGGCCAATACACCGTGGGCTTAAGTATCCCAAAATTATGGTGTGATAAGTCCGAACACTTTCACAAGTGCGGCACCCGAACTTATAGCATTATATGAATCGGCTCGAATCATGTCTTGGGTCAATAGTTGGTTTGCCTGCCCTGTTTTGGTACCTTACGCCCGCTATATCGGCTAAGGTAGCACCGGAGAACCATCGCGATTGTGCCCAGCTTAAGCCGGGTCGAGCACCTCGATGGAGAAAGCTAAAACTGACCGTCATGATAGGGCGAGAGCCGGTCGCTGTTCGAGAGGTTTTTTCGGGTCCCTAAAGACTTATGCCGCTTAGAGCGAGGAACCGGAATTGTCCGGCCAAGGCGTGGATAGAGCCCCGAACTCGGTCTTCCGAATACTAGGGGCTTCGCCGAAATTTAAAATTATAGAATTCTATGGCTAAGTGAGAGTGTTCAAGCATTATAAGTCCGGTTGCCTTGTACGTTGTGTTGAGCGCCTCCCTAGATGGACCCAAAAATGGGAACAAGAGTGCTCTATCCCGAACACCCCAAAGACTGTGGCATGGGGGCTGAAGCCAACGACTTGCCATCTCTAAAATTTGGTAAACGGCCGCACATAAGGTAATATTTTAAGTTAACAAGCGTTGCTTAGCGCATATGAACAAGTTTTCAGCGTACAGGATAACAAATGCGAGCCTATTCAAAAATTACATCATTGGAGCACTCATCTGCTATTCGGCGGGCACCCTTCAGGAGGCCCTCATAATACATTTCGGGCGTGCGATGCTCATGGCCCTTCTGTGGCCCGTCCGTCACAAGCTTCTCCGCATCCAGCTTGCCCTAGTGCACTTTAGCACGGGCAAGGGCCCGACGGACACCTTCAATGCAGACGGAGCGCTTGATGACTTCAATCCGTTGACAGGCATCCACCAGCCGAGACCGAGTCAAGTAGCTCCGGGCATGGCCTCCAATGGCCACGCCGCTTATAAGGCCCTTCATGGCCTGTTCGGCGACCTTGTGGAGCTCGACCAGCTGCTTCACTGGTCGCTCAGGCACCGGACGTCCGGCCTCAAAGAGATACCGAGACTAGAACACCTTTTCCGCCGAGCTCCCTCCTTGGCACTCAGAGAATGCGGCAAGATCGGACACACTACGGGCAAATCTGCGAATGCTCTGGAGAGCTCCGAATCCGGTAAGTAATAGGTAATTCACTTTCACATGCTTGCTTTGCATAAAGAATGCCTTACCCGCCGCTATCTTCTTCAACGACTCAATTTCTTGAGGGCTTTTGGCCTCGGCCTTAGTAGCTTTGGCACTCTCAAGAGCCGAGGCGAGCTCGGACTCTCGAGTCTCGAGTCACGCCCAAACTCTCGTGTTTTTCCACGAGAGCTTGGAGCTCTTGCCGCATTTTGGCCAGCTGCACCTCCCCTTCTCTCGCTCGGTGCGTTCCTGGCAGCTTTGTTTTCGAGCCACGGACACCGCTTCCTTCGTGGTCGCCACCTCGCTCAGGGCCCCTGTAGTACCCAAGTTATTCCTCAAGTATCTTTTGCAACCAAAACCTTTTCTATAAGGTATTTCTTTAATAAGGTATTACTTACCTTCCTTGTCCTCGAGCTGCTTCGTGGCTTGTCCGAGCTCGTCCTCGGACCGCTCGAGGTTCTGCTTCAATGCATTAACCTCCGAAGTCAGTGCGGCAGAGGTCAGCAGCGCAGCCTGCATTCCCATATTGACATACTTATGTTAGACTCCTGTGTATATCTTTTTAGATCCTTAGTCCGGTTTTTCTTTGCGAACACCGAACTAAGCATCAGGGGCTACTGTCTATGCGGTAATATTTTTACATATTCTAAAACTTACCTCAAAGCCTGTTAGAAGGCTGGTA
The DNA here is from genome assembly GCA_021605145.1 of Aegilops bicornis. NCBI lineage: Eukaryota > Viridiplantae > Streptophyta > Magnoliopsida > Poales > Poaceae > Aegilops > Aegilops bicornis. The sequence continues at coordinate 346,383,527 of CM038670.1, forward strand.
CGAGCTGGTCGATCCGCTCTTGGCGGACTGAACTGTCCGGATCACCGCACTCATAACAGTAAGGTGCTCCTCCTCGATGAAAGCGCTGTTAAGCGCCTCCAGCAAGCTATCCGGTGCCTCCGATTGGACGGAGGACACATGTGTCTTACCCTTCTTGCAAAGGATCCGCTGGCCGGACTTCGGAACCGCTGATGGTTCCGGCATGCAGTCCGAACGAGGGTCGGGCTTAGAGCCCCTGGGGGTCTTGCCCCCCACGCGCCTGGAGTCCAGGAGGTTGCCTTGTGGCACCTCCTGCGCCACCTCCTCTTGACCAAGCCCCCCTTGGGGCCCCACCGCGGCGTCGTTCGCAGCGTGAGGCGAGGAGGCGGTCGAAAGCGAAGTACTCTCCATTTCCGACGAGCCCAGGGACCCGCTCGATGAATCGGCGAACTCGCCCTTGGGCGGGCTGCACAATTGTTCGACATTAGAGAACACTCTGCAATAATACAAAGCCATGGGTATCCGGACACTTACAATCTCGCCATGGGCTTGGCCCTCGTAGGCCAATCCTCTTCATCGTCGACGTTGGTGGAGAAGTCCGGAGGAAGGGTTCTTCCCTTCTTGGACCCTCCGGCCTCCCCAGTTGGGGCGGCCTTCCTTTTCTTCTCCTCTCCCGCTGGGGGAGGAGCTTCTTCTTCTTCCTCCTCGTCCTCAGGAGAAGATTCTGCTTCAGAATCTGACAGCACCTGGCGTCGGGAGCTCCTTCGAGTTCCCGTGGCCTCCTTCTTGGTTTCTTCTCCGCACCACATGGTGTGCGAGCCAAGAGCCCCATCAATCGGGCGTCCGGCCGGGTCTTCAGAAAGGAGCCGGACAGTTAATCTGTCCGGATGTCTTCAACCAGTCCTGTCAAAGAATAGGGAGTTTTTAGATCCCACATAGAGTCAATCTATGAAAAAAGAGTCCCGTAAAGGGTAAAATAACTTACCTCGCCGGCTGGACGCCGCGAGCTGTATCCGCGATCTTTGTTAGCGGACGCTGGGGCTTCGGCGCCCTTGAACAACACCTTCCAGGCGTCTTCGTACATAGTGTCAAAGAGCCGGCTCAAGGTTCGGTGCTGTGCCGGATCGAACTCCCACAAATTGAAGGCTCGTTGTTGGCAGGGGAGAATCCGGCGGATGAGCATCACCGGATTACGCCGACAAGCTCGAGATTCTTGTCCATCGTGTTTTGGACGCATGTTTGGAGTCCGGATAGCTCTTCGAATTCCCCACGCCAGCCCTTCTCTTTCCATGACGAGAGCCGTGTGGGGAAGCCAGATCTAAATTGGGGCCGCCACCCATTCGGGTCGCGTGGCTCGGTGATGTAGAACCACCCCGATTGCCACCCCTTTATTGTCTCCACGAAGGCGCCTCGAGCCATGGGACTTTGGCCATCTTGCCAACCATGGCGCCCAAGACTCCGCTTGACGGCCGCCCACTACCTTCGGCCGGACATTGAAGATCTTCAGCCATAAGTCAAGTGGGGCTGGATGCAGAGGAAGGTTTCGCATACGACGATAAACGCCGAGATGTTGAGGATGAAATTCGGGGCCAGGTCGTGGAAGTCCAGGCCGTAGTAGAACATGAGCCCCTGGACAAATGGGTGAAGTGGAAAACCTAGTCCATGGAGGAAGTGGGGAGAAAAACCACCCTCTCATGGGGCCCGGGGTTGGAATGAGCTGCCCCAAGCATCGGGCAGCTCAGGCGATGTCGCCGGACAAGTATCCGCCTCTCGCAGTCTTGTGATGTGCCCTCCGTGATGGAGGAGTCCATCCACCTGCCTCCCGCCTCGACATGGTTGGAGAAGGTTGAGGTGGGATGTGCGGACTTGGGCGCTGGAGCTCGAAAGTCTGAAATGGATGAGCAAAGGAGGAAGAAGGCGAGGTGAAAAGGTGGATTCTTATCCCTTATATGGACGGACGGGTTATGCGCCCCCACCAGCCGGTAAAACTCGCTTATCTCCCAAGCGCCGTAATCAATGGCGCGGATTGGTTACCCACATCCGTATTGATGAGAATCCTGAATAAGGGGGCACGATCTATACTTTGATAAGACGCGTGCCAAGGAAACCGCCTCGCTAAACGCTACCGAGGTGGAACGGTAAAAACGATTCATATAAAGGTCTGGCCGTGGTGTGATGTCACGCCGTGGAATACGCCGCCAGATCTGTGCAAAAGTTATTTTCTACGGTGGTATGTGGAACTTGTTTTCCGTGAGCGGACACTATCCTTTTGTTCAAAACCTTCTATGAAGTATTCGGAGGAGGAACCCGCCTTGCAATGCCGAAGACAATATGCGCGCCGGCCTCGTCGTCATTGAAGCCTGGTTCAGGGGCTACTCTGGGAGTCCCGGACTAGGGGGTGTCCGGATAGCCGGACTATCATCACGGCCGGACTCCAAGACTATGAAGATACAAGATTGAAGACTTCGTCCCGTGTCCGGATGGGACTTTCCTTGGCGTGGAAGGCAAGCTTGGCGATACGGATATGTAGATCTCCTACCATTGTAACCGACTCAGGTAACCCTAACCTATCCGGTGTCTATATAAACCGGAGGGTTTTAGTCCTTAGGAAAAACAACAATCATACCATAGGCTAGCTTCTAGGGTTTAGCCTCCTTGATCTCGTGGTAGATCTACTCTTGTACTACCCATATCATCAATATGAATCAAGCAGGAGTAGGGTATTACCTCCATCGAGAGGGCCCGAACCTGGGTAAAAACATCGTGTCCCTTGTCTCCTGTTACCATCTGCCTAGACGCACAGTTCGGGACCCCCTACCCGAGATCCGCGGTTTTGACACCGACAGTTGTGTTTTCAGGGAACGAACGGTTGAACAAGCTAAGGAATTATTAAACAACATATTGAAAATTTATGGTGATTGGACTCTTCCCGAACCACCGCCAAAACCCACTCCAAAGAAGAGGGGTATCTTATATCTCAGTCATGAAGATATGCAAGAAGCAAAGAAATATATGAAGGAAAAGGGTATTAAAGCTGAAGATGTCAAAAATTTACCTCCAATTGAAGAAATACATGGACTTGACACTCCATCACCAAAGGTGGTAGAGGTGATCTTTTTAATGAAATTTGATGAAAGTGACATCCCTTACAATAAACATCCTAGCCAATGTCTTTATGAGTTTGATAACTACATTAGAAAACAAGATCACTTCAATGCAAATGTTATGAAACAGTTGAAATAATATTATGATATGATAGCTCACTTGAGTAACTTGTTATTTAGAATCACTAATGATGTTAGAGGTGTAGGAAAACATGCCTCCATGGTTCATACTCAGTTAGAACAAGTTGCTAATCTCAAAGAGAATTGCTTGATGATATGAACAATAATATAAATGATCATGATGTCAGAGTAATGACTAGAGGAGGTAGAATGACTCAACAACCACTATATCCCGAGGGATGCCCTAAAAGAATTGAACAAGAATCTTAAAGAATTAACACTAATGCACCTAGATCTTCTGGAAAAAAATCATAGGACTTTGCATACCTCTAGTGAACCTGAAATAGAAAAACCTCCTGAAGATAATAATGATGTGTCTATCTCAGATGCTAAAACTCAATCTGGTAATGAGCATTCATCTAGTGGCAATGAGAAAGATAATGATGATGTTCATGAAGACACTCAACCAGACAAAGATAAAGAACCAGATAATGATGTTGAGATAGAACCTGTTGTTGATCTTGATAATCCACAACCTAGAAATAAAAGATATGATAAAAGAGACTTTGTGGTTAGAAAACATGGTAGAGAAAGAGAACCATGGGTCCAAAAACCCATGCCCTTTCCACCTAAACCAACTAAGAAAAAGGATGATGAAGAATTTGAACGCTTTGCTGAAATGCTTAGGCCAGTCTTTTTGCGTACTCTCTTCACTGATATTTTAAAGATGGCCCCTTATGCAAAATACATGAAATACATCATCACTAATAAGAGAAAGATACCAGAAGCTAAAATCTCCGCTATGCTTGCTAATTTATCTTTTAAGGATGGAGTACCTAAAAACTTGGAGATCCAGGAATACCAACTATACCTTGCTCCATCAAAAGAAATTATGTTAAAAATGCTTGTGTGATTTAGGAGATGGTGTTAGTGTTATGCCTTTCTCTTTATATAAAAGACTTGATTTGAATAAACTCACACCTACTGAAATATCTTTGCAAATGGTTGATAAATCAACTGCCATACCAATCGGTATTTGTGAGGATGTGCCCTTGTTGTTGCAAATATTACTATCTTAACAGACTTTGTTATACTTGAGATGCTCGAGGATGACAACAAGTCGATTATCCTTGGTAGACCATTTTTGAATACTGCAGGGGTTGTTATCGATTGCAATAAAAGAAGGATCACTTTTCATATCAATGGTAATGAGCATACGGTGCACTTTCTGAAGAAACAATTCCAAGTGAATGGTATTAATGTTATTAAACAATCTCCAACACTCACTATTGGAAGTTTTCACCTACCTTTACCTACTGCCAAAAAGAAATATAATATACTTATTATTGGGGACATGCATATCCCCGTTGAGGTAACTTACTGTTTTACGAAAGTTCTTCAATTTCATGCTAATCGAAGGTGGTTGTTAATAAGACTTGATCAACCTTATAAATGGATCATTTTTTAGAGGTATGAAGTTGATGAATTTAGTAGGCACTACCTTCTGTCCTTACCTTTTGTTCTCTGTTTTTCTTAGTTAAATAAAATAAAATGACATGTTTATCCTTTTTTCTGGATTTTCGTGCAATAAAAAATGACCTAAAAAAAGTTCTCATAATTTCCTAAAAACTTAATACGATTTTGTCAGATTTTTTTTGCAAATAACATCATAGGGGGGGTGCACCTGGTGACCACAAGACATCAGGGCGCACCAGCAAACCCTGGCGCGCCCTGGTGGGTTGTGGTCCTCACCAGGGTCCCCTCACTTATTTCTTTAGCCCACATCATCTCCTACCTCCAGAAAAAAATCACCATTGCTCTCTCTCTCTCGTGTTCTTGCTTGCAAACCAGGGGATCCCGATCTCTTTGGCTCCGTTTCCAAAACTGTTTTGGGGGATTGCTACTTGGTATGTGACTCCTCCATTGCTCCAATTAGTTTTTCTTTAGTGGTTTGTATTTTGAATAATTAGCTACTCTTGGTGCTATTGTAGATGAGCTTGCATGTTGAATTCTTAGAGTTCTAAGTAGTTTGAATGCTTAATATAGCATCTATGCGTCCTTATGAGTAGTTGCTATCAATCTTATGAAGTTTTGTTGACAAAAATTTTATGGACTAAATTTTTTAGAATTTTATCTATAGGAATAAGATGAGTTTCTTTAGGAGTTCTTCGAGGAGGAGGTCTACGGAGGCATCGTCTAGCAATGGCTCGATGCGTCGGTCTTATGTTGAACCAAGTGCAAGTGAAATGTGGGATGCGATTGTCAAATCATGCTTGTGGCAGTGTAATGATTTCATGGTGTGCGCAGGTATTAAGGAAGAATTTGAGTGGTATGCTCACAACGATGAGCTTGGCCCCTACATTGAACATAAGTGCCTTCAGCATCCCAACCTCACAGAAACTTTTACTAAGAAATTCAAGTATTTTCCTTGTGAGTCTAGAGTTTCATTTAACTTGTATGATCATACTTATACCATGCCTCTAGAGACGTTTTATAATATCTGCAAAATTCCATTTTGGGGTTCGTGTCGGTGTACAAAAAGAGGGGTACACTTTTTGTACCCCTATAACTGTGCACGGGCAGTCTGAGCCACGGACACCGCCGCACTGAGCAAGGCGAGGGAGGTGAGCCAAGGTAAGGCCGAAGCTCGAAAGGAGCAGAACGACGCCAAGACCAAGGCCACAAAGAGCAAAGGGGACGAAGCGGACTCCCCCGGCAAGATCCTTGCCGGGGGGCGGTTTTAGCAAACCCGGCAAGACCCTTTTCCGTGGCAGTTCGTTCCCACACTCCACGGAGCGAAGTCACCCTTGAGTCCATCGCCCCCATGGGGCAAGGATTCGGGAGACATCCCTGGTGGCATGCAGATCTTTGTGAAGACATTCAAGATCAGATACACACTATAGAATACGATGACCCTTGGCGGGATCCCAGCCAAGGAGGACCATAAGGCCCCGGCAAGAGCCTTGCCGGGATGACAAAGAAGCGCCACGGCAAGACTCTTGCCGGGCCCCAAAGAAGACCCTTGCCGGCTGCGACGAGGCCTCGCCAAGGGCACCCATAGGGCCACCATCGTGCCCACACCAATCAAACCTCCACCATCAGCAGATGCAGCTTGCCGACCCAACCAGTTGGGCAGGCACCGCATGGCGGCAAGCGGATCTTCGTGGAGACCCACCATCGCGCCACCTCAGCTGCCGCCGCCTACATGGCACCACGGGCACCGCTGGCCAGGGCGCGTGTCAACACGAAAGGGAGCGGCGACGCACGAGACTGGGCTCTCCCCCGTCCCCGATAAAGCAAGGACACCTAAGCAAGATGCATTAAATGCGCCTTGTCATGTAATGCGAGGGATAAACTCAGATCATCAGAGCCTTTCCACCTCCATGTGCCACTGTATGGCGACCCCTTTCCCTATAAAAGGAGGCCCGAGGCGACTGTGAGGAGGATTCGCTTTGGAGCTCCTCACGCCCCATTGCTAGTTCAAGAACATAGATAAACAAACCACCAAAGCAGGAGTAGGGTTTTACGCATCCTCGTGGCCCGAACTCGATAAAGAGACCGTGTGCTATCTGCTTGATCCGCTCTTCTCACGACCCCGCGCCCCGCAACCATAGTAGGGATTCTTGTGATCCCATAGGTGTCGTCCCCGCACCGACATCTTTGGCGCGCCAGGTAGGGGGGCGCAGTTGTGAGAATCGGCTCTAGCAGTTAGCCCAACAATCCTTCATCTTCGTGACCCTTGAAGAAGGAAGGAGACCAGAAGATCGATGCTCAAGCGATCGCCAACAGAAGCTAAGTTGCACTGAACCTTTATTTGTGTTACTCTTCTTATTTGAGGTTATTCCCCCCGGAGATATCACGCCTTTGTATGAGAAACCTGCACGCCAGGGGGCTCTCCCACGATCGGCAACACCCTTGCCCTGTTTCGAGTCCGCTCAACAGCTCAAGCGGCTGCGTCGAGAATGGCGGAGTAACCTTCCGCGACCGACAACGCCCTTGATTCTGACTCGAGTCAAGCTCAATAGTTCGAGTGGACGCGTTCGGAACGGAAAGGTGGCTCGCCCAAAGAAGACGCTGCATTCGGCAGGCCTTGGGGATCCGCCCCAAACGCCGCTTAGGGCTTCCACGCCGCAAGCCTACCCGATCGACGAGGGCACACATACAAAGAGGAATCGAACGGGGAAATAACATGCATGAAAATTAAGAGTACTTCAAAGTTATATTACATCACGTCATAGCTGCGGTTCTAACTAAAGATAAAATTTGTCTTGGTCGGGAACCCGCAGCGACGAAGAGGAACGGGATGCTCAATCCTGCGCCGCCTTCCACCCTCTTGATTTCGCCGATGCCGCTGGTGATGGGCTTGATGCGCTCCTTGAGCACCGTGGAGGTCAACACCGTCCGCAAGCTCTTCATCGAGGCCGCTGAAGTCAAGGTCGGGATTCCAAGACGCCACCTTGGTGAGGACATTGGTCACGACCCTCCGGCAAAGTCGCTGGCCTCCTCGGCCGGGCGTGGCTGCCCCTGGTGGAGTGAAGATAGGCCAAGGCTCTGAGGACGCCCTCGAAGAACTGGGTCAGCTTGGCATTGACGGTCCCGCTGCGCTCGGGGGCGTACCTCATGTTTGGCAGCCCCATGGTGGCCAATTGTGAGGTGACCCTGCCGGTGACGACCTCTAGATGGCTGATCCACCTGTTCTCGCCCACCACATATTCCTGGTGGGAGGCGGCCTCGTTTGCCCGCAGCTACTTCTCCTCCTCGAGGCTCCTAGTCGAGGTCTCCTCCCGAGCCCTGCTCTCCGACAGCATCTTCTCGAGACCCTCCAGCTTTAGCTTGAGGTCTCTGATGGAGTTCTCAAGGCCGGAGAGCTCCCCAGTCCTGCTGATGACCGCTCCTTGTGCCTCTACCAAGGCGCGGTTGAGCGTGTTCTTCTCGCCGGACAGCTTTAGGGCCTGCTCCTTCATCTCGTCCTGCTCCGCTTCCAGCTCCTTCACCTTGCCGGCATGGGCCAGAGCCTGGGCATCGAGTGCCTCTTTGTGCCTCTGCTCCAGCTCGCGGGTCCGTCGCGCGACAAGGGCCTCGAGCTCCTCATCCTTGTCATGAGCGCTGGCGCTAAGCTTCGCTTCACGCTGTGGAGAGGTCCTCTTCCCGAGAGTCCAAGGCGGCTTGATGCTCGGTTCCGGGCGCTTCGCGGGGCGCCAAGTTCGCCGCTTTCTTCCGGGCCTTCTCGACGTCGGCCGTTTTCATGGTGAGCTCCACATCGCGCTTGGCCAATTCCTCCTGAAAGGCCCTTTGCTCCTCGCGAGTCTGGTGGAACCAAGTCTGCGTCTCGGCAACGCGTGCCTTGAAGTCCACCTCCGCGTTCTCCATCGCTGCCATCCTGGACTTGATCTTGTCCAGGCGGGCACGGTAGAGCACTTGGAGCTTCCGGAAGTCGCCCCCCATGGCGCAGAAAAGTTGCTCTTCTGGAGAACCATCGCCGCCAACGCCCGGCTCATCGACCACCTCAAGCCCGGTGGTGGCAAGCACCTCGCCGTCAAAGGCTTCCCCTTCGGCGGGCGCTCAGCTTGACGCCCCTGGAAGATGGACGAAAAGATCGTCGCCAACCTTCAGATATCTGCCGGGGCCCGAGGTTGAGGAGGAGGGGGGCTGGTCACCCGCCACCTCTTCCTCGGCGGAGGCCTTGCCGGCCTCACCAGCAGGTCCACCGCTGGTGCCCTCGGCAGAAGCCTCGCCGAACGCCTTGGCGGCTCCCGCAGCGGCATCCTCGGCAGCACCCTTGGCGGCTCCGTCAACAGCGGCCTCATCAGCATCTTTGGCAGCCTCCTTGGCGGCAATCCCGCTGGCCTTCGCCGCGGCCTCCTCAGCAATGTATCCCACAACAGTGTCCACATCCTCCATGTCTGTTCAAGGAGGGCCTGGGCAGCAATGGGGGTGATGAAGCCAAGAAAAGAATAAGGGAAAAACAGAGACGAAGGACAGGCGACTCACCAGTACCAGGCTGTGAAGTAGAAGTCCCCTCTCCGCCAAAGATTTACGCCATGGCAGAGTCACCAGCGCCCAAGTTCCCTCTTCCTCCATGGGTGTAGGCTCAGTGCTCGGTGCCCTTGCCGGGACGCCTCATGGCGGGCGAGTCGATGGGGTGGTGTGTTAGGAGCAGCCCTCTGTGGCTCCTCCCGCTGCCGCCTCCCTCCTGCAAACCCGGCAAGGTCAAGATCATAGCATCGAGCGCCTACCACATGTCGAGTAAGAAGAGGGTGACGAACTTACTGGGGGGGCTGCACTGGGGCTGTTGTCCGGGCTGCTCGGCACCACAGTGGTGTCTCTGAAGCCCAGCCAGGGGACTGACCGCCGCCAAGGTCCTCGCCCTCTTCGCCCTCCGGGCCAACATCTCTGCCTCCTGCAAAAGCAAAAATGGATCAAGACAAGCGACCCGATTTGGGGAAGTGGAAATGACAAGAAGGAACAGAGTACTTACTCGCCATCCGCCTCCTCCTCTTCCACTCAGCTTTCCTTTTCCTCTACGGGCCGAGAGACCCGAGATCAAAAGGAGCTCCAAATCATCACCCGAGTCGACGTCACGGAGGAGGAGGCGAAGAAGGCGGCGGGTTTGTGCGCTTTGGATGAGGAAGGGGCCGTCGCCTTCTTCTTCTCAGCGCCTTCGCCGCCTTCATTGTCGTGGGCCCTCGTAGGGCCCCGGACCCCTCCAGGTCAATTGAGGCCACGAGCCTGCCAGGCCGGACCCGGCTCGCGAGCCAGCTCGCCGCAGGACTCCGCCCTCTTCCCTCGATTGGCGCCGAGCCCGCCGCCACGCCCTCCTCCTCCGACGACTTCGTTGGTCGCGTCCTCGACAAGCGGAGCTCCAGCGTCAGCCGCTGACCTGGTGGCCGCCGCCCATAGGCTGAACTGCTCCTCCTCCGCAGCCGTCGCGGCCTTGTCCTCCACACCCCCGGCGCTGCCGGCCTCCGTGGCAAGTTGTGCCTCCGTAGCCCTAGTGGCGATGTAGTCCAGCTCCGCCTGGGTGGTGTCCATGACAAGCCACCGCTCGACGTCAGAATTGACATATACCTCGGTCAAGGAGTCGAAGAATTGCTGCACATCTGCATCCATCGGCTCCTGCCACGGGACAGGGCCGTGCGCTGCAGTCCGGCATCATAGCAATGATCGCGAACCGGCGTGAGTTATTGCACAACGGACCACCTCACCGGCAACCGGAAGAACGACTTTGACGGCCTTGCCGACCTTTGCGGCAGCCCTCGCGGCCTTGCCGGTCCGTTCAACCTCGCCGTCGCAACCCACACCAAGCTGGAAAAGCCACTGACAGAAGTGGGCATGCCCCATCACCGTGAAGTGGTGGTCGAGGCAAGGGCGCAGCCGCATAATGTCACCGGTTCAGAAAAGCCAGGCTGGCCTCCCCTTGTTATGTAACGGGGCGATCCAGCGGCGAATGAAGTCCGCCCCGATCATCTCCAGGGTGAGCCCAGCCCGGTCAGCTGGAGGATCCTGGTGGTGGCGACAGTAAGCCTCCCGTCGGCAGCATCAACATCACCCCAGTCACTCCCCATAAAGGCTTGAAGGAGGCCTGGAGCTCATGAACATTAACCGACGAGGGGAAGAAGAAGGCGGACTTCGGCCCGGTCCCTCGACAACAAGGCTCTCCGGGCGGCTCCACGGTCCCGGAGCTCTTAGCCACCCCCTTGCCCTTGGCGGATTTGGGCGCCATGGCGGCCAAGTGGTCTAGAGGATTGAGGAAGAGGGGTGGCGAAGCAGCGACGGCGGGCGACGGCGAAAGCTTAGGAGGGAAGGAAGAGAGGAAACGGCGGCTCTGAGATTGGAAAAGGTACGAGAGAGAAGGAGAAAGAGAGCAGCGCGCCCACGGTTATTCCTTCTTATGGGGGAAAACGCGGGCCGCCTCCTTTCACATTAACTGCGACGTGACGCATGCGTGCAGAGCCCAGCCCCACGCATGCCGCTCACGTCACGCACGCCTCCCCATGCCGAGCCACGCGCGGGAGGCATGGGAAGCGCAGCGCGCGAAGAGACTTACCGCGGTAAAAACTACCCCGCCTGCCCGTGCACCGTTTTTGGGCCTAGCCCAACGGCGATTACGTTTACGTATGGCCCAGGCCCGGGGGCTCCTGTCGGTGTACAAAAAGAGGGGTACACTTTTTGTACCCCTATAACTGTGCACGGGCAGTCTGAGCCACGGACACCGCCGCACTGAGCAAGGCGAGGGAGGTCAGCCAAGGTAAGGCCGAAGCTCGAAAGGAGCAGAACGACGCCAAGACCAAGGCCACAAAGAGCGAAGGGGACGAAGCGGACTCCCCCAGCAAGATCCTTGCCGGGGGGTGGTTTTAGCAAACCCGGCAAGACCCTTGCCGTGGCAGTTCATCCCACACCTACGGAGCGAGTCACCCTTGAGTCCACTGCCCCCATGGGGCAAGGATTCAGGAGACATCCCCGTGGTGGCATGCAGATCTTTGTAAAGACATTCAAGATCAGATACACACTATAGAACACGACGACCCTTGGCGGGATCCCAGCCAAGGAGGACCACAAGGCCCGCGGCAAGAGCCTTGCCGGGGATGACAGCAGGCGCCACGACAATACTCTTGCCGGGGCCCCGGCAAGACCCTTGTCGGGGCTACGACGAGGCCCTCGCCAAGGGCACCCGTAGGGCCACCATTAGGCCCACGCCAATCAAACCTCCACCATCAGCCAGATGTAGCCGCCGACCCAACCAGTTGGGCCAAGGCACTGCGTGGCGGCAAGCGGATTTTCGTGGAGACCCACCACCGCGCCACCTCATCCGCCTCGCCCGCCTACATGGCACCACGGCACCGCTGTGGCGCGTGTCAACACGAAAGGGAGCGGCGACGGACGAGACTGGGCTCTCCCCCGTCCCCGATAAAGCTAGGACACCTAAGCAAGCCGCATTAAATGCGCCTTGTCATGTAATGCGAGGGATAAACTCGCATCACTGTACCCTTTCCACCTCCTGTGTGCCACTTTGGCGACCCCTTTCCCTATAAAAGGAGGCCCGAGGCGACCAGGAGGAGGATTCGCTTTGGAGCTCCTCACGCCCCATTGCTAGTTCAAGAACATAGATAAACAAACCACCAAAGCAGGAGTAGGGTTTTACGCATCCTCGCGGCCCGAACCTGGATAAAGAGACCGTGTGCTATCTGTTTGATCCGCTCTTCTCACGACCCCGCGCCCTGCAACCGTAGTAGGGATTCTTGTGATCCCATAGGTGTCGTCCCCGCACCGACAGTTCGCTAGAGGAGCCACCAAGATTTGAATATGAGACATTCTTGACTAGTCTTTGCTATGGTGAGGATAGAGGACTGACACAAGGTAGAATAAAAAAGTATTCATTTCCCATCAATTCAATACTTTGCACTCTTTAATGGCAAATGCATCATAGGCAAGCAAGATTGTAGCACACTTTGTGCCCCTGACTTGAGCCTCGTACACACTGCTTTGACTAGAATTAAATGTTATAATCTTGGAGCGATTGTGGCACGAAGATTGCAACACAACGCTGGTAGTGGTTATTTTATTGGTGTGATTTACGCTTCTCGTTTAGCTAAAGAGGTCAGTGTTACACGCCATCCTTATGACCCCATATTACCTACTTAGTACTTAGACTTTGACACTAGGAAGCGCCATAAGTTCCTTAAAGGTAAAATAACTAATTTTACTTATAGCTTGAGGTGCAATAAAGAAACCATTGTGCCTATTGTTTTGCATGTGCCTGCTCTCTTTGATTTTGACAGCAAAAGAAGACATTTTGTTCTTGAGAGTGAGGCTCGCTCGTGCAAGGCAGAGATCGAGGCGGCTCGGTGGGATGTGGTGTGATAACCACAACTATAGGGGATCAGTTGTAGCCGCTTTCGATAAGTAAGAGTGTCGAACCCAACGAGGAGCTAAAGGTAGAAACAATATTCCCTTAAATTCTATCGACCACTGATACAACTCTACGCACGCTTAATATTCGCTTTACCTAGAACAAGTATGAAACTAGAAGTACTTTGTAGGTGTTGTTGGATAGGTTTGCAAGATAATAAAGAGCGTGTAAATAAAAAGTATGGGTTGTTTAGATGAAGACACAACTAAGTTAGTTTTAGTAGAGATCTTTTTGTCACACAAGAAAGTCATCTGTCCCTAGGCAATCGATAACTAGACCGGTAATCATTATTGCAATTTTATATGAGGGAGAGGCATAAGCTAACATACTTTCTCTCCTTGGATCATATGCACTTATGATTGGAACTCTAGCAAGCATCCGCAACTACTAAAGATCATTAAGGTAAAAGCCAACCATAGCATTAAAGTATCAAGTCCTCTTTATTCCCATACGCAAACAACCTACTTACTCGAGTCTGTGCTTCTCTCACTCACACCACCCACCATAAGCAAATCATGAACATATTGCAAACCCTACAGCGGGGATCCTTCACGCTTGCGTGACACGGAGAGAACCATAGGACAGGACCAATAATAAAAATGCAACTCAAACCAATCACGATCATCAATGAACCCATAGGACAAAATGGATCTACTCAAACATCATAAGATAGCCATACATCATTGGGAAATAATATATAGCGTTGAGCACCATGTTTAACTAGAGATTACAGTGGGTAAAAGAAGGGTTACACCACTGCATAGAGGGGGGAAGAGTTGGTGATGACGGTGGTGAAGTTGTTGGTGTAGATCGTTGTCACGATGATGGCCCCGGCAGTGTTCCGGCGCCACAGGGAGAGAGGGGGGGAGGGCCACCTTCTTCTTCTTCTTCTTCTTCCTTGACCTTCCCCTTAGATGGGAGAAGGGTTTCCCCTCTGGTCCTTGGCTTCCATGGCGGCGGAGGGGTGGGAGCCCCTCTGAGATTGGATCTCTCTCTGCTTTCCTTACATTTCGCGCCCGATTCTGCCCTTTCACCGTTTCTTAAATTCCCGGAGATCCATAACTCCGATTGGGCTGAAATTTGGACACGATATTTATCTGCATATTGGATTTCTTGCGGCGAAAGAAGGGCACCAACCGCCTTACAGAGTGGCCATGAGGGCCCAGTAAGCGCCCTACCCCCTGGGGCGTGCCCCTCACCCCCGTGGGCCCCCCGGGCATTGTCTCGCGTTGGTTCTTTTTCCAAAAAATCACATATATTCCAAAAAAATATACGGAAGTTTTTATCGCGTTTGGACCCTGGTTGATATGGATTTTCTCTGAAACAAAAAACATGCAACAAACAGGAACTGACACTGGGCACTGGATCAATATGTTAGTCCCAAAAATAATATAGAAAGTTGCCAAAAGTATGTAAAAGTTGTAGAATATTGGCGTGGAACAATCAATAATTATAGATACGACGGAGACGTATCATGGTGGATGCTCCAAGAGCCTCCGTGAGCTACCACTCTGACTACTATGCAGGCCACAGATGGTGATTACCAACCGAGGCCAAAAGCCTAATCTTGGGGGAGTATGTATTTCCATCGACATTACATTCATGTTCACTCATTTCATTCTAGTTGTCGGTGTTCACACTTTTTCATTGTATTATCCATGTTAGATTTAGTTTTCTCGCTTTCTTCTTGTGTGTTTGAAAAACTTTGAGAAAACCCAAAAATATTTCCTGCTTCTTTTTTGTTTTTCTTTCTATCTTAATTAGTTGTAGTATTAAAAGAAAACCCACAAAGATTTCCCGATTCTTCTTTTGCTTGTTGGGAGCTCTCCCATGTAAATAGTTTTTCTCATTTTTGTTTTCTTTCTTTAGTTTGCTTTCTCTTAAATTCTTTTCTGGGTATTGAGTCATACCAAGGAGTAGACCACGATAAAAATGTTGAGTGGCTCTCATATGCATTACTGTTGATCTAACAAAGAGCCCAAATTTCTTTGTCTTCTCCTTTTGAATAAAATGTTTGCAGATTCCAGCTTAGTCCACGACACTCTTGCACTATTATTATTTTCATATCATTCTGTCATGCAAGTGAAAGGCAATAATGACGATATTAGATGAACTGGCTATGGCAGACATAAATGGGTACGAACACAACTTGTTCTATTTTTGTAAATATGTTTAACCTAGTATCCATGATTCAGCATATTATGATCAAACATGTTTGTAATGACAATTAAAGATTATAGTTTCTCATGCCATGCTTAAGTAGCTAGGAGTGGATAATGATTTATCTTGGATGTCAACAGTACGTTAAAATGATTGTGTTGTAGTATGATGATATGGTATCCTCCTCTAAATGTTTTAAGTGGCTTGACTTGGCACATCTTCATGCATGTAGTTGAATCAAAACCAACATAGCCTCTATGATATTTATGTTCATGGTGTTCATATCCTACTCATGCTAGTACCCAATGTTCATTATTCATAATGCATGTTCATGACCGTTTTCGCTCTCTAGCTGGCCGCTTCACAACTTATTTGCTATCCTTCCCTGTACTAAGCAGAAATATTGCTTGTGCATCAAAACCGCTAAACCAAAGTTACTCCAGATGAGTCCACCATATCTACCTATATGCGGCATTACCCTACCGTCCTAAGTAAATTTGCATGTGCCACCTCTAAAAACTTCAAATAAACATCTGTTTTTTTGTGCTTGGATTGTTCATAGAGCGACAAGGGATAGTCGGTATCTTCCATGCTAAGCGGGTTATTCTCATGATGAGTGCTTATTCACATGTCCTTGCACGACAGGGGCGGTAATAGGGATTCCCAGCCCCGAAATAAAAAAATTTGCAAATAATTAAACAAAACTCCCCAAGGATAGTTGTTGGTATGGATGGTACCCGTGCATTCAGCTAGCCATGGAGTGTGCTTGTTGGTGGAGGGGGAGTAAACCTATTCTTTTTGTAACTTCCCTAGCTTCTAGTGCTGCCTAGTGTTTGCATCTTGCTTGCATCATGTTTGACTTTCATGGAAATTTGAAATGGGGATGTTCAAACCCTAGCATCAAAAGGAATCCAAATAGGTCCAACTAAAATGTTTTTCAATGATTTCAAAATGCCCTTTAAAAACGTTCATCATTTCTGGATCTAGGTGGAAGCATCTACCAAAAATGGTTCACATTTTTGCAGGACATATTTGGATTTGAATTGGAGCTATTTGAATGCTATATATATTTTAGATGCTCCAAAAATGTTGGAAAGTGTTAAGGGTCACTGGAATAATTCAGAAAGCACCCATAATTATTTCCAGGATGTTACGAAATGGTTTAGTATTATTACTAAATCAAAACAGACAAAAATAAGCAGAAAAGGAAAAGAATAAGGGAAACAGAATCCTACCTAGCACTTACCTCAGTTGGTTACTGTGCAGCCCTGCCGGCCCATCTGGCTATGCCAGTCGTCCTCCTTCTTGCGCGAGAAGTACAAGGGCGTGTGGCCGCCGTGCATGCACACGCGCTGCGCCACTTCCTTCTTACCACCGCTGCGCCGACGCGCCTGTGAGTGCCATGCACTCCCCTTCGACCCCCTCAACCTCCCCCTTGTCCTCACGTCTCCTCTGTCTCTCCCCCAATCTCCTCGCTCGTGTCCGAGAGCGCCAACAAGAACCATCGTGCCCACTGCTCTCCCCCTGCCCCATTGACATGCCCCCGAGCTTCTTCGTCTCTCCTTCGACCTCTTCGTCGGCTCGCGCAAGCCCGGACGCTCCGCAGCATCGACTACACCGTCGTCTTCATTCTCTGACGCCGGAGATTGCGATCACCGCCCTGCAAACTACAGAGCCTCCCCTGAGCCACCAAGCCCTCCATACAATGCGATGTGATCTGCCGGTCTTTTCCCCCCTAACCCCACCTATGTTTGGTCACCGTAGCCGTCGCCCCCTTGCTTACCTTAGCGCCGCCGCACGGGCTCGTCGCTGGCAAAGCCCCGGTGACCAAATGGTCCCGCGCGTGCGTTCGTTGCAGTCGCAATGTCCCGTAGAGCTAGCGCGACAGGCAACTCGTTTGCTAGCCACAACGCTAACCCCGCACCCACCCAAGCTCCAGCCACCGCCTTGCTCGCCGCCGTTGCTGATTCCAACCACCCCAGCACCTCCAGCTGCTACCAATGATGTGCCTCACGAGTCAGCGTTCAGAGAGCCCACCACGCGAGCTCGTCACCGGAGATGGCGGATGAGGAGCGCCACTGCTGCTCGCTTAGCACCAGCGGCTAATCGTCGGTTAGGTGATGTGGCGGATTAGTTTAGCCACTAACCCCATGGTGAGTTTCACCTGGTGACATTGACAATGGGCCCGACCATGTTAATCTTTGGGTTAGGTTTATTCTAAAACTTGTTAGTTAACTGAGTCAATGACATGTGGGGCCCAAGGGTAAGCTTTGACCTAGACCGGCCCTGTTGACTTGCTGACGTCAGCATGACGCACTGACGATGCAGTAATCATTTTCCTGGATTATTTCTAATTCTAAATGATTAGGAAATTCCAGAAAATGTTTGAAACTTCTAAAAATCATAGAAAATAAACCGTAGCTCAGAATGAAACAATTTATATATGAAAAATGATCAAGAAAATCCAATCTATCCATTGCTACTGGTTTCATGCATGAAAAAGCAACTTAACCTTGCTGTTTAGATCAAAACATGATAATGCACTTTGTAAATTCATAGTTTGGTTCAAATTGACCCAAACCCTTCTGGTTTTGTTGCATTAGCTCAAATCACAACATGTTGCCATGTCATGATCATGCATCATATTTTTGCATTGCATTGATTGCGTTCCTTCTCTGCTTGCCGCGTTGTTCCCTCTCAGTGGACATTGTTCCGACATTGTGATCGTTGACACCGATGAAGAGCTATTACTATCTTCAGATGTGCCGGGCAAGCAAACCCCCATTGAGCATTCTGATACAATCCCACTCTCTCGCTCCTGCTCTCTTTTACTGCATTAGGACAACACCATTTCAACTATTACATGTTGTGGTAGTTGAACCCTTTCCTCTGCATGACCTGTCTTTGCCTCGGTAAATAGTTGAAACCCACTAGCATGAGTAGGAGTTGCTTAAGCCATGATGTGCCTACTCATTCATGCTTGTTTGTCATGCCTGCTATTGCTTAGAGTTGTGTCAGGTCTGATTCACTGGGGATGAATTGGAATGTTGTGAACATGTCCTACTGTTGAGAGCTAAGTGTGTGAGCATGATTTGGTAAAGGTAGCGGTGAGAGGCCATGTAAGAGTACATGATGGGTTGTCTCATTGAAACCGTCCTCAGGAGCTGAGTTCTTTGTCTGTGATCCCAGACAGTTACTACCACACATTGGGTTCTGGTAACTCGACCCCTCTCGACTTATTAACCGCCTCGATCTCTATCCAGGAGTTACAGCTAGTTTCTGGTGTTTGTAGGTTGTGTTAGTAGTCTACCAAGTGGCATCCAATACAGGTGGGCTTGGGACAGACTAGGCACCATGGCCGGGTGTACCAAGCGTCACCAATTTGGTGGGCTTGGGAACCCTGTACACATCGTTTGGGGCCATGATGTAAACCTCGGCCGGACTCCCTTGTGGATGAAACATGAATAGGTGATAAACCTGGGCTAGAGTCTTGCGTGGTTAGTCAGGTCGTGGCCGACACCCTCGCCAGGCTTCTGCTTGAAAGTTGCCAAGATACATGATGTGTACATGGCGGTAAGTGGCGAGAGCGTGTATGAAGAAGTACGCCCCTGCAGGGTTAACATGATCTATTCAAATAGCTGCGTCCGCGGTAATGGACTACTGGGTTGCTTATACAATTTATAGACAAGTGAAAGTGGATACTCTAAAATGCGCAAGATAAGCGTGAGTGCTATGGATGGCCTTCTCATAGGGATACGGGAATGGATCCATAGTGGTGTATTCATATGGTGAATATGTGGGCTCGTGTGCGCCACCTCAAAAGAATTGCCAGCAGTCGTAGTTCAGGATAGCCACTGAGTCAAAGCTGGCTTGCTGCAGTTAAACTCCACCACCCCTTTGTTGATACCGATGCATATGTAGCTAGTTCTGATGTAAGTCTTGCTGGGTACATTTGTACTCATGTTTGCTTAATTTATGTTTTTTGTAGAGTGACATCAGTCTTAGTAGTAGTTCCACGTGGACTTCGACGTTTAGCTTGTTACCTTAGCGACGATCTTGTACCCTCGGGAGGGTCTTGTAGATAGTCAGGCTTCTCAGCCTTTTTCATTTATAGATGTCTATACTCAGACATGTTATGCTTCCATTGCTTGAATGCTCTGTAAGTTGGGTCATTTGACCCATGATTGTAATTCTTACTATGTATGACTTTTTGGAGGCTTGTGAATAAATACTTTGAGTTGTACAGTTTTGTTGTGATGCCATGTTGTATTTGCACATATGGAGCATATTGTGTGTATGATTTTGAAATGCTTGGTATGTGTTGGATCCGACAACATAGTTGTTTATTCTTGGTAGCCTCTCTTATGGGAAATGTCTCCCGGTGCTTCCACTGAGCCATGGTAGCTTGCTACTGCTCCAGAACACTTAGGCTAGCTGGCATGTGTCCTTCTTCGTTCATGTGTCTGTCCCTTCGGGGAAATGTCACGCGTTTTTCCTTTAAGTCATTGTAGCTTCCTACGACTTGGGTTCATACGTTGATGATCGACACATTCGTTGCTGGGTCATGTATGTCTGTCCCTGTAAGTTAGTGCCACCTTGGGTTTACGACTAGCCATGTCGGCCCGGGTTCTCTGTCATATGGATGCTAGCGACACTATCATATACGTGAGCCAAAAGGCGCAAACGGTCCCGGGCCAGGTAAGGTGGCACCCGTGGGAATACCGTGCGTGAGGCCGCAAAGTGATATGATGTGTTACATGCTAGATCGGTGTGACTTAGGATCGGGGTCCCGACACTTTTATCGCTTGGGAGCCGCCACTAATGTGTTTAGCATGGAAGATATTGATAACTTTCTGTCACAATGTAAGCAGGAAGGGTGCATTTCCCAAAAATTCATTTATCTCTATTTTTTAAACTTTGAGCTCTGGCACCTCTCCAAATCCTTGCTTCCCTCTGCGAAGGGACTATCTATTTAATTTTATGTTGTGTTGTCACCTTCTCAAATAAGCACCAGACCTCATGCATTGTGTATAGTTAATGTTGGATGCATCATGACTGGATCTTTTCTAACATGAACTACAATATTTAGTCGCTGCTTGAACTTTGGGGGTGCTCTGCACTTATGTTTTGCGGTCTCAGAATGGGCTAGCGAGATACCACCGTTGTCATATTATATCATGATTGTTTTGACAAAGTGATGGCATTTGAGATATCTTATTATTGCTCGCTATTTGATTATGCCATTGATATGAGTTAATATAATTTTTAAGAGTTATTGCTCATATGGTTAGTCATGAGCTTTGCTGAAAACATGGGTGATACTTAAGCTTATTTATGTAAACAAGAACAAAAGAGCTCGTTAAAGTTTTTCTTTTTCACTTTCAGTTTGTTAACTAAATTGCTTGAGGAAAAGCAAAGGTTTAAGCTTGGGGGAGTTGATACGTCTCCGTCGTATCTACTTTTCCTAATGTTTGTGCTCTTATTTTGGACTCTAATTTGCATGATTTGAATGAAACTAACCAGGACTGACGTTGTTTTCAGCAGAACTACCATGGATTTGTTTTTGTGTAGAAATAAAAGTTCTTGGATTGGAACAAAACTTTTTGGAGAATTATTTTTCAATAAAAGAAAAATACTGGAGCCAAGAACCACCGAAGTGGGGGTCCGGTTGAGCACAAGCCACCAGGGCCCCCCCTGCAGGCGTGCCCAGGTGGGTTGTGCCCACCTGGTGGCCCCACAGACCCGAATTCCAACTCCTTAAGTACCTATTTTCGGAGAAAAAAATGGGGGAGGAAGTTTCATCGCGTTTCATGATAGGGAGCCGCCGCCGCCTCCTCTTCTTCATCGGGAGGCCAGATCTGGAGTCCGTTCAGGGCTCCGGAGAGGGGATCTTTGATCTTCGTCACCACCAACCGTCCTTCATCACCAATTCCATGATGCTCCCCACCGGGAGTGAGTAATTGCTTCGTAGGCTCGCTAGTCGGTGAGGAGTTGGATGAGACTCATCATGTAATCTAGTTAGTTTTGTTAGGGCTTGATCCCTAGTATCCACTATTTTCTGAGGTTGATGTTGTTATAACTTTGCCATGCTTAATGCTTGTCACTTTGGGCTCGGGTGCCATGATTTCAAATCTGAACCGTTTATGTTTTCACCATTATATCTATGTTCTAGATCCGATCTTGCAAGTCATATTCACCTATTACGTGTTTTGATCCGTAAACCCCGGAGTGACAGAAATCGGGATACTTCCGGTGATGACCATAGTTTGAGGAGTTCATGTATTCACTATGTGTTAATGCTTTGATCCGGCTCTCTATTAAAAGGAGGCCTTAATATCCCTTATTTTGCTTATGGACCCCGCTGCCACGGGAGGGTAGGACAAAATATGTCATACAAGTTATTTCCATAAGCACGTATGACTATTTACGGAATGCATGCCTACATTATATTTATGTACTGGAGCTAGTTTTATATCGCCCTAGGTTATGACTGTTATATGATGAATATCATCCAACGAATCCATTGATCCAATGCCTCTGAATTTTCCATATATTGTTGTTGCTAAGTTATTACTTCACTCGTTACTGTTACACTTGCTACAAAATCATTGCTATCACTGTTACCGTTACTACTGTTGTGACAATTACTACCAAAACTATCATATTACTGTGTTACTGATCACTTTACTTTAGATATTTAATCTCCAAGTGTGGTTGAATTGACAACTCACTTGCTAATTGATACGTCTCCAACGTATCGACTTTTCCTCACGCTTTTCCTCCTGTTTTGGACCCTAATTTGCATGATTTGATTGAAACTAACCCCGGACTTACGCTGTTTTTGCAGAACTACTATGGTGTTGTTTTTGTGCAGAAATAAAAGTTCTCGGAAAGGAACGAAACCTCACAAGGACGTTCTATATCAATAATAAGAATTTCTGGAGCCAAGACCTGCCACAGAGGGGCAGCTGGGTCGGCACAACCCACCAGGGCGCGCCACCCTCTCCTAGCATGCCCAGGTGGGTTGTACCCACCTGGTGGCCCCGCAGATGACCCCCCTGATACTATAAAATCACATATTTCCAGGAAAAAATCAGGGAGAAAGAGTTATCGCGATGCATGAGACGGAGCCGCCACCAAGCCCTGTTCTTCCTTGGGAGGGCAGATCTGGAGTGCGTTTGGGGCTCCAGAGAGGGGGACCTTCGTTCTTCGTCATCACCAACCCTTCTCCATCGCCAATTCCACGATGCTCCCCGCCGGGAGTGAGTAATTCCTTCGTAGGCTCGCTGGTCGGTGAGGAGTTGGATGAGATTCATCATGTAATCGAGTTAGTTTTGTTAGGGCTTGATCCCTAGTATCCACTATGTTCTTAGATTGATGTTGCTATGACTTTGCTATGCTTAATGCTTGTCCCTTTGGGCTTGGGTGCCATGAACTCAGATCTAAACCATTTATGAATTCATCATTATATCCATGTTTTAGATCCGATCTTGCATAGGCACCTACTACGTATTATGGTCCGGCAACCCCGGAGTGACAACAACAGGGCCCACTCCCGGTGATGACCGTAGTTTGAGGAGTTCACGTATTCACTATGTGTTAATGCTTTGTACGGTTTCTCCATTAAAAGGAGGCCTTAATATCCCTTAGTTTCCAATATGGACCCCACTACCATAGGAGGGTAGGACAAAAGATGTCATGCAAGTTTTTTAAGAAAGCACGTATGACTATTTACGGAATACATGCCTACATTATATCGATGAACTGGAGCTAGTGTCATATCGCCCTAGGTTATAATTGTCACATGATGAATATCATTGAACAAGTCACTGATCCAATGCCTACGAATTTATCTTATATTGTTTCTGCTAAGTTACTACTGCTTTCATCACTGTTACACTTGCTACAAAATTATCGATATCATCGTTATCACATTTCCATCACCGTCACTATTATCAAAACTATCAAACTACTTTGCTACTGGTTACTTGCTGCAGATAATTAATCTTCGGGTGTGGTTGAATTGACAACTCAGCTGCTAATACCTTCAAATATTCTTTGGTTCCCCTTGTGTCTAATCTATAAATTTGGGTCGAATACTCTACCCTTCGAAAACTGTTGCGATCCCCTATACTTGTGGGTTATCAGGACCTCTTTCTGGCACCGTTGCCGGGGAGCATTGCATTATTTGTTGAGTCACTTGGGATTATTATCAATTTGTCTCTATGAAGAATTTGAAGGATCCTAAGACTAAGATATTTCCCTCAAAGACGAGGGGAGGTAAGGAACTGCCATCCAGTTCTGCATTAGATTAACCTTCTGTTTTGAGTAAACTTGCAACACCACCACATGCTATCATTTCTAATATGTCGTGAGTTATTGATGATGCTACTTCTATTATGAATGATGCTTATGATGATGCTAGTACCTTGCTTGATAATGATGATGTGCCACTTGGTGAATTTCTTGATGAACAAATTGCTAGAGTAATACAACATGATGTTGTTGAATCTGATGATGAGCTTGAAACTGAATCTCCTGAAACACCTGCTAGAACTAGCCGTCCTAGATATGAATTGCCTAAGGTATGGAAGGTTATGTTATGAATGAGGAGACAACTAGAGATATTCTTGCTTGTTAGGATAGAGATGATCTAGAGAAATTACTATGCAAGTATAAAGAAAAATCTCTGAATGCTAGAAGGAAATGTGATCCTAAGTTTGCTACTTCACCTATCTTTATTGATGACAAGGATTATGAATTCTCTGTCGACCCAGAGTTAATTACTTTGGTTGAATCTGATCCTTTCCATGGTCATGAAACTGAAACTGTTGTGGCACATCTTACTAAGTTGAATGATATAGCCAACCTTTTCACTCATGATGAGAGGACTCGCTATTACTTCATTCTCAACATTTCCTTTCTCATTAAAGGGTGATTATAAAGCTTGGTACGATACTCTTGCTCCTGGTTGTGTGCGTAGTCCCCAGGATATGCTTTATTACTTCTCTGAAAAATATTTTCCTGCTCATAAGAAACAAGCTGCTTTGCAGGAAATATTTAACTTTGTGCAAACTAAAGAACAAAGTCACCACAAGCTTGGGGGAGGCTTTGCCAGTTACTTAATGCTTTGCCTGATCATCCTCTTAAGAAAAATGAAATACTTGATATCTTCTATAATGGACTAACCGATTCTTCTAGGGACTTCCTAGATAGTTGTGCTGGTTGTGTTTTCAGGGAATGAACTATTGGACAAGATGAAGAATTATTGAATAACACATTGAAAAATTATGATGATTGGGCTCTTCCTGAACCACCGGCTAAACCCACTCCGAAGAAGAGGGGTATAATATATCTCAGTCCTGGAGATATGCAAGAGGCAAAGAAATCTATGAAGGAAAAAAGTATTAAAGCCGAGGATGTTAAAAAATTACCTCCTATTGAAGAAATACATGGGCTTAATACACCACAATGCCTAAGGTGGTAGAGGTAAATTCTCTTATGAAGTTCAATGAAAATGATAATCCTCACAATATGCACCCTAGTCAATGCCTTTATGAGTTTGAAAACTATATTAGAAAACAATATCACTTCAATGTAAATGTTATGAAACAGTTGAAATGTAATTCTGATATGATTGCTCGCTTGAGGGACTTGTTATTTAGAATCTCAAATGATGCTAGAGGTGTTGGAAAACATGCTTCTATGGTTCAAACTCATTTAGAATAGGTTGCTAAATCACAAAGAGAATTACTTGATGAAATGAATCATAATATGCATGACTTTGTTGTTAGAGTTGCAACTAGAGAAGGTAAAATGACTCAGGAACCACTTTATCCTGAGGGACACCCAAAAAGAATTGAACAAGATTCAAACAGAAATAACACTAGTGCACCTAGTCCTTCTAGAAAGAAAAGAAGAAGAAAATGATAGGAATTTCACACTTCTAGTGAACCCGAAATAGAAAAACCTCCCGATAATGAAAATGAAACTTCTATCTCCGATCTTTGAAACTCAATCTGGTAATGAACACTCACCTAGTGATAATAAAAAAGATAATGATGAGGTTCATGAAGACACTCAACCAAATAATGAAAAAGAACCAGATAACGATGTTGAGATAGAACCACCTGTTGATTTTGATAACCCACAACCCAAAAATAAAAGGTATGATAAAAGAGATTTTATTTATAGAAAACACAGTAAAGAAAGAGAACCGTGGGTTCAAAAACCTATGCCTTTTCCACCCAAGTCAACTAAAAAGAATGATGAGGAAGAATTTGAACGTTTTGCTAAAATGCTGAGGCCAGTCTTTTTGCGTACTCCACTGGTGATATCTTGAAAATGCCTCCTTATGCAAAAGTACATGAAAGACATCATCACAAATAAGAGAAAATCTGGAAGTCAAATCTCCACTATGCTTGCTAATTACACTTTTAAAGATGGAGTACCTAAAAACATGGAGATCCGGAATACCAACTATACCTTACTCTATCAAAAGGAATTATGTGAAACTGCGGTCTGTGATTTAGGAGCTGGTGTTAGTGATATTCCTTTCTCTTTATACAAAAGACTTGACTTGAATAAACTCATACCTACTAAAATATCTTTGCAAATGGTCGACAAGTCAATGTACCATACCTATCGGTATATGTGAGGATGTGCCCCTTGTTGTTGCTAATGTTACTATTTTGACCGACTTTGTTATACCTGAGATGCCCGAGGACGACAACATGTCGATTATCCTTGGTAGGCCCTTCTGGAATACTGCAGGGGCTATTATTGATTACAATAAAAGCAAGGTCACTTTTCATATTAATGGTAATGAGCATACGGTGCACTTTCCGAAGAAACAATTCCAAGTGAATGGTATTAATGTTATTGAAAAATCTCCGACAATCACTATTGGGAGTTTTCAAATACCTCTACCTACTATCAAAAGTAAATATGAAATACTTATTGTTGGGGAAAGGCATATCCCCATTGAGGTAACTTAGTGATTTATGAAAGTTTTTCAGTTTCATGCTAATCGAAAATGGTTGTTAATAAGACCTGATCAACCTTATTAATGAATCTTTTTTAGCGGTATGAATTTGATGAATTTAGTAAGCACTACCTTCTGTCCCTACTTTTTATTCTTTGTTTTTATTAGGTAAATAAAATAAAATGTCATGTTTTGTCTGTTTTCTGAATTTTCCGTGCAATATAAAATGACCCAAAAATATAAGTTCTCGGAATGCCCTGAAAATTGAACACGATTTTTTCTGAATATTTCTGAATTTTTGGTGCAAATAATAGCAGAGGGAGGTGCAGCAGGTGGGCACAACCCACCTGGGCGCTCCAGCACCCCCAAGCGTGCCCTGGTGGGTTGTGGTCCCCACGTGGCCCCCCTCACTTATCTGTTTAGCCCACATCATCACTTACCTCCAGAAAAAATTCTCCATTGCTCTCTCTCCCGTGTCCTTGAGCTCAAACCCGCGGATTTCGAAATCTTTGCTTGAAGCTCCATTTCCGAAACTGTTTCGGGTGATTGTTGCTTGGTATGTGGCTCCACCATTTGTCCAATTAGTTTTTGCTTTAGTGGTTTATACTTTGAATAATTACCTACTCTTGGTGCTGCTGTAGATGTGCTTGCGTGTTGAATTCTTAGTGTTCTGAGTAGTTCGAATGCTTGCTATGGCCTCTATGTATCCCTATGAGTAGTTGCTATCAATTTTATAAATTTTGTTGACAAATTTTTGTCGTCCCAAAAAAAATTATTTTCAGAAAATTGTACACGGACATGATGAACCTATTTAGAAGGAGTTCTTCCAGGAGGAGATCCTCAGGGGCATCTTCCAGTGACAGTTCTGCTCGCCGGTCTTATGTTGAACCAAGTGAAAGTTACACACGAGATGCCACCACCAAAACATGCTTATGGCCTTGCGATGATTATATGGTGCGTGTGGGCATCAAGGAGGAATTTGATCAATATGTTCACAATGCCGGTCCGGTCCCTACCTTTCAGATAAGTTTGAACAATGCCAACTTCTCAATACATCATTTGTTAAAGGATTTAAATATTTTCTGCGTGAGTCTAGGGTGTCGTTTATGCTTTATGATAATCCATTTACTATTCCACTGGAGAATTTTGCTTACCATTGCAAACTTCCATTTTGGGGTTTGCTTAATGAGCCACCAATGGCTGAGTTCGAGTCTTTCTTGACTAGCCTTTATTACGGTGAAAATAGTGGAGTGAGACAAGGAAGAATAAAGAGCATTCACTTTCGCGCAATTCAGTATTTTGCATTATTTAACGGGAAATGCATAGTACGCAAGCAAGACTGTAGCATACTTTGTGCGCCAGACTTGATCCTCATTCACACCACTCTCACTGGTGAAAGGAATTATAACCTTGGAGCGATTGTTGCACGTAGACTTCAGCATAACACTAACAGTGGCTAGTTCTATGGTGGAATTTACGCCACGCGATTAGCACGAGGGCTGGGTGTTTCACCTTTGCCCTTTGATCCTATCCTACCCACGTAGTATTTAGATTTTGACACTTTAAAAGAGCATAAGATTCTCAAGGGAAAGGTTGATAACTTCACTTGTAATCTATTGTTTAACCAAACATTGGTTGTGCACAGATATTTGCCTGCGCCTGCTCTTTTTGAGTATCACAGCAAGGGGAGATATTTTGTTTTTGAGAGCGAGGCCCGAGCTCACAACGCAACAGTGGTGGCAGCATAGCAGGCCGAGACATCCGCACTAGGAGCCTCCGTGAGCTACCACGCCGACTACTACCCTCCAGGCTACTGATTGATTACCAACTTAGGCCAAAAGCCTAAGCTTGGGGGAGTACATGTTTCTCACCGACATTATATTCATGTTCATGCATATCATTCTATTTGTCAATGTTCACACTTTTTCATTGTATGATACATGCTTAGATTTATTTTCTTGCTTTCTACTTGTGTGTTTGAAAAACTTTAGAAAAACCAAAAAAATTAGTTGTAGTGATCTCTCCCAAATAATAAAGCACAGATTGAGTCTGTCAGGTTCACCGTCGCGGAGTTTTTACACAAAGGTCCTTGTGGTTTTTAGGAATTAAACCCGAGGTTCATAATTAATCTGCTACGGAAAAGAAAAAAATGGTTCGCTGGAAAACAAAACGCCCGTACGCATCTGCCTCCTCGACCCCTCACCTGTGCCCAGTCGAGCCACGCCGCCGCCGCCACACCTCCGCCACCTCGCCCCGTGGCCGCCGCACCTCCACCAGATCGCCGCCATGGCCGCACCTCCGCCATCTTGCCTCCCCCTCCCCCACTCCATGTCCGCCTCCTTCTCCCCTCCACGTCCGCTTCCTTATCCTACCCCACAAGCATCTCGATGCTAGTGGTGGTGGAGCTGCCGTGCGGCTGAACGCCCCCACCCCGCGGACAGAGACGATGGTGCAAGCACCAGTGCTGATCCAGTAACCCCCAAGCCCCCAACCTTGCTTTTACCGGATCGGTTCCACCCTCCACTGCTCCTCCCAGTCTGATCCAAGACGACCGCACATCACTGGCTTCCCATGCGTGAGGTCCTGGCGACGAATCGGGCACCAAGTCCGAAGCGCAAGAAGGAGGCGCGCATATCCGCCAGTGCTGGGTCAGTAACATGGAAGTACGCCTCTTCTCCTCCCCTCTCAGTTTACAGTGGCCTGCGTAGATCAATCTGAGAAGCTGTTGTTATTGTTCTCAGGCAGCAATGCATAGGGGAATTGTTTGCTCCTCCTTTATGTGTTAAAACTTGGACCTCTTCATCAACGAATTCAACGAGGACGAGATTGAGCTGCGTCTGTGCTATTCTGTCCACCACAGCAAGTTAGGAATGCTTTAACTTTTTTCTGCCTATGTTGAACCATTCACTCTGCATTCTCATCCTTATTTCTTGATGTTGGGCAAGGCATTGTAGATATTAGATGAGTTGCTAACTTCAGAAGGCTTCAATTCTAACTAGAAGAAACTTTTCTCAGGAATATTCTATTAGTTTAGTGGTCAATCAACTGGTGATACAATAAAAGCTAGAAAGGGATGCAACTACTTTGGGATATATGCACTGGAAATATATGAACACTGTTGGCCCAAAATCACAGGGGGCACTAAATTGTTGGCCATTTGGCCTCATGATTTTTTAATAATAACCGTTCTACCATGAAATATTTCTTTAGCTAGCATTCCAACAGTACTCTATGTTGTAGTCATATATATATATCTGAATCATTTGATAATAAGAGTTTCCTCCTATACCATGCATTTGGTGTCGCGCTCCAGTGTGAAAATGTTCCATGGTGCACTTATCACTTTACATGTTCTTTATTGACAATTTTACATTATATTGAATTATAAGTTTAGTGCTTACTCTTTTGTTACTTGCAGGCAACATGAGCGTGCATGTCTGGGAGTTTGTAAGACAGCGTTGACCCTCTTCTATATATTTCTGCTCGCTGCCAGAAACCAAATAAATAGTCCTTCTATGTTGCCGCTCACTGATCGATGCTAAATAAATGACTTGTTCTCGAGTAGTATTTTCACTTTTTGATTCATATGCACTTTGAGGATATGGATGACACATTGGTTTGCTTCTTTCACTACTAAAATTCTGTCCACCATTAACTTATGGGCAAAGCTCCAGAGCCATGCCAACATGCCTGAGTAAATGCTTTTTGTGGCCTTCTGCAGCTTGATAAAAGCCTCTGACAATAGTTAGAGGCTTAGCGTGTCTATAATACTTCTGCTCCCAGGATGTGCCAGTTCACCAACAGGACGGAGACCATGCAACTTGGAACGACAATTTTAATTTTTGTGTTTTTGATAACATACACAACCATGGCATTTTCTTCTGGAATATTGTTGTTTTCACAATAATAAGTTTGATAATGTTAATAACCATGGAATTCTTACTATGATGCAGCAATGCACAGCTAGCTAGGTGCAGCTAATACAATAAGTTTTCTTTTCACTTCAGAATTCAGAGGAACTGGACGTTTATTTTACAGTTCAAACCAATTACTGGTCTCTTGCAAAATGATATTGTCTTGTGGTACGGTTATCAAAATATAATCTCACCATGGCCAAAGGTAAAATTCTTTGAGGGTATTAGTTTGTTTCATCCACCAAGTCAAACAACTGGTGGCATATGGAGATGAGATGGGCTTCTTGAACTCTTTATTTGGCAGTTCTCTTCTTGAATCCCCTCTCTGTTGTCATGAAATTTCAGCAACACAAATTTGTGATCTTGCCAGGTAATCATGTTGATTGAGAAAGAAATGTTACCCAGGACTATGTACTGTACTAATATTGAGAAAAAATGTATGTTTGTATCTCTTTCAGGTCCATGCTAGCTATTTCTTTGAACGGCATTCCGACAATATGTGCAAAAGGATGATGCCCATAAAGACTAAATATCTCTTTTGTAGGTGAAAAAATTGGTCTTCTGTGGGTTACAAACCAAAGCTTGCTTGCGTACACTATGGTGCTCCAGTTAAAGATGGACAACTATAATCTACTGTGATGAGTATACATCAGTTGCTGAATCCATTCTCTTGTGAATACTACCGTATCTCTCTCATCTCTTCTATTGAGTGAGCGTTTGCGATGGGACATGCAAGAACAAAGAGCATAAGAAATGTACAAATGAGCTATTGTAGAGCGGCTGACGATCAGATGATTTTGGGTCCGTGCTAGCTATTTATCATTTTGAAGCTATTCTTTCAGGACACATGATTACACTACATTACAAGTTGAAAAATGTGCAAAGTTGAAGTTGGTACTAAAGCAGATTGCTCTTTTTGATCTGCAAACAAATTTTAGTCATAATATGTGCCATTCAAGTAGAAACACAAACTAGGACGTACAAGATTTGTTTCTCCCATTGCGACGCACCATTGCGACGCACGGGCCCTTTTGCTAGTTTACTTTCTATGCATGCTTAGTAGTAATACTAAAAAGAAAATCCAAAAATATTTCTTTTGCTTGTTGGGAGCTTTCCCGTGTAAATAGTTTTTCTTGTTTTTTATTTTTATTTGCTTGTTGAGGAAAACCAAAAACTTCAAAAATATTTTAGTGTGTTTCTCTGAATTTCTTTTTCTTTTTATTCGAGTCTTACCGAGGAGAAGAACACGATGAAAATGTTGAGTGGCTCTCATAAGAATAACTGTTGAACTAATAAGAGCACATTTTACCTTGTCTTCTCCAGTTGAATAAAATGTTTGCAGATTCCATCTTAGTCCATGACACTCTAGCATTATTATTATTATTTTCATATCATTCGGTCGTGCGAGTGAAAGACAATAATGATGATATTTGATGAACTTGTCGTGGCAAAGAGAAACTGGTATGAACTCGACTTGTTCTATTTCTGTAAATATGTTTAACCTAGTATCCATGTTTGCAATGACAATTAGAGATTATAGTTTCTCATGCCATGCATAAGTAGTTGGGAGTTGATAATGAATTATCTTGGATATCAGCATAGCGTTAAAATGATTGTGATGTAGTATGGTGATATGGTATCCTCCTCTGAATGTTCGAGTGGCTTGACTTGGCACATGTTCATGCATGTAGTTGAATCAAAACCAACATATAGCCTCTATGTTATTTATGTTCATGGTGTCCATATCCTACTCATGCTAGTGTCCAATGTTACTTATGCATAATGCATGGTTATGATCGTTGTTTCTCTCTAGCCGGCCGCCTCTCAATCTTAATTGCTACCCTTCGCTTGTACTAAGTGCGAACTCTGCTCGTACATCAAAAACCTTGAACCCAAAGTTATTTCAGATGAGTCCACCATACCTACCTATATACGGTATTACCCCGTCACCCTAAGTAAAT
This sequence comes from Aegilops bicornis, assembly GCA_021605145.1. Taxonomy (NCBI): domain Eukaryota; kingdom Viridiplantae; phylum Streptophyta; class Magnoliopsida; order Poales; family Poaceae; genus Aegilops; species Aegilops bicornis. The sequence goes on from CM038670.1 coordinate 346,415,659, forward strand.
TTTCATTTGCCACCTCTAAAAACTTCTAAAAATTATCCTTTTTTGTGTGCCTGGATCATTCATGGAACGACAGGAGGTGGTCGGTATCTTCCATGCTAAGCGGGTTATTCTCAGGTCGAGTGTTTATTCACCCGCCGTCGCACGAGACAAGGGCAGTAATAGGGATTCCTAGTCCCGAACTAAAAAATGCAAATAATTAAACAAAACTCCCACAGAACTGTTGTTGGTATGGACGACACCCGTTGTTTCGGACAAGCCGTGGAATGTGATTGTTGGTGAAGGGGGAGTAAACTTTACTTTTATCGCTTGGGAACCGCCACTAGCATGCTTAGCATGGAAGATGATGATAACTGATGGTCGTGAAGTGAATAAGAAGGGTGCATGTCTCTGAATATCATTTATATCTGTTTTAAAAGCGAGCTCGCACCTCTGCAAATCACCGCTTCCCTCTGCGAAGGGACTTTCTATTTACTTTTATGTTGTGTCATCACCTTCTAAAACAAGCGCTTTAAATCGAGTAGAGCACAAATTGTCATGATTTATGCATTATGTATAGCTAATGTTTGGTGCATCATGACTGGATCTTTTCTACCATGGATTACAATGTTTAGTCGCTTCTTGAACTTTGGACGTGCTCTGCATTTATGTTTTGCGGTCTCAGAAAGTGTGGAACGACACCTATGGGATCACAAGAATCCCTACTACGGTTGTCGGGGGCGGGGTTGCGAGAAGAGTAAGGCTAGTAGACAGCACAAGCATCGTTTACCCAGGTTCGGGCCGCGGGGATGCGTAAAACCCTAGTCCTGCTTTGGTGGATGTATTTCATAGAGTTCTTGAGCTCTCGAACTAGCTGTGGTCAGTGCGTGGTTCAAAAGAGCCGAATCCTTCTCCAGTATGCCATGGGCCTCCTTTTATAGTTGAAAGGGGCTGCCACAGTGGCACACAGGAGGTGGAAAGGCATACAGTGTCCTGAGCTTATTGCTCGTATTATAGGACAAGACGCATTTAATGCGTAGCTTAGGTGTCCCCATGCTTTATTGGGGACGGGGGCGAGGCCCGTCCCGTCCGTCGCTGCTCCTCCTCGCTTTGACACGCGCCCTGGCCAGTGAGGCGTGAGGTGCCATGTATGCAGGCAGGCAGCTGAGGTGGCGTAGTGGCGGGGCCTTCATGAAGATCTGCATGCCGCCACGCAGGAGCTCAATGAGTTGGCCTGGGAGCTGCATGTTGCCACACAGTGCCCTCCCGGTGGTTGGGGTGGCATTTGCATGTGAACGGCGGTGGAAGCTTGGTTGGCGTGGGCTGGCGGTGGCCTCTGGCGTCATGGCGAGGGCCTTAGGGTGGCCCGGCAAGGGTCTTCTCCTGCGGCTTCGTTGTCGCCCCCGACAAGGACCTTGCTGGGTGCAGTGGCCTTCCTCGGCAAGGATCTTGCCGAGGATCGTCATCTTCTAATCCTCATCTGATCTTGAATATGTCTTCACAAAGATCTGCATGCCACCACAGAGGTGCCTTCCCGAGCCCTGGCCCCACGTGGATGATCACTACTGGAAACTGGGAATTTGCCATCAGCCAGCTCTTTGCCACCTGCTTATAAAAAACAGATGGCAAAGAACTGACAGACGGCAAAGAACATGGTTGCCATCAGCCAATTCTTTGCCATCTGCTAGTGGATGGCAAATAATCTTTGCCATCTGCCGAAGATGGCAAAGAGGTGGTAGGGTCCAAAGGTCAGAACGGCCTATCAACCCCACACCTTTGCCATCTGCCGCCAGATGGCAAAGAATCTTTCCGTCTGTTGGCGGATGGCAAAGAAGTGGGTGGGGCCCAATGGATGACGGCACAGAACGACCCAAGAGTTTCACCTCTTTGCCATCCGCTTACCGGCCGATGGCAAAGATATGGGCCTTTGCCATCCATTGGTCGATGGCAAAGAGGTCAAACTATCTCCTCCCCTCTCTTCTTCTAAAAAAAATTCTCCTCCCCTCTCTCCCAGCCCGGCCCCACCCCTCTCTCTCTCTCCCAGCCCGGCCCCACCCCTCTCTCTCTCCCCACCTCACCCACCTACCACCGTTGTCTAAAAAAACCCCACCCACCACCACACCACAAGGCTTGACCATGAACGACGCCAAGACCGGCTGGCCCGCCACCGCCAAAGACTGGCCACGGCCCACCTCTCCCGCCACATGCAGCCCTCCCCGCCCTCCTCGCCATCAACCCGCCCTGCGCCCGTCCCTCCACTGTTCCAGTCAAGGGCGCCGCCTCCCCAGCCCTCCCGGCCATCATGCATGCCTCATGCCCTCCCCACCACCGCAGCCCGCCCCTCCACCGAGCCAGGCCGCAGCGCCGCCCCCTTACCGCGGCCCTCCCCGCCACGGCGCCATCCAACGCAGATTATCTGGTACTTTTCTTTGTCAATTATTGTGCTAATAAGGACTATAAATTCTAGGGATTTTGATAGCAAGGTGTTGCAAAAACAAAAGTATTGAAAAACTACTGATATTACGGTGATGTAACATTAGGCGACTAGCTATTAGCACTGCATACAAGCATGTTTTCTAGATGTTGGTGGCTAGCCATTGCATCCGTGAATGCATCAACAGAAGAGCGTCACGCTCTACTGGCTGGCTGTATCATGCATAAGAACGCAGAGATCCATGCATCCAGGAAGCTGCGATCTATTGCAGCCCCATGCAGAGACATGCCATGACCTTCACTGCAAGCAATTTTTTGGCTGCTGTGTTTGTGCTATGTTTCTTCAGATTTCTGCAGTGAATAGCTACAGATTTTCCTCAAGTGTAATCTAGTGATTGTAATTTGCTGGTATGTGTGAAATCTGAATATATGAAACTGAACCAAGTTATGTGCTATCTGTACTATCTGAAATATGAAGTTTTTGACATATTAGCAAAAGTTATAGAATTGTCTGTCACACTGCATATAGCTACAAAATTGAACAAAAAGCTACAGAATTTCCAAGTCAGTGTGCCTAGATCCCCCAAATATGTAATGTAACATAAGCATCCATCCAAGTCTAGCTTTGATTACATAAACCTGACATTTACAAGTCAGTTTTCAAAAAGATGTAAACTTTTCATTCACAAAAAAAGCCTTCCGACACAGGATTTTCTTCAATAATTGCCACTGGCAGTGAAGTACTCCATGAACCTGCCCCCTGCTGAACCTGATCCCCTCGTTACTGGCAGCTTCTCTCCGTTGTTAGCAGCAGCTAGTTGTGAGGCAACTTCTTCTATGTCAAACCCATGAAAAGGATCATGTGCTTGGAATACAACATGCGAACCCGTTGTTGTATCTACTTCAGCTTGAACATGAACATGTGTTGCTTCATCTTGAACATGAACTCATGTTGCTTCGGCTTGACCATAAACTGGTGTTTCTTCAACTTGAGCATGGGTTGGTCCTTCTTCAAATATTCTTCTATTACTCTGAACAACCAGTACAAGCACTCAAAGTTGTGTTAACAAGCAGAAATATATGCTAATTACATTTATGAATATGTTAATTACCTTGTGCTTGTTTTTCCTTATTGCCAAATCTGCTCTCGGTGGTGTGGAACAACTGGTATACTTGTGTGGAACAACTGGTATACTTGTGACCAGGTCTGTGGCAATTCGAGCATGTCATCGTTGTCATCCTATGTCTAGAACCTGGTTGAGGCACCTCATGCACCCCCTTCCTTCTGCTCTTCTTAGGTCTTTCAGGGTGTCTAGTAAAAATTGGTGGGTCAATATCTGGTGTTTCAGTCTTTGCCCAGCTATCTTTGCTAGGAACAGGATATATAATATTGTTGTAGGCAACCTGGTACATAGGCCTTTTGAAGAATGCACCCATATAATCTTCAGGATGCTCTTTTTTCTTATAAATGCATGACACTGCATGTTTGCATGGCACGCCATTAATGTCCCACCTTCTACATCCACATGTATTAGCATCGACATTAACAACATATGTTTTCAATCCAGAAGTAACTTGCCACAACCCTTTACCTGCACATACTGGCCTACAATGTTTTGCCCTTGTCTTCTCAAGTTCCAACTTCTCTTCATAGTTTCGTGTGATCTCCCAGTTTGAATTAGCGAGCCCCTCTCTGTTGCTGTTGTATCCGACCATTAGCTTTGTCCTAATGTTGTCTATCATGGTTTGAATGGGCTTGTCTCTAGTTTCCAGGATATACTTGTTGAATACTTCACTTAAGTTGCTCACCACTAAATAAGTTTTGCAATTTGTGTCCATGGCATGCCTTGCCCAATGCCTAGGTGGAATTTTGGATAACCATTCCCATGCACTTTCGCTCTCACACTTCAAGTCACTAAATAGACACTCCCTATTTATTTGTGAATTATGAGTTAGGTCATATATTTTTCCAATTTTGTTATGAAAAACATCATATATATTTGCGTTGATTGGGTGGATTTAAATGTGCAGTTGTTTCATCGCTGTGAGGGTCTGGTGTTCAATGACCTCCCTGCGCTCGATTTAGCTCCACCCTGCTGCGTTCGTGGGTGAGCACAAATGACATCTCCTCCTCTCCCCCTTCATTTGCTCTGTTCCGGTCTTCGTGCCGATGAAACTTGCTAGCTATAGGTGTATTCAATCATCAGTATGCGTGGCCACTATGCGTATCCCGTTCGAAAGGGTTACATCTATAAATATGCATTCATTTGCATATTTATAACCGTAATTCTTTCAAATTGTCCAACGTTATCCATGGACAGCCCGAGTATGTGTAGATTGGGTTCGTTTTCCCATATGCTCTACTCCGGATCCGATGCGAAATTTCGTCGGTGCCTCTCTGTTGTTCTCCGGGTACACATCCTCTGCTTATTGCCAAGACGTGTATCGGGAGAATAGCGGGAGGTGCCAGCCAAATTTTGTGTCGGATCCGGAGCAGAGCATGGGAAAACGAACCCAATCTACACATACTCGGGTGGGATTAGGACCTATCTTTACCTATTAGCGTCTAGGTTGCATGGATGTAATGAAACTGAGAAACTCTATTAACTGATGAATATGGTTTGCTGAGTTATGTATGTATTTCTTGTGTGTCCAGTAGCTAGGCAAGATGAGTGATCGTGCGTGGATGTACACCGGTCACCCTAGTCAGAAAGACATGCCCCTGAATGGATGACAAAAACCAAGGGGTTTATCGAGCCGCATTTGCAAATGGAATGAAAACAACCTGGTGCCCTGTGTCGAAAAGTCGACAACTATCGTAAGATGTCGAGTTTGAAATGATCAAACACACTGCAAGTGGGGTTTTACGCCCGGTTATACGATGTGGACATTTCATGGTGAGTCGCCCAACATTCCAGAGTCGAGGAGGGCCGCCGTCGCACCGACGAGCATGGTACCGGATGGAAGACATGGTGCAAGACTTTGATGATGCTCGGGATTCGGACGATGAGATGGAGGAATCTGCAAAGGCCTTCAATGATATGTTGGAGTCTACGGCGTCCTCTCCATGAGCACACCGAGCTTTGTCACTGGATGCCATCGCACAAGTAATGGCTCAAGGCTCAATTCAACTTGGGCGAGAGAATGCTATGACGCGATAGTGACACTATTTGGACGCTTTCTACCCAAAGGCCATATAATGCACCGCAAACTCGTACCGGTCGGACAAAATCCTCCGTGTACTTAAGATGCCCTATGAGAATATAGATGCATGTGAGAATGGATGTGCCTTATTTAGGCTCCAGTATGCGGACTTGAACTATTTTCCCATTTGCAAGTCTTCCAGGTATGTTGTGGTAGACAACGGTATGGGTGAGAAGAGTCAGACCAAAATCCCCATTAACGTTCTTCGGTATATGCCAATCATACCAAGACTTCAACGTATATTCATGGTCGAAGAGACGGCCAGACAGATGACATGGCACAAATTGGGCAAAAGAACCAAACGGGATGCAGATAGGAATCTGATGATGGTACACACATCGGATGGTGCTGCATGGAAACACTTCGATGCATTGCATGTTGAAAAAGCGGCAGATCCAAGGAATCCTCGAGTAGTCGTCGGCACGGATGGGTTCAACGTGTTTGGTATGATGGCAGCCCAATACAGTTGTTGGCCTGTATTTGTAATTCCACTCAATCTCCCCCCCCCCCCCCCCCGAACAGATTATGCAAAGAAAGAACATTTTCCTGACGTTGATAATTCCGGGGCCCAACTATCGGCGGAAGAATATGAATGTGTACATGCAGCCGTTTAAGGATGAACTGCAAGAAGCTTGGGATAATGGGATCAAGACATACGACACCGCTACAAAAACAACTTCCTAATGCGTGTGTGGTACATGTACTCGATGCATGACTTGCCGGCGTATGCACTATTCGTTGGCTGGTGTGTGCATGGAAGGTCATTGGTTCCAGCCGAAAGAGACTAGAAGGACTCATGAACATCTAGGGCTAGTCGAAATCAAACAAAGCACCCATTTTGATGTTCCCGATGTCTATATTACGGCTCAACAGGCAACCCAAGTTTTCTATCTACCGTGGGCCTGCCAAAGTGATCCAAATCTCGAAGGTTGGGATGTCGTTTATGAAGTGCCGCCACGTGTTAGACCACCTCCCCCCAATGAAGAGGATTATGAACCTCACATTAATCCAGACACATATGAAGGAGAATTGTTCCAAGAAACACGTCTTTCAAAAAGCGTTTCAAGAACCGGGCTCACCTCATAACATTCAAGTAGATAGCGGCCTTTGAATCCGAGCTGGCGGGAACAAGAAGAGCCGGAACAAGAAGAGGTTCTTCTGCGGATGACACATCAATGCTTGACCAATTACATGCAGGAGGCCTTCCAGATGTTGATGAATTTATTGATGATGATGATGATGAGCACGTCATTACTGATAGTGATGAGGATGATGCATTTATTGACCCCAAAGCATATATAGACGATGATGATGCATTTATTAATGATGACGATGAAGATTAATATTATTGTTCATGTCAGGTATTCCATTATTATTATATACATATATATTATTAATTAGTTCAAGTTTTAACCTAGCTAGCTCTAAAATGAGCTATACTTAGCATTTATTCCTCCAAAATGAATTTGTGTACTTAGCTAGCTCAAAAATGACATAACAACCTTAATTAGCTCAAAAATGACTTTAACCTAGGATAGCTCTAAAATGAGCTATACTTAGCATTTATTCCTCTAAAATGAATTTATATACATAGTATTATTCATGTCAGGTATTCATTTTTTTATGTTGTACTAATTTCGTTTACTCTTTGTCATTCAGTGTTGACAGATGGTGGGCGTGGTCGAGAGCGCTCGGGGCTCCTACCTCGGCGTGGTGGGAGGGTAGTTCCATTCCCCCATAGCCTCCGGGAGAGCGCTAGATCTCAGCTTGCAGAGTCCAGTGACGGTCGCTTCTTCTTCGGGCCGGGAGAGGTCGGGGGGGTAAGAAGAAGGAGAAGGCTTCTAGAGGTGGGCGTGGCGTCGGGACAGGTAGGAAGGTCACACGCCTTCCTCGCCGCCACCCCCCAGGTGAGTCACCCGACCACTGTGGCTGCTTTCGAGATTGAACCATCTGAGGTGGACCCGTCTCGGACTCCACTCCACAAGCCTCCGGTCGACGAGCCTATGGCAGACGCGTCTACGGCCGACGAGCCTCGGGCCGACGACGAGCCTCGGGCCGCCGAGCCTCGGGCTGCCGAGTCTTCGCCCCACGAGACTCCGGAGCTCAGACGGGGTCACGCTGAGTCGGAGCCGAGCCCATGGGAGGACTGGACGGAGTCAAGTGCACATGGTTGTGTTCAGGTGGAGACTATAGTCCCGATAGCTATAGCGAGGGTGAGTGGGTTGAGGCGCAAAGTCTACCAAGTGGTCGTACAAAGCTCCCGCCCACCCCGGCGACCCCCGACCAGAGGTGGTTGATTGCGCCTAACGGGGAGAAGTAAGTGCATTTACTCTTTTTTAACCTTTTGCCTTGACGTTTCTTCGAATATCTAATGCGTTGGCCTTGTCATACTGCAGTTCTTGGACACACAAAGATGGTGTCCGCAGCCCAACACTGTCCTTGGTGTGATTTTTTTGATGCTTCCCGGGGTGGGTCACGTTGCCGGTGAGGGCCGGGTTCGAGCTAGGAATGACACAGGAGCACTACTTAGCTGCCCTGCCCCGCCAGAGCATAGGGTCGGCGATGTCGAGTGCGACACGGTGGCCGACATTGTGATCGCCACGTTTTGGGTAATTTCTCCTTTGCCATTTACGTTGTGTTTTCTTCTTTGATTGCATACCTTCTACATGTGTTTTCTTGTTTGATTGCAGACCTTCTAATCTGTGTTTTCTTGTTTGATTGTAGACCTTCTCTGGTGTCGAGGACAGGAGGAGGCCGCTGCTCGGGTTATCGACGCCGAGTGCAGGCGCCTACTTGGAAACTTTCGGCACGAGGCTCGGACACAGGCTGTTCGAGACTACTTAGCACAGACTGGTATTAGGAAGAGAAAAGAGAAGTGCCGGGACAAGTATCTGAGTAAGGAGAAGTACATGAAGGTAATTACCTATTCTTAAGGCCTTGTACTTAGTTTCCTTGATTTGATTCGTAGGCGTAGCGCTCAAATTTCTCTTGCTTAACTTAGGTGCCCCGAGATGGTGTGCGAGACAAGATGGACTGCTGGGAGGTGTTGGTGGATGAGTGGTGCTCTCCCCAATGGCGCGTCGCCCACAACATAGCAAAGGAGAAGCATTTCAAAATGAAAGGTGTGCCACACCATCTAGGCAGCGTCGACCTACATGGGTATGGGAAAAACTAGGTATGTGTGGTTTGCTTCATGATTCATGCAAATTCATTCTTTGTGCTAGCTTGATTCCTTAACTAATACTCTGTTCCTCTCTTTTAGTCAAAACAGAACAAGGCTCCAGTGCCAGAGCTGTTAGACCTCTATGGCATGTCCAATATTGCACCGTACAAGAAGGCCAAGGCATTCTCTGAGTCTGACCTCGAAAATGCAAAGAACTTCAAAGAACGAGGCCTCCCACCACAAGATGGTTCGAAGACGTTAAGCGGGGAAGGCGAGGAAAGGGCGGACTTTAACCCGAGCCGGTCTCTTGATCCAGAGCTGGTGATGATATCTGGTGGCGGGAGGTCCCATGGCTCGTTAGCCATTGGTAATGGATCGATACGTTGTAGTAGCACTCTCCGCAGATCAAGAAGCGCGGACCAACTCGATCACGAGATACCGCCTGCTTACTTACCGGTGGAAATCGAATTCGAGGTTTGTTATCACGGACTCAGAGCCTTTCCTCCATTACATTGTGTTTGCGGCCGTCGATGATTACAATGCTAACAAGTGGTGTTGCAGGCTGCTATTGAGGCAGAGAGTGAAGACCTGTGCTGCTTTTGAGGAGAGGGACCGGCAGTTGGCGGAGAGGGACCGGCGGCGGAGAGAGGGACAGGAGTATGAGGAGAGGGCGGCTAGGCTGTTGGAGGAGGAGAGGAACCGAACGACTCGGCTAACCGGGCCATGTCTGAGCTCTTCGTGGTAAGTTTCTTACGCATATTAGCTAAATCATGCACGCAATGTTCCTTTCATTAGTAACTAATATGGTGACTCGTCAAAACCAAATGTGCGATCCATGTGCGAGAAGAACGGCCAGACCCTCCGCCGATGCCGATCATTGCTCCGGCGAACGGTGAGTTTCATTTGAGCGGTCATTAGTTACTAGTCTTCACATTTGAGTTGCATCATGCTAACGATACATTGGAAATAATCTTTGGTGCGGCGTAACTCCCGACAAGCATCGACCGATCCTTCTCAAATGCACGCCCTTTGGCGCGACCGGTCCTACACCTACACCTACACCTCCGTGATGACGGTAATTTCCCAAGTGTTTTGCTTAATAGAGTTTTGTTGTGATGCCATGTTGTATCTACACATATCGTGCATAATGTGTGTATGTTTGAAATGCATTGTATGTGTGGGATTCGACACCTAGTCGTGTGCCTTTGGTAGCCTTCCATACAGGAAATGCCTCCTAGTGCTTCCATCGAGCCATGGTAGTTAAACTCTTTGCTCCGAACACATGGATTGACCGGCATGTGTCCTTCTTTGCTCCTCGTGTCTGTCCCTACGGGAAATGTCACGCGGTGTATCACCAAAGTCCTTGTTGCTTGCTATGACTTGGTTGCACTTGCGATGGTGACACATGCATTCTTTGGGTCATGTATGCACATCCTTGACGTTTGTGCCACCTTGGTTCTATGACTAGTCATGTCGGCCGGGTTCTCGCCATATGGATACTAGCGACATAATCATATACTTAGCATTTTTTTCCTCCAAAATGACTCAATATGCTTAGCTAGCTCAAAAATGACATAATAAGCTTAATTAGCTCCAAAATGACATATTTAATCTAGGATAGCTCTAAAATGACCTATACTTGGCATTTTTCCTCCAAAATGACTTAATATGCTTAGCTAGCTTAAAAATGTCATATTTAACCTAGGATAGCTCTAAAATGACCTATACTTAGCATCTTTTCCTCCAAAATGACTTAATATGCTTAGCTAGCTCTAAAATGATATAATATGCTTAAGAAATGACATATTTTAGGTCCTAAATGACTTCATATGCTTAGCTAGCTCCTAAATGACATAATAACCTTACTTAGCTTCAAAATGACCTATTCAACCTAGCCTAGCTCTAAAATGACCTATACTTAGCATTTTTCCTCCAAAATGACTTAATATGCTTAGCTAGCTCAAAAATTACATAATAAGCTTAATTAGCTCCAAAATGACCTATTTAACCTAGGATAGCTCTAAAATGACCTATACTTAGCATTTTTTCCTCCAAAATGATTTAATATGCTTAGCTAGCTTCAGAATGACCTATACTTAGAATCTTTTCCTCCAAAATTAGTTAATATGCTTAACTAGCTCTAAAATGACATAATATGCTTCAGAAATGACATAGTTTAGCTCCTAAATGACTTCACATGCTTAGCTAGCTAAAAAATGACATAATAAGCTTAATTAGCTCCAAAATGACATATTTAACCTAGGATAGCTCTAAAATGACCTATACTTAGCAATTTTCTCCAAAATGACTTAATATGCTTAGCTAGCTTAAAAATGACCTATTTAACCTAGGATAGCTCTAAAATGACCTATACTTAGCATCTTTTCCTCCAAAATGATTTAATATGCTTAGCTAGCTCTAAAATGATATAATATGCTTGAGAAATGACATATTTTAGGTCCTAAATGACTTCATATGCTTAGCTAGCTCCAAAATGGCATAATAACCTTACTTAGCTTCAAAATGACCTATTCAACCTAGGCTAGCTCTAAAATGACCTATACTTAGCATTTTTTTCCTCCAAAATGACTTAATATGCTTAGCTAGCTGAAAAATTACATAATAAGCTTAATTAGCTCCAAAATGACCAATTTAACCTAGGATAGCTCTAAAATGACCTATACTTAGCATTTTTTCCTCCAAAATGACTTAATATGCTTAGTTAGCTTCAAAATGACCTATACTTAGAATCTTTTCCTCCAAAATTAGTTAATATGCTTAACTAGCTCTAAAATGACATAATATGCTTAAGAAATGACATAGTTTAGCTCCTAAATGACTTCACATGCTTAGCCAGCTCCAAAATGACATAATAAGCTTAATTAGCTCCAAAATGACATATTTAACCCATGATAGCTCTAAAATGACCTATACTTAGCATTTTTTCCTCCAAAATGACTTAATATGCTTAGCTAGCTTAAAAATGACCTATTTAACCTAGGATGGCTCTAAAATGACCTATACTTAGCATCTTTTCCTCCAAAATGACTTAATATGCTTAGCTAACTCTAAAATGACATAATATGCTTAAGAAATGACATATTTTAGCTCCTAAATGACTTCACATGCTTAGCTAGCTCCAAAATGACATAATAAACTTACTTAGCTCTAGAATGACCTTAGCATGTTTTACACCAAAATGACTTAGTATGCTTAGCTAGCTCAAAAATTACATGATAACCATACTTAGCTCCAAAATGACCTATTTTACAGATATAAGTTGCATCATAATAATCTTCACATTTTAGTTGCATCATAATAATCTTCTTCTTCTAGTCTTCTTCTTCTAACTTTCTTCTTTCCCATTTGCTGATTTGCTTAAGATCACGGAAGCTTGGGTTGATGGAGTGCTTGTATTTAGTTTTTGTTTTGACCTTGTGAAACTTGCTACCTATGAATGAAACTGCGTAATATTGATGAAACTATGTATATGTACGCATGAAACTTGCTACTATTGGTAACATGTGTTGGATACATATGTGTTCATGACTATTGGTAATATGTGTTGAATATGCTATATTGGTCATATAAATATATTTGTGTTTGATTTCTGTGAAAATGAATTGATATAAGAAAAAATAAAATTAAATGGGGCAATATAGTCACTTTGCCATCTGTTGGCAGATGGCAAAGAGCTTTGCCATCAGCTGGCAGATGGCAAAGAGGCCACGTGTCATCTACATGTAAAATTTGGGCTGGCCTATTTGGGCTCTTTGCCATCTGATAGCAGATGGCAAACCTCTTTGCCATCTGCTGGCAGACGGCAAAGCATGCAACCTTTATCATCTGCTGGCAGACGGCAAAGAATTCAGCCTTTGCCATCTGCTGGCAGACGGCAAACAGCCTGCGGCCTTTGCCATCTACTGGCAGACGGCAAACAGCCTGCAGCCTTTGCTATCTGCTGGCAGACGGCAAACAGCCTGCAGCCTTTGCCATCTGCTGGCAGATGGCAAAGTATGCCGTTAGCCTTCTAACGGGGCTAACCCCGTTAAGAGGCTTTGCCATCTTCCAGCAGATGGCAAAGCCACAGTTTTGCCATCAGCCAAGAGATTTACAAAGAAGCCTTTACCGCAGGGTTTCGTATAAACTGCTTGTGCCATCTGGCGGGCAGATGGCAAAGCCTTTGCCATCCGCCGACCATGCCTTTGCCATCTGCCATGGCAGATGGCAAAGTGCCAGATTCCAGTAGTGGATGGCGTCGGGGACCATGGGCTCAAGGGTGGCTCGCTCTGTTGGTGTGGGGCGAGCTGTCCCGGCAAGGGTCTTGCTGGGGGAACCTGCTTCGTCCCTCTTCTCTTTGTGGTCTTGGCCTTGGCGTTGCTCTTATTATCTTGGGCTTCGGTCTTACCTTGGATCACCTCCCCTGTTCTGCTTGGCGTGACCGTAGGCGCGGCTTCGACTGCCCGTGCACAGGTAAAGGGGTACAAAAATGCACCCCTCTTTTTGTGCACCGATAGGAGCCCACGGGCCTGGGCCACACATAAGCGCGAGACGTTGTTGGGCCAGGCCTAAAACGGTGCGCGGGCAGGCGGGGCGGTTTTTACCGTGGTAAGACATTTCGCGCGCTGCGCTTCCCACGACCCCCGCGCGGGGCGCGGCATGGAGGGGTGTGCGTGACGTGGGCGGCGTGCGTGGGACGGTTTCCACATGCATGCGTCACATCCGAGTAAAGAGGCGGCTCGCGCCTTCCCCGTAAAAAGAAGGAGGCGTGGAGGCGCGGCTCATTTAGTGAACGGGGCCGGGTCGCGGTCTTCAAGGCATCCACTCCCCACGATCACGGCGTGGGGAGAGGTCGCTTCACCCGTCCCCTCGGTTCTGCACGCCCGCCACGCGTCCCTCATGCGCCTGGGTGGTAAGCGGTGGAGGCGGGAAACCAGGCCGTCGCTGGTTGGGGCGGTGGGTCGGTCCTGATTCCCTGCGCCTCTGGTGGCTGGATTTGCCGAGCGGGGTGGCCGAGCCCCGACCCCGCCTCTTTGTAAAGAGGCGGAAGGGGGGATGGCGCCCCGCACCCTTCTGTTATCTATCCTCTCTTGCTTCTGCTTCTCCCTTTCACTCGCCATGGAGAAGGGGAATCCTGGTCCATCGATGGTGGCGGCGTGGGTCGCCGCTCGACAGCGCGTCCCTCCTCCTCCTGAGCCCGCAGTGGTGAAACCGGCCGTGAGGGGAAGCGGGAGGGGGAGAGGACGTGGGCAGAGGCCGGGGCAGAGGCTGTAGTGCTCGGGGAAGAGGAGGATGGGGCGGGGTGCCGACCTTGCCCCCGCCAATGATGCCCTTCCCGATGGAGGGCCACGTTGAAGACCAGCCTTGCGAGTTCTTCATCAGGCTGCGCCGGCCTCCGTATCATCATCTTCGTCTCCCCGCCCTGTTTGCTCGGGTGATGGAGCATGACCCGCCCTAGACCCTCAGGTTGCACATGAGGGGCTGTGGGAACGGGGGCACGCGGGTCGACGTCGACTTCTCGGCTCCTCGGTTTATGTACCTCCGCCGTGGATGGAAGACGTTCGCTCGCATCCATAGCCTGACGGTGGGGCTCATCCTTTACTTCAAATTAATGGAGGACGGCCTGCTCTCTGTCAAGGTCTTCGGAGAGTTTGGAACTCGCCTGAAGTGCTGCGTGGAGAGCTCCTCCGATGGAGATTCCGACGATGGAAGCTCTTCCTCGAGCGAAAGTGATGAGGAGGACAGCGGGGCAGATGACGGGGATGAGTCCGACAAGGCGTCGGATGCCCCGCGCCTGGGCGGGTGCGGCAACAGCATCTGCACTGGCCGCTCCTCCTGTAGGGCTTTGCCGGGGGTGGGGCCAGCTCCTTGAACTTCTCGGGGCCGTCTCCTTGGGCGACTGGCGTTGGGAGGCTGCGGAAGAGGAAGAGGGCGGGCGGCAAGGCCGTCAATTCGGAGTACGCGGGTACCGACGCCTTCGTCTCGTATTGCCGGTCCTGCCGCCTCATCTTCCAGCACCTTTCCCAGCACCATCATCACCGGCCTACCCGTGGGCGGCCACCGAGGTGTTCTCTTGGTGCTTTCTGATGCTCATAGCTCGCCTAGGCGCCCCTTCTGTCCTCTCGCCTCCTTGACCTGCCTCCTGAGGAGAGGGACAAGAAAGGGATCATGGGCACCTTATCTCTTTTTTTAGTCTGTAAGCCTACGGGCCTTGTTAAATTTAAAGCTTGTAATCACCTTTGTTCATGTTTTTCATTTCGTAGGAACTGTACCTGTATGGGATGTTTTTAATGAAAAAGGGATGCTTGCCGGGTTTTTCGTTCATGGGTAAGTCCCGCGACAAGCAGCGAATCCTTGTTATTGTTTAAGATAAATGTTTTTCGCCAGCAACAGGCCTTGCCGTCCCCCCACTCCACTCGACCGTTCTCGCGCTCTTGGCGGAGGTAGGGATGAAGTGGGCTTTAGGCCCCTCGTTGTACCTCCTTGCCGCCGCGGCTACAACCAAATCCGGACCCAGGAAATAATCCTTAGGTATAGGAAAAAGGGGAGCACAGCAGCCTAGAGATAAAAACGAGGTTTCACATGCCACAGTCCTGTTCCGAAATGCATGACAGACGATAAAAGACTTATCTGGATCCGCAGCCCCCGGCAACCTTGTCTTGCCGCGGTTGGATCCCCGTATTTGCAGCCCCCGGCAACCTTGTCTTGCCGCGGTTGGATCCCCGTATTTGCAGCCCCCGGCAACTCTGGTTTGCCGGGGTCGGAATGCCATTCCGTTTTCTTTCTTCCAAGTAGCTCAGCAAAAGTGCTCATATGCCCTGCGAACCAAAAGAGGACAGAAGAGAAACAGATAGACACGCACTCGACCTCTAAGCTAGGGGTTAGTCGCTGCTGAGCACTATCAACCCTAACCAAGGAAGAGGCTCGACCTAGCATGCATGCTATGACTTAGGATGCCAGTGCTTCATTTATTTATGCTCAGGGTCTACGCCTGGCTTTGTACAAAAGGTCACATGCCTTGCCAGCAAAGCTTGTACAAAAGGTGGCTTGCCAGGAGGCCCGACAAGCCGCCCCTTACGGGTAAAACTTGCCAAGATGCTCGATGTTCCAGGATTTGCTCACTGGGACAGCATCCTCGGTCTCCAGGAGGACTGCGCCGGGCCTGGTGACTCGTATTACCCGATAAGGGCCTTCCCACTTCAGCGTCAACTTGTTGGAATTCTTGGCTGACTGAACGCGCCGAAGAACAAAGTCGCCTTCCTCAAAGCTTCGGGCATGAACCTTGCGACTATGGTAGCGGCACAAGGCTTGCTGGTAGCGTGCTGCTCTCACAACCGCCCGAAGACGATCTTCCTCAAGGAGCGTTGCGTCACCTTGGCGCAACTGCTCTTGCTCAAGCTCATTATAAGCGAGCACTCGAGGTGACCCGTATATGAGTTCCGTGGGGAGAACTGCTTCTGCCCCGTATACCAGGGCAAAAGGTGTTTGGGTGGTGGCTCGATTTGGCGTCGTCCTGATCGACCAAAGAACCGCCGGCAAATCATCAATCCAGCGCCTCGCAACACTTCAGCATTTTCCCTCTCCGCTTGGTCGTTGCTCCGTGGATGTGCCACGGAAGCAAAACAGACCTTGCTACCGAGGTCTTGAATGTACTGCATGAAGGCGTGGCTTGTGAACTGCGTGCCATTGTCAGTGATGACTCTGTTTGGCACACCAAAACGGCAGATCAGTCCCTTGAAGAACTTGACGGCTGACTGAGCAGTCACCTTTCTCGCTGCTTCCACTTCCGGCCACTTTGTGAACTTGTCGATTGCAACATACAAGTACTCAAAGCCCTCGACAGCGCGGGGGAAAGGGCCCAGTATATCGAGCCCCCAGACCAAAAATGGTCAGGAGAGAGGGATTGTTTGAAGGGCTTGAGCTGGTTGATGAAGCTTCTTTGAATGGAACTGGCACACTTCACACTTGGTTACTAGCGCCGTCGCATCCTGGAGGGCGGTGGGCCAGAAGAAACCTTGCCGGAACGCCTTTCTGGCAAGGGCCCTCGACCCTATGTGGGAGCCACATATGCCTCCATGTATCTCCGCCAACAGCTCCAGTCCTTCCTCCACGGGGATGCACTTTAGTTTCACACCGTTCGGCCTTCTCCTCGCATGCAGACGTCATCGACGAACTGGTACAGGGCGGACCGACGGGCTACTTTCTCCGCTTCTTCCTGCTCCTCAGGAAGCTCCCCTGTTTGGAGGAATTGGACGGTATGTTGTGCCCATGCCGGAGCCTGGGGCTCGACGGCAAGGACCAAAGGCATCTCTTCCGCCATGGGAGCGGCTGTCTCTACGGCCATGGGAGCGGCTGTCTCTACGGCCAGTTGCTCTTGGGCAGGCTCAGCGTCCGCGGCAGCACCCTTGCCGGCAGCCCCAGGGGGCTCGGTAGGAAAGTACTTGTCGGGACCTGATTTCCTCCGCTTGTTCTGCCCCGCTGATGGTTCGACGGATGGTTGAGTTAACCGGAGCAAAAAGGTACCTGGTTCCACAGGTAGCTTGAATGCGGCACGCTTCGACATGTAATCGGCGATGTCATTCTCCGCTCGGGGGACGTGCTCCGCCTGGATACCGTCAAAGCGTTCCTCCAGCTTCCTCACCTCATCTACGTAAGCTTACATCAATGGGCTCTGATAATCCTTGTTGACCTGTCTGACAACGAGCTGTGAGTCACCCCTGACGATGAGCTTCTTAACCCCGAGGTCTGCCGCGATCCTGAGACCGGCAAGCAATCCCTCGTACTCAGCAGTGTTGTTGGTGGACATATCCTTGGGGAAGTGCATCTGGATCACGTACTTGAGGTGCTCTCCGGTGGGTGCGATTTGCAGCACACCGGCGCCGGCGCCTTGCAGCGAGAAAGCCCCATCAAAGTACATGATCCAGTCGCGGTCTGCTTCCTTGCCGGGGAGAGTGGTCTCCTGGATTTCTTCGTCAGGCGTCGAGGTCCATTCTGCAATGAACTTCGCCAAGACTCTGCTCTGAAGTGTCGAGGTGCTTTCAAACATTAAACCAAAGCTTGACAATTCCAAGGACCATTCCACAATCCTTCTAGTAGCGCATCTGGGTTATGCAGTATTCGTTGTAATGGGAGGCGGGTGATGACAGTGATCTCGTGGGCTTGGAAGTAATGACGCAGCTTCCTCGAGGCCATAAGGAGGCCGAAGAGCAACTTCTGCACACCAGAGTACCTCCATCTAGCTCCCTACAAGAGGGAGCTGACAAACTAAACCGGGTGCTGCATCATCTTCTTCTTCTGCACCACCTCACTTGGCTGTGAGCCTTTGCTTTGGCGGTATCGAGACTACTGGGGGGCCTTCCGGGAAATTTTGGGCTTGCCATCCGGCTGTTCTGCCGCCGTCACCGCCTCCTCGTTGACCTCATACATGCCACCGGTAGCGCGACCACTTGATTCGTCGCGGCCGGATACAACAAAGAACGACTCTTGTGGTTTAGGCGCAACGATGATTGGCGTGGAGGAAAGGTATTTCTTCAGATCCTGCAATGCTGCCTCGGCTTCTGGGGTCCACTCTATTGGGCCTGTCTTCTTCAAGATTTTAAAGAAGGGAAGGGCGCGCTCGGCGGACTTGGAGATGAATCGGCTCATGGCGGCAACGCAGCCGGTGAGCCGACGGACATCCTTGATCCGCTTGGGTGCCTCAATCTGCTCAATAGCCTTGATCTTGTCTGGATTTGCCTCGATCCCGTGCTGCGACACAAAGAACCCGAGAAGCTTGCCAGATGGAACGCCGAAGACACACTTCTCAGGGTTCAGCTTGAGGTTGATCTTGCGCAGGTTAGCAAATGTCTCTGTTGTCAGATCCCTCAACGGCAAGCACGGCCTTGCCTTTGCGTTTCCTGTTGCGACGTCGGCCCTTCTTCATCGGGTTAGCGACGTCTTCATCGGTAGAGTCGGTTTCCGCGCCGGCGTCTTCGTCGGGGTACTTCCTTCCCTCTTCAGCCCAAGCGCACCTATCGGCCAGAACATAGAGCTCGAGCACATCCATAACTTTGGTCATCGCTAGCTCTTCGCGCATCTTGCGATTGCGCATGTTCTGGTGTTACGCGCTAATCACAGCGGCGGGATGAACGTCGGGGATGTTGTACTGCACCCGGCTGGATCTCTGGATGTACTTGCGCAGGGTCTCCCCTTCCTTCTGGGGAATGATATGCACATCATCGGCACGGCCATGAGCTTGGTGGCCTCGTGAACGCGCCAACGAACTCATGGCACAGATCCGACCAAGAAGAAATGGAATCCACCGGCAAGTGCATCAACCAAGAAATCACGTTGGGCTTGAGCACCTGCGGGAAATAGTTGGCAAGCACCTTGTCGTCGCGAGCCCCAGCAGGCTGCATCGCGATGGTGTAGATGCTGAGGAACTCGGACGGATGGGTCTTGCCAGTGTACTTCTCGCCGACGTCGGGCTTGAACGTGCGGTGGGACGGCCACTAGAACTGCTGCAGCTCACGGGTAAAGGTCAGGCAGCCCACCTCGTAAGGTAGGCCACCGGAGCCCCCTGGTGCCGGCTGGTACATAGCGGGTCCTGCCCGCTTGTCCGACTGGCGGTGCGTTTCGAGCCGGCGCTCGACGGTGGTTCGAGCATCTTCATGAGCTCGTTCCCGAAGGACCTGGCGCTGGTCGTGGAGGGTCCGCGGGTCGGACGACGCTATGGAGATGTTATCACAGACGTCGTCACGACAGGCCGACGCCCGCAGCGGCCGGCGAGGAGGAGGAGAGTGCACCGTGGCCGCAGCTCCCCGGTCCTCCCGGTGCCAGCATGTAGTGGCTCGATGGAGCGCCGACCTGAGGGCCCCGCCGGTCGCGGATCGTCTTTGTTGGCGACGGCGACGAGGTTTCGGATGGTAGCCCTCCACTCGTCGAGCTTCTCCGCAGCAGGAGGGAAGTCGAGGAGAAGCTGCGCGCACGCCAAAGCTTCCGCTGGCGTGGGCGGCGGCGATAGCTGCGTGGATCACGGCGCGCTTCGACTTATAACTACATTAGAAGGAGCTCCGTTACAACCTAGCGGTTGCGTGCCATTTTCTCCAGCGCTTCGGCGAGCGTGCTGAACCCCTTCATCTTGCGGGTGACACACAGGGCTCTTCCCATGCCGGTGCCCAGGGTCACCAACGTGGTGACGCTGCTCGTCGTGCACACCATGGGAAGAGCGCGCGGTGGTCGCCGGTGTGGGCGTCCTGGAGGTCGCTGCACCGCCCGGAGGTGGCACAACGACACCCCTGGAGGGCCCCGTGTCGCCTGCGGGGGGCCCAGCTCCGTCTTTGGATCCGGCGACGTGTAGCCGGTCGTTTGGCGTGCGAACGATGCCGCTCGCCAGGCTCCGACCGCCTGGGCAATGCTGGTGCTCGCGGACCGCGGCACGGGTCCTGTCCGCGACCGGTCCACTACTCGTCCGCACCGGCACGGCCGTTCGGCTCCCAACGAGCCGATCGTCGTGGCCGTCTTCTTCTTAGGAGCCATGGCGATGAAGAACTGCTAGGCTAACTACCAGACCAGATTCTCACAATTGCGCCCCCCACCTGGCGCGCCAAAGATGTCGGTGTGGAACGACACCTATGGGATCACAAGAATCCCTACTACGGTTGCTGGGGCGCGGGGCAGCGAGAAGAGCAGGTCTAGTAGATAGCACAAGGATCGTTTACCCAGGTTCGGGCCGCGGGGATGCGTAAAACCCTAGTCCTGCTTTGGTGGGTGTATTTCAGAGAGTTCCTCAGCTCTTGAACTAGTTGTGGTCAGTGCGTGGTTCGAAAGAGCCGAATCCATCTCCAGTATGCCATGGGCCTCCTTTTATAGTCGAAAGGGGCTGCCACAGTGGCACACAGGAGGTGGAAAGGCGTCTGATGCCTGAGCTTATCGCTCGTATTATAGGACAAGACGCATTTAATGCGTAGCTTAGGTGTCACCTTGCTTTATTGGGGACGGGGGCGAGGCTCGTCCCGTCCATCGCCGGTCCTCCTCGCTTTGACACGCGCCCTGGCCAGTGAGGCGTGCGGTGCCATGTATGCTTGGCGAGCAGGCGAGGTGGCGCTTGATGGCGAGCCTTCACGAAGATCTGCATGCCGCCACGCGGCGCTTCGGTGAGTTTCCTCGGGCTGCATGTTGCCACGCAGTGCACGCCTTGGTGGTTGGGCTGGCATTTGCATGTGTGTAACGCCTGGATAATCTTGCTACAGTAATCCCGCTAATCATGCCACGTCATCACGATTCTTGTTGCTAAGCGTCTGATTAGTTCAAACCGCGTCAAATTCAAATTCAAACAAATGTCAAGCGGCAAAAGTTTTCAAATATTGAAACAAAATGTTAAAGGCGATGCCAAAAATGGCATAGGTAATTATAGTAAAGAAAACACACATTTATAAAATACTTAAATGCCCTAAGTTGAATTAAAACAGTAAAAGAAAATAAATAAAAGAAAAGAGATAAAAAACAAAGACAAAAACAAAAGACAAACAAAAAAATAGAAGAGAACCCCCGGGCTTGGCCCGGTGACCAAAAGGCCCAACTGGGCCACCACCAGGCCCCAGCCGGCCACTCCCCATCCATAACCCCCCCCCCCACCCACGACCCCCGAAACCCTAGCCCAGTCCCCTCTCGGTCCACTCCCCCCACGCACCCACGCTCCTCTCCTCCCCCCCCCCCGATTCCGGATCGGGATCGGGCCACGCCCGACCCGCCCGCTCGAAGCGTCATACTGCCGTCTCCGGCGTCCCGAAGCCATCGCCCGTCTCCCCGCCGCCTCTCCCCAGCGCCCGTCATCGGCGTCGCCCGTCATCGCCGGACTGCCTCGTCCCCGCCTCTCCCTCGCGCAACTCCCTCCCCGAGTTGGACATCGACGACGTCGCCCCGCTACTCCGGCCCTTCCCCGAGCGCGCCTTTGCACCTCTACCGGGCTGGTGAGCCCCCTCCGTCCAACTCCCTCCTGAAGCCCCCATCACGTGTGTGTGCTCCGGCCCGCGTCCTCGCGCTCACCCGGCCGTCCGGCGCCCGACGCCACGACCACCGGCGCTCGGCCCGCTGGGGCTCGGGCTTCGCGCCGTCGCCCCGACCACGTCGCCACGCGACCCAGCGAGCATCGGCGGTGCCCTCCTCCGCCCGGCCGGCGCCGGGGACGATGGGGTTCTTGCGCCCGTCGCCATTATGGCCTCGCACCTGCGCGCTCGGAGACCCACGCGCCCTGCCTAGTCGACGTGGCCACCGGCCTCCCCCGCTGCTCCCCCTCCCTTGAACCCACGACTGCCGCCCCGCGCCTTGTCCTCCTCGTTGCCGTGCCGCCCTGGGCCCCCTGCGCCCTGCTGCCTTTGTCTTGATCGCCGGTGGCGCCCGCCACCTCGCCCACTCTGTGCCTCATGGCGCCCCCCTCTGGCGCCCTGTTGGGGGCCGGCCACCACGCCCGCGCCCGTTACCCGCAGCGCCCGTGCCCGCTAAGCGCCCCTGTCCCAATGACAGCCGGGGCCCACACCCCAGAACGTTTATAAAATAAAAGGAATAAAAAAATATATATAATACAAATATAATTATTAAATAAATAAATAATTAATTAACTTAATTAATTTTGATTAATTGAACCAATCAAATAATTAAACTAATTAAACATTAGTTATCTAATTAACCTGGTTAGTTAATTAGTTAATTAATTAGTATGACAGTGGGGCCCACCCCCTAATTAATACTAATTAGGTTAATTAAAATGTTTAATTAAAATGTGTCACTGACGAGTGGGACCCACTGGTCAGGTTGACCAGTCAACCCATGTTGACTGCTGACGTCAGCATGACATCATGCTGATGTCATAATTCCATTTTCGAATTAAATTAAATAATTAATTAAATTCTAGAAATTAATAAAATCTTTAGGATATCATATCTTTTAATCCGTAACTCGGATTAAATTATTTTCAACATGAAAGTTGCTCAGAACGACGAGACGAATCCGGATACGCAGCCTGTTCGTCCGCCACACATCCCTAGCATAGCAAACACGCAACTTTCTCCCTCCGGTTCATCTGTCCGAAAACGCGGAACACCGGGGATACTTTCCCGGATGTTTCCCCCCTTCGTCGGTATCACCTCCTACCGCGTTAGGGCACACCTAGCACCGCGTATTGTCATGTTATGTCTTGTGATGCCTTGTTTGCTCTGTTATTCATTGTGTTCCCCTCCGTTACTTCTTTCCGGTAGACTCCGAGACCGACGCCGCTACTACCCAGTACGACTACGGAGTTGACGACCCCTCTCGCTTGCCAGAGCAACCAGGCAAGCCCCCCCTTTGATCACCAGATATTGCCTACTCTTCTCTATACTGCTTGCATTAGAGTAGTGTAGCATATTCTTACTTCGATTAATCCTATCTTCTGCATAGCCTTTGTCCTTGCTACTACTGTTGTTACCTTTACCGCAATCCTACATGCTTAGTATAGGATGCTAGTATTTCCATCTGTGGCCCTACATTCTTGTCCGTCTGGTGCTATACTATCGGGCCGTGATCACTCGGGAGGTGATCACGGGTATATACTATATACTTATACATGATACATGTGGTGACTAAAGTCGGGTCGGCTTGTGGAGCACCCGCGAGTGGATCTTTGAGGCGGAGCGACAGGGCAGGTTGAGACTACCTGGGTGAGAGGTGGGCCTGGCCTGGTCGGCGTTCGCGGATACTTAACACGTTTAACGAGACCTTGGTATTTGATCCGAGTCGGCCATTTGGTCTATACACACTAACCATCTACGTGGGAGTAGTTATGGGTATCCGGCGTCGTGGTATCACCGGCACTTCGTGACGTCGGCCGGCGAGCGCGCCGGATTGGAACGTAGGCTGCTCTTGTATTAAGGGGCTAGTTACGCTTCGGCCCACGCAACGTGCGGTGTGCATTGGGCGATGGGCCCGGACCCCTGGCGCTTAGGTTTAGACCGGCGTCTTGACCTCTCTGTTGAGCCTAGGTGGGGCTGCGGCGTGTTGATCTTCCGCGGCGGGCATGACCTAGAAAAGTGTGTCCGGCCAAATGGGATCAAGCGTGTTGGGTTATGTGGTGCACCCCTGCAGGGAAGTTAATCTATTCGAATAGCCGTGATCTTCGGTAACAGGACCACTTGGAGTTGTACCTTGACCTTATGACAACTAGAACCGGATACTTAATAAAACACACCCTTCCAAGTGCCAGATACAACCCGGTGGTCGCTCTCTCTCAGGGCTGACGAGGAGGGATCGCGGGTAGGATTATGCTATGCGATGCTACTTGGAGGACTTGATCTACTCTCTTCTACATGTCGCAAGACGGAGGCTGCCGAGCGTAGTCTTGGACAGGATTAGATATCCCCTCTTATTACGGCATTACGCAGTTCGGTCCACCGATATGGCCCTTTACACCTATATCCATGCATATGTAGTGTAGCTCCTTGCTTGCAGTACTTTGGATGAGTACTCACGGTTGCCTTGTTCCCCTTTTCCCCTATCTCTACTCGGTTGCTGCGACAGACGATGGAGCCCAGGAGCGACGCATACCGTCGATGGCGACTACTACCCGGAGGTGCCTACTACTACGTGCAGCCGGACGGCGACCGAGAGTAGTTAGGAGGATCCCAGGCGGGAGGCCTGCGCCTCTTTCAATCAGATCCCGGTTTGTGCTAGCCTACTTAAGGAAAACTTGATTAACTTATATGCGTACTCGGATATTGTTGCTTCACGACTCGTCTATGATCGAGCACTTGTATTCGAGCCCTCGAGGCCCCGGCTTGTATTATGATGCTTGCATGACTTATTTATGTTTTAGAGTTGTGTTGTGATATCTTCCGTGAGTCCTCGATCTTGATCGTACTGCGTTATGCGTGTATGATTAGTGTCTGATTGAATCGGGCGTCACAAGTTGGTATCGGTATTGCCTGTAGGAATCCCCCTTCCACACTCCTTGGCCGAAGTCGAGTCTAGACATTGCAAAAACTTTTACTAACTTGGCTGTGTGCCTTACGGTCCCACGTCGCCATTGGGTGGTACTAGGATCTTTTACTCCTCGACCTTTACTCCGGGATTCTGAACTCTCTTCTATTCGGGTTAAGAGATTTTTACTAAAATCTAACTCTAGGTTCTCGATAATACTTTCTCCCGGAGAGCCCATTCAGTCCAGATGATCGCCGACTGCACCAGAAGATTTCAAAGATACTCTCCGATTTTCTCTCGAGACCTTGTGCCCGTTGCTTTTGCAATTCCCTTCCACCGAAATATCCCTATGGATAAATACTTACACTTGTCGTGCTTACTTTTGTTCCCAGTCGTTCTTGTTATTACAAGATACCCCGAGAATATTTTGTGCCTACTGCCTTGCAGTTCTTTGCCACCTGAATACCCCTAAGAATAATTTCTCGCACTTTTCGAGTATCCGCTCATCCCCAGTTGTTCAGATGTTTCACAAAAGTCTTTGAAATACTGTTCAATCCTTTGAAAATCCTTATCAGCTCTATTGTTCGGCAAATACTTGTCTACTTGCATTATGGATGCTTCCCATATATCTGGCAATATTCACTAGTATCTTTTGACACTGTCATTTTGATCCTATTGATTCAACATGTGTGTGAATGCACACAATCATCTATCAGCCCTTCTAAATTATCTTTCCGGCTCAGACATCATTTTTGAACATGAGCTGGTTCTCGACCAAACTATTTATCGTCAATTGTTCCTCTGATCTATCCAGCTTATCCATCCTTGATCAGAGCGACTGCTTTCGATCCTTTGTTTTGGAAATCGGAATTCCTTTGTTATCTAAGCATCGAATTATTCAGATGTTCTATAATATGATGCCCGTGCATTCTTCTTCCTCTGATTGGGTATCGATACTCACATCAACTTCACTGTGGATCGCCATATCCACTGTTGGATTATTATATCCGACAGTGTCCTTCATAATCAATCACCTTGTGAGTTCTTTCTCCGACACATAATGCCTTTGGTAAATTGTATCCACTGCTTTCTCAACCATGCTCTGCCTTCGAGATTGAGTTAATTACTCCTAAAGATTGTGGTATATGTTTCTAAGATGCCCCGATGGGTTGAACATATACCTCCCTTAATTTTTGTGAACCCAAAAGTCTTCATGGGTCATAACCTTCTGGTATTCCACCAGTTAAACTTTCAAACTCTAAACATTCTTAACTGAGAGCAATAAATGAAAAGTTGTGTATACGAGAAGTGGGAGTCGACCTTGAACTTGGTGTTCATGCCCATGGACACGATACACATCTTCTCATCGAAGCTTCTTTTAAAATTAATTATTCCCTTGATATAAGATCATCTTATATCTGGGATCTGGCCTTATTGCAATCGTGGTTCCGACCATGTTCTCCTTTAAATACCATTTCTCGTGCAAGTTTAAGCACTTGTCTTCGCAGAGCAATGCCCGATCCAACCTCCACTTTGATGCATCATCGAGTATTACCCCATGGTATCTCGAGATTATCATGGAACGCATAACTTTTTATGAGTTCATCAAGTACTACCTTCTCACTGATTCAAATTTTTCACGGGCTCTGAGTTATTAAAAACTCAAAGACACCGATAACTGAATCGATTCGCATTGCGATTCAACAAGTATTTGAACCCATCACTGCTTACAAATTTATTTATCCTTCAAGTCATTCCTAGCCTGATCGGCTATATCATTATCGAGCTAATTTTAACTGTGCTACCCGGTCCTTCTTCCCGGAGCACAACTTTCGACGATGAACTAACCTTACGCCGATCATCATCGTCATATCATTTCGCCTTGAACAACAAGCTTGGTTTCAAGTTTGTGTCGTACCCTTGGTTCCAATAACCTTTCACTTTATCATTACTTTGACTTGATGTCGTCGCCGATCGATTACATCTTCATGAACTCTCGCGACAAATGTGTCGTGAATATCATCAACATTCTGAGCCCTTCCAAGAGATATATTGAAATCATGATGCGAATTACCGTCCTTGCCCTCGATGATTGGTGTTATCATCGACCACTTTATTGCCTTCCGTTCAACACAAACTTGTTCGTGTTATACCTTGAGATCCTTACTATCCAACATTTGTTCTTCTTTACCTTGGAAGTATTACCATCTTTAATGTCAAGATTGTCGTGAGAATTTCACCACCTCTTAAGAATTCTTGGTATGGTGATACTTCTCACCATCACCATTCTTCTTGGGTCCTCGTGTTGATTCCAACCAGGGTACCAACAAGTGAGCGGTGCTGTTTGGATTCCGCCCTTCTAGCAGCCATATTGCTTTGAAGTTAATGGTCGACCGTTCATTCTTAGACTATTGATTATTGAATCACCATTCCAATGTTGGCCGTGCAACCCAGCCCATATTTCGGGTGCACCTTTCAACCAATGTTTAATTGTGTATGTCTTTCCTCGGGCATACAACATTATATCATTTGAATTGACAAGTGTCATCTTCTTGTTCACCTTATTGTGGAAAGCCATCCGTTTGGAATTCTCGATGAATTGTCGCTGAGCCCATCAGCCACCTTCTCATCCCCTCCGTGGTTTAAGGATGAACTATTGCTTCAAGAACCCGCTCCGTAGTTCATTTCCTGAGAATCTTGAAATGTCATTTCGTCTATTTGGGTTGCACCTTTTCTTCTCGGACATCCTGAGTCTGAGGTATCATGACACCAATCAGATCTGAATCTCGGTCAGGTATGATGGCTGGGACAACTTTCCAAGAGTTATGATATTGGTCCTTTGATGAACCGGTAACATGAGGTCATGCCTAGCACCCCCCCCCCCTGGGTGGAGGACCGATCATTATAAATTCTTTTGCAAGGATAACCATTCTTCCTGGAGGAAATTGTAAGACCTATTTTATAAGTTGTTCCTGATGGATCCATTGAGTATCTAAAGTCCGACCTTTGTTTGGAGACCATGTCAATGCTATCTCAAAAGCTTGTCTGTGGAACTCCGATTATCAATAAAAACATTTGAGGCCCAATGCTAAATGTTTTCTTGCTCAATTATCCAATCACCGTTCTATGGGTAATGTCATAAAATTTCTCTCCCCTTACCTAAGGAGTTTTCTTCATCATATCCTGTCATGGATATCATGCTCTGTTTGTCTTTGGGAAGGATATACCCCTGAAATAGGTGTTTAAACACATTCCCTTTTCCATTGAGTTGTTAATCTGATAAACACCTTTTCCTTTCCATTGTTTTGTCTAAACTTTCTGGTGATCATTATGAACTAAGCAGTATTAATCCCCACCTTATGTTAACACCTCGAGTGCAATTACAAGAAGGCCACATTAATTTTGTCGATGACATTAGGTAGCCACCGATGGGCGAGAACCTTGCCTATTGGTCCGCCTCGCTCAACGAAAGCGGAAAATGGTTCTCTTCGTCCCTCGCCCTTGGTACCGACGTGGTTGCCGACATAATCGACAGGCTAGCCTCTGACATGCCTTGCTTGCATGACCATGCAACATGTCGCTGCCCTTCTTACTTTAACCCACATGGTGGGCCCATAACCCACAGTTTCACAGGATCAAAACCTGACCCACCTGCACAATCCTGTTTCTAATGGTTATTCCCCATGCTTGGCTTTGTATTTAATTCACAGGCTGCCTGCCTAGTGATCTATTATGGTATCAAACGCAATACTAATTCCCATTGCTTTGAACCCTCTTTCACACTGCCGTTTAAGGCAACGAACGATTGCCTAAGCGCTTGAAACTTCTATTTTGCACCTCCTCACTTTACTCTCGATAATTTCTTAAGTTTCAATTCGAGAGTTACTATTAAATCACCCTCCCGATGTTCTCTACGGATCGTGACCTTGTAGAGGTCAGTTCCATCAAGATAACCTTGATCATTTTTCATAAGTATGATGAGACCCCGAAGAAAGGATGAAGACTTCATCATGATGACCTAGAGCAGAGAAATGAAGACATCAACGAGAGGGTTCAACCTCTTCGAGAAGAGCAACCAAGACCGAGAAGATCCGTTAGATTTTCCGTCCTCCCCCCTTACTCCCCTCCTAAATCTCGGGACGAGATTTCTTGTAGTGGAGGAGATTTGTAACTCCCGGATAATCTTGCTACAGTAATCCCACGCTAATCATGCCATGTCATCCTTATTACTGTTGCTAAACGTCCGTTAGTTCAAACCGCGTCAAATTCAAATTCAAACAAATGTCAAACGGCAAAAGTTTTCAAATACTGAAACAAAATGTTCGGGCAGTGCCAAAAATGGCATAGGTAATTATAGTAAAGAAAACACACATTTATAAAATACTTAAATGCCCTAAGTTGAATTAAAACTGTAAAAGAAAATAAATAAAAGAAAAGAGATAAAAAAACAAAGACAAAAACAAAAGACAAACAAAAAAATAGAAGAGAAACCCCCCCGGGCTTCGGCCCAGCTGACCAAAGGCCCAACTGGGCCACCACCAGGCCCCAGCCGGCCACTCCCCATCCATAACCCCCCCCCCCACGACACCCAAAACCCTAGCCCATTCCCCTCTCGGTCCACTCCCCCCCACGCACCCACGCTCCTCTCCTTCCCCCCCCCCTAATTCCGGATCTGGATCGGGCCACGCCACGACCCCGCACCGTCTCCGGCGTCCCGAAGCCATCGCCCGTCTCCCCGCCGCCTCTCCCCAGCGCCCGTCATCGGCGCCGCCCGTCACCGCCGGACTGCCTCGTCCCCGCCTCTCCCTCGCGCAACTCCCTCCCCGAGTTGGACATCGTCGCCGTCGCCCCGCTACTCCGGCCCTTCCCCGAGCGCGCCTTTGCACCTCTACAGGGCTGGTGAGCCCCCTCCGTCCAACTCCCTCCTGAAGCCCAAATCACGTGTGTGTGCTTAGGCCCGCGTCCTCGCGCTCACCGCGGCCGTCCCGACGCCCACGCACGACCACCGCGCTCCGGCCGCGCCTGGGCTCGCCCGACTCGCGCCCGTCGCCCCCCGACCACGTCGCCACGCGACCCCGCGAGCATCTGGCCGGTCTGGGGGACCCGATGGGGCTCTGCGCGCCCGTCGCCATGGTGGCCTCGCCTCGCGCCGCCGGAGACCCACGCGCCTGCCTGGTCGGCGTGGCCACCGGCCTCCCCGCCGCTCCCTCCCTTGAACTCCACGATGCCGCCCGCGCCTTGTCCTCCTCGTTGCCGTGCCGCCATACAGGCCCCTAGCGCCTGCTGCCGCTTGTCGATGCGCGGTGGCGCCCATGCTCTCGCCCGCTCTGTGCCTCGCCGACGCCCCCCTCGGGCGCCCTGTTGGGGGCCGGCCACCACGCCCGTGCCCGCTACCCGCAGCGCCCGTGCCCGCTAAGCGCCCCTGTCCCAATGACAGACGGGGCCCACACCTCAGAACGTTTATAAAAAAAAGGAATAAAAAATATATATATAATAAAAATATAATTAATAAATTAATAAATTAAATAATTAACTTAATTAATTTCGATTAATTGAACTAATCAAATAATTAAACTAATTAAACATTAGTTATCTAATTAACCTGGTTAGTTAATTAGTTAATTAATTAGTATGTGATGGGGCCCACCCCTAATTAATACTAATTAGGTTAATTAAATTGTTTAATTAATATGTGTCCTTGACGGTGGGACCTTTGGTCAGGTTGACCAGTCAACCCATGTTGACTGCTAACGTCAGCATGACATCATGCTGATGTCATAATTCCATTTTCAAATTAAATTAAATAATTAATTAAATTCTAGAAATTAATAAAATCTTTAGGATATCATATCCTTTAATCCGTAACTCGGATTAAATTATTTTCAACATGAAAGTTGCTCGAGCAGCGAGGCGAATCCGGATCACGCAGCTGTTAAATCGCCACACATCCCTATCATAGGAAACATGCAACTTTCTCCCTCCGGTTCATCTGTCCGAAAACGCGGAACACCGGGGATACTTTCCCGGATGTTTCCCCCCTTCGTCGGTATCACCTCCTACCGCGTTAGGGCACACCTAGCACCGCGTATTATCATGTTATGTCTTGTGATGCCTTGTTTGCTCTGTTATTCATTGTGTTCCCCTCCGTTACTTCTTTCCGGTAGACTCCGAGACCGGCCGCGCTACTACCCGATGCGACTACGGAGTTGGCGACCCCTCTCTCTTGCGAGCAACCGGACAAGCCCCCCTTTGATCACCGGATATCGCCTACTCTTCTCTATACCGCTTGCATTAGAGTAGTGTAGCATGTTCTCGCTTTCGATTAATCCTATAATCTGCATAGACTGCCCTTGCTACTATCAAGTTGTTACTTTTACCTGCAATCCTACATGCTTAGTATAGGATGCTAGTATTTCCATCTGTGGTCCTACATTCTTGTCCGTCTTCTGTGCTATACTATCGGGCCGTGATCACTTGGGAGGTGATCACGGGTATATACTATATACTTATACATGATACATGTGGTGACTAAAGTCGGGTAGGCTTGTGGAGCACCCGCGAGTGGATCTTTGAGGCGGAGCGACAGGGCAGGTTGAGACTACAGGTGAGAGGTGGGACTGGCCCTGGTCGGCATTCGCGGATACTTAACACGTTTAACGAGATCTTGGTATTTGATCTGAGTCTGGCCATTTGGTCTATACGCACTAACCATCTACGTGGGAGTAGTTATGGGTATCCCGGAGTCGTGGTATTAGCCGAAGCACTTCGTGACGTCAGCGACTGAGCGGCGCGCGCCGGATTAGAACGTAGGCCTGCTCTTGTATTAAGGGGGCTAGTTCTGCTTCCGGCCGCCGCATAATGTCTTGAGGTGTGCATTGGGCGATGGGCCCAGACCCCTGTGCGCTTAGGTTTAGACCGGCGTGTTGACCTCTCTGTTGAGCCTAGGTGGGGCTGCGACGTGTTGATCTTTCGCGGACGGGCATGACCTAGAAAAGTGTGTCCGGCCAAATGGGATCAAGCGTGTTGGGTTATGTGGTGCACCCCTGCAGGGAAGTTAATCTATTCGAATAGCCGTGATCTTCGGTAACAGGACGACTTGGAGTTGTACCTTGACCTTATGACAACTAGAACCGGATACTTAATAAAACACACCCTTCCAAGTGGCAGATACAACCCGGTGGTCGCTCTATCTCAGGGCGACGAGGAGGGGATCGCCGGGTAGGATTATGCTATGCGATGCTACTTGGAGGACTTCAGTCTACTCTCTTCTACATGCTGCAAGACGGAGGCTGCCAGAAGCGTATTCTTTGACAGGATTAGATATCCCCTCTTATTACGGCATTACGCGATTCAGTCCACCGATATGGCCCTTTACACATATATCCATGCATATGTAGTGTAGCTCCTTGCTTGCAGTACTTTGGATGAGTACTCACGGTTGCCTTGTTCCCCATTTTCCCCTATCTCTACTCGGTTGCTGCGACCAGACGATGGAGCCCGGAGCGAGACGCCACCGTCGATGGCGACTACTACCCGGAGGTGCCTACTACTACGTGCAGCCACCGGCGACGACCGGGAGTAGTTAGGAGGATCGAGGCGAGGCATGCGCCTCTTCGATCTGTATCCCTGTTTGTGCTAGCCTTCTTAAGGCAAACTTGATTAACTTATGTCTGTACTCAGATATTGTTGCTTCCGCTGACTCGTCTATGATCGAGCACTTGTATTCGAGCCCTCGAGGCCCCTGGCTTGTATTATGATGCTTGTATGACTTCCTTATGTTTTAGAGTTGTGTTGTGATATCTTTCCGTGAGTCCCTGATCTTGATCGTACACGTTTGCGTGTATGATTAGTGTACGATTAAATCGGGGGCGTCACAATGTGAACGGTGGTGGAAGCTTGGTTGGCGTGGGCCTGGCGGTGGCCCTGCTGGTGTCCTTGGCGAGGGCAATGCTGGGTGGCCCGCCAAGGGTCTCGCCGCGGCGCGTTGTCGTCCCCGGCAAGGACCTTGCCGGGGGTCTGGTGGCCTTCCTCGGCAAGGATCTTGCCGAGGATCTTCGTCTTCTAATCCTCATCTGATCTTGAATATGTCTTCACAAAGATGTGCATGCCACCACAGAGGTGCCTTCCCGAGCCCTAGCCCCATGTGGATGATGGCGTTGGGGACCATGGGCTCAAGGGTGGCTCTCTCTATTGGTGTGGGGCGAGCTGTCCCAGCAAGGATCTTGCCGGGGCTGGTGAGGCTACCCCAGCAAGGGTCTTGCCGGGGGAACCTGCTTTGTCCCTCTGCTCTTTGTGGTCTTGGCCTTGGCGTTGCTCTTATTATCTTGGGCTTCGGTCTTACCTTGGCTCACCTCTCCTGTTCTGCTTGGCGTGACCGTAGGCGCGGCTTCGACTGCCCGTGCACAGGTAAAGGGGTACAAAAACGCACCCCTCTTTTTGTACACCGACAGAAAGGGATAGCGAGATACCACTATTGTCATATTATATCATGGTTGTTTTGACAACATGTTGTTATTTGAGATATCTTATTATTGCTTGCTAGCCGATTATGTCATTGATATGAGTTAATATAATCTTTAACTATTATTGTCGACATGGTTAGTTATAATGCTGGCTGAAAACCTGGGTGTTGTTTAAGCTTATTTATGCAAACAAGAACACAAGAGTTCGTAAAAGTTTTTCTTTCTCACTTTCAGTTTATCAACTGAATTTTTTGAGGACAAGCAAAGGTTTAAGCTTGGGGGAGTTGATATATCTCCAACGTATCTACTTTTTCTCACGCTTTTCCTCTTGTTTTGGAGTCTAATTTGCATGATTTGAATGAAACTAACCTGTGAATAATCGCTTTTCAGCAGAACTACCATGGTGTTGTTTTTGTGCATAAATAAAAGTTCTCGGAATGGAACAAAACTTCGCGAGGATTTTGTATATCAATAATAAGAATTTCTGGAGCCAAGACCTACCGGAGAGGGGCACCTGGGTGGGCACAACCCACCAGGGCGCGCCCCCTCTCCTAGCGTGCCCAGGTGGGTTGTACCCACCTGGTGGCCCCGCAGATGACCCCCCTGATACTATAAAATTACATATTTCCAGAAGAAGAAAATGAGGGAGAAAGAATTATCGTGATCCATGAAACAGAGCCGCCGCCAAGCCCTGTTCTTCCTGGGAGGGCAGATCTGGAGTCCGTTTGGGGCTCCGGAGAGGGGGATCTTCGTTCTTCGTCATCACCAATGCTTCTCCATCGCCAATTCCATGATGCTCCCCACCGAGGGTGAGTATTTTATTCCTTCGTAGGCTCGCTGGTTTGTGAGGAGTTGGATGAGATTCATCATGTAATTGAGTTAGTTTTGTTAGGGCTTGATCCCTAGTATCTACTATGTTCTTAGATTGATGTTGCTATGACTTTGCTATGCTTAATGCTTGTCACTTTGGGCCCGGGTGCCATGAATTCAGATCTGAACCATTTATGAATTCATCATTATATCCATGTTTTAGATCCGATCTTGCAAGTTATAGTCACCTACTACGTGTTATGATCCGGCAACCCCGGAGTGACAACAACCGGGCCCACTCTCGGCGATGACCATAGTTTGAGGAGTTCATGTATTCACTATGTGTTAATGCTTTGTTTATGTTCTCTATTAAAAGGAGGCCTTAATATCCCTTAGTTTCGAATATGACCCCGCTGCCACGGGAGGGTAGGACAAAAGATGTCATGCAAGTTCTTTTAGTAAAGCACGTATGAATTACTATTGCTTTCATCACTGTTTCGAATATTGTTTTTGCTAAGTTACTATTGCTTTCATCACTGTTACACTTGCTACAAAATTACTGCTATCACTGTTACCGTTACTGTTACTGCTGTCACTATTATCAAAACTATCAAACTACTTTGCTACTAATTATTTGCTGTAGATAATTAATCTCCAGGTGTGGTTGAATTGAGAACTCAGCTGCTAATACCTTCAAATATTCTTTGGCTCCCCTTGTGTCGAATCTATAAATTTGGGTTGAATACTCTACCCTCGAAAACTGTTGCGATCCCCTATACTTGTGGGTTATCACTAATACTTAAAAATATTCTTTGGCTCCCCTTGTGCCAAATCTACAAATTTGGGTTGAATACTCTACCCTCGAAGACTGTTACGACCCCCCTGATCGCTCAACTGCGGTCGGTTGCTTGTCGTTATTGGTTTCACCAAGAATCCGCAACCTCAAGGTGACAAAGATGCTGGTTGATGGTTCACCTGATGTGATTAAGAGGCTGCAGATCTCGGAAGAGGACAGGAAAAAGACTAACACATTTCAGGGGATCAATCCAGGAAGAAGTCAGCCAAAGGGCAAGATCACTTTGTCAGTGACTTTTGGCAGTGAGCTCAACTACAGGACAGAGAAGATCATCTTTGATGTTGTCAAGATTCCGTTGCCTTACAATGGAATCCTTGGATGGCCAACACTTGCAAAGTTTATGGCTACATCCCACTATGCCTACAACACGCTGAAGATGCCTGGGCCAATAAGTGTCATCACCATCCATTCAGACAAGAAGGATGCATTGATTTGTGCTTATCAACTCCACCGGGAAGCACTTGCAGCATCTGCCACGAAGGCGCTTGCTCCTGCAAACCAAGCTCCTAGGGGGAGGGAAGAAGAGGAATAAGACCGATAAGACCACTGACTCCAGTGAACGCGCCTCTTCGGAGTATTACGATCCCGTCGAGGATGTGCCAGTGAGCTCTGCCGGCAAGAGTAAGAAAAACAAGGCTGCTTTACGAGAAACCTAGAAGGTGCCTACAAGGGAGGATGGCACAGATGGCACTTTCACCATAAATGCCTCTCTTGATGCTAAATAGGAAAGCGCACCTTTTCCTTCCTGCGGGCGAATGTTGATATCTTTGCGTGGCACCCATCTGACATCCCCGGTGCTCCCAGGGAGGTAATTGAGCACCAGCTTGCCATCTGCCCTCATGCGCGACCTGTCAAGTAGAAGGTGCGGAAGCCAGCCTTGGAGCGGCAACAATTCATTGCTGAAGAGATCAAGAAGTTGGAAGCAACAGGTTTGGTCACAGGTGTGCTCCATCCCACGTGGTTGGCAAATCTAGTTGTTGTGCGCAACACAAACGGCAAGTGGCGGCTTTACATTGATTATACAGACATAATTAAAGCTTGTCCGAAGGATCCATTTCCCTTGCCGCGCATCGACCAGATTTTTACTCCACTGCTGGATGTGATTTGCTGTCATTCCTTGATGCCTACTCCGGGTATCACCAGATATTCAGGTCAAAAGAAGATGGAGAGAGGAACGCATTCATCACCATGTGGCATGTATTGCTTCATACGTATGCCTTTCGGATTGAAGAGTGCTGGTTCAACATTTGCAAGGACGGTCCATATTGGTTTTGAGCCTCAGCTACATAGGAATGTCGAAGCCTATATGGATGACAAGGTGGTCAAAACCAAGGGCAAGTCAACCCTGATACAAGACTTAGAAGAATATTTGATAATCTACAAAAGACCAATCTCAAGCTCAATCCCGAGAAGTGTGTGTTTGGCGTTCCATCCGGCAATCTTCTCGGGTTCTTTATTTCTCGACAAGGAATTGAAGCCAATCCCTACAAGATCGAAGCAATTGAGCAGATTGAAGCACCAAAGCGCGTCAAGGATGTGCGCCGTCTTGCCGGCTGCATTGCTGTACTTACTAGGTTCATCTCCAATTCTGTTGAGTGCCAACGCCAGACAAAGAAGTTCTAGAAACTTCTCTCCCCGGCAAGGAAACAATTTAGGATTGGGTCATGTACTTTGATGGGGCTTTCTCGCTGCAAGGCACCGGTGCTGGAGTGTTGGTTGTTGTTCCCACTGGAGAGCACCTCAAGTATGTAATTCAAATACATTTCCCCAAGGAAAACGCGACAAACAACACCGCTGAGTACGAAGGATTACTTGCCGGTCTTAGGATAGTGGCGGACCTTTGAATCAGAAAGCTTATCATGTGAGGTGACCTGCAGTTAGTTTTCTTACTATGCACTGTAAGGCAAGGCCCCACAACAATTTTTATCTTTATTAAAACAAAGTACAAAAGTACAACAAGGCTTGAGCTAAGACAGAAAAAAGAACAAGAAAAAAGAAGAAGAAAAGAAAGCTAAAAACGAAAAAACTAGCAGGCAGCTAGACTAGGATTACAGAAGGCCTCACAAGCCCAAGCAAAGATTACAAAAGGCCATCATTGTACAAAGGAGCATATGTGCTCTTGATTCTGTGGCTGAGCCAGCATACCTCCCCAAAGTAAATTCCTTCAACTTTTGGAATGAAGGTTGGATCTGCTGGAAGATGAGGTTTTTTCTTGAGATCCAGATGGCCCAAGTGGCAAGAATAACTATCTCCATGGAGAAAGGTGCCGGTGCAACAAATCCTGGGTCTATTGCCCAGACAGTGCATAGGCCTAAGATCGAGATCACAACATCCAAGACCAGACCAAGCTCAAGAGATCAGTTCTTTGAAGAATCAAAGTATAGATTAAGAAGACCAAGTCAAGCCCGAGAACCAAGATACCACTAAGGGAAAACCACCCTTGCCGCGCAGTTGAGCTTGGCGAGGTGGGGGTTACCCCGGAAGCAAGCCTCAAGGCCATCCCGGCAGGGCTGCCGGGGCTTATGGAGGCAAACTACTTCGCCAGGGCTCCACCGCACCACCTCACAGCGACGCAAGTCATCAATCAGTCAAGTGTCAAGCCTCCAAGTAACTAAGTGGATGTTCTTCACCACAAGGCAGCCACTTCCTACAGAGATCACCTCCAAATGACACCCGTCCAGCGACATGTCACGCAGACGGGATAGAAGGCGGCCGAACAGCCTGGCAAGGCTTGCCGGGCAAGCTCCGATGTGAAACTAAACGACGCATTTAATGCGCACTGTCCTATCTACAGAGTTAAGTATGATAGCACTGTTTGTTATCTAATTAATGCATAATGACTGATTTGCCATTGTGGTGACCCCTTGATCTATAAAAGGAGGCCCGTTGCAACCATAGAAAGGATTCGGACCCTTGTACACTCATACGCGCGTAGCTACTCTTCCCCCGAGGCAACCCTATTGGGCTAGAGCGCTACGTCTCCACCACCATCCACCATCAATCCACCAAAGCAGGAATAGGGTTTTACGCCTCACGGTGGCCTGAAGCTGGGTAAAATCGCCCGTGCAATCTCCGTCGTGCTGCTCCACGCTGTCCGCTCTTTGTGCAATGTGCTCACCCCCCTGGCGAACCACAAGGGGCTCATGGCCCCATAGGTGGTCGTTGTTTCCCATGACATCTTTGGCGCACCAGGTAGGGGGCGGCCTTTATGCGAACCCGAGGAGCGTACGTAGAGCGTCATCTTCATCGTCGTCTTCATCATCAGTGGCTCCATCATCTATGGCATCCAAGAAGAAACCCGGTGCCGCTGTCCAGCCGTCCTCCTCGAAGGCCCCACCGTGTGCGACCACAGATGCCGCGGGGCTATAGGGACATCTTGATAACCCACAAGTATAGGGGATCGCAACAGTTTTCGATAAGTAAGAGTGTCGAACCCAACGAGGAGCTAAAGGTAGAACAAATATTCCCTAAAGTTCTATCAACCACCGATACAACTCTACGCACGCTTGACGTTCGCTTTACCTAGAACAAGTATGAAATTAGAAGTACTTT
The DNA here is from genome assembly GCA_021605145.1 of Aegilops bicornis. Classification (NCBI taxonomy): domain Eukaryota; kingdom Viridiplantae; phylum Streptophyta; class Magnoliopsida; order Poales; family Poaceae; genus Aegilops; species Aegilops bicornis. Next base: position 346,454,045 of record CM038670.1, read on the forward strand.
GTAGGTGTTGTTGGAAAGGCTTACAAGAATGTAAAGAGCACGTAAATAAAGACTAGGGGCTGTCGTAAGTAAAGAAGCAACTAAAGTAAATATAGCGAGTGTGGAAAAGTGATGGTAGGAGTTGCGAAATTGTCCCTAAGCAATTGACTACTTTGCTAGACCGATAGCAAGTATTATGTGGGAGAGGCCACTGCTAGCATGTCATCCCTTACTTGGAATTCTATGCACTTATGATTGGAACTATTAGCAAGCATCTGCAACTACTAACGTTCATTATGGTAAAACCCAACCATAGCATTAAGATATATTGGTCCCCTTCAATCCCGTATGCATCAATTTCTATGCTAGGTTGAAGCTTACATCACTCTTGCCCTCCAATACATAGTCCTATCAACATACAACTAACCCTATGGTGTGATCCATGGCAGCGCTCATATGATGGGCACCAAAGGACAGCAACATAACCACAAGAAAATTAAATCAATCATAGCAATTCATCAACCACAGATAGGACAACGAAAATCTACTCAGACATCATAGGATGGCAGCACATCATTGGATAATAATATGAAGCATAAAGCACCATGTTCAAGTAGAGGGTACAGCGGGTTGTGGGAGAGTGGACCGCTGTAGATAGAGGGGGGAAGGTGATGGAGATGTTGGTGAAGATGGCGGAGGTGTTGTTGTAGATCGCGGTGATGTTGATGGCCCCCGGCGGCGTTCCAGCGCCATCGGAAGTGAGGGGGAGAGAACCCCTCCTCCTTCTTCTTCTTCCTTGACCTTCTCCCTATATGGGAGAAGGGTTTCCCCTCTGGTCCATGGTCTCCATGGCATGGGAGGGGCGAGAGACGCTCTGAGATTGGATCTATCTCTCTATCTCTCTCTGTTTCTGCGTTCGATTCTGCTACCCTTTCACCGTTTCATTTATATCCGGAGATCCGTAACTCCGATTGGACTGAAACCTTCGCCGTGATTTTTTTCCAAATATTAGCTTTCTTGCGGCCGAAGAAGGGCGTCAACTGCCTTAAAGGTGGGTCATGAGGGTCAGGCGCATACAGGCGCTACCTCGTGCCCACCCCGGACACTGGTTCGCGTTGATTTTTCTTCCAGATTCTCCAAATATTCCAAAAAAAATCTTTGTCCGTTTTTATCCCGTTTGGACTCCGTTTGATATGGATATTCTGCGAAACCAAAAACATGCAATGTGAGGCGGCACTAGGCCTTTGGGTCAATAAGTTAGTCCCAAAAATAGTATAAAAAGTTGCCAAAAAGTATATGGAAATTGTAGAATATTGGCATGGAACAATCAAAAATTATAGATACGACGGAGACGTATCAGCATCCCCAAGCTTAATTCCTGCATGTCCTTGAGTAGGTAAATGATAAAAAATATAATTTTTGATGTGGAATGCTACCTAGCATAATCTTGATCATATGTCTAATCATGGCATGAATATTAAGACACGAGTGATTCAAAGCAATAGTCTATCCTTTGACATAAAAAAATAATACTTCAAGCACACCAACCAAGCAATTATGTCTTATTGAAATAACATAGCCAAAGAAAGCTCATCCCTACAATATCATATAGTCTGGCTATGCTCCATCTTCACCACACAAAATATTCACATCATGCACAACCCCGATGACAAGCCAAGCAATTGTTTCGTACTTTTGACGTTTCTCAAACCTTTTCAACTTTCACGCAAATACATGAGCGTGAGCTATGGACATAGCACTATAGGTGGAATAGAATATGATGATGGGGGTTATGTGGAGAAGACAAAAAAGGAGAAAGTATCACATCGACGCAGCTAATCAACGGGCTACATAGAAACCCATCAATTGATGTCAACGTGAGGAGTAGGGATTGCCATGCAACGGATGCACTAGAGCTATAAGTATATGAAAGCTCAATACTGAAACTAAGTGGGTGTGCATCCAACTTGCTTGCTCATGAATACCTAGGGCATTTGAGGAAGCCCATCGTTGGAATATACAAGCCAAGTTCTATAATGAAAATTCCCACTAGTATATGAAAGTGATTACTCAAGAGACTCTCTATATGAAGACATGGTGCTACTTTGAAGCACAAGTGTGGTAAAAGGATAGTAAAATTGCCCCTTCTCTCTTTTTCTCTCATTTCTTTTGTTTTCTCTCTTTTTTGGGCCTTCTCTTTTTGTTGGCCTTTATATTTTTTTCGTCCGGAGTCTCATCCCGACTTGTGGGGGAATCATAGTCTCCATCATCCTTTCCTCACTGGGGCAATGCTCTAATAATGATGATCATCACACTTTTATTTACTTACAACTCAATATTACAACTCGATATCTAGAACAAAGATATGACTCTATATGAATGCCTCCGCGTGTAAGGGATGTGCAATGATCTAGCGTAGCAATGACATAAAATACGGACAAGCCATGAAAACATCATGCCAGCTATCTTACGATCATGCAAAGCAATATGACAATAAATGCTCAGGTCATGTATATGATGATGATGGAAGTTGCATGGCAATATATCTCGGAATGGCTATGGAAATGCCATAATAGGTAGGTATGGTGGCTGTTTTGAGGAAGATATAAGGAGGTTTATGTGTGATAGAGTGTATCGTATCACGGGGTTTGGATGCACCGTGAAGTTTGCACCAACTCTCGAGGTGAGAAAGGGCAATGCACGGCAAGAAGAGGCTAGCAATGATGGAAGGCTGAGAGTGCGTATAATCCATGGACTCAACATTAGTCATAAAGAACTCACATACTTATTGCGAAAATCTATTAGTCATTGAAACAAAGTACTACGCGCATGCTCCTAGGGGGATAGATTGGTAGGAAAATACCATCGCTCGTCCCCGACCGCCACTCACAAGGAAGACAATCAATAAACACCTCATGCTCCGACTTCGTTACATAATAGTTCACCATACGTGCATGCTACGAGACTTGCAAACCTCAACACAAGTATTTCTCAATTTCACAATTACTCGACTAGCATGACTCTAATATCACCATCTTTATATCGCAAAACTATTGCAAGGAATCAAACATATCATATTCAGTGATCTACAAGTTTTATGTAGGGTTTTATGACTAACCATGTGAATGACCAGTTCCTGTCATCTCTCTAAATAGATATAAGTGAAGCACGAGAATTTAATTCTTTCTACAAAAGATATGCCCACGCTCTAATAAATATAAGTGAAGCAAAAGAGCATTCTATAAATGGGGGTTGTCTAAGTGAAGAAAAACATGCAATCCAAGCTTCAAATGATATAGGTGAAGCACATGAAGCATTCTATAAAGCCATACTCTAAAGATATAAGTAAAGTGCAGAGAGCATTCTATAAATCAACCACAGACTATCTCATACCAGCATGGTGCATAAAATAAAAATGAAAACTAAATGCAAAATACGCTCCAAGATTGCACATATCGCATGAATGAAACGAATCCGAAAACATACCGATACTTGTTGAAGAAAGAGGGGATGCCTTCCGGGGCATCCCCAAGCTTAGACGCTTGAGTCTCCTTGAATATTTACTTGGGGTGCCTCGGGCATCCCCAAGCTTGAACTCTTGCCTCTCTTCCTTCTTCTCACATCGAGACCTCCTCGATCATCGAACACTTCATCCACACAAAACTTCAACAAAAAACTCGGTAAGATACGGTAGTATAATAAAGCAAATCACTACTCTAAGTACCGTTGCAAACCAATTCATATTTTGTTTTTGCATTGTGTCTACTGTAATATAACTTTTCCACGGCTTAATCCACTGATATAAATTGATAGTTTCATCAAAACAAGCAAACTATGCATCAAAAACAGAATCTGTCTAAAAGAGAACAGTCTGTAATAATCTGAACATTCACCATGCTTCTGATACTTGAAAAATTCTGCCAAAATTAGGAAAAATAAACAATTTGCTCAGAAAGACAGTGCAAAAAGAATCAGAACCATTTTACGTTCCAGTAAAAAAAATAAAAATCGCGTACTACAGACAAAGTTTCTGTCCTGCACCGTACAAACCAACAAGCATCGTAAACATCCTAAAGGCAAACCTTGGCACATTATTTTTATAATACAATGGAATTGTACAAGGGGGTAATTTTTTTATTGAAAAGTTTCTGTAATTAAGATTTACAAAGTTCCCATGGGCATGAACAAAGTTCAAGGACGTCCCCCACTTTCACAATGCTCGTCTTTCTCACTTTCACTTTCCTTTTTGAAAAGTTTTGGGTTCCCCTCTTTATTTTTGCTGTTTTTAAACTATATGAAAGCACTCAACATAAATAAATGACTCTCTAAAACTGCCGGGTTGTCTCCCTGGCAGCGCTTTCTTTAAAGCCATTAAGCTAGGCATATAGTGCTCAAGTGGTGAATGCACCCGGATCCCAAGGTATATCAAAGCCAATTTTAATTAGCAATGACTTGTAATTTAGTAGTGAGCACAAAGCAACATATATCATGTAATGATGAAGTCTAACTCTCTTCCTATGCATCGGCATGTCATAAAAGAACAATTCATGCACACATAGTAAATGCCAATGCATAGTATAAATAGTTTCTTGCAATTTTATTGTGTTGGAAACATAGAGAGGTGGAGATATAGTTCCTCTCTCATAATAATTGCAAGTAGGAGCAGCAAGCACATGCATATTATATCTATCAAAATCATCATGTGCAACGGTAAAAGGCAACCCATCAATGTAATCCTTAATAAGTGTAAACGTATCCGATATAGTGTTGTTTGGAGAATTCAAAAAGATAATAGGACTATCATGTGTGGGTAATAGCAACAATTTCCTGTTTAACATAAGGAACTATTGCAAGTTCATCTCCATAAGCATAATTCATATTGGCATCTTGGCCACAAACATAGCAAGCATCATTAAAAAGGGATATTTCAAGAGAATCAACGAGATCATAACAATCATCATAGCAATCATCCTTCGGTAAGCACGAAGGGAGATTAAACAATGTATGAGTTGAAGAGTTACTCTCATTAGAAGGTGGGCACGGGTAGCTAATACGCTCTTCCTCGTTTTCTTCTTCGCTCTCCTCCTCTTCTTTTTCATCCAATGAGCTCACAGTTTCATGAACTTCTTCTTCCATAGACTCCTGCAAAATATTATTCTCTTCTTGGACAGCGGAGTATTCCTCAATATATGGTTTAACATAAGCATTAGAAGCATAATTATCATAGCAATATTTCAGTATGGCAAAAAATTTAGAATTGTAAAGAGTAGCACCATACTTTTCAATCAGAGAAGCAATTTCGTAAGCACCCTTAAAAGCAACAAATTCTTCAATTTTTTGAACATCATAGTAATTATAAACACCCTTAGCATACGAAGATAAGATTCCATTATCAATAAACTCACATTGGTAGAGAAGGTGTTTCTTAGGGTTTTTAGAACAACAAGTAAAATCATATATATAACATAAATTCCAAGCATAGCATTGCAAACGATGAATTTGATCCAATAAACGTTTCCCTTTTTAAGATATCTGATTATGTCGCACATAACAAGCATGCTCATCTAAAGATTTTCCCTCAACTAAGCTAGTTGGGGTTTCAAAGATGAGCACATAGGGATCGAAGATGATCCAAGTAATAAGCTTCAAAGAAGGTGATAGATTTTGAGTGGTTCTTCAACCATTGGTTCAGTAGGTACAACTAATTTTTTTTGGTATTTTGCGTTTCCTACCAATAACTAAAGATAGAAAACAATTAAGAACAGCAAATAAAAATTACTTACTAATAAAGCAAACAAGCACATACGAGAATATTCACCCCACGCTATTGCTTCCCGGCAACGGCGCCAGAAAAAGGTCTTGATAACCCACAAGTATAGGGGATCGCAACAGTTTTCGATAAGTAAGAGTGTCAAACCCAACAAGGAGCTAAAGGTAGAACAAATATTCCCTAAAGTTCTATCGACCACCGATACAACTCTACGCACGCTTGACGTTCGCTTTACCTAGAACAAGTATGAAACTAGAAGTACTTTGTAGGTGTTGTTGGATTGGCTTGCAAGAAAGTAAAGAGCACGTAAATAAAGACTAGGGGATGTTGTAAGTAAAGAAGCAACTAAAGTAAATATAGCGAGTGTGGAAAAGTGATGGTAGGAGTTGCGAAATTGTCCCTAAGCAATTGACTACTTTACTCGACTGATAGCAAGTATTATGTGGGAGAGGCCACTGCTAGCATGTCATCCCTTACTTGGAATTCTATGCACTTATGATTGGAACTATTAGCAAGCATCTGAAACTACTAACGTTCATTAAGGTAAAACCCAACCATAGCATTAAGATATATTGGTCCCCCTTCAATCCCGTATGCATCAATTTCTATGCTAGGTTGAAGCTTCTGTCACTCTTGCCCTCCAATACATAGTCCTATCAACATACAATTAACCCTATGGTGTGATCCACGCGCGCGCTCTCATATGATGGGCACCAAAGGACAGCAACATAACCACAAGCAAATTAAATCAATCATTCATCAACCACCGATAGGATAACGAAAATCTACTCAGACATCATAGGATGGCAACACATCATTGTATAATAATATGAAGCATAAAGCACCATGTTCAAGTAGAGGGTACAGAGGGTTGCGGGAGAGTGGACTGCTGTAAATAGAGGGGGGAAGGTGATGGAGATGTTGGTGAAGGTGGCGGAGGTGTTGGTGTATATCGCGGTGATGATGATGGCCCCCGGCGGTGTTCCGACGCAACCGGAAGCGAGGGGGAGAGAACCTCCCTCCTTCTTCTTCTTCCTTGACCTTCTCCCTAGATGGGAGAAGGGTTTCCCCTCTGGTCCATGGTCTCCATGGCGTGGGAGGGGCGAGGGCCCCTCCGAGATTGGATCTATCTCTCTGTCTCTCTCTGTTTTTGTGTTCTATTCTGCTGCCCTTTTACCGTTTCTTTTATATCCGGAGATCCGTAACTCCGATTGGACTGAAACCTTCGCCGTGATTTTTTTCCAAAAATTAGCTTTCTCGCGGCCGAAGAAGGGCGTCAAACGCCATACAGGTGGGTCACGAGGGTCAGGGGCGCGCCCCCCTACCTCGTGCCCACCCCGGACACTGGTTCGCGTTGATTTTTCTTCCAGATTCTCCAAATAATCCAAAAAAATCTCTGTCCGTTTTTATCCCGTTTGGACTCTGTTTGATATGGATTTTCTGTGAAACCAAAAACATGCAACCGACAGGAACTGGCACTGGGCACTGGATCAATAAGTTAGTCCCAAAATAGTATAAAAAGTTGCCAAAAAGTATAAGGAAGTTGTAGAATATTGACATGGAACAATCAAAAATTATAGATACGACAGAGACGTATCAGGACACCTAGGGACATGGACACGGCAGGGGATGTGGTTGACGCAGGCGGTGTCGTCCCCACCTCCCATGTTCCCAAAATGGGAGCAGGAGGCACCGGAGAACGACAACACCAACATCATTGCAAAGACCACGCTCCACGAGGTACGGGTGGAGAGATCATTCTGTCCGCACCTCTCCACCCGGCCGAAGGGCACAGCCACAACGGTGGCACTCGCTCTGGGGCGAATCGCAATCCTCCGGCCGCCCCCGGACGCTCCAGGCGCGACCGCAGGACATGCGCCACCCCTAGAGCAAGCTGACCCAGCCAATGCACCATCTTGGCAATTGGCTCGCGGCAACGAGAACACGGCGCGACTACCGCCGACACTATCAGGAGCCAGGCAACATTACTATCTTCATCGACATACATGCCAAGCACCACTTCAGAGGCCATGGCACTGGCCCAGCTGCTATTGAGATTTCTGCCGGGAGCCGATCAGATGGATCAATGGAGAGCCACAATTCATAGCCTGATTGGTTTTGCTGAGGCGGGAGGATCGCAGCGAGCTGGCCCGCCACGACCGCCCCAGGCGATGACAACAACCCACGCTGTTGGTTATGCGGAAGGGGCCAATCCTACAATGCAGTCCCCTCCACGGAAGCTAGCGCAGGAGCCGTGCGACCAAGAACCGACGATGTCTCGATGGCGTCGTCCGACCCTTGAGCACGTCAAGACCAAGGGCGAGCCCTAGAGGATAGGCAAAGGGAATTCTCGTGTGTCACCATCGAGTGATGCCGCAACACCCACCGCGAGTCTGACAAGCACGATGGCCCCAACGTCGACGAGCCTTTCCTCGCCGAATGCGGGTACCTGCCTTTCGAAGCTGAGTGCCCTACCTTCACCCATGAATTGCGGCAGGTTCGTTGGCCATCCGCTCGCATGTTCAAGCCAGAGATACCAGAGAAGTACGACGGGAGACTGAACCCGGCAGAGTTCTTGAGCATCTTCACCATCGCTATTCAAGCTGCCGGAGGAAGAGATGAGAAGGTGTTCGCCAACTACTTCCCTTTTGCAGTCAAGCCAAATGTGAGGTCTTGGCTGATGCACTTGACGGAGAACTCCATTTCGACCTGGGCTAACCTGTGCCATGAGCTCATTGGCACCTTCACTAGTAGCCATCAAGAACTAGGGCGGCCCAGCGACTTGCAGCTTCTCCCGCAGAAGGAAGGAGACTCTACGGAAGCACATGCAGAGGTTCAGTCGAGTCCACAGGATTATTCCAGACATCCACACGGTAGCTGTGATAGCTGCATTTAAGTCCAACGTCCACAATCGTCGGATACGTTCCAAGATGAACATTTGATTGCCCAATACTTTGAAGGATCTCTACACTCTAGTGGATAAGTGTGCTCAAGTATAAGAGGGGAGGAGGTTCCCCGAAGAAGAGGATGGCATCAACGTCGACTATGAGGATGATGATGAGGCCACCAGTCAGAAGAAGAAGAACAAGAAGCGCAATAGAAGGTGCAAAGATAAGGTAGTGATGACCGTTGAGGGATCAGGCACCCTTAGTACCAGCAAGAAGGCTAAGACTGAGTTACCCAGCAAGGAAGTTGATGTGTGCATTGACAGCCGAGAAGCCGCAGCTGCCAAGAAGGTTGGGAAAGCTGATAGGACATACTGCAAGATTCATTGGACCAAGGGCCATGATCTCCAAGAGTGTCACCAGGTTGAGCACCTTGTCAAGAAACAGAGAGCTGAGTATGAGAAGCGGGATAAGGAGAAAGGTCGGAATGGCACTGGCGGGAAGGGCCGAGGCGGCTGAGCAAGCCTCCCCAGCAAGGCTCCTAAGGATCAAGGAAAACCCGCCGCAGGCCGTGAGAAAGAGTATTGCAATGATGAGAGTGATGGAGGGGATGAAGAGGAAACCAGCGAGCAGGAATTCCAGAAAACCACTAACGCCCTGTGCATTGAAGGGGGTGCATCTCTGCACTCCTCTCACCAACAACTGAAATAGTGGGCGCGTGAAGTCAATGTCATGGAGCCAGCGGCAGATTCTTGGAGGCCGCTCAAGTGGTCCTGCACGCCCATCATCTTTGACGAAGAGGACCACCCTAAACGCACCACTGCAGTAGGGTGTTTGCCGTTGTTGGTCTCACCAACAATCCGCAACCTCAAAGTCACAAAGATGTTGGTTGATGGTGGGGCCGGGTTGAATCTGATTTCTCCAAAGGTCATCAGCAAACTTCAGATAGCATAGGAAGAGCTCAAGGTCATGGGCACGTTTCAAGGAATGAACCCCGGCAAGAGTCGTCTTAAGGGGAAGATCATGTTGCTGGTGACATTTAGGGAGAGTTGAATTACCGGACTAAGAAGATCGTGTTTGATGTGGTCGACCTCCCCCTGCCGTACAATGGAATCCTTGGTCACCCAGCCCTCGCCAAGTTCATGGCGGCATCCCACTATGCCTATAACACCTTGAAGATGCCAGGGCCGATAGGCGCATTTCCATTCCATCAGACGAGAAGGATGCAATCATCTGCTTGGACAAGATGTACCGGGAGGTAGTCATGGTAGAGCTCGCTGAAGCTACTATTCCCTCCAAGGAAAGTAAAGGAAAGAAGAAAGCTAATAGGGACACTAGCAAGGAATTCGGGTAGCATACCTCTTCAAAGTATGTTGCACCTCTCGATGACTTGCCAGAGAGTTCCAATAGCAAGAAGTCCAAGGATGCTGCACTCGCTGTGAAAAAGGTCCCGGCAGGGCTGGCTGGCACGGATGGTACCTTCACTATCAGTGCCACTCTCGATGACAAATAGGAAAGCACGCTCGTTGCCGTCCTGCGGGCGAAAATCTATGTGTTTTCTTACCAGCCATCTGATATCCCCGGTGTTCCGAGGGAGGTAATCGAGCACCACCTAGCTGTCTGCCCACATGCCTGACCTGTCAAGCACAAGGTCTGAAAGCAAGCCTTGGAGCAGCAACAGTTCATTGTCGAAGATATCAAGAAACTTGAGGGAGCTGGTCTGGTCAAAGGGGTAATACATCCAACATGGTTAGCAAATCCTATGGTGGCGTGCAAGGCCAATGGGAAATGGAGGCTACGCGTAGATTTTACGGATCTGAACAAGGCATGCCCGAAGGACCAATTTCCCTTGTCGCGCATCATCAGATTGTGGATTCCACCTCCGGGTGCGATGTGCTTTCTTTTCTAGATGCATACTCTGGATATCATCAGATCTTTTTGTCTAGGGAAGACGAAGAGAAGACCACGTTCATCACCTCGTGTGTCACATACTGCTTCGTACGGATGCCTTTCAGGTTGAAGAGCGCTAGATCCACTTTTGCAAGTGCAGTTCAAATTGGTTTTGAGCCACAGTTGCACAGAAACATTGAGGCTTACATGGATGATATTGTGGTCAAGACCAAGGACAGATCAACCCTCATTCAGGATTTGGAAGAGACGTTTGCTAATCTGCGCAAGATCAACCTAAAGCTGAACCCAGAGAAGTGTGAGAGTGGGCTTTGGAGTTATCCAGCTTTGGCTTGAAGTTTGAAAGCACATCAACCATTCAAAGCAGAGCGTTGGCAGAGTTTATTGTAGAATGGATTCCAACCCCTCATGAAGAAGTATAAGAGACAATTACCCCCGGCAAGGAAGCTCCCCAATAATGGATCATGTATTTCGATGGTGCCTTCTCCCTAGAAGGTGCAGGGGCTAGCATGCTTCTCGTTGCCCCCACTGGGGAACACTTGAAGTACATCGTCCAGATGCATTTTCCCCAGGAGAAGTGTAAGTGCATCTAGTGCCACCCCTAGTTGGTTTTGGAGTATTGACGACAAATGTGGTTGAGGGACTAATGCGTTTGTGATAATTGCAGGATAACGCAAGTAGTGTCCCTCATTGATTCGGTTTACCTACCGGAGATGACCCCTAAAAATGTATGAAGACATTGACGACAATGGTGGTGAAGATATTCACATTGAAGACTATGACATGAGAAGACATTGAGTGAAGACTATGGGCCTTGAAAGGCGTATGTCGTTTCGTTGTTTCCTTTTCTTCGTTGTTGAGTCATAGGAACCACCGTCTTTGTTAAGTGGGGTCCAAGTGATCATAGTCGAATGGTCAAGTGATGCTCAACCCAAATCCTATGTCTTCGGTGAAGACAATGAGAGCAAAACTTATCCAGGCTGGATGAGTCAGCTTTGCTTGTAGCCCAAGTAAAGTTGCCGTGTGTGTTTGAAATCGACCGTTGGAACACGTGTCGGTTCCTTAGTGACCAGGGGTCATTTCGGACATATCAGGTCGGGTTGCCTAGTGGCTATAAATAGCCCACCACCTACACCATAAATTGGTGGCTGCTCGAGAGTTAGTGCACGGCTTTTGTCGTTTGAGAGCAACCCACCTCGAAGCCTTTGAGAGAGAAATCCTTGCGAGGATAAAGCCCAAACACCCAGAGCCAAAGAGTGTTAGGCATCACTAAAGTCTTTACATGCATGTGACTGAAGTCTTATTACACTTGAGGACTATGAATCCTCCGGCCGGTTAGGCGTCGCGTTCTGAGCATCCAAGAGTCATTGTGGATTGCCGGTGAGCCTTGATCTGTGAAGGTTCGGAAGTCTACCTTGAAGACTTACCCGAGTGATTGGGCGAGGACTGTGTGTCCTTAGCTCAAGGGGAATAAGGTGAAGACGCGGTCTTCTGAGTTGAATCTCAGCCTCCCTAACCAGATGTACAGTTGTCACAGCAACTGGAACTGGTCCAACAAATCATGTGTCTTCAACAAGTGACTGGTTCTATCTTCTCCCTCACCTTACTTAGAGTTTGTCTTCATGAAGTCATTGCCTATTTGTCATACCTGTTTGACTTCATTGTTTGACTACTTTTGTTGATTGGCTTCTCACTATCTTCCATCTTGATCCTACTACCAAGCTGCTATTAGTCTTGTACTTTCACGTTATTGCATACTAGACTATGGTTTGCTTGTTGTAGTTTATCTTCCGCTGCATATCAATTAGGTCATTTCTATTGTTTGTCTTCGAAACATCCGTGTTTTGAAGACTTTCCTAAAAATCGCCTATTCACCCCCCTCTAGTCGATAACTAGCACTTTCAATTGGTATCAGAGCAAGGTACTCCCTTGTTCTGTGTGATTCGGTTTAACCACCTGGAGTTTTAGCTAAGTCATTGCGGGGATAATCAAATTCTCCTTTGCTTGCCCGTGTTCGATGGGCCGACTATCCCTCTTTGGAAGAATAAGATGCGCATGCATCTTGAAGCCATTGATGTCGACCTACGGTATGTCGTCAAGAACGGCGTTCCCAAAACTGGTGAAGGTGTCACCCTAGCGATGTCAAGAAGTTCATCCAAGCTGGACTCTCTTGCAAAGAACATCATCTGTGGTCATCGACCAAAGGACGATATGGCCGTGTGAGTGCTCTGAAGCGTCGAAGCTAGTGCAGGACTGACTTTCCAAGGTCAACGAAGGCGTCTCAACCCAGAGAGATCAAAGGATCAGTGTTCTTCGCAACCTCTTCAACCGCTTCAAGAGAAACAACAATGAAAATGTCCAGCTCACGTTTGATCGCCTCACTGACATCACAAATGAGCTTCATGCTCTCGGCGCCACTGAGATCATCAAGTATGAAATCGTCAAGACACTACTGAGATCACTTGACAGCTCTTTTGACACCCTTGCCCTCATGATACAAGAACGTCCTGACTTCAAGACACTCGATCCGTCTAATATACTTGAGAGGCTCAACACACATGAGTTCTAGCTTTTTGAGAAAAGAAATATCTATGGTCCCAACTATGGTCGAACTCGCGCTTTTAAGGCAAAAGTTGTTTCTTCATCTGAAGAAGAATCATTGCTATGATTACGATGATCCTGAAGACATTGGAAAGGAACTTGCTATGCTTGTGAAGAAGTTCGAGAAGTTCACTAGGAAGAAAGGCTTGAAAGTCTTCACGATCCAGCTCAAGAAATGATGAAGCTTCCACTCATGACTACAAGAAGAGAACTGTCACAAGTGCAAGAAAACTGGACACTATATCTCCGAGTGTCCACACGGTGGGACAATGAGAAGAAGAAGAAGAAGAGCAAGGAATATGATTACGATGACAAGAAGAAGAAGAAATCTTCAAAGTCTTCTTCCAAGTCCTCATCAAAGTCTTCATCTCATAAGAAGAGCTCATCCGGCAAGGCTCGTGCTTTTGTTGGCAAGGAAATGGATTAGGAGGAGGAGTCTGCTTACGAGGAGGTGGAGGTGGAGTCACGAAGAGGAGTCCGACCACTGGCGTTGCAAGTCCGGCTTTAGCCACGACCTATGTTGCCAAGTCCATCTTCAACACTTTGAAGACAATGACTTCCACACCAACGCTGAAGGCGATGGCGAGGATGACCCTGCTCCACCCTCTTTGCTTCATGGCACGTGGTGCCAAGGTAAAATCACGTGATGCTTACTTTCAAACATCAAGTGAAGATGACTCGATTGTGAATCTAAACCCAGCTACAAAACACTTGCTAAAATTGCAGCGAACAACAAAGAGCTATGGAACATACTCAAAAGCTGTTAGACAAAAGCGATGACTGTTAGGCAGCGGAAATGACACGTTCCACAGTCCTTAGTTGAAGACATTAAAAATCTTCATGCTAAGTACCAAGAACTTGAAAGTCGTCATGAAACGCTCTCAACTACTCATGAAAAGCTCTCCTATGATTATCTTCAAAGGAAGCAAGAGCTTGAGAAATTGAGAGCGGCTCATGAAGATCTTCAAAAAGAGAATGAGTCACTTCACACTCAACAGATCAGTTCCGCTCAGGATGGATTTGGACCACCATGTCTAAAATGTCTTGAGCGTGATATCGCTACCTCTGTTGCTGAATATTCAACTGCTGCTACTGTTGCATTGTCTTCTACTATTAATGTGGTAACTAACCCCTCTGCGGAGGATACCACTGCTATTGCTGATGAAAATGCTAGGTTGAAGACATTGCTTGAAACAGGGATGTATAGAAGTCTGAAAGGGCATCAGACACTTTGCGATGTCCTCAAAAGCGATTCTGAACCGAAACCCTAGGAAAGAGGGTGTTGGGTTCGAGAGGAAAATGAATGTTGATGGTTCCTCTTTGGAAGCTTTGAGAAGTATCCCAAAACCACATGGGTTCTTTGCAAAGGGACCTTCGGTGGATCCTTCCACCTTATCTGGCTTTACCTGTGCTAACCCTATTATCATTGATGAATCCTTTGATGCAAACTATAAGCTGTTCAAGAATCAGAATGGTGAAGTGTTTGCCAGGTATATTGGTACTAACTGCAGGAATGGACCGCCTACAAAGAAGATCTGGGTTCCCAAAAGCTGTCTTGAGAATCTTCCAGTGAATGTCATCATGACACCACCTGGGAAGAAGACAAACCCCAGACCTAAGGCGTCATATGGTCCATAGGCTTCATACAGACAGAGGACTCACCTGAGTCACCCTAACGCCAATGTTTTGCAGGGAAACCGTACTCAAATTTATGAATATGAGCGTGTGTCTTGAAACCGCTATGTTCATAGAACTAAGAACTTTTCTTCTTATTCATACGAGTATCATTCATCTCCTGCAAGGCTATTTGCTAGGGCACCAAAGCAGAAATTCTCAGATGCTGCACTTAGACTCATTGCTTGTAAGCCACCCCTGAAGATGTGGGTGGTTAAGAAGAATTAACTCTCTTTTGCAGGAAAGGGTCTCCAGCCGAAAATCAAAGGCGTCTGATGCTATAGCTGGGGACCTAAAATATCTTGTAGGGCACAAGATCAAATGCCCAAATGGTCTCACTATGTATTTTGTTCTTGAATCGTTTGCCATTCATCCTATCAGTCATAATCTTGATTTAAGCTTCAATAATCCACTTGACCGTCAAATGTTTATGCTTCACAATGCTCTTGGTGAAGCCTATCCCCCTAACTGCATCAGAGGGTATGACACCTCATGCTTGAGAATGGATTATGGACGGTGGATGCACTAATCATATGACTGGTGATCAAGTCTTCTCATGGACTCAACCTTACATCCATCAGACAAGAGTCACATCACATTTGCTGACACGGGTAAAAGCAAGGTATTGGGTCTAGGTAGAGTTGCAATCTCAAAGGATCAACACATGGATAAAGTGATGCTTGTTGAATCCCTTGGTTTCAACTTGATGTCTGTCTCAATGCTTTGTGACTTGAACATGATTGTGATATTCGGAAAATATCGTTGCCTAGTACTAATGGAATCTGACAAGTCTCTAGTCTTTGAAGGGTATAGGAAAGATGATCTATACATGGTAGATTTCTCGTGAGGTCCACGACTTGCCGTATGTCTTCTTGCAAAAGCTTGAATCTGGCTCTGGCATCGGAGGTGGGGCATCTTGGCATGAGGAACTTACACACTCTCGCCAAGAAGAAGCATGTCATAGGCATCGAAGGTGTCAAGTTCAAGAAGGATCATTTGTGTGGTGCACGAGAAATTTGGAAAGATGACTAGGGCAAAGCACCCTCGAAGACAATCATGACAACATCTCAACCCTTCGAGCTGTTACACATGGATTTGTTTGGCCCTACTCATTACTCTACCCTCACAATAATCGCTTGTCTATATGGTTTCGTCATTGTTGATGACTACTCAAGATACACATGGGTGCACATAATTCTCTACAAGACTGAAGTGCAAGATGTCTTCAGACGCTTCGCTAATCGAGCAATGAACAATTATGGCATCAAGATCAAGCATATCAGAAGTGATAACGACCTTTGAATTCAGGAACACCGGACTTGATCTTTATCTGGATACCATGGGAATCACTCATGAGTTCTCTGCTCTCTACACACCTCAGCAAAATGGCATCGTGGAGCGCAAGAACAGAACCCTCATTGAGATGGCTCGAACAATGCTCGACGAGTACAAGACACCAAGAAAGTTACGGCCTCGAAGCTATTGATATGACTTGTCACGTCATCAACCGTGTTTATATCCATAAGCTTGAATAAAACATCCTATGAGCTCCTTCTTGGCAAGAAGCCAAATGTCGCCTACTTGAGTATTTGGGGCTAAGTCTTTGGATCAAGGATCCCCATCACAAGTCAAAATTTGAACCCAAAGCTCACAAAGGCTTCATGCTCGGTTACGGAAAGGACTCGCACTCCTACAGAGTCTTCAACCTTTATCTCTACAAAATCGTCGAAACGGTGGACGTGCGATTTGATGAAACCAATGGTCATAAAGAGAGTTCCTGCCAAGTACACTAGACGAAGCTCCATCCAGCGAGTCTATCAAGCTAATGGGAACTGGTGAAATCATGCCTTACGAAGCATGACCTAAAGAGGAACTTATCATTTACGCACCTAACCAACCGAAGACAATCCTCGACTGAAGACAATCCTCCCAATGATGACAATGATCGGCATGAGCAAAGTCTTCGTCCGATTCATCCTCGAGTTGCAAATGAAGTACAAATTGAGAAGATAATCGATAGCATCAATGCACCTGTCACCTTACTCGCTCAAGAGCAACACACTAGCAAATTTCTGTGGGCACTTTTCTTTTGTGTCAATATCGAACCCAAGAAAGTTCTTTGAAGCCTTTATGGAACCAGAATGGATACAAGCTATGCAAGAAGAACTTCAACAGTTCAAGCTAAACAATGTTTGGGAACTTGTCAAGCGTCCTGACCCTCGCAAGCATAACATTATTGGCACCAAATGGATATATCAAAACAAGCAAGATGAGCATGGTCAAGTAAATGAGAAACAAAGCACGGCTTGTGGCTCAAGGATATACTCAAGTTGAAGGAATTGACTTTGATGAAACATTTGCTCCCGTAGCTAGGCTTGAAGCTATTCGCATACTACTAGCCTATGCTAACCACCACAACATCTTGCTCTATCAAATGGATGTGAAGAGTGCATTTCTCAACGGCAAGATTGAAGAAGAAGTATTTGTCGCTCAACCCCCTGGCTTTGAAGATCCAAAACATCACGATATCTTTGTACAAGCTAAATAAAGCACCGTATGGCCTCAAACAAGCTCCTCGCTACTGGTATGATACAATCAAAGACTTCACGAAGAGCAAAGGCTTCAAACCTGGATCCCTTGATCCCACACTCTTCACGAAGACATATGATGGTGAACTGTTTGTATGCCAAATATATGTGGATGACAATTATCTTGGCTGCACCAACCAGAAGTATAGTGATGAATTTGGATACATGATGCAAGAACAATATCGAGATGTCCATGATGGGAGAGCTCAAGTTCTTCCTTGGTCTTCAAATTCACAAGAAAGGAATGGCATCTTTATATCTCAAGAAAAATACCTCCAATATTGTCTGAAGAATTTTGGAATGAAAGAGTGAAATGGATACTCGACGCCAATGCCAGCCAAACACCATCTGGGTCCCGACGACAATGGTAAAGAGTTCGATCAAAAGGTATACCGCTCCATGATTGGTTCCTTACTTTACCTATGTGCATCTAGGCCATATATTATGCTTAGTGTTTGCATGTGTGCTCGATTCCAAGCGGCACCAAAGGAATCGCATCACTTAGGCGTGAAGCGAATTCTTCGATATTTGGCTCACACCCCAACACTCGGATTATGGTATCCAAAGGGCTCAAAATTTGATTTGGTTGGATTTTCGGATGCTGATTATCTTTGGTGACAAGGTGGATCGCAAGTCTACATCAGGAACATGTCGGTTCTGGGGCGATCACTTGTCTGTTGGTCTTCAAAGAAGCAGAACTGTATCACTCTCAAGCTGCTGAATCTGAATACATTGCTTTGGATCTTCTTGTGCTCAGCTTCTATGGATGAAGCAAACTCTCAAGGACTATGGCATCAATCTGAAACAAGTACCTCTCTTCTGCGACAACGAAAGCGCCATCAAGATTGCCAACAATCCAGTCCAGCACTTCGAAGACAAAGCACATTGAAATTCGTCATCATTTTCTCGGGGATCATGTCATGAAGGAAGATATTGACATCATTCACGTCAACAACGAAGAGCAATCGGCAGATATCTTCACAAAGCCCTTGGATGAGAAAAGGTTTTGCAAGTTACGGCGTGAGCTAAATATCTTGGAATCCTCAAATGTCCTGTGATCAAGCACACATCCTAACACTTATGCATGTTGATGACTTAGATGTGCAACACACGAAGTAACATATATCTTCAATCAATGAAGACTTACATTCTGAGTGTGAATACATTAACGTGGAATTTGACTTGAGCGCCACGATAATTGTGCTACTGTCTGGGTCTAATACTTCCTATACTGATTGGGTAACGCCAGCACCAAATTTTTACATTTGAAGTGTTTCACTCATGGCGTTACTTCTCAATATCTTCTCATTTGATTTGTCTTCAACTTCAACCTATCTTCATGATTTTCTTCACTATGTTGAGTTGGTTGCTTTCTAATATATATATATATGTATATATATATATATATGTATATATATATATATATATGTATATATATATGTATATATATATACATATATATATATGTATATATATATAATATATATATATATATATTGTTCTGTCCTCTACAGCATTCACTTATAGCTAT
The DNA here is from genome assembly GCA_021605145.1 of Aegilops bicornis. NCBI lineage: Eukaryota > Viridiplantae > Streptophyta > Magnoliopsida > Poales > Poaceae > Aegilops > Aegilops bicornis. The sequence goes on from CM038670.1 coordinate 346,472,981, forward strand.
GTCTTCCAAGTTGAATCTTTTGAACTAAGTGAATGTGATCGGACCCTAATCTCTCTATGCTTTCTATCTCAAACTCTATCTGTCCAAATCATATGCATTCTATTGAAACTGTCGAATGTCTTCTCTGCGTCCTTGTCAGCAGAAGACACAGAGCAAACTTTAAGTCTGTTTTAAATGATTCATCCTTACTGTTGAAATCCGGAGAAGCCGGAACGACCATCTGACAAACCTGGCGGGCGTGGGAACGTGGGACAACTCAGAGTATGTTGCATGATTGCCACGTGCCCCTCAGATGTGAACCGCCAGGGGCGCCTGCGTAATTGCGTTGTGCCGCACACCTCCTTATAAATACATGTCCCCTGCGGTAAAGAAAATCTTCTTCCACCTCTCCACCTCGTCAAAACCCTAGCGCCACCGTTAGCTCTCGACGACGCCGGCGACGAAGCGCTTAGCTGCCGCGACTTCTCCGACGCCATCCTCACGCCGGCCGCGAACATCGTCATCTCCGCCGCCACCGTAGGTGTCCTCCATCGCCAAGTTAGGGCACGGTGGATTGAACTGCTCGGCTTCCTTTTCTTCCCGTCTAGCAGTTCTTCGAGTGGTAAATATAACTCTATTTTTACCATCTTTTTGATCTTCAAGATTCATCCTACTTACCAAAATCGGTTTACGCCCATACCACGTTAGATCTATTACATGCGCATCTCATACTACCTAGTATATTCACTTAAGCTTCACAACTACTTAGATTCCTCACTTGTACTTATTCACGGATTTGTACAAATCTGGAACCAACTCTCAGCGTATAAGTGAATGTCTTCGCATCATGAGGTCAATGTCTTCAAACTGATTTATCTTCAAAATCTTCTGAGAATGCATATGACCTCTTCCCTTCCTTCGCATCTCTAATGCTGTCACAGGTACATGTCCGTGGGAGAATCCCTTGGTTCTCATAGTCTGCATTCGTTTGCAGAATTCTTACAGCATCAAACTAACTCTCCCGAAGCCAGTTCATGTTTGTCCAGCAAACGCAAGCCTTTGAAGCCTTTGAACGTATTGAAGCCATTCAGTTTGAAGTTCATGGCTACAGATAAATCAGTCAGGAAGGGCGGCAGACAGCGTCGCGGGAACCTCAAAAGATCTGCCTGATGACCTCGCAGAGCTTTACAAGACAGATCCCGAAGAGAATTACAATCAGCGCAAGACGTGAATCCAATGGATTCGACGATATTGGGCTGAACAATGGTTCAAGTACAATTTCGTGACCCAGGAATATGCCGAGAAGAATGCTATCGAAGCCCTTGGGGTGATATTCTCTTTCGAGGCCTTCCACCCAAGAACATGGCTGAAGCTATTGCACAAGGTTTCTATCCTTGTATGGTCCGTGGACCTCAGCCTGAAAATGCCGACCCAACGTCATTGCTCTGGTGTCGTGATGATAATCTCTTCAAGCGCAACTTCCAGCACGCAAAGGCTTCGGCCAAGGAAAACAAGAAGTCATTGGGATTAGACTTCAACCCTGGTCCCTCTGCTCCCCGTGCTGACGGCTCACGTGATCTCGAACCCAATGTTATCGGTCCTTTTCAAACCTTGATGGCCTCATCACTTACATCTTGGTCCAAGGTGCCAAAGTGGATCACTCGATGACGATCTTTGAGTCCGATGAAGCCCTAGCTCCAGCTCCTGCTCCTGCTCCAAAGCCGCGAAGCAAAAAGAAAGTCAAGGCTTCAAAGTCATTGCTCCTCCAAAAGCTTCACGTGTGAAGCCAGCCATCTTGCACCTCCACGAAGCCGATTAATGCGATCTGAAGATCAACTCTGTATCTCCAAGAAGACGGAGAAGAGAAAGAAAATTGTCAAGAATCTTGAATCGACATCGACTCCTGCTGCCATTCTGCGTGAAGAGCACATTGACCTGTCCAGTGATGAAGATCTTGCAGATGATGCTCTTGAGCAACTTATCAAGAGCAAAGAAGAAGCAGAAATTTTCAACAATTTGCCTCTCTTTGATGTGGCAATCATCCATCACTTCATTGATGAATGGTTTGACACCCCAAACATCAGCTTTGAAGATCTGCAACTTCCTATTGGCCTCAACGTCTCCTTCAATGGAGCCATTGCTTCTGAGCTAGCTCTTGCTCAGCGCATTGTTGAACTGAAGAACAAAATCGACTATGAAAAAGCCCAGTTCAAGAAGCATATGGCTGCACTCAGCGTGCAAGATGTCAAAAACTTCAAGGTCATGCTGCACGAGCTCAAAGAAGCCTTTCTCAAGAAGCGAGAAGAAGCGGAGGCTCGTGGCGCATGAAGAGTCTGGTGACAAGTGTGTGCTTGCCTACAATGAAATTTGAGAAGCGCAAGGCTCTTGGTCGTCTGGCATTGACCCAGAATGGCTGCAAAGAGTAAGAAGTCTTCAACTGACCAAGCTGCACCTTCAAGGCAGGAAGAACCCCGCATAGTCTTCCCAAGCAGCATGACTAGCTCGAAGCCAAAGGTCCGGTCAACCGCTTCTGAGCAGAAGAAGACGAGGGCTGCCGAGGTGAAGCGGAAAAGGAAACTTCTGAAGCCTCACGATGCTGCTCCTCCAAGAAGAAGCTTAAGACCAAGAATAATCGGGCTACTCCAACAGAGCCCTTGGTTGTTGAACCCATTTTTGGTTAGTTCGTCCAGCGTCGCAACCCAAGAACTTCGCATGACTGTTCATGAGCACGCTTCCACAGAGGCTCCACGAAGTCGAAGAGATTCCAGCAGTTGATCCCATCATTCTGAAGACATTGGTCACCATGACAATGTTGAAGATGATGAAGTTCTTCCTCAAATTGAATACAATGTGGTATCATCGCTTTGTTAAATGCGAACAGCGAACTCATCGACATTGGTCGTCCTCGGCGCCAATTGCTCAGGATGCTTCATGGGCTGATCGCCCGCAACAAGAAGACTCCCCTAGTACTCCCCAACAACAAGTCACTCCCCAACAACAACAGCAAGAAGAAGAGGAAGACTTTGAGGCCCAGACAACCCCATCTCCAAAGGCGTCGCCAGCATTTCGTAGGCTTCGCAAAGGTCAAAGGCCTCAAGTACCTCTCTCGGCGTTCGAAGGAGAAGTGCACCACCAACCTTGTTGCCGTCAAGTGTTTTCGAAGCCAGTCCAACTGTGAATGTCTCCGAGTCTGAAGCCAAAGCTGCTGAAGACAATCCGGCTGCATCAGCCGAAGACACCCAAGAAGAAGAAGACCGTGTCCCTACACCCCCTGTAATTGAAGAAGCTATTCTTGATATCAATGTGCCAGTGCCCGACCCTCCAGCTCCTCAAGTGGAGGTTGAAAACATTGAGGTTGCCACCTCCAACACCAATGAAGCCAATGACGTGGTCATGGCTGAAGCAAATGTGGAGCACTGCACCATGACTCCACGAAGCGGTGCAGGAAATGTGCACGAAGCCAATGAGGCAAGCTGCTCCCGAAGCATCTGGCGAGCAGCTGAAGCCTCGGTTGTTGCCACTTGCTCAGTTCCGCTACCAAGGCCCTACACAATTGAGCAAGCATACAACTATGGTCAGCTAATCACAGTAAGATGGCCTGTTCTGGTCCCTCCGCCTCATGCCTCTGGTCCTCAGTTCAACTATCATATTGCGCATAGGCCTCAGGTCCAGGCGAAGCCAAGATCGCCAAGGTTTCTAGGCAATCGCCACCTCTCTGAGTTCTTTCAATGCAAATGGCTTCAAAGCCCACAACACTTTCTTTGACAGAGCAAAGAACCCCTACACAAGGCCAAGGATATCATCCGACCGTTTACGAGCTATCAAGAACGAAGCTATTACTCATGCGTTACGTATGATCAAGGCGCATTTTCCCTCATATGCGCCTCGACACTGAAGCCATTGCCGGAATGCCGTGCTTAGAAGAAGCACTTGATTGCTTTCATGATGCAGGTCTGCTCGGCTTCGTTACAGACAAAGAACACCGGAATGAAGAACTTGTGCTTCAATTCTATGCTACCCTCCACATCTGCGGCTACTACAGAGATACGAAGACATGGGTTCTCGAGTGGATGACAGGAAATGTTCATCATGAAGCCAAAGCTTTTGACGTCATTGAGCTCACAGGCCTACCCACTCCCGGAGAGCTGTTTGAACACAGTTGTCAACTCCACCGCGATGCAATCGGAGAGCATATTTCATAAGCCGTAACCCAACATGAGTCGGATGTTGAGCATGATGAAACCCTTTGCCACATGACGCTGAATACCCTCAGGACTTCTTTGTTGAAGACCTTGAGTATCTGCCTCATACAATATATCACATCATCAGGCGAACTCTATGGACTATCAAAGGGCATTCATCATCTGCAAAACTTGAAGGAGCAATGAAGACATTGGTCTTTTACATCCTCAATGGCATCAGCTTCAATACGCAAGAATTCTTCATCCGACAATTGGGTGCGTCTGGATATGATCTGTTTGGAATGAAATTTTATGCTCCATGGGTCATGCGCCTCATCAAGATGCACTCTGCTATCAACTATCGACCCTCTGCCGCAATCATCGATATTTCTACGAGAGGTTGATATGTCGATTGAAGCCATTTACCCCGAGCACCGCCAAAAGCGCCACTTTGTCTTTAGAATGCCGATCACCATAGCTTCTCTCAACCCATGGAAGGCGTCGGCGGTATCTCGTGTCCATCCTCGGCTGGGAACACACGTATGCCTCACCGTCTTGGATGAAGCGAAGCACAATTGGCCAAAGGCCTCGAGCGCTCTCGAGTCCTCAATGATCGAGAACTTCTTGTCGTGACCTTTGCATCGAAACAAGATAAGCATCACTCCTGGCTCAAGCGACAAATGCAAAGCCTCTTGGTGGACGTCAATCGCATTCGAAACCTTGCCACCAAGAGTTTGACCCTGCTCAGTGCTGAAGCAGATCTTCAAGACGATGGCTTCACTGAACGCTTCAAGTTTGACTCCACTCCTCCATGGAATGCAGTCCTCTGACGAACTCCATCACTTGAAGAATCGACTATTCTTCCTCCGCGCAACTGTCAATGCCAGAGTGATCGATGATGAAGCCGATGCTACTTCACCGCCCTCTACTTACGCGCCTCGACACTTTGCACCAAGCTTCGCACCGCCAACCAACAACGACAACCCTACTGCATCATCTACTTCAGAAGAGGATGAGTAGATGCTCTATGTCTTCAAACCTTTTTGGTCCTTACTGACAAAAGGGGGAGAAGCATATGAGTTTGATAGTCTTCAAGCGGGTTCATAAGGGCGGTTGCATAATATTTTACCTAGTGTTTACAACTCTCGCTTTTGATACATTTGGTTCTTTGAGTTGTAACACTTAAACTCGATGGTCTCTGCTACTTATTTGCTTTACTCTGGTGCGATGATAAATTCCGCATGTGCATTTATAACTTCCGCACTTAGATCATTCTGCAGACGTCCATTTTTCATTATGCATGTCATTCTCTTAGTTATATCATTTCATGCATGATGAATTGTCTTCATAAGTTGAAGAGGATCTCCACAAGTACAACATGCCATGTGCATTTGCATTCCAAAAGCAAACTACTTATATGCACATCTTCAGGGGGAGCATTTGCCACTTATGAAGACAATTACCTATCCTTTACAATTTCACGTACTTTATCCCCGTTGAAAACTTCAACCAGTTTGTCATCAATCACCAAAAAGGGGGAGATTGTAAGTGCATCTAGTGCCACCCCCAGTTGGTTTTGGAGTACTGACGACAAATGTGGTTGAGGGACTAATGCGTTTGTGAGAATTGCAGGATAACGCAGTAGTGTCCCTCATTGATTCGGTTTACCTATCGGAGATGACCCTAAAATGTATGAAGACATTGGCGACAATGGTGGTATGTGAAGATATTCACATTGAAGACTATGACATGAGAAGACATTGAGTGAAGACTATGGAGCCTTGAAGATCGTGGTCGTTCGTTGTTTCCTTTTCTTCTTTGTTGAGTCATAGGAACCACCGTCTTTGTTAAGTGGGGTCCAAGTGATCATAGTAAGAATGATCAAGTGATGCTCAACCCAAATCCTATGTCTTCGGCGAAGACAATGAGAGCAAAACTTATCCAGCTGGATGAGTCAGCTTTGCTTGTAGCCCAAGTAAAGTTGTCGTGTGTGTTTGAAATCGACCGTTGGAACACGTGTCGGTTCCTTAGTGACCAGGGTCATTTCGGACATATCAGGTCGGGTTGCCTAGTGGCTATAAATAGCCCACCCCCCTACACCATAAATTGGTGGCTGCTCAGAGTTAGTGCACGGCTTTTGTCGTTTGAGAGCAGCCCACCTTGAAGCCTTTGAGAGAGAGAAATCCTTGCGAGGACAAAGCCCAAACACCCAGAGCCAAAGAGTGTTAGGCATCACTAAAGTCTTTACATGCATGTGACACGAAGACTTATTACACTTGAGGACTGTGAATCCTCCAGCCGGTTAGGCGTCGCGTTCTGAGCATCCAAGAGTCATTGTGGATTGCCGGTGAACGCAATCTGTGAAGGTTCGGAAGTCTACCTTGAAGACTTACCAGAGTGATTGGGCGAGGACTGTGTGTCCTTAGCTCAAGGGGAATAAGGTGAAGACGCGGTCTTGAGTTGAATCTCAGCCTCCCTAACCAGATGTCACAGTTGTCACAAAGAATCGAACTGGTCCAACAAATCGATGTCTTCAACAAGTGATCGGTTCTATCTTCTCCCTCACCTTACTTAGAGTTTGTCTTCGTGAAGTCATTGCCTATTTGTCATACCTGTTTGACTTCATTGTTTGACTACTTTTGTTGATTGGCTTCTCACTATCTTCCATCTTGATCCTACTACCAAGCTGCTATTAGTCTTGTACTTTCACGCTATTGCATACTAGACTGTGGTTTGCTTGTTGTAGTTTATCTTCCGCTGCATATCAATTAGGTCATTTCTATTGTTTGTCTTCGAAACATCCGTATTTTGAAGACTTTCCTAAAAATCGCCTATTCACCCCCCTCTAGTCGATAACTAGCACTTTCAAGAAGGCTACCAACAATACTGCAGAGTATGAAGGGCACCTTGCCGGGCTGAGGATTGCATCAGAACTGGGGATCAAGAAGCTGATCATCCTTGGAGACTCATAGCTTGTGGTGAGACAAGTCAACAAGGATTACCAAAGTCCATTGATGGAGGCATACGTTGAGGAAGTGACAAAGCTGGAGGAGCGCTTCGACGGACTACAAGCAGAGCACGTACCTCGTGCGGAAAACAGCATTGCTGATCATCTGTCGAAGTGCGCTGTGCAAAAGCTCCCTGTGGAACCAGGAACTTTTTTCTCCATCCGACTCAACTCTCCGTATCGCCGGCAACAATGGCCAATAATAGGAGGAATCTGGACTCCTGTAGGCCTCTCCCGATAGAACCTCTCGAGGATCCCGGCAGGGGGCTTGCCGGGAACAACTCCCCTTCGGTCGCTGAGCTACACCCTCCCGCCGGACCACCGGTTCCCGCGGTCGAGGAACGCGCTCCCACGAATGAGGAGGTGCCGCTAGTCCTCGTTGTCGAGCCTAAGGCTCCAACTTGGGCACGACACATAGTCCATTTCCTCCAAACTAGAGTACTTCCCGAAGAGAAAGAAAAAGCCGAAAGACTAGCCCGAAGGGCCAGTATGTATCAGTTCATTGATGACACGCTGTACAGAGGGAGGCCCAACAGTGTGAAATTGAAGTGCATTTTTCGGGAAGAAGGAAAGGAACTGCTGGTAGTGATACATAAGGGTATGTGTGGCTTACACATCGGATAGAGGGCTCTGGTTGGAAAAGCCTTCTGGCAAGGATTTTATTGGCCAACAGCCCTCCAAGATGTAGTTGAGTTGGTCACCAAATGTGAAGCCTGCTAGTTCCATTACCATAATATCAACCTGCCTGCCCAAGCTCTTCAGACAATCCCTTTGTCACGGCCATTTTCGGTCTGCGGGCTCACCAACAGACCAGGGGCTTTGAATTCTCGTTCATTGCAATTGACAAGTTTACAAAGTGGCGGGAACTAGAGCCCGTGAGAAAGGTGACTACTCAGTCAGCTATCAAGTTCTTGAAAGGATTGGTGTGCCGCTTCAGAGTCCCTGCTCGAATCATCACCGATAACGACACCCAATTCACGAGCCCGTGAGAAAGGTATCTCCTTCGCCTCCGTTGCTCACCCAAAGATCAATGGGCAAGCTGAGAGGGCGAACACTGAAGTGTCGCGAGGACTCAAGACGAGAACATTTTATAAGCTGCAAAAGTGTGGCAGACGGTGGATCGATGAGTTGCCGGTGGTTCTTTCGTCCCTCAGAATGACACCAAATCAAGATACCCGGCAGACTCCCTTCTCCCTAGTATATGGGGCAGAAGAAGTTATCCCCACGAAACTCATTTACGGGTCACCTCGAGTGCTTGCCTATGAGGAAGTAGCGCTGCAATAGCACCGGCGTGACGATGTTGTGCTACTCGAGGAGAACCGTCTCCGGGCTGCTACGCGTGCTTGACGCTACCAGCAAGCCCTGCGTCACTATCACAGCCGCAGGGTTCATGCCCGATGTTTTGAGGAAGGCGACCTTGTCATTAGGCGCGTTCAGTCCGGCAAGGGTGCAAACAAGTTGACGCCAAAGTGGGAAGGCCTTTACCGGGTAGTACGAGTCACCAAACCTGGCGCAGTCCGTCTAGAGACCGAAGATGGCATTCAGTTGCAAAACTCATGGAACATTGAGCATCTCCGCAAGTTCTACCCATAAGGCGCGGCTGTCGGGCCCATCCCGGCAGCCACCCTTCTATCTGAGCCTTGCCTACATTGCATGTAACCCCTTGTACAAAGCCAGGCGCAGAACCAGAGCAATAGAGAAATAAATGAAGTGTTGGGGGCCCGGACAAATTACATGCATGCATAAGTATATCATGAGCATAGCATGTTCATATAGATAAGATTGCATGAAGCATCATTTTCATCTGCACCAAACTGCAGGCTCCTATCGCGGATTCGGTCCCGAACAGGAGAAGAGAAGACGAGCGTACATTGTGATCTCCGGCAAGCCCAAACAGATAAGTTCTCCCCTTATCCATACGTGTTTTATAAGCAAAGGCTTGTGCATAAGAAAACCCTGCCACTTCTGAAACTAAGGTGCTCCCGTCCTTTGACTCGAACATTGCTTCGGTCGGTGTGGCCGTAGTGGCCTTCGACGAGTAGGTTAGGGGGGGGGGGGCTGGTCCCTCTCCATGGTTTGCACCCTGCAGGCCTCGCGCCCTGTCAGCAAATTGAGGGTACTGGCAGGATAGCCTACCAGGAAAAACTAGTTTACTTAAGTATAGAGGTATTCTACCTCTGCATGGACATGTTTCATGCATAAGTGCCCGTCAAGGTTTATCTTTTTCATTATTATGCTGGTCAACAAGTACAAACCTTACATATAACACAAACAAGGGTAAAAGAGATTACATAATTTGAACTAAAAGTTTGGCAAGTGCCTACGCGTTTTAGACTGAAACAGATAAGTGCCCCGTAATCCCCTTTTCTCGTTCTTCCTCCACCAGGTATTGCGGTCAGAAGAGAGGAAGGCAGAAGGAGCGCCTGAGCAGACGCTCGGTGATACATCTCCAATGTTTCAATAATTTTTGATTGTTCCATGCTATTATATTATCTGTTTTGGATGTTTAATGGGCTTTACTAAGCACTTTTATATTATTTTTGGGACTAACCTATTAACCGAAGGCCAAGTGCAAATTGCTGTTTTTTTGCCTATTTCAGTGTTTCACAGAAAAGGAATATCAAACGGAGTCCAAACGGAATGAAACCTTCAGGAGAGTTATTTTTGGAACAAACGTGATCCAGAGGACTTGGAGTGGACGTCAAGAAAGAAGCGAGGAGACCATGAGGCAGGGAGGCGCGCCTGCCACCTGGGCATGCCCCCACCCTCATGGGACCCTTGCAGCTCCACCGACCTACTTCTTCCTCCTATATATACCCATATACCCCGAAAACATCCAGGAGCACCACGAAACCCTATTTCCACCGCCGCAACCTTCTGAACCCGTGAGATCCCATCTTGGGGCCTTTTTACGGTGCTCATGGGTGGGGAATCGATCACGGAGGGCTTCTACATCAACACCATAGCCTCTTCGATGATGTGTGAGTAGTTTACCACAGACCTTCGGGTCCATAGTTATTAGCTAGATGGCTTCCTCTCTCTCTTTGGATCTCAATACAAAGTTCTCCTCGATCTTCTTGGAGATCATTTTGATGTAATTCTTTTTGCGGTGTGTTTGTCGAGATCCGATGAATTGTGGGTTTATGATCAAGATTATCCATGAACAATATTCGAATCTCCTTTGAATTCTTTTATGATTTGTTACCTTTGCAAGTCTCTTCGAATTATCAGTTTTGTTTGGCCTACTAGATTGATCTTTATTGCAATGGGAGAAGTGCTTAGCTTTGGGTTCAATCTTGCGGTGTCCTTTCCCAGTGACAGCAAGGCACGTATTGTATTGTTTCCATCGAGGATAAAAAGATGGGTTTTATATCATATTGCTTGAGTTTATCCCTCTACATCATGTCATCTTTCTTAATGCGTTACTCTGTTCTTATGAACTTAATACTCTAGATGCATGCTGGATAGTGGTCGATGTGTGGAGTAATAGTAGTAGATGCAGAATCGTTTCGGTCTACTTGTCGCGGACGTGATGCCTATAGACATGATCATGCCTAGATATTCTCATAATTATGCACTTTTCTATCAATTGCTCGACAGTAATTTGTTCACACATCGTAATACTTATGCTATCTTGAGAGAAGTCACTAGTGAAACCTATGGCGCCCGGGTCTATCCTCCATCATATAAGTTTCCAATCTATATTTACTTTGCAATCTTTACTTTCAATCTATATCATAAAAATACCAAAAATATTTATCTTATTATCTCTATCAGATCTCACTTTTGCAAGTGGTCGTGAAGGGATTGACAACCCCTTTTATCGTGTTGGTTGCAAGGTTCTTATTTGTTTGTGTAGGTACGAGGCGACTTGCGTGTAGTCTCCTACTGGATTGATACCTTGATTCTAAAAAACTGAGGGAAATACTTAGGCTACTTTGCTGCATCACCCTTTCCTCTTCAAGGGAAAAACCAACGCAAGCTCAAGAGGTAGCAAGAAGGATTTCTGGCGCCGTTGTAGGGGAGGCTTACGCAAAGTCAAGTCAAGATTTGATCTCCCGACAACTAGCCGCTTTCTGGCACCGTTGCCGGGGAGATCTACGCCAAGTCAAGACATACCAAGTACCTATCACAACTCTTATCCCTCGCATTACATTATTTGTTATTTTCCTTTTGTTTTCCTCTCCCCCACTTCACCCTTGCCGTTGTCGCTTTTTCCGTTCGCCTCTTTTTGCTTGCTTCTTGTGTCGCCATGTGTCGTCATGGGTAGTCCTTCTATCATTGTTACTACTCCCGATCATGAAGTTCTTAATTTTAAACAAAGGGAGGGAGAAAATCTAAAAGATGCTTGGCATAGAATTTGCAATGCTTAGAATAGATCTACTAGGAAGCAATCTACTTCCGTTCTTCTTCTCCTTGGAACAGATATATTCTTGATACCATTACCGGAGGGAATTTCTTGGGTATCCAGACCTTTGATTCTTATAATGCTATGATAGATTTGTTTGGACCACCACCTCTTTTGGTTAACGGAACTATTTTAACTTTGGAACATGTGATGCAAGGCTTGAAATTATTGAAAATAAAGTTGCTACTGTAGAGTTGATTGAAAATTTGGATAAAAAGATCCACAACCAAATTACCAAATACGGATCTAAGGTAGGAGTTTCTCTTAAAAAATTTAAAGAAAAGGAACCCATAGTTAACGAAAAGATAGATCAAGATTCCACAAGAATTGATAAAATTGAGGATATTATTACCAACTTAGGGTCTGCCTTTTCTTCCGTGAAAAATACTTCAAAACCTCCTAATGCTAAAATTTCCAAATGGATGTATGTTCCTAAAAATAAGGGTGAAACTTCTAGTAAGGGAAATGCGGATCTTAAATCCATAAGTGTTCACCCCAACTTTCTCGCTATCATTAAGGAACCTTTTGCTACAAATGATTTTCTAGATTTCTTGCCTAGGAGTTTGATCATTAATAAAAATAAGGAAACTCCTAAGGGTTATAAGTGTTCAGTTGAAGAATTTCCTACCAAAGATGACTACCTAGATCTATTCTTGCCTTTTTGCCTAGCTAGGGGCATTAAACGATAGCGTTTGTTGGGTGGCAACCCAATTTTATTTTTGTTTCTTGCTTGTTGGTTCTGTTTAGTAATAAATAATTCATCTAGCCTCTGTTTAGATGTGTTTTCATGCTTTAATTAGTGTTTGTGCCAAGTAGAACCTTTGGGAAGACTTGGGTGAAGTGTTTATGATCTTGCTGTAGAAAACAGAAACTTTAGTGCTCAAGAGATTAGCTTCCATGTTTTACTAGAGAGTGCTATTTAGTTGATTCTTTTTGAAGATGATTAACAGACAAATTGCTCACGTTCAGGAATTTCATTACGAATTTTCGGAGTTCCATAAGTATAAATTTGATCCAGATTACTACAGACTGTTCTTTTTTGACAGATTCTGTTTTTCGTGTGTTGTTTGCTTATTTTGATGAATCTATGGCTAGTATCGGAGGGTATGAACCTTAGAGAAGTTGGAATACAGTAGGTTTAACACCAATATAAATAAAGAATGAGTTCATTACAGTACCTTATGGTGGTGATTTGTTTTCTTATACTAACGGAGCTTATTAGACTTTCTGTTGAGTTTTGTGTTGTGAAGTTTTCAAGTTTTGGGTAAAGATTTGATGGATTATGGAATAACTAGTGGCAAGAGCCTAAGCTTGGTGATGACCAAGGCACCCCAAGGTAAAATTCAAGGACAAACAAAAGCCTAAGCTTGGGGATGCCTCGGAAGTCATCCCCTCTTTCGTCTTCATCCATCGGTAACTCTACTTGAGGCTATATTTTTATTCACCACATGATATTTGTTTTGTTGGGAGCGTCTTGTATGATTTGAGTCTTTTCTTTTTAGTTTACCACAATCATCCTTCCTATACACACCTTTTGGGAGAGACACACATGAATCGGAATTTATTAGAATAATCTATGTGCTTCACTTATATCTTTTGAGCTAGATAATTTTGCTCTAGTGCTTCACATATCTTTTAGAGCACGGTGGTGGTTTTATTTTATAGAAATTATTGATCTCTCATGCTTCACTTATATTATTTTGAGAGTCTTCTAGAACAGCATGGTAGTTTGCTTTGGCTATAAAATTAGTCCTAATATGATGAACATCCAAGATGGGTATAATAAAAACTATCATATAAAGTGCATTGAATATTATGAGAAGTTTGATACTTGATGATTGTTTTGAGATATGACGATGGTGATATTAGAGTCATGCTAGTTGATTAGTTGTGAATTTGAGAAATACTTGTTCTAAAGTTTGTGATTCCCGTAGCATGCACGTATGGTGAACCGTTATGTGATGAAGTCGGAGCATGATTTATTTATTGATTTTCTTCCTTATGAGTGGCGGCCGGGGACGAGCAATGGTATTTTCCTACCAATCTATCCCCCTAGGAGCATGCACATAGTACTTCGTTTCGATAACTAATAGATTTTTGCAATAAGTATGTGAGTTCTTTATGACTAATGTTGAGTCCATGGATTATACGCACTCTCACCCTTCCACCATTGCTAGCTTCTCAAATACCGCGCACCTTTCGCTGGTATCATACACCCACCATATACCTTCCTCAAAAAAGCCACCATACCTACCTATTATGGCACTTCCATAGCCATTCTGAGATATATAGCAATGCAACTTAGCACCGTTCCGTTTATTACGACAGGCTTCATTATTGTCATATTGCTTTGCATGATCATGTAGTTGACACCGTATTTGTGGCAAAGCCACCGTTCATAATTCTTTCATACATGTCACTCTTGATTCATTGCATATCCCGGTACACCGCCGGAGGCATTCACATAGAGTCATATTTTGTTCTAAGTATTGAGTTGTAATTTTTGAGTTGTAAGTAAATAAAAGTGTGATGATCATCATTATTAGAGCATTGCCCCAAGTGAGGAAAGGATGATGGAGACTATGATTCCCCCACGAGTCGGGATGAGACTCCGGACGAAAAGAAAAAAAAGAAAAAAAAGAGGCCATAAAAAAGGAGAAAAAGGCCCAAATAAAAAAATGAGAGAAATAGAGAGAAGGGACAATTTTACTATCCTTTTGCCACACTTGTGCTTCAATGTAGCACCATGATCTTCATGATAGAGAGTCTCCTATTGCGTGGGTGTAAAAGACGAACAGAGTCATAATTCATTATAAGAAGTGAATTCGGATATTTGAAGAATTTATCATAGTGTTTTAAACCGACGCATGCGTGAATATATATAACGGTGATACACATGGTGTGGTTATGAACATGTTATACTACATATAATATATTTTATATCTACTCTTATAAAAACAGAGTTGTTGATGATGGTGTGCCTGCCATCCTGCAATATAGGCCGTCAGATTTATATCTGACGGATAGGAAGGAAACTATGGCAATTTTGAAAAAAGATACCCACACCCCTCTCCACATTTGCAAATAAGGCCTCCCCTCGATCATGTTGATGTTCCATGGAACGCATGGGCATCTTGCTAGTACTAATGTGTGGCTTTTGTGTGGCTTTTGCAATATATAGAACATTGATTATAATTTGGGCTAATGTGTGGCTTTTGCAGCCCAGGGCTAAATACCTGTCATAATGTAGGGGGCGGGGCAATATACTTTGTGTGATAAACACGATGTATGTTTGGAACATGGTTTAGATTATGAGTATATAGTTAGTACATCAAATGTACTATTATTTGGAATCAACATCAAGTGTATCCAAAAAATTGAATTCGAGTTCATATAGTACACATAGTTCATATCTATGTCTATAGTAATCATGTGGTGTGTTGTTAAGGTAATACACGAATGATGGTTGAAGTTGGAAACAATCATGATTGTAGATTCTTACTGAAATAGAGAAACGGATTCAAATTTAGTTCAAATTGCAGCGGTGGTATAGACATTTGGAATGCACTAAAATGTTGGTATGAGTAGGTTACATGCATTAGGCTGGCCATAGTGGGAGTAACATAACCGGTAACATGCACTTGGGACTAGAAAACATGCTTATGTGGCACGTAATTAAAGAAGAGAGACAGGATTAGAGTAAGATAGGCAGATACTGTATCATGTTAAATGCTATGCTACTCTGTGTCATGCACTATGGAGGTAGTATCATACACTAGTATCATATGCATGACACTAGTATATGATACTCCCCACTATGAGTAGCCTTATACAGCCAGCGAAAAAATTTAATTGGACATAACATGGATCCAGAGCTTTGAATAGCATTTGTATAGTAAAACAGGACAAGACTCTCTCTTTGTGTGGTGTGAATAGTTTTATTTTTTTTCATTTTTTTTTGCTGAGGGAAGTGCGAATTGATTTGGTACATACAAGTAGAATATTACACGTTAGGATTTTCTCTAAAATTCAACACACGCCTTGTTATACCCCGAAAATTCAGATATTGTGCTCCCAAAACTAGCGCATTCACAACCCGCGCCTTGCTATCCCGAAATTACAATGCGTGCGAAAACTCCCTCCAGCTGCCAAATCCTGACACGCGAAACTCCCTCGCGCAGCTGCTGCTGCTCCGGCTCTCGCTTGATTGCTCGCGCTGCTGCTGCTCCGGCTCTCACTTGTGCTGCTGCTGTTGCTCCGGCTCTTGCTCGCTCGCTCACGCTACTGCTGCTGCTCTCCGCCTCGCTCGTGGTGCTGCTTTGCTCCAATTTAGCTACACTTCACTCGACTGAATTGACTTTTGGGTCAGGGGGTGGGGGGGGGGGGCTCACCGGAGTTAAGGAAGAACCACCCGCATCGGGGAGGGGGGCTTGCCAGAGAGGTACCCCACTATCTATCTTAGGGTTCAGGGTGGGGGCAGTGGTCGCCGGCGGTGGGGGGCGCGGTGGTGGGGCGGTGGCGTGGGGATCACCGGAGAAAAAGCTCGACGCAGGGGGTGGGGGGGCTAGAGGGCTGGCCGGCGCGGTGGCAGACCGGCGATGGGGAGTTGTTTCGGGCCGGCGAGGCGGCGGCGGACCGGTGGTGGGGAGTTGTTTGATGGCGGCGTGGGGGTCGGCGGTTCGGCCGGTGGTGGCTAACGGCTCAGGGGGGTGCAGGTTGAAGATGAACTGCAGGCCCTCCCTAAACTACATGTGAAGTGCCTCTCTACTACCATTGCATTCGGTTTAGACAGTAACATTCAAATTCCACAGTAATTTCAGTTTCGACTGTTAAGTTCAGAGTCAACAGTTTTTACCTTATCTGTTGTAGTCAGGTGGTTTTTGGTGATGTAAATTTTACATCTATCACTTTTTGGTAATGTATTTTACATCATCCATAGGAGATGCTATTAGAATCCCATTTGAGATTAACGATGTATGTCTTGTGCTGCTTCAGCCTCGACGTCTTACGGCTCACCGGAGCTGCTCCAATGATGGAACGATGAATCTTATGAATTCCTTTATGTATGATTTGTTATGTTTGCAAGTCTCTTCGAATTATCAGTTTGGTTTGTCCTACTAGATTGATCTTTCTTGCAATGGGAGAAGTGCTTAGCTTTGGTTTCAATCTTGCGGTGTCCTTTCCCAGTGACAGTAGGGGCAGCAAGGCACATATTGTATTGTTGCCATCGAGGATAACAACATGGATTTTTTTATCATATTGCATGAATTTCTCCCTCTACATCATGTCATCTTGCTTAAAGCGCTACTCTGTTCTTATGAACTTAATACTCTAAATGCATGCTGGATAGCGGTCGATGTGTGGAGTAATAGTAGTAGATGCAGTGTAAGTCGGTCTACTTGTCTCGGACGTGATGCCTATATACATGATCATACCTAGATATTCTCATAACTATCATCAATTCTGTCAATTGCTCAACAGTAATTTGTTCACCCACCGTAAAATGAAACATATGGCCCCCGGGTCTATTTTCCATCATATTAATCTTCCAACACTTAGTTATTTCCATTGCTTTTATTTTACTTTGCATCTTTATCATAAAAATACCAAAAATATTATCCTATCATATCTATCAGATCTCACTCTCGTAAGTGACCGTGTAGGGATTGACAACCCATTATCGCGTTGGTTGCGAGGATTTATTTGTTTGTGTAGGTGCGAAGGACTCGCGCGTAGCCTCCTACTGGATTGATACCTTGGTTCTCAAAAACTGAGGGAAATACTTACGCTACTTTGCTGCATCACCCTTTCCTCTTCAAGGGAAAACCAACGCAGTGCTCAAGAGGTAGCAAGAAGGATTTTAGCGCCGTTGCCTGGGAGGTCTACGCAAAAGTCAACATACCAAGTACCCATCACAAACCCTTATCTCCCGCATTACATTATTTTCCATTTGCCTCTCGTTTTCCTCTCCCCCACTTCACCCTTGCCGCTTTATTCGCCCTTTCTTTTTCGTTCGCCTCTTTTCGTTTGCTTCTCGTTTGCTCATGTGTTGGATTGGTTTCTTGTCACGATGGCTCAAGATAATACCAAATTATGTGACTTTACCAATACCAACAATAATGATTTCCTTAGCACTCCGATTGCCCCTCTTACCGATACTGAATCTTGTAAAATCAATGCTGCTTTGTTGAATCTTGTCATGAAAGATCAATTCGCCGGACTTCCTAGTGAAGATGCCGCTACTCATCTAAATAGCTTCGTTGATTTGTGTGATATTGAAAAGAAGAAAGATGTTGACAATGATATTGTTAAATTGCAGCTATTTCCCTTTTCACTTAGAGATCGTGCTAAAGCATGGTTTTCGTCTTTGCCTAAAAATAGTATTGATTCTTGGAATAAGTGCAAAGATGCTTTTATCTCTAAGTATTTTACTCCCGCCAAGATTATCTCTCTTAGAAACGTTATTATGAATTTTAAGCAACTTGATCATGAACATGTTGCACAAGCTTGGGAGAGGATGAAATTAATGATACGTAATTGCCCTACACACGGTGTGAATTTATGGATGATTATACAAAAAATTAATGCTGGATTTAATTTTGCTTCTAGAAATCTTTTAGATTCGGCCGCGGGAGGCACTTTTATGGAAATCACTTTAGGAGAAGCTACTAAACTCCTAGATAATATTATGGTTAATTATTCTCAATGGCACACTGAAAGATCTACTAATAAATAAGTGTATGCGATAGAAGAAATTAATGTTTTGAGTGGAAAGATGGATGGACTTATGAAATTATTTGCTAGTAAGAGTGTTTCTTCTGATCCTAATGATATGCCTTTGTCTACTTTGATTGAGAATAATAATGAATCTATGTATGTGATTTTTGTTGTTAGTATTAATTTTGGTAACAACGCGTATAGAGGAAACTTTAATCCTAGGCCTTATCCTAGCAATTACTCTAATAATTATGGTAATTCCTACAACAATTCTTATGGAAATTTTAATAAGATGCCTCTGAATTTGAGACTAGTGTTAAGGAAAAAAGAATTTCAATGCTTTGCTTGAAGAGAAATTCCTTAAAGTTGATGAATTGGCTAGGAACGTTGATAGAATTTCTCTTGATGTTGATTCTTTGAAACTTAGAGCTATTCCACCTAAGCATTATATCAATGAGTCTCTCAAAGCCATGATAATTTCCATTGATGAGTGCAAAGAAAGAACCGCTAGGATGCGTGCTAAGAAAGATTGTTTTATGAAAGCGTGTTCTTCAAATTTATGTGAAAATAAAGATGAAGATCTAAAAGTTATTGATGTGTCCCACGTTAAATATTTGTTTTCCAATATGAATCTTGATAATGATGGGACTGAATATGATCCACCTTTACCTAGAAGGCGTTCCAAAAACTCGGAGTTTTTAGATCTTGATGCTAAAATTGATAAAAGTGGGATTGAAGAAATCAAAACATTAGATGTTAATGAACCCACTATTTTGGATTTCAAGGAATTTAATTATGATAATTTCTCTTTGATAGATTGTATTTCCTTGTTGCAATCCGTGCTAAATTCTCCTCATGCTTATAGTCAAAATAAAGCTTTTACCAAACATATCGTTGATGCTTTGATGCAATCTTATGAAGAAAAGCTTGAGTTGGAAGTTTCTATCTCTAGAAAACTTTATGATGAGTGGGAACCTACTATTAAAATTAAGATTAAAGATCATGAATGCTATGCTTTGTGTGATTTGGGTGCTAGTGTTTCGACGATTCCAAAAACTTTGTGTGATTTTCTAGGTTTCCGTGATTTTGATGATTGCTCTTTAAACTTGCACCTTGCGGATTCCACTATTAAGAAACCTATGGGAAGAATTAATGATGTTCTTATTGTTGCAAATAGGAATTATGTGCCCGTAGATTTTATCATTCTTGACATAGATTGCAATCCTTCATGTCCTATTATTCTTGGTAGACCTTTCCTTAGAACGATTGGTGCAATTATTGATATGAAGGAAGGGAATATTAGGTTCCAATTTCCATTAAATAAAGGCATGGAACACTTCCCTATGAATAAAATAAAGTTACCATATGAATCTATCATGAGAGCCACTTATGGATTGCCTACCAAAGATGGCAATACCTAGATCTATCCTTGCTTTTATGCCTAGCTAGGGGCGTTAAACAATAGCGCTTGTTGGGAGGCAACCCAATTTTATTTTTAGTTTTTTGCTTTTTGCTTCTGTTTAGGAATAAATATTTGATCTAGCCTCTGGTTAGATGTGTTTTATGGTTTTAATTAGTGTTTGTGCCAAGTTAAACCTATAGGATCTTCTTGGATGATAGTTATTTGATCTTGCTGTAATTTCCAGAAACTTTCTGTTCACGAAAATAATTGTTAAAAATCACCAGAACGTGATAAAATATTGATTCCAATTGCTGCTTATCATTAAACAAATTTTATAGGTCTTACTATTTTGTCTGTTTTTTTGGAGTTCCAGAAGTTTGCGTTAGTTACAGATTACTACAGACTGTTCTGTTTTTAACAGATTCTGTTTTTCGTGTGTTGTTTGCTTATTTTGATGAATATATGGCTAGTAAAATAGTTTATAAACCATAGAGAATTTGGAATACAGTAGGTTTAACACCAATATAAATAAAGAATGAGTTCATTACAGTACGTTGAAGTGGTCTTTTTTTTTCTTTCGCTAACGGAGCTCACGAGATTTTCTGTTAAGTTTTGTGTTGTGAAGTTTTCAAGTTTTAGGTGAAAGATTTGATGGATTATGGAAAAAGGAGTGGAAAGAGCCTAAGCTTGGGGATGCCCATGGCACCCCAAGATAATCTAAGGACACCTAAAAGCCAAAGCTTGGGGATGCCCCGGAAGGCATCCCCTCTTTCGTCTACTTCCATCGGTAACTTTACTTGGAGCTATATTTTTATTCACCACATGATATGTGATTTGCTTGGAGCGTTTTGTATGATTTGAGTCTTTGCTTTTAGTTTACCACAATAATCCTTGCTGTACACATCTTTTGAGAGAGACAAACATGATTAGTAAATTATTAGAATACTCTATGTGCTTCACTTATATCTTTTGAGTTATATAGTTTTTGCTCTAGTACTTCACTTATATCTTTTAGAGCACGGTGGTGGATTTGTTTTATAGAAACTATTGATCTCTCATGCTTCACTTACATTATTTTGAGAGTCTTAAATAGCATGGTAATTTTCTTAAATAATCCTAATATGCGAGGTATTCAAGATTAGTAAAAACTTTCTTATGAGTGTGTTGAATACTAAGAGAAGTTTGATGCTTGATGATTGTTTTGAGACATGGAGGTAGTGATATCAAAGTTGTGCTAGTTGAGTATTTGTGAATTTGAGAAATACTTGTGTTGAAGTTTGCAAGTCCCGTAGCATGCACGTATGGTAAACGTTGTGTAACAAATTTGAAACATGAGGTGTTCTTTGATTGTCCTCCTTATGAGTGACGGTCGGGGACGAGGGATGGTCTTTTCCTACCAATCTATCCCCCTAGGAGCATGCACGTAGTGCTTGGTTTTTGATGACTTGTAGATTTTTGCAATAAGTATGTGAGTTCTTTATGACTAATGTTGAGTCCATGGATTATACGCACTCTCACCTTTCCATCATTGCTAGCCTCTTGATGCCGTGCATTGCCCTTTCTCACATTGAGAGTTGGTGCAAACTTCGCCGGTGCATCCAAACCCCGTGATATGATATGCTCTTTCACACATAAACCTCCTTATATCTTCCTCAAAACATCCACCATACCTACCTATTATGGCTTTTCCATAGCCATTCCAAGATATATTGCCATGCAATTTTCCACCATTCCGTTTATCATGACACGTTCACCATTGTCATATTGCTTTGCATGATCATGTAGTTGACATAGTATCTGTGGCAAAGCCACCGTTCATAATTCTTTCATACATGTCACTCTTGGTTCATTGCATATCCCGGTACACCGCCAGAGGCATTCATATAGAGTCATACTTTGTTCTAGTATCGAGTTGTAATCATTGAGTTGTAAATAAATAGAAGTGTGATAATCATCATTTTTCTAGAGCATTGTCCCAAGCGAGGAATAAAAAAAGAGAAAGGCCATAAAAAAAGAGAAGGCCCAAAAAATGAGAGAAAAAGAGAGAAGGGACAATGTTACTATCCTTTTACCACACTTGTGCTTCAAAGTAGCACCATAATCTTCATGATAGAGAGTCTCTTGTTTTGTCACTTTCATATACTAGTGGGAATTTTCATTATAGAACTTGGCTCGTATATTCCAACAATGGGACTCCTCAAGTGCCCTAGGTCTTCGTGAGCAAGCAAGTTGGATGCACACCCACTTAGTTTCTTTTGTTGAGCTTTCATATATTTATAGCTCTAGTGCATCTGTTGCATGGCAATCCCTACTCCTTGCATTAACATCAATCGGTGGGCATCTCCATAGCTCATTAATTAGCCTCGTTGATGTGAGACTTTCTCCTTTTTTGTCTTCTCCACATAACCCCGATCATCATATTCTATTCCACCCATATTGGTATATCCATGGCTCACGCTCATGTATTGCGTGAAGGTTGAAAAAGTTTGAGATTACTAAAGTATGAAACAATTGCTTGGCTTGTCATCGGGGTTGTGCATGATGATAGCATTCTTGTGTGACGAAAATGGAGCATGACTAAACTATATGATTTTGTAGGGATGAACTTTCTTTGGCCATGTTATTTTGAGAGGACATAATTGCTTAGTTAGTATGCTTGAAGTATTATTATTTTTATGTCAATATTGAACTTTTATATTGAATCTTTTGGATCTGAATATTCATACCACAATTAAGAAGAATTACATTGAAATTATGCCAAGTAGCATTCCACATCAATTTTTTTGTTTTTATCATTTACCTACTCGAGGACGAGCAGGAATTAAGCTTGGGGATAGTTGATACGTCTCCAACGTATCTATAATTTTTGATTGCTGCATGCTATATTATCTTCTGTTTTGGACATTATTGGGCTTTATTATTCACTTTTATATTATTTTTGGGACTAACCTATTAACCGGAGGCCCAGCCCAGAATTGTTGTTTTTTGCCTATTTCAGAGTTTCGCAGAAAAATAATATCAAACGGAGTCCAAACGGAATGAAACCTTCAGTAACGTGATTTTCGGAACGAACATGATCTAGAGGACTTGGACCCTACATCAAGAAAGCTACCAGGAAGCCACGAGGTAGGGGGCGCGCCTACCCCCCCAGGCGCGCCCTCCACCCTCGTGGGCCCCATGGTGCTCCACCGACGTACTCCTTCCTCCTATATATACCTACGTACCCCAAACGATCGGAATCGGAGCCAAAACCTAATTCCACCGCCAACCTTCCGTACTCCACGAGATCCCATCTTGGGGCCTGTTAGGAGCTCATGGGGGGCATCGATCATGGAGGGCTTCTACATCAACACCATAGCCTCTCCGATGAAGTGTGAGTAGTTTACCTCAGACCTTCGGGTCCATAGTTATTAGCTAGATGGCTTCCTCTCTCTTTTTGGATCTCAATACAATGTTCTCCCCCTCTCTTGTGGAGATCTATTCGATGTAATCCTCTTTTGTTGTGTGTTTGTTGAGACCGATGAATTGTGGGTTTATGATCAAGTTTATCTATGAACAATATTTGAATCTTCTGAATTCTTTTATGTATGATTGGTTATCTTTGCAAGTCTCTTCGAATTATCAGTTTGGTTTGGCCTACTAGATTGATCTTTCTTGCAATGGGAGAAGTGCTTAGCTTTGCGTTCAATCTTGCGGTGTCCTTTCCTAGTGACAGTAGGGGTAGCAAGGCACGTATTGTATTGTTGCCATCGAGGATAACAAGATGGTTTTTTTATCATATTGCATGAATTTATCCCTCTACATCATGTCATCTTGCTTAAAGCGTTACTCTGTTCTTATGAACTTAGTACTCTAGATGCATGCTGGATAGCGGTCGATCTGTGGAGTAATAGTAGTAGATGCAGGCAGGAGTCGGTCTACTTGTCTCCGACGTGATGCCTACATACATGATCATACCTAGATATTCTCATAACTATGCTCAATTCTGTCAATTGCTCAACAGTAGTTTGTTCACCCACCGTAAAATACTTATGCTCTTGAGAGAAGCCACTAGTGAAACCTATGGCCCCCGGGTCTATTTTCCATCATATTAATCTTCCAACACTTAGTTATTTCCTTTGCTTTTATTTTACTTTGCATCTTTATCATAAAAATACCAAAAATATTATCCTATCATATCTGTCAGATCTCACTCTCGTAAGTGACCGTGTAGGGATTGACAACCCCTTATCGCGTTGGTTGCCAGGATCTATTTGTTTGTGTAGGTGCGAGGGACTCGCACGTAGCCTCCTACTGGATTGATACCTTGGTTCTCAAAAACTGAGGGAAATACTTACGCTACTTTGCTGCATCACGCTTTCCTCTTCAAGGAAAACCCAATGCAGTGTTCAAGAGGTAGCATTATCACAAAAAGAGAACATGCCACAAGTGCAATAAACCTGGTCACTACATCTCTGAGTGTCCACAGTGGGACAATGAAACCAAGAAGAAGAAGAAAAGCAAGGAATATGATTCTTATGACAAGAAGAAGAAGAAATCCTCAAAGTCTTCTTCCAAGTCTTCGTCCAAGTCTTCATCATACAAGAAGAGCTCATCTGGCAAGGCTCGTGCTTTTGTTGTCAAGGAGATGGATTCAGTGGAGGAGTCTGCTTCTGAGGAGGCAGAGGTGGAGTCTGAGGAGGAGTCTGACTCTGGCGTTGCAACTCTGGCTCTAGCTACAGCCTACGTTGCCAAGTCCATTGTCACGCCCAAGATGCGACTCTATCCTAAAGGAACTCGATGTTGGGGAACGTTGCAGAAAATAAAATTTTTCATACGGTTTCACCAAGATCCATCTATGAGTTCATCTAGCAACGAGTCATGGGAGAGTGATTGCATCTACATACCACTTGTAGATCGCGTGCGGAAGCGTTCAATGGAACGGGGATGATGGAGTCGTACTCGCCGTGATTCAGATCACCGATGACCTAGTGCTGAACGGACAGCACCTCCGCGTTCAACACACATACGGAGCGGATGACGTCTCCTCCTTCTTGATCCAG
Organism: Aegilops bicornis; assembly: GCA_021605145.1. NCBI lineage: Eukaryota > Viridiplantae > Streptophyta > Magnoliopsida > Poales > Poaceae > Aegilops > Aegilops bicornis. The sequence continues at coordinate 346,497,717 of CM038670.1, forward strand.
CAAGGGAAGGAGAGGTTGATGATGATCCAGCTGACGCAGGCGTGGTGGTGGATGCAGCAGAACTCCGGCGAGGCTTCACTAAGCAACTACGGAGGAGGAGGAGGTGTTGCGGGAGGAGGGAGGCGCCCGGGGCTTATGGGTGCAGCCACCTCCCTCCCCTCCCTTTATATAGGTGCAAGAGGGGGGGGAGGCGCAGCCTTGCCCCTTCCTCCAAGGAAGGGGTGCGGCCAAGAGGGGGGGAGGAGTCCATCCTCCCCAAGGCACCTCGGAGGTGCCTTCCCTCTTTAGGACTCTCCCCTTTTTCTTATATCTTGGCGCATGGGCCTATTGGGGCTGGTGCCCTTGGCCCATATAGGCCAAGGCGCACCCCCTACAGCCCATGTGCCCCCCCGGGGTAGGTGGACCCCCCCGGTGGACCCCGGACCCATTTCGGCACTCCCGGTACAATACCGATAACGCGCGAAACTTTTCCGACGACCAAAATAAGACTTCCTATATATAAATCTTTACCTCCGGACCAGTCCGGAACTCCTCGTGATGTCCGGGCTCTCATCCGGACTCAACAACATTCGGTTTACTGCATACTCATATTCATACAACCCTAGCGTCACCGAACCTTAAGTGTGTAGACCCTACGGGTTCGGGAGACACGTAGACATGACCGAGACGGCTCTCGGGCAATAACCAACAGCGGGATCTGGATACCCATGTTGGCTCCCACATGCTCATTCGATGATCTCATCGGATGAACCACGATATCGAGGATTCAAACAACCCCGTATACAATTCCCTTTGTCAATCGGTATGTTACTTGCCCGAGATTCGATCGTCGGTATCCCAATACCTCGTTCAATCTCGTTACCGGCAAGTCACTTTACTCGTGCCGTAATGCATGATCCCGTGACCAGACACTTGGTCACTTTGAGCTCATTATGATGATGCACTACCGAGTGGGCCCAGTGATACCTCTCCGTGTCACGGAGTGACAAATCCAGTCTCGATCCGTGTCAACCCAACAGACACTTTCGGAGATACCTGTAGTGTACCTTTATAGTCACCCGATTACGTTGTGACGTTTGGTACACCCAAAGCACTCCCTACGGTATCCGGGAGTTACACGATCTCATGGTCTAAGGAAAAGATACTTGACATTGGAAAAGCTCTAGCAAAACGAACTACACGATCTTGTGCTATGCTTAGGATTGGGTCTTGTCCATCACATCATTCTCCTAATGATGCGATCCCGTTATCTACGACATCCAATGTCCATAGTTAGGAAACCATGACTATCTATTGATCAACGAGCTAGTCAACTAGAGGCTCACTAGGGACATATTGTGGTCTATGTATTCACACGTGTATTACGATTTCCGGATAATACAATTATAGCATGAATAAAAGACAATTATCACGAACAAGGAAATATAATAATAATCCTTTTATTATTGCCTCTAGTGCATATTTCCAACAGTCTCCCACTTGCACTAGAGTCAATAATCTAGTTACATTGTGATGAACCGAACACCCATAGAGTTACGGTGTTGATCATGTTTTGCTTTCATGGAAGAGGTTTAGTCAACGGATCTGCGACATTTAGATCCGTATGCACTTTGCAAATTTCTATGTCTCCATCTTGAACATTTTCACTGATGGAGTTGAAGCGACGCTTGATGTGCCTGGTCTTCTTGTGAAACCTGGGCTCCTTGGCAACTGCAATAGCTCCAGTGTTGTCACAGAAGAGTTTGATCGGCCCCGACGCATTGGGTATGACTCCTAGGTCGGTGATGAACTCCTTCACCCATATTGCTTCATGTGCTGCCTCCGAGGCTGCCATGTACTCCGCTTCACATGTAGATCCCGCCACGACGCTGCTTGCAGCTGCACCAGCTTCTTGCTCCACCATTCAACATATACACGTATCCGGTTTGTGACTTAGAGTCATCCAGATCTGTGTCGAAGCTAAGCGTCGGCGTAACCCTTCTGACGAGCTCTTCGTCACCTCCATAAACGAAACATGTCCTTTGTCCTTTTCATGTACTTCAGGATATTCTTGACCACTGTCCAGTGTTCCTTGCCGGGATTACTTTGGTACCTTCCTACCAAACTTACGGCAAGGTTTACATCAGGTCTGGTACACAGCATGGCATACATAATAGATCATATGGCCGAGGCATAGGGGATGACGCTCATCTCTTCTTTATCTTTTGCCGTGGTCGGGCATTGAGCCGAGCTCAATCTCACACCTTGCAGTATAGGCAAGAACCCTTTCTTGGACTGATCCGTTTTGAACTTCTTCAAAATCTTATCAAGGTATGTGCTTTGTGAAAGACCTATGAGGCGTCTCGATCTATCTCTATAGATCTTGATGCCTAATATATAAGCAACTTCTCCAAGGTCCTTCATTGAAAAACTTTTATTCAAGTAGGCCTTAATGCTGTCCAAGAGTTCTATATCATTTCCCATCAAAAGTATGTCATCTACATATAATATGAGAAATGCTACTGAGCTCCCACTCACTTTCTTGTAAATGCAGGCTTCTCCATAAGTGCGCATAAACCCAAACGCTTTGATCATCTCATCAAAGCGAATGTTCTAACTCCGAGATGCTTGCACCAGCCCATAAATGGATCACTGGAGCTTGCATACCTTGTTAGCATTCTTAGGGTCGACAAAACCTTCCGGCTGCATCATATACATCTCTTCCTTAAGATAACCATTAAGGAACGCTGTTTTGACGTCCATCTGCCATATCTCATAATAATAGTATGCGGCAATTGCTAACATGATTCGGACGGACTTAAGCTTCGCTACGGGAGAGAAAGTCTCATCGTAGTCAATTCCTTGAACTTGCCGATAACCCTTAGCGACAAGTCAAGCTTTATAGATGGTGACATTACCATCCGCGTCCGTCTTCTTCTTAAAGATCCATTTGTTTTCTATCGCTCGCCGATCATCGGGCAAGTCAGTCAAAGTCCATACTTTGTTTTCATACATGGATCCTATCTCGGATTGCATGGCTTCAAGCCATTTGTTGGAATCTGGGCCCGCCGTCGCTTCTTCATAGTTCGAAGGTTCACCGTTGTCTAACAACATGATTTCCAGGACAGGGTTGCCATACCACTCTGGTGTGGAACGTGTCCTTTTGGACCTATGAAGTTCAGTAGCAACTTGATCCGAAGTACCTTGATCATCATCATTAATTTCCTCTCCAGTAGGTGTAGGCATCACAGGAACATTTTCCTGAATTGCACTACTTTCCGGTTCAAGAGGTAGTACTTCATCGAGTTCTACTTTCCTCCCACTTACTCCTTTCGAGAGAAACTCTTTTTCAAGAAAGGATCCGTTCTTGGCAACAAAGATCTTGCCTTCGGATCTAAGGTAGAAGGTATACCCAATGGTTTCCTTAGGGTATCCTATGAAGACGCATTTTTCCGACTTGGGTTCGAGCTTTTTAGGTTGAAGTTTCTTGACATAAGCATCGCATCCCCAAACTTTTAGAAACGATGACTTAGGTTTCTTCCCAAACCATAATTCATACGGTGTCGTCTCAACGGATTTAGGCGGTGCCCTATTTAAAGTGAATGTAGCTGTCTCTAGAGCGTATCCCCAAAATGATAGCGGTAAATCGGTAAGAGACATCATAGATCGCACCATATCCAATAGAGTGCGATTCTGACGTTCGGACAAACCGTTCTGTTGAGGTGTTCCAGGCGGCGTGAGTTGTGAAATGATTGCACATTTCCTTAAGTGTGTACCAAATTCGTGACTTAAATATTCTCCTCCATGATCCGATCGTAAGAATTTTATCTTTCGGTCACGTTGATTCTCTACCTCATTCTGAAATTCCTTGAACTTTTCAAAGGTCTCAGACTTGTGTTTCATTAAGTAGACATACCCATATCTACTCAAGTCATCAGTGAGAGTGAGAACATAACGATATCCTCCGCGAGCCTCAACGCTCATTGGACCACACACATCGGTATGTATGATTTCCAATAAGTTGGTTGCTCGCTTCATTGTCCCGGAGAATGGAGTCTTGGTCATTTTGCCCATGAGGCATGGTTCGCATGTGTCAAATGATCCATAATCAAGAGACTCTAAAAGTCCATCAGAATGGAGCTTCTTCATGCGCTTGACACCAATGTGACCAAGGCCGCAGTGCCACAAGTATGTGGGACTATCGTTATCAACTTTACATCTTTTGGTATTCATACTATGAATATGTGTAATATTACGTTCGAGATTCATTAAGAATAAACCATTGACCATCGGAGCATGACCATAAAACATATCTCTCATATAAATAGAACAACCATTATTCTCGGATTTAAATGAGTAGCCAACTCGTATTAAACGAGATCCTGATACAATGTTCATGCTCAAACATGGCACTAAATAACAATTATTGAGGTTTAAAACTAATCCCGTAGGTAAATGTAGAGGTAGCTTGCCGACGGTGATCACACCGACCTTGGAACCATTCCCGACGCGCATCGTCACCTCGTCCTTCGCCAGTCTCCGTTTATTCCGCAGCTCCTGCTGTGAGTTACATATATGAGCAACGACACCGGTATCAAATACCCGGGGAGTTCTGCGAAATCTTGCTAAGGTACACATCAATTACATGTATATCAAATATACCTTTAGTGTTGCCGGCCTTCTTATGCGCTAAGTATTTGGGGCAGTTCCGCTTCGGTGACCCTTCCCTTTGCAATAAAAGCACTCGGTCTCGGGCTTGGGTCCATTCTTTGACTTCTTCCCGCAATCGGCTTATCGGGCGGCAACATCCTTGCCGTCCTTCTTGAAGTTCTTCTTTCCCTTGCCCTTCTTGAACTTAGTGGTTTTATTGACCATCAACACTTGATGCTCCTTCTTGATTTACGCCTCTGCTGACTTCCAGCATTGAAAATACTTCAGGAATAGTTTTCACCATCCCCGCATATTGTAGTTCAACACAAAGCTCTTGTAGCTTGGTGGGAAGCGATGAAGGATTCTTTCAATGACCGCCTCGTCCGGGAGGTTAATGTCCAGCCGGGACAGGCGGTTGTGCAACCAGACATTTTGAGTATGTGCTCCTTGTGAGAACTATTTTCCTCCATCTTACAACTATAGAACTTGTCGGAGACTTCATATCTCTCGACCGGGCATGAGCTTGGAAAACCATTTTCAGCTCCTCGAACATCTCATATGCTCCGTGTTGCTCAAAACGCTTTTGGAGCCCGGTTCTAAGCTGTAAAGCATGCCGCCTTGAACGAGGGAGTAATCATCAAGACGAGACTGCCAAGCATTCATAATGTCTTGGTTCTGCAGGATGGGTGCATCACCTAGCGGTGCTTCTAGGACATATTGTTTCTTGGCTGCTATGAGGATGATCCTCGGGTTAGGACCTAGTCCGAATAGTTGCCGCCATCGTCTTTCAGCTTGGTTTTCTCTAGGAGCGTTGAAGTTCATGGTGACATGAGCGTTGGCCATTTGATCTACAAGACATTTTGCAAAGATTTTAGACTAATGTTCATGATAATTAAGTTCATCTAATCAAATTATTTAATGAACTCCCACTCAGATTTGACATCCCTCTAGTCATCTAAGTGTTACATGATCCGAGTCGACTAGGCCGTGTCCGATCATCACGTGAGACGGACTAGTCATCGTCGGTGAACATCTCCATGTTGATCATATCTTCCATACGACTCATGTTCGACCTTTCGGTCTCTTGTGTTCGAGGCCATGTCTGTACATGCTAGGCTCGTCAAGTTAACCCTAAGTGTTTATGCATGTGTAAAACTGTCTTACACCCGTTGTATGTGAGCGTAAGGATCTATCACACCCGATCATCACGTGGTGCTTGAAGCAGCGAACTTTAGCAGCGGTGCGGTTAGGGAGAACACTTTCTTGAAATTGTTATGAGGGATCATCTTATTTACTACCGTCGTTCTAAGTAAACAAGATGCATAAACATAAAAAACATCACATGCAATTATATATAGTAGTGACATGATATGGCCAATATCATATAGCTCCTTTGATCTTCATCTTCGGGGCTCCATGATCATCTTGTCACCGGCATGACACCATGATCTCCATCATCGTGTCTCCATGAAGTTGCTCGCCAACTATTACTTCTACTACTATGGCTAACGCGTTTAGCAATAAAGTAAAGTAATTTACATGGCGTTCTTCAATGACACGCAGGTCATACAAAAAATAAAGACAACTCCTATGGCTCCTGCCGGTTGTCATACTCATCGACATGAAAGTCGTGATTCCTATTACAAGAACATGATCTCATACATCACATATATCATTCATCATTCATCACAACTTTGGCCATATCATATCACAAAACACTTGCTGCAAAAACAAGTTAGGCGTCCTCTAATTGTTGTTGCAAGTTTTACGTGGCTGCAATAGGGTTCTAGCAAGAACGTTTTCTTACCTACGTGAAAGCCACAACGTGATTTGTCAACTTCTATTTACCCTTCATAAGGACCCTTTTCATCGAATCCGCTCCAACTAAAGTGGGAGAGACAGACACCCGCTAGCCACCTTATGCAACTAGTGCATGTCAGTCGGTGGAACCAGTCTCACGTAAGCGTACGTGTAAGGTCGGTCCGGGCCGCTTCATCCCACAATATCGCTGAAGCAAGAAAAGACTAGTAGCAGCAAGCAAGTTGACAAGATCTACGCCCATAACAAAATTGTGTTCTACTCGTGCAATAGAGAACTACGCATAGACCTAGCTCATGATGCCCTTTGTTGGGGAGCGTTGCGAGAAAATTAAAATTTTTCCTACGGTTTCACCAAGATCCATCTATGAGTTCATCTAGCAACGAGTCATGGGAGAGTGATTGCATCTACATACCACTTGTAGATCGCGTGCGGAAGCGTTCAATGGAGCAGGGGATGATGGAGTCGTACTCGCCGTGATTCAGATCACCGATGACCTAGTGCTGAGCGGACATCACCTCCGCGTTCAACACACGTCTGAGGCGGATGACGTCTCCTCCTTCTTGATCCAGCAAGGGGGAAGGAGAGGTTGATGATGATCCAGCAGCACGACGGCGTGGTGGTGGACGCAGCAGAACTCCGGCAGGGCTTCGCTAAGCAACTACGGGAGGAGGAGGAGGTGTTGCAGGGAGGAGGGAGGTGCCATGGCTTATGGGTGCGGCCACCCCTCCCTCCCCTCCCTTTATATAGGTGCAAGAGAGGGGGGAGGGCGCAGCCTTGCCCCTTCCTCCAAGGAAGGGGTGCGGCCAAGAGGGGGGGAGGAGTCCATCCTCCCAAGGCACCTCGGAGGTGCCTTCCCCCTTTAGGACTCTCCCCTTTTTCTTATATCTTGGCGCATGGGCCTCTTGGGGCTGGTGCCCTTGGCCCATATAGGCCAAGGCGCACCCCCTACAGCCCATGTGGCCCCCCCGGGGCAGGTGGACCCCTGGTGGACCCCCGGACCCCTTTCGGCACTCCCGGTACAATACCGATAACGCGCGAAACTTTTCCGGCGACCAAAATAAGACTTCCTATATATAAATCTTTACCTCCGGACCATTCCAGAACTCCTCGTGACGTCCGGGATCTCATCCGGGACTCTGAACAACATTCGGTCTACTGCATACTCATATTCATACAACCCTAGCGTCACCGAACCTTAAGTGTGTAGACCCTACGGGTTCGGGAGACACGTAGACATGACCGAGACGGCTCTCGGGCAATAACCAACAGCGGGATCTGGATACCCATGTTGGCTCCACATGCTCCTCGATGATCTCATCGGATGAACCACGATATCGAGGATTCAAACAACCACATATACAATTCCCTTTGTCAATCGGTATGTTACTTGCCCGAGATCCGATCGTCGTTATCCCAATACCTCGTTAAATCTCGTTACCGGAAAGTCACTTTACTCGTACCGAAATGCATGATCCCGTGACGGACACTTGGTCACTTTGAGCTCATTATGATGATGCACTACCGAGTGAGCCCAGTGATACCTCTCCGTGTCTGGAGTGACAAATCCGATCTCGATCCGTGTCAACCCAACAGACACTTTCGGAGATACCTGTAGTGTACCTTTATAGTCACCCAGTTACGTTGTGATGTTTGGTACACCCAAAGCACTCCTACGGTATCCGGGAGTTACACGATCTCATGGTCTAAGGAAAAGATACTTGACATTGGAAAAGCTCTAGCAAAACGAACTACACGATCTTGTGCTATGCTTAGGATTGGGTCTTGTCCATCACATCATTCTCCTAATGATGTGATCCCGTTATCAACGACATCCAATGTACATAGTTAGTAAACCATGACTATCTATTGATCAACGAGCTAGTCAACTAGAGGCTCACTAGGGACATATTGTGGTCTATGTATTCACACGTGTATTACGATTTCCGGATAATACAATTATAGCATGAATAGAAGACAATTATCACAAACAAGGAAATATAATAATAATCCTTTTATTATTGCCTCTAGGGCATATTTCCAACACTCGAAGGTCCCACCAAGGATAGAAGCGCATCTTGAAGACGCTTTTGCAAGGTGGATATCATTACATCAACATTACATAATAGTGGTGATACAACCAGGACATACAATGTCACATGAGTACAACAATACACCATATATAAGATCAACATCCGACTATGGATGAAACATAAACAGAAACTCAAACAATATCCACCCTGCTAGCCCAGGCTGCCGACCTGGAACCTATCCCCTGATCGAAGAAGTAAAAGAAGAACTCCAAAACAAGTAAACATCGCTCTCACGTCATTGCAAAACCTGTACCTGCAAGTGTTGGTATAGTAATCTGTGAGCCACGAGGACTCAGCAATCCCATTACCATGGGTATCAAGACTAGCAAAGCTTAATGGGTAAGGAAGGGGTAAAGTGGTGAGGTTGCAGCAGCGACTAAGCAAGATATGGTGGCTAACTTACGCAAACAAGAGCGATAAGAGAAGCAAAGCCAGCGGTCGTCAACTAGTAATGATTAAGAAGTGATCCTGAACTCCTACATACGTCAAACATAACCCAGAAACCGTGTTATCTTCTCGAACAACCCCGAAAAGAGACAATCATGGTTACGCACACGGTTGGTGTATTTTAGAAGAGTTTAGTTCAAGTTTACTACAACCGGATATTAACAAATTCCCATCTGCCACATAACCGCGGGCACGGCTTTTGAAAGTTCAAACCCTGCAGGGGTGTCCCAACTTAGCCCATTATAAGCTCTCACGATCAACGAAGGATATTCCTTCTCCCGGGAAGACCCGATCAGTCTTGGAATCCCGGTTACAAGACATTTCGAGAATGGTAAAACGAGTCCAGCAAGACCGCCCGATGCACCGACATCCCGATAGGAGCTGCACATATCTTGTTCTCAGGGCAATACTGGAAGAACACTACGTACGGCAACCGAAGTTACCCCAAGTTGCCTAGGGGCGGCACCGCAAGTGGCTCTAGTTTGGACCAACACTTGGACAAGCATTGGCCCCGGGGGGGGGGGGGGGGCTAAAATAAAGATGACCCTCGGGATGCGTGACTCCCAAGGGAAAAGGCAATAGGCTGGGGCAAATGTAAAACCAATGTTGGGCCTTGCTGGAAGAGTTTTATTCAAAGCGAACTGTCAAGGGGGTCCCATAAATCACCCAACCACGTTAGGGACGCAAAATCCAGGAACATAATACCGATATGACGGAAACTAGGGCGGCATGAGTGGAACAAAACACCAGGCATAAGGTCGAGCCTTCCACCCTTTACCAAGTATATAGATGCATTAATTGTTGAAATATGAGATGGGCCTAGATCTCATATGACAATTTCAGATTTAATCTCTAAGGGCCCATGTAGGTGGCATGACAAGGTGGTGGGAAGTTTAGTCCCACCATGCTAGTGGAAGAAGAGTTGGAGTGGTTTATAAGGGATTCTCTCCCTCATGCTATTGGAGCTTGAGAAGAAAAGAAGCCCTCGCGCACTCCTCCTCCTTCGCTCGCCTCGCCACGCCACGCCACGCCTCATCACGACGCGCCGCGGGTTGCGAGATTGAGCCGAGCCGAGCTCACTCCTATGCGCTTCTTTTTGCCGGTCAAGAACGAAGAGTCTTTGACAGGTAGGGCCATGATCTGAGACGTCGGATCATGGGCTACCGACTTGGACGTGGGTTCATCCCACGTCTCTCCACGTGCGGCCACACATATATGTGGGGCGCTGCCAACCCTAGCCGCCACGAAACAGAACGCACCTCCATCTCCGCCTCCACGCTTAGGTCATTCCTCTGCAGCTGCTGCCGCTGTCGACTCCATCCCGTTCACCGCGTACATGGTTGACGGGAGAGCAGGCCTCCGAAACCCCGCCTCTCCGGATCCTGTATGGGAGAGGGGCGTTTAGGTTTTTGGGTAGCGACTACGCGACTGCTTGCTTCTGTTTATCTACGTCCGCATGACCTTCGTAATCACCATGTCGATCGACACCGACCATGCCGCCGCTGAGAAGGCCGAGGCCGACAAGAAGGCCGCCGAGGATGCCGCAGCTGCTGCCACCGTCACCGCCGCCGCATGGCCGATTGGAGGGTATACATCACTTATCCCTCTCGTGTTTCTTTCTGTTGTAGCAGTACTAGCGATATGCGTAGATGTTTCTACTATGTGCGTAGTACAAGCTCTGTTAGATCGGAATCAGTGTGTTATCAATGCTGTTCGTGTCATGCTCATGATTTATTCATGGATTAATTTAATCAAAAAACTGCCTATTTATTCTTCAATCCAAAAAACCTAATGTGTGTAGGAGTTTTTTGAATTCTGGTTTTGCTGCTGCACTGAAACCGTCCCCGTAAGCGTTGGCAGACTAAAACCACCTTATGGCTCATGGCCATGAACATGTTTTGGGTCGCCGGTGTGACTCCCACAGGAACGATCGCTCCTGAACAGGAGAAGGCGTTCAAGGAAGCCACTGTCGTGTTCCTCGGGGCGGTTCTGAGCGTGATTGGAGATAAGGTGGTTGACGCATATTTGCATATGCGTTCTGCCAAGGACTTGTGGGAGGCGTTCGAATCTAAGTTCGGGGCTGCCGATGCAGGGAGCGAGATGTATATTATAGAGCAGTTCCATGATTACAAGATGGTTGAAAACCCTCCTGTATTGGAGCAGGATCATGAGATAATATGCATTGTTAAGGAGCTTGAGCTTCTTAAGTGCGAGTTACCGGACAAGTTTGTCACGGGCTGCATAATCGCTAAGCTCCCCAATTCCTGGAGGAACTTTGCCACCACTCTGAAACATCAAAGGCGTGAATTCTCTACGGAGGATGTCATTGGCCATCTGAGTGTTGAGAAGAATTCATGGGCAAAGGACTCGCACGGAAAAGGGGTCGAAGGAACTTCTGTGGCCAATATGGTACATCAGAAGAACTCCAATTCCCACAAGCTCAAGGGAAAGAACGGTGTCCAACAGAATACCGACTTCAAGAAGAAGGGTAAGAAGACCTTCAAGAAGAACAAGAAGGATGAGGGCTGCTTTACTTGTGGTTCGGCTGAACATTGGGCCAACAAGTGCCCAAACAAGTTTAAGAAGTCAGGACAGGACTCCAAGGATTGTGGACAACAATGAGAATGGTGCATCTGGGTACGATAATTTATTTACTGTTTTTCCAGTGTTTCAGCCTACCGATTGGTGGGTGGATACAGGTGCAGGTGTTCACGTGTGTGCTGACATTTCATTGTTCTCTTCTTACCAGGTCACAGGCCACGGGTCCGTATTGATGGGGAATGGCGCGAGTGCTTCTATTCATGGTGTTGGCACGGTCGATCTGAAGTTTACTTTGGGAAGGATCGTGCAGCTGAAGAACGTGCAGCATGTCCCCGCCATCAAGAAGAACCTCGTTAGTGGCTCCCTTCTATGTAGAGAAGGGTTTAAGTTTGTATTCTAGTCTAATAAATTAGTTTTTACTAAGTATGGACTATTTGTTGGAAAAGTTTATGAGAGCGGAGGGATGTTCCGCCTTTCCCTCGGGATTTCTGTAATAAAGTCGTGAACAATATTCATTCGAGTGTTAATGAATCTGAAGTTTGGCATTCACGTCTTTGTCACATTAGTTTCGGAGTTATGACGCGGCTAGCAAAATCGAATTTAATCCCGAGTTTCACTTTAGCCAAAGGTTCTAAGTGCCATTTGTGTGTGCAATCTAAGCAACCTCGCAAGCCTCACAAGGCAGCAGAGGAGAGACACTTGGCGCCACTTGAACTCATACATTCTGATCTTTGTGAGATGAATGGTGTGTTGACTAAAGGTGGAAAGAAATTTTTCATGACTTTGATAGATGATTCCACTAGATATTGCTATGTGTATCTGTTAAATACCAAAGATGAGGCTCTACACTACTTTAAAATCTATAAGGCAGAAGTTGAGAATCAACTCGAAAAGAAAATTAAACGAGTCCGGTCAGATCGTGGTGGAGAGTACTTCTCGAAAGAGTTTGATGCCTTACATGCGTAACGCGGTATTATTCATCGAGGACGCCTCCTACTCACCCCAGTCAAACGGGGTTGCCGAGCAGAAAAACCGTACTCTAACTGATTTGGTTAACGCCATGTTAGATATGTCGGGTTTATCCAAGGCATGGTGGGGGGAGGCTATAATGACATCATGTCATGTCCTGAATAAAGTTCTGACAAAGGATAATGAGATCACTCCTTATGAGAAGTGGACCAAGAGAAGGACAACACTCTTGTACTTACATACTTGGGGCTGCTTGGCGAAAGTTAATGTGCCGATCCACAAAAAGCGTAAGCTTGGACCAAAGACTGTGGACTGCATTAATTTAGGCTACGCTATGAATAGTGTTGGCTATAGATTTCTATTAGTGAAATCTGAGGTACCTGACATGAAGGCCGGTACAATTATGGAGTCTAAGGATGCTACATTCTTTGAGGACATTTTCCCCATGAGATATGTACAAAGCACTTCTAGACAGGAACCTGAGGAGACTCCTGAGCCTGCCATTCCTATGGAATATTATGAACGAACACATGATGAAAATCCTGAGGAGGATGACGAGGAAACCCTTGGTAGGGGCAAGAGACAAAGGACTACAAAGACCTTTGGTGATGATTTCTTCATGTACCTCGTGGATGATACTCCTACTTCTATTTCAGAAGCATATGCCTCTCCAGAAGCTGACTACTGGAAGGATGCAGTCCGTAGCGAGATGGATTCCATCATGGCTAACGGGACATGGGAGATCACTGAGCGTCCCTATTGTTGCAAACCATTGGGATGTAAGTGGGTGTTCAAAAAGAAACTTAGGCTCGATGGTACGATTGAAAAGTACAAGGCTAGGCTTGTGGCCAAGGGCTATGACCAGAAAGAAGAGGAAGATTTCTTCGATACTTATTCACCTGTGGCTAGACTGACCACCATTCGAGTATTACTCTCGTTGGCGGTCTCAAGACGGTCTTATTGTCCACCGGATGGATGTTAAGACGGCTTTTCCGAATGGAGAGCTAAGCGAGGAAATCTACATGCAACAACCCGGATGGCTTTGCGATAGATGGTCAGGAAAGAAAGGTGTGTAGGTTGCTGAAATCTTTATATGGCCTAAAGCAAGCACCTAAGCAATGGCATGATAAGTTTAATACAACTCTGACATCTGTTGGCTTTGTTGTTAATGAAGCTGACAAATGTGTATACTATCGCCATGGTGGGGGCGAAGGAGTCATACTGTGCCTGTATGTTGATGACATACTGATATTCGGAACCAACCTTGAAGTCATTGAGGAGGTTATGTCGTTTCTGTCTCAGAACTTTGAGATGAAGGACCTTGGTGTGACTGATGTTATCTTGAACATCTACTGAGAGATAATGAGGGTGGGATCACACTTCTGCAATCCCATTATGTTGAGAAGGTGTTGAGCCATTTTGGATATTCGGACTGCAAACCATCTCAAACACCATATGATCCTAGTGTGTTGGTTCGAAAGTTCGAAGGCACAACTAAGGATCAACTGAGATACTCTCAAATCATTGGTTCACTCATGTACCTAGAAAGCGCAACGAGGCCTGACATCGCGTTTCCTGTGAGCAAACTGAGCCTGTTTGTTTCCAATCCGGGTGATGTACATTGGCATGCTATTGAGAGAGTTATGCGCTATCTGAAAGGTACTATGAACTACAGACTTTACTATACCGGATACCCATCGGTACTTGAAGGGTATAGTGATGCGAATTGGATATCTGATGCTGGTGAGATGAAGGCCACAACTGGGTATATGTTTACTCTTGGAGGTGGCGCTGTTTCCTGGAAGTCTTGCAAGCAAACGATCCTAACGAGATCGACAATGGAAGCAGAATTAACAGCATGAGACACATCTGGTGTTGAAGCAGGATAGCTTCATGATCTTTTGATGGACTTGCCATTGGTTGATAAACCAGTCTCGGCTATCCTTATGAACTGTGACAATCAGACTGTCATCACCAAGGTGAAGAGTTCAAAGGACAACATGAAGTCCAACAAACACATAAGAATGAGATTAAAAGCTGTCAGAAAATTAAGAAACTCCGAGTGATACCGTTGGAGTATGTCCATACGGCTAAGAATCTGGCAGATCCCTTTACAAAAGGGATATCACGTGTTGTGATAGATAGTGCATCGAGGGAGATGGGTATGATACCCACATGAGTTGCCATGGTAGTAACCCAACCTATGTGATCGGAGATCCCGTGAAGTAGGACCTAGGAAAACAAGCCAGTGGTGAACTGAGGAGAGTAACTTTACTAACCCACTCCGTTGGAGATGCAATACTCTCGAAAACTGTATGGAAGGATGGCTGTTGTCTTAATATGTTCCAAGGCTTATGTGTATAAGCAAGATGCTATCCTACAGAGCGATCTTTGGAGGAACACACCTATATGAGCCCGACTGCTGGTCACAGTCTATGAGATTGGGGTGATCTCTAGCAAGCTCATGAACAGGGCCGAGTGTGACTAATATGCTCCACCCGAGGGGTCGGCCTTGGCAGCCTCGTGTCAGTGAGACTTGTGGTGAAACTTCTTGACTAAACCCGACAATTCAAGGCATAGTCCATTGTTCAGTTGTGAAGGAGTGTAACTACATGGTCTAGGTGGAGCTCAACCTTAATCGGTCTCCACTGAAATGCTGGTATATTAAAACAACGTTTGGAACAAAGGACAAAGTGGGCCCCTGAGATCTGGTGGGGGATTGTTGAAATATGAGATGGGCCTAGAGCCCATATGACAATTTTAGATTTAATCTCTAAGGGCCCATGTGGGTGGCATGACAAGGTGGTGGGAAGTTTAGTCGCACCATGCTAGTGGAAGAAGAGTTGGAGTGGTTTATAAGGGATTCTCTCCCTCATGCTATTGGAGCTTGAGAAGAAAAGAAGCCCTCGCGCACTCCTCCTCCTCCGCTCGCCTCGCCACGCCACGCCTCGTCACGACGCGCCGCGGGTTGCGGGATTGAGCCGAGTCGAGCTCACTCCTATGCAGTTCTTTTTGCCGGTCAGAAATGGAGAGTCTTTGACAGGTAGGGCCACGATCTGAGACGTCGGATCATGGGCTACCGACTTGGACGTGGGTTCAGCCCATGTCTCTCCATGCGCGGACACACATATATATGTGGGGCGCTGCTAACCCTAGCTGCCGCGAAATAGAACACATCTCCATCTCAGCCTCCACGCTTACGTTGTTCCTCTGCTGCTGCTGCCGCCGGCGACTCCATCCCGTTCACCGCATACACGGTTGACGGGAGAGCAGGCCTACGAAACCCCACCTCTCCAGATCCTGTATGGGAGAGGGGCGTTTAGGTTTTTGGGTAGCGACTACGTGACTGCTCGCTTCTGTTTATCTACGTCCGCATCACCTTCGTCATCACCATGTCGACCGACGCCGACCATGCCGCCGCTGAGAAGGCCGAGGCCGACAAGAAGGCCGCCGAGGATGCCGCAGCTGCTGCCACCGTCACCGCCGCCGCGTGGCCGATTGGAGGGTATACATCACTTATCCCTCTCGTGTTTCTTTACATTGTAGCAAGATTACTAGCGATATGCGTAGATGTTTCTACTATGTGCGTAGTACATGCTCTGTTAGATCGGAATCAGTGTGTTATCAATGCTGTTCGTGTCATGCTCATGATTTATTCATGGATTAATTTAATCGAAAAACTGCCTATTTATTCATCATTAATAATATAAGAGATATTGTGATATCCCAACATAAACATAATCCAACATGGAGAAATCTTCATCTTCACCTGCAACTAGCTACACTATAAGAGGGGCTGAGCAAAGCGGTAACATAGCCAAACAACGGTTTGCTAGGAAGGGTGACAACAGATTAGAGGTTCATGGCAATTTGGGGGGCTTGAAAAGCAAGTGGTAGGTAACGCGGCAAAGCGATAGAACGAAGCAACTAGCATAACAATGATAGTAATGAGATCCAAGGTGACGGTCATCTTGCCTGAAATCCCGCAAGGAAGAAGAACGAGTCCATGAGGAAGATGAAGCCATGTAGATGAACCAAGCGTAGACGAACGAATCCTCACGATCGCATAGCTAAACGGAACTATCGAGAAGAAGCACACAACATGGTAAACACACCACACATGAACAAGGCATGATGCTCAACCAAGTATGATACATGGCAAGGCTACATGAAGCTACTCATGGCAATAGATGATGCATACACTAGTAGAAAAAGGGCCTGTTGTCCCGGTTGGTGAACCGGGACTAAAGGGTCGGTACTAATACCTCCCCCCTTTAGTCCCGGTTCAATCCAGAACCGGGAGTAAAGGCCGCGGCCACGTGGGGCTCCACCTTTAGTCCCGGTTGGTAACACCAAGGACTAATGGAAATTTTATGATTTTTTTTTGAAATTTTTTTTTAATTTTTTGAATAATTTTATTTTCAAATTTCTGAATTATTTTAATCCCTAATCTCTAATCGGCACCCCTCATCAACGCTCAATTTATCCTCTTCTCTAATCACCCTCATCATTCCAAATCACCTAACTTCCCGACGGTCACCCATCCTCCCACTCCCCGGCTGAGCACGCTTAACTTCCGGGTTCTATTCTCCCTCGTTTCCAAGTCTGCACTTGGTGTTTTCTGACAATAGTAAGATGTCAATCCTATTAACCCTCGTGAATTTTGCTTGAGCATGAATTGACACATTTCACTGTTTGAGTTTCAAACTATTGTTTTCAAAAACAATAATTATTTAGAAAACAATAGTTATTTTAAATAATTAGTTTGACCATGGTTTGACCATAGTTTGACCATAGTTTGACCACAGTTTGACCACAGTTTGACCAGATTTGACCAAAATTCAAAATAAGCGAACAAATGATTTAGTAACACTAATATTCTAGAATAATTAGTTTGACCATGGTTTGACCATGTTTTGACCATGTTTTGACCATAGTTTGACCATAGTTTGGCCACAGGTTGACCAGATTTGACCAAATTCAAAATAACTGAATAAATTATTTAGTAACACTAATATTCTAGAATAATCGGTTTGACCATGGTTTGACCATTGTTTGACCACAGTTTGAAATTTTTTCGATTTTTCCACTCTAGATATTAAAAGCCCCGTAACTTTTTTTCTCGTTAGGTTTTTGAGGATTTTGAAAATGTTTAACGGGGTTCCCCGGTTAAATTTGGATGTAACTTTTTCGAGTAGATGATTTTTCATATAAAAACTTTTTCATCCGAGTTAGTATGCAAAAGTTATGCCCATATTTACAACTTTCAGAGATTTTGCAAATAAAGTCGAAATTCACATTTGCAAGTTTTCCCAACAACTAGACCACATATCACATGGGAAACTTATTTTCTTTTATTTTTTTGACATTTCCATCATTTTCTTTTATTTTTTTTAAAATTGAAAAGGCGATCCACAGGGGGGGGGTGGAGAGTTTGAAAATGGGACCTTTAGTACCGGTTCGTGGCATGAACCGGGACTAAAGGTCTCAACCCCATCAGTCCCGATTCGTGCCTCAATCGACTAAAGGTCTACTCTTTAGTCCCGGTTTGAGGCATGAACCGGACTAATAAACATCGCACTTAGTCCCGGTTTGAGGCACAAACCGGGACTAAAGGGCACAGGTGAACCGGGACTAATGCCTTAGCCGCACAAACCGGGATAAATGCTCACATTAGTCCCGGTTCTGGATTGAACCGGGACTAATGGGCTAAACCGGGGTGGACGATAGCCCCTTTTTCTATTAGTGATACTAGAACAACACAACCAAGCAAGTTTAAATGAGGCCGGAAACAACATATAACAAATCCGGTAAGTCCTCATATGCAAATTTAGAAATTGGTCCAGATCTGAATAAACCTTATGTTCAAGTTGTTAAACAGCAATTTAAGATGCACCAAAATGATCTACACGAAATTCTAGGCAAGTTACATATAAAGTTCATTTAATTTGGAGCTACGTCCTAGAAGATATGAGCAAAACAAGATAAGCATGGCATTGATGCAAAATGCATTCAAACATCAAGCAAACACATCAAAACATGGATGCAACAAGGTAACATGAAACTACATGCAAAACTAAGCAAGTTTCATATAGAGCACACTCAAAACGGAGCAACGGTTCAACACATACACACCATGCAAGTTTAAAGGGCATGCTGTCCAAAACAACAACAAGGCATTTTGCAAGCACCAAAACAACATGCCACCGGACATCAACAAGAAAAAAAGGCATGGACATGATTTACAGGTAAAGTATTACAAAACATGAAAACTGAGCTATCTCCATAAATCACTAGAACATGCTCAAAAGGACATGGCAAGATTACAAATAATAACAGTTCATAGACTAGCAGAATTCACAGGACATGGCAGTAATAAGAGCAGGTTACAATGTTTAGAGCTATCAAACAACATGCTACAAGATCTTATCATGGCAACCAAAGGCATGGCATGAATCTACTAATTGCATATAACAAAAGTCTCTTGCTGATCATGAGCCAAAAGGGCACAGGAAATATGATGGCACCCATGTAAACATAGCAAGTTCCGTAAACAGATTCAGACTGAAAAACAGAGCATGGCATAAACAGCAGCATGAAGGCAACTTTGTGAGATTGAAACACTCATCACAAGGCATTTCATGACAAGGAAAACATATTTACATCAAGAAAACATGTTCGTGAAGCTAAGCATGGCAAGACCAAGTTCATAGAATGCAAGGATCAACTATAACAACCTTGGCAAAATTGATTAACACGTAAACAATCTGCTAGGAACATTTTATAGCAGAAGTAGAGCAACATTAAGACCTGCTAGAGCGCTTTATAAATGCAAAAAGGAGCATGGATGGATAAATAACATCCATAGGTCCAAAACATCCTTACTGAACATACTCCAACAAAGCATGAATCTCACTGTAGCAACATGAATACATGGCATAAAAATAACAGCAGAACAAAGACTGAAATCCGAAGTCCCTGAAATCAGCAATATCACGAAACCTAGTTTGCATGCTTGTGCTAGTCACCACATAGATCACAAAAATACATGGCATACACCCCTGTATAGATGGTATGGCATAGATCAAAACACATGTAGAGCTCATAACCATATGATACACACATCAAATGTGACAAAAATGACAAACGAGCATGTTCTGATAACAGACACCAGACAACATTATATAGCACTCTAGCAACGATGATTTAGGCATGAAGATGAACTCAAACAAGCATGGAACAATGGAACATAATGAAGAGCACCTCATGATGAACATTTTGATATATCATATGCATCAAACGGAGCAGCACACATGAAGTTATGGCATGTCAAATATAGCACCAGAATGTTGAAAACTCAGGGACTTAGCAGAAATCTCACCCCGGGGAGAAGTGGACGGAGGGGTTCCGGGATGGAGCGGTACAGGACGGGCGTGCCAGAGTGTTTGGTTGGCGGGTCGGGGCTGGATCTGGATGAGGCTATCCTGCCGGGGCCGACGACGATCGGGCGGTAGGGCGGTGCTCTGACCGGGCGAGGCGCGAAGCCGAGGCGGACTTCGCGGATGATGGAGGAAGGCGCCGACGGCCGGATCCGGCCGCTTCTCCGGATCGGAGCACGGGCGGCGCGTGATCTCGCTGGGCGGCGGATTCGGCGAGGCTCGGGCGCAGCGGGAGCCGGGCGGCGCCGAGGCTCGCGAGGGGAGGAGGACGAGGCGCGGACGGGCGCCGGAGGGCGCGGGCGCCGGGCGGCGGCGTGGGAGGCGCCACGAGGCGGCGGCGGGCGGAGATGAGGCGCGCCGACGGCGAAGGCGGGCGCGCTGGCCGAGAGGATGGCCGACGCAGTTTCGGGCGCTGGCGCCGGGCGGCGGCGGCGGGATCCTGCCCGGCTGGCCTGATCTGGCCCCTGTGGGCCCGCAGCGAGGGGAACGACGGCGGGCGTGAGCGCCACTTGGCGGCAAAGGATTTAAGGCGGGGCGGCGCGGAGGCAAAGTGTCGCCCCGGGGTCGGCCGGGCGACGTGGCGGCGGAAGTGGACATGTCCGGCCGTCGGCAGACGCGTCCAGCGGTGCTAGGAGGAAGAGGACTAGGGTTTGATCTGCGCGAAAAATGGAAGGGGATGGCCTTTAAATAGATAGAGGAAGCTAGGAGAGTCAAAATGAGGTGCGGTTTTCGCTCACATGATCACGATCGAACGACCGAGAGCATGGAGGGGGTTTGGATGGGCTCATGGGCTATGAGAAGGGGTGTTGGGACGCAAAGAGAGAGGGGTTTTGGGGTTACAGGTTAACCGTTGGGGCATCAAACGGACTCCAAATGACACGAAACTTGACAGGCGGTCTACCGGTGGTGTACCAAGGCCGCTTGGCAAACCTCGGTCCATTCCGATAATGTTTAACACCCGCACACAAAAATAGGCCAAAGGGGGGCGCTGGGGACATAGGAGTGTCGGATTGCAAAATAAGGAGGTGTGGGTGAAGTTGTCATTCGTCGAAGAAGTTGTCATTTTTCTTCTCTGTTCTTTTCATTCCACTATTTCAATTCTTCCGGAGGCATTGTGTTGTTCCTCTCGTCAAGTGTCTTGCCATCTTGGTAAGTTCAAGTTCTATTCCATTCTATGTTCAACTGGGATCCTATCACAATTCTTTCGTTCTTATTCCTTGTCTATCTTGTTCTAACCGGAGTAGTTTCAGAATCTATCTTGTCCCTTGAGTTTTTGGGTCTCGTCATATTCATTGCTCCTCTCTTCTACCGGAGTGCTCTCGACTTTGTTCTTTTTCCCTCTTGCGTTCTTGTTTCACCTCATCCCCTTTTCCTCCCCGTCTCGGTCCTAAGATCTCAGGACGAGATCTCTTGTTAGTAGAGGAGAGTTGTAACGCCCCGGATCCGATGCGCTAGGTGTCTGCCAGTTATTCGCCGTCCTTGCCATGTCATTTGCTTGCGTGTCGCACTTGGCCCCGTCATCATGTGCATAGCTGGTGGGTCCGAGCCGTCAGCGGCGGTAACGTTTTTTTTGCGAAATACAGAGGCCCTTTCCGTTGGTCCTTGATGTCAGGTGGAGGAATCATTATTTTGCGCGTAATAAGGAGGCATTTCCTTGCGTGCGGCCGTGGACCCAGCTGTCGGCCTCTCCACGTACAGTCCACTTCAGATGCATGTCGGTCGTTGACCACGTTGACCAGGTCACGCCGAGAGCACTGTGGCGGTGGACGACGGCGAGGCCTAGGAAGGAATGACACGGAGGCAGGGAAGACTTGGCGCTTGTTTCCCACGCGGAGGGGAGTACGACTGCACGAGGGTTTCTTGGTCTGTCTGCCGTCACCGATAATAACAGCAGGTGTGGGTGAGTAGAGGATGGTTAGGCCAGCGATGGGAGTATGGTGGGGCGGTGAGGCTTTCAAAGACAGCACCTGGCCGTCATGGAGAGGAGGGAGCAGGCAGTCCTACCGGTGCTTGTTTGAGCGGCCGGAGCATCAAGATCGAGATTGAAGAAGCACGATGGTCGTTCGATGGACATCCAACAGTCACTGCTTGTGGGTCAACCTTTTTTTTAGGAAAGCCTCAAATATGTGGAAAACAGCATACAACCCATCTGCCATTATTTCTAATAATTTACAGCCCATTTGCTAATTCTTAATGTTTTTTGGAGCCCATATTCTTTTTGTTAGCATTACAACCCATATTGTGGCCACGGTTAAAAAAATATATGAAATTTTGCATATTAAGGTGCAGTCCGAACTGTTTTTAATCCCAAAATTTCGACTCACATTCAAACTGATTTTAAAAATAAATGTATATCAATATAAAACCCAACAAATTCTCCACGCATAAAAATTAATGTAATTTAAAATCTCGAAATGAAAAAAAGATATTTGAAAGTAATTGCTGGTTTGATGTGTTTTAAAAATGTACAGCCCATTTCTCATTATTGATAGGCCATTTTCTCGTCCAGCCGAATGAAGCTCTCCTCGTCTCGAAAGATTTGCAGCCCAACAGGCCCGACAAAGTGACTTACTTGACAAATCACAAAAACTGGGCTGTGGCCTTGGACCCACTGTCACCTCTCCATCGACAAGATTACTCTTCCGATGGAAGTCGGTCGTTGACCACATTGACCGCGCCGCGCCGAGAGCACCAAGGCGGCGAACGATGGTGAGGCCTAGGAAGGAGACGGCGCGGAGTCGGGGAAGACGCGGCAGTGGATGCCCACGCGGAGAGGAGTACGAGGGTTCACTGGTTCGGCTGCGGCGTGAGGCTGCTGTCGCCATAGAATAACATGGGGTGTGGGTGAGTAGAGGGATATCCTGGGCCAGCGGTGGGAGTAGTAGGGGGCGGTGAGGCCTCCACGGCATCACAGCCGACCACGAGAGGCAGGAGCACGCGACACGACCGGCGCTGCTTTGGGCGTCTGGAGCAAGAAGACCAGAGGTTGAAGAAGCACTATGATCGTTGGATGCACATCGTACGGTCACTCGAGCTTGAATCGTTCATATTGACTAAGTTGACAAAGCCCTCTGTCATCGTCAACTTAGTAGGCCCACAAGTCAGCCACCCACTATGGTGGGTCCCAGCTAGCAGGGGTATTCATTTTTGGTGCGTAATAAGGAGGCACTTCCTTGCGTGCGAAGATATAGCTGGTGGGTCCGACCAGCCGGGGGGGACGTTTTTTCGCGAATACGTAAGCACTTCCCACGACAAAGGCGTAATAAGGAGGAACTTTCCTTGCGTGCGACCATGGACCTCGTGGGTCCCAACCGCCAGTGTTCTCCACGTACAGATCCTCTTCCGATGACTCAGATGTTGACCACGCCACGCCGAGCGCACCGAGGCGGTGGACGACGGCAAGGCCCTGCATCGAACGACCGGAGATGGGGAAGACGGCAGTGGAGTCGCAGACGGAGAGGAGTGGGAAACTTGACTGGTTCGGGTGCGGGGTGGGCCTACACTCGGCAAAGAATAACAGGAGGTGCGGAGTGGAGGGATGGCCTGGCCGTCAGCGGGGTAGCGTTTCGCTGAGGAGCGCAAAACAACGCCGCTGGACGCCGAAGGCTGGAGCAGGCGGTTCCGGCAGCGCTGGGGGAAGAAGACGAGAGATTGAAGAAGAATGCCGGCCGTTGGATGTAAATCCAACGCCTTCTTAGGCTTCGACCTACTGGCCCACATGTCAGCCAGTCCATTTGTTTTTTAGTCCATTTGGTGGGCTGGGTGAAACAATGATGTAGCATCTATGCAGCCCGTTTAAATCCCATTTGCATTTTTCTCGAAATCCGCGGACTTGCTGGGCTGGGTGAAAATATCATGTTGGGCTACACGGAGAAATGTTATAAAAACATAAACACATGATTGCATGTCAGTAAAATCTTTGCAAGCTTATGCACGCAATCACTAGGAGTTAACTTGGCAAGTTATATATAAACAATTATTATTATTATTTTGTAAGAACTTTCAACTTACGAAATAAAATATCATTTTAATTTGATGAGTTAATAGTACGTGGGGTATTATTATTTTTAGGCTAGACGTGGGACAGTTGAGTTGGTTCTAGGGAAAGTACTGGGAGAAAACTCAGTTTACATCGAAAAAGAAAGTGGGAGAAAATTCAGAGACCTGCTGGGTCCACCTGAGGAGAGGATTATGTTGGGAGGAAGGAGATTCAAAGCACGGCAGCCGAGTGAACTGGTTTTTTTACGGACAAGTGAACTAGTTTACATACATAAGAAAATAGCCACTGAAAAAGCAATCAGGTTAATGGGTTCTTAAAAGAAATATTTTGGGCAAAACAGATAATTATGACACATAGGCTAATGCATGAAACACTCAGATGATAAAGGTGCTTATAAACAGATAAAGTACAACATCTAGACCTTCCTGGCACGCTTGATCATGATGCTGCGGCTGTCCGTGTACTCGTTGGTTACGGGAAGCAGACACGCCCTCATGTCCAAGATCTGCCTGTACATGTCGTAGCATGCGTATGCGTCCTTGGCCGCATAGGTTATGTAGGCTAGATTCAGAGGTACCTCCCACGTGTTCAGGTCGTCTTCTTTCATGTTGGCGTATCAGGGGTCTATGATGGTCTCAGCGAGGTCAACCACGGAATCCTTCTCCTGCCCGTTGCTGATGATCTTGTATTGCTTCTAGATGTCGACAAGCTTGTTGCACCAGATGGCCGAATTGTCGCGTTCTTCCTTCTCTCCACCGTAGCGAAGGTGCAGTCGGCGCTGCCGATGAAACGGGCGAATGCTCCAGAACCTGGTGCAGCCATAGGACTGAGGCGAGGCAGAGCTTCACCGAGTCCGTATCGTTGGTGTACATCACATTCAACTTGGTGCAGCCATAGGACTGAATGGCGAACTAACTCCTTGCTGAAGTCCATATCCAAAGAGCTCACCCTCGGATCGCCATTGGAGTCTCTTCGAGTGAACGAGTGTGTAGGCGGCGGCAATGATTCGTTTTTCAGCTCTTGGGAACTAGATTCAACAGTAAGCTGAGTGTGTACATGCGACAACAGTTACTACCCCTCCCTCGTCCGTTGCACGCCCAACAGAAGATGCACCCTCGGCGCATTCAAACTCCTCCATTAAGAAACCTACTTCGGCCACACGTCAGTTCACGAGCAGGTCTGTATTGGTACTGTAATAACAGGAGTTAGTGATCACTTTACTTAAATTTAATTAGCTTTAATAGAAATTTATACTTAAAACAAGCAATGCATTGGCTCGTTCTATCAGTGCCACGGGATCAACATGCACAACAATTAGAATTGTTATTCTCGGGGACGCTTTACGATCAGCACATTTGTCGCACTTTCACAAAGATAATACTAACAAGTTTGAACTGTTTGTTATGGTTGCTGTCCTTTGCATCATCATGCCGTGTTTCCCAGCTTGCAAGATTCAGAACCAACACATAAGATCCAAATAATAAGTACAACAAAGATGCCTACGCATCTCATTGATTCCCAGCTTGCAAGATTCAGAACCAACAAATAAGATCCAAATAATAAGTACAACAAAGATGCCTACACATCTCATTGATTCCCATCTTGCAAGATTCAGTACCAACAAATAAGATTCAAATAATAAGTACAACAAAGATGCCTACACATCTCATTGATTCCCGACTTGCAAGATTCAGAACCAACCCATTAGAGCCTTTTGATAAAGTGAATATCGGGATTAAATCCATCTTGGCTAGCCATGTCATACAATCGAAGAACTTGGCGAATGCTCTTGACCGTCACAACATTTGTAGTTGAGTATTCCCGTTTGCACAACATGTTTTCACAGCACAAACAAGGAGACAGGAGAGCATGATTTCACTTTAATAGCGGCCTCCTTGAACTCAACCTCCAGCTCCACTAGGATGAGGTCTGCCTGGAGTTCCATGATTCAATTCATGCGCCTTTTACATGGTTCACCTGAAATGAAGCAAAGATTGCATCATTCAGCTAGCAAGAAGTACTTGCTCTTGTGAGCTGGCAGGTTCTTCTTTAGTAGTTGCACTAAAATGAGGAACATTAAGGTTGGCTGTCCGGCTCATGTAAGGTGCAACTATAATTTTCTTATCCTTTTGTGCAGTTCCACTAAAATAAAGTGCCATTGTGGTGACAGTGATGGCTCCATCTTGCAAAGGCTAATAAAATGTTGCATGAGATTACCAGCAGAACTTGACGGAGATTTTGGAAACTCCAATCACCATTTTGTACAGTTCCACCAAAATTGAGAGATGTTGCCCACGTGACATTTTAGTTGAACTGCACAAGACACTCATTCCAAAAAAGTGTTTTGTGCAGTTCACCAAAAGGTCACAATACCAACAAGGTGAAATGGATATCCCTATCTCGCACAAAATGATAGAAAGTAAACAGTTCGGGTCAATAAGAATATACGAAACATATACAAAATGAAAAGAAGCATCTTAATTATGTTCATGGCAATCACGCAAGGACAGTAAAATTTTTAAAACGTCAGCAATTCTTCATGTTACGAGAAGCATTACGATCAACAATGATATTCCTCAGATATGGGATTACTTTAATGGTGGCATTGCTTGTTTACCAGACACAGTAAATCAACAGCAGCTAAAGATTTGGTTTAAGGGCATGGGACCGTGGGGACACCAGGACACTCAGCAGAGTAAAGGAGCAACTTACTTATCATACTGGGGAAAACAGCAGGAGTGCCATTTGTAACACAGTTTAATTGCATCTTATCACTGGAGGCATTAGATTAACAATAACACTGGTTAGACATGTCCCTAAGGTAACAGTGTGATCGCTTCATTTTACATGCGCCCTTACATTAACAAGGGCAAAAGGTTGGTATAAGTGAGGGAGTCCTTGATTAGGGGGTATCCGGACAGCCGGACTGTGTACAACGTCCGGACTATTGAAGCGTGAAGATACAAGACTCAAGACTTTGGCCCGTGTCCGGATGGGACTTTCCTTGGCGTAGAAGGCAAGCTTGGCGATCCGGATATTATATTTCCTTCCTTGTAACCGACTCCATGTAAACCCTAGCCCTCTCCGGTGTCTATATAAACCGGAGAGGTTGGTCCTTAGAAGGCCGATCACAATTACAATCTTACAATCATAGGCTAGCTCTTAGGGTTTAGCCTCTACGATCTCGTGGTAGATCTACTCTTGTACTACCCATATCATCAATATTAATCAAGCAGGAAGTAGGGTTTTACCTCCATCGAGAGGGCCTGCACCTGGGTAAACATCTGTGTCCCTTGCTTCCTGTTACCATCAGCCTAGACGCACAAATCGGGACCCCCTACTCGAGATCCGCCGGTTTTGACACTGACATTGGTGCTTTCATTGAGAGTTCCTCTGTCGTCATTTGCCGTGCTCGATGGATCCTTCAATCATCTTCAACGACGCTGTCGAGGCGAGACTTTCCTCCCCGACAGATCTTTGTGTTCGGAAGCTTCAAGCTGGGCCAACTCGCTTGGCCATCCGGAGCAGATCGACACCACGCCCATAGCCACTGTGTCAGGTTCGAAACCCGAACTACACGGCGGATATCCGCGGAGACTTGATCTTCGATGGATTTGGGCCTATGCAAGGAGCACCAGACAGTCTCGACGAGCATGGCTTAGACCTGCCATCGGACGAAGCTCGGGGTGTCGCCCCCATAGTATTTCCGGACCTAGATTCGGAGCATGCTGCACTGCATAAGGACGGAGGGATGGACCCCGCCCCCCAGGTCGTGCCCTCATTGGCGGTGGAGCCGAACACGGGTCTTACCTCTATGGTAGACCGCGACTCCGAACCCCTGGATTCGTCCGGACGTTGGTTCCAGTCCGCACACTCCCGAGCCCGTCGGGCCAGGATGGGCTCCGGTAATGGAGTTCACCGCTGCGGATATCTTCCAGCACTCGCCCTTTGGCGACATGTTGGACTCATTAAAGTCTCTCTCTTTGTCAGGAGGCTCTTCACCGAACTATGTCCGGCTCGAGTGGGAGGCAGACGACAAAGGAATTCGTTGCCCACCCACCACCCACTTCATAGCCACGGTCGATGACTTAACCGAGGTACTGAACTTCGACTCCAAAGACATCGACGATATGGATGACGATGCAGGAGAAGAACATGAACCACCGCACACTGGGTGGTGGACAACTACCTCTTCTTATGATATATATATGGTGGACACTCTGAAGGAAACCAATGGCGATGAGGCATCAGAGGATAATCCCCCAAGGGGAAAAGCAAAGTATGGGCGTCGTCGGCCCCGCTCCGAGCCCCGCCACAGGAATACCGGCCCAGAAGTCGAAAACAATCCAGATGGCGCCGAACATGAATACAACCCTAGCGGCGTGCCTTTCATAAGGCCGGACTGGCCACTGTGGGATACTTGGAGAGGGACAACTATACTCCCCCCTCCGGGGACGAGGCAAGCCTCGGCAATGACGAATTCGGCATGCCTGAAGATCCAGTGGAACAAGCTCGCTTCGAGCGACGGCTCATGGCCACGGCAAAAAGCCTACAAAAGAAGCAACAGTAGCTTAAAGCTGACCAAGATTCGCTGGTAGACAGATGGACCAAGGTCCTGGCCACTGAAAGATACGGACCCGACCGCCCCGTCAAAGGCCACAACCAGCCACCCCAGCCTAAGCAGGAGAACTCAAGGCACATGCCCCGACGTCAACACGCCACTACGGTCGAAAACAACACCAAGGACACAAGAAGAAGCATACTCAAGCCCCGGTGCAACGGTCATAAGCATCAAGTCAGGAAAGCTGGTTCTAACTCCAGCAACTCCCAGTCCGGTCAACGGACAAAAAAGAGCTCAGACCTATCCGGCCCGAGCCACACACTAGATCAACCATGCGAAATTCATGGTAATCCTAGAAGGACGGCAAATCATACCTATAGAGAATGTCGGATCCTCAAAGCAGAACGGCTGGCCGCGTGCCGGAAACAATGAAGGGAGACTTCTAGTCAGGATATGCCCCCCCTCCATAGCATATAAGTACGGCCGCTCCTCCCAGACAACGCTAACCACAACAACTCAGTTGTAGTACCTAAGGACATAGCAAACCAGGGGCTCCACAACACATAAAACCCCCGCAGGTGTGAAATCACCACCAACATCTCTTAAAAGATGCTGGGGGCAAAGGCCAAGTTTTTCTGGCCCATCACTCTAAACGTTGTCTTCGGATCACCAAACAAATACTATGCCAAAGAATAAATCTTCGGCTCCTTCCCACCATGGGTAATTTACCGTATGCTAACGGGACGAACTATGTTGGCTGGATCCGGCGTGGTAAATCACTCAGGCCAACACCATGTGATGTAATCACACCTATGGGCAAGGCCGAACCCCGCCCTCGAGGGGGATATCATACAGCTGCCGGAGTAGCGAGTCGCGCATGCCTATCAAGATTTTGATATGACAGACGACTATCCGGATACCAATCGAGGAGTCCGTGCTACCCACCGATATGCCGGCTAGGTTTATCAGGGCCCAATCAGGAGCCCTCGGACCAACCCCAAGCGAACGCTCGGCTACCTCTGAGTATTTTCCTTACAAACTAACTTTGACGCAGAAGATGATAGGTGACGTGGAATTGGCCAGGACACACAAGGAGCCCCCCCCCCTAAAAGAAGGCAGTCCGGATTCACTTCTGATCCACTGACAAACTCCCTTCAGTCTGGCCATCACAGGTTCCGCCAAAAAACACCTCTTTTCATAATCATACATCGTACTCATATGCATAGACATATCATTTTGCTACAATACGTAGACTTAAATAACATTTACCGCCGTCGCTCATCGACACCTCGTATTACGCCCGACACGCCAGTGGCTTCATAATACGACAATAAAGTCCGACCACCTTCTCGGTCGTCCGGCACCCCGAACTTATAGCACTATATGCATCAGCTCCGAATCATGTCTTGGGTCATTGGTTGGGTTTGCCCGGCTCCCTTGTTTTGGTACCTTACGTTCCGTTATATCGGCTAAGGTAGCGCAGGGAGAACTACTGCGATTGTGTCCCGGTTCTGCCGGACGAGCACCTCAGTAGAGAAAGCCGAAAACCGACTGTCATGATACAGCGAGAGCTGGTCAGCTGTTCGAGAGGTTGTAAAATCCCTAAAGATTTATTCCGCACAACGCCATTATAAATGCTGAGTGCGACGGATCGGTCTTCTGATCAGGCGCCAATAGAGCCCCTAGTTCGGCCTTCCGAACACTAGGGGCTGCGCCGACCGTACTCGAATTCCTATGGCTAAGTGAGAGTAATAAAGCCTTATAGTCCGATTGCCTGGTTCGTGGTGAGAAACGCCTCTGTAATGGGACCCAACTATGGGATAAAGAGCATTCAGTTATATCCCGAACACCCTAGTATTCTTTTTACGTGGGGGCAGAAGCCGACGACTGGCCAACTCTCAGGATTTACATACATTAAACAGCCGCACAGGAAGAACATATGTTCAAACAAAACATGCAATATATAAACGCCATAATCCCATATTACAAAAAAGTGGAACTAATGCCCTCAAGGAAATATAATGTCTTTGGTACATTTATCCGCCGCAAGGCGGCCCCCCATCAGTACACCTTCAAAGTATAGTTCGGGCTTGCGATGCTCCTTACCCTCTGGCGGCCCCTCAGTCATCAGCTTCTCCGCATCAAGCTTCACCCAATGCACTTTTGCACGGGAAAATGCCATACGCGCACCCTCTATGCAGACTGATCGCTTAATAGCATCAAGCCGAGGACAAGCGCCCGCAACCCGCTTCACGAGCCTGAAGTAACTGCTCGGAATTGGCTCCGACGGCCATAGCCGGACAATCAAGTTCTTCATGGCTAGTTCGGCCGCCTGGTGCAGTTCGACCAGCTGCTTCAGCTGATCGATAAAGGGCACCGGATAGTTAGGTGCCAAATACTGCGACCAGAAATCCCTTTCCACAGACTTCTTTTCCTCGGCTCGGTATAATTGGGCGGCATCTGATATGCTGCGAGGAAGATCCGCAAACGCCCCTGAAAAGTAAGAATTCAGCTTGCCGCTTAGAATTCTTCCCATCATCATGAATAAATGGCTAAGAATACAGAAGGCCTTACCAGCCGCAACTTTCCGGGCATCTTGAATGTCCCGTACAGCACCTCGGGCTTCCTCCCGGGCATCTTCCGCAGCTTGGAGCGCTTGGGCGAGTTCGGCTTCTTTCTCTATTACACTCTGCTCCAAGCCCTCGCTTTTCTTCACAGCCTCCTGGAGCTCCCGCTCAGCTGTGAAAACCCTGGCCTCGTGTTTTTCACGGAGTGCCTGTTCGGCGGCATCCTTCTTGTTGGCATCGTCCACAGCCTTCTTCAGTGCCACATATTCGGCACTCGCTCCTAGGGCATGCAACACAAATACTTGACAGTTCCGCCCAAGCTGTTGGCCGGGGCTAAGCTTGTGTCCCTCCACATTCAGATTGACAAGCTCACGTCCTAAATGTTTCGACAGTGCCTTCTGTTTATCTTAGTAATATGCTAATATAGGGATTACCTTGGTCTACTTTAGCTTAAGAAATGGTGGGTTTTGGTGGCGATGCAGCAATTACTTCGACATCAGATCAGTAATTTCCAACAGTCGAACGGATATTTTGTGTCTGTTGGATATAAAGTTCCTTTGGGTAGGAAGTACTCCCTCCGTCCGGAAATACTTGTCCGAGGAATGGATGAATCTAGATGTATTTTAGTTTTAGATACGTTCACTTGTATCCATTTCTTGGACAAGTTTTTCCGGACGGAGGGAGTACTACTTGTCATCAAAATGGATAAAAGGAGATGTATGTAGACGTATTTTAGTTCTAGATACGTCCCTTTTTATCCATTTTGATGACAAGCACTCCCTACATTCCACAATACATGCCTTCCATTTGTCAAAATATAGATGTATCTAGACATGTTTTAGTATATAGGTACATCCATGATAGAGCGAATCGAATGGTTGAGAACACTACAATTCGTAGCTACAGATGCGTGTGTGACTCCCAGATGCAGAGGCCGGGGGTCATCATCCTCCTTTTCGAGAAAAAACAGACGCGTGTGTGAGAGGACGAGTGCGTGCGTGCACCTCTTCTCTTCTTGTATAACGTACTACTAAACTCAGAGTACAAGTTTTTGTGGGTGGCACGATGGTGCGTGCGAGAAGTCCCGAGAGATAGATTTAATGCGAAAAAAGGACTAGCCTAGAGCTCGCCAGGGCTATTCCTGTCGAACGCCCCATTAACCGTAAGATATGTATACGACGGTGCTGCTTATTGCACGCATACAAAGCATTCCCTCCTTTCTGGTTTATGGTGAGTGGTGGAATATTTTTGTAGTTTGCAAAAGCACCTAATTAATGCTCTTGTTTTTCTCAAAAATTATGTTTATCAATGCATTAATTGCAATGCATGCATGCATAAAGTACATGCATTGGTCAATTTTCTCTTAATACTTGCATGCAATGATTTAATGCACCTTGGAATCTGAACATGTGTTGGGGAAAAACCAAATTGAGCCTTATAAAATGGAAAAACTAAAATTTTGAGATAAGCCCTATAAAACCGGAAAGGAGGGAGTAGAAAAAGAAGTACTCCATCCGGGAATAGTGCCGCACTTCGAAACTAGAACTGTCAATAAATTTTGAGCTTGCGTCTCGTCACATTCCAAATTACTCCATGCTATATTGAATTGCAAACCTGTTCACACCGATCACAACCTAAATGGTTTCCCACTTAGGAGCATATTAATACCATGCTATATTGAATTCCAAACCTGTTCACACCGATCACAACCTAAACGGTTTCCCACTCAGGAGCGTATTAGTACTCGGTTATAAATACTAGTTTGCCAAGATGACTGCACATTCCTCCTCAACACCTCATCCACAAAAACAAACAAGTCATTCAACATCCTTCCCTTGCGTCTTCCATGGCCAGCGTGAGTTCTGGGTCGAGTGATTGCCACTAGGGAGAGGCGAGCATGGAAGCGGAAGCACGAGAGATGTCCCGCCTCGCTGTGAGAGCAGCCGACATGTCCCTTGGCCGAAAAGTAGCAAAGACAGAGGTCCCTTGGCCGGCTGAAGCAACCTGACAGAGGTCCCGGCCGCGCCGTTGATGCAGCAGATCGGTCCGCCAGCGCCATGAAGTAGCAGAGATGTCCCGCCGTGCCACGAATGCAAAGAGATGTCCCAACAGGCCCGGGCGGCCTGGGAAAATTTCTCGCGGGTAGGCGACGACTGTCACAGGCGCATGCATGCAATCATCTATAGCCAGATGGATCAGATCTCTGGCTGGGCGAGGTTGCAGGACGACATGAAAGCCTTGTTTGAACAGGCTACCAGCGTCATCCGACAACTAAGGGAGGGCAATGAGTGGCTCCGGGCCGAGCGCGACCTCTTTGAGGGAGAAGATCGTCCGAAGTGCAGACCAACAAGAGGAGACCAGTGCCTTGTTGAAGAGGACCGGCGTCATCGTCAAGAAACTTATGGACGAGAATGACATGCTCCGCAACAAGCGCCAAAGGCTGGTGGAGGAATTCGTGGATGTTCTCAAGCAGCGTCTTGAGGACACGAAAGAGCTCATCGCCGCTCGCCGCGGAGACTAGTTCCCCCGGCCTGCTACACCGCATCAAGAAAGTAGAGATCAGCGAGCCAGATCCTTGTCTTCCTTCTTCTTTTGCCCTTGTGTATTTTGGGGAAAGCCGCATGTGGCTTTTTTAATTATCTTTCTAATTATGTAAGACAACTAATCGTCCTTATCTTTCTGTGGAAGATCAATGTTGCGAGGCTGGAATGAAGAAAACTCTTGCTGTGGCGACCCTGGCGTTGCTATTCTTCTAGTTGCTGCTGGGCTTCCTTCAGTTTCCTGGTTTCTTTTGATGTAATAATCGGTTTAGGATGTGGATTCTGTCATCGGTTGCGAAATGTTGGGTTCTAGCGCGGATGTTTGGCCTTTGTTGGCCTCTTGGGATGTTGCGATTTCAACTGCAGTGCGTAGCTTTTAGTCCTTCGTGTTAGGCTGGAGTTGTACTGAACTTCTTGTGAATTATGGTGGTTTTCAGTAATGAAAATCGGAAGGGGCAAGCCCTTCTTTGATCAAAAAAAATAAAAATCGTCCTTATATATTCATCAGTCATGCTATAAGTCGCAGTAGATGCTATATAGGTCCATCGGATCTTACATCAAGATCCGTGCTTTCATATTTTCTTTTTTCTCTCTTAAATCTCAGTCGAGGGAGACATAGCCACGCCATTAAACAGAGGCTGGAGCACCATTAATGGAGACCTTGGGAGAGAGGTGGACGGCAGATGGAGGTCAAAGGGCTCTCCTCCCGATAAGCACGCGCAGGGGTCTGATTGCACGCCTCTCGTACTCAAATAGCTACCCTGCACGACGCCTCCTAGCTAATAAAAAAAGGGGACTTGTGGCGGCACGTAAATGGTACTAGTAAGTAGAACGCCTACGGTTTCAATAATACTTGTGTTTCCGATTGTAACGTGACAGCACTTCTTCCCAAATGACTTTGTTGATTGTTAATGTGTGCGCCTTCGCAAATCGGACTGCAAATATACAATAACATGTTGGTGCAAAGACATGGCACCAAGCCAAGATTCATTATTTTCATGCCTGTTTTGGATTTACAGGAATAAAAAACTTATTTTCTCAATGTTTCCAACCCAGCCACGACGCCCAGAATTTTGAATTTCATTCCCATTTCTTGCATGGAACCTAGAAATTTACCCGAGGACACACATGTGATTTTTCAAGCAACTTTGGTGCACTGGAACATGTGCTTGTATTTAAAATTTGAATTATGCACACAAAGGTGACACGTTCCCTCCCAGAACCACGAGCCTTCTTGAGAGAAGCTCCGATTTGCAAGAAGCTTATACCAAAATTTGTTCCTATTATGCCAATTTTTTTACCACGGCATGGTACTACCATGACATGACACCATGCCAAGTTTCATGATTTTAAAACCAAGTTTCTCAATGTTCTCGACGGAGCCACGATGCCCAGATGTTTGAATCTTATTCTCATTTTTTGCATGGGAGTAGAAATTCACCCGAGGACACAAAAGTGATTTTTCAACCAACTTTGGTGCACGGGAGCACGTGCTTGTAGTTCAAATTTGAATTATGCACATTAAATGACCAAAAACTCAATTAATGTGTAAATAAGGCCAAACGAAGCGGAATAATTCCAAAATTTAACAGGCACTCATGTAGTTCTATGTTGCCTTTGTAAATAAATTCAAGGGGACAACGATATCGTTTCTCACTCAAAGTTGACACGTTCACTCTCAGAAACACGAGCCTTCTTGAGAGAAGCTTCGGTTTTCAATATAGTGATACCAAAATTTGTTCATATTCGGCAATTTTTTTACAACAACTTGGTAGTACCATGACATGACATCCATGCCAAGTTTCATGATTTTCAGGCGTGTTTTGGATTTACATGAATTTTAAAACCAAGTTTCTCAATGTTCTCGGCTGAGCCACGATGCCCAGATGTTTTAATTTTATTCTCATTTCTTGCATGGGACCTAGAAATTCACCCGAGGACACAAATGTGATTTTTCAACCAACTTTGGTGCACGAGAGCATGTGCTTGTAGTTCAAATTTGACTTATGCACATTAAATGACCAGAAACTCAATTAATGTATAAAAAGCAACAAACGAACCGGAATAATTCCAAAATTTAACATGGCACTAATGTAGTTCTATGTTGCCTTTGTTAAGAAACTCAAGGGGGGCAGTGTATATCGTTTCACACTCAAAGGTGGCACGTCCCTCTTAGAACCACGAGCTTCCAAATCGGCCCAATTTTTTACCACAACATGTTAGTGCCATGACATGACACCATGCCAAGTTTCATGATTTCCAGCCGAGTTCTGGATTGACATGAATTTAAAATGTAAGTTTCTCGATGTTCTCGACAGAGTCATCATGCCCAGATATTTGAATTTCATTCTCATTTCTTCCATGGGACCTAGAAATTCAACCAAGGACACACATGTGATTTTTCAACCCACTTTGGTGCACCGGAGCATGTGCATGCAATTCATATTTAGATTATGCACATTAAAAGTCCAGAAACTCAATTAATGAATAAAAAGGCCAAATGAACCCGAAATAATTCCAAAATTTAACAGGGCACTCATATAGTTCTTTGTTGCCTCTGTAAATAAAATCAGGGGGAGGCAGCCTATATCATTTCGCACACAAAGGTGACACGTTCCCTCTCGGAACCACGAGGCTTGTTGAGAGAATCTCCGGTTTTGCAAGAGGCTTATACCAAAACTTGTCCCAATTCAGCAAAAAAATTATACGTATGAAAACAGGGTTTAGATTATACCGAACATCTCGCTACCTAGACCAATAATGTACTATGATTTGAATTCAACATAAAATGGATACAAATATTTGAATTGGAGAGCGTATGGTACATGTAGTTCATCGTGAAATATGATTACTGCTATATGCATGTCTTTTTGTTATCAAGATAATATTTATATTATTGTATAACTTGACAACAATCGTATTCAAATAAGGAAAATTGATTCAAATTTAGTCCATATGGTAAACGACAATATATATGTTGACATGGTGGAGTAAAATGTTCATATATAATGGAAGATCAAAATGTACGACTACATCAATTATAAACCGCAAGGTCACCTAATGATATATTCGAATTCAACATAACGTGGATTCAAAAATTGAAATTCGAGATCATGGCATCTGTAATCATATAAAAGGGACATTACTCTTTCTTTGTGGGAATTGATTTGTTTTTGTTGTTGTTGAGGGAAGTGCGAATCGATTTGGTCTTGTGCAGGGTAATCTTGTTCTCCGATTTTTTACATTTTTCTTGTAGTTTTTCAATGGCATCTATAGCAATATAGTAAAGGGGACATGACTCTCTTGTGTCTTGTATGATTTTTTACACGTTAAGTTTGTTCTCACGAACAAGGAATCCACACCTTGTTATCCCGAAATTTTCAAGATCGAGTATCTTTTGTCTCACCCGCTTTGAAACTACCGATACTTCAACACGTGCAGCGCCTTGTTATCCTGAAATTTGACGCTGCGAGAACTCCCTCCTCATCCGAAATCGCTCCCGCTTGGCAGGACATCGCGAAATTCCCCTTCTAACCCTCAGTCGGAAATGAAGCTCCACGTCGCGGTGTCAAAACCGGTGGGGGTACGCTGGTAACTTACCTACATTTCGGACAAGCGCGTCCCTAAGCTTGGCTCCCCCCTCCCCCTTCGCCTCCCATTCGTACACCGAGGCCGCCAAAACCCGCGAAACCCCACGCTCCTCCGTCGGCCTCCCGACCGCCGCCCAGCCGGAGACTCTTCCCCGACTACGTCGTCCACCGCAACAGCTCACCGTCCCACATCCACCGCACCGGATGAGGATCCGTTGTCGATCTCGTCGTCCCGCCGGATCAGCCGCCCCGTCCTCCACCTCCAATGAGCTGCCCCGACGTTCGCCTGGTCTATCGTGCCACCTCAATCCCCATAGCGCCGTCTTGACCTGCCCCACCGGAACCACAACACCCTCACCAATTCCTCCGATGAAGCCGAGGCCAACTCGGCGCCACCAAGGAGGTTCTGCACTCACCGCTGCATTTTATCTTTTATTCGATCTCACGGGGCTGCTGGTGCTCGATACCGAGCAGACATGGCGTCTCCATCGACGGCGCCGTCGCCGGCCACATCATCCACGGCGTCTCTCCCCCATGTCGTTGCTTCCTCGGTGGCGACTTCCACAAGGGCACTAGCTGCAGCTGCTCCGGCTCTCGCTGGCGCCCTTGTTCATTCTTCTTGTCGATCGCGTTCTTTGCTGCTCCTGCTTTCGTTCGTGCTGCTGCTCTGCTCTTGCTCTCGCTTGCGCTGCTGCTGCTGCACGACCTCCGGCAGCTATAGGAGTTGCTGCTTTAGCACTCGCTCGCGGTGCTACTGCACGACTTGCTCTCTGCTAGTGCGTTCCCTGCTCAAGCGTCTGCTGATTTAGATCACTTCTTCTCTGCTACTAGTGCTCGAACGCCCTAAACATCTATTGCAATGCTCTGTTACTAGTTCAATCAGTTTTGTGAAGAAATTCAGGTTCATTTGTGAAGTTCATTTTCTTGATTAAGTTGAGTGAACAGTACTTACATCATCTGTCGGAGCGGCCGTGGCGCTTGTTGATGCGTTTTACATCTAGCACTTTTTGGTGATTTATTTTACATCATCTATTGCAGATGATATTAGGGTCCCACTTCAGATTAAAGTTGTATGTCTTGTCATGCTTCAGCCTCGTTGCCGTACACCTTAGCGGAGCTGCTCCAACAATGGAACCGTCCATCACAGCGGAGCAGTACCCTCGGCGCCGTTTCAAGAGGCCTTGGATCTTCTTCCCTGCCTCCGATAGTCACACCAGCATCATCACCATCCTCCACGTCCAACCCAATGATGCTGAGGTCCACAAGGCTACGCCAAAGAGGTTGTACACTCGTGGCATCACTTAGGTTCTCCATTCCTCTGTCCTTCCAATTCATGTGAGCCAAACACCCAGGTTGACTGAAATCCTATGTTTCCAAATGCTCTATTTTGCACGTGCATTCCTACCTATTCCTGTGTTTTTCCTGTCCCTGCGTTTATAGTATCCTCCAATTCTAAGGAGCCCTTACAGATTTACTTCATTTTCAGATTGGCGTCAAAGAAAACTCGTGTGTTATGTCCTGCTCTGTCGTGCCGTCATCCACCCCACCGAGGTGCACCATTGATGAAGCGTTCACTTCAGCAGAGATCCCCCTGCAGACTTTATCGCCGCCTCGAGATCATCTTCCCGTTCGGCAGCCACGCCTAACTGCATTACCATCATCGATCGAAAGCAGATGAACACGAGGACTAGACAGTTCCAAAAGAGAGGTCGCAGTCTTTCGTGTTTGCTTACATTATACATCGGTTATTATTACCTGCTACTTTGTCGTTCAATCTTGAGTTTTGAATTGCCCATGGGTCTCATATCGAGCCAAAGAATCCTTGAATAGTATCTCGCTCTACTATCTGGTTCATCTGGGGTCTTCTATGTGGTTCATGTTGGGTGGGCAACAAACAATAGATGATCCATTGTCTATCTTTTTAAACTGAAGCTATAATCTACCTGCTTTCATTAGTTTTGGATCCACCCACTCGTTTTCTACCATCAGTCTTGATTTTTGCATGCACACCTTAGGCCTTACAAAATCTAACTATTTTTTATTATGCATGTCAGATATTGTACACAATCGTACTGAACATGTAGAGAAAAGAGAAGACCATTAACGTGCGAATATAATGTCATGCAGACGCTGCTCCATGGTGGGCGAAGTGCCCCCCCTCTCCTGCATTTCCAGATTGTATTCAAGAGGAAGATAACTGTTCAGATGGAGATTCAGAAGGAGCCGACCATGCCTATTTACCACCTGAGGTGTTTGCTCTAACCTAGCATGCTGATGTTGGTTATATCATGCATATGGCGCCTTGCATTGCTTACATTATACATCTTATATGTCATCAGCTTAGTTTAGATTTGCTTTGTGTGAATGCCACCTGTTTGGTTTCTATATCATACTCCCACCATTCCTAAATATTTGTCTTTTTAGGGATTTCAACAAGTGACTAGATACGGAACAAAATGAGTGAATCTACACTCTAAAATATGTCTATATACATCCGTATGTGGTAGTCCATTTGAAATCTCTAAAAAGAAAAATATTTAGGAACAGAGGGAGTATATGGGAATTATGCAATGCCATCTTCTTTAGCCAGGCATCATATACGTGAATCATGCAATGCCATCCTGTTTAGCCAGCCATCGTACATGTGAATTGTATCGTGCCATATTTTTTCCATAATGTATTCCTTTTGTCAACAATGTTTATACGTTCATCTACTCTTCCCATGCATCAGCCATTTGAGTCGGTCATGGAAAATCTGGAGTGAAAACAAGGACTTCCGAGCAGTCAGTGCTACCTGTCAATGCAGATTTATTGCTGGTTACAGATAGCTCCTCAGAGGAGGATTCAGAGAGAGATGACCAGTCGTATCCCCCCCGAGGTGCATCCTCTAACTTGGCTGGGTTATGTTGCTCATATCATGCATATGGTGTCTTGCATTGCCATGCCATCTTCTTAGATTAGACATGCTTTGTGTGAATGCCTCCTGTTTGCTTTCTATATCAGATATGTGAATTATGCAATGCCATGTTTTTCAGCCCGATTATCATATATGTGAATTATGCACCGCCATGGAGCCGGGCATCATATATGTGAATTATCTCATGCCATCTTTTTTTTTTCATTACGTATTCCATATGTCGACAATCTATGTATATTGAACTACTCTTCATGTGTATCAGCCATTTGAGCCGGTTATGGAAAAATGGAGTGAAAACAAGGTCTTGAGTAGGCAATGGTACTGTTGACGCATATATCTCGATGGTTACAGGGAGCTCCTCAGAGGAGGATTCAGACACAGATGACCAGTCCTATATCCCACCAGAGGTGTATGCTCTAAGTTGCAATGTTTATATTTCTCATATGATGCATATGGTGTCTTGCATTGCTTAGTTTAGACATCATATGCACAATATTGAATTCTATCTGCTTAGTTTAGAGATCATACATGCGAGTGCCACCTGCTTAGTATATGAATCAATTATGTTAATTATATCATGCCATCCTGTATACTTAGACAACATGTATGTGAATTATTTCATCCCAACCTATTTTAGAAAGACATCATATAGTTTTGTCATGTCATCCTATTTAGGTACTCATCATATGTTGAATTATGCCATTATATCCTGTTAAGTTATCCATCATATATCTGAAACTGTGTCGTGCTATCCTGTTTAGTTAGGCATCATATGTGTGAAATTGTGTCATCTTTGTCTGTTTGGTTAGACAACATATATATGAATTATCACATCTCAGATATCATACAATGTCTCAGACGCTCAATTTCTTTTCTTGTTTATCAGCCATTTGAATTGGAGGGGTGATGGCGGTATCTAAGGGAGCAAAACCCGTTCTTCACAAAAGACAAGTGCTACCCGTCGATGCAGATAGAACCATGGTTGTCTTGGCCCACAAACTAGCCCCACCACACATAATCGAGACTCTTCCAGATTGCACACTTACACGTTGGGCGGAAGAACCAACTACAACCCACCTAACCACAACCCCAAATGGATAGTAACCCACTTATAGTTGACAAAGCACCATGTCCACCACAGTACCCCCACACGAGCAGTTTGTAAAGCTACTGCGATTGCCCAAAGCATGAAAACCACCACAGCTAACCCAAACTCCACGTTTAAAGCGGAAGAGCAACTATTCTCGTGTCGATTCCGTAGCTATGGTCCATACTCCTTTCTTTGTTGCATCACTGTATTTACTCGTACCAACTACTTTCAAATTTGAAGGATCCAATTGAAACTCCAATGGCGCAACAGGTATGTTTTAAACCTATTTCTTTAACTGAATTGATGTTCTAACTTCTTGCTCTATGTTGATTTCAGTTTAAGTTGTATAAATAGTTATGTTCTCATGTGATGCACATTACAAGTCGCCAATGCGTGTAGTTTCTCACACTTATATTCTTTCTATCTTCTTTGTGTCTTAAAAATATATGAGTTGAACTGTGTCTTTATCTTGTTTAGGGAACATAAACTAGAATGATATGGACAATACATTGACCATAGTACGTAGATATATGTTTGTTTCATGCTGTTATCCTGTCCACCTTACTACTGAACCGGTTTACCAAAATGAGTTTGGTATACTACAAGCTAAACCTGTGATGTGTCTGCTTGTTTCTCTTGTAGTATGCAAACAGAATATTGGAGAAGAGCACCCCACTATGCAATGGTAGAGAGTAATGCAGATAAGGTTCAAAATAGGGAGACAGCCGTGTTGGTCTCCAAGAAAGGTGATAAAAATGATCTTGTAGACAGTGAGAAAACCCCACAGTCCTGCGTTGATGTAGTGTTCGAGTTACTGGCCAGTACCGCTGGCACAAGCTCTTCGAACTCGCTGCCTGAATCACTTTGGCTTCTTCAGTCTCAGCTACAAGCTGAAAGGCATCAGTCAGTTGTGCTGCGGCAAGAAGCCGAAGGAATGAGGAAGTCCCTGCAGAATTTGGATGTGTACTTTCTTGTGCAACAGCAAGCGCAGGAGGATTTAAGCGCCAAACAAGAGAAAGTTAATAAGCTTGCTAAGCATCTTGCCAGCATTATGGGTACCCAGGATATTGTTTCTTGAACTCTTCTGAAGTGGTTTCAGTTCTGGACTTGTTTTGCTGCGGCGTTTATATGCTGCTGTGTTCCCTATATTTGCATTGGTGGTGAACTTTGATGCCCAGTGGATGTAATATGTGTAATAGCCGTGATAGCCTAGCATAAGTTGCTTGCTTATTTATTTCCTTGTTGTCTTGTTTATTTGTTTTCTTGTAGTCAGTGCAGTTCTTTTTCCGCGGTTTGCTAGTGGCTGCAATAACCTATTTTTTCAAACTAGGCCACAATAACCATGGGCTAATATTCTTGTAGTGACACCGGGCCTCCTACGGGTCGCAGAACGATGGGCCTTCTACGGGTCAGAAAGCGATGGGCCTTCTACGGGCCGTAGAAACATTGGGCCTTCTACGGGCCGTGGAAACAATGGGCCTTCTACGGGCCGTATCATCAATGGGCCTTATACGGGCCGTATGATCGATTGGCCAAACATGGGCCAATAACATGCCGCATTATGGCTGTAAACGAGCTAGAGTTGGAATCGTCTGTTCATGGGCCGACCATAGCGGGCCATCGTTAATAGGCTGTATTTGATGACGCTATGAAAACGGCCCAATGTATTAACGGACCACAAACGGGCCGACTGTAACCACGGGCTGAATTTGGCCCTGGCGAAAATGACAAGAACGGGCCGTAAGTAAACGAATGCTCGAAATGAGCCCAAGAATAAATGGGCTCGAGAAGGCCGAAGATAACATGGGCTGAAACGGCCCAACTGAATAACGGGCCCTTAATGCGTATAAAGTGATACCTTTGTTCATTACGGGCCGATTTCACCACGGCCGTTAATGGGTCTAAAGTGATACCTTTGTTCATTGCGGGCGATTTCACCACAGCCGTTAATAGGCCAAGAGTTACATAGGGCCTCATATGGGCCGAAAGACGTCATGCGCCATACATGGGCTAGAAGTGAAAACGGGCTGGAATCATATTGGATGGCCCAGATGACGCTACTGGGCCTAATTCGGATAGGGCATAACGGGCCTTGGGTTACCAGGCTGTAAATGGGCTATATGCGAACAGGCCGTTAACAGGCTTTCCATGGGCCGGCCCGTCACCTTTTGACCAAGTCAAACGGGACGGCCTTTTCAAAGGAATGGGCCTCTGTTGGGCCGTGCCACGTGTCGACGTATTATAGGCGCCTTCTGTCCGATGAGTGGATGACATCTGTCCCAACAATGAGCCGACACGTGTTTCCTCCAGCTAATGATGATTTTACACGTGGAAAATCCCCATTGGTCGGGGCTGTTAACGGGTTATCCGATCCAAAACCCGACCCGATAGCTTAACGGCGTTCCGTTACGGTGGATGCCACGTGTCGGTCACCCTTGACGAAAGCACTTATGTGACGCACGATTTAAAGTCATGAAAGTGGACACTTCCGTGATGACAATTTTGGTAATGTCATGGAACACTTCTACGATAGCACAGGTATGACTATCTTGATTCTGTCATAAATTTGTCATGGATGTACATGCATGACAAAAAACGCGACCTACTATGACAAACACGTATCATCATGGAAGTGTATTTTTTTTGTAGTGAAACTACGCGATCAATCAAGGGGGCTCCTAAGGTCGGTCGAGGCTCTGATACCAACTTGTCACGGCCAAGATGCGACCTTATCCTAAAGGAACTCGAAGGTCCCACCAAGGATAGAAGTGCATCTTGAAGACACTTTTGCAAGGTGGATATCATTATATCAACATTACATAATAGTGGGGATAAACCAAGACAGACAATGTCACATGAATACAACAATACACCATACATAAGATCAACATCTGACTATGGATGAAACATAAACACAGACTCAAACAATATCCACCACCTTTAGCCCAGCTGCCGAGCACGAACCTATCCCCTGATCGAAGAAGTAGAAGAAGAACTCCAAAACAAGTAAACATCGCTCTCACGTCATGATCATCGCAAAACCTGTACCTGCAACTGTTGGTACAGTAATATGTGAGCCACTAGGACTCAGCAATCCCATTACCATGGGTATCAAGACTAGCAAAGCTTAATGGGTAAGGAAGGGGTAAAGTGGTGAGGCTGCAGCAACGACTAAGCAAGATATGGTGGCTAACTTACGCAAACAAGAGCGAGAAGAGAAGCAAAGCCAGCGGTCGTCAACTAGTAATGATCAAGAAGTGATCCTGAACTCCTACATACGTCAAACATAACTCAGAAACCGTGTTCTCCTCTCGAACAACCCCGAAAAGAGACAATCACGGTTACGCATACCTGCAGTTGGTGTATTTTAGAAGAGTTTACTTCAAGTTTACTACAACCGGATATTAAAAAATTCCCATCTGCCACATAACCGCGGACACGGCTTTCAAAAGTTCAAACCCTGCATGGGTGTCCCAACTTAGCCCATTATAAGCTCTCACGATCAACGAAGGACATACCTTCTCCAGGAAGACCCGATCAGTCTCGGAATCCCGGTTACAAGACATTTCGACAATGGTAAAACGAGTCCAGCAAGACTGCCCGATGCGCCGACATCCCGATAGGAGCTGCACATATCTCGTTCTCAAGGCAACACCGGATGAACACTACGTACGGCAACCAAAGATACCCCAAGTTGCCTAGGGGCGGCACTGCAAGTGGCTCTAGTTTGGACCAACACTTAGACAAGCATTGGCCCGGGGGGC
The DNA here is from genome assembly GCA_021605145.1 of Aegilops bicornis. NCBI lineage: Eukaryota > Viridiplantae > Streptophyta > Magnoliopsida > Poales > Poaceae > Aegilops > Aegilops bicornis. Next base: position 346,542,682 of record CM038670.1, read on the forward strand.
TAAAATAAAGATGACCCTCGGGATGCGCGACTCCCAAGGGAAAAGTCAATAGGCTGGGGCAAATGTAAAACCAATGTTGGGCCTTGCTGTAAGAGTTTTATTCAAAGCGAACTGTCAAGGGGGTCCCAAAAATCACCCAACCGCGTTAGGGACGCAAAATCCGGGAACATAATACCGATATGACAAAACTAGGGCGGCAAGAGTGGAACAAAACACCAGGCATAAGGCCGAGCCTTCCACCCTTTACCAAGTATATAGATGCATTAATAATATAAGAGATATTGTGATATCCCAACATAAACATAATCCAACATGGAGCAATCTTCATCTTCACCTGCAACTAGCAACACTATAAGAGGGGCTGAGCAAAGCGGTAACATAGCCAAACAACGGTTTTCTAGGAAGGGTGACAACGGATTAGAGGTTCATGGCAATTTGGGGGGGCTTGAAAAGCAAGTGGTAGGTAACGCGGCAAAGCGATAGAACAAAGCAACTAGCATAGCAATGATAGTAATGAGATCAAAGGTGACGGTCATCTTGCCTGAAATCCCGCAAGGAAGGAGAACGAGTCCATGAGGAAGATGAAGCCATGTAGACGAACCAAGCGTAGACGAACGAATCCTCACGATCGCAACGAAACGGGAACTATCGAGAAGAAGCACACAACATGGTAAACACACCACAGATGAATAAGGCATGATGCTAAACCAAGTATGATGCATGGCAAAGATACATGAAGCTACTCATGGCAAGAGATGATGCATACAAGAACAACACAAACAAGCAAGTTTAAAAGGCCGGAAACAACATATAACAAATCCGGTAAGTCCTCATATGCAAATTTAGAAATTGGTCCAGATCTGAATAAACCTTATGTTCAAATTGTTAAGCAGCAAGTTAATGTGCACCAAAATGATCTACACGAAATTCTAGTCAAGTTACATATAAATTTCATTTAATTTGGAGCTACGGCCTAGAAGATATGAGCAAAACAAGATAAGCATGGAATTGATGCAAAATGCATTCAAACATCAAGAAAACACATCTAAACATGGATGCAACAAGGTAACATGAAACTACATGCAAAACTAAGCAAGTTCCATATAGAGCACATTGAAAACGGAGCAACGATTCAACATACATCCAAAACAGCAACTAATCATATTGCAAGCATCAAAACAACATGCTACAGGACTTCAACAAGAAAACAAAAGGCATGGACATGATTTACAGGTAAAGCATTACAAAACATGAACACTGAGCTATCTCCATAAATCACTAGAACATGCTCAAAAGGACATGGCAAGATTACAAACAATAACAGTTAATAGACTAGCAGAATTCCCAGGACATGGCAGAAATAACAGCAAGTTACAATGTTTAGACATATCAAACAACATGCTACAGGAACTTATCATGGCAACCAAAGGCATGGCATGAATCTACTAATTGAATATAACAAAAGTCTCTTGCTGATCATGAGCCAAAAGGGCACAGAAAATATGATGGCACCCATGTAAACGTAGCAAGTTTCATAAACAGATTCAGACAGTGAAAAATAGAGCATGGCATAAACAGTAGCATGAGGGCAACTTTGCGAGATTGAAACACTCATCACAAAGCATTGCATGACCAAAAAAGCATACTTACAGCAAGAAGACATGTTCATGAAGTTAAGCATGGCAAGAAAAAGTTCATATCATGCAAGGATCAACTATAACAACCTTGGCAAAATTGATTAACATGTAAACAATCTCGCAGGAACATTTTATAGCAAAAGTAGAGCAATATTAAGACATGCTAGAGCACTCTATAAATGCAAAAAGGAGATGGATGGATATAGAACATCCATATGTCCAAAACATCCTTACTTAACATACTCCAAAGAGGAATGAATCTCACTGTAGCAACATGAATACATGGCATAAAAATAACAGCAGAACAGACAGTGAAATCCCAAGTGCCTGAAATCAGCAATATCACTAACCCTAGTTTGCATGCTTCTGCTAGTCAACACCTAGATCACAAAAATACATGGCATACACCCATTTAAAGATGACATGGCATAGATCAAAACACATGTAGAGCTCATAACCATATGATGCACACATCAAATGTGACAAAAATGACAAACGAGCATGTTCTGAAAAACAGATAGCAGACAACATTATATAGCACTCTTGCAACGATGATTTAGGAATCAAGATGAAATCAAACAAGCATGGCACAATGGAACAAAATGAAGAGCACCTCATGATGAACATTTTGATATATCATATGCATCAAACTGTGCAGCACAGATGAAGTTATGGCATGTCAAAGATAGCACCAGAATGTTGAAAACTCCGGGACTTAGCAGAAATCTCACCCCGGGGAGAAGTGGACGGAGGGGTTCCGGGACGGAGCGGTACGGGACGGGCGTGCCGAGCGTTTGGTTGGTGGGTCGGGGCTGGATCTGGATGAGGCCATCCCGGCGCGGGGGGCGACGACGACCGGCGGCAGGGCGGTGCCCCGGACCTCCGGCGTCGCGTGGAAGCCGAGGCGGACTCGGGGACGGATGGAGGAAGGCGCCGGCGGCCGGATCCGGTCGCTGCCCTCCGGATCAGAGCACGGGCGGCGCTGGTGGGATCCGTGGGTGGCAGATCCGGCGAGGCTCGGGCGAGCAGGCGGAGCCGGGCGGCGTCGAGGCTCGCGAGGGGGAGGAGGACGAGGCGCTGGACGGCGGCGGAGGGCGCGGCGCGGCGGCGGCGGAGGCGCCGGCGACGAGGCGGCGGCGGCGGGCGGCGATAATGAGGCGCGCGAGGACGATGGCGGCGGCGCGCGGCTCGGGCGGCGGCGGGGATCCAGCCAGTGGGCGAATCTGGCCCAGGCCCGGGCGGTGGAGGGAACGCCCGGCGGCGGGAGGCGCCACTTGGCGGCGGCGGATTTGCTGCGGGGGCGGCGCGGAGGCGACGTGTCGCCCCGGGATTGGCCGAGCGACGTGGCGGCGGAAGTGGACATGTCCGGCCGTCGGCGGACGCGTCCGGCGGCGCTAGGAGGAAGAGGACTAGGGTTTGATCTGCGCGAAAAATGGAAGGGGATGGCCTTTAAATAGATAGAGGAAGCTAGGAGAGTCCAAATGAGGTGCGGTTTTCGCCCACATGATCGCGATCGAACGACCGAGAGCATGGAGGGGGTTTGGATGGGCTCATGGGCTGTGAGAAGGGGTGTTGGGCTGCAAAGAGAGAGGGGTTTCGGGGTTACACGTTTAACCGTTGGGGCATCAAACGGACTCCAAATGACACGAAACTTGACAGGCGGTCTACCGGTGGTGTACCAAGGCCGCTTGTTAAACCTCGGTCCATTCCGATAATGTTTAACACCCGCACATGAAAAGAGGCCAAAGGGGGCGCCGGGGGACATAGGAGTGTCGGATTGCAAAACGGACAACGAGGAAAAAGCTCGGATGCATGAAACGAACACGTATGCAAAATGAGATGCACATGATGACATGGCCAAGTGCGACACGCAAGCAAATGACATGGCAAGGATGGCGAATAACTGGCAGACACCTGGCGCATCGGATCCGGGGCGTTACATCCATCTTCAACAATGAAGACAATGGCTCCATCACCAACGCTGATGCTAATAACAAGGACGACTCTACTCCCACCTACTGCTTCATGGCACGCGGTGCCAAGGTAAACTCACGCGATGCTTACTTTCAAACATCAAGTGAAGATGACTCTGAATGTGAATCTAAACCTAGCTACAAAACACTTGCTAAAATTGCAACTGAACAACAGAATGCCATGGAACATATTCAAAAATTGCTAGACAAAAGCGATGACCTGTTGGACGCGGAAATGACCCGATCTCAGTCCTTAATTGAAGACATCAAAAATCTTCATGTTAAGTACGAGGAACTTGAAAGTCGTCATGAAACGCTCTCAACAACTCATGAAAAGCTTTCCTATGATTATCTTCAAAGGAAGCAAGAACTTGAGAACTTGAGAATGGCCCATGAAGATCTTCAAAAAGAGAATGAGTCACTCCATGCTCAACAGTTCAGTTCCGCTCAGGAAGGATTTGAACCACCATGTCTAAAATGCCTTGATCGTGATAACGCTACTTCTGTTGCTGAATGTTCCACTACTGCTACTGTTGCAATATCTTCAACTGCTGATGTGGTAACTAACCCCTCTGCTGAGGATGCCACTACTATTGCTGATGAAAATGCCAGGCTGAAGACATTGCTTGAGACAGGAATGTACAAAAGTCTCAAAGGGCATCAAACACTATGTGATGTCCTCAAAAGGTAGATTCTGGACCGAAACCCTAGGAAAGAGGGTGTTGGGTTCGAAAGGAAAATGAATGTTGATGGTTCCTACTAGAAGCCTGAGTAGTACCCCAAAACCACATGGGTTGTGTCACACCCTGATTTTCATGCCACTACACTTAAGCTAATAATCATGATAAAATATGGTTTAACAAAAACTTTTGAGTGTTTTGGACTTTGCTTGACTTGATTTTTGTCTGCTGTTTGCAAGTGGTCTAAAAATCAAATAAATCCTCCAACTCTTATACTTCATCCCCTTGCTCCAAACTTCTGCCCAATGACCATACCATGTGTATAGAACAGTATAGTATTTTCTTACAAAAATAATTTGGCCAAATAGTATTTTCAAAAATTAGTTTTCCAAAAACCCCTGAATTGAGATTTGCATTGCAAGTACTTGATTTGAGGTGTGAAAAATCTTTCAAAAGGTATATTTGAAACCTATTAGGTATAGGACTACCAAAAACCACAAAAATATAATTTTAAAAGTTATTTTCCTATTTTATTTAAAGTATTTTTCTTTAGGCCAGAAATGGTCTTTAATAGGTTAAAATTACTTTAATGCTTTAAAAATATTTGGGAAAAACCTAGGGAACTCAGTGGACATATATTGTCCATATATAAGAGTTTCAACACATGGTCATGTCCAAAATATTGGTCAAATCCCTCAAAAACCCTTTCTGGATATTTCAAGCTTTTGAAATATTTACAAAGGAAATATTCCCCAAAAAATTCCAAGAAAATTCTAGCATGTCACATATGACATTTTTGATGATCTTGCCAAGTCTCATGTCATGGAGAATAGTATAACCCCATGAAACCCTCTCAAAAGCATTTCCACCCTTTTCAAGTTTGAAAAAGTTTACATTATGAAACTTGTCCAAATGCTCTCAAACTTGGCCCACATGCTAAAATGGTCTAATAAATCATCTAGACCAAGTGGAACAAGTTGGAGAAAAAGTTAACGTGATCAAAGAGCCCCAAAACCCTTCAAGTCCAGAACCAAATTTGAACAACTCTACATTGGCAACTTTCTCATTTTGACCCCAACTTTTGTGGACATGTTCATAACCTTAAATTATGACACTAGACCAAGTGGTGCATCAAGGAGAATAGCTTTGCATGACTAAATCTTGGAAAGTCAATTTCTTTTGATTTCTAGGGTTTACAAAAGTTGCATTGGCAACTTTGCCCAAATGAACTCAATCTTAGTGGAACCTGCTTATTTTCTCATGCCATTTCACCCTGTGGAGTCTCATGACAAATGGAAATCATCTACTTGCCCAAACCATTATCAAACACCTTCTGACACTTTACCAAAATTCCATTTTTGACCTCTTCCACTAATCTCCATGGCCTCATCTTTTTACCACAGCTACTCCTAGTTACCTTCTACCTCTATCAAGAAATGCCAGCCCATAGCTCAATGATTGAGGGTGAAACATCACCATTTACCCTTACGGACAACAAAGATTCTTCTCCTTTCTCACCTCCCTCCTCATTCCAGTGGCCCTCCATGGCATCCAATGCCCCTCCCACATTATTTACTATACCTCCTAGAGCTACCAGACACACTTGGCCGCGCCCACATTGCCAAAAAAGGCCATGGCGGCCACACACGCGCTCTAGAGCATGCTACAGTGCGCTCCCGCACTGTAGCCGCCCCCTGCCAACCACCTCCGGCCACCTCGGGCCTCCCCAGCACGCCCAACGAGACACCTCGACGTCCGAGACACGGCAGCTGGTCGGCCCCCTTCTTCCTCTCTCTCTCTCTCCTGCCCCTGCTCGCACGCGCACCATGGTCGCCCGAGAGCTCCAATGAGCACGCTCACACGCGTGCTGCCCTGACGCTTCCCCGCTCCTTCTCTCCCTTCCTCTGGGTGTAGACCACCCCTACAAACACCCCGGACACGCCCACGTGAGCCCCGTGGCTTGTAGCGATGGCAACAGCCTCGCCGGCGCATGAGCTCACGGTGCACCATCACCCCGCCATAAAAGGCCACCCCGAGCCCTCTCTGGCCTCCGTTCGCTCCCTCTCCCTCCTATGCATCACCTCGACCAGCTCACTCCCCTCCCTGCGCCCTCCTTGCACCTCTATGGCCGGAGCCGAGCCACCGACCGCCGCCAAAATTCCGGCGCCTTAACCCCTCTCTCTTTCCCCTAGCCATTCCAGAACCCTCTCCTCACCACCGTTGATCCACCCCCGGCTCCATTTCGTCCCATCCCTCCCTGCATCGCCGTGCTCATCTTCACCGTCGCCGGCCTTCGCCACGGCCGACATTGCGCTCGCAGCCGACCGCCCTCGAGGTCGTGGCGCACCTCTCCGGATGCGGCGTGACCCCCGGAACCCGCCAGTGTGCTGGGCTTCGCCGGAGGTAGCCGGGACCGCCGGGGGGAAACATCGGCGCCCGCTCGGCCTCGCCTCCCCTGCCTCTGCTCTGTTCGAGTGGGAGGTAGGTGACGGCCTGAGTACTAGGCCCCGCGCGTTAGTGACCCAGCGAGAGGGCCCCTCCCGTTTAAGTGGAAACGGTGTCAGGTGAACCCGTTTCCCCCACGCGAAGGCGTACTAGAGGGAAGCCGCTTTTGACTTCGCCCGAGCACCGCATGGCTAAGCCACAGGGTTGGCCCAGTGGCTATCCTGCGCCCTGTGCACGCTTTAGGTAAACCCTAAACCTTTTTCCTTTTTCTTTTCCAGCGAACTTCTAAAATCCATAATCAAATCATTTGAACTCCAGATTTGATGATTCAAATTTCTGCTGACTCAATAAATCAAGGTCTATTTAATGAGCCATAGTGAACACTTTTACCCTGCCTAGTTTCCCCTGGATCTATAAAAAGGCCATTTAGCCACGTAAGTCCACTTCAAAAATCCATTTCAACTCCAAATCCAGTGAAACCAATTTCTAAACGTTTCTAAAATCATGCCTGATTTAATGGGTGCTTTTACTCATTTTTTTAAAAAGGCATTCTGTAGAAAACTTGCAGATCCATTTAAATCCCTTATATCCTACATATTGAAATGTTCCAAAATATTGACTGATCCAATTCCATTGAAATCACTTTGGTCATTCCTCATATGACCAGAGGTATCCTAGAAAAGTCCAACTCACATTTTTGAGCACTTTTATTTTTGCCTTGTTGTGTCGCTTATTGTGATTGTTTGCGACGTTAGTTGACGAAGTAGACGGAATACTCGAAGATGGACCAGAAGACTTGAAGACTCTGATGAACCAGGCAAGCAGCTCTTTGACCATGATGAACCATTTTACATCATAATAGCATTTTCGTTGCTTCACTGAGTGCATGATATACCTTGAATGGCAACCTTGCTAGGCTTGCCTCCGTTGCATACTCCATTGATACTTGCATTGTTCATGACTCTACCCTTGCTTAGAGTTGTGTTGGAGGGATGTAGAAATATGCTATAGTAAATGGCTACGCAAAGTGGGTCAGGGTTATGCATGGAAAGAAAACAAGTGTGGTTTGACGTACTTGCGAACAGCCCAGTGGGTGCCACTAATGCCCCTGGGAGATGATGATGAACTAGGTCACTACTTGGTGGAGAAGTAGTGTACCGAGGCTTGACAAAAGTGTTGTTTACAGAGAAGGATTAGATTTAAGATTTGTCGACCAAACATGTGCGACCACTCTACCCTTATATGGGAAAGGGCATTATTGATTACCTAGGGCGATACTAGCTTGGAGCCCGCATTACTAGTGACGGGAGAGTCATTGTTGCGCTCTCTCGGGATGGGGTCGTCCCAAGTAGGGCGGCCATGACTGTTTTCACAGGGCACCGGACACACCATTGGTACCCCGTGCTTGTGGTATGTGATGAATATGGGAGCAAGGCTCCACAATTTTAAGATGTGAAATGTTGGGCACATGGGTTACTACCAATCGAGTGGACTCTATGTTACTGTCGTCTAGGGAAAGATAGTGATCGGGTGCTTACCCCGGGTACTTGAGGTACCGCGGGTCGTGGATGACACAGAAGTTCCCCGGATCTTGTGGGTAAAGTGTGCAACCTCTGCAGAGTGTAAAACTATTCGAATAGCCGTGTCCACGGTCAAGGACAATTGGATGGTGCTGCTTAGACTATGTCCATATGTTTCTGGAAAACAACACAGTTTGGTAAATCTGTTGACGTGATTCGTGGGGAAGTCACGATGAGCTTGAGCATGAGTTGTTCATAACTCTTTCTCGATGTTGATGTCTGTAACCTCCTGATACTTGTTGCAGACGCATTCATATCCTTGATAAATGTTGATCATACTTGCATGAGAAAAACTAGCTTTCCGCAAAACTACCAATTTAGCAGTAGAATCTTGCATAATTATTCTGTTATCACTCTTGGGTTGCTTGCGAGTACATTCAAAGTACTCATTGGCTTGCCACTGGTTATTTTATTGGCCAGGCATGAAAGAACATGATATGATGAAGAATACTTCGGTGACAAACATGCAAGCTAGGACGCTTCCCAGTCAGAATGCCTGTAGGGTTAAGGCAGATGGCATGGGTCCAAGTTATTGACGAAGATTTCTGCTGTGAAGTTATACTCAATACTTGACCATAATGGTCATAATTTATGTAAGACGGTATGATTGGATGTAAGACTCTTGTTATACAGCTTCTGTGTGTTCAGCGAGCATTTATCTCTGGGATCACTGTACACATGCATTCGATGATCACGACTTATGAGTCGGGGTCCCCACAGGTTGCTGCAAAAGGACCTTCAGTGGATCCATCCACCTTATCTGGCTTCACTTGTGCTAACCCAATTATCATTGATGAATCCTTTGATGCAAACTATGAATTGTTTAACAATCAAAATGGTGAAGTGTTTGTCAGGTATATTGGTACTAACTGCAGGAATAGACCACCTTTGAAGAGGATCTGGGTGCCCAAGAGTTGTCTTGAGAATCTTCCTGTGAATGTCATCATGACACCACCTGGGAAGAAGACAAACCCCATACCAAAGGCTTCATATGGTCCAAAGGCTTCATATACACAGAGGACTCACCAGAGTCACTCTAACGCCAATGTTCTGTAGGGAAATCATACTCAGACTTATGAATATGAGCGTGTTTCCTCAAACCTCTATGTTCATAAGTCCGCGAACTATTCTGCTTATTCATATGAGTATTATTCACCTCCTGCAAGGCTATTTGATAGGGCTCCAAAGTCAAGTTCTCGAGATGCTGCACTTAGACTCATTGCTTGAAGCCACCCACGAAAATGTGGATGGTTAAAAAAAAGTTAACTCTCTTTTGCAGGGAAAGGTCTCCAGCCAGAAATCAAAGGCGCCTGATGCTATTGCTGGGGACCTAAAACATCTTGTGGGGCGCAAGATAAAATGCCCAAATGGTCTTACTATGTATTTTGTTCCTGAATCACTTGCCTATCATCCTATCACTCCTAACCTGGATCTGAGCTTTGATAATTCGCTTGTTCGTCAAATGTTTATGCTTCACAATACCCTTGGTGAAGCCTATCCCCCTAATTGCATTGTAGGGTATGACACCACATGCTTCAGAATGGATTATGGACAGTGGATGCACTAATCACATGACTGGTGATCGAAGTCTTCTCATGGACTCAACCTTACGTCCATCTGACAAGAGTCACATCACATTTGCTGACACTTGTAAAAGCAAGGTATTGGGTATAGGTAGAGTTGCAATCTCAAAGGATCAGCACATGGATAAAGTGATGCTTGTTGAATCCCTTGGTTTCAACTTAATGTCGGTCTCAATGCTTTGTGATTTGAACATGATTGTGATATTTGGAAAATATCGTTGCCTTGTGCTTATGGAGTCTGACAAATCTCTAGTCTTTGAAGGGTATCGGAAAGACGACTTGTACATGGTAGATTTCTCAGCAGGACCACAGATGGCCGTATGTCTTCTAGCAAAAGCTTCAGAGTGCTGGCTGTGGCATCGGAGGCTAGGGCGTGCTGGCATGAGGAACTTATACACACTCGCGAAGAAGAAACATGTCGTAGGCATCTAAGGCATCAAGTTCAAGAAGGATCATCCGTGTGGTGCCTGCGAATCTCGAAAGACGACGAGGGCCAAGCATCCCTCGAAGACAATCATGACTACATCTCAACCCTTCAAGCTGCTTCACATGGACTTATTTGTCCCTACCCATTACTCTACTCTTACTACCACTGCCTGTCTCTATGGCTTCGTCATTGTTGATGATTATTCAAGATATACATGGGTGCATATAATCCTCTACAAGAATGAATTGCAGGATGTCTTCATACAATTTGCCAACCGTACCATGATGAACTATGGCATCAAGATCAAGCACATCAGAAGTGACAACGACACGGAGTTCAAGAACACCGGCCTCGACACTTATCTTGATACATTGGGCATCACTCATGAGTTCTCTGCTCCATACACACCTCAACAGAATGGCATCATGGAGCGCAAGAACATGACACTCATCGAGATGGCTCGGGCGATGCTTGATGAGTACAAGACTCCAAGGAAGTTCTGGCCTGAAGCCGTTGATACTTCATGCTACATCATCAACCGTGTTTATCTTCACAAGATTCTGAAGAAGACATCCTATGAGCTCCTAACTAGTAAGAAGCCAAACGTCAGTTACTTCAGAGTATTTGGTGCTAGGTGCTGGATCAAGGATCCACATCACACTTCAAAATTTGCACCGAAAGCACATGAAGGTTTTATGCTTGGTTATGGTAAGGATTCGCACTCCTCTGAGTCTTCAACCTCTTTCACTATAAAGTGGTTGAAACTGTGGATGTCTTGATTCGATGAGACTAACGGCTCGCAAAGAGAGCACCTGCCAAATGTGCTAGATGAAGTCCCTCCTAGTGAATCGATTAAGCTTATGGGAACTGGAGAAATCATACCTTCAGAGGCACAGGCTGAAGAAGAACTTATCATTTTTGCACCAAACCAACCTAAGACACTGCTTAGCCTGAAGCCAATGCTGAACAAGAAGACAATGGTCAACAAGAGCAAACTCTTTGTCTAGTTCATCCTCGTGTTGCAAATGAAGTACAAATTGTTAAGATAATTGATAGCATCAATGCATCTGGTCCACTCACTCGTTCAAAAGCAATTCAGCTAGCAAATTTCTGTGGGCACTTTGCATTTGTCTCTATATCTGAACCCAAAAAAGTTGATGAAGCCTTCATGGAACCTGAATGGATTCAAGCTATGCAAGAAGAGCTTCAACAATTCAAGCTGAAAAATGTGTGGGAATTAGTCAAGTGTCCCGACCCTCGCAAGCACAATATCATTGGCACCAAATGGATCTATCTCAACAAGCAAGATGAGCATGGTCAAGTTGTCAGAAACAAGGCTCGTCTCGTTGCTCAAGGATACACTCAAGTTAAAGGGATTGACTTCGATGAAACATTTGCTCCGGTGGCTAGGCTTGAAGCCATTCGCATACTGCTAGCCTATGCCAACCATCACAACATCCTTCTATATCAAATGGATGTGAAGAGTGCCTTTCTCAACGGCAAGATTGAAGAAGAAGTGTATGTTGCACAACCACCTGGCTTTGAAGATCCAAAACATCATGATATGGTATACAAGCTCAACAAGGCACTGTATGGCCTCAAACAAGCCCCACGATATTGCTATGACACACTCAAAGACTTCCTGAAGAGCAAAGGCTTGAAACCTGGTTCCCTAGATCCCACTCTCTTCACGAAGACATAAAATGGTGAACTATTTGTGTGCCAGATCTATGTGGATGACATTATCTTTGGCTGCACTGACAAAAGATACAGTGATGAGTTTGGGCACATGATGCAAGAGCAATATCATATGTCCATGATGGGTGAGCTGAAGTTCTTCCTTGGTCTTCAAATTCGTCAGTAGAGCAACGACATCTTCGTATCTCAAGAGAAGTACCTCAAAGATTCCTGAAGAAGTTTGGAATGCAAGACTGCAAAGGTTACTCAACGCCAATGCCAACCAAAAGTCATCTGGGCCCCAACGACAATGGTAAAGAGCTCGATAAAAGGTATACTGATCCATGATTGGTTCTTTACTCTATTTATGTGCATCTTGGCCAGATATCATGCTTAGTGTTTGCATGTGTGCCCGATTCCAAGCGGCACCAAAGGAATCGCATCACTTAGATATGAAGCGAATTCTTCGATATTTGGCTTACACCCCAACACTAGGATTATGGTATCCAAAGGGCTCAGAGTTTGATATAGTTGGATTCGCAGATGCTGATTATGCTGGTGACAAGGTTGATCGCAAGTCCACATCAGGCACATGTCACATTCTTGGGCGATCTCTTGTGCATTGGTCTTCAGAGAAGCGTAACTATGTGTCTCTCTCACGCTGAATCTGAATACATTGCTTCTTTGGATCTTGCTGCGCTCAGCTTCTATGGATGAAGCAAACTCTCAAGGACTATGGCATCCATCTGAAGCAAGTGCCACTCTACTGCGACAATGAAAGAGCCATCAAGATTGCCAATAACCCAGTTCAACACTCGAAGACAAAGCACATTGAAATACGTCATCACTTTCTCAGGGATCATGTCATGAAGGAAGATATTAATAACATTAATATCATTCACGTCAACATTGAAGAGCAATTGGCAGATATCTTCACAAAGCCCTTGGATGATAAAAGGTTTTGCAAATTGTGGTGTGAGCTAAATATCTTAGAATCCTCGAATGTCCTCTAATTGGACACACATCCTAACGCTTATGCATGTGATGACTTAGATGTGCAACACACGAAGTAAAGTATATCTTCAATCAATGAAGACATACAATCTAAGTGTGAATACATTAACGCGTAATATGACTTCGGAGCGCCACGATAATTGTGCGCCGTGTCTGGGTCTAATACTTCCTATACGGTGCGTAACACCACCACCAAACTTTTGTCTGAAGTGTTTCATTTGGTGTCGCATTTGCAGAGTCTTCGCATTTGGTTTGTATTCAACATTGATTTGTTTTTGCGTCTATCTTTGCAATGTTGATTTGGTCCAATACTGATAAATACATATATTTGTGTTCTGTCCTCTACAACATTCACTTATTGCTATGTCTTCTTGTTCGAATCTTTTGATCTAAGTGAATGTGATCGGACCCTAACCCCTTCTATGCTTCTACCTCAGATTCTATCTATATAACTCATATGCATTCTATTGAAACTGTCGAATGTCTTCTCCGCGTCCTTGTCAGCAGAAGATACAGAGACAAAAGTTGAATCTGTTTGAATGCTATATCCTTATTGCCTGAAACCCGAAGAAGCCGGAACAACCACCCGACAGTCCAGGCGTGCGTGGGAACATGAAACAACTTCCAATGTGTTGCATGCATGCCACATGTCCTTCAGATGTGAACCACCAGGGGCACCTGCGTAATTACGCTGTGCAGTCCCTTTCCTTATATATACACAACTCACCGCGGTCATAATCTCTTGTTCCACCTCGCCACCTTGCACAAACCCTAGAGCCTCCGCTAGCTGGTGTCGACGCCGGAGACGAAGCGCTTGGCTGCCGCGACTTCTTTGACGCCGTCCTCACGCCGGACGTGGACCTCGTCCTCTCCGCCGCCGCCATAGGTGTCTTCCGCCGCCAAGTTAGGGCACAGAAGATTAAACTGCTCGGCCTCCCTCTCAACTTCGTCTAGCAGTTCTTCGTGTGGTACATGTCTGAGGGAGAATCCCTTGGTTCTCATAGTTTGCATTCATTTGCAGAGTTCTTATAGCTTCACATCAACTCTCCAGAAGCTAGTTCCTGTCTGACTAGCAAAAGGAAGCCATTCACTGTATTGAAGCCTCTCAGTATGAATATTATGGCAACTGAAAAATCTGCAAGGAAAGGCGGCAGGCAGCGCTGTGGAGATACATCCAAGGATTTACCTCCTGATCTGTATGAACTGTACAAGACAAATCCTGAAGAGAACTATGGTCAGTGCGAGACTTGAATCCAATGGATTCGAAGATATTGGGCGGAATAATGGTTCCTATACAGATATGTGACTGCTGAATATGCTGAAAAGAACGCCATCAAGCGACCATGGGGAGATATTCTATACAAAAATCTTCAGCCCAAGTCGAAGTCCGAAGCCATTGCTCAAGGCTTCTATCCTTGCATGGTCCTAGGACCACAATCAGAGAATGCCGACCAATCTTCTCTGTTATGGTGTCGTGACGATAATCTGTTCAAGCGTAACTGTAAGTTTGCAAAAGATTCTACTGTGAAGAACAAGAAACCATTTGGACTTGACTTCAACCCTGGTCCATCTGCTCCAAGGGCCGATGGCACCCGTGATGCCAATCCAAATATCGTTGGCCCCTTCTATAACCTCGAAGGCCTCATCACTCACATAGCAATAGAGGGGGCCGCCATGGATCACTCAGCTGATGACGCATATTCTAATGAAGCGCCAACTCCTCCTAAGCCGCAGAAGTAGAAGAAATCAAAGGCTTCAAAGCCCTCTGCCGCACCAAAAGCTTCGCGTGCGAAGCCATTTGCCACTGCACCTCCTGAAGCCAGTGTGCAACCTGAAGATCTCTCTCATGTCTCTAAGAAGACAGAGAAGTCCAAGCAGAAGAAGAAGCTCATCAAGAGTTCTGTGCAAGAACTGACCCCGACTGCCGTTCTTTGGAATGAGGATGCCACGATTGATCTATCAAGTGATGAAGATATTGGTGATGATGCCCTTGAGCTACTGATCAAGAGCAAGAAAGAGGCAGAGAGTTTCAACGATCTCCTCCTCTTTGATGTGGATATTCTGAATAACTTCATCGATGAGTGGTTTGACAACCCGAGCCTCAGCATTGATGATCTTCAGCTCCCGGTGGACATAAGCGTCACATTCCATAGAGCCATTGCTAATGAGATGGCTCTGGCTCAGAAGATCATCGAGCTGAATAACAAAATCGATTATGAAAAGGCTCAATTCAAGAAGAACATGGCCAAGCTCAGTGTGGCTGATGTTCAAAGCTTCAAGCAGATGCTGCATGACCTCAAGGAAGAGTTTCACAAGAAGCATGAAGAAGCAAAAGGTTCAAGAGAGCGGATGAAATACTTCACAGGAAAATGTGTTCAAGCACACAATGAGGCCGAAAAGCGCAAGGCTCTTGGGTGTCCAGGCATCGACCCCAAGATGGCTGCCAAACAGAAGAAGAAGCCTGCTGTGGCCCAAGCTGAAGCATCAAGGCAGGAAGCACCTCGCATTGTCTTCCCTGCCAGCATGACAGGCTCGAAGCCCAAGGTCCCCTCAGCAGCTTCATAACTGAAGAAGATGAGGGCAGCTGAGGCCGAAGCCAAGAAGCGCAAGCACAAGAATGCCTGTAATGGTGCTCCATCAACAAAGAAGCCGAAGACAAAGTCTTCACGGAAAGAGCGTGCTGCTTCCACAGAGCCACTTGTTGTCGATCCCATCTCAGTTGCTCGTCCTGCCTCCACAAACCACGAGCGTCAACTTGTAGTTCATGAGCCTGCTTCCACAGAGGCTCCTGAAGATGAAGAAATTTCAGCTGTCGACCCCATCACAGCTGAAGACATTCGTCATGGCGACAATGTAGTAGATGATGAAGTCCTTCCTCAGATCGAGCACCAACTGGTATCATCGCCTGTTCTTACGAACAACGAACTCATCAGCATTGGTCGTCCTTTGATGCCAATCGCTCAGGATGATTCGTGGGATGATCACCCTCAATAAGACACCCCATTGACGATGAGACACCCAGAACTCCACCACCTCGAATCACCACTCTGGTGCTTGACGATGACAATTACATGGTGCAGACAACTCAATCACCACAGGCGTTGCCTGCTTTCCACAGGCTTCGCAAAGGCCCTAGGCCATAGGTCGCCATGTCGACCATTCCAGAGGGAGAAGTGCAACAAAGCTCAGTATCATGACAAGTATTTCCTGAAGCCACTCCCACTGCGAATGTCTTCGAGTCCGAAGAAAATGCTGCCAAAGACAATCAAGAACCGCGTCAAGAAGAAGAAAGAGTTTCCACACCCCCTGTCACTCAAGAAGTTGTTCTCGAGGAGACGTGTTAGTGCCTGACCCTCATGCTACTGAAGAGGGGGTTGAAAACATTGAGGCGGCCACAAACAACACTGCTGAAGCCAATGACGTTGTCATGGCTGAAGACATTGTGGCGCCTGAAGCTAATGTTGCGCCTGAAGCTAGTGTGCAACCTGAAGCCACAGTCAATGTCGAAGCTGCTGTTCCACCCCCAAGGCCTCACACTATTGAGCAGGCATATGATTGCGGCTAATTTGTCACTGTCCAATGGCCTGTTCTGGTTCCTCCCACTGCTCCCGGGCCACAATTTGAATACCATGTGGAGCAAAGACCTCAGGTCCAGAAGCCAAATCCCATACTGCCAAGATTTCCCGGTGCTGCAACATCGCCAGGATCGTTCAATGTAAACAACTTCAGGGCACACAACACATTCTTTGACAGTGCTAAGAACCCGTACTCGAAGCCAAAGATCTCATCTGATCACTTCTGGAGCTATCAGCAACGTAGTTATTACTCATGTATCTTATAGAATCAAGGAAGAATCTTACCTCACATGCGTATGAATTGTGAAGCCATTACTAGTCTGCCCTGCCTGGAAGAAGCTCTAGACTGTTTCAGAGATGCTGGCCTTCTGCAGTTCATATCTGACAAAGAGCATTGGAATGAGGAGCTTCTGCTGCAATTCTATGCCACTCTTCACATTAGTGGCTACAACGGGGATCCGAAGACTTGGGTCCTTGAGTGGATGACAGGTGATGTGCACCATGAAGCCAAAGCTCAAGATATCATTGAGCTTACTTCCCTGCCCACTCCAGGTGAGCTCTATGAACCTGGTTGTCAGCTACACAGGAATGCATTGGAGAGCATATTTCAGAAGCCTGAGCCCAACATGAGTCAGATGCTCAGCATGATGAAGCCACTGCCACAAGATGCTGAATATCCTAAGGAATTCTTCGTCGAAGACCTCGAGTATCTGCCCCGTACCATTTATCACATTGTAAGGCGAACTCTATGGCCCGTCAAAGGACATTCTCCTGCAGCCAAGCTTGAAGGCACGATGAAGATATTGGTGTTCTATATTCTCAATGGCTTCAGCTTCAATGCTCAAGATTTCTTCATCACGCAACTTGCTACATCTGGAATTGATCTATTTGGCTTGAAGTTTTATGCTCCATGGGTGATGCGCTTAATCAAGCTTCACTCTTCTGTCAACTATCAGCCCTCTGCGCGCAACCATCTTATCTTCTTGCCTGAGGTTGATATGCCTGTCGAAACCATCTACCCCGAGCCTGCCAGGGAGCCACTTTATCTTCATAATGTTGATCACCAAAGCTTCTCGCAACCAATTGAGGGAGTTCTTGCTGCAACTCGTGTCTATCCTCTGGCTGGAAATACACGTGAGCTCATCGTACTACTACTGAAGCCACTAAAAGCATCATTGCTCAAAGGCCTCGAAAGCGATCGCGTGTACTCAATGACCGAGAGCTTCTTGTGGCCTTACATCAGAAACAGGATAAGCACCATGACTAGCTAAAGCGTCAGATGCAGAGCCTCTTGGTGGATGTTAATCGCATTCACAATCTTGCCACCAAGAACACATTCGTATCACATGAAGCCTGTCAGAGGTCTTGGAAGAGTCTGACTTTGCTAAGCTCTGAAGACGATCTTTAGGAAGATGGCTTCACAGAGTGCTACAAATTTGATTCCACGCCTCCTCGGAGTGCCGTCTTGCGTCGTACCCCTTCCTTAGAAGACTCAGAGTATTCGTATTTGCCTGCAACTGTTGTTGCGAGAGTCATCGATGAAGAAGACGATGCCACTTCACCAACCATGACTTCGCCGCGTCTCGACACTGCACCAGGCCCCTGTGCACCGCCGGACTCCAACGTCGACCCTGCACCTTCATCTATTCTCGATGGGAACGAGTAGATGCTCTATGTCTCCAAACCTTTTTGGTCCTTGCTGACAAAAGGGGGAGAAGCATATGAGTTGATAGTCTTCAAGCGGGTCCATATGTGTGGTCCGCATGAAGTCATTCCGCAGACGTCCATTTTTCATTATGCATGTCATTATCTTTGTTATATCTTTTTATGCATGATGAATTGTCTTCATCAGTTGAAGAGGATCTCCAAAAGAAAAACCTGCCATGTGCATTTGCATTCAAGAGCAAACTACTTAAATGCACATCTTCAGTGGGAGCCTTTTGGTACTTATGAAGACAATGCCTTAAGCCTTACAATTTCACATACTTTTATCCCCATTGAAAACTTCAACCAGTTTTTCATCAATCGCCAAAAAGGGGGAGATTGTAAGTGCATCTAGTGCCACTCCTAGTTGGTTTTGGAGTATTGACGAAAAACTTGGTTGAGGGACTAATGTGTTTACCTACCGGAGATGACCCCTAAAAATGTGTGAAGACATTGAAGACAATGGTGGTATGTGAAGATATTCACAATGAAGATTATGACTCGAGAAGACATTCACGTGAAGACTATGGAGTGCGAAGACATAGTTGTTTTGTAGTTTCCTTTTCTTCTTTGTTGAGTCATAGGAACCACCACACTAATTAAGTGGGGTCCAAGTGAACAAAGTCAGAGTGACTGAAGTGATGCTCAACCAAATCCTATGTCTTCGAGTGAAGACAATGAGAGCAAATCTTATCCAGAGCCGGATGAGTCAGCTTTACTTGTAGCCCAAGTCAAGCTGCCATGTGTGTTTGAAATCTGACCGTTGGACACGTGTCATTTCCTTAGTGACACAGGGTCATTTTGGACAAATCAGGTCGGGTTGCCTCCTGGCTATAAATATCCCACCCCCTACACCATAAATTGGTGGCTGCTCAGAGTTAGTGCACGGCTTTTGTCGTTTGAGAGCAACCCACCTCCGAAGCATTTGAGAGAGAGATCCTTGCAAGGACAAAGCCCAAAACACCCAGAGCCAAAGAGTGTTAGGCATCACTAAAGTATTTCTGTCCGCGTGATCTGAAGACTTATTACACTTGAGGACTGTGAATACTCCAGCCAGTTAGGCGTCGCGTTCTGAGCATCCAAGAGTCATTGTGGATTGCCGGTGAACGAAGTCTGTGAAGGTTTGGAAGTCTACCTTGAAGACTTACCTGAGTGATTGGGCGAGGACTAAGTGTTCTTAGCTCAAGGAGAATAAGGTGAAGACGCGGTCTTCTGAGTTGAATCTCAGCTTCCCTAACCAGACGTACAGTTGTCACAGCAACTGGTCAAACAAATCCTTGTCCTCTCCAAGCAACTGGTTCTATCACTTGCCTCTCTTTACTTACAATTTGTCTTCGTGAAGTCATTGCCTGCTTGCATGATATGATTGACTTCACTGTGTGAAGACTGTTGTTGTTTGGCTTCATATTATCTTCCATCCTGATCCATACTACCTAGCTGCTAATAGTCTTCGTGTTTTCACTTCATTGCTTACTTGACTATGGCTTGCCTAGTGTAGTCTACCTTCCGCTGCATATCAACAGGTTCATTTCTATTGTCTGTCTTCGAAACTCCCATGTTTTGAAGTCTTTCATAAAAATCGCCTATTCACCCCCTCTAGTCGGTAACTAGCACTTTCATAAAGCAATCATCATATGTTTTTTATTAAATTAAAGCAATCATCAGCCTGCTATCCTTATTTTTTGGATCCATCCACTGGTTCTTACCATTACTCTAGATTTCTGCATGCTCTCCTTACATAATATCACTATATTTTTTTGTATGCATGTCAGATATTGTACACAGTCATGCTGAAACATGTAGAGAAAAAGATAAGAGTTTTGCATGGCAATACAATGTCATGCAGACATCGCTCCATGCTGGGTTCAATGGCAAACCCTCCCCCCTCTCCAGATTGTAATCCAGAGGAAGATATACATTACGAGGTGGATTCGCATACGGTGACCACTCTTATTTACCCCCAAGGTGTTTCCTCTAACTTGTCATGATGATGTTAGTCATATCATGCATATGTTGCCTTGCAGTGCCTACTTTCGACATCATATATGTCATACGCTTAGTGTAGACATGTTCTGTAATGCCACCTGTTTAGTTTCAATATCATATATGGGAATTATGCAGTCTCATGTCTTTTAGCCAGCCATAATATATGTGAAATGTGCAATGCCATCCTTTTTAACCAGGCATCATATATTTGAATGATATCTTGCCCATCCTTTTCTTCACTACATTTCCATTTGTTGACAATATTTGTACATTAAACTACTCTTCCTGTGAATCAGCCATTTGAGTGGGTGATGGAAAAATCTGGAGTGAAAACAAGGCCTTAGCAGACGATTGCTACACTGTCAAGGCAGATCTCTTTTTGGGTCCCGATAGCTCCTCAGAGATGGATTCAGAGACAGATGACCAGTCCTATTCCCCCACCGAGGTGTATGCTCTAACTTGGCACGGTTATACTGCTCATATCATGCATATGGTGTCTTGCATTGCATAGTTTAGACATCATATACACAATATTCAACACCATGTTCTTAGTTCAGACATCATATATGCGAATGCCCTCTGCTTAGCATATACATCACATATGTGAATTAAATCATGCAATCCTAAATACTTAGATAACATGTATGTGAATTATGTCATGCGATCCTGTTTAGTTACTCATCATATCTTTGAATTATGTTATGCTATGCTATCCAATTTAGATAGACAACATATATGTGAAATTATGTCATGCTATCTGTTTTAGTTAAACAATATACATGTCAACTATTTCATGCCCTCTTTTTCCGCACTATCTATTGCATCTGTCTCTCGTACAATGTCTGTACATTCAACTATGTTTCCTGTTTATCAGCCATTTGAATTGGAGCGGGTGATGGCAGTATCTAGCGGAGTAAAAACACGGTCTTCAAATAAAATAGTGCTACCTCTTTGTGGATATAGCACCCCGGTTGTACATGCACGAGAACCAACCCTACCATAGATAACCCAGACTCTCGCAGATTTTTCCCTACTGCGATGGACAAAGAACGAGCTTCACCCAATCTAACCCCAACCCAAGCAGATAGTAACCCAGTTCTTATTGACACAAAACCATCTCCACCACAGATCTCCCAAACAAGAGCAGTTAGTAAGGCAACTCCAGTGCCCAAAGTGCCAGTACTACCACGGTGAACCCCAACTCCACCAGTTAGTACACCTATTCATATGGAGGAAGCACAACCACCCATTCATAGTTTAGCATCTATCACATTTGATGTTGTTAAATCCTATGTGCGTATCTTCCCATCATGGAAATATTATACTGAAGATGAAGGAAAATGCCAGTTGCAGTTTGTCCAGGAGTTATGTGTAACTAATGTTATTCATGGAAATTACTTTGCTTTGTCCCATACATTCTACCTCCATGATGGTTATAATACAACAAATTTTCCCATTTTTCTCTGTAGAGAAGAACCGATTTGGAAACTCAGGATGAGGTAACCTGTGCTAATACCTCTGCTATCTTCAAGAATGCTTGGTGGCAGTATCGGAATTACCTAAAGAAAACGTACTTCACTGGCAAAGAAACTCATCAAATTCCACGTGATCAAAGGGAAAAGGCTATTGCACTCCAAAAAGGAGGCCTATTTGGCCGATTTAGGAGACCAGACGTATGATCCTTCACAATCAGGCTCCAAGTCCTTGTTAGACACCATTTTTAATAGCAAACAAGGGCTCTGCCTAATGCATTCAGAACCGAACATTTGCATTCCATTCCGGGCAAGGAATAGAACTGCTTTGCTATTAAATGGAAGTCCTCCCAAGGGTCGGACACTCTTTCTTTATTTACCGAACTAGCAACAAGGAGCTTTTCCGAGCAGATTTCCCTGTTCAGAAAAGGGCAGGAAACAGTGGGTGGATTTCCACATCCTCGTCTTTACTTTAAGACACAACTCTTCTCTTTCTCGGTCAAATGACTTGCGATAGTCTACCTTCCTGAG
Organism: Aegilops bicornis; assembly: GCA_021605145.1. Taxonomy (NCBI): domain Eukaryota; kingdom Viridiplantae; phylum Streptophyta; class Magnoliopsida; order Poales; family Poaceae; genus Aegilops; species Aegilops bicornis. Next base: position 346,564,966 of record CM038670.1, read on the forward strand.
ACACATTTACTCGACGATGTCTGGGAACGCCTTGTTCTGTACTGGTCCCGAACCAAGAATGTGGTAAGGTCTATGAGCTCATTTTATTTTAAGTACTATATGCTTGCGTCTTACTATACTCTGTTCATGTAGAACAAGTGCTTAAACCTGAAGAACAACTGTTCTCATTTAAGATTCCATTTCTATCGTGCATACTGCTTTGCTCTTGTATCACTGTGTTTACTCATACAAACTTATTTTTAAATTGAAAGATCCAATGGAAACTCCAATGACACAATAGGTATGTTTACGCATGTTTCTTTAATAGTTTTGCTCTTATAAATAGCTCTGTTGATTTCAATTTCAATTGTGTATACAGTTGACTTCTCATATCATGCACATTACTAGCATCACAACAGGGCCAATAGTGTTGTTGTACATGTAGACCCATGGTACCCATCTGAAATCTTATTGTGTGTGTAGTTTCCCACGCTTTGTATTCTTTCAGTGCTGCTTTCTCTTGAACTGATATGATTTGAACAGTGTCTCTATTTTGGTTTGGCAAGACAATGCAGTGACCATAGGACATAGATATATGTTTGTTTGATGCTTTTATAATGTACTACTTGGCAATACAAGACTTGGTAGTTTCATCTTGTCCACCTTACTAATGAACTGATTCATCGAAATGAGTTTCATATACTAGTACATGCTAAACCTGTTAGGTGTCTGCTCGTTTCTTCTTTTAGAATGCTGACAGAATATTGGGGAATAGTGCCTTATTAAGCCATGGTAAAGGAAGTAATGCAGATAAGGTTCAGGATAGTGAGACATCCTTGTTGGTCTCCAACAAAGCTGATAAAACAGCTAAGGAAAACTATCTTGAAGACAGTGAGACAACCCCAATGTCCTGTCTTGGTTTACTGTTCGAGTCACTGGCCACTACCGCTTGCACAACCTATTCAAACTCACTGACTGAATCAGTTCGGTTTCCTGAGTCTCAACTGCAAGCTGAAAGACATCGATCAGTTGTGCTGCGACAAGAAGCGGAAGGACTGCGGAAGTCCCTGGAGCATTCAGATGCATACTTTCTGGTGCAACAAAGAAGCGTTGGAGGATTTTAGCGCCAAACAAGACAAAGCTAATAAGCTTGCTAAGCTTATTGCCAGCATGGTGGATACCCAGGATAACGTTTCTTGAGCTCTTCTGAAGTTGTTCCAGTTATGGACTTGTTTTGCTGCCGCGTTTATTTGCACTAGTGGCCAATTTTGACGGCCAGTGTATGTAATATGCTGCTTTGTTCCCTATATTTGCACTAGTGGAGAACTTTCCCAGTGGATGTAATATGTGTAATAGCTGTAATGGGCTAGCTTTAGTTGCTTGCTTATTTATTTCCTTATTGTCTTGTTTAGTTGTTTGCTTGTAGTCATTGTAGTTCGTTTTCCGCGTTTTTCTAGTGGCCACAATAACCTATTTTTGGTAACTAGGCCACAATAATCATGGCAACACACGGACTGTTGAAAGCATGGACCTCCTTCGGGCCGTAGGATCCATGGGCCTTCTATGGGCCATAGGATCCATGGACTTTTCTACGGGCCTTATGATCCATGGACCTTCTATGGGCCATAGGTTCCATTGGTCTTCTACGGGCCGTAGGATCCATGGGCCTTCTACGGGGCATATAGTCATTTCGCCAAACATGGGCCGTACTATTCTTGGACCATAATGGGTCGTTAATAGGCCGTATTTGATAACGCTATGAAAACAGCCCAATGGGTTAACGGGCCACAAAACGGCCGAATGTAAGCACGGGCTGAATTTGGCCCACAAACGGAACAGGCCAGTAACAGACCGTAACTAACCGAATTCTAGAAATGAGCCGAAGAATAAATGGGCCCTCAGAAGGCCGAAAGTTAACACGGGCTGGAAACGGCCAACGGGATAATGGGTCGTTAATGGGTATATAGCAATACACTGTTCATTATGGGCGAGTTTCATCTCGGGCCTTTAATGGGCCCAGAGTTATAAAGGGCCTCATATGGGCCAAAAGACATCATGGGCCATACATGGGCCGGAAGTTACAACAAGATGGAATCATAGTGGACGGCCTAGATGAAGCTACTGGGCTTAATTCCGATAGGCCGTAACGGGCCGGGAGTTAGCGGGCCGTAAATGGGCTATATACGAACAGGTCGTTAACAGGTTTTCCGTGGGCTGGCCCATTACCTTTTGACCAAGTCAAACGGGCCGGCCTTTTCACCAGAATGGGCCTCTGTTGGGCCGTGCCACATGTTGACGTATCATAGGCGCCTTTTGTCCAATGAGTGGATGACATCTGTGCCAACGGTGAGCCAACACGTGTTTCCTGTGGCCAATGAGAATTTTACATGTAGAAAATCCCCATTGGTCTAGGCTATTAACGGGTTATTGGATCCAAAACCGGACCCGATAGCTTAAGGGCAACCTGTTACGGTGGATGCCACGTGTTGGTTACACTTGACGAAAACACTTCCATGACGCGCCATTTATAGTCATGGAAGTGGACACTTCCGTGATGATAATTTTGGTAATGTACTGGAACACTTCTACGACAGCACATGTATGACTATCTTGATTCTGTCATAAAATCATCATGGATGTACATGCATGACAGAAAACGTGACCTACTGTGGCAAACACGTATGATCACGGAAGTATATTTTTTTGACCTACTCGCTTGGACGAACGCCTGTACGAGTTCAGGGAGAGCAAAGAGCTATCGTAGGTAAGGGATGTTGGTCATGGTCTCATGGATGCGTTTTATTTTGTTGATTCATTTCGATGTGGATCGCTAGGTATTCACATCAATCATAATATTGCTCTGTTTCAATGTGTGTACTCTGTTTTCCATTCTTACATGTTCTGTTTCTGTGCGTGTATATATGCTTCCCATTCTGTATATGTGGATGATAACAGCTCGATACAAATTAGTATACAAAAACAGATAGAAAATGGAATTCATAATATATATATATATATATATAAATTAATTGTTCATTAGTTCGTCACAAAATATATATAATATCATCACATATACATGATGATACTTAACTACTAGGTACAATGCATAAAATTGAAAACAAACAATACTAAAACTAGTAATCCCTCTTCGGGGCAGTATTCCGGCAGCCCCTCGCCATCAGCTCCTTGGTGCGCGGCGTCTTCCAAGGACGGAGGCAGTACTCCACCTCCTCCGCCTCACAGCGCTTGACATACCGATCTGCTTCTTGCTGGCGGACGAGCATGAACGATCTTGCCATTTCATTGGGCGCCACCGGAGCTCCTCGTCGGTGGAACGCTGGAGCTTGTCAGCCCACCTCCATGAAGCGATGAGGCGTCTTGCGCCTTTGACCTTCCTCGTGAAGTTTCTGTCTTCGTACACCTCCTCCGCACGACGACGCGCCCGCCCCCAGAGCTCCACCACCTCCTTTTTCCAAGTGGCATCATGGCCTTCATAGGCCGCCTGGTACCTGGCTTCCTCCGCCATCTCCTTCTTGAACGCCACTCGCCTAGCTTTCTTAGTCGGTGGAAGCGACTTCCACAGACAAAGATTGTATTGGCCCCAAAACCAATCCAAAGTTGGGGGGGGGGTCCAGCGCAACCTCGTCCAGCGGCGCGTAGGGGTACTCCTCGTCGGCACGTGTGAAGATCGGCTTCGCGATGGCAGAGATTTGAGAGAGAGAGAGAGGGCGAGTGAGGGGAGGATGGAGATGAGAATGCAGGCAGGACAACATGAGCAAGGTAGTATTTATTGATAGATGGAATCTAGATCGATGGGAACAGTACACACCACAGTTGCCGGAATTGACGAGTATGCTACCTCTTGAGCACTGCGTTGGTTTTCCCTTGAAGAGGAAAGGGTGATGCAGTAAAGTAGCACAAGTATTTCCCTAAGGTATCAATCCAGTAGGAGACCACGCTCAAGTCCCGCGCCCCTACAGAAACAAATAAGAATCTTGCAACCAATGTGATAAAGGGGTTGTCACTCCCTTCACAGTCACTTGCAAAAGTGAGATCTGATAGGGATGATAAGATAATATTTTTGGTATTTTTATGATAAAGACTAAAAGTAAAGAAAGCAAAATAAACGGCGCCAGAAATAGCTTGTTGACGGGAGAGTAATATGATGGAAAATAGATTCGGGGGCCATAGGTTTCACTAGTGGATTCTCTCAAGATAGCATAAGTATTACGGTGGGTAAATGAATTACTGTCGAGAAATTGATAGAATTGACCATAGTTATGAGAATGTCTAGGTATGATCATGTATATAGGAATCACGTCCGTGACAAGTTGACCGACTCCTGCCTGCATCTACTACTATTACTCCACACATCGACCGCTATCCAGCATGCATCTAGAGTACTAAGTTCATAAGAACGGAGTAACGCTTTAAGCAAGATGACATGATGTAGAGGGATAAACTCATGCAATATGATATAAACCCCATCTTTTTATCCTCGATGGAAACAATACAATACGTGTCGTTTCCCCTACTGTCACTGGGATCGAGCACCGCAAGATTGAACCCAAAGCTAAGCACTTCTCCCATTGCAAGAAAGATCAATCTAGTAGGCCAAACCAAACTGATAATTCGAAGAGACTTGCAAAGATAACCAATCATACATAAAAGAATTCGGAGGAGATTCAAATATTTTTCATAGATAATATTGATCATAAACCCACAATTCATCGGATCTCGACAAACACACCGCAAAAAGAAGAGTTACATCAAATAGATCTCCAAGAGAATCAAGGAGAACTTTGTATTGAGAACCAAAGAGAGAGAAGAAGCCATCTAGCGAATAACTATGGACCCGAAGGTCTGAGGTAAACTACTCATAGATCATCGGAGAGGCTATGGTGTCGATGTAGAAGCCCTCCATGATCAATGCCCCCTCCGGCGGAGCGCCGGAAAAGGACCCAAGATGGGATCTCACTGGTACAGAAGGTTGCCGCGGTGGAAATAGGGTTTTCGCTCTGTATATGATGTTTCCAGGATATGTGAGTATATATAGGCGAAAGAGGTCGGTCAGGAGAGCTATGAGGGGCCCACGACGGTGGAGGGCGCGCCCCCTGCCTCGTGGCCTCCTTGTTGATTGCATGACGTCCACTCCAAGTCCTCTGGATCACGTTTGTTCCGAAAATCACGTTCCCAAAGGTTTCATTCCGTTTGGACTCCGTTTGATATCCTTTTCCTTCGAGACACTGAAATAGGAAAAGAATAGCAATTCGGGCTGGGCCTCCGGTTAATAGGTTAGTCCCAAAAATAATATAAAAGTTTATAATAAAGCCCATTAAACATCCAAAACAGAATATATAATAGCATGGAACAATCAAAAATTATAGATACGTTGGAGACGTATCAAGCATCCCCAAGCTTAATTCCTGCTCGTCCTCGAGTAGGTAAATGATAAAAACAGAATTTTTGATGTGGAATGCTAGTTGGCATAATTTTCCATGTAATTCTCTTATTTGTGGCATGAATATTCAGATCCGAAAGATTCAAGATAAAAGTTTAATATTGACATAAAAGTAATAATACTTCAAGCATACTAACTAAGCAATTGTGTCTTCTCAAAATAACATGGCAAAAGAAAGTTCATACCTAAAAAATCATATGGTTTGGTCATGCTCCATTTTCGTCACACAAGAATGCTCTCATCATGCACAACCCCGATGACAAGCCAAACAATTGTTTCGTACTTTAGTAATCTCAAACTTTTTTCAACTTTCACGCAATATATGAGCATGAGCCATGGATATAGCACTATGGGTGGAATATAATATGATGATGGGGGTTATGTGGAGAAGACAAAACGGGAGAAAGTCTCACATTGACGCGGCTAATCAACGAGCTAGGGAGATGCCCATCGATTGATGTCAATGAAAGGAGTAGGGATTGCCATGCAACGGATGCACTAGAGCTATAAATGTATGAAAGCTCAATAAAAGAAACTAAGTGGGTGTGCATCCAACTTGCTTGCTCACGAAGACCTAGGGCATTTGAGGAAGCCCATTTTTGGAATATACAAGCCAAGTTCTATAATGAAAAATTCCCACTAGTATTTGAAAGTGACAAAACAAGAGACTCTCTATCACAAAGATCATGGTGCTACTTTGAAGCACAAGTGTGGAAAAAAATGATAGTAGCATTGTCCCTTTGTTATTTCCTTTTTGGGCCTTTTTTTATTTGGCCTTTCTCTTTTTTTGGGACAATGCTCTATGAATGATGATCATCACACTTCTATTTATTTACAACTCAGTGATTACAACTCGATACTAGAACAAAGTATGACTCTATATGAATGCCTTCGGGAGTGTACCGGGATGGGCAATGAATCAAGAGTGACATGTATGAAATAATATGCATGGTGGCTTTGCCACAAATATGATGTCAACTACATGATCATGCATGGCAATATGACAATGATGAAGCGTGTCATGATAAACGGAACGGTGGAAAGTTGCATGGCAATATATCTCGGAATGGCTATGGAAATGCTATAATCGGTAGGTCTGGTGGCTGTTTTGAGGAAGATATAAGGAGGTTTATGTGTGATAGAGCGTATCGTATCACGGGGTTTGGATGCACCAGCGAAGTTTGCACCAACTCTGAATGTGAGAAAGGGCAATGCACGCATCAAGAGGCTAGCAATGATGGAAGGGTGAGAGTGCGTATAATCCATGGACTCAACATTAGTCATAAAGAACTCACATACTTATTGCAAAAATCTACAAGTCATTAAAAAATCAAGCACTACGTGCATGCTCCTAGGGGGATAGATTGGTTGGAAAAGACTATCGCTCGTCCCCGACCGCCACTCATAAGGAGGACAATCAAAGAACACCTCATGTTTGAAATTTGTTACACAATGTTTACCATACGTGCATGCTACGGGAGTTGCAAACTTCAACACAAATATTTCTCAAATTCACAATTAGTCAACTAGCACAACTTTGATATTACTACGTCCATATCTCAAAACAATCATCAAGCATCAAACTTTTCTTAGTATTCAACGCACTTATAATAAAGTTTTTACTAATCTTGGGTGCCTATCATATTAGGACTAATTTCACAATTTAAGCAAATTACCATGCTGTTTTGTAGGACTCCCAAAATAATATAAGTGAAGCATGAGATACAATAGTTTCTATAAAACAAAACCACCACCGTGCTCTAAAAGATATAAGTGAAGCACTAGAGCAAAAACTATATAGCTCAAAAGATATAAGTGAAGCACATAGAGTATTCTAATAAATTCCGAATCATGTGTGTCTCTCTCAAAAGTGTATTCAGTGAGGATGATTGTGGTAAACTAAAAAAAAGACTCAAATCATACAAGACGCTGCAAGTAAAACTCATATCATGTGGTGAATAAAAATATAGCTCCAAGTAAAGTTACCGATGGACGAAGACGAAAGAGAGGATGCCTTCCGGGGCATCCCCAAGCTTTGGATTTTTGGTGTCCATGGATTAACCTTGGGGTGCCTTGGACATCCCCAAGCTTAGGCTCTTTCCACTCCTTGTTCCATAATCCATCAAATCTTTACCCAAAACTTGAAAACTTCACAACACAAAACTCAGCAGAAAATCTCATGAGCTCCGTTTGTGAAAAAAAACAAAACACCACTTCAAGGTACTGTATTGAACTCATTATTTATTTATATTGGTGTTAAACCTACTGTATTCCAACTTCTCTATGGTTTATAAAATCTTTTACTAAACATAGACTCATCAAAATAAGCAAATAACACACGAAAAACAGAATCTGTCAAAAACAGAACAGTTTGTAGTAATCTGTATCTAACGCAAACTTCTGTAACTCAGAAAAATCTACCAAAATAGGAAGACCTAGATAATTTTTTTATTTATCTACTGCAATTGGAATCAGTATTTAATCACGTTCTGGTGATTTTTAACAATTGGTTTCGTGAACAGAAAGTTTCTGGAATTTTCAGCAAGATCAAATAACTATCATCCAAGAATATCCTATAGGTTTTACTTGGCACAAACACTAATTAAAACACAAAAAATCTAACCAGAGGCTAGATCAAAGATTTATTCCTAAACAGGAGCAAAAATCAAAAAACTAAAAATAAAATTGGGTTGCCTCCCAACAAGCGCTATCGTTTAACACCCCTAGCTAGGCATAAAACCAAGGATAGATCTAGGTATTGCCATCTTTGGTAGGCAATCCATCAGTGGCTCTCATAATAGATTCATAAGGTAATTTTATTTTCTTTATAGAAAGTGTTTCATGCCTTTCCTTAATGGGAATTGGAATCTAATATTTCCTTCCTTCATATCAATAATTGCACCAATCGTTTTAAGGAAAGGTCTACCAAGAATAATAGGACATGAAGGATTGCAATCTATATCAAGAACGATGAAATCTACAGGTACATAATTCCTATTTGAAACAATAAAAACATCATTAATTCTTCCCATAGGTTTCTTAATAGTGGAATCCGCAAGGTGCAAGTTTAAAGAACAATCATCAAATTCACGGAAACCTAGCAAATCACACAAAGTTTTTGGAATCGTGGAAACACTAGCACCCCAATCGCAGAAAGCATAGCATTCATGATCTTTAATTTTAATTTTAATAGTAGGTTCCCACTCATCATAAAGTTTCTAGGGATAGAAACTTCCAACTCAAGTTTTTCTTCATAAGTTTGCATTAAAGCATCAACGATATGTTTGGTGAAAGCTTTATTTTGACTATAAGCATGCGGAGAATTTAGCATGGATTGCAACAAGGAAATAAAATCTATTAAATAGAAATTATCATAATTAAATTCCTATAAATCAAAGATAGTGGGTTCATTTATATCTAAAGTTTTGACCTCTTCAATCCCACTTTTACCAATTTTTGCATCAAGATCTAAAAACTCCAATTTTTTAGGACGCCTTCTAACTAAAGTTGACTCATCTCCAGTCCCATCATTATTAAGATTCGTATTGCAAAACAAATATTTAATAGGGGACACATCAATAACTTTTAGATCTTCATCTTTATTCTCATAAAAATTAGTAGAACACACTTTTACAAAGCAATCTTTCTTAGCACACATCCTAGCAGTTCTTTCTTTGCACTCATCAATGGAAATTCTCATGGCTTTGAGAGACTCATTGATATCATGCTTAGGTGGAGTAGATCTAATTTTCAAGGAATCAACATCAAGAGAAATTATATCCACGTTCCTAGCCAATTCATCAATCTTAGGCAATTTTTCTTCAAGCAAAGCATTGAAATTCTTTTGAGAAATCATAAATTCTTTAACACTAGTCTCAAAATCAAAGGGCATCTTATTAAAATTTCCTTAAGAGTTGTTGTAGGAATTACCATAATTATAAGAGGGATTACTAGGATACGGCCTAGGATTAAAGTTTCCTCTATAAGCGTTGTTACCAAAATTATTCCTACCAACAAAATTCACATCCATAGATTCATTATTATTCTCAATCAAGGTAAACAAAGGCATATCATTGGGATCAGAAGAAACACTCTTATTAGCAAACAATTTCATAAGTTCATCCATCTTTCCACTCAAAACATTAATTTCTTCAATCACATGAACCTTTTTACTAGTAGATCTTTCGGTGTGACATTGAGAATAATTAACCATAATATTATCTAGGAGTTTGGTAGCTTCTCCTAAAGTGATTTCCATAAAAGTGCCTCCATGGCCGAATCTAAAAGATTTCTAGAAGCAAAATTCAATCCGGCAATTTTTTTTGTATAATCATCCACAAATTCAAACCATGAGTAGGGCAATTATGTATCATTAATTTCATCCACTCCCAAGGTTGTGCAACATGTTCATGATCAAGTTGCTTAAAATTCATAATATCATTTCTAAGGGTGATGATTTTAGCGAGAGGAAAATACTTAGAGATAAAATGATCTTTGCACTTATTCCAAGAATCAATACTATTTTTAGGCAAAGACAAAAACCAAGTTTTAGGACGATCTCTAAGAGAAAAAGGAAATAGCTTCAATTTAACAATATCATTGTCCACATCTTTCTTATTTTGAATATCACACAAATCAACAAAGCTATTTAGATGGGTAGCGGCATCTTCACTAGGAAGGCCGGCGAATTGATCTTTCATGACAAGATTCAGCAAAGCAACATTAATTTCACAAGATTCAGTATCGGTAAGAGGAGCAATCGGAGTGCTAAGAAAATCATTGTTGTTGGTATTGGTAAAGTCACACAATTTAGTATTTTCTTGAGCCATCATGACAAACAAGAAATCCAACACACGAGCAAACAAGAGGCAAGCGAAAAAGAGGCGAACGGAAAAAGAGGGCGAATGAAACGGCAAGGGTGAAGTGGGGGAGAGGAAAACGAGAGGCAAATGGAAATAATGTAATGCGAGGGATAAGAGTTTATGTTGGGTACTTGGTATGTCTTGACTTGTGCGTAGACTCCCCGACAACAGCGCCAGAAATCCTTCTTGCTACCTCTTGAGCACTGAGTTGGTTTTCCCTTGAAGAGGAAAGGGTGATGCAGTAAAGTAGCATAAGTATTTCCCTCAGTTTTTGAGAACCAAGGTATCAATCCAGTAGGAGACCACGCTCAAGTCCCACGCACCTACACAAACAAATAAGAACCTTGCAACCAACGCGATAAAGGGGTTGTCAATCCCTTCACGGCCACATGCAAAAGTGAGATCCGATAGAGATGATAAGATAATATTCTTGGTATTTTTATGATAAAGACTAAAAGTAAAAAAAGCAAAATAAATGGCACCAGAAATAGCTTGTTGATGGGAGATTAATATGATGGAAAATAGACTCGGGGCCATAGGTTTCACTAGTGGCTTCTCTTAAGATATCATAAGTATTACGGTGGGTAAACAAATTACTGTCGAGGAATTGATAGAAATGAGCATATTTATGAGAATATCTAGGTATGATCATGTATATAGGCATCACGTCCGTGACAAGTAGACCGGCTTCTGCCTGCATCTACTACTATTACTCCACACATCGACCGCTGTCCAGCATGCATCTAGAGTATTAAGTTCATAAGAACGGAGTAACGCTTTAAGCAAGATGACATGATGTAGAGGGATAAACTCATGCAATAAGATATAAACCCCATCTTTTTATACTCGATGTCAATAATACAATATGTGTCGTTCCCCCTACTGTCACTGGGATCGAGCACCACAAGATTGAACCCAAAGCTAAGCACTTCTCCAATTGCAAGAAAGATCAATCTAGTAGGCCAAACCAAACTGATAATTCTAAGAGACTTGCAAAGATAATCAATCATACATAAAATAATTCAGAGGAGATTCAAATATTGTTCATAGATAATCTTGATCATCAACACACAACTCATCGGATCTCGACAAACACATCGCAAAAAGAAGAGTTACATCAAATAGATCTCCAAGAGAATCGAGAAGAACTTTGTATTGAGATCCAAAGAGAGAGAAGAAGCAACCTAGCTAATTAGTATGGACCCGAAGGTCTGAGGTAAACTTGTCACACATCATCGGAGAGGCTATGGTGTTGATGTAGAAGCCCTCCGTGATCAATGCCCCCTCCGGCGGAGCGCCGGAAAAGGCCCCAAGATGGGATCTCACGGGTACAAAAGGTTGCGGCGGTGGAAATAGGGTTTTGGCTCTGTATATGATGTTTCTAGGGTATGTGAATATATATAGGCGAAAGAGGTCGGTCAGGAGAGGTACGAGCGGCCCACGAGGGTGGAGGGCGCGCCCAGGGGGGTAGGCGCACCCCCTGCCTCGCAGCCTCCTTGTTGATTGCTTGACGTCCACTCCAAGTCCTCTGGATCACATTTGTTCCGAAAATCACGTTCCCGAAGGTTTCATTCCGTTTGGACTCCGTTTGATATCCTTTTCCTTCGAAACACCGAAATAGGCAAAAAAAACAACAATTCGGGCTGGGCCTCCGGTTAGAAGGTTAGTCCCAAAAATAATATAAAAGTGTATAATAAAGCCTAGTAAACATCCAAAACGGAATATATAATAGCATGGAATAATCAAAAATTATAGATACGTTGGAGACGTATCAGAGTACCCTAGTTTGAATTACACAGGATCCCCGCAGCAAAATCCGTGTGTGAACTTAATAGCTGACGGTTTCCAATATAGAACCGTATCTGATTAAGAACCTGCACCACTCACCTTCCAAACCTAGAGGCGTGAAATAGAGTGCCAATCATGTGGGGCCGATTGTCTTTCCAGATCTTTACATTTTCTTTTTTGAACACCAAATATTTACATTGTCTGATGCTTTTTAACTCGCACACAAGTACACAAAAATATGATTTTTCAAACCATTATGGTTAGCCGTTGCATGTAGATGTAGTTCAAATTTGAATTACGGTCATTAAATGGCTCGAATATCACTTCAAGGTCTTTAAAAGGTCAAATGACCCCTAGAATTTTCCAAATTTTCACATGACAGTTGAATTAGTGCATGTTAAATGTAGAAAAAATTTGAAGGCCATAAGAGGAAGCTATCTCATGTTCGTCATCAAACATACATTGTTCCCTCTCGGAAACATGAGCCTTCTAGTGAGTTGCTATGGTTTGTGAGGGCTGTGTGTCCATACTTTCATCAAACATGCCAAATTTTTTACCACATCATCTTCGTGGCATGACATTACATCAAGCAAGGTTTCATGTTTTTCTGATCATTTTTTAACTTTTTGGAATTAAAATGCCATGGCACTCCATGCATGTGTCCATGCCGTGACATCAATATGTTTGAAAATTCCTTCGAATTTACTGCACATGGAGTTAACTCTCACACAAGTACACAAATATGATTTTTCAAACCGTTATGGTTAGTTGTTGCATGTAGATGTAGTTCAAATTTGAATTACGTTCATTAGATGGCTAGAAAATAACTTAAATGTCTTTGAATGGTCAAATGACCCCTAGAATTTTCCAAATTTTCACATGACAGTTGTATTAGTGCACGTTAAATGTAGAAAAAAATTTGAAGGCCGTAAGAGGAAGATATCTCACGTTCGTCATCAAACATGCATTGTTCCCTCTCGGAACCACAAGCCTTCTATTGAGTTCCTCCGGTTTGTGAGGGGTGTATGTGTCCAAACTTTCATCAAACATGCCTCTTTTTTACCACATCATCTTGGTGGCATGACATTACATCAAGCAAGGTTTCATGTTTTTCTGATCATTTTTTATTTTTTGGAATTAAAATGCCATGGAACTCCATGCAAGTGTCCATGCCGTGAGACCAATATGTTTGAAAAATTCCTTATAATTTACTGCACATGGAATTAACTCGCACACAAGTACACAAATATGATTTTTCAAACCGTTATGGTTAGCTGTTGCATGTAGATGTAGTTCAAATTTGAATTACAGTCATTAATTGGATAGAAAATCACTTAAATCTCTTTAAAAGGTCAAATGACCACACATTTTTTTCAAATTTTCATATGACAGTTGTATTAGTGCATGTTAAATGTAGAAAAAATTTGAAGGCCATAAGAGAAAGCTATCTCATGTTTGTCATCAAACATAGATTGTTCCCTCTCGGAAACACGACCCTTCTAGGTGTGTGTCCAAACTTTCGTCAAACATGCCAATTTTTTACCACATCATCTTGTTGCCATGACATTACATCAAGCAAGGTTTCATGTGTTTCTGATCTTTTTCTAATTTTTTGGAATTTAAATGCCATGGCACTCCATGCATGTGTCCAGGGCGTGAGACCAATATGTTTGAAATTTCCTTCCAATTGACTGCACATGCAATTAACTCGCACACAAGTACACAAATACTATTTTCAAACCGTTATGGTTAGCCATTGCATGTAGTGTTGGGGAACGTAGTATTACTAAAAATTTCCTATGATCACACAAGATCTATCTAGGATAAGCATAGCAACGAGCGGGGAGAGTGTGTCCACGTACCCTCATAGACCAAAAGCGGAAGCATTAAGTAATGCAGTTGATGTAGTCAAACTTCTTCGCAATCCAACCGATCAACTGCCGAACGCACGGTACCTCCGCGATCTGCACACGTTCAGCTCGGTGACGTCCCTCGAACTTCTAGATCTAGCTGACGTCGAGGGAGAGTTTCGTCAGCACGACGGCGTGTTGATGGTGATGATGAAGTTACCGACGGAGGGCTTCGCCTAAGCAATACGATAATATGACCGAGGTGGAAATCTGTGGAGGGGGGCACTGCACACGGCTAAGATCAACTTGTGTGTCTTTGGGGTGCCCCTCTCCCCGTATATAAAGGAGTGGAGGAGGGGGCCTTCGGCCTCATAGGACGCGCCCCAAGGGGGGGAATCCTACTCCTATTAGGAGTAGGTTCCTTCCTTTCCTAGTCCAACTAGGAGGGGGAGGGAAGGGGAAGAGGGAGATAAGGAAAGGGGGGCCACCCCAACCCCCAATTCGGATTGGGCTTGGGGGGCGTGCGCCTCCCACGTGGCCACCTCTTCCTCTCTTCCACTAAAGCCCATGTAGGCCCAATAACCCCCCGGGAGGTTCCGGTAACCCCCGGTATTCCGGAAAATGCCCGAACCTATCTCAAACCTTTCCGGTGTACAAACATAACCTTCCAATATATCAATCCTCATGTCTCGACCATTTCAAGACTCCTCGTCATGTCCGTGATCACATTTGGGACTCTGAACTACGTTAGGTACATCAAAACACATAAACTAATAATACCGATTGTCATCGAACGTTAAGCGTGCAGACCCAACGGGTTCGAGAACTATGTAGACATGACCGAGACTCATCTCCGGTCAATAACCAATAGCGGAAGCTAGATGCTCATATTGGTTCCTACATATTCTACGAAGATCTCTATCGGTCAAACCGCATAACAACGTACATTTGTTCCCTTTGTCATCGGTATGTTACTTGCCCGAGATTCGATCGTTGGTATCATCATACCTAGTTCCATCTCGTTACCGACAAGTCTCTTTACTCGTTCCGTAATGCATCATCTCATAACTAACTCATTAGTCACATTGCTTGCAAGGCTTATAGTGATGTGCATTACGGAGAGGGCCCATAGATACCTCTCCGATACTTGGAGTGAAAAATCCTAATCTCGATCTATGCCAACCCAACAAACACCTTCGGAGACACCTGTAGAGCAGCTTTGTAATCACCGAGTTACGTTGTGATGTTTGATAGCACACAAGGTGTTCCTCCGGTATTCGGGAGTTGCATAATCTCATAGTCAGAAGAACATGTATAAGTCATGAAGAAAGAAATAGCAATAAAATTCAATGATCATAATGCTAAGCTAACCGATGGGTCTTGTCCATCACATCATTGTCTAATGATGTGATCCTGTTCATCAAATGACAACACATGTCTATGGTCAGGAAACTTAACCATCTTTGATTAACGAGCTAGTCTAGTAGAGGCATACTAGGGACACTTTGTTTTGTCTATGTATTCACACATGTATCAAGTTTCCGGTTAATACAATTCTAGCATGAATAGTAAACATTTATCATGATATAAGGAAAGAAAATAATAACTTTATTATTGCCTCTAGGGCATATTTCCTCCAGTCTCCCACTTGCACTAGAGTCAATAATCTAGTTCACATCTCCATGTGATTTAACACCAATAGTTCACATCGTCATGTGATTTAATACTCTATAGTTCACATCGCCATGTGACCAATACCCAAAGGGTTTTACTAGAGTCAATAATCTAGTTCACATTGCTATGTGATTAACACCCAAAGAGTGATCATGTTTTGCCTATGAGAGAAATTTAGTCAACGGGTCTTCCACATTCAGAGCCGTATGTATTTTGCAAATTTTCTATGTCAACAATGCTCAGCATGGAGCTACTCTAGCTAATTGCTCCCACTTTCAATATGTATCCAGATTGAGACTCAGAGTCATCCAGATCGGTATAAAAGCTTGCATCGGCGTAACTCTTCACAATGAACTCTTTATCACCTCCATAACCGAGAAATATCTCCTTAGTCTTCTAAGCATAATTTTGACCCCTGTCAAGTGATCCACTCCTGGATCAATATCGTACCCCCTCTGCCAAACTCATGGAAAGGTAGACAAAAAGGTTTGGTACACAACATAACATACTTTATAGAACCTATGGCTGAGGCATAGGAAATGACTTTCATTCTCTTTCCATTTTCTGTCGTGGTCGTGTTTTGAGTCTTACTCAACTTTACACCTTGCAATACAGGCAAGAACTCCTTCTTTGACTATTCCATTTTGAACTACTTCAAAAATCCTGTCAAGGTATGTACTCATTGAAAAATCTTATCAAGCGTCTTGATCTATCTCTACAGATCTTGATGCCCAATAGGTAAGCAGCTTCACTGAGGTATTTCTTTGAAAAAATCCTTTCAAACACTCCTTTATCCTTTCCAAAAAATTCTACATCATTTCCGATCAACAATATGTCATTCATATATACTTATCAGGAAGGCTTAAGTGCTCCCACTCACTTTCTTGTAAATACAGGCTTCACCATAAGTCTGTATAAAACTACATGCTTTGATCAACTTATCAAAGTGTATATTCCAACTCCGAGATGCTTGCACCAGTCCATAGTTGGATCGCTGGAGCTTGCATACTTTGCTAGAACCTTTAGGATTGACAAAACCTTATTGTTGCATCATATACAACTCTTCTTTAAGAAATCCACTAAGGAATTTAGTTTTGACATCCATTTGTCAGATTTCATAAAATGTGGCAATTGCTAACATGATTCGGACAGACTTCAGCATCGTTACGAGTGAGAAAATCTTATTCTAGTCAAGACCTTGAACTTGTCGAAAACCTTTTGCGACAATTCGAGCTTTGTAGATAGTAACACTACTATCAACGTCCGTCTTCCTCTTGAAGATCCATTTATTCTCAATGGCTCGCCGATCATCCGGAAAGTCAATCAAAGTCCATATTGTGTTCTCATACATGGATCCCATCCCAGATTTCATGGCCTCAAGCCATTTCGCGGAATCTGGGCTCATCATCGCTTCCTCATAGTTCGTAGGTTCATCATGGTCAAGTAACCCGACCTCAAGAACAGGATTGCCGTACCACTCTAGTGCGGACCTTACTCTGGTTGACCTACGAGGTTCGGTAGTAACTTGATCTGAAGTTTCATGATCATCATCATTAACTTCCTCACTAATTGGTGTAGGCATCACTGGAACTAATTTCAGTGATGAGCTACTTTCCAATTCGAGAGAAGGTACAATTAACTCATCAAGTTCTACTTTCCTCCCACTCACTTCTTTCGAGAGAAACTTCTTCTCTAGAAAGGATCCACTCTTAGCAACAAAGATCTTGCCTTCGGATCTGTGATAGAAGGTGTACCCAACAATTTCTTTTGGGTATACTGTGAAGACGCATTTCCCCGATTTAGGTTCGAGCTTATCAGGATGAAACTTTTTCACATAAGCATCACAACCCCAAACTTTAAGAAACGTCAGCTTAGGTTTCTTGCTAAACCATAGTTCATACGTTGTCATCTCAACGGATTTTTAGACAGTGCCCTATTTAATGTGAATGCAGCTGTCTCTAATGCATACCCCCAAAACGATAGTGGTAAATCGGTAAGAGACATCATAAATCGCACCATATCTAATAAAGTACGGTAATGACGTCCGGACACACCATTATGCTGTGGTGTTCCAGGTGGCATGAGTTTGTGAAACTATTCCACATTGTTTTAATTGAAAGCCAAACTCGTAACTCAAATATTCGCTCCTGCGATCAGATCGTAGAAACTTCATTTTCTTGTTATGATGATTTTCCACTTCACTCTGAAATTCTTTGAACTTTTCAAATGTTTCAGACTTATGTTTCATCAAGTAGATATACCCATATCTGCTCAAATCATCTGTGAAGCTCAGAAGAAAACGATACCCTCCGCGAGCCTCAACACTCATCGGATCACATACATCAATATTTATTATTTCTAATAAGTCAGTTACTCGCTCCATTGTTCCAGAGAATGGAGTCTTAGTCATCTTGCCCATGAGGCATGATCGCAAGCATCAAGTGATTCCAAAAGTCCATCAGTATGGAGTTTCTTCCTGCACTTTACACCAATATGACCCAAACGGCAGTGCCACAAATAAGTTGCACTATTATTGTCAACTCTGCCCTT
Source organism: Aegilops bicornis (assembly GCA_021605145.1). Lineage (NCBI taxonomy): Eukaryota > Viridiplantae > Streptophyta > Magnoliopsida > Poales > Poaceae > Aegilops > Aegilops bicornis. The sequence goes on from CM038670.1 coordinate 346,583,130, forward strand.
TTAGTTGAAACTAGTGGTCTTGTCAACCATCAACACTTAATGCTTTTCTTGATTTCTACCTTCGCCAATTTCAGCATCGCAAAGAGCTCGGGGAATCGTTTTCGTCATCCCTTGCATATTATAGTTCATCATGAAGTTCTAGTAACTTGGTGATAGTGACTAGAGAACTCTGTCAATCACTATCTTATCTGGAAGATTAACTCCCACTTGATTCCAGCGATTGTATTGCTCAGACATTCTGAGCACATGCTCATTGGTTGAGCTATTCTCCTCCATCTTGTAGGCAAAGTACTTGTCAGAGGTCTCATACCTCTTGACTCGGGCATGAGTCTGAAATACCAATTTCAGCTCTTGGAACATCTCATATGCTTCGTGACATTTCAAAACATTTTTGAAGTCCCGGTTCTAAGCCGTAAAGCATGGTGCACTAAACTATCAAGTAGTCATCATACCAAGCTTGTCAAACATTCATAGCGTCTGCATCTGCTCCTGCAATAGTTCTGCCACCTAGCGGTGCATCAAGGACATAATTCTTCTGCGCAACAATGAGGATAATCCTCAGATCACGGACCTAGTCTGCATCATTCCTACTATCATCTTTCAACATAGTTTTTCTCTAGGAACATATCAAAAATAAACGGGGAGCTACATCGCGAGCTATTGATCTACAACATAGTTATGCAAATACTATCAGGACTAAGTTCATGATAAATTAAAGTTCAATTAATCATATTACTTAAGAAATCCCACTTAGATAGACATCCCTCTACTCATCTAAATGATCACGTGATCCATACCAACTAAACCATGTCCGATCATCACGTGAGATGGAGAAGTTTTCAAGGGTGAACATCACAATGTTGATCATATCTACTATATGATTCACGCTCGACCTTTCGGTCTCAGTGTTCCGAGGCAATATCTGCATATGCTAGGATTGTCAAGTTTAACCCGAGTATTCTGCGTGTGCAAAACTGGCTTGCACCCGTTGTATGTGAACAATGAGCTTACCACACCAGATCATCACGTGGTGTCTCAGCACGAAGAACTGTCGCAATGGTGCATACTCAGGGAGAACACTTATACCTTGAAATTTTAGTGATAGATCATCTTATAATGCTACCGCCGTACAAAGCAAAATAAGTGCATAAAAGATAAACATCACATGCAATCAAAATAAGTGATATGATATGGCCATCATCATCTTGTGCTTTTGATCTCCATCTCCAAAGCACCGTCATGATCACCATCGTCACCGGCTTGACACCTTGATCTCCATTGTAGCATCGTTGTCGCCTCGCCATCTATTGCTTTTACGACTATCACTACCGCTTAGTGATAAAGTAAAGCGATTACATGGCGATTGCATTTCATGCAATAAAGCGACAACCATAAGGCTCCTGCCAGTTGCCGATAACTTTTACAAAACATGATCATCTCATGCAACAATTTATATATCATCACGTCTTGACCATATCACATCACAGCAAGCCCTGCAAAAACAAGTTAGACATTATCTACTTTGTTGTTGCAAATATTACGTGGCTGCTATGGGCTTCTAGCAAGAACCGTTCTTACCTACGCACCAAAAGCACGACGATTTTTCGTTAGGTGTGCTTTTTTAACCTTCAACAAGGACCGGGCGTAGTCAAACTCGATTCAACTAAAGTTGGAGAAACAGACACCCACTAGCCACCTATGTGTGAAGCACGTCGGTAGAACCAGTCTCATGAACGCGGTCATGTAATGTCGGTCCGGGACGCTTCATCCAACAATATCACCGAATCAAAGTATGGCATGCTAGTAAGCAGTATGACTATTATCACTCACAACTCTTTGTGTTCTACTCATGCATATAACATCTACGCATAGACCTGGCTCGGATGCCTCTGTTGGGGAACGTAGTATTTCAAAAAAAAAATCTACGATCACACAAGATCTATCTAGGAGAAGCATAGCAACGAGCGGGGAGAGTGTGTCCACGTACCCTCATAGACCGAAAGCAGAAGCGTTAAGTAACGCGGTTGATGTAGTCGAACGTCTTCGCGATCCAACCGATCAAGTGCCGAACGCACGACACCTCTACAATGTGCACACGTTCAGCTCGGTGACGTCCCTCGAACTTCTAGATCTAGCTGAGGTCGAGGGAGAGTTTCATCAGCAAGACGGCGTGTAGACGGTGGTGATGAAGTTACCAATGCAGGGCTTCGCCTAAGCACTACGAAAATATGACCGAGGTGGAAATCTGTGGATGGGGGCACCGCACACGGCTAAGATCAACTTGTGTGTCTATGGGGTGCCCCCCTCCCCCGTATATAAAGAAGTGGAGGAGGGGGCCGGCCGGCCTCACGGCGCGTGCCCCAAGGGGGGGAATCCTACTCCTACTAGTAGTAGGTTCCCCCCTTTCCTAGTCCAACTAGGAGGGGAAGGAAGGGGGAGAGGGAGAGGAGGAAAGCCCCCCCCCCCCCAATTCGGATTGGGCTTGGGGGCGCGCGCCTCCCACTTGGCCGCCCCCTCTTTGTCGGTGTCAAAACCGGCGGATCTCGGGTAGGGGGTCCCGAACTGTGCGTCTAGGATCGATGGTAATAGGATACGGGAGACATGATGTTTATCCAGGTTCGGGCCCTCTCTATGGAGGTAATACCCTACTTCCTGCTTGATTGATCTTGATGAATATGAGTGTTACAAGAGTTGATCTACCACGAGATCGTAATGGCTAAACCCTAGAAGTCTAGCCTATGTGTATATGGTAATGAATGCCTCCTATCCGGACTATGCTCTCCGGTTTATATAGACACCGGAGAGATCTAGGGTTACATGGGGTCGATTACATAAGAAGGAATCTTCACAGCTGGTCGCCTAGCTTGCCTTCCACACCAAGGAAAGTCCAATCCGGACACAAGTATGGTCTTCGGTCTTCATGCCTTCACAGCCCATCAGTCCGGCTCATAGATAGCAGGCCAGACGCCCGAGGACCCCTTAGTCCAGGACTCCCTCAGTAGCCCCTGAACCTGGCTTCAATGACGAGGAGTCCGGTGCGCAGATTGTCTTCGGCATTGCAAGGCGGGTTCCCCTTTCTCCGAACTCCAAGATAGTCTTCGTATGTAGTAGATATATCCGGACCTGTATATATAGTTGTAGAAAATATACAAGCCTAATTTATTGGTAACTGTTTATGACATCACGCCTGCTCGGTCACTATTTCCAACCTTTGGCTGGCTGGGGCGTCGCCCCGACAGTTCCCTGTTTACCAGGAAGTTGAGGATGGACTGAGCCCATGATGGAGCTGTGACTTCTTCTATAGCCAACACGGCTACTGCAACCGGGGCTGGTGGGCTGGGTGGTGAAGAGCTGGAGTCGGCCACCACTTTGTGGTGTTGATGCGATCCGGGGCCGACTATCAGTAGTCCCGGGCCGGGTTCAGAAGTCCCGGGCAGGTGCGACTATGGCAGTCCCCGAGCCGCCTATCGAAGTCCTGGGCGCCGCTTAGTTCCCCAAGCCGGATCCGGCTGCGTCGAGTTAAGCGGCACGAAGATGGAATCGGATTACGGAGATGGCTTGATAGACGGCTTGAGGAGGTGTTGGAGAGAGGCGCCGTTGGTATAGCTTGTCGAGTGGAGCCTATTCGTGCTGTGGCATCTGCTTGCTCGTTGCCGGCCCGTGGCACGTTGAGGAACTCGCATCCTTCAAAATACCCGCTGATTTGCTGAACGAGGAAGCGGTAGCTTGCCATGTTTGCGTCCTTGGCGTCCCAGTCGCCAGATGATTGCTGGACTACCAAATCCGAGTCACCATAGCACAGGATCTGGCGGATGCCGAGCTCTTTGGCTAGACGGAGCCCGTGTATGAGCGCCTCGTACTCGGCCACATTGTTGGAGGCGGCAAAATGAATTTGCAATGTGTATCTGAGTTTGTCGCCTTTGGGAGAGGTGAGAATGATGCCGACTCCCAAGCCGGTGCGCATCTTGGACCCATCGAAGTGCATCCGCCAATGAGTGGAGTCAAGAGCCGGCGGTAGGTACTGGGTGTCGGCCCTGTCGCCGAGGAAGTCGGCCAATGCTTGGGACTTGATGGCGGTGCGAGGCTGGTAGAAGATCGTGTAAGGGGCCAGCTCAATGGCCTATTTTGCCACCCGGCTGGATGCGTCGCTGCTGCCTATGATCTCGGCGAGCGGGGCGGTGCATACGACCGTGATGGGGTGCTCTTGAAAGTAGGGCTTGAGCTTCTTGGCGGCGAAGTACACACCATAGCACATCTTCTGGTAGTGTGGGTAGTTCTGCTTCGAGGTGGACAGTACTTCACTTAAATAATACACCGGCCTCTGGACTGGCTGAGCTCGGCCTTCTTCCGGGCGCTGGACCACGATGACGGTGCTGACCACCCGGCTGGTAGCGGCAATGTAAAGGAGCATGGGCTCTTTCTCAGTCGGTGCCGCCAAGACAGGCGGCGTGGCCAGCATCTTCTTTAGCTCATGGAAAGCTTGGTCGGCTTGGTCGTTCTGCTCGAAGTGAGTGGTTTTCTTCATGAGTCGGTAGAGGGGGAGAGCCTTTTCTCCAAGCCAGCTGATAATCGGTTCAGGGAGGCCAGGCACCCGGTAAACTTCTGGACATCTCGCAACTTGGTGGGAATCTCCATTCTCTCAATGGCTTTGATCTTTACTGGGTTGCATTCAATGTCGCGTTCGGAGACAAGGAAGCCTAGAAGCTGGCCGGCTGGTACTCCGAACACGCATTTCTCGGGGTTGAGCTTGATCTGAAACTGGCGCAGGTTCTCAAACGTTTCCTTGAGGTCTTCTAGCAAGGTGCCATGCTTCTCCGTCTTCACCACGATATCGTCTACATAGACGTGGGCATTTCTGCCGAGTTGCTTGAGGAGGCATTCCTGCATGCAACGCTGAAAAGTGGCACCGGCATTTCTCAAGCCGAGTGTCATAGTCGCAGCGTAAAGCTCGAATGGCGTGATGAAGGCGGTCTTCAGCGGTCACCGGGTCCAACTTTATCCGGTGGTAGCCCGAGTAGGCATCCAAGAAACTCAGCTCGCATCCTATTGTGGAGTCTATCACTTGATCAATCCTTGGCGGGCGAAAGGATCTTTGGGGCAGGCTTTGTTGAGGCTTGTGTAGTCTATACACATGCGCCACTTGTTATTCTTCTTCAAAGACGAGGACTGGGTTGGCAAGCCATTCCGGAAAGAACACCTCCATTATGAAGCCGGCTGCTAGGAGCCGGGCTATCTCTTCTCCTACAATCCTTCTCTTCTCTTCCGACAGTCGGCGGAGGGGCTGCTTGACTGGTTTTGCATCTGCTCGGACGTGTAGCTTGTGCTCGGCGAATTCCTTCGGAACACCTGGCATGTCCTTGGGGGACCATGCAAAGATGTCCCAATTCTCACGGAGGAAATCGACGAGCTCGCCTTCCTATTTGCTGTCCCGGTTTGCCCCAATGACGACAAACCTTTCTGGGTGCTCTGGGTCCAGAGGTATCTTCTTCGTTTCCTTGGCCGGCTAGAAATAACCTTGGGCATCACATTCCTTGGGGTCGGGGGATAGGGCTGGCTGCTTGCCGGCCATGGCCACGACTCGGTCCAACATCTTCTTTTGTTCAGCGATCACAAGGAAATCAGCCACCAGCTGCTGGCTGCAGTGCACTCGGAGGATTTCTTGTAATCGCCGGCTATGGTGATGATGCCCTTGGTACTTGGCATCTTCATCTTGAGGTAGGCGTAGTGGGGTACAATCATGAACTTGGCCAGAGCAGGTCGGCCAAGCAGTGCATGATAGGGGCTCTCAAGGTCCACCACTTCAAACCAGATCGCTTCTCGTGAAATGATCCTTGTCCCCAAAGAGAACATCTATCTTGATCTTGCCGATTGGTGAGCGGTGACGGTAGGGTACAATGCCATGGAACACATTCCGGCTAGGCATGAGCTGCTTCGTCTTGATGTTTAGCTTCTCCATGGTGTCACGGTACAGGATGTTGATACTGCTCCCGCCGTCTATCAGCACACGGGAGAATCGGGAAGAACGCCTGTCTGTCGCGAGGGTGGCGTCCAAAACCAATGCATAAGAGCCGGGGGGCGGCATCACCGTTGGGTGGTCGGTCCGGCTCCAGCTGATAGGCCTTTCTAACCAGTGCATGTACTCGGGGGTGTTGGAGGCGACCGCGTTGACCTCTTGGTGCTGTCGGCGCCTGCTGTGCCGGTCTTCGGGCTGGCTTGTAAAGATGACGTAGGCGGCATGCTCGCTGTGGAACTTCGTCTTGAACAGTTTCGACCGCTGGTTGAGCGGCCGCTGTTGAGGAGCTGGAGGCGGTGACCAGAAAGCGGAGGCGGGCGCTTAGCCCTTCGCCTTGGAGATTCGCGTGAGCCGATGGCACTTCCGGTCGTGGTGGTTTGACGGCGGCCATTGTGGAACTTGCATGGGGCGCCAAGGGCCTGCTTTCGTAGGAGAAGGCCGGCTGCCAAGCCGACTGCCGCCTCTGCTTCTTGGGCGCGGGCCACCCCTCGGGCTGTTCGTCTTCGACTGTGGCCACCTGCCGACTGGTTGAAGGCGGCATAGGGCCCTTGCGCTTGTTGTCGTTCTGATACGGGCATCGGTTGGAGTCGCCAGCGGCGTCTTGGGAGCCGGGTTGAGTACCTTCCTGGAGGCGTCCACCCGAAGCTCGGTTTTCATCGAGGAGTCGGCGGTGGCGTACTTGTCATCTATGACTAGTAGCTCATCGAGGGTAGTCGGCTCGTCGCAGAGAAGCTTGTGCTTGAGGAGGGTGCCTTCTCGGCACCCGGCGGTGAAGTACTCTATGGCTTGAACCTCGTGCACCCCCTCGCAGGAGTTCGGGCTTCGGCCCAGTAGCGTGAGGCCATCGCGAGTTGATTTGGTGGGTCCTTGTACGCACAAGGAGAGTTGTCTGGGCTTGGGAGCCCGCTTGTAGGTGCTGGTGAAGTTGCGGATAAAGGCTTCTGTGAAGTCAAGCCAGTTGTTGATGCTATACGGCTTAAGGCTGTTGAGCCAGGTTCGTGCCGTGCCTTGAAGCATGAGGGGCACATATTTCACGGCAACGCGCCTGTTGCCGTTCTCTATGCTGACTGCAGTGGAGTAGTCGATCAGCCAATCCTCCAGCTTCATAGAGCCGTTGTACTTGGGCGTGTCTCTTGGGAGCGAGAACCCTTTGGGGAAGGGCTCGTCGCGGATGCAGGGGCCGAAACAAGGCGGGCCGACATCGTCTTCCTCTTCTAGTGCCAGGCATCGCGCTAGGCGGTCGATCCGGTGGCGAGCATCGTTCTCGCCGACTCCTTTGAGGCGACCTAGTCGGCCGCTGAGAGTCGGATGTGTGACAGGCGGTGGGGTGGGATATCTCTCCCCACGAGGCGGAGGAGGAGGCGGGTTGCCTCCTCGCTCCATGGCGTGAGGGCGGCCTTCTACGTCACGCTCGATGGAGATCCGGGTTCGGCTGTGGCTTGTAGCCGGCTCTTTTTCTTGCCGCGCGCGGGTTTTGCCCGCAGTCGGCGTCTGTGACGTTGCGCCGTGCTCTCGGCGCTGGGGTGGACTCTCCGCGCGGATGCCGGCTTCGTGCCGCTGCGCAGCAGCACCTATCAGCTGCTGGATGCGTCTGGTCATGTGGGGGAGCTCTTCGGCCCCCAGTCCATTCAGCTCGTCCACGGCCGCCTGGGTGGCGCGCAGATTCTTGAGGGGCGTGGCGTAGACTGCGCGGTCAACTCCTAGCATGTCGGCGACGGCTGCGCCACGCTGCTTGGTGGTGCCGATTCGGCTCGGCCCATAAGGAGGTGGCGTGCCGAAGGCGGCGTGGTCGACTTCGCGCTGGTGAGCCTCAGTGAGGCACCTCATAGAGGCTAACCTCCGGCCTTCCGCCATGAGGGTCAGGCTGCGTGCCTCCAGTGTTTCAGCGTCGGCGTCGGCCGGGAGGGGGACGGACAAGTCATGGACTACAGTTTGCAGGGCGTCCTGGGCGTTCTCGCTAGAGGCGCCGCCGTGACTGATGACCAGCACCTCGGTGATGGCACTGCCACAGCTGTCAGCTCGGGGGAGCGGGTCGTTGTAGATCACACTGTTGGTGGGGAAAGCGTCGAGTGATGCCGTGTCGGAGTCGACAAGCATCGGGTCGTTGGAGCCAACCGACTCCAAATCCACAGCGGGCTCGCTGGAGACGTGGAGTTGGTCGAGGAGGCTGACGAGGTGGCTCTCGAGGCAGCCTGTGCCGGCGTCGGAGGCAGGCTCGTCGGAGATGCAGGCCTCGCCAAGAAGATCGGCGAGGAAAATCACCGCATAGCGTCGGCTGACGCTTGCAGCTTGCCGGGCAAGCGCCATTAGGCGTCTGGCTGGCTACGCTCGCTGGGGAGGAAGAGGGTTCCGGTCCAGAACAGATCTCCGGAGGACGATGCACCTGGCCCCACGGTGGGCGCCAAATGTCGGGTGGTAGGTGCGACATATGCCAACGGGTGGCTTATCATTGTGGGAGCCAATAAGACGTCGCCGGTGCCTAGAAACGGGATGAGGCGAAGACATGCACGCCGGCGAATCTTACCCAGCTTCGGGGCTTTCCGTGGAGATAACACCCCTACTGCTGCTCTGCGGGGTCTTCGCATGATCACTAGATGAACAAGTGGCTAAAAGGGTCTCCTTGAGCTGTTCGATGAGAGGAAGAAGAAAGGCTAGGCTAGCTCTCCTCTTCTCTCTATGTGGTGTCTAAAACTCTCAGAGATCAACCCTTTGCATGGGTGCCCTGGGGGGTTTATATAGGCCTACCCCCCAGGGGTACAATGGTAATCCGGCTTGGCACGGGCCCTAGTCGTCAGTGTTCACGCCGGCTTCTCCGCCGGCACCGGGGCCCGCTGACCGGTGGGTCCCGCCTCACGGCTTCTTGGTCGACAAGCTGGCCCCACTTCTGAGGGCCTGGTCGGGGGCTGGTTACTGTTGCCTCAATCCTGATGACGAGGGCTTTGCGGGGTAAGCATGGCTACAGTGCCGCCGCCTTGGCGGTGATCACTGTAGTCTCACCTCGTCTTGTCTCCTTAATGAGGAGCTTCCTTCGAGGGAGGGAACAAGCCGTCTACGGGAAGCCGGCCATATCTCAGGCTGACTGGGGGAGACCGAGCCGCCTTCGGGCATCTCTCTGACCGGGGGGGGGGGGGGCGTCGCCTGTGGGTCGTACTGACAGCCTGTCGTGGGTGACGTCATGGTCAGCATGGCAACGGTGCCGCACCGGACGGGTGATGGTCGCCCCGTACGGCGCATTATGGCCATGCGCGCTTCGGGATGTGGGGGTGGCAGGCTTCACTGGAGGCACGCCCCGTCTCATCACCGTTATGTGGGTGCAGATTCTAAGGGTGTGGCCTTGGCCGCTTGCTGGGGGGCCGGCTTCTTGGAGTCGGCCTTCTCGTGGCCGGCTCCGCGGAGTCGGCCCTCTGGTGGCCGGCTCCTTGGGAGCCGGCCCTCTTGTGGCCTTCTCACAGTAGGTTTTAGGGCGGGCCAGCCTCACGATAGCCGGCACGAAAGTCGGCCCGATCGGGGAAGGCGGCCCCGCGTCTTGGATGTTGGAGGGCTTGATTGGCTTATAATTTTTTCACAGGTCCCAGGCGGAGCCGGCTAGGCTACCCGTGGTCATTTACTCCGACAGCTGTGCGTTGCTCTTGGCTGTACCTTTTGCCTGTATCGGTGCACTTACATTTATAGCTACTTGGTTATGTAGCATCACTCTTCATCTTATCTTAAATATTCTCCATTTTTTCGTATATTATCACATCTATATTTACTCTTAACAAAATGTAGAATAAAGGCAATGCTTTTGAAGAAGATTACGTGGTAAACTTCTTGAATTGCCCCCCATTAGAATGGACAAGGCCGTTATAGAGCCTGTCTTCACCAATAATGTAAGTTTGTCCATCTCAAGCCTTCAAACTTTGTTGTATATATTTGGTTAGGCATGACTGCAACAGCTGTTTATTTTTCGTGTTTGCATCAAATTTCTTGTTTAAAGTTTTGTTATGTAGTTCATAAACAAAAGTTTGTCCTTTCTCAATTTAAGTTTTCAGTTATACAACCAAGTTCCTTCTTCATACCATGTAAATTAAACTATACAGAGCAAGTGATCTTCTTTTGCACTGCATGTATGCTTCATTCTTCATCCGTAATCCGGTGGTGTGGTGAACCTACCCACTACAAAGACAATGTCATATTCCGCATTGTCTTAACTATGAACAATGTCATATCATTCTACTATTATTTAAATCGTCTCTTTATTTGCCAATCTGAAATGGTATAAATTGACAGCACACTAACCATTGATACTTATGAGTTCTTGATCTGTAATCCAGTGGTGTCTGGAGCTGCCAACTCCTTCACAATGGCATTTCCTGCCATGTCTTGACCTGAACAATACCATATTTTGTTAATGCAATTTTAAACTGTGTCACTTTATTCACAAGAAGAAATGTGATGAATTGTCGTCACGATACTTTTATGTGCAAAACCTGTCATTTGTGCGCTTGTTTATCTTTCAGAGTGGGGAAGATATAAGTGTTGAACAAGCAGATCTCATCATCTTGCTCATTGCTTACTGCAGCTCCTCACCAAGCTAACCTTTCTTGAACTCTATTGAAGTGCTGTCGGTTTTGTATATTATTTTGTCGGCGTGTTTATTTGCACTGGTGGCGATCTTTGATGCCCGGTGTATGTAATCTGCTGTCTGCTTGTGCTTTATTATCATAGTGGCGAACTTTGATGCCCAGTGGATGTAATATGCCGTAATTTCTTTATTGTATAGTCTAGGTTTTTTCTTATTCACGATGCTATAGTTATTTTACTGTATATATATATATATATATATATATATATATATATATATATATATATATATATATATCCTGTCTTCGCAGTAAACCGGCCAAACCGTAAAATTACGGTACATAATCGGGCCGTCATGCAATCACGATGTAGGTTGGGCCTGAAACGTGCCGAACAGCTCACGGGCCGGCAGCAACCCGAAATGAACCCCGGCCCATGATTGTGCGAATCAAATCACAGGCTTTTAACAGGCCAAAATTTCTCGGTCCTTGTTTGGCCCAATCAGATATCGGCTACGAGCAGGCCGGATGCAAACCGGGCCGTAGTTAGGCCCAACTATATGACGGACTTTTAACAGGCCAAAATTAATATCAGGCCGAATTACTAAGTGGGCCTTTAGCAAGTGGGCCCAACAGAATAGTGTCCAGTTGACGGGCCGAATTTGATATGGGCCATAATTGCCCCCAAAGCCTCTTAAAGGGCCGGACCTGATCTGGGCCGTAATTTGGCCCAGAACATGGTAGGCTTTTAACGGGCCGGATCTCATATGGGCCACTATTAGGCCCGGAGCATGGCAGGCCATTAATGGACCGGATCAAATATGGGTCGGCATTTGGCCCAAAACATGGCAGCCAGTTAATGGGCCGACCTACTAGGGTCCTCAAAATCTTGTGGGCCTACAGCTGGGCCGGCCCATTAATGTCGGCGACATCTTGTGGGCCCTTAGCTGGGCCGACCCATTATGATCCACAATAATCTTGTGGGCCTTTACCTGGGCCGGCCCATTATGGCACACAAAAATCTTGTGGGCCTTTACCTGGGCCGGCCCATTATGGCCCGCAACATCTTGTGGGCCTTTAGCTGGGCCAGCCCATTATGGTCCGCAAAATCTCGTGGGACTTTAGCTGGGCCGGCCCATTATGGTCCGCAAAATCTTGTGGGCCTTTAGTTGGGCCGGCCCATTTAAACTTGATGGGTCGGTCCACGTGTCAACATATCATAGGCGCGTCTCGCCCATTGGATGCGTGACACTTGTGCCAACGCGGACCTGACACGTGTCTCCTCCAGCCAATGATGATTTTACACATGGAAAATCCCCATTGGTCGAGGCTGTTAACGGGTTATCGGATCCAAAACCCGACCCGATAGCTTAACGGCGTTCCGTTACGGTGGATGCCACGTGTTGGTCACCCTTGACGAAAGCACTTATGTGACGCGCGATTTATCGTCATGGAAGTGGACACTTCCGTGATGATAATTTTGGTAATGTCATGGAACTCTTCTACGACAGCACAGGTATGACTATCTTGATTCTGTCATAAATTTGCCATGGATGTACATGCATGACAAAAAACGCGACCTACTGTGACAAACACGTATCATCACGGAAGTGTATTTTTTTGTAGTGATAGCAGCTTCAGGCATTGGGGCCTTGTTCTTCTCTGCAGCTGGAATATTCCTTGTACTCCTCTTGGGTGCAGTTTTGGGTTTTGGAGCAACTGCCTTGGGAGCTTCCTTGGGCTTCGATGGAGCAGCCCCTGATCTTATAGCATCTCCCATAAGCTTTTGATCTTTAGGTGCTGGTGCAGCAACCTCTTCCTCTTCCTCTTCAGAATCTTTCCTCCTTAAGGGCTTGCCAAGAACTCTGGCAGTAGTGGTTCTGGCCCTCTTCTTCTTATTATTCTCACCAGCTACTTCTTCTTCAAACTCAATGGTGAACTTCATAGTTTCACCTATGGCAACTTTTCTTGGCTTAGACATGGGCTATCTTCTTGCTGGAGCCTTTGTTTTCAGACCAGGCTTTGTTGCAGCAGCTGTGCCATATTACTTTTTCATAACTTTATTCTTTGAGGTGGCCTCTTCCTCAACAGCCACATAGTCCTCATCCTCAGAATCTGAGGTTCTCTTCGTTCTGGCTCTGGTGGCTGCCTTAGGCAAGTTGCTGGGTGTACTCCTGCTGCCCTCATCATAACTTCTAGACGGACTAGTGCCCTCACTCAAGTGAACTTGCTCCTTAGACTTGTTCTGACTGTCACTCTGATCTGACATGATGCAAACACTGACAGCAAACCCTGTGACTAGATTATAGATGAGGTAGATTGGATGAGCATCACAAAGTATAGATGTTTTTGCAAAAGAATGAGTCAAAAACTTAGTTTTAGTTTTCCACAGAAAGCATTTCGGATCTACCGACTTGAAAACTCGGTGATACCGAAGCAGCTTTTGGAACCTAAACTAGTGAACTCGGTCAGATTGAGTCACAGTTTGGTGGCACCGAGACTGTTAGGGTTTCACAAAGAATTGAACTCGGTCACACCGATTTGTAGTTCTCGGTCAGACCGAGAATCACATGTGCAATGTCCTTAGCCAAATTGATGGAACCGATTTCAACAACTCGGTTGGTCCGAGATGATTTCGGCGGAAACCTAACCCTAAACTTTCAATCCACAACTAAACTACGGAGTGATTTCGCTGGATAGAGTGATCTCAATCATGGGAAGACACATGGCAAAACAATGTGCTAGGAATCAGAGTGAGATTAGCACAAGGATCAAGTCCATACCCTAAGTGCGGCGATGGACCTTCTACGGCGGCAACGGCGGAGACAATTTCCGTTGACGGCGGTGGAGACCAGCGGCGGAAGGCAGTTGGCGATGAGGAGGACGATCCGGAGACCCTGGGAGGTAGAGCAGGCCGAGCGCGGGCGAAGGGGTTCGAAGAATGTTCCAAATTTTGGCCCGGGAATATATATAGCCTAACCCTGTCGGTGTGACCGAGTGGAACAACTCGGTGGCACCGAGATGCATAACTGCAAGCAGTTACTGCAAGTCGGTGTGACCGAAAAGTTCAACTCGGTTGCACCAAGATTGAAAACCTAGATCGACTTAGTGATCTCGGTATGACCGAAATGGATGAATAGATCAGACCGAAACACACCAAGAAGTTTTGGAAGTTTAAGTCTATGACGAATCGGGGACTCCGGGTGCTCCTCATACAGAGTGGTTCAAATCTGACATGATCAAACTTTGTGATGTAGCATGAATAGAGTTTGAGACAAGAAAAGCATAGATAGCTAGAGAAGGTTCTTAGGCATTCTTGTCCATCCACTTGGGAAAACAAAAAGGAACCAAGAAATCAAAACAACAAGTGGATGTCCTCGAATGAGTAAATTATGCAACCAAGATGCTCACACAAAAAATGGCAAATTAAATATGTGGCAAAGCATGCACAACCAATTCTAGCATCTATCAAGCAGTTGGCGATGACTAGGTCATCTATATATGAGTATATTGACTTAGGAGTCAAATGAGAACATTTGATCATAGGTCATACTCATCGTTTAAGCACAAGTGGGGTTACCACTTTTACATAAAGCGGTGTTGTGTTCACACCATTAGAGTTGCTTTAGCTCAATTCTTAGAGTAAAGCGCCCCCTAGATGTGAGATCCCCCCTAAAAGGGATGAACTAACCTTGGGTTTTGTCGATGATGACTTCATGTAGGTGTTGAAGATGTGGATACTCAATGTTGATGTAGATCGTTCGGAGCAATCCTTCGGAGTGAGTTGCACTTTCAATACCTACACGGGTTAGTCCCACAAGGAACAAACAAGGATATCCATAGACATAGAGTGATGCACACACAAGATGATGTCTATGATAGCATTAGGTTACATGGTCCCTTGTCTTACCAACAAGAGGGTTTGTGACTCCTTGAACTAGTGCAAGATGTGGAAGTTGATTGCACTTGTTCTTGCCAAAATGATAAGAGTGAAGTATGTTGGCGGAGTCACCCTCAAGAACTCTTTATTTCTTCTTCTTCTGGATCCACACCATCTTGATGAGAATCCTTGGAGTTGTACTTGTACTTGATGAAGTAGAACTTGATGTAGTCTTGGGAACCCACTTGACCAAGGCCTTAGGAGCTTCTTCAAATGCATCAATTTCCTGTTGAAGCTTATCCTTGCCTTTTTGCTTGTGGTCTTGTGTTGGAAGATCATCTTGAGCTTGTGTCCCTTTGAAGGAAGTAGGACCATACTTCTTTTGTTGAGGAAGGAACTTCGTCTTGGGGTATTGATCTTCTTCCCACTCAACTCCATTGGCATTGAACTTTCGTTCAAAACCAACACCTTGGTTCTTCCGGTGCCTTCCTTCATTGCGTACAATTTCCTCGAATTGCTTACTCCCGGCAAGGCTCTTGTAAACACCTTTCTACATAATTTCCTTTGATAAGTTATTTTCTTGCTCTAGTGTAACTTGGCTAAGAGAATCATTAGTGGCATCAAGAGAACTATTAGAAGCAACAACATTGGATTTAGCATGATTATTGTTACTACTAGAGGAAGAATCTTTCTTGTTCTTGTTACTAGACTTTACTTGAGGCATGTAAGTGGATAAGAGTAAACGCTTGGCAATGTAAGAAGAACTTTTCTTGCGAAGATCATCATTGATTGCTTTAAGAACTCATGCTCTTGCTCAAGGTTGAGCTTTTCAAAACGTAATTTCTCATGAGTCATTAAAAGTTCTCGATGATCTCCTAAGATAGTTTCATGAGCTAACTTAAGAGTTTTTAGTTCGTTAGTTAGAAACTCAATCTTCTCCTTATCATTGTCATTCGTTTTATCTTGATTAACATGATTAATACGTTTCATCATAGTATTCATCACTAGAGTTGTCAACAAGTAAATCATCATCACCTAACAAGTCATCTTCATCACTATTGAAATCAACATACTCGGGGTGTGATACCTTTGGGCCTTTAGCCATGAAGCATATTCCAAGTCCTTCATTTGGTGAATCAAATATTTCGTAGGAGTTGGTTGACACAAGTGCTAGATTGGCAACACCTTCATCTTGAATATATTCGGAGTCGGAGTGATAGCTTCTCTTGGAGTGATTGTCGGAGTCGGAGCCGGATACCCATTCACCAACATGAGCTTGATGTCTTTGTTTTGTGTAGCTCCTTGATGAGTTGTCCTTACTTTCTGAATCCTTGCTTCTCCGAGATGTTCTTCATTCATAACGATCATCTCTACTCCTTCTCTCTCTTGATGGTGATTCTTCTCTTCTACTTCTTCTTTTTGGAGAATCTTCTCTTCTCTTGTAGGGTGCCATAAACTCATTGGAATAGTGTCCGGGTCTTCCACAATTGTAGCAATTTCGCTCTCGACTAGAAGATCTTTTGTCATTGTAGGACCTTGACTTGGAACTTCTCTCTTTGCTTCTACTCTTGTAGAACTTGTTGAAGTTCTTCACCATTAGGCTCAATTCTTCATTGAAGGTTTATTTCTCACTTGATGATGTGGGAGCTTCACATGAGGCTTTGTGAGCACCACTTGACTTGTTATGGAGCTCCTCCTTATCCTTGAGTGACATCACATGAGCAACAATTCTTCCAACGACTTCCGTTGGCTTGAGATCTTTGTAATTGGGCATCATTTGGATCAATGTGCATACGGTATCATATTTTCCGTCCAAAGCTCTTAGGATCTTCTTGATGATGAATTTGTCGGTCATCTCTTCACTTCCTAAGCCGGCGAACTCATTTGTGATAAGAGCAAGCCTAGAGTACATTTCAGCGACACCTTCACCATCCTTCATTTTGAACTTGTCAAGCTGACTTTGAAGCACATCCAACTTGGATTCCTTGACGGAGTCGGTACCTTCATGCATATCAATCAAAGTATCCCAAATTTCCTTTGCATTCTCAAGGCGGCTGATTTTGTTGAATTCTTGAGGCACAATCCGTTGAAGAGGATATCACAAGCTTGAGCATTGTATTGCAGCATCTTCAACTCTTCATGGTAGCTTCACGATTCGGTTCTCTCCCATCAAAGAATTCACCTTGCAAGCCAATACACACAATAGCCCATATGGCGGGGTTATGTCCAAGAATATGCATTTTCATCTTATGCTTCCAACTAGCAAAATTAGTACCATCAAAGTAAGGACCTCTACGGTGGTAATTTCCCTCGGTAGACTCCATACTCTCCTAGGTTGTGAAACCAAGGCTATGACTACAAAAAGCTATGTAAATCAAAGCAAATGGAGACCAAAGCTCTGATACCACTTGTAGGATCGAAAGTATGTCTAGAGGGGGGTGATTAGACTACTTGACCAAATAAAAATCTAGCATTTTCCCAATTTTAGTTCTTGGCAGATTTTAGCAACTTTGGACAAGTCAAGCAATCTTAACACAATTCAAGCAAGCATGCAAAGAGTATATGAGCAGCGGCAAGTAAAGCATGAAACTTGCAAGAATGTAAAGGGAAGGGTTTGGAGGATTCAAACACAATAGGAGACACAGATGTTTTTGTCGTGGTTCCGATAGGTGGTGCTATCGTACATCCACGTTGATGGAGACTTCAACCCACGAAGGGTAACGGCAGCACGATCCATGGAGGGCTCCACCCACGAAGGGTCCACAAAGAAGCAACCTTGTCTATCCCACCATGGCCGTCGCCCACGAAGGACTTGCCTCACTAGCAGTAGATCTTCACGAAGTAGGCGATCTCCTTGCCCTTACAAACTCCTTTGTTCAACTCCACAATCTTGTCGGAGGCTCCCAAGTGACAGCTAGCCAATCTAGGAGACACCACTCTCCAAGAAGTAAAAAATGGTGTGTTGATGATGAACTCCTTGCTCTTGTGCTTCAAATGATAGTCTCCCCAACACTCTACTCTCTCCCATAGGATATGGATTTGGTGGAAAGAATATTTGAGTGGAAAGCAACTTGGGGAAGCCTAGAGATCAAGATTCATATGGTAGGAATGGAATATCTTGGCCTCAACACAAGTGTAGGTGGTTCTCTCTCAGAAACGGTAAGTTGGAAGTGTAGGTTCGTTCTGATGGCTCTATCCACGAATGAAGAGGAGGTGGAGGGGTATATATAGCCTCCACACAAAATCTAACCATTACACACAACTTGCCAATCTCGATGGGACCGAATTGATAAACTCGGCCGGACCGATTCAACAAATCTAGTGACCGTTAGGATTTTCGGTGGGACCGAGATGCAACTCGGTAGGACCGATATGGTTAGGGTTAGGGCATAACGTAATCTCGGTGAGACCGATTACACAAACTCGGTGAGACCAATTATGGTAATAAGCTAACCAGAGAGTTGGTCAGGTAAACTCGGTGGGACCGATTCGCTCATTTCGGTGAGACCGATATATTACGAAGGGGAAACAGAGAGTATACATTGCAATATCAGTGGGACCGATCGCTCATCTCGGTGAGACCGAAACGTTACGAAGGGAAACAAAGAGATTACAATCCCATCTCGGTGAGACCGAGATCCCTCTCGGTGAGACCAATTTGCCTAGGATTTGTGGCAGTGGCTATGACATCTGAACTCGGTGGCGCCGGATAGAAAGAATCGGTGGGGCCGAGTTTGACTTTTGGTTTAGGTCATATGTGGATGTGAGGAAGTAGTTGAAGGCTTAGGAGCATATCACTAAGCATTTTGAGCAAGAGCCTCATTAAGCAACACCTCATCCCTATTTGATAGTATTGGCTTTTCCTATAGACTCAATGTGATATTGGATCACTAAAATAGAAAATGTAGAGTCTTGAGCTTTGAGCTTGAGCCAATCCTTTTGTCCTTAGCATTTTGAGGGGCCCACTTTTCTCATCCATGCCATGCCAATAATTGAGCTTTCCTGAAATAATAATCTTGAAATAGCATTAGCTCAATGAGCTATATGTTGTTCGGAATTACCAAAACCACCTAGGGATAGTTGCACTTTCAGTCTATCATACACACATCATACCAGGAAGTGGCCATCCCGTGTCTAGCGGGTAGCAAGCTCTGGCCCTGCCCCTCATCGTTGTCCATACCGGCGATGTCTTCAAAGCGGGGGTCAGGCTTGTTGGTTGGGTCTTCGATGGTGGTTATAAAGTGGGTGGCGGTTGGGAAGCAAAATTCTCCATCATCCGCCGTAAGTTTGAACCGAACATAGTTCGGCGACGAGCCATCTGCCAGGGATAGGTTTTTTAATTAGTTTAGTAGGTCGCTCATGGGCGAGTATTGGAAGACATCTGCGGTGCTGAACTTGAACGATAACCGACCGAGTTCGGTATCCGCGGGCTCGCATGGTTCGGAACTCGATGCCAGAGAAGAGTCCAGGGTTCCGTTGATGCAGATGCGGTACGCAGTGGAATCTGCGAGCGGCTCCAATGCAGCAGAATCGGTAGCCCCCGCGATGGGGTTAAGCTTCCCATCTTCGGGGGACTTGATCAGCTCCGGATCTAAGGCCAGAGTTGCTGCAGGAGCTCTCTCCTGGATGCGGCCCGATGACAGGTTTAAGCCATGTCCATCGGGGCAGCGGGGAGCGATTGCCGCGGTCTTGAATCCGTCGAAGATCAAGTCTCCACGGATGTCCGCAACATAGTTCAAGCTTCTGAATCGACACGATAGCGAGCGTGGCTGTTGATCTGCTCCAGATGGCTGCGAGTTGGCCCGTAGTCTGGCCGCTGAACACAAAGATCTATCCGGGGAGAAAGGTTTCTCCCTGGACAGCGTCATCATCGACGATTGAAGGGGCCATCAAACCTTTTGACGACGGCACAGTGGAACTCTCAATGAAAGCACCAATGTTGGTGTCAAAATCGGGGATCTCGGGTAGGGGGTCCCGAACTGTGCGTCTAGGATCGATGGTAACAGGAGAAGGGAGACACAATGTTTACCCAGGTTCGAGCCCTCTCTATGGAGGTAATACCCTACTTCCTGCTTGATTGATCTTGATGAATATGAGTGTTACAAGAGTTGATCTACCACGAGATTGTAATGGCTAAACCCTAGAAGTCTAGCCTATGTGTGTATGGTAATGAATGCCTCCTATCCGGACTATGCTCTCCGGTTTATATAGACAACGGAGAGATCTAGGGTTACATGGGGTCGATTACATAGAGGAATCTTCACAGCTGGTCGCCTAGCTTGCCTTCCACGCCAAGGAAAGTCCAATCCGGACACGAGTATGGTCTTCGGTCTTCATGCCTTCACAGCCCATCAGTCCGGTCCATAGATAGCAGGCTGGACGCCCGAGGACCCCTTAGTCCAGGACTCCCTCACTCCTCTCTTCCACTAAAGCCCATGTAGGCCCAATAACCCCCCCGGGGGTTCCGGTAACCCCCCGGTACTCCAGAAAATGCCCGAACCTATCTGGAACCTTTCCGCTATCCAAACATAACCTTCCAATATATCAATCTTCATATCTCGACCATTTCGAGACTCCTCGTCATGTCCGTGATCACATCCGAGACTCTAAACTACCTTCGGTACATCAAAACACATAAACTCATAATACCGATCGTCATCGAACGTTAAGCGTGCGGACCCTACATGTTCGAGAACTATGTAGAGATGACTGAGACTCATCTCCGGTCAATAACCAATAGCGGAACCTGGATTCTCATATTGGTTCCGACATAATCTTTTAAGATCTTTATCGGTCAAACCGCATAATAACATACGTTTGTCCCCTTTGTCATCCGTATGTTACTTGCCCGAGATTCGATCGTCGATATCATCATACCTAGTTCAATCTCGTTACCGGCAAGTCTGTTTACTCATTCCATAATGCATCATCTCGTAACTAACTCATTAGTCACATTGCTTGCAAGGCTTATAGTGATATGCATTACCGAGAGGGCCTAGAGATACCTCTCCGATACTTGGAGTGACAAATCCAAATCTCGATCTATGCCAACCCAACAAGCACCTGTGGAGACACCTGTAGAGTATCTTTATAATCACCTAGTTACGTTGTGACATTTGATAGCATACAGGTGTTCCTCCGGTATTCGCGAGTTGCATAATCTCATAGTCAGAGGAACATGTATAAGTCATGAAGAAAGCAATAGCAATAAAACTCAACGATCATAATGCTAACCTAACGGATGGGTCTTGTCCATCACACCATTCTCTAATGATGTGATACCATTCATCAAATGAAAACACATGTCTATTGTCAGGAAACTTAAACATCTTTGATTAACGAGCTAGTCTAGTAGAGGCATACTAGGGACACTTTGTTTTGTCTATGTATTCACAGATGTATCAAGTTTCCGGTTAATACAATTCTAGCATGAATAATAAACATTTATCATGATATAAGGAAATAAAATAATAACTTTATTATTGCCTCTAGGGCATATTTCCTTCATGTAGATGTAGTGCAAATTTGGATTACGGTCATTAAATGGCTAGAAAATTACTCAAATGTCTTAAAAAGGTCAAATGACCCCTGAAATTTCCCAATTTTGACACGACGGTTGTATCAGTGCACGTTAACTGTAGAAATCTTTTGAAGCCCGTAAGAGGAAGCTATCGCCCGTTCGTCATCAAACAAGCATTGTCCCCTCTCGAAACTATGAGCCTTCTTGTGAGTTGCTTCGGTTTGTGAGGGTGTGTGTCCAAACTTTCGTCAAACATGCCAAAGTTTTTACCACATCATCTTGGTAGCATGACATTACTTCAAGCAAGGTTTCACGTGTTTCTGATCTTTTTTTATTTTTTTATAATTTAAATGCCATGGCACTCCATGCTGAATTGTGTCATAGCCGTGAGACCAATATGTTTGAAAATTCCTTCCAATTTACTGCACATGGAATTAACTCGCACACAAGTACACAAAATATGACTTTTCAAACCGTTATGGTTAGTTGTTGCATGTACATGTAGTTCAATTTGAATTACGGTCATTAAATGCCTAGAAAATCACTTAAATGTCTTAAAAGGTCAAATGACCCCTGAAATTTTCAAAAAATTGACATGAAAGTTGTATTAGTACTACAAATTTTCTCGTACATTTAAAACACCATCCGTTGCCACTTTACTCCAAATTCGTCTTTCATAGCTAATAAAAAATATCAACAACATCACACATAGTTTTTTGTAGGAACCGTTTGCGATGTTAAATTATGCAATGACGTGGATGAGGACAGTACCCGGGGAAATTTCCACCAAAATTTGAATTACCAAATTCATCCCATGCGCGTAAAGCAGAAGAATCGTTTGTGATGTACACAATTGTTCAAAGTGAATGGTGTCCAGCGGCACTACACGCAAAGTTTCCCTCCACGTTTCGAAATTCTTGGCCTACCGCGGGAAATATCTACCCCCGCCCCCTTCCCCACCCCTTTTCTCCCGACCACAAGTCAGATTTCCCATGTTTCCTCCTTCCTTCATTCCTTTCTTCCTAAGCTATACCCTCTTCCTTGCTTGCTTCCTCGCTCTTGCCGTCTCGCATCCTACGACCAGGGTCGCCATGGTCTTCTTCAATGACCTGTCTAGCGGTTCCTACTCCGACGACGACTCCTTCACCACCCGGGTATGCCTCTATTCTCTCTCTCGGGCAATGACTTGGAATGAAGGATTTTAACCCGACGGTCGATTTGAGTCATTTCTTCCTCTTGTAGCTCCCTAGGACCATCAGTTGCAACGAATGGAGCAGGGTGGCTGAAGATCAGTCTGCTCGTTGTCACCATCAATCTACATGCGTGAAGCTAATTTCCTTTGAATCTGTGGACAGTGGGAGGAAGTTTTTGGCATGTGCAGAGAAGCTTAGCCCCTCTTTCGTTGTTACAAATCATTTGTTATATGTGACTCAGAGACTGTCACGGTCCCAACCCATTCATACACACCTTCAACCAAACACATCCTAAGACAGTGGCACAGATTGTACATGGTATCTAAAAATGTTGCCATCTCATGAGCGGAGCCATTAGAAAATTATTTGGCACCACTTCAGCAGTATGTGCAACTAACTTTGGTCCACACACCCGAGCAGCCAAGCAGTAAAAATACTAAATCTGTATGGTTCGAAGAAACTGGGCATCGGAGCAACTAGGTGCTCCGGAGTCTGGGTCCCTGATTTGTTTCCGTTGCATCGGCTTGCCAGTGCAGGGCACTGGTGCAAAATGTAGCAACAATTGTCTTTACACCAGTTTTGGCATGCATAGTGGACGACCTTAGTGCTATTAGTTCTATGTTACTAAATTTGTGCATGTACACAACTGTTAGTATCAATTTGATTTCATCCAAACACGGTCGCTATGCTGTTGCAGTTATATTTAGCTTCCTCATAAAATTTTCAATTTGTTATTTATAGTACATGAGTAAGAACTTGTAGCGTTGTTGTAGTTAATTATAGCTTCTGATGTTTCAGAATTTGGTTGTTGTCTCAGTAGTAATTAATTCATTCGCACATTGATCTTTTTGATAAGATATGCCATAATTAACCTATTTCTTCAGTTTTTCAAAATAAGTATTGGTGATTTTCTATGTTGCTATAAACCCATTTCCCCTACAATTGTTACTGGTCAAATTTTAAATATTATAGGATGAACAGAAGTGTTCTTACCTGGAGTGGGTTGATCAAGATTGGCCACAGTCTTTGAAAATGTGCTTAGCAGACCTCTGGAGCATGTATGAGGTGAAGGAAATATGCCCTAGAGGCAATAATAAACTTATTATTTATTTCCTCATATCATGATAAATGTTTATTATTCATGCTAGAATTGTATTAACCGGAAACATAATACATGTGTGAATACATAGACAAACATAGTGTCACTAGTATGCCTCTACTTGACTAGCTCGTTAATTGAAGATGGTTGAGTTTCCTAGCCATGGACATGAGTTGTTATTTGATTAACGGGATCACATCATTAGGAGAATGATGTGATTAACTTGACCCATTCTGTTAGGTTAGCACTTGATCGTTTAGTATGTTGCTATTGCTTTCTTCATGACTTATACATGTTCCTATGACTATGAGATTATGCAACTCCCGTTTACTGGAGGAACACTTTGTGTGCTACCAAACGTCACAACATAACTGGGTGATTATAAAGGTGCTCTACAGGTGTCTCTGAAGGTACTTGTTGATTTGGCGTATTTCAAGATTAGGATTTGTCACTCCGATTGTCGGAGAGGTATCTCTGTATCACGCCCAATATGCGATACTATCCTAAAGAGACTCGAAGGTCCCACCAAGGATAGAACCGCATATTGAAACACTTTTTCAAGGTGGATATCATTACATCAACATTACATAATAGATGGGGATACATACAAAAGGCATACAATGCCACACGAATACAACATCATACATAAGATCACCATCCGACTATGGATGAAACACAAACAGAAACTCAAACGACATCCACCCTGCTAGCCCAGGCTGCCGACCTGGAACCTATCCCCTGATCGAAGAAGAAGCAGAAGAAGAACTCCAAAACAAGCAAACATCGCTCTCGCGTCATGATCATCGCAATACCTGTACCTTCAATTGTTGTTGTAGTAATCTGTGAGCCACGAGGACTCAGCAATCCCATTACCATGGGTATCAAGACTAGCAAAGCTTAAAGGGTAAGGAAGGGGTAAAGTGGTGAGGTTGCAGCAACGACTAAGCATGTATGGTGGCTAACTTATGCAAATAAGAGCGAGAAGAGAAGCAAAGCAAGCGGTCGTCAACTAGTAATGATCAAGAAGTGATCCTGAACTCATACTTACGTCAGACATAACCCAAAAACCGTGTTCTCCTCTCGATCAACCCCGAAAAGAGACACTCACGGTTACGCACACGGTTGGTGTATTTTAGAAGAGTTTACTTCAAGTTTACTACAACCGGACATTAACAAATTCCCATCTGCCACATAACCGCGAGCACGGCTTTCGAAAGTTCAAACCCTGTAGGGGTGTCACAACTTAGCCCATTAGAAGATCTCACGGTCAACGACGGATATTCCTTCTCCCGGAAGACCCGATCAGTCTCGGAATCCCGGTTTACAAGACATTTCGACAATGGTAAAACAAGACCAGCAAAGCGGAGTGTCGATAATCCCGATAGGAGTCGCACGTGTCTCGTTCTCAGGACACACCGGATGAGCGAAGCATACAGGTACCAACGTAACCCAAGTTGCCAAGGGATGGTCCCGCACGGTGCTCTAGTTTGGACCAACACTTAGACAAGCATTGGCCCGGGGGGCTAAAATAAAGATGACCCTCGGGATGCACGACTCCCAAGGGAAAAGGTAATAGGCTGAGGCAAAGTAAAACCAATGTTGGGCCTTGCTGGAAGAGTTTTATTCAAAGCGAACTGTCAAGGGGTCCCATAAATCACCCAACCGCGTTAGGGACGCAAAATCCGGGAACATAATACCGATATGACGGAAACTAGGGCGGCAAGAGTGGAACAAAACACCAGGCATACGGCCGAGCCTTCCACCCTTTACCAAGTATATAGATGCATTTATAATATAAGAGATATTGTGATATCCCAACTTAAACATAATCCAACATTGAGCAATCTTCATCTTCACCTGCAACTAGCAACGCTATAAGAGGGGCTGAGTAAAGCGGTAACATAGCCAAACAACGATTTGCTAGGGAGGGTGACAAATGTTAGAGGTTCATGGCAATTTGGGAGGCTTGAAGAGCAAGCGATAGGTAGCGCAGCATAGCGATGGAACGAAGCAACTAGCATAGCAATGATAGTAATGACATCCAAGGTGACAGTCATCTTTCCTGAAATCCCGCAAGGAAGAAGAACGAGTCCATGAAGAAGATGAAGCCACGAAGATGAACCAAGCGTAGACGAATGAATCCTCACGATCGCAACGAAACATGAACTATCGAGAAGAAACACACAACATGGTAAACACACCACACATAGGCAAGACAAGATGCACAACCAAGAATGATGCAAGACAAGACTACATGAAGCTACTCATGGCAAGAGATGATGCATACAAGAACAACATATCAAAGCAAGTTTAAATGAGGCCGGAAACAACGTATAATAAATCCGATAAGTCCTCATATGCAAATTTCGAAATTAGTCCAGATCTGAATAAACCTTCTGTTCAAGTTGTTAAACAGCAAGTTAAGATGCACCAAGATGATCTACACGAGATTCTAGTCAAGTTACATATAAAGTTCATTTAATTCGGAGCTACGGCCTAGAAGATATGAGCAAAACAAGTTAAACATGGCATGGAATGATACTACTAAATGCATAGAACAAAAGTCCTTTACTGACCATGAGCCAAAAAGCACCATAAGATATGATGGCACCCATGTAAACATGGAAAGTTATATGACAGATTCAAACATGGCGGGAACAACGATAAGTAGGCATGTTGGTGAGCTTGTACCACTCACCACAAAGATTTACATGGCATTACAAGGAAACCAAAAGTAAGAAGACATGTTTATGAAGCTAAGCCTGGCAAGAACAAGTTCATAGGGTACATGGATCACTAGAAAATCACATGGCAAAACTGATCTTAATGTTAACAGGCTGACAGCAACATTATTTAGCAACTTTGGAGCAAGATGTGAACAATATACAGCAATCAATAAATGCAAATAGGGGCATGGATGGATAGAACATGATATGTATGACAAAACATCCTTAGTGAACTTCTCCATATTATGCATGGAATGACTTGTAGCAGCAGGTTTACATGGCAACAAAATATAACAGAATCAGCCTACCAAAACAGCAACAGCAAGTACCCTACTTAACAAGCTTGATTCACTCACTAAGGAACTCACAAAAAGACATGGATTGCACCCCTGTAAATATGGCATGATGCAGTGCAAAACACATGTAGAGCTCATGCTCATAAGATTCACACATCAAATGCAACAAAAATGACAAATCACCAAGTTATAACAGTTTCAGCAGATTAACATCATATAGCACTCTTGCAACGATGATTAGGGCGTCAATATGACCTCAAACAAACATGTCACAATGGAACAAAATGAATAGCATCTCATGATGAACAATTTGATATGCTACACGCCCGAAACGGAGCCCCGTATGCTGAGTTATGGTGCGATGAACAGGAGCTAAAAATATGCAAATATCTCACAGAGAAAAATCGAGGGGGCTGGAAGTCAACCTGTGGGATCCAGATTCGGCGCGGGATACGAGGATGGCTGTGGCTGGGGAAGCCGGCCGGGGACGGGCGGCGCCAGCAAGGGGGCGCCGGAGACGGGGCGCGGGGCCGTCGAGCTCATGGCGGAGCGCTGTGAGCCGCGACGAGGACGGCGCCGCGGGGAGCTGGGAGGCGAGGCGCGGGCGAAGCGGCGTGAGGCGGCGGAGGGCGGCGACGGAGATCCCGGGCGGCGGGCGGGTCCGGCGAGACTCGGTGCTCATGGAGGCGGGCGCGGTGACGTGGCGGGGGACGGCGATCGGGCGGCGGAGCTGCGGGCGTTTGGCCTGGCGGGAGGCTGGCGATCTGTGCGGGCGGGCGGCAGACGGACGAGCCTGGCCTCAGAGTGGCTCCGTGGGCCGGCGGCGATGTGGGCGCGGGGGCGCCACGTGGAGGTTCCGGAGTGGCTAGGGCGCGGCGGCGGACATGTCCGGCGCGGGGCGGACGCGTCCAGTGGTGGCGGAGGGCGTTTTTTTTGTAGGGTTAGGGTGAATTTGATGTGGAATTTGGACGAGGAGCACATATTTATAGGTAGAGGGAGCTAGGAGAGTCCAAATGAGGAGCGGTTTTCGGCCACGCGATCATGATCGAACGACTAAGAGCATGGAGGGGGTTGGGCTGCAACACAAAGAGGGCTTTTACGGTTACCCGGTTAACCGTTGGAGTTCCGAACAACCTCCAAATGGCACGAAACTTGACAGGCGGTCTACCGGTGCTATACCAAGGCCGCTTGGCAAACCTCGGGCCATTCCGAGAAAGTATAACACCCGCTCACAACAGGAGACAAAAGGGGGACGCCGGAGGACATAGGAGTGCTGGATAGCAAAACGGACAACGGGGAAAAGCTCGGATGCAAGTTTTTGAAAAACATGAAGATGAAATGCAGATGATGACATGGCAAAATGCAACACGCAAGCAAGTGACATGGCAACAACGTCGAAAAACTGGCAGAGACCTGGCGCATCGAATCCGGGGCGTTACACTCTAGGCCCTCTCGGTAATGCACATCACTATAATACTTGCAAGCAATGTGACTAATGAGTTAGTTGCGGGATGATGCATGACATAACGAGTAAAGATACTTGCCGGTAACGAGATTGAACTTGGTATTGAGATACCGACGATCGAATCTCGGGCAAGTAACATACCGATGACAAAGGGAACAACGTATGTTGTTATGCGGTTTGACCGATAAAGATCTTCGTAGAATATGTGGGAGCCAATATGAGCATCCAGGTTCCGCTATTAGTTATTGACCGGAGACGTGTCTCGGTCATGTCTACATAGTTCTCGAACCCGTAGGGTCCGCACTCTTAAAGTTTGGTGACGATCGGTATTATGAATTTTTGTGTTTTGATGTACCTAAGGTAGTTCGGAGTCCCGGATATGATCACCGACATGACGAGAAGTCTCGAAATGGCCGAGACGTAAAGATTGAAATATTGGATGACTATGTTCGGACACCGGAAGTGTTTCGGGAGGTTTCGGACATTTACCGGAGTACCGGGGGGTTACTGGAACTCCCCGGGGAGTATACTGGGCCTAATGGGACTTAGTGGGAGAAGAGGAGGGGCGGCCCGGGCAGCCGCGCCCCCCTCCCCCTCTAGTCCAAATTGGACAAAGAGGGGGGTCGGCGCTCCTTTTTCCTTCTCCTCCTCTCTTCCTTCCTTCCCTTCTCCTACTCCAACAAGGAAAGGAGGAGTCCTACTCCCGGTGGGAGTAGGACTCCCCCCTTGGCGCGCCCTCCTTGGCCGGCCACCTCTCCCCCTTGCTCCTTTATATACGGGGGCGGGGGGCACCTCTAGACACAAGTTGATCTGTTGATCTATCCCAGCCGTGTGCGGTGCCCCCCTGCACCATATTCCACCTCGGTCATATCGTAGTGGTGCTTAGGCGAAGCCCTGCGTCGGTAGCAACATCATCACCATCATCACGCCGTCGTGCTAACGGAACTCTCCCGTGAAGCTCTACTGGATCAGAGTTCGTGGGACGTCATCGAGCTGAATGTGTGCTGAACTCGGAGGTGCCATACGTTCGGTACTTGGATTGGTCGGATCATCAAGATGTACGACTACATCAACCACGTTGTGCTAACGCTTCCGCTCTCGATCTACGAGGGTACATGGACACACTCTCCCCTCTCGTTGCTATGCATCACCATGATCTTGCGTGTGCGTAGGAATTTTTTTGAAATTACTACGTTCCCCAAAAGTGGCATCCGAGCCAGGTTTATGCGTAGAAGTTATATGCACGAGTAGAACACAAGTGAGTTGTGGGCGATACAAGTCATACTGCTTACCAGCATGTCATAGTTTGGTTCGGCGGTATTGTTGGATGAAGCGGCCCGGACCGACATTACGCATACGCTTACGCGAGACTGTTTCTACCAACGTGCTTTGCACACAGGTGGCTGGCGGGTGTCAGTTTCTCCAACTTTACTTGAACCGAGTGTGACTACGTGCGGTCCTTGAGAAGGTTAAAACAACACTAACTTGATGAACTATCGTTGTGGTTTTGATGCGTAGGTAAGAACGGTTCTTGCTCAGCCCGTAGCAGCCACGTAAAACTTGCAACAACAAAGTAGAGGACGTCTAAATTGTTTTTGCAGGGCATGTTGTGATGTGATAAGGTCAAGGCATGATGCTATATTTTATTGTATGAGATAATCATGTTTTGGAACCGAGTTATCGGCAACTGGTAGGAGCCATATGGTTGTCGCATTATTGTATGCAATGCAATCGCCCTGTAATTGCTTTACTATATCACTAAGTGCTAGCGATAGTCGTAGAAGCAATAGTTGGCGAGACGACAACGATGATACGATGGAGATCAAGGTGTCGCGCCGGTGACGATGGTGATCATGATGGTGCTTCAGAGATGGAGATCACAAGCACAAGATGATGATGGCCATATCATATCACTTATATTGATTGCATGTGATGTTTATCCTTTATGCATCTTATTTTTCTTTGATTGATGGTAGCATTATAAGATGATCTCTCACTAAATTTCAAGATAAAAGTGTTCTCCCTGAGTATGCACCATTGCCAAAGTTCATCGCGCCAAGAATTCACGTGATGATCGGGTGTGATAAGCTCTACGTTCATCTACAATGGGTGCAAGCCAGTTTTGCACATGCAGAAAACTCGGGTTAAACTTGACGAGCCTAAAATATGCAGATATGGCCTCGGAACACTGAGACCGAAAGGTCGAGCGTGAATCATATAGTAGATATGATCAACATAGTGATGTCCACCATTGAAAACTACTCCATCTCACGTGATGATCGGACATGGTTTAGTTGGTTTGGATCACGTGATCACTTAGATGATTAGAGGGATGTCTATCTAAGTGGGAGTTCTTAAGTAATATGATTAATTGAACTTAAATTTATCTTGAACGTAGTACCTGATAGTATTTTGCTTGTCTATGTTGTTGTAGATAGATGGCTCGTGTTGCTGTTCCGTTGGATTTTAATGTGTTCCTTGAGAAAACAAAGTTGAAATATGATGGTAGCAATTACACGGACTGGGTGCGTAACTTGAGGATTATCCTCATTGCTGAACAGAAGAATTACATCCTAGAAGCACCGCTGGGTGCCAGGCCTGCTGTAGATGCAACTGACGATGTTAAGAACATCTGGCAGAGCAAAGCTGATGACTACTCGATAGTTCAGTGTGCCATGGTTTACGGCTTAGAACCGGGACTTCAACGACGTTTTGAACGTCATTGAGCATATGAGATGTTCCAGGAGTTGAAGTTAATATTTCAAGCAAATGCCCGGATTGAGAGATATGAAGTCTCCAAGAAGTTCTACAGCTGCAAGATGGAGGATAATAGTTCTGTCAGTGAACATATACTCAAATCTCTAGGTATAACAAGCACTTGATTCAACTGGGAGTTAATCTTCCGGATGATAGTGTCATTGACAGAATTCTTCGATCACTGAAACCAAGCTACAAGAGCTTCGTGATGAACTATAATATGCAAGGGATGGATAAGACAATTCCCGAGCTCTTCGCAATGCTAAAGGCTGCAGAGGTAGAAATCAAGAAGGAGCATCAAGTGTTGATGGTCAACAAGACCACCAGTTTCAAGAAAAAGGGTAAAGGGAAGAAGAAGGGCAACTTCAAGAAGAACGGCAAACAAGTTGCTGCTCAAGAGAAGAAACCCAAGTCTGGTCCTAAGCCTGAGACTGAGTGCTTTTACTGCAAGCAGACTGGTCACTGGAAGCGGAACTTCCCCAAGTATTTGGCGGATAAGAAGGATGGCTAAGGTGAACAAAGGTATACGTGATATACATGTTATTGATGTGTACCTTACTAGAGCTCGCAGTAGCACTGGTATTTGATAATCGGTTACATTGCTAATATTTGCAACTCGAAACAGGGACTACGGATTAAGCGAAGACTGGCTAAGGACGAGGTGACGATGCGCGTGGGAAATGGTTCCAAAGTTGATGTGATCGCCGTCGGCACACTACCTCTACATCTACCTTCGGGATTAGTTTTAGACCTAAATAATTGTTATTTGGTGCCAGCGTTGAGCATGAACATTATATTTGGATCTTGTTTGATGTGAGACGGTTATTCATTTAAATCTGAGAATAATGGTTGTCCTATTTATATGAGTAATACCTTTTATGGTCATGCACCCTTGAAGAGTGGTCTATTTTTGTTGAATGTCGATAGTAGTGATACACATATTCATAATGTTAAAGCCAAAAGATGCAGAGTTGACAATGATAGTGCAACTTATTTGTGGCACTGCCGTTTGGGTCATGTTGGTGTAAAGCACATGAAGAAACTCCATACTGATGGACTTTTGGAATCACTTGATTATGAATCACTTGGTACTTGCGAACCATGGCTTATGGGCAAGATGACTAAAACGTCGTTCTCCGGGACAATGGAGCAAGCAACAGATTTGTTGGAGATCATACATACTGATGTATGTGGTCCGATGAATATTTAGGCTAGCGGCGGGTATCATTATTTTCTCACCTTCACAGATGATTTGAGGAGATATGGGTATATCTACTTAATGAAACGTAAGTCTGAAACATTTGAAAAGTTCAAAGAATTTCAGAGTGAAGTGGAAAATCATCGTAACAAGAAAATAAAGTTTCTACGATCTGATCATGGAGGAGAATATTTGAGTTACGAGTTTGGTCTACATTTGAAACACTGCGGAATAGTTTCACAACTCACGCCACCCGGAACACCACAGCATAATGGTGTGTCCGAACGTCGTAATCGTACTTTACTAGATATGGTGCGATCTATGATGTCTCTTATTGATTTACCACTATCTTTTTGGGGTTATGCTTTAGAGACGGCTGCATTCACGTTAAATAGGGCACCATCAAAATCCGTTGAGACGACGCCTTATGAACTGTGGTTTGGCAAGAAACCAAAGTTGTCGTTTCTTAATGTTTGGGGCTGCGATGCTTATGTGAAAAAGCTTCAACCTGATAAGCTCGAACCCAAATCGGAGAAATGTGTCTTCATATGATACCCAAAGGAAACTACTGGGTACACCTTCTATCACAGATCCGAAGGCAAGACATTCGTTGCTTAGAATGGATCCTTTCTAGAGAAGGAGTTTCTCTCGAAAGAAGTGAGTGGGAGGAAAGTAGAACTTGATGAGGTAACTGTACCTGCTCCCTTATTTGAAAGTAGTTCATCACAGAAATCTGTTTCTATGACTCCTACACCAATTAGCAAGGAAGCTAATGATGATGATCATATAACTTCAAATCAAGTTACTACCGAACCTCGTAGGTCAACCAGAGTAATATCCGCACCAGAGTGGTATGGTAATCCTATTCTGGAGGTCATGTTACTTGACCAAGGCGAACCTACGAACTATGAAGAAGCGATGGTGAGCCCAGATTCGCAAAAATGGCTTGAGGCCATGAAATCTGAGATGTGATCCATGTATGAGAACAAAGTGTGGACTTTGGTTGACTTGCCCAATGATCGGCAAGCCATAGAGAATAAATGGATCTTCAAGAAGAAGACTGACGCTGACGGTAATGTTACTGTCTATAAAGCTCGACTTGTTGCAAAAGGTTTTCTACAAGTCCAAGGAGTTGACTACGATGAGACTTTCTCACCCGTAGCGATGCTTAAGTCTGTCCGAATCATATTAGCAATTGCTGCATTTTATGATTATAAAATTTGGCAAATGGATGTCAAAACTGCATTCCTGAATGGATTTCTGGAAGAAGAGTTGTATATGATGCAACCAGAAGGATTTGTCGATCCAAAGGGAGATAACAAAGTGTGCAAGCTCCAACGATCCATTTATGGACTGGTGCGAGCCTCTCGGAGTTGGAATAAACGTTTTGATAGTGTGATCAAAGCATATGGTTTTATACAGACTTTTGGAGAAGCCTGTATTTACAAGAAAGTGAGTGCGAGCTCTGTAGCATTTCTAATATTATATGTGGATGACATATTATTGATTGGAAATGATATAGAATTTCTGGATAGCATAAAAGGATACTTGAATAAGAGTTTTCATGAAAGACCTCGGTGAAGCTGCTTACATATTGGGCATCAAGATCTATAGAGATAGATCAAGACGCTTGATAGGACTTTCACAAAGCACATACCTTGACAAAGTTTTGAAAAAGTTCAAAATGGATCAAGCAAAGAAAGGGTTCTTGCCTGTGTTAGAAGGTGTGAAGTTGAGTCAGACTCAATGCCCGACCACTGCAGAATATAGAGAGAAAATGAAAGATGTTCCCTATGCTTCAGCCATAGGCTCTATCATGTACGCAATGCTGTGTACCAGACCTGATGTGTGCCTTGATATTAGCTTAGCAGCGAGGTACCAAAGTAATCCAGGAGTGGATCACTGGACAACGGTCAAGAACATCCTGAAATACCTGAAAAGGACTAAGGATATGCTTCTCCTTTATGGAGGTGACAAAGAGCTAGTCGTAAATGGTTATGTCGATGCAAGCTTTGACACTGATCCGGACAATTCTAAATCGCAAACCGGATACATGTTTACGCTGAACGGTGGAGCTGTCAGTTGGTGCAGTTCTAAATAAAGCGTCATGGCGGGATCTACATGTGAAGCGGAGTACATAGCTGCTTCGGAAGCAGCAAATGAAGGAGTCTGGATGAAGGAGTTCATATACGATATAGGTGTCATACCGAGTGCATCAGGTACAATGAAAATCGTTTGTGACAATACTGGTGCAATTGCCTTGGCAAAGGAATCCAGATTTCACAAGATAACCAAGCACATCAAGAGATGCTTCAATTCCATCCAAGACCAAGTCCAGGTGGGAGACATAGAGATTTGCAAGATACATACGGATCTGAATGTTGCAGACCCTTGACTAAGCCTCTTCCTTGAGCAAAACATGATCAGCACCAAAACTCCATGGGTGTTAGAATCGTTACTGTGTAATCTAGATTATTGACTCTAGTACAAGTGGGAGACTGAAGGAAATATGCCCTAGAGACAATAATAAAGTTATTGTTTATTTCATCATATCATGATAAATGTTTATTATTCATGCTAGAATTGTATTAAACGGAAACATAATACATGTGTGAATACATAGAAAAACATAGTGTCACTAGTATGCCTCTACTTGACTAGCTCGTTGATCAAAGATGGTTGAGTTTCCTAGCCATGGACATGAGTTGTCATTTGATTAACGGGATCACATCATTAGGAGAATGATATGATTGACTTGACCCATTCCGTTAGCTTAGCACTTGATCGTTTAGTATGTTGCTATTGCTTTCTTAATGACTTATACATGTTCCTATGACTATGAGATTATGCAACTCCTGCCACGGGAGGAACTCTTTGTGTGCTACCAAACGTCACAACGTAATCGGGTGATTATAAAGGTGCTCTACAGGTGTGTCTTCAAGGTACTTGTTGAGTTGGCGTATTTCGAGATTAAGATTTGTCACTCCGATTGTCGAGAGGTATCTACGGGCCCTCTCGGTAATGCACATCACTATAAGCCTTGCAAGCAATGTGACTAATGAGTTAGTTATGGATGACGCATTACATAACGAGTAAAGAGACTTGCCAAGAACGAGATTGAACTAGGTATTGAGATACCGACGATCGAATCTCGGGCAAGTAACATACCGATGACCAAGGGAACAACGTATGTTGTTATGCGGTTTGACCGATAAAGATCTTCATAGAATATGTGGGAGCCAATATGAGCATCTAGGTTCCGCTATTGGTTATTGACCGGGGACGTGTCTCGGTCATGTCTACATAGTTCTCGAACCTGTAGGGTCCGCAGCCTTAAAATTTGGTAATGATCGGTATTATGAGTTTTTGTGTTTTGATGTACTGAAGGTAGTTCGGAGTCCCGAATATGATCACACACATGACGAGGAGTATCGAAATGGTCGAGACGTAAAGATCGATATATTGGATGACTATGTTCGGACACCGGAAGTGTTTCGGGATCTTTCGGACATTTACCAGAGTACCGGGGGGGGGGGGTTACCGGAACCCCCCGGGGAGTATATTGGGCCTAATGGGCCTTAGTGGGAGAAGAGGAGGGGCGGACATGGCAGCCGCGCGGCCCCTCCCCCTCTAGTTCGAATTGGACAAGGAGGGGGGCGGCGCCCCCCTTTTTCCTTCTCCTCCTCTCTCCCTTCCTTCCCTTCTCCTACTCCAACAATGAAAGGAGGAGTCCTACTCCCGGTGGGAGTAGGACTCCCCCCTTGGCGCGCCCTCCTTGGCCGTCCACCTCTCCCCCTTGCTCCTTTATATAAGGGGGCAGGGGGCACCTCTCGACACAAGTTGATCTGTTGATCTCTCCCAGCCATGTGCGGTGCCCCCCTCCCCTGCGCCGGTAGCAACATCATCGCCATCATCACGCTGTTGTGTTGACGGAACTCTCCCGTGAAGCTTTGCTGGATCGGAGTTCGCGGGACATCATCGAGCTGAACGTTTGCTGAACTTGGAGGTGCCGTACGTTCAATACTTGGATCGGTCAGATCGTGAAGACGTACGACTACATCAACAGCGTTGTGCCAACGCTTCCTCTTTCGGTCTACGAGGGTACGTGGACACACTCTCCCCTCTCGTTTCTATGCATCACCATGATCTTGCGTGTGCGTAGGAATTTTTTTAAATTACTATGTTCCCAACATGAGGAAGAGAACAGAGGTAGGCTTAGAGAAAGTGTTGTCAACGCTAAAGAATATTTGAAGATGCGAGATAAAAAGAGGAAGGTGGAGAATGAGCTCAGATTTTTCAAATCAGACTTTGATAAGATGGTGTTGGCGAAGGAGGAGGCACTTTCCCAGTTGTCCAGTGCAAAATATGTTATTACTAAACTAAAAGCAGAGGTGGATTAGACGAGCCCGGATGATCTCGATTAGGCAAATGAATATTTTGTTCTAATATTGTTCTTATGAAGCTGAACTAGATATGTTGTACTGTGCTGTTTTCAGGTAGCTATCATACTGTGATGTTAAAATTTATTTATATGCCTGATATGAAATTGGAAACAACTATTCGATATGAAATGTGAATTTGTGAAATACTGGAATTATTAATTGTAATAATAAACCTCCTAAATGGGTCATGGAACTTTGCAAACGTTTCTAGCAGTAAAATCACTTGTGATGGATAGCCCAATGCCACACAGTTTTCTTCATCAAATCGTGTGTGATGTAGTTGAATAAAAGCAAACGGTTAACCGAGGCAGAGGGTGTGTGATAGTTACACCTATCACACACGAGCCTACAAATAAAACTGTGTGGGATGTACATACGAACGGAAATGTTTTCCCTGGATTGACTGTGTGGGATGTACATACGAACGGAAACGATTTCCATGGATTGACTGTGTGGGATGTATATAAGAACGGAAACGTATTCCTTGGATTGACTGTGTGGAATGTACATAACAAACGGAGATGTTTGTTTGGGACTGACTGTGTGAGATGTACTTATGACCGGAATCGATTGGGCCTATATAATCGTATTTGATCGCTCGCCCATCGCACACGACCTCATTTTGCCGAGCGTGTGTGCTAGGAGAGCCTATCCCCGACGGTTTTTTGGGCCGTGTGGGAAGGACCCACCTATTGCATTCACTCACTAGGCGACGGTTCATAACGCCGTCATGGGAAGGGGTTAAAAACCTTTTGTTTAGCACCTTGCAGTACCAGTGTTAGGACTGCCAGAAAATTGTTCTTTCGAAACGAGATTCAACAAAGCGGCATTAATTTCATAAGATTCCGCACTAGTGGCGGGTGAAATCAGAGTGCTAATAAAATCATTATTTTTAGTGTTGTAAAAGTCATACAACTTGATGTTTTCTTGAGACATCGTGACAAAGAAAGCAATCTAGCACACAAGCACACAGAAAGCAAACAAAAAGACGAACATAAAGAAGGTAAATAAAAAGGCAAATATTTTTGTGTTTGTCTGAAAATGTTTTAGAAGTAGGGGAGAGGAAAACGAGAGGCAAATGGCAAACAATGTAAATGCAAGAGATGAGAGTTTATGATGAGTACTTGGTAGGTTTGATGTAGAACCTCCCCGGCAATGGCGCCAGAGATTCTTCCTGTTACTTCTTGAGATTGCGCTGATTTTTCCCTTGAAGAGGAAAGGGTGGTGCAACAAAGTAGAGATAACTATTTACTTCAGTTAAGAACCAAGGTATCAATCCAGTAGGAGGCACAAGCAAGTCCCCAATGTATGCACCTGCACAAACTAACAAACACTTGCACTCAATGCGAAAAAGGGGTTGTCAATCCCTTTACGGTCACTTGCAACAGTGAGATATAATAGAGATAGATATAAAAGATAGTAAAAGGCAAAAAAAATATAAATAAATTTCACCAAGGTGTTTTTATGTTTTTGGTTTAATAGATCTGAAAATATACGATAGAAAATAGACCCGGGGGCATAGGTTTCACTTGAGGCTTGTCTCTTGAATAAAGCATACGGTGGGTAAACAAATTACCATTAAGCAATTGATAGAAAAACGCAAAGTTATGATGATATCTAAGGCAATGATCATGAATATAGGCATCATGTCCGTGACAAGTAGAACGACTCCTGCCGGCATCTACTACTATTACTCCACACATCGACCGACTCCAGCCTGCATCTAGAGTATTAAGTTCATAAGAACAGAGTAACGCGTTAAGCAAGATGACATGATTTAGATGGATAAACTCAAGAAATATGATATAAACCCCATCATTTTGTCCCTATTGGCAACAATACAATATGTGCCTCGCCACCACTACTGTCACTTGGGGAAGATACCGCAAGATTGAACCTAACACAAATCACCTCTCCCATTCCAAGTAAAACCAATCTAGTAGGCCAAACCAAATCGATAGATCAGAGAGGAACACAAAGATATCTCAATCATGCATAAAAGCATTTAGAGAAGACTCAAATAATATTCATAGATAATATAATCATAAATCCACAATTTGACGGATCTCAAGAAATGCACCACAAAAGAAGATTACATCGAATAGATATCCAAGAACATCGAGGAGAACATTGTATTGAAGAGCAAAGAGAGAGAAGAAGCCATCTATCTACTACCTACGGACCCTTAGTTCCATGGTAAAATACTCACACATCATTAGAAGATCAGCAAGGTTGATGTAGAGGCCTTCCGTGATCGAATCCCCCTCCGGCGGAATGCCGAAAAAGGCCCCAAGATGGGATCTGATGGTAACAGAAGCTTGCAGCGGCGGAATAGTATTTTTGGTGTCTCTTCTAGCGTAAGGGGAATATTTGAGGATTTATAGTGCAAAGATTAGGGCTGGACGGTCTACGAGGGGCCCACAAGCCAGGGAGGCTTTCCCCAGGGCGTGTCCCCATGGCTTGTGGCCGCCCCGTAGGTCTTCTGGCCTCCTCTCCAATTCTTGTGGGTTTCTTCTAGTCCAAGAAAAATCATCGTAAAGTTTTATTCTGTTTGGACTCCATTTTATATTCATTTTCTGTAGAAGTCAAAAACAAGGAAAAAACAGAAAACTGGCACTGGCACTAGGTTAATAAGTTAGTCCCAAAAATAATATAAAATAGCATATTAATGCATATAAAGCATCCAAAACAAATAATATAATAGCATGGAACAATAAAAAATTATAGATACATTGGAGACATATCAGAGAGGCACGAGCTCATAGGGGGCGTCCTCAGAACCTGTGGACCCCTCATAGCTTCATTTGACCTAATTCTTCTTCTATAAATTCCCAAATATTCACAAACCAACAAAGAGCCACCCGAAGAAATTTTTCCTCCACTTCAAGGTTCTGTGCTTCCGTGATTAAATCTGGAGGCCTTTTCTGGTACTCTGCCGGAGGGGGAATCGATCACGGAGGGCTTCTACATTATCCTTGCTGCCTTCCCATGATGCGTGAGTAGTTCACCACAGACCTACGGGTCCATAGCTAGTGTCTAGATGGCTTGTTCTCTCTCTTTGATCTTCAATATAGTGTTCTCCTCGATCTCCTTGGTGTTCTATTTGATGTAATCTTATTTTGCGGTTTGTTTGTTGGTATCCGATGAATTGTGGTTTATGACCAGATTATTCATTGAAAGTAATTGAGTCTTTTCTGAAGTTTATTATGCATGATTGTTATAGCTTTGTATTTATCTCCGATCTATCTATTTGTTTTGGCCAAGTAGATTGATTTATCTTTAGTGGGAGAGGTGCTTTGTGATGTGATAACCCACAAGTGTTGGGAGTCAACTGTAGCTTTTTCGATAAGTAAGAGTGTCAAACCCAACGAGGATCTAAAGGTAGAATTTATATTCTCTTCAAGTTCTATCGACCACCTATACAACTCTATGCACACATAACGTTTGCTTCACTTATAACAAGTATGAAACTAGAAGTACTTTGTAGGTGTAATGCTAGAGCTACTCTGCAAGAATAAAACAAGGAGTACTTTGCGAGATAATAAAAGTTAGTTGTTTTGTAGAAAGCTTTTTGTAACACAAGAGAAGGATTTGTCCCTAGGCAATCGGTAACTAGGCCAATAATCATTATTGCAATTTTATATGAGGGAGAAGCATGAGCTAACATACTTTCCACACTTGGATCTTATGCACTTATGATTGGAACTCTAGCAAGAATTCGCAACTCTAAAGATCATTAAGGTAAAACCCAACCATAGAATTATGTAACAAGTCCTCTTTACTCCCACACGCAACAACCCCCTTACTCGGGTTTTGTGTTTCCGTCACTCACACAACCAACTATAAGAGAATCATGAACGTATTGCAACACCCTACAGCGGGAATCCACCACGTGTGTGCGACATGGATAGCACCATAGGACAACACCAAAATAAAACATACAAATCAAATCAATCACGATCATCAATCAACCCACATGACAAAAAGAATCTACTCCAACATCATAGGATGGTAACACATTTGTCGGATTCAGGGTTCCGCAGACCCTTGAGAGGTTTGAACTCTCGGGTGCGCATGAAGGACTCTTTCTCCCTAGCCTGCCTACCCAACGATTCCACGGCCTAGCTCGACGAACCCAAAGAACACGAGACACAGAGGTTTATCCTGGTTCGGGCCACCGTGTGGTATAATACCCTACTCCAGTGTAGTGGTGGATTGCCTCGAGGGCTGAGGATGAAATAGTACAGTGGATGAACAGCCTCTGGATGAGAGGTGTTCTTGAGATCGATGAGTTGGTGGGTGTGAGGATGGAATGGATCCGATCCAAGTTGAGATGCCTCCTACGGTGGTGGCTAGTCCTATTTATAGAGGCCCTAGTCCTCTTCCCAAATGTAGGTAGGAAGGGATCCCAAAACGACCAATTTTGAAGGGAGACAACTAGTACATGCTATCCTGACAAAAGGTGGTCTTCGCCTGCCAAATGCTCAGGTGGTGACACTGCTGTGGGCTCCGCGATGACCTCCGTCCTGCCGTCCTGCTGGTCTTGGTCTCATTGCATTGATATGCAAACCTTTGCTTGATGGCCCGGGACCCTGCGCCTGCGCTTGCCTCCTTAGCACCAAAGAGGAAACTGGTACATCGCGCCGCTGGCACCCGCCTGGCCTTGGTCGTCATGGCTCACGTCACGTGATCCTCACGAGGTGCCCCTTGCATAGATATATCCACTCCTCGGGAGCCAACCTAGCATGGCCACCCCCAGGGAGGCCTTGGTGTCGTCCGCCTCGTGAGGCTTGGCCCCTCGCGAGGGTCTTGAGTTGTCGCTGCCGAAGCTGGGTTGTACCAGGCCGTTGGTGGAGCCATGCCTTGGGCCACAGGCAGGCTAGTCTGGGCACCCCGATTCCAGAACGTCGAAAGTAGCCCCCGGGCCCAAGGTGCACTCGAACTTGGCTTCGAGTCGAAGCCAAAGGTAAAGTGCGGAGCGCCACGGGCCCCAACCACCTGCAGCCTTGATTGACGTGTGGCGATTGATGGGACGTGGGCCCCTCCGCTTCCTCCCGCTGCCTCGGCAACTGTTCTCGCCTAACAAAAGGCTGGCGCACGCTACAGAGCCTTCATTGCCTTCCTCCTTCTTGCTCTAGATCCCCTTCTTCTCGCCCCGAGAGACTCCAGATCCGCCAGGACTCCTCCCCGAGCTTGCAGCCGACGGCGTCCGACAAGGCGAAGGCCGCGCGCTCGCCCTCCTGATACGAGCCCGCCTTGAGCGCGCCCACGGTCTCGGAGAAAAACCTTGCCGCCGCGCTCCTGGTGATGGCGGGCGACATCAATGAGGGGGGAGAGAGTGCGCTTAGGGTCGGTTCCGCCAGGCCGGAGGCTTCAGGCAGTTCCATCTATCCCTTCTTCTGGCACAGCGTCTTCCCGGGGCTGGTGTCGATGCCAAAACCGGTCGTTCTCTGGTAGGAGGTCCCGAAATGTGCATCTATGAATTGAAGGTAACAGGAGGCGGGGGACACAATGTTTACCCAGGTTCAGGCCCTCTTAACAGAGGTAATACCCTACTTCCTGCTTGATTGATTATGATGAGTATAGGGGTTACAAGAGTTGATCTACCTCGAGCTCATAATGACTAAACCGTAGATGTCTAGCCTGTATGAATTCTGATGATCTCTACGGACTAAACCCTCCGGTTTATATAGACACCGGAGGGGGCTAGGGTTGTACAGAGTCGGTTTACAGAGAAATGAAGTTTCATATCTGAATGTCAGGCTTGCCATCCACGCAAAGGAGAGTCCCATCCGGACACGGGGGAAGGCCTTCAATCTCGTATCTTCACGGCCCATTAGTCTGGCCCATGGCACATAGCCCGGATGCTCGGGAACCCCCTAATCCAGGACTCCCTCAGTAGCCCCCGAACCAGGCTTCCATGACGACGTATCCGGCGCGCAGATTGTCTTCGGTATTGCAAGGCGGATTCCTCCTCCTCCGAATACTCCAAAGCAATTTGAACAACAACATTGTGTCGGCGTTCTGGGAACGGGTGTCCCCAGACTTGCCTGCCTGCGGCCCACGGCGTGGCTTTGCTAGTAGGCCTGTATGACCCATCTTCATCAACAAGGCAATCAAGACCCTCGCGAGGGGCCAAGCCTCGCAAGGCAAACGACACAGGACCTCCTCAGGAGCGGCCTCACTAGGCTGCCTTGCGAGGAGCGGAGATATCAGGGCAGGGCAAACCTCGCGAGGCTCTCATGACGTGAGCCATGACGATCAAGATTAGGCGGGCGCCAGCGCGTGCAGCGCCCTTGTTTCCTCTTTGGTGCCAAGGAGGCCAGCGCGGGCGCGGAGTACTGAGGCATCAGGTAAAGGTTTCCATATCAGTGCAACAAGACCAAGACCAGTAGGACGACAGGACAGAGGTCACCGTGGAGCCCGAGACGGCGTCACCACCAGAGCTTTCCGCAGGCGAAGACTGCTTTTGTCAGGATAAGCTGTACTAGCTGTCCCCTTTCGAATTGGCCATTGTTGGCCCCCTTCCCGCTCAATATTTGGGAAGAGGATTAGGGCCTCTATAAATAGGACTAGCCACCACCAAAGGAGGCAGCTTGATCTCACCTGATCGAGAGCCAATCCATAGCCACACACCGAACACAAGAACACCCCAACCTCAGGAGGCTGTTCTTCCCCTTGTACTGTTCTTCATCAGCCCAAGAGGCAATCCACCACCACCACACCGGAGTAGGGTATTACACCACTACGGTAGCCCGAACTAGTATAAATCTTGTGTCCCTTGTGTTGCGAGTTCGTCTGCGAGATCTTAGCGAGCTAGGGCGTAGATCGGTAGGGAGGAAATCTCCGCGCGCACCCCAGTGTTTGAACCTTAAGGGTTTTGCCGGAATTCGTGATCCAACATTTGGCGCGCCAGGTAGGGGTGCACCGTAGCTTCCCTTCCATCGATCGGCGCTCCATCGCTCCGTCTTCTCCATGGCGGACGCTCGCCGCACTCGAGCTGAGCGTCGGGCTGCCCTCACCGCCCGCGTTGCTCAGACGGCTCCCGTCGGTGGGCAACCTCGTTGTTCCCCGTCGCCTGCCACCAACGCCGCCACCAGCCCGGCGGGGATGAGCAGCAAGCATCCTCGCTGCACCCGTCGGTGCGGCCGGGGGGCCGCACCGCCACTCCATCGCTGACCCCGGTCGGTTCCTCGTCCCACGCACGTTGTGCTCCCATGGACGCGCAGGCTGCGCTCCTCATGGCGAACGAGCTCCTGCACTACCGCCCGGTCGACAACCTCTACGAGGACTGGCTCGACCGCTGCCGCTGAAGCTCGTCTGCCGCAGGGGGCTCCCGGCGCCGCCTCTCTCTCGCCGCCCGCCAGCCACGAGCGATGTGGCTCATGGAGCGCCTCCACCACCTCTGCCCCAAGACGGTGCCTTGGCGCCAAGGCGCGCGGCCCCACGGCACGACCCACCACGCCCGGTGCCCACGCGCGAAGAGAGAAGCAGCCAAGAAATGCCTCGGTCACGAGAAGCTGCACCTGCGCTCCCCGCGCCGCCTCGCCAAGACCGCGCGCTACCTGCGATGGCGGCACGCGGGCCTCATCAAGACCAAGCTCCACCTCCGAGACGGGCCACGGCAACCACAGTCGGCTGCCGCGCCTTCACCCCCGAGCTGCGTAGCGTCGCCTGGCCGGGCAAGTTCAAGTCGGATCTGCCTCCTCGCTACGACGGCACCCTCGACCCCGCGGAGTTCTTGCAGCTCTACGAGCTAAGCATCGAGGCGGCCAACGTCGACGAGAAAGTCATGGCGAACTGGTTCCCTATGGCACTCAAAGACGGCGCCCGTTCGTGGCTCCTGAACCTGCCTCAAGGCTCGATC
The DNA here is from genome assembly GCA_021605145.1 of Aegilops bicornis. Classification (NCBI taxonomy): domain Eukaryota; kingdom Viridiplantae; phylum Streptophyta; class Magnoliopsida; order Poales; family Poaceae; genus Aegilops; species Aegilops bicornis. The sequence goes on from CM038670.1 coordinate 346,627,148, forward strand.
TCCTCCGGGACGAGATGCGCGACCACTTCGTCGCCAACTTCCAGGGCACTCGCGACCACCCGCCGGCCGCGGTTGACCTGCGCCGCATCAAGCAACAACCAGGAGAGACCCTCCAAAAGTACATTCAGCGCTTCAACAACACTCGCCTCAAGATCCCCAAGGTGACGGACGAGGCCATCATCTCCGCGTTCTCCGACAGCGTCCGCGACATCAAGATGAAGGAGGACCTGGCTATCCATGAGAAGATGTGCATATCTCAGGAGCTGTTCAAACTAGCGACCAAGTGCGCAAGAGCTGAGGAGGGGCGCCTCTCCCTCCTCGAGCTGCAAGCTGCGGGCGCAGAGGAGAAGAAGGCCAAGGCAAAGGACGTGAAGCGCAAGGAAGCAGCCGTGCTCGCAGCGGAGCCAGACACCAAGCGAGGCAGGGACCAGCCCGAGTCATCCAAGAGCAGCCGACCGTTCTGCGCCTTCCACAACCTGAATAACCACAACACCAACGACTGTCAAGAACTCAGAGCCATTCGCGAAGGACGCTTCGGTCGACGCCCCGAGCGCAGCAACCGGGGCTACATCCGAGGAGGAGGGCATGGAGGCGGACGCTGGGATGACTGCGGCCTGCGCCAGGAGTGGCGCGACAGGCCTCGTGAGGACCGTTGGCAGGATCATCCTCGCGAGGGCGCCTGGAGGGACCAGCCTCGTGAGGATCGTCCTCAGGGCAACGCCGGTCTTCCCCCGCTGCCGCCACCACCAAAAAGGAATGACGACCACCATCAAGACGAGGGGGCTGGGTGCTTCCAGGAGCCGCGTGCAATCGCCTGCATCTTGGGTGCAGCTCAGGCCCCAGCCTCGCAGCATATCTTCTAATAGTTTGCTCGTGAAGTGAATGCAGTCCTACCCAAGCTCGAGGACACACGCCCGCTCAGGTGGTCCCAGTGTGCCATCACCTTCAACTCGGCAGATCAACTCAAGTGCGCAGCCACCGCTGGCGCTCTCCCAATGCTTTGTTCACCAGCCTTCAGCAACGTGCAAGTTACCAAGACCCTCATCGACGGCGGCGCAGGGCTCGACGTCCTGTCCGTCGACACGCTCGACAACCTCCAAGTGCCATATGACCAGCTTCAGCCTACCAAGCCTTTCTCAGGAGTGACCTATGACTCCACCATACCGATAGGGCAAGTCCGCCTCCCTGTCACCTTTGGGGAACGCAAGAACTACCGCACCGAGCTCATCGACTTCGACGTCGTGCACATCCGTCTTCCATACAATGCCATCCTCGGGTATCCAGCCCCGGCCAAGTTCATGGCGGTGACACACCACGGCTACAATGTCCTCAAGATGCCAGGAAGCGGCGGAATCATCACAAAGCCGTGCAAAGAAAGAGATGCGGTGTGCTCCCTCGAGCGCGCCTTTCAAGCTGCAGCAATCGACGACCCCGACAGCAAGGGCGAGGGCCCTCCTGAGGCCCTCCCCAAGAAGAAGAAGCAGCTGCGGCGTGCAGGATCTCAGGAGGATGGCGTCGTAACTGGAACCTCGTCAGGATCAGCGCCCGCTCCAGGGGCGCCTCCCTCCATCGCATAGGAAGGCCCGCCCAGCGCCCTACTCGGGCAGGGCTCGGGGGCTCTCTCCTGGAGGGCCTCAGACCTTGCCAACGTCACGAGGGAGGCACTCGGGCACCACTTGGAGGCGTGCTTCGCGGCACGTTTCCCTCAGGAGAACACAGGGCAAGGAGCGCCCACCACTCAGGAGTTTAGGACCTGCAAGACGCACGGGCCATGCGCGGCGACCGCCACTCACGAGGCATAGCTCCCCATCCAGTCGAGGATGCGGGGCTGCACGTCTGCGTCGATGTACCAGGGCTCAACAGGGCAGCTTCTCAGGAGCTTTTCTGGCCTTCGCGCGTGGGCCAATGCGAGGGTCCACCACACAACTACGTTCGCATGCCTTTTGCCTTGTCGAGCGTGTCGTTCGTCTACCAGCGCAACTTGCTGTCGGATCTGGGGTTCTGGCAAAACCCTTAAGGTTCGAACTCTGGGGTGCACGCGAAGTTCTTTCCCTCCTACCGATCTACGCCCAAGCTCGCTAAGATCTCGCGGATGAACTCGAAGAACTCGCAACATAGAAAGACACGAGATTTATACTGGTTTGGGCCACCGTTGTGGTGTAATACCCTACTCTAGTGTAGTGGTGGTGGATTGCCCCTTGGGCTGATGAAGAACAATACAAGGCAAAGAACAGCCTCCTGAGGCTGAGGTGTTCTTGTGCTCTGCGGACTTGTGTGGGTGAGATGGCTCTGAATGAGTTATCCCCTACGGTGGTGGCTAGTTCTACTTATATAGGCCCTGGTCCTCTCCCCAAATATTGAGCGGGAAGGGAGCCAACAACGGCGGGCAAATTTGAAAGGGGACAGCTAGTACAAGTTATCCCGACAAAAGTGGTCTTCGCCTGCAAAAGGCTCTGGTGGTGACGCCGTCTTGGGCTCCATGGTGACCTCTATCTTGTCGTCCCGCCGGTCTTGGTCTCGCAGTAACCGACATGGAAACCTTTGCTCGATGCCTCGGTATTCGCTACTGCGGCTCGCTTCCTTAGCACCAAAGAGGAAACAAGGATGCTGCGTGCGCTGGTGCCTGCCTGGCGCCCGCCTGGTGTCGGTTGTCATGGCTTACATCACTAGAGCCTCGCGAGGTTTGCCCCAAATTGATATCTCCGCTCCTCGCGAGGCTGCCTGGAGAGGCCGCTCCTGAGGAGGTCTTGCATCGTCCGCCTCGCGAGGCTTGGCCCCTTGCGAGGGTCTTTAATGCCTTGTTGATGAAGATGGGCCGTACGAGCCTGCTAGCAAAGCCACGCCGTGGGCTGCACGCAGGCAAGTCTGGGGACCCCCGTTCCCAGAATGTCAACAGTAGCCCCCGGGCCCAAGGTGCGCCCGGGCTTGGCTTCGCGGTGAAGCCAAGGGCCAAGCGCCTAGCGCCGCAGTCCCCAAAAGCCTGTAGCCTCGGTTGACGCGTGGCGGTTGATTGGACGTGGGCGTCTCCACTTCCCCACGGTGCCTCGGCAACTTCTCAATTTGACAAGTCCCTGCGGCATGCAAGGAAAACCATCATTACCTGTGATCATGGGAGGCACCGGTTGGCCTTCCTTCGCTATAAATGGGGGGGGGGGGGCGGAGCCCCTGTCGCTCATCCCTTCTCGGTTCACTCGCTTTTTCCTCCTTGGTCCACTCCAAGCAGCAATGATGCCCATCTGAAGGTTCTCCACTTAAGGGAAAGGAAAGGTCCCCCGCAATGATCCAGAGACGCTTCCGCCGAAGAAGAGGCCGGTTCACCACCGCGAAGAAGCAGCGATGCAGGTGGTGACAAGGCCTTGGTGCAAGCGGCCTCCTCCAGGGTACCCGCTACCCTTGTACGCCCGAGCTGAAGGCTCAGGAGGGCGGAGCGACGAGCGGCGCCGCCCGTGCTGCGCCCGTGGTCGCCGCGCAATGGAGATGCGTGCCGTTGCTCCTAGAATCCATGTCAAGGATTCCTCGCGCGAGCTTGTGCTATGAGCGCCGATGCCCCCAAGTTCTTGGATCCGCTTCTCGTGGTTCTTCTCCGACGTGATGCCACCAAGGGGGCCTCTCGAGCTCTGGCTGCAGCATCCCGACTGCGACGCTCCGGCGACCGGAGTAGAGATCAAAGCGGTCCCCAAGGCAAGATCTTCATGACCCGCGGCTGGGGCGAGGTTGCGTAGGTATGCCGTGCGGAAGGCACCCTCGCGATCCATTTTGAGTTTGACGGCGCCTCCACGCTCTTCTTCAAGGTCTTCGACACGGAAGGCCGCCGCCTGGAGTGTTGCCCTAGAGGGGAGCGTCAGGCTGATGCGTGCTCCGCTCATGGCTACTCCAGTGGCAGCAGCCTCTGGGAGTCTAGCGACTCTCCTGAGCCATACGAGACTCCAGAGACGAGCGACGACAGCTACGTGCCCCCAAGCTCCCATGAAAATGCAACTATCCCTAGGTGGTTTTGGTAATTCATAACAACATATAGCTCATTGAGCTAATGCTATTCCAAGACTATTATTTCAGGAAAGCTTAATGAGTGGCATGGCATGGATGATGACAGTGGATCCTCAAAATACTAAGGACAAAGGATTGGCTCAAGCTCAAAATCTCAAGACTCTTCATTTTACATTTTAGTGATCCAAGATCACATTGAGTCTATAGGAAAAGCCAATACTATCAAGAAGGGATGAGGTGTTGCTTAATGAGCCTTTTGCTTCATGTGCTTAGTGATATGCTCCAAAACCCTCAACTACTTTCCCACATAAACAAATGACCTAAACCTAAAGCCAAAATCGGTCACACCGATTCTTTCTATCCGGCGCCACCGATTCCAAAAGTCATAGAAACTATCACAAACCCTAAGCAAATCGGTCTTACCGATAGGGATCTCGGTCTCACCGAGATGGGGTTGCAATCTCTCGGTTTCCCTTCGTAACATTTTGGTCTAACCGAAGTGAGCGATCGGTCCCACCGAGATTGCAATGTAAACTCTCTGTTACCTTTTTGTAACATTTTGGTCTCACCGAAAAGAGGAAATCGGTCCCACTGAGTTTACCTAACCAACTCTCTGGAAAGCTTATTACCAAAATCGGTCCCACCGAGTTTGAGTAATCGGTCTCACCGAGATTACGTTATGCCCTAACCCTAGCCATATTGGTCTCACTGAGATGCATGTCAGTCCCACCGAAAATCACTAACGGTCACTAGGTTTACTAATTCAGTCCGACCGAGTTTAACGATTCGGTCCCACCGAGTTTGGTAAATTGTGTGTAACGGTAGATTTTGTGTGGAGGCTATAAATACCCCTCCACCTCCTCTTCATTCGTGGAGAGAGCCATCAGAACGAACCTACACTTCCAGCTTACCGTTTCTGAGAGAGAACCACCTACTCATGTGTTGAGGCCAAGATATTCCAATCCTATCATATGAATCTTGATCTCTAGCCTTCCTGTTGCTTTCCACTCAAACCCTCTTTCCACCAGATCCAAATCCTATGAGAGAGAGTTGAGTGTTGGGGAGACTATCATTTGAAGCACAAGAGCAAGGAGTTCATCATCAACACACCATTTGTTACTTCTTGGAGAGTGGTGTCTCCTAGATTGGCTAGGTGTCACTTGGGAGCCTCCGACAAGATTGTGGAGTTGAACCAGGAGTTTGTAAGGGCAAGGAGATCGCCTACTGTGAAGATCTACCACTAGTGAGGCAAGTCCTTCGTGGGCGATGGCCATGGTGGGATAGACAAGGTTGCTTCTTCATGGACCCTTCATGGGTGGAGCCCTCCGTGGACTCAAGGCAAGAGCTGCTACCCTTCGTGGGTTGAAGTCTCCATCAACGTGGATGTATGATAGCACCACCTATCGGAACCACGACAAAAACATCCGTGTCTCCAATTGCGTTTGAATCCTACAAACCCTTCCCCTTATATTCTTGCAAGTTGCATGCTTTATTTTCCGCTGCCTATATACTCTTTGCATGCTTGCTTGAATTGTGTGATGATTACTTGACTTGTCCTAAAATAGCTAAAATCTGCCAAACTATAAAATTGGGAAAATGTTAAGTTTTTATTGGTCAAGTAGTCTAATCACCCCCCCTCTAGACATACTTCAAGGTCCTACATCTCACCGTGCTCGGGACGGGGCTGCAACGTCTGGCTGCCGCCATTGCTGATCTGGATGAGGTTGGCGCTGGCCTCCCGTGGCCCACTATTGATGATGGCGTCAGCCGCGGGAGGGTGTAAATAGGCTTCCTCTTAGGTTCTCGTCTTTTGTTCCCTGCGAGGAACCAAGAAATGCCCCATGGGGGCGTGTAAGGATTTGTAATGCCTTTTGTGTATATATTCCCTGGTATGAAAATTCGCGAACGGATGTCCTGCTCAGGTTCGGTCTCCCCTTTCCAACCTTGTAACGGCATGTTGCTCTATGCTGACAGGTCCCGGTCCCCAGGCAGGCTGCAGCCGTCGCTGGTATGCCAGGTCGCGTTCCGTGGTCAAGGCCAGGAGGTGAGCGGCCCGAGGTCCAGTAAGAGCCCCTTAGGCGCGATGCTCAGGAGGTCCCCCTTAGCGCCCAAGCAGCTATGGTAAGGCAGGAAAGGGATGTGACATGGCCGCAAGAGGGATGCGGCAAGCGTAACGCCTAGGTTCCAACAACTTAGTTGTTCCGAGCTCGTGACTTATCTTGGCAGTTCGGGGCCGATTCTGGGCGCTGCGCCAGACCTGTGCGCAATCATCCGTAGCGTAGCCAGGTTAGGTCCTTACGGGTCCTGCCCCTTCCAAGGCTTTCCTTCGTGCTCTATGTTCTCAAGTCCCGGCCCTTGAGCGAGCTCAGCCGCCGCTGATATGCCAGGTCGCGATGTCATGGACAAGGCCAGGGGGTGAGGGCTGGAGAGCCAGTAAGAGCTCCTGAGTCACGATGATCAGGAGCCCCCCTTTTAACGTGCAAGCGGATTACTTGGAAGAGGTGGGAGCTAGCGGTGCTGCCTGGTGCTATCCTCATGAAATTCCTGCGAGCCAGCACAAGGAGAAACACAGTTTTGCCGATATGGTTCCAGTCTGCCGCTGGTTGCTCTATGAGGAGATGAAGACACTGAGGGCCTGGGGAGGTGACGTGCATGGGGCGTGCCGCGAGCAAGAGCTCGGCCGCTCAGGTTTGTCGACGTGGCAGGGACAGACCCATGCACCAGCGCCGTGCCTGTGTGAGGAGGCTCCGTGGGTGGCGACGATCAACCCGGTGGTAATCGGGCATGTGACAATCATAGGAAGATTAAGCATGGAAGGCAAATCAGCTTGGGTAAATGCAGAACATCCCACCGAGTCAGGCCCGAGCGGCGTGAGGATGATGCAGCCCGAGGGGCGCCCCCAACAGGGTAAACTAAAGACATAAGCAAAAGGGATACATGCCACAGGGACGGACCCACGCGGCCTGGGAATAATGTAGCCCGAGTGGCGCTCCCAGCTAAACGAACTTGGAAAATGTCACCTGGCTCTATTGACGAAGGAGAGTTGGGGCAGCTGAAGGTACGCGGGGAAGGAACGGCTCCACACAAGCCACCGGGGCCCTGAGCGTCAGGAAGCTCTGGGGGCTCAGGTGGTTACCTGAGGACCGTCTCCATGTCTGCCAGGACGGTGTGGTGCGTGGCCTCCTAAGCTGCCAGGACACGCCACATGTTGTGCTGATAGGCTGACGACACGCTCAATAGGCCAAAAGGCATGCGAACGTAGATGTGTGGTGGACCCTCGCAACGGCCCACGCGCGAAGGCCAGAAAAGCTCCTGAGATGCGGCCTTGTTGAGCCCTGGAACATCGATGCAGACGAGCAGCCCGGCATCCTTGCCTGGATGGGGAGATGCGCCTCGTGAGCGGTGGTCGCCGCGCATGGCCCTTGCGTCCTGCAGTTCCTGTGTGGTCCTGGTGATGAACTCCTGAGCGGTGGGCACTCCTTGCCCTGTATTCTTCTGAGGGAAACGTGCCGTGAAGCACGCCTCCAAGTGGTGCCCGAGCGCCTCCCTCGTGATGTTGGCAAGGTCTGAGGCCCTCCAGAAGAGAGCCCCCAAGCCCTGCCCGAGGAGGGCGCTGGGCGCGCCTTCCTATGCGATGGAGGGATGCGCCCTTGGAGCGGGCGCTGATCCTCATGAGGTTCCAGCCATTACGCCATCCTCCTGAGGTCCGGCATGGCGCAACTGCTTCTTCTTCTTGGGGATCGCCTCGGGAGGATCCTCGCTCTTGCTGTCGGGGTCGTCGATTGCGGCAGCTTGAAAGGCGTGCTCGAGGGAGCACACTGCATCTCTTTCCTCGCACAGGACCGTGATGATTCCGCCTCTCCCTGGCATCTTGAGGACATTGTAGCCATGGTGTGTTACCGCCATGAACTTGGCCAGGTCTGGGTACCCAAGGATGGCATTGTACGGTAGACGGATGTGCGCGACGTCAAAGTCGATGAGCTCGGTGCGGTAGTTCTTGCGTTCCCCAAAGGTGACAGGGAGGCTGACCTGCCCTATCGGTGTGGTGGAACCGTCGGTCACTTCTGAGAAAGGCTTGGTAGGCTGAAGCTGCTCATACGGCACTTGGAGGTTGTCGAACGTGTCGACGGATAGGACGTTGAGCCGCGCGCCGTGCCGGCGAGGGTCTTGCTAATCTTGCACATTGCCGATGGTCGTGAACAAAGCATCAGGAGGGTGCCAGCGGTGGCTGCGCACTTGAGCTGATCTGCCGAGTTGAACGTGATGGCGCACTGGGACCACCTGAGCGGGCGCGTGGCCTCGAGCTTGGGGAGGACTGCATTCACCTCACGAGCGAACTGTTTGAAGATGCGCTGAGAGGCTAGGGCCTGAGCGCCGCCCAAGATGCAGGCGATAGCACGTAGCTCCTGGAAGCCCCCAGCCCCTCGTCTTGATGGTGGTCGTCGTTCCTTCTTGGTGGCGGCGGCAATGGGGGAAGATCGGTGTTGCCCGGAGGACGATCCTCACGAGGCTGGTCCCTCCAGGCGCCCTCGCGAGGATGATCTTGCCAGCGGTCCTCGCGAGGCCTACCGCGCCATTCCTGGCGCGGGCCACGGTCGTCCCAGCGTCCGCCTCCACGTCCTCCTCCTCGGCCGTAGCCCCGGCCGCTGCGCTCGGGGCGCCGGCCGAAGCGTCCCTCGCGAATGGCTCTGAGTTTTTGCCAGTCGCTGGTGTTGTGGGTGTTGAGGTTGTGGAAGGCGCAGAACGGTCGGCTGCCCTTGGATGACTCAGGCTGGTCCCTACCTTTCTTGGTATCCGGTTCCGTGGCGAGCACGGATGCTTCCTTGCACTTCACGTCCTTGGCCTTGGCCTTCTTCTCCTCTGTGCCCGCAGCTGGCAGCTCGAGGAGGGAGAGGCGCCCCTCCTCAGCTCTTGTGCACTTGGTCGCCAGGTTGAACAGCTACTGACATGTGCACAGCTCCTTGTGGATAGTGAGCTCCTCCTTCATCTTGATGTCGCGGACGCCGTCAGAGAACGCAGAGATGATGGCCTCGTCCGTGACCTTGGGGATCTTGAAGCGAGTGTTATTAAAGTGCTGGATGTACTTCTGGAGGGTCACTCCTGGTTGTTGCTTGATGCAGCGCAGGTCACCCACGGCCGGAGGGCGGTCGCGAGTGCCCTGGAAGTTGGCGACGAAGCGGTCGCACATCTTGTCCCAGGAGGAGATCAAGCTCTGAGGCGGGTTCAGGGGCCACGAATGGGCGTCGTCCTTGAGCGCCACTGGGAACCAGTTTGCCATGATTTTCTCGTCGCTGTTGGCCGCCTCGATGCTCAGCTTGTAGAGCTGCAAGAACTCCGCGGGCGTCGGCGGTGCCGTCGTAGCAAGGAGGCAGATCCGGCTTTAACTTGCCTGACCAGGCAATGCTATGCAGCTTGGGGGTGATGTCGCGGCAGCCGGCCGTGGTCGCCGGGGCCCATCTCGGCGGTGGAGCTTGGTCTTGATGAGGTCCGCGCGCCGCCACCGCAGGTAGTGCGCGGTCTTGGCGAGGTGGCGCCGGGAGCGCAGGTGCATCTTCTCGTGGCCGAGAAATTTCTTGGCAGGGCACCGGGCGTGGTGGGTCACGCCGTGGGGCCGCGCGCCTTGGTGCCAAGGTACCATCTTGGGGAAGAGGTGGTGGAGACGCTCTATTAGCCACGTCGCCCGTGGCCTGCGGAGGGCGTGGCAGAGAGAGGGACAGCGCCGGGGAGCCCCCTGCGGCGCGGACAAGCTCGGCGACGCGGTCGAGCCTGTCCTTGTAAAGGTCGTCGACCGGGCGGTAGCGCAGGAGCTCGTTCGCCATGAGGAGCGTGGCCTGCGTGTCCATGGGAGTGCGACGTGCGTGGGACGAGGAACCGGCCGGGGTCAGTGATGGAGTGGCGGTGCGGCCGTCCTTCCGCATCGATGGGTGTAGCGAGGACGCTTGCTGCTCGTTCCCCGCCAGGCCAGTGGCGGCGTTGGCGCCAGGAGACGGAGAACGACGAGGTGGGCAACCGATGGGAGCCGTCTGAGCAACGCGGGCGAGGAGGGCAGCCCGGCGCTCAGCATGAGCACGGCAACCGTCCGCCATGGAGACGACGGAGCGACGGATCAACGGAATGGAAGCTACGGCACACCCCTACCTGGTGCGCCAAATGTCGGATCTAGGGTTCTGGAAAAACCCTTAAGGTTCGAACTCTGGGGTGCGCGCGAACTTCTTTCTGTCAGGACCCCGATTCCAAGTCACATCGATCTAGCCGGTAACACCTCATATCACTTTGCGGCCTCACGCACGGTATTCCCACGGGTGTCGCCTTACCATGGCCCGGGACAGTTTGCGCCTTTTGGTTCACGTATATGATAGTGTCGCTAGCATTCATATAATAGAGAACCCGGGCCGACATGACTAGTCGTGAACCCAAAGCGGCCCTAACCCATGGGGACAGGCATACATGAATCACATCGAGCATGTCGGTCAGCAGCGTGTGAATCCGGGCTGTAGCACTGGGCTAACAGGACTCCGGGAACCCGGGCTGTAGCAGGCTAGGCAGGACTCCGGATGTCACCGTGTGACATTTCCCGAAGGCGATGTACACAGAACGAAGTGAAACACATGCCGCCACCAAGTGTCCAGAGCAAAGAGTGCTTTGGGCCAATAGGACTCAAAGTGAACCGGTCAGAAGCGGACTACTATCGCCAGAAGCACTAGACTACATTTCCCCATATGAGAGGTTGCCAAGGATAAACAACTAGATCAGCCGGATCCCACACATACCAAGCATTTCAAACATACACACAATATGCTCAATGTGTGTAAATACAACATGGCATCACAACATAACTCTACGACTCAAATATTTATTCATTAGGCTCCGAGGAGCGAGGATATTACAAACATGGGTCTCATGACCCAACATTCAGAGCATACAAGTCAAAGCACAAGCGGAAGCTAAACATGTCTGAGTAGAGTCAACTATAAATGAAAAAGGCTGAGAAGCCTGACTATCTATCAGATCCTGCTGAGGGCACAAGATCGTAGCTGAGGTAACAAGCTAAACGTCGAAGTCCACGCGGAACTACTAGCAAGACTGACGTCTCTCTGCAAAACATAAAATAAGCAAACATGAGTACAAATGTACTCGGCAAGACTTACATCGTAACTAACTACATATGCATCATTATCAACATAGGGGTGGTGGAGTTTGACCGCAGCAAGCCAGCTTTGACTCGGTGGCTATCCTAAACTACGAATCGCAAGTAACTCTTTTGAGGTGGCACACGAGTCCACATATTCACCATATCAATTCACCACTATGGATCCACTCCGCCTCCCTACGAGAACGCCCATCCATAGCACTCACGCTTATCTTGGCGATTTTAGAGTATCCACTTTCTCTTGTCTATGAACCGATATAGGCAACCCAGAAGTCCTTTACATCATGACACGGCTATTCAATAGATCATATTAACCCTGCAGGGTGTACTTCTTCACACACGCCTCGCCACTTACCACCATGTACACGCCGTATCTCGGCAACCTTCAAGCGGAAGCATGGAGAGGTAGTCGGCCACAACCAGACTAACCACACAAGTCTCTAGTCCAGGTTTATCGCCTATTCGGTTCCATCCGCAAGGAGATCCGCCGGGTGTCGCCACGACCCCAAACGATGTGTGCAGGGTTCCCGAGACACCATACGGGCGCTTTCGGTACACCGGGCCAGGTGTATCTACCGCATCATAGCCCACCCCTAGGGTCACGCCACGCACGGCCTCCAACACATATCCTACAAACACCGTAAACTAGTTGCAACTCCCCGGACAGAGATTGAGGCGATTAATAAGCCGAGAGGGGCCGAAAGTTACCGAACCCAATGTGTGGTAGTAACTGCTTCATGGATCACAAACACGTAACTCGGTTCTCGAGGACGGCTGCAATGAGACAACCCACCATGTACTCCTACATGGCCTCTCACCGCTACTCTTGACCAAACCGTGTTCACACACTTAGCTTACACACAAGAGGACATGTTCACACACCTCGATTCATCCTCGATGAATCGGACCTGACTCAACTCTAAGCAAGAGCAGTGCATGACAAACAAGCATGAATGAGTAGGCACAACAGGGCTCAAACAAGTCCTACTCATGCTAGTGGGTTTCATCTATTTACTGTGGAATGGCAGGTCATGCAGAGGATAAAGGGGTTCAGCTACCGCAGCAAGTAACAGATAAATCGTTGTTGTCCTAATGCAGTAAAAGAGAGCAGGAGCGAGAGAGTGGGATTGTATCGGAATGAACAAGGGGTTTTTTCTTGCCTGGCACTTCTGAAGACAATATAGTTCTTCATCGGTGTCATCGAACTCATCATCGGTACATCGTCTACTGAGAGGGGACAAACACCGGCCACACAGAAGGAAACACCATCAATGCAATGCACAATATGATGCATGAACATGACATGGCAATATGATGTGGTTTGAGCTAATACAACTAGCAGTATTGTGTTAAATGAAGTTGGTTTGAACCCTAGGTTCAAATTCAAACTTCATATGTGAAATTCAAATGCCGTTTAATTGATTTGTGCTAAACAGCAGCTATAAGTTGTTCTAACATGCATGAAAATGGTACAGATGGATAGATTGGATTTTTTCTGATCATTTTTCATATATAATTTGTTTGATTTGGAGTTACGATTGAATTTCTATAATATTTTGAAGTTTGCAACATTTTCTGGAATTTCCTGGATAAACTTAAATCCAAAAAATGCTTTACTGCATCAGCATGACATAGGTGACGTCAGCAGGTCAACTGGGTCGGCCAGGTCAAACCTGACCAGTGGGGTCCACTAGTCAGTGGCCGGGGCTGGTTAGTGTCGCTGACATGTGGGCCCAGTCGACAGCCATGTCAGCTTGGTCAAAGCTGACGCGTGGTTCCCGTTGGGTTATAACTAATCTAAGCAGAAATAATACTGGAGTTAATTAGGGCGTCGGACCCATCTGTCATTGGCTTAGGGGGTTGTTTAGTGGGGGATTAGCTGCTAAATGCTCGGCCACGTCAGCTCGCCGGAGTTCAGCCGGCGGTGACCCCAAAACACGGCGGAGGGTTGCCGGAGTGACGCTACGTGCGGTGTTAGGCCAAGCCAAGGACACCAGAGGGTTGCCCTTGATCGCGCGCATCCAGGGGAGGCACGCGGGAGGGCGCGGGATGGCCGCAGCTTGCCGGAACGAGCTCGCGGCGGCGGCCGGCGTTCGGGCTGGGGCAGGGACGCGGCTGCAGCGCTCGGGCGAGCAAGCGGAGTGGAGAGGCATCCACCTCGAGGCGCCAGGAGCGTGTCAAGGCGCCTCGAGCGAAGCGTGAGAGGCTCGAGCTGGCTCACGGCCATGGCGGACGGCGGCCTCGGGTGACCTCGGGCTACGGGCTAGAGGGCAGGAGCAAGCCGGGGGCAGAGGTGAACGCCAAGAGCTCACCGCGAGCATGATGGGAAGGTCAAGGGCATGCTGGGAGGTCCGGAGGCGACATTTAAATCACGGCGGGCGATCTCGGTTGCCCGAGGAGGAAGACGACGACGCCGAGGGCGCGCAGCGCTTCCGGCTCATGTGGCTTGGTGGGGTTGACGGGGACGGAGTGGCGGATCTCTGGAGCATGTTGGATGGGCGAGGGAGGGCCGGTGGGCACGGCTATGGCGAGCAGCGGCGACGGCGGCTCTCGGGCGCGTGCGAGAAGAGAGCCAGGGGGGATAAGCTCGGGGAGAGAGTGGAGGGGTTCCAGGGGGGTCGGGGAGATGACGTGGAGGTCGTCCAGGCGTCCAGGGGCACGGGCGGCAAGCAGGTGGTGGCCGGGGCTGCGTGGGCGCTCGCCACGCACCTGTTTGTCCTCCTGGCAGAGGAGGAAGGCGACAGGGGCGGCTGGGGCTGGGCCGCACAAATACCGGACTAGCACGGGAGCTGGGCGGTTGGTGGCGCTGGTAAGTTGCATAGGTAATTCCCTCTCTCTCCTTTTATTTCCGTTTTCTATTTTCTGTCTTTGTTTTCTTTTTGGATTTAGTAAAATACTAAACCATTTTATAAAATCCTGAAATAAATTGTTGGCACTGTTGAAATGTTTTTTAACAGCCCTCAACCATTTTCCGAATTATTTGGGCAATTAAAATATTGATAGTAATTAAATGCCCAAATGCAAATACTTTATGGATTAATTCAAAAATCCAGAATGGCCTAGAAAAATGTGCACCATTTTTTGGGCAGAGGTTCTGGACCAATCAAAATGATGAACTTTTTCCAAAGGCATTTTGGGTTCATTGAAAATATTTTGAGGTTGAACCTATTTGGTTTATTCTGGTGCTACGGTTTAGTCATCCCCACTTCAAAATTTCCTTTGAAATCAAACATGATGCATGGATGCAGATGCCACTAATTACATCCAAATCTGGGGCTGTGACAACTCACCCCCACTAAACAAGAATATCGTCCCGAGATTCAAGACGTGAGGTAAGAAGACAGAGGCAGATCTCTGGAGCATGTTGGATGGGCGAGGGAGGGCCGGTGGGCACGACTATGGCGAGCGGCACCGACGACGGCTCTCGGGCGCGTGCGAGAAGAGAGCCAGGGGGGATAAGCTCGGGAAGAGAGTGGAGGGGTTCCAGGGGGGTCGGGGAGACGACGTGGAGGTCGTACAGGCGTCCAGGGGCACGGGCGGCAAGCAGGTGGTGGCCGGGGCTGCGTCGGCGCTCGCCACGCACTGCTTGTCCTCCCGGGCAGAGGAGGAAGGCGGCTGTGGGGCGGCCAAGTGGCTGGGTCAAGACAGCCACTGACCAAAGACGGGGAGCTGGGTCGGTTGGTGGCGCCAGGTAAGTTGCATAGGTAATTCCCTCTCTCCTTTTATTTCTGTTTTCTATTTTCTGTCTTTGTTTTCTTTTTGGATTTAGTAAAATACTAAACCACTTTATAAAATCCTGAAATAAATTGTTGGCACTGTTGAAATGTTTTTCAACAGCCCTCAACCATTTTCAGAATTATTTGGGCAATTAAAATATTTATAGTAATTAAATGCCCAAATGCAAATACTTTATGGATTAATTCAAAAATCCAGAATGGCCTAGAAAAATGTGCACCATTTTTTGGGCAGAGGTTCTGGACCAATCAAAAATGATGAACTTTTCCAAAGGCATTTTGGGTTCATTGAAAATATTTTGAGGTTGAACCTATTTGGTTTATTCTGGTGCTAGGGTTTAGTCATCCCCACTTCAAAATTTCCTTTGAAATCAAACATGATGCATGGATGCAGATGCCACTAATTACAACCAAATCTGGGGCTGTGACAACTCACCCCCACTAAACAAGAATCTCATCCCGAGATTCAAGACGTGAGGTAAGAAGACAGAGGGGCACAAGACCAACACAAACTTCACGATCCAACTGTCCTTCTCAAGATGTTGATTCATTGCTTCATATTGATCTTGACGTCTTTGCTTTCTAGATCTTCATCCAACTCGATGACATTAGAAAGAAACTCTATCGGAAAGGATCATTGAAACTCTCCATACCAGGCTAAGGCAATTCACAATGATCGTTTGAAAAGGGTTCAGGAAAATGGCATACTCAGTTCGGAAAGGAAAACTATGCTTATAAAACAACTCGGCAAACAGGAGGCACATTCCAATTGATACCGAGGGTATAACCTAGTGACTGAGTGTGCTCTCAAGAACTTGAGCATTTCCATGGTCATCAAGGTTTCACCAACATCCGTGCCGAGGATCCTGGCAACACCTCTTACTACCATGATGAATAGAGATGGATGATGCGGATACAAAGGAAGATAACACCTTCTCAGACTTCCCCTTAGCGAGGCCAAGAGAACGAAATCTGGATGATCGGATCGAGAGACATTTAGCACTCCGCTTCTAATGTTCTCCTTGATGTTCTAGCTACCACGGTCATGTTTAAAAGCATCAACGTGGCCATCAAGTAAAGGTCGGACTTCGGAAGCACAAAATCCATAAGGATCAACTTGTGGAATAAGTCATACCAAATCCTCATGGAGAAGGGTTGAATTGCTTGTTCAAGATACTACAATAATAGATCTTCCGGCTAGGTGTGTCGGCCAGAACATCAACCTCGTCGGGACCTACATCATAGATCTTGGAGAAGTTCCAACCATCATATCTGCCTGAGATTCAGATCTGGTTGGTAACAGAATATTTCAGACATCATGTCTTGAAAAGAAAATTTGCAACACAAACCGACGAGATGTCGTTGCGGAATTCTTGGGAAATGAACTGCGATAGCAAGCTCTAAAACATGAGCTGGTTCTGCTACAAACCTGTGAACACGCTGTCCAAGACAAGCATGACCACATAGTAGTCTTACAACAAAACACTATCGAGTTCCGGAGGGAATCATTAGCGAGGGTAGCGAAGTCCTAGCATAAGTCATGATTCTTAAGAAGGAACTTCTTCACCTTGAACAAATCAATTAGTGGCTTGGTGTGCTAGGAACACATATGGAGTGGAGGTAATTAATCTACCAAACCGTAGAATACTTCGCACGTATGCATGACTGACTTGGGATGATTCCAAGGGAAACAAAATAAACCTTGCTCAAATTTATGGCGGCAACTTACACCTAATGCACGTGAACTTGGAGAAAGTCACTTCTTTCATCCAAGCATAAGCTTCATGAACGGAACACGAAGGCATTGCTTACAAAGTTTCCAACACTAGGTTGATGTTCAACATGAGTCATGGGGGAGACAAAATGCTGCTGATGGGCTCAACAACAACTCATCGGAACTTCCATATCACTGGACTTCCACCATCGCGTGAACACGGTGATAGCATTGATCAGACAAAAAGATGTAATGGTGTATGCTCGAGGGATCAACCACGAGTAAGACAACATTACGAACATCGTTGGTTCTGATTTGACTTGACAATAGCCCATACTCAAGTCAAAGTTTTGACAAGGCAATAGATCCAACAATTGATCACGAGGACCAATCAATGGAGATATCATCTTTCTTGAACACACACACGCACAGAAGATATCCCTTAGAGATGAACTAAGTTAAACAAAGCTTTATCTTCCAACTCTCCAAGTTGTTGTCTAGCTCAACCAACTAGCTCAGGGATATCCAACACAGATTCTTGGAGAATGGGTGGTTTAGAGGAAAACCAATATGATCACGAACTCAACATAGCGGTCAGGTGACAACCTGGTAACACTTCCGAGAAGATTTTCGGAACATCACGAACCACCGATATGTCTCTAAGCTCGAGAACAATCTTGCTTTTCAAGGCAAGATGATATGATCAAAAGAGTGAGGGATTGACCCAATCCTAACTCATTGATCGAAGAGTGCAACAGAAATAAGGACTAGGTAGCATGATCAATCTTAGGATGATGATTCAATAACCAACACACTAAGAATGAGAATATTGTCCATTTACTACCAAGCAATGAGGTTGCTAGGAGTATCGATTTCACACACCACAATTCACTTGTCGGCATTCCGGTTACAACAACACGGGAGCCGAGAAATGAATAATGAGGACGAGAAGTATCACTGTATCAAGAGTTCATACAATGGTGTGCAATTCCCATGATATTCTTGATATAAATATAGTAATACTCTAGGGTAGAATAGAACAAGAGCTAGATTAGCATTTCGATCTGCGGAACACAACTGCTTTGACCCAATCCTGGATATGGATGAGGTACTGGAGTTTGTTTCTCCTAGTCATTCCGGAATAGATTGGCTTGACGGACCACAAGGATAATAGGCATCGATGAATGAAGGCACGCATACTCTTGACTATCAATTGATAGATGAAGGTCAGAAGACAACTAAAGAGAACAAGCTCAAAGGAACATATAATTTTCTGAGTTGTGGATGCATATGTTAGTATGTCGAATCAAGTTCAACAGGTTTCTTCCGGATAACCCATGCAGAGAGGTAGGACTGGCAAAGTCACAATTATGAATGGAGAACTCCTCAAGAGTACTCTGATGGTGATCTTTTGGTTAAAATAACTTCTACCTTAATGGTTCATGGTATGTGGAAGAAGGAAATACCACGGACCTCGAGGACTATCGCAAAGTTACTAATATCCTAAAGGAACTAGCAAACACTATCAACAGAAGGTAAGTAGAGTGAATCTTGGGTCAAGAACCCAGGAGTAGAATACCTACTAACTAATAACATCACGGGATGCTTTCGAGAATGATGGCCGTAATCATCACACCGGGAACACAAAACATGGCTAGATTACTAGGTGACTCCCTAAAACCCCCTAGGGTCATAATACGAACTCCAACATATATGTCGAGGCAATAGAGTACCTCAACTCACCGATTAGTGTGCTTAATCTGGCCCAAAAGGACATCAGGAAAGGGAAGAAAGGATTTGCAAATGCATCAGACTATTTAGAGACCTGAGATGACCCGGACAGCATAACGGCTGTAAATGCTCAAAAAGATTTGAGACATCATGCAAAATGGTGGCATAACCACTCTACAACATCATAACAAGATTCCGAGATCAACAGTTAACATACAGAAATAGTAGAAACTGAACTGGGGCGTAAAACCAACAATCTTAAAGGTCTATGGATTAGTAACACGTCATCCTAACAGATAGATGAGAAGCCTAGTTCTTAAACCCCATAGAAGAGAAGAGGATGACTCAGATAAGAAGGCCATGAGGTATAAGGAGTGAAAAGAGCCTTACGTTCCCTTCCACAATCAATTCCCTTACATAACTAAAGCATTTCTAGACACAACTTCGACCGGTTTGGCTTGGTAACCCTACAGGCAGTCAGGCTCTGATACCAAAGCTGTCAGGACCCCGATTCCAAGTCACATCGATCTAGACGGTAACACCTCATATCACTTTGCGGCCTCATGCACGGTATTCCCACGGGTGTCGCCTTACCATGGCCTGGGACCGCTTACGCCTTTTGGCTCACGATATGATAGTGTCGCTAGCACCCATATGACAGAGAACCCGGGCCGACATGACTAGTCGTGAACCCAAAGCGGCCCTAACCCATGGGGGACAGGCATACATGAATCACATCGAGCATGTCGGTCGGCCAGTGTGAATCCGGGCTGTAGCATCGGGCTAACAGGACTCGGGAACCCGGGCTGTAGCAGGCTAGGCAGACTCGGATGTCATCAAGCGTGACATTTCAAGGGAAAGACACAGAACGAAGTGAAACACATGTCGCCAGTCAAGTGTCCAGAAAGCAGTAGTGCTGGGCTAGCGGTGACTCGGTGAACTGGCCAGAAGCGGACTACTATCGCTCAGAAGCACTAGACTACATTTCCCCATATGAGAGGCTGCCAAGGATAAACAACTAGATTGTCGGATCCCACACATACCAAGCATTTCAAACATACACACAATATGCTCAATATGTGTAAATACAACATGGCATCACAACATAACTCTACGACTCAAATATTTATTCATTAGGCTCCGAGGAGCGAGGATATTACAAACATGGGTCTCATGACCCAACATTCAGAGCATGCAAGTCAAAGCACAAGCGGAAGCTAAACATGTCTGAGTACACACAACTATAAATGAAAAAGGCTGAGAAGCCCGAGTATCTATCAGATCCTGCTGAGGGCACAAGATCGTAGCTGAGGTAACAAGCTAAACGTCGAAGTCCACGCGGAACTACTAGCAAGACTGACGTCTCTCTGCAAAACATAAAATAAGCAAACATGAGTACAAATGTACTCAGCAAGACTTACATCAGAACTAACTACATATGCATCATTATCAACAAAGGGGTGGTGGAGCCTGATCGCAGCAAGCCAGCTTTGACTCGGTGGCTATCCTAAACTACGATCGCAAGTAACTCTTTTGAGGTGGCGCATTACGAGTCCACATATCCACCATATCAATACACCACTATGGATCCGCCACGCCTCCCTCACGAGAACGCCATCCATAGCACTCACGCTATCTTGGCGATTTTAGAGTATCCACTTTCTCTTGTCTATGAACTGATATAGGCAACCCGTAAGTCCTTTACCGCATGGACACGACTATTCGAATAGATCATATTGACCCTGCAGGGTGTACTTCTTCACACACGCCTCGCCACTTACCACCATGTACACGTCAGGTATCTCGGCAACCTTCAAGCGGAACCCTGGCGAGGGAGTCGGCCACGACCTGACTAACCACACAAGTCTCTAGTCCAGGTTTATCGCATATTCGGGTTCCATCCGCAAGGAGATCCGGCCGAGGTGTCGCTCACGGCCCCAAACGATGTGTGCAGGGTTCTCGAGACACCATATGGGCGCTCGGTACACCAAGCCATGGTGTATCTACCGCATCATAGCCCACCCCTAGGGTCAGCGCTACGCACGGCCTCCAACACATATCCTACAAACACCAGAAACTAGTTGCAACTCCTGGACAGAGATCGAGGCGATTAATAAGCCGAGAGGGGCCGAGTTACGGAACCCAATGTGTGGTAGTAACTGTTTCATGGATCACAAACACGTAACTCGGCCTCGAGGACGGCTGCAATGAGACAACCCACCATGTACTCCTACATGGCCTCTCACCGCTACCTTTACCAAATCGTGTTCACACACTTAGCTCACACACAAGAGGACATGTTCACACACCTCCGATTCATCC
Source organism: Aegilops bicornis (assembly GCA_021605145.1). NCBI lineage: Eukaryota > Viridiplantae > Streptophyta > Magnoliopsida > Poales > Poaceae > Aegilops > Aegilops bicornis. The sequence goes on from CM038670.1 coordinate 346,647,786, forward strand.
TCGATGAATCAGACCTGACTCAACTCTAAGCAAAGAGTGTGCATGACAAACAAGCATGCATGAGTAGGCACAACAGGGCTCAAACAAGTCCTACTCATGCTACTTGGGTTTCATCTATTTACCGTGGAATGACAGGTCATGCAGAGGATAAAGGGGTTCAGCTACCGCAGCAAGTAATGTATAAATCGTTGTTGTCCTAATGCAGTAAAAGAGAGCAGGAGCGAGAGAGTGGGATTGTATCAGAATGAACAAGGGCGTTTTGCTTGCCTGGCACTTCTGAAGACAATATAGTTCTCATCGGTGTCATCGAACTCATTGTCGGTACATCGTCTACTGAGAGGGGACAAACACCGGCAACACAGAAGGAAACACCATCAATGCAATGCACAATATGATGCATGATCATGACATGGCAATATGATGTGGTTTGAGCTAATACAACTAGCAGCAAGTTAAATGAAGTTGGTTTGAACCCTAGGTTCAAATTCAAACTTCATATGTGAAATTCAAATGCCATTTAATTGATTTGTGCTAAACAGCAGCTATAAGTTGTTCTAACATGCATGAAAATGGTAGATATGGATAGATTGGATTTTTCTGATCATTTTTCATATATAATTTGTTAGATTTGGAGTTACGATTGAATTTCTAAGAATTTTTGAAGTTTGCAACATTTTCTGGAATTTCCTGGATAAACTTAAATCCAGAAAATGCTTTACTGCGTCAGCATGACATAGGTGACGTCAGCAGGTCAACTGGGTCGACCAGGTCAAACCTGACCAGTGGGGTCCACTGGTCAGTGGCCGTGGCTGGTTAGTGTCGCTGACATGTGGGCCTGGGCCAACAGCCACGCCGCTTTGGTCAAAGCTGACGCATGGGTCCCGTTGGGTTATAACTAATCTAAGCAGAAATAATACTGGAGTTAATTAGGGCGTCAGACCCATCTGTCATTGGCTCAGGGGGTTGTTGAGTGGGGGATTAGCTGCTAAATGCTCGGCCACGTCAGCTCGCCGGAGTTCAGCCGGCGGCGACCCCAAAACACGGCGGAGGGTTGCCGGAGTGACGCTATGTGCGGTGTTGGGCCAAGCCAAGGACACCAGAGGGTTGCCCTTGATCGCGCGCATCCAGGGGATGGCCGGAGCTCGCCGGAACGAGCTCGCGGCGGCGGCCGGGCGCCGGCCGGGGCAGGACGCTGCTGCAGCGCCGGGCGAAGCAAGCAGAGTGGAGAGGCATCTTCCGGAGGCGCGGAGCGTGTCGCTGCCCCTCAAGCGGCAGGAGAGGCTCGAGTTAGGCTCGCCGGCCATGGCGGACGGCGGCCTCGGGTGACCTCGGGGCTATGGCTAGAGGGCGGGAGCAAGCAGGGGGGGCAGAGGGGAAACGCCCAGTAGCTCGCCGCGAGCACGATGGGAAGGTTAGTGGGCGCGGGGGAGGTCCGGAGGCGACGAAATCACGGCGGCGATCTCGGTTGCCCGAGGAGGAAGACAACGACGTTGAGGGCGTTGCAGCGCTTCCCGGCTCGTGTGGCTCGGTGGGGTTGACGGGGACAGAGTGACGGATCTCTGGAGCATGTTGGATGGGCGAGGGAGGGCCGGTGGGCACGGCTATGGTGAGCGGCGGTGACGGCGGCTCTTGGGCACGTGCGAGGAGAGAGCCAGGGGGGAGAAGCTCGGGGAGAGAGTGGAGGGGTTCCAGGGGGGTCGGGGAGACGACATGGAGGTCGTCCAGGCGTCCAGGGGCACGGGCGGCAAGCAGGTGGTGGCCGGGCTGCGCCGGGCGCTCGCCACGCACCTGTTTGTCCTCCTGGCAGAGGAGGAAGGCGACAGGGGGGCGGCCAGTGGGCTGGGCCGCACAGCGCTGGACCAGCACGGGGGAGCTGGGCCGGTTGGTGGCGCCAGGTAAGTTGCATAGGTAATTCCCTCTCTCTCCTTTTATTTCTGTTTTCTATTTTCTGTCTTTGTTTTCTTGTTGGATTTAGTAAAATACTAAACCACTTTATAAAATCCTGAAATAAATTGTGGGCACTGTGGAAATGTTTTTCAACAGCCCTCAACCATTTTCAGAATTATTTGGGTAATTAAAATATTTATAGTAATTAAATGCCCAAATGCAAATACTTTATGGATTAATTCAAAAATCCAGAATGGCCTAGAAAAATGTGCACCATTTTTTTGGCAGAGGTTCTGGACCAATAAAAAATGATGAACTTTTCCAAAGGCATTTTGGGTTTGAAAATATTTTGAGGTTGAACCTATTTGGTTTATTCTGGTGCTAGGGTTTAGTCATCCCCACTTCAAAATTTCCTTTGAAATCAAACATGATGCATGGATGCAGATGCCACTAATTACAACCAAATATGGGGTTGTGACACTTTCCTTCCTACCGATCTACACCCAAGATCGCTAAGATCTCGCGGACGAACTCGATGAACTCGCAATATAGAAAGACAGGAGATTTATACTGGTTCGGGCCACTGTTGTGGTGTAATACCCTACTCCAGTGTGGTGGTGGTGGATTGCCTCTTGGGCTGATGAAGAATAGTACAAGGGGAAGAACAGCCTCCTGAGGTTGAGGTGTTCTTTTGCTCTGCGGACTTGTGTGGGTGAGATGGCTTTGAATGAGTTATCCCCTACGGTGGTGGCTAGTTCTACTTATATAGGCCCTGGTCCTCTCCCCAAATATTTAGCGGGAAGGGAGCCAACAACGGCGGGAAAATTTGAAAGGGGACAACTAGTACAAGCTATCCTGGCAAAAGTGGTCTTCGCCTGCAAAATGCTCTGGTGGTGACGCCGTCTTGGGCTCCATGGTGACCTCCGTCTTGCCGTCCTGCTGGTCTTGGTCTCGTTGCACCGATATGGAAACCTTTGCCTGATGCCTCGGTACTCCGCGCCTGCGCCTGCTTCCTTAGCACCAAAGAGGAAACATGGATGCTGCACGCGCTGACGCCCGCCTGGTGTCGGTCGTCACGGCTCACGTCACTAGAGCCTCGCAAGGTTTGCCCCGCGTCGGAGTAGTTGACAACGGGTACCCCGAAGACGGCAAGACAATATTTCAAGGCATCGGGGCTAGCAAATCCCTCACCCGACCGCCCGCCCGCTGCTCCCGTCTGATCGCTTCCGCTCCGCCGCCGGGTTGCTCACCGGCTGCCGGCTGACCGACTGCGCCAACCAGCCGGCTGCCGACTGCAGCCCGACCCGACACCGACAAGACTCCGACGAGACGGCCATACCGCGGACGAGACAGCTGTACCGCGACGCCATCATGTACAGTGTCACTTGTCCCTGGGCACTATTCATGAAGTGACCCAGGAGACAAGCATGACATGCACCATGCCTTACCCATGCCCACTACCAAGCTTACATCCTAAGCTGCCCTCTCCAATATAAAGGGGCACACATCCATCCATCTAGGGGATGGACTCACGCACACACACAAGCAAATAGCTAGCAAGCTAGCTAGCTATTCATCCATCCACCCACAGCTAAGCACATACTTATGCTCATATGCATATACGAGACCGGATGCCAGATGCCTATGGCACCGACCTCAGATACAGCTCCAGGAGCACCCTCTACTAGATATATCAGATACACTCAGACATGCAGTAGTAGGAGTATTATCTCTCCGGAGAGCTCCGAAGCTGGGTAAACCACCGCGTGCTACTCGCATACCCGCTCCCGGTCCTATCAGCAGCAGTCTTACCCTCACACTAAGCCCTTGTGGCATCTGTCGACTCGCAAGCCCCCCGTGAGAATACCACAACAGTTGGCACCCACCGTGGCGTGGTACTTTGCTACCACACTGCCACTGGTTTCGCAGTCCGGGCGGGACCATCTTCGTCATCATCACCGGGCGTCGTGCTGTCTCACCGGTAGCGCTCGGGGGCTCGACACCGGCACGCCCCCGGAGCGGCCGCGAGGGGTGCCGTGTCCTCGTCGTTGGTTGCGCCTTCTTCACCGCCACCGTTGCGACGCCGGCCGTCCGTCCGTGCGCGCCGCGCGCGGGTCCTCGCTTCGGTCGGCCGCCTCCATCCATGGGCCGCTCGCGTCTCTTCCCTCCGCGTTGCGCCTTGCTTCGGCCGACACATGAGCGCGCGTTCGCTACTCGAAATATCATCTACACAAGATAGCTAGATGCAAGTCAACATGGGTCAAACCACTAGCCAAACACACATCAAATAATGGCCATACACATCCTGTACTTTGCCTTTGCGCAAGTTGGATGCTACCCAGACACTGTCCCTTCAGCTCCCGGCCGTGCGTTCATCGGCCGGCCGCGCTCCGGCCGCCTCGCCTCCCCTCCCGTGTGCCTGCTGGGTCCGTTGCCTGCCTCTCGCGCCCGATGGCTTCACCCGCTGCTGCTTTGCCCGCGTCGCCGCAGCCGCGTCCGGGAGGGCCGGCCCCGTTTGCTGATCCTATAGGCGCGTCCGGCTCGTGACGTTTTCTCCGGCTGCCCGGCCGCCCACGCCGTCCGCGTCGACTTCTAGGCCGCATGCCCGCACGCCTGCCTGGCTACTCGCGCCTGATAGCCGCCTTCGGCCTCCTCTTGCTCATCATCCCCACCTCCCGGTCGGCTCCGTCGCGCTCTGCGCCTCCACACGACCGGCCCAGACCGGCTTCGTGTCGCCAGTGCCAGCTGCCGGCTTCGCCCCGTTCAACACGTGCGGCCCATGCCGCCCGGCCCCGCCCGATGGCCGGCTCCTGCTCGCCGCGCGGCTGGTTCGCCATGCATCCTGGCCGACTCCTACGTGTCCGGCCCCCTGGCGTCGCCTCCGCCTGGACATGTCATCCATATTCGCCCGGCTTCGGCCCCGCGCGCTCGCCTCTACCATGCCTGGTCCAGCCTCCGCCCGCCGGCTGCTGGCCTCCCGCACTGGTTCGCCTCGCGCGCCGCCTTGCCACTCCGGCACTGCCTGCGGCGGCTCCGGCTGCACCCCACCCGGCCGGCGTGAGAAAGGACAAGGGTCGGCTGGAAGGAAAGAAAAGATCCCGGCTGGAGAAAAAAGCAAAGGGCCGAGTGCCTTAAAAAAGTGTCTGTTCAACCGGCAGCCCAGACCCTGGTGAAGAAAAGGCCGGGTGTCCACGGCCGACTGGCAGAAAAAAGAAGGGAGGATCCGGCTCTGCAAACTGCAGTCCAGCCGACTGCTCTGGTCAACAGCCCGCGTTGCCGCTCGGCCGGCCGGTTCGTCTGCCCGCTTCGCTGCCTGGCCGACCGACGAGCCGGTCCGGCTGCGCACAGCCGGCTGACGAGAAAAAGAGAGAAGACAAAGTAGTTGCCGGGAGATCCGGCCCGACTGCCGCCAGCTTGGCCCAATTTCGGGTTACACAGCAGGTACTGACGCTTCGCGAGAGAGAAGAAGACAAAGTAGTTGCGGAGATCCGGCCCGACCGCCAGCGATCGGCCCGAATCTCGGGTTACACTCAGCAGTCTTGTTGACGCGACGCTTCGCGAGGAAGAAGACAAAGTGAAGGTTGGGAGATCCGCCCGACCGCTGCCAGCCGCCCGAATCTCGGGACTACACCAATGGTGCACCGACGCGCTTCGTGAGAGAGAGAAGACAAAGTAGTTGCCGGGAGATCCGGCCCGACTGCTCAGCAGTCGGCCCGAATCTCGGGGGCTACACCCAGCGGGTGCGCTGACGCGCCCCCGCGAGAGAGAAGACAAAGTAGTTGCCGGGAGATCCGGCCCGACTGCTCAGCAGTCGGCCCGAATCTCGGGGGCTACACCCAGCGGGTGCGCTGACGCGCCCCCGCGAGGAAGAAGACAAAGTAGTTGCCGGGAGATCCGACCCGACTGCCAAAGAACCGCCCGAATCTCGGGGCTACACTCAGTGGAGTGGCGCCGCCCACGGAAGATTGCAGACAAAAAAAGAGTTTTTTTCAGGCTGCCAGCAGCCGGCAGAAGATAAAAAAAGAAAAGGGGCGCTGCCGGACGCATCGCCGCCTTGCCGGCTGTGCCAAGCCGGCTCGATCGTGTCCCGCTCACCCCCTGGCCGGTCGAGCCTGATCGGCCGGAACCCCCCTTCGAGCACCCGGGGGCTCGAAGGCTACACCCAGCAGATGCGCCGGCACGCTCCGCGAGCGCCGAGCCGCGCCTGCTGTCTTCGGCAAACTCCGCCTCATCTACGCGAAAATCAATGTGAGGTCTTCACCCGCATATTTTTTCACCCCGAGAGCACGGATAACCTCGAGTGATGCTCGGGGGCTATCTCCGCATTTTTATTACAGTTGCATCACCGTTCGCCCCGGCGCCAGCCAAAGTTGGCCCGGAGGCTGGCCGTTTGGCCTGAGACGTTAGTTCCCGCATATGGCTTAGTATCGTGCGCGGTACCAAAGGCCCACTCTTAGTCACGGACCGCAGAGCGGCTGTCCGGCTAGCAAGAGTGAACGCTGGAGGCCACCCACGCGAAAAACGTCCGGGAAGAAAAACGGTTCGGGCGACCCGGCCGTTTCCTTTACGAGTATCTGCTCGGTCGAATCTGCTCCCAGAGTCTGAGTACTGTACACTCCACTCCGCGGCCCACTCTCAGCCACAGACCGCAGAGCGGCTGTCCGGCAAGCGAGAGCACAAGCCAAAGAGTGGAGGGAACATGAAAAAGATTGAAGGGGGCTCGGACAAAACCGAGTCGGCACCCTCCGCATAAAACTTGCAATGCTAAAAGCAAAGATTTGATATATCTGCATGGACTAACTTAGTCTTTTTTCATGATCATTTCCATGAACACTCGCCAAAAAACCTCCGCCCAACTTTGCCAAGTTGCCCCGAGGCTTGGGGGCTACTGTTAGAGTAATTGACCACGGGTACCTCGAAGACGGCAAGAAAATATTTCAAGGCATCGGGGCTAGCAAAGCCCCTCAGTCCGACTGCCCGGCCGCTCCTGCCGGCTCCCCGTCCGACTGCTCTGCCCGGCCGGTTGCCGGCTGACAGGCTGCGCCCACCAGTCGGCTGCCGACTGCAGCCCGACCCGACACAGACAAGACTCCGACGAGACGGCCATACCACGGACGAGACAGCTGTACCGCGACGCCATCATGTACAGTGTCACTTGTCCCTTGGCACTATTCATGAAGTGACCCAGGAGACAAGCATGACATGCACCAAGCCTTACCCATGCCCACTACCAAGCTTACATCCTAAGCTTCCCTCTCCTATATAAAGGGGCACACATCCATCCATCTAGGGGATGGACTCACGCACACACACAAGCAAATAGCTAGCAAGCTAGCTAGCTATTCATCCATCCACCCACAGCTAAGCACATACTTGTTCTCATATGCATATATTTAGACCGGATGCCAGATGCTTATGGCACCGACCTCGTGACATGTACTCCCGTGAGCACCCTATACTAGATATATCAGATACACTTTCGGACATGTAGCAAGAGGGAGTATTATCTCTGGAGAGCTCCGGTTGGGTAAACCACCGCGTGCTACTCGCATACCCGCTCTCGGTCCTATCAGCAGCAGTCTTACCCTCACACTAAGCCCTTGTGGCTTCTGTCGACTCGCAAGCCCCCCGTGAGAATACCACGACACCCCGCCTTGATATCTCCGCTCCTCGCGAGCCTGCCTGGAGAGGCCGCTCCTGAGGAGGTCTTGCATTGTCCGCCTCGTGAGGCTTGGCCCCTCGCGAGGGTCTTGAATGCCTTGTTGACGAAGATGGGTCGTACGGGCCTGCTAGCAAAGCCACACCGTGGGCCGCAGGCAGGCAAGTCTGGGGATTGCCGTTCCCAGAATGCCGACACTTGCGGCGCGCCCTGGCGGCTCAAGAAGCCAGGCACCGCGCCGTCCTGGCAGAGATGGAGACAGTCCTCAGGGAACGGCCTGGGCTGCCAGAGCCTCCTAAGGCTCAGGGCCCTGGAGGCTCGTGAGGAGCAGCCTCCCTGCCGCGTACCATCAGCTGCCCCGACATCACTTCATCAACAGAACCAGGTGACATTTTGCAAGTTCATTCAACTGGGAGCGCCCCTCGGGCAGCATCATTCCCAGGCCACGTGGGTCCGTCCCTGTGGCATGTATTCCTTTTGCTTATGTCTTTAGCTTACCTTGCTGGGGGCGCCCCTCGGGCTGCATCATCCCCAAGCCGCTCGGGCCTGACCCAAGCTGATCTGCCTTTCATGCTTAACCTGTCCATGATTGTCGCCTGCTCGACTATCACCTCCCTCGGGGGCTACTCACACAGGCACGACGCTGGTGCATGGGCCTGTCCCTGCCACGTAGACAAACCTGAGCGGTCGAGCTCTGGCTTGCGGCACGCCCCACGCACATCAACTCACCAGGCCCTCAGTGCCTTCATTCCTTCACGGAACAACCAGTGATAGGCTGGCAACCGAAGTGGCAAAACCATGTTTCTTCCTTGTGCTGGTTCGCAGGGATCTCGTGAGGAGATGGTAGGCAGCACCCCAAGCTTCCTATTCTCTCGTGCAATTCGCGTGCACGTTAAAAGGGGGCTCCTGAGCATCGCGACTCAGGATCTCTTACTGGCTCTCCAGCCCTCACCCCCTGGCCTTGACCACGGCATCGCGACCTGGCATACCAGCGGCGGCTGAGCTCGCTCGAGGGCTGGGACCTGAGGACGTAGAGCACAAAGGAGAGCACGGGAGGAGGGAGACTCGTATGGGCCCGACCTAGCTATGCTTCGGAAGGTTGCGCGCCAGCCTGGCGCATCACAAGGAATCAACCCCAAACTGCCAAGATAAGTCTCGCGCTCAGATCGACTGATTGTTCAAGCTTAAGGGTCACGCACGCCGCAGCCCCGTTGCGGCCATGTCGCCTCCCTTTCTTGCCTTACCATGGCTGATTGAGCGCTAAAGGGGACCTCCTGAGCATCGCGGCTCAGGGGCTCTTACTAGACCTCGGCACGCGACCTGGCATACCAGCAACGGTTGTAGCATACTTGGGGACCGGGACGTGTCAGCCTAGAGCAACAAGCTATCGCGAGGATGGAAAGGGGAGACCGAGCCTTAACAGGACATGCATTCGCAAATTTTCATGACAAGGAGGACATATACAAAAGACATTACAGACCCTTTACACGCCCCCACGGGGTACTCCGTGATTGTTCGCAGGGAACAAAAGACTGAAACTTAGAGGAATCCTATCTACACCCTCCCGTGGCGAACGCCATCATCAACAGTGGGCCACAGGAGGCCGGCGCCGACCCTATCCAGATCAGCAGCGGCGGCGGCTGGATGCCGCGGCCCTGCTCCGAGCCTGGCGAGAGCTCAGGGGCACGTAGCTATTGTCACTCGTCTCCGGAGTCTCGTAAAGCTCAGGAGAATCGCTAGACTCCCAGGGGCTGCTGCTGCTGGAGTAGCCACGAGCGTAGCGCGCATCAGCCTGGCGCTCCCCTCCAAGGCAACACTCCAGGCGGCGGCCCTCCGCGTCGAAGACCTTGAAGAAGAGCGTGGTGGCGCTGTCGTACTCAAAGTGGATCACGAGGTCGCCTTCCGCACGGTAGACCCGCGCAACCTCGCCCCAGCCGTGGGTCATGAAGATCTTGCCGGTGGGGACCGCTTCGATCTCTGCTCTGGTTGCCGGAGCGTTGCAGTCAGCATGCTGCAGCCAGAGCTCGAGGGGCCCCCTCGGCGGCATCACGTCAGAGAAGAACCACGGGAAGCAGATCCAAGAGCTTGGGGGCATCGGCGCCCATAGCACAAGCTCGCGCGAGGAATCTGTGGCGTGGATGCCAGAAGAACCGGCATGCGTCGCCATCGCACGACGACCACGGGCACGGCGCAGACGATGCCACTCGACGCTCCCTCCTCCTGAGCCCCCGGCTTGGGCATACAGGGGTAGCGGGTACCCTGGAGGAGGCCGCTCGCACCAAGGCCTCGTCACCAACTGCATCGCCGCCTCATCACGGTGATGAACCAGCCTCTTCTTTGGCGGAAGCGGCCCCGGGTCATCGCGTGGAGCCTTTCCTTTCTTGCCAGCAAAAAACCATCGGATCAGCACCACTGCTGCTAGCGGTGGAGCAAGGAGGAAGAAGCAAGCGAACCGTGAAGAGATGGGCGAAGGGGCTCCGCCTCCCTCCCCATTTATAGCGGAAGAAGGCCAACCGGCGCCACCCACGATCACAGGTTATGATGATTTTCCTTGCATGTCGCAGGGACTTTTCAAGTCGAGCAGTTGCTGGGGCAGCATGGGGATGCGGAGACGCCCACGTCCAATCAACTACCACGCGTCGATCAAGGCCGCGTGCTTTTGGGCCACATGCTTTTGGCGCTTGACCTTTTGCTTCGCCGAGAAGCCAAGCCCGAGCGCACCTTGGGCCCGGGGGCTACTGTCGGCGTTCCGGGAACGGGGGTCCCCAGACTTGCCTGCCTGCGGCCCACGGCGTGGCTTTGCTAGCAGGCCTGTATGGCCCATCTTCATCAACAAGGCAATCAAGACCCCGCGAGGGGCCAAACCTCGAGAGGCGGACGACGCGGGACCTCCTCAGGAGCGGCCTCGCGAGGAGCGGAGATATCAACGCAGGGCAAACCTCGTGAGGCTCTCATGACGTGAGCCATGACGATCAAGATCAGGCGGGCGCCAGGCGGGCGCCAGCGCATGCAGCGCCCTTGTTTTCTCTTTGGTGCTAAGGAGGCCGGCGCAGGCGTGGAGTACCGATGCATCAGGCAAAGGTTTCCATATCAGTGCAACAAGACCAAGACCAGCAGGATGGCAGGACGGAGGTCACCGTGGAGCTCGAGATGACGTCACCACCAGAGCTTTCCGCAGGCGAAGACCTCTTTTGTCAGGATAAGATGTACTAGTTGTCCGCTTTCGAAATGGCCGTTGTTGGCTCCCTTCCTGCTCAATATTTGGGTAGAGGACAAGGGTCTCTATAAATAGGACTAGCCACAACAAAAGGAGGCTGCTTGATCTCACCTGATCGAGTGCCAATCCTTAGCCACAACCAAACACAAGAACACCCCAACCTCAGGAGGCTGTTCTTCCGCTTGTACTGTTCATCATCAAACCAACAGGTAATCCACGACCACCACCCTGGAGTAGGGCATTACACCACAACGGTGGCCCGAACCAATATAAATCTTGTGTCCCTTGTGTTGCGAGTTCGTCGAGTTCGTCTGCGAGATCTTAGCGAGCTAGGGCGTAGATCGTTAGGGAGGAAATCTCCGCGTGCACCCCAGTGTTCGAACCTTAAGGGTTTTGCCGGAACCCGTGATCTGACAAATTGTATTTGGCTTTTCAATGACGACGCAGTATCCGGCTTCATATCTTCGGCTTTGTAAGGTGGGCCCTCCATGATACTTCGGACAGCTTCGGCTTTATGTTAAATATCATACCCTTCAGCTCCTGCGACACCGTCGCCTCAACTTCCATGTGTCAGACGAATACAAAGGGTCCAAGTGTTTTTACAGATAAGACCCTAACATTGTAGGGAAGGCATCTATTTAAGGAGATAGGATCTCAGATGCCATTCCACACCAGGCAAAAATCCTTAGAGATGGCCACGGGAAACCACGCAAACATGGCTGGCGCTCCCAGTTCTTCCTCACATCTGCACGGCCCTCCAAAAGGTGATAGGGAGAGCTGCTCGGTATCCCACGCTGAGATGACCAAGCTTCAGATGCAGGGGTATCTCCCTCCCGCGGATCTGGTCCCCGTTCGGGCGGGATTAACTTCCTTCAATGGCGAACCCCTGGCGGAAAACTTCCCCAATCCCACTGAAGGGGAGCGAGTGTGCTTCGTTTCATTCCTATTAAGAGGCATTGGATTTGCAATCCGCCCTTTCCTCCGAGGTCTCCTGGAGTATTATGTCCTCCAACTGCACAATCTCACGCCGGGCTCCATTCTGCACATCACAGGCTTCGTCGCTCTTTGTGAGCTGTTCCTAGGCTATGAGGCCCATTTTGAGTTATGGAGGAAACTTTTTTGCCTCGTCCCCCGCTCCCAAAAGGGATCCATATTCGAGGGGGGCGGTGCCAAAGTATGGCGTGTAGCCGGGACTGGATACCTGTCCGGCACTCCGAAGAAGGTATCCGAAGAGTGGCCCTCAGAATGGTTTTATATTGAAGACGTTGTTCTTCCAGACCCAATCCGATGGGGCCTTCCCGAATTTTCCAACGCTCCGTTAAGGAAACGCACCAGCTAGTTCCCCCGAAGCCTCGAGGAGGAAGACGGTGTGGAGATTAAGAAGCTAATGAGCAAGATAAAAATACTTGCCCAATCCGGACTATCTATAATTGAGGTTATGGCGATTTCAAGAACGCGAGGCGTTCAGCCACTCCAATTCAAAGGACTCCCCATGTGGCATTACAATGGGGAAGATGACGCATCACGCTACGGGCGCAAGGGTCCGGACAACTTTACCGCCTTGGATGCCATGTTGGTCGATCTTTACAAAGGGGAGAAAGAAGATTTTACTCGCCTTAAATGCTGAGAAGGTCTTTCCATGTACAACCCTGCTAGTTGGGTGACCTTTCGATCAGTAGCTTTATTCAATCCTCTTCCTGAGTCATACCTAGTTGAACTTAATCCGACTATTTTAACAGGAATGGAGAAAGGTCGTTGCGGCGATCCATAGTCCCGCTCCGCAGCCGGAGGACCATGTTCAAGACCCGGATCCTGGATTTGAAGAGGATCCGGATATATTCATAGAGCTTAAGGAGGGGGTCTTTTATCAAGCGACCTACTACATCATAGAAGTAGCCATCACAGCTGATTATCCCGGCCTTCTCCCCTCCTCCCACGTAAGTGCCTAGGAGACACCTTTCAACAAGAGCTTTCCCGTTGCGCCTCACCCACCGCACTATCTCATTCTCCGAAGGGGCGGCGCTCATCCCGCCAAACTGTATCGAAGGCGTCCTCCAAGAAGGTGACGCTCGCGCAGGGCGAGTCTTTGAAAAGAAAGGTGGGCGGTGATACTACCGAGCCTCCTCATTCATCGAAGTGGTATAATTTTCAACCTGCACTTCGGGAAATAGGCCGTACTACCGAGTATCCGGAGATCTTGCCAGCCATGCATCGGACAATCCGGCACCGGACCCTGCCACTAGGACTAAGGTTGGTACGGGCGCCACGCCGGATTGTCACCTCCACGATGATCCGGATAATGTATCCGTCACCAATTCTGAAGTGGAGAGCGCGATAGTCCATCGGCGGTGGAAAGATGCGTTCAACGCCCTCAGCTCTGCGGATGCATATATCCGGGCTGCTCGGGATGGACTTGCCGGATCTACACACCAGCTTTCAAAGGATATGCTGGTAAAGGCTTTGTGTAGATTCAATAATCATGTGCCTGTAGCCCCTCGAGACTTGAAGTAGTTGGCGCAACTGATTTAAGGATTGTTGTATAATCAGGTACTCACGGAAAAGAACAACATGCTGTCTCAGGAGTTTGAAGAATGTCAGGCCAAGCTGGTGCCACCGCCGAACTGGAAGATTTGAAGAAATCCCAGAAGGCATCGAATGGTAAGTACAACCATTGCCGAAAAGTACAATTCTGCAGCAACAATGATCTTTAAATATGCATTGTTGAACAGCGGCAGGGTCGTTAAATCAGTTGGAGGAGAGGCTAAAGGCTGCTGAGGCAGACAAAGAACATGCCGAAGGGCAAGAAGCCGCTAGTCAACGTGTGTTGACACGGACCATCAATGAGAAAAACAAACTACATGATACCAACATCCAGCAAGCCGAGGAACTGAAGGACGTAAGAGCCCAACTGGCAGATGCCTTGAAGGAAAATAGAAAGCTGAAAGGCGGCATATTTAGTATGCCCTTTTATCCTGTCTTTCATATGGCCCCTTGATGGAAATTGTTGTTTTACGAGATTGTTCCTACAGGCTTATTGACAGGGCGGGCTGGAGGAGAAGTGTCCGGATTTCAAGGTGACCTGCTGCCAGAGTTATCCAAGGTGCACGAGCGTGCTCGGAAGGCGATGAGGAGTATGGCTAAGGCATTATGGCCATCCGAGTATCCTGCCGGACTAAAGCTCGCGGAGCTATTCAAAGGAGCCCGTCGTCGTTTTGAGTTGTGGAAGGCATCGGCATGTCGAGAGGGTGCACGAGAGGCCTGGGCCATGGTGAAAAGCCGGTATACCGGACTTGATCTGAATCATATGGCCAGGGTTGGACCTTGGGGACCAGACGGACAAGAAATTCCGGTTAGCTTGGTGTATGACAAAGTAAAGATAGCCGCCAAATTTTCACGGCAGGACTGTAAACTAGACAACCTGATAGATGGTATAGATAAGGAGTAGGCGTGCGATTGTATGTGATAATACACTTTATCAGCGAACTTACCTCCGGCCGAATTGTAAAAGCTTGTCATAGCAGACCTTCCGCTTCGGCCTCTGAAACCTAAGGGTGGAGTGTTTCCGAATACTATGCCGGTGGAAAACACCAAGTACGTCTGGAAACCAGGCGATCCAGTCATAATGCTTAAACAAACAAGCTGTATTTGGGGAGTTATGTTATATTACTTTTTAATGTAAGAAACCTATTCCAGGAAGAATAGTTCCGTTAAGGGTTCCTCTACCTGGGTCGGGATGCATGTATGCATGACTGTGAAAGAATCACAGGAGCTTTTGTATTCTTGTTAGTTTATAGTGCTACAAAGGAAGTTCGTCATTTGTCCGCCTACCAGTTATTCCCTTAAGAACGCTAGCTTTCGGCTCCACCCATCTGAGGTACATGTCCAGATGACCCGGTTGTAACAATCACAGAGGTGCTCCCTTTATGCCCTAGCCGAAAAATCGCGAACATAGGGCATAAGCACAAGAGCCAGGCAACCCAGCTTGGCAAAAACTTAAGTCATAGAGGTGCATCTAATGGAAAAGACAAGACGTATATGAGTAAGCAATATATATATGGCGAGCCTTATGCTCGAGATAATAAAGAGCTTCTATTTGAAGGAAGCCCCCAGTTATAGTGGGGTGTGTACATTTAAAGATGTATTCCCTGCAAGTGTGCGGCTTACCCGAACACACGCTAGAAATCATAAAACAAACGAAAAGAAGAAAGAGAAAAAAGAGAAAAAGGTAATGAACAATGTGTCCAGACTTAGGCATAGAATCTTCGGAGTCTGGCAGCATTCCATGGGTTCGGCGCTAAGTGATTGTTCGATGCATTATGAAGGCGATAGGCTCCTCCAGTGAGAACTTCATCTATAATGAAGGGACCCTCACATTTGGGCTTGAGCTTGTCCTTTTTCTTCTCTGGTAGGCGTAGAACGAGTTCACCGACATTATAAGTCGTGGCCAACACTTCTCTGCTTTGGTATCTTTGAGCTTGTTGTTGGTAGAATGCGGAACGAGATTTTGCGACATCGCGATCCTCATCCAGGCGATCTAAGTAATCTTGTCGATCGAGCTCGGTCTCTCTCTCTCTCTCTTCGTACATGCGCACTCGAGGTGAGTCATGAATAATATCGCAGGGAAAGAATGGTGTGTATCCAGTCGTGCGATTGGCTATGGTCTGCAGCCCCCAGAGAACAGGAGTCGAGCTCCTCAACCCAGTGTTTATCTGACTCCTTTAGGGATCGCACTAGTCTGGGTTTAATGCCGCTCATTATTAGGCCATTGGCCCGCTCGACTTGACCGTTTGTTTGAGGGTGATATACGGAGGCGTAATCAAGCATGATGCCCAGATTAGCGCACCAATTTTTTACCTCATCGACTGTAAAGTTAGAGCCGTTGTCGGTGATGATGCTATGTGGGACACCATAACGGTGTACGACACCGGATATGAAATATATCACTGGTCCAGCTTCAGCCATTTTAACTGGTTCGGCCTCTATCCACTTAGTGAATTTATCTACCATGACCAGCAGGTATTTTTTCTTACAGCTTCCCCCTTTAAGGGGTCCAACCATGTCTGGCCCCCAGACCGAAAAGGCCAAGTGATGGGGATTGTTCGTAGTGCGGTAGGCGGTATATGGCTTTGATTGGCGAAAAGATGGCATCCTACAAATCGTTGAACGAGGTCTTGTGCATCTGCTCTGGCCGTAGGCCAGAAAAAACCAGTACGGAAGGCCTTACTTACAAGGGCCTGAGCTGCGGCGTGATGGACCCCAAGAATAGCATGGATTTCGGCCAAGAGCTGCCGCCCCTCTTCTTCGGAGATACATCTTTGAAGGACTCCGGTACTACTTTTCTTGTAGAGCTCTCCTACATGAACCTTGTAGGCTTTCGAGCGTCGAACGATGCAACGAGCCTCATTCTGGTCGACAGGGAGCTTTCGCCTATTAAGATAGGCCAGGAAGGTTTCGGTCCATGGGGCGATTACTGCCATGATTACATGGGCGGAAGGTGTTGGTCCTGTGCCTGAGCCCCTAATGATATCTGAATCGTGTTCGGCATCTGGGGGCGTGATCGGCACCGGACAGGTGTTTCCGCTCTCGTCCTGCCATACTATGGATGGCTTGAAGAGCCGCTCCACAAAGGTGTTAGGAGGGACGGGGTCAGATTTCGCCCATTCGAGCAAGGATGTGCGCTGCTTGGTTACTGTCTCGGGCCACATGATGGAACTCGAGCCCCTCGAACCGAGCTGATATTTTGAGCACGACATTGCGGTAAGCTGCGATCTTTGGATCTTTTGCGTCGAATTCTCTGTTTATTTGGGATATTGCGAGATTTGAATCCCCTCGCACCTCGAGGCGTTGTATGCCCATAGAAACAGCCATCCGAAGACCATGCAGTAGTGCCTCATATTCGGATGTGTTATTGGAGCCTGTATACATGATTTGCAATACGTAACGGACTATGTCCCCTGTAGGGGATGTTAGGATGACACCAGCCCCTAATCGGCTAACATTTTAGAGCCGTTGAAGTATATCACCTAGTTGGAGTTCGGCTTCTATCCATTCGGCGACAAAATCGGCCAACACCTGAGATTTAATTGCTCGGCGTGGTTTGTACGTTATTTCAAATGGTAGGAGCTCGATGGCCCATTTTGCAATGCGGCCGGTGGCGTCTCGATTATTTATGATATCATTAAGTGGTACCACGGATGCAACAGTGATCGAGCACTCTTGAAAGTAGTGTCGCAGCTTCCGAGATGCCACGAAAACCGCATATGCTATCTTTTGTTAGTGCGGGTATCGGGATTTGCATGGTGTGAGAACCGGAGATACGTAGTATACGGGTTTTTGGAGTGGGAATTTATGTCCGTCTTCCTCTCGTTCGACGACTACTGCGCTCACCACCTGGTGAGTTGCAGATATGTACAGTAGCATAGGTTCACCGATATTAGGTGCAGGAAGGATTGGGTTGCTTGCTAGCAGCGTTTTTATTTCTGCTAGCCCGGCTGTTGCCGCGTCCGTCCACTCAAAGTGGTCAGTGCGCCGAAGCAGGCGATATAGTGGCAACGCCTTTTCTCCCAATCTGGAGATAAAGCGGCTCAAGGCTGCCACGCGCCCAGCTAGTTTTTGGACCTGCTTTAGGTCTATTGGTATCGCCAACTGTGACAAGGCTCGGATTTGGCTGGGTTTGCTTCGATTCCTCTATTGGAAACGATGAACCCGAGCAACATTCCAGCCGAAACACTAAAAACGCATTTTTTTCGGATTGAGCCATATGTCATATGTTCAAAGGTTGTCGAATATGAGACGTAAGTCGTCCACCAATGATTCGACATGTTTGGTTTTGTTGACTACATCATCTACATATGCCTCCACCATCTTGCCAATTTGTTTTTCAGGGCATGTTTGAATCATGCGTTGGTAGGTGGCACCAGCATTCTTGAGTCTGAAAGGCATAGTGTTAAAGCAGAAAGGCCTATACGGGGTGATAAATGCCATTGTGGCCTAATCGGATTCCTTCATCTTAATCTGATGGTATCCGGAGTATGCATTGAGGAAACACAGTGAATTTTGTCCTATAGTTGCATCAATGATTTGGTCAATGCGTGGCAGTGGGACAGGGTCCTTAGGGCAAACTTTATTAAGGTCTTTAAAATCGACACAAAGACGCCAGGATTTGTCCTTCTTTGGCACCATGACCAGGTTTGCTAGCCAATCCGGGTATTTTATTTCTCGAATAAACCCAGCTTCAAGTAGTTTGGCTAGCTCCTCCCCCATAGCTTGCCCCTTGGGTTCGTTAAATCACCGTAGTGCTTGCTTAACTGGCTTGAACCCCTTTACTTATATTGAGGCTGTGTTCGGCATATCTGCGTGGGATTCCTGGCATATCCGAAGGGTGCCAGGCAAAAATGTCCCAATGCTTGCGCATGAATGCTCTTAGAATGACATCAACCGCCGGATCCAGCTGTGCCCCGATGGCTGCTGTTTTATTGGGATCCGTTGGGTGGACTTGGAATTTGACTATTTCGTCTGCTGGCTTGAAAGAAGTGGATTTAGGCCTTTTATCAAGAATTATGTCGTCTCTATCCACTTTGGAGCGCAGAGCGGTGAGCTCCTCTGCGGCAAGGGCTTCGGACAGTGCCTTGAGGGCCAGGGATGCGGTTTTGTTCTCGGCGCGGAGTGCTATGTCCGGATCACTGGCGATAGTGATAACTCCATTGGGCCGGGCATTTTGAGCTTCATGTACCCGTAATGAGGTATGGCTTGAAAGTGTGTGAATGCATCTTGCCCTAACAGGGCATGATATCCGCTGTTGAAACATGCCACCTGGAAGATTATTCTTTGGACCTGTAGTTCTCATGCGTGCCGAATACCACATCAAGTTTTATTTTTCCCGAACACCGCGCTTCTCGGCTGGGGAGAATACCTCGAAAGGTTGTACTGCTCCACTCGATGCGGCTCTTGTCTATTTGCATTTTGTCGAGCGTGTGCTCATAAATGAGGATTAAGCAGCTGCCTCCGTCCATGAGCACCTTAGTAAGCTGAAAGCCATCCACAATTGGGTTTAGAACTAAGGCGGCTGGTGCTCGGACTGATCAGGCCCGTGGTTCGTCAGTGGCGTTGAAAGTTATTTCCATGTCGCTCCAAGGGTTCGGTGCGGTTACTTGGTTAATTTCGGCGAGGTCGCGGAGCGCCCTTTTACGCCGATTATTTGAAGAAAAGGTCTCGAAGGTCGTAAACACATTGAGATCGTTATCCTCGAGGGAGTACCTCGCCAGGGTAGTGTTGGTGATGATGGCCTCACCGCTTTTAGGCACCTGTCGTAGTATCCAACACTCCCGAAGGCTATGTGTTGGTTCAGAATTCGGCATCGCGTATATCTGACAAGGCTTGTCGAGCCATTCATCAAGGACAGTTCGGTGTCCCGTTAAGGGTTTAGTTTTCCTGTCTGTGAAGTGATGATCAGGTGCCCCGTAAGGGTGCATCCTTTTTACCCGACCGGTGGGTGGCTTAAAGGCCGGTGGTTCCCCTCGAGCTATCTAGGCTTTCCAAGCGCTTTCCATTGCGCAATATTTCTGTACTATGTGTTCCAAATCTGCAAAGTGCAGTATGAGGCGTCTGTTGAGGGCATTAAGGATCCCCTCGTCCGTACAGTTGCGGCAAAAAACTGATACCGCATCGTTGTTCCAACAATCTTTAATCTTGTTTTTAACAAGTAGGAATATAGCCCAAAAGTGATGGACTATTTCCTGAGGTTGCTGTTGTATATAGATTAAGTCGCATATGTCCGTGGGACCAGAATTGCTTGGAGAGTATTGATTCTGGTGGGTGGGTGGGCTTAAATCCGAACCCTGACCCACTGTGGAATCCGGATTTTGAAAATTGCCGAGGTCATTGGCTCAGGATCCGGTGTGTCCTGGGGTTTTTAGGCTCAACACCTGATTCTATGTTCGGAGGACAGATGATCTCTTCTCGAAGATGGGTGTCCAGCTCGTAGGGCTCGTAGATACGAACATAGTTTGTTTTTAGCATAGGAGGAGCGGTATCCTCAACTTGCTCTTCCACGACAGTCACCAGGTGGGTGACAGGTGGGGACCTTATTTCCCTCAAATGGGGTTTAAGCCCAATCAGATCGTAATCTGTTGCAACCCCCAGGGCAGCAATGCAATCTAGAAATTCATTTAAAGATGAGACATCTGCCGAATCCATCTTATCGACGCTTTCGTGGTTGATGCGGAGATGATTTTTGGAAATCCGGGAGACTGCCTTGGGCTTAACGGCCGGACGGGCGCCTATGGTGAAACTGCCGATCTGGAGGATCTGCACAAGAACTAGGGCCCTTCGAGAGGTGATTTTGTCGTTGACGGGGAGGCGAGCCATCGATCCTTCGATCGACAACACAGAGGAACTCTCAATGAAAGCACCAATGTCGGTGTCAAAGCCGGCCGATCTCGGGTAGGGGGTCCCGAAATGTGGATCTGTGAATCAAAGGTAACAGGAGGCGGGGGACACGATGTTTACCCAGGTTCGGGCCCTCTTAATGGAGGTAATACCCTACTTCCTGCTTGATTGACTATGATGAGTATAGGGGTTACAAGAGTTGATCTACCTCGAGATCGTAATGAATAAACCCTAGATGTCTAGCATGTATGAATTCTGATGATCTCTATGGATTACACCCTCCGATTTATATAGATACCAGAGGGGGCAAGGGTTGTATAGAGTCGGTTTACAGAGAAAGGAAGATTCATATCCGGATGCCAGGCTTGCCATCCACGCAAAGGAGAGTCCCATCCGGACACGGGGGAAGGCCTTCAATCTCGTATCTTCACGGTCCATTAGTCCGGCCCATGTCATATAGCCCGGATGCTCGGGGACCCCCTAATCCAGAACTCCCTCAGATGGGCCCCCCTTTCTCCTACTTCCTCTATGCTGTCCTCAGAAATTATAATCTCCATGCCCTCCATCTTCATCCCAACTCAGTCCTCCTCCGGTCAATCTTTTCCTTTTATCGCGAGGCATTTGTGGGGGTGATGTCGTCTGTGGCGCTGCTTCGCCATTTCTTCTACCTCCGGAACAACGATGACCAGTGCTCCGGGTGCGCCAACTTCGTCGCGGCCAACGGAACAAACGCCATCTCATGAGCCAGGAAGAAAGTCGAGGGCTTCAGGAAAAAGTGGGTCCTGATGGATGCCAAGTGCTCCTACCCTTGGCTGGCGCTGCCGACGGGGATGCCTTCACCTCATGAGGGATGGCTTAGCGCGATGCTCGCCGACCCCCGGGTGAAGCAGGTGCTGGAGAAGATGGCCGCCGACCTAAAGTCGGACGACCCGAAGGCAGAAAGGCTGACGGGGGACATGATCGTCAAGGATTTCATGTTGCAGCGCTAGGCTCCGCTCCAGGCACGTTGGCGCCCCTTGTGGAGGCTCATGGAAGAGGGAGGCGACCTCCACCTGCGCCCGGACGCCTTGTCTGAAGAGGTGCTGGACAAGACCTTCCATTTCCTGGCTAGGGAGGACCAGGGGTACCCGCGTGATACCCATCTTCCGCTGTACCGTCGCCTGGACGGGGCGAAGGTCGCCGCCGCCATGCCCATCTTCAACGAGCGCGGACTCGTCCTGCCGGCACCCAGCTAGGCCCTGATAACCCACAAGTATAGGGGATCGCAACAGTTTTTGAGGGTAGACTATTCAACCCAAATTTATTGATTCGACACAAGGGGAGCCAAAGATATTCTCAAGTATTAGCAGTTGAGTTGTCAATTCAACCACACCTGGATAACTTAGTATCTGCAGCAAAGTATTTAGTAGCAAAATAATATGATAGTAGTGGTAAAGGTAACAAAAGTAACAGAAGCAAAAGTAATATTTTTGGTGTTTTGTAGTGATTGTAACAGTAGCAACGGAAAAGTAAATAAGCGAAGAACAATATGTGAAAAGCTCGTAGGCATTGGATCGGTGATGGAGAATTATGCCAGATGCGGTTCATCATGTAACAATCATAACATAGGGTGACACAGAATTATGCCGAATATAGTCATACGTGCTTATGGAAAAGAACTTGCATGACATCTTTTGTCCTACCCTCCCGTGGCAGCGGGGTCCTAATGGAAACTAAGGGATATTAAGGCCTCCTTTTAATAGAGTACCGGAACAAAGCATTAGGACATAGTGAATACATGAACTCCTTAAACTATGGTCATCACCGGGAGTGGTCCCGATTATTGTCACTTCGGGGTTGTCGGATCATAACACATAGTAGGTGACTATATATTTGCAAGATAGGATCAAGAACTCACATATATTCATGAAAACATAATAGGTTCAGATCTGAAATCATGGCACTCGGGCCCTAGTGACAAGCATTAAGCATAGAAAAGTCATAGCAACATCAATCTCAGAACACAGTGGATACTAGGGATCAAATACTAACAAAACAAACTCGATTACATGATAGATCTCATCCAATCCATCACCGTCTAGCAAGCCTACAATGGAATTACTCACGCACGGAGGTGAGCATCATGAAATTGGTGATGATGATGGCGACGAATCCCCCTCTCTGGAGCCCCGAACGGACTCCAGATCAGCCCTCCCGAGAGGTTTCAGGGCTTGGTGGCGGTTCCGTATCGTAAAACACAATGATTTCTTCTCTCTGGTTTTTTTTCTCCCCGAAAGCAAATATATAGAGTTGGAGTTGAGGTCAGAGGAGCTCCAGGGGGCCCACGAGGAAGGGGGGCGCGTCCTAGAGGGAGGGCACGACCCCCACCCTCGTGGACAGGGTGTGGGCCCCCTTGTCTTCATCTTTTCTAAGGATTTTTTATTATTTCCAAATAGACGTTCCATGGAGTTTCAGGTCATTCCGAGAACTTTTGTTTCTGCACATAAATGACACCATGGAAAGTCTGCTGAAAACAGCGTCAGTCCGGGTTAGGTCCATTCAAATCATGCAAGTTAAAGTCCAAAACAAGGGAAAAAGTGTTTGGAAAAGTAGATACAACGAAGACGTATCAACTAAAATAGTCTTGATAACCCACAAGTATAGGGGATCGCAACAGTTTTCGAGGGTAGAGTATTCAACCCAAATTTATTGACTCGACACAAGGTGAGCCAAAGAATATTCTCAAGTATTAGCAGTTGAGTTGTCAATTCAAACACACATGGATACGTTAGTATCTGCAGCAAAGTATTTAGTAGCAAAGTAATATGATAGTAGTGGTAACGGTAACAAAAGTAACAGAATCAAAAGTAATATTTTTGGTGTTTTGTAGTGATGGTAACAGTAGCAACGGAAAAGTAAATAAGCGAAGAACAGTATGTGAAAAGCTCGTAGGCATTGGATCGGTGATGGAGAATTATGCCGGATGAGGTTCATCATGTAACAATCATAACATAGGGTGACACAGAACTAGCTCCAATTCATCCATGTAATGTAGGCATGTATTATGAATATAGTCATACGTGCTTATGAAAAAGAATTTGCATGACATCTTTTGTCCTACCCTCCTGTGGCAGCGGTGTCCTAATGGAAACTAAGGGATATTAAGGCCTCCTTTTAATAGAGTACCGGAACAAAGCATTAGCACATAGTGAATACATGAACTCCTCAAACTATGGTCATCACCGGGAGTGGTCCCGATTATTGTCACTTGTGGTTGCGGATCATAACACATAGTAGGTGACTATAGACTTGCAAGATAGAATCAATAACTCGCATATATTCATGAAAACATAATAGGTTCAGATCTGAAATCATGGCACTCGGGACCTAGTGACAAGCATTAAGCATAGCAAAGTCATAGCAACATCAATCTCAGAACATAGTGGACACTGGGGATCAAACCCTAACAAAACTAACTCGATTACATGATAGATCTCATCCAACCCATCACCGTCCAGCAAGCCTACGATGGAATTACTCACGACTTGTGGTGAGCATCATGAAATTGGTGATGGAGGATGGTTGATGATGACGATGGCGACGAATCCCCCTCTCCGGAGCCCCGAACGGACTCCAGATCAGCCCTCCCGAGAGGTTTTAGGGCTTGGCAGCCGCTCCGTATCATAAAACGTGATGATTTCTTCTCTCTGGTTTTTTTCTCCCCGAAAGCAAATATATAGAGTTGGAGTTGAGGTCGAAGGAGCTCCAGGGGGCCCAAGAGGTAGGGGTGCGCCCTAGGGGGGAGGGCGCGCCCCCCACCCTCGTGGACAGGGTGTGGCCCCCTGGTCTTCATCTTTTGCAAGGATTTTTTATTATTTCCAAATAGACGTTCCTTGGAGTTTCAGGTCATTCCGAGAACTTTTGTTTCTGCACATAAATGACACCATGGAAAGTCTGCTGAAAACAGCGTCAGTCCGGGTTAGTTCCATTCAAATCATGCAAGTTAGAGTCCAAAACAAGGGCAAAAGTGTTTGGAAAAGTAGATACGATGGAGACATATCAACTCCCGCAAGCTTAAACCTTTGCTTGTCCTCAAGCAATTCAGTTGACAAACTGAAAGTGATAAAGAAAAACTTTTACAAACTCTGTTTTCTCTTGTTGTTGTAAATATGTAAAGTCAGCATTCATGTTTTCAGCAAAGATTATGACTAACCACATTCACAATAACTCTTAGGTCTCATGTTTACTCGTATCAATGGCATAATCAGCTAGCGAGCCATAATAATAAATCTCGGATGACAACACTTTCTCAAAACAATCATGATATGATATAACAAGATGGTACCTCGCTAGCCCTTTCTGAGACCGCAAAACATAAATGCAGAGCACCTTTAAAGATCAAGGACTGACTAGACATTGTAATTCATGTTAAAAGAGATCAAGTCATAGTCATACCTAATATAAATTAATAGTATTGAATGCAAATGACAGTTGTGCTCCCCAGCTAGCGCTTTTTAATAAGAGGGTGATGACTCAACATAAAAGTAAATAGATAGGCCCTTCGCAGAGGGAAGCAGGGATTTGTAGAGGTGCCAGCGCTCGGTTTTGAAATAGAGATAAATAATATTTTGAGCGGCATACTTTCATTGTCAACATAACAACCAAGAGATGGCGATATCTTCTATGCTACACACATTATAGGCGGTTCCCAAATAGAATGGTAAAGTTTATACTCCCCCTCCACCAACAACCATCAATCCATGACTTGCTCGAAACAACGAGCGTCTCCAACTAGCAACAGTCCCAGGGGGAGTTTTGTTTGCAATTATTTTGATTTAGTTTGCATAAAGCATGGGACTCGGCATCCTGGTGACCAACCATTTTCTCGTGAATGAGGAGCGGAGTCCACTCCTCTTGAGAATAACCCGCCTAACATGGAAGATAAGGGCAGCCCTAGTTGATACATGAGCTATTCGAGCATACAAAACATAATGTTTATTTGAAGGTTTAGAGTTTGGCACATACAAATTTATTTGGAACGGCAACTAGATACCGCATATAGGAAGGTATAGTGGACTCATATGGAATAACTTTGGGGTTTAAGGGTTTGGATGTACATGCAGTATTCCCGCTTAGTACAAGTGAATGCTAGCAAAAGAATGGGAAGCGACCAACTAGAGAGCGACAACAGTCATGAACATGCATTAAAATTAATAAACATTGGATGCGAGCATGAGTAGGATATAATCCACCATGAACATAAATATCGTGAAGGCTATGTTGTTTTTGTTTCAACTACATGTGTGAACATGTGCCAAATCAAGTCACTTAAATCATTCAAAGTAGGATACCACCCCACTATACCACATCACAATCATTTTAATAGGATGTTGGCACGCAAGGTAAACCATTATAACTCATAGCTAATCTAGCATGGCACGAGCAACTATGATCTCTAATCGTCATTGCAAACATGTTCATTCATAATAGGCTTGTCGGTGTACTAGAGTAGGGGTACCCTAGTATCCCGAACTTGTGCACGGGCAGTTGCAGCCCTCCGCGGCAAGGCTTACCGGGTGACCGCCAAGATCCTCCGTGGTTCCTTTGGAGCCGTTCAAGAACAAAGTATTTAAGCCAAGGAGACAAGGCCCCGACAAGAGGAGCTTGTCGGGAAGGCCACCCAAGGAACATAGGAGACAAGGCCCCGGCAAGAGGAGCTTGCCGGGAAGGCCTGGTGAGCGACAAGCTTCCGGGCGCGACGAGACAACAACCGTGGCAAGGCGCTTGCCGCAAGGCATCACCACTCAGACTTCCACGCTCCAACAAGATCCACTAACGTGTCGCCTACAGGACCTTTCCAGCGCTGCGTGGGCGAGAGG
Source organism: Aegilops bicornis (assembly GCA_021605145.1). Classification (NCBI taxonomy): domain Eukaryota; kingdom Viridiplantae; phylum Streptophyta; class Magnoliopsida; order Poales; family Poaceae; genus Aegilops; species Aegilops bicornis. The sequence goes on from CM038670.1 coordinate 346,673,794, forward strand.
CTGTGCAGCCAGCGGTGCGAGGTGGCGAGCGGCGCTGACAAGATTGCCATCGTGGCAAGCGGTGGCGCCCCTGACGATCCCTGTTTGCACTGTTAGGGCGACTAGACGGGCATTTAATGCCTTTGTCCCCTGCCGTCAGGGTTAGGTATGGTACACTGTACACTATAGAAGTAGGTGTACCAACCACTACTTTTCCATTTGTACCCTTGTCTACGTTGCCACCTGTCGGAGACCCCTTGAGCATATAAAAGGAGGCCCATGCAAGAACGTAGAGGGGGTCGGCCGCCCCCCCACGCCACCTCGTTAGCTGCTTGTGTGTACTGTAGCACTCAAGCGCTACTAAGCAAGAACTCTATACACCTCTCACATGTAGCATTATGAGTGTTATCTCTCCGGAGAGCTCCGTAGATGGGTAAACCTCTCTTGTGCTTCGCCGACCGCTTCTTCGGGCGACCTCCGCTCCCCGCCGAACCGAAGGGGCTCGGTCCGCCGGTCCCATAGGTGTTCGTGGGCTGATCAGCCTGCCCCGACATCTTTGGCGCGCTGTAGGGGCGTCGAGGTTGTGTGAACCAGGTCCGCGCCCACGCGAGCTAGATCTCCATCATCTTCATCGACATGCCACCGAAGAAGAAGGCTTCGGCGGCAGAAGCTCCGTCCGCGTCGAACCCACCACCACCGGAGCAAACAGGTGGTGGGGTAGACGCCGGCGGAAGAATGGACGGCGACGAGGGAGCTCACGGTGCTGCCAAGTCCAAGGACAAGGCTGCGCGGACCTCGGCGTCCGTACATGCACCGCGCCCGTCTCAGGAGGCGCAGGACCGACAGCGTCATGGTATTCACAATGCCATACGCTCGTTGGACCAAGATCGAGCTGGAGGGTCTCGGGATGCTCAAGACCAGCATGCACACCAACATGCTGGCGCGAGCGAGACACGATCGCTTGGACGGGATACTGCTCCTTCTAACATAGTTAGAAGCCCGAGCATATCCCGCTCCTCGCGCTGTTCGCCACTGCCACCCACCACTCCAGCAGAAGCTTCGGCGAGAGCACAACTGCTCCTGGATTACCCTCCAACGGCCGACAAGGTCGACGAATGGAGGGCCACCATTCATAGTCTCATCGGCCGCTTAACGGCGACGCTCCGCGGCAACCGAGTGCATAGCTGCCGCGGCAGGACTGCCAAACGCGAGCCGGTGGCGACGAAACCGGTGGGGGTGCAACCACCATGCACTCTCCGACCCGAAGGCCAAGATCGCCGACTCGCCGGATCCACCTCGATAGCGACTCCACCGCGTCATCGGATCCACGAGCTCGTCGCGATCAGCGCCAAGTTCTTCACGAACGACAGCAAGAGGACGCTCGAACTCGCATCGAGCGCCGAAGAGAAGCGCGGCGTCAATCCGACAAGCGCGCTGGGCCCTCTGTTGACATGCATGCGCCAGAGGAACCATGCGACTTGTCAGACGTCTGTAGGTTGCCCTGCGTTCACTCGTGAGCTGCGGCAAGTCCAAAGTGGCCCAAAGAAGAAGAATTTCAAGCCGACGCATCGTAGAAATGCACGACGGCAAGACGCATCCGTCGGAGTTCCTCAGCATCTACACCATCGCGGTGCAAGCTGCCGGGGGGCGAGATGACAAGATCCTTGCCAACTACTTCCCACTGGTGCTCAAGCCCAATGTCAGATCCTGGCTCATGCACTTGCCGGACAACTCCATATCCTCTTGGGCAGATCTATGCCATCAGTTTGTCGGCGCCTTTACAGGCGGCCACAAGCCCCATGGACAAGAAAGCGACCTTCATCTGCTCGCCCAGAAGGAAGGAGAGCCCCTGCGCAAGTATATTCAAAGATTCAGCCGTGTACAGCACAACATCCCAGATGTCCACCCAGCCGCGATAATCAGCGCGTTCCATCAGAACGTGCGAAACCGCAGGATGCGGGAGGAGATGGCGATGTGCAAGATCAGAGACGTCAGTGAGCTATATGCCCCGGCCGACAAGTGTGCACGTGCTGAGGAAGGGAGGAGACTCCCCGGAGAGAATACTGAAGCAGGAGGATCTGATAGTGAGGAGACCGCTCCGGCAAGGAAGAGCCGGCGGCGGAACAATAGGAAGAAGAAAGGCAAAGATGTGCTAGTTGTTGATCAGCCCGGCAGCGGAGGTGGCGCCAAGAAAGCCAAAGTTGGTAGCTCCGGCAAGGAGGTTGCCGCTGGCGCCAACTGCCAGGCTATGGCAGTCGCCGACAAGCAGGACGGCTCCAACAAGCAGTACTGCAAGATCCACCGCACCAAGGGCCATGACCTCCAGAGCTGCAAGAAAGTCGAGCAGCTTGTCGAGCAGCAGAAGGCTGAATACGAACGACGCGACAAGGAGAAGGCCCAGGAGGGTGCTAGAGGAGCTATCAAGAAACGTCCCATAGGGAGGACGCTGCGGCAAGGCAAGGCAATGGGCAAGGAGACAGGCCTCCCCGCGGCCGCGACAAGGATGATGACGACGACGACGATGAAGACATGGATAATGACGAGGCCGATGAGCAGGAGTTCCAGAAAGCCACAGAGGTCCTGTGCATTGACGGCGGTGCTTCTCTGCATACTTCACACCGCCAGATCAAGCAGTGGATGCAGAAGTCAATGCAGCAGAACCATCCATCGAGTCACGCAAGCCTCTGAAATGGTCCAGCATGCCTATCATCTTTGATATTGAGGACCACCCTGATCACAGAATCGCGCGGTCGGATGCTTGCCGATGTTGGTCTCACCAACTATCCGCAACCTCAAGGTCACCAGGATGCTAGTTGACGGTGGGGCCGGCTTGAACCTGATCTCCTCAACGGTGCTCCAGAAACTCCAGATCCCTGATGGCGAGTTCGAAGAGACCGGCACTTTCCAAGGAATCAATCCGGGAAGGAGCAAGCCGAAGGGAAAGATCACGTTGCCGGTGACATTTGGCAGCGAATTGAACTTCAGGACTGAGAGGGTCACTTTTGACGTTGCTGACTTTCCATTGCCTTACAATGGAATACTTGGCCGTCCAGCACTTGCCAAATTCATGGCAGCCTCTCACTATGCATACAACATGCTGAAGATGCCAGGCCCGATAAGCGTCATCTCTGTCCCTGGCGACAAGAAGGATGCTCTTATCTGCGCCGACAAGATCTACCGGGAAGCAACAGCTGCAACAGATTGCAAGCCACTTGCCGCTGAAGCTCCTGGGGGAAGAAGAAGACCAAGTCCGGCAAGAGCTCTGATTGCTACTCCGGCAAGCGCACCTCTTCGAAGTGCTGCGCTACCGTCGAGGACGCACCATCGAGCTCCACCGGCAAGTGTAAGAAGACGATGGCAGCTCCACCGGCAAGTGTAAGAAGACGATGGCAGCTCCACCAGAGACCAAGAGGGTGTCCGCCAAGGAGGACGGACCGGGTGGTACCTTCACCATCAGTGCCACTCTCGACCCTAAATAGGAAGGCGCGTCATTGCTTTCCTGCGGGCGAACGTCGACGTGTTTGCGTGGCAACCGTCTGACATCCCCGGTGTTCCTAGGAAAGTAATTGAGCACCATCTTGCTGTTTGTCCTCATGCGCGACCCGTCAAGCAGAAAGTCGAAGGTGCAAAGGAGCGCCAAGAGTTCATCACAGAAGAAATCAAGAAACTGGAAGCAGCAGGCCTTGTTAGAGGAGTGCTCCATCCTACGTGGTTGGCCAATCCTGTAGTTGTACGCAAGGCTAACAAAAAATGGAGGCTTTGTATAGACTTTACTGATGTCAATAAAGCTTGTCCCAAAGATCCATTTCCCTTGCCGCGCATCGACCAGATTGTTGACTCCACGGCCGGATGTGATTTGCTTTCATTTACGGATGCATACTCGTGGATATCATCAGATCTTCATGGCGTAAGAGGATGAGGAGAAGACCGCATTCATCACCCCATGTGGCACATACTGTTTTGTACGAATGCCCTTCGGGTTAAAGAATGCTGGTTCAACATTTGCAAGAGTAGTTCATGACGCGTTTGAGCCGCAAACGCATAGAAATGTGGAAGCCTACATGGACGACATAGTGGTCAAAAGCAAGGACAAGGCGACCCTGATTCAAGATTTAGACGAAACCTTTGCAAATCTGCGCAAGATCAACCTCAAGCTCAACCCTGAGAAGTGCGTGTTTGGAGTCCCTTCCGGCAAGCTTCTCGGGTTCTTCGTGTCTCAGCGGGGAATTGAAGCCAATCCCGACAAGATCAAGGCCATTGAGCAGATTGAAGCACCAAAGCGCGTCAAGGATGTACGAAGGCTTGCCGGTTGCGTAGCTGCTCTCAGTAGGTTTATCTCTAGGTCTGCTGAGCGCGCCCTGCCATTTTTCAAAATCTTGAAGAAGACAGGTCCGATGAGATGGACTCCGGAAGCGGAGGCTGCGCTGCAGGACCTGAAGAGATACCTGTCCTCCACTCCAACACTTGTCGGACCTAAGCCACAAGAGAAGTTGCTGCTATATATAGCGGCAACCAATCAAGTGGTTAGTGCTGCGTTAGTAGCGAAGAGGAAGGCGGATGATAAGCTAGCAACCGTGGCAGATGCATCCAGCGACAAGCAGGGGGCTTCACCGGCAAGCTCTGGTCCCGACAAGGATGGATCTGCGCAGACGCATGAGAAGATGCAGAAAAGAATGGTGCAGCGCCCAGTTTACTTTGTCGGCCCCTTCCGCAGGGGCTAGGTCAAGGTACTCTGGTGTGCAGTAAATTGCTTCGGCCTCCTCATGGCCTCGAGAAAGCTGCGCCATTACTTCCAGGCACATGAGATCACAGTTGTCACTCGTTTTCCTCTAAAGAGGATACTGCAAAATCCAGAGGCAACAGGCAGGATTGTCGAGTGGGCACTGGAACTGTCAAGCTCTGGCCTCAAGTTTGAGAGCACTTCAACTATCCAAAGCAGAGCATTGGCGGAGTTCATAGCAGAATGGACGCCAACACAAGATGAAGAAATTCAAACGAGCATTCCCGCTGTGGAAGCGAGCAAAGAGTGGCTGATGTACTTTGATGGTGCCTTCTCGCTGCAAGGCGCCCGGTGCGGCGTGCTACTTGTTGCACCCACCGGGGAGCACCTCAAGTACGTAGTCCAGATGCACTTTCCCAAGGAGCAAGCAACAAACAATACTGCAGAGTATGAAGGTTTGCTTGCCGGTCTCAGGATCGCAGAAGACCTTGGGGTCAAGAAGCTCATTATCAGGGGTGACTCACAGCTTGTCATCCGCCAAGTAAACAAGAGTTATCAGAGTCCGTTGATGGAAGCTTATGTTGATGAAGTGAGGAAGCTGGAAGAACACTTTGACGGCCTACAGATGGAATATATTCCAAGAGCTCAGAACGACATTGCTGATGGCCTGTCAAAGTGCGCCGCACTTAAGTTACCTATGGAACCAGGGATTTTTGTGCTCAAGCTGACTCAACCGTCTGTAACACCATCAACTGGACAGAGCAAGAAGAGGAAGTTGATCTCTGGTGACTATTTTCCGGCAGAGCTTCCCGAAGCCGCCGTCAAGAAGGTCCCCAAGATCAACACCAACAAGCAGGTTGAGGAGCAGTCTGCTCCGACAAGCCCTAGGGTTTGTTTCGTAGAAGCAGACGCTCCCGACAAGTTTTGCTCCGGCAAGCTTGCCGGGGAACGTCAAGCTCCGGCTGAGCCGCATGTTCTCACCGTGGAAGCTGATGTTCCCGCAGCAGCAAATGTGCCTTTAGTCCTTGTTGTCGAGCCGCAAGCTCCAGCATGGGCACAGCAGATTGTCCATTTCCTTCAGACAGGAGAACTTCCCGAAGAGCAAGAAGAAGCGGAAAGAGTAGCCCGGCACTCAAGTATGTACCAGTTTGTCGACAAAGACACCTGCATGTAAGAAGACTCAACGGTGTGAAATTGAAGTGTATTCACCGGAAGACGGACAAAAGCTGTTGGCAGAGAGATACATGGAGGCATATGTGGTCACCACATTGGCGCCAGAGCACTTGCCGCAAAGCGTTCGGCAAGGTGTCTTTTGGCCGAGAGCCCTCCAGGATGCAACTGCACAAGTAACCAAGTGTGAAGCGTGCCAGTTCCATTCCAAGAAGATACACCAGCCAGCTCAAGCTCTCCAGACGATCCCTTTATCATGGCCATTTTCGGTCTGGGGGCTCCACATCCTCGGCCCCTTTCCCCGAGCTGTCGGGGGCTTTGAGTACGTGTACGTTGCAATCGACAAGTTCACAAAGTGGCCGGAAGTGGAAGCAGTGAGGAAGATGACAAAGACGGTCGGCGGTCAAGTTCTTCAGGTCGATTGTTTGCCGCTTCGGGATCCCTAACAGGATCATCACCGACAACGGCACGCAATTCACGAGCCGCACCTTCATGCAGTACGTCCAAGATCTTGGCGCCAAGGTCTGCTTCGCTTCTGTTGCTCATCCGAGAAGCAACGGTCAAGCGGAGAGGGCAAATGCTGAAGTGCTGCGCGGGCTCAAGACCAGAACTTTCGACAGGCTGCACAAGTGCGGAAGAAACTGGATTGAGGAGCTGCCGGTGGTTCTTTGGTCGATCAGGACGACGCCAAATCGAGCCACCGGCCAGACACCTTTTTCTCTAGTCTATGGAGCAGAGGCAGTTCTCCCCACGGAACTCGTATACGGATCGCCTCGAGTGCTCGCTTATGATGAGCTTGAGCAAGAGCAGCTGCGACAAGATGACGCGCTGCTCCTTGAGGAGGATCGTCTTCGTGCTCTTGTACAAGCTGCTCGGTACCAGCAAGCTTTGCGCCGCTACCATAGCCGCAGTTAATGCCGAAGTCTCGAGGAAGGCGACCTTGTTCTTCGGCACGTTCAGTCCGCCAAGAATTCCAACAAGTTGACGCCGAAGTGGGAAGGCCCTTACCGGGTGAAACGAGTCACTAGGCCTGGCCTGGAACATTGAGCATCTTCGTAAGTATTACCAGTAGGGCGCGGTTGCCTGAACCTGTTCCGGCAACCACCTTTTTTACAAGTCTATCCGCGGTTTCATGTAATCCTTTGTACAAAGCCGGGCGCAGACCCCGTGCATAAGTAAAGCTAGCGTGCTTCGCACACCTTGTCAATTTCATGCTTTTTACTTCTATTTTGCATGCGTTATCTGACACTCTGTGCAGCACCTACCCCTGGTAAGTAATAACGAGCCATAAGGTTCCATATCTTTATTTTCTCTTCTTTCTCTTTCTCAAAGAAAGGAAGGTTCCCTCGCACACAAGTTTGCCGGGGAAAGGAGAAGATAATGGTGTGGACCAAACGTCAGCTCAAGGAAGTCTAGCCTTACCGGAAGCAAACGACAGAAAAGCTAAGTTGCAAAAGTTTGAGCAATCAGTTTTAAATTTTTAATTTATCTTCCTCGAACCACCGTACTTTGTATGGAAAACACGTGCGGAGGAACCAACTCGTAGCTACTTAGCGCCTTACTTTGTTTCGAGTCCGCTCAACAACTTAAGTGAGCTGCGACTAGTTGCGACAAGGTTACTTGTCGGAAGCGGCACCGCCAAAGAAGGCTGACGTCTCCGACTTCAAAGGTTTCATGCGGCTCAGTGCCCGCGCCGACAAGTTCCCTAAAGCGTAGGGGCAAAAACATGCAAAGGAAGGAATCAAGTAAAGGAAATAACATAGCAATTGATGCCCAAAATAGAGTTATATTACAAGATAGCTTGCCGCAGCTCTAATGGATTGTTCTCATGACATGACCAGCAGCGGCAAGGGAAAGAGAAAACGGGCGGCCTAATCTACACGATCGCCCTCAACCCTCTTGATTACGCTCACCCTGTCCACGATGGGTGCGACAAGGGTCTTGAGCGCCTCCACATCAGCATCCGACGGCAAGGACTTGAGGACATTGGTGAGGTTGAGGCCTGGATTGCGGAAGGCCACCTTCATCAGCACCTTTTGGAGAGCTCCCGCGCAGATCTGGCGCGACTCCTCGGCCAGCTGCTTTGGGACTTCTTCCCGGAGTCGCTGGAGGGCCGTCACCACGCCCTTGAAGAACAAGCTGAGCTTGGCGCTGGGTTGGAGATGCTCGTCGGAGGAATATCCAAGATCCACCATCCCCAGCTGCGCCAGCTCCTCGTCGATGGCTGCAGCAACATTCACCAGACCCTCGGTCCAGTGCTCCACATTCTTCCTCAAGGCACTCTGGGCGGCAACAGAAGACTCACCAAGAGCCCTCGTCAGCCTTGATCTTCTCCTTCAAGGCCACCTCCTGCTCCCTCGGCGCCGTCCCACCGCCTCGAGTCAAAGTAGTTAGCTTCAACTCAAGATCTGCATTGGAGTCCTTGGCGGCGCTTGAGCTCTTTGCTCCTCGGCGAGACAGCCTGCAGCTTCGCCAAGAGTGTAGGCGCCCTTCTCGGCCGTGCTTGAGTGCAGCAAGCTCCTCGCCGCTCTCCTTGAGACTGGCCTCCAAGCTGCGCCACCTTCGCCTCCAGCTCCTTCTTGGCGGCCTCGGCAATGCGGCAGCATCCTTTGCTTCCTTGAGAGCCCCGCCAAATGTTTGCTCGCGCATGGCAAGATCCTCCTTGTGGCTGTCAAGGTTAACCTTCCGCTGCGCCAACTCGCCTTCCTGCGTAGACAGCTTCTCGGCGGAAAGCCGCTGTTGCTCCTCAGCTTCAGCCTTCTCGAGGAGGAAGGCTTTGCGCTCCTCGGCAAGCCACTCCCGCTCCTCTGCCAAGGACCGGAGAGCTTCCTGGTTGTGGCCCCGGAGCTCCTCCGCGCACTTCTCGATGTCTGCTCCCACCTTCGCGACAAGCGCCTCCCGGGATTCCAGTTTGGCTTGTCGGGCGCGGTAGAGCGACAACAGCTTCCGCAGGCTGCTCCTCCTCGGGCTCGCCCGCTGCTGCTTGGCGGCGTCGACTAGCGTCGATCCAGCGGAGGCGAGCAGCTCTTCATCGAAGGTTTTCTCCTTCGCCGGCGCCTCGAGCTCGACTCCCATGGGAGCTTGATGAAGACGCCATCGCCGCCTTCAAATAAGCGGGGCTGGGGCTCTTGGGCAGCTGCCGCAGCGGCGGAGGGATCGGCGGATCGGCGTGGCGCTGGCGCTCCTGCGGCCTCAGGGTCGTCAGTGCGATCGCCAGACCCCTCGCCAGCTTCTGCGGCGGCAGCTCTAGCGGCCTCTTCGCCGGCGGGCTCGTCAGTGCCGGCTTCTTCTTCGATGGCGGCGGCGTCATCAGTGTTGCCGCACACGTCCTCCTCGCCGGCGACCTCGGTCTCCATTGGCTCTGTGGCGGATGGATGGAGAAAGTCAAGCAAATATTTAAAAAGAAAATCAGAAGAAGAAGAACACAAGGAAAGTTTTCAGGCAAGAAGATTACCTGTGCCGGGGTCTGCGGTCATGGTCTCCGCCGCCAAGGGATCGCTGGTGCCGTCCCTTGCCGGAGAGCTGCCCCTTGCCGGGGAAGTCTCCCTTGCCGGAGAACGCTCCCTTGCCGGGGAATCCTCCCTTGGCGACGTAGTCGAAGCAGAAGGAGGCTGCTCTGCTCCTACACAAATCAACAGTCAGATATTAGCAAAAAGAGAGCACCCATACACGCCGAACAGCAAGAAGTAGACCATATACTTACGCTGGGGGCTGCGCTGGGGGTTGCTTCGAAGAAGAGTTGCCGCATCCGGCAAGGTGGTCTCGGACACGCCTCCTGCTGTCGCAGTGGGTTCGTCCTCAACGGCATTTATCACCGGGTCTTGGCTCTTCGACATTCTCTCGGGCCAGCCCCGAAAAAGAATGGGTTCAGAGTAAAGCAAATCAGATACAAGACAAAGCAACAAATCAAAGAATTACAAGTACAAAGCAAGGAATCTTACTCTTCTTCTTCTCGCCGGAGCCGAGCGCGGAGAGATCAAATTCTGCCCGCCTCAAAGACGACGAGGCGGAGGAGTAGGTTCCCTTGGACGCTTGGCGGGGCGGAACCGGTGGTCCGCGAAGGCCCAGCTCCAGCTTGCCGCAGCGTGGGGTGCTCCGCAGCAGTGTTGCTTGCCGCGGTGGAGCGCATCACGCCGGTGCTGCGGCTGTTGGCCCGTCTGCCGCCCCGCCACGTCTCCGCCTCATGAAGACGCCTCCTTGGTGGAGCCGGGGCTCCGCCGCGGCAAGCTGCTTGAGGCGGGAGGAGGCGCCGGCAGGTTCGCCGACTCGGCTTCAGGCTCGGCAAGCTCCTCCTCGCTGGCAAACTCCTTTCGCTCGACAAGGCTTTCCGCCTCTACTGCCTCTGCCTCCTCCACGGTGAAGCCAAACTCACCCGCGGCAGCGGCTGCTGCCTCCTCTTCCAGCCTGGTGGCGATACGCTGCATCTCGTCATTGGTGGTGTCGCGGGTGAGGCCCCTCTGCTCATCGGAGCGGACCGGCATTTCTACCAGATTGTCAAAGAACTGCCACACGACGTCATCTGCAGGCTCTTGCCAAGTTGGGACAATTCCATGCGAGTCGCACAACGGCATCATTGCACAGATGCGGTCAAGCGCGGAATTGTTGCACAGTGAACGACGCCTCGGCAACCTAAACATCTCTGGATGATCGTGATCGGGCTTGAACAGCTCCAAGAGCATCACGCCAAGCTCCAAGACGGTGAAGTTGAAGTTGAGGCCTGGGCGCAGCCTCATGATATCTGTCGCCGTTCTGAAACTCCCAGTGCAGGTCTCCTCCTCTCCCGCAAGGGCGATGGCGTAGCGGCGAAGAAAGTCTCGCGCCCAACGGTGCCTACAAAGAAGCCCGCAAGTCTAAGGCGAAGGATTCGGTGATCGCAATCTTCAGCCTAGCGCCTTCCGGGGCCAGATTGCTCCAATCGCTGCCACAAGACTACTAGGGTTTGGCGCTGGGCGGTAAATGGCTGCGGGTTCTCCTCGACAATCCAGCACCAATCTGCCCTCCATTCCTCCCATTTGCTACGGAGCTCTCCCTCCAGATAGGCTTCCTTCTTGCCGACCCTCGAGATCCAACGATTCCTCCAGCAAGAGGCTCCCCTCTCTCAACTCGGGGTAAAAAGAAGTGGCAGAAAAGGGCTACATTTGGGTGGACTCCGACAAAGTTTTCGCAGAGATGTGCGAAAACTGACATGGTCAGAACGGCATTGGGGGTGAAATCAAGGAGGCGGAACCCGTAGGTGTTCATGATGTCACAGAAGAATTCAGAGAAAGGCGGGCAGAGCCCGCAGTAGAAGAAGAGCGCGAAGAAGGGATACCCAGTCGGGGCCAGTTCCGAAGCAGCGGCGGGGAGTACCTTCGTGCGCGGATGCGCTCGCGTCTCCGTCGACCAGAAGAGGTAGTAGTTCTCCCTCAGCTCCCTCGCGGCGAGCTGAGGGGGAAAGATGGCCCGCTCCTTCCGCAGCGCCAAGAAGCCGCTGCGCCGGCCGACTTCACGGCCTTCGCCTTGTCGGCTTTCGGAGCCATGGCGGAGGCGGTGGAGGAGATCGACGGCGTTGGTAATGCTGGTGGCGATGGGGGCGGAGCGCTGCTCTCTTCAGCCTTAGGAAGAAGGGGGGAGCAGCGATGGTTTTTCGATGGGACGGCAACTGGCAAGGTAGGTGACGTGCCCCTGTTTCCCCTGCTTATAAAGAGGGAGGGGCGGACGTTCCGTTTTTCCGAATAAAGAAACCCCCACGATCTCGCCCATGATCTCTCACACGACGCCGCACTCGACGCGTGCCGTTCGTAGAGGGCGTGGTGGGTCCGGGGTGAGTAACGGCGTGACCCAGGCCGCGCGTGCCTGCAGCCTGCTTTTGGGCCTGGCCCAACAAAGGTTTCGCACCGTGTGTGGCCCAGTCTGGGGCTCTCTGCCGGTGTACTAGAGTAGGGGTACCCTAGTATCCCGAAATTGTGCACGGGCATTTGCAGCCCTCCGTGGCAAGGCTTACCGGGTGACCGCCAAGATCCTCTGTGGTTCCTTTGGAGCCGTTCAAGAACAAAGTATTTAAGCCAAGGAGACAAGGCCCCGGCAAGAGGAGCTTGCCGGGAAGGCCACCCAAGGCACGTAGGAGACAAGGCCCCAGCAATAGGAGCTTGCCGGGAAGGCCTGGTGAGCGACAAGCTTCCGGGCGCGACAAGACAATAGCCGCGGCAAGGCGCTTGCCGCGGAAGACCACCACTCTGTACCTACGCTCCAGCGCATCCACTAACGTGTCGCCCTGGTACCTTTCCAGGCGCGCGTGGCGAGAGGCTGTGCAGCCAGCGGTGCGAGGTGGCAAGCAGCGCTGACAAGATTGCCATCGTGGCAAGCGGTGGCGCCCCTGACGGTCCCTGTTTGCACTGTTAGGGCGACTAGATGGGCATTTAATGCCTTTGTCCCCTGCCGTCAGGGTTAGGTATGGTACAATGTACACTGTACAAGTAGGTGTACCAACCACTACTTTTCCATTTGTACCCTTGTCTACGTTGCCACCTATCGGAGACCCCTTGAGCATATAAAAGGAGGCCCATGCGAACGAGAGGGTCCGTCGGTTCCCCCCACGCCGGTCTCGTTAGCAGCCCGTGTAATCAGTAGCACTCAAGCCGCTCTGAGCAAGAACTCAATACACCTCACACATGCAGCAAGAGGGAGTGTTATCTCTCCAGAGAGCTCGAAGCTGCGTAAACCTCTCGTGGTGCTTCGCCTCGACCGCTCTTCAGGCGACCTACGCTCCCGCCGAACCGAAAGGGGCTCGGTCCGCCGGTCCCATAGGTGTTCGTGGGCCAGATCAGCCTGCCCCGACAAGGCTGAATCAGGAACGATGAACTAATCATATTTACAAAAACAAGAGAGGTCGAGTTCATACCAGCTTTTCTCATCACAGTCAGTCCATCATATATCATCATAATTGCCCTTCACTTGCACGACCGAAGGATGTGAATAACAACAAGAGTGCACGTGCATTGGACTAAGCTGGAATCTGCGAGCATTGAATAAACAGGAGGAGAAAAGGGAATGTGGGCTCTTGGTTAAATCAACAATAATGCATATAAGAGCCACTTCAACAATTTAATTATGGTCTTTCTCCTATCGACCCCCAAAGAAAAGAAAAGAAATAAAAACTATTTGCACGGGAAAGCTCCCAACAAGCAAAAGAAGAACGGGAAATATTTTTGGGTTTTATTTTTAATTATTACAACTACAACAAGAAAAGTAAACTAGCTAGTAGCTACACTAATTTTTTTTGGTTTTTCTTAAGGTTTAACAAACACACAAGAAGAAAGCAAGAAAAATAAAATAAACTAGCATGGATATTACAGTGAAAAAGTATGAGCACCGACATATAGCAATGAGTGTGTGAACATAAATGTAATGTCGGTGGGAAATACGTACTCCCCCAAGCTTAGGCTTTTGGACTAAGTTGGTTCATTGCCATGGGTGGCCTGGCGGATACCCGTAGGTGTAGCTGGGGTCGTACTTTGATGAAGAAGATGCTGACTACCACTGGCTGGCAGTCATCTTCGGATCCCAAAAGTAATCAGACTGTCGTGGAGGCTCAAATTGTGGTTCCGGCTCTGGAGCTGGTGTAGGGTTCCGGTAGGCTTGAATGGACGCCCACGGAACGAGATACAGACCTTCAGATAAATTAAACAAGGAAGGAGCAGGCAAGGTAATAGTCTCAGGGTGATGTTTATCAAAGTACAATTTGTATTTAAGCTCCCCTTCCTTATTCTTAACAATAAAGTCATGCGCGAACATACTCTTATAATCTAAATAAGCATTGGGCAACAATTTTTGTTCTTTCTCATAGATCCTAATAGGTATGTTATAATGCGCAGCTAGGCATGAAGCATAAATACCTCCAAAGATGGGACTCTTAGTACGGTTCAGACTTAACCGTTTAGCAATAATACCGCCCATACTAACAGTGTTATCGGAATATAAACCATGGAGCAAGATGATAATATCAGGAACACTAAGGTTTCTACAGTTTCCGCGACCAATTAAGCAACGGCTAGCAAATATAGCAAAGTAGCGTAAAACAGGAAAATGTATGCTAGTGATTCTTGCATCGGAAACCTTCGTGGTTTCCCCCACAGTAATGGTGTCAATAAACCCGTCCACATCTTTACGATGTGGTTCATCTAGAGTAACCTCGAAGGGTATTTTGCAAACCTTGCAAAATTCATCTAGCGGCATCTTCTTAACAACATCATATAAATGAAACTCTACTGAAGGGGGAGATTCCTTAGGAAAATAGTAGAAGTTTTGCACAAAAGTATTGGTGAGTAAGAGATACTGATGACGTTGGTCGCAGAGGAAGTCGGTGAGGCAAGCATTCTCAGCCAGTGAATAGAAATCATCATAAATCCCGGCTTTTCTCAAGAAATCATCGGAAGGCCATTCACATGGCCGGACCTCCGCGGTGCGAGGCAAATTATATTTGGGCCTCTGTGCTTCTTCATTTTGCTTCTCCTTCGAGCTTCGGCTCGATGAGCCCCTCAAAAATCTCTTCATTATTTTCTGAAATATTCTGAAATTTTTAGTAACTTCAAACAAAAGTGAACCAAACTCAATAAAATTTATAGCAACTACTCCTACAATTGCCTAGAGACTATATCATGCATTAGAACTACTTGGAACCATATAAATTTGACATGCAAGCTCAAGAACATGGTGACCTAGGCAGCACAAATTTGCAACAAATAAAGCACTAGAACAAAAACTAATTGGAACAATGGAGGAGTCAACATACCAAGGAACAATCTCCCCAAGCAGTTTCGTGAGAGGTGATATGAGCATGGAGATAAAAAATTACAGCAAAATGAGCTAGAACTCGTGCTTGAGCTGGATATTGGTGTTTGTGGGAGGAAGAAGGAGAGTATGGGTGCAGAAATAAGTGGAGGAGGGCCACCGTGGGCCCACGAGGCAGGGGGCGCGCCCTCCACCCTCGTGGCCAGGTGCTTGCCCCTCCTGTTGTGTTCTCAGTGCCAGATATTTTCAAATATTCCAGAAAAAATCATATTCCATTTTCAGGGCATTTGGAGAACTTTTATTTTCTGGGTATTTTTATATTGCACAGATAAATCAAAAAACAGACAGAAAAAATACTAATTTTACTTTATTTCAACTAAATAACAGAAAGTAGAAAGAGGGTACAGAAGGTTGTGCCTTCTAGTTTCATCCATCTCATGCTCATCAAAAGGAATCCACTAACAAGGTTGATCAAGTCTTGTTAACAAACTCATTCTGAATAACATGAAACCAGAGAAATTTTGAATAACACTATGTTACCTCAACGGGGATATGCACATCCCCAATAATAAGAATATCATACTTCTTCTTGACAGTAGGAAGAGGAAAATCAAAACCTACAAATATAATCGATGGAATTTTTCCAATAGAGTTGATACTATGAACTTGAGGTTATTTCCTCCGAAAGTGTACCGTATGCTCATTACCATTAACATGAAAAGTGACATTGCCTTTGTTGCAATCAATAATAGCCCCTGCAGTATTCAAAAAAGGTCTTCCAAGAATAATAGACATACTATCGTCCTTGGGAATATCAAGAATAACAAAGTTCGTTAAAATAGTAACGTTTGCAACCACAACAGGCACATCCTCACAAATACCGACAGGTATAGCAATTGATTTATCAGCCACTTGCAAAGATATTTCAGTAGATGTCAACTTATCCAAGTCAAGTCTACGATATAAAGAGAGAGGCATAACACTAACACCAGCTCCAAGATCACATAAATCAGTTTTAACATAGTTTCTTTTAATGGAGCATGGTATAGTACGTACTCCTGGATCTCCAAGTTTCTTTGGTATTCCACCCATAAAAGTATAATTAGCAAGCATGGTGGAAATCTCAGCTTCTGGTATCTTTCTCTTATTTGTAAAAATATCTTTCATATACTTAGCATAAGGATTCATTTTGAGCATATCGCTTAAACGACACGCAAAAAAGATAGGTCTAATCATTTCAAAGAAAACGCTCAAAATCCTCATCATCCTTTTTCTTGGATGGTTTGGGAGGAAAAGGCATGGGTTTCTGAACCCAAGGTTCTCTTTCTTTACCATGTTTCCTAGCAACAAAGTCTCTCTTATCATAACGTTGATTCTTTGATTGTATGTTATCAAGATCAATAGCAGGTTCAATTTCTACATCATTGTCATTACTAGGTTGAGCATCATCATGAACATAATCATTAACATTTTCACTAGGTTCATGTTCATTACCAGATTGTGTTTCAGCATCAGATATAGAAATATCATTTGGATTCTCAGGTAGTTCAGCAATAGGTTCACTAGAAGCATGCAAAGTCCTATCATTTTTCTTTTTCTTCCTTTTAGAAGGACCATGTGCATCAATATTATTTCTCTGAGAATCTTGCTCAGTTCTCTTAGGGTGGCCTTCAGGATACAAAGGTTCCTAAGTCATTCTACCAGTTCTAGTAGCCACTCTGACAGTATAATCATTTTTCTTACTATTCATTTCATTGAGCAAATCATTTTGAGCCTTAAGTACTTGTTCTATTTGAGTGGTAACCATAGAAGCATGTTTACTAATGAGTTTAAGTTCACCTCTAACATTAGCCATATAATCACCCAAGTGTTCAATCATATAAGCATTTTGTTTTAATTGTCTACCAAAATAAGCATTGAAATCTTCTTGCTTAACCATAAAGTTATCAAACTCATCCAAGCATTGGCTAGCAATTTTAGTAGGAGGGATTTCAGCTTTTATCATACCTATAGAGAGAATTTACCTTTACTACCACCGTGGTCGGGTTATCAATACCATGAGGTTCTTCAATAGGTGAAGGATTAAGATCATATGTTTCTTCAACAAAGTGTAAATTAAGACCATGTATTTCTTCAACAGGAGGTAAATTCTTAACATCTTCAAAGATTTATACCTTTTTCTTTCATAGATTTCTTTGCCTCTTGCATATCTTCAGATCGAGAAATAGAACACTTCTCTTCTTGAGTTGGTTTATGAATAGGCTCAGGAATTAGCTCGAGCTGGCTCAGAAGTGTCCAATTATTTTCATTTGTCAACATATTATTCAATAGAATTTCAGCTTCATCCGGTGTTCTTTTCCTCGAAAAGCAGTAACCAGCACCACTATCCAGGTAATCTCTGGAAGCATCAGTTAGTTCATTATAAAAGATATCAAGTATTTCATTTTTCTTAAGAGGATGATCAGGCAAAGCATTAAGTAACTTGAGAAGCCTCCCCCAAGCTTGTGGGATACTCTCTTCCTCAATTTGCACAAAGTTTTATATTTCCCTTAAAGCAGCTTGTTTCTTATGAGCAGGGAAATATTTAGCAGAGATGTAATAGATCATATCCTAGGGACTACGCTCACAACCAGGATCAAGAGAATTAAACCATATCTTAGCATCACCCTTTAATAAGAACGAAAATATTTTAAGGATATAAAAGTAGTGAGATCTCTCATCATTAGTGAACAGGGTGGCTATATCATTTAATTTAGTAAAATGTGCCACAACGGTTTCAGATTCATAGCCATGAAAAGGATCAGATTCAACCAAAGTAATTATATCAGGATCAACAGAGAATTCATAATCCTTATCGGTAACACAGATAGGTGAAGTAGCAAAAGCAGGGTCAGGTCTCATTCTATCATTAAGAGATTGTTGCTTCCATTTAGCTAATAACCCCTTGAGTTCATATCTATCTTTGCAAGCTAAAATAGCTAAATAAGCTTCTTTATCAAAAACATAACCCTCAGGAATAACAGGCAAGTCTTCATCATCACTTTCATCAATATAATCAGTTTCAATAATTTCTTTCTCTCTAGCCCTAGCAATTTGTTCATCAAGAAATTCACCAAGGGGCACAGTAGTATCAAGCATAGAAGTAGTTTCATCGTAAGTATCATGCATAGCAGAAGTGGCATCATCAATAACATGCGACATATCAGAACGAATAGCAGAAGCAGGTTTAGGTGTCGCAAGCTTACTCAAAACAGAAGGTGAATCAAGTGCAGAGCTAGATGGTAGTTCCTTACCTCCCCTCGTAGTTGAGGGATAAATTGTTGTCTTAGCGTCTTTCAAGGTCTTCATAGTGACCAACAGATATAAATCCCAAGTGACTCAAAGAATAGAGCTATGCTCCCAACAAATAGCTTTAAAATAGTCTTGATAACCCACAAGTATAGGGGATCGCAAAAGTTTTCGAGGGTAGAATATTCAACCCAAATTTATTGATTCGCCACAAGGGGAGCCAAAGAACATTCTCAGGTATTAGCAGTTGAGTTGTCAATTCAACCACACCTGGATAACTTAGTATCTGCAGCAAAGTATTTAGTAGCAAAGTAATTTGATAGTAGTGGTAACAAAAGTAACAGAAGGAAAAGTAATATTTTTGGTGTTTTGTAGTGATTGTAACAATAGCAACGGAAAAGTAAATAAGCGAAGAACAATAAGTGGAAAGCTCGTAGGCATTGGATCGGTGATGGAGAATTATGCCGGATGCGGCTCATGATGTAACAATCATAACATAGGGTGACACAGAACTTGCTCCAATTCATCAATGTAATGTAGGCATGTATCCCGGATATAGTCATACATGCTTATGGAAAAGAACTTGCATGACATCTTTTGTCCTACCCTCCCCGGCAACGGCGCCACAAAATAGTCTTGATAACCCACAAGTATAGGGCATCGCAACAGTTTTCGAGGGTAGAGTATTCAACCCAAATTTATTGATTCGACACAAGGGGAGCCAAAGAATATTCTCAAGTATTAGCAGTTGAGTTGTCAATTCAACCACACCTGGATAACTTAGTATCTGTAGCACAGTATTTAGTAGCAAAGTAATATGATAGTAGTGGTAACTGTAACAAAAGTAATAGAAGCAAAAGTAATATTTTTTGTGTTTTGTAGTGATTGTAATAGTAGCAACGGAAAAGTAAATAAGTGAAGAACAATATGTGAAAAGCTCGTGGGCATTGGATCGGTGATGGAGAATTATGCCGGATGTGGTTCATCATGTAACAATCATAACATAGGGTGACACAGAAGTAGCTCCAATTCATCAATGTAATGTAGGCATGTATTCCGAATATAGTCATATGTGCTTACGGAAAAGAACTTGCATGACATGTTTTTTTCTACCCTCCCGTGGCAGTGGGGTCCTAATGGAAACTAAGGGATATTATGGCCTCCTTTTAATAGAGTACCAGAACAAAGCATTAGCACATAGTGAATACATGAACTCCTCAAACTATGGTCATCACCGGGAGTGGTCCCGATTATTGTCACTTCGGGGTTGCCGGATCATAACACATAGTAGGTGACTATAGACTTGCAAGATAGGATCAAGAACTCACATATATTCATGAAAACATAATAGGTTCAGATCCGAAATCATGGCACTCGGGCCCTAGTGACAAGCATTAAGCATAGCAAAGTCATAGCAACATCAATTTCAGAACATAGTGGATACTAGGGACCAAACCCTAACAAAACTGACTCGATTACATGATAGATCTCATCCAACCCATCACCGTCCAGCAAGCCTATGATGGAATTACTCACGCACGGCGGTGAGCATCATGAAGTTGGTGTGATGGAGGATGGTTGATGATGATGATGGCGACGAATCCACCTCTCCGGAGCCCTGAACGGACTCCAGATCAGCCCTCCCGAGAGGTTTTAGGGCTTGGCGGCGGCTCCATATCGTAAAACGCGATGATTTCTTCTCTCTGGTTTTTTCTCCCTGAAAGCAAATATATAGAGTTGGAGTTGAGGTCGGAGGAGCTCCAGGGGGCCCACGAGGTAGGGGGGAGGGCCCTAGGGGGGAGGGCGCGCCCCCACCCTCATGGACAGGGTGTGGGCCCCCTGGTCTTCATATTTTGCAAGGATTTTTTATTATTTCCAAATAGACGTTCCATGGAGTTTCAGGTCATTCCGAGAACTTTTGTTTCTGCACATAAATGACACCATGGAAAGTCTGCTGAAAACAGCGCCAGTCCGGGTTAGTTCCATTAAAATCATGCAAGTTAGAGTCCAAAACAAGGGCAAAAGTGTTTGGAAAAGTAGATACGACGTAGACGTATCAGTCCCCGGTGGTGTTGTCCTCTGGCGAGTCCGGCGAGGAGGAGAGGTCTAACTCGGAGGCGACCCGGGAGGGGGCGGGGGAGACTTCTCCTCCGCGCGTAGCAGATCTCCTCCGCACCTTCCCCGACGACGATGAGGCCGGCGAGCATCCGGTGAGGGAGTCGCCGCACCCTGCCGGGCTCATGACGAGGTCCAGGGGCACACCTCCGAAGAAGCCGCCGGCCGGGGTCTCGAAGAAGTGCAGGTCGGCGTTGGTCCCCCGAGGCGATGCCTCCGCTTCGTCACCGGCCAGCGTAGTTTCGGTCCCGACTGTCGTCCCCTCATCAGTCCTTGGGGCTCGCGCGCCGGTGCCCTAGCCCACGAAGGATTCAGGCCTGGTGCTCCAGAAGAGGGTGAGGGAGTACGCCGCTATGGACCAGTAAGTAATCCGTCTTGATCTTTTGTCCTTGTTCTTGTCGTAGTCTCTTGATGCCTCCCCCTTGTACCGTTAGGCAAAAGACGGTGGTGAAGAGGAAGAAGGAGACGGCCACGACCCTCAGGACCGAGCAGCCTGCCACGATTGCGCCACCTCTGGTATGTAAGGATGGGGGCGGCTCCCGTGATTCAGCAGCCGGGTCGCCCCCGCGATATTCAGGGACCCGACCTCAGGAGGAGGTGATCTCCATGGCCAAGCCGGCTCCGGAGGCGCCCGCCCCTAGCTTGCATGCTGGGGCTCCGACGGCTCAGGACCCCCCGGCCTCTTCTACTGTCGCCAGCCTGCAGATCTCGGCAGTGATGCCGCTTCCTCCTCTTCTCATCACGCCGCCTGGCAGTGATCCTTCTGCCTTTCCTGACGCTCTAGAGGAGGCTCTTTCCATACTGACCCGGCTTCGAGACGACCTTCAAGGTGTCGACCATCGCCTGGCGGCAGGCCGTTTGGAGTTGGTCTCAGGGTGGTTGCGATCGGACACGTCTGTCAGGGCGGCCTTGAGCCAGGCCATAGCAGCCTTGGAGGAAGGCGAGCGGGCCGCTGGCCTGGCCGCTGCTGCCCGTGACGTGGCGCTGAAGGATGCTGAGGCTGCCAGAGAGCGCTGCTGGTTGGCGGAGGCCGAGCTGAAGACCATGCGCAGAGGCTCGTCAGTGCGAGGCGTTGGAGGAGAAGATGAAGGCTCGAGAAGACGCGGTCACCAGTCGCGACACCGAGCTGGGGTAGTCGGTGCGGGCGCAGGTCGCGGAGCGCAGCCGCCTGGAGAAATTGGAGAAGAATTTGGAGGCGGAGAAGGCCCAGCTGGAGGCCAAGGCAAAGGTTCTTGCCGAAGATCGTGTGGCCTTCAAATCCCTTGAGCTGAAGTCCCGCGAGGCGCTGAAGGAGCTCTACGGGAAGGGCTTGAAGAAGCGGTTGGTGACTGACGAGGAAGGCCCCACCGAGTTACTCCGTCAGCTTATCATGGCGCTCGAGGGCGTCGTTGACGGGATCGGCCCCATGGTGGAGGGGCAAGCCCGCGCGCTCTCTGCTTCAGCTTTGACACGTGTCTTGAGTCATCATCATCTTCGCGACCCCAGCGTCGACCTCGACGCCCTTCTTGAGCCCGTGGACAAGGAGTGCTGCGAGGCTCCTGCCGAAGCCATGAAGGACCAGGTGGAGGCCCTGCCGGAGAAATTCCTCACCATCGACCCCGCGCCCCCGGCTGACGGTGCCCCCAACCCTGCGGCACCGGCGGATGGCACGGGCAACGGCAACGTTGTCTACGAAGGGGCACACCTTGCGGTCGACGGCAGGGCCCAAGGCTGAAGAGAAGGCTTGCTAGCGGCGCTTCCCTTCACTTTTATTTCCTGCAACATGCACCCTGCCTCGTTGAGGTGTTAAAACTTGTGTTTGGTATTTGAAGAACAGTATGTTTTGTAATAATTTGTTAAGGTTCCATGATTTCCTTCCCGTTGCTTTAGTGTTCTAGAGCCCGGCCACGTGCATGCCTCAGCCGCCATTGGGTCGTCCGGATCACCAGGATGAGACGAAGGGGTGAGGGGCTACGTGACCAGTTAGGCTCCTGAGTCGCGATGCTCAGGAGTCCCCTTGACATACGAACAGCCCTCGGGAAGGGAATGCGAAAGTAGACCTTAGTGTTTTGCGTCAGCAGGGCCTGGTCCCGCGGATGCCTCAGCCGCCGTTGGGTCGTCCAGATCGCCAGGACGAGACGAAGGGGTGAGGGGCTATGTGACCAGTTAGGCTCCTGAGTCATGATGCGCAGGAGTCCCCCTTGACATACGAACAAACCTCTATACCTGTCCTCGCTGAGGCCCCGCTCGGGAGGGGCACGCGACGACCAGGTCCGAGGGACCTGGTAGGGTGGCGTGCACCAGGCGTGACCTGGGCGCAGCCCCCGTGCCCAGCCCCCTCACGTAGCTCTCCTGAAGGGAAGCACTGCGATGAGGCCAGACATTGCGCCTGGCGGCTCCCTTAGGTTGATGCGGCCAAGGGGCCACCCTTAGTTGTTTATCACCAGCGCGAAGCGTAGTGCTTCCGCACTTGCACGGGCATAGCCACTCCTCGACCGTGTCGACTACCAGCATGGAGCATGGTGCTTCCACTGGTGCGTGGGTGGGGGCCCCCTCTGAGTGGAGCCCTCGGGGCGTGTACAGCCCCGCCCTGGCACGTGGCTTGCATGGCAGGGCTAGACCAGGTGTCGGTGTACTAGAGTAGGGGTACCCTAGTATCCCGAACTTGTGCACGGGCAGTTGCAGCCCTCCGCGGCAAGGCTTACCGGGTGACCGCCAAGGTCCTCCGTGGTTCCTTTGGAACCATTCAAGAACAAAGTATTCAAGCCAAGGAGACAAGGCCCGGCAAGAAGAGGAGCTTGCCAGAAGGCCACCCAAGGCACCTAGGAGACAAGGCCCCGCAAGAGGAGCTTGCCGGGAAGGCCCGTGAGCTTGGCGACAAGCTTCCGGCGCGACAAGACAACAACCGCTGCAAGGCGCTTTGCCATGCAGACCACCACTTTGTACCACAAGGCCCAAAGACATCCACTAACGTGTCGCCTGGGCCTTTCCAAAGACGTGGCGAGAGGTCGTGCAGCCAGCGGTGCGATGTGGCAAGCGGCGCCGACAAGATTGCCATCGTGGCAAGCGGTGGCGCCTCGACGGTCCTCGTTTGCACCGTTAGGGCGACGAGACGGGCATTTAATGCCTTTGTCCCTCGCCGCCGTGGTTAGGTATGATACATCTGTACAATCGTACATGTAGCTGTACCAACCACCTTTTCCACTTTTACCCTTGTCTACGTTGCCACTGTCGGAGACCCTTGAGCATATAAAAGGAGGCCCATGCATAACGAGAGGGGGGTTCCCCACGCCGGTCTCGTTAGCAGCTCGTGTGTACTGTAGCACTCAAGCGCCCCAGCAAGAACTCAATACACCTAGACATGCAGCAAAGAGGAGTGTTATCTCTCCGGAGAGCTCCGAAGCTGGGTAAACCTCTTCTGTGCGTCGCCTCGATCTGCTCTTCGTGCGACCTCCGCTCCCCGCCGAACCGAAAGGGGCTCGGTCCGCTGGTCCCATAGGTGTTCGTGGGTCAGATCAGGTTGCCCCGACAACTTTTGGCGCGCCAGGTAGGGGGCGTCGAGTTTGCGTGAACCTGATCCAGCGTCCACACGAGCTAGATCTTCATCATCTTCATCGTCATGCCACCGAAGAAGAAGGCTTCGGCGGCATATGTTCCGGCCCGCTGCCGAACCCACCGCCACCGGAGCAAACGGGTGGTGGGGTAGACGCCGCGTGAAGATTGACGTCGACGAGGAGCCCACGGTGCTGCCAAGTCTGGGCGAAAGGCTGCGCAGACCTCGGGCGTTCAGTACATGCACCGCGCCCGCCTCAGAGGCGCGGACCGAGAAGCGCCATGGCATTCACAACACCATACGCTCGTTGGACCAAGATCGAGCTGGTGGATCTCGGGATGCTCAAGACCGCATGCGCGCCAACATGCCGGGCGCGAGCGTAGGCATCGGTCTCTCGGACGGGATATCGCTCCTTCTAACATAGTTAGAAGTCCGAGCATATCCCGCTCCTCGCGCCGTTCGCCACTGCCACCCACCACTCCAGCAGAAGCTTTGGCGAGAGCTCAGCTGCTCTTCGATTACCCTCCGACAGCCGACAAGGTCGATGAATGGAGGGCCACCATTCAGAGTCATCGAGTGCATCGCTGCCGCGGCAGGACCACCATGCACTCTCCGCCCCGAAGGCCAAGATCGCCGACTCGCCGGATCCACCTCGACAGCGATTCCACCGCATCATCGGATCCACGAGCTCGTCGCCATCAGCGCCAAGTTCTTCACGAACGACAGCAAGAAGACACTCGAACTCACATCGAGCGCCGAAGAGAAGCGCGGCGTCAATCCGACAAGCGCGCTGGGCCCTCTATTGACATGCATGCGCCAGAGGAACCAGGCGACTTGTCAGACGCTGTAGGTTGCCCTGCGTTCACTCGTGAGCTGCGGCAAGTCCAAAGGGCCCAAAGAAGAAGAATTTCAAGCCGACGCAGAGAAGTACGACGGCAAGACGATCCGTCGGAGTTCCTCAAAGATCTACACCATCGCTGTGCAGGCTGCCGGGGCGAGACGACAAGATCCTCGCTAACTACTTCCACCGGTGCTCAAACCCAATGTCGATCTTGGCTCATGCACTTGCCGGACAACTCCATATCCTCTTGGGCAGATCTATGCCATCAGTTTGTCGGTGCCTTTCTACAGCGGCCACAAGCCTCATGGCCAAGAAAGCGACCTTCATCTCGCTCGCTTAGAAGGAAGGAGAGCCCCGCGCAAGTACATTCAGAGATTCACCACAGACAAAGACAACATCTCAGATGTCCACCCTGCAGCGGTAATCAGCTGCTCCATCGAACGCGCGAAACCGCAGGATGCGGGAGGAGATGGCGATGTGCAAGATCGAGACGCCAAGGAGCTATATGCCTGGCCGAAGTGTGCACGCGTCTTTGTGGAAGGGAGGAGACTCCGGAGAGAATATCAAGCAGGAGGATCTGATAGTGAGGAGACCGCCTGCAAAGAAAAAGCCGGGCGGAACAACAGGAAGAAGAAAGGCAGAGATGTACTAGTTGTTGAGCAGTCCAAAGAACGGAGGTGTCGCCAAGAAACCCAAGGCTGGTAGCTCCGCAAGGAGGTTGCTACCGGCTGCACCAACTGCCAGCTGTGGCGGCCGCCGACAAGGTGACGGCTCCAACAAACAAGATCGCAAGATCCACCGCACCAATGGCCATGACCTCCAGAGCTACAAAGGTCGAGCAGCTTGTCGAAAGCAGCGTAAGGCTGAATACGAACGACGCGACAAGGAGAAGGCCCAGGAAGGTGCCGGAGGAGCTAGCAAGAAACGCCCGGCCGAGGAGGACACCGCGGCAAGGCCAAGCAGCGGTAAGGAGACAGCACTTCCCCGCTGCCGCGATAAGGATGAAGACGACGACGACGCATTTATGAAGACATGGATGATGACGAGACCGATGAGCAGGAGTTCCGTAAAGCCACAGAGGTCTCTGCGTTGACGGCGGTGCTTCTCTACATACTTCACACCGCCAGCTCAAGCAAAGGATGCGGAAGTCAATGCGGCAGTAACCATCCATCGAGTCACGCAAGCCTCCGAAATGGTCCAAAGACGCCTATCATCTTTGATATTGAGGACCACCACGATCGCATAATCTGCGGTCGGGTGCTTGCCGATGTTGGTTTCACCAACTATCTCGCAACCTCAAGGTCACTAAGATGCTAGTTGACGGCGGGGCCGGCTTGAACTCGATCTCCTCCGCGGTGCTCCAGAAACTCCGCATCCCGGATGGCGAGCTCGAAGAGACCGCACATTCCAAGGAATCAATCTGGGAAGGAGCAAGCCAAGGGGAAGATCACGCTGCCGGGTGACATTTGGCAGCGAAGTTGAACTTCAGGATCGAGAGGGTCACTTTTGACGTTGTTGACTTTCCATTGCCTTACAATGGGATACTTGGCCGCCCAAAGATCGCCAAATTCATGGCAGCCTCTCACTATGCATACAACATCTTTGAAGATGCCAGGCCCGATAAGTGTCATCTCTGCCCTCGGCAACAAGAAGGATGCTCTTATCTGCGCCGACAAGATCTACTGGAAGCAAAGACTGCAGCAGATGTCAAGCCACTTGTCACTGAAGCTCCCGGGCGAAGAAGAAGATCAAGTCCGCAAGAGCTCGATGCCCACTTCCGCAAGCGCACCTCTTCGAGTGCTGCGCCACCGTCGAGGACGCACCATCGAGCTCCACCGGCAAGTGTAAGAAGACGATGGCAGCTCCACCAGAGACCAAGAGGGTGTCCGCCAAGGAGGGCGGCACTGGTGGTACCTTCACCATCAATGCCACTCTCGACCCTAAATAGGAAGGCGCGCTCGTTGCTTTCCCGGGCTTAACGCCGACGTGTTTGCGTGGCAACCGCCTCACATCCCCGTGTTCCTGTGAGTAATTGAGCACCATCTTGCCATTTTTTCCTCATGCGCAGCCCATCAAGCGTAAAGTCGAAGGTGCAAAGGAGCGCCAAGAATTCATCGCAGAAGAAATCAAGAAATTGGAAGCAGCGGGCCTTGTCAGACGAGTGCTCCATCCTACGTGGTTGGCCAATCCTCTAGTTGTACGCAAGGCAAACGGGAAATGGAGGCTTTGTATCGACTTTACCGATGTCAATAAAGCTTGTCCCAAAGACCCATTTCCCTTGCCGCACATCGACCAGATTGTTGACTCCACGGCCGGATGTGATTTGCTTTCATTTCTGGATGCATACTCAGGATATCATCAGATCTTCATGGCAGAAGAGGATGAGGAGAAGACCACATTCATCACTCCATGTGGCACATACTGTTTTGTACGGATGCCCTTCGGGTTAAAGAATGCTGGTTCAACATTTGCAAGAGTAGTCCATGACGCTTTTGAGCCGCAAATGCACGTAAATGTGGAAGCCTACATGGATGACATAGTGGTCAAAAGCAAGGACAAGGCGACTACGATTCAAGATTTAGATTTAAACCTTTGCAAATCTGGCGCAAGATCAACCTCAAGCTCAACCCCGAGAAGTGTGTGTTTGGAGTCCCTTCCGCAAGCTTCTCGGGTTCTTCGTGTCTCAGCCGGGGAATTGAAGCCAATCCCGACAAGATCAAGGCCATTGAGCAGATTGAAGCACCAAAGCGCGTCAAGGATGTAAGAAGACTTGCGGTTATGTAGCTGCTCTCAGAGGTTTATCTCTAGGTTCTGCCGAAGGCCGCCTTGCCATTTTTTAAAGTTTTGAAAAAGGCAGGTCCGATGAAATGGACTCCGGAAGCGGAGGCTGCGCTGCAGGACTTGAAGAGATACCTGTCCTGCACTCCAACACTTGTCGCACCTAGGCCACAAGAGAAGTTGCTGCTATATATAGCGACAACCAATCAAGTGGTTAGTGTTGCGTTAGTAGTGGAGAGGGAGGCGGATGATGAGCTGGCAACCATGGCAGATGCATCCAAATGACAAGGGGGGCTTCACCGGCAAGCTCTGGGTCCTCGACAAGGATAGATCTCAAGGCAGACGCATGAGAAGATGCAGAAAAGAATGGTGCAGCGCCAGTTTACTTTGTCGGCCTTCCGCAGGGGGCTAGGTCAAGGTACTACGGTGTGCGAAATTGCTTTTTCGGCCTCCTCATGGCCTCGAGAAAGCTGCGCCATTACTTCCAGCACATGAGATCACAAATCGTCCACTGCTTTTCCATCAAGAGGATACTGCAAAATCCAGAGGCAACAGGCAGGATTGTCGAGTGGGCACTGGAACTGTCAAGCTTTGGCCTCAAGTTTGAGAGCACTTCAACTATCCAAAGCAGGGCATTTGGCGGAGTTCATAGCAGAATGGACGCCAACACAAGATGAAGAAATCCCAGAAATGAGCATCCCCGTCAAGGAAGCAAGCAAAGAGTGGATGATGTACTTTGATGGTGCCTTCTCGCTGCAAGGCGCCAGTGCGGGCATGCTACTTGTTGCATCCACCGGAGAGCACCTCAAGTACGTAGTCCAGATGCACTTTCCCAAGGAGCAGGCAACAAACAATACTGCAGAGTATGAAGGTATGCTTGCCGGTCTCAGGATCGCAGTAGACCTTGGGATCAAGAAGCTCATTGTCAGGGGTGACTCACAGCTTGTCATCCGCCAAGTAAACAAGAATTATCACAGTCTGTTGATGGAAGCTTACGTTGATGAAGTGAGAAAGCTAGAAGAGCACTTTGACGGCCTACAGATGGAATATATTCCAAGAGCTCAGAACGACATTGCTGATGGCCCGTCAAGTGCGCGCCAGACTTAAGTTACCTGTGGAACCAGGGATCTTTGTGCTCAAGCCGACTCAACCGTCTCAGTAACGCCATCAACTGGACAGAGCATGAAGAGGAAGTTGATTTACGGTGACTATTTTCCGCAGAGCTTCCTCAAGCCGCCGCCAAGAAGGACCTCAAGATCAACACCAATAAGGCCGAGGAGCAGTCTGCCCGACAAGCCCTAGGGTTTGTTTCGTTGAAGCTGCACGCCCCGACAAGTTTTGCTCCGGCAAGCTTGCCGAGGAACGTCAAGCTCCGGCTGAGCCGCAGGTTCTCGCCGTAGAAGCGGATGTTCCCGCAGCAGCAGATGTGCCTTTAGTCCTTGTTGTCGAGCCGCAAGCTCCAACATGGGCACAGCAGATTGTTCATTTCCTTCAGACAGGAGAACTTCCCGAAGAGCAAGAAGAAGCGGAAAGAGTAGCCCGGCAGTCAAGTATGTACCAGTTTGTCGACAGCACACTGCATGTAAGAAGACTCAACAGTGTGAAATTGAAGTGTATTCACCGAAGACGGACAAAAGCTGTTGGCAGAGATACATGGAGGCATATGTGGTCACCACATTGGCGCCAGAGCACTTGCCGCAAAGCTGCTCCGGCAAGGTTTCTTTTGGCCGACAGCCCTCCAGGATGCAAGTGCACAAGTAACCAAGTGTGAAGCGCAAGGCCCATTCCAAGCAGATACACCAGCCAGCTCAAGCTCTCCAGACGATCCCTTTATCCTGGCCATTTTCGTCTGGGGCTCGACATTCTCGGCCCCTTTCCCGAAGTTGTCGGGGCTTTGAGTACTTGTCACGCTAGTAGTCGACAAGTTCACAAAGTGGCCGGAAGTGGAAGCAGGAGGAAGGTGACAAAGACAGCGAGTCAAGTTCTATAGGTTGATTGTTTGCCGCTTCGAATCCCTAACAGGATCATCACCGACAACGACATCGCAATTCATGAGCCGCACCTTCATGCAAGACGCCCAAGATCTTGGCGCCAAGGTTCGCTTCGCTTCGCTTGCTCATCCGAGAAGTAACGGTCAAGCCGGAGAGGGCAAATGTCAAGTGTTGCGCGGGCTCAAGACCGTAACTTTCGACAGTGCTGCACAAGTGCGGAAGAAATCGGATTGAGGAGCTGCCGGTGGTTCTTTGGTCGATCAGACGACGCCAAATCGAGCCATCGCCGCACACCTTTCGCCTAGTCTATGGAGCAGAGGCAGTTCTCCCCACGGAACTCAGATACGGATCACCTCGAGTGCTCGCTTATGATGAGCTTGAGCAAGAGCAGCTGCGACAAGATGACGCTACCGCTCCTTGAGGGGGATCGCCTTCAGTTGTCAGACGAGCTGCTCGATACAAAGAAGCTTTGGCGCCGCTACCATAGCTGCAAAGTTAATGCCGAAGTCTCGAGGAAGGCGACCTTTATTCTTCGCTAGCGTTCAGTCCGCCAAGAATTCCAACAAGTTGACGCCAAGTGGGAAGGCCCTTACCGAGTGAAACGAGTCACTAGGCCCGGCGCTGTCCGCTTTGAGACCGAAGATGGTATTCCGTGAGCAACTCTCGAACATTGAGCATCTTTCAGAAGTTTTACTCAGAGCACGGTTGCGTTTTAACCTGTTCCGGCAACCACCTTTTGTACAA
Organism: Aegilops bicornis; assembly: GCA_021605145.1. Taxonomy (NCBI): domain Eukaryota; kingdom Viridiplantae; phylum Streptophyta; class Magnoliopsida; order Poales; family Poaceae; genus Aegilops; species Aegilops bicornis. The sequence continues at coordinate 346,703,721 of CM038670.1, forward strand.
GTCTTGCCGCTGTTGCATTTAATCCTTTGTACAAAGCCGGGCGCAGACCCCGTGCATAAGTAAAGCTAGCGTGCTTCGCACATCTTGTCAATTTCATGCTTTCTACTTCTATTTTGCATGTGTTATCTGACACTTTGTGTAGCACCTACCCCCGGTAAGCAATAACGAGCCATAAGGCTCCATATCTTTATTTTCTCTTCTTTCTCTTTCTCAAAGAAAGGAAGGTTCCCTCGCCCACAAGTTTGCCGGGGGGAAGGAGAAGATAATGGTGTGGACCAAGCTGCCGCTCAAGGAAGTCTAGCCTTCATCGAAGCAAACGATGTAAAAGCTAAGTTGCTAAAGTTTGAGCAATCAGTTTTAAATTTTTAAGTTATCTTCCTCGAACGACCGCATTTTGTATGGAAAACCTGTGCAGGGAGGAACCAACTCGTAGCTAGTTGCGCCTTACTTTGTTTCGAGTCCGCTCAACAACTTAAGTGAGCTGCGACTAGTTATGCATAAGGTTGCTTGTCGAAGCGGTACCGCCAGCAGGCTGCGACGCCCCAAGACTTCAGCGCCATGCCCAGGTGCCTAGCCCGACAAGTTCCCTAAAAAGCGTGAGGGCAAAAACATACAAAGGAAGGAATCAAGTAAAGGAAATAACATAGCAATCACTACTCGAAATAGAGTTATATTACAAGATAGCTTGTCGCAGCTCTAATAGATTGTTCTCATAACATGACTAGCAGCAGCAAGGAAAAGAGAAAGCGGGCGGCCTAATCTACGCGATCGCCCTCAACCCTCTTGATCCCGCTCACCCTGTCCATGATGGGTGCGACAAGGGCCTTGAGTGCCTCCACATCAGCATCCGGCGGCAAGGACTTGAGGACGTTGGTGAGCGTGAGGCCTGGGTTGCGGAAGGCCACCTTCATCAAGACTTTTGAAGAGCTCCCGCAGATCCGGCGCGACTCCTCGGCCAGCTGCTTTGGGACTTCTTCCCGAGTCACTGGAGGGCCGCCACCACGCCTTTGAAGAACAAGCTAAGCTTGGCGCTGGGTTGGAGATGCTCATCGGAGGAATATCCAAGATCCACCATCCCCAGCCTATGCCCGGCTCCTCGTCGATGGCTGCCGCAACATTCACGAGACCCTCGGTCCAAGGCTCCACATTCTCCCTCAAGGCACTCTGGGCGGCAGCAAGCACTCGCCACAGCGCCTCGTCGGCCTTTGATCTTCTCCTTCAAGGCCACCTCTCGCTTCCTGGCGCCTGGGCCCAAATACCGAGTCAAGGTGGTCAGTTTCAACTCAAGATCCGCGTTGGAGTCCTTGGCGGTGCTGAGCTCCTTTCCCCTCTCGGCGAGACGGCCCTGCAGCTCGCCAAGAGTGTAGGCGTCCTTCTCATGCTCGTGCTTGAGTGCAGCAAGCTCCTCGCCGCTCTCCTTGAGATTGGCCTCCACCGCGCCACACCTTCGCCTCCAGCTCCTTCTTGGCGGCTCTCGGCATGCGGCAAAGATCCTTTGCTTCCTTGAGAGCCCCGCCAAATGTTTGCTCGCCAAGCATGGCAAGATCCTCCTCATGGCTGTCAAGATTAACCTTCCGCTGCGCCAACTTCGCCTTCCTGCGCAGATAGCTTCGGGCGGCAAGTCATTGTTGTATCCTCGGCTTCAGCCTTCTCGAGGAGGAAGGCTTTGCGCCTCGGCAGCCACTCCCGCCTCCTCGCCAAGGACCGGAGAGCTTCATTGTTGAGGCCCCGGAGCTCCTCCGCGCTTCTCGATGTTCTGCTTCCCGCCATGCAAGCGCTTCCCGATTCCAGCTTGGCTTTGTCGGGCATGAGAGCGACAACAGCTTCCGCAGCAGTTGCTCCTCCTCGGCACGGTAGAGAGCGACAACAGCCGGTCCAGCTGGAGGCGAGCAGCTCTTCATCAAAAGTTTCTCCTTCGCCGGGCGCCTACGGAGCTCGACTCCCATGGGAGCTTGATGAAGACGCCATCGCCGCCTTCAAATAGGCGCTGGCTGGGGCTCTTCGAGCCCGACTGCAGCAGCGTGGCGGAGGGATCGGCGGTCGGCGAAGCGCTGGCGCGCCTGCAGCCTCGTGGCCGCTGGTCGATCGCCGGACCTCGCCAGCTTCTGCGGCGGCAGCTTTTGGCGGCCTCCTGGCGGGCTCGTCGGGCGCCAGCTTCTTCTCCGATGGCGGCGGCGTGCGTCGGTATTGCCACAAGGCGTCCTCCTCGCCGCAGCCTCGGTCTCCATTGGCTCTATGGGCGACTGTAAAACGAAGAAAGTCAAGCAAATATTCGAAAAGAAAATCAGAAGAAGAAGAACACAAGGGAAGTTTTCAGGCAAGAAGATTACCTGTGCTAGGGTCTGCAGTCATGGTCTCCGCCGCCAGGGGATCGCTGGCGCTGTCCCTTGCCGGAAAGCTGTCCCTTGTTGGAGAACTACCCCTTGCCGGAGAAGTCTCCCTTGCCGGAGAACGCTCCCTCGCCGGGGAATCCTCCCTTGGCGGTGTAGTCGAAGCAGATGGCATGTCGGGAGCGGCTTCAGGGCACTCTTGGTGAGGCTGCTCGCTTCCTACACAAATCAGCAGCTAGATATCAAGAAAGAAAGAGCATCCATGCACGCCGGACAACAAGAAGTAAAACCATATACTTTACGCTTGGGGCTGCGCTGGGGCTGCTTTGAGGGAAGAGTTGCTGCGTCTGCAAGGTGGTCTCGACGCGCTTCCTCTGTCGCGGTGGGTTCGCCCTCGATGTCAATCACCGGGCCTTGGCTCTTCGACGCTCTGGGCCAGTCCCGAAAAGGAATGGGTTCGTAATGAAGCAAATCAGATACAAGACAAAGCAACAAGTCGAAGAACTACAAATGCTGCGAAGAATCTTACTCTTCTTCTTCCTCGCCGGAGCTAAGCGTGAGAGGTCAATTCTGGCCGCCCAAAGACGACGAGGCGGAGGAGTGGTTTCTTCGCCGCTTGGCGGGAGCGGAGGCAGTGGTCTGCGAGGCCCTGCTCCAGTTGCCGCAGCGGGCGTGAGGTGCTCGGCTGCAATGCTGCTTGCCGGTGGAGCGCCAGCCGCGTCATGGGCGCTGCGGCTGTTGACCCGTCTGCCGCCCCACTACTCATTCGCCTTGCAGAGACGCCTTTGTTGGTGGAGCTGGGGCTCCGCCGCAAAGACAAGCTGTTTGAAGGTGGGGAGGAGGCGCCCTCGGCGGGCTCGCTCGACTCAGCCAGGCTCGCAAGCTCCTCCTCGCCAGCAAACTCCTTTCGCTCGACAAGGCTTGCCGCCTCTGCCTCTGCCTCCTCCACGGTGAAGCCGAACTACGCCCATGGCAGGTTGCCGCCGCTTCTTCCAGCTGGTGGCGCGCTGCATCTCATCATCGGTGGTGTCATGGTGAGGCCCTCTATTCATCGGGGCGGATCGGCACTTCTACCAGACTGTCAAAGAACTGCTGCACGACGTCATCCGCAGGCTCTTGCCAAGTTGGGACAATTCTATGCGAGTCGCACAACGACATCATTGCACGGATGCGGTCAAGCGAGGAATTGTTGCACAACGGAACGACGCCCCTCGGCAACCTAAACATTTCTGGATGATCAGGATCGGGCTTGAACAGCTCCAAGAGCATCGCATCAAGTTCCAAGAAGGTGAAGTTGAAGTTGAGGCCTGGGCGCAGCCTCATGATATCTGCCGCGTTCTGAAACTCCCAGGCGGGTCTCCTCCTCTCCTGCAAGGGGGCGATGCAGCGGCGAAGAAAGTCTGCGCCAACGGTGCCTACGGTGAGCCCGGCAAGTCTAAGGCGAAGGATTCGGGTGACTGCAATCTTCAGCCTAGCGTCTTCCGGGGCCAGATTGCTCCAATCGTTGCCGCCAAGACTATCGGGGTTTGGCTACTGGGCGGTAAATGGCTGCGGGTTCACCTCGACAATCCAGCACCAATCCGCCTCCATTCCTCCCATTTGCTACGGAGCTCTCCCTCCAGATAGGCTTCCTTCTTGCCGACCCTCGAGATCCAAGCGATTCCTCCAGCAAGAGGCTCCCCTCTCTCAACTCGAGGTATAAAGAATTGGCGGAAAAGGGCTACATTTCGATGGACTCCGACAAAGTTTTCGCACATCTCCATGGTCAGAACAGCATTGCGGGTGAAATCAAGGAGGCGGAACCCATAGGTATTCATGATGTCACATAAAAATTCAGAGAAAGGCGGGCAGAGCCCGCAGTAGAAGAAGAGCACGAAGAAGGGATACCCACTCGGAGCCAGTTCCGAAGCAGCGGCTGGGAGTACCTTCGTGCGCGGATGAGCTCGCGTCTCCGTCGATCAGAAGAGGTAGTAGTTCTCCCTCAGCTCCCTCGCGACGAGCTAGGGGGGGGGGGGGAGATCGCCCGCTCCTTCCGCAGTGCCGCAAGCCGCTGCGCCTCGGCCAACTTCACGGTCTTCCCCTTGTCGGCTTTCGGAGCCATGGCGGAGGTGGTCAGGGAGATCGGCGGCATTGGTGATGCTGGTGGCGATGGGGGGCGGAGTGCTGCTCTCTTTTCAGCCTTGGGAAGAAGGGGGGAGCAGCGGAGTTTTTCTCAAGATTGGACAACAACTGGCGAGATGGGCGGACTGCCCCTGTTTCCCCTGCTTATAAAGAGGGAGGGGGCGGACGTTCCGTTTTTCCGAATAAAGAAACCACCCACGATCTCACCCACGATCTCTCACACGACGCCGCACTCGACGCGTGCCGTTCGTGGAGGGCATTGTGGGTCCGGGGTGAGTAACGGCGTGACCCAGGCCGCGCGTGCCCGGGCCCTGTTTTCGGCCTGGCCCAACAGCGCTCGGCACCATGTGTGGCCCAGGCTCGGGGGCTCCTGTCGGTGTACTAGAGTAGGGGTACCCTAGTATCCCGAACTTGTGCACGGGCAGTTGCAGCCCTCCGCGGCAAGGCTTACTGGGTGACCGCCAAGGTCCTCCGTGGTTCCTTTGGAGCCATTCAAGAACAAAGTATTCAAGCCAAGGAGACAAGGCCCCGGCAAGAGGAGCTTGCCGGAAGGCCACCCAAGGCACCTAGGAGACAAGGCCCCGCAAGAGGAGCTTGCCGGGAAGGCCCGTGAGCGACAAGCTTCCGGCGCGACAAGACAACAATCATGGCAAGGCGCTTTGTTGCAAGGCATCACCACTTCAGACTGCGCTTCCAAAGACATCCACTAACGTGTCGCCTACAGGGCCTTTCCAGCGCGCGTGGCGAGAGGCTGTGCAGCCAGCGGTGCGAGGTGGCAAGCGGCGCTGACAAGATTGCCATCGTGGCAAGCGGTGGCGCCCCTGACGGTCCCTGTTTGGACTGTTAGGGCGACGTAGACGGGCATTTAATGCCTTTGTCCCCTGCCGTCAGGGTTAGGTATGATACACTGTACATTGTACATGTAGCTATACCAACCACTCCTTTTCCACTTTAACCCTTGTCTACGTTGCCACCTGTCGGAGACCCCTTGAGCATATAAAAGGAGGCCCATGCGCAACGTAGAGGGGGGTTCCCCCACGCTCGGTTTCGTTAGCAGCTCGTGTGTACTGTAGCACTCAAGCGCTCCCGAGCAAGAACTCAATACACCTAGACATGCAGCAGTAGGAGTGTTATCTCTCCGGAGAGCTCCGGCTGGGTAAACCTCTCGTGGCAAGGCCTCGATCTGCTCTTCGTGTGACCTCCGCTCCCCGCCGAACCGAAAGGGGCTCGGTCCGCCGGTCCATAGGTGTTCGTGGGTCAGATCAGCTTGCCCCGACACCAGGTTTGTCTGGGCACTCGTGAGCCAGTGCGGGACTCACGAGGCCCTACCTCAAGGCGGGTTGCGCCTGAATTTGATTCTTGACAGCTGAGATGTTCCTGTGAGATGGGTAGACAACCTGCGCCGAATGAATCTCCTGAGGTGATCACATGAGAAGTGTCACATCCCCTGGTCTGACCTATGCCAGCTTCTATATGTGCATCATGTTTAAATTCAAATGAAATTTGAATTGAGGAATTTTCAAAGCCTCAGAAAACCCCTAAAAATAACCAACATTTGAACCTCATCAAATGAGTCCAAGAAAATGTTCCTGTTATTCTGTGAAAATATTGGCATGAGGTAAAATGCAAACCAATATTTTTGGAGTGACTGAAACATTATTTTGGGCCTTTGAATGAATTCAATAACTATTTGCATTGGATATATATTTTATATATAATTAATATATGTCCAATAATTGTGGAATATTTTATGTGGTTTGGTATATTTTAGTTCTAGCCACATAATTATTTTCAGGATTTTATAAAATGGGTTAGTATTTTTACTAAACCAAAACAAAACAGAACAAAATAGAAAACTGAAACAGAAAAATAGTATAGAGAGAGAGAGAGAGAGTTAGTACCTGGCCAAATCCACGCCTGCCCACTGGCGGCCCAAATGTGTCTGGCCTGGGCCAGCCATTCGCTTCCCGCCAGGCAGGCAGTGGAGGTGACGCCGACGAGCCTTGAGCTCGCCACTGCGCCACCTGCTTGCCGCCGCCCTGGACACTGGGCGAGCTCCACGCCAGCGCCCGACCCCTGGACACGTCCACTCTCCCACTGCCTCTCTCCTCGTTCCCTCTCCGCCATGATCCGAACCATTGCCGAATCCCTTGCCGTGGCCAGTAGCCACCGTCGTCTCGCGCCGGCTTCCACTGGTGTCCATGAGCCCCGCCGTTGTCCGCTCCGTCTACCTAGCCGAGCCCCGAAGGCCAAGGCTCCGGCCACCGTGATCTACCTCGCCTCGACCACACCGCTGGAGATCCCCTTCGCCATCACCGTCGCAGCAGGTCGTCCCCGACCTCGCCGTCAGCTCCGTTGCAACCGTCGTGAGCCTAGCTACCTCCCCATCCTCCCCGTTCCCTCTCTCGAGCCTCGTAGCGACTGCACGTAGCTCACCCGCACGCGCCGCCACGGAGCTCATTGCCGACGTGACTCCGGCCACCCACAGGCCTCACCACCTTGTCCACTAACTCCACCGCACCCCAACGAGTCCAATGCACCACTTCCCGAGCCTCATCGTGCCCCGCAGCCTCGGGTTCGACCTCACCCGACTCCGGCGACCGCCAAGGTCATCGTCGGCGACGTTCCCGACCACCCCGAGCCCAACCACTGCCACCAAACACCGCGGCTTGCTCCCAGCTACGCGTAGGTGTCTTCCACCGCTCTTTTGGTCGCCGGAACGCATTAATGCACTTCCTTCGCGTTCGCTCGCCAAGTGGCTAAACGCCGCGAAGTTTGAACCGTTGACCTTGACTGGTGGGCCTGTGTTGACTTCGAGTCTATGACAAGTGGGGCCTCCTCCGCTAATTAATTTCGGGATTAGAACTAACTAAATTTAGTTAGTTTAATTAAATGTCGACATCGCTGGTACCCATCGGTCGGAGTTGACCTGGACGCCCCTTGACCAATCGACGTCACTCCTAACGCATCGCCGATTTAATAACTAATTTCTGGATTTATTTTTATATAGAAAATTCCACAAATTGTTGCAAACTTCAAAAATTCATAGAAATTAATCTGTAACTCCAAATGAAATAATTTATATATGAAAAATGATCAAAAAATCCAATCTATCCATCTGTACTAGTTTTGCAAAACATGATAGAGCACTATTTAAGATCACAAATGTGTTTGAACTTTGAATCTTTGGTTCAAAATAGCTCAAACCCATCTGGTTGTAGTTGCATTAGCCCAACACACTCATTTTACCATGTCATGATCATGCATCATATTGTGCATTGCATTGATTGTGTTTCTTCTCTGTTGCCGGTATTTGTTCCCTCTCGATAGACGTGGTTTCGACGATGAGATCGATGACACTGATGAAGAGCTATATTATCTTCGGAAGTGCCAAGCAAGCAAAACCCCCTTGTTCATTCCGATACAATCCCACTCTCTCGCTCCTACTCTCTTTTACTGCATTAGGACAACAATGAATCATCTGTTACTTGCTGCGGTAGCTGAACCCCTTTATCCTCTGCATGACCTGTCATTCCACAGTAAATAGATGAAACCCACTAGCATGAGTAGGAGTTGTTTGAGCCCTATTGTGCCTACTCATTCATGCTTGTTTGTCATGCCTGCCATCGCTTAGAGTTGAGTCAGTCCGATTCATCGAGGATGAATCGAGGTGTGTGAACATGTCCTACTGTGTGTGAGCTAAGTGTGTGAACACGATTTGGTAAAGGTAGCGGTGAGAGGCCATGTAGGAGTACATGGTGGGTTGTCTCATTGAAGCCGTCCTCAGAAACTGAGTTCTGTGTTTGTGATCCATGAACAGTTACTACCAGACATTGTGTTCCAGTAACTCGGCCCCTCTCGTCTTATTAATCGCCTCGATCTCTGTCCAGGAGTTGCAACTCGTTTCTGGTGTTTGTAGGATATGTGTTGGGGGCCGTGTGTAGCGCTGACCCTAGGGGTGGGCTATGTTGCGGTAGAGACATGAGGTTCGGTGTACCGGGACGCCTGTTTGGTGCCTCGGGAACCCTGCTCTCATCGTTTGGGGCCGTGAGCGACACCCCGGCCGGATCTCCTCACGGATGGAACCCGAATAGGCGATAAACCTGGACTAGAGACTTGTGTGGTTAGTCAGGTCGTGGCCGACTTCTCGCCAAAGCTTCCGCTTGAAGGTTGCCGAGATACATGACGTGTACATGGTGGTAAGTGGCGAGAGCGTGTGTGAAGAAGTACACCCCTGCAGGGTTAACATCATATATTCGAATAGCCGTGTCCGCGGTAAAGGATTTCTGGGTTGCCTGTACAGTTCATAGACAAGTGAAAGTGGATACTCTAAAATGCGCAAGATAAGCGTGAGTGCTATGGATGGTGTTCTCGTAGGAAGACGGGATCAGATCCATAGTGGTGTATTGAGAATATGTGGACTCGTGTGCGCCACCTCAAAAGAGTTACTTGCAGTCATAGTTGAGGATAGCCACCGAGTCAAAGCTGGCTTGCTGCTGTTAAACTCCACCACCCCCTTTGTTGGTACCGATGCATATGTAGTTAGTTCGGATGTAAGTCTTGCTAGGTACATTTGTACTCACGTTTGCCTATTTTATGTTTTGCAGAGGGACGTCAGTCTCGCTAGTAGTTCCGCGTTGACTTCGACGTTTAGCTTGTTACCTCAGCTACGATCCTGTGCCCTCGGCAGGATCTGGTAGATAGTCAGGCTTCTCAGCCTTTTTCATTTGTAGATGTCTGTACTCATACATGTTAAGCTTCCGCATGTGCTCTGACTTGTATGTTTCAATGTTGGGTCATGAGACCCTGTTTGTAATATCTCGCCTCGGAGCCTAATGAATAAATACTTGAGTCGTAGAGTTATGTTGTGATGCCATGTTGTATTTACACATATCGAGCATATTGTGTGTATGTTTGAAATGTTTGGTATGTGTGGGATCCGACAATCTAGTTGTTTATCCTTGGTAGCCTCTCTTATGGGGAAATGTAGTCTAGTGCTTCCTTGAACCATAGTAGTCCGCTACACTTCGTTCACCGGAGTCCCGCTAGCCCAAAGACTACCGCTTCCGGACGCTTGACTGGCCGGGCATGTGTTTCACTTCGTTCTGTGTTTGTCCCTTCGGGAAATGTCACGGGTGACATCCTGAGTCCCGCTTAGCTCGCACAGCCCGGGTTCCTGAGTCCTGTTAGCCCAGTGCTACAGCCCGGATTCACACGCTGGTGACCGACATGCTCGAAGTTGATTCATGTATGCCTGTCCCCATGGGTTAGTGCCACTTTGGGTTCACGACTAGCCATGTCGGCCCGGGTTCTTTGTCATATGGATGCTAGCAACACTATCATATACGTGAGCCAAAAGGCGCAAACGGTCCCGGGCCATGGTAAGGCGACACCCGTGGGAATACTGTGTGTGAGGCCGCAAAGTGATATGAGGTGTTACCGGCTAGGTCGATGTGACTTGGAATCGGGGTCCTGACAAGAAGGAACACTAACGACCCCAGGAGGTCACATGAACGGGGCCAGCTCGCTAGATAGAGCTTAGCCATTGGGTATATCGACGCTGCAGGAAAGACCCCGCGCCAGACCCGTGCACAGAAGCCGTGCCTCGTCTACTCATGCGAAAATTCCTAAGGAAAGACAACCGGCGCGCGGCTCTCGTGGCAGCGAGGCACCGGGTCACGCACCCTAGCTCATCCACCCATGATTAGCTCACGCGAGAACCAAGCACCATGGACCATGGAAGGTGACGTAAACTGGGGCTTGCCCGTGAGCCAGAGCTCAGCCTCTTGGATTTAGCGATGCTACAGGGACGGATCTGAGCAGAGACGCCGTGCCAGCCCTTAATCATGAGGCGGTCGTGGGTGGGTTCCCAAGGGCACACGACAATCATGGCATCGAAGTGTCGGACTGGCAGGTGATAATCATAGGGTAACTCATGCAAGGAGGCAAGCTAGTTCGGATAAATGCAGGGACGGTACATGCCGCAGGGATGGACCCATGCGGCCTATGGATGATGCGGCCCAAGGGAGGCCCCCAACAGAGTAGATTTAAAGACGCAAAAGGATACATGTCGCAGGATGAGGCTCGTGCGACTTGGGGATAATGCTGCCCGAGGGGCGCCCCCAACTGAATGAATCTAAAAGAGTCACCTGGCACCGTTGCTGGAGGGATGTTGAAGTAGCTGAAGACGCATGTTGAAGAAGTTGCTCCTCATGAGTCACCTGGGTCCTAAGCCTCGGGAGGCTTCGGGGGCCTAGGCGGCTCGTGAAGAACAGTCGCCATCTCCGCTAGGGCTGCATGATGCCTGGCCTCCTAAGCCGCCAGAACACTCCGCAGGTGGCGCTGGAAGGTGACAGCCGCGTTCGGCAGGCTGAATGGCATGCGAACGTAGATGTGAGGTGCACCCTCGCACCGACCAACGCGCGACAGGCAGAAACGCTCCTGGGATGCGGCCCTGTTGAGCCCTGGAATGTTGACGCAGATGCGCAGCTCGTTGTCCTCGCTAGGACAATGAGCTGCGCCAAGTGGTGGGCGGCGGTCGCCACGCATGGTTCTCGCCTCCTGACGTTCCTCGGTCGCCTTGGTGATGAACTCCTGAGCACCAGGCACTCCATGCCTTGTGCCCTCATGAGGGAAGTGTACGGTGAAGCATGCCTCCACGTGGTGCCCGAGCGCCTCCCTCGTGACATTGGCTAGGTCAGAGGCCATCTAGAAGAGAGCCCCCGAGCCCAGCCTGAGGAGGGCGTTGGGCGTGCCTTCCTATGTGAGAGAGGGAGGCGCCCCATCCGCGGGCGTAGGTCCTGAGGTGGTGCCGCTGGAGACACCGCTCTCCTGAGGCTCTTAGCAGAGCAGCTGCTTCTTCTTCTTGGGGATTGCCTCAGGAGGGTAGATGGCGCCTTCGCTATACGGGTCTTCAACTGCCGAGGCCTGGTAGGTGCGCTCGAGGGAGCACACTGCGTCCTTTTCCTCACAGGCGACCGTGATGACACCGCAGCTTCCTGGCATCTTGAGGACGTTGTAGCCATGGTGGGTCACCGCCATACACTTGGCCAGGGCTGGATACCCAAGGATGGCATTGTACGGCAGGCGGATGTGGGTGACGTCGAAGTCGATGAGATCGGTACGGTAGTTGTCGCACTGGCTGAAGGTGTCAGGGAGGCAGATCTGCCCTATCAGGGTGGTGGAGCCGTCAGTCACTCCTGAGAAGGGTTTGGTGGGCTGCAGCTGATCATATGGCACTTGGAGGCGAGCGAATGTCTCGATGGAGATAACATTGAGTCCTACACTGCCATCGATGACATTGCTGATGATGGGTGAGCAGAGCATCGGGAGGGCGTTGGCAGTTGCCGCGCACTTGAGCTGGTCGGACGAGCTGAAGGTAATGGTGCACTTGGACCACCTGAGCGAGCGCGTGGCCTCGAGCATGGGGAGGGTCGCGTTCACCTCGTGAGCGAACTGCTTGAAGATGCACTGGGAGGGTGGGGCGTGAGCGCCACCCAAGATGCAGGCGATGGCACGCGGCTCCTGGAAGCCCCCAGCCCACTCGTTCTAGTGATGGTCGTCGTTCCTCCTTGGTGGCGGTGGCAGCGGAGGGAAGCCGGCGTTGCCCTGAGGGCGGTCCTCACGAGGCTGATCCTTCCAAGCACCCTCGCGAGGCTGGTCCTGCCCCCGGTCCTCACGAGACTGGTTGCGCCACTCCTAGCGGGGGCCACGGTCATCCCAGTGTCCTCGACTTTGCCCTCCTCCTTGGACGTAGCCTCGGTCGGTGCGCTCGGGGCGTCGACCAAGGTGCCCATCACGGATGGACCTGAGCTCCTGACGGTCGTTGGTGTTGCGGCTATGCACGTTATGGAAGGCGCAGAACGGACGGCTGCCCTTGGAGGACTCCGAGTGGTTGCAGCCGCACTTCATCTCTAGCTCATCCGCGAGCACGGCCGCTCCCTTACGCTTCACATCCTTAATCTTGGCCTTCTTGTCTTCTGGACCAGCAGCTGGATGCTCGAGGAGGGAGAGGCACCCCTCCTACGCTCTCGCGCACTTGATTGCCATGTTGAACATCTCCAGAGCCGTGCATAGGTCCTCGTGTATGGCGAGCTCCTCCTTCTTCTTGACGTCGCAGACGCCATCAGAGAACACGGAGATGATGGCCTCGTCTGTTACCTTGGGGATCTTGAGGCGAATGCTGTCGAAGCACTGCATGTACTTTTGTAGGGTTTCCCCTGGCTGCTGCTTGATGCGCCGCAGGTCACCCGCGGTCGGCAGGCGGTTGCGAGTGCCCTGGAAGTTAGTGACAAAACGAGTGTGCGCTGTCTTTGAGAGCCATGGGAAACCAGTTCGCCATGACTTTCTCATCGCCGTTGGCTGCCTCGATGCTCAGCTCGTAGAGCTACAGGAACTCAGCAAGGTTGGGGGCGCCGTCGTAGCGCAGAGGCAGGTCGGGCTTGAACTTCTCGGTCCAGACAACGCTGCGCAGCTCGGGGGTGAAGGCGCGGCAGCCCGCTGTAGTCACTGGAGCCCATCGTGGAGGTGGAGCCTGGTCTTGGTACCCACGTGCCGCTACCACAGGCGGCACGCGGTCTTGACGCGGTGGTGCTGGGAGTGGTGGAGCATCTTCTTGCGGCCGAGGGTCCTCCTGGCAGCTTCCTTCTTCATGCGTGGGGGGCTTGCACGGGGGGTCGCGCCGCGGGGCCGCGCATCTTGTTGCAAGGGCGACGTCTTGACACGAAGGTGGTGGAGGCGCTCAGTGGGCCACGTCGCCCGCAGCAGGAGGCAAACGAGGCAGCGAGAGGGATGGTGCTGGAGAGCTCCCAACAGCGCTGACGAGCTCGGCGATGCGATCTAGCCAGTCCTCGTAGAGGTCGTCAATGGAGCGGTAGCGCTGGAGCTCGCGTGCCATGAGCAGCGCAGCCTGCGCATCCGCGGGCCCGTGGCGAGCATGGGACGACGAACCGGCCGGGGTCAGAGACGGGGTGGCGGTGCATCCGTCCCACCACACGGAGGGGTGCAGCGACAAAGCCTGCTGCTCGTTCCCCGCCAGGCCGGTGGCAGCGTGGGCAGCGGGTAATGGAGAGCGACGGGGAGGCCCACCGACGGGTGCCGTCTGGGTGACGTGAGAGTTGAGAGCAGCTCGGCGCTCCTCACAGGCTCGACGAGCATCATCCATGGAAGCGGTGGAGCGGTGGTGCATGGATCGACGGAGGGAAAGCTTCGGCAGACCCGTACCTGGCGCGCCAAATGTCGGATTCAGGGTTCCGTAGACCCTTGAGAGGTTCGAACTCTGGGGTGCGCATGAAGGACTCTTTCTCCCCAGCCTGCCCACCCAACGATTCCACGGCTTAGCTCGATGAACCCAAAGAACACGAGACACAGAGGTTTATACTGGTTCGGGCCACCATGTGGTGTAATACCCTACTCTAGTGTGGTGGTGGATTGCCAGGAGGGCTCAGGATGAACTAGTACAGTGGACGAACAGCCTCCGAAGGAGAGGTGTTTTTGAGCTCGATGAGTTGGTCGGTGTGAGGATGGAATGGATCTGATCCAAGGTGATCTGCCACCTACGGTGGTGCTAGTCCTATTTATAGAGGCCCTAGTCCTCTTCCCAAGTGTAGGCGGGAAGGGATCCCACAACGGCCAATTTTGAAGAGAGACAACTAGTACAACCTATCCTGACAAAAGGCTCTGGTGGTGACATCGTTGTGGGCTCCGCGATGACCTCCGTCCTGCCGTCCTACTGGTCTTGGTCTCGTTGCACTGATATGCAAACCTTTAGTTGATGCCTCGGGACCCTGTGCATGCACTCGCCTCCTTAAAACCAAAGAGGAAACTAGTACACTGCACCTGCTGGCACTCGCGTGGCCTTGGTCGTCATGGCGCACGCCACGTGATCCTCGCGAGGTGCCCCTTCCATAGATATCTCCGCTCCTCGGGAGCCAGCCTAGCGTGGCCACCCCCAGGGAGGCCTTGGTGTCGTCCGCCTCGTGAGGCTTGGCCCCTCACGAGGGTCTTGAGTTGTCGCTGCCGAAGCTGGGCCGTACCAGGCCGTTGCTGGAGCCACGCCTCGGGCCGCAGGCAGGCAAGTCTGGGCACCCACGGTCCCAGAGCGCCGACAACGTCATTGGATAATAATATGTGGCATAAAGCACCATGTTAAAGTATAGGTTACAACAGGGAGAAGAGGTGTTACACCACTTCATACAGGGGGGAGAGTTGGTGACGATAGCGGCGAAGTTGTTGGTATAGATCGCCGTCACAATGATTGCCTCGGTGATACGTATCCAATGTATCTATAATTTTTTATTGTTCCATGCTCTTATATTATCAATCTTGGATATTTTATATACATTTACTAGCAACTTTATATCATTTTTTGGGACTAAACTATTGACATAGTGCCTAGTGCCAGTTGACGTTTTTTTGCTTGTTTTTTACTTTGCAGAATATCAATACCAAATGAAGTCCAAATGCCAAGAAACTTTTTGGACATTTTTTTGGCCAGAAGACACCCTCGGAGCAAAAGGAGCACACAAGAGGAGGCCCGCGGGGCCCACTAGGCACCAGGGCGCGCCAGGGGCCTCAGGCGCACTCTGGTGGGTAGTGGAGCCCACAGGCACCCCCTTGACATACCTCCGCCTCTATAAATACTCTAAAATCCCCAAAACCCTAAGGGAGTCAAGGAAATACAGTTTCCGTCGCCGCAAGTTCCAGAACCATGAGATCCAATCTAGAGGCCTTTTCCACCACTCTGCCGGAGGGGGCAACGATCACATAGGGGTTCTTCATCATCCATGTTGCCCCTCCGATGATGCGTGAGTAGTTTACCACAGACCTACGGGTCCATAGCTAGTAGCTAGATGGCTTCCTCTGTCTTTTTGATCTTCAATACAATGTTCTCCTCGATGTTCTTGGAGTTCTATTTGATCTAACTCTTTTTTGCCGTGTGTTTGTTGGGAACCGATGAATTGTGAATTTATGATCAGATCTATCTATGAATATTATTTGAGTGTTCTTTATACTCTTACATGCGTGATTGTTATATCCACGTATTTCTTCTCCAAAATTTTGGTTTGGTTTGGCCAACTAGATTGATTTTTCTTGCCATGGGAAGAGTTGCTTTGTGATAGGTTCGATCTTGCGGTGCTCAATCTCAGTGACAGAAAGAGACATGACTCGCATGTATCGTTGCTATTAAGGGTAACAAGATTGGGTTTATTCATACGCGAGTTTATATTGTCTACATCATGTCATCGTTCTTATTGCATTACTCCGTTTTTCCATGAACCATATACACTAGATGCATGTTGGATAGCGGTCAATGTGTGGAGTAATAGTAGTAGATGCAGGCAGGAGTTGGTCTACTATTCTTGGACGTGATGCCTATTGCTACTTCTTGAGCTTCCGTTGGTTTTTTCCTTGAAGAGGAAAGGGTGATGCAGCATAGTAGAGATAAGTATTTCCCTCAGTTAAGAACCAAGGTTCAATCAAGTAGGAGAAACACGCAAGTCCCCAATAGATGCACCTGCACAAACAATCAAATACTTGCACCCAACGTGATAAAGGGGTTGTCAATCCCTTCACGGTCACTTGCAAAGGTGAGATCTGATAGAGATAGATAGAACTAAACAAAAAGATAAAATATTTTTTGGGTTTTTTGGTTTATAGATCTGAAAATGAAAGATTGCAAAATAGTAGAGCAGGAACTAATATGATAGAAAATAGACCCGGGGGCCATAGGTTTCACTGGAGGCTTCTCTCATGAAGGAAAATAATACGGTGGGTAAACAAATTACTGTCGAGCAATTGATAAAAAATTGCAAAGTTATGATGATATCCAAGGCAATGATTATGCAATATAGGCATCACGTCCGTGTCAAGTAGACCGGCTCATGCCCGCATCTACTACTATTACTCCTCACATCGCGCGCTATCCAGCATGCATCTAGAGTATTGAGTTCACAAAGAGCAGAGTAATGCCTTAAGTAAGATGACATGATGTAGAGGAATAAACTCAAGCAATATGATGAAAACCCCATCTTTTTATCCTCGATGGCAAAAATTCAATATGTGTCTCGCTACCCCTACTTTGTCACTGGGTGAAATCATGCAATATTGAACCTAAATCTGTGCACCTCTCCCATTGCAAGAAAAACCAATCTAGTTGGCTAAACCAAACCGATAATTCGAAGAGAAATACAAAGATATCAAATCATGCATATAAGAATTCAGAGAAGATTGAAATAATATTCATAGATAAGCTGATCATAAATCCACAATTCATCAGATCTCGACAAACACACCGCAAAAGAAGATTACATCGGACAGATCTCCAAGAACATCGAGGAGAACATGGTATTGAGAATCAAAGAGAGAGAAGCCATCTAGCTACTAGCTATGGACCCGTAGGTCTATGGTAAACTACTCACGCTTCATTGGAAGGGCAATAGAGTTGATGTAGATTCCCTCCGTGATTGAATCCCCATTCGGCAGGATGCCGGAAAAGGCCCCTAGATGGGATCTCATGGGAATAGAAGGTTGCGGTGGTGGAAAAGTGTTTTCGTAGATGCCTCTGGTGGGTTTGAAATATATGTGAACATATAGGAGGAAGAGCTAGGTCTGGGGAGTCCTGAGGGGCCCACAAGGTAGGCCCCCCCTAGGGCGCGCCCTCCACCCTTGCTGCCGCCTCGTGGCTCTTCTGGCTTGGACTCCAAGTCCCCTCGGTGTCTTTTTGTCCAAGAAAATCATCGTGAAGTTTTATTCCGTTTGTACACCATTTAGTATTCCTTTTCCGTGAAGCTCAAAAACAAGGAAAAAACAGAAACTGGCACTAGGCTCTAGGTTAATAGCTTAGTCCCAAAAATAATATAAAATAGCATATTAATGCATACAAAACATCCAAAACAGATAATATAATAGCATGGAACAATAAAAAATTATATATACTTTGGAGACGTATCACCTATACACATGATCATTGCCTTGGATATCGTCATAATTATTTTCTTTTCTTTCAATTTCCCAACAGTAATTTGTTCACGCATCGTATGCTATTTTCTCGAGAGAAGCCTCTAGTAAAAAATACGGCCCCGGGTCTATTTTCCTATCATATTAAACCAAAAATAACTTGCTATGATTTTTCTTTATTTATTTTATTTTGTGTTTTTGTTAGATCTATTTACCAAAACCTATGCAATTTAATCTATCTCAATACCGTTGAGGGCTTGACAACCCCTCTTACGCGTTGGGTTGCAAGTTTTTGTTGTTTGTGTGCATGTGTTGTTTACATAGTGTTGCTTGGTTCTCCTACTAGATTGATAACCTTGGTTTCATAACTGAGGGAAATATTTACCTTTGATGTGCTGCATCATCCCTTCCTCTTCGGGGAATTACCAACACAGATTCAAGCAATCACCCGGCGGCGTGCCGGCACCATCTAGAGAGAGAGGGGTAGAGAGACTGTCGGCGTTCTGGGAACGGGGGTACCCAGACTTGCCTGCCTACGGCCTGCGGCGTGGCTCAAGGGGTGGCCCATCAAGGCCCATCTTCATCAGCACAAGCTCAAGACCCTCGCGAGGGGCCAAGCCTCGCGGGGCGGACAACAGGAAGCTTCCTCAGGCACGGCCTCGTCAGGCTGGCTCGCGAGGAGGCGGAGAGATCAAGGCGGGGTACCTCATGAGGTGCCCATGACGCAAGCCATGATGACCAAGGGCGCCAGGCGGGCGCCAGCCCGTGCAGTGTCCTCCTTTCCTCTTTGGTGCAAAGGGAGCAAGCGCAGGCGAGAGCATCAAGCAAAGGCATCCGTTTCGGTGCAACAAGACCAAGACCGTCGCAACGGCAGGAAGGAAGTCATCGTGGAGCCCAAGCCGGCGTCACCACCAGAGCCTTTGACAGGCGAGGACCAACTTTAGTCAGGATACGTGTACTAGATGTTCCCCTTCAAAATGGCCAATTGTAGGCGCCCTTCCCGCTCAATATTTGGGAAGAGGCCCTGGGCCTCTGCCTATAAATAGGACTAGCCTCCCACAAGGTAGAGGGATCTGGATTCAGAGAGGATCGAGCACCTCGAATCAGCAGAGAGAGAGAGACTGAACTCCCCCTAGCAGTTCATCGCACCAGCCGAGAATAGACCCTCGCAAGGCTATTCTTCCTTGTATTGTTCATCATCAGCCCAAGAGGCAATCCACCACACCACAAACTAGAGTAGGGTATTACACCACAATGGTGGCCCGAACTAGTATAAACCCTGTGTCTCTTGTGTTGTTCCTTTCATAGCTCTTGATCCTAGCAAGGCGGCGAGGTGCAGGTAGGTAGGGGGTGACATCTCCGCGCGCACCCCAGTGTTCGAACCTAGAGGGTCTGCCGGAACCCGAAATCCGACATTTGGCGCGCCAGGTAGGGGTGCGCCAGAATCCGCCTTCTGCCTCTTCGCGCCCCTGTCGCATCGTCATCATAATGTATGGCGACCAGGCGGGCAACCCTGATCCCTTGGCGTCCTGGCCCGCCCACACAGAGCCGCTCGCCCCGGGCGACCCCATGCCCCAGGCAGCTCGCGCTTCGCAGGGCGCTGCGGGCCGCGGGCGACGCGGACAGTCAAGACAGCTCTCACGCCACGGCAGGCGCGGTCGGCGGCGAGGGCCTCCAACCACGCCGCGGCCACGACGCTGTACACCCGACGGGAGCAGGCGAACTCAAGGGCCGCGGTCACGGTGGCCCGAGAGCTACTGCAATGCAGGCTGCTGGAGGGCGGCCGCGACGTGATGCTAGAACGGGTGGCAGAGCTCCTGGGCTTCGCCGCATCGGGGGCTCACCCCTTCTGCACCCAACTCCCACCTCAGGTCCAGGGCAGCCCACGCAGAGGCTCCACGCACGCCCGCGCAGCTCCAAGCGGAATCCAAGGCCACCCCAACGCCAGCCAGGCCATCAGCACCGGGCCAGCAGCGGCGCCGCCTCCGCCTCCGGCCAGCGAAGAAGGACTCACCACGACCCATGGCCCCAGTGGGCCACCGCGCTACCGCCCCCAGGTGGGCGCCTCAAGTAGAACTATGTGGCACACGGAGCACTACGCCGCAGCCTTCGGGATGGCGGCCCCAGAAGAGTATGTGCCCCACATGATGGACCAAGGCTCGCTCCTCGGCCCAAGCTGGGGGGACGAGGCACCAGAAGCTGAGCTCTTCCAGGAGCCCCGGGAAGGCCCCGTCGGCCATGCTGGAAGCGATGATTATCGGGTACCGCTAATTCCTCAGGAGCAGGCATACGCTAACCATGGATTGCAGGAGGTGCAGGTCACCACAGCGGGTGGTTGCCCCGCTCCGGCAGTTTCCTACCCCTCAGGAGGAGGGCGCCGGGGGCTGCAGGAGAGGGGCCAAGATCCGACATCACCACCGCGGCGTTCGGAGCAAGGCGTCCTCAGGAGGTAGGCCCTCTGCTGGGGAGGTGCCTCAGGGCCTGCCCCTGGCAGAGGACCTGTGGTCGTCGGGGAACTGGCTGGCGCATCGCTCTACCCCATCGGCGGCGTCCTGGTTTCCGGTCGTCGTCGGTGGCACTAGAGTGTGGCGCAAGGCGAGGCCCTCGTCTGGCGATATGAAGCAAGGCCGGTACCTGTGAAGAAGGCCCAGTGCCTGTGAAGCTCGCCGCCCCGTGACACTCTCACGTAATAACGAGTGGGGCTGTACACGCCCCGGAGTCTCAGGGGTGCCGGCCTCAGGCCCTGGGGCTCCCTCCCACGCCCAGTGGCAGCACTTAGCTCCGCGCTGGTGAGAAGACGTCCAAGACTAGACTAGGTGCCGGACGCGGCCTTTTTTCTGCTTTCATTGCTTTTTCCCTTGGCTGTCGTTTTCCCCCGTTGGATTTAAGTTGGATTTGAGCTTGAGATTTGCGTGTGTCCGGGGAAGGGGTGTTTAGTCTCGTTCGAGCAATCTCTCGCGTTCTGGTTACCAATTTGCCTCAGCTGCCTCCCCTCGTGAGCCCCTCGCGAGCCGGGTCAGGCCTAGCTTGCGTGCAGCCCAGACTGCCGTCGCCTCGCCCTCTCAGGAGGTTTTTATTACAGGTCCTATGGGCTCGATCAGGAGACACTCGAGACACCGCAGCCCTCCGCAGGCTATCTCAGGGCCCATGCGGGTCGAAGGGTAAGAAAGCAGGGACAACACACGGTCAGTCGGATAAATCCCCCAATGCATCCTCAGGGGCACCTCCTGAATCGTCGCTGGCGTCGCTGGCCTCGCCATCGCTCTCCGCGTTGCCGTCAGCGGCGTCAGGGCCGTTCACCACGCCGCCTTCATCAGCAGCCACGACCACGCCGTCGTTATCGGAAGCAAAGGCCCTGACGAGGGTATCCACGTTGTCTTCCACCCAGTGCGCCAGGTCGTCCCGGACGGCCTGGTGTACTGGGGCAATGGCGGCGTCAAAGTCGAAGTTGGGGTCCATGTTTCGAAGATGGCTGAAGACACGAGAAAAGGCGCGCCCGAGCAGGGCGCTGCTCCTCTCCTCCACCAACCTGTTGGCTCTGACCGATCGCACCTCTAGCTGCGTCACCACGTCGGTGAAGAACTGAAGGTTGCCAGCATAGTTGACTGCGTGGGGCTCGCCGACGGCTGCCTCGCAGATGTTACCCAAGGCCGTGTTGGCTCTCTCCCGGAGCGTGGTGAGCATGGGGCCATGCTCGTGCTCCAGGATCCGCCGCTGGCGAATCTCGTCCTCATTCTGCCGCGCAACGGCCTCGGCCTCGTCCACCCGTTGATGGAGAAGAAGCGCCTCAGCGCGGGAGGTAGTCAGCTCCTCCTGTGCCACACCAAGGGCGGCCCGGGAAGCATCGGCCCACCGCATCACTTCATCCAGCTTGGCCCTCAGGGCGGCGGTCCTGCCTTCAGCCTTGACCCGGATCAACCCCAGCCTCTCCTCGAACTCGCGCTCAAGGTTCAAGCGGGTCGTCGCCACCCGACGTCCGACCTCTTCCAGGACGCGGGCTTCCCGCGCAGCGACGTCATCCTCCGCCTGCGTCACCAAGCGCTCCCTCGTCTCTAAACGCTCAAGATCGCGTGCGCGTTCGGTAGCTTCCAGCGTCAGTGCCTCCTCGCGCCTCTGGAGCTATTCCTGGTCGACCGAAGCAACCTTCATCGATGCAAGGGCCGTCTCACGCAGCTCCACCTGCTACTCCAGGGAATGGCACAGGGCCTGGAGTTTCCGCGCTCGCCCCTCCGCCGCCTCACGCCGTTGGTCAGCCTCTCGGGCCTCCTCGATGACCCGGGAACGGGCCTCCCGAGAGGCTGCTAGCGACGCCTCAGCTTCCTCGTTGTTGAGGTCACGCTGGTGGCGCGCAAGGGCAACAGCCGCCTTCAGCTTGTGCCTCTCTTCGGCCAGGCGCAGGCCCTCTGCCTCAAGGCGCGCGTCTTCGTCAGCGAGTTCTTCACCAAGCAGGCTCACCGCGTCCGCCGCCCTCCGAAGAAACCCTTGGCGAAGAGCGCGACGCCCCAAAGGCCGA
This sequence comes from Aegilops bicornis, assembly GCA_021605145.1. Taxonomy (NCBI): domain Eukaryota; kingdom Viridiplantae; phylum Streptophyta; class Magnoliopsida; order Poales; family Poaceae; genus Aegilops; species Aegilops bicornis. The sequence goes on from CM038670.1 coordinate 346,725,642, forward strand.
GCACGTCTTCGCACCGCTATCCGCCCCAAGTAAGCGCGGAGGGCCACGAATCAGCGCTCCCCCTCTGGGCAGGGGGCTGGGGGCTGGCGCCCTCGCGATGGCCGGGCACGCCTCTCTAGAAGCCCGGCCTGGAGCCAGCCCATCCCCAAATGAAGAGCGCAGGGCTAACCTTAGCCAATCGCCATCCACGACCAGACGAGAAGCCCACGGCAGGCTGGCTATGCCCCGAGAAGGCTCGCGAAGGAGGGTCGCGAGGCACGCCGAGCCGCGATGCGCCATAGGATGGCTCACCTCTGCGACCGGCCTCACCACAAGGGCTCTGCTTGAGCTCGGAGCGCTCGAAGACGGTGGACAGGGCAAAGCCTGGGGGGATGGCTCCTCAGCCATCTCCGTGAGCTCGGCAGGAAGGGCCCTGCGGAGCAAGGATCAGCCAAAGCAACGGGAGGATCAGGAGCTACGAAAGGGGAAGGCTTACTCATCAATGGCGAAATACTTCCTGCGCTTCAGCAGGCGGCAAGGGTAATCGTCACCCAAGGCCTCCCTTCTCTTCCGGAGAGACTCGAAGTCCATGCGAAAGAGGCCCAGGAGTTGAGCGCAGGGGTCAGCCTGCGACGAGGAAGAAGCATCGAGGTGACCAGCGTCGGGGGCGTCGTCCTGATACACGACACCGGTCGCCCCACCAAGAAGGGTAGCTAGGGCCTTAGGGGCCTCAACCACGGGCGCCGCAGGCAGCGGCTCAACGCCTCCAGCCGCAGCAGTACGGGCCTCAGGAGCTGCCCCCTCAGGAGTGCTGCCTGGCGTCGTCATCCCGGCAGGGGCCCCCTCAGCCTCCAGCAGCCCGTGCCTCCCTGATCCGCCACTCGAGGAAGGGCCGCCGTGGGCGACTGGAAGGGCAGTCACCACCACTGGGTTCTCGCGAGGCCCCAGGAGGCCAGCGGGGCGCAGCCCCCATTCGTCGAAGCCAGACATCTGATTCACAAAGTCGCCTGCTCGAAAGCAAAAGTACGCAAAGCCCCACCTTGCCGGATGCTACCGGGGGAAGGGTCCCCAGTCAAGACCAAGAGCACCTTCCTCAGCGCTTCAGGCGTGAGGTCCTCCTCCTGGAGCCTCATGCGATACTCACGCCCGCCGAAGGCCCACATCCGACGAGAGTGACGCTGGAGAGGGGCGATGCGGCATAACAGGAACACCTTCACCACCTTGGGTGCCGTCACATCGAGCACCCTCAGGAACGCGAAGCGATGCCAGACGAAGACAAGCCGGGGGCTCGTGAGCGTCTCCTTGCCCCAGCCTGAATTGGGGACAGCGGGAGATGTTGGATCCAAAAGTAGGGGGCTGGGCACCCCGACATCCACGTACAGCCACCGCTCGTGGAACCCAGGCGCGGGCTAAGGAAGACTGAAATCAATCCACAAGCCGCTTGTTTACAGTGCGGCAATGAAGCTCACGCACCCCGAGCATTAGGTGGGGTCGATGAGGCGCAGAGAGAAGAAGTGACGCAGTAAGGCAACTGAAGGAGGGATGCCCATCATTGCCTCATAGACAAAGGCAAAGACGGCAAGAAGAGTAATGGATTCAGGACCCAAATGCATCATATGGATCTGGTAATGGGAGAGCACAGCGTTGAAGAAATTGGAAAAGGGGGGAACCAGTCCCGCCCACAGGGCGTCGACAAAGTACCGTACCTCCGTGACTATTCTATCGATGGAGAAGTGTAACATGGGCCAGGCCGTCGTCCTCCCGCACTTGCTGAAGATAGTGGCCAGAGCAGAGCTGACCTTGCCCAAGCCTTCTCGGTTGAGTATGATCGACCGATCGACGGCAGGAGCCGCCGACAACGGCGAGCAGGTGGAGGCACGGGTTTCTTCCCTTTCCCCTTCTTCGTCGGAGCCATGGCGACGGAAGGGGGGAGGATTCGAGATTGGATTGGTAGCGGAGACTGGAGCTCGAGAGGAGGAAGAGCAGGGGACGGTCGAAGCGGCGAAAAGAGGGATGACTGTGTGCAACCACGGGTCCACCTAGCTGGGCGCAAAATAAGGAGTCGTGGGGGAACAGGGCCGCCCACGTCTAATCAACTGCCACGCGGCGCCCGAGGCTGCAGGCTGTTAGGGCCCACGGCGCTACGCACTTGCCCCTTCGCTTCTCTCGCCGAAGTCCAGCGCCGCCTTTGGGCCCGGGGCTACTGCCGGGCGCTTTGGGAACGGGGTACCCAGACTTGCTCGCTCAAGGGCGTGGTTTCAAGGAGTGGCCCATCAAGGTCCATCTTCATCAACACAAGCTCAAGACCCTCGTGAGGGGACAAGCCTCGTGGGGCGGACAACAGGAAGCTTCCTCAGGCACGGCCTCGTCAGGCTGGCTCACGAGGAGGCGGAGAGATCAAGGCGGGGTACCACACGAGGTGCCCATGAGCAAGCCATGACGACCAAGGGCGCCAGGCGAGCGCCAGCCCACGCAGTGTCCTCCTTTCCTCTTTGGTGCAAAGGGAGCAAGCGCAGGCGAGAGCATCAAGCAAAGGCATCCGTTTTGATGCAACAAGACCAAGACCGTCAAGAACGGCAGGGAAGGAAGTCATCGTGGAGCCCAAGCCGGCCACCACCAGAGCCTTTGATAGGCGAGGACCAACTTTAGTCAGGATAAGTGTACTAGATGTTCCCCTTCAAAATGGCCAATTGTTGGCGCCCTTCCCGCTCAATATTTGGGAAGAGGCCCTGGGCCTCTGCCTATAAATAGGACTAGCCTCCCACAGGGTAGAGGGATCTGGATTCAGAGAGGATCGAGCACCTCGAATCAGCAGAGAGAGAGAGCGACTGAACTCCCCCTAGCAGTTCATCGCACCAGCCGAGAACAGACCCTCGCGAGGCTGTTCTTGCTTGTATTGTGCATCATCAGCCCAAGAGGCAATCCACCACACCACAAACTAGAGTAGGGTATTACACCACAATGGTGGCCCGAACTAGTATAAACCATGTGTCTCTTGTGTTGTTCCTTTCATAGCTCTAGATCCTAGCGAGGCGGCGAGGTTCAGGTGGGTAGGGGGTGAGATCTCCACGCGCACCCCAGTGTTTGAACCTAGAGGGTCTGCCGGAACCCGAAATCCGACAGAGACCCCCTCCTTCTTCTTCTTCCTTGGCCTTCCCCTATATGGGAGGAGATGTTCCCCTCTAGTTCATGGCTGCCATGGCTCCTAGAGGGTAGTAGCCCCTCCAGGATTGGATATCTCTGTCTCTTTTCTCTTTTGCTTCGTGTTCCTATTTTCTATCCCTTCACCATTTCTTAAATTCCCGGAGATCCATAACTCCGATTGGGCTGAAATTTTGAGGTGATTTTTATCCGGAAATTTTCTTTCTTGCGGAGAAAGAAGGGCCCTAAACTCCTTATAGGATAGCCAAAAGCTTGCCAGGCGCGACAAGGGTAGGGGGTCACACCCTCTAGGCTTGTGGCCCCCTTGGGCATCATCTCGCATTGATTCTTTTCCCAAAAATCACATATATTTCAAAATAAATCTCCGTAAATTTTTATCGTGTTTGGGCTTTGTTTGAAACGTATTTTCTGTGAAAAAACATGCAACAAACATGAACTGGCACTAGGCACTGGATCAATATGTTAGTCCCAAAAATAATATAAAATGTTTCCAAAAGTATGTGAAAGTTGTAGAATATTGGCATGAAACAATAAAAAATATAGATACGACGGAGACGTATCATGATGGGTTCAATCTTGTGGTGTCCTCACCAAGTGACAGAAAGGGTAGTGAGGCATGTATTGTATTGTTGCCATTAAGGGTAAAACGATCGGGTTTCATCATATTGTTTGAGTTTACTGATACGTCACCAACGAATCTATAATTTATGAAGTATTCATGCCATGTTTACAACAATTTTATATGGTCTTTTGTCGTGTGTACAACCATCTATGGGATCATGGTGATCCCTTTTGCAGTTGGAATGGAGGGAATCGACAGGCACAAAGAGCAAGGTCAGCAGATATGCACAGTGTTTACCCAGGTTTGGGCTGCTGTGAAGCATAAAACCCTACTCCTACGTTGTGTATTGATTGTGTATATGAGTCCAGCTACAAGGAACACACGTCTGGCAAGATGCTTGGGGCATGCAGCTACGTGCGTAGAATGGACAGGGTTTTGACATTTCTTAAGGTAGCCATGGGCCTCCTTTTATGGATTAAGGGGTTACCACAATGGCAAAATGGTAAATCTACATTGTAGATAGTGGCTACAGTGCCAAATACCTAACTCTGACGGGTTAGAACAAATACATTTATGCACTATGAGGTGTCTTGTGGATGGAGCTCTCTGGCAAGGTTAGTCTCTCCTTCTGTGTCATTCGCCCATCTACCTTATTTTCCCTTAACACATCACTTGGACGGGTGTCATTAAAGTTATATCTTCAGAGGCGGGCTGTCACGTGCCCAGACAAGTTTCACCTAACTCCTACCTGCTCGACACCTGATCAACAAGTGACAACCTGATCGATGAGGTGGAGTGGTGGTAGAGTAGTGGGATTCTTGCCAGACCGGAGCTTGTCAGGCTTGGATCTAGACGTCTTTCCCTGGCAAGGATCTTCCCGGGCTCCGGAGCCGTATCTTCAGTACTTCTGGTCTCTATCTTCCAGGATCTTCTTTGCTTCTCACAATCTGATGTTGTGTTTGTCGTTTGGTTATCCTCCGTCAAGCCTTGCCATCGGGAAGGCTACCACTGCCTGTGCATAAGTCTGGGGTATTAAGGACCCCATTCTTAATACACCAACAGGAGCCCCCAGGCATGGGCCACACACGTATGCGAGGCATCGTTGGGCTAGGCCCAAAGAATTCACACGCACCTGTGGTAGAAGATAACTGCCAATTCTGTCATAATTTTCTCTTTTACTGCGTCTTCCCCCACACATACTTCATGCAAGGCATGGGATTGGTGAAACTTGGCGGTCGCTGGAGTAGTGCGCTAGACCAGGAGTAGTCGCTTCGAACGCATAGTAAAGAGCCAGCCCCCACACCTTCCCCATAAAGAGGGGCTCACAAAGAGCATTTCTCAATTATCCATTCATCTTCCAATCTACAACCCACCACTATCTTGTACCTCTCACTTCCCCTTCCCCTCACTGTTCTTCCTAGAATCACCGCCATGATGGCAAGTGGAAAGGGTCGAGCTTGCGCATCCACCATCGCCACGAGGGCTTCCCCTCGGCACCGCGTGCGCCCTGGTCACGACCGCGAAGCCGGCTCCAGTGCTCGTGGAAGGGCTGCGGTCCATGTCCGAGGAAGGTGCGACATCCGAGGCTGGGGCAGCCATGGTGGAGAGCCTGCCATTTCGCCTCACGATGTTTCACCTCAGGTAGAAGGCCACACAGAGGACACGTCGCACGTGTTTGTCATGGAGTTGCATCATTGGCCACGCAGTAGGTTGCGTCTCCCCCATCCCTTCACCAAGGCGATGGAGGATAGCCATCTGTCCAGCCTGGGGCTGCGAGTGGACGGCTGCTGCAATGGCACCGTCGGGGTGGCTGTCGAGACCTCCATCAATGGTATCATGTACCTCACGCACGGATGGAAGTCCTCCGTCCCTGCATGCAACTTGCGACAGGGGCACCTCCTCTAGTTCAAGCTGGTTGGATCTGACACGCTCTTCATGAAGTTCTTTGGGGCTTTGGGTGCTCACCTGGAGTGTTGTGCAGAGAGCTCGAGTAGCAACAACTCCGATTCCTCCAGCGGAAGCGAGGATGATGACGACGAATCCCCAAGTGTCAAGATCGAGGACAACAATTTTGACTAATTAAATACCGTACTTTAGTCGAATCTTGAATCGTGTCCCGATCAAGTTATTTTCTTCTGCTCTTGTACTATGCCCAATGTAACCCTGCGGGGAAACGTTTAAAAAGAAAATGTTATCAGGCACTTCCTTGTTCGATTCATTTTTGCATGATTTTATTCCCTATGCTGTTTGGAATCTGCCGGTGTGTACACTTGGCGCAAGCGCTTTGACGAACAGATCCTTTGCAGCCTCCTAGAAGTGCCGCTGCCAGCAAGGTCCCTTGGTGGTCTCAACGTAGCTGCTTATATTGTTGAGGACTCAAAACAAAATAAGAGCACGACTAATGGCGACAAGGTTCCCTCTCGTGCAGGTTGTCCATACAAAAAACAGAAAGTTCAAGGAAAGTAGCTATGCAACAAAGAATTTGTTTGAAAGTTTTTCAACTTAGATTTTCTTTGTTGTACTTCTTGTCGTGGAATATTAACTTGAACGTCCTTTGCTAGTGTCCATACCATCACTCCCCCCGGCAACATGTGCACGAGGCAACCTTCTGTCGTTTAAGATAAAGAAAGAAGAGAAAATAATGATATGGAACTTTGACGGTTCGTTAATCATCCATAAAAGACAAATGTATCTCAACATCACAGAAAGACACATATAATTAAACATGTGAATTGACAAGACTTGTGAAACACATAACTTTATTTCACTTATGCACAGGGTCTGCGCCTGGCTTTGTACAAATGATTACATGCCTTGCCGGCAAACTTGTACAAAAGGTGGTTGCTGGGCAGCCCGACAACCCACGCCTTATGGGTAGAACTTATGAAGATGCTCAATATTCCACGAGTTATGCACCAGAGTGGCATCTTCTATCTCTAGGCGGACCGCGCCAGGCCTAGTGACTCGTTCCACCCTGTAAGGGCCTTCCCACTTTGGCGTAAACTTGTTGGAATTCTTGGCGGACTAAACTCACTGAAGAACAATGTCGCCTTCCTCAAGACTCCCGTCATTAACCTTGCGGTTATGATAGACGCGCAAGGCTTGTTGGTTGTGTGCAACATAAGAAGTAGTCTTGAGATGATCTTCCTCAAGGAGCGTGGCATCATGTTGACGCAGCTGCTCTTGCTCAAGCTCATGATAAGCGAGCACTCGAGGTGACCCGTAGATGAGTTCCATGGGGAGCATTGCTTCTGCCCCATAGACTAGGGAGAATGTTTTCTGGCCTGTGGCTAAATTTGGTGTCGTTCTGATTGACCAAAGAACCACCGGTAACTCATCAATCCAGCATCTTCCACACTTGTGCAGCTTGTCAAAAGTTCTTGTCTGGGGCCCACACATCATTTTAGCATTTGCCCTTTCGGCCTGGCCGTTGCTCCTTGGGTGAGCAATTGATGCAAAACAGATTTTGCTGCCAAGGTCGTCAAGGTACTGGATGAAGGAGCGACTGGTGAATTGTGTGCTATTGTCGGTGATGACCCTGTTGGGCACTCCAAACCGGCAAACTAGTCCTTTGGAGAACTTGATGGCTGACTGTGTTGTCACGTTCCTCAAGAGACCCACTTCTAGCCACTTTGTGAACTTGTCGATTGCAACGTATAAGTACTCAAAGCCCCCGACTGCGTGAGGGTAGGGGCTGATAACCCACAAGTATAGGGGATCAATTGTAGCCTCTTTCGATAAGTAAGAGTGTCAAACCCAACGAGGAGCTAAAGGTAGAACAAATATTCCCTCAAGTTCTATCGGCCACCGATACAACTCTACGCACACTTGACGTTCGCTTTACCGGAAACAAGTATGAAACTAGAAGTACATTGTAGGTGTTTTTGGATAGGTTTGCAAGAAAATAAAGAGCGAGTAAATAAAAGCTAAGGGCTGTTTAGATGAAGACACAACTAAATTAGTTTTAGTAGAGAGCTTTTTGTTACGAGAAAGTTATTTGCCCCTAGGCAATCGATAACTAGACCGGTAATCATTATTGCAATTTTACTTGAGGGAGAGGCATAAGCTAACATACTTTCTCTACTTGGATCATATGCAATTATGATTGGAACTCTAGCAAGCATCCGCAACTACTAAAGATCATTAAGGTAAAACCCAACCATAGCATTAAAGCATCGAGTCCCCTTTATCCCATACGCAAACAACCTACTTACTCAGGTTTGTGCTTCTGTCACTCACGCCACCCACCATAAGCAAATCATGAACATATTGCAAACCCTACAGCGGGAATCCCTCACGCTTGCGCGACACGGAGAGCACCATAGGACAGCACCAATAATAAAGCATGCAACTCAAATCAATCTTGATCATCAAATAACCCATAGGAAAAAACGGATCTACTCAAACATCATAGGATAGCCATACATCATTGGGAAATAATATATAGCGTTGAGCACCATGTTTAAGTAGAGATTACAGTGGGTAAGAAGAGGTTACACTGCAGCATAGAGGGGGGAAGAGTTGGTGATGATGGCGGTGAAGTTGTTGGTGAAGATTGCGGTGATGATGATGGCCACGGCGGTGTTCCGGCGCCACCGGAAGAGAAGGGGAGAGGGGGCCCCTTCGTCTTCTTCTTCCTTGACGTCCTCCCTAGATGGGAGAAGGGTTTCCCCTCTAGTCCTTGGCCTCCATGGCGTGGGAGGGGCGAGAGCCCCTCCGAGATTGGATCTGTCTCTCTATTTCTCTCTGTTTCCGCGTTCTGTCCTGCTACCCTTTCACCGTTTCGTATATATATGGAGATCCATAACTCCGATTGGCCTGAAACCTTCAACGTGATTTTTTACCAAAAATTAGCTTTCTTGCGGCCGAAGAAGGGCATCAACCGCCTTACGGGTGGCCCACGAGGGTCGTGGCGCGCCCGACCTCGTGGGCCACCTCTGCACCGTCTTGTGTTGATTCTTCTTCCGGAATTTTCCAAATATTCCAAAAATAAGCTCCGTTCGTTTTTATCCTGTTTGGATTCCGTTTGATATGGATATTCTGCGAAACATAAAACATGCAAGAGACAGGAACTAGCACTGGGCACTGGATCAATATGTTAGTCCCAAAAATAGTATAAAAAGTTGCCAAAAGGTATATGAAAGTTGAATAATATTGGCATGGAACAATCAAAAATTATAGATACGACAGAGACGTATCAGCATCCCCAAGCTTAATTCCTGCTCGTCCTCGAGTAGGTAAATGATAAAAAGATAATTTTTGATGTGGAATCCTACCTAGCATAATCTTTATCATGTACCTAATCATGGCATGAATATTAAGACATGAGTGATTCAAAGAAATAGTCTATCCTTTGACATAAAAACAAAAATACTTCAAGCACACCAACCAAGTAATTATGTCTTATTGAAATAACATAGCCAAAGAAAGCTCAACCCTACAAAATCATATAGTCTGGCTATGCTCCATCTTCACCACACAAAATATTCACATCATGCACAACCCCGATGACAAGCCAAGCAATTGTTTCATACTTTTGACGTTTCTCAAACCTTTTCAACTTTCACGCAATATATGAGCGTGAGCCATGGACATAGCACTATAGGTGGAATAGAATATGATGATGGGGGTTATGTGGAGAAGACAAAAAAGGAGAAAGTCTCACATCGACGCGGCTAATCAACGGGCTATGGAGATGCCCATCAATTGATGTCAATGTGAGGAGTAGGGATTGCCATGCAACGGATGCACTAGAGCTATAAGTGTACGAAAGCTCAAACTGAAACTAAGTGGGTGTGCATCCAACTTGCTTTCTCATGAAGACCTAGGGCATTTGAGGAAGCCCATCATTGGAATATACAAGCCAAGTTCTATAATGAAAATTCCCACTAGTATATGAAAGTGATAACTCAAGAGACTCTCTATATGAAGAACATGGTGCTACTTTGAAGCACAAGTGTGGTAAAAGGATAGTAACATTGCCCCTTCTCTCTTTTTCTCTCATTTTTTTTCTTTTTTTCTCTCTTTTTTTCGGCCTTCTCTTTTTTTGGCCTTTCTCTCTTTTTTTTCGTAAAGAGTCTCATCCCGACTTGTGGGGGAATCATAGTCTCCATCATCCTTTCCTCACTGGGGCAATCCTCTAATAATGATGATCATCACGCTTTTATTTACTTAAAACTCAATATTACAACTCGATATCTAGAACAAAGATATGACTCTATATGAATGCCTCCGGCGGTGTACCGGGATGTGCAATGATCTAGCGTAGCAATGACTCAAAAAATGGACAAGCCATGAAATCATCATGCTAGCTATCTTACGATCATGCAAAGCAATATGACAATAAATGCTCAAGTCATGTATATGATGATGATGGAAGTTGCATGGCAATATATCTCGAATGGCTATGGAAATGCCATAATAGGTAGGTATGGTGGCTGTTTTGAGGAAGATATAAGGAGGTTTATGTGTGATAGAGCATATCGTATCATAGGGTTTGGATGCACCGGCAAAGTTTGCACCAACTCTCGAGGTGAGAAAGGGCAATGCACTGCATCAAGAGGCTAGCAATGATGGAAGGGTGAGAGTGCGTATAATCCATGGACTCAACATTAGTCATAAAGAACTCACATACTTATTTCAAAAATCTATTAGTCATCGAAACAAAGTACTACGCGCATGCTCCTAGGGGGATAGATTGGTAGGAAAAGACCATCGCTCATCCCCGACCGCCACTCATAAGGAAGACGATCAATAAACACCTCATGCTCCAACTTCGTTACATAACGGTTCACCATACGTGCATGCTACGGGACTTGCAAACCTCAACACAAGTATTTCTCAATTTCACAATTAATCAACTAGCACGAATCTAATATCAACACCTTTATATCGCAAAACTATTGTAAGGAATCAAACATATCATATTCAGTGATCTATAAGTTTTATGTAGGGTTTTATGACTAACCATGTGAATGGCCAGTTCCTGTCATCTCTCTAAATAGATATAAGTGAAGCACGAGAGTTTAATTATTTCTACAAAAGATATGGCCACGCTCTAACAAATATAAGTGAAGCAAAAGAGCATTCTACAAATGGCGGTTGTCTATGTAAAGAGAAACAGGCAATCCAAGCTTCAAATGATATAAGTGAAGCACATGAAGCATTCTATAAAGCCATACTCAAAGAATATAAGTGAAGTGCAAAGAGCATTCTATAAATCAACCAAGGACTATCTCATACCAGCATGGTGCATAAAACTGAAAACTAAATGCAAAAGACGCTCCAAGATTTGCACATATCACATGAATGAAACGAATCCGAAAACATACCGATATTTGTTGAAGAAAGAGGGATGTTTTCTGGGCATCCCCAAGCTTAGACGCTTGAGTCTGCTTGAATATTTACTTGGGGTGCCTCGGGCATCCCCAAGCTTGAGCTCTTGCCTCTCTTCCTTCTTCTCACATCAAAACCTTCTCGATCATCGAACACTTCATCCACACAAAACTTCAACAGAAAACTCGGTAAGATCCGTTAGTATAATAAAGTAAATCACTACTCTAAGTACTGTTGAAAACCAATTCGTATTTTGTTTATGCATTGTGTCTACTATAATATAACTTTTTCATGGCTTAATCCATTGATAAAAATTGATAGTTTCATCAAAACAAGCAAACTATGCATCAAAAACAGAATCTGTCTAAAACAGAACAGTCTGTAATAATCTGAACATTAACCATACTTCTGATACTTGAACAATTCTGCAAAAAATTGGAAAAATAAAAAATTTGTACAGAAAGACAGTGCAAAACGAATCAGAACCATTTGACGTTCCAGTAAAAAAATTAAAAATCGCGCACTACAGCCAAAGTTTCTGTCCTGCACCGTACAAACCAACAAGCATTGTAAACATCTTAAAGGCAAACCTTGGCACATTATTTTTATAATACAATGGAATTGTACAAGGGGATAATTATTTTTGTTGAAAAGTTTCTGTACTCAAGATTCACAAAGTTGCCGTGAGCATGAACAAAGTTCAAGGAGCTCTCCCACTTCAACAATGCTTGTCTTTCTGACTTTCACTTTCCTATTTGAAAAGTTTTGGGTTGCCCTCTTTATTTTTGTTGTTTTTAAACTATATGAAAGCACTCAACAGAAATAAATGACTCTCTAAAAATTCTGGGTTGCCTCCCTGGCAGCTCTTTCTTTAAAGCCATTAAGCTAGGCATATAGTGCTCAAGTATTGAATCCACCCGGATCCCAAGGTATATCAAAGCCAATTTTAATTAGCAATGATTTGTAATTTAGTAGTGAGCACAAAGTAACATATATCATGTAATGACCAAGTCTAACTCTCTTCCTATGCATCGGCATTTCATAAAAGAACAATTCATGCACACATAGTAAATGCCAATGCATAGTATAAACAGTTTCTTGCAATTTTATCGTGTGGGAAACATAGAGAGGCGGAGATATAGTTCCTCTCTCATAATAATTGCAAGTAGGAGCAGCAAGCACATGCATATTATATTCATCAAAATCATCATGTGCAACGGTATAAGGCAACCCATCAATATAATCCTTAAGAAATGCAAACTTCTCCGATATAGTATAATCGGGAGAATTCAAAAAGATAATAGGACTATCATGCGTGGGTGCAATAGTAACAATTTCATGTTTAACATAAGGAACTATAGCAAGTTCATCTCCATAAGCATAATTCATATTGGCATCTTGGCCACAAGCGTAGCAAGCATCATCAAAAAGGGATATTTCCAAAGAATCAAAGGGATCATAACAATCATCATAGCAATCATCCTTCGGTAAGCACGAAGGGAAATTAAGCAATGTATGAGTTGGAGGGTTACTCTCATTAGAAGGTGGGCACGGGTAGCTAATCTGCTGTTCCTCCTTTTGTTCTTCGCTCTACTCCTCATCTTTTTCATCCAATGAGCTCACAGTTCCATCAATTTCTTCTTCCATAGATTCCTGCAAAATATTAGTCTCTTCTTGGACAGCGGAGACTTTCTCAATAAGTGCATTAATATCGGAATTGTATTCATAATTCTCATAGCAATATTTGAGGATAGCTAAATTTTCAGGTCTATAAACAACATCATCAAAATCTTCAAACTCTTTAAACATAGATTCAATTTCATAAGCACCCATAAAAGCAACATATTCTTCTATTTGCTCCGCATCATAGTAATCATATATACCATTAGCATAAGAAGCTAAGGTTTTATTATCATTAAATTTGCATTAAAAGGGAAGGTGTGGAGCCTTCATCCTAGAGAAACAAGTATAATCATAACTCAAGCATACTTGCCAAGCATACCACTTCAATATATAAATTTGATCCCATAATAGTTTCCCTTTTTGTGTCAAGCGATAATCCCTAAAGTATTCACGTTGATCCAACATTACTCCCATTACATAATTGAATGGGGTTTTCTCTGGATTATCAAAGTAGTACATAATTTCCGTCACATAACGAGCATCGAGGGTTTTAGGAGGTTCCTCATCTCCATGAGTAGCAAGTACACCTAAATTTTGGTATTTCGTGTTCCATATCCATAACTAAAGATAGAGAACAACTAAGAATAGAAAATAAAAATTACTTAGTGATAAAGCAAAGAAGCACACATGAGAATATTCACCCCACGCTATTGCTCCCCGGCAACGGCGCCAGAAAAAGGTCTTGATAACCCACAAGTATAGGGGATCAATTGTAGCCTCTTTCGATAAGTAAGAGTGTCAAACCCAATGAGGAGCTAAAGGTAGAACAAATATTCCCTCAAGTTCTATCGACCACCGATACTCTACGCACACTTGACGTTCGCTTTACCGGAAACAAGTATGAAAGTAGAAGTACTTTGTAGGTGTTTTTGGATAGGTTTGCAAGAAAATAAAGAGAGAGTAAATAAAAGCTAGGGGATGTTTTGATGAAGACACAACTAAATTAGTTTTAGTAGAGAGCTTTTTTTTATGAGAAAGTTATTTGTCCCTAGGCAATCGATAACTAGACCGGTAATCATTATTGCAATTTTACTTGAGGGATAGGCATAAGCTAACATACTTTCTCTACTTGGATCATATGCACTTATGATTGGAACTCTAGCAAGCATCCGCAACTACTAAAGATCATTAAGGTAAAACCCAACCGTAGCATTAAAGCATCAAGTCCCCTTTATCCCATATGCAAACAACCTACTTACTAGGGGTCCGTGCTTCTGTTACTCACGCCACTCACCATAAGCAAATTGTTGGATTTCGGGTTCCGGCAGACCCTTGAGGTTCGAACACTGGGGTGCGTGCGGAGATCTTTCCCCTACCAGCTCACGCGTCCATGGTTTGCGAGGGATCTAAACTATGAAGAACACACAAGGGACACGAGGTTTATACTAGTTCGGGCCACCATTGTGGTGTAATACCCTACTCTAGTTTGTGGTGTGGTGGATTGCCTCTGGAGCTGATGAAGAACAGTACAAAGGAAGAACAGCCTCGCGAGGGGCTGTTCTTGAGCTGGTGCGGTGGACTGCTTGGGTGAGTCTAGCCGCTTCTCTCTCTCTCTCTCTGGTAGGCTCGACCTGTGTTTCATCGATTGATCGATCTCTCCTAGCTCGATGGTGGCTAGTCCTATTTATAGAGGGAGGCCCTGGGCCTCTTCCCAAATAATGAGCGGGAAGGGCGCCAACAATTGGCCATTTTGAAGGGGAACATCTAGTACACTTATCCTGACTAAAGTTGGTCTTCGGCTGCCAAAGGCTCTGAGAGTGACGACGTCCTGGGCTCCACGATGACCTCCGTCCTGCCGCTCTGCTGGTCTTGGTCTCGTTGCACCGGAGCGGTAACCTTTGCCTGATGCCTCGGCCTGTGTTTGCCTCCTTTGCACCAAAGGGGAAACGATGACACTGCGCAGGCTCGCGCCCGCCAGGCGCCCGCCTGGTCTCGTTCGTCATGGCTTGCATCATGGAGCACCCTCGTGAGGTACCCTGCCTTGATCTCTCCACCTCCTCGTGAGCCTGCCTGACGAGGCTGCTCCTGAGGAAGGTTCCTATCGTCCGCCCCGCGAGGCTTGGCCCCTCGCGAAGGTCTTGAGCTTGAGCTGATGAAGCTGGGCCGCGCTGGGCTCCCACTTGAGCCACGCCGCAGGCCGCAGACAGGTAAGTCTGGGGACCCCCGTTCCCAGAACGCCGACAGTAGCCCCCGGGCCCAAGGCGCGCCTGGACTTGGCTTAGCAGAGAAGCGAAGGGGCAAGTGCGAAGCGCCGCGGGCCCCAAGAGCCTGCGGCCTTGGGCGCCGCGTGGAGATTGATTGGTCATGGGCGTCTCCACTTCCCCATGATGCCTCATTACGCGCCCGGCTAAGCGGACCCGGGGTTGCACGCAGCCATTCCCCTTTCGCCGTCTGCGCACTCCCGGCTCTTCCTTCTTCCTCTGGTTCCAACTTCCGCTCTTGATCCAGCTCGGACTCTCACCCTTCCTGTCGCCATGGCGCCAACGAAGAAGGAAAAGCCGAAGAATCCCGCGCCTTCGTCACGCTCGCCTCCGGCGGTGGCCCCCGCCATCGATCGATCTATCATACTCAACCCCGAGGCCTTCGGCAAGGTCCGCTCTGCTCTTGCCACCATCTTCAATGAGTGCGGCAGGACTACGGCATGGCCTGCGTTCCATGCCTCCTCCAACAAGATTGTCATGGAGGTCCGGTTCTTCGCTGATGCCCTGTGGGCGGGTCTGTTTCCCCCCTTCTCCGCTTTCTTCAATGGGGTGCTCTCCCACTATCAGATCCACATGATGCATCTCGGGCCTGAGTCCATTACCCTCCTGGTTGTCATCGCCTTTGTTTGTGAGGCAATGCTAGGCATCCCTCCTTCCGTTGCTCTGCTGCGTCACTTCTTCTCTTTGTGCCTGAGTGATCCTACTCAATGCTTGGGGTGTGTGAGCTTCCTGGCGGTGCCCGAGACGGCTGCTTCAGGGATCGATTTCAGACTCCCTCCCCCTGAGGCCACGTTCAGAGAGCAGTGATTGTATGTGGACGTTGGGGTGCCCAGCCCCCTGCTCTCGCATCCTACCTTGCCCGCTGTTCCCAACTCAGGCTGGGGTCACGAGGCGCTCGCGGACACCCGACTTGCATTAAATGCAGCGCCCGCTTGAGAGCTTGAGGGCGCTCAACGTGATGGCGCCCAAGGTGGTGAAGGAGTTCCTCCAGTGCCGCATTGCTCCTCTCCAGCGCCATTCTCACCGGATGTGGGACTTTGCGGGGCGCCGAGACCGCATGCGACTTCAGGAGGGGGACCTGGCGCCTGAAGCGCTGAGGACGGTGCTCAGGGTCCTGGTTGGCGATCCTTCCCTAGACAGCCTTCGACATGATGGTGCCCTCTTGTATCTCTGTTCGGGCAGGGCCGATTTTGGGAAGCAGATGCCCAGCTTTGACGAGTGGGGGCTGCGCCCGGCTGACCTCAGGGGGCCTCGCGAGAACCCAGTTGCCGTGGTAGCTCTTGCGGTCGCCCAAAGTGGCTCCGTCTCGGGTGACGGAGCAGGGAGACGAGAGCCGTCAGGAGTTGAAGAGGGCAACGTTGAGGTGGTGACGCCGCGCGGAGCCCCGAGGGCGGCCTCTCCCGGAGCTCGTTCGGGAATGGTGACAGGTGAGGAGTTGCGGCCTCCGGCTCCCGAGGCTGGGGCTCCCGAGGCTGGGGCTCCCGAGGCCCCGGTCGTTCCTCATGAGGCGGCGCCTGGTGGTGTCCCCCAGGCTGGTCCCATTGGTGCTGATCACCTTGCCGCCTCCTCCATGCCACAAACCGACCCCTGCGCCGAGTGCTTAGGCCGGTTCCGCGTAGACTTCGTGGCCCTCCGCAAGAGGAAGGAGGCCTCGGGTGGCGACGGTCGCCCTTGCCGCTTGCTGAACCGCAGGAAGTACTTCGCCATGGACGAGTAAGTCCTCTTCTCTCTCTGCTCCTCAACTTCTCGGTTCTCGTAGCTGACTGTGACCTTTCAGGGCCCTTCCTGCCGAATTCGCGGAGACGGCCAAGGAGCCATCTCCCCAATCTCCGTCCACGTCACTGATCCTTGGTGCGTCGGGTCCGAGCGGCACCCTTATCACTCCACCGGTCGGAGAGGGGGCCCATTCAACTGGGCGTCCCGAGCCTGTGCGCTTGCTGTCTCCCCTTCACGAGTTCTCATAGGGCACAACCAGCTTGACCCGTGCTCCTCCCTTGATCGTGGACGGTGATTGGTTGAAGTCGATCTTGAGCTCTTCTTCTGCGGACGGACCGGCGCCAGGCCCTGCTCCTGGCGAGGCCCATCCGACGACTGTTGGGGCGCCAGCCCCTGCCTTGCGGGAAGAGGCGTGCTGCCTCTGGGCCCTCCGCATTGACTAGCAGCAGAGGGTGATGAGGAAGACGTGCTCAGGCGTGCTTGCGCACGCAGCGCCCTTCGTCAAGAGTTTCTCCACGGGGCGACGGACGCGGTGAACCGGCTCGGGGCGGAGCTTGCCGGCGAAGATGCCTGTCTCGTGTCTGAGGGTTTGCGCCTTGCTGAGGAGAGGCGCAAGCTGAAGGAAGCCGTTGCCCTCGCGCGTCACCAGCGTGATCTTGACAATGTGAAGGCTGAGGCGTCGCTGGCTGCCTCGCGAGAGGCTTGCTCTTGAGCCGTCGAGGACGACCTGGAAGCAGATCGGGGGCGCAGGGATGCGGAGGAGCGTGCGTGGGAGCTCCAAGCCTGGAGCAGCATGTGGAGTTGCGCCAGGCTGCACTTGTGTCGCTGAAGGAGGCTTCCGTCGACCAGGCGGAGCTCCAGAAGCGCGAGGAAGCGCTGTTGCTGGAGGCCGCCGAGCGCAACCTCGACCTTGAGCGGTTGGAGACGAGGGAGCGCCTGGTGGCTCAGGCGGAGGATGATGTCGCCGCGCGCGAGGCCCGAGCCCAAGAAGAGATCGACCGCCGCGTAGCGGAAGCTCGCTCAGGCCTCGAGCGCCAGTATGAGTTGAGGTTGGAGCTGGTCAGGGCCGAAGCTGAGGGCAGGACCACGACCCTCAAGGAAAAACTGGATGAGGTGACGCGGCGTGCGGACTTCTCTACAGCCGTCCTTCGCACAACGCAGGAGGAGCTGACCTCCTCCCGCGCCGAACTGCTTCTTCTCCGACAGAGGGTTGATGGCGCCGAGGCCACCGCACGGCAGAACGAGGACGAGATTCGTCGTCGGCGTGTTCTGGAGCACGAGCACGCCCCCATGCTCCGTGCGCTCAGGGAATGAGCTAACGCGGCCCTGGGCAACATTTGTGAGGCTGTTGCGGAGGAGTCGCACGAGACCAACTAGGCCGGCAACCTCCAGTATTTTGCTGACGTGGTGACGCTCCTGGAGAACCACTCTGAGAGGTCTCATTGGCTCGTCGAGGAGAGGAGTCGAGCCTTGCTCGGGCGCGCTTTCTCCCATGTCTTCAGTCATCTGAGGGACAGGGATCCCCACTTCGACTTTGATGCCGCCATCGCCCCGGTGCCCATAGCCGTCCGGGGCGACCTGGCGCAATGGGTGGATGATCACGTGGACGACCTTGTCAGGGCCTTCACGTCTGATGATGACAGCGTGGTCGTGGCCGCCGATGAAGGCGGCGTGGTGGACGGTCCTGGTGCTGGCGGAGTTGTTGGTGGCGGCGATGACGTCAGCGACGCCTTGGGAGGTGACCTAGAAGGCGCGGCGAGCGATATGTCCGACTGATTGCCTGTCACCGCTATTTACCCTGCACGAAAGAGGTTCGGGCTTGGCCCTGAAGACTGTGAGAGCATTTTGGAAGGGGAAGCCCCTCATGTAATGATTTGCGGTAAATGCCCTGGTAATCTTACCGCTGCGTGTGAGCTTAACGGCCGGCCTGGTGGTGGGTCGGCTCGCTCGTTTACCTTTTGACCCTGGTGAGCCCCGAGCGGGGCTACGGGGGTCATAGTGCCATATTTGTCTTCTGGGTGAACCCATTGATCCTGTGATAAGAACCTCCGGAGAGGGAGTGGCGACAACCGTCCGAGCTGTGGACGCGGTTGGCCCGGCCCGGTTCGCGAGGGGGTCACGAGGGGAGGCAGCTGACGTTAGCTTTGGACGCAAAGCCGAAACCAAAACACGAGAGATTGCTAGAATGAGACTAAACACCCCTTCCCCAAACGCACGCAAAGCTCGAACTCAAATCCAACTTAAATTCAAATTGAAGAAACTCGCCAACAGAGGAAAAGGCAAAAAAGCAAAAGGCCGCGTCCGAAGTCTTTGACGTCTTCTCACCAGCGCGGAGCTAAGTGCTGCCACTAGGCGTGGGAGGGAGCCCCAGGGCCTGTGGCCGGCGCTCCTGAGACTCCGGGGTGTGTACAGCCCCACTCATTATTACGTGAGAGTGTCACGGGGCGGCGAGCTTCTCACGCACCGGCCTTGCTTCATATCGCCAGATGAGGGCCCCACCTTGCGCCACACTCTACCGCCACTGACGGCGGCCGAAGACCAAGGACGACGCCAATGGGGTAGAGCGGTCGCCAGCGGTTCCCCCGACGACCACGGGTCCTCTGCCGGGGGCAGGCCCTGAGGCACATCCCCGGCAGAGGGCCTACCTCCCGAGAACATCTTGCGCCAAGCGCCACGAGGACGAACCCGGATCTCAGCCCCTGTCCTGCAGCCCTCGATGCCCTCCTCCTGAGGGGTAAGAGGCTGCAGTGTTGGGGCCGCCACCTGTTGCGGCGACCTGTACCTCCTGCGGCACATGGTTAGCATAAGCTCACTCCTGAGGAATTAACAGTACCAGATAGTTGCTGCCGCCGGCGCGGTCGTCGAGCCCCTCTTGGGGTTCCTGAAAGAGCTCTACTTGTGGTGTATCCTCGCCCCAGCTTGGTCCAAGGAACGATCCATGGTCTTCTTCCCGCGCGCACTCTTGATCCATCATGCGGGGCACATAAGCTTCTAGGGACGCTGCCCCGTAGGTCTTGCTGTAGTGCCCCACATGCCACACAGTCCTGCCCGGCGCGTTGTCTTGAGAGTGGTGGCGTGGTGGTCCGCCGAGGCCAAAGGTAACGGCGTGTGCTCCTTCGCCGGCTGGAGATGAGGTCTGCGCGGCTTGTCGCCTGGTGCTGCTGACCAGGTTGGTGTTGAGTAGGCCCTGGAGCCCGCTGAGGTTGCATGAGCGCGCATGGGGCCGCCATACGGCGCGCTCTGGACTAGAGGTGGTAGCCGAACACAGAAAGGAGGTGCTCCCGAGGCGGCGGCGTCCAGGAGCTCGGCCACCCGCTCCAACTGCACGTCGCAGCCGTCCTCTAGAAGCCGGCACCGTAACAGCTCTCCGACCACCGTGAGCGCGGCCCTGGAGTTCCTCTGTTCCCGTCGGGTGTGCGGCGAAGTGGTCGCGGTGTGGCTTGAGGCTCTGGCCGCCGACCGCACTTTCCGCGGCGTGAGGGCTGGCGGCGTCTGGCCGCTTCGCCCGCGCCCCGCAGCGCCTTGCGGAGTGCGAGCTGCCTGAGGTGCAAGATTGAGGTCGCCCTGGGCTGGCGGCACGGCGTGGGCGGGCCACACCGCCCAGCGGTCAGCGTCGGCTGCCGGGTCGCTTGACATCGAACGACGAGGCGACGAAACGCGAGGCGGTGGAGGAAGGATTCCGGCACACCCCTACCTGGCGCGCCAAATGTCGGATTTCGGGTTCCGGCAGACCCTTGAGGTTCGAACACTGGGGTGCGCGCGGAGATATTTCCCCTACCAGCTCACGCGTCCATGGTTTGCGAGGGATCTGAACTATGAAGAAGAACACACAAGGGACACGAGGTTTATACTAGTTCGGGCCGCCATTGTGGTATAATACCCTACTCTAGTTTGTGGTGTGGTGGATTGCCTCTGGGGCTGATGAAGAACAGTACAAAGGAAGAACAGCCTCGCGAGGGGCTGTTCTTGAGCTGGTGCGGTGGACTGCTTGGGTTAGTCCAGCCGCTTCTCTCTCTCTCTCTCTCTCTCTCTCTCTCTCGTAGGTTCGACCTGTGTTTCGTCGATTGATCGATCTCTCCTACCTCGGTGGTGGCTAGTCCTATTTATAGAGGGAGGCCCTGGGCCTCTTCCCAAATAATGAGCGGGAAGTGCGCCAACAATTGGCCATTTTGAAGGGGAACATCTAGTACATTTATCCTGACTAAAGTTGGTCTTCGGCTGCCAAAGGCTCTGACGGTGACACCGTCGTGGGCTCCACGATGACCTGCGTCCTGCCGCTCTGCGGGTCTTGGTCTCGTTGCACCGAAGCGGTAAACTTTGCCTGATGCCTCGGCCTGTGTTTGCCTCCTTTGCACCAAAGGAGAAACGAGGACACTGCGCAGGTTGGTGCCCGCCTGGTCTGGTTCGTCATGGCTTGCGTCACGGGGCACCCTTGTGAGGTACCCTACCTTGATCTCTCCGCCTCCTCGTGAGCCTGCCTAACGAGGCTGCTCCTGAGGAAGGTTCCTATCGTCCGCCCCGCGAGGCTTGGCCCCTCGCGAGGGTCTTGAGCTTGAGCAGATGAAGCTGGGCCGTGCAGGGCCCCCACTTGAGCCACGCCGCAGGCCGCAGGCAGGCAAGTCTGGGGATCCCCGTTCCTAGAACACCGACACAAATCATGAACATATTGCAAACCCTGCAGCGGGAATCCCTCACGCTTGCACGACACAGAGAGCACCGTAGGACAACACCAATAATAAATCATGCAACTCAAACCAATGTTGGTCATCAAATAACCCATAGGAAAAAACGGATCTACTCAAACATCATAGGATAGCCATACATCATTGGGAAATAATATATAGCGTTGAGCACCATGTTTAAGTAGAGATTACATCGGGTAAGAGAGAGGTTACACCGCTGCATAGAGGGGGTAAGAGTTGGTGATGATGGCGGTGAAGTTGTTGGTGAAGATTCCGGTGATGATGATGGCCACTGCGGCTTTCCGCCACCACCGGAAGAGAAGGGGAGAGGGGGCCCCTTCGTCTTTTTCTTCTTTGACGTCCTCCCTAGATGGGAGAAGGGTTTCCCCTCTGGTCCTTGGCCTCCATGGCGTGGGAGGGGCGAGAGCCCCTCCGAGATTGGATCTGTCTCTTTGTTTCTGCGCTCTGTCCTGCTGCCCTTTCACCGTTTCGTATATATATGGAGATTCATAACTCCGATTGGCCTCAAACCTTTGCCTTGATTTTTTTACCAAAAATTAGCTTTCTTGAGGCCGAAGAAGGGAATCAACTGCCTTACAGGTGGCCCACGAGGGTCAGGGGCGCGCCCAGGGGGCAGGCGCCCCCCCTGCCTCGTGGCCACCTCGGGCACCGTCTCGCGTTGATTCTTCTTCCGGAATCTTCCAAATATTCCAAAAATAAGCTCCGTCCATTTTTATCCCGTTTGGATTCCGTTTGATATGGATATTCTTGAAACATAAAACATGCAACAGATAGGAACTGGCACTGGGCACTGGATCAATATGTTAGTCCCAAAAATAGTATAAAATTTTTCCAAAAGGTATATGACAGTTTAATAATATTGGCATGGAACAATCAAAAATTATAGATACGACGGAGATGTATCAGGGGCTCAGTACATCGAGCCTACACACCGAGAAGGGCTAGAAGAGAGGGATTGTTTGAGGAGCTTGGGTCGGCTGATGCGAGTGCTTTGAATGAAACTCACATGCTTCACACTTGGTTACTAGCTAAGTTGCATCCTGGAGGGCAGTGGCCAAAATAAATCTTGCCAACAAGGGCCCTTGATCGTATGTTTGAGCCACATATCTCCCCATGTGTCTGCGCCAACAGCTTTTGTCCATCTTCCTGAGAAATGCACTTAACTTTCACCCCATTTGGTCTCTTTCTGTATAGGTCGTTGCCTACAAACTAATACATACTTGATTGAAGGGCTACTCTTTCAGCTTCTTCTTGATCTTCGGGAAGTTCTCCTATTTGAAGGAAATCGACAATCTACTGCGCTCATGCTGGAGCCTGCGGCTCGACAAGACTAAAGGCATATATTCACCTTCGGGAGCGCTTGTCTCGACGGCAAGGACTTGGTTCTTTGCAGGAGCCTACTACTCATCGGCAAGCTTGCCGTTGTCTCCGGCAACGTCCTTGCCGGCAGCTTCGGGAGCTCGGCAGGAAAATACTTGCTCGAGTTCAACTTTCTGGTTCCACGGGTAACTTGAGCATGGCACACTTTGACACATCATCCGCATTAGTGTTCTCTGGATGAGGAATATGCTCTGTTTGCAATCCGTCAGAGTGCTCTTCCAATTTCCTCACTTCATCAACATATCACTACTAGAGAAAACTCCAGTAGTAGCGTGGGTTTTGATGCTATCAGCAGCGCAGGTAGCCGCGCTACTACTACGGCGCTACAACTAACAGTTAGTAGTAGCGCGGTCTATACCCGCGCTACTACTATTGACTATATTAGAAGCGCTTTTCTGGAACACGCTACTATTAAGTAGTTGTAGCGCTTTTCTATCCTCACATGAATATAGCTAGGTAGTCTTACAACCACACATATATAGCAGTTCTACTAGGTATATATAGTCATACAGCCACACACACATATGTAGTTCTAGATGACATCAACGACGATCATCATCCTCAAGCCTGGGCAGTGGGTGTTCCTGATAGTAATTAGGATGGCCTATCCAACACGAAGATTCTTGCCAACGAGGAATCTCTTCCACCCAACCGAGCTTAAGTGCGTGCAACCGTCCATGTCCATGCGTAAGTACAGGTGGTGACGGAGCCCCTTGCGGTAAGGCGTATTCCAGCTGATCCTTCTTCATCAGGCTCGATACCACAACTCACAAATAGGCTCTTTGGCAAATTCTGAATAAGAAAAACATATCAATTAATAAGTAGCCTCGCACATACTCTTGCAAATATATTTCTAATAAGTATAGATTTCTACACTATCAAAATACACAATACTACAAATTTCTACTAAGCATGAATTCTACTAATAAGTATATATGGATTATCTACACTATTAATAATTCCTTGGATTCTACACTAATAAGCATGTCATCGGACTCTACACTAAAGCATATCATCGACTACATTCCACACAGCATATCATTGGACTCTACACTAAGCATATAATCGGATTCACTAAGCATATCATCAGATAATTTGCGTTTGTAAGTATAACAATAAAGCATATATATATATATATATATATATATATATATCATCAAATTACTACAGTTAGTATAACATACCATATCATGCCGATCGAACATGGTACTTGTCAGGGTGGTCACGAATGGCACCCCGACAAAGTCATCACGTGGCGGAATTATGTCCCATAGGTTGCACACCTCCTCCTCGCTCAGCCTCATTCTTTAAGCATAGATGGCTTCAAGAAGTGGGTCCTCATCATCTTCATCAAGTGGGTTCTCATCATCTTCCTCCTTGTTGATATAAATGACAGCCAGTATTTGGTCTTTCTACTCTAAAGGAGAAGCCGATTAACTCACCACCGGTAACACCCATGCGGGCGAGGAAAAGGGCCCATCCATCTCCTCCTATCTACGACATATTGCGTCCATTCTCAACCTCCATAGTGTAGGGCCCCCTAGGAGCCTCAAAGGTCACAGTGTCTCCTGTCAGCTTGTTGAATTTCAACCTCACATTGCATGGGACGATCTGTGTAAAAAAAGCAAAACGACACAATGCATTAATGCCAACACTAAAAAAAATAGTTGTTAAATTTCATATAATTTCTTACCACCGCATGACAAAAACTCGGTTGGAAGTAGATGTCGAATAGCTTGCCAGTTGCAAGGCTGCTGGTGTACCTTGACTTGCACAGTCGACATGGTGGTGGTTGTCGCGCCATTTTCCTAAAGCAATATGAGCAAAGATGAACGATCCACTTCACAGGAAAGAAAAACAATAACATAAAGTTGCTAAGTGAGTGACTAAGTATAGTAAGTGATACAAATTAAATGTGTCTCTGAATTATGATCCTAGGTGATGCTTGTAGCAAGAAAATATCTATCTAATTTGCACACCAGCAAAAGCACACCCCCAACCCTCACGAGAATATATATATATATATATATATATATATATATATATATATATATATATATATATATATCTAATTTGCACACCAGCAAAAGCAAACCCCCAGCCCTCACAAGAAAATTTGATAAGTCCAACGTAAACAACTACTGTGAGCATGAAGATACACAACACATCGACTCCAGTAACTTAACACTTGCAAACCAAATACTTGTATCAAAACCAATATCTACCAAAAAAAGGAACTACACCTCACTAAGCCGCTGCCTATTCCATTAGCATTTGAACTTTCCTACGATGTAGCTAACGAATATGACATGTTCATTCTACCAAACGAGTAAATAGTTTCAGTATCACTAGAAACTATCAACTATGTCTAAACATAATATACTAAAACCCTAGTAGTAATTCAGTTCAGTAGAAACTATCAACTAAACCCTAGAAACTGTCCTAAATCAAAGTGTTATATATGACCAGAGGCTTATATCAACTAAAAACTATCAACTATGTCTAAATTTTTACTAATCAGTTAATCATGCTAAATAATAATTGTTATATATCAACTACAAACTATTAAGTAGATCAAAATGTTGCATATCAACAAGAAAATATCAACTAGCCTAATAAATCAAAATGTAGCAGGCAGGAGGGGGTTGCGGATGGAGGAGGGAGGAGGTAGAAGGAGTGGCGACTGGAGGAGGGAGGAGGAAGGCAGAGCGAGGAGGGGCCGACCGGTGGCGAATGGAGGAGTGGAGGGAAGACGGAGGAGGAGGGGCGGGGAGGAGGGAGGAGGGGGAGGATTACCGAGTCCAGGGAGGAGGAGGGCGGGTAGGAGGGAGGAGGGGGAGGATTACTGAGTCCAGGGAGGAGGGGGAGGTGACGGCGGTGCAGTGGAGGAGGGGTAGACGACGGCGGCCGGTGGGGGACGACCAGCGTGGGGGCATTGAGGGGGGAGATCGAGTGAGTGTGGGTGGAGAGATCGAGAGTGTGAGAGGCGGCCGGATGGGGAAGATAGAATGGCTTAGCAGTAGCGCGCTATAGGGAAATGCGCTGCTGCTAAACGGCCTAGCAGTAGCGCCTTCCATCCAAGAAGCGCTGCTGCTACGCCCGTAGCAGTAGAGCCTTTTGCAGAAACGTGCTACTGCTATGTGTAAGTATGTAAAAATATAGATCAAAAATACATTGATCAGCAATGATCTTTTTGTGTAAATTGTGAATTGTCAATATGATTCCTCACCGGTTTAGAAACCGGAGAAGACTCATATTGCGGCCACAAATTCTACACATAGAGTTCAATGTAGACCAAGTGGTTGTGATAGTTTGAGAAGTAACATATTTAAGGTGGTAAAAACTCTGTTTGCGGAACAAGGTGGGGCTAAATTTATGTGCAAGGAATGGAGTAAACTTAGTAGTAGCGGGCATTGTCAAAAGGCGCTACTGCTATGATCAGTAGCAGTAGCGCTCTTTGGATTAAGGCACTGCTGCTATAACTAGCTTAATGGCGGGGTCGTGGCAATTATAGCAGTAGCGCGACTTATTACAGGCATGCTACTGCTACATTTATTTCAGCAGCGCGTTTTGTTGTCACGCGCTACTGCTATGTAGCAGCAGCGCCTTGTTTTAAAGCATGCTGCTGGTAAGATTCTCTGTATAGGCTTTTCCCTAGTAGTGTATGCTTCCATCAATGGACTCTGGTAGTCTTTGTTGACATGCTTCACAACTAACTATGAGTCACCAATATCATCCATCACTGGAGGCTCCAAATCCATTTCTTCCTGCTCAACCTGATTCTCTTGCGCTTCCATAGGCTGCTAAAAAGCCCGGTGGCCATCTGGTTCCCAATCATCTTGTTCATCCCGTTTCTCAAGAACCAAATCTCCTCCAGGTAGATTAACTGTGTTGACTCCATCAAAAGGCTGAAGAGGCAGTGGATGTGGATTAATCTCAGTAGGGGGAATAGGATCTTCATCAGCTGGAGCCTCACCCTGCATTTCCTGATGAATTATCTCAATAGAGCTTGTGTTGGAGTCCTCCTCCAACACTTCTCCTTCAGACCATCTGATGCTTTGAGGTATGTCAATCAATTCAGTCACTCTCACTTTAGCAAGAATCGTCCCCCTTTCTCTTGGATCATTTCCCAAGCCATCAACTTCCCCCACTTACTACTAGCAGTCGTAATATCATTAGTAGTTTGAAAGTTGAGCGGAACAGGCAAAATTAAGATCCAACAGACTCTGTTGAAATAGAATCTCCTCCAATTTATACCCTGATTATTCTGACGAAACGTGACAAAAACATATCCAACTTGGTGAGGACTATCACTAACCAGCTTATCTCTATCTCTCACATGCTGGAGCTGCACATAAGCTTCTTCGATGGGGAATTGCTGAATAGCTGTCACCCTCACCATCTTCTCAATCTGAAGAAACTCCTCAAGAACGTCACGGAAATTTGGAAAAAAATACTTCATCTGGTAGCGGGTGAATGGTGGCAATCATCCAATCTTAATTGTGAGGGTTCCTGTGCAGAACCACCGCACGAGAAACCCCATTTCTGCCTTCCACATGCACAATGTCAAAACCTCGGGGCACAAATGGCAGAGGATCGAAGGGAATGTTTGCCATAACTAAGAAACCAGCAGTTGGGTTTGTCTGCAGCACCAAGTAGGCAAAAATCTCACCGGAGACCGCAGTAGAGGAGGTTGGTGGAGGAACAGAGGTTTGAACAGTGCCAAGAGTGGAATGTGAGGAGACAGGCACCTTTTTTGGCTAAAAATTAAGGAATAATCAGGGACCTTTACAGAGAAATGAGGAAGTAAACCAGTTTTTGCAGCCACAAGATAATGTTCTCATGTTGGGAGCAGGGCTGATTAACATTATGTCAGCTTACCTGCTGAATAATGATGCACTAGCAGAGGAGGTTCCTGCTTAGTACAGGAGCAGCAGAAGGAAATGGCTCCAGTAGCACCTTTGAATGCTATAGCTCTGGAGGAAATTATTCCAGTAGTTACCCCTGCAACTTCTTTGGAGGCACCTGCTGAGATTGTTGCAGTTGAGGAAAATGTTGCAGTGCAACCTCAAAACACTCAGGTCTCTACCTTGCTACCTGTCAATTCCATGTCTAAAGAGAACCATGAAAAGGTGTTTTTGAATTCTAGAGAGGAGGTGACAAACAATGCTCATGAGAATGTTGAACCCATCATTCAGGCTAAGGGCAAAGAAAATCTTTTAGCTACCACCGAAGAGCTGCTAGAGGAGTTAAATTTCTTGGGGAAGGTTTCATCTGTGATATTAAATATTAAAGAGACCAACACCCACTACAAAAAAATACACATCCGTGACATTTTGGGCCTAACGAATTTTTTTCCTGTCATACATATGACACTTCTATGACGATAATTGTGACAAAACCCGGTATCATCATAGATGTGGTGGGCTCCTACTTCTATAAATCATGACAGAAAATGGGCTTTTCGTCTGGCGGGCCGGAGACGCAGCTGCATGACATTCTTTGGGCCGCCCATGACGGAAAAACCGTGGTATAAGCGAGGGGAGGAAAATTTCGGGAGTTCCCGGTTACGGTGGGAGGCCGGGGCCGAGCGAGCGCGCTGCTTTCTCTCGTGACACGACGCTGCTGCAGGTAAGTAGGTATTGGCTCTAATCGAACCCGAAGCGAGGCGTTGGGCTCAAGCTAAACCCGAAGGACAGACCGCTGCAGGCTACGCCATCGAACCCGAGCGATCGATCGATGGTCGTTAATCGAACCCGATCGAGCGATTCTTCGCCATCGCTGCTAATCAAGCCGATCGATGCTGCCTTCGGGATGAACAGTGAGCGTTGTGGGGGGGTTGGATGAACAGTGAGCGGTGGCGTTGCCTCTGGATGAACAAGACCCCGTGGTGTTTTGGAGGGCTGGATGAACAGTAGACGGTAGAGGGGTGCCCGTGGAGGGGTGGTTGAACAGGACCCCATGGTGTGGAGGGCTGGATGAATAGTAGATGGTGGAGGGGTGCCCGTGGAGGGGTGGTTGAACAGGACCCCGTGGTGTGGAGGGCTGGATGAACAGTAGACGGTGGAGAGGTGGTTGAACAGGAGCCCGTGGAGGCTGGAGGAGGTCGACGGTAGCCCGTGGAGGCTGGAGGAGGTCGACTGTGGAGATGAACAGTGTCCCGTGGAGTCCCGTTTTGCGGTACGCCACACCCCTCCCGATGAACAGGACCCTGCTTTGGATCAGAAGCGCCAACACAAGTCCGTTTGGCCCATTTTGCGGTACGCCACACCCTCCCGATCAACAGGACCCCGTTTGACCGTGGGAGGTATGTTTCGTCTGCTTTTGCGGCACGCCACACCCTCCCGATCAACAGACCCCTGCTTCGACCGTAGGAGCTTGCTTCTCCGCTTTGGCGGCACGCTGACCCTCCCGATGAACAAGATCCCGTTTTGAACGTGGCCGGTCGAACACAAGGCCGTTTCCTCCATTCTGCGGTACGCCAGGCCTCGTTTCCATCGCCTGTTCCGTTTTTTGCCCGGACGCACTTCCTTGCGTGCGAAGATGAAGCTGGTGGGTCCCAGCAGTCAGAGGGAAACATTTTTTCCATGAAATACAGTGGACCGTCCGATGGGTCCCAGCTGTCAGGTGGAGGAATCATTATTTTCCGCATAATAAGGAGGCACTTCCTTTCTGCGGCCGTGGACCCAGACGTCAGCCTCTCCACGTACAGTCCACTTCTGATGGAAGCCATTCCTTGACCACGTTGACCACGCCGCGCCGAGAGCACCAGGGCGGTCGACGACGGCGAGTCCTAGGAAGGGGACAACGCGGAGCCGGGGAAGACACGGCAGTGGATGCCCACGCGTAGAGGAGTATGAGGGTTCACTCGTTTGGCTGCGGTGTGAGGCTGGCGTTGCCGCAGAATAACAGGGTGTGTGGGTGCGTAGAGGGATGGCCAGACCAGCGGTGAGAGTAGTAGGGGGCGGTGAGGCCTCCGCGGCATCACAGCCGGCCACGGGCGGCAGGAGCAGGCGGCACGACCAGCGCTGCTTTGGGCGGCTGTAGCAAGAAGACCAGAGGTTGAAGAAGCACTACGGCCGTTGGATGGACATCGTACGGTCATTGGAGCTAGAATCGTTCATATATTGACTAAAGTTGACAAAGGCATCCATCCTAGTCAACTTAGTAGCCCCACAAGTCAGCCTCCCACCAAGGTGGGTCCCAGCTAGCAGGGGGTACTCATTTTTTTGTGCGTTATAAGGAGGCACTTCCGGTGGGTTCGAGCTGACAGCGGGGGGAACGTTTTTTTCGGGAAATACGGTGGCCCGTCCTGTGGGTCCCAGCAGTCAGGGACAAACGTTTTTTTCACAAAACACTGGTGGCCCGTCCAGTGGGTCCCTGCTGTCAGGTGGAGGAATAATTATTTTCCGCGTGATAAGGAGGCACTTCCTTGCGGTTGCCGTGGACCCAAATTGTCAGCCTCTCTCCATCGCATACAGTACTCTTCCGATGGAAGTCGGTCATTGACCACATTAACCACGCCACGTCGAGAGCACCAGGGCGGTGGACGACGGCGAGGCCTAGGAAGGGGACGAAGCGGAGCCAGGGAAGACGCGGCAGTGGATGCACACGCGGAGAGGAGTACGAGGGTTCACCGGTTCAGCTGCGGTGTGAGGCTGCCGTTGCCGCAGAATAATAGGGGGTGTGGGTGAGTAGAAGGAGTACTAGGGGGTACTGAGGCCTGTGCGGCAGCACAGCCGGCCACGGGAGGCGGGAGCAGGCGGTCCCGCCGGCGCTGCTTTGGCGGCTGGAGCAAGAAGATCAGAGATTGAAGAAACACGATGGCCGTTGGATTGACATCCAACGGTCATGTCTGCTAGAATCATCTGTTGACGTATATAATAACTAAAAAAATCTTGCATACGCGTCAACTAAATAGGCCAACAAGTCAGACCACTCCCTCTTTTTTTTAATAATTTATATATATCTCATGGCAACTTCTTATGCAATTTATTGCAGCCGTTTTTTTTTGGTTGGCCAGGGCCAATTTCGCATATTTCTGTGGGTTCCAAACTATTTTTAATACCAAAATGTCGATCCAGATTTAAAGTACTTTGAAGATATTTTTAAATTAGGTTAATGCCTAGTGAAATAGGAATCTGAAAATGTGAAAAAAAATCAGAAATTATAAAGTAATTGCCAATTTGTCATCTATTTTTATATTTACAACCCATTTCATATTACTTACAAGATTTGCAGGCGTCTTGCAAGAGTTGCAGCCCATCAGAGCATAGAAAAATAAGTAGGCCTGGATTGGGTATTCTTCAGAAAAAATAAACTGGACTCATTTTCACAAAGAAAAAATAGCTGGGCTGGTCACATGGTGAACATAAAATATAAGCCTGGGCTAGACGGGCCACAGCCCAGTTCAAACCCTGCTTCGTCTCAACAATACCAAACAAAAAAAATATTGCTCGAGTAGCTACATCTCAGGTGTCAGCCGATCTTGTGTCGTTCGCTTGTCTATTGACTATATACGCTCACAATGTCGTGGGTCCCAGATGTCAGGAAAACACTAGGAGGAAGCATTTTCTTTTTCCATACGCTGACGTGGTGGGCCCCTACTATCATCCTCTCCACGTACTTCTGCCAATTCCTGTTGTTTGTTGACCATGTTGACAACGCGAGAGGGCGGCGCCGCGGCGAGCGCACCAAAGCGCGCAGAGGACGTCGGCATTAACGATTTAGGAGACGGTGGGGCGGCGATGCGTGCGAAATTTTTCCTTTTTTATTGTTGAATAATGCCCAATCAAATCAAAAAAATCCAAAAGTAAAAAGGAAATGAATTAGTTAATTCAATAAGAGAAAAAAGGGGACCATGACTTGATTTCGTTGAGGCGCAGCCAGCCGTGGGAGGCGGAAGCAGTGCTCACGGGCCATTGGTTTGGTTTTTGGCGGTCAAGGAAGACAGATCAAGAAACACGATGCATCGTAAAAGCAGCAGGAGTACTTAACAACCTTAATCAAACCAGCAGGGCACTTAACAACCAAAGCCGAAAGCAGTATGAGTACTTATACAGTTCAACCGCATAAAGCACGCCTCGAACAGTGGTTACTTTGCCTACAAGCTAACTAAGGGTGAGGCCGCCAAGCCCCGTGATAAGGCCTGTGCACCACCCCGCGCATCCACAACCTTCTGAAAGCGGCTTCATCTTGCAACGTGGTCAATAAACAGGATATTCGCTTTAGAGCCATGGAAAAGCATGAACTTAATCTTCTGTCCTATTCCTCAAGATGGACGGGCCTTCATTATTTGAGACCACCCATGAATAAGTATCTTTTCACCTCCAAGGGGAATTGAGTAGGTCGACATAAACATCATGTTGTGACCAAGCGCAAATCTGACCCGACCATGGTCGTGCATCTCAGTATAGGAACAATAGAACTCGGCGGTTCTGTTTCAAGAAGATCAGGCTGTAAAACTGTGTATAAGCAATAGTTTATGAACAACATATATAACAGAAAACAGCTCGTACCATAAGTTTCTCGACACAGTTGGACATGTTCAATGAGTGCATGAGTGGCACACATATCCCATGTGGCCTTCCACCATTTAAACGCCCCACAAGGACCTCAAGACGATCAATAAAGTGTAGGAACTTGTTGATGTCGATCCAGTCAACTTCAGTGCCATTAGTAATAGCCGAGTTATTACAGAGTAACAAATGAGAAGACTACTTAACTCTGAAAAAACTTACACGTGCCACCAATTATAAGAAAATATTAGTTAGAAGTAGCATCTTCGTGAGAGATTCGTTGCTACTTCTAAAGTTAAATTATGATTAGTTAGACAGAATAGGTGGATTAAGAAGTAATCGAGGCAACAAGCAAGAACCAGATACAAAACTAACATGGATGAACAATTGGAACGACGTCGGGGT
This sequence comes from Aegilops bicornis, assembly GCA_021605145.1. Taxonomy (NCBI): domain Eukaryota; kingdom Viridiplantae; phylum Streptophyta; class Magnoliopsida; order Poales; family Poaceae; genus Aegilops; species Aegilops bicornis. Next base: position 346,758,286 of record CM038670.1, read on the forward strand.
GGAAGATCGCAGTAAAGATGAGACCAGGTTCTGCTATTTCCATCAACATTCGTATGCGCCAACTTTCAACAAGAACACTTGAGAAAGTTTATCCATGTTCGGCCATAAAAAAGCGGCGATCTTCTTGATTCATGAACCCAACTCGGAACTTATATCCATGGCTTGTCTTCACTATGACCATTAAACTAGTGTATTCAGTTATGGCAAGGGCGAGCATCTTGAGTACATGTGTTCTGGCAGAGCAAATAATACACTGTAGGAAAAATAATATGAGAACACAGCATGTTCAAAAAAACCCTACCCTCCCGGATAAAAAAGAGGATTCTAGGAACATGCTGTGCGCGTTTCAAAATGTTGTGTTAGGATGAGAAGGAACAAGTGTGGCATCTCACCGAGGGCGCAGAAACCTGTAGGGTACTCGCACATTGGGCACTGCAAATGAAACACACTAGATATGATGGGAAGAAAATGCATCAACGGCGGCGGCTGCCATCCTAGGATTACCCGCGACTAAGGGACTTGGATTTATCAGGGATGGATGAAGAATTCGTGCCTGGTTCTCCACGAGAAAACCCTATGCAATTGCCGAGAGGGGGTTTTCACTGAACAAGCAGACGAGGGAGAAGGGGATCCAGGCCCAGTGAAATATTGCCATTTTCGGTCACCAGCCATCGCTTAAGCCGGAAGGGGGCGGGTTGTTATTTGATGGCTCATTGGGCATTACTGCGGCGCTACGACCGGGGTGTGTCTACCGTGAAGTTGTGCACTCTAATTTGTGCATATGGCACGTGGACCCCGTTGTCGGTTGTCCCACATATCAGCGAAAGGAAGTAGAAAGACAGGAGTAACTAGTTACACATAAATATTTTTTTTCACAGAGAGATACTCCCTCTGTAAAGAAATATAGAAATCTTTTATATTACATGCTCACCTTGCCGAGAAATATACTCCCTCTGCAACGCACGGGCATTATGGGGGTTCAACTTTTTTTATGGGGGTTTAGCTGAGAATATAATACTCAGATTGGCTCACGGTTCCGAACTTTGGGTCGCAGGCCGACCCTGCATGTTTGGGGGCCCATGTGTTCTACCTCAGCGCTTTTCATATTGCAAGCGATTGGTACGGCGTTGGTTTTAGATGCTGTCGCAAGGCGAATACACAAAATTGAATAAAGCACGACATCTGTTGTAATGAAATCGAGCGACAGTTCCTAACCAGCAACCAGAGTTGCAATTCTATCAACGATATACCATGTCATAAATAATACAGTCGTACTACTTATACACACAGGACACTTGTTTCACCATGCCAGATTATTACATTAAAATCTCTCGGAGGATAGATCAGTTCGGCAGCTATGCGTCATGATCAAGAATTTCAAAGTTGATTTGGACCAGCTCTCCTTGCCGAGAAAGTTTGATTTTGACATCATCCCCTACCGCAAGATATGATTTAGATTTGAACCTTGTCCATCCTTTAGCATCAATCATCATGCGACCATCCTTTGTACTTACGGTATATTGAGCAGGTTCATTCACACCAAGGCTGCGCATGGTAAGAGAAACTTGGCCGCGGTCGCCCGGATTTTTGAACGACTCCCTCGTTGCTCTAGGAATTCTTTGTTTGCAAACATGAAGACATACCCAAACAGTTAGATCAACACGGTGAATCATGTGAAACTACATGGAAAGAAAAAAGAACGAAGCACTTGGGCGGCCAATGCTTACCAAGAAGGTGGACATGTCGGTTTTTGTAAGGACTTTGGTATATGAAGTGCAAACTCCACCCCAGTCTGTTGCCGGTGCAACTTCATGGGCCGGAGCAGATGCAAGTGCAAGTGTTGGTGCAGGTGCCGAAGCCGCTGCTGCTGCCGGAGATGGTGCTCCTTGTAGAGCTGGTGTCGGTGCCGGAGCAGGTGCCAGTGTCGATGCCCGATCCTCTGGTAGATCAGACTGATCCGCTGACGCGGTCGGTGCCCAATCCTCAGCTGGATCAGACTGATTGCTGTCATTGCCGCTGCTAGAGCAACCGCCGGTGATCGATCCGCGGCGAGACAGCGGCGATCGTGGTTCCGGTCTCGCTATGATCAGCTTTCTTACTTGACTAGGATCCATGACCATGATCCAGTTTTTTTCTTCATTTCTTGTAAACGCGAGAAGGACTAATTGTGGCGTTTTTGTTAAACCAAACTGCAGTTCATCATAGGGATTTAGCTTGTACTCACACAACAGACTGATCCAATTTTTTCCAGTAATATAAGTGATGGACAGTGACTTCATTACTGACACGACATAAGAAGTGAAACCTGCAAAAATAGCCATCGTAGAGCAAACCAAAAGGTTTATTCTGTGATGAATGTCACATGGCAAAACCTGCATCGTAAAATTGCAGGAAAAGAAAGAAAACATGACATTAAGTCAATAAGATTTACTTGATGTGACACGAGCGAATCCATACCAGGAAATCACTATGTTGAAGTACTAAACAAAATATTGATCGTCAAACTACGCGTGGCATGCAGGGGCCCCGCCTACTCCCACAAGCAGGACAGTCCAAAGGTTGTGACAAATCATATGGACCGAACATCCATGGGACTGGAAATCCTGGTGGGTGCGATAAACCCTGCAATGCATACAGTATTGGAGTGTAACCATAATTGATAAACCGTCCTCAAAAAAAATATGATCTGGATATTTCAAAATATACAGACTGAATTGAGTGGACAGACATTAACATAGACCGTTCTCAGGACTGACCACACACCAAAGGCGGCATTACTAATAAACAATACAGGGTTCACAAACACAAATCAAGTACTGAACAATAGTACTTACTACAGACAAGCAAAGTTGCACTAACTAAACTCTGCAGACTATTTCTTGCCACTGACCTACAGGATGAAACCCGCATAACTGACTAGGCCATGGACTTCGTGTGAGATGTCTACATGCACCATCACCATCTTGTCAACCTTGGAGAACCTAACAGAGTGCTCTTTCCACTCATAAACATGATGATGAAGACAGGCCGCATCAGATTTGTTAGGAAGCTTTACCAGAACCACACCCTTCGTAATCGAAGGAACAACCAGGAAATTGTTGTGGTCAAATACAGCCTCGAGAACACGCCTGGCAACAATGCTACAGGAAAACAATAGTTCAGAACACGTGGCGACAAGGACACAACAGCTGGATAGTTCAGCAGTAGAACTCATCATCAGGTCTTCCAGTTCACACGGCATGGCTTTGAGAACTTCATCTCCACCGCTGACCTGGTTCTAATTCAAACAGAAACCATATTTTATTACTACCTCCATTCAGAAATATATGATGATTTTCGATATTATACTCCATATATGACTACATATACGCACAGAAATGAGTGAACAAAGACACTAGAACATGTCTTCAAAGGCATGAGAGCAGAGGGATTACATGCAATATCCATAACACAAGTTATCGAGGCAAATATACCCTCTTAAAAGGTAGCATTGATGTTCATAAAGTACTCCCTCCGTCCCAAAATTCTTATCTTAGATTTGTCTAGATACGGATGTATCAAGTCACATTTTAGTATTAGATACATCCATATCTAGACAAATCCGTATCTAGACAAATCTAAGACAAGAAATTTGGGACAGAGGGAGTAGTTGAATGTAATCTATAAGAAATCAGTGTCAACCTCTCGCATGTTTTGGTCAAAAGAGGAATTTAGAACCGTCATTTGGCACACTAAAATCACATGCAAGATCACCCAGAAAGTTGTACTACCAGTACTAGTACTGCGTGTTAGATGAAAAACACGATCAAGATCGAGAAAAGACCGCCAACAAGAGACATTACCGGACTTTCTTAATGAGGGATCCCAAAGAGGGGGCTTGGACAGGCGATGGCTTTGAGCTTGTCTGCGGTAGTCTCAAGGGGTGCCTACGCTTCTTCGTACCATGAGCCTCGACGGTTTTGGCCAGAGCCATACACATCACGTCGGCTGGTGCTCCGGCGTCCATCCAAGAGAGGAAGCTGAGAGAGAAGAGTGAAAGGAGGAACGAGATCAGGGAGAAGCGAAGCGAGTGGGGGTTTTCTTAAAGAGAGGAAGCTGAGAGAGAAGAGTGAAATGATGGTTGCTTCTCCGTCCAACTTACTACTTGAAAGGAGGGGGTTTTGTGATTTGACGGCTCATTGGGCATTACTGCGGTTCGATCGGGGTAGTCTACCGTCAGTCTACTACGGAGTAATTTAGTTCATGGCTGGTGGACCCAGGTGCTGGCTGTCCCACACGTCGGCGAAAGTGAGTAATTTAGTGCATGGCTGGGGGACGATCCGCACGGTAGAGCGTGTCCAATCGCTTTTTCATTCTCAAGAAAAAATGATTACAACAAGCGCTTTCCACTCTTACGACGGAGTGCGAAACACGGCAGCCACTTGAACATACACGGTGCTCCTACTACTAGGCATGTGCGATGGTTCATACGTCAAGATTTACACAATCTTGTTGCTAGTGTAGTAAGATATGACGATAACAAATGATGTTGTGCGATGTGAACTACTCCTATATGTAACATAGTACCGCTTTTGACTGTCCGGTCGAGAATGAACGGTGATATCAATGTTAATGTAACTAGGGTCCACAAAGACACGGAGAGTACGGTGCTACAAAGATCTCCTAAACATGAACCATATGAAGCACGAATAGTGTTTGGCAGGGTGTATGAAAGGTGCACGGGATGGGAGCAAAAGTTCCCTTCTCGACCCACTTTTGAGTGTTTGGCAGAGTGCATGAAGGGTGCAGGAGTCCACACTAGTAGGTTGACAAAAGTACACAAAGAGGAAACAATTATATTGAGATGAGAATGCAACCAAACACACCCACACGCTTTGTGCTACTGATGGATCCGCATCGCTCGAAGTTTCATCCAACGTTCATGTTGCGCCGAGACATGGACATGCCCATGCAGAGGGCGCCTAAACACCACCGAAGTCCCTCTGCTTCTCGAGGCGCTCGACGTTGGTGATGCAGGGTGCAACCGCCCGCAGAGCCCGCTCCCGGTCGACGGGAGCCACCTCGTCAAAGACGGTGTCCAATGGCACGAATGGATTCTGGTGACGGAGCCGTGAAAGGATTCGCCCGGCGACGGCAGCCCGCAACCCCTCCTTGTCCAGCTCAGCCCCCACCATCGCGCGGAGACGGCTCAGCTCCTCGGAGATATAGGTGAAGAAGGAGACCAGGTCAGGAAGCCGCGGCTTGTTGAACTCGACCGGGTGGTATAACGGGTTTAGCCCGACAGCCGGCATCGTCGCGCTGGCACGACGGTAGGCATTGCGCAGCCGCAACACGTGCGTGGCAACTTGGTTCACCAAGTGGCTGAGGCGATCCTGGACCTCGTCACGATTGGCCCACTCGCGCTCCAGCCGGCTCCCCTGACGGCCGATCGTATCTCCCGCTTTCTGCAGCAATGCCGTCGACGCCTCGAGCATCTTTGTGGTGGACGCCTGCCGCTTTTGAAGCTCTGTGAACTCCCGCACATAACGGAGGAGCATGGCACTCCTCTCCTCCTTGAGCTCACGGAGCTCCATGTCCTTGGCCCTGAGCTCCGCATCCTTGGCATGGAGCTCCTGTGTCAGGCGCCTCACCTCGGAGTTCATGATCTGCCGCGCCGCCATGGCACCAGGTAGAAGAAATGGGGAGAGGAAGCAAAGGGGGCGAAATGGCTGAAAGGCAATGCAATCTACGGGAAGGCGGAGGGAGCGGGGAATCTTTTGGTTTTCACCACGGTAAAACACCAGTCGACGACTTCTCACATCAGGGAGCAGTGGGTTTTTACAGGCGGAGTCATCATGACTAATTGCTGCCGCGCCTGCTCCCGTCAATCAAAAAATTTAAAATCCTGCCGCGCCTTCTCCCGTCAATCAAAAAATTAAAAATCCTGCCACACCCAAAGACCAAAGCAACGCCGCGTGAATATTTAAATTTACTTGCTGGCAAGTAGAGAAACAAAGGGGTGAAAAAAATGTGGCAGCGGCCTAGCTAATCGGTCGAACTAGCCGAACTAGCTAGCCACCGTGCTTCACTGATGTACTCGGCGAGAAAGGCGGTCTTTCGTGATTTGACGACTCATTTACTTGCTTCGGCACTACAACCGAGGAGGACCCAGAAAACGCGCGGTAGGGCGTCCCACGTCAGGAAGAATATATGCGTGCACCACCCTGGAGGACCCCGAAACCGCGCGGTAGGGTGTACCACGTCTCGGCACAGAGGAAAAATGTGCGTGTAAAAATATACTGTATCAGACGTAGTACCTATGGTTCGACCTCGGGACCCAGCCAATCGGTCGAAAACACCCCACTAGCCACACAGCTTCATCATGCAAACGTGGCACGGAGGATAGATGTGGTTAGCTCCGTCTCGACCAGCCACAACGTCTCTTGTTCTAGGCGATTCTTCTATTTTCCAAGCTTTCTTTTAGTTGTAATAACACCACGGCAAGCTAGTGCTGCTCTTCGTGTGTGCCCGTGCAAAGGTTAGATGATGGAGAGAAGAGAGATTGAGATTGCAGACCTGGGACCCACCAGTAAGTGAGACAACGGTCATGCACGTGTTGACGAGGCACTCCCTCTACTCTTCTCAACGCAAGTACTGTATAAAATCAAGTTATGTTACAAAGCCAACAACCGTTTGTTTTTTCAGGCTATTGACTTACGCTTTGTAGTCCAGGTTGCTAGTTCGAATCTCGTCTTTCAGATTTGTTAGTTTTAGGTCCATATTTGATTAATGACAAGTGGGACCCCGTGTGTTGTTCTGATATTTCAGTGTAGGATGGTTTTTTTGAACAAACACTTTGCGCGGTTAGACAAGTAACGGCATGAGTTACACGTATTTTGCAAGTTTACGAACAGAAATGACAGCGGCATAGAATATCACATCCACCCCGCATCTTAGATACTATGGTGATACGAGTTTTTACACCGTTGGAAGTGAGATCCAATGGCTTGGGAGCAGTCTTTGTAATTATGCACAATTTCCAAACACTCAAAAGGTTTTTTTGCAAATAAAACATTCAGGCCTCGTGTGTGCCGCTGCATCTTCGATCCAACGGCTCCCCGGTGCTCATATTAGGTGCTCCCCGTAGCTTAATTACCTGCTACGGTGATATGAGCATCTAGGTCGTATGATCAGTGATCAGATGGCACATGCGTAGTACTTGTACTTTCTGCGCATTTCCCAAACTCTATTAGCCGTATATTGCAAAAACATTCAAACCTCCTACTGTGGGCCGTTAGATCTCAGTGAACTCGTATCACCTTAAAATCTACGATGCGGGAGCACCTCATACTCTCCCGTGCGAGAAAACATAAGGTGCTATCGCAGCTTGGATGCTACGGTGATACGAGCTTGGAGGTCGTCTGATCTGAGATCCAATGGCATCTGAGCAGTCTTTGTGCTTGTAAGCAGTGGCCAAACTCTTTTGGGGATTTTCTGCAAAAAAACCATTCGAACCACCGAGGAGGTGTTGGGTCACAAATCCAACGCCTCCGAAGAGCTTTTATCACCAAAGCATCTAAGGTGTGGTAGCACATGATATTCTTACATACAGGAGAATATGATGTCCTCCTTCATCTTAGATGCTACGGTGATATGAGCTTCGTGGTCGTTGGATATGGGATCAAAGGGCATCTAAGTAGTTTTTGTACAAATTGTGTGCAATTCTCAAACTCATCAAGGTTTCCTACAAAAATATTAAGACACATCATGTGAGCTGCTATATCTCAGATCTACAAGCTCCAAGCACCAGATGTCGGCATATAGCATCTAAGGTATGGGGTACATGATATTCTCCCGGGAGGAGGGGTGGGGTGCACAACCAATCGGTAGTTGGGAGGGTGGGGACAAATATAATCTAAACAACCCTAAACAGAGTTCCACAATTTTATCTAAGGTTGAGGGTTGACCCCGACAATCATAGCTCCGCCTAAACACAACATTTGCATGTCTTGTAGTACTAGACTTAATATTCATGTTTCAGTTTCATGTTCATTTTAAATATTGAACTGAGGACCATGGATGTCTTACATTTTACTCCCTTCGTTCCTAAATATTAGTCTTTTAGAGGCTTCAAATGGACTGGCACATACGGATGTATATAGTCATATTTTAGAGTCTAGATTCACTCATTTTGCTCCGTATGTAGTCACTTGTTGAACTCTCTAAAAGACTAGTATTTAGGAATAGAAGGAGTATTTTTGAATTCGTGTCATACATGCATGGTTTGGAAAAATAGATGCACTATACTTATTGGATTGTTGTTGTGTTCGTGCGTGTGTGTCTCCGTGTGTGTGTGTGATCATATGCTTGATACATACAAAGTTTTCTCACCTCCGTATTGTTCATCTTTTAAATTTGAATCAAAATTGGAAAACTTACTAGGGATACCATGAAACGTGGAATCCACGTTGAGATCACTATATCACAAACTCACTCTAATTCAACAACTCGTCATAAATCAATTACGACGTTGAGATTAGTATTTGCAAGGAAAATATGGGTATTGTAATACACATAGATTCGTTCGGCAATTTAAAAGGTTCCTTTCGTATTCTCTAATTGTAGGACCCAACGGCGTACCAGCCAGACCTTGGCTCCTGTTGATCCTAAAAAAACTGGGCTCGTGTCCTTCGGTGGCGTGCGTGGTACGCACATTAGGCAACCCCAACCAGTCGAGCCTTGGCGTTTCAAGTCGAAATATCTGGCGGCCAGAATTCCAGCCCTAGGAAATTCCCCGCATGTCCCCGGTCCATAATGACTACCGATGAACAACGGAGGGATGCTTTAGCAACTAGACAACGTTACTTCATCGTGCCGAGCATCGTTCAATTCTCGCCGCCGCTCGTCAACGCCACCCGTCAACCGCATTGCCTAGTACTACTACTACTACACCAGGATGAGCATGCAATTGAGCCCGCTTTGTTCGTGCCTAGTACTTGAGTTAATATATATCAGGCAATGCACTGGTACGGAGGGATTATCCTTTTACTCCGCATATATAACTTGTCTGAAGTCTAACTAAGCAAAATGTTTGACCAAATCCTTTCTTAAGAAATACAACAGGACAGATGTACGGCTTGAAAATTTATTGCATGATGCAGGTTATGATATTGTTTCGAATCTCGGGTCTTAAATTTCAGAAAATCCAAAAGTGAGCATAAATTCTTGAAATCGAGCATGGTCACGTGATATGGCACAAATATTACTTCGTAAGTTTTTCTTCAATTCGAGACAAGCTGCTTATGACAAGTTGCACAAATGAAGAGCCAAGGTATTTTGGAACAAAGACTGCACGTTAAGGCTAACGCTTTCACTATTGAAACCGTGGGCGTTTACGTGCCGCCACGAGTCCCCGCTTCGCCGGCAGGTGCCGTCCCCAAAGAAGCGTGTGTGAGTCGACGGGAGGCGTGGCGAAAGCAGACCGGCTGTCTGGGCTGTCGAGGAGGCGTCGGCAGACCACTATGCAGACTCACCGGGAGGTGAGCCCTTTGACCAGGCTCCGCCGCCCACCGTCGTCCCAACTGCTCCCACTTTTAATGTCGCCGGCGCCACAGTTTAAAATCAACCCCGCACTACCCTGTATCGCTACAATCCTCTCTCTTCCTCTCTGATTCTCCTGTCGTCTACCTCCAACTAGCCTGACCTAAACGTACGCCATGCCGCATCACGATGGTCTACCCTTAGTGTTCCAGTTTCCTGAGTGTCGGTGTCAAAACCGGCAGATCTCGGGTAGGGGGTCCCGAACTGTGCGTCTAGGCGGATGGTAACAGGAGACAAGGGACACGATGTTTTTACCCAGGTTCGGGCCCTCTCGATGGAGGTAATACCCAACTCCTTCTTGATTAATATTGATGATATGGATAGTACAAGAGTAGATCTACCACGACATCAAGGAGGCTAAACCCTAGAAGCTAGCCTATGGTATGATTGTTGTTCGTCCTACGGACTAAAACCCTCCAGTTTATATAGACACTGGATATGTTAGGGTTACACAGAGTCGGTTACAATGGTAGGAGATCTACATATCCGTATCGCCAAGCTTGCCTTCCACGCCAAGGAAAGTCCCATCCGGACATGGGACGAAGTCTTCAATCTTGTATCTTCATAGTCTTGGAGTCTGGCCGTGACGATAGTCCGGCTATCCGGACACCCCCTAGTCCGGGACTCCCTTAGTAGCCCCCAAACCAGGCTTCAATGACAATGAGTCCGGCGCGTTGATTGTCTTCGGTATTGCGAGGCGGGTTCTTCTCCAAATTCCATATACTTGTCGAATAGTGTCCGGCTTCTAACAAATGCTGCGCTCCTCGGCTTCTATGCCCAATAATGGCCATCTTCCACGTGTTTGAATGAATGCGAAAAGCCAGTGGTATTTTACAATTACCCCTAGCCACGCAAATGAGCCGCCTATAAAAGGGGCAAGGATTTAGATCTGAGTCACACCATCCCCCTTTGCGAAGCTTTCATCTGAGCGCCTCCAATCAAATCCCATTCCATCATGGACAACGATGCGGCTCCTCCTCTCGCCCCAGCCCTCAGCCCGGAAATTGGGTGAGATGCTCAGTCCCGCATAGCGAGCTAGTTATACTCCAAGCCAAGGGATTTCTCCCCCCCCCCCCCGGCCTTCATGGTCCCGGTTCGAGCCGGACTTGCCACCTACAAGGGCGGAAAGCAAGCGAAGAGCGTCCCCGATTCCCTCTAAAGGAGAGCGGGTATGCTTCATCTCTTATCTAGTAAGAGGACTCGGATTTCCAATCCATCCGTTTATCCGGGGGCTCCTGGAGTTCTACGGCCTCCAGTTGCACCATCTTACTCCTGCCTCCATCTTGCACATCACGGGCTTCGTGACCCTTTGTGAACTGTTCTTGGGCGTCGAGGCTCATTTCGGGCTGTGGAAGAGAATATTCTGCCTAGTACCCCGTTCTCACGAGGGGTCAATATATCAAGTGGGCGGAGCCGAGCTATGGCGCATCGCCGGGACCGGATACCTATCTGGAACCCCAAAGAAGGTGTCCGAAGACTGGCCTTCGGAATGGTTTTACTTGGAGGACGTCCCGCTGCCGGATCCTGTTTGGATCGGCCTTCCGGAGTTCAGCAATGCTCCTCTAAAGAAGCGCCTAAGCTGGCGCCCTCGGAGCCCCCGGAGAGAAGATGAACGGGATGTCCTTTATTTGATGAGCCGAATAAAGTTACTGGCTCATGCCGGATTGACCATGACAGGAGTCATGGCAATCTGCATAATGAGGGGAGTGCAGCCGCTCCAATACAGGGGCCACCCCATGTGGGACTTCAACGGGGAGGACGATGCCACCCGCCATGTATAAAGGGGAGGAGGAGGATTTCCTCCGTGTCAATCCACTAAAGGAGTTTTCTTCGAATAATCCTCGAAGCTGGGTAAGCAAACATCTTTGTGACCTGTCCGATCCATGTTCCCATAGTTAAATATCTCATTTCGTGGTTTCTGCGCAGGAACTGCGCCGGACCATGGAGAAGATACACAGCCCGCCCCCACAACCCGAGGATCCGGAATGATCCCTCGATCCGACCTCCGAAGAGGATCCGGATATAAAGGTGGAGTTGATCGACGGGGTATTCCACCAACTTAGCATCGACAATGCTTTGGTTGCCATTACGGCTGATTACCCCGGAATACTTCCAAATTTCACAGGTAAATGAGACCAAGATCCCAAAACCCCGATAATGACCCATCCATGCTTATTTTGATCACCGAATACAAATGGTGCTTCAGTAGGGGTACCTTGAGGCAGGAAGCCGAGCCAGCGGCTGGCCAACAAAGGGCGGCGGCCCCGCAGCTAAAAAAGAAGTGTGGTCCGGATCGAAACTCCGCCGCAATGGTATGGCGTGTCATCATACTCCTGTGATTGATTCTTGGAAGGCGATTAACGCTGGTGCTCTTTCGGAAAAGAGCGTTCGCGGATCGAGTCCGGAGAGGTTGCCAATCAAACCTTCACCGGCCAGGCTTCAAAGCCGGGTCCGGAGGCTGAGGCGAGCACGAGACGTGCGTCGGATGCTCCTTCGACAGAGGATGCTGACAGGTTGTCCGCCACCAACTCCGTGGAGAGTGCCTTGAATCACAGGCGCCGCCGGACAGTTCTTCGTGACGCATGTTTCTCCCAGGAGGCCTTGAATGCCTTCGATTCGGGAGATGCGCACCTCCGTGCCGCTCAAGATGGTCTAGCCAGAGCCATGGAGTAGTATGTGAAGGACATACGGGTAAGGAAATTTGACAGTTATATATGCCAGTAGCCCCCGAGACTTAAAATAGTTAGAATAACTGATTTAAGGATCATTTGTTATGCAGGATCTTACAGAAAAGAATACCCGACTGTCCCAGGAGCTTGAAGAATGCAAGGCCCAACTTGAGGCCGCACTAGCCGCTACAGGGGGAGCCGCAGAGACCCCCACTGGTAATATACGCTTTAAAAATAGTTTATGAAGTGCGGCGGGTTTGTAAATCTGACAAAAATATTGCAGATGGCGCCGGACTAGATCCGGACAAGCAGCAGCTCTTGCGCCAGCTAAAGGCCGGCGAGAGCGTGCTTACGAGGGTGCGGCAAGAGAAAAATAACCTCCAAGATGCCAACACCAAGCTGGGTGAGGAACTAAAGGATGTTCGTGCTCAGCTTGTCCGACCAGAAGGAGAATCGGCGGCTTCGCGGCATTTTCTGTAAGTGCTTGAACAAACTTTGAAAGAGTTCGGCGAGGAAGGCGACTAACATAAACATGTATGTAGGTTTGCTCACAGGTCGTCCTGAGGAGGAGATGCCCAGTTCTTCGGGTGATCTTCTTCCCGACCGTGTCACCGCATTTAACGAGTCCGCAGTGATGAAAGGCATCGGCCATGCCTTGTGGCCATCTATCTCCCTGCCCGAAGGCATTGGGGAGCTGGCAGAGTGGCTTCAAGGAGCACGGCGGCGCTTCCGGCTATGGAAGATATCGGCCTGCTAAAGACGCGGTACACAAAGGCTGACCCAAACCACATGGCCGAGGTCGGACCTGTGGGGCCGGATGGGATGGAGATCCCTGTAAGCTTAGTGTACGGCCAAGTAGAATTGGCCGCCAAGTATTCCCACCAAGATTGTAAATTAGATAGCCTATTAGATGGCATTGAGGAGGAATACAATGAGTCGAGTTGACTATGTAAAAATGCGATATGAAAGAATGTCTTCTAGCCGGATTCTAGATCGTTTGTCATAGCGGACCTTTTCGCTTCGACCTGCAGACCCAATAGTCTGGAGTGTGTCTGAATACCTTCGTGGTTATATAAGAACCGTGGCATGCATGGAGACAAGGCGTAGGGGTCATTGTTGCTGTATCAGACAAGTGCCCAACTAGTTATGTTAAATTACATGGGTAGTAAGAAACATCTTCCAGGGAGAATAGTTCCGTTAAGGGTTCCTTTATTTGGGGTGCATGCCCTAAGGTGCATGTCAAAGCTGCTATGAAAGCGTAAAATCATCCGGGGCAGATGGGTAAATAGTTAAAAATCATCTTTTAGTTCACCGACCGAATATTCCCTTAAGAACGCTTAGCTTTCGCTTGACCCGGTCACGAGGTACACATCCGGTGACCCGGCAAGGTAACAATCGCAGAGGTGCTCCCTTTACCACCTAGCCGAACAATCGGGAACGTAGGGGTAAGCACAGGAGCCATGCAACCCAGCTTGGCCAAAACTTAAGTCATATTGATGCATATAATGGTGAATAAAAGGTACATGCGGAAGTTTAACGCATGTGTTGGGCATGAAAGCCCGTGTAAATAAGCTTCTGTTAAAGAAGCCCCCATGTATAATGAGCGCGGACAGCGCGTCAAGTGTGTGCGAAAAAAGCGCAAACGAGCCTCTAGAGGCTTCAAGAAGAAGAAGGAGGAAGGAGAGAAATAAAAGACAGCAAAAAGCAAAAATAAAGAATGCGGACGGAGAAAGGAGACGAACTTGGAGTCCAGCACTTAGGCGTAGAATCTTCGTAGACGGGTTGTGTTCCATGGGTTCGGCTCGAGTCGGTTATCCGATGCGTTTCGCAAACGGTATGCTCCGCCGGTCAGGGCCTGGTCGATGATGAAGGGACCATCCCATTTGGGCTTGAGTTTGTCCTTTTTCTTGTCCGGCAGGCGTAGAACTAGTTCGCCAACGTTATAAGCTTTGGCCCGTGCATTTCCTGCTTTGATATCTTCGAGCCTGCTTTGTTGATAGAATGCGGAACGAGCCGCCACGCCGCGCTCCTCCTCCAATGTGTCCAAACTGTCCCGCCGATCAAGCCCGGCTTCTCTTTCTTCATACATGCGCACGCGAGGTGAGTCATGTATTATGTCGCAGGCAAGACTGCTCGCGCCGCATACACCATGAAGAATGGTGTGAATCCGGTAGTACGATTCGGGCGTGTTCGCAGCCCCGTGAGCACGGAGTCGAGCTCCTCAACCCAAAGGCGTGTTAGATTCCTTGAGGGACCGCACTAGTCCGGGTTTAATGCCGCTCATGATTAGACCATTTGCCCTTTCGACTTGGCCGTTGGTTTGAGGGTGATAGATCGAGGCGTAATTGAGCTTGATGCCCATGTTTTGCACCATAATTTGACCTCATCGGCCGTGAAGTTGGTGCCATTATCATGATGATCTTGTGGGGACACCGTAACGATTGCACTACCCCTGATATAAAGTCTATCACTGGTCCAGATTCGGCCGTTTTAACAGGCTTGGCCTCTATCCATTTGGTGAATTTATCCACCATACCAATAGGTATTTTTTCTTGTGGGTTCCTCCCTTGAGGGGTCCAACCATGTCAAGCCCCGGACCATGACGACCAGGTGATGGGTATAGTTTTAAGGGCGGTGGGTGGCATGTGGCTTTGGTTAGCAAAAAGCTGGCAACCGACGCATCGTTGGACTAAGTCCTGCGCATCTGCCCGGGCCGTCAGCCAATAAAATCCTGTACGGAAGGCCTTGCCTACAAGGGCCCGAGCTGTAGCGTGGTGCCCACCCAGTCTGTCATGAATTTCAGCCAGGAGATTTTTCCCTTCCTCTTCGGAGATACACCTTTGAAGGACTACGGTAGTGCTTTTCTTTTAAAGCTCTCTGAGGGAGTCCCGGATTAGGGGGTGTCCGGATAGCCGAACTCTTACCATTGGCCGGACTCCTAGACTATGAAGATAGAAGATTGAAGACTTCGTCCCGTGTCCGGATGGGACTTTCCTTGGCGTGGAAGGCAAGCTTGGCGATACGGATATGTAGATCTCCTACCATTGTAACCCGACTCTGTGTAACCCTAACCTATCCGGTGTCTATATAAACCGGGGGGTTTTAGTCCGTGGGGACGAACAACAATCATACCATAGGCAAGCTTCTAGGGTTTAGCCTCCTTGATCTCGTGGTAGATCTACTCTTGTACTACCCATATCATCAATATTAATCAAGCAGGAGTAGGGTATTACCTCCATCGAGAGGGCCCGAACTCTGGTAAAAACATCGTGTCCCTTGTCTCCGTTACCATCTGCTTAGACGCAGTTCGGGACCCCCTACCCGAGATCCGCCGGTTTGACACCGACATTGGTGCTTTCATTGAGAGTTCCTCTGTGCTGTTGCCGTCGGGTAGGATGCCTCATCTCGTCTTTAAAAGCGATACCATCGCCAAAGAAGCCTTGGCCATCGGGTCAGACTCTTCGGCTAGGCGGTTTTCTCATGACCGCTAGTTCGGCCGCCGCACCGACGATGGCCTCTCGAGTCATCGAAACCAATCTCCATGTTAGTTCGGAACTTGCCGAAGAGTTAGATCCAATCGAGCTCTCCTCCGTAAATGAGCTCTTGGAATGCATCGCCGCCCTGGGAGTCGTCACAGATTACGACCGGATCGGGCCTAAAACCGATCTGAGAGAGATCAACTCTCCCCAGGCTACCCATCATGTTGCTGTGATAGAGGAGCAATGCGGCGACTCCTCTCCTATCTTAAGGACTAGCTACGTCCAGATTCCTGATCCCTCCATGCCGGATTCCTGCGGAGGGATGGATGTCGATCAAGCCCTGAACTTAAAGTCAGGCGGCGGGTCGGACTCATTGGATAGCACTCAAAAATCCAAACTTCCGAGTTCGGAAACTTCTCGGCCCTTGAGTCCTAAATTGGACGGGGTTCCGGATTTAGTGCCGCCCACCCACCCTAACATTAGCGATCTCTCTCGAATTCGGCAAGAGCCCGCCGAAACAGTACATCATTACTGGGTCAGATTCCTCCTGGTTATGAACATGATAAAGGGCTGCCGAGAGGAGGACGCAATACCAATCTTCTGCAATAACTGCACGGACAAGGGAATCCTAAATGCCATAAGTCGTCGCGAAATTACACGCTTTTCTGACTTGGTGACCATCGTACAAAAGTACTGTGCGATGGAGAGCGCCTGGAAAACCGAAAGTAAATTTTGGGATAATCCGGCCCCGAATACATCCCTAGTCTGGAACAAAAGGGTGCATCATTATCAAGCACCTGGTTGAATACCAAAAACCAAAACCTCCTAAAGGGTACGGAACTGCATCGGAGGATTGGCTAAATGGACCCTGCAAAATTCATAGCACAGAGGGCGCCACTCCAACTCATAGCCTTCGAGCATGTTGGATACTACGGCAGGTGACCAAAAGTGGCGAAGAGCTTCTAGCTTCAGAATCCTAGTCCGGCAACACCAGTACGGTGTTAACAGTCTTCGAGACTTCCGCATCAAATAACATGCGAAAACGACAACTCCGCAACCTTGCCGAAGTCTACCAAGTAGCAACAATAAATCCATGGAGTGACACGGCTATTACCTTCAATGCCGATGTGAACCTAAATTCGAACTGCCGGGCACTGTCGCATTGGTCCTCGGCCCGATAGTAGGCGGCTTCGCCTTACTAAGGTACTCATGGATGGCGGCAGCGGACTAAACCTCATCTATGAGGAAACCCTCCGAAAAATGGAAATAGACTGGAACGCATTGAGCGAAGCAGCACAACCTTTAGAGGAATAATCCCGGCCGGAAGCATGCTGCAGGAAAAATCACGCTGGACTTAGTGTTATTTCGCCCGGACAATTACAGGTCCGAGGAGGTCACATTTCAAGTTGCCCCGTTCAACAGCGGATATCATGCTTTATTAGGACGAGAGGCATTCACAATTTTTCAAGCTATACCCCATTATGGCTACATGAATCTTAAAATGCCCGGTCCCAACGGAATCATCACTCTCGCTAGTGATCCGAACATAGCACTCCGACCGAAAAATAAGACAGCCGCACTAGCCCTCGAGGCACTATCCGAAGCCCTAGCGGCCGAGGAACTCACCGCGATGCGCTCCACGTTTAACAGGGACGATGTGATACTTGATAAAAGATCCAAGTCCACCTGTTTTAAATCAGCAGATGAAATAGTCAAATTCCAAGTCCACCCAACGGACCCTGCAAAGACGGCCTCCATCGGGGCACAATTAAACCATGATGTAGACGCTGCACTACGAGAATTTCTACAAGAAAACTGGGACATCTTTGCTTGTCACCCTTCAGACATGCCAGGAATCCCACGTCAGCTTGCCGAGCACAGCCTAAATACCCTAAAAGGATTCAAGCCAGTCAAACAGGCTCTTCGGCGCTTTTCCGAACCCAAGAGACAGGCCATGGGTGAGGAGCTAGCCAAACTTTTGGAGGCCGGATTCATCAGAGATATAAAACATCCGGACTGGCTAGCGAACCTGGTGATGGTACCAAAGAAGGATAAATCCTGGCGCCTATGTGTTGATTTCAAAGACCTGAATAAGGCTTGCCCAAAGGATCCCTTCCCCTCCCTCGAATTGATCAAATTATTGAAGCTACAGCAGGACACGACTCATTGTGCTTCCACGACGCGTACTCCGGCTACCACCAAATCAAGATGGCGGAGCCAGACCAAGCTGCAACAACATTCATCAGTCCATACGTCCCGTTCTGCTTCAACACAATGCCCTTTGGGCTCAAAAACGCCGGCGCAACATATCAGCGCATGATTCGTACATGTCCGCAAACCAGATCGACAAAACGGTGGAAGCATATGTAGATGACGTGGTCGTCAAAACCAAGCACGTCGAAACTCTAGTAGACGACTTGAGGCTCACATTCGACAATCTTCGAAAATATGACATCAAGCTCAATCCGGAAAAATGCGTGTTTGGCGTTCCAGCCGGAAAGCTCCTGGGCTTCATTGTGTCTGGTAGAGGAATTGAAGCAAACCCAGCCAAGATTCGAGCTCTGTCACAATTGGATATTCCAAAAGACCTCAAACAAATACAAAAATTGACGGGATGCGTAGCGGCTCTAAGCCGCTTTATCTCCCGTTTAGGAGAAAAGTCATTACCTCTTTACCGCCTCCTCCGCCGCACCGAACACTTCGAGTGGACGGATGCCGCCACAATGGGACTCGAAGAAATAAAGGCCATTTTGGCAACAAATCCGGTCCCGAGTCGCGCCCAACGTGCGAACCAATGTTGTTATACATCGCCGCAACAAATCAAGTTGTCGTAGCGGTGCTCGTTGTCGAACGAGAAGCGGATGGACACCGGTTCCCTATTCAAAACCGGTTTATTATGTGTCCCTTGTCCTAACTCCATGCAAGTCTCAGTACCCACACTATCAAAAGATAGCATACGCGGTGTTCATGGCATCCCGGAAGCTGCGACACTACTTTCAAGAGTGTTCGACAACGGTAGCCTCCGAAGTACCTCTTAATGACATTATAAACAACCGCGACGTGAAGGGCCGGATTGCTAAATGGGCCATAGAGCTCCTCCCATTCGACATAACTTATAAGCCACGACGAGCTATCAAGTCGCAAGTTTTGGCCGACTTTGTGGCCGAATGGACTGAAGCCGAATTCCCTAAAGAGTACGGCGCATACTCCAATTGGATCATGCACTTTGACGGCTCCAATATGTTGGTTGGCCTGGGGGATGGCGTCGTCCTGACGTCCCCAACCGGGGACACAGTCCAATACGTCCTTCAGATAATGTATACGGACTCCAACAACGCAGCCGAATACGAGGCCCTTCTGCACGGCCTCCGGATGGCGATCTCCATGGGCATTCAACGCCTAGAGGTGCGAGGGATTCAAACCTCGCAATATCTCAAATAAACGGAGACTTTGACGCCAAAGATCCGAAAATGGCAGCATACCGCAATGTGGTCCTAAAAATGTCAGCACGGTTCGAAGGGCTCGAATTTCATCATATAGCCCGTGATAACAACCAGGCGGCGGATATATTGGCACGCATCGGTGCAAAACGCGATGCCGTCCCACCCAATATCTTTTTGGAACGGCTGTTCAAGCCATCCGTACTATGGGAAGGGGAGTCCGGCAATAACAATCCGGACCCAGCCGCACCGCCTGACGCCGAACACTCTGACACAACCGGAGGCTCGGCCCCGAGATAACACCCTCTGCTCACGAAATAATGGCGGTTATCGCCCCGTGGACGGAACCATTCCTAGCCTACCTAACTAGGCAGGAACTCCCGAAGACCAAAATGAGGCTCGCTGCATAGTGCAGTGGCTCTAAAGCCTATAAAGTCCATGAGGGAGAGCTTTATAAGAAAAGCACTACCGAGTCCTTCAAAGGTGTATCTCAAGAGGAAGGGCGGAACCTCCTGGCTGAAATTCATGCCGGACTGGGTGGGCACCACGCCGCAGCCCGGGCCCTTGTAGGCAAGGCCTTCCGTACAGGATTTTATTGGCCGACGGCCTGGGCAGATGCACAGGACTTAGTCCAACGATGCGTCGGTTGCCAGCTTTTTGCTAACCAAAGCCACATGCCACCCACCGCCCTTAAAACTATACCCATCACCTGGCCGTTCGCGGTCTGGGGGCTTGACATGGTTGGACCCCTTAAGGGAGGAACCCACAAGCAAAAATACCTATTGGTCATGGTGGACAAATTCACCAAATGGATAGAGGCCAAACCAGTTAAAACGGCCGAATCCAGACCTGTGATAGACTTCATATCAGCCGTAGTGCACCGTTACGGTGTCCCCCACAGTATCATCACAGACAATGGCACCAATTTCACGGCCGATGAGGTCAAATCATGGTGCAAAAACATGGGCATCAAGCTCGACACGCCTCGCCTATCACCCTCAAACCAACGGCCAAGTCGAACGGGCAAACGGTCTAATCATGAGCGACATTAAACCCAGACTAGTGCGGTCCCTCAAGGAATCTAACATTCACTGGGTCGAGGAGCTCGACTCCGTACTCTGGGGGATGCGCACCATGCCGAATCGTACTACCGGATTCATACCATTCTTCATGGTGTACGGCGCAGAGGCAGTCTTGCCCTGCGACATAATACATGACTCACCTCGCGTACGCATGTATGAAGAAAGAGAAGCCGAGCTCGATCGGCAGGACAGTTTGGACGCATTGGAGGAGGAGCGCGACGTGGCAAAGGCTCGTTCCACATTCTATCAGCAGCAGGCTCGAAGATATCAAAGCAGGGAAGTACGGGCCAAAGCTTATAACGTTGGCGAACTAGTTCTACGCCTGCCGGACAAGAAAAAGGACAAACTCAAGCCCAAATGGTAAGGTCCCTTCATCATCGAACAGGTCCTGACCGGCGGAGCATACCGTCTGCGAAATGCATCGGATAACCGACTCGAGCCGAACCCATGGAACGCAGCCCGTCTACGAAGATTCTACGCCTAAGTGCTGGACTCCAAGTTCGTCTCCTTCCTCCGTCCGCATTCTTTATTTTTGCTTTTTGCTGTCTTTTATTTCTCTCCTTCCCCCCTTCTTCTTCTTGTAGCCTCTAGAGGCTCGTTTGCGCTTTTTCCGCACACACTTGACGCGTTGTCCGCGCTCATTATATTCGGGGCTTCTTTAACGTAAGCTTATTTATTTATACGGGCTTTCATGCCCAACACATGCGTTAAACTTCCGCATGTACCTTTTATTCACCATTATATGCATCGATATGACTTAAGTTTTGGCCAAGCTGGGTTGCCTGGCTATTGTGCTTACCCCTACGTTCCCGATTGTTCGTCTAGGGGGTAAAGGGAGCACCTCTGCGATTGTTACTGCCGGGTCAGCCGGATGTGTGCCTTAGACTGGGTGAAGCCGAAAGCTAGCGTTCTTAAGGGAATATACCGTCGCTGAATTGAAAGATGATTTTTAACTATTTACCCATCTGCCCCCAGATGATTTTCCGCTTTTATAGCAGCTTTGACATGCACTTTAGGGCATGCATCCCAGCGAAAGGAACCCTTAACGGAACTATTCCCCCAGGAAGATGTTTCTTACTACCCATGTAATATAACATAACTAGTTGGGCACTTGTATGATACAGCAACAATGACCCCTACGCCTGGTCTCCATGCATACCTCGGTTCTTATATAACCACGAATGTATTCGGACACACTCCGAACTATTGGGTCCGGAGGTCAAAGCGAAAAGGTCCTCTATGACAAACGATCTACAATCTGGCTAGAAGACATTCTTTCATGTCATATTTTTACATAGTCAACTCGACTCATTGTATTCCTCCTCAAGGCCATCTAATAGGCTATCTAATTTACAATCTTGCTGGGAATACTTGGCGGCCAATTCTACTTGTCCGTACACTAAGCTTACAGGGATCTCCATCCCATCCGGCCCCATAGGTCCGACCTCAGCCATGTGGTTTGGGTCAGCCTTCGTGTATCGCGTCTTCTCCATGGCCCAGGCCTCCCTGGCGCCTTGACGGCAGGCCGATATCTTCCATAGCCGGAAGCGCCGCCGTGCTCCTTGAAGCCGCTCCGCCAGCTCCCCAATGCCTTCGGGCAGGGAGATAGATGGCCACAAGGCCTGGCCGATGCCTTTCATCACCTGCCGGACTCGTTCGTGCAGCTGACGCAATTCGGGAAGAAGATCACCCGAAGTACTGGGCATCTACTCCTCAGGACGACATGTGAGCAAACATACAAACATGTGTATGTTAGTGGCCTTCCTCGCCGAACTCTTTTCAAAGTTCGCTCAAGCACTTATCGAAAATGCCGCGAAACCGCCGATTCTCCTTCTGAGTCGGACTAACCGGGCATGAACGTCCTTTAGTTCCTCACCCAGCTTGGTGTTGGCGTCTTGGAGGTTATTATTCTCCTGCCGCACCCTCGTAAGCACGCTCTCGCCGGACTTTAACTGACGTAAGAGCTGTTTATTGTCGGGATCTAGTCCGGTGCCATCTGCAATGTTTCGGTCAGATTTACACACCCGCCGCACTTTATAAATTATTTATTTTTTAAAAGCATATATTACGAGAGGGGGCCTCTGTAGCTCCCCCTGTAGCGGCTAGTGCGGCCTCAAGTTCAGCCTTGCACTCTTCAAGCTCCTGGGACAGTCGGGTATTCTTTTCTATAAGATCCTGCATAACAAATGATCCTTAAATCAGTTATTCTAACTATTTTAAGTCTCGGGGGCTACTGGCATATATAACTGTCAGATTTTCTTACCCGTATGTCCTTTACATACTGCTCCGTGGCTCTAGCTAGACCATCTTGAGCGGCACGGAGGTGCGCACCTCCCGAATCAAAAGCATTCAAGGCCTCTTGGGAGAAACATGCGTCACGAAGAACTGTCCGGCGAAGCCTCTGATTCAAGGCGCTCTCCACCTCGGAGTTGGTGGCGGACAACCTGTCGGCATCCTCTATCGGAGGAGCATCCGACGCACGTCTCGTGCTCGCCTCAGCCTCCGGACCCGGCTTTGAAGCTTGGCCGGTGAAGGTTCGATTGGCAATCTCTCCGGACTCAGTCCGGCGAGCGCTCTTTCTCCTGAAAAGAGCATCAGCGTCAGTACGCCTTCCAGGAATCAATCCAGGGAGTATGGTGACACGCTATACCGTTGCGGCGGAGTTTCGATCCGGACCGCACTTCTTTTTAACCTGCGGGGCCGCGCTGCCCCTTGTTGGCCAGCCGCCGCAGGCTCGGCTTCCCGCCTCGAAGGAACACCCTGCAAAACACCATTGGTATACGGTGATAAAAAATAAGCACGATGGGTCATTATCAGGGTTTTGGGATCTTGGTCTCAGATTACCTGTGGGGCTGGAAGTATTCCGGGGTAATCGGCCGTAATGGCTACCAAAGTGTTGTCGATGCTAAGTTGTAGAACACCCCGTCGATCAACTCCACCGTTATATCCGGATCCTCTTCGGAGGTCGGATCGAGGGACCGCTCCGGATCCTCTGGTTGTGGGGACGGGCTGTGTATCTTCTCCATAGTCCGGCGCGGTTCCTGCACAAAAACCATGAAATGAGATATTTAACTACGGGAACATGGATCGGACAGGTCACAAAGATGTTTGCTTACCCAGCTTCGAGGATTATTCGAAGAAAACTCCTTTAGTGAGTTGACACGGAGGAAATCCTCCTCCTCTCCTTTGTACATGGCAGACAAGATCTTCACCAGTTTGGTGACCGATCCTGGCCCTTTGCGGCCATGACGGGTGGCATCGTCCTCCCCGTTGAAGTCCCACATGGGGTGGCCCCTGTATTGAGCTGCACTCCCCTCATAATGCAGATTGCCATGACTCCTGTCATGGTCAATCCGGCATGAGCCAGTAACCTTATTCGGCTCATCAAATAACGGACATCCCAGTCATCTTCTCTCCGGGGGCTCCGAGGGCGCCAGCTTAGGCGCTTCTTCAGAGGAGCATTGCTGAACTCCGGAAGGCCGATCCGAACAGGATCCGGCAGCGGGACATCCTCCATATAAAACCATTCCAAAGGTCAGTCTTTGGACGCCTTCTTTGGGGTTCCGGATAGGTATCCGGTCCCGGCGATGCGCCATAGCTCGGCTCCACCCACTTGATATATTGACCCCTCATGAGAATGGGGTACTAGGCAGAATATTCTCTTCCACAGCCCGAAATGAGCCTCGACGCCCAGGAACAGTTCGCAAAGGGCCACGAAGCTCGCGATGTGCAAAAAGGAGGCAGGAGTAAGATGGTGCAATTGGAGGCCGTAGAACTCCAAGAGCCCCCGGAGAAACTGATGGATTGGAAATCTGAGTCCTCTTACTAGATAAGAGATGAAACACAACCGCTCTCCTTTAGAGGGATCGGGGATGCTCTCCGCTTGCTTTCCGCCCTTGTAGGTGGCAAGTCCGGCTCGAACCGGAACCATGAAGGCTGGAGGGAGAAATCCCTTGGCTTGGAGTATAACTAGCTCGCTATGCGGGACTGAGCATCTCTCCCAATTTCCTGGCTGGGGGCTAGGAGCGCGAGAGGAGGAGCCGCGTCGACTGTCCATGATGGAATGGGCTTTGGTCAGAGGCGCTCCGATGAAAGCTCGCAAAGGGTGGTGTGACTGAGATTTAGATCCTTGCCCCTTTTATAAGCGGCTCATTTGCGCAGCTAGGGGGGTAATTGTAAAAATACCATGGCTTTTCGCATTCATTCAAACACGTGGAAGATGGCCATTATTGGGCGCAGAAGCTAAGGAGCGCAGTATTTATCAGAAGCCGGACACTATTCGACAAGTATATGGAATTTGGAGAGGAACGCAGCTCGCAATGCCGAAGACAATCAACGCGCCGGACTCATCGTCATTGAAGCCTGGTTCGGGGGCTACTGAGCGAGTCCCGGATTAGGGGGTGTCCGGATAGCCGAACTCTTACTGTTGGCCGGACTCCTGGACTATGAAGATACAAGATTGAAGACTTCGTCCCGTGTCCGGATGGGACTTTCCTTGGCGTGGAAGGCAAGCTTAGCGATGCGGATATGTAGATCACCTACCATTGTAACCAACTCTGTGTAACCCTAACCTATCCGTTGTCTATATAAACCGGAGGGTTTTAGTCCGGAGGACGAACAACAATCATACCATAGGCTAGCTTCTAGGGTTTAGCCTCCTTGATCTCGTGGTAGATCTACTCTTGTACTACCCATATCATCAATATTAATCAAGCAGGAGTAGGGTATTACCTCCATCGAGAGGGCCCGAACCTGGGTAAAAACATCGTGTCCCTTCTCTCCTGTTACCATCCGCCTAGACGCACAGTTCGGGAACCCCTACCCGAGATCCGCCGGTTTTGACACCGACACTCTCCCTCATTTACTTTATAGGCTTTAGAGCGCCGTACTATGCAGCGAGCCTCATTTTGGTCTTCGGGGAGTTCCTGCCTAGTTAGGTAGGCTAGGAATGGTTCTATCCACGGGGCGATAACCGCCATTATTTCGTGAGCAGGGGGTGTTATCTCGGGCGAGCCTCCGGTTATATCGAAGTGTTCGGCGTCGAGTAAAGGCGGTTGGGTCCGGATTGATATTGCGGACTCCTTCCCATAGTACGGATGGCTTGAACAGCCGTTCAAAGATATTGGGTGGGGCGGCATCGCGTTTTGCACCGATGCGTGCCAATATATCTGCCGCTGGTTGTTATCCGGGCTATATGATGAAATTCGAGCCCTTGAACCGTCTTGACATTTTAGGACCGCATTACGGTATGCTGCCATTTTCGGATCTTTGGCATCAAAGTCTCTGTTTATTTGAGAGATTCCGAGGTTCGAATCCCCGCGCACCTCTAGGCGTTGAATGACCATGGAGACTGCCATCCGGAGGCCGTGCAGAAGGGCCTCGTATTCGGCTGCGTTGTTGGAGTCCGTATACATTATCTGAAGGACGTATTGGACTGTGTCCCCGTTGAGACGCGTCAGACGATGCCAGCCCCCAGGCCGGCCAACATTTTGGAGCCGTCAAAGTGCATGATCCAATTGGAGTATGCGATGTACTCTTTAGGGAGTTCGGCTTCGGTCCATTCAGCCACGAAGTCGGCCAAAACCTGCGACTTAATAACTCGTCGTGGCTTATAAGTTATATCGAATGGAAGGAGCTCTATGGCCCATTTAGCAATCCGGCCCATCGCGTCGCGGTTGTTTATAATGTTGTTAAGAGGTAATTCGGAGGCTACCGTTATCAAACAGTCTTGAAAGTAGTGTCGCAGCTTCCGGGATGCCATGAACACCACATATGCTATCTTTTGATAGTGTGGGTACCGGGACTTGCATGGAGTTAGGACAGTGGACACATAATAAACCGTTTTTTGAACAGGGAACCAGTGTCCGTCCGTTTCTCGTTCGACAATGAGCACCACAATGACAACTTGATGTGTTGCGGCGATATATAATAGCATTGGTTCGCCCACGTTGGGTGCGGCCAGGACCGGATTTGTTGCCAAAATGGACTTTATTTCTTCGAGTCCGGCTGTGGCGGCATCCGTCCACTCGAAGTGTTCGGTGCGGCGGAGGAGGCGGTAAACGGGTAACGCCTTTTCCCCCAATTGGGAAATAAAGCGGCTTAGAGCCGCTATGCATCCCGTCAATTTTTGTATTTGTTTGAAGTCTTTTGGAATATCCAATTGTGACAGAGCTCGGATCTTCGCTGGGTTTGCTTCAATTCCTCTACCGGACACAATGAAGCCCAGGAGCTTTCCTACCGAACGCCGAAGACGCATTTTCCGGATTGAGCTTGATGTCATATTTCGAATATTGTCGAATGTGAGCCTCAAGTCGTCTACTAGAGTTTCGACGTGCTTGGTTTTGACGACCACGTCATCTACATATGCTTCTACTGCTTTTGCCGATCTGGTTTGCGGACATGTCCGGATCATGCTACCGATATGTTGTGCGGCGTTTTTGAGCCCAAAGGGCATTGTGTTGAAGCAGCACGGGCCGTATGGAGTGATGAATGTTGTTGCAGCTTGGTCTGCTCCGCCAAATTGATTTGGTGGTAGCCAGAGTAATGCCACGAGGAAGCACAATGAGTCATGTCCTGCTGTAGCGTCAATGATTTGATCAATTCGAGGGAGGGGGAAGGGATCCTTTGGGCAAGCCTTATTAAGGTCCTTGAAATCAACACATAGGCGCCAGGATTTTGTCGGATTTCGGGTTCCGGAAGACCCTTGAGGTTCGAACTCTGGGGTGCGCACGGAGATCCAACCCTCCACCGTCTCGTACCTCTCCGAATCGCAGGGACCTAAACTACTAGCAAGAACAACACAAGAGACGCAAGATTTATACTAGTTCGGGCCACCGTTGTGGTGTAATACCCTACTCTAGTTTGTGGTGTGGTGGATTGCTTGTTGGGCTGAGGAAGAACAGTACAGGGAAGAACAGCCTCGCAAGGGTCTGTTCTTGGTGGGTGTGATGAACTACTAAGTGGTGTCCCGTCGCTCTAGCTTGAGGATCGGGCCTCTATCTCTCTCTCTCTGGATTCCAATTGCCGGATCCTCCTCTCCACCCCCCTCTACCATGGTGGCTAGCTCTACTTATATAGACGAAGGCCCTGGGCCTCTTCCCAAATATTGAGCGGGAAGGGCGCCAACAATTGGCCATTTTGAAGGGGAACAGCGGGTACACTTATCCTGACTAAAGTTGGTCCTCGCCTGCCAAAGGCTCTGGTGATGACGCCTGCTTGGGCTCCACGATGACTCCCTTCCAGCCGTTGGGGCTGGTCTTGGTCTTGTTGCACCAAACGGATGCCTTTGCTTGATGCTCTCGCTGCGGTTGCTCGCTTTGCACCAAAGAGGAAAGGAGGGCGCTTGGCGCAGCTCGCTCGACCGGGCGCCCTTGGTCGTCATGGCTTGCGTCCATGGGCACCTCGCGAGGTACCCTCTCTTGAACTCTCCGCCTCCTCATGAGCCAGCCCGACGAGGCCACGCCGAGAAGCTCTCGGTCGTCCGCCTCATGAGGCTTGGCCCTCGCGAGGATCTTGAGCTTGCGTTGATGAAGATGGGTTGTCCTGGGCCTCCTTTGAGCCACGCCGCAGCCGCAGTGTGCAAGTCTGGGGACCCCGTTCCCTGCAACGCCGACAAGAGCCCTGGGCCACGGGCGCGCCGATCTTGGCCGTCAGAGGCGAAGGGCAAGTCTGCGTCGTCAGGCCCCTAACAGCCTGCGGCCTTGGGCCGCCGCGTGGCGATTGATTGACGTGGCGCCTCTGCAACCGCACGGGTTGATAATAGAGCGGCATCTTCCTTGCCTCCTTTACTTTCTCCAGTTGCTGCTCAGATCCCCTTTCTTGCGCCTCTCCTCCCTGCTTCCAAGACCTTCAGATCCGCTCCGCCTTCGTGCCCTAGCGAGTCATGGCTCCTCGCCAAACCCCGGCCGGAACCTGGTACTCTCCTGCTTCAGACCCGCCCGAACGTGTCCAAGTAGCCTTGCCACGATGCGCCGGGCCACGGAGGCGCAGGGCGTCAATGGAACGGCGGTTGTCGGTGTCAAAACCGGCGGATCTTGGGTAGGGGGTCCCGAACTGTGCGTCCAGGCGGATGGTAACAGGAGACAAGGGACACGATGGTTTACCCAGGTTCGGGCCCTCTTGATGGAGGTAAAACCTTACGTCCTGCTTGATTAATATTGATGATGTGTGTTACAAGAGAGGATCTACCACGAGATCAAAGAGGCTAAACCCTAGAAGCTAGCCTATGGTATGATTGTTGTTCGTCCTACGGACTAAAACCCTCCGGTTTATATAGACACCGGATAGGGTTAGGGTTACACAGAGTCGGTTACAAAGGTAGGAGATCTACATATCCGTATCGCCAAGCTTGCCTTCCACGCCAAGGAAAGTCCCATCCGGACACGAGATGAAGTCTTCAATCTTGTATCTTCATAGTCTTGGAGTCCGGCCGATGATGATAGTTCAGCTATCCGGACACCCCCTTGTCCGGAACTCCCTCAGTAGCCCCTGAACCAGGCTTCAATGACGACGAGTCCGGCGCGCATATTGTCTTCGGCATTGCAAGGTGGGTTCTTCCTCCAAATAATTTATAGAAGATCGTGAACACCAGGATAGTGTCCGGCTCTGCAAAACAAGTCCTCATAACACCGTAGAGAGAATAAGTTTTGCACAGATCTGCTGATGTATTCCGCGGCGTGACATCACACCACGGCCAGGCCTTTATATGAATCGTTTTTTATTGTTCCACCTTAGCGTGTTTAGCGAGGCGGTTTCCTTGGCACGTCTTATCAAAGCGTAGATCGTGCCCCCTTATTCCGGGATTCTCATCAATACGGACGTGGGTAACCCAACTGCGTCTGCTGGCCTGCCTTCTCTATCAAAGGCGAGTCCTAGTCGACCACGGGGTGGGCTCTTGGTATTCAACCTCTTTATAACGAGACCAAGGCCCTCTCCTTTTACACCCTCTATCGAAGTTCGCCTCGGCTTCGAGTTCCAACACCCAAAGCTTCAGATTCAGCGCTTCGGACTTTTGACGATGTCCGCTCCCACCGGCATGGCCGATGGATGTCTTCCTCCGTCACAGAAGAAAGGCGTGCTAAAGCTGCGAGACGCTGTGTATCTAACCGGGCGAGATCTCGCATAGGCTGCCTGCTCCAGGCAGGTCATTCCCACTCTTGAGCCGGTGAGAACGTGGTGTTCGTGGTTCCACTTCCTTCGGGTTTAGTCTTCTGACGGATCCCTTTGTGCGGGGGCTCATGTTTTATTACGGGCTTGATTTCCATGACTTGAATCCGGAGTCCATCCTCCATATCTCGTCATTCATTGTTGTATGTGAGGCCTTCCTCCATATTACCCCCCACTTTGGATTATGTCTCAAAACCTTCAAGGGGCAGCAAGCAGAGTGCGGAGGGGCGGTCATAAGCAAATGTGCTGATGCTCCGTGGCCCGAGGGCTCTTTTCAAGAGGAGCTTGGTTTGTGGCAACGGGAGTGGTTTTATATCACCGCTCCTGAGCGCACCAAATGGGCGGCGCTCCTGCCTTCGCTCAGGTCCACCACAATGGCTGGGCGTCATGGGTCAATGAGGGGCTTGACTGGGGCCATCCAATGATGTTTCCTGCTGCAGGCCGTATTCGAGATCTCCGGAAAGAGGGATCAATCTGGTTGCGATGGCGCGAGTTATGGTGATCCGGCGCCTTCAGCCCTAGCGTCGCCCCCCTCCTTTGTGGGAATTCAATCCGGAGGGACCACGAGCTCTCCAAAATTTTATGGGCACGACGCCAGTGGAGATGTATAAGCTGTTCTTTGGATCACAAGAGAAGTGTCCGGACTTGACCGAGGACGTAGGACTAAGCTGCAATCGCCCAGATGCTCAAGTAAGTAGTCCTGTAACCGGACAAGCTGTTCATTCATTTATTATACATATATGCCCTTTAAAGGAGCCGTTTCTTGAACAGGAGTGGATAGACAAGGCAAAGTTGATAAGGTGTCCGGCTCCCTCCCGGAGACCACGCCCGGATCCCATGTTGACCAAGATGTTGAAGGTCGCGCCTTTTGAAGAAGGCGAAGGGAGGAGCGGGGGAGCAACTGCCTCTGTGAAGGAGGCTATCAAGGAAGGAGGGATTAAGAGTCCCACCTTCCGAGGAGAGAAGAGGACCGCTTCAGAAGATCCGGAGGTCAAGGCCTCAAAGAAAGGAAGGGAATGTTCGGCGGAGAGTCCGGCGCTGGGAAGTAACCCAGCCGCATTATTTCCCCAAGGGGATCAGCCCTCCAGCGAGCCGTAAGTAGAAAGAAGGAGTCTTGTAAATAAAGAGCATCCATGTATTTATTTATGAAGATAACCGAAATCGTACCTTGTAGTTCGGACCTCAGCCCTTCTCAGCAGAGCTCGTCTTCGGGGGATCTTCTCCCGGAGATGATGGAGAGCGAAACGCCTCCACCTGTCGCACCCTCATGTGAAGCGAACGACCCGGAGGTGTCGTCGCAGAGGGTTCCCCCAAGTCCGGCGGGGGCGGAAGGTCCGGCGCCGAGTGGTGTGCGGTCGGAGGAGCTGAAGGATTTGCTCGGGCGAGCAGCTATCTCCGAAGATCACCGTGCTCTAATGGGTCTGGTGATTGAAAGGATTGCATCCGCAGAGAGCGGATTGCATGAAGCCGTCAGAAGCTTACTGACGGGGTTTGAGGTACGCAAAAAAAATAATGTACCTTCTAACAGTTATGCATATAAAATGCGCCATGTATAGATAGTAGCCCCTGAGACTCGGTATGTTGTCAAAATTGACGACGTGCCGAGGATCAAATTCTCAATTTTAACATATCGCCACTCCTAAACAGGTGGCGGGGCGTCCGGAGGCCAGCCGGACTGATGAATATGCCGAACTAAAGCGGCAGCTTGGTGAGGCGGATGCGGACATCGCGCTGGTCAATAAACGGTTTGACGAGTCACAAGGTATGCGACTTCTATGCGGACACCTAGTAAGGGAGCTTGACGCCCATGTCTTACTGTTTGTATGCTTAATGTAGATGGTGCCGCTGCTGTTGAGGAGCTGCGGGTAGAACTCGCCCGAGCGAAAGAGCAAGCCAGGAGTAGTAATGCGGCCGCTTTAAAGGCGGCCGAAGAGCTAGAAGCTGAACGGGCTGCTCACTGCCGAAGCAAAGAGGAGATGGCCGATGTGGCCAAAAAGTTAAGGAATACTACCGATCGCTGCGAGTTTCTTGAAAAAGAGCGTCAAGCGGAACAAGAGGGCCTAAAGAAGGCCTCCGCCGAATCCAAGAATGCCCAATCGGCATTGAGAGCTGCCAAGGAAGAGCTGAGTCAGGCCAGGGCAATTGCGGCTGGAAAACCGTTTCTGCCGCGGAGGAAATATACAGATCCAAAGTATGCTCAGTTGGATAAATTGTGGAGTTCAGAGGATGCTTATCTGGATTTGGCGGCGAGCACTGTGGACGCGGTTGAGCACTTCCGGGGCCAGAAGGGGCACAGAAGGGAAGAGCTATATTGGTCGCAATTCCATAGTCCGGAGCGTCCTCTGCCGCTGACCGATCGGTTGGCCGAATGGGCCGAGCTGAATCAATTGTCCGGATTCGCCATGAAGCATGTCTTGACTCACTTGTGGCCGGACGGACCCCAGTCGAAGAGCTATTTTGGTTTAGTGCAGCAGTTTCTTGGAGCGGTGCCGCGTATCGATGCGATGAAGCGATCGGCATGTATTGAGGGAGCGCGGATGGCTCTTGCCCGTGTCAAGACATACTGGGCAGAGATGAAGGCCAGCGACGCGTTGCCTCCGAGGATTGAGACAGAGGTCAGTACACGCCGAGCAGTACTTTGAAGAAGTCCTGCGGGCGCTTCGTTTAATAGAGATGTAGTGCTTTCGAAGGATATTATGTTTGAATGACATGTATGATTTGTGAAAACGATGTTTCAATGTAATATAAGTGCTTTTTATACTTGTGCGTTCAAGTAGTAAACTACTCCTGGCGGCCGTTTATGTATATGCGTATATAACTGAAAGATGGCAGTCCTTGGTTTAGCCCCATTTCACGCATAGTGCGGGGGTGTTTGCAAAAAAGCGCTTTTTCACATTTAATCCAACGTCTTGGTCCTATTAAGGAGGTGATAGCGTAGCAAACCAAGCAACCGGACTATAATGCTTTATCACTTTCACTTAGCCATAGGAGTTCGAGGGTGGGGCTACTATATAGCCCCTGGGGGCGCCGCACTCTCACGAATTCGAGTGCGTATGTGCACGACCGAAAACCGGTCCTTCGTTAATGCGGAGGAATTCTAAACATTCCTGTGAGTCATCGGTGGTTGACCAGTCTCTCGCTATATCATGCCAGTCGGTTTGGCTTTCTCTCTTTGAGGTGCTTTCGCTTGCGGCGAATCGAGGCTGTCGCGATGTAGTTCTCCTGGTGCCGCGTTAGCCGTGAAAGCGGAGCGTAAGGCAGCAAATCACAGGAGCCGGGCAACCTAACATTTGACCAAAGACATGATTCGGAGCTGATGCATATAAGGCCTAACTTTCGAGACGCCGAATACTCCCTAAGGTATTCGGTCTTTATGAAAATGGGCAAAATAATGCCCTAAGCCCCTTGTGTCAGTG
Source organism: Aegilops bicornis (assembly GCA_021605145.1). Taxonomy (NCBI): domain Eukaryota; kingdom Viridiplantae; phylum Streptophyta; class Magnoliopsida; order Poales; family Poaceae; genus Aegilops; species Aegilops bicornis. The sequence goes on from CM038670.1 coordinate 346,791,116, forward strand.
CACGCATAAAAAATTCTGGTGCGGCCAATGCCAAAGCACCAGCCTCCTCCTCGGTTATATTAAGGAACTGGGGAATGTATATCAACAAGAGGCGGTGAAAAAAGGTTTACGCAGGGTCTTAATCTGAAAAGAATCCTTGCAACGGGTCCCTGCTGCACGTCTGCGCCTGTGTCTCCGTTGGGCCGTATCCTGGACGGGTGTAGCACGTTGTTCATCTATAAAAGAGAGGAACTTAGTTTGAAAAGAAAAAGGATCGTGCGAAAGATGTACTTAATATTAAATGAACAGAGTACGGTTCGAAGAATAAAATTGAGCTCTATTTTCTCTTGTTGCACATGCATGTAGCCCCTCATATGGGGGCGTGCCGCTAGTAGGCGCCGGACTGGTCAAGCCGTGTCCGGGGTTTGAATGACCAATTTCAGGTTCTTTGCCTAGTGGAGCCGGATAGCTGTGGAGTTGTCGATGTCGTCTCCCCTTCTTCCGTGCTCGAGTAACACTTAATACTTCCTTTTAACGAGATGATGCCGCGTGGACCGGGCATTTTAAGTGTTAGAGATGCGTAATGCGGTATTGCGTTAAAGCGGGCGAAAGCTTCGCGTCCCAATAGTGCTTGATGGCTACTTTTAAACAGGGCGACATGGAAGAGTAGCCTTTCGCGACGGAAGTTGTCGGATGAACCAAACACAACTTCTAGCAGTATGGAGCCCGTGCAGAGGGCGTATGGTCGGGCGATACTCCTTTAAAGGAGGTGTTGCTACTGGCGAATTTTGGTTGGGTTTATCCCCATCCTGCGGATTGTGTCACGATATATCAGGTTTATGTCATCGCCGCCATCCATGAGGACATGTGTAAATTGGAATCCGTCGATTATAGGATCCAATATTATGGCAGTCCATCCTGCGTTCGGATATTTTGGAATAGTCACGATGGTCGAAGGTGATTGGTTTTGACAACCAATGTGCGGCGCGCCTTTTAGTGGGCGCCGCTCTGTTTTTCCCTTTGATCACGTGAAGTGAGTTTACTGTTTTAACCTTTTGTGGGAAATTCTTTTGTTTTCCGGGGCTCTGTTTGCGGTGCTCGTCATCATTTTCCCTTGGTGTGTCGAGCCCCTTGTGTTCGGCGTTAAGTCAGCCGGACTGCTTGAAGACCCAACAATCTCTGTGGGTATGGTTTGCAGGCTTCCCGGAGGTACCATGTATTTGACATAGTCTATCCAGAATCTAGTTTAGGTTGGATAGCTCGTCACTGTTATCCTTTAAGGGCAGTGTTTTGTTGTTCGGCCGAGAGCTTTTGAATCCGGCGTTGACCGCCGTACTATTTGGGCTATTTTCTTTATTCCGGCGCTGATCTTTTCTGCGTCGTGATTTCCATTTCCATCCCTTGTTTGAATGTACTTGGGTCATGGTATCGCATCTAGCCAGCTTGACTGTCCTCTCCAGCATAAAAGCGGGTCATGAGCCTTGTTAATGCGGCCATTGTTCTTGGCTTTTCTTTGCCGAGGTGTCTGGCGAGCCATTCGTCTCGGACGTTGTGTTTGAAAGCTGCTAAGGCTTGGCGTCCGGACGATCGACTATTTGGTTCTTTTAGTAAGGAACCTGTTCCAGAATTTCGGGCTGACTCTCCGGGCTGTTGAGTTATGTGACTTAGATCGTGCGCATCCGGAGGGCGGACATAAGTCCTCAAAATTTGCCGGAATGCGCCCTCGAGCTCTCCCCAGCTTCCAATGGTATTTTCGGGAGGCTTTTAAGCCAGTGCCGAGCTGGCCCTTTGAGTTTAAGGGTAAGTATTTTTATGGTGTGGAGATCGTCTCCTCTAGCCATGTGTATGTGGAGGATGTAATCCTCGATCCGAACTCGTGGTCTGCATTGTTCCGTCGTATGCCTCTATGTTTACGGGTTTGAATGCCGCTGGAAATTCATGATCCAGCACCTCATCGGTGAAACATAGGGGGTGTGCGGCACCCCTATATTTGGGTGTGCCGTGATCTTCGGAAATTTGGCGTATTGCATTGCTTTGACGAGCCTGCTTTCTTGGCCCATAGATGGACCTAACTGGGCCATCCTCTTGATGTGAATCCTTATGCGGATCGCATATTGGCTTGTGTGCGGCGCCTTTCACCGCTCTCTCTTCGCTGTGGGGTCGTCCATCCGACCGGGTGGCCTTCTTATTTTTTAATTGTGGGGGCTCTAAGGCCTCCTCGTCGAATTCGGGCAGTAGCTTTCTTTTCGGGTAGCTCTTTGTTCGGCGACTGTCGCCGTACTTGTCTGCGGCGCTGAATATTTTGCTCCATCTGATCTTGAGTGCATCTTCCGCTGTTTTGAGCTTCCGCTTTTGCTTTTTCAGGCTACGCGCAGTGGCGACGAGCCTTTTTTGGAGGTTATTTTGCTCCAATGGTTTGTCCGGCGTGAGGTCGTCCGGACTGTTGTCTTCGCCGAGGACAGATTGTTTATCCAAGTTGTCTTGTTCGGACTATTGCTCGATAGCTTGTTCGTTGGCCACCAGTTTGCCCTGCTCTATGGCTGGGTCTTTGTTGAGGCGGGACTTTGTTCGGCGTTTACGTTGCCGTTTTGACTGCTTTTCGAGGGATTTATCCTTCATAGCGTCCCGTTGTTCCTCGTCTTCATTTCCTTTAGGTGTATCCACCATGTATACATCATGGGATGAGGTTGTCCTGCGTCCTATAGGTGTTGGTTCATTGTTGTCTCCTACATCGTCGTCCATACCGTCGATGTATTCGGAGTCAAAATCGAGCACGTCGTGTAAGCTTACGGCAGTGGCTATGAAGTGGGTGGTGGGTGGGCTTTGAATTTCTTCGTCGTCCACATCCCAACCATCCTGACCGCAGTCCGGCCAGGGCTCTCCGGATAAAGAGAGAGACTTTAGTGAATTCAGGATGTCGCCAAAGGGCGAGTGTTGAAAGATGTCCGCGGCCGTGAACTCCATAATGGGCGCCCGATCGAATTTGATTGGCAAGGGCGCGGAGGATTCGGAGTCCGGAGAGGAGTCCGGCACCCTGGAGTCGAGGTCTTCGCAAAGGACAGGGATGGAGTTCGGCTCGATCGCCGTAGAGATTAAAGCCCCCGAGGCGGTGTCCAACCACTCGTCCTCGATCGGGGAATCCGACTCCGGATTAAGGGTCGGAGCGGATTCTGGTGCGGCCTCCAGGGCACTGTTCGGCTGCAGAGCTGGATCATGCCCATCGAGACAGTGCGGCCCGCTCGGCTGCGGCTCGAATCTGTCAAAGATCATGTCTCCATGGATATCGGCCGTGTAGTTTAAACTTCCAAATCTGACCAGACGGCCAGGGGCGTAGCTTTCGATCTGCTCCAGATGGCCAAGCGAATTGGCCCGCTGTGCAAAGCCGCCGAATACGAAGATCTGTCCGGGGAGAAAGGTCTCACCCTGGACTGCGTCGTTGTTGATGATCAAAGGAGCCATCGGGCCTATCGGTGACGACAGAGAGGAACTCTCGATGAAAGCACCAATGTCGGTGTCAAAACCGGCGGATCTCAGGTAGGGGGTCCCGAACTGTGTGTCTAGGCGGATGGTAACAGGAGACAAGGGACACGATGTTTTACCCAGGTTCGGGCCCTCTTGATGGAGGTAAAACCCTACGTCCTGCTTGATTAATATTGATGATGTGTGTTACAAAAGTGGATCTACCACGAGATCAAAGAGGCTAAACACTAGAAGCTAGCCTATGGTATGATTGTTGTTCGTCCTACGGACTAAAACCCTCCGGTTTATATAGACACCGAATAGGGTTAGGGTTAGACAGAGTCGGTTACAAAGGTAGGAGATCTACATATCCGTATCGCCAAGCTTGCCTTCCACGCCAAGGAAAGTCCCATCCGGACACGGGATGAAGTCTTTAATCTTGTATCTTCATAGTCTTGGAGTCCGGCCGATGATGATAGTTCGGCTATCCGGACACCCCCTAGTCCGGAACTCCCTCAGCAGTGTTCAAGGCCGGCTCCTCCGCCCCCGAGGGTCGGGGGAGTACCTTCTACCCGTTCTTCGCGAGCGCCATCATTGCTGGTCTGGTGCCTCCCTTCTCTGAGTTCTTCTTCTCCGTCCTCCGTCACTATAACATCCAAGCTCTGCACCTCCATCCCAACTCCGTCCTTCTTCTGGCAATCTTCGCCTACTATTGTGAGGCCCATGTTGGGGTGAAGCCCTCGGTGGCCTTTGCGCGCCACTACTTCTTCCTCCGAGCCTCCCGTGGTTCCGCCTCATGAGCTGCGACCTTAAATGCAGACACGGTGGAGCCATCGCTATTTCAAACCACAGGAAGCGGATTGAGGGCTTCAGAGCAAGTGGGTCTTGGTGGATGCTGGGCGAATCCACCCTCGGCTGATCCTGCCCACGGAGCCCGCCGAGAGCTCCGACGAATGTTCCCGAGCGAAGCTTCGGGATCCCCGCGCGAAGCTGGTGCTGGAGAAGATGGATGCAGATCTGAAGCCGGCCGACGCGGCGACGGCGAGACTGACCGGTGCGTCGCTGCTGAGGGAGTTCCTGGAGCACCAACTGGTTCCGCTTCGCCAGTACTCGCTTCCGATGTGAAGGCCTCACCTGAGCCCCGTGGCCCTGGCCGGTGAGGATCTGGCGATGGTCCTCCAGTCCTTGGTTGGGGGCGATGTGGCGAGACCGGAGGGCGCCCCCGCGCCCCTGTTCCTTCGCGAGGATTGGGAGCAGGTTGTGGGGTCCATGCCCGCCTTCAACGGGGACGGGCTCATGCCCGCGGAGGCTCCGGAGGACCTGGTGGACGTGTCCTCTTCCGACTCTGGCGAAGAGGTGGAGGAAAGGGAGCCAGGAGAGGGGGTTGATTCGGGGGCAGAGTCAAGGGCTCCTTCCCTGCGGCGCAGGCCCCACGTTCTCCGCCTCCCCGAGAGTGACGACGATGAGGATGAGGGTGAGTGGGGAGGCAGAAGCCTGCCCTCGATCCCGAAGAAGGACCGGACTGGGTTGGTCCCCCGCGGGTCCGCCCCGGCCCCGGGGCGGTCCGTAGACGCGTCTCCTGCTCCTGGTCCCCTTGAAGCTAATCCCTGCAGCCGGCTCTCGGGCTTCAAGTATGGCCGGAGGCTGCTCGAGTCCACCAGCAACGACCTGTAAGTGTCTGCTTCCCGTCTTGATTATTGCTCTGTTGACGAGGTCTGATGTCCATGTTCTTCGGCCAGGCCGGGCGCCGCATGCCAAGAAGCTGAAGGGGGCCTCGAGGCCCCATCCATGGCGGTGCCTCTTCCGAAAAAGAAGATGATCCCGACGCTTGAGCCTCTCCTGCCCGGGCGTCCTCGCGAGGCACAGCCTGAGCCCGTAGAAGCTGACTCAGCCCCTTGGTCCAGCGACCTCCAAGGTGCCTTGCTTGGCGCGCTGCCTCCACTGTTGTTGTGGCGCCACTGGTTCCGCCTCGGCGCAGGTGGCTACACCGCCGCCATCTCCTCCTACTCCACCAATCGCGGTCTCTCCGACTCCTCCCACGGTCTCGATCGTGGCCGCCGCTGAACTGGACCGGCTGCGGCAGGATCTTCTGGGCGCCGACCCTCGCTTGGTGGCCGGGCGCTTGGAGCTGGCCTCCGGCTGGATTCGCGCCGACGCTTCAATTCGGGCGGCGCTGGTCCAGGCCTCGACGGCTTGCGATGAGGAGAAGCAGGCTGCTCGTGAGGCGAAGCTAGCCCGCAACGCTGCCCTCGGGGAGGCAGCCAGCATCCAAGGTCGCTGTGAGACGCTGGAGGGCGAGCTGAAGGGCCTGCAGAACCAGCTCGCCGAGGAGGCCCGCCTCCGCCAGGAGCAGGAGGAAAGCATGAAGGCTCGCGAGGCGGCCGCCAAGGACCGGGAGGCCAAGCTGAAGAAGCGTCGTGACCGCCTTGACGCGCTGGAGCAGGAACTGGAGGAGAGGAAGGTCGAGCTGGACGCCAAGGCGCGGGTTCTTGCCGAAGATCGCGTGGCCTTCATGGATATGGAGGTGAAGGCTCGCGCCTTGCTGAGGGAGCTTTATGATAGCGGCCTGGAGAGCCCACTGGCCGGCGCAGAGGACGGCCCCACCAAGCTGCTTCCCTTCCTGATTCGTGCTCTTGAAGATGTCTCCCTTGGTCTTGGCCCCACAGCTGAGGCCGAGGCGCTGTGGTCTCGCCTTTCTCGCAGCAATCGACGCTGGATCCTCACCCCACATCTAGCTTCGCGATCCCAGCGTCTACATGGACAGCTCTTTGGAGCCGGCAAGCGGCGAGCATGCAGCTGCCATCGCCGAGGCTGTGAAGGGTCGCGTGGAGGCTCTGTTGGGAAGTTCAGGCGTTCAGCACCAAGCCGGGCAGGCGCTGCCGGCCCTGCTACTTCACGAGGCGAGCCCACTCCGCGCTGCTCCACCGCTGAAAAGTGACTCCGTTGTGGCTCCTGTCTTGCTTTTAATTCCTGCACATGTATCATGCCTCGGGGAGGCGTTTAGACTTGCGTTTGGTATTGAGATAACAGTGTGGACTGTAATATTTGCTTTTGAATTCCTTGAAATTTGTGCTTCCTACTTGTTTATGTTCTCACTTGGCCGAGCCATTGCTTGCTTGCTCTACCTCAGCCGCCGTTAGCCCCGACCGGAAACCAGGGGCCAGGACCAAGGAGTGAGGGGCTATGTGACAAGTTAGGCTCTGAGTCACGATGCTCGGGAGTCCCCTTGGCGCATTTAACAGCAAGTAGGGAGGTGAGACGCGGGCGGACCCACCGTTTCACGCTGCAGAGCCCGGCCCGCGCATACCTCAACCGCCGTTAGCCTTTCGGAACTAAGGGGTGAGGGGCTACGTGACCAGTTAGGCTCTGAGTCGTGATGCTCGAGAGTCCCCTTACGCTCAAACGACATGCGTGCCTTGGCTCCGCCGGGAGTGACGTCTGACGAACCAGCGCGAGGGCTCGGCTGGGTGGCGGCGTCTGGGCGTGACTCAGGCGCAGCCCGTGCAGCCCAGCCCTCGCTGGGCGCCCCGAGGAGGCGTTGCGGCGACGAGGCCAGACATCGAGCTCTAGGCTCCCCGAGGTTGATGCGACTCGGAGGCCACCTCGATTGTTTATCACCAGCGCTTGAGACATAGCGCTTGCGCATGCGACGGTATAGCCGCTCCTCGGCGGTGTCGTCGACCAGCGGAGCATGGTGCTTCCATCGAACGTGGGAGGGCTCCCCTCGGGAGGAGCAGGCGTGCTCTAGCCCCACCACGACACGTGGCTGTACGGTAGGGCTGGACGAGGGTGTATCTGGGCACCCATGAGCCAGTAGCAGGACTCACGAGGCCCTACCTCAAGGCGGGTTGCGCTGGCTCTGGAGCCTTATCTTCGAGTGTGTTCCTGCAAATTTGGCGGATGCCGGTGCTCTCGTCTTCGGTCCCGGCTCTTGGGCTGGTCTCACCGTCGGCCGGCAAGCCAGGTCGCGATGCCATGGACAAGACCAAAGGGTGAGGGCCGGAGAGCGGTAGGAGCCACGAGTCGTGATGCTCAGGCACCCCCTTTAACGCTGCATAAGCCAGGTTAGATGACGCAACTCACGTCCTCGGGTCCCGGCTCTCGGGCTGGTCTCGGCCGTCTGGCAAGCCAGGTCGCGATGCCATGGACAAGACGAGAGGGTGAGGGCGGAGAGCAGTAGGACCCCTGAGTCGCGATTCTCGTGCACCCCCTTTAACGCTGCAAAGCTGGGTCGACGCAACAACTCGTCCTCGTGTCCCGGCTCTCGGGCTGGTCTCACCGTCGGCCGGCAAGCCAGGTGTCGCGATGCCATGGACAAGACCAGAGGGTGAGGGCCGGAGAGCCGGTAGGAGCCCTGAGTCGCGATGCTCAGGCACCCCCCCTTTAACGCGCAAGCTGGATTGGATGATGAAACTCTACGTCCTCGGATCCCGGCTCTCGGGATGGTCTCAGCCGTCGCTGGCAACCTAGGTCGCGATGCCATGGGCAAGACCAGTGGGTTTGGGCCGAAGAGCCGGTAGGAGCCCTGAGTCGCGATGCACAGGCACCCCCCCTTTGACGTGCAAGATTTCGCCACCCAGGAAGAGGCACCAAATAACAAGCATGGTGGTACGAGAGCATAATCCTAAGGAAAATGCATGAAGGATACATGCCGCTGGGACTGGCCCGAGCGGCTTGGGGATGATGCAGCCCGAAGGGCGCCCCCAACAGGATAAGCTAAAGACATGAAATAAAAGGGATACATGCCGCAGGGATGGATTCCACGTGACTCGGGAATAATGCGGCCCTGAAGGCGCTCCCAGCCGGAAATTAAACTTAAAGATGTCACCTGGTGATGTTGGGGATGAAGGGTTATTGATGTAGCGGACTCGGTGGGCTGCGGGAGGCTCCGGAGGCGCCGACGGCTCCTCATGGGCCATCTCCATATCCGCCAGGGCTGCGGTGTGCTTGACCTCTTGAGCCTCCAGGATGGTCCTCATGAGACGCTGGTGCGCAGCAGCCGCGTTTGGCCAGATGCAGGTGATCTACGTCTTCGGGTCCCGGCTCTCGGGCTGGTCACAGCCGTCGCTGGCAAGCCAGGTCGCGATACCATGGACAAGACCAGAGGGTGAGGGCCGGAGAGCCGGTAGGAGCCCTGAGTCACGATGCTCAGGCACCCCCCCTTTAACGCGCAAGCTAGGTTAGATGACGCAACTCTACGTCCTCGGGTCCTGGCTCTCGGGCTGGTCTCAGCCATCGCTGGCAAGCCAGGTCGCGATGCCATGGACAAGACGAGAGGTTGAGGTCCGGAGAGCCGGTAGGACCCCTGAATCGCGATGCTCAGGCACCTCCCTTAAACGCTGGCATAAGCTGGGCCGACGCAGCAACTCTCGTCCTCGGGTCCCGGCTCGGGCTGGTCTCGGCCATCGGGCAAGCCGTGTCGCGATGCCATGGACAAGACCAGAGGGTGAGGGCGGAGAGCCGGTAGGAGCCCTGAGTCGTGATGCTCAGGCACCCCCCCTTTAACGCGCAAGCTGGATTGGATGATGAAACCCTATGTCCTCGGATCCCGGCTCTCGGGTTGGTCTCAGCCGTCGATGGCAAGCCAGGTCGCGATGCCATGGGCAAGACCAGACGGTGAGGGCCGGAGAGCCGGTAGGAGCCCTGAGTCGCGATGCTCAGGCACCCCCCCTTTAACGTGCAAGATTTCGCCACCCAGGAAGAGGCACCAAATAACAAGCATGGTGGAACGAGAGCATAATCCTAAGGAAAACGCATGAAGGATACATGCCCCTGGGACTGGCTCGAGCGGCTTGGGGATGATGCAGCCCGAGGGGCGCCCCCAACAGGATAAGCTAAAGACATGAAATAAAAGGGATACATGTCGCAGGGACGGACCCACGCGGCCTGGGAATAATGCGGCCCTGAAGGCGCTCCCAGCCGGAAATAAAACTTAAAGATGTCACCTGGTGATGTTGGGGATGAAGGGTTATTGATGTAGCAGACTCGGTGGGCTGCGGGAGGCTCCGGAGGCGCCGGCGGCTCCTCATGGGCCATCTCCATCTCCGACAGGGCTGCGGCGTGCCTGGCCTCTTGAGCCTCCAGGATGGTCCTCATATGACGCTGGTGCGCAGCAGCCGCATTTGGCAGGCCATAAGGCATGCGTACGTAGCTGTGGGGCGGACCCTCGCAACGTCCCACTCGCGAGGGCCAGAGGCGCTCCTGAGATGCGGCTCGGTTGAGCCCTGGTATGTCGATGCAGACGCGCAGCCTGACGAGGGGGGCCACAGCGGGTAGGCGGCGGCTGCCCCTCATGACCCTTGACTCCTGTAGGTCCTGAATGGCCTTGCTGATGAACTCTTGAGGGTTCTGTCCTCCTGGTCTTGCTCCTGCTTGCGGGAAACGTGCTTCGAAACACGCCTCCACGTGGTGCCCAAGCGCCTCCCTCGAGACCTTGGCGAGGTCGGTGGCCCTCCAGGGGAGAGCCCCGAGCCCTTCCTGAGGAGGGCGTCGGGCACGCTTTCCTATGCGATGGAAGGAGGCTCCCCCTGGCCGGTCACAGACCCCGAGGGGCTGTCTCTTGAAGAGCCGGGCTGGTCGATGTCTTCTTCTTCTTGGGTGCTGCCTCGGGAGGCACCTCGCTGCCGTGGTCTGGATCTTCCAGGTGATGCGGCTGAAAAGCTTCGCTCAGTGGAGCACATCTGCATCTCTCTTCACAGGGCACCGTGATGACCCCGCCGCTTCGGCATCTTGAGGATGTTGTAGCCGTGGTGGGTTACGGCCATGAATTTGGCCAACGCTGGGTACCCGAGGATGGCGTTGTACGGCAAAGTAATGTGAGCGACGTCGAAGTCGATGAGCTCGGTGTGGTAGTTGTCGCGGGCCCGAAGGTGGCGGAAGGCGGACCTGCCCAATCGGGACCGTGGAGCCGTCGGTGACTCGGAGAAGGGCTTGGTTACTGAAGCTGGTATAAAGGCACTTGAAGATTGTTGAATGTCTCCACGGACAGGACGTTGAGCCCTGCTCCGCCGTCGATGAGGGTCTTGGTGACTAGCACATTGCTGATGATTGGGGAGCAAAGCATCGGAAGAACTCCGGCTGTGGCTGCGCACTTTAGCTGATCCGCTGAGCTGAACGTGATGGCGCACGCCGACCACCTGAGAGGGCGCGTGGACTCGAGCTTGGGGAGGACTGCATTCACTTCATGGGCGTACTGCTTGAAGATGCGGTGAGAGGCTGGGGCTTGAGCTCCGCCCAGGATGCAGGCGATCGCCTGCGCGCTTCCTGAAGCCCCCAGCCCTCGTCCCCGATGACGGTCTTCGACTCTCCTTGGTGGCGGCGGCAGCGGAGGGAGGCTGCGTTCCCTTGCGGGACGATCCTCACGAGGCTGATCCTCCAGCCCCCCTCGCGAGGTGGGTCTTGCCAGCCGGTCCTCGCGAGGTTGGTCGCGCCACCCTTGGCGCGGGCCGCGGTCTTCCCAAAGGCCCCGCATTCCTTCCTCCTCCTCGGTCATAGCCCGGTCGCTGCGCTGGCGTCTGCCGGCTCTTCCGCCAGCACGGCCCGAGCTCTTGACATTCATTGGTGTTGTGGGTGTGGAGGTCGTGGTACACGCAGCATGCAAGGCTGCCCTTAGAGGACTCGGGCTGATCTCTGCCTCGCTTGGTGCGGTTCGGCCCGCGAGCACGGCAGCCCCTGCGCTTCACGTCCTTCTCCTTGGACTTCTTCTCTCGGGATCCGCGGCAGGCTCGAGGAGGGAGAGGCGCCCTCCTCAGCCCTGGCGCGCACTTGGTCGCCAAGTTGAACAGCTCCAAGGAGGTGCATAGATCTTCATGCATCGCCAGCTCCTCCTTCATCTTGACGTCGCGCACGCCGTCGGAGAAGGCAGAGATGATGGCCTCCTCCGTTACCCTGGGGATCTTGAGGCGCGCGTTGTTGAAGCGTTGAATGTACTTTTGCAGAGTTTCCCCTGGATGCTGCTTGATCCGGCGCATGTCGCTCACGGGGGGTGGCCGGTCGCGAGTACCTTGGAAGTTGGCGATGAAGCGGGTGCCGATCTCGGCCCAGGAAAAGATCGTGCTTGGGGCCAGATTCAGGAGCTAGGTGCGGGCTCCGTCCTTGAGCGCCATGGGAAACCAGTTTTCCATGACCCTTTCGTCCCTATTGGCAGCCTTGATGCCCAGCTCGTAGAGCTGGAGGAACTACGTTGGGTCAGCCGTGCCGTTGTAGCGAGGACGCACGTCTGGCTTGAACTTGGCGGGCCGCGCGACGCTGCGCAGCTCGGTGGTGAAGGCGCGGCAGCCCGCCGTGGCCGCGGGGGGCCTCGGACGGCAGAGAGCTTGGTCTTGCAGGCCTCCCTGCGCCGTGGCTGGGGGCAGCGCAGGGTCTTGACGTGCTGGAGCGGGGAGCGCTCGGGCAGCTTCTTGCGGGCGAGGAACTTCTTGGCAGCTCTGCTCTTGCCGTGCGGCGCTGGCGGAAGCAGGTTCCGCCAGGGCCGCGCGCCTTGGGGCCAGGGCGCCGTCTTGAGGAGGAGGCGGCTGAGGCGCCCCGGGAGCTTCATCGCCCGCGCGGGGCGGGGTGCGGTGCAGCGAGACGGACGGCGCGTCGCCTCCGCAGCGTGGGCGAGCTTCGGCGACGCGGTCGAGCCATTCTTCGAGACGCTGCCGACGGGCGGTAGCGCATGAGCTCGTTGGCCGCGATGAGTGCACCTCGGGCCTCCATGGCCGCGCGGGGCGCGCGCGACGAAGAACCCGCGGGAGTGAGCGAAGGCGTGGCGGTGCGGCCGTCCCGCTCATGGACGGGTGCTGGGATGACGCTTGCTGCTCGTTCCCTGCTGGGCCGGTGGCGGCGTTGACGGCAGGTGACGGGGAACGACGAGGACGCCCGCCGACGGGAGCCGTCTGGGCGACATGGGAGGCGAGGGCGGCTCGAGGCGCGCGGGCAGCAGCGTCGACATGGTTGCGGTGGTCGAGGAAGAACGAGGCGACGAAAAGCAGATTCCGGCGCACTCCTACCGGGCGCGCCAAATGTCGGATTCGGGTTCCGCAGAGACCATTGAGGTTCGAACTACGGGGTGCGCGGAGATCCAACCTCCACCGTCCGTACACTCGCCCGAATCGCAGGGACCTAAACTACTAGCAAGAACAGCACAACAGACGCAAGATTTATACTAGTTCGGTCCACCGTTGTGGTGTAATACCCTACTCTAGTTTGTCGTGTGGTGGATTGCCTCTTGGGCTGATGAAGAACAGTACAGGGAAGAACAGCCTCGCGAGGGTCTGTTCTTGGTGGGTGTGATGAACTGCTAAGTGGTGTCCCGTCGCTCTAGCTTGAGGATCGGGCCTCTATCTCTCTCTCTGGATTCCAATTGCCGGATCCTCCTCTCCGTCCCCCTCTACCATGGTGGCTAGCTCTACTTATATAGACGAAGGCCCTGGGCCTCTTCCCAAATATTGAGCGGGAAGGGCGCCAACAATTGGCCATTTTGAAGGGGAACAGCGGGTACACTTATCCTGACTAAAGTTGGTCCTCGCTCGCCAAAGGCTCTGGTGATGACGCCGCTTGGGCTCCACGATGACTCCCTTCCAGCCGTTGGGGCTGGTCTTGGTCTTGTTGCACCGAAACGGATGCCTTTGCTTGATGCTCTCGCCTGCGCTTGCTCCCTTTGCACCAAAGAGGAAAGGAGGACGTTGCGCGGCTGGCGCCCGACTGGCGCCCTTGGTCGTCATGGCTTGCGTCATGGGCACCTCGCGAGGTACCGTCCCTTGAACTCTCCGCCTCCTCATGAGCCAGCCTGACGAGGCCGCGCCTGAGGAAGCTCCTGGTCGTCCGCCCCACGAGGCTTGGCCCCTCGCGAGGGTCTTGAGCTTGCGTTGATGAAGATGGGCTGTCCTGGGCCTCCTTTGAGCCACGTCGCAGGCCGCAGGCAGGCAAGTCCGGGGACCCCCGATCCCAGAACGCCGACAGATTTATCCTTCTTTGGTACCATCACCAGGTTTGCTAGCCAGTCCGGATGTTTTATATCTCTGATGAATCCGGCTTCCAAAAGTTTGGCTAGCTCCTCTCCCATGGCCTGTCTCTTGGGTTCGGAAAATCACCGAAGAGCTTGTTTGACTGGCTTGAATCCTTTTAGGATATTTAGGCTGTGCTCGGCCAGCTGACGTGGGATTCCTGGCATGTCTGAAGGGTGCCAGGCAAAGATGTCCCCGTTTTCTTGTAGAAATTCTCGTGGTCTTGGCGTCTACATCAGGGTTTAATTGTGCCCCAATGGAGGCCGTCTTTGCAAGGTCCGTTGGGTGGACTTGGAATTGGACTATTTCATCCGCTGGTTTAAAAGAGGTGGACTTGGATCTTTTATCAAGTATCACATCGTCCTTGTTCACCGTGGAGCACATCACGGTGAGTTCCTCGGCCGCTAGGGCTTCGGATAGTGCCTCGAGGGCTAGTGCGGCTGTCTTGTTTTCGGCGTGGAGTACTATGTTCGGATCACTAGCGAGAGTGATGATTCCGTTAGGTCCGGGCATTTTAAGCTTCATGTACCCATAATGGGGTATAGCTTGAAAAATTGTGAATGCCTCTCGTCCTAATAAAGCATGATATCCACTGTTGAACGGGGCCACTTGAAATGTGACCTCCTCGGACCTGTAATTGTCCGGCGAGCCGAACACTATGTCCAGCGTGATTTTTCCTGTGCAGCATGCTTCCCGGCTGGGGATTATTCCTCTAAAGGTTGTGCTGCTTCGCTCAATGCGGTTCCAGTCTATTTCCATTTTTCGGAGGGTTTCCTCATAGATGAGGTTTAGTCCGCTGCCGCCATCCATGAGTACCTTAGTAAGGCGAAGCCGTCCACTATCGGGCTGAGGACCAATGCGGCTGGTGCCTGGGCAGTTCGGAATTTAGGTTCGTCACTGGCATTAAAGGTAATAGCCGTGTCACTCCATGGATTTATTGTTGCTACTTGGTAGACTTCGGCAAGGTTGCGGAGTGTTCGTTGCATGTTATTTGATGTGAAAGTCTCAAAGACTGTTAACACCGTACTGGTGTTGCTGGGCTGGGATTCTGAAGCTAGAAGCTCTTCGCCACTTTTGGCCACCTGCCGTAGTATCCAACATGCTCGAAGGCTATGAGTTGGAGTGGCGCCCTACGTGCTATGAATTTTGCGAGGTCCGTTTAGCCAAACCTCCAAAGACGGTTCCGTACCCTTTAGGGGGTTTTGGTTTTTTGGTATTTAACCCAGGTGCTTGATAATGATGCACCCTTTTGTTTCGGACTAGGGATGTATTCGGGGCCGGATTATCCCAAAATTTACTTTCGGCTTTGCAGGCGCTCTCCATCGCACAGTACATTTGTACTATGGTCACCAAGTTAGCAAAGCGTGTAATTTCGCGACAATTTATGGCGTTTAGGATTCCCTTGTCCGTGCAATTATTGCAGAAGATTGGGGTTGCGTCCTCTTGTCGGCAGTCCTTTATCCTGTTCATAACCAGGAGGAATCGCCCGATAATGATGTCTTCGCTTCAGCGGGCTCTTGCCAAGTTCGAGAGAGATCGCTAATGTTTGGGTGGGCGGGTGGCACTAAATCCGGAATTCCGTCCAATTTAGGACTCAAGGGCCGGGAAGTTTCCGAACTCGGAAGCTTGGATTTTTTAGTGCTATCCAATGAGTCCGACCCGCCGCCTGACTTTAAGTTCAGGGCTTGATCGACATCCGTCCCTCCGCGGGAATCCGGCATGGAGGGATCGGGAATATGGACGTAGCTAGTCCTTAAGATAGAAGAAGAATCGCCACATTGCTCCTCTATCACAGCAACATGATGGGTAGCCTGGGCAGAGTTGATCTCTCTCAGATCGGTTTTAGGCCCGATCCGGTCGTAGTCTGTGGCCCGATCCAAGAGCTCGTTTATGGAGGAGAGCTCGATCAGATCTAATTGTTCGGCAAGTTCCGAATTGACATGAAGATTGGTTTCGATGACTCGAGAGGTCATCGTCGGCGCGGTGGCCGGACTGGCGGTCATAAGAAAACCACCTAGCCGAAGAATCTGGCCAGCGGCCAAGGCTCGTTTGGTGATAGTATCGTCTTTAAAGACGAGATGAGGCATCCTATCTGATGGCGATGACACAGAGGAACTCTCAATGAAAGCACCAATGTCGGTGTCAAAACCGGCGGATCTCGGGTAGGGGGTCCCGAACTGTGCGTCTAGGCGGATGGTAACAGGAGACAAGGGACACGATGTTTTTACCCAGGTTCGGGCCCTCTCGATGGAGGTAGTACCCTACTCCTGATTGATTAATATTGATGATATGGATAGTACAAGAGTAGATCTACCACGAGATCAAGGAGGCTAAACCCTAGAAGCTAGCCTATGGTATGATTGTTGTTCGTCCTCTGACTAAAACCCTCCAGCTTTATATAGACACCAGATAGGTTAGCGTTACGTAGTCGGGTCACAATGGTAGGAGATCTACATATCCGTATCGCCAAGCTTGCCTTCCACGCCAAGGAAAGTCCCATCCGGACATGGGACGAAGTCTTCAATCTTGTATCTTCATAGTCTTGGAGTCCGGCTATCCCAACACCCCCTAGTCCGGGACTCCCTCACTGAGGAAGACACCCAGCCGGAGTCTCAAGAACATAAGGCGCTTTGGGACGAGCTTGAACTGGCCCTACGGGAAGACACCGCGCCTGTCCCCGCTCCCGTCGCCCCGACTGTGCCTGCGCCCATCCCCGTGGCATTGATGAGCTCGGAGCCACACATTGTCGTCGAGCTTGATGCCACGGGGTTCCATGAGGTCCCCGCCGACTTTCACGTGCCCGTGCACCTGCGGCGCAACAGATATGCGTCTGCGGCAGCAGCGACGCCAAGACGTCTTTGGTGCCCGTGCACCAGCCAGCGCATGCGCCTGCGCGTGCACAAATGCGCGCGCCCGTGCCGGTGCTCGTGCACACGAATGTCTCCGCCGCGCCATTGACAGCGTCTGTCCCCGCGCGGGTGCTAGTGCCCCCCTCAGCGGCATGGATGGCCGTCGTCGACCGCTTCCTTGCACCAACGCCAGTCGCCTCCTCCCGCCAGTTGACTCGCTCCGAAGTCTAGAACATTTTGGCCTTCCTTGAAGCTAGGCCAACGTCCAGGAGTACGCCAACAACGGCACAAGACGCCGCCGTCGCCCGTCGGTCGATGGCCCGACGACACACGAGCACGGCAGAGGAGCCGCTTCCACCGCGAGACGCCCCCGCCGCGCGTAATCTAAATTTGCCATAAAGCGTTCGGATTGCCATGCTTAAAATCCGAGCGTTTATCATTCTGTTTATTTTATATCGATCATCGTATAATTTAAAGTCGGAGTCAGACTGAACGAAATGTATGGTTTGATCGATTGAATGTTCTGCTAGATCCGTATCAAATTAAATATAAAACATCATCAAGCCACATGTATTCCTTGTCATCCAACGACCTAGACTACTTCAATGTCGAGCGCTCAACACGTTTAGCGTGCAGTTAATTTCATGCCAAAAATAGTGCTAATCACATGACAACACGCAAATAATATCCTATTAGTTAATATCTGCATGCACTTCATATACTTCCAAATTAACGTGCATTGCACGTACACACTGACTAGTGCTGCTAGTACGTGAAACCGGTGTCGTGACTTGTGAACGCGTCCAGATATGGTCAACGGCAACATCGCCCGCGAGTTCTTCCTGTTTTCCCGTGCGTCTAAACGCAGAAGGGGAGGAGAGAGAGAGAGAGCACACATGGAACCCACCAGTAAGTGAAGGCGAATAGTACTAAAAATAATATTACATGGTATCCCTTAATTAGGCTGTGGTAATATAAAAACATTATGTGAACAAAGGGGGTACAACAAACATTGCTATTCTCATTATGTTGCTGCCTATTGATGTGCGGCTTGAAGGCCCGGTCGCATGTTCGATCCTCGTCCTTTATTTTTTAATTTGTATATGGGTCCAAATTTGTTTAATGACATGTGGGCCCCTTGGTGTGTAGTTTGTAGCACTTTAATTTGTGGGTCGAAATTTGTTCCATTCCAAGTGAACTATCGGTGTGTAGTTTTGTAGGTTATTTATAATAATTAAAGAGAAAAACATAGTTTTTTCAATAATACCATGGTGCGACGTTGAAGGAGAGAAAGGACGTGCAAGAGAGCAATGACCGAGCCAGAGGGAATTCAACTAGGGGAGTTGCGTGGGTTGCAACGGTGTTTGGAGTAGTTGTGGGCCGAATGCTACGAAAATATAATCTAAACCGACCGGAATAAATGCCTACACAAATTAATCCAAGGTTGGAGTTCCCCTCGCAATGTAAATAGCTCCGGCTTTGCGAGGGATGGAGAGGTAGTAGCTTCAACGCGTGGAAGATACGGTGTGAGAAAGCGAGGTCAATTGAGAGACATATAGATAGGGAGACAAAGTGACTGTGGTCCGACATTCATTGAACAAATATATATGCTCTGGAGAGATATCGTCCGATTGAGCTTTTGGCAAGGGTGAGGGCTGTAAGATAGATCTTGAGAGATGAACCAGTCATAGACGTGTAGATATATTTTGTGCGTGGGAGGAAGCAAGGTCAATCGATCACATAGGGTAGCTGTGCGATCGAAAGAGTGAGACGGGTTGGAGAGAGTGACCTAGATAGACGATGTGCGTGAGAGAGTATACAATGTGAATAGGTCGAATTGGGCTCAAACATGGTGATATATCATTTTTGTCCGAGAAAGAGCGAGCTCAATCGAGACATCCGGAGAGAGAGAGAGAGAGAGAGAGAGAGAGAGAGAGATCGAGTGAGCGTGGCCCACCATGAGGTCGAAAGAGTGGCGGCGGCTTGGATGGACTGACCTAGATAGACAATCTGCATGAGAGAGTATAGAGTGTGTCGATCGAGGCCCGAAGAGGGAGATATATAATTTGTGTGTGAAAGAAAACGAGGTTAAACAAGACTCAGATAAAGAGAGCGAGATTGAGCGAGTGTGGCCCGCCGTCTGCGAGAAGAAAAGAGTGAGACAGTCTCGAGGAGTGACCTAGATATACAAGCGTGCTTGCGTGCGCCACGAGAGGTTGAGGGGGCTAGATAGGAAATGCATGTATTTAGCGCGAGAGGGTGAGAGAGGAGAGGGGAGAGAGAGAGATCGGAATGGGGTGCAATGGCGGGTGTGTGAGGTAAATACATTTGGTAACAGTGGAAAAGGGGTTGTGTAGTTGAGAGACTTAGAGATCGAAACATGGAGAGAAAGAATGAGCGTGTGTTGGAAACCGATAGCTTCCTAAGGTGGTTAGGTGAGGAAGATTGACCGTCTGAGGAAGTATGTAAGCGTTTGTGCGGGGGGGCTAAAACAACATTTGAATGTACATAGTAATGAGACTTAATATCGATGTTTCGATTAGGTGTACATTGTAAGATTTGAACCGAGGACCAGGCATACGGGTAATTATTTCGAATTCGTGCCATACTAAGTTTCGAAAAGTTGACATTGACTCAATTTGTTGTGCTATTTTGTAGGTCATATGTTTGAATCCATCCAAAAGTTTTCTCACTACCATGGTGTTCATCATATACATATGAATTTGTATTAAAAAAGTAGCATGGATACAGTCAAATGCGAAATCCACGTTAGAATTTGAGATCGCTACGTGGCACACACTCTAATTCAAAAATCTAACTAAGTGACAAACACTCTAATTCAAATAACTAATTATGTGACACACACTCTAATCCACGTTAGCGTGGGTACCGTTTCGATTTTTTTTTCAAATAACTCCTCATTAATTAATGTATAGTACTCCCTTTGTTCACTTTTATAAGAACTTTAAGACAATTCAGACAATGTGCAAAAAAGTTCATTTTAAGTTATGCGAAGCGACTTACAAAAGTGAACGGATGGAGTATCTCATTTCGAATGACTATTTATTGCAAGGAAAACACGGCCATGGTAATACATACAAGTTCGTTTGCAAATGAAAGAAGATTCGTTTGCATTCTCAAATGTAGGTGCACCAGGCAGACCAAGGTCGTGTCGGGGTGGACGCTGCTTCGGTGCCTTAAAGGCAACTGCCTTTGGGTGACTGACATGTGGGCCAGCAACCTGTTGGGCCCACATGCCATGAATTAAAGGCAGGTGCCTTAAGGCACCAGCATAGTCTTGTCGGGTGGTCGCTTGTGTCGGACGGACGCGTAGCACCCAGCCACCCACCCCCTCCCCCAAAAAAGGGCAGCGACAATATAAGTTCAAGGCTTCCATGTTTCGGATTGAAATATCTGGCGGCCCCAATTCCAGCCCTGCAAAATCTCTCATCTCCACCGTCCCCTTCCACGCCCAGATTGCTCAAATCCCTAATTCGCCGCCATCCCTCGAATCGCACCTTGTCTCGTCTCTTTTCCCACCGTTCCCCAGCTCTGTGCCGGACGACGACGACGAAGACGACGGTCGCGCTTCACCACCGCACCGGACCTACCTCATATACGCCCTCGTCCACCACACCGGGTGGTCCACCGACAACGTTGGCCGCCGCAACTGACGTGCCTCACAGACACCGAGTTCCACCACATCAGGTGCGCTTCACCGACGCTGTCTCCCAGCTCACTGGGGTTACTTCACCGAGCACATCGTCGCACCTCCGGCCCCCGAGGCCGTTGGGGATTCACCAACGGTCTCGTCCACCGCATCGTAGCGCTCCACTGCCACTCAAGATCTGCATCCGTGCACGGCCAGCCAATGCCAGCGCATCACCCTCAACGGCTCTGAAGTGACCCGCACTCTAGCTAGGCGAGCATGCCCAAACGCCGGCCCGAACTAGGTATCCGCACATCACTCCCTTGTGCACTTTTCCAACGATGTTTGGATATCCTTTCACTACTCTCTTAGCTTACATGCCTATGCAACTCTGACTTTAAGTATTATTTCTTCTGGAGATATCATCTGAAACAAGCAAATCCATTTTTTAGCGAAGCATGACGGCGCTACGGGATCTGGTACACATCCTGCACACCCGTATAACCTTGTAAGTATCTGTCCTCGGTACAACATCAAGGTCGATTCCTCTTATTTGATCAACCATTCTTCGTGTCAAAAATGCAGAGGGGGATGCAAGGACCACAAGGCCTGCACATCCAAGCAAGTGGTAACATGGACTTGTACATGGAACATCCCAAGCGCAAGCAGAGCTGCAGTGAGCCTGTACAACGAGCTAGCGTAAGTCCATGCATTTCATTTAATTCATACTGGCATTCGTGTATAACTTGTGTGCAGTGGCTGGTCCACGAATTCAAGTTACCAGGGGCGAATATTTAACTTAAAAAGTACGAAGGCACTTGCACTCCGGAAATCAACATAACTTGAGAAATGTGAAGCTACATGCACTTTGAAAACCAACTAATGATCCAAAGTAGTTCAGATTATAAACACTAAATGATGGAAGCACCAAAAACACAAAATGCAACATGGTGTACAAGGACTACAAACATGGTCCATGCACTGCTTGAATTATTCGTTCTTCGGCTGAAAATATTGAAGTGTAATTGCACGTATAACCGGTCATAAACTGCATATCAATATATCTATCCTGCACAAGTATGACAATAGTTTCAAACAAAAGATTAGAAAAGTATTTATGCTATGTTGTCATGATACGGGGACTTTCTGGTACATGGCCTCGACGTTTCCTCAAGCTATGAAAATGCACTATAATTTGCTTGTCATCAATGCCTGCAAATATCTGTCTCTCTCAACATAGTAGATCATCATTAGATACTAAATCCTTCAATGAGCTTGCAAAATGCTTGCATTAGATCCCTCATTAGACAATATATGTTCATCACCAGGAGCATGTAAAATGTTTGCATCAAATCCTTCATTAGCAGTCTGTTCATTAGACACTTCAGGCTCAAGAACAACATGAGCTTGTATGTTTGCACCGGAAACTTGATTAGATACATCAGATTCAGTCAGTTGAGTATTGATTGGGCGAGTTATAAAATAAGTAGAAATTGGTTTCATCTTCTCATAGATTCCCTACATACAAGAAGTTTTACAACATCGTCAGGTTTAACTATTGGCCAGAAATTGAAGAGTTGAATTAGATATAATCAGGGATGTGATGTACCTGCTCGTTGCGCATGCTACTCTTGCAAGCTGCGACTGTCCATTTGCGCAAGCTCGATTCCATGCCGTGCTGCCGCCGCTGCCTCCCACGCAGGCTACACCCACGGTTGGATCTTCATCTTCTTGTCCTTACATTCGCTTGAAGCCCGGCGACCGCCCTCCAACCAGGGCGCGAGGAAGTGCTGTGTCGGTCTGTCCAGCGGCGGCTAGGTTAGGAGAGAACCAGACTGGAGGCTGGAGCGAATGAATTGGGATTTTTCCTGCAGTCGATCGATATGGGAGGCGCTCGTTTGGGCCGCGAGCCTGCTATAGGGCCTGCCTTGCACTTATGTTATTGGCCCATCCAAATTGAAACATTTTTCTTCATTTTTTACATTGCCTGCTCGTGCGTTGGGACGAACAAAACTAGCGTGGGCCAACCTGGAGGACTCAAACTAGGTGCACACTTTCCAGCCACCTGAGGCGGCCGCCCATACCAGCCCCTATGGTGGCGTCGCCCCTTTTTGCGTGTATGATTGGATAGTAAAAAATATTCCAGTGGCGCTTTTGTTTTACCCACAGAATGGTTGAATTGCTTGTTTCTATGAACTGAGTTCGCCAATAATGTGAAGGATGCCAGTCTTTTCATCCTATTGTAGATTGCTTAGATCTCGATATGCCAAAAGTAATCGCATGAAATATACAAAGAAAAGCCAGTGTCATGTGCTTGGCTACAACTAGTCTGACTACACGTCCTCATATAACATATCAAGGACGCACCATCTTACCAGATTAACCATTCGACTTACCCATGCGGTGTGGGAAGAAAGAAGTATTGGGTCTGCGTATCCAAGCAATTGATGCCATGGACTCCTTCGTACAACCTTGTAAGCGAAAAAGAAGTTGAAGTGTGCCTGTACAAAGAACTAGCATAAGTTGAGTTACCTGCTTCTCAGAATTTTAGTTAGCTACTTATTGCAAAATTGTTCAATTACGTTGCTTGGCTTAATTTAGTTTGCTACTGATTACATAATGGCACAGCCTGTTAATCATATTGTAGACTACGCCTACCTATGTGTTTGATACTTACTGTTAGGAATTACCTGTTTGCCTTAACTTAAATATCTACTTGTTTGTTTAACTGCATTGCTGCTGCAATAGTGGGTTACAATGATGTTAATAACTACTTTTCAGCATCCAATTGAAACACTTTAATTCCTTGTTTGTTTAACTAGTTTGCTGTTATAACTCCCAGTTGAGATGTTTTGCTAACTTCAACTTTTCTGAATCCAATCGGAACTTTAATGGCAAAACAGGTTAGCCCAAGATCAAAGAGTGAGGTCCCCATGGACATTGCATCATCCCACAGCAGTGGCACTGGCCCAATCGTGCATTATGAATTGCCAACTGTTGATTCTCTAGAGGCTAAACTAGTGGTAGAAAGAGATTCTCATACGCACTTAGAGATGAAGTTGACATGTTGAGGAAGCAAACAGCACAATCACAAGTAGTACTCAACACAATCATTAAATATTTGGTGGATTTCAAAAGCGAAGCCACCGAGACTGACCAGATTGTTAAGGTCCTGAAGGAAAAAGGAAATTAAATTCCTACTTGGTAAATCATAGGTGAATTGTTCTTTTCATTGTTGAATTACCTTTGTGTTGTTTGTTCATGTTATCAATCAAACCATTTGTTTTAGAGATCATGTAATAATTGTTTTTTGTTTTTTGGTTTGTAATTTTATTTTAGCACAAGTCTGTATTGATTGATAAGACTCGAGACATTTCATTTGGATTGCTGTGCAGGACCTACAAATATGTTAATCGGGCTGAATGTGCATTCAGCAATAGTAGTAGTATAGATGGACCATAAGTGGCACGCATCGGAAAGGGCCAAGATGCTGGCTAAAAAAGGATGCTGTTGTAGCCAAAAAAAGTACAGCGGACTGGCTTATGTATGTTAGTTGATATTATTGATCCATATACTATATAAGTGTTTATATGTTCGTTAGTTGTGTACATTATTGGTTGATTGACTCGGTATTTGAATCTTGATACATCACTTGTGTACATATCTAAATGGGAGTACACATTATGCTGCATGTGACATTTGAGTTGGACATAAAGTGTTCCAAATATTTGAATTAACCTTAAACTGGATTCTAGCTTGTGAATTCGAGTATCGGCATTTGTAAATCATATTCATATATGATAGTGGAATACATCTTTGTCATGCTTTTGAATATATATAAAAACACATTGAATGATTTCTAAATATTCGTATAGGAATACAAAATGGATTCAAATTTAGTTGCCAGGGTAAACGTAGATGCTTATTGTCCCAAAATTCAAACGAAGCGGCAAAATGTCCGGTCCCACGTAAATGCCCTGAAGCCAAGTGTTTGGGAGATGGAAATTACTGTCTACCCCTTACACAGACAATCCATCAGCTCGATTTCCACTGCTCTCAATAGGGGTAGGTTAGTAACTTCAAGTAGACGTGACACGACCGCCCCTGAGCCCATTCCGACGGGGTGGGCGCCAAACATGGGCAGAAAAACACATTTGATTCAAGCTTGTCCGAAAAACCTCTGTTTCTCCCTCCATTTCCCCATTCATACACGATGGGCGGCAAAACAAACTCGACTCGGCCAAAATTGATGTAGGCAAATATTTTCAATAGGGGCAGGTTTGTAACTTCACTCAGACGTGACACAACCGCCCTACGTGTCAGCCCCGTTCATACACAGTGGGCGCCAACCATGGGCGCCAACCACCCTCTCCTCGCCAGAAATCACTCTGGGCAAATATTGCCGAGATGCGAGATTACCGTTGTCGGTGTAGGAACGACACCTATGGGATCACAAGAATCCCTACTACGGTTGCGGGGCGCGGGGTCGTGAAAAGAGCGGATCAAACAGATAGCACACGGTCTCTTTATCCAGGTTCGGGCCGTGAGGATGCGTAAAACCCTACTCCTGCTTTGGTGGTTTGTTTATCTGTGTTCTTGAACTAGCAATGGGGCGTGAGGAGCTCCAAAAAGCTGAATCCTCCTCCTGGTCGCCTTGGGCCTCCTTTTATAGGGAAAGGGGTTGCCACAGTGGCACACAAGAGGTGGAAAGGGTACAGTGATGCGAGTTTATCCCTCGCATTACATGACAAGGTGCCTTTAATGCGCCTTGCTTAGGTGTCCTTGCTTTATCGGGGACGAGGGAGAGCCCTGTCAAGTCCGTCGCCGCTCCCTCTCGTGTTGACACGCGCCCTGGCCAGCGGTTCCCGCGGTGCCATGTAGGCAGGCAGGCAGCTGAGGTGGCGCAATGGTGGGTCTCCACGAAGATCCGCTTGCCGCCACGCAGGTGCCTGCCCAACTGGTTGGGTCGGCCTCTACATGCGAACGGCGGTGAAGGTTTGATTGGCGTGGGCCTGATGGTGGCCCTACGGGTGTCCTTGGCAAGGGCCTCGCCGTAGCCCCGGCAAGGGTCTTGCGGGGGCCCCGGCAAGGGTCTTGCCGTGGCGCCTGCTGTCATCCCCGGCAAGGCTCTTGCCGGGGGCCTTGTGGTCCTCCTTGGCTAGGACTCCGCCAAGGGTCATCATTTTCTATAGTGTGTATGTAATCTTGAATGTCTTCACAAAGATCTGCATGCCACCACGGGGACGTCTCCCGAATCCTTGCCACATGGGGGCAGTGGACTCAAGGGTGATTTGCTCCGTAGGTGTGGGACGAGCTGCCCCGGCAAGCGTCTTGACGGGTTTGCCAAAACCGCTTCCCGGCAAGGATCTTGCCGGGGGAGTCCACTTCGTCCCCTTTGCTCTTTGTGGTCTTGGTATTGGCGCTGTTCTGCTCCTTTCGAGCTTCGGCCTTACCTTGGCTCACCTCCCTTGCCTTGCTCAGTGCGGTGGTGCCCGCGGCTCAGACTGCCGTGCACAGTTATAGGGGTACAAAAAGTGTACCCCTCTTTTTGTACACCGATAGGAGCCCCAGGGCCTGGGGCACACGTAAAACAATCGCGTCGTTGGGCTAGGCCCAAAACGTCTTGTGCGGGCAGGCAGGGTGGTTTTTACCGCGGTAAGTCTCTTCGTGCGCTGCACTTCCCATGCCTCCTGCGCGTGGCTCGGCGTGGGGAGGCGTGCGTGACGTGGGCGGCATGCGTGGGGCTGAGCTCGGCGCGCATGCGTCACGTCGTAGTAAAGGTGAAAGGAGGCGGCCCGTGTTTTCCCCCATAAGAAGGAATAACCGAGGGCGCGCTGCTCACTTTCTCCTCCTCTCTCGCACCTTTTCCAATCTCAGAGCCGCCGTTTCCTCTCTTCCTTCCCTCCTAAGCTTTCGCCGTCGCCCGCCGTCGCTGATTCGCCACCCTCCTTCTTCACTCCTCTAGACTTCTCGGCCGCCATGGCGCCCAAATCCGCCAAGGGCAAGGGGGTGGCTAAGAGCTCCGGGACCGTGGAGCCGCCAGAGAGCGCGCTGTCGGGGGACCGGAAGAGGTCCGCCTTCTTCTTCCCCTTGTCGGTTGGTGTTCATGAACTCCTGGCCTCCTTCAAGCCCTTATGGGGAGTGAAGACGGGGGGAGAGAATTCGGGGCACCCGGCGACGCGCATCATTCCTGCCACCTGCGCCGATCCTGCCCCAAATCGGAATCCCTATTTTGTCAATTTCCTTTCTTGCGGGTTATGCCCCCCTTTTTCCGATTTCTTCTGCGACATCATGCACACCTTTGGCTTTGGCCTCTTGGATTTCACTCCGAATGCGGTGGCGTGCCTGGCTCTCTTCGCGCATCTTTGCGAAGGCTTTGCCGGAGTGCAGCCCAACACGGCACTCTTTCGCCATTATTTCTCCCCTCGAATCCAGCTCGGGCGCCCGTCTCAGATGCATCGCCTTTGGATCTCAAGATCCAAGGGGCGTGCGGACGGTGCCATGAAGGAGAGGTGGGATGAATGGCGTGGCGGTGGTGCTGGATCGAAGGCGAAGACCCGCCGGAATTCTGCAAGGTCCGTCGAATGCCCGGTCAGCGGCAGCGGCAGGGGTGATGTCGATGCTGCCGACGGGAGGCTTACTGTCGCCACCACCAGGATCCTCCGGCTGACCCGGGCTGGGCTCACCCTGGAGATGATCGGGGCGGACTTCATTCGCCGCCCGATCGCCCCGTTACATAACAAGGGGAGGCCAGCCTGGCTTTTCACGAACCCGGCTGACATTATGCGGCTCCGCCCTGGCCTCGACCACAACTTCACGGTGATGGCGCATGCCCACTTCTGTCAGCGGCTTTTTCAGCTTGATGTGGGTCGCGACGGCAAGATTGAACAGACCGGCAAGGCCGCGAGGGCTGCCGCAAAAGTCGGCAAGGCCTTCAAAGGGTCGTTCTTCAAGTTGCCAGCGGGGGTAGTCCCCGAGATCATTGCTATGATGCCGGACTGCAACGCGCACGGCCCTGTCCCGAGCTGGCAGGAGCCGACGGATGCAGATGTGCAACAATTCTTCGACTCCTTGATCAAGGTATACGTCAATCGCGGCGTCGAGCGGTGGCTTGTCATGGACACCACCCAGGCGGAGCTGGACTACATCGCCACTAGGGCGAGGGAGGCACAGCTTGCCATGGAGGCCGGCAGCGCCGGGGGTGTGGAGGACAAGGCCGCGACGCCTGCGGAGGAGGAGCAGTTCACCCTATGGGCGGCGGCCACCGGGGAGGTCAGCAGCGTCGACGCTGGAGCTCCGCTTGTCGAGGACGCGGCCGACGAGTCCTGCGGTGGGCTGGCTCCGGCGAGCCGGTCTAGCCCGGCAGGGCTACGCGGCCTCAATTGACCCTGGAGGGGTCCGGGCGCCACACGAGGGCCACGACGGCGAAGGGGCTGACGAAGGCCGCTGAGAAGAAGAAGGCGAAAGCCCCTTTCTCATTCGGGCGCGCACAAACCCCGCCGCCTTCTTCACCTTCTCCGGTCGGCGTTGATTCAGATGATGATGTGGAGCTCCCTTTCGATCTCGGGCCTCTCAGCCCGGAGAGGAAAAGGAAACTGGTGGAAGAGGAGGAGACGGACGACGAGTAAGTACTCCGTTCCTTACTGTCATTTCCACTTCCCCGAATCGGGTCGCTTGTCTTGATCCATTTTTTCTTTTGTAGGGAGACAGAGACGTTGGCCCATAGGGCGAAGAGGGCGAGGACCTTGGCGAGCGGTCAGTCCCCGGCTGGGGCTTCAGAGACATCACTGGTGGTGCTGAGCAGCCCAGACAACATCCCCCGGCGTAGCCCCCAGCGTAAGTTCGTCACCCTCTTCTTACTCGACATGTGGTAGGCGCTCGATGCTATGATGCTGACCGTGCCGGGTTTGCAGGAGGGGAGCAGCAGCAGGAGGAGCCACAGAGGGCTGCTCCTAACACACCACCCCCATCGACTACGCCGCCGCGAGGGGCGTTCCCGGCAAGGGCATCGTGCCTGAGCCTACACCCATGGAGGAAGAGGGAACTTGGGTGCTGGTGACTCTGCCATGGCGCCAAATCTTGGCGGAGGGGACTTCGCTTCACAGCCGGCAGCTTTGGTGAGTCACTTGTCCTTCGTCTCTGTTTTCCCTTATTCTTTTCTTGGCTTCATCGCTTCTATTACTGCCTGTGCCCTCCTTCAACAGACATGGAGGACGTGGACACTGTTGTGGGAGACATTGTTGAGGAGGCCGCGGTGGAGGCCAGCAGGATTGCCGCCGAGGAGGCCGCCAAAGATGTTGATGAGGCCGCCGCTGACGAAGCCGCCAAGGGTGCTGCCAAGGACGTCGCTACGGGGGCCGCCAAGGCGACCGGCGAGGCTTCTGCCGAGGGCACCAGCGGTGGACCTGCCGGTGAGGCCGGCAAGGCCTCCGCCGAGGAAGAGGTGGCGGGTGACCAGCCCCCCTCCTCCTCAATCTCGGGCCCCGGAAGATATCTGAAGGTGGGCGACAATCTTTCCGTCCATCTTCTAGGGGCGTCAAGCCGAGCGCCCGCCTAAGGGGAAGCCTTTGACGGCGAGGTGCTTGCCGCCACCGGGCTTGAGGTGGTTGATGAGCCGGGCGTTGGCGGCAACGATTCTCCAGAAGAGCAGCTTTTCCGCGCCATGGGGGCGGACTTCCGGAAGCTCCGATCGCTCTACTGTGCCCGCCTGGACAAGGTCAAGTCCAGGATGGTATCAGTGGACAACGCGGAGGTGGAATTCAAGGCGCGCGTCGCTGAGACGCAGACTTGGTTCCACCAGACTCGCGAGGAGTAGAGGGCCTTTCAGGAGGAATTGGCCAAGCGCGATGTGGAGCTCACCATGAAAATGGCCGACGTCGAGAAGGCCCAGGAAGAGGCGGCGAACTTGGCCGCCGCGGCAGAAGCCGACCGGAACCAGCATCAAGCTGCGTTGGACTCTCAGGAAGAGGACCTCTCCGCGCGTGAAGCGAAGCTTAGCACAACGCTCCGCGGCAAGGATGAGGAGCACGAGGCCCTTGTAGCGCGACGGACCCGCGAGCTGGAGCAGAGGCACAAAGAGGCACTCAATGCCCAGGCTCTGGCCCATGCCGGCAAGGTGAAGGAGCTGGAAGCAAAGCGGGACGAGCTGAAGGAGCAGGCCCTCAAGCTGTCCGGCGATAAGAACACGCTCAACTGCGCCTTGGTAGAGGCACAAGGAGCAGTCATCAGCAGGATTGGGGAGCTCTCCGACGCGCAGAACTCCATCAGAGACCTCAAGCTGAAGCTGGAGGTTTACGAGAAGATGCTGTCGGAGAGCAAGGCTCGGGAGGAGACCTTGACCAGGAGCCTCGAGGAGGAGAAGCAGTTGCGGGCAAACAAGGCCGCCTCCCACCAGGAATATGTGGTGGGTGAGAACAAGTGGATCAGCCATCTGGAGGTCGTGCGGCGGCAGGTCACCTTGCAATTGGCCACCATGTGTATGCCAAACGTGAGGTACGCCCCCGAGCGCAGCGGGACCGTCAACGCCAAGCTGACCCAGTTCTTCGAGGGTGTCCTCGGAGCCTTGGCCTATCTTCACTCCAACAGGATGGCCACGCTGGCCGAGGAGGCCCGGTGACATTGCCGAAGGGTCGTGACCAAGGTCCTCACCAAGGTGGCGCACTGGAATCCCGACCTTGACTTCGCAGCCTCGATGAAGAGCTTGCCGGACGGTGTTGACCTCACGGTGCTCAAGGAGCGCATCAAGCCCATCACCAACGGCATCGACGAAATCAAGAGGGTGGAAGGCCAGCGCCGGATTAAGCATCCGTTCCTCTTCGCCGCTGCAGGTTCCCGACCAAGACAAATTTTATCTTTAGTTAGAACCGCAGCTATGACGTGATGTAATATAACTTTGAAGTACTCTTAATTTTCATGCATGTTATTTCCCCGTTCAATTCCTCTTTGTATGCATGCCCCACGTTGATCGGGTAGGCTTGCCGGCACGGAAGCCCCTAACGGCGTTTTGGGGACGGATCCCCAGGGCCTGCTGGGTACGCGTGCTGCCGGACGAGCCACCTTTCCATTCCAAACGCGGCCGCTCGAACTGTCAAGCTTGACTCGAGTCAGAATCGAGGGCGTTGTCGATCGCGGAAGGTTACTCTGCCATTCTCGACGCAGCCACTTGAGCTGTTGAGCAGACTCGAAACAGGGCAAGGGCGTTGCCGATCGTGGGAGAGCCCCCTGGCGAGCAGGTTTCTCATACAAAGGCATGACATCTCCGGGGGGGAATAACCTCAAATAAGAAGGGTAGCACAAATAAGGGGTCAGTGCAACTTAGCTTCTGTTGGCGATCGCTCGAGTGTCGATCCTTTGGCCTCCTTTCTTCTTCAAGGGTCACGAAGATGAAGGAGTGTCGGGCTAACTGCTAAAGCCGATTCTCACAACTGCGCCCCCTACCGGGCGCGCCAAAGATGTCGGTGTAGGAACGACACCTATGGGATAACAAGAATCCCTACTACGGTTGCGGGGCGCGGGGTCATGAGAAGAGCGGATCAAACAGATAGCACACGGTCTCTTTATCCAGGTTCGGGCTGCGAGGATGTGTAAAACCCTACTCCTGCTTTGGTGGTTTGTCTATCTGTGTTCTTGAACTAGCAATGGGGCGTGAGGAGCTCCAAAAAGCTGAATCCTCCTCCTGGTCGCCTTGGGCCTCCTTTTATAGGTAAAGGGGTTGCCACAGTGGCACACAGGAGGTGGAAAGGGCTCTGATGATTCAATTTATCCCTCGCATTACATGACAAAGGCGCCTTTAATGCGCCTTTGCTTAGGTGTCATTGCTTTATCGGGGACGGGGGAGAGCCATGTCTCGTCCGTCACCGCTCCCTCTCGTGTTGACACGCGCCCTGGCCAGCGGTGCCCGCGGTGCCATGTAGGCAGGCAGGCAGCTGAGGTGGCGCAATGGTGGGTCTCCACGAAGATCCGCTTGCCGCCACGCAGGTGCCTGCCCAACTGGTTGGGTCGGCAGCTACATGCGAACAGCGGTGAAGGTTTGATTGGCGTGGGCCTGATGGTGGCCCTACGGGTGTCCTTGGCAAGGGCCTCGCCGTAGCCCCGGCAAGGGTCTTGCCGTGGCGCCTGCTGTCATCCCCGGCAAGGCTCTTGTCGGGGTCCTTGTGGTCCTCCTTGGCTGGGATTCCGCCAAGGGTCGTCATCTTCTATAGTGTGTATCTAATCTTGAATGTCTTCACAAAGATCTGCATGCCACCACAGGGATGTCTCTCGAATCCTTGCCCCATGGGGGCAGTGGACTCAAGGGTGATTCGCTCCGTAGGTGTGGGACGAGCTGCCCCGGCAAGGGTCTTGCCGGGTTTGCCAAAACCGCTTCCCGGCAAGGATCTTGCCGGGGGAGTCCGCTTCGTCCCCTTTGCTCTTTGTGGTCTTGGTGTTGGCGCCGTTCTGCTCCTTTCGAGCTTCGGCCTTACCTTGGCTCACCTCCCTTGCCTTGCGCAGTGCGGTGGTGCCCGTGGCTCAGACTGCCCGTGCACAGTTATAGGGGTACAAAAAGTGTACCCCTCTTTTTGTACACCGACAACCGTCCTACCCGCAACCGACGAGACGTCCAAATTTTAAACGGGGGCTAAGTTCGTAACTTTCCCATATTTCAGACAGGCGCGTCCCAAAACATGGTTCCCCGTACCTCTCCCTCCATTTTCCCATTCATACACCGTCTGCACTAGAACACCCCATCCCCACACCAGCCTCCGTCCGCCACTCCATCCATCGCCGCCGTCCTCCACCACATCCATCGCCACCGTCCTCCACCATGCCAGAGCGCCTACCAAGACCGCGTCGTCCACTGCTAGAGATGGTCGTTTCTCATCCATAGCGACGGAGCAATAGCCTTGCATCGCGTCCTCTCGCTTCATGGGCGCTTGCCTCTTCTTGCCGGGCCGCTCACACGACCTTCTCTTCCACATAACGGGACTTATCCCCTGATGCACCCGTCTACCGTCGCCGTTCTGCTTCAACGCCACCGACAGCCATCGCACCCCCGATGCCTACACGGCGCCGCAAGAGAGGTGGTACTTCATATCTCCTCAACTTTTTGATCTCAACCAGAAAATAGATCTTAACTTGGTTACTCTACTTTCTTTTCAGCTCTTAGAATTTAGTTCTTAGTTGAAGCAAACAATGGATGCTAAATATCATTTCTCCGGTTTGCAGCTTCAAATCTGCCATGGCACAGCCATACATGATTTAATTGATCATGCTTAGGGTTTAATTGATCATGTTGGTTCCGTGGTGGTTTCTTTAATAGAAATCGGAGGAAACCCTCTTTGCTAAAAAAATATGCTTAGAGTTTCCCCTTTTATGATCACTATACGATCAGTAATCGTGCTTCGTGTCATAATAACATCGCTCCGACCATCAAGCTAAACAAGCTTAGTTGTTCAAATACAAATCTGATATTATTAAAACAGAGTTGTTTAATTGGTCACTAAATGTTCCACAATTAGTTTCAAAATGCATGTTACGCCCGGGGTGTGTATCTCACAGAGTGCCCACGGTGGGCAGCCCACCCTGGGATTTTGGGTCGTCCCAGCCCCGATTCCTCTGTTACGCTGCAAGGCTTCGATCTCTACTGCGCCTCACCTTTGCCTCGCTTGGCGACTTGCCGTCCCCGGACGACATGACTCTAGGAGGAGACACCGGACTAACAGGAGGCCAGGAGCCGCTCGCCCAACAGCGTCACCGCTGCCCAGGCGCGCCGCCGTGCCTACCTTCCCAGTCCGTTCAGGGGCTCAAAGGCAAAGACCCACCAAGCCAACCCGATTTATCGACATACGTCCTCAACACTCAGCAGCCACTCCTCATCACCCATTTTCTAATTGATTCATTACTCATTACGTAGGACTGTCATCGTGGGTTTGTTGTGTGCTCGGTGCTACCTGCACTTAATGGTTCAGATGTATTTACGTTAATCTTTAGTACCTCACGAAGTTCACAGGGGTTTTCAAAATTCGGCCCTCGGAATGTAGAAAGTAGTCATTTTGGATTGTTGGTCGAGTGACATTGACCCAGATTACTACTGCAAGCCAGGTTTGTTGACAATTTTACTTGTCTTTCTTACTCATTCGATATAATATCCAATTATTCACGTCGATTAGTTGCAAACAATAAGTGCTAGACAAACTTCTTGATTCATATTTTGGACGGTCTCTTACTGCAGTTACAATTCTGCATACTTGTCCTAGTAAGCTCACAAGTAAATGATTGATTCACTACATATATGCTTGCCTTGTCATATTTGTTGTCAATATTCTTTTAGGGTGGACCACCCTGTTTCTAAATACTGGAACCTTAGACATGAGTGAATTGTATTTCTCTATGTGATCTCTTCCATCATGTGTGGGTAACAAACACTGCATTGTATAGAAAGAAAGTGTCATTTCCAGCTTTTACATAGGTTTCGATCTTTTACATGGAATAAAATCTGCCTACTTGCTTTGTGTCGCACTACCAACACTCCACCCTTGAAGCTAAACATTACACCACACATAATTGCTTAGTTTATTTGTTCAAATACGAATTTCATATGATTGTAATGTTCCTACTTCAGTTTTGAAATGTGTGCCTGCCTGTTATAGAGACATAAGGGGTTTGTATTTACGTGTGTTAAATGGGTCAAGACGGTTGGGGAGGTGAACTTTGCATATGCAGGGGTTTATAGGGAGACACTCTCCGAGTTGAATCCATAATGCATTCCATAGATAATCTGACTACTTTTTATGTTTTCATGAATCTCAGATTCTAACAACAGCATCATAATGATTATGAGCTTGCGGCATGAAAAGAATAAAGCGAGAACAATGCCATGGCTATCAAACTTGGCATTAAGGGACTGAAATCAAGTCTGGATGCAATGCAATGCAAACGCTCTCCACCCTACTGATTCATGCTCAAAATATGATCCTAACGGTGATTACGAGCTAGAGGGAGACCTAAGTCAATGTAGCTCCCTAGTGGAGGAGTCGAGGAACATGCCCTATCTTATTCACCCATCAAGGTACTTGATCTAACTTTCCAAGGTTACATTGCTCGCACATATCTTGCAACTGATGCTTTGCATTGCTTCTACTTTGTTGAACTGCCATTAGCTTAGTTTACACATCGTGTATGTGAATACGCCCTGCCTATCCATTTTCTGTACATATTCCATCTGTCATCATACCATATTTATCCATTCAAATGTTGTTCTTGTGTATCGACGTTCAAAAGGAAGAGGGCGATTCTTGATCATGGAGGAGCACAAGCAAAGTATTTGGAAAAGGTAGTGGCACCTGATAAATCAAATAGCCCATTAGGTGTAGTTGCAATATCACCTGACCCACAAAATGCCCCAACTCTAGCCCTACTACACTGGTCATTTCTGATGCCGCAACTCAGCAGATGCCAACTGCAGCAAACAGTATGATTATGCCAGTTGACATAGCACCAGCTGTACGATGCAAAACCCCCATTCCAGGAAAGACTACACCAAATCCAGTTGCCAAATCCCTTTTCGAACCAGAGAGAGCCCCAATTGCAGCAAATAGGACCCCTATTCCATTTCTTCCCAGTTTAGAAGACGAAGCTTATGTTGTTTTCAGGAACTTTGTGCGCATCTTTCCTTCATGGAAAGATTATACCGTAGACACAAAACAATTTCCAGTCTTCCTCCACAACTTGCGCTTAAGTAATGTACTAATGTTATTCATGGTCATTACTGCATATGTTTCTGCTGACAGAAGACACAAGATTTCATTCTTTTAAATAGGCGAGGAGCAAACTGGATTGTGATGACGAGCAAGGGTTGGTTGCCCTTTTCAAGCACTCGTTGATGAAGTATCGTTCCTACCTGAGGCAAGCGCACCGATGGCAAGCCTCCGAACGAAATTTCTATAAAGTCTCGATGCTACATTTATCCGACGGTGACTGGAATAATCTTGTTACACATTGGTCTCGGTTGTAGCGTAAGGTACTGTCTATGATATCACATCACAATTTGAACTACATTTCTGCATTTGCCTTAATGTCTCACTTGTACGAAAACTGTTAGCATAAGAACATCCGTTCTCAAGGGACCACAGAATCTCGCAACTATACTGCACACTGCATTGCTCTTGTGAGTACCTCTTTCCCTGTATGACCATACTTACTTTCATAGTTGTTTGATTATGTAGCATCACTGCATATGTTAGCCTCGTAATCGTCCATTTGGTGGACATTATAAGATCCGTATGGACTCTTACATAAATTTAGAATCAACCCAATACTTTTGAAGAGGTTTAGCTCTGTAGTCCTCTTGTAAGGACTGACGATGGTCTATCACTGTACTTACATTAACAGCTACTTCCAGGGATTGGTAGTTGATTATGTAGCATTAGTCTGCATCTTATCTTCATTATCCTCTATCCCTTCCAGTATTATCATATCTATAATTACTCTCTACAAAATGTAGAGTACAGGCAATGCTTATGAAGAACATTCTGTGCTTAAATTCTTGAGTTATCCTTCCCTTGACATGGAAAAGGGCATTATAAAGCCGGTGTTAACTGTTAACGTAAGTCAGTCCTTGTAAAGCCTTTATCCTCAACTGATGTTTAATTTTCTCATACTCCCTATCGTTTACTGCTGTTTAGTTTGCTATTTCTACCAAAATGCATGTTCGTAAGAATCGTAAGTTCTAAATTTTTACTTGTAAAACCAAATTCCTTATTCATACCATGCACATTACTTAATACTCCCTATATGTATGCTTGTTTTTGTGGATCTATAATCCAGTGTGTGGTGAAGCAGCCCATGTTTGCACCTTGTCATCTCCTGTTTTATCTTACCGATGTGGTTGATGATATGAACAACATGCCATGCACATTATCCAAAATAGATACATGTGATTTTCTTTGACCTTCATCTATGCTTGTTATGTTGACATGGTAATCCAAAGAGTGTGGTGAAGCTCCCGCATTATGAACAATGCCAAATTATGCTATTGATATTTTGAACTTCCTCTTTATTTTCTAATTTGAAATTGGATAGAATTGACAGAACAATTATCATCTTTATTTATACACGTGCAAACCTGTCATCTCTCTGCTTTGTTTCAGGGTGATATGCCTGATGGCATGCACAAGTCTGCTGAAGGCTGTGAGACAAACCGAACATATATTGCAGCAAAGAAGGCAAAACATCTTGAAGATAGCGAGACAACCCCAAAGTCTTGTCTTGATGCAGTGTTCAAGTTACTTGAGACTAACAGTCAGACAAGCTCATAGAATTCGTTGTCTGAATCAGTTCAATTTCTTTAGTCCCAAGTTCCAGCAGAAAGGCATTCTGCAACTCAACTTCGACTTGAAGTCCTATCTCTAAGAAAGATTGCGGAAAACACCAATGAGAACCTCATCGCTAAACAACTACACCTGGAAGCTATGACTGGCATGCTAGGTCGGTCTCACAGCCTTGCTCAGCAGCTTGCACAGCAGTTCCCCCGCAAGGCTAACCTTTCTTAAACTGTCTTAGAAGTGGTCTCGGTTCAGTATTATTTTGTTATGCTGCAATGGTGCCCAGTTTTTGTAATCTGCTTCTTTGTTGCACTTTATGTTCACTGGTGGCAAACTTCGATGCCCAGTGGATGTAATATACCTTAAATCCTTTATTGTATAATGTAGGTTTATTCTTAGTTACTATGCCATAATTTCTTTATTGTATAGAGTAGGTTTGTTCTTAATTCCTACTAGTTACTGCCATCATTCGCTATCTGAAAAAAATCAGATGTAGTCGTCGGACCAAACATTCGACTCTAACGGGCCAGGTTTTTAGCGGGCCACAATTGGGCCGGCTGCGTCTTTCTTGGGCCCAAATGATTGGGGCCTTCACACATTGCGCCAGCCCAAACTTACACCGCCTATATTTTAGTTGGGCCTTTTATCGACCAGTAACTTAGTTTGGCCTGGTAGTGTTGGGCCATTAACAGCTGAATATTGTCTTGGCTTTATTACGGCCGAGATGAAACCACGGGCCTTTAGCAGGCCAAAATGCATGTTGGGCCTCAATTTTCACTAGTCGTCGACGGGCCTTCAGCAGGCCGAAATGTAGACCGGGCCGTTTTGGGCCCAGTTAGCTCACGGGCCATTACCAGGCCGAAACATATCTCGGGCCTTAGTTGGCCCACTGATATCATGGGCCTTTAAGAGGCTGAAAGCTTAGTACAGGCATCAACGGGCCGAATTACGCGACAGGCCTTTAACAGGCCCAAAGTCACGTTGGGCTTAACTGTTGCCACCTTTAGCACGGGCCGTTAGTGGGCTCGATGTCCCATCGGACCATATATGGCCCATGGGCAGCACGGGCCATTCCTAGGCCGAAAGTCACACCGGGCTGAAATGGGCCCATGTCTACATCAGGCATCTAACAGGCCGAAAGTCACGAGACTGTAGCTGGGCCCAAATATTCGGCGAACAATTAACGGGCCAGATCGGCCGGGCATAAATGGGCCCAAATATTGGGCTTAACAATTAACGGGCCAGATCTGGCTTTGGGCCGTAAATGGGCCCAAATATTGGGCGAACAATGAACGGGCCAGATCTGGCTTCGGGCCGTAAATGGGCCTTTCTTAAGCAGGCCGTTATTGGGCTGGCCCACTAGTACCTGATTAAGTTCTACGGGCCTTTGACTGGGCTGGCCTTTTTAACCTATATGGGCCTCTGTTGGGCCCAACCACGTGTCGACGTATCATAGGCATGTCTCCTCCAATGGACGGGCGACATCTGGCCCACTGACGAGCTGAAAGTTGTTCCCTTCGGCCTATCAGAATTTTACACGTGGAAATTTCCCATTGGTGAGGGCTGTTAATGGGTTATCGGATCCAAAATCCGACTCGATAGCTTAACGACGTTCCGTTATGGTGGATGCCACGTGTCGGTCACCCTTGACGAAAGCACTTCGCGGACGCGATTTATCGTCATGGAAGTGGACACTTCCGTGATGATAATTTTGGTAATGTCATGGAACACTTCTACGACAGCACAGGTATGACTATCTTAATTCTGTCATAAATTTGTCATGGATGTACATGCATGACAAAAAACGCGACCTACTGTGACAAACACGTATCATCACGGAAGTGTATTTTTTTTTGTAGTGACCGACAATGACATGGGTGAGTGCTCTAGTTCTGAATGGAAAGACATGCTTGCATCTCACTATAATTTTTTTGCTCAAGGTGCCTCTTTTCTTGTCATGCATAACATAAATCTTTGGGCAAACTCTTCATGTAACACAGTTATGTCCGAAGAAGGAATCCTGATGTGGAAACAACATTTTGCAACCAAACCTGACAATGTGCAGAACATCCTTATAGTCATGGCTCCTGTAAGTTGGTTTAATTTCATAACTCATTTTTGCTAATAACACCTGATAAGTTTGGATGGACTATACATATGCTGAAATCACCTTTATGCACTATAAAAAATACACTTCCGCGATGATACATGTTTGCCATAGTAGGTCACATTTTCTGTCATGCATGTACATCCATGAGGATTTTATGACAGAATCAAGATAGTCATACATGTGGCGTCGTAGAAGTGTTCCATGACATTACCAAAATTATCATCACAGAAGTGTCCACTTCCATGACGATAAATCGCGAGTCATAGAAGTGCTTTCGTGAAGGGTGACCGACACATGGCATCCACCGTAACGGGTCACCATTAAGCTATCGGGTCCGGTTTTGGATCCGATAACCCGTTAACAGCCCGGACCAATGAGGATTTTCCATGTGTAAAATTGTCATATGCCGAAGGAAACACGTGTTGGCTCACCGTTGGGACAGATGTCATCCATTCATTGGACAGGAGGCGCCTATGATACATCGACACGTGGCACGGCCCAACAGAGGCCCATTCCGGTGAAAAGGCTGGCCCGTTTGACTTGGTCAAAAGGTAAGGGTCGGCCCATGAAAAGCCTATTAACGGCCTGTTCGTATATAGCCCATTTATGGCCCGCTAACTCACGACCCTTTAAGCCCAGTAGCTTCATTTGGGCCGTCCAATATGATTCCAGCCCATTGTAACTTCCGGCCCATGTATGGACCGTGATGTCTTTCGGCCCATACGAGGCCATTTATAACACTTGGCCCATTAACGGCCCGTGGTGAATCTGGCCCGCAATGAACAGTCTACCGCTTTATACCCATTAATGGCCCATTATTCCATTGGGCCGTTTCCAACCCGTGTTATCTTTCGGCCTTCTCAGGGCCCATTTATTCTTCGGCTTATTTCCAGCATTTAGTTACTTACGACCCGTTACTGGCCTTTTCTTCTTGTGGGCCAAATTCAGCCCGTGGTTACAATTGGCCCGTTTGCGGCCCGTTAATCCGTTGGGCCATTTTCATAGCGTCATGAAATACGGCCGATTAACGACGGCCCATTATGGTCGGCCCATGAACGGACGATTCCAAATCTAGCCCGTTTTATGGCCGATAATGCGGTCTGTTATTGGCCCATGTTTAGCCGATCGATCATACGGCCCGTAGAAGGCCCATTTATGCTACGGCCTGTAGAAGGCCCATTGATGCTACGGCCCATAGAAGGCTCATTGTTTCTACGGCCCTTAGAAGGCCCATTGTTTCTACGGCCGGTAGGAGACCCATGGTAACTACAGTAAATATGTAGCCCATGGTTATTGTGGCCTAGTTTTAAAAAATAGGTTATTGCGTCCACTAGCAAACCGCGGAAGAAGAACTGCACTGACTACAAGAAAACAAATAAACAAGACAACAAGGAAATAAATAAGCAAGCAACTTACGCTAGGCTATCACGACTATTACACATAATACATCCACTGGGCATCAAAGTTTGCCACTAGTGCAAATATAGGGAACAAATCCGCATATCATATACACTGGTTGTCAAAGTTGGCGACTAGTGCAAATAAACACGCATCAAAACAAGTCCAGAACTGAAAGCACTTCAGAAGAGCTCAAGAAACAATATCCTGGGTACCCATAACGCTATCAATATGCTTAGCAAGCTTATTAACTTTCTCTTGTTTGGCGCTTAAATCCTCCAGCGCTTGTTGTTGCACCAGAAAGTATGCATCTGAATTCTGGAGGGACTTCCTCAGTCCTTCAGGTTCCTTTCGTGGCAGATCTTATCGATGTCTTCCAACTTGAAGTTGAGACTCAAGAAGATGAACTGATTCAGGCAGCGAGTTCGAAGAGCTTGTGCCAGCAGTAGAGGCCAGTAACTCGAACACTACATCTAGACATGACTTTTGGGTTCTCTCACTGTCGTGAAGATAGTTTTTATCAGCTTTCTTGGAGACCACTAGGGATGTCTCACTATCTTGAACCTTATCTGCATTACTTCCATTACCATTGCATAACGGGGTACTGTTCTCCAATATTTTGTCTGCATTCTAAAAGAGAAACGAGCAGACACATCACAGGTTTACCATGTTGTATATGAAACTCATTTTGGTAAATCAGTTCAGTAGTAAAGTGGGCAGGATAACAACATGAAACAAATATATATCTATGTGCCATGGTCACTTTATGGTCTATATCATTCTAGTTTTTGTTGCCAAATCAAGATAGAGACACAGTTCAAATAATATTTTTTCAAGACAAAGCAGATTAGACAGAATATAAATGTGGGAAACTATAGAGCAATACCAACACTTCTAATGTGCATGACATGAGAACATAACTGTTTATTCAATTGAAACTAAAATCAACGTAGAGCAAGTTACAACAGCAAACCAGTTAAAGAAACAGGTTTAAAACATACCATTGCGCCCTTTGGAGTTTCAATTCCATCCTTCAAATTTGAAAATAGTTGGTATGAGTAAATACAGTGATGCGAGAGAAAAGGAGTATGAACCATAGCTACAGAACCTGACCTGAGAACAATTCTTCTTCTCCTTTAAGGGTTGAGTTGGGGGATTCGGGGTGGTGGTCCTCATGCTTTGGGTACTCCAGTTCCCTTACTAACTGCTCGTGTTTGGGTGCTCTGTGGTGGAGACGGTGCTGTGTCAACTGGAACTGGGTTACTATCTGCTGGGGTTGGGGTTAGAAGGGGTGTAGCTGGTTCTCTGTCCAACTTGGTAGGGGTACAATCTGCGGCAGTCTGGGTTATGTGTGGTGGGGCTCGTTCTTGGGTAAGTAAAACCGTGGTTCTATCTGCATCAACTGGTATCACTATCTTTTCTGAAGACCGTGTTGTTACCCCCCTTAGATACTGCCATCACCCTCTCCAATTCAAATGGCAGATAAACAAGAAAAGTAATTGAATGTACAGACATTGTATGATAGTCAGGTGCAATCGATAGTGGGGAATAAAACAGGGCATGAAATAATTCACATTTATGTTGTCTAACCAAAGAGGATAGCATGACACAATTTCACATATATGATGGCTAACTAAAAAAGATGGAAAGACATAGTTCAAAATATGATGACTATGTAAACAGGATGACATGATATAACTATATAATGTGTTTATTAAATAGGTTGGCTTACCATAATTCACATACATGCCGCCTATGGAAACATGACAGCATAATATAATTCACGGATAGAATGACATAATTCGAAATATGATGACTGTAAACACTAAACAGGATGAGATGACATAACTATATGATGTCTTTATTAAATGGTAGCCATGCCATAGTTTAGATAGATGTTGTGTATGTAAACATGATGACATTATATAATTCAAATATATGATTTACATAGTAAGCAAGTAAACAAATGGAAATCCATATATGATGTAGAAACTAAGTAATGCAAGACAACATGCATGACATGGGTAATATAACCATGCCAAGTTTCTGCCAAGTTTGAGCATAGACCTCAGGGTGGAAAATAGGACTGGTCATCAGTCTCTGAATCCTCCTCTGAGGAGCTCTCTGTAACCATCAAGATGTCTGCTTCAGCAGGTAGCATTGTCTGCTCTAAATACCTTGTTTTCACTCCAGATACTTCCATCACCGCTTCAAATGGCCGATGCACATGAAGAGTAGTTGAATATACAAACGTTGTCGACAAATGGAACACGTAATACAAAAAAATGATAGCATGATATAATTCACATACATGATGATTGGCTAAACAACATGACATTGCATAATTCACATATATAATGCCTTTGCAACAAGATAGCATTGCATAATTCACATATATAATGTCTTGCAACAAGATGGCAATGCATAATTCACATATATGGTAATTAGACACTAAACAGGTGGCATTCACACAAAGCATGTCTAAACTTATCAAATGACATAGCAATGCAAGACACCATACACACGATATGACCAACATAACCCTACCAAGTTAGAGCATACACCTCGGGGGGGGGGGGGGAATAGGACTGGTCATTTGTCTCTGAATCCTCCTCTGACGAGCTATCCGTAAGCAACAAGATATGCGCTTCGTCACATAGCATAGTCTGCTCTCAAGACCTTGTTTTCACTCCAGAATTTTCCATCACCGTGTCAAATGGCTGATGCACACGAAGAGTAGTTGAATGTACTAACATTGTTGACAAAGTAAATACGTAAGGAAAAAATGGGATGGCCTGATATAGATCACATATAAGATGACTGGCTAAGAAGGATGTCATTGCAAAATTCACATATATGATGCCTGGCTAAACAACATGGCGTTGCATAATTCACATAACCGATGAATAAACTAAACAGATGGCATTCACACAAAGCATGTCTAAACTAAGCAGATGACATATTTGATGTATAAAGTAAGCAATGCAAGGCACCATATGCATGATATAACCAACATCGGCATGCCAAGTTAGAGCAAAGACCTTAGGGGGTAAATAGGAGTGGTCTTCTCCTTTTGAATCCCCTCGTAATGTATATCTTCCTCTCGATTACAATCCGAAATGGGTGGAGGGGGGGCTGCCTTTGCGCCTACCATGGAGCGACATCTGCATGAAATTTTATTGCCATGCAAGGCTCATCTCTTTTGCTCTACATGTTAAGTTCCATTGTGTACAATAACTGACATGCATAGGAATAAAACAGAGTGGGATTATG
Organism: Aegilops bicornis; assembly: GCA_021605145.1. Taxonomy (NCBI): domain Eukaryota; kingdom Viridiplantae; phylum Streptophyta; class Magnoliopsida; order Poales; family Poaceae; genus Aegilops; species Aegilops bicornis. The sequence continues at coordinate 346,834,120 of CM038670.1, forward strand.
TAAGGAGTGCATGCAGAAATCCAGAGTGGTGGTAGCAACCTGTGGATAGACCCAAAACCAATGATAGCAGGCAGATAATGGCTTTAGTTAAAAAATACAGATAATGGCTTCTTCATTGTTTGTTTCCCACCCAACATGAAACTCATAGTAGACACCAGAAATTAACCAGATAGTAGATAGATATATTGATTGCGGCCCCGATATGTAACCCACAACCATTTAAAAACTCAAGTTTGACCATTAGTTTGGAGCTGACTCAGAGTCTAATCGGTGAACAGGACGATAAAGTAGCATGTAATATTAAGCGATGCATGACGTAAGCAGACACGAAAGAGTGCGACCACTCTTGCGGACCCATGTAGTCCTCGAGGTCATCTGCTCGGTTGAAGATGGTAATGCAGTTTTCATGGCTTCTGGCGGCGGGGAACAAGACCTGAAGCGGCGAAAGACAGTCTGGAGGCTGGATCCTCGCTTTGTTGGACCCTTCTGTCGTTGGAGCAGCTGAGCTGGGGTGGACGATGGCGCAGCAGGAGCAGGACAAACAACACAAGGTTTTCTTTGACAACTATCTGTAAGAGAAGTAATTCTATAAGGGCTCGTTTGAATTGGAGGATTCTAACAACGCGGGGATAGGAAATACACAGTAATAGGATAGGAATGCACGTGCAAAACAGGGAATTTAAAAACTCAGGATTTCTGCCAATCTGGTTGTTTGGTTCACAAGAATTGGAAGATCACAGGATGCAAAGAAGCATGGTGAGATTAAGTCAGACCACAAGAAAATGTATGGTTATAATGCTATTATGCTACTATCTCTTATTCTTGTGCTTCATGCATAGGAATTTGAAAAGGAGGACAAGTGGATATTAAAATTCCTACGGTTTTTCTCTCAAGGAGACACTAAAGGAACAAATCCTACGGTTTTCCTTTACTCCATTCCTTTGAACCAAATGCATGAATAGTAGTACCGTAGAAACTTTCCAATTCCTATGTTTTTCCTTCACTTTTCCTTTCAAGCACTGGTAATTCTATTAGGCAGGCTTGAGAAAGGAACAACCTACACTCAAAAAAATGTTTTTGTGCTACTTCTACTACTTTGGACCCATGCCACTGCCCTACTAGCTCAACTCCCAGGCCCATCGGCAAATGCACAACTCAAACGTGCAGAGATAAATAATGATGGCATTCAAGAGAGTCCATCATGGATAGGTAAGTTGCCTGGTACCTCACTGCTTGTCATATAGTAGGAGAAACTAATCGTATTACACGTTACTACGTGTGCTCAGTGGACAATATATATAACATGTAGAGAAAAATAGAGATGCATCAAGTGTACAACTTCTGTGGAGAAGCCATGTCAATTTCAGCGTGATTGGGTTGGTCGGTGAGGATGAGCCGACTGACTTGGCTGTCGGAGGAGGGGAAGAAGATCTTAGGCATCTTGAGATGGAGCCCAGGGTACTGCTCCACTATGATGGAGGGTTTCGTCATTGGAGCAGCTCCGGTGAGTTGTACGACGCCGAGGCTGAAGCAGGACAAGAGAGACAATGTTAACCTGAGTGGAATCCTAATAGCATCTCCAATAGATGACGTAAAATACATAACCACGATAGATGTAAAATACATCAGCTGCTCATCTCTGAACTTACCTGCCGAAACTGAATTTAACTGTCAAAACTGAACTTAACTGTCGAAACTGAATTTTGCTGTCGAACTGAATTTTACTGTCGAAACAGAATGCACTAGTAGCAAAAAAGCAGCAGAAGCAGCGTGTGCGAGAGCCGGGACAGCTGGTCATGTAGCAGTTCATCTTCAGCCTCCACGCCCTGAGCCGCGAGCCACCTCCGGCCAAACCGCCGCCCCCCGCCTCCCGCGGCTGGCGATGCGCTGCCCCACCCGCCCGAAAACCACTCCCCACCGCCGGTCCGCCTCCGCCTCGGCCATCCCTCTAGCCCCCCTCCCCCCCCCCCCGTGTCGAGCTTTTTCTCCGGCGGTCACCACGCCACCGCCCGACCACCGACGACGACCACCGCCCCCACCCTGAACCCTAAGATAGATAATGTGGTACCTCTCCGGCGAGCCCCCTCCCCGCTGCGGCTGGTTCTGCCTTAACTCCGGCAAGCCACCCACCCCCTGAAAATCGACTGACCCAATAGTCGATTCAGTCGACTGAAGTCTAGCTAAATCAGAGCAGCATCGCAAGCAAGAACAAGAGCAAGAGCAGACCAGGCAGGGGACCGAGAGCAAGAGCAGAGCAGCAGCGCGAGCGAGAGCTAAAGCAGCAGCAGTTCCTACTGATGTGGATGTTGGCGCCGAGGGAGCGACGTTGTGGAGGAAGTCGGCCTACGACGCCGCCGTGGATGGAGCCGCGCCATGTCGGCTCGAGACCAAGCGCTGGCAGCACCGTAAGATTGAATCAAGAAGAAAATGTAGCGATTAGTGTACAACCTCTTTGGTGGCGCAAATTAGGCCTCAGCTGCATCCGAGGAAATGGTGATGATGCTACTCTTCTGGTGGTGCAGGTGAAGACGGTGGTGTGGGAATGGAGGTGGTGCGAAATACGAGGGGAACGTCGCGGCAGCTCCTTGGAGGTGGAGGACGGGGTGGCTGAACCGGTGGGACAAGATTGACGATGGATCCTCATCCGGTACGGTGGATGAGGGACGTCGAGGTGTTGCTGTGGACGATGTCGTCGGGGAAGAGGCTCCGGCTGGGTGGCGGATGGAGGAGGGTGTGGGGCTTTGCGGGTTTTTGGAGCCTCGGTGTACGAATGGGTGGGCTGATGGAATGGGAGTGGGGAACCATGGCTTAGGGACGCGCTTGTCTGAAATGTTTGGTAAGTTACGAAAGTACCCCCACCATTTTGAGCTAGGTGGTTCTTTCGGTTCAGGGGTATCACCGGCATTTCACGTGTCGGGATTTAGCAGGAGGTCGGAGTTTTCGCGTGCGTTATAATTTTTGGATAGCAAGGCGCGGGTTGAGATGGAGGGAGTTTTCGAAGCACAACAAGACAAAGATATATCTTAAATATTTCGGTGTAACAAGGCGCGGGTTGAAATTTCCAGACAAGCCTAACATGTACTGTACCAAATCAATTCGCACTTCCATCGATGAAAAAACAAGAAGAAATCAATTTGCACCACACAAGAGAGTCTAGTCCCGTGTACTGTACCAAATCAATTCGCAATACAAATGCCATTCAAAACTTTGAATTCATATTATGTTCAATTAAAATATTTCGCTACGTGTATAATGCATGCAACCTGCTACTCAAATGAATGTTTTAGTGCATTCCAAACGTATATACTACCGCTTCAATATGAACTAAATTTGAATTCATTTCTCTATTTGAATAAGATCTACAATAAAGATTGTTGTGAAGTCAAACCATTTGAATTCGTTGCTCTATTTTACTAAGATCTACAATCATCATTATTGTCAAGTTAAACCATAATTTGTGTATTATCTTCACACAACACCACATGATTACTGTCGAGTTATATATGAACTATGTGTACTATATGAACTCGAACTCGATTTTTTGAATCCACTTTATGTTGATTTCAAATCACAGTACATTTCAAGCTCTAGCTAGATCTTCATAATCTAAACCATGTCTCATATGTATAATGTGTTTATCACATAATGTATGGTGCCCCGCCCCCTATGCCTACAAGTATTTAGATGTGAGTTGCAAACGCCACACATTACCACAAATTCAAATAAAATGTGAGATTGTTCGATATATAATATTGTTTAGATTTTTCAATATTTAGTTGTAAGCTGCAAACGGCGCACATTATCACAAGTTCAAATAAAATGTGAGATTGTTCGATGTGTAGTATGGTTTAGATTGTTTGACATTTAGTTGTGAGATGCAAACGCCATGCATTACCACATTATGGTAGAACATGCGCAAGACCACAACACGCGTATCACCGCTATATTCATGCATGCATATGTTTATAACACTATGATCTCCTATTCAAATATATGAATCCACTTTCATATCAAATTATGATCTTTGTTAGTCTCTTACACCCACACAATCCTCTAACCTTTGTAGCTAGAACTAAATTTCTCTCGTGCATGCACACGCCCTCCTCGCCCTCCCCCTCCCTCAGCATTCTATCCATCGTGCACATTCATTTTTTTTCTTTAGGTCGTTCTCCCACAATCTCCACAACTCCATTCCGACACACACCGATCGATAAACCTCTCCAGCGATGTCTGCCTACAACATACACACGCACCTTCACTACAAGAAATATGTCAACTTGCGGCCATCACTATTGGTCGCTGAAAGGTCATTGTTTTTCATTTGCGACCTTTTTGTGACCAAAAACAGATGGTCAAAGGCTGGCGGTCGTAAACCGAAATTAACGACCTAATTTTTCTAAAATGGGAAAGGTCGTTGGTTCCACGACCAATTTTTTGGTCATTGGTTATCTGCTCAGGCCACATCGGATCGACGTGGCAAAATTGCGACCAATTGAAAAGGTCATTGGTAAGATTCAGCCTGGTCCAATTCGATGCTTTACATGGGCCGAGCCCACTAATACAGCCTTTTTATATTTATTTCCTGTCCATTATTCATCGGCTTCATGGGCCAAGCCCAACATTGCAGCTTTTTTTATTGTTGGGCCATGGCCTTTTTGCCTAAACTATTTCATTTTCCTTTTTTTATTAAATGGGTCCACTAGTCAAATGGGTCCCAATTGTCAGGTTCTGGTAACTGGGTCCCATTTTTCATTTTCTAGTAAGTGGTTCCCATCGATCTGGCTCATATTCTTCGTATTTTAACCAGTATTTAAATTGCCAGACAAAAACCACGCATCATACTTCAAATAAGAGCAACTGGATCACATAATACAATGGCAATCACAATAACAAGCTCTATACGTGCAAATACATGACCAGTGTAATACAGTACTTTCAAGCTCTACAAGTGCAATATAGTACTGCTTTACTAGAAAATGACAACATGCCAGACTCACTGGACGACCGTAGTCAGATGAACAACATGACAGACTCGCTGGATGACCGTAGTCAGATGAACAACATGCCAAACTCGTTGGACGACCGTAGTCAGGGCTGGGAACAAACAAAACTTCAACATGCTTCCTCTGTCACCCTTTTACAAGAATGAGAGAAGAATCAGAAAAATTGGGGCAAATATATTATGAACAGACCATTCAAGAAAATGACATTTATTTAAAATGTAACACAAATTGAGTTAGTGCCATGCTTTTTGTCCTCCAACTAGTTAAAATGAGATACCCATTCATACAAGAAAACAGATAGAGAATCTGAATATGCATGGCTCAAGTGCAAGTCATGCGAAAAACTTCATTGCAACACATTGCGCCTAAAACAAAATACCATTCTACTAACACGACCATCCATTGAACCGGCAAGATCTAACAAAACTAGTCAGCACAAGCATACTAACATCACAAAGGTAGGAGGGTATAAAGGGAACCGAGAGAGATACCTATGGATTATAGTGTCAACAATGATCTTTAGCAGCGCGGGAGACGACTCGAACCCAACTATGGCAGCGGCGACGACGACTAGTATAGTGCAGAAAAAAGAAAAGATATCAAATCAGCCATTTTTAGGTTCAACCATGGTTGGTATCCAACAACATGCAAGTAGGTTTTTAATCGACAAAAAATATAGAACAATCTACATCTACAAGTAGATACAAGCTGGATTTGATCAAGACTTATAGACGGGTAAAAAAGTTGCATGTTTCAGAGCCAGGACGACAATCCAATCTTTATTACGAAAGGAAACATGTCTGTTAGTAGCAGGCTCTCTTTGATTGTTCAACTTAATTGGGTGGTTTTGATCAAATATTATCGATGCAACACTTGGCATGACTAAACTACAAATCCAAAGCATCATAAGCACTAGACAGAAATCACCATGGCCAGAACATAACTTAGCAGAAGGTGTGTATGGTCGTGGACACACGCAGAGCAAGATAATAGAGCAAGAGATTGCAAAAGAGAGGAGCGGTTGCTTACCAGCTATGCTATGCTGGAGTAGAAACAGAGTTACTGGAGTGGGAGGCCTCCGAGTGGAAGAAGAATCATCGCATGGTGGCATGGCTCTGTCTTGCACATGCGAATGTTAAAAAGTGCACCCATCAGGGAACCAAACATATAAATGACATGCCGAAAGAATAAATACCATGGCAGTAATGAAATTAAACACCAACTGCCAATAATACCACTGCGGTTGACTTGTTTGGATCATCACAAACAAACTAGTATAGCAGTTGGCACACAAAAGTAGCAGCAGTACATCACCTTCCAGGTTCACATTGCACTTCCTTTTCAGGTTTGCAACAAAAGGAAGAAAGAAAGAAACAACATTCTCAGACGCACTAAGACATGAACTTAATAAAGATAATATTCCCAAATACCCACTTAACTGGATCAATTCCCACCAAGCAAGACACAACAAAATATTAAAAAATAAAACACAAAGTGATCGAAGTGGTTTTGAATATAACATTCGCCCTGGCAGAAGACTCTGTCAATAAAAGGCACTTGTGACTTCAACTAACTTGTGGACTGATTTTGCTCAAGTTTCTTAATAGACTTACAATGTTTAGCTTCCAGAAATTAAATCAAAAAGTTTAGCTTACGGAAACAAAATTACAAGGTTTTCTATCTGCAATCAGTACAAACTTGATAATGATACAAGTGCTAATGATCCAACAGTGTCCCGGCTCCACACATCCTAGTACAGGATTTCCCCACACTTGATAGTGCTACAAGCATGAAAGCAAGCAAACATGCAAATACAAGTAGTAGTAATGGTTGTCTAATGAATGGGATACAGGATTCTCTTCAAATAAATTGATAAGGTTTTCTTCTTCTTTTTTCTAGTTAATGACAACCAGTCATCAATCAAGCAAGCAACATCACATTGGTACATCAGCTAGCATCGTTCAACATATATGGTGTGTGAGCAGTCAACACCTACTAATTTTATTTTATTAGTTTGCATCGAGTCAGCACCTACTAGATGGGATGGAAATGCATCTTCTATATTAGTTGTGGAGCATGCTTTATTATTAACAATGAAAGCAAGGGTCGACACTAGTGAAAAAGCAGATAGGAATATTTGCTTGCAACCTGACGACGTTGCTTGTGCGGGGCAAGGCGAGGCGAAGAGGAGCTCCTCGCTCTTGGCGCCGAGCTTGACGAGGGGAGGGGGGCTCCATGGAACCTGCGACAACCCGACCTGTGTAAATCATAAGGTCTTGATTAGATATAAATAGTAGCACTGAATGATAGATATAAACATTAGTATTGCTTGAGCTCAATTTTTTTGCAAGGATAAGCATGTCCTAAACCGCCATTGTGAGATCGTTGAAGTAATAGATGCCAGAATGTGAGAATGGATAAAACAGAACATGAATGTTTTCAAGTGCCATGAAGCGAGAAAGCAGGTAGTCAGAATGACGAGGCATGTTAGCTGCCAAAACAGATTCAAACTAACTGCATGGTCAGACGGACGGGCCATTCCCAAGCATTTCAAGACACCAACAGAGGTCAGTAGACAACAAACTTGGATCCTATCTATCCATACTAGTATAGAATGATACGAGGCCAGTAGAAACTATTTGCTACCAACGAGGTCGGCAAGGTGCACAGTTGTTCAGAAAGGAAGCACATTTGACTAAAGTACCAGATTTCAGAGTTTGTAATAGCATCATGAACAGCAGCTGTAAATTACTAAATGTTACTATACTGAATGCTATCTAGAAAGATCGATACGATGCAGGCGGTGTCCTTTACCGATGATCTTGCCGAGGTGCATGGAGATGGAGTTGAGCTGGGCCTTGTTCTTGTAGAGGTGGTTGACCGCCTTCCTGGACTGCACCAGCTCCTTGGCCAGCGCCTTCAGGAACAAGCATCACCAATAGAGGAAACCAAATCAGTAAATCAGCCCAAATCGATCCATGGGACAGAGTATATATGTAGGTAGGCACCTTGGCAGCGTCCCGGATAGCCTTCTCCACCTTCTTCTCCTCCTTCTGCATGTCTGCGCACTGGCCCCAAAACCAAAAAACAGCAACCAGTTGAAGGCCTAGAGCCCTAGATTGGATCAAATCGGGGAGGGAGGGGAACCTTGGATCTGGCGCTCGATGTTGCGGCCCTCGTTGCGGAGGCGGCGCTGCCACTCGCGGAGTTGCTGCTAGGTGTTGGCTTCGGCTTCAGGAGGCTCTTCACCACCTCCATCGGTGCTCCGCTCTGATCCGTGCGACGGCGGGTGGTGGTGCTCCGGTGGGATAGACCGGAGGCGGAAGCAGTGGGGAAGGAGGAGAAGGAGTTGCTGTTGTGTGCGGAAGTGGAAGTGGAAGCCCCTAGCCTGGTCGAGGAGGTTGTGTGCGGAGGCGTGGTGGACGCCGGCGCGGAGGAAGTTGGAGAGGAGCGCGGGCGGGAGGATCGGGTCGAGGAGGACGACGAGGAGCCCGATGTGAGCATGAGCAGGATCTGGCTGTTGAGGGAAACAAGGTCACTGCCATGGTTGGGGGATAGCGAGAAGGAGAGGCGACGCTTTAGGGAAAGTGGGGATCGCGATGGGAAGGGCGACGCCGCCGAGGGGCCAAGCGGTGAGAGTGTGAGGGGAATGCCGGCGGACAGCATGGGAGGGAGTGGGGTGTTGGCGGCGGCGCATCAAGATCCGGAGGAAGGGAGTGGGGTTGGGGGCGGCGGCGCATCGAGATCTAGAAGGAGGAAGTGCGGGGCTGAGAGGGTGAGAGTGCTAGGGTTCACTGCGCGGGGAGAGAGGTGAGTGGTGTGCGGTGGTTTTTTTAGGGGTAGCTCGCGGTGGGTGGGTGAGAGGGTAAGGTGCGGGCTGTTCGATCCAAGAGCATCCGACGGTGATTTATCCACAATCCGCGTGAGAGGCACCTGGACCAATCAGAACGCAGTGTACAGATATGATATTTTGACCATTTAAATTGGTCGTAATTGACTAAAAGTAAGGTGCTAAATCATGTTAGCTATTTAATTATGACCTGAAAAATTGAAAAAAAAACTTCTCATTCTGTCAGCAAATTTGACTATAGTTTTCAGGAATAATCACAAATTGAAATAAGACAAATATTTTTTTATAAAGAGTTATGAGAAATGAGTTCTTTTAAATCATTTTTCATTTTTCGAGTGTCCAAAATGAGTTCTTTTGTGAAGGACCTACCATGCACTTGTTACAAATTTGGACCAAATTAATTTTCTAAAATATTAGGACATATTTAATGCACAATTGACCAAATGGTTGGGTATCAAAAGATTTGATCCACCTCTGGTGAAGAAGACTAATTTATGCCGATTCTGTAGGAAGCGGGTCAAATTTGAATTGCAGCTGCCTCATAGTTTGCTCTTTATTTTTTCCAAAAATCATTTCTAGGTACATAAGTATCTGTTTTATCATAGAAACACCAAAAAATTCCAAGATTCAAGCACTAGCTAGGAACGGTCATACCCGCCGTTTTGACCGCATTTTGAAACGGGCATAAAAAATTCAAAAAAGGTCAAAAAATTGGAAAAACCTTCGCATTGTGCCATTATATGTTACCAAGTTACCAGGAAAAATAATAAACTTGTAATACGGCAATTATTTTTAAAAAAGTGTTCTGAGAAATGAGCTATCATGTGTGAAGATTCATGGTTTTCAACCCAAATGCTCAATCTTATGGCCACATTTATGGCATAGTTTGTCCAAATGATCTCATATTTTTTACAAAGGTGCATCTTGGAATAACAAACAATGTTGGCTAAGGAAGATCTCATTTTCTTTGGACAAAACATTCATTTTCCATTTTTCGAGTGCCCAAAATGAGTTTTTTGTGAAGGACCTATAATATAATTGTTGCAAAATTGGACCAAATCAATTCTCTAAAATACTAGGACATATTGAATGCACAATTGACCAAATGGTTGGGTGTCAAAAGCTTTGATCCACCTCTCATAAAAAAGACAAATTTCTACCGATTCACGTGGAAGCGGGTCAAATTTGAACTGTAGCTACCTCATAGTTTGCTCTTATTTTTCCCAAAAATCATTTCTAGGTACAAAAGTATCTATTTAATCAGAGAAACACTAGAATTTTTCCAAGATTAAACCACTAGCTAGGAACGGTCAAGCCCGCTGTTTTGACCGCATTTTCAAACGGGCATAAAAAATTTAAAAAAATAAAAATTGGAAAACCTTTGCAATGTGTCATTATATGTGGCCAAGTTACCAGGAAAAATAAGGAACTTGTAATACGATAATTATTTCAAAAAAGTGTTCTCAGAAACGAGCTATCATGTGTGGAGATCAATGGCTTTCAAGCGAAATGAATAATCTTGTGCACATATTCATGGCATAGTCTGTTAAAATGATCTCATATTGTGCACAAGGGTGCATATTGGAATGGCAAACAATGTTTCCTAAGGAAGTTTTCATTTTCTTTGGACGAAAAAATCATTTTCCATTTTTCGAGTGCCCAAACTGAGGTTTTTTTTTTGTGAAGAACCAACCAAACAATTGTTGCAAAATTGGACCAAATAAATTTTATAAAATACTAGGCCATATTTAACGCACAATTGACAAAATGGTTGGGTGTCAAAAAAATTTATCTACCTCTCGTGAAAAAGACAATTTTTTGCCAATTCAGTAGGAAACATGTCAAATTTGAACAGCAGCTGACTTATAGTTTGCTCTTTATTTTTTCCAAAAATCATTTCTAGTTACATAAGTATCTATTTAAGCATAAATACATGGTTTGGTGGTGATACATCGAGGTTTGGACGGTGGCCCAGGGCCCCAACTCCAAAGCGCGTAGACTCGCATGCCCGCCGCGTCGTCACCGCGTGACCGTGGCGTTGCCATGCGTTCTGGGCAGCGTAGGCATGTCTAGTAGGTTGGGCACTCCCCACGTAGATTCTAGGAAGAAAATAACAGCAGAAGAATTTCACGAGGAGACCAAACTATGCTCAAACATGAATTAGCAGCCAAGTGTTTGATTAGCGGTATGGGAAATTCACAAGGCCAATGGGCATGAGTTTTGGCTGAGGATGATCATCTACTAGGGAAACTATCTTGGCAAATTTTCAACTCAAATGGAGGAGTTTGGATGGCACTTGCTTTGCAAAGTACCACATCAGCCAGAAATATGGATGTTGAAGCTGGGCTCAAATGGATAAGTGGATTGAGTTGAAATTTTTTTGAGTATGGTAATTTGGGCATAATAAAGCACTGTAAAAAGTTTATACCATTTGGATAATCCTAGCTTGTACTTCCTGCACAAAGCTTCTCTCTGGACAGAAACTTTAGAAATTTGCTGAGGAAGATTTAATAGGCAAATGGAGCTGAATATTGGAATGTGGCAATGATTTGTATATGTAAGATGGCACAAAAAGTTTGAGGACAATAGGAGGTGTCTAGATAGCACTTCCTTTGCAATGTACCGATTTGGACAGAATATAGAAATTGAAGCTGGGCTTACATAGATGATTGGATTAGGCTAAAATTTGGTGTAGTGAGTTTCTATAGTCGGGTAATGTCCTGGTAAATTTTCAGCAATTATAAAGCAATATAAAATGTAGTTGCTTCACAAACTTAAAATATTACCAGAAACAAAGATTCGATGGTGAGCTAACATGTATTGTCAGACAGAGCTAAACTTTTGTGTAGAGCTATGACTTTGGCATATAGAATATGTGGCAAATAGTCAACTCATTACGATATGCCAATCTTGTACTTCCTTCACAAAGCTTCTAGGTGAATAGAAACTTTGGAAAGTTGGCGAGGAAGATTTACAAGGAAAATAGAGCTGAATATTGGCATGTGGAAATGATTTGGGTATGGAAGATTTACCAAAAAGTTTGAGGGCAATACGAGTGGTATAGATAGCACTTGCTTTGCAATGTGCCAATCTGGAGAGAAAATAAAAATTGAAGTTGGGCATAGCTAGTACTTCCTTCAGAAAGCTTCTAGCTGAACAAAAACTTTGGAAATTTGCCGAGGAACATTTACTAGGCAAATGGAGCTGAATTTTGTCACGAGGCAATGATTTGGATAGGAAATAATGCCCAAAAATATTGAGGGCAATCAAGAATATAAAAATAGCACTTCCTTCACAAACTGCTGTTATGAACATAATAGGAAAATGAATATTGTTGAATTATATTTTAACTAGGCGAGGAAGGTTTTTGACATATTTGACAAAGATATGATCCAAAGAATTTATGAGATTTTTTTTGGAATTTTGGGACTAACAGAAATATAGGTTGCTTCACAACCTAGGGAAAAAAATTGACACATGGACATGACACATAGGCAAAACTGATGAGGTGGCGCCTAGACATATCAATCCACCACAACTTACAAGGTTATGACCATCTATATTGGTCGTGATCAGCTAGAAATAAGGCAGCAGATCAGTGCTGTCTGCTTTATGACCATTTCGTGTAAGGAAATTACGACCTTTCTGGCCAAAATGGTCGCTATAGTTTAGGGTTTGGAGCCCTCCGAACAACTTACGACCAATTTGTCTCAAATGGTCGTAGATTTACGACCATTTCTTCCAAGATCACTGACAGAAGGTCATAAGTTGACATATTTCTTGTAGTGCTTCCATCTCCTCCTTTCTATGTTCATGCCTCGTGTCTCTCATATGGTCCCACACACGTGTAAACTCTCACCCCTCTTTTCATAGATCTCATAATCGCACACTCCTCCCCCTATCTAGCTAGTAGCTCGGCCTCTCGCACCACCTCCTAGCTCCATTCTCTTTGTCTATCCATCTCGCTGGTCCTTATTTGCCTCTAACAAATGGATGTACACCGACCGATCTCCCGCTATACATATAGCTAGCTAGGTCCTTATAACTCGTTTTCCCCACGTCTCGATCGATCTACCTCATTAGTTATGTCTCTCCCTTCCTCCGACAAACAAAAATTGATCTACCGATCTAGTTAAGTTTGCTTACCAAACACATGGTTCCCCTTCATCATCCATGCATGCGTCCCGACACATCTATGACACACAGGCACACACAGAAACACATCCCCACTCTTCTTGATAATATTACATTTCGACCCTCAGTTTGTCTAGTAGTCCTCTCCCACCATCTTCGAGAAGCAACTCCATCACCCATCCAGCAATCTACCCTCTCCCTCCTTCTCTCTCTCATCTCTCTTTCTCTCTCTCTCTCTCTCTCTCTCTCTCTCTCTCTCTCTCTCTCTCTGTGTCCCAACCTATTTCATGTCCTTCAGTTATGTATGGATGACAACCGATATCCCTCAAGACATAGCTGGGTCTCTCCTTCTCAACACATATACGAGTCGTTCTACCTCTCTAGTTAGGCCTCTGCCTCCCCCCTCCCCCCACACACACACCGATACATCGAGCGCTCTAGTCATGTCTCCCTGCCACACACAAACTTGCCCTATGCCCTCTGACGTTCCGGTAGGTCAGTCGCCCTATATATTTGACTTGCACACACACAATTTCGATGGCTCTCTTCATCGATCTCGCACCCAACCACTTGATCCTCTCTTCGACTCTATCGACATCTATGACCCCTCCCTCTCTTCTCGTGGATCGCCCCCTCTATATATGATATAGATAGGCCTTTATTTCACACACGTTGCATGTGTAAAAGTTTTGTTTGAGATGTCATCGACACATATTCCCACAAATACATTCAAGAAATCACCCCCAACAAAAAACACTCACGAATGCACACGCCATCTGTCTAGGTTTGTATCTCTCTCACACACACCCACGTAGGTGGAAGACGTGCACGAAGAGAAGAGGTGCACGCATGGCGCACGTACTCCCGTCTCTTTCCCAACCACACTCGCGTGGGTACATGGTGGAGCTCATTTCTGTATGAAAAGGTAGCCCACGTGGTAATTTGACATGTCTACTGGTTGTCCACTTGATGGAGGATCGTCTACCACGGGTGGGCAAACAAATTGCGACTTGACGCGCTATGTTAAAAAAAGGCAAACCATGTGGGGCCTACCTTAGAGGCAAGGATCTATACACTCGATATGCTCTGTACGTATTACTTTCGATGTGTCCTGTCAACTCGCAGAATGGGGAGAAGTTTGCTTAGTACGCCATCTCCCCAGCCCATGGGCGCGGTGGCTCGCCGGACGAGGTGAAGCTTTCTTACTACGCCTTAGGCCCGCCCCCTCGCCCACGCGCGCGGTGGCTCGCAGGACAAGGAGCAAGTTTTACTACTCCCTCCGTTTACTCCTCGTCCCTACCTTGGTTAGAGAGATTATCATATTGTTAGGAATATATGTCCTTTAGTAGATTTTCAATATGAACTACTCCCCTCGTCCGGGTTTATTAGGCCTAAAGACAACTTCTCTTAGATCAAGACACATAGTAATTTGCTCACATTAATTCTTCCATTTCAATCCCAATGTACTCTCTCACATGCATGCAACCAATCAAAAAACACGCATGAAGTGTATTAATTTTCCAGCCATGCCACCAACAACAATGACTTTCAATGCAACCAATGAAATTGTTGCATGCTCACACCTTTCGAAAGCGAGGCCTTATAAAAAGGGACATGCTTGTGATGCTGAGAGGCCTAATAAACCCGAACGGAGGGAGTATTAGTACATACTCCAAACACTGATGTATATAGACATATTTTACAGTGTAGATTCACACATTTTTCTCCGTATGTAGTCCATATTGAAACAGACGTAATAGTACACAGTCTCCCTCGGCCCTCGACCCTCGCCCACATGGTGGACGTGCAGCAATTCATTCGGTCTCATATAGCCAGAACGATATATACTGCAGTACCATTATTGCTCGACTTCCCGAAGAGGCGAAGAGCGAATCGCAAGGTTAATATTTTGGAGATGGCAAGCGCAAGGTTTATAGGAGAACGAGTAGTAGTAGTACTAGTAGTATGTACCAGTGGTACGTACTATACGAGGAAGAAGGCAATAAGATGTATGTTTTGCGTGACAGTCTCTTCTTACAGGACGTGCTAGACCTAGTGGACCTCATTGTTGCAATGGGACTACTCCCTATCATAGATGGCACGATTTAGAGTGGTGGGCAGCGGGCATAATTCGGAGCTGCTTAGTCTTAAAACCCATGAAGAGGTCCCATCGAAAGGAATAGCCATCCTCTACACGTGCTCCTATGTAAAATGAGTAAATGAGACAAAAAGAGAAAGAGACAAAGTAAAAAAATCACCAGCCTGAGATCCAGCCCTATTGTATCAGTGAAGCATATTTCTACATCGTGATTGACATGGCTATATTATTAACCATGCTATAGAGGTAGAAGCGGATTTTTATTTATTCGCGAGGTACCAGTGGATGGATATTCAACGGGGAGTGAAATGATGGCTGCTTCCTCGGTCGAACATAGAGAAAGGTGGGCCTCGTGATTTCACGGTTTATTAGTAATTATTACTGCCTATACTCTGCCCATATATAATAACCACGTGGTAGTATAGTAGTGGGCTATACTTTTAGTAACCATGCTCGAAGAGAAGAGGTGCACGCACCCACGCACGTAGTGTACTAGTAGCACCCTATGCGTCTTCCCCAACCACACACGTGACACGGTGGAGCTCATTTCTGCAAGATGATGCAGCCCACGTGATAATTTGACGCGTCTAGTAGTAGTTACTCACTTATAAATAATGGAGGGTCGGGAACCACGCATGAATGGTGTCGCGTCATTTATAAATAAAGTTTTTTCTTCTTGATGCTTGCGTCACGCAATATAAATAGGTTCATATGGAGAGAAAAGGAAACCGCCCCACTATATACATAGCCAGGACGAGCCTACACTGTTGCTTGTTGGGGTTTCTCTCTTCACACTCTCTCGCACAAAATGATTGTGGCCACATCTCTAACATCTGGGTGGATCACGTCCGTCGGGGGAAGGGGTGGATGCTCAGTGTAGATGCGGTCGCCGTCGCCGACGGTGAAAACCCACTGTCGGCATGTCTCGATCAGGGGTCCCCGCCGTTCTCTCTCACAAAGCCAGTGAGGTTGCCTTCGTCCCTTGCTCACTACCGTGACGTGGGCAGTTGTCGCCTCCCGCCGCCCTCCTCTAGATTGAGCTACATCCCGACATCCCTCAGGTACAACTTCCTTTATAGCCGGCTTGCACCACTGCTCCAGCTTCTCACATCACTCCATGTGGATATTTCTCTACTTCTTTGCCCTTTTATACCTCTACTGGCTTCTACGTACTGTATTTGTGATGAGTTTATGTCACATCAACTAGTCCCAGTAATCATATTCTAATCACGCTTCTTCAATTTCTTTGCCACAGGGCTGCTCATCTTGATTTTGGTGAAACTGCACAAAATGATCCGATGGTCAAAGGGTTGCAAACTTCATTTCTTGGGAAGCTCCAATGTTGCCAGCAAATTAAAGACTGGTTAGGGTTTACGGTTCAAGGGCTAGGGACTGCATGGATCGTTTTTTCTTTAGTTGTCTCTGTTCCAACATAAGTATCAACTTTAGTAGTAGTATAACTTTGTACTAAAGTTTGCATAAAGTTAAGACACTTATTTTAGAACGGAGGGAGTACATATTGGCTATGATCTTTCAATCATTGAGATGCAATAGCATGCATGTTAGTCTCCTTTGTATTTGATGAAATGTTGCAACTGGCAACCTTGGACGCAAGATACGAGAAACAGAACCTGGAAGCTTCATAGCATTGTAGAAATTTATCTCGCTGAGAAATTACAGTACGTACTGTACTAGTACTATGTAAAGAGTTAGGTGCCGCACGGTGTCCAGAAAATATGGTGATAGTGTGAGGTGGGCCATGTAATCACTGAGCCTGCGTGTTTTCACTGCTTTTGCACACCTCCGCTGTAAGAATGGAGAAAATTGTAATCTAGTAGTGTTGGACATATGCCCTAGAGGCAATCATGTATGATGATATTTCCTATGTGTTTACAAATAAAGATAGTCCTTGGACATTATCAATGATGTGTATCAGCAAGTACGTGACTTGTTTGTGGGAATATGCATTGTATGATGACTGTCCTAAAAGGTCCCTAGTCGAAAGGCCTGTGTGGACGCGCAACTGAATAGACTAGCATATGACACGGTCGATGGCTTGGTCTCACTAGCCATAGAGAATTGGATGCTAACCGGATAATATGGACTTGGAAAGGTCTGGTCGGATTCGATGTAGTCAGATCCGAGTCAAGATAAGGTCCGAGTAGGACAGACCCAACTATGAGACGCAGTGATATGTCATCTGTGAGTCTCTAGTACAACATACGTTCTATGTCCTAAGACCTGAGCTGGCACATGTACTCGGGATGATGACAGACCTGCTTTGGGCCGACCAAACGCTACTCCGTGACTGGGTAGTTACCAAGGTAGGTTTCGGGCTTGTCCAGACCCATGCTGTGAGACATGGTCGAGCAAGATGGGATTTGCCCCTCCGACCAGGAGAGATATACTCTGGGACCCTCATGTGATCCGACCAGGATAAGCATGGCCATGCGACAAGGATTATGAGATAATCCGGATAGTGGTCGGCATCACTGGAACGAGAAAGAGGTCGGGCTAGCGCAAGGATGACAGACTCGCCTTGAGCTTGAGAACGTATATCGTGTGGCAGAAGGAATGGAAGTGTGATGTACAGGTTCGCTAACCAGCTTCATAGTCTGCTTGGTGTTCGGCATGCCTTGCTAGAGGCCGCTACCAACCGTGCAGTTCGGATGCAGTTCGGAGGTGATCCGAACTGCGACCAAGCCGACTTAAACCTAAGGGGTCGCGCGCTTAAGGAAAGGAACCTGCGAGGTCAGATCCAAGAACACTGGTCGGATGTGATCCGAGCTGTATTCGGATTGTGGCCGAGTAGACTTATGGGCTTTAGGGTCCGTGCGAGGCCCAAGTGTTGAGCCCGCGACGGACGCCTATATAAATTGGAGGTGCAACACACTCATGCAGTTGATCGCTCCGGTGCTGTCACTAGGGTTTGCATGTGTTGCAAATAGACACCTCCACTCGCCGCCGACTGTGTGATCGGACCTAGCAGTCCGTCGCATGGTGTTCCTCCTACACGCGCGGATATCGTTAGAGGTGGTGCACTTGTACCGCTCCAGTGAACTTGTACATGGGATCGGACTACCAGCTGTTCGAGGGAGATCAGACAAGGAGGAGACGAACCACGTGGACGCGCTGCCCCAACTCTTCTTCCGCTGCACGGCACTGCGCGTCTAGTGGTAACGAACTGTGATCCATCTCCTGTAGCATGTTCTTGGTTGTTTTGCGTGTAGGATTTTTTAATTTGCAGTCGACGCACCGTACTGTAGAACCTAACAGCGCCATTGAAGCATAGCAGATCTGCGTTCCAAGGTTAGCACAATATGTCTTGAAGAGGTTACTAGTGAACTGCGAGCTGTTGTCGGTGATGATGCGGTTGGGGACCCCAAACCGGCTCACGAGACCATTGATGAACTTGACCGCGGAACCGGCTAGGATGGTGCGGATGGCTTCTACCTCCGCCCACTTGGTGAACTTGTCGATGGCGACGTAGAGGTAGCGGTAGCCCCCAGGCACTCGAGGGAACATGCCCAAGATGTCCAGCCCCCAGACCGCGAATGTCCACGAGAGTGGGCTTGTCTAGAGGCCATGAGCCGGCTGATGGGTCTGCTTGGCGTGGAACTGGCAGGCCTTGCAGGACTTCACCAGCTCAGTCGCGTCATTGAGTGCCGTAGGCCAGTAGAATCTGCTGCGAAACACCTTGCCGACGAGGGTCTGTGACGACTAGTGGTGCCCGCAGTCCCCGCCGTGTATGTCGGCCAGCAACTCTTTCCCCTGCTCCCTGGAGATGCAACGCAGGGAAACGTCATTCAGTCGCTTCCTGTACAACTCACCATCCTAGATGCAGTGTGTCGTGGCTTGTTGGGCCATACGCTCCGCGTCCTCCTCCTTCTCCGGCAGCGTCCCTTGCGTCAGGTATTCCTTGAATTCCTTGGTCCAGCACCCCTCCTAAGGCTCGAGCGCCAAGAGGAAGCACGCTCCTGAGGTCGGGCCACAGGCCGGGGCTCCCGAGGCAGCACTGTTCTTGAAAGCGGTGGTGTTGCCAATGGCTTGAAGAGCCGCTCCTCGAAGACGCCAGGCTCTTGGGGTGGCCGCTTGGATGCTCTCCTGGTGATGTCGTCGGCTTCCTTGTTGGCACATGCTGCAATTCCAGGACCAAGAACTGCTTCTCCATCTTGCGCACCTTCGCGAGGTATGCCTCCATGTGCTCGTCCTTTGGCTCGTACACTTTGTTGGAGAAGTTGACGAGGAGCTGCGAATCGCCCTTGATGGTGGGGCGCTTCACCCCCAGGGCCACCGCAGCCTTGAGGCCAGCTATGAGGCCTTCGTACTCTGCTATGTCGTTGGAGACCTTCTCGCCCTGCTGGAAGCAGAGCTGCACGGCGTAGTAAAGCTTTCCCTGAGTATGTGAGATGAGCATTGCTCCAGCCTCCGCGCCCTGGCGCGCAAAGGCGCCATCGAAATACATAACCCAGCCGTCTGGCACTTCAGTCCCTGGCGAGAGGGATCTATCCTCGCCTTCTTCGAGCTGCGGAGCGTCTGTCCATTCTGCCACAAAGTCAGCGAGCGCAGGCCCCTTGATGACCCTGGTCGTGCTGAACTCCAACTGGAATGCCTGTAGCTCGATGTTCCACTCGGCGACTCTCCCGGCGGAGTTGGGGCTCCTGAGCACCCTCTCCAACGGGTAGGCCGAGACGACCTTGATGGGGTGACCTTGAAAGTAGTGTCACAGCTGGCGTGAGGCCACCAGGAGCGCGAGCAGGAGCTTCTGAGGCATGGGGTACCGGACATCGCGAATGACACCTGCTACCTCCAGCTTGCGTGTTTCTTGGACGATGAAGGTTTGCTTCTCTGTGGACTACCGTCGTGCCCTCTGCTTCACAGGGCGTATGTTCGGGAACACCTTCAAGCGATGCTCAATCACTCCTTTGGGACCCCTACCAGCTGATCGGGCTCCCAGGCGAATACTTCCTTGTTTGCGAGTAATAACTTCACCAGTGCCTCCTCTTGGTCGGGCTCGAGGTTGGTGCCTATGGTGAAGGTGGCCCTTGAGGACCCGTCTTCCTCGACCGGCACCTGCTTGGTTTCTGCCTGATCTTGAGTGAACAACTGCTTCTTCTTGGTCGGTGCGACCGCCTTAGCTCCGGAGGTACCCGCATCGGCCGGTTGCGCTGTCGCGGCTGTCTTGAGGGCAAGCTTGAGTGCCGCCAGAGCCTCCTTGGTATCCCCCACTATGGTGAGGATGTCCTTGCTCCCAGGCATCTTCATGAGCTGTAGGCCGGATGGGTCGCTGCCATGAACTGAGCTAGAGCCGGGTACCTAAGGATAGCGTTGTACGGGAGGCCGATGTGGGCGACGTTGAAGTCGATCAGCTCGGTGCGGTAGTTGTTGTGGGTGTCGAAGGTCACGGGAAGACGGATCTGCCCCAGGGGCTGGAGGAGTCGCCTCCGATGCTGGAGAATGTCTTGCTGGGGCGGAGCCGCTCGAGTGGTACATGAAGGAGGCTGAAGGCCTCCACCGAGAGCACGTTGCGGCCGGCGCCGCCGTCAATGAAGGTCTTGGTGACGGCTACGTAGCGGATGGTGGGCGTGCAAAGCATCGAGAGCACGCCCGAGCCGACGGTGGTTGTCGGATCTCGGGTTCCGACCAAATCCTTAAGGTTTGAACTCTGGGGTGCGCGCGAAGATCTCTCCCTCACAAGTTACGCCCTCACACGCCTTGTGATCTCTAGGCTAGCTCGACGAACTTGCAACACAAGTGACACAAGATTTATACTGGTTCGGGCCACCGTTGTGGTGTAATACCCTACTCCAGTGTGGTGGTGGTGGATTGCCTCTTGGGCTGAGGATGAATAGTACAATGGGAAGAACAGCCTCCTGAGGAGAGGTGCTCTTGTGCTTGGTGAACTTGAGGGTATGTGGGGATTGCTCTCTTCCTTCCGCTCCTACTATGGTGGCCTATTTATAGAGGCCCCGGTCCTCTTCCCAAATATCAAGCGGGAAGGGAACCCACAATGGCCAATTTGAAAGGGGACAGCTAGTACATCTTATCCTAACAAAAGTAGTCTTCGCCTGCCAAAGGCTCTGGTGGTGACGCCGCCTTGGGCTCCACGATGACCTCCGTCTTGCCATCCTACTGGACTTGGTCTCGTTGCACCGATAGGGAAACATTTGGTTGACGCCTCGGTACTCCTCGCCTGTGCTTGCCCCCTTAGCACCAAAGAGGAAACAAGGACACTGCGCGTGCTGGCGCCTGCCTGGCGCCCGCCTGATCTTGATCTTCATGGCTCACGTCACCAGAACCTCGCGAGGTTTGCCTTTCCTTGATCTCTCCGCCCCTCGCGAGCCAGCCTGGTGAGGCCGCTCCCAAGGAGGTCTTGTGTCGTCCGCCTCGCGAGGCTTGGCCCCTCGCGAGGGTCTTGAAAGCTTGATGGTGAAGATGGGCCGTACGGGCCCGCTCGCGGAGCCAGGTCGTGGGCCACAGGCAGGCAAGTCTGGGGACCCCAGTTCCTAGAACACTGACAGTAGCCCCCGGGCCCAAGGATGCTCGGAGTTGGCTTCGAGGCGAAGCCAACGGGCAAGTGCGGAGCGCCGCGGGCCCCAATAGCATGTGGCCTTGGTCGACGTGTGGCGGCTGATTGGACGTGGGTGTCTCCACTTCCCCATGCTGCCTTGATACCCGCCTGGCTAGGCGACCACCGCAGTCTACATGGTTTCCTTCCCCTTGTTTCGACGCGCTCCCCCAATTCTTCTGCTTCCCCGAAACTCACTTCCTTCCCCCAATCCGGTCTGAGCTCATCTCTCCCATTTCCATGGCGCCGGATTAGATGGAGAAAGGGAAGGAGCCCCTGTCCTCCGTCGTACTACATCCAGCCATTGAGCCCGCCGTTGGCAGGTCGCTGGTGCTCAACCAAGAAGCCATGGACAAGGTGCATCCCATGCTCGCCTCCATCTTCAATGAGTGGGGGAAAACGGTGGCCTGGCCTGCATCTCGATCTCGCCTCGATAGGACGGCCACCGAGGTCCCGTTCTTCATCGACACCCTCTAGGCCGGCCTGGTTCCTCCTTTTTCCGCCTTCTTCAACGCAGTGCTTGCCCATTACCAGATCCACATGCTGCACCTTGATCCTCAATCCGTGAGCCTTCTTGCCGTCTTCTCCTTTGTTTGCGAGGCCATGGTGGGCATTGCTCCTTTCGTGGCACTTCTCCACCACTTCTTCTCGTTGCACCTGACTGATCCCCGACAGACCTCGGGATGCCTGAGCTTCCAAGCCGTGGCGGCGACGGCTGGCATGGGGATGTACTTTGAGCTTCCGCCATCCACAAGATAATTTCGGACGCAGTGGGTATTCGTTGATGTCGGAGTGCGCAGCCCCCTGCTCTCTTCTCTGTCGGTGCCCGCCATTCCCAACTCCGGTTGGTGCCACTAGAGGCTCACCGATCCTTGCCTTGCCCCCGTCTGGCTCAGGTTGAAGAGGCTGAAGGACCGCGGCGTGACTGCGCCCTTGGTGGTGCGGGAGTTTGTCTGGCGCCGAGTCGCGCCACTTCAGCGACACTCTCGACCGATGTGGGCCTTACTTAGCAGCAACGACCACATGAGACTTCAGGAATCCGATCTCCCCCTTGGGACCGATGTGGGCCTTACTTAGCAGCAACGACCACATGATACACACTCTCAACGGTGCTCGAGGTCCTGACAGGAGTCCCGTTGCCTGACGACTTGCCAGGGAAGAGTTGTCTTCTGTACCGCTGCTTGAACAAGGTGCAATTCCTGGAGCACATGCCTGATATGTCTCCAACGTATCTATAATTTCTGAAGTATTCATGCTATTATATTATCAACCTTGGATGTTTTATATGCATTTATATGCTATTTTATATGATTTTTTGGACTAACCTATTAACCTAGTGCCCAAAGCGCTTACATTTTTCCTTGTTTTTGAGTTTTACAGAAAAGGAATATCAAATGGAGTCCAATTGACGTGCCAATTTTTGACGATTATTTTATGGACCAAAAGAAGACCCTGGAGTAAAAGAGTTGGGCCAGGAGAGGCCCGGGGCGTCCACGAGGGTGGGGCGCCCGCCAGCGCATGGGCCTGCCTCGTGGACGCCTCGGGCACCTCCTTGACGTGAGACCGATGCCAAAAATTCCTATAAATACAGAAACCTCTGAAAAATAACCTAGATTGGAAGTTCCACCGCCGCAAGCCTCTGTAGCCATGAGAAATCAATCTAGGCCCTCTCTGGCACCCTGCCGGAGGGGGCCATCATCACCGGAGGCCATGGGGAAGGATCTCGGAGGGGCCATCAAGGCCAAGGACCAGAGGGGGAACTTTCGGATATGGGGTTCCGACAAAACCCTTAAGGTTCGAACTCTGGGGTGCGCGCGAAGTTCTTTCCCTCCTACCGATCCACGCCCTAGCTCGCTAAGATCTTGCGGACGAACTCGACGAACTCGCAACACAGAGAGACACAAGATTTATATTGGTTCTGGCCACCGTTGTGGTGTAATACCCTACTCCAGTGTCTGGTGGTGGATTGCCTCTTAGGCTGATGAAGAACAGTACAAGGGGAAGAACAACCTCCTGAGGTTGAGGTGTTCTTGTGCTTTGTGTACTTGTGTGGGTGAGACGGCTCCAAATGAGTTCAACCTGCATCTACTATGGTTAACCCTTGCCCCTACTGTGGTGGCTTGCTCTACTTATATAGGCCTGGTCCTCTCCCCAAATATTGTGCGGGAAGGGAGCCAACAACGACGGGCAAAGGGAACATCTAGTACAAGCTATCCTGACAAAAGTGGTCTTCTCCTGCAAAAGGCTCTGGTGATGACGCCGTCTTGGGCTCCATGGTGACCTCCATCTTGCCGTCCTGCTGGTCTTGGTCTCGTTGCACCGATATGGTAACCTTCGCCAGATGCCTCGGTACTCCGCGCCTGCGCTTGCCCCCTTGGCACCAAAGAGGAAACAAGGACGTTGCGCGCGCTAGCACCCTCCTAGCAGTCGCCTGGTGTCGATCGTCATGGCTCACATCAAGAGAGCCTTGCGAGGTTCGCCCCACCTTGATATCTCCGCTCCTCGTGAGGCAGCCTGGTGAGACCGCTCCTGAGGAGGTCCTGCGTCGTCCGCCTCGCGAGACTTGACCCCTCGCGAGGGTCTTGAATGCCTTGTTGATGAAGGTGGTCCATATAGGCCTGCTAATCAGCCATGCCATGGGCCGCAGGCAGGCAAGTCTGGGGACCCTCGTTCCCAGAATGCCGACAGTAGCCCCTGGGCCCAAGGTGCGCTGAGGCTTGGCTTCGAGGCGAAGCCGAAGGTCAAGTAAGGAGCGCCGCGGCCCCAAAAGCCTGTGGCCTCGGTTGACGCATGGAGGTTGATTGGACGTGGGCGTCTCTACTTCCCACGCCGCCTCGGCAACTGCCCGACTTGACAAAAAGGTCGGCACGGACAGTGCTTGCCTTCATTGTTTCTTCCTCGCCTTGCTTTAGATCCCATTTCTCGCTCCTCGCCACCGACACCTCCAGATCTGCTCCAATCCTTGCTCCGCATCTGCGACCCATGGAGCCGCGCAAGACCAAGACCTTCTCGGAGTCGGCTTCGTACGAGCCAGCTCTGGAAGCACCCACCATCACAGAAAAGAGCCTTGTCTCCGCGCGCCGACTGACGGCGGGGGAGAGCAATGTGGGGGGCAAGACGGAGCTCCGGCATGCCTCCGACGTGCCAGAGCCCGAGGGAAGCACCTTCTTCCCCTTCTTCTCCAGCAGGAACGCCGTCGGGTTGGTTCCCCCCTTCTCCGACTTATTTTATGAGGTCCTTGACCACTACGGGTTGTAGGCGTTGCACCTCCACCCCAACTCTATCCTCCTCATGTCCATCTTCGCCTAGTACTATGAGGCGTACCTGGGTGTGATGCCATCCGTGGTGCTTCTACGCCACATCTTCTTCCTTCGCGTCAGCGATGGACACATCTCCGGGTGCGCCAATTTCAACGCATCTGGCAAGGCCAACTCAATCTCGAGCACCGGGAAGAGGGCCGACAATATCTGAGCCAAATGGGTCATGATGGACGCCAAGCGCGCCCATCTGCGTCTCGCCTTGCCGATGGATGTGCCCCAGTTCAACAAAGGGTGGCCCTGCGTGAAGCTCGCTGATGAGCGGGCGTCGTCTGTGTTGGGCCATATGTAGAACGACCTGAAGCCAGACAACGCGAAGGTGGCGAAGGTCATAGGGGCCATGCTCCTGAGGGAATTCTTGATGCTGCGCGTCGCCCCGCTCCAGGCGCGATCACGCCCCATGTGGAAGCTTGGAGATGGAGAAGTCAAGACCCGCCTGAGGCCAGGGGCCCTGCCTGAAGACGAATTGGCTGCTGTCCTGCGCCTCCTGGTTGGGGATAACCAGGAGTACCCGCCGAGCGCCTTCACTCCTTTGTTCCTCCGCAAGGACTGGGAGCCACTTGTTCTTTCCAGGCCGACCTTCAATGCACGCGGGCTGGTGCCGCCTGCGCTCTCCGGAGCCCCTGCAGCACCGAAGCCGGTGGAGGTGTCCTTCGACGAGTCCGGCGGGGGGAAGGAAGAGGAGGGAGACTCAGAGGTGACCCTCGAAGAGATGAGGGAAAACTCCTCCTTGAGCAAAGCTGAAATCCTCCGCGCCCTTCCTGACGACGCCGAAGTCGACGCCCGCCAGGAGGGGGGAGAATTGCCCGTCATCACTGATCCATCGGGATGCTGCCTTCGCCCTGACGCCGCCTGGGGCTGCCTCCAGCCCTCCTGCTGCGCCGTCTCCTGCCCCCAGAGCCCGCGCGCCTACTTCCCAGGATCCAAAACTTTCGGGCTTCAAGCTCCCCAAGCGGAAAGTGGAATACGTTGCGAGGGATCGATAAGTGCCTTGAGCTTCGTCTTGTCCCTGCCTGTACTTGTTATTTCCTGACGTTCACCCTTGATCAGGCCGTCACTTTCGGCGAAGAAAAGGAAGGGGGATACGGCGGCCGCGCCCCCCTCCGCAGGGAAAGGAGGCAGCAGCACTCGCACCTCCCCAGCCGGTCGCCCTCGTGAGGCCAAGAAGAGCATCACCGGGAGGAGTCAGCCCCCATGGCCCCTCTGGCTCCTGAAGTGCCAGCGTCTGGCTCGGCTGAAGAGGTCCCAACTGCTCTGAAACCCGCAATCTCCCAACCCTGGTGACGGCGTCACCTCCTCCCAATGTTGCACCTCCACTCCTAGGTTCTTCTGCTCCTGCTGCTGTCCTGGAGCGTGCTCTTTCGGAGATGACCCAGCTGCAGGCAGATCTCCTGAGCGCGGACCCGCGCCTGGTGGCCGGGCGCCTGGAACTGGCCTCTGGCTGGCTTCACTCTGACTTGGCGGTCCGCGCGACGCTGAGCCAGGCCGCGGCGTCTTCAGAGAAGGAGAAGCAGAGCGCCGCCAATGCTGCAGCCGATCGCGAGACGGCACTGGAAGACACCAAGGCCGCCCGCGATCGTGCCAATAGTTGGAGGACGAGCTGAAGAGCCTGCTCGACAAGCACGCCGAAGAAGCACGCGGCCGCCAGGCGAAGGAGGAGGAGATGAGGGCCCGGGAGGACGCCGTCAAGAACCATGACGCTGAGCTGGAAGAGTTGGGGAAGACGCAGGCCGCCGAGCGCAGCCGGCTGGAAGAGCTGGAGCGGAAGGTGAAGGCGAGGGAGGTCGATCTTGACGCTAAGGCGCGGGTCCTGGCCAAAGACTGCGTGGCCTTTGCCGATCTCGAGGAGAGGTCTCGCAAGGCACTGAAGATGCTCTACGAGCACGTCTTGGAGAGGCCGCTGACCACCGATGAGGACGGCCCCGCCCTGCTGCTTCCTCGCTTGGTGAAGGCACTTGAGGAAGTCGTGGATGGTATCGGTCCCATGGCGGAGGCGGAAGCTCGCTTCCTGTCTTTAGCTGCATTGACTCGTGTCTTCAGCCATCTACACCTTCGCGGCCCCAGCGCTTGTCTTGACGAGCTGCTGGAGCCTATGGCTGATGACCAATGCGAAGCCGCAGCCGCAGCCGTGCAAGGTCAGGTGGATGCCCTGCTGAAGAAGTTCCGCGGCTTTGCCTCGGCACCCTTGTCCGGCGATGCCGCCGGTCCTGCGGGTGGTGGTGCAGGTGAAGACGAAGTTACCCAAGGAGGAGCACCTTCTGCAGGAAACGGCGGTGTCCAGGGGTGACCTACGGCTACTCTCCTGTTTCGCTCCTGTAACATGCATCAGGCCTCGTGGAGGTGTTAAACTTTTCATTTGGTATTGTGAGGACAATATGTTTTGTAATATTTGCTTCGAGATTTTGTGATTTCCTTCCTATTAGCTTTGCGCTCTGCGTCGGCAGAGCCCGGCCCCGCGCATACCTCAACCGCCATTGGGCCGACCGGAGACCAGGATGGACCAAGGAGTGAGGGGCTACGTGACCAGTTAGGCTCCTGAGTCGCGATGCTCAGGAGTCCCCCTTGACGCGCAAACAGCTTATAGGGAGAGTACACGAGGATAAATTAATATTCTACGTCGGCAGATCCCGGCCCCGCGCATACCTTAACCGCCATTGGGCCGAATAGAGACCAAGACAAACCAAGGAGTGAGGGGTTACGTGACCATTTAGGCTCCTGAGTCCCCCTTGACGTGCAAATAAATTCCATACCTGCCCTCGCCGAGGCCTCGGGACGGGCGTGCGACGACCAGGTCCGGGTGACCTGTTTGAGCGGCATGCACTTGGGCGTGACCCGAGCACAGCCCCCAGGCCCGGGAGACCTGGTTGGGTGGCGTACGCTTGGGCATGACCCGAGCGCAGCCCCCGTGTCCAGCCCCCTCGCACGGCTCTCCCGAGGGGAGGCGTTGCGGTGAGGCCGGACGCTGAGCTCTGGGGCTCCCTGAGGTTGGTACGACCGTGGAGCCGCCCTCAGTTGTTTATCACCAGCGCGGAGCATAGTGCTTCCACTTTTGCACGGGCATAGCCGCTCCTCGGCAGTGTCGACGGCCAGCGCGGAGCATGGTGCTTCCACTTGTGCATGGGAGGGGGGCCCCCTCCGGGAGGAGACCCCGGGGCGTGTACAACCCCCCCCCCCTGACACATGGCTTGCACGGCAGGGCTGCGAGGTGTATCTGGGCACCTGTGAGCCAGCACAGGACTGACGAGGCCCTACCTCAAGGCGGGTTGCGCCTGGTCTTGAGTCTTTGATAGCATTGCGTTCCTGCGAGACGGTTAGGTGCAAGCGCTCAACGTCCTCAGGTCCCGGCCCTCGAGCGAGCTCAGCCGCCGCTGGTATGCCAGGTCGGGATGTCGTGGTCAAGGCCAGGGGGTGAGGGCTGGAGAGCCAGTAAGAGCTCCTGATTCGCAATGCTTAGGAGCCCCCCTTTTAACACGCAAGCGAATTGCATGACGAAGGGATGTACCCCTGGCGGGCGGCAATCAAGCAGGTGATAATCGTAGGTGGATTAAGCATGGAAGGCAAACCAGCTTGGGAAAATGTAGAAGATACATGCCACTGGGTCAGGACCGAGCGGCTTGGGGATGATGCAGCCCGAGGGGCGCCCCCAGCAAGGTAAGCTAAATACATAAGCAAAAGGGATAAATGCCACAGGGACGGACCCATGCAGCCTGGGAATAATGCAGCCCGAGGGGTGCTCCCAGCTAAACGAAATTGGAAAATTTCACCTGGTTCTGTTGACGAAGGAGAGTTGGGGCAGCTGAAGGTACGCGGCGAAGGAATGGCTCCTCATGAGCCACCGGGGCCCTGGGCCTCGGGAGGCTCTGGGGGCTCTAGTGGTTCCCTAAAGACCATCTCCATCTCTGCCAAGACGGTGTGGTGCCTGGCCTCCTGAGCCGCCAGTACACGATGTATGTTGTGCTGATAGGCTGACGCCACACTCGGCAAGCCGAAGGGCATGCGAACATAGCTGTGTGAATGACCCTTGCAACGGCCCACACGCGAAGGCGAGGAAAGCTCCTGAGATGCGGCCCTGTTGAGTCCTGGAACATCGATGCAGATGCGCAACCCGGCATCCTCGCCTGGATGGGGAGCTGTGCCTAGTGAGCGGCGGTCGTCCCGCATGGCCCTTGCATCTTGCAGTTCCTGAGTGATCTTGGTGATGAACTCCTGAGTGGTGGGCACTCCTTGCCCTGTGTTCTCCTGAGGGAAACGTGCCGCGAAGCACGCCTCCAAGTGGTGCCCAAGCGCCTCCCTCGTGATGTTGGCAAGGTATGAGGACCTCTAGAAGAGAGCCCCCGAGCCCTGCCCGAGGAGGGCGCCAGGAGCGCCTTCCTATGCAATGGAGGGAGGCGCCCCTGGAGCGGGCGCTGATCCTGACGAGGATCCAGCTGCGTCACCACCCTCCTGAGGTCCGGCACGGCGCAGCTGCTTCTTCTTCTTGGGGAGGGCCTCAGGAGGGCCCTCGCTTTTGCTGTCGGGGTCATCGATTGCTGTAGCTTGGAAGGCGCGCTCGAGGGAGCACACCGCATCTCTCTCTTCACATGGGACTGTGATGATTCAGCCGCTTCCCGGCATCTTGAGGACGTTGTAGCTGTGGTGGGTCACTGCCATGAACTTGGCCAGGGCCGGATACCCGAGAATGGTGTTGTATGGCATGCGGATGTGCACGACGTCGAAGTCGATGAGCTCGGTGCGGTAGTTCTTGCATTCCCCGAAGGTGACAGGGAGGCGGACCTGCCCTATCGGTGTGATGGAACCATCGGTCACTCCTGAGAAGGGCTTGGTAGGCTGAAGCTGCTCATACGACACTTGGAGGTTGTCGAACGTGTCGACGGATAGGACGTTGAGCCCTGCGCCGCCGTCGATGAGGGTCTTGGTAACTTGTACATTGCTGATGACTGGTGAACAAAGCATCGGGAGGGCGCCAGCGGTGGTTGCGCACTTAAGCTGATCTGCCGAGTTGAAGGTGATGGCGCACTGGGACCACCTGAGCGGGCGCGTGGCCTCGAGCTTGGGGAGGAAAACATTCACTTCACGAGCGAACTGTATGAAGATACGGTGCGAGGCTGGGGCCTAAGCGCCGCACAAGATGCAGGCGATTGCACGTGGCTCCTAGTAGCCCCCAGCCCCCTCGTCTTGATGGTGGTCGTCATTCCTTCTTGGTGGTGGCGGCAGTGGGGGAAGACCGGCATTGCCCTGAGGATGATCCTCACGAGGCTGGTCCCTCCAGGCGCCCTCGCAAGGATCATCTTGCCAAGGGTCCTCACGAGGCCTGTCGCGCCATTCCTTGCGCGGACCACGGTCGTCCCAGCGTCCGCCTCCACCTCCTCCTCCTCGGTTGTAGCCCCAGTCACTGCGCTCGGGGCGTCGACCAAAGCGTCCTTCACGAATGGCTCTGAGCTCTTAACAGTCGATGGTGTTGTAGGTGTTCAGGTTATGGAAGGCGCAGAACGGCCGGCTGCCCTTGGATGTCTCGGGCTGGTCCCTGCCTCGCTTTGTATCCGGCTCCGTGGCGAGCACGGCTGCCTCCTTGCGCTTCACGTCCTTGGCCTTGGCCTTCTTCTCCTCTGCGCCCGCAGCTGGCAGCTCGAGGAGGGAGAGCCGCCCCTCCTCAGCTCTTGCGCACTTGGTCGCTGATAACCCACAAGTATAGGGGATCAATTGTAGCCTCTTTCGATAAGTAAGAGTGTCGAACCCAATGAGGAGCTAAAGGTAGAACAAATATTCCCTCAAGTTCTATCGACCACCGATACAACTCTACGTACACTTGACGTTCGCTTTACCGGAAACAAGTATGAAACTAGAAGTACTTTGTAGGAGTTTTTGGATAGGTTTGCAAGAAAGTAAAGAGCACGTAAATAAAAGCTAGGGGCTGTTTTGATGAAGACACAACTAAATTAGTTTTAGTAGAGAGCTTTTTGTCACGAGAAAGTTATTTGTCCCTAGGCAATCGATAACTAGACCGGTAATCATTATTGCAATTTTATTTGAGGGAGAGGCATAAGCTAACATACTTTCTCTACTTGGATCATATGCACTTATGATTGGAACTATAGCAAGCATCCGCAACTACTAAAGATCATTAAGGTAAAACCCAACCATATCATTAAAGCATCAAGACCTCTTTACCCCATATGCAAACAACCTACTTACTCGGTCTCAGGCTTCATCACTCACGCCACCCACCATAAGAAAATCATGAACATATTGCAAACCCTACGGTGGAATCCCTCACGCTTATGCCGACACGGAGAGCACCATAGGACAGCACCAATAATAAAACATGCAACTCAAACCAATCTTGATCATCAAATAGCCCATAGGACAAAACAGATCTACTCAAACATCATAGGATAGCCATATATCATTGGGAAATAATATATAGCGTTGAGCACCATGTTTAAGTAGAGATTACAGTGGGTAACAGAGAGGTTACACCGCTACATAGAGGGGGGAAGAGTTGGTGATGATGGCGGTGAAGTTGTTGGTGAAGATTGATGCTTTAGCGAGTGAACTAGGTTTTTATTTGAGAGCGAACTAGGTTTTTAGTGGTATTCCTAAGTATTTTTGGGGTCAGGCGACACCCAGATTCACCCTAGCCCACAAGCACAAATCTTCGGCGCGGAATATAATCCTAAAGTACCCCAGCAGTGTTTTTGGCTTTGGCAATACCAGCTAGCTAGCTACTTACTTGTGTGGGAGTCCTACAAAGGTGATGATGATGGCCACGGCGGTGTTCCGGCGCCACCGGAAGAGAAGGGGAGAGGGGGCCCCTTCGTCTTCTTCTTCCTTGAACTCCTCCCTAGATGGGAGAAGGGCTTCCCCTCTGGTCCTTGGCCTCCATGGCTTGGGAGTGGCGAGAGCCCCTCCAAGATTGGATCTATTTCTCTGTCTCTCTCTGTTTCTGCGTTTTTGTTCCGGTGCCCTTTCACCGTTTCGTATATATATGGAGATCCGCAACTCCGATTGGACTGAAACCTTCGCCGTGATTTTTTACCAAAAAATAGCTTTCTTGCGGCCGAAGAAGGGCATCAACCGCCTTACGGGTGGCCCACGAGGGTCGGCATGCCGGGGGCGCAGGGCGCCTACCTCGCCGCCACCTCGCACCTTGTCTCGCGTGGATTTTTCTTCCGAATTTTCCAAATATTCCAAAATAAGCTCCGTTTGTTTTTATCCCGTTTGGATTCCGTTTGATATGGATATTCATGAAACATAAAACATGCAACAAACAGGATCCGCACCGCAATCGGATCAATATGTTAGTCCCAAAAATAGTATAAAAAGTTGCCAAAAGTATATGAAAGTGGAATAATATTGGCATGGAACAATAAAAATTATAGATACGACGGAGACGTATCAGTCGCCAGGTTGAACAGCTCCTGAGATGTGCACAGCTCCTCGTGGATAGCGAGCTCCTGAGACGCCGTCAGAGAACGCAGAGATGATGGCCTCGTCCGTGACCTTGGGCATCTTGAGGCGAGTGTTGTTGAAGCGCTGGATGTACTTCTGGAGGGTCTCTCCTTGTTGTTGCTTGATGCGGCGCATGTCACCCGCCGCCGGCGAGCGGTTGCGAGTGCCCTGGAAGTTGGCGATGATGCGGTCGTGCATCTTGTCCCAGGAGGAGATCGAGCCCTAAGGCAGGTTCAGGAGCCACAAACGGGCGCCATCCTTGAGCGCCATTGGGAACCAGTTCGCCACGATTTTCTCGTCGCTGTTCGCCGCCTCGATGCTCAGCTCGTAGAGCTGGAAGAACTCCGCGGGGTCGGCGGCGCCTTCGTAGCGAGGAGGCAGATCCGGCTTGAACTTGCCCGGCCAGGTGACGCTACATAGCTCGGAGGTGAAGGCGTGGCCGCCGGTCGTAGTCGCCGGGGCCCGTCTTGGGGGTGGAGATTGGTCTTGATGAGGTCCGCGCGCCGCCACCGCAGGTATCGCGCGGTCTTGCTGAGGCGGCGCGGGGAGAGCAGGTGCAGCTTCTCGCGGCCGAGGAATTTCTTGGCAGCTTCTTTCTTTGCACGCAGACGCCAGGCGTGGTGGATCGCGCCGCGGGGCCGTGCGCCTTGGCGCCAAGGCACAGTCTTGGGGCAGAGGTGGTGGAGGCGCCCTATGAGCCACGTCGCCCGTGGCTGGCGGAGGGCGAGGCAGAGAGTGGGATGGTGCTTTGAGGAGCCTCGGGCGCGGACGAGCTTCGGCGACGCGGTCGAGCCAGTCCTCGTAGAGGTCGCCGACCGGGCGGCGATACCGCAGGAGCTCGCTTTGCCATGAGGAGCGGCTGCGCGTCCATGGGAGCGCGACGTGCGTGGGACGAGGAACCGGCCGGGGTCAGTGATGGAGTGGCGGTGCGGCCGTCCTGCCGCACCGATGGGTGCAGCGAGGACGCTTGCTACTCGTTCCCCGCCGGGCCGGTGGCGGCGTTGGCGGCAGGCGACGGGGAACGACGAGGTGGGCCGCCGACGGGAGCGGTCTGAGCAACGCAGGCGGTGAGGGCAGCCCGGAGCTCAGCTCGAGCGCGGCGAGCGTCCGCCATGGAGGCAACAGAGCGACGGATTAACGGAAGGGAAGCTACAGCGCACCCCTACCTTAAGGTTCGAACTCTAGGGTGCGCGCGAAGTTCTTTCCCTCCTACAGATTCACTCCCTAGCTCGCTAAGATCTAGCGGACAAACTCGACGAACTCACAACACACAAAGACACGAGATTTATACTGGTTCGGGCCACCGTTGTGGTGTAATACCCTACTCCAGTGTGTGGTGGTGGATTGCCCCTTGGGCTGATGAAGAACAGCCTCCTGAGGTTGAGGTGTTCTTGTGCTCTGCGGACTTGTGTGGGTGAGACGGCTCTGAATGAGTTCATCCTGCCTGTACTGTGGTTCAACCTTGCCCCTACTGTGGTGGCTAGCTCTACTTATATAGGCCCTAGTCCTCTCCCCACATATTGGGCGGGAAGGGAGCCAAGAACGGCGGGCAAATTTGAAAGGGGACAACTAGTACAAGCTATCCTGACAAAAGTGGTCTTCGCCTACAAAAGGCTCTGGTGATGACGCCGTCTTGGGCTCCATGGTGACCTCCGTCTTGTCGTCCTGCTGGTCTTGGTCTCGCTGCACCGATATGGTAACCTTTGCATGATGCCTCGGTACTCCGCGCCTGCGCTTGCCCCCTTGGCACCAAAGAGGAAACAAAGACGCTACGCGCGCTGGCGCTCGCCTGGTGTTGATCGTCATGGTTCACATCATGAGAGCCTCACGAGGTTCGCCCCGCCATGATATCTCCGCTCCTCGTGAGGCAACCTGGTGAGGCCGCTCCTGAGGAGGTCCTGCGTCGTTCGCCTCGCGAGGCTTGGCCCCTCGCGAGGGTCTTGAATGCCTTGTTGATGAAGGTGGGCCGTACAGGCCTGCTAGCGCAGCCACGCCATGGGCCGCAGGCAGGCAAGTCTGGGGACCCCCGTTCCCAGAACGCCGACAGGAACCTCTCCCCAACCAGGGGGGAGGCCGTGGAGGAGGAAGCGTAAGGGGGAGAACGTCTCCCCCTCTCTCTCGATGGCGCCGGAGTGCCACCAGGAGGGGAATCATCGCCGCGGTGATCGTCTTCATCAACATCACCATCGTCATCACCATCCTCATCTCTTTTATGCGGTCCACTCTCCCACACCCTGATGTAATCCCTACTTGAACATGGTGCTTTATGCCACATATTATGATCCACCAATGTGTTGCCATCCTATGATGTTTCAGTAGATATCCTTTGTCTTTGGGTTGATTGATGATCTAGATTGGTATGAGTTGTATGTTTCATTTTGGTGTTGTCCTATGGTGCCCTCCGTGTCATGCAAGTGTGAGGTATTCCTGCTATAGGGTGTTGCAATATGTCCATGGTACTTATTGTCTGTGTTGCGTGAGTGACTGAAACACAACCACGGATAAGTGGGTCGTGGCGTATGGGAATAAAGAGGACTTGATACTTCAATGCTATCGTTGGGTTTTTACCTTAATGATCTTTAGTAGTTGCGGATGCTTCCTAGAGTTCCAATCATAAGTGCATATGATCCAAGAAGAGAAAGTATGTTAGCTTATGCATCTCCCTCATATGAAATTGCAATAGTGATTACCGGTCTTGTTAACAATTGCCTAGGACAATTCCGCACACCGATCCATCATTATTCCACACTCGCTATTTATAATATTTAGTAATTTATTCTAAATTTATGGTAACAGCACCTACTTTTATATTTTAGCTTTCCGATATCATGCAAAGTTATTCTCTTCATACACACAACGTAGTTTTATTTCTCGTTTCTAGTTGGAAGCAAACGTTCGGTGTACGTACAGTCGTATCAGTGGCAGATAGGACTTGAGAGAATATTGATATTACCTTTAACTCACTTATCACTTCCACCTTTGAAATTGCTACGATGATTCCATGCACTTGGGGATTATCAAGCTCTTTTCTGGCGCCATTGCCGGGGAGCAATAGCGTGGGGTTGGAAAGTTATGCATTGAAGAAGTGAGGGTCGACCTTGAGCACTTGTGTTCATGCTCACGGAAACAATGTAGAATTTTTCATGGAAGTTTCTATGTAAATAATTATCCCCTTGTGTATATCCATTGTATTATAAAAATAATGTGCCAAGCTTTGGTTTTAGGATGATTAGATTGCTTGTTTACTATGTGCAGAACAAAAACAGAAACTTTGGCTGTAGTCCGTGATTTTACATTTTTTACTGGAAGGTTAAATGGGTCTGAAACTTTTTGTACATTAGTTATGTACAAATTTTTCAAATTTTCAAATTTATTTCATAATTTTTGGAGTTACAGAAGTTTACTAAACTTCCAGATTACTCAGACTGTCCTGTTTTTGACAGATTCTGTTTTCTATGTGTTGATCGCTTATTTTGATGAATCTATGGGTAGTATCGGGGGGTATGAACCATGGTGAAGTTTTAATACAGTAGATAAAGTGCTAATATGAAATTGGAATGAGTTTGCAACAGTACCTAATGGTAGTGATTTGCTTTAGTATACTAACGGATCTCACAAAGTTTTTGTTAAAGTTTTGTGTGGATGAAGTGTTCGAAGATCGATGAGCTATCAATATGAGAAGAATAAAGAGAGTCAAGAGCGCAAGATTAGGGATGCCCAAGGCACCCAAGTAAATATTTCAAAGGATACTCAGGCATCTAAGCTTGGGGATGCCCCGGTTGGCATCCCATCTTTCTTCTTCAACAAATATCGGTATACCTCGGTTTTTGTTTTGTTCACATGATTTGCGTCCTTTGTGTTTTTCTTTTTCTTCAAGAACCATGCTAGTGTGAGATGTCCCTTCATCAATTTATAGAATGATTCATGTTCTTCACTTGTATCTTTTAAGTATGATCTTATAGAATTGCTCTTTGTGCTTGACTTAAATCATTAGAGTATGGTTTTATAGAATGCTTCATGTGCTTCACTTATACATTTTGAGATTGGATATTGGTTAGCCTATATTAATTGTAGAATGCTCCATGAACTTCACTTATATTTTTTGTATTGTGAATAATACTATCGTCTAAAGTGGGTTTGGAAGAGTGTCAACTTTGGGAATTAATGTTCCCACTATTCTGAATGAGAAGAATTTTGCTTACGTGGAGAGTAGAAAAATTTCTATGCTTGTAGATCATGAAAAGAATTCCTTATGTGATGGTTATATTGTTGAATTCATTCATGATGCTACTGAAAATTATTATGAGGGAGGAATATATGCTTGTAGGAGTTGCAATAATATCAAGTTTCCTCTCTATGTGCTTAAGGTTTTGAAGTTATACTTGTTTTGCCTTCCTATGCTAGTTGATTCTTGTTCCTATAAATTACGTGTTCACAAAATCCCTAGGCATAGGAAGTTGTTTATATTCAAATGTGCTAGTCATATTCTTCATGATGCTCTCTTTATGTTTCAGTTCTTATCTTTTATGTGAGCATCATTGAAATCATCATGCCTAGCTAAAAGGCATTAAAGAAAAGCGCTTGTTGGGAGACAACCCAATATTTAACCTTACTGTTTTTGTGTGTTTACATGATTAAGCTACTGTAGTAATCACGTTTTATAGCTTTTGTTTCAATAAAGTGCCAAGTAAGACCTTTGGGAAGACTTGGGTGAAAGTTAATGTGATCTTGCTGTAAAAAACAGAAACTTTGCACTCACGAGATTAGCTACAATTTCTTACAGAAGAGTGATTTTGAGTTGATTATTTTTGCAGAAGATTAATAGACAAATTACTCAAGTCCACAAATTTATTTCATAATTGTTTGAGTAGCATAAGTATGGTTAGTGTTCAGATCATTACAGACTGTCCTGTTTCTGACAGATTCTGTTTTCATTGCATAGTTTGCTTGTTTTGTAGTTTCTATGACATATATTTCTCAATATAAATTGTAGAAATGATATGGTACAGTAGGCATTGTGTGAGAAAAATTATGAACCTTGTCTTTGACAGTACCAAAGTGAATTGTTTACTCTTTATCATACTAACCTATCTCACGAAGTTCCGTTATGTTTTGTGTGATTGAAGTTTTCAAGCATTGGGTGAGATATCGATATGAGGAGAATAAGGAGTGGTAAGAACCTAAGCTTGGGGATGCATGAGGCACCCCAAAGTAATATTCAAGGAAGACTCAAGCGCCTAAGCTTGGGGATGCCCCGGAAGGCATCCCCTCTTTCGTCTTAAAAACTATCGGTATACCTTACTCGGAGCTATATTTTTATTCGTCACATGATATGTGTTTTTCTTGGAGCGTATTTTCAATTTTACTTGCTGTTTGAATAAAATCATTGGATCTGAATTATTAAATAAAAAATAATCCTCCCATGGCTAGTTAATTATTTGACTACTCAGTGTCCTTCACAATTATCTTTTGGAGTAGTTTGTCATTTACTCACGTGCTTCACGTATATCCTATGAGCAAATGGTTGAATAATTGAATATCATAAATCTGAATTTATATATGTTTCATATTCTTATACCATGGGGAGTAATTACTTCACATAGAATAAGTACGGGTAGTAAAATTATTGAAAGTTAGCAAAAGTAGAATTGGTCACTTGAACAATTCATGAAAGAATATTGAAGGAAGAGAGATTTCACATATAAATATACTATCTTGGACATCTTTTGTAATTGTGAGCACTCATTAAAATATGACATACTAAAAGGTTGATGTCAGACAAGGAAGACAATGTAATGGGTTATGTTTTCTTGTATCCGAAATAAAGTATATTGTCTTGGATCATCCAACATGTTGAGCTTGCTTTCCCCCCTCATGCTAGCCAAATTCTTTGCACCAAGTAGAGATACTACTTGTGCTTCCAAACATTCCTTAAATGATAGTCCACCATACCTACCTATGGATTGAGTAAGATCCTTCAAAT
Organism: Aegilops bicornis; assembly: GCA_021605145.1. Taxonomy (NCBI): domain Eukaryota; kingdom Viridiplantae; phylum Streptophyta; class Magnoliopsida; order Poales; family Poaceae; genus Aegilops; species Aegilops bicornis. The sequence continues at coordinate 346,872,522 of CM038670.1, forward strand.
AAGTTGTCATCGGTGCATGTAATAAAAATTGCCCTCTAAATATTTATGATCTATTAATGTGGAGAAAATAAGCTTTATATGATCTTGTGATGTGGAAGAAATAAAAGTGACGGACTGCATAATAAAGGTCCATATCACAGGTGGCAATATAAAGTGACATTCTTTTGCACTAAGATTTTGTGCATCCAACCATAAAAGCGCATGACAACCTCTGCTTCCCTCTGTGAAGGGCCTATCTTTTACTTTTATCTTCTACCTTATGCAAGAGTCATGGTGATCTTCACCTTTCCTTTTTACATTTTATCCTTTAGCAAGCACATTGTTTTATCCTTTAGCAAGCACATTGTGTTGGAAAGATCCTGATAAATATATCCAATTGGATGTAAGTTATCATGAACTATTATTGTTGATATTACACTTGAGGTAAAAGGTTGGGAGGCGAATCTATAAGCCCATATCTTTCTCTGTGTCCGATTAAAACTTTGAACCCATAAATATCACGTGAGTGTTAGCAATTATGAAAGATTAAATAATAATTGAGTATGTGGAGTTTGCTAAATCAAAGCTCTGACATAGACCCTTCCTGAAAATAAGATGAATTGCAATTGTTTGATGACTGAGAATATAGTTTGTTAGTTTCAAGAAAGTTTATGATCTATACTTTAACATGTGAATAGCTTGTTACTTGATCATGAAAAGTTTTATGAAGATGAGCTACTATTATGATATATAATGATGCTATAAAAAGTGTTTGAAACTATCATTGATGAAACTTATGCACCTGCTAGCATTGACACTTCATAAATTATTTCTTTTATCATTTACCTACTCGAGGACGAGCAGGAATTAAGCTTGGGGATGCTGATACGTCTCCAATGTATCTATAATTTATGAAGTATTCATGCTATTATATTATCAACCTTGGATGTTTTATATGCTATTTTGTATAATTTTTGGGACTAACCTATTAACCTAGTGCCCAGTGCCAGTTTCTATTTTTTCCTTGTTTTTGAGTTTTACAGAAAAGGAATATCAAACGGAGTCCAATTGAAGTGCCAATTTTTGATGATTTTTTTATGGACCAAAAGAAGACCCCGGAGTAAAAGAGTTGGGCCAGGAGAGTCCCGGGGCGTCCACGAGGGTGGCGGCGCGCCCACCCCCCAGGCGCGTGGGCCTACCTCGTGGACGCCTCGGGCACCTCCTTGACGTGAGACCGACGCAAAAAATTCCTATAAATACAGAAACCTCGGAAAATTAACCTAGATCGGAAGTTCTGCCGCCACGAGCCTCTCTAGCCATGAGAAATCAATCTAGGCCCTCTCTGGCACCCTGCCGGAGGGGGCCATCATCACCGGAGGCCATGGGGAATGATCTCAGAGGGGCCATCAAGGCCAAGGACCAGAGGGGGAACCTCTCCCCAACCAGGGGGGAGGCCATGGAGGAGGAAGCACAAGGGGGAGAACCTCTCCTCCTCTCTCTCGGTGGTGCCGGAGTGCCATCTGGAGGGGAATCATCGCCGTGCTGACCGTCTTCATCAACATCACCATCATCATCACCATCCTCATCTCTTTTACGCGGTCCACTCTCCCACACCCCGCTGTAATCCCTACTTGAATATGGTGCTTTATGCCACATATTATGATCACATGATGTATTGCCATCCTATGATGTTTTGAGTAGCTATCCTTTGTCTTTTGGTTGACTGATGATCTAGATTGGTATGAGTTGTATGTTTTATTTTGGTGTTGTCCTATGGTGCACTCCGTGTCGCGCAAGCGTGAGGGATTCCCGCTGTAGGGTGTTGCAATATGTCCATGGTTTACTTATTGTCTCCATTGCGTGAGTGACTGAAGGACAAACACGGATTAGTGGGTCATGGCGTATGGGAATAAAGAGGACTTGATACTTTAATGCTATCGTTGGGTTTTACCTTAATGATCTTTAGTAGTTGCGGATGCTTGCTAGAGTTCCAATCATAAGTGCATATACTCCAAGAAGAGAAAGTATGTTAGCTTATGCCTCTCCCTCATATGAAATTGCAATAGTGATTACCGTCTTTTTAACAATTGCCTAGGACAATTCCGCACACCGATCCATCATTATTCCACACTCGCTATATATAATATTTAATAATTTATTCTAACTTTCTGGTAACAGCACCTACTTTTATATTTTAGCTTTCCGATATCATGCAAAGTTATCCTCTTCATACCCACAACGTAGTTTTATTTCTCGTTTCTAGTTGGAAGCAAACGTTCGGTGTACGTAGAGTCGTATCAGTGGCAGATAGGACTTGAGAGAATATTGATCTTACCTTTAGCTCCATGTGGGTTCCAAACTCCATACTTATCACTTCCACCTTTGGAAATTGCTACGATGATTCCCTACACTTTGGGATTATCAATGCCCTCCTTAGATGAGTGGGGGCTGCGCCCAGTCGGCCTCGTGGGGCCCCGTGAGAACCCCATCATCGTGGTCCCTCTCCTTGCCACCAGCCCCGACCTTGCCCCAATATTGGACGCTGGGGGGCAAGCACTGTCGAAGGCCGGGGGCGCTGGTGTAGATGCGTCGATGTTGCCTGAGGCTTCCGAGGCATCATCCTCGGGAACCCGTGATTCCCACGCCGAGGCGGCAGCTGAAGGGGCGATGTAGCCCGCTGCTCATGAGGTCGGAGCTCCAGAGGCATCAGCAGGTCGTCGTGAGGCGGAGCCCGACAGTTCTCCCCAGCTTGGCGCTCCTGAGGCCTCCTGGGGCGCTTCCCAAGTTGCGCCTCGGGATGGTCACCATGTACAATGCTTCGGTCGGCTCCATGTGGATTTTGAGGAGCTCCGCAAGAGGAAGGGATCCCCGAGCTGTAGCGGCGGCATCTTCGGGCCGTTGAAGCGGAGGAAGTATATCGCCATCGATGAGTAAGTACCTTATCCCTATGATTCTTTGAGTGCTGCTTCTCTTCCTGACGATGTCTCTTTAGGATCCCTTCCGACAGGGCTGCTGAATCTCCTTGGAAGCGGCCTCCTCTCGCCTCGCCTCCCCCGCTGGACTCGAGCACTGCGAGCCCGCCAGCTGGGTGCCTTGAGCTCATGCCTTCGTCCCCTCCTCTTGTGGGCCTTGCTTGGAACGCGGCCAGTGTGCCAAGGGCCCCTCCCATGGTCTTGGACCGCGGTTGGCTGACTTCGATCCTGGGGTCCTCTTCAGGCGGCGGATCTTCGCTCGTCTGGGCCCCTCGCGTAGCTGGGCCATCAGCCAGGTAGGAGCCAACCCCCAGCCCCCTGCTTCTAGGGGGCGTGACGCTTCGGGCCCCGTCCGCATCCCCCGCGTAGAGGACGGAGTCAGCAGCATGCTCAAGTCTGCGCAAGAGAAGAGCATCGTCCGCCACGAGCTCTTTCAGGAGGTGATGGGCGCGATGAATCGGCTTGGTGAAGAGCTCGTGGAGGTGGACACGCGCCTCGTGGCGCAGGGTCTTCGGCTGGCGGAGGAGCAGCATAAGCTGAAGGTGGCTATCAACCTCGGGCACCACTAGCGTGAGCTTGATAATGCGAAGGCCGAGGCCTCTCTCGTAGCCTCGCGTGAGGCCTACTTCCGAGCTCAAGAAGAGGCCTGAGAAGCTGATCGTCGTCGCGAGGCCGTGGAGAAGCGCGTGTGGGAGCTCCAAGCTTGGAGCGCCTCCTTGGAGCGGCAGGTGGAGGAGCGCAGGGTTGCCCTTGCGTTGCTGACGGGGACGCCCGCCGAAGAAGAAGAGATCCGGAAGCGCGAGGAGGCGTTGGTGCTGGAAGCCGCGGAGCGTAGCCTCGAGCTCGAGCGACTAGAGACGAGAGAGCGTCAAGTTGCTCAAGCGGAAGATGCCGTTGGTGCACGCGAGGCCAGGGCTCAGGAGGAGTTCCATCGCCGGGTGGTCGAGGCTCGCACGGATCTTGAGGGTAGGCACAACCTGAAGCTGAAGCTTGCGGAAGCTGAGGCCGCGAGTAGGACTGCTGCCCTTAGGCCCAGGTTAGCTTAGGTGGAGCAGCGCGAGGAGGCCACCGCAGCCGCCCTGGTCTCGGCGCAGGCGGAACTGGACTCCGCCCGTGCTGAGCTGCTCTCTCTTCAGCAGCGAGTCGATGACGCCGAGTCCATTGCGCGGCAGAACAGGGAGGAAGTGCTCGAGCGGCGGACACTGGAGCATGTGCACTCCCCCATGCTTGAGGGCCTCAGGAACAGGGCCAACTCGGCGTTGGGCCATATCTGCGACGAGAACGCCCCTCATCCCCGCACGACCGACTACGCCAGCCACCTCCACTTCTTCACCGACGTGGTGACGCGCCTGGAGAATCATTCCGAGAGGGCTCGCCAGCTTGTTGAAGAGAGGAGCCGCGGTCTGCTGAGGCGCGCATTCTCCCGAGTCTTCAGCCATCTCCAAAACACCTACCCCAACTTTGATTTTGATGCTGCCTTTGCCCCTGTTCCGGAGGCCATCCGGGACGACCTGGCGCGGTGGGTGGAGGACAACGTGGACGCGCTGGTCAGGGCCTTCGCTTCCGAGGACGATGCGGTGGTGGTCACGGCTGATGAAGGCGATGTGGTTGACGATGGTGACGGTGGCACCGGTGAAGGTGATGGTGAGGCTCGCGACGATGACAGCGATGCCAGCGGCGCTCGAGGGCAACCCAGGGGACGCGGCGAGCGATTTTTCCTACTGATCCCGTGTTCCCCTGCTTCTTATCATGCACACAAAGCTCGGGCGCGGCCCTAGAGGTTGTAAGAGCATTTTGGGAGGGGGAGCCCCTCATGTAAACAGATTATTATCCCTATTTTTAGCCAAGCTGATCACGTGCCTTCATATGCTCATGAGTCCTGTGGCGAGCTTGTTGTTGTAACTTACCTTGACCTGGGCGAGCCCTGCACCAGCTCGGGAGGTTGCACGTTCCGGAAAGCTTCTGAGAAGCCTGTCGACACGCCCGAGGGGGCCGCATGATGGGCTGGCGCCGGCCGTGGCGTGTCATGTGCGTGGCGTGTGTGCACCATGCCTAACCCCGCTCGCGAGGAGCTTGTGAGGGGGAAGCGTCAGGCGCGAACTCCAGATTAAGGCAAGAACCAGATAGCAAGAAATCACTTGAATCGAGAAAAGATACCCCCCGCACGCATCAATGAAAATTCAACTTCAACTTAAATCCAAATCCAGAAGGCAAGGCTACAGAAAAGAGATCCAAAGCAAATGGCCGCGTTCGGCGCCTAGTCTAGACTTCTTGTCTTCGAATCTTCTCACCAGCGCGGACCTAAGTGCTGCCACTAGGACGTGGGAGGGAGTCCCCGAGGCCCGAGGGCGGCACTCCTGAGGCTCCGAGGCGTGTACGGCCCCACTCATGATTATGTCAGTGTGTCATGAGCGGAGACCTTCACAGGCGTGAGCCTTACTTCATATCACCAGACGAGGGCCCCGCCTTGCGCCTCCCTCTACCAACGTTGGGATGATCAGAAACCAGGACGACACCAAAGGGGGGAGAGGGGACCCCAGTGGCGCCCTCGGCCACCACGGGTCCTCTACCGGGGGAAGGCTCGCCGGCGCCTCCCCGGCAGAGGGCCTACCTCTGGGCGACGCCTTGCTCCGAGTGACGCGGAGAGGGGCCTTGCTCCTGGCTCCCCCCGCGTAGCCCCCAGTGGGTCTCTCCTGGTGAGGCGGATATCGCCGTGCTGGAACCGCCGCCTGGTGCTGTGACCTGATTCACTTGCGACTCATGGTTAGTGTAAGCCTGCCCCTAAGAGATTAGTGGTACCCTGGATCTGTTGTCGACGGCGCGGTTGGTGGGGCTCTCTGGCGGCTCCTGACGGGGTGCGAAGAACGAGCCTGAGTCGTCCCCTGGTGTGTACTCCCGGTCCATCATGCGGGGCACGTAGGCCTCTGACGCTGCTGCCCCGAAGACCTCGCCGAAGTGCTTCACGCTCCATGTCGCCCGACCCGTCACGCCGTCCTGAGGATGGTAGGGCGGTGCTCCGATGGGGTCGTGTGCGGCAACGCTCATGCCTGCACCCATCTGGGGTGGTGCGGGCGCGATGGGCGCGCTCCGCCGGGGATCGCATTGATGCCAACAAGGCCCCCGGGCACACTCGGGAGCACGCGGGTCTGTCAAGGCCCGCCGTGGGATCCAGCCACCGCCTGAGGCGTGAGCTTGTAGCAGAAGGGCGGCGCTCCCGTGGCCGCGGCATCCAATAGCTCGGCGACGCATTCCAGCAGCGCATCCCGACCGCTCTCCATCAATCGGCACCGCAGCAGCTCCCACGCCACCGTGAGTGCAGCCCGCATGTTCGCTTGGTCCCGCCGGTTGTGTGGCGTCGTTGCCGCAGCATGGCTTGCGGCCCTTGCAGCGGCTCGTGCCTGTCATGGAGTAAGAGTGGACGGCGCATGGCCGCGCCACCCGCACCCAGTAGTATTAGGTGGCGCTCGTGCCACCTGGAGTGCGGGGTTGAGGTTTTCTTGGGCAGGTGGCATCGCCTGGGATGGCCAGGCTGCCCAGCGGTCGGCGTCGGTCCTTGGGTGGCCGGACATCAGCACCACGGAGCGTTGGTGGATCAACTAGCGGGGAAGAGGCTCCGGCGCACCCCTACCTGGCGCGCCAAATGTCGGATCTCGGGTTCCGGCAAAACCCTTAAGGTTCGAATTCTGGGGTGCGCACGAAGATCTCTCCCTCACAAGTTACTCCCTCACACGCTTCGCGATCACCAGGCTAGCTCGACGAACTTGCAACACAAGGGACACAAGATTTATACTGGTTCGGGCCACCATTTTGGCGTAATGCCCTACTCTAGTGTGGTGGTGATGGATTGCCTCTTGGGTTGAGGATGAACAGTACAATGGGAAGAACAGCCTCCTAAGGATAGGTGCTCTTGGGCGTGGTGAACTTGAGGGTGTGTGGGGATTGCTCTCTTCCTTCCCCACCTACTGTGGTGGCTAGTCCTATTTATAGAGGCCCCGGTCCTCTTCCCAAATATCGAGTGGTAAGGGATCCCACAACGGCCAATTTGAAAGGGGACAGCTAGTACAACTTATCCTGACAAAAGTAGTCTTTGCCTGCCAAAGGCACTGGTGGTGACACCGCCTTGGGCTCCACGGTGACCTCCGTCCTGCCGTCCTGCTGGTCTTGGTCTCGTTGCACCGATAGGGAAACCTTTGCTTGACGCCTCGGTACACCTCGCCTACGCTTGCCCCCTTAGCACCAAAGATGAAACAAGGACACTGCGCGTGCTGGCACCCGCCTGGCGCCCGCCTGATCTCGATCCTCATGGCTCACGTCACGAGAACCTCGCGAGGTTTAACTTGCCTTGATCTCTCCGCCCCTCGCGAGCCAGCCTGGTGAGGCCGCACCTAAGGAGGTCTTGTGTCGACCGCCTCGCGATACTTGGCCCCTCGCAAGGGTCTTGAAAGCTTGTTGGTGAAGATGGGCCGTATGGTCCTGTTCGCAGAGCCATGCCGTGGGCCGCAGGCAGGCAAGTCTGGGGACCCCCATTCCCAGAACTTCGACAGTGGTGACGGGTTGATATTTCGAATTGAAGGTCAGGTCGGCCTTGGGCGCCACCCATCCCAGGGGAGCCCCTTGCCGCACGTAAGGGGCGCCAATCTGGCGAAAGAACGGCTTTGCGTGACGGTCTGAGGGTGGGGCCTGCGAGCCGCCAAGGAGGGCCACGACCGCATGGGGCACCGGTGCTGCGAAGCGCTCGGTGAAGAGACCGCGCAAATCCTCCCAGGACGCCACCGTAGATCCGGGGAAGTTGAGCAGCCAGGCGCGACATGCTAGTGAGGGCCATGGGAAGCCAGTTGGCCATGACCTTGTCGTCGCCCCCGGCCTTAAGGACGGCCTCCTCGTACGCCAGCAGGAAAGCCACCGGGTCCGCCGCGCCGTCGTAGCGCGGTGGCATCTCCGGCTTGAACTTGGGCGGCCACTGCACCTGCCGTAAGGCGGGGGCCAAGGCTCGAAGCCCCATGGCCCCGTCACTGGCACCACTCGTCGGAGCCGGAAGCACGGCGCCTGCCATGGGGGCGAAGCACGGTGACGGTGGAGCGCAGATCGACGGGTCCCGATTCAAGATAAATTCATGAGGAAGTGGTATCTCTTTAGGATGAAGCTTGGATGAAACTAAGCAGAGGTCCGAACCGACTGATGTTGAAGAATCAGCGGATAAGGAAACTCCGGCGCACCCCTACCTGGCGCTCCAAATGTCGGATTTCGGGTTCCGGCAAAACCCTTGAGGTTCGAACACTGAGGTGCGCACGAAGATTTCGCCCTACCTAATCATGCCCTCAGCCTCACAAAAATCTCAAAGCGTAGCTCGACGAACTTGCAACACAAGAGACACGAGATTTATACTGGTTCGGGCCACCGTTGGGGTGCAATACCCTACTCCAGTGTGGTGTGGTGGATTGCCTCTTGGGCTGAGGATGAACAGTACAAGGGAAGAACAGCCTCCTGAGGAGAGGTGTTCTTGTGCCTAGTAAACTTGTGTGGGTGAGGATGATCTGAATCAGTTGCCTCCTACTGTGGTGGCTAGTCCTATTTATAGAGGCCCTGGTCCTCTTCCCAAATATTGAGTGGAAGGGATATGCCACAACGGCCAATTTGAAGGGGGACAACTAGTACAAGCTATCCTGACTAAAGGTGGTCTTCGCCTACCAAAGGCTCTGGTGGTGACACCGTCTTGGGCTCCACGGTGACCTCCATCCTGTCGTCCTGCTGGTCTTGGTATCATTGCACCGATATGGAAACCTTTGCCTGATGCCTCGGTACTCGTCGCCTGCGCTTGCCTCTTTAGCATCAAAGAGGAAACAAGGACACTGTGCGCGCTGGCGCCCGCCTGGCCTTGATCGCCATGGCTTACGCCATTGGAACCTCGTGAGGTTCGTCTTGCCTTGATCTCTCCGCCTTGCAAGGAGGTCTTGTGTCGTCCGCCTCGCGAGGCTTGGCCCCTCACGAGGGTCTTGAGCGATTGCTGGTGAAGTTGGGCCGCACTGGGCCACGAGTGGAGCAACGCCGTGGGCCGCAGGCAGGCAAGTCTGGGGACCCCCGTTCCCAGAATGCCAACAATACCCTCTAAGAATTTCTCGTGGTGGGTGTGCTTCTTGCAATGGTGGGGCGACGATTGAAAGGTTGACGGGACACAAGGGTAGGTTAAATGGCCGCTATAATAAATGGGGTCCGGCCGGCCTGTAATCCTCACGTCTTGTCACGGCGTTCATAGCGGAGGGTTCCTGAATCCAGTGCACGCTTGACAACACCACACCCTAGGCGTGGACACTCGAGTGCGATAATTAATTCTGCCATCTACAGTGCACACGGTGGAAGAAACCAACTGTGTGCAATAATGTCTAAGATCGCAGTTGAGTTAGCTATACAGATCATGTGCTGTGAGATCGACAAGGTAAACTAATTCGAGAATGGTTAATAAAATCTAAGACCATTGCATATTAAGGTCAAAATAGTGCTAGAAATATACGAGTCTCATACGATGCCATTTTAACGATTGTACCACAAAAGCTCGAAATGTTACAAGGTTTAAATTCCAGAATTATATGGCTCAAATTCGAAGATTACAAGGTTCAAACTGATATTAAAAATGAAATTCAGCTCATTAGCTGGAAACGCTCACGCTGATGCGCTGAACATGGATGTCAGAGAGGTTAAAACTAATATCACCGCTTCTAAGTCTGGCTTCGAAACCTCACAATTTTTGCAAAGGGGTCAGCCACTCAGAAGTCATGTATGGGGTTCACCCGATGACTTCTGGTTACTCTGTCATCTGAAGTTCCAAAATGAAATTCAGCATTTTTGCAGCCTACAACATTCTGCCGCAGGCGCCGGCACTGATCAACAGACCATTCATTTTTGCAAAATAAATGTAGGGCAAACCTCATTTCCTTCAGCACCCTTGCTCTGAGAACAAAGAACCTGGCGAAGATAATCTCCGGTAAGGTCCCTCGGTAGGAGTTCAAAGTAATTTCTGAGAGATGCAGATCTAGGCATTCGACGCAATTGTTATATTGTATCATATTATCCACCACTGGGCCTAATCTTATCTACAAAGAAGAAAACGTGCTAGTGCCTACATGCAGTTTTGAACATTACTACAGGACTAGCTATTTGGTTTGCAGGATTTGTAAAATGCACTAACATGCCATCTTCGATATGACATGATTTACATGGGCATTTGATTACATTCTAGAAAAATGTAGCCTTCTTTACAAGAGGTTGGAGTGGATGAAAAGTTCCCTAAGAAAACTAGTACAGCTGCATCCAAAGGAGAAATGCTTATTGATTGTAACCATATGGATCAAGCAACCAATATGGGGGGCATGTATGTACTGAAATCCTCCAAAAGAACCTTCAGAAATCGTAGTACATTGTCATTGTAAACTTGGAAAAAGGTGGCACAAATTGAACTCCCTTATGGTTAACATTTAATAGGAAAGGAATATCACCTCAATATATAGCTTCTCCAAGCACGGAAAGCTTCTCAGGAAACTGACAACTTGCTCCAGGTCGGGCCCGATAGATTCTAGTGCCAAGACCTTCACTATGCGCAGTTTCGGGGTCAAGCTTGTCAGAATCATTTTCTTAATGACAGACGAACAAACATCTTCAAAATTAGAAATAATGTTAATTTTTAGAAGGAGAGGTAGAAGGCGGCTGTTGTACCTGAACGGGTGTGGATCCAATAACATGTTTGGAGTATTTGTCAGACGAGTAGCCCACCATTGTCAATTTCGGTGCAGAAATGACATTGATTCTTGTTGGACCTTCTTGATCAACTACAAGTAATATCTCAAGTGCAGGTGTGTCCTGGATGACCATACCGTGGTCCACGTTTTGTGATGTCTTCCTGCCGCACCAGCAACACACATAAATAGTCTAGAGAGTCATGGAGGTGATGTCGAAGGTACTCAACCCATTGATCGCCTGAAGACGAATATACTCGAGTGTAGTACAGCCACGGAGCAGGCGCTCCATGTCACCCTTTGAGAGGCAGACAGCGACGAGCTTGAGGTGCTTCAGTCATGGTAGAATAAGAGCGGCGCGTCATTAAGGGGCGGGAAATGGCATTTCCAGAACTTGGTGAGACGCAGCGTGGGCGCGAGGCGGAGTGCAGACGTTGGCTGCGACCGCATATGCCCATCATCAAAAGTGAGCTCCTCGAGCTGTTCTAGGGCGGGGGATCGGAACCAGTCATCAAGCTTGGCTCGGTTCTTGCCATTGGAACGGAACTTGCCCATTCTAAGGCATTTGGTTGGGCGAAGGTGACTGCCGAGGATCTTGGAGAACGCATCCAATCTTTTGTGATAGCCATGGCAGAGCTTGTGAGGGAAAGGCGATGAACATGAGTCCCAAACAAAGCGAGATCCAGAAGGCAAGAAATTTCTCAAACGAGAAAAGGCTCCCCCCGTGCGCATCAATGAAAACTCAGCTTCAACTCAAATCCAGATCCAAAAGGCAAAGCTATAGAAGGAAAGATCCAAAGCAAAAGGCCGCGTCCGGCACCTAGTCTAGTCTTCTGGTCTTCAAGTCTTCTCACCAGCGCGGAGCTAAGTGCTGCCACTAGGCGTGGGAGGGAGCCCCAGGGCCTGAGGCCGGCACCCCTGAGACTCCGGGGCGTGTACAGCCCCAACTCATTATTACGTGAGAGTGTCACGGGCGGCGAGCTTCACAGGCACTGGGCCTTCTTCACAGGTACCGGTCTTGCTTCATATCGCCAGACGAGGGGCCCGCCTTGCGCTGCTCTCGACCTTCTCTGAGCCGACCGGAGACCAAGACGAAACAGAGAAGGGAAAGAGGACGCCAGTGGTTCCCTCGGCGACCACAGGTCCTCTGTCGGGGGAAGGGTTGGCGAGGCCTCCCCAGCAGAGGGCCTACCTCCGGGTGTCGTTAGGCGTCGAGCGCCGTGGGGAGGGGCCTTGCTCCTGGCTCCCTCTCGGTGGCCCCCATCGCGTCTCCCTTGCTGGAGCGGGTGTCGCCGCGCCAGGGTCGTCGACCGACGCGGCAACATGGTTATCTGTAGCCCATGGTTAGCGTAAACCTGTTCTTGAGTGACTAGTGGTACCCTGTAATTGCCGCTGTTGGCGCGATCGTTGTGGTTATCCATTGGCTCTTGGAAAGCTTCCGCTCCTAGCGCCCCTTCTCCCCAATCTTCTCCAACGAATGAGCCGATGTCGTCCTCTGGTGCGTACCCTTGGTCCATCATGCGGGGCACGTAGGCTTTCGGGGCCGTTACCCCGAACACCTCGCCATGGTGCCCCACGCTCCACGTTGCTCCACCCATGATGGCGTCCTGGGGATGACGGTATGGCACCCGGCCAGAACTGTGGGGGTGACGCTTGCACTTGTGCTTGTCGAGGGTGGCATGGGGGGACTGGAGCCCCCTGCACCGCCGGCCGTGCTGATGTTGACGAAGCCCCCGTGCGTAGTTAGTGGCACGCAGACGTGGTGATGCTCACCGCGCGGCCCTGCAGTGGCCAGGGGGGAAGTCGATAACAGAAAGGTGATGCTCCCGACGCCGCCGCGTCCAGCAGCTCAGCGACCCACTCAAGCAGCTTGTCCCGGCTGCTCTCCATCAGCCTGCATCGCAGCAGCTCTCTTGCCACTGTAAGTGCCGCCCGCATATTCGCTTGCTCCCGCCGCAAGTGCGCCGCTGTTGCTCCGGCGTGGCTCGCCGCTCTCGCCGCGGCTCGTACTTGCCGCGGGGTGAGGGTGGATGACGCTTGACCACGCTGTCCGCACCCTGCGGGGCCTGGTGGCGCCCGTGCCGCTTGGGGTGCGGGGTCGAGATCTCCATGGGCAAGCGGCGCTGTCCAGGCCGGCCAGGCTGCCCAGCGGTCGGAGCCGGTCCTTGGGTCGCCAGACATCGCAGCCGATGAACGTCGAAGAGCTGGTTGGCAAGGAAGAAGCTCCGGCGCACCCCTACCTGGCGCGCCAAATGACGGATGTGGGGTTCCGGGAAACCCTTAAGGTTCAAACACTGGGGTGCGCGCGAAGTCTTTCCTTCCTACCGATCTATGCTCTAGCTCGCAAGATCTTGCGGACGAACTCGACAAAATCACAACACAGAAAGAGACACAGGGTTTATACTAGTTCGGGCCACCGTTGTGGTGTAATACCCTACTCCAGTGTGGTGGTGGTGGGTTGCCTCTTGGGCTGATGGTGAACAGTACAAGGGAAGAACAGCCTCCTGAGATTGAGGTGTTCTTGTGCGTATGGACTTGTGGTGCGAGGAGACGATGAACTGCTCGATCCTCTCCCTACTGTGGTGGCTAGTCCTATTTATATAGGCCCTGGTCCTCTTCCCAAATGTTGAGCGGGAAGGGAGCCAACAACGGCGGACAAATTTAAAGGGGGGCAGCTAGTACAAGCTATCCTGACAAAAGCGGTCTTCGCCTGCGAAAAGCCCTGGGGTGACGCCGTCTTGGGCTCCATGATGACCTCGGCCTTGCCGTCCTCCTAGTCTTGGTCTTGTTGCACCAATATGGCAACCTTTGCCTGATGCCTCAGTACTCTTCGTCTGCGCTTGCCTCCTTAGCACCAAAGAGCAAATGGGGACGCTGCGTGCACTGGCGCCCGCCTGGCACCGCTCGTCATGGCTCACGTCACGACTGCCTTATAAGGTTTGCCCCGCCTTGATATCTGCACTCCTCGTGAGCCCGCCTGGCTAGGCCACTACAGAGGAAGTCTCGTGTCGTCCGCCTCGTGAGGCTTGGACCCTCGCGAGGCTCTTGGATACCTTGTTGATGAAGATGGGTCGCACGGCCCGCTGCCCAGCCACACCGTTCCCAGAACGCCGACAGAAGCCCCCGGGCCCAAGGTGCAATCGGGCTTGGGTTTGCGGCGAAGCCAAGGGTCAAGTTCGGAGCGCCGCGGGCCCCAAAAGCCTGCAGCCTCGGTCGACATGTGGCGATTGATTGGACTTGGGCGTCTCTGCTTCCCCATGCTGCCTTTGAATTCGCCCAGCTATGCGTCCCCCGCGGCCTACACAGTTACTCCTCCGCCTCTTGCGCCTTGCTTCCCCAATTCCTATGCTTCCTTGTGACTCTGCTTCTCTTCCCCAATCTGACTCGCGCTCTGCCTGCTCCATAGCCATGGCACCGAAGCAAGCTGAGAAGGGGAAGAGTCCTTTGCTCCTTTCAGTTACGCCTCCGCCCTTCGCGCTGGCGCTCGGCCGGTATCGCGTGCTCAACGACGAGGCCATGGACAGGGTGCGCCTGATGCTTGCCTCCAGCTTCAATGAGTGGGGAGAGACGGTGGCTTGGCCCATGTCCCGCACTCACTCGGTTCAGGCCTGATTCCTCCCTTCTCCGCATTCTTCAACGTTGTGCTTGAGCACTATCAGATCCACATGTTGCATCTCGACCCTCAGTCCGTGACACTTCTTGCTGTCTTCGCCTTTGTGTGCGAAGTCATGGTGGGCATTGCTCCTTCAGTGGCTCTCTTCCGCCACTTCTTCTTGTTGCCTCTGTCCGACCCTCAACAGTGCTCGGGATGCGTGAGCTTCCAGGCTGTGGCCATGACAGCAGGCGAGGGGATTGATTTTGAGCTCCCTCCATCCACGAGCGACTTCCGGATACGATGGGTGTTTGTTGATGCTGGTGTGCTCAGTCCTCTTCTTCAGGCTCCGTCGGGGCCCGCTATTCCTAACCTTTGGGGCCATTAGGCCTTCATGAGCCCGCTCGCTTCAGCGTCGCTCAGGTTGAAGTTGCTGAAGGATCGCGGCGTGACTGCGCTGATGGTGGTGAAGGAATTCATCCGACACCGGGTCGCTCCGCTTCAGCATCATTCTTGCCCAATGTGGACCTTACTCAGCAGCCAAGACCACATGAGGTTTTAGGAGTCCGGGCTCCTCCTTGCGACGCGGGGGACGGTGCTCAAGGTCCTGACGGGTGTCTCTGCCGGCCGAGCTGCCGGGGAATAGTTTCCTGCTGTACCGTTGCAAGAATAAGGATGAATTTGTGAAGGCCATGCCTCTCTTCAATGAATGGGGGCCGCGACCGGTCGGCCTGGAGGGGCCTCGGGAGAACCCTGTCGTTGTGGTTCCCTTTCTTGCTCCTGATGCTGGGCTCGCCCCCAGTGACGATGCTGGTGGGCGAGCCCGGGCGGAGACCGGCGGCTCGTGTGCTGATGAGCACGCGCCGGGCGGTGATTCTGGGGCATCGTCTTCAGGAGCCTGCCACACCCCTTCTGAGGCGTCGGTTGCTGAGGAGACGCTGCGTGCGACTCCCGAGGCCAAGGCTCCAGGAGCCTCAGGAGATCTTGGTGAAACGGTGCCTGGTGGTTCGCCGCAACCAAGCACCCCTGAAGACATTCTCGCGAGATCATCTTTGGTCCCGCTGCGCTCTGGCCGCCACGTTCAGCGTTACGGCCGCCTTTGCATGGACTTCGAGGAGCTCCGCAAGAGGAAAGGATCCCTTAGCGGCAGCAACATCTTCGGACCGCTGAAGCGGAGGAAGTACTTCGCCATTAACATGTAAGTATCGTGAGGTTGTGGCCTTCCATGTGCTGCTTTCTTCTTCTGACGCCAGTCTTTCAGGGCTCCATCAACCGAGGCAACCGGATCTCCCGAGAAGCGGCCTCCTTCTTCGTCAACTACCCCGCCAGCCGCGGGCGCCCCAAGTCCTGCCCCTGGGGCAGAATTGGCTCAAGGGTTACCCATGCCATCCTGGCGTGCTGATCTTGCGTCCCCGTCACTTCTCCCCATTGGCCTGGTGTGGAGCTTGGCAGGCGTGCCCAAGACTCCTCCGCTGATCTTTGGCGGTAACTTGTTGGCTTCGATCCTCGGCTCCTCCTCAAGCGGCAAGCTCCCGCAGGCTCGAGTTTCTCGCGGAGACGGGCTGGCGTCGGGCGCGGCACTAGCCCCCAGCCTCCTGGCGAGGGGTGGCACTCCGCGTGGTGCTCCGCCCGCAGCCCCCAAGGCAGAGGACGAAGAAGGTCGGGCGTCCGGGCTTGAGCGCAAGCTGAGCGTGGTTCGCCATGAGCTCTTCCAGGAGGCGATGAGCCGGCTTGGTGGAGAGCTCCCGAGTGTTGATTCACGTCTTGAGCCTGAAGGTCTTCGGCCATTGGAGGAGCGGTGCAAGCTGAAGGTGGCCATCAGCCTCGGTCGCTATCAACGTGACCTTGAGAACGCAAAGGCCGAGGTGTCTCTCAAGGCTTCCTACAAAACTCGCTCACGAGCCTTGGAGGAGGCTCGCGAGGCTGACCGCCGCCGCGAGGCGGCTGAGAAGTGCGCGTAGGAGCTCCAGGCCTGGAGTGCATCTCTTGAGCAGAAGGTGGAGGCGCGCAGGGCTGCCCTTGTGTCGCTGAGGGGGACGCCTGCGGAGGAGGTGGAGGTCCAGAAGCATGAGGAGGCGCTGGCCCTAGAGGCCATGGAGTGTAGCCGCGAGCTCGAGCAACTGGAGACGAGGGAGCGTCTAGTTGCCCAGGCAGAGGACGCCATCGAGGCTCGTGAGGCCAGAGTCGAGGAGGAGGTGAACCATCAGGTGGCCGAGGTTCGCGCGGACCTGGAGGGCAGGTACGACCTGAAGCTGAAGCTCGTGGGCGTGGAGGACGAGGGCAGGGCCGCTGCCCTCAGGCCCAGGTTGGAAGAGACACAGGGTTTATACTGGTTCGGGCCACCGTTGTGGTGTAATACCCTACTCCAGTGTGGTGGTGGTGGATTGCCTCTTGGGCTGATGGTGAACAGTACAAGGGAAGAATAGCCTCCTGAGGTTGAGGTGTTCTTGTGCGTATGGACTTGTGGTGCGAGGAGTTGATGAACTGCTCGATCCTCTCCCTACTGTGGTGGCTGGTCCTATTTATATAGGCCCTGGTCCTCTTCCCAAATGTTGAGCGGGAAGGGAGCCAACAACGGCGGGCAAATTTAAAGGGGGACAACTAGTACAAGCTATCCTGGAAAAAGCGGTCTTCGCCTGCGAAAAGCCCTGGGGTGACGCCGTCTTGGGCTCCACGATGACCTCGGCCTTGCCGTCCTCCTAGTCTTGGTCTTGTTGCACCAGTATGGCAACCTTTGCCTGATGCATCCGTACTCTTCGTCTGCGCTTGCCTCCTTAGCACCAAAGAGGAAATGGGGACGCTGCGTGCACTGGCGCCCGCCTGGCACCCGCGTGGCATCGTTCGTCATGGCTCACGTCACGAGTGCCTCGTGAGGTTTGCCCCGCCTTGATATCTCCGCTCCTCGTGAGCCCGCATGGCTAGGCCACTCCAGAGGAAGTCTCGTGCCGTCCGCCTCGTGAGGCTTGGACCCTCGTGAGGGTCATGGATTCCTTGTTGATGAAGATGGGCCGCACGACCCGCTGCCCAGCCATGTCGTGGGCCGCTGGCAGGCAAGTCTGGGGACCCCCGTTCCCAGAACGCCGGTAGACACCACCGGGAAAGGAGGGTTGTCCATGCCCCATATTTGATTGGGAGGAGGGAGATGATGACTCTCAACATATCATCGGGGAGGCTGCTGATTAAGTCTAGGCCTGCTGGAGTTGCTTGCGGTTCTAGCTCGCCCCGCCTGCGCTTGTTGGCAGCCCTATTCTCCACCTCCGGAGTCTCCTTGTCAGCGGCGCTTTTTGATAGAAATGGGAGTACAGGGAATATTTAGTTAAAACAGGGCAATAGAAAAGTGTATTGGTAACTAGAAGTTATTAGGTAGGAATATAGTAAGATAAGGGAATAAAAATTGGTTGCTTAAATACTACACAATTGATTTGACATTGCTGGGTAAGTCAAGATATGCAGATAGTTGAAAAGAAAACTTACTTCAAACAAAGTCTGGAATGATGATTTTGTCGGGGAAGTTAGCATATATCTCATGACCAGGCCCTTCTATGTGCAAAGGTAATTTTAGTGCCGACTTCGATTACATAAAACTTTGCAATTTCATTTCAAAAGCCAGTGGCAAAATAGGAGTCACCACGTTCATCAAGTCTTACAGTAGTAACAATTGTAAATCCCTGGTTTGTGCAAAGTATGACATTCGTGGAGCCTTGATGTATGTAAAGGGAAAAATTGTGCACTACATAATCTGTTGCATAGCAAGGGATGTCCTATAGAAAATGGTAGGGTTGTTAAAGAAAATATGGTAACATGCAATTATGGGCCCAAATTGAAAGAACTTCACAGTAGTTGAAATCGAAGGACAAAAGTCTATAATTAAACAGATAGGGTAAACATGATGTCATGGAAATATGAGAGTAATCGAAAGAACAATACATCATTAATTTGCCTAATATAGAAAGAAGAGGGAAAAAATCCCCTTTGACGTATATGGTGCATGTGGCACCTTTTATCCAAATGTAGCAATATTTAGAATATGTTCAGGAAAGTAGGCCATGCCAACCGATTTAGGGTGAGATTGAACATACCGCGCGCGTCCTCAAGTTATCTGGTACGATGAGATGGAATCTCTGGCGGCGGTCGCCAAGTCCTGAAGTATCGGCGCACTGTACATTCTATGAATGAAAGAAAACCCTCAAATCAGCTCGAATTAAAATGAATTCACGGCGATTTCCGTCGGGTGATTAAAGGAGGCAGATGAACTCGGATAAGAGATGAGATAATATCTCGTTAAATTAGTTACCTTGTCGTCCATGAGAAAGAACCCTCAGTACGGCAGATTCCCCAACCGAGCGGAGCTGGATCTACCGCGAGCAGCGTCGAGAAAGTCGATGGCGATAGGCGACGGCAAGCGAAAGTGGCAAAATGCGGTGGGCATTGCCGGCAGCCTGGCGGCGGCGGCAGGCGTCGAGCTAAGGGTTTACCGCTGCGATAAGCAGTGCCATGGCATAGACGCGGAGGAGCTTGTGCAGGTGTGAATGGGGAACGTACCGGAGGAGCCGATGGGGTGGCGGGCAGGGTGAGGGTTTTTGTGACGTGGGGATGGTGAGGGTTTCCTTTTTCGTTTTTGAATTGGGCGGTGAGGGTTTTCTGTCCCACAAAGAATTTTGGGGGCGATGGTTTGCTAGAGCGAACTGTGTGTGATTGACGCAGCAGGCAAAATGATAGTCATTGCACATGGTTCCAATTTTGGGAACCGTGTGTGATTGACGTACTACCTCCGTCCTAGATTATTGGTCCCCCGTTATAATTTTTACCAAAATTTGGCAAAATATTTAACATACTCAGACATAGATAATAAGCCTACACGTACATAAGCATAGTTCAACCATAAGTACATAGTTCAACCGTCATTAAGCATACTCAAGCGTACATAGTTTGATCCATCCCACATCTCATCCCACATGCGGTCGGCACAATCCTGAAGCTTCGCCAGGTACTCGGCGTACGCGTCGTGCGCCACCCTGTGAGAATACTTCTGCTTGAAGGAGCCAACGGCCCATCCTCTTGCATGCGCAAGAACACTTCGTTACGTGTCATGAATCTTGTGGTTGCAAAATGGGCGTCCATAGTCGTCGTTCCAGGTCCTAATACGCCTGTTATGCATTCCCGCATAAAGCTCCCTCGGGATTCGCCTCTTGTACCTCCTCTGGGCATCTTCATCCTCGTTGTCCACATCGTTATAGAACACCTATATATATAGTAAAACAAATTTCGCATCAAATCACTGATTACATGTCGTGAAGTAGGATTAGGAATTTATGGCTATTTATTTATACATATTCAGAGATAATGGTTTGATTTTCAAGCACAGTCGTCTATGTACAGACCAATCTTGAAGAAAATAATGGCACAAACATATGTAGGTCATTCAAAATCAATTGTCAAGTTTTGGCTAGGAATTATTAGCACGAACACTAACCCTAGTCAGATTACTAGTAGAAATCATTTGCACAGATAAAACAACTAATCATTTATCACCTGTACCATTCAAACAATCAATACACTAGACGGATCTAACAAAACTTACTCAGATTTCATGGATTGGGAGAACATAACCACAGGATTTGTATTCCAAAAAGGGGGAGGCAGGAGTAACCAGAGAAATCCTATGATCTATTTGACACATAAATGGGTATAGATGACTAACCAGCTGTCCGTCGTCGTCGGAGTCGTCGCCGGAGTGGTCGTCGGAGTCGTCGCCGGAGTGGTCGTCAGAGTTGTCGCCGAAGTGGTCGTCGGAGTCGGTGTGGAACTCCGTCTCCAGCTGTGGAAACTCTACGGCGTCGAGGACGTCAGTGTGCAGCGATAACTCGCCGGCGGTGAAGGAAACCTCTGCCTCCATCTCCACGCCGTGCTCCAGTGCTTTAACAGCCCCGGCGTTGCCACTCCCTCCAATGGGTCGCTTTGGCGGCATCCTCATACACTGATGGCCTTGAGGACTGACAGCGGCGTCGAGGATGCAAGTGGAGAGAGAGGATTGTGTGTGCGTAGCGAGGATGGGGGTGCAGCCACTCGGGCGCACCATTAATATGGAGTAGTGGGAGTTCTGGGAGAGAGGCGGGCAGCTGTCAAACCGATGGCTCGCCTCCCAGTGAGCCTGTGCACCGGACTGCTGGCATGCCTACCAAAGTTTCACACAGCTACTCGCACGCCTCCCGATGACACTGCGCAGCGAGCACGCATCCGTCAATTCACACACATGCACACACGCCTCCCCATCTGCCTGCGCGGCGGACTGCTCGCATGCGTCCCGTCAACTCACGCCGCCGTGACGCTTACACGGAGCAAGGCGGGCGGCACGTATATTATTTTTCTATTTTGATGATTAATGTTGCCACTTTATTGCTTAACTGAAGCATGCCATGTATCCATTGTTGGTCTAACGCTCACGGTTCGAATAAATAATCCGTTTGGGATATTGGTTCCCAATTATTAATGATCTCCCGTCTGTAATTAGATAAAGATTACATCAAAACTGATCTCAAATTTGACAAAAAAAAGTACAATGCCACTTTGTATTGGTGTCCATATGACAACACGATAAGTTTCATGAACTTCAAATAAGTTTTGGATGTACAAGAATTTAAAAATCAAGATTCTCAATGTTTGAAATTTGTTGCACGGGGAGTAAACATGCACCCGGTGAGACACATGTGTTTTTGCAATCCATTTAGGTGCACTGTCACGTGTGCATGTAGCTCAAATTTGATTTTTGCACATTATACCCATAGAAAATCAAGCAATCAATGTACTAAAACTTCTTAATGATCTCTGTGATTTTTTTTTGAAATTAAAACGTCCCTCCTTTGGTAACATGTATGTTCAACACGGGATAGTTAATTTTACATGCACCGTAGTTGCGGTGGATTCGCGGTGTATGTGGGTGTGTGCGTCTGGGGGTGGCAGGTGGCTTGCAGTACACTACGAGTTGTGAGCCACTGTGTGGGTTGGCCGTTTCGTTTGGCAGGCTGGTGCCACATCAGGGTCGTGAAATCATTATTTAAAACAATACACAACCCTTTCATACATAAATGTTTTGGCCACATGCAGTCGATGGTTGTCCTACACGACACTCGATACACGCATGTGACGTTTTCTGTGGGCCTGCGAGGTCATCGTCCATCACATTGACGAACAGCCGGTAGTGAGGTTAATTTGACTAGCAAGGTAGAATCTTTTTTGTTTGTGTTATGGTGGTATATAGTACGCGTCGAAGAGGTGGGAGGGGACTAGCATATATACTATACGTATGCGCCCGTGAACAAGTACACCTCACTCAGTGTCGGGATTTTTTTGGTTACCGAGGCACGTGCCACATCAAAATTGTGAAATTGGTTATTCAAACATCACACAACACCTTTTTGGGCGACATGCATATATATCCTAGCTAGGACACTCACGTGTGATGCTTCCATCTATGGGCCCACGAGGCCATCGTCGATGCATGCATGCATGTATCACTTTGACCTACATCGGGAGAGGTTAATTAATTTCAACACCGATGAGGATTATTTTGGGTTGTACATATATTACGACAGGAGCATATAGTATGCGGTGAAGAGGGGGGAAGGGGACCATCATATGTAGTACGCTTGATATGAACATCGCTCTGTGTGGGTGCATGGTTTATGGTTTTTGAGGCATGTGGCACATCAAAGTTGTGCATTTTGGGTATTCAACATATATATGTTTGGCCCACATGCAAAGCGATGGTGGTTGTCCTCTCGGATCCACTTAAGCGGTTTATCAGCGATATTGATGCTTTCCATCTGTGGGCCCGCTTGGTCCATCACTTCTTTTTGCTTGAAAACAAGAGAGGTTAATTTGATTTAGGGGGAGATTGTTATTTTTGCTCTCGGATAACATGCATGATACACTTTGAGCACACACACATGAACGTGTACACATGAATCCCTCCCATCGAGTCGAAGTGGCTAGTACAACGACACCATCATGAACCGATCTCGGTATGTGTGGGGAGCTAGTGTACGATTTTTGACAGATGTGCCAGATCAATGTTGCGTATTCAAACATGCATGCACGCATCACCTCCATACATATGCATGTAGTGGTTGCCTTCGAACGATACACTCTCTCGCGTGGTTATCGGGGACAAGCCTATATATTCGTGGGCCCACGTGGCCATCCATGATCACCTTGACCAACAACAAGATAGATTACCATGGCGGATTCTTCATTTGGTTCGTGTTATCGTAGTATAGGTCATGGTGAGATTCAGACCTAATTAAGTTTGAGCGCATATACTATGCACGCATGCATGCATATATGAATCCCCGTCGTTGGCTTGAAGTGTGGTGTAACATACATATGTATCGTCAACCTAACCCTCACTCAGTGTAGGTTTCTAGTTCGAAATCACGGTGACACATCAAAGTTGTTCATTGTTACTCAAAAACACACCTCTCCATACATATGTTTGGGCCACACGCATGCAGTGGTTGTCTTCAGGGACTAGCTACTTGCGTGATTATTGGCGAGCTAGCCCATCTCCGGGGTAGCATGGACGGCCATAACTTTGACCAACAACAAGAGAGAGGTTGTACGACCAAGGTGGATTATTCTTGCTCCGTTTTTTGATCCATCTTGGTGAGATATATGCCTCTCTGGCCAGCTGAGTGAAAGTGTGTGTGGGGGGGGGGGGGGTTGCTACATCACACTTTGTTAGGTTAACCTTGGTGGGGGGGCATGCATGTGGCGACCGATTCTCCGGGTAATGAATCCCAGAAAATGGCCCTTGTGCTTACCAGCCCCAGGATAACTGTTAGCTGATAAGGCACCAACTTGATACAGAAATTGCAAGCAAAAATATACAATATATGTAGTACAAGACCGTTCTAGTCTGTGATTACAACAAATGGTTTCTAATGGTTGATGGCGGAAGCGGTTTATGGATCATCAGTGTCTATGGGACTCCAATTCCCACAGGAACAGCTGACCAGGTTAACTCCTATCTTCGCGAGGCTGCTATCGCCGTTGCTTAGGTTCTGGGACTGTCGCCACGGTCGCTCCTCTCCGCGCAAGAAAATCTGGCCAAGACAATAGCCAGGGACAAGCCAGTGAGTACTTTGAATACACTCGCAAACATTATGAACAAAGGCATAGTTTAACAATGATGTGCTAAAAAATATTTTATGCTCATGATGTCAGTCAGAAAAGATAAATAAAACTCTGTTGCGTGCAAGTATGTTATTTATGAATATGCAATAACATAGTAGTATTAAAATTATGAAATAAATAACAAGCATGCCACAATCGGGCGTCTTAGCGACACCACATAAAGGGCTTCAAAAGAAATGCCACAGTCGGGCGTCTTAGCGACACCACATAAAGGGCTTTAAAAGAAATGCCACAGTCGGGCGTCTTAGCAACACCACATAAAGGGCTTTAAAAGAAATGCTACAGTCGAGCGTCTTAGCGACACCACATAAAGGGCTTTAAAAGAAATGCCACAGTCGGTCGTCTTAGCGACACCACATAAAGGGCTTTAAAAGAAATGCCACGGTCGGGCGTCTTAGCGACACCACATAAAGGGCTTTAAAACAAATGCCACAGTCGGGCGTCTTAGCGACACCACATAAAGGGCTTTTAAAAGAAATGCCACAGTCGGGCGTCTTAGCGACACCACATAAAGGGCTTTTAAAAGAAGACACAGTAAATATCCAGGAGGTAGAACCATCCCAGGGATATTTGATAATAGCAAAAATATCACGGGTTAGTCAACAATAATAATAATAATCATAATTATCGCAATCCACAAGATGTGATTTCAGTTCTGGTTTAACAATTTCACCTCCGAAGACCGACACTAAGACCGACACTTGACCCATCCCAGACTATAATCCTTAACCATGGACACGGCTATTCGAATAGGTTTAATCTCCGCAGAGGGTGTACTCTTTACCCACGAGTAACGGATTCCTTTAGTCCATCGGGACTAATTCCGTCTACGGTCTTTTTGTTGAAAACACACCTAACTTGCACACACCAGCTTAACCCACATGTGTCTGGAATCACCCACGACACTGTTAAGCAAAACTCTAAGTGGGAGGCTACAACCTCGACGTAACATGGGATCACAAAATTTATACACAAGCATAACTGGGAGCTACCCCTTCGGCTACAACCAAAACACCCATGCTCCGGACCCGATGGTATGACTACGGAGGCCTCGGTATCTTCCACCATGGCCTCTACATGCGGTGTGTGCTTAGGAAAGGGGTTGACAACTTACTAAACCGTACCCTACTTGTTGTAGAGACGAATGGTAGTACGACGCAAGTATGGGGGTTACTGGCACAAGACTCGATCTACGGTCGACTCAGGAGGTTGCAATCCTGCAAGATTAGTATAACAATGCAAATACTTCAAACAACAGATAGAAACACCACGCGACATACCCCCTCATGCCATACCGGACACGACCGTCTCGACAGAGGACTAGGGACAAGACCGTGTCTACCCAAGACAGAGGCCTTCCCGGCTTTCCTCCCGGTATGCATGAAAGGCATATGACGGTGATTCATATCACAATCATATCAACTCCATTTGCATGAAATTCATTAACATGCACTCATGAGTAGGAACACATCCATAAATAAAATGACGTATGCTCGTGTCGGGTGGTGTTGTCACCGTGTAGCGACACACACAGAAATTACACCATGGTTCAGAATGCTTGCCTTCAGGTCATGGGAAGGCAGGGTGCATTCCAACACATCTTGAAATCTTCAAAAATCCTATTTAAAAGAATATATTTGAATTACTACATAAAATCAAAGCAGCACAAAAAGGTTGTCTGAATTTTTTTCAAATAAATCTTAAAATAAACTAGACCATATTTGAGAGAGGTAGGAAAAAGAATCAATTCATTCGGAGTTGTATTTAAAAAGTTATAGACAGTCAAAGTCCTGGTCAAAATCTGATTTTAAATAAACAGAAAAAGCAAAGCGCTTGAACGGTACACGCCGAAAACTACTTGAGCTTCGTCTCCACTTAACCCACGTGGATTGGGGCGGGGTCACTGACAGTGGGTCCAAGGGCCCACTGGTCAGGTTTGACCGGTCTCCCCCGCCTCCTTCCTCCTCTGGCCGAATAGAGGCGGGGGCTTCGGCGACCAACGCCGGCGAGCGGCCGCTCCTTGCGGCCTCTGGAGGGCGGGGATGGATCCGCGAGACTGGGGCGGTCCTTCCGGTAGTCGAGGGAGAGTGAGGATGGAGTGAGCTGTCGTGGCGAAGCTTTCTTGTGGAGGGAGCTTCGGGAGCATAGTGGTTTTGGGGCTGCGGTGGTTTCCGATCGAAATTGAGCAGGGGGAAGGTTTCAGGGGAGGAAGAGAGAGCTTCTGGTGGAGAGAGTGGAGAGGGGGAGGCTCTGGTGGTGCCGGAATGGTCGAGACGGTGGCGGCGGCTGTGTCTGCCAGAGAAGAAGAAGACGACCCCTCTGGTCTTTCTACTACCACGGGAGGGTCAGTGAGGGAGTGCGGGAAGTTCCATGAGGGCTTGACGAGCTCGGGGCTTCCTTATATAGCGTGACGAGGTCGGTTCCGCGGCGGTTGGGATAAGATCGCCGGCGACCGACGTTCTGTAGCAGCAGGGGGACGTGGCAGGGCTGAGGATGACGGCAAGAGCTAGCGGACGAGCGGGGCACTGCTCCAGGGCGAGCTAGCGTGCGGGAGTGGCTCGGGCGGCGCCGACACGGCCGGGGCCTGCAAGCGGTCGTCAGCTAGCCGCCATGGCCATCCTGGCGATGGCGCTGTGGGGTGCCAGGGGTGGTCGGGGTGGCGTGGCGGTGCAGGGGTACGTGGCGTGCTAGCAGCTCTTGGCCAAGGGCCAGCAGGTCTTGAGGAGAGACGGCGGCTCGAGCAAGACGTGCGTGCCAAACGCACGCTCTGGGCGCGCCCAGAGCACGCCCGGGACGTGTTTGGCGAAATGCCAGGGTAGCCTAGAGGTCGCGGGTGAGGCTGGCAAGAAACAGGGCTAGGTTAGGGTTAGCAAGGGGATCAAGGGACATGGTGGATAGGCCAGGGGCTCAAGTTCACAATGTAAACTTGAAATCATGCCAAATCTGGCTATGCACTCAGGGTGTTTGTCAAAATGCCAAGGGCATCTAGGCAACACTTGGGGTGGCCAAATTCTCCAGATCAGTGTCTCTTTGGATGGATAAGGGAGTGGTGAAGCTAGTTTGACAAAAGCAAAAACTTGTTAGTGCAATTTGTGCAAAGCTTCAGTTCTGGGCAGAAGGTGAATGGCACTGTTTCATGAACCAGAAGTCTTCCAAAGGGTCCACTCTTCTGGACTTAAGGGTTTGGCAAGGAGGACTACAAGTAGGAAAAGAATTGTGGATGAAGAAGCAAGTTAGGAGATGGTTGCAGTACAAATCACCAAATGGCACCAGAATGAAGATGAGGATGATTCACTCAATTTTTCCAAAGAACAACACTAGGTTTTTACATAAAGTTGGATGGCATGCTACTGATATCTCATAATTTTGGTGGAGGCTCTAGAGAAATATTTAATTAGGCTATAGTGCAAAAGTGTCCACTGAACCAGATTTGAAAAACAGGTGTAAAACTCAAAATATGAAATGAAATAATTATATTATTGCACACAAGTGATTTAGAGACATCTCATGACATCTCCAAATTTTGGTTGGAATTTTAAGTGATTTTATCAAATGGTTGTAGTTCAAAAGGAGCTCCAAAATTTTAAAACCATCATTTTAATGAATAAAGCTCAGGGTGAAATAATCTAATAAATAATTCCACTGATTAAGAAAATGGTATACATAGAGCATAGAAGACCAATAAGTTTTGGAAAGCTCCACATGGAAAAGACACCTAATATTAAAAGAAAAGTTCTGAAATCAACAGAAATAAAAAAATTAAAACTCCTGGCAAAATTTTAATATCTAAAACTTGGCTAAAATTTTGGGGTGTTACAATGCATTCATAGCTTAATTAGGATTCCTTTCGTGGCGACACATGGGGTGGGGGCTGCTTGCTACTTCGCACTTTGCTTGGTGAACCTCGGTTGGGGGGAGGGGGCATGCTCATAGCTTAGGATTCCCTTCATGCCGACACGAGAGGGATGCTAGCTACTTAGCACTTTGCTAGGTGAACCTCGGTTGGGGGGCATGTGCATTCATAGCTTAGGATTCCCTTCATGCTGACATGAGGGAGGGGTGGCTGCTAGCTACTTCGTACTTTGCTAGGGTGAACCTCGGTTGGGGATGAGGGCATGCATTCATAGCTTAGCTAGGATTCCCTTCGTGCCGACACGAGGGAGGGGGTGCTAGCTACTTCACACTTTGCTAGGTGAACCTCGGTTGGTGGGGCATGCATTCATAGCTTAGGAATCCATTCGTGCCGACACGAGGGAGGGGGGCTGCTAGCTCACACTTTGCTAGGTGACCTCGGTTGGGGCGCATGCATTCATAGCTTCGGATTCTCTTCATGCCGACACGAGGGAGGGGGGCTGCTAGCTACTTTGCACTTTGCTACAGTGAACCTTGGTTGGGGGGCGCATGCATTCATATATAGCTTAGGATTCCCTTCGTGCCGACACGAGGGAGGAGGGGGGCTGATAGCTACTTCGCACTTTGCTAGGTGAACCTCGTTTGAGGGGGAGGGGCATGCATCCATAGCTTAGGATTCCCTTCGTGCTGACACAAGAGAGTGGGAGCAAGCAATACCGTGCGCTTTGCGAGAGAGGTGCCACATCGAAGTTGTGTTTGGTATTTGAAAATCAAACCACCCTTTTGATACATAAATATGGTCCACATGCAAGTGTGTTCGTTTTCTGACCCTCTCCCGCGTCATTTTTCGCCAAATTTATGAACATTAGACAAGTCTGATGACGCAATAGACACGGTTCACTCAAACCAACCATGTGCTACACCGGTGCACCTGTCACACACACACCCGCACAGTACATTGGGCTCCATGAGGCTCCCCCTCTCAAAAATATCTGCCCGCTTCGAGGGTTTCCCTGTTTCATAACACACGGTTGTTATCTCCGGACCGTGTGCGATGTTTCTTGTTCCAAGTCCCGCCTGCAACGAAAATATCTGCCCGCCTCGAGGGTTTTTCTTTTTCATAACACACGGTTGTTATCTCCGGACCATATGCGATGCACTACCATCAAAATTTTCAATAGCCCGGCATTTCACTCTCACGTTTGACTCTTGCGTAGTAAAATTTTCAATACCCGCGTCATTTCTTCAAACACCCCGCGCCCCCCTACACACACACACACCAAAACCTCCTCGGGCGTGTGAGCACACACACACACACACACACACTCGCTCGAAATCCTAGCAAAGTCCCCACCACCGCCGCCGCAAGGCCTCCATTGTCAGCATCTGCTGGTTTGCCTGTACATCTTATCCACTGATCTCCATACCCAGGCCGCCCTGAGTTTCTTAGATGGCGCCTGCCAAACGTCCCCTTTCCCACAGATTCCCATCCCCATCCCTCACTCGAGAGCGTCGTAGCCTAAGCCCGGCTACGCTTCCCATGGAGCTCGAGGAGCGACTGGCCCAAAAGAGGTGTATAGCGGTCTCTTCGCCCGATGTCGCCGAGGAAGCTGAGAAACATTACTAGCGGCAGGCACTCCAGCAGCAGGCTAGAGTCTGCGGGCATGTCTCGTCCGCCGGCTACGACATCTAGGTCATCGATAACGATGCCCTGAGTTGGGATGTGTCACAGGTTAAGTGGCCCACCCCCAACCCCTCGGGTTGAACCGCCGTCGATCTTATCCAACGCCCCGCCGCTGATCTCCTCTGGCTCGCTGTCAACAATTTGCCATTCTACATCGCCATCGAGCCCCTTTTGTCATTTCTGAAGGACACATTCTGCGACGCTGGCTTGGGATCCACAGCTTCCAAGTCAGACCTCATCGACGGCGACCACGAGGAGGGCACGCTCTCCAGATCTTCCAAGGGTAAAGAGCCCATCGGCTCTTCCAAGGGGAAAGCGCCCATCTGCGACATCAGGTAGGGCAACCTATAGCCGTGGTCTTCCAAGGGGAAGGAGCCCATCTGCGACAACATGGAGCGCATCCATGGTCTGTGCTCTTCCCACGGGAACGAGCCCATCTGTGACAAGTGAGGAAACCCATGATTTGTTTATTTCAGTTGTTCACAATGTGATGCTCTATATGTGCAATTATTCTTGCGGCAGTACATTTCATCAATCCAGTTTTAAACATACCGATAGGAATGCATATATTTGCTTGTTGTTAAGCCTGTTATAGCTAGCATATGCCTCTTTTAAAGTTTTTTGAATGTTCGGTTGTTTGTAGTTAGCATATGTTCAGTTTCAAATGCTATCTTTGGTTGTTGGTAGTATGCCTTGTTTATTCCAGTTATTCACAACGTGATGTTCTATATGTGCGTAGTTCAATTTCATCAGTACCAGTCTCAACAATACCACTATGAATGACTACATTTGGTTGCTGCATCTTGTAGTTAACACGCCTTTCCATTTTTATTTAACCATAACCAGTGTACTTAGACCGGCCCAATACCAGTTTGAATGATCATGTTTTCTTGTTGTTAAATGTTAGGCCTGTTGCAGTTAGCACACCTTTCCACTTGTTTTGCTTTACTAGCGTGCTTAAACCTGCACACTGAAGCTATCTTTTGGAGATTATTTTGTCTGCCATGTGTAATTTTGGTTGATGTTTAGCCTGTTGTGCTTAACATGCTTCTTGATGTACCTACAGAGGAAAATTTTGGGAATGACTGTTGTTTTCCATTGAGGTTAGTTTCATCCCGTGGCTTATATCTGCTCACTGTTCAGGATATCCGTAGCAAGTACCATATAGGCAAGCGGCTAATAAGGGACTAATCGGTGAATCGGACATTTAACTGAATATATCTGCAACCCATTTTTCCTTAGGTTAACTAGGGCCATATGTAATACATCTGAGGCTACATAGAGACATGCATTGTACTTAATGTCTAAATACGCAATCCTAGGCTACATAGCAACAAGGAACAGTGTTACATTAATGTTCTAATTATGTCAAGATATACGTAGAAGAGCAGCAGCAACAATAGCAACAACACAACTCTGTTTGGATACTCAACTTAGCTAGAGGTTAGAGTTAGTTTCTAGCTCAGTACTAACCCTGAACTAACTCCATCCAAAGAGCTGTTTGGATGGCAGGGTTAGATTGACAATAAATGCACTAGGAGAACTAGCTCCAATTAGCACCTCTTGGGTTGGATACTATTTTTTTGGGTGGGTTATAGATGCAATTAGCTCAAACTAGCCCTCATGTTTAGATATACTTTATGGCTATTTGAGCCCGAACTAGCTCAAACTAACTGTAACCCGTGGATACAGCAGCAGATAATTTTTAAGAATGAACTAAACTCCTTCCGTCCCATAATATAAGATGTTAATTCATCTAATATGTGAGTATATTGGATGTTATAAGATACTCCCTCCATTCCTAAATATTTGTCTTTTTAGAGATTTCAAATGGACTACCACATACAGATGTATATAGACATATTCTAAAAGAGTGTTGTACTACATCCTTGTGCAATTGTTGTTTAGCTTCTAATATTAACTTGGTGCTTTTAAGTACATATGTCTTTGGTAAAGATCCACATTACGACCCTTTCTCCGTATGGGGCAATGAGATATCGATGAACCAACATCAAGTGAGGAAGCTGATAAAGATTATTAGTAAAATGGGTCCAAAGATGGCAATTAAACTATTTGTTTACACTTTATCGAAGACAACGGCGAACTGCAGGATGGTAAGTAAGAACTCTGCAGCCTTCTTTTTACTGCCCACAATGAGTTGTGTTAGATGACAATGTGCGAAATCTTATTCCTTTGCAGTGGTTGCCAAAGCAGTTTACTCAAGATTACCTCTCAAACTACATGATTGGTGGGCATGCAAAGGTTAAAGTATTTCTACCAAAACACGATGATTATCTAGATGTTTTCATGAATACCGTGAAGGATGGGCAGTCGGCCATCACAAGGGGTTGGACTAGAGTCGTGCGTGCCTTCTGCATGGAGGAGGGCACAATATGGGCATTCTGCTTCAACTTGTTCAGCAACCAGAATATATTTCGCCTCTTTCTTTACCATCTTCAATAGTACAAGTATACAACTGTGGTTCATCATTCTTTATTTGGTTCTTATATAATACTTGAACATATGTACCTATGAATCGAACAATGCATTGGTTGTTTAAACCTGATGGATATGAATAAAGTTGTAGCATGCATTCAAATTCAAATCCAAATCCAGTACAATTTGGAACAACAACAATTAAATTACGGTGAAATTACGCTCTCGAGGTTGTTACGGCACACACGGTTGGTAAAACACATACGTTTGCGATATGCACCATAATCCAAGACGGTTCCTAGAGAGGAAACGTGTGCTAGCATGCACACAGTTGCTGTTTGCAAAGCGCGTGCGATGTCAGACAATATCACAAACGGTGCGGGCAAACTAAATGTTTGTGTTAGTTGGCTTATCGTACACGATTCACAACCAAGAACTGTTTCTGATGAAGTATGCATCGTAAACGTTGCACCACAAAATAGCATGTGCGATAGTTGTCGTGTACGACAATGTTACGACGGTCCAACATTTTGTAATCCTGTCCGACACCCGTTCGACGATTAGCTAATCTTC
The DNA here is from genome assembly GCA_021605145.1 of Aegilops bicornis. Classification (NCBI taxonomy): domain Eukaryota; kingdom Viridiplantae; phylum Streptophyta; class Magnoliopsida; order Poales; family Poaceae; genus Aegilops; species Aegilops bicornis. The sequence continues at coordinate 346,904,529 of CM038670.1, forward strand.
TAACGGTGAACCGTTTGTGATGGGCCGCACATCATACACGTTCTATAATAGTGAACTGTTTGTGATGGGCCGCGCATCGTAAACGTAGCACCACACAATACCGACTACGATGGCAATGCAAGCAGAAACGAGTAGGGTTACTGTAGGGGCCCTATCCCTGACGGTTTCTTGGTCGTGTGGGAAGGACCCCCTATCGCCCACACTCACTTGGCGACGGTTCCAAATGTCGTCGCGGAAAGGGGTTTTAAACCGTTTGTTTAGGAGCGACGCGCACCAGTGCTTGTTGGGAGGCAATCCAATGAATAAAATTTATTTTTGCTTTTTGCTTTCTGTTCTTGAGTGTTAGCACAATTATGCTACTGGTATGATTGTGTTTTTTGTGTTTTAATTAGTGTTTTTGCCAACTAAAGCCTTTAGGATCTTCTTGGGTGATAGTTGTTTGATCTTGCTGACAAAGACAGAAACTTTGCACTCACAAAAATAATTTTCATAAATCACAGAAAAGAGCTTTTTCCCTGAATCTTTTTGCAGAAGATTAATATAAAAACTACCCTGGTTGTCCTAATTTGGTAGAATTTTTGGTATTAAAGAAGTATTCCCTAAAGTCAGATTACTATAAACTGTTATGTTTTGACAGATTCTGTTTTGTTTGTGTTGTGTGCTTATTTTGATGGCTCTATGGTTTTCTTTGATGAGTTTTTGCCATAGAAAAGTTGGAATACAGTGGATATAATACAAAAACAAAACATGAATTGGTTTGATACAACACTTATAGTAGTGGTTTACATCTTTTACTAACGAATCTCACGAAGGTTTTGTTGAGTTTTGTGTAATTGAAGTTTTCAAGTTTTGGGTTATCTTACGATGGATGAAAAAGGATAGAAGAGCCTAAGCTTGGGGATGCCCCGTCGTCCCAAGCTATTATCCAAGAATGAGCAACCAACTAAGCTTGGGGATGGCCCCGAGTGGCATCCCCCTTTTTCTTCTAATAACTATCGATATTTTACTCGAGGCTATATTTTTATTCGTCACATGATATGTGTTTTTCTTGGAGCGTCTTGTATGATATGAGTCTTTTCTTGTTTTATTTTGTGTTTTAAGTCATCAGTCCTTGCTGGACACACCTATTTTAGAGAGCCAAAATTATATCATGACTTGTTAGAATTGCTCTCTATGCTTCACTTAAATCTTTATGAGCTAGGACTTGCTCTGGTGCTTCACTTATATCTTTTTGAGCATGGTGTGCTTAGTATTTTTGAAGAAATGCTCTCTTGCTTCACTTAGATTTATTTGAGAGTTAGTAAAATTTGGAAGAAATTCTCTCTTGCTTCACTTAGACTATTTTGAGAGAAAGAAAAATTTGTTATGCTCATGATCTTCACTTATACTTGTTTGAGCTTATGAAAAGCAACACATGAAAATTAGTCCCAAAGTGATAGATATCCAAGAAGGATAAAGTAAAAAAATGTCATGAAGATCATTGGATAAAATAAACTTGATTCTTAGTAATAGTTTTGAGATATGATGATGTGATATGTGAGTTATGTTGATGAGTAATAGTGCTCTAGTAGGAATATTGGTGTTAAGGTTTGTGATTCCCTATGCATGCACGAAAGTCAATAATCATGCAATGAAAATTATATCCTACTTATGGTGCATTATTCGGTGTTAATTATGCTTAATTCTTGCTTATGAGATTATTCGTTTCTTGGTTGGTCGCTTCACAATATTTTTGCTAGCCTTCATTTTGCACTAAGTATGATCTGTACTTGTGCATCAAAAATCCTTTAAACCAGTTTTGCCACATGAGTCCACTATATCTACCTATATGCGGTATTCTTTTGCCGTTCTAAGCAAATTTGCATGTGCCATCTCTAATTTTCAAAATAAACTTCTCTTTTGTGTGTTTGTTTCGCTCGCGGAACGGTAATGGGTGGCTAATATTTTCCATGCTAGATGTGTTATTCTCACGATGAGTGTTTATTCACTTGTCATTGCACGAGAGTAAGGCAAAGGTCTTAGGGATGCACAGTCCCGAAATGCAAAAATGAATTTACTTTATGTTGTCAAATAACAAATTCCTTGGAAAGTGTTGGTATGGAGGGCACCCGTGGATACGGTTGGCCATGGAAAGTGAAAGTATGGTGGAAAAGGGAATAATCTTTATTTTCTGTTTGGGAACTGCCTATGGCATATCTAGCATGGAAAGTGTTCGGAACTCTGAGTTGTTTTCATTGGTTGGATGGATACACCTCCCAAAATGTTTTTATCTCTAATTTTTTCGCTTTGAGCTCGGGCACCTCTACAAATCCCTACTTCCCTCTACGAAGGGCCTTTCTTTTACTTTATGCAATTATTATTTTGAATTTGAGTCTCCATCCTCACTTATAGAAGCACCAACTAGGAGGCAATATGATCGTCCTTAAGTATTCGGTGTAGCTAATATTCGAGTATGTTTCATGAATGGATCAATGTTTGAGAATGATGGGCTAGGGATAACTTACTTTAGCGTTGATATTTTGAAAGACATGGTTGCTTGTTGATATGCTTGAGTATCTAAATTATTATGTCAAAACTAGACTATTGCTTTGAATCACATAAAATTCCAAATGTCCATTCTATAAAGAAAATAGTATGATATGACATGATAAACAACAGTCCACATCAAAAATTATGTTTTTATCACTTACCTACTCGAGGACGAGCAGGAGTTAAGCTTGGGGATGCTGATACGTCTCCAATGTATCTATAATTTTTTATTGTACCATGTTGTTTTATTATCAATCTTGGATGTTTTATAATCATTTTATATCATTTTTTGGTACTAACCTATTGACATATGCCAAGTGCCAGTTGCTATTTTTCCATCTTTTTTACATCACAGAAAATCAATACCAGACGGAGTCCAAATGCCACGAAACTCCACGGTGAATATTTATGGGCCAGAAGGAACACATTGGGCCCTGGTTGCACCTGGGGGGAGTCCTGAGGAGGGGACAACCCACCAGGGCATGCCAGGAGGCCCAAGCGCACCCTGGTGGGTTGTGCCCACCTCAGGTCCCCCCCCCCCCCCCGGACCGCTTCTTTGCTCTATAAATACCCCAAAAATACCATAACCCTAGGGGAGTCGACGAAATATTCATCCAGCCGCCGCAGAGTCCAGAACCACCAGACCCAATCTAGACACCATCTCGGATGGGGTTCACCACCTCCATTGGTGCCTCTCCGATGATGCGTGAGTAGTTCTTTGTAGACCTTCGGGTCCGTAGTTGGTAGCTAGATGGCTTTCTCTCTCTCACTGAATTCTCAATACAATGGTCTCTTGGAGATCCATATGATGTAACTCTTTTGCGGTGTATTATGCATTTGTGATCTGATGAACTTTGAGTTTATGATCAGTCATATCTTTTTATATCCATGAAAGTTATTTGAGTTTTTTTGATCTCTTATATGCATGATCTCTTATAGCCTCATATTTCTTCTCCGATATTTGTGTTTGGTTTGGCCAACTTGATCTATTTATCATGCAATGGGAAGAGGTGCCCGGTAGTGGGTTCGATCTTATGGTGCTTGATCCAAGTGACAGAAAGGGAAACAACACGTATGTATCATTACTACTAAGGATAAAAAGATGAGGTATGTATCCACGCAATAGATAAACGGATCTTGTCTACATCATGTCATCGTTCTTATTGCATTACTCCGTTTTTCCATGAACTTAATACACTAGATGCATACTGGATAGCGGCCGATGTGTGGAGAAATAGTAGTTGATGCAGGCAGGAGTCGGTCTACTAATCTTGGACGTGATGCCTATGTAATGATCATTTCCTGGATATCATCATAATTATTTAAAGTTCTATCAATTGCCCAACAGTAATTTGTTTATCCACCGTTTGCTATTTTTCTCAAGAGAAGCCACTAGTGAAACCTATGGCCCCCGGGTCTTCTTCCTCATATATTTACTTGCGATCTACTTTTCCTTTGCATTTCCATTCAGACCTATTAAACCAAAAATACAAAAATACATTGCTGCACTTTATTTTATTTGTGATCTATTATTCCAATCTATTACAATTTCTGGCATCATTACCCGAAAGGGATTGACAACCCCTTTAACACGTCGGGTTGCGAGGTGTTGTTATTTGTGTGCAGGTGTCGTTTACGTTGTGTTGCTTGGTTCTCCTACTGGCCCCATAACCTTAGTTTCCTCACTGAAGGAACTACCTACCGTCGTTGTGCTGCATCACCCCTTCCTCTTTGGGGAAATAGCGATGTAGTCCTAGCAGACAGGAGCTTTGGCGCTATAGTCAGAGAGCGATCAGGTGAGAAGCCACACCAACGGTCACAAACTAGTAATGATCAAGAAGTGATCCTGAACTACTTACGTTCAAACATAACCCCAGCATGTTCTCTTCTCGAACTCACTCGAAAAGAGACGGTCACGGGTACACAAGCGGTTGGTGTATTTTATTTCGGATCTGGTGTCAAGTTCTCTACAACCGGATATTAAAAATTCCCATTTGCCACATAACCGCGGGCACGGCTCTCAAAAGTTTAAACCCGGCAGGGGTGTACCAACTTAGCACATGACAAGCTCATGATCCGCGGAGACAATCCTCCATCGCGGGACACCCTGAGTATTCTCGGAATCCCGATGCACAAGCTCTTTGAAGAAAGGAAAACTATCCCAAGGAGATCTTCCGGTGAGTCAGATCCGTGTCCAGAGCCGCGCACTCTCTATCTACGGACTCATCCGTCTATGCAAAGTGGACGATAGCTGAAATACCATCAAGTTGCCCTGAGGCGGCACCGCCGACTGCTAGGTAGGTGGACCAACACTCATGAGGAGCACTGTCCCGGGGATTGATTAAGAGACCTCGGGTGCTAGCCGGTCCCTATGCAAGTTTTAGTTGTTATTAGGAAAATGGTAAAACCAATGTTGGATCTCCTTGGGAAAGCTTTACTTTTGATGAATAAACAAGGGGGGGCATAAACCCCAAAAGTGTTAGGAACGCAAAATTCAAGGAACATAACACCGGTATGACAAAAACTAGGGCGGCAAGAGTGGAACAAAACACCAGGGCAAAAGGCCGAGCCTTCCACCCTTTACCAAGTATATAGATGCATTAATTAAATAAGAGATATTGTGATATCCCATGATATCCATGTCCCAACATGGAACAACCGGTAACTATACCTACAACTAGCAACACTATAAGAGGGGCTGAGCAAAGCAGTAACATTGCCAAACAACGGTTTGCCAGGATGGTGGAAAAGGTTAGAGGCTAACATGGCAAATTGGGAGGCTTGATAAACAAGTGGTAGGTAGTGCGACATAGCGATAGCATCGAGACAACTAGCAAAGAAGAGATAGTAGTGAGATCCAAGGTGACGGTCATCTTTCCTGAAATCCCGCTAGGAAGTAGATTGAGTCCATGAAGTAGACGAACCAACGTAGTCGAACGGATACTGACAATCGCAACATAACCGGAACTATAAAGGAGAAGCGCAACCGGAAAGAAGCAAACATCATGGTAAACAACCATCAGATAAACATGACATGATGAGCAACCAAGTATGATGCATGTCCGGTTTAATGAGTCATGGCATGACAAAGTGCAACAACCAATACTACAAATTAAGTGGAGCTCAATATGCATCGAGTTGCATATTGATGAAACACCACGTTCAAATATTTAGTTTGCTCTAATTTAAGCATACTATAAGTTTAAATTTTTATTGACATGGCAAGAGGTGAAGCATGAGCAAACTAACTATCTAGGCAAGTTTAAATGAGGTCGGAAATAATCCGGAAAATCCTCATGTGCATATTTCAAATTTGGTATTGTTCTGCCCTAAACCATATTTTACAGGTATTAAACATGCAAAGTAATGCCACCATATTAATCTATGCATTTTTCTAGACAAGTTACATATAAAGTTTATTTAATTCGGAACTATGGTTACACATAAAGTTTATTTAATTCGGAACTACGGTTATTTATTTTTCTAGACAAGTTACATATAAACCATTTTAACATGACATTTATGCAAATTAATACAAACAGCAATTTAAACATTTTTAACATGGATGAAAGTTGCATATTATGAAACTAGACAAAATTCTAAGCATTTTACATGTTTAAATCATTTTAATCCGATGCACGGTTAATGAGATGATATGCATGAAGTAGAGGGTGCAAACTGTAAATATGCAGCTTTCTTGGAATTAGAGAAATTCGTCCAGAGCAGAAAAAAACACTTCGGGCCAAATCTGAAATAGGGTAGCGGCTGGGGCTCACCAAACAGGCTCGGCCCAAATTGTAGAGAGGCCTGGCAGGTTGGAGGAGAAGGTCGGGCCTTGGCGCTGGAGCGGCCGGCTGGGCAGCGACCCGGTCAACATGAGCGACAGGGGCATGGCGAGGCGAAGCAGAGGCTGGGTGTTGGCCTTGGCACGGTCATGCGCGAGCAGGACATTAAACAGGGCACCGGCGACTTGATCCAGCGATGGAGCACGCGCGGGCGACAGGGCCTTCAAGGTGGGAGAAGCAGGACTTGGCGTAGCTGCTGGGGATTTTGGTGGTGCGGAAATCACGAGAGGTGGTCGAAGGCTGTGGTTGGAGGGAGGTGGATCGGGAAGGACCCTGAGGTACTAGGTGGCGGCAGCGGGTGAGGGGATGTGTAACACCCCGGATACAACTTTCCATATTCGTAACTCCAACTCTTGCCAATTCTGGCGATGTGATATGTTATTTCCACATGTTTTCATAAAACTCGTAGCCGTTCGTAGTTGCCGCGTCCCCCCCCCCCCCCCTTGCTTTCGTTGACCGTTCTGAGGCCATTCGGGTTTTCGCTTCCCACTTGACCATGACCAACAGCAGCTCCTCGTGTGCCCCTGCTCCTCCCCGAGCATGCCCCAAAGAGGTCAGCCCCGACCGCCCAGCGCCGAGGCCCCGCTTCTCCTCGTCCGCGCCGACCGAAGCCAGCAGGTCACCGTCTCCTCGCGCCCCTTCTCCCCTTTTCTCCGGTTCTTCTCTAACCTTTGCTCTCTGCTGCTCTTGAACCAGCGCCGGCCGCCGCCGTCCCATTCGTCTTCCAGCGAGGCGAGGCACCGAGCTCCGCCGCAAAGTCCCTCTGCTGCTGTGCGTCGCGCCGCTGCTCTGCTTCCCGGAGGACCTCGACGAGAGCCTCGCTCGCGCCCCCTCTGTTCCGTCGCCTGGATCCCACCGCCGGCGCCCCAAGTCCCGGCCCAGCCGCCTGAGCTTCTTCGCTACCTGCCTCGCCCTGGCTCTGTGTCACGCGCCGCCACCGGTGACCGCAACGCCACGTCCCGCTTCAGTTCAGCCTCCGTTGATCGCCCTCACCCTGGCCCAGCTCCAGCGACCGCGTGGGCCTCCCCGGCTGCAGCCCAGCCTCTCCACCAAACGGGCCGAAGCCCATGGGTGAGCTGCCCCCAGCGCCTGCCCTGTTTGGCTCCTGTTCCAGATTTGGCCCGAATAAGTTTTTTTTTCCTGCCTGCGAATTTGTCTAATTATCCCAGGATTTACAGAATTGCAGAAAACCCCTTGCTCCTCATGCATATAAAAACTCAACAATCATGCCTCATATTGAAATGACTCATATATGTAAAATGCTTAGAATTTCATCTAGTTTCACATTATGCCACTTTCATCCATGTTTGAAATGTTTAAAATGATGTTTGTTTAAATTTGCTCAAATGCCATGTTAAAATAATTTATTTCATAGCTAAATAACCGTAGCTCGGTTTTAAAGAAACTTTATATGTAAATGGGGTGGAAAAATGCCTAGTTTAACGTGGTGCACTTTATTTTGCTGTTTAACAACATTAAAATTGTGTTTAGGGCAGAACAGTAGCAAATTCGAAATATGCATATGGGGATTTTTCCGGAATTGTTGTTTGTTATTTCCGGCCTCATTTAAACTTGCCTAAATAGTTAGTTTACTTATGCTTCACCTCTTGCCATGTTTAACAACATTTAATATTGTTGAGTACCTAAACGAGAGCGAACTAAATAACTCGAATGCGGGTTTCGTCAATATGCAACTCGTTGCATATTGAGCTCCGCTTAATTTGTAGTATTGTTTGTTGCACTTTGTCATGCCATGAATCATTAAACCGGACATGCATCATACTTGATTGTGCATCATGTCATGTTTATGATTGGGTGTTTACTATGTTGTTTGTTTCTTTCCGGGTTGCTTCTCTCGTTAGCTTCGGTTTCGTTCTGGAGTTGTGAAGATTCGTTCGACTACGTCCGTTTGCCTTCTTCATGGACTCGTTCTTCTTCCTAGCGGGGTTTCAGGCAAGATGACCGTCACCTTGGATCTCACTACTATCATTGATATGCTAGTTGCTTCGTTCTATCGCTATGCCGCATTACCTAACACTTGCTTATCAAGCCTCCCAATTTGCCATGAACCTCTAACCTTTGACACCCTTCCTAGCAAACTGTTGTTTGGCTATGTTACCGCATTTTGCTCATCCCCTCTTATAGTGTTGCTAGTTGCAGGTGAAGATGAAGATTGCTCCATGTTGGATTATGTTTATGTTGGGATATCACAATATCTCTTATATTATTAATGCATCTATATACTTGGTAAAGGGTGGAAGGCTCGGCCTTATGTCTGGTGTTTTGTTCCACTCCTGCCACCCTAGTTTCCGTCATATCGATATTATGTTCCTGGATTTTGCGTCCCTAACGCGGTTGGGTGATTTATGGGACCCCCTTGACAGTTTGCTTTGAATAAAACTCCTCCAGCAAGGCCCAACCTTGGTTTTACATTTGCCTCACCTAAGCCTTTTTTCCCTTGGGAGTCGCGGCCCCGAGGGTCATCTTTATTTTACCCCGGGCGGTGCTCCTTCGAGTGCTGGTCCAAACCGAGCGATGTCCGGCGCCCCCTGGGCAACCAGGGTCTATGCCAACCCGTCGTCTTGCTCATCCGGTGTGCCCCGAGAACGAGATATGTGCAGCTCCTATCGGGATTTGTCGGCACATTCGGGCAGCTTTGCTGGTCTTGTTTTACCATTGTCGAAATGTCTTGTAAAACGGGATTCCGAGACTGATCGGGTCTTCCCGGGAGAAGGAATATCCTTCGTTGATCGCGAGAGCTTATCATGTGCTCAGTTGGGACACCCGCAGGGTTTGAACTTTCGAAAGCCGTGCCCGCGGGTTATGTGGCAGATGGGAATTTGTTAATATCCGGTTGTAGTAAACTTGAAGTAAACTCTTCTAAAATACACCAATCGTGTGCGTAACCGTGAATGTCTCTTTTCGGGGTTGATCGAGAGGAGAACACGGTTTCTGGGTTATGTCTGACGTAAGTAGGAGTTCAGGATCACTTCTTGATCATTACTAGTTGACGACCGCTTGCTTTGCTTCTCTTCTCGCTCTCATTTGCGTAAGTTAGCCACCATACGTGCTTAGTCGCTGCTGCAACCTCACCACTTTACCCCTTCCTTTCCTATTAAGGTTTGCTAGTCTTGATACCCATGGTAATGGGATTGCTGAGTCCTCGTGGGTCACAGATTACTACACCACCATGCAGGTACAGGTTTGCGATGATCATGACGCGAGAGCGATGTTACTTGTTTTGGAGTTCTTCTTCTGCTTCTTCTTCGATCAGGGGATAGGTTCCAGGTCGGTAGCCTGGGCTAGCAGGGTGGATATTGTTTGAGTTTCTGTTTATGTTTCATCCGTAGTAGGATGTTGATCTTATGTATGTTGTGTTGTTGTATTCATGTGACATTGTATGTCTTGGATGTATCCCAACTATTATGAAATGTTGATGTAATGATATCCACCTTGCAAAAGCGTATCAATATGCGGTTCTATCCTTGGTGGGACTTTCGAGTCTCTTTAGGATAGTATCGCATATTGGGCGTGACAGGATGGATGGATTGGATAGGCTAGCTAGGGTTTCCTCTGAATATATAGCAGGTGGGTTGGCTTAGGGGCTATTGGGTCCCTCCGATCGTAATTGGACGGCCTGGAATAAATAGGTTAAGAGAGTCCAACAAAGAACCGAAGATATTTTAGGGATGTTTGAGGATGATCCGGACCCATCGGTCACGACTGCTTGGGTTGGGTTCGGGCGAGTTTTGGAACCGCACAAAGGGTGGAAGTTCACTATGCAGAGAGGCTCAAACGGACCGACAACAAAAGAACGGTTGGTCTCGAAAGGGACAACGAAGTCAACAGGGAGAAGTGATAACTAAGAATGGATGCAAGTTTTACGAAAACATGCGGATGCAATGTGCATGATGCCATGATGAAATGCAACAAACAAATAAAGCACACATGACAAAACTCGAAGTACATGGAAGGCATATGGAGTGTCGGTCTCGGGTCATTACAACTCTCCTCCACTTACAAGAGATCTCACCCCGAGATCTAGGGATGAAAAACGGAGAGAAGAGGTAAAATTAAGTTGCTTCTTCGACAAACAAGTGAAACCACGAACCTTGAGAAGTTAAACCATTTCAAGGAAAGAATACATTGGAGATGAATGAAGTTGAAAACACTCCGTTAGAAGAGTGGGGCAAGGAACATTACGAGAACCTTGTAGATTGAAAGACATGAAACAAGAGCTTATAATGAACCAAAAGAATATGAAACCACACCGGTATAACGAGATAGCCAAGGAACAAGAATGATAGAATTTGGACAGTTCTCCAGTTGAACATGGAAGGAACAGAACATGAACTTGACAAGATGGGATGATACTTGATGAGAGCAACAACGTAATGCCTCCAGAACAAAAGAAAAAATGGAATAAAAAGAATGGAGAAGAAGTGAACATCTTGTCTACATTGAATTTGAAAGAGCATCCATACGAAGAAGGGTTGAACAGTGTTGTTGAAATATCAACAACCAAATGATATGCTCCAAATGGTCTTGGGGAAAACATCTCAAAATTGAGGTGAAATTATGTCACTAACAGGAACAATTGCTTGCTTGAGATTAACGAAGAGATAAAAGCTTGTTCTACCAAGATAATAAAGAGATAACTTGGGTCATTAATAAGCTCCAAAATAGCAACAATCCTTAGGGAAGTGTTTAGGTGAAATATAACCCAAGATAACTCCAACAGATAGGTTGATTGGTTGAAAGTATCTCCTGAATGAGGAGAAAACAATGGTCTTAAAATATCTCATTCCTGACAACTTTTGAATCACAAAGGGAAATTGTCAAGAATGACATAGTGCCACTTCAAAAGATAAACATATAAAGAATTGCACTTCAGAATGCAAGATGAAGAATGCTAGAACTCCTCAAAACAAAACATGTGTTGAAGACCATGTTTAATTTTGAGTATAGCTTGGCGGATCATAACTTTGAGAGAAATCTTGAAGAACAATTGAAGAATGAAAGGAATCCTTGACGAACCACCATGTAGAGCCTCTATGAAGAACTCCGGTAATAAAAGGATGATCAAAACAAAAGGAAGGTTGAAAAGAATAAGATGAGGCCTTGCAATGATTTAGATGGAGCTTCGTGACAAGATAACTGAGAGAGCTCGGAACTCCGAAAAGAAAGATGAACAACTTGAAACCAATAATTACTTCATCATGAACAAACTCTGGAATATGGAATTAAATCATCTTGATGAAATAAGAATAAGAATTATGTCATTCTTATCCTTCATCAACTTAAATTGATGACAAGCAACGGATTTGGCATGCCGCTTATTCTTCTTGAAAAGATTGAAGAGAGATATAGTGCAAAATTGGAGAAGGTCTTCAACGAATCAGCGGTGGGATTTGGAAACAACGAATGAATTGATAGGATAATGAAGGAAGAGAAATCTTGAAGGAACCACCGTAAGAATTAAAAACGGACCAGTCCAAGGGAACGAATCACCGCGAAGAATTAGAAAATGAATGAAGAGACTTGAGTGAATTTAGATACAAGCGAACGAAGAGATCACGAGCTGACTAGAGAATACTTGTATGAAGCACCGGAAGAATATGGAGACGAAAGAAGAGGCCTCAATTTAGAATAGTTGGAGAACGAAGCTGAAAACTTAGAACAAATAAATCTTCTGAAATGATGGCCTCCGGAGAATCAAGAATGGAAAGAACTCATGAGATGCTTCGGATGGGTATGAAGAGAATTTCTCACAATCAAAAATAATTGTGAGGATGGCACGAAGCTAGAACCACAAATTTCCGAGAGAACGGACAAGATTTAGAGGAAATACCTCTTCGGTCTTCAATGCTGACAATGACGATGAGAAACACCACCAAGAATTCTAGAGACACTTCGGAACAATGAAGAATAGAAAGGTCGAACCAACAATGAAAATAATTTGAAAGTGATCTTGGAGAAGGCAATTGACTGATGCGAATTCATTCTTACGTAAAACTTTGAAAAGAATTTGAGAATAACTCTGAAAATTTTTAGAAGAGTTAGGTAAGATCCTAGGAAAAGACCTGTAGGTTAGGGCTCACTCAAAAGAAACACCGTTGGAAAAGATTACTTGAAAAGAGAGATTACACCGGTTGAATTAAGTGGCTTGAATGAGATAACAACCTCAAAATATGTTTAACAGATTGATAATGGAGACACAAATCTTCTGAGATATCTTCGGCACTTCGGATTTGAATAGAGAGAGGTGAGCCATTAAGAGGTGCACCGGCATGGGAAAGCATTTGAAACGGGGAAAGGGATTGTTGGGGAACGTATTAATTTCAAAATTTTCCTACGCACACGCAAGATCATGGTGATGCATAGCAATGAGAGGGGAGAGTGTTGTCCACGTACCCTCGTAGACCGAAAGCGGAAGCGTTAGCACAACGCGGTTGATGTAGTCGTACGTTTTCACGGCCCGACCGATCAAGCACCGAAACTACGGCACCTCCGAGTTCTTGCACACGTTCAGCTCGATGGCGCCCCGGACTCGATCCAGCAAAGTGTCGGGAAGAGTTCCACAAGACGACAGCGTGGTGACGATCTTGATGTTCTACCGCCGCAGGGCTTCGCCTAAGCACCGCTACAATATTATCGAGGAGAACTATGGTGGAGGGGGCGCCGCACACGGCTAAGAGATCTCAAGGATCAATTGTTGTGTCTCCAAGGGGTGCAGCCCTTCCCGTATATAAAGGAGTGGAGGAGGGGGAGGGACGGCCCTCTATGGCGCGCCCTAGGAGGAGTCCTACTCCCACCGGGAGTAGGATTCCCCCCCCCCTTCCTAGTAGTAGGAGTAGGAGTCAAGGAAAGGGGAGAGAGAGGAGAAGGACGGAGGGGGCGCAGCCCCTCCCCCTAGTCCCAGTCTGACTAGGCCGTGGGGCGCCAACCTCTCCTCTCTCTTTCCCCTAAAGCCCAATAAGGCCCATATACTCCTCGGCGAATTCTCGTAACTCTCCGGTACTCCGAAAAATACCCGAATCACTCGGAACCTTTCCGATGTCCGAATATAGTCGTCCAATATATCGATCTTTACGTCTCGACCATTTCAAGACTCTTCATTATAACCCCGATCTCATCCGGGACCCCGAACTCCTTCGGTACATCAAAACTCATAAACTCATAATAAAACGGTCATCGAAACCTTAAGCGTGCGGACCCTACGGGTTCGAGAACTATGTAGACATGACCGAGACACGTTTCCGGTCAATAACCAATAGCGGAACCTGGATGCTCGTATTGGCTCCTACGTATTCTACGTAGATCTTTATCGGTCAACCCGCATAACAACATACGTTGTTCCCTTTGTCATCGGTATGTTACTTGCCCGAGATTCGATCGTTGGTATCTCAATACCTAGTTCAACCTCGTTACCGGCAAGTCTCTTTACTCGTTATGTAATGCATCATCCCGCAACTAACTCATTAGTCACATTGCTTGCAAGGCTTATAGTGATGTGCATTTCCGAGAGGGCCCAGAGATACCTCTCTGACAATCGGAGTGACAAATCCTAATCTCGAAATACGCCAACCCAACATGTACCTTCGGAGACACCTGTAGAGCACCTTTATAATCACCCGATTCACGTTGTGATGTTTGGTAGCACACAAAGTGTTCCTCACAGTAAACGGGAGTTGCATAATCTCATAGTCATAGGAACATGTATAAGTCATGAAGAAAGCAATAGCAACATACTAAACGATCGTGTGCTAAGCTAACGGAATGGGTCGGGTCAATCATATCATTCTCCTAATGATGTGATCGCGTTAATCAAATGACAACCCATGTCTATGGCTAGGAAACATAACCATCTTTGATCAACGAGCTAGTCTAGTAGAGGCATACTAGTGACACTTTGTTTGTCTATATATTCACACATGTATTATGTTTCCGGTTAATACAATTCTAGCATGAATAATAAACATTTATCATGAAATAAGGAAATAAATAATAACTTTATTATTGCCTCTAGGGCATATTTCCTTCAGGGATATGATCAATATCGGAAGCTTGCATTTAGTCCACCGGAGAAGAAAAGTGAATGAAGAATGACTTGAAGCTCCTGAGCATCTTCAGGAGGAAACACCTGTCGGATTTCGGGTTCCGGCAAAACCCACAAGGTTCGAACACTGGGGTGCGCATGAAGATTTCCCCCTACCAGATCACGCTGTCATCCTCGCCGGGATCTCTAAGCTTGGCTCGACAAACTTGCAACACAGGAGACACAAGTTTTTTACTGGTTCGGGCCACCGTTGTGGTGTAATACCCTACTCCAGTGTGGTGTGGTGGATTGCCTGTCGGGCTGAGGATGAACAGTACAAGGGGAAGAACAACCTCCTGAGGTGAGGTGTTCTTGTGCTTGGTGGGTGTGAGGATGAACTGAATGAGTTCGAGACGAGTTGAGGCTCAGTTGCCTCCTACTATGGTGGCTAGCCCTCTTTATAGAGGCCCTGGTCCTCTTCCCAAATATTGAGCGGGAAGGGATACCACAACTGCCAATTTGAAAGGGGACAGCTAGTACAAGCTATCCTGACTAAAGGTGGTCTTCGCCTACCAAAGGCTCTGGTGGTGACGCCGGCTTGGGCTCCACGATGGCCTCCGTCTTGTCGTCCTGCTGGTCTTGGTCTCGTTGCACCGATATGGAAACCTTTGCTTGATGCCTCAGTACTCCTCGCCTGCGCTTTCCTCCTTAGCACCAAAGAGGAAGCGAGGACACTGTGCGCGCTGGCGCCCGCCTAGCCTTGGTCGTCATGGCTTGCGTCATTGGAACCTCGCGAGGTTTGCCTTGCCTTGATCTCTCTGCCCCTCGCGAGCTAGCCTGGTGAGGCCGCTCCCGAGGAGGTCTTGTGTCGTCCGCCTCGCGAGGCTTGGCCCCTCGCGAGGGTCTAGAATGCTTGTTTGTGAAGATGGGCCGTACGGGCCTGCTCGCAGAGCCACGGCGTGGGCCGTAGGCAGGCAAGTAGCCGACAGTAGCCCCCAGGCCCAAGGCGTGCTCGGACTTGGCTTCGAGGCGAAGCCAAAGGGCAAGTGCGGAGCGCCGCGGGCCCCAATAGCCTGCGGCCTTGGTCGACGCGTGGCGGTTGATTGGACGTGGGCGTCTCCACTTCCCG
Organism: Aegilops bicornis; assembly: GCA_021605145.1. Classification (NCBI taxonomy): domain Eukaryota; kingdom Viridiplantae; phylum Streptophyta; class Magnoliopsida; order Poales; family Poaceae; genus Aegilops; species Aegilops bicornis. The sequence continues at coordinate 346,920,070 of CM038670.1, forward strand.
ACGCTGCCTCGGCAACTGCCCGACTGTCAAAAGGCTGGCGTAGACAGCGATTGCCTTCATTGCTTCCTTTCGCCTTGCTCCAGATCCCATTTCTTGCTCCCTTCTTCTGAAATCTCCAGATCTGCTCCCATCCCCTTCCACATCAGCGACTAATGGCGCCCCGGAAGGTCAAGCCTGCCTCGTCGCCGGCTTGGTATGAGGCACCTCTCGGTGCGCCCAACGTCTCGAAGAAGAGCCTCGCCGCCACGCGCTTGCTAACGGCGGGAGAAAGCAACGAGAGGGGGAATACTGAGCTCCGGGCCGGCTCTGCCGTGCCGGAGCCCGAGGGAAGCACCTTCTTCCCCTTCTTCATGAGCAGCATCATCGCGGGGCTGGTTCCCCCCTTTTCTGACTTCTTCTATGGGGTCCTCTGCCACTTCGGGCTGAAGGCGCTGCATCTTCATCCCAACTCTATCATTCTCTTGTTGATATTCGCCTTCTACTGCGAGGCGTATCTCGGCATGATGCCGTCCGTGGCTCTACTGCGCCACTTCTTCTTCCTCGGCATCAACGAGGGTCGTACCTCCGGGTGTGCCAACTTCATCGCGGCCGTCAAGGCCAACTCGATCTTGAAGGCTAGGAAGAAGGCCGACGGCTTCAGGAGCAAGTGGGTCATGACAGACGCCAAGTGCGTCCACCCATGCTTGGTGCTGCCAACGGAGATGCCCCAGTCTGACAAGGGGTGGTCTTGCGCGAAGCTCACTGATGAGCGGGCGACGCTGGTGCTGGAGCAGATGAACGCCGACCTGAAGTCGGGCAACGCGAAGGCGGCAAAGGTGACAGGGGCCATGCTCCTGAGGGAATTCCTGATGCTATGTGTGGCACCGCTTCAGGCGCGTATGCGCCCCTTGTGGAGGCTCGGGGACGAAGATGACAAGTTTCGCATGAGCTCGGAAGCCTTGCCTGACGGTGAGCTGGTTGTGGCTCTCTGCCACCTGGTCAGGGACGACCAGGAGTACCCGCCGAGTGTCTTCATTCCCTTGTTCTGCCGCAAGGACGGGGCGCAGGTCATGGCCGCCAAGCCGACCTTTGACGGCGCGGGCTGGTGCCGCCGGCGCCCACCGGGGCCCCTGTGGCGCCGACGCCGGTGGAGTTGTCTTCTGATGAGTCCCGCGGGGAGGAAGAGGAGGAGGACGAGGAGCACGACTCGGAGGGGACCCATGAAGGGATGGGTGAGAACTTCCCCTTGAGCAAGTTGACATCCTCGCGTGAGAAGGTTAGGCACGGCGTCTGTGCTTGGGTCCGTCCCTGCAACGTCGATAAATCCAACGGCTAAGCTCTGTCCGGCGGGCTTGTCCCGTTCACGTCACCTCCTAGGCCGTTGGTGCTTGGCCTTTTGATACGTCTCCAACGTATCTATAATTTGTGATTGCTCCATGCTATATTATCTACTGTTTTGGACCATATTGGGCTTTATTTTCCACTTTTATATTATTTTTGGGACTAACCTATTAACCGGAGGCCCAGCCCAGAATTGCTATTTTTTTTGCCTATTTCAGTGTTTTGAAGAAACGGAATATCAAACGAAGTCCAAACGGAATGAAACCTTCGGGAACGTGATTTTCTCACTGAATATGATCCAGGAGACTTGGACCCCACGTCAAGAAAGAAGGGAGGTGTCCACGAGGGTGGGGGCCCGCCCACCCCCCTAGGATCATTAGGATCAGAAGACAAAGGCATATCATTAGGATCAGAAGAAACACTCTTAGTAGCAAATAATTTCATAAGTTCATCCATCTTTCCACTCAAAACATTAATTTTTTCTATCACATGCACTTTTTTATTAGTGGATCTTTCGGTGTGCCATTGAGAATAATTAACCATAATATTATCTAGGAGTTTAGTAGCATCTCCTAAAGTGATTTCCATAAAAGTGCCTCCCGCGGCCGAATCTAAAAGATTTCTAGAAGCAAAATTCAATCCGGCATAAAATTTTTGTATAATCATCCACAAATTCAAACCATGAGTAGGGCAATTATGTATCATTAACTTCATCCTCTCCCAAGCTTGTGCAACATGTTCATGATCAAGTTTCTTAAACTTCATAATATCGTTTCTAAGAGAGATGATCTTAGCGGGAGGAAAATACTTAGAGATAAAGACATCTTTGCACTTGTTCCAAGAATCAATACTATTTTTAGGCAAAGACAAAAACCAAGCTTTAGCACGATCTCTAAGCGAAAAAGGAAATAGCTTCAATTTAACAATATCATTATCAACATCTCTCTTCTTTTACATATCACACAAATCCACGAAGCTATTTAGATAAGTAGCGGCATCTTCACTAGGAAGGCCGGCGAATTGATCTTTCATAACAAGATTCAACAACGGTAATTGCCTTTGGCTCCTAGGTGCATATCAGTATTGATTTCACAAGATTCAGTGTTGGTAAGAGGAGCAATCGGAGTGCTAAGGAAATCATTATTGTTGGTATTGGTAAAGTCACACAATTTGGTATTATCTTGAGCCATCGTGACAAGCAAGCAATCCAACACACGAGCAAACAAAAGGCAAGTGAGAAAAAGGCCAACGGAAAAGAGAGGGCGAATAAAACGGCGAGGGTGAAGTGGGGGAGAGGAAAACGAGAGGCAAATGGAAAATAATGTAATGCGAGAGATAAGGGATTGTGATGGGTACTTGGTATGTTGACTTTTGCGTAGACTCCCCGGCAACGGCGCCAAAAATTGTTCTTGCTACCTCTTGAGCACTACGTTGGATTTCCGCGAAGAGGAAAGGATGATGCAGCAAAGTAGCGTAAGTATTTCCCTTAGTTTTTGAGAACCAAGGTATCAATCTAGTAGGAGGCTACGGGCGAGTCCCTCGTACCTACACAAAACAAATAGCTCCACGCAACCAACGCGATTAGGGGTTGTCAATCCCTTCACGGTCACTTACGAGAGTGAGATCTGATAGAGATGATAGATAATAGTTTTGGTATTTTTGGTATAAAGGTGCAAAGTAAAATAAAAGGCAAAGTAAAAAAAAGCAAAGCAATAATAAAGCGTTGGAAGATTGATATGATTAAGATAGACCCGGGGGCTATAGATTTCACTAGTGGCTTCTCTCAAGAGCATAAGTATTCTATGGTGGGTGAACAAATTACTGTTGAGCAATTGACAGAATTGAGCATAGTTATGAGAATATCTAGGTATGATCATGTATATAGGCATCACGTCCGAGACAAGTAGACCGACTCCCCGCCTGCATCTACTACTATTACTCCACTCATCGACCGCTATCCAAAGCATGCATCTAGAGTATTAAGTTCAAGAAAACAGAGTAACACCTTAAGCAAGATGACATGATGTAGAGGGATAAATTCATGCAATATGATAAAAACCCATCTTGTTATCCTCGATGGCAACAATACAATACGTGCCTTGCTACCCCTCATCACTTTGGGAAAGAACACCTCAAGATTGATCCCAAAGCTAAGCACTTCTCCCATTGCAAGAAAAACCAATCTAGTAGGCCAAACCAAACTGATAATTCGAAGAGACTTGCAAAGATAACCAATCATACATAAAAGAATTCAGAGGAGATTCCAAAATTGTTCTAGATAATCTTGATCATAAACCCACAATTCATCAATCTCAAGAAACACACCGCAAAAAGAAGATTACATCGAATAGATCTCCACGAGAGAGGGGGAGAACATTGTATTGAGATCCAAAAAGAGAGAAGAAGCCATCTAGCTACTAACATGGACCCGAAGGTCTGAGGTAAACTACTCAAACTTCATCGGAGGGGCTATGATGATGTAGAAGCCCTCCGTGGTGGATTCCCCTTCCGGTGGAGCTCCGGAACAGGCCCCAAGATGGGATCTCGTGGATACAGAAAGTTGAGGCGGTGGAATTAGGTTTTTGGCTCCGTATTTGATGGTTTGGGGGTACGTAGGTATATATAGGAGGAAGGAGTACGTCGGTGGAGCAAAGGGGGGCCACGAGGCAGGGGGCGCCCTAGGGGGGTGGGCACGCCCCCTACCCTCGTGGACACCTCCCTTCTTTCTTGACGTGGGGTCCAAGTCTCTTGGATCATATTCAGTGAGAAAATCACGTTCCCGAAGGTTTCATTCCGTTTGGACTCCGTTTGATATTCCGTTTCCTCGAAACACTGAAATAGGCAAAAAAAACAGCAATTCTGGGTTGGGCCTCCGGTTAATAGGTTAGGCCCAAAAATAATATAAAAGTGGAAAATAAAGCACAATATGTTCCAAAATAGTAGATAATATAGCATGGAGCAATCAAAAATTATAGATACGTTGGAGACGTATCAGAAGGCCAAGCACCAACGGCCCTAGGAGGTGACGTGAACGGGACAAGCCCGCCGGACAGAGCTCAGCCGTTGGATTTATCGACGCTGCAGGGACGGGCCCGAGCACAGACGTCGTGCCTAACCTTCTCACGCGAAGGGTCCTGAAGGTGCGCGGCGAAGGGGTTGCTCCTCACGAGCCACCGGGGCCCTGAGCCTCGGGGGGCTCTGGGGGCCCAGGCGGTTCCTTGAGGACCATCTCCATCTCTGCCAGGACTGCGTGATGCCTGGCCTCCTGAGCCGCCAGGACGCGCCGCAAGTTGCGCTGGTAGGCGGATGCCATGCTCGGCAGGCTGAATGACATGCGAACGTAGCTATGTGATGGACCCTCGCAGCGTCCTACGCGCGAAGGCCAGAAGAGCTCCTGAGACGCGGCCTTGTTGAGCCCTGGGACGTTGATGCAGACGCGTAGCCCAACATCCTCGCCTGGATGGGGGGCTGCGCCAGGTGAGCGGCGGTCGCCGCGCATTGTCCTTGCATCCTGCAGTTCCTGAGTGGTCTTGGTAATGAACTCCTGAGCGTTGGGCGCTCCCCGCCATGTGTCCTCCTAAGGGAAACATGCCACGAAGCACGCCTCCAAATGGTGCCCGAGCGCCTCCCTCATAATGTCGGCAAGGTCTGAAGCCCTCCAGAAGAGAGCCTTCGAGCCCTGCCCGAGGAGGGCGCCGGGTGCGCCTTCCTATGCGATAGAGGAGGCGCCCTAGGTGTGGGCGCTGATCCTGATGTGGCACCGCTTGAGGCGTCGCTCCCCTGAGGCCCTGTGCAGAGCAGCTGCTTCTTCTTTTTGGGGATGGCCTCAGGAGGGTACTCGCCCTTGCTGTCGGGGTCTTCGATTGCTGCAGCTTGGAAGGCACGCTCGAGGGAGCACACCGCATCTCTTTCTTCATAGGGGACTGTGATGATTCTGCCGCTTCCTGGCATCTTGAGGACGTTGTAGCCGTGGTGGGTCACCGCCATGAACTTGGCCAGGGCTGGATACCTGGGGATGGCATTGTATGGTAGACGGATGTGGGCGACGTCGAAGTCGATGAGCTCGGTGCTGTAGTTTTCACGCTGTCCGAAGGTGACTGGGAGGCGGACCTGTCCTATCGGGGTGGTGGAGCCGTCGGTCACTCCTGAGAAAGGCTTGGTAGGCTGAAGCTGATCGTATGGCACTTGAAGGTTGTCGAACATCTCGATGGACAGGACGTTAAGCCTTGTGCCGCCGTTGATGAGAGTCTTGGTGACTTGCACGTTGCTGATGAAGGGTGAAGAAAGCATCGGGAGAGCGCCAGCGGTGGCCGCACAGTAGAGCTGGTCTACCGAGCTGAAGGTGATGGCGCACTTGGACCACCTGAGCGGGCGTGTGGCCTCGAGCTTGGGGAGGACTCCATTCACCTCGCGAGAAAACTGCTTGAAGATACGCTGTGAGGCTAGGGCTTGAGCTCCGCCCAAGATGCAGGCGATACAAGCGGCTAATCGAAGCCCCCAGCCCCCTCCTCTTGATGGTGGTCGTCGTTCCTTCTTGGTGGTGGCGGCAGCGGAGGAAGACTGGTGTTGCCTTGAGGGCGATCCTCACGAGGCTGATCCCTCCAGGCGCCCTCGCGAGGCTGATCTTGCCAGCGGTCCTCACGAGGCCGGTCGCGCCACTCCTGGCACGGGCCCCGGTCGTCCCAGCGTCCTCCGCCACATCCTCCTGCTCGACCGTAGCCTCGGTCGTTGCGCTCGGGGCGTTGACCGAAGCGTCCGTCATGAATGGCCCTAAGCTCTTGACAGCCTTTTGTGTTGTGGTTGTGCATGTTGTGGAAGGCACAGAATGGTCGACTGCTCTTGGATGATTCAGGCTGGTCCCTACCACGCTTTCTGTCCGGCTCCGCCACGAGCACGGTGACTCCCTTGCGCTTCATGTCCTTGGCCTTGGCTTTCTTCTCCTCTGGGTCGGCAGCCGGAAGCTCGAGGAGGGAAAGGCGTCCATCCTCAGCTCTTGCGCACTTGGTTGCCAGGTTGAACAGCTCCAGAGACATGCACAACTCCTTGTGGATGGCGAGTTCGTCCTTCATCTTGACGTCACGGACGCCATCAGAAAACGCCGAGATGATGGCCTCCTCTGTCACCTTGGGGATCTTGAGGCGAACATTGTTGAAGCGTTGGATGTACTTATGGAGGGTCTCTCCTCGCTGCTGCTTGACGCGGCGCAGGTCACCCGCGGCCGGGGGGCGGTCGCGAGTGCCCTGGAAGTTGGCGACGAAGCGGTCGCGCACCTCGTTCCAGAAGGAGATGGAGTTGGGAGGCAGGTTCAGGAGCCATGAGCGTGCGCCATCCTTGAGAGCCATGGGGAACCAGTTCTCCATGACTTTCTCGTCGCTGTTGGCTGCCTCGATTGTGGCACCCCGGCTCAGAGCGACCGGTTTACCCTGCATTGCCAGCCCAGAGATCATGTCTTCTGGCAACACACAACATATTGGTACAGAAAACAACTGATTTATTGATGCTAGCGGACCAGGGTTTACATTACAACAGCTGTCGAGACCAAGCGGCACACTCGGTGGTGCTGAATAATATGTACATTATTTAGTGAACATAAAGGGGCCTCGATCCGAACAACTACGTGGCAGCGGAATAACGTCGTAGTGGAAGCTCCATATCACAGGGACACCGATGTGGACACGATCTAGACTCGAACAGCGCTCCTTTCCAACGAGACTTTCCTGAAATCTGGCATGACACGCCAGGTCAGTACATTGAATGTACTTGCAAGCTCACAATAGGCATAATCATAATGACAAACAATATCATGATAGTTAACCAATTATTAATAATGCAACACTATATGTCAACATGTTGTGATCATGCTCGAACGTCCCTCAGGACAACTTACTAACCATGACCATCCTCGGATCACCAACACACCACCAACGTTGTATCATAAACACACCACCAACGTCGTCTTTAACAAAATGACTCGTGATCCTTACGGCGATCACAACCACAACCAATATCTAGTCCCAATTTCCTCGATGGCCCTTCTGCCATCCTCAACAATGCAAGGTTTACAACTTAGTGTGCAATTTTTATTAATCTTTGACTCATGGTGGGACCTACTACGAGGTGTCCGTGACCGTGGACTCGGCTATCGATAGATTACACACTCTGCAGAGGTAGCACACTGTACCCACACCACGGAACCCATGGCCTCGCATTCCCATTCGGGTGGACCAATGGCATTCCGACAAAACCCCTCCATTGCCACAGCACTCTCCCAGCCACTCCGACCCAAACCCCCAACGGGCTGGTCCTGGGTGGCCCCGTGTCTAGCAAAGACACCCCGACCACCATCGTGGTCAAAACACTCCCACTCGGGGACTCGGTACCATAATCTCATCAACGAGCACACAAGATTATGTCTACTTATCGGGCCAGGGCAAGCACGACATAACCTTCCCTAGATGGAGGCACCGACCAGAGGCCGTGTCAATGGACTGAATCAAGGCATTCCCATAAAGGCAAACGTGGTTGCACTGGAAAGAAACTCGATTCAGCGGCTCCATGACCCAGTCAATGGTATATTCAAGTTGAGTTATATTCAGGTTCAACTTTAAACTAAAAATGACCGGTGTCATAGCATGCCATGAAATGCAAAACAACACATGCATCATATAATGATAAAAATGACCGATGTCATCCATATACACACCAAGCATAAACGTCAACAACTCACATTACTCTACTTGCTCAAAATGACTCACCACTTAACCAAAATATTTTGCAACAAGTTTTATTAATTTCTTACGCAAGAAAGTAACTCCGATAACTTTTTCATATGCATAACAAAAAGATTTCACTATCAACAACTCTTAATTTCTTTATCACTAAGTTGGGTTCAAACATTCTGTAAAACAAGTAATATGACTTACAAGTATTTAACAGAATATTTTCTAACAATTTTTTATCAATTTATGAAGGCAAAAACATAGCTAAAATAATTACTAACATGCATAACAAAATTATTTCTAACATCACCTCAAATAAATCTTATCTTGCTTTATCCACTAAACTAGTTTCAACCATTCTGTAAATCAAGCATAACAACTTGACCAACATTTAACAGAATACAAATAACTCAATAATTATTAAAATGCATGGATTAAATATTTCATTCAAGTAAGAAAAATCACAAATATTGAAATGGCATCATGAAAATGTTGTTGTGGCTTGCCTTAGTGCAGATGAGGTTCACAAGCCTCCTGGTGATCCTCAAGACAAGCCTCACCTTCTGAAAATAATTTTAAGCACAAAAATAAAATATCAAGAACTCTTCTGAAAATCACCAGAAATTCTATACAGCTTAGAAAAATCTCATCTTTGGTGAGCTGCTAGATTTCTTTTCAAAGAACACAATGCAAAAAGAATCAATTCATTTGGACTTATGGTTAAAAAGTTATAACTATTTGAAGTGTTTTGTAAATTCAAATGAATTTGAATAAAAAGAAATAGACCGGGGGGTGATGTCGAAGGCGTAAAGCCTAGGGGCGCCACCACTCGTACCGCTTCATGCGCGTACAGAGTGGCTGACTAGCGGGCCCCGCTAGTCAGGTGGGGGAAGAGGGAGAGAGAAATAGAGGGGATAGCCAGCGAGCTCGAGCTCGGGGACGGCGGCCCGAGGCCTGCCCGGCCGGGCTACGGCTTCCTACTCGATCGTGGAGTGTGTGTGAGTGTTGCATGATGCTCGAGGAGGCTGGGGGGGCTCTATTTATAGGCGAGCGGCGAGGGTGCTTGGGCTCCGGTGGACACCTGTCCCACGGCGCTGGCAGCAAGCAGCGTCAGTGAGAGGGGGAGAAGGCGACGGAGGTCACGCGGCCACTATGGGCGAGCGGAGACGAGCACAGGATCAAGAGGGTGGCGACGAGCACAGTGCGCTCCGCACTGTTGGGCTGGCTGGACCTCACCCGTGCTCGCTGCGCCGAGCTCCGGTGTCGGCGAGTGCCAGGGAGGAGTTAAGGGTGTCGAGACGACGATGGTGACGAGTTTTGGCATGGTTGTGCAGGTAGGGAAGTGAGCACGCGAGCAACAGAGGCTCGGGCGTGTCGCAGAGCGCGTCGGCCGCATGCCAACACGCCTGGACGAATGCGGTCACCAGGTTAACTATGACATCAGGTCGATCTAAGCATAAACTCGATGTCTGGCATGTTGTTCGTGGTAGTTTTGAGTGTTACCTTGATTTGGTTTGGATCCAGGTGCAGTAGAGAAGTTTTCACCCACCAAGTAAGTTTACGCCAAGAACTTTGTGATGTTCTGTGGTCAAATGGCTGGGAGTTTGAAGCTGTGCTTTGGAGGCTAGCTTAGAGTTACTAAGGTAAATAAGGTAAGAAAGTTCAGGTCAAATGGAGAAAGTAAAATGGTAGTTCTTTGTAGAAACCACCATTTCTATCCGAAACAGAAAAGATTTTCAGTAGCAAAAATATTCCAAAAGTGATGAAATATTTTTGCTCAGGGAGGTGCCCTAGGGTTCCTAGAATATTTGTGAATTATCTCAGAATTTTCTGAGCCATAAAAATTGGGGTTACTTTGAAGCAAACAGATTTGGCTTAGGGTTTTTGAGAGAAAATGAATATTTTTCATTAAAGAAAAATATTCCAAAGATTATTTTGGGGTGGATCAGAAGTGAAATGATGATTTGGGAGAGAAGTGAAGAACTTGGGTGAAAGCCAAGGATGCCCAAGTGTTTAAGTCCAAATGAAAAGATTCAAGAACTCCAAGTTTCAAAAAAATTCAAATGAAAAATCAAGCAATTAAGAGAGGGCAAAAACCAGGCTGTCACAAACCTCCCCTACTTAGAATGAATCTCGTCCTCGAGATTCAGTTGCTTGGGAAAACCACTCTGGATATTGATCCTTAAGGAATTCGTCCAGCTCCCAAGTTGCTTCTGACTCAGTGTGATGCTCCCACTGAACCTTGTAAAATTTTCTGACTTTGCTGTGAGTGACCCTTTCCATCTGATCCAAAATTTTGAATGGTCTTTCTTCATAAGTTAAATATCTTGAAAATTCTATATCAGCCATTGCAGTCCTTTTCTCAGGCAGGGATATGCATCGTCTCAATTGCGAAACATGGAACACGTTGTGTTTGTCTGCCAATTCGGGGGGAAGTTCCAGTTGATATGCAACCGTACCCACTCGAGACATAATCGGGAATGGACCAATGAATCTGGGTGCCAGCTTTCCACGAGTCTGAAATCTCTTAACTCCTTTCATAGGAGTGACTCGGAGGTATACGTGTTCTCCGGGTTCAAAACTGACCTGCCGATGCTTTGCATCATAATAACTCTTCTGACGGGACTTGGCCAATTGTAGTCTGTCTCTGATTTCCCTAACTTGTCTCTCAGCTTCCATCATGAGATCTGTTCCGAAGATACAGCTATCTCCAGCTTGAGACCAATTTAGAGGAGTGCGGCACTTACGGCCATACAGAGCTTCGTATGGTGACATCTTTAAACTGGTCTGGAAACTGTTGTTATAAGAGAACTCGGCATATGGCAAGCAATCTTCCCATTTAGCTCCGTTGGCTAGCACACAGGCTCGCAACATATCTTCGAGTATTTGATTTACCCGCTCAGTCTGTCCATCGGTATGAGGGTGATAAGCAGTACTATATTTCAATGCTGTCCCCAAGGCTTGATGGAGATGGGACCAGAAAGTGGAGGTAAACAAAGAACCTCGATCGGAAGTGATAGTTCGGGGTACTCCATGCAGACTGACGATTCTGGATACATCTGATTGTGCAAGTTCATATGCTCTGTATCTGGTGTTGATCGGGACGAAGTGAGCAACCTTGGTGAGGGTGTCTACTATAACCCAGATTGCATCTTTGCCTCGCTGAGTCCTAGGCAATCCTGTGATGAAATCCATGCAAACGTCATCCCATTTCCACTGTGAAACTGGCAGTGGTTGGAGAAGTCCGGCTGGCTTCTGATGATCTGCTTTCACCTTGTTGCAGATGTCGCAGCAAGCTATAAAATAGGCAATGTCTTTCTTCATTCCATCCCACCAGAATATTTGTTTAAGGTCCTCATACATTTTCGTACCTCCCGGATGAATGAAATACGAGGATTCGTGTGCTTCTGACAAGATTTTCTTCTTCAAGTCCGGTTGATTTGGTACACAAATTCGTCCACGGAATCGGAGGGTACAAAATTTGTCCTTGAAGAAATCTGGGGGCTGCCTTGCCATCTGGCCCTTGGCACGTTTTTGTAGCTCGGCGTCACCTGGCTGGGCCTTGTGGATTTCCATCTCAAGTGTGGGGGTAACTTCCAAAATATTACCGAGGCCAACATCCACGATGACCAAGTTGAGCTGAGCGATCTCCTCTTGAAGTTCGGTAGGCAATGATTTTAACATGACATTTAAGATGACGGGCTTTCGACTGAGCGCATCGGCAACGACGTTGGCCTTGCCTGGATGGTAATTTATTCCAAGGTCATAATCCTTGACCAACTCTAGCCATCGTCGCTGACGTAGATTTAAATCTGGCTGAGTGAAAATGTACTTGAGACTTTTGTGGTCGGTAAAAATTTGGCACCTTTTTCCAATGAGGTAGTGTCTCCAAATTTTTAATGAATGAACCACTGCAGCAAATTCCAAATCATGAGTAGGATAATTTCCCTCATGGGGTCATAGTTGTCGCGATGCATATGCTACTACCTTGCCGTCTTGCATCAGCATGCAACCAATACCTTGTCTGGAGGCATCGCAGTACACATCAAAGCTGCGATAAATATTTGGAAGAGTCAATACAGGTGCGATTGTCAGACGTGTCTTTAGCTCATTAAAGCTCTTCTCACAGTCCTCTGTCCACTTAAACTTTGTATCCTTTTTTAGCAGCTCCTTCATGGGTTTAGCAATTTTGGAAAACCCTTCAATGAAACGACGATAGTATCCAGCTAATTCGAGGAAACTCCGGATCTGTGTTACAGTCGTGGGAGGTACCCAATCGAGCCCATCCTTTACTTTGCTCGCGTCCACGGCTATACCTTCGGCGGATACTACATCACTACAAAAAAAAGACACATCCGTGACATTTTGGGCCGAACAAAAAAAATTTCTGTCATACATATGACACTTCTATGACGATAATTGTGACAAAACCCGGTATCATCATAGATGTGGTGGGCTCCTACCTCTATGACAAAAAATCATGACAGAGAAATGGGCTTTTCGTCCTGGGCGGGCCGGAGACGCAGCTGCATGACATTCTTTGGGCCGTCCATGACAGAAAAAACCATGGTAGAAGCGAGGGGGAGGAAAATTTCGGGGAGTTGCCGGTTATGGTGGGAGGTCGGGGGCCGAGCGATGCACGTTTCTCTCGTACGTACGAGCGTGTGTGCGAGGTGTTGGCTCTAACTGAAGCCGAGCAAGGCATTGGGATCTAACTGAACCCGAGCGATTGCACTGCAGGCTACGCGTTACTGAACCCGAGCGATCGATCGATGGCTGTTAACTGAACCCGATGGAGCGATTCCTTCGCTACTGCTGCTAACTGAAGCCAATCGATGCTGCCTCTGGGATGAACAGTGAGCGTTGCGGGGGGGGGGGGGGGGTTGGATGAACAGTGAGCGGTGGCGTTGCCTCTGGATGAACAGGAACCCGTGGTGTGGAGGGCTGGATGAATAGTAGACGGTGGAGGGGTGGCCGTGGAGGGGTGGTTGAACAGGACCCCGTGGTGTGGAGGGCTGGATGAATAGTAGACGGTGGAGGGGTGCCCGTGGAGGGGTGGTTGAACAGTAGCCGGTGGAGTAGCACGCGGTGGAGGCTGGATGAACAGGAGCCCGTGGAGGCTGGAGGAGGTCGACGGTAGCCCGTGGAGGCATGAGGAGGTCGACGGTGGAGATGAACAGTATCACGTGGAGTCCCGTTTTGTGGTACGCCACACCCCTCCCCCCCCCCCCCTTGTTTGGACCGTAGAGCTCCAACTCAAGTCCGTTTCGTCCGTTTTGCGGTACGCCACACCCCTCCCGATCAACAGGACCCCCGTTTTGACCGTAGGAGGTCCGCTTCCTCCGCTTTTGCGGTATGCCGTGCCCTCCCGATCAACAGGACCTTTTTTCGACCGTAGGAGGTCCGCTTCCTCCGCTTTTGGCGACGCCGCACCCCTCCGATGAACAGGATCCCGCTTTAACGTGGCGGTCGAACACAAGGCCGCTTCTCCGTTGTGTGGTACGCCAGCCTCGTTTCCATCGCCCGTTCCGTCCAAGCCCTCCCGATGAACACGACCACGCATTCCGTTCCGACCCAGCCGGTTGGCTCCCACGCGTTCCGTTGCCTCCTGATGAATACACGACGCATTCTGTTGCCTCCCCATGAACACGACGACAACGTTGTTTCTCCGTTCCGACCCAGCCATGTACATATGCGCAAGTAGGCGTTCGAGACCCTGCCCGTATGTACGTATGTGGCCGTATTTTCTTTCTTGCACCCTCGCCGTTGTACGTACATGTACGTGCGCGCCTCTACTACGACCAGTATGTATGTATACGTTCGCGACCAGAATGACAACGCTACGTACGCTTCGACCAGGTGGGTCCCGACTGTCAGTGTCAGGACCCCGATTCCAAGTCACATCGATCCAGCTGGTAACACCTCATATCACTTTGCGGCCTCACGCACGGTATTCCCACGGGTGTCACCTTACCATGGCACGGGACCGTTTGCGCCTTTTGGCTCACGTATATGATAGTGTCGCTAGCATCCATATGACAGAGAACCCGGTCCGACATGGCTAGTCGTGAACCCAAAGCGGCACTAACCCATGGGGACAGGCATACATGAATCACATCGAGCATGTCGGTCAGCAGCGTGTGAATCCGGGCTGTAGCACTGGCTAACAGGACTCCGGGAACCCGGGCTGTAGCAGGCTAGGCAGGACTCTGGATGTCACCGCGTGACATTTCCCCGAAGGGACAGACACAGGAACGAAGTGAAACACATGCCGGCCAGTCAAGTGTCATGAGCAGTAGTGCTGGGCTAGCAGGACTCCGGTGAACCGGGCTATAGCGGACTACTATGGTCATGGAAGCACTAGACTACATTTCCCCATAAGAGAGGTTGCCAAGGATAAACAACTAGATTGTCGGATCCCACACATACCAAGCATTACAAACATACACACAATATGCTCGATATGTGTAAATACAACATGGCATCACAACATAACTCTCTGACTCAAGTATTTATTCATTAGGCCCGAGGAGCGACATATTACAAACATGGGTCTCATGACCCAACATTCGAAAGCATACAAGTCAAAGAACAAGCGGAAGCTTAACATGTCTGAGTACAGACATCTACAAATGAAAAAGGCTGAGAAGCCTGACTATCTACCAGATCCTGCCGAGGGCACAAGATCGTAGCTGAGGTATCAAGCTAAACATCGAAGTCCACGCGGAACTATTAGCGAGAGTGAAGTCTCTCTGCAAAACATAAATTAAGAAAACGTGAGTACAAATGTACCCAGCAAGACTTACATCAGAACTAACTACAAATGCATCGGTATCAACAAAGGGGGTGGTGGAGTTTGACTGCAGCAGGACAGCTTTGACTCGGTGGCTATCCTAATTACGACTGCAAGTAACTCTTTGAGGTGGCACACACGAGTCCACATATTCACCATATTAATACACCACTATGGATCTGCTCCCGTCTCCCTACGAGAACGCCATCCATAGCACTCACGCTTATCTTGCGCATTTTAGAGTATCCACTTTCACTTGTCTATGAACTGTACAAGCAACCCAGAAGTCCTTTACTACGGACACGGCTATTCAAATAGATGACGTTAACCCTGCAGGGGTGTACTTATTCACAAATGCTCTCGCCACTTACCACCATGTACACATTGTGTATCTCGGCAACCTTCAAGCAGAAGCCTGGGGAGGGAGTCGGCCACGACCTGACTAACCACACAAGTCTCTAGTCCAGGTTTATCGCCTATTCGGGTTCCATCCGCGAGGAGATCCGGCCGGAGTTTCGCTCACAGCCCCAAACAATGTGTGCAGGGTTCCCGAGACACCAAAAGGGCGCTCGGTACACCGGGCCACGGTGTATCTACCGCATCATAGCCCACCCCTAAGGTCAGCGCTACGCACGGCCTCCAACACATATCCTACAAACACCAGAAACTAGTTGAAACTCCTGGACAGAGGACAGGGGCGGTTAATAAGTCGAGAGAGTCAATTAAGGATCCCAATGTGTGGTAGTAGTTGTTCATGGATCACAAACACAGAACTCAGTTCCTGAGGACGGCTGCAATGAGACAACCCACCATGTACTCCTACATGGCCTCTCACCGCTACCTTTACCAAATCATATTCACACACTTAGCTCTCAACAAGAGGACATGTTCACACACCTCCGATTCATCCCGGATGAATCGGACTGACACAACTCTAAGCAATAGCAGGCATGACAAACAAGCATGAATGAGTAGGCACATCAGGGCTCAAACAACTCCTACTCATGCTAGTGGGTTTCATCTATTCTTGTGGCAATGACAGGTCATGCGAGAGGATAAAGGGGTTCAACTACCGCAGCAAGTAACAGATGAATCGTTGTTGTCCTAATGCAATAAAAGAGAGCAGGAGCGAGAAGTAGGAATGTATCGGAATGAACAAGGGGGTTTTGCTTGCCTGGCACTTCTGAAGATAATATAGTTCTTCATCGGTGTCATCGATCTCATCGTCGGTATCACGTCTATCGAGAGGGGACAAATACCGGCAACACAGAAGGAAACACAATCAATGCAATGTACAATATGATGCATGATCATGACATGGCAAAATGAGTGTGTTGGGCTAATGCAGCTATAACGAGATGGGTTTGAGTTAGTTTGAACCCAAGATTCAAGTTCAAATTCAAACTATGACTTTATAAAGTGCATTATCATGTTTTGACATAACCAGCAGGTTTAAGTTTCTTAAACATGCATCAAACCAGTGCAGATGGATAGATTGGATTTTTTTGATCATTTTTCATATATAATTTATTTCATTCTGAGCTATAGATTAATTTCTATGATTTTTAGAAGTTTTGGCTATTTTATGGAATTTCCTGTATAAGAATAAATCCAGAAAATACTTATTGCGTCAGCATAGCGTCACTATGATGTCACCAGGTCAACGGAGCCGGTCCAAGTCAAACCTGACCAACAGGGCCCACTGGTCAGTGACTCAGGGCCAGTTAGTGTCGCCGACAGGTGGCCCGGGTCAACTGCCACGTCAGCCAGTCAACCCTAACGCGTGGGTCCGCCAGTTTTGTTAATTAATCTAGCTTAAAACTAAACAGCGGCTTAATTGGGCAGCAGGGCCCACTGTCATTGTCTAGAGGGTGGGGTTAATTAGTGGGGTTAGCTGCTAGTGATGTGCCATGTCGGAGTCACCGGAGTTCAGCCGACGGCGACCAAAACCGTGGCGGCAACTCGCTGGAGTTTCTCGGGTTTCGCGTACAGGCCGCGGTTTGATCCGCGGTTGGTCTCTACGGGTAGCTGACGTTGCAGCGCGTCGGCTGGTGGCAGTAGCCGGGCCTGGGGTGGCCGGAGTCGACGGCCACGAGCTCAAAGGCGGCAGCCGGAGTTCGGTGGGGCACGGGCGAGAACGCGGCTTCTTGGCGGCGGCGGGGTAGGCTCTTGACATATCTGGCGTTCCAGGAACACATTGGTGCAACTGGTCGGAGCTGTGGTGATCTGGAGCGATGACATCTTCGGCCATGGCGGACGGCGGCTCCGGTTACTCGCGGGGCAGTGGCTATGGGACAAAAACGACGACATGGTTAAGGGGGAAAGGACCGGGAGCTCACGGTGAGGCTGACGATAGGCTCAGCTGGTTCGGGGATGACCGGAAGGCGACGAATCCGTCGATGGAGTCCGGCGGCCGTGCTTGGGGAAGACGACTCGTGGCGGCGATGTGGGGCTCCATGTGGCGTGGCTTGGGGTGGAAGAAAGAGGGGTCGAGGCGGAGCCTGGGCGGTCGAGAAGCGAGGGGAGGCGGTGGCTGCAGCTACGGTGAACGGCGTCGGTGGCGACAATGGCCTTCGGTGTGGGGAGGAGAGCAAGACAGGAGGGGAAAGCACGGGGAGAGTGAGAGAGGTCCAGGGTGCGTGGCGTCTCCACAGGCGCCCAAAGGCGTCGAGGGGAGCGGCAAGGGAGGCGGGCGCGTGGTCACAAGACGGGCACACGCCCGGCATCCTTCTGTCGTGAGGAAGACGACGGGGGGGGAGGCCAGTGGCCTGGGCTGGCCAGCTGGGCCAGCCAGGTGGGCTTTGGCGGGTGCCAGGTAAGAGGCCCAGGTGTTGTTCTCTCTCTCTCTCTGCTAATTATGTTTCTGTGTTCTATTTTTATTCCTCTGTTTTGAATTAGTAAAAATGCTAATTCATTTTTAAAACTCCTGAGACAAATTGTGGACACTAGTTGGTTCATTCCAACGGCCCACAAATTATTCCAGAATATTTAGAGCATTCTAAAATATATATAGAATTCAAATGCCCCAATTCAAATACATTATGATTTAATTCAAAAATCCAGAAATGACCTATAAATATATTCATCATTTTTGGCAGAGGTTTTCACCTTTATCAGAAATCATGAACATTTCCAAAGGGCACTCTCGGTCGTTGAAAAATCTTTTATTTGAACCTATTTGAATTTCATTTGGTGCAAGGGTTTACCAATCCCCATTTCAAATTGCATAACGTTTAAACATGATGACATGATGATCATGCAAGGACAAGCAAGGGCTAAGCTAGGGCTGTGACAGTCAGGCACTTCCTTGCCTGCGAAGATGTAGCTGGTGGGTCCCAGCAGTCAGGGGGGCGAATCGTTTTGTTTTTTTTTGCCCGGACGCACTTCCTTGTGTGCGAAAATGTAGCTGGTGGGTCCCAGCAGTCAGGGGGGCGAATCGTTTTTTTTTTGCCCAAACGCACTTCCTTGTGTTCGAAGATGTAGCTGGTGGGTCCCAGCAGTCAGGGGGAAATGTTTTTTTCATGAAATACGGTGGCCCGTCTGGTGGGTCCCCGCTGTCAAGTGGAGGAATAATTATTTTGCGCGTAATAAGGAGGCACTTCCTTGCGGCCACCATGGACCCAGCTGTCAGCCTCTCCATGCACAGTACTCTTCCGATGGAAGTCGGTCGTTGACCACATTGACCACGCCAAGGCCGAGAGCACCACAGCGGTGAATGACGGCGAGGCCTAGGAAGGGGACGGCGGAGCCGGGAAGACGCAACAGTGGATGCCCACGCGAAGAGGAGTACGAGGGTGAGGCTGCCGTCGCCGCAGAATAACAGGGGGTGTGGGTGAGTAGAGGGATGGCCTGGCCAGTGGTGGGAGTAGTAGGGGGCGGTGAGGCCTCCGCGGCATCATAGCCGGCCACGGGAGGCAGGAGCACGCGGCACGACCGACGCTGCTTTGGGCGGCTGGAGCACGAAGACCAGAGGTTCAAGAAGCACTACGGCCGTTGGATGGGCATCGTACGGTCACTGGAGCTAGAGTCGTTCATATTGACTAAGTTGACAAAGCCCTCCGTCCCCGTAAACTTAGTAGGCCCACAAGTCAGCCTCCCACCAAGGTGAGTCCCAGCTAGCAGGGGGAGTATTCATTTTTTTGTGCGTAATAAGGAGGCATTTCCGGTGGGTCCGAGTTGACAGCGGGGGGAAAGTTTTTTTCATGAAATACAGAGACCCTTCCGGTGAGTCCCAGCTATCAGGTGGAGGAATCATTATTTTGCGCGTAATAAGGAGGCATTTTCCTGTGTGGGCCCCTCTCATCAGCCTCTTCCGATGGCTGTTGTTTGTTGGCCATGTTGACCTCGCCGCGCCGAGAGCACAAACGCGGTGGACGAGGGCGGGGCCCAGGAAGAGAACCACCCGGAGCCGGCGAAGCCACCACAGTGGATGCCCACGCTGAGGGGAGAACAAGCGCTGACTGGTCGGCTGCGGGGTGAGGCTGACGTCGCCGGAAAATAACAGGATGTGTGGGTGGTTAGAGGGATGGCCTGGCGGCAGCACAGCCAGCCACGGGAGGAGGGAGCAGGCAGTCCCAGCGGCGCTGGTTTGGGCGGCTGGAGCAGGAAGATCGGAGATTGAAGAAGCATGGCGGCCGTTGGATGGACATCCAACAGTCACTGCTGTGTGTTGACTAAGTTGACAAAGCCTTGCGTACGCGTCAAAAAATATTTAGGACAGCGTCATCGTCAACCTAGTAGGCCCAGAAGTCAGCCTCCAAATCTGTGGAAAACAACATACAGCCCATTAGCCATTATTTTCAATAATTTATAGCCCATTTGCTAATTCTTAAAGATATTTGAAGCTCATATTTTTTTTATTAGCATTACAGACCATATATTCTGGGCACTGCTAAAAAATTCAATGAAATTTTGCATATTTCGGTGGGGTCCGAACTCTTTTAATCACGAAATTTCGAGTCACGTTAAAAATAGTTTTCAAAAAATTATATCAAAATAAAATTCAAAAAACAATTCTCCGCAAAAAAAATGAATGAAATTTAGAATCTTAACTAGCAAGATGCCCGTTAGATTTACGGAACATGAAGATGCATTTGTATGAGTAGTTTATCTTGTGGGTGAAAAGATGATATTTTAATATAATTGCCAGTTGGCTTTGGTTTTTATAAGAGTAGAGAGTAGAGAAATCCTGAAAAATGACATTTTAATGCAATTGCCGGTTGGCTTTGGTTTAAAAATTTACAGCCCATTTCTTACAACTTATAGCCCATTTTCCGGGGTAGCCCATTTCTTATCCCTCCTCGTCTTGAAAGATTTGCAGCCCAGCAGGGCTGAGAAAAGCAAGTAGGCCTCGGTTTTGGTATTCTCCAAAAAAAGAACTGGGCTAGCCAATTTCAGAAAGAAAAAAATATCAACTGGGCTCGTCATGTGCTTAATAAAAGCGTAAGCGTGGGCTAGACGGGCCACAGCCCCCGCACAGCGCGCAGTTGAGCTCCGTCTCTAAAACTGAAAAACAACTGGGCGAGCTGCTGGGTCCCTGGTGTTATCCACTCGTTGTGTAATTTTCTCGTTTATTGACTACATTGACAATGTCGTGGAACCTAGTTGTCAAACAATTAGGAGGAAGTATTGTTTTGGCTTGTAATAACGAGGCACCTGCTTGCGAAATGCAATGACCCTGGTGGGTCCCTACTGTCAGCCTCTCCACGTACGGTCATCTCTTGATTCCTCTTGGTTGTTGACCATGTTGACAACACCAAACGGCGGCGAGCACAACGAGCTAACCAAGGTGGAGAACGACGGCAAGGCCTCGGACGGGAACGAACAGCAGCCATGAATGATGCGGCAATGTAGTGGCAGGTCGAGGGGAGTACGAGGGCAACAACATGCAAGTCAAGCATACAAATGGTACAAAAAGCCCAAGTATTAATTGTTCATCAAATTTTTAGACAAAACCCAGATTGAACATGACAGTAACATCTAACCCAACCACTCTTTTTTGCAGTCACAAACAAATGGTTCGGTTTGATCCATAAAATCAACATCCTGTGCAAAAAAATTTATTTTAGGATGTCTACAACTTGTTGTAAATAGAAGGCGAGCATGTTTAGAAGCCCATTTGTCCACCCGAAACTTCTTTTTTTGCTGTTCAACATGTTCGTCCGTGAGAAATCTCTTGCTGTAAAAATTAAGCCTCATGGACAATAGTAACCTTGCGTTCAACAGGAAGAATGTGACAAAGCTTCTGTTTGCCTGGTTGGATGCATATCGTCCCATCGTTATTGTCCTCAAACGAATGTCATGAGAACTGAGAAAATCCTTGTGCTTATTACGCCAACGATTGGTTATATGTTTTGTCCATGTGGTTCTGCCTAAGTAGACATGAATATTGAAAACAGTTAAGGTCTGAAAAAAAGAGTATGTCGAAAGAACGACAGCTGAACAGTTAATTCTAGTACAATATATACGGGCTTTCAATGTGCATGAAATCATCACCTCTATGTATAAATTCTCCAGAGATCGAAAGAATCGCAGCAAGCCAATAATTATGTCCAGATCAAAACTATACATTCTGATATATATGATCTTGACAGAATCCAAAGAAGATCGATAGGCTATCAATGGACGAACTCTTCATTGAGCATATAACATAATATTAGTACCCAAAGTGTACTCCAAGATGATATAAAACTTATGCGCATAAATGAAAAATGCAGCATATGATTACAAATGTGTAGATGATAATATACGATACCTGAAAAGGTGAGGAGCCAAACACCAACTCCTTGTGATTACTAAACGGGTCACGAATTACACCCAAGGTCTCCAGTTTGGGCACAGAGACGACATTTATTTCTGACAGTGTATAACAATTATGAAGGAGCAACCTTTCAAGTGAAGGGGCATCTTCGATGATGAGCTATTGTCCTTCAAAACAAATTCCAATGCTTTTAAGGTGAGGCGACTTTATTTGGAGACAATCGACATCGATTTCTATTCCCAAAACAATCAGAAGCGCTCGTAAGGTGGGAAACTGGAGTGGATGATGTTGTGCTGTGTGGCCTCCGACAGATAAACCACCACAAGCGAAATTTTTTTTAGTTGTGGGAGTCGAAGCATTTGTACCAGATCGTCTGGTATATGGCACCGGGCGAAGGTGGCGGTGTGGAGAGAGGAGGAAACCGCGAGATGGACAACGGTGGTGTGGGCACGAATTCTTGGTATGTTCGTGGTATGAAACTTTCGTGGTAATGGTAGAACTCAAACTGCTAGAGTTTTCCGAATTCAGGGGATGTCAGCCAAGCGTCCACCTTGTCGGGTATGGACAGCAGGTAGCTTCTCGGGATGCAGAGGCATTGAACGGGGACCTGCTGGTGAGAAGAGACGATGGCTCTGATGAGATCAAATTCAGGAAGGACAGATATCTGATGACAGTCGAGATTGAGGAGCGCGGTGCGCCATAGAGGGCGCCACCAAGTTGAGAGGACTTGTGTGCGGCAGCAATCCTTGGTGGGGAGAAGCGAGATGATCTCCTCAAGGATGACGTCCGGGAGATCGCTGATGCGGTCCACCGGAGATTCTACCGGTTCCTCAGATCCGGGTGGGGGGGGGGCTCGCCGCTTCTCCCCGCGCTACTGGAGTGGGATCTACAACCGGCGTCGCCGCTGGTGGGAGCCTCATCTTCTTGGCGCTGGGGCCAGCCGACTCCATTTTCCTTGTTGGCGTCGCGCCGAGCTCACGGGTTTGAGCAGAATAGCCAGAGACGAGCCTAGTGGCAGTGCGAGTGTGGAAGAAGGAGGGCTGGGGATTTCTGTAGGAGTGGAAGAAGAGGAGCAGGCGTTTCAGACGAGTGAGGAAGAAGGTGAGCGGGGTTTTCTGGACAAGTGAGGAAGATTGGGGAGCGGGGGGAATTGGGTGGGGAGACGGAAGCGGAAGAGCGAGCTGTTCGTGTTTATAAGGCACGCTGCACTAACTACTCGCTTTTTCCCAAGAACCACTCTCTTCTTTTGTGTTGCTGCATGACTGGCCATCCATGCAGGATGCATGTGCCCGCCGGCCACTGCATGCGCCTAGTTTGTTACTAGGCCTATTTAAAAGGGTGGTTATGGAGTAAACTAAGGAGATTTATTTTCTTTGTGTGCATCCACCAAATTAGAGGATGCGGTACTGGATGCAGACATCACATTAAACTAACATTCAGAAGAACAAAAGTTCAGCATGTCTATGCATCTCAATGATTCACCATACTATAACCAATATACAAAATTGTGAGAAGGTGTGGAAATAAAGAAAATCGGTCGATGCTTCTCTGAGCAAAGGGCCTCCACAAGACGCATTAATTTCTGGGCATGCTTGTTTCTTCTCAATGTTGCGAGCACTTTGAGCATGTTGGCAACTCCACAGCTATCTAGCTGCCTCATCTTCTAATTGATCACACATTTGCAGCAAACACATGAGGCAATAGAGATGACTCAACATGGGTCCATATTGTGCGCCTCACGATATCCTATTCATTGTCCTGATTCTGAAAAGATAGGAAAACAGCAGCTATACTTAAACGGTGTTGCAAAACAGTAGCACATATCAATAGCTCGGCATGACAAAACACGATCATCTGGACGAAGGGGATACTGACCTGCCTGAGGAAGATTACATATAATTTCATAAGTCCTTGGTTGATTTCCACCTTCGGCTGCACTGCTTGTTTGCTCCTCCAGACATGACAGGATCGTTCCAAGACCGCATTCAGCAAGTCAACGCATTTGAATAAGCTAATTTCATCTTGCGGTGGTCATTGTACCTAGTTACAAATGTAGGAATACCGAGCACCATGAGGTTAGGCGACAGCAGTAGATGCAGCCATATAAATTTTGTGCGGTGCTACCAAAATTGAGGTTTGTATCCCTTCCCGTTATGAGAATTCTTCTTGAAGTTGGTAGAATGTGACGTCTTGTTCTTTGCATCAAACTTCCCTTTCCCCTGAGATTTGTTCTTGTTGTTTTGGGGCTGGTTGGGCTGGAAGTTCTTCTCGTGTACCATGTGGGCACTAGAAGCTCCCTCGACGACCCGAGCACGTGTGTCTTTTGCTCTCGCCTTCTCCTCAAAATCAAGAGTGCTAATGAGATCCAAAACAGAAAACTCATGTCTCTTGTTTTTCAGAGAAGTAGCAAAATCGTTCCACGAAGGTGGAAGCTTGGCAATGATGGTCCCACAACAAATTTGTCCGCAACACACACTTAAAGTACTCAAGTTCCTTAGAGAGTGATCAGTATCTCATGAGTCTGCTGAACAACAGGCGCTCATCGGTCATCTTGTAGTCATGAATTGCTCCATGACGTACAACTCGTTGCGGTACCGAGGGCCCAAACGTGGCCTCGGCGCAGCCCACATGTCTTTGCCGCTGTCAAACAACATATACGAATCCACAATGGAATGCGTCAAGAACACTCAACAGGCGGCTTTGAAGAGGGTATCCATGTTCGAAAAAGCTTCTGCTGTGTAGGATTAAGATCGCCCTCAGGCTTACCCTTAGTGGCGTCATAGCAGCACATGATCTGAAACCAATATACTGCTCTTGTGCGCCACCTTTTATATTGCACCCCCTTAAAAGTAGGCGGCTTCAACAGCGCAGCAAAACAACTCAGAGTAAATTGCCTGTGATCAGGTTTTTGGATTGGATTGTTGAATATATGAGCAATTTCGTATGAGATTTAATCCGAATCAGCAGTAAATAGATCATGATGACAATTGCAAACATCAAAGTAATGATGCGGACTAAACCAGGAGGACAGAATCACATACAGACAAATGAGCAGAACCGATGTGGTTGATGTTGTCACTCATGTCGTTGATGAAGAGGTTACCGAGGTCGGGGAAGAAGGCTGTCGTTGAGGAAGTCGTCGCTGGCAGCAGTCATAGGAGTGTGCTCCCCAAAAACCTGATCGCCCCTCTCCCGTACAGGATCACGAAAGGCGGGGTTCGAAGGACTGCTGTCCCTTCTTGCGGCGCACGTCGGAAGGAGGGCTGGAGAAGAATTGCGTGGCGCTTAAGATCTCGAACGGTGCGAAACCATATGATACAGCGGCTAGGGTAGAGCATGTCAGGTCGGAGTATAATAGTAGGCCTTTGGCCCCCAAACCCCACGTCCAAGTCAATAATAGCTCAAAAAAATCAATAATAGCCCCACCAAGGTTTGTCTAAAAAAACGAAGTAATTAAGGCGTCCGTTAGTCCCTTTAGTATAAATACAATATCATTAATAATGGCCCCACCTTTTGTCTCACAAAGTAGAGTATGTTGGAGTACAACCGGCTACACGTTTACAATCCGCTTCTCTTCTCTCTCCTCTTCTCTCTCCTTCATCTAAGCACAAATACTATATTTAAATCCTTATAGCCTGCTTATGTCATCTAATTATAGTAGTACTTGCTCTAAAAGTTACTATCCACTGTGTAGTCTGAAATGCCGGGCGTGCAGCGGGCGGTGCCCTCGGTCGGCGCGCCGCTTCAACGGCGGAAGCAGTGAGAGGTCGTGTCGCCCTGACTTGCCATCAATGTGGAGCGGCGGGCTCAGCTGGCGCCGGGCGGGAAGTGCGCGCGGGAGGGGGGAGGGGTTTTTGTTGGGCCAAGAAGGTGAGAAGCCAACTTGGGATCGGTCCAGACGGGGAAATATCATGTGCTCCCATACTCTGCATATGAAACTAGTGTATGTTACTACTCCCTCCTTTCCGGTTTATAGAGATGTTTAGAGTAAGATAGTAATATGTTACAGTACAAGTTACTCCCCACTATGACCAGCCTTGGCCTCTCCTAGTGCTCCACCATGTATAGCTGCTAAACCTGCCACGTACGCATAAAATATGATGTGGCACCAATAAACTAAGCACCTATGCATTGAACACTTGAGTTACTAACCCATTTAATGCACTTAGCACCTCATCTAAAGAGCATTAATAGTATAGCCAGCTGCTGGCTATAAGCCTACAGCCCATCTTATAGTCAACATGTACTACAAAGTGCCTAGGAGCACGTATAGAGCTGGCTCTTCACGAAGAGCCCGCTTACCTTCTCTCTCATCTTCTCTTTCCTCCAACCGAGCAGAAATATACCGCATCTGTTTATTCCTTATAGCCCAATCGACTCAGCTCTATTGTACTTTCTCTAAGCACATCTAAGCACTTGCTAGCACCCTCGACCGTGGACCTTGACGGTTGCACGTCACCTTGTGTCTCATAATTTTCCTCATCATCATCTCGAGTCCTAGAAGATCTCACCCACATCATCATTAGCATGCAGCCGCCTTGATAGACAACGTGCGCAGAAGGAGTAGGGGCGACTGGGGACGCACCACCACCACGTCGTGGGCACTCCGTATGTGCTCGTGTGCGTGCAGCGTGCGTGTTTTTTCATCGGCGCTAGCTCTAAGGCCGAGGCTGCGGTCGTCTTCGTCTCTGACTAGTAGTTGAGCATGGACGGCAAAGAGGTGCTGCAAGAGATGCGTATGCGCCGTTGCGTGCGAGCTTCACCATAGCACGACGAACCGGACATCGCCGCGGATGGCGCACGCCTCCATGCAGCCAAGTAAGTGCGCATGCATGTGTTATTCACGTGCATTCTGCGGCCGAGCGTGTGTGCATGCACGTCTTGTGTACGTGCGTTGTGTGCTCCATGTTGTGCGCGTATGTGCATGAGTTGGATCGGATGGAGTTAGTGCGTTCGCTTGTATACATATTTAAGAGTGTAGATTCACTCATTTTGTTTCGTATGTAGTCCCTTATTGAAATATCTAAAAAGACTTATATTTGGGAAGGGAGGGAGTATAAAACATCTTCAACTTAGCATCCTGGTGTACCGTTTCTAGTGTTTAGCAAAAAGTTCATGTTCTTTTAGTTGTTTATAGGTGGGCAGGCGGCAAAAAATAGGGGAAAACGCGCAAGGTTCCTTGCAGACGCTCCACCGCGAGGTTCCTTGCTCCTCCTCGGTCGTCGGGAATCTATGCTCTTCAACTCTTTTCTTTTACGTGAGCTTTGTTCATCCTTTTCCCAACACGCGAGACATCTAGCATCAAGGTGCACGTGTCATGCAAGAAAATGGAGATAATCGATAAGCGATGCGTAAGTGAGTCATGCGGGGAAGCGGGGAAACCCTTTTCCGTAAGTGAGTCGTGCGCCCGATGGCACCTCACGCAATATTTTTTTCTCCTCGATGGCACGTGAATGGCACGTGAATAGTGTACGTACTCAACGACGGAGCACGGGATGGTAGCAATGACATGGTCAGCCCTTTTTTGGAGAGAGTACGTACTACTAGTAAATAACTTTGATGTGTCCCGTCAATTCACAGAACGACGAGAAGCTTGATTACGCCTTCTTGCTCGCCAACGCGTGCACGGTGGCTCGCAGCACGAGGAGAAACTTTTGCTTACAAGCGGTGGACGTGCAGCAGTTCATTTGGTGTCGATTGCCGTAAGCACCATCAGAGAACCATCGACTTAGGAAGAGGCGAAGAGCCAAGCGCAAGGTCACCTACTAACCTTAGGCTAGGCGTAGTGGGAGTAACATAACTAGAGGTACCTCCTTTTTTATTCTAGAAACAACCACACGCGAATATCAAGGTCTTGGTTATGTAGAACAAATTTCCTGCAGTCCGTGCTCAAGACTCCTCTATCTCTCTTCTCAGCCAGCCAAATAACGCGGAGCCCATCGTCTGTTTGCTCACATGCGGCCCCACATGTTAGTGAAAACGCAAGAGGACCCACTGAACCTGCACATCTTTCACCTCGACATGCTGGTGATGAAAAACAAATCCAAGAAAGATCTTCGATGGCCGCTTTTGGAGTTACTCAAGAGTAGTAAGATTCTATTTACAGTTTAACCCAAGATGCACATCTCGTGGCTTGAACTTATCAACTACCACAATATTTTCTTTCATGACACGACCTGGATGTTGGATGTCCCACGTGTCGGCAAAAGGAGGAAGAACCCGACCAAATCTTCGGTTGTGCTCTCGGATTAGACTAGTTGTGCTAACTTAAAAAATTTATTGTGTACTCCCTCCATTCCAAAATACTTGACTTCCATTTGTCCAAAAATGGATGTGCCTATATACTAAAACATGTCTAGATACATATATATTTTGACAAATACTACCTCCGTCCGGGTTTATTGGTCCCAATTATATTTCGTGCCAAATTTTGACCATAGATTAAACTAACAAAATATTTACGCATGTCACCAAACATTATATTTTTGAAAACTATGTTCAAATACGAATCGAATGAGATAATGTTTCTTGACATGCATTAACATTTTGTTTGTTAAATCTTTAGTCAAAATTTGACACAAACTACAAAGGGGACTTATAAACTAGGACAGAGGTAGTAGAACAGAGGGAGTAGAATGGATGCAAGTTTTTGTATTGGGAAGAAGAGTACATCCATATATTGATAGAGCGTTGGAGTTGGCCTTACAAGTGGGACCGCAGTTGAGGAAACCGACTATCGGCAAACCCCCACCTCGCCCGCCGCGCGATGGCTGAGTTAGAGAAACGAAGAGGTTGAAGAGATTGCTCTAGCACGGACTCCAAGAAATATGGTGTCAGATGGAAGTCGTGCTGGTGGCGTGTGCCGTACTCCTGGACATGAATGCTTGTTCTGGCCCATGCCACCCTACTACTCCTACTACTTACTATATAGTACTACTAGTATCGAGGATTCGAGGTGCTGGTTACGTAGTACAATATGGCTACTGTAAAAACACCCGCATACGACGCCTTGAAGCATGTGAAGCTAGTACAAATAGTGTACTACTATTGTTGATGATTGGCCTCATCCGATAACCTATTGCAATGCACGTACAATTATGTATTCAGAAAATATTTTTTTGCCTCGTCGCACCACTCACTCACAGAAGCAACTCGAAAGCCATTCATAAATTTAGTAAGTTTATCACAGGCATATCATTTTATTACATACAACAGGTTATCAACCCACATCGACAACGAGGATACATTATAAATACTAAAGTTTTCACCACACACGAAAAAACAAGCAATGAAATGAACTTCAACTCAATCATTCCTCGGCGTTGGAAACGCTTGCTTTGAACCACAAGTGATTCTCTGGGACGGGGCATCTATTGTCGATCTCGAGACCAATGCAGGACTGATCATCCAGGCTGAAGCGGCCTACTATATCAGTACCAGGGTAGGGAACCACGCTAATGTCCGAGGTATAGACACAGTTGCTTCTCATAAATGGTGCTAGTAACGTTGTGTCAACAGCAGTTGGATTGCCTTTCACCATCATCGGATAATTTTGTCCAAGGAAGAGCGAGTTTTCTCCAAGACTATCAATTCTGTACCAGGGAGAAGGTGTTGGCGCTAGCACACTAGTATCCATCCTGAATACCATGCAACGGGTGTTGGAATAGGTCCGGAGAGTGCGACCATGGGAGACTACACCTGCTTCCTTAGCAGTAACATCATTAGTGGGCTGTATACACAAGAGAAGAGGTGATCCATCGGAATTAGTTGCCAGGCGCCAACGAGTATATGGGCGCTGCTCGTCCTCATGCTCGTGATCATCACCATCATCATCTCCCCCTTGGTTATAAAAATTTTCAAGTATAGGTGGTGGAATTTTCACAGGACCTTGGAAACACAAGAAGGTTAATTAGTAAAGAGAAACTTGCTAACCCGCATGCATGTGGATGAAACAATTATAATTATGGTGGAAGACAAACGTACCAAAATCATAACGATTCCATGCAAAAACAATGCCACGAGTGGTGGCAGCAAACACAAGGCCCTTGTCGGTGTCAAAACCGGCGGATCTCGGGTAGGGGGTCCCGAACTGTGCGTCTAGGCGGATGGTAACAGGAGACAAGGGACACGATGTTTTACCTGTGTTCGGGCCCTCTCGATGGAGGTAATACCCTACTCCTGCTTGATCAATATTGATGATATGGGTAGTACAAGAGTAGATCTACCACGAGATCAAGGAGGCTAAACCCTAGAAGCTAGCCTATGGTATGATTGTTGTTCGCCCTACGGACTAAAACCCTCCGGTTTATATAGAGATCGGATAGGTTAGGGTTACATGTAGTCGATTACAATGGTAGGAGATCTACATATCCGTATCGCCAAGCTTGCCTTCCACGCCAAGGAAAATCCCATCCGGACACGGACGAAGTCTTCAATCTTGTATCTTCATAGTCTTGGAGTCCGGTCGTGATGATAGTCCGCTTATCCGGACACCCCTAGTCCGGGACTCCTCAAGAGCCCCGAACCAGGCTTCAACGACGATGAGTCCGGTGCGTTGATTGTCTTCGGCATTGCGAGGCGGGTTCTTCTCCAAATTCTATATAATTGTCGAATAGTGTCCGACTTCTGATAAATGCCGCGCTCCTCGGCTTCTGCGCCCAATAATGGCCATCTTCCACGTGTTTGAATGAATGCGAAAAGCCAGGGTATTTTTACAATATTCCCCCTAGCCGCGCAAAGGAGTCGCTTATAAAAGGGGCGAGGATCTAGATCTGAGTCACACCATCCCCCCTTTGCGAGCTTTCATCGGAGCGCCTCTGACCAAAGCCCATTCCATCATGGACAGTCGACGCGGCTCCTCCTCTCGCGCTCCCAGCCCCCAGCCAGGAAATTGGGAGAGATGCTCAATCCCGCATAGCGAGCTAGTTATACTCCAAGCCAAGGGATTTCTCCCTCCGGCCTTCATGGTTCCGGTTTGAGCCGGACTTGCCACTTACAAGGGCGGAAAGCAAGCGGAGAGCGTCCTTGATCCCTCTAAAGGAGAGCGGGTGTGCTTCATCTCTTATCTAGTAAGAGGACTCGGATTTCCAATCCATCCGTTTCTCCGGGGGCTCTTGGAGTTCTACGACCTACAACCGCACCATCTTACTCCTGCCTCCATCTTGCACATCGCGGGCTTCGTGGCCCTTTGCGTAACTGTTCTCGGGCATCGAGGCTCATTTCGGGCTGTGGAAGAGAATATTCTGCATAGTTCCCCGTTCTCATGAGGGGTCAATATATCAAGTGGGCGGAGCCGAGCTATGGCGCATCGCCGGGACCGGATACCTGTCCGGAACCCCAAAGAAGGCGTCCGAAGACTGGCCTTCGGAATGGTTTTACATGGAGGACGTCCCGCTGCCGGATCCTGTTCGGATCGGCCTTCCGGAGTTCGGTAATGCTCCACTGAAGAAGCGCCTAATCTGGCGCCCTCGGAGCCCCCGGAGAGAAGATGACCGGGACGTCCGTTATTTGATGAGCCGAATAAGGTTACTGGCTCATGCCGGACTGACCATGACAGGAGTCATGGCAATCTGCATTATGAGGGGAGTGCAGCCGCTCCAATACAGGGGCCACCCCATGTGGGACTTCAACGGGGAGGATGATGCCACCCGCCATGGCCGCGAAGGGCCAGGATCGGTCACCGAACTGGTGAAGATCTTGTCTACCATGTACAAAGGAGAGGAGGAGGATTTCCTCCGTGTCAACCCACTGAAGGAGTTTTCTTCGAATAACCCTCGAAGCTGGGTAAGCAAACATCCTTGTGACCTGTCCGATCCATATTCCGTAGTTAAATATCTCATTTTATGGTTTTCTTGCGCAGAACTGCACCGGACTGTGGAAAAGATACACAGCCCACCCCACAACCCGAGGATCCGGAGCGATCCTCGATCCGACTCTCGAAGAGGATCCGGATATAACGGTGGAGTTGATCGACGGGTGTTCTACCAACTTAGCATCGACAATGCTTTGGTAGCCATTACAGCCGATTACCGGAACACTTCCAAATTACAGTAATCGAGACCAAGATCCCAAAACCTTGATAATGACCCATCCATGCTTATTTTTATCACCAGATACCAATGGTGCTTCGCAGGGGTACCTTCGAGGCAGAGAGTCGAGCAAGGCGGTGGCCAACAAGGGGCAGCGGCCCCGCAGGTTAAAAAGAAGTGCGGTCCGGATCGAAACTCCGCCGCAACGGTATGGCATGTCACAATACTCCCAAGATTGGTTCCTGGAAGGCGTACTAACGCTGATGCTCTTTTCAAGAAAAAGAGCGCTCATCGGACTGAATCCGGAGAGGCTGCCGATCGAACCTTCACCGGACAAGCTTCAAAGCCGGGTCCGGAGGCTGAGGCGAGCACGAGACGTGCGTCGGATGCTCCTCCGATAGAGGATGCCGACAGGTTGTCCGCCACCAACTCCAAGGTGGAGAGCGCTTTGAATCACAGGCGCCGCCGGACAGTTCTTCGTGATGCATGTTTCTCCCCAGAGGCCTTGAATGCCTTTGATTCGGGAGATGCGCATCTCCGTGCCGCTCAAGATGGTCTAGCCAGAGCCACGGAGCAGTATGTGAAGGACATACGAGTATGGAAATTTGATAGTTATACATGCCAGTAGCCCCCGAGACTTAAAATAGTTAGAATAACTGATTTAAGGATCATTTGTTATGCAGGATCTTACAGAAAAGAATACCCGACTGTCCCAGGAGATGGAAGAGTGCAGGGCCCAACTTTATACCGCACAAGCCGCTACGGGGGGGAGCCACAGAGACCCCCTCTGGTAATACACGCTTCAGAAGATAAATAATTTATGAAGTGCGGCGGGTGTGTAAATCTGACAAAAACATTGCAGATGGCGCCGGACTAGATCCGGACAAGCAACAGCTCTTGCGCCGGTTAAAGGCCGGCGAGAGTGTGCTTACGGGGGTGCGGCAGGAGAAGAATAACCTCCAAGACGCCAACACCAAGCTGGGTGAGGAACTAAAGGACGTTCGTGCCCAGTTAGCTGACTCCGTAAAGGAGAATCGGCGGCTTCGTCGTGGCATTTTCTGTAAGTGCTTGAGCGAACTTTGAAAAGAGTTCGGCGAGGAAGGCCACTAACATAAACATGTTTGTAGGTTTGCTCACTGTGTCGCCCCGAGGAGGAGATGCCCGATTCTTGGTGATCTTCTTCCCGAATCGCGCCACCGCACGAACGTGTCCGGCAGGTGATGAAAGGCATCGGCCAAGCCTCAGGCCATCTATCTCCCTACCCGGCGTTGGGGAGCTGGCGGAGCGGCTTCAAGGAGCACGGCGGGCGCTTCCGGCTATGGAAGATATCGGCCTGCCGTCAAAGGCGCCAGGGAGGCTGGGCCATGGTGAAGACGCGGTACACAAAGGTTGACCCAAACCACATGGCCGAGGTCGGACCTGTGGGGCGGATGGGATGGAGATCCTCAGAAAGCTTAGTGTACGGCCAAGTAGAATTGGCCGCCAAGTATTCCCAGCAAGATTGTAAATTAGATAGCCTATTAGATGGCATTGAGGAGGAATACAATGAGTCGAGTTGACTATGTAAAAATATGACATGAAAGAATGTCTTCTAGCCGGATTGTAGATTGTTTGTCATAGCGGACCTTTGCTGACCTCCGGACCCAATAGTCCGGAGTGTGTCCAATACCTTCGTGGTTATATAAGAACCATGGTATGCATGGAGACCAGGCGTAGGGGTCATTGTTGCTGTATCAGACAAGTGCCCAACTAGTTATGTTATATTACATGGGTAGTAAAAAACATCTTCCAGGGAGAATAGTTCCGTTAGGGGTTCCTTTATTTGGGATGCATGCCCTAAAGTGCATGTCAAAGCTGCTATAAAAGCAGAAAATCATCTGGGGGCAGGTGTGTAAATAGTTAAAATCATCTTTCAGTTCACCGACCGAATATTCCCTTAAGAACGCTTAGCTTTCGGCTTCACCGGTCCTGAGGTACACATCCGGTGACGGCAAGAATAATCGCAGAGGTGCTCCCTTTACCTCCTAGCCGAACAATCGGAAACGTAGGGTAAGCACAGGAGCCGTGCAACCCAGCTTGGCCAAAACTTAAGTCATATCGATGCATATAATGGTGAATAAAAGGCACATGCGGAAGTTTAACGCATGTGTTGGGCATGAAAGCTCAGATAAATAAGCTTCTATTAAAGAAGCCCCGTGTATAATGAGCGGACAGCGCGTCAAGTGTGTCTTGAAAAGCGCGAACGAGCCTCTAGAGGCTACAAGAGGAAGAAGGGGGAGGAGAGAAATAGAAGACAGCAAAAAGCAAAAAAATAAAGAATACGGACGGAGGAAGGAGACGAACTTGGAGTCCGGCACTTAGGCGTAGAATCTTCGTAGACGGGCTGCGTTCCATGGGTTTGGCTCGAGTCGGTTATCCGATGCGTTCGCAGACGATATGCTCCGCCGTCAGGACCTGGTCGATGATGAAGAGACCTTCCCATTTGGGCTTGAGTTTGTCCTTTTTCTTGTCCAAAGAAGGCGTAGAGAACTAGTTCGCCAACGTTATAAGCTTTGGCCCGTACTTCCCTGCTTTGATATCTTCGAGCCTGCTGTTGATAGAATGCGGAACGGGCCTTTGCCACGTCCCGCTCCTCCTCCAATGCGTCCAAACTGTCCTGCCGGTCAAGCTCGGCTTCTCTTTCTTCGTACATGCGCACTCGAGGTGAGTCATGTATTATGTCGCAGGGCAAGACTGCCTCTGCGCCGTACACCATGAAGAATGGTGTGAATCCGGTAGTACGATTCGGCGTGGTCTGCAGCCCCTAGAGTACGGAGTCGAGCTCCTCAACCCAGTGCGTGTTAGATTCCTTGAGGGACCGCACTAGTCTGGGTTTAATGCCGCTCATTATTAGACCATTTGCCTGTTCGACTTGGCCGTTGGTTTGAGGGTGATAGACTGAGGCGTAATCGAGCTTGATCCCCATGTTTTTGCACCATGATTTGACCTCATCGGCCGTGAAGTTGGTGCCATTATCAGTGATGATACTGTGGGGGACACCGTATCGGTGCACTACCCCTGATATGAAGTCTATCACTGGTCCGGATTCGGCCGTTTTAACAGGTTTGGCCTCTATCCATTTGGTGAATTTATCCACCATGACCAATAGGTATTTTTGCTTGTGGGTTCCTCCCTTGAGGGGTCCAACCATGTCAAGCCCCCAGACCGCAAACGGCCAGGTGATGGGTATAGTTTTAATTGCGGTGGGTGGCATGTGGCTTCGGTTAGCAAAAAGCTGGCAACCGACGCATCGTTGGACTAAGTCCTGCAGATTCCGCCTGGCCGTCGGCCAATAAAATCCTGTACGGAAGGCCTTGCCTACAAGGGCCCGGGCTGCGGCGTCGTGCCCACCCAGTCCGGCATCAATTTCAGCCAGGAGGTTTCGCCCTTCCTCTTCGGAGATACACCTTTGAAGGACTCCGGTAGTGCTTTTCTTATAAAGCTCTCCCTCATGGACTTTATAGGCTTTAGAGCGCCGTACTATGCAGTGAGCCTCATTTTGGTCTTCGGGGAGTTCATGCCTAGTTAGGTAGGCTAGGAATGGTTCCGTCCCACGGGCGATAACCGCCATTATTTCGTGAGCGAGGGTGTTATCTTAGGGCGGAGCCTCGGTTGTGTCGAGTGTTCGGCGTCGAGCAAAGGCGGTTGGGTCCGGATTGTTATTGTCGGACTCCCCTTCCCATAGTACGGATGGCTTGAACAGCCGCTCCAAAAAGATATTGGGTGGGATGGCATCGCGTTTTGCACCGATGCGTGCCAATATATCCGCCGCTTGGTTGTTATCCCGGGCTATATGATGAAATTCGAGCCCTTCGAATCGTGCTGACATTTTTAGGACCGCATTGCGGTATGCTGCCATTTTCGGATCTTTGGCGTCAAAGTCTCCGTTTATTTGAGATATTGCGAGGTTTGAATCCTCGCGCACCTCTAGGCGTTGAATGCCCATGGAGACTGCCATCCGGAGGCCGTGCAGAAGGGCCTCGTATTCGGCTACGTTGTTGGAGTCCGTATTCATTATCTGAAGGACGTATTGGACTGTGTCCCGGTTGGGGACGTCAGACGACGCCATCCCCGTGCCAGCCAACATTTTGGAGCCGTCAAAGTGCATGATCCAATTGGAGTATGCGCCGTACTCTTTAGGGAGTTCGCTTCATCCATTCGGCCAGGAAGTCGGCCAAAACCTGCAACTTAATAGCTCGTCGTGGCTTATAAGTTATGTCGAATGGGTGGAGCTCTATGGCCCATTTAGCAATCCAGCCCGTCGCGTCGCGGTTGTTTATAATGTCATTAAGAGGTACTTCGGAGGCTACCGTTATCGAACACTCTTGAAAGTAGTGCCGCAGCTTCCGGGATGCCATGAACACTGCAGATGCTATCTTTTGATAGTGTGGGTACCGGACTTGCATGGAGTTAGGACAGTAGACACATAATAAACCGGTTTTTGAATAGGGAACCGGTGTCCGTCCGTTTCTCGTTCGACAACGAGCACCGCGCTGACAACTTGATGTGTTGCGGCGATGTATAATAGCATTGGTTCGTCCACGTTGGGTGCGGCCAGGACCATATTTGTTGCAAAAATGGCCTTTATTTCTTCGAGTCCGGCCGTGGCAGCATCCGTCCACTCAAAGTGTTCGGTGCGGCGGAGGAGGCGGTAAAGAGGTAATGCCTTTTCTCCTAAACGGGAGATAAAGCGGCTTAGAGCCGCTACGCATCCCATCAATTTTTGTATTTGTTTGAGGTCTTTTGGAATATCCAATTGTGACAGAGCTCGAATCTTGGCTGGGTTTGCTTCAATTCCTCTACCCGACACAATGAAGCCTAGGAGTTTTCCGGCTGGAACGCCGAGGATGCATTTTTCCGGATTGAGCTTGATGTCATATTTTCGAAGATTGTCGAATGTGAGCCTCAAGTCGTCTACTAGAGTTTCTACATGCTTGGATTTGACGACCACGTTATCTACATACGCTTCCACCGTTTTGCCGATCTGGTTTGCCAGACATGTCTGAATCATGCGCTGATATGTTGCGCCGGCGTTTTTGAGCCCAAAGGGCATTGTATTGAAGCAGAACGGGCCGTATGGAGTGATGAATGATGTTGTAGCTTGGTCTGGCTCCGCCATCTTGATTTGGTGGTAGCTGGAGTACGCGTCGAGGAAGCACAATGAATCGTGTCCTGCTGTAGCATCAATGATTTGATCAATTCGAGGGAGGGGGAAGGGATCCTTTGGGCAAGCCTTATTAAGGTCTTTGAAATCAACACATAGGCGCCAGGATTTATCCTTCTTTGGTACCATCACCAGGTTCGCTAGCCGGTCCGGATGTTTTATATCTCTGATGAATCCGGCCTCCAATAGTTTGGCTAGCTCCTCTCCCATGGCCTGCCTCTTGGGTTCGGAAAGCGCCAAGAGCCTGTTTGATCGGCTTGAATCCTTTAAGGATATTTAGGCTGTGCTCGGCCGGTGGCGTGGGATTCTGGCATGTCCGAAGGGTGCCAGCAAATATGTCCCAGCTTTTCTTGTAGAAATTCTTGTAGTGCGCGTCTACATCAGGGTTTAATTGTGCCCCGATGGAGGCCGTCTTTGTGGGGTCCGTTGGGTGGACTTGGAATTTGACTATTTCATCCGCGGGTTTAAAAGAGGTGGACTTGGATCTTTTATCAAGTATCACATCGTCCCTGTTCACCGTGGAGCGCATCGCGGTGAGTTCCTCGGCCGCTAGGGCTTCGGATAGTGCCTTGAAGGCTAGTGCGGCTGTCTTGTTTTCGGTGCGGAGTGCTATGTTCGGATCACTAGCGAGAGTGATGATTCCGTTGGGACCGGGCATTTTAAGCTTCATGTACCCATAATGGGGTATAGCTTGGAAAATTGTGAATGCCTCTCGTCCTAATAAAGCATGATATCCGCTGTTGAACGGGGCCACTTGAAATGTGACCTCCTCGGACCTGTAATTGTCCGGCGAGCCGAACACTACGTCCAGTGTGATTTTTCCTGTGCAGCTTCGCTCAATGCGGTTCCAGTCTATTTCCATTTTTTGGAGGGTTTCCTCATAGATGAGGTTTAGTCCGCTGCCGCCATCCATGAGTACCTTAGTAAGGCGAAAGTCGTCTACTATCGGGCTGAGGAACAATGCGGCTGGTGCCCGGCAGTTCGAATTTAGGTTAAATCCTTGGCATTGAAGGTAATAGCTGTGTCCTCCATGGATTTATTGTTGCTACTTGGTAGACTTCGTGAGGTTATGGAGTTGTCGTTGCATGTTATTTGATGCGAAAGTCTCGAAGACAGTTAACACCGTACTTGTGTTTACGGGCTGGTATTACGAAGCTAGAAGCTCTTCGCCACTTTTGGCCACCTGCCGTAGTATCCAACATGCTCAAGGCTATGAGTTGGAGTGGCGCCATCGTATATGAATTATGCAGGTCCGTTTAGCCAACCCTCCAAGACGGTTCTGCACCCTTTAGGGGGTTTTGGTTTTTGGTATTCAACCCGGTGCTTGATAATGATGCACCCTTTTGTTCCGGACTAGGGATGTATTCGGGGCGGATTATCCCAAAATTCACTTTCGGTTTTCGAGCGCTTTCCATCGCACGGTATTTTTGTACGATGGTCACCAAGTCGACAAAGCGTGTAATTTATGACGACTTATGGCGTTGAGGATTCCCTTGTCCGTGCAATTATTGCAGAAGATTGGTATTGGCCCTCCTCTCGGCAGTCCTTTATCCTGTTCATAACCAGGAGGAATCTAGCCCAGTAATGATGTACTGTTTTGGCGCGCTCTTGCCGAATTCGAGAGAGATCGCTAATGTTTGGGTGGGCGGGTGGCACTAAATCCGGAACCCCGTCCAATTTAGGACTCAAGGGCCGGGAAGTTTCCGAACTCGGAAGTTTGGATTTTTGAGTGCTATCCAGCGAGTCCGACCCGCCGGCTGACTTTAAATTCAGGGCTTGATCGACATCCGTCCCTCCGTGGGAATCCGGCATGGAGGGATCGGGAATCCGGACGTAGCTAGTCCTTAAGATAGGAGAAGAGTCGCCGCAATGCTCCTCTATCACAGCAACATGATGGGTAGCCTGGGAGAGTTGATCTCTCTCAGATCGGTTTTAGGCCCGATCCGGTCGTAATCTGTGGCGACTCCCAGGGCGGCGATGCGATCCAAGAGCTCGTTTACGGAGGAGAGCTCGATCGGATCTAACTGTTCGGCAAGTTCCGAACTAACATGGAGATTGGTTTCGATGACTCGAGAGGTCATCATCGGCGCGACGGCTGAACTAGCGGTCATGAGAAAACCGCCTAGCCGAAGAGTATGACCAGTGGCCAAGGCTTCTTTGGCGATGGTGTCGTCTTTAAAGACGAGATGAGGCATCCTACCTGATGGCAACGGCACAGAGGAACTCTCAATGAAAGCGCCAATGTCGGTGTCAAAACCGGCGGATCTCGGGTAGGGGGTCCCGAACTGTGCGTCTAGGCGGATGGTAACAGGAGACAAGGGACACAATGTTTTTACCCAGGTTCGGGCCCTCTCAATGGAGGTAATACCCTACCCCGCTTGATTAATATTGATGATATGGGTAGTACAAGAGTAGA
Organism: Aegilops bicornis; assembly: GCA_021605145.1. Taxonomy (NCBI): domain Eukaryota; kingdom Viridiplantae; phylum Streptophyta; class Magnoliopsida; order Poales; family Poaceae; genus Aegilops; species Aegilops bicornis. The sequence goes on from CM038670.1 coordinate 346,959,309, forward strand.
TCTACCACGAGATCAAGGAGGCTAAACCCTAGAAGCTAGCCTATGGTATGATTGTTGTTCGTCCTACGGACTAAAACCCTCCGGTTTATATAGACACCGGATAGGTTAGGGTTACACAGAGTCGGTTCCAATGGTAGGAGATCTACATATCCGTGTCGCCAAGGAAAGTCTCATCCGGACACGGGACGAAGTCTTCAATCTTGTATCTTCATAGTCTTGGAGTCCGGCCGTGACGATAGTATGGCTATCCGGACACCCCCTAGTCCGGGACTCCCTCAGCCCTCGTATTCAATTGCATCACAGTACTCATCCGTGTACAGAAACTGATTTTTGAGCAATGTCCATTGAGTCAAACCAGCAACGACGACAACAAGCTTGTCGAAGATAGCAACAACTTCATAGTTGTTGTAATTCCAAGAGCGGGTGGGAACTCAAGAAATTGCTATTTTCCGTAGAAGACAGTCACCATGATTGTATTTGAACGTCCGTACAATACCGTTGTGCTCAACCTCTAGGCAGTCTGCTGAGATTTTTGGAAGTGGAACCCGATCACGAGTGTACACATTCACAAGTTCCCACTCGCAGTTGGACCCAATGTAAACAACCCAATCTCCATTTGCGCCTGCCCAGGCCTTGCCCTCAAGCGATGGCATCTTAACATCATACGTATCATTATCAAGCGGCGTCAACTTGCACAGGGGGAGGCCTCCGTCGTGACGGCGCCGGTCATCAGGGTCACGGCGAAGATGATAGGGGAGATCAAACCGTTCCTTGACTCTTGGGTTCCTTGTAATGATGTTATTAGTTGAGTCAAGAATGGGCTTGAACGAACCTGCCATGCTAGCCGAGGTGATGACGTCGCACCGATCAATGAGTTCCTCCACCACGTCATCTTTCAGATCGGGGCAAGAATAATGGGGTCGTTTCCGTCCTGTTCCCTCCATGGAGAAGACGATTGAACAATGGCAGAAGAAAGCATGAAGGGCTGAAGGAAAATGGAGGAGGGAGAGGAAGATCATGCGACAGCAGTTCCAAATCGAGAGGGAAAGGCGAAGCGTCGGTGGACGGTTGCCAGTTTGCCACGGTTCACGAAGGGGCGCCCCAGCCTACACGTCGGTTCGGAAATACTCCTACTACTCGCCGTCGTCTCACTGATATGATGGAACGGGACCACATGTCAACGAAACATGGTGTGAAATTTCTCGTGCAAAATGCGATCTGGCCACGTTGGCCCAAATTGCCGCATTAGTTTTTTTTTAAGTTAGCCGCACTAGTTATCGACCTTTATTTTTTTTACATGCAATCTGAATGGATAGCTCCTGTGGTCATCACATGTGAGCGGATATAGTGATGGTTGATTCGCCCGAGAAACTTTACCGTGTGAATATGGGAGAACCATTGGATTCAAGGAACAGAGAAATGATGGTTGCTTCGTCCGAGCAACTTACTCTGGCGAAGGTGGGGCTCTGTGATTTGACTGCTCACTAGTCATTACTACTGTGGCGCATTGACCGAGGTGAATCTTTCCCTGAAGTTGTGTTGTGCACTCAATATTGCTGCATGGCAGGTGGAGCCGGATGAAGGATGTCCAACATGTCGGCGAAACGAAGTTGAATTGTTTCCGGCATTGCTATCAATCCTTCAGGATTTGTTTATATGTACGCATAATTTTGATGAAATTGTATTGTGATGCTATGAAGGTTTCAACTCTGGTTCCCGCAGGAAAAAGAAAGGTTTCAACTTAGGATTCATGTGTCTTGCCTCGAGATTATCTCGTTACAACGTTCCATCAAATACAAATGAAACTACCATGGCTAATGCATCTCAATGGTTCACAGATCAGCGCCAATATTCACATCACAACTGAAGACAAAGTTGTGAGAATGTGTACAAATAAAGAAAAATATATAATTGATCGATGTTGTACGTAGGCATGGCTCCATTTCCTTGGCACAGTGTTCATTGCTTGGCAGCTAGTTTCACCCAGCTCTGTAGCCAAAAAGAGGTGTATGAAGGACACCACAATCCGATCATTTTGTGCAGCTCCACTAAAATCGGGCGGACCATCCCTGTTTGCAAAGATATCCAACAAGTGTGATTACAATAATAGTGGAACTAGATGATGAAACATAACACACATAAATGGAAGCCGATCACCTCTACGATCTCTCTTTAGGACTAACTTCTTGTCGGAGAAGATTAGGCACGGAGTTGAATGAGGAGGATAGCAAAACCAATCTCCCTTTCCGCAGTCCCACAGAAATGTAAAAACGTTGCCCGTGTGACATTTTGGTGAAACTGCACAAAACACTCTTCAGAAAAGTGATTTGTGCATTTCACCAAAAGGTCACAATAGCAACGAGGTGAAAATGGATAGCCCTGTTTGCAAAAGAAGGTCGAAAGGAAACAATTACTGCCCAATAACACGAGTTGAAGACACATACGCCGACAAAAAAGAAGCAGGTTCCATGTAAAAAGGGAAAGATAGCACATGGTGGTTTATCAAAAATGGTTTGAGGACGAGATTGCAAGATGGAAAGTACGCCGGCCGAGATGTGATTTAAGCAAACAACTAAAGAAGATCCACATGCAGCAACGTGGGAAGATGGGCAGTGGAGCAAGGCCGGAGGAAGCTGTACCTGAGGGTTGTCGGGATGTTACTAGGAGGGCGCCGGAGCTTGGTCAGAGAGAACGGCGGGTACCGCAGATCGGGACGAGCTGCCTCAACGCCGTCAAATGGAGAGACGATGCACATCCTCCCTTTTCGCCGGCGGACGGGATGCGGTCGGATCACTGACCAACGCTGAGAGAGAGAGAGGCCACGGCGGCCTTGTGTGAGATTGTGTGACGAGACTCACGAGAGACAAACCCATTTTTCCATTTTCCCGACGGCAATCGTTTTATATTCTAGGTGTGGTACCCGACCCTCCTTCGAGTAAACAACCGCTACACGCCACAAATTATCACGTGGGCTGCCTTTTTCGACATGTAAACGAACTCCACCGTGTACCCGTGCGGGTGTGGCCGGGAACGAGACGTGAGTACGTGCGTCCTGCGTGCACTTCTTCTTTAGGTGCAGGTACGTACGTGGGTGGGTGTGAGAGTGATGGTTTGTGCGAAACAGAGGCAATGTGTTGATGATATCTCAATAAGAAAAACGTAACATATGTAATGTGTGTGAAACGGAGTCATGGACGTGAGATATCGATAGAATTGAAAACAGGGATGAAGTGTGTGGCTGCGCGATCGATAAAGAGTGCCATCGAATTTGTGTTTGCCCACGTCAAAGATACAGGCGGCTGGCCCACTGGAATTTGAGAGGGCAGAGGTGCAGTTCTTCTCCGTGGCATGGATACCTACCTACAACGTTCGACTATCGATGTGTGTGTGGGGGGGGGGGGGGGTAGAGACCAGTCGACTAGTATATGCCTGGGGAAGGAGAGAGACCTAGCTATGTATTGAGGGAGATCGATCGACATCCATGGATATGTGTAGCAGAGGAATAAGGTTGGGAAAAAGACAAAGGTAGAGCGTCGGAGGGTTGGTGGTGGAGTGGCGTCTCACAAATGGTGGGAGAGGCCTGCTAGACAAACGGAGGGTATGAGTGCAATATCAATAAGAGAGGGCGGGATGTCTGTCTGTCTATGCACGCGTGCAGTGAGAGACGGGTCGGGAGGTGTTCAATGATGATGAGGGGATAAGATATGGTTGTGGTAAGCATGCGTAACTACATAGGAAGATCAACTGTCGTGTGTCCGAGAAAAGGAGAGACATAACTAGCGAGGTAAGTGTATCGGTGCTTGGTGAAAATGAATTATAGTCGACCTGGCTATATGTAGGGAGATCAGTTCATATACACTTTGCATGTGTTAGAAGAAAATAAGGTCCGGAGAGGCAGACAGTGGGAGAGAGTGTGGCTAGGAGGTGGTGCGAGAGGCCTACCATGTCGAGGGGGGAGGAGTGTGCGAGCATGTGACTAATGAAAAGAGGGGCGGGAGTGTGCACCTGCGTGGAATCGGATTGGACATATGGGGGCAAAGACGGTGAGAAGAGAAGAGGGGAAGTATATATGTGTTTGTTGTAGGCACACTTGGCTAGAGAGGTATATCGACCGGTGTGTGCCAGAAAGAAGGAGCCGGGGGCCTACACACACCGTTGGTGGATGACCTAAAGAGAAATAATGAACGTGCGCGATGGAGGGGGCGCTAAGGGTGTGTGAAGGGGGCGGGCGTGTGCATGCACGATAGAAAGTTAGCACTAGCTAGCTACAAATAGAAGAGGATCGTGAAGGTGTAAAAGACTAACAAAGATCATAACTCATTATAAAAAGGTGGATACGGATACTTGAAGAAGATATCATAATGTACAACATTGATTATAATTTGGGCTAATGTGTGGCTTTTGCAACTCAGGTATAAATACTTGTCATAATGTAGGGGGCGGGGCACTATACTTTGTGTGATAAACACGGTGTGCGTATGGAACATGGTTTAGATTATGAATATATAGTTAGTACATCAAATTTACTATTATTTGGAATCAACATCAAGTGTATTCAAAAAATAGAATTCGAGTTCATGTAGTACACATAGTTCATATCTATCTCTATAGTAATCATGTGGTCTGTTATTAAGGTAATTCACGAATGATGGTTGAAGTTGGCAACAATCATGATTGTAGATTCTTATTGAAATAGAGAAACGAATTCAAATTTAGTTCGAATTGCAGAGGTAGTATAGACATTTGGAATGCACTAAAATGTTGGTATGAGTAGGTTACATGCATTATACAAAGAAAGCTTAAAAAATTAATCGGACATAACATGGATTCATGCTCCCTCCTTCCATCTATATAGGGTGTAATGAGATTTTTAAGACCGCCTTTGACTATTGACAAGATTAATAGTACATGACATGCACAATGTGAAAATTAAATCATTGAAAGAACCTTTCACAGACGAAGTTAACGGTGTGCTTTGTGTAGTTGCATGTCATATATCATTGCTCTAATATTTGGTCAAAGTTAGCATCGAAAAACGCATTAGGCCCTATATAGATGGAAGGAGGGAGTAGCTTTGAATAGCATTTGTATAGTAAAACGGGGCAAGACTCTCTCGTTGTGTGGTGTGAATAGTTTTATTTTTTTCGTTTTATTTTTGGTTGAGGGAAGTGCGAATTGATTTGGTACGTACGAGTACAATATTACTACACGTTAGGCTTGTCCCTAAAATTCAACCCGTGTCTTGTTATATCCCGAAAATTCAGATATCGTGCTCCCAAAACTGGAGCCTTCACAACCCGCCCCTTGCTATCCCGAAATTACAACGCGGGCGAAAACTCCCTCCAGCTGCCAAATCTCGACACAGAAATCCCCTTCCGACTCGAGCTGAAAGGGCCGCTAGTTCAAATCGGTGGGGGTACTTTTGTAACACACCCTACATTTTGGACAAGCGTCCCCTAAGTCATGCTTCACCCCTCCCATCACCCCCTTTTCGCCATTCAAATCCCAGCCGCCATAACCTCTCCGCTCCAGCCAAAACCCCACCCTCCTTCATCCGCCACATCACCGCTGCACCGGAGCCTCTTCCCCGACGACGTTGTCCATCGCAACAGCTCGACGTCCCTCGCCCACCTCCCGAGATGAGGATCCGTCGTCCATCTCGCCGTCTCCGCCGGTTCAGCCGCCTGCCCTCCACCTCCAAGGAGCTGCTCCGATGATTGCCTCGTCTATCGCGTTGCTCCATCCCCACGCCGCCTTTAACCTGCTCCACCGAATCGCAGCATCCTCACCGACTCCTCGGAAGAAAGCCGAGGCCTACTCGGCGCCACCAAAGAGGTTGTACACTCATCGCATCGCACCTTCTCCTTAACTCGACCTCCCGGCGCCGACGGTGCTCCATCCCGCACCGCCATGGAGCGGCTACCTTGAAGTCGGCGCCATGGCGACATCACCAGGCGGCTCTCCCCGGTGCGAGGCCCCTTCGGGCGGCAGCGTCCATACCAGCCGGATCTGCTGCTGCTGCTCCGGCTCTCGCTCGCTCGCGCTGCTGCTGCTGCTCTGGCTCTCGCTCGCTCGCCCAGCTGCTGCTGCTGCTCTCCCCCTCGCTCGTGTTAATGATCTGCTCCGATTAAGCCACACTTCAGTCGACTGAATCGACTTTTGGGTCAGTCGATTTTCAGGGGTTGGGAGGGGGCTTGCTAGAGTTAAGGAAGAACCACCCACAGCGGGGACAGGGGCTCGCCGGAGAGGTACCCCACTATCTATCTTAGGGTTCAGGGTGGGGGGCGGGGGGCCTAGATGGCTGGCCGGGGCGGCGGTGGCGAGTTGTTTCGGGGCGGCGAGGCGGCGCTGGGGCCGGCGGTTCGGCCGGTGGTGGCAAGCGGCTCAGGGGTGTGCAGGTTGAAGATGAACTGCAGGCCCTCCCTAAACTACATGTCAAGTGTCTCTCTGCTACCATTGCATTCTGTTTCTCTGAGTAGCATTCAGATTCCATGATTAATTTCAGTTTTGACAGTTAAGTTCAGAGTCAACAGTTTTTACCTCATCTATTGTAGTCAGATGGTTTTTGGTGATGTTAATTTTACATCCATTTTTCATCATCTATTGGAGATGCTATTAGAATCCCACTTGAGATTGACGATGTATGTCTTGTGCTGCTTCAGCCTTGACGTCTTACGGCTCACCGGAGCTGCTCCAACGACAGAACGATCCATCACAACAGAGCAGTGCCCTGGACGCCGTCTACAGATTCCTCAGATCTTCCTCCACACCTCCGATAGCCACCTCTCCCTCAACTGCTTCAGCAACCAACCCAATGATGCTGAGGTCGACACGGCTACGGCAAAGAGGTTGTACACTTGTTGCGTCACTTATTATTATACATTCACATTGATCCATTAGGGCTATTTTGGTTCAACGGAAAAACATAGCAATAGGGAATTTTCCAATGGCACTCTACTATTCAATTATTCATGCATTTTGTTGAAAGGAATGAAGCAAAACATCCACCTGGACCTACTTTTCAAAATCCTATGCATGAAAACAAGACCAAGTGCATTAGTGCCAGAATAACATTCTAACTGTACACGCTTTCATATGGTTTCTCTTTATTTTGGCCATGTTTCTTTGCATTCCTCTGCTCTTCCAATTCCTGTAAACCAAACACCCAAGTTGATAGAAATCATGTGTTTACAAATGCTCTGTTTACCATGTGCATTTTCCTATCCTATTCCGGTGTTTTTCCTATCCCTGCGTTTTAAGAATCATGCAAGCCAAATGAGCCCTTACGAATTACTTCAGCCATGTGCACGTGTCGAAGGGAACTTTGTGTGGTTTGTCCTGCTCTGTCGCGACGTCGTCCACGCCACCGAGCTGCTCCATCGACGAAGCATCCACCAAACCAGACATCACGACTCCTCGACCGCCTTTCGCCGCCTCAGATCTCCTTCCTCGCCACGCACGCACCCCAACAGCATCACCATCATCGAATCAGCAGATGAACCTGAGGAGTACACGGGTCCACAAGAGAGGTCGCACTATTTTGTTTCTGCTTATGTTATGCATTGCTTAAACTTACCTGCTACTTTATCGTCCTGTTCAGCTCTTGGACTCCCAACTCAGGTCCAAATTCATGTTCAAACTTGAGTTCTAAATTAGTTGTGGGGCACATATCGAGGCAGCAATGAATATTATGTCATCTAATATCTGGTTCACCTAGGGTATGCGTATGTTGTTCATCTTGGGTGGGAAACAAATAGTAAAGCAATCATCATCTGTCTTTTTATTAATTTAAAGCAATCATCAGCCTGCTATCATTATTTTGGATCCATCCACCGGTTGTTACCATCACTATCAATTTCTGCATGCTCTCCTTACATAATCTCACCATATTTTTTCGTATGCATGTCGGATATTGTACACGATCATGCTTGAACATGTAGAGAAAAAGAGAAGAGTTTTATGCTGGCAATACAATGTCATGCAGACATCGCTCCGTGGTGGGTTCAATGGCAAACCCTCCCCACCCCTCTCCAGATTGTAATCCAGAGGAAGATCTCTGTTCGGAGGCGGAGTCAGGCGCCGCTGACCACTCCTAGTTACCCCCCCAGGTGTGTGCTCTACCTTGGCATGATGATGTTAGTCATATCATGCATATGTTGCCTTCAGTGCCTACTTTTGACATCATATATGTCATCTTCTTAGTTTAGACATGTTACGTAATGCCACCTGTTTAGTTTCTATATCATATATGGGAATTATGCAGTCTCATGTCTTTTAGCCAGCCATAATATATGTGGAATGTGCAATGCCATCCTGTTTAACCAGGCATCATATATTTGAATGATATCTTGCCCATCCTTTTCTTCATTACATTTCCATTTGTCGACAATGTTTGTACATTAAACTACTCTTCCTGTGAATCAGCCATTTGGGTGGGAGATGGAAAAATCTGGAGTGAAAACAAGGCCTTCAGAGCGAGCGATTGCTACTGTCAAGGCAGATCTCTTGTTGGGTCCAGATAGCTCCTCGAGAGATGGATTGAGAGACAGATGATGACCAGTCCTATTCCCCTCGAGGTGTATGCTCTAACTTGGCATGGTTATATCTGCTCATATCATGCATACGGTGTCTTGCATTGCATAGTTTAGACATCATATACACAATATTCAACACCATGTTCTTAGTTCCGGACATCATATCGAATGCCCTCTGTTTAGCATATAAATCACATATGTGAATTAAATGATGTGATCCTGATTACTTAGATAACATGTAGGTGAATTATGTCATGCGATCCTGTTTTGTTATTCATCATATCTTTGAATTATGTTATGCTATGCTATCCGGTTTAGATAGACATCATATATGTGAAATTATGTCATGCTATCCGCTTTAGTTAAACAATATACATGTCAACTATTTCATGCCCTCTTTTTCCACACTATCTATTGCATCTATCTCTCATACAATGTCCGTACATTCAACTATGTTTCCTGTTTATCACCCATTTGAATTGGAGCGGGTGATGCAGTATCTAGCGGAATAAAACACGGTCTTCAAATAAACAGTGCTACCTATTGGTGGAGATAGCACCCGGTTGTACATGCACAAGAACCAGCCCTACCACACATAACCCAAACTCTTGCAGATTGTACCCCTCTGCGATGGACAGAGAACCAGCTTCACCCAATCTAACCCCAACCCGGTCCGATAGTAACCCAGTTCCTGTTGACACAAAGAACATCTCCACCACAGAGCTCCCAAACAATACAAGTAAGAAAGGCAGATCCAGAGCCCAAAGGCCCAGTACTATCACGGCGAACCCCAGCTCCACAAGTTAGTACGCCTATTCCCGTGGAGGAAGCACAACCAGCCAGTCGTAGTTTAGCATCTATCACATTTGATGTTGTTAAATCGTATGTGTGTATCTTCCCATCTTGGAAATATTATACTGAAGATGAAGGAAAATGCGATTAAGGTGTGTTTGTCCGGGAGTTATGTGTAAGTAATGTTATTCATGGCAATTACTTTGCTTCATTCCCCATACATCCTACCTCCTTGATGGGTCTAATTCAGCAATTTTTCGCATTTTTCTGTATTGAGTTGGTCCGAGTTGGTAACTGTGGATGAGGTAACCTGTGATAATACCTCTGCCATCTTCAAGAACGCTTGGTGGCGATCGGAATTACACGAAGAAAACGTACTTCACCGCAAAGAAAGTCATCAAATTCCCTTACGTTCTCCCGAGACACATTCTTTGGATGATGACTGGAACGCCTTTGTTCAGATCTTGGTCTGAACCAAGAATGTGGTAAGGTCTATGAGCTCATTTTCTATTTTTAAGTATTATATTCTTGCGTCTTACTGTACTCTGTTCATGTAGAACAAGTGCCTACACCTGAAGAACAACTATTCTAATTTAAGATTCCATTGCTATCATAGTTTAAAATATCGCTAGGCGTTAATTGTGCGTTTGCCACCGCCTTGCAATTTCATCGATCAAGTGCATGCTTATGTGCAGTTGTGCACAGATTAAGCGTAGTTATGCACAATGCATTTTGCCAACGCCTAGAGCCTAGGCGCGCTTAAGCGCTCGCTTAGGTGTGCCTTTTTTAACTATGATTGCTTTGCTCTTGTATCATTGTATTTACTCATACAAACTTATTTTTAAGTTGAAGGATCCAATTGAAACTCCAATGGCACGGCAGGTATGTTCACGCATGTTTCTTTAACAGGTTTGCTCTTACCAATAGCTCTTTTGATTTCAATTTCAATTGTGTATCTGATTGACTTTCATATCATGCACATTACTAGCATCACAACAGAGCCAATAGTGTTGTTGTACATGTAGACCCGTGGTACCCATCTGAAATCTTGTTGTGCCGTGTAGTTTCCCACGCTTTGTATTCTTTCACTGCTGCTTTGTCTTGAACTAATATGATTTGAACCGTGTCTCTATTTTGATTTGGCAAGACAATGTAGTGACCATAGGACATAGATATATGTTTGTTTGATGCTTTTATTATGTACTAGTACTTGGCAATAGAAGACTTGGTAGTTTAATCCTGTCCACCTTACTAATGAACTGGTTCACCGAAATGAGTTTCATATTGTCACAGCCCTAGAATTGTTTGACATTAGTTGCATTAAGGCATTCATGTCATCATGTTAATTTCCATGAAAATTGAAATGGGGATTGTTGGAACCCTAGCACCAATTGAATTCTAATAGGTTCAAATAAAATCATTTTCAATAATCCCAAAATGCCCTGTGAAAATGTTCATGGTTAAAGGATAAAGGTGAAAGCCTCTTCCAAAAATGATGAACATATCTTATAGGTCATTCCTGGATTTTTGAATTAAATCTTAAACCATTTGACTTTGGGCATTTAAACACTATAAATAATTTAAATGCTCAAATAATGTTGGAAGTATTTAGGCCATAGAAATAATTCAGAAAGTGCCCGTGAATATTTTCAGGATTTATAAAATTGATTTGGTTTTAAATCTGGATCAAAACAAACTGCAAAATAGAAAACAGAAATGGAAAAGAGAGAGAGAGGAAACCTTTACCGTGCAGCCCACGGCCCAAACCTACAGGCGCCCAGCCGCCCAACCTCCTTCTCTCCCCCCTGGCCCGGCCCGGTTGGCTCCAGCCCACCACCGCCTCCTGTCGCCTTCCTCCTCTGCCGGGGAGAGGCAGGCGTGCCGACACACAAGACGCTGGGCCAGCGCCACGCAGCAGCTGCCTGCCCTCCCGACGCTTCCCGGACGCCTCGCGACGCCACGGAGACAGCCACGCCACCGCTCTCTCTCACTCTCTCCCGACCCCTCCCCTTCCTCTCGCTCTCTCTCCCCACGCTGACCGAGAGCCGTGCCGCCACCGCTCGCCGTAGCCACGGCCACAGGCCTTCCCTTGCCTCGCCCGGCGTGCCCAAGGGCTCCGCCTCGCCGCCCGGACCTCTCCGCTGGCCCACGCGACTCCAAACGCCTCCGAAGCGCCGACCTCGCCCTCGTCTTCAACCTCGGGCACCCGAGCCGCCTCGGTCGATTCGGGCGCCGCCAGACCTCCCGAGCTCACCGCCTCCCTCTCCGACCCCGCTGTGAGCTCCTGCCTTCTCCCTTCTCCGTTTGCCTTTATTGCGCACCCCAACGACCACACCGAAGCTCGGCCGCCGCCGCCGCCATCGTGACGTCGCCGTCGTGGCCACGATGGCTCGATTCCGAGCACGCCATCGTCTTTCACCGTACTTCAGAGGAGTCCGTAGCACCCACCCTTTCGCCTCTTGTGCCCCTCTAGCGCCAACCCCGACCTCGCCCGAGCTCCGGCAGCCGCCAAGGTCGCCGCCGGCGACGCTTCCGCGACTCGGCCAATCACCACCACCACTCGATGCGGCTCACTTCCGCATCACGTCGCGTCTCGCTTCGCCAAACCGTGCTCAGAGGCCAATTCCGGCGCACGCGCCGGCGTCGGGCTCGCCGGCGGCTAAACGCCGGGCGCCCGTGACCACTGACCGGCGTGGGTTGACCTTGCCGGTTTGACCTCCCCTCTCCTCATCGACATGCGGGCCCCGCCTGCTAACTACTGGTTAGGTTTAAACTAACTTAACTAACCCAAAGTTAGTGCTAATTAACTAGGTTAGTTTAGTTAGTCAGCGATGTGTGGCCCCACACGTCAGGTTTGACCCGGGCGCCAGTTGACCGCTGACGCCACACCGACGTCAGTGACGATAATACCCTTTTATAGATTTAATTTAAATCAAGAAATTTCAGAAAATTCTCTAAACTTCTAAAAATCATATAAATTCAACCGTAACTTCGGATGGAAATAATTTATATATGAAAAATGATCAGAAAAATATGAAGAATCTGTTTATGCCATGATCATGCATGTTTGAACAAGTTAACATCACTGAATAGGATGAATCATGATTAGGTAATTTAGGAAATAGCATTTTGAGTTGGAATTCAACCTTGTTTGAATTCCACTCCAACTAACTTGGATTATTATTGCATTAGGTGAATTCAGTACCTTAACATGATCATGCATCATATATGTGCATTGCATTGATTGTGTTCTCTCTTGTTTGCGGTAATTGTCCCCTCCGTGAGATTTATGTACCGACGACGATTATTCGATGACACCGATGAAGAACTATTATCTTCGAAGTGCTGTGCAAGCAAACCCCTTGTTCATTCCGATACAATCCCATTCTCTCGCTCCTGCTCTATTTTATCGCATTAGGACAACAACGACTCATGTTTTACTTGCTGCGTAGCTGAACCCCTTGATCCTTTGCATGACCTGTCATTCCACAAGAATTAGATGAAACCCACTAGCATGAGTAGGAATTGTTTGAGCCATGTTGTGCCTACTCATTTATGCTTGTTTGTCATGCCTGCTACTGCTTAGAGTGGAGTCAGTGTCCGATTCATCGGGAATGAATTGGAATGGTTGTGTGAACATGTCCTATTGTGTGTGAGCTAAGTGTATGAACACGATTTGGTAAAGGTAGCGGTGAGAGGCCATGTAGGAGTACATGGTGGGTTGTCTCATTGAAACCGGCCCTCGTGAACTGAGATCTGTGTTTGTGATCCATGAAACAGTTACTACCACGCATTGGGCCCGAAACCAATGGACCCTCTCGGCTTCTTAACCACCCTTGTTCCTGGTCCGGAGTTGCAAGTAGTTTCGGTGTTTGTAGTATCTTTGGGGGAGACGCAACGCTGACCTCGGGGTGGGTTGTGTTGGCGGTAGGCACTGTGGGCCCGTGTACCGAAAGTGCCCGTTTGGTATCTCGGGAACCCCGCACACATCGTTCGGGGCTGTATGGGAAACCTCGGCGGACTCCTGCGGATGGAACCCGAATAGGCGATAAACCCGGACTAGGGACTTGAGTGTTTAGGTAGGCCGTGGCCGACACCCACGTTGGGCTTCCGCTTGAAGGTTGCCGAGTACATGTCGTGGTAAACGGCGTAAGTGGTGAGAGCGTGTGTGAAGAAGTACACCCCTGCAGGGTTTAATATGATCTATTCGAATAGCCGTGTCCACGGAGAAGGACTTCTGGGTTGCCTATATCAGTTCATAGACAAGTGAAAGTGGATACCCTAAAATGCGCCAAGATAAGCGTGAGTACTATGGATGGCGTTCTCGTAGGGAGACGGGGGCGGATCCATAGTGGTGTATTGATATGGTGAATATGTGGACTCGTGTGCGCCACCTCAAAAGAGTTACTTGCAATCGTAGTTCAGGATAGCCACCGAGTCAAAGCTGGCTTGCTGCAGTCAAACTCCACCATCCCCTTTTGATAATGATGCATATGTAGTTAGTTATGATGTAAGTCTTGCTGAGTTCAATTGTAGTCACGTTTGCTTATTTATGTTTTGCGAGAGACATCAGTCTCGCTAGTAGTTCCGCTTGGACTTGACGTTTAGCTTGTTACCTCATTTACGATCTTGTGCCTTCGGCAGGATTCGGTAGATAGTCGGGCTTCTCGGCCTTTTTCATTTATAGTTATGCGTACTCGAGACATGATTAGCTTCCGCTTGTGCTATGACTTGTATGCTCTGAGTGTTGGGTCATGAGACCCATGTTTGTAATATCTCGCTCTTCGGAGCCTAATGAATAATATTTGAGTCGTAGAGTTATGTTGTGATGCCATGTTGTATCTACACATATTGAGCATAATGTGTGTATGTTTGAAATGCTTGGTATGTGTGGGATCCGACAAACTAGTTGTTTATCCTTGGCAGCCTCTCATATGGGGAAATGTAGTCTCGTGCTTCTGAGCGATAGTAGTCCGCCATACTCGGTCCACCGGAGTCCTGCTAGCCCAAAGACTACTGCTTGGACACTTGACTGGCCGGCATGTGTTTCACCGTTCCTTATGTACGTCCCTTCGGGAAATGTCACGCGGTGTTATTCGAGTCCCGCCTAGCCTGCTACAGCCGGGATACCGGAGTCCTGTTAGCCAGTGCTACAGCCGAATACATACGTTGATGACCGACATGCTCGATGTGATTCATGTATGCCTGTCCCCATAGGTTAGCGCCGCTTTGGGTTCACGACTAGCCATGTCGGCCCGGTTCTTTGTCATATGGATGCTAGCGACATTATCATATACGTGAGCCAAAAGACGCAAAAGCGGTCCCGGGCCATGGTAAGGCGACAATTGTGGGAATACCGTGCGTGAGGCCGCAAAGTGATATGGGGTGTTATATGCTAGATCGGTGTGACTTAGGATCGGGTCCCGACAGCGTTGGTATCGAGGCTTTGTTGCTCAGAGGATTACCAAGCCAAACTGGTCAAGTTGTGTCTAGAAATGCTTTAGTTATATAAGGGAATTGTTTGTGGAAGGGAACGTAAGGCTCTGTTTACTCCTTGTACCTCATGGCCTTCTGATCTGAGTCATCCTCTTCTCTTCTACGGGGTTTAAGAACTAGGCTTCTCATCTATCCATTAGGATGACGTGTTACTAATCCATAGACCTATAAGATTGTTGGATTTAATCCCGGTTCAGTTCTTACTACTCTGTATGATAACTGTTGATTTCAGAATCTTGTTATGATGTTGTTGAGTGGTTATGCCACCAATTTTTGCAGGATGTCTCAAATCATTTTGAGCATTTACAGCCGTTATGCTGTCCGAGTCATCCTGTGTCTCTAAATAGTCCGATGCGTTTGCAAATCCCTCCCTCCATTTCTAATGTTCATCCGGCAGATTAATCACACAAATTGGTGTGTTGAGGTACTCCGCTGCCTCAACATATATGTTGGAATTATTATTATGACCCTAAGTGTTTAGGAAGTCACCTAGCAATTCAGCAATGCTTTTGTATCCCAAGTGTGATGATTCTGGCCATCACTTTCGAAAGCATCCCGTGATGCCATTTAGTAGTAGTTATTCTACTCCTGGGTTCTGAACCCGAGATTCATCCTACTTCATGTCGTTAGTATTGCTAGTGCCTTTAGGATATTAGTAACCTTTGCGATAGTCCTCGAGGTCCGTGGTATATCCTTCTTCCAAATACCATGAACCACTTATGGCAGAAGTTTGTTAAACCAAAAGATCACAACTAGAGTGCTCTTGAGGAGTTCTCCATTCATAATTGTGAATCTGCCAATTCTACTTTTCTGCATGGGTTATCCGGAAGAAATGTTGAGCTTCGTTCGACATACTAATCTGTGCATCCACAACTCGAAAAATTATATGTTCCTTTGAGTTGCTCTCTTTAGTTGTATTCCGACCATCCTCTATCAATTGATAGTCAAGGTTATGTGTGCGATCGTGTTTATCGATGTCTATTATCCTTATGGTCCGTCAAGCCATTCTGTTCTGGAATGACTAGGAGAAACAAACTCCAGTACCTCATCCATTTCCAGGATTGGGTCAAAGCAGTTGTATTCCGCAGATCAAAATGCCAATTCAGCTTTTGAATCTGTTCTACCCTGAAGTATTGCCATCTTATGTCAAGAGTGTCATAAGGATTGCACTAACTCTCATGAAATTTTGACGTAGTGATACTTCTCACCATCATCATTCATTCCTCGGTCCCGTGTTGTTGTAACCGGAATGCCGGCAAGTGAATTGTGATGTGCGAAATCAATACTCCGAGCCACTCGTTGCTTGGTAGTTAATGGACAATATCCTCATTTTTAGCGTGTTGATTATTAAATCATCATCCTAAGATTGATCGTGCTACCTAGTCCTTATTTCGGTGCACCCTTCGATTGATGAGTTAGGATTGTGTCAAGTCCTCACTCATTCGATCATATCGTCTTGCCCTTAAAAGCAAGATTTTCTCGAGCTTAGTAACATACCGGTGGTTCGTGACTTTCCAAATATCTTCTTGGAAGTGTTACCGGGTTGTTTTCCGGCCCGATGTGTTGGGCTCGTGATCAAGTTGGTTTTCTGTGAACCACCCCTTCTCCAAGAATCTGTGTTGGTTATCCCCGAGCTAGTTGGTTAAGCTAGACAATAACTTGGAGAGTTGGAAGATAAAAGCTTGTCCAACTTAGTTCGCTCCAAAGGGATATTCTCGTGTAGTGTGTGTTGAAGAAAGATGATATCTTCATCGATTGTTCCTCGTGATCGATTCTTGGATCTATTGTCTTATCGATCCTTTGACTTGAGGTGGGCAATCGTCAAGTCAAATCAGTACCAACGATATTCGTAATGTTGTCTTACTCGTGGTTGATCCCTCGAGCATACACCATTATGTCTTTTGGTCCGACCAATGCTATCACCGTGTTCACATGATGATGGAAGTCGGTGATATGGAAATTCCGATAAGTTGCTGTTGAGCCATCAAGAGCATCTTGTCTCCCCAAGAGTCCTGTTGAGCATCAACCTAGTATTGGAAACTTGTGTAAGCATTTCTTCGTGTTTCATTCATGAAGCATATGTTTGGATGAAAGTAGTGACTTCCTCTAATTCATGTGCATCTGATGTAAGTTGCCGCCATGAATTTGAAAAAGGTTTGTTTTGTTCCTCTGGAATCATCCCAAGCCAGTCATGCACGCATGCGAAGTATTCTATGGTTTGATAGACTGATCATCTTCATTCCATATGTATCCCTAGCACACCAAGCCACCGATTGATTTGTTCAAGGAAAAGGAGTTCTTTCATAAGAGCTAATCATATGACTTATGTTAAACTCCGATATCCTCGATGATGGTTCCCCACCCGAACTTCGGTAGCATTTTACTATAAGACTACCATGTGGTCATGCTTGTCTAGGACAACGTGTTCACAGGTTTGTAGCGTAACCAGCTCATGTTTTGAAGCTTGCTATCGTAGTTCATATCCCGAGAATCTCGCAACGCCATCGCGTCAAATTGTGTTGCAACCTTTCCTTTTCGCAAGCTGAGTCCGAAATATCCTAACACCAACCAGATCTGAACCTCGAGCAGATATGATGGTTGGAACAATCGAACAGCTTGCATTTCGTTCCCAGCTTGCACCGTCCTTATGCCATTTCATTATGGGCTGCCTTCGTAGTAATTTCTGTTCAAGATCATCCTCAAAAGTGGACTTACCATGGGTTCCTCCACCTCCGATGATAAGCAAAAATCATCCATTGCGTTGTCTTCAACAAGGTAGTCCACATCATTCATTCTAGTCCGGATGTACCATTCCTTTAAACTCCACCAAACGATCCTTGTGAATTGCCTTAGGCTGGTGTAAAGAGTCTCAATGATCTCTAATTCAAAAGTAATTCTTTTTGCCACTTAAGGGAATAGTTCTTTGCGTCACCTTTTTCGAGGTGCCCCGATACGGGATCATGGTAAATATTTCCTCACCACCATCACACCATCCACCATCTCTCTAAGCGTGGGATTGTTGCCACTAATCAAACCCGTTGTTGTTCTTCCATCCCTCTCGATGCCTGTTATGTCTCAACTCAAGATGTGTCACCGTCTCAGTCCGTGAGTCGATCATGTTTATTTGATCTTCGTGAAGATCGAATCATGTAGGGTTTCCCCCTTCTTTTTGTTGTCGTGTCAGGTAAAGATCTCGAAGGCGAAGACCTCAAGACCAAGGTGATGGAATGAATCAACATTTTCGAGGAAGGCGAATGGATCATGAAGATTGTGATAGTTTGTGACTTCCTCTTTTCCTCTTACCTCACGTCTTGAATCTCGGGGCGAGATTCTTGTTTAGTGGGGGTGAGTTGTCACAGCCCTAGAATTGTTTGACATTAGTTGCATTAAGGCATTCATGTCATCATGTTAATTTCCATGAAAATTGAAATGGGGATTGTTGGAACCCTAGCACCAATTGAATTCTAATAGGTTCAAATAAAATCATTTTCAATAATCCCAAAATGCCACTGTGAAAATGTTCATGGTTAAAGGATAAAGGTGAAAGCCTCTTCCAAAAATGATGAACATATCTTATAGGTCATTCCTGGATTTTTGAATTAAATCTTAAACCATTTGACTTTGGGCATTTAAACACTATAAATAATTTAAATGCTCAAATAATGTTGGAAGTATTTGTGGGCCATAGAAATAATTCAGAAAGTGCCCGTGAATATTTTCAGGATTTATAAAATTGATTTGGTTTTAAATCTGGATCAAAACAAACTGCAAAATAGAAAACAGAAATGGAACAGAGAGAGAGGAACCTTACTGCAGCCCACCCGCCCAAACCTACCCGGCGCCACCGCCCAACCTCCTTCTCTCCCCGCTGGCCCGGCCGGTTGGCCCAGCCCACCACCGCCTCCTCCCTGTCGCCTTCCTCCTCGCCAGAGGGGCGCTGCCGACGCTACAAGACGCCACGCCGCCACGCAGCAGCCTGCCCCCTCACGACGCTCCGGACGCCCTCGAGACGACACGGAGGCAGCCACCCGCGACCCCCTGGCACTCTCTCACGCTCTCCCGACCCCTCCCTTCCTCGCTCTCTCTCCCCACGCGACCGAGAGCCGCTGCCGCCACCGCTTCGCCGTAGCCACGGCCACAGGCCTTCCTTGCCTCGCCGGCGTGCCCAAGGGCTCCGCCTCGTCGCCCGGACCTCTCCGCTGGCCCACGCGACTCAAACGCCTCGAAGCGCCGACCTCGCCCTCGTCTTCAACCTCGGGCACCCGAGCCGCCTCGGCCGATTCGGCGCCGCCAGACCTCCCGAGCTCATCGCCTCCCTCTCCGACCCCGCTGTGAGCTCCTGCCCTTCTCCCTTCTCCGTTTGCCTTATTGCGCACCCCAACGACCACACCGAAGCTCGGCCGCACCCGCCGCCGCCCTTGACGTCGCCGTCGTGGCCCACGATCCACGATGGCTCGATTCAGCACGCCATCGTCTTTCACCGTACTCGTAGGAGTCCGTCGCACCCACCCTTTCGGCCTGCTGAGCCCCCTAGCGCCAACCCCCACCTCGCCCGAGCTCCGGCAGCCGCCAAGGTCGTCGCCGTCGACGGATAAGGCGACCCCGAAGCCAATCACCACCACCACTCGATGCGGCTCACTTCCCGCATCACGAGACGTGCTCGCTTCGCCAAACCGTGCTCAGAGGGCTAATTCCGCGGCCGCCAGCGTCGGGCTCGCTGGCGGCTAAACGCCGGCGCCATGACCAGCTGACCGGCGTGGGTTGACCCACCGCCCGGTTTGACCTCCCTCTCCTCATCGACATGCGGGCCCCGGCCTGCTAACTACTGGTTAGGTTTAAACTAACTTAACTAACCTGAGTTAGTGCTAATTAACTAGGTTAGTTTAGTTAGTCACTGATGTGTGGCCCCACACGTCAGGTTTGACCCGGGGCGCCCAGTTGACCGCTGACGTCACACTGACGTCAGGCTGACGCAGTAATACCCTTTTATAGATTTAATTTAAATCAGTAAATTTCAGAAAATTCTCTAAACTTCTAAAAATCATATAAATTCAACCGTAACTCGGATGGAAATAATTTATATATGAAAAATGATCAGAAAAATATGAAGAATCTGTTTATGCCATGATCATGCATGTTTGAACAAGTTAACATCACTGAATAGGATGAATCATGATTAGGGTAATTTAGGAAATAGCATTTTGAGTTGGAATTCAACCTTGTTTGAATTCCACTCAACTAACTTGGATTATTATTGCATTAGGTGAATTCAGTACCTTAACATGATCATGCATCATATATGTGCATTGCATTGATTGTGTTCTCTCTTGTTTGCCGGTAATTGTCCCTCCGGTGAGACGATGTACGATTTATTATTCGATGACACCGATGAAGAACTATTATCTTCGAAGTGCTGTGCAAGCAAACCCCTTGTTCATTCCGATACAATCCCATTCTCTCGCTCCTGCTCTATTTTACTGCATTAGGACAACAACGACTCATGTTTTACTTGCTGCGGTAGCTGAACCCCTTGATCCTTTGCATGACCTGTCATTCCACAAGAATTAGATGAAACCCACTAGCATGAGTAGGAATTGTTTGAGCCATGTTGTGCCTACTCATTTATGCTTGTTTGTCATGCCTGCCATCGCTTAGAGTGGAGTCAGTCCGATTCATCGGGAATGAATTGGAATGGTTGTGTGAACATGTCCTATTGTGTGTGAGCTAAGTGTATGAACACGATTTGGTAAAGGTAGCGGTGAGAGGCCATGTAGGAGTACATGGTGGGTTGTCTCATTGAAACCGGCCCTCAGAACCGAGATCTGTGTTTGTGATCCATGAAACAGCATTACCACGCATTGGGCCCGAAACCAATGGACCCTCTCGGCTTCTTAACCACCCTTGTTCCTGGTCCGGAGTTGCAAGTAGTTTCGGTGTTTGTAGTATCTTTGGGGCCGACGCAACGCTGACCTCGGGGGTGGGTTGTGTTGCGGTAGGCACCGTGGGTCAGTGTACCGAGTGCCTGCTTTGGTATCTCGGGAACCCCGCACACATCGCTCGGGCTGTATGGGAAACCTCGGCGGACTCCTCATGGATGGAACTCGAATAGGCGATAAACCTGGACTAGGGACTTGAGTGTTTAGGTAGGCCGTGGCCGACACCCACGTTGGGCTTCCGCTTGAAGGTTGCCGAGTACATGTCGTGTAAACGGCGTAAGTGGTGAGAGCGTGTGTGAAGAAGTACACCCTGCAGGGTTATAATATGATCTATTCGAATAGCCGTGTCCACGGAGAAGGACTTCGGGTTGCCTATATCAGTTCATAGACAAGTGAAAGTGGATACTCTAAAATGCGCAAGATAAGCGTGAGTACTATGGATGGCGTTCTCATAGGGAGACGGGAGCGGGTCCATAGTGGTGTATTGATATGGTGAATATGTGGACTCGTGTGCGCCACCTCAAAAGAGTTACTTGCAGTCGTAGTTCAGGATAGCCACCGAGTCAAAGCTGGCTTGCTGCGGTCAAACTCCACCATCCCTTTTGATAATGATGCATATGTAGTTAGTTACGATGTAAGTCTTGCTGAGTACAATTGTACTCACGTTTGCTTATTTATGTTTTGCAGAGAGACATCGGTCTCGCTTAGTAGTTCCGCTTGGACTTGACGCTTAGCTTGTTACCTCAGCTACGATCTTGTGCCTTGGCAGGATCTCGGTAGATAGTCGGGCTTCTCAGCCTTTTTCATTTATAGTTATGCGTACTCGAGACATGATTAGCTTCCGCTTGTGCTATGACTTGTATGTTTCGAGTGTTGGGTCATGAGACCCATGTTTGTAATATCTCGCTCTTGAGCCTAATGAATAATATTTGAGTCAGAGAGTTATGTTGTGATGCCATGTTGTATCTACACATATTGAGCATAATGTGTGTATGTTTGAAATGCTTGGTATGTGTGGGATCCGACAAACTAGTTGTTTATCCTTGGCAGCCTCTCATATGGGGAAATGTAGTCTCGTGCTTACGAGCGATAGTAGTCCGCTACAGCCCGGTCCACCGAGTCCTGCTAGCCCAAAGACTACTGCTTGGACACTTGACTGGCCGGCATGTGTTTCACTTCGTTCCTATGTCTGTCCCTTCGGAAATGTCACGCGGTGTTATTCGAGTCCTGCCTAGCTCGCTACAGCCCGGGATACCGGAGTCCTGTTAGCCAGGTTACAGCCCGAATACATACGTTGATGACCGACATGCTCGATGTGATTCATGTATGCCTCGTCCCCATAGGTTAGCGCCGCTTTGGGTTCACGACTAGCCATGTCGGCCCGGGTTCTTTGTCATATGGATGCTAGCGACATTATCATATACGTGAGCCAAAAGACGCAAACGGTCCCGGGCCATGGTAAGGCGACACCCGTGGGAATACCGTGCGTGAGGCCGCAAAGTGATATGGGGTGTTATATGCTAGATCGGTGTGACTTAGGATCGGGGTCCTGACACATATACTAGTACATGCTAAACTTGTTATGTGTCTGCTTGTTTCTTCTTTTAAAATGTTGACAGAATATTGGGGAAGAGTGCCTTATTAAGCAATGGTAAAGGAAATAATGCAGATAAGGTTCAGGATAGTGACACATCCTTGTTGGTCTCCAACAAAGCTGATAAAACAGCTAAGGAAGACTATCTTGAAGACAGCAAGACAACCCCAAAGTCCTGTCTTGGTTTAGTGTTCGAAGCATCGGCCACTACCGCATGCACAAGCTATTCAAACTCACCGTCGAATCAGTTCGGTTTCTTGAGTGTCAACTACAAGCTGAAAGAAATCGATCACCGTGTCGCGACAAGAAGCGGAAGGATCATGGAAGTCCTCGAGCATTCAGATGCATACTTTACGGTGCAACAAAGAAGCGTTGGAGGATTTTAGCGCCAAACAGGACAAAGCTAATCAGCTTGCTAAGCTTATTGCCGACATGGTGGATACCGGTGATAACGTTTCTTGAGCTCTTCTGAAGTTGTTTCAGTTATGCTCTTGTTTTGCTGCCGCGTTTATTTGCACTGGTCGCCAATTTTGATGGCCAAGTGTATGTAATATGCTGCTTTGTTCCCTATATTTGCACTCATGGCGAACTTTGATGCCCAGTGGATGTAATATGTGTAATAGCGGTAATAGGCTAGCCTTAATTGCTTGCTTATTTATTTCCTTATTGTCTTGTTTAGTTGTTTGCTTGTAGTCACTGCAGTTCTTTTTCTGTGTTTTTCTAGTGGCCACAATAGCCTATTTTTGGTAACTAGGCCAAAATAAGCATGGCAACACACGGACTGTTGTAACCATGGGCCTCCTGTAGGCCGTATGATCCATGGGCCTTTGTTCGGCCGTAGGAGAATTGGCCTTCTATACGGGCCGTAGGATCCATCGGCCTTCTATACGGGTGTCGGTGTCAAAACTGGCGGATCTCGGGTTGGGGGTCCCGAACTGTGCGTCTAGGCGGATGGTAACAGGAGACAAGGTACACGATGTTTGTACCCAGGTTCGGGCCCTCTCGATGGAGGTAAAACCCTACTCCTGCTTGATTAATATTGATGATATGGGTAGTACAAGAGTGGATCTACCACGAGATCGTAGAGGCTAAACCCTAGAAGCTAGCCTATGGTATGATTGTTGTTCGTCCTACGGACTAAAAACCCTCCGGTTTATATAGACACCGGATAGGGTTAGGGTTACACAGAATCGGTTACAATGGTAGGAGATCTACATATCCGTATCACCAAGCTTGCCTTCCACGCCAAGGAAAGTCCCATCCGGACACGGACGAAGTCTTCAATCTTGTATCTTCATAGTCCAGAGTCCGCCAACGGTGATAGTTCGCTATCCGGACACCCCTAATCCAGGACTCCTCAAGAGCCTCGAACCAGGCTTCAATGACGCATTTAATCCGGCGTGCCTATTGTCTTCGGCATTGCAAGGCGGGTTCCTCCTCCGAATACTTCACAGAAGATTTTGAACACAAGGATAGTGTCCGGCTCTGCAAAACGAGTTCAACATACCACCGTAGAGAAAATAACCTTTGCACAGATCTGCTGACGTATTCCGCGACATGACATCACACCACGGCCAGGCCTTTATACGAATCGTTTTTACTGTTCCACCTCAGCGCGTTTAGAGAGGTGGTTTCCTTGGCACGTCTTATCAAAGCGGAGATCATGCCCCCTTATTCCGGGAGTCCCATCAATACGGACGTGGGTAACCCAACCGCGCCATTGATTACGGCGCTTGGGAGATAAGCGAGTTTTACTAGGCTGGCGGGGGACGCACAGCTTCGTCCGCCCATATAAGGGGATAAGGATCCACCTACGCCTTCTTCCTCCTTTGCTCATCCATTTCCACGCACTTGAGCTCCAGCGCCCAGAGCGGGAGGCAAGTGGATGGTCTCCTCCGTCACGGAGGGACAAGTCAAAAAACTGCGGAAGGCCGGACACTTGTCCAGCGACATCGCGCACCGTCTCCCCGACGAGGGGCAGCTTATTCCCACCCCTAGGCCCCATGAGAGGGTGGTGTTCCTCACCCACTTCCTCCGCGGACTAGGTTTTCCACTTCACCCATTTGTCCGGGGCCTCATGTTCTACTATGGCCTGGATTTCCATGATCTGGCCCCGAACTTCATCCTCAACATCTCGGCATTTATCGTCGTGTGTGAGGCCTTTCTCTGCATCCAGCCCCACTTCGGCTTATGGCTGAAGACCTTCAATGTCAAGCCGAAGGTAGTGGGCGGCCGCCAAGCGGAGTGCGGAGGTGCCATGGTTGGCAAGATGGCCAAAGTCCTATGGCTCGAGGGCTCCTTTGTGGAGACCATAAAGGGGTGGCAATCGGGGTGGTTCTACATCACCGAGCCGCGCGGCTCTCAATTGGCGGCTCCCCCCGAATTCCAATCTGGCTCTCCCACACGGCTCACATCATGGAAAGAGACGGGCCTGACGTGGGGTGATTCTGAAGAGCTGTCCGGACTCCAAACCTGCGTCCGAAACCTGGTGGACAAGAATCTCAAGCTTGTCAATGTAATCCAGGTGTTGCTCATCCGCCGGATTCTCCCATGCCAGCAACAGGCCTTCAATTTGTGGGAGTTTGATCCGGCACAGCACCGGACCTTGAGCCGGCCTTCGACACTACATACGAAGATGCCTGGAAGGTGCTGTTCAAGGGCGCCAAAGCTCCCGCATCCGCTACCGAAGATCGCGGATTCAGCTCGCAGCGTCAAGCCAGCGAGGTATGTTATTTTACCCTTCATGGGACTCTTTTTTCATAGGTTGACTCTATGCGGGATCTAAAACTCCCTAACCTTTGACAGGACTGGCTGAAGACGTCCGGACAGATTAACTGTCTGGCCCCCTTGCCAGAAGACCCAGCAGACGCCCGATTGACGGGGCTGCTGGCTCTGGGACCTCACGTGGTGCCGGAGAAGAAGGCCAAGAAGAAGGCCACGGGAACTCGAAGGAGCTCCCGGCGCCAGGTGCTGTCGGACTCATCGTCCGACGACTCTGAGGCAGAATCCTCCCCTGAGGACGGGGAGGAGGAAAAAGAAGCCTCTCCCCCAGCGGGGGGAGAGAAGAAAAGGAAGGCCGCCCTGACTGGGGAGGCCGGAGGGTCCAAGAAAGGAAGGACCCTTCCTCCGGACTTCTCCACCGACGCCGACAACGACGAGGAGGAGTGGCCACCAAGGGCCAAGCCCCTGGTGAGATCGTAAGTGTCCGGACTCCGGAATAGCTCATGACTTTTTATTTGTCGCATAGTGTCTTCTAACGCCGAATATAAGCATGTAGCCCGCCCAAGGACGAGCTCGCCGCTTCGTCGAGCGGCTCCCTGGATCTGTCGGATGTGAATAGCACTTCACTTCCGACCGCCTCCTCTCCTCGTGACGCAGACGACACCGCGGTGGAGTCCCAAAAGGGGCCCCACCAGGAGGAGGTGGTCCTGGAGGCGCCAAGAAGGCGACCTCCCGGACTCCGGGCCCGAAGGGGGCGAAACCTGAGGGCTCTAAGTCCGCCTCAGGCCGGACTCCGCATCGAACCTTGTGGTTCGAAGTCCGGCAAGAGGCCCCTTCGTAAGAAGGGCAAGACTGCGATGCCGGTGACCTCCGTCCATCCGGAGGCACCGGATAGCTTGTTGGAGGCGCTTAACGGCGCCTCCATCGACGAGGAGCACCACACTGTTATGAGTGTGGTGATGCAGAAAGTTCAGTTCGCCAAGAGTGGGCTGACTGAAGCCTGTACCAGCCTTCTAACAGGCTTTGAGGTAAGTTTAGAATATGCAAAATATTACCGCATAGACAGTAGCCCTTGATGCTTAGTTCGGTGTTCGGAAAGAAAATCCGGACTGAGGATCTAAAAAGATATACGCATGAGTCTAACATAAGTATGTCAATATGGGAATGCAGGCTGCGCTGCTGACTTCTGCCGCACTGACTACGCAGGTCAATGCATTGAAGCAGAGCCTCGAGTGGTCCGAGAACGAGCTCGGCCTTGCCAAGAAGCAGCTCGAGGACAAGGAAGGTAGTAATACCTTATTAAAGTAATACCTTATAGAAAGGATTTGGTTGCAAAAATGACAGGACTAACGTGGGTATTGTAGGGGCCACGAACAAGGTGGCGACCCTGAAGGAAGCGATGTCCATGGCCGAAAGCAAAGCGGCCACGGAGCACACCGAGCGAGAGAAGCAGGAGGCGCGGGTGGCGGAGGTGCGGCAAGAGCTCCAGGCTCTCGTGGAAAAACACGAGAGTTTGGAGCGTGTCTCGAAGACTCGAGAGTCCGAGCTCGCCTCGGCTCTTGAGAGTGCCAAAGCCGCTAAGGCCGAAGCCCAAAAAGCCCTCCAGGAAATTGAATCATTAAAGAAGATAGCGGCGGGTAAGGCATTCTTTATGCAAAGCAAGCATGTGAAAGTGGATTATCTATTACTTACCCGAATCCGGAGCTCTCCAGGAGCATTCGCAGATCTGCCCCGTAGTGTGTCTGATGCTGTCGCGTTCTACCGCGCCAAGGAGGGGAGCTCGACGGAAAAGGTGTTCTGGTCTCAGTATGCTGAGGCCGGACATCCGGTGCCCCTGAGCGACCAGCTGAAGCACCTGGTCGAGCTCCACAAGGTCGCCGAACAGGCCATGAAGGGCCTCATAATTCGGCTGTGGCCATTGGAAGCCATGGCTGGGAGCTACTTCGGGCTAGTGCGGCGGCTGGTGGACGCCTGTCCATGGATTGAAGTCATCAAGCGCTCCGTCTGCATTGAAGGTGCCCGTCGTGCCCTTGCCCGTGATAAAGTGCACTGGGGCAAGCTGGATGCTGAGAAGCTTGTGACGGACGATCCACCGAAGGGCAAGGAGCATCGCAAGCCCGAAATGTACTATGAGGGCATCCTGAAGGGTGCCCGCCTTATAGCGGGTGAATGCTCCAAAGATGTAATTTTTTAATAGACTTGCATTTGTTATCACAGACGCTGAAAACTTGTTCATATGCGCTAAGCAACGCTTGTGAATTTAAAATATTACCTTACAGGCGCCATTTATCAAATTTGAGAGATGGCAAGTCGCTGGTTTCAGCCCCCATGCCACGAAAGTCTTTGGCGTGTTCAGGATAAACTTGAGCGCTCTTGTTCCCATTCTTGGGTCCTTCGAGTGAGGCGCTCAACGCAACGAACAAGGCAACCGGACTATAGTGCTTGAACACTCTCACTTAGCCATAGAATTCTATAATTTTAAATTTCGGCGAAGCCCCTAGTATTCGGAAGACCGAGTTCGGGGCGCTCTCCATGCCTTGGCCGGACGATGCCGACTCCTCGCTCTAAGCGGCGTAAGTCTTTAGGGACCCAAAAAAACCTCTCGAACAGCGACCGGCTCTCGCCCTATCATGACGGTCAGTTTTAGCTTTCTCCACTGAGGTGCTCAACCCAGCTCAACCGGGGCACAATCGCAGTGGTTCTCGCCAGCTACCTTAGCCGATATAACGGAACGTAAGGTACCAAAACATGGGAGCCGGGCAAACCCAACTATTGACCCAAAACATGATTCGAGCCGATGCATATAATGCTATAAGTTCGGGTGCCGCACTTGTGAAAGTGTTCGGACTTATCACACCATATTTTTGGGGTACTTAAGCCCTCGGTGTATTGGCCGCACTAAAGTGTACGGGTGCAACATGTCATGAATGAACATATATATAGATAAAGAAAGGAATGCAATAATAGGCAAAAGCTATGTATTGTTTATTCAAAAAGGTACTGCAATGAGAGCAGAACGATACAAATAGTGCGATAAGTAAGGGATGGGACTATTTAACATGTCCTCTCCGTGGGGTAAGTCATGGATGGTATGTAAAACAGGTATAATGCTCGTAGTAGAGACCACCGGACACTCGGGCGTAACTACGCTTCCCTCGGCTGTTGCATCGTGAGTTCGGCAATTCTAGTGCCGGACAGGCTTACGGAATACGGAGTCCCGAAAGTAAGATAAAAGAAGAAAGAAAAAGAATGACACAATCGGAGCCCACAGTGCGGTTGAGCCGCGTGCAGGCGTGCCGTGGTCGTGCCCCTCCCTTTATGCCCATGGTATCTCCAGAGCGTAGTTCTGTACGCGTAGTACTGGCTGCACAATTTCGTGAGGGCTGGGGTTGGGGCCAGATTGCTACGCATGCTCGGATCGTGCCAGGTGGTCTTGTTGTAGGTTACTCCGGGCGAGCTTGACGGTGTCCGGACTCGAGAATTGCTGTGAGAGGCTACTTTGCACCTCCGCCGCGAGGGCCGCCGTGTGCTCCTCCGTTCGGAGAGAGCGTTCGGTGTTTCCATTGACCGTGATTACTACTCGAGGGCCTGGCATCTTGAGCTTGAGGTACGCCAGAGTGCGGCACCGCATTGAACTCTGCAAATGCGGTTCGCCCAAGCGGTGTGTGATAGCCGCCATGAACGGGACTATGTCGAAGATTAACTCTTCTTCGGAAGTTATCCGGCGATCCAAGACCACTTCGAAGTTTAACTGAGCCTGCATAATTGGCCTCTACACTGGTATGACGCCTTTAAAGGTCGTCTTTGTGGGTTTAATCCTTGAGGGTCTATGCCCATTTTATGACCGTATCCTCGATAGAGCAGGTTCCGGCTGGTACCGCCGGCCCATCAGGACTCTAGTGAGGTGAAATCCGTCGATGATTGGGTCAAGAACCAATGCGGCGAATCCTCCGTGGCGGATGCTAGTGGGGTGGTCCCTTCGATCAAAGGTGATCGGGCAGGAGGACCATGGGTTGAACTTTGGGGCGACTGGCTCCATCGCATATACGCCCCTTTAGTGCACGCTTCCGCCCCTTTTGGGTATGTGGGTTATGTATATCATGTTCACCGTCCGCACTTGTGGGGGAAGCCCTTCTGTCCTCTATTGTTCGGCGGCCGGGGCTCCTCCTAGTCATCGCTATGCAGCCCCTTGTCATTGAGTTCGGCATTTAACTTGCCTGCCTATTTGAAGACCCAACAATCCCTGTTGGTGTGGTTGGCTGGTTTTTCGGGGGTGCCATGTATTTGGCACGAGCGATCGAGTATTCGGTCCAGATTGACGGCCTCGAGTATTTCTTTTGAACGGCTTTTTCCACGACCGGGTTTAGAGCCTCTGAATCCGGCATTGACTGCCGTATCTTCAGCATTATCGCCGTTAATGCGGCGCTTGTGCTTGTTGCGACGCGACCTGCCATTACTGTCCTTGGTATCCGAACTACCAGGGTTTTTGATCAAGTTGTTGCTACGAGCTAGCCGGCTGTCCTCTCCCGCGCAAAAGCGGGTCATGAGTGTTGTGAGGGCAGCCATGGATTTCAGCTTTTCCTGTCCTAGGTGCAGGGCAAGCCACTCGTCGCGGATGTTATGTTTGAAGGTTGCAAGGGCCTCTGTATCCGGACAGTCAACGATTTGGTTTTTTTTGGTTAGGAACCATGTCCAGAATTGTCTGGCCGATTCTTCTGGCTGCTGAATTATGTGGCTGAGGTCATCGGCGTCTGGTGGTCGCACATATGTGCCCTGGAAGTTATCAAGGAATGCGGCTTCGAGGTCCTCCCAACAACCAATTGATTCTGCTGGTAGGCTGTTAAGCCAATGCCGAGCTGGTCCTTTAAGCTTGAGTGGGAAGTATTTGATGGCGTGTAGATCATCACCGCGGGCCATGTGGATATGGAGGAGGTAGTCCTCGATCCAAACCACAGGATCTGTTGTGCCATCGTATGATTCGATGTTTACGAGTTTGAAACCCTCGGGGATTTTATGATCCATCACTTCGTCTGTGAAGCATAGTGGGTGTGCGGCGCCTCTGTATTGAGCTATATCACGACGCAGCTCAAATGAGCTTTGTCTACTGTGTTCGGCCCGGCCGGTATTGCTGTATCCGGCGTGGCCAGTTATCGTCGCGTGTCATGGGGCACGCACGCGATCCATAGATCGATCTTGTTTGCCTTGCCTTGTCCTCCAATATGTCTCGCAGGTCTGGCGCGTTTCCCGTGCCTTGGTACTTTTCGAGTGACGCCGGGGTACGGCTTGAATGGAGGGTCTAGAGGCCTCTCTGCCGCGACCATGGGGTGGCCGGTCGGCCGCATCATGCGCTTGTGATGTAGGTTTGGGTGCTGCTTCCTCTAATTGGGGTAGCAGCCTGCGTTTTGGGTATTTCTTGGAGGGGCGTTCGAGTTCGTACTCTTCGGCTGCAAGGACTTCACTCCATCTGTCAGCTAGCAAGTCTTGGTCAGCTCTAAGCTGCTGCCGCTTTTTCTTGAGGCTGCTTGCCGTGGCCATAAGCCTGCGCTTGAAACGCCTCTGCTCGGTGGGATCCTCAGGCACGACAAATTCGTCGTCGTTGAGGCTTGCCTCATCTTCGGAGGGAGGCATATAATTATCGTCCTCCACCTCCCTGTCTGCCGCTCTATTATGAGGGCTGGCTTCTCCCTCCTCCTGTGTTGAATCCTACTGGAGGAGGTTGTATTCGGCACTGTCCGGGGTGTTATTATCTCCCGTGCCGGAATCACCATTTTTGCTGTGGCGGGATTTAGAGCGGCGCCACGACGCCGGGCGCTTGGGCTGTTTCTTGGAGGGGTCATCCTCCGCTGTTCCATGTCCATTCCCATCTTTTGGGATGTCCACCATGTATATGTCGTATGACGAGGTGGCCTTCCAGTGCCCCGTAGGCGCTGGCTCTTGGTCGTCTCCAGCATCGTCGTCCATACCATCGATGTCTTCGGAGTCAAAGTCGAGCATGTCGGTTAAATCATCGACAGTGGCTACAAAGTGGGTGGTGGGTGGGCGTTGAATTTCTTCGTCGTTCGCATCCCAACCTTCCTGACCGTAATCCGGCCAGGGCTCTCCTGATAAAGAGAGAGACTTTAGTGAATTCAGGATGTCGCCAAAGGGCGAGTGCTGAAAGATGTCCGCGGAAGTGAACTCCATAACCGGCGCCCAATTGGATTCGATTGGCAGGGGCGCGGAGGGTTCGGAGTCCGGCACCTTGGAGTCACGGTCTTCGCAAAGGACATGGATGGAGTTCGGCTCAATCGCCATAGAGATCGTAGCCCCCGAGGCGGTGTTCAACCACTCATCCTCGATCGGCGGAGTTGGCTCCGAGCTAAGGGTCGGAGCGGATGCTAGTGCGTCCTCCAGGGCACTGTTCGGCGGCAGAGCTAGATCGTGCCCATCGAGACAGTGCGGCGTGCTTGGCTGTGGCTCGAACCCGTCGAAGATCAAGTCTCCGCGGATGTCGGCCGTGTAGTTCAAACTCCCAAACCTGACCTGATGGCCAGGGGCGTAGCTTTCGATCTGCTCCAGATGGCCAAGTGAATTGGCCCGAAGTGCAAAGCCGCCGAATACAAAGATCTGCCCGGGGAGATAAGTCTCACCCTAGACCGCGTCGTTGTTGATGATCGAAGGAGCCATCGGGCCTAAGGATGACGACACAGAGGAACTCTCAATGAAAGCACCAATGTCGGTGTCAAAACCGGCGGATCTCGGGTAGGGGGTCCCGAATCAGGCGCCTAGGCGGATGGTAACAGGAGACAAGGGACACGATGTTTTTACCCAGGTTCGGGCTCTCTCGATGGAGGTAAAACCCTACTCCTGCTTGATTAATATTGATGATATGGGTAGTACAAGAGTGGATCTACCACGAGATCAGAGAGGCTAAACCCTAGAAGCTAGCCTATGGTATGATTGTTGTTCGTCCTACGGACTAAAACCCTCCGGTTTATATAGACACCGGATAGGGTTAGGGTTACACAGAGTCAGTTACAATGGTAGGAGATCTACATATCCGTATCACCAAGCTTGCCTTCCACGCCAAGGAAAGTCCCATCCGGACACGGGACGAAGTCTTCAATCTTGTATCTTCATAGTCCAGGAGTCCGGCCAATGGTGATAGTTCGGCTATCCGGACACCCCCTAATCTAGGACTCCCTCAGTTGTCTTCGGCACGATCCGGGGTGTTATTATCTCCCGTGCCAGAATCACCATTTTTGCTATGGCGGGATTTAGAGCGGCGCCGCTGACGCCGGCGCTTGGGCTGTTTCTTGGAGGGGTCATCCTCCGCTGTTCCATCGTCGTTCCCATCTTTTTGGATGTCCACCATGTATATGTCGTATGACGAGGTGGCCATCCAAAGGCCCTCGTAGGCGCTGGTTCTGGTCGTCTCCAAAGATCGCCGTCCCATACCGTCGATGTCTTCGGAGTTGAAGTCGAGCATGTCGATTAAATCATCGACAGTGGCTACAAAGTGGGTGGTGGGTGGGTGTTGAATTTCTTCGTCGTCCACATCCCAACCTTCCTGACCGTAGTCCGGCCAGGGCTCTCCTGATAAAGATAGAGACTTTAGTGAATTCAGGATGTCACCAAAGGGCGAAAATGAAAGATGTCCGCGGCAGTGAACTCCATGACCGGCGCCCAATCGGATTCGATTGGCCGGGGCGCGGGAGGTTCGGAGTACGGAGAGGAGTCTGGCACCTTGGAGTCACGGGATTCGCAAAGGATAGGGATGGTGTTCGACTCAATCGCCGTAGAGATCGTAGCCCCCGAGGCGGTGTCCAGCCACTCGTCCTCGATCGGCGGAGTCGGCTCCGAGTTAAGGGTCGGAGCGGACGCTGGTGCGGCCTCCGTGGCAATCGCTCGGCAGAGCTAGATCGTGCCCATCGAGACAAAGGCGGCACGCTTGGCGTGGCTCGAATCCGTCGATGATCAAGTCTACGCGGATGTCGGCCGTGTAGTTCAAACGCCCAAACCTGACACGATAGCTGGGGCGAAGCTTCGATCTAAGCCGCGAATCATTTAAGATCTGTTCGGGAGAAGAGTCTCACCGGACCACGCTGCTTTTGATGATCAAGGAGCCATCGGGCCTAAAGATGACGCATACGTAGGAACTCTCAATGAAAGCACCAATTCGGTGTCAAAACCGGCGGATCTCCGGTAGGGGGTCCCGAATCGTGCGTCTAGGCGGATGGTAACATGAGACAAGGGACACGATGTTTTACCCAGGTTCGGGCCCTCTCGATGGAGGTAAAACCCTACTCTTGCTTGATTAATATTGATGATATGGGTAGTACAAGAGTGGATCTACCACGAGATCAGAGAGGCTAAACCCTAGAAGCTAGCCTATGGTATGATTGTTGTTCGTCCTACGGACTAAAAACCCTCCGGTTTATATAGACATGGATAGGGTTAGGGTTACACAAAGTCGGTTACAATGGTAGGAGATCTACATATCCGTATCGCCAAGCTTGCCTTCCATGCCAAGGAAAGTCCCATCCGGACACCGGACGAAGTCTTCAATCTTGTATCTTCATAGTCCAGGAGTCCGGCCAACGGTGATAGTTCGGCTATCCGGACACCCCCTAATCCAGGACTCCCTCAACGGGCCTTAGGGATCAATGGGCCTTCTACGGACCGTAGGGTCCATGGGCCTTCTACGGGTCGTACTATCCATGGGCCTCATACGGGCCGTAGGATCCATGGGCCTTCTACGGGGCGTATCATCATTTCGCCAACCATGGGTCATACTATTCGTGGACCATAACGGGCCGTTAATAGGCCGTATTTGATAACTCTATGAAAACAGCCCAACGGATTTTTTTGACATGAAAACGGCCCAACGTATTAACGGTCCGCAAACGGTCCGATTGTAACGACGGGCTAAATTTGGCCCACAAGCAGAAAATGACAGTAATGGGCCGTATGTAACTGAATGCTGCAAATGAGCCCAAGAATCAATGGGCCCTGAGAAGGCCGAAAGATAACTTGTGCTGGAAACGGCCCACTGGAATAACGGGCCGTTAATGGGTATAAAATGATACACTGTTCATTACGGGCCAGTTTCACCACGGGCCGTTAATGGGCCAAGAGTTACAAAGGTCCTCATATGGACCGAAAGAAGTCATGGGCCACACACGGGCTGGAAGTTAAAACGGGCTGAATCATATTGGACGGCCCAGATGACGCTACTGGGCCTAATTCAGATAGGGCGTAACGGGCCCTGGGTTAGCGGGCTGTAAATGGGCTATATGAGAACAGGCCGTTAACAGGCTTTGATGGGCCGCCCGCCACCTTTGACCAAGTCAAACGGGCCGCCTTTTGACAGAATGGGCCTTTGTTGGGCCATGCCACATGTCGCCAGATTACATAGGCGCCTTCGGTCCAATGAGCGGATGACATCTGTCCCAACGGTGAGCCGGCACGTGTTTCCTCCAGCCAATGATGATTTTACATGTGGAAAATCCCCATTGGTCGGGGCTGTTAACGGGTTATCGGATCCATAACCCGACCCGATAGCTTAACGGCATTCCGTTACGGTGGATGCCACGTGTCGGTCACCCTTGACGAAAGCAGTTGCGGACGCCATGATTTATCGTCATGGAAGTGGACACTTCCATCATGATAATTTTGGTAATGTCATGGAACACTTCTACAATAGCACAGGTATGACTATCTTGATTCTGTCATAAATTTGTCATGGATGTACATGCATGACAAAAAATGCGACCTACTGTGACAAACACGTATCATCACGGAAGTGTATTTTTTTGTAGTGCATGTCCGAGAAACCCAACTTGCTTGAGCCAAAATTTGCACTTACTGAACTTGGCGTATAACTAATGGTTGCGGAGCCGTTGTAGCACTGCTCGGAGGTGATCCTTATTCTCTTCTTCACCCTTGGAGTAAATGAGGATGTCGTCGATGAAGACTACCACGAATTTGTCGAGGAAGTCCATGAACACTTTGTTCATCATATGCATGAAGAAGGCAGGGGCATTGGTGAGACCAAAGGACATCACGGTATATTCGTAAAAGCGGCATGTAGTGAATGCGGTCTTAGGAATATCCTCCTTTTTAATCTTGAGCTGATGATATCCGGTCCGTAAATCGATTTTTGAGAATACTTTAGCCCCACTGAGCTGATCAAGCAGATCATCAATCCTTGGCAGCGGATATTTATTTTTGATAGTGACCTCATTCGGTTGGCGTTAGTCTATGCACATACGGAGGCTACCATCCTTTTTGCTCACGAAAATAGTAGGTGATCCCCACAGTGAAGAGCTGGGACGAATATAAACTTTCTGGAGTAATTCGTCAAGCTATTTCTTTAGCTCCACTAATTCTGATGAGGGCATCCGGTAATACTTCTTGTATAGCGGTGCGGTCCCGGGCACAAGATCTATTGCAAACTCCAGTTCCCGATCTGGTGGCATGCCTGGCAGTTCTTCTGGAAACACATCAGGGTACTCACTGACCACAGGAATAAATTCCAATTCAACCACAGCGGTGCAAACTAGTTCTGGCTTGGGTATATGCTTGCGAGCATAGAATTTGGTGAATTGCCCATTCAGACTAGTCAAATTGACTTCTCGGGTTGCGCAGTTTATGCAAACTTGATATTTGGTCAACCAATTCATACCCAATATAATATCCAACTGCTCAGACTCAATGATTATCAGAGATGTTGGAAAGTAGATTCCGTTGATATTGATCTCCAGGTCACGGCAGACTAGATTGCTCTTGATTATAGATCCCGGGTTTGTACTAAAGCATATTTTTGCCCAAAATTGTGCAAGGAAAATTGTTTTGGGTAGCAAAACTCGAGAAATAAAAGAATGGGAAGCCCCAGAGTCAAATAAAATTATGGCAGGTATGTCATTAATGTAAAACATACCAATGACGACTTACCGCTTCTCTTGGGCTTCATCGGCGGAGATATGATGCACGTGCCCAGTGAAGTTTTGCTGGGTTGGTCCTGACTCCATAAAGTTGACTTGTGGTCTGCTTAGGGCATTTATCTTGTGGTTCTTGGGGCACTGTTTAGCATAATGTCCGTGCTGCCCGCAAATGAAACAAGAATTATTGCACTGGCGCTCCCCATGTGTTGGATTGGTCACAATATTCTTGACTTGAGTGGTGGTCCTGTTAACATTATGCTGCCAATTTGGCCTGTATTCCACCTGAGTCTGCTGCCAGGTACGAGCCTTTTGCACAGGTTGCCCATCCTTGTTTGGCTCAAACTTGTGCTTGTTGTCGTTGTTAGCAGGCCTATTATCTGATATAAGCTTGTGCTCCCGTTCAGCAATGAACGCCTTGTCCACCAAAGTTTGGAAATCTGTGAAATCAAGCATACTGAGAGCACACCGAAGTTGCGGATTTAAACCTCCAAGAAATCTGGCAATCTTCCTTTCTTCAGTGGCCACGTCATACAGAGAGTAACGGGCC
Source organism: Aegilops bicornis (assembly GCA_021605145.1). Taxonomy (NCBI): domain Eukaryota; kingdom Viridiplantae; phylum Streptophyta; class Magnoliopsida; order Poales; family Poaceae; genus Aegilops; species Aegilops bicornis. The sequence goes on from CM038670.1 coordinate 346,995,854, forward strand.
AAATGATTGAATCTTTGCATATATTCAACCACAGACTGATTTCCTTGGACGAGCGCGAGAAATTCACGTTGCTTGGCCTTCATAACTCCAGTAGGGATATGATATTTTCAGAACTTATCCTTAAATTTTTCCAAGGTATTTCCTCCTCAATCGGCCACATGGCCTTTGTATTTTCCCACCATATGGCAGCTGCGCCTTCGAGGTAATGAGTTGCAAATGGAACTTTATCATTTCCTTCAGTACGGGCAATCTCAAGCTTTTTCTCCATGGTGCGCAACCAATCGTCTGCATCCAATGGATCAACAATCTGACTGAAACTGGGTGGATTGGTCCTCTGAAAATTTGACAGCTTTGAGTGATGACCATTCTGATTTCCATTCTGTCCAACCATAGCTTGCACACTTCTCAATATTACAATCAGATCATTGTTCCTTTTCTCTTCAAACATACGCAGAACTTGCTCGGTGGAGGGAGGATTAGGCGGTGGAGGTGGTGGCGAACGCACGGCTCGGAGAATATCATGCCCGTGCGGAACGACGAACAGGAGTTCCCTCATTTAACGTTAAGCTACTGCTGCCTCCCCGCCATCCTATTGAGGATTTTTCCCAAGACAACGCAATCGAGATGAGAGACATCCAAGAATAAAATTGGGGAAAAGCCAGCAACAAATCTCAAAAAGACAAAAGAGCGAAGAAAATACGCAAGTTAAAGTCCCAACATAATTATACATAGACTCATACATGAAAAGTAAACAACATGACGGGTTCCACTACTCTCATACATGAAGCATCATGACTTCGTACAACTACATCCGTACATCATCCAGACGACTGCGAATACTCAAAGACACTACTGCTCTGCTGGTGCTGCGGTGTCCTCCCCTGAAGCGGTCTCGGATCCCGAATTGACGTGGTTAACGGAAACCTCCGGGTTAAAGGTAACATGAAGACGGTGCCTCTAAGGCTCTCCCTCAGGGGCAGGGGTAGGATGAAGCATCGGGGCTGCAGGAGTAGCGAAAAGTGAGACCCACTCGGCAGGAGCACCGAGAGGGTTCACGGTCGAGACGCCCGTGCTACTCGGGCGAGTAACCGGCAAAATAGGGGAGTAGAGCTAACTGGGACATAAGGGGTAAATCCCAGTGAGGACGAAGTAGTGGCGGATCTAGAAGTGACCAAAGTAGTGGCTAAAGTAGTACGGGCACGAGTCAGCTCTTGAGCCAGCTCATGGATCATCAGATAGCTAGCAGTGATATAGCGAGCAATATGGCTAGCAACACTATCAGACTCCGGATCAACGAGAGGGAAACGGACACGACCGTTGTCGTGTAGAGATGGGTAGTAATAGAAACCTGGGTGGTGCTGCATTTGGACCTCGGTATAACGAAGCTCGACAAGGACCTCAAATGCGGCAAACTGGACAGCCTGAGAAGCAGTGGAGGCGTAACCGCTCCAAGTACGAGTGTAAGAGTCGGAATCCAAACTGGTGCGTAGAGTAACCACTGCGTGATACTCATACACTGAGTCTGCTAGATGCTCCCGGTACACACGGTAGATTGGTTCGTCTCGGTGAGGGTACAGCCGACGCCACACGTTGTAGAGAAGGTGCGGTAATGTGTACAGCATCAGCTGCAACTGGCACGGATACGGCACCGGAGCCATCTACACGCACAACCATTAGCAGGTTAGCATAACAATAATAATCAAATGACTACAATGCAACAACCAGCTATAACTGCTGCTGGCACTCAAATGTACTTGCGCCTAGCGTCCAGTTAACACGTCGTAGTCTACATGGCCTACAGTCAGCGCGGCTCTGATACCAATCGTTGTGGCACCCCAGCTCAGAGCGACTGGTTTACCCTGCATTGCCAGCCCAGAGATCATGTCTTCAGGCAACACACAACATATTGGTACAGAAAACAACCGCTTTATTGATGCTAGCGGAACAGGGTTTACATTATAACAGTTGTCGAGGCCAAGCGGCACACTCGGTGTGGCTGAACAATATGTACATTATTTAGTGAACATAAAGGGGCCTCGATCCGAACAACTACGTGGCAGCGGAATAACATCGTAGTGGAAGCTCCATATCACAGGGACACCGATGTGGACACGATCTAGACTTGAACAGTGCTCCTTTCCAACGAGACTTTCCTGAAATCTGGCATGACACGCCAGGTCAGTACATTGAATGTACTTGCAAGCTCACAACAGGCATAATCATAATGACAAACAATAACATGATAGTTAACCAATTATTAATAATGCAACACTATATGTCAACATGATGTGATCATGCTCGAACGTCCCTCAGGACAACTTACCAACCGTGATCATCCTCGGATCACAAACACACCATCAACGTGGTATCATAAACACACCACCAATGTGGTCTTTAACAAAATGACTCGTGATCCTTACGGCGATCACAACCACGACCAATATCTGGTCCCAATTTCCTCGATGGCCTTCCTGCCATCCTCAACAATGCAAGGTTTATAGCTTAGTGTGCAATTTTTATTAATCGTTGACTCATGGTGGGACCTACTACGAGGTGTTCGTGACCGTGGACTCGGCTATCGATAGATTACACACTCTGCAGAGGTAGCACACTGTACCCACACCACGGAACCCATGGCCTCGCACTCCCATTCGGGTGGACCAACGGCATTCCGACAAAACCCCTCCATTGCCACATCACTCTCCCGGCCACTCCGACCCAAATCCCCAACGGGCTGGTCCTGGGTGGGCCCGTGTCTACCAAAGACACCCGACCACCGTCGTGGTCAAAACACTCCCACTCGGGGACACTCCCACTCGGGGACTCGGTACCATAATCTCACCAACGAGCACACAAGATTATGTCTACTTAGCGGGCCAGGGCAAGCACGACATAACCTTCCCTAGATGGAGGCACCGACCAGAGGCCGTGTCAATGGATCGAATCAAGGCCTTCCCATAAAGGCAAATGTGGTTGCACTGGAAAGAAACTCGATTCAGCGCGACCATGACCCAGTCAATGGTATATTCAAGTTGAGTTATATTCAGGTTCAACTTTAAAACTAAAAATGACCGGTGTCATAGCATGCCATGAAATGCAAAACAACACATGCATCATATAATGATAAAAATGACCGATGTCATCCATATACACACCAAGCATAAACGTCAACAACTCACATTACTCTACTTGCTCAAAATGACTCACCACTTAACCAAAATATTTTACAACAAGTTTTATTAATTTCTTACGCAAGAAAGTAACTCCGATAACTTTTTCATATGCATAACAAAAATATTTCACTATCAACAAATCTTAATTTCTTTATCACTAAGTTGGGTTCAAACATTCTGTAAAACAAGTAATATGATTTAACAAGTATTTAACAGAATATTTTCTAACAATTTTTAATCAATTTATGAAGGAAAAAACATAGCTAAAATAATTACTAACATGCATAACAAATTTATTTCTAACATCACCTCAAATAAATCTTTTCTTGCTTTATCCACTAAACTAGTTTCAACCATTCTGTAAATCAAGCATAACAACTTGACCAACATTTAACAGAATACAAATAACTCAATAATTATTTAAATGCATGGATTAATTATTTCATTCAAGTAAGAAAAATCACAAATATTGAAATGGCATCATGAAAATGTTGTTGTGGCTTGCCTTAGTGCAGATGAGGTTCACAAGCCTCCGGGTGATCCTCAAGACAAGCCTCGCCTTCTGAAAATAATTTTAAGCACAAAAAGAAAATATCAAGAACTCTTCTGAAAATCACCAGAAATTCTAAACAACTCAGAAAAATCTCATCTTTGGTGAGCTGCTAGATTTCTTTTCAAAGAACACAATGCAAAAAGAATCAATTCATTTGGACTTATGGTTAAAAAGTTATAACTGTTTGAAGTGTTCTGTAAATTCAAATGAATTTGAATAAAAATAAATAGACTGGGGGGTGACGTCAAAGGCGTAAAGCCCAGGGGCGCCACCACTGCATTGCCGCTGCAGACAGAGTGGCTGACTAGCGGGCCCCGCTAGTCAGGCGGGGGAAGAGGGAGAGAGAAACAGAGACGGCCGCGGCTTCGCCGGAGCTCTCGCCGGCGACGAGGGCTCCTTGGCCAAAACGAGAGGGAGGGATTGAAAGAGGGGAAGACGGCGCACCTGCCCGTACCCGTAGCATGGCAAGGGGTGGTCGAACAACGTCGGAATCTAGCTCGCAAGCGGAGGCAGAACGAGGGGGTCGCCGGAGTTGAGGAAGAAGGCGAGCAGAGGCCACTCCAGAGGCTCCAAGCGGGCAAGACGGCCTCATCGGAGAGAGGCGGAGGCCCTGGAGGGGTCGCCCAGGCCTGGTAGGGGCTGGAGCTACTGCGGCGACCAGAGGGGATCACCGGCTAGCTCGAGCTCGGGGACGGCGGCCCGAGGCCTGCCCGGCCGGGCTACGGCTTTCGACTCGATCGTGGAGTGTGTGTGAGTGATGGATGCTGCTCGAGGAGGCTGGGGGGGCTCTATTTATAGGCGAGCGGCGAGGGTGCTTCGGGCTCCGCCTGTGGACACCTGTCCACGGCGCCCGGCGACGAGCGGCGACAGAGAGAGGGGGAGAAGGCGACGGAGGTCACGCGGCCACTGTGGGCGAGTGGAGACGAGCACAGGATCAAGAGGGTCACGACGAGCACAGTGCGCTCCGCACTGTTGGGCTGGCCGGACCTTGCCCGTGCTCGCTGCACCGAGCTCCGGTGTCGACGAGTGCTAGGGAGGAGTTAACGGTGTCGAGACGATGATGGTGGCGAGTTTTGGCAAGGTTGGGCAGGTAGGGAAGCGAGCACGCGAGCAACAGAGGCTCGGGCGCGTCGCAGAGCGCGTCGGCCGCATGCTAGCACACCTGGACGAACACGGTCACCGCGTGAACTATGACATCAGGTCGATCTAAACATACACTCGATGTCTGGCATGTTGTTCGTGGTAGTTTTGAGTGTTACCACGATTTGGTTTGGATCCAGGTGCAGTAGAGAAGTTTTCACCCACCAAGTAAGTTTCTGGCCAGCAACTTTGTGATGTTACTGTGGTCAAATGGCTGGGAGTTTGAAGCTGTGCTTTGGAGGCTAGCTTAGAGTTACTAAGGTAAATAAGCACAAGAAAGTTCAAGTCAAATGGAGCAAGTTAAATGGTACTTGCTGTAGAAACCACCATTTCTGTCAAGAACAGAAAAGATTTTCTATAGCAAAAATATTCCAAAAAGTGATGAAATATTTTTGCTCAGGGAGGTGCCCTAGGGTTTCTAGAATATTTGTGAATTATCTCAGAATTTTCTGAGCCATATAAATTGGGGTTGCTTTGAAGCAAACAGATTTGGCTTAGGGTTTTTGAGAGAAAATGAATATTTTTCATTTAAGAAAAATATTCCAAAGATTATTTTGGGGTGGATCATAAGTGAAATGATGATTTGGGAGAGAAGTGAAGCACTTGGGTGAAAGCCAAGGATGCCCAAGTGTTTAAGTCCAAATGAAAAGATTCAAGAACTCCAAGTTTCAAAAAAATTCAAATGAAAAATCAAGCAATTAAGAGAGGGCAAAAACCAGGCTGTCACAAACCTCCCCTACTTAAAATGAATCTCGTCCTTGAGATTCGGTTGCTTGGGAAAACCACTCTGGATACTGATCCTTAAGGAATTCTTCATGCTCCCAAGTTGCTTCTGACTCTGTGTGATGCTCCCACTGAACCTTGTAAAATTTTCTGACTTTTCTGCGAGTGACCCTTTCCATCTGATCCAAAATTTTGAATGGTCTTTCTTCATAAGTTAAATCTCTTGCCAATTCTATCTCAGCCATTCAGTCCATTTTTCAGGCGGGGATATGCATCGTCTCAATTGCGAAACATGGAACACATTGTGTATGTCTGCCAATTCTGGGGGTAGTTCCAGTTGATATGCAACCGTACCCACTCGAGATATAATCGGGAATGGACCAATGAATCTGGGTGCCAGCTTTCCACGAGTCTGAAATCTCTTAACTCCTTTCATAGGAGTTACTCGGAGGTATACGTGTTCTCCGGGTTCAAAACTGACCTGCCGATGCTTTGCATCATAATAACTCTTCTAACGGGACTTGGCCAATTGTAGTCTGTCTCTGATTTCCCTAACTTGTCTCTCAGCTTCCATCATGAGATCTGTTCCGAAGATATGGCTATCTCCAGCTTGAGACCAATTTAGAGGAGTGTGGCACTTACGGCCATACAGAGCTTCGTATGGTGACATCTTTAAACTGGTATGGAAACTGTTGTTATAAGAGAACTCGGCATATGGCAAGCAATCTTCCCATTTAGCTCCGTTGGCTAGCACATAGGCTAGCAACATATCTTCGAGTATTTGATTTACCCTCTCAGTCTGTCCATCGGTCTGAGGGTGATAAGCAGTACTATGTTTCAGTGTTGTCCCCAAGCCTTGATGGAGATGGGACCAGAAAGCGGAGGTAAACAAAGAACCTCGATCGGAAGTGATAGTTCGGGGTACTCCATGCAGACTGATGATTCTGGATACATACAGTTGTGCAAGTTCATATGCTCTGTATCTGGTGTTGATCGGGATGAAGTGAGAAACCTTGGTGAGGGTGTCTACTATAACCCAGATTGCATCTTTGCCTCGCTGAGTCCTAGGCAATCCTATGATGAAATCCATGCAAACGTCATCCCATTTCCACTGTGAAACTGGCAGTGGTTGGAGAAGTCCGGCTGGCTTCTGATGGTCTGCTTTCACCTTGTTGCAGATGTCGCAGCAAGCTATAAAATAGACAATGTCTTTCTTCATTCCATCCCACCAGAATATTTGTTTAAGGTCCTCATACATTTTTGTACCTCCCGGATGAATGGAATACGAGAATTCGTGTGCTTCTGACAAGATTTTCTTCTTCAAGTCCGGTTGATTTGGTACACAAATTCGTCCACGGAATCGGAGGGTACCGAATTTGTCCTTGAAGAAATCTGGGGGTTGCCTTGCCATCTGGCCCTTGGCATGTTTTTGTAGCTCGGCGTCACCTGGCTGGGCCTTGCGGATTTCCATCTCAACTGTGGGGGTAATTTCCAAAATATTAGCAGCCACTGTGGGCGAGCGGAGACAAGCACAGGCTCCGTCGGTGGACACCTGTCCATGGTGCCCGGCGACGAGCGGTGTAGTGAGAGGGGGAGAAGGCGACGGAGGTCACGCGGCCACTGTGGGCGAGCGGAGACGAGCACAGGATCAAGAGGGTGGCGACGAGCACAGTGCGCTCCGCACTGTTGGGCTGGCCGGACCTTGCCCGTGCTCGCTGCGGCGAGCTCCGGCGTCGGCGAGTGCCAGGGAGGAGTTAAGGGTGTCGAGACGATGATGGTGGCGAGTTTTGGCAAGGTTGGGCAGGCGGGGAAGCGAGCACGCGAGCAACAGAGGCTCGGGCACGTCGCAGAGCGCATCGGCGGCATGCCAGCACGCCTGGTAGAACACGGTCACCGCGTGAACGATGATATCAGGTCGATCTAAGCATAAACTCGATGTCTGGCATGTTGTTCGTGGTAGTTTTGAGTGTTACCACGATTTGGTTTGGATCCAGGTGCAGTAGAGAAGTTTTCACCCACCAAGTAAGTTTCTGGCCAGTAACTTTGTGATGTTACTGTGGTCAAATGGCTGGGAGTTTGAAGCTGTGCTTTGGAGGCTAGCTTAGAGTTACTAAGGTAAATAAGCACAAGAAAGTTCAGGTCAAATGGAGCAAGTAAAATAGTAGTTGCTGTAGCAAAAATATTCCAAAAAGTGATAAAATATTTTTCCTCAGGGAGGTGCCCTAGGGTTCCTAGAATATTTGTGAATTATCTCAGAATTTTCTGAGCGATAAAAATTGGGGTTTCTTTGAAGCAAACAGATTTGGCTTAGGGTTTTTGAGAGAAAATGAATATTTTTCATTTAAGAAAAATATTCCAAAGATTATTTTGGGGTGGATCAGAAGTGAAATAATGATTTGGGAGAGAAGTGAAGCACTTGGGTGAAAGCCAAGGATGCCCAACTGTTTAAGTCCAAATGAAAAGATTCAAGAACTCCAAGTTTCAAAAAAATTCAAATGAAAAATCAAGCAATTAAGAGAGGGCAAAAACCAGGTTGTCACATCGATGCTCAGCTCGTAGAGCTACAGGAACTCCGCGGGGTCGGGGGTGCCATCATAGCGCGGAGGCAGGTCTGGCTTGAACTTGCCCGGCCACGCGACGCTACGCAGCTCAGGAGTGAAGGCGTGGTAGCCCGCAGTGGCCACCTGGACCCTTTGCTGATGTGGAGCGTGGCCTTGATGCCCGCGCACTGCCACTGCAGGCGGCGCATGGTCTCCCGCGGCCGCGGGACCTCTTGGCAGCTTCTTTCTTCTCGGGGGGCGCCGGACGTGGTGGGTCGCGCCGGGGGGCCACGCGTCTTGGGGCAGAGGTGATGGAGGCGATCCATGAGCCACGTCACCTGCAGCTGGCCTAGGGCGAGGCAGCGAGAGGGAGAGCACAGGGGAGCCCCCTGCAGCACTGACAAGCTCGGCGATGCGGTCGAGCCAGTCCTTGTAGAGGTCGTCGACGGGGCGGTAGTGCAGGAGCTTGCGTGCCATGAGCAGCGCGGCCTGCGCATCCGTGGGAGCGCGATGAGAGTGGGATGACGAACCGGCCGGGGTAGCGATGGAATGGCGGTGCGGCCATCCCACCACACCAAGGGGTGCAGCGAGGATGCTTGCTGCTCGTTTCCCGCCGGGCCGGTGGCGGCAGGCGACGGGGTGCGACGGGGTGGCCCACCGACAGGAGCGGTCTGAGTGACGCGGGCAGCGAGGGCGGCCCGGCGCTCAGCGCGAGCTCGGCAAGCGTCCGCCATGGAGATGACGAGGCGATGGAACGCGGATCAACGGAAGGATAGCCTCGGCGCACCTTACCTGGCACGCCAAATGTCAGACTTCAGGTTCCGGCAAAACCCTCAAGGTTCAAACACTAGGGTGCGCACGAAGATTTCCCACTATCAGATCACACCTTCAGGCTCGTCGGGACCTCTAAGCTTAGCTCGACGAACTCGCAACACAGGAGACACAAGATTTATACTGGTTCGGGCCACCGTTGTGGTGTAATACCCTACTCTAGTGTGGTTGATCTAAACCGAACCTCGATGGCGAGATCCGATCTGTTGTTGCAGCCCGACCTTTCACGACACTCCACCTTCAGCAGCAGTAGCCTCTCGCCCGCGCACGCGATGTACATGAAATAGAGGGTTCGAACCTTGCAGCTCAGCACGAGAAAACCAATCTCGACGATGGTTCGAACCTTGCGGCTCAGCACGAGAAAACCAATCTCGACGATGGTACTCACGTTCAAAAACAATTTCTACAAAGAAATCGCAACACAGAGGTTTTCTAAAGATTCCTCTAAAACTTGATACAGTGTCTACCCTTAAAAACACATCGTGTCTATTTTATAAAATAACCTAATTTACATTGAACGCATCTTGGCTTTATATACTAGCTGACCATCTAACTTGTCTTGAAAAGCAAACCGACCTTCTATCTCTAACTCAAATAAAATCTGGACTCTCCTAAAACTGAAAAGTACTTGCCTTTTACATCTTGGCAACTTATTTATTTCTATCTATAACTAACAAACCGACTGTAGAATTAAGTGCACCATATTTTCTGCCTGCATGGCTGGTGGGCCCCAGCCCAATTTCCTTCAAAGAAAATAGACTCCACGCCGTCTCCATCGCTCGCATGCACCTTCGTTGAATTTCTCTTTGCACGGCAAGAATAGAAATAGTATATATGCACCCTTTCCCTTAACTTCTTGATTATCTACTAAAAATAGGAAACTTGACGTACACCAATATCATGCAAACTGAACCCTCCAAGATAGTAGTTGTACGTGTGGGAGTCTTGTGATTTGTTTCTCTGGCTAACCAACATGCATACATCCAGCCGATCCTTCTTTGCTTGATTTGTACCCAAGACATGCAAGGCATCAACATGCATGCATGTATCTTCAGCTAGAGTTGCGACCTCCTGCTCGTGGTTCTCCTCAAATCTGATGTATTTTGCTACGTACACACCTCTGGCCTCTAAACCATGGACCTGTGGAAAAGTATCAAGAACATTGGAAACACTCACATTAGCCCTGGCCGTATCATCCTCTCCCCCTTGAAACGAAACCGTCCTCGGTTTCGCTCAATATCCGCACTAATATTTTGATGTACGGATTGAACGTTGACCATAGAAATTTTAGTAGCTTCGATCATATTCTTTTTTGCATCTTTCTCTTCTTTCAACTTCTTCTGATGGTCTCTCCTCCAAGCAAGAAAGCGATCCTCGCCCATGGGCACGAGGTCGTACTTCTTACCCATCTTGACAGTATATGTGTGTTTTTGGCAATCATACGCAACATCGTGCTCTTTGTTCCATGGCTTTCCCAACAATAAGTGACATGAAACCATGGGTGCCGGAATCACGTCACACAAAACCGTGCAAAAATATTTTCCCAGCAAAAATGGTACCTTTGTTTGATGTGTGACACTGAGCTCTTCATGACCCCAACGAAACAAGTATGGTTGTGCTCGTGGTCTCATTGGTAGATCTAGCTTCTCCACCATCTCGATGCTTGCAGCGTTGATCAAACTCATGTGGTCAATTGTCATGGCACATGAACTCCCCTGTACCACGACACGAGTATGAAAAAGCCCATCCCATCGACCTTCCTCCTCCAACTGAAATCCATAGCTTAATTTACTGAATAACGATGCGCTTGCCATCTTCTCCATAGTGTCGTGAACAACCTGATGCTCTGATACCACCTGATCTAAACCGAACCTCGATGGCGAGATCCGATCTGATGTTGCGGCCCGACCTTTCACGACACTCCACCTTCAGCAGCAGTAGCCTCTCGCCCGCGCACGTGATGTACATGAAATAGAGGGTTCGAACCTTGCGGCTCAGCACGAGAAAACCAATCTCGACGATGGTTCGAACCTTGCAGCTTAGCACAAGAAAACCAATCTCGACGATGGTACTCACGTGCAAAAACAATTTCTACAAAGAAATCGCAACACAGAGGTTTTCTAAAGATTCCTCTAAAACTTGATACAGTGTCTACCCTTAAAAACACATCGTGTCTATTTCATAAAATAACCTAATTTACATTGAATGCATCTTGGCTTTATATACTAGCTGACCATCTAACTTGTCTTGAAAAGCAAACCGACCTTCTATCTCTAACTCAAATAAAATCTGGACTCTCCTAAAACTGAAAAGTACTTGCCTTTTACATCTCGGCAACTTATTTATTTCTATCTATAACTAACAAACCGACTGTAGAATTAAGTGCACCATATTTTCTGCCTGCATGGCTGGTGGGCCCCAGCCAATTTCCTTCAAAGAAAATAGACTCCACGCGTCCCACGTTCTGCATGCACCTTCGTTGAATTTCTCTTTGCACGGCAAGAATAGAAATAGTATATATGCACCCTTTCCCTTAACTTCTTGATTATCTACTAAAAATAGGAAACTTGACGTACACCAATATCATGCAAACTGAACCCTCCAAGATAGTATTTGTACGTGTGGTAGTCTTGTGATTTGTTTCTCTGGCTAACCAACATGCATACATCCAGCCGATCCTTCTTTGCTTGATTTGTACCCAAGACATGCAAGGCATCAACATGCATGCATGTATCTTCAGCTAGAGTTGCAACCTCCTGCTCGTGGTTCTCCTCAAATCTGATGTAGTTTGCTACGCATACACACCTCGGCCTCTAAACCATGGACCTGTGGAAAAGTATCAAGAACATTGGAAACACTCACATTAGCCCTGGCCGTATCATCCTCTCCCCCTTGAAACGAAACCGTCCTCGGTTTCGGCTCAATATCCGCACTAATATTTTGATGTACGGATTGAACGTTGACCATAGAAATTTTAGTAGCTTCGATCATATTGTTTTTGCATCTTTCTCTTCTTTCAACTTCTTACGATGGTCTCTCCTCCAAGCAAGAAAGCGATCCTCGCCCATGGGCACGAGGTCGCATTTCTTACCCATCTTGACAGTATATGTGTGTGTTTGGCAATCATACGCAACATCGTGCTCTTTGTTCCATGACTTTCCCAACAATAAGTGACATGAAACCATGGGTGCCGGAATCACGTCACACAAAACCGTGCAAAAATATTTTCCCAGCAAAAACGGTACCTTTGTTTGATGTGTGACACTGAGCTCTTCATGACCCCAACGAAACAAGTATGGTTGTGCTCGTGGTCTCATTGGTAGATCTAGCTTCTCCACCATCTCGATGCTTGCAGCGTTGATCAAACTCATGTGGTCAATTGTCATGGCACATGATCTCTCCCGTACCACAACACGAGTATGAAAAAGCCCATCCCATCGACCTTCCTCCTCCAACTGAAATCCATAGCTTAATTTACTGAATAACGATGCGCTTGCCATCTTCTCCATAGTGTCGTGAACAACCTGATGCTCTGATACCACCTGATCTAAACCGAACCTCGATGGCGAGATCCGATCCGATGTTGCGCCCGACCTTTCACGACACTCCACCTTCAAGCAAAGTAGCCTCTCGCCAGCACGTGATGTACATGAAATAGAGGGTTCGAACCTTGCGGCTCAGCACGAGAAAACCAATCTCGACGATGGTTCGAACCTTGCAGCTTAGCACAAGAAAACCAATCTCGACGATGGTACTCACGTGCAAAAACAATTTCTACAAAGAAATCGCAAATACGTAGGTTTTCTAAAGATTCCTCTAAAACTTGATACGTTGTTCACCCTTAAAAACACATCGTGTCTATTTTATAAAATAACCTAATTTACATTGAATGCATCTTGGCTTTATATACTAGCTGACCATCTAACTTGTCTTGAAAAGAAAACCGACCTTCTATCTCTAACTCAAATAAAATCTGGACTCTCCTAAAACTGAAAAGTACTTGCCTTTTTACATCTCGGCAACTTATTTATTTCTATCTATAACTAACAAACCATTTGTAGAATTAAGTGCACCATATTTTCTGCCTGCATGGCTGGTGGGCCCCAGCCAATTTCCTTCAAAGAAAATAGACTCCACGCGTCCCACGTTCTGCATGCACCTTCGTTGAATTTCTCTTTGCACGGCAAGAATAGAAATAGTATATATGCACCCTTTCCCTTAACTTCTTGATTATCTACTAAAAATAGGAAACTTGACGTACACCAATATCATGCAAACTGAACCCTCCAAGATAGTATTTGTACGTGTGGTAGTCTTGTGATTTGTTTCTCTGGCTAACCAACATGCATACATCCAGCCGATCCTTCTTTGCTTGATTTGTACCCAAGACATGCAAGGCATCAACATGCATGCATGTATCTTCAGCTAGAGTTGCAACCTCCTCGCCGTGGTTCTCCTCAAATCTGATGTATTTTGCTACGTACACACCTCTGGCCTCTAAACCATGGACCTGTGGAAAAGTATCAAGAACATTGGAAACACTCACATTAGCCCTGGCCGTATCATCCTCTCCCCCTTGAAACGAAACCGTCCTCGGTTTCGGCTCAATATCCGCACTAATATTTTGATGTACGGATTGAACGTTGACCATAGAAATTTTAGTAGCTTCGATCATATTGTTTTTTGCATCTTTCTCTTCTTTCAACTTCTTCTGATGGACTCTCCTCCAAGCAAGAAAGCGATCCTCGCCCATGGGCACGAGGTCGTACTTCTTACCCATCTTGACAGTATATGTGTGTGTTTGGCAATCATACGCAACATCGTGCTCTTTGTTCCATGGCTTTCCCAACAATAAGTGACATGAAACCATGGGTGCCGGAATCACGTCACACAAAACCGTGCAAAAATATTTTCCCAGCAAAAACGGTACCTTTGTTTGATGTGTGACACTGAGCTCTTCATGACCCCAACGAAACAAGTATGGTTGTGCTCGTGGTCTCATTGGTAGATCTAGCTTCTCCACCATCTCGATGCTTGCAGCGTTGATCAAACTCATGTGGTCAATTGTCATGGCACATGATCTCTCCCGTACCACAACACGAGTATGAAAAAGCCCATCCCATCGACCTTCCTCCTCCAACTGAAATCCATAGCTTAATTTACTGAATAACGGCGCGCTTGCCATCTTCTCCATAGTGTCGTGAACAACCTCGATGCTCGATACCACCTGATCTAAACCGAACCTCGATGGCGAGATCCGATCCGATGTTGCGGCCCGACCTTTCACGACACTCCACCTTCAAAGCAGTAGCCTCTCGCAGCGCACGTGATGTACATGAAATAGAGGGTTCGAACCTTGCGGCTCAAAGACGAGAAAACCAATCTCGACGATGGTTCGAACCTTGCAGCTTAGCACAAGAAAACCAATCTCGACGATGGTACTCACGTGCAAAAACAATTTCTACAAAGAAATCGCAACACAGAGGTTTTCTAAAGATTCCTCTAAAACTGGATACAGTGTCTACCCTTAAAAACACATTGTGTCTATTTTATAAAATAACCTAATTTACATTGAATGCATCTTGGCTTTATATACTAGCTGACCATCTAACTTGTCTTGAAAAGCAAACCGACCTTCTATCTCTAACTCAAATAAAATCTGGACTCTCCTAAAACTGAAAAGTACTTGCCTTTTTACATCTCGGCAACTTATTTATTTCTATCTATAACTAACAAACCGATTGTAGAATTAAGTGCACCATATTTTCTGCTGCATGGCTGGTGGGCCCCACCAATTTCCTTCAAAGAAAATAGACTCCACGCGTCCCACGTTCTGCATGCACCTTCGTTGAATTTCTCTTTGCACGGCAAGAATAGAAATAGTATATATGCACCCTTTCCCTTAACTTCTTGATTATCTACTAAAAAATAGGAAACTTGACGTACACCAATATCATGCAAACTGAACCCTCCAAGATAGTATTTGTACGTGTGGGAGTCTTGTGATTTGTTTCTCTGGCTAACCAACATGCATACATCCAGCCGATCCTTCTTTGCTTGATTTGTACCCAAGACATGCAAGGCATCAACATGCATGCATGTATCTTCAGCTAGAGTTACACCTCCTGCCGTGGTTCTCCTCAAATCTGATGTATTTTGCTACGTACACACCTCGGCCTCTAAACCATGGACCTGTGGAAAAGTATCAAGAACATTGGAAACACTCACATTAGCCCTGGCCGTATCATCCTCTCCCCCTTGAAACGAAACCGTCCTCGGTTTCGGCTCAATATCCGCACTAATATTTTGATGTACGGATTGAACGTTGACCATAGAAATTTTAGTAGCTTCGATCATATTCTTTTTTGCATCTTTCTCTTCTTTCAACTTCTTCTGATGGTCTCTCCTCCAAGCAAGAAAGCGATCCTCGCCCATGGGCACGAGGTCGTACTTCTTACCCATCTTGACAAAGATATGTGTGTTTTGGCAATCATACGCAACATCGTGCTCTTTGTTCCATGGCTTTCCCAACAATAAGTGACATGAAACCATGGGTGCCGGAATCACGCCACACAAAACCGTGCAAAAATATTTTCCCAAAGAAAACGGTACCTTTGTTTGATGTGTGACACTGAGCTCTTCATGACCCCAACGAAACAAGTATGGTTGTGCTCGTGGTCTCATTGGTAGATCTAGCTTCTCCACCATCTCGATGCTTGCAGCGTTGATCAAACTCATGTGGTCAATTGTCATGGCACATGATCTCTCCCGCACTACAACACGGTATGAAAAAGCCCATCCCATCGACCTTCCTCCTCCAACTGAAATCCATAGCTTAATTTACTGAATAACGATGCGCTTGCCATCTTCTCCATAGTGTCGTGAACAACCTGATGCTCTGATACCACCTGATCTAAACCGAACCTCGATGGCGAGATCCGATCTGTTGTAGCAGCCCGACCTTTCACGACACTCCACCTTCAACAGCAGTAGCCTCTCGCCCGCGCACGTGATGTACATGAAATAGAGGGTTCGAACCTTGCGGCTCAGCACGAGGAAACCAATCTCGACGATGGTTCGAACCTTGCGGCTCAGCACAAGAAAACCAATCTCGACGATGGTACTCACGTGCAAAAACAATTTCTACAAAGAAATCGCAACACAGAGGTTTTCTAAAGATTCCTCTAAAACTTGATATGTTGTCTACCCTTAAAAACACATCGTGTCTATTTTATAAAATAACCTAATTTACATTGAACGCATCTTGGCTTTATATACTAGCTGACCATCTAACTTGTCTTGAAAAGCAAACCGACCTTCTATCTCTAACTCAAATAAAATCTGGACTCTCCTAAAACTGAAAAGTACTTGCCTTTTACATCTCGGCAACTTATTTATTTCTATCTATAACTAACAAACCGACTGTAGAATTAAGTGCTCCATATTTTCTGCCTGCATGGCTGGTGGGCCCCAGCCAATTTCCTTCAAAGAAAATAGACTCCACGCGTCCCATGTTCTGCATGCACCTTCGTTGAATTTCTCTTTGCACGGCAAGAATAGAAATAGTATATATGCACCCTTTCCCTTAACTTCTTGATTATCTACTAAAAAATAGGAAACTTGACGTACACCAATATCATGCAAACTGAACCCTCCAAGATAGTATTTGTAATGCAGGGAGTCTTGTGATTTGTTTACGGATAACCAACATGCATACATCCAGCCGATCCTTCTTTGCTTGATTTGTACCCAAGACATGCAAGGCATCAACATGCATGCATGTATCTTCAGCTAGAGTTGCAACCTCCTGCTCGTGGTTCTCCTCAAATCTGATGTATTTTGCTACGTACACACCTCTGGCCTCTTAACCATGGACCTGTGGAAAAGTATCAAGAACATTGGAAACACTCACATTAGCCCTGGCCGTATCTGTGGTGTGGTGGATTGCCTCTCGGGCTGAGGATGAACAGTACAAGGGGAAGAACAGCCTCCTGAAGTGAGGTGTTCTTGTGCTTGGTGGGTGTGAGGATGAACTGAATGAGTTCAAGACGAGTTGAGGCTCGGTTGCCTCCTACTATGGTGGCTAGCCCTATTTATAGAGGCCCTGGTCCTCTTCCCAAATATTGAGCGGGGAGGGATGCCACAACGGCCAATTTGAAAGGGGACAGCTAGTACAAGCTATCCTCACTAAAGGTGGTCTTCGCCTGCCAAAGGCTCTGGTGGTGACGCTGGCTTGGGCTCCATGATGACCTCCGTCTTGACGTCCTGCTGGTCTTGGTCTCGTTGCACTGATATGGAAACCTTTGCTTGATGCCTCGGTACTCCTCGCCTTCGCTTGCCTCCTTAGCACGAAAGAGGAAGCAAGGACACTGTGCCCGCTGGTGCCCGCCTGGCCTTGGTCGTCATGGCTTGCATCATTGGAACCTCGCGAGGTTAGCCTTGCCTTGATCTCTCCGCCCCTCGCGAGTCACCCTGGTGAGGCCGCTCCCGAGGAGGTCTTGTGTCGTCTGCCTCGCAAGGCTTGGCCCCTCGTGAGGGTCTCGAATGCTTGTTGGTGAAGATGGGCCATACAGGCCCGCTCGCAGAGCCACGCTGTGGGCCGCAGGCAGGCAAGTCTGGGGACCCCCGTTCCCAGAACGCCGACAACACCGGATAAGAAAATTGTAGGAAAAGAATGAAGAGACTTCACATGAATAACATGGATACATGCTTTGAGATTTCTGAGTCTTGAAGAAAAGGGTGGAATGGCAGGAAAACAAGCACAACTTGGGACGAATGAAACGGACACTATTGACAAAATTGAGAATGGTCATGCAAATGGGGAAATGATAGGATCATATTAACTTGAAGGGAAGCACACCGGTTGGGAAACAATTGTTAAGACAATCTCGATGATCAAGAAGGATTAGTATTCACATAGAAGTATGAGAACACCACTTAGGGAAGGTATGGAATCAACACTGGACATTGAAGCAACTCGAATACCACGAATCGAAACAAAACAAAGGATTGGCTTGGGAAATAAGCCGGAAACAAACATATGATAGAGGTTTCGCCCAAAGTGTTCACGATGAGGCCCCACGGGCATGACATACAGTGAACATCATGAATGACAAACGAGACGTCCCCGAATCAGCATAGGCAAGGATTCTTTAAGATGCCTTGCAACCACTGTAAATCGACAGTGAAAAACGAACCACTAGACGTTGGACCCCAATCTCAAATCATACATCTATGGAAAACAAATCCTGGGAAGTACTTGAATTCCCACCTATGAACTCCCGAAACTTTCTGGTTATGCAATCTGTTGTTGGGGATACAGGGAGGCACAAATATCTCACACAACTAACACATCCTACACTCTAACTATATCCATCCGTCAACACATAACCAAGAAATCCTCGGAAATTGTGTACCTCAAACCTTCGAAAACATCCGATATACTAGCTGTGGCAATACATCTGATCGCTCTCCCCAGTACTGGGTGGCTCCAAACTACTCTCACCACAAACATTATAGAAGCGCTTTCAATGTCGGCGTCCTCTGGTATTCTGGAACTGAAACGATAAGCACTGCGACAAAAACACCTTGGAGCTCAACTCCCTGGGACACTGCCACCCCTAAATGTCAGGAGGCACCAAGACAGAATTCTTGTCACAATGATATCACACCGATTCCAAGATACCCGCGTGATCCTAAAACAATGTTTTAGTGAAAAAGGATAGATGAGTGGAGAAAACACCTACGTCACGTGTAACGCCCCGGATTCGATGCGCCAGGTGTCCGTCAGTTATTCGTCGTCTTTGCCATGTCATGTGCTTGCGTGTTGCACTTTGTCATCTCATCTTGTGCATTTCATTTTGCATACGTGTTCGTCTCATGCATCCGAGCATTTTCCCCGTTGTCCGTTTTGCAATCCGGCACTCCTATGTCTCTCGGCGCCCTCTTTTACCTCTTTCCATGTGCGGGTGTTAAACGTTCTCGGAATGGACCGAGGTTTGCCAAGCGGCCTTGGTATAGCACAGGTAGACCGCCTGTCAAGTTTCGGATCATTTGGAGGTCGTTTGGTACTCCAACGGTTAACCGGGTAACCGCAAAGCCTCTTTTGTTTGCAGCCCAACACCCCTTTCCAAGTGGCCCAAAACCCAGCAAACTCCCCTCCTTGCTCTCGGTCGTTCGATCACGATCGCGTGGCCGAAAACCGCACCTCATTTGGACTCTCCTAGCTCCCAGAATCTATATATATGTCCTCCCCCGAAATTTTCGCAGTCAAACCCTAGCTCTCTCTCCAGCGTCCGGACGCTTTTCCCTTGGCCTTGGACATGTCCGCCCGGCCCCTCCGCCGCCACGTGTCAGCCCTCCGTTGGTCGCGCGCCCACGCCCCACTGCCAAGACCGCCCGCCTGGCCCATCGCCCCCTCCCATCTCGCGCTGGCCGCCCTCTGCCCGTCCCTCGCTGGCCGGGCGGCCGCCTCGCCGGCCAGCCACCTCGGCCCCCGCCGCGCGGTCTTCCTCCGCGCCCGCCCGGCGCCGCCTCCGCCCGCCTGGCCGAGCCAAGGCCGCCGCCGCCCTTCCGCCGCCCTCGCCGAGCGCCACCCCGCCCCTCGCCGCCCGCCGGCACCCCCGCCAACTCCGGCCATCCTCCGGCGAGATTCGCCCGGGTGGATGAGATCCACCCGCCCGGCCAACCAAACGCCTCCCCGCGCCCGAACCGGATCCCTCCGTCCCGCACCTTCCCGTCCCGTTGACTTTTCGGAGGGTAAAATTCCACCAAGTCCCCGAAATTGTTGCATTTTTGTTGCATTTTCATCATGCCATAACTTTTCATCCATAGCTCCGTTTTGTGTGTATAATATGTCAAAATGTTCTTCACGAAGAGTAGAACACTTCATCTCATTGCATCATTTTCATTTGAGCTCATCTTGAAGCCCTAAATGCTGTTGGAAGAGTGCTATGTGATGTTAGTTTCTGTTTCTTAACAGAACATGCACTTTTGTCATTTTTGCCATGATTGATGTGTGCATCCTATGAACTTGAGTCCTACATGTGTTTTGAAATATGCCATGCTATCTTTCCAGGGTTGCTTGCCATGTATTTTTGTGAGTTGTGTAGTGAGTGGATCAAGCTTGTTAAGTAGGGTACTTGCTGTTGCTGTTTTCCTGGCAGATTCTGTTATATTTTGTTGCCATGTTGACTTGATGCTACAGAGAATTCCATGCATGTTTTGAGATACTTCAGTAAGGATGTTTTGAACATATGGTTGTTCTCTATCCATCCATGCCCTTGTTTGCAATTATGGAGTGCCCTAGCTTGAGTCAATCGAGCTCCACTTTTGCTATAAAATGTTTCCTGGCAGGTTGTTTACATGTTATTCAATTTTGCCAAGGTTGTTGTAGTTGATCCGTGTATGCATGCTATGATGTTGTTCTTGCCGTGTATAGCTTCTATGAAATGTCTTCTTTCTGTTGGTTGCCTTGTCATGCCATGTATTGCTCTGTGGTGAGTGGTTCAAGCTCACCAACATGCCTACTTATCGTTGCTCCTGCCATGTATAAATCTGTAATATAACTTGCCATGTTTAGATGGGTGCCATCATATCTTCTGATCCTTTTTGGCTTATGGTCACTAAAGGACTTTTGTTCTATGCTTTGAGTAGATTCATGCCATGCCTTTGTTTGCCATGTTAAGTTCCTGTAGCATGTTGTTTGATAGCTCTAAACATTGCAACCTGATGTTATTTCTGCCAAGTCTGAAACTGTTATTATTTGCAATCTTGCCATGTGTGTTTGAGCATGTTCTATTGATTTCTGGAGATAGCTCAGTGTTCATGTTTTGTAATGCTTTACCTATACATCATGCCCACCCCTTTTGTTACTATGTTGGGGTGCTGTAGCATGTTGTTTTGGTGCTTGCAATATGCCTAGTTGCTGTTTTGGACAGATTGTTGCTATGACTTGTTTCATGTGTATGTGTTGAACCGTTGCTCTGCTTTTGAGTGTGCTCTATATGAAACTTGCTTGATTTTGCATGTAGCTTCATATTATCATGTTGCATCCTTGTTTTGAGAGTGTTTGCTTGATGTTTGTATGCATTTTGCATCAATGCCATGCTTAACTTGTTTTGCTCATATCTTCTAGGCCGTAGCTCCGAATCTAATGAACTTCATATGTAACTTGACTAGAATTTCATGTAGATCATCGTGGTGCATCTTAACTTGCTGTTTAACAACTTGAACATAAGGTTTATTCAGATCTGGACCAATTTCGAAATTTGCATATGAGGACTTACCGAATTGTTATATGTTGTTTCGGCCTCATTTAAACTTGCTTTGATGTGTTGCTCTTGTTTGCATCATCTCTTGCCACGAGTAGCCTCATCTAGATTTGTCATGCATCATGCTTGTTGTGCATCATGTCTTGTTCATGTGTGGTGTGTTTACTATGTTGTGTGCTTCTTCTTGTTAGTTCCTCGCTTCGCTATGCGATCGTGAGGAGTCGTTTCGCCACGCTTGGTTCGGCTTCATCCGCTCGTCTTCTTCATGGACTCGTTCTTCTTCCTTGCGGGATTTCAGGCAAGATGACCACTACCCTGGATCTCACTACTATCATTGCTATGCTAGTTGCTTCGTTCTATCGCTATGCTGCGCTACCTATTACCTGTTATCAAGCCATCCCAAATTGCCATGTCAGCCTCTAACCTTTTGCACCCTTCCTATGCAAACGGTTGATTGGCTATGTTACCGCTTTGCTCAGCCCCTCTTATAGCGTTGCTAGTTGCAGGTGAAGTTGAAGTTTGTTCCTTGTTGGAACATGGAGATGTTGTTCCTTGTTGGAACATGTTTACTTGTTGGGATATCACAATATATCTTATTTAATTAATGCATCTATATATTTGGTAAAGGGTGGAAGGCTCGGCCTTATGACGTAGGTGTTTTGTTCCACTCTTGCCGCCCTAGTTTCCGTCATATCGGTATTATGTTCCCGGATTTTGCGTCCCTAACGCGGTCGGGTGATTTATGGGACCCCCTTGACAGTTCGCTTTGAATAAGACTTTTCCAAAGAAGGCCCAACATTGGTTTTACCATTTGCCTCACCTATGCCCTTTTATTTCCCTTGGGTTTTAGGAGCCGAGGGTCATCTTTATTTTAGCCCCCGGGCCAGTTCTCCTTCGAAAGTGCTTTGGTCCAAACCGAAGCGATGTCCGCGCCCCTGGCAATCAGGGTTTATGCCAACCCGACGTCTGGCTCATCCGGTGTGCCACGAGAACGAGTGCGTCGCGACTCTATCGGGATTTGTCGGCACATCCGGCGGCTTTGCTGGTCTTGTTTTATTGCTTTGTCGAAATGTCTTGTAGCCGGGATTCCGAGATCGATCGGGTCTTCCCGGGAGAAGGAATATCCTTCGTTGATCGCGAGAGCTTATCATGGGCTAAGTTGGGACACCCTGCAGGGTTTGAACTTTCGAAGCCGTGCAGCGGTTATGTGGCAGATGGGAATTTGTTAATGTCCGGTTGTAGAAAACCCGAAGTTGATCTTAATTAAAATACACCAACCGTGTGCGTAATCGTGAGTGTCTCTTTTCGGGGTTGATCGAGAGGAGAACACGGTTTACGGGTTATGTCGGCGTAAGTAGGAGTTCAGGATCACTTCTTGATCATTACTAGTTGACGACCGTTCCTTTGTTTCTCTTCTCGCTCTCATTTGCGTATGTTAGCCACCATATATGCTTAGTCGCTGCTGCAACCTCACCACTTTACCCTTCCTTTCCCATTAAGCTTTGCTAGTCTTGATACCCATGGTAATGGGATTGCTTTGAGTCCTCGTGGCTCCTGATTACTACACCACCGATTGCAGTGTACAGGTTTTGCGATGATCATGAAGCGAGAGCGATGCTTGCTTGTCTTGAGTTCTTCTTACGCTTCTTCTTCGTTCAGGGATAGGTTCCGGTCGGCAGCACTGGGCTAGCGAAGTGGATGTCGTTTGAGTTTCTGTTTATGTTTCATCCGTAGTCGAATGTTGGTCTTGTATATGATGTTGATGTATTCTTGTGGCATTTGTGCCTTATGTATGTATCCCCATCTATTATGTAATGTTGATGTAATGATATCCACCTTGCAAAAGCGTTTCAATATGCGGGTCTATCCTTGGTGGGACCGTCGAGTTCCTTTTGGATAGGGTCGCATATTGGGCGTGACATCACGAGTCCTCGCCAGAGTGACAAAGGGGATAAGGAGTAAAAAGAATTCCTACTCTCCGATATAACTAGACTCAAAATAGTTTTCTTCTAGACTCAACAATGGCAGCGGTTCGATCAATCAAGGGGGCTCCTAAGTTCGGTAAGGCTCTGATACCAACTTGTAGCGCCCAAGATGCGATTCTATACCAATCACGTGATGAATTCATGATTGGGGCACAACCGCATTTCGACCGCCTAGCAAGGTGGATATCATTACAACATACCATGTACTGAATAGATGAGAATACCAGATAAAGGCTTACACTCGCCACAAGCTACAACATGAATACAATAGTACATCAATACATAGCAATCCTCATACATAAGAGCAGGATCCTACTACGGATGAAACCAAACAAAAAAGAAGAACGACATCCACCCTGCTAATCCCAGGCTCCCGACCCGGAACCTATCCCTTGATCAAAGAAGAAGAAGAAGAACTCCAAAAGCAATCAAGCATCGCTCTCACGTTAGATCATCGCATAACCTGTACTTGCAACTGTTGTTGTAGTAATCTGTGAGCCACAAGGACTCGGCAATCCCATTACCATGGGTATCAAGACTAGCAAAGCTTAATGGGTATAGACAGGATAAGTGGTGAGGTTGCAGTAGCACTAAGCATTGTATGGTGGCTAACTTACGAATACAAGAGTAAGGTGAGAAGCTACGCAAACGGTCGCAAACTAGTAATGATCCTGAACTACTTAGGTTCAAACATAACCCCACCGTTTTCTCTTCTCGAACTCACTCGAAAAGAGAAGGTCACGATTACACACGCGGTTGGTGTATTTTATTTCGGATCTGGTGTCAAGTTCTCTACAACCTCAAAAATTCCCATCTTCCACATAACCGCGGGCATGGCTCTCGAAAGTTTAAACCCTGCAGGGCTGTCCCAACTTAGCCCATGACAAGCACACGATCCGCAGCGACAATCCTCCATCGCGGGACACCCCGAGTATTCTCGAAATCCCGGTGCACAAGCTCTTTGAAGAAAGGAAACTATCCCAAGGAGATCTATCAATGAGTCAGATCTGTATCCAGAGCCGTGCGCTCTCTATCTACAGATCATCCGTCTATGCAAAGTGGACGATAGCCGAAATTGAGTTGCCACGAGGCGGCACCGCCAACTGCTAGGTAGGTGGACCAACACTTATGAGGAGCACTGGCCCAGGGGTTGATTAAGAGACCTCGGGTGCTAGCCGGTCCCTATAAAAGTTTTTGTTGTTATTAGGCAAATGTTAAAACCATTGTTGGATCTCCTCGGGAAGGCTTTACTTTAGACAAAGAAACAAGGGGGCGGCCCATAAACCCTGACCGTGTTAGGAACGCAAAATTCAAGGAACATAACACCGGTATGACGGAAACTAGGGCGACAAGAGTGGAAAAAAAAACACCATGCAAAAGGCCGAGCCTTCCACCCTTTACCAAGTATATAGATGCATTAATTAAATAAGAGATATTGTGATATCCCATGATATCCATGTCCCAACATGGAACAACCTGCAACTGACCTGCAACTAGCAACGCTATAAGAGGGGCTGAGCAAAGCGGTAACATAGCCAAACAACGGTTTGCCGGGATGGTGGAAAAGGTTAGAGGCTAACATGGCAAATTGGGAGGCTTGATAAACAAGTGGTAGGTAGCGCGACATAGCAATAGCATCGAGACAACTAGCAAAGCAAAGATAGTAGTGAGATCCAAGGTGACGGTCATCTTGCCTGAAATACCGCTAGGAAGAAGATCGAGTCCATGAAGTAGACGAACCTGTCGGCGTCCTGGGAACGGGGGTCCCCAGACTTGCCTACCTGCGGCCCACGGCGTGGCTCCACTAGCGGCCCTGTACGGCCCATCTTCACCAGCAAACACTCAACACTCTCGCGAGGGGCCAAGCCTCACAAGGGGGACGACGCAAAACCTCCTCGGGGCAGCCTCACCAGGCTGGCTCACGAGGGGCGGAGAGATCAAGGCAAGGGGCACCTCGCGAGGTTCCTATGACATAAGCCATGACGACCGGCGCCAGGCGGGCGCCAGCGGGCGCAGTGTCCTTGTTTCCTCTTGGGTGCTAAAGAGGCAAGCGTAGGCGAGGAGTCCCGAGGCATCAGGCAAAGGTTTCCATATCGGTGCTATAAGACCAAGACCAGCAGGACGGCAGGACGGAGGTCACCGTGGAGCCCAAGATGGCGCCACCACCAGAGCCTTTGGCAGGCGAAGACCACCTTTAGTCAGGCTAACTTGTACTAGTTGTCTCCCTTCGGATTTGGGCGTTGTTGGATCCCTTCCCGCTCAATATTTGGGGAGAGGACCAGGGCCTCTACAAATAGGACTAGCCACCATCGTAGCTAGGGGACGGATCATTCAGATCATCCTCAACCACACAAGCCCACCAAACCCAAGAGCACCTCTCCTTAGGAGGTTGTTCTTCCTTGTAAATGTTCATCCTTAGCCCAAGAGGCAATTGCTACCTCTTGAGCATGCGTTGGTTTTCCCTTGAAGACGAAAGGGTGATGCAACAAAGTAGCGTAAGTATTTCCATCAGTTTCTAAGAACCAAGGTATCAATCCAGTAGGAGGTTACACGCAAATCACCTTGTACCTACACAAACAAATAAGAACTTTGCAACCAATGCGATAAAGGGTTGTCAATCCCTTCACGGCCACTTACAAAAGTGAGATCTGATAGAGATAATAAGATAAATATTTTTGGTATTTTTATGATATAGATTGGAAAGTAAAGATTGCAAAATCAAAGACGGAAGGAATAGTAAATTGATAGGAAAATAATATGATGGAAGATAGACCCGGGGGCAGTAGGTTTCACTAGTGGCTTCTCTCAAGATAGCATAATTTACGGTGGGTGAACGAATTACCGTCGAGCAATTGATAGAAAAGTGCATAATTATGAGAATATCTAGGCATGATCATGTATATAGGCATCACGTCCGCGACAAGTAGACCGAAATGATTCTGCATCTACTACTATTATTCCACACATCGATCGCTATCCAAAGATGCATCTAGAGTATTAAGTTCATAAGAACAGAGTAACACATTAGGCAAGATGACATGATGTAGAGGGATAAACTCAAGTAATATGATATAAACCCCATCTTTTTATCCTCGATGGCAATAATACAATAGGTGCCTTGCTGCCCTAACATCCTGGGAAAGGACACCGCAAGATTGAACACAAAGCTAAGCACTTCTCCCATTGCAAGAAAGATCAATCTAGTAGGCCAAACCAAACTGATAATTCACAGAGACTTGCAAAGATAACAAATCATACATAAAAGAATTCAGAAGATATTCAAATATTGTTCATAGATAATCTTGATCATAAACCCACAATTCATCGGATCTCAACAAACACACCGCAAAAAGAATTACATCGAATAGATCTCCAAGTGAATCGAGGAGAACTTTGTATTGAGATCCAAAGAGAGAGAAGAAGCCATCTAGCTAATGACTATGGACCCGAAGGTCTGTGGTAAACTACTCACACATCATCGGAGAGGCTATGGTGTTGATGTAGAAGCCCTCCATGATCGATTCCCCCTCTGGTGGAGCGCCGAAAAAGGCCCCAAGATGGGATCTCACGGGTACAGAAGGTTGCTGCAGTGTAAATTGGGTTTCGTGGTGCTCTTGGATGTTTTGGGGTATATGGGTATATATAGGAGGAAGAAGTAGGTCGGTGGAGCTGCGAGGGGCCCAAGAGGGTGGGGCGTGCCCAGGGGGCAGGCGCGCCTCCCTGCCTCATGGCCTCCTCGCTTCTTTCTTGACATCCACTCCAAGTCCCCTGGATCACGTTTGTTCCAAAAATAACTCTCCCGAAGGTTTCATTCCGTTTTGACCCCGTTTGATATTCCTTTTCTGCGAAACACTGAAATAGGCAAAAAAATGGCAATTTGCGTTGGGCCTTCAGTTAATAGGTTAGTCCCAAAAATAATATAAAAGTGCTTAGTAAAGCCCATTAAACATCCAAAACAGATAATATAATAGCATGGAACAATAAAAAATTATAGATACGTTGGAGACGTATCAGCAATCCACCACACCACACTGGAGTAAGGTATTACACCACATCGGTGGCCCGAACCAGTATAAACTCTTGTGTCTCTCGTTCTTTGGGTTCGTTGTCGGTGTGGGACGACACCTATGGGATCACAAGAATCCCTACTACGGTTGCCGAGGCGCAGGGTGGTGAGAAGAGCAGGATTAGTAATCAGCACAAGGATCGTTTACCCAGGTTCAGGCCGCGAGGATGCGTAATACCCTAGTCCTGCTTTGGTGGTTGTATTTCAGAGAGTTCTTGAGCTCTCGAACTAGCTATGGTGGGTGCGTGGTTTCAAAAGGACGAATCCTTCTCCAGTATGCCATGGGCCTTCTTTTATAGTCGAAAGGGGCTGCCACAGTGGCACACAGGAGGTGGAAAGGCGCACAATGCTACGAGCTTATCGTTCGTATTACAGGACAAGACGCATTTAATTTGCCGCCGAGGTGTCCCCTAGCTCTATCGGGGACGGGAGCGAGGCCCGTCCTGTCCGTCGCCGCTCCTCCTTGCTTCGACACGCGCCCTGGCCAGCGATGCGTGCGGCGCCATGTAGGCAGGCAGGCAGCTGAGGTGGCGCGGTGGTAGGGTCTTCACGAAGATCTGCATGCCGCCACGCAGGCGCTTGCTGAGTTGGCCTGGAAGCTGCATGTTGCCATGCAGGTGCCTGCCCAGCTGGTTGGGCTGGCAGCTGCATGCGAACGGCGGTGGAGACTTGGCTGGTGCGGGCCTGGAAGTGGCCCTGCTAGCGTCCTTGGTGAGGGCCTTGCCGGGTGGCCCGGCAAGGGTCTTGCCATGGCGCGTTGTTGTCCCCGGCAAGGATCTTCCGGGGGTCTTGTGGCTCTCCTCGGCAAGGATCTTGCCGAGGACCATTGTCTTTTAATCCTCATCTGATCTTGAATATTCCTTGGTCTTGACAAAGATATGCATGCCACCATGGAGGTGCCTCCCGAGCCCTAGTTCCAACGTGGTTGGTTGAGTTGGAACTCGTGGGCTCGAGGGTGGCTCACTCCGCTGGTGTGGGCGAGCCGCCACGGCAAGGGTCTTGTCGGGGCTGTTGAGTTTGCCCCGGCAAGCCTGCTTCGTCCTTCTGCTTCTTTGTGTTCTTGGCCTTGGCGTTGCCTTGGCTGTCTTGGGCTTCGGTTTTACCTCGGTTCACCTCCCCTGTCCTGCTTGGTGCAGCCGTGGGCGTGGCTCCGACTGTCCGTGCACAGGGAAACGGGTACAAAGGTGCGCCCCTTCTTTTGTACACCAACAGGAGCCCCCGGGCCTGGGCCACACATAAGCGCGGCACGTTGTTGGGCCAGGCCCAAAACGGTGCGCGGGCAGGCGGGGCGGTTTTTACCGCGGTAAAACTTTTCACGCGCTGCGCTTTCCACGACCCGCGTTGAATGCGCGACGTGGAGGGGTGCGCGTGATGTGGGCGGCATGCGTGGTGCGGTTTCCGCAAGCATGCGTCATGTCGCGATACAGGGGCGGCTCGCGCCTTCCCCATGAAGAGGGAGAGGCATAAAGGCGCGGCCCATTTACTGAATGGGGCCGGGTCGCGGTCTCCAAGGGGTCCACACCCCACGATCACGGGGTGGGGAGAGGTCGCTTCACCCGTCCCCTCGGTTCTGCACGTCCGACGCGCGTCCTCCATGCGCTTGGGGTGGCAAGCGGTGGAGACAAGAAACCGGGCCGTCGCTGGTTGGGGCAGCGGGTCGGTCTCGATTCCTTGTGCCTCTGGTGGCTGGATTGGCTGAGCGGGGCGGCTGTAACACCCACAATGCGGCTATATCTCCCACGTGACGAGGCACGACTTAGAGGCATAACCAAATGGTGGTTTATTCGCAAGTGGGGTAATCTTCACACAATCCCATGTACTGAATAAGAAAGGGATAAAGAGAGTTGGCTTACAATCGCCACTTCACACAATAAATTAATAAATTCATACATCATTCAATGTACACACACAGACCGACTACGGTCAAATCCAAATGCTAGATCCCCGATTGTCCCAACTGGGCTCCACTACTGATCAACAGGAAAAGAAACATAATAGCGACCCAAGTCTTCATCGAACTCCCACTTGAGTTCGGTAGCATCGCTTGCACTGTTATCGTCGGCACCTGCAACTGTTTTGGTAGAATATGTGAGTCACGAGGACTCAGCAATCTCACTCCCGCGAGATCAAGACTATTTAAGCTTATGGGCAGGAAAGGGGTAATGAGGTAGAGCTGCAGCAGGCACTAAGCAAATATGGTGACTAATATACGCAAATAAGAGCGAGAAGAGAAGCAACGCAATGGTCGAGAAGCTAGAAGTGATCAAGAAGTGATCCTGAAGCTACTTACGTTCATACATAACCCAAACCGTGTTCACTTCCCGGACTCCGCCGAAAAGAGACCATCACGGCTACACACGCGGTTGATGTATTTTAATTAAGTCAAGTGTCAAGTTCTCTACAACCGGACATTAACAAATTCCCATCTGCCACATAACCGTTGGCACGACTCTCGAAAGTTTATACCCTGCAGGGGTGTCCAACTTAGCCCATCAACCTCTCACGGTCAATGAAAGATATTCCTTTTCCCGGGAAGACCCGATCAGTCTCGGAATCCCGGTTACAAGACATTTCGACAATGGTAAAACAAGACCAGCAAGACCACCCGACTGTGCCGACAAATCCCGATAGGAGCTGCACATATCTCGTTCTCAGGGCACACCGGATGAGCAAAGCGTACAGGTACAACGTAACCCAAGTTGCCAAGGAACGGTCCCGCACAGTGCTCTAGTTTGGACCAACACTCAGAGGAGCACTGGCCCGGGGGGTTAAAATAAAGATGACCCTCGAGAGCGCGACTCCCAAGGGAAAAAGGCTTAGGTGGCAAATGTTAAAACCAAGGTTAGGCCTTGCTGGAGGAGTTTTATTCAAAGGGAACTGTCAAGGCGTTACCATAACACCCAACCGCGTAAGGAACGCAAAATCAAGGAACATAACATCGGTATGAAAGAAACTAGGGCGGCAAGAGTGGAACAAAACACCAGGCATAAGGCTGAGCCTTCCACCCTTTACCAAGTATATATATGCATTAATTAAAATAAGAGATATTGTGATATCCCAACATATCCATGTTCCAACATGGAACAAACTTCAGCTTCACCTGCAACTAGCAACGCTATAAGAAGGGCTGAGCAAAAACGGTAACTTAGCCAAACAACGGTTTGCTAGAAAAGGATGGTTAGAGGCTTGACATGGCAATATGGGAGGCATGATATAGCAAGTGGTAGGTAGCGCGGCATAGCAATAGAGCAAACAACTAGCAAGCAAAGATAGAAATGATTTCGAGGCTATGGTCATCTTGCCTGAAATTCGGCTAGGAAGAAGATCAAGTCCATGAAGAAGACAAACAGACGTAGTCGAACGAACCCTCACAACTCCGGAAAGAAACTGAAGCTAACGAGAGAAGCAAACCGAAAAGAAGCAAACAAAATGGTAAACACACAATCATAAACATGGCATGATGCACAATCAAGTATGATGCATGTCCGGTTTAAATGAGGCATGGCATGGCAAAATGCAACAAACAATACTACAAATTAAGTGGAGCTCAATATGCAACGAGTTGCATATTGACAAAACACCACATCAATTATTTAGTTCTCTCCCGTTTATGTACCCAACAAAATTAACTGTGGTTAAGCATGGCAAGAGGTGAAGCATAATAAAACTATCTATTTAGGCAAGTTTAAAAGAGGCCGGAAATAAAAAAATAAGAATTCCGGAAAATCCCCATATGTCATTTAGCAATTTAAAGCAAACAACAAATTTACATTTTAAATGTTGTTATCATGATGCGGATGACATAAACAAGTTTATGCATTATTAAGAAAACGTTGACATGAGCAAGATATGAAGGATTTGTCACCGTGGCGGAACGAAAGGGTGCCACGGCGGTGAAACGGAAATGGTGCCACGGCAACATCCCGGTTCCGGCAACTCGATTGAGATGCTGGTGCAAAGGAACAAGTGTGGGTGCGCGAAACATGCAAGAGATGGTGGGGTGATCCTGGTTACCGGGTTCCCACGGGTCGACGCATGGCAAACGAGGAGGAACGTGCAATGACAACTCAGACACGGTGCAAACACGGGCATCTCATACCACACACATGCATTCGTTCCACGGACGTCGTCTCGGGGTTTTACCTTCGAAGCGTGCCTTTTCGGAGCGGATCAGGTTCGATGGTAGTGGAAGTAGTCGTTCTCACGACGGTAGTGGAAGTAGTCATTCTCGTGACGGTAGTGGAAGTAGTGGTACACGATGACGATAGTGGTACATCTTGTAGTGGAACTTGGGCGTAGTGGTACACGTTTCGTAGAGGAACTTGACGAACCCAACATCTACGGGGCGACGGTAGTGGTACACTGTCATCGTGGTACTTGGCATCACATCGTGTCGTACACATTTCGTAGATGTTCATGTCGCCAGTAGAGGTACTTGGTGAAATCCAAGGGATCCGTAGTTGTACATGGTCTTCGCGTTGTAGTCTGACTTGGCGATTCCAAAACGTTCACCGGTAGTGGAACTTGGCGGTCTCGACGGTCGTCATGGTACTTGTCAATCCGCGTAGTCGATCTCGGGGTCTTGCCTATTCATCGTGGACAAAGTTGCGTCCAGCAACAACAGGATCCAGAGGTGCAGAGGCAAGGAGGAGGCCAACGACGAGGCTCTCGGCAGCGAGGGCCAGCAGCAGAGCCACAGCCGCGGAGTGAGTGAGAATAGCGGCGGCAGCTAGAACTTGGCACGCGGGCGAGGGGCTTGGCACACGGAGGAGGCCAGCGGGAGGAAGAGCATCTCAGGCGCGCTCGGGGTTGAGCTCGCGTGCGAGGGAGACGGGGCACGGCGGAGGACCATGGCGGCGGGGAGACGAAGTGGTCGCTGCGACCTTGGTGCGACGAAGGTGGAGCAGAGCAGGCGGAGGCGTCTAGCGGGACCTTGGGCGCTCGAGCAGAGGAGGCAGCGCCTCGCGTGCAGCAAGGGCGCAGCGGCGCGGCGCCGGAGCATGGGCTCGCCGACCAGAGTGGCAGCGGGGCCTCGGGGCTACGCGAGGAGAAGCAGAAGGACGGGGAGGCCGGCGAGGCTTTTCCTGATCGGGAAGAGGATGGAGGGGAACGGGCTCCTCTCGTCCCTGTGTCTCGCGTGAGTGGCGGCGCGAGGAAGCGTGAGTGGCGGCGCGAGGAAGAGAGAGGGGATCGAGGGATTTGGGGGGGGGGTGGATCGGGCAAGGGAGCGGCTAGGGTTAGAGCTGGTGGGGATGCCGGCTGGGCTTTGGGCTTAGAGGCCGCTCTCTTCTCTCTCTCACTCTAAGGAAAATAAAAAAACAGAGATAAGAAAGAAAAGAAAGGGAGGTTAGCGGAAGAAGTTGGACACGCGGATAATTTTCCCGGACTCACAAAAATGTGCTTGTTCCGAGAAAATAGAAAAGTCCATGATTGAAAGATTTAAATTCAAACTCATTTGATTTAAATTCAAATGATTTGAATAGGAAGTGAGGGTTGGGAAGGTCCAAAAATGTTCGGATTTTTGGTGGAGCTCCGGAATATGATGAAAGAATATATGGCAAGGTTGGAGACCAAGAATTAAGATAACAAAGGCATTGGGATAATTTGCAAGTGTGTTATGGTGATTTCCAAATTAAAGAAATATTTAATATAGCTCCCTAATATTGGGAGGATATATGTTATAAAGAGAAATCACCATGTGCATTTCCCTCGATTTAAATGGATCGAAGATCCATACAATTTATTTATGTGAGTTTTAGTTGGTATGTGAAATTGATGGCATGATGACATGATGCAATGCAAAAATAAAAAAGCAAGCACAAAAGAAACACACGGTGATCACGAAAATATGGAAGTCTTCTGAAGTGTCGGTCTCGGGGCGTTACAACACTCCTCCACTTATAAGAGATCTCGTCCCGAGATCTAAGGATGGCGCCGGAGAGAAACGGAAGAGGAAGAGGTAAAACAAAGTTGCTTCTTTGATAAACGAGTGAAACCATGAACCTTGAGAGGTTGAACAAATTGAAAGAAGAATACAATGGAGATGAACGAGATTGCAAACACTGTGTTAGCAGAGAAGAACAAAGAACATGATGAGAACCAAGAGCTTAGGGGACAAGATAGATTTTGAAGCCACTCCGGTTAAAACAAGATAGAGTAAGATTAAGAATGATATAATTTGGACAATACTCCGACTGAAAATGGAAGGAATTAACAGGAACTTGAGAAGATGGGATGATACTTGATGAAATCAACAACACACTGCCTCCGGAACTATTGAAAAATGGCACAAGGGGTAAGAAAGATTTCAGAAAGCACTCCGGTTGAGAAGGGGGGCAAAACTTGATTAGATGAGAGAACTTGAATCAGAGCACAACACTGCTTTTAATGGATACGCAAGGAAAAGAGCATGATCTTGACAAAACGAGACGATGGGTCGAAGAGAGCGACAACACAATGCCTTCGGAAGAAATTAAAGAATGGAATGGGATGAACGGAGGGAAACAAGATCTTGAAAGAGCACGCTTACAGGAAAGGCTAGAGTGGAGTTGTTGGATTATCAACAACGAAAGGATAAGCTTGTAGTGGACTTATGGAAACATCTCAACATTATGAGGTGACAAACGGCCACTAAAGGAAGCCATTGATTTGAGTGAGAGCACCAAGGCGACGAAAAACTTCTTTCACCAAGAGGATAGGAGAAAACCTGGATCATTGATAAGCACCATAATAGCAACATTCCTTAGGGAAGGCTTTAGGTGAAACGTGACACAAGATAAATCCAACGAAGAGATTGGTGGATTTAAAATATCTCATTCTTGACAACATGTGAATCATGAAACGCGAACTCAAATTGTCAAGAATGACATAACACCACCTCAAATGATAAGGTAGAACGAATTGCACTTTGGAATGCAGGAAGAAGAATATTTGAGCTCTTCCAACAAGAATCTTGAGAACACTTCGAGAATGAATTAAATCCTTGATGAACCACCATGAAGAAACTCCATGAAGAACTCCGTAAAAAGGATGATAGAAAGAAAGAGAAGTTGAAAACACAAGGTGAAGCCTTGCACTGATAAGATGAAGCTTTGAAATGATATAACCGAGAAAACTTGGAACTCCGGAAAGAAAGATGAACAATTGAAATCAAGAATTTTGATGAACCTCCGGAATAAGGAATTGAATTTACTCGACGAAACAAGAATAAGAATTACATTATGCTCATCCTTCACCAATGAAATTGATGACAAGCAATGTATTTGGCATACTACTTATTCTCGTAGAAAGGATTAAGATAGATATGGCGCAAACTTGGGAAGCTCTTCAATGAACCACCGGTAGCATTGGAAAGAACGAATGAATCTATATGATAACGAAGGAAGAGAACTCTTGAACGAACCACCATAAGAATTGAAAATGAACGAAGAAAAGATAAAGAAACACCGGGAAGAATTAGAAAATGAACGAAGATACTTGAGAGAATTTAGATACAAGTGAACACAGAGATCCCGAGCTGATTAGATAATACTTGAATGATGCACCGATATGATTTGGAGAACAAGAGCTGAAAGCTTGAATGAATAATTCTGAGATGATGGGCTTCGGAGAATCAAACTGAAAAGACTCCTAAAATGCTCCGGATGGGTGAAAAGAATTCTCACAATCAAAAACAATTATGAGAGGATGGCATCAAGCTAGAACCATGAATCTTGAAGAGAGTGGACTAAGATTTAAGAGAAACTCTTCTTCGGTCTTCAAATGTTGAGAATGACGATGAGAAACACCACCATGAATTGTTGAGGCACTCCGGAATGAAAATTGGAAAGGTTGAACCAACGATGAAAAGAATTTGAAAGATCTTGGAGAAAGACATATGACTAATGATAACCCATTCTTACATCAAACTTTGAAAAGAATTTTAGAAGCTCCGGGAAAATTAGAAGAGTCAGGTAAGATCCTGGGAAAAGACCTGTGGGTTAGGGCCCACTCAAAAGAACCACCGTTGAACGATTGCTTGAAAAGAGAGATTGCACTGGTTGAATTAAATGGCTTGAATGAGATAGCATCCTCAAAAGAACTTGAGTGAATTGAGAATGGAAACTTGAATCTTCTGAGATATCTTCAGCACTCCGGAACAATTGAATAGCGAGAAGTGGATGATCAAGAGGTGCACCGGTACGAGAAAAACATTTGAAACGAGGAAAAGATATGATCGACAAAGCTTGAATTTAATCCACTGGAAAAGAAAGAGAATGAATAATGATGAAGTTAAGGCTCCGTTAGTATCTTCCTGAGAATCACCAGATAAGAACATTGACGGAAAAGAATGGAGAGACTTCACATGAATAAAATGGATACTTGATTAAGAATATGAGTCCTTGAAGAAAAAGGGTGGGAGGGCGGGAAAAACAAAGGCAACTTGGGACGGATGAAACAAACACCGTTGGGAAAACTTAGAATTGATCTTGCGGATGTGGAAGGGGTCGGCTTAACTTGAAGAGAAGCACACCGGTTGAAAAGGATTGACATGACAATCTTGATGAACAAGAAGGATTAGCATCCACATAAAAATATGAGAACACCGCTTAGAATAAGGTATGGAATCAACACTTGGCATTGAAGCAACTCGAATACCACAAAACAAAACAAAAACAAAGGATTTGGCTTGCAGAATAAGCCGGAAACAAACATATGATAGATCCCATATCGTATCATGTGTGTGTTGGAAAGATA
The DNA here is from genome assembly GCA_021605145.1 of Aegilops bicornis. Lineage (NCBI taxonomy): Eukaryota > Viridiplantae > Streptophyta > Magnoliopsida > Poales > Poaceae > Aegilops > Aegilops bicornis. Next base: position 347,031,873 of record CM038670.1, read on the forward strand.
TCCTACGAGATACTTGAATTCCCACTTATAAACTCCCGAAACTTTCTGGTTATTCAATCAGGTGTTGGGGATACAGGGGACGCAATATATCTCACCAAAACTAACAATACCTAGATCCAGCTGTATCCATCCGTCAACACATAACCAAGAAAACTCCAGAAATCGTGTACCTCAACCTTCGAAAAGCATCCGTTATACGAGTTATGGCAATACTCCCAAACTCCCGCCCCAGTACCGGGTGGCGTCGCGGTGATCTCACCAAAAACTGCATAAAAGAGATTTTCGATGTCGGCGAAACTCAGGTATTCTAGAACTGCAACGATAAAATTGTGACGACAACACCTCGGAGCTCAACTCCCCGGGACACTGCCACAACCCCTAAATGTCAGGAGGCACCAAGAACAATGTTCTCGTCACAAGACTATCGGAACGATTCCAAGATACTCACGTGATCCTAAAAAAATCATGAAATTTGAGGAGAGGAAAGTCAAAACATAAACGTCAGGAGGCCTCACCAGAGCGACAAAGGGACTGAGGAGTAAAAAGAATCCTACTCTCCGATATATATAATCCTAAGACCCAAAACATTTTTTTTCTAGACTCAACAACGTCAGCGATTCGATCAAGCAGGGGGCTCCTAAGTCGGAGATGGCTCTGATTACCAACTTGTAACACCCACAATGCGGCTATATCTCCCACGTGACGAGGCACGACTTAGAGGCATAACCGCATGGTGGTTTAGTCGCAAGTGGGGTAACCTTCACACAATCCCATGTACTGAATAAGAAAGGGATAAAGAGAGTTGTCTTACAATCGCCACTTCACACAATACATTAATAAATTCATACATCATTCAAAATACACACATAGACCGACTACGGTCAAATCCAAATGAAAAGAAGATAACCCCAAATACTAGATCCCCGATTGTCCCAACTGGGCTCCACTACTGATCAACAGGAAAAGAAACATAATAGCGACCCAAGTCTTCATCGAACTCCCACTTGAGTTCGGTAGCATCGCCTGCACTGTTATCGTCGGCACCTGCAACTGTTTTGGTAGAATCTGTGAGTCACGAGGACTCAGCAATCTCACTCCCGCGAGATCAAGACTATTTAAGCTTATGGGCAGGAAAGGGGTAATGAGGTGGAGCTGCAGCAGGCACTAATAAAATATGGTGGCTAACATACGCAAAATAAGAGCGAGAAGAGAAGCAACACAACGGTCGAGAAGCTAGAAGTGATCAAGAAGTGATCCTGAAGCTACTTACGTTCATACATAACCCAAACCGTGTTCACTTCCCGGACTCCGCCGAAAAGAGACCATCACGGCTACACACGCGGTTGATGTATTTTAATTAAGTCAAGTGTCAAGTTTTGTACACCGGACATTAACAAATTCCCATCTGCCACATAACCGCGGGCACGACTCTCGAAAGTTTATACCCCGCAGGGGTGTCCCAACTTAGCCCATCACAAGCTCTCACGGTCAACGAAGGATATTTCTTCTCCCGGGAAGACCCGACCAGTCTCGGAATCCCGGTTACAAGACATTTCGACAATGGTAAAACAAGACCAGCAAGACCACCCGACTGTGCCGACAAATCCCGATAGGAGCTGCACATATCTCGTTCTCAGGGCACACCGGATGAGCGAAGCGTACAGGTACCAACGTAACCCAAGTTGCCAAGGGACGGTCCCGCACGGTGCTCTAGTTTGGACCAACACTCAGAGGAGCACTGGCCCGGAGGGGTGAAAATAAAGATGACCCTCAAGAGCGCGACTCCCAAGGGAAAAAGGCTTAGGTGGCAAATGTTAAAACCAAGGTTGGGCCTTGCTGGAGGAGTTTTATTCAAAGCGAACTGTCAAGGGGTTCCCATAACACCCAACCGCGTAAGGAACGCAAAATCAAGGAACATAACACCGGTATGACAGAAACTAGGGCGGCAAGAGTGGAACAAAACACCAGGCATAAGGCCGAGCCTTCCACCCTTTACCAAGTATATAGGTGCATTAATTAAAATAAGAGATAGTGTGATATCCCAACATATCCATGTTCCAACATGGAACAAACTTCAGCTTCACCTGCAACTAGCAACGCTATAAGAAGGGCTGAGCAAAAGAGGTAACTTAGCCAAACAACGGTTCGCTAGGAAAGGATGGTTAGAGGCTTGACATGGCAATATGGGAGGCATGATATAGCAAGTGGTAGGTAGCGCGGCATAGCAATAGAGCGAACAACTAGCAAGCAAAGATAGAAGTGATTTCGAGGATATGGTCATCTTGCCTGAAATTCCGCTAGGAAGAAGATCAAGTCCATGAAGAAGACAAATGTACGTAGTCGAACGAACCCTCACAACTCCGGAACGAACTAAACAACATGGTAAACACACAATCATAAACATGGCATGATTCACAATCAAGTATGATGCATGTCCGGTTTAAATGAGGCATGGCATGGCAAAATGCAACAAACAATACTACAAATTAAGTGGAGATCAATAAGCAACGAGTTGCATATTGACAAAACACCACATCAATTATTTAGTTCTCTCCCGTTTATGTACCCAACAAAATTAACTATGGTTAAGCATGGCAAGAGGTGAAGCATAATAAAAATATCTATTTAGGCAAGTTTAAAAGAGGCCGAAAATAACAAATAACAATTCTGGAAAATCCCCATATGTCATTTAGCAATTTAAAGCAAACAACAAATTTACATTTTAAATGTTGTTATCATGGTGCGGATGACATAAACAAGTTTATGCATTATTATGAAAACTTTGACATGAGCAAGATATGAAGCATTTGTCACTGTGGCGGAACGAAAGGGTTCCACGGCGGTGAAACGGAAATGGTGCCACGGCAACATCCCGGTTCCGGCAACTCGATTGAGATGCTGGTGCAAAGGAACAAGTGTGGGTGCGCGAAACGTGCAAGAGATGGTGGGGTGATCCTGGTTACCGGGTTCCCACGGGCCGACGCATGCCAAACGAGGAGGAACGTGCAATGACAACTCAGAGACGCTGCAAGCACGGACATCTCATACCACACGCATGCATTCGTTCCACGGACGTCGTTTCGGGGTTATACCTTCAAAGCGTGCCTTTTCGGAGCGGATCGGGTTCGACGGTAGTGGAAGTAGTCGTTCTCGCGACGGTAGTGGAAGTAGTGGTACACGATGACGATAGTGGCACATCTTGTAGTGGAACTTGGGCGTAGTGGTACACGTTTCATAGAGGAACTTGACGAACCCAACATCTACGGGGCGACGGTAGTGGTACATGGTGTCGTGGTACTTGGCATCACATCGTGTAGTCGTACACATTTCATAGATGTTCATGTCGCCAGTAGAGGTACTTGGTGAAATCCACGGGATCCATAGTTGTACATGGTCTTCGCATTGTAGTCTGACTTGGCGATTCCAAAACGTTCACCGGTAGTGGAACTAGGCGGCCTCGACGGTCGTCGTGGTACTTTTCAGTCCGCGAAGTCGATCTCGGGGTCTTGCCTATTCATCGTGGACAAAGTTGTGTCCAGCAACAACAGGATCCAGAGGTGCGGAGGCAAGGAGGAGGCCAACGACGAGGCTCTCGGCAGCGAGGGCCAGCAGCAGAGCCACAGACGCGGAGTGAGTGAGAATAGCGGCGACAGCGAGAACTTGGCACGTGGGCGAGGGACTTGGCGCATGGAGGAGGCCAGCGGGAGGAAGAGCATCTCAGGCGCGCTCGGGGTTGAGCTCGCGTGCGAGGAAGACGGGACACGGCGGAGGACCATGGCGGCGGGGAGACTCAGGAGACGACAGGGAGACGAAGTGGTCGCTGCGACCTTGGCGCGACGAAGATGGAGCAGAGGAGGGGCGGAGCAGAGCAGGCGCTGGCGGAGGTGTCTCGCGGGACCTCGGGCGCTCTTGCAGAGGAGGCAGCGCCTCGCGTGCAGCAAGGGTGCAGTGGCGCGGCACCGGAGCATGGGCTCGCCGACCAGAGTGGCAGCGGGGCCTCGGGGCGACGCGAGGAGAAGCAGAAGGACGGGGAGGCCGGCGAGGCTTTTCCTGATCGGGAAGTGGATGGAGGGGATCGGGCTCCTCTCGTCCCTGTGTCTCGCGTGAGTGGCGGCGCGAGGAAGAGAGAGGGGATCGAGGGAAGAGGGGGTGGATCGGGCAAGGGAGCGGTTAGGGTTAGAGCTGGTGGGGATGCCGGCTAGGCTTTGGGCTTAGAGGCCGGCTGGGCTGCAGGCTCTTGTCGGCGTTCTGGGAACGGGGGTCCCTAGACTTGCCTGCCTGCGGCCTGCGGCGTGGCTCAAAGGGGGGCCCAACATGGTCCATCTTCATTAACACGAGCTCAAGACCCTCGCGAGGGGCCAAGCCTCGCGGGGCGGACGACAGGGAGCTTCCTCAGGCACGGCCTCATCAGGCTGGCTCGCGAGGAGGCGGAGAGATCAAGGCGGGGTACCTCATGAGGTGCCCATGACGCAAGCCATGACGACCAAGGGCGCCAAGCGGGCGCCAGCCCGCGCAGTGTCCTCCTTTCCTCTTTTGTGCAAAAGGAGCAAGCGCAGGCGAGAGCATCAAGCAAAGGCGTCCATTTCGGTGCAACAAGACCAAGACCAGTCCAACGGCAGGAAGGAAGTCATTTGGGAGCCCAAGCCGGCGTCACCACCAGAGCCTTTGACAGGCGAGGACCAACTTTAGTCAGGATAAGTGTACCAGATGTTCCCCTTCAAAATGGCCAATTGTTGGCGCCCTTCCTGCTCAATATTTGGGAAGAGGCCCAGGGCCCTTGCCTATAAATAGGACTAGCCACCCACAAGGCATGGGGACCGGATTGGCAATCTGAAATCAGCATAGAGAGAGAGAAGGCGACTGAACTCCCCCAAGCAGTTCATCGCCCTGGCCAAGAACAGACCCTCGCGAGGCTGTTCTTCCTTGTATTGTTCATCACCATCACCCCAAGAGGCAATCCACCACACCACAAACTAGAGTAGGGTATTACACCACAACGGTGGCCCGAACTAGTATAAACCTTGTGTCTCTTGCGTTGTTCCTTTTGTAGCTTAGATCTTAGCGAGGCGGCGGGGTACAGGTAGGTAGAGGGCAGATTTCCGCGCGCACCCCAGTGTTCGAACCTCAAGGGTCTGCCGGAACCCGAAATCCGACATTTGGCGCGCCACGTAGGGGTGCGCCGGGATCCACCTCCTGCCACTTCGTGTCCCGTCGCATCGTCCTCATCATGTCTGGTGACCAGGCGGGCAACCCCGGTCCCTGGGCGGCTTGGCCCGCCCACGCAGAGCCGCTCGCCTCGGGCGACCCCATGTCCCAGGCAGCTCGCGGTCCGCAGGGCGCTGCGGGCCGCGGGCGGCGCGGACAGGCTTCGTCAACTCTCACGCTGCGGCAGGCGCAGTCGGCAGCGAGGGCCTCCAACCACGCCGCGACGTCGTACACCCGCCGGGAGCAGGCGAACTCGAGGGCCGTGCTCACGGTGGCCCAGGAGCTACTGCAGTGCAGGCTGCAGGAAGGCGGCCGCGACATGCTGCTAGAGCGGGTGGCAGAGCTCCTGGGCTTTGCCGCCTCGGGGGCTCACCCTTTCTGCACCCAGCTCCCACCTCAGGCTCAGGGCGGCCCGTGCGGGGGCTCCACACGCGGTCACTGGCCCCAAGGCTACTCCAACGCCAGCGAAGCTATCAGCACCGGGCCAGCGGCAGCGCTGCCTCCGCTCCCCGCTAGCGAAGAAGGACTCGTCGCGACCCACGGCCCCAGTGGGCCGCCGCGCTACCACCCCCAGGTGGGCACTTCGAGCAGAACCGCATGGCAGGCGGAGCACTATGGCGCGGCCTTTGGGATGACGGCCCCAGAAGAATACGTGCCCCACATGATGGACCAAGGGCACCAGCACGAAGGCGAACAAGGCTCGCTCCTCAGCCCAGGCTGGGGGGACGAGGCGACAGAAGCTGAGCTCTTCCAAGAGCCCCGTGAAGGCCCCACCGGCCACGCTGGAAGCGACGATTATCGGGTACCACTAATTCCTCAGGAGCAGGCATACGTTAATCATGAACCGCAGGAGGTGCAGGTCGCCACGGCGAGCGGCTGCCCCTTCTCCTGCAGTCTCCTAACCCTCAGGAGGAGGGCGTCGGGGGCTGCAGGAGAGGAGCCGAGATCCGGCATCACCACCGCGGCGTTTGGAGCAAGGCGTTCTCAGGAGGTAGGCCCTCTGCTGGGGAGGTGCCTTAGGGCCTGCCCCTGGCGGAGGATCCGTGGTCGCTGGGGGAACTGCTGGCGACCGCTCTACCCCATCGGCGGCGTCCTGGTTTCCAGTCGTCGTTGATGTCACTAGAGTGCGGCGCAAGGCGGGGCCCTCGTCTGGTGATATGAAGCAAGGCCGGTACCTATGAAGAAGGCCTAGTGCCTGTGAAGCTCGCCGCCCCGTGACACTTTCACGTAATAATGAGTGGGGCTGTATACTCCCCGGAGTCTCAGGGGTGCCGGCCTCAGGCCCTGGGGCCCCCTCCCACGCCCAGTGGCAGCACTTAGCTCCGCGCTGGTGAGAAGACGTCCAAGACTAGACTAGGTGCCGGACGCGGCCTTTTTGTTTTCTTTCATTGCTTTTCCCTTTGGTTGTCACTTTCCCGCTGGATTTAAGTTGGATTTGAATTTAAGATTTGCGTGTTTGGGGAAGGGGTGCTTGCTCGAGCAATCTCTCGCTCCAGCTACCGCTTTGCCTCAGCTGCCCCCCTCGCGAGCCCCTCGCGAGCCGGGTTGGGCCTAGCTTGCGCGCAGCCCAGACTGCCGCCGCCGCATCCTCTCAGGAGGTTTTTACTGCAGATCCTACGGGTTCGATCAGGAGGCACTTGAGACGCCACAACCCTCCACAGGCTATCTCAGGGCCCGCACGGGACAAAGGTAAACTAGCCAGCCACTTGGCGCAGGCATACGGGTGATATGGCGTCAACTAATACACAGAACACAAGTTTTACATGAGGGGCTCCCCCTCCCAAAATGCTCTCACAGCCGTCAGGGCAAAACCTGAGTTCTAATCATGCAGGGTAAGGAAACAGAGGAGCGATGATCGGTCGGATAAATCCCCAATGCATCCTCGTGAGGCACCTCCTGAATTGTCACTGGCGTCGCTGGCCTCGCCGTCGCTCTCTGCACCGCCACCAGCGGCGTCAGGGCCGTTCACCACGCCGCCTTCATCAGCAGCCACGATCACGCCATCGTTATCTGAAGCGAGGGCCCTGACGAGGGCATCCATGTTGTCCTCCACCCGGTCGCCCGGTCGTCCACGATGGCACGAAGTCTTTGAAAGCGATAACGGCGTCGAAGTCGAAGTGGGGTCCATATTCGGAGATGGCTGAAGACACGAGAAAAGGCACGCCCGAAAGGGGCGCGACTCCTCCTCCACCAACCTCGTCGGCCTCGACCGATCAAGGCCCACCGAGTCACCACGTCGGTGAAGAACTGAAGGTTGCCGGCGTAGTTAATTGCGTGCGGCTCGCCAACAGCCACCTCGCAGATGTTACCCAAGGCTGTGTTGGTTCTCTTCCAGAGCGTGGTGAGCATGGGGCCGTGCTCATGCTCCAGAACCCGCCGCTGGCGCATCTCGTCCGCATTCTATCGCGCGACAGCCTCAGCCTCGTCCACCCGTTGGCGAAGAAGAAGCACCTCGGCACGGGAGGTAGTTAACTCCTCCTGCGCCACCTGAAAGGCGGCCCGAAAAGCGTCGGCCGGCCGCGTCGCTTCCTCCTGCTTGGCCCTCAAGGCAGCGGTCCTGCCCTCGGCCTCAGCCCGGATCAACCCCAGCCTTTCCTCGAACTCGCGCTCGAGGTTCAAGCGCGCCGTCGCCACCCGACCTCCTCCAGGACACGGGCCTCCCGCGCAGCGGCATCATCCTCCGCCCTTGACACCAAGCGCTCCCTTGTTTCAGGCGTCAGATTACAGGCGCTGCGCGTTCGGGCGGCTTCCAGCGTCGGCGCCTCCTCCCGCTTCGAGCTCTGCTGGTCGCCTGAGGCCACCCTCATCGACGCAAGGCCGTCTCGCGCAGCTCCACCTGCTCCTCCGGTGAGTGGCATCAGGCCAGAGTTCGCGCCGCTCCTTCGCCGCCTCTCGCGGCCGGTCAGCTTCCCGAGCCTCTTCAACGGCCCGAGAACGGACCTCCCGAGAGGCCGCCAGCGACGCCTTGACCTCCTCATCGTCAAGATCACGCTGATGGCGCGCAAGGGCGACAGCTTCCTTCAGCTCGCGCCTCTCCGCGGCCAGGCGCAAGCCCTCGGCCTCGAGGCGCGCGTCTTCATCGGCGAGCTCTTCACCAAGCAGGCTCACCGCATCAGCCGCCCTCCGAAGAAACCCTTGGCGAAGAGCGCGACGCTCCCGGGCGCACTCAAGTACGTCTTCCACACCATCATCCGCCCCAGGCGGCGCCGAGGGCCACGAATCAGCACTCCTCCGGGCGGGGGCTGGGGCTGGCGCCCTCGCCACGGCCGGCACGCCGCCGAAGCCCGCCAGAGCCAGCCCATCCCCCAAAGAAGAGTGCAGGGAATGCCTCAGCCAATCATGGTCGACGACCAGACGAGAAGCCCACGGCAGGCTGGCTATGCCATGAGAAGGCTCGCGAAGGAGGGTCGCGAGGCGCGCGGGGACGCGGTGCGCCTCAGGATGGCTCGTCTCTCCGGCCGGCCTCACCACGAGGGCTCTGCTGCTCGGAGTGCTTGAAAACGGCGGAGAGGGCGGAGCCCAGGGGGATGGCTCTTCAGCCATCTCCGTGAGCTCGGCGGGAAGGGCCCTGCGGAGCAAGGATCAGTAAAAGCAACAAAAGAATCAGGAGCCAAAAAGGGGAAAGCTTACTCATCGGTGGCGAAGTACTTCTCGCGCTTCAAAGAAAGCGACATAAGGGTAATCGTCGCCCAAGGCTTCCCTTCTCTTCCGGAGCGCCTCAAAGTCCACGCGGAAGCGACCCAAGAGTTGAGCGCAGGGGTCAACCTGCGACGAGGAAGGAGCGTCGAGACGACCCGCGTCGGGTGCTTCTACCTAATGCACGCCGCCGGTCACCTCACCAAGAAGAGTAACTGGGGCCCCAGAGGCCTCAGCCGCATGCACTACGGGCAGCTGCTCGCCACCCCCAGCCGCGACAGCCTCGGCCTCAGGAGCTGCTCCCTCAAGAGCGCTGCCTGGCACCGTCACCCCTGCGGAGGCCCCCTCGGCCTCCAGCGGCTCGTGCCTCCCTGCTCCGCCACTCGAGGAAGAGCCGCCATGGCCGACTGGAAGGGCAGTCACCACCACCGGGTTCTCGCGAGACCCCATGAGGCGTCTGGGCGCAGCCCCCATTCGTCAAGCCGGGCATCTGCTTCACAAAGTCACCTAGCTTGAGCAAAAGTACATAAAGCACCCCTTGCCGGATGCTGCCAGGTTGGGATCCCAGTCAAGACCAAGAGCACCTTCCTCGCCGCTTCAGCGCCAGTCCTCTTCCCGAGCCTCATACGGTCTTCACGCTACCGAAGGCCCACATCCGCGGGAATGGCGCCGAGAGGCAATGCGGCATAACAGAACTCCTTCACCACCTTGGGCGCTGTCACATCGAGCGCCCTCAGGAACGCGAAGCGACGCCAGACGAAGGTGAGCCGGGGGCTCGTGAGCGTCTCCTGGCCCCAGCCTGAATTGGGGACAGCGGGTGATGTTGGCTCCGACAGCAGGGGGCTGGGCACCCCCACGTCCACATACAACCACCGCTCGCGGAACCCAGGCGCGGGCGGAGGAAGGGTGAAGTCGATCCCTGAAGCCGCCCTTTTAGATGCAGCAATGAAGCTCGCACACCCCAAACATTGGGTGGGGTCAACAAGGCGCAGAGAGAAGAAGTGGCACAACAAGGCAACTGTGGGAAGGATGCCCATCATCGCCTCGCAAACAAAGGCAAAGACCGCAAGAAGAGTGATGGATTCCGGACCCAAGTGCATTATATGGATCTGATAGTGGGAGAGCACAGCATTGAAGAAATCGGAGAAGGGGGGGGAACCAGCCCCGCCCACAGGGCGTCGGCAAAATACTGGACCTCAGTGATTATCCTGTTGATGGCAGAGTGGGATGCGGGCCAGGCCGTCGTCTGCCCGCATTCGTTGAAGATGGTGGCCAAAGCCGAGCTGACCTTGCCCAGGCCCTCTCGATTGAGTATGATCGAACGATCGACAGCGGGGGCCGCCGACGACGGCGAGCGAGGCGGAGGCATGGGTTTCTTCCCTCTTCCCTTCTTCGTCGGAGCCATGGCAACGGAAGGGGGGAGGAAGGTTCGAGATTGGATTGGGAGCAGAAGCTGGAGTTCGAGAGGAGGAAGAGTGGGGGACGGTCGAGCAGCGAAAAGGGGAGCGACTGTGTGCGGCTACGAGTCCGCCTAGCACGGCATAAAATAAGGAGGTATGGGGGAACAGGTTACCACGCCCAATCAACCGCCACGCTGGCGCCCAAGGCCACAGGCTGTTAGGGCCCGCGGCACTTCGCACTTGCCCCTTCACCTCTCTGCTCAGCCAAGCCCGGGCGCGCCTTGGGCCCGGGGGCTACTGTCGGCGTTCTAGGAACGGGGGTCCACAGACTTGCCTGCCTGCGGCCTGCGGCGTGGCTCAAAGGGGGGCCCAACACGGCCCATCTTCATCAACATGAGCTCAAGACCCTCGCGAGGGGCCAAGTCTCGCGAGGCGGATGACAGGGAGCTTCCTCAGGCACGGCCTCATCAGGCTGGCTCGCGAGGAGGCGGAGAGATCAAGGCGGGGTACCTCATGAGGTGCCCATGATGCAAGCCATGACGACCAAGGGTGCCAAGCGAGCGCCAGCCCGTGCAGTGTGCTCCTTTCCTATTTGGTGCAAAGGGAGCAAGCGCAGGCGAGAGCATCAAGCAAAGGCGTCCATTTCGGTGCAACAAGACCAAGACTAGTCCAACGGCAGGAAGGAAGTCATTGTGGAGCCCAAGCCGGCGTCACCACCAGAGCCTTTGACAGCGAGGACCAACTTTAGTCAGGATAAGTGTACCAGATGTTCCCCTTCAAAATGGCCAATTGTTGGCGCCCTTCCCGCTCAATATTTGGGAAGATGCCCAGGGCCCTTGCCTATAAATAGGACTAGCCACCCACAAGCCATGAGGACCGGATCGGCAATCTAAAATCAGCAGAGAGAGAGAGAGAGAGAGAAGGCGACTGAACTCCCCCAAGCAGTTCATCGCCCTGGCCAAGAACAGACCCTCGCGAGGTTGTTCTTCCTTGTATTGTTCATCACCATCAGCCCAAGAGGCAATCCACCACACCACAAACTAGAGTAGGGTATTACACCACAACGGTGGCCCGAACTAGTATAAACCTTGTGTCTCTTGCGTTGTTCCTTTTGTAGCTTAGATCTTAGCGAGGCGGCGGGGTACAGGTAGGTAGAGGGCAGATTTCCGTGCGCACCCCAGTGTTCGAACCTCAAGGGTCTGCCGAAACCCGAAATCTGACAGCTCTCTTCTCTCTCTCACTCTAAGGAAAATAAAAAAACAGAGATAAGAAAGAAACGATAGGGAGGTTAGGGGAAGAAGTTGGACACGCGGATAATTTTCCCGGACTCACAAAAATGTGCTTGTTCCGAGAAAATTGAAAAGGCCATGATTGAAAGATTTAAATTCAAACTCATTTGATTTAGGAACATTTACATTTATGCCCCTAATTTGCGCCCACTCTCAGATTTACCCCTAATATTTTGATGTGCTCAAATTTGCCCCTAAAAGGCATTTTAAGTCGCAGGAATGCCCTTCCATCTAGTCAAAGTTGTTTGACCAAAACTTTGAAAATTCATAACAAATCATAGGAAGTCAGAAAAATGCAAATAAGATATCCAAATGTTCATACAAACATCACCTATACGCGCATGTCATTTACGTTCCTCACCTACGTGTGCATTTATTTGCATTCACCCTAAATTGTTTTTAATGTTATAAACCCTAAAAAGCTTTAAAGAGTGCTTTTGTCATGAACGTAAATGACATGTGCATATAGGTGTTGTTTTTATGAACATTTTGATATCTTATTTTGCATTCTTATAAGTTCATATGAATTTGTTATGAATTTTCAAATTTTTGGTCAAACAACTTTGACCAGATGGAAGTGCATTCCTGTGACTTAAAATGCTTTTTAGGGGCAAATTTGAGCACATCAAAAAGTTAGGGGTAAATTTGAGTAGTGGGTTCGAGTTAGGGGCACAAATGTAAATGTCCCAATTAAAGAAATATTTCATATAGCTCCCTAATATTGGGAGGATATATGTTATAAAGAGAAATCACCATGTGCATTTCCCTCGATTTAAATGGATCAAAGATCCATACATTTTATTTATGTGAGGTTTAGTTGGTATGTGAAATTGATGGCATGATGACATGATGCAATGCAAAAATAAAAGTGCAAGCACAAAAGAAACACACGGTGATCACGAAAATATGGAAGTCTTCTGAAGCGCCGGTCTCGGGGCGTTACAGCGGTCGAGCCCCGACCCCGCCCCTTTATAAGGAGAGGGAAGGGGGGATGGTATGGAAGGGGGGATGGCATCCCGCATTCTTCTATCTTCTATCTCCTCCTGCTTCTGCGTCTTCCTCTCATCTGCCATGGAGAAAGGGAACCCCGGTCTCTCGACGGTGGTGGCGAGGGTCGCCGCTTGATGGCATGTCCCTCCTCTTCCTGAGCATGCGGTAGTTGAGCCGGCCGCAAGGGGAAGGGGAGGAGGGCGAGGCCATGGGCGAAGCCGTGGCAGAAGTCATGGTGCTCAGGGAAGAGGAGGACGGGGCGGCACGCCGGCCTTGCCCCTGCCAATGATGCCTTTTCCGATGGAGGGCCACGTTGGAGACCAGCCCCGCGAGTTCTTCATCAGACTGCGCCGGCCATCGCGTTGCCGTCTTCGTCTTCCCGCCCCGTTTGCTCGGGAGATGGAGCATGACCTACCCCAAACCCTCAGGTTGCACATGAGGGGCTGTGGGAATGGGGGCACGCGGGTCGACGTCGACTTCCCGGCTCCTCGGGTCATGTACCTCCGTTGTGGATGGAAGACGTTCGCTCGCATCCACATCCTGACGGTGGGGCTCGTCCTCTACTTCAAATAAATGGAGGACGGGTTGCTCTCTGTCAAGGTCTTCGGAGATTTTGGAACTCGCCTGAAGTGCTGTGTGGAGAGCTCCTCCGACGGAGACTCCGATGATGGAAGCTCTTCCTCGAGCGAAAGTGACGAGGAGGACAGCGGGGCAGATGACGGGGACAAGTCCGACTAGGCGCCGGACGCCCTGCGCCTGGGCGGGTGCAGCAGCAGCAGCATCTGCACCTGGCCGCTCCTCCGGTGGAGTTTTGCCGGGGGAGGGGCCAGCTCCTTGAACTTCTCGGGGCCATCTCCTTGGGCGGCTGGCGTTGGGAGGCTGCAGAAGGTGAAGAGGGCGGGCGGCGAGGCCGTCAACTCAGAGTATGCGGACACCGACGCCTTCATCGCGTGTCCGGCGTCCTGCCGCCTCGTCTTCCAGCTCCTTTCCTGACACCGTCATCACCGGCCCACCCTTGGGTAGCCACCGAGGTGTTCTCTTGGTGCTTTCTGCTGCTGGTAGCTCGCCTAGGCACCCCTTTTGCCCTTTCGCCTTCTTGACCTGCCTCCTGAGGAGAGGGACAAGAAAGGGATTCTGAGCATCTCATCTCTTTTAGTTTGTAAGCCTTCAGACGCCGTTAAATTTAGAACTTGTAATCCCCTTGCTCATGTTTTTCATTCCGTACGGACTATACCTATGTGGGATGTTTTTAATGAAAAAGGGATGTTTGCCGGGTTTTTCGTTCGTGGGTGGTCCCCGCAGCAAAGAGCGAATCCTTGTTACTATTTAAGATAAAGTTTTTCACCCAGCAACAGGCCTTGCCGTCCCGCTCACTTCGTTCGACCATTCTCGTGCCCTTGGCGGAGGCAGGGATGAAGTGGGCTTAGGCTCCTCGTTCTATCTCCTTGCGGCCGCAGCTACAACCAAATCCGGACCCAGGAGATAATCCTTAGGTATAGGAAAAGGGGAGCCTGATAGCACGGAGATAAAACGAGGTTTCACATGTCCCATTCCTGCATCAAATGCATGACAGAGGATGAAAGACTTATCTGGATCTGCAGCCCCCGGCAACCTTGTCTCACCGCAGTTGGATCCTCGTACTTGCAGCCCCCGGCAACTCTAGTTCGCCGGAGTCGGGACGCCGGTCCGTTCCCTTTCTTCCAAGTAGCTCAGCAGAAGTGCCCATGTGCCCTGCGAACCAAAGGAGGGCAGAAAAGAACAGAGAGACGCGCACTCGACCTCTAGGCTAGGGGTTAGTCGCCGCTAAGCACTATCAACCCTAACCAAGGAAGAGACTCGACCTAGCATGCATGCTATAACTTAGAGCGCCAGCGCTTCATTTATTTGTGCTCAGGGTCTGTGCCTGGCTTTGTACAAAGGGTTACATGCCTTGCTGGCAAGGCTTGTACAAAAGGTGGCATGTCGGGGGGGGGGGCAAGCCACGCCTTATGGGTAAAACTTGCGAAGATGCTCGATGTTCCAGGAGTTTCTCACTGGAACAGCGTCTGCGGTCTCCAGGCGGACTGCGCCAGGCCTGGTGACTCGTATTACCCGATAAGGGCCTTACCACTTCGGCGGCAACTTGTTGGAATTCTTGGCCGACTGAACGCACCGAAGAACAAGGTCGCCTTCCTCAAAGCTTCGGGCATGAACCTTGCGGCTATGGTAGTGGCGCAAGGCTTGCTGGTAGCGTCTTTGCTCTCACTGACCGCTCAAGACGCATCTTCCTCAAGGAGCATTGCGTCATCTTTCCGCGACTGCTCTTGCTCAAGCTCATCATAAGCGAGCACTCTAGGTGAACCGTCTATGAGTTCCGTGGGGAGAACTTCCTCCGCCCCATATACTAGGGCAAAGGGTGTCTGACCGGTGGCTCAATTTGGCGTCGTCCTGATCGACCAAAGAACCGCCGGCAACTCATCAATCCAGCGCCTTCCGCTCTTGTGCAGCCTGTCAAAGGTCTTCATTCTCAGGCCTCGCAACACTTCAGCATTCGCCCTCTCTGCTTGGCGTTGCTCGGGGGTGTGCCACGGAAGCAAAACAGACCTTGCTGCCGAGGTCTTGAATGTACTGCATGAAGGTGTGTCTTGTGAACTGCTTGCCGTTAACGGTGATGATTCTGTTTGGCACACCAAAATGGCAGACTAGTCCCTTGAAGAACTTGACGGCTGACTGTGCTGTCACCTTCCTCACTGGTTCCACCTCTGGCCACTTTGTGAACTTGTCGATTGCAACGCATAAGTACTCAAAGCCCCGACAAAGACGGGGAAAGGGCCCAAGATGTCAAGCCCCTGCACCGAGAATGGCCAGGAGAGAGGGATCGTTTGAAGGGCTTGAGCTGGTTGATGAAGCTTCTTTGAATGGAACTAACACGCTTCACACTTGGTTACTAGTGTCGTCACATCCTGGAGGGCGGTGGGCCAGAAGAAACCTTGCCGGAACGCCTTGCCGACAAGGGCCCTCGACCCTATGTGGGAGCCACATATGCCTCCATGTATCTCTGCCAACAGCTCCAGTCCTTCCTCCCGGGGGATGCACTTCAATTTCACACCGTTCGGCCTTCCCCTGTACAGGAAGTCATCGACGAACTGGTACAGGGCAGACCGACGGGCTACTTTTTCCGCTTCTTCCTGCGACTCAGGAAGTTCCCCTGTTTGGAGGAATCGGATAGTATGCTGCGCCCACGCCGGAGCCTGGGGGTCGACGGCAAGGACCAAAGGCATTTCCTCTGCCATGGGAGCGGCTGTCTCCATGGCCAGGGCTTGACGCCCTACCGGAGCCAGTTGCTCTATGGCAGGCTCAGCGTCCACGGCAGCATCCTTGCCGGCAGCCCCAGGGGGCTCGGGGGGAAAGTACTTGTCGGGACCTGACTTCCTCCGCTTGTTCCGCCCCATTAATGGTTCGATGGATGGCTGAGTTAACTGGAGCAAAACGGGGCCAGGTTCCACAGGTAGCTTGAATGCAGCATGCTTCGACAGGTAATCGGCGATGTCGTTCTCCGCTGGAGGAACATGCTCCGCTTGGATACCGTCAAAGCGCTCCTCCAGCCTCCTCACTTCATCTACGTAGGCCTCCATCAATGGGCTCTGGTAATCCTTGTTGACTTGTCTGACGACAAGCTGCGAGTCACCCCTGACGATGAGCTTCTTCACCCCAAGGTCTGCCACAATCCTGAGACCAGCAAGCAGCCCCTCGTACTCGGCAGTGTTGTTTGTGGACAACTGTAGGACCTTGAGAAGAGGTGTCTAAAGGGGGGGTGATTATACACTATGTACCAAAGTTGCAGTTTTTAACTTCTTTAGGTTTAAGTGGAGTTTAGGCACAGGTTTAACATTCACAATACATAACAAGCAAGCATGCAAAGAGTATATGAGCATCGGAAAGTAAAGCATGCAACTTGCTAGAATGTAAAGGGAAGGGTTTTGGAGGATTCAAACGCAATTGGAGACACGGTTGTTTTTGTCGTGGTTCCGATAGGTGGTGCTATCGTACATCCATGTTGATGGAGACTTCAACCCACGAAGGGTAATGGTTGCCCGAGTCCACGGAGGGCTCCACCCACGAAGGGTCCACGAAGAAGCAACCTTGTTTATCCCACCATGGCCGTCGCCCACGAAGGACTTGCCTCACTATCGGTAGATCTTCACGAAGTAGGTGATCTCCTTGCCCTTACAAACTCCTTGGTTCAACTCCACAATCTTGTCGGAGGCTCCCAAGTGACACCTAGCCAATCTAGGAGACACCACTCTCCAAGAAGTAACAAATGGTGTGTTGATGATGAACTCCTTGCTCTTGTGCTTCAAATGATAGTCTCCCCAACACTCAACTCTCTCTCATAGGATTTGGATCTGGTGGAAAGAAGATTTGAGTGGAAAGCAACTTGGGGAAGGCTAGAGATCAATATTCATATGGTAGGAATGGAATATCTTGGCCTCAACACATGAGTAGGTGGTTCTCTCTCAGAACTAGTAAGTTGGAAGTGTAGGTTAGATTCGATGGCTCCCTCCACGAATGAAGAGGAGGTGGAGGGGTATATATTGCCTCCACACAAAATCTAACCGTTACACACAATTTACCAAACTCGGTGGGACCGAATCAACGAACTCAGTCGGACCGATTCAGTAAACCTAGTGACCGTTAGTGATTTCGGTGTGACCGACATGCAACTCGGTAGGACCGATATGGTTAGGGTTAGGGCATAACGTAATCTCTGTGAGACCGATTACACAAACTCGGTGAGACAAATTTTGGTAATTAGCTAACCAGAGAGTTGGTCAGGCAAACTTGGTGGGACCGATTACTCAAACTCGGTGGGACCGATTTTGGTAATAAGTTAACTAGAGAGTTTGCATTGTAATCTCGGTAGTACCGATTGCACAAACTCGGTGAGACCGATTTTGGTAATGGACATACACAGAGAGATCACAATCCCATCTCGGTGAGACCGAGATCCCTATCGGTGAGACCGATTTGCCTAGGGTTTGTGGCGGTGGCTATGACATCTGAACTTCGGTGGCGCCTGATAGAAAGAATCGGCGGGGCCGAGTTTGACTTTAGGTTTAGGTCATATGTGTGGAAGTTGGAAAGTAGTTGAGGGTTTTGGAGCATATCACTAAGCACCGTGGAGCAAGAAACTCATTAAGCAACACCTCATCCCTTCTTGATAGTATTGGCTTTTCCTATAGACTCAATGTGATCTTGGATCACTAAAATATAAAATGAAGAGTCTTGAGCTTGAAGCTTGAGCCAATCCTTTGTCCTTAGCATCTTGAAGGAGTTCCCACATCCTTTAGTCCATGCCACTCCATTGTTGAACTTATCTGAAACATACTAGATAAAAGTGTTAGTCCAACAAGAGATATGTTGACATTAATTACCAAAACCACCTAGGGAGCACTTGTGCTTTCAATCTCCCCCTTTTTGGTAATTGATGACAACATAGATTAAAGCTTTAGATAAAGATATAAAGAATAGCAAGTAAAGCTTTGGAAAGACATGTAACAAGCATAGGCTCCCCCTACATGTATGCAATCATGTGAATATGGAACATGGAAGCATGTGAGAGCATAACCATGATAGAGTAGGCAATGTGTTACATGTATCTTGGCCATATGCATCAGAGCAAAGACTATTAAAGAAAATACCTTCATGCTCATGAGTCCTTGCAAACAGTATGTACGCCAAGAATTCCTCATACACATGAGGGTGATGCATATACTTACCTTGTAGTCTTGAGTTGGCTTAGGATGGAATGAACCTGCGTAAACAAGGTTAGATAACACAGGTACATCTACTAGCCAGAGCAAGCAGAAGAAACCACAAGAATACCAAGACTGGGATGACATGTAGAGAGTGAGTACTCGATTACCACATTGGATTAGACATGTCCCCAAGGGTAAAGATATGCAATGAATTTAAATGATTTCTTTCCCTTAGATGTCTTGCTCCCCTGAATCTAGCATTGGATACTGGGAGAAGATAGGGAACAGAAAATCAGAGCTGAAAGATATAAATGAACAGAGCTAATGCAAATAAGCACATAGGAACATGTCTTTCCCCTCAAGAAGACATGTGGCATCTCTCCTATTGAACACCAAGCATCTGGGATCCTTGAGAAATACTTTCTACTTGAGTATTCTCTCCCCCTGGAGATCTCTTTGTCCCCCTGTGGAAGTAATACTCTCCCCCTTTTGAAAGTGATGAGCTTTGATGTGATCTCTATCTCCCCCTTTGACATCAATTTCCAAGAAGGGTTTGATCCTTGAGTCACAGCACAAAGCATTTATATAAATTTGATGCTTGTAGAGGACAAGATTCATTGAGTGGAGATGAACCAGAAGAAACACAGAATAAGTGGCAAACTGTTTTTCCTGTTGTAAAATCGGTGGCACCGAGTGGTATGCTTCGATAGTACCGAAAGGATTCGGTTGGACCAAAAACAACAAATCGGTGAAACTGAGTTCATCACAGAGAAAACACTTGTCACCTCAGCTCACTAGACTAGTAAGATCTCACAAATATTTGCAAGGAATTTACTGAATGATATGCAATGAATTGGATGCAGGAAATGCAGAGCAAAGACAAAAAAAGAAGGAAATCTAGATGAAGTTTTTTTTTTGAAAGGGGAAACAAATATGCATGAGACAAATGCAAAAGCACAGAAAAGAACACGAGAGAACTTCATCTAGAGATGGTCGGCGACAAAGTCACCTATGTTAGAGTATATTGACTTAGGAGTCAAGTGAGATCACTTGATCATAGGTCATACTCATCGTTTAAGCTCAAAATGGGGTTACCATTTTTCGTTTAAGCATCTTGATGTATTCACATCTTGTCGAGTTGCTTTAGCTCATGACACGGAGTAAAGCTTCTCTAAGATGGAATAACATACCTTGGTTGGTGGTGTTGATCATGTAGTTGAACTTGTGTGGGTTGCTCAAGGTTGATGTAACTCATCAAGAGTTGGGAGCACCACTTGGAATTTGAGTCCATCTACCTACATGGGTTAGTTCTTGCAAGGAGGAGCACTTGTGTATCCAAAAATGTCAATCATGAATTTGTCAAAGGATATGTTTGAATGATTCCGTGCTTCCTTGTCTTCAACCACCATAGTGTAGAGACTTGGCGATGTAGAGATTGCTCAAGATGTGAGTAGATTACAATCTCATGGAATTTGATTCAACCAAGTACCTACATGGGTTATATAACATGCAAGATGCAAGTATATCCAAGACATAAGATTTTCATCATAAGAGAAATATCAAGGATTAGTCATAAGCTCATGTCTTGCATGTATCCAATGGAGTTTCTACTCCAAGTTTGAAGCATCAATGATGTTCAATTCTCCTCTCAACCTGCAAAACACTTTCTCATCAAGAGGTTTAGTGAATATATCCGCTAATTGCTTTTCGGTGCGAACATGCTTAAGATTAATGTCACCCTTAGCAACATGATCTCGGATGAAACGATGACGAACTTCAATATGCTTTGTTCGAGAATGTTGTACGGGATTATGACCAATTTTGATAGCACTTTCATTGTCACAAAGCAATGGAACATGTTTCACATATATCCCATAATCTTTAAGTGTTTGGGTCATCCAAAGTAATTGAGCACAACATGAACCAATGAAATGTACTCCGCTTGGCGGTAGATAAGGATACCGAGTTTTGTTTCTTGGAGGACCAAGACACAAGAGATCTACCAAGAAATTGACAAGTACCCGATGTGGACTTTCTATCAACCTTGTCTCCGGCATAGTCTGAGTCGGAGTAGCCAACAAGATCAAAAGAGGCCCTCTTAGGATACCAAATGCCAAAATTTGGTGTATGAATTAAGTAACTCACTATACTTTTTACGGCCTTAAGATGACATTCTTTAGGAGCAGCTTGATATCTTGCACACATGCACACACTTAGCATAATATCGGGACGTGAAGCACATAGGTATAACAATGAACCAATCATAGAGCGATAAACCTTTTTATCAACGGTTCACCATCTTTGGTCAAATCAAGATGTCCACTAGTAGGCATGGGTGTAGACATACCTTTGCACTCTTGCATACTGAACTTCTTGAATAAGTCCTTAGTGTACTTCGTTTGAGAAACAAAAGTACCTTCCTTAGTTTGCTTGATTTGCAACCCATGAAAGAATTTGAGTTCACTCATCATTGACATCTCAAACTTCTCCGACATTAGCTTCCCAAACTTCTCACTAAAATGAGGGTTAGTTGATCCAAATATGATATCATCAACATAAATTTGGCATACAAATAATTCTCCATTAACCCTTTTAGTAAAAAGTGTGGAATCAATTTTCCCAGTTTCAAATCCATTTTCAAGAAGAAACTTGGTCAAGCATTTATACCAAGCTCTAGGAGCTTGTTTAAGACCATAAAGAGCTTTGTGAAGTTTGTAAACATGATTGGGTTTCTTAGGATTGATAAAGCCGGGAGGTTGTTTAACATAAACTTCCTCCTCTATTTCACCATTTAGAAAGGCACTTTTAATGTCCATTTGTTTGGTATAAGGTGATATCATGGTGATTAGCATAGGCAAGTAAGATGTGAATGGATTCAAGTCTAGCAACGGGAGCATTAGTCTCACCATAGTCCATACCTTCGACTTGTGTGTAGCCTTGGGCGATTTAGGCGTGCTTTGTTGCAAACTACTTGTCCATCTTCATCTTGCTTGTTGCGAAACACCCATTTGGTACCGATGATGTTGTGGTTGTTGTCGGGCTTCTCAACCAATGTCCAAACTTGGTTTCTCTCAAAGTTGTATAGCTCTTCACGCATAGCATTTATCCAATCCGGATCTTCCAATGCTTCTTCGACCTTCATAGGTTCAATGCTAGAGATGAAAGAATAGTTTTCACAAAACTTGGCTAAACGAGTTTTAGAGTGAGTGATTCTCCCGGTTTGAATATCATTGTAGATTTTCTCTACGGAATGGTCTTTAGCAATTCTTGCTCGAACTCGTGAAAGCTTTTGCTTGGGTCTTGGTTGAACATCTTCTTCATCTTGTTCTTCTTCTTCTTCTTCTTCTTGATCTTCTTCATTGTTGGCGTTGTCATTTTCCTATCGTGGTGGAGAAGGAGGTTGTTGACGTTCTTGATGTACTTCCTCGTTTTCTTCATCTTGGTGTGTTCCACTTGTGGATGCTTCCATATCAACTCTTGGTTCACCTTGTCGTGAAGTAGAAGCTTCCACTTGGACGGATGAGGTACTCTCCTTCACCTCCGTTGAACGGACCTTGCCAATAGACAAGTCTTGGATTGCTTCCGAAGGATCTTTGTCTCCTACATCAATTGGCAATTGCTCTGCTTGCGAGCCGTTAGATTCATCAAACTTCACATCTACCGTCTCTTCAACCTTTCGGGTGAAATTGTTGTAGACACGGTAAGTGTGAGAGTTTGCGCCATAACCTAGTACGAAACCTTCATGAGACTTAGGAGCAAATTTAGAACGACGATGCTTATCAAGAATGTAGCACTTTGTGCCGAATACTCGAAAGTATCCAACTTGGGGTTTGTTACCGGTGAGGAGCTCGTATGCCGTCTTGCCGAGTAGCTTGTGAAGATACAAGCGATTTGTTGCATGACAAGCTGTCTCAACCGCTTCTGCCCAAAAGTGCTTCGACGTCTTGTACTCATCAAGCATCGTTCTCGCCATTTCAATGAGCGTCCGGTTCTTCCTCTCAACAAGTCCATTTTGTTGAGGTGTGTACGTAGCCAAGAACTCGTCTGAAATCCCTTCTTCATCAAGAAAGGTGTCCACGTTTGTGTTCTTGAACTCCGTTCCGTTGTCGCTGCGAACCTTTTTGATCTTCACTTCAAACTGATTTTGAGCCTTCCTGGCGAAGTTTTTGAAAATCTTTTGGACCTGCGATTTATCATCAAGAAAGAACACCCACGTAAATCTTGAAAAATCATCAACTATAACTAGACCAAAAGAATTCCACCGAGACTCTTGTAAGCGTTGGGACCAAAAAGATCCATGTGAAGTAGCTCAAGTGGCCTCCTTGTGGTCATGATGTTCTTCACGGGATGCCTTCCCCCAACCTATTTACCTGCTTGACAAGCACTGCAAAGTCTATCCTTATCAAATATGACATCGTTAACACCAAGGATATGATTCCCTTTAATAAGCTTGTCAAGGTTTCTCATGCCAACATGACCTAGTCGTCTATGCCATAACCAATCTTTTGAGGATTTAGCAATGAGGCAAGTTTTAGGTTGAGCCTTTTTAGAGAAATCAACAATGTAAAGATCACCTCTACGTATACCGGTAAAGACCATTTTATGATCGTCTCGATGAAACACGTGGCAATCTACTTCAGTAAATAGGACATTGAAACCGAAATCAGCAAGTCTAGATACAGAAAGTAAGTTGTAGCCAAGAGATTCAATGAGCATAACATTCTGAATGGAGCTATCATGTGAGATGGCCACCTTACCGAGGCCAACCACCTTACCCTTTGAGTTGTCACCGAAAGTGATATACTTTCGAGGACTATCATTTTCAGCAAGCTCACGAAACATGTCTTTATCCCCGGTCATGTGATCGGTACATCCACTGTCAAGAACCCATTCCTTTCCTCCTGACATATATCCCCGAAGATTTGCCGTAGGACCAAAATGTCTCATTGCATCGTCAAGGTCGAAGTCACTATCATCATCCTCATCATAGTATCCATGTTCAACATCGTCATGTGGTGGATCAAGTCCTAGAGAGGGTAATTCGTTAGAGTGAGTTTGACAATGATCTTGCTTATGAATTCTTATAGCTTCGGAAATAATATCACCAATAATTCCAACATCTCCTTTGGCATGCATAAGGTTTGTAAGTTCAAATAGACGATCACCAAACATAGGATCACTAGTATTCATCTTACTCAAGGCGATAGACTTATGGGGAATTTCATCTAGATTTTTCAAGGAATAATTTGGAAAGCGTTCCTCAAGAAATTTCCATATAGTGTAGGCACACTCAAGAGTAAGCAAGTTTCTAATTAAGTTTCTAGGCAAGCCTCTAGTGATAAGATTAACAGTTCTAAGATTCCTATTCATGTCAATTGATTCATCAAGGGTAGGATGCATAGGATCAACATGAGGTGCACAAGGGCTAGCAATGTACTTGTTCAAATGATATTGATTGAAAATTACAAGCATCTCATTTTTCCACTCATGAAAATACTCTCCATCAAGAATAGGCACTCTATGTCTAAGACTCCCAAAGTAGACTCATCCATCTTCCTCCAATGGTGATTAAACCAAGGCAATGGAGACCAAAGCTCGATACCACTTGTAGGACCTTGAGAAGAGGTGTCTAGAGGGGGTGATTAGACACTAAGTACCAAAGTTGCAGTTTTAACTTCTTTAGGTTTAAGTGGAGTTTAGGCACAAGTTTAACATTCACAATACATAACAAGCAAGCATGCAAAGAGTATATGAGCAGCGGAAAGTAAAGCATGCAACTTGCAAGAATGTAAAGGGAAGGGTTTTGGAGGATTCAAACGCAATTGGAGACATGGATGTTTTTGTCGTGGTTCCGATGGTGCTATTGTACATCCACGTTGATGGAGACTTCAACCCACGAAGGGTAGCAGTTATGCCGAGTCCACGGAGGGCTCCACCGATTTAAAGGTCCACGAAGAAGCAACCTTGTCTATCCCACCATGGTCGCCGCCACGAAGGACTTGCCTTACTAGTGGTAGATCTTCACGAAGTAGGTGATCTCCTTGCCCTTACAAACTCCTTGGTTCAACTCCACAATCTTGTCGGAGGCTCCCAAGTGACACCTAGCCAATCTAGGAGACACCACTCACCAAGAAGTAACAAATGGTGTGTTGATGATGATCTCCTTGCTCTTGTGCTTCAAATGATAGTCTCCCCAACACTCAACTCTCTCTCATAGGATTTGGATCTGGTGGAAAGAAGATTTGAGTGGAAAGCAACTTCGGGAAGGCTAGAGATCAAGATTCATATGGTAGGAATGGAATATCTTGGGCTCAACACATGAGTAGGTGGTTCTCTCTCGTAACCGGTAAGTTGGAAGTGTAGGTTTGTTCTGATGGCTCTCTCCACGAATGAAGAGGACGTGGAGGGGTATATATAGCATCCACACAAAATCTAACCGTTACACACAATTTACCAAACTCGGTAGGACCGAATCAACAAACTCGGTTGGACTGATTCAGTAAACCTAGTGACCGTTAGTGATTTCGGTGGGACCGACATGCAACTCTGTAGGACCGATATGGTTAGGGTTAGGGCATAACGTAATCTCGGTGAGAACGATTACACAAACTCGGTGAGACCGATTTTGGTAATTAGCTAACCAGAGAGTTGGTCTGGCAAACTCGGTGGGACCAATTACTCAAACTCAGTGGGACCGATTTTGGTAATTAGTTAACCAGAGAGTTTGCATTGTAATATCGGTAGTACCGATTGCACAAACTCGGTGAGACCGATTTTGGTAATGGACATACACAGAGAGATCACAATCCCATCTCGGTGAGACCGAGATCCCTATCGGTGAGACTGATTTGCCTAGGGTTTGTGGCAGTGGCTATGACATCTGAACTCGGTGGCGCCGGATAGAAAGAATCGGTGGGGCCGAGTTTGACTTTAGGTTTAGGTCATATGTGTGGAAGTGGGAAAGTAGTTGAGGGTTTTGGAGCATATCAGTAAGCACCGTGGAGCAAGAAACTCGTTAAGCAACACCTCATCCCTTCTTGATAGTATTGGCTTTTCCTATAGACTCAATGTGATCTTGGATCACTAAAATATAAAATGAATAGTCTTGAGCTTGAAGCTTGAGCCAATCCTTTGTCCTTAGCATCTTGAAGGAGTTCCCACATCCTTTAGTCCATGCCACTCCATTGTTGAACTTATCTGAAACATACTAGATAAAAGTGTTAGTCCAACAAGAGATATGTTGACATTAATTAGCAAAACCACCTAGGGAGCACTTGTGCTTTCAACATCTCCCTGGGAAAGTGCATCTGGATCACGTACTTGAGGTGCTCTCCGGTGGGTGCGACAAGCAGCACACCGGCACCGGTGCCTTGCAGCGAGAAGGCCCAATCAAAGTACATGATCCAGTCGCGGTCCGCTTCCTTGCCGGGGGAGCGGTCTCTTGGATTTCTTTGGCAGGTGTTGAGTTCCATTCCGCAATGAACTCTACCAAAATTCTGGTCTAGATTGTTGAGGTACTTTCAAACTTCAACGTAAAGCTCGACAACTCCAAGGCCCATTCCACAATCCTTCCGGTTGCATCTGGGTTGTGCACTATCCGCTAGAAGGGAGGCGGGTGACAGCAGTGATCTCGTGGGCTTGGAAGTAATGACGTAGCTTCCTCGAGGCCATAAGGAGGTCAAGAGCAATTTCGCACACCGAGTACCTCGACCTAGCCCTCTGCAAGAGGGAGCTAACAAAGTAAACCGGTGCTGCATCATCTTCTTCTTACGCACCACTTCGCTTGATCAGGCGCATTGCCTCGATGGCGTCGGACTTCGCCGGGGCCTTGCCTTGCCGGTACCAGGTCCTGCCGGGGGAATCTTTGGCTCGCCGTCCGCTGGTTCTACCGTCGCCACTGCCTCCTCATCGACCTCCCTCTGTGCCACCAGTGCGGCGCTGACCACTTGATTTGTTGCCGCTAGATACAGCAGCAACAGTTCTTGTGGTTTAGGCACAACCAGTATTGGCGTGGAGGAAAGGTATTTCTTTAGATCCTGCAACGCCACCTCGGCTTCTGGGGTCCACTCCATCGGGCCTGCCTTCTTCACGATTTTGAAGAAGGGAAGGGCATGCTCGGCGGACTAGGAGATGAATCAGCTCATGGTGGCGACGCAGCCGGTGAGCCGACGCACATCCTTGATCCGCTTGGGCGCCTCGATTTGTTCAATAGCCTTGATTTTGTCTGGGTTTGCCTCGATGTCGCGCTACGACACAAAGAATCCGAGAAGCTTGCCGGACGGAACGCCAAAGACACACTTCTCAGGATTCAGCATAAGGTTGATCTTGCGTAGGTTGGCAAATGTCTCTTCCAGATCTTGCACAAGAGTTGCCCCGTCCTTGGTTTTGACCACTATGTCATCCACGTATGCCTCCATATTTCTATGGAGCTGGGGTTCAAAACCAATTTGGACTACTCTTGCAAACATCGAGCCAGCACTCTTCAACCTGAAAGGCATCCGTAAAAAGCAATAGGTACCACATGGGGTGATGAATGTTGTCTTCTCTTCATCTTCTCTTGTCATGAAGATTTGGTGGTATCCCGAGTAGGCGTCGAGGAATGACAGCAGATACACCCGGTCGTGGAGTCGACGATCTGGTCGATGCGCGGCAACGGGAAGGGGTCCTTAGGACAAGCCTTATTGATATCTGTGTAGTCAATACACATCCTCCACTTCCCATTTGCCTTGCGCACCACTACTGGATTGGTCAACCACGTCGGATGGAGCACTCCTCTCACCAAACCCGCCGCTTCCAACTTTCTGATCTCCTCTGTGATGAACTCCTGCCTCTCCAGAGCCTGCTTTCTGACCTTCTGCTTGACGGGCCGCGCATGAGGACAGAGAGCTAGGTGGTGCTCAATCACCTCCCTGGGAACACCGGGGATGTCGGATGCTTGCCATGCAAACATGTCGATATTCGCCCGCAGGAAGGTGACGAGTGCGCCTTCCTATTTGCTGTCGAGGGTGGAGCCTATGGTGAAAGCCCCTCCCGTGCCATCCTCCCTGACGGACACCTTCTTGGTCTGTGGTGGATCAGCTCTGGATTTCTTGCCCTTGCTGGTAGAGCTCTCTGGCACGTCCTCAACGGCAGCACAACACTCCGAGGAGGTGCGCTTGCCGGAGTGGGTGCAAGAGGTCTTGCCGGGCTTCTTCTTCCCTCCCGAGGCTTTAGCGGCAGGAGCAAGTGCCTTGGCGGTAGCTGCTGCAACGGCTTCCCGGTAGAGTTGATCGGCGCAGATCAGCGCGTCCTTCTTGTCGGAGGGGACGGAGATGATGGTCAACGGCCCGAGCATCTTTAGCATGTTGTAGGCGTAGTGCGACGCCGCCATGAACTTGGCTAGTGCCGGGCGGCCGAGGATCCCGTTGTAGGGCAAAGGGATCTCGGCCACGTCAAAGACGATCCTCTCCGTCCTGTGGTTCAACTCCCCTCCAAACGTCACGAGCAGCATGACCTTCCCTTTCGGCTGGCTCCTCCCCGGATTGACCCCTTGAAACGTGCCCGTTTCCTCGAGGTCTCCATCGGGGATTTGCAGCCTTTTGATCACAACATGCGAGATCAAGTTCAGGCCAGCCCCGCCGTCGACCAACATCTTGTTCACCTTGAGGTTGTGTATCATTGGCGAGACCAACAACGGAATACACCCGACCGCGGTTGTGCGGTCAGGGTGGTCCTCGGCGTCGAAGATGAGGGGCGTGCTGGACCACTTCAGCGGCTTCTGAGCATCGAACGATGGCTCCGCTGCTGTAATCTCACGCGCCCACTGCTTGAGCTGGCGGTGAGAAGTATGCAGCAAGGCGCCACCGTCGACGCACATGGCCTCTGTAGCCTTCTGGAACTCTTGCTCGCCGGACTCGTCGTCCTCTTCATGATCATCGTCTTCCTCCTTCTTGTCACGGCCCCGGGCGGGCCTCTCTTGTTGGTTGTCCTTGTCGCGGCGGCCTCCTTGGCCGCCACGCTTCTTGCTGGATCCCTCGGCACCGTCCTGGCCCTTCTCCTTGTCCTGCCTCTCATACTCGGCCTTTTGCTTTTCGGCAAGCAGCTCGACTTGCCGCCAGTTCTGGAGGTCGTGGCCTTTGGTGCGGTGGATCTTGCAGTACTGCTTGCCGGAGCCCCCTGGCTTGTCGGCAGCTGTTAAGGCCCGGCAGGCGACGCACCCGGCAATCTCCTTGCCGGGTCGTTCGCTTTGACCTTCTTGGCAGCGCCGGTGTCGTCAGACCCTTCAAAGGCAAGCACGGCCTTGCCCTTGCATTTCCTGTTGCGACTCCGACCCTTCTTCGTCGGGGCGGCGGTGTCTTCATCAGTAGAGTCGGTTTCCGCACCGGCGTCTTCGCCGGGGTACTTCTTCCTTCTTCAGCCAGGGCGCACCTATCGGCCAGAACATAGAGTTCGGCCACATCCTTAACCATGGTCATCGCCAGCTCTTCGTGCATCTTGAGGTTGCGCACGTTCTGACGGAACGCTACCGATCACTGATGGGATGAACATCGGGATATTGTATCGCACCCACCTGAATCTCTGGATGTACTTGCGCAGGTTTCCCTTCCTTCCGGGAATGATATGCACATCACTGGCCTGGCCATGAGCTTGGTGGCCTCCAGTGAAGGCGCCGACGAACTCATGGCACAGATCCGACCAAGAAGAAATGGAATCCGCCGACAAGTGCATCAACCAAGACAAAACATTGGGCTTCAGTGCCAACGGGAAGTAATTGGCAAGCACCTTGTCATTGCGAGCTCCGGCAGCCTACATCGCAATGGTGTAGATGCTGAGGAACTCGGACGAATGGGTCTTGCCAGTATACTTCTCACCGACATCGAGCTTGAATGTGCGGTGGGACGGCCACTGGAACTGCCGCAACTCACGGGTAAAGGCTCGACAGCCCACCTCGTAAGGTAGGCCACCGGAGCCCCCCAGCGCTGGGTGGTCCATAGCGGGTCCTGCCCGCTTGTCTGACTGGTGGCGTGTATCACGCCGGTGCTCGATAGTGGTTCGAGCATCTTCGTAAGCTCGTTCTCGAAGAACTTGGTGCTGGTCGCGGTGGGTCCACGGGTCGGACGACACTATAGAGATGTTATCACAAGCGTCATGACGACGAGCCGACGCCCGCCGGCTGGCGAGGAGGAGGAGAGTGCACCGTGACCGCGGCACCCCCGGTCCTCCCAGCGCTGGCATGTGGTGGCTCGGTGGAGCGCCGGCCCGAGGGTCCCACCGGTCGCGGATCATCTTTGTTGGCGACGACGACGAGGCTCTGGATGGTGGCCCTCCACTCGTCGAGCTTCTCCGCAATATGAGGGAAGTCGAGGAGCAGTTGCGCGCCCGCCGAAGCTTCCGCTGGCGTGGGTGGCGACGACAACTGCGTGGACCGTGGCGTGCTTCGACTTCTAACCATGTTAGAAGGAGCTCTATCATGACCCAGCGGCTGCGCGCCATTTTCGCCAGCACTTCGGCGGGCATGCTGAACTCCTTCGTCCTGCGGACGACGCACATGGCTCTTCCCACGGTGGTGTCCAGGGTCACCGGCATGGTGGCGTTGCTCGTCGCGCACACCATGGGAAGAGCACGCAGTGGTCGCCAGCGTGGGCGTCTTGGAGGTTGCTGCTCCACCCATGGGTGGCACAATGACACTCCTGGAGGGCCCCGCGCCGCCTGCAAGGGGCCCAACCCCATATTTAGACTTGGTGACGTGCGGCCCGTCGCCTGGCGCGCGAACGGCGCCGCTCGCCAGGCTCTGACTACCAGGGCGATGCTGGTGCTCGCGGACCGCGGCTCGGGTTCTATCCGCGACCGGGCTGCTGCTCGCCCGTACTGGCACGCGCCGTTCGGCCCCCGACGAGCCGATCGCCGTGGCCGTCTTCTTCTTGGGAGCCATGGCGATGAAGAAACGCTAGGCTAACTACTAGACCAGATTCTCACAATTGTGCCCCCTACCTGGCGCGCAAAAGTTGTCGGTGTGGGACGACACGTATGGGATCACAAGAATCCCTACTACGGTTGTCGGGGCGTAGGGTTGTGAGAAGAGAAGGATTAGTAATCAGCACAAGGATCGTTTACCCAGGTTCGGGCTGCGAGGATGCGTAATACCCTAGTCCTGCTTTGGTGGCTATATTTCAGAGAGTTCTTGAGCTCTCGAACTAGCTATGGTGGGTGCATGGTTTCAAAAGGCCGAATCCTTCTCCAGTACGCCATGGGCCTCCTTTTATAGACGAAAGGGGCTCCCACAGTGGCACACAGGAGGTGGAAAGGCACACAGTGCTACGAGCTTATCGTTCGTATTATAGGACAAGACGCATTTAATGTGCCGTTGAGGTGTCCCCTAGCTTTATCGGAGACGGGAGCGAGGTCCGCCCCGTCCGTCACCGCTCCTCCTCACTTCGACACGCGCCCTGGCCAGCGATGCGTGCGATGCCATGTAGGCAGGCAAGCAGCTGAGGTGGCGCGGTGGTAGGGTCTTCACGAAGATCTGCATGCCGCCATGCAGGCGCTTGCTGAGTTGGCCTGGGAGCTGCATGTTGCCACGCAGGTTACCTACCCAGCTGGTTGGGCTGGCAGCTGCATGCGAACGACGGTGGGGACTTGCCTGGTGCGGGCCTGGAAGTGGCCCTGCTGGCATCCTTGGTGAGGGCCTTGCAGGGTGGCTCGGCAAGGGTCTTGCCGTGGCGCGCTGTCGTCCCCGACAAGGTCTGGTGGCTCTCCTCGGCAAGGATCTTGCCGAGGACCATTGTATTTTAATCCTGATCTGATCTTGAATATTCCTTGGTCTTGACAAAGATCTGCATGCCACCATGGAGGTGCCTCCCGAGCCCTAGTTCCAACGTGGTTTGTTGAGTTGGAACTTGTGGGCTCGAGGGTGGCTCACTTCGCTGGTGTGGGCGAGCCGCCCCGGCAAGAGTCTTGTCAGGGCTGCTGAGGCTACCCCGGCAAGAGTCTTGCCGGGTGAGCCTGCTTCGTCCTTCTGCTTCTTTGTGTTCTTGGCCTTGGCGTTGCCTTGGCTGTCTTGGGTTTCGGTTTTACCTCGGTTCACCTCCCTTGTCCTGCTTGGTGCGGCCGTGGGCGTGGCTCTGACTGTCTGTGCACAGATAAAGGGGTACAAAGGTGCGCCCCTTCTTTTGTACACCGACATTCGTCGAGCTAGGCCTTGCGATCATTGCGAGAGCGATCTAGGGAGAGAGAGATCTTCGTGCGCACCCCAGTGTTCGAACTTCAAGGGTTTGCCGGAACCCGAAATCCGACATTTGGCGCGCCAGGTAGGTCTGCACCAAAGCTTTCCTTCCGCCGACCCGTGTCCCGTCGCTTCATCGCATCCATGGCGGACGCCAGCCCACGCTGAGCGCCGGGCCGCCCTTGCCGCCCGCGTCGCTCAGACAGCCCCTGTCGGCGGGCCTCCCCGTTGTTCCCCGTCGCCCGCCGCCAACGCCGCCACCGGCCCGGCGGGAAACGAGCAGCAAGCGTCCTCGCTGCACCCCTCGGTGCGGCGGGACGGCCGCACCGCCACTCCGTCGCTAACCCCAGCCGGCTCGTCGTCTCACGCTCGTCGCGCTCCCACGGACGTGCAGGCCGTGCTGCTCATGGCACGCGAGCTCCTACGCTACCGCCCAGTCGACGACCTCTACGAGGATTGGCTGGACCGCATCACCGAGCTCGTCAGCACCGTAGGGGGCTCCCGCGCCATCCCTCTCGCTGCCTTGCCCTCCACCAGCTGCAGGCGACGTGGCTCATGGAGCACCTCCCCCACCTTTGCACCAAGACGGCGCTCTGGTGCCAAGGCACGCGGCCCCCGGCACGAGAAGAAGGAAGCTGCCAAGAGGTTCCCCGGCCGCAAGAGAATGCTTCCGCGCTCCCAGTGCCACCGCGATAGGACCGTGTGCCGCCTGCAGTGGTGGTGCACGGGCATCAAGGGCAGGCTCCGCAGCAGCAAAGGGCCCTGGTGGCCACGGCAGGCTGCTGCGCCTTCACTCCTGAGCTGCGTAGCATCGCCTGGCTGGGCAAGTTCAAGCCAAGCATACCTCCTCACTACAACGGCACCCCGACCCTGCGGAGTTCTTGCAGCTCTACGAGCTGAGCATCGAGGCGGCCAACGGTGATGAAAAAGTCATAGCGAACTAGTTCCCCATGGCTCTCAAGGATGGTGCCCGCTCGGGGCTCCTGAACCTGCCCCCGGGCTTGATCTCCTCCTGGGGCGAGATGCGCGACCGCTTCGTCGCAACTTCCAGGGCACTCGCGACCGCCCTCCGGCCGCGGGTGACCTACGCCGCATCAAGCAGCAGCCAGGAGAGACCCTGCAGAAGTACATAAAGCGCTTCAACATCGTTCGCCTCAAGGTCCCCAAGGTCACGGACGAGGCCATCATTTCGGCGTTTTCTGATGGCGTCCGCAATGTCAAGATGAAGGAGGATCTTGCCATCCACGAGGAGCTATGCATGGCCTTGGAGCTGTTCAACCTGGCGACCAAGTGCACAAGAGCCGAGGAGGGGCGCCTTTCCCTCCTCGAGCTCCCAGCTACCGACCCGGAGGAGAAGAAAGCCAAGGCGAAGGACGTGAAGCGCAAGGGAGTAGCCGTGCTCACGGCAGAGCCGGATATGAAGCGCGGCCGGGACCATCCCGAGTCATCCAAGAGCACAGCCACAACACCAACGACTGTCAAGAGCCTTTCTGCGCCTTCCACAACATACACAACCACAACACCAACGACTGTCAAGAGCTCAGGGCCATTCGAGAGGGATGCTTCGGTCGACGCCCCGAGCGCAATGACCGGGGCTACGGCCAAGGAGTAGGACGAGGCGGAGGATGCTGGGACGATCGCGGCCCCCGCCAGGAGTGGCGCTACCGGCCTCGCGAGGACCGCTAGTAGGACCAGCCTCGTGAGAGCGCCTGGAGGGATCAACCTCGTGAGGACCACCCTCAGGGCAATGCTGGTCTTCCTTCGCTGCCGCCACCTCTAAGAAGGAATGATGACCACCATCAGGACGAGGGGGCTAGGGGCTTCCAGGAACCGCGTGCTATCGCCTGCATCTTGGGCGGAGCTCAGGCCCCACCCTCTCAACGTATCTTCAAGTAGTTTGCTCGCGAGGTGAACGCAGCCCTTCCCAGGCTTGAGGCCATACGCCCGCTCGGGTGGTCCAAGTGCGCCATCACTTTCAGCTCGGCGGACCAGCTCAAGTGCGCGGCCACCGCTGGCGCCCTCCCGATGCTTTGCTCACTCGTCATCAGCAACACACAAGTCACCAAAACCCTCATTGATGGTGGCACAGGACTTAACCTCCTATCCGTCGAGACGTTCGACAGCCTCCCAGTGCCATACGATCAGCTTCAGCCCACCAAGCCCTTCTCATGAGTGACTAACGGCTCCACCATCCCGATAGGGCAGGTCCGCCTCCCTGGCACCTTCGGACAGTGCGAAAACTACCGCACCGAGCTCATCAACTTCGACGTTGCTCACATCCGTCTATCGTACAATGCCATCCTCGGGTACCCGGCCCTAGCGAAGTTCATGGCGGTGACCCACCATGGCTGAAACGTCCTCAAGATGCCAGGAAGCGGCGGGATCATCACAGTCCCCTGCGAAGAAAGAGATGCAGTGTGCTCCCTCAAGCGTACCTTCCAAGCCACAGCGATCGAAGACCCCGACAACAATGGTGCGCAGTACCCTCCTGAGGCCATCCCCATGAAGAAGAAGCAGCCGCTTCGCACAGGGCCTCAGTGGAGCGCGCGCCCCTGGCAGTGGCACATCAGGATCGGCGCCCGCGCCTGGTGCGCCACCCTCCCTCGCATAGGAAGGCACGCCCGACGCCCTCCTCGGGCAGGGCTCTGAGGATCTCTTCTGGAGGGCCTCAGACCTAGCCAACATCACATGGGAGGCGCTCGGGCACCACGTGGAGGCATGCTTTGCGACGCGTTTCCCTCAGGAAGACACCGAGCGGGGAGCGCCCGACGCTCAGGAGTTCATCACTAAGGCCACTCAGGAGCTGCAGGATGCAAGAGCCATGCGTGCGACCGCTACCAACCTGGCACAGCTCCCCATCCAGGCAAGGATGGCGGGCTGCGCATCTGCATCGACATCCCAGGGCTTAACAGGGCCGCATCTCAGGATCTCTTCTGGCCTTCGCGCGTGGAACGTTGCAAGGGCCCACCTCACAGCTATGTTCGCATGCCATTCGGCCTGCCGAGCGTGGCAGCCGCCTTCCAGCGCAACCTGCGGAGCGTCCAGGCGGCTCAGGAGGCCAGGCATCACGTAGTCTTGGCGGAGATGGAGACGGTCCTCGAGAAACCGCCTGGACCCCCAGAGCCTCCCGAGGCTCAGGGCCCCGATGGCTCATGAGGAGCAACACCTTCGCCATGCATCTTCAGCTACCCCAACATCCCTTCGACAACGGAACCGGGTGACATTTTCCAAGTTTATTTAGCTGGGAACGCCCCCCGGGCTGCATCATTCCCAGGCCGTGTGGGCCTATCCCTGCGGCATGCATCCTTTTACGTCTTTAGCTTACTCTGCCGGGGGTGCCCCTCGGGCTGCATCATCCCCAGGCCGCTCGGGTCGGACCCAGTGGCATGTATCGTCCTTGCATTTACCTAAGCTAGTTTGCTTTCCATGCATAATCTATCTGTGGTTATCACCTGCTTGATTGCCACCCACCACGGGAGCCGCGTGCTGATCGTCTTTCTTCAGGATCCTTCGCATAGAAGGCCAGGCACGGCGTCTGTGCTCGGGCCCATCCCTGCAGCATCGATAAATCCAACGGTTGAGCTCTGTTGTAACGCCCTCGATGCGGCTATATCTCCCACGTGTCGAAGCACGACTTAGAGGCATAACCGCATTGAAAGCAATGTCGCAAGTGAGGTAATCTTCACACAACCCATGTAATACATAAGGAAAAGAGATACATAGTTGGCTTACAATCGCCACTTCACACAATACATGAGTAAAACATTACATCATACAGATACAATCAAGGTCCGACTACGGAACCAAAATAAAAGAAGACTACCCCAAATGCTACACAGATCCCCGATCGTCCCAACTGGGCTCCACCATCGATCAACTCAAACGAAACAACACAAAGAACAAGATCTTCATCGAGCTCCTCCTTGAGCTCGGGTGCATCACCTGCACGGTCTCATCGGCACTGCAAACTGGTTTTGGAAGTATCTGTGAGTCACGGGACTCAGCAATCTCACACCATGAGATCAAGACTATTTAAGCTTAAAGGTAGGACAAAGTAGTGAGGTGGAGCTGCAGCAAGTTTACTAGCATATATGGTGGCTAACATACGCAAAAGAGAGCGAGAAGAGGAGGCAAAGCACGGTCGAACAACTATGATCAAGAAGTGATCCCGAAACTACTTACGCCAAGCATAACTCCAACATCGTGTTCACTTCCGGACTCACGAGAAGAGACCATCACGGTTACACACGCGGTTGGTGTATTTTAATTAAGATCAACTTCGGGTTTTCTACAACCGGACATTAACAAATTCCCATCTCGCCTCATAACCATGGGCACGGCTTTGAAAGATATTACCTCGCAGGGTGTCCCAACTTAGCCCATGATAAGCTCTCGCGATCAACGAAGGAATAGACCTTCTCCCGGAAGCCCGATCAGTCTCGAATCCGGCTACAAGACATTTCACAGCAGAATAAAACAAGTCCAAAGAAACCGCCTGATGCGCCGACAATCCCGATAGGAGCTGCACATATCTCTGCTCTCGTGGCAACACGGATGAGACTAGCTACGAGTAAAACCAAACCTCGGGTTGCCTCAAGGTGGCCTCGCAGGCAGCTCGGTTCGGGCCAGCACTTAGAGAAGCACTGGTCCGGGGGGGGCTAAATAAAGATGACCCTCGAGAGAGCGACTCCCAAGGGAAAAGTAGGTGGTGGTGAGGCAAATGGTAAAACCAATGTTGGGCCTTGCTGGAAAAGTCTTATTCAAAGCGAATCGTCAAGGGGGTCCCATAAATCACCCGACCGTTAGGGACGCAAAATTCGGGAACATAATACCGATATGACGGAAACTAGGGCGGCAAGAGTGGAACAAAACACTGTGCATAAGGCCGAGCCTTCCACCCTTTACCAAGTATATAGATGCATTAATTAAAATAAGATATAATGTGATATCCCAACAAGTAAACACGTTCCAACAAGGAACAACATCTCCAGGTTCCAACAAGGAACAAACTTCATCTTCACCTGCAACTAACAACGCTATAAGAGGGCTGAGCAAAGCGGTAACATAGCCAAACAACGGTTTGCTAGGAAAAGGATGGTTAGGGGCTTGACATGGCAACATGGGAGGCATGATATAGCAAGTGGTAGGCATCGTAGCATAGGCATAGCAAAAGAGCGAGCATCTAGCAAGCAAAGATAGAAGTGATTTCGAGGGTATGGTCATCTTGCCTCGAAATCCCGCAAGGAAGAAGAACGAGTCCATGAAGAAGACAAAAGGACGAAGTCGAATCGAATCCTCACAACTCCGGAACGGAAACCGAAGCTAACGAGAGAAGCAAACCGGAAAGAAGCAAACAACATAGTAAACACACAATCATAAACATGGCATGATGCACAAACAAATATGATGCATGTCCGGTTTAATGAGGCATGGCATGGCAATATGCACAAACAACACCACAAAGTGTTAGTGGAGCTCAATATGCAACGAAGTTGCATATTGACGAAAACACCACAACACTTATTTAGTTTGATCTCGGTTAGGTACACAACAATATTAAATGTTGTTAAACATGGCAAGAGGTGGAGCATAATTAAACTAGCTATTTAGGCAAGTTTAAATGAGGCCGGAAATAAGAAACAACAATTCCGGAAAATCCCCATAAGCAATATTTTAGATTCGGTACTGTTCTGCCCTAAACACAATTTTAGAGTTGTTAAACAGCAACATAAAGTGGACCATGATAATCTAGGCATTTTTCCACCCCATTTACATATAAAGAACATTTAATTCCGAGTTACGGTTATTTAGTTATGAAATAAATCATTTTAGCATGGCATATTAGCAAATTAATGCAAACATCAATTTAAACATTTTTTAACATAGATGAGAGTGGCATATTATTAATCTACACAATTTTCTGAGCATAATACATATAAGGTTTGTTTAAATCCGATGCACGGTTAATTAATTATTACATGCATGAACTTGAGGGGCAATCTGTAAATATGCAGTTTCTGGATAATTAGCAAAAATCGCAAGACGGAAAAAAAATGCAACAGTCGAATCCGCTAGCCCAACAAAGTGCATGTGGGGCTCGGGAGGCAGCTCACCATGGCCTTGGCCCGGTCCGGTGAGGAAGGAGGCCGGAGGGTGGCGGACCGGACCGGGCCGAGGGAGGTCCACGCTGGTGCGGGTTGGGGCCACGAGGCCCACGTGGCCGGCTGGCGTCGTTCTCCTCCACGATCCAGGGGGGTCGAGGGAAGCAGGGCGGCGCGCCCTGCTGGAGTGGAAGGCGGCGGCGCTGGTCGCCAAGGAGGTCGGGCGGCGGAACTGGCAGATCCGGCCGGGCGCCGGATCCGGCAACGACGACAGTGGGCGGAGTTCCGGAGGCACGGGTTCACACCCATGGCGACCTGCGAGGCGTAGAGAGAGACGGAGGAGAAGTTAGAGAGAGATTCGGGAGAAGGAAAGAGGGTGCGGGTCGCCGGAACTCATCTCCGGGCGAGGGCGGCGCAGATGGCTTCGCCAGAGGGCGGCGGCGAAGGCCCCGATCCCATCGGGATCGAGCGGGAGGGCGCGAGAGGTGGGAGGAGCGGGCGGCTCGGTCGGCTGCAGGGCGGCGTGGCCCGAGCCGGCCCGGCGGGCAGCGGATGGCCTGGCCGGGCCGCGCGAAGTGGGGCGCTGGGGAGGACGTGGCGACGCCTTGGAGGAGCGGCTGGTGGTGGCGCAGCCACTAGGGGCTTGCCAAGTGGCGAGAGGAGGCTGGGGAGGCGCCGGATTTGAAGGGGAAAGGCGGCGAGCGGCCCCCGAGGTGGGAGGAGGCGGCTGCGGGTTGGGTGGCGCGGAAAAAGAGGAGGAGGGGGGTTAAGGTTGCCCAAAATGGAGATGTGGTGTCCATTTATAGCAGGGATGGCTAGGGTTTGGTTTTTGGGGGGTTTTTGGAGCCCTCCGATCTTGATCGGGCGGTTCCGGACGCGAGGGGGGGGGTTAGGTGGGCTGCAGGTTGGGTTGTGACGAGAGGGTCTGGACTGAGGGGAGAAATAGAAATGCAGCCCGGCAAGCTGCTTCCGGAGACCGAAAACGTCCGACGAAGGTACCGCAATGGTACCGCTATGTTTAACGGTTGGGCTATCAAACGGACTCGAATGCGCATTTAAACTTGGCAGGCGGCCTGTCTACACTATAATAAGACCGCATGACAAGTTGCAACCCATTCCGAGAACATTATTATGCCACTTATAAAATAATATTTCGAGGTGGCGCCAAGCGAAAGTGTATCGGGGCTCGGAGCGGACAACGGAGAGAACTGACGGAACACGACCGGATGCAAGTTTTGAAAAACATGCGGATGAAATGCTGATGATGCCATGAGACTAGATGCATAACAAGAACAAAATGCAAAACAACAGACAAAAACCCAACCACGAAGGAAAAATAAATCACATCTCCGGAAAGGGCAAGAGTCGGAGTTACTTAATATGGAAAGTTGTATCCGGGCGCTACAACACTCCACCACTACGAGAGGATCTCGCCCCGAGATCTAGGATGGCACCGGAGAAAAGCGGAAGAGGAAGAGGTAAAACAAAGTTGCTTCTTTGACAAACGAATGAAACCAAAGAACCTTGAGAGGTTGAACAAAATGAAAGAAAGAAAACAATGAAGATGAAGAAAGTTGAAAACACTGTTAGAAAAATGGAACAAGGGATACGATTTAAAACCAAGAGGTTTAGTGATAAGATAGATACTGAAACCACTCTGGTCAAAACTAGATGAGAGAGGAAGAATTGGGCAGCACTCCGATTGAACATGGAAGGAATAGAACATGAACTTTACAAGATGAGAGGATACTTGATGAGATCAACAAGACACTACCTCCGAAACTATTGGCTGAATTGCACAAGGGGTAAGAAAGATTTTGACAGCTCTCCGGTTGAGGAAAGAGGCAAAACCTGATAAGATGAGAAAACTTGAATGGATGATACAACACTCCGGTTAAATGGATAATGCAAGAAAAAGAACATGATCTTTACAAAACGAGGTGATTGGTGAAGAGAGCAACATCACAATGCCTCCTAAACAATGCATGATAGATAGAAAGTTGGAATGAATAGAACGAAGAATGAAACCAACATCTCCCACCATAAATGAATTTGAAAGAGCATCCTTACGAAGTAGGATTGAACGGAGTTGTTTGAAAAACAACAACGGTAAGGATAAGCTTGTAGTGGGCTTATGAAAACATCTCAAAATTATGAGGTGAGCTTCTGCCACCAACGGAAACAATTGATTGGATTGAGAGCAACACGGAGATGAAAACTTCTTTCATTGAGAGGATAGGAGGAAAACTTGGATCATTGATAAGCACCACAAATAGCAACATTCCTTAGGGAAGGCTTTAGGTGAAATGTGACACAAGATAACTCCAACAACGAGGTTGATGGTTGAAAAGATCTCTTGAACAAAGAGAAAATGATGGATTTAAATATCTCATTCTTAACAACTTGCGAATCATGAAACACGAAGTGAAATTGTCAAGAATGACATAAGACCACCTCAAAAGGTAGAAAGAATTGCACTTCGGGATGCATGATTAAGAATGCTTGAACTCCTCAAAACAAAACATGTGTTGAGCACCATGTTTAATTTTTGAGTATAGCTTGGCGGGTCATTACTTCGAGAGAAAACTTGATGAACAATTGAAGAATGAAACGAATCCTTGATGAACCATCATGTATAGCCTCCATGAAGAACTCCGGTAAGAAAAGGATGATAAAAGAAAGAGAAGTTGCAAATACAAGGTGAAGCCTTGCAGTGATAAGATGAAGCTTTGAAATGATATAGCCGAGAAGAACTTGGAACTCCGGAAAG
This sequence comes from Aegilops bicornis, assembly GCA_021605145.1. Classification (NCBI taxonomy): domain Eukaryota; kingdom Viridiplantae; phylum Streptophyta; class Magnoliopsida; order Poales; family Poaceae; genus Aegilops; species Aegilops bicornis. Next base: position 347,072,203 of record CM038670.1, read on the forward strand.
AAAAGATGAAGCAAATGAAATCAAGAATTTTTGATGAACCTCCAAAATAAGGAATTGAATTTACTCGATGAAACAAGAATAAGAATTACATTATGTTGATCCTTCACCAATTAAATTGATGACAAGCAATGGATTAGGCATACTACTTATTCTCGTAGAAAGTATTAAGATAGATATGGCGCAAACTTGGGAAGGTCTTCAACGAACCACCGTAGGATTGGAAAGAAACGAATGAGTCTATATGATAACGAAGGAAGAGAACTCTTGAACAAACCACCATAAGAATTGAAAATGAAAGTAGCAAAGGCACAATTCACGGGAAGAATTGGAAAACGAATAAAGATGCTTGACAAAATTTAGATACATTAGAACGAAGAGATCATGAACTGATTAGAGGAAATTTCGACGATGCACCGTGAGATTTGGAAAACCAGAGTTGAACGCTTGAATGAATAATTCTGAGATGATGGGCTCGAATAATCAAACTGAAAAGACTCTGAAATGCTCCGGTGGGTTAAAAGAATTCTCACAATCAAAACAATTATGAGGATGGCACGAAGCTAGAACCATGAATCTTGAAGAGAAAGAAGCGAGATTTAAGAGAAACTCTTCTTCGGTCTTCATAATTCGAGAATGACGACGAAACACCATGAATTATTGAATCACTCCGGAATGAAAATTAGGAAGGTTGAACCAACAATGAAAATAATTTGGAAGATCTTGGAGAAAACCAAGACTGATGATAATTCCTTCTTACGCCAAACTTTGCAAAGAATTTGGGAATAGCTCCAGGAAAATAAAAGAGTCGTGTAAGATCCTCGAAAAAGACCCGTGGGTTAGGGCCCACTCAAAAGAACCACCGTTGAACAAATGTTTGAAATAGATATTGCACCGGGTAGAGTTAAATGGCTTGAATGAGATAGCATCCTCAAAAGAACTTGAGTGAATTGAGAATGGAAACTAGAATCTTCCGAGATATCTTCAACACTCCTAACAATTGAATAGCGAGAAGTGGATGATTAAGAGATGCACCGATGTGAGAAAGCATTTGAAATGATGAAAAGAATACGATCAACACTGAAAACTTGGCTTGAGTCCACCGGAGAAGAAAATTAGAATGGAACAATGATAAGGTTAAAGCTTCCTTAGCGTCTTCATGAGAATCACCGGATAAACATTAAAGGAAAAGAATGAAGAAACTTCACTCAATAAAAATGGATACTTGATTAAGAAATCTGAGTCCTTGAAGAAAAAGGGTGGGAGGGCGGGAAATCAAAACAACTTGGGTCGGATGAAACGAACACCGTTGAGAAAAAGCTTAGAATTGATCTTGCGAATGTTGGAATGATCGGATTCACTTGAAGAGAAGCGCACCGGTGAGAAGAAATTGAGATGACAAACTCGATGATCAAGAAGGATTAGTATTCACATAGAAATATGAGAACACCGTTTAGAATAAGGTATGGAATCAACACTTGGCATTGAAGCAACTTGAATACCACAAAACGGAACAAAAACAAAGGATTTGGCTTGCAGGGTAAGCCGAAACAAATACATATGATAGATCCCATATCGTATCATGTGTGTGTTGGAAAGATATCCTACGAGATACTTGAATTCCCACCTATAAACTCCCGAAACTTTCTGGTTATGCAATCTGGTGTTGGGGATACAGGGGACACAAAATATATCACCCAAACTAACAATACCTAGATCCAAATTTGTATCCATCCGTCAACACATAACCAAGAAATCCTCGGAAATCGTGGTACCTCGACCTTGAAAAACATCCGTTATACAAGTCATGGCAATACTCTCAAGACTCGCCACGATCTTGGGCTATCAGGGTTATCTCACCAACAACTGCACAAAAGAGATTTCGATGTCGGTAAAACTCGGTATTCCGTAACTGCAACGATAAAATTGTGACGACAACACCTCGGAGCTCAACTCCCCCGGACACTGCCACAACCCCTAAATGTCAGGAGGCACCAAGAACAATGTTCTCGTCACAAAACCATCGGAACGATTCCAAGATACCCACGTGATCCTAAAAAAATTTTAGTGAAATTTGAGGAGAGAAGAGTCAAAACTTCTACGTCAGGAGACCTCACCAGAGCGACGAAGGGACTGAGGAGTAAAAAGAATCCTACTCTCCGATATATATAATCCTAAGACTCAAAACATTTTCCATTCTAGACTCAACAACGTCAGCAAACAATCAAGTAGGGGCTCCTAAGTCGGGAAGGCTCGATACCAACTTGTAACGCCTCGATGCGCTTATATCTCCCACGTGTCAAGCACGACTTAGAGGCATAACCGCATTGAAAGCAATGTCGCAAGTGAGGTAATCTTCACACAACCCATGTAATACATAAGGGAAAAGAGATACATAGTTGGCTTACAATCGCCACTTCACACAATACATGAGTAAAACATTACATCATACAGATACAATCAAGGTCCGACTACGGAACCAAAATAAAAGAAGACTACCCCAAATGCTACACAGATCCCCGATCGTCCCAACTGGGCTCCACTACTGATCAACTGAAACGAAACAACACAAAGAACAAGATCTTCATCGAGCTCCTCCTTGAGCTCGGGTGCATCACCGCACGGTCTCATCGGCACCGCAAACTGGTTTTGAAGTATCTGTGAGTCACGGGGACTCAGCAATCTCACACCATGAGATCAAGACTATTTAAGCTTAAAAGGTAGGACAAAGTAGTGAGGTGGAGCTGCAGCAAGTTTACTAGCATATATGGTGGCTAACATACGCAAAAAGAGAGCGAGAAGAGGAGGCAAAGCACGGTCGAACAACTATGATCAAGAAGTGATCCCGAAACTACTTACGCCAAGCATAACTCCAACATCGTGTTCACTTCCCGGACTCACGAGAAGAGACCATCACGGTTACACACGGTTGGTGTATTTTAATTAAGATCAACTTCGGGTTTTCTACAACCGGACATTAACAAATTCCCATCTGCCTCATAACCATGGGCACGGCTTTCGAAAGATATTACCTGCAGGGTGTCCCAACTTAGCCCATGATAAGCTCTCGCGATCAACGAAGGAATAGACCTTCTCCCGGAAGCCCGATCAGTCTCGGAATCCGGCTACAAGACATTTCACAGCAATAAAACAAGTCCAAAGAAACCGCCTACCGCGCCGACAATCCCGATAGGAGCTGCACATATCTCGCTCTCGTGGCAACACCGGATGAGACTAGCTACGAGTAAAACCAAACCTCGGGTTGCCTCAAGGTGGCCCTGCAGTAGCTCGTTCGGGCCAAAGACTTAGAGAAGCACTGGTCCGGGGGGGGGGGGGCTAAATAAAGATGACCCTCGAGAGAGCGACTCCCAAGGGAAAAGTAGGTGGTGGTGAGGCAAATGGTAAAACCAATGTTGGGCCTTGCTGGAAAAGTCTTATTCAAAGCGAACTGTCAAGGGGTCCCATAAATCACCCGACAGCGTTAGGGACGCAAAATTCGGGAACATAATACCGATATGACGGAAACTAGGGCGGCAAGAGGAACAAAACACTGGGCATAAGGCCGAGCCTTCCACCCTTTACCAAGTATATAGATGCATTAATTAAAATAAGATATAATGTGATATCCCAACAAGTAAACACGTTCCAACAAGGAACAACATCTCGAGTTCCAACAAGGAACAAACTTCATCTTCACCTGCAACTAACAACGCTATAAGAGGGCTGAGCAAAGCGGTAACATAGCCAAACAACGGTTTGCTAGGAAAAGGATGGTTAGGGGCTTGACATGGCAACATGGGAGGCATGATATAGCAAGTGGTAGGCATCGTAGCATAGGCATAGCAAAAGAGCGAGCATCTAGCAAGCAAAGATAGAAGTGATTTCGAGGGTATGGTCATCTTGCCTGAAATCCCGCAAGGAAGAAGAACGAGTCCATGAAGAAGACAAAAGGACGAAGTCGAACGAATCCTCACAACTCCGAACGGAACCGAAGCTAACGAGAGAAGCAAACCGGAAAGAAGCAAACAACATAGTAAACACACAATCATAAACATGGCATGATGCACAAACAAATATGATGCATGTCCGGTTTAATGAGGCATGGCATGGCAATATGCACAAACAACACCACAGGTTAAGTGGAGCTCAATATGCATCGAGTTGCATATTGACGTAAACACCACAACACTTATTTAGTTTGATCTCGGTTAGGTACACAACAATATTAAATGTTGTTAAACATGGCAAGAGGTGGAGCATAATTAAACTAGCTATTTAGGCAAGTTTAAATGAGGCCGGAAATAAGAAACAACAATTCCGGAAAATCCCCATAAGCAATATTTTAGATTCGGTACTGTTCTGCCCTAAACACAATTTTAGAGTTGTTAAACAGCAACATAAAGTGGACCATGATAATCTAGGCATTTTTCCACCCCATTTACATATAAAGAACATTTAATTCGAAGTTACGGTTATTTAGTTATGAAATAAATCATTTTAGCATGGCATATTAGCAAATTAATGCAAACATCAATTTAAACATTTTTTAACATAGATGAGAGTGGCATATTATTAATCTACACAATTTTCTGAGCATAATACATATAAGGTTTGTTTAAATCCGATGCACGGTTAATTAATTATTACATGCATGAACTTGAGGGCAATCAGAATATGCAGTTTCGGATAATTAGCAAAAATCGCAAGATGGAAAAAAAAATGCAACAGGCCGAATCCGGCTAGCCCAACAGTGCACAGGGGGCTCGGGGAGGCAGCTCACCATGGCCTTGGCCCGGTCGGTGAGGAAGGAGGCCGGAGGGTGGCGGACCGGACTGGGCCGAGGGAGGTCCACGCGGGTGCGGGGTTGGGCCACGAGGCCCACGTGGCCGGCTGGGGCGTCGTTCTCCTCCACGATCCAGGGGGTCGAGGAAGCAGGGCGGCGCGGCCTGCTGGAGTGGAAGGCGGCGGCGCCGTCGCCGGAAGGAGGTCGGGCGGCGAGGCTGGCAGATCCGGCCGGCCGGGCGCCGGATCCGCAACGACGACGGTGGGCGGAGCTCCGGGAGGCACGGGTTCACACCCATGGCGACCTGCGAGGCAGAGAGAGAGACGGAGGGAGAAGTTAGAGAGAGATTCGGGAGAAGGAAAGAGGGTGCGGGGTCGCCGGGAACTCATCTCCGGCGAGGGCGGCGGCAGATGGCTTCGGCCAGAGGGCGGCGGCGAGCGCTCCCGATCCCATCGGGATCGAGCGGGAGGGCGCGAGAGGTGGGAGGAGCGGGGCGGCTCGGTCGGCAGGGCGCCGGGCCCGATTCGGCCCGGGCGGGCAGCGGATGGGTTTGGCTGGCCGCGCGGCGGGGCTGGGGAGGACGTGGCGACGCCCGGCTGAGGGGAGCGGCGGTGGTGTGGCGCAGCCACTAGGGGCTTGCCAAGTGGCGAGAGGAGGCCGGGAGGCGCCTGGATTTGAAGGGGAAAGGCGGCGGAGCGGCCCCGAGGTGGGAGGAGGCGGCTGCGGGTTGGGTGGCGCGGAAAAAAAAGAGGAGGAGGGGTTAAGGTTGCCCAAAATGGAGATGTGGTGTCCATTTATAGCAGGGATGGCTAGGGTTTGGTTTTTGGGGGGTTTTTGGAGCCCTCCGATCTCGATCGGGCGGTTCCGGACGCGAGGGGGGGTTAGGTGGGCTGCAGGTTGGGTTGTGACGAGAGGGTCTGGACTGAGGGGAGAAATAGAAATGCAGCCCGGCAACTGTTTCCGGAGACCGAAAACGTCCGACGAAGGTACCGCAATGGTACCGCTTATGTTTAACGGTTGGGCTATCAAACGGACTCGAATGCGATTTAAACTTGGCAGGCGGCCTGTCTACACTATAATAAGACCGCATGACAAGTTGCAACCCATTCCGAGAACATTATTATGCCACTTATAAAATAATATTTCGGAGGTGGGCGCTGGCGAAAGTGTATCGGGGCTCGGAACGGACAACGGAGAGAACTGACGGAACACGACCGGATGCAAGTTTTGAAAAACATGCGGATGAAATGCTGATGATGCCATGAGACTAGATGCATAACAAGAACAAAATGCAAAACAACAGACAAAAACCCAACCACGAAGGAAAAAATAAATCACATCTCCGGAAAGGGCAAGAGTCGGAGTTACGAATATGGAAAGTTGTATCCGGGGCGTTACATCTGTCTGGCAGGCCGGTCCCGTTCACGTCACCTCCTGGGGTCGTTGGTGCTTGGCCTTCTCATGTGATAACCTCAGGAGATTCATTCGACGCAGGATTGCCTAACCATCTCGCGGGACCGCTGCAGCTAACAAGAACCAAGACCAAGCGCAACCCGCCTTGAGGTAGGGCCTCGTGAGCCCCGCGCTGGCTCACGAGTGCCCGGACACACCTCGTCTAGCCCTGCCATGCAAGCCATGTGTCAGGGCGGGGTTGTACACGCCCCGGGGGCTCCACTCAGAGGGAGCCCTCACCCACGCACCAGTGGAAGCACCATGCTACGTGCTGGCAGTCGACACTACCGAGGAGCGGTTATGCCCGTGCAAGTGCGGAAGCGCTATGCTCCGCGCTGGTGATAAACAACTAAGGGAGGCCCCATGGCCGTATCAACCTCAGGGAGCCCTTGAGCTCAGTGTCTGGCCTCATCGCAACACCTCCCCTCGGGAGAGTCGCACGAGGGGGCTGCGCTCGGGTCACGCCCAAGCGTACGCCACCCTGCCCGGTCCCGCGGACCTGGTCGTCGCGCGCCCCTCCCGTGCCGAGCCTCCGCGAGGGAAAAGGTATGAAGGTCGTTTGAGCGTCAAGGGGGACTCCTGAGCATCGCGACTCAGGAGCCTAACTGGCCACGTAGCCCCTCACTCCTTGGTCTCGTCCTGGTGATCCGGACGACCCAACGGCGGTTGAGGTATGCGCGGGGTCGGGCCCTGCCGACGTAGAACACTAGACCTATTCCTGCATTTCCTTTCCGTAAGTTTTTTGCGCGTCAAGGGGGACTCCTGAGCATCGCGACTCAGGAGCCTAACTGGCCACGTAAGCCCTCACCCCTTGCTCTCATCCTGGTGATCCGGACGACCCATCGGCGGCTGAGGTATGTGCGGGGTCGGGCCCTGCCGATGTAGAACGTAAAGCAAAGTGGAAGGAAATCGCAAAATCTCAAGCAAATATTACAAGACATATTGTTCTCCCGATACCAAACACAGGTCTAAACGCCTCCACGAGGCATGGTGCATTTTGCAGAAACTAAACAGGAAAGGAGCCGCCAGCAAGTCATCTCGTCATCCCCGGACGTCGCCGCCGTCGCCCTCAGGGGATGCTTCTTGTCTAGCGGCGTTGGCCTCCTCTACACCACTCGCCAGAGTTGCAGGATCAGCAGCACTGCCAGTCGAGGGCGTGGGGTCGAAGGCACGGAACCTCTTCAGCAGGGCCTCCACCTGACCCTTCACGGCCTCGGCAGCAGCTGCGCAATGCTCAGCGTCCACAGGCTCCTGCAGCTTGTCAAGGTGGGCGGTGGGATCGCGAAGATGGAGGTGGCTGAAGACGCGCATCAATGCGGCTGAGGAAAGAACGCGGGCTTCTTCCTCTGCCAAGGGGCCAATGCCGCTCATGACTTCCTCAAGCGCCGCGACCAGATAAGGAAGCAGCTGGGTGGGGCCCTCGTCGGCAGTAGCCAGCGGCTCCTCCAAGCCCTTCTTGTAGAGCGACCGCAGCGCCTTGCGAGACCTCTCCTTGAGGAGCTTGAAGGCCGCGCAGTCCTCAGCCAGGACCTGCGCCTTTGCATCCAGCTCGGCCTTCTCCGCCTCCACCTTCTGCTCCAGCTTCTCCAGCCGGCTGCGCTCCGCGGCCTCCACCTTCGCCAACTGCTCCAGCTCGGCGTCGTGACCTCTGACGGCGTCCTCTCAGGCCTTCATGTTCTCCTCCTCCGCCTTGAGGTTTCGAGCCTCGGCCGCACGCTCGCTGCGCATGGTCTCCAGCTTGGCCTCCAGCGACTGATAGCGATCCTGCGCGGCCCCAACGTCCTTCAGCGCCACCTCACGAGCAGCCGCGGCCTGGGCGGCGGCCTGCCTGTCCTTCTCGGAGGTTGCTGCTGCCTAGCTCAGTGCCGCCCGAACGGACACGTCTGAGTGAAGGCAGCCAGAGACCAGCTCCAGGCGCCCGGCTACCAGGCGGGGGTCGGCACCCTCGAGATCTTCTCGCAGCAGGGTCATCAGGAAAGAGCACGCTCCAGGACGTTAGGGGAGGCGGAAGGACCTGGAGATAGCAGTGCGGCAGAAGGAGGAGGAGGCGACGTCTTCACCATGGCCTAGGAGGCCGGAAGCTCCTAAGCTCTGGGGATCTCGGCGACCAAGCCGGCGTTGACACCTCCAGAGCCAGCGGGGCCACGATGGCTGACTCCTTCCGAGGATGCTCCCCCAAGCCTCGCAAGGATGATTGGGCCAGAGAAGCACGAGCGCCGTCGCTGCCCTTACCGATGGAGAGGGGCACGACCGCCATGGGCGATCTGGTCCCGAGCAGCACCACATCTTCCTCCCTCCTCTTCTTCACCGTGGGTGTTGGCCTAATTGCACATCGGAGAAGCGTCAAGGATAAGCAGCGGAAGCAAGAACAAGGCAGGACAAGAACATTTACTGGTCCACCGCGGTATAGTCCCTCCGCTTCTTGAGCTTGAAGCCCGAGAGCCTCGCAGCCAGAGGCGCATGCTCGCGGGCTCCGGGAGCGGAAGAAGGGGCAGCAGATGGGCCGGAAGTAGCTCCAGGCGGTGTCAGAGCAGAAGCGTCATCTCGGGAGATCAGTGCCGACCTGCCCTTCGTCGGAACCTTGGCCAGTGGCCTCCTCTGGGGCTGGCCTTGGACCTCGAGGAGCCCCCAGCCACGGGCGGTTCCTCTCTCTCCAGGAGGACATCAGCCTCGTCGTCGTCATCAGGCAGGGTGCGGAGTATATCAGCCTTGCACAAGGGGGAGGTCTTGCTACCTCTTGAGCACTGCGTTGGATTTCCCCGAAGAGGAGAGGATGATGCAGCAAAGTAGCGTAAGTATTTCCCTCAGTTTTTGAGAACCAAGGTATCAATCCAGTAGGAGGCCATGTGCGAGTCCCTCGTACCTACACAAAACGAATAGCTCAATACAACCAACGCGATTAGGGGTTGTCAATCCCTTCACGGTCACTTACGAGAGTGAGATCTGATCGTTTGGGGGTACGTACGTATATATAGGAGGAAGGAGTACGTCGGTGGAGCTTCAAGGGGCCCACGAGGTAGGGGGGCGCGCCCTAGGGGGGGCGCCCTCCACCCTCGTGACCGCCTCGTGGCTTTCTTGATGGAGGGTCCAAGTCTCCTGGATCTTATCTGATGAGCAAATCACGTTCCCGAAGGTTTCATTCCGTTTGGACTCCGTTTGATATTTCGTTTCTTGAAACATCAAATAGGCAAAAAAACAACAATTCTGGGCTGGGCCTCCGGTTAATAGGTTAGTCCCAAAAAGTAATATAAAAGTGGAAAATAAAGCCCGATATGGTCCAAAACAGTAGATAATATAGCATGGAGCAATCAAAAATTATAGATACGTTGGAGGCGTATCATGCATCCCCAAGCTTAATTCCTGCTCGTCCTCGAGTAGGTAAATCATAAAAAGAGAATTTTTGATGCAGAGTGCTACTTGGCATAATTTCAATGTAAATCTTCTTAATTGTGGTATGAATATTTAGATCCGAAAGATTCAAGACAAAAGTTCATATTGACATAAAAATAATAATACTTCAAGCATACTAACTAAGCAATTATGTCATCTCAAAATAACATGGCCCAAGAAAGTTCATCCCTACAAAATCATATAGTTTAGTCATGCTCCATTTTCGTCACACAAGAATGCTCTCATCATGCACAACCACGATGACAAGCCAAGCAATTGTTTCATACTTTAGTAATCTCAAACTCATAAACCTTCACGCAATATATGAGCGTGAGCCATGGATATAGCACTATGGGTGGAATAGAATATGATGATGGGGGTTATGTGGAGAAGACAAAAAAGGAGAAGATCTCACATCAACGAGGCTAATAAATGGGCTATGGAGATGCCCATCGATTGATGTTAATGCAAGGAGTAGGGATTGCCATGCAACGGATGCACTAGAGCTATAAATGTATGAAATCTCAACAAAAGAAACTAAGTGGGTGTGCATCCAACTTGCTTGCTCATGAAGACCTAGGGCATTTGAGAAAGCCCATCGTTGGAATATACAAGCCAAGTTCTATAATAAAAGATTCCCACTAGTATATGAAAATGACAAAACAAGAGACTCTCTATCATGAAGATTATGGTGCTACTTTGAAGCACAAGTGTGGCAAAGGATAGTAACATTGTCCCTTCTCTCTTTTTCTCTCATTTTTTTATTTCTTTTTTTGGGCCTTCTTTCTTTTTTATGGCCTTTTTTTATTTCACCTCACTTGGGACAATGCTCTAGAAAATGATGATCATCACACTTCTATTTATTTACAACTCAATGATTACAAGTCGATAGTAGAACAAAGTATGACTCTATATGAATGCCTCCGGCGGTATACCGGGATATGCAATGAACCAAGAGTGACATGTATGAAAGAATTATGAACGGTGGCTTTGCCACAAATACTATGTCAACTTCATGATCATGCTAGCAATATGACAATGATGAATGTGTCATGATGAACGGAATGGTGGAAAGTTGCATGGCAATATATCTCGGAATGGCTATGGAAATGCCATAATAGGTAGGTATGGTGGCTGTTTTGAGGAAGATATAAGGAGGTTTATGTGTGAAAGAGCGTATCATATCACGGGTTTGGATGCACCGTGAAGTTTGCACCAACTCTCGGTGTGAGAAAGGGCAATGCACGGCATCAAGAGGCTAGCAATGATGGAAGGGTGAGAGTGCGTATAATCCATGGACTCAACATTTGTCATAAAGAACTCATATACTTATTGCAAAAATCTACAAGACATCAAAAACCAAAGCACTACGCGCATGATCCTAGGGGGATAGATTGGTAGGAAAAGACCATCGCTCGTCCCCGACCGCCACTCATAAGGAGGACAATCAAATAACACCTCATGTTTCGAATTTGTTACATAACGTTTACCATACATGCATGCTACGGGACTTGGAAACTTCAAAAGAAGCATTTTTCAAATTCACAACTACTCAACTAGCACGACTTTGATATTATCACCTCCATATCTCAAAACAATTATCAAGCATCAAACCTTTGTTAGTATTCAACGCACTCAAAAGAAAGTTTTACAAATCTTGAATACCAAGCATATTATTATTATTAAGCAAATTACCATGCTATTTAAGACTCTCAAAATAATCTAAGTGAAGCATGAGAGATCAATAGTTTCTATAAAACAAATCCACCACCGTGCTCTAAAATATATAAGTGAAGAACTAGCAAAACTATATAGGTCAAAAGATATAAGTGAAGCACATAGAGTATTCTAACAAATTCCAATTCATGGAAGGCTCTCTCAAAAGGTGTGTACAGAAAAGATGATTGTGGTAAACTAAAAAGCAAAGACTCAAATCATACAAGATGCTCCAAGCAAAACACATATCATGTGGTGAATAAAAATATAGCTCCAAGTAAAGTTATCGATGGAAGTAGATTTAAAGAGGGATGCCTTCCGGGCATCCCCAAGCTTTGACTTTTTGGTGTCCTTGGATTATCTTGGGGGTGCCATGGGCATCCCCAAGCTTAGGCTCTTGCCACTCCTTGTTCCATAATCCATCAAAAGAATTCACCCAAAACTTGAAAACTTCACAGCACAAAACTCAACAGAAATCTCATGAGCTCCGTTAGCGAAAGAAAACAAAAGACCACTTCAAGGTACTGTAATGAACTCATTCTTTATTTATATTGGTGTTAAACCTACTGTATTACAAATTCTCTATGGTTTATGAACTATTTTACTAGCCATAGATTCATCAAAATAAGCAAACAACACACGAAAAACAGAATCTGCCAAAAACAGAACAATTTGTAGTAATCTGTAACTAACGCAAACTTCTGGAACTCCAAAATATCAGCCAAAATAGGACGACCTAGGAAATTTGTTTATTGATAAGAAGCAATTGGAATCACTATGTGATCACGTTCTGGTGATTTTTAATAATTGTTTTCGTGAACAGAAAGTTTCTGGAAATTACAGCAAGATCAAATAACTATCATCCAAGAAGATCCTATAGGTTTAACTTGGCACAAATACTAATTAAAAGATTAACCCACATCTAAACAGAAGGTAGATGGATTATTTATTCCTAAACAGAAACAAAAGCAAAAAAACTAAAATAAAATTGGGTTGCCTCCCAACAAGCGTTATCGTTTAACGCCCCTAGCTAGGCATAGAGATTTCAATGATGCTCACAAGAAAGACAAGAATTGAAGCACAAAGAGAGCATCATAAAACATGTGACAAACACACTTAAGTCTAACATACTTCCTATGCATAGGCATATTATAGGCAAACAAATTATCGTATCAAGCAAAAACTAGCATATGCAAGGAAGCGGAAGGGAACAATAGCAATCTCAACATAACGAGAGGTAATTTAGTAACATGAAAATTTCTATAACCATATTTTCCTCTCTCATAATAATTACATGTAGGATCATAAGCAAATTCAACAAAATAGTTATCACATCAAATATTTTCAACATGATCCACATGCATGCAAAGTTGACACTCTTCCAAAATAGTGGGATTAATTATTAACTAAAGTCGTGACCTCTCCAAACCCACTTTTATCAAAAACTTCATAAGATTGAACATTCTCCAAATATGTGGGATCTAAAGTTGACACTCTTCCAAACCCACTTTCAATATTATTGCAAGCACTATTATCAATCTCATATTCATCATGGGGCTTAAATAAATTTTCAAGATCATAAGAAGAATCACCCCAATCATGATCATTGCAACAAGTAGAGGACATAGCAAAACTAGCATTCCCAAGCTTAGGGTTTTCCATATTATTAGCACAATTGACATCAGGATTGTTGCGGGTGTTGACCATCCTAGGAGACAAAGCAAAGGTTTAAACCAGGATGGCAGAATTTAACAAGGAAGTACGGAAGGTAATGGATAGCATGGAATGCAAAGATGTTCATCCGTATGACATGGTAATATAAAGCTGCCATATATATATACCAACGGTCATACACACTATTCATAGTTTAGTACAAGCCTGACGGGGTACAACTATAGTGAACGGCGTTACATCTCATCGGAAGCATTCCAACTCCTATACATTATTTTTCTACACTTCCGGAATGATACACACTAAGTCATATTCCACAAGTCATGCAGGACGGCGGAAATACAACTATTACAATACTAGGGATACTACTACTACTCAGACAGCTCCGTAGTAGTCCTCATAGAAGTCACCACCCAAGCCTGGAAGTGGAACATGATCATCCGGAAACAGACAATCCTGTGGAGCCTGTGGACCATAGGGGCTCGGATGTGGCCGTGGTCCAACAAACGGTGGCAGACGAGGCCCACGAGGAGGAGTGATGCCTCCTACCTCACGCCACTCCATAAAGTCTGGCAGACCAGCCCGCACTGGGTACAAGTCCCTCATATCCATGTATCCGCTTGCACGGCAGTGCAAACCGAGTCGAGTAGCCCAAAGTGATCAGCACGGGCATTAAAGAGCTCCATACGCAAGGCCCGGTTTTCACGGTCCTTGTCTTCCAAAGATCTCCGTGGTGGTGCGAAGAAGTGAGTCCTCATGGGATGCATCGCTGTACAAACCTCGAAGGTAGCCATGCACCCTGTGGAGGGATGCCGGCATGTAGCGGAAATCACCGTTGACCAGCAAGGCAGTTCGCTCGAATAATAGTCATCATGGAATAGGCTGCATCTTGCACGCATATCCCAATAGTGATCCCAAGTCCATAAGAACGGTGGAGCGGTTCAGTAGCTCAGGATAGGATGGATAAATCCTGACCGTGCACTGATATTGGCTTTGGTTGAAATCCCTAAACTGCTCCTCGACGGTATATTCAGGATACCATCGGTAACCAGACTCAATCATCACCCGAACCAGCATTGCCGTGTGACCACACACACCAATGCAACGGGTCAGACGAACCACTTGGTTCTGGGGACGGGTGGCCATCTGAAAGCACAGCCACAATGCAAAGACATTAGAATTTCTAGGGAAAATCGGGCAGCATAACATCTGTAAATGCTCAAAATCAGATTTGAGACATTCAAAAACAGATTGCAAAACCACTCAATAACATCTTATCAAGGTTACGGTTCAACCGATAGCATACTAAAAATTTAGTAGCACCGAATCGAGGATGTAACCAACAATCCTATAAGTTACTACAGATTAGTAACACGTGAACACGATAGAGAGAAGAGGGCCTAGTCCTATACCCACGTCGAATGAGAAGAGGATGACTCAAATCGAGGGCATAAGGTAAAGGAGTAAAAAGAGCCTTACGTTCCTCCCACAATCAATTCCCTACATATAACTAAAGCATTTCTAGACTCAACATCGACCAGTTTGGCTTAGCGAACCTACAGGTAGCCCTCGCTCGATACCAACGCTGTCAGACCCCGATTCCAAGTCACATCGACCTAGCCGGTAACACCTCATATCACTTTGTGGCCTCACGCACGGTATTCCCACGGTGTCGCCTTACCATGGCCCGGACCGCTTTGCGTCTTTTGGCTCACGTATATGATAGTGTCGCTAGCATCCACATGACAAAGAACCCGGGCCGACATGGCTAGTCGTGAACCCAAAGCGGCGCTTAACCTATGGGGACAGGCATACATGAATCACGTCGAGCATGTCGGTCATCAACGTATATATTCGGGCTGTAGCACTGGGCTAACAGGACTCCGGTATCCCGGGCTGTAGCAGGCTAGGAAGGACTCCGAATACCACCGCGTGACATTTCCCAGAAGGGACAGACATAGGAACGAAGTGAATCACATGCCGGCCAGTCAAGTGTCCAAGCAGGTAGTCTTTGGGCTAGCAGGACTCCGGTGAACCGGGCTGTAGCGGACTACTATCGCTCAGAAGCACGGGACTTACATTTCCCCATATGAGAGGCTGCCAAGGATAAACAACTACTTTGTCGGATCCCACTCATACCAAGCATTTCAATCATACACGCAATATGCCTGATATGAGTAAATACAACAAGGCATCACAACAAAACTCTACAACTCAAGTACTTTATTTAAAAGGCTCTGAGGAGCCATACATAACATAGTCATACAGGTAGGGGTCACATGACCCAACACTCAAGTCATACAATCATACAAGCACATGCGGAAGCAAACTAGTCTGAGTACAGACTCTAGAAAGA
This sequence comes from Aegilops bicornis, assembly GCA_021605145.1. Lineage (NCBI taxonomy): Eukaryota > Viridiplantae > Streptophyta > Magnoliopsida > Poales > Poaceae > Aegilops > Aegilops bicornis. The sequence goes on from CM038670.1 coordinate 347,087,568, forward strand.
AAGAAAGCTTGTTGGAGCCTTTCTATCTACAATGGCCCTTCACAAGCCTTGGATGGCCACCTGGGTGGCTAGTTCACTCGTCGATGTCAAGGTCTACGTAGAACCCATCGGAAGGGGCAGTGTTGTCGTCTGAAAAACATTAATTAAGCAAACATGAGTACGGAGGTACTCAGCAAGTCTTACCACAGAATCCTATCATACATGCACATTCTCAAGAAGGTGGTGGAGTTAGTTGCAGCAAGCCAGCTTTGACTCTTGGCTAAACTATCCTACGGGACACCATTTGAAAAGCATTTGTCGCACACGAGTCCACTAATCACCATCACAATACTCCACCGTGGATCCTCTCTCGTCATCCCACGAAAGGGCCATCCACGATACTCACACTTATCTTGAGGCTTTTAGTAGTATCCATTTACTTGTCTATGAACTGATATAGGTAACCCAGAAGTCCTTCTCCGTGGACACGGCTCTTGAATAGATCATATTAACCCCGCAGGGTGTACTTCTTCACACACGCTGTCACCACTTACCGCCGTTTACACGACATGTACTCGGCAACCTTCAAGCGGAAGCCCAACGTGGGTGTCGGCCACAGCCTACCTAAACACACAAGTCCCAAGTCCGTGTTTATCGCCTATTCGGGTTCCATCCGCAGGAGTCCGACCGAGGTTTCCCATACGGCCCGAACGATGTGTATAGGGTTCCCGAGACACCAAGCAGGCGAATCGGTACACCAGGCCACGGTGCCTACCGCAACACAACCCACCCCTACGGTCGTTGCTATATGCCCCCAAAGATGCTACAAACACCGTAAACTACTTGCAACTCTTGACCGAGGACAAGAGTGGTTAAGAAGTTTAGAGGGTCAATTAAGGATCCCAATGCGTGGTAGTAACTGTTTCATGGATCACAAACACAGATCTCAGGTTCTTAGGGACGGCTTCAATGAAACAACCCACCATGTACTCCTACATGGCCTCTCATCGATACCTTTACCAAAACGTGTTCAACACTTTCACTCTCGAACCCGACACAACCTTTCACTCCAGTTCATCATCCCGATGAGCCGGACACGACACAACTCTAAGCATAGCAAGCATAGCATGGTAGGAATCACAAACATGGCTCAATCAACTCCTACACATACTAGTGGGTTTCATCTAGTTCTTGTGGCAATGACAGGTCATGCAAAGGAAGTGGGTTCAACTACCGCAGCACACAACATTTGAATCGCGTTGTCTTAATGCAAAGAAACGAGAGCAGAAGCGAGAACATGGGTTTGTATCGGAATGATCAATGAGTTGCTTGCACGATGGAACGGGATAGAGTAATCGCCCTTCAGATGGATAGTCGAGGTTATCCTCAAAGGTGACCTATCACGTAAAAAGCATATCGAAAGTAAACACACATGACAATATGCAACAATATGATGCATGCTATGACATGGCAATATGGATGTGTGTTGGCCTAATGCAAGCTGAAACAATAGGGGATGAACTCATTTGAATCAAAGATTCAAATGATAGCTCATTTGAAATAGCCCTAAAGGTGCATTACCTTATTCTGGTTAAAGAGCAAGGTTAACTTGTTTTAACATGCATGAAACCTGTACCAATGGATAGAATGGATTTTTCTGATCATCTTTCATATATAAATCTTTGCATTTGGAGTTACAGATTAAAAGTTATAAGCATTTGAAATTTGAGTTTTATTCTGGAATTTACTGTATTAGAATAAATCCAGAAATTAGATTAATGCGTACCGTATGCGTCAAAGATGACGCCGTGGTCAACAGAGACGTCCAGGTCAAACCCGATAAAGTGGGTCCCGCGTGTCGTGGTAATTAACTTAACTAATGTTTAACTAAAACTAATCTATTTAGTTAGCGGTGGCTGGCCCCATCCGCCGATGACTTCGTCGGAGTCAACGCGGGCCCACGTGGTCAAGGTCCACGCCGGCTGCACTGGCGACTAGGTCACGGCGAGCCCGACGCGGGCGGAGGAAGTTCTTTGGTGATTCCGGTGACCAAATGAGTCGCGGAGGGTGGCTACGGTAGCTGGGTGCAAGCCGCGGCTGTTGGTGGAGCCGGTTGGCCGGGTGGCGGAGTTGGCGCCAAGAACGAGCTAGGCGGCCGGGTTCGGCCAAGATGAACTTGGGCTAGAGGGGTCGGTGAGGTGCGAGGAGTGTGCGGTTAGACCCCATGGGGTGCGGTGAGTGTGAGGGACACCACGAGATGGCGGAGAGTGACCGGAGCACGTCGGCGACGAAGCTCCACGGGCGGAGTGCGGGTGAGCTTGGTTCGGTTGCTACGCTGCTCGAGAGCGAGAGAGAGAGAGGGAAGGGAGGTAGATGGGATCACGGGCGACGCAGAGAAGCCCCGCCGAGGTCGGGGACGAACCGGAGCGCCGGGCGGCGTTGAAAGGGATCTCCTGACAGCGAACTCGGTCGAGGTCGGTGGGGTGGACTCGGGCGCTAGAGTGAGCGGGGCTCGGTTGGTTCGGGGTAGTGGAGTCTGGCGGAGCTCTGGACATGGTGAGGAGGAGCACGGGCGGGGGAGCACGATTATGACGATGATGCGGCGAGGCGGCGGCCAAGGCGGGGGAGCACGATGGAGAGGGACCGGGAGGAAAGGAGGTGTCCAGGGGTTCGGGGAGAGGAGGAGGGCGATCCACGCGGGTTGGGCGAAGGGAGCGGCGAGGCGGCGACCAGGTGCGTGGCACCCATGCGGTGCCCGCCGCCGAAAGCACTGCCTGCTGGTCGAGCCAAGCAGCCAATGGCGCTTGGCCGGGCTGGGCAGCAGGTGGGCAGTAGGTGGCGCTGTGTAAGTCTTTTCCTGCTTTTATCTTTTTCTAATATTCTGCAACTTTGTGGGGTTTTCTAAAATACCAAAACAGTTTTAAAATTCACCAAAAATGCTCCTGGTCCCTTGTTGGAATATTTCCAACATGAAACATTTTGGTTTGGCAATTTTTGGACATTTAAAATATTTTATATAATTTGAAATGCTCAAGTTCAAAAACTTATGAATTAATCCAAGGACCTTTGGATGACCTAGAAAATGATGCACCACTTTTGACATAGGCTCTGAACCAAAGCAAAGATGATGAGCATTTTGAAGGGCATTTCAGTGTTCATTGAAATAATTTTTAGTAAACCCTAGTTGAATTAAGGGGGTGTTCTGGGGTTTCGCCTTCCCCATTTCAAATTCAAATGAAATTTAACATGATGCACACCCTAATGCATGGTCTAACCGGGATGTGACAACTCACCCCACTCAAAAGAATCTCGCCCCGAGATTTAGGATCTTCTTGAAAAAGGTGGGATAGTCAAGTCGAAGACGATCCTCCCTTTCCCAAGTTGCTTCTTGCTCGGAATGGTTTGACCATTGAACCTTTAGAAACTTGATATTCCGACGTCGAGTGGTACGCTCGGCTTGATCGAGAATACGAACGGGATATTCTCGATAGGTGAGGTTATCTTGGAGATCAAGCGTTGCGTGGTTCACTCCACGGATAGGATCCGAGAAGCAACGCTCGAGTTGGGAAACGTGGAAGACATCATGGACTCTGGAAAGATGCGGAGGTAGTTCCAATTGGTAGGCAACTTCTCCTCGTTTGGCGAGAATGCGAAAGGGTCCAATGTAACGAGGAGCCAACTTGCCTTTGATACCGAATCGATGGGTTCCCTTCAAAGGAGTAACCGAAGGTAAGCCTGCTCGCCAATTTCATAAGTCATAGGCTTATGCTTGCGGTCATATTGGCTCTTTTGACGAGATTGGGCTGTTTTCAATTTCTCACGAACAACGCGAACTCGCTCTTCCGCTTCGAATCATGTCCGGGCCAAAGAGTTGTCTTTCCCGGTTTACGACGATTAAGAGGCGTTCGACATTTCCGTCCATAAAGAACTTCGAAGGAGCTTTGCCTAAGCTGGCTTGATAGCTATTGTTATAAGCGAACTTCGGCGAATGGAAGGCATTTCTCCCAATTCATGCCGAAAGAGATGATGAAGCTCAAGCATATCCTCTAGGATTTGATTGACTCGTTCTACTTGACCACTTGATTGAGGATGGAAAGCGGTGCTAAAGGAGAGACGAGTTCCCATAGCGCTTTGGAAACTTTCCCAAAATCGAGAGGTGAAGAGACTTCCACGGTCTGAGTTAATCTCTAATGGAACACCATGAAGAGACACTATTCGTGAGATGTACAAATCAGCTAGCTGGCTAGCGGTTATATTCTCACGAACGGGTAGGAAGTGGGCTACTTTGGAAAGACGGTCAACGACAATGAAGATAGCGTTATTCCCTCTCTTGGTCCTGGGAAACCCGGTAATGAAATCCATACCGATTTTATCCCATTTCCATTCAGGAATTTCCAAAGGTTGAAGGGTACCAAAGGCCGTTGATGCTCTGCTTTAACTCGACGATGCACGTCGCAGCTTAGCAATGTATTGAGCGATTTCTCTCTTCATCCTAGTCCACCAAAACCTCTGGCGTAGGTCTTGATACATTTTAGTACTACCGGGATGAATGGTGAGAGGAGAGTCATGAGCTTCCTTAAGGATCAGTTGTCGTAGCTGTTGTTTCTTGGGAACCACCAAACGGTTCTCAAAGAAAACAACACCTCGTTCATCTATGGAGAACACTTAGCAGCTCCGCTTAGCAATGTTCTCCTTGATCCGAGATATTCCTCTATCATCGCCGAGCAGCTATGATTCGATCCGTAAGGTTAGGTTTCGCCACTGTGGTGGAAAGGAGTCCTCGAGGAACAATGTGGAGATTAAGCTACGAAATTCCTCGTGGAGAAATGGTTGACTTTGTTGTAACATCAGGTTGTTACAATAAGATTTCCGACTTAGGGCGCCGGCCATGACATTGGCTTTGCACAGGGTGTAAGATATTCCTAAGTCGTAATCTGTAATCAACTTCGACCCAACGTCTTTGCTCGAGATTCAAATCCGGTTGGGTGAAGATATATTTCAGACTTTGGTGATCAGTGTAGATTTTAGCGATTACCAAGAAGGTAATGTCGCCAAGTTTTGAGTGCATGAACCACTGCTGCAAGCTCTAGATCGTGTGTGGGATGGTTATCCTCATGTGGACGCAACTGTCGAGAAGCGTAGGCAATTACATGACGATCTTGCATGAGTATGCAACCTAGTCCTTGTCGCGAGGCGTCGCAATAGATAATAAAGTCCTTAGAAAAATCTGGTGGAATAAGCACGGGAGCAGATGTCAGGCGTCTCTTCGCCTCGAAAGCTGAACTCAGACCGTGGTGTCCATTCGAACTTTTTATCTTTCTTGAGGAGTTCGGTTAGAGGTTTGGCAACTTTAGAGAAATTCTCGATTTAATCGACGGCAATAGCTCGCTAAACCGAGAAAACTCCGAACTTGCTTAACCGATTCAGGTGGAGTCGATCAAGGACGGCTTGAACTCGCTTTCGGGATTGACAGCAATGCCCTTACCAGAGATTACATGGCCTAGATAGGTCACTTCTGGTAACCAGAATTCACACTTAGAGAATTTGGCATAAAGGTGGTGCTCTCGAAGTTTCATCAACACTAGCCTTAGATGTTCGGCATGTTCTTGCTCATTCTTGGAGTAGATGAGTATATCATCGAGGTATACCATGACGAATTTATCCAAATACTCCATGAAGATTGAGTTCATTAACCGAGAGAAGGTGGCTGGAGCATTGGTTAATCCGAAGGACATGACGGTGTACTCGTATTGGCCATAACGAGTAACAAAGGCCGTTTTAGGAATGTCCCGTTCTTGATTTTAATTTGATGGTAGCCCAACCTCAAATCCATCTTGAAAAGATCGAGGATCCAGCGAGCTGATCATACAGATCGTTGATCCCGGGAGCGGATACTTGTTCTTGATGGTGACCAGATTGATGTGTCGGTAATCCACAACCATCCGATCCGTACCATCCTTCTTCTTGACGAAGAGGACGGGCAAGCCCATGGAGATGAACTAGGACGGATGAAACCTTTTGCAAGGACTCATCGAGTTGTTTCTTAAGTTCGCTAGTTCTAGGGGTGCCATCTTATAAGGTCTTCTAGAGATTGGGACGGTTCCGGAACAAGATCTATCACGAACTCGACATCCCCGCTGTGGAACACCGGCAGTTCCTTCCGAAAGACATCCGGAAAATCACGGACTATCGGAATATCTTCGAGGTCCGGAAGGGGTTGGCATTTAAGGAGTAAAGCTGGCGCTTAGACACTCGGGTTAGAACATTCCTTTGTCTTGCCCGAGGGATGGGTGAGCTGAACAGTTCTAGTAGAGCAATCAATCTTAGCATAATGGGCTGACATCCAGTCCATACCCAAGATGATGTTTATGTCCGAGGACTTGAGAGCTATTAAGGAAGCAAGAAAGACTAATCTGTCGACAAGAATTTCATTCCCATGACTTATTCTAGAGGTTTGCCATCTAGAACCAGGGGTCTGAATTTCCATGGAGGTGTGCATGTCATGTATCGTGGTGTTGTGCAATCGAGCATAGCTCTCGTAAATAAATGAATGAGATGCTCCAAAGATCAAAAAGAACAGCTTGCGGATGACAATTAACAAGGAGCGCATCGAGGACGACGTTGGGATCCTCATAGGTTTCTTCAAATGAAACATAGTTGACATGGCCACGAGCGGTGGCAACTGGTTTAGCATAGGGCACCTTTCCTGCTGGCTTGCCACGGCCAATGAACTTTCCAACTTGACTGGGGTTGTTTTGGGGGCACTTTCATGGATGTAGTGGCCCGTCTCTCCACACTTGAAGCAAGTTATCATATTGGGGCGTGGAGCAGCATTAGCAGTGGGGCCTCCATAAGTCTTGGGCGGAACATACTGCTGATTGGGGCGAGGCGCCTCAAAGGATGGCCTCGGGGTGAACCTGGGTGGCAGAGCAGTATGTGGAATCCAAACCCGGCGCTTCTGAGATCCAGAGCCGGATGAGGAACCAGAGTCACGGATGTGCTTGCGTGAAGCTTCAAAATCAGACTGCCTGGCCAAGGCCGATAGCCTTGTTGACTAGCTTCGGAAAAGAGGTACACTCATGCAGCATTTAAGATCTCGGCGTAGCTCAGGCTAAGTCCTTGCGGAACCTTGCCTGCTTTTGGCATCGGTAGAAACTTCTTCGGAGCATAACGTGCTAACCTCCCAAATTCACGGCTGTAGGCATCCACTGTCAGCCTACCTTGGGTGAAACTGCATAATTCCTCCCTTTTGCGATCCATAAGACCTTCTGGGATATGATGCTCACGGAAGGCGGCACTGAATTCAGCCCAAGTTGTAACTTGTCCAACCGGACGCATAGCCTCATAATTCTCCCACCGGAGACTAGCAGGGGCCTTCAAGATGATAAGCGGCAAAAGTAACCTTGTCACCTCAGCCACGTTAGCGTAACGCAGCTTGTGGTGAATCTTGCGAAGCCAATCATCCGTCGAGAGGCTCAACGGAATATTTGAACTTCGTGGATACAAATTTTAACGAAGTCATTGAGTGAAACCACATCATTTCTTGGCTGGCGTGCGGTGTTTTGCTCAATCCGCTCCAAAGAGGGCGATTGGTCTCACGCTTATTATGCTCGCTTCCAAAGATAACCTCGGCCAAAGATGGCGGTTGAGGCAGATTTGCATTTCCAGCTGCGCTGGCTTCTGCCTGCCCCGGAGCGGCAGGATTGTTGCGGGTGTTGACCATCCTAGGAGACAAAGCAAAGGTTTAAACCAGGATGGCAGAATTTAACAAGGAAGTACGGAAGGTAATTTATAGCATGGAATGCAAAGATGTTCATCCGTATGACATGGTAATATAAAGCTGCCATATATATATACCAACGGTCATACACACCATTCATAGTTTAGTACAAGCCTGACGGGGTACAACTATAGTGAACGGCGTTACATCTCATCGGAAGCATCCCAACTCCTATACATTATTTTTCTACACTTCCTAATGATACACACTAAGTCATATTCCACAAGTCATGCAGACGGCGGAAATACAACTATTACAATACTAGGGATACTACTACTACTCAGACAGCTCCGTAGTAGTCCTCATAGAAGTCACCACCCAAGCCTGGAAGTGGAACATGATCATCCGGAAACAGACAATCCTGTGGAGCCTGTGGACCATAGGGGCTCGGATGTGGCCGTGGTCCAACAAACGGTGGCAGACGAGGCCCACAAGGAGGAGTGATGCCTCCTACCTCACGCCACTCCATAAAGTCCGCAGACCAGCCCACTGGGTACAAGTCCCTCATATCCATGTATCCGGCTTGCACGGCAGGTGCAAACCGAGTCGAGTAGCCCGGTGATCAAGACGGGCATTAAAGAGCTCCATACGCAAGGCCCGGTTTTCACGGTCCTTGTCTTCCAAAGATCTCCGTGGTGGTGCGAAGAAGTGAGTCCTCATGGGATGCATCGCTGTACAAACCCTGAAGGTAGCCATGCGCCCCAGGGAGGGATGCTGGCATGTAGCGGCAATCACTATTGACCAGCAAGGCAGTTCTGGCTCGAATAATATTCATCATGGAATAGGCTGCATCTTGCACAGACATCCCAATAGTGATCCCAAGTCCATAAGAACAAAGGGAGCGGTTCAAGAGCTCCGGATACGATGGATAAATCCTGCCGTGCACAGATATTGGCTTTGGTTGAAATCCCTAAACTGCTCCTCGACGGTATATTCAGGATACCATCGGTAACCAGACTAAATCATCACCCGAACCAGCATTGCCGTGTGACCACACACACCAATGCACGGGTCGAACGAACCACTTGGTTACGGGACGGGTGGCCATCTGAAAGCACAGCCACAATGCAAAGGCATTAGAATTTCTAGGGAAAATCGGGCAGCATAACATCTGTAAATGCTCAAAATCAGATTTGAGACATTCAAAAACAGATTGCAAAACCACTCAATAACATCTTATCAAGGTTCTGGTTCAACCTATAGCATACTAAAAATTTAGTAGCACCGAATCGAGGATGTAACCAACAATCCTATAAGTTACTACGGATTAGTAACACGTGAACCTCGATAGAGAGAAGAGGGCCTAGTCCTATACCCACGCCGAATGAGAAGAGGATGACTCAGATCGAGGGCATAAGGTAAAGGAGTAAAAAGAGCCTTACGTTCCTCCCACAATCAATTCCCTACATATAACTAAAGCATTTCTAGACTCAACATCGACCAGTTTGGCTTAGCGAACCCACAGGCAGCCCTCGCTCGATACCAACGCTGTCGGACCCCGATTCCAAGTCACATCGACCTAGCCGGTAACACCTCATATCACTTTGTGGCCTCACGACGGTATTCCCACGGTGTCACCTTACCATGGCCCGGACCGCTTTGGCGCTTTTTGGCTCACGTATATGATAGTGTCGCTAGCATCCACATGACAAAGAACCCGGCCGACATGGCTAGTCGTGAACCCAAAGCGGCGCTTAACCTATGGGGACAGGCATACATGAATCACGCCGAGCATGTCGGTCATCAACGTATATATTCGGGCTGTAGCACTGGGCTAACAGGACTCCGTTATACCGGGCTGTAGCAGGCTAGGCAGGACTCTGAATACCACCGCGTGACATTTCCCCGAAGGGACAGACATAGGAACGAAGTGAATCACATGCCGGCCAGTCAAGTGTCCAAGCGATGAGTGCTTTGGGCTAGCAGGACTCCGGTGAACCGGCCAGTAGCGGACTACTATCGCTCGTAAGCACGAGACTTACATTTCCCCATATGAGAGGCTGCCAAGGATAAACAACTAGTTTGTCGGATCCCACTCATACCAAGCATTTCAATCATACACGCAATATGCCCGATATGAGTAAATACAACAAGGCATCACAACAAAACTCTACAACTCAAGTACTTTATTTAAAAGGCTCCGAGGAGCCATACATAACATAGTCATACAGGTAGGGGTCACATGACCCAACACTCAAGTCATACAATCATACAAGCACATGCGGAAGCAAACTAGTCTGAGTACAGACTCTAGAAAGAAAGAAAGCTTGTTGGAGCCTTTCTATCTACAATGGCCCTTCACAAGCCTTGGATCGCCACCTGGGTGGCTAGTTCACTCGTCGATGTCAAGGTCTACATAGAACCCATCGGAAGGGGCAGTGTTGTCGTCTGAAAACATTAATTAAGCAAACATGAGTACGGAGGTACTCAGCAAGTCTTACCACAGAATCCTATCATACATGCACATTCTCAAGAAGGTGGTGGAGTTAGTTGCAGCAAGCCAGCTTTGACTCTTGGCTAAACTATCCTACGGGACACCATTTGAAAAGCATTTGTCGCACACGAGTCCACTAATCACCATCACAATACTCCACCGTGGATCCTCTCTCGTCATCCCACGAAAGGGCCATCCACGATACTCACACTTATCTTGAGGCTTTTAGTAGTATCCATTTACTTGTCTATGAACTGATATAGGTAACCCAGAAGTCCTTCTCCGTGGACACGGCTATTCGAATAGATCATATTAACCCTGCAGGGTGTACTTCTTCACACACGCTCACCACTTACCGCCGTTTACACGACATGTACTCGCAACTTTCAAGCGGAAGCCCAACGTGGGTGTCGGCCACAGCCTACCTAAACACACAAGTCCCAAGTCCAGGTTTATCGCCTATTCGGGTTCCATCCGCAGGGAGTCCGACCGAGGTTTCCCATACGGCCCCGAACGATGTGTATAGGGTTCCCGAGACACCAAACGGGCGAATCGGTACACCAGGCCACGGTGCCTACCTAACACAAACCACCCCTACGGTCAACGCTATGGCGGCCCCCAAAGATGCTACAAACACCGTAAACTACTTGCAACTCCTTGACCGAGGACAAGAGTGGTTAAGAAGCCGAGAGGGTCAATTAAGGATCCCAATGCGTGGTAGTAACTATTTCATGGATCACAAACACAGATCTCAGTTCTTAGGGACGGCTTCAATGAAACAACCCACCATGTACTCCTACATGGCCTCTCATCGATACCTTTACCAAAACGTGTTCAACACTTTCACTCTCGAACCCGACACAACCTTTCACTCCAGTTCATCATCCCGATGAGCCAGACTGACACAACTCTAAGCATAGCAAGCATAGCATGGTAGGAATCACAAACATGGCTCAATCAACTCCTACACATACTAGTGGGTTTCATCTAGTTATCGTGGCAATGACAGTCATGCAAAGGAAGTGGGTTCAACTACCGCAGCACACAACATTTGAATCGCGTTGTCTTAATGCAAGAAACGAGAGCGAAGCGAGAACATGGGTTTGTATCGGAATGATCAATGAGTTGCTTGCACGATGGAACGGGGATAGAGTAATCGCCTTCAGATGGATAGTCGAGGTTATCCTCAAGGTGACCTATCACTTAAAAAGCATATCGAAGTAAACACACATGACAATATGCAACAATATGATGCATGCTATGACATGGCAATATGGATGTGTGTTGGCCTAATGCAAGCTGAAACAATAGGGGATGAACTCATTTGAATCAAAGATTCAAATGATAGCTCATTTGAAATAGCCCTAAAGGTGCATTATCTTATTCTGGTTAAACAGCAAGGTTAACTTGTTTTAACATGCATGAAACCTGTACCAATGGATAGAATGGATTTTTCTGATCATCTTTCATATATAAATCTTTGCATTTGGAGTTACATATTAAAAGTTATAAGCATTTGAAATTTGAGTTATATTCTGGAATTTACTGTATTAGAATAAATCCAGAAATTAGATTAATGCGTCACCGTAAGGCCAAAGATGACGTCGTGGTCAACAGAGACGACAGGTCAAACCTGACAGTGGGTCCCGCGTGTCAGGGTAATTAACTTAACTAATGTTTAACTAAAACTAATCTATTTAGTTAGCAGGGCTGGGCCCCATCTGTCAGTGACTCGTCGGAGTCAACGCGGGCCCACGTGGTCAAGGTCCACGTCGGCTGCACCGGCGACTAGCCAGTCAGCGAGCCCGACGCGGGCGGAGGAAGTGCTTTTGGTGATTCCGGTGACCAAATGAGTCGCGGAGGGTGGCTACGGGTAGCTGGGTGCAAGCCGCGGTCACAGGTGGAGCCGGTTGGGGTCGGGGTGGCGGAGTTGGCGCCATGACGAGCTAGGCAGCCGCCGGGGTTCGGCCAAAGATGAACTTGGGCTAGAGGGGTCGGTGAGGTGCGGGGAGTGTGCGGTTAGACCCCATGGGGTGCGGTGAGTGTGAGGGACACCACGAGATGGCCGGAGAGTGACCGGGAGCACGTCGGCGACGAGCTCCATGGCGGCGGGTGCGGGTGAGCTTGGTTCGGTTGCTACGCTGCTCGAGAACGAGAGAGAGAGAGAGGGAAGGGGAGGTAGATGGGCTCACGGGCGACGCGTAGAAGCCCGCGTCGAGGTCGGAGACGAACCGGAGCGTCGGCGGCGTTGAAAGGGATCTCCGCTGACAGCGAACTCGGTCGAGGTCGGTGGGGTGAACTTCAGGCGCTTAGAGCGAGCGGGCTCGGTTGGTTCGGGGTAGTGGAGTCTGGCGGAGCTCCTGGACATGGTGAGGAGGAGCACGGGCGGGGGAGCACGTTACTGACGACAGGCGGCGAATGGCAAGGCGGCCAAGGCGGGGAGCACGATGGAGAGGGACCGGGAGGAAAGGAGGTGTCCAGGGGTTCGGGAGAGGAGGAGGGCGATCCACGCCGCGGCTGGGCGAAGGAGCGGCGAGGCGGCGACCAGTGCGTGGCACCCATGCGGTGCCCGCCGAAACACTGCTGCTCGTCAAGCCGAGCCAAGCAGCTCATGCGCTGCTGGGCTGGGCCGGCAGGTGGGCCGAGTAGGTGGCGTCAGGTAAGTCTTTTCCTGCTTTTATCTTTTTCTAATATTCTGCAACTTTGTGGGGTTTTCTAAAATACCAAAACAGTTTTAAAATTCACCAAAAATGCTCCTGGTCCCTTGTTGGAATATTTCCAACATGAAACATTTTGGTTTGGCAATTTTGGACATTTAAAATATTTTATATAATTTGAAATGCTCAAGTTCAAAAACTTATGAATTAATCCAAGGGCCTTTGGATGACCTAGAAAATGATGCACCACTTTTGACATAGGCTCTGAACCAAAGCAAAGATGATGAGCATTTTGAAGGGCATTTCAGGTTCATTGAAATAATTTTTAGTAAACCCTAGTTGAATTAAGGGGGGGTGTTCTGGGGGTTTCCTGCCTTCCCCATTTCAAATTCAAATGAAATTTAACATGATGCACACCCTAATGCATGGTCTAACTGGGATGTGACACAACCCATCACCGTCCAGCAAGCCTACGATGCAATTTCTCACTCACGGCGGTGAGCATCATGAAATTGGTGTTGGAGGATGGTTGATGATGACGACGACGACGAATCCCCCTCTCCGGAGCCCCGAACGGACTCCAGATCAGCCCTCCCGAGAGAGATTAGGGCTTGGCGGCGGCTCCGTATCGTAAAACGCGATGGTTTCTTCTCTCTGATTTTTTTCTCGCCGAAAGCCAATATATAGAGTTGGAGTTGGCGTCGGAGGGCCACCAGGGGGCCCACGAGGTAGGGGGCGCGCCCAGGGGGGACCCTCGTGGACAGGGGGTGGGCCCCCCTGGTCTTCATCTTTTGCGAGGATTTTTTATTGTTTTTTCTAAGGTGTTCCGTGGAGTTTCAGGTCATTCCGAGAACTTTTATTTTCTGCACATAAAACAACACCATGGCAATTCTGCTGAAAACAGCGTCAGTCCGGGTTAGTTCCATTCAAATCATACAAGTTAGAGTCCAAAACAAGGGCAAAAGTGTTTGGAAAAGTAGATACGACGGAGACGTATCAACACCCCCAAGCTTAAACCCTTGCTTGTCCTCAAGCAATTTAATTGACAAACTGAAAGAGAAAAAGAAAAACTTCTACAACCTCTGTTTGCTCTTGTTGTTGTAAACATGAAAAGCCAGCATTCAAGTTTCAGCAAATATTATGAACTAACCATACTCACAATAACACGTAGGTCTCATAATTACTCATATCAATAGCATAATCAGCTAGCGAGCCATAATAATAAAACTCGGATGACAACACTTTCTCAAAATAATCATAACATGATATTACAAAATGGTATCTCGCTAGCCCTTTCTGAGACCGCAAGAAACATAAATGCAGAGCACCTTTAAAGATCAAGGACTGACTAAACATTGTAATTCATGGTAAAGAGATCCGATCAAGTCATACCCAATATAAACCAATTATCATGAATGCAATCGACAGTGTGCTCTCCAGCGGGTGCTTTTGAATAAGAAGGGTGATGACTCAACATAAAAGTAAATAGATAGGCCCTTCGCAGAGGGAAGCAGGGATTTGTAGAGGTGCCAGAGCTCGATTTTGAAATAGAGATGAATTATATTTTGAGCGGCATACTCTCATTGTCAACATAACAACTAAAAGATGACGATATCTCCCATTCTATACAGATTATAGGTGGTTCCCAAACAGAATGGTAAAGTTTATACTCCCCATCCTGCACAAGCATCAATCCATGGCTTGCTCGAAACAACGAGTGCCTCCAACATTCAACGGGTCCCAAGGGGAGTTTTGTTTGCAGTTATTTTGATTTAGTTTGCATAAAGCATGGAATTTGGGCATCCCGGATACCAGCCATTTTCTCGGTGAATGAGGAGCGGAGTCCACTCCTCTTGAGAATAACCCGCCTAACACGGAAGATAAGGGCAGCTCTAGTTGACATATGAGCTATTCGAGCATGCAAAACAGAATGTTTATTTGAAGATTTAGAGTTTGGCACATACAAATTTATTTGGAACGGCTGGTAAATACCGCATATAGGAAGGTCTAGTGGACTCATATGGAACAACTTTGGGGTTTAAGGAGTTTGGATGTACAAGCAGTATTCCCGCTTAGTACAGGTGAAGGCTAGCAAAAAGGCGGGAAGCGACCAACTGAGAGAGCGACAACAGTAGTAAACATGCATTAAAATTAATTTACACCGAATACAAGCATGAGTAGGATATAATCCACCATGAACATAAATATCATGAAGGCTATGTTGATTTGATTCAACTACATGCGTGAACATGTGCCAAGTCGAGTCACTCAATTAATTCAAAGGAGGATACCATCCCATCATACCACATCATAATCATTCTAATAGCATGTTGTACATAAGGTAAACCATTATAACTCATAGCTAATCAAGCATGGCACAAGCAACTATAATCTCTAAATGTCATTGCAAATATGTTTACTTCATAATAGCTGAATCAGGAACGATGAATCATCATATTTACAAAAACAAGAGAGGTCGAGTTCACACCAGCTTTTCTCATCCCAATAAGTCCATCATATATCATCATTATTGCCTTTCACTTGCACGACCGAACGGTGTGTATAATAATAAGAGTGCACGTGCATTGGACTAAGCTGGAATCTGCAAGCATTCAACTTAAGAGAGAAGACAAGTAATATGGGCTCTAAGTTAAATAAACGATCATGCATATGAGAGCCACTAAGAATTTTCAATATGGTCTTCTCGACCCCCAAAGAAAGGAAAAGAAAAATAAATACTATTTACACGGGAAAGCTCCCAACAAGTAAAAAGAAGAACGGGAAATATTTTTGGGTTTTCTTTTTAATTCTACTACAAGCATGGAAAGTAGACTAACTAATTTTTTTGTTTTTTCTTAAGGTTTATCAAACACACAAGAAGAAAGCTAGAAAAATAAATTTAAACTAAAATGGATATTACAGTGAAAGAGTATGAGCACCGCAATCTAGCAATGAGTGTGTGTGTGAACATAAATGTAATGTCAGTGGGAAATACGTACTCCCCCAAGCTTAGGATTTTGGCCTAAGTTGGTCTATTGCCAGGAATAGCCTGGCTGATACCCGTAGGTGTAGCTGGGGTCGTACTGCGATGCAGCGGCTACCGCCTCCTAAGCTGCAGCGTGGTGTCGAGCTGCCTCCGCTCTCCTCTCGTACTCATCTGCTTCTTCTCTGGTAATAATATCTCCCTTTTGTCTGAAAATCAAAGAAGGCAGGAGCAGGAAGAGTAACATGGACAACATGTCGTTTGTTAAAGATTAGTCGACATCTTGGAGAGGTGGTCCAGTCCTCTCCAACAAACTGGTGGGAAACCATAGAATCAAAATCTAGATAAGTAGGGGTAACTCCATATCACCCTCACGAATGTCTATATCAAGAAAATTAGCTAAGCGGGTTGCATAAATTCCTCCAAAGAAATCTCTGTTATGTCTATTAAGATTCAACCTACGAGCTACAATGGCTCCCATATGATAAGATTGGTCCCCTAACACAGCACTTCTGAGAATGCTGAGATCAGGGGCACACATGTGACATGCTTCATCCTTAGCATTTATGCATCTACCAATGAAGAGAGTAAAATAATGTATAGCAGGAAAGTGAATGCTCCCTATAGTGGCCTGCGTTATATCTCTAGATTCCCCCACAGTTATTCTAGCAAGAAAGTCTCTATATTCATATTTAGGGGGATCCTGACATTACCCCAAGATGGAAGTTTGCAAGCGGAAGTGAAATCCTCTAAGTCCATGGTATAAGATTTGTCATAAAGGTCAAACATGACTAAATGAGAATTACGCGAAGATGAAAACTCAAACCTCCTCACAAATGAACTTGTGAGATCATGATACTTGGGGCATTTGTCAGCTTCAAAGTCCTCAAGACCGGCGTTACTCAAATATGTGCTAAATTCTTCTTTGATTCCCACTTGATTCATAAAATTTTCCGAAGGCCATTCACAGGGCCTCACAGGAGCGTCTCTTGGTGGTTCCTCGTCAGCATCACGTATTGCATGTCTGGGACCTTGCTTCCTTGAAGGACCACCTTGGAACATCCTCCTAAACATATTGTTTCCTCTGAAAAAATTCTGAAATTTTTAGTAACTTCAAATAAAAGTGAACCAACTTCAATAAAATTGATAGCAACAACTCCCACAAGTGCCTAGGGCCTATATCAAGCATTATAACTGCTTAGAACCATATAAATTTGACATGCAAGATCAAGAACATGGTCACCTATGCAGCACAAATTTGCAATGAATAAAGCACTAGAACAAAAACTAATTGGACCAATGGAGGAGTCACATACCAAGGAACAATCTCCCCAAGTAGTTTTGCGAGAGGTGCTTTGAGCAAGGAGATCAAAAATCACAGCAACGGGGGCTGGAACTCGTGTTTGAGTTGGTTTTTCGTGTTTGTGTGAGGCAGAGGAAGAAGATGGGTGCAGGGATAAGTGGAGGAGGGCCACCGTGGGCCCACGAGGCAGGGGGGCACACCCAGGGGGTAGGGCGCGCCCTCCCCCCTCGTGGCTAGGTGGCAGCCCTCCCATGTAATTTATGCACAAGAATCCTCAAATATTCGAAAAAATCATATTAAATTGGCATGGCATACTGAGGACTTTTATTTTCGGGATATTTTTATATTGCACGGATAAATCAGGAAACAGACAGAAAAATACTATTTTACTTTATTTCTACTAAATTACATAAAATATAAAGAGGGTACAGAAGGTTGTGCTTCTAGTTTCATCCCTCTCATGCTCATCAAAAAGAATCCACTAACAAGATTGATCAAGTCTTGTTAACAAACTCATTCCGATAATCATGGAACCGGAGAAATTTCAAATAACACTACGTTACCTCAACGGGGATATGGACATCCCCAATAATAAGTATATCATATTTCTTCTTGACAGTAGGGAGAGGAAATTCAAAACCTCCAAATATAACCGATGGAATTTTTCCAATAGAGTTGATACTATGAACTTGAGGTTGTTTCCTCGGAAAGTGTACTGTATGCTCATTACCATGAACATGAAAAGTGACATTGCCCTTGTTGCAATCAATAACAGCCCCTACAGTATTAAGGAAAGGTCTTCCAAGAATAATAGACATACTATCATCCTCGGGAATATCAAGAATAACAAAGTCCGTTAAAATAGTAACATTTGCAACCACAACAGGCACATCCTCACAAATACCGACAGGTATAGCAGTTGATTTATCAGCCATTTGCAAAGATATTTCAGTAGGTGTCAACTTATTCAAGTCAAGTCTACGATATAAAGAGAGAGGCATAACACTAACACCGGCTCCAAGATCACATAAAGCAGTTTTAACATAATTTCTCTTAATGGAGCATGGTATAGTAGGTACTCCCGGATCTCCAAGTTTCTTTGGTATTCCACCCTTAAAAGTGTAATTAGCAAGCATGGTGGAAATTTCAGCTTCAGGTATCTTTCTTTTATTAGTAATGATATCCTTCATATACTTAGCATAAGGATTTGTTTTGAGCACATCAGTTAATCGCATACACAAAAAGATGGGTCTAATCATTTCAGCAAAGCGCTCGAAATCCTCATCAACCTAGTAATGATAATGATGTAGAAGTTGAACCTGCTGTTGATCTTGATAACCCACAATCAAGAAATCAACATTATGATAAAAGAGACTTAGTTGCTAGGAAACATGGTAAAGAAAGGGAACCATGGGTTCAGAAACCCATGCCTTTAGGATACAAAGGTTCCTGAGTCATTCTACCAGTTCTAGTAGCCACTCTAATAGCATAATCATTTTTCTTACTATTCATTTCATCAAGCACTTCTTTCTGAGCTTTAAGTACTTGTTCTACTTGAGTGGTAACCATATAAGCATGTTTGCTAACAAGTTTAAGTTCACCTCTAATATCAGCCATATAATCACCCAAGCGTTTAATCATAAAGGTATTATGTTTTAATTGTCTACCAAAATAAGCATTAAAGTCATCTTGCTTAAACATAAAGTCATCAAACTCATCCAAGCAATCGACTAGCAATTTTAGTAGGAGGGACTTCAGCTTTATCATATCTATAGAGAGAACTTACCTTTACTACCGTGTCGGGATATCGGGAGGTTCTTCATAAATAAGTAATTGAGATCATATACTTCTTCAACAAAGTGTAAATTAAGACCATGTATTTCTTCAATAGGAGGTAAATTCTTGACATCTTCAGCTTTAATACCTTTTTCTTTCATAGATTTCTTTGCCTCTTGCATATCTTCGGGACTGAGAAATAGAACACCTCTGTTCTTCGGAGTTGGTTTAGGAATAGGCTCAGTAATTGGCTCTGGAACTGGCTCAGGAGGTGGCTCGGGAGGTGCCCAATTATTTTCATTTGCCAACACATTATTCAATAGAATTTCAGCATCATCCGGTGTTCTTTCCCTGAAAAGAGAACCAGCACAACTATCCAGGTAATCTCTGGAAGCATCAGTTAGTCCATTATAAAAGATATCAAATATTTCAGGTTTTGTCGTGGAATTGTCACGGCAGATGTCCTCTTGCAAGGACTTAGTCGTGGAGCCATCGCCACTAGGAAGCTTAAAGGGGTTAATCGGGACAAAGGACACGAGAGGTTTATACTAGTTCGGCCCCTTACGGTGAAGGTAAGGCCTACGTCTAGTTGGGTTGGTATTGCTTGATGTTTCGATAACCAGGGAGCGAGATACGCTATGCCTGGCTCTAGAGGAGTTGTTTCTTGCCCTAATCCATCGGCGGGTCGTCCCCTTATATACACGGGTCGACGCCCTGCGGCTTACAGAGTCCCGGCCGGCTCATAGACAATGTCCGGCTCGGTGACTAGTTAATTCTACCTTACAATACAAGTCATGTCATCATGGCGGTTTAACACTACGGGCCTTAAGTCGCCTGTGGGCCTTTAGACCCTTTATTGAACTACCATCTTCTTACTTGGTCTTGGGCTTCTGATGAGTCACTCTTTACATAACCCGGCCCCTCCTGGGCGGCTTACACAAGTAGTTATATCCCCAACATTTGGCCCTAGATTGATTTCAACCGGTTCATGTCAATCTTAAAATACCTTAACAACCAGTCCTTCTGTCCTTAGTCCTGCGAAAAGGACATAACTCGTCGTGACGTCCTCTTCTGGATCCGTGTTAACCCGTCGTGACGTCATCTTCAATTAAATTCATATTTTACTCCGTCGTATCTTCCAACGGATCTTTGCCTTTACTGACCCTTCCGAAAACCGAGGCGTCGGGGCCGCTGGATAATGATGTTTGGTCTCCTCATTTCTCGCGCCGTCCCAGTCAGCCTTTCCTTATAAATAGGCATGACCTAGGTCTTCCATTCTTTCCTCTTTCAGTTGTCTTCTTCCTCTTGCCTCTTCTCGAGCTCCGCCGCCGCCGCCGTCGAACCTCTCTTCTTCACTGACTCAAGCCGTTGCATCAACCTGTCTCTGACTAGAAATCAATGGCGAATCTCCGCAGCTCGTCCACATCTATGAGTTATTCTCTTTCCCTTTCTTAGATCTGCATTAGAACTGTCTTGAGTTCGTCGGCGTTCATCGCCACCTGATGCCAACCCTTACCAGTTTTCACCTCCAATGCACTGTTTAGATCGTAAAAAACAACATAGAACTGCTGCGGTAATTGTTTGTGCCTATTTTTCATAGAAGCAGATCTCATTTCCCTTGTTTGGAAGCCCTCTTCAAGTGTATGAACTTCTCGGCCCTGTTTTAGGTCTAGAAATTTTTCTTTCCAGAGCTACCGTTTGATCCAAAATAATAACTGCAACTTGTGAAACCTGTTTGTTCCACACTTAGCCAAAAATTGCATCTGTTGAATCTGTTTTAGCCATAGTAGTCCATGTGACCGGTTTAAGACAACACCGGTTGTCAGCACCGCTTGCTTCCGGCGACTTAAGAAAATTTTAATTACCTTTAATACCTGCAGCGGTTTAAGCGTTATTGCACAGTCACCTATATGTCATTAGGCCCCTTCTTAAGCCGCCACCTTGAATATATTTAAACCGGACATTTTTACTTTGTCATAGGCTTACGCTTACACCATGGCACCTAAGGCTCCCAAGGCCCGTGTGACCTGCAACTGGGTCCCGTCGATTGTCACAGAAAGCAAACTGTCCGATTTTGTGAAGTCCGGCCATCTGCCCAAGAAGGGGGTCATGTCTTACCGTGCTCCTGACCCATCCGAGGAGAAACATCATCCCAAAGAAGGGGAGGTAATAGTTTTTACAGATCATATGAGCCGGGGCTTCGCTCCACCCGGTTCAAAATTCTTCAGGGATGTTTTGCGTTTCTTCGATCTCAGACCTCAAGACATCAGACCCAATTCCGTGTCAAATATTTGCAACTTCCAAGTTTTCTGCGAGGTATACCTTGGAGAGGAACCCATCATACATTTATTCACAGAACTGTTTTACCTAAACCAGCAGAACGAGTGTGCCAACGGGCCCAGCCTGGAACTTGGTGGTATCTCGATTCAGCGGCGGAGAGACTGTCTTTTTCCTTACGCGGAACATCCGAGTCATCCAAAGGATTGGAATCAGACGTGGTTTTACTGCGAGGATACTTCTCCGGCTGACGAAAATCCTCTCGCCCGCTTTCGCGCTTTGGCGCTTTGAATCCAACCACCACGCTGCCGGATAAACCGATCGCTGCTGAGCGCCAGCCACTTGCTCCCACCATTAGCAAAATCAAAGCTCTTTTGGGAAATGGCTTAGATGGTGTTGACCTGGTCCGAGTCTGGGTTGCTTGGCGAGCGATTCCGTTAAGCCGCCGCCCCGGCTTAATGTGCACTTACTCAGGCGAGAAGAATGACACGCTGCGTCATAGTCCCGAGGACTAACCAGATGATGTGGTAGATGCTATGACCCAGACGTTGCTGAAAGAGGGCACAGTAACCAGTAACACCTTCGGCTTACTTCCTTTCTGCAAAAAGAACCCGGCTCCTGCAGTAAGTTATCAATCTCAATAATTACTCCTTACTGTGTCATACCTTACTTTTATTCATAATCCCTTATCCCTCTTCACAGGCCGATGATAACTTCTGGAAAGTCAAGTATAATCATGAGGCGGCAAAACAAGCCAGAGCGGCCAGAAGGGCCGAAAGGAAAACCGCCAGGACTGGAGCTTCAAGGAAAAGGAAGCCAAGCGCTTCCGATTTACTTAAATTAGACGACACTTCTGAAGACGAAGAAGAGGTAATTTTTAACTCCCTTGACTCTTTATCATCACCTTGCTGACCCTTAGTCTTTCCAGGAGGATACGGGGAACAGCCAAGCCGTCGAGGAAGAGGTAACTATAATCTCCTCCGACTCCGAGCCCCTCGCGTCGAAAAATTCAAGAGTAACCCGGAAAGTAAGATTTTCACATCCTTTGGCTTACCAAGATCCTCAATTTCTTTTGAAGCAACATCAATTTGAAAGCCGGAGGCAGACCCGGACCAGCAAGGATATAGAGCTCTCCTCCGGCTTACCTGATGTAACCCGGAAGCGTCGGGCCGAGGTTATCTCTGATTTACGTTCTGTTTACCCTTTGGCGGGTTTGATTCGTCAACCTCTCAATTCATCTGACTCCAATTATCAGGATACCTCTCCTTCTTCCGGCGAGTCTATGCAATCTAACATGCCGGCTTTCAGGACTGCCCCTGGGTAATATAATTTTATTTTCCTTATGCTTTACCTTACTGATATTTTGTGCTCAACCTTCTGCTTTGTCCACAAGGTGTGAAGCCCAAAGAAAAGGGCAAAAAGAATAAGCCATCCCAAGACCCGGTAGTAATCGAACCGAACTCTAACAGCCGCCTCGACACTTCCACTCATCAACCGCCACCTGAACCGGCTTATGAGATTCCAGCTCCATCCTCTGATCCGCCCGCTGAAGAAACTTTTGACGGCTCTGATAAACCGGAAACCCCTAGCCCGGTCAAGAAAACTGACCCGGGGGTTGAAATTACCAAGACTCAGTTTGTCGAGCCAAGTCAGCCCACCGTCCTTGCCAAATGTTCTGCCAAAGAAGAGCTTTTGGAGCGCTGAAAGGCCAAATTAGACATTGCAGATTATACTAATTTGAGCATTGGAAATATAGTCTCTGGCTACATCAATCAAGTACATAGCAGCCATGACCTGGAAATTAATATGGTGAAACAAATATAGCAAAAATCTGAGGTACAACTTATGCTACTTTCCTTAGTCATACTTATCAGATCAGCCCCCAAGTCTATTGCTTATGAATGGATATGTCAGAGACTTAGAAACCTGCTTAGCAATCGCCTTTGTCCGGTTTATATGAAGATATTTAACCCGGTTGTAACATGATACCTTGAATTTGCAATACACATTAGCCCCCAAGTGTCAAGTATCTTTGCTTGCAAAGTGCTTGGGACTTAATTTCTCATGAACCGGCAGTATACATTTAAATTTCTTCAGTATACATTAGCCCCCAAGTGTCAAGTACCTTTGCTTGCAAAGTGCCTGGGACTTAATAATATCTTACCATAATTTTGATTATAACCCGGCTCAACACAGACCACCATAAGTCAGTTTGAGTCGAAGATTGTTGACCTGAAGAATCCCCTGGCCACTCAAGAGCTTGAAGTTCAAAAGGCCAATTCCAAATTTGCATTCAGCGTCTCTGAACAAGAGAAGTTGAAGAAGAATTTTGATGCGGAGAAGAAAATCTGGGCTGATGAAAAGGCCACACTGGTGAACCGGGCCGAGACAGCAGAAGCATCACTTGCAGAAGCAACCTCGAGCTGTCCGACTTAAAGCGCCAGATATCTCAAATGGTCTCAGCAATCTTTGGTAAGTTACTATATATAACCTTGAATATCGCAATCCTTCCTTTGATGAATATTTTAATTGTCATCTCCGACTCACCATATGTGTATAACGCAGGCCCCAGGAGAACAAACCTCAAGCAGAACATGCTGATCAAGCTAAAAGCGGTGTATACTCTGGTGGAACAGCTGTACGCCGGGTCACAACGTGCTTTGGCCGTTGTGGCCTTATCAAATGATGTTCCCCATCTCCTGCAAGATATGCTCAAGCGGCTTGCCGTGCTACCCCAGCGGATTCAGGAGCTAAGGCGGGCCTCTGCCAGAACTGGGGCCATAGCTGCCTTAAGCCGGGCCAAGGCGTCGCTTCCAGAGTTAGACCTAGCAGACGTTGGTCTTGGATATCCCAGCTTGAAGGAAGACGGCTCTGTATTCGACGAAACAGACTTTACCGCCTGTGTGAGAGTCAGACGCCTGCGGGCCACCATCATTGGGAATGATAATCGATCTTACCAAGTATCACCGGCTATGATAGCGAGAACCGGAGAATTCCAACACCTCACTATGATGATGTCACCGATCCCTCCAACTCGTAAGCACACCTTTGCCCTCAAGTTGACCCAGCCGGTTTAATAGATGATGAAGCTGAGTTTGAAGCCTTAAGCAGCATTGACTGGACCTCATCAACCTTCCAGGACAGGGCAGCAGACGGAGAGGCGGAGAAGGATAACCCGGAACCGTCAAGCCCACCAAAGGAGTGAACCACCAGGCGTTATGACTTTGCAAAAAACAATGCTTCATTATTCAGACTCGGGGAGTCTTGTAATAGGGTAGAAAAATCTCTCAACTTTGTCATGCCTTCGTGCATGTTTGTGGCGTTTAATACTTTCGTAAGCCGCCATCGCTATATACTTTCAGTGTATGTTGATCTTTCCTTGATGTTAAAAACTTTCTTGCTTTATCCTGCGTATAAAACAAAACAGAATTCCTTTGGCGACTTATCGCATCCGGGGTCACAGAAAGTATTGATAACCCGGAGTATGAACCAAAACATCATATAAAGGCCGGTTTATGATTATGATCCCTATAACATACATGCGATCTTTATTTGGTATTCTCGCCGGCTTATGTGACCCAAATCAGTGAATAAGTTTTAACTCCTGAAGGTGGGCACATATAATGTTTACCTGGCCTTTAATAACATTTATACTTACAGAGTATAATGAATAGTAAACTTAAATTCAAAGGCCTCTGATTCGAATACGATCAGTGAACCATTCCAAAGGGGTTTAGCTAAGATTCGGATACGATCATATAGCCCCCAGTGGCTTTGGCGATGCCGATCAAGTGGGTACCGACAACTATGTTCTCTTTGGTTCGAATACGACCTATGTTTGAACAGAAGCCCCAAGTGACCATGAGAGTTGTTTAATGACGCTGATTCAATACGATCCACGCCACACCCAAAGGGGTTAAGATTTGATTCATATTTGATCAAGAAGTCGCCTTGTGGGTTTGGCAGTATGCCGATCAATTGGGTATCGACAGCTATGTTCTCTTTGGTTCGAATACGACCTATGTTTGAACAGGAAGCCCCCAAGTGACCATGGCTAGATTCAGATATGATCATAAGCTGGACCAAAGGGAAAGCCGGATTCAGATATGATCCGCTCCCTGTTGGTTGTTTCCACCACCTGGTAAAGAAGATATATAAACCTTTGAGAGTGGAAAGAAAAAGAGGTCCTGCTTTATTGCTTTATATAATATATACATTGCTAAAAAAGAATATATATATATATATATATATATATATATATATATGTATATATCCTGAGAGCCGGTGGCTCAAGTATAGTAAGGCCGAAGATGAGCTATATTCCATGGCCGGCGGGTCTCTTCCTCCGACTTACGTGAGTCTTTGTGCTCTCGAACATCGATAAGGTAGTATGACCCGTTGCTCAGATTTTTACTGACCACAAAGGGTCCTTACCAAGGAGGGGATAGCTTGTGCATATCAGACTGATCCTAGATAAGCCGGAGCACTATATCGCCTTCTTGAAAGGCTCTGCTTCTAACCCGGCGGCTGTGATAGCGGCGTAGGTCTTGCTGGTAAATCGCTGAGCGGGCTATTGCCAAGTCTCGCTCCTCATCCAACAAGTCAAGTGCATCCTGACGAGCTTTTTCATTATCGGCCTCAACGTAAGCCGTCACTCGGGGTGAGTCGTGCCGGATGTCACTTGGCAGAATCGCCTCGCTCCGCATACCATGAAGAAAGGTGTATAACATGTAGATCTGTTAGGCGTTGTGTTGATGCTCCATAGCATGTAGGGTACCTCCTCCACCCAACAACCCGGAGTTTGCTGTAAGGGGACCAAGAGCCGGGTTTGATGCCCTTCAAGATCTCTTGATTAGCTCTCTCGCTTGACCATTAGATTGAGGGTGAGCAACAGCCAAACATCAAGTCAATATGTTCTCGTTGATGTAACTCTTCCATGGCACCCTTGGAGAGATTAGTACCATTATCGCTTATGATGTGTGGAAAACCAAACGAAAGATCACCTTTTTCATGAACTGAACCGCCGTGGCTGCATCACACTTACTGACCGGCTCTGCCTCCACCCATTTTGTGAATTTATCCACCGCCACCAAGAGGTGTGTCTTTTTATCTTTGGACCTCTTGAAAGGTCCAACCATGTCAAGCCCCTAGACTGCAAACGGCCAATTAATTGGAATCATCCTCAACTCTTGAGCCAGCACATGAGCTCGTCCTGAGAATTTTTGACATCCGTCACATTTGCTGACCAGATCCTCCGCATCAGCATGAGCCGTCAGACAATAGAATCCATGACGGAAAGCCTTGGCCACCAGAGATTTTGAGCCGGCATGATGACCACAATCTCCTTCATGGATCTCACGAAGTGTCTCCTGACCCTCCGCGGGCGACACACAACGTTGAAACGCCCAAAGAACACCGCGGTGATGTAGCTCGCCATGAACAATTGTCATAGATTTGGACCGCCTGATGATTTGTCTTGCCAAGGTCTCATCCTCAGGCAACTCTCCCCGGGTCATATAGGCCAAATATGGGACTGTCCAATCCGGGATAGCGTGGAGAGCTGCCACCAGCTATGCCTCCGGGTCTGGCACTGCTAGTTCTTCCTCTGTAGGTACTTTGATAGAAGGGTTAGGCAAAACATCAAGAAAGGTGTTAGGCGGCACCGGCTTACGCTGAGATCCCAGCCGGCTTAAGGCATCAGCCGCCTCATTCTTCCTCCGATCAATGTGCTCCACTTGATAACCTTTGAAGTGTCCAGCCACAGCATCAACTTCACGATGATAAGCCGCCATAAGGGGATGCTTGGAGTCCCACGTGCCTGACACTTGTTGAGCTACGAGGTCTGAATCGCCCAAGCACCTTACCCAGCTCAAATTCATCTCTTTAGCCATCCGGAGACCATGGAGTTAGGCCTCATACTCAGCTGCATTGTTAGTACAGGGAAACATAAGCCGGAGCACATAACAAAATTTG
The DNA here is from genome assembly GCA_021605145.1 of Aegilops bicornis. NCBI lineage: Eukaryota > Viridiplantae > Streptophyta > Magnoliopsida > Poales > Poaceae > Aegilops > Aegilops bicornis. Next base: position 347,114,730 of record CM038670.1, read on the forward strand.
TCACCTCGAGGGGAAGTTAAAACAACTCCAGCCCCGAGCCTTCCAACCGCCTGGACCCATCAAAGTGAATAGTCCAATATGTGTTATCTGCTTCTCCTCAGGTGCCTGCAACTCAGTCCAATCATTGATAAAATCCACCAGGGCTTGAGACTTGATAGCCGTCTGTGGCATGTATTTCAAACCATGGGGTCCGAGCTCAATGGCCCATTTGGCGACTTGTCCTGTGGCCTCTCTATTCTGTATGATATCTCCTAAGGGGGCAGAGCTTACCACAGTGATAGGATGACCTTGGAAGCATCGTCAGCTTCCGGCTTGCCATAAACACTCAGTAAACAAGTTTCGCCAATGTGGATACCTTTGCTTGGACTCAATGAGCACCTCACTAATGTAGTAAACCGGCCGTTGAACCGGATGCTCCTTGCCAGCCTCCTTGCGCTCCACCACGATGGCCACACTGACGGCTCGGGCATTAGCAGCCACATATAACAGCAATGGCTCTCTATCAATGGGAGCAAAGAAGGACCGGCGGCTTGGACAATCGCCTCTTTAAATCCCCAAAGGCGGCCAAGAAGATCACCCGCATAAAATCATCCGTTTTCTTCATCATCTGATATAGCGGCAGGGCCTTCTCACCTAGCCGGCTTATGAACCGGCTTAAAGCGGCAACACGACCCGCCAGTCGTTGAACATCATTGATGCCCGCCGGTTTATCCAAGGAAGTGATCGCCTTGATTTTCTCCGAGTTAGCTTCAATGCCTCTGTTTGAGACCAGGAAACCCAGAAGCTTGCCTACAGGTACACCAAACACACACTTGTCTGGGTTAAGCATCATCTTATAAATCCGGAGGTTATCAAAGGACTCCTTTAAATCGGATATCAAGGTTTCCTTCTCCCTGGACTTCACCATGATGTCATCCACATAAGCATGAACATTGTGCCCAATTTGATTGTGGAGACAGTTTTGTACACATCTCTAATAAGTCGCCTGGGCACTCTTGAGCCCAAATGGCATAGATACATAGCAGAAGGCTCCAAACGGAGTGATGAAAGCCGTCTTCTCCTCGTCCTTAACTGCCATTTTAATCTGATGATAGCCAGAGTAAGCATCCAAAAAGCTCAATCGCTCGCAACCCGCCGTAGCATCGATGATTTGATCAATACGGGGGAGGGAAAAGGGCTTAGCCGGACAAGCCTTATTTAAGTCCGTAATCCACACACATCCGCCAAGTGTCGTTCTTCTTGAGTACCAGCACCGGGTTAGCCAACCACTCCGGGTGAAAAACTTCCACGATGAACCCAGCTGCTAAGAGCCGGGCGACCTCTTCTCCAATAGCTTTCCGTCTTTCCTCATTGAACCGTCGAAGAATTTGCCTGACTGGCTTATACTTTGGATCAATATTAAGAGTGTGCTCAGCGAGTTCTCTCGGGACACCCGACATGTCAGAAGGTTTCCATGCAAAGATGTCCCGGTTCTCACGGATGAACTAGATGAGCGCGCTTTCCTATTTAGGATCCAAGTTGGCATTGATGCTGAACTGCTTGGAAGAGTCGCCTGGAGTAAAGTCAACAAGCTTTGTCTCAGCGGCCGATTTGAACCTCAACGCCGGGTCATGCTCTGTAGTTGGCTTCTTTAAAGAGGTCATATCTGCCGGGTCAACATTATTTTGATAAAATTTCAGCTCCTCCGCTGCACAAACAGACTCAGCATAAGCCGCATCGCCTTCTTCACACTCCAAGGCTACCTTTCGACTCCCGTGTACAGTGATGGTGCCCTTGTGACCCGGCATCTTGAGCTGCAGATAAACATAACACGGTCGTGCCATGAACTTGGCATAAGCCGGCCATCCAAACAAAGCATAATACGGGCTCTTGATTTTGACTACCTCAAACGTCAATTTCTCAGCCCTGGAATCATATTCATCTCCAAAGGCCACTTCCAGTTCAATCTTGCCAACTGGGTATGCCGACTTAGCAAGCACCACTCCATGAAAGACAGTGTTGGACGTCCTTAAATCCTTGTCAGTCAAACCCATGCGTCGAAAGGTCTCGTAATAGAGGATGTTGATACTGCTACCTCCGTCCATGAGTACCTTGGTAAACTTATATCCGCCGACCGAGGCGCCACCACCATAGTTAATCGACCGGGTTATCAACCCGGGGCGGGTGATCTTCCCTGCTCCATATGATGGGCTGCTTTGACCACCTTAAATAACGGGGAACCGCCGGCTCAACAGAATTCACGACCCTCTTAAGAACCTTCTGGTCACGTTTGCACAAATTAGTGGTGAATACATGGTACTGCCCACCATTCAACTGCTTTGGGTGGCTCTGATAACTCGACCGCTGCCGCTGTCCCCTTGACCAGCTGTTGTTGATTATAGCCGCCTTTGACTTCGACTGGCCGGAACTTGAACCGCCGCCGCCATGAAAGCCGCCGTCATTGAACCGCCGCCGATCCATGATTGCCATCAAACATGTTGGAATTCTTAAAAGCCTTCATGATCGCGCAATCTTTCCATTAGTGGGTGGCGGGTCGTTCCCGGGTACCGTGTCTCGGGCAAGGCTCATTGAGAAGCTGCTCAAGAGACGGGCCTGACCCGCCAGATTGAGGGGCGTTTTTCCCTTACGTCTCTGATTGTTACCCTGTGCGTTGGCAATGGCCACAAACTCCGGGTTACCCTCCGCCTTACGCTTTGTTGCCTCCTTGATTTGCCGGGTTATGTTGTCGACCCTTTCCATTGTCGTTCTTCTTTCCCTTCCTGTCTTTTCCTCATCGACGCGGATCCTTGGTACTATCGTAATCGGCGATTTGACTAAAGCCGCCATCGGCGCATCCATATCATTGCAATCACGCTTAAGGCACCCGGTTTACGCCTCGCCGCTCAAACGGCAATTCTTCTCCAACATGAGGACTGCAGAGCCGGCATCCATCTTATCGGATTTAATGTATTATTTCCTTGACCAGCGCACCCAATGAGTTGTGGATTCACCTCCTCCTGCTTACAATTGGTCAGGTCCACAATTGACATAGATTGCTTGCAAGTGTCCTTGAAGTTCTGGATAAACCGGGCCTTTAGCTCTGCCCATGAGCTAATGGAATTGGGTGGCAAACCCTTTAACCAAGACTGGGCTGTCCCGTCTAACACCATGGTGAAGTACTTAGCCATTGCTGCGTCGCTGACCTCCAGTAGCTCCATGGCCATCTCGTAACTTTCGATCCATGCTCTGGGCTGTAAGTCGGCCGTGTAATTCGGCACCTTTCGAGGTCCCTTGAAGCCCTTGGGTAGACGTACATCCCGCAGAGCCGACACCAAACAAGGAACACCGCCGGTTCTGGTAGCCACTCCTGCTCCAATGTAAGTCGCCGGATACTCGGAAGATCTTGATATGTCACCGCCGAGCCGCTAGCTGAGCCGCCCGCTCGTCCTCCTGACGTATTCGGTCTTGCACCGGGTTATAGCCACCGGGCTGGTTACAACACTGGGCATTTCTTGACAAAGCTTCTGACTCCATGTGCCTGCTGTAACTCGGACTCCGGTTTTGACGAGGCGGTGCTAGCCAAGGCGGAGGAGTTGAATGAATCATGTCCCGGCTGTAAGAATAGGTCTCTTGCTGCGCCAGGGCCGCCTCGAATAAGATCTCGACCCTCCGGTCTCCACCGCTGTCGGATCATCACCGTCCACTGGGAGAGCCGCCAAACGCGCCGATGCTACTATCAAGTTCTCCATGGGGTTGGAGAAGTGATCCGGTGGTATTGGTACATAGCGGGGCGGGGCCATACTCCCACGAGGAGGTGCCATCTCTCGAGGCTGAGCTGGTCCTCCCGCTCCGGGTGTCATAAACTGATTGGCTTCGGGCGGGTTGCTAGGACCGGCAGCGGGTGTAGTGAAAAGGTTCCGAGGGTCGTAAACCGGAGGCAAACGGGACTGGGTTTTCTGATGTCTCCTCCTCATCACCTCATTAGATGCGTTCAGGCTCATATTAAGCTGGAAAGCCTCCGACTGGAGTTGCTGCGCCCGTGCATCCAAAGCCGCCCACTCTGTAGCTAACCTGGTGTCCTCAGCTGCCAAGGCCTCCTTGGCCCGGGCTATCTCCTCATGCACCCTTGCCACCTCTGTGTTATGCTCATCTTGATTTGCAGGAATAACCATGGCAGTTAACAGGGTCGTCAGCTTATCCATGAGATCTATCAGCACCTGAGCCGGCGGGCGCACAGGGCCTCCTACCCCGGCCGCTCTTGACCCGGATGTTATTGCCGCCGCAGTCGTAGAGTTTTGGCCGGGTTGAGTCCCAGCCATGAAGACTCCTGCCCAGCTTGGCGGCTCATAGGGGTCCGAAATACTGGAGCAATCGGAACAACCCCCAAGCACGCCATCTTGTACTTGATATAAAGAATCTGTTGAACCGGCGGACGAATCATCATCCGAGGGGACGGCCGTCTCACCACCATCTTTAAATCCTTCAGAAAGTTCCTCTCCGTGGACGCAGCCCACGAAGGCACGCTTCATGACAGGTTGAGCTCGGGCGGGTCACGCACGCTGAGCCGTCCCAACGAGGTTGGTGCAGTTGTCCGGCTCAGGGCCCGGCTCACCAATCCGGCCGATGAAGACGTGGATTCCGCCGAAGGGGACCCGGTACCCGTACTCAATTGAGTCAGCGTCGGGGCCCCAGCCTTCGTTGTCGATGTAGATCTTGCCGCGACAACTCTTGGTCATCCGGCCCACTGCATATCCCTTGAGCCCTTCGAAGCTGCCCTTCAAGAGCTCAAATCCACCGTGCGCTGGCCCCACGGTGGGCGCCAACTGTCGTGGAATTGTCACGGCAGATGTCCTCTTGCAAGAACTTAGTCGTGGAGCCATCGCAACTAGGAAGCTTAAAGGGGTTAATCGGGACACGAGAGGTTTATACTAGTTCGGCCCCTTACGGTGAAGGTAAGGCCTCCGTCTAGTTGGGTTGGTATTGCTTGATGTTTTGATAACCAGGGAGCGAGATACGCTATGCCCGGCTCTCGAGGAGTGGTTTCTTGCCCTAAGCCACCGGCGGGTCATCCCCTTATATACACGGGTCGACGCCCTGCGGCTTAGAGAGTCCCGACCGGCTCATAGACAATGTCCGGCTCGGTGACTAGTTAATTCTACCTTACAATACAAGTCATGTCATCATGGCGGCTTAACACTACAGGCCTTAAGTTGCCTGTGGGCCTTTAGACCCTTTATTGAACCTCCATCTTCATAATTGGTCTTGGGCTTCTGATGAGTCACTCTTTACGTAACCCGGCCCCTCCTGGGCGGCTTACACAAGTAGTTATATCCCCAACAGGTTTCTTAAGAGGATGATCAGGAAAAGCATTAAGTAACTTGAGAAGCCTCCCCCAAGCTTGTGGGAGACTCTCTTCTTCAATTTGCATAAAGTTGTATATTTCCCTCAAAGTAGCTTGTTTCTTATGAGCAGGGAAATATTTAGCAGAAAAGTAATAAATCATATCCTGGGGACTTTGCACACAACCAGGATCAAGAGAATTAAACCATATCTTAGCATCACCCTTTAATGAGAACGGAAATATTTTGAGAAAATAAAGGTAGCGCGATCTCTCATTATTAGTAAACAGGGCAGCTATATCATTTAACTTAGTAAGATGTGCCACAACAGCTTTGATTCATAGCCATAAAACCGATCACATTCAACCAACGTCATTATATCAGGCTCAACACAAAAATCATAATAATCCCGATCAGAACACGATAGGTGAAGTAGCAAAAGCAGGGTCGGGTTTCATCCTATCTCTAAAAGATTCTTTACTCCATTTAACTAGCAACCTCTTAAGTTCAAGTCTATCCTGGCAAGCAAGAATAGTTGCAGAAGATTCTGCATCAAAAATATAACCCTCAGGAATAGCAGTCATATTTTCATCATCACTAACATCATCGTATTCAGGTTCAATAATTTCTCTTTCTCTAGACTTAGCAATTTGCTCATCAAGAAATTCACCAAGGGGCACAGTAGTATCAAGCATAGAAGTAGTTTCATCATAAGTATCATGCATAGCAGAAGTGGCATCATCAATAACATGCGACATATTAGAATTCATAGCAGCAGTAGGTTTAGGTGTCGCAAACTTACTCATAACAGAAGGAGAATCTAGTGCAGGGCTAGATGGCAGTCCCTTACCTCCCCTCGTAGTTGAGGGCAAAATAGTAGTTCGATCGTCTTTCAAGTTCTTCATAGTGTCCAGCAGCTATAAATCTCAAGTGACTCAAAGAATAGAGCTATGCTCCCCGGCAACGGTGCCAGAAAAAGGTCTTGATAACCCACAAGTACAGGGGATCGCAACAGTTTTCGAGGGTAGAGTATTCAACCCAAATTTATTGATTCGACACAAGGGGAGCCAAAGAATATTCTCAAGTATTAGCAGTTGAATTGTCAATTCAACCACACCGAAACTTAGTATCTGCAGCAAAGTGTTTAGTAGCAAAGTAATATGATAGTGGTGGTAACGGTAACAAAAGTAAAGACAACAAAAGTAATGTTTTTGGTATTTTTGTAGTGATTGTAACAAGAGTAACGGAAAAAGTAAATAAGCGCGAACCAAGATATGGAAAACTCAGAGGCACCAGATTAGCGATGGATAATTATGCCGGATGCGGTTCGTCATGTAATGATCATAACATAGGGTGACACGTAACTAGCTCCAGTTCATCAATGTAATGTAGGCATGTATTCCGTATATAGTCATACGTGCTTATGGAAAAGAACTTGCATGACATCTTTTGTCCTACCCTCCCGCAAGGGCCGGGGTCCTATTGGAAACTAAGGGATATTAAGGCCTCCTTTTAATAGAGAACCGAACAAAGCATTAGCACATAGTGAATACATGAACTCCTCAAACTATGGCCATCACTCGGAGTGGTCCCGATTATTGTCACTTCGGGGTTGCCGGATCATAACACATAGTAGGTGACTATAGACTTGCAAGATAGGATCAAGAACACACATATATTCATGAAAACATAATAGGTTCAGATCTGAAATCATGGCACTCGGGCCCTAGTGACAAGCATTAAGCATAGCAAAGTCATAGCAACATCAATCTCGTAACATAATGGATACTAGGGATCAAACCCTAACAAAACTAACTCGATTACATGATAAATCTCATCCAACCCATCACCGCCCAAAGCAAGCCTACGATGCAATTACTCACTCACGGCGGTGAGCATCATGAAATTGGTGATGGAGCATGGTTGATGATGACGACGGCGACGAATCCCCCTCTCCGGAGCCCCGAACGGACTCCAGATCAGCCCTCTCGAGAGAGATTAGGGCTTGGCGGTGGCTCCGTATCGTAAAACGCGATGGTTTCTTCTCTCTGATTTTTTTCTCCCCGAAAGCCAATATATGGAGTTGGAGTTGGCGTCGGAGGGCCACCAGGGGCCCACGAGGTAGGGGGCGCCTGGGCGCCCACCTGCAGGCTGTGGTGTGGGCCCCCTGGTCTTCATATTTTGCGAGGATTTTTTATTGTTTTTTCTAAGGTGTTCCGTGGAGTTTCAGGTCATTCCGAGAACTTTTATTTTCTGCACATAAAACAACACCATGGCAATTCTGCTGAAACCAGCGTCAGTCCGGGTTAGTTCCATTCAAATCATACAAGTTAGAGTCCAAAACAAGGGCAAAAGTGTTTGGAAAACTAGATACGACGGAGACGTATCAGGGGGGGCGTGCCCTCCACCCTCATGACCGCCTCGTGGCTTTCTTGACGGAGGGTCCAAGTCTCCTGGATCTTATCTGATGAGCAAATTACATTCCCAAAGGTTTCATTCCGTTTGGACTCCGTTTGATATTCCGTTTCTTCAAACAATCGAAATAGGCAAAAACAGCAATTACGGGCTGGGCCTCCGGTTAATAGGTTAGTCCCAAAAGTAATATAAAAGTGGAAAATAAAGCCCAATATGGTCCAAAACAGTAGATAATATAGCATGGAGCAATAAAAAATTATAGATACGTTGGAGACGTATCAGGTCTCCCCCATCACCTCGGGGGTCGCTTCCAAGTCGCGATCCTCGTCCTCCTCTTCTTCCTCCCTGCGGGAATCGCCAGAAGACACAACCAGCGGCGCCGTTGCCACCGGGACCCTAGGGGGCGACGGCGGCACTAGCCCGCGCCCGTCAAAGGTGGGCATGCCAGCCACGACCTGCACCCCGTCCTTGCGAAGGAACAAGGGAACGAAGGTACTCGGCGGATACTCCTGGTCTTCCCCGACCAAGAGGTGGAGAGCCACAACCAGCCCTTCTCCGGATAGTGCCTCCAAACTCAGGCGAAGCTTATTTCCTTCGCCCCAAGCATCCACAAGGGGCGCGAGCGCGCCTGGAGCAGAGCCACACGCAGCATCAGGAATTCCCTCAGGAGCATGGCCCACGTCATCTTCTCCGCCTTCGCGTTGCCCAACTTCAGGTTGGTGATCATCTTCTCCAGCACTGGTCTCACCCGGTCGTCAGTAAGCTTCGCGCAGAGCCACCCTTCGTCGGACTGGGGCATCTCCGTCGGCAGCGTCAACCATGGGTGGACGCACTTGGCATCCATCATGACCCGTTTGCTCCTGAAGCCCTCGGCCTTCTTTGCAGCCATCGAGATTGTGTTGGCCTTGCTGGCCGGGACGAAATTGGCACACCCTGAGGTGTGGCCGTCATTGATCCGGAGGAAGAAGAAGTGGCACAGCAGAGCCACCGACGGCATCACCCCGACGTACGCCTCGTAGTAAAAAGGTGAAGATTGACAGGAGAAGAACAGAATTGGGATGAGGATGAAGGGCCTGCAGCTTGTAATAGCCGAGGACGGCGTAGAAGAAGTCGGAGAAGGGGCGAACCAGCCCCGCAATGATGCTGCTCATAAAGAAGGGGTAGAAGGTGCTTCTCGACGCCTCCGGCTCGGCGGAGCTAGCCCGGAGCTCGGTCTTCCCCTTCTCGTTGTTCTCCCCCACCGTCAGTAGACGCGTGGCGGCAAGGTTCTTCTCCGAGACGTTGGGCGCGTCCAGAGGCGGCTCGTACCAGGCGGGCGGCGAAGCAGCCTTGACCTTTCGGGGCTTCATTGGTCGCTGGATCGGAAGAGAATGGAAGCAGATCTGGAGATTTTGGAAGCAAGGAGGGAGAAAGGGGATCTGGAGCAAGACGAAGGAAAGCAATGAAGGCAAGCGTTGCCCGCGCCAGTCTTTTGTCAGTCGGGCAGTTGCCGAGGCAGCGTGGGGAAGCGGAGACGCCCACGTCCAATCAATCGCCACGCGTCAAGCAAGGCCGCAGGCTATTGGGGCCCGCGGCACTCCGCACTTGCCCTTTGGCTTCGCCTCGAAGCCAAGTCCGAGCGTGCCTTGGGCCCGGGGGCTACTGTCGGCGTCCTGGGAACGGGGGTCCCCAGACTTGCCTGCCTGCGGCCCATGGCGTGGCTCCACTAGCGGCCCTGTACGGCCCATCTTCACCAGCAAACACTCAAGACCCTCGCGAGGGGCCAAGCCTCACGAGGTGGACGATGCAAGACCTTCTCAGGGGCAGCCTCACCAGGCTGACTCACGAGGGGTGGAGAGATCATGGCAAGGGTGTCGGTGTACAAAAGTAGGGGCTCTCCTTTTGACCCCTTTACTTGTGCACGGGCAGTCAGAGCCACGCGCCACGGCCACACCTAGCAGGGCAGAAGAGGGAAGCCGGAGAGAAGCCTAAGCCCAAGACAAACAAGACAACGCCAAGACCAAGAACCTAAAGAGCAAGAGGGCGAGGTGGACTCCCCCGGCGAGGCCCTTGCCAGGGCGGCCTCCACGGCCCCGGCAAGAGCCTTGCCGGGGCAACTTGCCCAGTACCGGCAGAGCGAGCCACCCTCAAGCCCAAGAGTTCCAAACACCGCCAACGACTATGTTGGAACCAAGGCTTGGGAGTCACCTCCGTGGTGGCATGCAGATCTTTGTCAAGATCATAAACATGTGAGATCAGATGAGCACCAGAAGACGACGACCCTCGACGGGATCCCAGCCGAGGGAATCCACAAGACCCCCGGCAAGCGCCTTGCCGGGGACGACTCAACGCCGACCAAGACTCCACCGCCATTCGCATGCAGCTGCCAGCCCAACCAGCGGGGCCACAGCCAGGCCCACGTCGACCAAGACTCCACCGCCATTCGCATGCAGCTACCAGCCCAACCAGCTGGGCAGACACCTGCGTGGCAACATGCGGCTGCCAGGCCAACTCAGCAAGCGCCTGCGTGGTGGCATGCAAATCTTCGTGAAGGCTCCACCACCGCGCCACCTCAGCTGCCTGCCTGCCTACATGGCACCGCATGCATCGCTGGCCTAGGCACGTGTCGAAGCGAGACGGTGCGGCGACGGACGAGACGGTCCTTGTTCCCGTCTCCGGTAAAGCTAAGGGACACCTAAGCAATGCATTAAATGCGTCTTGTCCTGCAATACGGGCGATAAGCTCGCAGCACTGTAGACCTTTCCACCTCCTGTGTGACACTGTGGCAGCCCCTTTCGACTATAAAAGGAGGCCCATGGCATACTGGAGAGGGATTCGGCTCTTTTGGGCAAGTTACACCCCCGTAGCTAGCTCAAGAACACAAGAACACTCAATACATCCACCAAAGCAGGACTAGGTTATTACGCATCCTCGCGGCCCGAACTTGGGAAAACGAACTGTGTGCTTCCTGTTAGACCTGCTCTTCTCACAACCCTATGTCCGCCAACCGTAGAAGGGATTCCAGTGATCCCATAGATGTCGTTTTTCCCCGACATCTTTGGCACGCCAGGTAGCGGGCGCATTCGTGAGAATCTGATCTAGCAGTTAGCCTAGCAGTTCTTCATCGCCATGGCTCCCAAGAAGAAGACGATAAGGCCGGTCGGCTCGTCTGGAGCCAAACGGCCTGTGCCAGTGCGAACGAGCAGCGGGCCGGTCGCGGACAGAACCCGTGCCACGACCCGCGAGCACCAGCAACGCCATGGCAGCCAGAGCCTGGCGACTGGCGTTGTTCGTGCGCCAGACGACGGGCCGCGCATCGCCAAATTCAAAGATGGGGCTGGGGCCCCCGTAGGCGGTGCGGGGCCCTCCAGGGGCGTCGCTATGCCCCCTACAGGCGGCGCAGCGACCTCCAAGACACCCACCCCGGCGCCCATAGCGCGCTCTTCCCATGGTGTGCGCGACGAGCAGCGTCACCACGCCCGTGACCCTGTACACCGCCGTGGGAAGAGCCTTGTGCATTGTCCGCAAGGCGAAGGAGTCCAGCATGCCCGCCGAAGTGCTGGCTAAAATGGCACGCAGCCGCTGGGCCGTGATAGAGCTCATTCTAAAGTGGTTAGAAGTCGAAGCGTACCATGATCCACGCAGCTGTCGCCAGCACCCATGCCAGCAGAAGCTTTGGCGCGCGTGCAGCTGCTCCTCGACTTCCCTCCTGCTGCGGAGAAGCTCGACGAGTGGAGAGCCACCATCCGGAGCCTCGTCGCCGTCGCTAATAAAGATGGTCCACGACCCATGGGGCCCTCGGGCCGGCGCTCCGTCGAGCCACCACATATCAGCGGTGGTAGGACCGGGGGAGCTGTAGCCACAGTACACTCTCCTCCCCCGCGCCAGCTGCCGCCGTGTCGATCCGTCGTAACGACGAATGTGATAACATTTCCATAGCATCGTCTGACCCACGGGCCCACAGTGACCAGCGCCAAGTTCTTCGAGAACGAGCCCGTGAAGATGCTCGAACCACTATCGAGCGCCGGCGCGATACACGCCACCAGCCGAATAAGCGGGCAGGACCCGCTATGGACCACCCAGCACAATGGGGGCTCCGGCGGCCTACCTTACGAGGTGGGTTGCCCAGCCCTTACCCGTGAGCTGCGGCAGTTCCAGTGGTCGTCCCACCGCACATTCAAGCCCGACATCGACGAGAAGTACAATGGCAAGACCCATCCGTCAGAGTTCCTCAACATCTACACCAACGCGATGCAAGCTGCCGGAGCTCGCGACAACAAGGTGCTTGCCAATTACTTCCCGTTGGAACTGAAGCCCAACGTCATGTCTTGGTTGATGCACTTGCCAGCGGATTCCATTTCTTCTTGGTCGGATCTGTGCCATGAGTTCATTGGTGCCTTGACCGGAGGCCCCCAAGCTCATGGCCAGGCTAGTGATTTGCATATATTCCAAGGGGAACCCTACACAAGTACATCCAGAGGTTCAGCCAGGTGCAATACAACATCCCCGATGTTCATCCCGCTGCCGTGATTAGCTAATTCCATCAGAACATGCGCAACCACAAGATGCGCGAAGAGCTGGCGATGAACAAGGTTAAGGATGTGGCCGAACTTTATGTTCTGGCCGATAGGTGCGCCCGGGCTGAGGAGGGAAGGAAGTACGGCGAGGACGCCGGCGTGGAAACCGACTCTACTGATGAAGACACTGCCGCCCTGACGAAGAAGGGCCGGCGTCGCAACAGTAAATGCAAGAGCAAGACCGTGCTTGCCGTCGAGGGATCTGACAGCACCGGCGCCGCCAAGAAGGCTAAGGAAGACGACACCGGCAAGGAAATTGGTGGGTGCGCCGCTTGCCGGGCCTTGGCGGCTTCCGACAAGCTGGGGGGCTCCGACAAGCAGTATTGCAAGATCCATCGCACCAAGGGACATGACCTCCAGAACTGACAACAGGTCGAGCTGCTTGCTGAGAAGAAAAAGGCCGAGTATGAGAGGCGGGACAAGGAGAAGGGGGAAGATGGTGCCAAAGGATCCGGCAAGAGGCGTGGCGGCCAAGGAGGCCGCCGCGGCAAGGACAACCAACAAGAGAGGCCCGCTCGGGGCCGCGACAAGAAGTAAGAAGACGACGATCATGACGAGGACGAAGAGTCCGGTGAACAAGAGTTTCAGAAGGCTACAGAGGCCATGTGCGTCGATGGTGGTGCCTCGCTGCATACTTCTCACCGCTAGCTCAAACAGTGGGCGCGTGAGATCATAGCAGCGGAGCCCTCGTTCGATGCTCAGAAGCCGCTGAAGTGGTTCAGCATGCCCCTCATCTTTGACGCCGAGGACCACCCTGGCCGCACAACTGCGGTCGAGAGTTTGCTGTTGTTTGTCTCACCAACGATATGCAACCTCAAGGTGAACAAGATGCTGGTCGACGACGGGGCCGGTTTGAACTTGATCTCACCCGTTTTGATCAAAAGGCCGCAAATTCCTGATGGAGACCTCGAGGAAACGGGTACGTTTCAAGGGGTCAACCCTGGAAGGAGCCAGCGAAGGGGAAGGTCACATTGCATGTGATGTTTGGAGGCGAGTTGAACTACATGACGGAGAGGATTGTCTTCGATGTAGCCGAGTTCCCCTTGCCCTACAACGGGATCCTCGGCCGCCCAGCACTAGCCAAGTTCATGGCAGCGTCGCACTACGCCTAAAACACACTAAAGATGCCTGGGCCTATGAACATCATCACCGTCCCCTCTGACAAGAAGGACGCGCTGATTTGCACTGACCTACTCTACCGGGAAGCAGTTGCAGCAGCTGCCGCCAAGGCACTTGCTCCTTCCGCTGAAGCCCTGGGAGGGAAGAAGAAGACCAATAAGACCTCTCGCACCCACTACAGCAAGCGCACCTCTTCAGAGTGTTGTGCTACCGTCGAGGACGTGCCAAAGAGCTCCACCGGCAAGAGCAAGAAATCTAGAGCTGCGCCACCAGAGACCAAGAAGGTGTCCGTCAAGGAGGATGGCATGGGAGGGGCTTTCACCATAAGCTCCACCCCTGACAGCAAATAGCAAAGCGTGCTCGTCACTTTCCTGCAGGCGAATGTTGATGTGTTTTCATGGAAATCATCTGACATCCCCGGAGTTCCGAGGGAAGTGATCGAGCACCATCTTGCTGTCTGTGCCCATGCGCGACCCTTCAAGCAGAAGGTCAGGAAGCAAGCTTTGGAACGGCACGAATTCATCACAGAGGAGATCAGAAAGTTGGAAGCAGCAGGCTTGGTGAGGGGAGTGCTCCATCCGTCGTGGTTGGCAATCCGGTGGTGGTGCGCAAGGCAAACGGGAAGTGGAGGCTGTGTATTGACTACAAGATATCAATAAGGCTTGTCCTAAGGACCCCTTCCCGTTGCCGCGCATCGACCAGATTGTTGACTCCACGGCCGGGTGTGATCTGTTATCATTCCTCGACGCCTACTCGGGCTACCACCAGATCTTCATGACAAGAGAATACGAAGAGATGACAGCATTCATCACCCCATGTGGTACGTATTGCTTTTTACGGATGCCTTTCGGGTTGAAGAGTGATGGTTCAACATTTGCAAGGGCAGTCCAAATTGGTTTTTAACCCCAGCTACATAGAAATATGGAAGCCTATATGGATGACATCATGGTCAAAACCAAGGACAGGGCAACTCTTGTACAAGACTTAGAAGAGACATTTTCCAACCTGCACAAGATCAACCTCAAGCTGAACCCTGAGAAGTGTGTCTTCGGCGTTCCGTCCAGCAAACTTCTCGGGTTCTTTGTGTTGCAACATGGGATCGAGGCAAACCCAGATAAGATCAAGGCTATTGAGTAGACTGAGGCGCCCAAGCGGGTCAAGGATGTGCATCGGCTCACTGGCTATGTTGCCACCATGAGCCGATTCATCTCCAAGTCTGCCGAGTGCTCCCTTCCCTTTTTCAAGATCTTGAGGCGGCGTTGCTACTGTATCTGGCGGCACAATGGAGTGGACCCCAAAGGCTGAGGCGGCGTTGCAAGACCTGAAGAGTTACCTTTCCTCTACACCGATACTAGTTGCGCATAAACCACAAGAGCCGTTGCTACTGTATCTGGCGGCGACGAATCAAGTGGTCAGCGCCGCGCTAGTGGCGCAGAGTGAGGTTGACGAAGAGGCAGTGGCAACGGCCGGATCGGCAGACAGCAAGTCAGAGACTCCCACGGCAGGGCCTGGTGCTGGCAAGGCAAGGCTCTCGGCAGAGTCTGACGCCATTAGGACAGAGCCCGCGCACTCAAGTGGAGTTGTGCAGAAGAAGATGATGATGCAGCACCCGGTTTACTTTGCCGGCTCCCTCTTGCAGGAGGCTAGGTCAAGATACTCCAGGGTGCAAAAATTGCTCTTTGGCCTCCTTATGGCCTCGAGGAAGCTGCGTCATTACTTCCAAGCCCACGAGATCACTGTCGTCACCCGCCTCCCGTTGAAACAGATACTGCACAACCCAGACGCAACCGGAAGGATCGTGGAGTGGGCCTTGGAGTTATCAAGCTTTGGGTTGAAGTTTGAAAGTACTTCAACAATCCAGAGTAGAGTCTTGGCGGAGTTCATTGCAGAATGGACCTCAACGCCTGATGAAGAGATCCAGGAGACCACTCTCCCCGGCAAGGAAACAGCTCGCGACTGGATTATGTACTTTGATGGAGCTTTCTCGCTGCAAGGCGTCGGTGCTGGTGTGCTGCTCGTCGCACCCACCGGAGAGCACCTCAAGTATGTAATCTAGATGCACTTTCCCAGGGAGATGTCCACCAACAACACCGCTGAGTATGAGGGGTTGCTTGCCGGTCTTAGGATCGCGGCAGACCTCGAAGTTAAAAAGCTCATCTTCAGGGGTGATTCGCAGCTTGTCGTCAGACAAGTCAACAAAGATTATCAGATACCGTTGATGGAGGCCTACGTAGATGAGGTGAGGAAGCTGGAGGAGCGGTTTGACGGTATACAAGCAGAGCACGTTCCCCAAGCAGAGAACGACATCGCCAATTACCTGTCAAAGCGCGCTGCATTCAAGCTACCTGTGGAACCAGGTACCTTTTTGCTTCGGTTAACTCAACCATCCGTTGAACCATCAACGGAGCAGAACAAGCGGAGGAAATCAGGCCCCGGCAAGTACTTTCCCGCTAAGCCCCCAGGAGCCGCCGGCAAGGGTGTTGCCGTGGACGCTGAGCCTGCCGAGGAGCGATCGACTCCGGTAGGCCGTCAAGCCCTGGCCGTAGAGACAGCCGCTCCCATGGCAGAAGAAATGCCTTTGGTACTTGCCGACGAGCCCCAGGCTTCGGCATGGGCACAACATACCGTCCGATTCCTCCAAACAGGGGAGCTTCCTGAGGAGAAGGAAGAAGCGGAGAAGGTAGCCCGTCGGTCTGCTATGTATCAGTTCGTTGATGACGTCCTGTACAGGAGGAGACCGAAT
Organism: Aegilops bicornis; assembly: GCA_021605145.1. NCBI lineage: Eukaryota > Viridiplantae > Streptophyta > Magnoliopsida > Poales > Poaceae > Aegilops > Aegilops bicornis. Next base: position 347,130,881 of record CM038670.1, read on the forward strand.
GGTATGAAATTGAAGTGCATTCCCCAGGAGGAGGGACTGGAGTTGTTGGCGGAGATACACGGAGGCATATGTGGCTCCCACATAGGGTCGAGGGCCTTTGTCGGCAAGGCGTTCCGGCAGGGTTTCTTCTGGCCCACTACCCTGCAAGATGCAACGGCACTAGTAACCAAGTGTGAAGCGTGTCAGTTCCATTCAAAGAAGCTTCATCAACCAGCTCAAGCCCTTCAAACAATCCCTCTCTCCTGGCCATTTTTGGTCTGGGGGCTCGACATACTGAGCCCCTTCCCCCGTGCTGTCGGGGGCTTTGAGTACTTGTACGTTGAAATGACAAGTTCACAAAGTGGCTGGAGGTGGAAGCACCGAGGAAGGTGACAGCACAGTCAGCCGTCAAGTTCTTCAAGGGACTAGTCTGCCGTTTTGGTGTGCCAAACAGAGTCATCACCGATAATGGCACGCAGTTCACAAGCCACACCTTCATGCGATACACCCAAGACCTCGGCAACAAGTTCTGTTTCGCCTCCGTGGCACACCCATAGAGCAATGGCCAGGCAGAGAGGGCAAATGCTGAAGTGTTGCGAGGCCTGAGGACAAAGATTTTTGACAGGATGCACAAGAGCGGAAGGCGCTGGATTGATGAGTTGCCGGCGGTTCTTTGGTCGATTAGGACGCCGCCAAATTGAGCCACCGGCCATACACCCTTTGCCCTGGTCTATGGGGCAGAAGCAGTTCTCCCCACGTAACTCATATACGGGTCACCTCGAGTGCTCGCTTACGACGAGCTTGAGCAAGAGCAACTGTGGCAAGATGACGCAATGCTCCTTCAGGAAGATCGTCTTCGGGCGGCTGTGAGAGCAAAGATGCTACCAAAGAAGCCTTGCGCCGCTACCATAGCCACAAGGTTCATGCCTCGAAGCTTTGAGGAAGGCGGCCTTGTTCTTCGGGCGCTGCTCAGTCGGCCAAGAATTCCAACAAGTTGACGCCTAAAGTGGGAAGGCCCTTATCGGGTAATACGAGTCACTGGACCAGCGTGGTCCGCTCGAGATCAAGATGCTGTCCCAGTGAGCAACTCCTGGAACATCAAGCATCTTCGCAAATTTTACCCATAAGGCGCGGCTTGTCGGGCCTCCCGGCAAGCCACCTTTTGTACAAGATTTGCCGACAAGGCATGTAACCCTCTGTACAAAGCCAGGCGCAGACCCTAAGCATAAATAAATGAAGCGCTGGTGCCCTAAGTTATAGCATGCATGCTAGGTTGAGTCTCTCCCTCGGTTAAGGTTGATAGTGCTTAGTGGCGACTAACCCCTAGCCTAGAGGTCGAGTGTGCGTCTTTCAGTCCTCTTTGGTTTGCAGGGCCCGTAGACACTTCTGCTGAGCCGCTTGGGAGAAAGAGAACGGACCGGCGCTCTGGCCCCGGCAAGCCAAGACTGCCGGGGGCTGAAGACACGAGGATCCAACCATGGCAAGCCAAGGTTGCCGGGGGCTGCGGATTCAGATAAGTCTTTCATCCCCTGTTATGCATTTCCATATGGAACTGGGACGAATGAGACCTTGTTTCGCTTCAAAACCAATGTGCTCCCCCTTCTTCTTTTACCCAAGCCACTGGGACAAAACCGGGTTGCTGTCGCGGTGGCTAGAAAACACACGCGGGGCCTAACTCTACCTCGCCCCTGCCTCCGCCAAGAGCGCGAGAATGGTCGACTAAAGTGGGGGGAAGGCAAGGCCTGTTGCCGGGCGACAATGTTTATCTTAGAAATAACAAGGAATCATTCCTTGGCACGGGCCTCGCTCACGCACAAAGAACCCGACAAGCACCCTTTTTCATTAAAAACATCCCATACAGGTACAGTTCGTACGGAATAAAAACATGAGGAAGGGGATTACGAGTTTTAAATCTAACAAGTGCCCGCAGGCTTACAAACTAAAAAGAGATAAGGTGCCCGTAATCCCTTTCTTGTCCCTTTCCTCACAAGGTGGAACAAGACAGCGGGAGAGCAAAAGGGGTGCCTAGGCGAGGTGCGAGGAGTAGAAGGCACCAAGAGAACATCTTGGTGTCGGGAAAGGAGCTGGAAGACGAGGCAGCGGGCCGGCAATACGCGATGAAGGCGTCGGTGCCCGCGTACTCCGACTTGACGGCCGCCACCCGCCTTCTTCGCCTTCTCCGGCCCTCCGACGCCAGCCGCCCAAGGAGACGACGGGGAGCGCCCCGATGGAGACCTTGGCGAGGAAGGCCCTCGGCAGGGCGCGAGGCCGAGGGAGGGGCGGCGCGGTCAGTCGAAGTCGGGGTCGGTATCCTGCCACTTGACTCCCTCGTCATCGTTGTCGCTGTCCTCCTCGTCACTCCCGCTCGAGGAGGAATCTTCATCATCAGAGGAGCTCTCCACGCAGCACTTTAGGTGAGTTCCAAGATCTCCGAAGACCTTGACGGAGAGCAGGCCGCCCTCCATTAACTTGAAGTAAAGGACGAGCCCTGCCACAAAGTTATGTTTATGAAGCAAATGTCTTCCACCGCGATTTGAGGTACATACCATGAGGAGCGGGGAAGTTGACGTCGACCTGCGTGCCGCCGTTCCCGCAGCCCCTCATGTGCAATCTGAGGGTCTGGGGCGGGTCGAGCTCCATTTCCCGAGAAAATGGGGTAGGGAGACGGAGACGACGACGCGGTGGCCGGCGCAGCCTGATGAAGAACTCCCAAGGCTGATCCCCGACATGGCCCTCCATCGCGGGAGGCATCGCCGCCGGAGGCACGGGCATCGCACCGCCTCATCCCCTCTCCCCTGGCCGCCGCGGTGACCTCGACCTCGCCCCCTCCCCTTCCTCTCATGGCCGGCTCCGCCGCCGCGAGCTCGTGGGAAGGAGGAACGCGCTGCCGAGCAGCGACCCTCGCCCCCACCGTTGAAGGGCATGCGCCCCCTCTCGCCATGACCGGTGGGAGGGAGAAGTGGAAGTGGAAGAAGATGGATGCTGGGAGAATGTGGGGGTGCCATTCCCCCTCCCCCTTCTTATAAAGGTGCAGGGTCGAGGCTCGGCCGCCCCGCTCAGCCAAATCCGGTCATCGGGGGCGCAGGGAATCAGGACCGACCCGCTGCCCCAATCGGCGACGACCCGGTTTCCCGCCTCCACCGTCTGCCACCTGCATGAAAAGCACGTGGCGAGCAAGCAGAGTCGAAGGGACGAGTGAGGCGACCGTTCCCCACCCCATCACCTTGAAGACCGAGACCCGAGTCCACTCAGTAAATGAGCCGCGCCTCCACGCCTCCCTCTTTTTATGGGGAAGGCGCGAGCCGCCTCTTTACTGCGATATGACGCATGCATGCACGAACCGCCCCACACATGACCCCCACGTCACGCACGCCCCTCCACGTCGCGTGTTCAATGCGGGTTGTTGGGAAGCGCAGCGGACGAAGCAGTTACTTCGGTAAAATCCGCCCTACCTGCCCGCGCACCATTCTGGGCCTGGCCCAACAACGCGTCGCGCTTATATGTGGCCCAGGCCCGGGGGATCCTGTCGGTGTACAAAAGTAGGGGATCTCCTTTTGACCCCTTTACTTGTGCACGGGCAGTCAGAGCCACGCGCCACAGCCACACCTAGCATGGCAGAAGAGGGAAGCCGGAGAGAAGCCGAAGCCCAAGACAAACAAGACAACAACAAGACCAAGAACCCAAAGAGCAAGAGGGCGAGGTGGACTCCCCCGGCGAGGCCCTTGCAGGGGCGGCCTCCACGGCCTAGGAAAGAGCCTTGCCGGGGCAACTTGCCTAGTACCGGTAGAGCGAGCCACCCTCAAGCCCAAGAGTTCCAAACGCTGCCAACGACTACGTTGGAACCAAGGCTCGGGAGGCACCTCCGTGGTGGCACGCAGATCTTTCTCAAGATCATAAACATGTGAGATCAGATGAGGACCAGAAGACGGCGACCCTCGACGGGATCCCAGCCGAGGGAATCCACAAGAGCCCCGGCAAGCGCCTTGCTGGGGACGACTCAACGCCACGGCAAGACCCTTGCCGGGCCCCCGGCAAGGCCCTTGCCGAGGATGTCAGCGGGGCCACAGCCAGGACCACGTCGACCAAGACTCCACCACCGTTCGCATGCAGCTGCTAGCCCAACCAGCTGGGCAGGCACCTGCGTGGAAACATGCGGCTTCCAGGCCAACTCATCAAGCGCCTGCATGGTGGCATGCAGATCTTCGTGAAGGCTCCACCATCGCGCCACCTCAGCTGCCTGCCTGCCTACATGGCACCGCACGCATCGCGGGCCTGCGCGCGTGTCAAAGCGAGACGGAGCAGCGACGGACGGGCCTCGTTCCTGTCCCCGATAAAGCTAAGGGACACCTAAGCGATGCATTAAATGCGTCTTGTCCTGTAATATGGGTGATAAGCTCGCAGCACTGTAGACCTTTTCACCTCCTGTGTGGCACTGTGGCAGCCCCTTTAGACTATAAAATGGAGGCCCATGGCATACTAGAGAGGGATTCGGCTCTTTTGGGAAAGTTACACCCCCGTAGCTAGCTCAAGAACACAAGAACACTCAATGCATCCACCAAAGCAGGACTAGGGTATTACGCATCCTCGCGGCCCGAACCTGGGTAAACGATCCGTGTGCTTCCAGTTAGACCTGCTCTTCTCACAACCCCGCGCCCGCCAACCGTAGAAGGGATTCCAGTGGTCCCATAGGTGTCGTTTTTCCCCGACAAAGGGGCACCTCGTGAGGTTCCTGTGACATAAGCCATGACCACCGGCGCCAGGCGGGCGCCAGCGCGCATAGTGTCCTTGTTTCCTCTTTGGTCCTAAAGAGGCAAGCGCATGCGAGGAGTCCCGAGGCATCAGGCAAAGGTTTCCATATCGGTTCTACAAGACCAAGACCAGCAGGACGGCAGGATGGAGGTCACCGTGGAGCCCAACATGGCGTCACCACCAGAGCCTTTGGCAGGCGAAGACCACCTTTAGTCATGATAACTTGTACTAGTTGTCTCCCTTCGGATTTCACCGTTGTTGGATCCCTTCCCGCTCAATATTTGGGGAGAGGACCAGGGCCTCTATAAATAGGACTAGCCAGCATCGTAGCTAGGGGACAGATCATTCAGATCATCCTCAACCACACAAGCCCCCCAAACACAAGAGCACCTCTCCTCAGGAGGTTGTTCTTCCCTTGTAAATGTTCATCCTCAGCCCAAGAGGCAATCCACCACACCACACTGGAGTAGGGTATTACACCACATCGGTGGCCCGAACCAGTATAAACTCTTGTGTCTCTCATTCTTTGTGTTCATTGAGCTAGGCCTTGCGATCATTGCGAGAGCGATCTAGGGAGAGAGAGATCTTCGTGCGCACCCCAGTGTTCGAACCTCAAGGGTTTGCCAGAACCGGAAATCCGACAGAACCAACATAGTCGAACGGATCCTCACAATCGCAACGTAACCGGAACTATAAAGGAGAAGCACAATCGGAAAGAAGCAAACATCATGGTAAACAACCATCACATAAAGATGACATGATGAGCAACCAAGTATGATGCATGTCCGGTTTAATGAGTCATGGCATGGCAAAGTGCAACAACCAATACTACAAATTAAGTGGAGCTCAATATGGAACGAGTTGCATATTGACGAAACACCATGTTCAAATATTTAGTTCGCTCTAATTTAAGCATACTCATCAAGTTTAAATGTTGATTAACATGGCAAGTGGTGAAGCATGAGCAAACTAACTATCTAGGCAAGTTTAAATTAGGCAGGAAATAACAACCAACAATTCCAGAAAATTCTCATGTGCATATTTCGTATTTGGTACTGTTCTTCCCTAAACCATATTTTAGAGTTGTTAAACATGCAAAGTAATGCCATCATATTGATCTATGCATTTTTCCAGACAAGTTACATATAAAGTTTATTTAATTCGGAACTACGGTTATTTAGTTATGAATTAAACCATTTAAACATGAAATTTATGCAAATTAATACAAACAACAATTTGAAGATTTTTAACATGGATGAAAGTTGCATATTATGAAACTAGATGAAATTCTAAGAATTTTACATGTTTAAATCATTTTAATCAGATGCATGGTTAATGAGATATGATATGCATGAGGTTGAGGGTGCAAACTGTAAATATGCAGCTTTCCTGGAATTAGAGAAATTCGTCCAGAGCGGAAAAAAACACTTCGGGCCGAATCTGAAACAGGGCAGCGGCTGGTGCTCACCAAACGGGCTCATCCCAAACTGTGGAGAGGCCTGGCAGGTTGGAGGAGAAGATCGGGCCTTGGTGCTGGAGCGGCCGGCTGGGCAGCGACCCGGTTAACGCGAGCGACAGGGGCATGGCGAGGCGAAGCAGAGGCCGGGTGCTTGCCTTGGTGCGGTCATGCGCGAGTAGGACAGTAAGCAGGGCACCGGCGACTTGACCCAGCAATGGAGCACACGTGGCTGACGGGGACTTGACGGCGGGAGAAGCGGGACTTGGCGCGGCTGCTGGGGATTTTGGTGGCACGGAAATCACGGGAGGTGGTCGGAGGTTGTGGTTGGAGGGAGGTCGATCGGGACGGATCCCGAGGTACTAGGTGGCGGCGGCGGATGAGGGGATGGAGGGATTGGACAGGCTAGCTAGGGTTTCCTCTGAATATGTAGCAGGTGGGTTGGCTTAGGGGCTATTGGGTCCCTCCGATCGTAATTGGACGGACCGGAATAAATAGGTCAAGAGAGTCCAACAAAGAACTGAAGATATTTTAGGGATGATTGAGGATGATCCGGACCCATCGGTCACGACTGCTCGGGTTGGGTTCGGGCGAGTTTGGGACGTGCACAAAGGGTGGAAGTGCACTGTGCAGAGAGGCTCAAACAGCCGGACAACAAAAGAACGTTGGTCTCGAAAGGGACAACAAAGGCAACGGGTAGAAGCGGGAACTAAGAACGGATGCAAGTTTTATGAAAACATGCGGATGCAATGTGTATGATGCCATGATGAAATGCAACAAACAAATAAAACACACACGACGAAACTCGAAATACATGGAAGGCATCTGGAGCGTCAGTCTCGCATCGTTACAGTTCAAGAAGTGTCCAATAATGATCATTACTCAATATATTATTCAATAGCAATTCAGCTTCCTCAACAGTTCGTTCCCTGAAAACACAACCATCACAACTATCCAGGTGGTCTCTGGATGCATCGGTTAGCCCATTATAAAAGATATCAAGTAGTTCAGTTTTCTTGAGAGGATGATCAAGCAACACATTAAGTAATTGGAGAAGCCTCCCCCAAGCTTGTGGGAGACTCTCTTTTTCAATTTGCACAAAATTAAATATTTCCCTTAAAGCAGCTTGCTTCTTATGAGCAGGGAAATATTTTGCAGAGAAGTAGTAAATCATATCCTGGGGACTACGCACACAACCAGGAGCAAGAGAATTAAACCATATCTTAGCATCACCCTTTAACGAGAAAGGAAACAATTTAAGAATATAGTAGTAGTGAATTTTTTTCCTCATGAGCAAATAGGGTGGCTATATCATTCAGTTTAGTAAGATGTGCCACAACAGTTTCAGATTCATAACCATAAAAAGGATCAGATTCAGCCAAAGTAATTAACTCAGGATCGACAGAGAATTCATAATCCTTATCAGTAACAAAGATAGGTGAAGTAGCAAAAGCGGGATCATATTTCATTCTAGCATTCAAGGATTTTTCGTTCAGCTTAGCTAGCAATTTCTTAAGATCTTCTCTATCATTGTAAGCAAAGAAGTCTCTAGCAGTTTCTTCATCCATAACATAACCCTCAGGTAAAATAGGCAATTCATATCTAGGGGGAGAAGCATAATCTTCATCTTCAATAATATCATCAGTTTCAGTAATTTCATTCTCTCTAAACATAGCAAGTTGTTCATCAAGAAATTCACCTAGTGGCACAGTATTATCAAGCAGAGAAATAGTTTCATCATAATCATCATGCATAGCAGAAGTGGCATCATCAATAACATGCGACATATCAGAATCAATAACAGGTGTAGGTGTCGCAAGTTTACTCAAAACAGAAGGAGAATCAAGTGCAGAGCTAGATGGCAGTTCCTTACCTCCCCTCGTAGTTGAGGGAAAAATCTTGGTTCTCTCATCTTTCAAATTCCTCATAGTGATCAACAGATATAAATCCCAAGTAACTCATCGTAATCTTGGCTCCCCGGCAATGGCGCCAGAAAAAGGTCTTGATAACCCACAAGTATAGGGGATCGCAAAAGTTTTGGAGGGTAGAGTATTCAACCCAAATTTATTGATTCGACACAAGGGGAGCCAAAGAATATTCTCAAGTATTAGCAACTGAGTTGTCAATTCAACCACACCTGAAAGACTTAATATCTGCAGCAAAGTATTTAGTAGCAAAGTAGTATGGAAGTAACGGTAACAGTGGCAAAAGTAACAGTAGCAATTTTGTAGCAATCGTGATAGTGACAACGGAAAAGTAACTAAGCAAATATCAATATGTGAAAATCTCATAGGCAACAGATCAATGATGGATAATTATGTCGGATGGCATTCATCATGAAACAGATATAACATAGGGTGACACAGAACTAGCTCCAATTCATCAATATAATGTAGGCATGTATTCCGAATATAGTCATACGTGCTTATGGGAAAGAACTTGCATGCCATCTTTTGTCCTACCCTCCCGTGGCAGCGGGGTCCTATTGGAAACTAAGGGATATTAAGGCCTCCTTTTAATAGAGTACCGGACTAGCACTTAGTGAATACATGAACTCCTCAAACTACGGTCATCCCAGAGAGTGGTCCCGACTATTGTCACTCCGGGGTTGCCGAATCGTAACACGTAGTAGGTGACTATTTACTTGCAAGATAGGATCACAAACACAAATATATTCACGAAAACATAATAGGCTCAGATCTAAAATCATGGCACTCGGGCCCTAGTGAGAAGCATTAAGCATGGAAAAGTCATAGCAATATCAATCTTAGAACATAGTGGATACTCGGGATCAAACCCTAAGAAAACTAACTTGATTACATGGTAAATCTCATCCGACCAATCACGGTCCAAAAAGCCTACGATGGAATTACTCACGCACGGCGGTGAGCATCATGAAATTGGCGATGGAGGATGGTTGATGATGATGATGGCGACGGATTCCTCTCTCTGGAGCCACGAACGGACTCCAGATCTGCCCTCCCGAGGAAGAACAGGGCTTAGCGGTGGCTCCATATCGTAAAACATGACGAATCCTTTTCTCTGATTTATTTCTCCCCGAACTTGAATATATGGAGTTGGAGTTGAGGTCGGTGGAGGTCCAGGGGGGCCACAAGGTTGGTGGCGCACCCCCCAACCTTGTGGACAGGGTGTGGGCCCCCTTCACTTGATTCTTTCGCAATTTTATTATTAATTCCAAAAATTATCTCTGTGAAGTTCCAAGTCATTCCGAGAACATTGTATTCTGCACAAAAATAACACCATGGCAATTCTGCTGAAAACAACATCAGTACGGGTTAGTTCCATTCAAATCATGCAAGTTAGAGTCCAAAACAAGGGTAAAAAGTTTGGGAAAGTAGATACGATGGAGACGTACCACGCCTCGGATGTCGTCACCGTCTGTTGCCTCTCCGGGTGAGGTGACGGCCCGAGGGGCCGGTGTCCTCCTGGAGTGGTGGTGATGAAGAAAGAACTAGGGAAGACGGAGAAGGCAGGTCGCATGGCGTCAGGTTGTAGTAAGATGGCACCGACGCCTTCGTCTCCTATTCATGACCGGCCACCTCATCTTTCCGCTCTTCCCCTCCATCCCCGGCACCATCATCACCGACCTCTGGTTTGCCGGGGAGGGGGCCGCTCTCTTTGTGCCTTTGCCTCCTCCAGTAGTCTTCTAGCTGAGCTTCGGTGAATCTCCTTGCCGGTACTCGCGCTGGCGCTTCTCGCTGGTCGTAGAGGTTGTGACCAAGGCACCGCCGAGCTACTCCTTCCACCCCTTTCCTTCACAGCCTCGCCACTCCCGATCGCGCGGCGCACCTGGCGTGAGCTCGAATCCGTCGAAGATCAAGTCTCCGCAGATGTTGGCAGTATAATTCAAGTTTCCGAACCTGACCTGGTGGCCAGGGGCGTAGCTCTCGATCTGCTCCAGATGTCCAAGCGAGTTGGCCCACAGTGCGAAGCCGCCGAATACGAAGATCTGTCCGGGGAGGAAAACCTCACCCTGGATCGCATCGTTACCGATGATCAAAGGAGCCATCAAGCCTTACGGTGACGGCACAGTTGAACTCTCAATGAAAGCACAAATGTCGGTGTCAAAACCAGCGGATCTCGGGTAGGGGGTCCCGAACTATGCGTCTAAGGCGGATGGTAACAGGAGGCGGGGACACAATGTTTACCTGTGTTCGGGCCCTCTCGATGGAGGTAATACCCTACTTCCTGCTTGATTGATCTTGATGATATGAGTATTACAAGAGTTGATGTACCACGATATCATAGAGGCTAAACCCTAGAAGCTAGCCTATGGCATGATTGTTGTTGTCCTATGGACTAAACCCTCCGGTTTATATAGACACCGGAGGGGGCTAGGGTTACACGGAGTCGGTTACAAGGGAGGGGATCTACATATCCGTATTGCCAAGCTTGCCTTCCACGCCAAGGAGAGTCCCATCCGGACACGGGACGAAGTCTTCAATCTTATATCTTCATAGTCCAACAGTCCGTCCATAGTATATAGTCCGGCTGTCCAGAGACTCTAATCCAGACTCCTCAAGAGTCTCTGAACCAGGCTTCAATGACGATGAGTCCGACGCGCAGATTTGTCTTCGGCATTGCAAGGCGGGTTCTTCCCCCGAATACTCCATAGAAGATTTTGAACACAAGGATAGTGTCCGGCTCTGCAAAACAAATTCCACATACCACCGTAGAGAGAATAATATTTCCACACATCTAATATGCTGGCACGTTTGACAGCATGACATCATACCACGGCCCGGTCATTATTCGAACCGTTTTTCTCAATCATCCTGCCATCGCACGTTTCACGAGGCGAATTTATTGGCACGTCTTGTCGGAGCAGAGATCGTGCTCGTTGGTATGACTCCTCAATTTTAGGCAAGTCCCAAACGGACACGAGGAGGACGCTTGATATTCACCCTCTTTATAAAGGGACCAAGGCCCGTCCTTTTTCCCCTCTCACTCCATCGAATCCTTCCCCCGCCTCGAATCCCAACACCCAAGGCTCAGGTCAGGCGCTTCGGACCTTCAACCATGTCCGGATCCAACCTTCAAGGTCGGTGGATGCCTTCCTCTGTCACAGAGGAAGACATCAAGAAGCTAAGAGAGGCCAGGTATTTGACCGGCCAAATCTCAGACAAAGTTGCCCGCCGAGGGCAGGTCATTCCCACTCCCGAACCCAGCGAGAGCGTTGTATTCATATCCCACTTCCTCCGAGGGCTAGGCCTTGCTCTTGATCCCTTTGTCAGAGGGCTCATGTTCTATTATGGGATGGACTTCCATGACTTGGCCCCGGATTCCATCCTTCACATCTCGTCGTTCATCATCGTGTGTGAAGCCTTCCTCCGCATTACCCCACACTTCGGCCTATGGCTCAAAACTTTCAATGTGAAGCCGAAGATGATTGAGGGGCGACACGCAGAGTGCAGAGGTGCCGTAATAAGAAAAGGCGCCGATGTTCCATGGCCAAAAGGTTCCTTCCCAGAGGTGTCCAGTTTATGGCAACGGGAGTGGTTTTATATCACCGCTCCCCGGGGTACCAAGTGGGTGGCCGCCCCTGCCTTTCGCTCGGGTCCCCCCCCCCCACCCCACAATTGGCGTCATGATCAACAAGGGGCTGGACTGGGGGCCAGTAAATGATGTGCCGATATTGCAGAGTCGCATCCGAGATCTCCTCGAGAGAGATGTCAGCCTGGTCACGATAATGCAAGTCATGCTAGTTCGTCGAGTCCCGCCTTGCAAACGTCGACCCCTCAGTATGTGGGAGTTCAACCCGGAAGGACCGCGAGCTATTCAGCACTTCCTCGGCATGACGCTCGAAGAGATGTACAAATTGTTCTTCGGACCACAAATAAGGTGTCCGGACCTCACCGAGGATGCGGGTCTGAGCTGCAATCGTCCAGATACCCAAGTAAGTAATCCCGTGGCTGAATACACTGTCTTTTTATTTATCACAACGTCATTCTGAAAAGTCTCTCTTTGACCAGGACTGGGTAACAAAGGCGAAGATGATTAGGTGTTCGGCCCCCCTTCCCGAAGGCTCAGCAGATCCAGTACTGGCCAGAATGCTCGAGCCGGCGCCTTATCAGGCGCCCTCAGGGGAAGATAAAGTGGGGAATAAAGAGGCTGAAAGCGGGCCTCACTCATTATTCATCCAAACTGGGGGAATTAGCGCCTCCGCGAAGGAGGATAACCGGGGAGAAGAATATGAAATTCCCTCTCCCCAAGGAAGGAAGAGGACCACCTCTGAAGACCCAGGAACAAAGGTTTCCAAACGGGGGAAGAAATCTTCGCCAGAGGGTCTCCGCTCGGAAGGTACCCTTGCCGCGACAAAGGTTCGCAAGGGGGTCAGCCCTCCACCGAGCTGTAAGTAAGAAAAAAGCACTTAATAATAAAAATGTCCCGCTTTACTTCTGATAACAATAACCAAAGCATATATCTTGTAGTTTGGATCGTAGCCCTTCTCGACAGAGTTTGTCTTTGGGGGATCTTCTTCCGGAGATGATGGAGAGCGAAACACCTCCCCATGCCATCCCGCCTCATGAGGCGGGCGACGCTGAATTGTCGTCGCGAAGGGTTTCTCTTGATCCGCCAAGGCCAGAGGGTAATCCCTGGGCCACCCGAAGTCCTCAGTATTCGGCTCCTAAAGAGAGCAACTGAAAGAGTCCGGAACCATCTGGTATGCGATCAGACGCACTGAAGGATCTTCTGGAGCAAGCGGCTACCTCAGAAGCGCATCGTGCACTAATGGGCACGGTGGTTCAGAGGATTTCATCCGCCGAAAGCGGGTTGCATGAAGCTTTTTTTTGTTGTTGACAGTACCGCACACGTTAGGTGTGCCCTATGCAGATAGTAGCCCCTGAGACTCTGGTTGCCGTCGGGAACGACGACAAACACAGGATCATAGTCCCAGGTAATAATCAGGCCGCCTTCATGTGCAGTGTGGTCAAGGTCCGATGGCTAGCGGTGGTGAGTTTGCCGAGCTGAAGCGGCAACTTGATGTGGCAGATGCCGACATCGTGCTTTCAACAAGCGGCTCGATGAGGCACAGGGTATGCGATTTCTCCGGTGATCAACACATAGTAAGATGAGCATGATGCTAGTATCTTTAATATGTTGTGACTGCAGATGGAGCTGCCGTCGTGGAGACCCTTCGGGCGGAACTTGCCCGAGCCAAGGAACGAGCCAGGAATAGTGATGCGGACGCTCTGAAGGCGGTCGAAGAGCTGAGGGCCGAACAGGTGCACATTGCCAAAGCAAGGAAAAAATAGCCAAGATGGTCGTTGAGTTGAAAGATGCACGACTGCTTACTACTTTCTTGAAAAGAAAGCCGAGCGAAGGCGACGGGCCTGGAGAAGGCCATGGTAACAGCCAAGGAGTCCCGCTCTAAAATCAGAGCAGCGAAGGAGGAGCTGCGTCAAGCTGGAGATATCGCGGCTGGGAAGCCCTTTTTGTTGCAGATGAAGTTCAGAGATCCAAAATATGCCCCTCTTGATCAACTATGGAGTTCTGTAGATGCATACGTGGATTTGGCAGCCAGTACAGCTGATGCGGCTGAGTACTTCAAGGATCAAAAAGATCGTGAAGTGGAAAAGTTGTTCTGGTCACAGTTCCATGTTCCAGTGCGTCCGCTGCTGTTGAATGAGCGAATGGCTGAGTGGGCCGAGCTCCATAGGTTGTCCGGGCTTGCCATGAGATCTGTTGTGGATCATCTGTGGCCGGAGGGGCCGAGGCCGGGTAGTTATTTTGGTTTAGTGCAACAATTCCTTGGTGCTGTACCGCGCATCGACACTATGAAGAGGTCGGCGTGCATAGAGGGTGCGCGGATGGCGCTTTCCCATGTCAAGACATACTGGGCGGAGATGGAGGCCACCGCTATTGCAACCCAGAGTTCGGCCGTAGGCCGAGTATCTGCCGAGCACTACTTTGAAGAAGTCCTTGAAGGCGCTCGTTCAATAGAGGCTCAAAGGCTCAAGAATATTATGTTCTAGTGACATGTATTCCCATTGTAAAAAAATGTTTTATTGAATTATAAAGGCTGTGTTTATACTTTTGCCTGAAAGTATTATGATGCCTCATGTGCGGCCGTTTATGTATATATGTATATAACCTGAAAGTTTGCAGTCGTCGGCTTCAGCCCCCAGGCATATAATGCGGGGGTGTTCGCAAAAGAACGCGTTTTCACACTTGATCCAACGTCTTGGTCCATTAAGGAGGTGATAGCGCAGCGAACGAGGCAATCTGACTATATTGCTTTAACACTTTCACTTAGCCATAGGAGTTTGACGGTGGGACTACTATATAGCCCCTGGTACTTCCGCGCTCATCCGAATACGGGGCGCGTACGTACATAACCGGGAAAAGGCCCTTCGTTAATGCGGAGGAATCCCGAAGATTCCACCAAGTCATCGAGTGGTTGACCAGTCTCGCGCTTTATCATGAAAGTCAGTTTTCGGCTTTCTCTACTGAGGTGCTCATCCAGATGAACCAGGGCACAATCGCATTAGTTCTCCTGCTGCCACCTTAGCCGATAGAGCGGAACGTAAGGTAGCAAAACACGGGAGCCGGGAAAACCCAACATTTGACCAAAGACATGATTCGGAGATGATGCATATAAGGCCAAACTCGCGACGTCGAACACTCGCTAAGGTATTCGGTCTTTATAACATATGCCGGGCTGAACAGTGCCCTTTATAATGAACCCCGAGTGTCCAGGTACGAGCAATATTCTGACGTGGCGAAATGCCAATAACGTCATCGTCCTTCTCGGTTATACTAAGTATCCGGAGGATGTGAACAACAAAAGACAGTAAAAAAGGTTTTCTTAATCTAAAAAGAAACCTTTGAGCGGGTCCCTGCTGCACGTCTGCTTTGTATCTCCGCAGCCGTATCCTCGGAAGGGTGTAGCATGATTGTCATCTCAGAAAAGAGAAGAACTTAGGTGAAAGTTGTCGTGCGAAAAATTGGTTATTCTTAATAAACCATTAAAATTTGAGATAAGTCAAGTTGAGCCGAACTAGCCCTGATTACACGCGGAAGCCCATGGTGCCGCTCTATGGGGTAGAACTATCAAACCAATCTCGGTTTATCGGCTGTTATAGCTAGTAATGCGCCAGACTTCGTCTAGTTGCGGACCGCGGGTCTTGACGACCGATCCTTTGTTCTGGTTGGAGGGGCCATTTAGTGTTCGGCTGTTAAAGCCGTCGCACGTTCTTCCGCTCGTAAGGAACGTTCAATATTTCCGCTAATGGTGATGATGCCACGTGGCTGATTTTTGTCGGGTCTATCCCCATTTCGCGGACTGTGTCCTGATATATCAGATTAAGACTACTGCCGCCGTCCATAAGGACTCGTGTGAGATGGTATCTGTTTACTATTGGGTCTAACACCAAGGCAGCCAATCCTTCATTCCGGATACTTGTCGGGTGATCCCTGTGATCAAAGGTGATCGGGCAGGCCAACCAGGGGTTGAACTTAGTGACGGGCTCTACGGGCGCTGGCGTGTCTCGGAGTGCATGTTTGCTTCTCCTCTTCGTCATGTGGATCATCTTTACTGTTTTAACATCTGGTGGGAATTTTTCTATCCCCTGCTTTGTCAAGCGAGGCTCGCCCTCGTCTTCACTTGGTGTCTCCCTCCCTTGTGTTCGGGCGTTTAGCTTACCAGCGCTTGAAGACCCAAAGTATTCTCTTTGGGTGTGATTTGCGTGTTTATCAGGTGCCATGAATCTAACATAGTTTGTCTAGAATCTTGTTTAGGCTGGACGGTCCATCTCTGCTGCCTTTGAAAGGCTTTTTCCGCTGACCTGGTCGGGAGCCCCTGAATCCGGCGTTTACCGCCGTATTATCTGGGCTGTCTTCTTTATTTCGACGCTTGCTTTTACTGCGTCGTGGTTTTCCATTGCCATCCCTGACTACAGATGTGCTGGGGTTGCTGGTGCTACTGCGGGCTACCAGCTATCTTCGTCCGCGCAAAAGCGGGCCATGAGGCTTGTCAGGGCTGCCATTGTTCTCGGTTTTTCTTGGCCGAGGTGTCTGGCAAGCCATTCGTCTCGGACGCTGTGCTTGAAATCTGCTAAGGCTTCGGCGTCCGAGCAGTCGACGATTTGGTTCTTCTTAGTGAGAAACCTATTCCAAAGCTTTCGGGCTGACTCTCCGGGCTGTTGAATTATGTGACTTAAATTGTCTGCATCCGGAGGTCGGACATAGGTCCCTTGAAAATTAGCCCGAAAAGCATCCTCGAGCTCCTCCCAACTTCCAATTGAGTTTTCGGGGAGGCATTTCAGCCAAAGGCCGAGCTGGTCCTTTAAGCTTGAGGGGCAAGTATTTGATGGCGTGGATATCGTCTCCGCGAGCCATATGGATATGGAGGATAAAGTCGTCAATCCAAACTCCAGGGTCTGTGGTCCCGTCGTACGCCTCTATGTTCACTGGTTTGAATCCTTCTGGAAATTTGTGGTCCAGCACCTCATCGGTGAAACATAGGGGGTGTGCGCCACCCCTGTATTTGGATGTATCTTGGCATTCAGACGGTTGTAGTATTCGGTTTTGATTTTGTGCCGGAGCGCGATTCCGAGATCCATAGATGGATCTGGTCATACTGGATTTTTGGCACAAGTCCTCATGTAGATCGTGTGTTGACTTATGTGCGGCTTTGTTAGCCGCTCTATCGCGGCCACAAGGTGGTTGATCCGGCCGGTTGGCCGTTTTATTTTTCGTCCGTGTGGGCTCTAAGGCCTCATCGTCGAATTCAGGTAATAGCTCGCGCTTTGGATAGCTCTTTGTGTGGTAACTTCCACCATACTTTTCTTCGTTGTCAAGCACTTTGTTCCACCTACTGTTGAGCATGTGTTGTGCGGCCTTAAGCCTTTGCTTCTGCTTCTTCAGACTCCTCGCTGTGGCAATAAGCCTTCTGCGGAGGTTCTCTTGTGCCAAGTGCCTTTCCGGTATGATGTGTTCATATTCGTCCGGACTGTTTTCCTCCCAGAGGGAGGTTGATGAGCTTTATCCTCGGCGTCGCCGTGTTCAGACATAGGATCCGTACTATGTTCGCCGTTTGCAGTTTCATCGTGCTCTGCTGCTGGGTCAATGTGGTCGTTGTTTCCTCTGGAGTCGACTGTGGTGTTGTTTTCTCTTGCCCTGTTATCGCTATTTTTGCCGAGGCGGGATTTGGAGCGGCACCTGCGCCGACGCTTTGTTTGCTTGGAGGGGTCATCCTCCGCTGTCTTGTCGCCATTGCCTTCTTTGGGTGTATCCACCATGTATATGTCATGTGATGAAGTGGTTGTCCAGCGCCCTGTGGGCACTGGTTCCTGTTCCTCTCCTACATCGTCGTCCATGTCGTCGATGTCTTCGGACTCGAAATCGAGCATGTCGATTAAATCGTCGACAGAGGCTATTAAGTGGGTGCTGGGTGGGCAGCGAAATTCTTCGTCGTCCGCATCCCATTCTAGCCAGACATAGTTAGGCCAAGGATCTCCTGACAAGGAGAGAGACCTTAGTGAATTTAGCACGTCGCCGAAAGGCGAGTGCTGAAAGATATCCGCGGAGGTAAACTCCATGATCGGTGCCCAATCGGATTCGATAGGTACGGGCGCAGGCGGCTCGGGGTCCGTGGCCGGGGACGAATCCAGTGGTTCGGCAACACGGCTCTCGTAAGGGGGGAAGTCAGTATCCGGCTCTATCGCCACTGAGAGTGCAGCCTCCGTGGCGGGGTCTATCCACCCGTCCTCGGATGGTGCAATTTGCTGCGGATTGAGGGCTGGAGTAGTTGCAGGTGTGATCTTCCGAACATTGTCCGATGGCAGAGCTAAATCATGCTCATCGTGATCGTGCGGCGCACCTGGCGTGGGCTCGAATCCGTCGAAGATCAAGTCTCCGCGGATGTCGGTAGTATAATTCAAGTTTCCGAACCTGACCTGGTGGCCAGGGGCGTAGCTCTCGATCTGCTCCAGATGGCCAAGTGAGTTGGCCCGCAGTGCGAAGCCGCCGAATACGAAGATCTGTCCGGGGAGGAAAAACTCACCCTGGATCGCATCATTACCAATGATTGAAGGAGCCATCAAGCCTTAAGGTGACGACACAGTGGAACTCTCAATGAAAGCACCAATGTCGGTGTCAAAACCGGCGGATCTCAGGTAGGGGGTCCCGAACTATGCGTCTAAGGCAGATGGTAACAGGAGGCAGGGGACACAATGTTTACCCAGGTTCGGGCCCTCTCGATGGAGGTAATACCCTACTTCTTGCTTGATTGATCTTGATGATATGAGTATTACAAGAGTTGATCTACCACGAGATCGTAGAGGCTAAACCCTAGAAGCTAGGCTATGGTATGATTGTTGTTGTCCTACGTACTAAACCCTCTAATTTATATAGACACCGGAGGGGGCTAGGGTTACACAGAGTCGGTTCCAAGGGAGGAGATCTACATATCCGTATTGCCAAGCTTGCCTTCCACGCCAAGGAGAGTCCCATCCAGACACGGGACGAAGTCTTCAATCTTGTATCTTCATAGTCCAACAGTCCGGCCAAAGGATATAGTCCGGCTGTCCGGAGACCCCCTAATCCAGGACTCCCTCAGCAAGAAAGATCAATCTAGTAGGCCAAACCAAACTGATAATTCGAAGAGTCTTGCAAAGATAACAAATCATACATAAAAGAATTCAGAGGAGATTCAAATATTGTTCATAGATAATCTTGGTCATAAACCCACAATTCATCGGATCTCGACAAACACACCGCAAAAAGAATTACATCAAGTAGATCTCCAAGAAGTTCGAGGAGAACTTCGTATTGATATCCAAAGAGAGAGAATAAGCCATCTAGCTAATAACTATGGACCCGAAGGTCTGTGGTAAACTACTCACACATCATCGGAGAGGCTATGGTGTTGATGTAGAAGCCCTCCGTGATCGATTCCCCCTCCGACGGATCGCCGAAAAAGGCCCCAAGATGGGATCTTATGGGTACAGAAGTTTGCAGCGGTGGAAATAGGGTTTCATGGTGCTCCTGGATGTTTTCGGGGTATATGGGTATATATAGGAGGAAGAAGTAGGTCGGTGGAGCTGCGAGGGGCCCACGAGGGTGGGGGCGCGCCCAGAGGGGCAGGTGCGTCTCCCTGCCTTGTGGCCTCCTCGCTTCTTTCTTTGCGTCCACTCCAAGTCCTCTGGATCACGTTTGTTCCAAAAATAACGCTCCCGAAGATTTCATTCCGTTTGGACTCCGTTTGATATTCCTTTTCTGCGAAACACTGAAAGAGGCAAAAAAACAGCAATTTGCATTGGGCCTTCGGTTAATAGGTTAGTCCCAAAAATAATATAAAAGTGCTTAGTAAAGCCCATTAAACATCCAAAACAGATAATATAATCGCAGGGAACAATAAAAAATTATAGATACGTTGGAGACATATCAAGCATCCCCAGCTTAATTCATGCTCGTCCTCGAATAGGTAAATGATAAAAATAGAAAATTTTATCTGGAATGCTACCTAGCATATTTCTCAATGTAGTTCTCTTTTATTGTGGCATGAATGTTTAGATCCGAGAGATTCAAGATAAAAGTTTAATATTGACATGAAAATAATAATACTTCAAGCATACTAACAAAGCAATCATGTCTTCTCAAAATAACATGGCCAAAGAAAGTTATCCCTACAAAATCATATAGTGCGGCTATGCTCTATCTTCATCACACGAAGTATTTAATCATGCACAACCCCGATGACAAGCCAAGCAATTGTTTCATACTTTTGATGTTCTCAAACTTTTTCAATCTTCACGTAATACATGAGCATGCGCCATGGACATAGCACTATATGTGGAATAGAATGGTGGTTGCGGAGAAGACAAAAAGGAGAAGATAGTCTCACATCAACTAGGCGTATCAACGGGCTATGGAGATGCGAGATGCCCATCAATAGATATTGATGTAAGTGAGTAGGGATTGCCATGCAACGGATGCACTAGAGCTATAAGTGTATGAAAGCTCAACAAAAGAAATTAAGTGGGTGTGCATCCAACTCGCTTGATCACAAAGACCTAGGGCATTCTGAGGAAGCCCATCATTGGAATATACAAGCCAAGTTCTATAATGTAAAATTCTGACTAGTATATGAAAGTGACAAGTAGCTAGCACTAACTTTCTCTCGTTCATGCACACGCCCGCATCCCTCTCACCCTCCCTCGGGATTCTCTAGCTCCATCGCGCAAATTCGTCTTTTCACTTTAGGTCGTTCACCCACGTTGTGTGTAGGCCCCCCAGCTCCTTCTTTACGGAACACATCGATCGATATGCTTCTCTAGCTAGGTGTGCCTACCACAAACACAAGATTTCCCTCTTCTCTTCTCACCATCCATGCCTCACTCCCACCCCTCTTTTCATCGATCTCGTACTCTCACACTCCTTCCACCTTGATATAGTATGCCTCTCGCACCACCTCCTAGTTGCATCCCTCTCTCTCTATCCTTCTCCCTGGGCCTTATTTGCTTCTAACACATACATGCATGTATACCGATCGATCTCCCTACATATACCTAGGTCGACTTTAACTATTTTCCCCCACCCATCGATCGACGTACCTCACAAGTTATGTCTCTCCTTTCTATGACAAAGGACGGTTGATCTTCCTATGTAGTTATGTATGCTTACCACATCCATATCGTAACCCCTCATCATTTGTGCATGCCTCCTGACCCGTCTCTCACACGCACGTGCACAGACAGGCAGCCATCCCCTCTCTTATTGATATTGCAGGTGTGCCCTACGTTTGTCTAGCAAGCCTCTCCCACCATTTGTTAGAAGCAACTCCACCACCACCCCCTCCAACACTCTAGCTCTATCTCTCTCCCAACCTTATTCCTCTCCTACACATATGCATGGATGCCGATCGATCTCCCTCAATACATAAGGTAGGCCTCTCTCCGCCTGCACACATATACCAGCCATTGTACCTCTATAGTTAATTAGGTCTCCCCCCACCCCACCCCCCAACACCACACACCGATACTCGAGCGCTGTAGGTAGGTATCCATGCCACAGAGACAAACTGCACATGTCCCCTCTCACGTTCCAGTAGGCCACCCACCCTATATCTTTGACGTGGGCACACTCAAATTCGATGACACTCTTTATCGATCACGCGCGCGCACACACACACACACATCATCCCTCTCTTCGATTCTATGGATACCTCAACCCGATGATACCTCCACTCTCTTCTCGTGGATTGCCCCTCTATATATGTGATATATCCAGGACTCTATTTCACACACATTGCATATGTTACATTTTTTGATTGAAATATCATCCACATACATTGCTTGTCTATTTCTCAACCCCCCAACCCCCAAAAAACACTCACGAACCCACACACTATATATCTCTATGTTTGTATCTCTCTCAAACAACCCCACCTAGGTGGTGTACGTACACAAAGAGAATTGGTGCACGTACTCACGCTTCGTGCCTAGCCACACCCGCGCGGGTACACGGTTGAGCTCATTTCTGTACAAAATGGCAGCCCACGTGCTAATTTGAACGCGTGTAGCGGTTGTTTACCTACGGAGGTCGTGTACCACACGTGCACGGAAAAAAGTTCGACTTGATGCGTTGGCACGTTATTTTTAAATAAAGTTATATCGCTCAATAGCACGTACACAGAATATGAAAAGATTTTTACGGAGAAAAAGGTAGTCCGCTCCACTATATACAATGGAGCCTGCCTACCTGGGTTTGTCTCTCTTCAGAGTATCTCACACAAGGCGGAGGTGGCCTCTCTCTCTCTCTCACCTTGGTCACTGATCCATCCGCATCCCGTCCGCCAGCGGAAAGGGAGGATGTTAATCGTTTCTCCGTTCGACGGCGCCGAGGCAGCACGTCCCGATCTGCAGTACCCGCCGTTCTCTCTGACCAAGCTCCGGCGCGGTAGGGCCTACACCACCTACTCCCTGACGCAGTATGGGCAGATCCCACCCGCCGCCGCTCTCCTAGTTACATCTCGACGACCCCCAAGTATCCCCTCCGGCCTTGCTCCACTGCCCGTCTTCCCACGTCGCTACATGTGGAAAATCTTGCATGTGGATCTTCCATAGTTCTTTGCCCAAAACATAGCTCATCCTGCGTACTTTCCATATTGCAATCTCATCCTCACACCGTTTTAGACAAACACAACCATGTTGTTATCTTCCCTTAGGACAAGGAATATGCTTCTTTTTTGTCGTCGTAAGTGTCATCAACTATTATTGGTCAGTAATTGTTTCCTTTCTACCTCTGTTTTGCAAACAGGGCTATCCATTTCACCTCGTTGCTATTGCAACCTTTTGGTGAACTGCACAAATCACTTTTTTCTTAAGAGTGTTTTATGCAGTTGTACTAAAATGTCACACGGGCAACATCTCTACACTTCAGTGCGACTACACAAAGGGAGATTGGTTTTGCTCTATCCTCCTCATCCAACTCCGAGCCTAATCTTCTCCAACTATTTGCTTAATATTCTCCAACTAGTTAGTCTTAAGAGAGACTGCAAAGGTGACCGGCTTCTATTTATGTGTTTATTGTTTCGTCAATAGTCATCTATTATTGTAATCACACTTAATATCTTTGGAACAGGGATGCTCAGCTCTATTTTAGTGGAACTGCACAAAATGATCGGAATGTTGCATGCTCCAGACAGCTACTTTTTCCCAACATGCCTTGTTGATTTAGACAAAGCTGGGGGGACGTTGCTGCCAATGAAAGCATGGATCAATTCTAATTTAACACCTTCTCACAACTTTGTCTTCAGTTGTGATGTAAATATTATCTCTGATCTGCTAATCATTGAGATGCATTAGCAAGGAAGTTAGTTTTTATTGTTTTCGAAAGAGCATGGATGGCAAGACACACGAAACAAAAGCTAAAAGCTCAGAGCATTGTACAATTTCATGTCGCTGGAAAATTATTTTTATAGTACGTCAATAATGTAAACAAATGTTGGAAGCTTGATAGCATTGCCAGAAGCCTCTTGAGCATCTGGGTCCATGTGCCATGCGCAAAATTATACTTCCTCCGATCCTAAATATTTGTCTTTTTAAAAATTTCAAATGGACATATTTTAGAGTGGAGATTCACTCATTTTGCTTCATATGTAGTCACTCGTTGAAATCTCTAGAAAGACAACTACTCCATCGTATATTTAAGAATGGAGGGAGTAGTGCACAACCACATGGGAGATTCAGCCCGGTCATTGTGCCGCACTAATAGTGAGTAATGAGCAGTCAAATAATAAGCCCCACCTTTCCCACTGTAAGTTGCTTGGAAGAAGCAACCATCAATACGCTCTTCTTTGAATCCGCTCATACTACTCCCTTCGTCACTATTTATAGAGCGCGCTTCAAAAAAAATCTCCGGGACCAAGGCGACTAGCGATCGGCCTGAAAAATAGAATTGGTAGTTATAGCACAGCGTCTATTACTAGAGGAAATAATGCGTACACACATGCATGTAGTGCTTCCACCCCAAGTACACACATGCATGCACTTACTCCACTCCGTAGTACATCGAGAAAAAATTGTGGACTTGATTGCGGTTTCCACGCCCTAATTAATTGAGCATTAAACCAAACACGTCTAAAGTCTCTCTGGTGGTGGAAATGCATGGAGATAAATGCATCAGAATGAAGCGTGCCCTGTAAACTGTGACGGAGGGAGGACTAGTATGAAGGTGCAAAACCAAGTACGCGTATGGCCAGTCGGTCAACGCACTTCCTCTTGGCATATCACTAACATGTGGGACCGGAGTGTGAGCAAACCGATCTCAATTGACGGCAAAATGGTCAACCCACCGTTCCTTGAGAGAGACGAGGAGCAAAAACACACAGATGGGCTCACACGGAGGCCAAGATATATTCGAGCATGGTTGATCAATATCATCATTACATGTTCGTTGTTTTCTCATACTATTATTGGGCTACCGTTTTCCGCCCTTCTCCTGAATAAATGTGTACTTTATCAAAGATTAAAATAAAATAAGAGCATAGACGCTCCACCCTGCGGTTCTATTAGTAGTACTACTCGTACTACTAAACCTTGCGCTTGACTCTTCGCCTCTTCGTGAAGTCGAACAATGGTGATACTCCGCATGTTGGGTACTACGGTGTATGCCTCTGGCAATCTGACACCGAATGAACTGCTGCTTGTCCACCGCCTGGGCGAGGGTTGGTTGCATTAGTCAAAAGGCGTAAGCGAGCTTCACCTTGTCCTGCAAGCTTCTCCTTGTTCTTCGAGTTGATGGGACACACAAAAAAGTAGTGCTAGTCCATACTCCCTCCTTTCCGGTTTATATGGCTTTTTTATGGGTAAATGAGAGAGCTTTATTCATATATAAGCATTCTTAGGACGATCAGCCAAGAGACTGGTCACTAGGAAGCAAGGTACCCCGCAAAATAATAAGAAGGAAGCGAGGTGTTTCATCAAGCCAGCTCTCGGCCACATTTAAAGTGCAGCAAGCACGGTTCGCACAAAGATGCACCGCAAGGTTTGCTGACCTGTTTACATGCTGAATAACAAAAAAGATAAAATATTACCGAGCGCTCCTATTTGTAACAGGATATGAGCCAGAATTAAGCAAGAATTGTGGCGAGTGTTCCATGCAATCAACTTCCATTATCACATGCGAGAACCCTCGAAGAGAACCAAATGTGTTGAAGATTGCTTCATCACATTTTAAAATAAAATAAGAGTGTAGACGCTCCTCCATCCGGTTCCTAGTAGTAGTGCATACCTCTATAGTAGTAATACTAGTACTAGTAAACTTTGCGCTTGGCTGTTCGCCTCTTCGGGAAGTCGAACAATAATGGTACTATTACAGTGTATGCTTCGCAACTGACAAATAATTAATCATTGCACGTCCATCGCCTGAGCGAGGGAGAGCTTGCATTAGTCAAAAGTTTCTCCTTTTCCTGCGAGCTACCGTGCGCAAGCTTCTCCCGTCCTGCAAGCTTCTCTTCGTTCGACAAGTTGACGGGACAAAGCAAAGTAATGCTAGTCCATACTGCCTCCTTTCCGGTTAATATGGCTTAATTTCAAACGAGATAAATACACTGTCTGTCACTGTATATTTGTAAAAATACGGTCAGTGGACTTCATAATATGCTCATTGCGCTCAATATATATATTTTCCGGTGTTTATACGGTCACTAGCTCACCCTGGTTGAGTATGTGTGTGCATGCACGTGTAGGTTGAGCACTTGAGTGTGACCGTGTGTGTTCCGTCCTGTGCTCGAACATGCATGCATTAGGGCGTCGCGCGCGTTTTTGCATCCATGTGTACGTGTGACTGTTGCATGCATGCACGAGGTTATAGTCCCTCACATTCACATGTTCATAAGTCAATGCTTTGTCAAAATGTTGCATGCACTTTTTTAACCAATGCCGAATTGACGACCTATGTATAAAAAAGAGAAATTTTTGGATTTGAAGAAAAAAATAAAAAAGAATTCTATTAATTTTCATTTTCCATTTATTTAGTTAGTTTTTCTTAATGAAATTGAAAGTTTAATCATTCATTGTTCAAGCATGCATTCCCGATATTAATACGTTGGTAAAGACAATTTCTTGAGGAAAACGAGCCCATGAATTGAGTACAAAGGGGACCAATAAGCCAGGACGGAGGGAGTACCAGTAGTGAACCGGAAGGAGGGAGTATGTACTAGTAGTACTACGTAAGAACGTGTAGTAACAAAATTCCTCTATGCGCATCCTTCCTACGTGTCATGCAAGAAAATATACATAAGTACAAGTGAGACTCAGGAACGGTCATACACGTAGGGGGAGTACGTGTAGGGGCCACTAAGGAGCAGTCAAATCACACAGTAAGTTAGTCGGAAGAAGCAACCATCATTTCACTCTTCAATGACACGTACGCAATATAAAATGGTTGATATGCAGAGAAAAAGAAAAACACTAGATATACACTAGCAGAAGCCTAAGCTACAAGCCTGCTTGCTTGGGTTGCTCTCCTCACAAGTATAGAACGACGGTGGCCACACCATTGGTCACAGATCTGGCCTGATCCCGCCGCTGGGGGGAGGGAAAAACCCACAGTCCGTGCATCCCAATTGGGGGGCCCCGCGGTATGGGCTGATGCCGCCTCCCAACCGCCCTTCTAGCTACAAATCGACGTCCCAGGTACATCTTCCTTTTGGAGACGGCTTGCTCCACTGCTGCAGCTCCCCACGTAGCTCCATCTCCATGTCGATCTTTCTCTACTTCTAGCGGCTTCTATTTGTGATGAGTTTATGTCTCATGGACTAGTGCCAGTACTATTATTCTAATCACACTTCTTCAATATCTTTGCCATCAGGGATGCTCAGCTCGATTCTAGTGGAACTGCACAAAAGCATCGTATGATCCAAGGGTGCCAGCCGTCTTTCCTTAGACAGGTTCTACCTAGCCAGGTAATTAAATTATGTTTAGGGTTTAGAGTTTAAGTCGTAGTGACCCCATCAGTAGTTTTTCTTTTGTACACGCTCCCACAACTTTTGTCTTTAGTTGTGAAGTAAATATTGGCTATGATTTGTGAATCATTGAGATGCATCAGCATGCGTGTTAGTTTTCCTTTGTATTTGATGGGATGTTGTAACGGGGCAACCTTGGAGTAGGAATGAAAATGGAGTGGAAAGTTTCCGTTTTTCCAGAGAAAAAATGGAAACGGAGAGAAACCAACGTTTCGTTTCGTTGGATAGCGCCATCGAGCAAAACCAACGTTTAAATCACGTCTGTCGCGTTCGTGTCTCATCCTCCTCCATGGCTCCACCCCACACGGTCGCTCGGCATGCCACTCACCGCAAATCAAGTATACGATAACTTTCCCGCCTGCTTGTAGATGGATCGCGCCATGGAGTACTAGCACTACTGGAAGAGATTAACGAGTTGGGGGAGGACAGCTAGCTGTAGCGCGGACTCCCAAGAACTTTTTACATGCATATTGTGGCTGGCTATTGCGACCTTTGAACGCGGAGCAATCGCGTGCACTGGGAAGCGACGCGGGCGATGCTCTCTCGGCCGGCACGCCACTTCAATGCCGGCGCCAGTGAGAGGTCGCGTCCGCTCTGGTCGGGCATGAATGCGGCACTGACCGTTTCGGGCGGGAAGCACGCGCGGGTGATGAAGAGGTTTCGGGTTAGTCAGGAGCGGGCGTGGCAGAGGTCTGGACACCTGCAAACAAGAGATGATGTATGTTAATATTGCTGCGTATATAATTAACAATGTAAATAATTTGCAAGGTGGATAAATATGATTAGAGATGGAGATGGAGATGGAATTTTACATAAACACGGATATGCATGTCTATGTTTGTGTGTGTGTGCGCGCAATACTCTCGCGACCTGTAAGCGGGGGCGTGTTTTTGATCGAGTTTTCTTTCATGGTATGTTAAAAAACTGTCCGCCAGTTTTCGTTTATTTTTTCCGGGAACACGCGTATTCTATTTAAAACCACTTCTATGGAGAGATTTTCTTACTCCATTGTATATATAGCCTCTTGTATGATAGGGTTTCTCGCGTCTCTCTCTCTCACCTCTCCATATCAAAACAAGATGATAGTGTCCACTCTATCTCTCTCCTCACCGGTGGTCACAGATCCGGCCGAATCCCGTCCGCTGCGGGAGGTGAGGAGGTGCAGCGTTGACGTTGTCGCTGTCAGCGATGGAAGAAGCCGAAGCGCACCGTCCTCTCGGAGCCGGCGCTGGCACGGACGAAGGTCCTCCGGGCCCTTGTTCGCTGTCGTCATGTGGGCAGATCCCGCCCGCCCACCTAAGCGACATCTCGCCCACCTGAGGTATAACTTCTTGTACTGGTCCAGCTCCCCAGGTCGCTGCATGCGGGTTTTCTTCTATGCGACCACTCCCCAGCTCCCTATGTACAAAGAGCTAGGGTTCACGGCTGGTCCAACATCACCTACTATTATAGAGGAAATGCCACTTTCGAAAAGTTGTCCTGGTTTATGCCTCGGTGGAGGTATACATGTTGTTCGACAAAAATTACATGGTGGTTGTGCGGTCATTGTCCATATGCTCCTATTGCTACCGCTAATCTAATACTATCCTGGTTAAATGAAGAAATGCTTTTTTCTCGGTTATCCTGGTTTAGTTCCCATCAAGATAATCATGATGCTTCTGTTTGTTGGTGTACTTTTCATTAATTATTATTGACAATTGAGATGTCGCTGTTAATCTTGTACCACTGCCAAAACAAAGTAACAACACTATATCCTTTTTTATATTTTTGTAAACAGCGATGCATATCTCCATACCCGGGCATGTCTTCCTCAATTTCAGTGGAACTGCACAAAATTGGATGGCCATTGTTGTTCCGCCTCACTGTCCTCTGCCACGTGGTTCTTCCTTCCTCGAGCTTGATTACTGAGAAAAAACAGGCCACAGTGAGGATTTGTCGAACTTCATAGGTGCCTCACCCGAACATGATGCCAAATGGATGATGCATCACCATGATGACCTATCGATGCTCATGGTTGCGCCTCATGGTTGCATCGGCTGGTGAAGCTGATCGATTTTCAACGAAAAACAAGTTGTCTTCCATAAGTGCTCTTTGCTTGTTACCCACAAAGATGATATCCTTCATCAGTTCCCCTTGATTGCGTTGGAGACGCAGTCGTCTTTCACATTGGTGCAATTTTATCACACAATTGGCTATGAACCAAATGTTTCCTCGAAGAAGGATCGACATTGGTACTAAGAGCATAAGTTTTGTATTGATTTCTAAGCCTTCTCACAACTTTGTCTTCAGCTCCCTTGTAATTTTATTTGTCCAGCTACTAACTTTGATTTAAAAATGGCGTGGACTAAAAACCCGGATGGACGTAGTAACCCTCCATTTTTATTTACTCTGCATATTAGATTTGACTGAAGTTAAACTTTGTAAAGTTTGACCAAGTTTAGGCTGAACACAACAAACCATAATTATTGAGAGAGGGCAAACTGTACATACTCTCAAACCTTTCGGATAATTGAAATTAAAATTCTTTATTTGTACACACTCTCACACGTTTCCGATAATTTGGCGCATGTGTGGTTGTTCACTTAAGGGAGGGTAGTGTACCACACGTGAAGGACAAGAAGTGCGACCAGGATGTGTGGATTGTTAGTTCATCGGAAGTAGTAGTTTTCTTCACTGGTATGTTAAATAAAGAGTTTCATTTCGTACTTAGACAATTTAAAACGATTGTTATGGAGAGAATAAGAAAACCACTCCAATATATACTAGTAGTATACACGAGTACTATACGAACGCAGCTTCATTGACTTAGGGCACCTGCCTTTGGGTGTATGACAGGTGGGCCCAAAAGGTGGCTGGCCCACCTATCATACAGCCAAAGGCAGGTGCAGTTAAGGCACCGAAGCTCAGTCCGTACTACAGTATATATGTAGTACTATATAAGCTGGAGCCTCAACGCTTGTTCGCTAGGGTTTGCACTCTCCACACTCTCACCGCACTATATATATATATATATATATATATATATAGATATATATATAGACACACACACACACGCTGGAGGCTCAGCATTCCATTAGTAGGGTTTGCTATATTCACAGTCTCTCACCCACTTCACCAGATCTAAACAAGACTGCGTTGGCCTCTATCTCTCTCTCCCCCCTCACAGCTGGTGAAGGAGGCGTCCGGATCCCGCCGCATCGGGAAGGGGAGGAGGTGCAGTGTTCACTCTATTGCCTTCGGCGAGGGAGGCAATCCACTGCCGGCTATGCTGTTGTCTTTCACCCAGCGTCTGTGCGGGAGGGCCACCGACCCCTTCTTCCTCGCTATCGTACGTAGTGTGGGCAGATCCCGCCTCCCGCCGCACGCCTAGCCACATCCCGACGACCCTAAGGTATAAGTTTCTTTGAAACCGTCATCGCTCTAGCTGCATGCGGATCTTTTTCGATTCTATAGTCGAATCTAGATCTTGGTTCAGAGAGGAAAGAAGGGTGCGGTGGGGTGGAGCATGAATCTAGGACGTGGTTCAATGAGGAAAGGAGGGAGGGAAAGTAGTATAGACTGGCTATCCAGCCGCTTTGGTGGTCGAAAAGGGAAAAGGGGGGGTAACCCAGTACACACATGTGTAAGGAACCGATCTCTTTGTTGAAAAAGGAAAGAAACTGGGGGTCGGGTAGTTTGCAGGACTAGATTTGCTGCCCTCACATAGGAAAAAGGTTCAAAGAGTACAAATATGGGACCAACGCAGATATGCTGCTTGGCAACATACTTTGCATCACCCATTTATACGTGTGGACGCACATGGTGCTGGCATGTCCCACGTCCCATGTCCCATACAGCTATTTTTTTGTTGTTAATCTAAGAATGCCGCTGGAAAATTGATGCAATGCCACTGTTAAAAGTAAATTACATTTTTAACAAATGTTGTTTTAATAGAATGTCTCTGTTAATATGAATCAATGCAACCATTTTAGGAATGCTACTGTCCTACTTTGTTTTCCATCAAGATAAGTTAGATGCTTCTTTTTGTCTCCGTTTGTTTCATCCTCCTTTATTGGCCAGTAAATTTTTTCCTTTTTTGCCTCTGTTAAAACAGGGATATCTATTCAACTTGTTGCTATAGCGAACTTAAATTTCATACCAGCAACTTTGCTTGATTTCAGTGCAACTGCACAACACAAGATTGGATTTCCTATTCGTGTCGGTAGATTCATATTTTATCTTGTCTGTCTCATGAAAGGTCAATACAGGCCTTCATCCACATGATTGTGCAGTGTGTTTTGAGATGTTCGCTACTTGTATTGGTATTGTTTTAAATAAGTGTTGAATTGAAGCTATTGAATTGCTCTCTCCCATTAAGTAGTGAACAAAAATGGGACCAACCCAGACATGATGCTTGTTGCTTTGTTACAACAAACTCTGCATCACCCCCTTTATAAGTAGATGGAAGCACATGGTGGTGTTGCACCCACTCTCCCGTGGAACTGTTTATGCTTTTTTGGTAATCTAATGCCGCTAGTAAAATTAAGCAATGCCACTCTCACAATTAACTACTGAATCTTAGTTCAAAACTGCAACACTTGTTAGGGATTGGCGGGATTACCATTTTTGTGGCCGCATGCTTCATCCTCCTTTATTGGCCAGTAATTGATTCCTTTTTTTCCTCTGTTAAAACAGGGATATCTATTCAACTTGTTGCTATTGCGACATTTGCTTCGCTACGCGAAACACATTTGTTTTAAGAGTGTTTTGTGCAGTTCAACTTGAATGTCACACCAGCGACTTTGCTTAATTTTGGTGGAACTGCACAAAAGGAGATCGGCTTTTCATATATGTGTTGGGATTTCTTTCAAGTCATCCTCGTGAGTTGTTTCAAATCTTGGTCAAAAAAGGTCAGTACCGACTTTCATCCACATGATGCTGCAGTGTGCTTTGAGATGTTGTGCTTCTTGTATTGGTACTGTTTTGGATAAATGTTGAATTGAAGCTATTGAACTGCTGTCTTTTACCATTAAGTGGGCAAAAATTGTTCCAACCCAGACATGATGCTTGTTTATTTGTTACAACAAAACTCTGCATCACCCCCTTTATAAGTAGATGGAAGCACATGATGTTGTTGCGCCCACTCTCCCCTGTAACTGTTTATGCTTTTTGTTAATCTAATGCCATTGGTAAAATTAAGCAATGCCACACTCAGAATGAACTGCTGAATCTTAGTTCAAAACTACAACACTTGTTAGGGATTGGCGGGATTACCATTTTTGTGGCCGCATGTTTCTTCTTCCTTTATTGGCCAGTGATTGCTTCCTTTTTTTCCTTTGTTAAAACAGGGATATCTATTCAACTTGTTTCTATTGCAACATTTTGCTTCGCTTAATTTTGGTGGAACTGCACAAAAGGAGACCGGATTTCCATATATGTGTTGAGATCTCTTTCAGGTCTTCCTCACGAGTTGTTTCAAATCTTGGTCTTGAAAGGTCTGTACCGACTTTCCTCATAATTAACTACTGAATCTTATTTCAAAACTGCAACACTTGTTAGGGATCGGCAGGAGTACCATTTCTGTTAGGGATCGGCCGGAGTACATGTTTAATAAATGTATTGTTCAGATAATGTCTGTTATTATATCTCAGTTACAATGTTTTACAAATGGTGCTATCGTGCTTTGTAGTTCTTTCTACATGTTTAACCAAGGTATTGTTAAGATAATGTCTCCGTCATTTCTGATTAATTGTTTCCCTTATACCTATTGTTGCTCACAGGGATATCAAAATTAAATCTCAGTTTTACTCTGACTTTGATTTTAGTTGAACTGCACAAAAGGAGCCAATGTGTCTAAGGCAAACTGCTGCATTAATGGGTCCAGTTGGTCTTACCACTTTGCAGAAAGAAGCAGTCACTGTTTGCACTACATTACAGAAGGAATGATCGAGAAGCTTTACATAATATTAGTAGAAGCTGGTGACATGAGTAGTCTGCAGAGAGCATAGGAAACTCTACAACATGTGGAGTGCATTGGGCAAAAAGTGCCCAAACAAGTCCAAGAAGCCAGGACAGGACTCCAAGTCTGTGAATGTCATTCTAAGCAACAATGATGGGGCATCTGGGTATGGTAATCTGTTTACCGTACTTTCAGTTTTTTAGTCCACTGATTGGTGGGTTGACACTGGGGCCAATATTCATGTGTGTGCTGATGTGTCTTTGTTTTCTTGCAGCATATAAATACGAAATCCATAGGGATGCTCAGCTTGATTTCAGTGGAACTGCACAAAATGTTCAGATGGTTCATGTCCTCCATAATACTTCATCATGCACAATACATCGAATGGTTCTCTAATCATTCGTTGTCACCTTGAGCCACCGGACTATCAGATGACAAACTGATCACAAACCCTGCCTGTTCCGCAACCATAGGCATTACATATTTTGAATGGGAAAAGCTTGTCGAAGTTTAATCATTGATGTTAGGAAGAAGAAATTAGTTTAATATATTGGAATTGGAAAACCTTGTCAAATTTTGCTCATTGATGTTAGCCAGAAGACATGCATTTGATATTTTTGAGTGGGACGCCCTTTCTTTGTGAGCAACGTCGATCATTTTTTCCTATTCCTGTCTTGATTCGAAGTAAATATTTACTCATTGAGATGCATAGTCACATGAATGTTGACTTATGTAAGGTATTTTAAGAGTTTGTTCTGAATGTTGTCTATGTAATGCCAGGCCTTGTGAGTTTGATTCCAAAGTTGAGCTTGGAATGTTGTGGCATGCGGCATCACGAGTTGTTCACCGTGCTTCCTGAGAATAATGCTTCATATTCTTTTTGCATGTTGAGCTAATGCATGTGAGTTGCATGTTAATAAGATCATCCTCTTCTATTGTTTCTGTGCTTAAGAAGTTCATTGTCTTATGTTTCATTCATAGCCTATACGACAACTCGGGTAGGTTAGAGGTGAAACCATATGATCTTACGACCAACTCATCATCTTAGGTCGTGATTGGACCGTCGTTTTCCAACCAAAACCGCTTGTAAAACTGACGCTTGTAAATAAAAGCAGATGGTCTCGGGCGAAGCGCTTGGTTGGTCAATTTCGACTAGTAAAATATACACTGGTCTCTCAAATTACACACATAACACGCCGGTTTTCGATAAAGACCTCGGGCCCTCGGTTTCATTACGCCTGTATTTTACGCGTTGTTTTCGATGATGAGTAAATTACACTTGTATCTTAATACATGTGTGAAATAAACCAGAGCTCCCAAGCGTGGCCTTACCGTTTCATGCCGTCTCAGTCTCTCGAAGGTGCTCATAGGTGTCCGATGATCCTGGATTCCTGAATGAGCAGCGGGCGCTATATCAGACCATCCATAGGGCCCGAGAGGCCCTCTCTGTTGTCCTTAGAGTTGTTGTGCTCGTCGTGGCGCCGAGCATTCTCAACATGGTCAACGAACATTCTCAACATGGTCGTACGTACGCAAGTTCCTCCTTATTATATACAACCTATTTTTTTTGCTTCCTCCTGGTTTCGTGACATCACGGTCCCACACCATCGTCAACCTATATAGTCAATAAACGAGAGAATTGCACAAGGAGCGGCCGACAGTTGGGACCCAGCAGCTCGAGCAGTTTTTTTTTAGGTGTAAGCGGAGTTTTTCTTGACCGATGTTTTTGTTGTTGTTCAGAGGAGCAGGGTATCAACTGGGCGGGTTGTGGCCGTTTGGCCCAGGCTATTATTTTATGTCGACCAAATATCCAACCCAGATATTATTTTTTCAAGGTGAAAATGGCTAGCCTAGCTATACTTTTTTTGCAGAATACCCAACCCAGGTCAACTTGTTATTCTCCAACCCGCTGGGCTGTAAATCTTTCCTATTAGGCCTAACAAGAAAATAGGCTTTAAGAAATAATAAATGGGATGTAATTATAAAAACTGTGATGTAAATATACAAAAACGCACCAAGCAGGTAATTAGTTTCAAAAATATTATTGTTTGAATTTGGAAATTTTCATTTCATTACTTATTGCACGCGCCGTATTTTTTTAGATTTTTACCTAATACAAATTCATTTTGAAATTATATTTAATCTGACTCAAAAATCGGGATAATTTTTTTCGGATCCGATCAAAATGTGGGATTTTTGGTTGGATTCTGTTTTGAGAGCTTGGTTTAAATTATTAATCGTTGTCCTGGCTAGAAAATGGGCTGTAATTTTAACAAACTGTAAATGGGTTGTAGTAAATTCCATTAGAATTCAAAAATGGGTTGTACACTATTACAAATCGCAACTGGGTTATATGCTCTTTTCCACAGATGTGATGCTCACTTGTGGGCCTACTATTTTTTTGTGAATTATAGTAAGTGACGCGTACGGAAGGCTTGTGGGCCTACTAAGGCATACGAAAGGCTTTGTAAACTTATAGTCAAGACACGATTCTAGCAGTAGTGGCCATTAGATGTCCATCCAACGGCTATAGTGCTTCTTCAATCTCGGATATTCTTGCTTCAGCCGCCCAAACACCACTGGCGGTACCGCCTGCTACCACCTCCTGTGGCCGGCTGTGCTGCCGCACAGGCTTCACTGGCCCACTCTAGTCCAAACACCATCCAGGCCATTCCTCTACTCACCAACACCTCATGTTCTTCACTGGTGACGGCAGCCTCACACCGCAGCCGAACTAGTGAACCCTCGTACTCCCCTCCGCGTGGTCATCCACTGTTGTGTCTTCGCGGGCTCCGGGTCGTTCCCTTCGTAATACTCGCCATCGTTCACTGCATTGGTTCTCTCGGCGCGGCATGGTCAACTTTGTCAACAAATGACACCCATCGGGGATAGAGATCCAGTGCCTTGCCCACAGCAAGACACGACGTAACTGGTGACCAGCTAGCCGTTGGATCAGGAGGGTGCGGCTCAGATGAGGCATGTACGTGGATTGGCTAACAGTAGGGACGCACATGGCCCATGGCCGCACGCAGCAAGTGCCCCCGTATTATGTGAAAACAAATAATTTCTCCCCCTGACAGGTTTGACCCACCAGCTACATCTTCGCACGCAAGGAAGTGCTTCCTTTATTACGCGGAAATAAAAAGTTTCCTCTCCGTGACAGCTGGGGCCCACCAGCTTTGTTATGATCCTTTTCGTGAAAATATAGATTGTACCAAAGATCCTAAATTGTTTTCGTTTTATTCTAACTCGAAAAAGAAGAAATAAAAAAACCAGAAAACATCTTCGCACGCAAGGAAGTGCCACCTTATTATGCAAAAAAAATTGATTCCCCCTCCTAGCTGGGACCCACCAAATTTGTAGGTTGACTTGTGGGCCTACTAAGTTAACGCGTACGCAGGGCTTTGTCAACTTAGTCAATAAATGATTCTAGTTGTACTGACTGTTTGATGTTAATCTAACGGACAAGTTGTGTCTTCAACCTCTGGTCTTGTTGCTCTAGCCGCCCAAACCTGCTTGGTGTACCGCTTCGCCCAGCCTCCGTGGTCGGTTGTCTTTGTCACAAGAGCCTCACCGCCCGACCATACTACTACTGGCCAGGCCTTCCTTCTACTCACTCACACCCCCTGTTAATCTCTAGAGACGGCAGCCTCGAACCGCAGCCGAAGCAGTCAACCCTCGTACTCCCCTCCACGTGGACATCCACTGCTGAGTATTCCCCGGCTCCGGGTCATTCCGTTCCTAGGTCACACCATCGTCCACCACCTTGGTCCTCTCAGGCGGTACGGCATCGTCAACGCGGTCAACGAAGGACAGCCACCAGAAGAGGACTGTAAGTGTCACGCCCAAGATGCGACCCTATCCTAAAGGAACTCAAAGGTCCCACCAAGGATAGAAGCGCATCTTGAAGACGCTTTTGCAAGGTGGATATCATTACATCAACATTACATAATAGTGGGGATACATCCAAGACATACAATGTCACATGAATACAACAATACATCAATACAAGAACAACATCCGACTACGGATGAAACATAAACAGAAACTCAAACAATATCCACCCTGCTAGCCCAGGCTGCCGACCTGGAACCTATCCCCTGATCGAAGAAGAAGCAGAAGGAGAACTCCAAAACAAGCAAACATCGCTCTCACGTCATGATCATCGCACAACCTGTACCTACAACTGTTGTGGTAGTAATTTGTGAGCCACGAGGACTCAGCAATCCCATTACCATGGGTATCAAGACTAGCAAAGCTTAATGAGAAAGGAAGGGGTAAAGTGGTGATGTTGCAAAAGAAATGCTAAGCATATATGGTGGCTAACATACATAAATGAGAGCGAGAAGAGAAACAAAGGAACGGTCGTCAACTAGTAATGATCAAGAAGTGATCACGAACTCCTACTTACGCCACCATAACCCGTAAACCGTGTTCTCCTCTCGATCAACCCGTAAAAGAGACACTCACGGTTCTGCACACGGTAGGTGTAGGTTAGAAGAGTTTACTTCAAGTTTAGTCCAACCGGATCTTAACAAATTCCCATCCGCCACATAACCGCTGGCACGGCTCTCGAAAGTTTATACTCGCAGGGGTGTCCCAACTTAGCCCATGATAAGCTCTCGCGATCAACGAAGGATATTCCTTCTCCCCGAGAAGACCCGATCAGTCTCGGAATCCCGGCTACAAGACATTTCGACAGTAATAAAACAAGACCAGCAAGACCGCCCGATTCGCCGACAATCCCGATAGGATCTGCACATATCTCGTTCTCAGGGCAACACCGGATGAGACAGGCTACGAGTAAAACCAAGCCTCGAGTTTCCCCATGGTGGCCCCGCAGGCGGCTCGGTTCGAACCAGCACATAGAGAAGCACTGGCCCGGGGGGGGGGGGGGGCTGGTGGGTTCGACGCGGGCGGAACATCTGCCGCCGAAGCCTTCTTCTTCGGTGGCATGTCGATGAATATGATGAAGA
Source organism: Aegilops bicornis (assembly GCA_021605145.1). Classification (NCBI taxonomy): domain Eukaryota; kingdom Viridiplantae; phylum Streptophyta; class Magnoliopsida; order Poales; family Poaceae; genus Aegilops; species Aegilops bicornis. The sequence goes on from CM038670.1 coordinate 347,168,473, forward strand.
TCTAGCTCGTGTGGACGCCGGATCGGGTTCACACAATCTCGACGCCCCCTACCTGGCGCGCCAAAGATGTCGGGGATGGCTGATCTGGCCCACGAACACCTATGGGACCGGCGGACCGAGCCCCTTCGGTTCGGCGGGGGCGGAGGTCGACGAAGAGCAGATCGAGGCGAGGCACACGAGCGGTTTACCCAGCCGGAGCTCTCCGGAGAGATAACACTCCTACTGCTGCATGTCTGAGTGTATTGAGTTCTTGCTCAGGAGCGCTGAGTGCTACAGTACACACAAGCTGCTAACGAGACCGAGCGTGAGTGTTCTCTGACTTTGAACCTTTCGAACCCCTCGAACCCCCTTTATCCTCCCTTTCTACGTTGCGCATGGGCCTCCTTTTATATGCTAAAGGGGTCTCCGACAGGTGGCAATTTAGACAAGGGTAAAAATGGAAAAGGAGTGGTTGGTACACCTACTTGTACAGTGTATAATAACTAACCCTGACGGCAGGGGCCAAAAGCATTAAATTCCCGTCACGCCGCCTCTAATAAAGGCAAATAGGGACCGGCTGCACAGCCTTGCCGCCACGCTGCTACCGGAAAGGTCCTGAGGCGACACGTTAGTGGATGTCTTGGAGCGCAGTATAGAGTGGTGGTCTGCAGCGCAAGCGCCTTTGCCGCATGTTGTTGTCTTGTCACGTCCGGAAGCTTGTCGCTCACCGGGCCTTCCCGGCAAGCTCCTCTTGTCGGGGCCTTGTCTCCTAGGTTCCTTGGGTGGCCTTCCCGGCAAGCTCCTCTTGCCGGGGCCTTGTCTCCTAGGTGCCTTGGGTGGCCTTCCCGGCAAGCTCCTCTTGCCGGGGCCTTGTCCCCTTGGCTTGAATACTTTGTTCTTGAATGGCTCCAAAGGAACCACGGAGGACCTTGGCGGTCACCCGGTAAGCCTTGCCGCAGAGGGTTGCAACTGCCCGTGCCCAAGTTCGGGATACTAGGGTACCCCTACTCTAGTACACCGACAGGGGCTAAAATAAAGATGACCCTCGGGTTGGCCGACCCAAGGGAAAGGGTATAGGTGGTGGTGAGGCAAATGGTAAAACCAAGGTTGGGCCTTGCTGGAGGAGTTTTATTCAAAGAGAACTGTCAAGGGGGTCCCATAAATCACCCAACCGCGTTAGGGATGCAAAATCCGGGAACATAATACCGATATGACGGAAACTGGGGCGACAAGAGTGGAACAAAACACCATGCATAAGGCCGAGCCTTCCACCCTTTACCAAGTATATAGATGCATTAATAATATAAGAGATATTGTGATATCCCAACCAAAATCCTGTCCACCATGGAGCAATCTTCAACTTCACCTACAACTAGCAACGCTATAAGAGGGCTGAGCAAAGCGGTAACATAGCCAAGCAACGGTTTGCTAGGAAGGGTGCAAAGGTTAGAGGCTGACATGGCAAATTGGGAGGCTTGAGCAGCAAGTGGTAGGTAACGCAGCATAGCGATAGAACGAAGCAACTAGCATAGCAATGATAGTAATGAGATCCAAGGTGACGGTCATCTTGCCTGAAATCCCGCAAGGAAGAAGAACAAGTCCATGAAGAAGATGAACGGGAGTAGTCGAACGAATCCTCACAATCGCAACATTACCGGAACCGAGAAGCAACACCGGAAAGAAACAAACAACATGGTAAACACGCAAGCATAATCATGGCATGATGCTCAACCCAGTATGATGCATGTCCGGTTTAAATGAGGCATGACATGGCAAAGTGCAACAAACAACACTACAAATTAAGTGGAGCTCAATATGCAACGAGTTGCATATTGACGAAACACCACTTTCAAGTTATTTAGTTTGCTCTCGTTTAGGAACAAGACAAGATTATATGTTGGTTAACATGGCAAGAGGTGAATCATAATTAAGCTAACTATTTAGGCAAATTTAAATGAGGCCGGAACAACAAACAACAATTAGGAAAATCCTCATGTTCATATTTTAGATTTGGTACTGTTCTGCTATAAATCATGTTTTAGTGTTGTTAAACAGCAAAATAAAGTATACCATGTTAAACTAGGCATTATTCCACCCCATTTACATATAAAGAACATTTAAAACCGAGCTACGGTTATTTAGTTATGAAATAAATCATTTTAACATGGCATTTATGCAAATTAAAGCAAACAGCAAGTTAAACATTTAAAACATGGATGAAAGTGCCATATTATGAAACTAGATGAAAAACTAAGCATCTTACATATATAAATCATTTTAATCCGATGCACGGTTTGTGAGTTATTAGATGCATGAACATAAGGGTATTTCTGCAAAACTGTAATACTCTGGATAATTAGGAAATTCACAGAACCCAAAAAAAACATATATGGGCCGAATCTGGTTGAACTCTTGGGCTAACAGAGAGGAGGGCTTTGGGCGCTCACCCATGGGCTATGGCTCGGTTTGCAGAGGAGACCAGATTGGGGGGCCTTCTTGTGGCGAGGAGAGCGGGTGGGCGAAGCGAGAGGAGGCCTGCACGTGGACAAAGCAGGGCACGGCCAACGGGATCGAGCGGGTGCAAAGCGCTGGGGAACTTGGCGCCGGTCGTCGTTGTACAGGAAGCAGCGGCTGCGACAGGGAATGGCGAGGCAGGGGGCGCCGGCTGGCGATCCACTGGTGGCGCTGTAGGCGGCCAGAGGAAGCAGATCCGGGCGGCGAGGTAGCAGGCCGCGACGGCCGCCGCCAAGGGGATCGAGGCGGCGTGGTGCGGATCCGGTGCGTAAGTGGCGGAGGCGGCCGACGAACTCCATGGCGGGCCGTTCCTACAGTAAAAACGGCGCTGGGATTAGAGGGAGAGAATCGGGGAAACGGGTGAGGAGGAGGAGAGGCACGCCTCGACCCGGGCGTCTATGGCGGAGGAGCTCGGATGGCGGCATCCATAGCGGCGAACAGAGGAGACTTGGACGAGCGGACGGCAACGGAGCGCGAGGAAGTGGGCTCGCGAGGGAGATGGCTATCGCCGGGCGCCGGGGCGACGAGGAGGAGGCCGCAGGCGACGGCGAGGAGGCGCTCGAGGTCGGAGGCGCACGGTCACGGGGATGGATCGAGGAGCTCGGCTCCTGGACGAAGGGAGGTTGGAGAGGAAGGGCACGGGGGACCCTGGTGCTCCGGTGGCTTGCGGTCGAGACGAAGCAGAGGCAGGTGAGGAAGGTTGCCTCGATCCAGATCGGATCGAGCGCTGCGAAAGGTTGCGGGTGGCTCGGCGCTGGATGGGTGTGCGGTGGAGGCAGAGAGTGGAGGCGCTGGGTTGGGGCGTTGGGGATCCCGAGGAAGATGCGGCGGCGGCGGCGCGAGGGACAAATGTCCTAGATTTTTAGGGTTAGACCTCGTGTATATATAGCAGGTGGGTTTTGGTTTAGGGGCATTTGGTCCCTTCGATTTTAATCGGACGGCTGAGAAAAATATAGGTTAGGACGTCCAAATAAGAAAACGGAGATGTTTTATAGACGTTAGGGGATGATCCGGATCCAACGGTGACGAGAGCCCGGGTCGGGTTCGGGGAAGATTTCGGACGCACGAAAGAGGGTCGGAGAGAGGTTAGGTGGTTTGACAAGAGGGAACCGAAAACACGGTTGATCTCGAAGGGTCAACGAACGCAACATAGAGGGAAGCGAGGAGCGGCAACTACGCACGGATGCAAGTTTTAAAAACAATGACGGCAACGAGTGCCGATGCAATGCGAATGATGCCATGAGATGAGATGCATGACATGAACAAAATGCAAAACAAAATACAAAGACCCAACCACGAAGGAAATATCATATCGCATCTCCGGAAAAGGCAAGAGTTAGAGTTACGAATATGGAAAGTTGCATCCGGGGCGTTACAACACTCCACCACTACGAGAGGATCTCGTCCCGAGATCTAGGATTGCACCGGAGGGAAACGGAAGAGGAAGAGAAAAGGTAAAACTGAGTTGCTTCTTTGACGAACGAGTGAAAACACGAACCTTGAGAAGTTGAGCAAAATGAATGAAAGAAAACAACGAAGATGAACAAATCTGAAAACACTCCGTTAGAAAAGAGGAACAAGTGATACGATGAGAACCAAGAGGTTTAGTGATAAGATAAATATTGAAACCACTCCGGTTAAAGTTAGATAGAGAAGGAATAAGATTGATATAATTTGGGCAGCACTGATCGAAAAGAAAGAAGGAAAACTTGATAAGATGAAAAGAACTTGAAGAGATGACACAACACTCCTAAGTTAAATGGATAAGCAAGAAAAGAACACGATCCTCACAAAACGAGGTGATGGGTGAAGAGCACAACATCACAATGCCTCCGTGAACGAAAGAATAGAAGTTAGATCGTTGGGATAAAGGGACGGAGAAGAAAATGCCAACTTCTGCCACAAATGAACTTGGAAAGCACCTTGCAAAGAAGAATTGAACGGAGTTGTTGCAAAATCAACAACGAAAAACACAAGCTTGTTGTGGGCTTACGGCAAACATCTCAAAATGATGAGGTGACAACCTGCCATTAATGTAAACAATTGATTGGTTGAGATCAATGAAGATAAGAGAAACTTCTTCACCGAGATGAGAAGGAGAAAATTGGATCATTGATAAGCACCACAAATAGCTACATTCCTTAGGGAAGGCTGTAGGTGAAATATAACCCAATATAACTCCAAGGAAGAAAGTGATGGGTTTAAAATATGTCATTCTTGAAAACTTGTGAATCATGAAACACGAAGGGAATTGTCAAGAACGGCATAACACCACCTCAAATGATAAGGTAGAACGAATTGCACTTCGAAATGCAAAAGAAGAATACTTGAACTCCTCAAAACAAAACATGTGCTGAGCACCATGTTTAATTTTGAGTATAGCTTGGCGGATCATAACTTTGAGAAAATGTTGAAGAACAATTGAAGAATGAAAAGAATCCTTGACAAACCACCATGTAGAACCTCCATGAAGAACTCCGGTAATACAAGGATGATAGAAAGAAAGAGAAGTTGAAGACACAAGGTGAAACCTTGCAATGATTTAGATGGAGCTTCGCAATTATATAACCGAGAGAACTTGGAACTCCGGAAAAGAAAGGTGAATCAACTTGAACCGAGAATTACTTCATCATGAACAATCTCCGGAAGAAAAGAATTGAATCACCTCGAGGAAATAAGAATAAGATTTATTGTATGCTTATCCTTCATCAAATTAAATTGATGACAAGCAATGGATTTTACATACTACTTATTCTTCTTGCAAAAGAATTGAGAAGTGGCATAACGCAAACTTGAGAAGGTCTTCATGAACCACCGGTAGTATTCTAAATAACGAATGAATTAAAGTTATAATCAAGGAAAAAGAATCTTGAACGAACCACTGTAAGAAATGACAATGAATGAAGAAAAGAGAAAGAATCGCCGGGAAGAATTAGGAAAGCACGAAGATACTTGAGGGAATTAAAAAGCAAGAGAACGGAGAGATCGCGAACTGATTAGAGGATATTTGAACGATGCACCATTAAGATTTGGAGAACGATAGCTACACGCTGAGAATGAAGAATTATGACATGATGGCCTTCGGAGGAAAGAAATGGAAACAACTCATGAAATGCTCCGGATGGGTGAAAAGAATTCTCACAATCGAAAACAATTATGAGAGGATGGCATCAAACTTGAACTACGCATCTTTGGAAGAACGGGTAAGGATTTAAGAGGAACTCTTCTTCGGTCTTCACATGTTGAGAATGACGAGGAGAAACACCACCAAATTGTTGAGAAACTCTAGAAGGATTAAAAGAGGAAAGGTTGAGCCAGAGATGAAAAGAATTTGAAAGCGGCCTAGGAGAAGGCATGTGACTGATGAAAATTCATTCTTACGTCAAACTTTGAAATGAATTTGGGAATGGCTCCGGGAAAATTAGATAAGTCAAGTAAGATCCTGGGAAAAGACCTGTGGGTTAGGGCCCACTCGAAAGAAACATCGTTGAAGGATTGCTTGAAATAAGGATTGCACCGGTAGAATTAAATGGCTTGAATGAGATAACAACCTCAAAATAATTTGAACGGATCTAGAATGAAAAGACGAGCCTTCTGAGATATCTTCAACACTCCAGAACAAATGAATAGCGAGAAGTGAATGATTAAGAGGTGCATCAGCAAGATAAAGCATTTGCAACAAGGAAAGGAATATGGTCAACACTGAAAACTTGAGTTATATCCACCGGAAAAGAATACGAGAATGAAGAATGATGAACTTGAAACTGTTGAGCATCTTCATGGGAAATCACCGGATAAGAACATTGAAAGAAAAGAATGAAGAGACTTCCACAAATAAAAGGATCCGTGATTAAGAAATCTGAGTCCTTGAAGAAAAAGGGTGGGAGGGCGGAAAACAAAGGCAACTTGGGGACGGATGAAACGGACACCGTTGAGAAAAACTTAGAATTTATCTTGCGGATGTTGAAATGATCGGATCCACTTAAAGAGAAACACGCCGGTTGGAAAAGAATTAACATGACGACCTCGATGATCAAGAAGGATTAGTATTCACATAGCAATATGAGAACACCGTTTAAGCAAGGTATGGATCAACACTTGACTTCGAAGCAACTCGAATACCACAAATAAAATAAAACAAAGGATTGGCTTGCAGAAATAAGCCGGAACAAATACATATGATAGACATTTACCCAATCTCATATCATGCATCTGTCGGAAAGATATTCTAGGAGCTACTTGAATTCCCACCTATAAACTCCCGAAACTTTCTGGTTATGCAACCTGGTGTTGGGGATACAGGGGACACAAAATATATCACCCAAACTAACAATACCTAGATCCAGCTGTATCCATCCTTCAACACATAACCAAGAAAACTCCGGAAATCGTGTACCTCAACCTTCGAAAAGCATCTGTTATACGAGCTATGGCAATACTCCCGAACTCCCCAGTACTGGGTGGCGTCGAGGTTATCTCACCAACAACTGCATAAAAGAGATTTTCGATGTCGGTAAAACTCAGGTATTCCAGAACTGCAACGATAAAATTATGACGACAACACCTCGGAGGTCAACTCCCCGGGACACTTCCACAACCCCTAAATGTCAGGAGGCACCAAGAACAATGTTCTCATCACAAGACTATCGTAACGATCCCAAGATACCCGCGTGATCCTAAAAAAATTCGTGAAATTTGAGGAGAGGAAAGACAAAACATCTACGTCGGGGGGCCTCACCAGAGCGACGAAGGGACTGAGGAGTAGAAAGAATCCTACTCTCCGATATATATAATCCTAAGACTCAAAAAAAAATTCTAGACTCAACAACATCCAACAAACAAGTGGGCTCCTACGGTCGGTCGAGGCTCTGATTACCAACTTGTCACGCCCAAGATGCGAACCTATCCTAAAGGAACTCGAAGGTCCCACCAAGGATAGAAGCGCATCTTGAAGACGCTTTTGCAAGGTGGATATCATTACATCAACATTACATAATAGTGGGGATACATCCAAGACATACAATGTCACATGAATACAACAATACATCAATACAAGAACAACATCCGACTACGGATGAAACATAAACAGTAAACTCAAACAATATCCACCCCGCTAGCCTGCATCGCCGACCGAACCTATCCCCGATCAAGAAGAAGCAGTATGAGAACTCCAAAACAAGCAAACATCGCTCTCACGTCATGATCATCGCACAACCTGTACCTACAACTGTTGTGGTAGTAATTTGTGAGCCACGAGGACTCAGCAATCCCATTACCATGGGTATCAAGACTAGCAAAGCTTAATGGGAAAGGAAGGGGTAAAGTGGTGATGTTGCAGCAGCGGCTAAGCATATATGGTGGCTAACATACGCAAATGAGAGCGAGAAGAGAAACAAAGTAACGGTCGTCAACTAATAATGATCAAGAAGTGATCCGAACTCCTACTTACGCCGAGACATAACCCAGAAACCGTGTTCTCCTCTCGATCAACCCCGAAAAGAGACACTCACGGTTACGCACACGGTTGGTGTATTTTAGAAGAGTTTACTTCAAGTTTAGTACAACCGGATATTAACAAATTCCCATCTACCACATAACCGCGGACACGGCTCTCGAAAGTTTATACCCTGCAGGGGTGTCCCAACTTAGCCCATGATAAGCTCCCGCGATCAACGAAGGATATACCTTCTCCCCGGGAAGACCCGGCCGCCTCGGAATCCTGCTACAAGACATTTCGACAAGAATAAAACAAGACCAGCAAGACCGCCCGATGCTACCGACAATCCCGATAGGAGCTGCACATATCTCGCTCTCGTGGCAACACCAGATGAGACAAAGCTACTAGTAAAACCAAGCCTCGAAGTTTCCCGTGCAGGTGGCCTCATGGTGTTTCGGTTCGAACCGAGCACTTAGAGAAGCAATCGCCCGGGGGCTAAAATAAAGATGACCCTCGGGTTGGCCGACCCAAGGGAAAGGGTATAGGTGGTGGTGAGGCAAATGGTAAAACCAAGGTTGGGCCTTGCTTGGAGGAGTTTTATTCAGAGCGAATAACCGTCAAGGGGGTCCCATAAATCACCCAACCGCGTTAGGGACGCAAAATCCGGGAACATAATACCGATATGACGGAAACTAGGGCGGCAAGAGTGGAACAAAACACTGCATAAGGCCGAGCCTTCCACCCTTTACCAAGTATATAGATGCATTAATAATATAAGAGATATTGTGATATCCCAACAAAATCCTGTCCACCATGGAGCAATCTTCAACTTCACCTGCAACTAGCAACGCTATAAGAGGGCTGAGCAAAGCGGTAACATAGCCAAGCAACGGTTTGCTAGGAAGGGTGCAAAGGTTAGAGGCTGACATGGCAAATTGGGAGGCTTGAGCAGAAAGTGGTAGGTAACGCAGCATAGCGATAGAACGAAGCAACTAGCATAGCAATGATAGTAATGAGATCCAAGGTGATGGTCATCTTGCCTGAAATCCCGCAAGGAAGAAGAACGAGTCCATTGAAGAAGATGAACGGGAGTAGTCGAACGAATCCTCACAATCGCAACATTACCGGAACCGAGAAGCAACACCGGAAAGAAACAAACAACATGGTAAACGCGCAAGCATAATCATGGCATGATGCTCAACCCAGTATGATGCATGTCCGGTTTAAATGAGGCATGACATGGCAAAGTGCAACAAACAACACTACAAATTAAATGGAGCTCAATATGCAACGAGTTGCTTATTGACGAAACACCACTTTCAAGTTATTTAGTTTGCTCTCGTTTAGGAACAAGACAAGATTAAATGTTTGTTAACATGGCAAGAGGTGAATCATAATTAAGCTAACTATTTAGGCAAATTTAAATGAGGCCGGAACAACAAACAACAATTCCGGAAAATCCTCATGTGCATATTTTAGATTTGGTACTGTTCTGCTATAAATCATATTTTAGTGTTGTTAAACAGCAAAATAAAGTATACCATGTTAAACTAGGCATTATTACACCCCATTTACATATAAAGAACATTTAAAACCGAGCTACTGTTATTTAGTTATGAAATAAGTCATTTTAACATGGCATTTATGCAAATTAAAGCAAACAGCAAGTTAAACATTTAAAACATGGATGAAAGTGCCATATTATGAAACTAGATGAAAAACTAAGCATCTTGCATATATAAATCATTTTAATCCGATGCACGGTTTGTGAGTTATTAGATGCATGAACATAAGGGTATTTCTGCAAAACTGTAATACTCTGGATAATTAGGAAATTCGCAGAACCCAAAAAAACATATATGGGCCGAATCTGGTTGAACTGCTGGGCTAACAGAGAGGAGGGCTTTGGTCGCTCACCCATGGGCTATGGCTCGGTTTGCAGAGGAGACCAGATTGGGGGGCTAGGCCTTGCGCGGCGTAGGAGAGCGGCTGGTCCGAAGCAGAGGAGGCCCAGGCACGTGGACAAAGCAGGGGCGCGGTCAACGGGATCGAGTGGGGTGCAGGCGCGGGGGAACTTGGCGCCGGTCGTCGTTGTACAGGAAGCAGCGGCTGCGACAGGGAATGGCGAGGCAGGGGGCGCCGGCTGGCGATGCACTGGTGGCGCTGGAGGCGGCCGGAGGAAGCGGATCCGGCGGCGAGGTAGCAGGTCGCCGCGACGGGCTGCCGCCAAGGGGATCGAGGCGGCGTGGTGCGGATCCGGTGCGTAAGTGGCGGAGGCGGCCGACGAACTCCATGGCGGGCCGGTTCACAAAGTAAAACGGCGCGGGATTAGAGGGAGAGAATCAGGGAAACGGGGTGAGGAGGAGGAGAGGCACGGCCCTGGGACCTGGCGTCTATGGCGGAGGAGCTCGGATGGTGGCATCCATAGCGGCGAACAGAGGAGACTTGGACGAGCGGGACGGCAACGGAGCGCGAGGAAGCAGGGGCTCGCGAGGGAGATGGCTGCTGCTGGCGCTGGGGCGACGAGGAGGAGGCCGCAGGCGACGGCGAGGAGGCGCTCGAGGTCGGAGGCGCACGGTCACGGGGATGGATCGAGGAGCTCGGCTCCTGGACGAAGGGAGGTTGGAGAGGAAGGGCACGGGGGACCCTAGTGCTCCGGTGGCTTGTGGTCGAGACGAAGCAGAGGCAGATGAGGAAGGTTGCCTCGATCCAGATCGGATCGAGCGCTGCGAAAGGTTGCGGGTGGCTCGGCGCTGGATGGGTGTGCGGTGGAGGCTGAGAGTGGAGGCGCTGGGTTGGGGCGTTGGGTATCCCGAGGAAGATGCGGCGGCTGCGGCGCGAGGGACAAATGTCCTAGATTTTTAGGGTTAGACCTCGTGTATATATAGCAGGTGGGTTTTGGTTTAGGGGCATTTGGTCCCTCCGATTTTAATCGGACGGCTGAGAAAAATATAGGTTAGGACGTCCAAATAAGAAAACGGAGATGTTTTATAGACGTTAGGGGATGATCCGGACCCAATGGTGACGCATGTACTGGTCGGGTTCGGGGAAGATTTCGGACGCACGAAAGAGGGGGTCGGAGAGAGGTTAGGTGGTTTGGCAAGAGGGAACCGAAAACACGGTTGATCTCGAAAGGGTCAACGAATGCAACATAGAGTGAAGCGAGGAGCGGCAACTACGCGCGGATGCAAGTTTTAAAAACAATGACGGCAACGAGTGCTGTTGCAATGTGAATGATGCCATGAGATGAGATGCATGACATGAACAAAATGCAAAACAAAATACAAAGACCCAACCACGAAGGAAATATCATATCGCATCTCCGGAAAAGGCAAGAGTTAGAGTTACGAATATGGAAAGTTGCATCCGGGGCGTTACAGTAAGCGGAGAGGCTGACAGCTGGGTCCATGGCTGCACGCAAGGAAGTGCCTCCTTATTACGCGCAAAGTAATGATTCCTCCACCTGATACCTCGGACCTACCGAAAGGGCCTTTGTATTTCGCAAAAAAAATGTTTCCCCCCTGACAGCTGGAATGCAACGGCTTTATCTTCGGACGAAAGGAACTACCTTCTTACCCCCTAACAGCTGGGACCCACCAAGTTGAAGCAAACGTAGCGTTATCTGTCCGGCCGTGAACGTGTACGTACATAGCGATCGATCGGTGTCTCTGCAGCGATGTACCGTGGCCGAGTAAGGAGCGGCACGTATTGAAGTAGAGGCGCCGACGTAGCATGTCCGCAGTACCGTCTATATCTTGTACACGTATGTACGGCCATGCTGCAACATAGTAAATACGGCTACGTACGTACATACAGGCGGGGTCTCTAACGCGTACAACGACTAATCATGTTCAGTGGAAGCCAACCGGCTGGGTCGGAACGGAGAAATTGCGTCGTGTTCATGGGGAGGCAACGGAATGGGTCGTGTTCATCAGGAGGCAACGGAATACGTTGTGTTCATCGGGATCCAACCGGCTTGGACGGAACAGCCGATCGGAACGAGGCCTGGTGAACCGCAGAACGGAGGAAACGGCCTTGTGTTCGACCGGCCACGGTTGAAACAGGATCCTGTTCATCGGGAGAGGTCTGGCGTACCACAAAACGGAGGAAACAGACTTCTCTTGGACCTCTACGGTCCAAACAGGGTCCTGTTGATCAGGAGGGGTGTGGCGTACCGCAAAACGGAGGAAACGGACTTGTGTTGGAGCGCTACGGTCGAAATGGGGGTCCTGTTCATCGGGAGGGTGTGGCGTACCGCAAAACGGGACTCCACGGGATACTATTCATCTCCACCGTCGACTGCCTCCATGGGCTACTGATCATCCACCGTCGACCTCCTCCAGCCTCCAGCTGCGACTGTTCATCCACGGGCTCCTTGTTGACGTCTGTTTTTGGCAAGATACAAATTGCAATGAAGATGGTCTCGAGTGAACGGGCTTTCAGCATGAAAAGATTCACATCACCGAGTGGAACAACTTTGATGTTTCGGTTATATTCATTCGACATTATCTTACGGACCGAAACTATACTCCGAGTGGCATAATTCAATGTTCCGAGTGATTTTTGGCCAATCACGCCTTCAAGATGACCTCGGATGAAGTAGCACACTAAAGGAATTGTCTTCGTCTCGTCGAAGCAATCAATTTTGATATATAAATCATGTCAATCCGAGTTTGTATGCAAAAGTTACAATCAATACAGACCAGCCCTATCAAAGACCAAAATATTACGCTCGACACCAGACACATGTTGATGAGTGTCTGATACAATGCGTGAGCAATTCGGCCTTCTGGACGGCCTTGAATGGAAAAACCTTCAACATGAAAAAGTTTCGTCTCGTCGAGCCGATTGATTTTCATATAAAATTTGTCTCAATCTGAGGTCATCTGCAACCTGGAGAGGCAAATCAAGATCAGGCTGTCTTTTCAGTCGGGAAATCCGAGTGGAAAGTTTTACCATCCGAGTGAAAACCTACCGATCGAGTAAAAGGTCGAGTGAAAACCTACGGATCGAGTAAAAGGTCGTGAAAACCTACCGATCGAGTAAAAGGTCGAGTGAAAACCTACCGATCGAGTAAAAGGTCGAGTGAAAACTTATCGATCGAGTAAAAGATTGTCTTCCGACTGAAAATGTGGTCATCATCCGAGTGAAATATTGTCTTCCGAGTGAAAATATAGTCATCCGAGTGAAAGACGCTAATATCCGAGTGGATGAGCTCAAATCCGAGTAAAACTGAACATGTGCCCAAAAGTTTATCAAGATGATCTCGGATGGAGAAGTGTTCAATACGGAAGTTAAAGCGTATCGTAAAAACGGTGAAATTTGGTTTTGGAGTCATCATCATCAGAGACAGCATATGGCATGCAAATTCACTACGAGACTCGGATAATCCAGTCTGCTGCAAGAACGAATCCGACTGGAACGTAAAGATGGCTTCGTGGAGTATTCAAGATGGCCTTATTTGGAAAAGTGTTCAACATGAGAATTGTTCGTCACGTCGAGGCGCACAAATTTGGTATTTTAATCTTCCCAATCGGAGGTCATATGCAAATTCCATGGCCTGCGCAAGGAGCAGGACAGAAGTTTGGACCAGATTCGAGCTAAATCGAGTTGGAGTAAAACTAGGACTCTAGGACGTGAATTGATATAATTTTCTTCTAAGGAAAGCCTAGATGAATCCTTTACTTGTACGGGAAGTCCAGCCGCCTCTTATATATGTTGGGGGTGACGGCCGATTGAACAACACCAATCGAACCAATCAATCTATTACACTTCTGTGTTCATCTATCTTTATCCCCTACCCTTGTATCTTTCTTTCTCGTTCTTTGTTCGTTCTTCGCGTTGGAGGGCAGCGATCCACGAGGCTCTAGGGCGAGCGAATCGACCTAGGGTAGCCCATAGCCGCCGCACCGACGGGTCCCTCCCGGGGTGTGGGGTTTTCGGTTCGCAAAAGCGCCCGTCCGATCGCCTTGGCGATCGCGCTGTCGGTCGGGTCTCCTTCGACGTCACCTGCGGTGCATCACCCTCAAGGCCGAGGGTACACGTGACGTGTTCGTGTGTCAACACACTTTTGTTGACTCACCGGGACGAAGCTTTGAACAATCTCCAGCCTGTTCTTGCTACGAGGAGAGCGTCATCAAGCGGCTGCAATCTACAACGGTAACATGTATCATCAATCTCCTTACGTAGATGCAAATAGTCATTATGTTGATGTTGCTAGATCTTTCAATGGACATGTCATGTCGGCTAGCCCTAACGAGCAAAGGCCGACTAGTTATTCCATTGGAGAAACTTGGAATTTACAGAACCGTGACATGCAAATTATGAATCTGAACTTTCGTGCATCGGCAACACCTTTCAATATGCCGATGAATAACACGATTTGTTCGAGTGATCAATATATGGCACCTCATGTGCAGGAGGGCATCTCACAGTTTTATCCATCGGCAAATCAACTCGCAATATGCGGGTTTATCCCCAAACATGCCGATGAATGAGGCAATCGGCCATGCTTCCATTAGCTATTTGGCCAGTTATCCTCAGTCATCATATGATACACCTCATGATATTAATTGTTCAGCATCATATGCAACTAAAAGTATTCATGACTCGGCTCACTTTTATGGCCGAGTGGATGGAGATTCTACAGGAGTGTATGTGTCTAATATTGCAGGAGATGAGGTGACTTTGGCTGCGTTAAAAATCTTAGCGCAAAATAAGAAGATTACCGCTCTTTGCCTTGAGCAACATGATAAAGGTTTGGTTCCTGATTATGAGGCAATAAAAGCTAGGGTTTTAAAAGAAGACGAAGTGTTGCCAATTGATCAAATTGGCGTGAGAAAATATTCAACAACAAAGGCAATACATCTTCACCTATCATTGCAGAATGTTATACACCCCTATACAATTGCAAAGTTTCGGCAACATCAATTCATTGCCGAAAGATCATAAAAGTATTGGGGGGCAAGCCAATCCAAGTAGGGCTGAGTTTAAAGAAAAATATGTGGCCCAAGTGGACAAGATCAAGCCAAAGCTCACAGGGAATAGCGTCAATGAATTTACTACGCCAACTCTTGACGAATTACCAGCAGAATATCGACATGCTTATGAAGCACTCAAGAAGAAGCGTGGAGTGGAATATTTGCAAGAATATGTCAAGTCCCTTCCTCTATGCAGCAACTGTGTTGGCCCCTTGGCGATGTTGTGGCAAGATAAAACAGAAGCTTTTCAAGCCGAACAACAAAAAAGGATTCACTCGGCTAATACGGTTGATTCGGTTGAAACC
The DNA here is from genome assembly GCA_021605145.1 of Aegilops bicornis. NCBI lineage: Eukaryota > Viridiplantae > Streptophyta > Magnoliopsida > Poales > Poaceae > Aegilops > Aegilops bicornis. The sequence continues at coordinate 347,183,688 of CM038670.1, forward strand.
GAGTCAAATATGACTAAGTCGTCTACAACCATGTAAAATGGTTCCTTTAAAGACAAGACAATGGTGGATTCGGTTGAAACCAGATTGAGCACCGGGAGGGCTAAGGTCGAGTGCGTAGAGTCAATATCGAGTGTGTCGAACCAACCGAGGGCATCGAGCCTGTTAAGGCCGAGTGCATCAAGTCAGCTAAGTACATTGAGTCATCGGAGTGCATCACTGGCTAATGTTGAGTGCATCGAGCCAGTTATTACCGAGTGTACCAAAACAGATGATGCAAGCTTCACCAAGCAGAGGAACAACAAACACAGCAAATTGGCTATGCTCGATTTTTCTAAATGCAGGGGAGCTTACATGTTGCCATATGAGTTTTGTGCTAAAGAAATTGATGAGCATCAAGAACAAAGTAATACGGCCGAACACAGTTTGGTTAAGATGAACATCAAGAAAAAGAACATGAGCCAAGCAAAGTTCAGCTGACAAAGAGCGTTCGAGTGGAATCCCTTTGGGTAATCCGAGTGACGAGGCACGAGATCCAGAAGAAGAAGATGAGGCGTTGGAGGATCATCTTGGGATGGAGCAAGACATTGTTCCACATATACGATCATCATATTCCACCAACCTTGTCGCAAAGGTACGTCTAGCAGATAATTTACTCGCTTTCCGATTCGGTCAAAAATATATCATTGATGCATCTACTAGCAAGTTCATAATTAACTTGGAAAGACCAATCGAGATGAGTAACTTGTTTGTTAGAAATAGTCTTGTCACTAATTATGCTAGTCAACATATTGTACCATTCATAGAGACTGCTAGTGATAGATTATCGCAACCAAAGCTTTTCCCATTATGCCGACTGAGAATTATGCTCATATGGGTAGCTTTGATTGTTTCATGCTTGGCTAACATTTGGTATCAAAGGAGACGTATATTCTGTAGTTACTTTGGTTGCAGAAACATAAAGCCAGGTCCAAAGTCCTCCGAGATAGCCGATTCAAGAGCATCGGGGAAGGAGGACGAAAATCAACGCATAGCCGAGTCAGATAGCGTTAAACCGGCACCACTCGGTTGTTTTGTTCCAGAGCCGGTATCACAATATCGGTTAATGGATGAGAAGCGTACCTTCAATCTGGGCATAGGTGATCACATCATCAGTACATCATCAAATAATCCTATTATTATAATTGATCACGATGTCGATGTTGGGGAACGTAGTAATTTCAAAAAATTTCCTACGCACACGCAAGGATCATGGTGATGCATAGCAACGAGAGGGGAGAGTGTATGTCCACGTACTCGTGAGACCGTGAAGCGGAAGCGTTATAACAACGCTGTTGATGTAGTCGACGCCTTCACGATCCGACCGATCCAAGTACCGAACGCACGGCACCTCCGAAGTTCTGCACATCGCTCAGCTCGATGACGATCCCGGACTCGATCCAGCAAAGTGTCGGGATGAGTTCCACAAGACGACGGGCGTGGGACGATGATGATGCTCCACCGACGCAGGGCTTCGCCTAAGCTCCGCTGACGATATGACTTCACCGGCGCAGGGCTTCGCTTAAGCTCCGCTGACGATATGACTTCACCGGGCGCAGGCTTCGCCTAAGCTCCGCGACGATATGACCGAAGTGGAATATGGTGGAGGGGGCACCGACACGGCTAAGGAACGATCCGTAGATCAACTTGTGTGTCCTAGGGTGCCCCCTGCCCCGAGATATAAAGGAGCAAGGAGGGGTGGCGGCCCAGGAGGAGGCGCACCAAGGGGGAGTCCTACTGCACCGGGAGTAGGATTCCCCTTTCCTAGTCCAACTAGGAAACCTTCCATGTAGTAGGAGTAGGAGAGAAGGAAAGGGAAGGGAAAAGGAGAAGGAAGGAAGGGGCGCCTCTTCCCTAGTCCAATTCGGACCAGACCAAGGGAAGGGTGCGGCCACCCTTGAGGCCCTTTTCCTTCTTTCCCGTATGGCCCAATAAGGCCCAATACGTATTCCCGTAACTCTCTGGTACTTCAAAAATACCCGAATGTCTCGGAACCTTTCCGAACTCCGAATATAGTCGTCCAATATATCGATCTTTACGCCTCGACCATTTCGAGACTCCTCGTCATGTCCCCGATCTCATCCGGGACTCCGAACTCCTTCGGTACATCAAAACTCATAAACTCATAATATAACTGTCATCGAAACCTTAAGCGTGCGGACCCTACGGGTTCGAGAACTATGTAGACATGATCGAGAACTATTCCTGGTCAATAACCAATAGCGGAACCTGGATGCCCATATTGGTTCCTACATATTCTACGAAGATCTTTATCGGTCAAACCGCATAACAACATACGTTGTTCCCTTTGTCATCGGTATGTTACTTGCCCGAGATTCGATCGTCGGTATCCAATACCTAGTTCAATCTCGTTACCGCAAGTCTCTTTACTCGTTCCGTAATACATCATCTCACAACTAACTCATTAGTTGCAATGCTTGCAAGGCTTATGTGATGTGTATTACCGAGAAGGCCCAGAGATACCTCTTCGACAATCGGAGTGACAAAACCTAATCTCAAATACGCCAACCCAACATGTACCTTTGGAGACACCTGTAGTACTCCTTTATAATCACCCGATTACGCCAGGACGCTTTGGTAGCACCAAAGTGTTCCTCCGTAAACGGAGTTGCATAATCTCATAGTTTCTGTAACATGTATAAGTCATGAAGAAAGCAATAGCAACATACTAAACGATCAAGTGCTAGGCTAACGGAATGGGTCATGTCAATCAGATCATTCTCCTAATGATGTGATCCCGTTAATCAAATGACAACTCATGTCTATGGTTAGGAAACATAACCATCTTTGATTAACGAGCTAGTCAAGTAGAGGCATACTAGTGACACTGCTTTGTCTATGTATTCACACATGTATTATGTTTCCGGTTAATACAATTCTAGCATGAATAATAAACATTTATCATGATATAAGGAAATAAATAATAACTTTATTATTGCCTCTAGGGCATATTTCCTTCGCCTCCCACTTGCACTAGAGTCAATAATCTAGATCACATCACTATGTGATTAACATCGATAGTTCACATCATCTTGTGATTAACACCCATAGTTCACATCGCTATGTGACCAAGACCCAAAGGGTTTACTAGATTCAGTAATCTAGTTCACATCGCTATGTGATTAACACCCAAAGAGTACTAAGGTGTGATCATGTTTTGCTTGTGAGATAATTTTAGTCAACGGGTCTGGCTATATTCAGAGCCGTAAGTATTTTGCAAATCTCTATGTCTACAATGCTCTGCACCGAGCTACTCTAGCTAATTGCTCCCACTTTCAATATGTATCTAGATCGAGACTTAGAGTCATCCAGATCGGTGTCAAAACTTGCATCGACGTAACCCTTTACGCATTTAACCTTTTGTCACTTCCATAATCGAGAAACATATCCTTATTCCACTAAGGATAATTTTGACCGCTGTCGATGATCTACTCCTAGATCACTATTGTACTCCCTTGCCAAACTCAGTGTAGGGTATACAATAAATCTGGTACACAGCATGGCAGACTTTATAGAACCTATGGCCAAGGCATAGGGAATGACTTTCATTCTCTTTCTATCTTCCGCCGTGGTCGGGTTTTGAGTCTTACTCAATTTCACACCTTGTAACACAGGCAAGAACTCTTTCTTTGACTGTTCCATTTTGAACTACTTCAAAATCTTGTCAAGGTATGTACTCATTGAAAAACTTATCAAGCGCCTTGATCTATCTCTATAGATCTTGATGCTCAATATGTAAGCAGCTTCACCGAGGTCTTTCTTTGAAAAACTCCTTTTAAACACTCCTTTATGCTTTGCAGAATAATTCTACATTATTTCCGATCTACAATATGTCATTCACATATACTTATCGTAAATATTGTAGTGCTCCCACTCACTTTCTAGTAAATACAGGGCTTCCTTTGCAAGTCTGTATAAACTATATGCTTTGATCAACTTATCAAAGCGTATATTCCAACTCCGAGATGCTTGCACCAGTCCATAGATGGATCGCTGGAGCTTGCACACTTTGTTAGCTCCCTTTGGATCGATAAAACCTTGGTTGCATCATATACAACTCTTCCTCCGTAAAACCCATTCAGGAATGCAGTTTTACATCCATTTGCCAAATTTCATAAATTGTGGCACTTGCTAACATGATTCGGACAGACTTAAGCATCGCTACAGATGAGAAAATCTCATTGTAGTTAACACCTTGAACTTGTCAAAAAACTTTTTGCGACAAGTCGAGCTTTGTAGATAGTAACACTACTATCAACGTCCGTCTTCCTCTTGAAGATCCATTTATTTTCTATTGCTTGCCGACCCTTGGGCAAGTCAACCAAAGTCCACACTTTGTTTTCATACATGGATCCCATCTCAGATTTCATGGCTTCTAGCCATTTAGCGGAATCTGGGCTCACCATCGCTTCTTCATAGTTCGTAGGTTCGTCATGATCTAGTAGCATGACTTCCGTAACAGGATTGCCGTACCACCACTGCAGTGCGGATCTCACTCTGGTTTACCTACGAGATTCGGTAGTGACTTGATCTGAAGTTACATGATCATCATCATTAGCTTCCTCACTAATTGGTGTAGGAATCATCGAACTGATTTCCGTTATGAAATACTTTCCAATTCGGGAGAAGGTACAAATTACCTTATCAAGCTCCACTTTCCTCCCACTCACTTCTTTCGAGAGAAACTCCTTCTCTAGAAAGGATCCATTTATAAGCAACGAATGTTTTGCCTTCGGATCTGTGATAGAAGGTATACCCAACAATTTCCTTTGGGTATTCTATGAAGACGCACTTCTCCGATTTGGGTTTGAGCTTATCAGGATGAAACTTTTCACATAAGCATCGCAGCCCCAAACTTTAAGAAACGACAACTTTGGTTTCTTGCTAAACCACAGTTCATATAGTGTCGTCTCAATGGATTTAGATGGTGCCCTATTTAACGTGAATGCAGCTGTCTCTAATGCATGATCCCAAAACGATATTGGTAAATCGGTAAGAAACATCATAGATTGTACTATATCCAATAAAGTACGGTTATGACGTTCGGACACACCATTATGATGTGGTGTTCGGTGGCATGAATTTGTGAAACTATTTCACATTGTTTTAATTGAAGACCAAACTCGTAACTCAAATATTTGTCTTCTGCGATCATATCGTAGAAACTTTTATTTTCTTGTTACGATGATTCTTCACTTCACTCTGAAATTCTTTGAACTTTTCAAATGTTTCAGACTTGTGTTTCATCAAGTAGATATACCCATATCTGCTCAAATCATCTTGTGAAGGTCAGCAAATAACGATACTTGCCACGAGCATCAACACTCATTGGATCGCATACATCGGTATGTATTATTTCCAATAAGTTAGTAGCTTGTTCCATTGTTCCGGAGAACGGAGTTTTAGTCATCTTGCCCAAAAGGCACGGTTCGCAAGCATCAAATGATTCATAATCAAGTGATTCCAAAAATCCATCAGCATGGAGTTTCTTCATGCGCTTTACACCAATATGACCTAAACGGCAATGCCACAAATAAGTTGCACTATCATTATTAACTTTGCATCTTTTGGTTTCAATAATATGAATATGTGTATCACTATGATCGAGATCCAATGAACTGCTTTCATTGGGTGTGTAAACATACAAGGTTTTATTCATGTAAATGTAACAACAATTTATTCTCTTACTTAAATGAATAACCGTATTGCAATAAACATGATCAAATCATATTTATGCTCAACACCAAATAACACTTATTTAGGTTCCACACTAATCCCGAAAGTATAGGGAGTGTGCGATGATGATCATATCAATCTTGGAACTACTTCCAACACTCATCGTCACTTCCCCTTCAACTAGTTTCGCTTCATTACGCAACTCCTGCTTCAAGTTACTACTCTTAGCAATCGAACCAAAGATCAAATACCGAGGGGTTGCTATGAACACTAGTAAAATACACATCAATAATCTGTATATCAAATATACCTTTGTTCACTTTGCCATCCTTCTTATCCGTCAAATACTTGGGGTAGTTCCGCTTCTAGTGACCAGTTCCATTGCAGCAAAAGCACTTAGTCTCAGGCTTAGGTCCAGACTTGGGCTTCTTCACTCGAGCAACAACTTGCTTGCCGCTTTCTTCTTGAAGTTCCCCTTCTTCCTTTGCCCTTTTCCTTGAGACTAGTGGTCTTGTCAATCATCAACACTTGATGCTCTTTCTTGATTTCTACCTTCGTCGATTTCAACATCACGAAGAGCTCGGGAATCGTTTTCGTCATCCCTTGCATACTATAGTTCATCACGAAGTTCTAGTAACTTAGTGATGGTGACTAGAGAATTCTGTCAATCACTGTCTTATCCGGAAGATTAACTCCCACTTGATTCAAGCGATTGAAGTACCCGGACAATCTGAGCACATGCTCACTAGTTGAGCGATTCTCCTCCATCTTTTAGCTTTAGAACTTTGTTGGAGACTTCATATCTCTCAACTCGGTATTTGCTGGAAATATTAACTTCAACTCTGGAACATCTCATATGGTCCATGACGTTCAAAACGCCTTTGAAGTCCCGATTCTAAGCCGTTAAGTATGGTGCACTAAACTATCAAGTAGTCATCATATTGAGCTAGCCAAACGCTCATAACGTGCGCATACCGCTCCTGCAATAGGTCTGTCACCTAGCGGTGCATTAAGGACATAATTCTTACAGGCAGCATTGAGGATAAACCTCAGATCGCGGATCCAATCCGCATCATTGCTACTAACATTTTTCAACACAATTTTCTCTAGGAACATATGAAAATAAACATATGAAAGCAACAACGCGAGCTATTGATCTACAACATAATTTGCAAAATACTACCAGGACTAAGTTCATGATAAATTTAAGTTCAATTAATCATATTACTTAAGAACTCCCACTTAGACAGACATCTCTCTAGTCATCTAAGTGATCACGTGATCCAAATCAACTAAACCATAACCGATCATCACGTGAGATGGAGTAGTTTTCAATGGTGAACATCACTATGTTGATCATATCTACTATATGATTCACGCCGACCTTTCAGCCTCCGTGTTCGAGGCCATATCTGCATATGCTAGGCTCGTCAAGTTTAACTCGAGTATTCTGCGTGTGCAAAACTGGCTTGCACCCGTTGTAGATGGACGAGAGCTTATCACACCCGATCATCACGTGGTGTCTCGGCACGACGAACTTTGGCAACGGTCCATACTGTGGAGAACACTACTTGATAATTTTAATGAGAGATCATCTTAAAATGCTACCGTCAATCAAAGCAAAATAAGATGCATAAAGGATAAACATCACATGCAATCAATATAAGTGATATGATATGGCCATCATCATCTTGTGCTTGTGATCTCCATCTCCGAAGCAATCGCCATGATCACCATCGTCACCGGGCGCCGACACCTTGATCTCCATCGTAGCATCGTTGTCGTACGCCATCTATTGATTCTACGACTTTCGCTAACGCTTAGTGATAAAGTAAAGCAATTACTGTGCTTTTTCATTTAATACAATAAAGCGACAACCATATGGCTCTCGCCATTGCCGATAACTCGGTTACAAAACATGATCATCTCATACAATAAAATATAGCATCACGTCTTGACCATATCACATCACAACATGCCATGCAAAAACAAGTTAGACGTCCTCTACTTTGTTGTTGCAAGTTTTACGTGGCTGCTACGGGCTGAGCAAGAACCGTTCTTACCTACGCATTAAAACCACAACGATACTTCGTCAAATAGACTCCGTTTTAACCTTCTCAAGGACCGGGCGTAGCCACACTCGGTTCAACTAAAGTGAGAGAGACAGACACCCGCCAGCCACCTTTAAGCACGAGTGCTCAGAACGGTGAAACCAGTCTCGCGTAAGCTGCACGCGTAATGTCGGTCCGGGCCGCTTCATCTCACAATACCGCTGAACCAAAGTATGACATGCTGGTAGGCAGTATGACTTGTATCGCCCACAACTCACTTGTGTTCTACTCGTGCATATAACATCAACGCATAAAACCAGGCTCGGATGCCACTGTTGGGGAACGTAGTAATTTCAAAAAATTTCCTACGCACACGCAAGGATCATGGTGATGCATAGCAACGAGAGGGGAGAGTGTATGTCCACGTACCCTCGTAGACCGTAAGCGGAAGCGTTATAACAACGCGGTTGATGTAGTCAGACGCGTCTTCACGATCCGACCGATCCAAGTACCAAATGTACGGCACCTCCGAAGTTCTGCACATCGCTCAGCTCGATGACGATCCCGGACTCCGATCCGGCAAAGTGTCGGGATGAGTTCCACAAGACGACGGGCAGGATGATGATGATGCTCCACCGACGCAGGGCTTCGCCTAAGCTCCGCGACGATATGACTTCACCGGTAGAGGGCTTCGCCTAAGCTCATGACGATATGACTTCACGGCGCAGGGCTTTCCTAAGCTCCGCTGACGATATGACCGAAGTGGAATATGGTGGAGGGGGCACACGCACACGGCTAAGGAACGATCCGTAGATCAACTTGTGTGTCCTAGGGTGCCCCCTGCCTCAGATATAAAGGAGCAAGGGAGGGGTGGCCGGCCTGGGAGGAGGCGCACCAGGGGAGTCCTACTCCCACCGGGAGTAGGATTCCCCTTTCCTAGTCCAACTAGGAAACCTTCCATGTAGTAGGAGTAGGAGAGAAGGAAAGGGAAGGGAAAAGGAGAAGGAAGGAAGGGGCGCCCTTCCCTAGTCCACCCGGACCAGACCAAGGGAAGGGTGCGGCCACCCTTGAGGCCCTTTTCCTTCTTTCCCGTATGGCCCAATAAGGCCCAATACGTATTCCCGTAACTCTCCGGTACTCGAAAAATACCCGAATGTCTCGGAACCTTTCCGAACTCCGAATATAGTCGTCCAATATATCGATCTTTACGTCTCGACCATTTCGAGACTCCTCGTCATGTCCCCGATCTCATCCGGGACTCGAACTCCTTCGGTACATCAAAACTCATAAACTCATAATATAAGCATCATCGAAACCTTAAGCGTGCGGACCCTACGGGTTCGAGAACTATGTAGACATGACCGAGAACTATTCTTGGTCAATAACCAATAGCGGAACCTGGATGCCCATATTGGTTCCTACATATTCTACGAAGATCTTTATCGGTCAAACCGCATAACAACATACGTTGTTCCCTTTGTCATCGGTATGTTACTTGCCCGAGATTCGATCGTCGGTATCCAATACCTAGTTCAATCTCGTTATCGGCAAGTCTCTTTACTCGTTCCGTAATACATCATCTCACAACTAACTCATTAGTTGCAATGCTTGCAAGGCTTATGTGATGTGTATTACCGAGAAGGCCCAGAGATACCTCTCCGACAATCGGAGTGACAAAACCTAATCTCGAAATACGCCAACCCAACATGTACCTTTGGAGACACCTGTAGTACTCCTTTATAATCACCCGATTACGTTGTGACGTTTGGTAGCACCAAAGTGTTCCTCCGTAAACGGAGTTGCATAATCTCATAGTTACAGGAACATGTATAAGTCATGAAGAAAGCAATAGCAACATACTAAACGATCAAGTGCTAGGCTAACGGAATGGGTCATGTCAATCAGATCATTCTCCTAATGATGTGATCCCGTTAATCAAATGACAACTCATGTCTATGGTTAGGAAACATAACCATCTTTGATTAACGAGCTAGTCAAGTAGAGGCATACTAGTGACACTCTGTTTGTCTATGTATTCACACATGTATTATGTTTCCGGTTAATACAATTCTAGCATGAATAATAAACATTTATCATGATATAAGGAAATAAATAATAACTTTATTATTGCCTCTAGGGCATATTTCCTTCAGTCGAGCTATCAAGACAAGAACAAATGCAATGTTCGTTTGAACAGAATGACAAAGACAACAATGTGATTCATCAAGCCACACAATCAGCTTACACGGGGCGATTGGTGCTCGTTGAGGCACAAGCATACGGCCAGTCGACTCAGATTGGTCTTGATGGAGATCAAGCATTGACTCGGCTACCTCAACCCGACTCATCCAAAGACGTATGTATACGCTTAATGATGATGGGATCAAATCTTCAAGTGAGGTAATCATTCAAAAGTGCATCAGCAATAATATTGAAGACATGAATTCCATCAAAGTTATGACTGGCACATCTAGTACTGGGGGGCAACAAGAAAATTCAAAGACCGATGCACACAAAACCAAAGAAAGCAAAGGCCGTGGTAAGCACAAATGCAAAAAGATGAAAGTCACTTCGGCGGTTGTTGGAAAAATATCAGAAGATAAGTGAGGAGAAGAATGCTTATCGGCCGAGTGAAGAAAAAACATCGAAGTCACCCCCAAGGCATAAATCTGAAGACTGGGATTGGCATAGGAAGACGTTGAGCAAACAGACTCCATATCTTCCTTTTGGGCAGCCAATAGCAATGTCGTGGATGCCTCCCTACGCTCATGTAAACCCATATCCATCATGGGGCAGGTATGATGCAAGGGCACATTATCCATCTTATTTTAGATCATCTCGCCAACATTATGCAGCTCCAAAAGGATCAACATTTGATGAACAATCATACGTCAAAGACCGTTTCAATCATAAGGAATCGGTCCGGAGCTCAAGGAACAAGAAAGAGGTGGTCAAGCAAGTGTACCAGGTAAAGAAAGATGGTCGTAAGTGTGCTACTTCAGATTTGTTCTCAAATAACAAAGAGCCAAATAAAGTATTGACATTGGCTACAAAAGGCAACAAGGCAAGTCAATCAAGTGCCAAATCTGAGGGGAAGAAGTTGAGAGTGCGCAAGGCCAAAAAAAGTTGGCATTGGTTGAAACAGAATCACAGCCGAGGTGTCCACTCGGCTTAGCGCATTGGCAAGAGAAGGAATTACAAAAACTTAGTGCACATGAGCTGAGAAAGAGGAACATGGCCTGGGTTCCTAAGGGAAATCCTCGAGTTAAGAGCGGCATCACATCTCCTGTTGCGAAGCCAGCAGAAATAAGGGAGTACAAGTGTAAGGCCCGTAGGCGAGGACGACAATTTTCATATAGGAGACTCCAGGAGGCGTCTCATCCATATTCTTCAATCGTACCATCAAAATCAATGCTACGGAATTTATCCTCAGCCGAAACATCTGACTTATTTCAACTATACACACTTTGGTGGACGGACTCCCGAGCACTTTTGAGATAAGAACGCATGGACGATATTTGCATATCGCCCTCAGAATTCATTGTGTTGGCAAACCCGGCATCTGGCTAACGGTGTTCACCATGGTTGATTTTTTACTCCCGTAGCCGATGCTCAGTGTTTGCCAATACTGGCGAGGCCGACTTAATTATTGAGTCGACCACTAATCAAGGTTCTAGTGCATAAAAGAGCCCCGACTCCAAATGTTATTTATTTGCAGGGTCCAAGTCAGGAAACAGACATTGTTCGGCGGAGGCTTGATAGTGTACTTTGATAACGAGTTGAGTCGCCGAACAGTTGACGGTATTCCTTTGAGGTGCATGGTCATAATCGTTTGGCAATCGTCTTCGTTAAAGGGTTCTAATATTGCCAGGGAAGGCCTGGACAAGTGCAAGGTCCGGATTGACATAAGAAACTTACGTGGAAGCATTTGTGACATCCAATTGTTGTTTTCAGAAAACTATTGTCCAAGAGGCTCTACCGAAGAAGCAACAAACATGAGCATATGGATGATTAAAATTATCATACTCAACATGCACAGCCGATGGAGTGTTGACATCGTGCTTAAACATTACCCTAGGCAAGGTATTTTACGCATCGCAAGCTCGCCGTAAAACAGGGGCATGTGTTGACGCCTGTTTTTGGCAAGATACAAATTGCAATGAAGATGGTCTCGAGTGAACGGGCTTCCAGCATGAAAAGATTCACATCACCGAGTGGAACAACTTTGATGTTTCGGTTATATTCATTCGGCATTATCTTACGGACCGAAACTATACTCCGAGTGGCATAATTCAATGTTCCGAGTGATTTTTGGACAATCACGCCCTCAAGATGACCTCGGATGAAGTATCACACTAAAGGAATTGTCTTCGTCTCGTCGAAGCAATCAATTTTGATATATAAATCATGTCAATCCGAGTTTGTATGCAAAAGTTACAATCAATACAGACCAGCCCTACCAAAGACCAAAATATTACACTCGACACGAGACACATGTTTATGAGTGTCTGATACAATGGTGAGCAATTCGGCCTTCTGGACGGCCTTGAATGGAAAAACCTTCAACATGAAAAAGTTTGGTCTCGTCGAGCCGATTGATTTTCATATAAAACTTGTCTCAATCCGAGGTCATATGCAACCTGGAGAGGCAAATCAAGATCAGGCTGTCTTTTCAGTCGGGAAATCCGAGTGGAAAGTTTTACCATCCGAAAGTGAAAACCTACCGATCGAGTAAAAGGTCGAGTGAAAACCTACGGATCGAGTAAAAGGTCGTGAAAACCTACCGATCGAGTAAAAGGTCGAGTGAAAACCTACCGATCGAGTAAAAGGTCGAGTGAAAACTTATCGATCGAGTAAAAAATTGTCTTCCGACTGAAAATGTGGTCATCATCCGAGTGAAATATTGTCTTCCGAGTGAACATATAGTCATCCGAGTGAAAGACTCTAATATCCGAGTGGATGAGCTCAAATCCGAGTAAAACTGAACATGTGCCCAAAAGTTTATCAAGATGATCTCGGATGGAGAAGTGTTCAATACGGAAGTTGTGCGTATCGTAAAAACGGTGAAATTTGGTTTTGGAGTCATCATCATCAGAGACAGCATATGGCATGCAAATTCACTACGAGACTCGGATAATCCAGTCTGCTGCAAGAACGAATCCGACCGAACGTAAAGCTGGCTTCGTGGAGTATTCAAGATGGCCTTATTTGGAAAAGTGTTCAACATGAGAATTGTTCGTCACGTCGAGGTGCACAAATTTGGTATTTTAATCTTCCCAATCGGAGGTCATATGCAAATTCCATGGCCTGCGCCAGGAGCAGGACAGAAGTTTGGACCAGATTCGAGCTGAATCGAGTTGGAGTAAAACTAGGACTCTAGGACATGAATTGATATAATTTTCTTCTAAGGAAAGCCTAGATGAATCCTTTACTTGTACGGGAAGTCCAGCCGCCTCTTATATATGTTGGGGGTGACGGCCGATTGAACAACACCAATTGAACCAATCAATCTATTACACTTCTGTGTTCATCTATCTTTATCTCCTACCCTTGTATCTTTCTTTCTCGTTCTTCGTTCGTTCTTCGCGTTGGAGGGCAGCGATCCATGAGGCTCTAGGGGCGAGCGAATCGACCTAGAGCAGCCCATAGCCTCCGCGCGCCCTGACGGGGTCCCTCCCAGGCGTGCGGGGTTTCGGGTCTGCAAAAGCGCCCGTCGACTGTCTTGCGTATCGCGCTGTCGGTCGGGTCTCCTTCGACGTCAGCTGCGGTGCATCACCCCCGGCGTCGAGGGTACACGTGACGTGTTCGTGTGTCAACACTCCTGTTCATCCAGCCTCCACCGCTCCTCCACCGGCTACTGTTCAACCAGCCCTCTCCACGGGGTCCTGTTCAACCACCCCTCCACGGGCTACTATTCATCTAGCCCTCCACCGGCTACTGTTCAACCAGCCCTCCACGGGGTCCTGTTCATCCAGCCCTCCACCGGGTCCTGTTCATCCACCCCCAATCGGCTCGATCGGGGTCCCGTTCATCCAGCGGCAACGGCCTCTACTACCATGGGGTCATGTTCATCGAACCCCCCATCGGGAACTGTTCATCCAAACCCCCCCCCCCCAACAACACTCACTGTTCATCTAGAGGCAGCATCGACCGCTTGATTAGTAGCGATAGCGGCGAATCGCCGATCGGGTTCGATTAACAGCCATCGATAGATCGCCGGGTTCGAGAACGTGTAGCTGCGGTGCAATCGCCGGGTTCGATGGCGAACGCCTCGCTCGGGTTCAGTTAGAGCCCAATGCCTCACACCCACGCGCGTACGTGTACGAGAGGAACGCGCATCGCTCGGCCCCCGACCACCCACCGTAACAAGGAACTCCCCGATATTTTTCTTGCCCTCGCTTCTACCACGATTTTTTTCTGTCATGGACTACCCAAAGAATGTCATGCAGCTGCGTCTCCGGCCCGCCCAGGACGAAAAGCCCATTTTCTGTCATGATTTTTTGTCATAGAAGTAGGAGGCCACAACATCTACGATGATACCGGGTTTTGTCACAATTATCATCATAGAAGTGTCATAAGCATGACAGGAAAAAAATTCGTTCGGCCCAAAATGTCACGGATGTGTCTTTTTTTGTAGTGCTCGCGGTACATCTGGAGTGCGATCTCGAGCTCCAAGTTGGATATTTCATCAGAGATCACCAGCTCGAGGATGTGATAGCCATGTTCCTCTACTCCGCCCAGGTGGACACCTAGGCCAAGGAGGCGATCGAGCCTAGCAACCAGCGCATTGGCATCGAGGGGGCCGCAGAAAAGGCGAACGGTGCGACCCATACGAATGGCGCGGCGGGCATCCGGTGCAAGTACGGCACGGCCGACCTCTGGTGCAAGTATGGTGTAGAGGGCCTCTGCCCACTCCTGGCGAGGAATGGGGGTACTGATGGGACGTGTACCTTGCTGCGACGCCCTGTCGACAGCAGGCAAGCACCGACGGATCCGCTCTTACTGTGCGGCACGCCGCGCCTCTCGCTTTGCGGCGCTCCAATGGTCTCGTCATGCGGCGAGCCACAGCCTATCAGCATGGACGCGCCTAGCTTGCTCTACAGTGCGCCATCGATCATGTGGTGCGGCGAGTTGCAGCCTCTCGGTGCTAACATGCCTATCTTGATCCGCGGCGCTGAAGCACCATGCGCTAAGGGTCTGCTCAACCCTGGCGATGACGCGCATCATGACGTTGTCCATCGCTTGCCGGGGAGCGCATCGGCCTCGACGGGCCGTGGCGCCTTCTCGTTTTCCTCGTTGACGAGGTTGATGGAAGAGGCGGCGCTTTGGTGGGTTGGCATGCTTGGAAAAGGTTGATGTGCTACAGGCTGCGCTTGTTGCCTTCGTGCGTCACGCGCCGCCTAGGTTTATGCACAATATCGCTGGGTGGTGGGAAATCGGTGAGGAAATGGAGGGAAACGGTGGCGTGTTCATAAAATGCCATCAATTAATGGAAACTTAGCATAGAAGGAACATCGATCTAGCACAATAAGTAGATGATGATCAGATGATCGTTTATCCTAGTTAATTATGCATGTCATAGTTTACTTTGGTGTGTGGAAATGTCATGTGTGTACTAGCCACCTATGTAATTGGATGTTTGCCGCGTATTACACACATCTTGTTTATGTGAAACTTTTCTGTTCTCTTGGCTCAACACAAACAGTTTATCGCAATGAACCGTATGCCGTATATCACACACACCTTGATATGGTTGTTGTTTCTTTTGTGTTGCCTAATCACAAACATTTCATCCCAGTGAACAGTATGCCGTATATCACACACACCTTCATCTGCCTGCCCGTTTCTGTTGTTCTGCCTCATCACAAACAGTTCATCAGAGTGAATTGTATGTCGTATATCGCACATACCTTCATCTGGCTGCCCGTTTATTTTGTTCTGCCTCATCACAAACAGTTAATTGAACTGAATCGTATGCCCCGCATCGCACACGCAACTAAAATCTGAACCTTATTTGATGTATCCTTCATCACAAACGTTTTGCATCTTTTTTTACGGTTTTTTACATCACCATTTGCGATTAATGCATCGCACACAGTTTCGTCAAAGGGTCTCTGATCGTAGTGTCGCATTAGCAGCATCCTATAGTAGTGTAATGAAGATGTTGCATCCCATCTAAATACTTTCATTGAGTTGTGTGATATGCAAAACAAAAAAGATGTGGATAACGATATTGTTAAATTGAAGCTACTTCCGTTCTCACTACGAGATCATGCTAAAACTAGATTTTCATGTTTGCCTAAAAATAGTATTAATTCATGGAATAAGTGTAAAGATGCTTGTATTTCCAAGTATTTTCTTCCCGCTAAGATCATCTCCCTTAGGAAAGATATAATGAATTTTAAGCAATTTGATCATGAACATGTTGCATAATATCTGGAGAGGATGAAATTGATGGTAAGAAATTTCCCAACTCATGGTTTAAGTTTATGGATGATCATACAAAAAAAATTATGCCGGAGTGAATTTTGCATCTAGAGATCTTTTAGATTCCGCCACGGGAGGTACTTTTATGGAAATCACACTAGGAGTAGCTACTAAACTCGTAGATAATATCATGGAAAATTACTCTCAATGACATACCAAAAGATCTTCTACTAGTAAAAAAGTGCATGCGATTGAAGAAATTAATACTTTGAGTGGAAAGGTTGATGAACTTATGAAATTGATTGCTATTAAGAGTGCTCCTATTGATCCTAATGATATGCCTATTTCCACCATGATTGAGAATAATAATGAACCTATGGATGTGAATGTTGTTGGTAGGAACAATTTTGGTAATAACGCGTATAGAGGAAATTACAACCCTAGGCCTTTTCCTAGTAATCCCTCTAATAATTATGGTAATTCCTCCAACAATTCTTATGGAAATTATAATAAAATACCCTCTGATCTTGAGAACAATATTAAATATTTCATTCATTCTCAAAAGATTTTCAATGCTATGGTTGAAGAAAAATTGCTTAAGATTGATGATTTGGGTAGGAACGTTGATAGAATTTCTCATGAGATTGATTCTTTTAAGATTAGATCTATGCCACCCAAGATTAATATTAATGAATATCTGAAATTTACTAAAAAAAATTATTAATGAAAGTAGAGAGAGAACCGCTAGGATGCGTGCTAAGAGTGATTGGCTAGAAAAAGCTTGTTCTTCTAGCTTTTGGGATAATAATGATGTAGATATTAAAGTGATTGGTGTGACTCCTATTGAATCTAGATGCCCTATTATACTTGGTAGATCTTTCCTAAATAATGATGTAGATCTTAAAGTGATTGGTGTGACTCCTATTGAATCTAGATACCCAAAACATTATGTGATGTGCTAGGTCTCCACAAATTTGATAAATGTTCTTTGAATTTGCATCTAGTGGATTCCACTATTAAGAAACCTATGGGAAGGATTAATGATATTCTTATTGTTGCAAATAGGAATTATGTGCCAATAGATTTTATTGTGCTTGATATAGATTGCAATCCTAGATGCCCTATTATACTTGGTAGATCTTTCCTAAGAACGATTGGTGCAATTATTGATATGAAAGAAGTAAACATTAGATTTAAATTTCCGTTAAAGATGGGCATGGAACAGTTTCCAAGAAACAAAATTAAGTTACCATATGAATCTATTATTAGGTCTACTTATGGATTTAATATCAAAGATGACAATACCTAGATCTTTGCATTATGTCTAGCTAGGGGCATAAAACAATAGCGCTTGTTGGGTGGCAACCCAATTTTATTTTGTGTTTTTTGTGTTTTTGCTTATTTTTTCAATAAATAAAAATTATTACCTCTGTAGTAATTGTGTTTTAGTGTTTCAATCAGTGTTTGAGCCAAGACCTTTGGAATGGTTTGTGGTGATAGTTGATTTGATCTTGCTGAAAGACAGAAATTTTTGTGCTCATTGCCAGAATTTTAAAAAATCACAGAAACATGATTTTTATCTGAATTATTTACACAAGATTGATATATGAATTTCCTATATTTTCCTAATTTTTCAGAATTTTTGGAGTTATAGAAGTATATGAAATTTCTAGATTACTACAGACTTTTTCTGTTTTTGATAGATTTTGTTTTGTTTGTGTTGTTTGCTTATTTTGATAAATCTATGGGTAGTATCGGGGGATATGAACCATGGAGAAGTTGGAATACAGTAGATATAACGTAAATATAAATTTAGAATGAGTTCACAACAATACCTAAAGTGGTGATTTATTTTATACTAACGGATCTCATGAGTTTTCTATTGAGTTTTCTGTTGTGTAGTTTTCAAGTATTGGGTAAAGATTTGATGAACTATGGAATAAAGAGTGGCAAAAGCCTAAGCTTGGGGATGCCCAAGGCACCCCAAGGTAGTATTCAAGAACAACCAAGCATTTAAGCTTGGGGATGCCCCGGATGGCATCCCCTCTTTCGTCTTCAATCCATCGGTAGATTTACTTGAGGCTATATTTTTATTCACCACATGATATGTGTTTAGCTTGGAGCGTCTTGTATGATATGAGTTTTTGCTTTTTAGTTTGCCACAATCATCCTTGACGTACACACCTATTGAGAGAGACATGCTTTAATTGTGAATTTATTAGAATACTCTATGTGCTTCACTTATATCTTTTGAGCTAGGTAGTTGCTCTAGTGCTTCACTTATATCTCTTTAGAGCACGACGGTGGTTTTATTTTGTGGAAATTGATGAACTCTTATGTTTCACTTATATTATTTGGAGAGTCTTAAAATAGCATGGTAATTTTCTTAGGTTATGAATTTAGTCCTAATATGATGGGCATCCAAGATGGATATAATAAAAACTTTCATAAAGAGCATTGAATATATGAGAAGTTTGATTCCTTGCATTTGTTTTGAGATATAATGATGGTGATATTAGAGTCATGCTAGAGAGTAATTTTGGATTGGTAGAAATACTTGTGTTAAAGTTTGTGATTCTGAAGCATGCACGTATGGTGAATCGTTATGTGATGAAGTCGGAGCACGATTTATTTTTTGATTGTCTTCCTTATGAGTGGCGCTCGGGGACGAGCGATGGTCTTTTCCTACCAATCTATCCCCCTAGGAACATGCGTATTAGTACTTTGCTTCGATGGCTAAGAAATTTTTGCAATAAGTACGTGAGTTCTTTATGACTAATGTTGAGTCCATGGCTTATATGCACTCTCACCCTTCCACCATTGCTAGCCTCTCTAGTACCACGTAACTTCTGTCGGTGCAATAAACCCACCATATACCCTTACTCAAAACAGCCACCATACCTACCTATTATGGCATTTCCATAGCCATTCCGAGATATATTGCCATGCAACTTCCACCGTTCCGTTTATTATGACATGCACCATCATTGTCATATTTGTTCTCGTATGCATGAGGCATTCATATAGTCATATCTTTGTTCTAGTATTGAGTTGTAATTCTTGAGTTGTAAGTAAATAAAGTTTGATGTTCATCATTATTAGAGCAT
This sequence comes from Aegilops bicornis, assembly GCA_021605145.1. NCBI lineage: Eukaryota > Viridiplantae > Streptophyta > Magnoliopsida > Poales > Poaceae > Aegilops > Aegilops bicornis. The sequence goes on from CM038670.1 coordinate 347,203,006, forward strand.
TGTCCCATGTGAGGAAAGGATGATGGAGGCTACGATTCTCCCTCAAGTCGAGATGAGGCTCCGGACTTAAAACAAGAAAGAGGCCAAAGAGCGCAAATAAAAAAAGAGGCCAAAGAGGAAAAAAACTAAAAATGAGAGAAAAAGAGATAAGGGACAATGTCACTATCCTTTTCCACACTTGTGCTTCAAAAATAGCACCATGTTCTTCATGATGGAGAGTCTCCTAGTTTCTCACTTCCATATACTAGTGGGAATTTTTCATTATGGAACTTGGCTTGTATATTCCAATGATGGGCTTCCTCAAATTGCCCTTGTTCTTGGTGAGCAAGCAAGTTGGATGCACACCCACTTAGTTTTCTTTTGAGCTTTCATACACTTATAGCTCTAGTGCATCTGTTGCATGGCAAACCCTACTCACTTGCATCGATATTGATTGATGGGCATCTCGATAGCCCATTAATTTGCCTAGTTGATGTGAGACTTTCTCCTTTTTTTGTCTTCTCCTCAGAACAACCTTCTATTCCACCTATAGTGCTATATCCATGGCTCACGCTCATGTATTGTGTGAAAGTAGAAAAAGCTTGAGAACATTAAAAGTATGAAACAATTGCTTGGCTTGTCATCGGGGTTGTGCATGATGAAATACTTTGTGTGATGAAGATGGAGCGTAGCCATACTATATGATTTTGTAGGGATAACTTTCTTTTAGCCATGGTATTTTGAGAAGACATAATTGCTCTACTTGTATGCTTGAAGTATTATTGTTTTTATGTAAATATTTAACTTTTGTTTTGAATCTTATGGATCTGAATATTCATGTCATAGTAAGAAGAATTGCATTGATAAATATGTTAGGTAGCATTCCACATCAAAAATTCTATTTTTATCATTTACCTACTCGAGGACAAGCAGGAATTAATCTTAGGGATGCTTGATACGTCTCCAATGTATCTATATTTTTTGATTGTTCCATTCAATTATATTATCTGTTTTGGATGTTTTATACGGATTATTATGCTATTGTATATTATTTTGGGGACTAACTTATTAACCTAGTGCCCAGTTTCTGTTTTTCCTTGTTTTTGACTTTTACAGAAAAGGAATATCGAATGGAGTCCAAACAGAATAAAACTTTATGATGATTTTTCTTGGACTAGAAGTAACACACGGAACTTGGAGAGGAGGCCAAAAGACCTATGAGGCGGCCACATGCCGCGGGGGCGCGCCCCATGGGGGGCTGATGTCTACTACACAACCTTCTTCTTATAGACGTTGTTGGGCCTCCAAGTGCAGAGGTTTGTAGGACAGTAGCAAATTTCCCTCAAGTGGATGACCTAAGGTTTATCAATCCGTGGGAGGCGTAGGATGAATATGGTCTCTCTCAAGCAACCCTGCAACCAAATAACCAAGAGTCTCTTGTGTCCCCAACACACCCAATACAATGGTAAATTGTATAGGTGCACTAGTTCGGCGAAGAGATGGTGATACAAGTGCAATATGGATGGTAGATATAGGGTTTTGTAATCTGAAAATATAAAAACAGCAAGGTAACTAATGATAAAAGTGAGCGTAAACGGTATTGCAATGTGTTGAAACAAGGCCTGTGGTTCATACTTTCACTAGTGCAAGTTCTGTCAACAATAATAACATAACTGGATCATATAACTATCCCTCAACATGCAACAAAGAGTCACTCCAAAGTCACTAATAGCGGAGAACAAACGAAGAGATTATGGTAGGGTACGAAACCACCTCAAAGTTATCATTTCTGATCGATCTATTCAAGAGTCCGTAGTAAAATAACATGAAGCTATTCTTTCCGTTCGATCTATCATAGAGTTCGTACTAGAATAACACCTTAAGATACAAATCAACCAAAACCCTAATGTCACCTAGATACTCCAATGTCACCTCAAGTATCCGTGGGTATGATTATACGATATGCATCACACAATCTCAGATTCAACTATTCAAACCAACACAAAGTACTTTAAAGAGTGCCCCAAAGTTTCTACCGGAGAGTCAAGACGAAAACGTGTGCCAACCCCTATGCATAAGTTCACAATGTTACGGAACCCGCAAGTTGATCACCAAACATACATCAAGTATATCACGTGAATATCCCATTGTCACCATAGATAAGCACATGCAAGACATACATCAAGTGTTCTCAAATCCTTAAAGACTCAATCCGATAAGATAACTTCAAAGGGAAAACTTAATCCATTACAAGAGAGTAGAGGGGGAGAAACATAATAAGATCCAACTATAATAGCAAAGTTCGCGATACATCAAGATCGTGCTGAATCAAGAACACGAGAGAGAGAGAGAGAGAGATCAAACACATAGCTACTGGTACATACCCTCAGCCCCGAGGGTGAACTACTCCCTCCTCATCATGGAGAGCGCCGGGATGATGAAGATGGCCACCGGAGAGGGATCCCCCCTCTGGCAGGTTGCCGGAATAGGGTCCTGATTGGTTTTTGGTGGCTACAGAGGCTTGCAGCGGCGGAACTCCCGATCTATCCTGCTCTTTGATGTTTTTAGGGTATATGGATATATATATAGGCGAAAGAAGTCGGTCAGGGGAGCCACGAGGGGCCCACGAGGGTGGGGCGCCAGGGGCAGGCGCCTCCTGCCTCGTGGCCACTCCGAAGCTTCCCTGACTTCAACTCCAAGTCTCCTGGATCACGTTCGTTCCAAAAATCACGCTCTCGAAGGTTTCATTCCGTTTGGACTCCGTTTGATATTCCTTTTCTGTGAAACAATGAAACAAGGGAAAAAACAGAAAGTAGAACTGGGCTCTGGGAGGTTAGTCCCAAAAGTAATATAAAAGTACATAGTAAAGCCCATTAAACATCCAAGATGGATAATATAATAGCATGAATACTTCATAAATTATAGATATGTTGGAGACGTATCAGCATCCCCAAGCTTAATTCCTGCTCGTCCTCGAGTAGGTAAATGATAAAAGAAATAATTTATGAAGTGTGAATGCTAGCAGGTGCATAAGTTTGATCAATGATAATTTCAATCACCTTTTCTAGCATCATTATATGTCATAACAGTAGCTCAACTCATAGAACTTTTCATGATCAAGTAACAAGCTATTCACATGTTAAAGTATAGATCATAAACTTTCTTGAAAACTAACAAACCGTGTTATTAGTCATTAAACAATTACAATTCATCTTATTTTCAGGAAGAGTATATGTCAGAGCTTTGATTTAGAAAATCCCACATACTCAACTATCATATAGTCTTCCATGATTGCTAACACTCACGCGATATTTATGGGTTCAAAGTTTCAATCAGACACAGAGAAAGATAGGGGCTTATAGATTCGCCTCCCAACCTTCTACCTCAAGGGTAATGTCAACAATAATAGTTCATGAGGCCTTACATCCAATTGGATATATATATCAGAATCTTTCTGACACAATGTGCTTGTCAAAGGATAAAATGTAAAAAGGAAAGGTGAAGATCACCATGACTCTTGCACAAGAATAAAAGATAGGCCCTTCGTAGAGGGAAGCAGAGGTTGCCATGCGCTTTTATAGTTGGATGCAAAAAATCTTAATGCGAGGGAACGTCACTTTATTTTGCCACTTGTGATAGGTACCTTTATTATGCAGTCAAACGCTTTTATTGCTTCCATATCACAAGATCGTATAAAGCTTATTTTCTCCACACTAAAAGATCATACATATTTAGAGAGCAATTTTTATTGCATGCACCGATGACAACTTACTTGAAGGATCTTACTCAATCCATAGGTAGGTATGGCGGACTCTCATGGCAATACTGGTTTAAGGGATGTTTGGAAGCACAAGTAGTATCTCTACTTGGTGCGAAGAATTTGGCTAGCATGAGGGGGAAAGGCAAGCTCAACGTGTTGGATGATCCATGACAATATACTTTATTTCGGAAATAAGAAAACATAACCCATTACGTTGTCTTCCTTGTCCAACATCAACCTTTTAGCATGTCATATTTTAATGAGTGCTCACAATTACAAAAGATGTCCAAGATAGTATATTTATATGTGAAATCTCTCTTTCCTCAATATTCTTTCATGAATTGTTCAAGTGACCAATACAATGTTTGCTAACTTTCAATAAATTTACCACCTCTACTTATTATATGTGAAGTAATTACTCCCATGGGATAAGCATATGAAACATATATAATTTCAGATTTATGATATTCAATTCATTCAACCATTTACTCATATGATATAAGTGAAGCACACGAGTAAATGACAAACTACTCCAAAAAGATATAAGTGGAGATCAATGAGTAGAAGACTCTCTAACATTTAATAATTTCATATCTTGGTATTTTATTCAAACAGCAAGCAAAACAAAATAAAATGACATCTAATAATAGCAAACATCATGTGAAGAAGCAAAAACTTAGGATCAACCGATACTAACAGATAGTTGTCGAAGAAGAAAGGTGGGATGCCAACCTGGGCATCCCCAAGCTTAGATGCTTGAGACTTCTTGAAATATTATCTTGGGATGCCTTGGGCATCCCCAAGCTTGAACTTTTGTGTCTCCTTAATTCCTCTCATATCATGGTCTCCCTAAATCTCAAAAGCTTCATCCACACAAAACTCAACAAGGACTCGTGAGATAAGTTAGTATAAACCAATGCAAAAACCTTATTATTATTCAACATTGCATAATAAATGCCTCTGCATATTTAATACTCATATCCTCAAATAGAATCATTGAACAAGCAAACATATGCAAACAATGCAAACATAACAGCAATCTGCCAAAACAAGACAAATCAGAAGAATGCAAGAATCATCATACTTCCCTAACTCCAAACATTATGAAATTCTACCACACTGTATAAAATTTATCAGAGATTATTATGCAAAAAGTTTCAACATTTTATCATATTCTGGCTTTTCTAAGGAATTTTTGCAACAGCGATAAACTTTCTGTTTTGAAACAGCAATATGTATACTTGCAAAATAAGCATGGTAAAGTCTATCCTTGACATTTTTATTAAAAATAGAGATGCAAAACATTATTCTAAATAAAAGCAATCAAATACTAAAAAAATAAAATGACTCTCCAAGCAAAACACATATCATGTGGTGAATAAAAATATAGCTCCAAGTAAAGTTACCGATGAACGAAGACGAAAGAGGGGATGCGATCCGGGGCATCCCCAAGCTTAGGCTCTTGGTTTTCCTTGAATATTACCTTGGGGTGGCTTGTGCGTCCCCAAGCTTAGGCTCTTTCCACTCCTTATTCCATAGTCCATCGTATCTTTACCCAAAACTTGAAAACTTCACAACACAAAACTTAACAAAAAACTCGTAAGCTCCGTTAGTATAAGAAAATAAAACCACCACTTAGGTACTGTTGTGAACTCACTCTAAATTCTTTTATTTTTTTTATTTTTTTTGCATGGTAATACGTGTCTCATTCACATCATAAAGATCAAATTACAAGTCACGTAAAGACCGACATGACAAAACTGAAAAGATAGCAGAACATTGCTAAGCTTGACACCAACGTCCGTCACTTGCCTCTCGCACCACCACAAAGAGCCACCAAAGAAAAAAATGACGGATCACCTCCTCACCCGAGCTCGACCCAGCTCCATCACTGATATGCAGCTTTGCGGACCTCCAAGGTGGCTCACCAAAGATGAAGCCATTGTCGTTGAACGAATCAGACCGGGGCAACACCCTGGACACGCTATCGAACTCCAGATCTGAGACCCCACAACGACTAAGACGCCGAAGTAGGAAACCATACCTGCCATCCATCAACCACGAACCCAACACACGTTCTGTCTTCCAGATGTCGTCGATGCAGATCACAATCTGCATCTGCTCCTGAACTACCTCCCAAGCTCCGCGCCGACGCTGGGGCAGACGTCGTCGCAATGGCGGAGCCCGAGGACACAAGTCCACCACAAGGATGCCGTCGCCGCCACGATATCCCCGCTTGAACAGACTGGTTCCCAAATCCATCACCGAGCAAAGAGACGATCGCCTCGCCCGAGAAAAACCTGGAGCTTCTTTATTCAGCATCGCCGTCGCCGCCGTCGAAGCCAAGACGTCGGACGATCTAAAAACTCACTCTAAATTAATATTGGTGTAATATCTACTGTATTCCAACTTCTCTATGGTTCATACCCTCCGATACTACTCATAGATTCATCAAAATAAGCAAACAACACATAGAAAACAGAATCTGTCAAAAACAGAACAGTCTGTAGTAATCTGTATCAAACGTATACTTCTGGAACTCCAAAAATTCTGAAATAAATTGGTGAACGTGAGGAATTTGTCTATTAATCTTCTTCAAAAAGAATCAACTTAAAAACACTCTTCTGTAAAAAAATTACAGCTAATCTCGTGAGCACAAAGTTTCTGTTTTTTACAGCAAGATCACATTAACTTTCACCCAAGTCTTCCCAAAGGTTCTACTTGGCACTTTATTGAAACAAAAGCTATAAAACATTATTACTACAGTAGCTTAACCATGTGGACACACAAAAACAGTAGGGGTAAATATTGGGTTGTATCCCAACAAGCGTTTTTCTTTAATGCCTTTCTAGCTAGGCATGATGATTTCAATGATGCTCACATAAAAGATAAGAATTGAAACATAAAGAGAGCATCATGAAGAATATGACTAGAACATTTAAGTCTAACCCACTTCCTGTGCATAGGGATTTTGTGAGAAAATAATTTATGGGAGCAAGAATCAATTAGCATAGGAAGGTAAAACAAGCATAACTTCAAGATTTTCAACACATAGAGAGGAAACTTGGTATTATTGCAATTCCTACAAGCATATGTTCCTCCCTCACAATAATTTTCAGTAGCATCATGAATGAATTCAACAATATAACCATCACATAAAGCATTATTTTCATGATGCACAAGAATATAAATTTTACTACTCTCCACATAAGCAAATTTCTTCTCATGAATAATAGTGGGAGCAAACTCAACAAAATAACTATCATGTAATTGAAAATTAAGATCAAGATGACAAGTTTCATGGTTATCATTATTCTTTATAGCATATGTGTCATCACAATAATCATCATAGATAGGAGGCATGCTTTCATCATAATAAATTTGCTCATCAAAACTTGGGGGACTAAACATATCATCTTCATCAAACATAGCATCCCCAAGCTTGTGGCTTTGCATATCAGTAGCATCATGGGTATTCAAAGAATTCATACTAACAACATTGCAATCATGCCCATCATTCAAAGATTTAGCGCCAAACATTTTAATGCATTCTTCCTCTAGCAATTGAGCACAATTATCGGAATCCTTATTTTCACGGAAGACATTAAAAAGATGAAGCATATGAGGCATCCTCAATTCCATTTTTTGTAGTTTTCTTTTATAGACTAAACTAGTGATAAAACAAGAAACAAAAAGATTCTATTGCAAGATCTAAAGATATACCTTCAAGCACTCACCTCCCCGGCAACGGCGCCAGAAAAGAGCTTGATGTCTACTACACAGCCTTCTTCTTGTAGACGTTGTTGGGCCTCCGAGTGCAGAGGTTTGTAGGACAGTAGAAAATTTCCATCAAGTGGATGACCTAAGGTTTATCAATCCGTGGGAGGCGTAGGATGAAGATGGTCTCTCTCAAGCAACCCTGCAACCAAATAACAAAGAGTCTCTTGTGTCCCCAACACACCCAATACAATGGTAAATTGTATAGGTGCACTAGTTCGGCAAAGAGATGGTGATACAAGTGCAATATGGATGGTAGATATAGGTTTTTGTAATCTGAAAATATAAAAACAGCAAGGTAACTAATGATAAAAGTGAGTGTAAACAGTATTGCAATGTGTTGAAACAAGGCCTAGGGTTCATACTTTCACTAGTGCAAGTTCTCTCAACAATAATAACATAACTGGATCATATAAATATCCCTCAACATGCAACAAAGAGTCACTCCAAAGTCACTAATAGCGGAGAACAAACGAAGAGATTACGGTAGGGTACGAAACCACCTCAAAGTTATCCTTTCTGATCGATCTATTCAAGAGTCCGTAGTAAAATAACATGAAGCTATTCTTTCCGTTCGATCTATCATAGAGTTCATACTAGAATAACACCTTAAGATACAAATCAACCAAAACCCTAATGTCACCTAGATACTCAAATGTCACCTCACGTATCCGTGGGTATGATTATACGATATGCATCACACAATCTCAGATTCAACTATTCAAACCAACACAAAGTCCTTCAAAGAGTGCCCCAAAGTTTCTACTGGAGAGTCAAGACGAAAACGTGTGCCAACCCCTTTGCATAAGTTCAGAATGTTACGGAACCCACAAGTTGATCACCAAAACATACATCAAGTAGATCACGTGAATATCCCATTGTCACCACAGATAAGCACATGCAAGACATACATCAAGTGTTCTCAAATCCTTAAAGACTCAATCCGATAAGATAACTTCAAAGGGAAAACTCAATCCATTACAAGAGAGTAGAGGGGGACAAACATCATAAGATCCAACTATAATAGCAAAGCTCGCGATACATCAAGATCGTGCCGAATCAAGAACACGAGAGAGAGAGAGAGAGAGAGAGAGAGAGAGATCAAACACATAGCTGCTGGTACATACCCTCAGCCCCGAGGGTGAACTACTCCCTCCTCGTCATGGAGAGCACCGGGATGATGAAGATGGCCACCGGAGAGGGATCCCCCCTCCGGCAGGGTGCCGAAACAGGGTCCCGATTGGTTTTTGGTGGCTATAGAGGCTTGCGGCGGAGGAACTCCCAATCTATTCTGCTCTCTGATATTTTTAGGTTATATGGATATGTATAGGCGAAAGAAGTCGGTCAGGGGAGCCACGAGGGGCCCACGAGGGTGGGGGCGCGCCCAGGGGGCAGGCGCGCCTCCCTGCCTCGTGGCCACCTTGAAGCTTCCCTGACTTCAACTCCAAGTCTCCTGGATCACGTTCGTTCCAAAAATCACGCTCCCGAAGGTTTCATTGCGTTTGGACTCCATTTGATATTCCTTCTCTGCGAAACACTGAAACAAGGGAAAAAATAGAAACTGGCACTGGGCTCTGGGTTAATAGGTTAGTCCCAAAAGTAATATAAAAGTGCATAGTAAAGCCCATTAAACATCCAAGATGGATAATATAATAGCATGAATACTTCATAAATTATAGATACGTTGGAGACGTATCAAGGGCGGTCCCCTGGCTTGTGGGCTCCTCGTAGACCGTCCAGCCCTAATCTTTGCACTATAAATCCTCAAATATTCCCCTTACGTTGGAAGAGAGACCAAAAGTACTTTCCCGCCGCCGCAAGCTTCCGCTCCCGTGAGATCCCATCTTGGGGCCTTTTCCTGCATTCCCCGGAGGGGGATTTGATCACGGAGGGCCTCTACATCAACCTTGTTGCCCTTTAGATGATGCGTGAGTAGTTTACCACGGACCTAAGGGTCCATAGCTAGTAGCTAGATGGATTCTTCTCTCTCTTTGATCTTCAATACAATGTTCTCCTCGATGTTCTTGGAGATATAATCAATGTAATCTTATTTTGTGGTGCATTTCTTGAGATCCGATGAATTGTGGATTTATGATCAGATTATCTATGAATATTATGTGAGTCTTCTCTGAACTCTTTTATGCATGATTGAGATAGCTTTGTATTTCTCTCTGATCTATCGATTTGGTTTGGCCTACTAGATTGGTTTGTCTTGCAATGGGAGAGGTGCTTTGTGTTGGGTTAAGTCTTGTGGTGTCCTCACTCAGTGACAGTAGGGGTAGCGAGGCACGTATTGTATTGTTGCCAATAAGGATAAAAAGATAGGCTTTGTATCATATTGCTTGAGTTTATCCATCTACATCATGTCATCTTGCTTAAGACGTTACTCTGTTCTTATGAACTTAATACTCTAGATGCAGGAAGGAGTTGGTCGATATGTTGAGTAACAGTAGTAGTTGCGGGCAGGAGTCGGTCTAATTGTCACAGACGTGATGCCTATGTTCATGATCATTGCCTTAGATATCGTCATAACTTTGCACTTTTCTATCAATTGCTCAATAGTAATTTGTTTACCCACTGTATGCTTTATTCAAGAGATAAGCCTCTAGTGAAACCTATGGCCCCCGAGTCTATTTTCTATTATATATTTTCATATCCATAAAACCAAAAACCTAAAAATACCTTGCTGCAATTTATTATATTAATTTTATTTTTCCTTTTACTTATCTTTTATATTTATCTCTATTAGATCTCACTCTTGCAACTGACCGTGAAGGGATTGACAACCCCTTTTTCACGTTGAATGCAAGTGTTTGTTAGTTTGTGCAAGTGCATATATTGGGGACTTGCTTGTGCCTCCTACTAGATTGATACCTTGGTTCTTAACTGAGGGAAATACTTATCTCTACTTTGCTGCAGCACCCTTTCCTCTTCAAGGAAAAAATGAACGCAAGCTCAAGAAGTAGCACTCTCTCGTATATCTTTTGGCCTCCTCCCAAAGTTTTAGGGTCCCTTTTGGTCCATAAAATATTACCGTAAAGTATTATTGTGTTTGGACTTCGTTTGGTATTGATTTTCTAAAAAGTCAAAAACAAGCAAAAAATAGGAACTGGCACTGGCTTAATAGGTTAGTCCCAAAAAAATGATATAAAATAGCATATAAATGCATTTAAAACATCCAAGATTGATAATATAATAGCATGAAACAATCAAAAATTGTAGATATGTTTGAGACATATCAAGCATCCCCAAGCTTAATTCCTGCTTGTCCTCGAGTAGGTAAATGGTAAAAATAGAATTTTCGATGTGAAATGCTACCTAACATGTGTATCATGTAATCTCTTTGATGGTACAAATACTGAGAAACGATGAAGTAACAACATTAGCATAATAATATCCATGAATATAAGAAGCATAATAATAACTTTTTCAAAATATACAATCCTTAACGAATGTTATTCCCCCCTCATTTTATCATGTTAGCGTGGCATGACTTCGCCTTTCATCGCATAAATATAAATCATGAGCACCTGGGTCAAACTAGGCAATTGGATCATACTTCTAAAGCGCTTCAAAGATTTTCAACTCCCAGGCAATACATGAGTGTGAGCCATGGATATCGCACTAAGTGGAATAGGATGTGGTGGTAGGGATGAATAGGATAAGTCAAAATGGGAGAAAGTCTCGCATCAACTAGGTGGGTCAACGGGCTATGGCCCATCAATCAATATCAATGCGAGGAGTAGGGATCGGGATGCAACAGATGCACTAAGAGCTATAAGTGTACGAAAGCTCAACTAAAACTAAGTGGGTGTGCATCCACCTCGCTTTCTCATGAAGACGTCGGGAATTTGAGGAAGCCCATCATCGAAATATACAAGCCAAGTTCTATGATGAAAAATTCCCACTAGTATATGAAAGTGACAACTTAGGAGACTCTCTATATGAAGAACATGGTTCTACTCTGAAACACAAGTGTGGTAAAGGATAGTAATATTGCCCCTTCTCTCTTTTTCTCTCATTATTTTTGATGAGCTATTTTTGGCCTCTTTTTTTGTTCAGAGTCTCATCCCGACTTGTGGGGGAATCATAGTCTCCATCATCCTTTCCTCACTGGGACAATGCTCTAATAATGATGATCATCACACTTTTATTTAATTACAACTCAATATTACAACTCGATACTGGAACAATTATGACTATATAAATGCCTCTGGTAGTGTTCCAGGATGTGCAATGATCTAGCGTAACATGTATAGTAATGATGAATGGTGGCTGAGTAACAAATATCATGTCACTCTATGATCATGCAAAGTAATATGACAATGAACAAGTATGTCATGAAAACGGAAAGGTGGAAGTTGCATGCCAATATATATCGGAATGGCTATGGAAATGCCATAATAGGTAGGTATGGTGGCTGTTTTGAGGAATATATAAGGAGGCTTATGTGTGATAGAGCATATCATACCACTGGATTTGGATGCACCGGTGAAGTTTGCACCAACTCTCGAGGTGAGAAAGGGCAATGCACGGTACCAAAGAGACTAACAAATTGCAGAAAGATAGGAGTGTGTCCATGGAATCACATTAGTCATAAAGAACTCACATACTTATTGTGAAAGCCTATTAGCCCTCGAAGCAAAGTACTAATCGCATGCCCCTAGGGAGCAGGTTGGTAGGATTTAACCATCGCGCGCCCCCGATTATAACAGCACAAAGGATTTCATTTTAGACATAAAAATGCTCGGACCTCCCCACCATGCCATGACTAACACTTAGATGAGCAGTTAATAACAAGAGTTAATATTACGACATTAATATTATTGAACCATACATTACATATTTAGTGAACTACATGAAAGTTCTTATTATATCCTCCTTGAATACCTTATCATATCATAACTAATTTTATAACTTGTACATATTGCCAATTACTACCATAGACTATCAAAAAGATATAAGTGAAGTAGAGAGTGCAATCATTTCTATAAAATATAACCACCGCCATGCTCTAACAGATATAAGTGAAGCACTAGAGCAACTGCCTAGCTCAAAAGATATAAGCACATAGAGTATTCTAACAAATCATGATAAATGTGTGTATCTCTAAAGAAGCGTGTCCAGCAAATGATGATTGTGGCAAACTAAAAGCAAACAAAGCAAAACTATGGTACAAGACGCTCCAAGCAAAACTCATATCATGTGATGAATAAAAAATGTGGCTCCAAGTAACATACCGATAGATTGTAGATGAAAGAGGAGTTTCCATCCGGGGCATCCCCAAGCTTAGACGCTTGGATCTTCCTTGAATATTACCTTGGGGTGCCTTGGGCATCCCCAAGCTTAGGGTCTTGTCACTCCTTATTCCTTCATCTATCATGATCTCACCCAAAACTTGAAAACTTTAGCACACAAAACTCAACAGAAACATCATGAGATCCGATAGTATAATAAGCAAATCATAAAGTTTAGGTACTGTTATGAACCCATTCATATTTTAATCTTGCATAATACCTACTATATTCTAACTTCTCCATCACTTATACCCCTCGATATTATCCATAGCATCATCAAAACAAGCGAACCATGCAATAGAAAAAAGAATCTATATAAAACAGAACAGTCTCTAATGATCTGAAGATACCCTATACTTCTATAACTCCAAAATTCTAAAAATTTAGGACAACGTGGGAAATTTGTATATCAATCAGGTGTAAAAAAAATCAGAATTTTATCACGTTCTAGTGAATTATCAAAATTCTGGTACTGGAAGCAAAACATTTTTTTTCATAGAATCAAGTCAACTATCAACCAAATCATCCCAAAGGCTTTACTTGGCACAAACACTAATTACATAAAAACACAATCATAAAAGTAGCAATAATTGTGCAAACACGCAAAAATAGAAAGTAAAAGCAAAATTTTAAGATAACTATTGGGTTGCCTCCCAACAAGCGCAATTGTTTTACGCCCCTAGCTAGGCGTAAGGCATTGTTTCAAGTATTATCATCTTTTAAATTGATTCCATAGGTAGCCCTCATAATAGATTCCTATGGTGGTTTAATTATGTTTCTTGGGAAGTGTTCCATCCCTTTCTTTAATGGAAATTGAAACCTTATAGTTCCTTCATTCATATCAGCAATATCTCTTATGGTGAGTAGCAAAGACCTACCAAGTGTTATAGGACAAGAGGAATTGCATTCAATATCGAGCACAATGAGATCCTTGGGCACATAATTTCTATTAGCAATTATAAGCACATCATTTATTCTACCCACTGATTTCTTAAAAGTTGAATCCGCTAAATGCAAATTAAGGGAACATTCATTCATATCGGTGAAACCTAGCACGTCACATAAAGATTTTGGTATAGTAGAGATGTTAGCACCTAAATCACACAAAGCATTGCATTCATAATCGTTAATCTTAATTTTAATAGTATGTTCCCATTCATCATGAAACTTTCTAGGTATAGAAACATCCAATTCTAGCCTTTCATCATAAGCTTTTATCATAGCTTCTACAATATGTTTAGTGAAATATTTATTTTGTTCGTAAGCATTAGATGAATTTACCATGGATTGCAACAAGGAAACACATTCAATCAAAGAGCACTTATCATAATTAAAGTCCTTGTACTCCAAAGTAGTGGGCGCATCACTATTTAAATTCTTGACCTCTCCAAACCCACTTTTATCATTTTTATCATTAAGATCATCACCCTCTGAACAATTGGGACACCTTCTAGCTAAAGTTGGCTCATCTCCAATCCCTTTTTCATCAAGTTTTATATTACTAAAGAAGGTTTCAATAGGTGTCACACCAGTTATTTTAATATCCTCATCATGATTACGATAAAACCCGGTGGAATAGCTTTTTCTAGGAATTCTCACTTAGCTCTCAACCTAGCGGTTCTCTCTTTACTTTCGTTAATGGATACTTGTATAGATTTAGTACAATTGTTAATATCATGCTTAGGTGGCAAAGTTTTAACTTTAAGAGTTTCAAAATCATGAGAAAATATATCCATGTTTCTAGCCATATCATCAACTTTATGTAGTTTTCCTTCTACCATAGTACTAAAAATCTTTTGAGAACTAATAAATTCCTTAATGTGGTTCTCAAGATTAGTAGGTACACTATTATTTTTATTATTGTAGGAATTATTAGAGGAACTATCGGGATACGACATGGATTGAAATTACCTCTATAAGCATTGTTGTTGAAATTATTTCTAGTGACAAAATTCACATCAATAGCATCATTATTTTGCTCAATCGAAGTAGATAGAGACACATCATTAGGACCAACATGAGCATTTTTACTAGCAACCATATTCATGAGAGCATCCATTTTATCACTCAACGTAGTAATTTCTTCGACATAGTTTACCTTCTTACCAGTTGGAGCTCGTTCAGTGTGTCATTGAGAATAATTTGACATTAATATTATCAAGGAGTTTTGTAGATTCTCCTAATGTAATTTCCATAAATGTACCACCTTTAGCAGAGTCTAGAAGATTTCTAGAACAAAGTTTAGTCTCGCATAGAATTTTGTATTATCATCCATAAGCTTAAACCATGAGTGGGACAATTTCTAATCATTAATTTCATTCTCTCCCAAGATTGTGCAACATGTTCATGTTCAATTTTCTTAAAATTCATAATTTTATTTCTAAGAGAAATAAACTTCGCGGGAGGAAAATACTTGGAAATAAAAACATCCTTACACTTATCCCATGAATCAATACTATTGCGAGGTAAGGATGAAAACCAAGTTTTAGCACGATCTTGTAGCGAGAAAGGAAATAGTTTCAACTTAACAGTATCATTATTCATATCTTTTTTTCTTTTGCATATCACATAATTCAACGAAGGTATTAAGATGGGATGCAGCATCTTCATTAGGATTTCGGAAAAATGTTCTTTCATAACAAGATTTAGCAATGCAACATTAATATCACAAGACTACGCACTAGTGGCGGAGGAGCAATTGGAGTACTAATTAAATCATTATTTTTAGTATTTGAGAAGTCACACAACTTAGTATTTTCTTGAGACATGGTGACAAGCAAGCAAACTATCAAAGTAAAATATTTTTGGTATTTTTTAGAGAAGTGGAAGGAGATGAAAAAGAGAGGAAAATAAAAAGGAGAGCAACTAGATAATAGTTTGTGTGAAGGTAATTGATAGGATTTGATGACAGCTCCCCGGCAACGACGCCAGAAATTCTTCATGCTACTTGAAAACTGCGTTGGGATTTCCCCAAAGAGCAGGGGTGAAGCAGTATAGTAGAGATAAGTATTTCCCTCAGTGATAACTAAGGTTATTGAACCAATAGGAGCACCAACTAAATCCCTGTGAATAGCACCTACACAACACAGAAGCAAATACTTGCACCCAACGAGGACAAGAGGGTTGTCAATCCCCTTGAACTCGTCACTTGCAAGGATTAGATCTTATAGTGGTAGATGGATAAAGTTCAAAACAAAAAGAAAGTAAATGTAACACCCACGATGCGGCTATATCTCCCACGTGTCGAGGCACGACTTGGAGGCATAACCGCATTGTAGATTTGTCGCAAGGGTCATCTTCACACAATCCCATGTAATGAACAAGAATGGGATAAAGAGTTGGCTTACAATCGCCACTTCACACAATACATAAATTAAACATACATCATTCAGAGTACACACATAGTCCAACTACGGACAAATACAAATGAAAAGAAGATAACCCCAAATGCTAGATCCCCGATCGTCCCAACTGGGCTCCACTACTGATCAACAGGAAACAAAACATAATAACGACCAAGGTCCTCGTCAAGCTCCCACTTGAGCTCGGTTGCGTCACCTGCACTGGTATCAACGGCACCTGCAACTGTTTTGGTAGAATCTGTGAGTCACGAGGACTCAGCAATCTCACAACCCGCGAGATCAAGACTATTTAAGCTTATAGGAAGGATGGGGTAATGAGGTGGAGCTGCAGCAAGCACTAAGAAAATATGGTGGCTAACATACGCAAATAAGAGCGAGAAGAGAAGCAACGCAACGGTCGAGAACCTAGAAGTGATCAAGAAGTGATCCTGAAACTACTTACGTTCAAACATAACCCAAAACCGTGTTCACTTCCCGGACTCCGCCGAAAAGATACCATCACGGCTACACACGTGGTTGATGCATTTTAATTAAGTCAAGTGTTAAGTTCTCTACAACCGGACATTAACAAATTCCCATCTGCCACATAACCATGCACGGCTTTGAAAGATAATACCGCAGGGTGTCCCAACTTAGCCCATAACAAGCTCTAACGGTCAACGAAGGATATTCCTTCTCCGGAAAGACCCGATCACCCCTAATCCGGTTACAAGACATTTCGACAATGGTAAAACAAGACCAAAGAAGTCACCGATGTGCCGACAAATCCCGATAGGAGTCGCACGTATCTCGTTCTCAGGGCACACCGGATAGGTCAAGCTACGAGTAAAACCAGGCCTCGAGTTGCCCCGAGGTGGCCCCGCAGGCTGCCCGTTTCGGACCAACACTCAGAGGAGCTCTGACCCGGGGGGTTAAAATAAAGATGACCCTTGAGTCTGTAGAACCCAAGGGAAAGGTATAGGTGGTAGGTAGGCAAATGGTAAAACCAAGGTTGGGCCTTGCTGGAGGAGTTTTATTCAAAGCGAACTGTCAAGGGGTTCCCATAACACCCAACCGAGTAAGGAACGCAAAATCAAGGAACATAACACCCAGATGATTTTAAAACTAGGGCGGCAAGAGTGGAACAAAACACTAGGCATAAGGCCGAGCCTTCCACCCTTTACCAAGTATATAGATGCATTAAATAAATAAGAGATATTGTGATATCCCAACATATCCATGTTCCAACATGGAACCAACTTCATCTTCACCTACAACTAGCAACGCTATAAGAGGGGCTGAGCAAAAGCAGAATTTAGCCAAGCAACGTTTTGCTAGGAAAGGATGGTTAGAGGCATGACATGGCAATATGGGAGGCATGATATAGCAAGTGGTAGGTAGCGCGGCATAGCAATAGAGCGAACAACTAGCAAGCAAAGATAGAAGTGATTTTGAGGGTATGATCATCTTGCCTGAGATCCCGCTAGGAAGAAGAACGAGTCCATGAAGAATACAAACGGACGTAGTCGAACGAATACCCATATTCGCAACGATACCGAGAACTGTCGAGAGGAAGCGTAACCGGAAAGAAGGAAACATCATGGTAAACAACCATCACATAAACATTGCATGATGCACAATCAAGCATGATCCATGTCCGGTTTAAAAGCATGGCAAAGCAAAGTGCAACAAACAATACTACAAGTTAAGTGGAGCTCAATATGCAACAAATTGCATATTGACGGAACACCACATCAATTATTTAATTCTCTCTCGTTTATGTACCCCACAATATTAAATGTTGATTAACATGGCAAGAGGTGAAGCATAAGTAAACTACTATTTAGGCAAGTTTAAATGAGGCCGGAACAACAAACAACAATTCCGGAAAATCCTCATGCCCATATTTTGAATTAGCTATTGTTCTGCCCTAAACCATAATTTGGAGTTGTTAAACATAAAAATAAAGTGAACCAAGTTATTCTATGCATTTTTCTACCCCATTTACATATAAAGTTTATTTAAATCCGAGCTACGGTTATTTAGCTATGAAATAAATCGTTTTAGCATGGCATTTAAGCAAATTTAAACAAACAGCAAGTTAAACATGGATGAAAATAGCAGATTATGAAACTAGATGAAATCCTAAGCACTTTACATGTTGAAAACATTTTAATATGATGCATGGTTCGGGAATTATTATATGCATGATGTTGAGGGTTTTTCCAGAATCTGCAAACTCGGATAATAGCTAAAATCACAGGTGAAAAAAACACTATATGGGCCGAATCGAGATCCGCCCAGGCGCTGGGAGCTGCTCACATCGGGCCTCGAGGCCGGCTTACCGAGGAGAGGCGTACTGGCCTTGGCTTGGGGAAGCCGGGTTTGCTTCATCGGATCTCGTCCATTCGCGAGACGCCTCGCATTGATTCTTCCTCTAGAGGCGAGCTTGGTCGTGGAAGCAGACAGTTCGAGCGCCGGCGGGCGCGATGGACTCCACCGACACGGGAAGCGAGAGGAGGCCAAGGCGCCATGGCAGGGCGCGTCAGGTGGACTTGTCGATGCAGAAGACCACTGGCGTGGCGACTCTTGGGCGATGGCGGAGGGCAAGCGCTTCGGGTGTGTGCGTCTGAAGGAAGCGAGAGGTGCTTTCGGGGGCAGGTGCCTGGCGAAACCGGCCGGGGAAGATGTGATGCTTGACGTGGAACCGCGGCGCAGCCGGGTCCAAAGTGAAGGCGCGATGTGGTCAACGAGGCGCGGCAGAGAGGTTCGAGGCGGCAGCGGAAGGCGAATCTTGGCGCGAGTGACTCTGGCGACGCAACAACGCAGTAGAGGCGCAGGAAACGGCAAGGATGCGCGGATCCGGCCTAAGGTGAGCTCCGGTGGATCTGTGGCGAACCGTGGACTTGGACCTCAAGCGTCGGCGTCCATGGCGCTTAACCTGCTCGTGTCCCGTGAGGCAGAGAGGTAGAGAGGTGAGGCAAGGGAGAGAGCGACCTGTGATACAGAGAGGAGGAAACCCAAGGAAGGCGAGGGCGCGATGGGGGCTCGCCTGGGTGGCGTAGGGCGTCGGCAGGAGAAGCCTGGCCCCATGAAATGGGTGATTGGAGCGACGGGGAATCAAGGGAAGAGGGTGGAGTCAGTTGTTGGTTGGATCGGGAGGAGATCCCGAGGTGGAAGAGGACTGGCGGCGTCGGCGGCTAGGAAGATGGGAAAAGGCTCCTAATTGTTAGGGTTGGATCTCGTGTATATATAGCATGTGGGTTTAGTTAGGGGATATCTCGTCCCTACGATTATAATCGGATGGCTGAGAAAAATAGGTTAGGCAGACTAATTAAGAAAAACGAAGATGTTTTATAGATGTTTGGGGATGATCCGGACCCAACGGTAACGATAGCCCGGTTCGGGTTCGTGGAAGTTTCGGACACGGGCAAGGGGTCGATGCACTGTGCAAAGAGACTCCGGTTTAGGCAAGAGGGAAAACGAAGAACAAGGTTGGTCTCGAAACGGTCAACGGAAGCAAGGGGGGACGCGACAACTACGAGGGGATGCAAGTTTGAAAACAATGACGGCAACAGAGTGCCGATGCAATGCGAATGATGCGATGATGAATGCAACAAACAAATAAATAACAGAGCTGACACGCAAAATATGGAAGGCATCTGGAGCGCCGGTCTTGGGGCGCCACAACACTCCTCCACTTACAAGAGATCTCGTCCCGAGATCTAAGGATGGCGCCGGAGAGAAACGGAAGAGGAAGAGGTAAAACAAAGTTGCTTCTTTGACAAATGAGTGAAACCCACAAACCTTGAGAGGTTGAACAAATCGAAAGAAAGAATACAATGGAGGTGAGCGAGATTGCAAACACTCTGTTAGCAAAAAGGAACAAGGAACATTACGAGAACCTTGTAGGTTGAAAGACATGGAAATAAGAGCTTCAAGAACCAAAAGAATATGACCACACCCCAAGATAATGAGATAGCCAAGGAACAAGAATGACAGAATTTGGACAACACTTCCGTAGAAAAGAGAAGAAAACTTGGAAGAATAAACAATAGAGTTGAACGAAATTGAGAGCATTCAAGTAGAAAAGAGAAACAAGGAACACCATGTTAACGTTGGAGGTTGCAAAGCTATGAATGACGAGCACAATGGACAAGAAGGAATTGAAACCACTCTGGTTGAAACGAGATAAGAATGAATAAGAATGATATAATTTCGACAAAGACTGATCGTAAATGGAAGGAATTGAACATGAACTTGACAAGATGAGAGGGTACTTGATGAAATCAACAACACACCGCCTCCTAACTATTGAAAGAATGGCACAAGGGGTAAGAAAGATTTTGACAAAGACTCCGGTTGAGAAGGGGGCAAAACTTGATAAGATGAAAGAACTTGAATGAGAGCACAACACTCCGGTTAAATGGATAAGCAAGGAAAAGAACATGATCTTGACAAAACGAGACGATGGGTCGAAGAGAGCAACATCACAATGCCTCCGGAAGAAAAAATAGAAGATAGATCATTGGAATAAAGGAATGGAGAAGAAATGACAACTTCTACCACAATTTAATTTGGAAAGCATCCTTGAAAGAAGGTTAGAGCGGAATTGTTGGAAAACCAACAACAAAAGAATATGATCCTCGTGGGCTTATGGAGACATCTCAAAACTTGAGGTGAAATTCTGCCACTAACGAAAACAATTGCTAGCTTGAGAGCAACAAAGAGATGAAAACTTCTTCCACCAAGATGATAAAGAGATAACTTGGATCATTGATAAACACCATAATAGAAACATTCCTTAGGGAAGGCTTTAGGTGAAACATGACACAAGATAACTCCAACGAAGAGATTGATTGGTCGAAAAGATCTCTTGAACGAAGATAAAATGATGGATTTAATTATCTCATTCATGACAACTTGTGAATCATGAAACCCGAGGAGAAATTGCCAAGGATGACATAACACCATCTCAAAAGATAAGGTAGAAAGAATTGCACCTTGGAATGCAAGATGAAGAATACTTGAACTCCTCAAAACAAAACATGCGTTAAGCACCCTGTTTAATTTTGAGTAGCTTGGTGGATCATAACTCCGAGAGAAATCTTAACGAACAATTGAAGAATTAAAAGAATCCTTGACGAACCACCATGTAGAGTCTCCATGAAGGACTCCGGAAATAAAAGGATGATAGAAACAAAGAGAAGTTGAAAACACAAGGTGAAACCTTGCGATGATTTAGATGGAGCTTCGCGACAAGATAATGCGGAAAACTTGGAACTCCGGATAAGAAAAGATGAAAGATCTCGAACCAAGAATGTGACATGATGAACAACTCTGGAAAGAAGAAATTAATCACTTGGGTGAAACAAGAACGAGAATTATGTTATGCGTATCCTTCACCAATTTAGATTGATGACAAGCAACGGATTTGGCATACTACTTATTCTTCTTCAAAAGATTGAAGAGATATAGACAAACTTGAAAAAGTCTTCAACAAAGCACCGGTAAGATTTGGAGAACGAGAGCTGAAAGCTGGATTGAATAATTCTGAGATGATGGGCTCTGGATAATCAAACTGAAAAAACTCCTGAATTGCTCCGGATGGGTGGAAAGTATTCTCACAATCGAAAACAATTATGAGAGTGGCATGAAGCTAGAACCATGAAACTTCAAGAGAGTGGACCAAGATTTTAGGAGAAATCTCTACCTCGATCTTGAAATGTTGAGAATGATGACGAGAAACACCACCATGAATTGTTGAGGAACTCCGTAATGAAGAATAGAAAAGATTGACCGAACAATGAAAATAATTTGAAAGATCTTGGAGAAAGACATTTGACTGATGATAATTCATTCTTACGTCAAACTTTTAAATGAATTTGAGAATAGCTCCGGAAAAATTAGAAGAGTCAGGTAAGATCCTGGGAAAAGACCTGTGGGTTAGGGCCCACTCAAAAGAAACACCGTTGAACGATTTATAAGAGAGATTGGACCGGTTGACTTAAATAGCTTGAATGAGATAACATCCTCGAAATATCTTGAACGGATTAGGAATGGAAAACACGAATCTCCTGAGATATCTTTAGCATTCCGGAGCAAATGAATAGCGAGAGGTGAATGATTAAGTGGTGCACCAGCATGAGAAAACATTTGAAATGAGGAAAAGGATATGATCGACGAAGCTTGAATTGAATCCACCGGAGAAGAAAAGAGAGCGAAGAATGATAAACTTGAAGCTCCGTTAGTATCTTCCTGAGAACCACCGGATAAGAACATTGACAAAAAAGAATGGAGAGACTTCCCATCAATAAAAAGGATACTTGGTTAAGAAATCTTAGTCCCTGAAGAAAAAGGGGTGGGAGGGTGGGGAAAACAAAGACAACTTGGGACGGATGAAGCAAACACCGTTGCAAAGAACTGAGAATTGATCTCGCGAATGTTGAAATGATCGGATCCACTAGAAAAAGAGCACGTGGGTTGGAAAAGAATTGGCATGACAATCTCGATGATCAAGAAGGATTGGTATTCACATAGAAGTATGAGAACACCGCTTAGGAAAGGTATGGAATCAACACTTGACTTCGAAGCAACTTGAATACCACAAACCAAAACAAAACAAAGGATTTGCTTAGGAAATAAGCCGGAAACAAACATATGATAGATCCCATATCGTATCATGTGTCCTGCATTGGAAAGATAATCTAGGAGCTACTTGAATTCCCACTTATAAACTCCCGAAACTTTCTCGGTTTTGCAATCCGGTGTTGGGGATACAGGGACACAATATATCTCACCCAAACTAACAATACCTAGATCCACCAGATCCGTCAACACATAACTAAGAAAACTCCGTAAATCGTATACCTCAACCTTCAAAAGCATACATTATACGAGTTATGGCAATATTCCCGAACTCCCGCCCAAAGATCTTGGGTGGCGCCGAGGTGATCTCACCAACAATTGCATAAAAGAGATTTTTGATGCTCATGAACTCGTATTCCAGAATCAAGAACGATAAAATTGTGACGACAACACCTTGGAGCTCAACTCCCCGGGACACTGCCACAACCTCTAAATGTAAGGAGGCACCAAGAACAATGTTCTCGTCATAAAATCATCGACACGATTCCAAGATACCCGCGTGATCCTAAATTCTTTTTTAGTGAAATTTGAGGAGAGGAAAGTCAAAACATCTACGTCAGGAGGCCTCACCAGAGCGACGAAGGGACTGAGGAGTAAAAAGAATTCTACTCTCCGATATATATAATCCTAAGACTCAAAACATTTTTGTTCTAGACTCAACAATGCCAGCGATTTGATCAAGCACGGGGGCTCCTAAGTCGGGGATGGCTCTGATTACCAACTTGTAACGCCCACGATGCGGCTATATCTCCCACGTGTCGAAGCACGACTTGGAGGCATAACCGCATTGTAGGTTTGTCGCAACAAGTGTCATCTTCACACAATCCCATGTAATGAACAAGAATGGGATAAAGAGTTGGCTTACAATCGCCACTTCACAAAATACATAAATTAAACATACATCGTTCAGAGTACACACATAGTCCAACTATGGACAAATACAAATGAAAAGAAGATAACCCCAAATGCTAGATCCCCGATCGTCCCAACTGGGCTCCACTACTAATCAACAGGAAACAAAACATCGTAACGACCAAGGTCCTCGTCAAGCTCCCACTTGAGCTCTGGGCTAAGGCCACCGTGACCGGTATCAATTCAAGACCAAGAATCTGCTTTTGGTAGAATCTGTGAGTCACGAGGACTCAAAGAAACTCACAACCCGCGAGATCAAGACTATTTAAGCTTATAGGAAGGATGGGGTAATGAGGTGGAGTCACTGAAGCACTAAGCAAATATGGTGGCTAACATACTCAAATAAGAGCGAGAAGAGAAGCAACGCAACGGTCGAGAAGCTAGAAGTGATCCTGAAACTACTTACGTTCAAACATAACCCAAAACCGTGTTCACTACCCGGACTCCGCCGAAAAGAGACCATCACGGCTACACACGCGGTTGATGCATTTTATTAAACCAAGTGTCAAGTTCTCTACAACAGGACATTAACAAATTCCCATCTGCCACATAACCGCGGGCACGGCTTTCGAAAGATAATACCTGCAGGGTGTCCCAACTTAGCCCATCACAAGCTCTCACGGCCAATGAAGGATATTCCTTCTCCGGAAAGACCCGATCGGCCCTAATCCGGTTACATAAGACATTTCGACAATGGTAAAACAAGACCAAAGAAAGCCACCCGATGTGACGACAAATCCCGATAGGAGTCGCACGTATCTCGCTCTCGTGGCACACCCGGATAGGTCAAGCTACTTAGTAAAACCAGCCTCGAGTTGCCCGAGGTGGCCTCAAGAAGTCGCCTGCTTTGGACCAACACTCAGAGGAGCTCCGCCCGAGGGGTTAAAATAAAGATGACCCTTGAGTCTGTAGAACCCAAGGGAAAGGTATAGGTGGTAGGTAGGCAAATGGTAAAACCAAGGTTGGGCCTTGCTGGAGGAGTTTTATTCAAAGCGAACTGTCAAGGGTTCCCATAACACACAACCGCGTAAGGAACAAAAAATCAAGGAACATAACACCGGTATGACGAAAACTAAGGCGGCAAGAGTGGAACAAAACACTAGGCATAAGGCCGAGCCTTCCACCCTTTACCAAGTATATAGATGCATTAATTAAAATAAGAAATATTGTGATATCCCAACATATCCATGTTCCAACATTGAACCAACTTCATCTTCACCTGCAACTAGCAACGCTATAAGAGTGAAAGCAAAAGCGCAGAATTTAGCCAAGCAACGGTTTGCTAGGAAAGGATGGTTAGAGGCTTGACATGGCAATATGGGAGTCATGATATAGCAAGTGGTAGGTAGCGCGGCATAGTAATAGAGCGAACAACTAGCAAGCAAAGATAGAAGTGGTTTCGAGGGTATGGTCATCTTGCCTGAGATCCCGCTAGGAAGAAGAACGAGTCCATGAAGAATACAAACGGACGTAGTCGAACGAATCCTCATATTCGCAACGATACCGAGAACTGTCGAGAAGAAGCGCAACCGGAAAGAGGGAAACATCATGGTAAACAACCATCACATAAACATGGCATGATGCACAATCAAGCATGATGCATGTCCGGTTTAAAAGCATGGCAAAGCAAAGTGCAACAAACAATACTACAAGTTAAGTGGAGCTCAATATGAAACGAATTGCATATTGACGAAACACCACATCAATTATTTAGTTCTCTCTTGTTTATGTACCCAACAATATTAAATGTTGATTAACATGGCAAGAGGTGAATCACTAGTAAACTACTATTTAGGCAAGTTTAAATGAGGCCGGAACAACAAACAACAATTTCGAAAAATCCTCATGTCCATATTTTGAATTAGCTATTGTTCTGCCCTAAACCATATTTTGGAGTTGTTAAACATAAAAATAAAGTGAACCAAGTTATTCTATGCATTTTTCTACCCCATTTACATATAAAGTTTATTTAAATCCGAGCTACGGTTATTTAGCTATGAAATAAATCGTTTTAGCATGGCATTTAAGCAAATTTAAACAAACAGCAAGTTAAACATGGATGAAAATAGCAGATTATGAAACTAGATGAAATCCTAAGCACTTTACATGTTGAAATTTTTTTAATATGATGCATGGTTCTGGAATTATTATATGCATGATGTTGAGGGTTTTTCTGTAAATCTGCAAACTCTGGATAATAGCTAAAATCGCAGGCAGGAAAAAAACACTGTACGGGCTGAAACCGAGATCTGGCCCAGGGCGCGGGGGAGCTGCTCACATCGGGCCTCGAGGCCGGTCGGCTGAGGAGGCGTGCGCTGGGCCTTGGCCGGTTGGGGAAGCTGGGTCGGTTCGCAGGATCTGGTCCATTCGCGAGACGCTCCTGCGTTGACTCTTCCTCTGGAGGCGAGCGCGGGTCGTGGAAGCAGACAGGTTCGAGCGCCGGCGGCTGGGCGCGATGGACTCCGCTTACGCGGGAAGTAGAGGAGACCAAGGCGCCATGGCAGGAGCGCGCGCATGGACTTGGCAATGCAGAAGACCACGGCAGCGGCGGCTACTGGCGCAGTGCCGGAGGGACAGGCGCGCTCGAGTGTGCTTGCAGAGGAGGCAGAGGTGCTCAGGGACGCGGGGTGCACGGCGGGAACCGGCCGGGGAAGATGTGATGCTCGACGGGGAACCGCGGCGGCGTAGCGGGTCCAGGCGGAAGGCGCGATGCAGGGTCAACGGAGGCGCGACAGGAGAGGTTCGAGGCGACAGCGGCGATGTAGGGGAGCGGTGAAGGCGAACTTTGCGCGCGAGGCGACCTCTGGCGACGCAGCAACGCAGGCAGAGGCGCGGGAAACGGCAAGGATGCGCGGATCCGGGGCCGGAAGGTGAGCTCCGGTGGATCCAGGGCGAACCGTGGACTTGGACCTCCAAGCGTCGGCGTCCATGGCGGCTAACTCGTTCGTGTCCCTGGAGGCAGAGAGGTAGAGAGGTGAGGCAAGGGAGAGAGCGAGATGAGATACAGAGAGGAGGAAAACGGAGGAAGGAGAGGGCGCGACGGGGGCTCGCCTGGGTGATGTAGGGCGTCGGTAGGAGAAGCTCTGCTCCGGTGAGCTGGTGATTGGAGCGACGGGGAATCAAGGGAAGAGGGTGGAGTCAGTTGCTGGTTGGATCGGGAGGAGATCCCGAGGTGGAAGAGGACTGGCGGCGGCGGCTGGGAAGATGGGACAAGGCTCCTAATTTTTAGGGTTGGATCTCGTGTATATATAGCAGGTGGGTTTAGTTAGGGGATATCTCGTCCCTACGATTATAATCGGACGGCTGAGAAAAATAGGTTAGAAAGACTAATTAAGAAAAACGAAGATGTTTTATAGATGTTTGGGGATGATTCGGACCCAACGGTAACAATAGCCTGGTTCGGGTTCGGGAAAGTTTCGGACACGGGCAAGGGGTCGATGCACTACGAGGGGATGCAAGTTTGAAAACAATGACGGCAACAGAGTGCCGATGCAATGCGAATGATGCGATGATGAATGCAACAAACAAATAAATAACAGAGCTGACACGCAAAACATGGAAGGCATCTGGAGCGCCGGCCTTGGGGCGTCACAGTAAATAAATTGCAGCAGAGTATTTTTGGTTTTCTTTATATGATTAAAGTAGACCCGGGGGCCATAGTTTTCTCTAGATGCTTCTCTCTCAAAACAATAGCATACGGTGGGTAGACAAACTACTGTTGGGCAATTGATAGAAAAGCCCATAGTTATGATGTTATTCATGGCAATGATCATGTATACATGCACCATGCCCGTGAAAAATAGACCGACTCCTACCTGCATCTACTACTATTACTCCACCAATCGACCGCTATCCATGATGCATCAATGATATTAAGTTCATGACAAATAGAGTAACACTTTAAGCAAGATGACATAATGTAAACAAAGTAAACTCAAGCAATATGATTAAACCCCATCCTTTTACCCTTAATGGCAACAATACAGTATGTGCCTCGCTACCCTTTCTGTCACTGCGAGAGGACACCGCAAGATTTAACCCATCACAAAGCACCTCCACCACTCAAGATAAATCAATCTAGTTGGCCAAACCAAATGGATAGATCAGAGAGAAATACAGTGCTATAACAATCATGCATAATACAGTTCAGAAAAGACACAATTACTTTCAATGTATAATTTGATCATAAACCGACAATTCACCGGAAACCAACAAACACACCGCAAAAGAAGATTACATCGAATAGAACTCCAAGAAGATCGATGAGAACATTATATTGAATATCAAAGAGAGAGGAGAAGCCATCTAAATACTAGCTATGGACCCGTAGGTCTGTGGTGAACTACTCAGGCATCATCGGAAGGTAGCAAGGATGATGTAGAAGCCCTCCATGATCGATTCTCCCTCCGGCAGAGTACCGAAAAAGACCTCCAGATGGGATAGCGGAAAAACAAAAACTTGCTGCAGCGAAAAAGGTGTTTCAGGTGGCTCTCTGTTTGTTTGAAAATATTTCAGAACTTACAGAGGAGGAATTAGGTCAAACGGAGCTATGAGGGGCCCACGAGCTCAGGGAGCGCACCTACCCCTTAGGGCGCGCCCTGTGAGCTCATGGCTCTCTGGTATATATTCTGGCATCCTCCCGAAGCTTCTAGGGTCCCTTTTGGTCCATAAAAAATCACCGTAAAGTTTCATCGTGTTTGACTTCGTCTGGTATTGATTTTCTGAAAAACCAAAAACAAGCAAAAAACGGATACTAGCACCGGGCACTGGGTTAATAGGTTAGTCACAAAAGAATGATACAAAATAGCATATAAATGCATATAACATCCAACGTTGATAATATAATAGCATGAAACGATCATAAATTATAGACACGTTGAAGACGTACTAGGGAGAGAGGCAACGGCGGTGGCAGGGACGGCGGCTGCGGTCGGGAGAGGAAGGGGCGGCGGCTAGGGGTAGCGGCGGCAAAGGGAGGAGAGAGAGGCAACATCGTGGTGGGGAAAGGAAGGGCGGCAATGACGGAGTTGCACGGTGGCGAGGTGGAGGTAGCGGCAACGGCGGCAAGTTGTCGGCGGTGTGGAGCGGAAGCTAGGTCGCAGGAGAGAAATATGAAACTGATACCATGTTGTTAGGAAAGATGAGATTGCATGCGACACAATTCATTGATCATGTGCAAGTGCACATATATAGGTACAAGGATGCACGACCACGACTTGTCTCTCAAGCTATACACTGTATGTAGGAGAAAGGAGGCGTGACAATACATGACCCCAACCTATACATACATACACGTTCAACACTAAGTGACACCGAAGAACTACGATGATTTCTCACACGCATTCGACTTGGTCACCGAACCTAGTTGGTTCACCTCGAAGAAGGTTTCCAATTCTTCACTCTCTGAGTAAATGGGTTCTAGAAATAGAGCGCGGAAACAGACATTCATATACATGCACATACACACCCCTATGAATATACATACGCACACCATACCCTATAAGCACATTCCAGAGATTGAGTCGACAAGGTTCTAACCAAGCACGCAGAAGGTTACAATCTTATTTCACACTTTAACCCCTCTTAATGGCACAACTTACCCCCTATCAAATGAAGAATTAGATAAAGTAGAAAATAAATTCTACTCCACACCCCAGAAGACTTCAGTGTTTTCCTCAATATTTTTAGAAGTCAAAATACTTCGATTAAACCAAATCTCTCGGGACTTGAGACATAGAATATGTGAACACTCGGTAAAGACATTTGTTAAGTATCATTCTTATTTAGGAAACATTGGATAGCATAAGATTTATTCTACCTTGCCTTATATTTTAAGATGACTTTGTACTCCTATATATGCTTATGAGATTCAAGCAATACAACAACGATTCCATCAATCTTTCTCTAGCCCTTCTAACATGGATCAGCCTTACCTCGATCCTAAACCCTAGTCGCCACCGCTCAAGACCCACGCCGCCTCGGGCGATCGGCATTCATGATCGCCGAGGTCGGCGCCGCCTGCATCTGAGGTTCATTCACGGTCGTGTTGACCGGCTGCCCTAGAGAGTCTTTTTTTCGAACTCTTGCTTCGGGTTTTCTCTTTTCCATCGGTCATCTTGATTGGCATGTTCTTTTTTGGTTTTTTGATCTAAGATCAGTTTGCGTCGCTCGCTGCTACCGTCGATCCCCGTGCGCCTCTACTCCAACACCAGCGCGACCGGCTGGCTCCATCACCGACCCGACAACCTCACATGACAGGCGGCCCCTCACGGCCGTCGTTCGTGCGTCGACCCCGCCCGTCGATCTACGCCAGCCGTCTCCGCCCTGCTCCGACCGGGACTCCTGCATCGCCCCGACCCGGCGGCCTCGCGCTATGTGGCGGCCCATCATACCCGACGTTCGCGCGCCGGCCCGCCCATCGATCCACATCACCCGCCTCTGTGGCGTCTACACGGCGGCCCTACGGTCTGCCTCCCGGCTTCGTCCCCGGCTGCGTCCGGCTTGTCGGCTACCTCAGCTCGGGCGTTGCTGCTACGTTGGTCGCTCGGGCCTCGCTACCCGGGCGTCGGCGCTGTTTTGGAAGCCCGGGTGCCGGCGCTGATGCGCTTGTCCGCACGTCGCCCCACGCCGTCCGTCATCGTCGGCCTCATCTCGGATTCCGCCGCCACCCCGCCTCCATTGAGCGGCGTCCCCGACCTCGCGCGCGATCGGCTTGATCACCCGCTCGCCGCCGCGATCCGCCTCATCTACGCCAAGCGACCGACCTGGCACGTCGGTTGCGCGCGCCTCCGCAGGTCCCGGGAAGATCGTCCTCGGGTTCAGCGCGCCCCTCCACCGATCGAGCAACGGGTCGCTGCTGTGTCGCCCCGTCGGGCCGCAACGCCGCTGCCCCGTGGTTCTCCTCGTGGCTGCATCGACCCGCTGCCGCCATCGTGACGCTTTTTGGGTAGTGCCACGGCGCGCTGCCCCGCTGCCCCGAGGCCGTCCCCGCGGTTGCACCTACCCGGGGTCGGCTGCTACACTGCCCCTTCGGGCTGTAGCGCCGCGGCCCGTGGTCCCCACAACCGCCCTGAGGTCTTCCGTTGTCGCCCCGACCTGCCCGTCGCCGATGTGTCGCCCCTTCGGGTCATAGCGTCGCGGCCTGCGGTCCACTCCGCCGTCACCTCGCGTCGACTTCTCGTGGTATGCACCGCGCCACCTCCCTTGGCACAGGAACGACATCGTCCGCGCCGGTCTTCGTCACGCTGTCGGGTTCCTCGCCTACTTCGAGCACCGCCGCCGCGCTACTAACCTAGCCACCGTCGCCGCTACCTCTGTAGCCGTCGCCGCTACCCATCCATCCCCTTCATCTCCGTCCACGCACCATCCTGTCGCCAGTGTCGTCGTCATCTACCCCGACCATTTTGTTATTCTACCTTGCCTTGTACTCCAAGATGACTTTGTACTCCTATATATATATATGCCCACGAGGCTCAAGAAATACAACAACGATTCCACCAATCTCTCTCTATCTCTTCTAACAACATTAATCCCTTGAGTATTTTGTTATTAAGCATCGAAAGCCACAAGGGCACTAGATGCACTTACAATTCTTTTTACTCTCCACATGTAGTAAAGCAAAGAGTATGTCATCTACCCATCCTGTATATCGTGTGTCCCTGTTTATTTGTGTTCTAGATCTACTGATGTGATGTCCCCTCGACTATAAATTCCACATACTCCAAATATCGCAATCGCAATTAAGACCAGACGTCATCAACAAGGAGCATAAGAGTTCATATAAAAAAACTGGCTATAATAGGCACATAAAGTATAAGATCACTGGTAATGGTGTGGGTATCTTCCCAGACAAAACTCATGCATTACTCAGGATAATTGTGGAAAATGTGCAATATGACATCAATCATTCCAATGACGGGCTAAGGTTTAACTGAACATACACGCTGCCTGATATATTCATATATGCCACTTAGACACCTGGTTGCCAATTGTAAGATAGGAACATGCCATGTGCAAATGTGTCACGGCTAAAAAAAAGGCAGCACCAAATCTAATGCTCAAACAAGATTTATAGAAATCACTGTTGACAATCACCTATAACCCTGAAACCTATAGTTTGGGCATTCTGGCTTCTGTGATTGCAAGGTTTAACTTGTTTGCAACAATTGAACCTTCCCGGAGGCCTTCTCGCTGTGATCGACAACGAGCTTCTTGCGAATGGCTAATAGCTCCTCTCCAGCACCACAGATGTAGGCTGCTGTTCGCCTGCCAGAAAGAGTTGCTCCTTCCATGCTGTCAATGTAGTCCTACAAAAACAATAAAGGAGGTCATGATTTTGGTCACATTTACTATTTCCTAACGACATGTATCATCCAATGTTGCAAGCATTCCTCTGTTTAAAATTGACTCCACAAATTACTGAGAATTTGAACGCAACTTGTCTGCTTTGGCGGTCAGGACTATGTCAATGCTTCAGGTGTACTGTACCTGTTTCGTGTAAGAGCCAGACAAGAAGAAATTTTTAACTGGTGTCTTCTGGTCAGGTCTAAATGGGTCATTTCCAGGAGCCTCACGGTACAAGGATTGTCCGATCTTTACCACACTGGACCATGTAACTTCCAAGCCTCGGGCTGATGGAAACAAATCTAAGACCTGCGCAAAATTTTAAATGCATTAGCATCGAGGGGACAATAGAATCAACAGAAGCGCTAAGGAGTATTGGTATTAGGGTTCAGCTCTCCTGCAGGGATCCCTGAACGCATTACTGTGCAGGGCCAATCAACGGACGACACATGTCCTGATATGCCCCACCTCTCAAAAACATATATTTTTTCCTTTCTTGTATCTTCTATTGATGTGCCATCTTCTCGTTATCTCCTTTGGCTTGACTCGACAGGTTTTAAAGACTCTTCATGCTACGACGACATTCCCAAGAAGCGGATTTTGAATTTTCATTTTTCTTCTTCTAGTGTTACACTTCAAATGCAACGCCAATGCATACGCTTTGCATTTGGGGCGGGGGCTAAGGAGGATTAGGTCCAAGTGTCCTATTAGGTTGCGTTTCCTTTTCCTTGTACCCCAAGTCTTGTGTAATATACATACACGCCTCTTGGGCTATGAAATAGAGATAAGTTGCATCCATAAAAAAGCACAATAAAATCACATTCTACGGAACTGCTTTAAAATGAGGCCATGCTTAGATATTGGTAATAGAAATCATCTGCATCAACCAATTATAGTGATCCTTTCACCAACAAATTATGTACAAACCCACCTGTTTTTCAACCTTGCTAATAATCTCCTCATTTGGCAATGGCATGTACGGATCACCTGGAGTTAGCACAGCTCTGCAAATAAAGCAAACACGCGAGGTGAATTTATTTGCAGAAAGATAAGTCGGTCCAATGCATGAATTTTAGAAGTTATACTGCACAAATCACCAACTAAACTGCCAGATTATGTAAACATAAATCAGAGTTTCAAAACGTCAAACAGTTAACTTTGTTAAGAGTGCTGGATGGTAGCCTTACTGGATCAGGGAACCTTGTCCTTCAATGTAGTAGTCAGCAGGAGATGACAGTGCAAGGTCTGAAAAACAGGAGAAGTCTGCATCTGGAGTATAGAGTAGATTATCCAAGCCAACTGCTTTTTGGAGTTGTCTAAATCAAAGATAAGAAAAGCATCACTCGGCAAGGGATTTGCTTTTGCACAAGCATATTTTAGCAGAGATAAATGTACTCTTCCTGAAAACATCAGGGATGTGCCAGAAATATTAATTGGTCTAATATAAATTAAAAACAAAGAAGTAACAAAGAGCCCCAGGGTTGGAATTACCTTGATTTCTCCAAGTCTTGGACTTCAGTAACCCATCCATTGTAGCTAAGCTGAACAGTTACTACAGGAACACCATCTAACTTGTATATATTGTCAAACATATCCCATTCCCTCCATTCCGATGGTAATAGTCTTTTGATCCCTGGGACATCACAAGCTGCACCCAACAAAAGGTGAAACATCAATTTTATGCTTGAATGGTTGGGAGTCAATCAACAAAAGAAATGCTGATAAGATAAATAACCTGCAACATATGCATCTGCTTTGATTATCTCACTACTTGTAGCCTACAATGCCCAGATGTAGCAATATGTTAGTGAGAGTACTAACAGAAGTTCCGGAACAGTGCATAAATACCTTTGATGATCTAGCAGTAATCTTGCTACGTGAGCGAAAAGCTAACCTTAGAGACGAGAAAACCTTTCACATAGGTCTCTCCATCGGGTGACTTATCGTAGAGAACCTCTCGGCATCCCCACCTCAAGTGAAACCTGAAGGATTTTGTTATAATATAAAAAGAAATGGTCACACTGCAATATTTATTACATAGACAATTGAAGAGTATTATTGGTCTAGTTAACATACCTACCACCCCTGTCTGTTATGTACTTCTTTATTGGGCCACTTAAGTAAACATCAGGTGAGCCCTTTAGCATGCGCAACAAAGATGCCTCTGTCTTTGTGGCAAACAGGGTGAAAATAGTAAGCATGCATCGAGCACTGATATTATCACAGTCGATGAAACCAAGAGCATAAGCAACAGGATCCCACATTCTTGTGATGCTCTCTCGAGTACCACCTCTAGACATGAACCAATCAGTGAAACTTACCTGAAAAAGTGTATATACAACTCTATATTTAGATTTAGGAATCAGCTACAACTGAGTTATGCTGGGGAAAAACTTAAAGGAATTATTCTGAAGTCCCATACATGCATGCTAGACTAAACAGTTTGCAAGGAAGATGAAATAAAAGCAAGTGCACAAGGAACCCACTATCCGAATTTAAAATATATAGCATATATGCACAGTACTAATGACACTGACAAAAAGAAGAGCAATTCTTACATCATCCAAGTCCCGTACTTGTTGCAATGCACCGTCTGGATCAAGAAGAGCTCGAACAACTGGGCTTAGGGCGAGAGCAACTGCATTCCTTGCCTTATCATAAACCTGCAACACAATTTAAATATAAACAATTAAACCATCTGACAAAGCAATATCCAGCAAATTAAAGCGACGGGCAAAGTTGACAAGACTTCCAGTGCTTATTTTGAGCTCACGCTTATAGAATCTTTCACTTGTTACAAGTTCAGACAGAAAATTTGGATCTCAATAAACCTGAAGATAGGGCGGTCATGAATTAGGTATATACTATTTAAGGTATTTGCACAAATAGGCAGTTGTGAGGACTTTGCGATGCTTTGATTATCCATAAGACAGAAGAATAACAGAACACACAAATTGTACTCCCTCTGTAACTTAATAGAAGACGTTTTTGACACAGTCATAGTGTCAAAAAACGTCTTATATTATCTTACGGAGGGAGTAACAAACTGTACTGTATCTGAAATTAGCATGAGCTGCAAGCTATTTATTTTCAAAGGGAACAGCTTGCTGCAGTACAGAGTGATCAACTGAACTGCTTTCGAGAAATATTTGCCCATAGTTCGGCGGATTGCATTGTGACCTAATGAAAAGGGAGTGCTGAGGTGCCCGATTACTACTTTCACAAAATAGTGGCATGGGCTGAAAAGATATGCTTCCAGATGAACTTCAGAAGATGTTCAGAGGGAATAACATACAAAACTACAGTTAAGTTGCAGATTCAAATAGAGAGATACTGCAAGAATCATGGGCACGATATTAATAAAGTACAAGGCAAAAATGTTACAATAAGTTGCAACGTGTAATTACAAACTGTAAGGGAAACAAATTGCAAAGCCAAATTACTTCATATGATTTTATTGTTCTGTGTGGTAGTAGCAAATGAAATTCAGAAGTGATTACCTTGAGTTGATTGGTTCTTAGAAATGCTTGGATACCATGTAATGGAGCTCCCACAGGGAACCGAAAATCAAGTTCTACACAGAAAAGCGGCGCTATGAAAACCTCCAAAAATTAAGTAAATGTGAATATGCATAGCAAATATGAGTTCAGCTGGTTTGGCCAATAAAGTACAAAATATGGCACAAAGCTAGCAAAACATACATCATTTGCATTTGAAGTTCAGAATTCAACTATACTAACAACAAATTGGAACATTATAGTTTTCAATTATATTACAAAAACTCAAAAGTAGTCAAGAATGAGTTTAACATTATGCCCTAAGACCATGTTTCCTCCTACGATAGTTAGGTACTTCAGTATATGATAAATAAACATACCACCAACAATGCCCCCTTTATTTACAAAAGTATGGGTATGTTCCTTGACTAGTAGATTATTATCAGCCCCAACCTGAAATACAAAATATCAAATTTCACCAACAATTAATACTGTTAAGTGAGGACAATATTGCACATGTACCAATCACACAGCCGCACAACAAAATTTACATGCTTCATACAGACAAAAGGATTCTCCATGCGATAAGCTAAATTTATTTAACTCTGAAGTATACAGACCCAATTCCAAACTTTTCAGGTTATAATATCTCAATCATGTCCATAGCTGCTTTTTTTGGCAAGGAATCTCCATAGCTACTCAAGGTAGTCAATAGTAAAAACACACTCCACACTGGTTGTTTCTCCAACAATCCAAGAGTAAAAGAACAGTACCTTCTTCATGAGGCGGAAAAGATTGCTGTAACAACCAAAGAAGACATGCAGCCCCATCTCGATATGGTTCCCTTGCTTGTCGACAAAAGAACCAACCTTGCCGCCAATAAAAGTTCGGGAGTCATACAGATCAACCTGCAAAAGTCAAGAAACCAATTTTGGCAGTGTTACAATGACACTGCTTTTCCTGGAGGAACACGATTTCGCATTGCTGAAGGCAGCAAATCAGCAAACCTCATGTCCCTGGTCCAAGAGCTCTACTGCGGTGGACATGCCGGCGAGGCCGGCACCTATGATGGCGACCTTGAGCTTCGGGCCCCTGTAGTGCTCAGGCTCCGGCGGGAACAGTCCTTTCGGTGCTGTGGCAGACAGAAAAGGCAAAATACGCAAATCAAGATTTCTTCCAGTCAATGGCCCTAGGGTGAGGTTGTTGAGAACCGAAATGGGACCAACTAAAAACACATGGTCTGCATACAACTGATCCATGAATTCAGCAATATAGGATTAGCTAATAGCCGATTGCAGCCACAACTCTGACCAAATTAGGCTGTGTAAAAGCTCATAACGATTTAATTAACTCATTCTTCGGCTACGCCAGTTCTCCAATAAGTTCCTTAGTGGATATGGCACTCCGGGTCAAAGCTATTGAACCCAAGAGGAACTAATGACATACAGAAGGAATTCAAATATTTAGGTGCCAGAGAAGTCCCAATTCTCGATTCCATCCACAACTCTGCCCAAAAATTACAGTGCTGTGGGGACTCACTGATTTGGCAGTATGAATTTAAAGGGGAGTACACCACTGGATCATTATATAGTATCATCAACTTTAGAGGGATCTAGCCTATCTTTATTCCCTCTATTTGGTCCATTGTTGTTCCTCCGAGGGTTCAAATCTTCATGTGGCCCTCTCCCACAACAAACTAATGACTAACAATAATCTTAGCAAGAGAGGGATTGAAAAACCTCCAGAATGTGCTCTTTGTGCATAGCAAGAATCTATTAAGCATATTTTTATTGTATTGTGGTAAAACAGATTTGGAGGTACATTTCCAGTTTCTTTTCTTGTGAATTACTCACATAAGAACCATATCACCCTGAACTCTGTTTGTGTCTGTGTATTATGGAGCATATGGAAATATAGAAATTCCCATGTCTTTGATAATGCTCTATGGATCGACATGAAACATATATGGTGGCTTATTCTGGTGAAGATAAAAAAAGGATGATTCTTTTCAAGGAGGGGCCTCTGTTGAATATGGAGGACTTTGCTCAGATGATCTCTTTTATTATCCTCAAGGCCCCCTTCCAGCTGACAGTGGAAGTGAGATATCCTGACAGAAACACTGAGAGTGTTTTCAGTCAAGCACTACTTACCAAACTATCACTGGGAGGTGCCTCTCGGATAGAGGAAGCTATCTCGGCACCAGCACCACCTCCAAGGAGACCTGGACTCAGCCAGATCACCCCTCTGGAGCTACCCTCTCCCCGATCCGGTCACTAAGGAAAATCAGAGCCAAAGAACTTTACTGCGCTCAAAGTTCACAAGGATGAACTAATTCGCCTTATCTATGCCATTCCGATACCAAAACAGGGATTAAATACTCAAAGAGACGTCCTCACCGTTGATGGCCATGTCGGAGATCTTGCTGTCGAGCGAGCATCGAACCGCACCGGCGGCCGCCGCGCGCTGGCAGGACAGCCCGCGGCGCCGGCCGACTACGAGGGCCGAGACTAGTGCGCACGACGTGGCGGCCATGGCCGTGGCCTCGTGATGCAAAAGCAGTACAAAACACGAGGAGGAGTGAGGGACGGAGCCGGGAAGATGGAGCCACTGGGCGAGGAATAGTATAAATTGTGTGAGCGTGGAGAGGAGGAACCGATGAAGATGGGAAGGGAAAGCACAAATTTGTTTGGAAGGCGAAGATGCCGTCGAGTTGGGGATTTGTCGTGTGGCCACAGCCTCGTGGACGTGCCACCGTCGTCCACCGGTGCGGTTTGAGTGGATTACTAGACCATGAAGATGCGCGGGCCCATCCTTCATAAAATAAATATAAAATACTTCATTCGTAACTCTAATATAATAAGTGGCAACAACAGCATGATATCTTTGGTACGAAAGGAGAAATTGACCCATGATGAAAATAGCCAAAATGCAGCTCAAATAAGTGTAGCCGCGAGAGACTTGCAGCCAACTTCATTATATCAATGTAGTCCGGAACCTATGCGGAAAGTGTCCGGTTGGGTGAAACCAAGATATGGCTATGTCAAACTAAATGTTGATGCGGGATTTAACAGTGACACACTGGAGGGTTCGGTTTTCGCAGTCCTGCGGGATCATAGCGTGCAGTTTGTTGCTGCTGGTAATGAAAAAATCGATACTCTCTCTGTAAAGAAATATAAGATCGTTTATTAGTTATCTAAACGCTCTTATATTTCTTTACGAAGGAAGTACTTGTTTTGATTCATTTACAGTCGAGGTAATAGCTGTCCGATTTGGTATGAACCTTGCGTGCACCATGGGTTGTAGCAAAGTTGAAATATGTCCAGATAATGTGATCGTCACTGAAGCTCTGAAAGAGGGTAGTTCTACCTCTGTTGCTAGTGCAATCTTTAATGATTGCTACTTTATGTCCTTAGATTTTACCCATATAATCTATAACCACTGTTTTAGAGAAAGTAATCAAGTAGCTTATGAATTAGCTAAGGTTAGCTAAGTTTTCTCCCCCTGAATTATGGATGGATTCAGCCCCTAGTGCGATCATCCCAATGATTATATATGAAGCTACGATCCTGACATATGAATAAAAGGGGGAGTTTATTGTAACAACTCTAATACAATAAGTTGAGACACTTATTTTGGGATGGAGGGAGTATTAGGTAAAATGTGGATAGTAGAAACATTTCGTAAAATTTGGACCATCGCAAGGAAAATTAAAAAAAAAACCTTAGCAAGCCAGCATGATGTAGGGCGGAACCCTACGTGGACGATCTTTCACGTTGGAGCGGATCCTACGGGGAATCACGAAGAACACGCGGAAGAACAAGAGGGAAACACGGAGGAAACGAGAGAGAAATCACTAAACCAACAAGAGATCAATCACACAAGTGCTAGATCGATGAACACAAAGGGAGATACATGATTCAAGGTCAACAAAGGACGATACAAACGGTAGCCGTTCTTCTCCGTGAGGAGGTCTTGATGGGGTCCACCCTAGAAGGGGGTCTTGAATCCGTTTGGGGAATCTTCTCCAAGAGGTCCCAGGCTCCGAGGAGAAGTAACCAAGTGGACGAGCAAGGCTCTCACACAAACATGAGCTAAACCTAAGCTAACCCTAGAAAGGAAGTGGAGGTGGTCTATTTATAGTCTAAGCCACGAAGGGGTAAGTGGGAGAGGGATACAAGGCCAAAGGCCCGCGGTTGAGACTGTGCAGAGCGGTAGTACCGCTTGGGGACGACCAGTAGTACCGCTTGCAAGCGGTAGTGCCGCTTGGACCGGCGGTAGTCTGGGACCCGGTCGCCGAGCACGAGGAGTTTGTCGGGTTGAGCGGCGAGAGCGGAAGTTCGCCAGTAGTGCCGCTCGGGGCCTTTAGCGGTAGTACCGCTTGGTGTTGGCGGTAGTACCGCTTTCGCCACAGGTCTTCTTTCTCCTTCTCTTCCATGCTTCCCTCGCGGATGGTGTAGTTGTTCCTGGCGCTTGCACTCCTCCTCGCCGCCCTTAGTGTTCCGACAATACCTATGCATGCATACGAGTGGAGTGTCAAGTAGTATACCATCCTCGAAGGGGTCAAGTGAGCACGTGTAAAGGAGATGATTCACCTTTGTGTATGTGAAGTAGATGCCGCACGTGTCACTCGCCAAACGGACTCTTGACATGGTGATGTCCATAGGATGCTCCGCATCATCTCCCCTCCCTTGGGAAAGATCCGACCTCGGATCATGATCCTCATCACCATGGAAACGGTTGTCATGGACGGAGTGGGAGTTGGACGGAGTTGAAAACATGGCGCATAATCCAAGTACTCCAAGGTGTCACGGAGTGATAGACATGCAAAAGAGAAAACACAAGAAACACTCAGAAATACAATGGTTAGCGCACCCAAAGTGTCCATCATGTAAGAATGAGTCCGTCCAAAGGAATTGTTCATGACAAGGCATGAGATGCTTATCCAAATGATGTAAAATGACATGTAAAGCATTCATGGAAACCAAAGCATGTTGCACAAAGCGACAAATTCTACCATTGTGCAAAATGATGTCATAGAGAGATGGTTTATCAATAGCATGAATATGGCAATGGATGCTCAACATGTGTATGATATCATGCAATTGATGATAGGCAATGTGATCATTATGTATGAAGATGCCATCAAGAAAGATCACAACAAATTTGCTAAGAAAATGCACAAGTTCATATATCATGGATGACATGGGAATAGGTGCAACAAGGCAATCATATTGTGAGTCAATCCATGCATAAGACGCAAATTTGTGGCGAGTATGATATGTCCATCGAGCATGAGTATGAGCACATTCAACAAATATGGAGGTGTTGGTATACCAATGCTCGATGTTGTGGCAAGAGTGGAAAACCGAAGGTGCATCCAATAAGTGTGAGCGCTCCTCAATGTGAAGGTCCAAAGAGCCAATCTCCAATGTTGCTCCTCCATCCAATAGATGTAGCATGTAGACAACAAGAAAGAAACAACAATGAAAGAGTGACCCATCCAATATGCAAACTTGAGGATGGCTCAAAGGGAAGGAGTTCACCTTTATGAGGATGTCGAAAATGTTGGTGTCGACATCGTGTATGCCTTCGCATGACCAAGTTGTCGCATAACGGCATCGCCTTGTGAAACCTCCAAAATGAAAGAACATGACAAACACTAGTAAAAACAAATGAGGTTAGCGTAAATGCAAAACCTATCATTCGAGTGGTAAGATACCCAACAAGTGTATGCATCATGCTCATCATAAGAAAGTACAAGGGAGCGTTTCATAGTATGGAGGCATATGATGCAAGAACAACCAAATGCAATAGGCGCAATCAAACAAGCATGCATCACAAGTAATATGTCAAAGTCTCCAAGATCAATAAGCATAGTATGGTTGCACTCAATACAAGTGGATATGAGAGAGGCAACTAATGGACACAAGAGACCATGATCAAGATATATCATGTGAGAGGCATGAGCATATATGTCATCAACCCAAGAAAGCAAGTAATAGTGGAACATGGGTGATGCAACATAGCAAGCAATCATATCAATCAAGTGAAGCAAGCTAGTAGTGCAAAGATGCAACGTACTAGAAGGAATCAAGGCAATCATGTCATGGGTGCAAATAGTGTGCATGAATACTTCACATGACATGTCACAAGCATGAAGGCAAGATATGAGCAAAATAGCATCAATAGCATGGGGCACATGATAAACATGGCAAAAGCAACAAGGATCTCCATCAAGCATGCAAATACACATAGGAGTATCATAATGGTGCATCATGGGTAAATGCAAGCAAGGGTCACAATTGCATGGCAAAGGCATAGGAGCAAGCATAGCATGCAATGTGAACACGGTAAAATGAGCATAAGGTGGCAATTGGTAAATATCCCATAGCCATGTGAGAGCCAAGTAGAAGAGATGCGCGTAGTCCTTGCGCAAAAGAAATGGTGGGAATGAAAGTCCACGTGATCCCAAGTCATCGTTGCTCTCAAGAGCTCGTTTCGTCAACTCATGGGATTGAGAAGTTGACGAGTATACGTGAGTACCAACACAAAACAAAGACAAAGGAAAAATTGTGTGTGCATGGTATATGTACACATCATCCATCATGATGCGCACATGCATGTGTCGGTTAGCACAAAATATCCAATGCTCAAATAAATGAGATGCGTGATATAGAAACATGTCATCCATCATGATAGGTTTGTTATTTTGTATTGCATAATGGAGACTCAAAGGATGTAATGCATCACGAGCAATATCTAGAGCATTGTTATTCATGGAATGCATATGGTGCAAGCAATCATGGAAATCATGCAAAATATGGGATGAATCAAAATCTCCTAATATGCATGAGGAAACTATGGGGGTCTCCTCATGAGCATTAATGGAAACATCACATGGAGAATATTGACAACATCCAAAACAAAGCATATTTGGTTCAATGTGATCATGGCATGGAATAGTAGACGAATTGCGCAAATCATGTAAAGGAAGCATGGCAATATCATCACAAGAGAAGCAAAAGCCTATGACCATCATCTCGTCATCTATGCCATAAGTGCAAATGGGATTTATTTTAATGGGGCATGCATAGTTACTATGTTGAGATTGTGAAGATGCAATATGGGAGATCTCACTCATAGCATATGACAAGTTAAATGGATTGTCAAATATGATGTGACCAAAAGAATTTTCACATGATATCCTATGGAGCATAACATCACAACTAGGCAACTCAACATGCTCATCATCATATTCATCATAAATAGGTAAGTCAAGGCATGAAGAAGTTTCACTAGCATGAAGCATGGTAATAGGTGGGTCGACATCATGGGAGCAATCGATGGTAAGAGAGTCCACTAGTGGGACAAGAGAAGCACCATCACCTATATTACCTTTGGAGCATCGCTCATGTGTTGTAGGTGAGGTGTTGAAGATCCATTCGTTGTCATCTTCATCTTGATGGAACCATGTGGGGGGTGCATCATCATCCATCATGGCCATCAGCGTCTCCAATGTAGGGATGGACTCGTCGAGGATAGGCATGTCGTCATGTAGGAGACCTAGCACCAAAGAAGAAAACACACTAGGAGTAGAGGTTAAGTCGTTAGAAATCATAGTGGCCTCATGTGCCGTGTCAACTACCTCACTCACTAAGTGTTGTGGCTCACTCACTCCCTCAAGGATGCTCTCACTTTCGTATGGTGGGTGGAGTCACTCAAATGTCTCTCAACCTCACATAGGATGTGTGGCATGCTCTCATGTGTGGGGCTAGTGGTGGTCACACTCATCCTCTCATAGGAAATGCTCTCAATGTCACGTATGGTGGAGTCACTCATGTCACTCATGGGGTGGTGGCTCTCCTCACATGGCAATTGGGGCATCTCGACATATGTGGGTAGGAGAGATGTAGGTGCAAATGTCTCCATGCGGCGGTCGCGTAGCTTGACTCGGAGTATGAGTCCAATGTGGGCGTCGTCTTCATGTTGTTGAAGAGGTTGGCGCCGTCGCCCGTGGTCGAAGGGATGGCCCTTGCTCGACCGTCTTGTCACCGTCTTGGTGTTGGAGGCCCATATGATGTGGCACCTCATAGCTCGTCTCCATGACCGAAGGAGTTTCCCATGCTCGGCCATCTTCCTTGAGGGGCTTAGAAGATGGAAGGGTCGCCCTCGCTCGTAGGTGGTCGCCTTGGACTTGATGAAGTCGATGTAGGCGTACACATGGGAAGTAGGCGAAGATCTTGACGTCCAAAGGCGAAGATGCCTTGAGAACACTTGGCGAAGATGCCAAGTGGTTGATGTAGCCGTAGCACCGTCTTGGTGGTGGTCGTCTTGCGGTCTTCTCTTGTGCTTATGAAGCTTCGACTTGGCGTGAAGTAGGGCTTGTTGGGACTTGTGCATTTGCGCTTGTGGAGCATCTTCATGATGATGATGTCGTTGTCGTGCTTGAGCTCGTAGGCGCTGTCGGTCGTCGTCGTCGTGCACACGATGCTTGGAGGTGACTTTCCCTTCATGACGATGTTGATCACGAACGTGATGGTGGTCGCCATGGAGATGTGGACGACTTGCGCTTGCATCGCTTGGGCGCTCCAAGACTTGTGGCTTGAACGTCATTGCCGTGAAGATGACAAAGGGAAGAAGACTTGATCAAGGCCCGAATCTCCCCCATCCTTGCATCTTGCTCCTCTTTATGTGCG
Source organism: Aegilops bicornis (assembly GCA_021605145.1). Lineage (NCBI taxonomy): Eukaryota > Viridiplantae > Streptophyta > Magnoliopsida > Poales > Poaceae > Aegilops > Aegilops bicornis. The sequence continues at coordinate 347,247,256 of CM038670.1, forward strand.
GCAAGCTTCTTGTCGAAGTAGTCCCTTCTCCTTGCTTCGGAGTGATGAATGTCATTTGGAGATGTTCTCGATGCGCTCTCGCAATCTTGATTGTGTGCCTTGCACTTGTCGTTGTAGATCGAAGAGAGACGCTTTGGTGATGTAGTTGTTCACGCCGTCGTTGTTGTCGAAGACCGGAGATGAAATGCCTTGCCTATCCATCACAAGACTCGAGCAAATATGAGTGGGAGAAAGAGAAGAACTTATACCAATGTACCTTGACCGATGTTGAAAATGAATCAAGTTCACTCAAATGCGGACAATGAAATAGCACTATTGGTACCAATCCTTGTCGGTTCTCACACCTACACAAGTAAAGCTTATGGAGGAGCTCGATGAGGATAGTGGCACAAAAATTTAATGCAAAATGTTAGCAAGAGTCAATAATGTTGAAAGAGATCCACAAATTACAAGTGAAACAAATGGACCAATAGCAAAGAATGGCACACGGAAACACACACACGGGATAGATAAATGGGGTCGTGCAACCAAGGAATGAGCACAAAATGTGGAATCCACGGAAAACGCTCGTGTTGCACAACTCAAGAGAGACGCTAGCACGATTGCTCAATAGGCGGATCGACACTTGTGCATAACCTATAAGATGCAAAATGGATAAACTTCTATCCCAAGTATGTTATGTATGTATGGTTCCGGTGTTTCTCTCAAGATGATCCAAGATGATCGGATATGGTAATCTTATATGCAATGTGGTATGATGCTATGGCACTTGCTTACAAGCTTCTTTGCTCTTTCTCTCTTTTGCTTAAAAGCTTTATTTCTTTTTTTTCTTTCTATGGCCACTTTTGCACAATGCACAAACCAAGATAGCAATTGTGTATATGCGGGAACAAACTTGAGACACAATGGATGATATGATACCAATACTCAAATGGCTAGTCTCGATAGGCAAGTAACGCAAAAAGTAAGGCTAGGGGTTAACAATGCAATGGCAAGGGGAATATACAATGGAGGGATACCACGATACCAAGATGATATGGAGGTTACCGTCCGGCGATGAGTAGCGGTGTTCTTGATGTAGATACCAAGATGATGGAGACTCGTCCCTAAGTAGCCGAAACACCTTAGGAAATGGAAAACCATGAACTCAAAATCTCAAACGTCAAATGTCAAAATGGTGGTAGCGGGAATGCGGTGGTGGTTTGCACTTGGCAATGCGGAAGTGGAATGATGGGCTATACACGTGTCGGAGTTGAAGTTGCCGTCCCTAAGTAGCCGAAACACCTTAGGAGACACAAGCCACAACTCAAACAAGCTCAAACAACTATTGGGTTAAGTTGGGGGGGTGGGAGTGGGTGGTGGGCAAGGTTATGTGGAAGTGGAGGTGGTGGTTGATGAAGAAGCAATCGTCCCTAAGTAGCGAAACACCTTAGGAGACTCGAATCACTACTCAAGCAACCACTAATGCTATGGGTAACAAAATTGGTTAGGTTGCGGAAGTCGGTGGTGGTTATGCGGAGGATGTGGCGGAAGCCCTAGGCAAAAGATGCCAAAGTTCACAAAATTTGATGGTGTCAAAAGGTGGTGAAACCAAGGTGAGGACCTCGGGCACGTCGATAGCTTCAAAAGCAGCCAAAGAACACTCAAATCGGAGTTCGGAGTGAAAAGTTATGATGAAAATGGTGAAACTTCGAACGCTGAAACTGGGTTAGGCGGTAGTACCGCTTGGGAGGGCGGTAGTACCGGCCAGAAGCGGTAGTACCGCTTGGAATGGGCGGTAGTACTGCTCGTGTCGGGTTTTTCGCAAAATCTGGCTCTGGGAGGCGGTAGTGCCGCTTGGAAGGGCGGTAGTACCGCTTGGAGGTGCTAAGCGGTAGTACCGCTTGGAAGGGCGATAGTACCGCTTCGTGTCGGGATTTTTCGCAAATCCGGATAGGGGCGCGATTTTGGGGCGGAAATGGATGATTTCTGGATCAAAATTGGAGAGATTTCGTGGATGGAAAGTGGGGAAACTTGGGGAGATGCTAGATCCACTCGAAACCAAGCAAATCCATGGATCAAAATCAACAAAACATCATCAAAACTAACAAATCACAAAAAATTTGGGGCTATTTTTGGTGGGGATTTTCGGATTTAGGACGAAAGCAACAAAATCAAGCTAGAAAAGAGGGGTAGGGGCTCCAATAACGTGATCAACGTGGCTCATGATACCATAGATGATGTAGGCGGAACCTCTACGTGGACGATCTTTCACGTTGGAGCGGATCCTACGGGAATCACGAAGAACACGGAAGAACAAGAGGGAAACACGGAGGAAGCGAGAGAAATCACTAAACCAACAAGAGATCAATCACACAAGTGCTAGATCGATGAACACAAAGGAGATACATGATTCAAGGTCAACAAAGGACGATACAAATGGTAGCCGTTCTTCTCCGTGAGGAGGTCTTGATGGGGTCCACCCTAGAAGGGGTCTTGAATCCGCTTGGGGATCTTTCTCCGAAGAGGTCACAGGCTCCGAGGAGAAGTAACCAAGTGGACGAGCAAGGCTCTCACACAAAAAAGAGCTAAACCTAAGCTAACCCTAGAAAGGAAGTGGAGGTGGTATATTTATAGTCTAAGCCAAGAAGGGGTAAGTGGGAGAGGGATACAAGTACAAAGGCCAGCGGTTGGCTGGTCGAGCAGTAGTACCGCTTGGGACTGACAGGTAGTACCGCTGGCCAGTAGTGCCGCTTGGACCGGGCGGTAATCAGGACCCGGTCGCTTCGAGCACAGGAGTTTGTCGGGTTGAGCTGAAGCGGAAGTTCGGCGGTAGTGCCGCTCGGGGGCCTTTAAGCGGTAGTACCGCTTGGTGTTGGCGGTAGTACCGCCGCCTGGTCTTCTTTCTCCTTCTCTTCCATGCTTCCATCGCGGATGGTGTAGTTGTTCCTTGGCTCTTGCACTCCTCCTCGTCGTCATTAGTGTTCCGACAATACCTATGCATGCACACGAGTGGAGTGTCAAGTAGTATACCATCCTCGAAGGGGTCAAGTGAGCACGTGTAAAGGAGATGATTCACCTTTGTGTATGTGAAGTAGATGTCGCACGTGTCACTCGCCGAACGGACTCTTGACATGGTGATGTCCATAGGATGCTCCGCATCACAGCATTTCTATAGACATAATGCCTCTGCACAAAAAATGTGAATTTATTTCTGAAAAGAAATAAATCATCTCACGGATTAACGGAAGAAACCAAAACAAACTGATGTAGATCAGGCCCTAGCATGCAAAATCACATGATTTATTGAAGTAGCTGAGGCAATAGTAACTTATATATCCTCCATTTCTGATGGGTAAGCAGCGAATTTTACTTTTTTTTCATTAGACATGTTGATGGTATTAGCATAGTTGCACATGAGAGGAACAATGTGCAAATTGCTCATATATGTAGGAGGGATATTAAATTGATAGACCCAACTGAATTTTTCATACAACTCTAAACACTAATGCAAATTATTTTTAGGGGAGTGCTATGTGTCGGACGGTGAATCCTTTTAAAAGATCTGTCGCCTCGCGAGCGTTGGGCGTCATTCTAACAGTTGTCACTTTTGCGACATAGTTTGTGTTGGAAAACTTTTTTGCAATAGAGGTCATGTTGCAAAAGACATTTGTAATAAATGTTGTGTTGTAGAATGTTTTTTGCGGTAGAGGTTATGTTACAGATTTCCTTTTTGCAACAGAAGATAAGTTCTAGAATTTTTTCGCCCGCATCATCACACTGTCGAGTTGCCACTATGACATACCCCATGTTTCAGAAATATGGACGAAGTTGCAAATTTCTGAGACTTATGGTGCGTAGGACTGGTTTGACACGTGGTTGGCTCTCGACACTGCAAATGCGGAGCGTAGAATCAGCCGGATGATTTTAATCATTTTCTTTATTTTAGTGGCTAAAGTTGATTGCTCATATATAGTGCAACACTAAAACTGTAGAAGTCAAGCACCAAGATCAAACAGTCATGCCAAAGGCGAATTACAAATATCGCTAGGGTCAGACACAACGGAAGGTGAAAAGCAAGGTATTTATACTTGACAATTTGGCACTTTTTTGAAGGAAAGATAAAGTGGCACTTTTATTTGGCAGAAAGACTGTAAGGCCTCTTACGGTCATCGACACTAGCCCACTGGCCAACCCGTCACCACTTCTCTTGCATGAGCGGAACGATGATTTTGCGTCCTTTTATGTTGGCAAGCTGTTGTTGCCAAAAAAGGTGTTTTTAGACAAAAAAATAAGAGGTGTTGTTGCCAGTTGGTCTTTATACGTGCAGAGAAAGAATTGAGGCCCATTTAGTAGTTTTTTATCCCGATTGATTAGAAGAAGCCCAAGTCAATCTCCAGAGCAGCTGCCCGTACATGTTAAGCCAACCATAATGCACAGTGTAGTTGGGGCGCACAGTGGAACAACAGAACGGTCTGGTCCGTTCGTTTGCTAGATCCGCCGGCTGTCGATCTCAAATGGATGTGGAGGCTCATGGATGGCTTTGTTATACTGTTTCTTAATTGTTTACCGATCCAAAACTGATGCTTATACAATGTTACTAGCAGGGGTCTTCGTTCTGTGCTAGGTGCACACACTGACGCGTATACGAGGAGGCCCGGTCGTGTTCGTCACATCGGATGGTGGGCGGGACACACGTGGACACACGTTCGAGACCCATCGGTACGGTGGGAACGTTGGAGAGGGACATCGCCCGAGGGGCTAAATCCGGTTATCTATGCCAATGGCGGCCCTCAACCCTAGTCAGTCCCATTTTCACCCTCTACTTCTGCGCCACTCCCAGTCCCCTCGGAGCTCGCCATCCGCCAAAAACCATGGCCAGCCATCGGATCGCCACCTATGCCATGCTCACTTTGGAGCGCCGTTTGGATCTCCTAGCGGAGATCCAGACCCGACGCGCCACTCAGATTGCGGCTGACCTGCCTCCGGACTCTTCGAAGCAGGCGAAGGAGGAGAAGGCAGAGTGGCAGGTGCCGGACACGGACATCTAGCCAGAGGAGGAGAAAGAGGTGGAAGGCGAGGCGGATTTGGCGCCTCCGGCTGTAGGATTCGGCATGAGCGTTCCGCTGGCCGAATTTGAGGTCGCCCAAGCAGAGGAGGTGGTAGAACAGCATGCCATCCTTGACTCTATCCACTCGGAGGCAGAGGCGAAGGCGGAGCGCGACAATCTCTTCGTGGACATGAAGTCCGACGAGGAGCCAAAGCTGCGGGCGAAGGACCAGGAGGTCGGTTCGTCTGGTACTACTGGCACGGAGGTCATCTATATCTCCGACGATGAGTCATAGTAGGGTAGTTTTATCTATGCAGTAGTGTGTATCTTTCGTGTTGTGTGATGCAGTATGGATTTAGGGTGTGATATTTGAGGTATGTGGTTGCAGCGGACGATGAATGAGGAGCGAGCGGGCCTTCTCTGTGGACGCGCCCAGAAGCGTTCGTGGACATATGAGGGGTCATTTTTGTGGTATGCGGCTGTAGATGCTCTTACATACGAAGGATGAAAACCCTCAACTAGGTAGTATGCATGTAAAATCCCAACACTATTCCCCGCCGTCAGAGCTCTCCCCATGTTGCTGTTGGGAAACGTAGTAATTTCAAAAATTTTCCTACGATCACGCAAGACCATGGTGATGGCATAGCAACGAGAGGGAAGAGTGTCCGTCCACGTACCCTCGTGAGACCGTGGCGGGCGTTATATCAACGCGGTTGATGTAGTCGTGCGTCTTCACGATCCGACCGATCCAAGCACCGAACGTCACGGCACCTCCGAGTTACGCACACGTTCATTTCGATGACGATCCCGGACTCGATCCAGCAAAGTGTCGGGGATGAGTTCCACAAGACGACGGCGGCAGGACGATGATGATGCTCCACCGACGCAGGGGCTTCGCCTAAGCTCATGACGATATGACTTCTCCGGCGCAGGCTTCGCCTAAGCTCATGACGATATGACCGAGGTGGAATATGGTGGAAGGGGCACCGCTGCGGCTAAGGAAAGATCCGTAGATCAACTTGTGTGTCTGGGGTGCCCCCCTGCCCCGTATATAAAGGAGCAAGGGAGGAGGTGGCGGCCTATGAGGGCGCACCATGGGGGAGTCCTACTCCCACCGGAGTAGGACTCCTCCTTTCCTAGTAGGAATAGGAGAGAAGGAAGGGGAAGAGAAGAAGGGTGCAGCCCCTCCCTAGTCCAATTCGGACTAGGCCTTGGGGCGCGCAGCCTGCCCTAGGCAGCCCTCTCTCTTTCCCTTGAGGGCCCAATAAGGCCCAATACTTCTCCCGGCGAATTTCCGTAACTCTCCGGTACTCGAAAAATACCCGAATCATTCGGAACCTTTCCGAACTCCGAATATAGTCGTCCAATATATCGATCTTTACGTCTCGACCATTTCGAGACTCCTCGTCATGTCCCCGATCTCATCCGGGACTCAACTCCTTCGGTACATCAAAACTCATAAACTCATAATATAAGCATCATCGAAGCGTTAAGCGTCACGGACCCTACGGGTTCGAGAACTATGTAGACATGACCTAGAACTATTCTTGGTCAATAACCAATAAGCGGAACCTGGATGCCCATATTGGCTCCTACATATTCTACGAAGATCTTTATCGGTCAAACCGCATAACAACATACTTTGTTCCCTTTGTCATCGGTATGTTACTTACCCGAGATTCGATCGTCGGTATCCAATACCTAGTTCAATCTCGTTACGGTAAGTCTCTTTACTCGCTCCGTAATACATCATCTCACAACTAACTCATTAGTTGTAATGCTTGCAAGGCTTATGTGATGTGTATTACCGAGAAGGCCAGAGATACCTCTCCCACAATCGGAGTGACAAAACCTAATCTCGAAATACGCCAACCCAACAAGTACCTTTGGAGACACCTGTAGTACTCCTTTATAATCACCCAGTTACGTTGTGACGTTTGGTAGTACCCAAAGTGTTCCTCCGGTAAACGGGAGTTGCATAATCTCATAGTTACAGGAACATGTATAAGTCATGAAGAAAGCAATAGCAACAAACTATACGATCAGGTGCTATGCTAATGGAATGGGTCATGTCAATCAGATCATTCAACCAATGATGTGATCCCGTTAATCAAATGACAACTCATGTCTATGGTTAGGAAACATAACCATCTTTGATTAACGAGCTAGTCAAGTAGAGGCATACTAGTGACACTCTGTTTGTCTATATATTCACACATGTATTATGTTTAGGTTAATACAATTCTAGCATGAATAATAAACATTTATCATGAAATAAGGAAATAAATAATAACTTTATTATTGCCTCTAGGGCATATTTCCTTGATCTCCCACTTGCACTAGAGTCAATAATCTAGTTCACATCATCATGTGATTCAACACCGATATTCACATCTCGTATGTGATTAACACCCATAGTTCACATCGTCATCGACCAACACCCAAAGGGTTTACTAGAGTCAATAATCTAGTTCACATCGCTATGTGATTAACACCCAAAGAGTACTAAGGGATGATCATGTTTTGCTCGTGAGAGAAGCTTAGTCAACGGGTGCATCACATTCGAGAGCCGTATGTATTTTGCAAATATTCTATGTCTACAATGCTTAGCACGGGCTACTCTAGCTAATTGCTCCCACTTACGATATGTATCCAGATTGAGACTTAGAGTCATCGGATCGGTGTCAAAACTTGCATCGACGTAACCCTTTACGCATTTAACCTTTTGTCACTTCCATAATCGAGAAACATATCCTTATTCTACTAAGGATAATTTTGATCATTGTCCATTGATCTACTCCTAGATCACTATTGCACTCCTTGCCAAGCATAGTGGTAGGGTATGCCATAGGTGCAGTACACGCATGACATACTTTATAGAACCTATGGCTGATGCATAGGGAATGACTTTCATTCTCTTTTCTATTTTCTGCTGTGGTCGGGTTTTGAGTCTTACTCAATCTCACACCTTGTAACACAGGCAAGAACTCTTTCTTTGACTGTTCCATTTTGAACTACTTCAAAATCTTGTCAAGGTATGTATTCATTGAAAAACATATCAAGCGTCTTGATCTATCTCTATAGATCTTGATGCTCAATATGTAAGCAGCTTCACCGAGGTCTTTCTTTGAAAAACTCCTTTCAAACACTCCTTTATGCTTTGCGAGAATAATTCTACATTATTTCCGATCAACAATATGTCATTCACATATACTTATCGAGAAAGGCTGTAGTGCTCCCACTCACTTTCTTGTAAATCTGAGCTTCTCCAAAAGTGCAGATAAAACCATATGCTTTGATCACACTATCAAAGCGTTTATTCCAACTCCGAGATGCTTGCACCAGTCCATAGATGGATCATTTGGAGCTTGCACATTTTGTTAGCTCCTTTAGGATTGACAAAACCTTACGGTTGCATCATATACAACTCTTCTTTAATAAATCCATTAAAGAATGTAGTTTTGACATCCATTTGCCGATTTCATAAAATGTGGCAATTGCTAACATGATTCGGACAGACTTTTAAGCATCGATACAAGTGAGAAAATCTCATTGTATTCAACATCTTGAACTTGTCGAAAACCTTTTTGTGACAAGTCGAGCTTTGTAGATAGTAACACTACTATCGGTGTCCGTCTTCCTCTTGAAGATCCATTTATTTAACATGGCTTGCTGATCATCGAGCAAGTCAATCAAAGTCCATACTTTTGTTCTCATACATGGATCATATCTCGATTTTATGGCCTCAAGCCATTTCATGGAATCTGGGCTCATCATCGCTTCCTCATAGTTCGTAGGTTCATCATGGTCTAGTAACATGACTTCCGAACATGATTACCGTACTACTCAGTGCGGATCTTACTCTGGAAGACCTACGAGGTTTGGTAGCAACTTGATGCGAAGTTTCATGATCATCATCATTAACTTCTTCACTAATTGGTGTAGGAATCACTAGAACTGATTTACGTGATGAACTACTTTCCAATAAGGGAGAAGGTACAATTACCTCATCAAGTTTCTACTTTCCTCCCATTCACTTCTTTCGAGAGAAACTTCTTCTCTAGAAAGGATCCATCTTAGCAACGAAAAACTTGCCTTCGGATGCGTGATAGAAGGTGTACCCAATAGTTACCTTTGGTATTCTATGAAGACGCACTTCTCCGATTTGGGTTCGAGCTTATCGGTGAAAACTTTTTCACATAAGCATCACAACTCCAAACTTTAAGAAACGATACCTTAGGTTTCTTTGCTAAACCATAGTTCATACGGTGTCATCTCAACGGATTTAGATGGTGCCCTATTAAACGTGAATGCAGCTGTCTCTAATGCATAACCCCAAAACGATATTGGTAAATCGGTAAGAGACATCATTGATCGCACCATATCAAAATAAAGTACGGTTATGACGTTCGGACACACCATAATGTTGTGGTGTTCTGTGGCGTGAGCTGTGAAACTATTCCACTTTGTTTTAATTGAAGACCAAACTTCGTAACTCAAATATTCATCTCCACGATCAGATTGCAGAAACTTTATTTTCTTGTTACGATGATTTTCTACTTCACTCTGAAATTCTTTGAACCTTTCAACTATTTCAGACTTATGTTTCATCAAGTAGATATACCCATATCTGCTCAAATCATCTTGTGAAGGTCAGAAAATAACGATACTTGCCACGAGCATCAACACTCATTGGATCGCATACATCGGTATGTATTATTTCCAACAAGTTTGTTGCTCGTTCCATTGTTCCGAACAACGGAGTTTCGGTCATCAAACGGCAGTGCCACAAATAAGTTGCACTATCATTATTAACTTTGCATCTTTTGGTTTCAATATTATGAATATGTGTATCACTATGATCGAGATCCAATGAACCATTTTCATTGGGTGTGTAACCATATAAGGTTTTATTCATGTAAACAGAACAACAATTTATTCTCTTACTTAAATGAATAACCGTATTGCAATAAACATGATCAAATCATATTTATGCTCAACACCAAATAACACTTATTTAGGTTCCACACTAATCCCGAAAGTATAGGGAGTGTGCGATGATGATCATATCAAACTTGGAACTACTTCCAACACTCATCGTCACTTCCCTTCAACTAGTTTACGCAACTCCGTTTCAAGTTACTACTCTTAGCAACTGAACCGGTATCAAAAATACCGAGGGTTTGCTACGAACACTAGTAAAATACACATCAATAATCTGCATATCAAATATACCTTTGTTCACTTTGCCATCCTTCTTATCCGCCAAATACTTGGGGTAGTTCCGCTTCTAGTGACCAGTTCCATTGCAGCAAAAGCACTTAGTCTCATGCTTAGGTCCAGACTTGGGCTTCTTCACTCGAGCAACAACTTGCTTGCCGTTCTTCTTGAAGTTCCCTTCTTCCCTTTGCCCTTTTACTTGAGACTAGTGGTCTTGTCAATCAACACTTGATGCTCTTTCTTGATTTCTACCTTCACGATTTCAACATCACGAAGAGCTCGGGAATCGTTTTCGTCATCCCTTGCATACTATAGTTCATCACGAAGTTCTAGTTACTTAGTGATGGTGACTAGAGAATTCTGTCAATCAACGTCTTATCCGGAAGATTAACTCCCACTTGATTCAAGCGATTGAAGTACCCGGACAATCGAGAACATGCTCACTAGTTGAGCGATTCTCTTCCATCTTTTAGCTATAGAACTTGTTGGAGATTTCATATCTCTCAACTCGGGTATTTGCTTGAAATATTAACTTCAATTCCTGGAACATCTCATATGGTCCATGACGTTCAAAACGTCTTTGAAGTTCCGATTCTAAGCTGTTAAGCATGGTGCACTAAACTATCAAGTAGTCATCATATTGAGCTAGTCAAACGTTCATAACGCTCGCATCCGCTCAGGTAATAGGTCTGTCACCTAGCGGTGCATCAAGGACATAATTCTTACTGCGCAGCAATGAGGATAAACCTCGGATCACGGATCCAATCCGCATCATTGCTACTAACATTTTTCAATACAATTTTCTCTAGGAACACATATAAAAACATAGGGAAGCAACAACGCGAGCTATTGATCTACAACATAATTTGCAAAATACTACCAGGACTAAGTTCATGATAAATTAAAGTTCAATTAATCATATTACTTAAGAACTCCCACTTAGAAAAATATCCCTCCAATTCTCTAAGTGATTGCGTGATCCATATCAACTACACCATGACCGATCATCACGTGTGATGGAGTAGTTTCAATGGTGAACATCAATATGTTGATCATATCTACTATATGATTCACGCTCGACCTTTCGGTCTCCGTGTTCCGAGGTCATATCTTATATGCATAGCTCGTCAAGTAAAACATGAGTATACCGCCTGTGAAACTGTTTTGCAACCGTTGTATTTGAACGTAGAGCCTATCACACCCGATCATCACGTGGTGTCTCAAAGACGAAGAACTTTCGCATAGCGGTGCATACTCGGGAGAACACTTCTTGATAATTTAGTAAGGGATCATCTTATAATGCTACCGTCAATCAAAGCAAGATAAGATGCATAAAGGATTAACATCACATGCAATCAATATAAGTGATATGATATGGCCATCATCATCTCGTGCTTGTGATCTCCATCTTCGAAGCACCGTCATGATCACCATCGCCACCGGTAGCGACACCTTGATCTCCATCGTAGCATCGTTGTCGTCTCGCCAATCTTATGCTTCCACGACTATCACTACCGCTTAGTAATAAAGTAAAGCATTACATCGCGATTGCATTGCATACAATAAAGCGACAACCATATGGCTCCTGCCGATTGTCGATAACTTCGGTTACAAAACATGATCATCTCATACAATAAAATTTAGCATCATGTCTTGACCATATCACATCACAACATGCCCTGCAAAAACAAGTTAGTCGTCCTCTACTTTGTTGTTGCAAGTTTTACGTGGCTGCTACGGGCTAAGCAAGAACCGTTCTTACCTACGCATCAAAACCACAACGATAGTTTGTCAAATAGACTCCGTTTAACCTTCTCAAGGACCGGGCGTAGCTTTTCGGTTCAACTAAAGTTGGAGAGACAGTCTTCCACAAGCCATCTATGTGCAAAGCACGTCGAGGGAACCGGTCTCGCGTAAAATGCACGCGTAAGGTTGGTCTGGATCGTCATCCAACAATACCGCTGAACCAAAGTATGACATCTTTGGTAGGCAGTATGACTTGTATCGTCCACAACTCACTTGTGTTCTACTCGTGCATATGACATCTACGCATAAAACCAGGCTCGGATGCCACTGTTGGGAAACGTAGTAATTTCAAAAATTTTCCTACGATCACGCAAGACCATGGTGATGGCATAGCAACGAGAGGGAAGAGTGTCCGTCCACGTACCCTCGTAGACCGTAAGCGGAAGCGTTATATCAACGCGGTTGATGTAGTCGTACGTCTTCACGATCCGACCGATCCAAGCACCGAACGACGGCACCTCCGAGTTCTGCACACGTTCAGCTCGATGACGATCCCGGACTCCGATCCAGCAAAGTGTCGGGGATGAGTTCCGTCAGACGACGGCGTGGTGGCGATGATGATGCTCCACCGACGCAGGCTTCGCCTAAGCTCATGACGATATGACTTCTCCGGCGAGGCTTCGCCTAAGCTCATGACGATATGACCGAGGTGGAATATGGTGGAAGGGGCACCGCACGGCTAAGGAAAGATCCGTAGATCAACTTGTGTGTCTGGGGTGCCCCCTGCCCCGTATATAAAGGAGCAAGGGAGGAGGTGGCGGCCTATGAGGCGCACCAAGGGAGTCCTACTCCCACCGGGAGTAGGACTCCTCCTTTCCTAGTAGGAATAGGAGAGAAGGAAGGGGAAGAGAAGAAGGGGTGCAGCCCCCTCCCCTAGTCCAATTCGGACTAGGCCTTGGGGGGGCGCGCAGCCTGCCCTAGGCAGCCCCTCTCTCTTTCCCGCAGGGCCCAATAAGGCCCAATACTTCTCCCGGCGAATTTCCGTAACTCTCGGTACTCGAAAAATACCGAATCATTCGAACCTTTCCGAACTCCGAATATAGTCGTCCAATATATCGATCTTTACGTCTCGACCATTTCGAGACTCCTCGTCATGTCCCCGATCTCATCCGGGACTCCGAACTCCTTCGGTACATCAAAACTCATAAACTCATAATATAAGCATCATCGAAGCGTTAAGCGTGCGGACCCTACGGGTTCGAGAACTATGTAGACATGACCTAGAACTATTCTTGGTCAATAACCAATAGCGGAACCTGGATGCCCATATTGGCTCCTACATATTCTCTGAAGATCTTTATCGGTCAAACCGCATAACAACATACTTTGTTCCCTTTGTCATCGGTATGTTACTTACCCGAGATTCGATCGTCGGTATCCAATACCTAGTTCAATCTCGTTACCGGTAAGTCTCTTTACTCGTTCCGTAATACATCATCTCACAACTAACTCATTAGTTGTAATGCTTGCAAGGCTTATGTGATGTGTATTACCGAGAAGGCCCAGAGATACCTCTCCGAGCAATCGGAGTGACAAAACCTAATCTCGAAATACGCCAACCCAACAAGTACCTTTGGAGACACCTGTAGTACTCCTTTATAATCACCCGATTACGTTGTGACGTTTGGTAGTACCCAAAGTGTTCCTCCGATGGCAGGAGTTGCATAATCTCATAGTTACAGGAACATGTATAAGTCATGAAGAAAGCAATAGCAACAAACTATACGATCGGGTGCTATGCTAATGGAATGGGTCATGTCAATCAGATCATTCAACCAATGATGTGATCCCGTTAATCAAATGACAACTCATGTCTATGGTTAGGAAACATAACCATCTTTGATTAACGAGCTAGTCAAGTAGAGGCATACTAGTGACACTCTGTTTGTCTATATATTCACACATGTATTATGTTTCCGGTTAATACAATTCTAGCATGAATAATAAACATTTATCATGAAATAAGGAAATAAATAATAACTTTATTATTGCCTCTAGGGCATATTTCCTTGAGTCTCCCACTTGCACTAGAGTCAATAATCTAGTTCACATCATCATGTGATTCAACACGATATTCACATACGTATGTGATTAACACCCATAGTTCACATCGTCATGCGACCAACACCCAAAGGGTTTACTAGAGTCAATAATCTAGTTCACATCGCTATGTGATTAACACCCAAAGAGTACTAAGGGATGATCATGTTTTGCTCGTGAGAGAAGCTTAGTCAACGGGTCTGTCACATTCAGAGCCGTATGTATTTTGCAAATATTCTATGTCTACAATGCTTAGCACGGGGCTACTCTAGCTAATTGCTCCCACTTACGATATGTATCCAGATTGAGACTTAGAGTCATCTGGATCGGTGTCAAAACTTGCATCGACGTAACCCTTTACGACCTAACCTTTTGTCACTTCCATAATCGAGAAACATATCCTTATTCTACTAAGGATAATTTTGACCGCTGTCCATTGATCTACTCCTAGATCACTATTGCACTCCTTGCCAAGCATAGTGGTAGGGTATGCCATAGGTGCAGTACATGACATGACATACTTTATAGAACCTATGGCTGATGCATAGGGAATGACTTTCATTCTCTTTTCTATTTTCTGCTTTGTGGTCGGGTTTTGAGTCTTACTCAATCTCACACCTTGTAACACAGGCAAGAACTCTTTCTTTGACTGTTCCATTTTGAACTACTTCAAAATCTTGTCAAGGTATGTATTCATTGAAAAACATATCAAGCGTCTTGATCTATCTCTATAGATCTTGATGCTCAATATGTAAGCAGCTTCACCGAGGTCTTTCTTTGAAAAACTCCTTTCAAACACTCCTTTATGCTTTGCAGAATAATTCTACATTATTTCCGATCAACAATATGTCATTCACATATACTTATCGGAAAAGGCTGTAGTGCTCCCACTCACTTTCTTGTAAATACTGTGCTTCTCCAAAAGTCGTATAAAACCATATGCTTTGATCACACTATCAAAGCGTTTATTCCAACTCCGAGATGCTTACACCCGTCCATAGATGGATCGCTGGAGCTTGCCCAGTGTGTTAGCACCTTTCGGCTTGACAAAACCTTACGGTTGCATCATATACAACTCTTCTTTAATAAATCCATTAAAGAATGTAGTTTTGACA
This sequence comes from Aegilops bicornis, assembly GCA_021605145.1. Taxonomy (NCBI): domain Eukaryota; kingdom Viridiplantae; phylum Streptophyta; class Magnoliopsida; order Poales; family Poaceae; genus Aegilops; species Aegilops bicornis. The sequence continues at coordinate 347,262,466 of CM038670.1, forward strand.
TCCATTTGCCGATTTCATAAAATGTGGCAATTGCTAACATGATTCGGACAGACTTTTAAGCATCGATACAAGTGAGAAAATCTCATTGTATTCAACATCTTGAACTTGTCGAAAACCTTTTTGTGACAAGTCGAGCTTTGTAGATAGTAACACTACTATCGGTGTCCGTCTTCCTCTTGAAGATCCATTTATTTAACATGGCTTGCTGATCATCGAGCAAGTCAATCAAAGTCCATACTTTTGTTCTCATACATGGATCATATCTCAGATTTTATGGCCTCAAGCCATTTCATGGAATCTGGGCTCATCATCGCTTCCTCATAGTTCGTAGGTTCATCATGGTCTAGTAACATGACTTCCGAACATGATTACCGTACTACTCAGTGCGGATCTTACTCTGGAAGACCCACGAGGTTTGGTAGCAACTTGATCTGAAGTTTCATGATCATCATCATTAACTTCTTCACTAATTGGTGTAGGAATCACTAGAACTGATTTACGTGATGAACTACTTTCCAATAAGGGAGAAGGTACAATTACCTCATCAAGTTTCTACTTTCCTCCCATTCACTTCTTTCGAGAGAAACTTCTTCTCTAGAAAGGATCCATCTTAGCAACGAAAAACTTGCCTTCGGATCTGTGATAGAAGGTGTACCCAATAGTTACCTTTGGTATTCTATGAAGACGCACTTCTCCGATTTGGGTTCGAGCTTATCGGTGAAAACTTTTTCACATAAGCATCACAACTCCAAACTTTAAGAAACGACAGCTTAGGTTTCTTGCTAAACCATAGTTCATACGGTGTCATCTCAACGGATTTAGATGGTGCCCTATTAAGCGTGAATGCAGCTGTCTCTAATGCATAACCCCAAAAGCGATATTGGTAAATCGGTAAGAGACATCATTGATCGCACCATATCAAAATAAAGTACGGTTATGACGTTCGGACACACCATAATGTTGTGGTGTTCCGGTGGCGTGAGCTGTGAAACTATTCCACTTTGTTTTAATTGAAGACCAAACTCGTAACTCAAATATTCATCTCCACGATCAGATTGCAGAAACTTTATTTTCTTGTTACGATGATTTTCTACTTCACTCTGAAATTCTTTGAACCTTTCAACTATTTCAGACTTATGTTTCATCAAGTAGATATACCCATATCTGCTCAAATCATCTTGTGAAGGTCAGAAAATAACGATACTTGCCACGAGCATCAACACTCATTGGATCGCATACATCGGTATGTATTATTTCCAACAAGTTTGTTGCTCGTTCCATTGTTCGAACAACGGAGTTTCGGTCATCAAACGGCGATTACCACAAATAAGTTGCACTATCATTATTAACTTTGCATCTTTTGGTTTCAATATTATGAATATGTGTATCACTATGATCGAGATCCAATGAACCATTTTCATTGGGTGTGTAACCATATAAGGTTTTATTCATGTAAGCGAACAACAATTTATTCTCTTACTTAAATGAATAACCGTATTGCAATAAACATGATCAAATCATATTTATGCTCAACACCAAATAACACTTATTTAGGTTCCACACTAATCCCGAAAGTATAGGGAGTGTGCGATGATGATCATATCAAACTTGGAACTACTTCCAACACTCATCGTCACTTCCCTTCAACTAGTTTACGCAACTCCGTTTCAAGTTACTACTCTTAGCAACCGAACCAAGATTATCAAAAATACAGAGGGTTTGCTACGAACACTAGTAAAATACACATCAATAATCTGCATATCAAATATACCTTTGTTCACTTTGCCATCCTTCTTATCCGCCAAATACTTGGGGTAGTTCCGCTTCTAGTGACCAGTTCCATTGCAGCAAAAGCACTTAGTCTCGGGCTTAGGTCCAGACTTGGGCTTCTTCACTTTCGAGCAGCAACTTGCTTGCCGTTCTTCTTGAAGTTCCCCTTCTTCCCTTTGCCCTTTTACTTGAGACTAGTGGTCTTGTCAATCAACACTTGATGCTCTTTCTTGATTTCTACCTTCGTCGATTTCAACATCACGAAGAGCTCGGGAATCGTTTTCGTCATCCCTTGCATACTATAGTTCATCACGAAGTTCTAGTTACTTAGTGATGGTGACTAGAGAATTCTGTCAATCAACATCTTATCCGGAAGATTAACTCCCACTTGATTCAAGCGATTGAAGTACCCGGACAATGCGAGAACATGCTCACTAGTTGAGCGATTCTCTTCCATCTTTTAGCTATAGAACTTGTTGGAGATTTCATATCTCTCAACTCGGTATTTGCTTGAAATATTAACTTCAATTCTGGAACATCTCATATGGTCCATGACGTTCAAAACGTCTTTGAAGTTCGATTCTAAGCTGTTAAGCATGGTGCACTAAACTATCAAGTAGTCATCATATTGAGCTAGTCAAACGTTCATAACGTACGCATCTGCTTTCGTGCAATAGGTCTGTCACCTAGCGGTGCATCAAGGACATAATTCTTCAAGGCAGCAATGAGGATAAACCTCGGATCACGGATCCAATCCGCATCATTGCTACTAACATTTTTCAATACAATTTTCTCTAGGAACACATATAAAAACATAGGGAAGCAACAACGCGAGCTATTGATCTACAACATAATTTGCAAAATACTACGGGACTAAGTTCATGATAAATTAAAGTTCAATTAATCATATTACTTAAGAACTCCCACTTAGAAAAATATCCTCCAATTCTCTAAGTGATTGCGTGATCCATATCAACTACACCATGACCGATCATCACGTGTGATGGAGTAGTTTCAATGGTGAACATCAATATGTTGATCATATCTACTATATGATTCACGCTCGACCTTTCGGTCTCCGTGTTCCGAGGTCATATCTTATATGCATAGCTCGTCAAGTATAACCTGAGTATTCGCGTGTGCAACTGTTTTGCACCCGTTGTATTTGAACGTAGAGCCTATCACACCCGATCATCACGTGGTGTCTCAAAGACGAAGAACTTTCATAGCGGTGCATACTCGGGAGAACACTTCTTGATAATTTAGTAAGGGATCATCTTATAATGCTACCGTCAATCAAAGCAAGATAAGATGCATAAAGGATTAACATCACATGCAATCAATATAAGTGATATGATATGGCCATCATCATCTCGTGCTTGTGATCTCCATCTTCGAAGCACCGTCATGATCACCATCGCCACCGCGCGACACCTTGATCTCCATCGTAGCATCGTTGTCGTCTCGCCAATCTTATGCTTCCACGACTATCACTACCGCTTAGTAATAAAGTAAAGCATTACATCGCGATTGCATTGCATACAATAAAGCGACAACCATATGGCTCCTGCCAATTGCCGATAACTCGGTTACAAAACATGATCATCTCATACAATAAAATTTAGCATCATGTCTTGACCATATCACATCACAACATGCCTGCAAAAACAAGTTAGACGTCCTCTACTTTGTTGTTGCAAGTTTTACGTGGCTGCTACGGGCTAAGCAAGAACCGTTCTTACCTACGCATCAAAACCACAGCGATAGTTTGTCAAATAGACTCCGTTTTAACCTTCTCAAGGACCCAAGGCGTAGCCACACTTTTCAGTTCAACTAAAGTTGGAGAGACAGTCTTCCACAAGCCATCTATGTGCAAAGCACGCCGAGAACCGGTCTCGCGTAAGAGCACGCGTAAGGTTGGTCCGGATCGTCTGTCCAACAATACCGCTGAACCAAAGTATGACATCTTTGGTAGGCAAGATGACTTGTATCGTCCACAACTCACTTGTGTTCTACTCGTGCATATGACATCTACGCATAAAACCAGGCTCGGATGCCACTTTGTTGGGAAACGTAGTAATTTCAAAAATTTTCCTACGATCACGCCAAGACCATGGTGATGGCATAGCAACGAGAGGGAAGAGTGTCCGTCCACGCACCCTCGTAGACCGTGGCGAGGCGTTATATCAACGCGGTTGATGTAGTAAATGCGTCTTCACGATCCGACCGATCCAAGCACCGAACGCACGGCACCTCCGAGTTACGCACACGTTCAGCTCGATGGCGATCCCGGACTCCGATCCAGCAAAGTGTCGGGGATGAGTTCCGTCGACGACGGCGTGGTGGCGATGATGATGCTCCACCGACGCAGGGCTTCGCCTAAGCTCATGACGATATGACTTCTCCGTAGCAGGGCTTCGCCTAAGCTCATGACGATATGACCGAGGTGGAATATGGTGGAAGGGGCACCGCACACGGCTAAGGAAAGATCCGTAGATCAACTTGTGTGTCTGGGGTGCCCCCTGCCCCGTATATAAAGGAGCAAGGGAGGAGGTGGCGGCCTATGAGGGCGCACCAAGGGGGGAGTCCTACTCCCGGGAGTAGGACTCCTCCTTTCCTAGTAGGAATAGGAGAGAAGGAAGGGAAGAGAAGAAGGGGTGCAGCCCTCCCCTAGTCCAATTCGGACTAGGCCTTGGGGCGCGCAGCCTGCCCTAGGCAGCCCTCTCTCTTTCCCGCAGGGCCCAATAAGGCCCAATACTTCTCCCGGCGAATTTCCGTAACTCTCAGGTACTCGAAAAATACCCGAATCATTCGGAACCTTTCCGAACTCCGAATATAGTCGTCCAATATATCGATCTTTACGTCTCGACCATTTCGAGACTCCTCGTCATGTCCCCGATCTCATCCGGGACTCCGAACTCCTTCGGTACATCAAAACTCATAAACTCATAATATAAGCATCGCCGAAGCGTTAAGCGTGCGGACCCTACGGGTTCGAGAACTATGTAGACATGACCTAGAACTATTCTTGGTCAATAACCAATAGCGGAACCTGGATGCCCATATTGGCTCCTACATATTCTACGAAGATCTTTATCGGTCAAACCGCATAACAACATACTTTGTTCCCTTTGTCATCGGTATGTTACTTACCCGAGATTCGATCGTCGGTATCCAATACCTAGTTCAATCTCGTTACGGTAAGTCTCTTTACTCGTTCGTAATACATCATCTCACAACTAACTCATTAGTTGTAATGCTTGCAAGGCTTATGTGATGTGTATTACCGAGAAGGCCCAGAGATACCTCTCCAGCAATCGGAGTGACAAAACCTAATCTCGAAATACGCCAACCCAACAAGTACCTTTGGAGACACCTGTAGTACTCCTTTATAATCACCCGATTACGTTGTGACGTTTGGTAGTACCAAAGTGTTCCTCCGTAAGCAGGAGTTGCATAATCTCATAGTTACAGGAACATGTATAAGTCATGAAGAAAGCAATAGCAACAAACTATACGATCGGGTGCTATGCTAATGGAATGGGTCATGTCAATCAGATCATTCAACCAATGATGTGATCCCGTTAATCAAATGACAACTCATGTCTATGGTTAGGAAACATAACCATCTTTGATTAACGAGCTAGTCAAGTAGAGGCATACTAGTGACACTCTGTTTGTCTATATATTCACACATGTATTATGTTTCCGGTTAATACAATTCTAGCATGAATAATAAACATTTATCATGAAATAAGGAAATAAATAATAACTTTATTATTGCCTCTAGGGCATATTTCCTTCAGTTGCCGCATCGATCCCCCTCTTCTTCCCCGTCTGGCAGCCTTGTCGTCGGCAGCAAGAGGAGTAGGGATCCATCCATCTGTTTCGTTTCCTCCATTGGCTTTTGTTTCCCTGGCAACATTGACAAGGTGGTGGCAGCCGTGGAGTGGTGGAATAAGGTCTATTGGGTTTCTCCCTACCTCGGCGCCGTCTGATCCGACGCCGACGAAGGGCATTTGATACTTTGTTTCTCCGACTCTGTGGGCTCTCTTCAGATCTCGATAGTTGGTGTATGGTTCTTTTCTAAGATGATTAATGATATTCTTTCCCAAAAGTTGCGGGCAACGGTTTCCTTGTTGCAAATGGAGATCTCACTTATCCAAGGACTTTAACGTCACAACCAAGATGCGTTCGTCGGTTCAGATCTCGGACAACCCGAGTGGCTAAAGTAGCTTAAAAAGGCTCAAGGATGATTCCCTTGGTGGAGTCCTCATGGCAGCGTAGATGGTTACTTGTTGCAGCAATGCTCCTCTTGGTGTGGGTGGTCCTCGTCAACGACAATTCATCGATGTGAGGAGTTGTTATTTTTCTGCCTTGCAAAGTCCATTATGCAGCTTTATCGTTCTTACTGAATGAAGCAGTTTGTGTTCTAAAAAATTGTTATGGACTCTCATAGGGAGTGTATGTTCGCTCTAGGGCAGGCCCAACCCTGTTGTTAGGAAAGATTGGATTGCATGCGACACAATTGATTGATCACATGCAAGTGCACATATATATGTATAAGGGTGCATGACCTCGACTTGTCTCCCAAGCTATCCACTGTACGGAGGAGAAAGGATGCGTGACAATACATGCGCCTAACCTATAGGTACAGACATGTTCAACACCCCCGTAGTCGAAATGTCGCCGGCGATACAGAGATTGGACCGAAACTCCTCGAAGGTGGATGTTGGAAGTCCCTTAGTAATAACATCGGCGAACTGTTGAGCGGTGGGAACATGCAAAACTTGTATCCGCCCAAGTGCAACTTGCTCACAAACAAAGTGTATGTCGAGCTCAATGTGCTTCATTCGGCGATGATGAACAGGGTTGGCGGATAGGTAGGCGGCAGAGACGTTGTCACAGTACAGGATCGTGGCCTTATGGATATCGCAAAGCAACTCCTAAAGGAGTTGGCAAAGCCAAGAGCACTCAGTGATAGTGTTAGCCACTCCCCAGTATTCCGCCTCAGCACTCGAGCGGGAAACCTTGGGTTGTCGTTTAGACGACCACGAGATCAGCGAAGGCCCAAGATGGGCCTTGTGACTGATACGTCCATTTTGCATCATGTTTTTATGTTCATATTTATTGCATTATGGACTGTTATTTCACTTTATGATACAATCTTATGCTTTTTCTCTCTTAATTTACAATATTTACATGAAGAGGGAGAATGCCGGCAGCTGGAATTCTGGACCGGAAAGGAGCAAATCTGAGATACCTATTCTGCACAACTCCAAATGTCCTAAAACCTTACGGAGAAATGTGTTGGAATATATAAAAAATATTGGGCAAAGAAGTACCTGAAGGGGACCCACCAGGGGGGCACAAGCCTGGCGGGCGTGCACCGTGAGCTTGTGGGCCCCTGGACAGCCTCCGGTGCTCATGTTCTGCTATATGAAGGGGACCTAGAAAAAAATAAGAGGAAGGCTTATGGACGATGCGCCATTGCCTCGAGGCGAAACACAAGGCGTATAATCTAGAACTCCGTGGGCGATTACGCCATGAAACTTCCCTCCCTAAGGGGGAAATAGAAGGCGTAGTCATCACCAACTGTAGCGACCCGACCCAAAAGGATCGGTGCCTCTGTGCTATCTTTGCCATCCCTGGATCGGTATGTTGGCACACTGATGAGGACACCAATACTATTGTTACACCCACAGCCCCTACTGCTATACATACTGGACCAATTACTAGAGCTTGCGCACGTCAATTAAATTACCAGGTACTTTCGTTTGTTGGTAATGATCCTAATGTTCATGAGAATATGATGCTGCCTAAATTGGATACATTTGTTTTGCTTACAAATAAATGGCCTAGCTTGGACAAGAAGGATGAACATTGGAGCAACAACAAGCATGGAGATGATGGCATGCACAAGGGGAACAAGAACGGAGTTTCAAGTGATGATTTCAGGACTTTGAAGCCACCATAATGAGTGCATGAAGGCTTGGACGAAATATACAAGATACCACTTCACAAATTTCGTCCAGATGCTAATATAGGTGCTGCGTCACCTTATTATTGGGTCAGGCCCATGTAATTTCAAAATACTTAAGTATAGGCTGTTTTTAGAGTCCGTATGTGTGGGAAAACAAAGTTAGGGTTGGTTTTGAACCCCTCCTACAAGGTGTCACAAAATTCCCTCCTACTCCTCCATATATACAGCCCTTAGGGCGTCGTTTATACTTTGGGTTTTGTTTAGATTAAAGTTCGCCACAGCTGCAACTTCGCGTACTTCATTTGTGTTCATCAACCAGACCAAGACATCACAGAACCCCACCTTGATCAATAAATTTTTCATCTTATATTCGCAATATCCAGATTGCAATATCAGTTTCTTGCTTGTTCTTTGTTTGCTTGTAGGAAATAGACCCTCATGGTCAGGTTGATCGTGCTCTGGTGTGGTCAATAACCTCTCGGAGTTGGTTTAGCGATTGCTAAGGCGCGACGTCCTTGCACGTTCGTAGTCGGATTGTAAAAGTCTACTCCTTGGAAAACGATAATCACCATCTCATTGAAGGACAGGACACCTTTGCCTCTATCAAGTGGTATCAGAGTTCCATGTTGCTCGGTGAGATTTTCCAGTTTTTCATAGTTTACATCGAGTCTGTTCTTTATACCTAGAGTCCACGAAAAAGCCATAAAAAGTTAGGGTTAGTTCATCATATCTGAACCAATCTGAGCCTTTGCATAATCTTTTTAGGCTTTTGCTTTGTTGAATTTGCGGTTGCATCGTCGTGTCGAGTTGCTGGTTGATACTTCTCCAATGTATCTATAATTTTTGATTGTTCATGCTATTACATTATCTGTTTTGGATGTTTTATATGCATTAAAATATGCTATTTTACATTATTTTTGGGACTAACCTATTAACATAGATCCTAGTGCCAGTTTCTGTTTTCCTTGTTTTTGAGTTTCGCGAAAAAGGAATACCAAACGGAGTCCAAACGGAATAAAACTTCCGCGATGATTTTTCTTGGACCAGAAGACACCAAGGGGACTTGGAGTCCAAGTCAAAAGATCCCCGAGGAGGCGACAAGCCTCAGGGGCACGCTCTAGGGGGGCGCCCCCTGGCTTGTGGGTCCCTCGAGGACCCCCTGACCCCGTTCCTTGGCCTATAAATTCACATATATTCCCAAAATCCTAGAGGCATCCACCGAAATACTTTTCCACCGCCGCAACCTTCTGTTCTCATGAGATCCCATCTTGGGGCCATTTCCGGTGATCTGCCAGAGGGGGATTCGATCACGGAGGGCATCTACAACAACCTTATTACCCTTCTGATGAAGCGTGAGTAGTTCACCATAGACCTACGAGTCCATAGCTAGTAGGTAGATGACTTCTTCTCTCTCTTTGATTCTCAATACCATTTTCTCCTCGGTGTTCTTGGAGATCTATCTGATGTAATCTTCTTTTGCAGTGTGTTTGTCGAGATCGATGAATTGTGGATTTATGATCAGCTTATCTATGAATATTATTTGAATCTTCTCTGAATTCTTATATGCATGATTTGATATCTTTGCATTTCTCTATGAATTATCGGTTTGGTTTGGCCAACTAGATTGGTTTTTCTTGCAATGGAAGAGGTGCTTAGTTTTGGGTTCAATCTTGTGTTTTCACCCAGTGACAAAGTAGGGGTAGCGATACACGTATTGCATTGTTGCCATCGATGATAAAAAGATGGGGTTTTCATCATCTTGCTTGAGTTTATCCCTCTACATCATGTCATCTTAGTTATGGCGTTACTCCGTTCTTTATGAACTTAATACTCTAGATGCATGCTGGATAGCGGTCGATGTGTGGAGTAATAGTAGTAGATGCAGGCAGGAGCCGGTCTATTGACACGGACATGATGCCTATATTCATAATCATTGCCTTTGATATCGTCATAACTTTGCGCTTTTCTATCAAATGCTCGGCAGTAATTTGTTCATCCATCATATTATTTGTCTTCAAGAGAGAAGCCTCTAGTGAAACCTATGGCCCCTGGGTTTATTTTCCTTCATATATTTTCAGATCTATAAACCAAAAATACCTTGCTGCAATTTATTTACTTTTATTTAGTAATCTTTTATATCTATCTCTATCACATTTCACCTTTGCAAGTGACCGTGAAGGGATTGACAACCCCTTTATCGCGTTGGGTGCAAGTGTTTGATTGTTTGTGTAGGGTGCATATATCGGGGACTTGCGCGTTTCTCCTACTGGATTGATACCTTGGTTCTTAACTGAGGGAAACACTTATCTCTACTGTGCTGCATCACCCTTTCATCTTCAAGGGCAAAACCAACGCAAGCTCAAGAAGTAGCAGGAAGAATTGCTGGCGCCGTTGCCGAGGAGATCTACGTCAAGCCTACCAAGTACCCATCATAAACTCCCATCTCTTGCATTACATCATTTGCCATTTTCCTCTCGTTTTCGTGTCCCCCACTTCTAAAATGTTTGCAGAAAAATACAAAAAGATTTGTCTTTTTACTCACCCTTCTTTCGTTCATCTTTTCGTTTGCTTTTTGTTTGCTCGTGTGTTGGATTGCTTGCTTTGTCACGATGTCTCAAGAAAATACCAAGTTGTGTGAATTTTCCAATACTAATATTAATGATTCTATTAGTACTCCGATTGCTCCCGCCACTAGGGCGGAATCTTATGAAATTAATTCCGCTTTGCTGAATCTTGTTATGAAAGATCAATTTTCCGGCCTTCCTAGTGAAGATGCCGCATCCCATATAAATAATTTGTTGAGTTGTGTGATATGCAAAATAAGAAAGACGTGGATAATGATATTTTTAAATTGAAGCTATTTCCGTTCTCACTATGAGATCGTGCTAAAACTTGGTTTTCATATTTGCCTAAAAATAGTATTGATTCATGGAATAAGTGTGAAGATGCTTTTATTTCCAAGTATTTTCCTCCCGCTAAGATCATCTCCCTTAGGAACTATATTATGAATTTTAAGAAACTTGATCATGATCATGTTGCACAATCTTGGGAGAGGATGAAATTCATGATACGAAATTGCCCTACTCATGGTTTAGATTTGTGGATGATCATACAATTTTTTATGCCAGATTGAATTTTGCTTCGAGATATCTTTTAGATTCGGCCGCGGGAGGTACTTTTATGGAAATTAATTTTTGATAAGCTACTAAACTCCTAGATAATATTATGGTTAATTATTCTCAATGGCATACCGACAGATCTTCTACTAGTAAAAAAGTGCATGCGATTGAAGAGATTAATGTTTTTAGCGGAAAGATGGATGAACTTATGAAATTGTTTGCTAGTAAAAGTGATCCTATTGATCCAATGATATGCCTTTGTCTACTTTGATTGAGAATAATAATGAATTTATGGATGTGAATTTTGTTGGTAGGAACAATTTTGGTAAGAACGCGTATAGAGGTAATTTTAATACTAGGTCGTTTCCTAGTAATTCCTCTAATAATTATGGTAATTCCTACAAAAAGTCTTATGGAAATTATAATAAGATGCCCTCTGATCTTGAGAACAATATTAAAGAATTTATTAGTTCTTAAAATAATTTCAATGCTTTGGTCGAAGAAAAATTGCTTAAGGTTGATGATTTGGCTAGGAACGTGGATAGAATTTCTCGAGATTGATTCTTTAGATCTATTCCACCCAAGCATGATATTAATGAATCTCTGAAAGCTATGATAATTTTGATTGATGAGTGCAAAGAAAGAACCGCTAAGATGCATGCTAAGCGAGATTGGTTTGTAAAAGCGTGTTCTTCTAGTTTTTGTGAAAATAATAATGAAGATCTTAAAGTGATTGATGTGACTCCTTTTGAATATTTGTTTTCTAATATAACAATTGATAAATATGGGACTGGAGATGAGTCAACTTTAGTTAAAAGGCGTCCCAATAATTTGGAGTTTATAGATCTTGATGCAAAAATTGATAAAAGTGGGATTGGAGAGGTCAAAACTTTAAGTAGTGATGAACCCACTCTTTTGGATTTCAAGGATTTTAATTATGATAATTGTTCTTTGATATATTGTATCTCCTTGTTTTAATCCATGTTGAATTTTCCTCATGCTTATAATCAAAATAAATCTTTTACTAAACATATCGCTGATGCTATGATGCAATCTTTTGAAGAAAAGCTTGAATTGGAAGTTTATATTCCTAGAAAACTTTATGATGAGTGGGAACCTACTATTAAGATTAAGATTAAAGATTATGAGTGCCATGCTTTGTGTGATTTGGGTGCTAGCGTTTCCACGATCCCAAAAGCTTTATGTGATGTGTTAGGTTTCCGTGAATTTGATGATTGTTCTTTAAATTTTCATCTTGAGGATTCCACTATTAAGAAACCTATGGGAAGAATTAATGATTTTCTTATTGTTGCAAATAGGAATTATGTGCCCGTAGATTTCATTATTCTTTATATAGATTGCAATCCTACATGTCCTATTATTCTTGGTAGACATTTCCGTAGAACTATTGGTGCAATTATTGATATGAAAGAAGGAAACATTAGATTTCAATTTCTGTTAAGGAAGGGGATGGAAAACTTTCCTAGAAAGAAAATTAGGTTACCGTATGAGTCTATTATGAGATCTACTAATGGATTGCATACCAAACATGACAATACCTAGATCTATGATTTATGCCTAGCTAGGGGCGTTAAACAATAGCGCTTGTTCGGAGGCAACCCAATTTTATTTTTGTTCTTTTTTTTTTCCTGTTTTTTAATATTTTTTCATCTAGCCTCCGGTTAGATGTTTTTTATGTTTTAGTTAGTGTTTGAGCCAAGTAAGACCTTTTGGACGGCTTAGGGTGATAGTTGATTTGATCTTGCTGAAAAAAAGAAACTTTTGCGCCCAGTAATAGAATTATTAAAAATCACAGACGCGTGATAAATTCTGAGTTTTGTACAAAATATTTGTATACAAATTGCCTATGATGTCTAATTTTGTAGAATTTTTGGAGTTACAGAAGTATTCATAGATTACAGATTACTTGATTTATTACATTTTTGATGATTACGTGTTTATGTGTTGTTTGCTTATTTTGATGAATCTATGGGTAGTGTCGGGGGGTATGAACCATGCAGAAGTTGGAATCCAGTAGATATTACACCATTATAAATAAATAATGAGTTCACAACAGTACCAAAAGTGGTGATTTATTTTCTTACACTAACGGATCTCATGAGTTTTCTGTTGAGTTTTGTGTTGTGAAGTTTTCAAGTTTTGGGTAAATATTTGATGGACTATGGAATAAGGAGTGGCAAGAGCCTAAGCTTGGGGAAGCCCAATGCACCCCAAGGTAATATTCAAGGACAACCAAGGATCTAAGCTTGGGGATGCCCCGGATGGCATCCCCTCTTTCGTCTTCGTCTATCGGTAAATTTACTTGAGGCTATATTTTTATTCACCACATGATATGTGTTTTGCTTGGAGCGTCTTGTATGATATGAGTCTTTTCTTTTTAGTTTGGCACAATCATCCTTGCTGTACACACTGATGACCCACAAGTATAGGGGATCTATCGTAGTCCTTTCGATAACTAAGAGTGTCGAACCCAATGAGGAGCAGAAGAAAATGACAAGCGGTTTTCAGTAAGGTATTCTCTGCAAGCACTGAAATTATCGTAACAGATAGTTTTGTGATAAGGTAATTTGTAACGGGTAACAAGTAACAAAAGTAAACAAGGTGAAGAAAGGTGGCCCAATCCTTTTTGTAGCAAAGTACAAGCTTGAACAAACTCTTATATAAAGGAAAGCGCTCCCATGGACACATGGGAATTATCGTCAAGCTAGTTTTCATCATGCTCATATGATTCGCGTTCGTTACTTTGATAATTTGATATGTGGGCGGACAGGTGCTTGGGTACTGCCCTTCCTTGAACAAGCATCCCACTTATGATTAACCCCTCTTGCAAGCATCCGCAACTACAAAAGAAGTATTAAGGTAAACCTAACCATAGCATGAAACATATGGATCGAAATCAGCCCCTTACGAAGCAACACATAAACTAGGGTTTAAGCTTACATCACTCTAGCAACCCATCATCTACTTATTACTTCCCAATGCCTTCCCCTAGGCCCAAACAATGGTGAAGTGTCATGTAGTCGACATTCACATAACACCACTATAGGAAAGACAACATACATCTCATCAAAATATCAAACGAATACCAAATTCACATGACTACTTATAGCAAGACTTCTCCCATATCCTCAGGAACAAACGTAACTACTCATAAATCATATTCATGTTCATAATCAGAGGGGTATTAATATGCGTAAAGGATCTGAACATATGATCTTCCACCAAATAAACCAACTAGCATCAACTACGAGGAGTAATCAACACTACTAGCAACCCACAGGTACCAATCTGAGGTTTTGAGACAAAGATCGGATACAAGAGATGAACTAGGGTTTGAGATGAGGTGGTGCTGGTGAAGATGTTGATGGAGATTGACCCCCTCCCGATGAGAGGATCGATGGTGATGACCATGGTGATGATTTCTCCCTCCTGAAGGGATGTTTCCTCGGCAGAACAGCTCCGCCAGAGCCCTAGATTGGTTTCGCTAGGTTCCGCCTTGAGACGGCGGCGCTTCATCCCGGAAGCTTCCTTCTGATTTTTTCCAGGGAGAAAGACTTCATATAGAAAAATATGGGCACCGGAGGCCTGCCAGGGTGCCCGCGAGGTAGGGGGCGCGCCCAGGGGGGTAGGGCGCACCCCCACCCTCGTGGACAGGGTGTGGCCCCCCTCTGGTGCTTTCTTCGTCCAATATTTTTAATATATTCTAAAACTGACTTTCGTGGAGTTTCAGGACTTTTGGAGTTGTGCAGAATAAGTCTCTAATAATTGCTCCTTTTCCAGCCCAGAATTCCAGCTGCCGGCATTCTCCCTCTTCGTGTAAACCTTGTAAAATAAGAGAGAATAGGCATATGTATTGTGACATAATGTGTAATAACAGCCCATAATGCAACAAATATCGATATAAAAGCATGATGGAAAATGGACATATCAACTCCCCCAACCTTAGATCTCGCTTGCCCTCAAGCGGAAGCTGATAACGAAAAATATGTCCACATGTTTAGAGATAGAGGTGTCGATAAAATAAAATACGGACATGAGGGCATCATGATCATTCTTATAACAAATATATATATATATATATATATATATTGTCATATGATTTCTTATGGTAAAGTAACAATCTATTCACAATGTAAAGTATGAATCAGAAACTTCATTGAAAACTAACAAACTATGATCACGGTCATTGAAGCAATTGCAATTTATCATAACATCGGAAAGAGTCAATATAAGAGATTTTCAGCAAGTCCACATACTCAACCATCATTTAGTCTTTCACAATTGCTAACACTCACGTAATACTTATGGGTATGAAGTCTTAATCGGACACAGAGAAAGATAGGGGATATAGTGTTGCCTCCCAACCTTTTACCTCAAGGGTAATGTCAACAATAATAGTTTATGATAACTTACATCCAATTGGATATATATATATATCAGGATCTTTCCAACACAATGTGCTTGCCAAAGGATAAAGTGTAAAAAGGAAAGGTGAAGATCACCGCGAATCTTGCATAAGACATAAGAAAAAAATAAAAGATAGGCCCTTCGCAGAGGGAAGCAGAGGTTGTCATGTGCTTTTATGGTTGGATGCACGAAATCTTAATGCAAAAGAACGTCACTTTATATTGCCACTTGTGATAGGGACCTTTATTATGGAGTCCGTCGCTTTTATTTCTTCCACATCACAAGATCATATAAAGCTTATTTTCTCCACACTAATAGATCATACATATTTAGAGAGCAATTTTTATTGCTTGCAACAATGACAACTTACTTGAAGGATCTTACTCAATCCATAGGTAGGTATGGTGGACTCTCATGGCAAAACTGGGTTTAAGGATATTTGGAAGCACAAGTAGTATCTCTACTTGGTGCAGAGAATTAGGCTAGCATGAGGGGGAAAGGCAAGCTCAACATGTTGGATGATCCATGACAATATACTTTATTTCGGATATAAGAAAACATACGCATTACGTTGTCTTCCTTGTCCAACATGAACTTTTTAGCATGTCATATTTTAATGAGTGCCCACAATCATAAAAGATGTCCAAGATAGTATATTTATATGTGAGAACCTCTCTTTCTTTATTACTTCCTATTAATTGCAACGATGACCAAAACTATGTTTGTCAACTCTCAACAACTTTCATTCATCATACTCTTTATATGTGAAGCCATTACTCTCCATAAGATAAATATGATCTGTCTATTTCTTTTTATTCTTTCTTTTTATTATTATTCCCTCAAGATCATAGCAAGATAACCAAGCCCTCGACTCAAGAATAATCTTTATTATATATAGCTCACATACTCGATTACATAGAAGGATCATAAAGCAAAACTCAAAACTAGATCATACTAAAACTTTATTCTACTAGATCAAGATATGAACAAAAGGATCGAACTAAGAAAAAGGTAAGGATAGAAGTGTGATGGTGATATGGTACCCGGGCACCTCCCCCAAGCTTGGAAGTTGCCAAGGGGAGTGCCCATACCCATGTATTTATGTCTCTTACTTCGGAGGTGGTGATGTGATATTCTTGGCGATGATGCCCCTCAGGATACGATTCTCTTCCTCGAGCTTATTTACTTGCTGCTTGAGGTCCATTATTTCCTGACGGAGATTGCCCGTGACGGCTAAAGCTCCTTTCACCCATGGATGTTGCATAACTGTGGGAGAACAAGTAACACTCTTTTTCATATTTTCATAAGAAATAAATCTAACATTGGAAGGGATGAACGACTTTGGAATAGCTGAGCTCTGTAGTTCCCCCATCGTGAATCCGGCTTGGAAACGAGAAGTAACTTCTTGATCCTCTTCCATGGCATCTATCCTTTTCAAGTCGGCCTCCGTCTCTTCCTCCGTTGATGGCCCAAAGTGGTCAGCATCACTGTTTGCTCCTGGTCCCAGTGTCGGATGAGACACCCGACTCTCCCCGATTGAATCTTGAGAAGACATCTTGCTCTAATCTGCGGTAGAAACAACTCAAAATGAAAAACAGAGGATCTTTGCATGGTACGGTGGTCAAAACCTTCGGGAGATTATATAATGAATTTTTACCGACCAAAAGAAGTATCGTGCAAGAAAATGGAGTCCGGAGAGCACACGAGGTGCCCACAAGGCAGGGGGGGTGCGCCCTCCACCCTCGTGGATGCCTCGTGTCCCTTTCGGACTACTTATTTTCCTATTTCCTTAAATATTCCAAAATAGAGAAAAAATGCTACCAGGACTGTTTTGGAGTCAGTTTACTTACCGTACCACATACCTATTCCTTTTCGGAGTGTGAAACGTTCTGGAAAGTGTCCCTTATGTACTCCTCTGGGGTTACGGTGTCAATAACATTGGTTTCAAAATTTATGGGATTACCTGAGATATAATGTTTGATTCTTTGACCGTTCACCACCTTTGGATTTGTGCCTTCAAAGTTGTTGATTTTTATGGCACCGGAACGATAGACCTCCTCGATAACGTAAGGACCTTCCCATTTAGAGAGGAGTTTTCCTGCAAAAAATCTTAAACGAGAGTTTTATAGCAAAACATAATCACCTAACTCATGCCTTTGTATGCTTTTGTCATGCCATCTTTTAACTTTTTCTTTAAACAGTTTGGCATTCTCATAGGCTTGGGTTCTCCACTCATCAAGTGAGCTAATGTCAAATAGTCTCTTCTCACCGGCAAGTTTGAAATCATAACTGAGCTCCTTAATGGCCCAATATGCCTTATGTTCTAGTTCGAGAGGTAAATGACATGCTTTTCCATAAACCATTTTATACGGAGACATACCCATAGGATTTTTATATGCAGTTCTATAGGCCCATAATGCATCATCAAGTTTCTTGGACAAAATTTTCTACATCTATTAACAGTCTTTTGCAAAATTAATTTAATCTCTCTATTACTCAATTATACTTGACCACTAGACTGTGAGTGGTATGGAGATGCAATTCTATGATTAACGTCATACTTAGCAAGCATTTTACGAAAAGCACCATGAATAAAATGTGAACCACCATCAGTCATTAAGTATCTAGGGACTCCAAACCTCGGGAAAATAACTTCTTTAAGCATCTTAATAGAGGTTTTGTGATCAACACTACTAGTTGGAATAGCTTCTACCCACTTAGTAACATAATCAACATCAACTAAAATATGTGTATACCTATTAGAGGAAGGAAACGGTCCCATATAATCAAAGCCCCAAACATCAAATGGTTCAATAACAAGTGAATAGTTCATAGGCATTTCTTGACGTCTACTAATATGACCAATTCTTTGACATTCATCACAAGACAAGACAAACTTACGGGCATCCTTGAAAAGAGTAGGCCAATAAAAACCGGATTGCAATACATTATGCGCAGTTCTATCTCCAGCATGGTGTCCTCCATAAGCCTCGGAATGACACTCGCATAGGATCTATTCCCGTTCATGCTCAGGTACACAACGTCTAATAACACTATCTACTCCTTCTTTATAAAGGTCTGGGTCATCCCAGAAGTAATATCTTAAATCATAGAAAAACTTTTTCTTTTGCTGATATGTGAAACTAGGTGGTATAAATTTAGCAACAACGTAATTAGCATAATCAACATACCATGGAGCCATACGAGAAGCATTTATGACAGCTAATTGTTCATCAGGAAAACTATCATCAATAGGTAGTGTCTCATCAACAACATTCTCTAACCTAGATAAGTTGTCTGCAACGGGGTTCTCAGCTCCCTTTCTATCTATAATATGCAAATCAAATTCTTGTAGTAGGAGAACCCATCTAATAAGTCTAGATTTATCATCTTTCATTTCCATAAGATATTTAATAGCAGCATGATCAGTGTGAACAGTTACTTTAGAATCAACAATATAAGGTCTGAACTTATCACAAGAAAATACAACTGCTAAAAATTCCTTTTCAGTAGTAGCATAATTTCTCTGGGCACTGTCTAGAGTTTTACTAGCATATTGAATAACATTTAATTTCTTATCAACTCTTTGTCCTAGAACAGCACCTACAACATAATCGCTAGCATCACACATAATTTCAAAGGGTAAATTCCAATCAAGAGGCTGAACAATAGGTGCAGAAATCAAGGCTTTCTTAAGTATTTCAAATGCTTCTACACAATCATTATCGAAGACAAAAGGAACATATTTTTATAAAAGATTAGTCAGAAGCCTAGAAATTTTTGAGAAGTCTTTAATGAACCTCCTATAAAAATCGGCATGACCAAGGAAACTTCTTATACCTTTGATGTCCTTAGAACACGACATCTTTTCAATAGCATCAACTTTGGCTTTATCAACTTCAATACCACTTTCAGAAATTTTATGCCCCAAGACAATACCTTCATTAACAATAAAGTGGCACTTCTCCCAATTCAAGACAAGATTAGTTTCTTCACATCTCTGCAAAACTTGATCAAGGTTGCTTAAGCAATCATCAAAAGAAGTTCCATATACGAAAAAAATCACCCATGAAAACCTCAATAATCTTTTCACAAAAGTCAGAGAATATAGCAGTCATACATCTTTGAAAGGTAGCAGGTGCATTGCATAAACCAAAAGGCATACATCTATAAGCAAAGGTACCAAAAGGGCAAGTAAAGGTGGTATTTTCTTGATCCTCTTTTGACACATGTATTTGAGAGAAACCAGAATAACCGTCTAGAAAGCAAAAATGTGTATGTTTGGATAATCTTTCTAGCATTTGATCAATAAAAGGTAAAGGGAAATGATCCTTTTTAGTAGCTTTATTTAGTTTGCGGAAATGAATTACCATTCTATAACCTGTAACAATTCTTTGTGGAATCAATTCATCTTTATCATTAGGAACAACAGTAATACCTCCCTTCTTAGGGACACAATGGACAGGACTTACCCACTGACTATCAGCAACATGATAAATTATACCTGCCTCTAGAAGCTTTAGTATTTCTTTTCTTACCACTTCTTTAATCTTAGGATTTAACCGTCGTTGGTGATCAACAACCGATTTAGCGTCTTCCTCCAATTTTATTTTGTGCTGGCATAGAGTGGGACTAATGCCCTTAAGATCATCAAGAGTATATCCAATAGCAGCACGGTGCTTCTTCAGAGTTTTCAATCATTTCTTTTCTTCCTGCTCTGAAAGGTTAGCACTAATAATAACACGATATATCTTCTTTTCATCAAGATAAGCATATTTAAGAGTATCAGGTAATGGTTTAAGCTCAAACACAGGATCACCCTTGGGTGGAGGAGGATCCCTTAGAATTTTAACAAGCAAGTTGTGTTTCAAAATAGGTCCCTATTTAAAGAATGCTTCATCTATTTCCCTTCTTTCATTCATAAACATATCATTTTCATGGTCTAGCAAATATTGTTCTAAAGGATCATTAGGAGGCACGTCAATAGAAGCAAGACCAATAATTTCATCTTTACTAGGCAATTCTTTATCATGAGGTTGTCTGTGAAATTTAGCAAAATTAAAATCATGAGACATATCCCCTAAATCAATAGTAACAACCTCCTTTTTGCAATCTATCTTAGCATTAACAGTATTCAAGAAGGGTCTGCCAAATATAATGGGACAAAAGTCATCTTGTGGGGAACCAAGAACAAGAAAATCAGTAGGATATTTAACTTTCCCACACAAGACTTCAACATCTCTAACAATCCCAACTGGTGAAATAGTATCTCTATTGGCAAGCTAAATTGTAACATCAATATCATCCATAATTTCTTCATATAAAGAATGAGGTATTGCACTCGCACTAGCACCCATATCACATAAGCCATGGTAACAATGATCTCCTATTTTAACAGAAATAACAGGCATGCCTACAATAGGTCTATGTTTATTTTTAGTATCGGGTCTAGCAATTCTAGCAGCTTCATCACAGAATTAAATAACATGCCCATCAATATTATCGGCCAAGAGGTCTTTAACCATAGCAATACTAGGTTCAACTTTAATTTGCTCAAGGGGTGTAGGTGTTCTAGTATTACTCTTACGAACCACAGTTGAAGCTTTAGCATGATCCTTTATTCTAGCAGGGAAAGGTGGTTTCTCAATATAAGCGGTAGGAAAAATAGGATCAACATTGTAAATGATAGTCTTTTCTTCAACTTTAATAGGTCCAACTACTTTTACTTCAACAGGAGGATGATATTTAAACCACTTCTCCTTAGGGAGATCAACATGAGTAGCAAATGATTCACAGAAAATAAGCTACTTTCTCAGAGTCAAGTCCATATTTAGTGCTAAATTTACGAAAAACATCGGTATCCATAAAAGATTTAACACAATCAAACTTAGGTGTTATACCTGACTCCTTACCTTCGTCGAGTTCCCAATCTTTAGAGTTGCATTTAATTCTTTCCAATAAATCCCATCTGAATTCAATAGTCTTCATCATAAAAGAACCAATACAAGAAGTATCGAGCATGGAGCGATTATTGAGAGAAAGCCGAGCATAAATTTCTTGAATAATAATTTCTCTTGAGAGCACATGATTGGGGCATGAATATAACATTGACTTAAGCCTCCCCCAAGCTTGAGCGATGCTTTCTCCTTCGTGAGGCCAAAAATTATATATATAATTACGATCACGATGAACCAGATGCATAGGATAAAACTTCTGATGAAATTCCAATTTCAATCGGTTGTAGTTCCATGATCCAATATCATCGCATAGCCTAAACCATGTCAATGCCTTTCCCTTCAAAGATAAAGGGAAGACCTTCTTCTTGATAACATCCTCGGGCATACCTGCAAGCTTAAATAATCCACAAACTTCATCCACATAGATTAGGTGCAAACCAGGATCAATGTTCCATCTCCTGTAAAAGGATTAGCTAGCAGTTTCTCTATCATACCCGAAGGAATTTCAAAGTAAACATTTTCAGCAGGTTTAGTAGGTTGAGGAGCAACTCTTTGCTCTACTGGTCGGGGTGAAGTTACCCCAAACAAGCCCCTCAAAGGATTACTTTCCATACTAACAAGTGACAGTAAATTTCAGCAGACTATATAATTTTTTCCTTACCAAATTCCACTTACCAAAGGCACTTCACTCCCCGGCAACAGTGCCAGAAAAGAGTCTTGATGATCCACATGCATAGGGGATCTATCATAGTCCTTTAGATAAGTAAGAGTGTCGAACCCAACGAGGAGCCGAAGGAAATGACAAGCGGTTTTCAGTAAGGTATTCTCTGCAAGCACTGAAATTATCGGTAACAGATAGTTTTGCGATAAGGTAATTCGTAACGGGTAACAAGTAACAACAGTAAACAATGTGCAGTAAGGTGGCCGAATCCTTTTTGTAGCAAAGGACAAGCCTGGACAAACTCTTATATAAAGGAAAGCGCTCCCGAGGACACATGGGAATTATCGTCAAGCTAGTTTTCATCATGCTCATATGATTTGCGTTCGTTACATTGATAATTTGATATGTGGGTGGACCGGTGCTTGGGTACTGCCCTTCCTTGGACAAGCATCACACTTATGATTAACCCCTCTTGCAAGCATCCGCAACTACAAAAGAAGTATTAAGGTAAACCTAACCATAGCATGAAACATATGGATCCAAATCAGCCCCTTACGAAGCAACGCATAAACTAGGGTTTAAGCTTCTGTCACTCTAGCAACCCATCATCTACTTATTACTTCCCGATGCCTTCCCCTAGGCCCAAACAATGGTGAAGTGTGATGTAGTCGATGTTCACATAACACCACTAGAGGAAAGACAACATACATCTCATCAAAATATTGAACGAATACCAAATTCACATGACTACTTATAGGAAGACTTCTCCCATGTCCTCCAGAACAAATGTAACTACTCACAAATCATATTCATGTTCATAATCAGAGGGTATTAATATGCATAAAGGATCTGAACGTATGATCTTCCACCAAATAAACCAACTAGCATCAACTACAAGGAGTAATCAACACTACTAGCAACCCACAGGTACCAATCTGAGGTTTTGAGACAAAGATCGGATACAAGAGATGAACTAGGGTTTGAGATGAGATGGTGCTGGTGAAGATGTTGATGGATATTGACCCCCTCCTGATAAGAGGATCGATGGTGATGACGATTGTGATGATTTCCCCCTCCCGGAGGGATGTTTCCCCGGTAGAACAGCTCCGCTGGAGCCCTAGATTGGTTTCGCTAGGTCCCGCCTCTAGACGGAGGCGCCTCATCCCGAAATCTTCCTTCTGATTTTTTCCAGGGAGAAAGACTTCATATAGCAAAAGATGGGCACCGGAGGCCTGCCAGGGGGCCCACGAGGCAGGGGGCGCCCAGGGGGGTAGGGCGCGCCCCCACCCTCTTGGAGAGCGTGTGGCCCCCCTCTGGTGCTTTCTTTGCCCAATATTTTTAATATATTCCAAAACTGACTTTCATGGAGTTTCAGGACTTTTGGAGTTGTGCAGAATAGGTCTATAATATTTGCTCCTTTTCCAGCCCAGAATTCCAGATGCCGGCATTCTCCCTCTTCGTGTAACCTTGTAAAATAAGAGAGAATAGGCATAAGTATTGTGACATAATGTGTAATAACAGCCCGTAATGCAATAAATATCGATATAAAAGCATGATGAAAAATGGACGTATCACACACCTTTTGAGAGGGACACACATGAATCGTTAATTTATTAGAATACTCTGTGTGCTTCACTTATATCTTTTGAGCTAGGAAATTTTGCTCTAGTGCTTCACTTATATCTTTTAGAGCACGACAGTAGATTTATTTTATAGAAATTGTTGAACTCTCATGCTTCACTTATATTATTTTGAGATTCTCTCTAAATAGCATGGTAATTTGCTTTGGTTATGAATTTATTCCTAATATGATGGGCATCCAGGAGGGATATAATAATAACTTTCTATAAAGTGCATTGAATACTATTTTAAGTTTGATTCCTTATGATTGTTTTGATATATAAAGATGGTAATATGAGAGTCATGCTAGTGAGTAATTGTGGATTGGTAGAAATACTTTTGTTAAAGTTTGTGATTCCCGTAGCATGCACGTATGGTGAACCGTTATGTGATGAAGTCGGAGCATGATTTATTTATTGATTGTCATCCTTTGTGTGGAAGTCGGGAGCGCGCGATGATTAACTCCTACCAACCTCTCCCCTAGGAGCATGCGCGTAGTACTTTTTTTTTCAGTAACTAATATATTTTTGCAATAAGTATGTGAGTTCTTTATGACTAATGCTGAGTCCATGGATTATACGCCCTCTCACCCTTCCACCATTGCTAGCCTCTCTATGCCGCGCAACTTTCGCCGGTGCCTTACACCCACCATATACCCTTCCTCAAAATAGCCACCATACCTACCTATTATGGCATTTCCATAGCCATTCCGAGATATATTGCCATGCAACTTCCACTGACCGTTTTATTATGACATGCTCCATCATTGTCATATTACTTTGCATGATCGTAAGATAGCTAGCATGATGTTTACATGCATGGCTTGTCCATTTTTTGATGTCATTTGCTATGCTAGATCATTACACATCCCGGTACACCGCCGGAGACATTCATATAGAGTCATATTTTGTTCTAAGTATCGAGTTGTAATTCTTGAGTTGTAAGTAAATAAAAGTGTGATGATCATCATTATTAGAGCACTGTCCCATGTGAGGAAAGAATGATGGAAGCTATGATTCCCTCATAAGTTGGGATGAGTCTCCAGACTTTACAATAAATAAAAGAGGCCAAAGAAGCCCACCAAACAAAATGAGATAAAAGAGAAAAGGGACAATGTTACTATCCTTTTTCTACACTTGTGCTTCGAAGTAGCACCATGATCTTCATGATAGAGAGCCTCCTATGTTGTCACTTTCATATACTAGTGGGAATTTTTCGTTATACAAATTGGCTTGTATATTCCAATGATGGGCTTTCTCAAATTTTGCTAGGTCTTCGTGAGCAAGCGAGTTGGATGCACACCATCTTAGTTTCTTTTTGATCTTTAATAAACTTATAGATCTAGTGCATCCGTTGCATGGCAATCCCTACTCACTTACATTGATATCTATTGGTGGGTGTCTCCATAGCCCGTTGATACGCCTAGTTGATGTGAGACTATCTCCTTCTTTTTGTCTTCTCCACAACCACCATATTCTATTCCACCTATAGTGTTATATCCATGGCTCACGCACATGTATTGCGTGAAAGTTGAAAAAGTTTGAGAACATCAAAAGTATGAAACAATTGCTTGGCTTGTCGTTGGGGTTATGCATGATTTAATATATTGTGTGATCAACATGGAGCATAGCCGGACTATATGATTTTGTAGGGATAACTCTCTTTGGCCATGTTATTTTGAGAAGACTTGATTGCTTTATTAGTATGCTTGAAGTATTATTGTTTTTATGTCAATATTAAACTTTTGTTTTGAATCTTATAGATCTGAACATTCATGCCACAATGAAGAAAATAACATGGATGAATATGTTAGGTAGCATTCCACATCAAAAATTCTATTTTTATCATTTACCTACTCGAGGACGAGCATGAATTAAGCTTGGGGATGCTTGATAAGTCTTCAACATATCTATAATTTTTTATTTTTCCATGCTATCATATTATTTGTTTTGGATGTTTTATATGCATTAATATGCTATTTTCTATTATTTTTTGGACTAAACCTATTAACCTAGAGCCCAGTGTCAGTTTCTGTTTTTCCTTGTATTTGAGTTTCGCAGAAAAGGAATACCAAACGGAGTCGAAACGGAATAAAACTTCCGCGATGATTTTTCTTGGACCAGAAGACACCTAGAGGACTTGGAGTCCAAGTCAGAAGATCCCCGAGGAGGCGACAAGCCTCAGGGGCACGCCCCTTGGCTTGTGGGTCCCTCGAGGACCCCCAGACCCGGTTCCCTGGCCTATAAATCCACATATATTCCCAAAACCCTAGAGGCATCCACCAAAATACTTTTCCGCCGCCGCAACCATCTGTTCCCATGAGATCCCATCTTGAGGCCTTTTCTGGCGATCTACCGGAGGGGGATTCGATCACGGAGGGCATCTACATCAACCCTACTGCCCTTCCGATGAAGCGTGAGTAGTTTACCACAGACCTACAAGTCCATAGCTAGGAGATAGATGACTTCTTCTCTCTCTTTGATTCTCAATACCATGTTCTTCTCGATGTTCTTGGAGATCTATCCGATGTAATCTTCTTTTGCGGTGTGTTTGTCGAGATTGATGAATTGTGGATTTATGATCAGCTTATCTATGCATATTATTTTATATTCTTTGATTCTTATATGCACGATTTGATATCTTTGTATTTCTCTTCGAATTATTGGTTTGGTTTGGCCAACTAGATTGGGATTTCTTGCAATGGGAGAGGTGCTTAGTTTTGGGTTCAATCTTGCATGATTTCACCCAGTGACAAAGTAGGGGCAGCGAGACACGTATTGCATTGTTGCCATCGAGGATAAAAAGATGGGGTTTTCATCATATTGCTTGAGTTATCCATCTACATCATGTCATCTTACTTATGGCGTTACTCCATTCTTTATGAACTTAATACTCTAGATGCATGCTGGATAGCAGTCGACGTGTGGAGTAATAGTAGTAGATGTAGGCATGAGTCAGTCTACTTGACACGGACATGATGCCTATATTCATAATCATTGCCTTGGATATCGTCATAAATTTGCAATTTTCTATCAATTGCTCGACAGTAATTTGTTCATCCACCGTATTATTTCTCTTCAAGAGAGAAGCCTCTAGTGAAACCTATGGCCCCCGGGTCTATTTTCCTTTATATATTTTCAGATCTATAAACCAAAAATACTTTGCTCCAATTTATTTACTTTTATTGAGTAATCTTTTATATCTATCTCTATCAGATCTCACCTTTACAAGTGACCGTGAAGGGATTGACAACCCCTTTATCGCGTTGGGTGCAAGTGTTTGATTGTTTGTGTAGGTGCATATATTGGGGACTTGCATGTTTCTCCTACTGGATTGATACCTTGGTTCTTAAATAAAGGAAATACTTATCTCTACTGTGCTGCATCACCCTTTCCTCTTCAAGGGAAAAACCAACGCAAGCTCAAGAAGTAGCACTGGTCATGGCGTCTAGTCCTGTAGAGTTTCGAGTTCTGTCAAAGTTTGTCACGCTGTTGCCGCACCATCTTCATCGCTGCTGCCATATACCACCACCGCTGCCATATCCTACCACCGCTGCCATACACCACCACCACTGTCATATTATACCACCGCTACCATATACCACCACTGCTGCCATATACTACCACCGTTGCCATATATCACCACCAATCCGAGTCCATATATACCACACCCCAATCCAAGTCCACATATACCACTGCCTGTCCATCACCAATCCGAGTTCATTTCATATTAGGTTTGTTTTCGAGATCCATCTATTTTCAGATTCGTGTTTCCTTGCCTAAGTAGGTTTCGGAAAAATAAGTCTGGAGACCCCTGGCAGTTTTTAGGCCAAAATTTCAGCAGGCGAAAATATTATTTCCCTATCCTGTTTTTAGGCTTTTCTGAGTCTTTTGAGACACGTGCCATCATAGTGATTTTTTATCTCACTTTTTGGTCGTCGCTGCCCTAATATCCGGAAAAAATAGTCAATTTTTTGTGGCTATCCTGTTATTTTGACTTGGAAGAGTTTTGAGACACTCACCATTATAGTGATTTTTGGCAAAAAAAAGGAGCGCAAAAAGAAGAGCGCCAATTTTTTTCCAGTGTGCTTTTCCCTTGTTTACGTGTCGTGCCGTGTTGTTATTAGTGTTCTAGGCTCGCGTCTTTAGCACAGTCTAGCATAGGACCAACACAGTACTGTCCTTTAGTGTTTATTCAACTTTGCTTCTCTGAATTGATTATTGCTGACAGGTACGAGAGTTTAGTTGCTCAATGTGTTTTGAATGTGCAGGTAACACAAGCTGAGCAAAACCAGAGGCATAATTTGTTCCATACAAAGAGAGTTGTGAACGAACGTTCTGTCTGTGTCATCATTGATGGAGGGAGTTGCAACAACTTGGCTAGCATGGAGATGGTCGAGAAGGTGTCTGTCACCACAAGACCCCATCTGCATCCTTACTACATCCATGGTTCAACAGCAGCGACAAGGTTAAGGTAACACGTCATCGCTCGTGTGCATTTTAGTATCGCTACATATGCTGATTATGTTGATTATTATGATGTGGTACCCATGCAAGCATGTTCCTTATTACTTCGTAGACCATGGAAATTTGATAAAAAATCTGTACACCACGGTAGAAACAATCAGTATACTGCACGATGGATGGCATAGGGCCTACTCCATCACGCGGTGGAGGCCATTTCTTCTTTGGGAGAAGAGGCAGGGTTGGCTGCCTGGATGTGCTCTAATTTGAGGTAACAACTGAATCTTGTCAGATACTAGTTAAATCCGAGTATGGATGTGAAGCACTGATGTGCCGGTACATTTTTAGAAAGGGTTGTACGTCAACTTAATGTGCTAGCAGAAGTTATTGTGTTTCTGTCTGTTTTCTTTGCACAGCATTCAAGATATTTCCCCGTCATTGATAAAGACGATGAACCATTATGTACGAGTTCGTTGGTTTCAGCATAGCCCTACCCGTAGCGATCCACTGCTTCCACCCTGATTATGCCGCCTGCGTGAAATTTTTGTATGCAAATTTAGTGTGCTATGATGTTCTATATGATTGTGTCAACTATATAAGTTTTCAGTGAGTATCAGCAATGCATATGGCTGAAAGATGTATTTAGGAGCATCGACCGATGGGTCTCTCTCTCTCTCTCTCTCACACACACACACAAACACACACACACACATGCACAAGTGGGACCCATTGAATTATTTCTTCGCTCGTGACAACTTTTAATTAGGTTCCACTGTACTCGAACTTTTTTCTTAAGTTATTTATTGAGCTCAATGACTTCAAAAAGTTGTACAGAAGCCTTGTTTGGGCCTTTTCGGCGACGCTGAATGTGGGTAGAGTAGCCATGTAAAGTTGTACTGTACTACACATGCCCTTTTTTGAACATCAACAATGCAACTGGGCCAATAGTTGTACACAATATCTGGGTCAACTTGTTATTCTCCGCCCCGCTGGGCTGCAAATCTTTCCTAGAAGGGATGCATTAGGCTTAACAAGAAAAAGGGCTTTAAGAAATAATAAATGGGATGTAATTATAAAAACTGGGCAGTAACTATAAAAAATGCACCAAACACATAATTAGTTTTAAAAAATATTATTTTTTGATTTTGAAAATTTTAATTTCATTAGTTGTTGCGCGCGCAATATTTCGTTGGATTTTTACGTGACACAAATTTATTTTGAAATTATATTTAATCTGACTAGAAATTTTGGGATAAAAATATTTCGGATCCTGTCAAAATGTGGGAAATTTTATTGAATTCTGATTTGAGTGGTTGGTTGAAATAATTAATCGTTGTCCTAGCTAGAAAATGGGTTGTACTTTTAACAAACTGTAAATGGGCTGTAGTAAATTCCATTAGAATTTAGAAATGGGTTGTACATTCTTACAATTCGCAAATGGGCTATATGTTCTTTGCCACACACTTGTGGACCTACTAAGTTGACGCGTCCCCTAAAAAAACTAAGTTGACGCATATGCAAGGCTTTGTCAACTTATAGTCAACACACGGTTCTAGCAGCTGTGGCCGTTGGATGTCCATCCAACGGATGTCGTGCTTCTTCTTCAATCTCGGATATTCTTGCTTCAGCCGCCCAAAAAATGATTCCTCCCCCTGGCATCTGGGGCGCACCGTTTCGGAGGCTGACCTATGGGCCTACTAAGTTGACGCGTACCAAGGGCTTTGTCAACTTAGTCAATATAAACGATTTTAGCTGTAGTGATGGTACGATGTCCATCCAACAACCGTCGTGCTTCTTCAACCTCTGGTCTTCTTGCTCCAGCCGCCCAAACTAGCGCCGGCCGTGCCACCTGCTCCTGCCTCCCACATCCGGCTGTGCTGCCACCGCTGGCCATGCCATACCTCTAGACTCACCCGCACCTCCTGTTATTCTTCGGCGACGGCAACCTCACACCACAGCCGAAGCAGTCAACCCATGTACTCCCCTCCGTGTGGGCATCCACTTCCATGTCTTCCCCGGCTCCGCGTCGTTCCCTTACTAGGCCTCACCATCGTCCACCGCCTTGGTGTTCTCGGTGCGGCATGGTCAACGTGGTTGAGGGAGTCCTGGACTAGGGGGTGTCCGGATAGCCGAACTATCATCACGGCCGGACTCCAAGACTATGAAGATACAAGATTGAAGACTTCGTCCCTTGTCCGGATGGGACTTTCCTTGGCGTGGAAGGCAAGCTTGGCGATACGGATATGTAGATCTCCTACCATTGTAACCGACTTTGTGTAACCCTAACCTATCCGGTGTCTATATAAACCGGAGGGTTTTAGTCCGTAGGATGAACAACAACAATCATACCATAGGCTAGCTTCTAGGGTTTAGCCTCCTTGATCTCGTGGTAGATCTACTCTTGTACTACCTATATCATCAATATTAATCAAGCAGGAGTAGGGTATTACCTCCATCGAGAGGGCCCGAACCTGGGTAAAAACATCGTGTCCCTTGTCTCCTGTTACCATCCGCCTAGACGCACAGCTCGGTACCCCCTACCCGAGATCCGCCGGTTTTGACACCGACATTGGTGCTTTCATTGAGAGTTCCTTCCGTGTCGTCACCGATAGGCCCGTTGGCTCCTTGATCATCAACAATGACGCGGTCCAGGTGAGACTTTTCTCCCGGACAGATCTTCGTATTCGGCGGCTTTGCACTGCGGGCCAATTTGCTTGGCCATCTAGAGCAGATCGAAAGCTACGCCCCTGGCCATCAGGTCAGATTTGGAAGTTTGAACTATACGCTCGATGTCCGCGGAGACTTGATCTTCAACGGATACGAGCCGCAGCCGAGCGTGCCGCACTGTCTCGATGGGCATGATCTAGCTCTGCGGCGAGCGATTGCCTCGAGGCTGCACCAAAGATCCGCTCCGACCCTTAATCCGGAGCCGGATTCCCCGATCGAGGACGAGTGGTTGGACACCGCCTCGGGGCTACGATCTCTACGGCGATTGAGCGAACTCCATCCCTGTCGCTTTGCGAAGATCTTGACTCCGGTGCGGACTCCTCTCCGGACTCCGAACCCTCCGCGCCCTGCAAATCGAATCCGATTGGGCGCCGGTCATGAAGTTCATCGTCATGACATCTTTTCAAGACTCGCCCTTTGGCGACATCCTGAATTCACTAAAGTCTCTCTCTTTATCCGGAGAGCCTGGCCGGACTACGGATAGGAAGGTTGGGATACGGACGACGAAGAAATTCACCGCAAGACCCACCACCCACTTTGTAGCCACTGCCGATGATTTAACCGACATGCTCGACTTCGACTCAAGACATCGACGGTGTGGACGGCGATGCCGGAGGCGACCAAGACCCAGCGCCCTACGAGGCACCGGAAGGCCACCTCGTCATACGACATATACATGGTGGACATCCCAAAAGATGGAACGGCGATGGAACAACGAAGGATGACCCTCCAAGAAGCAACCGAAGCGCGACGCGTCGGGCGCCGCCCAAATCCCGCCACAACAAAAATGGTGATTCCGGCACGGGAGATAATAACACCCCGGACAGTGCCGAAGACAACCCCCTCCAGCAGGACTCCGCGCAGGAGGAGGGAGAAGCAAGTCCGCACGACAGTGCGGCAGAAAGAGAGGTCGAGGACGATAATTATGCGCCTCCCTCCGAAGATGAGGCAAGCCTCGACGACAATTTAATTTGTCGCGTGCACGAGGATCCTGGCCAATGTGAGCGTTTCAAACGCAGGATTATAGCCACGGCAAGCAGCCTCAAGAAAAGCAGCAACAACTTAGAGCTGACCAAGACCTGCTGGTGACAGATGGACTGAAGTCCTTGCGGCGAAGAGTATGAACTCGAACGCCTCCAAATGCTACCCCATACGCAGGCTGTTGCCTCGATCAGAGGAGGAAGCACCCATGTCACCTGCGCACGACATGGCAGACCGGCCACCCCGTGGCCGCGACAGAGAAGCCTCTCGGCCCTCCGCTCAAGCCACACCCCGACGCCGCTCAAAAAGTACCAAGGCACGGGAAAACACGCCGGACTTGCGAGATATATTGGAGGATAAGGCAAAACATACAAGATCGATCTACGGATTGCATGGGCGCCCAACGACGCGGGATGATTACCGTCGCACCGGATACAGCAAACCCGGCTGGGCCGAACACGATGAGACAAAGCTCATATGAGCTACGCCGTGATATAGCCCAATACGTAGGCGCCAAGACACCCACTATGCTTCACAGGTGAAGTAATGGATCATCAAATCCCCGAGGGATTTAAACCCGTAAACATCGAATCATACGATGGTACCACAGATCCCGTGGTCTGGATCGAGGACTATCTCCTCCATATCCACATGGCCCGCGGTGAGGATCTACATGCCATTAAATACCTCCCACTCAAGCTTAAAGGACCAGCTCGGCATTGGCTCAACGACTTGCCGGTGAGAATCAATTGGTTGTTGGGAGGACCTGAAGCTGCATTCCTTGATAACTTCCAGGGCACATATGTGCGACCACCAGACGCCGATGACCTTAGCCACATAATTCAGCAGCGGAAGAATTGGCGAGACAATTACGGACACGGTTCCTAACAAAGAAAAATCAAATCGTGGACTGTCCGGATGCAGAGGCCCTTGCAGCCTTCAAACATAACATCCGCGACGAATGGCTTGCCCGGCACCTAGGACTGGAAAAGCCGAAATCCATGCCAGCCCTCACAACACTCATGACCCGCTTTTGTGTGGGAGAGGACAACTGGCTAGCTCGAAGCAACAACTTGGCCAAACACCCTGATAGTTCGGATACCAAGGACAGCAATGGTAGGTCGCGCTGCAACAAGAACAAGCGCCACATTAACGACGATAATGTTGAAGATACGGCCGTCAATGCCGGATTCAGAGGCTCTAAACCCAGTCAGCGGAAGAAGCCATTCAAAAGAAATACCCAGGGCCCGTCCAACTTGGACCGAATACTCGATCGCTTGTGCGGATACATGGCACCCCGAAACCAGCCAATCACACCAACAGGGATTGTTGGGTGCTCAAGCAAGCGAGCAAGTTAAGTGCCGAACTCAATGACAAGGGGCTGCATAGCGATGACGAGGAAGAGCCCCGACCGCGAACAATAGAGGCGGAAGGGTTTTCCTGCATAAGTGCGGACGGTGAACATGATATACGCAACCCATATACCCAAAAGGGAGCGGAAGCGTGCACTAAGGGACGTATATGCGATGGAGCGATCGCCCAAGTTCAACCCATGGTCTTGCTGCCCGATCACCTTCGATCGAAGGGACCACCCCACTAGCATCCGTCACGGCGGTTTTGCCGCATTGGTTCTTGACCCAATTATTGATGGATTTCACCTCACCAGAGTCCCGATGGACGGCAGTAGCAGCCTGAACCTGCTTTATCAGGATACAATGCGCAAAATGGGCATAGACCCCTCAAGGATTAAACCTACAAAGACGACCTTTAAAGGCGTCATACCGGATGTAGAGGCCAATTGTACAGGCTCAGTTACACTCGAAGTGGTCTTCGGATCCCCGGATAACTTCCGGCGAAGAGTTAATCTTCGACATCGTCCCGTTCAGAAGCGGCTATCATGCACCGCTCGGACGAACCGTGACGGTAAAGTTCAATGCGGTGCCGCACCACGCATACCTCAAGCTCAAGATGCCAGCCCTCGAGGAGTAATCACGGTCAATGGAAACACCGAACGCCTTCTCCGAACGGAGGATCACACGGCGTTCTCGCGGCGGAGGCGCAGCAGCCTCACAGAAATTCTCGAGTCCGCCACTAAGCGTCCGGACACCGCTGCCGCGCCGGAGTAACCTACAACAAGACCGCTCGGCACGATTCAAGCACGCCAGAGTAATCCGGACCCAACCCCAGCCCTCGCGAAGTGCGTAGCGATTACGCTGCATACATAACTACGCTCTGGAGATACCATGGGCATAAGGGGAGGGGCACGACCACGGCACGCCCGGAATGCGGCTCAACCGCACCAGGGGCTCCCGATTGTGTCATTCTTTTTCTTTTTTCCTTTTTCTTCCTTTTTCTTACTTTCAGGACTCCGTCTTCCAGAAGTCCTGTCCGGCACTAGAATCGCCGAACTCACGATGCAACAACCAGGGAAGCAGAAAGCCACGTTGAGTGTTCAGGTGGTCTCTATTACGAGCATTATACCTGTTTTACATACAATCCCGCAGCTTACCCCTGGAGGGGGACATGTTAGATAGTCCCATCCCTTGCTTATCGCACTATTTGTATCGTTCTGCTTTCATTGCAGTACCTTTTTAAATAAACAATACATATCTTTTGCTTATTATTGCACTCCTTTCTTTTTCTATATATATGTTTATTTCATGACATGTCGCACCCGTACACTTTGGTACGACCAATACACCAGGGGCTTAAGTACCCCAAAATTATGGTGTGATAAGTCCGAACACTTTCACAAGTGCGGCACCCCGAACTTATATCATTATATGAATCGGCACCGAATCATGTCTTGGGTCAATAGTTGGGTTTGCCCGCCCCGTGTTTTGGTACCTTACGCCCGTTATATCGGCTAAGATAGCACCGGAGAACCATCGCGATTGTGCCCAGCTTGAGCTGGGTCGAGCACCTCGCTGGAGAAAGCTAAAACTGACCGTCATGATAGAGGCGAGAGCCGTCGCTGTTCGAGAGGTTTTTGGTCCCTAAAGACTTATGCCGCTTAGAGCGAGGAACCGAATTGTCCGGCCATAGGCGTGGATAGCGCCTCAATTCGGGTCTTCCGAATACTAGGGGCTTCACTAAATTTAAAATTATAGAATTCTATGGCTAAGTGAGAGTGTTCAAGCATTATAAGTCCGGTTGCCTTGTTCGTTGCGTTGAGCGCCTCCCTAGATGGACCCAAGAATGGGAACAAGAGTGCTCAAGTTTATCCCGAACACCCCAGCACTCGTGGCATGGGGGCTGAAGCCAATGATGTAACACCCCGGATGTAACTTTCCATATTTGTAACTCCAACTCTTGCCATTTTCGGCATTGTGATATGATATTCCCTCCGTGGTTGGGTTTTTGTCTTTTGTTTTGCATTTTGTTCATGTCATGCATCTCATATCATGTCATCATGGGCATCTCATTTGCATACGTGTTCGTCTCGTGCATCCGAGCATTTTCCCGTTGTCCGCTTTTTGCAATCCGGCACTCCTATGTCCCCGGCGCCCCTTTTTACATTTTTCCGTGAGCGGCACTAAACTTTCTCGGAATGGACCAAGCCTTGCCAAGTGGCCTTGGTACACAACCGGTAGACCACCTGTCAAGTTTCGGGTCATTTTGAGCTCGTTTGGTACTCCAACGGTTAACCGCACTCTCGCAAAGGCCTCTTTTAAGTTGCAGCCCAACACCCCTCCAAAACAGCCCAATAACCCATCTAAGTCACTTCCATGCTCTCCCGTCGGATCACGATCGTGTGGGCGGAAACTACACTCCATTTGGAGCTTCCTAGCTCCTTCTACCTATAAAAACACCCCCTCCCCCGAAATCCCGGATCATTCCACCCCTAACCTTAGCCCCGCGCCTCTCCCCGCCGCCGGACGTGTCCGATTTGGGCCGGACCGTCCCGCCCGCGCCGCCGAATAACCGAAGCGCGCCACGTGTACGCTTGCCGCCGCCCGCGCCCGGCTTCGGCCGCTCGGCACAGCCCAGCGACCGGCGCGCGCCTGGCGCCCCGTCGCCGCCGTCTCGTGCCCGCCGCCTCGCCCTCGACCCGGCGGCCGCCGCCGTCGGCGCCCTCGTCTGCCGCCTCCGGCCCTGCCTACCGCCAGCCCGTCGCCCTCCGCCGCCTCGGCCGCCCATCGCCGCCCCGGGCCTCGCCCCGGCCTCTCCTCTCCTCCCCGGCCCCAACTCCGGCCGGCGAACCTCGCCTTCCGCGCCCGGATCTCAGATCCAAACGGGAGGTTGACTTTCCCCTCCCCGAAATTCCTCCCAAGTCTTTTATTCTGCCAGTATTTTGTTGCATTTTCATCATGCCATAACTCTGCACCCGTGGCTCCGTTTGGGGCGTATAGCATCTCGGAATGTTCTTCTAGATGAGTAGATCATTTCACCTCACTGCATCATTTTCATTTAAGCTCATCTTGATGCCCGAAATGCTGTTAGAAGAGAGCTATGTGATGTTAGTTTCAGATTCTTATCAGAACATGCACTTTTGTCATTTTTTCCATGATTGATGTGTGCATCCTATGATCTTGAGTCCTACATGTGTTTTGTAATATGCCATGCCATCTTTACAGGGGTGTATGCCATGTATTTTTGTGATCTCTGTGGTGACTAGCACAAGCATGCAAACTAGGCTTCATGATGTTGCTGATTTCAGCCCCTGTTTTTGCTGATATTTTTATGCCATGTTAACTTGATGCTACCGAGAGATCCATGCATATTTTGAGATAATTCAGTAAGGATGTTTTGAACATATGGTTATGCTCTATCCACCCATTCCCTTGTTTGAAATTATGGAGTGCCATAGATTGAGTCAATAGAGCTCTACTTTTGCTATAAAATGTTTCCTGGCAGATTGTTTACATGTTATTCAATTTTGCCAAGGTTTTTATAGTTGATCCGTGTATGCTATGATGTTGTTCTGGCCATGTGTAGCTTCTATGCCATGTTTTCTTGATGGATGTATGCTTAGTTTATCATGAAATGCTCCGTAGTGAGTGCATTGAGCTCTTAAACATGATTACTTGTTATCTGTTTTTGTCATGCCCTGTTGCTGAATCTGTTAACGAAACTTGCTATGTTTACGTGGGTGCTATTATATCTTCTGATCCTTTTTGGCTCATGGTCAATAAGGGACTTTTGTTCTATGCTTTGATTAGATTCATGCCATGCCTTTTTTTGCTATTATAAGGTCCTGTAGCATGTTGTTTGCTTGCTCTGAACATTGCTTCCTGATGCCGATTCTGCCATGTTCAGTATTTTCACCAAGTCTGTGAAGCTGATATATTTTGCACTTTTGCCATGCTTGTTTGGACCTGTTATGGTGTGATTTAGCCGTAGCTCAGTGTTCATCTTTTGTCAAGAATCTTGAGTAGATCACTGCCATATGCTTTTCTGGTACGTTTGGGAGTAGTAGCTTATTTTCTTGTTGCGTGCTAAGTGGTATCATGCTGTTAATGGCAGATTTGCGTCATTCTTGTTTTGCTTGTCATTTGCAAACCGTGCATCCGATTCCGGTGATCTTTATATCGATTTCAACCGAAATCATCCCACCTTTCCAGGGCATACTTGGTTTGCCAAGTTGATGCCTGGTTCATCATGTTCCTTCCGGAGCACGCATATGCATTGCATATCACATCTCGCATATCATGCCGTGTATTGCATCATGTTGCTTGTGCATTGCACCGTGATTTATTGTGGTTCCATTGTTTGTGTTCTTGCTTTGGGTAGAGCCGGGAGACGAGTACGTGAACGAGGAACCTGTTGAGAACGCTTATGAGGATCAAGCTTTCGACAACTCGAGAACTTTGCGCAAGATGACCATACCCTCGAAATCACTTCTATCTTTGCTTGCTAGATGCTCGCTCTTTTGCTATGCCTATGCTACGATGCCTATCACTTGCTTATCATGCCTCCCATATTGCCATGTCAAGCCCCTA
Organism: Aegilops bicornis; assembly: GCA_021605145.1. Classification (NCBI taxonomy): domain Eukaryota; kingdom Viridiplantae; phylum Streptophyta; class Magnoliopsida; order Poales; family Poaceae; genus Aegilops; species Aegilops bicornis. The sequence goes on from CM038670.1 coordinate 347,300,117, forward strand.
ACCATCCTTTCCTAGCGAACCGTTGTTTGGCTATGTTACCGCTTTGCTCAGCCCCTCTTATAGCGTTGCTAGTTGCAGGTGAAGATGAAGTTTGTTCCTTGTTGGAACATGGAGACGTTGTTCCTTGTATGAACATGTTTAATTGTTGGGGATATCACAATATATCTGCTATAATTAATGCATCTATATATTTGGTAAAGGGTGGAAGGCTCGGCCTTATGCCTGGTGTTTTATTCCACTCTTGCCACCCTAGTTTCCGTCATACCGGTGTTATGTTCCTTGATTTTGCGTTCCTTACACGGTTGGATGATTTATGGGACCCCCTTGAGAGTTCACTTTGAATAAGACTCCTCCAGCAAGGTCCAACTTTGGTTTTACCATTTGCCACCTAAGCCTTTTCCCCCCGGGTTTTCGCGAGCCCGAGGGTCATATTTATTTTAACCCCCCGGACCAGTGCTCCTTCGAGTGCTGGCCCGAACCGAGCAGCCTGTGGGGCCACCACGGGGAAACTCGAGGCTTGGTTTTACTCGTAGCTTGACTTATCCGGATGTGCCCTGAGAACGAGATATGTGCAGCTCCTATCGGGATTTGTCGGCACAATCGGGTGGCTTTTGTCGGTCTTGTTTTATTCTTTGTCGAAATGTCTTGTAGTCCGGGATTCCGAGATCGATCAGTCTTCGGTAGAAGGAATATCCTTCGTTGACCGTGAGAGCTTATGATGGGCTAAGTTGGGACACCCCTGCAGGGTATTATCTTTCGAAAGCCATGCCCGCGGTTTTGAGGCAGATGGGAATTTGTTAATGTCCGGTTGTAGAAAACCCGAAGTTGACCTCAAGCCCTTCCAACCGGATCTTTGTGAAGCTTTCCGCAAGCTGAATCTTCAAGTTGTTCCTCAAGGCTTTCTTGCCAACCTCATAGTCTCTCCTACTTTGGAAGATCAGATTCGTGAGGCTCAACTCCTGGATACCATGGTGAAAAAGGTGAAACGTGGTATCGACAAGGGCATTTCCAAATACAAGTGCTTCCACATTGATGACAAAGATACTCTTTTCTTCGAGGACCGGATTGTGGTTCCTAAGGGTGATCTACGTAAAGTCATTATGAACGAGACGCACAATTCCCTTCTATCCATTCATCCAGGAAGAACGAAGATGAACCAAGACCTCAAGCAGTCATATAGGTGGACTCGAATGAAGCGAGAAAATGATCAATACGTGACTGAGTGTGAAGTCAGCAAAAGAGTGAAAGCAGAACACCAACGACCGGCTGGTCTCCTCCAACCTCTTGCTATTCCAGAATGGAAGTTTGATCATATCGAAATGGACTTCGTGGACTGGATTTCCTAAGTCCAAGCGTGGAAATGATGCTATCTTCGTTGTCATTGACAAGCTTACTAAAGTGGCTCATTTTCTTCCTATCAAGGAATCTATCACAACAGCTCGGTTGGCGAGCTATACACCTCCGTGATTGTCTCATTGCACGGCATTCCACAATTGATCTCTTCGCACCGTGGCAGCATCTTCACCTCCAAGTTTTGGGATTCTTTTCGAGAAGGCCATGGGCACCAACATTCGCTTTCAAAGACAGCTTTCCATCCTCAAACAAGTGGCCAAGTTGAGCGAGTCAATCAAATCCTCGAAGATATGCTCGGGCTTGTGTCATTTCCTTCGGTATGAAGTGGGAAGATTGTCTTCCATATGCCGAAGTTCTCCTACAACAACAGCTTCCAAGCGAGTTCGGGCAAGGCCCCATTCGAAATTCTCTATGGCGTAAAGTGCCGTACTCCTCTCAATTGGTCCGAGACAGTGAACGCCAACTTCTTGGCAACGACTTGATCACAAGCCGAAGAAATGTGCAAAGTCATTCGTGAGAATCTCAAAGCCGCATAATCGCGCGGAAGAGCTATTATGATGACAAGCACCGTGATGTGGCTTTTGAAACCGGAGACCATGTCTACCTCCGTGTCTCTCCAATGAAAGGCACTCGTCCGCCCGGTATCAAAGGGAAGCTTGCCCCTAGATACGTGGGTCCTTTCAAGATCATTGGCAAAAGAGGCGATCTCGCCTATCAACTTGAGCTCCCGTCCAACTTCGCGAACGTGCACGATGTGTTTCACGTGTCACGGCTTCGCAAGTGCTTCAAGACTCCTGAGCGCACCATCAACTTCGAAGAAATTGATCTCCAAGAAGATATCTCTTATCATGAGCACCCCGTTGCTATTCTTGAGGAAACCGAGCGCAAGACTCGCAACAAGTCAATCAAATTCCTGAAAGTGAAGTGGTCACACCATTTCGACCGAGAAGCCACCTCGGAGCGCGAGGATCACCTCCGTTCCGAATATCCGGAGTTCTTCGGTCCTAGATCTCGGACGAGATCCTCTTGTAGTGGTGGAGTGTTGTAACACCCCGGATGTAACTTCCCATATTTGTAACTCCAACTCTTGCCATTTTCGGCATTGTGATATGATATTCCCTCCATGGTTGGGTTTTTGTCTTTTGTTTTGCATTTTGTTCAGGTCATGCATCTCATATCATGTCATCATGGGCATCTCATTTGCATACGTGTTTGTCTCAGGCATCCGAGCATTTTCCCCGTTGTCCGTTTTGCAATCCGGCACTCCTATGTCCCCCGGCGTCCCCTTTTACATTTTTCCGTGAGCAGGCACTAAACTTTCTCGGAATGGACCGAGCCTTGCCAAGTGGCCTTGGTACACCACCGGTAGACCACCTGTCAAGTTTCGGGTCATTTGGAGCTCGTTTGGTACTCCAACGGTTAACCGTGACTCGCAAAGGCCTCTTTTAAGTTGCAGCCCAACACCCTCCAAAACAGCCCAATAACCCATCTAAGTCACTTCCATGCTCTCCGTCGTCGGATCACGATCGTGTGGTGAAACTACACTCCATTTGGAGCTTCGGCTCCTTCTACCTATAAAACACCCTCCCGAAATCCCGGATCATTCCACCCCTAACCCTAGCCCGCGCCTCTCCCGCCCGGGACGTGTCCGATTTGGGCGGACCGTCCGCCCGCCGCCGGCCAACCAGCAAGGCGCGCCACGTTAACCGCGCGCCCGCGCCGCCGGCCCTTTCGACCCTCCGGCCCAGCCCGGCCAGCGCCGCGCCCGGCGCCCGTCCGCCCGTGACCTCGGGCTCCGCCGCCTCGCCCTTGACCCGGTGGCCGCCGCGCCGCCCGCCGCCTCCGGCCGGCCCGGCCCTGCGCCCGGCCCACCGTCGCCCTCGCCCGCCTCGGCCGCCCGCCGCCGCCGGGCCTCGCCCCGGCCTCTCCTCCCCGGCCCCAACTCCGGCCGGCGAACCTCGCCTTCCGCGCCCGGATCTCAGATCCAAACAGGAGGTTGACTTTCCCCTCCCCGAAATTCCTCTTTTAAGTCTTTTATTCTGCCAGTATTTTGTTGCATTTTCATCATGCCATAACTCCGCACCCGTGTCTCCGTTTGGGGCGGATAGCATACCGGAATGTTCGTCTAGATGAGTAGACCATTTCATATCATTGCATCATTTTCATTTGAGCTCATATTGATGCCAGAAATGCTGTTAGAAGAGGGCTATGTGATGTTAGTTTCAGATTCTTATCAGAACATGCACTTTTGTCATTTTTGCCATGATTGATGTGTGCATCCTATGATCTTGAGTCCTACGTGTGTTTTGTAATATGCCATACCATCTTTACAGGGGTGTATGCCATGTATTTTTGTGATATCTGTGGTGACTAGCACAAGCATGCAAACTAGGCTTCATGATGTTGCTGATTTCAGCCCCTGTTTTTGCTGATATTTTTATGCCATGTTAACTTGATGCTACCGAGAGATCCATGCATATTTTTAGATACTTCAGTAAGGATGTTTTCAACATATGGTTATGCTATATCCATCCATGCCCTTGTTTGCAATTATGGAGTGCCATAGCTTGAGTAAGTCGAGCTCTACTTTTGCTATAAAATGTTTCCTGGCAGATTGTTTACATGTTATTCAATTTTGCCAAGGTTGTTGTAGTTGATCCGTGTATGCTATGATGTTGTTCTTGCCATGTATAGCTTCTATTCCATGTATTCTTGATTGATGTATGCTTAGTTTATCTTGAAATGCTATGTAGTGAGTGCATCGAGCTCGCGAAGGTGCCTACATAATTCTGTCAATGTCATGCCCTGTTTGCTGAATCTGTTAACGAAACTTGCTATATTGACATGGGTGCTACTACTTTTTCTGATCCCTTTTGGCTCATGGTCAGTAAGGGACTTTTGTTCTATGCTTTGAGTAGATTCATGCCATGCCTTGTGTTGCTATTATAAGTTCCTGTAGCATGTTGTTTGCTTGCTCTGAACGTTGCTTCCTGATGCTGATTCTGCCATGTTCAGTAATTTCACCAAGTCTGTGAAGCTGATATATTTTGCACTTTTGCCATGCTTGTTTGGACCTGTTATGGTGTGATTTAGCCGTAGCTCAGTGTTCATCTTTTGTCAAGCATCTTGAGTAAAGCACTGCCATATGCTTTTCTGGTACGTTGGGTTGCAGTAGCTTATTTTCTTGTTGCGTGCTAAGTGGTATCATGCTGTTAATGGCAGATTTGCGTCATTCTTGTTTTGCTTGTCATTTGCAAACCGTGCATCCGATTCCGGTGATCTTTATATCGATTTCAACCGAAATCATCCCACCTTTCCAGCGGCATACTTAGTTTGCCAAGTTTATGCCTGGTTCATCATTTTACTTCCGGAGCACGCATATGCATTGCATATCACATCTCGCATATCATGCCATGTATTGCATCATGTTGCTTGTGCATTGCACCGTGATTTATTGTGGTTCCATTGTTTGTGTTCTTGCTTTGGGTAGAGCCGGAGACGAGTACGTGAACGAGGAACCTGTTGAGAACGCTTACGAGGATCAAGCTTTCGACAACTCGAGAACTTTGCGTGCAAGATGACCATACCCTCGAAATCACTTCTATCTTTGCTTGCTAGATGCTCGCTCTTTTGCTATGCCTATGCTACGATGCCTATCACTTGCTTATCATGCCTCCCATATTGCCATGTCAAGCCCCTAACCATCCTTTCCTAGCGAACCATTGTTTGGCTATGTTACCGCTTTGCTCAGCCCCTCTTATAGCGTTGCTAGTTGCAGGTGAAGATGAAGTTTGTTCCTTGTTGGAACATGGAGACGTTGTTCCTTGTTGGAACATGTTTACTTGTTGGGGATATCACAATATATCAGCTATAATTAATGCATCTATATATTTGGTAAAGGGTGGAAGGCTCGGCCTTATGCACAGTGTTTTGTTCCACTTGCCACCCTAGTTTCCGGCCATACCGGTGTTATGTTCCTTGATTTTATGCGTTCCTTACACGGTTGGGTGATTTATGGGACCCCCTTGACAGTTCGCGAATAAGACTCCTCCAAAGAAGGCCCAACTTTGGTTTTACCATTTGCCACCTAAGCCTTTTTCCCCCGGGTTTTCACGAGCCCGAGGGTCATCTTTGTTTTAACCCCCCCGGACCAGTGCTCCTTGGAGTGCTGGCCCGAACCGAGCAGCCTGTGGGGCCACCACGGGGAAACTCGAGGCTTGGTTTTACTCATAGCTTGACTTATCCGGATGTGTCCTGAGAACGAGATATGTGCAGCTCCTATCGGGATTTGTCGGCACAATCGGGCGGCTTTGCTGGTCTTGTTTTATTGCTGTCGAAATGTCCTGTAGTCCGGGATTCCGAGACTGATCGGGTCTTCCCGGTAGAAGGAATATCCTTCGTTGATCGTGAGAGCTTATGATGGGCTAAGTTGGGACACCCCTGCAGGGTATTATCTTTCGAAAGCCGTGCCCGCGGTTATGAGGCAGATGGGAATTTGTTATTGTCCGGTTGTAGAAAACCCGAAGTTGACCTTAATTAATACACATCAACCGCGTGTGTAACCGTGATGGTTTCTTCTCGGCGGAGTCCAGGAAGTGAACACGGTGTTGGAGTTATGTTTGACGTAAGTAGTTCACGATCACTTCTTGATCGCTACTAGCTTCACGACCGCGCCTTGCTTCTCTTCTCGCTCTCTTTTGCGACTGTAGCCACCATATATGCTAGTCGCTTGCTGCAGCTCCACCTCACCACTCTGTCCTTCCTATAAGCTTAAATAGTCTTGATCTCGCGGGTGTGAGATTGCTGAGTCCCCGTGACTCACAGATTCTACCAAAACAGTTACAGGTGCCGACGATGCCAGTGCAGATGACGCAACCGAGCTCAAGTGGGAGTTCGATGAGGAACGTGGTCGTTACTATGTGTCTTTTCACGATGATCGTGAGTGGAGCCCAGTTGGGAGGATCGGGATTTGTGTAGCATTTGGGGTATCTTCTTTATTTTGGTTCCGTAGTCGAGACCTTGAGTGTAATCTGAATGATGGATGTTTATTTATGTATTGTGTGAAGTGGCCATTGTAAGCCAACTATGTATCTCTTTCCCTTATGTATTACATGGGTTGTGTGAAGATTACCTCACTTGCGACATTGCTTTCAATGCGGTTATGCCTCTAAGTCGTGCTTCGACACGTGGGAGATATAGCCGCATCGAGGGCGTGACAAACGACTTGCCATCTCTCAAATTTGATAAACGACCGCACAGAAGGTAATATTTTAAATTAACAAGCATTGCTTAGCGCATATGAACAAGTTTTCAGCGTACAGGATAACAAATGCGAGTCTATTCAAAAATTACATCTTTGGAGCACTCATCCGCTATTCGGCGGGCACCCTTCAGGAGGCCCTCATAGTACATTTCGGGCATGCGATGCTCCTTGCCCTTCGGTGGCCCGTCCGTCACAAGCTTCTCCGCATCCAGCTTGCCCCAGTGCACTTTAGCACGGCAAGGGCCCGACGGACACCTTCAATGCAGACGGAGCGCTTTGATGACTTCAATCCGTGGACGGCGTCCACCACCGCTACACTAAGCGAAGTAGCTCCCAGGCATGGCTTCCAATGGCCACAGCCGAACTATGAGGCCCTTCATGGCCTGTTCGGCGACCTTGTGGAGCTCGACCAGCTGCTTCAGCTGGTCGCTTAGGGGCACCGGATGTCCGGCCTCAGCATACTGAGACCAGAACACCTTCTCCATCGAGCTCCCCTCCTTGGCGCGGTAGAACGCGGCAGCATCCGATACACTACGGGGCAGATCTGCGAACGCTCCTAGAGAGCTCCGAATCCGGGTAAGTAATAGGTAATTAACTTTCACATGCTTGCTCTGCATAAAGAATGCCTTACCCGCCGCGATCTTCTTTATTGCCTCAATCTCCTGAAGGGATTTTTTGGCCTCGGCCTTAGCAGCTTTGGCACTCTCAAGAGCCGAAGCGAGCTCGGACTCTCGAGTCTTCGAGTCACGCTCCAAACTCTCGTGTTTTTCCACGAGAGCCTGGAGCTCTTGTCGTACCTTCGCCAGCTGCGCCTCCCCCTTCTCTTGCTCGGTGCGCTCATGGCTGCTTTGTTTTCGGCCACGAACACCGCTTCGTTCAGTGGTCGCCACCTCGTTCAGTGGCCTGCGGTACCCATGTTATTCCTGTTATTTTTTGCAACCGAAACCTTTCTATAAGGTATTTGTTTCATAAGGTATTACTTACCTTCCTTGTCCTCGAGCTGCTTCTTGGCAAGGCCGAGCTCTTTCTCGGACTGCTCAAGGCTCTGCTCCAATGCATTGACCTCCGCAGTCAGTGCGGCAGAGGTCAGCAGCGCAGCCTGCATTCCCATATTGACATACTTATGTTAGACTGCTGCGTATATCTTTTTAGATTCTTAGTCCGACTTTTCTTTCCGAACACCGAACTAAGCATCAGGGGCTACTGTCTATGCAGTAATATTTTTACATATTCTAAACTTACCTCAAAGCACATTAGAAGGCTGTCTGAGCTCAGTCAGCCCGCTCTTGGCGGATCGAATCTGTTCGGATCACCGCACTCATAACAGTGCGGTGCTCCTCCTCGATGGAAGAGCTGTTAAGCGCCTCCAGTAAGCTATCCGGTGCCTCCGGTTGGACGGAGGACACCGGCGTCTTACCCTTCTTGGGAAGGGACCGCTTGCCGGACTCCGGAACCGCTGAAGGTTCCGGCATGGAGTCCAGATGAGGGTCGGGCTTAGAGCCCCTGGGGGTCTCGCCACCCACGCGCCTGGAGTCCGGGAGGTTGCCTTGCGGCGCCTCCTGCGCCACCTCCTCTTGACTAGGCCCCCCTTGGGCACCACCTCGGCATCGTCCATAGCGTGAGGCCATGAGGCAGTCGGAAGTGAAGTACTCTCCATTTCCGACGAACTCAGGGACTCGCTCGTCGAAGCGGCGACCTCGCCCTTGGGCGGGCTGCATGATTGTTTGGCATTAGAGAACACTATGCAATGAAAAAAGCTATGGGTATCCGGACACTTACGATCTCGCCAGGGGCTTGGCCCTTGTTGGCCAATCCTCCTCGTCGTTGTCGACGTTGGTGGAGAAGTCCAGAGGAAGGGTTCTTCCCTTCTTGGACCCTCCGGCCTCCCCAGTTGGGGCGGCCTTCCTCTTTCTCTCCTCCCCCGCTGGGGGATAGGCTTCTTTTTCCTCCTCCTTGTTCTCAGGAGATGATTCTGCTTCAGAATCTGACAGCATCTGGCGTCGGGAGCTCCTTCGAGTTCATGTGGCCTCCTTCTTGGCCTTCTTCTCCGGCACCACATGAGTCTGGGAGCCAGCAGCCCAATCAATCGGGCGTCTGCTTTGGTCTTCACAGCAAAGGAGCCAGGACGATTAACTGTCCAGGACGTCTTCAACCGATCTGTTAAAGGTTAGGGAGTTTTAGATCCCACATAGAGTCAATCTATGAAAAAAGAGTCCCGTAAAGGGTAGAATAACTTACCTCGCTGGCTTGACGCTGCAAGCTGAATCCGCGATCTTCGGTAGTGGGTGTGGGAGCCTCGGCGCCCTTGAACAACACCTTCCAGGCATCTTCGTACGTAGTGTCGAAGAGCCTTTTTAGAGTTGAGTGCTGTGCCGGATCGAACTCACACAAATATAAGGCCCGTTGTTGGCATGGGAGAATCCGGCGGATGAGCATCACCTGGATTACGTTGACAAGTCTGAGATTCTTGTCCACCAGGTTTCGGACGCATGTTTGGAGTCCGGATAGCTCGTCCGAATTCCCCCGCGTTAGGCCCGTCTCTTTCCATGACGAGAGCCGTGTGGGGAAGCCAGATCTGAATTCGGGGGCCGCCGCCCATTTGGGGTCGCGCGGCTCGGTGATATAGAACCACCTCGATTGCCACCCCTTTATTGTCTCCACGAAGGAGCCCTCGAGCCATAGGATTTTGGCCATCTTGCCAACCATGGCGCCTCCGCACTCCGCTTGATGGCCGCCCACTACCTTCGGACTGACATTGATGATCTTCAGCCATAAGCCGAAGTGGGTCTGGATGCAGAGGAAGGCCTCACACACGACGATGAACACCGAGATGTTGAGGATGAAATTCGGGGCCAGGTCGTGGAAGTCCAGGCCGTAGTAGAACATGAGCCCCTGGACAAATGGGTGAAGTGGAAAACCTAGTCCGCGGAGGAAGTGGGGGAGAAACACCACCCTCTCATGAGGCCTGGGGGTTGGAATGAGCTGACCCGCATCGGGCAGCCTGTGCGCGATGTCGCCGGACAAATATCCGGCCTCCCGCAGTCTTGTGATGTGCCCCTCCGTGACGGAGGAGGCCATCCACCTGCCTCCCGCTTCGGACATGGTTGGAGAAGGTTGAGGTGGGGTGTGCGGACTTGGGCGCTGGAGCTCGAGTGCGTGAAAATGGATGAGCAAAGGAGGAAGAAGGCGTAGGTGAAAAGGTGGATCCTTATCCCCTTATATGGACGCACGAAGGTATGCGTCCCCCACCAGCCTGGTAAAACTCGCTTGTCTCCCAAGCGCCGTAATCAATGGCGCGGATGGGTTACCCACGTCCGTATTGATGGGAATCCCGGAATAAGGGGCACGATCTATGCTTTGATAAGACGTGCCAGGGAAACCGCCTCGCTAAACGCACTGAGGTGGAACAGTAAAAAACGATTCATATAAAGGCCTGGCCGTGGTGTGATGTCACGCCGCGGAATACGTCAGCAGATCTGTGCAAAAGTTATTCTCTCTACGGTGGTATGTGGAACTTGTTTTGCAGATCCGGACACTATCCTAGTGTTCAAAACCTTCTATGAAGAATTCGGAGGAGGAACCCGCCTTGCAATGCCGAAGACAATATGCGCGCCGGACTAAATGCGTCATTGAAGCCTGGTTCAGGGGCTACTAAGGAGTCTGGACTAGGGGTGTCCGGATAGCCGAACTATCATCACGGCCGGACTCCAAGACTATGAAGATACAAGATTGAAGACTTCGTCCCGTGTCCGGATGGGACTTTCCTTGGCATGGAAGGCAAGCTTGGCGATACGGATATGTAGATCTCCTACCACTGTAACCGACTCTATGCAACCCTAACCTATCTGGTGTCTATATAAACCGGAGGGTTTTAGTCCGTAGGACGAACAACAACAATCATACCATAGGCTAGCTTCTAGGGTTTAGCCTCCTTGATCTCGTGGTAGATCTACTCTTGTACTACCTATATCATCAATATTAATCAAGCGGTGAGTAGGGTATTACCTCCATCGAGAGGGCCCGAACCTGGGTAAAAACATCATGTCCCTTGTCTCCTGTTACCATCCGCCTAGACGCACAGTTCGGGACCCCCTACCCGAGATCCGCCGGTTTTGACACCGACAGTGGGCAATGAAGGACAACCATCGGAAGAGGACTTTAGGCGGTGAGGCTGATAGCTGGACCCACCAGCTACATCTTCGAACACAAGGAAGTGCCTCCTTATTACTCACAAAATAAAAACGATTCCTCCCCCTGACAGCTGGGACCGACCAGCTATATTTTCGCATGCAAGGAAGTGCGTCCTTATCCTCCCTGACCGCTGGGACCCACCCGGTCAAAGCATACGTAGCGTTGTCTGTCTGGTCGCGAACGTGTATGTACATACTGATCGATCGGTCTCTCTGCAAGTATGAACCATGGCCGAGTAAGTAGCGGCACGTGTCGTTGTAGAGCACCCGACATGGCAGTTCATGCAGTCCCGTCTAAGTCCTGTACACGTACGTATAACCATTGGGCCAAAAATACGATCATGTATGTACATACAGGAGGGGTCTCGAGCGTGTACTCACGCATATATACGGACGACCAGGGCTTGTGTACATGGAGAGGCAAAAAACGGTAGCAACGACGTCATGTTCATCAGGGAGCGAACCGACTGGGTCGGAACGGAGAAACAACGTCCTGTTCATCGGGAGGCAACCGACTAGGTCGGAATGCGTCCAGTTCAATGGGAGCCAACCGCTTGGACGGAACAGCCAAAACGGGATCTGGCATACCGCAGAACGGAGGAAACGGCCTTCTGTTCAACCGGCCATGGTTGAAACGGGATCCTGTTCATCGGGAGGGGTCTGGCATACCGCAAAATGGAGGAAACAGACTTGTGTTCGAGTGCCTACGGTCGAAATGGGGTCCTGTTGATCAGGAGGGGTGTGGCGTACCGCAAAACGGAGGAAACAGACTTGTGTTGGAGTGCCTATGGTCGAAATGGGGTCCTGTTCATCCACCGTCTACCGCCTCGCTCGAACCTCCACGGGCTACTGTTCATCCACCATAAAACTCCTCCAGCCTCCACGAGCTATTGGTTCATCCACGGCTACTGTTCATCCAGCCTCCACCGGCTGCCATTCATCCAGCCCTCCACGGGGTCCTGTTCATCCACCCCCAACTGGCTGGGGTGTGGCGGCCTCCTCGGGGTCCTGTTCATCCAGCGGCAATGGCCTACTACCACGAGGTCCTGTTCATCCAACCCCCATCAGGAACTGTTCATTCTCAGCCAACCAACCGACTCGACTCACCACGTCTTGACTCATTCTACGTACCGCGTGCATGGTAGCAACGGTCGCTGTTCATCGAGAGGCAACCCAACACCGGCTGGCTACGTCTCGCATGATGGCTCGATCGACTTCAGTAAGCAACATCAGTGATTGATCGCTCGGGTTCAGTTAGTAGCACTAGCGTGGAATTGCTCGGGTTCAGTCTGCAGCGAGTGAATTGCTCGGGTTCAGTTAACAGCCAAGGGATCGATCGCTCAGATTCAGTAACGTGCAATCACTCAGGGTTCAGTTAGCCAATGCCTCGCACACATGGGCATACACGAGAGAAACGCGCAAACCACAGTGCATCGCTCAGCCCCGACCGCCCACCGTAACCGGGAACTCCGCGATATTTCCTCAGCTTCGGTTCTACCACAATTTTTTCCGTCATGGACGGCCAAAGAATGTCATGCAGTTACGTCTCCGGCCCACCCAGGACGAAAAGCCCATTTTCTGTCATGATTTTTTTTCAAAGAAGTAGGAGCCCACCACATCTATGATGATACCGGGTTTTGTTACAATTATCGTCATAGAAGTGTCATAAGCATGACAGAAATTTTCCGTTCGTCCCAAAATGTCACGGATGTGTCTTTTTATTTATAGTGAAACCTCCTTGCCGGCGCCACCAACGGGGGGCACAATGCACCGTGGTGGCTGACAACCCCTGCTTGCCTCATCCGCGTGCCTTGTGTCCCTAGTTCCACCTCCCTCTAGATCTTAGCGTCCACTAACCCTCTCCCATCGCCTCAAAGGCCCGCGCGTGCTCCAAGCTCGCCAGACCTCCGGTCGAACCCCCATGGCGGCTCTCGGTCCCGAGCATCTTCCTCCAACTATTTAAGCCGGTCCCGAGCTCGCCTCGCCTCACCACTCGCCTCCACCACTTCCCAATCAAGCACAGAGCCACCCTAGAGAGTCAAGGAGGTATCCTTCCTCCTCTCCGGCAAGAGCCCCGTGGCTCGGCCTCCGCCATAGTGAGCTCACTCTGGCTCCACTTAGGCCTCGCCACCACCACCAACAAGCCAATCATGAACCACTGATCCTTACTAACCCCTCCCCTGAGATAATCATCACCGGAATAGCCAAGCCCGGCGACCACTGTAGCTCGCCTATGCCGGGGAAGAATGGTCTGAGGCTGTTCGACCGCCATTCACCAAGCCACGGGTACGAGCATGTCCATCGTGGAGTGCTTGTTCCAGCTAAGACATCTTGGAACCTCGTTGTCGTCCCTATGCCGGTAAGAACGCCGCCCTCTGTTCTCTCTCCCTCTCTTTAAAACGGATAGCCCGACCCCACCTGTTAGCCTCTGTCCTCGCCTTGAACCATTTTCTTAATGAAAGCATATTTCCAGAATACACCTTCGATGTCAGCCTCCCTGGGGTTTTCTGAAAATCAATTTAATCTATTTTAAATCCAGATTTCACCACAAATATATCCCCAACCATAAGTCAAAATGGGTTGATTCTTTTTGCATTATTTTTTCTTGTGAGCTCCTTTATTTTCTGGTATAGTTTTGTCGGGCCCCTAGGACTGGGGATACCCAGGCCCATCTTCCTACGGCCGAGTGCACAACACATGTCCTGGGCCCAGCGGATGGCCCACCAGTGAATGCCACGAGAAAGACCCTCACGAGGCCCTCGTCTTGCGAGGTACACGTCGGTAGGCACCCCAGGCGGATTGGAGGCACCACCAGGAGCCTCACGAGGCCCCCTTGTGAGGCGGTCTCTCGAGGCTGCCTCCCGAGGCCCCTCACGGAGGCGAGCGAGTCAAGAGCAAGATGACTACATGTGGGTGACGTGCACGACGACGAAGGTCGCCTTAGGCCGCGCCAGCCGTTGCAGATTTGGAGGCTTTCCTCTTTCGTGCTAAGGGAGCTGGGCCAACACGCCGGTCCCCAAAGCAACCCCCAAAGGTTGCCCAATCGGTGTTACAAGACCAAGATGACGGGTGCGCATGGCAGAGGTCATCACCAACCCACCGGCGCGTCATGGATAGAAGCTTTGCGCGAAGACCGCCTTTAGTTAGGGTGAACTGCGCCCCTGTCCCCCTTCAAACTGGTCATTGTGGCAACCCTTCCCACCATGTATGTTTGGGGAAGAGGACCAAAGGCAGGATATAAAAGGAGGGCGGGGTGCTGCAGAAGGGGGGTCCACCATTCTAGCCCTCAAGCACTTGTACTCCTATCTTCCTCGTGAGGGCAATCCATAAACCAAGCAGGAGTAGGGTCTTACACCGCAAGGTGGCCCGAACCTGGGTAACTGTTGTGTCCCTAGCTGCTCCCGCCCGCTCACGCTTGCCATGGTTAGCTGAACTAAAGAGTATGCGTCAAAAGCAAGCACACCCCAGAGTTTGAACCTATTGGGTCCCCATAGCTCGATTCTGACATTTGGCATGCCAGGTAGGGGGTCACCGCTGTTATCCCACTCGTTTCAGCCTCCGCTTCACCGAGTCCATGGCTGACGCTCGCCATGTGCGTGCTGAGCGCCGGCGGCTCGCGCTGCCCAGGTGGCGCTTGCCTACCATGACGGTCGCCAGCGCCCTGCTGGAGCCGTGGTCGCTGCTGCCATCGACCCTGTCGACCGCGAGCAGCGGGCCTCCCCGCCTCCCTTCCGGGCGAGCGGGCGGCCGCAGCCTCCTCCTCTGACTCCCACGTCGCGGCCCAAGGTCCATCGGGCAGCAACGGTCGGCATGGCGCTCCCTGTGCGAGTGGTGATTCCTTGAGCGCCATGGGTTGCCGAGCTTTCACCGATGAGCGGCGCCGGGTGGATTGGCCGACGAAGTTCAGACCAAAGTTGCCCCCGCGCTACGACGGCATTCCTGGCCCCGCAGAATTCCTCCGGGCCCACATTCAAAGCATTTTGGCGGTGGGCAACGATGACAAGGCCATGGCAAACTTGTTCCCCATGGCCCTCACGGGCATCCTGCGCTGTTTGCCCTTAAGCCTTCCCAGGGCTTTAGTATCTTCTAGGGGCTAGCTCCGTGACCGGTTCGTCGCACGTTTCGAGCCACTTGATGCCGGCGCAGGGGCCTCCAGGGTGCCCATGCTATCGCGTGCATCCTCGATAGAGCTCAGGCCCCCACGTCCAACTGCCACTCCAAGCAGCTTTTCCGCGGGGGGAACGCCTCCCAGCCCAAGCCGGAGGCCTCACGACCCTTCAGATGGTCTCATCACGCCATCACCTTCGATTCCAGGGACCACCCCAAGTGAAGAGGACATCACTACCATTGTTACACCCACAACCCCTGCTGCTATACATATTAGACCAATTACTAGAGCTCGCGCACACTGATTAAATTACCAGGTACTTTCGTTTCTTGGTAATGATTCTAATATTCATGAGAATACCATGCTATCTAAATTGGATACATTTGTCTTGCTTACAAATGAAGGGCCTAACTTGGACAAGAAGGATAAAAATTGCAGCAAGATCAAGCATGGAGATGATAGCATGTGCAAGGGGAACAAGAACAAAGTTACAAGTAATGATTTCAGGACTTTGAAGCCACCATAATGAGTGCATGAAGCCTTGGACAAAATATACAAGACGCCACTTCATAAATTTCGTCCAGACGCTATTATAGGTGCCGCGTCACCTTATTATTGGGCCAGGCCCATGTAATTCCGAAATACTAAAGTATAGGTTATTTTTAGAGTCCGTATGTATGGGGAAAACAAGAGTTAGGGTTGGTTTCCGACCCCTCCTCCAAGGGGTCACGAAATTCCCCCCTATTCCTCCATATATACTGCCATTAGGGCGTCGTTTAGACTTTGGGATTTGTTTAGTTAAAATTTAGCCATTGCAATTTCGTGTACTTCGTTTGTGTCCAACGACCAGACCAAGACCGCTTCCGGATCCCCACCTTTATCAATACTTCATATATATTCGCAATATTCAGATTGCTTTATCATATTCTTGCTTGTTCTTTGATTGCTTGCATGAATAGACCTTCTTGGTCAGGTTGATCGTGCTCCGGCATGGTCAATAACCTCTCGGAGTTGGTTTAGCGATTGCTAAGGCGCAACATAGTGCATGTTTGTAGTCGGATCATCAAAGTAATCTCCACCAAATCGACAGTAATCATCTAATCGTAAGATTGGGACACCCCGCCTCTATTAAGTGGTATCGGATTTCCAGGTTGCTCGGTAAGATTTTCCAAATTTTCATAATTTAGATCGAGTCTGTTCTTCATACCTATAGTCCACGAAAAAGCCAAACAAAATTAGGGTTAGTTCATCATATCCGAACCAATTTGAGCCTTTGCATAATCTTTTTAGTGTTTTACTTTGTGTTGAATTTGCGGTTACATCATCGTGTCTAGTTGCTGGTCTTAGCGTCTAGTCCTTCAGAGTTTTGAGTTCTATCACAGTTTGTCATGCCGCCGCCGCACCATCTTCATCGCCGCTGCCATATTCCACCACCTTTGCCATATTCTACCACCGCTGCCATATACCACCACCGCTGTCATATCCTACCACCATATATTCACCACCAATCTGAGTTCTTTTCATATTAGGTTTGTTTCCGAGATCCATCTATTTTCCGATTCGTGTTTCCTTGGCTGAGTAGGTTTCGAAAAAAAGAGTCTAGACACCCCGGGCAGTTTTTAGGCCAAAATTTCGGCGACTGAATTTTTCCCCTATCCGGTTTTTACGCTTTTTTGAGTCTTTTGAGACACGTGCCATCATACAGATTTTTTTATCGCACTTTTTGGTCGTTGCTGCCCTGATTTCCAAAAAAATAAGTCAAAAAAATTTCGTGCCTGTCCTGTTATTTTGACTTGGGAAGAGTTTTGAGACACTCGCCATTATAGTGATTTTCAGAAAAAAGAGCGTGATTTTTTTCCAGAGTGCTTTTCCCTTTTTTCGTTAGTGTTCTAGGCTCGCCTCTCTAGCACGGTCTAGCCTAAGACCAACACAGTACCGTCGTTGAGCGTTTATTCAACTTTGCATCTCTGAATTGATTATTGCTGACCCTTTTCCTACAATCTTATAAGCCATCCCAGCTCCACATACATCTACGTCATGCGTTTCACTCTCCCTGGCAATCGCTCTATCCAAGCTTTGAGAGTTTTGGCTACAATGGTTACTGATCACCGCCTGCTGCTGGGTAAGAACTGGTAAGAATTTGAGATTTTCTTGACAGATTTGTGACACCCCACCACCACCACTTTCTAGTAGTCTGTAGGATCATATTCTTGTGTGTTTCTATTGCTGCTAACCATGACAGGATCACTAGCCGACGAGATTGACTGGGAGAATATGACGAAGCAGGAGCTTCTTGATAAGTTTCAGCAAATGGTGGGTCAATAGGTGGAAGACATGGTGGCCAGCTTTGGAAAGGCATTGGAGAGGATTGATGACATTGAGAAGAGAATTGACACCAAGTTGGACGCCATGTTCGATGAAGTGCTAGCACGTCTACCACAACCACCAGCCGCCTTTGATGCATTGTTGCAACAACATCAACAACCACCTCCATGTTGGGATCTAGTAGGACGAGCGCATCATGTTCCTCTTGAGCCAGCACAAACTTCTGGTGCCGCTGCTACTGCTGTTGATGCTTCTATAGCTCCTGCTGCTATTGCAGAGGTGGAGCACCATTATGAGGATGAGGTTGATCAAAATCAGAACTACGTGCAACCACCAGCTGCACCACCACTAGGTCGTCCTCATCCATATCATCGCACCGGTAGGGTTGCACCACCACCTGATGTCGGCGTTCTGGGAACGGGGGTCCCCAGACTTGCACTGCGGCCTGGCGTGGCTAAGCAGCAGGCCGTATGACCCATCTTCATCAACAAGGAACCCAAGACCCTCGCGAGGGTCCAAGCCTCCCAAGGCGGACGACGCAAGACCTCCTCTGGAGTGGCCTAGCCAGGCAGGCTCACGAGGAGCGGAGATATCAAGGCGAGGAAAACCTCACGAGGCTCTCATGACGTGAGCCATGACGAACGGCACCAGGCGGGCGCCAGCGTCTGCAGCGTCCTTATTTCCTCTTTGGTGCTAAGGAGGCCAGCGCAGGCGAAGAGTACCGAGGCATCAGGCAAAGGTTGCCATATTGGTGCAACGAGACCAAGACTAAGAGGACGACAAGACGAGGTCATCGTGGAGCCCAAGACGGCGTCACCACCAGAGCTTTTCGCAGGCGAAGACCACTTTTGTCAGGATAGCTTGTACTAGCTGTCCCCCTTCAAATTTGCCCACCGTTGTTGGCTCCCTTCCCGCTCGATATTTGGGAAGAGGACGAGGGCCTCTATAAATTGGGCTAGCCACCACAGTAGGAGGCAACTGATCTCGAACTGGTTCAGATCATCCTCAAACTACACAAGCACAAGAACACCTCAACCTCAGGAGGCTGTTCTTCCCCTTATACTGTTCATCATCAGCCCAAGAGGCAATCCACCACCACCACACTGGAGTAGGGTATTACACCACAACGGTGGCCCGAACCAGTATAAACCTCGTGTCTTTCTGTGTTGCGAGTTCGTCGAGTTCGTCCGCGAGATCTTAGCGAGCTAGGGCGTAGATCGGTAGGAGGGAAAGACTTCACGCGCACCCCAGTGTTCGAACCTTAAGGGTTTTCCAGAACACCCCATCCGACGACATTTGGCGCGCCAGGTAGGGGTGCGCCATAGTTTCCCTTCCATCACTTCGTCGCTCCATCGCTCCATCGTTTCCATGGCGGACACTCGCCGTGCTCGAGCTGAGCGTCGGGCTGCCCTCTCCGCCCGCGTCGCTCAGACGGCTCCCGTTGGCGGGCCACCTCGTCGTTCTCCGTCTCCCGCCGCCAACGCTGCCACCGGCCCGGCGGGGAACGAGCAGCAGGCATCCTCGCTGCATCCTTCGGTGCGGCAGGACGGCCGCACTGCTACTCCATCGCCAACCCCTGCCGGTTCTTTGTCTCACGCACATCGCACTCCCATAGAGGCACGGGCCGCGCTCATCGCGGCAAACGAGCTCCTGTGCTACCTCCCCGTCGACGACCTCTATGAGGAGTGGCTCGGCCGCGTCGCCGGGCTCGTCCGCGCCGCAGGGGGCCCTCCGGCGCCATCCCACTCTCTACCTCCTCCTCAACCAGCAGCGGGCGACGGGGCTCATGGCGTGCTTCCACCACCTCAGCCTCAAGACGGTGCCTTGGCACCAAGGCGCGCGGCCCCGCGGCGTGATCCGCCACGCCCGGCGCCCGCGCGCGAAGAGAGAAGCTGCCAAGAAATCCCGCGGCCGCGAGAAGCTGCACCAGCGCTCCCCGTGCCACCTCGTCAAGACCATGCACCGCCTGTAGAGGCGCAGCGGACCTCGTCAAGACCAAGCTCCACCTCCGAAGCGGGCCCCGGCAACCACTACCGGCTGCCGCGCCTTCAGCCCCGAGCTGCGTAGCGTCGCCTGCCCAGGCAAGTTCAAGCCAGATCTGCCTCCTCGCTATGATGGTACCGCCGACCCCGCGGAGTTCCTGCAGCTCTATGAGCTGAGCATCGAGGCGGCCAACAGCGACGAAAAAGTCATGCGAATTGGTTTCCCATGGCTCTCAAGGATGGAGCCCGCTCCTGGCTCCTGAACCTGCAGCACGGCTCGATCTCCTCCTGGGACGAGATGCACGACCGCTTGGTCGCCAGCTTCCAGGGCACTCGCGACCGCCCACCAGCCACGGGTGATCTACGCCGCATCAAGCAACAACCAGGAGAGACCCTCCAGAAGTACATCTAGCGCTTCAATAACACCCGCCTCAAGATCCCCAAGGTCACGGACGAAGCCATCATCTCCGCGTTCTCAGACGGCGTCCGTGACGTCAAGATGAAGGAAGAGCTCGCTATCCACGAGGAGCTCTGCACATCTCAGGAGCTGTTCAACCTGGCGACCAAGTGCACAAGAGCCGAGGAGGGGCGCCTCTCTCTCCTCGAGCTGCCGGCTGCAGGAGCGGAGGAGAAGAAGGCTAAGGCCAAGGACGTGAAGCGCAAGGAGGCAGTTGTGCTCGCAGCAGAGCCCGACACCAAGCGGGGTAGAGATCAGCCCGAGTCATCCAAGAACGGCCGACCGTTCTGCACCTTCCACAACCTGAACACCCACAACACCAGTGACTGTCAAGAGCTCAGAGCCATACGAGAAGGACGCTACGGTCCGACGCCCGGCGCAACGACCGGGGCTAACATGAGGAGGAGGACGTGGAGGCGGACGCTGGGATGACCGTCGCCCGCGCCAGGAGTGGCGCGACCTGCCTCCTGAGGACCGCTGGCCGGACCAACCTCGCGAGGGCACCTGGAGGAATCCGCCTCGTGAGGATCGCCCCCAGGGCAACACCGGTATTCCCCCGCTGCCGCAACCAAGAAGGAACAACGACCACCACCAGGACGAGGGGGCTAGGGGCTTCCAGGAGCCGCGTGCAATCGCCTGCATTTTGGGCAGCGCCCAGGCCCCAGCCTCTCAGCGCATCTTCAAACAGTTCGCTCGCGAGGTGAACGCGGTGCTCCCCAAGATCGAGGCCACGTGCCCGCTCAGATGGTCTCAATGCGCCATCACTTTCAACTCGGCGGATTAGCTCAAGTGCGCAGCCACCGCTGGCGCCCTCCCTATGTTGTGCTCTTCAGTCATCAGCAATGTGCAGGTCACCAAGACCCTCATCGAAGGCGGCGCAGGGCTCAACGTCCTGTCCGTCGACACGTTCGACAACCTCCAAGTGCCGTATGAACAGCTCCAGCCAACCAAGCCTTTCTCAGGAGTGACCGACGATTCCACCACACCGATAGGGTAGGTCCGCCTGCCTGCCACCTTCGAGGAGCGCAAGAACTACCACACCGAGCTCATCGACTTCGATGTCAAGCACATCCGCCTGCCGTACAATGCCATTCTCGGGTATCCAGCCCTGGCCAAGTTCATGGCAGTCACCCATCATGGCTACAACGTTCTCAAGATGCCAGGAAGCGGAGGAATCATCACGGTCCCGTGTGAAGAGAGGGATGCGGTGTGCTCTCTTGAGCGCGCCTTTCAAGCCGCAGCAATCGACGACCCTGTGAAGGCCCTCCGGAGACCATCCCCAAGAAGAAGCTGCCGCGCCGCGCAGGACCCCAGGAGGATGGCATCGCGGCAGGAGCCTCGTCAGGATCAGCGCCCGCTCCAGGGGCGCCTCCCTCCATTGCATAGGAATGCGCGCCCGGCGCCTTCCTCGGGCAGGGCTCGGGGCTCTCTTCTGGAGGGCCTCAGACCTTGCCAACCTCACTAGGGAGGCGCTTGGGCACCACTTGGAAGCGTGCCTCGCGGCACATTTTCCTCAGGGGGGCACAGGGCAAGGAGTGCCCACCACTCAGGAGTTTATCACCAAAACCACCCAGGAACTGCAAGAAGCAAGAGCCATGCACGGCCACAACCGCTCACAAGGCGCAGCTCCCCATCTAGGCGAGGATGCCGGGCTGCGTGTCTGCGTCGACATCCCAGGGCTCAATAGGGCCGCATCTCAGGAGCGCTTCTGGCCATCGCGTGAGGGCCGCTGCGAGGGCCCACCAGACAGCTACGTTCGCATGCCCTTCGGCTTGCCGAGCGTGGCGTCGGCCTATCAGTGCAACTTGCGGCAAGTCCTGGCGGCTCAGGAGGCCAGGTTCCACGCCGTCCTGGAGGAGACGGAGACGGTCTTCAAGGAACCTCCTGAACCCCCAGAGCCTCCCGAGGCTCAGGGTCCCGGTGGCTCATGAGGAGTCATTTATTCAACGCACACCTTCAATTGCACCAACTCTACCTCGTCTACAGAACCAGGTGACATCTTCCAAGTTCGTTTAAGCTGGGAGCGCCCCTCGGGCTGCATTATTCCCAGGCCACATGGGTCCGTCCCTGTGGCATGTATCCCTTTTGCTTATGTCTTTAGCTTACCTTGCCGGGGCGCCCCTCGGGCTGCATCATCCCCAAGCCGCTCGGGCCGGACCCGGTGGCATTATCTTCCTGCATTTATCCAAGTTGATATGCTCTCCATGCTTAACCTGCCAACTGCTATCACCTGCTTGATCATCGCCTCCCTCGGGGCCTCCACACAGGCACGGCACTTGTGCATGGGTCCGTCCCTGCCACACAGACAAATCTGAGTGGTCGAGCTCTGGCTCGCGGCACGCGCCGCGCACGTCACCTCACCAGGCCCTCAGTGCCTTCACCTCACCCAGAGCAACCAGCGGCAGGCTAACAGCTGTAACGGCAAACCGTGTTTCTTCTTGTGCCTGTTCACAGGGATCCCGAGGGAAGGATAGCAGGTGGCACCGCGAGTCTCTTTTTCTCTCGTGCAATTCGCTTGTGCGTTAAAAGGGGAGCTCCTGAGCATCGCGACTCAGGAGCTCTTACCGGCTCTCCAGCCCTCACCCCCTGGCCTTGACCATGGCATCGCGACCTGGCATACCAGCGGCGGCTGAGATCGCTCGAGGGCCGGGACCGAGGACGTAGAGCACTAAGGAGAGCATGAGGAGATGGGAACTCGTATGGGCCGACCTGGCTATGCCGCACGAGTTGGCGCGCGGCCCTAGCGCAACATCAAGAATCGCCGTGAAGTCAGCAAGATAAGTTTCGCCCTAGGGTCGGCTAAATATCTGGGCCTAATGGTCACTCGCGCCATGCCGCAGCCCCGTTGTGGCCAAGTCATTTTCCTTTCTTGCCTTACCATGGCTGCTTGAGCGCTAAGGGGGACCTCCTGAGCATCGCGGCTCAGGGGCTCTTACTGGACCTCGGGCAGCACACCTCCTGGCCTTGACCACGGCATGCGACCTGGCATACCAGCGACGGCTGTAGCCTGCCTGGGGACCGGGACTTGTCAACGTAGAGCAACAAGCCATCGCGAGGAAAGAAAGGGGGGACCGAGCCTTAACGGGACATGCACTCACCAAGTTTTCATAACAAGGAAGATAAGCACCAAAGACATTACAGAGCCTTACATGCCCCCACCGGGTGATTCATGATTCTTCGCAGGAAACAAAAGCTGATACTAAGGGGAATCCTATCTACACCCTTCCGTGGCAGACGCCATCATCAACAGTGGGCCACGGGAGGCCGGCGCCAACCCCATCCAGATCAGCGGCGGTGACGGCCGGACGCTGCAGCCCTGCTCCGAGCACGGCGAGAGCTCGGGGGCACGTAGCTGTCGTCGCTCGTCTCCGGAGTCTCGTAAAGCTCAGGACAACTTCTGGACTCCCAAGGGCTACTGCTGCTGGAGTAGCCGCGGGCGGAGCGCGCGTTGGTCTGGCGCTCCTCTCTAGGGAAGCACTCCAGGCGGCGGCCCTCGGCATCGAAGACCTTGAAGAAGAGCGTGGAGGCGCCGTCGTACTCAAAGTGGATCGTGAGGGCTCCCCTCGCTCGGCAGACCCGCGCGATCTCGCCCCAGCCGCGAGTCATGAAGATCTTGCCGGTGGGGACCGCTTCGATCTCCGCTCCGGTTGCGGGAGCGCTGCAGTCGGCGTGCTGCAGCCAGAGCTCGAGAGGCCCCCTCGACGGCATAACGTCCGAGAAGAACTGCGGAAAGTGAATCCAGGAGCTTGGAGGCATCGGCGCCCACAGCACCAACTCGAGCGAGGAGTCCATGGCATGGACCCCAGGGGCAACGACATGCGTCGCCGTGGCACGGCGACCCCAGACACGGCGTGGGTGGCGCTGCTCGTCGCTCCGACCTCCCGACCTCTCGGCTCGGGCGTACAAGGGTAGCGGGTACCCCGGAGGAGGCCGCTCGCACCAAGGCCTCGTCACCACCTGCATCGCCGCTTCATCACGGCGATGGATCGACCTCTTCTTCGGCGGAAGTGGCCCCGGATCATCACGGGGAGCCTTTCCTTTCTCTTCGACAGAAAACCTTCTGATAGGCGCCATTGTTGTCAGCAGTGGAGCAAGGAGGAAGAAGAAAGCAAGCAAGGAAGAGATGGGCAACGGGGGCTCCGCCCCCCTCCCCATTTATAGCAAGAGAAGGCCAACCGGCGTCCCCCACGATCGCAGGTGTCGGTGTCAAAACCGGCGGATCTCGGGTAGGGGGTCCCGAACTGTGCGTCTAGGCGGATGGTAACAGGAGACAAGGGACACGATGTTTTTACCCAGGTTCGGGCCCTCTCGATGGAGGTAATACCGTACTCCTGCTTGATTAATAAGTGATGATATGGGTAGTACAAGAGTTGATCTACCACGAGATCAAGGAGGCTAAACCCTAGAAGCTAGTCTATGGTATGATTGTTGTTAGTCCTACGGACTAAAACCCTCCGGTTTATATAGACACCGGATAGGTTAGGGTTACACAGTCGGTTACAATGGTAGGAGATCTACATATCCGTATCGCCAAGCTTGCCTTCCACGCCAAGGAAAGTCCCATCCGGACACGGGACGAAGTCTTCAATCTTGTATCTTCATAGTCTTGGAGTCCGGCCTTGATGATAGTTCGGCTATCCGGACACCCCCTAGTCCAGGACTCCCTTAGTAGCCCCTGAACCAGGCTTCAATGACGCATTTAGTCCGGGCGCGCATATTGTCTTCGGCATTGCAAGGCGGGTTCCTCCTCGAATACTTCATAGAAGGTTTTCTACACCAAGATAGTGTCCGGCTCGCAAAACAAGTTCCACATACCACCGTAGAGAGAATAACCTTTGCACGCAGATCTGCTGACGTATTCATGGCGTGACATCACACCCCGGCCAGGCCTTTATATGAATCATTTTTTACCGTTCCACCTTAGCACGTTTAGCGAGGCGGTTTCCTTGGCATGTCTTATCAAAGCATAGATCGTGCCCCCTTATTCCGGGATTCTCATCAATACGGACGTGGGTAACCCATCCGCGCCATTGATTACGGCGCTTGGGAGATAAGCGAGTTTTACCAGGCTGGTGGGGGACGCATAGCTTCATCCGTCCATATAAGGGGATAAGGATCCACCTTTTCACCTACGCCTTCTTCCTCCTTTGCTCATCCATTTCCGCACACTCGAGCTCCAGCGCCCAAGTCCGCACATCCCACATCAACCTTCTCCAACCATGTCAGGAGCGGGAGGCAGGTGGATGGCGTCCTCCATCACGGAGGGGCACATCACAAGACTGCGGGAGGCCAGATATTTGTCCGGCGACATTGCGCACAGGCTGCCCGACGCGGGGCATCTCATTCCAACCCCCAGGCCCCATGAGAGGGTGGTGTTTCTCCCCCACTTCCTCCGCGGACTAGGTTTTTACACTTCACCCATTTGTCCGGGGGATCATGTTCTACTACGGCCTGGACTTCCACGACCTGGCCCCGAATTTTATCCTCAACATCTCGGCGTTTATCGTCGTGTGCGAGGCCTTCCTCTACAACCAGCCCCACTTTGGCCTATGGCTGAAGATCTTCAATGTCAGGCCGAAGGTAGTGGGCGGCCGTCAAGCGGAGTGCGGAGGCGCCATGGTCGGCAAGATGACCAAGGTTCCATGGCTCGAGGCCGCCTTTGTGGAGACAATAAAGGGGTGGCAATCGGGGTGGTTCTACATCACCGAGCCACGCGACCCCGAATGGGTGGCGTCCCCCGAATTCAGATCTGGCTTCCCCACACGGCTCTCGTCATGGAAAGAGACGGGCCTGTCATGGGGGAATTCGGACGAGCTATCCGGACTCCAAACATGCGTCGGAAACCTGGTGGACAAGAATCTCAGGCTTGTTGGCGTAATCCGGTGATGCTCATCCGCCGGATTCTCCCATGCCAACAACGGGCCTTTAATTTGTGGGAGTTCGATCCGCACTGACAAGAACCTTGAGCCGGCTCTTCGACACTACGTCACGAAGATGCCCGGAAGGTGCTGTTCAAGGGCGCTGAAGCCCGACATCCGCTAACAAAGATCGCGGATACAGCTCGCGGCGTCAAGCCGGCGAGGTAAGTTATTTTGCCCTTTACGGGACTCTTTTTTCATAGATTGACTCTATGTGGGATCTAAAACTCCCTAATCCTTGACAGGACTAGCTGAAGACGTCCGGACAGATTAACTGTCTGGCTCCTTTGCCGGAAGACCCAGCGGACGCCCGATTCTGAGGGTTGCTGGCTCCGGTACCCATGTGGTGCGGATAAGAAGGCTAAGAAGGAGGCCACGGGAACTCGAAGGAGCTCCGGCGCCAGTCTTGTCGATTCTGAAGCAGAATCTTCTCCCGAGGACGACGAGGAGGAAAAAAGCTTCTCCCAGTGAAGAGGAGAGGAAAGGAAGGCCGCCTAACCGGGAGGCCGGAGGGTCCAAGAAGGGAAGAACCCTTCCTTCGGACTTCTCCACCAACGTCGACAACAATGAGGAGGATTGGCCAACAAGGGCCAAGCCCCTGGCGAGATCGTAAGTGTCCGGATACCCATGGCTTTTTATCATTGCATAGTGTTCTCTAATGCCGAACAATCATGCAGCCCGCCCAAGGGCGAGTTCGCCACTTCATCGAGCGGGTCCCTGAGTTTGTCGGAAATGGAGAGTACTTCACTTCCGACCGCCTCCTCACCTCACGATGCGGACGACGCCGCAGTGGGGCCCCAAGGGGGGCTTGGTCAAGAGGAGGTGGCGCGGGAGGCGCCACAAGGCAACCTCCCGGACTCAGCGCGTGGGGGCAAGACCCCAGGGGCTCTAAGCCCAACCCTTGTCCGGACTCCATGCGGAACCTTCAAGGTTCCGAGTCCTAAGCGGTCCCTTCGTAAGACGGGTAAGACGCCGGTGTCCTCCGTCCAACCGGAGGCACTGGATAGCTTACTAGAGGTGCTTAACAGCGCCTCCATCGAGGAGGAGCACCGCACTATTATGAGTGTGGTGATCCGGACAGTTCAGTCCGCCAAGAGCGGGCTGACCGAAGCCTGTACCAGCCTTCTAATAGGCTTTGAGGTAAGTTTAGAATATGTAAAAATATTACTGCATAGACAGTAGCCCCTGATGCTTAGTTCGGTGTTCGGAAAGAAAAGCCGGACTAAGGATCTAAAAAGATATACGCAGGAGCCTAACATAAGTATGTCAATATGGGAATGCAGGCTGCGCTGCTGACCTCTGCCGCACTGACTGCGGAGGTCAATGCATTGGAGCAGAGCCTTGAGCGGTCCGACAAAGAGGTCGGCCTTGCCAAGAAGCAGCTCGAGGACAAGGAAGGTAAGTAATACCTAATGAAACAAATACCTTATAGAAAGGTTTCGGTTGCAAAAAATAACAGGAATAACATGGGTACTGCAGGGGCCACGAACGAGGTGGCGACCCTGAACGAAGCGGTGTTCGTGGCCGAAAACAAAGCGGCCGCGGAGCGCACCGAGCAAGAGAAGGGGGAGGCGCAGCTGGCGAAGGTACGGCAAGAGCTCCATGCTCTCGTGGAAAAACACGAGAGTTTGGAGCGTGACTCGAAGACTCGAGAGTCCGAGCTCGCTTCGGCTCTTGAGAGTGCCAAAGCTGCTAAGGCCGAGGCCCAACAAGCCCTCCAAGTAATTGAATCATTAAAGAAGATAGCGGCGGGTAAGGCATTCTTTATGCAAAGCAAGCATGTGAAAGTGAATTACCTATTACTTACCCGGATTCGGAGCTCTACAGGAGCATTCACAGATTTGCCCGTGGTGTACGATGCTGCCGCATTCTACCGCGCCAAGGAGGGAGCTCGACAGAAAAGGTGTTCTGGTCTCAAGATATCGAGGCCGGACATCCGGTGCTTTTGAGCGACCAGCTGAAGCAGCTGGTCGAGCTCCACAAGGTCGCCGAACAGGCCATGAAGGGCCTTATAAGCGCCGGTGGCCATTGGAAGCCATGCACAGGAGCTACTTGGCTTAGTGCGGCTGGTGGGCCTTTGTCCACGGAGTGAAGTCATCAAGCGCTCCGTCTGCATTGAAGGTGTCCGTCGGGCCCTTGCGTGCGCTAAAGTGCACTGGGGCAAGCTGGATGCGGAGAAGCTTGTGATGGACGGGCCACCGAAGGGCAAGGAGCATCGTACGCCCGAAATGTACTATGAGGGCCTCCTGAAGGGTGCCCGCCGAATAGCGGATGAGTGCTCCAAAGATGTAATTTTTTAATAGACTCGCATTTGTTATACTGTACGCGGTAAACTTGTTCATATGCGCTAAGCAACGCTTGTTAATTTAAAATATTACCTTCTGTGCGGCCGTTTATCAAATTTGAGAGATGGCAAGTCGTTGGCTTCAGCCCCCATGCCACGAAAGTCTTTGGGGTGTTCGGGATAAACTTGAGCACTCTTGTTCCCATTCTTGGGTCCATCTAGGACGGCGCTCAACACAACGAACAAGGCAACCGGACTTATAATGCTTGAACACTCTCACTTAGCCATAGAATTCTATAATTTTAAATTTCGTGAAGCCCCTAGTATTCGGAAGACCGAGTTCGGGTGCTATCCACGCCTTGGCGAACAATTCCGGTTCCTCGCTCTAAGCGGCATAAGTCTTTAGGGACCCGAAAAACCTCTCGAACAGCGATCGGCTCTCGCCCTATAATGACGGTCAGTTTTAGCTTTCTCCACCGAGGTGCTCGACCCAGCTCAACTGGGGCACAATCACGATGGTTCTCCGGTGCTACCTTAGCCGATATAACGGAACGTAAGGTACCAAAACACAGTGAGCCGGGCAAACCCAACTATTGACCCAAGACATGATTCGAGCCGATTCATATAATGCTATAAGTTCGGGTTCCGCACTTGTGAAAGTGTTCGGACTTATCACACCATAATTTTGGGGTACTTAAGCCCCTGGTGTATTGGCCGTACCAAAGTGTACGGGTGCGTAATGTCATGAAATGAACATATATATAGATAAAGAAAAGAGTGCAATAATAGGCGAAAGCTATGTATTGTTTTATATCAAAAAGGTACTACAATGAAAGCAGAACGATACAAATAGTGCGATAAGCAAGGGATGGGACTATTTAACATGTCCCCCTCCAGGGGTAAGCCGCGAGATGGTATGTAAAACAGGTATAATGCTCGTAATAGAGACCACCTGAACACTCGACGTGGCTTTCTGCTTCCACAGCTGTTGCATCGTGAGTTCGGCGATTCTAGTGCGGACAGGACTTCTGGAAAACAGAGTCACGAAAGTGAGAAAAAGAAGAAGAAAAAGGAAAATGTAAAAGAATGACACAATCGGAAGCCCACAGTGCGGTTGAGCCGCATTCCGGGCGTGCCGTGGTCGTGTTCTCTCCCCTTATGCCCATGGTATCTCCAGAGCATAGTTATGTGCGTGTAGTACTGGCTTCGCAATTTCGCGAGGGCTGGGGTTGGGGCCGGATTGCTACGCATGCTTGAATCGTGCCAGGCAGTCTTGTTGTAGGTTACTCCGGGCGCGCTTGACAGTGTCCGGACGCTTAGTGGCAGGACTAGAGAATTGTTGTGAGAGGCTGCTTTGTACCTCCGCCGCGAGGGCCGCCTTGTGCTCCTCCGTTCGGAGAGAGCGTTCGGTGTTTCCATTGACCGTGATTACTCCTGGAGGGCCTGGCATCTTGAGCTTGAGGTATGCGTACTGCGGCACCGCATTGAACTTTGCGAATGCGGTTCGTCCGGCAAAGGTGCATGATAGCCATCATGAACGGGACTATGTCGAAGATTAACTCTTCGCTTGGGAAGTTATCCGGGATCCGAAGACCACTTCGAGTGTAATCGAGCCCGCATAATTGGCCTCTACACCGGTATGACGCCTTTAAAGGTCGTCTTTGTAGGTTTAATCCTTGAGGGTCTATGCCCATTTTGTGCACTGTATCCCGATAAAGCAGGTGTTCAGTTGCTACCGCCGTCCATCGGGACTCGTGAGGTGAAACTGGCCAATAATTGGGTCAAGAACCAATGCGGCAAAACCGCCGTGATGGATGCTAGTGGGGTGGTCCCTTCGATCGAAGGTGATCATGCAGGAAGACCATGGGTTGAACTATGGGGCGACTCGCTCCATCGCATATACGTCCCGTAGTGCACGTTTCCGCTCCCTTTTGGGTATGTGGGTTGTGTATATCATGTTCACCGTCCGCACTTGTGTGGGAAAACCCTTCATCCTCTATTGTTCGTGGCGGCCGGGCTCTTCCTCGTCATCGCTATGTAGCCCTTGTCATTGAGTCCGGCACTTAACTTGCCTGCTTGCTTGAACACCCAACAATCCCTGTTAGTGTGATTGGCTGGTTTTTCGGGGGTGCCATGTATCTGGCACAAGCGATCGAGTATTCGGTCCAAGTTGGACGGGCCCTCGGTATTTATTTTGAATGGCTTCTTCCGCTGACCGGGTTTAGAGCCTCTGAATCCGGCATTGACGGCCGTATCTTGAAAGATTATCGCCGTTAATGCGGCGCTTGTTCTTGTTGCGACGCCGACCTGCCATTGCTGTCCTTGGTATCCGAACTATCGTGGTGTTTGGCCAAGTTGTTGCTTCGAGCTAGCCAGCTGTCCTCTCCCGCACAAAAGTGGGTCATGAGTGTTGTGAGGGCTGCCATGGATTTCGGCTTTTCCTGTCCTAGGTGCCGGGCAAGCCATTCGTCGCGGATGTTATGTTTGAAGGCTGCAAGGGCCTCTGCATCCGGACAGTCCACGATTTGATTTTTCTTTGTTAGGAACCGTGTCCAGAATTGTCTGGCCGATTCTTCTGGCTGCTGAATTATGTGGCTAAGGTCATCGGCGTCTGGTGGTCGCACATATGTGCCCTGGAAGTTATCAAGGAATGCAGCTTCCAGGTCCTCCCAACAACCAATTGATTCTGCTGGCAAGCTGTTGAGCCAATGCCGAGCTGGTCCTTTAAGCTTGAGTGGGAGGTATTTGATGGCATGTAGATCATCACCGCGGGCCATGTGGATATGGAAGAGATAGTCCTCGATCCAGACCGCATGATCTGTGGTACCATCGTACGATTCGATGTTTATGGGTTTGAATCCCTCGGGGATTTGATGATCCATTACTTCATCTGTGAAGCATAGTGGGTGTGCGGCGCCTCTGTATTAGGCTATATCACGACGTAGCTCATATGAGCTTTGTCTACTATGTTCGGCCTGGCCGGCTTTGCTGTATCCGGCGCGACGGTAATCATCCCGCGTCGTTGGGTGCCCACGCGATCCGTAGATCGATCTTGTATGTTTTGCGTTATCCTCCAATATATCTCGCAAGTGTGTCACGTTTTCCCATGCCTTGGTACTTTTTGAGCGGCGTCGGGGTATGGCTTGAGAGGAGGGCCGAGAGGCTTCTCTGTCGCGGCCACGGGGTGGCCGGTCTGCCATGTCGTGCGTTGGTGACTTGGGTGCTTCCTCCTCTGATCGAGGCAACGGCCTGCGTTTGGGGTAGCTTTTGGAGGGGCGTTCGAGTTCATACTCTTCGGCTGCAAGGACTTCAGTCCATCTGTCAGCTAGCAGGTCTTGGCCAGCTCTAAGCTGTTGCTGCTTTTTCTTGAGGCTGCTTGCTGTGGCTATAAGCCTGCATTTGAAACGCTCCTGTTCGGCGGGATCCTCAGGCACGACAAATTCGTCGTCGTCGAGGCTTGCCTCATCTTCGGAGAGAGGCGCATAATTATCGTCCTCGACCTCTCTTTACTGCGCAGACCGTCGTGCGGACTTGCTTCTCCTCCTCCTGCGGCTGAGTCTGCTGGAGGGGTTGTCTTCGGCACCGTCCGGGGTGTTATTATCTCCCGTGCGGAATCACCGCTTTTATTGTGGCGGGATTTAGAGCGGCGCCACGACATCGGCGCTTGATTTGCTTCTTGGAGGGGTCATCCTCCGTTGTTCCATCCCGTTCCCATCTTTTGGGATATCCACCATGTATATGTCATATGACGAGGTGGCCTTCCAGCTGCCTCAGAGGCGCTGGGTCTCGGTCGTCTCCGGTATCGTCGTCCATACCGTCGATGTCTTCGGAGTCGAAGTCGAGCATGTCGGTTAAGTCATCGACAGTGGCTATAAAGTGGGTGGTGGGTGGGCGTTGAATTTCTTCGTCGTCCGTATCCCAACCTTCCTGACTGTAGTCCGGCCAGGGCTCTCCGGATAAAGAGAGAGACTTTAGTGAATGCAGGATGTCGCCAAAGGGCGAGTGCTGAAAGATGTCCGCGGCAGTGAACTCCATGACCGGCGCCCAATCGGATTCGATTGGCAGGGTCGCGGAGGGTTCGGAGTCCGGAGAGGAGTCCAGCACCACAGGTCAAGGTCTTCGCAGCGAGGATGGAGTTCGACTCGATCGCCAGAGAGATTGTAGCCCCGAGGCGGTGTCCAGCCACTCGTCCTCGTCGGGGAATCCGGCCCGGATTAAGGGTCGGAGCGGATCTTTGGTGCGGCCTCGTGGCACTGACCGCAGAGCTAGATCATGCCCATCGAGACAGTGCGGCACGCTTGGCTGCGGCTCGAATCCGTCGAAGATCAAGTTTCCGTGGATATCGGTCGTATAGTTCAAACTTCCAAATCTGACCTGACGGCCAGGGGCGTAGCTTTCGATCTGCTCCAGATGGCTGCGAATTGACCCGCAGCAGCAAAGCCGCCCGAATCACGAAGATCTGTCCGGGAGAAAATCTCACCTGGACCGCGTCGTTGTTGATGATCGAAGGAGCCATCGGGCCCTATCGGTGGCGACACGAGGAACTCTCAATGAAAGCACCAATGTCGGTGTCAAAACCGAGATCTCGGGTAGGGGGTCCCGAATCAGGCGTCTAGGCGGATGGTAACAGGAGACAAGGGACACGATGTTTTTACCCAAGTTCGGGCCCTCTCGATGGAGGTAATACCCTACTCCTGCTTGATTAATGATGATGATATGGGTAGTACAAGAGTTGATCTACCACGAGATCAAGGAGGCTAAACCCTAGAAGCTAGCCTATGGTATGATTGTTGTTCGTCCTACGGACTAAAACCCTCCGGTTTATATAGACACCGGATAGGTTAGGGTTACACAGAGTCGGTTACAATGGTAGGAGATCTACATATCCGTATCACCAAGCTTGCCTTCCACGCCAAGGAAAGTCCCATCCGGACACGGGACAAAGTCTTCAATCTTGTATCTTCATAGTCTTGGAGTCCGGCCCTGATGATAGCTCGGCTATCCGGACACCCCCTAGTCCAGGACTCCCTCAGCAGGTAATGATGGTTTTCCTTGCATGTCGTAGGGACTTGTCAAGTCATGCAGTTGCCGAGGCAGCATGGGGAAGCAGAGACGCCCACATCCAATCAACCGCCACGCGTCAAACGAGGCCGCAGGCTTTTGGGGCCTGCGGTGCTCCGAACTTGACCCTTGGCTTCGCTGCGAAGCCAAACTGGAGCGCACCTTGGGCCCGGGGGCTACTGTTGGCGTTCAGGAGCAGGGGTCCCAGACTTGCTCTACTGCGGCCTGGCGTGACTAAGCAGCAGGCCGTACGGCCCATCTTCATCAACAAGGCACCCGAGACCCTCGCGATGGTCCAAGCCTCGCGAGGTGGATGACACAAGACCTCCTCTGGAGTGGCCTAGCCAGGCAGGCTCACGAGGAGCGGAGATATCAAGGCGAGGCAAACCTCACGAGGCTCTTGTGACGTGAGCCATGACGAACGACACCAGGCGGGCGCCAGCGCGCGCAGCATCCTTATTTCCTCTTTGGTGCTAAGGAGGCCAGCGCAAGCGAAGAGTACCAAGGCATCAGGCAAAGGTTGCCATATTGGTGCAACGAGACCAAGACCAGGAGGACGGAAATACGGAGGTCATCATAGATCCCAAGATGGAGTCACCACCAGAGCTTTTCGCAGGCGAAGACCACTTTGGCAGGATAGCTTGTACTAGCTGTCCCCCTTAAAATTTGCCCGCCGTTGTTGGCTCCCTTCCCGCTCGATATTTGGGAAGAGGACCAGGGCCTCTATAAATAGGGCTAGCCACCACAGTAGGAGGCAACTGATCTCGAACTGGTTCAGATCATCCTCAACTACACAAGCATAAGAACACCTCAACCTCAGGAGGCTGTTCTTCCCCTTGTACTATTCATCATCAGCCCAAGAGGCAATCCACCACCACCAGACTGGAGTAGGGTATTACACCACAACGGTGGCCCGAACCAGTATAAACCTCATGTCTTTCTGTGTTGCTAGTTCATCGAGTTCGTCCGTGAGATCTTAGCAAGCAAGGGCATAGATCGGTAGGAGGGAAAGACTTCACGCACACCCCAGTGTTTGAACCTTAAGGGTTTGTCGGAACCCCCCATCCGACACCTGAGGTACAAGATCATGACCATCTTCCTAAACTAAAATTGAATATTCCACCATTTGAAACTGAACAACATTTTACATGTTTACAATATCCCGAGGAGATATATGTTCCTGATATATATCTTACTTGGGAGTTAGAAACTGAACAAAATTTTACATGTTTACAATATCCCAAGGAGAGACGCGTTCCTGCTGCTGTTTGTACTTTCACTAGTTTTGTATGTGTTTGGTGGTCTGAACATTGTAGATTATATCCCATTCCAGCTACTTGGGCTGCTTTGAAAACTGCTATGCATACTCGTTGGGTTCCACCATATTATCAACGTGAATTACATAAAAAATTACAGCATTTAATACAAGGAAAAAATTATGTAGAAGAATATTATCAGGAGTTACAAACTGGCATGATTAGATGTGGTATTGTTAAGGATAATGAAGCTATGTTTGCATGTTTTACGGGTGGATTAAACAAAGAGATTCAGACCATTCTAGAGTATAAGGAGTATAATAATATCACTTGTTTATTCCATCTTGTTTGCAAAGCTGAACATGAAGAGCAGGATCGACAGGAATTGGCATGAACTAATTTTTCTGCGGGTCGATCTTCATCATGGACACCACGTACATCCTCTACTCCCACACGTCCTACTGCAGCACCACTGACTTCAACCACCAATTCCAACCGAGATCCAAGAAAATAGGCACGACCACCACCATCTGCCAGGAGTACACCTTCTGGACCTTCCAGAGCTCTTCTTCATCCATGGCATCAACAGGGCACACACATGATTTATTTGTCGTCGTTGTAAGGGAAGAGGTCGTTATGCGAGAGAATGCAAATCTCTGCGTGTTATGATTGCTACTGAGGATGGTGGGTATGAGTCCGCTAGTGAGTATGATGAGGAGACTTTGGCTCGTATTACAATGAAGAACACGGTGGAGATGATTCTGATCATGAGACGCAATACATGGCTGCTGAAGATACTGACAGGTATGAAAGTTTAGTTGCTCAACCTGTTTTGAGTGTGCAGGTGAAGCATGGAGATGATGGATTGTGCAAGGGGAACAAGAACGGAGTGACAAGTGATGATTTCAGGACTTTGAAGCCACCATAATGAGTGCATGAAGCGAAATACACAAGATGCCACTTCATAAATTTTGTCCAAAGGCTATTATAGGTGTCGCGTCACCTTATTATTGCGCCAGGCCCATGTAATTTCGAAATACTGAAGTATAGGCTCTTTTTAGAGCCTGTATGTATGTGGAAAACAAGAGTTAGGGTCGGTTTCTGACCCCTCCTCCAAAGAGTCAACGAATTCCCCCCTCTTCCTCCATATATATAGCCCTTAGGGCATCGTTTAGACTTTGGGATTTG
The DNA here is from genome assembly GCA_021605145.1 of Aegilops bicornis. Taxonomy (NCBI): domain Eukaryota; kingdom Viridiplantae; phylum Streptophyta; class Magnoliopsida; order Poales; family Poaceae; genus Aegilops; species Aegilops bicornis. Next base: position 347,335,502 of record CM038670.1, read on the forward strand.
TTTAGTCAAAAGTTAGCCATTGCAACTTCGTGTACTTTGTTTGTGTCCAACGACCAGACCAAGACCGCTTCCGGATCCCCACCTTTATCAATACTTAATATATATTCACAATATTCAGATTGCCTTAGCACGTTCTTGCTTGTTCTTTGATTGCTTGCACGAATAGACTTTCGTGGTTAGGTTGATCGTGCTCCAGCGTGGTCAATAACCTCTCGGAGTTGGTTTAGCGATTGCTAAGGCGCAATGTCGTGCATGTTTGTAGTCGGATCATCAAAGTCATCTCCACCAAATTGATAGTTATAATCTCATCAAAAGATCGGGACATGCCGCATCTATCACCAAGTGCCCGGGTGCTGCTGGTGCCCTCCCCATGCTGTGCACCCCCACCATCAGCAATGTCACGGTCACCAAGACCCTCATCAACAGAGGCGCAGGCCTCAACGCGATCACCATCGAGACCTTTGAGATGCTTCAAGTACCCTATGACCAGCTGGCGCGGACCCGACCCTTCTCTGGGTTAGCGGTTGGTGTACCATCCCCCTTAGGCAAGTGCATATCCCCGTCACATGTTGCACTCGAGAAAACAATCACACCGAGCTCATCAACTTCGACATGGAGCGAATCGTCCTACCATACAACGCCATCCTGGGATACATGGCGCTTGCTAAGTTCATGGAGGAGACCCACCCTGGCTACAACATCATCAAGATGCCCGGTTGCACGGAGTTATCACCATCGTTGGTGTCAGGGAGGACGCGGTCCGCGCCCTCAAGCGTGCCTACAAGGTCGCAGCAGCCGCACACCCAGATGTGGAGGACAGGACCGAGCCTCCTGAGGCCATGCCAGCAAGGAAGAAGCAATTGTTCTTCTCGGCTTCCTCGTCTCTCACCAGGGGATCGAAGCCAACCAGAAACGATCAAGGCCATCGAGAAGATGCGCCCCCGGACCCTCAAGGAAGTGCAACAATTGGCAGGGTGCCTGGCTTCCCTTGGAAGCTTCATCTCCAAGTTCGGTCAGTGTGCCTTGCCGTTCTTCATGCTCGTGAAGAGGAACAACCCCTTGGAGTGGACTCTTGAAGTGGAAGCAGCCTTTGAAAACCTCAAGATACCTCACCCGCCCATCCATCATGGTCGCGCCGCACTCCCGCGAGCCACTGCTCCTCTACTTGTTGGCCACCCCCATACAGTCAGCACCGTGCTTGTGGCAATATGAGAAGAGCCGATTGGAACCAAAGGAAGGCCATCCGAGCCTCGCGAGCCTTCCAAGCTCCCTGAGCCATCTGAGCCTTGCGAGCCTTCCGAGTATCGGGAGCCGTCCGAGCCTCATGAGCCTTTTAAGCCGTCTGAGCCTCATGAGCCCTCCGAGTCTTGCTAGCCTTCTGAGCCTCGTGAGCTCTCCGAGCCACGTGAGCCTTCCGAGCCCTCCGAGCCCCGCGAGCCTTCCAAGATATCCGGGCCCTCCTTGCCCCATGGGCTGCTAAGCCCCGTGCGTCGCCCTATGAGCAGGCTACCACCGCGACCACGCGCCTCGTTGAGCACCCCATGTACTTCGTCAGCACGGTGCCGAGGGATGCGCGCGAGCGCTACCCCATGCAACAGGAACTCCTCCCCACACTTCTGGTCGCCTCCAGGAAGTTGTGCCACTAATTTCAAGGCCACCCCATCAAGGTCATATCTGCATACCCCCTAGGGTAAGTATTGGGCAGCCCCAATGCCGTCTGCCGAGTTGCCGAGTGGAACATAAAGCTGCAGGCCTTCCAGCTGGAGTTCTGTACCACCAGAGTCATCGAGGGTGTGGCCCTCGCCGATTTCATGGCAGAGTGCACAGAGACATACGAGGAATAGCCCAGCGAGGGAAAATCCCTCCTGCCTGGAGATGAGGCGCCTAGCGGCTGGGTCATGCACTTTGACGGCGCCTTCTCCAAACAGGGCGCGGGGGCTGGGGTCGTGCTCGTGTCGCCAGCCAGAGACAAGCTCTACTACGCCGTCCAGCTCTCCTTCAAGGATGACGAAAATGTTTCCAACAACATTGCGGAGTACGAGGGCCTCATCGCCGGCCTCAAGGCTTCCTTTTCCTTGGGCATCAGGCGTCTCACAATAGAGGGCGATTCTCAGCTGCTCCTCCACTTATCCAATAAAAGGTACAAGCCGAAGTATGAGCACAGGGCGCCTATCTAGAGGAGGTACGTAAACTCGAGAAGTGTTTCCTGGGCATAGAGCAACAACACACTCCGAACGGCGTCAACTAGGAAGCCAACGACATCGCCAAGCGAGTGTCTCGCTGCGAGCCCCAGAGCCCTGACGTCTTCAAATAAAGACTCGTCAAGCCTACAACCCCGCCCATCGTCGTCGGCACAACGCTACTCCGCGAGGAGCTTCCCCCTGCGCCGTCCACAGGCGCACTGGGCTGCGGCCCAACATCCGGATCCCGTTTGCTGCTAGCGCTGGAGCCCCTGGCGGGCAACTTGGTTTTGGAGCTCAAGGTTTACTTGCTCAATGGAACCCTCCCCATGAAGGACTCAGAAGCGGAGAGCGTCCCCCGACAAGCGGTGTACTACCTGCGAGACGGTGAGTTGTACCGCAGGCTCCCGTGTCTCTCTATGATGCATCTCAAAAGAGCAGGGGCACAAACTGCTCGCCGACATTCACGGGGGAGATTGCGGGCACCACGCCTTGTCACGCACCCTCACCGGTAAGGTGTTCTGCAGCGGCTTCTACTAGCCCACAACACTCCGTGACGCTGCCAAGCTGGTCCAATCGTGTGAAGCCTCCCATTTCCATGCAAGCAAATCCACCAGCCTACAGATGGGCTCCAGATGATCCCACTCTCATGGCCCTTTGCAGTATGGGGGTTGGACATACTGGGCCCCTGCCCCCGCGCAGCTGGCGGCTACCGCTACCTCTATGTCGCCATCGACAAATTCACCAAATTGGCGAAGGTTGAGCCCGTGCGATCCATCCCGGCGGGCTTGGCGTCAAGTCCATGAAGGGCCTTGTGAGCTGATTCGGTGTCCCCAACCGTATCATCATTGAAAACGGCTCCCAGTTCACAAGTGGCCTCTTCAAGTCCTCAAGACAAGGAGCATACCAACACTAAGGTACTCAAGGGCCTCAAGACAAGGAGCTTCAAGAAGAAACTCAAGGCCTATGACAGGGGTACACTGGATGAGCCGCGGTTCATGCTGTTGTCCATCCGCACCACGACGACTAAGCCCACCGATGAGACCCCTTCTTCCTCGTCTATGGGGCCGAGGTGGTCCTTCCCTCGAAGCTTAAGTATGGCTCCCCGCGAGTCCTGGCATACGATGAGGCGTGTCAGGATGACTCATGGGAGGTCGACCTACTACTCCTAGAGGAGGCCCGCCGCCAGGCTGCTCTTCGCGCCGCGAGGTACCAACAGGCCTTGCGCCATTACCATCGCCGCCACATCCGACCTCATACGCTCGAGGTCGGAGACCTCGTCCTGCGCCGGATCCTCTCCAGAGTGGGGCTCCAGAAGCTCTCGCCCATGCGGGAGGGCCCTTTCAAGGTCGCTCATGGCTCCAGGCCAGGCGGTGCCTGCCTAGAGATGGAGGACAGAGTTCCTGTGCCTAATGCCTGGAACATCCAACAGCTCCGCAAGTTCTATCAGTGACCCTCACGCGTACGAACGGAAGGGGGTTGTACACGCCCCGGAGACTCTCAACAGAGCTCATGCCCACGTCCAAGTGTAAGCTCCATCCTCTGTGCTGGCGGAACGATCGAACTGTGGTCATGCCCACACCCAAGTGGAAGCCCCATGCTCCATGCTCCATGCTAGCGGAACGATCAAACCACGGTTATGCCCACACCCAAGTGGAAGCCCCATGCTTCACACTGGCCGAATGGTCAAACTGCGATCATGCCCACGCCCAAGTGGAAGCCCCATGCTCCATGCTGGCAGAACGATCGACCAATGATCATACCCACACCATGGTGGAAGCCCCATACTCCGCACGGGTGGAACAACAAACTGTAGCCACCCCCCGGGCTGCACCAACCTTAAGCCGCCTTTTTCTTTTTGCTATGTAATGGATTTGGCCTTCTTGCTTCAATGAAGTTCTGGGTTTTTTTGCGATGTTTCGACCTTATGAGTCACACATGCTCGTGACCTCTCTCCTCAGCCTTTCGCGAGTAGGGGCTGGACACGGTGCCTGTGCTCGGGTCAGTCCCAACAGCGCTAAAAAACCCGAGTAACTAGGCTCTGGCTCATAGGCCCCGTGCACGCCACCCCACCAAGGTTTTTGGTGTCTTCTATCCTCGCGAAACGCTCATGAGCAGGTTCATAGGCGTGCCCCGTCATGTTACAATACAACCCTCTATGTGTAATGGCTTCAACAACTAGCACAGGGCGCCCATCTTATGTGGTGTCGCGAGCTCGTGCTCCGCGAAGATAAGTCTGAATATCTCGCGGGCATCGCACATCAGGAGCCCATGTGAGCCCCCAAGCCCCATGCTCCCCGACCTTGTTTTTGCATCATGACCTAACATACCAACGGCGGAAGGAGTTCGCTTGAGGGTTGGGCCCTAATGGTTTCGAGCGCGAGACGAACAAAAGGGACATCAACACCGGAAACAGCCCTGGAGCGCGCGTATTCATGGTGCCATAAACGCTTAAGTGAAAGTCATGGTCGTTACGCCCCCACAGGGCCACATTCGGCTACTAGCGAGTATACAAGGAGAGAATCTAGGGAAGTGCGTCACCGTCATTGACACGTAATGAGGACATGACTACCTTGGATATGACCAAAAATAATGCATACATGCATATTTGTGTGGTGATTTCTAATGCAAACTATGCAATAATTTATTTATGTTATCCAGGAAAAAAATACTTCACACACTTTTGTGCCATATCTAATTGCAGGTGTATGGGACATGTGTACAATCCACATATGAAGATAAGGGGAAAAGAGAAGTTTAAGTGTTTTCAAAAAGTCCTCTCACGTCACTTTTAGGCCAAGAGAAAATAGAGTACAAGTCCCACACGTTCTGGACTCAGATTCGGACTTCACAGACATACCTGACTCAAAACGCCAAGAACTCTTTCACCGGACTCTGAATTTGGTTATTCTTTTACTGTTGGAAAGTAGATTTAGTGCTCTTTCCAACCAAATTGGATTCACACTCAAATTCGTCCACATCATTGAGATATTGACGAAACAATCTGACACTGCAGCAGAATCTGAGTCAAACTACAAGTCCAAATGTGTTGCATCACCTCTGTCGGCGTTATGGGAAGCGGGGTAACCAGACTTGCCTGCCTGCGGCCCACGACGTGGCTCCATCAATGGCCTGGTACGGCCCATCTTCAGCATCAATAGCACAATACCCTCGTGAGGGGCCAAGCCTCGCGAGGCGGACGACGCCAAGACCTCCAGAGGGAGCGGCCTCCCCAGGACGACTGCTGAGGAGTGGAGATTCCTATGCAGGCGCTCACCTCACGAGGTTGAGATGACGCAAGCCATGATGACCAAGGCCAGGCGGGCGCCAGCGAGTGCAGTACAACAGGTTTATCTTTGGTGCTAAAGAGGCAAGCACAGGTGCAGAGTCCCGAGGAATCAGCCAAAGGTTTCCATTTCCATGCTACAAGACCAAGACCGCCAGGACGGCAGGACGGAGGTCATCACCGATCCCACCACGGCGTCACGAACAGAAGCTTTGCAGGCGAAGACCACCTTTCGTTAGGTACGATGTACTATTTGTCTCCCTTCAAACTTGGCCGTTGTGGGATCCCTTCCCGCCTTCATTTTGCGGGAAGAGGACCAAGGCAACTATAATTATAGCTTAGCCACCACCGTAGTAGGGGACGGATGAATCGAGCCATCCGAGCCCACACCATCTCAGACCAACACAAGAACACACCTCGTGAGGTGGTTCTTCCTCTGTACTAGTTCATCCTCAGCCCACCTCGAGGCTAATCCACCACAAAGCATGAGTAGGGTCTTACACCGCAAGGTGGCGTGAACCTAGGTAAACTGCCATGTCTCTTGCCCTTCCTGTTCTTTGAGCTATATTGTGAAGGCGACGAGTCGGTAAACTGGGTAGATTGAGTTCTCCGTACACGCCTAGAGTTCGAACCTCTCTTGGGTCTGCGGAGCCCTCAATCCGACAACCTCCACTTGGGCCCATGGGCCTTGCATGACCTAGGGTTAGTTTTAAGCTGCCTTGGGACGTCCTCCCACCTCCTTGGCCGCCACCCCTTGCTCCTATATAAGTAGATCCATCTAGTAGCTTTTTTCTTGGGGTTTGTTTAATTAAAAGTTAGCCATTGCAACTTAGTGTACTTCGTTTGTGTCCAACGACCAGACCAGGATCGCTTTTTGGTCCCCTCCTTTATCAATACTTCATCTATATTCGCAATATTCAGATTGCATTATCATATTCTTGCTTGTTCTTCGATTGCATGCAGGAATAGGCCTTCATGGTCAGGCTGATCGTGCTTCCAGCATTTTCAGTAACCTTGGGAGTTTGGTTTAGCAATTGCTAAGGCGCAACATCATGCACGTTTGTAGTCGGATCGTCAAATTCGAATCCACCAAATTGATATTTATCATCTCATCGGAAGATCGGTACACCCTCGCCTCTATCAACTGGTATCAGTTTTCGGGTTGCTCGGTAAGAATTTCCAATTTTCCCTATATTAGATTTATTTACATACCTATTGTCCAAGAAAAAGCCCCAAAAAAGTTAGATCTCTTTATCCTTTGTCCAAGTCAGTCTAAGCCTTTGCAATTTTCTTTTCATCATTTGCATTATTGAATTATCGGTTGCATCGTCGTATCGAATTGCTGGTCTTAGTGGCTAGTTCGTTTAGAGTTTCGAGTTCTGTTCACATTAGTCACGCCGCTGCTGCATCGTTATTCCTTCCGCTATCCACCATCCCATCCATCAGTTTCCACCACGTGCTACCCACCGTTCATTGTCATAATCGTAGTTGAGGTCATTCACATCTTCGCTTGATCCAATCTAGTTTGTTTACCCATGTGCTGCCTCTTATCTAGTTTGTTTTGGAAAGAGGGAGAGAGAAAAAAAGACAGAGAAAAAAAATAGAGAAAAAAGGAGAGAAAGGAAAAGAAAAAAGTGTGAGGAAAAAAACGAGAAAAAAAAAACAAAACTTGGATCTATCTAGACTCAATCTCGTAGCTGAATTCAGATTGCAATCTACTTTGTGCACTGTTCAGTAAAAACAGGCATATGTTCCTAATACAAAGTTCGTTTTGGCTCCGTGAGTACTCAAATTAAAGCTACCGACGAGGCGCATCTAAATAGTTGCTGAAGCAAGTTCAATATTTGACACCTCAAAATCGGCTTCTAAATATGTCTTTTTCCCCTCTGAAGTTCGTGAACATAGTTTCTTATAGTTTTTCAGGCCATTTCTTGAATTTTTTGACTCCTCATATCAAATCGGAATTGAGTGATTCTTTTTGTGTTTGAAAGCTTGAGTCAATACCATTCTTGAGAAAAATTATTAGAAAATTGGCACAAACATTTCTAGTGGAAAGTTGAAGAGAAAGTTGTTGGTATATCCTGCTCGGCAGTTGTTTCACATCATTATCTTTACTGCTATTGTGATCTTCACTTTTATCTTGCTGTCTAGAGGTACTTCATATCATTTATTGATGCTAGTTGTGCTACACTGTGACCTCATTAGTGTTCTAGGCTCGCGTCTCTTGTCCGGTCTAGCGTCCAACATAGTACCGTCGTTGAGCGTGTATTCAACTTTGCATCTCGGAATTGATTATTGCTAATCTTTTGCTACCACATATTTAAGCCTTGCAAGATCCACATATTTCTACTCCGTGTATACGCTGTGACCCTGGCGACTGCTTTACTCAATCTTTGGAGTTATTTGACACCGCTGGTTGCCGGTCACCACCTGCTAGATGGTAAGAACTTGTAAGATATTGATATTTGATTTACTGTGAGCGCTTTACCACCACATCCTAGTAGTTTATAGGAACATTACTCTCGAATTTTGGTTCTTATTTCTACTAATCATGACAGGTTCCGGAGATAGAAGTTCTTGGATGACGGACACATCTTCACCATGACAAGAGGTGGGACAACACACACAAGCACATGGTCAGGTTATCTCTTTGCCATCATTTGAGGGTAGATTTAATCCTGATATTTATCTAGCTTGGGAGGTTGAAGTAGAAAAAAAATTAGTCACCATGATTTTTCTGAACTTGAGACAATATGAGCTGCCACTGGAGCACTTATTGGTTTACCTTCTATTTGGTGGATTGTGCATTGTAAGAAAAACATTGATAACCAACCCAAAACTTGTAAAGATTTGAATGTTGTAATGAGACAACAAAATTTTCCTCCTTGCTACCTTCATGAATTGCTTGGCAAATTGGAAAAATTAAAACAAGGCAGTAGCACTGTTCATGCTTACTACCAAGAGTTCAAATCTTATATGCATCACTGTGACATAGAAGAATCTAAGGATGATACAATGAATTGATTTTTTGGTGGTTTGAATCATGATATTCAAGCAAAATTTCAGTATAATCCTCGTTGCATTACTGGTATGTATGTTCGCGCTTGTACCTTTGAGAGACGGATACAGGAGGATGCATTGAGTGACTACAACAACTACTATTCCAGTTCATGCTCACCACCACCGGTTGGTTCCTCCACCATTGCACCTACTAGAGCAGCCACACCTCAGATTGTGAGTGCGACATCATCTCAATAGTATGGTACATTGTCATCGTCCGTACCTACATCAGCTACCTCTTTGCGACAAGGTAACAGTAAAGGTATTGATGATACAACTTCACATGAGAATGATGCAATCCTAGTTATCTTGAATACATCATGTTTTGAGTTACCTGTTGATTTGAGCACACCACCTATTTTAGAGAATCGTGTTAGTGTCATGAATGAGTCATGCGATCAAAAAACTGAAATATCAACAATTTTGAGTGCAAAACCAATGTTTAATCATTTTGATATTACCTCTAATCTTGGTGATTATTCTGTGTCAAATGACTTATTACATGTTTGCATATTTAAGCATGTTGTAGCATGTAAATTTGATGCAAGTAAGGTTTATTCACCAATGTTGCGATGGTTTAATGATGAACATTGTCAATCCTTTGTTATGAATAAAAGCATCACTTATATGTGCAAATTGTGTTGCTATATTTTCATGCCTTCTAATTCTTGTGATAATATTCTGGCTTTTTATTTTATGAACTATGAAAGCTACTCATGTATACATGTGTCATATGTGCAAAAACCAAGGGAAGTAAAAATGGATGACATATATATATACAACATGTACACCTTGTCTCTTTTGTTAGCCACATTTCAGATTAAGCAATGCCGAGGACGGCTTTGTTTTCAAGATGAGGAGGATGATGAGGACATGACTACCTTGGATACGGAAAAAAATATTGCATACATGCATATTTGTGAGGTGATTTCTAACTATGCAATAATTTATTTATGTTATCCAGGACAAAAATACTTCACAGAATTTTGTGCCATGTCTAATTGTAGGTGTATGGGTCATTTGTACAATCCACATATGAAGATAAGGGGAAATATAAGTTTATGTGTTTTTCAAAAAGTCCTCTCACGTCACTTTTAGGCCAAGAGAAAATAGAGTCCAAGTCACAGACGTTCCGGACTAAGATTCGGACTGCACAGACATAACAGACTCAAAACGCCAGTAACTCTTTCATCTGGACTCCAAATTGGGTGATTCGTTTTTTGTTGGAAAGTAGATTTCGTGCTCTTTCCAACCCAATTAGATTCACCTTCAAATTCGTCCGGAGCGTTGAGATATTGACGAAACAATATGACACTGCAACAGAATTCGAGTCAAATTACAAGTCCAAAGGTGTTGCATCACCTTCACTTGGGCCCATAGGCCTTCTACGACCTAGGGTTAGTTTTAGGGTGCCTTGGGACATCCTCCAACCTCCTTGGTCACCACACTTTCTCCTATATAAGTAGATATATCTAGTAGCTTTTTTCTTGGGATTTGTTTAGTTAAAAGTTAGCCATCGCAATTTCGCGTACTTCATTTGTGTCCAACGACCAGACCAAGACCGCTTTTGGATCCCCACCTTTATCAATACTTCATCTATATTCGCAATATTTAGATTGCATTATTATATTCTTGCTTGTTATTTGACCGCGTGCATGAATAGACCTTCATGGTCAGGCTGATCGTGCTTCCAGCATCGTTAGTAACCTCGGGAGATTGGTTTAGCAATTGCTAAGGCGCCACATCGTGCATGTTTGTAGTCAGATCTTCAAAGTCGACTCCACCAAATCGATAGTTATCATCTCTCGAAAGATCGGGACATCCTCTCCTCTATCAACACCGTCATCAACTTCATCTCCGTCAACTCCGCCCTGGCCTTCGCCGCCTTCGTTGCTATCGTGATAAATTCCGCGTTTAAGGCCTCCACGTGGTCCTCCACCACCTTTCCGAGGGCATCATGGAGATCCTTCGGGACCGGGGCTATCACAGCCTTATAGTTGGAAGTAGGATTGTCGTGGAGGATGTGGCTGAAGACGCGCATCGCTGCCTGGGTGAGGAGGTCGCGACATTCCTCCTCGATGATTCCACCCACTTTTATGGCGCCATCCTCGAACTGCTCCATGACCTTGGTGAAAAAGACGAGATAGCTAGCATCGTCGGTCTCGAGGGAGCTTGGAACATCCTCCTTGCAAAAAGAACCCAAGGCATAGCGAGCTCGCAGCTCAAGAGCCTGGAACATCTTGGACCACTCGTGCTACTACCCCTGAGCCCGGTATGCCTCGTCCTTCGCCCGTTCCACAATGGAGGTGAAGCTCCCCACTTGCTCCTGAAGTGAGGCCAGATCAGCCTCGGCACTGGCTTCGGCTTCCAACACGGTCGCTCGACGATTTTCTGCTTCGGCCAGCAGCTCCTTGAGTCATCTATCTCGTGCTTCAGCTCCTCGTGTCGCGCCTTGAAGCGGTCTTCCTGCAGAGTCAGCTTTTCGCTGTATTTCTTAGCGAGAGCCCGACGGTTCTTCGCGACCTTGTTATTGACATCCTCCCAAATATTTTCTCCTTCTCCGCTAGCGAGGCATTGGCCTTGTCCATGCACTGGGTGTAAGAGCTCTGGGCAGTGGCCCTCGCTGTCCAACGTGTCCAGTCACTCACGCTCCAGCTCCTGCTTTGACACCATCCGCATGAGCTCCCACCCGAGGACCTCGAGGCCCACCTCGCGAGCCACCGGTTCATCTTTTTGTGCTTGGATGGCATCCTTTCAAGCTTGGAGTTGTAGATCCAACGTGGCATTTAGGGCTTGAAGCTCCTGCCAGTGGGCCTCCGCTGCTTTGTGCCGCTAGTTAGCAGCTTCAGCCTCCTGGAGGGAGCGTTCACTTGCCTTCCTCGCCTCGGAGGCAGACCTCTCACTCGTCGCACGTGCGGCTTCGTTCTGGTGGCGGCCCAGCTTGGAAGCGACTTCAAGTTAATGCTACCTGTGGGCCAGCCACAAGTGTTCCTCAGCAAGGCGCCCCTCAACACCCTAAAGCTCCGCCCAAGCTGGTCCAGTACGCTCGTGGCATTGTGCAAGAGACCATGCTTAACCATAGTGCGGCTGTTCACGTGCGTGAGGGTCCAATCCAGGTCGGAGCCCCGCCGCCTTCTGCTGTCACGTCCCGCGAATCCCGAGCCTCGTCCATGGAGGGCGAAGAGTTGGCCAATACTTCCTCTACCCCGCCTTGACAAGACGGCTGCTCCTGCAGGCTTGGTGCCCTGCGGGAATGTGCCCTCGCCCCAAAGGGTCCCTCGGGCTCCCCTAGCCGCCTCATGCACTAGCAGGGTGTGGGGCGGCGGCCGGCGCCTCCGGCTCCCTCATAGTAGCGTCCCCCTGTTGGATCTGGGGTTCCATCAAAACCCTTAAGGTTCAAACTCTGGGGTGCGCCCGAAGTTCTTTCCCTCCTAGATCTTGCGGACGAACTCGACGAACTAGCAACACAAAGACACAAGATTTATACTGGTTCGGGCCACCGTTGTGGTGTAATACCCTACTCCAGTGTGTGGTGGTGGATTGCCTATTGGGCTGATGAAGAACATTACAAGGGGAAGAACAGCCTCCTGAGGTTGAGGTGTTCTTGTGTTCGGTGTGGCCAAGGGTTGGCTCTCGATCAAATGAGATCAGGCTGCCCGCTTGTGAGCTCTCTACTTCATGCCTCTATTGTGATGGCTAGTTCTATTTATATAGGCCCTGGTCCTCTCCCCAAATATTGAGAGGGAAGGGAGCCAACAACGGCGGCCAATTTGAAAGGGGACAGCTAGTACAAGCTATCCTGACAAAAGCGGTCTTCGCCTACGAAAGGGCTCTGGTGATGACGCCGTCTTGGCTCCACGGTGACCTCCATCCTGCTGGCCTACTGGTCTTGGTCTCGTTGCATCGATATGGAAACCGTTGCCTGATGCCTTGGTACTCCGCGCCTGCGCTGGCTTCCTTAGCACCAAAGAGGAAATAAGGACGCTGCGCGCGCTGGCGCCCGCCTGGTGTCGATCGTCATGGCACGTCACGAGAGCCTCACGAGGTTTGCCCCGCCTTGATATCCCCGCTCCTCGCGAGGCAGCCTGGTGAGGCCGCTCCTGAGGAGGTCTTGCATCGTCCGCCTCGCGAGGCTTGGCCCCTCGCGAGGGTCTTGAATGCTTTGTTGATGAAGATGGGTCGTACAGGCCCGCTAGCATAGCCACGCTGTGGGCCGCAGGCAGGCAAGTCTGGGGACCCCCGTTCCCAGAACGCCGACAGTAGCCCCCGGGCCCAAGGTGCACTCGGGCTTGGCTTCGAGGCGAAGCCAAAGGTCAAGTACGGAGCGCCGCGGGCCCCAAAAGCCTGCGGCCTTGGTCGACGCGTGGCGGTTGATCGGACGTGGGCGTGTCCATTTCCCCACACCGGCTCGGCAACTACTCGACTTGACAAAAGGTTGGCACAGGAAACACTTGCCTTCACTGTTCCCCTTCGCCTAGCCTCAGATCCCCTTTCTCGCTCCTTGCTGCCGATACCTCTAGATCTGCTCCGATTTTGCTCCACATCTGCGACCCATGGCGCCGCACAAGGTCAGGTCCTCCTCGGCGCCGGCTTGGTACGAGCAAGCTCTTGAAGCACCCACCGTCACCAAAAAGAGCCTCGCCTCCGCGCGCCTGCTGACGGCAGGGGAGAGCAATGAGTGTGGGAAGACGGAGCTCCGGCTTGCCTCCGACGTGCCGGAGCCCGAGGGAAGCACCTTCTTCCCCTTTTTATTGAGCAGCATCGCCACCGGGTTGGTTCCCCCCTTCTCCGATTTCTTTTATGAGGTCCTCGACCACTACGGGCTGCAGGCGTTGCACCTCCATCCCAACTCTATCCTCCTCCTGTCCATCTTCGCCTACTATTGTGAGGCGTACCTAGGCGTGATGCCGTCCGTGACGCTTCTACGCCACTTCTTCTTCCTTCGCGCCAGCGATGGACACGTCTCCGGGTGCGCCAATTTCGTCACATCCGGCAAGGCCAACTCAATCTCGAGGACCAAAAAGAGAGCCGACATCATTTAGGCCAAATGGGTCATGATGAACGCTAAGTGCGCGCACCCGCGCCTGGCATTGCCGACGGAGGCACCCCTGTCTGACAAGGGGTGGCCTCGTGCGGAGCTTACTGATGAGCGGGCGTCATCGGTGCTGGAGCAGATGCAGACCGACTTGAAGCCGGGCAACGTGAAGGCGACGAAGGTCACAGGGCTATGCTCCGGAGGGAATTCTTGGTGTTGCGCGTCGCCCCGCTCCAGGCGCGAGCGTGCCCCTTGTGGAAGCTTGGAGGTAGAGAAGACAAGACCCGCATGAGGCCGGGGGCCCTGCCTGACGACGAACTGGCTGCTGTCCTGCGCCTCCTGGTTGGGGATAACCAGGAGTACCCGCCGAGCGCTTTCACTCCTTTGTTCCTTCGCAAGGACTGGGAGCCGCTCATGGTCTCCAGGACGACCTTCGACGCATTCGGACTGGTGCTGCCTGCACTCTCCGGAGCCCCGGCGGCGCCGAAGCCGGTGGAGCTATCTTCTGACGAGTCCCGCGGGGGGAAAGAAGAGGAGGGGGACTCGGAAGCGACCCTCGAAGAGATGGGGGAAAACTCCCCCTTGAACAAAGCCGAAATCCTCCGCGCCCTTCCTGACGATGCCGAGGTGGATGCCCGCCAAGAGGAGGGAGAATCGCCCGTCATTCCGACAAAGAGAATGTCGTTGTTGGTTCCTCGAGGTGCTGCCCCCATCTTGATGCCTCTCGGGGCCGGCTCCGGCCATTCTGCTATGCCGCCTTCTGCCGCCAGAGCCCGCGCGCCCACTTCTCAGGCCCCGACGCTTTCAGGCTTCAAGCTCCCCAAGCGGAAGGTGGAATACGTTGCGGTGGATCGGTAAGTGCCTTGAGCTTCGTCTTGTCCCTGCCTGTACTTGTTATTTCCTGACATTCACCCTTGGTTGATCAAGCCGACACCTTCGGCGAAGAAAAGGAAGGAGGATACGACGGCCGCTCCTCCCTCCGTAGATAAAGGAGGTAGCAGTACTCGCACTTCCCCAACCCGGTCGCCCTTGCGAGGCCAAGAAGAGCATCGTCGTGAGGAGTCAGCCCCCATGGCCCCACTGGCTCCAGAGGTACCAGCGTCTGGCTCGGCTGATGGGGTTCCCGCTGCTCTAGAACCCGCAGCCTCCCTGGCCCTAGTGACGATGTCGCCTCCTTCCGCTGTCGCGCCTCCACTCCCAGGTTCTTCTGCTTCTGCTACTATCCTGGACCGTGCTCTTTTGGAGATGACCCAGCTGCAGGCAGATCTCCTGAGTGCGGACCCGCGCCTGGTAGCCGGGCGCCGGGAGCTGGCCTCTGGCTGGCTTCACTCCGACTCGATGGTCCACGCGACGCTGAGTCAGGCCGCGGTGTCTTCCGAGAAGGACAAGCAGAGTGCCGCCAATGCTGCAGCCGATCGTGAGGCGGCATTGAAAGACGCCAAGGCCACCCGCGACCGCTGCCGAGAGCTGGAGGACGAGCTGAAGAGCCTGCGCGACAAGCACACCGAAGAAGCACGCGGCCGCCAGGAAAAGGAGGAGGAGATGAGGGCCCGGGAGGACACCGTCAAGAACCGTGACGCTGAGCTGGGAGAGTTGGAGAAGACACAAGCTGCCGAGCACAGCCGGTTGGAAGAACTGGAGCAGAAGGTGAAGGCGAGGGAGGCCGATCTTGATGCCAAGGTGCAGGTCTTGGCCGAAGACCGCGTGGCCTTTGCCGATCTCGAGAAGAGGTCTCGCGCGGCACTGAAGACGCTCTACGAGCACAGCTTGGAGAGGCCGCTGACCACCGATGAGGACAGCCCCGCCCTGCTGCTTCCTCTCTTGGTGATGGCGCTTGAGGAAGTCGTGGATGGTATCGGTCCCATGGCGGAGGCGGAAGCTCGCATCCTGTCTTCAGCTGCATTGACTCGTGTCTTCAGCCATCTGCACCTTCGCGACCCCAGCGCTTGTCTTGGCGAGCTGCTGGAGCCTGTGGATGATGATCACTGCGCAGCCGCCATCGCAGCTGTGCAAGGTCCAGTGGAGGCCCTGCTGAAGAAGTTCCACGGCTTTGCCTCCGCACCCTTGTCCAACGATGCTGCCGATCCTGCGGCTGGTGGTGCAGGTGAAGGCGACGTTACCCGAGGAGGAGCATCTTCTGCAGGTGATGGCAGTGTCCAGGGGTGACCTGCAGCTGCTCTCCTGTTTCGTTCCTGTAATATGCATCAGGCCTCGTGGAGGTTTTAAAATTTTCATTTGATATTGTGAGGACAATATGTTTTGTAATATTTGCTTCGAGATTTTGCAATATCCTTCCTATTTGCCTTGTGTTCTGCATCGGCAGGGCCCGACCCCGTGCATACCTCAACCGCCATTGGGCCGACCGGAGACCAGGACGGACCAAGGATTGAGGGGCTACGTGACATTTAGGCTCTTGAGTCACGATGCTTAGGAGTCCCCCTTGACGCGCAAACAATCTCCATACCTGCCCTCGCCGAGGCCACGGTAGGGGCATGCAATGGCCAGGTCCGGGAGACCTGGTTGGGTGGCGTGCGCTTGGGCGTGACCCGAGCGCAGTCCCCGTGCCCAGCCCCCTCACACGGCTCTCCCAAGGGGAGGCGTTGCGGTGAGGCCGGACGCTGAGCTCTGGGGCTCGCCGAGGTTGGTACGGCCGTGAGGCCGCCCTCAGATGTCTATCACCAGCACGGAGCATAGTGCTTCAGCTTGTGCACGGGCATAGCCGCTGCTTGGCAGTGTCGATGGCCAGCGCGGAGTATGGTGCTTCCACTTGTGCGTGAAAGGGGGCCCCTCCCTCCGGGAGGAGCCCCCGGGGCGTGTACAACCCCGCCCTGACATGTGGCTTGCACGGTAGGACTGTGAGGTGTATTTGGGCACTCGTGAGCCAGCGCGGGACTCACAAGGCCCTACCTCAAGGCGGGTTGCGCCTGGTCTTGGGTCTTTGACAGCTGCGTGTTCCTGCGAGACGGTTAGGTGCAAGCGCTCTACGTCCTCAGGTCCTGACCCTCGAGCGAGCTCAGCTGCCACTAGTATGCCAGGTCACGATGCCGTGGTCAAGGCCAGGGGGTGAGGGCTGGAGAGCCAGTAAGAGCTCCTGAGTCGCAATGCTCAGGAGCTCCCCTTTTAACGCGCAAGCGGATTGCATGATGAAGGGACGTACCCGTGGCCAGTGGCAATCTAGCAGGTAATAATTTATAGGCAGACTAAGCATGGAAGGCAAATCAGCTTGGGTAAATGCAGAAAGATACATGCCACTAGGTCATGCCCGAGCGGCTTGGGGATGATGCAGCCCGAGGGGCTCCCCCAGCAAGGTAAGCTAAAGACATAAGCAAAAGGGATACATGCCACAGGGACGGACCCATGCGGCCTGGGAATAATGCAGCCCGAGGGGCGATCCCAGCTAAACAAACTTGGAAAATGTCACCTGGTTCTGTAGACGAAGGAGAGTTGGTGCAGCTGAAGGTGTACCGCGAAGGGGTAGCTCCTCACGAGCCACCGGGGCCCTGAGCCTCGGGAGGCTCTGGGGGCTCAGGCGGTTCCCTGAGGATCATTTCCATCTCTGCCAGGACGGCGTGGTGCCTGGCCTCCTGAGCTGCCAGGACACGCCGCATGTTGCGCTGATAGGCTGACGACACACTCGGCAGGCCGAAAGGCATGGGAACATAGCTGTGTGGTGGACCCTGCATAGCGGCCCAGCGACAAGGCGGAAAAAAGCTCTGAGATGCGGCCTGTTGAGCCCTGGAGCGTCGATGCGAACGCAGCCCGGCATCCTCGCTGGATGGGGAGGCTGCGCCTTGTGAGCGGGCCCAGTCGCGCATGGCCCTTGCGTCTTGCAGTTCTGAGTGGTCTCAGTGATGAACTCTGAGTGGTGGGCACTCCTTGCCTGTATTCTCTGAGGAAGCGTGCCGCATGGCACGCCTCCAAGTGGTGCCCGGCGCCTCCCTCGTGATATTGGCAAGGTCTCGAGGCCCTCGAAGAGATCCCCGAACCTGCATGAGGAGGCGGCTGGGCGTGCCTTCCCTATGCGATGGAGGAGGCGCCTGGAGCGGGCAATCGATCTGATGAGGTTCGGCCCGCGGCGCCACCCTCCACGAGGTCCGCATGGCGAAGCGCTTCTTCTTCTTGGGGATGGCCTCGGGAGGATCCTCGCTCTTCTTTGTCGGGTCGTCGATTGCGGCAGCTTGAAAGGCGCGTTCGAGGGAGCACACTGCATCTCTTTCTTCGCACGGGACCGTGATGATTCCGCCGCTTCCTGGCATCTTGAAGACATTGTAGCCGTGGTGTGTCACCGCCATGAACTTGGCCAGGGCTGTATACCCGAGGATGGCGTTGTATGGCAGACGGATGTGCGTGATGTCAAAGTCGATGAGCTCGGTGTGGTAGTTCTTGCGTTCCCCGAAGGTGACAGGGAGGCGGACCTGCCCTATCGGTGTGGTGGAACCGTGGGTCACTCCTGAGAAAGGCTTGGTAGGTTGAAGCTGCTCATATGGCACTTGGAGGTTGTCGAGCGATGTCGGCCAGACGGGACGTTGAGCCCTGCGCCGCCGTCGATGAGGGTCTTGGTAACTTGCACGTTGCTGATGACTGGTGAATAAAGCATCGGGAGGTCGCCAGCGGTGGCTGCGCACTTGAGCTGATCTGCCGAGTTGAAGGTGATGGCGCACTGGGACCACCTGAGCGGGCGCGTGGCCTCGAGCTTGGGGAGGACTGGATTCACCTCACGAGCGAACTGTTTGAAGATACGCTGCGAGGCTGGGGCCTGGGCGCCGCCCAAGATGCAGGCGATTGCACGTGGCTCCTGGAAGCCCCCAGCCCCCTCATCTTGATGGTGATCGTCATTCCTTCTTGGTGGCGGCGGCAGCGGGGGAAGTCCGGCGTTGCCCTGAGGATGGTCCTCACGAGGCTGGTCCCTCTAGGCGCCCTCGCGAGGATGATCTTGCCAGCGGTCCTCACGAGGCCTGTCGCGCCATTCCTGGCGCGGGCCACGGTCGTCCCAGCGTCCGCCTCCACGTCCTCCTCCTCGGCCGTAGCCCCGGTCGCTGCGCTCGGGGCGCCGACCGAAGCGTCCATCGCGAATGGATTTGACTTCTTGACAGTCGCTGGTGTTGTGGGTGTTCAGGTTGTGGAAGGCACAGAATGGTCGGCTGCCCTTGGATGACTCGGGCTGGTCCCTACCTCGCTTGGTGCCGGCTCAGCTGCGAGCACGGCTGCTTCCTTGCGCTTCACGTCCTTGGCCTTGGCCTTCTTCTCCTCTGCGCCCGCAACTGGCAGCTCGAGGAGGGAGAGGCGCCCCTCCTCAGCTCTTGCGCACTTGGTCGCCAGGTTGAACAACTCCTGAGATGTGCACAGCTCCTCGTGGATAGCAAGCTCCCCCTTCATCTTGATGTCGCGGACGCCGTCAGAGAACGCGGAGATGATGGCCTCGTCCGTGAACTTGGGGATCTTGAGGCGAGTGTTGTTGAAGTGCTGGATGTACTTCTGGAGGGTCTCTCCTGGTTGTTCCTTCATGCGGCGCAGGTCACTCGCGGCCGGCGGGTGGTCAAGAGTGCCCTGGAAGTTGTCAACGAAGCGGTCGCGCATCTCGTCCCAGGAGGAGATTGAGCCCTGAGGCAGGTTCAGGAGCCACGAGCGGGCGCCATCTTTGAGCGCCATTGGGAAACAGTTCACCATGACTTTCTCGTCGCCGTTGGCCGCCTTGATGCTCAGCTCGTAGAGCTGCAAGAACTCCGCGGGATTGAGGGTGCCGTCGTAGCGAGGAGGCAGATCCGGCATGAACTTGCCCTGTCAGGCGATGCTACACAGCTCAGGGGTGAAGGCGCGGCAGCTGGCTGTGGTTGCCGGGGCCCGTCCCAGAGGGGGAGCTTGGTCTTGGTGAGGCCCGCGTGCCGCCACCGCAGGTAGCGCGCGGTCTTGGCGAGGCGGCATGGGGAGCGCAGGTGCAGCTGCTCGCGGCCGAGGAATTTCTTGGCAGCTTCTCTCTTTGCGCGCGGGAACCGAGTATGGTGGGTCGCACTGTGGGGCCGCACGCCTTGGTGCCAAGGCACCGTCTTGAGGCAGAGGTGGTGGAGGCGCTCCATGAGCCACGTCGCCCGTGGCCGGCGGAGGGCGTGGCAGAGAGAGAGAGACGACACCGGGGAGCCCGTGCGGCGCGGACGAGCTCGGCGACGCGGTCGAGCCAGTCCTCGTAGAGGTCGTCGACCAGGTGGTAGTGCAGGAGCTCGTTCGCCATGAGGAGCGCGCCCCGCGCGTCCGTGGGAGCTCGACGTGCGTGGGATGAGGAACCGGCCGGGGTCAGCGATGGAGTGGCGGTGCGGCCGTCCTGCCGCACCGATGGGTGCAGCAAGGACGCTTGCTGCTTGTTCCCCGCCGGGCCGGTGGCGGCGTTGGCGGTAGGCGACGAGGAACGACAAGGTGGCCCGCCGACGGGAGCCGTCTGAGCAACACGGGCGGTGAGGGCAGCCCGGCGCTCAGCTCTAGCACGGCGAGCGTCCGCCATGGAGACGACGGAGAGACGGAGCGCCGATCGATGGAAGGGAAGCTACGGCGCACCTCTACCTGGCACGCCAAATGTCAGATCTGGGGTTCCGGCAAAACCCTTAAGGTTCGGACTCTGGGGAGCGCGCAAAGTTCTTTCCCTCCTACCGATCTTCGCTCTAGCTCGCTAAGATCTTGCGGACGAACTCGACGAACTAGCAACACAAAGACACAATATTTATACTAGTTCGGGCCACTGTTGTGGTGTAATACCCTACTCCAGTGTGTGGTGGTGGATTGCCTATTGGGCTGATGAAGAATAGTACAAGGTGAAGAACAGCGTCCTGAGGTTGAGGTGTTCTTGTGTTCGGTGTGGCTAAGGGTTGGCTCTCGATCAGATGAGATTAGGCTGCCCGCTTGTAAGCTCTCTACTTCATGCCTCTATTGTGATGGCTAGTTCTATTTATATAGGCCCTGGTCCTCTCCCCAAATATTGAGCGGGAAGGGAGCCAACAACGGCGGCCAATTCAAAAGGGGACAGCTAGTACAAGCTATCCTGACAAAAGCGGCCTTCTCCTGCGAAAGGGCTCTGGTGATGACGCCGTCTTGGGCTCCACGGTGACCTCTGTCCTGCTGGCCTGCTGGTCTCGGTCCCGTTGCACTGATATGGAAACCTTTGCCTGATGCCTCGGTACTCCGCGCCTGCGCTGGCTTCCTTAGCACCAAAGAGGAAATAAGGATCTTGCGCCTTGGCGCCCTTGGTGTCGATCGTCATGGCTCACGTCACGAGAGCCTCGCGAGGTTTGCCCCGCCTTGATATCTCCGCTCCTCGCGAGGCAGCCTGGTGAGGCCGCTCCTGAAGAGGTCTTGCGTCGTCCGCCTCGCAAGGCTTGGCCCCTCGCGTGGGTCTTGAATGCTTTGTTGATGAAGATGGACCGTACAGGCCCGCTAGCATAGCCACGCCGTGGGCCGCAGGCAGGCAAGTCTGGGGACCCCCGTTCCCAGAACGCCGACACCCCCTGGCAGGAGGCACCTGAGGGACCAAGGAGCGGCCTCCCGCGGGGGTTTCTAGGAGAGCTATCAGCCCTATCCCTCGCACGGGCCCGGCTTCGGCCGCTTGGTGGCACGCGTCCCCTCCGCGCCCCATGGTCCCGGCGAGCGACATGGGGGTGCTCGCTGGGCCCGGGGGTTCCTTCATCTTTTTTGCTTGATGAAGACATGTGTGAAGGAAACACTCAGACACTCTAGGCATGATGGAAGCAAGAGAGGCGAGATGTTGTAGGGTGGAAGCCTAAGATGGATCTTTTCACACTTCGAGGGGAAAAAGGGAAGAACACCAAGAACACAAAGAGGTATTCACTCCAACAGAACGCAAACACACATCCGCTAGAATAGCAAACACATAGATCCACGAGAATACAAGAACAATCAAAGGAAACAAGCACTTAGGTAAGTTATTTCCACTCCTAGAAGGCGAGGTCTTGATGTGAGTCTTCTCCAAGAGGAGGCCTTGAAATCCACAAGTGGATCCTCCCCAAAGAGGTCTTGGTGTCCAAGAGGAGTGGTAGAAGGAGCAAATCTCTCTAGATATCTCACAGATACTTTGCTAACCCTAAACATGACCCTAGGTACAGAATATATAGATAAGGGAGCGAGAGGGACGAAGTGGAGGCCCAAAATAGCAGCCTCGGCCGACCATCCTGATGGGCCCATGCACACGGGGTAAGTTGGGCCCGTGCACATGGGGGTCCCGTGTGCATGGGATGCTAGAGCGTCCTGAGCCCATGTGCACGGTGTCTGGAGCCCGTGTGCACGGGGGTGCGTGTCTTGTTTGCAGAAGCCTCCTGGGCGGCCCGTGCGCACGAGGTCTCGGGGGCCCGTGGGCACGAGGTCGCGTGGGAGGTACAGAACTGCTGCTGCATTGCTTCTTCTCCTTCCTCGTGTCCTTGGGGTGCTCCTCCTCTTCCTTTGGGATTTTCCTCAGCAGCTTGGTGGCGTAGGTCTTCATACCTAAGAACACATAACATGCTTTGGTGAGGGAGCAACCAAGTTCCGTTCATGTCCATATCTATCACAAGTAAGAGTGAGTTCACCTTGTTTCCGATAGCGTGTACTCGAGCTCTTGTCATTTGTCCACGTGGTGCTTGATGCATTGGTCTAGAGTCCATTGGGATGATGGAAGGATGACCTGCATCATCTCCCCCCGGGAGAGATCCATTCACGGATCGTGATCTTCATCACCATGGTATGGGGCCAAGTGATTGACGTTGAGGATGTCACTTACATTGTACTTGTCGCGTGGGATGTTGATCTTGTAAGCATTGTCATTGTGGCGTGCTAACACCTTGAATGGGCCATCGGCTTGTGGTAGTAGCTTGGATTTGCGCTCGTTGGGGAAGCGGTCCTTGCGGAGATGAAGCCATATGAGGTCGCCTGGTTGGAACACCATTGGTGTCTTGTTGATGTTGATCTTGGTAGCGAGGCGTATTACTTGACGCTCGATCATGGACCTTGTATCTTCATGCATCTTCTTGAGAAAGCTTTCCCTTGCACTCGCGCCCATGTTCGCGCGTTCTTGTAGTGGGAGAGGTAGAATATCCAAAGTGGACAATGGGTTGAAGCCGTAGACGACCTCGAAGGGGGACTTGCCGGTAGTAGAGTGTCTTGCTTGGTTGTTGGCATACTCGGCGATGGGTAAGGACTCCTCCCACTCCTTGATGTTCTTCTTGATCAACATGCGTAGGAGGGTAGATAGTGTCTGGTTGGTGACTTCTATTTGGCCGTTGGTTTGGGGATGATAGGTCATCGAGAATAGTAACTTGATGCCAAGCTTGGCGCATAGGGTCTTCCAAAAGTATCTTAGGAACTTGACGTCATGATATGACTTTATAGTCCTTGGTAGTCCATGCAACCTCAATATTGCCCTACAAAAAAGATTTGCAACTTGTGAAGCTTCGTCTATCTTATTGCATGGGATGAAATGCGTCATTTCAGAGAATCGGCCCACAACAAAAAATACGCAATCCTTTCCATTTTGAGTCCTAGGCAAACCAAGCACGAAATCCATACTAATATCTTCCCATGGTTGATATGGAATTGGAAATGGCATATTTAAAGCATGAGATTGAGCTTTTGACTTAGCTTTGAGGCACCTAGATCATCGGTTTTTTAAACATGCAACGTCGCGGAACATCTTTGGGCAAAAGTACTTGAAGGAGAGTGTAGCAAAGGTCTTGTCACGCTCGAAATGTCCCATAAGTCATCCGCCGTGAGCCTCTTGCAAAAGTAAAACACAAAGCAAATATTCGGGTATACAAAGTTTGTTAGCGTGCATAATGTAACCATTCTTGAGATAATAGTTCTCCCAACAAGCGTTAGCAAGACATTTGGCATAAGGAATCACAAACATAGGATCATGTGCATAAAGATCTTTAACATGCTCAAAGCCAATAACATTCAACTCAAGTTGAGTAACTAACATGCACTTGCAGGAAAGAGCGTTCGCCACAACATTTTCTTTACCCTTAATGTACTTGATCACATAAGTAAAAGATTCAATAAATTCACTCCATTTAGCATGCCGTTTATTCAACTTGGTTTGACCTTTAAGGTACTTTAGTGTCTCATGATCGATATGTATGAAAAATTCATGTGGGCGAAGATATGATACGTCTCCAATGCATCTACTTCTCCAAACACTTTTGCCCTTGTTTTGGACTCTAACTTGCATGATTTGAATGGAACTAACCCGGTCTGACGCTGTTTTCAGCAGAATTGCCATGGTGTTACACTACAAAAAAAAGACACATCCGTGACATTTTTGGTCGAACGAAAATCTTTCCTGTCATACTTATGACACTTATATGACAATAATTGTGAGAAAACACGGTATCATCATAGATGTGGTGGGGTCCTACTTCTATGACAAAAAATCATGACAGAAAATGGTCTTTTCGTCCTGGGCGGGCCGGAGACGCAGCTGCATGACATTCTTTGGGCCATCTATGATGGAAAAAACCATGGTAGAAGCGAGGGAGCGGAAAATATCGGGGAGTCCCCGGTTACGGTGGGTGGTCGGGGGCCGAGCGATGCGCGTTTCTCTCGTACGTACGCGCATGGGTGCGAGGCATTGGGCTCTAACTGGACCCGAGCAATTGCACTGCAGGCTACGCATTACTGAACCTGAGCGATCGATCAATGGCTGTTAACTGAACCTGATCGAGCGATTCCTTCGCTACTTCTGCTAACTGAAGCCGATCGATGCTGCCTCTAGATGAACAGTGAGCGTTGCTTGGGGGGCTTGGATGAACAGTCCTCGGTGGGGGTGGATGAACAGGACCCCATGGCGTTGCCTTTGGATGAACAGGACCCCGATCGTTCGAGCCGGTTGGGGCTGAATGAACAGGACCCCATGGAGGGCAGGATGAACAGGACCACCCCGTGGAGGGCAGGATGAACAGTGAAGCGGTGGAGGCTGGATGAACAGTAGCCCATGGAGGGTGGTTGAACAGGAGCACGTGGAGAGGGCTGGTTGATCAAGAGCGGTGGAGTAAGCGCACGGTGGAGCTGGATGAATAGGGAGCCCGTGGATGAGCGAATGCAGTGGAGGCTGGAGGAGGTCAACGATGGATGAACAAGTAGCCCGTGGAGGCTGGAGGGTCGACGGTGGAGATGAGCGGTATCTGTGGAGTCCGTTTTGCGATGCGCTATACCCTCCCGATGAACATGACCCCCGTTTCGACCGTTGCGCTCCAACAGAAGTCCGTTTCGTCCTTTTTGCGGTCGCCACACCCTCCCGATCAGCGGGACCCCGTTTGACCGTGGGAGGTCGGTTTCCTCCGTTTTGCGCACGCGGACCCCTCCCGATGAACAGGATCCCGTTTCGAACGTGGCCGGTCAAGCACAAGGCCGTTTCCTCCGTTCTACGTTACGCCAGGCCACGTTTCCATCGGTTGTTCTGTCCAAGCCCTCCCGATGAACACGACGACGCATTCCGTTCCGACCCAGCCGGTTGGCTCCCCATGAACACGACGACGACGCTGTTTCTCTGTTCTGACCCAGCCATGTACCTGAGCCCTGGCCGTACGTATGCGCGAGTAGGCGTTCGAGACCCTGCCCATATGTACGTACTTGGTCGTATTTTCTTTTTCGCACACTAGCCGTTGTATGTACGTGTACATGCTACGTGCGCGCCTCTACTACGACACGTGCACGCCTCTACATCGACCAGTATGTACGTACACGTTCGCGACCAGAATGACAACGCTACATACGCTTCGACCGGGTGGGTCCCGACTGTCAGGCACTTCCTTGCCTGCGAAGATGTAGTTGGTGGGTCCCAGCAGTCAGGGGGGCGAATCGTTTTTTGTGCCCAGACGCACTTCCTTGCGTGTAGCTGGTGGGTCCCAGCAGTCAGGGGAACGTTTTTTTTCGTGAAATACGGTGGCCCGTCCTATGGGTCCCCGCTGTCAGGTGGAGGAATAATCATTTTGCGCGTAATAAGGATGCAGTTACTTGCTGCGGCCGTGGACCCATTGTCGACCTCTCCACGTCTGATCCACGTCTGATGGAAGCCGTTCCTTGACCACGTTGACCACGCCGCGCCGAGAGCACTAGGGTGGTGGACGATGGCGAGGCCTAGGAAGGGGACGACGCAGAGCCGGGGAAGACGCGGCAGTGGAAGCCCGCGCGTAGAGGAGTACGAGGGTTCATTGGTTCGCTGCGGTGTGAGGCTGCCGTCGCCGCAAAATTACAGGGGGTGTGGGTGAGTAGAGGGATAGCCTGGCCAACGGTGGGAATAGTAGGGGCGGTGAGGCCTCGCGGCCTGACCCGCCACGGGAGGTAGGAGCATGCGGCACGACCGGCGCTGCTTTGGGCGGCTGGAGCAACAAGACCAGAGGTTGAAGAAGTACTATGGCCGTTGGATGGACATCGTACGGTCACTGGAGCTAGAATCGTTCATTGACTAAGTTGACAAAGCACTCCGTCCCCATCAACTTAGTAGGCCCACAAGTCAGCCTCCCACCAAGGTGGGTCCCAACTAGCAGGGGGAGTATTCATTTTTTTTGTGCGTAATAAGGAGGCACCTCCGGTGGGTCCGAGCTGACAACTGGGGAACGTTTTTTCTCGAAAATCGTTGGCTTTGTCCGGTGGGTCCCAACAGTCGGGAAACATTTTTTCGCCAACACGGTGGCCCTTCCGGTGGGTCCTGCTTTGTCGGTGGAGGAATAATTATTTCGGCGTAATAAGGAGGCAATTCCTTGCGGTTGCCGTGGACCAGTATCGCCCACTCCACGTCTGATACTCTTCCGATGGAAGTCGTTCCTTGACCACGTTGACCACGCCGCGCTGAGAGCACCAGGGCGGTGGACGATGACGAGGCCTTGGAAGGGAACGACATTGTGGCAGGAAAGACTCGGCAGTTGTTTCCCACGCGGAGGGGAGTACGACTGTATGAGGGTTTACTGGTTCGTCTGTCGTCGCTGGAGAATAACAGCAGGTGTGGGTGAGTAGAGGAATGGCTAGGCCAGCGATGGGGAGGTGAGGCGGTGAGGCCTGTAGCAGCCTGGCACAACCGCAGGGGAGGAGGGCGAGCGATCCCTTGACGCTTGTTTGAGCGGCTGGAGCAGGAAGAGCAGAGATTGAAGAAGCACGACGGCCGTTGGATGGACATCCAACAGTCACTGCTTGTGCGCCAACCTTTTTTTAGGAAAGCCTCAAATATGTGGAAAACAACATATAGCCCATCTGCCATTATTTCTAATAATTTGCAGCCCATTTGCTAATTCTTAAGGTTTTTTTGGAGCCCATATTCTTTTTGTTAGCATTACAGCCCATATTGTGGCCACGGTTAAAAAATTATATGAAATTTTGCTTATTTCGGTGCGGTCCGAACTGTTTTTAATCCTGAAATTTTGAGTCACATTCAAACTGATTTTAAAAATAAATGTATATCAATATAAAATCCAACAAATTGTCCACGCATAAAAATTAATGCAATTTAAAATCTCGAAATGAAAAAAAGAATTTTGAAACTAATTGCCGGTTTGATGTGTTTTAAAAATGTACAATCCATTTCTCATTACTCATAGGCCATTTTCTTGGCCAGCCGAATGAAGCTCTCCTCGTCTTGAATGATTTGCAGCCCAACAGGCCTGACAAAGCGACTTACTTGGCAAATCACAAAAAAACTGGGCTGTGGCCGTGGACCCATTGCGGCCGTGGACCCAACTGTCGACCTCTCAACGTCTGATTACTCTTACGATAGAAGTCGGTCATTGACCACATTGACCACCTTGGCGCCGAGAGCACCAAGGCGGTGGATGACATGAGCCCTAGGAAGGGGACGACGGAGCCGGGAAGACGCGATGTGGATGCCCAGCGAAGAGGAATCTGAGGGTTCACCGGTTCGATTGCGATGTGAGGCTGCCGTCGCTTGTGAGAATAACAGGGGTGTGGGTGAGTAGAGGATGGCACAGCGGCGGTGGGAGTAGTAGGGGGTGGTGAGGCCTCCGCGGCATCACAGCCGGACACGAGAGGCAGGAGCACGCGGCACGACCGACGCTGGTTTGGGCGGCTGGAGCAAGAGCAGAGGTTGAAGAAGCACCACTGCCGTTGGATGAACATCGTACGATAACTGGAGCTAGAATCGTTCATATTGACTAAGTTGACAAAGCCCTCCATCCCCGTGGACTTGGTAGGCCCACAAGTCAGCCTCTCCCACGATCGGGTTCCGGTGGGGAGTATTCATTTTTTGTGCCTAATAAGGAGGCACTTCCTTGCGTGCAAAGATAGCTGGTGGGTCCGACCTGTCAGCGGGGGGCACGTTTTTTCTGCGAAATACAGAGACCCTTCCGGTGGGTCCCAGATGTCAGGTGGAGGAATCAAAGACTTGAGAAGGTGTACAGAACAAGCTAGTGTACCCGGTAAAGAGGCGTTCTTTGAGTTTTATAAAAAGAGAGACATGCTCCACATGGTGGTTGAATCCAAACCTAGACTATGACTATATATGGTGCTATGCTACTCGCAAGTAATGGCCCGACATATGCAACGCTCGCTTCTCCTCTTCTCTACTTACTCGCCTAGCATCGAAGCTACGGCCGCGATAACCATGTCCATCGGCTGTTTGTCCACCTGCTCTTCACCGGCAACAACCAAATATGCGCCTAAGTCGCCACCGTACCATCATCTCTGTGGGTCTCATCACACCCTGGCACAAGCAAGACCGCAGCGGTTGCTCATTGCAACCCACTGCCGTTGGTGTGGTGCCACTGCTGCAAATCACGCAGAGTCATTCGTCGCGTCTCAACCACAATCCTCAACCCTGGCCGAGTCTTCTTCAAATGCCCGAATCATGGGGTAATAATATATTTAAGTGTTGTTCTGCTGCTTTCAGTTGCTGATTTTTTTAATAGTTTGGTTGATGATCTTCCAATTTGATTCGTGCAGAAAAGGGAAGATTCATGTGATTTGTATTTCTGGGAAGTTGCTGATGTGGGGGAGGGCAACTACGCTGATTATTTGGTTAGCCGAGGAATCCCAATACCAGCAGGTTGGGGTATTGGACAAGTAACTGAAGGAATGGCAGAAGAGGAAGATGCAGAAGGTTAATGATGCAGTCCCTCTGATCATGGCCAAGCAACAGCTGCTGAACGGCCTTGACAGCAATGGGGAGATGAAAGAGCTTGTGAAGATAATGGGCAAAATCGATGTGCTCTGTAGGATGATTGTCTCTTTATTTGCAGTGTATGTAGCACTCGTGATGTATTCAGTGGCTATAACATCAGCACTTTGCTGAAACTAGTAATGGATGAAACCTATGTAGCAAATTTGGGCGTAGTGTTGTGAACATCTAATGATTTCTATTAATGAAAATCAGGGGTATCCCCTTTTGCTCATAAATAAATAAATAGCAGAGGCCCTTTTGGTAATAAATAAATAAATAAGCAGAGGACCTGTCAGGTCAGCTTTGATCTCATTCGAAGATGTCGAGCAAATTGCAGTCCAACAACAAACTATGTCATCAAATTCAAGTTTCACAGCCAAATATGAGTACAACTAAACAACAATGTCATCATGTTTTAGTCGTCATACAATCAACAAACACAAATCAGCATACATAACAAGTGATGTTCTCACAGGAAAATACTAAACAACATGTTCATCAGGTTCCAGTTGTCATAGCAAACACTATTTCACATAGTAGATAAAAAACGTCTTCCGACAGGCAAACACGACAAAAGTAATGTAATCATCATCCGCAGCAGCAGTGTCAACATCTTCGCCATGTGTATCAGTCTGAATCGTAATTCCCCATGGTGTCATCTTCTTCTTCGTTCTCAACGTCCTCGAACGTTGGCTTCTTCTTGATCAACTCTTGTATGTCCACAGCACGACAGGCAATCTTTTAGCCGGCGTCATTGATGCGATGGTTCTCAAAGATATTAGGAACATCTGTTTTATCTTGTACATCAGGAGCAGTGTAAGCATCATCTTGTTGTGCAACTTCATTAAATGAATTCCTCTACTCAAACCTTTGCACTACTCTCCAGTCATCTCTACGTGCAAATGTGTCTTCCAAGAAAAATATCCATGTTGCTTGATTTGCCAAAATAAGAGGCTCGTTGGTCTGGTACGCCGCCTTGACATTGATGGATTTGAAATAATCATCATCTCTGGGTTTTGTGATCCTGGAAAACATGTTATACCAATGACAGCACAACAGAACCACACACCGATGATCCTCGAAACTGGAGATATACTGCAACTGAACAATGTCTGTTATGTTAGCATACATTTCAGTTGTCTCTTTGTCATACGATATCCGTGCTCATGATGGCACTGTTTTGTGTCTTCCTGCCTTCATCTCGTGCAAGGGTGTTGTAGCGCACATCTCCAACAACGCAAGATTCATAATGTCTTACCTGAGTATCAGGACCCATTGCTAGTGAGTAAAGGGCATCATTAACTGCCTGCCCACCCTCCCGCATCTTATTAACCTATGGTTAGAAAATAGACAAGCTGATCATCTTATGTACTCAATATATTAAAAAAACGGACAGTGCAATTCAAAATCTTACATGGCTCTTGAACCATTTCGCAAATCCTACCATAACCAGTTTGTCAATGTTTCTTGGATTTTGCGGCAGTAACTCCTTTTTGTAGATGCTGCACAACATAGTGATCGCGTCAAACATCTAAATATATAAGAATGTGCTACAAGTTTAGTAGATTATGATGTATAAGCTGCAGTACTTAGCACTTACTTGATATAAGGTAGTATCTCAGGACAGTTATTCAACACATACCAAACCATTTTGTCCAAATCTTTAGGTTTGTCCTCTTGTCTACTCTTCCCTGTAACTCAAACAGAATAATAGAAAACATTGAGCCCGGGATTGTCTTCATCCACGGCTTTGCTAAGCTGATCAGCTGTTTCAATGTATTTTGAGTAGAATGTCAACGCTTCTGTAGCAATGTAGGCCTCTGCAATGGAACCGTCGGGTCTAGCTCTGTTCCTAACATAGCCCTTGAAAGTGCCTAGCCGCCTTTCAATAGGGTACATCCCGCCATCTTGTCTTTGGACCTCTAAGTAGTGCTGATCGGTAGATGAACAGCCAAATGCACCATCACATCAAAAGAAGGCTGGAGGATATATCTTCTCAAGGTCGCATAGGATAGTTGGTATCTTGTCTCTAAGACGCTCCAAAGCATCTATCTGATATTTCTACCGCAGAGTTCACGAAGAATTGTCCCAACTCGCAATCGCTCTGTATAAGTCAGGCGGCCCAATCCTCTAAGGATATGATTAAAACCCTTTGAAGTAGGACGTGGCAGTCATGAGTTTTCAACCCTTGTACCTTGTCTCCATCTGCACCGACTCTTCTTTCAGGGTTGGAAGCAAATCCATGTCGGAATCTCACACGTGACAGGACCTTGCAGAATTCTTTTCTTTTTACCTTGTCCAAGGCATTACCACATTTGGTGCCATATCTCGTGGTTTACCTTCATCTTGCACCTGCAAATCCTTTCTAATACCCAGGTGTGTCAAATCAATCCTTGATTTTAAGGTATCTTTCATCTTGCCTTCAATATTAAGAAGTGTGCCGATAATGCTGTCACATATATTTTTCTCGATGTTCATCGCATCAAGATTATGCCACAGATCCAAATCTTTCCAATACTCCAAGTCCCACAAAGTGGACCTGCGGGTAAACAATAATCTCTCTTTTACCCTGCCATGCTTCCTTTTCCCGCTACCAACATCAGGATGGTTTCCTGGTGTAATATACTGACCTTCTCTAATTCCACTTGCAACTCATCGGCGGTGAGCCTCTTTGGAGCATCACGGTTTTCATGCTTTGCATTGAACACATGTCTTCGGTATTTTCTAGGATGCGTCTTGTCCTCGGCAAGGAAATGGCGGTGTCCAATGTAATAGATCTTGCTAAGTATTGCATGATGACAATGATTCTGTCACAACGAACACATGCATTGTAACCATGTGTCGCTCGCCTACGACATAGTGCCCAAAGCCGGATAATCATGTATGCACCAAATTATAACAAAGACACGAGAAAGAAATCAGCTGGTGGGCTGCTATATAGGTCTCAGTGAGAACTCCCTCCATAGCTGTTGAAGTTCCTCCACAAGAGGCTTCATGAACAAGTCAAAATCCTTTCCAGGACTTTTTGGACCTGGAATGAGCAAGGCCATCATGTAGTTTGATTCTTTGGTGCAGACATTTGGAGGCATGTTGTAAGGGATAACAAGCACTGGCCACATGCGATATGTGGCGTTCTGGTGGCCAAATGGGTTAAATCCATCTGAAGCTAAGCCAAGTCTAATGTTTCTCGAGTCAGCAGCAAATGTTTCGTGCTTCTGATTGAAGCTTTTCCACTCACTACCATGAGATGGATGGCTCATTACATTCTGATCTCTGAAATCCTGGTTCCTAGAATGCCACAATACATCCTCTCTTGTTTCAGCATCATGAAACAACCTCTGCAATCTTGGTGTAATTGGAAAATGTCTCAGAACATTATGAGGAATTCTCTTGTGACAAAGATCGCCATCTTTCCATCTTGATGATTTGCATTTCGGGCATTCACTTAAGTTGGCATAATCCTTTCCGAATGTAACACAATTATTCTTACAAACATGGATCATATCATATCCAATTCCAATTGCACGAAGGAAATTCTTCATTATACTGTAGGTGTGTGGCAGCTCATACGCATCTGGGAAAGCTTTGCGGAAAGCAGCCAACATCGCATCGAATGATTTGTTGGTCATCCGCTCATATGTCTTAACCTGAAGAAAGGTGACCATAGCTGCGAATACTGACAGCTTATTTCCTGGGGTGACAGCCACGTTGCATTGTTCCAACAAGCGGGCCCACCGTTTTTCTTCTGCAGGTGAAAGTTCACGGAATGCACGAGCATTTAGTAGCATTATTTCAATGTTGGTCAAACTCACTGGCTCCGCCACCACCTCCTCCTCCTCCTCTTCCACTCGGCATCAGGCGAGATCAAGATGGTGATCTGCTTTGCTTCCACGTAATCAATAACATTGGCGTTCACGGGTTCACCATGATGAATCCACCTAGTATATGTGACCGACATCCCATACAAGTGTAGATGATTTTGCAGTTGGTGGAGTGTTGTAACTGAATTCATACAAGCTACAGGCAGAGCACATCTGATTTCGGACCACCGTACTCATCTCCGATAAAGTTCATGAAGTTTTCAACCCCTCGACATATGCAGCGGAGAATCTTGACGGAAGTTATCCAAGTCATGTCCATACATTAGACATACAAATTAGTTCTTCTACTAGATATTACAGGAAAAACATATATGCTTTTTTATGAAGTCCAGAAGAAAATACCTAGGTCGA
The DNA here is from genome assembly GCA_021605145.1 of Aegilops bicornis. NCBI lineage: Eukaryota > Viridiplantae > Streptophyta > Magnoliopsida > Poales > Poaceae > Aegilops > Aegilops bicornis. The sequence continues at coordinate 347,368,431 of CM038670.1, forward strand.
TGTCTAAAGCTATGGAAAGATATTTGGATGAGCAGATCTAAGTAACGCAATATATGTATAGCTAATTCAGCAAACCGATTTGAGTGCTAAATTATGGCATGCTATTTCAGCAGTCAATGAGGCCGAGCACACAACCATCAAACTATCGAAGGCCATTGAAGCAACAAAGATCGAGTATAAAACTGTGTAGAGCAATTTCACCTAACAGATTGGCTACTAGACCATGGAAATCTACGTCACAATAAATATATGGCAGGATATTTTAGCAACTAATCGGCCTTGACATGCCATCTCAGCTAAGCAGATTGAGTGCGAGCAGGCAAGGAAGCTTCTTAAGCGAGCATATCGACCGTAAACTACTTGAACAAGCGGTGAGATTAACGGCGTCTATCGGCTAACATTCAGCGCTACACCGACATGCATGGGGCCTCGGTCTAGAATGCGCGTACCGTGGGAGAAAGGCGACGCCGTCGCGTCTCCACACGAATGTCGCCCGGTGATGGCGGCCCGACCATCGTCGCCTCCACAAGAACATCGCCCGGTGATGGTGGCGGCGCTGCTAGAGGACGACAGTCTCTGAGCGTCTTGTGGAGCGAGAGGATCGCCATGCGTCCCTCGACGAACTGCAAGCGCGATTTATCGGCGTGGCGGGGAGGGCGGCTTTCACGGAGCGAATGGAGTGGAGGGGGACGGGGGGGAGGGGGGTTTGGGGAATATTATTGGCTAGTTGGCCGAAGGGCAGTTGAATATAGGATTTGGGGGGAATTTTTGGGTGGGGGGGGGAGGATTTTCAGACGGTGGGCGGGGGGAGTTTGGCGCATGGTCGGTTTCTCCAAGTGCAGTCCCACGTGTCAGTGAAGAGGCAAGCCGAAGCATGTTCCGTTTGCACGAGCCGTGTGCAGGACCGAACATGTGTGGGGTGCAATGCGACCTCGACAGGGGTGCTGTGAGTGTACCACCTTTTTTCCAATTAAACTAGGTGCTTCGCCCCCTAAAAAAACTTGTTGCTTCGCGCGATCCGACGATGCTACTACTAGTAATCTGGTAATCCCGACTAAAACGGCGCGGACGGGTCTTTTCCCGCGCGATATGCTGGGAGGTTGGCTTAGTTGGGTTTTTTAGGATGAGTAATTCTACACCTACGTAGTCCCAGTTACATAATTAACATAATGTGAAACGTCTGAGCTGTTGATTGTAGATTGGGGGGAGGGAGGGGCCCACCACCATGAAAATCAGGGGAGGAGAGAGAGAGGCAATTTACGTTAACCCTTTCGTAAGTTCCCGTAGATGTAGAAAAATGTGAAATGCGTGAATGTGCATTTGCAGATAAGGCCTTCCTCGTTCATCCTTTTCTCCCACAAGATCTTGATCTTCCGTGCAACGCACGGGCATCTTGCTAGTACTCCTACAATATACTATATTATTATGAAAGTTCATATACACCGGCTGAGATTAATGCAAACACGGCAGATTTTCATTACGTTTCGAACTTTTGTAGGACAGAAAAAATAAAAGAAACCCGACCCTAAACCTATTCTACGGCGGCGACCGACGTCCTCCATCTGCGATCTCCATATGCAGGCGGGGTTCAAGACCTGTGAAGTGAAGGTGCGGTCCCCGGCGAGGAAAAGTAGAACACGGGAGACGGATCGGCCAGTTGGCACACCATGCCCTGCCACCTCCCATGCCCTACTCATCCTCGGCCCCGACCTCGGCGGTGCCGAACGTTCGACGGCGGCAAGTAGGACGCGTGGCTGACGGTGCTCCCGTCATCGCCCGCCAGCGTGGCCACCGATTGTGCGGCGACTTGAGCGAGGGCGGCGACCTCGAGCTCCATCCCCGAAGACAAGCTCTCTCGCAGAGTGTTCGCGCTTGCGGTCATGGCGGATGTGGTGCTAGGTAGGAGGATGATGCGCTATGGTGTGGAGGTTAGCTGGGCGTTGCCGCTTTAAGTAGCGCATTCCGGTGAGGCCAAGCGTCCTGGTGCGTCATTAAGTCGCCGGAGTTGGTTCCTCGGGCATCGATCCTGTTAACGACGGCATACAGACGAATGACATGAATGCGGACAGCTGGCGCCAGCTGGGAACGCACCGCACGACGGTGCAAGGGACGAGGGTTTTTGGTGTGCCAGGGTAGTCAGCTGCGGTCGTGGCAACGTTGGAGATGCCCTTTGCTCACATGTGATCAACGCATGTCATTGAAAAAGAAAGACGACCCGGCATGGTCTCAGGTCCTGAGGATGCAGTTGGTCGCGCTACACCACTCCGCGAATGCGTCCCGGCGCCCCGTGCATCCTCGACGAGCCGGGTGTTGGGGTTTGATTTGGATTGTGGCCAAAGTATGGGCCTAGACCATGCTTGTATTTCCAGTGTTTATTTGTATGTGGGCCTAGACCATGCTTGTATTTCCAATGATTATTTGTAATTTGTCCGACATGCATACAAACAAACGGTTCGTTTGAAGTTTCACTTTGCCTCCACTACGTGTCGCTTCGCGTCTTAGTTTGGGCATCCCATTCGGTTCATGCAGGCCCCGACACATGTTGAGGAGATCGATTGATGTTCAGAGATCAATTGCGTGTCGTGCAAGGAGATAAAGGTTTGGTCTATTTCTATGATAGAAATGACCCGCGGGGGGGGGGGGGGTCTGTGTGGATCAGAGGGAGTATATTGTACGTTCATAAGCGAAACGAATGTATTGTACCCACCCTAGTCCTATTTCAGCCGATCTCTGGACCCCGAGATGAAATCAAGAGAGAATGAGTGGGGGCATGTGTGATACCTAAGGCGGATTCAAAATTTTGAACCGGTGATCATAGCATATATATAAAGGGTATTCAATGTTCGTTTCGTTTTTGAACGTACAATATACTCCCTCCTATCCTTTCTAGTTTACATATAAGTTTTATGTGTAGTCAAAGTATCTCTACTTTGATAAAAAAAGTATCAACATTCAACAACGCCCAATCAATATTGTTAGATTCGTATGTACTGCTAGATTTGTACTCGGGATGGTTTCGAATTTGTTTTCAACCACGTGAATGTGCTTGTTCTCGCGCATGCTCTTCCTACTAGGATTTCGCCACGTATAGCCTGTCCAATAGTAACTTTTTTTAACCTCCCTGTCCAATAGTACTAGTGGAGTACTGACAACATCTGTACTAGAGTATGCAGTGCTCATAGTTGTACTCCCTCCTTCCATTTATATAGGGTATATGTGGAGGAGAGAGATGTGAAAAAGTAAGGGGAGTGAGTTCTCATGCAAGAGCCTAGCTATATACCCATTCCTAGTTAAATACGTACAATAAATATGAAGAAAGAGATGGAGAGGAGATGGAAAAAAGTGTTAATACAATAGCCAACCTTATAAATTTTTTTGCGGGAAATAGCCAACCTTATAGCCCACACTACTGTATGAGTGCATATAATAGATGATGGCTATAGATGACATGGCAGTTCCTTATAGCCATCGACTGGCTATATTATTAACCATGCTCTAATGCGTTTTTCAAAACCGCATTTGACTATTGACAAAATTAATAGTACATGAGATGTATAATGTGAAAATTATATCATTGGAAGCTCCTTTCACATACGTATCCCTGCCTTACCCTCCCTTTCGGTCACTTACTGGCGGATCCCATGCTTGCTAGGCCCTGCATGTCAGTTACCCAATGGGTTCGGCCACGTTAGGGGATCCTCATCCGTAGTATACTCCCTCTGTTTTTATTTACTCCGCATAAAATGACACGGGCGGGGGAGGGCGAAGGACGTCGGTTTGCTCTCAACTGCAGTCCCACAAGCGAGCGAAAACGCAATACGAAGTGTGTTCCATTCGGTGAGCAACGTGATGGGTCCAGCGTGCTGGGCTGAAATGCGAAGGCGACAAGAGCGATGTACAGTCAAAACCGATTGACCAGTCGTCACCGGAACCACTATTCACACCAGAAACTTCACGCCGCTCTACGCCAGCCATCGCCCTAAAACCACACCTAATCTCCAGCCCTTCCCCACCTTCGATCCCCTAGCCCGCATCAAGCATCCCCTAGTTCGCCGGAAAGCCATGGTGCGCCGCAAGATCGCATTACATGATGTCGACGCCGAGCGCCAAGCAGAAAATCGCGCGGCGGTCGGGCGCCAGAGACCTCCGTTCCCAAGCTTGCTGCGGCGGGCCAATCCCGAGTTCTATGGAGCCAAGCTACGAGGAGGAGGAAGCCGATCCAATGTTCATGGCGGAGGTCGCGCGCAGAAGGCCCTCGATGGGTATGAGACGATGGACGTCGAATTCATGCCGGCGTCCGAGTCCCCCATGGTGCAGGCGGACCAGCGGTTCAACCTGGCGATACTAAAGGAGGACCGAGAGGCAGAGGCTCAACTCGACGCGGAGCGCGCGCATGCCACTGCCATCGAGGCTCTCCTGCAGGCGGAAACGGATGTCATGGATGTGAACCGGGCGGTGAAGGCTCAACTTGAGGCGGAGCGCGCGGATGCCGCTGCCATCGAGGCCCTCCTGTAGGCGGAACCGGACGTCCTGGACTTGAACCGGGTGGCAGAGGCTCAACTCGACGCAGAGCGCGCGTATGCTGCTCTCATCGAGGCCCTCCTGCAGGCGGAACCGGACGTCCTGGACTTGAACCGGGCGGCGGAGGCCTGATTTGATGCGGAGCGCATGGATACCGCTGCCATCGAGGCCCTCCTGCAGGCGGAACCGGACGTCCTTGACTTGAACCGGGCGGTGCTCTCGTCCATGCAGAGCGCCCGCACGTTCCGCGTGAACGAGTAGCTGGAGGACGAGGACAACCACGGTGCGCAGACACACGTCGGCAGCTACGGCTGGTTCGCGCCGGCAGCCAAAGACGACGAGGCCGTCTCATATCGCGAGCAGTGATAGTTTTTCTTTATGTTGTTGTTTTTATGGATCTTTTGCTATGTAAAAACATATATTGTTATGCAAGTCGCCTGACTTGGGCCAGTCTACCATTTCAGGCGGTTGGATGAATATCCTATATCTCCTAACCCTTCTTCCTCACCTCTTCTTCTTCCCCAACAGACCACCGCACGGGCCGTACGGATACTCACCAACATGCGGTTGGATAAACATACTCTATGAACGAAAATTATGTGTCAGCGGTAGGATGGCTGAGTTTGGTTTGTTCACATGTGACAACACGTGTCAGTGAGGGTGCGTTCCCTTGGTTGGGTTTGCGGCGTGTAGGAGCGACTATGCATGTGAGGGTGCGGTGCGACCGCGGCGTGCAGGAGCGACTGTGTGAGGGTGCGGTGCAACCGCGACAGCCATGCGCAAGTGTACCTCCCTTTCATTTTGAAAACTTTAGGCAAGCTTGGCGAAAATGTGTGGCAAAGTATGGCAATGCAAGGCCTAGACCCAAACAGGATAAGTACGTAGTACTACATAGTAGGAGTACTAGCGTTAAAAAAGAAAGGCGGGGTTTTCCTTCGCGGGATTAATCGATACAAATCCTCGTTTCACATGTCAATTAATGCGTATTTTTTCTCCAAAGCCCAAAGAGCTAACCATCTCACTCCTCATCGCTTGATTAATGCAGCGCCATGCAAACCAACCTTCTCACTTCCGCATGCATGCAGGGGATATTAATGTCCTTGGTTGCTAGTACGAGGCAAACCCCATCAATTTTGCCTCGATTAGTGTTAGTGGCCTTTTGCAAATTATAATTTTGATATACTAGCCTTGTGTACAAAAAATGGAGGTAGTAACTATATTTGTCTTCCTTCCCCATTGCGGTGATGTCGACGATATCTCAAACGTTGTGGTTTGGCGAAGTGCGTTCGACGGGGAACACCATTGAGCGAGACCATGGTAAGACGTTCGCAAGTGCCGCCTGCAAGCCGAGACAACCGCCTTATTTGCATCCAGGAAGTCCGTTGAACCAAAGGACGCGTAAATGTACTAGTACTACTTGTACACAATAGCGTCGTCCGTCCAGCTTAGTGCGGTGAGATGGTATTTCGAAGAATACGATGGAGAAGCGGAGTCAGCGAAGAGTGAAATGATGGTTGCTTCGTCCGTGCTTTGTGATTTGACGCCTCACTGCTTTGTGATTTGAGTAGCGCGGGGCCGCTACGGTGGGGGCGGTTCAGACGTGAGCGTAGGTGCTCAGCAAAAGCGCTCAGCGACTGCTCCGGTCGGCGGGTCAGCGGAGAAGACTGTTGCAAATCCACGGTGGAGAGGCGCTTCGGTTTAAGGCAGAGCGGCACTGCCCCTGGGTGGAAGAAGGGGGTGCTTCGGTTGCAGGCGGCGACCTGACGTCATGGAGGTTTAGAAGTGGGGCGGGAGCGGCTTGGTGCTAGAAGGAGGGCGACTTAAAGCGGCACGGTCGCGACAGCGGAGAGGCACCGGCGGCTCAGAGGGCCCTGGCGAGCCCGCATCAGAGACAAGTACGGGCGGCCCTACGGCGAGGGCATCTGACGGAGGTCACCTCGGCGGGTCACAGAGGCAGCGGCAGCGGCTCAACACCTGCTCCGGCGAGGGCGCTATGCGAGGCCAAGGCAGGTCGGGTTAGGGCCTGATGGCGGCGGCTTTAGAACTGCAGCGACATGCGGCGAGCGTGGTGACCCGTGAAGGCGACTTTGATGATGGCGACGTGTTAACGAAAATCGGAGCGGCGAAGCGGCAGCTCAAGGTCAGAGCGACAGTGGAAGAGGCGGATGAGGCGAAAACAGCGTCTCGCAGAGGCGAGGCGCCGACGCAGCCGGCGGAGGGTGCTTGCGGCGGCCGCATCACCGGCCGGCTTGGCGAGGTGCGGCGACACCCGGTGCAACCATGGACGGAGGCGAGGCCCAGCAGGAAAGGCGGGCGGCGGCTTGCGGCCATAGAGACGGGAGCGGCTCGGCGGAGATGGCTGTGGAAATAGGTCAGCAGAGGCGACCGCGGCACCGGGGTTGCTCGGCGACTCGTGAGGCAGCCGCAGATGACAGCGCCAAGCCGGTTTGAGCCGGCAGCCCGAAGTGGAAACGAGGTCAGAAGCGGTTGACTTCTAGTCCACGCTCACGTAGCAGCCTTTCAGGCGCGTGTTCTGCCAATTGACTATCCTCTGTGTTGGCGTGGAGCAAAGAGCAACCGTTGGTGAGCAAAACCACTTGGAAAGCCTAGTGTGAGATCAAATTATGGTAATGATGGCCTAGGAATTTTGTCCCTTGAAAGGTTTGCTTCCCCGTATAGCAAACAGAGATTTAAAAAACTGATTTGGAGATGTCAGAACATGAGTAGTCTTTGGACTCGCTTTGACTAAACTGCAAGTAGATGATTAGGCGACGCTGGCTGTTCCGCTTTGGCTGTTGCGAGCAAAGAAGAACTGGGAACGGACACGGCCACGCCAATAGATAGAAAAATTTTGTTAGTCTCACGGGGCTTGCGGTAACGGCTGTAGCGGAAAATCGAATCGGTGTCGATGGCTTGCGGTGACTCAACCGACAACCAACGCAACCCTAATCCTCTTGATCCCTCTCGATCTTGATCTAATTTTGTACTACATGCCAGCTCCAGGCTAATCACCATCTTTGATCACAAAACGATGAATTGTAGGCTCTGTCCTATTGCCGGTTCTCCCCGTGCGATCCTTCCGTATCTTCTTGAGCCATTCTTTTTCTTCATCAGATTAATTGCGAGCTCCTCGATAGAAAGATCCCTCCAAGAACTCAACACCACCATGCGCAAGCCCCATGGTGGGCGCCAACTATCGTGGATTTGTCACGGCAGATGTCCTTAGTGTCAGGACTTAGTCGCGAGACCAACGCATCTATGTGGTAGCTTGAGAGGGGTTGAGCGGAATCGAGAGATGCAACACAAGACATGGATTTAGACAGCTTGGCCCCGGAAACATCATCCGGTAAAAACCCTACATGCTGTTTGAGGCTAGGTCTCATTATCATCACGAGGGAGTCCAGAACCGGATGTCCTCTTTGTGTCTAGCCCTAAGATTGTTTCTTCTTGCTTGTAGCTTGTCCCTCTTTAGGGAGCCCTGCCCCTCCTTATATAAGTTGAAGGGGCAGGTTACTTGTGGAGTCCTATTAGGATTAGGACAAATCTATCTCTAATACAAACCGAATACAATTCCGGGTCTTGATTCCTTGTAAGGGAAATATCCTTCTTGCCTTTCCTCTTAAACCGGCCCACTATTAACATAAACCGGCCTTCTGGGCCTTGGGCCTTGTCATCCTTCTGACCCGCCCGTCGGGTCACCAGTGAGTCAAAATAACCAAAGCGGGTTGCTTGTAAACCGCCAGTCGTATGGGTCGCCAAGAATCTCGCCAAGTGTCGTGAGGTCTTCAGATAAACCGCCAAGTCCGGTCGGGTTACACTTCCGGCCGGTTTACGCCGCGGGGTATATCCCCGACAAGACTAGTGTTTAACAATGCCTCTCCAGTCATATATTTTTCCACTTGGGATGTTTGGGCAAGTTCATTGTTAGCCTTGCCTTCAAAGTGAGTTTTCCTCAAGTTATACCGATACTATCCCAGAGCAGACTTGAAAATATGGGTGCAAGCTTGTCTGGTTGCATCATCTTGGCTATCCAACTTGAACCTCATCTGTTGAAAATCATGGGAGTCTCATTATCAGCAACCTAGAAAGTATTGGACAGAGCAAGACGATATTACTAGTTTCCATACATAACCATACTTACAGATAAATGGTCGAGGAAGGTGTTGAACTGGGTTTCGTCTTTGTCATTCCTGTACTGAATCCTTGTTGGGAGGATACGTACATGACACCTAACAGCAAGCACTGCCTCTGATACTAACTTGGCTGACTCTGTAGCATCACGTGGCCTTTTTAAACCTGCCTCAAAATGGATCTCCATTCTTCCTCCTCTAGATTTAGTTAACCTATCGAGCATTATCCCTGATGTTTGTTTCCTCTTGCACCTAGGTGCTAGTCCAACAACAAACATAGGAAGTGTTAGTGTACATCAAACTGTGAGACTACATATAAAGAAGCATGCAACTGTAACTTGACTCCAGCAACTACCTTCTTGCTGTTGAAGCTCACAAAGTTGATCTTGCCAACACATCTTGTGTCAAGAGTGCTTCGTAAGTAGTGTCAGGTGGCAAGGGAGCTTGGGAACGTGCTGCTAGCTGAGTTGACGAACGAGTAAATCGTGCAGCTGGTGGTACTATGGAAGGTGTTGCAACAACTAGGGTTGTCTCTGCTTGTTTGGTGGCAGCTATTTGTTTCTGTTTGGCTTGTTCTGCAGCTCGTGTAGCATGGGATACCCTGTTGGTACAATTTTCCGCTGGACTTTGACCTTCTATTGCACCATCAGTACCAGCAGAATCTGCAGGATTGTTGCGCTTCCCTTTCCCTGTCGTTCTGTCTTGCTTCCTCTTTCTCTGTGCCATGTTAAGTCAAGCCGACAAGAAAAACTAATAACAATTTAGTTCTTCAGAACATATGTACTTTGATGTAAGAACGTGGTGTGATAGAGAGATATTGTATGTTCTAGAAACAGGAACACGTGTCTTAGTCACAAGTATAATGTGTAAAGTAAGCAGATGCAATTCAACAAAATTAGAAGCAATACAAGCTAGACATCATACATAACATGCAACCACATATAACAGTGCCAAGTTAGAGGGAGCACCTTTGATGGTGCACCAGGGGAGACGTGCTCATCACCAACACAGCTACATTGAGTGTTTATGCATGTGTTGTCTTGGAAATCATATTGGGGGGATGGAGGAGTAGAATCTGTAGAGGCCCTCCATTTGGAAGGAGCACCCTCATCCGCTGCCTTGCTAACTTCCTTCCACTTTATTGATTTTGAATTGTCAAGTAAAACCGACAAGAAAAAGCAATAAAATTCACTCTTCAGAACTCATTCATGCATGATACTGACAATCACTACTTTGATGTAAGGCAAACACATGATTACAGGATGGAATAATACGAAAAACAGGACGGCATGGCATATTCACGACTGTTTGTGTAAACTAAGCAGAAACCATTTCACCAAATAAGAAGAAATGCAAGCTAGACACCACATAAAAGATGCAACCAATATGACTCTGCCAAGTTAAATGTGTCCCATCATAAATGGCATTTCAACAAATTAGAAGCAGCGCATGCTATAAATCATATCAAAGATGCAACTAATATCACACTGCATATACTGAAGGTGTATCGTCATATTGATTTATGCGGCATACAGAAAAACAATAGTTTTATGTGAGGACATGCTTAATAGACAGATGTACTATGTACTAAATACAGGAAGGCATGTCACATTAACAGGTATAATGTATAAGCTAAGCAGAATAGCACATGCAGTTTAACCAGATTGGAAGAATTACAATCTAGACACCATATGCAACATGCAACCACATATCACGCTACCAAGTTAGAGCAAGCACTGCGATGCTAGTGTAGGGAAATACGGTAATCAACTTCTGAGCTACGTTCACTATCTTCATCTAGCCTTGTTGTTTCTTGAGAATCATGTCGGAGGCCGTTGCATTCTTTAAATGAGGAGTAATCCCCTTGCCTGACTGCCTCATCATAACTGATTGATGAGGGATACACAAGAACATTAGTTTGATGTAAGAACATGGTTAATACACAGATGTACTAGTATGTACCATAAACAAAAAGGCATGTCATATTCAAAGGTATAATGTGTAAGCTAAGCAAATGCAATTTAACCAAATTGGAAGCAATACAAGCTAGACATTGGTGGAGTGGTGAGCATGATCATCTAGGACCTGAGAGCCTGGTGGGAGGCGGGCTGCTTCGCCACCATCGCGGCTTTTTAGTTGGCTTCCAGGTGATGCATCTCTTTGCTGGGCTTGTCACTGGCTCGGCTAGTCCCCTGACTAGCTATTTGTCTTCTAGTGCTCACGGGATGGTGGTTCATGTAAAAAATATCTTTCCTTATCTTAATAAATACCGACTTCGGCCTTTCGAATACAAGCTAGACACCATATGGAACTTGCAACCACATATGACACCGCGAAGTTGAAGCAAGCACCTGGGATGGTGGTTCATTGCGAGCAAGGTCATCAACTCCAGAGCTACGCCACTGTCTCCATCTCACGACATCGCACCTATTATAACTTGAAACGTGTCGGCCTATCCACGCATTACCTGCTGGAGCGACTTCTCTCTTTTCTTTTTGCTTCTCCCATAGCAGCAGAGTCTGAAATACCCTTGCATAAAAACACAATAGTGAGAGTATGGGTGAAGTGTGTGCAGAACTAGTGCACTGTAAAAGTAGCAGATAGCAGGTGGCTGAAAAATAAATGATAGGATACATATGATAGCTCTACAACATTGCATGGCAAACAAAATTAGATTCTACTCCGTATGATTTTCTAATATATGAGCACAGGAAATGTAGGTACTCCTCCAGCACACCACCACATATAGTAATGTCAAGATAACAGTCGACTGAAAATAAATAGGTCAGTTGATTTTTTTAGTGAAGCATCCTATCTATAAGGAACAGGCAGATGGCCTTCGTCTACCTCCCGCCAGTCACTGTTGACGATCTTTCTCGAACCGCCAGCCACCACCGGCCCAGACCCCTGCCTCCGCCGCCCCACCCTCCCCTCGACACCACCGTCGTGCTTGGCAGCGCCCCCAGGCCATCCCTCTAATCTCGGCCGGCCTCTAGATCAGGCGCCGGTAGCTCTAGGCCCCACACGCCCCTAAGATAAACACCGAGGCGCTGCTTCCCCGGCGTAATAGGCAGACTAGCGCCTGTTACGCTGGGGAATGCTTCTGTTAATTGGGAATCAACTGACCAAGAATTGAAATTCAGGGGGGCGACGGACCTCTAGCTAAGGTGAAATAGTATATGAGGAGAAACCTTGTGCATCGCGAGTTACTAGGAACATCTAGTATCAAGAAGAAGCGGTCAACCAGTGTCTTACGTGGGATGAATACCATGCAAGCGGACACGTAAGATTTGCACGAATAAGGGAAGAGGAGTACCATTTTCGGTTGTCGGTGTGGTCCCTCCACATGTCGCATGATCTTCTTCTTTTTGCCGGAAACCGATGTTCGGAGGGTGCATGCTTGACGAACCCATGGCCAAATTGTTGACTGTGTTGCCGTGGCCGTATGTCGGCGGAGGGGAAGCAGATCCGAGGCGGCGAAGGACGGCATAGCAGGAACAACTCTGGTGCGGTGGAGGGTGGCGAAGTTGGAGCAGCAGCGTTGAGGCGCAGGACGGTGTGGTTGAATTAGCTAGGGTACGGACGGATCGGCCTTGGCTTCAACTACTAGCCGTGGAGGGCGTTGCGGTTGAGGTTGCGGTGGACGACGACGTCGGGGTATCGGCTCCGGCGTGATGGAGGAGGGCGGCGGTTGATGGGTGGAATGGGGTGGCGGACGGTGGGCGCGGGGTTTCATGGTGGTGGAGAGGTAGTTTTTGCGCCCATGAGTACGAATGGGGAATCGAGCGGGTGGGCGGGGAGGGAAACCATGTTTCGATGCAGGGACGCTTGTTTTTTTTGCTTTTTTGAATGTAAGATGGGGGCGCTTGTTTGAAATTTGGGGAAAGTACAAAATTTCCCCCTCTTGAATTTCGGACCCATCATGGTCGGGGTAGGATGGTAATCCCAGGTGTCCCAAATAGTGGGCGGAGGCGATTTTGGCAGCTGCATGTGTGCTTAGGCGGCCATTGTGTATGAATGTTTTTCGGAGGCGGTTGCATGGCGTCTAGATGAAGCTACAAACTTACCCCGGTTTAGACCTTTGGACATCGGGCCGGTAGGTTTCATGGGTCGGAGTTATTAGAAACGTAATTTCCTTGTACTACCAAACATTGGTCTCACGCGGTTTCAGGCGAGTAGAGGCTCTTTTGGCGCTTTGTTCAAAATTTTGAAACACAAGCATTCACGTTTAGAGTACTCTTGAATTTTGAGGATTGACCTAAATAGACAACGTTAAATTTGACCTTGTATGTTTGAAAACCTCATTAAATTATCCGCTTCTTTTTGAAATTTTGACACTTGAAAATCCTATAACTATGATTATTTTGGAATGGAGGAGCTAAATTAGAATGCTATTATGTACAAAATCAGAGCAAAGATTGGTGCCCCCATAATTTAGGTATGATTTACAAATGCCATGATATCAAATTCAAATAATTGAATGGACTTCATGTTGAATTCAATTTTTTGAAACCACCTTAGGTTGAATTGAAATGTATGCTAGTTCATAGGTAGCTATTTATAATGTTCATTGTGTGTATCGTATGTATAATGTGCTTTACACACACAACATGAACTATACTCACGTTTATATTCGATTGCTAAAGAGATGCATTGTCTGGAGTTCAAAATACTAACTATGTGGATCAATTGTGTCGAATAATAACATAGACATGCATAAATTCGATAGAATCTAGATGTCCGATGGATCAATGACCGTTCCTTACCTCTAATTGCAAATATCATGATCCCATCCTAATATTTGGATACAATTTATATCTTTAATCAATGTGTACAGCAGTCTTGTACGTGTAGTTTCACTCTCCATCGGTGGTCTCGACACATGCTCACACACTCTCTCCGAGGTGTCTTTCTACTTTACACATGCTCTCGATATAACCCCCCTCCCTCTCGTAACCATTTATGATTGTTTTCACTAACCTTTATCACAAGCACTCTTCCTCTCGCAAGCATACACACGCACAATCCCGTTGACCCTTTCTATATACATAGACCTGCCTACGTGTCTCCTGTACGCACATTATCTTTAGGCATGTCTCTCACGCATTGTCTCACACATCTCTTCCTAATCGTGAGTATGATTCTAGCAGAGCATTCTGAGGATGCCCTTAAAGTTAGGTTGGATGAATAGTAATATCAGAGATAAAGGGGTTACCTTAGTCCGAGAACCCAGGGTTACAAATCCTAGCCGGCTTTGTCAGTGGACATAGAGTCCTTGACAATTATGCTATCTTTGTCTTGTACGACTAGTCATCCATGGGTCTCCCTAAATGCGTCACGGGCCAACCAATGTGGCGCAGGACGGAACCAAACGAAGGGCCTCACCTCGACCCACCGAACCTCACGCGGTGACACACCCGCTGCCCCCATGTCTCGTTATCTTCTCACACCCACACATACCAACACAGACACCACACACAAAAAATGTATTCTCCTGGTGCCTCTATCCACTCCCCCCTTGCATATACACACTCAAGGGAATCTCTCGCCATGACGTCATATTCGTCTCTCTCTCTCTAGACCACTCTCATTTCTCGTGCTATCTCTCCCACGCCCCCCCCCCCACGTCGGCCCCTCTATCCATGCCTCTCGAATACGTAATACACACACATACCTCTCTAGGCCCTGCCAAATGCATCAACTACACATTCACACATGTTACATCATGTACCCCATTGATCTAAAAAGCCCTCTCTTCACGTTTATTTCGCATACAACATTCCTTTTGAATAAAGTGTGGTCAAAAAATATTTTAGAATTTCTACATATACACAATATTACAAAGTTATATGGAGGAGTATGAACTCTTGCATTGCATGGTGCCCACAATGATATTTACTCCAAGACCGTGAATTTGTATATTTTTATACTATATATAAAGGTAGTCATAATAAAGAGAAACGAAGAGCATCTCTCTCTCCATCGCCGGCCCCCCCCTCTATGCCCCTTTTAGGTACGCACACAAACTATCTCCGGGTCCTCTAAAAGTAAGCCCCAGCACATTCACGCATGTTTTATCTTTCTCTCGCGATATATACAGTGACGATAATTGTATTTGAAGCGAAATCACGATACGTACATTGGACTTCAGAATCCACTCATTACGGTCACCATTTACTTTTTGTGGTTATTATACAGTCACCGGCTCACCGTACAACTCTGTATTTGCTCAAGACACGACTAGTTGACCAGTTAAACGCTCCACGTGGCACCTCTAGTGTTGCATCACATTATCTCACTACCATCGGGCCAACTGGGCTTCAGCTTGTATCTACTCTACATCTACACTCTTATAAAATACTAGCAAGATGCCCATGCGTTGCACAGAACATCAAGATGCATTTGTATGAGTAGTTTACCTTGTGGGAGAAAAGGATGAACAAGTGAAGGCCTTATTTGCAAGTGTGGAGAGGGGTGTGGGTATCTTTTTGCAAAATCGCCATAGTTTCCTTCCTATCCGTCAGATATAGATCGGACGGCCTATATTCTTGGGATGGCAGGCACACGATTATCACCGACTATGCTTTTTATAAGAGTAGGGATAAAATACACTCTTATAAAAAACAGAGTTGCTGATGATGGTGTGCCTGCCATCCTGCAATATAGGTCGTCTAATTTATATCAGACGGACAGGAAAGAAACCATGAAAATTTTGCCTAAGATGTACCCACACACCTCTCCACATTTGCAAATAAGGCCTTCTCTCGTTCATCCTTTTCTCTCACAAGATAAACTAGTCATGCAAATGCATCTTGATGTTACGTGCAACGCAAGGGCATCTTGCTAGTAAGAATGAAAATAAACGAGAAAAAAATATTGGACGGTGGTTCGAAGTCATGACCACGGGCACAACGGACAAGGTGGCCTTGTATTGGTATGCTGAGCCGTCTGTTTTAACACACAGGAGCTGGTGTGGTGATTATACACACACGCACGCATGCACGCGAACTGCATGCACGCAACACTCACATGAACACATGCACCCATGCACGCACGCAACACACACGTACACACGCAGCCACGCACGCACGCAACACTCACACAGTACACCACACGACCAACACACACTCTCACGCTCAAGTGCTCAACCTACACGTGCATGCGCACACATCAGCCCCTCGATGCATACATACACAACCAGGTGATTCTGCCAAGACGGGGTGGAGTCTTGTCGCGCTTGCGTAAATTTGTGTTTATCTGACCTTTTCCCTATGCGAACTGACAGGTGAGACCCACAAGGAACGTGGTCAATTTAACTAGTCAACATGGTGCCATGCAGACTATTTGGCCGGTTAATAGAGTGCAATCCGATGCTGAACCGTGAGCAAGTGACCGTATAATCACCGCAAAACATATATAGTGACCGTAATCAGCTTATTCTGAAGTTCGGTGAATGTATTACGCTTTTCTCTCTGTAGGCCCTCCAAAACTACATCTCTACACATTCTCGCATGTTACATCTAACAACTATGCAATACAAAGACTACTACTACACTCTAACACAATAAATCATATGTGTTTTTAGTTTTACTAGATATCATATTGTTACTTAATTATTCAGTTTGCATACATTAAAATTGCCTTTGAAATGTATGGCCAGTATTATATACCGCGCGGGGAAAATTCCGCCCTTTCCTATTTAATCGGGTTTGTATCGATGAATCATACGAAACAGCAAAACTATAGTACTATATACAGTACAAGTGACAGTTCACTAGGCCATCGTGTCGTGTACTCCTCTGTCCTAAGAGTGAAGCGCTCGCTTTCATAAAACTTCTAGTCCATTTCGCCGACATGTGGGTCATCAAGCTACCGGGTCCACGTGCCATACTGGAATACAGTGCAGAGTAGCCGGGGTGAAGCACCCAGTCATGGCGCCGACGTAGTAATGAGCAATGAGGCGTCAAATCACAAAGTTGCACCTTTCCCGCAGTTAAGTTGGAGGGACGAAGTAATAATGCTAAAAAAAGAAGTTGGAGGGACGAATCAACCATCATTTCACTCGTTGCTGAATCCGCTTCTCCCTCATCTTCTTCAAGTTAACCATGTGTTGCTTCTGTCGTTGTTCTGCCTAATGTGGGAAGCGGATCGGCTTGGTAAAGCACTGACACATGGGACCACATGTTAGCAAACCGCTAGGACAACGTCCTCTAAAAATAAGAAACCTCCCCCGCCATCCACGCGGCAAAATCACCTCCTTTTTACTAATCTTGATTCTATAATTTTTAAGATCAATACAATTGAGATTTGTATAGATAGCACACAGGAGCAAAACCAAGTGGTACGGTTAAGGGCATCCACAATGTGTAGCCAAATGTGAAAATAGCTTTTGGCATCATGGGAACAATTGTGGACGGTGTTGCCAAAGCCAAAAGGATGGAACCGAAGCTCCCTGATTGATTGATTGATTGAAGGAATAGAAAAATGCAACGTCTCTCCTCTTTCTCTCGTGCTTGGACGCATGTACAGTATAGAGGACAGAGTCTACTCCCCTGTCCCTGGGTGTCGATTGGGAAGAGCAGCCACGGCCGCAACCAGGATTCGCTTTGATGAGTTGCAACAGGCACTTCTCTGAGCCGCCTCGTGCCCTCGCCGGCGTATCAAACCGCCTCCACGGCCTTGAGCCGCCCGTTTTTTCTGTGGCCCGACATCATGCTGACCTCATCTTCGACCCACGTTGCCGAGTCACCGCTGCCGTCATGACTCGCTCCGCCTCCGCATCATCGCCCCATCACTGAACCGCCCCGCTTGCATGCATGGTTACTATGTATGTGTGCGTGCCTGCTGGTTGCTGCTTGGCGCTAGCCACTACATGCAAGTACTACGAGGATCAAGTAATCATTCAGTTTTCAAGGAGTAAAGGATTGACTAAAGTGACGGACATTCAGTTTTCAAGTAGTACCTCATCCAGGCGAACGCCACAGTGCATGTCGTTGCCCAGCGCCTCTCAGTCGTCTCACGACGCTGTGGCCTTTCTTCGAGTCACCTGAGAGGCTATTTCTGAATATGGCTATCTCTGAATCCGGCTTGTGGGCTTGTTGGCTGCCCAACGGGGCTGGGAGAAAAATTCAAAAGTCTATTGATCTGGCTGGTTCTAAAGGTGTCACTTGATACTACGTGGAGGGCATCACATGGACAAATTGCTATCAGTATTAGTCCGGTGTCAGCACAACTGTTACATCCACCCGGAATCAATCTACGGGCACGGACACCAGGAGGCAAGGGATTATTTGCTCAGTCTGTGTTCACCCGGGCACAAACCACCGGGTGCTATCTTTTCTATATATTTTATTAGCGCATATTAATTTGTTTGAGAACAGTTATTCTGTCTTTCAATATATTTTATGCAGGACAAAGTCCACTACAAAGGTGGCGTCGTACCATGGACAGGAGGCTCGCACCGGTTTAAATGTCGTGGCGAACTCCTACTCGCGACCGACTATCATTGCCGCGCCAATTGTCGATCGCGATGGTTTACAAATGCCGCGGCCGACTATCCCGTCCACACCGGCTTACAAAGCCATGGCCGACTCATCTGTCTGTGTCACCTCTGATGTTGCCGACGTCTTTACCGTCCCTCTCTTGCGGCCTGGTCTACATCAATAGACCGGGCCGCGCCTAACTGCATGAGCTAGTTATTGAGTATGAGCAGCCACTGCTTGGGTAGCCCGGTTTTCTTTCAAATTGGAGGCAAATTATCATCAACCGACGTCTGCACTGGATGGCTCAATAAGCAGGCGCACAAGTCGCCACCACTATAGTTTGGTTAACTTCAAATAGCAGTTGGAAGGAACCATTGGCCGAGTTGCTGACACGGCTCATACAGGATCATTTATAACCCGCCGCAGTCATCTCAACCTTCTGTGGATTCACATCGTGCTATCAACACCAATGATATACAAGTTATGCCGGTTTATATCACGGTCAAACATGGAGAATCTCAAGCCAACTCCTCGAGTCACCTTTGAGACTCGGGGGCTATGATGACATAACTCAAAGAAATCTTGCCGGTTTCAAAGAAAGTTAAAAACCCCGGTGACGATGGAGGGAAAGATAACCCGGTCCCGGAGGCTACTGTCATATTAATGAAAATTTAAAGGCTGTCAGAAAATTTCCGGCTTAGAAAGTATATAACAGTTACAAAATCCCGGCTCAATTAAGAAGTTTCGGGTCATCAGAAAGGATTCCTGTTTAAAATCCGGCTAAAGGGAAGTCAGTCTCACTGAAGCTCTCAAATATCCGGTTTACAATCCGGATCAAGGGAAATCTGTTCTCTCACAAAGCTCTGAAACTTTCAAATCCGGTTTAAAAATGTCCGGTTCAAAAAGGAATTAACTTCTCGCAAGCTCGAGTTTAAAGGCCGTCAGGAAATTTCCGGCTGAAAATGAAGATTCCGGTTTAAAATCCGGTTCAAGGGAAAGATGTCTCCCACAAGGCTTTGAAGCTCTCAATATCCGGTTTAACATCCGGTTCAAGAAGGATTTATCTCTTGCAAAAAGTTAAAGGGTGCCAAAGAGGACCCGCTTCCATGATGCGCGGTTCAAACATGGGTATCATGCCTTATTGGCTTATCATATTATTGACCACTTGGGGGATTGGTCGTATCCGAACCATAGTCACACCTCTTGATCGGCTCAATGCCACAGCATCACTTGGGGGCTTTGGTCGTATCCGAACCATAGTCACACCTCTTGATCGGCTCAATGCCACAAAGCATCACTTGGGGACTTGGTCAAGTCTGAACCATAGTCACGCCTCTTGATCGGCCTAGTGCCACAGCATCACTTGGGGGATTTGGTCGAACCCGAACCATCGCTACACCTCTTGATCGGCGTAATGCCAAAGCATCATTTGGGGACCTGGCTGACTCGAACCATAGGTACGCCTTTTTGGGAGCTTGGTCGTGTCCGACCATGGTAATGCCTCTTGATCGGCTCAAAGCCTCATTTGCAATGGTTTTATCTTTGCCTTTGCTTGAATTCTGTTTTTCTTTTTTGATAAACATTTCTTTTGTTGCGTTTACAAACCGACATTATTAAACCGGTTCAACTGTCAATTACAAATTGACGGAACATGCTCAAATCTTAATACAGAGACTATCAACCCGGTCTGGCTTTGACTCAAAGTCACCAGTATTATACATGGTTAATCTGGTGTTTATGACAACCCGGCACGGTTTTATCATAAACCGGCACAATATGGAAGGAGTTATCAGTACTCAAGATTGGGGATATCACCCTTACTACAAAAAGTTGGTAAACCAATGATGTGATTCAATGTCACGGTATGATATATTCCATATTTAATTATTCTTAAGTGCAGCCTTGGTTATAAACCCGGGTTATATGTTGGGCATATGACCCGTCCGTGTAAACCGCCAGACACTTTAAACTTGTTGTATGCGTAAACAGGTTGAATAAAGCATGATTATAAATTATCCGGTGTTTATTAAACCGCCCGGCTTTAAAACGATAAGTCGCCAAAGATATGATGAGAAATTATCCGATGTTTATTAAACGGCCTGGCTTTTGGACTATAAGTCGCCAAGATATATTTGGATTACGCCATTGGAATCATGCGCTTATAAATGATTGGGTTATATTATTCAAATAGCCAAACTTGGCTGAAGATTCATTATGATATTGGATGAATAAGGTTTTCATACCGGATTATATTATCTTGAATAGCCAACATGGCTGGATTTTTATTATGGTTATTAATATTATGATTGAGGTTTTCAAAGTCGCTTTAGCGCAAGGGATATTATTTTGTCGATGAATATGATTTATTCTGCAATGGAAGGAATAGTCCCGAGTCGCTGCAGGTTTACGACCCGACACCTTGGGGCTACATTATTCAAAGTTGAGATTATATCAAATATGCAAGTCTCATGTCGCTGCGAGCATGCACCATGACATTTGGTGGCTAATGCAAAGTCTTTTTTTGCTCATCTTATTGAAGACCCGACTCATCATATCATAATGAGCCGGCCCTTGGGGGCTACCAATTGCTCCTGTCAAACCTTCAAGTATATATCAAGTTCTGGTTCAGTATTATCTTACTAAGCCGGCCCTTGGGGGCTACAAGTTATTGTTCAAATTTACATGATCATATTTATAAAGTCCCTGCTCATTATTGCATAATGACCCGCACTTGGGGGCTACATATATGGAGTATTCAGTTTTTACTAGTGACCGAGATGAGATCTCTTCAAAGTGGCAGTAATTATATGGAAACAAGTCTTAAGCCATCACTTTGTTCTGCTCAAGACTTGGGGGCTACAGGTAATATGGATATAAGGGAGAAAAATCTTCAAATTCTCAGTTCTGAGCAAACCAGATTGACCCAGTGTCTGCAACAATTATAACCCGGTGTCGGTAACAATTATGACTCGGTGCCATCAGTATTTATAAACCGGCGATTTTGGCAATGATAAACCGGCAAGTTCTACATTTTCAAACCGGCTGATATCAGTTGAATATTTGAAGACCAATATTTTTTCAAATCAGAGCATTTGAGACTGATTCCAATAGATTCTTTATTTACAAAATATCTTCTGCAAGCAAATTGGTTATGAAGCTGGTCTATTGACTCGGATTTTTTAGAAGGAGGAAATAACAAGGACTTAAGGATGATCAGATGCCGGTTTACAAGAATTCTTAACCCGGAGCATAATCTGTCAAATTTGTTCTTGTGTTTGTTGTACAGGATCAGTTTAACATGGATAAATCCAAATCAAACTGGGGGCTAATGTCGGGGATATACCCCGCGGCGTAAACCGGCCGGAAGTGTAACCCGGCCGGACTTGGCGGTTTATCTGAAGACCCCGCTGACACTTGGCGAGTTACCGGTGACCATACGACACAGCGGTTTACAAGCAACCCGCTTTGGTTATTTTGACTTCTTGGTGACCCGACGGGCGGGTCAGACGGATGACAAGGCCCAAGGCCCAAAAGGCCGGTTTATGTTAATAGTGGGCCGGTTTAAGAGGAAAGGCAAGAAGGATATTTCCCTTACAAGGAGTCAAGACCCGGAATTGTATTCGGTTTGTATTAGCGATAGATTTGTCCTAATCCTAATAGGACTCCACATGTAACCCGTCCCTTCAACTTATATAAGGAGGGGCAGGGCTCTCTAAAGAGGGACAAGCTACAAGCAAGAAGAAACAATCTTAGGGCTAGACACAAAGAGGAAAGCCAGTTTACGGCGACTCCCTCATGATGATAATGAGACCTAGCCTCAAACAGCATGTAGGGTTTTCACCGGATGATGTTTCCAGGGGCCCGAAGCTGTCTAAATCCATGTCTTGTGTTGCGTCTCTCGATTCCGCTCAACCCCTCTCAAGCTACCACATAGATGCGTTGGTCTCGCGACTAAGTCCTGACACTAAGGACATCTGCCGTGACAAATCCACGACAGTTGGCGCCCACCGTGGGGCTTGCGTACGATGGTGTTGAGTTCTTGGAGGGATCTTTTCTATCGAGGAGCTCGCGATTAATCTGATGAAGAAAAAGAATGGCTCAAGAAGATACGAAAGGATCGCACGGGGAGAACCGGCAACAGGACAGAGCCTATAATTCATTGTTTTGTGATCAAAGATCGTGATTAGCCTGGAGCTGGCATGTAGTACAAGATTAGATCAAGATCGAGAGGGATCAAGAGGATTAGGGTTGCGTTGGTTGTCGGTTGAGTCGCCGCAAGACATCGACACCGATTCGATTTTCCACTACAGTCGTTACCGCAAGCCCCATGAGACTAACAAAAATTTTATATCTATGGGCGTGGCCGTGTCCGTTCCCAGTTCTTCTTTGCTCGCAATAGCCAAAGGCAGACAACCCGTGTACGCCTAATCATCTACTTGCAGTTTACTCAAAGCAAGTCCGAAGACTACTCATGTTCTGACATCTCCAAATCAGTTTTTTAAATCTCTGTTTGCTATACGGAGAAGCAAACCTTTCAAGGGACAAAATTCCTAGGCCATCATTACCATAATTTGATCTCACACTAGGCTTTCCAAGTGGTTTTGCTCACCAATGCTTGCTCTTTGCTCCACGCCAACACAGAGGAGAGTCAATTGGCAGAACACGCGCCTGAAAGGCTGCTACGTGAGCGTGGACTAGAAGTCAACCGCTACGGCCTCGTTTCCACTTCGGGCTGCCAGCTCCAAACCGGCTTGGCGCCTGTACTGCAGCTGCCTACGAGTCGCCGAGCAACCCCGGTGCTGCGGTCGCCTTTGCTTCGACCTGTTTCCACGGCCATCTCCGTGCTGAGCCGCTCCCGTCTCTACGCCCGCAAGCCGCCGCCCCGCCTTTCCCTGCTGGGCCTCGCCTCCGTCCATGGTTGCACTGGGTGCCGTCGCACCTCGCCAAGCCGGCTGGCTGACACGGCCGCCGCAAGCACCCTCCGCCGGCTGCGTCAACGCGCCTCTGCCTCTGCGAGACGCGGTTTTCGCCTCATCCGGCCTCTTCCACCTATCGCTACGGCCTTGAGCTGCCGCTTCGCGCTGCTCCAATTTTCTGTTAACACGTCCGCCGTCATCAAAGTCGCCTTCACCGGGTCACCACGTCTGCCGCATGTCGCTGCGGTTCTAAAGCCGCCATCGGGCCCTAACCCGGCCTACGCCTTGGCCTCATAGCGCCCTCGCCCGGAGCAGGTGTTGAGCTGCCGCCGCCTCTGTGACCCGCCGAGGTGACCTCCGTCTGTATGCCCCTTCCGTAAGGGCCGCCGTACTTGTCTCCGATGCGGGCTCGCCAGGGCCCTCTGAGCCGCCGGCGCCTCTCCGCTGTCGCGACCGTGCCGCTTTAAGTCACCCTCCTTCTAGCACCAAGCCGCTCCCGCCCCACTTCTAAACCGCCATGACATCGGGTCGCCGCCTGCAACAGAAGCGCCCCCTTCCTCCACCCAGCGCAGCGCCGCTTTGCCTTAAACCGAAGCGCCTCTCCACCGTGGACTTGCAACAGTCTTTTCTGCTGACCCGCCGGCCGAAGCAGTCGCTGAGCGGTTTTGCTGAGCACCTACGCTCACGTCTGAACCGCCCAACCGCCCAACCGCCCGTATCAGGTACATGTTGAAGTCCTATTTACGCATGTGCCACACAAATCTATCTTCTTGTAGGTGAACTATTCGAAGAACAAGACCAACCGTACGAAAGTCAAATTCCAACAGACGACAGGATCTCGTAGCTATATTGCACACTGCGAGGCTCTTGTAATTACCTGCTGTTTCACTCTTTTCGCTATACCATATTATCAGATCTATATTGACTTGTTCCAAATGCAGAGGCAAACCCGCAAGGACTAAAAAGTACCTGAACCAAATGCTGTGGTAATTTTCAAGGACTGTCACACCAGCAAGAAGAAGGGCATGACTACACCGCCAAAGCTTGTTGTAAGTCCTTAATCCTCATGCCTTTTAACTACTACTTACTCTGACTTGTGCCTTGAACTGCATGGTTTGCAGCCAAGGTCTATTACTCTTTTCAATTTTATACACAATTGTCTTAGTGTATCATTGCACCTTACAAGGTTTAAAAGAGAGGAGTGATGTTCCTTTGATCTTGGCCTGTAATCTAGTTCCGTGCTGGACTTGCCCATACAATGTTACAATTGCCTGTTTATGCATTCTCAGTTGTTTTGTGATATTAATGATGTCATACTATGCTTACCGTATTATAAACTTCGTGTCTTTATCCTTAGCCCTCAATACAATGTGAAGAAATCGACAATACATTAGTGATGGTACATGGTCATATGTTTGGAATCTGGTTTTATTATGTACTTTGCAATAAAATACAACTATTTTTTTACATGGGTTCACCAGAATAAGTTCTGTATATAGACCAAAGCTATTTTGTTTGGTTTTGCTGCCTCCTTAATATCTTCATGCTACGGTACTAATGTAAAACCACAACTTTTCAAATGAGCTATGGAAAAATGGTGGAACCGCCACCTTACGAAGGTGGCGAGGCAACTATAACCACAATGTCGCCTCTTGCTGCAGTGGGTCAAGACTGTCCACTAACAGGTGCCAAAAGCACGTTCCTCAGAAATCTTTGGGTTGGTTGTTAAGGCAACCTCATCCAAACTGCCTCATGATCAAGATATGCAAGCTCAAAACAATGTTGTATCTGCGCTCCAGACACAAGTCCATTCCCTAACAGAGACCCTTTGTGAAACAAGGAGAGACATTGTTCGATGTTGTCAAGATATGCATGGTTTTCAAACCAGACTATCAGACATTTGCTATGTTGTTCAGGAGTCTAGGAGAACTGAAGGCGATGGTTATGGTGCTCCATCGGACAATACAACATGAAAACATAACAGTCAGGTCAAATGAACTGAGCTTACGAACTTACGGTGGTGCATTTATACGCTAGACGGTTAACTTTTATGCCAACCTTCCTTTTGTTTAATAGTTGTAATTTTTTTGGTGCGATACAAAATCTGTTTCTTAACATGTACCACCGGTCAAGAAAACAACAAGACATTTTGTATAGTGTAGGGTGTTCCCTATATTTGCAATCGGTGGCGAACTTTGGTGCCCAGTAATTTGTAGTTAACATGGGCCTCCTACGGGCCACAAAAACAATGGGCCTTCTAAGGGCCGTAGAAACAATGGGCCTTCTACGTGGCATAGAAACAATGGGCCTTATACGGGCCGTAGACACAATGGGCCTTCTATGGGCCGTATCATCAATGAGCCTTCTACGGGCTTATGATCGGTTGGCCAAACATGGGCCAATAACAGCCCACATTATGGCCGTAAATGGGCTAGAGTTGAAATCGTCCGTTCATGGGCCGACCATAACGGGCCGTCGTTAATCGGCCGTATTTTGATGATGCTATGAAAACGGCCCACCGTATTAACGGGCCACAAACGGGCCGACTGTAACCACGGGCTGAATTTGGCCCACAAGCAGAAAATGACAGTAATGGGCCATAAGTAAACGAATGTGGAAATGAGCCCAAGAATAAATGGGCCACGAGAAGGCCGAATGATAACATGGGCTGGAAACGGCCCAACGGAATAATGGGCCGTTAATGGGTATAAAGTGATACACTGTCCATTATGGGCCAGTTTCACCACGGGCCGTTAATGGGTATAAAGTGATACACTGTTCATTACGGGCCAGTTTTACCACGGGCCGTTAATGGGCCGAGAGTAATAAGGGCCTCATATGGGCCGAAAGACGTCATGGGCCATACATGGGCCGGAAGTTAAAACGGGCTGGAATTATATTGGATGGCCCAGATGACGCCATCGGGCCTAATTCGTTAGGGCCGTAAACGGGCCCCGGGTTAGCGGGTCGTAAATGGGCTATATGCGAACATGCCGTTAATAGGCTTGCCGTGGGCCAGCCCACCACCTTTTGACCAAGTCAAACGGGCCGGCCTTTTCACAGGAATGGGCCTCTGTTGGGCCGTGCCATGTGTCGACGTATCATAGGCGCTTTGTGTCCAATGAGTTGATGACATCTGTCCCAACGGTGAGCTGACACGTGTTTCCTCCAGCCAATGATGATTTTACACGTGGAAAATCCCCATTGGTCGGGGCTGTTAACGGGTTATCGGATCCAAAACCGGACCCCATAGATTAACGGCGTTCCGTTACGGTGGATGCCACATGTCGGTCACCCTTGACGAAAGCACTTCTGTGATGCGCGATTTATCGTCATGGAAGTGGAAACTTCCGTGATGATAATTTTGGTAATGTCATGGAACACTTCTACGGCGGCACACGTATGACTATCTTGATTCTATCATAAATTTGTCATGGATGTACATGCATGACAAAAACGCGACCTACTATGACAAACACGTATCATCACGGAAGTGTCTTTTTTTGTAGTGTTATTTTTGTGCAGAAATAAAAATTCTCGGAATGACCTGAAAATCCACGGAGACACGTTTTGGAAATAATAAAAAATACTAGCGAAAGAATCAGCATTAGGGGGCCCACACCCTGTCCACGAGGGTGCAGGGTGCGCCCACCCCCCTTGGGCGCGCCCCTGCCTTGTGGCCCCCCTGAGACTCAACCGACCTCAACTCCAACTCCATATATTCATGTTCAGGGAGAAAAAAAGCCAGAGAGAAGGATTCATCGCGTTTTACGATAGGAGCCGCAGCCAAGCCCTAATCTCTCTCGGGAGGGTTGATCCGGAGTCCGTTCAGGGCTCCGGAGAGGGGAATCCATCGCCATCGTCATCATCAACCTTCCACCATCACCAATTTCATGATGCTCACTACTGTGCGTGAGTAATCCCATCGTAGGCTTGCTGGACGGTGATGGGTTGGATGAGATTTACCATGTAATCGAGTTAGTTTTGTTAGGGTTTGATCCCTAGGATCCATTATGTTTTGAGATTGATGTTGCTATGACTTTGCTATGCTTAATGCTTGTCACTAGGGCCCGAGTGCCATGATTTCAGATCTGAACCTATTATGTTTTCATGAATATATGTGAGTTCTTGATCCTATCTTGCAAGTCAATAGTCACCTACTATGTGTTATGATCCGCAACCTCAAGTGACAATAATCGGGACCACTCGGTGATGACCGTAGTTTGAGGAGTTCATGTATTCACTAAGTGGTAATGCTTTGGTCCGGTACTCTATTAAAAGGAGGCCTTAATATCCCTTAGTTTCCAATAGGACCCTGCTGCCACGGGAGGGTAGGACAAAAGATGTCATGCAAGTTCTTTTCCATAAGCATGTATGACTATATTCGGAATAAATGCCTACATTACATTGATGAACTGGAGCTAGTTCTGTGTCACCCTATGTTATAACTATTGCATGAGGAATCACATCCAACATAATTATCCATCATTGATCCATTGCCTACGAGCTTTTCACATATTGATCTTTGCTTAGTTACTTTTCCGTTGCCACTGTTACGATTACTACAAAACTGCTATCACATTACTTTTGCCACTGCTATCAAGCATTTCCATATTACTTTGTCTGCAGATATTAAGTCTTTCATGTGTGGTTGAATTGACAACTCAACTGCTAATACTTGAGAATATTCTTTGGCTCCCCTTGTGTCGAATCAATAAATTTGGGTTGAATACTCTACCCTCGAAAACTATTGCGATCCCCTATACTTGTGGGTTATCAAGATACTGCTCCCAAACATGCAATACTCGCCTAAAGCATACAATTCTTTGTCATAGATGGGATAGTTAAGTTGAGCTCCGAAATTTTTTTCACTAAAGTATGCAATGGGTCGCTTTGCTTGCATCAAAACTCCACCAATACCATTCCCGCTAGCATCACAGTGGATCTCAAAAGTTTTGTTGAAGTTTGGCAAGGAAAGAATTGGAGCATGTGTAAGAAAATATTTGAGCTCATCAAATGCGGTAGATTGAGATGGTCCCCAAACAAAGGGTGCATTATTATTATTACTCAAAACATGCAATGGTGAAGCAATGGTGCTCAAGTCTTTCACAAGCGACGATAAAAACCGGCTAGACCAAGGAAACTACGCACTTGTTGCAAATTAGTGGGTTGTGGCCAAGTTTTAATTGCTTCAATTTTAGACTCATCAACATGAACACCCTTTGAAGACATAACAAAGCCCAACAAAAAAATCTTGTCAACACCAAAAGTGCATTTTTCATATTGGCATAAAGTTGTTATTTTCTAAGAGTTTGCAAAGTAGGCCACAACAAACACACCGATATATTGGCGAAGCACATAATGCATAACTCGCATGAAAGTATGGGGTGCTTCCAATAAACCCATAGGCATAAATAGCCAAATTTAGTTTTGAGCGGTTTTCCATTCATCACCTTCTTGTATGCGGATTTGATAATAACCACTTTTAAGATCAATTTTTGAGAAAATGATTGCGCCATTAAGCTCATCTAGCATATCATCAAGGCGTGGAATGGGATGCCTATAGCGAACGGTGATAGCTGGTCTACAATCAGAACACATGCGGAAACTACTATCTTTCTTAGGCACAAGAATGACTGGTACGGCACAAGGACTCAAGATTTCATGCACATGTCCATGGTCTATGAGATGTTGGACTTACCTTTGTATTTCTTTTGTTTCTTCGGGGTTGAAATGGTATGGAGCCTTGTTCGGAAGAGGTTCACCGGGAATGAGGTCGATCCGGTGCTCGATGCCTCGGAGTGGAGGAAGTCTGGGAGGTAGATCATCGTGGAAAACATCCGCGAATTCCTGCAACAAATAAGACAACACTAGTGGAAGGGGTTGGAAGTATTAGTCCTTGCCGCCTCATCTTTGCACACTAGGACATAATGTATGGCACTAGATGGGTTCTCACACACTTCTCTCATCTCTCTTTTTGTGACTAGGAGGACTAAGTTTTTCTCTCTCGGCGTAGAGTCACTCAATTTTGGGCTTGTGGCGCTCACTTTCTTTGTGGTGGCTCACCTGGGGATATCATTCAATTTTGGGCTTGTGGCACTCAATTTTCCTATCTTGAATTAAACTTGCACGATGTGCTCCACTTGAATGGTTCCAGAGTCGCTAAGCAATTGGACCTTGTAGGGGTGAGGATCCTTCTTCTTGACCAATTGTAGCTTGGAACATAGATCGTCACTTACAAAGTTATGGCAGCTTCCTCCGCCGATGATGGCCTTCATGAAACATCCGTTGATGCCCGCTTTGGTATGGAAGATGTGGAAACATTGATCTTCATCTTGTTGGTGTTGAAGTGTCAAGACCTTGGAGACCACGAGAGCATGAACTGAATCATTGTTGCAAAAGACTTGATCATCATCTTCTTCATTCATTTGATAGTTCATGGTGACGTGCTCGAGGTCTTCCATCTCGTCTTCCCTCATGGAATCGTACATGCCAACATCATTTGCAATCATGGTTCGCCGGTTGATGCATTGGAAGGACTTTGTGTCCATGGCCAACACATGTGAAGCACTTGAGAGAAATTTTCTTGACGGGGTCATCCGGTGGCGCCGATGATGAGGGAGTCTTGGACTTGTAGTTGTTTGCCGGAGGACGAGTCGAGGAAGGTGTCGCTTGCTTGGAACTTGACTTGTCACCGGTACTTGTTGATGCTCTAGTCGAGGTCGGAGGTGTCGTGGTCGAGGGAACTTGAGTGTAGGAGCCGTAGGTCTTGGAAGAGTGCTTGACGTACTTGAAGTCTTCTTGTACTTGTCGCTCCACCTTGGTCTCTTGATGAACTAGCTCAAGAAGGTTGGAGTAGGGTTTGAAGTATGCGATCTTCTTGATTGGATGATTGAGGCCATTCAAGAAGCATGCCATAGTTTTCTCGTCATCTTCCTTGACATTGGCTCTTATCATGGCAATCTCCATTTCTTGATAGTATTCTTCCACCGTCTTCGTGCTTTGCTTAAGGAGTTGTAACTTTTTGAAGAGATCTCACGTGTAGTGTGTAGGCATGAAGTGGGCTCTCATTACATGCTTCATTTGTGTCCAAGTTGTGATGGGTGGTTCGCCTCATTCATGGCGTCGCTCGATCACTTCTTCCCACCAAATGAGAACATAGTCTTCAAACTAGAGGGAGGCCATGGCGGTCTTCTTTTCCTCATCGTAGTTGTGCAGACGGAATATCTTGTCGAACTTCAATGCCCATGAGAGATACTCCTCGGGATCATTGCATCCGGATAACTTGGGCATGTTGAACTTGATCTTGCCGTACCGGAGTCCTTCATCATACCGGCGGTGTTGATGTTGCTCTCGGCATGGAGGAGGAGGGTTTTCAAGCACTCGTTCTGCTTGATGTTGATCTTGACATGGAGGAGGACAATGCATATGAGCTTGGTTTCGTCGTTCTTGTAGCTCTTCGCGTCGTGCGGCTTCCTCTTGTATTTCTTGGCGAAGTGCTTCTTCTTGTTCACGCACTTGGCGGTTGCGCTCAGCGACGGCTCTAGTGGACCCCCGGAGTGCGCGTTGTGCTTCAAGCGCTTGTTCTTCACGGCTCCTTTGTTCTTGTTGGATTGCATCACCGTCGGGAGGGGCTTGACGTGGCGCTCCGGTAGGGACTTGACGTGGTGCTTGTGGGGGTTGCTCTTGATGTACAACGTCTTGTTCTTGGCGTCTCGCCCTTTCACGTGATCGGACACGGTCTTGTAAACCATTGCCATGGAATGGATTTTCTTGAGCTTGGCGATCTTGAGTGTCAGTGTGACGAGGGAACGTGCTTGAGGGGGGCTCACATCCGAGGAAGAGTAGGTCAAAGAGTTTTGGCTTCAGTGTCGACTAGAGTGGCACCGTCTTGGTGAAGAGGTTGAGGAAGATGCGCGGCTCACGATCATGTTGTGGAATTCTCCATTTGTTCGGAGATCTTGGCATCGAGGTAGTCCCGATTTCTTGCTTCAGATTGACATAGGTTGGTGCCGAGTTGCTTGATGCAGTCACCCAAAGCTGCACTTTCTTGATGGAGAGCTCTTTGTGCGATGAAGCAGCGATTCTTGGTGACGAAGTCCCGTTCATCCCCTTGATCCTCGAAGAGAGGGTTCGGCGAATAAGAAGGCCTATTCATCATGTGGAAGTGGTGGTGGGTAGGAAAATGGGATAACAATACCAAAGTTACCTTTTCCAAAGATTGTGGATGTATCAAGTATGATCCCACGTGATGCTATAATTGTATAATTGGTACCGGGTTTTGTTTCTCACACCTACAAGTAGAAGGCTCATGGAGGATCTCAGTTAGGAAGTGGCACAAATAATTCAAGAAAATGTTAGTCAAGATGTTCAAAAAGTTGAAAAGATGCACAAATCGCAAGTAAGACAAATAGATTAAACCCAAGGGTATCACTAGGAACACACACACACGAAAGATAGATTGGATCCGCACAACCAAGGAATGAGCTCTAAGAGGTGGAACCACAGGAAATGCTCTTGTTGTACGGATACTAAAGAGACGCTAGCTCTATTGCTCTAATGGGCTAGATACTCTAGTGCACCAACCTAAGAGAGAAATGGGTCGTCTACTATCCCAAGTATGCTTATGTATGTATGAAACGAGTGGATGAACTAGACAAAGTGGCTCAATGCTATTGCTTACAAGCTCTTGCTTCTCCTTTTCTTTTGCTTAAAAGATTTTTTTATTAGGCCACAGTGCTTGATATGCAGTCCGGATTACGAGCTAACAAGTGTGATATTCACGGGATAGATGTAACACTAACGATGCACTAAAGCATGGCCCCGAAATACTCAACTTGCTAGTCTCGTTGGGTAAGTAATGCAAAAGAGGCTCGAGTTTATCAAGGTAAATGCAAGGTATGATGTTAGGATGTCGTCGAGGTTACCGTCCTTGCTTACGGTAGTATGATGATGAAGTGGTGATGTCGAAGTGAAGTTCGAGGCGATCATGAGAGGCAGTGATGATGAAGTCAAGTCACGTCTAAGTATCTGAAACCGCAACTCTGAAACTCAAACACTCACGGGAAGTTGTAACATCCCAAATTTTCAATTTAGAATGTTATACATAGATCATTCTTGCATATCATATTTTATTGCATTTCGTTTCGCGACCCTCGAAATCCTAAGCAACTCAAGGACCCTCGGAGAGAGTTGGGTATTTCCCGGTTCTCATATTTGATTTTTATCAAATATTGAAACGAGGATTTTGGTTTTAATTATTTTCTCTCCGAAAAATATTTCATATTAAAATATATGAGAGGAGATAATATGACTTCTCCAAAATAATTGAAATATTGGAGGAAAAATATTAAAATCAAATATTCTATTTTTGTTTTGATTTTATTTGCATTAGAAAAATTACACGTTTTCAAAATTGCATTTTAGGGCCAAGAAAATGTTCATCTCGTTCTAAATTTTATATTTAGACGGTGAAAATTTGTTTTGGCATTTTTAGATTTTTATTTCATTTTCTAGGATTTATTTTCTGTTCGGCGGAATAGTTTAAAAAAAAGAAACTTCCAAGCGCCGATTGGGCCGAAACCCAGCCGCCCATCTCCCGCCGTCTTCATGCGCGGAGACCCACGCTGTCGCCGACTCGGACCGAGTCCGAGCGGACTCCTCGGCCGCCGCCTTGCCCCCACCTCCAAGCCACCCCGCCCCACCCTTTATATCGCCGCTGAGCCCCCGCCGCCTCGGCCCGCCCCGAGCCGAGCCCGCCGCCAAGCCGCGCCGTGCCGTCGTCGCCCTAGCCGCCCGCCGCCCGAGCCCCGCCTCGTCGGAGCCTCGCCGGAGGTACCACGCCGTTTCGTCGCCGCCGTTATTTTTAAAGAAAACCGATTAGGTTTTTTTTAGAAAAACCCTAGTTCGTTTTTTTCTTTCCCGGTTCTTCTATTTAGCGGACGCCCGTCCGTACGTTCGTTTTAACGAACGGTTTTCGCTCGTTAGTTTCAGATAATGAACGCTCGTTTGTTAGCCTATTTGTCCGTCTTCTTTTTCTCGGATTTTTTTGCGATTATTTTGAGTCGCGATTTCTGATCTGATTTTTGTTTCAGTTTATCTTTTCGCTCGTTTATCGGAATCAGGTGATTCAAGCGCCTAGATCTTCGTCTCGAGACCCTCTTTCTGTTTAATCAACTTAAACAAGATTTTGGTACTGTAAAATTTGACTTTAGTTCAGATTAATTATCAGATCTTGTTTCTTTCGCCGTTTGAGTTTCGTTGCTCCGTTCGATTTGATTCTTTTTGCAAACCAGAGTTCTTAAGTTGAAAGTTTTGGTCAATTCTCTCTTATTTGAGTTTTTCCCGTGCATCTTTGCTTGATTGATTATGTATGCTACTGTTTGTTTGCGATAGAATTCCCTATCTGCGAGTATCACCCTTGCGAAGAGTGGAACGTTTTGGAGTTAAGGGGAAGTTAGCTCCGAGATTTGTAGGACCGTATCGTGTTTTGGAACGTATGGGAGAAGTTGCCTACAAGTTGGAGTTACCTGAAGGACTGTCAGGAGTTCACGATGTGTTTCACGTTTCACAGTTGAAGAAGTGTCATGCTGAGATGGCCGATATACCGTTAAGAGATACATGACCCTTGGAGGCGATTCAGTTGGACAGTGATTTGACTTATGAGGATAAACCAGTCAAGATTCTTGAGTTTGCCAGTCGAGTCACCTGCAGCAAGGTTATCAAGTTTTGCAAAGTTCAGTGGAGCCACCATACCGAGGATGAAGCCACCTGGGAACGAGAGGATGATCTTCGCAAAGACCACCCACACCTATTTTCTAGCCAACCCGAATCTCGAGGGCGAGATTCATCTTAAGGGGGTAGGTTTATAACATCCCAAATTTTCAATTTGGAATATTATACATAGATCATTCTTGCATATCATATTTTATTGCATTTCGTTTTGCGATCCTTGAAATCCTGAGCAACTCAAGGACCCTCGGAGAGAGTTGGGGATTTACCGGTTTCATATTTGATTTTTATCAAATATTGAAACGAGGATTTTGGTTTTAATTATTTTTCTCTCCGAAAAATATTTCATATTAAAATATATGAGAGGAGATAATATGACTTTTCCAAAATAATTGAAATATTGGAGGAAAAATATTAAAATCAAATATTTGATTTTTATTTGGATTTTATTAGCATTAGAAAAATTGCACGTTTTCAAAATTGCATTTTAGGGCCAAGAAAATGTTCATCTCGTTGTAAATATTTTATTTAGACGGCGAAAATTTGTTTTGGAATTTTTAGATTTTTATTCTATTTTCTAGGATTTGTTTTCTGTTCGGTGGAATTGTTAAAAAAGAAACTTTAGCGCCGTGGCGAAACCCAATGGCCGGCCCATCTCTTGCCGCCGTCTCAGCGTGGAGACCGCGCCCGCCGCCGCCGCCCGGGACCGAGTCAGGCAGAGACTCCTCGGCCGCGCCGCCTTGCCCCTCCTCCAAGCCACCTGCCGCCACCACCACAAACCTCGCTAACGCCGCGCAGCCATTGCCGCCACTGCGCCTCGCCGCCACCGCCGCTTCGCCGCGCCGCGCCGCCGTCGACCCGCCACCCCTCCGCCCGAGCCCCGCCTCACCAGAGCCTCGCCGGAGGTACCACGCCGTTTCGTCGATGTCGGTTTTTTTAAAAAAACCGATTCGTTTTTTTAGAAAAACCCTACTTCATTTTTTCTTTCCCGGTTCTTCTATTTAGCGGACGCCCGTCCATACGTTCATTTTAACGAACGGTTTTCGCTCGTTAGTTTCAGATAACGAACGCTCGTTCATTAGCCTGTTTGTCCGTTTTCTTTTTCTCAGATTTTTCCGCGATTTCTGATCCGATTTTCGTTTCAGTTTATCTTTTCGCTCGTTTATCAGAATCAGGCGATTCAAGCGCCTAGTTCTTCGTCTCGAGATCCTCTTTCTGTTTAATCAACTTAAACAAGATTTTGGTACTGTAAAATTTGACTTTAGTTCAAATTAGTAATCGTATCTTGTTTCTTTCGCCGTTTGAGTTTCGCTGTTCGCTCGATTTGATTCTTTTGCAAACGGAGTTCTTAAGTTGAACTTTCTGGTCAATTCTCTCTTATTTGAGTTTTGCCCATGCATCTTTGCTTGATTTCTTATGTATGTTATTGTTTGTTTGTGATAGAATTCCCGGAGTGCGAAGCGTGCTACTACGAGTCCCTAGGTTTCGCGGATCGTCAGCAAGGCAAGTAACACATTGATCATACTCTTTCCATACCCAGTTTTTATGCATTAGTTTCCCTCCTCAAACATTGCATGATTAGGATGTCATTAACATGTGGGTTGGGAAGTAGTTGATGAGGTAGAACCTATTGCCCGGTTATATTCAAACCTTTGGGAGTTACTTCTACGTGTTGCTTATATTGCTATGCTATGCTCGTAGACGTGGTTTGGGTGAGGCAAATCCATGACAGATGTGAGATTGTTAATTAATGGTTCAACTTAAGGTGGCAACTTAAATTTACATCTGGGTGGATTGAGGCACCTGGAGAATCCAGTGTTGTCTGTATTTTTGGAAAACCAGGGGTTCCGTGTGATTTTCCTACGGACCGCCACCCAGGCTCAAAGGGAACTGAGATGATTCATGCTAGAAACTTCCCTACGTAGCCACAAGCTATTATGGGCTCTAGCATAGTTGAGTAAGTTATGTGAAGCTCTCGAAGAGGTAGACCAGCAGGTAGTGGGTTTGTAGGTTTGGTATGGTCTGCCCGGAGTAGAGAGTTAATGTTTCTGAGAGAGTGTGTCTCGGTCATCCGTTTCTCAAACACCCTGTAGTGCGAGAAATCCAACGGAGGCGATCGAGTCTTGTGGGGAAAAGTGCGCAAACCTCTGCAGAGTGTACAATCTAATCATGGTTAGCCGTGTCCCCGGTTATGGACAATCTTGAGTATCTAGTACTTGGAGTATCTTAAGTATCTCATCACTCTTAATTAATATTGTTGGGATGTTAATCACTTTAATTGGGATTGAGTTGGAGGAACCTTCTCAATGATGTTTCAACTACCATGATAGTTAAATTAAAATCTATTCCTTTGTTGTAGGGAAAAATTTGCTTTTCGCAAAAACAATAACCAGAGAGCTTTCCACCAGCCAAATATGCATGTAGTTATAGCATTATTCTGTTCTTGCTCTACTGTGTTATATTGCGGCATATTCAGTCTTGACCCGTTTTGGCTGCAACGTATTATGTTGCAGACTTTTCAGACGAGGAGTAAGGTTCGTTAGGTCGTTGCCGTGCAGCTCAGCTATGTCGTTGGAGTTGATGGACTCACTTTATCTTCCAAGCCTTCCGTTGTTATCGTATTAGATGGCCTTAAGCCATATTTATCGTAATAAGTTCTCTTTTGAGACATTCGATGTAATAAGTGTGTGATTGCTACTTTGTTATAAATCCTTCGAGTACTGTGTGTGTCAGCATTACCAATCCAGGGATGACACTGAAGCACAGAGACTTGACCGTTTGAGGTCGGGTCGCTACAGAAGTATTGCGGAAGATCAAAAGTGGTGGTGGAAAGGCAAAATGGTGAAAAAGAGGAAGTGGTCGAACAGTTCTGTAAGGCCCGTGCACATGGGGTAAGTGAATCCCATGTGCATGGGGTCCCGATGGCCCGTGTGCACGGTGTGTTCTGTCTCGGGACAACACCTTCAGATCCATGGATTTCTGCAAATATTCGGCCAAAATCGATGGTGGGGTGGGTGGGAAATGGTGGTAAGGGGTAGATCCACTTGTAAAACACCAAATTTGTCGATTAAATCTACCAAATCTCACAAGATCTAACAAATTGCAAGAAAATTTTTGGGGCTATTTTTGGTGGGGATTTTGGAATTAGGACGAAAAACAACAAAATCAAGCTAGAAAAAATAGGGTAGGGACTCCAAGATGTGAATGAACCTTGCTCATGATACCAAGATGTTGTAGGCTGGAGCCCTAAGATAGATCTTTTCACACTTGGAGGGAAAAAAGGGATGAACAATAAGAACACAAAAGAGGAATTCACTCAAACAAAACCTAATCACACATCCACTAGAATAGAGAACACATAGATCCACAAGAATACAAGCACAATCAAAGGAAATAAGCACTAGGTAAAGTTCTTCCCACTCCTAGAAGGTGAGGTCTTGATGATAATCTTCTCTAATAGGAGGCCTTGAAATCCACAAGTGGATCCTCTCGAAAGAGGTATTGGTCTCCAAGAGGAGTGGTAGAAGGAGCAAAGCTCTCTAGATATCTCACATATACTTTGCTAACCCTAAACATAACCATAGGTACGAAATATATAGGTTAGGGGGCGAGGGGACGAAGTAGAGGCCCAAAACAGCAGCCTCGGCCGACCATCCTCACGGGCCCGTGCGCACGAGGTAAGTTGGGCCCGTGCGCACGTGCGTCCCATGTGCACGATACATGCCCGTGTGCACGGGTTATGGAGCCCGTGCACAGAGGGGTGCGCGTCTTGTTTCTAGAAGCCTCTTGGGCGGCCCGTGTGCACGGGGTCTCGGGGGCCCGTGGGGACTGGGTCGCCTGGGAGGTGCAGAACTGCTACTGCGTTGCTACTTCTCCTTCCTCGTTGCCTTGGGGGTGCTCCTCCTCTTCCTTTGGGGTTTTCATAGCTAAGAACACATATCATGTTTTGGTGAGGTAGCAACCAAATTCCTTTCATGTCCATATCTCACTACTGCAGGTTGCTGCTAACGCGACACTACGATCAGAGACCCTTCGACGAAACTGTGTGCGATGC
This sequence comes from Aegilops bicornis, assembly GCA_021605145.1. NCBI lineage: Eukaryota > Viridiplantae > Streptophyta > Magnoliopsida > Poales > Poaceae > Aegilops > Aegilops bicornis. Next base: position 347,406,265 of record CM038670.1, read on the forward strand.
CATAATCGCAAACGGTGGTGTAAAAAAACCATCAAAAAAGGTGTAAAATGTTTGCGATGGAGGATGCATCAAACATGGTTTAGATTTTAGTTGTGTGTGTGATTTAGGGCATACGGTTCAGTTCAATTAACCGTATTCGATGAGGAGGAACAAAAGAAATGGGCAGCCGGATGAAGGTGTATGCGATGTACATCATACGGTTCACTCGGATGAACTGTTTGTGATCAGGCAACACAAAAGAAACTGTCAGCCAGATGAAGGTGTGTGCGATATACGGCATCTGGTTCACTCGGATGAACTGTTTGCGTTGAGACAAGAGAACATAAATGGTTCAACTTAACAAGCGTGTGTGTTGTGCGATGGGATTTCATACAGAACAACAACACACACACACACACACACACTTACAAGGAAACTTATAAGGACATGCTTGCATAACCAAATTAAACATCCACTTACATAGGTGGCTACTACAGCCATGGCATTTGCACACAATAAAGTAAACTGTTACATGCATAATTACATAGGTGGATACTACACACATGACATTTCCACACACCAATAAAGTAAACTATATATTACATGCATGATTAACTAGCATAAGTGATCATCTGATCATCATCTACTTCTTGTGACGCTTGCTCTGCTTGTGGCTCAATCCAGGCTCGTCGATTTGGGTAAGGAGGCACTTCCTCATGTCAACGATCCGCCTGTGCATCACGTAGCATGTGTACACACTCTTGGCCACGAACCTGAGGTGAGGTTCATCCAGATGCCGCATCCAGGCCCTGTGCCAGGATAGGGGGCTTGTTCTCTGGGCATCCTGCTTCATCTTTTCGTAGTAGGGGTCGATGATGGCCGAGGCGAGTTCGACCAGGGAGTCCTTCTTCATGCTGCCCCAGACCCTGTAGTGGTCACGGATTTCGACAAGGTTCTTGCAGGCCAAGCCCGTAACACTGAGCGCTTTTACATCATAGGTGGTTTCCACCGTGGCGAATTTGTAGTTGGTGCTCTTGACACGGTCGCAAGGCTCTGTGGCCATGCAGTAGTGGTAGATGAGGACATGATGGCGCACGCTCAACTGGGCGACGGCAACCTTCTGATTTATGCCGCGACAACTGGCGGTGTACTGGAGGTCGATGTCGACCACCTTGTACTTGTCTCCAGCAAGCAACTCCTCAACGCTGTTGATGTAGTCGTCCACCACGGCCGGGTCGATGGTGTACACCACCGAGAGATCCGTCTCCCTCGCATGGGTCTCCACTCTATGCTCGCCGAACTCCATTGGAGCGCCGCCGAACATCCCCTCTCTATGTGTCGTCGTGGGTGTGCTTGTTGTGTTGTGGGGCGCGATCGAAAGGTTGAGGAGACTAAGGTTATAATGGCCGCGAGAATTAAAGGGGAAGCCGGACGACAAGAATATCGGCAGCCCTGATGGCAGTTCTAATTTGCAGCGTGTAACTCCATCGTTCCCCACATAACTGCATCGCGTGGCAATGCGCCCAGCGCAACCGCATTCATACGGGGCCCCCGACGTGATCGTGCGCACGCCCAACTATTGGCAGAGCGCGCGCGGACGGACACGAGCAGAGCACGCCGACGGACGCGAGCAGAGCACGCCAACGGACGCGAGGAGAGCGCATCGCGGCGTCTAACGGTGGGATAGACCTTCATTCAAGCCAATCAATATAAGATTGGAACGAACATGTTTGTATTGAACAAAGGGGTCGCACATGTCTGTATTGACTGGAACGAGAATGCAATAGCAAAATAAGAATTAAGGCCACGATGATGCGATCGCAGTGGTGGTTATAGGAGGCAAGAAGAAAGATGCATCCATCAACGTACGACCTCCTCCTCCTCAACTCAGTGCACCGGCCGAGCCACCGACCGGCGGCTAAGGAGCGGCGGCTTTTGTGGCATCCAAGGCTTCTAGCCGGCTGAAGAAGGCCAACGTCGTAGCGTCCTCACTGGCCTTGTAGATACCTATGTACATGATTCGCTCATACACATGGATGTGTAGGTCGACAGTTTCTTGCAGGGCGAGGCGCCTCGCGGCGAGCGGAACCTCCAGGTGGACATTCTTCGTGGCGTCGACGGTCAGTCGCAGGGCCACCAGTGCTTGAAAGAGGTTCCGACCATGGAGGCCGATTAGGGTGGAAGGCAATGAGGAGCCTGAGCGCGCGGGCTGGAGGAGTACGACGATGTGGTCTGCGAGCTTCTTGATGATGGTGAACCTATTGGTGGTGCGAACGATCATCTGGTCCAACTGAGAGACGTAGCTGGCATCGACGGCGGCCATCCACCTGCCGGTCGCCAACACCGTATGGAGACGATCCATGGTGCCATGCCGCAGGGCGGCATCATGGACCACAGCCGCTGGCTGCTCGCGCGCATCACTGCCATGGGTCTGAAGTGGGCACTTTTGCGCTTATTAGTGTAGGTGCTTAGGCAAATGCTTAGGTGCGTACGATGTGGTAGATGCATTGGAATGAAGGGGCGCCTTTATGTGAGTGCAAACTGCGTTGCATTAAAATCATGCTGGCTCTTTTCCCGGTACTCCATTACTTCTCTCATGCATTCACACAATGCTAATTGAAGGAGGATGCATCATTGGTCGTTCAACATTTCGGGAACTGCTACCCTCTCCCTCGTCTGCATTAAAGCATTATTGGGAGCTACGCCCATTGTCAAATTGAATAATCTTGCGCTTTCGCTGCAACGCTTTGAACACGCCTCCTAGCCTCCACCTATGCTTAATTACTAAATTTTAGTTGCAAAAACTAGATATTGCTAGTGATTTTTAGTTTCATATTTTGACAAATCGCAGTGTTACAAGGTTGGCAAATGGCAATGTTACTAGATCAACAAATCTCAATCTTTCTAGTTTGACAAATGGCAACATACCCAATATGACAGATGCAAATCGCACGAAATTGTTTATAAGTGGTTCACACGGGTCATCCAAAAGAACTGTTTGTGTTCAAGAGATGCACAAATCCTACTCTCAATTTGCATACGGGTGTTCTATCTGAAACCATCTTGCTTGTTCTGAGAAGCTTTGTTTTGTGAGAAGCATATACCCAAACCTGCCCCAAATGGGACAAAAAATTTACCACAGCATGTTGATGCCGCTCCATGATAGCATGCCAAGTTTCATGAATTTCAGACGAGTTTTGGATTTACTAGAATTTAAAAACTAGGTATCTCAATGTTTGCGGCTGAGTGACGGTGGCAGGGTGTTTGACATTCATTCCCATTTCTTGCATGGGACCTAAGCATGCACCCAAGGACAAAGATTTGATTTTTTCAACCAATTTATATGCACTTGAGCATGTGCATGTAGTCCAAATTTGAATTATGCACATAAATGCATTGGAAACTCACTTAATGCATAAAAATGTACAAACGAACCCCGAAAAATCACAAAAAATAAGACAACACTCCTATTATTCTATGTTGACACGATATAAAAATATGAAAGCAATAAGAGGCAATGGATATCATTTCGCCCCCAAAGTTGGGGCGTTCCCTACCGAAACCATCATGCTTGTTGTGAGAAGCTCTGGTTTGTGAGAAGCATATACCCAAACCTGCCTCAAATGGGACAGAAAATATACCATGACACGTTGATGCCGCTCCATGATAGCATGCCAAGTTTCATGAATTTCACACGAGTTTTGGATTTACTAGAATTTAAAAACCAGGTATCTCAATGTTTGCGGCCGAGTGACGGTGGCAGGGTGTTTGACATTCATTCCCATTTATTGCATGGAACATAAGCATGCACCCAAGGACAAAGATTTGATTTTTCAACCAATTTCTATGCACTGGAGCATGTGCATGTAGTTCCAATTTGAATTATGCACATAAATGCATTGAAAACTCACTTAATGCATAAAATGTCCAAATGAATCACGAAAAATCACAAAAAATAACACAACACTCCTATTGTTCTATGTTGACACGAGAAATTTTTGGAAGCAATAAGAGGCAATGGATATCGTTTAGTCCCCAAAGTTGGGGCGTTCCTCACCGAAACCATCATGCTTGTTGTGAGAAGCTCTAGTTTGTGAGAAGCATATACCCAAATCTGCCCCAAATAGGACAAAAAATTTACCACAACATGTTGATGCTGCTCCATGATAGCATGCCAAGTTTCATGAATTTCAGACTAGTTTTGGATTTACTAGAATTTAAAAACCAGGTATCTCAATGTTTGCGACCGAGTGATGATAGCAGGGTGTTTGACATTCATTCCCATTTATTGCATGGGGCCTAATCACGCACCCAAGGACAAAAGAATTGATTTTTCAACCAATTTATATGTACTGGAGCATGTGCATGTAGTTCAAATTTGGATTATGCACATAAATGCATTGAAAACTCACTTAATGCGTAAAAATGTCCAAACAAACCCCGAAAAATCACAAAAAATAACACAACACTCCTATTGTTCTATGTTGACACGAGAAAATTTTGGAAGCAATAAGAGGCAATGGATATCGTTTCGTCCCCAAAGTTGGGGCGTTCCCTACCGAAACCATCATGCTTGTTGTGAGAAGCTCTGGTTTGTGAGAAGCATATACCCAAACCTGCCCCAAATGGGACAAAAAATTTACCACACCATGTTGATGCCGCTCCATGATAGCATGCCAAGTTTCATGAATTTTAGACGAGTTTTGGATTTACCAAAATTTAAAAACCAGGTATCTCAACGCTTATGCGGCGAGTGATGATGGCGGGGTGTTTGACATTCATTCCCATTTCTTGCATGGGACCTAAGCATGCACCCAAGGAAAAAGATTTGTTTTGTCAACCAATTTATCTAACCGGAGCATGTGCATGTACTTCGAATTTGAATTATGCACATAAATGCATTGAAAACTCACTTAATGCATAAAAATGTCCAAACGAACCCCGAAAAATCACAAAAAATAACACAACACTCCTGTTGTTTTATGTTTACACGAGAAAAAAATTGAAAGCAATAAGAGGCAATGGATATTGTTTCGCACCCAAAGTTGAGTCGTTCCCTACCGAAACCATCATGCTTGTTGTGAGAAGCTCTGGTTTGTGAGAAGCATATACCCAAACCTGCCCCAAATGTGACAAACAATTTACCACGGCATATTGATGCCGCTCCATGATAGTATGTCAAGTTTCATGAATTTCAGACGAGTTTTGGATTTACTAGAATTTAAAAACCAGGTATCTCAATGTTTGCGGCCGAGTGATGGTGGCAGGGTGTTTTACATTCATTCCCATTTCTTGCATGGGACCAAAGCATGCACCCAAGGACAAATATTTGATTTTTCAACCAATTTATATGCACTGGAGCATGTGCATGTAGTTCCAATTTGAATTATGAACATAAATGCATTGAAAACTCACTTAATGCATAAAATGTCCAAACGAACCCGAAAGATCAAAAAAAATAACACAACACTCCTGTTGTTCTATGTTGACACGAGAAAAAATGTGAAAGCAATAAGAAGCAATGGATATCGTTTCGCCCCCAAAGTTGGGGCATTCCCTACCGAAACCATCATGCTTGTTGTGAGAATCTCTGGTTTGTGAGAAGCATCTACCCAAACCTGCCCCAAATGGGACAAAAAATTTACCACGGCATGTTGATGCAGCTCCATGATAGCATGCCAAGTTTCATGAATTTCAGACAAGTTTTGGATTTACTAGAATTTAAAAACTAGGTATCTCAATGTTTATGACGAGTGGCGGTGGCGAGGTGTTTGACATTCATTCCCATTTCTTGCATGGGACCTAAGCATGCACCCAAGGACAAATATTTGATTTTTCAACCAATTTATATGCACTTGAGCATGTGCATGTAGTCCAAATTTGAATTATGCAGATAAATGCATTGGAAACTCACTTAATGCATAAAAATGTACAAACGAACCCCGAAAAATCACAAAAAATAACACAACACTCCTGTTATTCTATGTTGACATGATATAAAAATATGAAAGCAATAAGAGGCAATGGATATCATTTCGCCCCCAAAGTTGGGGCGTTCCCTACCGAAACCATCATGCTTGTTGTGAGAATCTCTGGTTTGTGAGAAGCATATACACAAACCTGCCTCAAATGGGACAGAAAATATACCACGACACGTTGATGCCACTCCATGATAGCTTTCCAAGTTTCATGAATTTCACACGAGTTTTGGATTTACTAGAATTTAAAAACCAGGTATCTCAATGTTTGCGGCCGAGTGACGGTGGCAGGGTGTTTGACATTCATTCCCATTTATTGCATGGGACATAAGCATGCACCCAAGGACAAAGATTTGATTTTTCAACCAATTTCTATGCACTGGAGCATGTGCATGTAGTTCCAATTTGAATTATGCACATAAATGCATTGAAAACTCACTTAATGCATAAAAATGTCCAAATGAATCACGAAAAATCACAAAAAATAACACAACACTCCTATTGTTCTATGTTGACACGAGAAATTTTTTGGAAGCAATAAGAGGCAATGGATATCGTTTAGTCCCCAAAGTTGGGGCGTTCCTCACCGAAACCATCATGCTTGTTGTGAGAAGCTCTAGTTTGTGAGAAGCATATACCCAAATCTGCCCCAAATAGGACAAAAAATTTACCACAACATGTTGATGCTGCTCCATGATAGCATGCCAAGTTTCATGAATGTCAGACTAGTTTTGGATTTACTAGAATTTAAAAACTAGGTATCTCAATGTTTGCGACCGAGTGATGATAGCAGGGTGTTTGACATTCATTCCCATTTATTGCATGGGGCCTAATCACACACCCAAGGACAAAAGAATTGATTTTTCAACCAATTTATATGTACTGGAGCATGTGCATGTAGTTCAAATTTGGATTATGCACATAAATGCATTGAAAACTCACTTAATGCGTAAAAATGTCCAAACAAACCCGAAAAATCACAAAAAATAACACAACACTCCTATTGTTCTATGTTGACACGAGAAAATTTTGGAAGCAATAAGAGGCAATGGATATCGTTTAGGTCCCCAAAGTTGGGCGTTCCCTCACCAAACCATCATGCTTGTTGTGAGAAGCTACGGTTTGTGAGAAGCATATACCCAAACCTGCCCCAAATGGGACAAAAATTTACCACGCCATGTTGATGCCGCTCCATGATAGCATGCCAAGTTTCATGAATTTTAGACGAGTTTTGGATTTACCAAAATTTAAAAACCAGGTATCTCAACGCGTTTACGAAAGTGATGATGGCAGGGTGTTTGACATTCATTCCCATTTCTTGCATGGGACCTAAGCATGCACCCAAGGAAAAAGATTTGTTTTGTCAACCAATTTATCTGCACTGGAGCATGTGCATGTACTTCGAATTTGAATTATGCACATAAATGTATTGAAAACTCACTTAATGCATAAAAATGTCCAAACAAACCCGAAAAATCACAAAAATAACACAACACTCCTGTTGTTTTATGTTGACACGAGAAAAAAAATTGAAAGCAATAAGAGGCAATGGATATTGTTTCGCACCCAAAGTTGGGTCGTTCTCACCGAAACCATCATGCTTGTTGTGAGAAGCTCTGGTTTGTGAGAAGCATATACCCAAACCTGCCCCAAATGTGACAAACAATTTACCACGGCACATTGATGCCGCTCCGTGATAGTATGTCAAGTTTCATGAATTTCAGATGAGTTTTGGATTTACTAGAATTTAAAAACCAGGTATCTCAATGTTTGCGGCCGAGTGATGGTGGCATGGTGTTTTACATTCATTCCCATTTCTTGCATGGCACCAAAGCATGCACCCAAGGACAAATATTTGATTTTTCAACCAATTTTTATACACTGGAGCATGTGCATGTAGTTCCAATTTGAATTATGAACATAAATGCATTGAAAACTCACTTAATGCATAAAAATGTCCAAACGAACCCCGAAAGATCAAAAAAAATAATACAACACTCCTGTTGTTCTATGTTGACACGAGAAAAAATGTGAAAGCAATAAGAAGCAATGGATATCGTTTCGCCCCCAAAGTTGGGGCATTCCCTACCGAAACCATCATGCTTGTTGTCAGAATCTCTTGTTTGTGAGAAGCATCTACCCAAACCTGCCCCAAATGGGACAAAAAATTTACCACGGCATGTTGATGCCGCTCCATGATAGCATGCCAAGTTTCATGAATTTCAGACAAGTTTTGGATTTACTAGAATTTAAAAACTAGGTATCTCAATGTTTGCGGCCGAGTGACGGTGGCAGGGTGTTTGACATTCATTCCCATTTCTTGCATGGGACCTAAGCATGCACCCAAGGACAAAGATTTGATTTTTCAACCAATTTATATGCACTTGAGCATGTGCATGTAGTCCAAATTTGAATTATGCACATAAATGCATTGGAAACTCACTTAATGCTTAAAAATGTACAAACGAACCCCGAAAAATCACAAAAATAACACAACACTCCTGTTATTCTATGTTGACACGATATAAAAATATGAAAGCAATAAGAGGCAATGGATATCATTTCGCCCCCAAAGTTGGGGCGTTCCCTACCGAAACCATCATGCTTGTTGTGAGAAGCTCTGGTTTGTGAGAAGCATATACCCAAACCTGCCTCAAATGGGACAGAAAATATACCACGACACGTTGATGCCGCTCCATGATAGCATGCCAAGTTTCATGAATTTCACACGAGTTTTGGATTTACTAGAATTTAAAACCAGGTATCTCAATGTTTGCGGCCGAGTGACGGTGGCAGGGTGTTTGACATTCATTCCCATTTATTGCATGGGACATAAGCATGCACCCAAGGACAAAGATTTGATTTTTAAACCAATTTCTATGCACTGGAGCATGTGCATGTAGTTCCAATTTGAATTATGCACATAAATGCATTGAAAACTCACTTGATGCATAAAAATGTCCAAATGAATCACGAAAAATAACATAAAATAACAAACCCCTCCTATTGTTCTATGTTGACACGAGTAATTTTTGGAAGCAATAAGAGGCAATGGATATCGTTTCGTCCCCAAAGTTGGGGCGTTCCCTACGAAACCATCATGCTTGTTGTGAGAAGCTCTAGTTTGTGAGAAGCATATACCCAAATCTGCCCCAAATAGGACAAAAAATTTACCACAACATGTTGATGCTGCTCCATGATAGCATGCCAAGTTTCATGAATTTCAGACTAGTTTTGGATTTACTAGAATTAAAAAACTAGGTATCTCAATGTTTGTGACCGAGTGATGATAGCAGGGTGTTTAACATTCATTCCCATTTATTGCATGGGGCCTAATCACGCACCCAAGGACAAAAGAATTGGTTTTTCAACCAATTTATATGTACTGGAGCTTGTGCATGTAGTTCAAATTTGGATTATGCACATAAATGCATTGAAAACTCACTTAATGCATAAAAATGTCCAAACAAACACCGAAAAATCACAAAAAATAACACAACACTCCTATTGTTCTATGTTGACACGAGAAAAATTTGGAAGCAATAAGAGGCAATGGATATCGTTTCGTCCCCAAAGTTGGGGCGTTCCCTACCGAAACCATCATGCTTGTTGTGAGAAGCTCTGGTTTGTGAGAAGCATATACCCAAACCTGCCCCAAATGGGACAAACAATTTACCACGCCATGTTGATGCCGCTCCATGATAGCATGCCAAGTTTCATGAATTTTAGACGAGTTTTGGATTTACCAAAATTTAAAAACCAGGTATCTCAACGTTTGCGGCCGAGTGATGATGGCAGGGTGTTTGACATTCATTCCCATTTCTTGCATGGGACCTAAGCATGCACCCAAGGAAAAAGATTTGTTTTGTCAACCAATTTATCTGCACTGGAGCATGTGCATGTACCAATTTGAATTATGCACATAAATGTATTGAAAACTCACTTAATGCATAAAAATGTCCAAACGAACCCCGAAAAATCACAAAAAATAACACAACACTCCTGTTGTTTTATGTTGACACGAGAAAAAAATTGAAAGCAATAAGAGGCAATGGATATTGTTTCGCACCCAAAGTTGGGTCGTTCCCTACCGAAACCATCATGCTTGTTGTGAGAAGCTCTGGTTTGTGAGAAGCATATACCCAAACCTGCCCCAAATGTGACAAACAATTTACCACGGCATATTGATGCCGCTCCATGATAGTATGTCAAGTTTCATGAATTTCAGATGAGTTTTGGATTTACTAGAATTTAAAAACCAGGTATCTCAATGTTTGCGGCCGAGTGATGATGGCAGGGTGTTTTACATTCATTCCCATTTCTTGCATGGCACCAAAGCATGCACCCAAGGACAAATATTTGATTTTTCAACCAATTTATATGCACTAGAGCATGTGCATGTAGTTCCAATTTGAATTATGAACATAAATGCATTGAAAACTCACTTAATGCATAAAAATGTCCAAACGAACCCTGAAAGATCAAAAAAAATAACACAACACTCCTGTTGTTCGATGTTGACACGAGAAAAAATGTGAAAGCAATAAGAAGCAATGGATATCGTTTCGCCCCCAAAGTTGGGGCATTCCCTACCGAAACCATCATGCTTGTTGTGAGAATCTCTGGTTTGTGAGAAGCATCTACCCAACCCTGCCCCAAATGGGACAAAAAATTTACCACGGCATGTTGATGCAGCTCCATGATAGCATGCCAAGTTTCATGAATTTCAGACAAGTTTTGGATTTACTAGAATTTAAAAACTAGGTATCTCAATGTTTGCGGCCGAGTGACGGTGGCAGGGTGTTTGACATTCATTCCCATTTCTTGCATGGGACCTAAGCATGCACCCAAGGACAAAGATTTGATTTTTTCAACCAATTTATATGCACTTGAGCATGTGCATGTAGTCCAAATTTGAATTATGCACATAAATGCATTGGAAACTCACTTAATGCATAAAATGTACAAACGAACCCCGAAAAATCACAAAAAATAACACAACACTCCTGTTATTCTATGTTGACACGATATAAAAATATGAAAGCAATAAGAGGCAATGGATATCATTTCGCCCCCAAAGTTGGGGCGTTCCCTACCGAAACCATCATGCTTGTTGTGAGAAGCTCTGGTTTGTGAGAAGCATATACCCAAACCTGCCTCAAATGGGACAGAAAATATACCACGACACGTTGATGCCGCTCCATGATAGCATGCCAAGTTTCATGAATTTCACACGAGTTTTGGATTTACTAGAATTTAAAAACCAGGTATCTCAATGTTTGCGGCCGAGTGACGGTGGCAGGGTGTTTGACATTCATTCCCATTTATTGCATGGGACATAAGCATGCACCCAAGGACAAAGATTTGATTTTTCAACCAATTTCTATGCACTGGAGCATGTGCATGTAGTTCCAATTTGAATTATGCACATAAATGCCTTGAAAACTCACTTGATGCATAAAAATGTCCAAATGAATCACGAAAAATCACAAAAAATAACACAACACTCCTATTGTTCTATGTTGACACGAAATTTTTGGAAGCAATAAGAGGCAATGGATATCGTTTCGTCCCCCAAAGTTGGGGCGTTCCCTATCAAACCATCATGCTTGTTGTGAGAAGCTCTAGTTTGTGAGAAGCATATACCCAAATCTGCCCCAAATAGGAAAAAAAATTTACCACAACATGTTGATGTTGCTCCATGATAGCATGCCAAGTTTCATGAATTTCAGACTAGTTTTGGATTTACTAGAATTTAAAAACCAGGTATCTCAATGTTTGCGACCGAGTGATGATAGCAGGGTGTTTGACATTCATTCCCATTTATTGCATGGGGCCTAATCACGCACCCAAGGACAAAAGAATTGATTTTTCAACCAATTTATATGTCTTTGGAGCATGTGCATGTAGTTCAAATTTGGATTATGCACATAAATGCATTGAAAACTCACTTAATGCGTAAAAATGTCCAAACAAACCCGAAAAATCACAAAAATAACACAACACTCCTATTGTTCTATGTTGACACGAGAAAATTTTGGAAGCAATAAGAGGCAATGGATATCCTTTCGTCCCCAAAGTTGGGGCGTTCCCTACCAAAACCATCATGCTTGTTGAGAGAAGCTATGGTTTGTCAGAAGCATATAAACAAACATGCCCCAACTGGGACAAAAATTTACCACGCCATGTTGATGCCGCTCCATGATAGCATGCCAAGTTTCATGAATTTTAGACGAGTTTTGGATTTACCAAAATTTAAAAACCAGGTATCTCAACGTTTGCGGCAGTGATGATGGCAGGTGTTTGACATTCATTCCCATTTCTTGCATGGGACCTAAGCATGCACCCAAGGAAAAAGATTTGTTTTGTCAACCAATTTATCTGCCTTTGGAGCATGTGCATGTACTTAATTTGAATTATGCACATAAATGTATTGAAAACTCACTTAATGCATAAAAATGTCCAAACAGAACCCCGAAAAATCACAAAAATAACACAACACTCCTGTTGTTTTATGTTTACACGAGAAAAAAATTGAAAGCAATAAGAGGCAATGGATATTGTTTCGCACCCAAAGTTGGGTCGTTCCCTACCGAAACCATCATGCTTGTTGTGAGAAGCTCTGGTTTGTGAGAAGCATATACCCAAACCTGCCCCAAATGTGACAAACAATTTAGCACGGCATATTGATGCCGCTCCATGATAGTATGTCAAGTTTCATGAATTTCAGACGAGTTTCGGATTTACTAGAATTTAAAAACCAGGTATCTCAATGTTTGCGGCCGAGTGATGATGGCAGGGTGTTTTACATTCATTCCCATTTCTTGCATGGCACCAAAGCATGCACCCAAGGACAAATATTTGATTTTTCAAGCAATTTATATACACTAGAGCATGTGCATGTAGTTCCAATTTGAATTATGAACATAAATGCATTGAAAACTCACTTAATGCATAAAAATGTCCAAACGAACCCCGAAAGATCAAAAAAAATAACACAACACTCCTGTTGTTCTATGTTGACACGAGAAAAAATGTGAAAGCAATAAGAAGCAATGGATATCGTTTCGCCCCCAAAGTTGGGGCATTCCCTACCGAAACCATCATGCTTGTTGTGAGAATCTCTGGTTTGTGAGAAGCATCTACCCAAACCTGCCCCAAATGGGACAAAAATTTTACCACGGCATGTTGATGCCGCTCCATGATAGCATGCCAAGTTTCATGAATTTCAGACAAGTTTTGGATTTACTAGAATTTAAAAACTAGGTATCTCAATGTTTATGTCGAGTGGCGGTGGCGGTGGTGTTTGACATTCATTCCCATTTCTTGCATGGGACCTAAGCATGCACCCAAGGACAAAGATTTGATTTTTTCAACCAATTTATATGCACTTGAGCATGTGCATGTAGTCCAAATTTGAATTATGCGCATAAATGCATTGGAAACTCACTTAATGCATAAAAATGTACAAACGAACCCCGAAAAATCACAAAAAAATAACACAACACTCCTGTTATTCTATGTTGACACGATATAAAAATATGAAAGCAATAAGAGGCAATGGATATCATTTCGCCCCCAAAGTTGGGGCGTTCCCTACCGAAACCATCATGCTTGTTGTGAGAAGCTCTGGTTTGTGAGAAGCATATACCCAAACCTGCCTCAAATGGGACAGAAAATATACCACGACACGTTGATGCCGCTCCATGATAGCATGCCAAGTTTCATGAATTTCACACGAGTTTTGGATTTACTAGAATTTAAAAACCAGGTATCTCAATGTTTGCGGCCGAGTGACGGTGGCAGGGTGTTTGACATTCATTCCCATTTATTGCATGGGACATAAGTATGCACCCAAGGACAAAGATTTGATTTTTCAACCAATTTCTATGCACTGGAGCATGTGCATGTAGTTCCAATTTGAATTATGCACATAAATGCATTGAAAACTCACTTAATGCATAAAAATGTCCAAATGAATCACGAAAAATCACAAAAAATAACACAACACTCCTATTGTTCTATGTTGACACGAGAAATTTTTTGGAAGCAATAAGAGGCAATGGATATCGTTTAGTCCCCCAAAGTTGGGGCGTTCCCTACGAAAACCATCATGCTTGTTGTGAGAAGCTCTAGTTTGTGAGAAGCATATACCCAAATCTGCCCCAAATAGGACAAAAATTTACCACAACATGTTGATGCTGCTCCATGATAGCATGCCAAGTTTCATGAATTTCAGACTAGTTTTGGATTTACTAGAATTTAAAAACCAGGTATCTCAATGTTTGCGACCGAGTGATGATAGCAGGGTGTTTGACATTCATTCCCATTTATTGCATGGGGCCTAATCACGCACCCAAGGACAAAAGAATTGATTTTTCAACCAATTTAAATGCACTGGAGCATGTGCATGTAGTTCAAATTTGAATTATGCGCATAAATGCATTCAAATCTCACTTAATGCATAAAAATGTCGTATCAAACCCTGAAAAATTACAAAAAATAACACAACGCTCCTGTTGTTCTATGTTGACACGAGAAAAAAATTAAAAGCAATAAGAGGCAATGGATATCGTTTCGCCCCCAAAGTTGGGGCGTTCCATACTGAAACCATCATGCTTGTTGTAAGAAGCTCTGGTTTGTGAGAAGCATATACCCAAACCTGCCCCAAATGGGACAAAAAATTTACCACGCCATGTTGATGCCGCTCCATGATAGCATGCCAAGTTTCATGAATTTTAGACGAGTTTTGGATTTACCAAAATTTAAAAACCAGGTATCTCAACGTTTGCGGCCGAGTGATGATGGCGGTGTTTGACATTCATTCCCATTTCTTGCATGGGACCTAAGCATGCACCCAAGCAAAAAGATTTGTTTTGTCAACCAATTTATCTGCACTGGAGCATGTGCATGTACTTCGAATTTGAATTATGCACATAACTGTATTGAAAACTCACTTAATGCATAAAAATGTCCAAACGAACCTCGAAAAATCACAAAAAATAACACAACACTCCTGTTGTTTTATGTTGACACGAGAAAAAAAATTGAAAGCAATAAGAGGCAATGGATATTGTTTCGCACCCAAAGTTGGGTCGTTCCCTACCGAAACCATCATGCTTGTTGTGAGAAGCTCTGGTTTGTGAGAAGCATATACCCAAACCTGCCCCAAATGTGACAAACAATTTACGACGGCATATTGATGCCGCTCCATGATAGTATGTCAAGTTTCATGAATTTCAGACGAGTTTTGGATCAACTAGAATTTAAAAACCAGGTATCTCAATGTTTGCGGCTGAGTGATGGTGGCAGGGTGTTTTACATTCATTCCCATTTCTTGCATGGGACCAAAGCATGCACCCAAGGACAAATATTTGATTTTTCAACCAATTTATATGCACTGGAGCATGTGCATGTAGTTCCTATTTGAATTATGAACATAAATGCATTGAAAACTCACTTAATGCATAAAAATGTCCAAACGAACCCCGAAAGATAAAAAAATAACACAACACTCCTGTTGTTCTATGTTGACACGAGAAAAAATGTGAAAGCAAGAAGAAGCAATGGATATCGTTTCGCCCCCAAAGTTGGGGCATTCCCTACCAAAACCATCATGCTTGTTGTGAGAATCTCTGGTTTGTGAGAAGCGTCTACGCAAACTTGCCCCAAATGGGACAAAAAATTTACCACGGCATGTTGATGCCGCTCCATGATAGCATGCCAAGTTTCATGAATTTCAGACAAGTTTTGGATTTACTAGAATTTAAAAACTAGGTATCTCAATGTTTGCGTCGAGTGGCGGTGGCGAGTGGTGTTTGACATTCATTCCCATTTCTTGCATGGGACCTAAGCATGCACCCAAGGACAAAGATTTGATTTTTTCAACCAATTTATATGCACTTGAGCATGTGCATGTAGTCCAAATTTGAATTATGCACATAAATGCATTGGAAACTCACTTAATGCATAAAAATGTACAAACGAACCCCGAAAAATCACAAAAAATAACACAACACTCCTGTTATTCTATGTTGACACGATATAAAAATATGAAAGCAATAAGAGGCAATGGATATCATTTCGCCCCCAAAGTTGGGGCGTTCCCTACCGAAACCATCATGCTTGTTGTGAGAAGCATATACCCAAACCTGCCTCAAATGGGACAGAAAATATACCACGACACGTTGATGCCGCTCCATGATAGCATGCCAAGTTTCATGAATTTCACACGAGTTTTGGATTTACTAGAATTTAAAAACCAGGTATCTCAATGTTTGCGGCCGAGTGACGGTGGCAGGGTGTTTGACATTCATTCCCATTTATTGCATGGGACATAAGCATGCACCCAAGGACAAAGATTTTATTTTTCAACCAATTTCTATGCACTGGAGCATGTGCATGTAGTTCCAATTTGAATTATGCACATAAATGCATTGAAAACTCACTTAATGCATAAAAATGTCCAAATGAATCACGAAAAATCACAAAAAATAACACAACACTCCTATTGTTCTATGTTGACACGAGAAATTTTTTGGAAGCAATAAGAGGCAATGGATATCGTTTCGTCCCCAAAGTTGGGGCGTTCCCTACCGAAACCATCATGCTTGTTGTGAGAAGCTCTAGTTTGTGAGAAGCATATACCCAAATCTGCCCCAAATAGGACAAAAAATTTACCACAACATGTTGATGCTGCTCCATGATAGCATGCCAAGTTTCATGAATTTCAGACTAGTTTTGGATTTACTAGAATTTAAAAACCAGGTATCTCAATGTTTGCGACCGAGTGATGATAGCAGGGTGTTTGACATTCATTCCCATTTATTGCATGGGGCCTAATCACGCACCCAAGGACAAAAGAATTGATTTTTCAACCAATTTATATGTCTTTGGAGCATGTGCATGTAGATCAAATTTGGATTATGCACATAAATGCATTGAAAATTCACTTAATGCGTAAAAATGTCCAAACAAACCCCGAAAAATCACAAAAAATAACGCAAGACTCCTATTGTTCTATGTTGACACGAGAAAAATTTGGAAGCAATAAGAGGCAATGGATATCGTTTCGTCCTCAAAGTTGGGGCGTTCCCTACCGAAACCATCATGCTTGTTGTGAGAAGCTCTGGTTTGTGAGAAGCATATACCCAAACCTGCCCCAAATGGGACAAAAAATTTACCACGCCATGTTGATGCCGCTCCATGATAGCATGCCAAGTTTCATGAATTTTAGACGAGTTTTGGATTTACCAAAATTTAAAAACCAGGTATCTCAACGCGTTTGGCCGAGTGATGATGGCGGGTGTTTGACATTCATTCCCATTTCTTGCATGGGACCTAAGCATGCACCCAAGCAAAAAGATTTGTTTTGTCAACCAATTTATCTGCACTGGAGCATGTGCATGTACTTCGAATTTGAATTATGCACATAAATGTATTGAAAACTCACTTAATGCATAAAAATGTCCAAACGAACCCCGAAAAATCACAAAAAATAACACAACACTCCTGTTGTTTTATGTTGACACGAGAAAAAAATTGAAAGCAATAAGAGGCAATGGATATTGTTTCGCACCCAAAGTTGGGTCGTTCCCTACCGAAACCATCATGCTTGTTGTGAGAAGCTCTGGTTTGTGAGAAGCCTATACCCAAACCTGCCCCAAATGTGACAAATAATTTACCACAGCATATTGATGCCGCTCCATGATAGTATGTCAAGTTTCATGAATTCAGACGAGTTTTGGATTTACTAGAATTTAAAAACCAGGTATCTCAATGTTTGCGGCCGAGTGATGGTGGCAGGGTGTTTTACGTTCATTCCCATTTCTTGCATGGACCAAAGCATGCACCCAAGGACAAATATTTGATTTTTCAACCAATTTATATGCACTGGAGCATGTGCATGTAGTTCCTATTTGAATTATGAACATAAATGCATTGAAAACTCACTTAATGCATAAAAATGACCAAACGAACCCCGAAAGATAAAAAAAATAACACAACACTCCTGTTGTTCTATGTTGACACGAGAAAAAATGTGAAAGCAATAAGAAGCAATGGATATCGTTTCGCCCCCAAAGTTGGGGCATTCCCTACTGAAACCATCATGCTTGTTGTGAGAATCTCTGGTTTGTGAGAAGCATCTACGCAAACCTGCCCCAAATGGGACAAAAAATTTACCACGGCATGTTGATGCCGCTCCATGATAGCATGCCAAGTTTCATGAATTTCAGACAAGTTTTGGATTTACTAGAATTTAAAAACTAGGTATCTCAATGTTTGCGGCCGAGTGACGGTGGCAGGTTGTTTGACATTCATTCCCATTTCTTGCATGGGACCTAAGCATGCACCCAAGGACAAAGATTTGATTTTTTCAACCAATTTATATGCACTTGAGCATGTGCATGTAGTCCAAATTTGAATTATGCACATAAATGCATTGGAAACTCACTTAATGCATAAAAATGTACAAACGAACCCCGAAAAATCACAAAAAATAACACAACACTCCTGTTATTCTATGTTGACACGATATAAAAATATGAAAGCAATAAGAGGCAATGGATATCGTTTCGTCCCCAAAGTTGGGGCGTTCCCTACCGAAACCATCATGCTTGTTGTGAGAAGCTCTGGTTTGTGAGAAGCATATACCCAAACCTGCCCCAAATGGGACAAAAAATTTACCACGCCATGTTGATGCCGCTCCATGATAGCATGCCAAGTTTCATGAATTTTAGACGAGTTTTGGATTTACCAAAATTTAAAAACCAGGTATCTCAACGTTTGCGGCCGAGTGATGATGGCAGGGTGTTTGACATTCATTCCCATTTCTTGCATGGGACCTAAGCATGCACCCAAGGAAAAAGATTTGTTTTGTCAACCAATTTATCTGCACTGGAGCATGTGCATGTACTTCGAATTTGAATTATGCACATAAATGTATTGAAAACTCACTTAATGCATAAAAATGTCCAAACGAACCCCGAAAAATCACAAAAAATAACACAACACTCCTGTTGTTTTATGTTGACACGAGAAAAAATTGAAAGCAATAAGAGGCAATGGATATTGTTTCACCCAAAGTTGGGTCGTTCCTCACGAAACCATCATGCTTGTTGTGAGAAGCTCTGGTTTGTGAGAAGCATATACCCAAACCTGCCCCAAATGTGACAAACAATTTACCACGGCATATTGATGCCGCTCCATGATAGTATGTCAAGTTTCATGAATTTCAGACGAGTTTTGGATTTACTAGAATTTAAAAACCAGGTATCTCAATGTTTGCGGCTGAGTGATGGTGGCAGGGTGTTTTACATTCATTCCCATTTCTTGCATGGGACCAAAGCATGCACCCAAGGACAAATATTTGATTTTTCAACCAATTTATATGCACTGGAGCATGTGCATGTAGTTCCAATTTGAATTATGAAGCTAATGCATTGAAAACTCACTTAATGCATAAAAATGTCCAAACGAACCCCGAAAGATCAAAAAAAATAACACAACACTCCTGTTGTTCTATGTTGACACGAGAAAAAATGTGAAAGGAATAAGAAGCAATGGATATCGTTTCGCCCCCAAAGTTGGGGCATTCCCTACCGAAACCATCATGCTTGTTGTGAGAATATCTAGTTTGTGAGAAGCATCTACCCAAACCTGCCCCAAATGGGACAAAAATTTACAACGACATGTTGATGCCGCTCCATGATAGCATGCCAAGTTTCATGAATTTCAGAAGAATCTTGGATTCACTAGAATTTAAAAACCAGGTATCTCAATGTTTGCGGTCGAGTGACGATGGCAGGGTGTTTGACATTCATTCCCATTTCTTGCATGGGGCCTAAGCACGCACCCAAGGACACAAGATTTGATTTTTCAACCAATTTATATGCACCGGAGCATGTGCATGTAGTTCAAATTCGAATTCTGCACATAAATGCATTGAAAACTCACTTAATGCATACAAATGTCCAAATGAACCCCGAAAAATCACATAAAATAACACAACACTCCTGTTGTTCTATGTTGACACAAGAAAATTTTGGAAGCAATCAATGGATATCGTTTCATCCCGAAAGTTGGGGCGTTCCCTACCGAAGCTTGTTGTGAAAGCAATAAGAAGCAATGGATATCGTTTCGCCCCCAAAGTTGGGGCATTCCCTACCGAAACCATCATGCTTGTTGTGAGAAGCTCTCGTTTGTGAGAAGCATATACCCAAACCTGCCCCAAATGGGATAAAAAATTTACCACGCCATGTTGATGCCGCTCCATGATAGCATGCCAAGTTTCATGAATTTCAAACGAGTTTTGGATTTACTGGAAATTAAAAACCAGGTATCTCAATGTTTGCGGCCGAGTGACGGTGGCAGGGTGTTCGACATTCATTCCCATTTCTTGCATGTGACCTAAGCATGCACCCAAGGACAAAAGATTTGATTTTTCAACCAATTTATATGCACCGGAGCATGTGCATATAGTTCCAATTTGAATTATGCTCATAAATCCATTGAAAACTCACTTAATGCATGAAAATGTCCAAACGAACCCCGAAAAATCACAAAAAATAACAAAAACTCGTGTTGTTCTATGTTGACATGATAAAAAAATTGGAAGCAATAAGAGGCAATGGATATCATTTCGTCCCCGAAGTTCGGGCGTTCCCTACCGAAACCATCATGCTTGTTGTGAGAAGCTCTGGTTTGTGAGAAGCATATAGGCAAACCTGCCCCAAATGGGACAAAAAATTTACCATGCCATGTTGATTCCACTCCATGATGTTTCATGAATTTCAAACGAGTTTTGGATTTACTAGAATTTAAAATACAGGTATCTCAATGTTTGCGGCCGAGTGACGGTGGCAGGGTGTTTGGCATTCATTCCCATTTCTTGCATGGGACCTAAGCATGCACCCAAGGACAAAAAATTTGATTTTTCAACAAATTTATATGCACCAGAGCATGTGCATGTACTTCGAATTTGAATTATGCACATAAATGGATTGAAAACTCACTTAATGCATAAAAATGTCCAAACGAACCCCGAAAAATCACAAAAAATAACACAACACTCCTGTTGTTCTATGTTGACACGAGAAATTTTTTGAAAGCAATTATAGGAAATGGATATCGTTTCGTCTCCAGAGTTGTGGCGTTCCCTACCGAAACAATCATGCTTGTTGTGAGAAGCTCTGGTTTGTGAGAAGCATATACCCAAACCTGCCCAAATGGGACAAAAATTTTACCACGACATGTTGATGCCGCTCCATGATAGCATGCCAAGTTTCATGAGTTTCAGACGAGTTTTGGATTTACTAGAATTTAAAAACCAGGTATGCCAATGTTTGCGGCCGGGTGACGATGGCAGGGTGTTTGACATTCATTCCCATTTCTTGCATGGGGCCTAAGCACGCACCCAAGGACAAAAGATTTTATTTTTCAACCAATTTCTATGCACCGAAGCATGTGCACGTAGTTCAAATTTGAATTATGCACATAAATGCATTGAAAACTCACTTAATGCATAAAAATGTCCAAACGAACCCCGAAAAATCACAAAAAATAATACAACACTCCTGTTGTTCTATGTTGACATCAGAAAAAATTTGGAAGCAATAAGAGGCAATGGATATCGTTTCGACCCCAAAGTTGGGTCATTACCTACTCAAACCATCATGCTCGTTGTGAGAAGATATACCCAAACCCGCCCCAAATGGGACAAAAAATTTACCATGCCATGTTGATGCCGCTCCATGATAGCATGCCAAGTTTCATGAATTTCAGATGAGTTCTGCATTTACTAGAATTTAAAAACCAGGTATCTCAATGTTTGCGGCCGAAAGACGGTGGAAGGGTGTTTGACATTCATTACCATTTCTTGCATGTGACCTTAGCATGCACCCAAGGACAAAAGATTTTATTTTTCATCCAATTTATATGCACCGGAGCATGTGCATGTAGTTCAAATTTGAATTATGCACATAAATGCATTAAAAACTCACTTAATGCATAAAAATGTCCAAACGAACCCCGAAAAATACAAAAAATAACACAACACTCATGTTGTTCTCTGTTGACACGAGAAAAAATTTGGAAGCAATAAGAGGCAATGGATATCATTCCGTCCCCAAAGTTGGGGCGTTCCCTACCGAAACCATCATGCTTGTTGTGAGAAGTTGTGGTTTGTGAGAAGCATATAGCCAAACCTGCCCCAAATGGGACAATTTATTTACCACGCCATGTTGATGCCACTCCATGATACATGCCAAGTTTCATGAATTTCAGACAGGTTTTGGATTTACTAGAATTTAAAAACCAGGTATCTCAATGTTTGCGGCCGAGTGACGGTGGCAGGGTGTTTCATTCATTCCCATTTCTTGCATGGGGCCTAAGCATGCACCCAAGGACAAAAGATTTGTTTTTTCAACCAATTTATATGCACCAGAGCATGTGCATGTACTTCAAATTTGAATTATGCACATATATGCATTGTAAACTCACTTAATGCATAAAAAATGTTCAAACGAACCCCGAAAAATCACAAAAAATAACACAACACTCCTGTAGCTCTATGTTGTCATGAGAATTTTTTTGAAACAACTAGAGGCAATGGATATCGTTTCGTCTCCAAAGTTGGGGCGTTCCCTACCGAAACCATCATGCTTGTGGTGAGAAGCTCTGGTTTGTGAGAAGCATATACCCAAACCTGCCCCAAATGGGACAAAAAATTTACCACGACATGTTGATGCCGCTCCATGATTGCATGCCATGTTTTATGAATTTCAGACGAGTTTTGGATTTACTAGAATTTAAAAACCAGACATATCAATGTTTTGCCGGCAATCAACGATGCCCTGGTGTTTGACATTCATTCCCATTTCTTGCATGGGACCTAAGCATGCACCCAAGGACAAAGATTTGATTTTTCAACCAATTTATATGCACTGGAGCATGTCCATGTAGTTCAAATTTGAATTATGCACATAAATGCATTGAAAATTAACTTAATGCATAAAAATTTCCAAACGAACCTTGAATAGTTCCAATTCTTTTATGACACACATATAGTTGCATGATCACTGCAGATAAAAGGTCTAGCAATTCAAACACCGTCCATGGCCGTTGTGACCCCATTATGTAATTCAAATCAAGACGAAAAATCAAGTAGATCCCACACAGTTTATTATAACCAACCGTGTGAGATGCAGCACAAAATATCTTGGTGCACCATCGGAGTATAGTACGCATACGGCTTACGCGAGAAGGTGCGACTGCTACAGTCCACAACCCGCTCTGAATAAGGGACCGTGTCTGATGAAACTTTGCGAGCCAGTTTTTTGGCTGAAGCGGTTCAAAATTTTTGGCTTCCGCGGAAATATCTGCCTCCCCACCCCCTCCCCTTACCAAAAGCCACATTTCCCCTATTTTCGCCTTCCTTTCCAAGTTGAAACCTTCACTCCTTGCTTGCAGCGCCACCGCCTCCTCGCCGGCAACCCTCCTTCACGCTGCTCGGCCTTGCCTATCCAGGTAGGTAATCCACACCCGACTCCCATCTTCCTCCTCCTTCGACATCCCAAATGCCCCGACCGCCGGCGCGAGCGTGACACCTTCCACCCAAATCACCGACCCCTCCACCAAATAAGCGTCGGCCTGAGCCATGGTGCACGCAGTATAGCCAGGACCTCAAGGAGCATTTGGCAGCGGAGAAGCAAATCGCGGCCGCACGCGTGGATGAGGTCGCGATGGATGCCATTCGTGCCGACCCCCAGATCTTGGAGGAGCACCTCGCCGTCGAGGCCACCGTTGAAGCCTCGCGCGCCAACTCCGCGACATGGTTGGCTGCTTTAAATGACAGTGCGTGGCTTTTTCTCGAGGCCACCGTCGGTGCCTTTAACAAAGACTGTGAGGTGTTTTCTCAGTGTGCATGTGCTTACCTCATCTCGAGAGACAACGGGTTGGTGCCCGGAGAGGCTCAGGCAACTCACCACTACAGCGAGGGCACCTACGATGCAGAGGCCTCGCCCTCTTCAATATCCAAGGAGCCAATCGTCATTGATATCTCTGACAATGAGGAGTAGCTTGTCTTATTAGCTCACTATAAGGACCCATGTTCAGTTTGCTAGCTACTAGCTTTCCTTAACAAATTCTATTGAATTGTGCTATCTACTTTTACCATGCAATCTTCTGCTATAGTGTATATGTTCTATATGTCGTGCAATGTGGTGTTCAATTAACTACTTGGTTCAGTTCTGCAAATGTGATGTTCAATTTATCAGGGTGCAATATTTCCAAGTTGTTAAGCACGCTTGGTTTGGTTAACTGTCTGATCTTCTATTAGGAGTATGTTATATTGTTCAATTGGTTTTTAGTTACCTACTTGGTTAATTTATTGTGGCTTGGTTCACTTGTTGTGGTGTTTAGTTAACTGCTTGGTTCAATTCTGCAATGCGATGTTCAATTGTTGTGGCTGCATTCTGTTATTGTATACCATGTGAGGACTAAATCGAATTTGGCTGTACTAAATACATGAGAAACAAATACAATTGCTATATTTCCAAGTTGTTAAGGATGCTTGGTTTGGTTAACTGTTTGTTTTTTATTTAGGAGTATGTTATATTGTGCAATGTGGTGGTCAGTTAATGTTTGGTTCATTTGTTGTGGTGTTTAGTTAACTGCTTGGTTCAATTTTGCAATGCGATGTTCAATTGTTGTGGCTGCATTCTGTTATTGTATACCATGTGAGGAATAAATCGAATTTGGCTGTACTAAATACACGAGAAACAAATACAATTGCTAGATTTCCAAGTTGTTAAGCATGCTTTGTTTGGTTAACTATCTGATCTTCTATTAGGAGTATGTTATATTGTGCAATGTGGTGCCCAGTTAACGTTTGGTTGATTTGTTGTGGTGTTTAGTTAATTGCTTGGTTCAATTATGCAATGCGATGTTCAATTGATGTGGCTGCAATGTCTTATTATATACCACGTGAGGAATAAATCGAATTTGGCTGCACTTAATACATGAGAAACATATAAAAGTGCTATATTTCCTAGTTCTTAATCATGCTTGGTTTGGATAAATGGGTTTTCCATGTGGCTTGAATTAATCTGATGAATCTGGAATGTGCTTATTTTTCATCAACATATTTTACTGATAGCATGCGAACCCTTACTTAACCTGATGACTAACTACCTTATATGTGTTGCAGGAAAACAATGGGAAGCACTGAGGTTTACAAGATGGTACTAACTATTATACCTTGCCTTTTTGTATTCATTTGCCCCATTTCCAATATAGAGGAGATATTTATGCACATCCTTGTTTTCAGGCTTCACTGATGATTACCTCTCAAACAACCTCTGTAGTTAGGAGGCGAGGAAAGTTTTCATACAACACCCACGGTTCAATATTGAAGTGTTCTTGAAGAGGTTGAAGGATGGACGGTCAATCATCCACAGGCACTGGCTAAAGTTGCAAAGACCTTCAACAAGAATGAAGGCTCAATATTCGCCTTCTGCTTCAGCTGTTTTCCAGATGAGATGCATGTGAAACTTACTGCTGGTGCAGTTGTCTAATGGGGTGGCTGAGTGCTGAAGCTATATCATGTTGTACTACGATGTATTTCAATTATGAAATCTTGCTTCCTTAATATGGAAATGGAATATATTATGTGCTTAATATGAATTTCAATTAGATTAGTAAATGCATTATTAATAATAGAGCAATTAGCCAGCTAATTGGCCAATTAGCTTGCTAATTGGGTTTTCCTATTGCAAACGGTTAATGAGAAAACAACGTGGGCGATGACCTCAAGCAACGCACACAGTTTCTAGGAATAAACCGTGTTGGATCAATGAACAATCACACATGACATTCTCTTGAAAACTGTTTGTGTTACGCCACCTTGCGCAACGTTTTCCTTGGAGTGACTGTGTAGGATGTATATACGAATGGAAATGTTTAGCGTTGACTGACTGTGTGGGCTGTACTTATGACCAGAAATGATTTCGCCGGTATAATTGTATTTTTAGCACTATTGTACGTATTTCTGTATTTGAGTGCTTGCCGGTCGCACACGACCTCATTTTGCCGAGCATATGTGCCAGGAAGGCATATCCCCGACGGTTTCTAGGTCGTGTGGGAAGGACCCCCCTATCGCCCACACTCACTTGGCGATGGTTCCGAATGCCGTGTCAGAAAGGGGTTAAAACCGTTTGTTTAGGACTGACGCATAACAGTGTCTATCGCAAGTAAGAGTGAGTTCACCTTGTTTCCGATAGCGCGTGCTCGAGCTCTTGTCATTGGTCCACGTGGTGCTTGATGCATTGGTGTAGAGTCCATGGGGATGATGGAAGGACGCTCCATGTCATGAGGGCAAGGTACTTACTCGTCCCTGGCGACCCATTTCCTTTTCTTTAGCACCCCTGGCAGTGCGCCTACAATGCTCGTTGCCAGAGCCTTCCTCTCATGACCGGTTTCGGGAGGGGATCTCATAGCCTTGGCATCGGCATCCAACCCTAGGGGTCACCCCTTGCATCACCCTCTGACGCACCCGGCCCGGAAACCGTCGCCCTGGGGCTCCTCGCACCCCTCGATACTTCGAGCGATCTGGGCGCGGCTTCAGGCAGGGCGGTGCTGTCAGCGCCCACGGGCCCGGGATAACTTGGTTGCCGGTCTGCTGGAGCGTGCGGCCGTTGCCTCCTGCTGCTTCTACCGAGGACCCGTCGTCCCCGTTGTTCTCTGGCTCGGGGGCTGCCAGGAAGGGATTGTTATAGGGCTCCTCTTGGCCCTGCCAGCAAACGCCACCTTGTTCCAGTAGTTATACAGGTGGAGCCCTGCCTCGGGAGGCTCGCCCGCCTCCTCGCTGGTCAGGATGTGGAGTACTCCGCTAAGCACTTCGGGCGACAGGCGACTGATCAAGACATCAATACCATTATTACACCCACAACCCCTACTACTATACATACTAGACAAATTACGAGAGCTCGCGCACGCCAATTAAATTTACCAGGTACTTTTGTTTCTTGGTAATGATTCTAATGTTCATGAGAATATGATGCTGCATAAATTGGATACATTTGTCTTGCTTATAAATGAACGGCCTAGCTTGGACAAGAAGAATCAATATCGGAGCAAGATCAAGCATGAAGATGAATGCGTAGGCATGGCTAACAAAGAACGGAGTTACAAGTGATGATTTTAGGAATTATAAGCCACCATAATGAGAGCATGAAGCCTTGGACAAAATATACAAGATGTAACTTCATAGATTTCGTCTAGAAGCTATTATAGGTTCTGCGTCACCTTATTATTGGGCCAGACCAATGTAATTTCGAAATACTTGAGTATATGCTGTTTTTGGAGTCCATATGTGTGGGGAAACAAGAGTTAGGGTTGGTTTCGGGCCCCTCGTCCAAGGTCCACGAAATTGCCCCCTCTTCCTCCATATATACAGCCCTTAGGGCACCATTTATACTTTGGGTTTTGTTTAGATTAAAGTTCGCCATAGCAGCAACTTCGCGTACTTTGTTTGGTTTCAACGATGAGACCAAGACGTCACTGAACCCCACCTTGATCAATAAAGCTTTCATCTTATATTCATAATATCCAGATTGCAATCTAGTTTCTTGCTTGTTCTTTGTTTGCTTGCAGGAAATAGACCTTCGTGGTAAGGTTGACCGTGCTCTGGCATGGTCAATAACCTCTCGGAGTTGGTTTAGCGATTGCTAAGGCGCGATGTCCTCACACATTCTTAGTCGGATCATCAAAGTCTACTCGTCAAAAATGATAATCACCTTCTCATCCAAAGACGGGACACCTTTGCCTCTATTCAGTGGTATCAGATTTCCAGGTTGTTCGGTGATATTTTCCAATTTTTCATAGTTTAGATCGAGTCTGTTCCTCATACCTACAGTCCATGAAAAAAATCCAAAAAAATAGGGTTAGTTCATCATATATGAACCACTCTGAGCCTTTGCACAATCTTTTTAGGGTTTTTGCTTTGTTGAATTTGCGGTTCCATCATCGTGTCGAGTGCTAGCCCTAATGTCTAGTCTTTTAGAGTTTCGAGTTCTGGTCACAAGTTGCCACGCCACCGCTATACCATCATCATCGCCCCTACAATATACCACCACCGCTTAGCTGCCACATCTCTGAGTCCATATACCACCACCGATCCGAGTTCATATACCACCACCGATCCGAGTCCATATATCACCTCCCCGCCGAGTCCATATACCACCACCATACGAGTCCATATACCACCACCGCTCCGATCCATATACCACCACCAATCCGAGTTCTATTCATACTAGGTTTGTTTTCGAGATCCATCTATTTTTTGATTCGTGTTTCCTTGCCTGAGTTGGTTTTGGAAAAAATAGGCCAAAATATCGGCAAGTGAAAATATTTTTTCCCTATCCTGTTTTTAGGCTTTTCTGAGTCTTTTGAAACACATGCCATCATATTGATTTTTTACCGCACTTTTTGGTCGTCGCTGCCCTAATTTCCAAAAAAACAAAATAGTCAAAAAAATCGTTCCTATCATGTTATTTTGACTTGGGAAGAGTTTTGGGACACTCGTCGTTATAATGATTTTCGGCAAAAAAAAGGAGCGCAAAAAGAAAAAGAAAATCAGTATGTGCTTTTCCCTTGTTTCCAAACAGCACCATGATTTTGCTAGTGTTCTAGGATCACGTCTCTAGCACGGTCTAGCCTAGGACCAGCACAGTACCATATCTGAATTGATTATTGCTAACATTTTTGCTAACATTATTGAATTGATTATTGCTGACATTTTTGCTACCATATCATAAGCCTTCCCAGCACCACATACATCCACATCGTGCGTTTGACGCCACATGGCAATCACTCTGTCCAAGCTTTGAGAGTTTTGACTATAATGGTTGCCGATCACCACCTGCTGATGGGTAAGAACTGGTAAGAATTTGAGATTTGCTTGAGGGATTTGTGACACCCCACCACCATCATTTTCTAGTAGTCTGTAGGATCATATTCTTGTGCGTTTTCTATTGTTGCTAACCATTGCAGGACCACAAGCCGACGAGATTAACTGGGAGAACATGACGAAGAAGGAGGTTCATGATAAATTTCAGCAAATGTTGGGTCAACAGGTGGAAGATGTTATGACCATCATTGGAAAGGCACTGGAGAGGATTGATGACATTGAGAAGGCAATTGACACCAAGTTGGACGCCAAGTTCGATGACTTATTCGTGTGTCTACCACAACCACCACCCGCATCTGCTGCACCAATGCAACAACATCAACAACCACCACTTCACGATCCACCGGGGCGAGTGCAGCGTGTTCCTCTTGAGCCAGGACAAACTTCTGGTGCTGTTGCTACTGTTGTTAATGCTTCTATAGCTCCTGCTGCTTCTGTAGTGGAGGAGGACTATTACGAGGATGAGGTTGATCAAAATCATAACTACGTGCAGCCACCAGCACCACCACCACCAGGTCGTCCTCATGCATATAATGACAACAGTAGGGCTGCTGCACCACCACCTCAGGTACGAGATCATGACCATCTTCCTAATTTGAAATTGAATATTCCGCCATATGAGGGTAGATATGTTCCTGATATATATATCTTACTTGGGAGTGAGAAACTGAACAACGTTTTACATGTTTACAATATCCCGAGGAGAGACGTGTTGCTGTTGTTGTTTGTGCTTTCACTAGCTTTGCATGTGTATGGTAGTCTGAACATGGTAGATTATATCCTATTCCAGCTACTTGGGCTGCTTCGAAAACTACCATCCGTACTCGTCGGGTTCCACCATATTATCAACATGAATTACTTCAAAAATTGTAGCCTTTAAGACAAGGAAAAATTATGTACAAGAATATTACCGGGAATTACAAACTCGCATGATTAAATGTGGTACTGTTGAGGATAATGAAGCTACGCTTGCAAATTTTATAGGTCGATTAAATAGAGAGATTAAGACCATTCTATAGTATGAGTATAATAATATCACTCATTTATTCTATCTTGCTTGCAAAGTTGAACGTGAACTACAGGATCGACAAGCATTGGCGCGAGCTAATTTTTCTACAGGTCGATCTTTATCATGGACACCACGTACATCCTCTACTTCCATACGTCCAACTGCAGCTCCAGTGACTTCAGCCGCCAATTCCAACCGAGATACAAGAAAACAGGCGCCACCACCACCATCTGCCAGGAGCACACCTTATGGTCCCGCACATATCTCTTCTTCATCCATGGCATCAACAGGGCAAACAGATGAGGTTATATGCCATCATTGCAAGGGTGGAGGTCACTATGCGAACAAATGTCCATCTCCACGTGTGATGATTGTTACTGAGGATGGTGGGTATGAGTCCGCTAGTGACTATGATGAGGAGATTTTGGCTCTTATTGCAAGTGAAGAACACGTTGAAGAGGATTCTGAACATGAGACGCAATGCATGGCTGCTGAAGATGCTGATAGGTATGAGAGTTTATTTGCTCAACGTGTTTTGGCTGTGCAGGTAACACCAGCTGAGCAAAATCAGAGGCATAATTTTTTCCATAGAAAGGGAGTTGTGAAGGAACGTTCTGTCCGCGTCATCATTGATGGAGGGAGTTGCAACAACTTGGCTAGCATGGAGATGGTGGAGAAGCTGTCTCTCACCACAAGACCACATCCGCATACTTACTACATCCAATGGTTCAACAACAGCGGCAAGGTTAAGGTAACACGTACTGTTTGTGTGCATTTTAGTATTGCTACATATGCTGATTATGTTGGTTGTGATGTGTTACTCTTGCAAACATGTTCTTATTACTTGGTAGACCATGGCAATTTGATAAAAAGTCTGTATACCATGGTAGAAACAATCAGTATACTCTTCTTCATAAGGATAAACATATTACTTTCCTTCCCATGTCTCCTGATTCCTTTTAGAAAGATGATATTAATAGAGCTAGTAAAGCAAAATAGGAGGAAAATAAGAGTGAAAATCAGATTGTGGCGAAAGAATTTGAGCAACAAATAAAGCCTAATAATAAACCATCATCTAGTGTTGCTTCTGAAATTAAATTGAAAAGTGGATGTATACTTGCCACCAAATCTGATATTGACTATCTAGATTTCAGCAAATCGGTTTGCTATGCTTTTTTGTGCAAAGAGGAATTATTTTCATTCGAGGACGTGCCTCCCTCTTTTCCTCCTGCCGTCACTGACATTTCACATGAGTTCACTCACGTCTTTCCACAAGACGTGCTACCGGGATTACCACATATTCGAGGGATTGAGCATCAGATGACCTAATTCCCGGTGCTTCACTACCAAACCATGCGCCATACCGTACCAATCCAGAGGAGACGAAGGAGATTATGTGTCAAGTACAGGAGCTTCTCGACAAAGGTTATATACGCAAATCTCTTAGTCCTTGTATTGTTGCTATTATACTAGTGCCCAAAAAGGATGGTACATCACATATGTGTGTTGATTGTAGAGGCATTAATAATATTACTATTTGTTATCGTCATCCTATTCCTAGGCTAGATGATATGTTGTATTAATTGAGTGGCTCTACAATATTCTCCAAAGTTGATTTGCATAGTGGATACCATCAAATTCGTATGAAATTGGGAGATGAATGGAAAACAACATCTAAAACTAAGTTTGGATTATGTGAGTGGTTACTCATGCCTTTTGGGTTAACTAATGAACCTAGTACTTTTATGAGACTAATGAACAAACTTTTACGTGCTTTCATTGGACGATTTGTGGTGGTCTATTTTGTTGATATACTAATTTATAGCAGATCTTTGGAAGAACATTTGGAACATTTACGTGCTATTTTTATTGCTCTACGTGATGCACTTTTGTTTGGTAACCTTGGGAAGTGCACCTTTTGCACCAACCTAGTATCTTTTCTTGGCTATGTTGTTACTCCATAGGGAATTGAAGTTGGTAAAGCCGAGACTGAAGCTATTGAGAGTTGGTCGCAGCCCAAAATGGTCACACAAGTGAGGAGTATTCTTGGACTCACTGGTTTCTATAGGCACTTTGTGAGAGATTTCAGCACCATTGCTGCACCTCTCAATGAGCTTACAAAGAAGGATGTGCCTTTTGTTTGGGGTACCACACGGGAAGAAGCCTTCATGGTATTGAAAGATAAGTTGACACATGCTCCTTTACTCCAACTTCCTGATTTTAATAAGACTTTTGAGGTTGAATGTGATGCTAGTGAAATTGGATTAGGAGGTGTGTTATTACAAGATGGCAAACCTGTTACATACCTTTATGAAAAATTGAGTGGGCTTAGTCTGAACTATTCTACTTATGATAAAGAATAATATGCTCTTGTTCAGACCTTAGAAATATGGCAACATTATTTATGGCCCAAAGAATTTGTTATACATTCTAATCATCAATCTTTGAAACACGTTATAAGTCAAGCAAAACTGAACCATAGACATGCTAAATGGGTTGAATTCATTGAGACTTTCCCTTATGTCACTAAGCACAAGAAGGGTAAAGAAAATTTTATTGTTGATGCATTGTCTCGTCGTTATACCATGCTTTCACAACTTGAGTTTAAAATATTTGGTTTGGAGACCTTCAAAGATCAATATGTGCATGACGCTGATTTTAAAGATGTAATGCAGAATTGTAAAGAAGGAAGAACATGGAACAAGTTCATCCTTAAGGATGTATTTATGTTCCGTGCTAACAAGCTATGCATTCCAGCTAGCTCCGTCCATCTTTTGTTGTTGCAGGAGGCGCATGGAGGAGGATTAATGGGACACTTTGGTGTGAAGAAGACGGAGGATGTACTAGCTACACATTTATTTTGGCCAAGGATGAGACGGGATGTTGAGCGTTTTGTTGGTCGCTGCACTACATATCAAAAAGCTAAGTCACGACTCAATCCTCATGGTTTATATATGCCTTTGCCTGTACCTAGTGTTCCATGGGAGGATATATCTATGGACTTTGTTTTAGGTTTACCTCGAACAAAGAAGGGGAGGGATAGCATATTAGTTGTCATGGATAGATTTTCGAAAATTGCACACTTTATACCATGTCATAAAAGCGATGATGCTCCCAATGTTGCTGACTTATTCTTTCATGAAACTATTCGCTTGCATGGT
This sequence comes from Aegilops bicornis, assembly GCA_021605145.1. Taxonomy (NCBI): domain Eukaryota; kingdom Viridiplantae; phylum Streptophyta; class Magnoliopsida; order Poales; family Poaceae; genus Aegilops; species Aegilops bicornis. The sequence continues at coordinate 347,439,358 of CM038670.1, forward strand.
GTGCTAAATACCATTATTTCAGATCGTGATACTAAGTTTCTTAGCCACTTTTGGAGATGTTTATGGGCTAAGTTGGGGACTAAACTGCTATATAGTACTACTTGTCACCCCCAAACTATTGGACAAACTAAAGTAGTCAATAGAACTTTGTCTACTATGCTTAGGGTTGTTTTGAAGAATAACAAGAAAATGTGGGAAGAATGCTTGCCTCATATTGAATTTTCTTATAATCGTTCGCTGCATTCTACTACTAAGATGTGCCCTTTTGAGATTGTGTATGGTTTTCTTCCTCATGCACCTATTGATTTGTTGCCTCTTGCATCTTCGGAGAAGTTTAATTTTGATGCTAAACAATGTGTTGAATTGATCTTAAAAATGCATGAGTTAACTAAGGAGAACAATGAGCGTATAACTGCTAAATATAAACTTGCTGGAGATAAGGGTAGAAAGCATGTTGTGTTTGCAGCTGGAGATCTTTTTGGTTACATTTTTGTAAGGATAGATTTCCTGATTTGCGCAAATAAAAGATAATGCCACGTGCTAATGGTCCTTTTGAGGTGTTAGATAAAATAAATGATAATGCATTTAACTTGACCTGCCTACATATTTTGGGGTTAGTCCCACTTTTAGCATTGCAGATTTAAAGCCTTATTTGGGTGAGGAAGATGAGCTTCCATCGATGATGACCTCATTTAAAGAAGGGGGGATGATGAGGACATCAATACAGTTGTTACATCAATAGCCCATGCTGCTATACATATTGGACCAATTTCTAGAGCTCGCGCACGCCAATTAAATTACAGGGTACTTTCGTTTCTTGGTAATGATTCTAATGTTCATGAGAATATGATGCTGCCTAAATTGGATACATTTGTCTTGCTTTCAAATGAAGGGCCTAGCTTGGACAAGAAGGATGCAAGATCAAGGATGAAAATGATGGCATCCGCAAGGGTAACAAGAACGGAGTTACAAGTGATGATTTCTAGACATTGAAGCCACCATAATGAGAGCATAAAGCCTTGGATGAAATATACAAGATGTTACTTCATAAACTTCATCAAAAAGCTATTATATGTGATGTGTCACCTTATTATTGGGCCAAACCCATGTAATTTGGAAATACTTGATTATAAGCTGTTATTAGAGTCCATATGTGTGGGGAAACAAGAGTTAGGGTTGGTTTCAGACCCCTCCCCCAAGGGCTACGAAATTCCCCCCTCTTCCTCCGTATATACAGCCCTTAGGGCTCCGTTTAGACTTTGGGTTTTGTTTGGATTAAAGTTCACCATAGCTGCAAGTTGTGTACTTCGTTTGTGTTCAACGACCAGGCCAAGACGTCGCAGAACCCCACCTTGATCAATAAAGCTTTCATCTTATATTCACAGTATCCAGATTGCGATCTTAGTTTCTTGCTTGTTCTTCGTTTGCTTGCAGGAAATAGACCTTCGTGCTCAGGTTGATCATGCTCCGGCGTGGTCAATAACCTCTCGGAGTTGGTTTAGCGATTACTAAGGCGCGATGTCCTCGCATGTTTGTAGTTGGATCGTCAAAGTCTACTCCTCCAAAACGATAATCACTTTCTCATCGAAAGACAGGACACCTTTGCCTCTATCAGCGACCCTGAAAGAGCCGCATTGGAGCTTCCGACAAGTGAAAGCCCACATTGGGCGGGAGTGGTGCTGAAGGGGGGGAATTTGTCGGTGGAGGAACCCACTCACGACTGTAACCACTGGTACCCCTGCTGCCCTTAGATCAGCCAGTCTTATCCACATCCATGACAACTTTGGATCATCAAGCTTTTCGTGCTCCCATCCAGAGCTATGCATAGCCGAGGATGACGGGATTAGCAGCAGAGGGCTAAACTGAGCCACGTCCACGTACACCAATTGCCGCCTGAAGTCCTCCGCCTCGTGGTTACGATCCATGTTGATGCCCTCGCCCGCTGTCACGTCCATGATGCAAAGCGAGATGCATCCGAAGTGGTCATTGGCTATGGTCAGTCGGAGGTAGAAGAAATGATGGAGCAATGCCACCGAGGGGGCATGCCCACGAAGGCCTCGCACAGGAGGGAAAAGGTTGAGAGAAGAAGAACGAAATTCGTATCAAAGTGTAGCGCATCAATCTGATTATCCGAGAGCATGGCGTTCAAGAAAGTCTAAGAATGGTGGTAGCAAGCCGGAAAAGAGCGTGGGAAGGTGAATAGCAATAGTGGTGGCATCCAGCTTAGCAACGGGGTGCGAGGCCGGCTAGATTCGTGTCGCCCCCACTCATTGGAAGTGGACGCGGTCATTGGGAGGACCTTGTCAAGCCCTCGGCATTGAGGACCGTGGACCTGCCCAGGGCAGGTTACCAAGGCCGCCTCCCCGTCCATCACTGTCGTCACCCTAGTTCTCCATGCCTAGGGGCGCCATGGCGACGAAGTGAAACCAAGAGTGATGGAGATCCGGTGAAAGAGGATAGCCTTGCACGGGAAGGAAGGCGTAGGAGGACGGGTGCATGCAGGAAGGCAATGATGGCCGCGCGGCCCTCTCGTCCGGCTTTATGTCAGCCCTGGCAATTACCGAGGTGTCGTGGGAAGTGGGGACATCCCACGCCCCATCATGCGCCACGCATGAAGCCTGGCCCATAGGCGGTTGGGGCCCATGCCATTTGGGCCCCCTAGCAAGCGCAGTCGTGGGCGCCACGGGCCCAAGGGCTATTGTTGGGCCCCTGGGACTGGGGGTACCCAATCCCATCTGCCTACGGCCTAGTGCGCGACACATGTCCTGGGACCAGCGGATGGCCCACGAGCGAATGTCGCAAGCAAGACCCTCACGAGGCCCTCATCTCGTGAGGTACACCTCGGTAGGCACCCCTGGCAGATTGGAGGCACCACCAGGAGTCTCACGAGGCCCTCTCAAGAGGCTGCCTCCTGAGGCAGTCAAGAGCAGCTCAGTAGCCGCGCGGCCCAGTGCCTTCACCGAGCCGACCGACGCGTGATGGATAGAAGCTTTGTAGGTGAAGACCGCCTTTAGTCAGGATAGACTGCGCCCCTATCCCCCTTCTAACTGGCCGTTGTGGCAACGCTTGCCGCCATGTATGTTCGGCGGAAGAGGACCAAAGGCGGGATATAAAAGGAGGACATGGTGCTACCGTAGAGGGGTTTGACCATTCTAGCCCTCAAGCACTTGTACTCCCGTCTTCCCCGTAAGAGCAATCCACAAACCAAGGAGGAGTAGGGTGTTACACGGCAAGGTGGCCCGAACCTGGGTAACTGCTGTGTCCCTAGCCACTCCTGCTCGCTCACGCTCGCCATAGCATTATCGTGGTTAGCTGAAGGAAAGAGTAGGGACTCAAGAGCAAGCGCACCCAACAGTATGAACCTCTTGGCTCCCCGGAGCCCCGATTATGATAAGTTTGGTATTTTTCTCTTCTATCTAGAATTTATGGAGAGAAGAATTTGTTGTATGTGTTATTTATAAATGCTTTCAAAATTATTTCCAGCTTGACTTAGCTTGTTTTGTGAAGAGCAGGAGTATTCCATCACTCCCTTGGAGAAAGGCAAGCCACACCCTCCATTAGCATGATTGCAATGCAATGCCATGGTTTTATATAATAAAACTTGTTTAATTTGAATTAGCTAAAAATGATTTATTCATGGTGATTCTTGGAGTACTATTGGATTTGCTACTATCATGATTATGTTTGGATTGAATATATCTAGTATCTTGCACGATTGATATTGCCATGGTCATTTTGGAATATTAGATCTGTAGTTATGTTTCATTATGATCATATTGGATATTATATGCTTCTTGGAGTATTGTTGGGTTTACTACTACCTTACCGATGGATGGATTACATATGGAAAGTATATTACAATCTTGGTATTGCTATTGGATTTATAGGATGTATTGCTAAAAAAATCATATTTAGTATTTTACCTATGGAGTTGATAATGATGATTTGGCTATATTATTTTGGATAATTGGAAGGATATTGCTATGACTTGGATCACAGTTTGATATATGATATTGGAGTAATAGTTATGACAAACCTATATCTTGGGGATAAATTCTGTCATTTTGTTGATCGAGTGCCACCGAATCGAACTCGCCAGTACCGCCACATTTTCCTGGATTGGGAGGCCTTAATCCAGTCTATTGTCATGCCTCTTGCCGGTACCTCCAATGAGGGAATGTTATGTGTGCGCGCTATTCTAATCAAGTAGGCGGCAATAACCTTGTGAGCCCGAGTTGTATGGATCTAGAGTCCCCGTTTGGGACAGATTTAGTCATGAGGTGGTAGTTTAGTTTGGCCACGACAATGGCAGATGTCATGCGGTGACATCAGGGACACCCATGGCCCGAGCCAGACGGGTGTGTGTCGGAGTGGCCGGGAGAGTCATGCAATAGATTGATTTTGTTGGGACACAGCTGGTCCACCCAAATGGGAGCATGTACTAAAGTACGAGGCCACGAGTTTCATAGTGTCGGTACAGTGCGCTAACTCTGCATAGTGTAAGATCTATCCGGATAGCCACGTCCTTGGTTATGGACACACTTCATAGTAGGTCACATGGTTCGATGAACACTTACGATTACGGAATGACATATATTTATATGTGAGCAAGTAACTTTTTGGCAGGAAACTGGAGATAACCTTGGAATGATCTTGAGGATGATTATTGGATGATTATGTGATCACGTGGTGATCATGTGGATATATGGATCAGGAGGTGATTAGGGGTATTTATTGCTTGGCTGGATAGCCAAGAGTGAGATAGTCCATGTGACCGTAAATGATGGTTCATTATGGCTAGTTCGCCCCCATCATGATTGTGATTTACCTTCACCATCTAGTAGATATTCATAACTTAAGCAGTTAGTTCTATGTTATTTGTTTTGCCTTGATGCCTCTGGTTTTTGTGAGATTGTGAATAAATTAAAAGTACTCACCTTGTATGTCATGCCAAATCGTAGGTGAAGCTAGGATTGATTTCTTGTCGAGGATCACGAATTTGTGAGTTAGGTCGTGTCCTAGCCAGTGTCCCTGAGGAGTGGAGTCCATCACCGTCTATGATGCTCCGCTGCTGCGAGTTGGTCCGCTGCTAGCATAGACTTACCCTAGCAGGCATAGTGTTGCCATACCCTTGTAATCTTTGTAATATCAAAACCCTTGTATTCCTCATTATTTGTAATAAAGGGTTGTGTCGGTGTCAAAACCGGCGGATCTCGGGTAGGGGGTCCCGAACTGTGCGTCTAGGCGGATGGTAATAGGAGACAAGGGACACGATGTTTTTACCCAGGTTCGGGCCCTCTCAATGGAGGTAATACCCTACTCCGCTTGATTAATATTGATGATATGGGTAGTACAAGAGTAGATCTACCACGAGATCAAGGAGGCTAAACCTAGAAGCTAGCCTATGGTATGATTGTTGTTGTATATCTATCGACTAGCCTGGCCTCGGTTTATATAATGCACCAGAGGCCTAGGATAACAAGAGTCCTAGCCGAATACGCCGGTGGGGGAGGAGTCCTTGCCTTGATCGCCAAGTCTTGTGGAATCTTCCTTGTTTGCGGCAACTGTCCGGACTGGCCCATGAGTATACGGCCATGGGGATCCTCGGCCCAATCCAACTGATCGGGAGATGACATGGTGAGTACCCCCTAGTCCAGGACACCGTCAGTAGCCCCCTGAACCGGTCCTCAGGTTTAGGGACGCTCCTCGATTCGTTCTTCATCTTCAGTCGTCGGTCTTGAAAACTGGTTCAACAAATCTTCTCATCTTCGATCTTGAGGATCACCGAAATGCATTCGACGAATTTACACGTCGGGTATCCGAGGAGCCCCTTTAAGTTTCCGGCCTTTATAACGTATCTCTCTGCGTACCTTTCTTCTGTTAAACAGTAATATAACATATCTCTCTGCGTACCTTTGTTTATAAAACCGTATGGCCAGATTGCCTTGTTTGTCGTAAATCTTTGCCCTCATAAAGGCTTTATAAAGTAGGACAAACACTCCTCGACATCTTGCCGAGGAGGTTGAAGCCGATGGTCGGTCAACAAAGTTTTGTACAATGCGGATCCGAGCATTAATGACATAAAGTACTTGGATACATTGAGTCATTACACATAATTTGTGATTTTACTATGGATATTGATCCTTAATATGGCCACCCGTGCCCACATTAAGGCTCGGGGGCTATCAGTGTCAAAACCGGCGGATCTCGGGTAGGGGGTCCCGAACTGTGCGTCTAGGCGGATGGTAACAGGAGACAAGGGACACGATGTTTTTACCCAGGTTCGGGCCCTCTCGATGCAGGTAATACCCTACTCCTGCTTGATTAATATTGATGATATGGGTAGTACAAGAGTGGATCTACCACGAGATCGGAGAGGCTAAACCCTAGAAGCTAGCCTATGGTATGATTGTTGTTCGTCCTACGGACTAAAAACCCTCCGGTTTATATAGACACCGGATAGGGTTAGGGTTACACAGAGTCGGTTACAATGGTAGGAGATCTACATATCCGTGTCGGATTTCGGGTTCCCGCAGACACTTAAGGTTCGAACTCTGGGGTGCGCGCGGAGATCCAACCCTCCACCGTCTCGTACCTCACCGAATCGCAGGAACCTAAACTACTAGAAAGAACAGCACAAGAGACGCAAGATTTATACTAGTTCGGGCCATCGTTGTGTTGTAATACCCTACTCTAGTTTGTGGTGTGGTGGATTGCCTGCAGGGGGCGATGAAGAACACTACAGGGAAGAACAGCCTCGCGAGGGTCTGTTCTTGGTGGGTGTGATGAACTGCTAAGTGGTGTCCCATCGCTCTAGCTTGAGGATCGGGTCTCTCTCTCTCTGGATGCCGATCGTCTTGATCTCTCCGTCTCTCTCCGGATTCCAAATGTCAGATCTCCTTCCTATCCGATCGTCCGCTACTCTGAGTGTGGCTACTCCGATTTATAGGTGAAGGCCATGGGCCTCTTCCCAAATATTGAGCGGGAAGGGCGCCAACAATTGGCCATTTTGAAGGGGAACAGCGGGTACACTTATCCTGACTAAAGTTGGTCCTCGCGTGCCAAAGGCTCTGGTGATGACGCTGCTTGGGCTCCACGATGACTCCTTCCGGCCGTTGGGGCTGGTCTTGGTCTTGTTGCACCGAAGCGGATGCCTTTGCTTGATGCTCTCGCATGCGCTTGCTCCTTTGCACCAAAGAGGAAAGGAGGACGGCTGGGCCGGGCGCCCGACCGGGTGCCCTTGGTCGTCATGGCTTACGTCATGGGCACCTCACGAGGTACCACCTTGAACTCTCCGCCTCCTCATGAGCCAGCTGACGAGGCCGTGCACGAGAAGCTCCTTGTCATCCGCCCCGCGAGGCTTGGCCCCTCGCGAGGGTCTTGAGCTTGTGTTGATGAAGATGGGCTGTCCTGGGCCTCCTTTGAGCCACGACGCAGGCCGCAGGCAGGCAAGTCTGGGGACCCCCGTTCCCAGAACGCCGACAGTAGGCCCCGGGCCCACGGCGCGCCTGAACTTGGCCGGGCAGAGAGGCGAAAGGGCAAGTGCGAAGCGTCGCGGGCCCTAACAACCTGCGGCCTTGGGCGACGCGTGGCGGTCGATTGGACGTGGGCGGCACTATTCCCCCACGCGTGCTTATTTCGTGCCTTGCTAGGCGGACACGCTGCTGCACACATCCGTTCCCCTCTCTGCTGCTTGTGCGCTCCAGTCCTTCCCCCTCTCGAACTCCAGCTTCCATTTCCAATCCAATCTCGAATCTCCCCCTCCCCCTTTCAATTGCCATGGCTCCGACGAAGAAGGGGAAAGGGAAGAAACATGTGCCTCCGCCTCGCTCGCTGCCGCCGGTGGCCTCCGCTGTCGACCCGTCGATTATACTCAATCTAGAGGGCTTGGGCAAGGTTAGTTCGGCTCTGGCCACCTCCGTCAACGAATGCGGGAGGACGACGGCTTGGCCCGCGTCCCACTTCTCCATCGACAGGATAGTCACCGAGGTCCGGTATTTCGGCCGACGCCTGTGGCGGGGTGGTTCCCCTTCTCGATTTCTTCAATGCCGTGCTTTCCCACTATCAGATCCACATGATGCATCTGGGTCCTGAGTCCATTACTCTCCTCTCGGTCTTCGCCTTCGTCTGCGAAGCAATGATGGGCATCCTTCCCTCGGTTGCCTTGCTGCGCCACTTCTTCTCTCTGCGCCTTGTCGACCCCACTCAATGCTCGGCGTGCGTGAGCTTCGTCGCCGCGCCCGAGACAGCGGCCTCAGGGATTGACTTCAGCTTGCCTCCGCCCGCGGCTGAGTTCCGCGAGAGGTGGCTGTACGTGGATGTGGGGGTGCCCAGCCCCCTGCTATCGGAGCCAACCTCGCCTGCTGTCCCCAATTCAGGTTGGGGCCAGGAGACGCTTTCAAGCCCTCGGCTCATCTTTGTCTGGGCGCCGCTGCTCCTCGAGGTCGCTTGGTCAGAATAAATAGCGCCCAAGGTGGTGAAGGAGTTCTGATGCGCCGCATTGCTCCTCTCCAACGCCATTCCCACGGATGTGGGCCTTGGTGAACTGGCGATCGTATGAGGCTCTAGGAAGAAGACACGGCGCTGGCGCTCTGAAAGTGCTCCTGGTCTGTTGGCGACCCTAACCCGGTGGCATCCGGCATGAAGGGGCCTGCTGTACCTCTGCCGGAACAGGGGTGATTTGGTGAACCAGATGCCTATCTTCGATGAATGGGGGTTGCGCCCCGCTGGTCTCCAGGGGCCTCCCGAGAATCCGGTGACAGTGAGAGCCCTTCCAGTCGGCCAAGGCGGCTCCTCCTCGAGTGGCGGAGCAGGGAGGCACGAGCTGCCAGAAGCCGAAGGGACCCCCGCCGGGGTGACAGCGCCGGGCGATGCTCATGAGGGGGCAGCTCCTGAGGCTCATGCCGCCGCGGCAGAGGGCGGCAGGCTGCCGCCCGCAGTGCTTGCGGATGGAGCCCCCGAGGCCCCTGCTGGTTCTCTTGGTGAGGCGATCAGCAGCGCGCGTCAGGCGGACGCCCTTGACGCAGGTTGCCTTGATGCTCCTCCCTCGCCGCAGGCTAACCCCTATGCTCAAATCTTTGGTCGCTTCCGCGTGAACTTTGAGGCCCTCCGGAAGAGAAGGGAGGCCCTGGGCGATGATTACCCTTGTCGCCTGCTGAAGCGCAGGAAGTGCCGCTCTTGATGAGTAAGCCTTCTCCTTCTCCAGCTCTGATTCTTACGCTTCTTGTCTTGATCCTTGCCTGCAGTCCCTTCTGCCGAGCTCACGGAGACGGGTGAGGAGCCGTCCTCCCGGCTTCGCCCCTTCCAGTCCTCGAGTGCTCCAAGCGGTGGAGCCCTTGTGGGGAGGGCGACCGGGAGGTGAGCCGTCCGTGGCGCGTCGTGGCCTGCGGCGCCTCGCGATCCTTCCTCGCGAGCCTTCCCGTGGCATAGCTAGCTGCGTGGGCTTCTCGCCTGGTCGTGGACGGCGATTGGGTGGCGCTTCCTGCGCCCCTCATGCAGGGATGGGCTGGCTCCGGTAGGGCTTGGCGCGCGCCCGGCCGTCAGAGGTGCGCCCCAGCCCCCTGCCGGAGGAGTGTTGACTCATGGCTCTGGCGCCACTTTGGGCGGTTGATGGTGTGGAGGACGGGCGAAGCGCCGGGAGCGCCGCGCGCCGCCAAGGATTTCTTGAAGGGCGGCCGACGCGGTGAGCCTTCTCGGTGAAGAGCTTGTTGACGAAGACGCGCCTTTGAGGCCGAGGGCTGCGCCGGGCAGAGAGGGCGCGAGCTGGAGGGCGCTGCCGCCCTTGCGCGCCGCCAGCGCGATCTTGATGATGAAGAGGCCAAGGCGTCGCTGGCAGCCTCTCGGGAGGCCTGTTCTCGGGCCGTCGAGGAGGCCGGGCAGCTAACAGGCGACGGAGGAGCGGGCACGGGAACTCCTGGCCCGGTGTCACTCGTTGGAGGAGCAAGTGGAGCTGCGCGAGGCAGCCCTTGCATCGATGAAGGTGGCCTCCGGCGACTCGGGCGGAGCTCGAGCGTGAGGAGGCGCCGACGCTTGAAGCCGCCAACGAGCGCTTGTAATCTGGCGCTTGGAGACGAGGGAGCGCTTGGCGGCGGGCAGAGGATGAGGTCGCAACGGGAAGCTCGCGCGTCTGGAGGAGGTCGGACGCCGAGTGGTGGCGGCGCGCTCGAACCTCGGCCTTGAGTTTGAGGAGCGGTTGGGGTTGATCAAGGCCGAGGCCGAGGGCAGGACTGCTGCCTTGAGGGCCAAATCGAGGAGGCGACGCGGCAGGCCGATGCTCTTGGGCCGCCCTCGAGGTGGCACAGAGGAGTCCACCACCTCTCGGTGCCGAGGCGCTCCTTCTTCGCCAACGTGGTGGAGGAGGCCGAGGCGTCCGCGCGAGTCACGCGGACGAGATGCGTCGTGGCGAATCCTGGAACATGAGCATGGTCCCATGCTCGCCACGCTCCGGGAAAGAGCTAACGCAGCCTTGGATAATATCTGCGAGGCGGCAGTAGGCGCGCCGCATGCGGTTAACTACGCTGGCAACCTTCAGTTCTTCACTGACGTGGTGGCGTGGCTGGAGGCGCGGTCGGTCAGGGCCAACAGGTTGGTGGAGGAGAGGAGCCACGCGCTGCTCGGGCGCGCCTTCTCTCGTGTATTCAACCATCTCCGGGACATGGACCCCCACTTCGATTTTGACGCAACCATCGCCCGATTCCCTCAGCCGTCCGTGGCGACTGGGCGCCGGGTGGAAGACAACGTGGATGCCCTCGTCCGGCCTTCGCCGCATTGAGCACGGCGGCGTGGTCGTGGCCGCCGATGAGGGCGGCGTGGTGAACGGCCCAGACGCCGCCGACGATCACGCAGACAGCGACGGCGAGGCCAGCGACGCCAGCAGCGGCTCGGGAGGTGCTCCTGAGGATGCATTGGGGGATTTATCCGACTGATCATGTATTTCCTTGTTCCATTACCCTGCATGAATAGAACTCAGGTTTTGGCCTAATGGAGGTGAGAGCATTTTGGGAGGGGGAGCCCCTCATGTAAAACTTGTGTCCTTCGTATTAGCAGGTGTTACATCGCCCATACGCCCGCGCCAAGTGGTTGACTAAGCGACGTGCTAGTTGGATGGTTTACCTTTGTTTCGTACGAGCCCCGAGATAGCCTGTGGGAGGCTGAGGCGATCTGAGTGTCTATTGATCGAATCCGTAGGACCTGCAGTAAAAACCCTCCGGAGAGGATGCGGCGGCGATAGGCTGGGCTGCGCACAAGCGTGGCCTGGCCCGGCTCACGAGGGCCTTGCGAGGGGAGGCAGCTAAGGCGGAGTTGTAACCGAAACGCGAGAGATTTGCTCGAACGAGACTAAGCACCCCTTCCCCGAACACACGCAAATCTCAAATTCGAACCCAACTTAAGTCCAGCTGGGGAAAGCGACAATCAAATGGAAAGGCGAAGAAAGCAAAAGAAAAGCCGCGTCCGGCACGTAGTCTAGTCTTGGACGTCTTCTCACCAGCGCGTGTACAACCCCAGTCATTATTACGTGAGAGTGTCACGGGGCGGCGAGCTTCACAGGCACTGGGCCTTCTTCACAGGTACCGTCCTTGCTTCATATCGCCAGACGAGGGCCCCGCCTTGTGCCACACTCTAGTGCCATCAACAACGACCGAAAACCCGGACGCCGCCGATGGGGTAGAGCGGTCGCCAGCGGTTCCCACGACGACCACGGGTCCTCCGCCAGGGGCAGGCCCTGAGGCACCTCCCCGGCAGAGGGCCTACCTCCTGAGAACGCCTTGCTCCGAACGCCGCGGTGGTGATGTCGGATCTCTGCCCCTCTCCGGCAGCCCCCTGCGCCCCCCTCCCGAGGGGTAGGAGACTGCGGGAGCGGGGCAGCCGCTCGTCATGGCGGCCTGTACCTCCTGCGACCTATGGTTAGTGTATGTTTGCTCTTGAGGAAGTAGCGGTTCCCGATAATCGTCGCCCCCGGCGTGACCCGGTGGGACCGTCTCGAGGCTCTGAAAGAGCTCGGCCTGGCGCCTCATCCCCAAGCTCGGTGAGGAGCGAGCCTTGTTCTCCCTCATGCGGGTGCCCTTGGTCCATCATGTGGGCACGTATTCTTCTGGCGCCCGTCATCCCGAAGGCCACGCCCGTAGTCTTGGCGTGCCATGCTGCTCTGCTTGATGCGCCCACCGTGGGGTGGTGGCGCGGCGGTCCACCAGGGCCATGAGTTACGTCGAGTCCTTCTTCTCCGCGGGCCGGGGGCGGGGGCAACCCCGCCGCCGGCCCGGCGCTGACAGCTTCGCCGGTGTTGGAGTAGCTTTGGAGCCCGCGGGCGCGCGTGGAGCCCCCGTGCGGGCCGCCCTCGGCCTGAGATGGAAGCTGGGTGCAGAAGTGGTGAGCCGCCAAGGCGGCGAAGCCCAGGAGCTCCGCCACTCGCTCCAAAGAAGACGTCGCGGCCGCTCTACAAAGAGCCTCAAGATCAGAAGCAGCCTCGGCCACTGTGAGTGCGGCCCTCGAGTTCGCCTGCTCCCGACGGGTGTTCGGTGATGTGGTGGCGGTATGGTTGGAGGCTCTTGCCGCCGACCGCGCCTGCCCCGGTGTGAGAGCCGTCGAAGCCTATCCGCGTCGCCCGCGGCCCGCAGCGCCCTGCGGACCGCGAGCTGCCTGGGGCATGGAGTCGCCCGAGGCGAGCGGCTCTGCGTGGGCGGGCCACGCCGCCCAAGGATATGGGTTGCCCGCTTGGTCGCCGGACATGGTGATGATGATGCGATGGGACACGAGGTGGCAGAAGGCTGATTCCGGCACACCCCTACCTGGCGCGCCAAATGTCGGATTTCGGGTTCCGGCAGACCCTTAAGGTTCGAACTCTAGGGTGCGCGCGGAGATCCAACCCTGCACCGTCTCGTACCTCGCCGAATCGTAGGGACCTAAACTACTAGAAAGAACAGCACAAGAGACGCAAGATTTATACTAGTTCGGGCCACCGTTGTGGTGTAATACCCTACTCTAGTTTGTGGTGTGGTGGATTGCCTCTGGGGCTGATGAAGAACACTACAGGGAAGAACAGCCTCGCGAGGGTCTGTTCTTGGTGGGTGTGATGAACTGCTAAGTGGTGTCCCGTCGCTCTAGCTTGAGGATCGGGTCTCTCTCTCTCTCTCTGGATGCCGATCGTCTTGATCTCTCCGTCTCTCTCCGGATTCCAAATGCCGGATCTCCTTCCTATCCGATCATCCTCTACTCTGAGTGTGGCTACTCCTATTTATAGGTGAAGGCCATGGGCCTCTTCCCAAATATTGAGCGGGAAGGGTGCCAACAATTGGCCATTTTGAAGGGGAACAGCGGGTACACTTATCCTGACTAAAGTTGGTCCTCGCCTGCCAAAGGCTCTGGTGATGACGCCTTTGCTTGGGCTCCACGATGACTTCCTTCCGGCCGTTGGGGCTGGTCTTGGTCTTGTTGCACGAAGCGGATGCCTTTGCTTGATGCTCTCGCTGGGCTTGCTCCCTTTGCACCAAAGAGGAAAGGAGGACGCTGCAGCTGGCGCCCGTTCGGCGCCCTTGGTCGTCATGGCTTACGTCATGGGCACCTCGCGAGGTACCCTGCCTTGAACTCTCCGCCTCCTCATGAGCCATCTGACGAGGCCGTGCTCGAGGAAGCTCCTTGTCGCCCCGCCTCATGAGGCTTTGGCCCCTCGCGAGGGTCTTGAGCTCGTGTTGATGAAGATGGGCTGTCCTGGGCCTCCTTTGAGCCATGCCGCAGGCCGCAGGCAGGCAAGTCTGGGGACCCTCGTTCCCAGAACGCCGACAATCCGTATCGCCAAGCTTGCCTTCCACGCCAAGGAAAGTCCCATCCGGAAACGGGACAAAGTCTTCAATCTTGTATCTTCATAGTCTTGGAGTCCGGCCGTGATGATAGTTCGGCTATCCGGACACCCCCTAGTCCAGGACTCCCTCAGTAGCCCCTGAACCAGGCTTCAATGACGACTAGTCCGACGCGCATATTGTCTTCGGCATTGCAAGGCGGGTTCCTCCTCCGAATACTTCATAGAAGGTTTTGAACACCAGGATAGTGTCCGCTCGCAAAACAAGTTCCACATACCACCGTGAGAGAGAATAACCTTTGCACAGATCTGGCGACGTATTCAGCGGGGTGACATCACACCACGGCCAGGCCTTTATATGAATCGTTTTACTGCTCCACCTTAGCGGCGTTTAGCGAGGCGGTTTCCTTGGCACGTCTTATCAAAGCATAGATCATGCCCCCTTATTCCGGATTCTCATCAATACGGACGAGGTAACCCATCCGCGCTATTGATTACGGCGCTTGGGAGATAAGCGAGTTTTACCGGTGGTGGGGACACATAGCTTCGTCATTCATATAAGGGATAAGGATCCACCTTTTCACCCACGCCTTCTTCCTCCTTTGCTCATCCATTTCACAAGACTTTTCGAGCTCCAGCGCCCAAGTCCGCACATCCCACCTCAACCTTCTCCAACCATGTCAGGAGCGGGAGGCAGGTGGATGGCCTCCTCCGTCACGGAGGGGCACATCACAAGACAGCGGGAGGCCAGATATTTGTCCGGCGACGTCGCGCACAGGCTGCCCGACACGGGGCAGCTCATTCCAACCCCCAGGCCCCACGAGAGGGTGGTGTTTCTCCCCCACTTCCTCCGCGGACTAGGTTTTCCACTTCAACCATTTGTCCGGGGGCTCATGTTCTACTAGGGCCTGGACTTCCACGACCTGGCCCCGAATTTTATCCTCAACATCTCGGCGTTTATCGTGGGTAATGCGAGGCCTTCCTATGCATCCAGCCCCACTTCGCCTATGGCTGAAGATCTTCAATGTCAGGTCGAAGGTAGTGGGCGGCCGTCAAGCCGGAGTCTTGAGGCGCCATGGTCGGCAAGATGGCCAAGGTCCTATGGCTCGAGGGCGCCTTTGTGGAGACAATAAAGGGGTGGCAATCGGGGTGGTTCTACATCACCGAGCCACGCGACCGAATGGGTGGCGTCCCCAATTCAGATCTGGCTTCCCACACGGCTCTCGTCATGGAAAGAGACGGGCCTGTCATGGGGAATTCGGACGAGCTATCCGGACTCCAAACATGCGTCGGAAAACCGGTGGACAAGAATCTCGGGCTTGTCGACGTAATCCAGGTGATGCTCATCCGCCAGATTCTCCCATGCCAACAACGGGCCTTTAATTTGTGGGAGTTCGATCCGGCACAACATCGAACCTTGAGCCGGCTCTTCGACACTACGTACGAAGATGCTTGGAAGGTGCTGTTCAAGGGCGCTGAAGCCCCAGCATCCGCTAACAAAGATCGCAGATACAGCTCGCGGCGTCAAGCCGGCGAGGTAAGTTATTTTGCCCTTTACGGGACTCTTTTTTCATAGATTGACTCTATGTGGGGTCTAAAACTCCCTAATCTTTCACAGATGGTGAAGACGTCGGACAAATTAACTGTCCGGCTCCTTTGCGGAAGACCAGCCGGACGCCTCGATTGACGGCTGCTGGCTCCGGTACCCATGTGGTGCTTTGGAGAAGAAGGCCAAGAAGGAGGCCATGGGAACTCGAAGGAGCTCCGGACGCCAGTCTTGTCGAGTTACAAGCAGAATCTTCTCCGAGGATGAGGAGGAGGAAAAAAGCTTCTCCCCAGTGAGGAGGAGAGGAAAAGGAAGGCCGCCCCAACTGGGGAGGCCGGAGGGTCCAAGAAGGGAAGAACTCTTCCTCCGGACTTCTCCACCAACGTCGACAACGACGAGGAGGATTGGCCAACAAGGGCCAAGCCCCTGGCGAGATCGTAAGTGTCTGGATACCCATGGTTTTTTTATCATTGCATAGTGTTCTCTAATGCCGAACAATTATGCAGCCCGCCTAAGGGCGAGTTCGCCGCTCGTCGAGCGGGTCCTCGAGTTCGTCGAAAATGGAGAGTACTTCACTTCCGACCGCCTCCTCACCTCACGCCTGCCGGACGCCGAGGTGGTGCCCCAAGGGGCCTGGTCAAGAGGAGGTGGCAGGAGGCGCCACAAGGCAACCTCCGGACTCCAAGCGTGTGGGGCAAGACCCCGGGGGCTTTAAGCCCGACCCTTGTCCAGGACTCCATGCCGGAACCTTCACGGTTCCGAGTCCCAGAAGCGGTCGCTAGAAGAAGGGTAAGACGCCGGTGTCCTCCGTCCCAACCGGAGGCACCGGATAGCATCGAGGCGCTTAACGCCTCCATCGAGGAGGAGCACCGCATCCTTTATTATGAGTGCGGTGATCGGACGATTCGATCCGCCAAGAGCGGGTGACTGAAGCCTCGTACCAGCCTTCTAACGAGGCTTTGAGGTAAGTTTAGAATATGTAAAATATTACCGCATAGACAAGTAGCCTCGATGCTTAGTTCGGTGTTCGGAAAGAAAAGTCGGACTAAGGATCTAAAAAGATATACGCAGGAGTCTAACATAAGTATGTCAATATGGGAATGCAGCTGTCATACGACCTCTGCCAGACCGATCATGGAGGTCAATGCATTGAAGCAGAGCCTCGAGTGGTCTGAGAACGAGCTCGGCCAAGCCAAGAAGCAGCTCGAGGACAAAGAAGGTAAGTAGTACCTTATTAAAGAAATACCTTATAGAAAGATTTCGGTTGCAAAAAATAACAGGAATAACATGGAGATGCTAGGGCCACGAACGAGGTGGCGACCACAAGGAAGCCGTGTCCGCGGGCCGAAAACAAAGCGGTCATGAACGCACCGAGCGAGAGAAGGGGAGGCGCAATGCCACAGAGCAAGAAGAGCTCCAAGCTCGTGGAAAACACGAGAGTTTGGAGCGTTATCAAGACTCGAGAGTCCGAGCTCGCCTCGGCTCTTGAGAGTGCCAAAGCTGCTAAGGCCGAGGCCCAAAAAGCCCTCCAAGAAATTGAATCATTAAAGAAGATGGCGGTGGTAAGGCATTCTTTATGCAAAGCAAGCATGTGAAAGTGAATTACCTATTACTTACCCGGATTCGAGCTCTCCAGAGCATTCGCAGATTTGCCTTGATGCAGGTCCGATCGCCGCATTCTACCGCGCCAAGGAGGAGCTCAACGGAAAGGTGTTACGGTCTCGATGTCGAGGCCGGACATCCGATGCCTCGAGCGACCAAATTACCTGGTCGAGCTCCACAAGGTCGCCGAACAGCCATGAAGGGCCTTTATAAGCGGGGTGGCCATTGGAAGCCATGCCTGGAGCTACTTGGCTTAGTCACGGTAAGGTGGGCCTTTGTCCCACGGATTGAAGTCATCAAGCGCTCCGTCTGCATTGAAGGTGTCCGTCGGGCCCTTGCCCGTGCCAAAAGTGAACTGGGGCAAGCCGGATGCGGAGAAGCTTGTGACTGACGGGCCACCGAAGGGCAAGGAGCATCACATCGCCGAAATGTACTATGAGGGCCTCCTGAAGGGTGCCCGCCGAATAGCAGATGAGTGCTCCAAAGATGTAATTTTTGAATAGACTCGCATTTGTTATTCTGTACGCTGAAAACTTCTTCATATGCGTTAAGCAATGCTTGTTAATTTAAAATATTACCTTCTGTGCGGCCGTTTATCAAATTTGAGAGATGGCAAGTCGTTGGCTTGAGCCCCCATGCCACGAGTGCTGGGGTGTCACTACACCACGGTAGAGTTTATGTGACACACTTCTATGGGGAAAGGTCCACTAGTCTCCACAAAAAAACTGTCGGTGTAGCTACGAAGTTTTGTCCTCGGACCATGTGTCGGCGTAGATACATCATTGGGGACACACTATGTGTCAGCAAATACTAAGCGACTACTTAGCTGTCGGCAAGTCACTAACAACATGCTATGTGTCGGGATATGTGTGGGCTCTAACAATTTATGTGTCGGCGTAGGTACGTGCTTAGTGATATACAATATGTCGGTGTATGTAGGGTGTATGGACACAGAATAAGTGTCGGCGTATGTGCACACGTGTCAAGCCACCGAAGTTTGGATTTTTTTTTCTTTTTTGAGAATCCTAAAGCTTGGAAAGTTGGCGCGCCATTTAGGCGCGAGACGGGAAATTTTTTCAGCTGGCCCGTGCAAAATAGCCCCCAAATCGGACCAAGTCCATAACCCTACCCGTGCCAGCCGCCGTCGCCGCCCTCGCGCTCCATACCTATCCCCTCGTCCTCGCGCTCAACCCACGGCCCTGACGCCGTCGCCACCGTATCCATGCTCCACCCCACGGTCCTGCTGCTGTCGCCGCCGTCCTCGCACTCCACCCGAGATCAAGCCGCCGTCCTCGCGCTCAGCCCGAGATCCAGCCGCCGTCCTCGCGCTCAGCCCGAGATCCAGCCGCCGTCCTCACGCTCCGCCCGAGATCCAGCTGCCGTCGGCCGTCCTCGCGTTCAGGGATCCACCCCCACCCCCCATCCCCGTCCTCCAGCCCCCAACCTCGTCCGTCATCTCCCTGCTGCCGCCGGTAGAGCTCCATCCGCGAGCTCTCCATCCCGCTGCGCCCCTCCTGAAGCCAGACGTCCGTTGCTGCAGATCTCCTCACAAGACTTGTCTTTTCCAATAGGTAGGCATCGGCTCCTGCTGAGATATCCTTTTCTGTACTACTGCATGATGCCTGCTTGTACATTGCTGAACTTTGAACCATATGTCATTGCTGAACTCTGAAAATTAGGGTAACACTTTGATATCTTGTGCTAAGGTTTGTTGATTTTACAGTTCTGATTCCTATTTCTCAGCATCCCAATTTGGATACAAAGATTGGTGCTACAAAACATAGCAAGCCATCTGCCATCCATGTCTCATAGCTGATTTTCATTTTTATATTTATCATATTATTTTGAACTCTTTATCTCCTTTAAATTAGAAAGTGATTATTCATTTAACATTTGATATGGGTGAAAGTTCATATGTTGTTAGCATTGTGCGACTTCCTGATTTCTAGGTGGTCCAGTTTTTTGGGTGAGTTGGGTGGTCAAACGGAGGCTCCTGGAGGTGCATAGCCTCTGAGATTTTTTACAGGAAGCACTTTTGATTGTAAATACGTATTTCTAAGTTATATAGTGCAAACGATTTAGTTGGCTTCAACTTCGCTGTAGAACTGAATATTGTTTGTGCTGTAACATCATGTAGTTTCTGATGCTTCATGGTTTAATTTTGGGTCGACGGGCTTGGTGCCGCAGGAGCAGGTGTACATGATGGTGAGCTTGCAGGGCGGTGAGTACGCGGTACTAACTGGCAGTAAGGACGAGAGGTGGGCGAGCGGAGGGCGCTGAGGTGGACCCAGAGTCCAGTCAGTGTTTAAGGAGGCACATTCCAATTTTATTCTCCATCACTTTTGAATTGCATCGTCATCTACACTTGATACTTATGAATAACAGTGTCATCTTTTGATATTATTTTTTTATGTGAGCATGGTGTTGTTTTCCTTTTGCATGAATATGGCATTAGCATTCAAACCTTAGGCTCAACATATACTCTCATCTTCCTCTGCATCCACATACCTTCAACTACTTGAAGCTGCATATGGTTTCCAGAGGGGAGAATCGCAAGTTCCGATCACATTCAAACCTTAGAGGCACCTTCTCATAGTGCTTCACGCCACATTCTTTGGACATGTGAATTCAAATTGTAGAGTCAGCCGCCTCGGTGCAGTGGCTAGATAGTTTGTTCATTCTGGTTGCTGGCATAATATTTGTTCTTTTGACAAGTTCATTCATTATACTAACCAAGTACATAACTTGCAGACCTTTGGCCTTTACTTTATGATTTGATTTCGGAGCCGATTTATCTATATTGAACACATTTTTCTTTTTTTTTGCAGGATGGTTGATACATGTCTACACATTTTGTCAGAGCAATTTGCAGTGAAAAAAGCAGCCTCAAACTGATAAGAAGGCAACATTTATTTCTATGAAGTAACGGTTATTGTTGTAGATGAAGGACGACAAGGCGGCAACTAATGTACCAGGAGGTGCAGGTACTACAACATAATACATACATTAAGTTTATTGTTTCTCTCTTAGAAATATACCTAGATCATAATTTTGAGCCTTGACTAGAGCGCGACATTTCTGCCTGAACTTATAGCATTATTAGATAACATTTTGTATCTTGTTGATAAAACTGAACTCCACATACTACAGTTTATAATAAAAAATATGAAAATAATACAACATGATCTGAAGCGCACATACATTCCTTAGGAGTTAACATACACAGATCTGTTTGGTGTTATCCCTTTGGTGGTCACAATCTGAAGATCACGTGGCATAAACTGAACTTCACATACTACAGTTTTTGGGTCAGAAGTTGTACATTTTCGTTCTACTTCATCAGACAACGATACAAACACAATTATTTTCAAACTTTGAAGATTACATCAGCTAACCCAGTAGTACAAGAAATAGAACTTCACATTGGTTGATCCTACTACAGTTTCTTGCATGTAAGATGTTGAATAAAATTTGTAGATTTGTCTGCCATGGCAAAATGCATATTCTATGTATATGTAGATATGTCTGCATGATGATTCCTTTTATCATTTTATAAATATTTTACCTCATGTATGACAAAACTATGTTTTGTGTGTTATGGACATATGTAATAAATACTTAATTCTTATGCTTCTCTTGGCTGCCAATCTCCCTATGAGCTTCAAAGCACTTGAGCTGACTACACTTCCTACCAAATTCTTGTGGGGTATTTTCAGGTAATCAGCAAACTAGTACGCATGGATGTGATGACTTGGAAGTGTTATGGAGCATTTGGCTGTCTACAGTATTTTGGACCAGCAAACTTAATTGTAATCATGAATCTTATGTGTGTTCTGGCCATTTGGTGCTCTAGTGTTATGGAGTAGAAATTTTTTGCTCATGGATGTGACTCAAGTGTTTTGGACCATCTAGTGTTTGAACTATTTTAGACCGGCGTCCTTTGATGTGACTTGTGTTTTCTGGATGGTTGCCAAGATATCCAAACTTTGCTTATTGTAGATTGACTCGTGTTTGAACCTGTGAACAATATATATGTGTGTATTTTTATTACCATATTATCAATGGCTGTGCAATATGTGTTCATCTTGATCTTGTGGATAACAGTTGAACATTTGTATAACATTTGAATTACAGCAGTATCCAATTGTTGTTTTGGCTGTGCACCATCTTACCAACAATTTATATGTCGGCAAAAACATTCCAACATTGTAAGTGTTGGCAAAAGTATGCCGCTAACTAGACAAACCATGTGTCAGCAATGCTAAACACCTATTTTTACAGGCTAAGTGTCGGCATAGGTAGGGTGTGCCTTGGCTTACCATGTGTCGGCATAGGTAGGGTGTGCCTTGACTTACCATGTGTTGGCGTAGGTAGGGTGTGCCTTGACATACCATGTGTCGGCATAGGTAGGGTGTACATTGACTTACCATGTGTCGGCGTAGGTAGGGTGTACATTGACTTACCATGTGTCGGCGTAGGTAGGGTGTATGCTGACAAAAAAAGTGTCGGCAAATGAACTTCTGTCGGCAATACCTTTCCCCACAGCAAGTCCTCCGACTGTTTTATCTTTTGTCAGCATATGTGTTACCTACAATTTATCTGTCGGCAAAGGTACCCTATGCCAACAGATTTATGTGTGACCAAAACTTGACCGTGGTGTAGTGTGTTCGGGATAAACTTGAGCACTCTTGTTCCCATTCTTGGGTCCATCTAGGGAGGCGCTCAACACAACGAACAAGACAACCGGACTTTTAATGCTTGAACACTCTCACTTAGCCATAGAATTCTATAATTTTAAATTTCGTGAAGCCCCTAGTATTCGGAAGACCGAGTTGAGGCGCTATCCACGCCTTGGCGGACAATTCGGTTCCTCGCTCTAAGAGGCATAAGTCTTTAGGGACCGAAAAAACTTCTCGAGCAATGATCGGCTCTCGCCTCTATCATGACGGCCGCTTTAGCTTTCTCATCGAGGTGCTCGACCCGGCTCAAGCTGGGCACAATCGCGATGGTTCTCCTGCTACCTTAGCCGATATAACGGAACGTAAGGTACCAAAACACGGGAGCCGGGCAAACCCAACTATTGACCCAAGACATGGTTCGGAGCCGATTCATATAATGATATAAGTTCGGGGTGCCGCACTTGTGAAAGTGTTCAGACTTACACACCATAATTTTGGGGTACTTAAGCCCCTGGTGTATTGGTCGTACCAAAGTGTATGGGTGCGTAATGTCATGAAATGAACATATATATAGATAAAGAAAAGAGTGCAATAATAGGCGAAAGCTATGTATTGTTTATATCAAAAAGGTACTGCAATGAAAGCAGAACGATACAAATAGTGCGATAAGCAAGGGATGGGACTATCTAACATGTTCCCCTCCAGGGTAAGTCTGAGGATGGTATGTAAAAGCAGGTATAATGCTCGTAATAGAGACCACCTGAACACTCGACGTGGCTTTCTGCTTCCCTGGCTGTTGCATCGTGAGTTCGGCGATTCTAGTGCCGGACAGGACTTCTGGAAAACGGAGTCCTGAAAGTGAGAAAAAAGAAGAAGAAAAAAGGAAAAAAAGAAAAAGAATGACACAATCGGGAGCCCCTGGTGCGGTTGAGTCGCATTCCGGGCGTGCCGGGGTTGTGCCCCTCCCCTTATGCCCATGGTATCTCCAGAGCGTAGTTATGTGCGCGTAGTACTGGCTTCGCAATTTCGCGAGGGCTGGGGTTGGGGCCGGATTGCTACGCGTGCTTGAATCGTGCCAGCGGTCTTGTTGTAGGTTACTCCGGGCGCAGCGGTGTCCGGACGCTTAGTGGCCGGACTCGAGAATTGCTGTGAGAGGCTGCTTTGCACCTCCGCCGCGAGGGTCGCCGTGTGCTCCTCCATTCGGAGAGAGCGTTCGGTGTTTCCATTGACCGTGATTACTCCTCGAGGGCCTGGCATCTTGAGCTTGAGGTATGCGTAGTGCGGCACCGCATTGAACTTTGCGAATGTGGTTCGTCCGAG
The DNA here is from genome assembly GCA_021605145.1 of Aegilops bicornis. Lineage (NCBI taxonomy): Eukaryota > Viridiplantae > Streptophyta > Magnoliopsida > Poales > Poaceae > Aegilops > Aegilops bicornis. Next base: position 347,462,297 of record CM038670.1, read on the forward strand.
CAGTGCATGATAGCCACTGCAGAACGGGACTATGTCGAAGATTAACTCTTCGCTTCGGAAGTTATCCGGGGATCCGAAGACCACTTCGAGTGTAACTGAGCCCATACAATTGGCCTCTACACCCGGTATGACGCCTTTAAAGGTCGTCTTTGTAGGTTTAATCCTTGAGGGTCTATGCCCATTTTGTGCCTTTGTATCCTCGATAAAGCGAGTTCATTGCTACCACCGTCCATCAGGACTCTGGTGAGGTGAAATCCGTCAATAATTGGGTCAAGAACCAATGCGGCGAAAACGCCGTGACGGATGCTAGTGGGGTAGTCCCTTCGATCGAAGGTGATCGGGCAGGAAGACCATGGGTTGAACTTTGGGGCGACTGGCTCCATCACATATACGTCCCGTAGTGCACGCTTCCGCTCCCTTTTGGGTATGTGGATTGCGTATATCATGTTCACCGTCTGCACTTGTGTGGGAAAACCCTTCTGTCCTCTATTGTTCGGCGGCTGGGGCTCTTCCTCGTCATCGCTATGTATCCCCTTGTCATTGAGTTCGGCACTTAACTTGCCTGCTTGCTTGAACACCCAACAATCCCTGTTGGTGTGATTGGCTGGTTTTTCGGGGGTGCCATGTATCCGCACAACCGATCGAGTATTCGGTCCAAGTTGGACGTGCCACAGGTATTTCTTTTGAATGGCTTCTTCCACGACCGGGTTTAGAGCCTCTGAATCCGCATTGACGACCGTATCTTCGGTGTTATCGCCGTTAATCACGCGGTGCTTGTTCTTATTCTTGACGCCGACCGCCATTCTTGTCCTTGGTATCCGAACTATCGTGGTGTTTGGCCAAGTTGTTGCTTCGAGCTAGCTGTCCTCTCCCGCACAAAAGCGGGTCATGAATGTTGTGAGGGCTGCCATGGATTTCGGCTTTTCCTGTCCTAGGTGCCGGGCAAGCCATTCGTCGCGGATGTTATGTTTGAAGGCTACAAGGGCCTCTGCATCCGGACAGTCAACAATTTGGTTTTTCTTTGTTAGGAACCGTGTCCAGAATTGTCTGGTCGATTCTTCTGGCTGCTGAATTATGTGGCTAAGGTCATCGGCTTCTGGTGGTCGCACATATGTGCCCTGGAAGTTATCAAGGAATGCGGCTTCCAGGTCCTCCCAACAACCAATTGATTCTGCTGGCAAGCTGTTGAGCCAATGGCCGAGCTGCTCCTTTAAGCTTGAGTGGGAGGTATTTGATGGCATGTAGATCATCACCGCGGGCCATGTGGATATGGAGGAGATAGTCCTCGATCCAGACCGCAGGATCTATGGTACCATCGTACGATTCGATGTTTACGAGTTTGAATCCCTCGGGGATTTGATGATCCATTACTTCATCTGTGAAGCATAGTGGGTGTCTTGGCGCCTCTGTATTGGGCTATATCACGGCGTAGCTCATATGAGCTTTGTCTCATCGTGTTCGCCCGGCCGGCTTTGTCAGATCCGCGCGACGGTAATCATCCCGCGTCGTTGCTACGCCGCCGATCCGTGAGATCGATCTTGTATGTTTTGCCTTATCCTCCAATATATCTCGCAAGTCCGGTGCGTTTTCCGTGCCTTGGTACTTCTTGAGCGCGGCGTCGGGTATGGCTTGAGTGGAGGGCCGAGAGGCTTCTCTGTCCGCGGCCACGGGTGGCCGGTCCGCCATGTCGTCTTGTTGGTGACTTGGGTGCTTCCTCCTCTGATCGAGGCAACGGCCTGCGTTTGGGGTAGCTTTTGGAGGGGTGTTCGAGTTCATACTCTTCGGCTGCAAGGACTTCAGTCCATCTATCAGCTAGCAGGTCTTGGTCAGCTCTAAGTTGTTGCTACTTTTACTTGAGGCTGCTTGTCGTGGCTATAAGCCTGCGTTTGAAACGCTCCTGTTCGGTGGGATCCTCAGGCACGACAAATTCGTCGTCGTCGAGGCTTGCCTCATCTTCGGAGGGAGGCGCATAATTATCGCCCTCGACCTCTCTTTACTGCCAGACCGTCGTGCGGACTTGCTTCTCCCTCCTCTGCGCCGAGTCTGCTGGAGGGGTTGTCTTCAACCTTTGTCCAGGGGTGTTATTATCTCCCGTGCGGAATCACCGCTTTTATTGTGGCGGGATTTAGAGCGGCGCCGCTGACGTCGGCGCTTCGGTTGCTTCTTGGAGGGGTCATCCTCCGTTGTTCCATCGCCGTTCCCATCTTTTGGGATGTCCACCATGTATATGTCATATGACGAGGTGGCCTTCCACTGCCCTATGGGCGCCGGGTCTTGGTCGTCTCCGGCATCGTCGTCCATACCATCGATGTCTTCGGAGTCGAAGTCGAGCATGTCGGTTAAGTCATCGATAGTGGCTATAAAGTTGGTGGTGGGTGGGCGTTGAATTTCTTCGTCGTCCGAATCCCAACCTTCCTGACCGTAGTCCGGCCAGGGCTCTCTGGATAAAGAGAGAGACTTTAGTGAATTCAGGATGTCGCCAAAGGGCGAGTGCTGAAAGATGTCCGCGGCAGTGAACTCCATGACCGGCGCCCAATCACATTCGATTGGCAGGGTCGCGGAGGGTTCGGAGTCCAGAGAGGAGTCCGGCACCCTGGAGTCAAGGTCTTTGCAAAGGACAGGGATGGAGTTATTTCGATCGCCGTAGAGATTGTAGCCCCGAGGCGGTGTCGAGCCACTCGTCCTCGATCGGGAATCCGGCCCGGATTAAGGGTCGGAGCGGATGTCGGTGCGGCCTCCAGGCAATCGCTCGCTTGAGAGCTAGATCATGCCCATGGAGACAGTCGCGGCGCTTTCTTTGCGGCTTCGAATCCGTCGAAGATCAAGTCTCCGCGGATATCGGCCGTATAGTTCAAACTTCCAAATCTGACCTGATGGCGGGGCGTAAGCTTCGATCTGCTCCGGATGGCAGCGAATTGCCCGCATGCAAAGCCACCGAATACGAAGATCTGTCCGGGAGAAAAATCTCACCTGGACCGCGTCGTTGTTGATGATCGAAGGAGCCATCGGGCCTATCGGTGACGACCACAGAGGAACTCTCAATGAAAGCACCAATGTCGGTGTCAAACCGCGGATCTCGGGTAGGGGGTCCCGAGTATGCGTCTAGGCGGATGGTAACAGGAGACAAGGGACACGATGTTTTTACCCAGTGTTCGGGCCCTCTTGATGGAGGTAATACCCTACTCCGCTTGATTAATATTGATGATATGGGCGTTACATGAGTAGATCTACCACGAGATCAAGGAGGCTAAACCTAGAAGCTAGCCTATGGTATGATTGTTGTTCGTCCCACGGACTAAAACCCTCCGGTTTATATAGACACCGATAGGTTAGGGTTACACGTAATCGGTTACAATGGTAGGAGATCTACATATCCGTATCGCCAAGCTTGCCTTCCACGCCAAGGAAAGTCCCATCGGACACGGACGAAGTCTTCAATCTTGTATCTTCATAGTCTTGGAGTCCGCCGTGATGATATTTCGCTATCCGGACACCCCTAGTCCAGGACTCCCTCGAGGCTCTTGGGCTTCGGGCTTATTATTTACAAATATTAAAGGGGCACATCAATCCTTCGATCTGGTGTTGCCACCCGACCCGATGTCTTGGGGGCTACTGCATTGCCTGTTCTATGCAGAAAATTTTAAGTGCAATACAGTTTCCGAGGAGATTTTGATCCTCAGGTTGGTCGGCCGCACCCGACCCGAGTCTCGAGAACTGAGCACGCCGCTTTTTGTGTCCCGAAGTATTCTGCCGAGCTAGGACTTGATCCTCAGGCCGATTTTGCAAATCAACCTGAGTCTGAGCGGATATTGGAATCAGCGGTCTTACGTCATCCTTCAGGTGAATCTCGGGTTTTAGACCGATACCCACCTTGAGGGCTACTGGCTATGTATCTCGGCAGAGAATAAATTGCAACAATCAGAAATATTGACAAAAATCAGCCCACATTCGGGTGGTGCACCACCTCGAAGCGATCCGGCATAAAGCTCGGGCGCTTAGTGGCTGGCTCCATGGAGGGCATTTCGGCATTAAGCTCGGCTAAACTCCTTCAAACTTCTTTCAACCAAGGTGATTTACGACACCTCGGATCTGATCCGGCGTTGGAGCTCAGATACATAGTCCGGCGTTGGAGCTCGGATCTGATCCGGCGTTGGAGCTGGGATACATAGTCCGGCGTTGTAGCTCGGATAAATTCCGACGTTAGAGCTGGGAAGCGGTCCTGAGTTGGTGCTCGGCTGCAAAAGATACCTCGAATGCAGTCCGGCGTTGGAGCTCGGACGCAAGAGGACGCTGCCGCCCGGGAACAACTTCAAACCCGATGTGTGGCATAAAAATAACAAGGCATTGATAAAGGCCGGAAACTTAAAGGGGCTCCTCGGATACCCGACGTGTAAACTCATCGAATGCATTTCGGTGATCCTCAAGATCGAAGATGAGAAGATTTGTTGAACCAATTTTGAAGACCGTCGACCGAAGATGAAGAACCGTTTGGAAGAATCGAGGAGCGTCCCCAACTTGAAGACCGGTTCAGGGGGCTATCGATGTTGTCTGGACTAGGGGTACTCACCATGTCATCTCCCCGATCAGGTGGATTGGGCCGAGGATCCCCATGGCCGTATACTCATGGGCCAGTCCGGACAGTTGCCGCATACAAGGAAGATTCCACAAGACTTGGCGATCAAGACAAGGACTCCTCCACCACCGGTGTATTCGGCTAGGACTCTTGTTATCCTAGGCCTCTGGTGCATTATATAAACCGAGGCCAGGCTAGTCGATAGATATACAACAACAATCATACCATAGGCTAGCTTCTAGGGTTTAGCCTCCTTGATCTCGTGGTAGATCTACTCTTGTACTACCCATATCATCAATATTAATCAAGCAGGAGTAGGGTATTACCTCCATCGAGAGGGCCCGAACACAGGTAAAACATCGTGTCCCTTGTCTCCTGTTACCATCCGCCTAGACGCACAGTTCGGGACCCCCTACCCGAGATCCGCCGGTTTTGACACCGACATTGGTGCTTTCATTGAGAGTTCCGCTGTGTGTCCGGCAAAAGGTCGATGGCTCGCCTGCAGATCAACTACGACTTCGGCATCTTCGTCACCAGCTCAACTGGTCACCTTGGTTCGACCAAGGGCTGCGCCCTACCTCCGATCGTCTTGTTCGGATGAGGGCCTTCATAGACATCAACTCCGATCTCTATCAAGATCATGGAGGAATCATCCAGGGAGCCCGGGGGCTCAACGTCAACATTGTCCTCGGGCGACCGTACTGTTTTTCTAGACAGCGGACTCGTGTCCGCCGCCACCTCCTTCTCAAGTGTCGTTTTAACGATTGCTTTGGTGGAATTGTGCGGAATTAAATCTACAACAACCCTGGAAAATTTTGTCGAGTTCCGATGGAGGAATCTCTAGCAATCTTCGATATACCGGAGCCGCATTGAATCTGGACGAGAATCCGGACGAGTTTAGGGCGTGGTGTCCAGCTTCTAGCTCGGACTTCCTTTGGAAGATCCAACCGTTGATCGGCTGCGGAATTCTTATATCTACCACCCCTCAAAATTTCAGCTCGATCCGACCTCCAAACTCCGGGAACCTTCCGATTAGTGCATCACTTTTCGGATCTGTTTTCTGCGCGAAAACGAATCCGACCCGAGTTCGTCTTTTTTATGAACGGGATTTCGGACATCCCTTTTTGAAGGAAGTTTTGTATGTGCTATTGTGTTTTGTTCCCGAACACATCCCACTAACTTTAAGATCTTTTGAACATGATCTTCAACATCATGCTCGGGTCAAACCAGTCCGGCTATATTGCTCCACGGCTGCCGACCTGCGCAAGACACGTCATCACTTTATTGAGCCGAGCTCAACTTCTTCGGATCATCATCTCGGCAACCCGAACAAGAGTCCGGCATCGCGAAGGATAAATCATCACCAACATCGTCGCCCCACGGATTACACGGAGCGGGCATACAGGCATCGCCGCACGGTCGCTTCATCAAGCCGGCATCGACCACGCCACGACACGCATCGGCAGGGCGCGCTTATTGCTTCTTCAAGCTGGTGTCCATCACGCCGACCTACTTCAACATCTCGGTTGGACCGGGGCTTCGCCATCTCTTCATCAACCTACTCCGGACACTTGGCGTCACTAGCCGACCAGGTCCGTCATGTTAGCCGGACCGAGGGCTTTGCCTCGGCGAGCCAACCTTGCCAGCATTGCCATGCCGTCGTTTTATCGCCCATCAGGCAATGGGTGCGCGGATCGAGTCCTAATTTTGGGAATCACCTTCCTTCGGATTGCTACAACAAATAAACCAGGTGCTATTAATCCTAGTATTTTTTTTGCTTGTTTGGGTTAATTTTTCCAAAGGAATTATTACGGTTTGTCCATCATATGTACATTGTGTCTATCAAATGGTGGCCGCATTATCGACGGTCGCATGATGGTTGATCGGTTTCAGTACATAGTCCGTGACGCCGCATCCTAACTTCGGACCGACCTGTGAATCCAGGCTTTGCCACGCCTTTATTGCATTACATGACGACCTGCATCGACATTGACTTCGGCGCCAGGCCATATTTCTTTTATTACTCACTTTGCATAAATTATTTATTATGCAACAATTTTTTTAAATTATCATTATTACTATTATCTCCGGTTTGCACCATTTTTTGTGCATAGGAAAATGATCCGGGGACTTCGGCGTCACTGTCGGTCTGCATTGACCGTGCTATGTCACCACTTCGTGTCGAGCTCTTCGCTCCGCCACCGGGACCGGCTTGGGGATGGAACCTTGTCCCGTATCAAGCTCGGACGCGTCATCAATACCGAACACATTAACGGATAAGCCGCTTTAATGCTCAAATATTTAATTTCTAACTTGTGTTCGGTTCGACCAAGCATTATATTTTTTCGGAAAAAAATTGCTTGTAAAAAATTTCCTTGTCCAAACTTTGTTTGTGACGCATAAATTCAAATACCCAATTCATTTGGGGCTTCCTTCATGAAGCTTTTCCTCTTGCATATGATTATACTTGTACGACTTCGTTCCTTGTTCGTGTATTATGCCACAATATGCACCATATTGACTTAAGCGATTTGCAAGCTGGGTTGTTCGGCTCCTGTGTTTACCCCTCGTTCCCGATTGTTCGGCTAGGGAGTAAAGGAGCACCTCTGCGATTGTCACGATCGGGTCACCCGAGCCGGACCTCGGTAGGTGAAGCCAAAAGCTAAGCGCTCTTCTTGTTTTCAATTATGGTCGGCACACAACGGAACTCATGAGTACAAAAAATCTATTGCAAAAGTCTCATATTAACAATGAGCATCGAAGAAAGGTATCGGTGGGGGTATTATTTTCTTCGAAGATGCTTCTTACACTTTATGAGTAATATAGCATAAGTTCCCTGAGCGCTTTATGCATTACGGCCTTATGACCTGATTGCCTGGTTATTGGAAACACCGTCGATATTCTCGACAGATGGAGTACATAACACTTTTCGGTCCTTGACCGAAGAGGGAGAAGCCGACGGTCTGTTAAGACGCGTTTAAAGTTCGGTTGAACATAGATATGATATAAGTACTTCTGTACATAGAATCATTCTTTTACCCAAGTCACTTGGGGGCTCTTATGTTTATTTGAGCCGTTTTATAATAAGTGTTTTTCTTCATAGTCTTTGGAGAGTTTTTATTATTATTTATCACTCCTTTTCTCGACACGAGTGTGCGGTCACTAGCCGGGGAGCCTAATTTCTCTCTCAAAACTGCTAGAGTTTAGTTTTCTAAACTAGCCTAATGAGAAGTACTCCGCCTTCGGGATGGGAGACTGAAGCCGTAGGCTGACCCGCTTGAAGTCTTGAGATAGGATGTGTCATGTTAAAGCACGGCAGAAGCACCTTTTTTTTTCTAAAGCCCAATTTTCGGATTGGCACCGAACACTTGATCTTGTTCGGACGTCATGTTTTTCTTGATGTTTTTGGTTTTCCAAGCTTTTGGCACTTTTAAACTATTTGTGTGTTTTCGGCACAAGTCTCGCAAAGCAACGCCGGACACCTTTAGAGATTCGCAAAAACATTCTCGGATATTGCTATATATGCATCGGTTTGAATTGTGTCTTGGTCAATAGTTGGGCTGCCCGGCTCCGCGCTTGCCTCCTACGCCCGCTTTGTTCGGCTAGGTGTGCAAAGGAGAACCATCTGCGATTGTGCTTCCAAAGACGCATGTTCAAGTACCTCGAGGAGAAAGCCGAAATTGACCGTCACAATAGGTGAAAACTGGTCACGATCCGATGACTATATTAAATGACGGGCCATTCATAAAATTGGCCGAAGTGTTTCCGGCTTGACCTCGACTGTCGCCGAACACTACTGGGGGCTAGTAACTGGCCTCCCAATCGTAATCCTCCATATTTTGCTCTTACATTGGAGCTGATGTTTCATGATCATGCTTAGCTCGACAACCCATAGATAGGAACCGATAGCGGGAGTATTTTCTTTGGAAGACATTTCTTACATTAAACAGTAATATAACATATCTCTCTGCGTACCTTTGTTTATAAAACCGTATGGCCAGATTGCCTTGTTTGTCGTAAATCTTTGCCCTCATAAAGGCTTTATAAAGTAGGACAAACACTCCTCGACTCTTGGCCGAGGAGGTTGAAGCCGATGGTCGGTCAACAAAGTTTTGTACAATGTGGATCCGATCATTAATGACATAAAGTACTTGGATACATTGAGTCATTACACATAATTTGTGATTTTACTATGGATATTGATCCTTATTTCGGCCACCCGTGCCCGCATTAAGGTTCGGGGCTCTTGGGCTTTGGGCTTATTATTTACAAATATTAAAGGGCACATCAATCCTCGACCTGGTGTTGCCACCCGACCGGTGTCTCGGGGCTCTTGCATTACTGTTCTATGCAGAAAATTTTAAGTGCAATACAGTTTACGAGGAGATTTTGATCCTCGGGTTGGTCGGCCGCACCCAACCCGAGTCTCGAGGACCGAGCACGCCGATTTTGTGTCGAAGTATTCGCGAGCTAGGACTTGATCCTCGGGCCGATTTTGCAAATTAACTCGAGTCTCGGCGGATCTTTGGGATCAGCGGTCTTCACGTCATCCTTCGTGAATCTCGGGTTTTAGACCGATACCCACCTTGAGGGCTCTTGGCTATGTATCTCGGCAGAGAATAAATTGCTCCAATCGTAAATATTGACAAAATCGGCCCACATTCGGGTGGTGCACCACCTCGGAAGAAGTCGGCATAAAGCTCGAGGCGCTAGTGGCTGGCTCCATAGAGGAATTTCGGCATTAAGCTCGGCTAAACTCCTTCAAACTTCTTTGAACCAAGGTGATTCGACACCTCGGATCTGATCCGGCGTTGGAGCTCGGATACATAGTCCGGCGTTGGAGCTCGGATACAGTCCGATGTTGGAGCTGGGATACATAGTCCGGCATTCGAGCTCGGATACATTCTGGCGTTAGAGCTGGGAAGCGGTCCGACGTGGTGCTCGGCTGCAAAAGATACCTCGAATGCAGTCCGACGTTGGAGCTCGGACGCAAGAGGACGCTGCCGCCCGGGAACAACTTCAAACCCGATGTGTGGCATAAAAATAACAAGGCATTGATAAAGGCCATAAACTTAAAGGGGCTCCTCGGATACCCGACATGTAAACTCGTCGAATGCATTTCGGCGATCCTCAAGATCGAAGATGAGAAGATTTGTTGAATCAGTTTTCAAGACCGACGACCGAAGATGAAGAACAGTTCGGAAGAATCGAGGAGCGTCCCCAACTTGAAGACCGGTTCAGGGGGCTACTGACGGTTTCCTGGACTAGGGGGTACTCACCATGTCATCTCTCGATCAGTTGGATTGGGCCGAGGATCCCCATGGCCGTATACTCATGGACCAGTCCGGACAGTTGCCGCATACAAGGAAGATCCCACAAGACTTGGCGATCAAGACAAGGACTCCTCCCCCACCGGCGTATTCGGCTAGGACTCTTGTTATCCTAGGCCTTTGGTGCATTATATAAACCGAGGCCAGGCTAGTCCATAGATATACAACAACAATCATACCATAGGCTAGCTTCTAGGGTTTAGCCTCCTTGATCTCGTGGTAGATCTACTCTTGTACTACCCATATCATCAATATTAATCAAGCAGGAGGAGGGTATTACCTCCATCGAGAGGGCCCGAACCTGGGTAAAAACATCGTGTCCCTTGTCTCCTGTTACCATCCGCCTAGACGCACAGTTCGGGACCCCCTACCCGAGATCCGCCGGTTTTGACACCGACAGGTTGTTTTTTGCTATGCCAAGCAGTGTCGTATTCCAGAAGACTGGACCTCTGGGCCGGAATACGGGGTATTTCGGTTCCTCCGAACCAGGGCGCCAAAACACTTGGTACCAGAGTAAGGCTAGCTGTAGGATGCCCTAGCTAGCACGAGTGTTAGAAATTGGTAGGATATGGTTTAGTTTGGTTAATGCACTTGGTTGTTGCATATGTTTGTTGTATAGCATGCATGTAGACAGTTTCTTCTAAACCATTGATTAAGTGAATGTACATGGCTACCTTCCCGTTTGAGTTCAGCATCGTCCCTGCACCCCTCAGCTTTGCCTCCCTACTCTTCGACATATGGCATAGCCTCTATCCTTCTGGAGACATGCCACGATATCTCTCGTGGGAAAACACGGCCACCTATGGGACCATCATCCCCTTGTGCTTTGACAGGGGGAAGAGCACATTGCACAAAGAGCGGAGGGCGCAGTGCAGCACGACAGAGATCACATGGGTAGTCTTTACCCAGGTTCGGGCCGCCGCAAGGCGTAAAACCCTACTCCTGCTTTGCTGGATTGATGAGAGGACCGTGGTGGAGACGCGGCGCTCTAACCCGGCAAGGTTGCCTCGGGGCGAGAGCAGCTATGCCCGTATGAGTGTACAAGGCTCAGAATCCTTTCTAAGGTTGCCACGACCCTCCTTTTATAGATCAAGGGGACACCACAATGGCAAATCAGTCATTGTATACTGATTAGATGGCAAACTGTGCTATCATACGTAACTCTGTAGACAGGACAAGGTGCTTAAATGCACCGCTTAGTGTCCTATCGTAGCGCACCCTTGCAAGCCTTGCCGGGCCATCTGGCCACCTTCTCACCTGCCTGCATGACACGTCTCTGGATTGGTGTCATTTGGAGGTGATTTCCTTAGGAAGTGGCTGCCACGTGCCAAATAACAGCCACTTAGTCACTTGGGGGCTTGACACTGCACCGATCGATGACTTGCGTTGCTGTGAGGTGGAGCGGTGCAGTCTTGGAGGGGTAGTCTCCCCTCATCGTGCCCAGCAGGCCTACCTGGACATTCTTGAGACTTGCCTTCGGGGCAACCTCGACCTCGCCAGGCTCACCTTCCCGACAAGGGAGGTTTTTCCTTGGTGGTATCTTGCTCCTTTAGCTTGGTCTTGGTATTCTTGATCCGCTCCTTGATTTCTCAAATAGCTGATCTCTTCTGCTTGGTTTGGTCTTGGACGTTGAAACCTTGGTCTTGAGCATGTGTACAGTCTGGGAACACACGTGTGGTTTGCTGCATCGGCAGGAGCCCCCGGGCCTGGCCTGAACGCGCCGTCGGACGTCGTCAGGGTAGGCCCTGTCCAGTACACAGGCAAGCGGTTGCTAGTAGCTTGTCCTTCTATATCGTCTTTGCTTCTTCATTAATCTGAGCTTGGATTAGTTTCCGGTTTTCCCACGCGTCGTGCGAGACGTTCTGGGGAGATAATGAGCCACGATCCGTGGGTTACCGACGTCCCACCCTCACGGGGCAGTAACTGTTATTCCACTATCTTCCATGCTTCCGGCGTTTCTACCACGTCTGTTGCATGCAGTGCGCAGGGTTGGTGGCGGATGCGGAGAGCGCGGGAATGAGCGTTGTGGCAGAAAACCAGGCACCATGGATTGGTGCAGGGGGTCGGCCTTGATTACTCGAGCCGTTGATGGCGAGGGGGAGCCGGACTGGAGGAGCGGGGCGGCTACCTCAATGGAAAAGAGCTAGCCCCTGCCCCGCTCGCCTATAAAAAGGGACGCGGGGCGGGGCGGTTCTTCACACATCTCACTCCTTCCTTTCCCTTAGTAGTTCTCTCCAACCATGGTGAGAGGCCGGGGGCGCGGCGCTGTTCCAGTGGTGGTGACGAGAAATTCTGCTCGACAGTGTCTCCCTCCTCCCCACAAAGACGCGGGGGCGGAACCGCCGTGAGAGGAGGTGGGAGGGGGAGAGGTCGTGGCCGTCGTGGTGCTCGGGGTCGAGGAGGACGACGGGACGCCCTGGTCGTCCCTCCGCCGATCGCCTAACCTCCAATGGAGGGCCACGTCGGAGACCAGCTGTGTCAAGACCCCGATCTTAAGTCACACTGATCTAGCATGTAACACATCATATCACTTTGCGGCCTCACCCGCGGTATTCCCACGGGTGCCACCTAACCTGGCCCAGGACCATTTGCGCCTTTTGGCTCACGTATATGATAGTGTTGCTAGCATCCATATGACAAAGAACTCGGGCCGACATGACTAGTCGTGAATCCAAAGTGGCACTAACTTACAGGGACATGCATACATGACCCACCAACGAACGTGTCGGTCATCAAAGTATGAACCCAAGTCATAGCAAGCTACAATGACTTAAAGGAACAACGCGTGACATTTCCCCAAAGGGACAGACACAGGAACGAAGAAGGACACATGCCGGCCACCCTAAGTGTTCCGGAGCAGTAGCAAGCTACCATGGCTCAGTGGAAGCACTAGGAGACATTTCCCCATAAGAGAGGCTACCAAGAATAGAAGAGAGCAGAAGCGAGAGAGTGGGATTGTATCAGAATGAACAAGGGGGTTTTGCTTGCCTGGCACTTCTGAATATAGTAAAACTCTTCATCAGTGTCATCGATCATATCGTTGGAACATCGTCTATGGAGAGGGGACAAACACCGGCAACAGACAATGAACACAATCAATGCAATGCAACAATATGATGCATGCTCACGACATTTCAACATGCTGTGATTTGAGCTAATGCAACTAGCAGCAATTTAAATGGAGTCGGTTTGAACACAAGATTCAAATTCAAACTCCAAATGTGGATATTCGAATGCCATTTATTTGATTTGCCCTAAACAGTAGTCATAATTTGTTCCAACATGCATGAAAATGGTATGGCTGGATAGATTGGATTTTTCTGATCACTTTTTATATATAAATTATTTCATTTGGAGTTATAGATTAATTTCTATGAATTTTTGAAGTTTAATTCATTTTCTAGAATTTCTTGAATTAGTTTTAATCCAGAAATTCCTTACTGCATCAGCATGACATTAGGGTGACATCAGCAAGTCAACAGGGCCGGTCCAGGTCAAACCTGACAAGTGGGGCCCACTGGTCAGTGACTCAGTTAATTAACTGAGTTAATTAGTGCTAAACTAGCCCTAACTAAAATGTCAGCAGGGCTAGGCCCACATGTGAGTGGCTCATCTAATTAACTAAGTTAATTAACACTAACTAAACCTAACACTAATTAAACAGGGTCCTAGGTCCACACGTCAGTCAGCCAGGGGAGGTCAAGCCCACAGTCGGTCAGGTCAAACCCAGCCGGACTTGGCCTGACTAAATCACCGGCGGAGGGGCTCGGATCTTGCTCTACGGCGACCAGATGAGCGGCAGAGACCATCTACGAGGAGCTGGTACTCGCGCGCATCCACTGGTGTAGTAAGTTTTGCCGGGGGCGACCTAAATCGATGGCGGCGAGCTCAAAGGCGGTGGCCGGAATTCGTGTCTCGGTGGTTTCGGCGATGCGGGGCACGGGAGGAGTAGCTGGAGGGGTTTTTTGGGCTTCTAGCGTTGCGCTGAGCACGACAGTGAGGTCGGCTACAGCTCTAGGTGGCGGTGGCCACGACGGCGACATGGCCGGCGGAGCCAAGTTCTCGGCCGCAACGGCAATGGCGTTAGCGGAAGGATAAAGCCAGGGAAGAGGGGGGGGTCAACGCAGCAGCTCACTGCGGTTGCGATGGAGGCCTCAGCCAGCTCGGGGAGGGGTTGGTGACGACGGGAGGTCGCCAGTGTTCTTGATGGCCGAGAGGTTGAAGACGTCGCAGAGACGGTGTTGCAGTGCGTCCCGACTCGCTTGGCTCGCTAAAGATGACGAGGACGACGTTGCGGAGCTCGTGGAAATGTGGAGGGCACGAGTGGGAGGTGGCGGCTGCGGCTATGGCGAACGGCGGCGACGGGCTCCGCTCGGGAAGAGTGCAGAGAGGGGAGGGGAGAGAGCTGCGAGGAGGGGGAGGTGCAGAGGGTCGAGGGGAGTGCGTGGCACCCTCGGGTGCTTCCAACGGCGAGCAGGCAAGCAGGAGGTGGCCGGTGTGTGCGCGCGCGCGCCGGTCATACAGCCTCATGCCTACTGGCAGGAGGTTGAAGACGGGTGGTGGCTGTGGTGGGCTGAGACAGCTGGAGTTGGGCCAGATGGGTCCAGGTAAGTGGCCTAGGTGGGTTTTCTGTTGTATTTTACTTTCTGTTCTGTTTTCTATTTATTTATTTCTTTTTCCACTGTTTTAAAAAAGGACAAATCCAAAACCAGTGAAAATATTCCCCTGAATATTTCTATGTTGCACAGTGGAGTTATCCAAAAGCACATAAACAATTCAGAATTATTTGAAATTATATTCCATATGTTAAGAATATAAATCTAAATCCAAATACAATATTGATTTAAAATCAGAGCCCAAATAATTCCTTAGAAATGTTCCAAAATTTTGGTTTGATTTATAACTCTTGCCAAAATTCTCAGAACTATTTCTAGGGTATTTGGGATTCACTGATTGCAATTTTTAGGGTTCTTGCCCCTTTATTAAAATGATTTCTGAGGCTTTGAAAATTCCTCAATTCAATTTCTTGAATTTAAACATGATGATCAAGTAAAGTCAAACAAGGGCTGATCTAGGGCTGTGACAACTCACCCCCACTAAACAAGAATCTCGTCCCGAGATTCAAGACGCGAGGTAAGAAGACAGAGGGACACAAGCTAACACGATCTTCATGATCCAATTACCTTTCTCGAAGATGTTGATTCATTGCTTCAAATTGATCTTGGCGTCTTTGTTTTCGAGATCTTCAACCAACACGACGACAAGAGAGCGAGACAAATCTACAAGGTTGGATCATCTTACTGATCACAAGATTAACTCATAGAATGAGACGTGGAAACATCTCTTGAGCTGAGACACAAAACACAGAAGAGGTGTGATGGAAAGAACCAAATGGCAAAACTCCCACGCTTAAGTAAAATGGTGCATAGGTTTCAAAGTAGCGAGGAGTTGATTGCCATTATTCCATAGTGGGGTACCTTAGAGGAGGTGACACATAGGATTATTCCCTTAAGTGGCAAAAAGAATTACTTTTGACTCAGAGATCATTGAAATTCCCTATACCAGCCTAAGGAAATTCCCAAATGATCGTTTGACAGAGTTCAAGGGAACGACATATTCGGGCTAGAATGAATGATGTGGACTACCTTGTTGAAGACAACGCGATGGATGATTTCTGCTTATCATCGAGAAAGTATAGGGCCCAGGGTAAGCCCACTTTTGAAGATGATCCTGAATAACAATTACTAAAAAAGGCACAATGGCGGGTGCAAGCTGGGAACAAAATGCAAATGCTAGGTATGTTCCAACCATCATATCTGCCTGAGATTCAGATCTGGTTGGTAACGGGATATTTCAAACATCATGTTTGGAAAAGAAAGGTAGCAGCACAAATCGACGAGATGATGTTGCGATATTCTCGAGAAATGAACTACGATAGCAAGCTCCAAAACATGAGCTGGTTCTGCTACATACCTATGAACACGTTGTCCAAGACAAGCATGACCACATAGTAGTTCTACAACAAGCACTACCGATTTCGGGTAGAAACCATCATCGAGGATATTGAAGTCTTGTGCGTTACCATGGATTAGCAGTTAACCTATTTTCCTAGAACAAATCAATCAGTGGCTTGGTGTGCCAGGGATTCATATAGAATGAAGGTTGCAAGTCTCTAGACCACATAATTGGGACGATTCCATTGGAAGCAAAACAAACTTTCTCAAATTTATGACAACAACTTGCATCATGTGCACGTGAATTAGAGGAAGTCACTTCTTCCATCAAACATAAACTTCATGAGCTAGCACAAAGAAAATGCTTTCAAAAGTTTCCAACACTAACTTAGATGCTCAACATGAATCATGGACACGATGAAAATGTTGTCAATGGGCTCAACAACAAACCATCCAGGCTTCCATATAGATGGAATTCCACAATTGAGTGAACACGGTGATAGCATTGGTCAGACCAAAGGATATAATGGTGTATGCTCGAGGGATCAACCACGAGTAAGACAACATTATGAACATCGTTGGTCCTGATTTTATTTGAGGATATCCCACACACAAATCAAAGTTTGGACAAGACAATAGATCCAATAACTGATCACGAGGACCAATCGATGAAGATATCATCTTTCTTCAACACACACACAAACTATATCCTTTAGAGATGAACTAAGTCAGATAAAGCTTTATCTTCCAACTATCCAAGTTGTTGTTTAGCTTATCCAACTAGCTCAGGGGTATCCAACACAGATTCTTGGAGAAGGGGCGGTTTATAAGAAAACCAACTTGACCGCGAGCTCAACATGACGGTCAGGGGACAACCTGGTGATACTTCCGAGAGGATATTCAGAAAATCACGAACCACTGGTATGTTATTAAGCTCAGGAATAATCTTGCTTCTCAGGGCAAGACGATATGATCAAAAGAGTTAGGGATTGACACAATCCTAACTCATTGATCGAAGTGTGCACCAAAAAAAATGGACTAGGAAGCACGATCAATCTTACAAAGATGACTCAGTGACCAGTATGCTAAGAATGAGAGTATTGTCCATTTAACTACCAAGAAACGGGGTTGCTAGGAGTATTGAGTACACACATTACAATCCACTTGTCGGCATTCCGGTTATAATAGCACGGGAACCGAGGAATAGAAAATGATGGCGAGAAGTATCTGTCGGTGTCAAAACCGGCTGATCTCGGGTAGGGGGTCCCAAATTGTGCATCTGTGGACCAAAGGTAACAGGAGGCGGGGGACATTATGGTTACCCAGGTTCGGGCCCTCTTAATGGAGATAATACCCTACTTCCTGCTTGATTGACTATGATGAGTATAGGGGTTACAAGAGTTGATCTACCTCGAGATCGTAATGACTAAACCCTAGATGTCTAGCCTGTATGAATTCTGATGATCTCTACGGACTAAACCTTTTGGTTTATATAGACACCGGTAGGGCTAGGGTTATACAGAGTCGGTTTACAAAGAAAGGAAGTTTCATATCAGAACGCCAGGCTTGCCATCCACGCAAAGGATAGTCCCATCCGGACACGGGGGAAGGCCTTCAATCTCGTATCTTCACGGCCCATTAGTCCGGTCCATGTCACATAGCCCGGATGCTCGGGCCCACCTAATCCAGGACTCGCTCAATAGCCCCCGAACTAGGCTTCAATGAAGACATGTCCGGTGCGCAGGTCTTCGGCATTGCAAGGCAGGTTCCTCCTGCTCCGAATAATCCAAAGCAATTTGAACAAAAGAACTGTATTCAGCTTTTCAATGACGACGCAGTATCCGGCATCATATCTTCGGCTTTGTAAGGTGGGCCCTCCATGATACTTCGGACAACTTCGGCTTTACATTAAATATCATACCCTTTAGCTTCTGCGCCACCGTTGCCTCGGCTTACACGTGTCGGACGAATACAAATGGTCCAAGTGTTTTTACAGATAACACCCTGACTTTGTAGGGAAGGCGTCTATTTAAGGATATTGGAACTCAGATGCCATTCCACACCAGGGGAAAATCCTTAGAGCTTGCGACAGGAAACCACACAAACATGGTAGGCGCTCCTAGTTCTTCCCCACTGTAACATCCCAAATTTTCAATTTGGAATGTTATACATAGAGCATCATTGCATATCATATATTTTTTCGTTGCATTTTTTTCTCGATCCTAGAAATTCTACACAACTCAAGGACCCACAGAGAGAGTTGGGGATTCCGTTATTTTCATATTTGAGTTTTCTCAAATTTTGAAAATAGGATCATTTGATTTTAATTATTTTATCTTCAATTATTCCTACTATCAAAATATGAGAGAGGGAATAAAATGACTTTCCCAAAATAAAGAAATAATGAAGATTTAATAATAAAATCAAATAAGATTTTATTTTGGAGTTTTTCGCCTTTTTATTTGAATTTAGGAAAAATGAGCGTTTTTCAAAATTGCATTTAGGCCCCAAATAAATGTTCATCTAGTCCGGCTTGATTTTAGAAGCCGGGGAAAATTATTTCGGGATTTTTGGAGTTCGTTTAGTATTTCTTTTTATTTTTTTCTGCGCATAATTATTTGAAAAAAAAGCGCCACCGACCTACGAGCCGTGTCCGCCTAGGACTCCCGCCCCGCGGGGCTTTATAAGCCGGGGGGGAGCCAGCCCGAGGCCCAGCCCGGCCGCCTCAGCCCCAAACCCTAGCCCGCGCCCGACCTGCCGCCGCCTGACCTGCAGGAGCCGCCGCCGAACTCCACGTCGCCGCGCCGGACTCGCCAGACCCCGCCGCCGACCTCGCCGAGGTTCGCCGCCGCCTCGTT
Source organism: Aegilops bicornis (assembly GCA_021605145.1). Lineage (NCBI taxonomy): Eukaryota > Viridiplantae > Streptophyta > Magnoliopsida > Poales > Poaceae > Aegilops > Aegilops bicornis. The sequence goes on from CM038670.1 coordinate 347,481,012, forward strand.
CCGCGTGCCGCCGGTTTTTTTAAATACCGGGCGGTTTTTATTTCAGTTTTTTTAGTTTCGTTTTTTTAATTCGGTTTTCTTTTCGGTTTAGGTTAAATAGCGAACATTCGTTCGTTAGTTCGTTTAAACGAACGAGTTCGTCAGATTAGTTTAGTTAACGAACGTTCGTTCGTTAACTCGTTTGTTGTTTTTCTTTTTCTCGGATTTAATTCGCGATTTTTCTGATCATGATTCCTGATCAGATTTTTGTTTTAGTATAACTTTTCGCTCGTTTATCGGAATCAGGCGATTCAAGCGCCTAGATTTTCGTCTCGAAACCCTGTTTCCGAATAACCTACTTATACAAGTTTTTGCTTCTGTAAAATTTGACTTAGATCCAGATTAGTAAAACGGAGCTGTTTTCTTCCGCCGTTTGACTTTTGTTGCTTCGTTTGATTTGATTCTTTTTGCAAACCGGAGTTCTTAAGTTGAACTATCTGGTTAGATCTATTTGAGTTTTACCTGTGCATTAGATGAGTACTTATTGTATGCTTGTTTGTTTATGCGTGAGAGAATACCGGAGTGCGCCTACTTTGTTACTTGAGTCTCTAGGTTTCATGGATCATCGACAAGGCAAGTAACACTTTGATCATACCTTTTCTACTACCCAGTTTTTATGCATTAGATCTATCCTCAAACATTGCATGATTAGGATCTAATTAATTTGTGGGTTTTGGGAAGTAGATTGAGGTAGTACCTATTACCTGTTTTATTTTCAAACCCTTGGGAGTTACCTCTACGTTTGCTTATTATGCCATGCTATGCTAGTAGACGTGGATTGGGTGAGTGTATCCATGGCAGATGTGAGATTGTTAAATTAATGGTTTATTTAAGGTGGCAACTTAAACACACATCTGGGTGGATTGAGGCACCTGGTTTCTATCAGGACTTGCCTGTATCTCTTCGGACCGCCACCCAGGCTCAAAGGGATCATGAGATTATTCAAACTAGAAACTTCCGTGTGCAGCCACAAGCCATTATGGGCTCTGGCATAGTTGATTAAGTTGTGCGAACTCTTACGGGTAGACTAGCAGATGTAGGGGAAAGTAGGTGTACCGGTCTACCCACATGTAAGGTGCTAGTGCTTCTGAAAGACTATGTCTCGGTCATCCATTTCTCAAACATCATGTAGTGCAAGAAATCCAACGGAGGCGATCGAGTCTTGTGGGGAAAAGTGCGCAAACCTCTGCAGAGTGTATAAACTAATCATGGTTAGCCGTGTCCCCGGTTATGGACATCTTGAGTATCTAGTACTTGGATATCATGTGAATCTCATCATATTACTTTTAATTAGTATTGTTGGGTTTTTAATGAGTACTTTTAATTGGGATTGAGAATCATCAACCATTCTCAATGTTTTACAACCACCATGATAGTTAAATAAATTTATTCCTTTGCAGTAGGGAAAAATTGGCTTTATGCAAAACTGTAACCATAGAGCTTTCCACCAGCCAAATATGCATGTAGTATAGGCCTATTATTCCATTATTCTCTATGTGTTACATTGCCAGCATATTCCATGTCTTTGACCCGTTTTGGCTGCAACATTTCATGTTGCAGATTTTTCGAACGACGAGTAAGGTGCTTAGGTCGTGGTTCTATACTTTCGATGATGCCGTTGGAGTTGATGGACTCGCTTATTCTTCCAAGCCTTCCATTGTTATTGTATTAGATGGCCTTAAGCCATATTTATTTTATTAAGTTCTCTCTTGAGACATTCGATTGTATGTCGTGTGTGATTGCTACTCTGTTATAAATCCTTCGAGTCTTGTGTGGTGTCGACATTCTTGATCCGGGATGACACTAAGCACAAAGATCGACTGTTTGAGGTCCGGTCGCTACAAAGATGGTATCGAGCACACGCTGTTGTAGACCACGACCATTAAGCTAAAGCCCTAGATCACTACTCTCTCTTCTCATTTCTAACTCCTCATCTTTTCTACTCTTTTAGGATGACGGAAGCGAGGATCAAGTTCACCCAGCCAGATGAAGATACACCCTTCGGACGACACCTGAAGGAAGTCACTAAGTACCTTAACATCAGATTACCAAGCTTCATCGGGACCTACAATTCCACTTTACCTGAAGAATAGCGCTGGAAGATTCAAGCTCAAGTTCCCAGAAGGACGTTTGCGCCAATCACGGAGCCCATAGAGTGTGTTTTCAATGCACCAACTTGGAGTCTGGGAAAGAGCATGGCAGCTCACATAACCATGGGACGCATTGGAGATGTTTACAAAGAAGACCTCAAGGATACTATCTACCAGATTTGCGGTGCGCCGAGATGAACAATGGGAGATAGTTGGCACTAAGAAGGATCGATCCATTGCAGCTTTCATCCAGGAGTTAAACCAACACATTCGACGCCAGGAGAACCAGATGTGCGCAGACATGATGGAGTTGAAGACAGCAAAAGCCAAGATTATCGAACTAGAAGAAGAACTGAAGGCCACTCGCAAGGACTACATGGAGGAGATTGTAGCTCTAGTGGGACAAAACGGCGATCGTAAGGAGAAGATTGAAGAACTCATGGGAAATTCAGCACCCGGAGGAGAAGATGAAGATTGCACCTATCCAGAGAACTACATCATCATCGACGACACCGATTTTGATCCTAGTGATGATGATTTCGAAGATGAAGCTGGAGCAGATATCATGGAGTCTTCATCGGAGCAGTTTTTCTAGTTGACCACCATAACAGTAGTAGATTTCCCCCATTTTATATTAGTTTTAGTTCCAGCACTTTGTAACGATAGACCGTTGTATGCCCTTGTTTGAATTGATTGGAGTGATATTGTGTGATTTGTCTCATGTGCATATGGGTAGTGTTTGTCTTTAGACCTCATTCTATTCTTAACTCTCGTCTTTTCTTAAACCCCTCAGATGCCTCCGAGACGCGACCCTGGATTTGTTTTCCCGCCAAAGATCACTAAGTTGATTCAGCAGCAGAATGCCTTGATTCAAACATTGGTACAGAACCAAGGCAACAACAACAACAAGAACAACAACAACAACAACCCACCACCACCACCACCTGTTGACCATTTGACCCGTTTCTTAAGACTGAATCCGCCGGTGTTTTCCAGTAGCACCGAGCCGATTGTTGCAGATGATTGGCTCCGTAAGATAGGGAGGGAGTTGACCACTGTAGGATGTACAAATGGAGAAAGGGTGAAATTTGCCGCACATCAGCTTGTAGGACCCACAGCAGCATGGTGGGAGAATTTTGACCACTTACCACATGTAGACAACATCACATGGGATCGGTTTCAGCAAGCCTTCCGTCGCCCATGTTTCAGCAGGAGCTATGGCCATGAAGAAGCGTGAGTTTCGCAACTTGCGCCAAGGAGGGCCAGACGGTTGGCGATATGTGGATGATTTGATGAAGTTAGCACGTTATGCCCGGATAGCGTTACTACGGATGCAACTAAGCAGGAGAAGTTTTCTAGAAGGACTGAATGATGAGCTGAGCATGCAGTTGATGGTAGCCACCTTCAATAACTACCAGGAGTTTGTAGACCGTGCTCTTATGATTGAAGGGAAGCAGCAGCAGATTGACAATCGCAAGAGAAAGTACGGACAGGGGAAGAATAACTCTGGAGCTCAGCAGAAACTTCGCTTTACCCCGAAGCCAGGAGGACAATTTCAGCATACCCATGGCGGAGGTAGCTCGAACAACCATAATGGCACCAAGAATGGGAACGGGAATGGAGGAAGCAATGGACAAAACCGCACCAACCCGTCAACACCAACCAAGGTAGACCTGAGCCACATCACTTGCTTTAAGTGTCGCAAGACTGGGCATTATGCAAATGATTGTCTAGAAGGCCAAAGTGGAAATGGCAATGGAAGCTCAGGAAGGAAGCCGAACCCTTTCAACAGAGGACAAGTGAACCACGTTATCGTGGAGGAGGTTGAAGCTCAGCCAGATGCAGTAATAGGTAAGTTTTTGGTTAAGTCATTTCTCGCAGCTTGTTCTTTTGATATCTTGGTGCATCACATTCATACATATCAAGGGGATTTGTGGATAAGTTTAGCCTACCCACTAGGACTCTTAAGACACCCATGCTAGTAAGCTCACCGGGAGCGGAGTATATGGCCAGTCAAGGATGTTTTCAATTGCCATTAAGTATAGGGAGACATGTTTTCCCAACGGATTTAATTATATTGGAATCCCAAGGTTTGGATGTAATTCTTGGTATGGATTGGTTGTCGATGTATGGAGGAAACATCGATTGCGCCAGCAAGACAATTTTGCTTACGACACCAGAAGGAAGGAGAATCAAGTATGTATCACGGCATGAGCCGAGGAGAAGCGCATGTAAATTCCTTAACAGAGTTGTGCAGGAGGAAGTACCGATGGTAAGGGATTTCCCGATGTGTTTAGGAAGAGTTGCTGTGCATGCAACCGGATAGAGACATTGAATTTCTGATTGAACTACTGCCGAGCCTTTGGGCGATATCTAAGAGACCGTATAGGATGCCAGCCCAAGATTTGGAGGAAATTAAGAAGCAAATTAAGTAGTTACTGGATAAAGGTTTTATTCGCCCAAGTTCTTCGCCTTGGGGGTCACCAGTACTTCTAGTGGAGAAGAAGGATGGATCATTAAGAATGGTTGTTGATTATCGAGGATTGAATGAAGTGACTATTAAAAACAAGTACCCACTACCGATGATCAATGACTTGTTTGACCAATTGCAAGGAGCTAAGGTGTTTTCCAAGATCGATTTGCGATCGTGGTACCATCGATTGAAGATTCGAGAGCAGGATATACATAAGGCGGCTTTTACCACTGTGCACGGGTTGTATGAGTATACCGTTATGTCATTTGGTCCGACTAACGCACCTGCCTATTTTATGAACATGATCAACAAAGTGTTAAATGAGTTTTTGGATAAGTTCGTCGTGGTGTTCATTGATGATATTTTGGTTTACTCAAGAGAATGAAGAGGAACATAAGGAGCATTTGCGTTTGGTACTCGAGAAGCTCAGAGAACACCAGTTATATGCCAAGTTCAGCAAGTGTGAGTTTTGGTTGCAGGAAGTTGGATTTCTCGGACATGTTATATCCGGAGAAGGTATAGCGATGGACCCCACTAAAGTTGCCACTTTGTAACAATCGGGAAGCGCCAACAACAGTTGGAGAGATCCGGAGTTTCCTTGGACTCGCAGGATACTACCGGAGATTCATTGAGAATTTCTCAAGGATTGCGAAGCCTATGATAGAATTGTTGAAGAAGGATACCAAGTTCATTTGGACTGAGGAGTGTGAAGCTAGTTTCCAAGAGTTGAAGAAACGTTTGGTTACCTCACGGTGTTAATTACGCCAGATCGCACGAAGGATTATGAGGTGTATTGCGGCGCTTCACGAAGAGGACTTGGAGGCGGTGCTTATGCGGGGAGGGAAGAGTTGTTTCGTATGATTCACGACAGCTTAAGCCTCATGAGCTAAACTATGCCACACATGATTTGGAGTTAGCAGCCGTAGTGCATGCGTTGAAAACATGGAGACATTTCCTCATTGGAAATCACTGTGAGGTGTATACGGATCACAAGAGTTTGAAGTACATCTTCACGCAGAAGGAGTTAAATCTCGTGAGAGGAGCTGGTTGGAGCTTATTAAAGATTACGATATGAGATTACATTATCACCCCGGAAAGGCTAACGTTGTAGCAGACGCGTTGAGCCGTAAGAGTCACGTCAACACACTAATGACGGGAGAAATACCAAGGGAGTTATCCAAGGATCTTCGAGAGCTATATTTGGAAATAGTTCCGAGAGGCTATGTAGCAACATTGGAGATTCAGTCAACCTTGGTGGACAAGATCAGGGAAGCTCAGAAGAGTGACAAAGAGATTGCCTCTATAAAGGAGAAAATGAGCGAAGGAAAGGCAAAGGGATTTCGTGAAGATGAGCACGATACCCTATGGTTTGAAGAGCGTGTTTATGTGCCCAATGACCCGGAGATCAGGAAGTTAATCCTACGAGAGGCACATGATTCACCATATTCGATTCACCTAGGAAATACCAAGATGTATTTGGATTTGAAGAATACTTTCTAGTGGACCGGAATGAAGAAGGATATTGCAGAGTACGTAGCAGTTTGTGATGTATGTCAGAGGGTGAAGGCAGAACATCGAAGCCCAGGATTGTTACAACCGTTGCCTATACCCGAATGGAAGTGGGATAAACTAGGTATGGATTTCATCACGGGATTGCCGGGACTCGCTCGAGCTATGACTCGATTTGGGTTGTAGTCGATCGTTTGTGAAGGTAGCTCATTTCATTCCAAAGAAAGACTACCAACAAAGAAGTGCCAAATTGGCTAAGATATATATGACAAGGATTGTATGCTTGCATGGAGTTCCAAGGAGTATCGTATCGAGATAGAGGAACCCAATTTACCTCAAAGTTACGGAAGCGATAACGAAACTTTAGGAACCAGGCTGGAGTTTAGCACAACTTTTCATCCACAGACAGATGGACAAACTGAGAGAGTCAACCAGATTTTGGAGGGTATGCTTAGGGCTTGTGCTTTGGATTATGGATCAAGTTGGGATGACAACTTTCCATATGCGGAGTTTTCTCACAACAACAGTTATCAATCTAGTTTGAAGATGGCCCCTTTCGAAGCCTTGTACGGAAGGAGGTGCAGGACCCCGTTGTTGTGGGATGAAGTTGGAGACCGCCGATTGTTTGGACGGATTTGATTAAGGAGTCTGAACGGAAAGTAAAGATGATTCGCGATAGGCTCAAGGTAGCCCAGTCAAGACAGAAAAGTTATGCGGATTCAAAACGCAAGGAGACAGAATACAAAGTCAGAGACAAAGTTTATTTTCGTGTATCGCCACTTCGAGGAGTTAAGCGTTTTGGTGTTAAAGGAAAGTTAGCGGCACGATTTGTAGGACCTTATCGTGTTTTGGAACGCATGGGAGAAGTTGCGTACAAATTGGAACTACCCGAAGGATTGTCAGGAGTCCATGATTTGTAGGGCCTTATCGTGTTTCATGTTTCTCAGTTGAAGAAATGTCACGCAGAGATGGCGGATATACCACTGAGAGATACTGTGCCACTAGAGGCGATTCAGTTGAATGATGATTTGACCTACGAGGAGAAACCAGTCAAGATTCTGGAGTATGCGGTATGAGTCACTCGCAGCAAGGTCATTAAGTTTTGCAAAGTTCAGTGGAGCCACCACACTAAGGATGAAGCCACCTGGGAGCGAGAGGAAGATTTGCTTAAGGAGCACCCTCACCTATTTTCCAGCCAACCCGAATCTTGAGGGCGTGATTCATCTTAAGGGGGTAGGTTTGTAACATCCCAAATTTTCAATTTGGAATGTTATATATAGAGCATCATTGCATATCATATTTTTTTTCGTTGCATTTTTTTCTCGATCCTAGAAATTCTACACTACTCAAGGACCCACAGAGAGAGTTGGGGATTTCGTTATTTTCATATTTGAGTTTTCTCAAATTTTGAAAATAGGATAATTTGATTTTAATTATTTTATCTTCAAGTATTCCTACTATCAAAATATGAGAGAGCGAATAAAATGACTTTCCCAAAATAAAGAAATAATGAAGATTTAATAATAAAATAAAATAAGATTTTATTTTGGAGTTTTTCGCCTTTTTATTTGAATTTAGAAAAATGCGCGTTTTTCAAAATTGCATTTAGGCCCCAAATAAATGTTCATCTCGTCCGGCTTGATTTTAGAAGCCGGGGAAAATTTATTTTGGCATTTTTGGATTTCGTTTAGTATTTCTTTTTATTTTTTTCTACGCGTAATTATTTAAAAAAAAAGCGCCACCGACCTACGGGCCGTGTCCGCCTAGGACTCCGGACATGAGGCTTCTCAGTCGGGAGCCACCCGAGGCCAGCCAGCCAGCGCCCCAAACCTTAGCCTTGCCCAAACCATGACGCCGTCGCCGCGCCGCCGCGCCAGACTTCATGGGACCCCGCCGCCGACCTCGCCGAGGTTAGCCGCCGCCTCGTTCCGCGTGCCGCCGGTTTTTTTAAAAACCGGGCGGTTTTTATTTCGGTTTTTTAGTTTCGTTTTTTTATTTCGGTTTTCTTTTCGGTTTAGGTTAAATAGCGAACGTTCATTCGTTAGTTTGTTTAAATGAACGAGTTCATCAGATTAGGTTAGTTAACGAACGTTCGTTCGTTAACCCGTTTGTCGTTTTTCTTTTTCTCGGATTTAATTCGCGATTTTTCTGATCACGATTCCTGATCAGATTTTTGTTTTAGTATAACTTTTCGCTCGTTTATCGGAACCCTATTTCCGAATAACCTACTTAAACGTGGTTATTACCTGTTTTATTTTCAAACCCTTGGGAGTTACCTCTACGTTTGCTTATTATGCCATGCTATGCTAGTAGACGTGGATTGGGTGAGTGTATCAATGACAAATGTGAGATTGTTAAATTAATGGTTTATTTAAGGTGGCAACTTAAACACACATCTGGGTGGATTGAGGCACCTGGTTTCTATCGAGAATTGCTGTATTTCTTGGACCGCCACCCAGGCTCAAAGGGATCATGAGATTATTCAAACTAGAAACTTCCGTGTGCAGCCACAAGCCATTATGGGCTCTGGCATAGTTGATTAAGTTGTGCGAACTCTTACGGGTAGACTAGCAGATGTAGGGGAAAGTAGGTGTACCGGTCTACCCACATGTAAGGTGCTAGTGCTTCTGAAAGACTATGTCTCGGTCATCCGTTTCTCAAACATCATGTAGTGCTTGAAATCCAACGGAGGCGATCGAGTCTTGTGGGGAAAAGTGCGCAAACGTCTGCAGAGTGTATAAAGTAATCATGGTTAGCCGTGTCCCCAGTTATGGACATCTTGAGTATCTAGTACTTGGATATCATGTGAATCTCATCATGTTACTTTTAATTAGTATTGTTGGGTTTTTAATGAGTACTTTTAATTGGGATTGAGAATGCTGTCAACCATTCTCAACGTTTCACAACCACCATGATAGTTAAATAAATTTATTCCTTTGTAGTAGGGAAAAATTGGCTTTATGCAAAACTGTAACCATAGAGCTTTCCACCAGCCAAATATGCATGTAGTATAGGCCTATTATTTTCTATGTGTTACATTGCCAGCATATTCCATGTGCTGACCCGTTTTCGGGCAGCAACATTTCATGTTGCGGATTTTTCAGACGACGAGTAAGGTGCTTAGGTCGTGGTTCTATACTCAGTGATGCCGTTGGATTTGATGGACTCGCTTATTCTTCCAAGCCTTCCGCTGTTATCGTATTAGATGGCCTTAAGCCATACTTATTTTATTAAGTTCTCTCTTGAGACATTCGATTGTAATAAGTGTGTGATTGCTACTCTATTATAAATCATTCGAGTACTGTGTGGTGTCAGCATTACTGACCCAGGGATGACACTAAGCACAGAGATCAGACTGTTTGAGGTCTGGTCGCTACACCCACGCCCTCACGGCCCTCAAAAAGGCGATTGGGAGAGCTGCTCGGTATCCTATGCCTAGCTGACCAAGCTTCAGACGCAGGGGTATCTTCCTCCCGTGGATCTAGTCCCCGTTCAGGCGGGATTAACTTCCATCAATGGCGAAGCCCTGGCGGAAACCTTCCCCAATCCTACTGAAGGGGAGTGAGTGTGCTTTGTTTCCTTCCTATTAAGAGGCGTTGGATTTCCAATCCATCCTTTCCTCCGAGGTCTCCTGGAGTATTATGGCCTCCAACTGCACAATCTCACGCCGGGCTCCATTCTGCACATCGCGGGCTTCGTCGCTCTTTGCGAGCTGTTCCTAGGCTGCGAGACCCATTTTGAGTTATGGAGGAAACTTTTCAGCCTCGTCCCCCGCTCCCAAAAGGGATCCATATTCGAGGTGAGCGGTGCCGAAGTATGGCGCGTAGTCGGGATAGGATACCTGTCCGGCACTGCGAAGAAGGCATCCGAAGAGTGGCTTTCAGAATGGTTTTATATTGAATACGTTGTTCTTCCAGACCCAATCCGACGGGGCCTTCCTGAATTTTCCAACGCTCCGCTAAATAAGCGCACCAGCTGGCGCCCCCGAAGCCTCGAGGAGGAAGACAGTGCGGAGGTTAAGAAGCTAATGAGCAAGATAAAAATACTCGCCCAATCCGGACTATCTATAATTGAGGTAATGGAAATTTCAATAACTCAAGGCGTTCAGCCACTACAATCCAGAGGACTCCCCATGCAGCATTACAACGGGGAAGATGATGCATCACGCTGCGGGCGCAAGGGTCCGGACAACTTTGCCGCCTTGGCTGCCATGTTGGCTGATCTTTACAAAGGGGAGAAAGAAGATTTTACTCGCCTTAAATGTCGAGAAGGTCTTTCCATGTACAACCCTGCTAACTGGGTGAGCTTTTGACTTCCTGAGTCGTGCTCAGTTGAACTTAATCCGACTATTTTTAACACGAATGGAGAAAGGTCGTCGCGGGGATCCATAGTCCCGCTCCGCAGCCGGAGGACCATATTCGAGACCTGGATCCCGGATTTGAAGAGGATCCGGATATATTTATAGAGCTTAATGAGGGGGTCTTTTATCAGGCAAGCTACGACACAGAAGTAGCTATCACAGCCGCTTATCCCGGCCTTCTCCCCTCCTCCCACGTAAGTGCCTAGGAGACATATTTTCTACAAGAGCTTTCCCGTTGCACCTCACCCACCGCACTTTCTCATTCTCCGAAGGGGCAGCGCTCGTCCTGCCAACCTGTATCAAAGGCGTCCTCCAAGAAGGCGACGCTCACGCATGGCGAGTCTTTGAAAAGAAAGGACGGCTGTGATACTACCGAGCCTCCTCATTCACTGAAGAAGTATAATTTTCAACCTGCACTCGGCAAATAGGGCTGGATTATGACGTGCTCCGCTATGCTATATTCTAGGAAGAGCGTACACCGGACTGTATCCGGAGGTCTCGCCGGCCATGCATCGGCCAATCCGGCCCCGGACCCTGCCACTAGGACTATAGTTGGTACGGGCGCCACGCCGGATTTTCACCTCCACGAGGATTCGGATAATGTATCCGTCACCAATTCCGAAGTGGAGACCGTGATGGTCCATCTGTCGGATTATGGGATCTGGCAAAACCCTTGAGGTTCGAACTCTGGGGTGCGCACGAAGATCTCTCTCCACCTAGCTCATGCTCTCACCATGATCTGAAAGCCTAGCTCGCCGAACCCGAGGAACAAGGGACACAAGAGTTTTACTGGTTCGTGCCACCGATGTGGTGTAATACCCTACTCTAGTTTCGTGTGGTGGATTGCCTTGTAGGCTGGGATGAACAAGTACAAGGGAAGAACTACCTCCTGACGAGAGGTGTTCTTGAGCTCTGTGAGCTTGTGTGTGTGTGGGTCGAATGGATCTGATCCCAGATCAGTTGCCTTCTACGGTGGTGGCTAGTCCTATTTATAGAGGCCCGGGTCCTCTTCCCAAATGTTAGGCGGGAAGGGATCCCACAACGGCCAATTTGAAGGGGGACAGCTAGTACAAGCTATCCTGACAAAAGGTGGTCTTCGCCTGCCAAAGGCTCTGGTGGTGACGCCGTCGTGGGCTCTGCGATGACCTCCATCCTGCCGTCCTGCTGGTCTTGGTCTCGTTGCACCGATATGGAAACCTTTGCCTAATGCCTCGGGACTCCTCGCCTGTGCCTGCTCCTTTAGCACCAAAGAGGAAACCAGTACTCTGCGCCCGCTGGCGCCCGCCTTGCGCCCGCCTGGCCTTGGTCGTCATGGCTCACGTCACGGGAACCATACGAGGTGCCCCTCTCCTTGACCTCTCCGCTCCTCGCGAGCCAGCCTAGTGAGGCTGCCCCTGAGGAGGTCTTGTGTCGCCTGCCTCGCGAGGCTTGGCCCCTTGCGAGGGTGTTGAGTGTTTGCTGGTGAAGATGGGCTGTACCAAGCCATTAGTGGAGCCACACCGTGGGCCGCACGCAAGCAAGTCTGGGGACCCCCGTTCCCAGAATGCCGATAGTAGCCCCCGGGCCCAAGGCGTGCTCGGACTTGGCTTTGAGGTGAAGCCAACGGGCAAGTGCGGAGCGCCGCGGGCCCCAACCGCCTACGGCCTTGATTGACGCGTGGCGACTGATGGGACGAGGGCGTCTCCGCTTCCCCACGCTACCTCGGCAACTGCCGGACTAGACGATTCCCTGGTGCATGCAGAAAAGCCATCATTACCTGCGACCGTGGGGGCCGTCGGTTGGCCTCCTCCTGCTATAAATGGGGAGGGGGCGGAGCCCCCGTGGCCCGTCTCTTCCTCCGTTCCTGTGGGGACCCCGACTCATAAGTCGTGATCATCGAATGCACGTGTACAGTGATCCAAGAGATCAATGCTCACTGAACACACAGAAGCTGAATAACAAGAGTCTTACATCCATACATACCGTCTTACACAAATTATGACCATTATGGTCAAGTCTTACATAGATAAATCCACAAGGGTTGAATACCAAATAAACTTAAGCAGCGGAAATCTTCGTCGATAAGTAGAACCCATGCCATCTGCCTTAACCCTACAGGCATTCTGACTGGGAAACATCCTAGTTCGCATGTTCGTCTCTAAAGAACTCTTCTTCGAACTCCTGTTCTTCCATGCCTGGTCAATTAAATAACCAGTGGCAATCCAATGAGTACTTTGAATGTACTCGCAAGCAACCCATGTTTTGGCTCAAGATACAACAATGCATGACATAGGTAAATTTTTGCGGAAAGCTAATTTTGTTGTGCTATGACATGTTCAATAACTGGTAAATCATGCATCGTATGAATTCAAGTAACCATTGGGACTGGTTACAGATATCAACATAAAGGGAGTGGGCTCCAACCCAACTCATCCATGTCAAGTCCTTTGACTTGACCCAAGTAGTTCTTCCCACACACACTGGTTTGTAAACAAGTGGACGTAGCCCAAGAGCGGTTACCCAACTGTCCTTGACCATGGACACGGCTATTCGAATAGTTTTACACTTTGTAGAGGTTGCACACTTGACCCACAAGATCCGGGGAACTTCCATGTCATCCACGACCTGCGGTACCTCAAGTACCCGGGGTAAGCACCTGATCACTATCTTTCCCTAGACGACACTAACATAGAGTCCACTTGATTGGTAGTAACCCCCATGCCCAACATTATAACATAACACTTTCATGGAGCCACGCTCCATAATCATCTCACATCACAAGCACGGGGTACCAACGGTGTGTCCGGTGGCCTGTGAAAACAATCATGGCCGCCCTACCTGGCACAACCCCGTCCCGAGAGAGTGCAACAACAACTCTCCCGTCACTAGTAATGCGGGCTCCAAGCTAGTATCGTCCTAGGTAATCAATAATGCCCTTTCCCATGTAAGGGTAGAGTGGTTGCACATGTAAGGTTGGAATAACGGTCGCAACTTAAACCAATCCATTTTGAAAAAAACACACACACTTGCCTCGGTACACCACTTCGTCATCAAGTGGTTACCCAACTCATTATCTCCCTCGGGCATAAGTGGCACCTGATGGGGTTTTCGAAAAGTTTTTGAAAACAATCTTTCTACCATCACCATGCATATACCCAACCCATTTGCGTAGCAGCTACTTAGCATCCTAACTACACCCACTCGCATAACCCTCATAGAAAGGTAGGGTCATGCATCATGCAAGTGTCAACAAGAAAAGCAGCGGAGGCAAACCACCTCAAGTGGTCACCACATTATCATGACTTCGATGCAAGCAATAAAAGTGCCATATGACATGCATAAAAAGGGTTCCTGAGACATAGTCAAAGGGCTGCTTGCCTGGTTCATCAGAGTCTTGAAATCTTCTGGTCCTTCTCCAAGTACTCCATCTACTTCGGCAACTAACGTCGGAAACAATCACAATAAGCAACACAACAAGGCAAGAATAAGTGTGCTCAAAAAGTATGAAGTTGACTTTTCTAGGATACCTCTAGTCATATGAGGAATGACCAAAGTGACTTCATTGGAAGTGGATCAATGGATATTTCTAAACATTTCGATATGATGGAATCAAGGGGTTTATGGAATTGCAAGAAGTGTACAGAAGAATTATTTTGAAAAATGAGAAAAGGCACCCATTTAACAAGGAATACTTTTAGGAGCATCTAGGAGTTGGTTTCACTAGATTTGGAGTTCAAAGGAATTTCCTAGGGATTTGCAAAGTTGGTTATATATGGATAATTGGAACAATATTTGATGTGGTATATAAAGCATTGGGAAAAATGTTCAAATCTAAGTTATGAGCATATAAGTATCTAGGAATTTGAATCATTGCATTTGGATCAAGAATGGGCTCTCTGTGATTTTCTAAAGTTCATCACAGAAATGGAAAAAATAGGATTTGATAAATAAACGTGAAGGAAATATTTCTAGAAAAATGTGAAAATATCACCATGTGATAGGGAATGATTTTAGGAACTACTAGAAATTTGAATTATCAAATTTGGAGTTAATTTGAATTGTCTATGAATTTTTGAAGTTCCCTGAAAAATAAAAATACAAAGGTTTTACTGAAATGGGCCGGATCCGGGCGGCGGCAGCGCACACTGTGCGGGGTTTAGCGGCAGGGCGTCACTGGTCCAGCCCAGCGGCTCGGCCGCACGCGCGCTCGGCCCACGTTGAAGGCAGCTTCGGCACGGCGCGCTTTCGCTACGGGGAGACGGCTCTAGAGGAAGCCGTGTCCACTTAACTTGTGGGCCCGACCCTCAGGGTCACTTACACCCGGGGCCCACCGGGCTCTCTCTCCTTCTCCCGCCTCCTTCTTCTTCCTCCCGACAGGGGACAGAGGAGGGCGCCGGTCGCCGTGGTTCCGGCCGCTCTGCTGCGCCGGACGGCGTAGTAGTGGTCTGGGCGGATGCCCCACTCCATGCCACGCTCGGTGGTGGCCGCGTTGGACACGAGGGCGACCAGGAGCGAGAAGCTCAACGGGAGGGTGGACGACGGCGTCTGGCAAGAGGGGTTCTGGGGTTGCGATGCGCTAGAGGAGGAGGAAGGGCAGAGGAGTCTCGCAGGCGTGCGGTGGCTCCATTGGGGTCCAAAGGATGGGAGGGGAGGCTTTGGTTTGCGGGAACTTGGGCGGAGACCGACGGCGGCACCTCGGCCATGGAGGGAGCAGGAGGGCACGAGTGGGAGAGGGAGTGTGTCTGAGGGGTTGCTGGGGGAGTGGGAGAGCGAGGAGAGGCCAGAGCAGTGCTCGGGAGGGACTCTAAGTAGAGGGGTCGCGGTGCACCATGGACGCGGCCTACGGTGCCTATGGGCGAGCTCGCGGAGGGAGAAAGAGGGCAAGGGAGGAGGGACCCGATAGCATTGCGTGTCCTGGACGTCGAGGCGCATCGTCGGGCGCGCTGGGGAGGCCGGAGGTGGTTGGCAGGGGGCGGCTACAGTGCGTGGCCGCACTGTAGCGCGCTCCAGAGCACCCAAATGGCTTGGCATGCCATTTTCTAAGCAGTGTGGGCGCCCCAAGCATGTCTAGCAAGTCTCGGAGGGAGTAAAGAAAGGGATCTTGGCCTTGGATGCTTTGGGTGGCCAGTGGGTGAAGAGAGAGGAAGGAGAAGAGTGGAAATGGGGCTATCCAGAATAGAAAATTGGTGGTTTCATCCCCTTGATCAATGAGCATTGACTTGTGCTAAATGCCAGGGGTAGAGGGAGGTTAGGAGGAGGTTTGGTAAAGAGGAGAACTCATTTGGATTAGTGGAAGAGGCCCAAACAGAGTTTTTAGTTAAAATGCAGAAGGTGTTTGATATGGTTTTGGTGTACTTGCACTAATTTCCTTCTTGTGCCACTTGGCAGGGGTGTTTTTCATGACAAAATTACAGGGTAGAAGGAAGATGAGCTCATATAGAAGAGTTTTCTAATGTAACTTTGGAAAACCATAGAAATTAGCAGAAATGAACTTGTGTAGATCTAGTTGAGCAAATCACTTCCCCTTGATGCACCACTATGTAGTGGCCTCATTTGGTCATGTGAACATGCTCAAAAAAGTTGGGGTCAAGGAGAGAAAGTTGGTAGTACAAAGTTGTTCAAATTTGATTCTGGTCAGAGAGGGTTTTGGGGCATTTTGGTGAACCAAAATGACCTTGATTGATATGAGGCTTTGCAAGGTGATCACAATATGCATTTGTGACTTGCTGGATTTTCCTCGGATTTTTATGAAAATATTTCCTGTAGAAATATTTCAAATCCTTGAAATGGCAGAAATGGTTTTGGGAGATTTTGTCCAATATATAGAACATGACCATGTGTTGAAACTCTTGTATATGGAAAATATACGTCCACTGAGTTTCCCTGATTTTTATCAAATATTTTTGAAGCTTTAAAATAATTTTAACCTATTAAAGACCATTTTTGGCCTTAAGAAAAACCCTTTGAATAAAATAGGAAAATAACTTTTTTGTGGTTTATGGGAGTCCTATACCTAATAGGTTTCTAATATACCTTTTGAAAGATTATTCACTCCCCAAATCAAGTACTTGCAGTGCAAATCTCAATTCAGGGTTTTTTGGAAAACTAATTTTTGAAAATACTATTCGGCCAAATTATTTTTGTAAGAAAATACTATACTGTTCTATACACATGGTATGGTCACTGGGTAGAAGTTTGGAGCAAGAGGATGAAGTATAAGAGTTGGAGGATTTATTTGATTTTTAGAGCACTTGCAAACATCAAACAGAAAACTAGATCAAGCATAGTCCAAAACACTCAAAAGTTTTTGTCAAACCATATTTTAGCATGATTAATAGCTTAAGTGTAGTGGCATGAAAAACAGGGTGTGACAGACCTACCCCCCTTACAAGAATCTTGTCCCCGAGATTCCCAAACTAGGCGTGTAAAGGAATACGAAAACTTCGATTTGGGGTAGTCTTCACTTCTTCATGTTGCTTCTGCTTCCGAGTAGTACTCCTTTGATCCTTGAGGTACTAGATGGTGTGGCTTCGTGTATAACGTTCTTTTTGACCCAGGTTGCAATTGGCGTCTCTTGCATAGGTCATAATGAGCTGGAGGTTGATGCCTGGGTGATCGATGTCCTTGTAGGGATCGGGTTCGTTAGGAAGTTGGAAGCACTTCCGAAGCTGTGACTTGTGGAAAATGTTGTGCACAGTGGGTGACTGAAGTGGTAATTCTAGCTGGTAGCCGTCTGCTCTTCGTCTTCACTTGGTGACTAGCTGGATTAGGTCTTGGAGGGCTGTGGGCCAGTAGAAACCTTGCCGGAAGGCTTTCCCAACCCAGGCCCTTGATCCGGTGTGGGAGACGCACAAACCCTTGTGTATCTCTGCCAGCAGTTCCTTTCCTTCTTCTCGGCAAATGCACTTCATTTTCACACCGTTGGGCCTTCTTATATATAGCGTGTCGTCAATGAACTGATACATACTGGCCCTCCAGGCTACTCTTTCAGCTTCTTCTTGCTCTTCGGGAAGTTCTCCTGTTTGGGGGAAACAGACGATGTGTCGTGCCCAAGTTGGAGCCTGAGGCTCGACAACGAGGACCAGTGGCACCTCCTCATTCACGGGAGCGCATGCCTCAACCACAGAAGTTGACAGTTTTGCGGGAGGGTGAAGCTTACCAATCGAAGTGGAGTTGTTCCCGCCAAGATCTCTGTCGGGGGATTTGGGAAGCTCTGCCGGGAGAGGCTTGCCGGAGTCCAGTTTCATCATCTTTCTCGCCATTGCTGCCGGGGATACGGAGGGTTGAGTCAGATGGAGAACAAAAGTCCTTGGCTCCATAGGGAGTTTTTGCGCAGCTCACTTTGACAGATGATCAGCAATGCTATTTTTCACACGTGTAGGTGTCGGATTCGGGGTTTCGCAGACCCTTGAGAGGTTCGAACTCTGGGGTGTGTGCGAAGAACTCTCTCTTCCCTATCTGCCTGTTTGACGATCCCCTGGCCTAGCTCGACGAACCCAAGGGACAAGATACACATCAGTTTATCCTGGTTCGGTCCACCTTGTGGTGTAATACCCTACTCCAGCTTTGTGGTGGATTGCCTCAAGGGGCTGAGGATGAACTAGTACAGTGGATGAACAACCTCAGGAGGAGAGGTGTTCTTGAGCTCGATGAGCTGGTGATGTGGTCCGGGTGGAATCGATCCTCGGGTGGAATCGATCTTCGGGTGGAATCGATCCTCGGGTCGAATCGATCCTCGGTCGAATCGATCCTCGGGTGGAATCGATCCTCTCCCCATGGTGGTGGCTAAGTCCTATTTAGGTGGCCTTGGTCCTCTTCCCAAATGTACGCGGGAAGGGATCCCACAACGGCCGAATTTGAAGGGCAACAACTAGTACAAGCTATCCTGACAAAAGTAGTCTTCGCCTACAAAGGCTCTGGTGGTGACGCTGCGGTGGGCACCGTGATGACCTCCATTCTGCCATCCTGGCGATATGGAAACCTTTTCTTAATTCCTCGGGACTCCGCGCCTGCACTTGCCTCCTTAACACAAAAGAGGAAACGGGTATACTGCGCCCACTGGCGCCCGCCTGGCCTTGGTCGTCATGGCTCACGTCATATGAACATCGCGAGTTGCACCTTGCATTGGTATCTCTGCTCCTCGGGAGCTAGCCTAGTGAGGCCGCCCTCAGGGAGGTCTTGGTGTCCTCCGCCTCGCGAGGATTGGCCCCTCACGAGGGTCTTGAGTTGTTGCTGCTAAAAATTTGGGCGTCCGGGCCGTTGATGGAAACCACGCCGTGGGCATGGCGAGCAAGTCTGGGTACCTCCGTTCCCAGGACGCCGACTGTAGCCCCCGGGCCCAAGGCGCGCTCGAGCGTGGCCTCGAGGCGAAGCCAAAGGGCAAGTGCATAGCGCCACGGGCCCTAACCGCCTCCAGCCTCGGTCGACGCGTGGCGATTGATGGGCTGTGGGCGCCTCCGCTTCCCTACGCTGCCTCAGCAACTGTTCGACTTAATGACACCATGTTGCATGCAGAGAAAAACCATCATTACGTGCGATCGTGGAGGCCGACGGTTGGCCTCCTCTTGGCTATAAATGAGGAGAGGGGCGGAGCCCCCTTTGCTCATCCCCTTCTTCTCGTTGCCTACTCTACCTTCTTCCTTTCTACCCCCCCTCGTCTTGCCACAGCTCCTATGGCACCGATTAGGAGGTTTTACGTAGCGGAGAAAGGGAAAACCCTGCGCGAGGAGCAGGGGCCGCTCCCACCGAAGAAGAGGTTGAGACGCCCTCGCGATGTTGGCGACATGCCAGTGGTGACGCGGCCTTGGCACGAGCGACCTCCTCCCAGCTTCCCGCTTCCTTTGGACGCCCAGGCGCAAGGCTCCGGAGGAGGTGGCAGCGCCCCGCGCCACGCCGGCTATGGCAATGGTGGCCAGGCTAAGGCCGCGCAGGCTGTAGGCCCGTGCACCCACGCCGAAGGCTCTTCGCGCGAGTTCGTGGTGTGGGCGGTGATGCCCCCACGCACGTGGATTCAGCTCCCGCGGTTCTTTACCGAGGAGATGCCACCGAGGGGGCCACTCGAGCTATGGCTGCAACATGCCGGGTGCTGCAGTCTGTCCACGAAGGCGGAGGTCGAGGTCGTCCCCCAAGGCAAGATCTTCATGACCCGAGGTTGGGGTGAGGTCGCCCGCGCTTGCCGTGCGGAGGGGGCCCTCGCCATCCATTTCAAGTACGATGGCGCCTCCATGCTGTTCTTCAAGGCCTTCGATGAGGAAGGACGCCGCCTAGAATGCTATCCTGGAGGAAGCCGCCAGGATGGCACGATAGCAGGTGTTGAGCCCGTCCCCGGTCCTGCTGGTAGCTCCCCCGGCAGCAGCGATGACTCCTCGGAGTCCAGTGACTCTCCCGAGCCTAGCGAGTCCTAGGAGTCGAGCGACGACAGCTACGTGCCTCCGAGCTCTCGCCGTGCCTGGAGCACAGCTGAGGCATCCGCTCGGCGTCGCCAATGACATGGCTGGGGTTGGTGTTGCCCTCTCGTGGCCCACTGTTGATGATGGCGTCGGTGGCGACGCCTGTAGTTGGGGCTCCTTGGGGTTTCTTCTTTTATTCCCTGCAAGGAATCGAGACGAACCCCGTTGAGGGAAAGTTAACCCCGACGATCCGGTCGGGAATGAGGACTCGGAGGATAGTAATTACCTACCGATCTCCAAAGAGGATGTGAGCCTCGGCGATGAAGACTTCATCGTGCCGGAGGAACCCCTCGAACAAGAGCGCTTTAAGTGCCGGATAATCGCCACCGCGAGATTCCTAAAAAAGAAGCAGCAACAGCTTCAAGCTGAACATGATTTACTCAATGACAGATGGACTAATTTCCTGGCAGCCAAGGAATACGGCCTCGAACGCCCAACTAAGAGTTACCCGAAGTGCAAGCTACTACCACAATTCGACGACGAGGCCCTTGAGCCAATACCACCAAAGAATAAAACTGCTGACGAACCTGACGGCCCACCACGTGGACGGGACAGACCGGCTATGTACGCCGAACACCAGCCCGCACCGCCCCATCGTCGAGGCAAGGAGTCAGCAGCCCCAGGCTATACCTACGACCTACGCAAGGACCTGGACAATAGAGCCGGTCATACAGGATCAATCTTTGGATCGAGGGAACATGCTCCAACACGGGAGGACGACCATCAGGCCTGGTGTGACAGGCACAACCTCACACGGGCCAAAAACCGCATACGAACTTCATCCAAACTGCATCGCGATATCGTCCGATATAGAGGCACCGCACACCCCTTATGTTTCAGCGATGAGGTGAAGGAGCACCAGTTCCCAGTAGGGTTTAAACCCGTGAACATCGAATCATATGACGGTACAACGGATCCCGCAGTATGGATTGAAGATTTTCTTCTCCATATCCACATGGCCTGCGGTGATGGTCTCCATGCCATCAAATACCTCCCGCTCAAATTAAAGGGAACCAGCGCGACACTGGTTAAACAACCTCCCACAAAATTCTATTGGCACTTGGGAAGACTTGGAGGATGCCTTTAGATACAACTTCCAAGGTACCTATGTTCGGCCTCCAGATGCCGATGACCATAGTCACATTGTCCAGCAACCTGGAGAATCAGCTCGGAAACTCTGGACTAGGTTCTTAATTAAAAAGAACCAATTTGTTGATTGTCCGAACGCCGAAGCCTTCACGGCCTTTAAAAACAGCGTTCGAGACGAGTGGCTCGCCCGACACCTCGGCCAAGAAAAGCCAAAGTCCATGGCAGCCCTTACCGCACTTATGACCTGCTTTTGCGCAGGAGAAGATAGCTGGCTAGCTCTTAGAAGCAATAGCACCAGCGACCCTGGCACTTCCAAAGCCAGGTATGGCAATGGCAAGCCACGACGCAACAAGCACAAGCGTCGTAGCAATAACGAAGGTACCGAAGACACGGCGTTCAAATGCCGGATTCAGTGGCTCTGAATCTGATCAACGGAAGAAGCCATTCAAAGGAAACAGAGATGGTCCATCTAGCCTAGACAGAATACTCGATCGGCCTTGCCAGATTCATGGCACCCATGATAAGCCTGCCAATGATACCAACAGAAATTGTTAGGTCTTCGAACAGGCCAGCAAGCTCAACGTTGAACACAAGGGGAAAGGGCCGCCCAGAAAGGACGACGATGAAGAGCCTCGCCCACTGAACACAAGGGGAGAGAAGAAATTTCCCCCTAAGGTCAAAACGGTGAACATGATCTATGTTACTCATATCCCTAAGCGGGAGCGCAAGCGTGCATTAAGGGATGTCTATGCCATCGAGCCAGTCGCCCCAAAATTTAACCCGTGGTTAGCCTGTCCGATCACTTTTGATCGCAGAGACCATCTGACCAGTATCCGTCAAGGAGGTTCAGCTGCAATGGTCCTCGATCCAATTATTGATGGATCCCACCTCACGTGAGACCTAATGGACGGCGGCACCAGTCTCAATCTGCTTTATCAGGACACCGTCTGTAAAATGGGCATTGGTCCATCAAGAATCAATCCCACTAAAACCACCTTTAAAGGGGTAATACCTGGCGTAGAGGCCTGTTGCACAGGATCCATAACGCTGGAAGTCGTCTTCGGCTCACCGGATAACTTCCAGAGCGAAGACCTGATACTCGTAATCATTCCGTTCCACAACGGCTATCATGCACTACTCGGACGAACCGCTTTCGCCCGTTTCAATGCCGTCCCGCGCTACGCTTATCTAAAGCTCAAGATGCCTGGACCACGTGGTTCTATAACAGTCAATGGAAACATGGAGCGCTCCCTCCGTACAGAGGAGCATACTGCGGCCCTTGCAGCCGAGGTGCAGGGGCCCCTCGCTCAGCCGAAAACTACACTGGTAGTCAAGCCCCCGGACACTGTTAAACGAGTCCGGTCTACCCTGCAGAATGACAGTCCGGTTCATCCAGAGCTAGATTAGCAATTTGGCCTCCGACAAAGCCCCAACCTAATAGCGGCATATGTACCCCGCGTGTATAATTACGCACTAAAAATACCATGGCAAGGTCGGAGGCAGGCTAAAACTAAGGTCCACAGTACGGCTTGAACCTATCCGGACCTTCATATTGCTCCGTATTTTTCTTATTGTTTTTATTTTTCATGTTCTTTACAACCCACATCAATTTCTGGTGGTAACATGGGCCTCCTTCTAGGCCCCTCATGCATTCTCTATTGCTCATCCTCTCAAAGTATCATACACCAAGGTGAAAAGCGGCGCAGACGTGCGGCAGATTGTCCAAAGGATCTTCAAGATCATCTTTTTACTTTTAGGACCTGTATACAGCTTTCCCTTTTCTTCGGCATGTAAAATAGCCGTGATGCTTATCGCATCTTCTGTATAAATACGTTTTGACATACTAATCAGATTATAATGGAAATAGTTTTTCGCCCAACCCTGTTCGGTGTTGGCTTCTTTTTTGATCTGTTTTTCCACTTCCCATCCAAATTGGCATATACACCTTGGTACGACTTAAATCGCCAGGGGCTCTATTCAAGGCATATATATATCTTCAACAATAGAAAGTTCGAACACTCTCAGAGTACACTTCGGCGTCTCGAATACTGCATTATATGCATCGGCTCCGAATCACGTCTTTGGTCAATAGTTGGGTTGCCCGGCTCCTGTGCTTGCTACCTTACGTTCCGTTTTCGGCTAAGGTAGTAAAGGGATAACTACTGCGATTGTGTTTCCGGCTAGCCCGGTCAAGCACCTCAGTAGAGAAAGCCGAAAACTGACTGTCGTGATGAGGCGAGAGCTGGTCAGCAATTCGGTGACTTATTAAATCTTTAGCGAATTTCTCCGTATTACACGAAGGGCTGGCTTTTATTTTTTTAGTCACGCGTCTAAGGCATCTAAGTTCGATCGCCGCATATGCACCAGGGGCTATTTTACAAGCCCATTGTCAAACTCCTATGGCTAAGTGAGAGTGGTAAAGCCACATAGTCCGATTGCCTCGTTCGCTGCACTGACACCTCCCTTACGGACCAAGACATTGGGTTCACGTGTGGTCATGTGCTATTTCAAACACCCCCGTAGTACCTACGTGGGGGCTGAAGCCGATGACTGGCAAACTCTCAGGGATATAAATGGCCGCACATGAGGCACAATACTTTTAAAGGCAAACAACACAAATATATTACAAAAGCCTCGGTTTATAATACAATGTTTGGGTAGCACAGATACATTTACTCGAACATAATATCCTTTGAGCATTGACCCTTTATAAAACGGGCACCCTCAAGGACATTGTCGAAGTAGCGCTCCGGCATACGGTGGACCTTGTCTCCGGGCGGACCTTCAACGGCCATGCTGGAAGCCTTCATCTTCGCCCAGTGCATCTTGACACGGGCAAAGGCCATCCGCGTGCCCTCAATGCATGCCGAGTGCTTTACTGCCTCTATTCGGGGCAAGGCGTTGCCGAGTCGCCTGACTAGGCCAAACTAGCTGCTCGGAATGGGTCTGGCTGGCCATAACCAGACTATGATGTCCTTCATGGCCAAACCGGACATCCTGTGCATCTCCGCCAGCTGCATCATCTGATTGTTCAGTAGCGCTGGTCGCTTCGGCGCCAAATACTGCAACCAGAAGAGCTTCTCTGTCGCATTCCCGTCTTGGGCCCGGAAATATTGGGCGGCATCAGCAGCACTCCTCGGGACATCCGCAAAAGCGTCTGGAGCACTCCACAGTCGATTTAGCAAAGCATACCTTCGACTGCCGAATATACTCTGTAAAAGAAAAGGCTTACCAGCCGCTATCTGTCCGGCTTGCTTGATCTCCTCACGAGTCACCCGGGACTCGGACCGTGCCTCCTTTGCAGCTTGAAGAGCCTTGGTGAGTTCGGCCGCTTGGGCCTTGTTATGCTCCTCCAAGGACTCACACTTGGTGGCAGCCTCCTCGAGCGCTTGCTCTACTTCGGTCACCCTCGCCTCATACTGAAAGTGGGTGGCCTTTTCGGCCTCCGCATCCGCAGCCGCTTTGTCTGCGGCCGCTTTGCTTGCCCTCGCCTCCTCTTTGTCTTCGGCAAGGGTACTCTTGAGGGCCTCGACCTCGGTCGCGTTGCCTATAATCATTTACATAGTTGTGCATGAGCTTAAAACTCTGAGTTTGCATTATAATTCAGGCTTGTAAGGGGTCTTTTAGAAGCATACCTTGGGCCTCATCGAACCGCTTGTTAATAAGGTTGATCTCATCATCAGCCATCTTCAGTTTTCGCTGGAGTTCAAAAATTCCACGTTCTTGGCAGATGCTGCTAACAGCGAAGCCTATTCACCATAATAGACAAGTATGTTACCTCTGGAATATTCGATCCTCTGTCCACCCCTTTCTTCAACAAGTCGATCAGAGTCTCAGGGGCTACTATCTATGCATAGGCGTATTATTATACATGCAAAAGCGACCAAAGATATTACATCACATACCTCAAAGCTTGCCACAGGAAACCTCGCAAACATGGCTGGTGCTCCCAGTTCTTACTCACGCCCCACGGCCCTGAAAAAGGCGGCTGGGAGAGCTGCTCGGTATACCACGCCCAGCTGACCAAGCTTCAGACTCAGGGGTATCTCACTCCCGTGGATCTAGTTCTCGTTCAGGCGGGATTCACTTCCATCAATCGCGAAGCCCTGGTGGAAAACTTCACCAATCCTACTGAAGGGGAGCGATTTTGCTTCATTTCCTTCCTATTAAGAGGCGTTGGATTTCCAATCCACCCTTTCCTCCGAGGTCTCCTGGAGTATTATGGCCTCCAACTGCACAATCTCACGTCGGGCTCCATTCTGCACATCGCGGGCGTCGCTCTTTGCGAGCGGTTCCTAGGCTGCGAGGTCCATTTTAAGTTATGGAGGAAACATTTCTGCCTCGTCCCCCGCTCCCAAAAGGGATCCATATTCGAGGTGGGCGGTGCCGAAGTATGGCGTGTAGCCGGCACAGGATACCTATCTGGCACTCCGAAGAAGGCATCCGAAGAGTGGCCTTCAGAATGGTTTTATATTGAAGATGTTGTTCTTCCAGACCCAATTCGACGGGGCCTTCCCGAATTTTCCAACACTCCATTAAAGAAGCGCACCAGCTACCGCCCCTGAAGCCTCGAGGAGGAAGACAGTGCGGAGGTTAAGAAGCTAATGAGCAAGATAAAAATACTCGCCCAATCCGGACTATCTATAATTGAGGTAATGGCGATTTCAATAACGCGAGGCGTTTAGCCACTCCAATCCAGAGGACTCCCCATGTGCCATTACAACGGGGAAGATGACGCATCACGCTGCGGGCGCAAGGGTCCGGACAACTTTGCCGCCTTGGCTGCCATGTTGGCTGATCTTTACAAAGGGGGGAAGAAGATTTTACTCGCCTTAAATGTCGAGAAGGTCTTTCCATGTACAACCCTGCTAACTGGGTGAGCTTTCGATCGGTAGCCTTATTCAATCCTGTTCCTGAGTCGTGCTCAGTTGATCTTAATCCGACTATTTTTAACAGGAATGGGGAAAGGTCGTCGCGGGGATCCATAGTCCTGCTCCGCAGCCGGAGGCCATATTCGAGACCTGGATCCCGGATTTGAAGAGGGTCCGGATATATTTATAGAGCTTAAGGAGGGGGGTCTTTTATTAGGCGAGCTACGACAACACAGAAGTAGCCATCATAGCTGATTATCCCGACCTTCTCCCCTCCTCCCACGTAAGTGCCCAGGAGACATCTTTTCAACAAGAGCTTTCCCGTTGTGCCTCACCCACCGCACTATCTCATGCTCCGAAGGGGCGGCGCTCGTCCCACCAAACTATATCGAAGGAGTCCTCCAAGAAGGTGACGCTCGCGCAGGGCGAGTCTTTGAAAAGAAAGGCGCTCGGTGATACTACCGAGCCTCCTCATTCACCGAAGAGGTATAATTTTCAACCTGCACTCGGAAAATAGGCTGGATTATGACGTGCTCCGCTGTGCTATATTTCAGGAACAGCGTACACTGGACTCTATCCGGAGGTCTCGCCGGCCATGCATCGGCCAATCCGGCCCCGGACCCTGCCACTATGACTAGGGTTGGTACGGGCGCCACATCGTATTGTCACCTCCACGGGGATTCGGATAATGTATCCGTCACCAAATCCTAAGTGGAGAGCGCAATGGTCCATCGGCGGCGGAAAGAGGCCATGCATGATCCAAGTTTCACCGTAGAGGCGTTCAACGCCCTCAGCTCTGCGGATACATATATCTGGGCTGCTCGGGATGGACTTGCCGGAGCTACACACCAGCTTTCAAAGCATATGTGGGTAAAGGCTTTGTGTAGGTTCAATAATCATGTGCCAGTAGCCCCCGAGACTTGAAGCAGTTGGCGCAACTGATTTAAGGATCAGAATATAATCAGGTACTAACGGAGAAGAACAACATGTTGTCTCAGGAGCATGAAGAATGTTAGACCAAGCTAGCTATTGCCAATGCCGAACTAGAAGATTTTAAGAAATCCCAGAAGGCGTCGAATGGTAAGTACAACCATTGCCGGAAAGTACGATTCTGCGGCAACAATGATCTTTAAATATGCATTGTTTAACAGCGGCAGGGTCGGTAAATCAGTTGGACGAGAGGCTAAATGCTGCCGAGGCGGCCAAAGAACATGCCGAAGGGCAAGAAGCCGCTGGTCAACGTGTGTTGACACGGACCATCAATGAGAAAAACAAACTACAGGATACCAACATCCAGCAAGCCAAGGACCTAAAGGATGTAAGAGCCCAGCTGTCGGATGCCTTGAAGGAAAACAGAAAGCTGAAAGGCGGCATATTTAGTATGCCCTTTTAAACTTGTCTTTCATATGGCCCCATGATGGAAATTGTTGTTTTACGAGATTGTTCCTGTAGGCTTATTGACAGGGCGACCTGAAGGAGAAGTATCTGCATTTCAAGGAGGCCTGCTGCCAGAGTTATCCAAGGTGCATGAGGGAGCTCGGAAGCCGATGAGGAGTATGGCTAAGGTGTTATGGCCATCCGAGTCTCCTCCAGGACTAATGGGGGAGCTCGCGGAGCTATTCAAAGGAGCTCGTCTACGCTTTGAGCTGTCGAAGGCATCGACATGTCGAGAGGGTGCACGAGAGGCTTGGGCCATGGTGAAAACGCGGTGTACCGGACTTGATCCAAATCGTATGGCCCGGGTTGGACCTCGGGGACCAGACGGACAAGAAATTCCGGTTAGCTTGGTGTATGATCAAGTAAAGATAGCCACCAAATTTTCACAGCAGGACTGTAAACTAGACAACCTGATGGATGGCATAGATAAGGAGTAGGCGTGCGATTTTATGTGATAATACACTTTATCAGCGAAATTACCTCCGACCGAATTGTAAAAGATTGTCATAGCAGACCTTCCGCTTCAGCCTCCGAAACCCAAGGGTGGAGTGTTTCCGAATACTATACCGGTGGAAAACACCAAGTATGTCTGGAAACCAGGCGATCCAGTCATAATGCTTATATAGAGAAGCTGTATTCCGGGAGTTATGTTATATTACTTTTTAATGTAAGAAACATCTTCCAGGAAGAATAATTCCGTTAAGGGTTCCTCTACCTGGGTCGGCATGCACGTATGCATGACTGTGAAAGAATCACATGAGCTTTTGTATTCTTGTTAGTTTATAATGCTACAAAGGCAGTTCGTCGTTTGTCCGTCGACCAGTTATTCCCTTAAGAACGCTAGCTTTCGGCTTCACCCGTCTGAGGTACATGTCCGGATGACCCAGTTGTAACAATCGCAGAGGTGCTCCCTTTATGCCCTAGCTGAACAATCAGGAACGTAGGGCAACAGGAGCCAGGCAACCCAGCTTGGGAAAAACTTAAGTGTAGAGGTTCATATAATAGCGATGACAAGACGTATATGAGTAAGCAACACACACACACACACACACACACACACACACACACACACACACACACACACACACACACACATATATATATATATATGGTGAGCCTTATGCTTAAGATAATAAAGAGCTTCTATTTGAAGGAAGCCCCCGGTTATAGTGGGGTGTGTACATTTAAAGATGTCTTCCACGCAAGTGTGCGGCTTACCCGAACACATGCTATAAATCGTAAAACAAACGAAAAGAGGAAAGAGAAAAAAGAGAGAAAGGTAATGAAAAATGTGTCCGGACTTAGCTTTGGAGTCTGGCAGCGTTCCATGGGTTCGACTCTAGGCGATTGTCCGATGCATTACGAAGGCGATAGGCTCCTCCAATGAGAACTTCATCTATAATGAAGGGACCCTCCCATTTGGGCTTGATCTTGTCCTTTTTCTTCTCTGGTAGGCGTAGAATGAGTTCACCGATATTATAAGTCTTGGCCCACACTTCTCTGCTTTGGTATATTTGAGCTTGTTGTTGGTAGAATGCGGAACGAGCTTTGGCGACATCGCGCTCCTCCTCCAAGCCATCTAAGTCATCTTGCCGATCGAGCTCGGCCTCTCTCTCTTTGTACATGCGCGCTCGAGGTGAGTCATGGATAATATCGCAGGGCAAGACGGCCTCTGCGCCATACACCATGAAGAATGGCGTGTATCTGGTCGTGCGATTGGGTGTGGTCCGCAGCCCCCAGAGTACGGAGTCGAGCTCCTCAACCCAGTGTTTATCTGACTCCTTTAATGATCGCACTAGTCTGGGTTTAATGTCGGTCATTATCAGGCCATTGGCCTGCTCGACCTGACCGTTTGTTTGAGGGTGATATACGGAGGCGTAATCAACCTTGATGCCCAGGTTAGCACACCAAGTTTTTACCTCGTCAGCTGTAAAGTTAGAGCCATTGTCGGTGATGATGCTGTCTGGGACACCATAACAGTGTACGACACCGGATATGAAATCTATCACTGGTCCGGCTTCAGCCATTTTAACTGGTTTGGCCTCTATCCACTTAGTGAATTTATCTACCATGACCAGCAGGTATTTTTTCTTATGGCTTCCCCCTTTAAGGGGTCTGACCATGTCAAGCCCCCAGACCACAAAAGGCCAACTAATGGGGATTGTTCGTACGGCGCTAGGCGGCATATGGCCTTGATTGGCGAAAAGTCGGCATCCTACACAACGTTAGACGAGGTCTCGTGCATCTGCTCAGGCCGTAGGCTAGAAAAAACTAGTATGGAAGGCCTTACTTACAAGGGCCTGAGCTGCGGCGTGATGGCCGCGAAGACCAGCATGGATTTCAGCCAAGAGCTGCCGCCCCACTTCTTCGGAGATACATCTTTGAAGGACTCCGGTAGTACTTTTCTTGTAGAGCTCCCCTTCATGGACCTTGTAGGCTTTCGAGCGTCGAACAATGCAACAAGCCTCATTCTGGTCCTCAGGGAGCTCCCGCTGAGGGAGTCCTTGATTATGGGGTCCTCGGATGTCCGGGCTATTTGACGTGGGCCGGACTGATGGGCGTGAAGATACAAGATGGAAGACTTTCTCCGTGTCTGGATGGGACTATCCTTGGCATGGAAGGCAAGCTTAGTGTGCGGATATGAAGATTACTTTCTCTGTTAACCGACTCGGTACAACCCTAGCCCCATCCGGTGTGTATATAAACCAAAGGGTTTAGTCCGTAGAGGAAATCATAATCATACAGACTAGACATCTAGGGTTTAACCATTACGATCTCGTGGTAGATCAACTCTTGTAACCCCTGTACTCATCAAAGTCAATCAAGCAGGAAGTAGGGTATTACCTCCGTCAAGAGGGCCCAAACCTGGGTAAACATCATGTCCCCTGCCTCCTGTTACCCTCTATCCTCAGACGCACAGTTCGGTACCCCCTTCCCGAGATCTGCCGGTTTTGACACCGACATTGGTGCTTTCATTAAGAGTTCCACTGTACCGTTGTAAAAAGGCTCGATGGTTCCGTCGATCGTCTACAACAACGCTGCCGGGAAGGAGACCTTCCTCCCCGGCCAGATCTTCCTATTCGAAGGATTCACACTGCGCGCCAACTCGGTTGGCCACTTGGAGTAGATCGACAACTACGCCCCTGGTCGCCAGATTAGTTTTGGAAATCTGAACTATGTCGCTGATATCCGAGGATACTTGATCCTCCAAGGGTTCTCAGCCCCAACCACCACTCCGGCCTTAGATCTGGAGCGCGTCACCAGGTCCGAAGACAGGAGTCTAGGGCCCACCGGACTCTCTGCGGCCTTAGAGCTCAATACCGGAAAACCGGAGAGAATAGCGTCTCCGGCAATCATTAGAAAGCCGGACTCTTCTCCGGACACTAACTCCGAACCCTGGAAGTCCGCGTCACGCGAGTTCGGCCAGGGACCTTCTGTCCCCATCCAAACCTTGCTCTTAAATGAGGCTCTAGACTTAATGCGATCCCTCGCCATCATAGAGGGATCGCTTCCGAATTGCGCCCAGCCCGGACTAGGGGATGAAAACAGGGAATTTTGCTTCCCACCCGTCACCCACTTCATAGCCACTGTCGAGGATCTTACCGACATGCTCGACTACACCTCCGAAGACATCGACGGTATGGACGACGATGCCAGAGAGGAGCAGGCCCAAAACCCGCAGTTCACCGGACATTGGACGGCCACTTCCTCATACGATGTATAGATGGTGGACACACCTAAGCAAGGCGACAATGATGGTGAGAAGAACCCAGCCGAGGACGGACCTCCTGAGATAAAACCAAAGCGTCGATGTCAGCAGCGCCGCTCTAAATCGCGTCACAAAAAAGACAGAAATAGCGGCACTGGAGATAATGATACTTCAGAAAACACCGAAGACGAAGAAGACCCCATCGAATCAACATCCGAATAGGATGATCGGGAGGACGGGCAGGTCGGCCCTGACGAGCAAGCAGGGAACAAAGACTCGGAGGATAGCAACTATCTACCACTCTCCGAGGATGACGTGAGCCTCCATGACGAAGATTTTATCATGCCGGAGGAACCCCTCGAACAAGAGCGCTTTAAGCGCCGGCTAATAGCCACGACAAGAAGCCTAAAAAAGAAACATCAGATGCTTCAAGCTGACCAAGATCTGCTCATGAAAAATGGACTAACGTCCTGGCTGCCTAAGAATACGGCCTCGAGCGCCCAAAAAAGAGTTACCTGAGGCGTAAGCTGCTACCCCAATTCAACAATGAGGCGTTGGAGCGCAAACCACCCGTGCATAATGCGGCTGACGGTCCCGATCGACCACCACGTGGCCGGGACAGAACGGCAACTCAAGCCGAACACCAGCCCGCACCACCTCGTCGTAAAAGCAGAGAAACAATAGCTCAGGGATACACATATGACCTACAACAGGACCTGGAAAATAGAACGGGTCAGACCAGATCAATCTACGGATCGCGGGGCCGTGCACCAACGCGAGAAGACGGCTATCAAGCCTGGCATGACAAGCATAACCACGCCTGGGCCGAAAACCGCATACGAACTTCATCTGAACTGCGTCGTGGCATGGCCCGATACAGAGGCGCCGCACATCCCCTATGCTTAACCGATGAGGTAATGTAGCAGCAGTTCCCTAAAGGGTTTAAACCCATGAACATTGAATCATACGACAGCACAACAGGTCCCGCAGTATGGATTGAATATTTTGTTCTCCACATTCACATGGCTCGCGGTGATGATCTCCACGCCATCAAATACCTTCCCCTAAAACTTAAGAGGCCAGCTAGGCACTGGCTAAACAGCCTCCCAGAAAACTCTATTGGAAGCTGGGAAGACTTGGAAGATGCCTTTAGAGACAACTCCCAAGGCACTTATATTCGGCCTCCGAATGCCGATGACCTCAGCTATATAGTCCAACAGCCCGGAGAGTCGGCCAGGAAATTCTGGACTAGATTCCTAATTAAAAAGAACAAGATTGTCGACTATCCGGACGCCGAAGCCCTAGCAGCCTTCAAACATAGCATCCGCGACAAATGGTTCGCCCGACACCTCGGCCAAGAAAAGATGAAGTCCATGGCAGCCCTTATAGCACTAATGACCCGCTTCTGCATGGGCGAGGATAGCTGGCTATCCCGTAGCGGTAACAGTACCAGCGACCCCGGCACTTCCGAAGCCAGAAACGGCAATGGAAGGCCCCGACGCAATAAACATAAGCGTCGGAGCAACACCGATAATATAGAGGATACGACGGTCAACGCCGGATTTAGTGGCTCCAAATCCGGTCAACGGAAAAAGCCATTCAAACAAAACAAAGATGGTTCATCAAGTCTGGACCGAATACTTGACCGACCTTGCCAGATCCACGGCACTCCTGACAAGCCTGCCAACCACACCAACAGAAGCTGTTGGGTCTTCAAACAGGCTGGCAAGTTAAATGCCGAACATAAGGAGAAAGGGTCGCCCAGTGAGGATGATGATGAGGAACCTCACGCACCGAAAACAAGGGGACAGAAGAAATTTCCCCCCGAAGTCAAAACGGTGAATATGATATACGTCACCCATATCCCCGAGAGGGAGCGCAAGCATGCGCTAAGGGACGTCTATGCGATAGAGCCAGTTGCCCCAAAATTCGACCCATGGTCGGCCTGTCCGATCACCTTCGATCGCAGGGACCATCCGACCAGTATCCGTCACGGAGGTTCGGCCGCATTAGTCCTCGATCCAATTATCGACGGATTCCACCTTAAGTGAGTCCTCATGGACGGCGGCAGTAGCCTTAAGATGCTCTATCAGGACACAGTCTGCAAGATGGGTATTGATCCGTCAAGAATCAAGCCCACTAAAACTACCTTTAAGGGAGTGATACCCGGTGTAGAGGCCCGTTGCACATGCTCAATCACATTGGAAGTGGTCTTCGGTTCGCCGGACAACTTCCACAGGGAATACTTGATCTTCGATATCGTCCCCTTCCGTTAGTCCACTGCGTTCGCTCGCTTCAATGCAGTCCCGCACTATGCCTATCTCAAACTTAAGATGGCCGGACCACGCGGTGTTATAACAGTGAATGGAAACATGGAACGCTCCCTCCGCACTGAGGAGCACACCGCGGCATTGGCAGCGGAAGTACAGTGTGGCCTCATCAAGCCAACTATTACTTCGGCGGCCAAGTCCTCGGACACTGTCAAACGAGTCCGGACTACCCCACTGTATGACAGTCCAGCTTGTCAGGAGCTCGATTAGCAATTCGGCCTCCATCTCAGCTCCCACCAAACTGTGGCATACGTACCACGCGTACATAGTTACGCACTAAAAATACCATGGGAAAGGATGGAGGCATAATAGGGACAAGGTCTACAATACGGCCATACCCTATCAGAACACTCACATTTCCTTATTTCTTTTCTTTTTTCTTTTTCCAGGTTCCTTACAACCCACATCACCCTTTCGACGGTACCAAGGCCTCTTTCTGTGGCCTATTATGAAAACACCGGTCGATGATCCTCTCGAAGGACAATATACCAAGGAGAAATGCAGAATAGACGGGTGCCAGAGCACCTAAAGGATCTCTAAAGATCACCTCGTCCGCTTTCAGGGTGCATGCATAGCTTCCCCTTGTGTTCGGCATGTAAAATAGCCTTGTTGCTTATTGCACTCTTTGTATCAATCAGACTACAATGGAAACAGTTTTTAGCCCAAACCTACGTGGCGTAGGCTTATCTCTTAACATGTGTTCTCCCATTTTTGACCGATTGTCATGTACACCTTGGTATGATCTAAATAGCCAGTGGCTCTATTAAGCCGTGTACATCTTTTAAATACTAAAGCAAAGTCCGAACACGTCCGTAGTGCAATTCGGCGTCCCGAATATAGCATTATATGCATTGCTTCCGAATCATGTCTTTGGTCAATAGTTGGGTTGCCTGGCTCCTGTGGTTACTACCTTACGTTCCACTTAATCGGCTAAGGTAGTAAAGGGAGAACTACTGCGATTGTGTTTCTGGTTCATCCGGACAAACACCTCAGTAGAGAAAGCCGAAAATTGACTGTCATGATGCGGCGAGAGCCGGTAACCTATTCGGTGTTAGTGCGATAGGCCGGCCTTCACCTGGCCGGGCATTTACAACACCCAAGTTCGGATAATCGAACAATACTAGGGGCTGCGCCCATAGACCTACTGTAAAACTTCTATGGCTAAGTGAGGGCGATAAAGCCACATAGTCCAATTTCCTGGTTCGCCGCACTAACACCTCCTTCACGGACCAATATGTTGGGTCATGTGTGTTTAAGTGTTATACCGAACACCCCCATATTACCTACGTGGGGGCTGAAGCCGATGACTGGCCAACTCTCAGATGTCATAAAAAGCCGCACAGGAGGAGGTATTTTAAATAAAACAAGCAACATATCATACATAAAGCCTTGTTTCATAATATAGGATCGGACATCATAGATACATTCATTCAAAAATGATATCCTTCGAACATTGGACCTCCACAATGCAGGATCCTTTCAGGACATCATCAAAGTACCGCTCCAGCGTGTGGTGCTCTTTGCCAGCGGGTAGTCCCTTGGTTGCCAGCTTGTCGGCGTCCATCTTCGCCCACTGCACCTTGACACGGGCGAAGGCCATCCGTGCACCTTCAATACAGGTCGACCGCTTCACGGCATCAAGCTAAGGGCAAGCATTGACCAGCCGCTTCATGAGACCGAAGTAGCTACTGGGCATGGGTTCGGCGGGCCAAAGACGTATTATCAAATCCCTCATGGCCAATTCAGCCACCTTATGCAGTTAGGTCCATTGCTTCAGCTGATCACTGAGGGGCACAGGATGCTTTGGCGCAAGGTACCGCGACCAGAACAACTTCTCCATTGAGATCCCCTCTTCGGCCCGGAAGAACTCCGCGGCATCAGCAATACTCCGGGGTAGGTCCGCAATCACTCCTGGAGAACTCCAAATCCGGGTTAGGAAGATATACCTTTTCTTCACAAATTTGCTCTGCATGTTAAAGGCCTTACCTGTCGCAATTTACTTTGCCTCTTAGATCTCTTGGACAGCGCTTCGGGCTTCGGCCCAGGCTTCCTGTGCACTTTGGAGTGCCTTAAAGTTTGGAATTTTGCTCTGAAGTCTTGCGCTCTAAGGACTCGCATTTGCCTATGGCATCCTTGAGCTCCTCCTGGACTTCCTCCACTCGATTCTTGTTTAAGGCGGGAGGCTCGCTCCTCCTCCGCCTCCTTCTTGGCCTCGGCTAGCGCACTCTTGAGGGCCTTGACCTCAGACGTGTCAGCTACAAACATAATTAAGAAACTCATTAAGATAACACATAAGAGCTGACACCATTTCAGACGTGTTTTCGGTATGACATAACTTGTTTTTCTTCTAACTTCCGCCTTAGCTTGGACGCTTGGGCGGCATGGGCAGCTGACGCGTGTTTTGCAGCCTGTTTTATCAAACAGATATGTTTGTTAACCTCCTGCGTGAGTTATTAGATCCTTTGTTTTGTTTTTCTTTCCGATCACCGAACAGAGTCTCAGGGGCTACTATCTATACACATGCATTCTTTTTATACAGCTAAAAGACACTGTAAAGCACATACCTCAAAGCATCTTAAAAGGCTAGTGTAGGCTTCGCCCAGTCTGCTTTTCGCGGACTAAACCTTTTCAATCATCGTACCCATAGGGGTACGATGTTCTTCCACAATGATGGCGCTCTAAAGCGCTCTCACCAGAGTGTCCGGCGCCTCCGCATTGACAGAGGACGCAGGTGTTGTAGGCGCGGCCCCTTCTGGTAAAGAGGGTTGCTCCTCTGTCTCCAGCATCGTGTGGGTTTCCGGAACGACATTTGGTTGGGGACCAAACTGGACATGGCCCCCTTCTCCAGTCTCCATGGGGGTTGGTTCCCCCATGTTCTCGGCAGCCGAAGTGTGACCCTTCGACACCGTCTTGGCAGCCTCTGGCACCTCTCCCTGTTCCGGAAGGGTCCTTTGGGATGACACCTCGGTGTTATCCACTGCAGTGGGGGAGGAAGCTGGTGGAGGCGACTCGCTCTCCATCATGTTCGACCCAGTGAATTCCTGGAAGAGGAGGATCACCGGGGAGGACCTTAACCGGACTGCAACATACAATTTAAATGCATTACAACTATAAGCCAGAAAAGCCGGACATATATATATATACCTTTGAGTACTTACGATCCGGCCAGGGGCTTCGTCCTGGGGCGCCACTCGTCGGCGTCCGACTCAGAGTCATCTGTAAGGGAGGTTTTCCCTTTCTTGGACGCCTCCGCCTCTAGATCAATGGAGGCGGCCCTTTTCTTTTTCTCCCCCTTAGGGGGGGGGGGCATTGCTCTCTTCCTCCTCCTCTTCCTCTTCGTTTGGGGAGGAGAGGGTTCTGGTGTCCCCGGACACCAGTCCGAGGCACCCTTACGGCGGAGGCCACTCTTGGCCTCCTTGCCCTTCTTCTTGGCCTTCTTTTTTTGCGCCTGGTACGGCACCAGGACCAGCATCCTCATCAATAGAGGAATAGCTGAGTCTTCGAGAAGCGGAGCCCGACAGTGAATCCGTTATGCTTTCTTCGTCTAGCCCTGCGAAAGAAAATGGAGAGTTTAGTGTGCTCCTTGGTCTCGCAAAGTAAGGTTATCAAAGAACTTACGGGGGTCGCAGTGTGGGTGCTGTCGTAGCCGAGGTCTTCGGTTGTCTTCGGCCATGATTTCTGGGTCTTGAAGAGCAGCTTCCACATGTCTTTGTGCTAAAGAACTGTTGCAGTGTCCGGGGACCGGCCGCGTTGAACTCCCACATGAACTTTTGACGCGCCTGACAGGGGAGAATCCGGCGGAAGAGCATCACCTGGATCACGCTGGCGAGGCTGGTATTTTTATCCACCATGCTCTTGATGCACTTCTGCAGCATCATCACCTCGTCAGATGATGCCCAGTCCAGGCCCTTGTTGAGCCAGGATACCAGCCGCATTGGGGGTCCGGACTTGAACTCAGTAGGAATGGCCCATGTGGAGTCATGGGGCTCTGTGATGTAGAACCACTCCTGCTGCCATCCCTTCACGGTCTCCACAAAGGTGCCCTTGGGCCAAGTGACATTGGGAAGTTTGCTCACCATAGCGCCACCGCAGTCCGCGTGCTGGGCGTCCACCACTTTCGGGTTCACGTTGAAGACCTTGAGCCATAGGCTGAAGTGGGGGGGGGGGAGATGTGGAGGAATGCCTCGCATACGATGATAACCGCCGAAATGTTGAGGAAATATTTTGGGGCTAGATCATGGATATCTAGCCCATAGTAGAACATGAGGCCATGGACCAAAGGATGAAGGGGAAACCCCAGTCCGTGGAGGAAATGAGGGATAAACACTACTCTCTCATTGGGCTTCGGAGTGGGGATGATCTGCTTTTTGGCTGGAAGCCGGTGAGCGATCTCCTTGGCCAGGTACCCCGCTTCTCGGAGTTCCTTGATGTTTTTCTCCGTAATGGAGGAGGCCATCCATTTGCCCTGCGCTCCAGAGCCAACAATGGCTGGAGTACTTTCTCGGGATGGAGAGGATTGAAGCTTGGGAGCTGGAGCTTGACGGCGGATGGGCTGAGGAAGAGGAAGGCGTGGGGTAAAAAGGGGGAACCTTATCTCCTTATAAGGGCAGTGAATATAATGTGTCCCCCCATGAGCCTTAAAGCTCGCCTATTTCCAAGGGTTCGTGCGAAACGGCACGGTTGGGTTTTCCAAACCCGTATTGATGAGAATCCCGTAATAAGGGGGCAGTATCTCTGCTTACAAGACGTGTCGTTGGTGGTTGCGTCTCGAAGCCCGAAACGGGAGGCCGAAAAATGGTTCGAAATAACAAAGTGACCAGACGTAACGTCTCACCAGTAAAATCTCCAAAGGATAGAACTTATCTATATTTTGCCCTTGTGATTCAGAGGTATGACTATTGTACAGAGCCGGATATAGCACTGGCGATCAACTTCTTTGAAGTGTTCAGAGGAGGAACCCGCCTTGCAATGCCGAAGACAATCTGCACGCCGGACACATCGATATTTGAAGCTTGGTTCAGGGGCTACTAAGGGAGTCCTTGATTATGGGGTCCTCGGATATCCGGGCTATTTGACGTGGTCCGGACTGATGGGCCGTGAAGATACAAGATGGGAGACTTTCCCCGTGTCTGGATGGGACTCTCCTTGGCGTGGAAGGCAAGCTTAGCGTGCGGACATGAAGATTCCTTTTTCTATAAACCGACTCGGTACAACCCTAGCCCCCTCGGTGTCTATATAAACCAGAGGGTTTAGTCCATAGAGGCAATCACAATCATACAGGCTAGACATCTAGGGTCTAGCCCCCTCCGGTGATTACTGCAATGATTACATGAGCGCAAGGCGTTGGTTCTGTGCCCGAGCCCCCGATGATATCTGAATCGTGTTCGGCATGTGGCGGCGTGATCGGCGCCGGGCTGGTGGTTCCGCTCTCATCCAGCCATACTACGGATGGCTTGAAGAGCCGCTCCACAAAGGTGTTAGGTGGAATGGGGTCGCGTTTAGCGCTCATTTGAGCAAGGATGTCTGCTGCTTGGTTACTGTCTCGGGCCATGTGATGGAACTCAAGCCCCTCAAACCGAGCTGATATTTTGAGCACGGCATTGCGGTATGCTGCCATCTTCGGATCTTTTGCATCGAATTCTCTATTTATTTGGGATATTGCGAGATTTGAATCCCCTCGCACCTCGAGGCGTTGTATGCCCATAGAAACAGCCATACAGAGACCATGCAGTAGGGCCTCATATTCGGCTGCGTTATTGGAGTCCGTATACATGATTTGCAATACGTAACGGACTGTGTCCCCTGTGAGGGATGTTAGGATGACCCCGGCCCCTAATCTGGCTAACATTTTAGAGCCGTCGAAGTACATCACCCAGTTGGAGTATGTGCAGTACACTTTAGGGAGTTCGGCTTCTATCTATTCGGCGACGAAGTCGGCCAACACCTGAGATTTAATTGCTCGGTGTGGTTTGTAGGTTATTTCAAATGGTAGGAGCTCGATGGCCCATTTTGCAATGCGGCCAGTGGCGTCTCGATTGTTTATGATATTATCGGGTGGTACATCGGAGGCCACCGTGATTGAGCACTCTTGAAAGTAGTGTCGCAGCTTCCGAGATGCCATGAAAACCGCATATGCTATCTTTTGATAGTGCGGGTATCGAGATTTGCATGGTGTGAGAACCGTGAATACGTAGTATATGGGTTTTTGTAGTGGGAATTTATGTCCCTCTTCCTCTCGTTCGACAACGAGTATCGCACTCACCACCTGGTGAGTTGCAGATATATACAGTAGCATAGGTTCGCTGATGTTAGGTGCGGCAAGGATTGGGTTGCTTGTTAGCAGAGTTTTTATTTCTACCAGCCCGGCTGTTGCCGCATCCATCCACTCAAAGTGGTCGGTACGCCGAAGCAGGCGATATAGCGGCAGCGCCTTTTCTCCCAATCTGGAGATAAAGCGGCTCAAGGCTGCCACGCACCCAGCTAGTTTTTGGACCTACTTTAGGTCTGTTGGTATCGCCAACTATGACAAGGGTCAGATTTATGCTGGGTTTACTTCGATTCGTCTATTGGAAACGATGAACCCGAGCAACTTTCTGGCGCCGAAAACGCATTTTTCCGGATTGAGCCGTATGTCATATGTTTGGAGGTTGTCGAATGTGAGACGTAATTTGTCCACCAATGATTCGACATGTTTGGTTTTGATGACTACATCATCTACATATGCCTCCACCGTCTTGCCAATTTGTTTTTCCAGACATGTTTGAATCATGCATTGGTAGGTGGCACCAACGTTCTTGAGTCCGAAAGGCATAGTGTTAAAGCATAAAGTCCCATACGAAGTGATTAATGCTGTTGCGGCATGATCGGATTCCTTCATCTTAATATGATGGTATCCGGAGTATGCGTCGAGGAAACACAGTGAATCGTGTCATGCAGTTGCATCAATGATTTTGTCAATGTGGGGCAGTGGGAAAGGGTCCTTAGGGCAAGCTTTATTAAGGTCCTTAAGATCGACGCAAAGGCACCAGGATTTGTCCTTCTTTGGTACCATGACCAGGTGTACTAGCCAACCCGGGTGTTTTATTTCTTGAATAGACCCGGCTTCAAGTAGTTTGGCTAGATCCTCCCCCATAGCTTGCCGCTGGGGTTTGGAAAATCACCGTAGCGCTTGCTTAACTGGCTTGAACCCCTTTATTATATTGAGGCTATGTTCGGCCAGTCTGCATGGGATTCCTGGCATATCCGAAGGGTGCCAGGTGAAAATACCCCAATTCTCGCACAGGAATGCTCGTAGAGCGGCATCGACCGCTGGATCCAGTTGTGCCCCAATGGCTGATGTTTTATTGGGATCCGTTGGGCGGACTTGGAATTTGACTGCTTTGTCTGCTGGCTTGAAAGAAGTGGATTTAGGCCTTTTATCAAGAATTACGTCGTCTGTATCCACTTTGGAACGCAGAGCGGTGAGCTCCTCAGCCGCAAGGGCTTCGGACAGTGCCTCGTGGGCCAGGGATGCGGTTTTGTCTTCGGCGCGGAGTGCTATGTCCGGATCACTGGCGATAGTGATAACTCCGTTGGGCCCGGGCATTTTGAGCTTCATGTACTTGTAACGAGGTATGGCTTGAAAGCGTGTGAATGCATCTCACCCTAACAGGGCATGATATCCGCTATTGAAAGGTGCCACCTGGAGGATTAATTCTTCGGACCTGTAGTTCTCAGGCGTGCCGAATACCACATCAAGTTTTATTTTTCCCGAACACCGCGCTTCTCGGCTGGGGATAATACCTCGAAAGGTTGTACTGCTCTGCTCGATGCGGCTCTTGCCTATTTGCATTCTGTCGAGCGTGTCATCATAAATGAGGTTTTATCTGCTGCCTCCGTCCATGAGCACTTTAGTAATCCAGAAGCCGTCCACAATTGGGTTTCGAACTAAGGCGGCTGGTGCTCGGACTGATCAGGCCCGTGGTTCTTCTGTGGTGTTGAAAGTTATCACCATGTCGTTCCAAGGGTTCGGTGCGGTTACTTGGTTAATTTCAGCAAGACCGCGGAGCTCCCTTTTACGCCGATTAGGTCTCGAAGACTGTAAACACATTGAGATCGTTATCCTCGGGGGAGTACCTCGCCGGGGTAGTGTTGGTGAGGATGGCCTCACCGCTTTTACCCACCTACCGGAGTATCCAACATGCTCGAAGGTTATGTGTTGGTTCGGAATTCGGCATCGTTGTATCTGACAAGGCTTGTCGAGCCACTCACCCAGGACAGTTATGTGTCCCGCTAAGGGTTTAGTTTTCCTGTCCGTGAAGTGATGATCAGGTGCCCGGTAAGGGTGCCCCGACAGGTGGGTGGCTTAAAGGCCGGTGGTTCCCACCGAGCTGTCTTGGCTTTCCAAGCGCTTTTCATTGCGCAATACTTTTGTACTATGTGTGCCAAATCTGCAAAGTGCGGTATGCAGTGTCTATTGAGGGCATTGAGGATCCCCTCGTCCGTACAATTGCGGCAAAAGATTGATACCGCATCGTCGTTGTAGCAATCTTTAATCTTGTTTTTAACAAGTAGGAATCTAGTCCAATAGTGATGGACTATTTCCTGAGGTTTTTGTCGTATATACATTAAGTCGCATATGTCCGGGGGACCGGAATTGCTTGGAGAGTATTGATTGTGGTGGGCGGGTGGGCGTAAATCCGTACCCTGACCCACTGTGGAATCCGAATTTTGAAAAATTTCTGAGGTCATTGGCCCAGGATCCGGAGTGTCCTGGGGGTTTTTAGGCTCAGCACCTGATTCTATGTTCGGAGGACAGATCATCTCTTCTCGAAGATGGGTGTCTGGCTCATAGGCTCGGAGATCCGAACATAGTTTGTTTTTAGCATAAGAGGAGCGGTATCCTCAACTTGCTCTTCCACGACAGTCACCAGGTGGGTGACAGGTGGGGACCTGATTTCCCTCTTATCGGGTTTAGGCCCAACCAAATCGTAATCTGTTGCGAACCCCAGGGTAGCGATGCGATCTAGCAATTCCTTTAAAGACGAGATATCTGCCGGATCCATCTTATCGACGCTTTCGGGGTTGATGCGGAGATGATTTTCGGCAATCTGGGAGACCGCCTTGGGCTTAACGGCCGGGCAGGCGCCTATGGTGAAACTGCCGATCTGGAGGATCTGCCCAGGAACTAGGGCCCTTCTTGAGGTGATTTTGTCGTTGACAACAAGGCGAGCCATTGATCCTTCTATCGACAACACGGATGAACTCTCAATGAAAGCACTGATGTCGGTGTCAAAAGCGGTCGATCTCGGGTAGGGGGTCCCGAACTATGCGTCTGTGGATCGAAGGTAACAGGAGGTGGGGGACACGATGTTTACCCAGGTTCGGGGCCTCTTAATGGAGGTAATACCCTACTTCCTGCTTGATTGACTATGATGAGTATAGGGGTTACAAGAGTTGATCTACCTCGAGATCGTAATGACTAAACCCTAGATGTCTAGCCTGTATGAATTCTGATGATCTCTATGGACTAAACCTTCCGGTTTGTATAGACACCGGAGGGGGCGAGCATTATACAGAGTCAGTTTACTGAGAAAGGAAGTTTCATATCCGAACGCCAGGCTTGCCATCCACGCAAAGGAGAGTCCCATTTGGACACGGGGGAAGGCCTTCAATCTCGTATCTTCACGGCCCATTAGTCCGGCCCATGTCACATAGCCCGGATGCTCAGGGACCCCCTAATCCAGGACTCCCTCAGCGGGCGGTCTTGACACGGTGGTGTAGGGAGCGCTGGAGCACTTTCTTGCGGCCGCTGGACCTCTCGGTAACTTTCTTCTTCACGTGCGGGTGCCCTGCATAGTGGGTCGCGCCGTGGGGCTGTGTGCCTCGGTCCAAGGACCCACACAGTGGGTCTT
This sequence comes from Aegilops bicornis, assembly GCA_021605145.1. NCBI lineage: Eukaryota > Viridiplantae > Streptophyta > Magnoliopsida > Poales > Poaceae > Aegilops > Aegilops bicornis. The sequence continues at coordinate 347,524,240 of CM038670.1, forward strand.
GACGGGGAGGTGGTGGAGGCGCTCCATGGGCTACGTCGCCCGCGGCGGGAGGCGGGCAAGGTAGGGAGAGGGACGGTGCAGGAGAGCCCCCTGCCGCGCTGACAAGCTCGGTGATGCGGTCCGGACAGTCTTCATAGAGGTCGTCGACGGGGTGGTAGCGTAGGAGCTAGCGCGCCATGAGCAGCATAGCCTGCGCGTCCGTCGGCCCGCAACGAGTGTGAGATGGCGAACCAGCCATAGTCAGCGACGGGGTGGTGGTGCGTCCGTCCCGCCGCACGGAGGGGTGCAGCAACGAAGCTTGTTTCTCGTGCCCCGCCGAGCCGGTGGCGGCTTTGGCAGTGGGTGATGGAGAACGACGAGGAGGCCCACTGATGGGCACCGTCTGGGCGACGCGAGCGGCAAGAGCAGCTCAACGCTCAGCACGGGCTCGACGAGAATCAGCCATGGAGACAGTGGAGCCGTGGCGAGTCGACCAACGGAAGAGAGGCTAAGGGAGTCCTGGACTAAGGGGTCCTCGGGCGTCCGGCCTATTGAACATGGGCCGGACTAATGGGCTGTGAAGATACAAGATCGAAGACTTTCTACCGTGTCCGGGTAGGACTCTCCTTGGCGTGGAAGGCAGGCTTGGCGACAAAATATGAAGATTCCTTTCTCTGTAACCGACTTTGTACAACCCTAGTTCCCTCCGGTGTCTATATAAACCGGAGGGCTTAGTCCGGAAAGGCGGACAGTCATACAGGCTAGACTTTTAAGGTTTTAGCCAGTACGATCTCGTGGTAGATCAACTCTTGTAATACTCAAATTCATCATGATCAATCAAGCAGGAAGTAGGGTATTACCTCCATAGAGAGGGCCCGAACCTGGGTAAACATTGTGTCCCCCGTCTCCTGTTACCATCGACCTTAGACGCTGATTCGGGACCCCCTACCCGAGATCCGCCGGTTTTGACACCGACATTGGTGCTTTCATTGAGAGTTCCACTGTGCCGTCCCCAAAAGGTTCGATGGCTTCTCCAAACATCAACAACGATGATGTCCAAGGGGAAACTTTCCTGCCCGGACAGATCTTCATGTTCGGCGGCTTCGTACTGCGGGCCAACTCGCTTGGCCATCTGGAGCAGATCGACAGCTACGCCCCTGGCCATCAGGTCAGATTTGGGAGCTTGAACTACGCCATGGACATCCGCGGAGACTTGATCTTCAATGAATTCGAGACCACGACAGCCGCTCCCTATCCCTATGATGAACATTATTTAAATCTGTCATCGGACCATACTCAGGAAATTGCACCTATGACCGCTTCGGCCATAGATCCAGAGCAGATCGCGCCATCCGAGGACGGGAAGCTCAACCCCACCACGGAGGCCACAGATTCCGAGGCATTGGGACCGCACACAGACTTAACCTCATGTGACATCTGTGTCACCGGAACTCCGGACTTGTCTCTGGCTATAAGTACCAAACCGTGTGCGTCCGCGGACGCTGAGCTTTATCAGTTATCGATCTTCGAATCCAGCGCCACAGATATCTTCCGGCATTCGCCTTTAGGTGATGTGTTAAACTCATTTAAAAAATTGTCCTTAGCGGGGGACTCGTAGCCGAACTATGTCCGGCTCGAGCCGGAGGCTGATGATGGGGAATTTCGCTTCCGACCCGCCACCCACTGCATAGCCACTGTCAAGGACTTTACCGACATGCTCGATTATGGCTCCGAAGACATCGACGGTATGGATGACGATGCAGATGAGGAGCACGGCCAAAACGCGCCGTTTACCGAACGCTGGACGGCCACTTCTTCCTACGACGTATACATGGTGGATACACCCAAAAAGAATAACAGCAAGGACAAGGAAAAGCCAGTCGAGAACGAGCCTCCCAAGACACAACCAAAGCGTCGGCGTCAGCAGCGCCGCTCTAAATCCCGCCGCAGCAAGGACAGAAACACCGGCACAGGAGACGATAACACTCCAGATGGTGCCAAAGACAGAGAACATCCCGACGAACAAACGGCCAAATAGGACGATCGGGAAGATGGGCAAGTCAGCCCTGATGAACAGGCCATAAACGACAACTCGGAAGGCAGCACTTATCTTCCACCCTCCGAGGATGAGGTGAGCCTTGGCAACAAAGATTTTATCGTGCCTGAGGAACCTCTCGAGCAAGAGCGCTTTAAGCGCCAGCTAATAGCCACTGCGAGGAGCCTGAAAAAGAAGCAGCAATAGCTTCAAGCTGATCAAAATCTGCTTAATGATAGATGGACTGACGTCCTGGAAGCTGAAGAATATGGCCTCAAGTGCGCAGCCAAAAGTTACCCGAAGCGCAATCTACTACCTCAGTTCGATGACGAGGCGCCGGAGCCCGTACCAGCATCGTGCAATGCACCTGATCGACCGCCACGCGGTCGGGATAAAATGGTAACTCAAGACAAACACCAGTCCGCCACTCCTCGCCGTAAGGGCAGGGATGGAACAGCTCGAAGATATACATATCACATTCGGCAGGACCTGGATAGCAGAGCCTGACATACAAGATCAATCTATGGGTCGCGAGGGCGTGCCTGGACACGCGACGACGGCTACCTATTCGGATGCGACAAACCTAGTCACGCCTGGGCCGAAAACCGCAGACGGACTCCATCGGAGCTATGTCGCGATGTGACCTGATATAGAGGCGCCGCACACCCTCTCTGCTTCACTGACGAAGTAATGGATCGTGAATTCCCAGAAGGGTTTAAACCCGTAAACATCGAATCATACGATGGAACAACAGATCCCGTAGTATGGATCGAGGATTTTATTCTCCACATCCATATGGCCCACGGAGATGATCTTCACGCCATCAAATACCTCCCACTAAAACTCATAGGGCCACCTCAGCACTGGTTAAACAGTCTTCCTGAAAATTCTATTGGCAGCTGGGAGCACTTGAAGAAGCCTTCCTTGACAACTTCCAAGGTACATATGTCCGGGCACCAGACGCCGATGACTTAAGCCATATTGTTCAACAGCCTGGAGAGTCAGCCAGGAAATTCTGGACTAGGTCCCTAACTAAAAAGAACCAGATCATCGATTGTCCGGATGCCGAGGCCCTAGCGGCCTTTAAAAATAGCACCCGTGACGAATGGCTCGCTCGCCACCTCGGCTAGGAAAAGCCAAAGTCCATGGCAGCCCTCACGGCACTCATGACCCGCTTTTGTGCGGGTGAGGATAGCTGGTTAGCCCGTAGCAAAAACATAGAACATGAAACGGGCACCCCCGAGGTAAAAAATAGCAACAGCAAGCTCCGACGCAGCAGACACAAACGCCAAAGCAATGGCGACAACACCGACGACACGACAGTCAACGCCGGATTCAGTGGCTCCAAGTCTGGTCAGTGGAAGAAGCCATATAAAAGAAACAATCAGGGACCATCCAGCATGGACCGCATACTCGATCGTTTGTGCCAGATCCATGGCACCCCGGACAAACCAGCCAATCATACCAATAGAGATTGTTGGGTTTTTAAACAGGCCGGCAAGTTAAATGCCGAGAACAAAGAAAAGGGATCACAAAGCAAGGACGATGACGAGGAGCCCCGGGAACCGAACACAGGGGGACAAAAGAAGTTCCCCCCCCCCCAGGTCAAAATGGTGAACATGATATATGCTACACACATCCCCAAGAGGGAGCGCAAGCACGCGCTCAGGGATGTCTATGCGATAGAGCCAGTCGCCCCAAAATTTAATCCATAGTCGTCATGCCCGTTCATTTTTTATCAACGGAATCATCCGACCAGTATCCGTCATGGCGGTTTAGCCGCATTGGTCCTTGACCCAATAATTGATGGATTCCACCTGACGCGAGTCCTTATGTATGGCGGCAGCAGCCTGAACCTGCTCTACCAGGATACCGTGCACAAAATGGCATCAACCCATCATGGATCAAGCCCACAAAGACTACCTTTAAAGGAGTCATACCAGGTGCAGAGGCCCGTTGTACGGGCTCAATTACGCTAGAGGTTGTCTTCGGATCTCCGGACAACTTCCGAAGTGAAGAGCTAATCTTCGATATCGCCCCTTTTCGCAGCGGCTATCACGCACTACTCGGACGGACTGCCTTTGCTTGGTTCAACGCGGTGCCACACTATGCTTATTTCAAGCTCAAGATGCCTGGTCCATGTGGCGTCATAACAGTCAATGGAAACATGAAACGCTCCCTCCGCGCCGAGGAGCACACCGCTGCCCTAGCAGCATAAGTACAGAGCGGCCTTTTCAAGCAAGGCCTTAATTCGGCGGCCGAGCCCCCGGACACTATCAAGAGGATCCGGACTACTCTGCAGCAGGACAGCTCGACTCGTCAAGATCTCAACTAGCAATTTGGCCTTCGTCCCAGTCCTGATGAAGTGACGGCATTCGCACCACGTGTACATAAATACGCACAGACTACTCTGCAGCAGGACAGCTCGACTCGTCAAGATCTCAACTAGCAATTTGGCCTTCGTCCCAGTCCTGATGAAGTGGCGGCATTCGCACCACGTGTACATAAATACGCACTCAAAATGCCATGGGGACAGGGGGAGGCATAACTAGCTTGTGATCCACAATACGGCTTGACCGCTCGCGGACACATACACTTTCATTGTTTCTTTTCTGGTTTTCAGGTTTCTTCTCCATAGGCCTTCCCTGACGACTTGATCGCAGGTCCTTTCAAAGGACAAATACACCAAGCAGGCAGTCACCTTGGACGTAGAGGGGAATTTCTAAGTGGTTTCTTTAACGACCACTCTACCTGTTTCGAGGGTCCCACGCGCAGCTCTCCCTTGGTCATGGCATGTCAAATAGCACGTTGCTTATCGCACTTCCTATATCAATGTGCTTTGACGTATTAATCAAAACATAATGGAAATAGTTTGCGGCCCAAGTTTTAGGGCCCTTGCTTATTGTTTTTGCTCTTTTTATGTTTTTCTTTTTTTATTTAGCACCCGTACGCTATGGTACGTTTCAATTTGCTAGGGGCTTCATAGCGCCCCACACCATGGAAACAAAGTCCGAACACTGTTTACAGTACAGTACGGCACCCCGAATTTAACACTATATGCATTGGCTCCGAATCATGTCTTTGGTCAATAGTTGGGTTGCCTGGCTCCTGTGCTTGCTACCTTACGTTCCGCTATATCGGCTAAGGTAGTAAAGGGAGCACTACTACAATTGTGCCCTGGTTTACCTGAAGGAGCACCTTAGTAGAGAAAGCCAAAAACTAATTGTCATGATGCGGCTAGAGCCGGTCAGCTCTTCGGAGGTTTCAAATTGATACAGACTTTTTCCGCATTATGCGAAGGATCGGTACTTACCCGGTCGGGTGCTTATAGCACTCTAGTTCGGATACTAGGGGCTGCGCCCACATTTTTATTTTCAAACTCCTACGGCTAAGTGAGAGTGCTAAAGCCACATAGTCTGATTGCCTGGTTCGCTGCGCTAAAGACCTCCTTCAAGGACCAAACAATTGGATCAAGAGTGTTTAGATTCCAACCCGAACACCCCCGTACTACCTACGTGGGGGCAGAAGCCGAGGACTAGCCAACTCTCAGATTTCATACAAAACGGCTGCATAGGAGGTAAATTAAAAAAACAAAAATTATATTACATAACAACATTTTTTTACCATACAAGGCATAGACAACTTGAATATATTCATTCAAAGATAATTTCTTGCGAACACTGCATCGCTACAAGGCGAGACCCCTCCAGGACGTCTCCAAAATACCGCTCGGGTGTGCGGTGCTCCTTGCCCTCGGGCGGCCCCTCGGTCACAAGCTTGGCGTCCATCTTCGCCCACCACGCCTTGACTCGTGCGAAGTCCATCCGCGCTCCCTCGATGCAGACCGATCGCTTGATGATGTCTAGCCGAGGACATGCGCTCACCAGCCGCTTCACGAGGCCGAAGTAACTGCTGGGTATAGCTTCATTGGGCCATAGCCGGATTATTAAATCCTTCATGGACAATTCGGCCACCCTATGCAGCTCGACCAGCTTTTTCAGCTGATCGGCGAATGGCACTGGATGTTCTGGCGCAAGGTATTGCGACCAGAACAACTTCTTCGTTGAGCTCCGCTCTTCGGCTCAGAAGAACTCCGCAGCGTCTGACACACTGTGTGGCAGGTACGCAAACGCCCCTGGAGAACTCCGAATCCGGGTTAGTAAGACATACTTCTTCTTCACATACTTGCTTTGCATACTAAATGCCTTACCCGCCGCGATCTTCTTGGCCTCCTAGATCTCCTTGAGGGCACCCTGGGCCTCAACCCGGGCCTCTTCAGCGCTTTGGCGAGCCTTGGCGAGTTTGGTGTCTCGACCCGACACATCGCACTCCAAGGCCTCGCATTTCTTCACCATGTCCTGGAGCTCTTGCTGGACCTTGTTGACCCGGGCCTTGAGCTTCTTACGGGCGGCCTACTCCTTGACAGCCTTCCCCTCAGCTTCGGCCAGGGCCTTCTTTAGGGCCTCGACCTCGGTCGTCACCCCTACAAAATCATGACACTACATTCAATACACATCACTTATTATTTCCAAATACATAGCGAGTAATTACATACCTTGCTGGTCTTCCAGCTGTTTCCTTGCTTGGCCGAGCTCCTCCTCGGCCTGCCCCAGTCTCCTCTTTAGTTCGGAGACTTCGGCAGTATGCGAGGTCGCGGCCAGCAGTGACGCCTTCTTATTCATAAAATACATATTTAGTTAATCTCCTACAATAATGGATTGACCCATTGTCCGGCCTTCCTTTCCGAACACCGGATAGCGTCTCAAGGGCTACTGTCTATATGGTGATTTTCTCTTTTTGCGTCGCTCACCTCAAAACCTATCAACAGGCTGCCGCAGGCTTCGGTTAATCCGCTCTTGGCGGACAGAACCCTCTCAATCACCATACCCATAAGGATACGATGCTCATCCACAATGGAAGCGCCTCGTAGCGCTTCCAGCAGATTATCCGACGCCCCTGGATGGACAGGGGTCACCGGCGGAATGGGCATACCCCCTTCTTTCGAAGGAGGTTGTACGCCGGATTCCGGAGCTGTATTGGTCTCCGGAATCGTATTCGGCTGAGGGCCAAACCAAATACGGCCCTCATCGCCAGTCTCCATGGGGATTTGCTCCACCTGGTGTCCGGCGACGGAGGTTTCGCCTTTGGGCGCCTCCTGAACCTCTCCCCGGCCTGGGAAAGTCCTTTTGGACAGCACCTCGGCGTCGCCCTTGGCATTGGGAGAGAGAGCGGCCGGCGATGACTCACTGGCCATCGCTTTTGAATCCAACGAAACTCTTGATGAGGATTGCTGGGCGCTTTCATGCACTGGGATGCAATAGCATAATTAAACTATATCAATACAACGAAGGGGAGAGGGATATATGGACATGTATGAGTTTTAGCACTTATGATGCGGCCAGGGTCTTGGTTCGGCGGCGTCGCTCCAGACTGCTGTCGACATCCCACGCGCAGTTATCCGCAAGGGAGCCCTTCCCCTTCTTAGACGTCTCCGCTTCCAGGTTCGTGGATGCCGCCCTCTTCCTCTCTCCCCCATCAGGGGGAGGGATGTCCTCCTCCTCCTCCTCCTCCTCCTCGTCCTCAGCGGCGGACGAACGGGTCTCTTCGTCTTCGGACGTCACGTCCAAAGCACCCTTTGCGACGGGGGCCACCTTTGGCCCCCTTGCCCTTCTTCTTGGCCTTCTTCTCTGGCGGTTGATAGGGCGCCGGAACCAGCATCTTCACCAGGAGCGGGACGACTTGCTCTTCGGGCAGCGGAGCCGAACACTGGATCCGCTCCGCTCTCTCCGTCCATACCTGAAATAATATAGTAAAGGTTAAACACCCTCCTTGGATAGGCAAGTAGAGGGTGCTACTTGAGAGGTAAAAGGCTTACCGCATTAGTGGGATGGGTATGATCGTGCCCGCGGTCTGAATCTATGACCGGCGGCTTCTCGTTGCCCTTGAAGAGCAACTTCCAGGCATCTTTGTGACTAGTTCCGAAGAGCCTCTCCAGGGTCTGGTGCTTCTCTGGATCGAATTCCCATAAAGTGAAGCTTCCGCTTTGGCAGGGGAGGGACGAACCAGCATCACCTGGATCACGTGAGACGAGCTTGATGTTTTTATCCACCATGCTCTGAATGCGCGTTTGCAGCACTATCAGCTCGTCTGGCGAAGACCAGTTGGGGCCCTTCTCCATCCAGGAGGTGAGCCGCATTGGAGCTCCGGACATGAATTCGGAGGCAGCGGCCCAAGTGGCGCCGCGTGGCTCTGTGATGTAAAACCACAGCTTCTGCCACTCCTTGACAGTCTCCACGAACGTGCCTTGGGTCCATGTGACGTTAGGCATCTTGCTCACCATGGCTCCCCTGCACTCCGCGTGTTGGCCATCCACCACCTTCGGCTTCACGTTGAAGATTTTGAGCCACAGTCCAAAGTGGGGCTGGATGCGGAGGAAAGCCTCGCACATGACAATGAATGCCGAGATGTTGAGGAAGGAGTTCGAGGCTAGATCATGGAAATCTAGCTCGTAATAGAACATCAGCCCGCGGACAAAAGGGTGGAGTGGAAACCCTAACCCGCGGATGAAATGAGGGAGGAACACCACCCTCTCGTTAGGTTTTGGTGTAGGGACGACTTGTCCCTTGGCCGGGAGCCGGTGGGCGATCTCCTTCGCCAGATACCCGGCCTCCCGCAGATCGGCGATGTCCTTCGCCGTGACGGAAGAGGCCATCCACTTGCCTTGCCCTCTAGAGCCGCACATGGTTGAGAGCTTTCTCGGGGTGGAAGAAATGAAAACTTGGGCGCTGGAGCTCGAGAATGAAAGGGGAGAGGATGAAAGAAGGCGTGGGTGAAGAAAGGGAATCCTTATCCCCTTATAAAGGCACTGAATATCAAACGCCTCCCTGTCGGTGCGGGGACGACACCTATGGGATCACAAGAATCCCTACTACGGTTGTCGGGCGCGGGGTCGCGAGAAGAGCAGATCAAACAGATAGCACACGGGTTCTTTATCCAGGTTCGGGCCGCGAGATGTGTAAAACCCTACTCCTGCTTTGGTGGTTAGTTTATCTGCGTTCTTGAGCTAGCTATGGGGCGTGAGGAGCTCCAAAAAGTCGAATCCCCCTCCTGGTCGCCTTGGGCGTCCTTTTATAGGGGAAGGGGCTGCCACAGTGGCATACAGGAGGTGGAAAGGGTACAGTCGTACGAGTTTATCCTTGCACTACATGACAAGGCGCCATTAATGCGTCTTGCTTAGGTGTCCTTGCTTTATCGGGGACGGGGGAGAGCCTAGTCTCGTCCGCCGCCGCTCCCTTTCGTGTTGACACGCGACCTGGCCAGCGGTGCCTGTGGTGCCACGTAGGCAGGCAGGCAGCTGAGGTGGCGCAGTGGTGGGTCTCCACGAAGGTTCGCTTGTCGCCACACAGGTGCCTACCCAACTGGTTGGGTCGGCAGCCGCATGGTGGAGGCTCGATTGGCGCATGCCTGATGGTGGCCCTACGGGTGTCCTTGGCAGGGGCCTTGCCGCAGCCCGGCAAAGAAGGGTCTTGTTGGGGGCCCGGCAAGGGTCTTGCCGCGGCGTCTGCTGCCATCCCGGCAAGGCTCTTGCCGGGCCTTATAGTCCCCCTTGGCCGGGATCCCGCCATGGGACGTCATCTTCTATAGTATGTATCTGATCTTTGAATGTCTTCACAAAGATCTGCATGCCACCACGGGGATGTATCCCGAATCCTTTGCCCCATGGGGGGGGGGGCAGTGGACTCAAAGGTGACCCGCTTCGTGGGCGTGGGGCGAGCCGCCCTGGCAAGGGCCTTGCCGGGTCTGCTAAAACCGCCCCCGGCAAGGATCTTGCCGGGGGAGTCCGCTTCGTCCCCTTTGCTCTTTGTGGTCTTTGTCTTGGCGTCGTTCTGCTTCTTTCGAGCTTCGGCCTTACATTGGCTCACCTTCCTTGCCTTGCTTTAGCGTGGCGACGCCCGCGGCTCAGACTGCCCATGCACAGTTAAAAGGTGTACCCTTCTTTCTGTACACCGATAGGAGCCCCCGGGCCTGGGCCACACGTAAGCGCAATCACGTCGTTGGGCTAGGCCCAAAAACGGTCTTGTGAGCAGGCGAGGTGGTTTTTACATGATAAGTCTTTTCGCGCGCTGTGCTTCCCACGCCTCCCGCGCGTGGCTTGGCGTGGGGAGGTGTGCGTGACATGGGCGACATGCGTGAGGCTGAGCTCTTCACGCATGCGTCCCGTCGCAGTTAATGTGAAAGGAGGCGGCCCGCGTTTTCCCCCATAAGAAGGAATAACCGCGGGCGCGCCGCTCACTTTCACCTCTTCTCTCGTACCTTTTCCAATCTCAGAGCCGCCGTTTCCTCTCTTCCTTCCCTCCTGAGCTTTCGTCGTCGCCCGCCATCTCTACTCCGCCACCCTCCCCCCTTGCTCCTCTAGACCTCTTGGCCGCCATGGCGCACAAATCCGCCAAGGGCAAGGGGGTGGCTAAGAGCTCTGGGACCGTGGAGCCGCCAGAGGCCTTGTTGTCGAGGACCGAGCAATCTGCCTTCTTCATCCCCTCGGCGATTGGTGTTCATGATCTCCTGGCCTCCTTCAAGCCCTTATGGGGAGTGAAGGCGGGGAGAGAATTCGGGACACCCGGCGACGCGCATTATTCCTGCCGCCTGCGCCGATCTTGCCCCAAACCGGTATCCCTTTTTTGTCGATTACCTTTCTTGCGGGTTATGCCCCCCTTTTTCGGATTTATTCTGCGACATCATGCACACCTTCGGCTTTCGCCTTTTGGATTTCACTCCGAATGCGGTGGCATGCTTGGCTCTCTTCGCGCATCTTTGCGAAGGCTTTGCCGGAGTGCAGCCCAACACGACACTCTTTCGCCATTATTTCTCCCCTTGAATCCAGCCCGGAGGCGCCGTCTCCAGATGTGTCGCCTGGATCTCAAGATCCAAGGGGGCGTACCCAGAAGGTGCCATGAAGGAGAAGTGGGATGAATGGCGTGGTCGGTGGTGCTGGATCAAGGACGAAGACCCGCCGGAATTCTGCAAGGTCCGTTGAACGCCGCCCGGTCCTTGGCGGCGGCCCAGAAGCGGCGTCGATGCTGCCGACGGGAGGCTCACCGTCGCCACCACCAGGATCCTCCGGCTGACCCAAGCGGGGCTCACCCTGGAGATGATCAGGGCGAACTTCATTCGCCGCCGAATCGCCCCGTTGCATAACAAGGGGAGGCCAGCCTGGCTTTTCACGAACCCAGCTGACATTATGCGGCTCCGCCCTGGCCTCGACAATAACTTCACGATGATGGGGCATGCCCACTTCTGCCAGCGGCTTTTCCAGCTCGACGTGGGTCGCGACGGCAAGATTGATGGGACCGGCAAGGCCGCGAGGGCTGCCGCAAAGGTCGGCAAGGCCCTCAAGGGGTTGTTCTTCAAGTTGCCAGCGGGGGTGGTCCCGTTGTGCAATAACTCACGCCGGTCCGAGATCATTGCTGTGATGCCGGACTGCAACGCGCACGGCCTTGTCCCGAGCTGGCGGGAGCCGACGGAAGCAGACGTGCAGCAGTTCTTAGACTCCTTGGTCGAGGTGTACGTAAATGCTGACATTGAGCGGTGGCTGGTCATGGACACCACCCAGGCGGAGCTAGACTACATCGCCACTAGGGCGAGGGAGGCACAACTTGCCATGGAGGCCGGCAGTGCCGGGGGTGTGGAAGACAAAGCCGCGACGGCTGCGGAGGAGGAGCAGTTCACCTTGTGGGCGGCGGCCACCGGGGATGTCAGCAGCGCCGATGCAGGAGCTCCTCTTGTCGAGGACGCGGCCGACGAGTCGTCGGAGGAGGAGCAGGACGTGGCGGCGAGCTCGACGCCGACCAGGGGAAGAGGGCGAGTCCTGTGGCGGGCTGGCTCCAGCGAGCCGGTCCGGCCTGGCAGGGCCACGCGGCCTCAATTGACCCTGGAGGGGTCCGGGCACCACACGAGGGCCAGGGCGGCGAAGGGGCTGGCGAGGGCCGCTGAGAAGAAGAAGGCGACAACCCCTTCCTCATCCAGGCGCGCACAAACCCCGCTGCCCTCTTCGCCTCCTCCAGCAGGCGTCGATTCGGATGATGATGTGGAGCTCCCTTTTAATCTCGGGTCTCTCAGCCCGGAGAGGAAGAGGAAGCTGGTGGAAGAGGAGGAGACGGGCGACGACTGAGTACTCCATTCCTTGCTGTTATTTTCTCTTCCCCGAATTGGGTCGCTTGTCTTGATCCATCTTTGCTTTTGCAGGGAGACGGAGACGTTGGCCCAGGGGGCAAAGAGGGCGAGGACCTTGGCGAGCGATCAGCCCCCGGCTGGGGCTTCAGAGGCACCACTGGTGGTGCTGAGCAGCCCGGACAGCAGCCCCCGGCGCAGCCCCCAGCGTAAGTTCGTCACCTTCTTCCTACTCGACATGTGGTAGGCGCTCGATGCCACGATGCTAACCTTGCCGGGTTTTGCAGGAGGGGAGCGGCAGCAGGAGGAGCCACAGAGGGCTGCTCGAACACACCACCCCCATCGACTCACGCCGCCTCGGGCGTCCCGGCAAGGGCACCGAGCACGGAGCCTATACCCATGGAGGAAGAGGGGAACTTGGGCGTTGGTGACTCTGCCGCGGCGCCAAATGCGGGCGGGGAGGGGACTTCTGCTTCACAGCCTGGCACTGGTGAGTCGCCTGTCCTTCGTCTCTGTTTTTCCCTTATTTCTTTCTTGGCTTCATCACCCCCATTACTTCCCAGGCCCTCCTTCAACAGACATGGAGGACGTGGACACGGTTGTGGGAGACATTGCTGAGGAGGCCGCGGCGAAGACCAGCAAGATTGCTGCTGAGGAGGCCGCCAAGGATGCTGACGAGGCTGCCGCTGATGAAGCCGCCAAGGCTGCTGCCGAGGATGCCGTTGCGGAGGCCGCCAAGGCGTCCGGCGAAGCTTCTGCCGAGGGTGCCAACAGTGGGCCTGCCGGCGGGGCCGGCAAGGCCTCCGCCGAGGAAGAGGCGGCGGGTGACCAGCCTCCTTCTTCCTCAACCTCAGGCCCTAGCAGATATTTGAAGGTGGGCGACGATCTCTTCGTCCATCTCCCGGGGACGTCAAGCCGAGCGCCTGCCGAAGGGGAAACCTTGGACGGCGAGGTGCTTGCCGCCACCGGGCTTGAGGTGGTTGATGAGTCGGGCGTTGGTGGCGACGGTTCTCCAGAAGAGCAGCTTTTCCGCGCCATGGGGGCCAACTTCTAGAAGCTCCAAGTGCTCTACCGTGCCCGCTTGGACAAGATCAAGGCTAGGATGGCAGCGGTGGACAACACGGAGGTGGATTTCAAGGCGCGCGTCGCTGAGACGCAGACCTGGTTCCACCAGACTCGCGAGGAGCAGAGAGCCTTTCAGGATGAGTTGGCCAAGCGCGACGTGGAGCTCACCATGAGAATGGCCGACATCGAGAAGGCTCAGGAGGAGGCGGCGAACTTGGCCGCTGCGGCCGAAGCTACCCGGAACCAGCATCAAGCCGCCTTGGATTCCCAGGAAGAGGACCTCTCCGCGCGTCAAGCGAAGCTTATAGCAACGCTCCGCGGAAAGGATGAGGAGCTCGAGGCCCTTGTCACGCGGCGGACCCGCGAGCTGGAGCAGAGGCACAAGGAGGCACTCAATGCCCAGGCTCTGGCCCCTGCCGGCAAGGCGAAGGAGCTGGAAGCGGAGCGAGACGAGCTAAAGGAGCAGGCCCTCAAGCTGTCCAGCGAGAAGAACACGCTCAACCGCTCCTTGACAGAGGCGCAAGGAGGCGATCATCGGCAGGACTGGGAGCTCTCCGGCGCTAAAAACTCCATCGAGACCTCAAGTTGAACTGGAGGGTCTCGAGAAGATCTTGTCGGAGAGCAGGGCTCGGGAGGAGACCTTGACCCGGGGAGCCTCGAGGAGGAGAAGCAGCTGCGGGCAAGCAGGCCGCCTCCCACGAGAATATGTGGTGGGTGAGAACAAGTGGATCAGCCATTTGGAGGTCATCGCCATGGCGGGTCACCTCGTGATTGGCCACCATGCGGTTGCCAAATGTGGCGTATGCCCCGAGCACGCAGGACCATCAACGCCAGCTGACCCAGTTCTTGAAGGCGTCCTCGAGCCCTGGCCTATCTCCACTCAATAGGGCCAGCCACGCCCGGCCGATGTGGCCCGGCGACTTTGCCGGAGGGTTGTGACCAAGGTCCTCACCAAGGTGGCGCACTGGAATCCCAATCTTGACTTCGCGGCCTCGATGAAGAGCTTGCCGGATGGTGTTGACCTCACGGTGCTCAACGAGCTCATCAAGCCCACCACCAATGGCATCGACGAAATCAAGAGGGTAGAAGGCCAGCGCCGGGATTGAGCATCCCGTTCTTCTTCGCCGCTGCAGGTTCCCGATCAAGAAATTTTTTATCTTTAGGTAGAACCGTAGCTATGATGTGATGTAATATGACTTTGAAGTACTCTTAATTTTCTTGCACGTTATTTCCCCGTTCAATTCCTCTTTGTACGTGTGCCCCTCGTCGATCGGGTAGGCTTGCCGGTGCGAAACCCCTAGTGGCGCTTTGGGGACGGATCCCCAGGGCCTGCTGGGTTCGTGTGCCGCCGGACAAGCCACCTTTCCGTTCCAAATGCGGCCGCCCGAACTGTCGAGCTTGACTCGAGTCAGAATCGAGGGCGTTGTCGATCGCGGAAGGTTACTCTGCCCTTCTCGACGCGGCCGCTTGAGCTGTTGAGCGGACTCGAAATAGGGCAAGGGCGTTGCCGATCATGGGAGAGCCCCCTGGCGTGCGGGGTTCTCATACAAAGGCGTGGCATCTCCGGGGGGGGGGGGATAACCTCAAATAAGAAGGGTAGAACAAATAAGAAGTCAGTGCAACTTAGCTTCTGTTGGCGATCGCTCGAGCATCGATCTTCTGGCCTCCATTCTTCTTCCAAGGTCACGAAGATGAAGGAGTGTCGGGCTAACTGCTAGAACTGATTCTCTCAACTGCGCCCCCTACCTGGCGCGCCAAAGATGTCGGTGCAGGGACGACACCTATGGGATCACAAGAATCCCTACTACGGTTGCGGGGCGCGGGGTCGCGAGAAGAGCAGATCAAACAGATAGCACACGAGTTCTTTATCCAGGTTCGGGCCACGAGATGCGTAAAACCCTACTCCTGCTTTGGTGGTTAGTTTATCTGCGTTCTTGAGCTAGCTATGGGGCGTGAGGAGCTCCAAAAAGCCGAATCCCCCTCCTGGTCTCCTTGGGCCTCCTTTTATAGGGGAAGGGGCTGCCACAGTGGCATACAGGAGGTGGAAAGGGTTAATCGGGGACGGGGGAGAGCCCAGTCTCGTCTGCCGCCGCTCCCTTTCGTGTTGACACAGCGCCTGCCAGCGGTGCACTGTGTGATGACACGTGGTGGCAGGCGGTGAGGTGGCGCAGTGGTGGGTCTCCACGAAGGTTAAGCTTGTCGCCATGCAGTGCACCTTGCCAACTGGTTGGGTCGGCGGCCGCATGGTGGAGGCTCGATTGGGCGGGCACGATGGTGGCCCCACGGGTGTCCTTGGCGGGGTCTTGCGGGGCCCGGCAAGGGTCTTGCCATGGCGTCTGCTGCCATCCCGGCAAGGCTCTTGCGGGGGCCTTGTGGTCCCCCTTGGCGGGATCCGCCAAGGGTCGTCATCTTCTATAGTATGTATCTGATCTTTGAATGTCTTCACAAAGATCTGCATGCCACCACGGGGATGTCTCCCGAATCCTTTGCCCCATGGGGGGGGGGGGCAGTGGACTCAAAGGTGACCCACTTCGTGGGCGTGGGGCGAGCCTCCCCGGCAAGGGCCTTGCCGAGTCTGCTAAAACCGCCCCCCAACAAGGATCTTGCCGGGGGAGGCTGCTTCATCCCCTTTGCTCTTTGTGGTCTTGGTCTTGGCGTTGTTCTCCTACTTTCGAGATTCGGCCTTACCTTGGCTCACCTTCCTTTCCTTGCTTTAGCGTGGCAACGCCCGCGGCTCAGACTGCCCGTGCACAGTTAAAAGGTGTACCCTTCTTTCTATACACCGACACTCCCCACTCGCCTCAAAACTCGCCTATTCCCAAGGGTTGTGTAAACGGCACGGTTGGATTACCCACGCCCGTATTGATGAGAATCCCGCAATAAGGGGACACGATATCTTCTTTGACAAGACGTGCCAATGGAAACCGCATCTCGAAACACAGAACGACAGATGAAAACGATTTCAAATAATGACCGGGCAGGCGTGATGTCATCTTGCAAAAAGTTGTCAGCGGATGGGACTCATGAAATATTATACTGTCTACGGCTGTGTGTGTGGTACTTGTGTTGCAGATCCGGACACGTTCGTTGCGTCCAAAGACTATCTTGGAGTATTCGGAAAGGAGAACCGACCTTGCAATGCCGAAGACAATCTGCGCGCCGGACACTCGTCATTGAAGCCTGGTTCAGGGGCTACTGAGGGAGTCCTGGACTAAGGAGTCTTCGGGCATCCGGCCTATTGAACATGGGCCGGACTAATGGGCTGTGAAGATACAAGATCAAAGACTTTCTCCCATGTCCGGATAAGACTCTCCTTCGCGTGGAAGGCAAGCTTGGTGACCAAATATGAACATTCCTTCCTCGGTAAGCAACTTTGTACAACCCTAGTTCCCTCCGGTGCCTATATAAACCGGAGGGCTTAGTCCAGAAAGGCGGACAGTCATACGGTCTAGACTTTTAGGGTTTTAGCCATTATGATCTCGTGGTAGATCAACTCTTCTAATAATCATATTCATCAAGATTAATCAAGCAAGAAGTAGGGTATTACCTCCATAGAAAGGGCATGAACCTGGGTAAACATTGTGTCCCCCATCTCCTATTACCATCGACCTTAGATGCACAGTTCGGGACCCCCTACCCGAGATCCGCCGGTTTTGACACCGACGGAGGCCTCGACGCCCCCCTACCTGGCGCACCAAATGTCAGATTCGGGGTTCCGCAGACCCTTGAGAGGTTCGAACTCTGGGGTGCGTGTGAAGAACTCTCTCTTCCCTATCTGCCTGCTCGACGATCCCCCGGCCTAGTTCAACGAACCCAAGGGACAAGAGACACAGCAGTTTATCCTGGTTCGGGCCACCTTGTGGTGTAATACCCTACTCCAGCTTTGTGGTGGATTGCCTCGAGGGGCTGAGGATGAACTAGTATAGTGGATGAACAGCCTCAGGAGGAGAGGTGTTCTTGAGCTCGATGAGCTGGTAATGTGGTCTGGGTGGCACCGATCCTCGGGTGGAATCGATCTTCTGGTGGAATCGATCTTCGGGTGGAATCGATCCTCGGGTCGAATCGATCCTCAGGTGGAATCGATCCTCTCGCCATGGTGGTGGCTAAGTCCTATTTATAGTGGCCTTGGTCCTCTTCCCAAATGTAGGCGTGAGGGGATCCCACAACGACCGAATTTGAAGGAGAACAACTAGTACAAGCTATCCTGAAAAAGTAGTCTTCGCGTGCAAAGGCTCTGGTTGTGACGCTGCAGTGGGTTCCGTGATGACCTCCGTCCTGCCGTCCGGGCGGTCTTGGTCTCGTTGCACCGATATGGAAACCTTTCCTCGATTCCTCGGGACTCCGCGCCTGCACTTGCCTCCTTAACACCAAAGAGGAAACGGGTACTCTACGCCTGCTGGCGCCCGCCTGTCCTTGGTCGTCATGGGTCACGTCATATGAACCTCGCGAGGTGCACCTTGCATTGATATCTCCGCTCCTCGGGAGCCAACCTAGTGAGGCCGCCCTCAGGGAGGTCTTGGTGTCGTCCGCCTCGCGAGGCTTGGCCCCTCGCGAGGGTCTTGAGTTGTTGCTGCTGAAGCTGGGCCATACCGGGCCGTTGACGGAGCCACACCATGGGCCGCAGGAAGGCAAGTCTGGGTACCCCCATTCCCAGGATGCCGACAGCAGGTGCTCTGTTTGCAATCCATCAAAGTGCTTCTCCAACTTTCTCACTTCCTTGATGTATGCCTCCATCAATGGGCTTTGGTAATCCTTGTTTACTTGTCTCACCACAAGTTGTCAATCTCCATGGATGATCAGCTTCTTGATTCCTAGTTTTGTTGCAATTTTCAGTCTGGCATGGAGCCCCTCGTACTCTACAGTATTGTTGGTAGCCCTCTCCCGGGGAAAATGCATTTGAATGACGTACTCGAGGTGCTCCCCAGTGGGAGCAACGAGAAGCACGCCAGCTCCTGCACCTTTTAGGGAGAAGGCACCATCAAAGTACATGATCCATTCTGGTTGCGCTTCCTTGCCGGGGATGACTGTCTCCAGCACTTCTTCATCAGGGGTAGGCGTCCATTCCGCAATGAACTCTGCTAGTGCTCTGTTATGAATAGTTGACGTGCTTTTAAAATTCAAACCAAAGCTGGATAACTCCAAAGCCCATTCCACAATTCTGCCAGTGGCCTCAGGGTATCGGAGTATGCGTTGCAAGGGGAAGCGGGTGACAATCGTGATCTCGTGGGCTTGGAAGTAGTGGTGCAGTTTCCTTGAGGCCCTGATGAGGCAAAAAATCAACTTTTGCACACCAGAGTACCTCGACCTAGCCCCCTGCATCAGGGAGCTAACGAAGTACACTGGGCACTACACCACCTTCTTCCTTATCACGATCTTGGAACTGCCTCCACTGCCCTACTCTTCCTTGTCTTGATCTGCATCTAACATTGCCGGGACAGATTCACTTTCCTCTCTAGAGGGGACGGTGGTGTCGGCTGTCGTTTCATCTACCTTCCGTTGTGCCACCAGAGCTGCGCTAACCACTTGATTGGTCGCTGCTAAATATAGCAGCAACGTCTCTTGTGGTTTAGGAGTGGCTAAGGTGAAAACGGAGGAAAGGTATGTCTTCAAATCTTGTAGCACAGCGTCCGCCTCTGGCGTCCATTCCACGGGTCTTGCCTTCTTAAAGATTTTGAAGAACAGCAAGGCGCGCTTAGCAAACTTGGAAATGTACCTACTTAGCACGGCAACACATCCAGTCAAATGTCTCACGTCTTTAACTGTCTTGGGTGCTTGAATCTGCTCGATAGCCTTGATCTTGTCGGGATTGGCCTCTATCCCCTAGTGGCACACAAAAAATCCAAGTAGCTTGCCGGAAGGAATGCCAAACACACACTTCTCCGGGTTCAGCTTCAAGTTGATCTTGCGCAGATTCCAAAGGTCTCTTCCAAGTCCTAAATGAGAGTCATCCTGTCCTTGGTCTTAACCACTATATCATCCATGTAAGCTTCAATATTTCTGTGCAGCTGGGACTCAAAGCCAATCTATACTGCTCTTGACAAAGTTGATCTGGTGCTGTTCAACCCGAAGGGCGTCCGTACAAAGCAGTACGTGCCGCATGGGGTTAGGAATGCGGGCTTCTCTTCGTCTTCTTTGGACATGAAGATCTGGTGATATCCAGAGTAGGCATCTAGGAAGGAAAGAAGGTTACACAATCTGGTCGATGCGCGGCAAGGGGAACTGGTCCTTCGGGCATGCTTTGTTAAGATCTTTGAAATCTATGAAAGCCTTCATTTCCCAATAGCCTTGCGCACCACCACTGGATATGCTAACCACGTTGGATGCAATACCCCTCTGACCAAACCAGCTACCTCAAGTTTCTTGATCTCCTCAACAATAAACTGCTGCCGCTCCAAATCTTGCTTCCGGGCCTTCTGTTTGACGGGTCGGGCATGTGGGCAGGCAGCAAGGTGGTGCTCGATTACCTCCCTGGGAATACCTGGGATGACACATGGTTGCTAGGAAAACACATCGACAATCACCCGCAGGAAGGCAAGCAACCTATGATTGGAACAAGGCACAATAATGCAATGATGTAGCACTAAGTAGGTAGTTTGCAGAAAGCTAGTTTTGAGTGCAATGACATGATCTATCAACTTGTAAAGTATGCATCATGGGAGTACAGATATCCATACGGACAAGTTACAGATATCAACATAAGCAGAGTTGGACACCAATCCAACTTGATCATCGTGTCAAGTCATCCGACTTAACCCAAATAGCTTCATCAACACACACACACGGTTATAAAACTCTGGATGTAGTTTAAGTAGCACCACCCAATTGTCCTTGACCGTGGACACAGCTATTCGAATAGTTTTACACTCTGCAAAGGTTGCACACTTTACCCACAAGATCCGGGGAACTTTCGTGTCATCCACGACCCGCGGTACCTCAAGTACCCGGGGTAAGCACCCGATCACTTTATTTCCCTAGACGACACTAACATAGAGTCCACTCGATTGGTAGTAACCCTCGTGCCCAACATTCACATCTTAAAATTGTGGAGCCTCGCTCCCATATTCATCACATACCACAAGCGCGGGGTACCAACGGTGTGTCCGGTGCCCTGTGAAAACAATCGTGGCCGCCCTACCTGGCACGACCCCGTCCCAACAGAGCGCAGCAACGACTCTCCTGTCACTAGTAATGCAGGCTCCAAGCTAGTATCGGCCTAGGTAATCAATAATGCCCTTTCCCATATAAGGGTAGAGTGGTTGCGCATGTAAGGTTGGGATAGTCGACAAATATTAAATCTAATCCGTTTTCGAAAACACTCCCACACAACTTGCTCCGGCACACCACTTCTTTATCAAGCGGTAACCTAGCTCACCATCTCCTTTGGGCATTAGTGGCACCTGACGGGGTTTTTGAGAAGTCCTTGAAAACAACTTGGTTTCCTTCACCATGTATATACCCATCCCATTTGCGTAGCAGCTACTTAGCAGCCTAACTACACCCACTCGCATAACCCTCATAGAAAGTTAGTGTCATGCATCATGCAAGTGTCAACGAGAAAAGCAACGGAGGCAAACCACCTCAAGTGGTCACCACATTATCATGACTTCGATGCAAGCAATAAAAGTGCCATATGACATGCATAAAAAGGGTTTCTTAGACATGGTCAAAGGGTTGCTTGCCTGTTTTAACAAGGTCTTCAAATATCTCTGGCCCAGCTCCAAGTATTCCGTCTACTTCGTCAACTAACGTCGGAAAGAAACACAATAAGCAACACAAGAAGGCAAACATAAAAGTGCTCTAAAAATGTGAGTTGGATTTTTTTCTAGGATACCTTTGGTCATATGAGGAATGACCAAAGTGGTTTCATTAGAAGTGGATCAATGGATTCCTTTGAACATTTCAATACGATGGAATCAAGAGAGTAGTGGACTTTCAAGAAGTGTACAGAAGAATTATTTTCAAAAAAATGAGCAAAGGCACCCATCTAACAAGGAATGATTTTAGAAGCATCTAGGAGTTGGTTTCACTGGATTTGGAAGTTCAAACGATTTTCCTATGAATTTGCAAAGATGGCAGTATATGGAGAAATGGACCAATATTTCATGTTGCATAGAAAGTATTGGGAAAAAATTTCAAAAACTATGTGTTGAACTTATAAGTATCTAGGAATTTGAATCATGGCATTTGGAGGTAAAATGGGCTCTCTGTGGTTTTATAAAGTCTATCACATAAATGGAAAATGAGATTTCATAGATATTTTGTGAAGGAAATGTTTCTGGAAAAATGTGCAAATTGCACCATGTGATACATCATGAATTTATAAACTACTAGAAATTTGAATGATCAAATTCTGAGGTCTAACGATTTGATTAAGGATTTTAGAAGCTTACATAAAAAGAAAAAGGAAATGTTTAGGCTTATACCTAAGACACGCATCGGGCGAAGGATAGCCACTGGGCCGGCCCAGTGGCTCAGCTGCGCGGGCACTCGGGCGACGCTGAAGGCGTAATCCCAGATGGGCGTTTCTTTCGCGGGGAAGCGGCAGACACATAAGTCGTCTTCACTTAAACCCCGTGGGCCCGGGCGCTGACTCGCTGACGTACAGGGCCCGCCCACAGGCCTTCGCGGTCGTCTTCAACCTCGAGCGGCTGGCGCGACCAACGACTCCGGCAATGATTGCCGGCGACCCCGAGCACCTCCCATGGTGCTCGGCCCACCGGCGTACTCAGGGAGCCAAGACGCACCCATCCGCGGGTGGCGCGGTCGCCGAGGAGTACGGGGTCGAGTAGGGCATTGGTCGCGGCGGACGAGGCCGACGGTGATGGTGGCATCGGCGCTACAGGGTGCCGGAGCAGAGGAAGAAGAGGGAAAAGGTTCCTCCGTGGCCTTGGGGTTTTCCTGATGGAGAAAGGAGGGGGGAGGAGCCCTGGTTCGTGGAAATTTTGGAGGAGGCCGGCAGCTCGGCTCCAGCCATAGAGGTGCAAGGAGGGCGCGGGGAAGGGAGTGAACCGGTCGGGGTGATGCACAGGAGGGAGAGAGAACAAACGGAGGCCAGAGAGGGCTCGGGGTGGCCTTTTATAGCGGGGAGATGGTGCACCGTGGACGAGTGCGCCGGCAAGGTCGTTGCCGTTGCTAGGGGTCACGGGGCTCGTGTGTGCTGTCCGGGGCGTTCGTAGAGATGGTCTACGGCTAGGGGAAGGGAGAGAAGGAGCGGGCGACCTCGAGGCGGGTCCCAAGCGAGGCCACCGAGTGGTAGAGCTGGGCGGCGCTCTGTCGCCCTCAAGGCGGCTAGGGGAGAGAGAGAGAGAGAGAGGAGGAGGGCCCCAACCTTGTAGCGAGTCGTGGACGTCGAGGCGGCCTCGGGAGACATGAGGGGGAGGGCCGAGGTCGCCGTGGGCATCGGGCAGGTGCGGCTACAGTGCGGGAGCGCACTGTACCGCGCTGCAGAGCGCATGTGTGGCCGGCATGGCCATTTTTTAGGCAATGTGGGCACGACCAAGTGTGTCTGGCAGTGCTAGGGGGTAGTAAAGAAGTGGGGAGGTGCATTGGATGCCCTAGGAAGCCACTGGAGGAGCGTTGGGGGTGGGAGAGAGAGGGAAAACTGTTGTACAGGGGAGAAAAATGGGTCTCTGCCCCCCTTAATCATTGCTCCTTGGGCAGCAAAGCATGCATGAAGTAGAGGAGGAGCAAGTGAGGCCGTGGGAAAAAGTTTAGCTCATGGAGATTAGTGGAAGGGGTTGAAACATGCATTTTGACATTCTGCCAGAAGGTGTTTGATGCTAGTTTGGCAAGCAAATGGATTCCACTTGACATGGGGATGAACAGGGTGAAATGGAACATATAATTAGGGTGTTCCAACAAATTTGAGCTCATTTCGTCAAAGTGGCCAATGTAACTTTGGTAAACCCTAGAAATCAACAGAAATGGCATTTCCAAGAATTAGTGATGCAAATCTATTCTACTTGATGCACCACTTGTTGTAATGTCATCATTTGAGGATTTGAACATGTCCACAAAAATTCAGATCAAAAGGACACACTTGGCAATGTAGAGTTGTTCAAATTTGGTTCTTGACAGAAAGGATTTTGGGGCACTTTGATCAAGATATCCTTCTCTCCAACTTGTGCTATTTGTTCTAGATGCATAAATACACCATTTGAGCATGTGCACCAAGTTTGAGAGCATTTGGACATGTTTGGCAGTGTAGAGTTGCTCAAACTTCAAAATGGACAGAAATGGTTTTGAGGGGGTTTGATGATGTTTTTTGATCTTCAAGGCATGAGGCTTTGCAAGATCATCAAATATGTCATATGTGCATGCTAGAATTTTCTTGGAATTAATGAAGAAAATTTCCTTTGTAAATATTTCAAAAGCTTGAAATATCCAGAAAGGGTTTTTGAGGGGTTTGACCAATAATTTGAACATGACCATGTGTTGAAACTCTTATATATGGAAAATATATGTCCACTGAGTTTCCCTGATTTTTCTCAAATATTTTTGAAGCTTTAAAAAAATTAACCTATTAAAGACCATTTCTGGCCTAAAGAAAAAGCCTTTAAACAAAATAGGAAAATAACTTTTAAAATTATATTTTTTGTGGTTTATGGCAGTCCTATACTTAATAGGTTTCAAATATATGTTTGGAAAGATTTTTCACACCCCAAATCAAGTACTTGTAGTGCAAATCTCAATTCAGGGTTTTTTGGAAAACTAATTTTTGAAAATACTATTTGGCAAAATTATTTTTGTAAGAAAATATATACTGTTCTATACACATGGTATGGTCATTGGGCAGAAGTTTTGAGCAGGGGAATGATGTATAAGAGTTGGAGGATTTATTTGATTTTTAGAGCACTTGCAAACATCAAACAGAAAACTAGATCAAGCATAGTCCAAATCACTCAAAAGTTTTTGTCAAACCATATTTTAGCATGACTAATAGCTTAAGTGCATTGGCATGAAAAACAGGGTGTGACAGACCTACCCCCTTACAAGAATCTTCTCCCCGAGATTCCCAAACTAGGCGTGTAAAGGAATACGAAAACTTTGATCTGGGGTAGTCTTCACTTCTTCATGTTGCTTCTGCTTCCGAGTAGTGCTCCTTTGATCCTTGAGATACTAGATGGCATGGCTTCGTGTATAACATTCTTTTTGACCCAGGTTGCAATTGGGGTCTTAGGTCATAATGAGCTGGAGGTCGATGGCTGGGTGATCGATGTCCTTGTAGGGATCGGGTTCGTTAGGAAGTTGGAAGCACTTCCGAAGTGTGACTTGTGGAAAATGTTGTGCACAGTGGGTGACTCAAGTGGTAATTCTAGCTGGTAGCCATCTATTCTTCGTCTTGCAGTGATCTTGGAGAAGGCCGATAAATCTTGGTGTGGGCTTCTCTTTGACATGGGAATGCTTGGTTCCTCCGAGAGAAGTGGCTTGCAGGTACACCTGGTCTTCAACGCGGAGGTTTACTTCTTGACGATGGTGGTTGGTGTAGTTCTTCCTTCTTGACATCGCGGCCTTCAAATGTCTTCTATCTAGCTGAATGGCTCTTCTTCTGTTTATGGGTAGACATGTATGTCGCCAAAGAAAGATGACAACAAACTTGTCTAAGTATTACAGGAGGACTTGTTCATGGGGTACATAAAGTAGGATGGGGTATTGGTGGTGGTCTTGGTTGAGTTTTGGCCAAGGTCTTCTCGACCTAGAGTCAAGCCCGTGGTCATGATCCGACCATGTTGTGGCTTTCTAAGGCTTAAGGGGTGCAAGGATTCTAGTGTGCGTGTGAACGTTTATCATTTTATCCTTGAGCACAATTCCTGAGATGCCAATTGTTCAACCTAGTCTTCCAAACAACCACATCATACTATCGAAAGAATTATTCGTATAGGCCAACTCCAATCATCACTCATGCTATTCCTATCCTCATGACTCTCGAGAGGAGGTCTAACAAAATCATATATGTCTACAATCCTCAAACTCATATGTATGTCTACCCCTAAAAATCCATGGGTAGAATATACAAGCTGCTAAGCTTGAACATGACAATCCAAGTGCTCAACCTATTCTTCCAAGGTCTAAGATAAAGCATCTCTATCCTAAGGAAACACATCGTAAGCCACTCCAAGATCTTGTTTCCTTCCTATGAATCAACTCCAACAACCCATTAACTACACCAATCACTACATGATCCAGTAGTTCTACAAATCCAATCTCTATGGTGTTCCACAAGATCTTCTAATATCCTATAATTCTTTAATCCTTGAAAAGGTCTAGCCTTACTATAGTCAGTCCACCCATTTCCATTACCATGGTCGAGTAAACTCCAAAGTCAGGCGTATATAGATCCCTAAATCAACTCCGACAATGAATCCAATCTCCTAGTTTATCGTCCACCGAGAAACATGGTATCATGATCGAGATCATCGGTCTAAATCCAATTTACTCCGAACCATGTGGACATACTCAGGATCTATATTCAACTAGAATCACCTCCTTAAATCCAAATCTCATGTCCAACGAGAATTTCTTCACTTTTCCCCAAGTCATTATCGTAATATCATCCATCTCCTTTCAATATCCCCTGGCAAATCAATTCCTTATACTCCCAAGAATTTCATCTTGTGATTATAATTGTCCTACAAAAATCCAATTTACTTAGGGGTAATGAAAGTTATGCTACTCCATTAACACGATCCCACCAAGTTCATATTCCAATATGAAAGACTCATATTCCACCAAAGAGCCTCAAATAATTCCTCATGATCACTGGTATATATAAACTCATCAAGTTATTAGTCCTTTATCCCTATATCCTCAAACCGGTCTTCCCTATGGCATCATCAGTTTGGTGCTGTCTTAGAATGATAATGTGTTTGTTCACTATGTCCACTAGTTCCATAATGAACCCAGTGATGTGCAAGGTTACGGAGGCTTAACTGGTTCTCTTGCAATTCAGTGGGCTAAGCACATGGTTAAGGACTCGAGCTGGGGCATCTCGTGAAGTCTCAAAGGGTCTAGGAATGGTTTCTAGTCTGGAGGGTTAAACATAACTCTACGGAGTTGCATTTGGTCTACGAGGCCATAGCAAAAGTCTTTAGTGCCAGTTGGTCGCCGAAGTGGGATCCTTGGTGCAACTTGTCTTGTTGATCCTCAGTTGATGAAAGAGATGAGGGGCAGAAGTGGCATAGAGGAGGGGAATGCCTAAAGGGGGTTCTATAGTGCAAGTGCAAACAAACAAGTGCCAAAAGGGCCAAACACAAACAACAAAATAAGGCAGGTGATATGGTTGTGTACTTGTTGCCTAGGGCAAAAGGGCGACTGATGTCAAAACACAAACAAATAAAAACAAGCAACACACAATCATGGTCTTATTTGAACCATCATATGGACTCGACTATGCATAGGGGGTACACGACTCATCCTACCCTAGGGGTTCTCGGACTCAGTAGTCGTGCTAGCTTCGTGTCTCATGCAGTCTTCTGGGTTTTCCTAAGGTGTAGCTGCGTCTCTTGTAGTTGTTCGATGAAATGATCCGGGTTGGGCCTGAAGAGTCTTCAACAACTTCTCGCATGTTGAAGTGATGGGGTGAAGGTGGCTCCTCGTAGCAAGCATTGACTCGGTCTTCTATTGTCTTATTAATCATGATGATCCCTTTTTGTCTTCTGAGCCGTCGATGGTACCAGGTAGGTAATCCTTTATGCAATGACATTAACAAGGCATATCAGAGGTCCAACATGTAGGTTACGTTGATAACAACATCGACACCAAGAGTGGGGGATGAAGAGAACAGTTTTCCTGCTCACTATAGTTAGGCGGACCGAATGGCGAGGTTCTCATCCACCGGTGGTTGCCGATATAACAACGGTAAGGACATGGTTGCTCTATTAGCGATGTATATCATGATCTTGCATATCACCCTGATCGTCAAGTTTGAATCATCCTGGGGCAGTGTCGAGGGTGTCACCATCTTCTGAGTCTTGGTTTCCTCATTCCTCAAGAAGGTATCTTCCGTCTTGTCGTGGTGTTGCCAAACTTGTGTTCAGAAGATGTGGGCGAAGGTATGGCAAGGCGTCTGACTTCTAGTTTATCCACGAGGACTACGAGGAATCCCGTGGTCAGGGGCATGAGGGTGCTAGCGACCGTTTGCAAAAAGTTTTAGAAGGGGAAGAGGTTAATAAGGAAAATTATATCTTAGTTTTTAGAAAACTCAGAAGGGAAGAGAAGTATAGATAGTTTTTGAAAATTAGTTTTACCCTAACTAACGACCATGCAAACTAAGGCTTCCTACAGCAGGATGGCTCTGATACCAGCTCTATGGGGACCCCGACTCAAAAGTCGAGATTACCGAATGCATGTGTACAGTGATCCCAGATATTATTGCTCACTGAACACACAGAAGCTGAATAACAAGAGTCTTACATCCATACATACCGTTTTACACAAGTAGGACCATTACGGTCTAGTCCTGAGTATATTATTGCAACGGAAATCTTTGTTGACAACTTGGACCCATGCCATCTGTCGGGGAGGCTGATCGTACCCACGGACACCTATGGGGCCGGCGGACCGGGCCCCTTTGTGGTTCGGAGGGGGGCGGAGGTCGCACGAAGAGCGGATCAAGGCGATGCACACGGCGGTTTACCCAGCTTGGAGCTCTCGGAGAGATAAAACTCCTCTGCTGCTTGTTTGATCTATTCTGTTCTTGCTAGGGAGCCATGCGAGCTACAAAACCTAGCGTGAGTGTATCTAGACTATGGCCAGTCGAACGGACCGAACTAGCCGAACCTTGCCAAAAATGCGAACCTCCTCTACGTTGCACTCGGGCCTCCTTTTATATGCTCAAGGGGTCTCCGACAGGTGGCAACATAGGCGGGGGTACAAATGTAAAAACAGGAGTTGGTACACCTACTTGAACAGTGTACAGTGCAAAATAGCTAACTCTGACGGCAAGGGACAAAAGCAATAAATGCCCGTCGTTGTCGCCCAAGCAGTGTAACGAGACCGTCAGTGCGCCTCCGCCGCCACGATGGCGAGCCTGTCAGCCGCTCATCGCTGCTCTCTGCTGGCTGCACAGCTGCTCGACACGCATGCACGGACGGTCCCATGGCGACACGTCGCTGGGTGAGCTGGAGCGGAGACGGAGAGAAGTTGCATGTCGCGGCAAGCGCCTTGCCGCGGCCGAATCCTTGTCGCGCTCGGAGACTTGTCGTGCCCCGAGCCTTCCCGGCAAGCTCCTCTTGCCGGGCCTTGTCTTCTGCGTGCACAGGTGGCCTTCCCGACAAGCTCCTCTTGTCGGGACCTTGTCTTCTCAATCTAATACTTTGTTCTTGAATGGCTCCAAGGGAGCCACGGAGGATATTGGCGGTGACGAGGCAAACCTTGCCGCGGGGTGCTGCAACTGTCCGTGCAATCTAGCACGATACTAGGGTACCCTACTCTAGTACACCGACAGGAGCCACCGGGCTGGGCCGTACAGTGCCGAAGCGCTTGTTGGGCCAGGCCCAGAAGCGTACGGACACGCGGCCTCGACCACGCCGCAACCCGCCCCGGACCCACCACGATCCCCACTAACGGCACGCACCGGACGTGGCGTCGTGCGAAAGATCGTGGGCGCGGTCGTGGGGGGGGGGGTTCTTTATTAATGTAAGCGGAACGTCCGCCCCCCTCCTCCCCTTTATAAGCGGAGGAAACAGAGGCAGGCCGTCCACTCCTGCCATTGCCGTCTTGTCAAGAAACCACCGCCGCTCCCCTCGTCTTCTCCGGTGCGAAGAGAGCAGCGCCCCGCCCCCTTTCGCCACAAGCACACTCACCGCCGTCGACCTCCTCCGCCCCCTCGCCATGGCCCCGAAGGCCGATAAGGAGAAGGGCGTCAAGTCGGCCCGGCCTTGGCTCATGGGCGCTGCGCAAAGGCGAGCCCGTCTCCCCGCAGCTCGGCGCACGGGAGCCGCGGGACGTCTACTATCTTTTCTGGTCGACGAAGACTCGGGCGCATCCGCGCACGAGGGTGCTCCCCGCCTCCGCCGCTAATCTGGCCCCAACAGGGTACCCTTTCTTCGCCCTTTTCTTCTATTGCGGTCTTTGCCCGCCGTATTCCGAGTTCTTTTGTGACATAATGAACACCTTCGGCCTCCACCTCCTTGATTTCACCCCCAACGCAATCTTGACCATGGCCGTTTTCGCACATTTGTGCGAAAACTTTGTAGGGGTCCACCCGAACGTGGCACTCTTCCGCCCTTTCTTTGTACCCCGCGTCGAGAGAGGCGAGCCCCTTGCGGGAGGGCTAGCCGAGGTCTCAAGGATCGGCAAGAAAGAGGCCTACCTAGAGGGGAGTTCGGAACAAGTGGGAGGAGGAGAGCCAACTGGTGCTGGAGTCGTAGAGGAGGACCCTGACCCCTTCACCGCCGGCGCCAAACCCCAATTGCGTCACGGCAAGGATTGGAGTAACTTGGCGCCGGAGGATGCGAGGCTGAAGATAGCTGTGACCCGAATTCTGCGCCTCAGGCTTGCCGGATTAACTATTGGCGCAGTTGGCACAGACTTCATTCGCCGCCGCATCGCTCCCTTGCAGGAAAGGAGGAGGCCTGCTTGGGAGTTCCAGAATGCGGCGGACATCATGAGGCTGCGCCCGGGCCTGAATTGGAACTTCACCGTCATGGAGCTGGATTCAGTGCTGCTCCAGCTGTTCAAGAACGACCCCGAACACCCCGAGTGGTTCAGGTTGCCGCGGGTCGTCCGTTGTGCAACAACTTCGGCGCTCGACCGCATCCAGCTTATGATGCCACTGTCACGACTCCCACGAGATCGTCCCGACTGGCGAGAGCCGCCCGACGAGGTCGTGCAGCAATTCTTCGACAACTTGCAAGAGGTGCCGATCCGCCCGACGCAAGCGAAGAGGCTCACCGAGACACCACCGGCAGGAGATGGCGTGGATCGCCACCAGGCGGAGGAGGCGGCAGCAGCTGCCGCTGGAGCCTTCGGGTTCACCGTGGAGGAGGCGGACGCGGCGAAGGCGGCAAGCTCTGCTGAGCGAGGGGAGGTCGCCGGCGAGGACGAGCTTGTCGAGCTCGAGGCCGGGACGAGTGGACCCGCCGAGGGCACTTCTTCTCCTCCTCCAAGCGACTTGCCGCCAGCGGAGCCCCCTGCTCCGCCAAGGAGGCGTCTGGCAGGCGGAGAGCAGTCGGGCTGACAAGTCGGCCCAGCTGCAGCGCCCGCTCGGCCGACGCTCCACCGCGGCAAGCGAGGTTGTGAGCGCCCCAAACTGCAGCGACAAGCTGGGCGGAATCTTCTCGAGCCGCGCCAGCGCCTCATAAGCAGCCAAGAGAACCCACTCCCCCGCCTCACCGTACCGGAGGCGGGCCGGAGTTTGACTTCTCCGCGCTCAGCTCCGAGGAGGAAGGCGAAGAGTAAGCTCTTGGGACTTGTGCTTGTATTTCTTCAATTTTTATTGCTTCATCTTGAATCTGATTTGCTTCGTTCTGGACTCTTTCCTTTTCAGGACGCTGGCCCAGAGAGCGGCGAAGAGGGCCAAGATCCCGACGGTCGTCGTTGAGGACGATTCTCCCGTGGCGACGGGGGACGCGTCCGAGACCGCCTTGCCGGACCCGGCAACCCTTCCCTAGAGCAGCCCCCAGCACAGCCCCCAGAGTAAGCGTGCAGTTTTCTTCTTGCTATTGGGCGTGCGGGGGTGCCCCTTCTTTGTTGATATTTGACTGTGTGCTTGTGCAGGAGCAGAGATTATCATCGGGGAGGCTCGGAAGCCGCCTCCGAGATCCTGCCCGCTGCCACTACGCCGCCAAGGGAGGACTCCCGGCAAGGGAGCTCCCTCCGACAAGGGAGGCCACCCCGGCAAGGGAGGCCACTCTGGCAAGGGAGGCTATCCCGGCAAGGGACGGCGCCAGCGACCCTCCAGTGGTCGAGGCCATGGCTGCGGATCCCGTTGCAGGTAACTCCCTTACACGAAAATCTCCCTTGGGCTTGCTTTCTTTTGTTTCTCTTTTTTGAATCTCTGCTTGGCTGCCCCTTCTTCGTCTGACGTAGACCCGATGGAGGTCGAGGCCGCCGGCGAGGAGGAGACGCGCGGCAACACCGGCGAGGCCGCCGTCGAGGAAGAAGAGGTCATCGTCGTAGAAGAAGAGGTCGCCGACGAGCCTGTTGGCGAGGAGGCCACCGAGGCTGCCGACGCAGAGGCCGGCGAGGTCGGGCGGTCGTCTCGACGGCCCTCGAGGCCGCAGGAGCGCAAGCGCTACACCGACAGCCGACTCCCCGCCGCTGCCCATGGCCAGTTCGAGGAGCCCCAGCCCGGCGCCTACTCAAGGCCGGCGGCGTCTTCATCAAGCTCCACAGGAACCGAGTTCAGGCGCCGGTCGAGGGCGAGACCTTCGACGGCGAGCTACTCGCGTCCGCTGGGCTGACGCTGGTGGATGCGCCAAGCAGCAGCAGCGGCGAGTCCGAGGAGGTGCAGCTGATGAAGAAGCTGCTGTCTCTCTACTGCACCCGCCAAGCCAAGTTAGAGACCCGGGAAGCCCTTGTCGCGAGGGCGGGAGCGGACATGAAGAAGCGCGCCGAGGAGCTCCGGAGCGCCAACAAAGAAGCGCTCCGCGATGTGGCGGACGCGCGGGCGCAGCTTCATGAGAAGAGCGCCACGGCCTTCATCCTTGAGAAGGTCGCGGTGATGAGGAGCAGCGGCTGGCTGCCGAGAAGCTTCGCCGCCAGAGAGCGAGTTGGCGCAGCGGAAGGTCAACCTGGACAGCCATGAAGAGGACCTTGCCGCAGCGAGAGTCGCTGGCGGGCGCTTCAGGAAGCGAAGGACGCTGCCGCAGCCGCCGAGACCGCCAAGGAAGAGCTGAAGGCGAAGGTGGCACAGCTGGAGGCCACCCTCAAGAAGAGCGGCGAAGAGCTTGCCGTGCTCAAGCGTGAGCGTGAGAAGGACGCCCACACGCTGGGCGAGCTGCAGGTCCATCTCGCTGACAGGGCCAAGGAGCTCGCCGCCGCCAAGGACTCCAAGGCGGATCTGCAGCTGAAACTGACCACTCTGACGCAGACGTTGGATGGTGCCAGAGAGCGGGAGGCGGGCTTGTTGGAGGCGATCAAGGCCAAGGAGGAGCTGCTGGCGAATGCTGTCTCCGTCCAGAACACTTTGAGGGAGAGTGTGGAGCCTTTGGACCGAACGTCTTGTGGACACCGCCGCCGACATCCTCAACGAGCTGATAGAGCTGGGGATGGCAGACCTTGCGTACTCCTCCGACGAGCATCTCCAACCCAGCGTCAAGCTTAGCCTATTCTTCAAAGGCGTGGTGACGGGCCTCCGGCGACTCCGAGAGGAGGTCCCGAAACAGCTGGCCGAGGAATCACGCCAGGTCCGCGCAGGGGCCCTCGAGAAGGTGTTGATGAAGGTGGCTTTCCGCAACCCGGGCCTCAACCTCAACGGCGTCCTCAAATCCTTGCCGGCCGAAGCCAACGTGGAGGAGCTCAAGGCTCTTGTCGCACCCATTGTGGACAAGGTGAACAAGATCAAGAGGATTGAGGGCGACCGCGTGGACTAGGCCGCCAATCTTATCTTTCCCTTGTCGCTGCTGATCATGTTTAGAAAACTTTGTTAGATCAGCGACAAGTTATTCTGTAATATACTCTATCTTAGGTGAATTGATCAATGCAATCGTTATTTCCTCTACTTGATTCCTTCCTTTGTACGTTTCTGCCTTACGCATTTCAGGGAAACTTGCGGTGCGAGGCACCCTTGTCATGGCGCCGAAAAGTGCGGAACTTCAAAGACTTCTTTGGCGGGGTCTCTACCGACAAGCAAACTTGTCGCGGACTAGCCGCTGCTCACTTAAGTTGTTGAGCGGACTCGAAACAAAGTAAGGGCGCAACCGATCACGATTTGGTTCCTCCGCATACGTGTTCTCCATACAAAGTACTATCGTTCGAGGAAGATAACTTAAAAATTTAAAATTCATTGCTCAAACTTTGGCAACTTAGCTTTTCTGTCTCTTGCTTCCCGATGAGGTGAATCTTCCTCGAGCGGTGTCTGGTCCATAGTATTATCTCCTCCTTCCCCCCTGGTTAACTTGTGCGCGAGGGAGCCTCCCTTTCTTTGCGACAAGAGAAAGAAGAGGAAATGACGTTATGGAGCCCAGTGGCTCGATTCTGCTTACCGGGTGTGGTTGCTGCACAAAGTGTTAGCCAAAACATGCAATAAATTGATGAAAGCATGAACTTGACGGGCTGTGCGCAACGCATGGGCTTTACTGATGCACGGGGTCTGCGCCCGGCTTTGTACAAAAGATCACATGCAACAGCGGCAAGACTTGTACAAAAAGGTGGTTGCCGGGACGGGTCCCGACAACCGCGCATATATGGGTAAAACTTACGAAGATGCTCAATGTTCCAGAGTTGCTCACCGGAATGCCATCTTCGGTCTCACATGACAGCCAGCCTAGTGACTCGCTTTCACCCGATAAGGGCCTTCCCACTTCGGCGTCAACTTGTTTGAATTCTTGGCGGACTGAACGCGCGAAGAACAAGGTCGCCTTCCTCGAGACTTCGGCATTAACCTCGTGGCCATGGTAGCGGCGCAGGGCTTCTTTGGTAGCTAGCGGCTCGCACGGCAGCTGAAGGCGATCCTCCTCAAGGCGGTAGCGTCATCTTGTCGCAGCTGCTCTTGCTCAAACTCATCATAAGCGAGCACTCGAGGCGACCCGTATCTGAAGTTCCGTGGGGAGAACTGCCTCGCTCCATAGGCTAGAGCAAAGGGTGCCTGGCGATGGCTCGATTTGGCGTCGCTCGATTGACCAAAGAACCACCGGCAGCTCCTCGATCCAGCTTTCTTCCGCACTTGTGCAGCCTGTCGAAAGTTACGGTCTTGAGCCCGCGAGCACTTCGCATTTGTCCTCTCGCTGATTGTTGCTTCTCGGGTGAGCAACGGAAGCAAGCAGAACCTTGGCGCCAAGGTCTTGGACGTCTTGCATGAAGGTGCGACTGCGGAATTGTGTGCCGTTGTCGGTGATGATCCTGTTAGGGATTCGAAACGGCAAACAATCGACCAAGAACTTGATCGCGGCTGTCTTTGTCACCTTCCTCACTGCTTCCACTTCCGGCCACTTTGTGAACTTGTCGATGGCGGCGTACAAGTACTCAAAGCCCCGACAGCTTCGGGGAAGGGGCCGAGGATGTCGAGCCCCTGCACCGAAAATGGCGAGGATAAAGGGATCGTCTGGAGAGCTTGAGCTGGCTGGTGTATCTGTTTGGAATGGAACTGCACGCTTCACACTTGGTTACTTGTGCAGTTGCATCTGGAGGGCTGTCGGCGAAGAAACCTTGCCGGAAAGCTTTGCCGGCAAGTGCTCTTCTGCGCCAATGTGGTGACCATATATGCCTCCATGTATCTCACAACAGCTTACATCCATCTTCCACAGGAATACACTTCAATTTCACACCGTTGAGTCTTCTTACATGCGATGCTGTCGACAAACTGGTACATACTTGACTGCCGGGCTACTCTTTCCGCTTCTTCTTGCTCTTCGGGAAGTTCTCCTGTCTGGAGGAAATGGACAATCTGCTGCGCCCATGCTGGAGCTTGTGGATCGACAACAAGGACTAAAGGCACATCTGCTGCTGCGGGAACATCGGCTTCTACGACGAGAACCTGCGTCCCTGCCGGAGCTATATGCTCCCCGACAAGCTTGCCGGAGCAAGACTTGTCGGGAGCGTTTGCTTCAACGAAACAAACCCTGGGGTCCGGGAGCAGATCGCTCCTCAAAGACTTTGTTGGTGTTGATCTTGGGGACCTTTGCAACGACGGCTTCGGGAAGCTCTGTCGGAAAATAGTCACCAGAGGCCAACTTCCTCTTCTTGCTCTGCCCTGTCGATGGTGTTACGGTTGGTTGAGTCAGCTTGAGCACAAAGGTCCCTGGTTCCACATGTAGCTTAAGCGCAGCGCACTTTGACAGGCCGTCAGCAATATCATTCTGAGCTCTTGGAACATGTTCCATTTGCAGGCCGTCAAAGTGCTCTTCTAGCTTCCTCACTTCATCAACGTAGGCTTCCATCAACGGACTCTGATAATCTTTGTTCACTTGGCGGACGACGAGTTGCGAGTTACCCCTGACAATAAGCTTCTTGATCCCAAGGTCCACTGCGATCCTGAGACCGGCAAGCAAACCTTCATACTCTGCAGTATTGTTTGTCGCTTGCTCCTTGGGAAAGTGCATCCGGACGACGACTTGAGGTGCTCTCCGGTGGGTGCGATAAGCAGCATGCCGGCACCGGCGCCTTGCAGCGAGAAGGCACCATCGAAGTACATCAGCCACTCATTGCTTGCTTCTTTGACGGGGATGCTCGTCTCCGGAATCTCTTCATCTGGCGTTGGCGTCCATTCTGCTATGAATTCTACCAATACTCTGCTTTGGATAGTTGATGTGCTTTCAAACTTAAGACCAAAGCTTAACAGCTCCAGTGCCCACTCGACAATCCTGCCTGCCGCACGGATTCTGCAGTATCCTCTTCAGGGAAAGCGAGTGACAACTGTGATCTCATGTGCTTGGAAGTAATGGCGCAGCTTTTCTCGAGGAGGCCATGAGGAGGCCGAAAGCAGTTTTGCACACCAGTACCTTGACCTAGCCCCCTGCAGGAGGGAATCGACAAAGTAAACTGGGCGTTGCACCATCCTTTTACAGATCTGTTCTTGTGTCTTCGCGGACTCGTCCTTGTCGGGACCAGAGCTTGTCGGCGAAGCCCCCTCGCTTGTCATGGATGTGCTTGCCGCGTTCTTTGGCTCGTCATCCGCCTCCCTCTCCGCCACTAACGCAACACTAACCACTTGATTGGTTGCAGCTATATATAGCAGCAACTTCTCTCGTGGCCTAGGCGCGACAAGTGTTGGAGTGGAGGACAGGTATCTCTTTAAGTCCTGCAGCGCAGCCTCCGCTTCGAGTCCATTTCTATCGACCTGCCTTTTTCAAAATCTTGAAAAATGGCAGGGCGCGCCAGCAGACCTAGAAATAAACTCGCTGAGAGCAGCCACGCAACCGCAAGTCTTCGTACATCCTTGACGCGCTTTGGTGCTTCAATCTGCTCAATGGCCTTGATCTTGTCGGGATTTGCCTCAATCCTCGCTGAGACATTTAAGAACCCGAGAAGCTTGCGGAAGGGACTCCAAACACGCACTTCTCGGGTTGAGCTTGACGTTGATCTTGCGGAGATTTGCAAAGGTCTCGGCCCAAATCTTGAACCAGAGTTGCTTTGTCCTTGCTCTTGACCACTATGTCATCCATGTAGGCTTCTACATTTCTGTGCATTTGTGGCTCAAAAGCGTCATGGACTACCCTTGCAAATGTTGAACCAGCATTCTTCAAACCGAAAGGCATCCGTATGAAACAGTATGTGCCACATGGTGTGATGAATGCGGTCTTCTCCTCATCTTCTTCAGCCATGAAGATCTGATGGTATCTCGAGTAGGCATCAAGAAGCGAAAGCAAATCACATCCGCCGTGGAGTCAACAATCTGGTCAATGCGCGGCAAGGAAATGGATCTTTGGGACAAGCTTTATTAACATCCGTGAAGTCAATACAAAGTCTCCATTTCCCATTTGCCTTGGCGCACGACTACTGTGGATTGGCCAACCACGTAGGATGGAGCACTCCTCGACAAGGCCTGCCGCTTCCAGCTTCTTGATCTCTTGACTATGAATTCTTGGCGCCCAACGCTTGCTTCCGACTTTTTGCTTGACGGGCCGCGCATGAGGACAAACGGCCAAAGCGGTGCTCAATTACTCACAGGAACACGGGATATCGACGGTTGCCATGCAAACACGCCGACGATTCGCCTGAGGAAAGCAACGAGCGCCTTCCTATTTGGGATCGAGAGTCTTGCGATGGTGAAGGTACCACCAGCGCTGTCCTCCTTGACGGGCACCTTCTTGGTCTTGGCGGAGCCACCATCTTCTTGCACTTGCCGGTGGAGCTCGATGGTGCGTCCTCGATGCTAAGCGCAGCACTCAAGAGGTGCGCTTGCGGAGTGAGCATCGAGCCCTTGCCGGACTTGGACTTGGTCTTCTTCCCCGGAGCTTCAGCGGCAAGTGTTGGGCGATCTGTCGCGGCTTGCATCCCGGAAGATCTTGTCGGCACAGATAAGGGCATCCTTCTTGTCGCCATGGACAGAGATGACGCTTATCGGGCCCGGCATCTTGAGTAGGTTGTAGGCGTAGTGAGAGGCTGCCATGAACTTGGCGAGTCTTTGGACGGCCAAGTATCCCATTGTAAGGCAATGGGAAATCGGCAACGCCAAACGTAACCCTCTCGATCCTGAAGTTCAGCTCGCTGCCAAATGTGACCAGCAACGTAATCGTCCCCGACGGCTTGCTCCGTCCCGGATTGATTCCTTGGAAGGTTCCGGTCTCTTCGAGCTCGCTGTCAGGGATTTGAAGCTTCTGGAGCACCGCGGAGGAGATCGATTCAAGCCGGCCTCATTGTCAACTAACATTTTGTTTCCTTGAGGTTGCGAATGGTTGGAGAGACCAACATCGGCAAGCACCCGACCGCAGATTATGCGATCGGGTGGTCCTCAATATAAAAATGATAGGCGTCTTGGACCACTTCAGAGGCTTGCGCGACTCTCACGGATGGTTCCACTGCATTGACCTCCGCATCCATTGCTTGAGTTGGCGGTGGGAGGTATGCAGGAAGCACCTCCGTCAACGCAGAACCTCTGTGGCTTTCGAAACTCCTGCTCATCGGCGTCGCCGTCCTCCATATCTTTGTCGTCATCATCATCTTCATCCTTGTCGCGCCGCGGGAGGTCGATCTCCTTGTCGCTGCTTGACTTTGCCGCGGCGCCCTCCCCGGCCGGGACGTTTCTTGCTTGCTCCCCCTGCACCTTCCTGGGCCTTCTCCTTGTCGCGCCGCTAGTACTCAGCTCTCTGCTGTTCGACAAGCTGCTCGACCTTCTTGCAGCTCTGGAGATCGTGGCCCTTGGTGCGGTGGATCTTGCAAGATCTTGCTTGCGGGCCGTCACAGCAGCCTTGTGGCCGCCACCGACCGGTGGTTGGCGTCGTGCAACCTCCTTGCCGGAGCCACCAGCCTTGGCGTTCTTGTCGCCGCCTCCGTTGCGGACTGCTCGACAGCTAGCACTTCTCTGCTTTTCTTCTTCCTGTTGCCTTCGCCACGGCCCTTCTTTGCCGGGCGGTGTCATCACCGTCGATCCTGCTTCAGATTCTCTCTGAGTCTCCTCCCTTCCTCGGTACAAGACACTTGTCGGCCAAGGCGTACAGCTCGCCGACGTCCTTGACTTTGCACATCGCCATCTCCTCCCTCATCCTGCGGTTCCGCACATTACGATGAAATGCGCTGATCACCGCGGCAGGGTGGACGTGCAGGATGTTGTAGTGCACGGCTGAATCTACGAATGAACTTGCGCAGGACTCTCCTTCCTTCCGGGCGAGCAAGTGAAGTTCACTCTCTTGGCCATGAGGTTTGTGGCCACCGTGAAGGCGCCAACAAACCGATGGCACAGATCTGCCCAGAAGATATGGAGCTGTCCGGCAAGTGCATGAGCCAAGATCTCGACGTTGGGCTTGAGCACGAGCGGAAGTAGTTGGCGAGGATCTTGTCGTCCCCGCCCCCGCAGCTCGCACCGCGATGGTGTAGATGCTGAGGAACTCCGACGGGTGCGTCCTGCCATCATACTTCTCCGGCACGTCTGGTTTGAAGTTTTTCTGGCTGGGCCACTGGACTTGCCGCAGCTCACGAGTGAATGCAGGGCAACCTACCGCGTACGGCAGGTCGCCTGGCCCCTCCGGTGCGTGCATGTCAACAGAAGGCTCAGCGCGCTTGTCGGACTGACGTCGCACTTCTCTTCGGTGCTCGATGCGAGTTCGAGCGTCCTCTTGTTGTCGCTCATGAAGAACTTGGCGCTGATCGCGGCGAAGCGCTGGATCCGACGACGCGGTGGAGTCATTGCCGAGATGGATCCGCCGCTCGGCGATCTTGGCCTTCTTGGCGGAGAGTGCATGGTGGTTGCACCTCCGACAGTCTGCCGCCACCGGCTCAGGTTTTGTCATCGCGCCGCGGCAACGCGATGGCGTTGGTTGCCGCGTGAGCGTCGCTGGCAAAGCCGATGAGGCTCGATAGTGGCCCTCCACTCGTCGACCTTGTCGGCCGTTGGAGGGTAGTCGAGGAGCAGCTGAGCTCTCGCCAGAGCTTCTGCTGGAGTAGTGGGCGGCATTGGAGAATGGCGCGAGGAGCGGGACACGCTCGGACTTCTAACTACGTTAGAAGGAACAACGCCCCGTCCGGGCGACCGTATCTCACTAGCGCCAGCATGTTGGCGCGCATGCTGGTCTTGAGGGTCTCGATCCAACGAACGTATGGCGTTGTGAACACCATAACGTTGTTGGTCCCGCGTCACCTGAGACTGGCGCGGGGGATGCACGGACGCCGAGGTTTGCGGTGCCTTGTCCTTGGACTTGGCAACGTCGCGAGCACCTTCGTCGGCGCCCGTCCCTCCGCCAGCGTCCGCCCCACCACCCGCTTGTCGCGGTGAGGGTGGGTACGACGCGACGGCTCTGCCGCCGCCAAGCCTTCTTCTTCGTGGGCATGTTGAGGAAGATGTTGATGATGCTGCTCGCGTGAACGCCGGATCGGATTCACACGGCCTCGACGCCCCTACCCGGGCGTGCTGTAGATGTCGGGAGGCTGATCGTACCCACGGACACCTATGGGGCGGCGGACCGGCCCCTTTGTGGTTCGGGGAGGGGGGCGGAGGTCGCGCGAAGAGCGGATCGAGGCGATGCACACGAGCGGTTTACCCAGCTTCGGAGCTCTCCGGAGAGATAAAACTCCTACTGCTGCTTGTTTGATCTATTCTGTTCTTGCTAGGGAGCCATGCGAGCTACAAAACCTAGAGTGAGTGTATCTAGACTATGGCCAGTCGAACAGACCGAACTAGCCGAACCTTGCCAAAAATGCGAACCTCCTCTACGTTGCACTCGGGCCTCCTTTTATATGCTCAAGGGGTATCCGACAGGTGGCAACATAGGCGGGGGTACAAATGTAAAAACAGGAGTTGGTACACCTACTTGAACAAAGGTACAGTGCAAAATACCTAACTCGACGGCAAGGGACAAAAGCAATAAATGCCCGTCGTTGTCGCCCAAACAGTGTAACAGAGACCGTCAGTGCGCCCGCCGCCACGATGGCGAGCCTGTCAGCGCCGCTCATCGCTGCTCTCCGCTGGCTGCACAAATGCCGACACGCGCATACCACGGACGGTCCCATGGCGACACGTCGCGGGGTGAGCTGGAGCGGAGACGGAGAGAAGTTGCATGTCAGCGGCAAGCGCCTTTGTCAGCGGCGAATCCTGTCGCGCCGGAGACTTGTCGCGCTTCGAGCCTTCCCGGCAAGCTCCTCTTGCCGGGCCTTGTCTTCTGCGTGCTCGAGTGGCCTTCCCGACAAGCTCCTCTTGTCGGGACCTTGTCTTCTCAATCTA
Organism: Aegilops bicornis; assembly: GCA_021605145.1. NCBI lineage: Eukaryota > Viridiplantae > Streptophyta > Magnoliopsida > Poales > Poaceae > Aegilops > Aegilops bicornis. The sequence continues at coordinate 347,564,961 of CM038670.1, forward strand.
ATACTTTGTTCTTGAATGGCTCCAAGGGAGCCACGGAGGAGATTGGCGGTGGCGAGGCAAACCTTGCAGCGGGTGCTGCAATCGTCCAGTGCATCTAGCAGGATACTAGGGTACCCCTACTCTAGTACATCGACACCATCTGCCTTAACCCTACAGGCATTCTGACTGGGAAGCATCCTAGCTCGCATGTTCGCCGCCAAAGAAATCTTCATCTTACTCATGCCCTTTCATGCCTGGCCAATAAAATAACCAGTGGCAAGCCAATGAGTACTTTGAATGTACTCGCAAGCAACCCTTGATTGGAACAAGGCACAATAATGCAATGATGTAGCACTAAGTAGGTAGTTTGCAGAAAGCTAGTTCTGAGTGCAATGAAATGATCTATGAACTTGTAAAGTATGCATCATGGGAGTACAGATATCCATACGGACAAGTTACAGGAATCAACATAAGCAGAGTTGGACACCAATCCAACTTGATGATAGTGTCAAGTCATCTGACTTAACCCAAATAGCTTCAACACGACACACACGCGCGGTTGTAAAACTCTGGACGTAGTTTAAGTAGCACCGCCCAACTGTCCTTGACCGTGGACACAGCTATTCGAATAGTTTTACACTCTGCAAAGGTTGCACACTTTACCCACAAGATCCGGGGAACTTCTGTGTCATCCATGACCCACGGTACCTCAAGTACCAAGGGTATGCACCCGATCACTATCTTTCCCTAGACGACGCTAACATAGAATCCACTCGATTGGTAGTAACCCCCGTGCCCAACATTCACATCTTAAAATTGTGGAGCCTCGCTCCCATATTCATCTCATACCACAAGCACGGGCTACCCACGGTGTGTCCGGTGCCCTGTGAAAACAGTCATGGCCGCCCTACCTGGCACGACCCCGTCCCAAGAGAGCGCAACAACGAATATCCCGTCACTAGTAACGCGGGCTCCAAGCTAGTATAGGCCTAGGTAATCATTAATGCCCTTTCCCTTATAAGGGTAGAGTGTTTGCGCATGTAAGGTTGGGACAATCAACAAATCTTAAATATAATCTGTTTTCGAAAACACTCCCACACAACTTGCTCCGGTACACCACTCCTTTATCAAGCGTTAACCTAGCTCACCATCTCCTTCGGGCATTAGTGGCACCCGATGGGTTTTTCGAGAAGTCCTTGAAAACAACTTGGTTTCCTTTACCATGCATATACCCATCCCGTTTGCATAGCAGCTACTTAGCATCATAACTACACCCACTCGTATAACCCTCATAGAAAGGTAGGATCATGCATCATGCAAGTGTCAACGAGAAAAGCAACGGAGGCAAACCACCTCAAGTGGTCACCACATTATCATGACTTCGATGCAAGCAATAAAAGTGCCATATGACATGCATAAAAAGTGTTTCTTAGACATGGTCAAAGGGTTGCTTGCTTGTTTTAACATGGTCTTCGAGGTCTTCTAATATCTCTGGCCCAGATCCAAGTATTCCGTCTACTTCATCAACTAACGTCAGAAACAAACACAATAAGCAACACAACAAGGCAAACATAAAAGTGCTCTAAAAATGTGAGTTGGATTTTTTCTAGGATACCTTTGGTCATATGAGGAATGACCAAAGTGGTTTCATAGGAAGTGGATCAATGGATTCCTTTGAACATTTCAATATGATGGAATCAAGAGAGTAGTGGACTTGCAAGAAGTGTCTGTAAGAATTATTTTGAAAAAATGAGCAAAGGCACCCATCTAACAAGGAATGATTTTAGAAGCATCTAGGAGTCGGTTTCACTGGATTTGGAGTTCAAATGATTTGCCTATGAATTTGCAAAGATGGCAGTATATGGAGAAATGGACCAATATTTCATGTTGCATAGAAAGTATTGGGAAAAATGTGCAAAAACTAAGTTTTGAACTTATAAGTATCTAGGAATTTGAATCATGGCATTTGGAGGTAAAATGGGCTCTCTGTGATTTTATAAAGTCTACCACGGAAATGGAAAATGAGATTTCATAGATATTTTGTGAAGGAAATGTTTGTGGAAAATGTGCAAATTGCACCATGTGATACATCATGAATTTATGAACTACTAGAAATTTGAATGATCAAATTATGAGGTCTAATGAATTGATTATGAATTTTAGAAGCTTACATAAAAAGAAAAAGGAAATGTTTAGGCTTATACCTAAAACACGCATCGGGCGAAGGATAGCCACTGGGCCGGCCTAGTGGCTCAGCTGCGCGGGCACTCCGGCGATGTCGAAGGTGTAACCCCAGGTGGGCGTTTCTTTCACGAGGAAGCGGCAGACACAGAAGCCGTCTTCACTTAAACCCCGCGGGCTCGGGCGCTGACTCGGTGACATGCAGGCCCCCCCCCACAGGCCTCCGTGGTCGTCTTTAACCTCGAGCGGCTGGCGCGACCGACGAATTCGGCGATGATTGTCGGCGACCCCAACCACCTCCCACGGCGCTCGGCCCACCGGCGTACTCAGCGAGCCAAGACGCACCCATCCGTGGGTGGCATGGTCGCCGAGGAGTACGGGGTCGAGCAGGGCGTTGGTCGCGGCGGACGAGGCCGATGGTGATGGCGGCATCTGCGCTACGGGGTACCGGAGCAGAGGAAGAAGAGGGGGAAGGTTCCTCCGTGGCTTGGGGTTTTCCTGATGGAGAAAGGAGGGGGGACGAGCCCTGGTTCATGGAAATTTTGGAGGAGGCCGGCGGCTCGGCTCCGTCCATAGAGGTGCAAGGAGGGCGCGGGGAAGGGAATGAACCAGTCGGGGTGATGCACGGGAGGGAGAGAGAGCAAACGGAGGCCAGAGAGGGCTCGGGGTGGCCTTTTATGGCGGTGCGATGCTGCACTGTGGAGGAGTGCGCCGGCGAGGTCGTTGCCGTTGCTAGGGGTCACGGGGGCTCGTGTGTGCGTGTCCGGGGCATTTCTAGAGATGCTCAATAGCCAAGGGAAGGGAGAGAAGGAGCGGGGCGACCTCGAGGCGGGTCCCGAGCTAGGCCAGCGAGTGGCGGAGCTGGGCGGCGCTCTGTCGACCTCGGGGCGGCCAGGGGAGAGAGAGAGAGGAGGGGCCCAACCTCGTAGCGTGTCGTGGACGTCGAGGCGGCCTCGGGAGACATGAGGGGGAGGGCCGAGGTCGCCGGGGGCATCGGGCAGGGTGCGGCTACAGTGCGGGAGCGCACTGTAGCGCGCTCCAGAGCGTGTGTGTGGCCGGCATGGCCATTTTTAAGGCAATGTGGGCGTGGCCAAGTGTGCCTGGTAGTGCTAGTGTGGGAGGGGCATTGGATGCCCTGGGAAACCACTGGAGGAGCGCTGGGGTTGGGAGAGAGAGGGAAAACTGTTGTCCAGGGAGAAAATGGGTCTCTGCCCCCCTTAATCATTGCTCCTTGGGGAGCAAAGCATGCAGGAGGTAGAGGAGGAGCAGGTGAGGCCGTGGGAAAAAGTTCAGCTCATGGAGATTAGTGGAAGGGGTTGGAACATGCATTTTGACATTCTGCCAGAAGGTGTTTGATGCTAGTTTGGTCAAGAAAATGGATTCCACTTGAGATGAGGATTAACAGGGTGAAATGGAACATATAATTAGGGTGTTCCACCAAATTTGAGCTCATTTGGTCAAAGTGGCCAATGTAACTTTGGTAAACCCTAGAAATCAACAGAAATTGCATTTCCAAGATTTAGTCATGCAAATCTATTCTCCTTGATGCACCTCTTATGGTAGTGTCATCATTTGAGGATTTGAACATGTCCACAAAAATTCAGATCAAAAGGGCACACTTGGCAATGTAGAGTTGTTCAAATTTGGTTCTTGTCAGAAAGGGTTTTGGGGCATTTTGATCAAGATATCCTTCTCTCCAACTTGTGCTATTTGTTCTAGATGCATAATTGCACCATTTGAGCATGTTCACCAAGTTTGAGAGCATTTGGACATGTTTGGCAATGTAGAGTTGCTCAAACTTCAAAATGGACAGAAATGGTTTTGAGGGGGTTTGATGATGTTTTCTTGATCTTCAAGGCATGAGGCTTTGCAAGATCATCACATATGTCATGTATGACATGCTAGAATTTTCTTGGAATTAATGAAGAAAATTTCCTTTGTAAATATTTCCAAAGCTTGAAATATCCAGAAAGGGTTTTTGAGGGGTTTGACCAATAATTTGAACATGACCATGTGGTGAAACTCTTATATATGGAAAATATATGTCCACTGAGTTTCCCTGATTTTTCTCAAATATTTTTGAAGCTTTAAAATAATTTTAACCTATTAAAGATCATTTCTGGCCTAAAGAAAAAGCCTTGAAATAAAATAGGACAATAACTTTTAAAATTATATTTTTGTGGTTTATGGGAGTCCTATACCTAATAGGTTTGAAATATACCTTTTGAAAGATTTTTCAGACCCCAAATCAAGTACTTGCAGTGCAAATATCAATTCAGGGGTTTTTGGAAAACTAATTTTTGAAAATACTATTTGGCCAATTATTTTTGTAAGAAAATACTATACTGTTCTGTACACATGGTATGGTCATTCGGAAGAAGTTTGGAGCAGGAGAATGAAGTATAAGAGTTGGAGGATTTATTTAATTTTTAGAGCACTTGCAAACATCATACAGAAAACTAGATCAAGCATAGTCCAAATCACTCAAAAGTTTTTGTCAAACCATATTTTAGCATGACTACTAGCTTAAGTGTCGTGGCATGAAAAACAGGATGTGACAGGGTTGATCCCTTGGAACGTACCAGTAACCTTGAGCTCTTCCTCTGCTCTATGGAGTTTGCTGATGACCTTTGTAGTACTCAGATTCAACCCGGACCCGCCGTCAACCAACATCTTTGTGACTTTGAGGTTGCAAATTGTTGTTGAGAGCAATAACGGCAAGCACCCTACCGCAGTGGTGCGTCCAGGGTGATTGATGTCTACTACACAACCTTCTTCTTGTAGACGTTGTTGGGCCTCCAGGTGCAGTGGTTTGTAGGATAGTAGCAAATTTCCCTCAAGTGGATTACCTAAGGTTTATCAATCCATGGGAGGCGTATGATGAAGATGGTCTCTCTCAAACTATCCTGCAACCAAATAACAAAGAGTCTCTTGTGTCCCCAACACACCCAATACAATGGTAAATTGTATAGGTGCACTAGTTAATGAAGAGATGGTGATACAAGTGCAATATGGATGATAGATATAGGTTTTTGTAATCTGAAAATATAAAAACAGCAAGGTAACTAATGATAAAAGTGAGCACAAACGGTATTGCAATGCTTCGAAACAAGGCCTAGGGTTCATACTTTTACTAGTGCAAGTTCTCTCAACAAGGATAACATAACTAGATCATATAACTATCCCTCAACATGCAACAAAGAGTCACTCCAAAGTCACTAATAGCGGAGAACAAACGAAGAGATTATTGTAGAGTACGAAACCACCTCAAAATTATTTTTTCCGGTCAATCCATTGGGCTATTCCTATAAGTGTCACAAATAGCCCTAGAGTTCGTAGTACAATAACACCATAAGACACAAATCAACCAAAACCCTAATGGCACCTAGATACTCCAATGTCACCTCAAGTATCCGCGGGTATGATTATACGATATGCATCACACAATCTCAGATTCATCTATTGAACCAACACAAAGAACTTCAAAGAGTGCCCCAAAGTTTCTACCGGAGAGTCAAGACGAAAACGTGTGCCAACTGTCGGATTTCGGGTTCCGGCAAAACCCTTGAGGTTCAGGTTCCGTGGGTGAGGGCTCCCTCTGAGTGGAGCCCCCGGGGCATGTACAGCCCCGCCCTAACACGTGGCTTGCATGGCAGGGCTAGACGAGGTGTGTCTGGGCACTCGTGAGCCAGCGCGGGACTCATGAGGCCCTAGCTCAAGGTGGGTTGCGCCTGGTCTTGGTTATTGATAGCTTTAGTGGTCCTGCAAGATGGTTAGGCAACCTGCGCCGGACGAATTTCCTGAGGCAATCCCATGATAAGGCCTGACACCAACGCCCCCAGGAGGTGACATGAACGGGGCCTTCCCGCCAGACAGAGCTCAGTCATTGGGTTTATCGACGCTGTAGGGACGGACCCGAGCACAGACGTCGTGCCAAGCCTACTCATGTGAGGAATCCTAAGGAAATACAACTGGCGCACGGCTCCCATGGCAACGAGGGCGGTCGTGGGTGGGGTATCGAAGTACCAGATAAGCAGGTGATAACCATAGAATGAATCAAGCAAAGGGGCAGGTTAGCTTAGATAGATGCAAGAACGATACATGCCACTGGGACGGACCCGAGTGGCCTGGGGAAGATGCATCCCAGAGGGCGAACCCAACAGAGTAAGCTAAAGATGCAAAAAAGATACATGTCACAGGGATAGGCCCGTGCGACCTGGGAATGGTGCAGCCCGAGGGGCACTCCCAGCTGAGTAAACCGGAAAATGTCACCTGTTACTGTTGTCGAAGGAGTGTTGAAGTAGTGGAAGGTGCGCGCTGAAGGAGTCGCTCCTCACGAGCCGCCAGGGCCCTGGGCCTCAAGAGGCTCTGGGGGCTCGGTTGGTTCCTTGAGGACCGTCACCATCTCCGACAGGACTGCGTGATGCCTAGCCTCCTGAGCCGCCAGGATGCTCCGCGAGTGATGCTGGAAGGCTGCAGCCATGCTCGGCAAACCAAATGGCATGCAAACATAGCTGTGAGGTGGACCCTCACACCGACCAACGCGCGAAGGCCAGAAGCGCTCTTGAGATGCGGCCCTGTTGAGCCCTGGAATGTCGACGCAGACGTGCAGCCCGCCGGCCTCTCTAGGATGGGGAGCTACGCCGGGTAGTGGGTAACGGTCACCACGTATGGTCCTTTCTTCTTGAAGCTCCTGGGTCGCCTTAACGATGAACTCCTGAGCACCGGGCGCTCCTCGCCCAGTGCCCTTTTGAGGGAAATGTGCAGCGAAGCACGCTTCCACATGGTGCCCGAGCGCCTCCCTCGTGATGTTGGCTAGGTCTGAGGCCCTCCATAAGAGAGCCCCTGAGCCTTGCCCGAGGAGGGTGTCGGGCGCACCTTCCTATGCGAGGGAGGGAGGCGTCTAGCTGCTGGTGCGGATCCTGAGGTGGTGCCGCTGGAGACGCCGCTCTCCTAAGGCCCTGGATGAAGTAGCTGCTTCTTTTTCTTGGTGACGGCCTCAGGAGGGTACAAGGTGCCTTCGTTTTCGGGGTCTTCGACTGCTGCAACTTGGAAAGCACGCTCAAGGGAGCACACCGCATATCTTTCTTCGTAGGGGACCGTGACGACTCTGCCATTCCCTGGCATCTTGAGGACGTTGTAACCGTGGTGGGTCACTGCCATAAACTTGGCCAATGCTGGATACCGAAGGATGGCGTTGTACGACAGACGGATGTGGGCGACATCGAAGTCGATGATCTCGGTGCGGTAGTTGTTACGCTAGCCAAAGGTGACAGGGAGGCGGACCTGCCCTATCGGGGTGGTGGAGCCGTCGGTCACTCCTGAGAAAAGGCTTGGTAGGCTGTAGCTGATCTTATGGCACTTTGAGGCTATCGAACGTCTCGACGGACAAGACGTTGAGCCATGCGCCGCCTTCGATGAGGGCCTTGGTGACTTGAACGTTGCTGATGACGGGTGAACAAAGCATCGGTAGGGCACCGGCATTAGCTGCACATTTGAGCTGGTCCGACAAGCTGAAGGTGATGGCGCACTTGGACCACCTGAGCGGGCACGTGGCCTTGAGCCTGGGAAGGGTCGCGTTCACCTCAAGAACAAACTGCTTAAAGATGCGCTGGGAAGCTGGGGCCTGAGCAGCGCCCAAGATGCAGGCGATAGTGCGCGGCTCCTGGAAGCCCCCAGCCCCCTCGTCCTGATGGTGGTCGTCGTTCCTCCTTGGTGGTGGCGGCAATGGAGGGAGGCCAGCATTGCCCTGAGGCGGTCCTCACGAGGCTGGTCCCTCCAGGCGCCCTCGCGAGGCAATTCCTGCCAGTGGTCCTCACGAGGCCGGTCGCGCCACTCCTGACGGGGGCCGTGGTCGTCCCAGCGTCCTCCACTTCGTCCTCTTCCTCGGCCGTAGCCCCGTTCGTTGCGCCTGGGGCATCGACCGAAGCGTCCATCTCGAATGGCCCTGAGCTCTTGGCAGTTGTTGGTGTTGTGGCTGTGTACGTTGTGGAAGGCGCAGAACGGATGGCTCCTCTTGGATGACTCGGGGTGGTCCCGGCAGCACTTCGTGTCTGGCTCCGCCACGAGCACTGCTACTCCCCTGCGCTTCACGTCCTTGGCCTTGGCTTTCTACTCTTCTAGGTCGGCAGCAGGGAGCTCGAGGAGGGAGAGGCGCCCCTCCTTAGCTCTTGCGCACTTGGTCGCCATGTTGAACATCTCCAGAGCCGTGCATAGCTCCTTGTGGATGGCAAGTTCCTCCTTCATCTTGACATCACGGACGCCATCAGAGAACGTTGAAATGATGGCCTCGTCCGTCACCTTGGGTATCTTGAGGCGAACGCTATTGAAGTGCTGGATGTACTTCTGCAGGGTCTCTCCAGGCTGTTGCTTGATGCGGCGCAAGTCACCCGCGGCCGGCGGGCGGTCGCGAGTGCCCTAGATGTTGGCGACGAAGCGGTCGCGCATCTCACCCTAGGAGGAGATTGAAACTGGGGGCAAATTCAGGAGCCACGAGCGAGCACCATCTTTGAGAGCCATGGGAAACCAGTTCGCCATGAATTTCTCGTCGTTGTTGGCCGCCTCGATGCTCAGCTCATAGAGCTGCGCAAGAACTCCGCAGGGTCGGGGGTGCCGTCGTAGCGCGGGGCAGGTCTGGCTTGAACTTGCCCGGGCAAACGACGGTACGCAGGTCTGGAGTGAAGGCACGGCAGCCTGTTGTGGCCACCGGGGCCCGTCACGGGGGCGGAGCTTGATACTGATGCCCACGCACCACCGCTGCAGGCGGCGCGCGGTCTTGACATGGTGGCGCCGGGAGTGCAGGAGCGTTTTCTTGCGGTCGGGGAACTTCTTGGTAGCTTCCTTCTTCGCGCGTGGGCACCTGGCGCGGCGGGTCACATCGAGGGGCTGCGCATCTTGGCGCAAGGACGTCATCTTGGTGTGGAGGTGGCGGAGGCGCTCCGTGAGCTACATCGCCTGCAGCTGGGGGAGGGCGAGGCAGCAAGAGGGATGGTGCGGGGGAGCGCCAAGCGGCGCTGACGAGCTCGGCGATGCGGTACAGCCAGCCCTTGTAGAGGTCGTCGACCGAGCGGTAGCGTAGGAGCTCGCGTGCCATGAGCAGCGCGGCCTGCGCGTCCGTGGGTGCGCGACAAGCGTGGGATGATAAGCCGGCCGGAGTCAGCGGCGGGGTGGTGGTGCGTCCGTCCTGCCGCATAGAGGGTTGCAGCGATGATGCTTGCTGCTTGTTTCCTGCCGGGCCGATGGCGGCGTTGGCGGTGGGTGATGGAGAACGACGGGGAGGCCCGCCGACAGGAGCTGTCTGAGCGACACGGGCGGCGAAGGCGGCCCGGCGCTCGGCACGGGCTCGGCGTGCGTCCTCCATGGACGTGGTGGAGCAGCGGAGCATGGATCGACGGAAGAAAAGCTTCCACGCACCCCTACCTGGCGTGCCAAATGTCGGATTTTGGGTTCCGGCAAAACCCTTGAGGTTCGAACTCTGGGGTGCACACGAAGATCTCTCTCCCCCTAGCTCACGCTCTCACCACGATCTCAAGTCCTAGCTCACCGAACCCGGGGGGAACAAGGGACACAAGAATTTATACTGGTCCGGGCCACCGTGGCGGTGTAATACCCTACTCTAGTGTGGTGTGGTAGATTGCCTTGTAGGCTGAGGATGAACAAGTACAAGGGATGAAAAACCTCCTGAGGAGAGGTGTTCTTGAGCTCGATGAGCTTGTGTGGTCGCTTGGATCAGATGGATCTAATCCAAGATGAGTTGAGGCCCGATCAGTTGCCTCCTACGGTGGTGGCCAGTCCTATATATAGAGGCCCGAGTCCGCTTCCCAAATGTTAGGTAGGAAGGGATCCCACAACGGCCAATTTGAAGGGGGCAACTAGTACAAGCTATCCTAACAAAAGGTGGTCTTCGCCTGCCAAAGGCTCTAGTGGTGACGCCGTCGTGGGCTCCGCGATGACCTTCGTCCTGTCGTCCTGCTGGTCTTGGTCTCCTTGCACCGATATGGAAACCTTTGCCTGATGCCTTGGGACTCCTCGCCTGCACCTGCCCCTTTAGTACCAAAGAGGCAACTGGTACTCTGCGCGCGCTGGCGCCTGCCTGGCCTTGGTCGTCATGGCTCACGTCACGGGAACCTCACGAGGAGCCCCTCACCTTGATCTCTCCGCTCCTCGCGAGCCAGCCTAGTGAGGCTGCCCCATAGGAGGTCTTGTGTCGTCGGCCTCGCGAGTCTTGGACCCTCGCGAGGGTCTTGAGTGTTTGCTAATGAAGGTGGGCCGTACCAGGCCGTTAGTGGAGCCACATCATGGGCCGCAGGCAGGCAAGTCTGGGGACCCCCGTTCCCAGAACACCAACACCAACCCCTATGCATAGATTCCCAAGGTCACAGAACCCGCAAGTTGATCACCAAAACATACATCAAGTGAATTAATAGAATACCCCATTGTCACCACAGGTATCCCACGCAAGACATACATCAAGTGTTCTCAAATCCTTAAAGACTCAATCCGATAAGATAACTTCAAAGGGAAAACTCAATTCATCACAAGGAGATAGAGGCGGAGAAACATCATAAGATCCAACATAGTAGCAAAGCTCACGTTACATCAAGATTGTGCCACATCAAGAACACGAGAGAGAGAGAGAGAGAGAGAGAGAGAGAGAGAGAGATCAAACACATAACTACTGGTACATACCCTCAGCCCCGAGGGTGAACTACTCCCTCCTCGTCATGGAGAGCGCCAGGATGATGAAGATGGCCACTGGTGATGGATCCCCCTCCGGTAGGGTGCCAGAACAGGGTCCCGATTGGTTTTTGGTGGCTACAGAGGCTTGCGGCGGCCGAACTCCCGATCTATGTTTCTTTTCGGGGGTTTATGTATTTATAGGAATTTTTGGCGTTGGTCTCTCATCAGGGGGGGTCTCCGAGTCATCCACGAGGCAAGGGGCGCGCCCAGGGGGTAGAGCACGCCCTCCACCCTCGCGGATGGCTCGGGACTCTTCTGGCCCAACTATTTTACTCCGGGGGCTTCTTTTGGTCCATAAAAAATCATCAAAAATTGGCACGTCAATTGGACTCCTTTTGGTGTTCCTTTTCTGTAAAACTCAAAAACAAGTTAAAAGAGAAACTGGCACCGAGCTCTAGGTTAATAGGTTAGTCCCAAAAATCATATAAAATAGCATATAAAACATCCAAGATTGATAATATAATAGCATGGAACAATAAAAAATTATAGATACATTGGAGACGTATCAATGATCCTCTTCATCAAAGATGATGGGCGTGCGGGACCACTTGAGCGGCTTCCGAGAATCTGCCGCTAACTCCACGGCATTGACTTCACGCGCCCATTGTTTAAGTTGGCAGTGAGAGGAGTGCAAAGATGCACCCCCATTAATGCATAGGGCGTCAGTGGCTTTCTGGAACTCCTACACCCTTGTTTCCTCTTCATCTCCTTCATCACTCTCGTCATCGCAATCCTTCCTCTCACGCCCCCTGGCGGGTTTCCCTTGATACCGAGGAGCCTTGCCGGGGTGACCTGCTCTGCAGTCTCGGCCCTTCCCACTACGCCATCTTGGTCTTTCTCCTTATCACGCTTCTCGTACTCAGCCCTCTACTTCTTGACGAGTTGTTCAACCTGATGACACTCCTAAATGTCATGGCCCTTGGTCTGATGGATCTTGCAGTACGACCCATCACCCTTCCCAGCCTTCTCGGCAACCACGGCTTTCCGACAATCAGTGCATGCGACAACTTACTTGCTGGGAACCTTGGTATTGGTCTTCTTGCCGGACTAGGTGCGCTCGATCCTTCAACGGTCATCACTTCTTTATCCTTGTGCTTCTTGTTCTTCTTCTTCTAATTGGTGGCATCATCGTCGTCCCCTAAGTCGAAGTCGACGCCATTTTCTTCACCGGGGAGTCGTCTCCCCTCTTCTACCCGAGCACACTTATCCACCAAAGTGTACAGCTCTTCACAGTCTTGGGAAACTGAACCTTCATTTTAGAACGTATCCGGCGGTTGCGCATATTGGACTGGAATGCAGCTATCACAGCTGCCGGGTGGATGTCTGGGATGTTCCTGTGCACTTGGCTGAATCTTTGCATCTACTTCCGCAAACTTTCTCCTTCCTTCTACAGTAGGAGTTGCAAGTCACTAAGCCACCCAGGTTCTTGATGGCTGCCCGTGAAGGCACCAACAAACTCATGGCACAGGTCAGCCCAGGTCGAAATGGAGTTCTCTGGTAGGTGCATTAGCCAAGACCTCACATTTGGCCTGAGTGCCAAAGGGAAGTAGTTGGCGAACACCTTCTCGTAGATGCTCAAGAACTCTGCCGGGTTCAGTCTCCCATCGTACTTCTCTGGTATTTCCGGCTTGAACGTGCGAGTGGATGGCCAACGGACTTGCCGCAACTCGTGAGTGAAGGCAGGGCACCCAACCTCGAAAGGTAAGTACCCACCTTCACCGGGCGTGGGCATGTCGATGTCGAGGCCATTGCGCCTATCAAACTGGCGGTGGGTGTCGCGGCGTCGTTCGATGGTGACGCGTGCATCTTCCCTCCGCTTGTCTTCCAGGACTCGCTGTTCGTCTCGACGTGCTCGAGGGGTCATATGAAGCCATCGATACGTCATCGGGTTCTTGGTCGCGTGCCTCTGGCCGTGGCCCCTACGCTGGCTGCCGAAGAGGGGATTGCACCGTGGGGGTGGCCCCTTCGGTACGGCTAGCTGCTCGGGACGTCGTCGCCACCCGTGGAGGCCGTGATGGGCCTGCTCCCTATGATCTTCCCGGCTCAGCGAAACCAATCAGGCTATAAATGGTGGCTCTCCACTCATCCATCTGATCAGCTGCCGGCGGGAATTTCAACAAGAGTAGGGCCCGTGACATGGCCTCCGAAGCAGTACTCGGCATGGATGACAACGTAAACTATAATGTCGCCTGGCTTCTAACGGTGCCGGTAGTGGCAACGCCGTGTTCTCATCGTCGTGAGCCAGTTTTCAGGGTGGCGGTGTGACGAGGCGGATGTGCTTGGGGATTGGCGGCTCCCTACGGTGCATTGGCTTGGTCAGCTTGTCCCGGGGGTGGCGCATGCCCGGCGGCCGCACCCGCAGCGGGGGCGGCTGGAGGGTTCCGGTTCACCCCAGAGCGAGCGCCACCACTGTGGCTGCATCCTTGGTGGGGCGTAGAGGCGCGGATGGAATGATCTCTCCACCCGCACCTTGTAGAGCGTGGCCACTGGGATGCTGCTGGTGCTGTCCTTCTCCGGTGCCTCCTCCTTCCGTTTCGGACCCAAGGGAGGTGGTGAAGACGCCTCCTACGCCGGCCACGTCCCCCCCCAGCGTCCACATCCCCATGTGTCCCCGTAGCCCCCACGGCATCGGCGGCCGCATGCGATGGAGCCTTCGAGGTGGACGGGTGAGCTGCAGCACCGGGCTTCTTCTTGGGCGCCATGGATGATGAAGCTGTCGATGAAGAAAATGAAGATGAAGATGATGCGCTGCGTACGTGCTCGGGTTGGCGCAAGCGCGCCCCCTACCTAGCATGCCAAGGATGTCGTGGGAAAACACGGCCACCTATGTGGCCATTAGCCCCTTGTGGTTCGGCAGGGGGAAGACCACATTGCACAAAGAGCAGAGGGCGCGGCACAACACGACAGAGATCACACGAGCAGTCTTTACCCAGGTTCGGGCCACCGCGAGGCGTAAAACCCTACTCCTACTTTGGTGGATTGATGAGAGGATCGTGGTGGAGACACGATGCTCTAGCCCAGCAAGGTTGCCTCGAGGCGAGAACAGCTACGCTCGTATGAGTGTACAAGGGTCTGAATCCTTTCTAAGGTTGCCCCATGATGACCCACAAGTATAAGGGATCTATCGTAGTCCTTTCGATAAGTAAGAGTGTCGAACCCAACGAGGAGCAGAAGGAAATGATAAGCGGTTTTCAGCAAGGTATTGTCTGCAAGTACTGAAATAAGTGGTAACAGATAGTTTTGTGATAGGATAATTTCTAACGAGCAACAAGTAACAAAAGTAAATAAAGTGCAGCAAGGTGGCCCAATCCTTATTATAACAAAGGACAAGCTTGGACAAACTCTTATATGGAGAAAAGCACTCCCGAGGACACATGGGAATATCGTCAAGCTAGTTTTCATCACGTTCATATGATTCGCGTTCAATACTTTGATAATTTGATATGTGGGTGGACCGGTGCTTGGGTGTTGTTCTTACTTGAACAAGCATCCCACTTATGATTAACCTCTATTGCAAGCATCCACAACTACAACAAAAGTATTAAGGTAAACCTAACCACAGCATGAAACATATGGATCCAAATCAGCCCCTTACGAGCAACGCATAAACTAGGGTTTAAGCTTCATCACTCTAGCAACCCATCATCTACTTATTACTTCCCAATGCCTTCCTCTAGGCCCAATAATAGTGAAGGGTTATGTAGTCGACGTTCACATAACACCACTAGAGGCTAGACAACATACATCTCATCAAAATATCGAACGAATACCAAATTCACATGACTACTAATAGCAAGACTTCTCCCATGTCCTCAGGAACAAACGTAACTACCCACAAAGCATATTCATGTTCATAATCAGAGGGGTATTAATATGCATAAAGGATCTGAACATATGATCTTCCACCAAATAAACCAACTAGCATCAACTACAAGGAGTAATCAACACTACTAGCAACCTACTACTACCAATCCCGGACTTGGAGACAAGAATTGGATACAAGAGATGAACTAGGGTTTTGAGAGGAGATGGTGCTGGTGAAGATGTTGATGGAGATTGCCCTCTCCTGATGAGAGGAGCGTCGGTGATGAAGATGGCGATGATTTCCCCCTCCCGAAGGGAAGTGTCCCCGGCAGAACAGCTCTGCCGGAGCCCTAGATTGGTTCCGCCAAGGTTCCGTCTAATGGCGGCGCAGTCTCGTCCTAAAAGGTTGCTTATGATTTTTCCCTTGACCAAAGACTTCATATAGAAGAAGATGGCCACCGGAGAGCCAACAGGGGGCCCACGAGGTAGGGGGGCGCGCCCTGGGGGTAGGGCGCGCGCCCCACCCTCGTGGCCAGGTGGGTCCCCCTCTTGTGTACTTCTTCCGCTCAATATTTTTTATTATTTCCAAAAGTAACTTTCATGGAGTTTCAGGACTTTTGGAGTTATGCAGAATAGGTCTCTGTCGGTGTCAAAACCGCGGATCTCGGGTAGGGGGTCCCGAACTGTGCGTCTAGGCGGATGGTAACAGGAGACAAGGGACACGATGTTTTTACCCAGGTTCGGGCCCTCTCGATGGAGGTAATACCCTACTCTGCTTGATTAATATTGATGATATGGGTAGTACAAGAGTAGATCTACCACGAGATCAAGGAGGCTAAACCCTATAAGCTAGCCTATGGTATGATTGTTGTTCGTCCCACGGACTAAAACCCTCCGGTTTATATAGACACCGGATAGGTTAGGGTTACACAGAGTCGGTTACAATGGTAGGAGATCTACATATCCGTATCGCCAAGCTTGCCTTCCACGCCAAGGAAAGTCCCATCCGGACACGGGACGAAGTCTTCAATCTTGTATCTTCATAGTCTTGGAGTCCGGCCGTGATGATAGTTCGGCTATCCGGACACCCACTAGTCCAAGACTCCCTCAGTCTCTAATATTTGCTCCTTTTCCAGCCCAGAATTCCAGCTGCCGGCATTCTCCCTCCTTATGTAAACCTTGTAAAATAAGAGAGAATAGGCATAAGTATTGTGACATAATGTGTAGTAACAACCCATAATGCAATAAATATCGATATAAAAGCATGATGCAAAATGGACGTATCAACTCCCCAAGCTTAGACCTCGCTTGTCCTCAAGCGGAAGCCGATAACGATAAATATGTCCACATGTTTAGAGGTAGAGGTGTCGATAAAAATAAAGTACGGACATGAAGGCATCATGATTATTCTCATAACAGCAACATATATGGATATTGTCATGTGATTTCTTATGCTCAAGTAATAATCTATTCACAATGCAAAAGTATGAATCAGAAACTTTATTGAGAACTAACAAACTATAATCTCAGTCATTGAAGCAATTGCAATTTATCATAACATCAGAAAGAGTCTATGTCAGAGCTTTATAGCAAGTCCACATACTCAACTATCATTTAGTCTTCCATAATTGCTAACACTCACGCAGTACTTGTGGTTACGGAGTTTTAATCGGACACAGAGAATGATTGGGGCTTATTGTTTCGCCTCCCAACCTTTTACCTCAAGGGTAATGTCAACAATAATAACTCATGCTGACTTACATCCAATTAGATATATCTATCAGGATCTTTCCAACACATTGTGATTGCCAAAGGATAAAATGTAAAAAGGAAAGGTGAAGATCACCATGACTCTTGCATAAGGTAGAAGATGATAGTAACAGATAGGCCCTTCACAGAGGGAAGCAGAGGTTGCCATGCACTTTTATGGTTGGATGCACAAAATCTTAATGCGAAAGAACGTCACTTTATATTGCCCCTTGTGATATGAACCTTTATTATGAAGTCCGTCGCTTTTATTTCTTCCACATCACAAGATCCTATAAAGCTTATTTTATCCCACACTAATAAGTCATACATATTTAGAGAGCAATTTTTATTGGTTGCACCGATGACAACTTACTTGAAGGATCTTACTCAATCCATAGGTAGATATGGTGGGCTCTCATGGCAAAACTAGTTTAAGGGTTTTTGGAAGCACAAGTAGTATCTCCACTTGGTGCTGAGAATTTGGCTAGCATGAGGGGGATAGGCAAGCTCAACATGTTGGATGATCCATGACAATATACTTTATCTCAGATATAAGAAAACATAACCCATTATGTTGTCTTCCTTGTCCAACGTCAACTCTTTAGCATGTCATATTTTAATGAGTGCTCCCAATCATAAAGGATGTCTACGATAGTATATTTATATGTGAAACCTCAATTTCCTTATTACTTCCTATTAATTGCAACGATGACCAAAGCTATGTTTGCCAACTCCCAACAATTTTTAATCATCATACTCTTTCTATGTGAAGTCATTACTCTCGATAAGATCAATATGATCTCTCTATTTCTTTTTATATTTTCTCTTTTATTCACTCAAAATCATGGCAAAATAATCAAGCCCTTGACTCAACACTAATATTTATTATATAGCTCACGGACTCGATTACATAGAGGGATCATAAAGCAAAAACTCAAAACTAGATCATGTCATAAACTTTATTCTACTAGATCAAGATACTACTATCGAACTAAGAAAAACGGTAAAGATAGGAGTGTGATGGTGATACGATACCAGGGCACCTCCCCCAAGCTTGGTAGTTGCCAAGGGGAGTGCCCATACCCATGTGATTATATATCCTTCTTTGTTGGTGAAGAAGGTGGAGGTGATGATGTTGGTTTAGTTGATGGCGTAGGCTTCTCCCTTAATTTGCGCTTGAGGACCGAATTTTGATCCCTCAAGTCATCAATCTCCTGCTCCAGGGTTAATATCTTTTTGCATAGGTCCTACTTGTTTTCCAGTAAGAGATGAAAAGGGATAAACTCGATCTTTAGTTTCTTTGCCCTATCAGGGAGGTTTGACTTTTTGAACTCCACATGCATGTCCCCAGATTGAGGTAATGGAACTTCATCTTCATCTGAGCTCGTCTCCTCCTTCCCCTGCGGTTCATAGTCCTCTTCTTCCTCAGTAGTCCAACCACAATGCTCCACATCTCCATGGACCTTAGGATCTGCAAGGTAATCATCCACAAACCTTTTCCTTCCGAATCCTGGGATGCATGTTGCTCTAATCTACAACAGGACAGCTCGAAACAAGAATAGAGGATATTTGCGTGATACAGGAGTCAAAACCTTCCGGAGAATATATAATGAATTTTTACCGACCAAAATACATATTGTGCAAGAAAACGGAGTCCGGAGAGCACACGAGGTGCCCATGAGGTAGGGGGCGCGCCCTCCACCCTCATGGAGCCCTCGTGTCCTTCCCGGACTGCTTCTTATTTTTCTATTTTTCTAAATATTCCAAAACGGAGAAATATTGCCATAAAAACTGTTTTGGAGTCGGTTTACTTACCGTACCACATACCTATTCCTTTTCGGAGTCTAAAACGTTTCGGAAAGTGTCCCTTATGTATTCCTCCGGGGTTACAGTTTCAATAACATTGGTTTCAACATTTATGGGATTAACTGAGATATAATGTTTAATTCTTTGACCGTTCACCACCTTCGGATTTGTGCCTTCGAAGTTGTTGACTTTTATGGCATCGGAACGATAGACCTCCTCGACAATGTAGGGGCCTTCCCATTTAGAGAGAAGTTTTCCTGCAAAAAATCTTAAACGAGAGTTGTATAGCAATACATAATCACCTACATTGAACTCACGCTTTTGTATCCTTTTGTCATGCCATCTTTTTACTTTTCTTTAAACAACTTGGCATTTTCATAAGCTTGGTTCTCCATTCATCAAGTGAGCTAATATCAAATAACCTCTTCTCACTGGCAAGTTTGAAATCATAATTGAGCTCTTTAATAGCCCAATATGCCTTATGTTCTAGTTCGAGAGGTAAGTGACATGCATTTCCATAAACCATTTTATACGGAGACATACCCATAGGATTTTTATATGCAGTTCTATAGGCCCATAATGCATCATCAAGTTTCTTGGACCAATTCTTTCTAGATCTATTAACAGTCTTTTGCAGCTCTCTATTACTCAATTCTACTTGACCACTAGACTGTGGGTGATAAGGAGATGCAATTCTATGATTAACATCATACTTAGCAAGCATTTTACGAAAAGCACAATGAATAAAATGTGAACCACCATCAGTCATTAAATATCTAGGGACTCCAAACCTTGGAAAAATAACTTCTTTAAGCATTTTAATAGAAGTGTTATGATCAGCACTACTAGTTGGAATAGCTTCTACCCACTTAGTAACGTAATCAACAGCAACTAAAATATGTGTATATCCATTAGAGGCAGGAAAAGGTCCCGTATAATCAAAGCCCCAAACATCAAATGGTTCAATAACAAGTGAATAATTCATAGGCATTTCTTGACGTCTACTAATGTTACCAATTCTTTGGCATTCATCACAAGACAAGACAAACTTACGGGCATCCTTGAAGAGAGTAGGCCAATAAAAACCGGATTGCAATACCTTATGTGCAGTTCTATCTCCAGCGCGGTGTCCTCCATAAGCTTCGGAGTGACACTTGCGTAGGATCTGTTCATGTTCGTGCTCAGGTACACAACGTCTAATTACACCATCTACTCCTTCTTTATAAAGATGTGGGTCATCCCAAAAGTAATGTCTCAAATCATAGAAGAACTTTTTCTTTTGCTGGTATGTGAAACTAGGTGGTATAAATTTAGCAACAATATAGTTAGCATAATCAGCATACCATGGACCAGTACGAGAAGAATTTATGACATTTAATTGCTCATCAGGAAAGCTATCATCAATAGTTAGTGGGTCATCAAGAACATTTTCTAACCTAGACAAGTTATGCGCAGCAGGGGTTCTCAGCTCCCTTTCTATCAACAATATGCAAATAAAATTCTTGTAGCAAGAGAACCCATCTAATAAGTCCAGGTTTAGCATCTTTCTTTCCATAAGATATTTAATAGCAGCATGATCCGTGTGAATAGTTACTTTATAATCAACAATATAAGGTCTAAACTTATCACAAGCAAATACAACTGCTAAGAATTCCTTTTCAGTAGTAGCATAATTTGTTTGAGCATTGTCTAGAGTCTTACTAGCATATTGAATAACATTTAATTTCTTATCCACTCTTTGCCCTAGAATAGCACCTACAGCGTAATCACTAGCATCACACATAATTTCAAAGGGTAAATTCCAATCAGGTGGCTGAACAATAGGTGCAGAGATCAATGCTTTATTAAGTGTTTCAAATGCTTCTACACAATCATCATCAAAGAATGGTATATCTTTTTGTAATAAATTAGTCAGAAGCCGAGAAATTTTTGAGAAGTCCTTAATGAACCTCCTATAAAAACCGGCATGACCAAGGAAACTTCTTATACCTTTGATGTCCTTGGGACATGGCATCTTTTCAATAGCATCAACCTTGGCTTTATCAACTTCAATACCTCTTTCAGAAACTTTATGCCCCAAGACAATACCTTCATTAACCATAAAGTGGCACTTTTCCCAATTCAAAACAAGATTAGTTTCTTCACATCTCTGCAAAACTCGATCAAGGTTGCTCAAGAAATCGCAAAAAGAGGATCCATAGACGGAAAAGTCGTCCATGAAAACTGCACAAATCTTTTCACAAAAGTCAGAGAATATAGCCATCATGCATCTTTGAAAGGTAGCAGGTGCATTACATAAACCAAAAGGCATATGTCTATAAGCAAAAGTACCAAAAGGGCAAGTAAAAGTAGTATTTGATTGATCATTGGCTGACACAGGTATTTGAGAGAAACCAGAATAACCATCTAGAAAGCAAACGTGTGTATGTTTGCATAATCTTTCTAGCATTTGATCGATAAAAGGTAAGGGGTAATGATCTTTCTTAGTAGCCTTATTTAATTTGCAGAAATCAATTACCATCCTATAACCTGTAATAATTCTTTGCGGAATCAATTCATCTTTATCATTAGGAACGACAGTAATACCTCCCTTCTTAGGGACACAATGGACAGGACTTACCCACTAACTATCAGCAACGGGGTAGATTATACCTGCCTCAAGGAGCTTTAGTATTTCCTTTCTTACCACTTCTTTCATCTTAGGATTCAGTCGTCGTTGATGATCACGAACTGGTTTAGCATCTTCTTCCAAATTAATTTTATGTTGACATAGAGTGGGACTAATGCCCTTAAGATCATCAAGAGTATATCCAATAGCAGCATGGTGCTTCTTCAGAGTTTTCAATAATCTCTCTTCTTCATGCTCTGAAAGGTTAGCACTAATAATAACAGGATATATCTTCTTTTCATCAAGATAAGCATATTTAAGAGTATCAGGCAACGGTTTAAGCTCAAACACGGGATCACCCTTGGGTGGAGGGGGATCCACTAGGATTTCAACAGGCAAATTGTGTTTCAGAATAGGTTCCTGTTTAAAGAATACTTCATCTATTTCCCTTCTTTCATTCATAAACATATCATTTTCATGGTCTAGCAAATATTTTTCTAAAGGATCACTAGGAGGTACGGCAATAGAAGCAAGACCAATAATTTCATCCTTACTAGGCAATTCATCTTCACGGTGTTGTCTACTAAATTTAGAGAAATTAAACTCATGAGACATATCACCCAAGCCAATAGTAACAACACTCTTTTCGCAGTCTATTCTAGCATTGACAGTGTTCAAGAAGGGTCTACCAAAAATAATGGGACAAAAGCTATCTTGTGGGGAACCAAGAACAAGAAAATTAGCAGGATATTTAGTTTTACCACACAAGACTTCAACATCTCTAACAATTCCCATTGCTGATATAGTATCTCTATTGGCAAGTTTAATTGTAACATCAATATCTTCTAACTCAAGAGGTGCAATCTCATGCTTAATTTCTTTGTATAAGTCATGAGGTATAACACTAGCACTAGCACCCATATCACATAAGCCATTATAACAATGATCTCCTATTTTAACAGAAATAACAGGCATGCCTACCACAGGTCTATGTTTATCTTTAGCACAAGGTTTGACAATTCTAGCAGTTTCACCGCAGAAATAAATAACGTGCCCATCAATATTATCAGCCAAGAGATCTTTAACAATAGCAATACTAGGTTCAACTTTAACTTGCTCAGGAGGTGTATAAGTTCTAATATTGCTTTTATGAACCACAGTTGAAGCTTTAGCATGATCCTTTATTCTAATAGGGAAAGGTGGTTTCTCAACATAAGAAGTAGGAACAATAGGATCATTATAAGTGACAGTCTTTTCTTCAACTTTAGTAGGTGCAGCTACTAAAACTTCTATGGGAGGATGATATTTAAACCACTTCTCCTTGGGGAGATCAACATAAGTAGCAAAAGATTCACAAAAAGAAGCTACTATCTCAGAGTCAAGTCCATATTTAGTGCTAAATTTATGGGAAACATCGGTATCCATAAAAGATTTAACACAATCAAACTTAGGTGTCATACCTTACTCCTTACCTTCGTCGAGATCTCAATATTCAGAGTTGCGTTTAATTCTATCCAATAAATTACATTTGAATTCAATAGTCTTCATCATAAAAGAGCTAGCACAAGAGGTATCGAGCATGGTGCGATTGTTATCAGAAAGCCGAGCATAAAAACTTTGAAGAATTATTTCTTTTGAGAGCTCATGATTGGGGCATGAATATAACATTGATTTAAGCCTCCCCCAAGCTTGAGCGATGCTTTCTCCTTCGTGAGGCCAAAAATTATATATATAATTGCGGTCACGATGAACAAGATGCATAGGATAAAACTTCTGATGAAATTCCAATTTCAATCGTTTGTAGTTCCATGACCCCGTATCATCACATTGCCTATACCATGTCGATGCATCTCCCTCCAAAGATAAAGGGAAGACCTTCTTCTTAACAACATCATCCGGTATACCTACAAGCTTAAATAATCCACAAACTTCATCCACATAGATTAGGTGCTCACCAGGATGTTTTGTTCCATCTCCTGCAAAAGGATTACTAGCAGTTTTTCTAACATACCCGAAGGAACTTCAAAGGGAATATTTTCATTTTCAGTAGGTTCAGTAGGTTGAGGAGCAACTCTTTGCTCTACTGGTCAGGGTGAACATACCCCGAACAAGCCCCTCAGAGGATAAATTTCCATAGTAACAAGTGACAATAAATTTCAGCACACTATATAAATTTTTCCTTACCAAATTCCACCTACCAAAGGCGCTTCACTCCCCGGCAACAGCGCCAGAAAAGAGTCTTGATGACCCACAAGTATAGGGGATCTATCGTAGTCCTTTTGATAAGTAAGAGTGTCGAACCCAACGAGGAGCAGAAGGAAATGATAAGCGGTTTTCAGCAAGGTATTCTCTGCAAATACTGAAATAAGTGGTAACAGATAGTTTTGTGATAGGATAATTTGTAACGAGCAACAAGTAACAAAAGTAAATAAAGTGCAGCAAGGTGGCCCAATCCTTTTTATAACAAAGGACAAGCCTGGACAAACTCTTATATGGAGAAAAGCGCTCCCGAGGACACATGGGAATATCGTCAAGCTAGTTTTCATCACGTTCATATGATTCGCGTTCGGTACTTTGATAATTTGATATGTGGGTGGACGGTGCTTGGGTGCTGTTCTTACTTGAACAAGCATCCCACTTATGATTAACCTCTATTGCAAGCATCCGTAACTACAACAAAAGTATTAAGGTAAACCTAACCATAGCATGAAACATATGGATCCAAATCAGCCCCTTACGAAGCAACGCATAAACTAGGGTTTAAGCTTCTGTCACTCTTGCAACCCATCATCTACTTATTACTTCCCAATGCCTTTATCTAGGCCCAATAATGGTGAAGTGTTATGTAGTCGACGTTCACATAACACCACTAGAGGCTAGACAACATACATCTCATCAAAATATCGAACGAATACCAAATTCACATGACTACTAATAGCAAGACTTCTCCCATGTCCTCAGGAACAAACGTAACTACTCACAAAGCATATTCATGTTCATAATCAGATGGTTATTAATATGCATAAAGGATCTGAACATATGATCTTCCACCAAATAAGCCAACTAGCATCAACTACAAGGAGTAATCAGCACTACTAGCAACCTACTAGTACCAATCCCAGACATGGAGACAAGAATTGGATACAAGAGATGAACTAGGGTTTTGCGAGGAGATCGTGCTGGTGAAGATGTTGATGGAGATTGCCCTCTCCCGATGAGAGGAGCATTGGTGATGACGATGGCGATGATTTCCCCCTCCCGGAGGGAAGCTTCCCCGGCAGAACAGCTCTGCCGAAGCCCTAGATTGGTTCCACCAAGGTTCCGCCTCGTGGCGGCGGAGTCTCGTCCCGAAAGGTTGCTTATGATTTTTCCCTTGACGAAAGACTTCATATAGCAGAATATGGCCACCGGAGAGCCAACAGGGGGCCCACGAGGCAGGGGGCGCGCCCCCCACCCTCGTGGGCTGTGTGTCCCCTACAGCGTACTTCTTCCGCTCAATATTTTTTATTATTTCCAAAAATAACTTTCATGGAGTTTCAGGACTTTTGGAGTTGTGCAGAATAGGTCTCTAATATTTGCTCCTTTTCCAGCCCAGAATTCCAGCTGCTGGCATTCTCCCTCCTTATGTAAACCTTGTAAAATAAGAGAGAATAGGCATAAGTATTGTGACATAACGTGTAGTAACAGCCCATAATGCAATAAATATCGATATAAAAGCATTATGCAAAATGGACGTATCACCCCAGACCTCCTTTTATAGATCAAGGCATCGCCACAATGGCAAATTAGTCATTGTGTACTAATTAGATAGCAAATAGTGCTATCATACCTAACTTTGCAGACAAGAAAAGGCGCATTAAATGCGTCGCTTAGTGTCACATCATTGCGCAGCCCGGCAAGCCTTGCAGGGCCGTCCGGCCACCTTCTCGCCTGCCTGCATGACACGTCTCTGGATTAGGGTCATTTGGAGGTGATTTCCTTAGGAAGTGGCTGCCACGTGCCAAATAACAGCCACTTAGTCACTTGGGGGCTCGACACCGCACCGATCAATGACTTGCGTTGCTGTGAGGTGGAGCGGTGGAGCCTTGGTGGGGTAGTCTGCCCTCATCATGCCCGGAAGGCCTGCCGGGACAGTCTTGAGATTTGCCTTCGGGGAAACCTCAACCTCGCCAGGCCCGCCTGCCCGACAAGGGAGGTTTTTCCTTGGTGGTATCTTGCTCCTTTATCTTGGTCTTGGTCTGGTCTTGGACGTTACAACCTTTGTCTTGAGCATGTGTACATTCTGGGCAACACCTAGGGTTTGTTGCATCGACAATATCTAGTGTTCGAAGTCCCGCTTGAAGGAAGAATAATGGAGTATGTAGCACATGTCTTTCTGGTAGATAACGTTCCTATTAGATGATGTACCTATAGTTTCCATGGCGGGTATGGAGCTACTCCCAATTGTGCAGTCTGACTAGCCGCCTTGGCAGGAGTTACTTGTCTCCATCACCAGGAGCATCTGATGTAAGAAAACCGTTCTTACCACTATTACCCTGCTATATTGGAGGACCCCAAGTGAGTCAAGTTTCCCTCTGCCTGTCCTCTTGATGGTGTGGCCATTCCAGCCATGTATGGTTTGACCTTATCATATGGCAGCCGAGTATTTTCTGGTTGCCGAGTTGGTCGGAAACGCAACAGAGCCTGGAGGTTGCTCGGTGCAGCATTAAATCTACCCTCATTAGTCATATCCTTGGTTTGAGCACCTATCCTTTCAAGGAGTCTGGTGTCGACTGCTCCATTAGCTCCTCCGCGAGCCCCATCAGTAGATACCCAGTTGTCATTAGGTTATCATGCCTAAGTTCACCAGTAGTTCATGTTTCATCAGTTGTAGTCGTTGATGAGGACATCAATACCATTATTACACCCACAACCCCTACTGCTATGCATACTAGACCAATTACTAGAGCTCACGGCAATTCTCTATCGTATCTCCAAGGGACGGTTGAACGAGTGACCCATGAATGATTCCGGGTCGGACGAGCGCCAATTAAATTACCTGGTACTTTTGTTTCTTGGTAATGATTATAATGTTCATGAGAATATGATGCTGCCCAAATTGGATACATTTGTCTTGGTTACAAATGAAGGGCCTAGCTTGGACAAGAAGGATGAACATTGGATCAAGATCAAGCATGGAGATGATGGCATGCGCAAGGGGAACACGAACGGAGTTACAAGTGATGATTTTAGGACTTTTAAGCCACCATAATGAGTGAATGAAGCCTTGGACGAAATGTACAAGATTCTACTTCATAAATTGCGTCCAGAGGCTATTATAGATGTTGCGTCACCTTATTATTGGGCCAGGCCCATGTAATTTCGAAATACTGAAGTATAGGCTGTATTTAGAGTCTGTATGTACGGGAAAAATAGAGTTAGGGCTAGTTTCGGACCCCTCCTCCAAGGGGCCACGAAATTTCCCCCTCGTCCTCCATATATGCAGCCCTTAGGGCGTCATTTAGACTTTGGGTTTTGTTTAGATTAAAAGTTCGACATAGCTACAACTTCGCGTTATTCGTTTGTAATCTATGACCGGACCAGGACGTCATAGAACCCTACTTTCATCAATAAAGCTTTCCTCGTATATTCGCATTATCCAGATTGCAATGTTAGTTTTTGCTTGTTCTTTGTTTGCTCGCAGGAAATAGACCCTCGTGGTCAGGTTGATCGTGCCCCGGCGTGGTCAATAACCCCTCAGAAGTTGGCTTAGCGATTAATACGGCGCGATGTATCGCACGTTCGTAGTCGGATTGTCAAAGTCGACTCTCACAAAAAACGATAGCTATCTCATCGAAACATTGGGACACCTTCGCCTCTATCAAGTGGTATCAGATTTCTAGGTTGCTAGGCAAGATTTTCCATTTTTTCATAGTTTAGATCGAGTCTGTTCTTCATACATACAGTCCACGAAAAAGCAAAAACCAAATGAGCTTACCTCATCATATCCGAACCAATCTGAGCCATTGCATAATCTTTTTAGGGTTTTGCTTTGATGAATTTGTGGTTGCATTGTCGTGTCTAGTTGCTAGTATGAGCGTCTAGTCCTTTAGAGTTTCCAGTTCTGTCACAATTTGTCATGCCGCCGCCGCACCATCTTCATCGCTGCTGCCATATTCCACCACCGGTGCCATATCCTACCACCATATATCCACCACCAATCCGAGTTATTTTCATGTTAGGTTTGTTTTTGAAATCCATCTATTTTCTGATTCGTGTTTCCTTGCCTGAGTTGGTTTCAGAGAAAAATTAGCAAGTGAAAATATTTTAGGCCAAAATTTTAGCAGGTGAAAATATTTTTCCCTATCCTTTTTAGGCTTTTCTGAGTCTTTTGAGACACGTGTCATCATACTGATTTTTTTATCGCACTTTTTGTTCGTCGCTGCCCTGATTTCCGAAAAAATAGTCAAAAAAATTCCATGCCTCTCCTGTTATTTTGACTTGGGAAGAGTTCAGAGACACTCGCCATTATAGTGATTTTTGGCAAAAAAAAAGGGAGCGCAAAAAAAAGGGTGCAATTGTTTTTCCAGAGTATGCTTATGCCTTGTTTCCGTGCTGCGCCGTGATTTTGTTAGTGTTCTACGTTCGTGTCTCTAGCATGGTCTAGCCTAGGACTAGCACAGTACCGTCGTTGACCATGTATTCAACTTTGCATCTCTGAATTGATTATTTGATGAGGACATCAATACCATTGTTACACCCACAGCCCCTGCTGCTATGCATACGGGACCAATTACTAGAGCTCTCGCACGCCAATTAAATTATAAGGTACTTTTGTTTCTCGGTAATGATTCTAATGTTCATGAGAATGTGATGCTGCCTAAATTGGATATATTTGTCTAGATTACAAATTAAGGGCCTAGCTTGGACAAGAAGGATGAACATTGGAGCAAGATCAAGCATAGAAATGATGGCATGTGCATGGGGAACAAGATCGAAGTGAGAAGTGATAATTTTAGGACTTTGAAGCCACGCTAATGAGTGCATGAAGCCTTGGACGGAATATACAAGATGCCACGTTATAAATTTCATCCAGAGGATATTATAGGTGCCACATCACCTTATTATTGGGCCAGGCCCATGTAATTTCGAAATACTGAAGTATAGGCCGTTTTTAGAGTCCGCATGTATGGGGAAAACATAGTTATGGTTGGTTTTAGACCCCACCTCCAAGGGCCCATGAAATTTCCCACTCTTCCTGCATATATACAGCCCTTAGGGCGTCGTTTAGACTTCCAGTTTTGTTTAGATTCAAAGTCCGCCATAGCTGCAACTTCACGTACTTCGTTTGTGTTCAACGACCAGACCAAGACGTCATAGAACCCCACTTTCATCAATAAAGCTTTCATCTTATATTCACAATATCCAGATTGCAATCTCAATTTCTTGTTTGTTCTTCGTTTGCTCGCAGGAAATAGATCCGTGTGGTCAGGTTGATCATGCCCTGGCATGGTCAATAACCCTCAGAAGGTTGTTTAGCGATTGCTAAGGCGCGACGTCTCGCATGTTCGTAGTCGGATTGTCAAAGTCGACTCCCACAAAAAAACAAGAGCTATCTCATCGAAACATCGGACACCTTCGCAGTATCAAGTGGTATCAGATTTCTAGGTTGCTTGACGAGATTTTCCAGTTTTTCATACTTTAGATCGAGTCTGTTCTTCAAACCTACAGTCCATGAAAAAGCCAAAAACAAATTAGGGTTAGTTCACCATATCCGAACCAATCTCAGCCTTTGCATAATATTTTTAGGGTTTTGCTGTGTTGTATTTGTGGCTGCATCATCATGTCTAGTTGTTGTTCTTAGTGTCTAGTCCGTTAGATTTTCGAGTTCTGTCACAGTTTGTCACGCCGCCGCCGCACCATCTTCAACGCTGATGCCATATTCCACCACCGCTGCCATATCCTACCACCATATATCCACCACCAATCCGAGTTCTTTTCATATTAGGTTTGTTTTCGAGATCCGTCTATTTTTCAATTCATGTTTCCTTGCCTGAGTAGGTTTCAGAAAACAATTAGAAGGTGAAAATATTCTTAGGCCAAAATTTTAGCAGGTGAAAATAGTTTTTCCCTATCCTATTTTTAGGATTTTCTAAGTCTTTTGAGACACGTGCCATCATACTAATTTTTAATCGCACTTTTTGGTCGTCCCTGCCCTGATTTCTGAAAAAAAGTCAAAACAAATTCCGTGCCTATCCTGTTATTTTGACTTGGGAAGAGTTCTGAGACACTCGCCATTATAGTGATTTTTGGCAAAAAAAAGGGACCGCAAAAAAAGAGCGCCATTGTTTTTCGAGAGTATGCGTTTCTCTTGTTTCCGTGCTGCACCGTGATTTTATTAGTGTTCTAGGTTCGCGTGTCTAGTACGGTCTAGCCTAGGACCAGCACAGTATCCTCGTTGACCATGTATTCAACTTTGCATCTCTTAATTGATTATTTGATGAGAACATTACTACCATTCTATTATCCACAGCCCCTGCTATAATGCTACTGGACCAATTACTAGAGCTCGCGCATG
This sequence comes from Aegilops bicornis, assembly GCA_021605145.1. Classification (NCBI taxonomy): domain Eukaryota; kingdom Viridiplantae; phylum Streptophyta; class Magnoliopsida; order Poales; family Poaceae; genus Aegilops; species Aegilops bicornis. Next base: position 347,594,384 of record CM038670.1, read on the forward strand.
CCAATTAAATTACCTGGTACTTTCGTTTCGTGGTAATGATTCTAATGTTCATGAGAATATGATGCTGCCTAAATTGGATACATTTGTCTTGCTTACAAATAAAGGCCTAGCTTGGACAAGAAGGATGAACATTGGAGCAAGATCAAGCATGGAGATTATGGCATGCGCAAGGGGAAGAGAAAGAGGTGAGAAGTGATAATTTCAGGACTTCGAAGCCACCCTAATGAGTGCATGAAGCCTTGGACGAAATATACAAGATGCCACTTTATGAATTTTGTCCAGAGGCTATTATAGGTGTTGTGTCACCTTATTACTGGGCCAGGCCCATGTAATTTCAAAATACTGAAGTATAGGTCGTTTTTAGAGTCCGTATGTATGTGGAAAACAGAGTTATGGTTGGTTTCGGACCCCTCCTCCAAGGGCCCATGAAATTCCCCCTGCTCCTCCATATATACAGCCCTTAGGGCATCGTTTAGACTTTCGGTTTTGTTTAGATTAAAAGTTTGCCATAGCTGCAACTTCGCGTACTTCGTTTGTGTTCAACGACCAGACCAAGACATCATAGAACCCCACTTTCATCAATAAAGTTTTCCTCTTATATTCACAATATCCAGATTACAATCTCAACTTCTGGTTTAGCGATTGCTAAGGTGCGACGTCTCACACGTTCGTAGTCGGTTCCTCAAAGTCGACTCACACAGAAAACGATAGATATATCATCAAAACCACAGGACACCTTCGCCTCTATCAAGTGGTATCAGAGTTCCAGGTTGCTCGATGGGGTTTTCCAGTTTTCATAGTTTAGATCGAGTCAGTTCTTCATTCCTACAGTCCACAAAAAAGCCAAAAACAAATTAGGGTTAGTTCATCATATTCGAACCAATCTGAGCCTTTGCATAACCTATTTAGCGTTCTCCTTTGTTGAATTTGCGGTTGCATCGTCGTGTCCAGTTGCTAGTCTTAGCGTCTAGTTCTTTAGAGTTTTGAGTTCTGTCAAAGTTTGTCACACTGTGGCCGCACCATCTTCATCGATGCTGCCATATCCTACCACCATATATCCACCACCAATCTGAGTTCTTTTCATATTAGGTTTGTGTTTTAGATCCTTCTATTTTCCGATTCGTGTTTCCTTGCACGAGTAGGTTTCGGAAAAAATATTAGCAGGTGAAAATATTTTTAGGCCAAAATTTTAGGACATGAAAATATTTTTCCCTATCCTGTTTTTAGGCTTTTCTGAGTCTTTTGAGATACGTGCCATCATACTGATTTTTTATCGCACTTTTTGGTCGTCGCTGCCCTGATTTCCGAAAAAAATTAGTCAAAAAAATTCCGCTCTGGTCCTGTTATTTTGAGTTGGGAAGAGTTCTGAGACAATCGCCATTATAGTGATTTTCGGCAAAAAAAAGGGAGCGCGAAAAAAAGAGCGCAATGTTTTTCTAGAGTGTACTTTTCCCTTGTTTCCGTGCTGCACCATGATTTTGTTAGTGTTCTAGGTTCGCGTCTCTAGCATGGTTTAGCCCAAGACCATCACAGTACCGTTGTTGAGCATTTATTCAACTTTGCATATCTGAATTGATTACTTGATGTGTACATCAATACCATTGTTACACCCACAGCCCCGGCTGCTATGCATACTGGACCAATTACTATAGCTCGCACATGCCAATTAAATTACCTGGTACTTTTGTTTCTTGGTAATGATTCTAATGTTTATGAAAATATGATGCTGCCTAAATTGGATACATTTGACTTCCTTACAAATGATGGGCCTAGCTTGGACAAGAAGGATGGACATTGGAGCAAGGTCAAGCATGGAGATGATGGCATGCGCAAGGGGAACAAGAACGGAGTTACATGTGATGATTTCAGGACTTTCAAGCCACCATAATGAGTGCATGAAGCCTTGGACAAAATATACAAGATGCCACTTCATAAATTTCGTCCAAAGGCTATTATAGGTGTTGCGTGACCAATATTAGGTCAGACCCATGTAATTTTGAAATACTTGAGTATAGGCTACTTTCAGAGTCCGGATGTGTGGGGAATCAAGAGTTAGGGTTGGTTTCAGGCCCCTTCTCCAAGGGCCAAGAAATCCCCCAGCTTCCTCCATATATATAGCCCTTAGGGCACCGTTTAGACTTTGGGTTTTGTTTAGATTAAAGTTCTCCATAGCTACAACTTCGCGTACTTTGTTTCTGTTCAACGACAAAACAAAGACGTCACAGAACCCCACTTGCTCAATAAAGTTTTCCTCTTAAATTCGCAATATCTAGATTGCAATCTCACTTTCTTGCTTGTTCTTCGTTTGGCTGCAGGAAACAGACCCTCGTGGTCAGGTTGATCGTGCTCCGGCGTGGCCAGTAATCTCTCGTAGTAGGTTTAGCGATTGCCAAGGCGTAACGTCCTTGCACATTCGTAGTCGGATCGTCAAATTCTACTCCACCAAAAACGATAGCCACCAATTCATCGGAAGACGGGACAGCTTTGCCTCTATCAGGTGGTATCGGATTTCTATGTTTCTCTGTGAGATTTTCCACTTTTTCATAGTTTAGATCAAGTTTGTTATCCATACTTACAGTCCACGAAAAAGCCATAAAAACATTAGGGTTAGTTCATCATATTAGGACCAATCCGAGCCTTTGCATAATCTTTTTACGGTTGTTGCTTTGTTGAAATTGCGGTTGCATCGTCGTGTCAAGTGCTAGTCTTAGTGTCTAGTCTTTTAGAGTTTCGAGTTCTGATCACAAGTTGCCACGCCTCCGCTGCACCATCATCATCGCCCTTCCATATACCACCACCGCTTATCGGGCACCTCTCTGAGTCCATATACCGCCACCGATCCGAGTTCATATACCACCACCACTCCGAGTCCATATACCACCATCAATCTGAGTCCATATACCACCACCGCTCTAAGTCCATATACCACCACCAATCCGAGTTCTATTCATATTAGGTTTTTTTTCGAGATCCATCTTTTTTCCAATTCGTGTTTCCTTGCCCGAGTAGGTTTCGGAAAGGAAAAAACGAGTATAGACCCCGGGCAGTTTTTAGGCCAAAATTTTAGCAGGTGAAAATATGTTTTCCCTATCCTGTTTTTAGGCTTTTCCGAGTCTTTTGAGATACGTGCCAACATAATGATTTTTTTATCACACTTTTTGGTTGTCGCTGCCCTGATTTCCGGAAAAACAATAGTCAAATATTTTTTTGCCTATCTTGTTATTTTGACTTGGGAAGAGTTTTGAGACACTCGCCGTTATAGTGATTTTCGGCAAAAAAAAAGGAGCGCAAAAAAAGGAGCGCAATTTTTTTCAGAGTGTACTTTTCCCTTGTTTTCATGCAGCGCCGTGATTTTGTTAGTGTTCTAGGCTCGCGTCTCTAGCACGGTCTAGCCTAAGACCAGCACAGTACCGTCGTTGAGCGTTTCTTCAACTTTGCATTCTGAATTGGTTATTGCTGACCCTTTTTGCTACCATATTCTCAGCCTTCCCAACTCCACATACGTCTACATCATCCATTTGACACCACCTAGCAATCGCTCTGTCCAAGCTTTGAGAGGTTTGACTACAACGGTTGCCGATCACCACCTACTGCTGGGTAAGAACTCGTAAAAATGGGAGATTTGCTTGACGTATTTGTGAAACCCCACCACCACCACTTTCTACATGTGAGACATGGCTACTACCTCAAGAGGAAACCCTATATGTGATCAGGTACTTAGAGGGAAGCCAAGGAACCACTACATCTAACGGACGAGCTAGCGAGGACACCAAGTACATGGACCGCGAGAAGGAGCTGCCAGGAGTCTACAGCCACCGGACGACTAGCCTGGACCGGACGTACGATGCCTGGAGCGTCATCCAGACAGCCAAAGGCCTAGCAAGCAAGGACTCCAGCGGCCGGACGGCCGACACGGACCGTACGTCCGACACCTCCCAGCGCCCGGACGTCCGAGACCCTCTGGACGACCGGTGTCACACAACAGAATTGAAATTATCAGAAGTACGAAATCTTCGGACGACTGACGACCGGAAGATCGACCGCCTAATCCGAGCCGAAATGTCGAGCGTCCGACCGCTCCTGGACGTCCGGACCCTGACGAACCACCGGAGGTACGATAGCTGTCGGACGACCGATGCCTATCTACGCACAGTGTGTTGGGCCGAGGCCCATGTACCCTTTCACCAACCTAGACAATATATACTCCTCCCTCTTATTAGGGTTAGCATTGGTTTAGATCATATGAGAGATAGAGCTTTGCTCATCCACTTGGCACATACTCCATTGGAGCCAAGTCCTCCATCTAGGAGAAGATCCCCCAAGTGGATTCAAGCCATCCATCTAGGAGAAGATCCCCTAGTGGATTCAAGACCCCATCTCCGGATCAGGAAGAACTACCACTTCTTGCATCGTCCTTTGTTGCATTTGAATCTTGTATCACCCTTTGTGTTCATGGATCTAGCACATGTGTGATTGTTCTCGTTGATTTGAGTGTTTTCCCTCGTGTTTTAGTCTGTGTGTTCCTTGTGTTCTTCGTGGGATCCCTCCAAATCGTGAAAGATCGACCCTAGGGTTTCCACCCTACATCATCTTGGTATCATGAGCCATGGTTGATCACGAATTTGGAGCCCAAACCCCTCTTTTTCTAGCCTATTTTTTTATTTTGTCTCAATTTCGAAAATTCCCCACCAAAAATAGCCCCAATTTTTTTTGTATTTGTTGGTATGATGATTTGTTTTGGATTTGAACAATGGATTTGCTAAGTCAGGAGTGGATCTAGCTTTCCCCCATTGTTTCCACAATTTCCATCCACAAATTCATCCAATTTTTACCAAATCTTGCTTCTCCACCACAAACCCTAGAAGTTCATCCCGTGCCCGAATTCGCCCAGGCTCCAAACGCCCGACAACCACCGGACGTCCGACGACAACCGGTCGTCCGACACCACCGGGCGTCCGACGTTTCCCGACGAAACTAAAATCCCCGACGAACATATTCAACCGCCCACTCCACCTTCCGCACCACCACCCCCTTAACCCCTCTTTGCATTGCAGCATATCGCCACTGCTTTCCGTAACCACCATCGCTTACCCACTACGAACTCCAACGAGTTTGACATGCTTTGTTCTTTGAGAACTTGAGTTGTGGTTTCCGTTTTCTAACCTGTTTCAGCTGCTTAGGGACGATTCGACAACGACATCACCACTGCTCATCTTCGTCAACTACTCGTCATCGACATTGACCACTTCACCATCATCTGTCCTTGCTTACAAACAAGTAACCCTCAATGCTAACTTCGACGGCATCTTTGTCTACTCCTTGCCATTGCATTGATCACCCCATAGCCCATTTTGCTTCACTTTCCTATTGAGGCTAGCCATTTGAGTATTTCCGGCAACGTACTTTTGCACATTAGTGATCATTGTCTCATTGCATATATCATATCATATTGGTATCATATCTTGTGCCACAAGGTTGACATCGCATATACACAATTGCTATCTTGATTCGTGAAGTTTTGCATAAGTGTCCAAAGAAAGAGCCCAAAAGAGAAAGAGCCAACAAGATTTTAAGCGAAAGAGAAAGATGAGCAAAGATATTTTAAGAAAGAACCATAGCATCATTAAGATTGTCATACTCGATCATCTTGGATCATATCACCGGAACATCATACATATAGCATACTTGGGATAGAAGTTGTTGCATTTTTGCTTTATAGGTCGTGCACAAGTCTCGTATCGGCCTATCATGCAATCGTGCTAGCATCTCTCTAGAATTGTGCAACAAGAGCATTTTTAATGGTTTCCACATTTTGAGCTCATTTTTGGTTGCACGACCCCGTTTATCTTTCCGTGTGTGTATTTCCGTGTGCCACATTTTGCTATTGGTCTACTTGTTGCATTTGCAAATTTGTAAATCTTTTTCAACATTATTGAGTCTTGCTAACATTCGCATCAAATTTTGTGCCACCATCCTCACCAAGCTCCATGAAAGGCTTTATTTGTGTAGGTGTGAGAAATTGATGAGATACGGTACCAATTGTGCTATTTACTTGCCACACTATTGACTGATCATTGATCCACTCTCAACGTCGGTCAAGGTACATTTGGTATAGTTCTCTCCTTTCTTCCACTCACATATTTGCTTGGAATGATGGATAGGCCGACTACTTCTTCGAACCCACTCTTCATCGAGCAACATGATGACTCGAACACCTCCGTCACCAAGAGCCACCTCTTTAGCGCACAAAGAGCTTTGCACCAAGAACAAGAAGCTTTGAGCGACCGCATTGACTTACTAGCCACCGAATTGCAAGAATTTGAACAACATACAAGAGACTACTTCGATACCAAGGTCGACGCACAAAAGAGGAGATCAATGCAAGGATGGACAAGATCCGCACCTTGTTGATCAATTGTTCTTCTACCTCTTCATCATACTCAAGACGGAACCATGCAAGTCGACATTCTTCGCAATATCTTCGGATGCAAGTCCTCCTCGAGCTCGTTCGGATCGTCGCCAAGGCAATGCAGCTCATCAAGCTCTACAAAACCCATTCCATGACAATGGTTTACAAGGTCGTCTCCGTGAACGTGCATGCCAATGGCAATAAGCTAATGAGCCTCCTGTCCAAGCGCAAGCTCCAATCCACCAAGATTGACAAGAGCAACAAGATGGCGATGCCCTTCGACAAGAGCAACAAGATGGTGATGCCCTTCGAAAAGAGCAACAACGTCGCGAGGAACAAAACCTTCAAGCCCAACACGCTCTATGCAAAGCTAGCCTAGCCGTCGACGAGCGCAACTGCCAACTATGACTTCAAGAGGATGCCATCCGCCGAGAGCGCAAAGAAGAAGATGGACGACTTGAAGAGCTTCCAGAAATGAGGAACCGCGCAAGAATTCCACAACCTCAATGACAAAACAATCATGCAGAGCATGAGGAGGACGTGGCTCAAGACCCTCCACGGCAAGAGCATCATCACCATCTACCCCAACACAATGAAGAGAAACGCTACGGCAAGCTCAAGTTCACCATGCCCAAGTTATCCGGAAGCAACGATCCTGAAGAGTACCTTTCATGGGCATTGAAAGTTGACAAGATCTTTCGTTTGCACAACTATGAGGAAGAGAAGAAGATCGCCATGGCATACCTTGAGTTCATATACTACGTCCTCATTTGGTGGGAGCAAGTCATTGGGCGTCGAGAATAAAGAGGTGAACCACCCATCACAACATGGAATCAAATGAAGGATGTCATGAGAGCGCGTTTTGTGCTCACATACTATAACCGCGACCTCTTCAAGAAATTACAACTCCTCAAGCAAGGAACAAAGAGCATTGAAGAGTATTACAGGGAAATGGAGAATTCCATGATACGAGCCAATGTCACGGAAAATGAGGAGCAAACTATGGCATGTTTCTTGAATGGACTCAATCATCCTATCAAGTAGATTGCCGACTTCCATTCTTACTCCAACCTCATCGAGCTAATGCACCAAGCTACAAAGGCGGAGAGACAAGTGCAAGATGACTACAAGTATGGCAAGATATCTTCTAAGTCCTACGGCTCCTCATACGACCAAGCTTCAACGACTACAATGCCTCCTACCTCAACCAAACCTTCTACAAGCAACGGTGACAAGTCAAGTTACAAGAAACCTTCGACAACCTCAAGTATTCCTCCTACTACAAGCAACTCCAAGCCGAGAGCTTCATCATCGTCTACTCCAACCGATGATACCGTCAAGACAAGTTCCAACAAATGCTTCACATGTGGAGGCCGAGGCGACAAGACATATGAGTGCCCTACACGATCCACCACCATCCTCAATGATGATGGCACATACGAATCCCTGAGTGAAGAGGAAATTGAAGCCCTTGAGCTTGTGGGCATGTACCGGCAAGTGAATGAAGATGAATATGACCAAGTCCTTTGTGACAATGATTCAAGCCCCGCTCTCGTTGTGTCCAAGGTCTTGGCGCTTCAACATCAACAAGACGAAGACCAAAGATGCCATATCTTCCACACCAAGGCTGGTATCAATGGTAGGTCCGTGAAGGTCATCATAGACGGAGGAAGTTGCGATAACTTGGCAAGTGAAGAGCTATGTCCCAATCTACAACTGGTCAAGATGAAGCACCCTCATCCCTACAAGGTCCAATGGCTTAGCGACTCCGACACCATACAAGTGGAGCACACCATTCAAGTCTCCTTCATCAGCAACTAAGACATATCTTGAAGGAGACTTGAATGGTGTGCTATTCGCTACCCAAAGTGCTATTCGCTACCCAAAGTGAGATGAGAGAAGTGTGTCGGCATCCTGGGAATGGGGGTACCCAAACTTGCCTGCCTGCGGCCCAGGGCGTGGCTCTACCAACGGCCTGGTACGGCCAGTCTTCATCAGCAACTAGTCAAGACCCTTACGAGGGGCCGAGCCACGCGAGGCGGACGACACAAGACCTCCTCAGGGGCAACCTCGCTAGGCTAGCTCCCGAAGAGCGGAGATATCAATGCAAGGGGCACCTCGCGAGGTGCGCATGACCTGAGCCATGACGACCAAAGCCAGGCGGGCGCCAGCGGGCGAAGAGTACCAGTTGCCTCTTTGGTGTTAAAGGGGCAAGCGCAGGCGAGGACTCCCGATGCATCAGGCAAAGGTTTCCATATCAATGTAACGAGACCAAGATCAGCAGGACGGAGGTCACCGTGGAGCCCACGGCAGCGTCACCACCAGAACCTTTGGCAGGCGAAGACCACCTTTTGTCAGGATAGCTTGTACTAGTTATTTCCCTTCAAAATTGGCCGTTGCGGGATCCCTTCCCGCCTAGCATTTGTGAAGAGGACCAGGGCCTCTATAAATAGGACTAGCCACCACCCTAGCAGGGGGACGGATCATCAAGATCATCCTCGCACACACAAGCTCACTGAGCTCAAGAGTACCTTAGGAGGTTGTTCGTCCCTTGTACTTGTTCATCCTCAGCCTACAAGGTAATCCACCACCACCACCACACTAGAGTAGGGTATTACACCGCAACGGTGGCCCGAACCAGTATAAACTCTCGTGTCTCTTGTTCTTTGTGTTCACCGGGCTAGGCCTTGAGATCGTTGCAAGAGCGAGCTAGGGAGAGAGAGAGATCTTCGTGCGCAACCCAGTGTTCGAACCTCAAGGGTTTGCCGGAACCCGTAATCCTACATTTGGCACGCCGGGTAGGGGTGCGCTGAAGCCTTTCTTCCGTCGATCCATGCTCCGCCGCTCCACGGCATCCATGGTTGACGCCCGCAAAGCCCGTGCAGAGCGCCGGGCCGCTTTGGCTGCCCACATTGCTCAGACTTCACCCGTTGGCGGACCTTCCCACCATTCTCCATCATCTGCTGCCAACGCTGCCACCGGCCCGACGGGAACGAGCAGCAAGCTTCGTTGTTGCATCCTTCCGAGCGGCGGGATGGACGAACCGCCACCCCGTTGCTGACTCTAGCTGTCTTGTTGTCCCACACTCGTTGCGCGCCCACGGACGCGCAGGCCGCGCTGCTCATGGCACGCGAGCTCCTGCGCTACCGCCCAGTTGATGACCTCTATGACGACTGGCTGGACCACATCGCCGAGCTCGACAGCGCCGCTGGGGGCTCTCCTGCACCGTCCCTCTCACTACCTCGACCACCTCCAGCAGCGGGCGACGTAGCCCACGGAGCGCCCCCACCACCTCCGCATCAAGAAACCGCCCTCGCACCAAGATGCGCAGCCCCGCGGGGCGACCCGCCGTGCAGGGCGCCCGCACGCGAAGAAGGAAGCTGCCAAGAAGTCCCCCGGCCGCAAGAAAACGCTCCTGCGCTCCCAGCACCACTGCGTCAAGACCGCGTGCCGCCTGCGGCGGCGGCGCGTGGATATCAAGATCAGGCTTCACCTCCATGATGGGCTCCGGTGACCACAGCAGGCTGTCGTGCCTTCACTCCTGAACTGCAGAGTGATACGTCTCTAACGTATCTATAATTTTTTATTGCTCATGCTATATTATCTACTGTTTTGGACCATATTGGGCTTTATTTTCCACTTTTATACTATTTTTGGGACTAATCTATTAACCGGAGGCCCAGCCCAGAATTGCTGTTTTTTTTCCTATTTCAGTGTTTCGAAGAAACGGAATATCAAACGGAGTCCAAACGGAATGAAACCTTCGGGAATGTGATTTTCTCAACAAATATGATCCAGGAGACTTGGACCCTCCGTTAAGAAAGGAGGGAGGCGGCCATGAGGGTGGAGGGCGCCACCCCCCCTAGGGCACGCCCCCTGCCTCATGGGCCCCCCTTTGCTCCACCGGCGTACTCCTTCCTCCTATATATACCTACGTACCCCCAAACGATCAAATACGGAGCCAAAAACCTAATTCCACCACCGCAACCGTCTGTACCCACGAGATCCCATCTTGGGGCCTGTTCCGGAGCTCCGCCGGAAGGGGAATCCACCACGGAGGGTTTCTACATCATCACCATAGCCTCTCCGATGAAGTGTGAGTAGTTTACCTCAGACCTTCAGGTCCATAGTTAGTAGCTAGATGGCTTCTTCTCTCTTTTTGGATCTCAATACAATGTTCTCCCCCTCTCTCGTGGAGATCTATTCGATGTAATCTTATTTTTGCGGTGTGTTTGTTGAGACTGATGAATTGTGGGTTTATGATCAAGATTATCTATGAACAATATTTGAATCTTCTCTGAATTCTTTTATGTATGATTGGTTATCTTTGCAAGTCTCTTCGAATTATCAGTTTGGTTTGGCCTACTATATTGGTTTTCTTGCAATGGGAGAAGTGCTTAGCTTTGGGTTCAATCTTGCGGTGTCCTTTCCCAGTGACAGTTGGGGCAGCAAGGCACGTATTGTATTGTTGCCATCGAGGATAACAAGATGGGGTTTTATCATATTGCATGAATTTATCCCTCTACATCATGTCATCTTGCTTAAGGCGTTACTCTGTTTTCATTAACTTAATACTCTAGATGCATGCTAGATAGCGGTCGATGAGTGGAGTAATAGTAGTAGATGCAGGCAGGAGTCGGTCTACTTGTCTCGGACGTGATGCCTATATACATGATCATACCTAGATATTCTCATAACTATGCTCAATTCTGTCAATTGCTCAACAGTAATTTGTTCACCCACCGTAGAACACTTATGCTCTTGAGAGAAGCCACTAGTGAAATCTATGGCCCCGGGGTATATTCTCATCATATCAATCTTCAATCACTTTATTATTTCTTTTCTTTTTACTTTGCCTTTTATTTTACCTTGCATCTTTATATCAAAAATACCAAAAATATTATCTATCATCTCTATCAGATCTCACCCTCGTAAGTGACCGTGAAGGGATTGACAACCCCTAATCGCTACCGGTTGCGTTGAGCTATTTGTTTTGTGTAGGTACGAGGGACTTGCGTGTAGCCTCCTCTTTGGATTGATACCTTGGTTCTCAAAAACTGAGGGAAATACTTACTCTACTCTGCTTCATCACCCTTTCCTCTTCAAGGAAATCCAACGCAGTGCTCAAGAGGTAGCACACAGCGTCGTCTGACCCGGCAAGTTCAAGCCAGACCGGCCTCCGCGCTACGACGGCACCCCCGACCCCGCGGAGTTCTTGTAGCTCTATGAGCTAAGCATCGAGGCGGCCAACAGTGATGAGAAGGTCATGGCGAATTGGTTTCCCATGGCCCTCAAGGATGGCGCGCGCTCGTGGCTCCTGAACCTGCCCGTGGGATCGATCTCCTCCTGGGGCGAGATGCACGAGTGCTTCGCCGCCAACTTCCAGGGCACTCGCGACCGCCCGCCGGCCGCAGGCGACCTGTGGCGCATCAAGCAGCAGCTGGGAGAAACCCTGTAGAAGTACATCCAGCACTTCAACAGTGTTCACCTCAAGATCCCCAAGGTGACGGACGAGGCCATCATCTCCGTGTTCTCCGATGGCCTCCACGACGTCAAGATGAAGGAGGAGCTCGCCATCCACGAGGAGCTATGCACGGCCCTGGAGATGTTCAACATGGCGACCAAGTGTGTGAGGGCTGTGGAAGGGCGCCTTTCCCTCCTCGAGCTCCCAGCTGCCGACCAGGAGGACAAGAAGGCCAAGATCAAGGACGTGAAGCGCAAGGGGGCTGTCGTGCTCACGGCAGAGACAGAGATGAAGCACGGTCGCGATCATCCCGAGTCATCCAAGGCCAACCGCCCATTCTGTGCCTTCCACAATGTTCATAGCCACAACACCAGCGACTGTCAAGAGCCCAGGGCCATCCGCGATGGGCGCTTTGGTTGACGCCCCGAGCGCAACGACTAAGGAGGAGGACAAACTGGGGTACGCTGGGATGACTGCGGCCCCCGCAAGGAGTGGCGCGGCCGGCCTCATGAGGACCGCTGGCAGGATCCGCCTCACGAGGGCGCCCGGAGAGACTAGCCTCGTGAGGACCGTCCTCAGGGCAACGCAGGGCTCCCTCTGCTGCCGCCACCACCAAGGAGGAATAATGAACATCATCAAGACGAAGGGGCTGGGGGCTTCCAGGAGCCGCGCGCCATCGCTTGTATCTTGGGTGGCGCTCAATCCCCAGCCCTTTAGCGTATCTTCAAGCAGTTTGCTCGTGAGGTGAACGCGGCCCTTCCCAAGCTCCAGGCCACGCGCCCGGTCAGGTGGTCCAAGTGTGCCATCACCTTCAGCTCGTCAGACCAGCTCAAGTGCGCGGCAACCTCCAGCGCCCTCCCGATGCTCTGCTCACCCGTCATCAGCAATGTCCAAGTCACCAAGACCCTCATTGATGGTGGCGCAGGGCTCAACGTCCTATCCGTCAAGACATTCGACAGCCTCCAAGTGCCGTACGATCAGCTGCAGGCTACCAAGCCCTTCTCAGGTGTGACCGACGGCTCCACCACCCTGATAGGGCAGGTCCGCCTCCCTCTCATATTCGGCTTGCGTGACAACTACCGCACTGAGCTCATCGACTTCGACGTCACCCATATCGGCCTGCCGTACAACACCATCCTTCGGTATCCAGCCTTGGCCAAGTTTATGGCAGTGACCCACCATGGCTACAACGTCCTCAAGATGCCAGGGAGCGGCGGCATCATCACGGTCCCCTATGAAGAAGGAGATGCAGTGTGCGCACTTACCAAGCTGCAGCGGCCGAAGACCCCGACAACGAAGGCACCTTGTACCCTCCTGAGGCAATCCCCAAGAAGAAGAAGAAGCAGCTACTCCACCCAGGGCCTCAAGAGAGCGGCGTTTCCAGTGGCACCGCTTCAGGACCTGCGCCCGCAGCTGGGGCGCCTCCCTCCCTCGCATAGGAAGGCGCGCCCGGTGCCCTCCTCCGGCTGGGCTCGGGGGCTCTCTTCTAGAGGGCCTCAGACCTAGCCAATGTCATGAGGGAGGCGCTCGGGCACCATGTGGAGGCGTGCTTTGCCGCATGTTTCCCTCAAGAGGGCACAAGGCGTGGAGCGCCCAGTGCTACGGAGTTCATCACCAAGGCGACCCAGGAGCTTCAAGAGGCAAGGACCATACGCGGCGATCGCCGCCCACCATCCAGCGTGGCCCTCCATCCTGGCGAGGACGGCGGGCTACGTGTCTGCGTCGACATTCCAATTCTCAACAGGGCCGCATCTCAGGGGCATTTCTGGCCTTCTCGTGTTAGACGGTGTGAGGGTCCACCTCATAGCTATGTTCGCATGCCATTCAGCTTGCTAAACATGGCTTTCACTGTCGGCGTTCTGGGAACGGGGGTCCCCAGACTTGCCTGCCTGCGGCCTGCGACGTGGCTCAAAGGAGGCCCAGGACGGCCCATCTTCATCAACGCAAGATCAAGACCCTCGCGAGGGGCCAAGCCTCGCGGGGCGGACGACAAGGAGCTTCCTCAGGCACGGCCTCGTCAGGCTGGCTCATGAGGAGGCGGACACTTCAAGGCAGGGTACCTCGCGAGGTGCCCATGACGCAAGCCATGACGACCAAGAGCGCCAGTCGGGCGCCAGCCCGCGTAGCGTCCTCCTTTCCTCTTTGGTGCAAAGGGAGCAAGCGCGGGGTAGAGCATCAAGCAAAGGCATCCGTTTGATTGCAACAAGACCAAGACCAGCCCCAACGGCTGGAAGGGAGTCATCGTGGAGCCCAAGCAGGCGTCATCACGGAGCCTTTGGCACGCGAGGACCAACTTTAGTCGGGATAAGCGTGCCGTTGTTCCCCTTCAAAATGGCCAATTGTTGGCGCCCTTCCCGCTTAATATGTGGGAAGAGGCCCAGGGCCTTCGCCTATAAATAGGAGTAGCCACCACCAGGGGAGAAGGATCGCCCCCCCCCCGCCCCGGCATAAGACCGGAACCCTCACCAAGGAACCTGTAGCTAGAGCAACTGAACACCCCCTAGCAGTTCATCACACCCACCTAGAACAGACCCTCGCGAGGCTGTTCTTCCCTGTACTGTTCCTCATCAGCCCAAGAGGCAATCCACCACGCCACAAACTAGAGTAGGGTATTACACCACGACGGTGGCCCGAACTAGTATAAATCTTGTGTCTCTTCTGCTGTTCTGTTTAGTAGTTTAGGTCCCTGCGGTTCGGCGAGGTACGAGACGGTGGAGGGTTGGATCTCCGCGCGCACCCCAGTGTTCGAACCTCAAGGGTCTGCCGGAACCCAAAATCCGACATTTGGCGCGCCAGGTAGGGGTGCGCCGGAATCTGCCTTCCGTCACCTCGCTCTTCCCCGACCACCGCAGCCATGTCTAACGCCCGTCGGGCCCGCGCCGGGCGCCGATCCGCCCTCGCCTCCCATGTCGCCCAGACAGCTCCCGTCGGCGGGCGCCCTCGTTGTTCCCCTCACCTGCCGTCAACGCCGCCACCGGCCCGGTGGGGAACGAGCAGCAAGCATCGTCCCTGCGCTCCTCGGCGACCTCAGGGGAGGGGCCGCACGGCTTCCTCGTCACCCGCCCCGTTGCGCCGGTTCCTCCGCTCTCGCGGCCCTCCTGGGAGGCTCGCAGGCGCCGCCTACCAGCCGCCATGTCAAGACATTCGTCCGTCGGGTCGGCGCCACCTCCACGCGGCAGGGGGCTCCCTCAGGCCGGACGGAGCCGTTGGCCGGGCTGACCTTCGACTCTCGAGACCACCCCACCAACTCGGCCGGCTCGGGTGCGCTCCCCATGCTCTGCACACCCACCATCTGCCAGGTTGCCGTCACCAGGACCCTCATCGACGGCGGCGCCGGCCTCAACGTACTCTCAGTCGAGGCCTTCAACCTCCTCTACATACCCAGGGAGCGGCTGCTGCCCAGCCGGCCTTTTTCGGGCGTAGGAGGAGGGTCATCCAGCTCCTTGGGGCAAATCCGGCTTCCGGTGACCTTCGGCACCTACGACAACTTCCGCACGGAACTGGTCGACTTCGACATTGCCCCCATCGTCCTCCCCTACAATGCCATCCTTGGCTACCCAGCATTGGCCAAATTCATGGCCGCAACCCACCCGGGGTACAACCTCATGAAGATGCCTGGGAGCAGCGGCGTCCTCACCGTGCTCGGGGACACTGAAGGTGCGCTACAAGCGCTCAGGCTCACCTCAAGACGGCGGCCGCTATGCAGCCCGCCGATGCGGCAGCCCCCAAGCCCAAGGGGGCTGCGCCGACCAAGAAGAAGCAGTTGTTCACTCAAGACAAGGCGGAGACCAAGCAGATACCTGTTGATTAGGACGGGTCCACAAACGTCACCTTCACCATAGGCGCCAACCTCGAGCCCGAACAGGAGGAAGCCCTTGTCAAGTTCCTGCGTGCGAACAAGAAGGTGTTCGCACAGGAACCCGATCAGCTGGTGGGGATTCCACGGGCGTGTCGAGCACCACCTCAACGTGTGCCCCAACGTCGGCCCGGTGAAGCAGAAAGCGAGAAGGCAGTCCACTGAATAGCAGGCCTTCATCGTCCAAGAGACCCGCAAGCTAGAATCCGCGGGGGTTATTCGCGAGGTCCGATACCCAGATTGGCTGGCCAACCCCGTGGTGGTGCCAAAGAAGGGAGGAAAGTAGCGCATGTGTGTCGACTTCACCAACCTCAACAAAGCATGCCCGCAGGATCCGTTTCCGCTCCCTCGCATCGACCAGATCGTCGATTCCACCGCCGAGTGTGACCTATTATGCTTCTTGGACGCCTTTTCCGGGTATGACCAAATCAAGATGGCGGTGGAAGACGTCGAAAAGACGGCCTTCCTGACCCCGTGTGGAGTGTACTTCTATACATGCATGCCATTTTGGTTGCGCAACGCGGGGGCAACCTTCCAGCGGCTCATGCACATCACCTTGGGCCCACAGCTCGGGAAGAACGTGGAGGCATACGTCGACGACATCGTGGTGAAGTCTCGCGAGGCCAAGACCTTGATACAAGACCTGGAAGAAACCTTCATGAGCCTCAACGCGGTGAGCCTGCGACTCAACCCGGAGAAGTGTGTGTTTGGAGTTCCCTCGGGCAAGCTCACAGGTTTCCTCGTGTCCCACCGAGGCATCGAGGCCAACCCAAAAAGGTCAAGGCAGTGGAAGACATGAGCCCACCAAAGACCCTCAGGAAATGCAGAAGCTGGAGGCGTCAGACGGTCTTGGGCCGTTTCATCTCCCGATTGGGGAAGCGGGCGCTGCCTTTCTTCGGTGATGAAGAAAAAGGGGCCCTTCGAGTGGACTGAAGAGGCCGACAAGGCGTTTCAAGACCTCAAGAGGTACCTGACCAGCCCCCCAGTGATGGTGGCCCCGCGCCCTCAGGAGCCCTTGGTACTCTACCTCGCCGCCACTCCCTACTCCGCTAGCGTTGCTCTGGTGGCAGTTAGGGAGGAGTGTCAGGCCAAGACCACGGCAGCCACCCGAGCTAAGGCAAGACCGAATCAGAAGGAACTAGTAGAAGCCAGCACCGCAATGGAAGAAGATCAGCCGTCACAGCAGAGCGCACCAAGGGCGGGGGAGGCCTCCCATCCAAGCACCCAACTTGGGAGGCGTCATCGCCTCGGGAGGCACCACAACCGGAGGCGACGCCAAAGACCGACGCCCCTAACCTCGTCGAGCACCGGTGTGCCATCGGCCACCGTGTTACGGGATGCGAGGGCACGGTACCCCATGCCAGAAGCTCCTCCTCGCCTGTTGGTGGCTTCGCAAGCTGCGGCACTACTTCTGTGGTCATGCAATCAAGGTTGTCTCAGCATACCCCCTGGAGAGGGTGCTCAGGAGCCCCAATTCGGCCGGAAGGGTCGCCGAGTGGAACATTGAGCTGCAAGCATTCCAGCTCGAGTTCAGCACAACCAGAGTCATCAAGGGGGCCGCGCTGGCAGATTTCGTGGCCGAAATGACAGAAGCACCCGGCCTCAGGGCCGGCGAGGATCGGTCCCTCTCCCCAGGAAGCGAAGCGCCAAAAGGTTCGGTCATGTACTTCGACGGAGCATTCTCCAGACAGGGCGCTGGGGCTGGGGCAGTGCTCATATCCCCTGCTCAGGACAAGCTCTACTATGCCGTGCAGCTCTGTTTCCAGCATGGCGAGAAGGTCTCCAACAACATAGCAGAATACGAGGGGCTGATAGCGGGTCTGAAGGCTGCCGCTGCCCTGGGGGTGAAGCGCCTTACCATCAAGGGCGATTCGCAGCTCCTCGTCAATTTCTCCAACAAGGTATATGAGCCAAGAGATGAACACATGGAGGCCTACCTTGCGGAGGTCTGCAGGATGGAGAAACCGTTCTGGGGATTGGAGCTACAGGACGTGCCCCGCGGCACCAATCAAGAGGCCGACGACATCGCCAAACGAGCTTCCAGGAGGATACCCCAGGAGCCGGGCGTCTTTGAGGAACAGCTCTTCAAGCCCTCAGCCCTGCCGCCGTTATCAAGCACGGCACAGCCTCGGGAGGAGCTCCCTCAGCCACCTGCCTCGGGAGCCCCAGCCTGTGGCCCGGCCTCGGGAGCACGCCTGCTTCTAACGATGGAACCTCAAGAGGAGTGCTGGATCACGGAGCTTAAGAGGTACTTAACGAGTGGGACTTTTCCGGAGATGGAGGAGGAGGCAGAGCGTGTGGCGCGGAAAGCCACGGCATACAGCATCATGGATGGAGAGCTCTACCGGAAACGACCGAGCAGCGTATCCTCGCTTGCATCACCAAGGAACAGGGAAGGAATTGCTGGCAGATATACATGGCGGAGATTGTGGGCACCATTCATCGTCCACAGACCCTTGTCGGCAAAGCGTTCGCAGCGGTTTCTATTGGCCCACCGCTCAATGACGCTTATCGAACTCGTGAAGGCTTGCGAGGCTTGCCAATTCCATGCCAAGCAGATCCACCAGCCAGCAGGAGGTCTGCAAACCATCCCCCTCACTTGGCCATTCACGGTCTGGGGGCTGGACATTCTGGGCCCTTTCCTCGGGCACCAGGGGGCTATCGCTACCTCTACGTCGCCGTGGACAAATTCACCAAGTGGGCCGAAGTCGAGGCCGTCCGCGCCATCCCCGCTGGTTCTGCGGTCAAGTTCATCAAGGGCATCGTGAGCCGGTTCGGAGTGCCGAACAGCATCATCACCGACAACGGTTCGCAGTTCACCAGTAACCTTTTTAAAACGTACTGCGCTAACCTTGGGACGCAGATATGCTACAACCGGTGGCGCACCCCCGCAGCAATGGACAAGCCGAGCGGGCCAATGCAGAGGTCCTGAGAGGCCTCAAGACCAGGATGTTCAAGAAGAAACTGGAAGCCTGCGGCAGAGGCTGGTACGACGAGCTTCTGTCCGTGTTGTGGTCCATCCGCACAACCGCAACCAAGCCAACTGGAGAGACCCCTTCTTCCCGGTCTCAGAGCCAAGGGCGGTCCTCCCTCACAAGGTCAAGCGTCGATCCACGCGGGTCCTGGCGTTCGATGAAACGCTGCAGGACGCCATGCGGGGGACGGCCCTTGTGCTGGGGGAGGAGCGCCGTCGAGAAGCTGCGCTGCGAGCGGCAAGGTACCAGCAGGCACTCCGGCGATACCACTGCTGCAACATCCGCCCCAGAACTCTCGAGGTAGGGGACCTCATGCTCCGACGGGTCCTCTCCAGGGAGGGACTGCATAAGCTCTCTCCCATGTGGGAGGGCCCATTCAAGGTTGTTCATGTTTCCAGGCCTGGCTCCATGCGCTTGGAGACTCAAGAGGGAGTACCTATACAGAACGCGTGGAACATCCAGCACCTCCGGAGGTTTTACCCCTAGAAGGCCCAGAGCCTGTGAAGAAGGCAAATGCCTGTGAAGCTCATCTTTTTTGGAAAAGGCCTAGAGCCTGTGAAGAAGGCAAATGCCTGTGAAGCTCATCTTTTTGGGAAAGGCCCAGAACCTGTGAAGAAGGCAAATGCCTGTGAAGTTCATCTTTTTGGAAAAGGCCCGGAGCCTGTGAAGAAGGCGAACGCCTGTGAAGCTGACGCGTTCTGGAAAAGGCCCGGAGCCTGTGAAGAGGGCAAACTCCCGTGAAGCTTGCCTCCCAGAAGAAAGGCCTGGAGCCTGTGAAGAAGGCGAACGCCTGTGAAGCTCGCCGCCCGTGACATTCTCACGTAATAATGAGTTGGGGCTATACACGCCCCGGAGTCTCAGGAGTGCCGGCCTCAGGCCCTGGGGCTCCCTCCCACGCCCAGTGGCAGCACTTAGCTCCGCGCTGGTGAGAAGACGTCGAAGACTAGACTAGGTTCCGGACGCGGCTTTTTCATTTGCTTTCTGCAGTTGACTAGTTATTCCCATTTGGAGTTTTTATCAAACTATCGCCTTTTTGGTCCGTGGTTCTTGATCTTTTCACTCTCTGCCTCGATTTCTCTTGCGCGGGGACTCGTGAGGCGGAAGCCTCGGGAGCCCCCGCGAGCCTTTCTGCCCCTATCGCTCAAGTTTTCACGGCCCTGGTCCACAGCTGGAGCACCCCTCCTGACCATGCCTCGCGGGCAACACAACGCGAACACGGGGCCTGTATCGGTCGCCCCCGCGGCCACGGCTGGGATTCACTTACGAATGGGCGCACGGCAGAAGGGGACAGAATCAGGATAACAAAAGCAGTACAATAATTAACGGTGTTGACCTAAACGCGCCCCCACGGGGCCATACATTGTTCCCTTTTTACGCAGGAGAAAAGAAAGGAAAAGGACAGAAGTAGGTGAAGCACGACCCGTGCCGGCTCTCTTGGAAGGCCCGAGCCGCCTCCGGAGCTCAGGGGGACTCCCTCTCGCGCTTCACCGGGGCGTGGCGGCAAGCGGACCCGCTGCCACCCCCCAAGCAGGCGCGGCGGCGTGGGGGCTGGCCGCGGCCGCTGCTGGAAGAATCACCACCCGAAGAAGAGCTGGTGAAGCGTGAGGAGTCGCGGGCATCGCCAGCCGCCCGCGCGCTGCCCTCTCCGCCCACGCCGGGGCTGAGTCCTCGGCCGCGGTCGTCGTCTTCAGGGCAGCACCCCATGCGGCGGCCGTCTTCCCCGAACACCCTCACGTAGAGGGTGGCGTCGCCATCGTACTTGAAGTGCAGGGAGCACCGGTGGCGGAGACCACGCGCGCGAGCGAACGTCTGCCAGCCGCGGGCCAGGAACAGGTTCCCTGCAACCGAGACCTCCAGAGAAGCCCACGAAGCCCGGCTGCAGCAGCCATCTGCCTGGAGCCAGAGGCCACTCAGGGCGCCATCTGGGAGCTCACCCAGGAGGAAGAACGGGAGCTGAAGCCGGATGCCGGACGGCTCCTCCGCCCTCACCATGAACTCCGGCAGCGCTTCAGCGGAATGGAGGCGCGGCCTCGGAGGACGCGCGGTCGGGGCACGCCCTCCGACCATGGCCAGCCGCTCGTCGCCATGCTGAGAGCCTCCCCCACGACCGCGGGGGACCGCCGAGGAGGCCACGGGGTGCTTGCGAGGGCGACCTCGACCACGCTTAGGCGAAGGAGAGGAAGACTCGACCTGACGGCCCTTCCGCTTCTCCGCGGCCGAGAACTTCCTTGGTGGAGCCATGGAGAAGAAGGAGAGACAAGAAAGGATAGACTGGAAGGGCGCGCGCCGTTCCGTACTTATTGCCGGCGAAGGCCAACCGTTGGCCTCCACGATCACCGGTAATCATGACCAACTCTGCATGCAGGGACTTGTCGAATCCGGGCGGTTACCGAGGCATCGTGGGGAAGCAGTGCGCACACGTCCAATCAACCGCCACGCGTCGCCTGAGGCCGCAGGCTGTTAGGGCCCGCGACGCTTCGCACTTGCCCTTTCGCCTCTCTGCTTGGCCAAGTTCGGGCGCGCCGTGGGCCCGGGGGCTACTGTCGGCGTTCTGGGAACGAGGGTCCCCAGACTTGCCTGCCTGCGGCCTGCGGCGTGGCTCAAAGGAGGCTCAGGATGGCCCATCTTCATCAACACAAGATCAAGACCCTCGCGAGGGGCCAAGCCTCGCGGGGCGGACAACAAGGAGCTTCCTCAGGCACGGCCTCGTCAGGCTGGCTCATGAGGAGGCGGAGAGTTCAAGGCAGGGTACCTCGCGAGGTGCCCATGACGCAAGCCATGACGACCAAGGGCGCCAGTCGGGCACCCGGCCAGCAGCTGACGTCCTCCTTTCCTCTTTGGTGCAAAGGGAGAAAGCGCGGGCGAGAGCATCAAGCAAAGGCATCCGTTTCGGTGCAACAAGACCAAGATCAGCCCCAACGGCTGGAAGGGAGTCACCATGGAGCCCAAGCGGGCATCATCACCAGAGCCTTTGGCAGGCGAGGACCAACTTTAGTCAGGATAAGTGTACCCGCTGTTCCCCTTCAGAATGGCCAATTGTTGGCGCCCTTCCCGCTCAATATTTGGGAAGAGGCCAGGCCTTCGCCTATAAATAGGAGTAGCCACCCCTGTGGGAGAAGGATCGCCCCGGCATAAGACCGGAACCCTCACCAAGGAACCAGTAGCTAGAGCAACTGAACACCCCCTAGTAGTTCATCACACCCACCTAGAACAGACCCTCGCGAGGCTGTTCTTCCATGTATTGTTCCTCATCAGCCCAAGAGGCAATCCACCACGCCACAAACTAGAGTAGGGTATTACACCACGACAGTGGCCCGAACTAGTATAAATCATGTGTCTCTTGTGCTGTTCTGTTTAGTAGTTTAGGTCCCTGCGGTTCGGCGAGGTACGAGACGGTGGAGGGTTGGATCTCCGCGCGCACCCCAGTGTTCGAACCTCAAGGGTCTGCCGGAACCCGAAATTCGTCAGTCACCTTCCAGCGCCGTTTGAGGAGCATTCTAGCGGCTCAGGAGGCCAGGCATCACGCCATCCTGGTGGAGATGGCGACAGTTCTTCAGGAGCCACCTGGACCTATGGAGGCTCCTGAGGCTCGGGACCCTGGCAGCTCATGAGGAGCAGCTTCTCCAGCATGCATCTTCAGCTACTCCAACATTACTCCTGCTACGGTACCAGGTGACTCTTTCCAGTTCATTCAGTTGGGGGCGCCCCTCGGGCAGCATTTTCCCCAAGTAGCACGGGCATGTCCCCGCGACGTGTATCCTTTTGCATCATTAGCTTACTCTGTTAGGAGCGCCCCTCGGGCTGCATCATCCCCAGGCTGCTCGGGTCCGTCCCAGTGGCATGTATCGTTCTTGCATCTATCTAAGCTAACCTGCCTTGTTGCTTGAGTTATTTCATGATTATCACACGTTTACCTGTTGCCCCTCGCGGCCACCCGCGTTGCTGGCCGGCCTCCTGCTTGATGACCCACAAGTATAGGCGATCTATCGTAGTCCTTTCAATAAGTAAGAGCGTCGAACCCAACGAGGAGCAGAAGGAAATGATAAGCGGTTTTCAGCAAGGTATTCTCTACAAATACTGAAATAAGTGGTAACAGATAGTTTTGTGATAAGATAATTTGTAACGTGCAACAAGTACCAAAAGTAAATAAAGTGCAGCAAGGTGGCCCAATCCTTTTTGTAGCAAAGGACAAGCCTGGACAAACTCTTATATAAGGAAACGCGCTCCCGAGGACACATGGGAATATCGTCAAGCTAGTTTTCATCACGTTCATATCATTCACGTTCGGTACTTTGATAATTTGATATGTGGGTGGACCGGTGCTTGGGTGTTGTTCTTACTTGAACAAGCATCCCACTTATGATTAACCTCTATTGCAAGCATCCACAACTACAACAAAAGTATTAAGGTAAACCTAACCATTGCATGAAGCATATGGATCCAAATCAGCCCCTTACGAAGCAATGCATAAACTAGGGTTTAAGCTCATCACTCTAGCAACCCATCATCTACTTATTACTTCCCAATGCCTTCCTCTAGGCCCAAATAATGGTGAAGTGTTATGTAGTCGACATTCACATAACACCACTAGAGGCTAGACAACATACATCTCATCAAAATATCGAACAAATACCAAATTCACATGACTACTAATAGCAATACTTCTCACATGTCCTCAGGAACAAACGTAACTACTCACAAAGCATATTCATGTTCATAATCAGAGGGGTATTAATATGCATAAATGATCTAAACATATGATCTTCCACCAAATAAACAACTAGCATCAACTACAAGGAGTAATCAACACTACTAGCAACCTACTAGTACCAATCCCGGACTTGGAGACAAGAATTGGATACAAGAGATGAACTAGGGTTTTGAGAGGAGATGGTGTTGGTGAAGATGTTGATGGAGATTGCCCTCTCCCGACGAGAGGAACATTGGTGATGACGATGGCGATGATTTCCCCCTCCCGGAGGGAAGTGTCCCCGGCAGAATAGCTCTGCCGGAGCCCTAGATTGGTTCCGCCAAGGTTCCGCCTCGTGGCGGCGGAGTTTCGTCCCGAAAGGTTGCTTATGATTTTTTCCTCGACGAAAGACCTCATATAGCAGAAGATGGCCATCGAGAGAGCGATGGGGGCCCTGAGGCGGCATACAGGGGGTAGGCGCGCCCCACCCTCGTGGCCAGGTGGGGCCCCCTCTGACGTACTTCTTCCGCTCAATATTTTTTATTATTTCCAAAAATGACTTCCGTGGAGTTTCGGGACTTTTGGAGTTGTGCAGAATAGGTCTCTAATATTTGCTCCTTTTCCAGCCCAAAATTCCAGCTGCCGGCATTCTCCCTCCTTATGTAAACCTTGTAAAATAAGAGAGAATAGGCATAAGTATTGTGACATAATGTGTAATAACAGCCCATAATGCAATAAATATCGATATAAAAGCATGATGGAAAATGGACGTATCAACTCCCCCAAGCTTAGGCCTCGCTTGTCCTCAAGCGGAAGCCGATAACGATAAATATGTCCCCATGTTTAGAGGTAGATGTGTCGATAAAAATAAAATACGGACATGAAGGCATCATGATTATTCTCATAACAGCAACATATATAGATATTGTCATATGATTTCTTATGCTCAAGTAATAATCCATTCACAATGCAAAAGTACGAACCATAAAATTTATTGAGAACTAACAAACTAAGTCATTGAAGCAATTGCAATTTATCATAACATCAGAAAGAGTCTATTCAGAGCTTAATAGCAAGTCCACATACTCAACTATCATTTAGTTTTTCATAATTGCTAACACTCAGGCAATACTTGTGGTTACGGAGTTTTAATCGGACATAGAGAAAGATAGGGGCTTATAATTTCGCCTCCCAACCTTTTACCTCAAGGGTAATGTCAACAATAATAACTCATGCTCCCCTACATCCAATTAGATATATCTATCAGGATCTTTCCAACATACTGTGCTTGCCAAAGGATAAAATGTAAAAAGGAAAGGTGAAGATCACCATGACTCTTGCATAAGGTAGATGATAATAATAAAAAATAGGCCCTTCGCAGAGGGAAGCAGAGGTTTCCATGCGCTTTTATGGTTGGATGCATAAAATCTTAATGCGAAAGAACGTCACTTTATATTGCCCCTTGTGATATGAAACTTTATTATGCAGTCCGTCGCTTTTATTTCTTCCACATCACAAGATCGTATAAAGCTTATTTTCTCCCACACTAATAAGTCATACAAATTTAGAGAGCAATTTTTATTGCTTGCACCGATGACAACTTACTTGAAGGATCTTACTCAATCCATAGGTAGGTATAGTGGACTCTCATGACAAAACTGGTTTAAGGGTTTTTGGAAGCACAAGTAGTATCTCTACTTGGTGCTGAGAATTTGGCTAGCATGAGGTGGAAAGGCAAGCTCAACATGTTGGATGATCCATGACAATATACTTTATCTCAGATATAAGAAAACATAACCCATTACATTGTCCTCCTTGTCCAACATCAACTCTTTAGCATGTCATATTTTAATGAGTGCTCCCAATCATAAAAGATGTCAATAATAGTATATTTATATGTGAAACCTCTCTTTCCTTGTTACTTCCTATTAATTGCAATGATGACCAAAGCTATGTCTGCCAACTCCCAAAAACTTTTAATCATCATACTCTTTCTATGTGAAGTCATTACTCTCAATAAGATCAATATGAACTCTTTGTTTCTTTTTATTCTTTCTCTTTCTTTTATTCACTCAAGATCATGGCAAAATAATCAAGCCCTTGACTCAACACTAATCTTTATTATATAGCTCACGGACTCGATTACATAGAGAGATCATAAAGCAAAAACTCAAAACTAGATCATGCCATAGACTTTATTCTACTAGATCAAGATACTACTAATAGGACCGAACTAAGAAAAACGATAAAGATAAGAGTGTGATTGTGATACGATACCGGGGCACCTCCCCCAAGCTTGGCAGTTGCCAAGGGGAGTGCCCATACCCATGTGATTATATCACTACTAGGAAAAGGCCTACTAGTGGCGCACCTGTTTTGCCTACTAATGGCGCACTACAGGTGCGCCACTAGCACCACGCCATTAGAATTTTTTACTAATGGCGCACCATGCAGTGCGCCATTAGTATAGCCCATGGTGCGCCATTAGTATGCCTCCCAAGGGGCCATATTTACCCATGTGATTTGGCATACTAATGGCGCACTAGTGGATGATGCGCCATTAGAGTCCTTTTTGCAGTGCGCCATTAGTGTGTTGAGTGGTGCACCACTAGTATGAATATTAGGGATTATTTATTTTTCTTTTTTGATATTTGCACAGGTTACAAAACATATTACTGCACATAATATAGAGAGCACAACATATAAACAGCAAATTTATCGAATACAATAGAAGATTAGTCTCCGAATACAATTCATCATATTAGTCTCCGAATTTAAAATACCGAACAAAGTTAGAACATTACAAGTCTCGAAACCGCGAGTAGCGAGTTTGTCTTCACATTACAAGTCGATATCGATCATCTAAACTACCATCACATAGAAGAGAGCTGCGGTCATCACGATGAGCATAATCGCGATGAAACTGGTCTTCATCCGGTTCCTCCAACGCTCCCTCCTCTCTCCCGCTAGATAGCGCACGTATCTAACTTCCGCCTCCGCCCTAGTGGTGTACCCTTTGTAAATGTTACAGTTGAAACGGTGAACCTGTCTCCGACACTCCTCGCAGTCGTCGTAGACTCCGGGAACCTTACCCTTGTACACGACATACGACGGCATCTCTATGCACTAGCCAAACAAAACGTTAGTAACAATTCACAGACAATACATAAGCAATATATAAGTATGCAACAAAAGGATCGGAAGAGAAAAGCAAGACATTAATAGCATCGATTACATATAAGTTGAACGACTGTCCAAACCAAAGAGACATACAAGTTCATTAAAGTTTAATATTACAACATGAGCCAATCGACATTTCAGAACTACATAGCATCACTACTTTCGACTCGACTCATGGACCAGAGCGTGGATGAAGCCGCCGTCTTTCGTGATGGTCATGAAATCGCGGCATTGTCGACTGCATTTGTAGCGTTGTTTACGTCTCCTTTGTTGGACGGTTGATATCTGAGGTAGAACTGCCCCGAGGTACGAAGGACATCTTGATGGATGATTTCTGCAAACTCCAACTGGATGCGAAAGAATTCTTGTCTGATGTCCGCGTCCTGGATTGCCAACAAGCGTGCGGCCCAATCTTTGAGACTATTTGGTAGGAGAAGGTGATTATGGTCCCGTACGATCGCCCGCATGTGATGGAGGGCGTAGTAGGCATCCTTCTGACCGCCAGGTGGCTGCTTGACGCAGGGGAACATCTTATTATGGGTGAATATGTGCTTGCCGTACTTACGAATTGGCCTGCTGAAGGTGCCTCCAGATTGGGCGTAGCCGGGGAGAACATCATCAAGAACTTTCTTGATATTTGTGTAGTCTTTCTTCGACTGACGGTCCGAGTCGAAATACGTGGCCATGGAATATTTTGGGCTTAAGAGGATGAGTGTGCAATGTGTGTCACTGCACAAAACACGGAATGTTACAAAAAAAAGAACGATCGAAATCTAAGAAATCATATGTTACGGGGCGGTGAGGGGATGATTTACTTGGGAAAGTAAGGCACGAGGAAGTTATCCTTATCTGGGTTTGCCAGAATGACGCCTTCGAGGTATGAACTCGCGACTTGCCGGTCCCTAGCGCTGCCCAAGATGTTGGCACGCATGTAGAAGGGGTCGACTATCACGATGTCCGAGGTCTTTTCTCTAATGATCCGCATCTCCATACTCAGCGAAAATAGTCGAACGAAGGTGTAGTGCAGCGGATGAAGGTTAAACATAGCGAAGATGTCATCAAACCGTAGGACGATCGTACCCCTGATGGCGTTATCCACAAAGCCCTTGCCCTCTGGCACCTTGGCCACGAAAACCGGGTATGCCATATCATTCTCGGTGAGACGCCGCTTCTCCAAAGAAAGAACATTGTCATGCAGACTCCGCATAGCACCGGTTGCAGCATTGAGCAGATTAGTAGGTAGCATCGGCCTACCCGCCACATGCACCCTCCTCGAGATATCCTTAGGTGAAGGTGGACTGTCCTGAGCACGGATCGTACTCGGTGCCGGCTGGCTCGCACCCTTGTTATCTTTCTTTTCTGTCCCTTCTTCTTCTGCTGTATTGGGATCGAGTTCTGCTCACAGACCGCCTTCTTGAGTGTGTTGGGGCTGATAATATTTCGCACCTCGGCTATCTAAGGCTCGGTGAAGGCGGCAGTTGGAGGCGTCTCCTGAGAACTGAATGCCAGACGACGCCTGTTGCAATTGGGTTTCTCCGTGGTACCAGCAAGATCGCGATCGTCTTTTGTAGGGTTGGGTTCTTGAGAGGGAGGCCCCAAGAATTCGTCATTGTACCCATGTTTGGCAAAGTACTTATCAACGTTGGTAAATGTACCGTCGTTGTTGTCATTGTCGACCGGATCCTGTGCCATATGCATGTTCGGATCATGTGCCATAGGGATGTCCGGCATGTCCGGTAGTGTTGCGGCGGTCTTGCCATGGCTTGGGGCCGGCACGACTGGCGGTGTTGTCTTTGGCGTGGTGTCCCCCGCCCCCAAACTTATCTGGCTCTTCAGCCAAAGCAGGGGCCAGCTTACGCAGGCGTTGAGGGTCATCACATCATCTTCGTCGGCCCCAGCGGGTCGAATCGGAGGTAACAACTCGTCGCAGCCTGGCAGCACCCGAACCAGTTGAACCCTATACACGGTGGGTGGCATCGGATTACCGTGGAACATGGGGTTGCCCAGTTGAACGATTCTGCCCTTGGCGACATCGACTAACTCGTCGTTCATGAAGTGAAGGAGAGTGCACGGAACATCGGCGGTGCCCTGCGAAAACATGTAGGGCGTCAGGGATGCCCAGTCAAAGGCAAGGAGATGAAGTCCTCGGCCGAGAGGCTTAATTAGTTACAGTGATGGCGTCAAGCTCGGCTAATGTCAAGGCACCGCCAATGGCGGGCGTGCAATTGACGGAGGGGCCACTTGCTGCCGAGGTGCCGGTCGGCGTACACCCGGGTGCAGTAAGCTCCAATGTCCGTGCCGGCGTCGGAGACACCAATACCGCCTCTGTCGGAGACACCAATGGCGCCGCTTGCGCGTTGTGCGAGTTGCTGGCCGTGAATCTGGGAACCCGGGGCGGCCCCTGTTGGCCGCCCGCAATCCATGTCGTCAGCCCATGAATCAAGGTAGGCACAATGGCGGTGAGCGTCGATCCCAGTTGTTGTTGCACTTGCTCTTGGACAATCTCCGGAATCTGCGCCACTTGTGCCTTGAGTTCTTGAACCTCGCGTGACTGGCTTTCCGAGCTAGTCTTTCTCTCCTTTCGCCCACCAGCGTTATAGTATGACGACCATTTTATGGGCAAGCCTTTGCCGGCCACACGACCAGCTAACGACGGCTTACTGAGCTTATCCTTGTTTTTCATTACGTTCAACGCCCTATTTAGAGTGTTGTCCCAAGGGGTGCTCTGAGCCGACCCCGCGCTACTGCTTTCAGTCTCCTGCAGAAGGAATGTGAACCATTTAGAAATTTGGCTTCATTAATTAGAATGCAACCATATGGAGCTAATTACGCGGGGGTGTATTCCTTACCAGAACAAGCTCAAGCGCCCTGGTCTTCGGATCTGTGGTAAGCTCCTTTATTACTGGGTCCTCCTTGTACCGGGCCCTGACATAGTTCCTGGTCTGCTTGTCACGGTATTTCTCGAAGCGGGGCGGTAGGGCTTGCTCGGCACGCTCCACATCCTCCTTGTCCCATATAGTCTCCGCCACTCTGTAACCGCCAGGACCGAGTTTGTATTCCCCTAAGTTCAACTCCCGCATTTCTTTCCCACACTGACTTGATTCGGAGGTTGCGCTGCTCTCGCACTTGATCTTGAACTCCTTGTAGTCATCTTCACTGATCGAAGGATTTTTCGCCTTGATCTTCTCATGACTATCACCTTTGTCAATCATTCTCTTCACCGTGCTTCTCCAAGTAGACAAGGTCGTGCTCATCCTTGTGAGGGCGGCACTGTTCACTTTATTCCCTGAGAGGCGTGTGTTTTCAAAGTCGGCGGGGAACTTGTATCGTTCGTGCAGCTTCGTGAAGAGGAGGTTGCGCAAGTTCCCTCGGTCCTTATGCCTTAGATTCTTGGTGTTGATCGAGACGGTGCTCCGGAGAATGCACCCGAGCTGAACCGAGTACCCCTTGACTATTTCTTTGGGCGCCGTTGGATGCTCGTCGGAGTTCACTTCAGTAAATTCGTCCTTGATGGTGCCGAGAACGTTCTGGCACCGGTCCTTCCGTTGCCTCTTCGGTTGGTTGCCATCTGTGCGTGCGCTGCCATCATTAGTGGTGGCATCCTCGGCGGCACCATCAGTGATGTCATCCCCGACGCCACTAGGGGTTGTGTAGTCAGGATCGGTGTCTTCCATGGCGTCCTCATAGCGGTGAGGTTCTTCCTCCATCTCCTGGGACAGCTCCTAGAATTGCTTGCTCGAACCGCTGGCCTCATCGTTGTGGGCCATGTTTCGCTCTAAATAGGAAAAAAGTTTGGTCAAAAAGTTGGTTATTGTCAAGGAACAAGATCATGGTCTCATCATTTAGGGTTTGTCGACACCGAGGCATCCTAAAAGCTAAGCTTTTATCATTTAGGGTTTGTCGACGCCGAGGCACCGTAAAAGC
Organism: Aegilops bicornis; assembly: GCA_021605145.1. Taxonomy (NCBI): domain Eukaryota; kingdom Viridiplantae; phylum Streptophyta; class Magnoliopsida; order Poales; family Poaceae; genus Aegilops; species Aegilops bicornis. Next base: position 347,624,882 of record CM038670.1, read on the forward strand.
CTAAGCTTTCATCATTTAGGTTTTTATCGACACCGAGGCACCCTAAAAGCCAAGGTTTTATAATTTAGGGTTTGTCGACGCTGATGCACCCTATATGCTAAGTTAAGTTTTCATCATTTAGGGTTTATCGATGCCGAGGCACCCTAGCTAGGTTGACTGATATATATGGGTATCTTCTAATAATATATACCCTATCAAGAAAAGGGAAGGAGAATTCTAAGTTGGGCCTAATCAATTGGCTCTATTGCCAAGCTATGGTTTAATGCAGCAAGAATAAAGGGGCAGTTGATCCTACTTAATTAAGTACTAAGATACCCCGGGCCATGCATTAGTCGCAAGCACCCTATATGTCCTATTTTTAGCAAAGTCATGCTAAAATTCACGGAAAATTTCAGCATGACCTTTGCTGAAAATAGGACATATGGAGTACCCGAATTTGCCGGAACGGAAGTTAATCGACATTCCGGCAAACTCAAGGGCCTCTCGGGTACTGCAAAATCATTATCCCAGCGTAATGAAGTCGCCAATGGGTCATTTCAGAAGATCACAATGAGACTACCCTTGACAATTATCTTGAACCCAACTCAAGACTTTTGTCATGGGATTCCACAAGCCCACATTGGTAACAATTGTACTTCAAACATGCCGTTACCGGCCAACAACAACTCGAACGGAGTTAGCGAGAGAAGAAAAAGCACTATAGACATTCATCTAAAAGCAGTGCAGAATCGTAAGCAAGATAGCAGGTGAAGCAACTACATCATACATTAGCAGCAGTTCATAGCAAAACTAGATGAATGTTTGGCCTCTTGATAAAAAACCATACATCAATGAAAGATCACATACATCATACAGGATACTGCAGCAATTGATCGGCAGACATGTTGATGACTTCTAATTTAACAAAGTATCCTATTATTTTACCCTAATGAGACTAACCAACTGTTGAGGAGTTTGGCATATCTTCATTTTGCACCACAAATATAGCACCACAAATATACTTTTGCTTGCAAGGCTACATGTCTGAATTTTGACTGCATTCCAACACCAATCTAAATTTTTGTTCTTGCATTCTATGGTGCATCTGAATTTGACAGAGTTATAAATGGCGTTGAGCAACAATTTAATGTACATTTACATGTTTTGTCATACTACACAACACAACTGCACAAACTTCCGCTGATCATCCTCTATTACGAGCAAGCTCTGACATAAAAAATTCAATTATACACAAAAAATTCCTCCAAACACACGTAAATTCTTGCCTCACCAGAGGAACACGGGTGAGCAGAAAGATTAGGGCCTAACACCGGTGTTTAACAAGTATTGTTGATGATGTGCTTGATAGACACCAAGCAACACATCTCCCAAAAGAACCAAGACTGAACATGAAAATTTGAATGTAAAGTGGCCTGCTCATTAGTATTAGAGCTATGCAACCACCTCAAAGACATAATTAAAATGGTAGTAGGTCACTCTACCCAAAGGAGATTAATACACTATCTATCTAAGACAGGGAAATGAGGAATGAACTACAGTGGGTTTTGCCCTACAATAATCTTGCAACACAAACAAATGAAAGGTATTTTATCCTAAGCAGAACCCACAAATTATCAAGGTTGAATGGAACTCATATTTGTACTCACTTGGATGAAACTTTTGTCACACTTAATGTGCCAATTACTATTATATCCAAAGCAATACAGCAGTAAACCCTGATGAATAGCTCAAAGAAACTCGACCCAAACGATGGCTCACCGTCGGCAGCCGGTGCAGAGGGGCGCGGCGGCGGCTTCCTGTTGTCCCCGTTGCGGCAGAGGGCAGAGGGGCAGACGGTGCAGAGGGCCATGGAGGATGGCTGGGCTGCGGCGGGAGTGGGTACCGGCGGCGGCGAGTATAGGGACGGCGGTGGCGAGGTACGGGACGGTGGCGGCGAGGTCGGCGGCGGCGCTGGAACCCTAGCGCGCGGCCCTGCTCGAGGTAAGCCCAAGAAGTCAGACCAAGGGCACGCGGCAGGCACTAGCCACGGAGAAGTGAGGGGCGCAAGGGAGGGGAGGCAGGGGGCTTACTGGGGAGGGCTGGGAACGGCGTGGGGTCGCTGGCGATCTCCGCGGCCGAAAGAGGAAGAAGGGGTCTGGGATGACGCTTCGGGGCTCTTCCGGCCGCATGAACCGTCGGGGAGGACGAGGGAGACACGGTGGTGCTTCTGGGATCAGCGGCAGAGCGAGGGGAGCACGATGGCGCGGCTATGGCGTCGGGGGACGACGACCGGGCGGTGGAAGGAGGGGGCGTGAGGGTGTGGCGAGGGGGGGAAGTGGACCTGGCGAGGGAGGAACGAAGGGATCGGGCGAATTAGCTAGGGGGGAGATTACTAATGGCGCACCCCCTGGCGGTGCGCCATTAGTATGTTTTCTTATAGCAATGGCGCACCCCCGAGCGGTGCGCCATAAGTAATCTTTTTTTTTGATAGCAATGGCGCACCACCCAGCGGTGCGCCATAAGTAACTTTTTTTGCATAGCAATGGCGCACTGACCAAATGATTGTGCCATAAGTAATTTTTGTTGCATCTAATAATTTTTAGAAAATGAATATGAATATGAAACAGTAATAAATTTTTATAAAAACAGTAATAATTTTTAAAAAATATCATCAAATTTGTTATTTGAAAATATTTATGAATATGAAAAATATCATCAAATTTGTTATTTGAAAATATCATCAAATTTGTTATTTGAAAATATAATCAATTTTTTTTTGGGTTTATTAGTTGCATTCGTTTGTGACGGTGGAGCTGGGGTGGGTGTGGGGGGTCGTCGGCGGCGGTGGAGCGGGGCAGGTGCGGGGTGTCGTCGGCGGTGGAGCGGGGAGGTGTGGGGGTCCTCGGTGGCGGTGGAGCGGGGGAGGGTGTGGTGGGTCGTCGGGGCGGTGGAGCGGGGAGCGTGCGGGGGGTTCATCGGCGGCGGTGGAGCAGGGGAGGGTGCGGGGGGTGCTAGGCGGCGAGGGGGATCTGGCGAGGGGGATAGCGATCGAGATGGAGGGGGATCGAGATCGAGTGTCCTCATGAATATTCAATATTTTTTCATATTGAATATGAAAAAATATCATCAAATTTGAAAAAATATTCATGAATTCAAAAAGTGCCCATAAAATATAAAAAAATTCATGAGTTCAAAAAGTGCCCATGAAATACAATCGAGAAATGAAGGCTACAATTTAAATACAATCGATCTTAGCTAGCTATCTGTTCACAATCTTCTTGCCCTTCTTTTTCGCAAATGGAGTTCTTCAGTGGAACGGACGTCCTTTAGGTAGGGTGGTCCTGCTTCTTCTTGTGGTGTATGCTGCTACTTCATCGTCGTTGTCATGTTCCATCTTCGGGTCGCCGTACTTGTCGAAGTCTTGCTCATTGGCGACTCCATCCATTCTGATGATCTTCCTTTTGCCTCTCCTCACGACAACACGACTGGGCTTTGGTGGTCGGTAATGAACAAGCATTGGTCCACTTGCGAAGCCAGTACCCATGGCTCATTTTCGCGGTGACGTTTACTCGCAGTCCTGGATTTGGCTTCGGGTATAACCATGGTGGTGAAATACCGGTCTTCTTTTATGACGCTCTTGGCCCATCTGACACCGAACATCGGGACCTTCTCTCCAGCGTAGCTCAGCTCCCAGATCTCCTCGATCCTTCCGTACTATTTGTCCTTGTCGTTACCGGTGTAGAATTCCATCATTACCCCGGAGTTGTGATAACCATCGCTCTTCATGTCCTTGTCCTCGGTGTAGAATGTGTAGTCGTTGATATCGTACGCCTCATAGGTCATCAGGTTGCGCTCGGCGCCCTGTGACAAGGCGAATATGAGTTGTTCTTCTGCGGAAGAATCCTCATGTAAAGGGTACGAAGCTTACGCTTGAACCAACGCGTGAAACATGAGTTGTGCACTTTGATTATATCTCCGTTCGTCCTCTGTTGGCCTCGGTCATTGTACGTCTTCTCAATAAAGGTTTTGTGCTCTACCACCCAAGGATCGACCACGTCTATGTGTTGTAGCGCGACTAGGTTTGCTCTTTCAAAGTCGGCGAGTCAACCCTCGAAGTCGACATGCATTTCGCGGCGACCCTCATGGTGACCCCATCCAGCGAGCCTACCGAGGTGCCTATTGACGGGCAGACCAACAGGGTTCTCGATGCCTAGATAATTCGTTCGGTAGGAGATGCACTCTTCGGTCAGAAAGCCCCTGGCTATGCTTCCCTCTGGACGTGACATGTTGCGAATGTATCCTTTGATGACACCATTCATCCTTTCGAACGGCATCATGATGTGCAAGAATGTCGGCCCGAGTTGGATGATATCCTCCACGATATGGACCAGCAGATGCACCATAACGTCGAAGAATGCAGGAGGGAAGTACATCTCAAGCTCGCATAGTATCACCACGATCTCTTCCTGTAGCCTTCTGAGTTGCCTCACGCCAACCGACTTCCGAGAGATGACGTCGAAAAAGTTGCATAGGACAAATAGTGTTTCACGGACCTGCGCGTCCATGATCCCACGGATTACTGGCGGAAGTATCTGCGTCATCGGCCGCGTGGCGATCGTGAGACTTCATCCCGCTGAACTTCGCCCACTGGGTCTAGGTATCTGCTTATCTTCCCCGCGTAACCGTAAGGAAGTTTTACTCCTACGAGGCAGGTGAAAACCTGCTCGATCTCCTCCTAACTTAGAGTGAAGCACGCGGGAGGGTAGTCATTTCCGGTCTTCTTGACCTTTTTGCCTTTGCGACGACTTTCCGTGTCCTGCTTCGCCTCATCATCATCATCATTAGCGTGAAGCTCCTCCCTGATGCCCATTGATTTCAAGTCTGCCCTCGCTTTCGGCCCATCTTTGGACCTCTCTGGCATGTTGAGCAGGGTACCAAGCAGACTCTCGCACACGTTCTTCGTGATATGCATGACATCAAGGCTGTGAGGCATACGGTGGATCTTCCAGTACGGCAAGTCCCAGAAAACAGACCTCATTTTCCATACCTTCAGCAGCGGCTCTGGCGCCTTTCGCTTCTTTCCCGGCTCTGGCGCCTTTTGCTTCTTTCTCGGCAGTGGGCAATCTTTCCATTTTTTCAACAGCTCGTCTATTTCCTTGCCGCTCCTCGTACGCGGGGGTCTTCAGGGTTCGGTTTCACCATCGAACAGATCCTTGCGTTTTCTCCATGGGTCATCATCGCGAAGCCACCTTTGATGTCCCATGAACACGGTTTTCGAAGACCCGGGATCTCTATCTAGCTGGCAATACGTTGTGTCATCCATGCACCTGACGCATCCAGAAAATCCGTGGACCACCTGTCCCGCGAGATATCCGTAAGCGAGATAGTCGTGCACCGTCGTGAGCAGTGCGGCTCTCATAGGGAAATATTCTTTCTCTGCGGCGTCCCACGTATTGGCTGGTGTTTTCCACAGCGTGTCTAGCTCCTCTTTCAGCAGCCCTAGATACAGATTGATGTTGTTCCATGGTTGTTTCGGCCCTTCAATTAGCATACTCATGTGAATGTACTTCCTCTTCATGCACAAACTGTGGGGGAAGGTTGTACATCCACACAAACACAGGCCAGGTGCTATGTGTGCTTCTCTGGCTGCCAAACAGATTGACTCCATCGGTGCTCACGCCCAGCATGATGTTCCTTGGATCGTCCCCAAATTCTGGGTGTTCGAAGTTCAACGCTTGCCACTGGCTCGCATCCTTAGGGTGACTCAGCATCTTGTCTTTTTTATTTATCTCCAGATCATTTCCGTCATCTTCTCGCTTCTTCTCCTCCCTATCCGCGTGCCAACGCAGGAGCTTTGCTAACTTAGGGTCCGCGAAATACCGCTGCAGACGAGGAGTGATCGGAAAGTACCACACCACTTTTCGAGGAGCTTTCTTCCTCTTCTTGTATCGAGTGAGGCCGCACACCAGACATATGGTAGGCTCTGCGTGCTCGTCCCGATAAATGATGCAATTGTTCATGCACACATGGTATTTCACGTGCGGTAAATCCAGAGGACACACAATTTTCTTCGCCTCCTCGAAACTGGTCAGGCACTTGTTCCCCTTGGGAAGACGTTCGTGCCAGAATGACATGTTCTCGTCGAAGCATGCGTTGGTCATTTTGTGTTTTACCTTCATCTCCAGAGACATGAGCATTACTTTTAGGCGGGTATCCTCGGGCCTACATCCTTCATACAATGGAGTAACCGCATCTATCTCCAGTTGATCCAGCTTGGCTTTCTCTTGGGCGACAGCTCTTGTGTTATCCGTCTGCTTGAGAAGCAGCTCTTGAATATGAGGGTCCTGCACCCAGCCCATCGATGGTCCATCATCGTCTGCTCCGGCATATTCATCTGCATGATCATGCCCTTCGTCTTGATCTTCCTCATCATCATGTCCTGCATCTTCTACATGATGACTGTGTACAAAGATCACCGTCGTGATCATGTCACGGAGATTCTTCATCTTCTCGCCCGCCCGAGCCGCGGTGGTTGTCTTGCTGCCCTTCCTCATTTCTTGCCAGGCCCCCATGGACGACTTCATAGTCATCTTCATCACCTTGCCACCGATAGCCATCCATGAAACCACGCAAGAGCAGGTGGTCCCGCACCTGCCCGGAATCCGGGTCCGCAATAAGGCTCTTTAGCTTGCATCTTCGACACGGACATCTTATCTCCATCTCATTCTTTTGAAGCATCTCGGCCTTCACGGAGCTCAAAAACCTATTCACGATGCCTTCGGTCATCGTGCGGACCATGGTCGCCTGCGGGGTAGAGCAAAAACGATATTTTAGAACCAAGAAAAAATTCGGCATGACTTTCCCTAAAAATAGGACCAAAAAGAATGCATAGTGCCAAAATTCTCGCCGAAACAGAAATGAATCAACATTCCGGCAAAATATTGGCAACTATCGCATTTCAAATACCGTACTGCAAACACAAACATATATGCAACACCACAAACATACATAGATCTAGCAAGGCCATAAAAAGTGCATGTGCACGTTGTTGGAGGGAGAGAAAAAGTAGATCTACAACATAAAGATATACCTATCAAAAAAGGTAATTTAACCACTTAATTTGGATGAATCTATGGTGCAAATGAGGTGAGGAGGAGGAGGCAGCCGAGACAAGCTTGGAGGAGGAGGTGGAGAGAATGAAGTGGGGAAAGTGAGTGTGTAGGTGTGGCTGTCCAAAATATCTAGATGGTCCCGAGGTTACTAATGGCGCACCACCCACAAATGCGCCATTAGTAACCCTGATTACTAATGGCGCACCGACTTGTGGTGCGCCATTAGTAGTTTTGCAAAAAAAATATAGTAGTGGCGCCTTTGTGCAGTGCGCCATTAGTATTTTGGAAAAAAAATTGTTACTCGTGGCGCACCATGGGTGCAGTGCGCCATTAGTGTCTATCACACTAATGGCGCACCAACACCTGGGGCGCCACTGCTATATAGTAGTGGCGCACCACATGTGTGGTGCGCCATTAGTGGCCATATCATCTATAGCCCTTTTCCTAGTAGTGTATATCCTTCTTTGTCGGTGGAGAGGATGGTGGTGATGTTGACTTAGTTGATGGCATAGACTTCTCCCTTAATTTGCGCTTGAGGACAGAATTTTGGTCCCTCAAATCATCAATCTCCCACTCCAGGGTTAATATCTTTTTGCATAGGTCCTGCTTATTTTCCTGCAAGAGACGAAAAGGGATAAACTCGATCTTTGGTTTGTTTGCCCTATCAGGTAGACTTGACATTTTGAACTCCACATGCATGTCCCCAGGTTGAGGTAATGGGGCTTCATCTTCATCTGAGCTCGTCTCCTCCTTCCCCCTGGGTTCATAGTCCTCTTCTTCCTCCGTAGTCCAGCCATCGTGCTCCACATCTCCATAGACCTTAGGATTTGCTAGGTAATCATCCACATAGCTTTCTCCTTCCGAATCCTGGGATGACATGTTGATCTAATCTGCAGCAGGACAGCTCGAAACGAAAACAGAGGATAATTGCGTGATACAGGAGTCAAAAGCTTCGGGAGAATATATAATGAATTTTTACCGACCAAAATACATATCATGCAAGAAAACGGAGTCCGGAAGGCACACGAGGTGCCCACGAGGTAGGGGGGCGCGCCCTCCACCCTCGTGGGGCCCTCGTGTCCTTCCCGGACTGCTACTTATTTTTCTATTTTTCTAAATATTCCAAAACGGAGAAATATTGCTTTAAAACTGTTTTGGAGTCGGTTTACTTACCGTACCACATACCTATTCCTTTTGGAGTGCAAACGTTAGGAAGGTGTCCCTTATGTATTCCTCCGGGGTTATGGTTTCAATAACATTGGTTTCGACATTTATAGGATTACCTGAGATATAAGGTTTAATTCTTTGACCGTTCACCACCTTCGGATTTGTGCCTTCGAAGTTGTTGATTTTTATGGCACTGGAACGATAGACCTCCTCGATAACGTAGGGGCCTTCCCATTTAGGGAGAAGTTTTCCTGCAAAAAATCTTAAACGAGAGTTGTATAGCAATACATAATCACCTACATTAAACTCGCGCTTTTGTATCCTTTTATCATGCCATCTTTTAACTTTTTCTTTATACAACTTGGCATTTTCATAAGCTTGGGTTCTCCATTCATCAAGTGAGCTAATATCAAATAACCTCTTCTCACCGGCAAGTTTGAAATCATAATTGAGCACTTTAATAGCCCAATATGCCTTATGTTCTAGTTCGAGAGGTAAGTGACAGGCTTTTCCATAAACCATTTTATACGGAGACATACCCATAGGATTTTTATATGCAGTTCTATAGGCCCATAATGCATCATCAAGTTTCTTGGACCAATTCTTTCTAGACCTATTGACAGTCTTTTGCAAAATTAATTTGAGCTCTCTATTACTCAATTCTACTTAACCACTAGACTGTGGGTGATAAGGAGATGCAATTCTATGATTAACATCATACTTAGCAAGCATTTTACGGAAAGCACCATGAATAAAATGTGAACCACCATCAGCCATTAAATATCTAGGGACTCCAAACCTCGGAAAAATAACTTCTTTAAGCATTTTAATAGAAGTGTTATGATCAGCACTACTAGTTGGAATAGCTTCTACCCACTTAGTAACGTAATCAACATCAACTAAAATATGTGTATATCCATTAGAGGCAGGAAAAGGTCCCATATAATCAAAGCCCCAAACATCAAATGGTTCAATAACAAGTGAATAATTCATAGGCATTTCTTGACGACTACTAATATTACCAATTCTTTGACAATCATCACAAGACAAGACAAACTTACGGGCATCCTTGAAGAGAGTAGGCCAATAAAAACCGGATTGCAATACCTTATGTGCAGTTCTATCTCCCGCGTGGTGTCCTCCATAAGCTTCGGAATGACACTTGCGTAGGATCCATTCCTACTCATGCTCAGTACACAACGCCTAATAACACCATCTACTCCTTCTTTATAAAGATGTGGGTCATCCCAAAAGTAATGTCTCAAATCATAGAAAATCTTTTTTCTTTTGCTGGTATGTGAAACTAGGTGGTATGAATTTAGCAACGATGTAACTAGCATAATCAGCATACCATGAAGTACTACGAGAAGTATTTATGACATTTAATTGCTCATCAGGAAAGCTATAATCAATAGGTACTGGGTCATCAAGGACATTTTCTAACCTAGACAAGTTGTCTGCAATGGGGTTCTCAGCTCCCTTTCTATCAACAATATGCAAATCAAATTCTTGTAGCAGGAGAACCCATCTAATAAGTCTAGGTTTAGCATCTTTCTTCTCCATAAGGTATTTAATAGCATCATGATTAGTGTGAATAGTTACTTTAGAATCAACAATATAAGGTCTGAACTTATCACAAGCAAATACAACTGCTAACAGTTCTTTTTCTGTAGTAGCATAATTTCTTTGAGCATTGTCTAGAGTCTTACTAGCATAATGGATAACATTTAATTTCTTATCACCTCTTTGCCCTAGAACAGCACCTACAGCATAATCACTAGCATCACACATAATTTCAAAGGGTAAATTCCAATCAGGTGGCTGAACAATGGGTGCTGAGATCAATGCTTTCTTAAGTATTTCAAATGCTTCTACACAATCATCATCAAAGACAAATGGTATATCTTTTTGTAATAAATTAGTCAGAGGTCGAGAAATTTTTGAGAAGTCCTTAATGAACCTCGTATAAAATCCAGCGTGACAAAGGAAACTTCTTATACCTTTGATGTCCTTGGGACATGGCATCTTTTCAATAGCATCAACCTTGGCTTTATCAACTTCAATACCTCTTTCAGAAACTTTATGCCCCAAGACAATACCTTCATTAACCATAAAGTGGCACTTTTCGCAATTCAATACAATATTAGTTTCTTCACATCTCTGCAAAACTCGATCAAGGTTGCTCAAGCAATCATCAAAAGAGGATCCATAGACAGAAAAGTCATCCATAAAAACCTCACAAATCTTTTCACAGAAGTCAGAGAATATAGCCATCATGCATCTTTGAAAGGTAGCAGGTGCATTACATAAACCAAAAGGCATACGTATATAAGCAAAAGTACCAAAAGGGCAAGTGAAAGTGGTCTTTGATTGATCTTTAGCTGACATAGGTATTTGAGAGAAACCAGAATAACCATCTAGAAAGCAATAATGTGTATGTTTGCATAATCTTTCTAGCATTTGATCGATAAAAGTTAAGGGGTAATGATCCTTTTTAGTAGCCTTATTTAATTTACGGAAGTCAAGTACCATCCTATAACCTGTAATAATTATTTGCGGAATCAATTCATCTTTATCATTAGGAACAATAGTAACACCTCCCTTCTTAGGGACACAATGGACAGGACTTACCCACTGACTATCAGCAACGGGATAAATTATACCTGCCTCCAGAAGCTTTAGTATTTCTTTTCTTACCACTTCTTTCATTAGGATTCAGACGTCGTTGATGATCACGAACTGGTTTGGCAACTTCTTCCAAATTTATTTTATGTTGACATAGAGTGGGACTAATGCCCTTAAGATCATCAAGAGTATACCCAATAGCAGCATAGTGCTTCTTCAGAATTTTCAATAATCTTTCTTCTTCATGCTCTGAAAGGTTAGCACTAATAATAACAGGATATATCTTCTTTTCATCAAGATAAGCATATTTAAGATTATCAGGCAGCGTTTTAAGCTCAAACACGGGATCACCCTTGGGTGGAGGAGGATCCCCTAGGATTTCAACAGGCAAATTGTGTTTTAGAATAGGTTCCTGCTTAAAGAATACTTCATATATTTCCCTTCTTTCATTCATAAACATATCATTTTCATGGTCCAGCAAATATTGTTCTAAAGGATCGCTAGGAGGTACGGCAATAGAAGCAAGACAAATAATTTCATCCTTACTTGGCAATTCTTCTTCATGAATCAAATCACCCAAACCAATAGTAACAACATTATTTTCACAGTCTATCTTAGCATTAACGGTGTTCAAGAAGGGTCTACCAAATATAATGGGACAAAAGCTATCTTGTGGGTGATAACCCACAAGTATAGGGGATCGCAACAGTTTTCGATAAGTAAGAGTGTGGAACCCAACGAGGAGCTAAAGGTAGAACAAATATTCCCTAAAGTTCTATCGACCACCGATACAACTCTACGCACGCTTAACGTTCGCTTTACCTAGAACAAGTATGAAACTAGAAGTACTTTGTAGGTGTTTTCAGAAAGGCTTGCAAGAAAGTAAAGAGCACGAAAATAAAACTAGGGGCTGTTTAGATAAAGACACAACTAAAATAAATATAGCGAGTGTGGAAAAGTGATGGTAGGTGTGGCGAAATTGTCCCTTAAGCAATTGACTACTTTACTAGACCGATAGCAAGTTTTATGTGGGAGAGGCCACTGCAAGCATGTCATCCCTTACTTGGAATTCTATGCACTTATGATTGGAACTATTAGCAAGCATCCGCAACTACTAACGTTCATTAAGGTAAAACCCAACCATAGCATTAAGATATATTGGTCCCCCTTCAATCCCGTATGCATCAATTTCTACGCTAGGTTGAAGCTTCTGTCACTCTTGCCCTCCAATACATAGTCCTATCAACATACAACTAACCCTAAAGTGTGATCCATGCGCGCGCTCATATGATGGGCACCAAAGGACAACAACATAACCACAAGCAAATTAAATCAATCATATCAATTCATCAACCACCGATAGGACAACGAAAATCTACTCAGACATCATAGGATGGCAACACATCATTGGATAATAATATGAAGCATAAAGCACCATGTTCAAGTAGAGGGTACAGCGGGTTGTGGGAGAGTGGACCGCTGTAGATAGAGGGGGGAAGGTGATGGAGATGTTGGTGAAGATGGCGGAGGTGTTGGTGAAGATCACGGTGATGATGATGGCCCCCGGCGGCGTTCCGGCGCCACCGGAAGCGAGGGGGAGAGAGCCCCCCTCCTTCTTCTTCTTTCTTGACCTTCTCCCTAGATGGGAGAAGGGTTTCCCCTCTGTTCCTTGGCTCCCATGGCTTGGGAGGAGCGAGAGCCCCTCCGAGATTGGATCTATCTCTCTGTTTACGCGTTACATTACGGCTCTGTTTCACCGTTTCGTGATATATGGAGATCCGTAACTCCGATTGGCCTGAAACCTTCGCCCAGATTTTTTTCCGAATATTATATTTCTTGCGGCAAAAGAAGAGCATCAACCGCCTTACGGTGGGCTCACGAGGGTAGGGGCGCGCCCAGGGGGAGGCGCGCCCCCCTGCCTCATGACCACCTCGGGCACCATCTCGCGTGGATTTTTCTTCTGGAATTTTTCATATTTTCCAAAAATAAGCTCCATCCGTTTTTATCCCGTTTGGACTCCGTTTGATATGGATATTCTACGAAACATAAAACATGCAATGCAGTGAACTGCACTGGGCCTTTGGATCAATATGTTAGTCCCAAAAATAATATAAAAAGTTGCCAAAAAGTATATGAAAGTGAATAATATTGGCATGGAACAATCAGAAATTACAGATACGACGGAGACGTATCAGTGGGGAACCAAGAACAAGAAAATCAGCAGGGTATTTAGTTTTCCCACACAAGACTTCAACATCTCTAACAATTCCCATTGCTGATATAGTATCTCTATTGGCAAGTTTAATTGTAACATCAATTCCTTCTAACTCAGTAGGTGCAATTTCATGCTTAATTTCTTCGTATAAAGTATGCGGTATAACACTAGCACTAGCACCCATATCACATAAGCCATGGTAACAATGATCTCCTATTTTAACAGAAATAACAGGCACGCCTACCACAGGTCTATGTTTACCTTTAGCACAAGGTTTGGCAATTCTAGCGGTTTCACCGCAGAAATGAATAACATGCCCATCGATATTATCAGACAAGAGATCTTTAACAATAGCAATATTAGGTTGAACTTTAACTTGCTCAGGAGGTGTATAAGTTCTAATATTGCTTTTACGAACCATAGTTGAAGATTTAGCATGATCCTTTATTCTAACAGGGAAGGGTGGTTTCTCAATAAGACGTAGGAACAATAGGATCATTATAAGTGACAATCTTTTCTTCAACTTTAGTAGGTGCAGCTAATTTTACTTCTATGGGAGGATGATATTTAAACCACTTCTCCTTGGGGAGATCAACAAAAGTAGCAAAAGATTCACAGAAAGAAGCTACTATCTCAGAGTCAAGTCCATATTTAGTGTTAAATTTATGGAAAACATCGGTATCCATAAAAGATTTAACACAATCAAACTTAGGTGTCATACCTGACTCCTTACCTTCGTCGAGATCCCAATCTTCAGAGTTTCGTTTAATTCTATCCAATAAATTCCATTTGAATTCAATAGTCTTCATCATAAAAGAGCCAGCACAAGAAGTATTGAGCATGATGCGATTGTTTTCAGAAAGCCAAGCATAAAATTTTTGAAGAATTATTTCTCTTGAGAGCTCATGATTGGGGCATGAATATAACATTGATTTAAGCCTCCCCCAAGCTTGAGCGATGCTTTCTCGTTCGTGAGGCCAAAAATTATATATATAATTGCGATCACGATGAACAAGATGCATAGGATAATATTTTTGATGAAATTACAACTTCATTCGTTTATAGTTCCATGATCCCGTATCCTCACATAGCCTATACCATGTCGATGCATCTCCCTTCAAAGATAAAGGGAAGATCTTCTTCTTAACAACATCATCGGGTATACCTGCAAGCTTAAATAATCCACAAACTTCATCCACATATATTAGGTGCTCGTCAGGATGCTTTGTTCCATCTCCTGTAAAAGGATTATCTAGCAGTTTTTCTAACATACCCGAAGGAACTTCAAAGGGAACATTTTCATTTTCAGTAGGTTGAGGAGCAATTCTTTGCTCTACTGGTCGGGGTGAAGATACCCCGAACAAGCCCCTCAGAGGATTACTTTCCATAGTAACAAGTGACAGTAAATTTCAGCACACTATATAAATTTTTCCTTACCAAATTCCACCTACCAAAGGCGCTTCACTCCCCGGCAACGGCGCCAGAAAATAGTCTTGATAACCCACAAGTATAGGGGATCGCAACAGTTTTTGAGGGTAGAGTATTCAGCCCAAATTTATTGATTCGACACAAGGGGAGCCAAAGAATATTCTCAAGTATTAGCAGTTGAGTTGTCAATTCAACCACACCTGGATAACTTAGTATCTGCAGCAAAGTATTTAGTAGCAAAGTAATATGATAGTAGTGGTAACGGTAACAAAAGTAACGGAAGCAAAAGTAATATTTTTGGTGTTTTGTAGTGATTGTAACAGTAACAACGGAAAAGTAAATAAGCGAGAACCAATATAGGAAAAGCTCGTAGGCATTGGATCGGTGATGGAGAGTTATGCCGGATGTGGTTCATCATGTAACAGTCATAACCTAGGGTGACACAGAACTAGCTCCAATTCATCAATGTAATGTAGGCGTGTATTCCGAATATAGTCATACGTGCTTATGGAAAAGAACTTGCATGACATCTTTTGTCCTACCCTCCCGTGGCAGCGGGGTCCTAACAGAAACTAAGGGATATTAAGGCCTCCTTTTAATAGAGAACCGGAACAAAGCATTAGCACATAGTGAATACATGAACTCCTCAAACTATGGTCATCACCGGGAGTGGTCCCGATTATTGTCACTTCGGGGTTGCGGATCATAACACATAGTAGGTGACTATAGACTTGCAAGATAGGATCAAGAACACACATATATTCATGAAAACATAATAGGTTCAGATCTGAAATCATGGCACTCGGGCCCTAGTGACAAGCATTAAGCATAGAAAAGTCATAGCAACATCAATCTCGTAACATAGTGGATACTAGGGATCAAACCCTAACAAAACTAACTCGATTACATGATAGATCTCATCCAACCCATCACCGTCCAGCAAGCCTACGATGGAATTACTCACGCACGGCGGTGAGCATCATGAAATTGGTGATGGAGGATGGTTGATGATGACGACGGCGATGAATCCCCCTCTCCGGAGCCCCGAACAAACTCCAAATCAGCCCTCCTGAGAGGTTTTAGGGCTTGGCGGCAGCTCCGTATCGTAAAACGCGATGATTTCTTCTCCTTGATTTTTTTCTCTCCGAAAGCAAATATATAGAGTTGGAGTTGGCGTCGGAGGAGCTCCAGGGGGCCCACGAGGTAGGGGTGCGCCCCCCACCCTCGTGGACAGGGTGTGGGCCCCCTGGTCTTCATCTTTGGCGAGGATTTTTTATTATTTTTAACTAGACGTTCCGTGGAGTTTCAGGTCATTCCGAGAAGTTTTGTTTACGCACATAAATAACACCATGGAAAGTCTGCTGAAAATAGCGTCAGTCCGGGTTAGTTCCATTCAAATCATGCAAGTTAGAGTCCAAAACAAGGGCAAAAGTGTTTGGAAAAGTAGATACGACGGAGACGTATCAATTCTCCCAAGCTTAAACCCTTGCTTGTCCTCAAGCAATTCAGTTGATAAACTGAAAGTGATAAAGAAAAAAATTTACAAACTCTGTTTTCTCTTGTTGTTGTAAATATGTAAAGCCAGCATTCAAGTTTTCAAAGAAAGATCATGACTAACCACATTTGCAATAACTCTTAGGTCTCATGTTTACTCATATCAATAGCATAATCAACTAGCGAGCCATAATAATAAATCTCGGATGACAACACTATCTCCAAACAATCATAATATTATATAACATGAGGGTATCTCGCTAGCCCTTTACGAGACCGCAAAACATAAATGCAGAGCACCTTTAAAGATCAAGGACTGACTAGACATTGTAATTCATGGTAAAAGAGATCCAATCATAGTCATACCCAATATAAATTAACAGTAATGAATGCAAATGACAGTTGTGCTCTCCAGCTAGTGCTTTTAATAAGAGGGTGATGACTCAACATAAAAGTAAATAGATAGGCCCTTCACAGAGGGAAGCAGGGATTTGTAGAGGTGCCGGAGCTCGGTTTTGAAATAGAGATAAATAATATTTTGAGCGGCATACTTTCATTGTCAACATAACAACCAAGAGATGGTGATATCTTCCATGCTACACACATTATAGACGGTTCCCAAACAGAATGGTAAAGTTTATACTCCCCCTCCACCAACAAGCATCAATCCATGACTTGCTCGAAACAATGAGTGTCTCCAACTAGCAACAGTCCTAAGGGGAGTTTTGTTTGCAATTAATTTTGATTTAGTTTGCATAAAGCATGGGACTGGGCATCCCGGTGACCAGCCATTTTCTCGTGAATGAGGAGCAGAGCCCACTCCTCTTGAGAATAACCCGCCTAACATGGAAGATAAGGGCAGCCCTAGTTGATACATGAGCTATTCGAGCATACAAAACAGAATGTTTATTTGAAGGTTTAGAGTTTGGCACATACAAATTAACTTGGAACGGTAGGTAGATACCGTATATAGGAAGGTATAGTGGACTCATATGGAATAACTTTGGGGTTTAAGGGATTGGATGCAGTAGTATTCCGCTTAGTACAAGTGAAGGCTAGCAAAAGGCTGGAAGCGACCAACTAGAGAGCGACAACAGTCATGAACATGCATTAAAATTAATAAACATTGGATGCAAGCATGAGTAGGATACAATCCACCATGAACACAAATATCGTGAAGGCTATGTTGATTTGTTTCAACTACATGTGTGAACATGTGCCAAGTCGAGTCACTTAAATCATTCAAAGGAGGATACCACCCCACTATACCACATCATAACCATTTTAATAGCATGTTGGCACACAAGGTAAACCATTATAACTCATAGCTAATCAAGTATGGCACGAGCAACTATGATCTCTAATTGTCATTGCAAACATGTTTATTCATAATAAGCTGAATCAAGAACGATGAACTCATCATATTTACAAAAACAAGAGAGGTCGAGTTTATACCAGTTTTTCTCATCTCAGTCAGTCCATCATATATCATCATAATTGCCTTTCACTCGCACGACCGAACGATGTGAATAATAATAAGAGTGCGCGTGCATTGGACTAAGCTGGAATCTGCGAGCATTCAATAAACAGGAGAAGACAAGGCAATATGGGCTGTTGGTTAAATCAACAATAATGCATATAAGAGCCACTTCAACAATTTAATCATGGTCTTCTCCTATCGACCCCCAAAGAAAAGAAAAGAAATAAAAACTATTTACACGGGAAAGCTCCCAACAAGCAAAAGAAGAACGGGAAATATTTTTGGGTTTTATTTTTAATTATTATTACTACAGCAAGAGAAGTAAACTACTACTAATATTTTTGGTTTTTCACAAGGTTTAACAAACACACAAGAAGAAAGCAGGAAAAAGAAAATAAACTGGCATGGACATTACAGTGAAAGAGCATGAGCACCGACATCTAGCAATGAGTGTGTGTAAACATAAATGTAATGTCGGTGAGAAATACGTACTCCCCCAAGCTTAGGCTTTTGGCCTAAGTTGGTTCATTTCCAGGGATAGCCTAGCGGATACCCGTAGGTGTAGCTGGGGCCGTAATGCGATGCAGCGGCTATCGCCTCCTGAGCTGCAGCGTGGCGTCGGGTGTCTCCTCTCTCCTCTCGTACTCATACGCCTCCTCTCTGGTAATAATATATCTTCGTTTTGCCTGATAATCAAAGAAGGCGGGGAGCGAGGATAATGTCACGGACAACACGCCGTTTGTCAAAGATTAGTCGATACTGGAGAGGTGATTCATTCCTCTCGACAAACTGATGAGAGACCATAGAATTAAAATCTAAATAAGTAGGAGGCAACTCCATGTCATCCTTAAGAAAATCAGCTAAGCGGGTTGCATAAATTCCTCCAAAGAAATCTCCATTATATCTATTATGATGCAACCTATGTGCTACAATGGCTCCCATATGATAAGATTGGTCTCCTAACACAGCACTCCTAAGAATACTGAGGTCGGGCACACACATATGACATGCTTCGTCCTTACCGGTTATGCACCTACCTATGAAGAGAGCAAAATAATGAATAGCAGGAAAGTGAATGCTCCCTATGGTAGCTTGTGCTATATCTCTAGATTCCCCTACAGTTATACCAGCAAGAAAGTCTCTAAATTCAGATTTACGGGGATCACTAGCACTACCCCATTGTGGAAGTTTGCAGGCAAAAGTAAAATCCTCTAAGTCCATGGAATATGATTTTTCATAGAGATCAAACATGACAATTGGAGAATTACGTGAAGATGAAAATTCAAACCTCCTCACAAATGAACTAGTGAGTTGATGGTACTGGGGGCATTTGCCTGCCTCAAAGCTCACAAGATCGGCATTACGCAAATATGCGTTAAATTCCTCTTTGATTCCCACTCGATCCATAAAAATTTTCGAAGGCCATTCACAGGGCCGCACTGGAGCGTCCCTTGGGGGCTCCTCATCAGCATCACGCATTGCAAGCACAGGTCCTTGCTTCCTAGAAGAACCACCTTGGAACATTTTCCTAAGCATATTGCTTCCTCTGAAAAATTTCTGAAATTTTTAGTAACTTCAAACAAAAGTGAACCAAGCTCAACAAAATTGATAGCAACTACTCCTACAAGTGCCTAGAGACTATATCATGCATTAGAACTACTTGGAACCATATAAATTTGACATGCAAGCTCAAGAACATGGTCACCTATGCAGCACAAATTTGCAATGAATAAAGCACTAGATCAAAAACTAATTTGACCAATGGAGGAGTCACATACCAAGGAACAATCTCCCCAAGCAGTTTTGTGAGAGGTGCTTTGAGAAAGGAGATCGAAAATCACAGCAAAGTGAGCTAGAACTCGTGCTTGAGCTAGATATTCGTGTTTGTGGGAGGAAGAAGAACTGTATGGGTGCAGGAATAAGTGGAGGAGGGCCACCATGGGCCTACGAGGCAGGAGGGCGCGCCCTGGGGGGTAGGGCGCGCCCTCCACCCTCATGCCCAGGTGGTTGGCCCCCCTGGTGTGTTCTCAGTTCCATAAATCCTCAAATATTCTAGAAAAAATCATATTTCATTTTCAGGGCATTTGGAGAACTTTTATTTTCAGGGTATTTTTATATTGCACAGATAAATCAGAAAACAGACAGAAAGATACTATTTTTACTTTATTTCAACTAAATAACAGAAAGTAGGAAAAGGGTACAGAAGGTTGTGCTTTCTAGTTTCATCAATCTCATGCTCATCAAAAGGAATCCACTAACAAGGTTGATCAGGTCTTGTTAATAAACTCATTCCGAATAACATGAAACTGGAGAAATTTCGAATAACACTATGTTACCTCAACGGGGATATGCACATCCCCAATAATAAGAATATTATATTTCTTCTTGATAGTAGGAAGAGGAAATTGAAAACCTCCAAATATAATTGATGGAATTTTTCCTATAGAGTTGATACTATGAACTTGAGGTTGTTTCCTCGGAAAGTGTACCATATGCTCATTACCATTAACATGAAAAGTGACATTGTCTTTGTTGCAATCAATAACAGCACCTGCAGTATTAAGAAAAGGTCTTCCAAGAATAATAGACATACTATCGTCCTCGGGAATATCAAGAATAACAAAGTCCGTTAAAATAGTAATGTTTGCAACCACAACAGGCACATCCTCACAAATACCGACAGGTATAGCAGTTGATTTATCAGCCATTTGCAAAGATATTTCAGTAGGTGTCAACTTATTCAAGTCAAGTCTACGATATAAACAGAGAGGCATAACACTAACACCGGCTCCAAGATCACATAAAGCAGTTTTAACATAATTTCTTTTAATGGAGCATGGTATAGTAGGTACTCCTGGATCTCCAAGTTTCTTAGGTATTCCACCCTAAAAAGTATAATTAGCAAGCATGGTGGAAATTTCAGCTTCCGGTATCTTTCTCTTATTAGTAACAATATCTTTCATATACTTAGCATAAGGATTCATTTTGAGCATATCAGTCAATCACATATGCAAAAAGATAGGTCTAATCATTTCAGCAAAGCGCTCAAAATCCTCATCATCCTTTTTCTTGGATGGTTTGGGAGGAAAAGGCATGGGTTTCTGAACCGATGGTTCCCTTTCTTTACCATGTTTCCTATCAACAAAGTCTCTCTTATCATAACGTTGATTATTTGATTGTGGGTTATCAAGATCAACAGCAGGTTCAACTTCTACATCATTATCATTACTAGGTTGAGCATCATCATGAACATCATCATTAATATTTTCACTAGGTTCATGTTCATTACCAGATTGTGTTTCAAAGATCGACATAGAGATATCATTGGGATTCTCGGTGGTTCAGCAATAGGTTCACTAGAAGTTTGCAAAGTCCTATCATTTTCTTTTTCTTCCTTTTAGAAGAACTAGGTACATCAATATTATTTCTCTGAGAATCTTGCTCAATTCTCTTAGGGTGGCCTTCAGGATACAAAGGTTCTGAGTCGTTCTACCAGTTCTAGTAGCCACTCTAATAGCATAATCATTTTCTTACTATTCATTTCCTTTGAGAAAATCATTTTGAGCTTTAAGTACTTGTTCTACTTGAGTGGTAACCATAGAAGCATGTTTGCTAACAAGTTTAAGCTCACCTCTAATATTAGCCATATAGTCACCCAAGTGTTTAATCATATCGGAATTGTATTTCAATTGTCTACCAAAATAAGCATTAAAATTTTCTTGTTTGACAATAAAATTATCAAACTCATCAAGGCATTGCCTAGCAGACTTATAGTGAGGAATATCACCTTCCTCAAATCTATAGAGAGAATTTACCTTTACTACATGTGTCGGGTTATCAAGACCAGGAGGTTCTTCAATAGGTAATGGATTAAGATCATATATTTCTTCAACAGGCGGTAGATTAAGATCATGTATTTCTTCAATAGGAGGTAAATTCTTAACATCTTCAGCTTCAATACCTTTTTCTTTCATAGATTTCTTTGCCTCTTGCACATCTTCAGGACTGAGAAATAGAACACCTCTCTTCTTCGGAGTTGGTTTAGGAATAGGCTCGATGGTGGAGGCGAGGAGCTGGCTCAGGAGCTGGCTCAGGAAGTGCCCAATTATTTTCATTTGTCAACATATTATTCAATAGAATTTCAGCTTCATCTGGTGTTCTTTCCGTGAAAACAGAACCAGCACAACTATCCAGGTAATCTCTGGAAACATCGGTTAGTCCATTATAAAAGATATCAAGTATTTCATTTTTCTTAAGAGGATGATCAGGCAAAGCATTAAGTAACTTGAGAAGCCTCTCCCAAGCTTGTGGGAGACTTTCTTCTTCAATTTGCACAAATTTGTATAATTCCTTTAAAGCAGCTTGTTTCT
Organism: Aegilops bicornis; assembly: GCA_021605145.1. NCBI lineage: Eukaryota > Viridiplantae > Streptophyta > Magnoliopsida > Poales > Poaceae > Aegilops > Aegilops bicornis. Next base: position 347,646,752 of record CM038670.1, read on the forward strand.
TATGAGCAGGGAAATATTTAGCAGAGAAGTAATAAATCATATCCTGCGGACTACACACACAACCAGGATCAAGAGAATTAAACCATATCTTAGCATCACCCTTTAATGAGAATGGAAATATTTTAAGGATATAAAAGTAGCGAGATCTCTCATCATTAGTGAACAGGGTGGCTATATCATTTAATTTAGTAAGATGTGCCAAAATAGTTTCAGATTCATAGCCATGAAAAGGATCAGATTCAACCAAAGTAATTATATCAGGATCAACAGAGAATTCGTAATCCTTATCGGCAACACAGATAGGTGAAGTAGCAAAAGCAGGGTCAGGCCTCATTCTATCTCTAAGAGATTTCTTATTCCATTCAGCTAATAACCTCTTGAGTTCATATCTATCTTTGCAAGCTAAATAGCTGCAGAAGCTTCCATATAAAAATATAACCCTCAAGAATAACAGGCATATCTTCATCATCACTTTCATCAATATAATCAGTTTCAATAATTTCTTTCTCTCTAGCCCTAGCAATTTGTTGATCAAGAAATTCACTAAGAGGCACAGTAGTATCAAGCATAGAAGTAGTTTCATCATAAGTATCATGTATAGCAGAAGTGGCATCATCAATAACATGCGACATATCAGAACGAATAGCAGAAGCAGGTTTAGGTGTCGCAAGCTTACTCAAAAGCAGAAGGTGAATCAAGTGCGAGCTAGATGGCAGTTCCTTACCTTGTAGTTGAGGGAAAAATTGTTGTCTTAGCGTCTTTCAAGTTCTTCATAGTGTCCAGCAGATATAAATCCCAAGTGACTCAAAGAATAGAGCTATGCTCCCCGGCAACGGCGCCAGAAAATAGTCTTTATGACCCACAAGTATAGGGGATCTATCGTAGTCCTTTCGATAAGTAAGAGTGTCGAACCCAACGAGGAGCAGAAAGAAATGATAAGCGATTTTCAACAAGGTATTCTCTGCAAGTACTGAAATAAGTGGTGACAAATAGTTTTGTGATAAGATAATTTGTAACGAGCAACAAGTAACAAAGGTAAATAAAGTGCAGCAAGGTGGCCTAATCCTTTTTGTAGCAAAGGACAAACCTGGACAAACTATTATATAAGGAAAAGCGCTCCCGAGGACACATGGGAATATCGTCAAGCTAGTTTTCATCATGTTCATATGATTCGCGTTCGGTACTTTGATAATTTGATATGTGGGTGGACCGGTGCTTGGGTGTTGTTCTTACTTGAACAAGCATCCCACTTATGATTAACCTCTATTGCAAGCATCCGCAACTACAACAAAAGTATTAAGGTAAACCTAACCATAGCATGAAACATATGGATCCAAATCAGCCCCTTATGAAGCAATGCATAAACTAGGGTTTAAGCTTACATCACTCTAGCAACCCATCATCTACTTATTAATGCCCAATGCCTTCCTCTAGGCCCAAATAATGGTGAAGTGTTATGTAGTCGACGTTCACATAACACCACTAGAGGCTAGACAACATACATCTCATCAAAATATCGAACGAATACCAAATTCACATGACTACTAATAGCAAGACTACTCCCATGTCCTTAGGAACAAACATAACTACTCACAAAGCATATTCACGTTCATAATCAGAGGGGTATTAATATGCATAAAGGATCTGAACATATGATCTTCCACCAAATAAACCAACTAGCATCAACTACAAGGAGTAATCAACACTACTAGCAACCTACTAGTACCAATCCCGGACTTGGAGACAAGAATTGGATACAAGAGATGAACTAGGGTTATGAGAGGAGATGGTCCTGGTGAAGATGTTGATGGAGATTTCCCTCTCCCGATGAGAGTAGCGTTGGTGATGACGATGGCGATGATTTCCCCCTCCCGGAGGGAAGTGTCCCGGGCAGAACAGCTCTGCCGGAGCCCTAGATTGGTTCCTCCAAGGTTCCGCCTCGTGGCGGCGGAGTTTCGTCCCGAAAGGTTGCTTATGATTTTTTCCTCAATGAAAGACCTCATATAGAAGAAGTTGGCCATCGGAGAGCCAGCAGGGGGCCCACGAGGCAGGGGGCGCGCCCCCCACCCTCGTGGCCAGGTGGGTCCCCCTCTGGTGAACTTCTTCCGCTCAATATTTTTCATTATTTCCAAAAATGACTTCCGTGGAGTTTCAGGACTTTTGGAGTTGTGCAGAATAGGTCTCTAATATTTGCTCCTTTTCCAGCCCAGAATTCCAGCTACCGGCATTCTCCCTCCTTATGTAAACCTTGTAAAATAAGAGAGAATAGGCATAAGATTTGTGACATAATGTGTAATAACAGCCCATAATGCAATAAATATCGATATAAAAGCATGATGCAAAATGGACGTATCACTACTCATCCCTCAACAGGGGCTACACATGCTGGCATGGCGCTTGTACTCGGGTCCGTCCCTGCAACACTGACAAACGTGAGTGCTCGAGCTCTGGCTCGCGGCACGCCCCATGCATGTCACCTCACCAGGCCCTCAGTGCCTCATCTTCTTGCGGAACAACCAGTGGCGGGCCAGCGAGCACGGCTGCAATCTGTATTCCTCCCTCACGCTAACCCATGGGAATCTCCTGAGGCTGACAGCAGGCGGCACCGTAGGCTCCTTCTTTTTTCACGCAATTCGCTTGTGCATTAAAAGGGGGGCTCTTGAGCATCGCGTCTCAGGAGCTCCTACTGACTCTCCAGCCCTCACCCCTGATACGTATCTACTTTTCCAAACACTTTTGCCCTTGTTTTGGACTCTAACTTGCATGATTTGAATGAAACTAACCCGGACTGACGTTGTTTTCAGCAGAACTGCCATGATGTTGTTTTATGTGTAGAAAAGAAAAGTTCTCGAAATGTCACAGAAATCCATGGAGGCACTTTTGGAATTTATAAGAATTTTTGGCGAAAGAATTAATGCTGGGGGCCTGACCTGTCCACGAGACAGGCCCCCCTGTGGCGACCTCCTATCTCCTGGGCCCCCTGGACCTCCTCTGACCTCAACTCCAACTCCATATATTCCGTCTGGGGAGAAAAAAATCAAAGAAAAGTTTCATCATGTTTTACGACACGGAGCCGCCGCCAATGTAACATCCCAAATTTCCTATTTGGAATGTTTTACAATTATAGCTAAGCATCCTATGCATCCTGTTTGAATTTGAATGCCATTTGAAGTTTCAGAGCAATTTGAGTTTGAATTTGAATTTCAAACTTTGGCATGTGGGAAACAATTCAAAAACTAAGCATGATAAATACTTGATCAAAAGAATGAGAGGAGCAAACATGACACTCCAAAAATATCAGAGGAAACAATGCCAAAAGAATTGGAATTCAAATCTGAATTTTATTTGAATTTGAAAAAAAGGATTTTTATAAAGTTTGGATTTTGCCTTTGGAAAAATGTTCAAATGAAAGGGAATATTCCCCTGATCATTTTGGTATATATATACCCTATATAAAATATTTATAGTTTAGGTTTTATTTTTGGTTTTGTTTTAATAAAGAGAAAACCCCAGCGCCACCCTGGCCCAGCCCAGCTCAAGGCCGGTTGACCGGCCAGCGCAGCTCAATGACCAACCAGGCCCATCGAGCCGCCCAGCTAATCGGCCAGCCCAAATAAGACCGACCAGGCCTCCACCCGAACCCCTTACGGCCGGTCCGCCGCCCGCACCCTCTCTCTCTCAGCGGGACCCGTCCCCATCTTCAACCTCGCCCACGCCACGTCGCCGTCGCCGCAGATCGCGGATCGAAGGATCCGGGATCCCGATCCGCCCCCGATCGCCCCCCGACGCATAGCCGAGGCCCCCGACTATTTAAGCCGGGCCTCCGCACCCCATTCCCCCCCCTAGCCCCTCGCCGGACCCCCTCCTTCTCTCGCACGAGCACGCCGGAGCCCGAGTTCCCCGCCGCCGCCATTCTCGTCGCCGTCGCCGCCCTAGCCACCCCGATCTCCCCGACTCCACCAGACGCTCCCGAGCTCCCACTTTCGCCCGGCCACTCCCCGACCTCGCCCGGCCAGACGCCTCGGAGCACTCTCGCCCGCCCGCCGCCCGCCGTCATGAGTCCGGTGAGTCCCGCATCCCTCCCCGTTCGATCTTAGATCGACGGCTCGATTAGAACCCCAGAAGAAATATGTTTTATTAGAAAACCGGCCCGATCGGTTTATTTTTAGTTAGGTTTATTTGTTTAGGCGGTTCGTTTTAGTTAACCCTAGGCCCGTTTAGACTAAACTACGCCTAGTGCAGTATAGGCCCATTGGGCTTTTTCTTTTAATTTGATTTTCTGTTTTAGCGAATAGTTTCAATTTTCAAAAATGTATATCTTTTATTCTGTTTAATATTTTTGAGTGATTCTTTTTGTTGGATTGCAAATTTTATGTAGTTTCTGAAAAACATATATTTAGCTATGTTAAAAATAATTAAAAATGCTTTAATATTGTTTTAGTCAGAATAGCAAATCTGCTATAGTTTTAGTTAGAAAAATTATTTTTGCATGATTCTTTTGTCACCACTTTATTTTGACATTGCCAAACCCTAGAAATTAACTTTGGTATTTTAGGATTAATAAATAATTAGTTTTAGACAGAATCCTATTAATCCTAATTAATTAACTAGTTCTGTTTTCCTATTAAATTAATTAGTAAATTAATTTATTTTTAACTTGTGATTAGTTATTCTAGGTTAGTTTCTGTCATTCTAGTAGATGAACTTTTATTTATAATTAATAAAAGTTTTAAATTATTTTCTTAATAGAAATTGGATTAGGCCTAGAATGAGTTTTATAATAGCTATTTAATTAATTCTTTTTGCTCCTAGTTACTTAGTTAATCCTTTTCTGTTAAGTTAACTTAAAAACATGATTAGGTTATATTAAGGAATTTTTGTTATATAAAAACTATTTTTGTTATTGTTTGGAGTAGGGAAAAACTTTGAATTGGTTTCTTTGAGTTTTCCTTTTGGTTTGGTTTTGATTGTTTTGTTGTGCTATGTTACTATTGTTATCTTGTGTGATCCTCTTGCTTTGTGCTTATTGTGTTATTGTTTGTCTCGGTAGAGTTCAGAGTCTGAAGCTTGCTACTACGACTCTTTAGCTTACGAGGATCATCGGCAAAGGCAAGTTTTGATCATGTTATTTCTATACCTATGTTTTTGTGCATTAGTAGTTGTCACCACCCCACCCTGCATGCAGTAGTGAAATCTTGAAGTCATTAAACTTGAGTAGTATCATGTGGTAGGTTGAACCAATTCCCTTGTTACCATGACCGGGGACGTAGTAGTTATTTTGCTATGCTCGTAGGCGGGATTTGGGATGAGTGAAATTCATAAGCAAGATGTGAGAGTCAATGATGATGACAACCCATGGACTACAATGATCAAGATGGACTTGGAAAATCACTCTTGGGTGGAGGGCGGTTGGCGGGCACCTGGAGCACCAGTGGTGGCGGGATGCATGGAGAAGCGCCATGACATCCTGCGGAAAGCTTCACCCAGCCACGAAGAGAAGGATGGATGCCCCATGACCGGAAGCTTACCTATGCAGCCGCAAGCCATTATGGGCTCTGGCTGGGTTGACCCTAGTAGTGACGCTGGCTGGGCGGTACTACGAGAAGTAGGCGAACGGTAGGATTGGATGGGTACCGGCGTTGGCGGAAGAACTCTTTGGAAGACCTGTTTCATTCGTCCCGTCTTCAAACACCATGAAGTGCGAAGACTTTAAAGGAGGGAATGATTCTTGCGGGGAAAGTGCCAAACCTCTGCAGAGTTATAACCCTAATCGATTAGCCGTGTCCCCGATTCACGGACATTTGAGCCTCTGGAACTTGGAAGTATTCGGATATCTCAACACTAAAACTAATGAATTAATTTGAGGGTTTATGACTTAATAATTTGGGAGCGAGATTTTGGTTGGCGGAACCATCTCAATAACTACCAACAATTTGTAGTAATTTGCAAATAAGTCCTTTGTAGTAGGATAAAATTGGCTTTTCGCAAAATGATGAAACTTAGAGCTCCACACCAAAATACATATAGAGGTAGTAACTTTATTATTGTTATTCTTCATGACTTGCCACTTATTCCAAAAGCTGACCTACATGGCTGCAACGTATTATGTTGCGAGAGATATATTCCGATCAGAGTGAGGCTACGCTCGGCGCTTAGCGATTGCCCTTTGGAGTCGGATGGACTCGCTTTACCTCGGCGCTTCCAGCACTAGTAGTTTATTTCTCATGAGTTGGCCTTGAGCCAAATTTATTCCCTTGTAATAAAGACTCTATATGAGAATCGTGTAATAAAATTCAGGTGTGATTGAACTTTGATTACTTTATCGATGTCTTGTGAGTACCGGCATGATCTTGGGATGAATGCAGACCACGAGAGACTTGACCGATGTTGGGTCAGTCGCTCTGAGAGATGGTATCGAGCACTGGCCGACCGTAGGATCGTAACCCCTAGGATCGGAAAGCCATAGCGAGACCATTTACTTTGAACCCCTTTCATTCTATAATTCTTCCTTGTTCTATTCGACTCTTCTCCCTTTGCAACATTCTAGATGGCGCGAGTTCACCCAGTTTTGCTACCGGAGTTACACTTGACCCGACGAGGCGATGCCCTTTGGAAGAAAGCTGGTCCAGATGGTGAAGCGGTGAAGATAGCTCTACCCTCGATCACCGGGAAACCCACTAATGCACTTCCGACGGACACCCGCTACAGGATTGAGGTGCATATCCCAGGGAGGACCTTTGGAGGACAGACGGAGCCGATTGATTTTGAGTTCACCGAGTTCAACTGGATCATCGGAAGGGGCGTGGCGATCTACCGAGCACTTGGACATCTCCGAGAGAATCTGAGGCCGAGCTCGATCACTCGAGACCTCGCCATGGTTTCTCGCAGGGCAAGGAGTGGAGATATCATCCGTACCATTGAGGACGATTCCACTCTCTCATACATCCAGGACTTGGAGTGTCTTCTCGAGAAGCGGGAGATTCGGACTTCAGTAACTTCGAAGACACACGGAAGCTTTTGTTCCGTGAATCGAATCTGGAGGAGAAGGCACGCGCAGACTTCCTTGGCCATGAGGAAGAAATCACGGACTTCATGGAGACAATCGGCGACACGAAGATGAAGCTTGCCGCGATTGAGGAAAAGATGGACTTGGGAGAGGACCTTTACCCGAGTGGAGATGAAGCACCCCTCGTGAGCAATGATCAGGATTTGAAGGGAGTACCAACCGAAGGAAACCCCAAGAGGAGGCGCCAATCGATGAAGACTTTTAGTCGACCACCATGTTATCTTTTACTTTTCGTCGATCAGTTAGGCCGATGTTTTCCTTCGATTAGTCATGAGCTTTTTAATCGAGTTTGAACCATGTTTGAGTGGAATGAATAAATGATTGGTGTGTTATGATTGTGCATTCATATGGGTAGTGTTATTCTCATAGACCATTGTTCTATTCTAATCTTCTCACCCACTCCAAAACACGGATGCCTCCGAGGGCGTGACCTTTGGTTTCCCGGAGCTCACCTGCTCCGGCAGCAGAATGCTGTGATGCAACTCCTTATTCGTAATCGAACAACACCGCCAACAATCCACCACCACCACCCACTTGTGGACAACTTGACTCGATTTACGAGGTTGAATCCATGGTGTTCTCTAGTAGCACCGAGCCAATTGTGGCTGATGATTGGCTCCGCAAGATCGGAAGAGAGCTAGTCACCGTTGGATGCACCGATCTTTGAGAAGGTGCGCTTTGCCGCGCATCAAGCTGGATGGACCTGCAGCTTCTTGGTGGGAGAATTACACCACCACTTTTCCCATGGGTGGCATCACTTGGGATCAATTCCAGTGAGCCTTCGACCTTTGCTCATGTCTCGGTGGAGCCATGAGTGCGAAGAAGCGTGAGTTCCGCAACTTACGCCCGAGAATCGTCTTGTGGCACGATGCGTGGATGAATTCAGCAAGCTTGCTCGCTATGCCCACGATGATGTGGCCTGAGGCCGCCAAGGCGGAGAAGTTCCTTGAGGGACTCAATGATGAACCGAGCATGCAGCTTATTGTGGCTACCTTCAACAACTACCAGGAGCTGGTAGACAAGGCCACCATCACGGAAGGCAAGCAGCAGCAGATAGAAAGCCGCATAGCGGAAGTACAGCCAGGGGAAGCACAACTCAGAGCACAATGAAGCCCGCTATGCACCGTACTCAGGAGGGCACACTCATCATAACCATGGAGTTCATAACCATGGTGGAAATGGAAACAACCGCAGCCAGGACAACAAGTCAGGCCATGGCAATGGCAATGGCAATGGTAATGGCAATCAGCACCGTTCTACCCCGGCTCCGAAGGATCTGAGCCACATCACCGCCTTCAAGTGCCGGAAGACAGGGCACTATGCCACCGACTGCCGGAGGCCAAGCGGAGGAATGGTAATGGCAATGGAGGCTCGTGAAGAAGCCAAATCCGTTCCCTCGTGCTCGGGTGAACCACATCGGCGTGGAGGGCGTCTATGATCAACCGGAACTTTGTGGTTGGTAAGTTTTATTGAATTCACGTTCAGTTTTGGTTCTCTTTGATTACGGTGCAACGCATTCATTCATATCAAGGGTAGTTGTGGATAAGTACGGATTGCGACTAGAACCCTTAGAAGCCCCCTTGGCGTCAGTCCGCGGGAGGAGAAATGATGGCGAGTTTAAGCTGTCCTGCAACCCTCAACATAGGGAACCACAAATTTCCCGTGGAACTCATAGTGTTGGAAACTCAGACCTTGGATGTAATCCTAGGCATGGATTGGTTGTCAAAGTATGAAGGGAACATTGACTGTGCCCGCAAGTCTATTCAGCTCACCACCCGGAGAGCGTAAGAGGATCAAGTATGTAGCCAGCACAGCCGGATGAAGAATCAGTGCATTCCCTCACGGGAGTTGTTCAGGAGGAAGTGCCATGGTGCAAGAATTTCCGATGTGTTTAGGAGGAATTACGAGAATGCCACGGACGAGGACATTGAATTTCTGATTGAGTTATTGCGGCACAGCCCCAATATCCAAGAGACCTTATCGGATGCCACGAATGAGTTGAAAGAGATCAAGGATCAAATAAATGAGTTATTGGAGAAAGGATATATTCGTCCAAGCTCATCACCTTGGGGAGCCCAGTTCTTTTGGTAGAGAAGAAGGATGGAAGCTTGAGGATGGTTGTGGATTATCGTGCATTGAATGAAGTAACCATCAAGAACAAGTACCCTCTGCCCATGATCAATGACTTGTTTGATCAGCTTGTTGGAGCCAAGGTATTCTCTAAGATCGATCTTCGATCAGGGTATCATCAGTTGAAAATTCGTGAAAAGGATATACCCAAAACAGCATTCACTACCAGGTATGGTTTATATGAGTATACCGTCATGTCATTTGGATTGACTAATGCTCCTGCATACTTCATGAATTTGATGAACAAGGTGTTCATGGAATATCTGGACAAGTTTGTCGTGGTGTTCATCGATGACATCTTGATTTTCTCCAAGAGCGAGGAAGAGCATAAGGAACATTTGCGTCTAGTTACGGAGAAACTTCGAGAACATCGATTGTATGCCAAATTCAGCAAATGCGAATTTTGGTTGAAGGAAGTTGGATTCCTCGGACATGTTATTTCAGGAGAAGGAATAGCAGTTGATCCCGCCAAGGTTGAATCGATCAGCGATTGGCAGCCACCCACCTCGATCAAGGAGATCCGCAGTTTCTCGGACTCGCAGGATATTATCGGAGGTTCATTGAGAACTTCTCGAAGATTGCCAAGCCCATGACTGAGCTGTTGAAGAAGGAAGCCAAGTATGTTTGGACCGAGGAATGTGAAGCCGGTTTTCAGAATTGAAGAAAGCGGTTGGTCACCGCTCCGGTGTTGATATTGCGGACATACATAAGGAATACCAGGTCTATTGTGACGCTTCTCGTCAAGGACTCGGAGGAGTATTGATGCGGGAAGGCAAAGTTGTAGCTTATGCCTCCAGACAGCTCTGACCTCATGAGATGAATTATGCCACGCATGATTTGGAGTTAGCGGTGTAGTGCATGCACTCAAGACACGGAGACATTTCCTCATTGGAAATCGTTGTGATGTCTATACTGAGATCACAAGAGTTTGAAATATATCTTCACCTTGAAGGAATTGAACCTCGAGGCGGAGGAGATGGCTAGAGTTGATAAAGGACTACGACATGAGATTGCATTACCACCCGGTAAGGCCAATGTGGTAGCAGATGCTTTGAGCCGTAAGAGTTATGTGAATACTCTTACAGCGGGAGGATTACCCAGGAGTTAGTCGATGACCTCAGAGATCTCCGGCGGAGATAGTTCGAGAGGATTTGTGGCAACCCTAGAAGTTCAGTCCACCTTGACCGAAAGGATTCGTGAAGCCGGAAGTCGGACAAGGAAATCGATGAGATAAAGCAAAAGATGGAGGAAGGAAAAGCTAAAGGATTAGAAAGGATGAACATGGAACTATATGGTTTGAGGATCGTATTTATGTGCCCAATGATCCCGAGCTCAGGAAGCTAATTCTTCAGAGGCTCATGATTCACCGTACTCGATTCACCCGGCAACACCAAGATGTACGGATTTGAAGCAAAGTTTACGGTGGACAGGTATGAAGAAGGACATTGCCGAGTACGTAGCCGTATCGATGTTTGCCCGGTGATGTAAAGGCAGAACATCGAAGCCAGCGAGGTTACTTCAACCTTTGCCGATTCGATTGGAAATGGGAGAAACTTGGTATGGATTTCATCACAGGATTACCGGGACCCGTTCAGGTTATGATTCTATCTGGGTAGTAGTTGATCGTTTGACTAAGGTAGCTCACTTCATTCTGTGAAGACTACCTATACCAGTGCTAAGTTGGCCAAGATATACATGACCAGGATCGTATATGCGCATGGAGTTCCGAGGAAAATCGTGTCGGATAGAGGAACGCATTTTACCTCAAAGTTTTGGAAGCAATTGCATGAAACTTTGGAGTGCGAGGCTGGAATTGATCTGACTTTTCATCCGCAGACGGATGGACGGACCGAGAGAGTCAATCAGATTACGGAGGACATGTTGAGAACTTGTGTGCTAGACTATGGGTCTAGCTGGGATGATAATTTGCCGTCGCGGAATTCTCATACAACAACGATTATCAATCCGATGCGAAGATGGCCCCTTTCGAAGCTCTATACGGAAGGAGGTGCGAACGCCATTCTTTGTGGGATAGTGTTGGAGATCGATCACTTTTCGGTTCCGATCTTATCAAGGATTCGAAGAGAAAGTCAAGCTGATTCGAGACAGGCTCAAGATAGCACGATCATGACGGAAGAGTTATGCCGACGATGGCGCAAGGAGGTGATTTCTGAAGTGGGAGACCGAGCATACCTTCGTGTGTCTCCACTTCATGGAATCAAGAGGTTTGGAGTCAAGGAAAGTTAGCACCCGATTCATTGGCCCATACAAAATCCTCGAGCGTCGTGGAGAAGTTGCATACAAGTTGGAATTGCGGAAGGATTGTCCGGAGTTCATGATGTTTTCCACGTTTCTCGGTGAAGAAGTGCCATGCCGACATGGCCGATGTTCCGTTGAGAGATACTGATGCCCCTAGAGGCCATACAGCTTGACAAAGGATTTGACTTACAAGGAGAAACCCGTCCGTATTCTCGAGACTGCAAGCGAGTCACCCGCAGCAAAGGTCATCAAGTTTTGCAAGGTCTTTGTGGAGTCACCACACCGAGGAAGAAGCCACACAGGGAACGCGAAGAAGATCTTCGTCGAGACCATCCGCACCTATTGCTAGCCAACCCGAATCTCGAGGTGAGATTCATCTTAAGGTGGGTAGGTTTGTAACATCCCAAATTTCCTATTTGGAATGTTTTACAATTATAGCTAAGCATCCTATGCATCCTGTTTGAATTTGAATGCCATTTGAAGTTTGAGCAATTTGAGTTTGAATTTGAATTTCAAACTTTGGCATGTGGGAAACAATTCAAAAACTAAGCACGATAAATACTTGATCAAAAGTATGAGAGGAGCAAACATGACACTCCAAAAATATCGGAGGAAACAATGCCAAAAGAATTGGAATTCAAATCTGAATTTTATTTGAATTTGAAAAAATGGATTTTTATAAAGTTTGGATTTTGCCTTTGGAAAAATGTTCAAATGAAAGGGAATATTCCCCTGATCATTTTGGTATATATATACCCTATATAAAATATTTATAGTTTAGGTTTTATTTCTGGTTTTGTTTTAATAAAGAGAAACCCCCAGGCGCCAGCCAGCCCTGCCCAGCCCGGCAAAGCCGGCCAGCGCCATGACCAACCAGGCCCAACCGAGCGGCCCAGCCAATCGGGCCAGCCCAGCAAGACCGACCAGGCCTCCCCGCACTTTTGAACCCCTTACGCCGGTCGCTCGCCCGCACCCTCTCTCTCTCATCGGCAATGGGACCCGTCCCCATCTTCAACCCCTCGCCCATACGCCCGTCGCCGCCAGAGATCGCGGATCGAAGGATCCGGGATCCCGATCCGCCCGATCGCTTCGACGCATAGCCGAGGCCCCGACTATTTAAGCCGGGCCTCCGCACCCCATTCCCCTAGCCCCTCGGGACCCCTCCTTCTCTCAGACGAAACGCTTGGAGCCCGAGTTCCCCGCCGCCATTCTCGTCGCCGTCGCGCCCTAGCCACCCCGATCTCCCCGACTCCACAGACGCTCCCCGAGCTCCCACTTTCCCTTGGCCACTCCCAGACCTCGCCCGGCCCAGACGCCTCGGAGCACTCTCGCCGCCCGCGCCGCCGTCGGAGTCCGGTGAGTCCCGACATCCCCTCCCGATTCGATCTTAGATCGACGGCTCCGATTAGAACCCCAGAAGGGTATGTTTTATTAGAAAACCGGCCGCCCGATCGGTTTATTTTTAGTTAGGTTTATTTGTTTAGGCGGTTCGTTTTAGTTAACCCTAGGCCCGTTTAGACTAAACTACGCCTAGTGCATGATATAGGCCCATTGGGCTTTTTCTTTTAATTTGATTTTCTGTTTTAGCGAATAGTTTCAATTTTCAAAATGTATATCTTTTATTCTGTTTAATATTTTTGAGTGATTCTTTTTTGTTGGATTGCAAATTTTATGTAGTTTCTGAAAAACATATATTTAGCTATGTTAAAAATAATTAAAAATGCTTTAATATTGTTTTAGTCAGAATAGCAAATCTGCTATAGTTTTAGTTAGAAAAATTATTTTTGCATGATTCTTTTTGTCACCACTTTATTTTGACATTGCCAAACCCTAGAAATTAACTTTGGTATTTTAGGATTAATAAATAGTTAGTTTTAGACAGAATCCTATTAATCCTAATTAATTAACTAGTTCCTGTTTTCCTATTAAATTAATTAGTAAATTAATTTATTTTTAACTTGTGATTAGTTATTCTAGGTTAGTTTCTGTCATTCTAGTAGATGAACTTTTATTTATAATTAATAAAAGTTTTAAATTATTTTTCTTAATAGAAATTGGATTAGGCCTAGAATGAGTTTTATAATAGCTATTTAATTAATTCTTTTTGCTCCTAGTTACTTAGTTAATCCTTTTCTGTTAAGTTAACTTAAAAACATGATTAGGTTATATTAAGGAATTTTGTTATATAAAAACTATTTTTGTTATTGTTTGGAGTAGGGAAAAACTTTGAATTGGTTTCTTTGAGTTTTCCTTTTGATTTGGTTTTGATTGTTTTGTTGTGCTATGTTACTATTGTTATCTTGTGTGATCCTCTTGCTTTGTGCTTATTGTGTTATTGTTTGTCTCGGTAGAGTTCTGAGTCTGAAGCTTGCTACTACGACTCTTTAGCTTCTGAGGATCATCGGCAAGGCAAGTTTTGATCATGTTATTTCTATACCTATGTTTTTGTGCATTAGTAGTTGTCACCACCCCACCATGCATGCAGTAGTGAAATCTTGAAGTCATTAAACTTGAGTAGTATCATGTGGTAGGATGAACCAATTCCCTTGTTACCATGACCCCGGGACGTAGTAGTTATTTTGCTATGCTCGTAGACGGGATTTGGGATGAGTGAAATTCATAAGCAAGATGTGAGAGTCAATGATGATGACAACCCATGGACTACAATGATCAAGATGGACTTGGGAAAATCACTCTTTGGGTGGAGGGCGGTTGGCGGGCACCTGGAGCACCAGTGGTGGCGGGATGCATGGAGAAGCGCCATGACATCCTGCGGAAAGCTTCACCCAGCCACGAAGAGAAGGATGGATGCCCCATGACCGGAAGCTTACAATGCGGCCGCAAGCCATTATGGGCTCTGGCTGGGTTGACCCTAGTAGTAATATTTGGCTGGGCGGTACTACGAGAAGTAGGCGAACGGTAGGATTGGATGGAGTGCGGCGGTGGCGGAAGAACTCTTTGGAAGACCCTGTTTCATTCGTCCCGTCTTCAAACACCATGAAGTGCGAAGACTTTAAAGGAGGAATGATTCTTGCGGGAAAGTCGCAAACCTCTGCGAGAGTTATAACCTAATCGATTAGCCGTGTCCCGATTCACGGACATTTGAGCCTCTGGAACTTGGAAGTATTCGGATATCTCAACACTAAAACTAATGAATTAATTTGAGGGTTTATGACTTAATAATTTGGGAGCGAGATTTTGGTTGGCGGAACCATCTCAATAACTACCAACAATTTGTAGTAATTTGCAAATAAGTCCTTGTAGTAGGATAAAATTGGCTTTTAGCAAAATGATGAAACTTAGAGCTCCACAGCCAAAATGCATATAGAGGTAGTAACTTTATTATTGTTATTCTTCATGACTTGCCGACTTATTCCAAAAGCTGACCTACATGGCTGCAACGTATTATGTTGCGAGAGATATATTCGATCGGGGAGTGAGGCTACGCTCCGCTTGGCGATTGCCCTTTGAGTCGGATGGACTCGCTTTACCTCGGCCTTCCGCAGCACTAGTAGTTTATTTCTCATGAGTTGGCCTTGAGCGAATTTATTCCCTTGTAATAAAGACTCTATATGAGAATCGAGTAATAAAATTCAGGTGTGATTGAACTTTGATTACTTTATCGATGTACTGTGAGTACCAGCATTATCTTGGGATGGTACAGACACAGAGACTTGACCGATGTTGGGTCAGGTCGCTACAGCCAAGCCCTAATCTCTCTCGGGAGGGCTGATCTGGAGTCCGTTCGGGGCTCCGAAGAGGGGGATTCGTCGCCATCGTCGTCATCAACCATCCTCCATCACCAATTTCATGATGCTCACCGCCGTGCGTGAGTAATTCCATCGTAGGCTTGCTGGACGGTGATGGGTTGGATGAGATTTACCATGTAATCAAGTTAGTTTTGTTAGGGTTTGATCCTAGTATCCACTATGTTACGAGATTGATGTTGCTATGACTTTGCTATGCTTAATGCTTGTCACTAGGGCCCATCGCCATGATTTCAGATCTGAACCTATTATGTTTTCATGAATATATGTGTGTTCTTGATCCTATCTTGCAAGTCTATAGTCACCTATTATGTGTTATGATCCGACAACCCCGAAGTGACAATAATTGGGATACTTCTCGGTGATGACCGTAATTTGAGGAGTTCATGTATTCACTATGTGTTAATGCTTTGGTCCGGTTCTCTATTAAAAGGAGGCCTTAATATCCCTTAGTTTCTGCTAGGACCCCGCTGCAACGGGAGGGTAGGACAAAAGACGTCATACAAGTTCTTTTCCATAAGCACGTATGACTATTTACGGAATACATGCCTACATTACATTGATGGATTGGAGGTAGTTCTATATCACCCTATGTTATAACTATTGCATGAGGAATCGCATCCGGCATAATTATCCATCACTGATCCATTGCCTACGAGCTTTTCATATATTGTCCTTCGCTTATTTACTTTTCCGTTGCTCCTGTTCCTACTACTACAAAAACCCAAAAACATTTATCTTTACTGGTGCTGCCGTGACCTGTATTATCATACCACTTTCGCTACTAAACACTTTGCTGCAGATACTAAGTTATCCAGGTGTGGTTGAATTGACAACTCAACTGCTAATACTCAAGAATATTCTTTGGCTCCCCTTGTGTCGAATCAATAAATTTGGTTTGAATACTTTACCCTCGAAAGCTGTTGCGATCCCCTATACTTGTGGGTTATCGAGACTAATTTCTGGCACCGTTGCCGGGGAGCATAGCTCTATTCTCTGAGTCACTTGGGATTTATATCTGTTGATCACTATGAAGAACTTGAAAGACGCTAAGACCAAGATTTTGCCCTCAACTACGAGGGAGGTAAGGAAGCGCCATCTAGCTCGCACTAGATTCTCCTTCCGTTATTAGTAGGCTTGCGACACCTAAACCTACTCTTGCTATGAATTACGATATGTCGCATGTTATTGATGATGCCATACGCTATGCATGATGAAACTACTTACATGCGTGATACTACTTTGCCATTAGGTGAATTTCTTGATGAACAACTTGCTAGAGTTAGGGGAGCGAAAATATTGAAGAACCTATTATTGATGATAGTGATGATGAAGGTTCCCCTATGATTATGTATTACTGTTGTTCCTAAGGGTTATGTTATGAATGAAACAGCTGCTATGGAAATTCTTGCTTGCAATGATAGAAATGATCTTAAGAAATTATTAGCTAAATGGAAGCAGCAGGTCTCTTAATGCTAGAATGAAACCCGATCCTGCTTTTGCTACTTCACCTATACGTATTCTTGATAAGGATTATGAATTCTCTATTGATCCTGATATTATTACTTTAGTTGAACTGATCCTTTTTATGGCCTTGAATCTGAAACTGTTGTGGCGCATCTTACCAAGTTGAACGATATATTCACCTTGTTTACTAATGATGAGAAGTCTCGCTATTTATATATCCTTAAGATATTTCCGTTCTCATTAAAGGGTGATGCTAAGACTTGGTATAATTCTCTTGCTCACAGTTGTGTCCGTAGTCCCCAGGATATGATTTATTACTTCTCTGCTAAATATTTCCTGCTCATAAGAAACAAGCTGCCTTACGGGAAATATATAATTTTGTGCAAATCAAAGAAGAGAGTCTCCCACGAGCTTGGGGGAGGCTTCTCCGTTACTTAATGCTTTGCACGATCATCCTCTTAAGAAAAATGAAATACTTGATATCTTTTACAATGGACTAACCGATGCTTCCAAGGACTACTTGGATAGTTGTGCGGGTTGTGTTTTCGAGGAAAGAAACAGTCAACGAAGCTGAAATATTATTGAATAATCGTTGACTAATGAAAATAATTGGACTCTTCGAGCAGGTTCTGAAGTAATTCTGAACCAATTGAGCCAACTCCACGAGTCTATTCCTAACCCTACTCCAAAGAAGAGAGGTGTTTTATTTCTCAGTCCTGAAGATATGCAAGAGGCAAAGAAATCAATGAAAGAAAAAGGTATTAAAGCTGAATATGTTAAGAATTTACCTCCTATTGAAGAAATACATGGTCCTAATTTACCGCCTGAAGAACTACATTGTCTTGATAACCCGACACAGGTAGTAAAGGTAAATTCTCTCTATAGATATGATAAAGTTGAAATACCCTCTACTAAAATTCATAGCCCATGCTTAGATGAATTTGATGACTTTATGGCTAGGCAAGAAGGTTTTAATGCTTATGTTGGTAGAGAGTTAAAGAATAATGCTTTCGAGATAGGATGCGTAGGTGATAATCTGGCTAGAGTTAAAGATGAACTTCACCACGTTAGCAAATATGCTTCTATGGTTTCTACTCAAGCTGAGCAAGTACTTAAAGCTCAAAATGATTTTCTTGATGAATTAAATAATAAAAATGACTTTGTTGTTAGCGTGGCTAGAACTGGTAGAATGACTCAGGAACCTTTGTATCCTGAAGGCCACCCTAAGAGAATCGAACAAGATTCTCAAAGAAATAATTTTGAGGCACCTAGTTCTTCTAAAATGAAGAAGAAGAAAAAGATAGAGCTTTGCATGCTTCTAGTGAACCTACTGTAGACACACCTGAGAATCCCAATGATATTTCTATATCTGATGATGAAACACAATCAGGTGATGAACATGAACCTAGTGATAATGTTAATAATAATGTTCATGTTGATGCTCAACCTAGCAATGATAATGATGTAGAGATTGAACCTGTTGTTGATCTTGATAACCCACAATCAAAGAATAAACGTTATGATAAGAGAGATTCTGTTCCTAGGAAGCACGATAAAGAAAGAGAACCATGGGTTCAGAAACCCATGCCCTTTCCTTCTAAACCATCCAAGACAAAGGATAATGAGGATTTTGAGCGCTTTGCTGAAATGATTAGACCTATTTTCTTACGTATGCACTTAACTGATATGCTGAAAGTAAACCCTTATGCTAAGTATATGAAGGATATCATTACAAATAAAAGAAAGATACCTGAAGCTGAAATTTCCACCATGCTTGCTAATTACATTTTTAAGGGTGGAATACCAAAGAAACTTGGAGATCCGTGTGTTCCAACTATACCTTGCTCCATTAAAAGAAATTATGTTAGAACTGCTTTATGTGATCTTGGAGCCGGAGTTAGTGTTATGCCTCTCTCTTTATATCGTAGACTTAAATTGAATAAGTTGACACCTACTGAAATATCTTTGCAATGGCTGATAAATCAACTGCTATACCTGTTGGTATTTGTGAGGATGTGCCTGTTGTGGTTGCAAATGTCACTATCTTAACGGACTTTGTTATTCTTGATATTCCTAAGGACGATAGCATGTCTATTATCCTTGGTAGACCTTTTCTTAATACTGCAGGGGCTGTTGTTGATTGCAACAAAGGCAATGCCACTTTGCATGTTAATAGTAATGACCATACGGTACACTTTCCGAGGTAACAATCTCAAGTTCATAGCATCAATTCTATTGAAAAAGTTCCAACTATTATTTTCGGAGGTTTTGAATTTCCTCTCCCTACTGTCAAGAAAAAGTATGATATTCTTATTATTGGGGATTTTCATATCCCCGTTGAGATAACTTAGTGTTATTCGAAATTTCTCCGGTTCCGTGTTATTCGGAATGAGTTTGTTAACAAGACTTGATCAACCTTGTTAGTGGGTTCATTTTGATGATCATGAGATGGATGAAACTAGAAGGCACAACCTTACATGCCCTCTTTTACTTTTATTTAGAATAAATAAAGAAAAAATAGTATTATCCGTCTGTTTTACGAATTATCCGTGCATTAAAAATAGTCCGAAAATAAAAGTGCTCCAAATGCCTTGCAAATCTAGTATGATTTTTTTACGGAATATTTGAGGATTTTAAACCTTGAAAACAACTGCGAAGGGCAAGCACCGAGCCACGAGAGAGGAGGCCCCCACAGGGCGCCCCTGTCTCGTGGGCCCTGGTGGCCCCCCCTCGATTATGTCGGCACCCACACACTTGACTTCTACCCAAAAAATCCCCATCCAGCTCAAGCCCGAGTTCTAACTCGTTTTGCTGCGATTTTTGATCTCTTAGCTCAAAGCTCCATTCACAAAACTGCTTTGGGATATTGTTGCTTGGTATGTGACTCCTTCATTGGTCCAAATACTTTTTGTTCTAGTGCTTTATTCGTTGCAAATTTTTGCTGCATAGGTGACCATGTTCTTGAGCTTGCATGTTAAATTTTTGAGGTCCCAAGCAATTCCAATGCATGATATAGGCTCTAGGCACTTGTAGGAGTAGTTGCTATCAATCTTGTTTAGTTTTATTCACTTTTACTTTGAAGTTACTAAAATTTCAGAAATTTTCAGAAAAAGAAATATGCTTAGAAGAATGTACCAAGGAGGTTCCTCGGCAAAGAAAGGGCCAAGGATTGCTATATGTGAACAAGATGTTAATTTGCCAAGGGGCGCAAATATGCGGGCTTGTGAGTGGCCATCCGATGATTTTATGGTCGAAGCGAGGCTTCAAGGAGGAATTTGGCGCATATGCGTAATGTCGAAATGGAGGACTTCTTACAAGATAAGTGTCCTCAATATTATCAATTGACCGATTTCTTTGTGCGGAGGTTCGAATATATTTACATGCATAATTCTCCTAGTGTCATGTTTGATATTTATGATACATCTTATACCATGGATTTAGAGGATTTACATGGCCTTGCAAACTCCTGCGGTGGGGTAATATCAATGATCCTCGCAAATCTGAATTTAGAGATTTTCTTGCTAGTATCATCGTGGGAGAATCTGGGGCGTAGCACAAGCTACCATAGGGAGCATTCATTTTAGGCTATACATTACTTTGCTCTCTTTATTGGTAGATGCATTAGCAGTAAGGGCAGTATGTCACATGTGTGCTCCTGATCTTTGTGTCCTCAAGAGTGCTATGTCAGGTTATAAAGGTTATAACTTGGGGGCAATAGTTGCACGTAGGTTGCAGAATAATAGTAGAAGGGGTGATTTCTTTGGAGGAATTTATGCAACCCGTGTGGCTAATTTTCTTAATATATCTCCACGAGAGGGGGATATTATTGTACCTCCTGTTTATTTGGATAAAGAAGCTATGTTTGATCATCATTTTCTTGAGAGGAATGAACAATTCCTCCATTATCGACTAATCTATGACAGGCGCAATGTCGTCCCTGTTACTCTTCCTGCCCCTACCTTTTTGATTATTAGGCAAAAGGAAGATATGTTGTCACCGGGGAGGAAGCAACTGAGTATGAGAGGGGAATGGAGGCAGCTCGCCAACACGCTGCTGCTCAGGAGGCGGTCGCCTCTGCATCTCAGTACAACCCCAGTTTCACTTATAGATATCAGCCAGGCGGTCCCTGGTATTAAACCAACTTAGGCCAAAAGCCTAAGCTTGGGGGAGTACGTATTTCTCACCGACTTTATATTCATGTTCACACACTAGTCGTCGGTGCTCATACTCTTTCATTGTATCATCCATGCTAGTTTAAATTTCTTTTTTTAACATTCTTCTTGTGTGTTTGATAAACCTTAAGAAAAACCAAAAAAAAATAGTTAGTTAATTTCCTTGCTTGTAGTAGAATTAAAATGAAAACCCAAAAAGATTTCTCGTTCTTCTTTTATTTGTTGGGAGCTTTCCCGTGTAAATAGTTTTATTTTCTTTTCTTTCCTTTGGGGGTCGAGAAGACCATATTGAAAATGCTTAGTGGCTCTTATATGCATGATTGTTTATTTAATTTAGAGCCCATATTACCTTGTCTTCTCTCTTGAGTTGAATGCTTGCGATTCGGCTTAGTCCAATGCACGTGCACTCTTATTATTATACACAATGTTCGGTCATGCGAGTGAAAGGCAATAATGACGATATATGATGGACTTATTGGGATGAGAAAAGCTGGTATGAACTCGAGCTCTCTTGTTTTTGTAAATATGATGAGTTCATCGTTCCTGAGTCAGCTATTATGAAGTAAACATATTTGCAATGACATTTAGAGATTATAGCTACTTGTGCCATGCTTGATTAGCTATGAATTATAATGGTTTACCTTGCGTGCCAACATGCTATTAGAATGATTATGATGTGGTATGATAGGATAGTATCCTCCTTTGAATGAATTGAGTGACTCGACTTGGCACATGTTCACACATGTAGTTGAATCAAATCAACATAGCCTTCATGATATTTATGTTCATGGTGGATTATATCCTACTCATGCTTGTTCTCAATGTAAATTAATTTTAATGCATGCTTACGACTGTTGTCGCTCTCTCAGTTGGTCACTTCCTAGTCTTTTGCTAGCCTTCACTTATACTAAGCAGGAATACTTCTTGTGCATCCAAACTCCTTAAACCCCAGAGTTGTTCCATATGAGTCCACTATATCTTCCTATATGCGGTATTTACCTGTCGTTCCAAGTAAATTTGTATGTGCCAAACTCCAAACCTTCAAATGAAATTATGTTTTGTATGCTCGAGCAGCTCATGTTTCAACTAGGGTTGCCTATATCTTCCATGCTAGGTGGGTTATTCTCAAGAGGAGTGGACTCCGCTCCTCATTCACGAGAATGGGTCGATGTAGGGATGCCCAGTCCCATGATCCAAAAAGATCAAAGCAAATCAAAATAATTAAACAAAACTCCCCCAGGGTTGTTGTAAGTTGGAGGCACTCGTTGTTTCGAGCAAGCCATGGATTGATGCTTGTTGGTGGTTGGGGGAGTATAAACCTTTACCATTCTATTTGGGAACTGCCTATAATGCATGTAGTATGGAAGATACAGCCATCTCATAGTTGTTGCGTTGATAGCAAAGTATACCGCTCAAAATGTTACTCAATCTCTAATTTAAAATCGAGCTCTGGCACCTCTACAAATCCCTGCTTCCCTCTGCGAAGGGCCTATCTATTTACTTTTATGTTGAGTCATCATCCCTTCTTATTAAAAAGCGCCCGCTAGAGAGCACACTGTCATTTGCATTCATTATTATTGGTTTATATTGGGTATGACTTGACTGGATCTCTTTTACCATGAATTACAATGTTTAGTCAGTCCTTGATCTTTAAAGGTGCTCTGCATTTATGTTTTGCGGTCTCAGAAAGGGCTAGCGAGATACCATTTTGTTATATCATGTTATGATTATTTTGAGAAAGTGTTGTCATCCGAGTTTTATTATTATGGCTTGCTAGCTGATTGTGTTATTGATACGAGTAATTGTGAGACCTATGTGTTATTGTGAGTATGGTTAGTTCATAATACTTGCTGAAACTTGAATGTTGGCTTTTCATGTTTACAACAACAAGAGCAAACAGAGTTTGTAAAAGTTTTTCTTTATCACTTTCAGTTTATCAAATGAATTGCTTGAGGACAAGCAAAGGTTTAAGCTTGGGGGAGTTGATATGTCTCCAACGTATCTACTTTTCCAAACATTTTTGCCCTTGTTTTGGACTCTAACTTGCATGATTTGAATGAAACTAACTTTCAGATGACGTTGTTTTCAGCAGAACTACCATGATGTTGTTTTATGTGTAGAAATGAAAAGTTCTCGGAATGTCCTGGAAATCCACAGAGGCACTTTTTGGAATTTATAAGAATTTTTTGCGAAAGAATTAATGCCAGGGGCCTGACTGTCCACGAGGCAGGCGCCCCAGTGTGACCTCCTATCTCGTGGGCCCCCTGGACCTCCTCCGACCTCAACTCCAACTCCATATATTCCGTCTTGGGAAGAAAAAAATCAGAGAGAAAGTTTCATCACGTTTTACGACACGGAGCCGCCACCAAGCCCTAATCTCTCTCGGGAGGGCTGACCTGGAGTCTGTTCGGGGCTCCGGAGAGGGGGATTCGTCGCCATCGTCATCATCAACCATCCTCCATCACCATTTTCATGATGCTCACCGCCATGCGTGAGTAATTCCATCGTGAAGCTTGCTGGGCGGTGATGGGTTGGATGAGATTTACCATGTAATCAAGTTAGTTTTGTTAGGGTTTGATCCCTAGTATCCACTATGTTCTGATATTGATGTTGCTATGACTTTACTATGCTTAATGCTTGTCACTAGGGCCCGAGTGCCATGATTCCAGATCTGAACCTATTATGTTTTCATGAATATATGTGTGTTCTTGATCCTATCTTGCAAGTCTATAGTCACCTATTATGTGTTATGATCAAACAACCCGAAGTGACAATAATCGGGATACTTCTTGGTGATGACCGTAGTTTGAGGATTTCATGTATTCACTATGTGTCAATGCTTTGGTCCGGTTCTCTATTAAAAGGAGGCCTTAATATCCCTTAGTTTCCGCTAGGACCCCGCTGCAACGGGAGGGTAGGACAAAAGACGTCATACAAGTTCTTTTCCATAAGCACGTATGACTATTTACAAAGTACATGCCTACATTACATTGATGAATTGGAGCTAGTTCTATATCACCCTATGTTATAACTATTGCATGAGGAATTGCATCCGGCATAATTATCCATCACTGATCCATTGCCTACGAGCTTTTCATATATTGTTCTTCGCTTATTTACTTTTCCGTTGCTACTGTTACAACTACTACAAAAACCCAAAAACATTTATCTTTACTTTTGCTAACATTACCTTTATTATCATACCACTTTCGCTACTAACCACTTTGTTGCAGATACTAAGTTATCCAAGTGTGGTTGAATTGACAACTCAACTGCTAATACTCAAGAATATTCTTTGGCTCCCCTTGTGTCGAATCAATAAATTTGGGTTGAATACTTTACCCTCAAAAGCTGTTGCGATCCCCTATACTTGTGGGTTATCAACCCCCTGGCCTTGGCCACGGCATCGTGACCTGCCATACCAGCGGCGGCTGAGCTCGCTCGAGGGTCGGGACCCGAGGATGCAGAGCACCTAGAAGAGCGTGAAAAAGGGAGGGAGGCCAGCGCGAGCCTAAGCCGAACATCTCACAGCCGCTGACGCATGGTTCGGACGCTGCACACAGAAGCCGACCCAAGGTTGCTAAGATAAGTCTCGCACTCAAGCCAGCCCAACACTGTAACACAGGATTCCAACCTATTGCAGCCCTGCTACGGTGACGCCGCCTTCCTTTCCTGCCTTCAGGTAGTTGCTTGCGCCCTAAAGGGGACCTCTTGAGCATCGCGCCTCGGGAGCTCTCATCGGACCTCGGGCCACTCACCTCCTGGCTTGACCACGGCATCGTGGCACAGCATACCGGCGGCAGGCTGCGGCCTGCACTGAGGCTGGGACTGTCGGCCTTGAGCACTAAGCTACCTTGAGTTTGGAAAGGGGGGACCAAGCCGATGCAAGACACGCAATCATAATTTTTCATAATAAGGATGATATTGACACAAAAGGCACTACAGATCCTTTACACATCCCCATGGGGTTCACCTCGATTCCTTGAAGGGAACAAAATAAGAAGGTTCCTAGAAACCGCATCTACAGGCGTCGCCACCGACGCCATACTCAAAAGTGGGCCACGGGAGGCCAACGCCCACCCCATCCAGATCAACGGCGGTGGCGGGCGGACGCCGCTGCCGCGCTCTGGGCACGGCGAGAGCTCGGGGGCACATAGTTGTCGTCGCTCGTCTTCGGAGTCTCGTTGGGCTCGGGAGAATCGCTGGACTCCCATGCGACATCGCTGCTGTCGGAGGAACGCACTTAAGACCAAGGCGGGGCAGCGCTGGCGGCGCCCTCCATGTGAGCGCAGGCGACCTCGCCCATCCATGGGTCATGAAGATCTTGCCCGGGGAAACGACCTCGACCTCTTCTCCCGTCGCTGGGGTGTCGCACTCGGTGTGCTGCAGCCACAGCTCGAATGGCCCCCTCGGCGGCATCTCTTCAGCAGAGAATTGCGGGAATTGGATCCACGAGCGTGGTGGCATCACCGCCCACACCACGAGTTCACGCGAGGACCCCTCGGCATGAGTTCGTGGGGCGGCGGCGCGCACCGCCACCGCACGGCCATCGCGCCCAAGGTGCGAGCGACGCGGGCCGCTGCCACCCCCTCCGGAGCCTTGCGCCTGGGCGTACAGGGGCAGCGGGTAGCCGGGGGAAGGCCGCTCGTGCCAAGGCCTCGTCACCTCCAGCCTCACGATGACGTCGCGAGGGTGGGCCAACCTCTTCTTCGGTGGGAGTGGCCCTAGCTTTTCGCGGGGGGCTTTCCCCTTCTCAGCAGCGGAGAATCTCCGTATCGGCGCCATAAGAGCCACAACAAGGAGGAAGAAGAAGAAGCAGACAGAATGGAGGAAGAGATGAGTGACAGATGCTTCGCCCTCCTCCTCATTTAGAGCCAGAAGGAGGCCAACCGCCGGCCTCCATGATCGCAGGTAATGATGGTTTTTCTTCTGCATGCAGCATGGTCTCATCAAGTCGGATGGTTGCTGAGGTAGCGTAGGGAAGCGGAGGCGCCCACGTCCCGTCAGTCGCCACGCGTCAATCAAGGCCGCAGGCTATTGGGGCCCGTGGCGCTCCGCACTTTCCCTTCGGCTTCGCCTTGAAGCCAAGCCCGAGCGTGCCTTGGGCCCGGGGGCTACTGTCGGCGTCCTGGTGTACGGAGCAGAGGCAGTTCTGCCAAGTGACATCCGACACGACTCGCCCCGAGTGGCGGCATATGTTGAGGATGATAATGAAAAGGCTCGTCAGGATGCACTTGACTTGTTAGATGAGGAGCGAGACTTGGCAATAGCCCGCTCGGCGATATACCAGCAAGACCTGCGCCGCTATCACAGCCGCCGGGTTAGAAGCAGAGCCATTCAGGAAGGCGATTTAGTGCTCTAGCTCATTCAGGATCAATCTGATATGCACAAGCTATACCCTCCTTGGGAAGGACTCTTCATGGTCAGTAAAAATCTGAACAACGGGTCATACTACCTCATCGATGTTCGAGAGCACAAAGACTCACGTAAGTCAGAGGAAGAGACCCGCCGGTCGTGGAACATAGCTCATCTTCGGCCTTACTATACTTGATCCACCGGCTCTCAAGATATATTTTTTTTCTTTTTTGGCAATGTATATATTATATAAAGCAATAAAGCAGGACCTCTTTTCTTTTCACCCTCAAAGGTTTATCTATCTTCTTTACCAGGTGGTGGAAACAACCAACAAGGAGCGGATCATATCTGAATCAGGCTTTCCCTTTGGTCCGGCTTATGATCATATATGAATCTAGCCATGGTCACTTGGGGGCTTCCTGTTCAAACATAGGTCATATTCGAACCAAAGAGAACATAGCTGTCGATACCCAATTGATTGGCATAGTGCCAAATCAACTTGGGGGCTTCTTGATCATATTTGAATCATAGCTTAACCTCTTTGGGTCTGACGTGGATCGTATTTGAATCAGCGTCATTAAACAACTCTCATGGTCACTTGGGGGCTTCCTGTTCAAACATAGGTCGTATTCGAACCAAAGAGAACATAGCTATCGATACCCACTTGATCGGCATCGCCAAAGCCACTGGGGGCTATATGATCGTATTCGAATCTTAGCTTAACCCCTTTGGAACGGGTCACTGATCGTATTCGAATCAGAGGCCTTTGAAATTAGGTTTACTATTCATTATATTCTGCAAGTATAAATATTATTAAGGGCCAGGTAAACATTATATGTGTCAACTGCCAGGAGTTAAATTAACTCTCGGATTTGGGTCACATAAGCCGGCGAGTATATACCAAATAAGATCGCAGTCGCCAAGGGAATTCTATTTTGTTTTATACACAGGATAAAGCAAGAAGAATTTTGACATCAAGGAAAGATCAACATAAGCTGGAAGCATATAACGATGGCGGCTTACGAAAGTATTAAGTGCCATCAACACGCGCGAAGGCATAACAAAATTAAGAGGTTTTTCGACCCTATTACAAGACTCCCCGAGTCTGAATAATGAAGCATTGTTTTTTGCAAGTTCATAACGCCTGCCGGTTCACTCCTTTGGTGGGCTTGATGGTTCCGGGTTATCCTTCTCCCCTCTCATTGGTTGCTTTGTCACGGAAGGTTGATGAGGCCAGTCAATGCCACTCAAGGCTTCAAACTCAGCTTCATCATCTATTAAACCGGCTGGGTCCACTTGAGGGCAAAAGTATGCTTACGAGTTGGAGGGATCGAGCTGATTTGATCATATGGAGCGTTTGGAATTCTCCGGTTCTCATTGTCATAGCAGGAGAGTATTTGGAGAGGTCGATGTCGTTCCCAATAAGGGTAGCCACGGGCGTATGACTTTGACGCAGCGGTGAAATCATGATCATCAACACGGTACCATCCTCCTTCGGACTTCGGGTATCCAAGAGCAAGGTCGGCGGGTCTAGTTACGGAATCCATGCTTTTGCCCGGCTCAAGGCAGCTACGGCTCCGGCTCTTTAAGATGCCCGCCTTAAATCTCGGATCATTGAGGTATACAATGAGACACTTCAAAGACGTCTTGCGAGAAGGTGAGGAGTGGTATTTGATAAGGCTACAACAGCCAAAGCACGTTGTGACCGGTGTCTGACTACTCCACCAGTGTAAACCGCCTTAAGTTTGACCAGCATGTTACGCTTGAGGTTGGTGCTCACAGGGGCCCGTGTGTTCGCATAAACATAAAGGTGAGCCGGAGTTAACGATAACGGCAATAATCAAGGGAAGGGTTGCAATGTTTGGAGTTATGAACAATAGCTTACCGAAGATAGCTGAGACCATTTGAGATATATGACGCTTTAAGTCGGACAGCTCGGTTGTTGCTTCTGCAAGTGAAGCTTCTGCCGTCTCAGCCCGGGTCACTAGTGAAGCCTTCTCATCAGCCCAGATTTTTCTTCTCTGACTCAAAATTCTTCTTCAACTTCTCTTGTTCAGAGATGCTGAATTCAAATTTGGAGTTGGCTTTTTTATTTTCAAGCTCTTGAGTTGTCAGACGGCTTTTCAGGTCAGCAATCTCTGACTCAAATTGACTGATGGTGACCTGCATTGATACAGAGTTATGGTAAGAATCATGGTAAGGTATATTAAGTCCCAAGCACTTTACAAGTAAAGATACTTGACACTTGGGGGCTAATGCATGCTGAAGAATTATTAATCTACCATGTCGGGTTATGCATATTAAGTCTCAAGCACTTTACAAGTAAAGATACTTGACACTTGGGGGCTAATGTGTATCGCAAGTTCAAAACTATAAGCCACAGGCCGGGTTAAATATATTCTCTTTAAACCGGAGATATCAACGATGGCGGATTTCTAAGTCTGTGACATATTTATTCATAAGCGATAGACTTGGGGGCTGCTCTGATGAGGTAAGATTCAGGAGAACCGTATAAGTTATACCTCAGATTTGTGTTGTATTTGTTTCACCATGTCAATTTCCAGGTCACGGTTATTATGCACTTGATTCAGATAGCCCGAGACTATATCACCAATGCTTAGGTGAGTATAATCAGTAATGTCCTGCTTGGCCTTTCGGCGTTCGACAAGTTCTTCCTTGGCAGTACATTTGGCAAGGATAGTTCAACAAACTGGCTTTTCAACACTTCAACTTCCGGGTCAGTTGTTTTGACCGGGCTAGGAGCTTCTGGGTCATCGGAGCTATTGAGAGTATCTCCGGCAGGCGGGTCAGAGGTTGGCACCGGAATGTCAGAAGCCGGTTCAGGCGGCTGATGGGTGGAGCTGGTTGGAGCAGACATACCAGGCGCCGGTTCAGCTACAATCGGGTCTTGAGACGGCTTATTCTTCTTTTCCCTCTTGTTGGGTTTCACTTGCATCTTTGTCAACAAAAGGTAGAAGGACGAATATTAAAGCATGAGTAAGGTAAAGCCTAAAGTAACTAAAGTTATGATACCAGGAGCAGTTTTGAAAGCCGGCATGTTTGATTGCATGGACTCGCCGGAGGAAGGAGAGGTATCCTGATAATTGGAGTCAGATGAATTGAGAGGTTGGCGAATTAAACCCGCCAAAGGAAAAATAGAACACAAATCGGAGATAACCTCAGTCTGACGCTTCCTGGTTATGTCAGGTAAGCCGGAGGAGAGTTCTGCATCCTTGCTGGTCCGGGTCTGCCTCCAGCTTTCAAACTGTTGTTGCTTCAAAAGAAATTGAGGATCTTGATAAGCTAGAGGATGTGAAAATCTTACTTTCCGGGTCACCTTTCGGATTTTTTGCTTGGGCAAAGGCTCTGAGTCGGAGGAAATTATAGTTACCTCTTCGCCAACCGCTTGGCTATGCCCCGTATCCTCTAGAAAGGATGAAATGTCAATAAAATAATGACAAAGGAGTTAAGAGAATCAGGGATTAGCTCCTCATCATCCGAAGAAGAGTCATCCAATTTGAGTAAATCAGAAGCGCTGGGTTTCTTCTTCTTTGAAGTTCCTGTTTTGGCAGCTTTCCTTTCAGTCTTCTTGGCTGTCCTAGCTTGTTTAGCAGCCTCATGGTCATATTGGACCTTCCAACAATTGTCATCGTCCTGTGAAAAAAGATAAGAAGTTATGAGTACAAGTAAGGTGTGACAAGGTTAGGAGTATTTATTAAGGTTGATGACTCACTGCAGGGGCCGGGTTCTTCTTATAGAAGGGAAGTAAGCCGAAGGCGTTGCTAATTCTGATGCCCTCCTTCAGATGGATCGGGTTGTGGCTTCAACCACATCATCCGGTAAGTCGTCGAGGCTATGACGATGGATCATCCTTTTCGCCTGAATAGGTACACATTAAGCCGGGACGGCGGCTTAACGGAAGTACTCGCCAAGCAACCCAAACTCGGACAAGATCAATGCCGTTCAGGCCATTTCCCAAAAGAGCTTTAATCCTTTTGATGGTGGGGTTAAGAGGAAGACGCTCGATAGCAGTTAGCTTGTCCGCTAGCAGATGGTTGGACTCAAGGCGCAGAGCGCGGCAGAGGGTTTTCGTTAGCCGGGGAAGTGTCCTGGCAATAGAACCACGTTTGATTCCAATCTTTCGGATGACTCGGCAGTTCAGCATAAGGGAAAAGGCAGTCTCTCCACCGCTGAATTGAGATACCACCAAGTTCAAGACTGGGACCGTTGGCACGTTCATTTTGCCGGTTCAAGTAGAAAAGCTCTCTGAACAAAAGCAGATTTGGTTCCTCTCCCAGGTACACCTCGCAGAAGACTTGGAAATTGCAGATATTTGACACGGAATTGGGTCCAATATCATGAGGCCTAAGGTCAAAGAAATTCAAAACCTCTCTGAAGAATTTTAAGCCGGGAGGGGCAAATCCCCGGCTCATGTGATCCGTAAAAACTATTACTTCCTCTTATTTGGGTTGAGGCCTTTCTTCAGACGGGCCAGGAGCACGATAAGACATGACCTCCTTCTTAGGCAGATGGCCAGACTTCACAAATTCAGACAGTTTACTCCTCGTGACTGTGGATGGGACCCAATTACAGGTCACAGGAGCCATGGCCGCTTTAGGTGCCATGACAAAAATTGAGGCCTATGACAAATAAAGAGGATCCGGCCTAAATTTAACCCGGAGGAAAATATTTAAAACTAGTCATGATGGCGGCTTAAGAAGGGGCCTAATGATATATGGATGACTATGCGATAAATATTAAGCCGCTACAGGTGTCAATGAGCAGTTAAACATATTCGACAGAGGCAGTTTTTTCACTTCCGGGTGGAACAAACAAGTTTCACAAGTTGCTGTTGTTATTTTGGATCAAACAGACATTCAGACAAGAAAAATTCTAGACCTAGAAAAATGGTGCGGAGAAGTTCATACGTTCTACTGAGGATTCCTACAAAGAAAGGAGATCTGCTACTACTAAAAATGGATGCGAAACAACAACCGCATTTAGATTTACGCTATTCTTTGGATCAAACGAGCTACGACGAGAGGCAAGTGCGAGAGGAACTAGGATGAACGATGAACTGCATGAAGAACACACTAGCCCTAGCATAGATCTATGGCGCAGAAGGGAAACACTACTGCAGAAG
The DNA here is from genome assembly GCA_021605145.1 of Aegilops bicornis. Classification (NCBI taxonomy): domain Eukaryota; kingdom Viridiplantae; phylum Streptophyta; class Magnoliopsida; order Poales; family Poaceae; genus Aegilops; species Aegilops bicornis. The sequence continues at coordinate 347,678,111 of CM038670.1, forward strand.
ATCTCGCGGAGGAGGAAAGCTGTCGTTCTCTGGTCAAGTTCAGGTCGATGCAAAGGGCCAAGCTCGGCGAAGGCGAGATCTTGGCTGACGGGCGGCGGAGCTCCAAAGTGAGATGGGGGCGAGAGGAAGAAGATGCGGAGCAGGGAAGAATGAAAGAAGACCTAGTCGGGTCTATTTATAAGGAAGGGCCACTAAAGAGCGCGAGAAACGAGGAGATAAAAGTTATTATCCAGCGGCCCCGACGCCTCGGTTTTCGGAATAGTCAGTAAAGGCAAAGATTCGTTGAAGGATACGATGAAATAAAGAATGAATTTAAGTAAGGATGACGTCACGGCGAGATAACACGGATCCAAAAGATGACGTCATGGCGGGTTAAAGAAAACCTTTGCACAGCCGGAGACTGAAGATTTACTTCTTAAGGTATTGTAAGATTCACATGAACAGGTTCAAATCAATCTGGGGCCTAATTTTGGGGATATAACTATTTGTATAAGCCGCCCAGGAGGGGCCGGGTTATACAAAGAAGACTCGCCAGATTGAGGCCTGTAATCAAGCATGAAGATGGCGGTTCAATAAAGGGCTTAAGGCCACATGCGACTTAAGGCCCGTTGTAATAAACCGCCACAATGGCATGACTTGTATCATAAGGTAGATTTAACTAGTCACCGAGCCGGACCTTTGTTTATAAGCGGTCGGGACTCTGTAAGCCCTTGAGCGTCAACCCGTGTATATAAGGGGACGACTGCGGCGGCTTAGGGCAAGAAACAACTCATCGAGAGCCGGGCATAGTGTATCTCGCTCCACGGTCATCGAAACATCAAGCAATACCAACCCAACTAGGCGTAGGCCTTCCTTCACCGCAAGGGGCCGAACTAGTATAAACCTCTCGTGTCCTTTGTCCCGATTAACCCCTTTAAGCTTCCTAGTTGCGATGGCTCCATGACTAAGTCCTTGCAAGAGGACATCTGCCGTGACAATTCCACGACAGGGGGTACCCAGACTTGCCTACCTGCGGCCCAGGGCGTGGCTCCACCAACGGCCTGGTACGGCCCGTTTTCATCAGCAACTACTCAAGACCCTCGTGAGGGGCCGAGCCTCGCGAGGCAGACGACACAAGACCTCCTCAGGGGCAGCCTTGCTAGGCTGGCTCCCGAGGAGCGGAGATATCAATGCAAGGGGCACTTCGCGAGGTGCGCGTGACGTGAGCCATGATGACCAAAGCCAGGCGGGCGCCAGCGAGCGCAGAGTACCAGTTGCCTCTTTGGTGTTAAAGGGGCAAGCGCAGGCGAGGAGTCCCGAGGCATCAGGCAAAGGTTTCCATATTGGTGCAACGAGACCAAGACCAGCAGGACGGCAGGACGGAGGTCACCACGGAGCCCACGACAGCGTCACCACCAGAACCTTTGGCAGGCGAAGGCCACCTTTTGTCAGGATAGCTTGTACTAGTTGTCTCCCTTCAAAATTAGCCGTTGTGGGATCCCTTCCCGCCTAGCATTTGGGAAGAGGACCAGGGCCTCTATAAATAGGACTAGCCACCACCCTATCAGGGGGACGGATCATCGAGATCATCCTCGCACACGCAAGCTCACCAAGCTCAAGAACACCTCTCCTTAGGAGGTTGTTCGTCCCTTGTACTTGTTCATCCTCAGCCTACAAGGCAATCCACCACCACCACACTGGAGTAGGGTATTACACCGCAACGGTCGCCCAAACTAGTATAAACTCTCGTGTCTCTTGTTCTTTGGGTTCGTCGGGCTAGGCCTTGAGATCGTTGCGAGAGCGAGCTAGGGAGAGAGAGAGAGATCTTCGTGCGCACCCAGTGTTCGAACCTCAAGGGTTTGCCGGAACCCGTAATCTGACAACCTGTGTGAGAACCCATCAAGTGTTATGCACTATCTCCTATTGTGCAAGGACGAGGCACATAAAACTAACACCTCTCACCATCTATCTTTAGTGTTGTCTTCTCTATTGCAGAATTCAAGGATGTTTCCCCCCATGAGCTACCCCTGGGACTACCTCCACTATGAGGCATCGAACACCGCATCAACCTCATTGCCGGTGCACCCCTACCAAACAAGGCACCCTACCGCGTCAACCCCGAAGAGACTAAGGAAATACAAAGGCAAGTGCAAGAACTCATTGACAATGGGCATGTGCGTGAAAGTTTAAGTCCTTGTGCCGTACCGGTCATTCTTGTGCCTAATAAAGACAGTAGTTTCCGCATGTGTTCCGATTGTCGTCCCATCAATGCTATCACCCTTCGTATATCCTATTCCTCGCCTTGATGATATGCTAGATGAGCTTAGCGGAGCAACCATTTTCTCTAAAATTGATCTTAAAAGTGGCTATTACCAAATACACATCCAAGAAGGTGATGAATGGGAAACCGCTTTCAAAACCAAGTTTGGCTTGTATGAATGGTTGGTCATGCCTATAGGTTTATCTGAAGCACACGGCACATTTATGCATGTGATGCACCTTGTTCTTCGTCCTTACATAGGCGTATTCGTTGTTGTCTACTTTGATGATATTCTTGTGTTTAGCAAATCTCTCAAAGATCATGTCACCCATCTTAGAACCATTTTGCAAACTCTTAGGAAAGAGCAAATTTGTGCTAATATGGACAAATGCCTTTTTGGTGTTGATAAGCTTGTTTTCTTGGGTTTTTTGTGTCATCTAAGGGTGTTCATGTCGACGAAGCTAAAATTGATGCTATTAAAACTTGACCACAACCAACCAACTTGCAAAAAGTTTGAAGTTTCCTTGGCCTAGCCGGTTTCTATCGTAGATTCGTTAAGGACTTTAGCACTATTGCATCCCCTTTGCATGATTTGAGTAAGAAAAATGCACCTTTCGTTTCAGGACCATCCAAATATACCACATTCAATGAGCTTAAGAATTAGCTTACACATGCTCCTTTGCTTGCTTTGCCCAATTTTGACAAAACTTTTGAAGTTCATTGCGATGGTAGTGGCAATGGTATAGGAGGTGTGTTAATGCAACAGAAGTGTAACACCCCGGAAGTAATTTTCCATATTTGTAACTCCAACTCTTGCCATTTTCAGCATTGTGATATGATATTCCCTCCGTGGTTGGGTTTTTCTTCATTTTGCATTTTGTCCGTGTCATGCATCTCATATCATGTCATCATGTGCATCGCATTTGCATACGTGTTCATCTCATGATTCCGAGCATTTTCCCCGTTGTCCGTTTTGCAATCCGGCACTCCTATGTCATCCGGCGTCCCATTTTACGTTTTTCCGTGAGCGGGTACTAAACGTCCTCGGAATGGACCGAGGTTTGTCAAGTGGCCTTGGTATACCACCGGTAGACCACCTGTCAAGTTTCGGGTCATTTGGAGCTTGTTTGGTACTCCAACGGTTAACCGCACTCTCGCAAAAGGCCTCTTTTAAGTTGCAGCCCAACATCCTTTCAAAACAGCCCAATAACCCATCTAAGTCACTTCCATGCTCTCCGTCGTTCGATCACGATCGTGTGGTAAAACTACACCTCATTTGGACTCTCCTAGCTCCCTCTATGCCTATTTAAACACCTCCCCCGTCCAAATCTAGGTCCAAACCCTAGCCATCTTCATCCCCGCGCCACCGGACTAAAACCCAGACGTACGGACGCATCCGCCGCCGCCGGACGAAGCCGCCGCCGCCCCGCAGCCAGGCGTCGCGCCACGTGGCACCTCGCTCCCAGACCGCCATGCGCCGACCCCCGGCCCGCACCGGGCCGACCCGCGCCCGTCGCCGCCACCAGCCGCACTCCCGCTCCGCCGCCCTCGCCGCCCGGCGCCATCGCCGCCTCCCGCCGCCCGTCGCCACCGCCCGCCAGCCCCATGGCCGCGCCGCCTCCGTCGCCCGGCCCGTCGGCCCAGCCGCCTCCTCTCCCCTCGGCCGACGCCCTGCCTGCCTCCTCTCCCTCCGGCGAGCCGCGCCACCGCCGCCGCCGCTTCGGATCCGGCCTCGATCGGATCTGAAAACCGAGGTTGACTTTCTCGTTGCCCCCGAAATTTCCTCCAAGTATTTTGTTCCGTTGATTATTTCGTGGCATTTTCAACGCATCATAACTCTGCACCTGTAGCTCTGTTTCGTGCGTATAATATGTCAAAATGTTCGTGTCGAAGATTATATCTTTTCATCTCATTGCATCATTTTCGTTCGAGCTCATCTTGATGCCCGAAATGCTATTAGAAGAGGGCTATGTGATGTTAGTTTCTGTTTCTTAACAGAACTTGCACTTTTGTTATTTTTACCATGATTGATATGTGCACCCTATGAATTTGAGTACTACATGTGTTTTGTAATATGCCATGCCATCTTTCCAGGGATGTATGCCATGTATTTTTGTGATCTATGTGGTGACTAGCACAAGCATGCAAACTAGGCTTCATGATGTTGCTGATTTCAGCCCGTTTTGCTGATATTTTTGTCATGTTAACTTGATGCTACCGAGAGATCCATGCATATTTTCAGATACTTCAGTAAGGATGTTTTGCACATATGGTTATGCTCTATCCATCCATGGCCTTGTTTGCAATTATGGAGTGCCATATCTTGAGTCAATCGAGCTCTACTTTTGCTATAAAATGTTTCCTGGCAGATTGTTTACATGTTATTCAATTTTGGCAAGGTTGTTGTGGTTGATCCGTGTATGCTATGATATTGTTCTTGCCATGTGTATCTTCTATGCCATGTCTTATTGACGGATGTATGCTTAGTTTATCATGAGATGCTCTGTAGTGAGTGCTTTGAGATCTTAAACATGCCTACTTGTTATCTGTTTTTGACATGCCATGTTGCTGAATCTGTTAACGAAACTTGCGATATTGACATGGATGTTACTATATTTTCTGATCCTTTTTGGCTTATGGTCAGTAAGGGACTTTTGTTCTATGCTTTGAGTAGATTCATGTCATGCCATGTTTTTCTATTATAAGTTCTTGTAGGATGTTGTTTTCTTGCTCTGAACATTGCTACCTGATGATGTTTTTGCCATGTTCAGTAATTTCACCGTCTGTGAAGCTGATATGTTTTGCACTTTTGCCATGCCTGTTTGAACCTGTTATGGTGTGATTTAGCCATAGCTCAGTGTTCATCTTTTGTCAAGCATCTTGAGTAGATCACTGCCATATGCTTTTCTGGTACGTTTGTGTGCAGTAGCTTATTTTCTTGTTGCTTGCTAAGTGGTATCATGCTGTTAATGGCAGATTTGTGCCATTCTTGTTTTGCTTGTCATTTGCAAACCGTGCATCCGATTCGGTGATCTTTATATCGATTTCAACCGAAATCATCTCATCTTTCCAGCGGCATACTTGGTTTGCCAAGGTGATGCCTGGTTCATTATTTTCCTTCCGAGCACGTATCGCATTGCATATCACATCTCGCATATCATGTCATGTTTTGCATCATGTTGCTTGTGCATTGCACCGTGATTTATTGTGGTTCCTTTGTTTGTGTTCTTGCTTTGGGTAGAGCCGAGGCGAGTACGTGAACGAGGAACCTGTTGAGAACGCTACGAGGATCAAGCTTTCGACAACTCGAGAACTTTGCGAGCAAGATGACCGTACCCTCGAAATCACTTCTATCTTTGCTATGCTAGATGCTCGCTCTTTTGCTATGCCTATGCTACGATGCCTATCACTTGCTTATCATGCCACCCATATTGCCATGTCAGCCCCTAACCATCCTTTTCCTAGCAAACCGTTGATTGGCTATGTTACCGCTTTGCTCGGCCCCTCTTATAGCGTTGCTAGTTGCGGTGAAGATGAAGTTTGTTCCTTGTTGGAACATGGAGATGTTGTTCCTTTTTGGAACATGTTTACTTGTTGGGGATATCACAATATATCTGCTATAATTAATGCATCTATATACTTGGTAAAGGGTGGAAGACTTCGGCCTTATGCACGGTGTTTTGTTCCACTCTTGCCGCCCTAGTTTCCATCATACCGGTGTTTTGTTACTTGATTTCGCTTTCCTTACACGGTTGTGTGATTTATGGGACCCCCTTGACAGTTCGCTTTGAATAAGACTCCTCCATCAAGTCCCAACTTTGGTTTTACCATTTGCCACCTAAGCCTTTTCCCCCGGGTTTTCGCGAGCCCGAGGGTCATCTTTATTTTAACCCCCGGGCCAGTTCTCCTCTGAGTGTTGGTCCAACCTGTCAGCCGCCGGTGGCCATCAGGGGCAACTCTAAGATGGCCTATCGGAAGCTTGGACAATCGGTGTGCTCGAGAACGAGATATGTGCAGCTCCTATCGGGATTTGTCGGCACATTCGGGCGGCTTTGCTGGTCTTGTTTTATTCTTTGTCGAAATGTCTTGTAGTCCGGGATTCCGAGATTGATCGGGTCTTCCCGCTAGAAGGAATATCCTTCGTTGACCGTGAGAGCTTATAATGGGCTAAGTTGGGACACCCTGCAGGTATTATCTTTCGAAAGCCGTGCGCGGGTTATGAGGCGATGGGAATTTGTTAATGTCCGGTTGTAGAAAACCCGAAGTTGACCTCAATTAAAATACACATCAACCGCGTGTGTAACCGTGATGGTCTCTTCTCGGCGGAGTCCGGAAGTGAACACTGATGATTGGAGTTATGTCGGCGTAAGTAGTTCAGGATCACTTCTTGATCGCTACTAGCTTCACGACCGCGCTTTGCTTCTCTTCTCGCTCTCTCTTGCGAATGTAGCCACCATATATGCTAGTCGCCTGCTGCAGCTCCACCTCACAACTCTGTCCTTCCTATAAGCTTAAATAGTCTTGATCTCGCGGGTGTGAGATTGCTTTGAGTCCCGTGACTCACAGATTCTACCAAAAGCGATTGCAGTGCCAAGCGATGCGGTCGGGTGACGCATCCAGAGCTCAAGTGGGAGTTCGATGAGGAACGTGGTCGTTACTATGTGTCTTTTCACGATGATCGGTAGTGGTGCCCAGTTGGGACGATCGGGGATCTGTGTTGCTTTTGGGGTATCTTCTTTTATTTTGGTTCCGTAGTCGGACCTTGAGTGTATTACGGATGATGGATGTTTATTTATGTATTGTGTGAAGTGGCGTGTAAGCCAACTATGTATCTCTTTCCCTTATGTATTACATGGGTTGTGTGAAGATTACCTCACTTGCGACACTGCTTTCAATGCGGTTATGCCTCTAAGTCGTGCTTCGACACGTGGGAGATATAGCCGCATCGAGGGCGTTGCAAGAAGCGTCCAATTGCTTATTTTAGTGAAAAACTTTCTAGCGCGCAACTCAATTATCCCATCAATGACAAAGAGTCGTATGCCTTAGTACGAGTTTCGCGTTGGTGGGAACATTATCTTTGTCCTCATGAATTTGTCATCCATACGGATCATGAAATGCTTAAATACCTTAAGGGTCAAACTAAATTGAATAAGCGTCCTGCCATGTTGTCACGCCCAATATGCGACTCTATTCTAAAGGAACTCGAAGGTCCGAACTGCATATTGACACGCTTTTGCAAGGTGGATATCATTACATCGTACCATTACATAATAGTTGGGGATACATACAAGGCATACAAATGCCACAAGAATACATCAACATTATACTTGACAACAACATCCGACTACGAATGAAATACAAACAGAAACTCAAACGACATCCACCCTGCTAGCCTAGGCTGCCGACCAGGAACCTAACACAAGATCGACGAAGAAGAAGAACTCCAAAACAAGTAAACATCGCTCTCGCGTCATGAACATCGCATTACCTGCACCTGCAACTGTACCTACAACAAGCAACGCTATCAGAGGGGCTGAGCAAAGCGGTAACATAGCCAAACAACAGTTTGCTAGGACGGGTAAAAAGGTTAGAGGACAACTAGCATAGCAAAGATAGTAGTGAGATCCAAGGTGACGGTCATCTTGACTGAAATCCCGCAGGAAGAAGAACGAGTCCGTGAAGAAGATGAACCAATGTAGTCAAATGGATCCTCACAATCGCAATGTAACCGGAACTAACGAGAAGAAGCACAACCGGAAAGAAGCAAACAACATGGTAAAAAACCATCACTTAAACATGGCACGATGCAAAATTAAGTATGATGCATGTCCGATTTAATAATTCATGGCATGGCAAAGTGCAACAAACAACACTACAAATTAAATGAAGATCAAAATGCAACTCGTTGCATATTGATGAAACACCACATTCAATCATTTAGTTCGCTCTCGTTTATGCTACTCAACAATATTAAATGTTGGTTAACATGGCAAGAGGTGAAGCATAAGTAACTAATTATTTAGGCAAGTTTAAGTGAGTCCGGAAACAACAAACAATACTTCCAGTAAATTCCCACATGCATATAACAATTTAATGCAAACAACAATTTTTAAACATTTTAAATGTTGTTATCATGATGCAGATGACATATACAAGTTATATGCAATTTTTAAGAAAATGTTGACATGAGTATGATATGAAGCATTTGGTCACCATGGTGGAACGAAAGGGGTGCCACGGCAACGACAACATCCCGGTTCCGGTAGCTCATGGAGATACCGGTGCAAAAGGAAGTATGTATGTGCGAAACATGTAAAAATGACGGAGAGTGATCCCGGTTACCGGGTGTCCAACGTGTCGAAGACGGTGCCAAACTAGGGAACAAACAGCATCTAAACATGCATCTCATAACATATGCTTTCATTCATGGACGGTCGTCTCGGCGGTTATACCTTCGAAGCGTGCGTTTTTGAGGCGGTTCGAGTTCGTAGAGGAAAGTAGTCATTCTCGCGATGGTAGTGGAATTAGTGGTACAGTTTCGTAGTCGAAATCACGGCGGCGGTAGTCATACACGGGTCGACGGTAGTCAAACTTGACGTTTTTGGTTCATGGGTTTTCGGCGACGGTAGCCGTTCTAGGCGTCGGGCGTCGAGGTGCGCATCCAAAGGGTACTTGATGAAACCACGTAGTCGTACACAGGTACTTGATGCATCGTCGTGGTACTTGGCAAAATCTCGGGGAAGATGCTTGACGATCCAGGTACGAGGCTTGGCGTGTCCATAACGTAGCAGAACGAAGGTCTCGGTTGCGGTCGATGCGGGCGTCCTCGCTATGCTCCTGATCCTGCTCGATGCAGAGAGCTGCGGGGGCGGCGCCTGGAGTTGCAGGGAGGCGACGACGCGCACAGGGAAGGCGGGCGAGGTGGAGATGGGGCAGCAGAGCCGCAGGTGAGGTCCGGGGCGCGGCAAGCGCCAGATCCGGAGCGGAGGGACTCGAATCCGTAGAGGGCGAGGAAGCAGAGGCGCGAGGAGGGCCATGGCGGCACGGGCGATGAAGCAGCGGCGGCGCTGGCGTTGGGGCACGCGACGGGGAGGCGAGGCAGAGGGGAACGGGACGAGGGAGCGGCGCTCCTGCTGGGTGCGGAGGACGACGGCTGCGGGCGCGGGTGCTCGGGTAGCTCCTCTTCTCGGGCGCTCGGGCGATGAGGATCGGGCGCGGGGTCTCGCTCCTCTCCCTGGCGATGCAAGGAAGAAGGAGGGGATCGAGGGAGAGGGGCGCTGCGAGGAAGATGGGGTCGCTGCGGGAGGGAGAGGGTGAGATCGAGAGGAGGGGGATCGGGCGCCCTGGCGGCTAGGGTTAGCAACGGGTGCTGGGCCTCCAGGAGCAAATGGGTCAGCGTGCTGGGAGGACCAAGTGGCCAGCTGGGCTTCTCTCTCTCCCTCATTTTTTCTCTAGCAGAAAAGAAATAGAGAGAGGAAAGAAAGAGAGGGTTAGGAAAAGATCTTGCACATGGGGTTAATTTTCCCAGACTCATAAAAATGCGCTTGATCCAGGAAAAACAAAAGTGGCATGATCGAAAGATATAAATTCAAATTCATTAGAATATAGATCAAACGGTTTTGAATTGGGACTAGGTTTTCGAAGTGCCCGAAAATATTGAGACTTTAGGAGGAGCCTCAATAAAAGAAATAAGAATTGTTGGCAAAGTTTGAGGCAAGGAATTGAGATAGAAAATGCATGAAACTTAAACTGCAAGTGTGTTATGGTGATTCCAAAGTTAATGAAATATTTTGATATAGCTCCCTAATAATATTGCGAGACTTTTATATGTTGTAAAGAGAAATCACCATGTGCATTTCCCTTGATTTAAATGGATTGAAGATCCATGCAATTTATTTAGCTGAGTTTCAAAAAGGGGTGCAAGATGACATGATGCAATGCACATGATGCAAAGATGAATGCAACGAACCAACCAAATCACACGACGAATCTCGGAAACCATGGAAGGCATCTGGAGCGTCGGTCTTGTTGCGTCACAACACTCCTCCACTTACAAGAGATCTCGACCCGAGATCTAAGGATGGCGCCGGAGAGAAGCGAAAGAGCAAGAGGTAAAAACAAAGTTGCTTCTTTGACAAACGAGTGAAACCACGAACCTTGAGAGGTTGAACAAATTGAAAGAAAGAATACAATGAAGATGAACGAGATTGCAAACAGTCTGTTGGACAAGAGGAACAATGAATATGATGAGAACCAATAGCTTAGGGGACAAGATAGATTTTGAAGCCACTCCGGCTAAAATTAGCTGGACAAGGAATAAGAATAAAAAATGTCGGGCAGCACTCCGGTTGAAAAGAGACGCAAGATTTGATAAGCTGAAAGAACTTGAACGGGAACACAACACTCCGGTTAAATGGAAGGAAACAACATGCATTTGACAAGATTGGGCAATTCTTGACAAAAGGATCAACACAACGCCTTCGGAAGAAATGAAAGAATGGAATGAAATGAACGGAGACGAACATGAAAAATCTCCCAATTAAAATTGAAAGAGTATCCTTACGAAGAAGGGTTGAACGAAGTTGTTGAAAAATCAGCAACGAAAAGAACAAGCTTGTTGTGGGCTTATGGAACACATCTCAAAATTATGAGGTGAAAACCGGCCACTAACGGAAACAGTTGATTGGATTGAGATCAACAAGGAGATGAAAACTTCTTCACCAAGATGTGAAGGAGAAAATTGGATCATTGATAAACACCACAAATAGCTACATTCCTTAGGGAAGGCTATAGGTGAAATATAACCCAATACAACTCCAACAAAAAGATTGATTGGTTGAAAAGATCTCTTGAACGAAGATAAAATGATGGATTTAAATATCTCATTCCTAACAACTTGTGAATCATGAAAGATGAGGAGAAATTGCCAACGATGACATAACACCATCTCAAGAGATAAGGTAGAAAGAATTGCACTTCTGAATGCAAGATGAAGAATGCTTGAACTCCTCAAAACAAAACATGTGTTTAACACCATGTTTATTTTAGAGTATAGCTTGGCGGATGTTAACTTCGAAAAAAAAATCTTGAAGGACAAATCGAGAATGAAAGGAATACGTGATGAACCATCATGTAGAGCCTCCATGAAGAACTCCGTTAATAAAATGATGATAGAAAGAAAGAGAAGTTGAAAACACAAGGTGAAGCCTTGCAATGATTTAGATGGAGCTTCGCGACGATATAACCGAGAAAACTTGGAACTCGTAAAAGGAGAAGATGAAACACATGAAATCGAGCATTGATAACATGAAGGAAGTCCGGAAGAAGGAATTAACCACTTGGATGGAACAAGAATAAGAATTATGTTATGCTTATCCTTCATCAACTTAAATTCATGACTAATAATGGATTTTTGCATACCACTTATGTGACGCCCCCGATTCAATCGTACACTAATCATGCACGCAAACGTGTACGATCAAGATCAGGGACTCACGGGAAGATATCACAACACAACTCTAATACCTTAATAAGTCATACAAGCATCATAATACAAGCCAGGGGCCTCGAGGGCTCGAATACAAGTGCTCGATCATAGACGAGTCAGCGGAAGCAACATTATCTGAGTACAGACATAAGTTAAACAAGTTGCCATAAGATGGCTAGCACAAACTGGGATACAGATCGAAAGAGGCGCAGGCCTCCTGCCTGGGATCCTCCTAACTACTCCTGGCCGTCGTCAGCGGGCTGCACGTAGTAGTAGGCACCTCTCGTGTAGTAGTCGTAAATGCCGACGGTGGCGTCGCTCTGGGCTCCGACATCTGGTTGCGACAACCGGTAGAAAGGAAAGGGGGAAAGGGGAGAAAGCAACCGTGAGTACTCATCCAAAGTACTCGCAAGCAAGGAGCTACACTACATATGCATGGGTATATGTGTAAAGGGCCATATCGGTGTTGAGCTGCGAGAATGCCGTAATAAGAGGGGATAACTAATCACAGCCGAAGACTACGCTGGCAGCCTCCGTCTTCTGACATGTAGAAGAGAGTAGACTGAAGTCCTCCAAGTAGCATCGCATAGCATAATCCTACAGCGATCCTCTCCTCGTAGCCTGTGAGAGAGCGACCACCGAGTTGTATCTGGCACTTGGAAGGGTGTGTTTTATTAAGTATCCGGTTCTAGTTGTCATAAGGTCAAGGTACAACTCCAAGTCGTCCTGTCACCGAAGATCACGGCTATTCGAATAGATAAACTTCCCTGCAGGGGTGCACCACATTACCCGACACGCTTGATCCCATTTGGCCGGGCACACTTTCCTGGGTCATGCCCGGCTGCGGAAGATCAACACGTCGCAACCCCACCTAGGCATAACAGAGAGGTCAGCACGCCGGTCTAAACCTAAGCGCCACGAAGTGCAGGCCCATCGCCTTAGCACACACTGCATGTTGCGAGGGCGGCGAAGATGACCTAGCCTAGCGAGCATTCGATCCCTATCCGTGGCAGCGCCGCTTCGATTGACGTCACAAAATGCTTTGGCTGATACCACGACGCCGGTTGCCCATATCTTGTCCCACGTGGCGGTTAGTGCGTATAAGGTCAACGATCCAACTCAGATCAAATACCAAGATCTCGTTAAGCGTGTTAATGATGTAACCGCGGACACCGACTAGGGCCAGGCCCACCTCTCACCTAGGCGGTCTCAACCTGCCTGCCGCTTCCCGCCACAAAGATCCACACAGAGAGCCGTTGGGACAAAGGTCCTTTCAGCCCCAACTGCGTGAATCACTCATGGGTGCTCCACGAGCCGACCCGACTTTACTCACCACATGTATCATGTATAAAGTATAGTATATACCGTGATCACCTCCCTAGTGATCACGGCCCGATAATATAGCACGGTAGGCAGACGGGAAGGTAGGGCCACAGATGGAATACTAGCATCCTATACTAAGTAGTAGGATAGCAGGTAAGGGTAACAACTGTAGCAATGATAGGCTATGCAGCAGAATAGGATTAACGGAAAGCAGTAACATGCTACAGTACTCTAATGCAAGCAGTATAGAGAAGAATAGACGATATCTGGTGATCAAAGGGGGGGCTTGCCTGGTTGCTCAGACAAGGAGGGGTCGTCGGTGACGTAGTCGACCACAGGGGCATCAACATCGTCACCTGGTCTACCGGAGAGAATAGGAGGGAGAAACAGTAAATGCATAGCAAGCAAGTGCATAACAGGACAACAAGCAGAGCTAGACGTGTTCTAATGCGGTATGAGGTGATACCGGTGAAGGGGGGAAACATCCGGGAAAGTATCCCCGGTGTTCCTTGTTTTCGGACAGATGAACCGGAGGGGGAAAGTTGCGTGTTTGCTATGCTAGGGATGTGTGGTGGACGAACGGGCTGCGTATCCGGATTCGTCTCGTCGTTTTGAGCAACTTTCATATAGAAAATATTTTCATTTAAGCTACGGTTTATTTTATATGATTTTCTAAAGTTTTAATCATTTTAGAATTTATTTAATTATTTAATTCTAACATTATCCAGAATAGTGCATGCTGACGTCATCATGCCGTCAGCATGACGTCAGCAGCCAACAAGGCGTTGACTAGTCAAACTGACGTGTGGGTCTAGTGGGACCCATCTGTCATGGACTAAACATGTTAATCAGGGTTTAATTAAGTCGGATTAGTTATGTTTAATTAAACTAGATTAATTAAGTTAAATAAATTATTAATTAATTATTTAGTATATTTTTTATTTAATATTATCATTTTTTAACCATTTTCTTTTAATCCATTTTCGTTCTCAGGGACATGGGCCCGTCATCATTGGCCCAGAGAGGCCCAAGCAGGCGTGATGCTGGGCTCGGAGTTAATGGGGGAGGGTTGAGTGAACCACGAGGCTCATGGGAGGCAGCGCCGTGGGCCGAGGCAGCATGGCTGACCAGCAGGGCTGGGGCAAGGAGGCGTGCGGCCAGGGGGACGTGACGGCATGGGCGCGAGAGGAGTGCGGGCAGTGACGCCCGAGGCCATGAGCAAGCGAGCGCGTACATGGGGCGCGGCGGTGGCGAAGCGGCACGAGGTCGGTAGCCATCAGGGACGGCAGTAGGCCACGGCGCGAACGACGGGCGCGCTCGGATCCGGCGACGGAAGCAGAGGGGGAGAGGAGAGGGGCGATGCTCACTAGGCCCTGCAGGTGTGCGACAGTGAGCTCGAGGTGGCGACGGTGACGACGAAGACGAGGAAGCAGTAGCCGGCGAGGCTCGGTGCGGTCCGGCGAGGAAGAGGCGGTGGGGCAGTGACGGGGCGCAGCGTGGCTTGGGGAGGCCGTCGGGGAGGAGGTCGAGGAGGTGCCGGCGTGGGGAGGTGACGAGGAGGCGTCGGTGGAGACGGGCGTAGGGACGAGGCGGCGAGGTCGGGCCCCCATGCCCCGATCCGATCTGGATCGGGGGAAGGCAGAGGAGTGGGGCGAGGGGGAGGGAGTGGGGGCGAGTGGGAGTAGTGGGGGGGGGGTGGCGCTAGGTCATGGGGAGGGGAGGAGGCCTAGTAGGCCAGGGGGTGCGGGAGTGGGTCGGCTGGGCCGACTGGCTCCTTCAGCCAACTGGGCCAAGGCCCACTCAGGGGGGGTTGTCTTTTATTTCTTTTTCCTTTTCTACAATTTTTATTTTATTTTTGCTCTGGTTTTTTAATTGTTTAACCACCAAAGGACTTTTGTAAATCATGTAGCTTGTCACATGAACATCATTGCATTATATAGCAACAATGCCACAAAAAGCTGAAGGTCTTCCGAAAAGGTTTAATTATTTTTAGAAAGTGAAAAGGTCAAGTGATGTGCTGTTGGTCCACTGTTTTAATTCCTAGGGGCATTTCTGGAGTTTCTAAAGTGTTGGTTTTATTTTTATAACATCTTTGGTAATTTTTGCAATATTGTGAACATTCTAGTTCTTAGCGTTTGAAAACTTTTGTTGTTTGTTTTTATTTTAAATTTTAATTTGGATGGGTTTCGAACTAACACGAGATTAGCACAAAAACCGGGGTGACGTGGCACTGCTAACGTGGGATTACTGTAGCCTGATTATCCGGGCGTCACAACTTATTCTTGTTGAAAAGGGTTAAGGAGAGATATTGTAACGCCCCAAGACCGGAGCTTCAGTTGCCTTCCAGGGTTTCCGGGTTTCGCCGTGTGTTTCTTCTGTGCCTGCCCTTTTATTTTTGCATTGCATCATGTCATCTCTTGCATTGCCATCATATCATTAATTTTTAAAACTCAACTAAATAAATCGTATGGATCTTGGTCCATTTAAATCGAGGGAAGGGTGACTTCTCTTTATAACATATTCTCCCAATATTATGGAGCTATATAAATTATTCCATTTATTTGGAATTCACCATAACACACTTGCAAATTCCCATGCCCTTCCTACTTCAAGTTTGGTCCCCAAACCTTGCCAATATTTCTTTCATCATTTTCCGGAGCTCCACCAAAAATCCGAACATTTTTGGACCTTCCCAAACCCTCACTTCCATTCAAATCATTTGGATTTAAATTCAAATGAATTTGAATTCAAATCTTCAATTTTGGCCTTTCTATTTTTCTTGGTACGAGCATATTTTTGTGAGCCCGGGAAAATTATCCGTGTGTCCAACTTCTTCCTCTAACCTCTATTTCTTTCTTTCTTAATCTTCGTTTCTTTTCTTTTCCCTTTTCTTTTTTAGTGAGAGAGAGCCAGCCAGCCCAGGCCAGCCCCCCCTCGTCAGCCCACCATCTCGCTCCCAACCTCCCTTGAGCCCAGCCCGGCCCACAGCCCACCTAGCGCCTCCCTCAGGCCGGCCTAACCTCTCGCCCAAGGCCCACCAGCCGCCTCTAACCCCTAGCCCGAGCGCTCTCCTCCTCCTCGTTCCCCTCGCTCGCGCCGCCAGAAGCCCCTCGGCTCGATCCCCGATTCCATCTCTCCCTCCGGTCGCTCGACCACCGCACCGCCGCACCTCCCCGAGCAGGAGCCGGCCTCTGCTTCTTCTCCCCTCGGCCACCTCCTTGAGCGCCTCATCTCCATCGCGCCACCGTTCTGCGCCCGATCCCCCCTCGCGCGGCCAGCGAACCCCGCTGTCCGGATCCTTCGTCCTCCACCATGGCCGCGCCTCCCTGCGCCAAGACCGGCCGTGTGCCGCCTTGCTCCGTCGCCGCCTCTCTTCTCCTCCCCAGCGTCCGGAGCCCGTCGCCTCTCCACCTGCCTGCGCCTCGCACCTCCCTTTCGATCCCGATGGGATCGGGGAGCGTCGGCAACCTGCGTCCCATGAGCCCGAGGTCACCGAACCTTGCCGGATCTCGCCGATTGCCCGCCGGTCGCCTCTGCGTCGACCCAGCGTCCTCGCCTCCGGCGACCCTCGCCGCTCCTGCGCCGGTCCCCTCGCCTTGCCGCTTCCTCCGGTGGTGGCGACCACCAGAGCCTCTCGCCGCCCTTCTCCACCTCGGGAGCCCTGCCCGATGCCATGGCGCCGCCCGTTCGCCCCTCCGCCGTCGTCTCCGGAGACGCCAAGTACCTCTACGTGCGGACTCGCCAAGTACTTGACCGGATCGCCAAGTTTGATTATAAACGGTTGCACGTCCGACCCGGTATTCGAACCTCAAAGCGCCAAGTTCGTCTTCCACTATCATCTCCGAGGATTTCTCCAAGACCCGAACCGAAACGCCAAGTACCGACACCGTGGGTTCCTCAAGGCCGCCAAGTTCGACTACACGATGATGCGACAAGTACCCGACGATCGCCGTGGTAATGCGACTACGAACCGTGTACCACTACCGTCGACCCTCGAAGACCCGTGGACCCCGAACATCCACGGGACATGAACGACTACTTCCCCTCGCCGTGTACGACTACTTCCCTCTGAAAGCGCTTTCCGCCCGAACGCATACGATCCGAAGGTATAACCCGAGATGACCAACCGTGATCGAATCGTCCTTGCGATGCCCCTCTGTTGCCATGCCACCGTTCCGTGGGAACCCGCAACCGGAGCACCCCACCATCCTTGCATGTTTCGCCACGTCCACACTTTCTTTTGCACCGATATCTCAATCGAGTTATCGGAACCGATTTGTTGCCGTGGCACCATTTTCGTTTTCGCCGTGGCACCCTTTTCGTTCCGCCACGGTGACATAATGCTTCATAATGCTCTTGTCAACATTTTCATAAAAATTGCATAAAACTTGCACATGTCATCCGCATCATGATAACAACAATTAAAATGTTTAAAATTGTTGTTTGCATTAATTTGCTTAAATGCCATGCTAAAATGATTTATTTCATAACTAATTAACCGTAACTTCGGTTTTAAATGAATTATATATGTAAATGGGGTAGAAAAATGCCTAGTTTAACATGGTATACTTTATTTGCACGTTTAACAACATTAAAATTGTGTTTAGGGCAGATCAGTACCGAATCCATAATTTGCATATGGGGATTTTCCGGAATTGTTGTTCGTTGCTTCCGGCCTCATTTAAACTTGCCTAGATAGGTAGTTTCATTATGCTTCACCTCTTGCCATGTTTAATAACATTTAATACTGTTGAGTACCTAACCGAGAGAGAACTAAATAAGTGATGTGGTGTTCCGTCAATATGCAACTCGTTGCATATTGGGCTCCATTTAACTTGTAGTTTTGGTTGTGCATATTGCCATGCCATGCCTCATTAAACCGGACATGCATCATACTTGTTTGTGCATCATGCCATGTTTATGTGATGGTTGTTTACTATGATGTTTGCTTCTTTCCGGTTTGCTTCTCTCGTTAGCTGCGGTTTCGTTCCGGAGTTGTGAGGATTCGTTCGACTACGTCCGTTTGTCTTCTTCATGGATTCGTTCTTCTTCCTTGCGGGATTTCAGGCAAGATGACCATACCCTCGAAATCACTTCTATCTTTGCTTGCTAGATGCTCGCTCTTTTGCTATGCCTATGCTTCGATGCCTACCACTTGCTATATCATGCCACCCACATTGCCATGTCAAATCTCTAACCATCCTTTCCTAGCAAACCGTTGTTTGGCTATGTTACCGCTTTGCTCAGCCCCTCTTATAGCGTTGTTAGTTGCAGGTGAAGCTGAAGTTTGTTCCTTGTTGGAACATGGAGATGTTGTTCCTTGTTGGAACATGTTTACTTGTTGGGATATCACAATATATCTTATTTAAATTTAATGCATCTATATACTTGGTAAAGGGTGGAAGGCTCGGCCTTATGCCCGGTGTTTTGTTCGATCTTGCCGCCTAGTTTCCGTCATATCGGTGTTATGTTCCCGGAAATTTTGTCCCCTAACGCGGTCGGGTGATTTATGGGACCCCCTTGACAGTTCGCTTTGAATAAGACTTTTCCAAAGAAGGCCCAACATTGGTTTTACGTTTGCCTCTCCTAGCCTTTTTCCCTTGGGAGTCGCGCTCTCAAGGGTCATCTTTATTTACCCCCCCGGGCCAATGCTTGTCTAAGTGTTGGTCCAAACTAGAGCCACTTGCGGTGCCGCCCCGAGGCAACTTGGGGTATCGTCGGTTGCCGTACGTCATCGCTCATCCGGTCGTGGGCTCGAGACGAGATCTGTGCGGCTACTATCGTGGTGTCGACGCCGGAGGTCTTCTTTGGACTTGTTTTATTGCTGTGAAATGTCTTGTAGCCGGATTCCGAGACTGATCGGGCTTCCCGGGAGAAGGTCTATTCCTTCGTTGATCGCGAGAGCTTATCATGGGCTAAGTTGGGACACCCTGCAGGTTTGAACTTTTCAAAGCCGTGCCAGCGGTTATGTGGCAGATGGGAATTTGTTAATGTCCGGTTGTAGAAAACCCGAAGTTGATCTTAACTAAAATACACCAACCGCGTGTGTAACCGTGATGGTCTCTTCTCGGCGGAGTCCGGGAAGTGAACACGGTGTTGGAGTTATGCTTGACGTAAGTAGTTTCAGGATCACTTCTTGATCATAGTTGTTCGACCGTGCTTTGCCTCCTCTTCTCGCTCTCTTTTGCGTATGTTAGCCACCATATATGCTAGTCGCTTGCTGCAGCTCCACCTCACTACCCTGTCCTACCTTTAAGCTTAAATAGTCTTGATCTCGCGGGTGTGAGATTGCTGAGTCCCCGTGACTCACAGATACTTCCAAAACCAGTTTGCAGGTGCCGATGAGACCGTGCGGGTGATGCACCCGAGCTCGGGGAGGAGCTCGATGAAGATCTTGTTCTTTGTGTTGTTTCGTTTCA
Source organism: Aegilops bicornis (assembly GCA_021605145.1). Taxonomy (NCBI): domain Eukaryota; kingdom Viridiplantae; phylum Streptophyta; class Magnoliopsida; order Poales; family Poaceae; genus Aegilops; species Aegilops bicornis. The sequence goes on from CM038670.1 coordinate 347,697,579, forward strand.
GTTGATCAGTAGTGGAGCTCAGTTGGGACGATCGGGGATCTGTAGCATTTGGGGTAGTCTTCTTTTATTTTGGTTCCGTAGTCGGACCTTGATTGTATCTGTATGATGTAATGTTGTACTCATGTATTGTGTGAAGTGGCGATTGTAAGCCAACTATGTATCTCTTTTCCCTTATGTATTACATGGGTTGTGTGAAGATTACCTCACTTGCGACATTGCTTTCAATGCGGTTATGCCTCTAAGTCGTGCTTCGACACGTGGGAGATATAGCCGCATCGAGGGCGTTACAGATATAGCGCGAACTTGAGAAGGTCTTGATTGAATCACTGGTGGGATTTGGAAACAACGAATGAATTGAAATGATAACTAAGGAAGAGAACTCTTGAACAAACCACCGTAAGCATCTGAAATGAATGAAGAAAAGAGAACGGAACACCGGGAAGAATCAGAGAACGAACGAAGATACTTGAGGGAATTTAGATACGAGAGCACGAAGAGACCACAAGCTGACTAGAGAATACTTGAACAAAGCACCGGAAGAATATGGAGACGAACAAAGAGGCATGAATTGAAAAAAATTTTGCGGAAATGAAGTTGAAAGATGAGAATGAAGAAATCTTCTAAAATGATGGCCTTTGGATGATCAAGAAATGAAACAACTCCTGAAATGCTCTGGATGGGTGAAAAGAATTCTCACAATAAAAAACAATCATGAGAATGGCATGAAGCTAGAACCATGAATCTTCAATAGAACATACAAGATTTAGGAGAAATTCTTCTTCGGTCTTCAAAATTCGAGAATGACAACGAGAAACACCACCATGAATTGTTGAGACACTCCAGAGTAATGAAGAATAGAAATGTTGAACCAACGATGAACATGTTCTAAGAGCGATCTTGGAGAAGGAATATGATTAATGATAATTCATTCTTACGTCAAACTTTGAAAAAGAGTTAGAGAATAACTCTGGAAAAAATTATAAGAGTCAGGTAAGATCCTGAGAAAAGACCTGTGGGTTAGGGCCCACTCAGGAGAAACACTGTTGAAAAGATTTTGAAGAGAGATTGCACAGGTTGAATTACATGACTTGAATGAGATAATAATCTCCAAATAGCTTGAACGGATTAAGAATGGAAACATGAATCTTCTGAGATATCTTTAGAACTCCGGATATGAATAGAGAGAGGTGAACGATTATGAGAGGCTTAGATAAGAACTTCCAACATGGAAATCATGTGAAACAAAAGGAAGAGATATAATCAACACGAAGCTTGAATTTAGTCCACAGAAGAAGAAGAAAAAAGAACGAAGAATGATAAACGTGAAGCTCCTGAGCATCTTCACGAGGAAACACCGGATAAGAACATTGAGTTGAAAAATGAAGAGACTTCTCACGAATAAAATGGATACTTGATTAAGAAATATGAGTCGTTAAGAAAAAGGGTGGGAGGGCGGGAAAACAAATGCAATTTGAGGACGGATGAAACAGATACCGTTGAGAAAACTTAGAATTGATCTTGCGGATGTTGAAATGATCAGATCCACTTGAAGAGAAGCGAATCGGTTGGAAAAGAATTTACATGACAATCTCGATGAACAAGAAGGATTAGATCCACATAGAAATATGAGAACACCGTTTAGAAAAGGTATGGAATCCACATTTGACATTGAAGCAACTCGAATACCACAACTAAAAAAAAACAAAGATTTGGCTTGCAGAATAACCGGAACAAATACATATGATAGAGATTTACCCAATCCCATATCATGCATCTGTCGGAAAGATATTCTTGGAGCTACTTGAATTCCCACCTATTAACTCCCGGAACTTTCTGGTTATGCAATCTGGTGTTGAGGATACAGGGGGGCACTATATATCACACAAGTAACAAGCCCTACGCTCCAACTGTATCCATCCGTCAACACCTAACCAAGAAAACTCCGGAAATTGTGTACCTCGACCTTCGAAAAGCATCCGATATACAAGCTGTGGAAATACTCCCGAACTCCCTCCCCAGTACTGGGTGGCGTCGAGGTTATCTCACCACTAACTTCATATAAGAGATTTTTTATGTCGGCAAGCTCAGGTATACCAGAACCGCAACGATAAAATTGTGACGACAACACCTCGGAGCTCAACTCCACGGGACACTGCCACAACCCCTAAATGTCAGGAGGCACCAAGAACAATGTTCTCGTCACAACAATATCGGAACGATCCCAAGATACCCGCGTGATCCTAAATTTTGTTTTAGTGAAAATGAGGAGAGGAAAGTCAAAACTTCTACGTCAGGAGTCCTCACCAGAGCGACGAAGGGGTTGAGGAGTAAAAAGAATCCTACTCTTCGATATATATATTCCTAAGACTCAAAATAGTTTTCTTCTAGACTCAACAACGGCCAACAACAAACAATCAAGGGGGCTCCTATGGTCGGTCGAGGCTCTGATACCAACTTGTCACGCCCAATATGCGACTCTATCCTAAAGGAACTTGTAGGTCCCACCAAGGATAGAACCACATATTGACACGCTTTTGCAAGGTGGATATCATTACATCATACCATTACATAATAGTTGGGGATACATACAAGGCATACAAATGCCATAAGAATACATCAATTCATACTTGACAACAACATCTGACTACGAATGAAACACAAACAGAAACTCAAACGACATCCACCCTGCTAGCCTAGGCTACCGACCAGGAACCTAACCCAAGATCGACGAAGAAGAAGAAGAACTCCAAAACGAGTAAACATCGCTCTCGTGTCATGAACATCGCATTACCTGCACCTGTAACTGTACCTGCAACTAGCAACGTTATAAGAGGGGCTGAGCAAAGCGGTAACATAGCCAAACAATGGTTTACTAGGACGGGTAAAAAGGTTAGAGGATATCATAGCAATTTGGGAGGCTTGATAAACAAAGATAGGTAGCGCGACATAGCGATAGCATCGAGACAGCTAGCATAGCAAAGATAGTAGTGAGATCCAAGGTGATGGTCATCTTGCCTGAAATCCCGCTAGGAAGAAGAACGAGTCCATGAAGAAGACGAACCAACGTAGTCGAATGGATCCTCACAATCGCAACGTAACCGGAACTAATGAGAATAAGCACAACCGGAAAGAAGCTAAAAATATGGTAAACAACCATCACATAAACATGGCACGTTGCGCAATCAAGTATGATGCATGTCCGGTTTAATAATTCATGGCATGGCAAAGTGCAACAAACAACACTACAAATTAAGTGGACATCAATATGATGAAACACCACATTCAATCATTTAGTTCGCTCTCGTTTATGCCACTCAACAATTTTAAATGTTGGTTAACATGGCAAGAGTTGAAGCATAAGTAACTAACTATTTAGGCAAGTTTAAATGAGGCCGGAAACAACAAACAATAATTCTGGTAAATCCCCACATGTATATAGGAATTTAACGCAAACAACAATTTTTAAACATTTTAAATGTTGTTATAATGATGCGGATGACATATACAAGTTATATGCAATTTTTAAGAAAATGTTGACATGAGTATGATATGAGGCATTTGGTCACCATGGCGGAACGAAAGGGGTGCCATGGCAACAACAATGGAAATGATGCCACGGCAACATCCCGGTTCCGTAGCTCATGGAGATATCGGTGCAAAAGGAAGTGTGGATGTGCGAAACATGCAAGAGTGACGGGGAGTGATCCCGGTTACTGGGTGGCCCACGTGTCGAAGACGGTGCCAAACTAGGGAACAACTAACGTTCATGGGCGGATACAACATCTAAGCATGCATCTCATAACACATGCTTTCGTTCATGGACGGTCGTCTCAGCGGTTATACCTTCGAAGCGTGCGTTTTCGAGGCAGTTCGAGTTCATCGAGGAGTGTAGTCATTTCACGGCGGCGGTAGTCGTACACGGGTCGACAGTAGTGGAACTTGGCGAGGCGAAGTGCACCTCGACAGTAGTCAAACTTACGTTTTTGGTTCATGGGTCTTCGGCGATGGTAGTCGCTCTAGGCGTCGGGCGTCGAGGTCCTTTTTTTGCATGGTAATACATGTCTCATTTATATTATAAGTATACTGGTACAAGTCACGTAACCGACCTGGCAAAACAGAAAAGATAGCAGAAAGCTATCCTTTGCACAAAGGAACAACAACCCAGAAGTAAAATTATAATCAAGATTGAAGAAACCTCTGAACTTGACACCAACGTCCGTCACCTGCCTCTGGAACCACCACAACAGCCACCAAAGGAAAAAATGACGGATCACCTTCACAACCGAGCTCGTAGCGTCTCCATCGCTGATATGCAGCTTTGAGGACCTCCAAGGTGGCTCACCAAAGGCAAAACCATTACCGTTGAACGAATCAGACCGGGACAACACCCCAAACACGCCATCAAACTCCAGATCTGGCACCCCCACACGACTAGAACGCCGGAGGAGAAAACCACATCTGCCATCCACGAACCGCGAACCCAGCACACGATCCACCATCTTCCAGATGCCGCCGATACAGACCACTATTTGCATCCGCTCCTGGACTACCTCCCGACCTCCATGGCAAGGCTGGAGCAACGCCCAAACGGGCGGAGCCCGAGGACACAGGTCCACCACAAGGATGTCGCCGCCGCCACACCATCTTTTCTTGAACAGACTGATCTCCAAATCCATCCCCAACCATAGGACCGATCGCTACATTGGAGTAGGATCCGAAGAAACTTTATTCAACGCCGCCATCACCGCCGCCGAAGCCAAGACGATGAACGGCCTAAAATCCTAATCTACGAGAGAAAAAACGATCCACACGCGTGGATCCGTCGACCCCCTTCACCATCGACAATCGAGGCCGCCGGCGGAGGGGAGCCGCCGGACGACAGCGGCGGGGAAGACTCCTGGCGGCGAGGTCGCCTTTTCTTTCCTCTGGTGTAAGAAAGAAAGGTACTTGGCACACCCAAAGGGTACTTGGTGAAACCACGTAGTCGTACACAAGTGGTAGAGGTACTTGATGCATCGTCGTGGTACTTGGCAAAATCTCGAGGAAGATGCTTGATGATCTAGCTACGGGACTTGGCGTGTCCAAAACATAGCAGAACAAAGGTCTCGGTTGCGGTCGATGCGGGCATCCTCGCTATGCTCTTGATCCCGCTCGTTGCAGAGAGCTGCGGGGGTGGCGCCTGGAGTTGCAGGGAGGCGACAGCGCGCACAGGGAAGGCCGACGAGGTGGAGATGGGGCAGCAGAGCCGCGGGTGAGGTCCGGGGCGCGGCAAGCGCTAGATCCAGAGCGGAGGGACTCGAATCCGGCGAGGGCGAGGAAGCAGAGGCGCGAGGAGGGCCATGGTGTTAGGTACCAACTTCTACTCTCTCAACGGATCAATGGCGAAATCTAGTAAAGTGGCGATTACAGGGGAATTCGAGGAGGAGGATGAAGTACAAAGGGGAACTAATACACGCTACAGCCGCCGGGTCGATCTGATCCAAGCCAGGATACCCTTTCCCTCATGCTACACTCGCTTATATCAGTTGCTGGTGGGTTCCTCTGGGCCGAACATGTAGGATACCCATTGAGGCCCAGTGAACCTGTGGCATGGCCTCTTCTCTCTCTTGGGTCGCTCTGGCGTAACACCAGCCTTCTTCGGCCCAGGCGTGGGTAGGCTGCTGACACCTCCCCTTTCTACAGACACGACTTGTCCCCAAGTCGGAGCAGAGGGAAAACGCCTGCAAAGATCTTCGATATCTTCCCAGGTGTCTGGGGTAGCCTTGGGATCTTGCCAGCGAACAAGCCCCTGTTCTCGCATTTTGTTCGAGCCGCGACGCCATCTCGTGTCCAATATCTCCGCTGGGACATTAACCGCGTTAGTAAGTGATGGAAGGGAAGAGGAGACGCTCGCACCTGGGGTCAGCGCCTTGCGCAACTGTGACACATGGAAGACTGAGAAGATTGATGATCCCTCAGGCAGCTGTAGCTCGTATGTGACTTCATTTACCTGGCGGAGCACAGTATAGGGCCTGAAGAACTTGAAGCTCAGCTTCTGATTGGCTCGGCGCACCACGGACGTCTGGATGTATGGCTGCAACTTGAGAAACACCTGATCACCCACCTGGAACTCTCTAGGGGTCCTTTTCTTGTCTGCCTGTTGCTTCATGACCTGTTTGGCACGCAGCAAGTGTTGCCTCAAGATATCTTGCATTTGCTGCCGTTCCTCCAACCACTCATTAAGCTCAGGAACTGGTGTTGCTTGTTCAGGTACTAGTCCAAGATGCCGAGGCTCCTGGCCGTAAACCACTTCGAATGGTGTTTTGTTGAGCGTGGAGTGGAAAGTTGAGTTATACCAGAACTCGGCCAACGCTATCCACCTGCTCCAGTTGTTGGGGAGCTGTGGACGAAGCAACGCAAGTAAGTTTCGAGGCACTGGTTGACCCTTTCGGTCTGCCCGTCCGTCTGAGGGTGATGCGATGAGCTCATTTTCAGTTCCACGCCTTGCAGCTTGAAAATCTCCTGCCACACCCTGCTGGTGAAAACAGCGTCCCTGTCAGATATACTAGCCTTTGGCATGCCGTGCAATCTGTATATCTGATCGATGTAGAGCTGGGCAATTGTCTGCGCTGTGTAGGGGTGTTTGATGGGGATGAAATGAGCAAACTTTGAGAAAGTATCCACCACCACCAAGATGCAGTTGTACTGCCGAGAGGGAGTCAACCCACCAATGAAATCCATGGAAATCAAGTCCCAACAGCGCTTGGCCACTGGCAACGGATGGAGCAGCCCCGGGTATTGAGCTCGGTCCGGTTTGGCCTGCTAGCAGACCTGACAGCACTGGACATGCTCCTTAATGTGTTGTTTCATACCTGGCCATGCAAACAAATGTTTGATTCTCCTGTAGGTAGTTGGAAACCCTGAGTGGCCGCCTATAGCACTGTCATGCAATGCACGCATGATCTGTTGCTGCAGGTGGGTGTTGTTGCCCAGCCAGACACGCCCTTTGAAACATACAATGCCCTTGCTGAGAGTGAAATGGCTGTCCTCCACGGGAGCCACTGTCAATCGTGCGATCAGTTGCTGTGTATTGGGGTCGGCATCGTAGCCCTTAACTATCTCCTGCAACCACGCGGGCTGGCAAACTGATATGGCCTGAACCTGCTCAGTAGAAGGCACCGGACGCCTGGAAAGTGCATTTGCGACACCATTCTCTGATCCCTTGCGATAACATATACGGTACTGTAACCCCAAGAGCTTGGTGAACGCTTTTTGTTGCCAGGGAGTGTGTAAACGTTGTTCCTCCAGATGCACCAAGCTACGTTGGTCGGTTTTGATCACAAACTCCCCGAACTGCAGATAGGGCCGCCACTGCTCAACAGCCAGAACAGTTGCTAAGTACTCTTTTTCATACGTAGATAGGCCCTTGGTTCGCGGACCTAATGCCTTACTAAGGTAGGCAATCGGGTGGCCTTCCTGTTGGAGGACCGCACCCACTCCATACTCGCAGGCATCCGTTTCAACCATGAAGGGTTTAGTGAAATCTGGTAGGGCCAGAGTAGGAGCTGAAGTCAATGCATTTTTGAGGGCTTCGAATGCAGCTTGAGTTGCCGTTGTCCATTGGAACTGAATGTGCTTGCGCAAAAGGTTTGTCTGTGGCCGTGCGAGCATACCAAACTACCGAACAAAACGCCTGTAATACCCCGCCAGACCAAGGAATGCTCGGACATCCTTGACACACACTGGAACTGGCCAGTCAGTCACCTGCTTCACTTTGCTCTGGTCGGTCGCTACCCCTTTGCCTGAAATGGTGTGCCCTAGATAACTGACCTTCCGCTGTGCAAACACGCACTTCGGTCTCTTGACATACCATTGATCCTTCCGGAGAAGCGCCAAGACTTGACGCAAGTGCTGAATGTGCAGCGCGTAGGTGCGGCTGAATATGAGGATGTCGTCGAAGAATGACATAGCGCACACGCGATTAACTGGCTTCAGAGTTACATTCAACCCCCCCAAGAAGGTCGCAGGCGCGCCCAGGCCAAAAGGAACCACCTTGTACTCAAAATGGCCGAAATGTGTTTGAAAAGCCGTCTTGAATTCTTCGCCCTCGGCTAGTCGAATCTGGTGGTACCCCGATCGCAGGTCCAAAGTAGAGAACCAACTAGATCCTGCTAGCTCATCCAAGATATCCTCTATAACTGGCACCAGATACTTGCTGATGATTGTCATGGCATTTAGTCTTCTGTAATCCACGCAGATTCGCCAAGTTCCGTCCTTCTTTTTCACTAGGATGATGGGGGAGGAGAAGGGACTGCTGCTCTTCTGAATAATGCCTGCTTTGAGCATTTCCGCGATCTGACGCTACACTTCTGTTTTTAGCTCAGGTTTCAGACGATATGCCCGGATGTTAACAGGCTGTGCACCCTGCATCAAAGGTATGTGGTGGTCGCAATCGCGCTTGGGTGGCAACCCGACAGGTTCCATGAACACATCCTCGTACTCCAGCGGTACCTTGGTGACTTCTGGCGGCAGTTCGGTGCATGTTATGTCAGTGATATCCTCTGAATCCTGAGCGTAACAGAGATGGACTGCATAGGTGACTGCTGATTGTTTTTCCATGCTTGCAAGATGAATGTGGTTCAGTGTATCACACTTGTTAGTCGAGGAGGTGATCCCCTGCAGGACGACTGTAAAACCCTCATGCTCGATCTGCATGCGACGCCTTGGCCAGTCAATAAGCATAGGGTTGTGATATTCCAGCCAGTCCATGCCCAAAATGACATCGTAACAACCCAGCGGCAACAATCTGAAATTGGTGGTAAACACATTGCGTTGTGAATACGAAGAACACGCCAATACTTCCTGCTTGCACCATAATTCAGATCCATTTGCTACTGCTACCCTCACGGGACGCGGCATATCTTGAACTCCCCTCAGCTTGGATCGCATTTGCTGAGACACGAATGATGCAGAACTGCCCGAGTCGACTAGCATCAACACTTCCTGCCCCTGAAGCCATCCGTGCAGTTGGAGGCATGTGGGCGCATCTGTGCCCGATACCGCTTGCAAGGACAACTTCCAAACTTGTTCGTGAGCATCGCCCTAGTCTTGATTTGCTGGATGCAGAACTGGTTGTTCATCAGACGCCTCCAGGCTGAACAAACTGAGCATCTCCTCAATTACATGCAGCTTGACAGTTGGGGGACACACATGATCATGCCCCCACCGCTCTCCACACTTGAAACAGAGCCCATTGGCACGGCGATAGTTGCGAAGGGCAGTAAGCTTCGATGCGTCACTGTTGGCCCGAGCTGCATCCGTCCCCCGAAGATCCTCCGCTGTCAGGTGTGCAGCTGGCGCCTGTAGCCGGCGGTGGTAACATGATAGCGGCGTCGGCTGTCGCACGCGGCCAGATAACCCCGAGCCCTCCGGCTGGCTGTACCACAGACCTTTGTGGCCCTCAGCCACTTCCTCTTGCAGCACCGCCAGTGCACAAGCTGTGTCCAGATCCTTGGGACGCTGGACCATCACCACATCACGGATGTCTGTCCGCAGGCCCTCCACGAACCTCGTCAGAAAATACAATGGATGGGCAGCATCAGAGTAAGAAATAAGATGATTCATCAAGTTTTCGAACTGCTCAATGTAATCGGAGACAAAACTAGTCTGGCGATGGGCGCAAAATTGCCTAATCAACAATTGATGTCGATCTCTCCCAAAACGAGAGTAGAGCAGGTTGCAAAACGCGTCCCAATCGAGCTCGCCAATCTTTGGCTGGACCGATTGCAACCAGATCGCTGCGGGGCCAGTGAAATGCAGCGTAGACATGGGAATGAAATAGGTTGGATGTACTTGAAACATCGTGAAATATTGCTCGCACATAGTTCGCCAGATTTTAGGATTCTCGCCGGAAAACTGGGGAAACGAGATGGACGGAGTCGTTTGCCCCAGCCCCGCTACCAACTGACCCTGGGGAAGGCAAGGGCCTAGTGGGGTATCAAGCAAGCGTGCCTGGGATAAGAGGTGCGGCGTACCATTGGTCGGAGAGGTCACCGACGGGATGCCTCCCGCCAGCAGCCCGCTCCGGTGTTGATGAGGACCGCCGTGGCCAGCGGACCCGTGGACCTTGTCGCCAAGCGCTAGATCGGGTAGATCCACCGCTTGCGATCCACCCATGGTTGCAGTCGCTGTTGATGTCCGCTTGCTCTGCAGCGCCCCGACCGCTTCCTGGAGTTTGGCGATGCGATCCTCCAGATCGGGTTTCCAGGCGGAGAGCTCTTCAACTTGCACCACCTGGGTGTCGATGCGGCCCGCGAGCTGCTTGATGTTGGCGCGGGTGTCGTCGCTCGCCCTGGTCAAGCTCTCGACCATCTTGTCGAGGTAGGATTTGAGTGCCGGATCCATGGCGGCAATGAGTCGTTGACGATCGGCCGTCTGCCTGCGCGGGGAAGGGGGGTGGGCTGGCGACTGATACCACGTGTTAGGTACCAACTACTACTCTCTCAACGGATCAATGGCGAAATCCAGTACAGGGAATTCGAGAAGAAGGATGAAGTACAAAGGGGAACTAATACACGCTACAGCCACCGAGTCGATCTGATCCAAGCCAGGATACCCTTTCCCTCGCGCTACACTCGCTTATATCAGTCGCTGGTGGGTTCCTCTGGGCCGAACATGTAGGATACCCATTGAGGCCCAGTGAAACTGTGGCATGGCCTCTTCTCTCTCTTGGGTCGCTCTGGCGCAACACCGGCCTTCTTCGGCCCAGGCGTTGGCAGGATGCTGACACATGGCGGCACGAGCGATGAAGCAGCAGCGGCGCTGGCGCCAGGCCATGCGACGGAGAGGCGAGGCAGAGGGGAACGGGACGAGGGCGCGTCGCTCCTGCTGGGTACGGAGGACGACGGCAGTGCGCTGGTGCTCGGGAGCTCCTCTCCTCGGACGCTCGGGCGACGAGGATCGGGCGCGGGGTCTCGCTCCTCTCCCTGGCGATGCAAGGAAGAAGGAGGGGATCGACGGACAGGGGCACTGCGAGGAAGATGGGGGCGCTGCGGGAGGGGGAGGGTGAGATCGAGAGGAGTGGGATCCGGCGCCCTGGCGGCTAGGGTTAGCAGTGGGGGCTGGGCCTCCACGAGCAAATGGGTCGGCCTGCTGGGAGGACCAAGTGGCCAGCTAGGCTTCTCTCTCTCCTTCATATTTTCTCTAGCAGAAAAGAAATAGAGAGAGGAAAAGAAAGAGAGGGTTAGGAAAAGATCAGGCGCATGGGGTTAATTTTCCCGGACTCATAAAAATGCACTTGATCCAGGAAAAATAGAAGTGGCATGATCGAAAGATATAAATTTAAATTCATTTGAATATAAATCAAATGGTTTTGAATTGGAACTAGGTTTTGGAAGTGCCCGAAAATATTGAGACTTTAGGAGGAGCCTCAATAAAAGAAATAAGAATTGTTGGCAAAGTGTGAGGCAAGGAATTGAGATATAAAATGCATGGAACTTAAACTGCAGGTGTGTTATGGTGATTACAAAGTTAATGGAATATTTTGATATAGCTCCCTAATAATACTGGGAGACTTTTATATGTTGTAAAGAGAAATCATCATGTGCATTTCCCTCTATTTAAATGGATCAAAGATCCATGCAATTTATTTAGCTGAGTTTTAAAAAAGGGTGCAAGATGCCATGATGCAATGCACATGATGCAAAGATGAATGCAACGAACCAACCAAATCACACGACGAATCTCGGAACCCATGGAAGGCATCTGGAGCGCCGATCTTGGGGCATCACACATGTGGAGTGAGTTCATAGAGTCATTTCCTTATGTTTTCAAATATATCAAAGGTAAGGAAAATTTTGTGGTGGATGTTCTTTCCCACAAACACATGCTTGTTACCAAACTTGAACTGAATGGCATTGGCTTTGAGCACATAAAAGACTTGTATGCGCATGATCCTATTTTTGCTATTCCATAAGCCAAATGTTTGACACATACATCTTGGGAACGATATTACATCAAAGATGATTATCTTATCAGAGCTAACAAACTATGTATTCCCGAGTCTTCTCTTCGTTTGTTACTTTTGCAAGATGCTCATGGAGGACATATGCGTCACTTTGGATGCGACAAGACCTTCGATACGCTCTCCGGGAACTCATTTTGGCCCAAGATGTTCTGAGACGTCTCTCGCTACACCAACCGATCCTCTACATGTCGCAAAGCTAAGTCTAAAGCTCAATCTATATGACACTTCCTATTCCGTATCACCCATGGGAAGATATTGGTATGGACTTTGTGCTTGGTTTGCCTAGAACTAGAAATGGCAAAGATTTCGTGTTTGTTGTTGTGGACCATTTCTCTAAGTTTGCACATTTTATTACATGCTACAAGATAGACAATGCTTCACATGTTGCCAATCTCTTTTTAGGGAAATCTACATGGAGTGCCCAAGACTATCGTGTCGGACCGCGATGTCAAGTTCCTAACCTACTTTTGGAAGACGCTATGCGCCAATCTTGGAATCAAGCACTTGTTCTCCTCGGCATACCATCCTCAAACCGACGGCCAAAAGGAGGTGATGAACCGGACGCTGTCTACTCTCCTATGCGTGTTGATCAAGAAGAACATCAAGGACTGGAAGAGTGGTTACCCATCACCGAGTATGCCTACAACCGCGCAAGACATTCGACTACTGGCAAGTCCCCCTTCGAGGTCGTCTATGGCTTCAACCCACTGTCCCCATTAGACATTCTACCTCTACCACTACAAGAGATCATCAACATGGACGTGAGTGCCTGAGCACTACTGCAAGATGCTGCTAATGCGATACTATGATCAGAGACCCTTTGACGAAACTGTGTGCGATGTATTAATCGCAAACGGTGATGTAAAAAACAACAAAAAAGATGAAAAATGTTAGCGATGGCAGAGACATCAAACATGATTAATATTTTAGTTGTGTGTGTGATGCAAGGCATATGGTTGACCCACACAGACTGTTTGCGATGAGACAGAACAACATAAATAGGCAGCCATATCAAGGTGTGTGCGATATACATCATACAGTTCACTCGGATTAACTGTTTGTGAAAAGACAACACAATAGAAATGGTCAGCCAGATCAAGGTGTGTGTGATTTACAGCATGCAGTTCACTCAGATGAACTGTTTGTGATTAGGCGAAGCAAAAGAAACGGTCAGCCAGATCAATGTGTGTACGATAGAGGGCAAACAGTCCACTCTGTTTGCGTCAATCCAAGAGAACATGAACGGTTTAATTTAAAAATATGTGTGTGATACGCGGCAAACATGTATGTAATAAAAAATGTGTGGGAAGACCGATAATAACACAGACGATTGCTGCTAATAAGACGTGTGTGTCATGCGATGGGATTGCATACAGAACAACACACACACACACACACACACACACACACACACACACACACACTTATAAGGACATGGCTACATAACCAAATTAAACATCGAATTACATGGGTGGCTACTACACACATGAGACATGACATTTAATTGCACACACCAAAGTAAACTATTACATGCATAATTACATAGGTGGCTACTACACACATGACATTTCTACACACCAAAGTAAACTATATATTACATGCATAATTAACTAGGATAAACGATCATCTGATCATCATCTACTTCTTATGACGCTTGCCGCTACTACTCTGCTTGTGGCTTGATCCGGCCTCGTCGATTTCGGGAACGAGGCACTTCCTCATGTCAACGATCCGCCTTTGTATCTCGTAGCATGTGTACACGCTCTTGGTCGTGAACCTGAGGTGAGGTTCATCCAGTTGCCGCATCCAGGCCCCGTGCCAGGATACGTGACTTGTTCTGTAGGCATCCTACTTCATCTTTTCGTAGTAGGGGTCGATGATGGCCGAGGTGAGTTCAACCAGGGAGTCCTTCTTCGTGCTGCCCCAGACCCTGTAGTGGTCATGGATTTTGACAAGGTTCTTGCAGGCCAAGCCCATAACCCTGAACACTTTCGCATCATTGGTGGTTTCCACCGTAGCGAACTTGTAGTCGGTGCTGTTGACAAACCTGGCGAAATGGTCGCAAGGATCTATGGCCGTTGTCGTGGAATTGTCACGGCAGATGTCCTCTTGCAAGGACTTAGTCATGGAGCCATCGCAACTAGGAAGATTAAAGGGGTTAATCGGGACAAAGGACACGAGAGAGTTTATACTAGTTCGGCCCCTTAAGATGAAGGTAAGGCCTACGTCTAGTTGTGTTGGTATTGCTTGATGTTTCGATAACCAGGGAGCGAGATACGCTATGCCCGGCTCTCGAGGAGTTGTTTCTGGCCCTAAGCCGCTAGCGGGTCGTCCCCTTATATACACGGGTTGACGCCCTGTGGCTTATAGAGTCCCGGCCGGCTTATAGACAGTGTCTGGCTCGATGACTAGTTAATTCTACGTTATAATACAAGTCACGCCATCATGGCGGTTTATCACTATGGGCCTTAAGTCGCCTATGGGCCTTAGACCCTTTATTGAACCGCCATCTTCATGCTTGGTCTTGGGCTTCTTCTGATGAGTCTCTCTTTGCGTAGCCCGACCCCTCCTGGGCATCTTACACAAATAGTCATATCCCCAACATTAGGCCCCAGATTGATTTGAACCGGTTCATGTCAATCTTAAAATACCTTGACAACCAGTCCTTATGTCTTCAGTCCTGCGAAAAGGTCATAACTCGTCGTGACGTCATCTTCTGGATCCGTGTTAACCCGCCGTGATGTCATCTTCAATTAAATTCATACTTTACTCCGTCGTATCTTCCCACGAATCTTTGCCTTTACCGACCCTTCCGAAAACCGAGGCGTCAGGGCCGCTGGATAATGATATTTTGGTCTCCTCGTTTCTCGCGCCGTCTCAGTCGGCCTTTCCTTATAAATAGGCGCGACCTAGGTCTTCCATTCTTCCCTCTTTCAGTCGTCTTCTTCCTCTTGCCTCTTCTCGAGCTCCGCCGCCGCCGCCGTCGAACCCCTCGTCTTCACCGACTCAGGCCGCTGCATCGACCTGACTCTGACCAGAAATTGACGGCGAATCTCTGTAGCTCGTCCACATACGTGAGTTCCTCTCTTTCCCTTTCTTAGATCTGCATTGGAACTGTTCTTGAGTTCATCAGCGTTCATCGCCGCCCGATGCCAACCCTTTCTAGTTTTCACCTCCAATGCACTGTTTAGATTGTAAAAACAACATAGAACTGCTGCGGTAATTGTTTGTGCCTAGTTTGCATAGAAACACGTCTCATTTCCCTTGTTTGGAAGCCCTCTTCAAGTGCATGAACTTCTACGCATTTTTAGGTCTAGAAATTTTTCTTTCCAGAGCTACCGTTTGATCCAAAATAATAGCGCAACTTGTGAAACCTGTTTGTTCCATAGCCAAAAAATTGCATCTGTTGAATCTGTTTTAGCCATAGTAGTCCATGTGACCGGTTTAAGACAACACCGGCTGTCAGCACCGCTTGCTTCCGGCGACTTAAGAAAATTTGAATTACCTTTAACACCTGCAGCGATTTAAACGTTGTTGCATAGTCACCTATATGTCATTAGGCCCCTTCTTAAGCCACCGCCTTGAATATATTGAAACCGGACATTTTTTACTTTGTCATAGGCTTCCGCCTATACCATGGCACCTAAGGCTCCCAAGGCCCCTGTTACCTGCAACTGGGTCCCGTCTATTGTCACAGAAAGCAAACTGTCTGATTTTGTGAAGTCCGACCATCTGCCAAAGAAGGAGGTCATGTCTTATCGTGCTCCTGACCCGTCCGAGGAGAAACCTCATCCCAAAGAAGGGGAGGTAATAGTTTTTACAGATCATATGAGCCGGGGTTTCGCTCCACCCGGTTCAAAATTCTTCAGGGATGTTTTGCGTTTCTTCGATCTCAGACCTCAAGACATCGGACCCAATTCCCTGTCAAATATTTGCAACTTCCAAGTTTTCTGCGAGGTGTATCTTGGAGAGGAACCCAGCATACTTTTATTCAAAAAACTGTTTTACTTAAACCGACAGAGCGAGCGTGCCAACAGGCCCAGTCTGGAACTTGGTGGCATCTCGATCCAGCGGTGGAGAGACTGTCTTTTTCCTTACGCTGAACTTCCGAGTCATCCAAAGTATTGGAATCAGACGTGGTTTTATTGCGAGGATACTTCTCCGGCTGACGAGAATCCTCTGCCTGGCTTCCGCCCCTGCGCCTTGAATCCAACCACCAGCTGCCGGATAAACTGACTGCCGTTGAGCGTCTGCCACTTGCTCCCACCATTAGCAAAATCAAAGCTCTCTTGGGAAATGGCTTAGATGGTGTTGACCTGGTCCGAGTCTGGTTCGCTTGGCGAGTGATTTCGTTAAGCCGCCGCCTCGGCTTAATGTGCACTTACTCAGGCGAGAAGAATGACCCATTGCGTCATAGTCCCGACGATTTACCAGATGATGTGGTAGATGCTACGACCCGGACGTTGCTGAAAGAGGGCACGGTGACTAGTAACGCCTTCGGCTTACTTCCTTTCCGCAAGAAGAACCCGGCTCCTGCAGTAAGTCATCAACCTCAATAATTACTCCTTACTGTGTTATACCTTACTTTTATTCATAACCCCTTATCATTCTTCACAGGCCGATGATAATTTCTGGAAGGTCAAGTATAATCATGAGGCGGCAAAACAAGCAAGAGCGGCCAAAAGATCCGAAAGGAAAACCGCCAAGACTGGAACTTCAAGGAAAAGGAAGCCAAGCGCTTCCGATTTACTTAAATTGGATGATACTTCTGACAACGAAGAAGAGGTAACTTTTAACTCCCTTGACTCTTTATCATCACCTCGCTGACCCTTAATCTTTCCAGGAGGATACAAGGAATAGCCAACCCGTCGAGGAAGAGGTAACTATAATCTCCTCTGACTCCGAGCCCCTGCCGCGTCAGAAAATTCGAAGAGTAACCCGGAAAGTAAGATTTTCACATCCTTTGGCTTACCAAGATCCTCAATTTCTTTTGAAGCAACAGCAATTTGAAAGCCGGAGGCAGACCCGGACCAACAAGGATATAGAGCTCTCCTCTGGCTTACCTGACGTAACCAGGAAGCGTCGGGCTGAGGTTATCTCTGATTTACGTTCTGTTTACCCTTTGGCGGGCTTAATTCGTCAAGCTCTCAATTCATCCGACTCCAATTATCAGGATACCTCTCCTTCCTCCGGCGAGTCTATGCAATCTAACATGACGACTTTCAAGACTGCCCCTGGGTAATATAATTTTGTTATTCTTAGCTTTACCTTACTCATATTTTTGTACTCAGCCTTCTGCTTTATCCACAGCGTGCAGGTGAAGCCTAGTAAGAGGGCAAAAAAGAATAAGCCATCCGAAGACCCGGTAGCAACTGAGCCGGAACTCGGAACAGCTGCCCCTGACGCTTCCACTCATCAACCGCCGCCTGAACCGGCATATGAAATTCCAACACCATCCTCTGATCCGCTCGCTGAAGAAACTCTTGGCGGCTCTGATAAGCCGGAAATTCTTAGCTCGGACAAGACCATTGACCCGGAAGTTGAAATTACCAAAACTCAGTTTGTCGAGCCAAGACAGCCCACCGTCCTTGCCAAGTGCTCTGCCAAGGAGGAGCTTTCGGAGCGTCGAAAGACTAAATTAGACCTTGCAGATTATACTCATTTGAGCATTGGAGATATAGTCTCTGGCTATATCAATCAAGTGCATAACAGTCGCGACCTGGAAATATATATGGTGAAGCGGAATCTGAGAAAATCTGAGGTACAACTTATGCTACTTTCCTTAATCATACTTACTGTATCAGCCCCCAAGTCTATTGCTTATGAATGAATATGTTGTAGACTTAGAAACCTGCTTAGCACCGCCTTGTCCGTTTTATATGAAAATATTTAACCCGGTTGTAACATGATACCTTGAATTTGCAATACACATTAGCCCCCAAGTGTCAAGTATCTTTGCTTGCAAAGTGCTTGGGACTTAATTTCTCATGAACCGGCATTGTACATTTGAATTTCTTCAGCATACATTAGCCCCCAAGTGTCAAGTACCTTTGCTTGCAAAGTGCTTGGGACTTAACGATATCTTACCATAATTTTGATTATAACCCGACATCAACGCATGCCACCACAAGTCAATTTGAGTCAGAGATTGCTGACCAAGAACCTTTGGCAGCTCAAGAACTTGAAATTCAAAAGGCCAACTCCAAATTTGCATTCAGCGTCTCTGAACAAGAGAAGTTGAAGAAGAATTTTGATGCAGAGAAGAAAATCTGGGCTGATGAAAAGGCCTTATTGGTGACCCAGGCCGAGACAGTAGAAGCATCACTTGCAGAAGCAACCGCCGAGCTATCCGGCTTAAAGCGCCAAATATCTCAAATGGTCTCAACAATCTTTGGTAAGTTACTATATATTACCTTGAATATCGCAATCCTTCCTTTGATGACTAGTTTAATCGTCATCTCCGGCTCACCTTATGTGTATAAACGCAGGCCCCAGGAGCACAAACCTCAAGCAGAACATGTTGATCAAGCTTAAGGCGGTGTATACTCTGGTGGAACAGCTATACGCCGGGTCTAGCGATGCTTTGGCCGTTGTGGCTTTATCAAATAGCGTTCCCCATCTCCTGCAGGGATGTGCTCAAGCGGCTTGCCGTGCTACCCAATGATTCAAGAGCTAAAGGCGGGCATCTGCCGTAACCGAGGCCATAGCTGCCTTAAGCCGGGCCAAGGCGTTGCTTCGAGTTAGACACAGGTAGGCGTTGCTCTTGGATATCCCGGCTTGAAGGAAGACGGCTGTATTCGATGAAAGCAGAATTTACCGCTGTGTGAGAGTCGTGCGTCCTGTGGCTACCATCATTGGGAA
This sequence comes from Aegilops bicornis, assembly GCA_021605145.1. Taxonomy (NCBI): domain Eukaryota; kingdom Viridiplantae; phylum Streptophyta; class Magnoliopsida; order Poales; family Poaceae; genus Aegilops; species Aegilops bicornis. The sequence goes on from CM038670.1 coordinate 347,716,444, forward strand.
TGATATTGATCTTACCAAGTATCGGCGGGCTATGATAGCGAGAACCGGAGAATTCCAACACCTCACTATGATGACGTCAGCCTGATCCCTCGAACTCGTAAGCACACCTTTGCCCCTGAAGTTGATCCAGCCGGTTTAATAGATGATGAAGCTGAGTTTGAAGCCTTAAGCGGCATTGACTGGACCTCGTCCACCTTCCAGGATAGAGCAGCAGACGGAGAGGCGGAGAAGGATAAACCGAAAGCTTCAAGCCCACCAAAAGAGTGAACCGCCTGGCATTATGACTTTGCAAAAACAATGCTTCATTATTCAGACTCGGGGAGTCTTGTAATAGGGTAGAAAAACCTCTTAACTTTGTCATGCCTTCGCGCATGTTTGTGGTGCTTAATACTTTCGTAAGCCGCCATCGTTATATACTTCCATCTTATGTTGATCTTTCCTTGATGTCAAAAATCTTCTTGCTTTATCCTGTGTATAAAACAGAATAGAATTCCCTTGGCGACTTATCGCATCTGGGGTCACATAAAGTATTGATAACCCGGAGTATGAACCAAAACATCATATAAAGGCCGGTTTATGATCATGATCACAATGGCATACCTGCGATCTTATTTAGTATATACTCGCCGGCTTATGTGACCCAAATCAGAGAGTTAATTTAACTCCTGGCAGTTGGCACATATAATGTTTACCTAGCCCTTAATAACATTTATACTTACAGAGTATAATGAATAGTAAACTTAATTTCAAAGGCCTCTGATTGGAATACGATCAGTGAACCGTTCCAAAGGGGTTAAGCTAAGATTCGGATACGATCATATAGCCCCCAAAGTGGCTTTGGCGATGCCGATCAAGTGGGTATCGACAGCTATGTTCTCTTTGGTTGAATACGACCTATGTTTGAACAGGAAGCCCCCAAGTGACCATGAGAGTTGTTTAATGACGCTAATTCGAATACGATCCACGTCAGACCCAAAGGGGTTAAGCTATGATTCAAATATGACCAAGAAGCCCCCAAGTGGGTTTGGCAGTATGACGATCAATTGGGTATCGACAGCTATGTTCTCTTTGGTTCGAATGCGACCTATGTTTGAACAGGAAGCCCCCAAGTGACCATGGCTAGATTCAGATATGATCATAAGCCGGACCAAAGGGAAAGCCTGATTCAGATATGATCCGCTCCCTGTTGGTTGTTTCCACCACCTGGCAAAGAGGACATATAAACCTTTGAGGGTGAAAAGAAAAGAGGTCCTGCTTTATTGCTTTATATAATATATACACTGCCAAAAAAGAGAAAAAAATATATATCTTGAGAGCCGGTGGCTCAAGTATAGTAAGGCCGAATATGAGCTATGTTCCACGGCGGCGGGTCTCTTCCTCCGACTTACGTGAGTCTTTGTGCTCTCGAACATCGATAAGGTAGTATGACCCTTTGTTCAGATTCTTACAGACCACAAAGGGTCCTTCCCAAGGAGGGGATAGGTTGTGCATATCAGACTGATCCTGGATGAGCCAGAGCACTAAGTCGCCTTCCTGAAAGGCTCTGCTTCTAACCCGACAGCTGTGATAGCGGCGCAGGTCTTGCTGGTAAATCACCGAGCAGGCTATTGCCAAGTCTCGCTCCTCATCCAACAATTCAAGTGCATCCTGACGAGCTTTTTTGTTATCAGCCTCAACGTAAGCCGCCACGCGGGGTGAGTCGTGCCGGATGTCACTTGGCAGAACTGCCTCTGCTCCGTACACCATGAAGAAAGGTGTATAACCAGTGGATCTGTTAGGCGTCATGTTGATGCTCCATAGTACAGAAGGTAGCTCCTCCGCCCAACAACCCGGAGTTTGCTGTAAGGGGACCAAGAGCCGGGGTTTGATACCCTTCAAGATCTCTTGATTAGCTCTCTCTGCTTGACCATTAGATTGAGGGTGAGCAACAACCGAAACATCAAGCCGGATATGTTCTCGTTGACAGAACTCTTTCATGGCACCCTTGGAGAGATTAGTACCATTATTAGTTATTATGCTGTGTGGAAAGCCAAAACGAAAGATCACCGTTTTCATGAACTGAACCGCCGTGGCTGCATCACACTTACGGACCGGCTCTGCCTCAACCCACTTGGTGAATTTATCCACTGCCACCAAAAGGTGTGTCTTCTTATCCTTAGACCTTTTGAAAGGTCCAACCATGTCAAGCCCCCAGACTGCAAACAGCCAAGTAATTGGGATCATCCTCAATTCTTGAGCCGACACATGAGCTCGTCGTGAGAATTTTTGACATCCGTCACATTTGCTGACCAGATCTTCCGCATCAGCATGAGCCGTCAGCCAATAGAAACCATGACGGAAAGCTTTGGCCACCAGAGATTTTGAGCCGACGTGATGACCACAATCTCCTTCATGGATCTCACGAAGTATCTCCTGACCCTCCGTAGGCGACACACAACGTTGAAACGCCCAAGAACGCCAAGGGGTGATGTAATTCGCCATGAACAATTGTCATAGATTTGGACCGCCTGATGATTTGTCTTGCCAGGGTCTCATCCTCAGGCAACTCTCCCCAGGTCATATAGGCCAAATATGGGACTGTCCAAGCTGGGATAGCGTGGAGAGCTGCCACCAGCTATGCCTCCGGTCTCTGCATCGCTAGTTCTTCCTCTGTAGGCACTTTGATGTAAGGGTTATGCAAAACATCAAGAAAGGTGTTAGGCGGCACCGGCTTACGCTGAGACCCCAGCCGGCTTAAAGCATCAGCCGCCTCATTCTTCCTTCGATCAATGTGCTCCACTTGATAACCTTTGAAGTGTCCAGCCACCGCATCAACTTCATGACGATAAGCCACCATAAGGGGATCCTTGGAGTCCCAAGTGCCTGACACCTGTTGAGCGACGAGGTCTGAATCGCCCAAGCACCTTACCCGGCTCAAATTCATCTCTTTGGCCATCCGGAGACCATGGAGTAAGGCCTCGTACTCAGTTGCATTGTTAGTACAGGGAAACATAAGCCGGAGCACATAACAACATTTGTCACCTCAAGGGGAAGTTAAAACAACTCCAGCCCCCGAGCCTTCCAACTGTCTGGACCCATCAAAGTGAATAGTCCAATATGTGTTATCTGGCTTCTCCTCAGGTGCCTGCAACTCTGTCCAATCATTGATAAAGTCCACCAGGGCTTGAGACTTGATAGCAGTCCAAGGCATGTATTTCAAACCATGGGGTCCAAGCTCAATGGCCCACTTGGCGACTCGTCCTGTGGCCTCTCGATTATGTATGATATCTCCTAAGGGGGCAGAGCTTACCACATTGATAGGATGACCTTGAAAGTACTGTTTCAGCTTCCGACTTGCCATAAACACTCCATAAACATGTTTCTGCGAATGTGGATACCTTTGCTTGGACTCAATGAGCACCTCACTGATATAGTAAACCAGCCGTTGAACCGGATGCTCCTTGCCAGCCTCCCTGCGCTTCACCACGATGGCCACACTGACGACTCGGGCATTAGAAGCCACATATAACAGCAACGGCTCTCTATCAATGGGAGCAGCAAGGACCGGCGGCTCAGACAACTGCCTCTTTAAATCCTCAAAGGCAACGTCAGCAGCATCACTCCAGATAAAAACATCCATTTTCTTCATCATCTACATAGCGGCAGGGCCTTCTCACCTAACCGGTTTATGAACCGGCTTAAAGGTGCAACACGACCCGCCAGTTGTTGAACATCATTGATGCACGCCGGTTTGGCCAAGGAAGTGATCGCCTTGATTTTCTCCGGGTTAGCCTCAATGCCTCTGTTTGAGACCAGGAAACCCAGAAGCTTGCCTGCAGGTACACCAAACACACACTTGTCCGGGTTAAGCATCATCTTATAAACCCGAAGATTATCAAAGGTTTCCTTCAAATCAGATATCAAGGTTTCCTTCTCTCTAGACTTCACCATGATGTCATCCCCATAAGCATGAACATTGCGCCCAATCTGATCGTGGAGATAGTTCTGTACACACCGTTGATAAGTCGCCTGTGCACTCTTGAGCCCAAACGGCATAGATACATAGCAGAAGGCTCCAAACGGAGTAATGAAAGACGTCTTCTCCTAGTCCTTAAGTGCCATCTTGATCTGATGATAACCAGAGTAAGCATCCAAAAAGCTCAAACGCTCGCAACCCGCCGTAGCATCGATGATTTGATTAATACGGGGGAGGGCAAAGGGATCAGCCGGACAAGCTTTATTTAAGTCCGTGTAATCCACACACATCCGCCAAGTGCCCCTTCTTGAGTACCAGCACCGGGTTAGCCAACCACTCCGGGTGAAAAACTTCCACGATGAACCCAACCGCTAAGAGCCGGGCGACCTCTTCCCCAATAGCTTTCCGTCGTTCCTCATTGAACCATCGAAGAAATTGCCTAACCGGCTTATACTTTGGATCAATATTAAGAGTGTGCTCAGCGAGTTCTCTCGGGACGCCCGGCATGTCAGAAGGTTTCCATGCAAAGATGTCCCGGTTCTCACGGATGAACTCGATGAGCGCGCTTTCCTATTTAGGATCCAACCTGGCACTGAAGCTGAACTGCTTGGAAGAGTCGCCTGGAGTAAAGTCAACAAGCTTTGTTTCAGCGGCCGATTTAAACTTCAACGCTGGGTCATGCTCTGTAGTTGGCTTTTTTAAAGAGGTCATATCTTCCGGGTCAACATTATTTTGATAAAACTTTAGCTCCTCTGCTGCACAAACAGACTCAACATAAGCCGCATCGCCTTCTTCACACTCCAAGGCTACCTTTCGACTCCCATGGATAGTGATGGTGCCCTTGTGACCCGGCATCTTGAGCTGCAGATAAACATAACACGGTCGTGCCATGAACTTGGCATAAGCCGGCCATCCAAACAGAGCATGATACAGGCTCTTGATTTTGACTACCTCAAACGTCAATTTCTCAGCTCTGGAATCATATTCATCTCCAAAGGCCACTTCCAGCTCAATCTTGCCAACTGGGTACGCCGACCTACCAGGCACCACTCCATGAAAGACAGTGTTGGATGTCCTCAAGTCTTTATCAGTCAACCCCATGCGGCGAAAGGTCTCATAATAGAGAATATTGATGCTGCTCCCTCCGTCCATGAGTACCTTAGTGAATTTATATCCACCAACCTAAGGTGCTACCACCAAGGCCAATTGACCCGGATTATCAACCCGGAGGGAGTGATCTTCCCTGCTCCATATAATGGGCTGCTCTGACCACCTCAAATAACGGGGAACCGCCGGCTCAACAGAATTCACGGCCCTCTTATGAACCTTCTGGTCACGTTTGCACAAATTAGTGGTGAACACATGGTACTGCCCACCATTCAGCTGCTTTGGGTGGCTTTGATAACCTGACTGCTGGTGCTGCTATCCCCCTTGACCGGGCTGCTGCTGATTATAGCCACCTTGACTCCCCTGAAAGCCGGAACTTGAACCGCCGCCCGGGCCATGAAAACCGTCGGCCCCTGAACCGCCGCCCGATCCATGATTGCCATCAAACATGTTGGAATTCTTGAAAGCGTTCATGATCGCGCAATCTTTCCATAAGTGGCTGGCGGATCGTTCCCGGGTGCCGTGTCTCGGGCAAGGCTGATTGAGAAGCTGCTCAAGAGATGGGCCTGACCCGCCCGGATCGAGGGGGCGGTTTTCCTTCGTCTCGATTGTTACCTCGTGGATTGGCATTGACACACAAACTCCGGGTTACCCTCCGCCTTTACGCTTGTTGCCTCCTTGATTTGCCGGGTTATGCTGTTGACCCTTTCCATTGCCGTTCTTCTTTCCTTTCCCTGTCTTTCCCTCATCAGACGTGGGATCCTTGGTACTATCAGAGTCGGCGTATTTGACTAAAGCCGCCATCAGCGTTCCCATATCATTGTAATCACGCTTAAGGCGCCCCAGTTTCTGCCTCAGCGGCTCAAAGCGGCAATTCTTCTCCAACGTGAGTACTGCAGAGTCGGCATCCATCGTATCAGATGAATGCATTATTTCCTTGACCCGGCGCACCCAATGAGTTATGGATTCACCTTCCTCCTGCTTACAATTTGTCAGCGTTCTGGGAACGGGGGTCCCCAGACTTGCCTGCCTGCGGCCTGTGGCGTGGCTCAAAGGAGGCCCAGGACAACCCATCTTCATCAACACAAGCTCAAGACCCTCGCGAGGGGCCAAGCCTCATGAGGCGACGACCAAGAGCTTCTCGTGCACGGCCTCGTCCAGGCTGGCTCATGAGGAGGCAGAGAGTTCAAGGCAGGGTACCTCACAAGGTGCCCATGACGCATAGCCATGACGTCCAAGAGGCGCCCGATCGGCGCCAGCCAGCATGGCGTCCTCCTTTCCTCTTTGGTGCAAAGGGAGCAAGCGCAGGCGAGAGCATCAAGCAAAGGCGTCCGTTTCGGTGCAACAAGATCAAGACCAACCCCAACGGCTGGAAGGGAGTCATCGTGGAGCCCAAGCCGGCGTCATCACCAGAGCCTTTGGCAGGCGAGGACCAACTTTAGTCAGGATAAGTGTACCCGCTGTTCCCCTTCAAAATGGCCAATTGTTGGCGCCCTTCCCGCTCAATTTTGGGAAGAGGCCCAGGGCCTTCTCCTATATAAGTAAAGCTAGCCACCACGGAGGGAGGACGGAGCATCCGCCATTCGGAATCCAGAGAGAGAGTGATAGAGACCCGATCCTCAAGCTAGAGCGACGGGACACCACTTAGCAGTTCATCGCTTCCACCAAGAACAGACCCTCGCGAGGTTGTTCTTCCCTGTACTTTCTTCATCAGCCCCAGAGGCAATCCACCACACCACAAACTAGAGTAGGGTATTACATCACAACGGTGGCCCGAACTAGTATAAATCTTGCGTCTCTTGTGTTGTTCTTGCTAGTAGTTTAGGTCCTGCGATTCGGCGAGGTACGAGGCGGTGGGGGGTTGGATCTCCGCGCGCACCCCAGAGTTCGAACCTTAAGGGTCTGCCGGAACCCGAAATCCGACATTTGGCGCGCCAGGTAGGGGTGCGCCGGAATCCGCCTTCTGCCACCTCGTGTCCCGTCGCATCGTCATCACCATGTCCGCGACTGCGGGCAACCCAGATCCTTGGGCGGCGTGGCCCGCCCACGCAGAGTCGCTTCGCCTCGGGCGACCCGTGCCCAGGCAGCTCGCGGTCCCTTGGCCAAGGGTCACGGGCCCGCCCAGCGGCAGACAGGCCTCGAAAGGCTCTCACACCGCTGCAGCGCGATCGGCGGAGAGCCTCCAACCACGCCGTGACCACATCACCGTACACCCGCCGGGAGCAGGCGAACTCGAGGGCCGCGCTCACAGTGGCCCGAGAGCTGCTGCAGTGCAGGCTGCTGGAGAGCGGCCAGGACAAGCTGCTGGAGTGAGTGGCGGAGCTCCTGGGCTTCGCCGCCTCGGGGGCTCACCCCTTCTGCACCCAACTCCCACCTCAGGCCAAGGGCGGCCCGCACGGGGGCTCCGCGCGCGCCCACGGGGCTCGGCTACTCCAGCCGCGAAGCCAAGCTGTCGGGCCGGGCCGGCGGCGGGGTTGCCCCCGCCCCCGGCCCACGGAGAAGAAGGACTCGACGCAGCTCACGGCCCTGGTGGACCGCCGCGCCACCATCCCACGGCGGGTGCATCAAGCAGAGCAGCGAGGCACGCTCAGCACTACGGCGTGGCCTTCGGGATGACGGCGCCGGAAGAGTACGTGCCCCACATGATGGACCAAGGGCACCCGCATGAGGGAGAACAAGACTCGCTCCTCAGCCCAATCTGGGGGATGAGGCGCCAAGCCGCTCTTCAGGAGTCTCGAGACAGTCCCACTGGTCACGCCGGGGCGACGATTATCGGCATCGCTACTTCCTCAAGAGCAAACATACGCTAACCATAGGTCGCAGGAGGTACAGGTCGCCCTGACGGCGGCTGCCCGCTCATGAGTCTCCTACCCCTCGGGAGGGGGGCGCAGGGGCTGCGAAGAGGGCCAGAGATCCGACATCACCACCGCAGCGTTCAAGCAAGGCGTTCTCGGAGGTAGGCCCTCTGGCGGGGAGGTGCCTCGGGCCTGCCTCGGCGGAGGACCCGTGGTCGCTTGGGGAACCACTGGCGATCGCTCTACCCCACCCGGCGTCACGGTTTCCGCCGTCATTGGTGGCACTAGAGTGTGGCGCAAGGCGGGGCCCTCGTCTGGCGATATGAAGCAATGCCGGTACACTGTGAAGAAGGCCGGTGCCTGTGAAGCTTCGCCGCCCGTGACACTCTCACGTAATAATGAGTGGGGCTGTACACGCCCCGGAGTCTCAGGGGTGCCGGCCTCAGGCCCTGGGGCTCCATCCTACGCCCAGTAGCAGCACTTAGCTCCGCGCTGGTGAGAAGACGTCCAAGACTAGACTAGGTGCCGGACGCGGCCTTTTTCTGCTTTCACTTGGTTTTCCCTCTGGCTGTCGTTTTCCCCTGTTGGATTTAAGTTGAATTTGAGCTTGAAGATTTGCACGTATTCGGGGAAGGGGTGCTTAGTCTCGTTCGAGCAAATCTCTCGCGTTTCGGTTACAACTCCGCCTCAGCTGCCTCCCTCGTGAGCCCTCGCTTGAGCGGGCGAGAAGCTCATGAGCGCAGCCCATTTCTGTCAGCCAAGGCCCGCGTCCTCTTGGAGGGTTTTACTGCAGGTTCTACGGATTCGATCAAGAGACACTCAGATCGCCGCAGCCTCCCAGAGGCTATCTCGAGGCTCGTACGAAACAAAGGTAAACCATCCAACTAGCGCGCCGCTTAGCCAACCACTTGGCGCAGGCGTATCGGTGATGTAACACCTGCTAATACGAAGAACACAAGTCTTACGTGAGGGGCTCCCCCTCCCAAAATGCTCTCACCTCCATCAGGCCAAAACCTGAGTTCTATTCATGCAGGGTAATGGAACAAGGACAATACGTGATCAGTCGGACAAATCCCCCAATGCATCCTCAGGAGCACCTCCCGAGCCGTTCTTTGGCGTCTGGCCTCGCCATCGTTATGCGCGTGATCGTCGGCGCGTCTGGGCCGTTCACCACGCCGCCCTCATCGGCGGCCACGACCACGCCGTCGTTGTCCGAAGCGAAGGCCCGGACGAGGGCATCCACGTTGTCTTCCACCCAGTGCGCCAGGTCGCCTCGGACGGCCTGGGGAACTGGGGCGATGGCTGCATACAAAATCAAAGTGAGGGTCCATGTCCCGGAGATGGTTGAAGACACGAGAGAAGGCACGCCCGAGCAGCGGGCGGCTCCTCTCCTCCACCAACCAGTCGGCCCTGACCGACCGCGCCTCCAGCCGCGCCACCACGTCAGTGAAGAGCTGAAGGTTGCCGGCGTAGTTAACCGCGTGCGGCGCGCCTACCGCCGCCTCGCAGATATTATCCAAGGCTGCGTTGGCTCTTTCCCGGAGCGTGGCGAGCATGGGGCCGTGCTCATGCTCCAGGATTCGCTGCTGACGCATCTCGTCCGCGTTCTGGCGCGCGATGGCCTCGGCCTCCTCCACCCATTGGCAAAGAAGGAGCGCCGCGGCCTGAGAGGTGGTGGACTCCCTCTGCGCCGCCTCAAGGGCGGCCCGAAGAGCATCGGCCCGCCGCGTCGCCTCCTCCAGCTTGGCCCTCAAGGCGGCAGTCCTGCTTTCAGCCTCGGTCTTGATCAACCCCAGGCGCTCATCAAACTCGCGCTCGAGGCTCGAGCGCGCCACCGCCACTCGGCGTCCGACCTCCTCCAGGACGCGGGCTTCCCGTGCAGCGACCTCATCCTCTGCCCGCGCCGCCAAGCGCTCCCTCGTCTCCAAGCGCTCATACTCATGGCAGCGTTGGCGGCTTCAGCGTCGGCGCCTCCTCACGCACCACGAGCTCCGCCGAGTCGCCGGAGGCCACCTTCATCGACGCAAGGGCTGCCTCGCGCAGCTCCACTTGCTCCTCCAACGAGTGGCACCAGTCCAGAAGTTCTCGTGCCCGCTCCTCTGCTGCCTCTCGCCGCCTGTTAGCTGCCCGGGCCTCCTCGACGGCCCGAGAACAGGCCTCCCGAGAGGATGCCAGAGACGCCTTGGCCTCTTCATCATCAAGATCGCGCTGGCGGCACGCAAGGGCGGCAGCGCCCTCCAGCTCACGCCTCTCTGCGGCCAGGCGCAGGCCCTCGGCCTCAAGACGCGCATCTTCGCCAAGAAGCTCTTTCAAAGAAGAAGGCTCACCCGCGTCGGCCGCCGCCCTTCGGCGAATCCTTGGCGAAGGCGCGGCGCTCCCGGGCTGGGCCACAAGACGTCCTCCACACCATCGACCGCCCCAGACGGGCGCCGGGAGCCGCGAATCAACATTCCCCCTCCGGGCAGGGGGCTGGGGGCTAGCACCCTCGCGAGGGCCGGGCGCGCCGCGCCAGAAGCCCGGCCTGGAGCCAGCCCATTCCCAGACGAGGGGCGCAGGAAGCGCCTCAGCCAATCGCCATCCACGACCAGGCGAGAAGCCCACGACATGCTAGCTATGCCTCGGGAAGGCTCGCGAGGAAGGATCGCGAGGCGCGCAGGGCCACGACGCGCCTCGGGATGGTTCACCTCCCCTGTCGCCCTCACCACAAGGGCTCCACTGCTCGGGGCACTCAAGGACGGGGAAGGGGACGAAGCCGATGGGGACGGCTCCTCACCCGTCTCCGTGAGCTCGACAGGAAGGGGCCTATAGGGCAAGGATCAGTATGAGCAGCAGAAGAATCAGGAGCTGGAGAAGGAGAAGGCTTACTCATCAGTAACGAAGTACTTCCTGCGCTTCAGCAGGCGACAAGGGTAATCATGGCCTAGGGCCTCCCTTCTCTTCCGGAGGGCCTCAAAGTTCACACGGAAGCAACCCAAGATTTGAGCGCAGGGGTCAGCCTGCGGCGAGGGAGGAGCATCAAGGCGACCCGCGTCAGGGGCGTCCGCCTGACGCGCGCTGCTGATCGCCTCGCCAAGAGAAGCAGCAGGGGCCTCGAGGGCTTCATCCCACTTGGCGCTGCAGGCGGCTGCCTGCCGCCTCAGCCACGCAGCGGCATGAGCCTCAGAGCTGCCCCTCACGAGCGCCGCCAGTGTTGTCACCCGGCGAGGTCCCGTCGGCCTCTGGCGGCTCGTGCCTCCTGCTCCGTCCACTTTCGAGGAGGAGCCGCCTTGGCCAAGCTGGAAGGCTGTCACCACCACTGTATATTCTCGCGAGGCCCACGGAGACCAGCGGGCGCAGCCCCCATTCATCGAAGATAGGCATCTGGTTCACCAAATCACCCTGTTCCGCAGAGGTACGACAAGGCCCCTTCATGCCGGATGCCACCGGGTTAGGATCGCCAACAGGACCGTGGAGCACTTTCCTTAGCGCTTGAGCGTCGGTCTTCTTCTGGAGCCTCATACGATCGCCAGTTCCCTGAAGGCCCACATCCGGTGGGAATGGCGCTGGAGAGGAGCAATGCGGCGCATCAGGAACTCCTTCACCACCTTGGGCACTGTCACAGCAAGCGACCTCAGGAACGCGAAGCGGCGCCAGACAAAGATGAGCCGAGGGCCTGAAAGCGTCTCCTGGCCCTAGCCTGAATTGGGGACAGCGAAAGTAGGTCGGCTCAGAGATAGGTGGGGCTGGGCACTCCCACATTCATCGCATAGCCACCTCTCGCGGAACTCATCCAGCAGGGCGGAGGCAAGCTGAAGTCAATACACGAGGCCGCTGTCTCGGCGCAGCTGACGAAGCTCACGCCGCGCCGAAAGCATTGAGTGGGGTCGACAAGGCGCAGAGAGAAGAAGTGGCGCAACAAGGCAACCGAGGGAAGGATGCCCATCATTGCCTCACAAACAAAAGCGAAGACCGAGAGGAGAGTAATGGACTCGGGGACCCGGATGCATCATGTGGATCTGATAGTGGGAAAGCACGGCATTGAAGAAATCAGAGAAGGGAACCAGCCCGCCTACGAGCGTCGGCCGAAATACCGGACCTCGGTGACTATCCTCGATGGCGAAGTGGGGCGCGGGCCAGGCCCGTCGATCCTCCGCATTCGTTGAAGGAGGTGGCTGAGCCGAATCGACCTTTCCCAAGCCCTCCAGATTGAGTATGATTGACGGGTCGACAGCGGAGGCCGCCGGCGGCGGCGAGCGAGGCGAAGGCGCAGGTTTCTTCCCTTTCCCCTTCTTCGTCGGAGCAATGGCGATCGAAAGGGGGAAGGGGAAATTTGAGATTGGATTGGAAATGGAAGCTGGAGTTCGAGAGAGGGAAGGACTAGAGCGCACAAGCAGCAAAGAGGGGAACGGATGTGTGCAGCAGCGTGTTCGCCTAGCAAGGCGCGAAATAAGGAGGCGTGGGGGAACAGTGCCGCCCATGTCCAATCAACCGCCACGCGTCGCCCAAGACCGCAGGCTGATAGGGCCCGCGACGCTTCGCACTTGCCCTTTCGCCTCTCTGCCCGGTCAAGTTCGGGTGCGCCATGGGCAGGGGCTCTTTATCGGCTTACAGGAGCAGGGGTCCCCAGACTTACTGCACTGGGCTGCGGCGTGGCTCAAAGGAGGACCAGACAGCCCATCTTCATCAACACAAGCTCAAGACCCTCGCGAGGCCAAGCCTCATGGGCGGACGACCAAGAGCTTCTCGGCACGGCCTCGTCAGGCTGGCTCATGAGGAGGCGGAGAGTTCAAGGCAGGTACCTCGCGAGGTGCCCATGACGCAAGCCATGACGACCAAGGGCGCCCGATCGAGGCGCCAGCCCATGGCAATCCTCCTTTCCTCGTTGGTGCAAAGGGAGCAAGCGCATGCGAGAGCATCAAACAAAGGCATCCGTTTCGGTGCAACAAGACCAAGACCAGCCCCAACGGCTGGAAGGGAGTCATCGTGGAGCCCAAGCTGGCGTCATCACCAGAGCCTTTGCCAGGCGAGGACCGACTTTAGTCAGGATAAGTGTACCCGCTGTTCCCCTTCAAAATGGCCAATTGTTGGCGCCCTTCCCGCTCAATTTCGGGAAGAGGCCCAGGGCCTTTGCCTATATAAGTAAAGCTAGCCACCACGAAGGGAGGACGGAGCATCCGCCATTCGGAATCCAGAGAGAGAGAGAGATAGAGACCCGATCCTCAAGCTAGAGCGACGGGACACCACTTAGCAGTTCATCGCTTCCACCAAGAACAGACCCTCGCGAGGCTGTTCTTCCCTGTACTGTTCTTCATCAGCCCCAGAGGCAATCCACCACACCACAAACTAGAGTAGGGTATTACACGAAAACGGTGGCCCGAACTAGTATAAATCTTGCGTCTCTTGTGTTGTTCTTGCTAGTAGTTTAGGTCCCTGCGATTCGGCGAGGTACGAGGCGGTGGAGGGTAGGATCTCTGCGCGCACCCCAGAGTTCGAACCTTAAGGGTCTGCCGGAACCCGAAATCCGACACAATTGACATAGATTGCTTGCAAGTGTCCTTGAAGTTCTGGATAAACCGGGCCTTTAGCTCTGCCCATGAGCTAATGGAATTGGGCGGCAAACCCTTTAACCAATACCGAGCCGTTCCATCTAACATCATGGTGAAGTACTTAGCCATTGCTGCGTCGCTGACCTCCAGTAGCTCCATGCCCATCTCGTAACTTTTGATCCATGCCCCGGGCTGTAAGTCGGCCGTGTAATTCGGCACCTTTCGAGGTCCCTTGAAATCCTTGGGCAGACGTACATCCCGCAGAGCCGGCACCAAACAAGGAACACCGCCGGTTCTAGTAGCCACTCCTGCTCCAACAGAAGTCGGCGGATACTCTGGGAGATCTTGATGAGCCGCCTGCTGAGCCGCTAGCTGAGCCGTCCGCTCGTCCTCCTGACGTATTCGATCTTGCACCAGGTTATAGCCACCGGGCTGGTTACGACGCTGGGCATTGCTTGACAAAGCTTCTGACTCCATGTGCCTGCTGTAACTCGGACTCCGGTTCTGACGAGGCGGTGCTAGCCAAGGCGGAGGAGTTGAATGAATCCTGTCCCGGCTATAAGAATAGGTCTCTTGCTGGGCCAAGGCTGTCCGAATAAGTTCTCTGACCCTCCGGGTCTCCACCGCTGTCGGATCATCACCGTCCACCGGGAGAGCCGCCAAACGCGCCGATGCTGCGATTAAGTTCTCCATGGGGTTGGAAAAGTGACCCGGTGGTATTGGTACATAGCGGGGCGGGGCCATACTCCCATGCGGAGTATGCCATCTCTTGAAGTAGAGCCGGCCCCCCCCGCGCCGGCTGTTGTGAACTGATTTGCTCCGGGCGGGTTGCTAGGACCGACACCGGGTGTAGCGAAAAGGTTACGAGGGTCGTAAACTGAAGGTAAACGGGATTGAGTTTTCTGGTGCCTCCTTCTCATTACTTCATTAGATGCGTTCAGGCTCATATTAAGCTGGAAAGCCTTCGACTGGAGCCGCTGCGCCCGTGCATCTAAAGCCGCTCGTTGTCGGGGGTTGGGTGCGACATATGCCAAAGGATGGCTTATCATGGAGGGGGCGAGTAGAACGTCGCTGGTGCCTGGAAACGGGATGAGGCGAAGACATGCACGCCGGCGAATCTTACCCAGCTTCAGGGGCTCTCCGAGGAGATAACACCCCAACTGCTGCTCTGCGGGGTCTCCGCATGATCACTATGGCAAAGTGGGTACAAGAGGCTCCTTGAGCTGTTCGGGGTGAGGAAGGAGAAGGGCACGGCTTGCTCTTCTCTCCCTCTATGTGTGTGTCTAAAACTACTAGCTTCCAACCCTTTGCATGGGTGCCCCGAGGGGTTTATATAGGCCTACCCCCCGGGGGTACAATGGTAATCCGGCCAGGTGTGGGTCCAAGCCGTCAGTCTCTAAGTCGCCGTCTTCTCCGCCGACTCCTGGGGCCCGCCGACTAGTGGGCCCCGCTGGCGGCCCAGCATGGGGCCGACAGCCCTTGTCCTTGTGGTCTTGCCGGCTGCAGATTCACATGCCGTGCTTCTAATGACGCTGAGCTTGGTCACGGGGTTATGGCAGCAGCCGCCGCTGGCGGCGTTCCTTTATTGCCATTCCCGTCTTGTCCGGGTTAATGGCGCGTGGATCCCGAGGAGGAGCCGGCCGACTCGAGCCGACTCCATCGGGTCCGTCTTTGGGTGCTCTCGCCGTCTTCGGTCGTCAGACAGGCAACGCGTGGTACAGGAATCTGCCCACGGTGTTGATGGCCGCATGGCTACAATCTGCGCGCCGGACGGAGATCTCCGCTGCACGGCGGTCTCAGAGCCATACTCGCTCTTTATGGATCAAGGGGATGGGCCATGAGGCGCGCTTTTACCCCATAGTCGCCCAGGCGTGAGGTGGTGGAGGTCGCGGGCCGACTCCTTGTAGCCGGCCTCGCTGGAGGTCGCTGGCTTGGAGTCGGCTTGTCCTGAAGGCGGCCTCTGGGACTCGGCCCAGAGGGGTAATCGGCGACTCTGTTGCCGACTATCTGAAGACGGCTCTTTGTCTTGGGGTCTTGAGGGGCGCAGTCTGCCCCGATGTTTTGGAAGGTTCAGGGGCTCGGGTCTACCTACCCGTAGTCCATTACTCCGACAGTAGTCCCCGAAGCCGGGGAGGCACCGAGGGCAGCTCGTCGGGGAGCCTCGACAGCTTCATCCCTTTGATGGAAGAATCTGGACTCGGCCCGCCGTCTTCATCTGGAGTCGGCTTTACAGGGGGTCGTCTTGCTCTTCAAAGGTTCCGAAGGTCGTAGCGGGATCCGGGCAGCGTGCCTGATAAGCTTCCCGGCAGCCACCCGTCGTGGGCCCGCCACGCGACGCCACGCGGCAGGGCCAGTCTGCCAGCCCACGCGCGTGACAAGACAGGCCTGTCAGGCGGGGCCCGCCACTACCATGCCCCGGCGCGCAGCGGATCCGCTGCGGTCGTGCGGGCGGTTGGACTCCCCACGCCGTTACTGCACGCAGTAACATCGTGGGTTAAATCGTGGGGGCGCGAGGACGTGGGCGCAGTTAATCCCATGCCCGCCCCCTCGGCTTCGCAGCCCAGGCGCCTATAAGTAGGCGGGGGGAGGGAGGGGGCGGCGACGCACGCGCACTCTCTCATCCCCGCTCCCTGCCCGTCTTCTTCCTTGCTCCTCCGCGCCGAGCCTCGTTTCTTCCTCGCCGCGGAGATGAGCTCCTCATCAACCGCCGCGCATTCCCACCGCTTGGCCTCCCGACGCGTGTGGGACAGCTCCATCATCGACGCACGATATAATCGAGTTCCTTTCGTTGACGCGCCCGCATCCCGGCAGCCACCAAGTGCGAGCCCCGCGCTCACGGAGGGCTTAAATTACGCCCGGCCACGGAGGAGGGCGAGTGGGTGATCTTCTGTTCGCACCTCACGCGTGGGCTGGGGCTGCCGGCGAGCGGCTTCTTCCGCGCGTTCTTGGAGTTCTTCGGGCTCCAGCCGCACCACCTCACCCCCAACACGGTGGTGCTGCTGGCCGCCTTCGCATCCTTATGCGAAGGATTCCTCAGTTCTCCCCACCATCGAGCTGTGGGGAGTTCTTTCAAGCGGCTCGGGACCCACGTCGCTCGCGTGCCGGCTCTGTGCGGCACGTTCATCGCCAAGAGGAGGCCGGTGCCCGAGAATCCTTTCCCTGCCATCCCCCTCATCAAGTCGGTGAAGATGTGGCAGCGCTCGTACTTCTACGTCAAGAACGTCGCCCCCGACGGCGACTGGGTCAACTTGCCGCCTTTACGTATGGCGGCGAATCAAGCGAGCCGACCCACCACCTGGTCCCACAGGCCGGACGCTGACCTCAGAAAGTAACGCCGCCGTTACATGGCTTGACTCACAGAATGATACTGGTCGGAGGCCTGACTGGGGCAGACTTGTTGGCCGCCGCCGTGGCGCCGAAGTTCTCCCTCTTCAGTACGCCCTCATCTGATCTGCCGGATGAGCGGCCGCCGGGACCCCAGCCGGCTGTGCTCCAAGGACATGCCCCACGCGGAGGTGGTGGACACGGTGAACTTCTTGGCGAACTGCGACCTCACGGAGGAATGGCGTTTCGGCAAGGAGCCATACTCGCGCGTCAATCCCACACCGATGGTAAGTCGTCTCTTGCTTCTCCGTTTTCTTCCTTAGCCGGATCCGGCTCTTACTTTCCTTGGTCCTTCCTGACTCAGAATCCTCTCATGCCGTCCCTCGATTCGGCGCTTGAGGCCGGCTCATGACTTAGTCCCCGATCAAGGAGAGTGACGCTGACGACCCCGACTTGGGCGTGGCGGCGATGGAGGCCGATGCCGAAGGAGGGGGAGGGGCCGACGACCTTAGGCCCTCGGCCACTTTTGCAGATTGGCCTGATGATGAAGTCGCCCCCCGCCGCCAGCAGAGAGCCGTCCATCCAGGCGCGAGCTCCTCCGCCGCCTTGGGGGGCCGAGGCGCTGAAGAGGTTGCTGGCCGGGCCGAGTCATCCAGCGGCCAGGCCAAAAGAATCAGGGAGCGGCTGCAGCGACTCCAAATACAAGAAGCGGTCGCGAAGGCTAACCGCTTCCGCAAGGAGGTGAAGAAACCACCGCTGGTCTCCGCGTAAGTATCTTTTTATTCTGTCTTGTTTTCTTCTGGTCCGTCTTGCCCAAGTCTTCTCATGTCCTTTTTTCTCATCAGGGCTCCCCTCACTCTGGAGAGGGTCGCAGCCACCTCCGTCATGGGGTCGGTAGAGACGTCCGCCAGCAGTCGGCGGGTTGACCCTACGGCCGCCCTCTGGGAGGCAACAAAGCGGAATGCGCAGGAGAAGCGCGACGAGGAGGCGGCCGCCCGTCGAGAGAAAGCGGCGGCCGAGAAGGCGGTCGAAGCCGCAGCAGCAGCAAAAAGGCAAGCCTAGGAGGCCGCGCGCCTTCAATCGGCGCTGCTTGTTACTCCGCTGAGCTCAGCGCCACCACCGCCAGAGTTCACGGGGCATTCGGAGGGAATCGGTGGTGAGGTCCCCGTTGCAGGGAGGGAAGGCGGCGAGGTCTCTTTGCCGAGCGCGGCCGTGCCACCTCCGCCGCCTCCGCCGCAGTCTGAGGTCGCGCGAGCAAACAGCCGGCGGACCCACCCGTTCCGCCGACCGACGATGAAGCCGTGGCGCAGCTGTTTCTTCAAGTCGCCTCGCCAGTGCGGCGCCGTCTTGAGAAGGCGGACTCGGCGCCGCACCCCTTGGAGACCGGCGCCGCCAGCTCGGCCATCCCTGACGCTGAAGCGACAAGCGCCGCGCCTGGTGGGTGCGAGGAGGCTGCACGGCTCTGCTGAACACGGCGCTCTGGACGTCCAGCGGGTTGCGGGCGGCGCCGCCCTCGTAATCCTTTCAAAGGCGCTGGCGTCGCGATCCGCCCGTGCGGGTATGTTTTATTTCTGAATTTTCTTTGATCTTTCTTGTGAGGCGCATGGCCACACTCCACTGGGTGTAGTCCCGAGTTTCGGTCGGCCGAGCAGCGGCCCGGAACTTCATTTGCTTACTTCCAAGTCTTTATCCGTGGTTCCGGAATCCTTGTTACAGAATATCACAACCTCCGTGCTACCGCCTTCAACCGCAACGTTGAAGAGCCGAACAAGCTGGCTGCCGAATCGCGAGGAGCCGAGGTGAGTTTTCTTCTTCGGGGCGCGCTATGGCGCACTACGGGCTGTAGTCCCGAGATTCGGGCCGATCGCTGCGCAATGGGCCGGATCTTCCGGGCGACCTTTTCTTAACTCCATTTACTTCAAGGCCCTTCTTCTTTTATTCTTGAGAATCCAACGCCGCCCAGGGGAACAGCTGGCACGGCTGAGACCACCTTGCGCGCCAAACAGGAAGGAGGCGGCAAGCTCGCCAGAAGAGCGACCGCTGGCCATGCTATGTAGCGGAGCGAGAGGAGCTGCTCAAAGGCGGCGCTGCCGAGGCGGAGAAGAAAGAGGCCGCCCTCTGGCCGAATTTGAGAGCGAAGCGCCTACCGGACCGGCTGCCAGAGAGGCGCAGCTGACCTCCGGCTTCCATGAAATCGAAGATATCGTCGATGGTAAGTTTTCTTTTACTTTCTCTTTTGGGTTGCCGACTATGGGCCAAGCCGGCTCCTGTTTTTTCTAACTTGCTTTTTCTTTTTTTGGCAGACTTCTTCCCAGGTCATACGCAGGCGGCCAATCAGGCCATCCAGGCCGAACGAGGCGCCGGAGGGCGGTGGCGCCAGATCGCAGCTAACGCCCCGGACCCTTGACGAGCAGCTCCCGAGCATTGAGGCTCGCTCGCGGCAGCACATCGGATGTCGCGCCATCTTTCGTTGGGTTAGCCCAGCGATTGCTGCCTGTGGCCGGACATGCCGATTCTAAGACTCCTGTACCGGGACCGCCGGCTGGCCGGAGGTCGCGCTGGGCGCTCTTGAGGCTTGGAAGGGCTCCAGCTGGCTCGGGCCGGAGCTCGCCGAGCCACAGAGTTCGCCAAGGCGTGGTATCCGTGGCTCGACGCGGGACCGGCCGCTGCTCCGGGTCGAAGCCAGTGCGGAGTGAGGCCGCAGAGGGCGCCCTCGTCGAGCGTGCGGTGGCGATCGCCGACTACACGGACACCAGTGTCTTCGTCCCGGAGTGGGCTGAAGATGGTGGGGAGGCACCGCCGGAGTGGTTCGGGATGAACCCGGACTACGGCGAGGACTCGGCGGAGGTGATCGACTCTAGCACCGAGGATGAGGACGAGGCGGAGGACGGAGATGGCATGGAGGCGTCGAGAAAGAGCGGAAGCGGCCAGCCTCAGCTTCGACACCGCGCCTCCAGCAACGAGCCGCGCCCATCTGAGCCAGCCGCTGCCAGAGACGATCAAACCAAGACTGCCCAGCCAGCCGCCCCGGCGCCTGACGCCGCCACCGCCTCCGGCCTTCCAACCCCATCCGCTGCTTCTTAGACCGCTGCCTTGGCTTTATTTTATCTGCTTGTTAGTCTTTCGAAAGAACTTTGTTAATTCGCACAATTCCACCCGCGGGTTGTATTCTGAACCTCTGTTCGGCGATCCGCCAAGGGCCTAAGTTTGTGTAAATATTATTCTAATTTCATGTTTCCTTGCTTGGTGCTCTTGTGGCTTTTCCTTGCCGCCTTCCCTTAGATGCCGCCTTGTTCGTCTGGGCAACCGCCTCATGGATTGCCCGTCTAGGTCAAGTGCTTGGCTACTTTGAGAAGGCAAGTACTTGGCCATTTTAGAGTCGTTTAAGCAAGTTGGGTAGAAAACGGTGTCGGTTTCTTAAGAGTCGGTTTCACGAAAGCGGCTGGGCGCCAATCTAAACTATGTTTATGCTTTGGGTCCTTAGCCATTTTTTTCGTGTGGCGCTATCTACCTCACTCCTGCCTCGCTAAACATTCGCTCATGCGAGCTGCGGCTTCTGACAGAGACGGCTTGGGCACCGTGACGCTACTTGTCCGACTTCAGGAAGCACTTCATAGTTCAGTATGGCGTAGTCCCCTGGCTGACTAGTCGAGCCCGGTGCCAAACAAAGATAATCAAAGGGTAACATACTCAAAGGCATAATTTTATCATACAGATAACAAAAGAGGGCAGTCCCGAGCCTGCGTCTCGGGGGCCCGGAGTCTTGGTATTTCAAACACAAAAGGGTAGCATGGTACATATCTGCATCAATCAGTAAAATCTTGAGGAGATTCGCATTCCATGGCCGCCTGTCTCTTTGCCGGAGTCGTCCCTCTTATGCGTGCTCCGGGCTTGGCGTCGATCAGGTAGTAGTAGGAGTCGTTGCCCAAAGACTTTATCGATGATGAACGGTCCTTCCCAAGGCGCCGACAGCTTGTCCTGGCCGGCTGTTGTTCTGGATCAGCGAGCACAAGGTCGCCCTCTAGGAATGATCTTGGCTTGACCTTCTTGTTGTAGTAATGGCGCGAGCTCTGCTGGTAGATGCTGGACCGGCTGAGTGCTAGCAGCCGGCCCTCTTCCAGCAGATCGACGCCGTCTTGACGTGCTTCTTCTTCTTCCTCCTCGGTGTACATGGTGACTCGCGGGGAGTCGAACTCTATATCCGTCGGGATGACGGCTTCGGCACCGTAGACGAGGAAGAAGGGTGTGAAGCTGGATTGACTTGTTTGGAGTCGACGCAGACTCCAGAGGACGGTCGGCAACTCCTCAAGCCAGCAGAACCCGGGCCGAACGTTCTAGTGGTTCGACCAGCGAGGCTTGATGCCGCACAAGATGAGGCCGTTCGCTCGCTTCCACGGCCGCTTGATCGCGGATGGGCAATGCAGACGCTAAGTCTGGGCCGGATGCCTGCGTCAGCAGAAACGGGCTGGGCACCCTTGGCGAAATTTGTGCCGTTGTCGGTGATGATGCTTTGTGTGGTACGCCGTGCGAGTCGTGATGTCGGCTATAAAAGTCACCGCCAGTAGGACTGTTCAACTTCTTGATGGGTTTTGCTTCTATCCACTTGGTGAACTTGTCCACCGCGACAAGTAGATGAGTTAGGCCACCTCGTGCCGTCTTGAATGGTCCCACCATGTCCAGGCCCCAGACAGCAAAGGGCCAGGCGATGGGGATAGTCTTGAGTGCTGAAGCCGGCTGAAGCGGCTTGGAGCGGAACACCGCACCCTTGCATTTTGAACTAATTCCTTGGCTTCTTCTAGGGCGATCGGCTTAAAAAACCGTGTCGGAAGGCTTTGGCGACGAGTGCTCACGGAGGTCGCATGATGGCCGTGACTTTTCATACGATGGATGTCTTTGAGGATTGCTTGGCCTTGCTCTCGATTCAACGCAATACCGTAGACACCGGTGACGCTGCTACCGACCAGCTCTCTATTGATTATAGTATAGGCGGTTGCTCGGCGTTGCACTTGCCGAGCCAAGGTTTCATCGCTGGTAGCTCTCCGCTACTAAAACTTCAAGATGGGCTGGGCCCATGAGGGTGCCGCTATTCCTTCGATCGCCAAGATCGCTACTTGGACGAGGGCGGTAATTTGCTGGGAGGCGGCGGGTTGGAGTCCGCAGCAGCTTGTTGCGTTGAAGAAGTCCCCGGCCGAGTATCGGAGTCTTTGCAAAAGGTCGCCGCAATTCCTCGGGCCGGGTTCAAGTCCGGCCGCTTCGACCGCCGCGTTCTTGGGGCGTCTTCAAGATTCTTGTGCCATCTGCCGAGGCTCGTGTCGGATCTGCTTTCTTCATGGGGGAGCCAAGACAAAATAGAGTCTGATTCTGGTGACGGTTGACGGATGGCTTGAGAAGGCGGCGAAGGGCGACGCCGGATGGTATTGCTCGTCGGGTGGAACCGATTCTTGCTGTGGCATCTCGCTTGATCGTTGTCATTCCTTGGTACATGGAGGAATTTGCATCCTCAAAATATCCACTCACCGGGCTGTACCGTAAAGCGGTAGCTCGCCATATTTGCATCTATGGCCCCGATCGCCGGATGACTGTTGGACCACCAAGTCGAGTCGCCATAGCACGTGATCCGGCGAATGTCGAAGTTCTTTGGCAAGCCGGAGCTCGGTGAATGAGCGCCAGATTCGGGCGACGTTGTTGGAGGCGGCGAAATGGATCTGCAGCGTGCACTTGAGCTTGTCGCCTTTAGGGAAGTCAGGACCACGCCGGCTCCCAAGCCGGTCCGCATCTAGGAGCCATCAAAGTGCATCCGCCAATGGTGGAGTTTGGGCACCGGGCGGCAGTGTAATCGGAGTCTCGCCCAATCGACGAGGAAGTCGGCCGGTGCTTGTGACTTGATGGCGGTGCGGGGTTGGTAAAAGATGGTGTAGGGGGCCAACTCTATGGCCCATTTGGCCACTCGCCTGAAGCATCTCGGCTTCGATGATCTCTCGCTAGTGGGGCCGTGCAAACCATGGTGATTGAATGCTCTTGAAAGTAAGGCTTCAACTTCTTGGCGGCAAAGTGCGCCGTAACACATCTTCCGGTAGTGGGGTAGTTACGCTGGGAGGTCGGCAATTACCTCGCCAGGTAATATCTTGGTCTCTGGATAGGTAGCGCCTTGCCTTCCTCCTTGCGTTCAACCACAATAACTACGCTGACTACCCTGCTGGTGGCGGCAATATACAGGAGCATGGGCTCCTTTGGAGTCGGAGCCTCCAGCACTGGGGGTGTAGTCAGCATTCTTTTCAACTGGAGAAAAGCTTCGTCCGCCTTGGAGTTCCATTCGAAGAAGGTGGTCTTCTTCATAAGCTGGTACAGAGGAAGGGCTTTCTCGCCCAGCCGACTGATGAATCGACTGATAGACGCCAAGCAGCCGGTGAACTTCTGCACATCCAGCAGTCGGCGGGGCACTTCCATTCTCTCAATTGCCTTGATCTTCACGGGGTTGCACTCTATGCCGCGTTCGGATACCAGGAAGCCAAGGAGCTGGCCAGCTGGTACTCTGAAGACGCATTTCTCTGGGTTGAGCTTGAACCGAAGCGGCGCAGTTTTCAAAGGTCTCTTTGAGGTCTTCCAACAGCGTTCCCCGCTTCTCCGTCTTCACCACCACGTCGCCCACGTAAACGTGGGCGTTTATAAGCTGCTTGAGGAGGCACTTCGCATGCAACGCCGAAAGGTGGCGCGGCGTTCCTCAAGCCGAACGTCATGGTCGGTGTGAAGGCTCCAAATGGCGTGATGAAGGCGGTCTTCAATCTGTCTGCCGTGTTTAGCTTGATTTGATGATATCCTGAATATGCATCTAAGAAGCTCAACAGCTCGCATCCGGCTGTGGAGTCTATCACCTGATCAATTCTGGGTAGAGCGAACGGGTCCTTGGGGCAGGCTTTGTTGAGGCTTGTGTAGTCAATACACATCTGCCAATGCTTGTTCTTCTTTAGTACCAGGACCGGGTTCGCCAACCATTCTGGGAAGAAAACTTCCATGATGAAACCGGCTGCAAGGAGCCGGGCTATCTCTTCTCCAACAACTCTTCTTTTCTCTTCCGACGGTAGCGCAAGGGCTGCTTTGACGGGCTTCACATCAGGTCGGACATGTAACTTGTGCTCGGCGAAATCCGCTGGTACACTGGCATGTCTTTGGGGGACCATGCGAAGATGTCCCGATTCTCACGGAGGAAATCGACAGGCTCGCCTTTCCTATTCTTTGCCGAGGTTCGCACCTATGACAAGCATTTCTCCGGGTGCTCCGGGTCCAAGGGTATCTTCTTGGTCTCTTTGGCCGGCTTGAACGAGCCCTCAGCTTCTGAATCCTTGGGGTCGGACGATATCTCCGGCTGCTTGCCGGCCATCGCCACGACTCGATCCAGGAGCCGCTTCTTAGCTGCAATCACCAGGGACTCGGCTAGCCGGCTGCTTTCGGCTGCACAGGCGGACGACTTTCTGTAGTCGCCGGCTATGGTCAGAATCCCCTTGGAACTCGGCATCTTCATCTTGAGGTAGGCGTAGTGGGGGACCGCCATGAACTTGGCCAAAGCAGGTCGGCCAAGCAGGGCATGGTAGGGGCTTTCGAGGTCCACCACTTCGAACTGTGACTGGCTCTCGGCGAAAGTGATCCTTGTCCCCAAAGAGGACGTCTATCAGAATCTTGCCAATCGGTGAGCAGGAAAGGCCAGGTACAATTCCGTGGAACACAGTCCGACTATGCTGAAGCTGCCTCTGCTTGATTCCTAGCTTCTCCATCGTATCCTTGTACAGGATGTTGATGCTGCTGCCTCCGTCTATCAGTACTCGCGAGAAGCGAGCGGCCCGCCTATCCGTGGAAAGGGTGGCTCCCAAGACCAGGGTGTAGGAGCCCGGATTCGGCATCACCTCTGGGTGATCAGCACGGCTCTAGCTGATGGGCCTCTCGGACCAGTGCATGAATTCCGGGGCGCTTGACGCTACGGCATTCACCTCTTGCTGCTGCTGCCGCCTGCTGCGGCGATCATCAACCACGCTGGTAAACACGACATAGGCGCCGTGCTCTTCTGGGTAATCGTCTTGTACCGCTGGGCCGACCGGGCCGGACAGCCATTGTCACGGGCGGTGGTGGAGGCGGCGGCCCAAAGAAAGCGGAGGAGGGGCAAGGCCGCCTCCCTTGGCGATCTGGTGAGCCAGCTGGCACTTCCGGTGGTGTGTGATTTGACGGCTTCGCCACTGTGGAACTTGCAGGGTTTCGGCCCAGTACGCTCATAAGAGAAGGCCGGCAACCAGCTGGACTTGCCACCTTTCTCGCCGCCATGTGAGGCTGCCCTCCGCTGCTGGTCTCGATTGTCGCCACCTGCCCGGCTGTTGGAAGCCGGCTGCGGGGCCTTGCGCTTGTGATCATTCTGCTGCTGTCGTCGGCTGGCTTCGCCAGCTGGAGTTCTGGGAGCATGAGGAGCTACTTTGCCAGTCGCACTAACTTCGATCTCCGTCTTCATGGAGGAGTCGGCATCAAGCGCATTATGTTCACGCTATGACTAGCAGCTCGTCGAGGGTCTCCGGCTCGTCGCAAAGGAGCTTGTGCTTGAGGAGGGTGCCTTCTCTGCACCCGGCGGTGAAGTACTCGATTGCCTGCACCTCGTGCACTCCTTCGCAGGAGTTCCGGAGCTCGCCCCAGCGCGTGAGGTAGTCGCGAGTGGACTCGTTGGGGCCTTGCACGCACAAGGACAGCTGAAGAGGCTTGGGAGGTCGCTTGTATGTGCTCGTGAAGTTGCGGATGAAGGCCTCGGTGAAGTCGACTCCAGCCGTTGATGCTTTGCGGGGCCTCAAGTTGTTCAACCATGTCCGGGCCGTGCTGGAGCATGAGGGGAACATACTTTACGGCAACGCGCTTGTTGCCGTTCGCTATGCTGACGGCCGTGGATTAGTCCACCAGCCAGTCCTCCGGCTTCACAGAGCCGGTGTATTTGGGTGTGTCTCGGGGGTGTGTGAATCCTCGTGGGAAGGGCTCGTCGCGGATGCGAGGTCCGAAACAGGGTGGGCCCAACTCATCTTCTTCTTCTAGCGCCAGGGATCGGTGGAGTCGCTCGATCCGGTGGCGGGCGTCGTTCTCTCCGACTCCCTCACGGCGGCCAAGGCGGTCGCCGAGAGTTGATGCTTTCGGCAGGTGGCGGGAGACTTCGCCTTTCTCCGGGAGGAGGAGGCTGATAGTCATCCCGCCGCCCACCGCCTGGGCGGCCGTCTTCGTCGCGTTCCATGGAGATGTGAGTCCGGCTATGGCTGGCGGCGGATCTGGTTCTTTCTTCATGGACGCCGCCCGATCGGCGTCCGTGAGGTCGCGCTTTGATCTCGGCGAGGAGGCAAGTCGCCGTCTTTGTCGTCGTGGGCGCCTGCGGCGGCAACCCGGCCGTCTGCTTGGCGCGGCGCGTCGAGGAGCTATCGGACTCGCTCCGTCATCAAGCGGCGCTCCTCGCCGGTTATCAGCTCGTCCGCCGCTGCTCGGGCAGCGCGAATGTTCTCGCTGGCGTGGCATACAGGCGACCGCCCCAAACAGATCGGCGAGGGCCGCGCGCTGTCGCCGGGACCGCCGCTTAGGCGGTTAGGCCTGGTCGGAGTCGGCGAAGCACCACGCCGCGATCCATCTCGCGCTGATAGGCTTCCGACAAGCATCTCATGCTTGCCAGCTTCTGTGCGCCCACGAGGAGCTGAAGGCGGCGCGCCTCAAGCGTTTCGGCGTCGGCACCCTCTGGAATGGAGGCGGTCAGGTCTTGCAAAACAGCGTCGAGAGGGTCACGAGCCCCCCCCCCCCCGCCGGAGGGCTCACCGTGACTGATGACGAGTACTTTTGTGACGGTGCTCCCGCCGCTCTCCGCGTGAGGGAGAGGCTCGTCGTAGACCACCACGTTGGTGGGGAACGCGTCGAGCGACGCGGTGTCGGAATCAACCAACATCGGGTCAGTGGAGCCTACGGACTCCAGGTCGGCGGCAGGCTCGCCGTCGACGTGGAGTTGCTCGAGGAGGCCCGCGAGGAGGCTTTTGGGGCCGTCCGTGCCTGCGTTGGACGCAGGCTTGTCGGAGAGGCGAACCTCGCCGACAAGTTCGGCGAGGCAACTCGCCGCGCAGGCATCCTCAGCGCCATGCAGCGCGTCGGCACAAACTCCATCTGGCGTGCCGGGCTGGCTGCGCCGCCAGGAGGAAGAGGGTTCCGCCTGCAGCACGCCTCTGCATTTGACGGTGCACCAGGCCCCACGGGCGGGCGCCAAATGTTGGGGGTTGGTGCGACATATGCCAAAGGATGGCTTATCATGGAGGGGCGAGTAGAACGTCATTTGGTGCCTGGAAACGGATGAGGCGAAGACATGCACGCCGCGAATCTTACCCAGCTCGTGGCTCTCCGAGGAGATAACACCCCATCGCTGCTCAAGGGGTCTCCGCATGATCACTATGGGAAAGTGGGTACAAGAGGCTCCTTGAGCTGTTCGGGGTGAGGAAGGAGAAGGGCACGGCTTGCTCTTCTCTCCCTCTATGTGTGTGTCTAAAACTACTAGCTTCCAACCCTTTGCATGGGTGCCCTGGGGGGTTTATATAGGCCTAACCCGGGGTACAATGGTAATCTGGCAGTGTGGGTCCAAGCCGTCAGTCTCTAAGTCGCCGTCTTCTCCGCCGACTCACAGGGCCCGCCGACTAGTGGGCTCACTGGTGGCTCAAAGATGGGGCCGACAGCTTGTCCATGGGCGGTTTTGCTTGGCTGCAGATTAATGTAGCCGTGCATCTAATGACGCGGGATTGGTCACGGGGTTATGGCAACAAGCAGCCTTGCGCCGGGCGATGCTTCACCGCTGCCATTCCCCGCCTTGTTCGGTTAATGGCGCGTGGATCCATGGGAGGAGCCGGCCGACTCCCGGAGGCCCGACTCCATCGGGTCCATCTTTGGGGTGCTCGCCCGTCTTTGGGTCGTCACAGACGAGCCAAGCGTGGGTACAGGAATCTGCCCACGGTCGCGATGTCGAGCGGCATGGCTCTGATCTTTGCGTTGGACGGAGATCTCCGTCGGTACGGCGCTCTGTAGCCATACCTGCTCTTTATGGACTGGGCGGGCATGGGCCGCGAGGCGGCTTTACCCCATAGTCGCCCAGGCGTGAGGTGGTGGAGGTCGCGGGCCGACTCCTTGTAGCCGGCCTCGATGGAGGTCGCTGGCTTGGAGTCGGCTTGTCCTGAAGGCGGCCTCTGGGACTCGGCCCAGAGGGGTAATCGGGACTCTGTTGCCGACTATCTGAAGACGGCTCTTTGTCTTGGGGTCTTGAGGGGCGCAGTCTGCCCCGATGTTTTGAAAGGTTCAGGGGCTCGGGTCTTCCTACCTGTAGTCCATTACTCCGACACTCGTTCAGCAGCTAACCTGGTGCCCCGGCCTGTCAGGACCCCGATTCCAAGTCACATCGACCCAGTGGTAACACCTCATATCACTTCGCGGCCTCACGCACGGTATTCCCACGGGTGTCGCCTTACCATGGCCCGGGACCGTTTGCGCCTTTTGGCTCACGTATATGATTGTGTCGCTAACATCCATATGACAGAGAACCCGGGCCGACATGGCTAGTCGTGAACCCAAGGCGGCACTAACCCATGGGGACAGGCATACATGAATCACATCGAGCATGTTTGGCCAGCGTGTGCAGAATCCGGGTGTAGCATCGGGCTAACAGGACTCCGGGAACCCGGCTGTAGCAGAGCTTAGGCAGGACTCGGATGTCACCGCGTGACATTTCAAGGAATGCAGACAGAACGAAGTGAAACACATGCCCGGCTATCAAGTGTTCCGAGCAAGAGTGCTGGGCTAGCAGGACTCCGGTGAACCGGGCTGTAGCGGACTACTATGGCTCAAGGAGGCACTAGACAACATTTCCCCATAAGAAAGGCTGCCAAGGATAAACAACTAGATTGTCGGATCCCACACATACCAAGCATTTCAAACATACACACAATATGCTCGATATGTGTAACTACAACATGGCATCACAACATAACTCTACGACTCAAAGTATTTATTCATTAGGCTCCGAGGAGCCAAGATATTACAAACATGGGTCTCATGACCCAACAATCAAAGCATACAAGTCAAACACATGCGGAAGCTTAACATGTCTGAGTACAGACAACTATAAATGAAAAAGACTTAGAAGCCTGACTATCTACCAGATCCTGCCGAGGGCACAAGAACGTAGCTGAGGTAACAAGCTAAACATCGAAGTCCATGCGGAACTACTAGCGAGACAGACGTCTGTTTGCAAAACATAAAATAAGCAAACGTGAGTACAAATGTACTCAGCAAGACTTACATCAGAACTAACTACATATGCACCATTATCAACAAAGGGGGTGGTGGAGTTTGACTGAAGCAAGCCAGCTTTGACTCGGTGGCTATCCTGAACTATAACTGCAAGTAACTCTTTTGAGGTGGAGCACACGAGTCCACATATTTACCATATCAATACACCAATATGGATCCGCTCCCGTCTCCCTACGAGAACGCCATCCATAGCACTCACGCTTATCTTGCGTATTTTAGAGTATCCACTTTCACTTGTCTATGAACTATTATAGGCAACCCAGAAGTCCTTTTTCGCGGACACGGCTATTCGAATAGATCATATTAACCCTGCAGGGGTGTACTTCTTCACACACGCTCTCGCCACTTACCGTCATGTACACGTCATGTATCTCGGCAACCTTCAAGCGGAAGCCTGGCGAGGGTGTCGGCCACGGCCTACCTCAACACTCAAGTCCCTAGTCCAGGTTTATCGCCTATTCGGGTTCCATCCGCAGGGAGTCCGGCCGAGGTTTCCACTAATGGCCCCGAACGATGTGTGCAGGGTTCCCGAGACACCAAACGGGCGCTCGGTACACCGGGACACGTGCCTACCGCAACACAACCCACCCCTAAGGTCAGCGCTGTGCATGCCCCAAAGATGCTACAAACACCGAGAAACTACTTTGCAACTCCTTGACAGAGGACAAGGGTGGTTAAGAAGCCGAGAGAGTCAATTAAGGATCCCAATGTGTGGTAGTAACTGTTTCATGGATCACAAACACGTAACTCAGTTCTCGAGGACGGTTGTAATGAGACAACCCACCATGTACTCCTACATGGCCTCTCACCGCTACCTTTACCAAATCGTGTTCACACACTTAGCTCTCAACAAGTAGGACATGTTTACACACCTCCGATTCATCCCTCGATGAATCAGACCTGACTCAACTCTAAGGTAAGCAGGCATGACAAACAAGCATGAATGAGTAGGCACAACAGGGCTCAAACAACTCCTACTCATGCTAGTGGGTTTCATCTATTCTTGTGGAATGACAAAAGTCCCGGAGGATAAAGGGGTTCAGCTACCGCAACAAGTAATGTATGAATCGTTGTTGTCCTAATGCAAGAAAAGAGAGCAGGAGCGAGAGAGTGGGATTGTATCGGAATGAACAAGGGGGTTTTGCTTGCCTGGCACTCCTGAAGATATTATAGCTCTTCATTGGTGTCAACGAACTCATCGTCGGAACCACGTCTATCGAGAGGGGACAAACACCGGCAACTGAGAAAGACCACAATCAATGCAGTGCCACAATATGATGCATGATCATGACATGGCAATATGCTGTGATTTGAGCTAATGCATCTAGCTATGATTTAAATGAAGTTGGTTTGAATACATGATTCAAGTTCCA
Source organism: Aegilops bicornis (assembly GCA_021605145.1). NCBI lineage: Eukaryota > Viridiplantae > Streptophyta > Magnoliopsida > Poales > Poaceae > Aegilops > Aegilops bicornis. Next base: position 347,746,862 of record CM038670.1, read on the forward strand.
ACTCCATATATGATTATTTAAATGCCCTTTATTTGTTTTGTCCAAAGCAGAGGACAAACATTGTTCAAACATGCATGAAAATGGTACAGATGGATAGAGTGGATTTTCTGATCATTTTCATATATAATTTATTTCATTTGGAGTTACGGTTGAATTTATATGAATTTTAGAAGTTTTGGCTATTTTCCGGAATTTCAGAAAAAGAATAAATCCAGAAAATAATTAACTGCGTCAGCATGACGTTGGTGTGACGTCAGCAGGTCAATAGGGGCTGGTCCAGGTCAAACCTGACCAGTGGGGTCCATTAGGCAGTGACACAGTGCTAGTTTGTGTGGCTGACGGGTGGGACCAGGTCAACGGCCACGCCAGCAGGTCAACACTGACGCGTGGGTCCATAGATTTTATTAGTTAATCTAACTATTTTGGTTAGCCGGTAACCTAACTAAGGGTGTGTTTGGATTGTGTCCTCGTTGAAAAATGCCTGGCCTGGAGTGTCCTGAAAAGTGCCTGGCTTGTGTTTGGTTGCTACCCTGAAGAAATACGGGCGTGCCTGGGCAGCATCCTGACTTGATTCTTCTGTACCATGCTTAGCCTGGATTATTGACCAGGCACGTTTCTTAGCTTGGACCAGGCGTCCAAATTTCGTAGCCTGGGCAGCTGCCTGGCATTAATGCTCACGCTAACAAGCCGTTCCATGTTGGGCTCGGTGATCTTACAGGCCATTAAATTATTCAGTAGGCCAGGCCTTCAACCAAACACCCCTACTCCAGGCTTGCCTGGCCAGGCATAAAAACACCAACTTGTCAGGCACAATCCAGGCAGTAACTTTTCTCAGGCACGTAGCCCAGGACACTATCCAACCAGGCCCTAAGTGTCAGTGGGGCCGGGGCCCACATGTCAATGACCCAGGGGAGGTCAAATCCCCTGGTCAACCGGGGCTAAACCACCGGTGGTCAAACAGGTCAACCCGCTGGCGTTTAGCCGCCGGCAAGGCCAGATGCGGCGGCGGCTTCGGATTTGATCCTCCGTCAACCAAATCAACGGTGGAGACACGCTACGGACTGCTGGTGAACTCGCGCATCGAGTGGTGGTGGCGGTTGGGCCTGGGGTGGCCGGAGTTGTCGCCGGCGTCGACCTTGGCGGTCGCCGGTGCTCAGGTGAGCTCGGGGTCGACGCTACGGTGGCCGGAAGGCTCGCGGGCACCTATGTGCTCTACATGGCGCTGAAGGGAGTTGAGCACGCAGGCCGGACCGCTTAGGTGGCCGGAGGCTCGCCGGGCCAGCAATCACAGCGGCGTGCGTATGGGCAAGCACTGCGGGCGGCTGCGCACGCAAAGCGAGAACGGAGAGGGGGAAAGGTTCGGTGGCTCACGGCGGTTGAAGCAGACGTCGAAGCGGGCTCGAGGAAGGCCGGACGGCGACGAGTCGACGATGGGGATCCGCGGCGGCCGACGATGAAGAAGAGGTCGGTGACGGCGTTTTGAGGCGTCCGGCGTCGAGTGAGTCAGCGGGGAGGACGAGGGCGCTGAAGCGGAGGCCATGGACACGTCAGCGAGGCGAGGAAGGGCCTGTGGTCATGTGGTTCTAGTCCCGGGCGACGGCAAGGCTGCGCTGGGTGAGCTCTGTGGAAGAGAGCCAGGGAGGAGAGAGAGAGAGCAGCGAGTGAGGGAGAGTGTCTGTGGGGTCGCAAGGCCTCCAGCGTGGGATAGGCTCAAGGGAGGCCGCCAAAGACGGGCAGAGGTGGAAACCTCAGCGCAAGGCCGACACGCCGGCGTCCTTCTGGCACAAGGAGGAGGGTGACTGGCAGGGGCCAGGTGGGCCGGCCTAACCAGGTAAGTGGCCTCCTGGCCTTTCTCTCTCTCTCTCTCTTTTCATCATTTAGTTTGCTTTTCTAATTTTCTGTAAATGTTGGGCTTTATTAAAAATACTAAAACGTTTCCAAAAATCCTGCAAATAATTGTGGGCTCTGTTGGGATTATTCCTAATAGCCCACACTTAAATTCAGAATTAATTGAGCACTTAAAATAATATATAGAATTTCAATGCCCAATTGCAAATACTAAATGATTTAATTCAGTGACCAAATATGTCATGTAAAAATGTGCAACACCTCTGGTTATCGCTTGCATTTTCCAGAAAAGATGAACATTTTTGAAAGCCATTTGGATTCACTGAGAATATTTTGGTTGAACCTAGTGAATTCCTTTAATGCTAGGGTTTAGGCAATCCCCATTTCAAGTTTCTTAGGAATTTAAACATGATGACATGATGAGCAAGCAAAGTCAAGCAAGGGCTGATCTGGGGCTGTGACAGCTCACCCCCACTAAACAAGAATCTCGTCCCGAGATTCAAGACGTGAGGTAAGAAGACAGAGGGGACGCAAAGCTATCACGATCTTGTCGATCCAATTTCCCTCCCCGAAGATGTTGGTTCATTGCTCCAATTGATCTTGACGTCCTTGCTTTTGAGATCTTCATCCAACACGATGGCGCATGTAAAAGAAACTCTATAGGAAACGATCTCCTCGAAGATCGAGCACTCAAGATCAACTCGTGGAATGAGATGTTGAAACATCTCGAGTTGAGGCACAAAACACATCGAGAGGGATGGAAGAACAAACAACGAGGTTTGATTTGGTGGGCAACAATTCCACGCTTAGAGAGATGGTGGATGGTGTCAAGGTGGCGAGGAAATAATTGCCATGATTCAATAACGGGGCACCTTGGGGGAGGTGACTCGTAGAGTTATTACCTTAAATGGCAAAAAGAATTACTTTTGATAGCTAGATCATTGGAACTCTTCATACCAGCTTAAGGCAATTTACAATTGATTGATTGAAAGAGCTCGAAGAAATGGCATACTCGGTCTAGAATGGATGATGTGGACTACATTGTTGAAGACAACGCAATGGATGAATTTTTCTTATCACCAGAAATGGATGGGACCCATGGTGGGACCACTTTTGAAGATTATCCTGGACAGCAACTGCTGAGAAGGGCAGCCCATGGGAAGTTGGCACGATGGGATGCAAGCTGAGAAAAAAATGCAAATGTTGGGAATGTTCCAACCATCATATCTGCCTGAGATTCAGATCTGGTTAGAAACAAGATACTTCAGACTCACATGTCTAAAAAGAAAAGTTGCAACACAAATAGATGAGATGATGTTGCGAGATTCTCGGGTTATGAACTACGATAGCAAGCTCCAAAACATGAGCTGGTTCTGCTACATACATGTGAGCATGTTGTCCCAGACAAGCATGACCATGTAGTAGTCTTATAATGAAACACTACCGAGTTCAGGTGGGGAACCATCATCGAGGATATCGAAGTCTTTACGCAAGTCCATGGATTAGAGCCCAAGCATAGACTTCTCTTCCTTGAACAAGTCGATCAGTGGCTTGGTGTGCTAAGATTACATATAGAATGAAGGCGGCCAACCTATTAAACCATAGAGTACTTCGCACATGCATGACTGACTTGGGATGATTCTAAAGGAATCAAAAACAATATTTCTCGAACTCACGGCGGCAACTTGCATCAGATGCACATGAGTTAGGGAAAGTCACTTCTTTCATCCAAACATATGCTTCACAAACGGTCATGAAGAAAATGCTTACACAAGTTTCCAATACTAGGTTGATGTTCAACATGACTCATGGGGGAGACAGAATGCTGCTGATGGGCTCAACAACAACTCATCCGAATTTTCCATATCACTGGACTTCCACCATCATGTGAACACGGTGATAGCATTGGTCAGACCAGAAGAGGTAATGGTGTATGCTCGAGGGATCAACCACAAGAAAAACTACATTACAAACATCGCTGGTTCTGATTTGACTTGACGATAGCCCACACTCAAGTCAAAGTTTTGACAAGGCAATAGATCCAACAACTGATCACGAGGACCAATTGGTGAAGATATCACCTTTCTTCAACACACACACACACACACACACACACAAGGATATCCCTTAGTGATGAACTAAGTGGATTAAGCTTTTATCTTCCAACTCTCCAAATTGTTGTTTAGCTCAACCAACTAGCTCAGGGTATCCAACACAGATTCTTGGAGAATGGGTGGTTTAGTGGAAAACCAATATGATCACGAACTCAAATAGCGGTCAGGTGCCAACCTGGTGATACTTCCGAGAAGAAATTCAGAAAATCACGAACCACCGGTATGTTACTAAGCTCAAGAACAATCTTGCTTTTGAGGGCAAGATGATATGATCAAATGAGCGAGGACTTGACAAGATCCTAACTCATCAATCAAAGTGTGCACCAGGAAAATAGGGACTAGATAGCACAATCAACCTTAGGGTGATGATTCAATAATCAACACGCTAAGAATGAGAATATTGTCCATCAACTACCAAGCAACACGGTTGCTAGGAGTATAGATTTCACACATCATGGTTCACTTGTCGGCATTCCGGTTGCAACAACACGGGACCGAGGAATGATCGATGATGGCGAGAGTATTACTACATCAAAAATTCATAAGAGAAGGTGCAATTCTCATGACGTTCCTGACATAAAGTGGGTAACACTTCAGGATAGAACAGAATCAAAAGCTTGATTGCATTTGATTTGCGGATTACAACTGCTTTGACCCAATCCTCGATATGGATGAGGTACTGGAGTTTGTTTCTCGAAGTCATTCCGGATAGAATGGCTTGACGGACCACAAGAGTAATAGGCATCGATAAACGAATGCTCACATACTCTTGACTATCAATTGATAGACGAGGGCCGGAATACAAATGAAGAGGGACAACTCAAGGGGACATACATCTTTTTGAGTTGTGGATGCATAGATTAATATGTCAAACCAAGTTCAATGTGTTTCTTCCAGATAACCCATGTAGAAAGGTTGAACTGGCAGAGTCGCAAAATAGAATGGAGAACCCATCACGAGCACTCTGGTTGTGATCTTTTGGTTCAACGAGGAACTTCTGCCATAAGTAGTTCATGGTATTTGGAAGAAGGATATACCACGGACCTCGAGGACTAACGCAAAGGTTACTAATAACCTAAGGGAACTAGCAATTACTATCAACACGAGGTAAGTAGAGTGAATCTTGGGTCAAGAACCCAGGAGTAGAATACCTACTACTAAATGGCATCACAGGATGCTTTCAAGAATGGTGGCCAAAATCATCACAGCGGGAACACAAAACATGGCTAGTTTACTAGGTGACTCCCTAAAACACCTAGGTTCATAATAATATCTCTAACATATGTGTCGAAGCAGCGGAGTACCTCAACACTCTAATTTGTGTGATTAATCTGGCCCAAAAGAACATTAGAAATGAAGAGAAGGGATTTGCAAATGCATCAGACTATTTAGAAATCTGGGATAACTCGGACAGCGTAACGGCTGCAAATGCTCAAAAAGATTTGAGACATCATGCAAAATGGTGGCATAACCACTCAACAACATCATATCAAGGTTCCGAGATCAACAGTTAACATACAGGAATAGTAGAAACTGAACTGGGGCGTAAAACCAACAATCTTAAAAGTCTAAGGATTAGTAACACGTCATCCTGATAGATAGATGAGAAGCCTAGTTCTTAATCCCCGTAGAAGAGAAGAGGATGACTCAGATCAGAAGGCCATGAGGTATAAGGAGTAAAAAGAGCCTTACGTTCCTTCCACAATCAATTCCCTTACATAACTAAAGCATTTCTAGACACAACTTTGACCAGTTTGGCTTGGTAATCCCACAGCAACAGTTCGATACCAAAGCTGTCAGGACCCCGATTCCAAGTCACATAGACCCAGCCGGTAACACCTCATATCACTTTCCGGCCTCACGCACGGTATACCCATGGAGGTCGCCTTACCATGGCCCGGGACCGTTTGCGCCTTTTGGCTCACGTATATGATTGTGTCGCTAACATCCATATGACAGAGAACCCGGGCCGACATGGCTAGTCGTGAACCCAAAGCGGCACTAACCCATGGGGACAGGCATACATGAATCACATCGAGCATGTCGGTCAGCAGCGTGTGAATCCGGGCTGTAGCACTGGGCTAACAGGACTCCGAATGTCACCGCGTGACATTTCCCCAAAGGGACAGACACAGGAACGAAGTGAAACACATGCCGGCCAGTCAAGTGTTCCGGAGCAGTAGTGCTGGGCTAGCAGGACTCCGGTGAACCAGGCTGTAGCGGACTACTATGGCTCAAGGAGGCACTAGACTACATTTCCCCATAAGAGAGGCTGCCAAGGATAAACAACTAGATTGTCGGATCCCACACATACCAGGCATTTCAAACATACACACAATATGCTCGATATGTGTAACTACAACATGGCATCACAACATAACTCTATGACTCAAAGTATTTATTCATTAGGCTCCGAGGAGCCAAGATATTACAAACATGGGTCTCATGACCCAACAATCAAAGCATACAAGTCAAACACATGCGGAAGCTTAACATGTCTGAGTACAGAAAACAATAAATGAAAAAGACTTAGAAGTCGACTATCTACCAGTGATCTCGCCGAGGGCACAAGATCATAGCTGAGGTAAGAAGCTAAACGTCAAGTCCACGCTGAAGTACTAGCGAGACCGACGCCTCTCTGCAAAACACAAAAATAAGCAAACTTGAGTACAAATGTACTCAAAGAAGACTTACATCGTAACTAACTACATATGCATCATTATCAACAAAGGGGTGGTGGAGTTTGACCGAGCAAGCCAGCTTTGACTCGGTGGCTATCTTGAACCATTTCGATCGCAAGTAACTCTTTTGAGGTGGCGCACATGAGTCCACATATTCACCATATCAATACACCACTATGGATCCGCTCCCGCCTCCCTACGAGAACGCCATCCATAGCACTCACGCTTATCTTGCGTATTTTAGAGTATCCACTTTCACTTGTCTATGAACTGTTATAGGCAATGCAGAAGTCCTTTTCCGCGGATACGTCTATTCGAATAGATCATATTAACCCTGCAGGGGTGTACTTCTTCACACACGCTCTCGCCACTTACCGCCATGTACACGTCATGTATCTCGGCAACCTTCAAGTGGAAGCCTGGCGAGGGTGTCGGCCACAACCTACCTAAACACTCAAGTCCCTAGTCCAGGTTTATCGCCTATTCGGATTCCATCCGCAGGGAGTCCGCCGAGGTTTCCACTAATGGCCCCGAACGATGTGTGTGGTTCCGAGACACCAAATGGGCGCCGGTACACCGGGCCACGTATGCATCGCAACACAGCCCACACCTAAGGTCAGCGCTATGCGGCCCCCAAAGATGCTACAAACACCGTAAAATACTTTGCAACTCCGGACAGAGGACAAGGGTGGTTAAGAAGCCGAGAGAGTCAATTAAGGATCCCAATGTGTGGTAGTAACTGCTTTCATGGATCACAAACACGTAACTCAGTTCCTCGAGGACGGCTTCAATGAGACAACCCACCATATACTCCTACATGGCCTCTCACCGCTACCTTTACCAAACCGTGTTCACACACTTAGCTCTCAACAAGAGGACATGTTTACACACCTCCGATTCATCCCGATGAATCGGACTGACTCAACTCTAAGCAGAAAGGTGCATGACAAACAAGCATGAATGAGTAGGCACAACAGGGCTCAAACAACTCCTACTCATGCTAGTGGGTTTCATCTATTTACCGTGGAATGACAGTCAGCAGAGGATAAAGGGGTTCAGCTACCGCAGCAAGTAACAGATGAATCGTTGTTGTCCTAATGTAGTAAAAGAGAGCAGGAGCGAGAGAGTGGGATTGTATCGGAATGAACAATGGGGTTTTGCTTGCCTGGCACTCCTGAAGATATTATAGCTCTTCATCGGTGTCAACGAACTCATCGTCGGAACCACGTCTATCGAGAGGGGACAAACACCGACAACTGAGAAAGAACACAATCAATGCAATGCCACAATATGATGCATGATCATGACATGGCAATATTATGTGATTTAGCTAATGCATCTAGCTATAATTTAAATGAAGTTGGTTTGAATACATGATTCAAATTCCAACTCCATATATGATTATTTAAATGCCCTTTATTTGTTTTGTCCAAAGCAGAGGACAAACATTGTTCAAACATGCATGAAAATGGTACAGATGGATAGATTGGATTTTTCTGACCATTGTTCATATATAATTTATTTCATTTGGAGTTACGGTTGAATTTATATGAATTCTTAGAAGTTTTGGCTATTTTCTGGAATTTCCTGTAAAAGAATAAATCCAGAAAATAATTAATCACACAAGATGACGTTGGTGTGACGTCGCCAGGTCAACAGGGCTGGTCCGGTCAAACCTCGACCAGTGGGGGTCCACCGGGCGTGACACAAAGGTTGGTTTGTGTGGCTGACGTGTGGGACTAGGTCAACGGCCACGTCAGCAGGTCAACACTGACGCGTGGGTCCATAGATTTTATTAGTTAATCTAACTATTTTGGTTAGCCGGTAACCTAACTCTGCGTCAGCGGGCCGGGCCCACATGTCAATGACCTGTGGAGGTCAAATCTTCGGTCAAGGGGCTAAACCACCGGTGGTCAAAGAGGTCAACTCATTGGCGCTTAGCCGCCGGGCGAGGGCCGCATGCGGCGGCTTCGGATTTGGTCCTCCGTCGACCAAATCGACAGCGGAGACGCGCTACGGACTGCTGGTGAACTCACACATCGAGTGGTGGTGGCGGTTGGGCCTGGGGTGGCCGGAGTTGTCGCCGGCGTCGACCTTGGCGGTCGCCGGAGCTCGGGTGAGCTCGGGGTCGACGCTACGGTGGACGGGGAGGCTCGTGCGGGGCACCTATGTGCTCTACGTGGCGCGGGAAGGGAGTTGAGCACGACGGCCGGACTACTAGGTGGCCGGAGGCTCGTCGGCGGCGGTCACAGGCGGCGCTGCGGCGGGCGAGTACAAGGGCGGCGGCTACGGCGCACGAAAGCGAGAACGGAGAGGGGAAAAGGTTCGGTGGCTCACGGCGGTTGCAGCAGACTTCGAAGCGGGCTTGGAGAAGGCCAGACGGCGACGAGTCGACGATGGGGATCCGCGTCGGCCGACGATGAAGAAGAGGTCGGTGACGGCGCTTTGAGGCGCCCCGCCGAGTGAGTCGACGGGGAGGACGAGGGCGTCGAAGCGAAGGCCATGGACACGTCGGCGAGGCGAGGAAGGGCCTGTGGCCACGGTGGTTCTAGTCGGCGGTCACCGCTGCGCTCGGGTGAGCTCAGGGAAGAGAGCTATGGGAGGAGAAAGAGAGCAGCGAGTGAGGGAGAGGGTCCAGGGGGTCGCGGGCGTCTCCAGGCGTGGATAGGCTTGAAGGGGAGGCCGCCAGCACGAAGCAGGAGGTGGAAACCTCAGGCGCACGTGCCTCGACACGCCGGCGTCCTTTTGGCACAAGGAGGAGGGTGACTGGCACGGGCCAGGTGGGCCGGCCTAACCAGGTAAGTGGCCTCCTGGCCTTTCTCTCTCTCTCTCTCTCTCTCTCTCTTTTCTTCATTTAGTTTGCTTTTCTAATTTTCTGTAAATGTTTGGCTTTATTAAAAATACTAAAACGTTTCCAAAAATGCTGCAAATAATTGTGGGCTCATGGGATTATTCCTAATAGCCCACACTTAAATTCAGAATTAATTGAGCACTTAAAATAATATATAGCATTTAAATGCCCAATTGCAAATACTAAATGATTTAACTCAAGGACCAAATATGTCATGGAAAAATGTGCAACACCTCTGGTTATCGCTTCCAAAGATTTTCCGTAAAAGATGAACATTTTTGAAAGCCATTTGGATTCACTGAGAATATTTTGGTTGAACCTAGTGAATTCCTTTAATGCTAGGGTTTAGGCAATCCCCATTTCAAGTTTCTTAGGAATTTAAACATGATGACATGATGAGCAAGCAAAGTCAAGCAAGGGCTGATCTGGGGTTGTGACACAGCCGCTCCTGACCAGGATGTTATTGCCGTAGCAGCCATAGAGTTTTGGCCGGGTTGAGTCCCAGCCATGAAGACTCCTGCCCAGCTTGGCGGCTCATAGGGGTCCGGAATACTGGAACCATCGGAACAAACCCCAAGCACGCCATCTTGTACTTGATATAACGAATCTGTTGAGCCGGCGGACGAATCATCATCCGAGGGGATGGCCGTCTCACCACCATCTTTAGATCCTTCAGAAAGTTCTTCTCCATGGATGCAGCCCACGAAGGCACGCTTCATGACAGGTTGAGCTCGGGCGGGTCTCGCCCGCTGAGCCGTCTCGACGAGGTCGGGCAGCTTGTCCGCTCAGGCCCGGCTCACCAATCCTACCGATGAAGACGTGGATTCCACCGAAGGGGACCCGGTACCAGATTTCAATTGAGTCGGCGTCGCCCCCAGCCTTCATTGTGGATGTAGATCTTGCCGCAACGACTTTTGGTCATCCGCCCATCGCGTATCCCTTGAGCCCTTGAAGCTGCCCTTCAAGAACTCAACCACTGCAGCGCTGGCCCCATGGTGGGCGCCAACTGTCGTGGAATTGTCACGGCAGATGTCCTCTTGCAAGGACTTAGTCATGGAGCCATCGCAGCGAGGAAGCTTAAAGGGGTTAATCGGGACAAAGGACACGAGAGAGTTTATACTAGTTCGGCCCCTTACGATGAAGGTAAGGCGTACGTCTAGTTGGGTTGGTATTGCTTGATGTTTCGATAACCAGGGAGCGAGATACGCTATGCCCGGCTCTCGAGGAGTTGTTTCTTGCCCTAAGCCGCCAGCCGGTCGCCCCTTATATACATGGGTTGACGCTCATGCGTTTGCTGAGTCCCGCCGCTTATAGACGGTCCGCCTGCTGACTATTTAATTCTATCTTATAATACAAGTCATGCCATCATGGTGGTTTATCACTATGGGCCTTAAGTCGCCTATGGGCCTTAGACCCTTTATTTAACCGCCATCTTCATGCTTGGTCTTGGGCTTCTTCGATGAGTCTCTTTATGTGAATCGGCCCCTCCTGGGCGGCTTACACAAATAGTCATATCCCCAACAGCCGTGCAGTAGTGGTAGATGAGGACATGATGGCGCATACACAACTGGGCGACGCCAACCTTCTAAACTAAGGTTATAATGGCCGCTGGAATTAATGGGGAAGCCGGACGACCTAGAATATTCGCACGCCCGGATGGTAGTTCTAATTTGCAGCGCGTAACTCCATCGTGTCGCACGTAACTACATCATGGTGACACGCACGACGCAATCGCATGCATATGGGCCCCTAACATGATCGTTCGCAGGCCCCAACCGCTGGTAGAGCACGCGCGGAGGGACGCGAGCAGAGCGCTCCGTGGCGCCTCAACGGCGAGCAACCATATATATGCATATAGCAGTTGAACATGCAAGGAGAAGCTGTCCGCAAGCCGAGCGCGTGGAGGTATGCAAGCAGAGCGCGCCACGACGCCTAATGGTGAGCACAATGCGTTGTGGCACCTAACAGTGAGCAGAGCGCACCGAGGGACGCGAGCTTAGGCCAGCACAGTGATACATGGAAAATAAGACGAACTATGCAAGCGATGGCGGAGACATCAAGAATGAATTAGATTAGACTTACGCAGCGATATGTGGCATACATTTGATCCATCCAAGTTGTTTGTGATGGAATAAGCCGTGTATGATGTGGGCAAACGTCACTGGTATATAACCGTTTATTAATGAATTCATCACCCACGGGTTACCTAGTGTGGTCCGTGGTGCGATGTGATATGCTCTATGTGCACAACATCTATGCTCTGTGTACAAAAGAACAATATATATACTTATGACATGACATGATTGCAAAACCAAATTAAACATCCAATTACATTATATAACAAATACCATAAATATTGCAAGGTTCAAATTCTAGTATTACAAGGCCCAAATTAAGGATTACAAGGTTCAAAGTATTTAGACACATAAAATTCATCTTCTTCAGAATCTTTTTCATGCATTATTTCTGCAAAAGGATCAGCCACTGAGAAGTCATATAGTGGCTCGATACAGTGACTTACGAATAGTCTATCATATGATGTTACAAACGGAAATCTAGCGTGCGCAGAGCCTTTTCCATTTAGCTGTAGACGCCTGCACTCTTTAGCAATCCATTCACTTCTACGCAGCAAATATAAGGCAAACCTCATTACATTGAGCAACCTTGCTTTCTCAACAAAGATCCTGGCGAATTTAATTTCTGGTGTGGTGCCTCGATACTCGTTAAAAGTAATTTCTGTGAGATGAAGATCGAGGCATTCAATGGGATCATTATATTCCCCAACATTTTCTACTTTCGGGCCTGCTAGTATCTGCAAACGAAGAAAACACATTAGTGCCTAGCTGTAGATTTGAACTCTTCGGGCCTCATTGATTTGCAGGATTTCTAAAATACACGAAAAGAGTGAAATGCCACCTTCAATCTTTCATGATAAACTTTTATCATGAAAGTATGTCGGGCGAAGAAATAAAACGCGTACAACACTAGCTTCTCAAAAAAATGTATTTAAATCCTCCAAATTTCCTTTAGAAACCATTCTAAATTTGTCATTGTAATCATGGGTAAAAGTAACAAAAATTAAGCTTCGTTGTGGTTAACAATTAACAGTGAAAGGAGCATCACCTCGATGTATAGCTTCTCCGTGCAAGGAAAGTATCTAAGGAATCTAACAACTTCATCTAGATCGGGGCCGACAGATTGTAGTGACAAGATCTTCACTGTGCGTAGAGGCTGGGTCAAGCTTGTGCAAATCATTTTTTGGATGACAGGCAAACATATAGATCAACAACAATTAGATAAAATGTGTTTTCCAATAATATATAAGAAGGAGAAGAAGAAGACTGTTGTACCTGAACGGATAATGATCCAAAGAATAAGTTTGTTGAATTCAAAGACACGAATAGCCCAACACCATCAATTTCAGGCGTGAATGACCCCGATTCTTGCTGGACCTAATTTATCAAGTACATACAATCTCTCGAGGAAAGGCGCATTCTCAATGACAATATCATGAAACACCTCAACTGACAGCCTTGGGCGGCACCAATAATGCACATAAATCACAAGAACATTCATCGAGGTGATGTGGAGGCTACTGAACCCATCCATGGCGTGAAGACGAAGGTACTCGAGCATTGTACAATCGATGAGCAGGCGCTCCAAATCCTCCTTTGAGATGCAGATGACAATAAGCTCGAGGTGCTTAAGTTTTGGGAGATTAAGAGCACGCGGGGCATCGATCAGGGGGAAATGCACCGCCTGAATGTAGCGCGGCGCAGCGTGGATGCTAGGCGGAGCATGGACGGTGGCAGCGAGCAAGGACATTTAGCAGAAGGCTGAGATCCTCGAGCCGATCCAGGGCTGGGGATAGGAACCAGTAGTGAAACCTCGGTTCAGTCTTGTTGTGGGGAATGAGTATGCCTATGGCAAGGCGTATGACCGGCCAAGGGTGCGTGGCAAGGACGTGGGACAATGTGTCCAAGCGTTGCTGCTCCCTCGCTGCGTAACTCGTGGGTCGACGATGAGGTCCAGGGGGTGGAGTACCAGAGGGGAACCACCGCGCGAGAGGACAATGATCTACATGCCATATTTGATGGGGAGGGGATATGATGGTTACCAACATCTTGTGGGGAGGCATGTGATGAAGTCCAAGTTCGCCGGAGGCTCTTGCGGTTCTGGCTCGACCCGCCTCCGCTTGTTTGTCAGCTTGTCCTCCATCTCGCAACAGGCGGCGATCCTCGGCGGTGATGCTTGTGGATGAGAACGGAGGACTGTTCTACATACCTTCCCGACACGGCCGAAATAGAACTCCATAACCAACAATAAATTGCAGCGCTCACGGCGTGCGCGGCGGACTGCTCATAGTTGTCCCTTCTAATCAAACAACTGCTCGCGGTAGTAAATGGTTAGTTGAGCGCCCACGGTTGGACTTACACGACCGTTTGCGATGATAGCGTGGTGGCTATTTGTTAAAAATGCCTAGGAAAATCAATGTATAAAAAGGCGACACAAACCTTGAATAATTTCATATGTTTAGCACAATTGCATGTTGCCTCAGAAATAAATCAAGGTGGGATGATATAGCATATGTCGTTTTGCACACAGATCATGTGACCAAGTTCCCTCTCGGAACCATGAGGCTTCTTGATAAAAGCTCCGGTTTGTATGAAAGAAAATACGGGTCAAAGCCGAGTTGAAAAGGGCAGCAATATCTAACCCCGGCTTCATCAGGTTTACACAAAAATGCAGATTGAACAGACAATAACAACTAACTCAACCAAAGTTTTCGGTAGTCACAATCAAATAGATAGGTCTGATCCATAAAATTGAGATCCTGGAGCAGAAAATCTACTGGTACATGAAGACAAGTTGTTGTAAATAGAAGCCGAGCATGTTCAGAAGCCCTTTCGTCCACGTGAGACTTCTTTTTATGCTGTTCAGCGTGTCCATCCTTGAGAAAGTTTTGTTAAAAAACTTAATCCTCATGGACAATAGTACTCTCGTGTTCAGCAGGAAGAATGTGACGAAGCTAGTGTTTGCATGGTTGGATGCATATCCTTCCAGCGTTAGTGTCCTCAAACGAATTTCATGAGAACTTAGAAAAGCCCGGTGCTTCTTATGCCACCGATTTGTTATACCTTTTTGTCCATGTCCTTTAGCCTAAATAGACATGAAGACTGAAAACAGTTAATGTCTAAAAAAATAGTATAGCTGAATAGTTAGTTCTAGTAAAGTATATCAATGTGCTTGATATCATCACCTCTATATACAAATTCTCCTGACATGGAAAGCATCACATCAAGCCGATAATCATGTTCCGATCAGAACACCACGTACTGATATATAAGGTATTGACAGAATCCAGCACAATTGGTAGGGTACCCATGGACAAACTCTTCATTGAGCGTAGAGCATAATATTAGTACCAAAAGCGTACTCCAATATTATATAAAACTGATGCGCACAAATGAAAAATGTAGGTTATGATTAGTTGATGATGTAAAACTTACGCACACAAATGAAAAATGCAGCTTACGATTACAAAAGTGTTCACTACTGCAGGATGCTGCTAATGCGACACTACGATCGGAGACCCTGCGAGAAATTGTGTGCGATGCAATAATCGCAAATGGTGTTGTATGAAAACCGTCAGAAATGATGCAAAACGTTTGCGATGAATGATACATCAAACACGGTTCTGATTATAGTTGCGCGTGCGATGAGGGGCATATGGTTGATCTGTACGAACTGTTCCCGATGAGACAGAACAACAAAAACGGGCAGCCAGATCAAGGTGTGTGTGATATATAGCATACAGTTCACTCTGATGAACCGCTTATGGCGAGTGAGGTGAACAAAAATGATTTGGTGTAACAAGATGTGTGTGATACCCAGCAAACAGGTCGGTAATCAGAATTGTGTGCGATCATTATAGACAACCCATACGGTCTTTTTTGGTGAATTGTGTGCTCGTCAGGGCACACAGTTCAACAAACCAACCTATTGGCGATAATGTAGAAGATCTCTATCGAATACATATTACTAACCGCTTATGGCGAGATTGACAGGATAAACAGAGATATATACACCGCTTAATTTAGTCCTTCTTCTTCTTGTTGTTCTTGTTGGATGGCCCCACGACATCATCTTGGCGAGGACGCTTCTTGCCACTGACCGTTGGCTTTTCATCGCCGCCGCCGTCGTCATCGTCGTTGCTGTCGTCGTCCTCCTCCTCCTCGTTCGACCATTCCTCCTCATCATAATTGTCGTCCTCTTCTTCGTCCTCCGACGGCTCCTCGTCCGTCTGTTGTTGTCCGACGACTGGAGGCAGCGTCCCTTCCATGAACCGGATATAATCGAGGTCTGGGCTCGGCGTCGGACTCATGGAAGATGAGCGGATGATTACGATGTTGACTTATCATCGGGCGCCATCGCTGGTCAATTGTCGCCCTCTATCGCCGACATGGTCAAGAGTGTGTGCGGTGTGTAGCGCGACTGCCGGGACGACAAAGATGGTGGACACTTAAGCCGGGTATGCAGAAGAGGAACTGCCAATTGAATCCAGGATTGAAGTGGGGGTTGACGATTTTCTAACCGCTAATATAATCGACCGCAATTATTTGTTACCAGTCGCTCCAAATTCCCGAGGTTGCGCGGGACTCCTATTGGCTATTTGGATGGTTTCCTTTTTCAAGACAAAAACAAGTAATGAGTTTTGGGATTATGCACCGGTACCGGTACGAACGGAGTAGGACAGTTGGCAAGCAATACATTGAGCTCTTCTTATTGATAAAGCCAGTAATAATAAAACTAGAAAGGAAAATAAAAAAGACAAATAAAAAATATCTGCACGAATCTTCGCGTAACATCAATGGCATGGGACCTAGATGTGCATTACTTAGAGCACATCTAGATGTGCTTTAGCAATACTATCAAACAAAACCCCTAATCATCATTGCAAACAGTGCATAGAACATGGCTAATGCGACAACCACAACTACACATGCTAGTTCCTTCTTGTCTCTTGCTTTCATCTGTTGTGTGTGATTGATTATTTCTTGCTTCATCATACTGATTGTACATGCCACATCAGCCAGTTTCTTCTTCAGCTTTACATTATCTTCTGCGAGCTTGGTGATAACACTCCGAGCCCTGCCATGCCATTCTTCATCTAGCCAGTTAACAAAGGCACAAACCTCATATCCCTGCCAATGTTAAATAGTATTCGATGAGCGGTGGCATTAATCAAGTAAAATGATGAACTTAATTAGCACTAACCTCTAAGGGGCAACTGAGAAACCGCCTGCCAATGTCGAATCCCTTCGTGCATACGCATCGAGCGGGAGTGTGCCCGTGCACACAACTCAGCTTTTAGTACTTCTCGGTGGCGCAAAACTCGGAGTCGAACTCGTGTTGTGGGAGTCTGGAGTCAAGCTCCGGATCCGACAGCAGATCGCTTTCCTGGGGGTCACCAGATGATTCAGCAAGGATCTATACTTTGGACATGCTAAAAAGATCGGATAGATTGGAACCCGACAGATTTATTCGGATCCGTAGTACACCTACCTTCCGATGACCTTAGGCAAGTGCTCGGCGGTGACCGCTGGCGGCGATCTGAGCAGGAGCAGCCGCACCGAAAACATCAGCACCACTCGTCCGCCTTCCCCCAATGTCAACACCACGCGAGGGAATTTGGAGGCTATGTAGGGATTTGGGGGAAATGGGGAAACTGTGGAGATAAGCTAACGGTCGGGAACTACTAATGGCACTATATATATGTTGTATACGGCACAGTATTTGTACATGTCGTTTGTGTTAGGTATTACAACGTCACACACGATTTCCGCACCAAACCGTGTGAGAAGACAACGCAGGTTAGACACGGTTGCCGTTACATAACCGTATGTGATGTACTACCCTGTCCATATAATTGAGTTACGGTGAGATACCTTGTAAACAGCCGCTCCACAGATATCCATAAAAAATAGCCGCTCTGCATATAGAGCTGGCGGCGGCGGCCTAGGCAGCGGCTACTGGAGAAGAGGTCAATCCTTGGTCGGTGGGTGGTGGCGGCATCATAGGAGGTCAATCCTTGGTCTGTGATGGGAGATAGGAGGAGCTCAACCATCGAGGTCGGCGTGTGTGATTCGAGCACATCCATCGCGGTCGATGGCGGGATAGTGGAGGTCGAATCTTCAGGCGGCAGCCGCACTAAGCTTTGCTCCTCGACCCTGCTGTCCCGGCGTGCCGCCCATCGCGCTTGTCTGTCTGCTGGGTGGAGGTAACTATGCGGCTAATTAATTAAGGTATTCTTTTCATGAGTGGCTTAATTAAGGTATTCAATTCCTAAGTGTAGTGTTGTACTAGTACTGCGTGTAAATTTCATCGCCATTAATTTTTGTCATTGCACGCCCGGATAACAACATGGAGCGCCTCAGAATTATTAAAATAAAACCTTGTGATTTATGCACGCATCTCTGGGCAGCAATTAATCCGTGTATTAATGTTGTTGTTTTGTTTTTAGTTACCATTCGTCTGCTGCAGATGGAACGATCTCGATGGATGATGAATCGGAAAACCGCAGATTTTATCAGTGGCGTGACGGAGTTCATGAATTTGGCTGAAAGTACAAAGAGGAGAATTGTACATCCTGTGTCCATGTACTGATTGTGCCAATACAGAGTCACATGAAGTTGCAGATGTCCAGATGCACTTAGTCTCTAGGGGATTCATGGATGGACATACACGTTGGACTAGACACGGTGAAGAGGAGGTCATGGATGAAGATACCTAGGGCAGCGAGATGCTAAACCCCGATCAGTGTCACATGGATGTTGAATCTAACATCGGGGCAGAGGCGTCAAGCTACCAATGGAACACCGGAAAGCCAAAATGCCCACTGGAAAACCAAGACGTCCACGCAGATGACGACGATCTTGATATGCCAGATTTTGCTGCTATGATTGCAGATTTCGAGGGCCCAGGAAAGGATATGATTGGGTACAAGGATCTGCAAACCATTGATGCGGACTCAAAGAAAGAATTGTATCCAGGTTGCAAAAAGAAATATTCCAGGTTGAGTGCCACCCTGGCGCTTCTCAGATTTAAAGCAGCAAATGGTCTATCAAACAAGGGCTTCACAGAGATCTTAGGTATTTTCAAAGATATTCTTCTGGAAGATAATGTTCTCCCGTATACCTAATTAAGCGAAGAAAATTGTTTGCCCATTGGAACTTGAAGTACGTAAGATACACACTTGTGTGAATGATTGTATATTGTACCGTGGTGAGTACAAAGATTTTCGCAGATGTCCCACATGCAAGCATGCATGATACAAGCGCAGGAGAGCAAAGGACAAGTACAAATTGGACTGACGAGATCAAGACAGAATCCTGCTCAAGGTTGTTTGGTACTTGCCTTTAATTCCAAGGTTGGGGCTGTTTGCAAACCCTAGAGAGGCAAAGACGTTGTGGTGGCATCATGATGAGTGAATTGCGGATAGGTTTATGAGGCACCTGAAAGATGGGACTCAGTGGGAATTAATCGACAACAAGTTTGAATTTTTTCCAAGGATCCTAGAAGTATAAGGCTCGAGGAGTGTACTGACGGGATGAATCCTTTTGGCGATATGAGCACCAATCACAGCACATGGCTGGTGCTTCTGTGCATATATAACCTAGCTCCTTGTTTGTGTATGAAGAAAAGATACATTATGATGTCAATGATTATCCAAGGCCCGAAATAACCTGGAAATGACATCGACATTTACTTTCAGCTACTGGTAGAAGAACTTCTGACAGTGTGGATAGATGCGCCTGCTATAAAATGTTATGATGCTTACAGAAAGGAGATTTTCGATCTACATGTGATGCTGGTGCACACCATTCAAGATATGTCAGCATTAGGCAACACATCGGGGCAGAAAACAAGGGGAGATGTAGGGTGTGTCACATGCATGGATAGGACAGCTAGCAGAAGACTTCCCAACTCATGCAAAATAGTGTATTTGCATCATCGTAGGTTCTTACGGAAAAATCACCCATACAGAAAGATGAAAGCTGAATTTGATGGTACGGCAGAGGCAACTGAGGACCGAAGACCCTATGAAGGGGAGGTGGTCCACAACATGGCTAAAAAATTAATGTTGTGCTTGGCAAGAACCACCTTTTGACGGTGAAACTAACAACCAAGGATCAAGTGTTTAAGAAGAAATTGGTGTTCTAGAAATTACCCATCGGGAGATTCTACGTGTACGCCATCGCATCGATGTCATGCACGTAGAGAAGAACGACGTGAAAGCATCCTTGGTACTCTGCTCAGGATTAAAGGTAAAAGAAAGGATGGTGACAGTTCACGGCTCGATATGCTTGCTGATCAATCACAACACAAGAGTGAAGCGTAAGATGATGACAAATTCATCAAAGCTCGCCTCGAGTTACAATTTCAAAGACAAAAGAAGCAACACGCTTCTTCACCTATTTGTTGTCAGTTAAGACACCCTCTTCCCATCACAAGCAAACATCAAGTCTCATGGATGTGAGCTCAGGTAAAATGAAGTTGGGACACATGAAGTCACATGATTGCCATGTAATGTTGACACAAATCCTCCCGGTGGCCATCAGGAATCTGATGGACAAAGATATAAGAAACACACTCATTGGCCAAAGCTTCTTACCAATGGTGCCTTCATCAGAAGTGGAGATGATGGAGCACACTAAGAAGTACGCCGAATGGCTGAAGAATCGTTTGGCACAAGGATCCATCGATGACATTGCTACGTGGTTGGCACAAAAGCCATCACCTAAGGTGTTGACGTACCAAGCATATGACATAAATGGATACACGTTCTACACTGAGGAACGTGATAAGAAGACCTCAGACGTAACAGCCTGCTCGAATAGAATGCATGACTGTAAATGAAGCTGATAAAAGGGTATACTATGGAACCATCAAAGAGATTTGGGAGCTTGACTATGTAAAAGTTAAGGTGGCATTATTCAGGTGCGCAATGATCCCTCTTGGTCAGGTAAGGATTGATGAGTACAGGAAGACCTGTGTTAACAGGACAATGATGGCATATCACGCGGACCCATTCATTCTTGCCAGCGATGCTACCTAGATTTTCTTTGTGGAAGACCCCTTGCATAAGAACGGCCATTTAGCGATGCATAGGAAAAGAAGGGTACTGGGTGTGGACGATGTTGCCGATCAGGACAAGTATGATGAAATTGATGAGTTTCCAACCAAGGAATCACGCACAAGTGCAACAGAGAAGCGTAAAATCATCGAAAACCCCAAGTTCATTCGGGGTCAACTTAATGATCCCAGTTCCCCCACGTACATGGGAATTAAGCCATAAGACTAGTCTTTATTCCTACCCTGCAACTTAATTCTTTCAATTTAGAACTGTCGCGTGTACTGAATTTGTGAGTTATGCCCGGTTTCCTGTTGATGTAAGAACCGTTAATATGTTCACCTTGATATCTTTGTCGATTCGGAAATGAATATGAACTGTTTTTTGTTGTTATATTATTATTATTATTATTATTATTATTATTATTATTATTATTATTATTATTATTATTATTATATCATAGAGGTAGCACACTCAATCGATCTCACTACAGTATGTGTGAACAAAAATATGCAATCTGGTTTGCGAATAGCACACGGTTCGTTGATGAAAGCCGTGTGCCGACCAAACCCCACCACCCCGCCCACGATCTGATTGGCCAGAACCCAAACCCCACGGATTGTACGTCTGCACTGTTGGATGCTCCCAGATCGAAAGGTGATCCTCATCCCTTTTGACAGCACATGCAGTTCTGGTTGTAATTTTATTTTTATGCACAAAATGCACGTTAATCTCAAAAAATGTCTTAAATATAGCTCCGATACCTGAAATGCACCAGAAAATCAAACCCGTGGTATAATTGTGATTATGCATCGTGGATATTTTTATGAGGCCAAACGATGAAGTTACCGTCGGAGGAGTTTGAATTGACACGTCTCCTTTTGGAAAACCATGATCCTTCATATGAGATGCTCCGGTTTGGAAGGGGCGGTCATCAAAACTTGTGCCAAACTTTAACAATTTTTTCCACGGGGTCGTGAGAGCACGCCGCAGGCACACATCAATTTTGATGATGTCCGAACTCCATCTGAATTTTGTATAATTAAAATACCAACTAGGCCTACGCCAGTGGCCGCACCTCGTGGCCGAAATGTTTGAAACTTCTCCCCGCTTCTTGAACAAACGGATGAAAACTCACAAAGCGACGCACAAATGATCTGTACACCTTTTCTAGGCTGATAGTAAGGGGTATCATAGCTAGTATCATGCATGCCAACCAGGCAATTTTGATGAGTTGTCATAGAATTAATTAAATGAAGAAAGAGAGGGTTAAGTATCATATCATGAAACCGTATCATAATAAATGTTATGCTACTATGTGTCATGCATGACAATATAAATAAAGTACTACATATGATACTAGCTAGCTACTCTATGATACTATGCATTAGAGCAAGTAAGTACACAATAGAGTGACATAAGACTAGCGACAATGGGTAGTAACATAGAATGTTACTAGTCTATGTTACTACCTCTATAGTGGGGAGTAACATATGTATAGTACCATGCAACACTTCATTTATTAGGCTATAGACTCATCTTGCCTTGAGATGTGAGATGTTACTCAGACTAGCCACGATGGGTAGTAACATAGACTAGTAACATGCCCATGTGTTACTAGTCTATGTTACTACCTCTATAGTGGGGAGTAACATATATGTGTGGTAAGATGCAACACTTCATTTATTAGGCTATAGAGACATCTTGCCTACGATATGTACATGTGATGTTACTCATACTACTAGGAACTAGCTATGTTACTACTTTCCTCTCTTTCTTCATTTATTGCTTGCCACATCATCTACTTAATTTATCTAGATATGTGTGATGTTACTACCTATGTTACTCCCATTGTGGGTAGTCTCATACTATAGTAAGACTATACCCACAGTCGGAGTAACATAGGTACGTAATAACATCACACATATCTACTTTCCTCCATTTCTTCATTTATTGCTTGCCACATCATCTATTTTATCCAGATATGTGTGATGTTACTACCTATGTTACTCCCACTGTGGGTAGTCTGGCTATAAGGAATAGAATAATATATATGTGCTTATTAGTTGGAGGAAAGAGAAGAGAAGCGGGCTCTTGGTTAGTAGAGCCAGCTGCAACACGAGACCCAAGACATTTTGTGAGGATGTAAGGTGGGCCAACTATTGATAAACTAGTACGTATATAAAACTTATTATTGTACATGCCCCTAAGAGGTTGGTTTTATATGACATGACAACTTCTTATAGTCGACCCTTGGCTGTATTATTAACCATGCTCTTAGTTAGGTAGCTAGTATATCACAGACGACTAGCTAGTATCAGACTAGCCACAGTGGGAGTAACTTCAGCAGTAACACCGACTCCAACTCAGCAAACTTGCTTATGTGGCAATAAGTTAATGAGGAGAGAGATAGTTTCAGTAACTTAGCTAGTTACTGTAGAATCACATGTCCCAATGCAATATGAGCATGTAACCTAAGAAATGAAGATTTGCATGACACTACACTTATGTTACTACCCACTACGAAGGTAGTAACATATATAGTCTAGGGACATGTGTATGTTACTAGTGTACTACTCTCCATTGTGTCTAGTCTCATACTCCCTCCTTTCCGGTTTAGGCTGGTTGTAATGGTATTATCATAAGCGGTATCATGCATGCCAACTAGACTTTCTGGATGATGTGGCACACAAGAGAGGATGTGGTATCATATAATGATACCGTGTCATATGAAATGTTGTACTACTACTTTATGTGATGCATGACAATTAGTAAGGCAACCTAAGATGTTAACTTATGATACTATGCATTACGGAAGTAGTATCCTAGCTACACTATCATATATATGCATGATACTACTAGTATATATAATACTCCCCATTACAACCAGCCTTATAGGGCTCAATTCAGACATCTCACCAACCAAGGTAGATGGTGAGTGGTGGAATACTTTTTGTAGTTTGCAAAAACACCCAATTAATGCTTTTGTTTTCCTCAAAAATTTATGTTTTCCAATGTATTAATTGCAATACATGCATGCATATATAAAGTACATGCATTGGTCAACTTTCTCTTAATACTTGCATGCAATGATTTAATGCACCTTGGAATCTGGACATGTGATGGGGAACAACCAAATTGAGCCTTATAAAATGGAAAAACTAAAATTTTGAGATAAGCCTATAAACCGGAAAGGAGGGAGTATATATGAGTGATACTAGTATATGATCGACAATACCTCCATAATGCGCGCATGCATACTATCATAAGTTAGTATCTTAGGTTCCTTATTAAATACCATGCATGACACAAAGTAGTACAACATTTAATATGACATGGTCTCATGATACGATACCACACACCCTCTCTTTCACCATTTAACTGTGTGCCACATCATCGAAACAGTCTAGTTGGCACGCATCATACCGCTTGATACTCCCATATTACGACCAACCTTATTAGGGTGGCCATAGTGGTTGTATCATTGCCGGTATTATGCACCCGGGAATAGAAAATATCATGATGTGGCAAAGAAGCAATAACATAGGTAGATATCGTAACATATATATATATATATAATAATAATAATAATAATAATAATAATAATAATAATAATAAATGCTATACTACTATGTGTCATGCATGGCCATAAATACGGTCATCTATGATATATACTCCCTCCGTAAACTAATATAAGAGCGTTTAGGTCACTATTTAGTAATCTAAACGCTCTTATATTAGTTCTGAGGGAGCCAAGATACTACTCTATGATACTATATATGCAATCGTGAAGGTAATGCACGTAGTATCATACACTAATATCATATGCATGATACTATATATATATAGTATATAATACTCCCCACTATATAAGGCTGGCCATAGTGGTGGTATCATAGCCGACGATGTCATGCACGCGGAAATAACAAGTATGCTGATGTGGCAAAGAATTAAATATATATAATGAGGGATAGAGTAACATATAGTAGGTAGATAGCGTATCATGTTAAATGCGATGCTAATTTGTGTCATGCATGGCAATAAATATGATCTATATATGATACTATACTCTATGTATTATACTATGCGCTATAATTTATTAAAGGTAGTATCATACACCAGTATCATATGTACTGTATATTCATGATACTAGTACATGACACTCTCCACTATACTCATGATTTCTTACTGTGGAAATTTTTTGGAGGCGAAACGATGAACTCATGTTTTCATTCGAACAAAAATATGATGTTAGGTAATGTAAATGTTTTCAAAGAGCACACGGTTCATTCACGAAAGCCGTGTGTCCACTAAACCGTGGCCGATGCACCCCCACCCCTCTGCCATGCACGAGATCTGTATCGTGCGTTCTGATTGGCCAGAACCCAAACCCCACCGTTGGATTCTCCTTGAGTGAACGGCGATCCTCATCCCTTTCGACAACACATGTACATGTTTTCAAATAGCCCCTCCAAAAAAATGTTTTCAAATAGCACACGGTTCACACATGAAAGCCGTGTGCCTACCAAATCGTGGCTGATGCCCCTCCCTCGCGCACATTACCGATCTGATTCGCGGCATTCCCGCCGTAACCCAAACCCCATGGATCATACATCCGCACCATTGGATGCTCCTGCATCGAACGGCAATCCTCATCCCTTTCGATAGGAAATACAGTCCGCTAGGAATTGATTTATATGCCAAGATGCACGGTAAATGCCAAAAATATCTTACATATAGCACACGAGACCTGAAATGCGCCAACAAATCAAACCCGTGGTAAAATTGTGATTGGTTTACGTGTGAAAAATTTAGAGGCGAAACGATGAACTCATGTCTTCATTTCAAAATTAGTACGTCTTCATTTCAAACGAAATTATTTTATTTGTGCACATGAGCGCTTAGAGGCGACCGTTTGCATAGGCCTTTCCGCGCGTGCGGCGACCGGGGATATTTTCACTCTTTTCACCTAGGCCGCCAACACCCCCCACCGCCCGCCCGCGTTGCACTCAACTAGTCCACCCAATCTCCTTCGCCAACTCCCCCCTCCACCAGATTCACAGCAGAACCCTCTCCGGCGCCGCCGTGCTCACCCCGGCTGTGTGCCCACTCTTCGGCGTCAAGCCTACCTCCATTGCCGTTCCCAACACGTGGCGGCCCGCTACCGCCGTCTTCGCTTGCTTTCGCCAGCCACCCTCGAGCATATCGATGCAAAGAACCCTCGCCTCTCCTATGGTCCGCCGGGTTTGCATTAATAAGTTCGTTAGTTATCGCTTTCTATCGCAGTGAGGCATATTTCCTCGCAATCCCTCTTCCAATTTTTTCTTATGTTCCCAAATTGGCTATAAAATAACGGAGAGCGTATATATGTTCATTATCTACCTTCCTTACTACATATAAGATGTACTTGTTCCAATAAGTTACTGCCTATTTACAGATCGCGGGCGCCCAAGTCACACATACTTAACAAATTAGCCGTACATTTTCTAAATGATTGCATGGCATGTTTAGAAAGCTTGATACCAAGTTGTTAGTTTTATGCTGATCCTCCTTTCCTGAGTTTCGCATGTGTTCTCTGTAGATGCCGAGCAGCAGCGACATCACTCATTCATGCCATGTATCTTCATCTTATTCGGACAACCCTAGGTCTTCAGTAGATTGTGAGGGATCAAGTAGTCTTGAACGGGATAGAGCTGCAGCAATTACCCTTCCAGTCAGGATACTACGACATGAAACTGATATGGGAACATGAGGACAAAGAAGCAGTAGCGCCGGGTGGGAATCCGGCCTTTAGTGAAATCAAGGGTGAACACGCCAGAGACTACTTGCGGCACGTGCAAAGAGGCGTGATGACAGAACTTATTACTTTGAAAACGCACGTGACGCCAAACTGTATGAAGTGATGGTAGAGGCTTCCAAGATCCCTGGAAGGTTCTACAGGAACTTAGGGCCATGTGACATTCTGTCCATTGCTCAGGACACAAAAGAGCCCCCTGGCCATGCAAGGGGTATAGGTGTTAATGTCGAGAGTATTACTGCATCAAAAATTCATAAGAGAAGGTGCAATTCTCATGACGTTCCTGACATAAAGTGGGTAACACTTCAGGATAGAACAGAATAAAAAGCTTGATTGCATTTGATTTGCGGATTAAAACTGCTTTGAACCAATCATGGATATTGATTAGGTAATCGAGTTTGTTTCTCAAGTCATTCCGGATAGAATGGCTTGACGGACCACAAGAGTAATAGGCATCGATAAAACGAATGCTCACATACTCTTGACTATCAATTGATAGACGAGGGCCGGAATACAAATGAAGAGGGACAACTCAAGGGGACATACATCTTTTTGAGTTGTGGATGCATAGATTAATATGTCAAACCAAGTTCAACAGGTTTCTTCCAGATAACCCATGTAGAAAGGTTGAACTGGCAGAGTCGCAAAATAGAATGGAGAACCCATCACGAGCACTCTGGTTGTGATCTTTTGGTTCAACGAGGAACTTCTGCCATAAGTAGTTCATGGTATTTGGAAGAAGGATATACCATGGACCTCTAGGACTAACGCAAAGGTTACTAATAACCTAAGGGAACTAGAAATTACTATCAACACGAGGTAAGTAGAGTGAATCTTGGGTCAAGAACCCAGGAGTAGAATACCTACTACTAAATGGCATCACAGGATGCTTTCAAGAATGGTGGCCAAAATCATCACAGCGGGAACACAAAACATGGCTAGTTTACTAGGTGACTCCCTAAAACACCTAGGTTCATAATAATAGCTCTAACATATGTGTCGAAGCAGCGGAGTACCTCAACACTCTAATTTGTGTGATTAATCTGGCCCAAAAGAACATTAGAAATGAAGAGAAGGGATTTGCAAATGCATCAGACTATTTAGAAATCTGGGATAACTCGGATAGCGTAACGGCTGCAAATGCTCAAAAAGATTTGAGACATCATGAAAAATGGTGGCATAACCACTCAACAACATCATATCAAGGTTCCGAGATCAACAGTTAACATACAGGAATAGTAGAAACTGAATCGGGCGAAACCAACAATCTTAAAAGTCTAAGGATTAGTAACACGTCATCCTCGATAGATAGATGAGAAGCCTAGTTCTTAATCCCCGTGAGAAGAGAAGAGGATGACTCGCATCGAAGGCCATGAGGTATAAGGAGTAAAAGAGCCTTACGCTCCCTTCCACAATCAATTCCTTACATAACTAAAGCATTTCTAGACACAACTTTGACCAGTTTGGCTTGGTAATCCCACAGCAACATGCTCGATACCAAAGCTGTCAGGACCCCGATTCCAAGTCACATAGACCCAGCCGGTAACACCTCATATCACTTTGCGGCCTCACGCACGGTATACCCATGGATGTCGCCTTACCATGGCCCGGGACCGTTTGCGCCTTTTGGCTCACGTATATGATTGTGTCGCTAACATCCATATGACAGAGAACCCGGGCCGACATGGCTAGTCGTGAACCCAAAGCGGCACTAACCCATGGGGACAGGCATACATGAATCACATCGAGCATGTCGGCTGCCAGCTGTGAATCCGGGCTATAGCACTGGCTAACAGGACTCCGGGAACCCGGCTGTAGCTGGCTAGGCAGGACTCAGGATGTCACCGCGTGACATTTCCCCAAAGGGATGTATACAGAACGAAGTGAAACACATGCCGGCCGGTCAAGTGTTAGGAGCGAGTCTTTGGGCTAGCAGGACTCCGGTGAACCAGGCTGTAGCGGACTACTATGGCTCAAGGAGGCACTAGACTACATATTCCCCATAAGAGAGGCTGCCAAGGATAAACAACTAGATTGTCGGATCCCACACATACCAAGCATTTCAAACATACACACAATAAGCTCGATATGTGTAACTACAACATGGCATCACAACATAACTCTACGACTCAAAGTATTTATTCATTAGGCCCGAGGAGCCAAGATATTACAAACATGGGTCTCATGACCCAACAATCAAAGCATACAAGTCAAACACATGCGGAAGCTTAACATGTCTGAGTACAGAAAACAATAAATGAAAAAGACTTAGAAGCCTGACTATCTACCAGATCCTGCCGAGGGCACAAGATCATAGCTGAGGTAAGAAGCTAAACGTCGAAGTCCACGCGGAAGTACTAGCGAGACTGACGTCTCTCTGCAAAACATAAAATAAGCAAACTTGAGTACAAATGTACTCAAAGAAGACTTACATCGTAACTAACTACATATGCATCATTACCAACAAAGGGGTGGTGGAGTTTGATCGAGCAAGCCAGCTTTGACTCGGTGGCTATCCTAAACTACATCGCAAGTAACTCTTTTGAGGTGGCGCACACGAGTCCACATATTCACCATATCAATACACCACTATGGATCCGCTCCCGTCTCCCTACGAGAACGCCATCCATAGCACTCACGCTTATCTTGCATATTTTAGAGTATCCACTTTCACTTGTCTATGAACTGTTATAGGCATCCCGTAAGTCCTTTTCCATGGACACGCCTATTCGAATAGATCATATTAACCCTGCAGGGTGTACTTCTTCACACACGCTCTCGCCACTTACCGCCATGTACACATCATGTATCTCGGCAACCTTCAAGTGGAAGCCTGGCGAGGGTGTCGGCCACAACCTACCTAAACACTCAAGTCCCTAGTCCAGGTTTATCGCCTATTCGGATTCCATCCGCAGGGAGTCCGGCCGAGGTTTCCACTAATGGCCCCGAACGATGTGTGCAGGGTTCCCGAGACACCAAATGGGCGCCAGACACCGGGCCACGTATGCATCGCAACACAGCCCACCCCTAAGGTCAGCGCTATGCGGCCCCCAAAGATGCTACAAACACCGAAACTACTTTGCAACTCCGGACAGAGGACAAGGGTGGTTAAGAAGCCGAGAGAGTCAATTAAGGATCCCAATGTGTGGTAGTAACTGTTTCATGGATCACAAACACGTAACTCAGTTCTCGAGGACGGCTTCAATGAGACAACCCACCATATACTCCTACATGGCCTCTCACCGCTACCTTTACCAAATCGTGTTCACACACTTAGCTCTCAACAAGAGGACATGTTTACACACCTCCGATTCATCCCCGATGAATCGGACACTGACTCAACTCTAAGCAAGAGTGCATGACAAACAAGCATGAATGAGTAGGCACAACAGGGCTCAAACAACTCCTACTCATGCTAGTGGGTTTCATATATTTACTGTGGAATGACAGGTCATGCAGAGGATAAAGGGGTTCAGCTACCGCAGCAAGTAACAGATGAATCGTTGTTGTCCTAATGCAGTAAAAGAGAGCAGGAGCGAGAGAGTGGGATTGTATCGGAATGAACAATGGGGTTTTGCTTGCACGGCACTCCACGAAGATATTATAGCTCTTCATCGGTGTCAACGAACTCATCGTCGGAACCACGCCTATCGAGAGGGACAAACACCGACAACTGAGAAAGAACACAATCAATGCAATGCCACAATATGATGCATGATCATGACATGGCAATATTATGTGATTTAGCTAATGCATCTAGCTATAATTTAAATGAAGTTGGTTTGAATACATGATTCAAATTCCAACTCCATATATGATTATTTAAATGCCCTTTATTTGTTTTGTCCAAAGCAGAGGACAAACATTGTTCAAACATGCATGAAAATGGTACAGATGGATAGATTGGATTTTTCTGACCATTTTTCATATATAATTTATTTCATTTGGAGTTACGGTTGAATTTATATGAATTTTAGAAGTTTTGGCTACTTTTTGGAATTTCCTGTAAAAGAATAAATCCAGAAAATAATTAACTGCGTCAGCATGACGTTGGTGTGACGTCAGCAGGTCAACAGGGGCTGGTCCGGGTCAAACCTGACCAGTGGGGTCCACTGGGCAGTGACACAGTGCTGGTTTGTGTGGCTGACGTGTGGGACCAGGTCAACGGCCACGTCAGCAGGTCAACACTGACGCGTGGGTCCATAGATTTTATTAGTTAATCTAACAATTTGGTTAGCCGGTAACCTAACTAAGTGTCAGTGGGGCCGGGGCCCACATGTCAATGACCCA
Organism: Aegilops bicornis; assembly: GCA_021605145.1. Lineage (NCBI taxonomy): Eukaryota > Viridiplantae > Streptophyta > Magnoliopsida > Poales > Poaceae > Aegilops > Aegilops bicornis. The sequence goes on from CM038670.1 coordinate 347,777,577, forward strand.
GGGGAGGTCAAATCCCCTGGTCAACCGGGGCTAAACCACCGGTGGTCAAAGAGGTCAACCCGCCGGTGTTTAGCCGCCGGCGAGGCCAGATGCGGCGGCGGCTTCGGATTTGATCCTCCGTCGACCAAATCGACAGTGGAGACGCGCTACGGACTGCTGGTGAACTCGCACATCGAGTGGTGGTGGCGGTTAGGCCTGGGGTGGCCGGAGTTGTCGCCGGCGTCGACTTTGACGGTCGCCGGAGCTCAGGTGAGCTCGGGGTCGACGCTACGGTGGACGGGGAGGCTCGTGCGGGGCACCTATGTGCTCTACGTGGCGCGGGAAGGGAGTTGAGCACGACAGCCGGACTGCTAGGAGTTGAGCACGACGGCGAGAACGGAGAGGGGAAAAGGTTTGGTGGCTCACGGCGGTTGCAGCAGACTTCGAAGCGGGCTTGGAGAAGGCCAGACGGCGACGAGTCGACGATGGGGATCCGCGTCGGCCGACGATGAAGAAGAGTTCGGTGACGGCGTTTTGAGGCGTCCGGCGTCGAGTGAGTCGACGGGGAGGACGAGGGCGTCGAAGCGGAGGCCATGGACACGTCGGCGAGGCGAGGAAGGGCCTGTGGCCGCGGTGGTTCTAGTCGGCGGTGACCGCTGCGCTCGGGTGAGCTCAGGTAAGAGAGCTATGGGAGGAGAGAGAGAGCAGCGAGTGAGGGAGAGTGTCCAGGGGGTCGCGGGCGTCTCCAGGCGCGGATAGGCTCGAAGGGGAGGCCGCCAGCACGAAGCAGGAGGTGGAAACCTCAGGCGCGCGCGTCGACACGCCGGCGTCCTTCTGGCACAAGGAGGAGGGTGACTGGCACGGGCCAGGTGGGCCGGCCTAACCAGGTAAGTGGCCTCCTGGCCTTTCTCTCTCTCTCTCTCTTTTCTTCATTTAGTTTGCTTTTCTAATTTTCTGTAAATGTTGGGCTTTATTAAAAATACTAAAACGTTTCCAAAAATCCTGCAAATAATTGTGGGCTCTGTTGGGATTATTCCTAATAGCCCACACTTAAATTCAGAATTAATTGAGCACTTAAAATAATATATAGCATTTAAATGCCCAATTGCAAATACTAAATGATTTAATTCGGTGACCAAATATGTCATGGAAAAATGTGCAACACCTCTGGTTATCGCTTCCAAGATTTTCCATAAAAGATGAACATTTTTGAAAGCCATTTGGATTCACTGAGAATATTTTGGTTGAACCTAGTGGATTCCTTTAATGCTAGGGTTTAGGCAATCGCCATTTCAAGTTTCTTAGGAATTTAAACATGATGACATGATGAGCAAGCAAAGTCAAGCAAGGGCTGATCTGGGGTTGTGACACAACCGCTCCTGACCAGGATGTTATTGCCGTAGCAGCCATAGAGTTTTGGCCGGGTTGAGTCCCAGCCATGAAGACTCCTGCCCAGCTTGGCGGCTCATAGGGGTCCGGAATACTGGAACCATCGGAACAAACCCCAAGCACGCCATCTTGTACTTGATATAACGAATCTGTTGAGCCGGCGGACGAACCATCATCTGAGGGGATGGCCGTCTCACCACCATCTTTAGATCCTTCAGAAAGTTCTTCTCCGTGGATGCTGCCCACGAAGGCACGCTTCATGACAGGTTGAGCTCGGCGGTCTCGCCACGAGCCGTCTCGACGAGGTCGGTGCAGTTGTCCGGCTCAGGGCCCGGCTCACCAATCCGGCCGATGAAGATGTGGATTCCACCGAAGGGGACCCGGTACCCGTACTCAATTGAGTCGGCGTCGGGCCCCCAGCCTTCGTTGTGGATGTAGATCTTGCCGCAACGACTTTTGGTCATCCGGCCCACTGCGTATCCCTTGAGCCCTTCGAAGCTGCCCTTCAAGAACTCAAATCCACCGTGCGCTGGCCCCATGGTGGGCGCCAACTGTCGTGGAATTGTCACGGCAGATGTCCTCTTGCAAGGACTTAGTCATGGAGCCATCGCAGCGAGGAAGCTTAAAGGGGTTAATCGGGACAAAGGACACGAGAGAGTTTATACTAGTTCGCCCCTTACGATGAAGGTAAGGCGACGTCTAGTTGGGTTGGTATTGCTTGATGTTTCGATAACTGTGGAGCGAGATACGCTATGCCCGGCTCTCGAGGAGTTGTTTCTTGCCCTAAGCCGCCAAATGGTCGCCCCTTATATACATGGGTTGACGCCTGCTGACCTCTGTAGTCCCGGCCGCTTATAGACAAAGGTCCGCTCGGTGACTATTTAATTCTATCTTATAATACAAGTCATGCCATCATGGTGGTTTATCACTATGGGCCTTAAGTCGCCTATGGGCCTTAGACCCTTTATTTAACCGCCATCTTCATGCTTGGTCTTGGGCTTCTTCTGATGAGTCTCTCTTTGCGTAACCCGGCCCCTCCTGGGCGGCTTACACAAATAGTCATATCCCCAACAGCCGTGCAGTAGTGGTAGATGAGGACATGATGGCGCATACACAACTGGGCGACGCCAACCTTCTAATCTTTGCCAGGAAGACCGCCGTTGTACTGGAGGTCGATGTCGACCACCTTGTACTTGTCTTGAGCAAACAACTGCTCCACAGTCTTGATGTAGTCCTCCACCAAGGTCGGGTCGATGTTCTACACCATCGAGAGATCCGTCTCCCTCGCATGGGTATCCACTTTATGCTCGCCGAACTCCATTGGAGCGCCGCTAGATACCCTCTCTATATGAGTCGTCGTGGGTGTGCTTGTTGTGTTGTGGGACGAGATCGAAAGGTTGAAGAGACTAAGGTTATAATGGCCTCTAGAATTAATGGGGAAGCCGGACGACCTAGAATATTCGCACGCCCGGATGGTAGTTCTAATTTGCAGCGCGTAACTCCATCGTGTCGCACGTAACTACATCATGGTGACACGCACGACGCAATCGCATGCATATGGGCCCCTAACATGATCGTTCGCAGGCCCCAACCGCTGGCAGAGCACGCGCGGAGGGACGCGAGCAGAGCGCTCCGTGGCGCCTCAACGACGAGCAACCATATATATGCATATAGCAGTTGAACATGCAAGGAGAAGCTGTCCGCAAGCCGAGCGCGTGGAGGTATGCAAGCAGAGCGCGCCACGACGCCTAATGGTGAGCACAATGCGTTGTGGCACCTAACAGTGAGCAGAGCGCACCGAGGGACGCGAGCTTAGGCCAGCACACTGATACATGGAAAATAAGACGAACTATGCAAGCGATGGCGGAGACATCAAGAATGAATTAGATTAGACTTACGTGTGCGATATGTGGCATACATTTGATCCATCCAAGTTGTTTGTGATGGAATAAGCCGTGTATGATGTGGGCAAACGCCTGCTGGTATATAACCGTTTGCGATTAATGAATTCATCACCCACGGGTTACCTAGTGTGGTCCGTGTGCGATGTGATATGCTCTATGTGCACAACATCTATGCTCTGTGTACAAAAGAACAATATATATACTTATGACATGACATGATTGCAAAACCAAATTAAACATCCAATTACATTATATAACAAATACCATAAATATTGCAAGGTTCAAATTCTAGTATTACAAGGCCCAAATTTAAGGATTACAAGGTTCAAAGTATTCAGACACATAAAATTCATCTTCTTCAGAATCTTTTTCATGCATTATTTCTGCAAAAGGATCAGCCACTGAGAAGTCATATAGTGGCTCGATACGTTGACTTACTTAATAGTCTATCATATGATGTTACAAACGGAAATCTAGCGTGCGCAGAGCCTTTTCCATTTAGCTGTAGACGCCTGCACTCTTTAGCAATCCATTCACTTCTACGCAGCAAATATAAGGCAAACCTCATTACATTGAGCAACCTTGCTTTCTCAACAAAGAACCTGGCGAATTTAATTTCTGGTGTGGTGCCTCGGTACTCGTTAAAAGTAATTTCTGTGAGATGAAGATCGAGGCATTCAATGGGATCATTATATTCCCCAACATTTTCTACTTTCGGGCCTGCTAGTATCTGCAAACGAAGACAACACATTAGTGCCTAGCTGTAGATTTGAACTCTTCGGGCCTCTTTGATTTGCAGGATTTCTAAAATACACGAAAAGAGTGAAATGCCACCTTCAATCTTTCATGATAAACTTTTATCATGAAAGTATGTCGGGCGAAGAAATAAAACGCGTACAACACTAGCTTCTCAAAAAAATGTATTTAAATCCTCCAAATTTCCTTTAGAAACCATTCTAAATTTGTCATTGTAATCATGGGTAAAAGTAACAAAAAATTAAGCTTCGTTGTGGTTAACAATTAACAGGAAAGGAGCATCACCTCGATGTATAGCTTCTCCGTGCAAGGAAAGTATCTAAGGAATCTAACAACTTCATCTAGATCGGGGCCGACAGATTGTAGTGACAAGTTCTTCACTGTGCGTAGAGGCTGGGTCAAGCTTGTGCAAATCATTTTTTGGATGACAGGCAAACATATAGATCAACAACAATTAGATAAAATGTGTTTTCCAATAATATATAAGAAGGAGAAGAAGAAGACTGTTGTACCTGAACGGATAATGATCCAGTAACAAGTTTGTTGAATTCAGCACACGAATAGCCCAACACTATCAATTTCAGTGCATGAATGACCCTGATTCTTGCTGGACCTAATTTATCAAGTACATACAATCTCTCGAGGAAAGGCGCATTCTCAATGACAATATCATGAAACACCTCAACTGACAGCCTTGGGCGGCACCAATAATGCACATAAATCACAAGAACATTCATCGAGGTGATGTGGAGGCTACTGAACCCATCCATGGCGTGAAGACGAAGGTACTCGAGCGTTGTACAATCGGTGAGCAGGCGCTCCAAATCCTCCTTTGAGATGCAGATGACAATAAGCTCGAGGTGCTTAAGTTTTGGGAGATTAAGAGCACGCGGGGCATCGATCCGGGGGAAATGCACCGCCTGAATGTAGCGCGGCGCGACGTGGATGCTAGGCGGAGCATGGACGGTGGCAGCGAGCAAGGACATTTAGGAGAAGGCTGAGATCCTCGAGCCGATCCAGGGCTGGGGATAGGAACCAGTAGTGAAACCTCGGTTTAGTCTTGTTGTGGGGAATGAGTATGCCTATGGCAAGGCGTATGACCGGCCAAGGGTGCATGACAAGGACGTGGGACAATGTGTCCAAGCGTTGCTGCTCCCTGCTGCAGAACTCGTGGTCGACGATGAGGTCCAGGGGGGTGGAGTACCAGAGGGGGAACCACCGCGGCGAGAGGACAATGATCTACATGCCATATTTGATGGGGAGGGGGATATGATGGTTACCAACATCTTGTGGGGGAGGCTGCTGATGAAGTCCAAGTTCGCCGGAGGCTCTTGCGGTTCTGGCTCGACCCGCCTCCGCTTGTTTGTCAGCTTGTCCTCCATCTCGCAACAGGCGGCGATCCTCGGCGGTGATGCTTCTGGATGAGAACGGAGGACTGTTCTACATACCTTCCCGACACGGCCGAAATAGAAGTCCAAAACCAACAATAAATTGCAGCGCTCACGGCGTGCGCGGCGGACTGCTCATAGTTGTCCCTTCTAATCAAACAGCTGCCCGCGGTAGTAAATGGTTAGTTGAGCGCCCACGGTTGGACTTACACAACCGTTTGCGATGATAGCGTGGTGGCTATTTGTTAAAAATGCCTAGGAAAATCAATGTATAAAAAGGCGACACAAACCTTGAATAATTTCATATGTTTAGCACAATTGCATGTTGCCTCTGTAAAATAAATCAAGGCGGGATGATATAGCATATGTCGTTTTGCACACAGATCATGTGACCAAGTTCCCTCTCGGAACCATGAGGCTTCTTGATAAAAGCTCCGGTTTGTATGAAAGAAAATACGGGTCAAAGCCGAGTTGAAAAGGGCAGCAATATCTAACCCCGGCTTCATCAGGTTTACACAAAAATGCAGATTGAACAGGACAATAACAACTAACTCAACCAAAGTTTTCGGTAGTCACAATCAAATAGATAGGTCTGATCCATAAAATTGAGATCCTGGAGCAGAAAATCTACTGGTACATGAAGACAAGTTGTTGTAAATAGAAGCCGAGCATGTTCAGAAGCCCTTTTGTCCACGTGAGACTTCTTTTTATGCTGTTCAACAGGTGTCCATCCTTGAGAAAGTTTTGTTAAAAAACTTAATCCTCATGGACAATAGTACTCTCGCATTCAGCAGGAAGAATGTGACGAAGCTAGTGTTTGCATGGTTGGATGCATATCCTTCCAGCGTTAGTGTCCTCAAACGAATTTCATGAGAACTTAGAAAAGCCCGGTGCTTCTTATGCCACCGATTTGTTATACCTTTTTGTCCATGTCCTTTAGCCTAAATAGACATGAAGACTGAAAACAGTTAATGTCTAAAAAAATAGTATAGCTGAATAGTTAGTTCTAGTAAAGTATATCAATGTGCTTGATATCATCACCTCTATATACAAATTCTCCTGACATGGAAAGCATCACAACAAGCCGATAATCATGTTCCGATCAGAACACCACGTACTGATATATAAGGTATTGACAGAATCCAGCACAATTGGTAGGGTACCCATGGACAAACTCTTCATTAAGCGTAGAGCATAATATTAGTACCAAAAGCGTACTCCAATATTATATAAAACTGATGCGCACAAATGAAAAATGTAGGTTATGATTACAAAAGTGTTGATGATGTAAAACTTACGCACACAAATGAAAAATGCAGCTTACGATTACAAAAGTGTTCACTACTGCAAGATGCTGCTAATGCGACACTACGATCAGAGACCCTGCGAGAAATTGTGTGCGATGCAATAATCGCAAATGGTGCTGTATGAAAACCGTCAGAAATGATGCAAAACGTTTGCGATGAATGATACATCAAACACGGTTCTGATTATAGTTGCGCGTGCGATGAGGGGCATATGGTTGATCTGTACGAACTGTTCCCGATGAGACAGAACAACAAAAACGGGCAGCCAGATCAAGGTGTGTGTGATATATAGCATACAGTTCACTCTGATGAACCGTTTGCGATGAGTGAGGTGAACAAAAATGATTTGGTGTAACAAGATGTGTGTGATACCCAGCAAACAGGTCGGTAATTAGAATTGTGTGCGATCATTATAGACAACCCATACGGTCTTTTTTTGTGAATTGTGTGCTCGTCAGGGCACACAGTTCAACAAACCAACCTATTGGCGATAATGTAGAAGATCTCTGTCGAATACATATTACTAACCGTCTGCGATGAGATTGACAGGATAAACAGAGATATATACAGTCTGCTTAATTTAGTCCTTCTTCTTCTTGTTGTTCTTGTTGGATGGCCCCACGACATCATCTTGGCGAGGACGCTTCTTGCCACTGACCGTTGGCTTTTCATCGCCGCCGCCGTCGTCATCGTCGTTGCTGTCGTCGTCCTCCTCCTCCTCGTTCGACCATTCCTCCTCATCATAATTGTCGTCCTCTTCTTCGTCCTCCGACGGCTCCTCGTCCGTCTGGTTGTTGTCCGACGACTCTGGAGGCAGCGTCCCTTCCATGAACCGGATATAATCGAGGTCTGGGCTCGATGTCGGACTCATGGAAGATGAGCGGGATGATTCTGATGTTGACCTATCATCGGGCGCCAGACTGCTGGCCGAATTGTCGTCCTCGCTATCGCTCGACATGGCTGAAGAGTGTGTGCCAGTGTGTAGCGCGGCCTGCCGGGGACGACAAAGATGGTGGACACTTAAGCGGGGTATGCAGAGAAGAGGAACTGCCAATTGAATCCAGGATTGAAGTGGGGGTTGACGTATTTTCTAACCGCTAATATAATCGACCGCAATTATTTGTTACCAGTCGCTCCAAATTCCCGGGGTTGCGCGGGACTCCTATTGGCTATTTGGATGGTTTCCTTTTTCAAGACAAAAACAAGTAATGAGTTTTGGGATTATGCACCGGTACCGGTACGAACGGAGTAGGACAGTTGGCAAGCAATACATTGAGCTCTTCTTATTGATAAAGCCAGTAATAATCAAACTAGAAAGGAAAATAAAAAAGACAAATAAAAAATATCTGCACGAATCTTCGCGTAACATCAATGGCATGGGACCTAGATGTGCATTACTTAGAGCACATCTAGATGTGCTTTAGCAATATCTTGTCAAACAAAACCCCTAATCATCATTGCAAAGCGATTGCATAGAACATGGCTAATGCGACAACCACAACTACACATGCTAGTTCCTTCTTGTCTCTTGCTTTCATCTGCTGTGTGTGATTGATTATTTCTTGCTTCATCATCTGATTGTACATGCCACATCAGCCAGTTTCTTCTTCAGCTTTACATTATCTTCTGCGAGCTTGGTGATAACACTCCGAGCCCTGCCATGCCATTCTTCATCTAGCCAGTTAACAAAGGCACAAACCTCATATCCCTGCCAATGTTAAATAGTATTCTGGATGAGCGGTGGCATTAACTGAAGTAAAATGATGAACTTAATTAGCACTAACCTCTAAGGGGCAACTGAGAAACCGCCTGCCAATGTCGAATCCCTTCGTGCATACGCATCGAGCGGGAGTGTGCCCGTGCACACAACTCAGCTTTTGGTACTTCTCGGGGGCGCAAAACTCGGAGTCGAACTCGTGTTGCGGGAGTCTGGAGTCAAGCTCCGGATCCGACAGCAGATCGCTTTCCTGGGGGGGGGGGGGTCACTCAGGACAGATTCAGCAAGGATCTATACTTTGGACATGCTAAAAAAGATCGGGATAGATTGGAACCTGACAGGACGATTCGGATCCGTAGTACACCTACCTTCTGATGACCTTAGGCAAGTGCTCGGCGGTGACCGCCGTCGTGGCGGCGATACGAGCAGGAGCAGCCGCACCGAAAACATCAGCACCACTCGTCCGCATTCCCCCAATGTCAACGCCACGCGAGGGAATTTGGAGGCTATGTAGGGATTTGGGGGAAATGGGGAAACTGTGGAGATAAGCTAACGGTCGGGAACTTCTAATGGCACTATATATATGTTGTATACGGCACAGTATTTGTACATGTCGTTTGTGTTTGGTATTACAACGTCACACACGATTTCCGCACCAAACCGTGTGAGAAGACAACGCAGGTTAGACACGGTTGCCGTTACATAACCGTATGTGATGTACTACCCTGTCCATATAATTGAGTTACGGTGAGATACCGTGTAAACAGCCGCTCCGCAGATATCCATAAAAAAATAGCCGCTCTGCATATAGAGTTTGGCGGCCTAGGCAGCGGCTACTGGAGAAGAGGTCAATCCTTGGTCGGTGGGTGGTGGCGGCATCATAGGAGGTCAATCCTTGGTCTGTGATGGGAGATAGGAGGAGCTCAACCATCGAGGTCGGCGGCAGTGTGATTCGAGCACATCCATCGCGGTCGATGGCGGGATAGTGGAGGTCGAACTTCAGGCGGCAGCCGCACTAAGCTTTGCTCCTCGACCCTGCTGTCCCGGCGTGCCGCCCATCGCGCTTGTCTGTCTGCTGGGTGGAGGTAACTATGCGGCTAATTAATTAAGGTATTCTTTTCATGAGTGGCTTAATTAAGGTATTCAATTCCTAAGTGTAGTGTTGTACTAGTACTCTGCGTGTAAATTTACTGGCCATTAATTTTTGTCATTGCACGTCTGGATAACAACATGGAGCGCCCTCAGTAATTATTAAAATAAAACCTTGTGATTTATGCACGCATCTCTGGGCAGCAATTAATCCGTGTATTAATGTTGTTGTTTTGTTTTTAGTTACCATTCGTCTGCTGCAGATGGAACAATCTCGATGGATGATGAATCGGAAAACCGCAGATTTTATCAGTGGCGTGACAGAGTTCATGAATTTGGCTGAAAGTACAAAGAGGAGAATTGTACATCCTGTGTCCATGTACTGATTGTGCCAATACAGAGTCACATGAAGTTGTAGATGTCCAGATGCACTTAGTCTCTAGGGGATTCATGGATGGACATACACGTTGGACTAGACACGGTGAAGAGGAGGTCATGGATGAAGATACCTAGGGCAGCGAGATGCTAAACCCCGATCAGTGTCACATGGATGTTGAATCTAACATCGGGGCAGAGGCGTCAAGCTACCAATGGAACACCGGAAAGCCAAAATGCCTTTGGAAAACCAAGACGTCCACGCAGATGACGACGATCTTGATATGCCAGATTTTGCTGCTATGATTGCAGATTTCGAGGGCCCAGGAAAGGATATGATTGGGTACAAGGATCTGCAAACCATTGATGCGGACTCAAAGAAAGAATTGTATCCAGGTTGCAAAAAGAAATATTCCAGGTTGAGTGCCACCCTGGCGCTTCTCAGATTTAAAGCAGCAAATGGTCTATCAAACAAGGGCTTCACAGAGATCTTAGGTATTTTCAAAGATATTCTTCTGGAAGATAATGTTCTCCCCAGAAGCACGAATTAAGCGAAGAAAATTGTTTGCCCATTGGAACTTGAAGTACAGAAGATACACACTTGTGTGAATGATTGTATATTGTACCGTGGTGAGTACAAAGATTTTCGTGCATGTCCCACATGCAAGCATGCATGATACAAGCGCAGGAGAGCAAAGGACAAGTACAAATTGGACGACGAGATCAAGACAGGAATCCCGTTCAAGGTTGTTTGGTACTTGCCTTTAATTCCAAGGTTGGGGCTGTTTGCAAACCCTAGAGAGGCAAAGACGTTGCGGTGGCATCATGATGAGTGAATTGCGGATAGGTTTATGAGGCACCTGAAAGATGGGACTCAGTGGGAATTAATCGACAACAAGTTTGAATTTTTTCCAAGGATCCTAGAAAGTATAAGGCTCGAGGAGTGTACTGACGGGATGAATCCTTTTGGCGATATGAGCACCAATCACAGCACATGGCTGGTGCTTCTGTGCATATATAACCTAGATCCTTGTTTGTGTATGAAGAAAAGATACATTATGATGTCAATGATTATCCAAGGCCCGAAGCAACCTGGAAATGACATCGACATTTACTTTCAGCTACTGGTAGAAGAACTGCTGACAGTGTGGATAGATGCTTTGCTATAAAATGTTATGATGCTTACAGAAGGAGATTTTCGATCTACATGCGATGCTGGTGCACACCATTCAAGATATGCCGGCATTAGGCAACACATCGGGGCAGAAAACAAGGGGAGATGTAGGGTGTGTCACATGCATGGATAGGACAGCTAGCAGAAGACTTCCCAACTCATGCAAAATAGTGTATTTGCATCGTCGTAGGTTCTTACGGAAAAATCACCCATACCGAAAGATGAAAGCTGAATTTGATGGTACGGCAGAGGCAACTGAGGACCGAAGACCCTATGAAGGGGAGGTAGTCCACAACATGGCTAAAAAATTAATGTTGTGCTTGGCAAGAACCACCCTTTGACGGTGAAACTAACAACCAAGGATCAAGTGTTTAAGAAGAAATTGGTGTTCTAGAAATTACCTTACTGGGAGATTCTACGTGTACGTCACTGCATCGATGTCATGCACGTAGAGAAGAACGTACGTGAAAGCATCCTTGGTACTCTGCTCAGGATTAAAGGTAAAAGAAAGGATGGTGACAGTTCACGGCTCGATATGCTTGCTGATCAATCACAACACAAGAGTGAAGCAGAAGATGATGACAAATTCATTAAAGCTCGCCCGAGTTACAATTTCAGTACAAAAGAAGCAACACAGTTCTTCACCTATTTGTTGTCAGTTAAGACACCCTCTTCCTACTGCGCAAACATCAGAAGTCTCATGGATGTGAGCTCAGGTAAAATGAAGTTGGGACACATGAAGTCACATGATTGCCACGTAATGTTGACACAAATCCTCCCGGTGGCCATCAGGAATCTGATGGACAAAGATATAAGAAACACACTCATTGACCTCTGTGATTTCTTCAACCAACTATGGCATAAAGTTGTAGATCCTTAAGAGTTGGATCATATGCAAGATGATATTGAAATAATATTGTCCAACCTAGAGATGTTTTTCCCACCGTCATTCTTTGATGTCATGGTCCATCTCACTGTGCACCTTGTCGACAAGACAAAGTATTGTGGTCTTGTGTTTCTTCGCAACATGTATCCCTTCGAGCGGTTCATGGGAATACTGAAGAGCTTTTGTCAGAACCGAAACCATCCAGAGGAAAGCATCCTACAAGGTTATACCAAGGAGGAGGTGGTTGAGTTTTGCACCGAATACTTGAAACAAAGACCTATAGGTTTGCCCCTCTATCGCCACGAGGGAAGGCTAAAAGGTAAGCCGGTCTTTCTGGCACGCAATTGGCTGCACCCGGAGAATTGGCAGAGAAATCCCATTTGACGGTACTGCTTAACAGCCCAGTTCTCATCGCTTATGCCGAAGATCACTTGGCGGAGATACGCCAAAGCTTCTTACCAATGGTGCCTTCATCAGAAGTGGAGATGATGGAGCACACTAAGAAGTACGCCGAATGGCTGAAGAATCGTTTGGCACAAGGATCCATCGATGACATTGCTACGTGGTTGGCACAAAAGCCATCACCTAAGGTGTTGGCGTACCAAGCATATGACATAAATGGATACACGTTCTACACTGAGGAACGTGATAAGAAGACCTCGTATCAGAACAACTCTGTTCGAATAGGATGCATGACTGTAAATGAAGCTGATAAAAGGGTATACTATGGAACCATCAAAGAGATTTGGGAGCTTGACTATGTAAAAGTTAAGGTGGCATTATTCAGGTGCGCAATGATCCCTCTTGGTCAGGTAAGGATTGATGAGTACAGGAAGACCTGTGTTAACAGGACAATGATGGCATATCACGCGGACCCATTCATTCTTGCCAGCGATGCTACCTAGATTTTCTTTGTGGAAGACCCCTTGCATAAGAACGACCATTTAGCGATGCATAGGAAAAGAAGGGTACTGGGTGTCGACGATGTTGCCGATCAGGACAAGTACGATGAAATTGATGAGTTTGCAACCAAGGAATCATGCACAAGTGCAACAGAGAAGCGTAAAATCATCGAAAACCAAAAGTTCATTCGGGGTCAACTTAATGATCCCAGTTCCCCCATGTACATGGGAATTAAGCCATAAGACTAGTCTTTATTCCTACCCTGCAACTTAATTCTTTCAATTTAGAACTGTCGCGTGTACTGAATTTGTGAGTTATGCCCGGTTTCCTGTTGATGTAAGAACCGTTAATATGTTCACCTTGATATGCTGTCAGTTCAGGAAATGAATATGAACTGTTTTTTGTTGTTGTTGTTATTATTATTATTATTATTATTATTATTATTATTATTATTATTATTGTTATTATTATTATTATATCATAGAGGTAGCACACTCAATCGATCTCACTACAGTATGTGTGAACAAAAATATGCAATCTGGTTTGCGAATAGCACACGGTTCGTTGATGAAAGCCGTAGCCGACCAAACCCCACCACCCCGCCCCACGATCCGATTGGATGTAACCCAAACCCCACGGATTGTACGTTCGCATTGTTGGATGCTCCCGGATCGAAGGTGATCCTCATCCCTTTGACAAAGACATGCAGCTGGGTTGTAATTTTATTTTTATGCACAAAATGCACGTTAATCTCAAAAAATGTCTTAAATATAGCTCCGATACCTGAAATGCACCAGAAAATCAAACCCGTGGTATAATTGTGATTGCGTACCGTGGATATTTTTATGAGGCCAAACGATGAAGTTACCGGCCGGAGGAGTTTGAATTGACACGTCTCCTTTTGGAAAACCATGATCCTTCATATGAGATGCTCCGGTTTGGAAGGGGCGGTCATCAAAACTTGTGCCAAACTTTAACAATTTTTTCCACGGGGTCATGAGAGCACGCCGTAGGCACACATCAATTTTGATGATGTCCGAACTCCATCTGAATTTTGTATAATTAAAATACCAACTAGGCCTACGCCAGTGGCCGCACCTCGTGGCCGAAATGTTTGAAACTTCTCCCCGCTTCTTGAACAAACGGATGAAAACTCACAAAGCGACGCACAAATGATCTGTACACCTTTTCTAGGCTGATAGTAAGGGGTATCATAGCTAGTATCATGCATGCCAACCAGGCAATTTTGATGAGTTGTCATAGAATTAATTAAATGAAGAAAGAGAGGGTTAAGTATCATATCATGAAACCGTATCATAATAAATGTTATGCTACTATGTGTCATGCATGACAATATAAATAAAGTACTACATATGATACTAGCTAGCTACTCTATGATACTATGCATTAGAGCAAGTAAGTACACAATAGAGTGACATAAGACTAGCGACAATGGGTAGTAACATAGAATGTTACTAGTCTATGTTACTACCTCTATAGTGGGGAGTAACATATGTATAGTACCATGCAACACTTCATTTATTAGGCTATAGACTCATCTTGCCTTGAGATGTGCGATGTTACTCAGACTAGCCACGATGGGTAGTAACATAGACTAGTAACATGCCCATGTGTTACTAGTCTATGTTACTACCTCTATAGTGGGGAGTAACATATATGTGTGGTAAGATGCAACACTTCATTTATTAGGCTATAGAGACATCTTGCCCTGATATGTACATGTGATGTTACTCATACTACTAGGAACTAGCTATGTTACTACTTTCCTCTCTTTCTTCATTTATTGCTTGCCACATCATCTACTTAATTTATCTAGATATGTGTGATGTTACTACCTATGTTACTCCCATTGTGGGTAGTCTCATACTATAGTAAGACTATACCCACAAATGGAGTAACATAGGTACGTAATAACATCACACATATCTACTTTCCTCCATTTCTTCATTTATTGCTTGCCACATCATCTATTTTATCCAGATATGTGTGATGTTACTACCTATGTTACTCCCACTGTGGGTAGTCTGGTTATAAGGAATAGAATAATATATATGTGCTTATTAGTTGGAGGAAAGAGAAGAGAAGCGGGCTCTTGGTTAGGAGAGCCAGCAGCAACACGAGACCCAAGACATTTTGTGAGGATGTAAGGTGGGCCAACTATTGATAAACTAGTACATATATAAAACTTATTATTGTACATGCCCCTAAGAGGTTGGTTGTATATGACATGACAACTTCTTATAGTCGACCCTTGGCTGTATTATTAACCATGCTCTTAGTTAGGTAGCTAGTATATCACAGACGACTAGCTAGTATCAGACTAGACACAGTGGGGAGTAACTTCAGCAAGAATAACACCGACTCCAACTCAGCAAACTTGCTTATGTGGCAATAAGTTAATGAGGAGAGAGATAGTTTCAGTAACTTAGCTAGTTACTGTAGAATCACATGTCCCAATGCAATATGAGTATGTAACCTAAGAAATGAAGATTTGCATGACACTACACTTATGTTACTACCCACTACGAAGGTAGTAACATATATAGTCTAGGGACATGTGTATGTTACTAGTGTACTACTCTCCATTGTGTCTAGTCTCATACTCCCTCTTTTCCGGTTTAGGCTGGTTGTAATGGTATTATCATAAGCGGTATCATGCATGCCAACTAGACTTTCTGGATGAGGTGGCACACAAGAGAGGATGTGGTATCATATAATGATACCGTGTCATATGAAATGTTGTACTACTACTTTATGTGATGCATGACAATTAGTAAGGCAACCTAAGATGTTAACTTATGATACTATGCATTACGGAAGTAGTATCCTAGCTACACTATCATATATATGCATGATACTACTAGTATATATAATACTCCCCATTACAACCAGCCTTATAGGGCTCAATTCAGACATCTCACCAACCAAGGTAGATGGTGAGTGGTGGAATACTTTTTGTAGTTTGCAAAAACACCCAATTAATGCTTTTGTTTTCCTCAAAAATTTATGTTTTCCAATGTATTAATTGCAATACATGCATGCATATATAAAGTACATGCATTGGTCAACTTTCTCTTAATACTTGCATGCAATGATTTAATGCACCTTGGAATCTGGACATGTGATGGGGAACAACCAAATTGAGCCTTATAAAATGGAAAAACTAAAATTTTGAGATAAGCCTATAAACCGGAAAGGAGGGAGTATATATGAGTGATACTAGTATATGATCGGCAATACCTCCATAATGCGCGCATGCATACTATCATAAGTTAGTATCTTAGGTTCCTTATTAAATACCATGCATGACACAAAGTAGTACAACATTTAATATGACATGGTCTCATGATACGATACCACACACCCTCTCTTTCACCATTTAACTGTGTGCCACATCATCGAAACAGTCTAGTTGGCACGCATCATACCGCTTGATACTCCCATATTACGACCAACCTTATTACGGTGGCCATAGTGGTTGTATCATTGCCGGTATTATGCACCCGGGAATAGAAAATATCATGATGTGGCAAAGAAGCAATAACATAGGTAGATATCGTAACATATATATATATATATAATAATAATAATAATAATAATAATAAATGCTATACTACTATGTGTCATGCATGGCCATAAATACGGTCATCTATGATATATACTCCCTCCGTAAACTAATATAAGAGCGTTTAGGTCACTATTTAGTAATCTAAACGCTCTTATATTAGTTTACAGAGGGAGCCAGTACTACTCTATGATACTATATATGCACTGTGAAGGTACGTACGTAGTATCATACACTAATATCATATGCATGATACTATATATATATAGTATATAATACTCCCCGCTATATAAGGCTGTCCATAGTGGTGGTATCATAGCCGACGATGTCATGCACTCGGAAATAACAAGTATGCTGATGTGGCAAAGAATTAAATATATATAATGAGGGTTAGAGTAACATATAGTAGGTAGATAGCGTATCATGTTAAATGCGATGCTAATTTGTGTCATGCATGGCAATAAATATGATCTATATATGATACTATACTCTATGTATTATACTATGCGCTATAATTTATTAAAGGTAGTATCATACACCAGTATCATATGTACTGTATATTCATGATACTAGTACATGGCACTCTTCACTATACTCATGATTTCTTACTGTGGAAATTTTTTGGAGGCGAAACGATGAACTCATGTTTTCATTTGAACAAAAATATGATGTTAGGTAATGTAAATGTTTTCAAAGAGCACACGGTTCATTCACGAAAGCCGTGCGTCCACTAAACCGTGGCCGATGTACCCCCACCCCTCTGCCATGCACGCGATCTGTATCGTGCGTTCTGATTGGCCAGAACCCAAACCCCACTGTTGGATTCTCCTTGAGCGAACGGCGATCCTCATCCCTTTCGACAACACATGTACATGTTTTCAAATAGCCCCTCCAAAAAAATGTTTTCAAATAGCACACGGTTCACACATGAAAGCCGTGTGCCTACCAAATCGTGGCCGATGCCCCCCTCGCTGCGCACACGATCTGATTCGTGCATTCTGATTGGCCAGAACCCAAACCCCATGGATCATACATCTGCACCATTGGATGCTCCCAGATCGAACGGCAATCCTCATCCCTTTCGATAGGAAATACAGTCCGGCTAGGAATTGATTTATATGCCAAGATGCACGGTAAATGCCAAAAAATATCTTACATATAGCACACGAGACCTGAAATGCGCCAACAAATCAAACCCGTGGTAAAATTGTGATTGGTTTACGTGTGAAAAATTTAGAGGCGAAATGATGAACTCATGTCTTCATTTCAAAATTAGTACGTTTTCATTTCAAACGAAATTATTTTGTCTGTGCACATGAGCGCTTAGAGGCGACCGTTTGCATAGGCCTTTCCGCGCGCGCGGCGACCGGGGATATTTTCACTCTTTTCACCTAGGCCGCCAACACCCCCCACCGCCCGCCCGCATTGCTTCAACTAGTCCACCCAATCTCCTTCGCCAACTCCCCCCTCCACCAGATTCACAGCAGAACCCTCTCCGGCGCCGCCGTGCTCACCCCGGCTGTGTGCCCACTCTTCGGCGTCAAGCCTACCTCCATTGCCGTTCCCAACACGTGGCGGCCCGCGCCTCGCCGTCTTCGTTTGCTCGCCAGCCACCCTCGAGCATATTGATGCAGTAACCCTCGCCTCTCCTATGGTCCGGCCGGGTTTGCATTAATAAGCCTGTTAGTTACTGCTCTCTATCGCAGTGAGGCATATTTCCTCGCAATCCCTCTTCCAATTTTTTCTTATGTTCCCAAATTGGCTATAAAATAACGGAGAGCATATATATGTTCATTATCTACCTTCCTTACTACATATAAGCTGTACTTGTTCCAATAAGTTACTGCCTATTTACAGATCGCGGGCGCCCAAGTCACACATACTTAACAAATTAGCCGTACATTTTCTAAATGATTGCATGGCATGTTTAGAAAGCTTGATACCAAGTTGTTAGTTTTATGCTGATCCTCCTTTCCTGAGTTTCGCATGTGTTCTCTCAGAGATGCCGAGTAGCAAAGAACATCACTCATTCATGCCATGTATCTTCATCTTATTCGGACAACCCTAGGTCTTCAGTAGATTGTGAGGGATCAAGTAGTCTTGAACGGGATAGAGCTGCAGCAATTACCCTTCCAGTCAGGATACTACGACATGAAACTGATATGGGAACATGAGGACAAAGAAGCGAGCGCCGGTGGGAATCCGGCCTTTAGTGAAATCAGGGGCGAACGCGCCAGAGACTACATGCGGGCACGTGCAAAGAGGCGTGATGACGGAACTTATTACTTTGAAAACGCACGTGACGCCAAACTGTATGAAGTGATGGTAGAGGCTTCCAAGATCCCTGGAAGGTTCTACAGGAACTTAGGGCCATGTGACATTCTGTCCATTGCTCTGGACACAAAAGAGCCCCCTGGCCATGCAAGGGGTATAGGTGTTAATGTCCCGCACAAGAGGGCTTTCACACTCAGCAAAGAAGAGAGGCTCAACATGAATAAAGCGAGGAGTGAAATGAAGCAGAATGCATTGTTTGAAAAGTTGAAGAAGGAGATTTATCCGGCTGTTCGAAAGGATGTTGAGGAGTCAATGATGATGCAGAAAGACTCTAACACTGATAGATAGCCAGCAGATGGGATGGGAGGCGGGCATGGATGATGTTGCTTATTGCGTGACAACACTGCACAAGAGTAGCTGTGCATCAGCTGACCCTAGCGACACTGAGACTGCAGCTGCTCGTGATGATGCTATATCTGATCTATCTGGAATGAAAGATAGACTGAAGGGCGTGCTTACACATTATGAAGGTACATTAAAATGTGCAACAACCTAGGTTTCCCCACCCTTCTTGGAAGATGGCCTCTTCTTGGACAATGTGCCATTGAAGCCGGGCTGTGTGAAGTGCTACGTGACTAAAGTAAAGCATGAATTCAATGAATTTGCCCTGAAGAATGTCCTAGGAGACTTCAATGAGCAAAGGACCATGGGAGAAACACTTTACATCACATCCAGTGGCTATGAAAGGAAATAGAGTTCATCGATGAGATTCCTGAAGCCCTGATACGTCTCCAATGTATCTATAATTTTTGATTGCTCCATGCTATATTATCTATTGTTTTGGACTATATTGGGCTTTATTTTCCACTTTTATATTACTTTTGGGACTAATCTATTAACCGGAGGCCCAACCCAGAATTGCTTTTTTTGCCTATTTCAGTATTTCAAAGAAACGGAATATCAAACGGAATGAAACCTTCGGGAACGTGATTTTCTCATCAGATAAGATCCAGGAGACTTGGACCCTCGGTCAAGAAAGGAGGGAGGCGTCCACGAGGGTGGAGGGCGTGCCCCCTGCCTCATGGGCCCCCCGAAGCTCCAACGACGTACTCCTTCCTCCTATATATACCTACGCACTCGGCAGATCGACACGGAGCCAAAACCTAATTCCACCGCCGCAACTTTCAGTATCCACGAGATCCCATCTTGGGGCCTGTTCCGGAGCTCACGGAAGGGGAATCCACCACAGAGGGCTTCTACATCATCATCATAGCCTCCGATGAAGTGTGAGTAGTTTACCTCAGACCTTCGGGTCCATAGTTAGTACTAGATGGCTTCTTCTCTCTTTTGGATCTCAATACAATGTTCTCCCCTCTCTTGTGGAGATCTATTCGATGTAATCTTCTTTTTGCGGTGTGTTTGTTGAGACCGATGAATTGTGGGTTTATGATCAAGATTATCTATGAGCAATATTTGAATCTTCTCTGAATTATTTTATGTATGATTGGTTATCTTTGCAAGTCTCTTCGAATTATCCGTTTGGTTTGGCCAACTAGATTGGTAGTTCTTGCAATGGGAGAAGTGCTTAGATTTGGGTTCAATCTTTCTGTGTCATTTCCCAGTGACAGTAGGGGCAGCAAGGCACGTATTGTATTGTTTCCATCGAGGATAACAAGATGGGGTATTTATCATATTGCATGAATTTATTCCTCTACATCATGTCATCTTGCTTAAGGCGTTACTCTGTTTTCATTAACTTAATACTCTAGATGCATCTTTGGATAGCGGTCGATGAGTGGAGTAATAGTAGTAGATGCGCAGTGAGTCGGTCTACTTGTCTCGGACGTGATGCCTATATACATGATCATACGTAGATACTCTCATAACTATGCTCAATTCTGTCAATTGCTCAACAGTAATTCGTTGACCCACCGTGAAATACTTATGCTTGAGAGAAGCCACTAGTGAAATCTATGGCCCCCGGGTCTATTCTCATCATATTAATCTTCCTACGCTTTATTATTGTTTTGCTTTTTTACTTTGCCTTTTATTTTACCTTGCATCTTTATACCAAAAACACCAAAAATATTATCTATCATCTCTATCAGATCTCACTTCGTAAGTGACCGTGAAGGGATTGACAACCCCTATTCGCGTTGGTTGCGAGGAGTTATTTGCTTTGTGTAGGTACGAGGGACTTGCACGTGGCCTCCTACTGGATTGATACCTTGGTTCTCAAAAACTGAGGGAAATACTTACACTGCTTTGCTGCATCATCCTCTCCTCCTCGGGAAAAACCAACGCAAGCTCCAGACATAGAAAGCCCTGCCAAGAGCAACCACTATCGCCCCTCAACCAGTGACGCCCTCCTTGCCACAGCAGCTCTCGCAGGCTGATGCATCAACCTGTGATCGGTCGGACCGACTTTGTGGCGTACATGCCATGTCATCCTCCACCTCAAAGCAGCCAGTGGCAAGGCCTACAACTGCTGATGACGCACCACCGGTTCAGAAAACGGCCGCTGAAGTAGCGGGGGGAGACCCAGCTGCAGCACATGCTCAGCAGACCAACCTGGTGGTACAGACTGCTAAGCAGTCTGATGCTTCGGAACCGCTTGCTAAGCAGTATGTAGGTCCAGAACCGGCTACTCATCAGTCCATCGGTCCGCACGCGCGTGATCAGCATACCAATGCGTCAGCACTTCCTGCTCAGCAAACCAACGCATTGGCACGGCCTCCTCAGCACACTGACAAGTTGGTACCACATGCGTAGAAACCCGACATAGCTTCAACGCATGGTCAGCAGTCCGATGCCTTCGCTTCCTACAGCCCAAAGTCATCACAAAGAAGATCGCCAAATTTCAAGTGGTCCCAAGCATAGATAAACTGCTCGCTAAGCAGTCCGTCTAAGCTTCACCGTCTGCTCGGTAGTCTACCGTGTAGGCAACTAGACGTTCTACAAGAAATGCTTCAAGTACCAAGAAGGAAGTGGCCAAAAAGGCTACACCCACGACCAAGAGGTAGCGCAGCGGGAGAGTGAAGAGGAAAGAGAACGATTGCCTCTTACGTAAAGCACTCATCGCCCAGAACCAAATTAACAACATCTTGTTCGAATCGGGGAGTAATATTATTTCTGACGCCATGGGTGATGAAGAAGTACGTTTGTTGCTTGCTAAAAATAAAGCAGGCGTACTTGAAGCACGCAATTACGTCCATGGCCAGCCATTTCTTGTTGGTGAATACTTTGATGAGTGCAGCTCCAGTTGCCGCGAGTTACATGAATATTGCATGGATCAAATGTCAGAAGTCCACTACAACAGAGATCCTTTCCGACACGATGCTGATTCCATCATTGTGAGTGTCTAGGACTTACATCTCTTCTTCAACTTCAACGTGCTCGATGCCACTCTTGTTAGATGCGTGATTTTGTAAGTACTTAACAAACTCCGATCAACTTCTCCATACAAGGATGTAAATGATAAACAACTAACTGCATTTTATTCCTCTCAGGGGATTGAACACGCAGAGAAGACAAAGTGAGAGTGTGTATTTCATAGATCCTGCATTAGCAAATGGCACAACATTACGTGAAAAGGACCGACGGGACTGGGCTGTTAACACGGTCATCCGTATCTTCGAAAACACGTCCCATGCAGAATCATTTCTCTGGCCATATCATGAATGGTAAGTCAAGTAAACAACCACACATACACTGATTGTCTTTCATATTTGGACATCATTTGTAAGTTCATGGCTTTCTTAATATGTAGCAATCACTGGATATTGGTATTCATTGTTCCAAACAAGAACACAGTTTACTATATCAATTCTCTCAGAGAGTCAACAAACGCTTAGGATCTGACGCATCTTCAGCAATTCTTGGATAGGTATTGAATTATATGATGTTGAAATTAATTTGCATTCATATCTGGTTTAATAATTAATGTTGTCAAAATTTATCATCATTTGCAGTGTGCTCGCATTGTGGCAAACTACACCAGGGAACCTGTTCAAGAGGAAACTACCTCTTCAGCAGGAGATCGTTTCTCCGGTAACACACCAAAATCCATTATTTTCGGAAAATTTATCCAACAGTCTGAAAATACCTTTCCTTATGCTAGTCAAATGTTCAAGCTTCTAAATAAACCTCTTTCTATTATGTCCAAAGAAAAAATAATACATCTAACACCGGTTAGGTTGTTCCTAACAGGACAAATACATGACTTTGTACAAAAAAATTCAGTGTCCAGAACAAGAAGCAGGGACCAACCTTTGTGGATACTATGTTTGCAGACACATGATCTCCATCTGCAAATCTGCTAATAGTTGTGGCGATCCTCGCGAATTAGTACCAATAAGTCTGTCTTAATTAATATCTTCTACTCCACTCATCTGGCACATTCTGATCTTAAAAATACTGCAACTCATCTTAAAACCGAGGACCCCTGAACCGCTCCGGCTGGTAAATTGCTGATGGTTCGGAGATTTATCAGCGACTTCTTCCTGGATCACTACATCAATCCCACTAGTGATAATGAAGATTTCAACATGCGTTCTCCTGAAACATTGAGTAAGAGTTAGCCGCTAAACATATAACGCATGGATCCATTCTTTTCCATCTGATGAGGTCTTCGTATTTCATACACTATGATTAATTATGTAATGCATATATGTGTGGACAAAGCATTGGAATTTAGCTACCATATGTTCAATTGCAATTGTTGCGAAATCTTATGAATGTTCTTCCTGTGGACACTATTTGTTCAATTGAATATTGTGGTGAATTTGCTTTTTGCGCGCCGATTCAAAATGGGATATTTTTGTTTATTTGTTCGATTGAATATTGTGGAGAATTTGCTTTTTGCGTGCCGATTCAAAATGGGATATTTTTGTTTTAACCTGGAAATTGCTTCGCACACGGTTCAACTAAATGTGTGTGTGCGATCCACATCGGAAAGCATACGTCAATCGTAGCAGAACCATCAGTGACACATAGCAGATCGCAAACGATTTGCAGCGCTACTACATGTGTGTAGGTTCTCCGGAATCGTTTGTGATATCGCGTTATTGTACACGAGAACTGGGAGTAAACCGTGCTCAATGCAAAATACAATCCCAGTCGTATTTTTTCAGGAAATGTGTGGGATCCCAAACGAAAAGCACATGTCACTCTTGCGGCAACCGTTGGTGATATCTAACAAATCACAAATGGTCTACAACACTTGTATGTGTGCGAAGGGGCTCCTGAACCGTTTGTGATAGAACATTATCACAAACGGTAATTGTTGGAAAACGTGTGCGATGGAGTCTAGCATGGCAGACGGGTTACACAGAAAACTCGTGTGCGATAGGGCACAAATCGCACACATTTCATATGTTGGCCCGTGTGCCTTACATATTGTTTCCCAAACGGTTCATTACGACAAACCGTATGGTTTCACTGTGTCATTAGAAACACTTAATCACCGATACCACACATGTGAAAGAATTTAGTGTGTGCTGCATCGCACACGATTACATTTTGGAAGGCCTCTGGATCACTGCTCCATATCCCCGACGGTTTCTGGGTCATGTGGGAAGGACCCTCTATCTCTCGCTCTCACTTGACGACGGTTCCAAATGCCGTCGCGGAATGGGGTTAAAAACCGTTTGTTTAGGACCGACGCGTACCAGTGGTTGATGATAATATACAGTACCTGAATAAGTGTGGAACTAACCACCATCTTGTAACCTTCAAACTGTAACATCCCAAATTTTCAATTTGGAATGTTATGCATTAGATCATCATTGCATATCATATTTCATTGCATTTTGGTTTGATCCTAGAAATTCTACGCAACTCAAGGACCCACGGAGAGAGTTGGGGATTTCATTATTTTCATATCTGAGTTTTCTCAAATTTTGAAAAGAGGATAATTTGATTTTAATTATTTTCTCTTTGAATATTTCTTTCATTAAAATAAAAGAGAGAGGATAAAATGACTTCCTTAAAATAAAGAAATATTGGAGATTTAATGTTAAAATCAAATAAGAATTTTATTTGGAGTTTTTTTCCGCTATTTTATTTGAATTAGGAAAAATATGCGTTTTTCCAAATTGCACTAGAGTCCCAAATAAATTTCACCTTGTCCATTAGATTTTTAGAGGACGGGGAAAATTTATTTCAGGATTTTTGGAGTACGTTTAGTATTTCTTTTATTCGTTTTCTGCGTGGAATAATTAAAAAAAAGGAAACCGACTTTGGGCCGTATCCATCCGGGACTCTGCCCGGGGGAGGCTTTTTGTCATGAGGCCGAGGTCAGCCCACCAGCCTGCACTCGCCAACCCTAGCTGGCCAGCCGCCGCCGTCGCCGTCGCCATGCCACCCTCACAGCCGAGCCGCCACCCGCCCTCTCCGCCGGGAGCCGCCACCCGCCGCCCAGCGCCGCCACCTGCCGCCCGCCACCGCCGCCGCCTCGGTTTTCGCGAGAAACCCGATTGTTTTTTTCAAAACCCTAGATGCTTTTTTTATTTAGATCGGTTTTTTCGGTTTAGTTATTTAGCGAACGCCCATTCGTTAGTTCGTTTTAATGAAATGTTTTCACCGTTTAGCCGCAGACAACGAACGTTCGTTCGTTAGTCTGTTTGTCAATTTTTCTTTTTCTTGGATTTTCCGCGATTATTTTCGGTCGCGGTTTCTGATCCGATTTTCGTTTTAGTTTATCTTTTCGCTCGTTTAAGGGAATCAGGCGATTCAAGCGCCTAAAGTTTCTCTCGAAGCCCTCTTTTCGTTGAATCAACTTAAACAAGTTTTTGCTACTGTAAAATTTGACTTTAGTCCAGAATAGTAAACAGAGCTTGTTTCTTTCGTAGTTTGATTTTTGTTGCTTCGTTTGATTTGGTTCTTTTTGCCAACCGGAATTCTTAGGTTAAACTTTCTGGTTAGATCTCTTATTTGAGTTTTACCCGTGCCCCTTGCTTGATTGCTTATTGTATGCTTGTTTGTTTGTGATAGAGTACCAGGAGTGCGAAGCATGCAACTACAAGTCTCTAGGTTTCATGGATCATCAGCAAGGCAAGTAACACTTTGATCATACCTCTTTACTACCCAGTTTATTGCATTAGATATATCCTCAAACAATTGCATGGTTAGGATCTGATTAAATTGTGGGTTTGGGAAGTAGATGAGGTAGTACCTATTCATCTGTTTATTATCAAACCTACGGGAGTTACTTATACCTTGCTTATATTGCTATGCTATGCTCGTAGACGTGGATTGGGTTGGAGTGTATTCATGACAGATGTGAGATTGTTACTTAATGATTCAACTTAAGGTGGCAACTTTAATACACATCTGGGTGGATTGAGGCACCTGGGGAATCCAGTGATTGCCTATATTTTTGGAAATCCCGGGGTACCGTGTGATTCTCCTATGGACTGCCACCCAGGCTCAAAGGGATCATAAGATTATTCATGATGGAAGCTTCCGTGTGCAGCCACGTGCCATTATGGGATCTGGCATAGTTGAGTAAGTTGTGGGAAACCTTTCCCATGATGGGCTAGCAGATGTAGAGGATTGTAGGTGTACATGCCTATCTATCGGTCAAGGGGACCTCTTCGGAAATACTGTGTCTCGCCCATCCGTTTCTCAAACATCATGTAGTGCGAGAAATCAAACGGAGGAGATCGAGTCTTGTGGGGAAAAGTGCACAAACCTCTGCAGAGTGTACAAACTAATCATGGTTAGCCGTGTCCCTGGTTATGGACATCTTGAGTATCTAGTTCTTGGATTATCATGTGGATCTCATCACTCTTAATATAAATTTGATTGGGTTATTAATTACTTTTAATTGGGATTGAGATGGGGTTTACCATTCTCAATGTTTTCAACCAACTTTGTAGTTAAATAAAATTTATTCCTTTGTTGTAGGGAAAAATTGGCTTTTCGCAAAACATATTAACCATACAACCTCCACCAGCCATATATGCATATAGTGATAGCTATATTCTGTTCATTACTCTCTTGTGTTACACTGCCAGCATATTCCATGTGCTGACCCGGTTTTGGGCTGCAACATATCATGTTGCAGACTTTTCAGACGACAAGTCAGGAGCCTTAGGTCATGGTCTTTCACTCAGTGATGCCGTTGGAGTTGATGGACTCACTTTATCTTCCAAGCCTTCCGCTGTTATCGTATTAGATGGCCTTAAGCCATATTTATTGTAATAAGTTCTATTTTGAGACATTCGATGTAATAATTGTGTGATTGCTACTCTGTTATAAATCCTTCAAGTACTGTGCATGTCAGCATTACCGATCCAGGGATGACACTGATGCATAGAGATCAGACTGTTTGAGGTCTAGTCACTACAGGATGGTATCAGAGCACACGCTGACTGTAGGACACGACCACTAAGCTAAAGCCCTAGATCACTACTCTCTTCTCATTTCTAACTCTCTCCATTTTCTACTCTTTAGGATGGCAGATGCAAGGATCAAGTTCACGCAACCGGATGAAGACACATCTTTTGGACGCCACTTGAAGGAAGTCACTAGGTACCTGAACATCGGAATACCAAGCTTCACCGGGACTTACAATGCCACTTTACCAGAAGAGGAGCGCTGGATGATTCAAGTTCAAGTTCCAGAAGGACATTCACGCATGACCACCGAGCCCATAGATTTTTCCTTTGATGCACCAACCTGGAGTCTAGGAAAGAGTATGGCAGCCCACATCACCATGGGACGCATTGGAGAAGTTTACCACAAGGATCTCAAGGATACTATCTACTAGATTTGTGGGCGCCGAGATGAGCAATGGGAGATGATCAGCACCAGGAAGGATAGATCGATTGCAGCTTTCATCCAGGAGTTAAACCAGCACATTCGACGCCAGGAGAACCAGATGTGCGCAGGCATGACAGATTTGAAGAAGGCGTTGACAAGGATCACGGAGCTGGAGGAAGAACTCAAGGCTACACGTGAAGATTATGAGGAGCAAATTGTCGTACTAGTGGAGAAGAATGATGACCCGACGAGGAAGATCGGAGTATTCATGGGAGATCCCGCGCTAGGAGGAGAAGATGACTGAGGGAGTCCTGGACTAGGGGGTGTCCGGATAGCCGAACTATCATCTTTGGCCGGACTCCTAGACTATGAAGATACAAGATTGAAGACTTTGTCCCTTGTCCGGATAGGACTTTCCTTGGCGTGGATGGCTTGCTTGGCGATACGGATATGTAGTTTTCCTACCATTGTAACCGACTCTGTGTAACCCTAACCCTATTCAGTGTCTATATAAACCGAAGGGTTTTAGTCCGCAAGACGACAATACCATAGGCTAGCTTCTAGGGTTTAGCCTCTCTGATCTCGTGGTAGATCTACTCTTGTACTACCCATATCATCAATATTAATCAAGCAGGAGTAGGGTATTACCTCCATCTAGAGGGCCCGAACCTGGGTAAAAACATCGTGTCCCTTGTCTCCTGTTACCATCCGCCTAGACGCACAGTTCGGGACCCCCTACCCGAGATCCGCCGGTTTTGACACCGACATTGGTGCTTTCATTGAGAGTTCCTCCGTGTCGTCACCTATAGGCCCGATGGCTCCTTCAATCATCAACAATGACGCAGTCCAGGGTGAGACTTTTCTCCCCGAACAGATCTTCAGATTCGGGCGGCTTTGCATCATGGGCCAATTCGCTAGGCCATCTGGAGCAGATCGAAAGCTACGCCCCTAGCCATCAGGTCAGATTTGGAAGATTGAACTATACGGCCGATGTTCGCGGAGACTTGATCTTCGACGGATTCGAGCCATAGCCGAGCGTGCCGCACTGTCTCAATGGGTACGATCTAGCTCTGCCAGCGAACAGTGCCCTGGAGGCCGCACCAGTGCCCGCTCCGACCCTTAATCCGGAGCCGGTTTCGCCGATCGAGGACGGTTGGTTGGACACCGCCTCGGGGGCTGAAATCTCTACGACGATTGAGCCGAACACCATCCCTGTCCTTTGCAAAGCTCGTGACTCCCAGGTGCCGGACTCCTTTCCGGACTCCGAACCTCCCGCGCCCCGGCTAGTCGAATCCGACTGGGCGCCGGTTATGGAGTTCACCGCCGCGGACATCTTTCAAAGACTCGCCTTTGGCGATATCCTGAACTCATTAAAGTCTCTCTCTTTGTCGGGAGCCTCGCCGAACTACGGTCAGGAAGGTTGGGCTTCGGACGACGAAGAAATTCAACGCCCACCCACCACCCACTTTGTAGCCACTGTCGATGACTTAACAGACATGCTCGACTTCGACTCCGAGGACATCGACGATATGGACGACGACACCGAGACGATTTAAGAACCAAAGGCTCAGTGGCAATCGGATGGCCACCTCAATTTACGATATATATATGGTGGACACACCTAAGGGAAGTGATAACGAGGAACGACGAGACGCTGCGAAAGAAAATTCCCTCGGGAAGCAGTCAAAGCGGCGGCGTAAGCGCCGCTCAAAACCCCACCTCGACAAAGATAGCGCCCACAAAGACCCAGCCATAGAGCAGGTGAGCGGGCCGACGACGAGCATGCCATTGAGCAACCATCTGAACAGGCCAACTTGGACAAACAACCCGTCCCCGGCAAGGACAACAGTCCGGACGATCTCACGCCGGACACGTCATTGGATCAGAAGAACCTCCACAAAGAGCTTCGCCATCGCGTAGCATGAAAAAGCAGAAACAGAGGCTCGTAGAACAGCGGAAGACGACTCCAAATGAGATGGAGTAAATTACTCAACACTGCAGACAAATATGGCGACAAACCGCCAAGCAAAGAGCTACCCAAAGAGCAAACTATCGCCTGAATTCAATGAGGAGGCCGAGAGCCCCACGATCAAAAACAAAGAGGCCGGGGTCGGATAGACGACCACATGGCAAACGAGAGCGCAAGCGGCGCCAAGACACAAGCCGCACGCGATCCGCATAAGGATTCGCACTAAAAGGATGGCCCAGTTAGATCTATCTACGGGCCAAGGAAACAAGTTCGCGAGCAATACAACACGTCAAATATCCGAACATCATGGCACACCCAACACAGGCGCCAGACATCCTCTATGTTTCACCGATGAGGTGCCGGATCATGAATTTCCAAATGATTCAAGCCCGTAAACATAGAGGCATATGACGGAACGATGCACTGGAGTCTGGATTGAGGATTATATCCTCCACATACACATGGCCGTGAGGAGATGATCTCCACGCCATAAAATACCTACCCTCAAGCTCAAAGGGCCAGCCCGGCATTGGCTTAAAAGCCTCCCGAAAACACCATTGGTAGTTGGGAAGAGCTTGAGGATGCTTTTGGGCCAATTTCAGGGGAACCTATGTCCGACTTAGGATGCAGACGATCTAAGTCACATAACCCAACAGCCCGTAAAGTTAGCTCGAAAATTCTGGAACAGGTTCCTCACCAAAAGAACCAAATAGTCGATCGTCCGGATGTCAAGCCTTAGCAGCTTTTAAACACATCGTCCGAGACGAATGGCTCGCCAGGCACCCTGGCCAGGAAAAGCCAAGAACAATGGCCGCACTAACAATCCTCATGACCCGCTTTTGCGCAGGAGAGGATAGCTGGCTAGCAAGATGCAGTACCTGCGACCCAAGTACATCCAAGTCGTGGATGGGAATGAAACCACGACGCAGCAAGGACCAGCGCCGGATTAAGGGAACGATCCAAAGAGTGCGGCGATCAACGCCGGATTCAAAAGCTCACGGCAGAACAATAAAAACTGCCCCTTAAGGACAATAGCGATGAGCTATCCAACTTAAACAAAATCTTGGACAAGATATGCCAAATCCACAAGACTCCGGAAGCACGCAAACCATACCCACAGAGATTGTTGGGTCTTCAAGCAGTCCGGCAGACTCAACGCCGAACACAAGGGGCTCGACACACCAAGTGAGGATGATGATGAGCACCACAAGCAGAGCCCCGGAAAACAAAAGAATTTCCCACAAGAGGTCAAAACAGTAAACTTACTTCAAGTAACAAAAGGGGAAAACAGAGCGGCACCCATTGAATTACGCGCGGCACAATCTACCCAATGAGTCCCAACACCGGTTGTCAAAACAAATTACCTACGACCATCAGGACTACTCCGAAAGTATCTAGAACGCAGGATGGACTGCCTTGATACTAGAACCTATAATCGACGGTCTTCAATTTACGCAAGTCCTAATGGAAAGCGGTAGTGATTTAAACCTGCTATGTCAGGACACAATCCGCAACATGGGGATAAACCCAAACAGGATTAGCCATAGCAACACTTCCTTCCAAGGAATAATGCCAGGCACATATGCCCATTGTACGGGCTCCCTACTATTGGAAGTTATGTTCGGCTCACCCGACAACTTCTGTCGGGAAAAGTTGGTCTTCCACATCGCCCCATTTAAAAGTAGCCATCGAGCACTCTTTGGGACGCTAAGCTACCGCTTTTAACGCAATACCACATTATGCATCTCTTAAACTTAAAATGCCCGGTCCACGAGGCATCATTTCATTAAAGGGAAGCTGCGCGTGTCCCTCAAGGAAAGAATGTGAGACTACCTTAACAGCCTCACACTAATACGGCCTTGCTGGCCAAAAGCGTCTAAAGCAGGTCGTTCAGACCCCGGACACGCTTAGGCGAGTCCGGCATAAATAAACATGATGCTTACTAGCCGCGTACCCCCCTTACAAGGGCCTCCACGCATGTGCAACAAGAGACAATAAAGCTCAATTTTACTCATTTTCGAATCATACTCTATTTTATTTCCATTTAAATTTTAGCGCGATATTTTTCAAACTAAGTTCCTCTCTTTTACAGATGAATGTCGTGCTATACCCGTCCAGGATACGGCACAACGGAGACACAGGCGCAGACGTGCAGCAGGGACCCGTTGCAAGGATTCTTTTCAGATTAAGACCCTGCGTAAACCTTTTTCACTGTCTCTTGTTGTTACTCATCCCCCGGTCTCTTATTATAACCGAGGAGGAGGCTGGCGTTTTGGCATCGGCTGCGTCAGAAGTTTGCACGTACCTGGACACCACGGGCTTGTTACCAAGGGCATTGTTCGGCCCGCTTTATAAAAGACCGAATACCTTAGGGAGTGTTCGGCGTCTCGAGTTAGGCCTTATATGCATCAGCTCCGAATCATGTCTTTGGTCAAATGTTGGGTTTGCCCGGCTCACGTGTTTTGCTGCCTTACGTTCCGTTCTATCGGCTAACGCGGCACCGTGGAGAACTATCGCGATTTTGCCCGGTTCGGCCGGGCGAGCACCTCGAGAGAAAAGTCAAAACTGACTGTCATGATATAGCGAGAAACTGGTCAACCACTCGATGACTCACCGGAATGTTTAGAATTCCTCCGCATTAACGAAGGACCGTTTTCCGGTCAGGCACATACGCACCCTGAATTCAGGAGAGTGCGGTGCCGCCAAGGGCTATATAGTAGCCCCACCATCGAACTCCTATGGCTAAGTGAAAGTGATAAAGCATTATAGTCCAGTTGCCTAGTTTGCTACGCTACCACCTCCTTTATAGGACCAAGACGTTGGATTAAGTGTGAAAGCGCGACTTCTTTGCAAACACCCCGCACTATGTGCGTGGGGCTGAAGTCAAGACTGCCATCTTTCAAAGTTATATACATATATACATCATCGGCCGCATAGGAGGTAGTTTGCTACTTGAAGGCACAAGTATAAAAAGCTCTTACATTAAATTGAAACGTTGTTTCATAAAATTATACATGTCATTCAAACATAACATCCTTCGAGCACTGCGTCTCTATTAAACGAGCGCCCGGAAGAACTTCCTCAAAATAGCGCTCGACTGGTACTCGACTGCCGTCCGAATCTGGGGACGCAATATCGGTGGCCTTCATCTCAGCCCAGTATGCCTTGACACGGGCAAGAGCCATCCGCACCCCCTCAATACACGCCGACCGCTTCATTGCGTCGATACGCGGTACCGCACCAAGGAACTGTTGCACTAAGCCAAAATAACTCTTCGGCTGGGGTCCGCCTGGCCACAAATGAGTCATGACATGCTTCATGGCAAGTCTGGATAATCGATTCAGCTCGGCCCATTCATCCAACCGATCGGTCAACGGAAGAGGACGCTCCGGACTATGGAATTGCGACCAAAATAGCTCTTCCCTTCTGTGCCCCTTCTGGCCTCGGAAGTGCTCAATCGCGTCCGCAGCGCTCGCCGCTAAGTCCTGATAAGCATCCTCTGAACTCCACAGCTTATCCAACCGAGCATACTTCCGATCCGTATATTTCCTCCATGGCGAAACGGTTTTCCGGCCGCAATATCCCCGGCCTGACTCAGCTCCTCCTTGGCAGCTCTCATAGCGGAACGGGCATCCTTGGATTCGGCGGTGGCCTTTTTCAGGTCCTCTTGTTCCGCTTGACGTTCTTTTTCAAGAACCTTGCAGCGGTCGGTAGTATTCTTCAGTTTCAGGGACAAATCAGCCATTTCCTCTTTGCTTCGGTAGTGAGCAGCCCGTTCGGCTTTCAGCTCTTCGGCCGCCTTTAAAGCGGCCGCATTACTCTTTCGGGCTTGCTCTTTAGCTCGGGCAAGTCTGCATCAAAGCATACAAGTAGTAAGGCATGGGCGTCAAGCTCCCTTACCAGGTGTCCGTGGAGAAGTCGCATACCTTGTGACTCGTCAAACCGTTTATTGACCAGCGCGATGTCCGCATCCGCCTCGTCAAGTTGCCGCTTTAGTTCGGCAAATTCATCGATCCGGCTAGCCATCGGGCGCCCGCCACCTACATAGGAACGGCGACATGTTAGTACTGAGATTATGATCCTTGGCACGCTGTCAGTTGTGACAGCATACCGAGTCTCAGGGGCTAATATCTATACAGGGCACATTCTATATACATAACTGTCAGAAGGTACATCATTTTTTTCGTACCTCAAACCCCGTCAGTAAACTTCTGGCGGCTTCATGCAATCCGCTCTCAGCGGACGCAATTCTTTTAATTAATGTTGCCATTGGCGCACGGTGATCTTCTGAGATATACGCTCGCCCGAGCAGGTCCTTCAGCTCCTCCGATCGCACGCCAGTTGGCGCCGGACCGTCCGGCCCCGCCGGACTCGGGGAAACTCTCCGTGACGACACTTCAGGGTCGCCCGTCTTGCACGAAGGCGCGATAGGCGGAGGCGTTTCGCTCTCTATCATCTCCGGACGAAGATCCCCCGAAGACGAGCTCTGCTGAGAAAGGCTGAGATCCGAACTACAAGGTACAATTTCGGTTATCTTCAGAAATAAATATGAGGATGTTCTTTATTCACAGGACCCCTTCTTTTACTTATGGCTCATTTGGAGGGCTGATCCTTGGGGAAATAGTGCGGTTGGGGTACTTCCGGCGCGGACTTTCGACGAAGACTTCTTGCCCGCTTTGAGGACTTGGCTTCCGGGTCTTGAGCGGTCCTCTTCTCTCTCCTTGGAGGAGGATCCTGATCCCCTCTTCCTTGAAAGCCTCCTTCATGGAGGCGGTTGCTTCCCTGCTCCCCTTCGCCTTCTTTAAAAGGCACGGCCTTCAACATCTTGGTCAGCATGGGATCCGGCGTGGTCTCTGGGAGGAGCGGACACCTTATCAAGTTTTCCTTGGCTATCCACTCCTGTTCAAGAAACGGCTCCCTTAAAGGGCATATATATGATAAATGAAGGAACAGCCTGTCCGGTTACAGGGTTACTTACTTGAGTATCTGGGTGATTGCAGCCTAGACCTGCGTCCTCAGTCAAGTCCGGACACTTCTCTTGTGATCCGAAGAACAGTTTGTACATCTCCTTGGGCGTCGTGCCCATAAAATGTTGGAGAGCTCGTGGTCCCTCCGGATTAAACTCCCATGCACGAGGGGGGCAACGCTTGCAGGCGTATACGCCGAATCAGCATAACCTGCGCCGCCACAACCATATTGATCTCTCTTTGTTGCAGGTCTCGAATACGGCCCTCCAACAGAGGAACGTCCTTGGACGGCCCCCAGTCGAGCCCTCGGTTGACCCATGATGCCAGCCGCTGTGGTGGACCTGAGCGGAAGGCGGGTGGCGCCACCCATTTGGTGCCCCTGGGAGCGGTGATATAAAACCACTCCCGTTGCCACAAACCAAGCTCCTCTTGAAAAGAGCCCTCGGGCCACGGAGCATCAGCACACTTGCTTATGACCGCCCCTCCGCACTCTGCTTGTTGCCCCTCGATCATCTTCGGCTCCACCTTGAACGTCTTGAGCCGCAATCCAAAGTGAGGGGTAATATGGAGGAAGGCTTCACATACGACAATGAATGACGAGATATGGAGGATGTACTCCGGATTCAAGTCATGGAAATCCAGCCCATAATAAAACATGAGCCCCCGCACAAAGGGATCCGTCGGGAAGCCTAAACCCCGAAGGAAGTGAGACACGAACACAACACTCTCGCCGGGCTCGGGAGTGGGAATGACCTGCCCCGGAGCAGGCAGCCTATGCGAAATCTCGCCGGTTAGATACCTGGCGTCTCGCAGCTTTAGCACATCTTCTTCTGTGACGGAAGAAGACATCCATCGGCCGAGGTGGTCAGAGCCGGACATCTTCGAAGGTCCGAAGCGCCTAAATCTGAAGCTTTGGGTGTTAGAACTCGAAGCGCGAGGTGAATTCGATGGAGGGTGGAAAAAAGAAGAGGGCCTTGGTCTCATTATAAAGAGGTTGAATACCAAGAGCCCTCCCGTGGTCGATTGGGACTCGCCGATAGAGGAGGCGTGCCAACGGGCACGGTTGGGTTACCCACGCCCGTATTGATGAGAATCCCGGAATAAGGGGCACGATCTACGCTTTGATAAGACGTGCCAAGAAACCGCCTCGCTAAGCAGCGCTGAGGTCGGACAAGAAAAAGCGATTCGAATAAAGGCCTGGCCGTGGTGTGATGTCACGCGCGGAATACGCCAAGAGATCTGTGCAAAAATTATTCTCTCTACGGTGGTATGTGGAACTTGTTTTGCGAGCGGACACTATCCTTGTGTTCAAAACCTTCTATGAAGTATTCGGAGGAGGAACCCTCCTTGCAATGCCGAAGACAATATGCTACCGGACTCGTCGTCATTGAAGCTTGGTTCAGGGGCTACTGAGGGAGTCCTGGACTAGGGGGTGTCCGGATAGCTGAACTATCATCTTTGGACGGACTCCTAGACTATGAAGATACAAGATTGAAGACTTCGTCCCTTGTCCGGATAGGACTTTCCTTGGCGTGGAAGGCAAGCTTGGCGATATGGATATGTAGATTTCCTACCATTGTAACCGACTCTGTGTAACCCTAACCCTATTCGGTGTCTATATAAACCGAAGGGTTTTAGTCCGCAGGACGAACAACAATCATACCATAGGCTAGCTTCTAGGGTTTAGCCTCTCCGATCTCGTGGTAGATCTACTCTTGTACTACCCATATCATCAATATTAATCAAGCAGGAGTAGGGTATTACCTCCATCGAGAGGGCCCGGACCTGGGTAAAAACATCGTGTCCCTTGTCTCCTGTTACCATCCGCCTAGACGCACAGTTCGGGACCCCCTACCCGAGATCAGCCGGTTTTGACACCCACCATGACGGTTCCACTTGCCCGGAGAACTGCATCATCATCGACGACACCGACTCGGACCCTGACGATAGCGATGATGACTATGTTGATGAAGTTGGAGCGAATATCATGGAGTCTTCGACCGATCAGTTTTTCTAGTCGACCACCATATCAGTAGTAGTATTCCACCATGTATATAGTATAGTCCGAGCACTTTTGTAACGATAGTTCTAGACCGATTGTATGCCCTTGTTTGATTGATTGAGTGATATGTTTGTGTTTGTCTCATGTGCATATGGGTAGTGTTTTCCCCTTAGACCTCATTCTACTCTGTCTTCTCATCTTTTCTAAACCCAGCAGATGCCTCCGAGACGCGACAATGGATTTGCTTTCCCACCGGAGCTCAGTCAGTTGATCCAGCAGCAGAATGCATTGATGTAGATACTAGTCCAGAATCAGAACCAGGGAAACAACAACAACAACCCACCACCTGTTGATCACTTAGCCCATTTTCTAAGGCTGGATCCACCAGTGTTCTCCAGTAGCACCGAGCCGAT
This sequence comes from Aegilops bicornis, assembly GCA_021605145.1. Classification (NCBI taxonomy): domain Eukaryota; kingdom Viridiplantae; phylum Streptophyta; class Magnoliopsida; order Poales; family Poaceae; genus Aegilops; species Aegilops bicornis. Next base: position 347,814,421 of record CM038670.1, read on the forward strand.
AGTTGAAGATGATTGGCTCTGCAAGATTTGAAGGGAGTTGACCACTGTAGGATGCACAGATGCAGAGAGAGTGCGTTTTGTCGCACATCAGCTTGATGGACCCGCAACATCATGGTGGGAGAATTTCAGAGCCACTTACCCCATTGACACTGTTACATGGGACCAGTTCCAGCAGGCTTTTCGTACTGCCCATGTATCAACAGGAGCTATGGCCATGAAGAAGCGCGAGTTTTGCAACTTACGCCAAGGAGGGCGCACCGTTGGCCAGTATGTGGATGACTTTAGTAAGCTAGCACGTTATGCCCCAGATGACGTCGCTACAGATGCAGCTAAGCAGGAGTAGTTTCTGGAAGGACTGAATGATGAGCTGAGCATGCAACTGATGGTGGCAAATTTCAATAACTACTAGGAGTTGGTAGGTAGAGCTCTCATGATTGAAGGGAAGAAACAGCAGATTGACAACCGCAAGAGGAAGTATGGACAAGGGAAGTATAATTTTGGGGCTCAGCAGAGACCCCGTTTTACCCTGAACTCGGGATGACCCCTTCAGCATAACCATGGAGGCCACAACCACACTGGAGGGAGTTCGCATAATCAAAGTGGCTCCAAGAACGAGAATGGTAATGGAGGAAGCAACGGACATAACCGTTCCAACCCGGCAACACCCGCCAAGAAAGACCTAAGCCATGTTACTTGCTACAAGTGCCAGAAGACCGGACATTACGCCAATGAATGTCCTGAAGCTAAGAATGGAAACGACAATGGAAGCTCTAGGAAGAAGCCCAACCCTTTCAACAGGGGACAAGTGAACCACGTTAACGCGGAGGAGGTTGAAGCCCAGCCAGATGCAGTAATAGGTAAGTTTTTGGTTAAGTCATTTACTGCAGTCGTTCTTTTTGATACTGGTGCATCGCATTCATACATATCAAGGGGATTTGCGGATAAGTATAAACTGCCCACCAAAGTTCTTAGTACACCTATGTTAGTAAGCTTGCTAGGAGCAGAGTATATGGCAAGCCAAGGATATTTTCAGATGCCATTGACCATAGGTCGGCATGTTTTCCCCTCAGATCTGATAATTTTGGAATCGCAAGGTTTGGATGTGATTCTGGGTATGGATTGGCTATCGATGTATGGAGGAAACATCGATTGCGCCCGATAAGACGATTTTGCTCACCACCCGGAAGGAAGAAGGATCAAGTATGTATCCGGCATGTGCGAATAGGACTCAAGTAAATTCCTTTTAGGAGTTGTACGGGAGGAAGTACCAGTGGTGAAGGATTTCCAGACGTATTTCGGAGAAGAGTTGCTGTGCATGCCCTTTGGATAGAGACATTGAGTTTTTGATTGAGCTTTTGCCAGGCACACGGCCAATATCTAAGAGACCATACAGAATGCCCACAAAGGATTTGGAGGACATTAAGAAGCAGATTAAGGAGTTACTGGATAAAGGTTATATTCGCCCAAGTTCGTCACCATGGGGATCCCCAGTGCTTCTAGTGGAGAAGAAGGATGGATCATTGAGGATGGTTGTTGATTATCGAGGATTGAATGAGGTGACGATCAAGAACAAGTACCCACTCCCGATGATCAATGATTTGTTTGACCAACTGCAAGGAGCTAAGGTGTTTTCCAAGATCGATTTGCGATCAGGATACCACCAGCTGAAGATTCGAGAGCAGGATATACCTAAGACATCTTTTACCATGAGGTATGGGCTATATGAGTATACCGTTATGTCATTTGGCCTGACTAAAGCACCCGCCTATTTTATGAACATGATGAACAAGGTGTTTATGGAGTTTTTGGATAAGTTTGTTGTGGTGTTCATTGATGATATTCTGGTCTACTCGAAGAATGAAGAGGAGCATAAATAGCATTTGCATTTAGTACTTGGGAAGCTCAGAGAACATCAGCTATACGCCAAGTTCAGCAAGTGTGAGTTTTGGTTGAAGGAAGTAGGATTTCTTGGACATGTTATATCCGGAGAAGGAATAGCGGTAGACCCCACCAAAGTTGTCACTGTGACAAATTGGGAAGGACCCACGTCAGTTGGATAGATCCGGAGTTTTCTTGGACTCGCAGGATACTACCGGAGGTTCATTGAGAATTTCTCAAATATTGCAAAGCCTATGATGGAGTTGTTAAAGAAGGACACCAAGTTCAAATGGACTGAGGAATGTGAGGCCAGTTTTTAGGAGTTGAAGAAACGCTTGGTTACATCACCAGTGTTGATTCTGCCAGATCAACGCAAGGATTATGAAGTGTATTGTGACGCTTCTCGTCGAAGACTTGGAGCCGTGCTTATGTAGGAAGGATAGTTGTTTCATATGCCTCACGACAGCTTAAACCCCATGAGTTAAATTATGCTACGCATGATTTGGAGTTAGCAACCGTAGTGCATGCCTTGAAGACTTGGAGACATTTTCTCATCGGAAACCATTGTGAGGTATACACGGATCACAAGAGTTTGAAGTATATCTTCACGCAGAAGGAGTTGAATCTCAGGCAGAGGAGATGGTTGGAGCTCATTAAGGATTATGATATGAGATTGCATTTTCATCCCGGAAAGGCTAACGTATTAGCCGATGCATTGAGCCGCAAGAGTCCTGTCAATACACTCATGACCGGAGAGTTACCCAAGGAGTTAGCAGAGGATCTTCGTGAGCTATGTTTGGAGATAGTTCCGAGAGGCTATGTAGTAGCATTGGAGATTCAGTTTACTTTGATGGATAAGATCAGAGAAGCTCAGAAGACGGACAAGGAGATTGCTGAGATAAAGGAAATGATGAGCAAAGGAAAGGCTAAAGGATTTCGTGAGGATGAGCATGATACCTTATGGTTTGAGGACCGCATATATGTGCCAAATGATCAGGCGATCAAGAAGTTGATTCTGCAAGAGGCCCATGATTCGCCATATTCGATTCACCGAGGAAATACCAAGATGTATCTGGATTTGAAGGATAGTTTCTGGTGGACCGGAATGAAGAAGGATATTGCGGAGTATGTAGCAGTTTGTGATGTATGTCAGAGAGTGAAGGAAAAACATCAGAAGCCAGCAGGATTGCTACAGCCATTGCCGATACCCGAATGGAAGTGGGATACGCTAGGCATGGATTTTATCATGGGATTGCCCTGGACTCGTTCAGGCTATGACTCGATATGGGTTATAGTCGATCGTTTGACGAAAGTAGCTCATTTCATCCCAGTGAAGACCACTTACACCAGTGCTAAGTTAGCAAAGATATATATATGACCAGGATCGTATGTTTGCATGGAGTTCCGAGGACCATTGTATCAGATAGAGGAACCCAGTTTACCTCAAAGTTTTGGAATCAGTTGCATGAAACTTTGGGAACCAGGCTAGAGTTCAATACAACTTTTCACCCGCAGACGGATGGACAGACTGAGAGAGTCAATCAGATTCTGGAGCACATGTTGAGAGCTTGTGCGCTAGACTATGGATCTAGTTGGGACGACAATTTTCCTTATGCAGAGTTCTCTTAGAACAACAGCTATCAAGCCAGTTTGAAGATTGCCCCTTTCGAAGCATTGTACGGAAGGAGGTGCAGGACACCGTTGTTGTGGGGTGAAGTTGGAGACCGACAGTTGTTTGGACCAGATTTGATTAAAGAGTCTGAAGAGAATGGTAAGCTGATTCGTGATAGACTCAAGGTAGCCCAGTCCAGGCAGAAGAGCTATGCGGATTCTAAATGCAAGGAGACAGTTTACGAAGTTGGAGACAGAGTGTATCTTCGTGTATCCCCACTTCGAGGAGTGAAGCGCCATGGAGTTAAGGGAAAGTTAGCACCACATTTTGTGGGACCATACAAAGTTTTGGAACGTATGGGAGAAGTTGCTTACAAGTTGGAATTGCCCGAAGGATTGTCAGGAGTTCACGATGTGTTCCACGTTTCTCAGTTGAAGAAGTGCCACACAGATATGGCTGATATCCCTCTAAGAGATACACTGCCGCTGGAAGCGATGCAGTTGGATAGCGATTTGACCTACGAGGAGAAGCCAGTCAAGATTCTCGAGTTTGCCAGCCGAGTTACACGCAACAATGTTATCAAGTTTTGCAAGGTTTAGTGGAGTCACCATACCGAAGATGAAGCCACGTGGGAACGAGAGGAAGACCTACGGAAAGATCACCCTCACCTATTTTCTAGCCAACCCGAATCTCGAGGGCGAGATTCATCTTAAGGGGGGTAGGTTTGTAACATCCCAAATTTTCAATTTGGAATGTTATGCATTAGATCATCATTGCATATCATATCATATTTTATTGCATTTTGGTTTGATCCTAGAAATTCTACGCAACTCAAGGACCCACGGAGAGAGTTGGGGATTTCGTTATTTTCATATCTGAGTTTTCTCAAATTTTGAAAAGAGGATCGTCTGATTTTAATTATTTTTTCTTTGAATATTTCTTTCATGAAAATAAAAGAGAGATGATAAAATGACTTCCTCAAAATAAAGAAATATCGGAGATTTAATGTTAAAATCAGATAAGAATTTTATTTGGAGTATTTTCGCTATTTTATTTCAATTAGGAAAAATATGCATTTTTAAAAATTGCATTAGAGCCCCTAATAAATGTTCACCTTGTCCGGTAGATTCTCAGAGGACGGGGAAATTTTATTTCAGGATTTTTGGAGTCCGTTTAGTATTTCTTTTATTCGTTTTTCTGCGCGGAATTATTTTTTAAAAAAGGAAACCGACTTTGGGCCGTATCCGTCCGGGCCTCCGCCCGGGGGAGGCTTTATAAGCCGCAAGGTCGAGGCCGCAACCCACCAGCCTGACCCCGCCAACCCTAGCGGCCGCTGCACCCCCCTCCCGTCGCCGTCACGCTTGCGCCGCCACGCCACGCCGAGCCGCCCTCGCCGCCACCCGCCGCCGGAGCCGCCCGCCGCCGCCGACTCGCCGGACTTCGCCGGAGGTAGCCATCGCCGCCACGGTTTTCGCGAGAAAACCGATTGGTATTTTTTGAAACCCTAGATGCATTTTTTATTTAGATCGGTTTTTTTGGTTTAGTTATGTAGCGAACGCCCGTTCGTTAGTTCGTTTTAATGAACGGTTTTCACCGTTTAGCCGCAGACAGCGAACATTCATTCGTTAGGTGTTCGTCACTTTTTCTTTTTCTCGGATTTTCCGCGATTATTTCCGGTCGCGATTTCTGATCTGATTTTCGTTTTAGTTTATCTTTTCACTCGTTTAACGGAATATGGCGATTCAAGCGCCTAGAGTTTCGTCTCGAAGCCCTCTTCTTGTTTAATCAATTGAAACAAGTTTTTGCTACTGTAAAATTTGACTTTACTCCAGAATAGTAAACGGAGCTTGTTTCTTTCACAGTTTGAGTTTTGTTCCTTCGTTTGATTTGGTTCTTTTTGCAAACCGGAGTTCTTAGGTTGAACTTTCTGGTTAGATCTCTTATTTGAGTTTTACCCGTGCCCCTTGCTTCATTGCTTATTGTATGCTTGTTTGTTTGCGATAGAGTACCCGGAGTGCGAAGCGTGCTACTACGAGTCTCTAGGTTTCACGGATCATCAGCAAGGCAAGTAACGCTTTGATCATACCTCTTTACTACCCAGTTTTATTGCATTAGATCAATCCTCAAACAATTGCATGGTTAGGATCTGATTAAATTGTGGGTTTGGGAAGTATATGAGGTAGTACCTATTCACCTGTTTATTATCAAACCTATGGGAGTTACTTCTAGGTTGCTTATATTACTATGCTATGCTCGTAGACGTGGATTGGGTTTGAGTGTATTCATGACAAATGTGAGATTGTTACTTAATGGTTCAACTTAAGGTGGCAACTTTAATACACATCTAGGTGGATTGATGCACCTGGGGAATCCAGTGATTGCTTGTATTTTTGGAAATCCCGGGGTACCGTGTGATTCTCCTATGGACTCCCACCTAGGCTCAAAGGGATCATAAGATTATTCGTGCTGGAAACTTCCGTGTGCAGCCACAAGCCATTATCGGCTCTGGCATAGTTGAGTAAGTCATGGGAAACCTTTCCATGATGGGCTAGCAGATGTAGGGGATTGTAGGTGTACATGCCTATCTATCGGTTAAGCGGACCACTTCGGAAAGACTGTGTCTCGGTCATCCGTTTCTCAAACATCATGTAGTGCGAGAAATCAAACGGAGGAGATCAAGTCTTGTGGGGAAAAGTGCACAAACCTCTGTAGAGTGTACAAACTAATCATGGTTAGCCGTGTCCCCGGTTATGGACATCTTGAGTATCTAGTTCTTGGATTATCATGTGGATCTCATCAGTCTTAAATATATATTTGATTGGGTTATTAATTACTTTTAATTGGGATTGAGATGGGGTTTACCATTCTCAATGTTTTCAACCAACTTTGTAGTTAAATAAAATTTATTCCTTTGTTGTAGGAAAAAAATTGGCTTTTCGCAAAACATATTAACCATACAGCCTCCACCATCCATATATGCATACAGTGATAGCTATATTCTGTTCATTACTCTCTTGTGTTACACTGCCAGCATATTTCATGTGCTGACCCGGTTTCGGGCTGCAACGTATCATGTTGCAGACTTTTCAGACGACAAGTAAGGAGCCTTAGGTCGTGGTCTTTCACTCAGTGATGTTGTTGGAGTTGATGGACTCTCTTTATCTTCCAAGCCTTCCGCTGTTATCGTATTAGATGGCCTTAAGCCATATTTATTGTAATAAGTTCTCTTTTGAGACATTTGATGTAATAAGTGTGTGATTGCTACTCTGTTATAAATCCTTCAAGTAATGTGCGTGTCAGCATTACCGATCCAGGGATAACACTGATGCACAGAGATCAGATTGTTTGAGGTCTGGTCGCTACAAATACGGATCAGGAATTACACCCAAGGTCTCCAGTTTAGGCGAAGAGACCACAATTATTCGTGAAGGTGCATAATGATAATCAAGGTCAGCCCTTGGAGTGAAGGGGCGCCTTTGATGATGAGCTCCTCTCCTTTAAAGAAAATTCCAATGCTTACAAGGTGAGGTGACTTTATTTGGAGACAACGGATACGGATTTCTTTTCTAAAAACAAGCAGCAAGCACTCCAGGGCAAGGCAGCATGAGTGGATGATGTTGTGCAGTAAGGCCTCCGACAGATCAACCACCATAAGCGCGAGTTTTCATAGCAGTGGGAGTCAAAACATTTGTACCAGATTGTTTGGTTGATGACACGGGGCTAGGGTGGTGGTGTGGAGAGAAGAGGAAAACCATGAGATGGACATTGGTGGAGAGGGCACAACTACAACCCTTGGTGGGCAACTATTTGCATAGTAATGGTAGAACTCAAGATGCTCGAGTTTTTCAAATTGATTAGATGTCAGCCAGGCGTCCACCATGCAGGGTATGTGCAGCAGGAAGCATGTCGGGATGCATAGGCGTTGAACAGAGCCCTGGTGGAGTTCAAAATCATGAACCACAAATAGCCGGCGATAGTCAAGATTAAGAGGTACTGTGCACCATAGACTTCGCCAACTAAATGCAAGGACATGTGTGCGGCAGCCATCCTTGGTGAGGAGAAGGAAGATGATCTCCCCAAGGATGGCGTCCAGGAGATCGCTGATGTGGTCCGCCAAATATTCTAAAGGTTCCTCATATCTAGGGTGCGTGGCCACTTCTGCCCACGCTGCCGGGTGCATGATCTATAGCCGGCGGCGCCGCTGGCCAGAGCCTCATCTGAGTACATAGCAATCTAGAACAAAAATGCAGAAACATACATGTAGGACATTCAAAATTAATTCTCAAGATCTAGAAGAAAAAAAGGGCACAAACATATATGTAGGACATTCAAAATCAATTCTCAAGATCTGGCTACGAATTATTAGCACGCACGCTAACCCTAGTTGGATTATTAGCAAAAAAAATATTCATACAGAACAAACAATTAATCACTAACCATATATACCATTCAAACAATCAATACACTACACGGATCTAATGAATCTTACTATAATTTCATGGACTGGGTGAACATAATGAAGGGTTTCTGTTCCCAACAAAAGGGGCAGGGGGGGACTAACCAGTTTTCCGTTGGAGTCAGAGTCGTTGTCGGAGTAGTTGTGGACCTCCGGCTCCGGCTGGGGAGGCACGACAATGGCGGCAAAGTCAAGTTCCCACTGCTGCCTGTGCGAGACCTTGTCGGCGGCGACAACAACCTCTGCACCCAGCTTCATGCGTTGCGTGGGTGCTTCACCAGCCCCGGCGTCGGCACTCCCACCGATGGCGCGATTCGGCAAAATCCTAATACACTCCACGCGGAGGTGACAACTGTGGATGGGGTGTGCGGCCGCCTATTATGACCAGCGGATCCGGCGTTCCATTAATATGGAGAAGTGGGAGCAAGGTGGGCGACGCTCAAAGGGCTAGCTCGCGTCCCGGTGAGCCTGCGCAGCGGACTGCTTGCATGCCTACTGTCATTTCACACAACTACTAGCACGCCCCACGGTGAGTGCGTAGCAAACACGCGCATGCCTCGGCCTCCCACTCTGCCTGCTAGCGTGCGTCTTGTCAACTCACGCATGCTCGTACGACACACGGGATGCGTGTGCAACACGTATTATATTGATTTTTCATTGTTGATGATTAATTCTGCCACTTTATTGCTTAATTGAAGAACAGCGCGTACATTGTTGGTCTAAAGGACACAATTCAAATAAAGAGTCTGTTTGCGATACTTCTTGATAATTATTTATAGTTTCATGTATGTAAGAAGATTATATCAAAACTTGTCTCAAATTTGGAAAATAAATCCACAGTCTATTGGTGTCCATATGACACCACGATAAGTTTCTTGATGTTAGAAAAGTTCAACTTAGTTTTGGATTTACTGGATTTTGAAATCAAGATTCTCGATGTCAGAAATTTCTTGCGTGGGGATTAAACATGCACCCAGGGACACGTACACATATGATTTTGCAATCCATTTTCGTGCACTATCACGGGTCTCATATAGATCAAATTTGATTTTTGCACATTTAAATCCCTGGGAAATCAATCAATGTATAGAAAACGGACAATTGTTATCTATTTTTTTCAATTTTCAACACTAAACTCCTTAGGTTGCATGTTCGCTGCAGAAATGTTTGACATGCATCTTTGGGCCACGTGCACGCAGGGATCCTTGGACACTCACTCACATGGGACCGCGAGGTCGCGGCCCAGCACTATGACATGCGATGAGATAGGTTAATTTGACCAACAAGGATGGTCACTTTTTGGTTTTTATTACGTATGGTAGGAGTATATATATAGTATGCGTTGAAGATGGTGTCCGGGGGCAATACTATGCGTCATATTGGATAGTCACTCGCGTGCGATGCTTCCATCCATGGGCCCACGAGGTTGTCCTCCATCACATTGACCTAACAAGGAGGTTTCTTATTGGGTTGTGTTTCAGTAGGAGTATATAGTACGCGTCGAAGAGGGGAGGAGGGGGCCGGGGCAGCACATACTACACACACATCATTCGCCTGTGGGGACTTTTTTGGTTTATGAGGCAGGTGCCTCAAAGAAGTTGTGCATATTGGGTATTAAAAACATCACCAACACATTGGGCCAAGTGCAGACGATGGTTGTCACTCATTCGCCTGTGACTCTTCCCTCCATGGGCCTGTGAGGTCGTCATCCATCTAATATATGTCACAACGAGAAAGGTAATTTGACGAACAATGAGGATTATTTTCGGGTTGTGTTATGGTACATAGGAGTATATATTACACGTCGAAGAGGGCAGGGGCAACATATATATAATACAAGTCATGAACCTCGGTTCGTGTGGGGGACTTAAAGGTTTCCAAGGTAGGTGATACAACAAACTTTTGCATATATATTAGGTATTCAAATATCACAACCACACATCTCCAAGCATGTGTTTGGCCCACAAGCAAGTGTTGGCAGTTGTCCTCTAGCACTCACTCATGGGGTTATCGGCGAGATGCTTTGTCCATCTCTGTGTGCCAGCTTGGTCAATCACTTCGACTGACAATGATAGAGGTTAATTTGACTTATAATTTGGAGGGGATTAAATTTTGGTTCATCTTGTACGGTATGGTACATGCAACTATACTTTGAGCGCATGTGTATGCAAGAATCGCTCCCACCAGGTCGAAATGCGGGGGAGGCGAGCACGACACGTCGTGAACCAGACCTGTGTGGGGACTGTACAATTTTTTACGCATGCATGTGCCACATCAAAATTTTGTTATTTTGGTATTCAAACATATATGCATGCATCACACATGTGCATACATATGTTTGGGGCAGATACATGTAGTGGTTGTCTTTGGACACTCTCCCTCGCTTGGTTATCACTGACGGCCTATATATTCGTGGGCCTGTGCGGACGTCCATCACTTCGACCAACAACGCGAGAGTTGTTACCAGTGTGGATTCTCCTTCTCTTGGTTCACGTTACCGTATAGTTGTACGTTGATCATGGTGAGATTCAAGACCTAAGTTCAAGGGCTCACATACATATGAATCCATATATATACATAAACACTATTCTGATCACGGGATCAGAATAATATTCTAATCACAACCTGAACTTCCCGAGTAACGCGCCTGAACTTCCCTGTATAAGAACCCGAACTTCGGTCTATCTTCGCAACCGTGGCTTCCCTCGCGAATTATTCCGGCCGGTTGTGTTGTCTGGGATGTGACTGTAATCCAGATACCCGTACCTGCATCTAAATGCTCGTTTTTATTTGTAATTTTGCATTTTGGCGGATTCACTCTCGGGGCGGATGAACCTGTGTCTATTTACAAGATTAATGCGTCCATTGGATGTTCTAGAACCTCTAACATGATGGGAATTTGGTGTAGGTACGAGTTTCGTGGACAATTTGTTGTTAATTTCAACGAATTTGATTCAGGGTTCTGTGTTCTTCGTCCGGGAGAGTGGTTCCGCGGCTTCTGTGGATTTGTTGTTTTTATTTGAATATAGAAGGCGGATTTGATAGCAGTAGTGAGATTGGACCGTTCATGCATTGTTAATTTGATCGGGTAGGCGAATACACCCTTGAAATCGGGCTACTGGATCTCGTGTCCGCCCGTGTTGGTTCCGGTTCTTCGATGAGACAGCTTTGGTGGCTTTGTCGTTTTGGTGTTTGGGCGTAGTAGGATATCGTTCAAGGACGCGGACTGAGAAGGTGTAGTCACCCAAGTGATTAAATCTAAAAAACAAATTCGATAGCGTGTATTTTTTCAATGATTCTACTGTCTGTCTTACGAATTGGACTTCTGCACCTTTTGTGCTAGAACTTCCATCATTTTTATGCATGTTTTTACTTCCGTTGTTTTTGTTTTTCAGAGTACTCATAGTACGTAAGTGTGGAGCTGGTCCATAGACACACAAATCATCCTTTTTATATTTATTTCGTCTTTGGGATTAGTTTTTTGGATCATCCACATTCTGTGGTATTAGTTGGACTTCTATGGTACCAGTGATTGAACTTCCTGGTTTCCACATTGCAAGGCGGTGCAGCATCGCGCTCTATTTTTTCTTTTTTCTTTTTGTTTTTTTTTTGTAATTTTCAAATTTCTAATTTGGGTTTGAGTTTGTTCCGTGGGCAACTATGGGATTATTCCCAAATTAAAATGCATATCTTACTTATTTTTTGTAACATGATTGCATACTTCGAACAGTGGTAGAACTTTAGTATGTTTTTAACGTGAAACTTACAAGATCTTTGCCCAAGTATGCATGCACTTTTTCCAGATCATGTAAGGGTCGTTGTAGAAGCTGGACTTCTATGTTGTTTATACGTGAACTTCTGCTTTTCCTTCTTTTGCAAAGTAATAAAGCAAGTCCTTTGTATGTCCTTCTTTTTTATGTTACTTTTCATTCTTTGCATTGGTTTGGATTTTTTTTGACTTAGTCCCATGAACAGCCATGTAACTGGGCGATGGATATGCGTATTTTTTATTTTTTCTAGTATGATTTTATACTTATAGTAGTTGTTGTTCTTCACTGAATAACTATCCTGAACTTCTGTGTGATAATCGTTTTTAACATGTTAATTTTAGGTTGTTATTTTTTGGATTTAAACGGCTGTCCGAGGACCCCCTAATCCAGGACTCCCTCATTGGGGTCGGGGCCGGGGCCGTGGGCGAGCGCCGGGGCCGGTCGGGGTCGGGGTCGGAGATGGCGCCGGGGTCGGTCGGGTTCGGGTCGATCGGAGGTCGGGTCGGGCGAAGCCCGACTGGTCGGTCGGGTCGGGGTCGGGCGGCTGAGAGGCCCAGCGAGGCAGGGCTCACAACCTTGTGACGGGGATTTGGGGGAAAAGAGGCGGGATGAAGAGAGGAGTGGGGATCGATTTTGGGGGTTAACTGGGCATAGTAGTACGCGTTTAGGAAAAATGCGCTATAGCTACTCCAGGTAGCTATAGCGGTTTCGTGTAGAAATCGCTGCTGCTATCTTGACTAGGTGTAGCTCTTTTCTCACAAAAGCGCTGCTGCTATAACACCTATATAACAATTTTCCTGTTTGTTTCCTTCTATTTTCTTTTCCTTTATTTTCTCTCACTTTTCTTTTCTTTTTTCCAAGAGCGGTGAACGAAGTGAAGGCGGTATATACTGCATCATTTGACGGTTAAATATGTATACAAACTAGGAACATATATATTACATTATTGGAACCATGCATAATAATGGCTAAGTGTGTATAAAAAATAGGAACATATATATTACATCATTTGACCGATAACATACATACGGTTCCTCAGCGTTGACGTTTTCGTTTTTGGGTCAGCTTCTTTCCCTTCTTGTTCGTTGAAGAATAATTGAGCCCCTCATTGTGACTTTGTCTTTTCCATGGAGTACGATTTTTCTTAGGTAATGTAGTATAGATTCTTCTTTTGACGTATACTTCATCATCATCGTCATCTTCCCTCATTGGGTTGCCGTACTGATCGTAGTCTTCCTTGTTGGCGACTCCATCCAATCCAATGATGTTCCTTTTGCCTCTCCACACGACAATACGGCTAGGATTGCGCGGGTCGGTTATGAAGAATCATTGTGTCACGTGCTTAGCGTGTACCCATGGCTCGTTTTTTGCGATAGCGTTCACGGTAGCGCTCTTGGCGTCAGGTATAGTCATAGTAGTGAAATTCCGGTTTTCTGTTTCGACATTCTTAGCCCATCTGACACAGAACATCGTCCTGTTGTGCAGTCCAGAGTAGTCAAGCTCCCAGATCTCCTCGACCCTTCCGTAAAATCTTTCAGTTGCGCCGTTGTCGCTGCCGGTCATGCATTCCATCGTCACCCTTGAGTTCTGATCATCACTGTCCATATCTTTGGCCTCCGTGTAGAACGTGTATCCGTTGATATCGTATGCCTGATAGGTTAGGAGGTTGGGCGAGGGGCCATGTGCTAAGGCGTATATGAGAAATCTGTCCTTAGAGCCCTCCTCCGGGGGATTAGCAGTAATATGCTCTTTGAACCAATGCAGGAAAGTGGAGTTGTGTTCTCTAGTAACTTCGGCGTCCGTCCTGCATACCCTATGCTCTTTGAACCAATGCAGGAAAGTGGAGTTGTGTTCTCTAGTAACTTCGGCGTCCGTCCTGCATACCCTCCGGCCACGATACTTCTTTGCGATAATTTCTTTATGCAGTGCCACGAAAGGATCTACCTCGTCTAGGTGTTGTAGCACTACCAAGTTTGCTATGTCAAAGTCGCTGCATCAATCTGAGAATGCCACGTGCAGTTCCCTGCGGCCGTTGGAGTGACCTTCTCCTTCGAGCCTCCCATCGTGCTTGTTAACGGGCAAACCAACACTAACACCAGGCGGCTGGTCTGCGCCATATAGAAAATTATACAAGAAAGAGATGCACTCTTGTGTCAGATAGCCCTGGACGATGCTTCCATTGGGACGGGACATGTTACGAATGAATCCTTTGATAATCCCATTCATCCTCTCAAACGGCATCATGTTGTGCAGAAATGATGGCCCCAGGTCTATTATGTCGTCCACAATATGGACACACAGATGCACCATCACGTCAAAGAACGCGGGTGGGAAGTACATCTCAAGCTCATTCAGTATCACAATATCTCTTCCCATAGCCTTCGGAGCTGCTTCAGACTAGTCGACTTTCGAGAGATGACGTCGAAAAAGTTGCAGAGACCAATAAGCGTGTCAAGGACGTGCTTGTCCATTATCCCTCTAAGGGCAACAGGTAGTATCTGCGTCATCATCACATGACAGTCATGGGACTTCATCCCGCTGAACCTTTTCTTGTCCGTGTCTAGATATCTGCTTATCTTGCCAAAGTAACCGGAACTAACGTTGACTCCGGTAAGGCACTTAAAGAATTGACCGATCTCAGCCTGACTTAAGGTTAAGCAAGAAGGGGGCCAATAATCCTCTTTCTTTATTTTCTTGCACTTCTTCTCCCGCGCCTCTGTCTTCGTCTCTGTCTCGTCTGACACTTTACGGGGCGGCATGTGCAGATCTTCCCTGATTTTCAAATCTTGCAAGTCTTTTCTTGCCTTCGGCCCATCCTTGGTCTTATCCGGCATGTTCATCAGTGTCGCGAGCAAGCTCTCAAGGACATTCTTATAGATATGCATTTGATCAAGGCAATGAGGTGTATCGAGTTTGTGCCAGTACTCCAAGTCCCATAACATAGACCTCATCTTCCATACCGTCAGCAGCAACTCCGGCGCCTTTTTCATCGTCTTTCCCGGCACGGGGCACTCCTTCCAATTTTTCAACAGCTCATCGATTTTGGCACCGCTCCACTTACGTGGAGGTCCTTTATGCTCAGCGTGACCATTGAATAGATCTCCACGGTTTCTCCACGGGTCGTCCTGTTCGAGCCATCTTCGATTCCCCATGTACACGATTTTCCCAGACCCGCCATCTTTCCTTGACGTTAGCTGCTGAGACGTCGTATCATCCATGCACCGCGTGCATCCGCAATATGCATGGCACACCTGGCCTGCGACATATCCGTAACCGAGATAGTCGTGCACCGTCGGGATCAGCGCGACTCTCATGTAGAAATGCTTGCCTTTGCTGGCGTCCCATGTCTTGGCCGGTGTTTTCCATAACGTGTCTAACTCCTCTTGAAGTAGCCCCAGATAAAAATTAATATTATTTCCTGGTTGTTTCGGCCCTTGAATAAGCATGCTCATGTGAATGTACTTGACTTCATGCACAACCAAGGGAGGTTGTACATCCATACAAACACGGGGCATGTGCTATGGTTGGTGTTACGGTTGCCAAATGGATTCATGCCATCGGTACAGCGCGCGAGCATGATGTTCCTTGCATCACATTCGAAATACCGATAGAAGCTGTTCAACACTCTCCATGGCTTCCATCCTTGGCGTGTCTCGACTTGGATCATCTCCATCGCCGGGCTTCTTCCTCTCTGCGTGCGGCGCATTAGCTTTGCTTCCTTGGGATCTCTGAAATACCGGCTGGAGGCGGGAGTGATCGATAAGTACCATACAACTTTATGGGGACATTTCTTCCGGCCTTTTGTATCGAGAAGCAATGCACACGGACAGCTTGTCTTTTTCCGCGTGCTCCTTCCGATAAATTATGCAATCGTTGATGCATGCATGGTATCTAACGTCGGCGGATCAAGAGGGCACACGATCTTCTTGGCCTCATCAACACTAGTAGGACATAGATTCCCCAAGGGAAGAACATCCTTTAGGTACTTGAGATGCTCATCGAGGCTAGTGTCGGTCTATTTGTTTTTAGCCTTCGTCTTCAGGAGTTGGAGCATGAAACTCAAGCGGGTCACCTCAGGATTGCAACCATCATACAATGGAGTGTTCGAGTCTACCACCAGCTGCTCCAGCTTAGCCTCCTCTCTAGAAGCAACTCTCTTAGTACTTGTCTCCTTGCGAAGTAGTGCTCAAACATGATGGTCCCGCACGATTGAACTTATACCGACGAACTCTACTACATGGAGTCCACGTCGTTCTCTCCGCCGCCATGTCCGGCCCCTTCTCCTCTGCCATGTCCGGCCTCTTCCCCGCCACCATTATCGATCATCTCTTCGTCTTGCCCCGTGTCGTCATTACCTGCCCCGTCGGCGTCCTCAACATCGTCATCCTCATCTTCAATTATTCACCGATTATAGCCATCCATGAAACCAGTCATGAGCAGGTGCGCTTCGACACGACCATCATCGTAGGGATCGAGCCAAACTATTCCTTTGCATTTTTGACACGGACATAAAACCTCTGTCCGGTTATTTTCTTTCATGTCCTGCACCACCGACCGCAACCACCTGTCCACCATCGTTCCACTGACCATCATGAACGTCTGCACGGTAATAATAAACAAATTGATTATAAAAATGCATGCATGCATCAAAGTCATACAAAAATTCGGCATGACCTTCCCTAAAAATAGGACATGTAGATCTAGAGTTTGCCCGAAATTCGCCGAAATGGAAATAAATCGACATTTCGACAAAACATAGGCAACTCAAAAGCACAATTTGGCGTCAACTCATGCAGCACACACAATTTCCATCATATTTCCCAATTATCATATCACACACATACACATATTTCCATTTTACAAAAGCATGAAATTTTAATCATCTCTGTCTCGAGATCGAGCACACGGTGGAGATTATGATGTAGGGAGATCAAAACTGCACAAAGCTCTTCTTGACAAAGATAGATCTAGTTAGGGGGCAAATAGTAGCTAGCTAATTTGGGAGGAGACAACTTCAACTAGTGGTGGGGGAAGGAAAAAGAGAAAGGAGATGCATTAATGGAGGTGGTGTAGTTAGCTAGGAGTAATGAAGAGAGAGAAAGGTAGGTAGAAGATGGAGACTAATGGGGGGAGAAGTATTGAGGAAGAAGAAGAGTGAGAGAGGGAGGATTTGGGAGGTAGGGGAAAGGGAGGAGAGGAGATGGGGGAGGGGAGGACGGGTGGGAAAAGGCGGTGGGGTGATGCGTCTTAGCAGTAGCGCGGGAGGAAAAACGCGCTACTGCTAAGAGCATAGCAGCAGTGCCCTTTCGTCACACGTGCTACTGCTAAACCGGCCAACCATGTGGACAATTTCAAAATTAGCAGCAACGATGTGACTAAAAAGCGCGCTACTACTATTGCATTAGCAGTAGCGTGCATCATGACACCTTGCTGCTGGTAAACTTAGGTTGTTGGGTACTGTTGGTGGATTTTTGTAGCAGCGCGGTTTAGACAACACGCGCTACTACTAAATTTACATCAGTAGCATGGTTTTCTTAACCTCGCTACTGCTAATTAGCAGTAGCGCCTCTTTTTGTGCCGCGCTGCTGCTAAGATTCTGTGTATAAGGTTTTCCCTAGTAGTGGTAGGCACGACCTGAAGCTGAAGCTTGCGGAAGCTGAGGCCGTGGGTAGGACTGCTGCCCTTAGGCCTAGGTTACCTGAGGTGGAGCAGCGCGAGGAGGCCACCGTAGCCGCCCTGGTCTCGGCGCAGGCGGAACTGGACTCCGCCCGCACCGAGCTGCTCTTTCTTTAGCAGCGGGTCGATGACGCCGAGTCTGTTGAGCAGCCGAACAGGGAGGAAGTGCTTGAGCGGCAGACACTGGAGCACGTGCACGCCCCCATGCTTGAGGGCCACAGGAATAGGGCCAACTCGGCGTTGTGCCATATCTGCGACGAGAACGCCCCTCATCCCCGCACGACCAACTACGCCAGCCACCTCCGCTTGTTCACTGACGTGGTGACGCGCCTGGAGAATCATTCTGAAAGGGCTCGCCAGCTTGTTGAATAGAGGAGCCGCGGTCTGCTGAGGTGCGCGTTCTCTCGAGTCTTCAGCCATCTCCAAAACACCTACCCAACTTTGATTTCGACGCTGTCATTACCCCGTTAAGAGGCCATCCGGACGACTGGCGCGATGGGTGGAGGACAATGTGGGCCTTGGTCAGGGCCTTCGCTTCCGAGGATGATGCAGTGGTGGTCGCGGCGGATGAAGGAGATGTGGTTGACGATGGTGATGGTGGTGCCGGTGAAGGTGATGGTGAGGCTGGCGACGATGATAGCGAGGCCAGCGGCGCGCCCGAGGGCGACCCATGTGAAGCGGCGAGCGATTTGTCCGACTGATCCAGTGTTCCCCTGCTAGTTATCCTGCACACAAAGCTCGGGCGCGACCCTAGAGGTTGTAAGAGCATTTTGGAAGGAGGATCCCCTCATGTAAACATATTATTATCCCTATTTTGAGCCATGCTGATCACGTGCCTTCGTAAGCTCATGAGTCCCGTGGCGAGCTTGTTGTTATAACTTACCTTGACCTGGGCGAGCCCCGCACCGGCTCGGGAGGTTGCACATTCGGGGAAGCTCCTGAGAAGCCTATCGACACGCCCGAGGTGGCCGCGTGATGGCCTGGCGCCGGCCGTGGCGTGTGTGCGCCGTGCCTAGCCCCGCTCGCGAGGAGCTCGTGAGGGGGAAGCGTTAGGCGCAAACTCCAGATTAAAGCAAGAACCAGATAACAAGAAATCGCTTGAATCGAGAAAAGATACCCCCCGCACGCACCAATGAAAATTCAACTTCAACTTAAATCAAATCCAGAAGGCAAGGCTACGGAAAAGAGACCCAAAGCAAACGGCCGCGCCCGGCGCCTAGTATTGTCTTCTTGTCTTCGAGTCTTCTCACCAGCGCAGAGCTAAGTGCTGCCACTAGGACGTGGGAGGGAGCCCCCGAGGCCCGAGGGCGGCACTCCTGAGGCTCCGGGGCGTGTACAGCCCACTCATTATTACGTGAGAATGTCACGAGTGGAGACCTTCACAGGCGTGAGCCTTACTTCATGTCGCCATATGAGGGCCCCGCCTTGCGCCACCCTCTACCACTGTTGGGACGACCGGTAACCAGGACGGCACCATAGGGGGGAGAGGGGACGCCAGCGGCGCCCTCGGTGACCACAGGTCCTCTGTCGGGGGAAGGCTTGTCGGCGCCTCCCCGACAAAGGGCCTACCTCCTGGCAACACCTTGCTTCGAGCGACGCGGCGAGGGGCCTTGCTCCTGGCTCCCCCTGCGTAGCCCCCAATGGGTCTCTCCTGGTGACGTGGATATCGCCGTGGCGGAACCACCACCTGGTGCTGTAACCTATTTCACTTGCGACACATGGTTAGTGTAAGCCTGCTCCTAAGAGATTAATGGTACCCTGTATCTGTTTTCGACGGCGCGATTTGTGGGGCTCGCTGGTGGCTCCTCGAAGGCCTCAGCTCCTAACGCCTCCTCCTCCCATCCTGGTTAGAAGAACGAGCCCGAGTCGTCCTTCGGCATGTACTCCTAGTCCATCATGCGGGGCACGTAGGCCTCCGAGGCCGCTGCCCCAAAGACCTCGCCGAAGTGCCCCACGCTCCATGTTGCCCGACCCGTCACGCCGTCCTGAGGATGGTAGGGTTGTGCTCCGATGGGGCCGTATGTGGCAATGCTCGTGCTCGCACCCATCTGGGTGGTGCGGGCGCGACAGGGCGCCCTCCTCCGGGGATCGCGTTGATGCCGACAAGGCCCCCGGGCGCACTCGGGAGCACGCGGGCGCTGCGAGGCCCGCCGTGGGATTCGACCACCGCCTGAGGCATGAGCTGGTAGCAGAAAGGCGAGACTCCCGTGGCCGCGGCATCCAATAGCTCGGCGACGCGTTCTAGCAGCGCATCCCGGCCTCTCTCCACCAAATGGCACCGCAGTAGCTCCCGTGCCATCGTGAGTGCAGCCCGCATGTTCGCCTGCTCCCGCCGGGTGTGTGGCGTCGTTGACGCGGCGTGGCTTGTGGCCCTTGCAGCGGCTCGCGCCTGTCGTGGAGTAAGAGTGGATGGCGCATGGCCGCGCCGCCCGTGCCCAGCAGTGTTAGGTGGCGCTCGTGCCACCTGGAGGGCGGGGTTGAGGTTTTCTTGGGTAGGTGGCATCGCCCGGGCTGGCCAGGCTGCCCAGCAGTCGGCGTTGGTCCTTGGGTTGCCGGACATCGGCACCGCGAAGCGTTGGTGGATCAATTGGCGGGGAAGAGGCTCCGGCGCACCCCTACCTGGCATGCCAAATGTCGGATCTCGGGTTCTGACAAAACACTTAAGGTTCGAACTTTGGGGTGCACGCGAAGATCTATCCCTCCAAAGTTATGCCCTCACACGATTCGCGATCTCTAGGCTAGCTCGACGAACTTGCAACACAAGGGACACAAGATTTATACTGGTTCGGGCCACCGTTGTGGTGTAATACCCTACTCCAGTGTGGTGGTGGTGGATTGCCTCTTGGGCTGAGGATGAACAGTACAATGGGAAGAACAGCCTCCTGAGGAGAGGTGCTCTTGTCCTTGGCAAACTTGAGGGTGTGTGGGGATTGCTCTCTTCCGTCCCCTCCTACTGTGGTGGCTAGTCCTATTTATAGAGGCCCCGGTCCTCTTCCCAAATATTGAGCGGGAAGGGATCCCTAGCAGGCCAATTTGAAAGGGGACAACTAGTACAGCTTATCCTGACAAAAGTAGTCTTCGCCTGCCATAGGCTCTGGTGGTGACGCCGCCTTGGGCTCCACGGTGACCTCCATCCTGCCGTCCTGCTGGTCTTGGTCTCGTTGCACCGATATGGGAACCTTTGCATGATGCCTCGGTACTCCTCGCCTGCGCTTGCCCCCTTAGCACCAAAGAGGAAACAAGGACACTGCACTTGCTGGCGCCCGCCTGGTCTCGATCGTCATGGCTCACGTCACGAGAACCTCACGAGGTTTGCCTTGCCTTGATCTCTTTGCCCCTCGCGAGCCAGCCTGGTGAGGCCGCTCCCGAGGAGGTCTTGTGTTGTTCGCCTCGCGAGCCTTGGACCCTCGCGAGGGTCTTGAAAGCTTGTTGGTGAAGACGGGCCGTACGGGCCCGCTCGCAGAGCCACGCCGTGGGCCGCAGGCAGGCAAGTCTGGGGACCTCCATGCCCAAAACTCCGACTGATATGAAGTAGCTATGGACAACAAGACAAAAGTGAAGATCACAATAGCAGTAAAGATAATGATGAGAAACAACGGCCAAGCAGGATATACCAACAACTCTCTCTCTCTCTCTCTCTCTCTCTCTCTCTCGAAATTTCCTCTGGAAACGTTTGTGCCAATTTTATTATAATTTTTCTCAAGAATGGCACCGACTCAAGATTTCAAATGCAAAAGGAATCACTCAATTCTGAGTTTATATGAGGAGTCAAAAGATTGTAAAACTGGCCTGGAAAACCGGAACAGGCTCTGTTCGCGAACTTCGGAGGGCAAAAAGACCTATTTAGATGCCGATTTTGATATTTCAAATATTTAACATGCTTATACAACTATTCAGATGTGGCTCGTCGCTAGCTTTAATTGGAGTACTTGACAAGCCAAAACGGACTTCGTATGAAAATGATATGCTTGTTTTACTGAACACTATGCAAAACAGATTCCAATCTAAAATTCAGGTACAAGATTGAGTCTAAGTTGATCCAAAATTTGTTTTTTTCTCTCTTTTGCTCACACTTTTTTCTTTTTATTTCTCTCCTTTTTTTATGACTTTTTTTCTCTCCCCCCTTCCCAAAAAAAACTAGATAAGATGTAGATTGGATCAAGTGAAGATTTGAACGACCTGAACTATAAACGATCTTTCGATGAGATGATAACTATCGATTTGGTGAAGCCGACTTTGATGATCCAACTACAAACAGGCAGGATGTTGTGCCTTAGCAATCGCTAAACCAATCTCGTGAGGTTACTCACAATGTTGAAGCACGATCAGCCTGACCACGAAGGTCTATTCCTGCACACAACCAAAGAACAATCAAGAATACGTTAATCCAATCTGAATATTGCGAATATAGATGAAGTATTGATAAAGGTGGGGATCCGAAAGCGGTCTTGGTCTGGTCGTTGGATAAAAGGAGTACACGAAGTTGCAATGGCTAACTTTTAACTACACAAATCCCAAGCAAAAAGCTACTAGATGGATCTACTTATATAGGAGCAAGGGATGGCCGCCAAGGAGGTGGGAGGACATCCCAAGGCAGCCTAAAACTAACCCTAGGTCGTACAAGGCCCATGAGCCCAAGTGGAGGTGATGCAACACCTTTGGACTTGTAGTTTGACTTGGATTCTGCTACAGCTTCAGACTATTTCATCAATATATCAACGCTGCGAAGAAATTTCAAGGTGAAACCTATTGGGTTGGAAAGAGCATGAAATCTACTCTCCAATAAAAAAGAATATGTCGGCATTGTGGGAACAAAGGTACCCAGACTTGCTTGCCTGTGGCCCATAGCTTGGCTCCATCGACGGCCTGGTATGAACCATCCACAAGGCCACCAAGACAAGACCCTTGCGAGGGGTCAAACCTCGCGAGGTGGACGACACCAAGACCTCTGGAGGGAGTGGCCTTCCCAGGCGGCCTCCTGAGGAGCGGAGATTTCTATGCAGGTGCCCAACCTCATGAGGTTGCGATGATGCAAGCCATGACAACCAAGGCCAGGCGGGCGCCAGCGGGCGAAGTGGAGGCAGGTTCCTCTTTGGTGCTAAGGAGGCAAACGCAGGCGTGGGTTCCCGAGGAATCTGGCAAAGGTTTCCATTCTGGTGCAACAAGACCAAGCCCGCCAGGACGGTAGGATCAATGTCACCGCCAAGCCCACCGCAGCGTCATGACCAGAAGCTTTGCAGGCGAAAACCACCTTTCGTCAGGATAAGATGTAGTACTTGTCCCCTTTCAAATTGGCGACTATGGGACCCCTTCGCGCCTACGTTTTGGGGGAAGAGGACGGAGGCCACTATAAGTATAGGTTAGCCACCACCGCAGAGAGGGTCGACTCATTCCCTCACCCCATAGACCTCGCGAGGTTGTTCATCCCTTGTACTAGATCATCCTCAGCCCCTCGTGAGGCCAATCCACCACGAAGCAGGAGTAGGGTTTTACACCGCAAGGTGGCCCGAACCTGGGTAATCTGGTGTGTTCATCTTCTTCCTTGCGCCTTGAGCTAGGCCGTGGGTCGACGAGCTGGTAGGCTGGAGAGGTTGAGTTCTTTGCACACCCCCATAGTTGGAACCTTTCTTGGGTCTGCGGAGCCTTGAATCCGATATTTGGCGCGCCGGTAGGGTGTGTTGAAGATCCGCCTCTTCATTAGCTGCGCTCCGCCTGTGTAGCGTGGTTCCCATGGCAGGGATCGCCCCACCCACCGGGCTGCCGGGCGCGTTTAGAGGCATCACGGGCGTTCGAGCTTTTTCTCCTGACATGTGACAGGTGTGGCGGCCGCTGAAGTTTAGGCCGGTGTTGCCCCCGCATTACGATGGCATGGCGGACCCCATGGAGTTCCTCTGGGTGTACGCGGAGACCATCTGGGTGGCGGGCGGCGACGACAAAGTCATGGCGAACTAGCTCCCTATGGCCCTCACGGAGGTGTCGCGCTCGTGGCTGCTCAGCCTGCCGAAGTGTACGGTGGCCTCCAGGGAGAAGCTGCGCGATCTGTTCATCTCGTGCTTCGCCGCACCGGCACCCCATGCTATTGCGGCCATTCAGCGGGTCGCAGGCGGCGGCCTCGAACTGCCACATCAAGCAGCTCTTTCGGCAGGTGGGCCTGCCCAGCCATGGCAGGGGGCTCCTCCAGGCCAGCCGGTGCCTGAGATCGACATCATCTTCGAGTCCAGGTATGACCCCATGTCTATGGTTGGCGCCGGCGCGCTCCCCAAGCTCTGCACGCCCACCATCAGCAACGTTGTAGTCACCAGGACCCTCATCGACAGTGGTGCCGGCCTCAACATCCTCCCCGTGGAAGCCTTCGATTAGCTCCAATTGCATTACGACCAGCTCGCCCCCACCAAACCCTTCTCAGGGGTGGTCGACGGCTCCACCGTTCCTCTAGGGTAGTTCCGCCTCCCCATCACCTTCGGCACGCGCTAGAGCAACCGCACCGAGCTCATCGACTTCGACGTCGCCCGCATCGGCCTCCCGTACAACGCCATCCTTGGGTATCCGGCCCTTGCCAAGTTCATGGCGGCGACGCACCCCGGCTACAACATCATCAAGACGCCTGGAAGCAGCGGCATCCTCACTGTGATGGGGGACACCCAGGATGCACTCCTGGCCCTCAAGCTCGCCTTCAAGGCTGCGCAGCCACGTGACCTGGCGCCAAAGACACCCTGGAGATCTCGGAAGCCACGCCCGCAAAGAAGAAATAGTTGTTCTCTCAAGATCGGGCCGAGACGAAGCAGGTGCCAGTCGACGGTGGGGGCTCAGGCCCCACCTTCACCATAGGCGCTGGCCTCCCCCCGAACCAGGAAGAGGCGCTGGTTGGTTTCATCCATGCGAACAAGGATGTGTTTGCATGTGAGGCAATGGACCTGGTCGGTGTCCCACGAGATGTGATTGATCACCATTTGATGGTGTGCCCCAGTGCATGCCCGGTGAAGCAGAAGGCGCGGTGGCAAGCCCTGGAGAAGCAGTCATTCATCGTCCAGGAGGTCCACAAGCTGCAAGAAGCCAACGTCATTCGGGAAGTGCGGTACCCGGATTGGTTGGCCAATCAGGGCATTGTCCCCAAGAAGGGCGGAAAGGAGCGCATGTGCGTCGACTTCACGAGCGTCAACAAAGCTTGCCCTTAGGACCCTTTCCGTCTTCCGCACATCGACCAGATCGTCGACTCCACCGTCCAGTGCAACTTGTTGTGCTTCCTGGACCCCTTTCAGGCTACCACCAGGTCAAGATGGCGGTGCAGGACGTCGAGAAGACAACCTTCCTGTCGCTGCGCGGGGTGTATTGCAACACCAGCATGCCATTCGTGCTGTGCAATGCCGACGCAACCTTCCAGTGATTGATGCACATTGCCCTGGGACGACAGCTCGGGAGGAATGCCGAGGCTTACATCGACGACATAGTGGTCAAGTAGTGAGAAGCAAGGACCCTTGTCGAAGATTTGGAAGAAACATTCACCGACTTGCGCAAGGTAAACCTGCGCCTCAATCCGGAGAAGTGCATGTTCCGCGTCTCGTCCAGCAAGCTGCTGGGTTTCCTGGTGTGGCACAGAGGGATCGAGGTTAACCCAGAGAAGATCAAGGCGATAGAGAGGATGAGCCCGCCGCAGACCCT
Source organism: Aegilops bicornis (assembly GCA_021605145.1). Lineage (NCBI taxonomy): Eukaryota > Viridiplantae > Streptophyta > Magnoliopsida > Poales > Poaceae > Aegilops > Aegilops bicornis. The sequence continues at coordinate 347,839,472 of CM038670.1, forward strand.
CAAGGAGATGCAGAAGCTCGCTGGCTACATACATTCGTTGGGGCGTTTCATCTGCAAGCTCGGCGAGTGTGCCCTCCCGTTCTTCAAGCTGATGAAAAAGAATGGCCCGTTCAAATGGACTCCGGAGGCCGAGGCGGTCTTCCAAGACTTCAAGAGGTATCTCACCAGCCCGTCTGTCACGGCCCTAGCTTTAGCTTTGCTTGTGGACTAGTCTTGGTTGTTGCATCATTTTTAAATTTTGTTTAAACTTGAAATGGGGATGTTCAAACCCTAGCACCAAATGAAATGCAACTAGGATAAAAAATTATATTATCAATGAACCCAAAATGCCCTTAAGAAAAGTTCATCATTTTTGAATTGGTCTAGAACCTCTGCCAAAAATGGTGCACACTTTTCTAGGTCATTTATGGATTTTTAATTAACTCATATTGTATTTGATTGGAGCTATTATTCCTATAAAATATTTGGTAGCTCCAAATATTCTGAAACTTACTGAGGGCCTCTAAAACAATTCAGTTACTGCCCGCAAATATTTTCAGGATTTATATAAATGATTTGGTTTATAAACTAAATCAAAATAGAGCAAATAAATAGAAAAACAGAAATAAGAGAGAGAGAGAGAGAGAGAGAGAGAGAGAGAGATAGAGAGAGGACTTACCTGGCATACTTGCAGCCCACCAGTGCGGCCCAGCACTGTAGCCAACCCAGCCCAACTCCTCCCCTATCTTCAACCTCGTGCTAGTAGGCACGAGGGCATGTGCCCGCGGCGTGCACGCACGCGCCCGACCACCTCCTCTCTGCCTGCTTGCCCGGGCGTCTCTGGAAGACGCCACACACCAGCCCCGTACCCCCTCACTCTCCCCCGTGCCTTCCCACTCCTCTGCTCTCTCTCCCGCCCAGACCCGGACACGTCAGAGAGTGCTGCCATGCACCGCCGCGGCCACAGTCACTCCCTCGCTCCCTCTCCATCCCAGGCATCTCCGCCTCGCCATCTTCGTACTCTCCACCGACCCACGCATCTCCGGAAGCACTTATTCGACCTCGCCACCGTCGTCTTCAACCGCGGGCATCCGAGATCGCCGCTGTCGCTCCGTCACCTCCATAGCCTCCCCCCAGCCGCTGACATGCTCATCGACTTCGCAGTGAGCCCCGCCATCATTCCCCTCTACTTCCCGTGTCGATTTATTCCTCTAGCTAGCTCCGTCGTCGCGGCCGAGAGGCTTGTTCCGCCAGCATGTCGTCGCCACGGCCACAGCCGCTGCCGCCAGCGTTTGAGCGCATGACTGTGCTCAGCGTGATCCCAGAAGGCCAACGCCACCGCCAGCTTCTTCCCGAGCTGACTGCAGCGTTACACTTGCTCGAGCCTGAGCTCCGGCAGCCGCCGCGAGCTCCATTCTGGTGAGCTCCAGCCAGCCCAGCCCCAGCTGCGGCCACCGTTGAATCGCCACCCGCCGACTCCGTAGATGCTCTCGGCCCAATCAGCTGTTGACCGTAGCGCATGTCCGGCTAACCTCCGCAACGTTTCTGGTCGTCGGTCAAACTCCGGCGTACCGACGTGGTCGCCTGATTAGTTATAGTCACTGCTTAGTTAACCTCTTAATGAATGACAAGTGGGCCCCGCCCTGCTAACAACTCTAGTTTAGGTTAATTAACCCTGTTAGTAAACTTAGTCAATGACACGCGGGCCCCACAGGTCAGGTTTGACCTGGGTAGCCCCGTTGACCTGCTGAAGTCAGCGTGAGGTCATGCTGATGTAGTAAATATTTTCTGGGATTTAAAATAAATTAGATATGATTTATTTACTTTAGAAAATATCCAAAACATCAAAAATTCATAGAAATTCAAACGTAACTCCAAATGAAATAAATTACATATGAAAAGTTATCAGAAAATTTCAATCAATCCATCTATACATTTTCATGCATGAGAAACCAACATATACCTACTGTACAAGTGAAAACATCATAATGGCATTTTAAGTGCTTAACATGGAGCTTGCATATGAACCTTTGGTTCATATGGACTTCATCTAAATCGTTGCTAGATGCATTAGGCCAAATCACAGCATATTGCCATGTCATGATCATGCATCATATTTTTGCATTGCATTGATTGTGTTCTTTCTCTGTTGCCGGTGTTTGTCCCCTCTCAGTAGACGCGGTTCCGACAATGAGATCGATTACACCGATGAAGAACTATACTATCTTCAGAAGTGCCAGGCAATTAGAACCCCCTTGTTCATTCCGATACAATCCCACTCTCTCGCTCCTGCTCTCTTTTGCTGCATTAGGACAACAGCGATTCAATTGTTACATGCTGCGGTAGTTGAACCCCTTTCCTCTGCATGACATGTCATTGCCACAGTAAATAGATGAAACCCACTAGCATGAGTAGGAGTTGTTTAAGCCCTGATGTGCCTACTCATTCATGCTTGTTTTTCATGCCTGCTATTGCTTAGAGTTGTGTCAGGTCTGATTCATCGGGGATGAATTGGAAAGTTGTGAACTTGTCCGACTGTTGAGAGCTAAGTGTGTGAACATGATTTGGTAAAGTTAGCGGTGAGAGGCCATGTAGGACTACATGGTGGGTTGTCTCATTGAAACCGTCCTTAGGAACCGAGTTCTGCTTTTGTGATCCATGAACACCTACAACCATACATTGGGTTCCGGTAACTCGACCCCTCTCGGCTTATTAATCAACCTGATCTCTGTCCAGGAGTTGCAACTAGTTTCTGGTGTTTGTAGGTAGTGCTAGTAGTCTACCAAGTGGAACCCGGTACAAGTGGGCTTGGGACAAACTAGGTGCAATGGCACCGTGTACCAAGCGTCGCCCGTTTGGTGGGCTTGGAAACCCTGCTCACATCATTTGGGGCCGTGAGGGACACCCCGGCCGGATATGCTTGCGGATGGAACCCGAATAGGCGATAAACCTGGACTAGAGACTTGCGTGGTTAATCAGGTCGTGGCCGACACCCTCGCCAGGCTTCCGCTTGAAGGGTGCCGAGATACATAACGTGTACTTGGCGGTAAGTGGCAAGAGCGTGTGTGAATAAGTACACCCCTGCAGGGTTAACATCATCTATTCGAATAGCCTCGTCCGTGGTAAAGGACTTCTGGGTTGCCTGTACAGTTCATAGACAAGTGAAAGTGGATACTCTAAAATGGGCAAGATAAGCATGAGCGCTATGGATGGCATTCTCGTAGGGAGACGGGAGCGGATCCATAGTGGTGTATTGATATGGTGAATATGTGGACTCGTGTGCGCCACCTAAAAGAGTTACCAGTCGTTGTAGTATAGGATAGCCACTGAGTCAAAGATGGCTTGCTGCAGTTAAAATCCACCACCCCTTTGTTCATACTGATGCATATGTAGAGTCTTGCTGGGTGCATTTGTACTAGCCTTTTTTTTCAAATGTCTCTACTCAGACATGTTTATGCTTCCGCATGTGCATGTTGCTTGTATGACTTGAATGTTGTGTCGTCAGACCCATGTTTGTAATATCTAGCTCTTCGGAGCCTAATGAGTAAATACTTTGAGTCATAGAGTTATGTTGTGATGCCATGGTGTATTTGCACATATCGAGCATATTGTGTGTATGTTATTGAAATGCTTGGTATGTGTGGGATCCGACAACCTAGTTGTTTATTCTTCGTAATCTCTCTTATGGGGAAATGTCTCCTAGTGCTTCCACTGAGCCATGGTAGCTTGCTACTACTCCAGAACACTTAGGCTGGCTGGCATGTGTCCTTCGTTCACGTATACATCCCTTAGGAAATGTCACGTGGTGTCTACCGGAGTCTGTTAGCCTGCTACAGCCTGGATTCTCCGGAATCCTGTTAGCCCAGCAGCCCGGATTCACTTTCGATGACCGACACGTTCGTTCTTTGGGTCATGTATACATGTCCTCGTAAGTTAGTGCCACTTTGGTTTTATGACTAGTCATGTCGGCCCGAGTTCTACATCATATGGATGCTAGCGACACTATCATATCACGTGAGCAAAAAGGCATAAGCGGTCCGGGCCAGGCAAGGTGGCACCCATGGGAATACCGTGCGTGAGGCCGCAAAGTGATATGATGTGTTACATGCTAGATCGGTGTGACTTAGGATCGGGGTCCTGACAGCTTTGGTATCAGAGCCTGACTGCCTATAGGATTACCAAGCCAAACTGGTCGCAGTCGTGTCCAGAAATGCTTTAGTTATATAAGGGAATTGATTGTGGAATGGAACGTAAGGCTCATTTTACTCCTTATACCTTATGTCCTTCTGATCCGAGTCATCCTATCTTTCCTACGGGGTTAAGGAAACTAGGCTCTCTATTCTTTCTATCAGGTTCACGTGTTACTAATCCGTAGACTCTTATAGGATTGTTGGTTCCAAGCCTCAGTTCAGTTTCTACTACTTCAGTATGTTAACAGTTGATCTCGGAACCTTGATATTGTGATGTTGAGTGGTTATGCCTCCATTTTTGTAGGATGACTTAAATCTTTTAGAGCATTTACATCCGTTATGCTGTCTGAGTCATCCCAGGTTTCTAAATAGTCTGATACATTTGCAAATCCCTTCTTTCCATTCTCGATGTACCTTTGGGCCAGATTAACCACACTAATCGCCGAGTTGAGGTACGTTCATTTGCAAATCCCTTCTTTCCATTCTCGATGTACCTTTGGGCCAGATTAACCACACTAATCGCCGAGTTGAGGTACTCCGTTGCCTCAACATATATGTTGAAGCCATTATTATGACTCTAGGCGTCTTAGAGAACCACTTAGTAATCTAGCAATGTTCTGTATCCCCAGTGTGATGATTCTGGCCATTATTCTCGAAAGTATCCCATGATGCCATTTAGTTATTAGGCATTCCATTCCTCGGTTCTTGAACCCAATATTCACTCTACTTACTTCATGTTGGCAGTGTTTGCTCGTTCCTTTAGGATATTAGTAACCTTTGTGATAGTCTTTGAGGTATCTGGTATATCATTCTTACAATACCATGAACCATTATGGCAGAAGATCTTTGAACCAATGATGACAACAAGAGTGCTCTTGATGAGTTCTCCATTCAAAAATTGTGAATCTGCCAGTTGTACCTTTCTGCATAGGTTATCCAGAAGAAATATGTCGAACTCGTTCGACATGCTAATCTATGCACCCACAACTCCAAAAATCGTATTTTTCTTTGAGTTGTCCATCTTTAGTTGTTTTCTGACCTTCGTCTATCAATTGATAGTCAAGAGTAGGCATGCATTCGTTCATCGATGCCTATTATTCTTGTGTTCCGTCAAGCCATTCTATCTCAGAATGACTAGGAGAAACAAACTCCAGTACCTTATCCATCTCCAGGATTGGGTCAAAGCAGTTGTAATCCGCAAATCAAATGCCAACCTAGCTTTTGATTCTGTTCTACCCTGAAGTATTACCGTCTTATGTCAAGAATGTCAGGAGAATTGCACCACCTCTTATGAATTCTTAACGCAGTGATACTTCTTGCCATCATTGTTCATTCCTCGGTTCCCGTGTTATTTTAACCGGAATGCCGACAAGTGAATCGTGATGTGTGAAATCAATACCCCTAGCAACTATGTTGCTTGGTACTTAATGGACAATACTCTCATTATTAGCGTGCCGGTTATTGAATCATCATTCTAAGATTGACCGTGTTACCTAGTCCATTTTCCCTGGTACACTCTTCGATCAATGAGTTTGGATTATGTTTATTCCTTGCTCTTTCGATCATATCCTCTTTCCCTGAAAAGCAAGATTATTCCCGAGCTAAGTAACATATCGGTGGCTCGTAATTTTTCGGCTATCTTCTAGGAAGTATTACCAGATTAATCCCTGGCCATTATGTTGAGTTCGTGATCAAGTTGGTTTCTTGTAAACCACCCCTTCTCCAAGAATCCGTGTTGGATATCCCTGAGCTAGTTGGTTAAGCTAAACAACAACTTGGAGAGTTGGAAGATAAAAGCTTTATCTGACTTAGTTCATTCCAAAGAGATATCTCTTTGTATATGTGTGTTGAAGAAAGATGATATCTTCATCAATTGATCTACGTGACCAATTGCTGGATCTACTGTCTTGTCCAAACGTTGATTTGAGTGTGGGCTATCGTCAAATCAACTCAGAACCAACGATATTCGTAATGTTGTCTTACTCGTGGTTGACCCCTCGAGCATGCACCATTATATCCTTGGGTCTGCCCAGTGCTATCACCATGTTCACATAATTGTGGAATTCCAGTTATATGGAAATTCCAATGACTTGTTGTTGAGCCCATCAACAACATTTTATCTCGTCCATGATTCATGTTGAACATTAAATAGTGTTGGAAACTTTTTAAGCATTGCCTTCTTGTTCCATTCATGAGGTATATGTTTGGATGAAAGAAGTGACTTCCTCTAGTTCATGTGCATTTGAAGCAAGTTTCCGCCGTGAATTCGAGAAAGTTTGTTTTGCTCCTGCTGGAATCATCCCAAGTAAGTCAAGCATGTGCAAAGTATTTTGTGGTTTGATAGACTGATCATCTCCATTCCATATGTATTCCCTAGCACATCAATCCACTGACAGATTTGTTCAACAAAGAGAAGTCTATGCTTGGGATCTAATCCATGGACTTGCGTAAGGACTTCGTTATCCTCAATGAAGGTTCCCAACCAAAACTCAGTAGTGTTTCGTTGTAAGACTACTATGTGGTCATGCCTCTCTGGGACAGCGTGTTCACATGTGTGTAGCAGTACCAGCTCATGTTTTGGAGCTTGCTACCATAGTTCATCTCCCGAGAATCTCGCAACATCATCTTGTCGATTTGTGTTGCAACCTTTACTTTTCGGACATGTTGTCTGGAATATCCTATTACCAACCAGATCTGAATCTCAGGCAGATATGATGGTTGGAACATTCCCAACATTTGCAGCTTGTCCCCAACTAGCACCGCCATTGTGCCAATTTCCCATGGGCCGCCCTTCTCAGCATTTGCTGTTCTGGATCATCTTCAAAAGTGGTCCTACCATGTGTCCCATCCATTTCCGATGATAAGCAAAAATCATCCATTGCGTTGTCTTCAACAAGGTAGTTGTTGGTGTGGAACGACACCTATGGGATCACAAGAATCCCTACTACGGTTGCCGGGGCGCGGGGTTGCGAGAAGAGAAGGGCTAGTAGACAACACAAGGATCATTTACCCAGGTTCGGGCCGCGAGGATGCGTAAAACCCTAGTCCTGCTTTGGTGGGTGTATTTCAGAGAGTTCTTGAGCTCTCGAACTAGCTGTGGTCAGTGCGTGGTTCAAAAGAGTCGAATCCTTCTTCAGTATGCCGTGGGCCTCCTTTTATAGTCGGAAGGGGCTGCCATAGTGGCACATAGGAGATTGAAAGGCGTACAGTGCCCTGAGCTTATCGCTCGTATTACAGGACAAGACGCATTTAATGCGTAGCTTAGGTGTCCCCTTGCTTTATTGGGGACGGGGGCGAGGCCCGTCCCGTCCGTCGCCGCTCCTCCTCGCTTTGACACGCGCCCTGGCCAGTGAGGCGCGTGGTGCCATGTAGGCAGGCAGGCAGCTGAGGTGGCGCAGTGGCGGAGCCTTCACGAAGATCTGCATGCCGCCACGCAGGCGCTCGATGAGTTGGCCTGGGAGCTGCATGTTGCCACGCAGGTGCCCGCCCAGCTGGTTGGGCTGGCAGCTGCATGTGAACAGCGGTGGAAGCTTGGTTGGCGTGGGCCTGGCAGTGACCCTGCTGGCGTCCTTGGTGAGGGCCTTGCCGGGTGGCCCGGCAAGGGTCTTGCCGTGTGGCCCAACAAGAGTCTTGCCGTGGCGCGCTGTTGTCCCCGGCAAGGGCCTTGCCGGGGGTCTGGTGGCCTTCTTCGGCAGGGATCTTGCCGAGGATCGTCGTCTTCTAATCCTCATCTGATCTTGAATATGTCTTCACAAAGATCTGCATGCCACCACGGAGGTGCCTCCCAAGCCCTGGCCCAACGTGATGTTGGAGACCGTGGGCTCAAGGGTGGCCCGCTCTATTGGTGTGGGGCTGCTGAGGCTGCCCAGGCAAGGGTCTTGCCAGGGGAACCTGCTTCTTCCCTCTGCTCTCTGTGGTCTTGGCTTGGCGTTTCTCTTATTATCTTGGGCTTTGGTCTTACCTTGCCTCACCTCCCCTGTTCTGCTTGGCATGACCGTAGGCGCGGCTCCGACTGCCCGTGCACAGGTATAGGGGTACAAAAACGCACCCTTCTTTTTGTACACCGACTGGAGCTCCCGGGCCTGGGCCACACATAAGCGCGACACGTTGTTGGGCCAGGCCCAAAATGGTGCGCGGGCAGGCAGGGCGGTTTTTACCCGGTAAAACTTTCCGCGCATTGCACTTCCCACGACCCGCCTGCACGGCGCGGCGTGGAGGGGTGTGTGTGACGTGGGCGGCATGCGTGGGGCAATTTCCACACGCATGCATCACATCACAGTAAAGAGGCGGCTCGCGCCTTCCCCGTAAAAAGAGGGAGGCATGGAGGCGCGGCTCATTTACTGAGCGGGGCCAGGGCGCGGTCTTCAAGGCGTCCACTCCCCATGATCATGAGGTTGGGAGAGGTCGCTTCGCCCGTCCCCTCGTTTCTGCACGTCCGCCACGCGTCCTCCATGCACCTGGGGTGGCAAGCGGTGGAGGCGGGAAACCGGCTCGTCGCTGGTTGGGGCAGCGGGTCGGTCCTGATTCCTCGTGCCTTTGGTGGCTGGATTGGCCGAGCAGGGCAGCTGAGCCCCGTCCCCGCCTCCTTATAAAGAGGAGGAAGGGGGGAATGGTGTCCCGCACTCTTCCGTCATCTATCTCCTCTCGCTTCTGCTTCTTCCTTTCAATCGCCATGGAGAAGGGGAATCCTGCTCCCTCGACGGTGGCGGCGAGGGTCGCCACCCGACAGCGCGTCCCTCCTCCTCCTCCTGAGACCGCGGTGGTGGAACCGGCCATGAGGGAAGGGGAGAAGCGAGGTCGTGGGCGAGGCCGGGCAGAGGTCGTAGTGCTCGGGGAAGAGGAGGACGGGGCAGCGCGCCGGCTTCGCCCCCACCAATGATGCCTTTTCCAATAGAAGGCCATGTCGGAGACTAGCCCCATGAGTTGTACATCATGCTGCGCCGGCCTCCGCGCCTCCGTCTTCGTCTTTCCGCCCCGTTCGCTCGGGAGATGGAGCGTGACCCGCCCCAGTCCCTCAGATTGCACATGTGGGGTTGTGGGAATGGGGGCACGTGGGTCGACGTCGACTTCCTGGCTCCTCGGGTCATGTACCTCCGTCGTGGGTGGAAGACGTTTGCTCGCATCAACAGCCTGACGGCGGGGCTCGTCCTCTACTTCAAATTAATGGAGGATGGCCTGCTCTCCGTCAAGGTATATGGCGACTTCGGGACTCGCCTGAAGTGCTGCGTGGAGAGCTCCTCCGATGGAGATTCCGATGATGGAAGCTCTACCTTGAGCGAAAGTGATGAGGAGGACAGCGGGGCAGACGGCAGGGACGAGTCCAACTAGGCGTCGGATGCCCCACGTCTGGGCGGGTGCGGCAGCAGCAACTTCTGCACCTGGCCGCTCCTCCGACAGAGTTTTGCCGGGGTGGGGCCAGCTCCTTGAACTTCTCGGGGCCGTCTCCTTGGGCGGCTGGCGTCGGGAGGCTGCGGAAGAGGAAGAGGGCGGGCGGCAAGGCCGTCAACTCGGAGTACGCGGGCACGGATGCCTTCGTCGTGTACTGTCGGTCCTGCCGCCTCGTCTTCCAGCTCCTTTCCCGGCACTGTCATCACCGGCCCGCCCCTGGGCGGTCACCGAGGTGTTCTCTTGGTGCTTTCTGCCACTATAGCTCGCCTAGGCGCCCCTTTTGCCCTCTCGCCTCCTTGACCTGCCTCCTGAGGAGAGGGACAAGAAAGGGATAACAGGCATCTTATCCTTCTTCTTTAGTTTGTAAGCCCGCGGGCCTTTGTTAAATTTAGAACTTGTAATCCCCTTGCTCATGTTTTTCATTTCGTACGAACTGTACCTGTATGGGATGTTTTTAATGAAAAAGGGATGCTTGCCGGGTTTTTCGTTCATGGTTAAATCCCGCGACAAGGAGCGAATCCTTGTTATTGTTTAAGATAAACGGTTTTTGCCCGGCAACAGGCCTTGCCGTCCCCCCACTCCACTCGACCGTTCTCGCGCTCTTGGCGGAGGCAGGGATGAAGTGGGCTTTAGGCTCCTTGTTCTACCTCCTTGCACTTGTGGCTACAACCAAATCCGGACCCAGGAAATAATCCTTAGGTATAGGAAAAGGGGGAGCACGGCAGCCTAGTGATAAAAACGAGGTTTCACATGCCCCAGTCCTATTCTGAAATGCATGACAGAGGATAAAAGACTTATCTGGATCTGCAGCCCCCGGCAATCTCATCTTGCCGTGGTTGGATCCTTGTGCTTGCAGCCCCCGACAACTCTGGTTTGTCGGGGTCGGGACGCCGGTCCGTTTTCTTTCTTCCAAGTAGCTCGGCAGAAGTGCTCATGTGCCCTGCGAACCAAAGGAGGACAGAAGAGAAACAGATAGGCGCGCACTCGACCTCTAAGCTAGGGGTTAGTCGCTGCTGAGCACTATCAACCCTAACCAAGGAAGAGACTCGACCTAGCATGCATTATATGACTTAGGGTGCCAACGTTTCATTTATTTATGCTCAGGGTCTGCGCCTGGCTTTGTACGAAGGGTTACATGCCTTGCCGGCAAAGCTTGTACAAAAGGTGGCTTGCCGGGAGGTCTGGCAAGCCGCACCTTATGGGTAAAACTTGCAAAGATGCTCGATGTTCCAGGAGTTGCTCACTGGGACGGCATCTTCGGTCTCCAGGCGAACTGCGCCGGGCATGCTGACTCGTTTTACCCGATAATGGCCTTCCCACTTCGGCGCCAACTTGTTGGCATTCTTGGCCGACTGAACGCACCGAAGAACAAGGCCGACTTCCTCAAAGCTCCGGGCATGAACCTTGCGGCTATGGTAGCGGCGCAAGGCTTGCTGGTAGTGCGCTGCTCTCACAGCCGCCCGAAGACGATCTTCCTCAAGAAGCGTCGCGTCATCTTGGCACAACAACTCTTGCTCAAGCTCATCATAAGCGAGAACTCGAGGTGACCTGTATATGAGTTCCATGGGGAGAACTGCTTCTGCCTCGTAGACCAGGGCAAAAGGTGTCTAGCTGCTGGCTCAATTTGGCGTCATCCTGATCGACCAAAGAACTGCCGACAATTCATCAATCCAGCGCCTTCCGCTCTTGCGCAGCTTGTCAAAAGTCTTTGTCCTTAGGCCTCGCAACACATCAGCATTCGCCCTCTCCGCTTGGCCGTTGCTCCGTGGGTGTGCCACGGAAGCAAAACCGACCTTGCTGCCGAGGTCTTGAATGTATAGCATGCAGGTGTGGCTCGCGAACTGCGTGCCGTTGTTGGTGATGACTCTATTTGGCACACCAAAATGGCAGACCAGTCCTTTGAAAAACTTGACAGCTGACTGAGCATTCACTTTTCTCACTGCTTCCACCTCCGGCTACTTTGTGAACTTGTCGATTGCAACGTACAAGTACTCAAAGCGCGCGACAGCACGGGGGAAAGGGCCCAGTATGTCGAGCCCCCAGACCGAGAATGGCCAGGAGAGAGGGATTGTTTGAAGGGCTTGGGCTGGTTGATGAAGCTTCTTTGAATGGAACTGACACGCTTCACACTTGGTTACTAGTGTTGTCGCATCCTGAAGGGCGGTGGGCTAGAAAAAACCTTGTCGGAATGTGTTCCCGGCAAGGGCCCTTGACCCTATGTGGGAGCTACATATGCCTCCATGTATCTCCGCCAACAGCTCCAGTCCTTCCTCCTGGGGGATGCAATTCAATTTCACGCCGTTCGGCCTTCTCCTGTACAAGACGTCATCGACGAACTGGTACAGGGCGGACCGACGCACTACTTTCTCCGCTTCTTCCTGCTCATCAGGAAGCTCCCCTGTTTGGAGGAATCGGACGGTATGCTTCACCCATGCCGGAGCCCGGGGCTCGACGACAAGGACCAAAGGCATTTCTTCCACTGTGGGAGCGGCTGTCTCTACGGCTAGGGTTTGACGCCCTGCCGGAGGTAGCTGCTCTTGGGCAGGCTCAGCGTCCGCGGCGGCATCCTTGCCGGTAGCCCCAGAGGGCTCGGTAGGGAAGCCTTGCCGGGACCCGACTTCCTTTGCTTGTTCTGCCCCGTTGATGGTTTGACGGATGGTTGAGTTAGCCGGAGAAAAAAGGTACCCGGTTCCACAGGTAGTTTGAATGCGGCACGCTTTGACATGTAATCGGCAGTGTCGTTCTCCATTCGGGGGACGTGCTCCGCTTGGATACCTTCAAAGCGCTCCTCCAGCTTCCTCACTTCATCTACGTAGGCTTCCATCAATGGGCTTTGGTAATCCTTGTTGACCTGCCTGACAACAAGCTGCGAGTCACCCCTCACGATGAGCTTCTTGACCCCGAGGTCCGCCGCGATCCTGAGACCGGCAAGCAATCCCTCGTACTCAGCAGTGTTGTTGGCGGACATCTCTCGAGGGAAAGTGCATCTGGATCACGTACTTGAGGTGCTCCCCGGTAGGTGCGACGAGTAGCACACTGACACCGGCGCCTTGCACTGAGAAAGCCCAATCAAAGTACATGATCCAGTCGCGATCTTCCTCCTTTCCGGGGAGAGTGGTCTCCTAGATTTGTTTGTCAGGCGTTGAGGTCCATTCTGCAATGAACTCCGCCAAGACTCTGCTCTGAATGGTCGAGGTAATTTCAAACTTCAAACCGGAACTTGACAAATGCAAGGCCCATTCCACAATCCTCCCGGTTGCATCCCGGTTATGGAATATCCGTTGCAAAGAGAGGCGGGTGACGACAGTGATCTCGTGGGCTTGGAAGTAATGATGCAGCTTCCTCGAGGCCATAAGGGGGCCGAAGAGAATTTTTTTCACACCGGAGTACCTCGATCTAGATCCCTGCAAGAGGGAGCTGACAAAGTAAACCGGGTGTTGCATCATCTTCTTCTTCTGCACCACCTCACTTGACTGCGCGGGCACTGCCTCGGTGGCCTCAGACTCTGCCGGGGGCCTCGCCTTGCCGGCACCAGGCCCTGCCGGGGGAATCTTGGGCTTGCCATCCGCTGGTTCTGCCGCCGTCACTGCCTCCTCGTTGACCTCCCTCTGTGCCACTAGCGCGGCGCTGACCACTTGATTCGTCGCCGCCAGATACAGCAGCAACGGCTCTTGTGGTTTAGGCGCAACCAGTATTGGCATGGAGGAAAGGTATTTCTTCAGATCCTGCAATGCTGCCTCGGCTTCTGGGGTCCATTCCATTGGGCCTGCCTTCTTCAAGATTTTGAAGAAAGGAAGGGCGCGCTCGGCGGACTTGGAGATGAATCGGCTCATGGCGGCAACGCAGCCGGTGAGCCAACGCACATCCTTGATCCGCTTGGGCGCCTCAATCTGCTCAATAGCCTTGATTTTTTCTGGGTTTGCCTTGATTCCGCGCTGCGACACAAAGAACCCGAGAAGCTTCCGGATGGAACGCCGAAGACACACTTCTCAGGGTTCAGCTTGAGGTTGATCTTGCGCAGTTTGGCAAATGTCTCTTCCATATCTTGCACAAGAGTTGGCCCGTCCTTGGTTTTAACAACTATGTCATCCATGTAGGCCTCCATATTTCTATGGAGCTGAGGTTCAAAACCAATTTGGACTGCTCTTGCAAATGTTGAGCCAGCGCTCTTCAACCCGAAAGGCATCCGTAAAAAGCAATACGTACCACATGTGGTGATGAACGCTGTCTTTTCTTCATTCTCTTTTGTCATGAAGATCTGGTGGTAGCCCGAGTAGGCGTCGAGGAATGACATCAGATCACACCCGGCCGTGGAGTCAACAATCTGGTCGATGCGTGGCAACGGGAAGGGGTCCTTAGGACAAGCCTTATTGATATCTGTGTAATCAATACACATCCTCCACTTCCCATTCGCCTTGCACACCACTACTGGATTGGCCAACCACGTCGGGTGAGGCACTCCCCTCACCAAACTTGCCGCTTCCAACTTCCTGATCTCCTCCGTGATGAACTCCTGCCTCTCCAGAGCCTTCTTTACGACCTTCATTGACGGGCCAGACAGATGGGGTGTCACAGCCCAGATCAGCCCTAGAGCTTGCTTGTAACTAGTGGCATTGCATCCATGCATCATGTTTAATTCTCATGAAATTTGAAATAGGGATTGCCTAAACCCTAGCACTAAAGGAATTCAAATAGGTTCAACTTTAAAATATTTTCAAAGAACCCAAATTGGTTTGCAAAAATGTTCATGATTAATGGAAAAGGGTAAAAACCATATCCGGAGATGATGGATATTTTTCCAAGACATTTTGGATTTTAAATAAACCATATTGTATTTGAATTGGGGCATTTAAATACTGTTAATATTTTTAAATGCTCCAACAATTCTGAAAAATAGTTAAGGGCCTCTGTAATAATTCAGTTAATGCCCACAATTTTTTTTCAGGATTTATTTAAATGATTTGGTGCTAAACTAAATCAAAACAAACTACAAAAAATAGAAAACAGGAGTAAAATAGAAATAAGCAGAGAGAGAGAAGCCCGGCTCACAGCACAGCCGCCCACCTCTCTCCCCCTCCCTCACCGGCCCGGCTCCTCCAGTGGCCCGGCCCAGCCCACCACCGCCTCCTTCCCTCGTCGCCTTCCTCCTCTGCCGGGAGGATGGCGCGTGGCCGCCCAGCCTGACGGCCACCGACGGCCCCCCCCCGCTGGCCGCCCCCCCCCCCCCCCGACGCTCGGGACGTCTCCCGCGCCGCCCCGCACCCCTTGGAACCCCCCGTTCACTCTTCCGTGCTTTCCCCTCCCCCGCTCTCTCTCCCTCGCACCGAAGCGCCACCGCCGCCGCTCGTTGTTGGCACGACCACCGTCGTCCCCTCGTCCCATGACCATGTGCAGCAGCTCCGAAATCGAGCACCCCATCCCCACGCTGAAGGAAATGAGCTGGAGGGCTCTGCTTCGTCGCCATCGACCCGTCTTCAACCTCGGGACACGGAGATCGTCATCGCCCGTTCCGTCGCCCGTTGAGCCGTCCCGGCCTTTGAGCCTCCCTACGACATCGCCGTGAGCACCTCGTCGTTTCCCTCTCCTCTCCTCCTCCCTTGCGTGCCGTAGCCGCACTAACCACCGGACCGAGAGCCATCGCCGCCAGTAGTTCCTCACCGCTGCGTGGCTGTGGGCCACTGCAGCGGCGCTGGCCACCGTCAAGTGCTCAGAGGTCGTAGCACCCTCCTTGCCTCTGCCGTGCTCCCTAACCCCAAACCAGTTCACTAACGCTGGCGCTGGCCATGAGCTCCACTCAGCGAGCCGGCCCCCAGCCTCCTACCCACTCAGATCTTGCGAGAGCCGGGCTACGCCCGGTGCTCTCGGACGCCGTGTGGTTGGCCGTGGCGCGACTCGCCGCATCCAGAGGTCGCCGGTGGCGAGACCCGTCGCTGAGCCCTGCCACGTGGGCCCGGCGTCGGTGATTAGCTTAGTGCTAATCACCGCCTTTTAACCTCTCGACAGCGGTGGGCCCCACCGCCACTAATCTAGTTAGATTAGAAATAAACCCCCTGTTAACTAACTGAGACACTGACGTGTAGCCCCCACACGTCAGGTTTGACCGGTCAACCACGGTTGACTCGCTGACGTCATGCCTGCGTAATCTTGGACGCAATTATTTGATTTTACGGATTTAATTTAATTCAGGAAATTTCAGAAAATACCCCAAACTTCAAATATTCATAACTTTTAATCTGTAACTCCAAATTAAATAATTTATATATGAAAAATGATTAGAAAAATATGAAGAATCTGTTTATGGCACTTTCATGCATGATTAAACAAGTTAACCTCACTGAATAGGATGAATCATGATTAGGGCAATTTATGAAATAACATTTGGAGTTGGAATTTGTTCTTGTTTGAATTCTACTTCAATTAACTTTGGCTAGACATTGCATTAGGTGAATTTAGTACCTTAACATGACATGTCATTCATGTGAATGTGCATTGCATTGATTGTGTTCTCTCTTGTTGCCGTAATTGTTCCCTCTCGGTGAGCGGCGTCGAAGCGATTATTCGATGACACCGATGAAGAACTATATTATCTTGAAGTGCCGGGCAAGCAAAACCCCTTGTTCATTCCGATATAATCCCACTCTCTCGCTCCTGCTCTATTTTATTGCATTAGGACAACAACGACTCATGTGTTACTTGCTGCGGTAGCTGAACCCCTTTATCCTCTGCATGACTGTCATTCCACAAGAATTAGATGAAACCCACTAGCATGAGTAGGAGTTGTTTGAGCCATGTTGTGCCTACTCATTCATGCTTGTTGTCATGCACCGCTCTTTGCTTAGAGTTGAGTCAGGTCCGATTAATCGGGAATGAATTGGAGCGGTTGTGTGAACATGTCCTCACTGTGTGTGAGCTAAGTGTGTGAACACGATTTGGTAAAGGTAGCGGTGAGAGGCCATGTAGGAGTACATGGTGGGTTGTCTCATTGCAGCCGTCCTCAGGAACTGAGTTCTGTGTTTGTGATCCATGAAACAGCTACTACCACGCATTGGGCCCGAAACCAATGGACCCTCTCGGCTTCTTAACCATCCTTGTCCTCAGTCCGGGAGTTGCAAGTAGTTTCTGGTGTTTGTAGTATCTTTGGGGGCTGCATAACGCTGCCCGTAGGGGTGGGTTGTGTTGCGGTAGGCACCGTGGCCCGGTGTACCGATTCGCCCGTTTGGTGTCTCGGGAACCCTGCACACATCGTTCGGGGCTGTATGGGAAACCTCGGCCGGACTCCCTGCAGATGGAACCCGAATAGGCGATAAACCTGGACTAGGGACTCGTGTGTTTAGGTAGGCTGTGGCCGACACCCACGTTGGGCTTCCGCTTGAAGGTTGCCGGTACATGTCGTAAACGGCGGTAAGTGGTGAGAGCGTGTGTGAAGAAGTACACCCTGCAGGGTTAATATGATCTATTCGAATAGCCGTGTCCACGGAGAAGGACTTCGGGTTGCCTATATCGGTTCATAGACAAGTGAAAGTGGATACTCTAAAATGCGCAAGATAAGCGTGAGTGCTATGGATGGCGTTCTCGTGGGAAGGCGGAGGCGGGTCCATAGTGGTGTATTGATATGGTGAATATGTGGACTCGTGTGCATACCTCGAAAGAGTTACTTGCGATCGTAGTTCAGGATAGCCACCGAGTCAAAGCTGGCTTGCTGCGGTCAAACTCCACCACCCCTTTTGATAATGATGCATATGTAGCTAGTTACGATGTAAGTCTTCTTGAGTACATTTGTACTCACGTTTGCTTATTTTATGTTTTGCAGAGAGACTTGGTCTCGCTAGTAGTTCCGCTTGGACTTGATGGTTAGCTTGTTACCTCAGCCACGATCTTGTGCCCTCGGCAGATCTGGTAGATAGTCGGGCTTCTCAGCCTTCTTTATTTATAGTTATGCGTACTTTCGGACATGTTTAGCTTCCGCTTGTGCTTTGACTTGTATGTTTAGAGTGTTGGGTCATGAGACCCATGTTTGTAATATCTCGCTCCTCGGAGCCTATTGAATAAATATTTGAGTCGTAGAGTTATGTTGTGATGCCATGTTGTATCTACACATATTGAGCATATTGTGTGTATGTTTGAAATGCTTGGTATGTGTGGGATCCGACAAACTAGTTGTTTATCCTTGGCAGCCTCTCTTATGGGGAAATGTAGTCTCGTGCTTACGGCGATAGTAGTCCGCTATGCCCGGTTCACCGGAGTCCTGCTAGCCCAAAGACTACTGCTTGGACACTTGACTGGCGGCATGTGTTTCGCCGTTCCTATGTCTGTTCCCTTCGGGAAATGTCACGCGGTGTTATTCGAGTCTTGCCTAGCACCTTGCTACAGCCCGGGATACCAGAGTCCAGTTAGCCAAGTGCTACAGCCCGAATTTATACGTTGATGACCGACATGCTCGATGTGATTCATGTATGCCTGTCCCCATGGGTTAGCGCCGCTTTGGGTTCACGACTAGCCATGTCGGCCCGGGTTCTTTGTCATATGGATGCTAGCGACACTATCATATACATGAGCCAAAAGGCTAAACGGTCCCGGCCATGGTAAGGGGACACCCGTGGGAATACCGTGCGTGAGGCCGCAAAGTGATATGATGTGTTACATGCTAGATCGGTGTGACTTAGGATCGGGTCCCGACAGCGTTGGTATCGAGCTTTGTTGCTCAGAGGATTACCAAGCCAAACTGGTGAAGTTGTGTCTAGAAATGCTTTAGCTATGTAAGGGAATTGATTGTGGAAGGAACGTAAGGATCTTTTTACTCCTTATACCTCATGGCCTTCGATCTGAGTCATCCTCTTCTCTTCTACGGGGTTTAAGAATTAGGCTTCTCATCTATCTATCAGGATGACGTGTTATTAATCCATAGACCTTTGAGATTGTTGGTTTTAAGCCCCAGTTCAGTTCCTACTATTTCTATATGATAACTGTTGATCTCGGAACCTTGATATTGTGATGTTGAGTGGTTATGCCACCATTTTTGCAGGATGTCTCAAATCATTTTGAGCATTTACAGTCGTTATCTTTGTCCGAGTCATCCTGTGTCTCTAAATAGTCCGATGCATTTGCAAATCCTTTCCTTCCGTTCGATGTCCTTTTGGTCGAATAAGCACACTAATCGGTAAGTTGAGGTACTTCGCCGTTGCCTCGGCATAGATGTTGGAACTATTATTGTGACCCTAGTTGTTTAGGAAGTCACCTAGCAATTTAGCAATGCTTTTGTATCCCCAGTGTGATGATTCTGGCCATTATTCTTGAAAGCATCCCGCGATGCAATTTAGTTAGTAGGTATTCTAATCAGGGGTTCTTGAACCCGAGATTCACCTTACTTCATGATGATAGTGTTTGCTAGTTCCTTTGGGATATTAGTAACTTTGTGATAGTCCTCGAGGTCCGTGGTATTTCCTTCTTTCAAATACTACGAACCGCTTATGGCAGAAGTTCCTTGTTGAACCAAAACATCACAATAAGAGTGCTCTTGAGGAGTTCTCCATACATAATTGAGAATCTGCCAATTCTACTTTTATGCAGGGGTTATCCGGGAGAAATGTTGAGCCTTGCTCGACATACTAATCCATGCCTCCACAACTTGAAAAATTATATGTTCCTTTGAGTTGCTCTCTTTAGTTGTATCCCGACCATCCTCTATCAGTTGATAACCAAGAGTATGTGTGCCTTCGTTTATCGATGTCTATTATCCTTGTGGTCCGTCAAGCCATTACATTGCTCGGAATGACTAGGAGAAACAAACTCCAGTACCTCATCCATTTCTAGGATTGGGTCAAAGTAGTTGTATCCCGCCGATCAAAATGTCAATCCAGCTTGAATTCTGCTCCACCTTGGAGTGTTACCATCTTTATGTCAGGAATATCATGATAATTGCACCTTCTCTTATGAATTCTTGTCGTAGTGATACTTCTCACCATCATTGTTCATTCCTCGGTCCCGTGTTGATGCAACCGGAATGCTGACAAGTGAATTGTGATGTGTGAAATCGATACTCCTAGCAACCTCGTTGTTTGGTAGTTAATGGACAATATTTTCATTCTTAGCGTGTTGGTTATTAAATCATCATACTAAGATTGATCGTGCTACCTAGTCCTTAATTACGGTGCACCCTTGATCAATGAGTTAGGATTATTCAATCCCTTGCTTATTTGATCATATCATCTTGCCCTGAAAAGCAAGGTTGTTCTCGAGCTTAGTAACATATCGGTGGTTTATGATTTTCCGAATATCTTCTCGGAAGTATTACCAGGTTGTCCCCTGACTGTTATGTTGAGCTCGTGATCAAGTTGGTTTCCTGTGAACCATCATTTCTCCAAGAATCTGTGTTGGATATCCCTGAGCTAGTTGGTTAAGCTAGACAACAACTTGGAGAGTTGGAACATAAAAGCTTGCCTGACTTAGTTCGTTCCAAAGGGATATTCTTGTGTAGTGTGTGTTGAAGAAAGATGATATCTTCATCGATTGGTCTCTGTGATCGATTCTTTGGACCTATTGTCTTATCAATCCTTTGACTTGAGTATGGGCTATTATTAAGTCAAATCAGAACCAACGATGTCCGTAATGTTGTCTTACTCGTGGTTGATCCCTCGAGCATACCCCATTACATCCTTTGGTCTGACCAATGCTATCACCGTGTTCACATGATGGTGGGTGTCCAGTGATATGGAAATTCCAATGAGTTGCTGTTGAGCCCATCAGTAGCATTTTGTCTCCCCCCATGAGTCATGTTGAACATCAATCTAGTGTTGGAAACTTTATAAGCAATGTCTTCGTGTTTCGTTCATGAAGCGTATGTTTGGATGGAAGTAGTGACTTCCTCGAATTCATGTGCTTTAGGTGTAAGTTGCCGCCATGAATTTGAGAAAGGTTTGTTTTGTTTCCTTCATAATCATTCCAAGTCAGTCATGCACGTGCGAAGTATTCTATGGTGCGATGGTGATCATCCTCATTCCATATGCAATTCCTAGCACTCCAAGCCACCGATTTATTTGTTCCGGAGAAGAAGTTCCTTCCTAAGAGCTAATCCGGACTTATGTAAGGACTTCGATATCCTCGATGATGGTTCCCAACAAGAACTTCGGTAGTGTTTTGTTATAAGACTACTACGTGGTCATACTTGTCTTGGACAACATGTTCACATGTTAGTAGCGAGAACCCGCTCATGTTTTGGAGCTTGCTATCGTAGTTCATTCGAGAATCTACGCAACATGTTCTCGTCGATTTGTGTTGCAAACTTTCATTTTTTCTTCTAGACTCGATGAGTGCGGAATATCCTAACACCAATCGGATCTGAATCTCAGGCAGATATGATGGTTGGAACCTTCCCAACAATTGCATTTTGTTCCCAGCTTGCATCCCATCGTGCCAATTTTTCCATGGCTGCCTTCTCAGCAGTTGTTGTACAGGATCATCTTCAAAGTGGTTCTACCAAGGGTCCCCTCCACCTCCAATGATAAGAAAATCATCCACTGCGTTGTCTTCAACAAGGTAGCCCACATCATCCATTCTAGTCCGTGTATGTCATTCTTTCGAACTCTTTCAAATGATTGATTGTGATTGCCTTAGGCTGGTATAAAGAGTCTCAATGATCTCTATATCAAAAGTAATTCTTTTTGCCACTTAAGGGAATAACTCTTTGCATCACCTCCCCTAAGGTGCCCCGTTTTGGAATCATGGCAACTTCCCTCGCTATTTTGAAACATTTGTAAAAAAAATTCCTCCGTCCTTACTGATGCATGCCCTACCTCTCCACTCCAGAAAAGTTTTATGTCTCATTCCACGCGTTAATCTTGGAACATTAAGATGATCCTAAATTGTTTGAACCCAAGAAGATCGATTCTTCTAAATTTCCCCTTTCCTTCTCGTAGTCATGTTGGATGTAGTTCTCAAGACAAGACGTCGAGACAATGGTGATCGTGTCAACGTTCCTATGAAGTGCAACCTGGATCGTGAAGATCGTGTTAGCTTGTACCCCCTCTGTCTTCTTACCTCACATCTTGAATCTCGGGGCGAGATTCTTGTTTAGTGGGGGTGAGCTGTCACAGCCCCAGATCAGCCCTAGAGCTTGCTTGTAACTAGTGGCATTGCATCCATGCATCATGTTTAATTCTCATGAAATTTGAAATAGGGATTGCCTAAACCCTAGCACTAAAGGAATTCAAATAGGTTCAACTTTAAAATATTTTCAAAGAACCCAAATTGGTTTTCAAAAATGTTCATGATTAATGGAAAAGGGTAAAAAACCATATCCAGAGATGATGGATATTTTTCCAAGACATTTTTGGATTTTCAAATAAACCATATTGTATTTGAATTGGGGCATTTAAATACTGTTAATATTTTTAAATACTCCAACAATTCTGAAAAATAGTTAAGGGGCTCTGTAATAATTCAGTTAATGCACACAATTATTTTCAGGATTTATTTAAATGATTTGGTGCTAAACTAAATCAAAACAAACTACAGAAAATAGAAAACAGGAGTAAAATAGAAATAAGCAGAGAGAGAGAAGCCCAGCTCACCTGGCACAGGCCGGGCCAGCCTCTCTCCCCCCCCCCTCCCTCACTGGCCCAGCTCCTCCAGCTGTCCGGCCCAGCCCACCACCGCCTCCTTCCCTGTCGCCTTCCTCCTCTGCCAGGAGGATGAGCGTGGCCGCCCAGCAGCCACGGCCATAAGCAGCCACCTCCCGCTTGTCGTCCCCCGACGCTCTGGACGTCTCCCGCGACGCCACGCACCCCTTGGAACCCCCCCGCCCCCCTGTTCACTCTTCCGTGCTTTCCCCTCCCCTGCTCTCTCTCCCTCTCGCATCCGAGCGCCACCGCCGCCGCCGCTCCTTGTTGGCACGACCACCGCCGTCCCCTCGTCCCATGACCATGTCCAGCAGCTCCGAAATCGAGCACCCCATCCCCACGCTGAAGGAAATGAGCTGGAGGGCTCTGCTTCGTCGCCATCGACCCGTCTTCAACCTCGGGACACCGGAGATCGTCATCGCCGTTGAGCCGTCCCCGAGCGCGCTGAGCCTCCCTACGAAATCGCCGTGAGCACCTCGTCGTTTTCCCTCTCCTCTCCTCCTCCCTTGCGTGCCGTAGCGGCACTAACCACCGGACCCGAGAGCCCTCGCCGCCGTAGTTCCTCACCGCGTGGCGGGGCCACTGCGGCCCGCGCTTGAGCGTCCACCGTGCTTCAGTGCCCCCAGAGGTCGTAGCACCCTCCTTGCCTCTGCCGTGCTCCCTAACCCCGAAACCCAGGCTTCACTGCGGCGCGCCGCTGGCTCGCTCCATGAGCCCCGGCCCCCAGCTCCTCCTACCGCCCCACCAGATGACAAGGCGAGAGCCGGGCTACGCCCCGGTGTTCTCAGACGCCGTCCCCGTGGCCGTGGCGCGGACTCCGCCGCGTCCAGAGGTCGCCGGCGACGAGCCCCGTCGCCTGAGCCCTGCCACGTGGGCCCGGCCGTCAGGAGATTAGCTTAGTGCTAATCACCACCTTTTAACCCCCTGACACTGACAGTGGGCCCCCACCGCCACTAATCTAGTTAGATTAGAAATAAACCCCTTGTTAACTAATTGAGACACTGACGTGTGGCCCCCACACGTCAGGTTTGACCGGTCAACCATGGTTGACTCGCTGACGTCATGCCTCTGTAATGCTGACGCAATTATTTGATTTTCTGGATTTAATTTAATTCAGGAAATTTCAGAAAATACCCCAAACTTCAAATATTCATAACTTTTAATCTGTAACTCCAAATTAAATAATTTATATATGAAAAATGATCAGAAAAATATGAAGAATCTGTTTATGGCACTTTCATGCATGATTAAACAAGTTAACCTCACTGAATAGGATGAATCATGATTAGGGCAATTTATGAAATAACATTTGGAGTTGGAATTTGTTCTTGTTTGAATTCTACTTCAATTAACTGGCTAGACATTGCATTAGGTGAATTCAGTACCTTAACATGACATGTCATTCATGTGAATGTGCATTGCATTGATTGTGTTCTCTCTTGTTGCGGTAATTGTCCCTCTCGGTAGAAGACGTTAAGCGATTATTCGATGACACCGATGAAGAACTATATTATCTTGAAGTGCCGGGCAAGCAAAACCCCTTGTTCATTCCGATATAATCCCACTCTCTCGCTCCTGCTCTATTTTATTGCATTAGGACAACAACGACTCATGTGTTACTTGCTGCGGTAGCTGAACCCCTTTATCCTCTGCATGACCTGTCATTCCACAGATAATAGATGAAACCCACTAGCATGAGTAGGAGTTGTTTGAGCCATGTTGTGCCTACTCATTCATGCTTGTTGTCATGCCTACTCTTTGCTTAGAGTTGAGTCAGTGCGATTCATCGGGAATGAATTGGAGCAGTTGTGTGAACATGTCCCCTCGTGTGTGAGCTAAGTGTGTGAACACGATTTGGTAAAGGTAGCGGTGAGAGGCCATGTAGGAGTACATGGTGGGTTGTCTCATTGCAGCCGTCCTCGAGAACTGAGTTACGTGTTTGTGATCCATGAAACAGCTACTACCACGCATTGGGCGAAACCAATGGACCCTCTCGGCTTCTTAACCATCCTTGTCCTCGGTCAGGAGTTGCAAGTAGTTTACGGTGTTTGTAGTATCTTTGGGGAGCCGCCTGCATAGCTGGCCGTAGGGGTGGGTTGTGTTGCGGTAGGCAAATGTTGATGTCTTGATTCGCCCGTTTGGTGTCTCGGGAACCCCGCACACATCGTTCGGGGCTGTATGGGAAACCTCGGCCGGACTCCCTGCAGATGGAACCCGAATAGGCGATAAACCTGGACTAGGGACTCGTGTGTTTAGGTAGGCTATGGCCGACACCCACGTTGGGCTTCCGCTTGAAGGTTGCCGAGTACATGTCGTGTAAACGGCGGTAAGTGGTGAGAGCGCGTGTGAAGAAGTACACCCCTGCAGGGTTTAATATGATCTATTCGAATAGCCGTGTCCACGGAGAAGGACTTCTGGGTTGCCTATATCAGTTCATAGACAAGTGAAAGTGGATACTCTAGAATGCGCAAGATAAGCGTGAGTGCTATGGATGGCGTTCTCGTAGGGAGGCGGGAGCGGGTCCATAGTGGTGTATTGATATGGTGAATATGTGGACTCGTGTGCGCCACCTCAAAAGAGTTACTTGCAGTCGTAGTTCAGGATAGCCACCGAGTCAAAGCTGGCTTGCTGCAGTTAAACTCCACCACCCCTTTTGATAATGATGCATATGTAGCTAGTTCTGATGTAAGTCTTGCTGGGTACATTTGTACTCACGTTTGCTTATTTTATGTTTTGCGGAGAGACTTGGTCTCGCTAGTAGTTCCGCTTGGACTTGATGGTTAGCTTGTTACCTCGGCTACGATCTTGTGCCCTCGGCGGAGATGCAGTAGATAGTCAGGCTTCTCGGCCTTCTTTATTTATAGTTATGCGTACTCGGACATGTTTAGCTTCCGCTTGTGCTTTGACTTGTATGCTCACGAGTGTTGGGTCATGAGACCCATGTTTGTAATATCTCGCTCCTCGGAGCCTATTGAATAAATATTTGAGTCGTAGAGTTATGTTGTGATGCCATGTTGTATCTACACATATTGAGCATATTGTGTGTATGTTTGAAATGCTTGGTATGTGTGGGATCCGACAAACTAGTTGTTTATCCTTGGCAGCCTCTCATATGGGGAAATGTAGTCTCGTGCTTACGGCGATAGTAGTCCGCTACAGCCCGGTTCACCGGAGTCCCGCTAGCCCGGCACTACTGCTTGGACACTTGACTGGCGGCATGTGTTTCACGCCGTTCCTATATACATCCCTTCGGGAAATGTCACGCGGTGTTATTCGAGTCCTGCCTAGCCTGCTACAGCCCGGGATACGGAGTCCTGTTAGCCAGTGCTACAGCCCGTATTTATCGTTGATGACCGACATGCTCGATGTGATTCATGCATGCCTGTCCCCATGGGTTAAGCGCCGCTTTGGGTTCACGACTAGCCATGTCGGCCCGGGTTCTTTGTCATATGGATGCTAGCAACACTATCATATCGTGAGCCAAAAGCGCAAACGGTCCCGGGCCATGGTAAGGCGACAACCGTGGGAATACCGTGCCTGAGGCCGCAAAGTGATATGATGTGTTACATGCTAGATCGGTGTGACTTAGGATCGGGGTCCTGACATGGGGGCAGACAGCTAGGTGGTGCTCAATCACCTCCCTGGGAATACCGGGGATGTCGAATTCTTGCCATGCAAACACATCGACATTCGCCCACAGGAAGGTGACGAGCGCGCCTTCCTATTTGCTACCGAGGGTGGAACCTATGGTGAAGGCCCCTCCCGTGCCATCCTCCCTTTAGGACACCTTCTTGG
Organism: Aegilops bicornis; assembly: GCA_021605145.1. Taxonomy (NCBI): domain Eukaryota; kingdom Viridiplantae; phylum Streptophyta; class Magnoliopsida; order Poales; family Poaceae; genus Aegilops; species Aegilops bicornis. Next base: position 347,865,438 of record CM038670.1, read on the forward strand.
TTTGAAGTGGCTCGGCTCTGGATCTCTTGCTCTTGTCGGTAGAGCTCTCTAGCACGTCCTCGACGGCAGCACAACACTCCAAAGAGGTGCTCTTGCCGGAGTGGGTGCGAGAGGTCTTGCCGGGCTTCTTCCCCCCCCCCCCCCCGGGGCTTCAACGACAGGAGCAGGTGCCTTGGCGGCTGCTACTGCAACTGCCTCCCAGTAGAGTTGGTCGGCGCAAATCAGCGCGTCCTTCTCGCGGAGAGGACAGAGATGATGGTCAACGGACCGTGCATCTTTAGCATGTTGTAGGCGTAGTGTGACGCCGCCATGAACTTGGCTCGTGCCGGGTCGCCGAGGATCCCGTTGTAGGGCAAGGGGATCTCGGCCACGTCAAAGACGATCCTCTCCGTCCTGTAGTTCAACTCTCCTCCAAACGTCATGGGCAGTGTGACCTTTCCCTTCGGCTGGCTCCTCACCGGATTGACCCCTTGAAACGTGCATGTTTCCTCGAGGTCTCCATCAGGGATTTGCAACCTTTTGATCACGACAGGCGAGATCAGGTTCAGGCCGGCCCCGCTGTCAACCAACATCTTGTTCACCCTGAGGTTGCGTATCGTTGGTGAGACCAACAATGGCAAACACCCGATCACGGTAGTGCGGTCAGGGTGGTCCTCGGCGTTAAAGATGAGGCGTGCTTTGGACCACTTGACCTTCGAGCATCGAGCAGCGGATCTGCTGCTGTAATCTCACGTGCCCACTGCTTGAGCTGGCGGTGAGAGGTATGCAGTGAGGCACCGCCATCGACGCATATGGCCACCGTAGCCTTCTGGAACCCTTTCTCACCAGACTCATCGTCCTCGTCGTGATCATCGTCTTCTTGTTTCTTGTCGCAGCCTCGGGCGGCCTCTCTTGCTGGCTGTCCTTGCCGGGGCGGCCTCCTTGGCCGCCATGCTTCTTGCCGGATCCCTCAGCACCGTCCTGGTCCTTCTCCTTGTCCCGCCTCTCATACTCAGCCTTTTGCTTCTCAGCAAGCAGCTCGACTTGTCGGCAGTTCTGGAGGTCGTGGCCCTTGGTGCGGTGGATCTTGCAGTATTGCTTGCCGGAGCTCCCTGGCTTGTTGGTAGCTGCTAAGGCCCGATAGGTGGCGCACCCGGCAATCTCCTCGTCGGGAGCGCCTGCCTTGACCTTCTTGCGGCACCAGTGTCGTCAGATCCCTCAACGGCAAGCACGGCCTTGCCCTTGCATTTCCTGTTGCGACGCCGGCCCTTCTTCGTCGGGGTAGCAGCGTCCTCATCTGTAGAGTCGGTTTCCGCGTCGGCGTATTCGCCGGGCTACTTCCTTTCCTCTTCAGCCCGGGCGCATCGATCGGCCAGAATGTAGAGCTCGGCCACATCCTTAACCTTGGTCATCGCCAGCTCCTCGCGCATCTTGCGATTGCGACGCGTTACGGTGGAGCAGCGCTAATCACAGCGGCGGGATGAGCTGCGAGGATGTTGTCTTGCACCGGCTGAATCTTTGGATGTACTTGTGCAGGGACTCCCCTTCCTTACGGGAATGATATGCGAGATCACTGATGCGGCCATGAGCTTGGTGGCCTCGTGAAGGCGTAGCGAACTCATGGCATGATCCAACCAAGAAGAAATGGAATCCACCGACGAGTGCATCAACCAAGACATCACATTGGGCTTGGCGCCCGGTGAAATAGTTGGCAAGCACCTTGTCATCGCGAGCCCCAAAGAGCCTGCAACGCGATGGTGTAGATCTTTGAGGAACTTCGAGACGGATGGGTCTTGCCGGTGTACTTCTCAGCGGCGTCGTGCTTGAACATGCGGTGGGGCGGCCCTTTGGGCTGTCGCAGCTCACGGGTAAAGGCCGAGCAGCCCACCTCGTAAGGTAGGCCGCCGGAGCCCCCCGGTGCCGGGTGGTCCATAGCGGGTCCCACCCACTTGTCCGACTGGCGGCGCGTTTCGCGCCGGCGCTGTACGGTGGTTCGACCGTCTTCATGAGCTCGTTCCTGAAGGACCTGGCGCTGGTCGCGGAGGGTCCACGGGCCGGACGATGCTATGGAGATTGAGGGAGTCCTGGACTAGGGGGTGTCCGGATAGTCGAACTATCATCTTTGGCCAGACTCCTAGACTATGAAGATACAAGATTGAAGACTTCATCCCATGTCCGGATGGGACTTTCCTTGGTGTGGAAGGCAAGCTTGGCGATACGGATATGTAGATCTCCTACCAGTGTAACCGACTCTGTGTAACCCTAACCCAATCCGGTGTCTATATAAACCAGAGGGTTTTAGTCCGTAGGACGAACAGCAATCATACCATAGGCTAGCTTCTAGGGTTTAGCCTCCTTGATCTCGTGGTAGATCTACTCTTATACTACCCATATCATCAATATTAATCAAGCAGGAGTAGGGTATTACCTCCATCGAGAGGGCGAACACAGGTAAAAACATCGTGTCCCTTGTCTCCTGTTACCATCCGCCTAGATGCTGATTCGGGACCCCCTACCGAGATCCGCCGTTTGACACCGACATTGGTGCTTTCATTGAGAGTTCCTACGTATGCCGTCACCTATAGGCCCGATGGCTCCTTCAATCATCAACAACGACGTGGTCCTGGGTGAGACTTTTCTCCCCGGACAGATCTTCGTATTCGGTGGCTTGGCACTGCGGGCCAATTCACTTGGCCATCTGGAGCAGATCGAAAGTTACGCCCCTGGCCATCAGGTCAGATTTGGAAGCTTGAACTATACGACCGACATCCGCGGAGACTTGATCTTCAACGGATTCGAGCCACAGCCAAGTGCGCCGCTCTGTCTCGATGGGCATGATCTAGCTCTGCCGCCGAACAGTGTCCTGGAGGCCGCACCAGCGTCCGCTCCGACCCTTAGCTCGGAGCCGACTCCCCCGATCGTGGATGAGTGGTTGGACACCGCCTCGGGGGCTATGATCTCAACGGTGATTGAGCCGAACTCCATCCCTGTCCTTTGCGAAGACTGTGACTCCAAGGTGCTGGACTCCTCTCCGGACTCCCAACCCTGCGCCCACCTTGTCGAATCCGATTGGGCGCCCGTCATGGAGTTCACTGCGCGGACATCTTCGATACTTCGCCCTTTGGCGGCATCCTGAATTCACTAAAGTCTCTCTCTTTATCGGAGAGCCTGGCGGACTACGGTCGGAAGGTTGGGATGCGAGGCGGCGAAGAAATTCAACGCCCACCCACCACCCACTTTGTAGCCAGCAGCCGAAAGCTTACACGGCGTGCTCGATTTCGACTCCAAGACATTGACGGTATGGACGGCGATGTAGGAGACAACCATGAACCAGCACCTATAGGATGCTGGACAACCACCTCATCCCATGATGTATACATGGTGGATACACCTAAAGGAAGTGACGACGAGGAACAACGGGATTCTCTGAAGGATAAATCCCTCGGCAGGTCAAAACGGCAACGTAAACGCCGCACCAAGTCCCGCCTCAACAAAGACCCAGCCATAGAGCAGGGAGAACCGGTGGACAACGAACATGCTATCGAGCAACCGTCCAAACAGGACAAGTTGGATAAACAACCCGTCCCCGGCGAAGATAACAGTCCGGACGATCTCACGCCCGGACAAATTGTTGGAGCAGAATAACCTCCACAAAAGGCTCGTCGCCGCTGGCGTAGCTGAAAAAGCGAAGCGGAAGCTTCGTAACAGCGGAAGATGCACTCGAGAATCAGATGGAGCAAAGTATTCAACACCGCAGACAAATACGGTGGCGATCGCCGAACAAAGGGCTACCCAAAGAAAACTACTGCCCGAATTTGATGAGGAGGCCATAGAGCCCCACAATCAAAAAGTAAGAAGGCCACCGGTCGGATGGGCGACCCCACGGCAAAAGAGAGCGGCAAATGGCGCCGCACACACAAGCAGTACCACGATCCGCATAAGGATTCACATCAAAAGGATGGCCCGATTAGGTCCATCTATGGGCGTAAAGCAAGCTCTTCAAAGCAATGCAACACGCCAAATATCCGAACATCACGACACACCCAAATATAGGGGTGCCGCACACCCCTGTTTCACCGATGAGGTCTTTGGATCACGAATTCCCGGTGATTCAAACCCGTAAACATAGAGGCATCTGACGGAACAACAGACCACAGAGTGCGGGTGAGGATTACATCCTCCACATACACATGGCTAGAGGAGATGATCTCCACGCTATGAAATACTTACCCCTCAAGCTCAAAGGGCCAGCCCGGCATTGGCTCAAAGGCCTCCCTGAAAATACCATTGGAAGTTGGGAAGAGCTCGAGGATGCTTTTCGAGCAAATTTTCAAGGGACTTATGTCCATCCTCCGGATGCAGACGATTTAAGTCACATAACTCAACAACCCGGAGAGTCAGCCCGCAAATTCTGGAACAGGTTCCTCACCAAAAAGAACCAAATAGTCGACTGTCCGGACGCCGAAGCCTTAGCAGCTTTCAAACACAACGTCCAAGACGAATGGCTCGCCAGACATCTCGGCCAGGAGAAGCCGAGAACCATGGTCGCATTAACAAGCCTCATGACTCGCTTTTGCGCGGGAGAGGATAGCTGGCTAGCAAGATGCAGCACCAGCGACCCAAGTACATCCGAGTTCAGGGATGGAAATGGGAAACCACGACGCAACAAGGACCAGCGTCAGATTAAGGGGAACGGTCCAAAGAGCGTGGCAGTCAACGCCGGATTCAAAAGCTCACGGCAGAACAATCAAAAACTGCCCCTTAAGGACAATAGCGATGAGCTATCCAACTTAAAAAAAATCTTTGACAAGATATGTCAAATCCACAGTACTCCCGGGAGGCCTGCAAACCATACCCACAGAGATTGTTGGGTCTTCAAGAAGTCCGACAGACTCAACGCCGAATACAAGGGGCTCGACACACCAAGTGAGGATGATGACGAACCCCACAAGCAGAGCACCGGAAAACAAAAGAATTTCCCACAAGAGGTTAAAACAATAAACTCACTTCACGTGATAAAAGGGAAAAATAGAGCGGCGCCCATTAAGATGCGCGCCGCACATACTACCCTAGCGGAGTACCAACACTGGTTGTCAAAACCAATCACCTTCGACCATCAGGACTATTCCGAAAGTATCCGGAACGCAGGATGGACTGCCTTGATATTGGATCCTATAATCGGTGATTCCAATTTACACAAGTCCTCATGGATGGCGGCGTTGACATAAACCTGATATATCAGGACACAATCCGCAGGATGTGGATAGACCCAACCAAAATTCGCCATAGCAACACCTCCTTCAAAGGGGTAATGCCATGCCTGTATGCCCATTGTACGGGCTCCCTACTGCTAGAAGTTGTGTTCGGTTCATCCGACAGCTTCCGCCGCGAAAAGTTAACCTTCCACATCGCCCCATTCGAAAGTAGCTATCAAGCACTACTGGGGCGTGAAGCTTTCGTCTGCTTTAACGCAATACCGCATTATGCATCTCTTACACTTAAAATGCCCGGTCCACGCGGCATCATCTCATTAAAAGGGTGTATTAAGTGTTACTCGAGCACGGAAGAACGTGAGACTGCTTTGACAGCCCCACACCAATCCGGCTCCGCTAATCAAAGGACACGAATAGGTCATTCAAACCCGGACACGGCTAGACGAGTCCGGCGCCTACTAGCGGCATACCCCCATACAAGGGCTGCACGACGCATACAACAAGAGACAATAAAGCTCAATTTTATTCACCTTCCAAACCGTACTCTGTTTATTTAATATAAAGTACATTTCTCGCACAATATTTTTCTTTTCAACTAAGTTCTTCTCTTTTACAGATGAACACCGTGCTACACCCGTCCGAGGATCACGGCTGCGCGGAGACACCTGGTAGCGCAGACGTGCAGCGAGGACCCGTCATGAGGATTCTTTTCAGATTAAGACCCTGCGTAAACCTTTTTTACTGTCTCTTGTTGATACACATCCCCCGGTTTCTTACTATAACCGAGGAGGAGGCTGGCGTTTTGGCATCGGCTGCACCAGAATTTTTGCACGTACCTGGACACCAGGGGCTTAGGGCATTATTCTGCCCGTTTTCATAAAGATCGAATACCTTAGGGAGTGTTCGGCGTCTCGAGTTAGGCATTATATGCATCAGCTCCGAATCATGTCTTGGTCAAATGTTGGGTTTGCCCAGCTCCCATGTTTTGGTACCTTACGTTCCGTTATATCGGCTAAGGTAGCGCTGGGAGAACCACTGCGATTGTGCCCCAGTTGAGCCGGGTTGAGCACCTCAGTGGAGAAAGATAAAACTGACTGTCATGATATAGCGTGAGACTGGTCAACCACTTGATGACCCAGCGGAATGTTTAGAATTCCCCCGCATTGACGAAGGGCCGTTTTCCGGTCAGGCACATACGCGCCCCGAATTCGGAGAGCTTGGTGCCCCTAGGGGCTATATAGTAGCCCGACCATCGAGCTCCTATGGCTAAGTGAAAGTGATAAAGCATTATAGTCCGGTTGCCTAGTTTGCTACGCTATCACCTCCTTCACAGGACCAAGACGTTGGATTAAGTGTGAAAATGCGCCTTTTTGCAAACACCCCGCACTATGTGCATGGGGGCTGAAGTCAAGACTGCCATCTTTCGGGTTATATACACATATACATCAACGTCAAGACAGAGGCGTTTTAATACTTGAATGCACAAGTATAAAAAGCTCTTATATTATCTGAAAACATTGTTTTCACAAATCATACATGTCATTTAAACATAATATCCTTGAAACCTTTGCGTCTCTATTAAGCAGCGCCTGCAGGACTTCCTCAAAATAGTGCTCGGCGGTACTAAGCTGTCCGAATCTTGGGATGCAACGTCGGTGGCCTTCTTCTACGCGGTATGTCTTGACACGGGCAAGATCCATATGCTCCCTCTATGCACGCCGACCGCTTCATTGCGTCGTCTGGCGGTACCGCACCAAGGAACTGCTGCACTAAGCCAAAATAGCTCTTCGGCTGGGGTCCGCCTGGCCACAAATGAGTCATGACATGCTTCATGGAAAGTCCGGATAATCGATTCAGCTCAGCCCATTCGGCTAACCGATCAGTCAATGGAAGAGGACGCTCCGGACTATGGAATTGCGACCAATATAGCTCTTCCCTTCTGTGCCCCTTCTGGCCTTGGAAGTGCTCCATCGCGTCCGCAGCGCTCGCCGCTAAGTCCAGATCAGCATCCTCCGAACTCCACAACTTGTCCAACTGAGCATACCTCGGATCCGTGAACTTCCTCCGCGGCAGAAAAGGCTTTTCAGCAGCAACATCCACAGCCTGACGCAGCTCCTCCTTTGCAGGACTCATTGCGGAGCGGGCATCCTTGGCTTCGGCGGTGACCTTTTTCAGGTCCTCTTGCTCCACTTGACGTTCTTTTTCAAGAACCTCGCAGCGGTCGGTAGCATTCTTCAACTTTATGGCCATATCGGCCATTTCCTCTTTGCTTCGGCAGTGAGCAGCCCGTTCGGCTTTTAGCTCTTCGGCCGCCCTTAAAGCGGCCGCATTACTATTTCTGGCTTGCTCTTTTGCTCGGCGAGTTCCGCCCTGCCTGACAGCGGCACCGTCTGCATCAAAAGCATACAAGTAGTAAGGCATGGGCGTCAAGCTCCCTTACCAGGTGTCCGCGGAGAAGTCGCATACCTTGTGACTTGTTAAACCGTTTATTGACCAGCGCGATGTCCGCATCCGCCTCGTCAAGTTGCCGCTTTAGTTCGGCAAATTCATCAGTATGGCTGGCCACCGGACGCCCCGCCACCTATTTAGGAGCGGCGCAATGTTATAACTGAGATTATGATCCTCGGCACGCTGTCAATTTTGACAACATACCGAGTCTCAGGGGCTACTATCTATACAGGGCGCATTCTATATGCATAACTGTCAGAAGGTACATAATTTTTGCGTACCTCGAACCCCGTCAGTAAGCTTCGACGGCTTCATGTAATCCGCTCTCTGCGGATGCAATTCTTTCAATCACCGTACCCATCGGTATACGGTGATCTTACGAGATAACCGCCGCCCGAGCAGATCCTTCAGCTCCTCGATCAAGACGCCCGGTTGGCGCCGGACCTTCCGGCCCCGCCGGACTGGGAAACCCTCGCGACGACACCTCGGGTCGTCCGCCTGCATGAGGGTGCGACAGGTGGGGCGTTGGCTCTCCATCATCTCGGAAGAAGATCCCCGAAGACGAGCTCTGGCGAGAAGGGCTGAGATCCGAACTACAAGGTACAATTTTGGTTATCTTCAGAAATAAATGCAGGATATTCCTTATTTACAAGACCCTTATTTTTTACTTACGGCTCATTGGAGGGCTGATCCTTGGGAAATAGTGCGGCTGGGTTACTTCCCAGCTGAGACTCTCGGCGAAGATTTCTTTCCCCTCTTTGAGGCCTTGACCTCTGGATCTTCCGAAGCGGTCCTCTTCTCTCCTTGGAGGGTGGGACTTTTGATCCCTCCTTCCTCGGAAGCCTCCTTCGTGGAGGCAGTTGCTTCCCTGCTCCCCCCTTCGCCTTCTTTAAAAGGCGCGGCCTTCAACATCTTGGTCAGCATGGGATCCGGCGTGGTCTCTGGGAGGGGAGCCGAACACCTTATCAACTTTGCCTTCGTTATCCACTCCTGTTCAAGAAACAGCTCCTTTTAGGGGCAAGTCTATGATAAATGAACGGACAGCCTGTCCGGATACATGACTACTTACTTGAGTATCTGGGTGATTGCAGCTTAGTCCTGCGTCCTCAGTCAGGTCCGGACACTTTTCTTGTGATCCAAAGAACAGTTTATACATCTCCACGGGCATCGTACCCATAAAATGTTGGAGAGCTCGTGGTCCCTCTGGATTGATTTCCCACAGATGGAGGGGGCAACGTTTGCAGGGCAGAAGGCGCCGAATCAACATAACCTGCGCCACTGCGACCATATTGATCTCTCTTTCTTGGAGGTCTCGAATACGGCCCTGCAAACAGAGGAACATCCTTGGATGGCCCCCAGTCGAGCCCCTTGTTGACCCATGACGCCAGCCGCTGTGGTGGACCTGAGCGGAAGGCGAGAAGCGCCACCCATTTGGTGCCCCTGGGAGCGGTGATATAAAACCACTCCCGTTGCCACAAACCAAGCTCCTCTTGAAAAGAGCCCTCGGGCCACGGAGCATCAGCACGCTTGCTTATGACCGCCCCTCCGCACTCTGTTTGTTGCCCCCCGATCATCTTCGGCTCCACCATGAAGGTCTTGAGCCACAATCCAAAGTGAGGGGTAATATGGAGGAAGGCTTCACATACGACAATGAATGACGAGATATGGAGGATGGACTACGGATTCAAGTCATGGAAATCCAGCCCATAATAAAAGATGAGCCCCCGCACAAAGGGATCCGTCGGAAGCCTAAACCCGAAGGAAGTGAGACACGAACACCACGCTCTCGCGGGCTCGGGAGTAGGAATGACCTGCCGTGGAGCAGGCAGCCTATCTGAAATCTCGCGGTTAGATACCGTGTCTCGCAGCTTTAGCACATCTTCTTCGTGACGGAAGAAGACATCCATCGGCCGAGCTGGTCGTGAGCCGGACATCGTCGAAGGTCAAGCGCCTAAATCTGAAGCTTTGGGTGTTAGAACTCGGCGAGGCGAACTTCGATGGAGGGTGGAAAAAGAAGAGGGCCTTGGTCTCATTATAAAGAGGTTGAATACCAAGAGCCCTCCCGTGGTCGATTAGGACTCGCCGATGGAGGCGTGCCAGCGAACGCACGGTTGGGTTACCCACATCCGTATTTGATGAGAATCCGGGAATAAGGGGGCGCGATCTACGCTTTGATAAAGACGTGCCAAGGAAACCGCCTCGCTAAACGCGCTAAGGTGGAGCAGTAAAAAACGATTCATATAAAGGCCTGGCCGTGGTGTGATGTCACGTCGCGGAATACGTCAGCAGATCTGTGCAAAAGTTATTCTCTCTACGGTAGTATATGGAACTTGTTTTGCAGAGCCGGACACTATCCTGGTGTTCAAAATCTTCTATGAAGTATTCGGAGGAGGAACCCGCCTTGCAATGCCGAAGACAATATGCGCGCCGGACTAAATCGTCATTGAAGCTTGGTTCGAGGCTCTTGAGGAGTCTGGACTAGGGGTGTCCGGATAGCGAACTATCATCTTTGGCCAGACTCCTAGACTATGAAGCTACAAGATTGAAGACTTCATCCCGTGTGGGATGGGACTTTCCTTGGCGTGGAAGGCAAGCTTGGCGTCACGGATATGTAGATCTCCTACCATTGTAACCGACTACGTGTAACCCTAACCCTATCCGGTGTCTATATAAACCGGAGGGTTTTAGTCCGTGGGGCGAACAACAATCATACCATAGGCTAGCTTCTAGGGTTTAGCCTCCTTGATCTCGTGGTAGATCTACTCTTGTACTACCCATATCATGAATATTAATCAAGCAGGAGTAGGGTATTACCTCCATCGAGAGGGCCCGAACCTGGGTAAAAACATCGTGTCCCTTGTCTCCTGTTACCATCCGCCTAGACGCACAGTTCGGGACCCCCTACCCGAGATCCGCCGGTTTTGAAACCGACAGAGATGTTATCACAAGCGTCGTCACGACGGGCCGACGCCCGAGGCGGCTGGCGAGGAGGAGGAGAGTGCACCGTGGCTGCAACTCCCTCGGTCCTCCCAGCACCAGCATGCAGTGGCTCGGTGGAGCACCGACCCAAGGGTCCCGCTGGTCACGGATCGTCTTTGTTGGCGACGGTGACGAGGCTCCGGATGGTGGCCCTCCAGTCGTCAAGTTTCTCCACAGCAGGAGGGACAGCTGCGTGGATTGCAGCGCGCTTCGACTTCTAACTACATTATAAGGATCTCCGTTACGACCCAGTGGCTGCGTGCCATTTTCGCCAGCGCTTCGGTGGGCGTGCTGAATCCCTTCATCCTGCGGACGACGCACGGGGCTCTTCCCACGGCGGTGCCCAGGGTCACCAACGCGGTGACGCTGCTCGACATGCACACCATGGGAAGAGCACGCAGTGTCGCCGGTGTGGGCGTCCTGGAGGTCGATGCGCCGCCGGGAGGTGTCACAACGATACCCCTGGAGGGCCCCGCGCCACCTGCGGGGGGCCCAGCTCCGTCTTTGGATCCCGTGATGTGTAGCCGGTAAATGCAGTGCGCGAACGATGCCGCTTCGCCGAGCTCGACTACCGAAGCGTCTTTGATGCGCGTGGACCGTGGCCCGGGTCCTGTCTGCGACCGGTCCACTGCCTGCCCGCACAGGCACAGGCCGTTTGGCTCCCAACAAGCTGTCGCCATGGCCATCTTCTTCTTAGGAGCCATGGCAATGAAGAACTGCTAGGCTAACTACTAGACCAGATTCTCACAATTGCGCCCCCTACCTGGCGCGCCAAAGATGTCGGTGTGGAACGACACTTATGGGATCACAAGAATCCCTTCTATGGTTGCCAGGGCGCGGGGTTGCGAGAAGAGCAGGGCTAGTAGACAGCACAAGGATCGTTTACCCATGTTCGGGCCGCGAGGATGCATAAAACCATAGTCCTGCTTTGGTGGGTGTATTTCAGAGAGTTCTTGAGCTCTTGAACTAGATGTGATCAGTGCGTGGTTCAAAAGATTCGGATCCTTCTTCAATATGCCATGGGCCTCCTTTTATAGTCGGAAGGGGCTGCCACAGTGGCACACAGGAGGTGGAAAGGCATACAATGCCCTGAGCTTATCGCTCGTATTACAGGACAAGACGCATTTAATGCATAGCTTAGGTGTCCCCTTGCTTTATTGGGGGCCGGGCGAGGCCCGTCCCTTGTCGCCGCTCCTCCTCGCTTTGACACGCCACAGCCAAGGAGGCGCGTGGTGCCATGTAGGCAGGCAGGCAGCTGAGGTGGCACAGTGGCGGAGCCTTCACAAAGATCTGCATGCCGCCACGCAGGCGCTCGATGAGTTGGCCTGGGAGCTGCATGTTGCCACGCAGGTGCCCGCCCAGCTGGTTGGGCTGGCAGCTACATGTGAACGGCGGTGGAAGCTTGGTTGGAGTGGGCCCGGCGGTGACCCTGCTGGCGTCCTTGGTGAGGGCCTTGCCGGGTGGCCCGGCAAGGGTCTTGCCGTGTGGCCCGGCAAGAGTCTTGCCGTGGCGAGCTGTCGTCCCCGGAAAGGGCCTTTCTGGGGGTTTGGTGGCCTTCCTCGGCAGGGATCTTGCCGAGGATCGTCGTCTTCTAATCCTCATCATATCTTGAATATGTCTTCACAAAGATCTGCATGCCACCACGGAGGTGCCTCCCGAGCCCTGGCCCAACGTGATGTTGGAGACCATGGGCTCAAGGGTGGTCCGCTTCTGGTGCGGGAGGGAACTATCCAAGCAGGATCTTGCCGGGGCTCTTGAGGCTGCCCCGGCAAGGGGTCTTGCCGGGGGAACCTGCTTCGTCCCTCTGCTCTTTGTGGTCTTGGCCTTGTCGTTGCTCTTATTATCTTGGGCTTTGGTCTTACCTTGGCTCACCTCCCCTATTCTTTTTGGCGTGACCGTAGGCGCGGCTCCGACTGCCCGTGCACAGGTATAGGGGTACAAAAATGCACCCCTCTTTTTGTACGCCGACAGTAGTCCATATCATCAATTCTAGTCCGAGTATGTCATTCTTTCGAATTCCTTCAAATGATCGATTGTGATTGCCTTAGGCTGGTATAAAGAGCTTCAATGATCTTTGTATCAAAAGTAATTCTTTTTGCCACTTAAGGGAATAATTCTACGAGTCACCTTCCCTAAGGCGTCCCGTTATGGAATCATGGCAATTACCTCGCTAATTTGAAACCTATGCACCGTCTTACATAGGCGTGGGATTTTTGCCTACCAAATTGAACCTTCTTCATCTATTTCTTTCCATCCACCTGACGTGTGTTTTTATGTCTCAAGTCAAGAGATGTTCCTACATCTCACTCCATGAGTTGATCTTGAGTTGCTCGATCTTCAAGAAGATCGATTCTTGTAGAGCTTCTTTCTGTCATCATCGTGTTGGATGAAGATCTCGAAAGCAAAGACGTCAAAGATCAATATGAAGCAATGAATCAATGTCTTCGAGATGGCAATTGGACCATGAAGATCATGTTAGATTGGTGTCCCCTCCGTCTTCTTGCCTCACATCTTGAGTCTCGGGACGAGATTCCTGTTTAGTGGGGGTGAGTTGTCACAGCCCTAGCTTTAGCTTTGCCTATGGACTAGTCTTGGTTGTTGCATCATGTTTAAATTTTGCTTAAACTTGAAATGGGGATGTTCAAACCCTAGCACAAAATGTAATGCAACTAGGATCAAAATAAAAATATTATCAATGAACCCAAAATGCCCTTCAGAAAAGTTCATGATTTTTGAATTGGACTAGAACCTCTGCAAAAAATGGTGCACACTTTTCTAGGTCATTTATGGATTTTTGAATTAACTCATATTGTATTTGAATTGGAGCTATTAATTCCTATAAAATATTTGGTAGCTCCAAATATTTTGAAACTTACTGAGGGCATCTGAAACAATTAAGTTACTGCCCACAAATATTTTCAGGATTTATAAAACTGATTTGGTTTATAAACTAAATAAAAACAGAGCAAATAAATTGAAAAACAGAAATAAAAGAGAGAGAGAGGACTTACTTGCTTACTTGCAGCCCACCTGTGCGGCCCAACACTGTAGCCAGCACAGCCCAACTCCTCCCCTGCCTTCAACCTCGTGCCAGTAGGCACGAGGGCATGTGCTCGCGGCCCGCATGCACGCGCCCGGCCACCTCCTCTCTGCACCTTGCGGGACGTCTGGAAGACGCCACGCGCCCAGCCCGTGCACCCCCTCACTCTCCCCCGTGCCTTCCCTCTCCTCTGCTCTCTCTCCCGCCCGGACCCGAACGCATCAGAGAGCGCCACCGTGCACTGCTGCGGCTAGAACCACTCCCTCGCTCCCTCTCCATCCCAGGGATCTCCGCCTCGCCGTCTTCGTACTCCCCACCGAGCCACGCGTCTCCGGAAGCACTTCTTCGACCTCGCCGCCATCGTCTTCAACCGCGGGCGTCTGAGATCACCGCCGTCACTTCATCGCCTCCAGAGCCTCTCGTCGACTTCGCAGTGAGCCCCGCCATTGTTCCCCTCTACTACCCATGTCGATCTCCTCGTCTAGCTAGCTCCGCCGTCGCGGTTGAGAGCCTTGTTCCGCCGGCCATGTCGTCACCACGGCCACAGCTGTTGCCGCCAGCGTTTGAGCGCGTGACTATGCTCAGCGTGATCCCAGAAGGCCAACGCCACCGCCAGTTTCTTCCGTAGCGCACCGTAGCATTACGCTCGCTCGAGCCTGAGCTCCGGCAGCCGCCGCGAGCTCCGTTCCGGTGAGCTCCGGCCAGCCCAGCCCCAGCCGCCGCCACCGTTGGATGCGCCACCCCGCCAGCTCCCCGTAGATGCTCTCCGTGTGTCCAACCGTCGACCGTAGCGCAAGTCCGGCTAACCTCCGCCGTGTGTCTGGTCGTCGCTGGCCAAACTCTGGCGTGCCGACATGGCCACGTGATTAGTTATAGTCACTGCTTAGTTAACCTCTTAGTGAATAACAAGTGGGCCCCGCCCTACTAACATATCTAGTTTAGGTTAACTAACCCTGTTAGTCAACTGAGTCCATGTCACGCAGGCCCCACAGGTCAGGCTTGACCTGGGTAGCCCTTTGACGTGCTGAAGTCAGCGTGAGGTCATGCTGACGTAGTAAATATTTTCTGGGATTTAAAATAAATCAGATATGATTTATTTATTTTAGAAAATATCTAAAACTTCAAAAATTCATAGAAATTCAACCGTAACTCCAAATGAAATAAATTATATATGAAAAATAATCAGAAAAATTCAGTCTATCCATCTGTACAATTTTCATGCATGAGAAACCAACTTATACCTACTGTATAAGTAAAAACATGATAATGGCATTTTAAGTGCTTAACATGGAGCTTGCATATGAACCTTTGGTTCATATGGACTTCATCTAAATCGTTGCTAGATGCATTAGGCCAAATCATAGCATATTGCCGTGTCATGATCATGCATCATATTATTGCATTGCATTGATTGTGTTCTTTCTCTGTTGCCGGTGTTTGTCCCCTCTCAGTAGACGCGGTTCCGACAATGAGATCGATGACACCGATGAAGAACTATACTATCTTCAGAAGTGCCAGGCAATCGGAACCCCCTTGTTCATTCTGATACAATCCCACTCTCTCGCTCCTGCTCTCTTTTACTGCATTAGGACAACAGCGATTCAATTGTTACATGCTGCGGTAGTTGAACCCCTTTCCTCTGCATGACCTGTCATTGCCACAGTAAATAGATGAAACCCACTAGCATGAGTAGGAGTTGTTTGAGCCCTGATGTGCCTACTCATTCATGCTTGTTTGTCATGTCTGCTATTGCTTAGAGTTGTGTCAGGTCTGATTCATCGGGGATGAATTGGAAAGTTGTGAACATGTCCTACTATTGAGAGCTAAGTGTGTGAACACAATTTGGTAAAGGTAGCGGTGAGAGGCCATGTAGGAGTACATGGTGGGTTGTCTCATTGAAACCGTCCTTAGGAACTGAGTTTTGTATTTGTGATCCATGAATAGCTATTACCACACATTGGGTTCCGGTAACTCGACCCCTCTTGGCTGATTAATAGACCTGATCTCTGTCCAGGAGTTGCAACTAGTTTCTGGTGTTTGTAGGTAGTGCTAGTAGTCTACCAAGTGGAACCCGGTACTGGTGGGCTTGGGACAGACTAGGTGCAGTGGCACGGTGTACCAAGCATCGCTCGTTTGGTGGGCTTGGAAACCCTACTCACATTGTTTGGCGCCGTGAGCGACACCCCGGCCGGATCTCCTTGCGGATGGAACCCGAATAGGCGATAAATCTGGACTAAAGACTTGCGTGGTTAATCAGGTCGTGGCCGACACCCTCGCCAGGCTTCCGCTTGAAGCTTGTCGAAATACATATCGTGTACATGGCGGTAAGTGGCGAGAGAGTGTGTGAAGAAGTACACCCCTGCAGGGTTAACATCATCTATTCGAATAGCCGCGTATGCGGTAAAGGACTTCTGGGTTGCCTGTACAGTTCATAGACAAGTGAAAGTGGATACTCTAAAACGTGCAAGATAAGCGTCAGTGCTATGGATGGCCTTCTCGTAGGGAGACGGGAGCGGATCCATAGTGGTGTATTGATATGGTGAATATGTGGAGTCGTGTGCGCCACCTCGAAAGAGTTACTAGCAGTTGTAGTATAGGATAGCCACTGAGTCAAAGTTGGCTTGCTGCAGTTAAACTCCACCACCCCTTTGTTGATACTGATGCATATGTAGATAGTTCTGATGTCAGTCTTGCTGGGTACATTTGTACTCACGTTAGCTTAATTTGTATTTTTTTGCAGAGAGACTTCAGTCTCGCTAGTAGTTCCGCGTGGACTTCGACGTTTAACTTGTTACCTCAGCTACGATCTTGTACCCTTTGGAGGGTCTTGTACATAGATAGGCTTACTAGCCTTCTCTTTTTTCAAATGTCTGTACTCAGACATGATTGTGCTTCCGCATGTGCATGTTGCTTGTATGCCTTGAATGCTGGGTCATCAGACCCATGTTTGTAATATCTGGCTCTTCGGAGCCTAATGAATAAATACATTGAGTCATAGAGTTATGTTGTGATGCCATGTTGTATTTGCACATATCGAGCATATTGTGTGTATGTTATTGAAATGCTTGGTATGTGTGGGATCCGACAACCTTGTTGTTTACTCTTGGTAGCCTCTCTTATGGGGAAATGTCTCCTAGTGCTTCCACTGAGCCATGGTAGCTTGCTACTGCTCCGGAACACTTAGGCTGGCCGACATGTGTCCTTCTTCGTTCCTGTGTCTGTCCCTTCAGGGAAATGTCACGCGGTGTCTACCGGAGTCCTGTTAGCCTGCTACAGCCTGGATTCTCCGGAGTCCTGTTAGTCCAGCTGCTACAGCCCGGATTCACTCACTGACGACCAACACATTCGTTGCTGGGTCATGTATGCCTGTCCCTGTAAGTTAGTGCCACTTTGGGTTTACCACTAGTCATGTTGGCCCAGGTTCTCTGTCATATGGATGCTAGCGACACTATCATAGACGTGAGCAAAAAGGCACTAACGGGGTCCTGACACCCTCGGTGATGGTGGCGCCTCATGCTCTTGAGTCCTTGGTGCTTCACCTGGCTAGTACACAACACTCGGCAAGCGCAGCACTCATGGCTGTCCGAAAAAGCGCACAGGTGCTTGGCGCTCCTAACGCGTCGACTACTGATAAGTCTCCAACGTATCTATAATTTTTTATTGTTCCACGCTATTATACTATCCATCTAGGATGTTTTATGCATTTATATGCTATTTTATATGATTTTTGGGACTAACCTATTAACCTAGAGCCTAGTACCAGTTTCTATTTTTTCCTTGTTTTTGAGTTTTACAGAAAAGGAATACCAAACGGAGTCCAATTGACGTGCCAATTTTTGATGATTTTTTAAGGACCAAAAGAAGCCCCCGGAGTAAAAGAGTTGGGCCAGAAGAGTCCCGGGCCGTCCACGAGGGTGAGGGGCGCGCCCTACCCCCTGGCCGCATCCCCCTATCTCGTGGACGACTCGGAGACCCCCCTGACGTGAGACCTACGCCAAAAATTCCTATAAATATAGAAACCTCTAGAAAATAACCTAGATCAGGAGTTCCGCCGCCGCAAGCCTACGTAGGCACCAAAAACCAATTGGGACCATGTTCCGGCACCCTACCGAAGGGGGGATCCATCACTGGTGGCCATCTTCATCATCCCGGCACTCTCCATGAAGAGTAGGGAGTAGTTCACCCTCGGGGCTGAGGGTATGTACCGGTAGCTATGTGTTTGATCTCTCTCTCTCTCTCTCTCTCTCTCTCTCTTGTTCTTGATTTGGCACGATCTTGATGTATCACGAGCTTTGCTATTATAGTTGGATCTTATGATGTTTCTCCCCCTCTACACTCTTGTAACGGATTGAGTTTTCCCTTTGAAGTTATCTTATCGGATTGAGTCTTTAAGGATTTGAGAACTCTTGATGTATGTCTTGCATGTGCTTATCTGTGGTGACAATGGGATATTTCACGTGATCTACTTGATGTATGTTTTGGTGATCAACTTGCGGGTTCAGTGACCTTGTGAACTTATGCATAGGGGTTGGCTGCGTTTTCGTCTTGACTCTCCGGTAGAAACTTTGGGGCACTCTTTGAAGTACTTTGTGTTGGTTTGAATAGATGAATCTGAGATTGTGTGATGCATATCGTATAATCATACCTGCGGATACTTGAGGTGACATTAGAGTATCTAGGTGACATTAGGGTTTTGGTTGATATGTGTCTTAAGGTGTTATTCTAGTACGAACTCTAGGATAGATCGAACGAAAAGAATAGCTTCGTGTTATTTTACTACGGACCCTTGAATAGATCGATCAGAAAGGATAACTTTGAGGTGGTTTCATACCCTACAATAATCCCTTCGTTTGTTCTCCGCTATTAGTGACTTTGGAGTGACTCTTTGTTGCATGTTGAGGGATTGTTATATGATCTAATTATGTTATCCTTGTTGAGAGAACTTGCACTAGTGAAAGTATGAACACTAGGCCTTGTCCTATCATTGCAATACCGTTTACGCTCACTTTTATCGCTTGTTACCTTGCTGTTTTTTTAATTTCATATTACAAGAACCTGTATCTACCATCCATATTGCACTTCTATCACCATCTCTTTGCCGAACTAGTGCACCTATACAATTTACCATTGTATTGGGTGTGTTGGGGACACAAGAGACTCTTTGTTATTTGGTTGCAGGGTTGTTTGAGAGAGACCATTTTCATCCTACGCCTCCCACGGATTGATAAACCTTAGGGCATCCACTTGAGGGAAATTTTCTACTGTCCTACAAACCTCGGCACTTGGAGGCCCAACAACGTCTACAAGAAGAAGGTTGTGTAGTAGACATCAAGCCAATTTCTGGCACCGTTGCCGGGGAGGTGAGTGCTTCAAGGTATATCTTTAGATATTACAATCGAATCTTTTAGTTTCTTGTTTTATCACTAGTTTAGTTTATAAAATAAAACTACAAAAAAATGGAACTAAGGGTGCCTCATATGCTTCATCTTTTTAATGTCTTTCGTGAAAATGATGGAAAGGAAAATTGTGCTCAAGTACTAGAAGAAGAATTACATAGAATGCTTGGCATAAAATATGTGAATGATGAGCATGATTGCAATGTTGTTAATATGAATTTTTTGAATACCCATGATGCTAATGATATGCAAAGCCACAAGCTTGGGGATGCTATGTTTGATGAAGATGATATGTTTTGTCCCCCAAGTCTTGATGAGCAAATTTATTATGATTATAGCATGCCTCCTATTTATGATGATTATATTGATGAAAGTGGGTTTGGAAAAGTGTCAACTTTAGGAAGTAATGATCCAACTATTTTGGAGGATGTTGAATCTTATGGATGTTGAATCTTATTGTGGTCATGACTTTATTTAGTGATGATTCCACTATTTTAGAAGAGGTTCCAATTGATCATGAGAACAAAGTTGCTATCTATGATGATTATTGTGATGACATGTATGCTATAAATATTAATGATAACCATGAAACTTGTCATCTTGATTTTAATTTTCAATTGGATTATGCCTCACATGATAGTTATTTTGTTGAGTTTTCTCCCACTATTCCGAATGAGAAGAATTTTGCTTATGTGGAGAATAGTAAAATTTATATGCTTGTGAATCATGAGAATAATGTTTTATTTGATGGTTATATTGTTGAATTCATTCATGATTCTACTGTATTGCAACTTCTTTTATGTGAGCATCATTGAAATCATCATGCCTTGCTAGGGGCGTTAAACGTTAGCGCTTGTTGGGAGGCAGCCAAATGTTATTTTTGTTATTTAACTTTTGCTCCTGTTTAGTAATAAATAATTCATCTAGCCTATGTTAAGATGTGGTTTTATGTTTTAGTTAGTGTTTGTGCCAAGTAGAACCTTTGGGAAGACTTGGGTGAAGTCTTTGCGATCTTGCTGTAAAAAACAGAAACTTTTGAGCTCACGAGATTAGCTGCCATGTTTTGCTGGAGAGTGATTTTAGGTTGATTATTTTTGAAGATGATTAATAGACAAATTCCTCAGGTCAGTCAATTTATTTAAGAATTTTTGGAGTTACAGAAGTATTTAATGATACATATTACTATAGACTGTTCTGTTGTTGACAGATTCTGTTTTCTATGTGTTGTTTGCTTATTTTGATGAATCTATGAGTAGTATCGGAGGGTATGAACCATACAGAAGTTGTAATATAGTAGATATTACATAAATATGAATTTATAATGAGTTCACAACAGTACCTAAGTGGTGATTTATATTCTTATACTAACGGAGCTTACGAGTTTTCTGTTGAGTTTTGTGTTGTGAAGTTTTCAAGTTTTTGGTAAAGATTCGATGGACTATGGAATAAGGAGTGGCAAGAGCCTAAGCTTGGGGATGCCTAAGGCACCCCAAGGTAATATTCAAGGACAACCAAGAGCCTAAGCTTGGGGATGCCCCGGATGGCATCCCCTCGTTCGTCTTTGTTCATCAGTAACTTTACTTAGATCTATATTTTTATTCACCACATGATATGTGTTTTGCTTGGAGCGTCATTTTTTTGCTTGCTGTTTGAATAATATTCCAAGATCTGAAATTCTTAAATGTTAGAGAGTCTTCACATAGTTACATAATTATTCAACTACTCATTAATCTTCACTTATATCTTTTGGAGTAGTTTGCATTTGCTCTAATGCTTCACTTATATCGTCTTAGAGCATGGCGGTAGTTTTATTTTTAAGAAATTATTGATCTCTCATGCTTCACTTATATTATTTTGAGAGTATTTTTGAACAGCATGGTAATTTTCTTTGGTTATAAAATTAGTCCTAATATGATGGGCATTCAAGATGGGTATAATAAAAAATTTCATATAGAGTGCATTAAATACTATGAGAAGTTTGATACTTGATGATTGTTTTGAGATATAAAGATGGTGATATTAGAGTCATGGTAGTTGAGTAATTGTGAAATTGAGAAATACTTGTGTTGAGGTTTCCAAGTCTCATAGCATGCACGTATGGTAACCGTTGTGTGACAAATTTGAAGCATGAGGTGTTCCTTGATTGCCTTCCTTATGAGTGGCGGTCGGGGACGAGCGATGGTATTTTCCTACCAATCTATCCCCCCAGCAGCATGCGCGTAGTGCTTTGTTTTGATGACTTGTATATTTTTGCAATAAGTATGTGATTTCTTTATGACTAATGTTGAGTCCATGGATTATACACACTCTCACCCTTCCATCATTGCTAGCCTCTTCGGTACCGTGCATTGCCCTTTCTCACCTCGAGAGTTGGTGCAAACTTTGCCGGTGCATCCAACCCCCGTGATATGGTACGCTCTATCACACATAAGCCTCCTTATATCTTACTCAAATAGCCACCATACCTACCTATTATGGCATTTCCATAGCCATTCCGAGATATATTGTGATGCAACTTTCCACCGTTCCATTTATTATGACACGCTTCATCATTGTCATATTGCCTTGCATGATCATGTAGTTGACATCGTATTTGTGGCAAGGCCACCATTCATAATTTTTCATACATGTCACTCTTGATTCATTGCCCATCCCGGTACACCGCCGGAGGCACTCATATAGAGTCATATTTTGTTCTAGTATCGAGTTGTAATCCTTGAGTTGTAAATAAGTAGAAGTGTGATAATCATCATTATTAGAGCATTGTCCCATGTGAGGAAAAAAATAGAAAGGCCAAATAAAAAAAGAGAAGGCCCAAAAAAAGAGAGAAAGGCCAAAAAAATAAGGCCCAAAAAATGAGAGAAAAAGAGAGAAGGGGCAATGTTACTATCCTTTTCTCCACACTTGTGCTTCAAAGTAGCACCATAATCTTCATGATAGAGAGTCTCTTATTTTGTCACTTTCATATACTAGTGGGAATTTTTCATTATAGAACTTGGCTTGTATATTCCAACGATGGGTTTCCTCAAAATGCCCTAGGTCTTCGTGAGCAAGCAAGTTGGATGCACACCCACTTAGTTTCTTTTGTTGAACTTTCATACATTTATAGCTCTAGTGCATCCGTTTCATGGCAATCCCCACTCCTCGCATTAACTTCAATTGATGGGAATCTCCATATCCCGTTCATTAGCCGCATTGATGTGAGACTTTCTCCCTTTTTGTTTTCTCCACACAACCTCCATCATCATATTCTATTCCACCTATAGTGCTTTGTGCATGGCTCGCGCTCATATATTGCGTGAAAGTTGAAAAAGTTTGAGAATACTAAAGTATGAAACAATTGCTTGGCTTGTCATCGGGGTTGTGCATGATGGGAGCATTTTGTGTGACGAAAATGAAGCTTGGCCAAACTATATGATTTTGTAGGTATGAGCTTTCTTTGGCTATGTTATTTTGAGAAGACATAATTTCTTGGTTAGTATGCTTCAAGTATTATTGTTTTTATGTCAATATTAATCTTTTGTCTTGGATCTTTCGAATATGAACATTCATTCCACAATAAGGAAAACTACATTGAAAATTATGTTAGGTAGCATTCCACATAAAAAATTATGTTTTTATCATTTACCTACTCGAGGACGAGTAGGAATTAAGCTTGGGGATGCTTGATACGGTCTCCAACGTATCTGTATTTTTTGACTGTTCCATGCTATTATATTATCCATCTAGGATGTTTTATATGCATTTATATGCTATTTTATATGATTTTTGGGACTAACCTATTAACCTAGAGCCCAGTGCCAGTTTTTGTTTTTTCCTTGTTTTTGTGTTTTACAGAAAAGGAATACCAAACGGAGTCCAATTGACGTGCCAATTTTTGATAATTTTTGAAGGACCAAAAGAAGCCCCCGGAGTAAAAGAGTTGGGCCAGAAGAGTCCCGGGTCAGTCCCACGAGGGTGGGGGCGTGTCTTCTACCTACAGTTGCGTCCCCTATCTCGTGGACGACTTGGAGACCCCCCTTACGTGATACCTACGCCAAAAATTCCTATAAATATAGAAACCTCCAGTAAATAACCTAGATCGAGAGTTCTGCTGCCGCAAGCCGCTGTAGGCACCAAAAACCAACCGGGATCCTGTTCTGGCACCCTGCCGGAGAGGGGATCCATCACCGGTGGCCATCTTCATCATTCCGGCACTCTCCATGACGAGTAGGGAGTAGTTCACCAACGGGGCTGACTATATGTACCAGTAGCTATGTGTTTGATCTCTCTCTCTCTCTCTCTCTCTCTCTCTCTCTCTCTCATGTTCTTGATTTGGCACGATCTTGATGTATCGCGAGCTTTGCTATTATAGTTGGATCTTATGATGTTTCTCCCCCTCTACTCTCTTGTAATGGATTGAGTTTTCCCTTTGAAGTTATCTTATCGGATTGGGTCTTTAAGGATTTGAGAACACTTGATGTATGTCTTGCATGTGCTTATCTGTGGTGACAATGGGATATTTCACATGATCTACTTGATGTATGTTTTGGTGATCAACTTGCGGGTTCAGTGACCTTGTGAACTTATGCATAGGGGTTGGTACACTGCGTTTCTTGACTCTCCGGTAGAAACTTTGGGGCACTCTTTGAAGTACTTTGTGTTGGTTTGAATAGATGAATCTGAGATTGTGTGATGCATATCGTATAATCATACCCGCGGATACTTGAGGTGACATTGGAGTATCTAGGTGACATTGGAGTATCTAGGTGACATTAGGGTTTTAGTTGATATGTGTCTTAAGGTGTTATTCTAGTACGAACTCTAGGATAGATCGAATGAAAAGAATAGCTTCGTGTTATTTTACTACGGAATCTTGAATAGATCGATTAGAAAGGATAACTTTGATGTGGTTTCGTACCCTACAATAATCTCTTTGTTTGTTCTCCGCTATTAGTGACTTTGGAGTGAGTCTTTGTTGCATGTTGAGGGATTGTTATATGATCTAATTATGTTATCCTTGTTGAGAGAACTTGCACTAGTGAAAGTATGACCCTAGGCCTTGTTTCCTAGCATTGCAATACCGTTTACGCTCACTTTTATCGCTTGTTACCTTGCTGTTTTTATAATTTCAGATTACAAAATCCAATATCTACCAACCATATTGCACTTGTATCACCATCTCTTTGTTTAACGAGTGCACCTATACAATTTACCATTGTATTGGGTGTGTTGGGGTCACAAGAGACTCTTTGTTATTTGGTTGCATGGTTGTTTGAGAGAGACCATCTTCATCCTACGCCTCCCACGGACTGATAAACCTTAGGTCATCCACTTGAGGTAAATTTTCTACTGTTCTTCAATCCTGCACTTGGAGGCCCAACAACGTCTACAAGAAGAAGGTTGTGTAGTAGACATCAACTACCAACCGGACGGCAAGGCTCCCAAGGCCCCCTCACCTAAAGAGCGGCTGGACACCATCGACGCCTCTTCCCTCATTGATCACCCCGTGTACTTCGTCAGCACGGTGCTGCGTGACACGCATGCACGCTTCTCCATGCCACAGAAGCTCCTGCTCAGGCTCCTTGTCGCCTCCAAGAAGTTGCGCCACTACTTCCAAGGACATTCCATTAAAGTCGTCTCCACGTACCCCCTGGAGAAGGTGCTCCAGAGCCCCAATGCCGTGGTAAGGGTTGCTGAGTGGAACATCGAACTACAGGTGTTCCAACTAGAGTTCAGCATCGCCAGGGTCATCAAGGGATGGCGTTTGCTAACTTTGTGGCGGAATGGACTGACGCCCTGGACCAAGGAGCGGGTGAAGACCGTTCCCTCACGACCGGAGATAAGGCGCCCGATAGCTGGGTCATGTACTTCGACAACGCGTTCGCTCGCCGGGACACGGGGGCTGGAGCTGTATTCATCTCGCCTACGCAGGGCAAGCTCTACTACGTCGTTGTAACGCTCCGGATTCGATGCGCCAGCTGTCTGCCAGTTATTCGCTGTCGTTGCCATGTCATGTGCTTGCGTGTTGCACTTTGCCATGTCATCATCTGCATTTTCATCATGTCATCATGTGCATTTCTTTTGCATACGTGTTCGTCTCATGCAACCGAGCATTTTCCCCGTTGTCCGTTTCGCAATCCGGCACTCCTATGTCTCCCGGCGCCCTCTTTTACCTCTTTCCATGTGCGGGTGTTAAACGGTCTCGGAATGGACCGAGGTTTGCCAAGCGGCCTTGGTATAGCACCGTAGACCGCCTGTCAAGTTTCGTGCCATTTGGAGGTCGTTTGGTACTCCAACGGTTAACCGGGTAACCGCAAAGCCCCCTTCTCTTTGCAGCCCAACACCCCTTCCAAAGTGGCCCAAAACCCAGCAAACTCCCCTCCATGCTCTCGGTCGTTCGATCACGATCGCGTGGCCGAAAACCGCACCTCATTTGGACTCTCCTAGCTCCCTCTACCTATATAAACACCTCCCCCTCCGAATTTTCGGGTCCAAACCCTAGCCTCCTTCTACCTCCCGCCACCGGACGCGTCCGCCCATCGGCCGGACATGTCCGCTTCGCGCCCCGTCCAACCCGAGCTTGCCACATGGCACCTCCGCCGCCACTCGCCGCCGGCCCGCCCGGCCGCAGTTGGCCAGCGCAGCGCGCCCGTGCGCCGCCCGCTTCGCGGCTGCCCTCGCGCCGCCCACGGACCTCGCCCGCGGAACTTCGCTGGCCTTCGCCCACCGCCTGGCCGGATCCTCCTGTCGCTGAAGCTCTCCGGCCGCCCGTCGCCTCGCGCTGCCCAGGCGCCTCGCCCGCCTCGCGTCCGGCCGCAGCCGCCGCCCGCGCCTCCATCCCGCCGGGTGCGAGGTCGCCGCCGCGCCTCCTCCGGCGCCGGCCGGCGCGCCTCCCCGCGCCACTCGCCGATCCCCTTCGCCCCGGCCAGATCCTGCCGCGGGAGGGCCGGATCTGACGACCCCCATCTCCGGCGCCCCTTTCTCCCCCCCCCCGGCCGCCTCTATCGCAACTCCGGCGAGTTCCTCCGGCGTGATCCTCCCTGCATCGATTTCCGTGCACGAAGGTTGACCCCGATTTCCTTCCAAGTCCCCGAATATGTGTTATTTAGTGCCATTTTCATCATGCCATAACTCTGGCATCGTTGCTCCATTTCGTGCATGTAATATGTCAAAATGTTCGTCTCGAAGACTAGATCATTTAACCTCATTGCATCATTTTATTTTGAGCTCATCTTGATGCCCGAAATGCTATTAGAAGAATGCTATGTGATGTTAGTTTATGATTCTTATCAGAACATGCACTTTTGTCATTTTTGCCATGATTGATGAGTACATCCCATGAACTTGAGTCCTACATGTGTTTTGTAATATGCCATGACATCTTTCCAGGGGTGTATGCCATCTATTTTTGTGATCTCTGTGGTGACTAGCACAAGCATGCAAACTAGGCTTCTTGATGTTGCTGATTTCAGCCCCTGTTTTGCTGATATTTTTATGCCATGTTGACTTGATGCTACCGAGAGATCCATGCTTATTTTGAGATACTTCATTAAGGATGTTTTGAACATATGGTTATCCTCTAACCATAAATGCCCTTGTTTGTAATTATGGAGTGCCATAGCTTGAGTCAATAAAGCTCTACTTTTGCTATAAAATGTTTCCTGGCAGGTTGCTTACATGTTATTCAATTTTGCCAAGGTTGTTGTAGTTGATCCGTGTATGCTATGATGTTGTTCTTGCCATGTATAGCTTCTATGCCATGTCTTCTTACTGTGAGTTGCCTTTCCATGCCATGTATTGCTCTGTGGTGAGTGGTTCAAGCTCACCAACATGCCTACTTATTGTTGTTCCTGCCATGTATGAATCTGTTATATAACTTGCCATGTTTAAATGGGTGCCATCATATTTTATGATCCTTTTTGGCTCATGGTCAGTAAGGGAATTTTGTTCTATGCATTTAGTAGTAGCATGCCATGCCTTTGTTTTCCATGTTAAGTTCCTGTAACATGTTGTTTGATAGCTCTAAACATTGCAACCTGATGTTATTTCTGCCAATGCCTGAAACTGTTATTATTTGCAATCTTGCCATGTCATTTTGAGCATGTTCTAGTGATTTCTGGATATAGCTCAGTGTTCATGTTTTGTCATGCTTTACCTATAAATCATGCCCATGCCTTTTTTTCATGTTAAGATGCTGTAGCTTGTTGTTTTGATGCTTGCAATATGCCTAGTTGCTGTTTTGGACAGCTTGTCCTTTAAACTTGTATAGGGTGTATGTCTTGAACCGTTGCTCCGTTTTGAGTGTGCTCTATATGAAACTTGCTTGATTTTGCATGTAGTTTCATATTATCATGTTGCATCCTTGTTTTGAGGTGTTTGCTTGATGTTTGTATGCATTTTGCATCAATGCCATGTTTATCTTGTTTTGCTTATATCTTCTAGGCCAGAGTCTCGAATCTAATGAACTTTATATGTAACTTGACTAGAATTTCGTGTAGATCATCGTGGTGCATCTTAACTTGCTATTTAACAACTTGAACATAAGGTTTATTCAGATCTGGACCAATTTCGAAATTTGCATACGAGGACTTACCGGAAGTGTTATATGTTGTTTCCGGCCTCATTTAAATTTGCCTCGATGTGTTGCTCTTGTTTGCATCATCTCTTGCCATGAGTAGCTTCATTTAGCTTTGTCATGCATCATGCTTGCTGTGCATCTTGTCATGTTCATGTGTTGTGTTTTTACCATGTTGTGTGCTTCTTCTTGTTAGTTCCCGTTTCGTTGCGATCGTGAGGATTCGTTCGTCTACGCTTGGTTCGTCTTCGTGGCTTCATCTTCTTCATGGACTCGCACTTCTTCCTTGCGGGATTTCAGGCAAGATGACCGCTACCCTGGATCTCACTACTATCATTGCTATGCTAGTTGCTTCGTTCTATCGCTTTGCTGCGCTACCTATTACCTGTTTATCAAGCCATCCCACATTGCCATGAACCTCTAACCTTGTGCACTCGTCCTAGCAAACCGTTGTTTGGCTATGTTACCGCTTTGCTCAGCCCCTCTTATAGCGTTGTTAGTTGCAGGTGAAGATGAAGGTTGTTCTTTGTTGGAACATGGAGATGTTGTTCCTTGTTGGAACATGTTTATTTGTTGGATATCACAATATTCCTTATATTATTAATGCATCTATATACTTGGTAAAGGGTGGAAGGCTCGGCCTTATGCCTGGTGTTTTGTTCCACTCTTGCCGCCCTAGTTTCCTTCATATGGGTGTTATGTTCCCGGATTTTGCGTCCCTAACGCGGTCGGGTGATTTATGGGACCCCCTTGACAGTTCGCTTTGAATAAGACTCCTCCAAAGAAGGCCCAACATTGGTTTTACCATTTGCCTCACCTATGCCCTTTTTCCCTTGGGTTTCGGAGTCGAGGGTCATCTTTATTTTAGCCCCCGGCTAATGCTCCTTCGAGTGTTGGTCCAAACGGGCAGATCAAGGGGCCACCACGGGCAACTCGAGGTCTTATTTTACTCAGAGGCTGACCTATCCGGTGTGCCACGAGAACGAGGTACGTCACGACTCCTATCGGGATTTGTCGGCACATCGGGCGGCTTTGCTGGTCTTGTTTTATTGCTGTCGAAATGTCTTGTAGCCGGATTCCGAGATCGATCGGGTCTTCCGGGAGAAGGAATATCCTTCGTTGATCGCGAGAGCTTATCATGGGCTGTTGGGACACCCTGCAGGGGTTTAAACTTTCGAGAGCCGTGTCTGCGGTTATGTGGCAGATGGGAATTTGTTGATATCCGGATGTAGTAAACTTGAAGCAAACTCTTCTAAAATACACCAACCGTGCAGCGTACTGCGTGAGTGTCTCTTTTTCGGGGTTGATCGAGAGGAGAACACGGTTTTTCGGGTTATGTCCGACGTAAGTAGGAGTTCAGGATCACTTCTTGATCATTACTAGTTGTGACCATTCCTTTGTTTCTCTTCTCGCTCTCTTATGTATGTTAGCCACCATATATGCTTAGTCGCCACGCAACCTCACCACTTTACCCCTTCCTTTCCCTTTAAGCTTTGCTAGTCTTGATACCCATGGTAATGGGATTCTTTGAGTCCTCGTGGCTCACAGATTACTACACCACCAGCCAGTGTACAGGTTGCGATGATCATGACGTGAGAGCGATGTTTGCTTGTTTGGAGTTCTTCTTACGCTTCTTCTTCGATCAGGGATAGGTTCGGTCGGCAGCACTGGCTAAAGGTGGTGGATGTCATTTGAGTTTCTGTTTATATTTCATCCGTAGCCGGATGTTGGTCTTGTATATAATGTTGATGTAATTTTGTGGCATTGTATGCCTTATGTATGTATCCCCACTATTATGTAATGTTGATGTAATGATATCCACCTTGCAAAAGTGTTTCAATATGCGGGTCTATCCTTGGTGGGACCTTCGAGTTCCTTTTGGATAGGGTCGCATATTGGGCGTGACAAGTTGGTATCAGAGCCTCGACCGACCCTAGGAGCCCCTTGATTGATCGTGTAGTTTGGCCGCAGTTGAGTCTAGAAAAAAACTGGTTTTCTGAGTCTAGTTATATCGGAGAGTAGGCATTCTTTTTACTCCTCAGCCTCTTCGTCGCTCTGGTGAGGAATCTTGACGTAGGTGTTTTGAAGTAGTCCTCTTCCCGTTGAAATTTTTCTTTAGGATCACGAAGTTGGTTTTCGGGTCGTTGTTCCTCAGCTCTTTGCATCCGGTGCATTTCTCGTCAAGTTGACTCGAGCCTGTTCATCGTTGTCAAGTCCAATCCTCAGTTGTTTTCTTTTCCCACCCGCCCACCCTTCTTCTTCTTGAAACCGGAGTCCGTAATCGAGTATCCATCCTACTCGTGTGAAGTCTTTGCTCTCTCTCCTCAATCATTTCAACCGGTGTTTCCTATTCAAGATATTCGTCGATTTCCCTTTCCAAGTTGCCTTTGTTTTCCCGCCCTCCCACCCTATTATTCCCGCAGTTCGAGTTTCTTCCGACCATCAATTTCATTCGTACGGAGTCTCTTCAGTCTTCCCTCAATTATTTCAACTGGTGAATTCTCGTCTTGTTCGTCATTATTCATCTCTTTCTTTTCCGGTGGAATCAATTCAAGTTTTTCGGGTTGATCACATTCTTTTCCTTGGATCAAGTGTTTTAAAATTGCTCGTTCGCCTCTCGCCAGCTTTATCCTTCCGGAGTACGCAAGTCATCTCAGAGATTTGTCGTTGTTCCAATTAATTCGAGGTTGTCACCTCACCAAATATTTCAGTTATTCCGCTGCATCATCTATCTGCTCAACAATCCTTTCCAACGCTGTTTTTTTTCAAGGGCCCTAACCCACGTGTCTTTTCCTGTGATCTTACCTCGACTCTTCTATTTCTCGAGCTATTCCCAATTCTTTTCAAGTGTGATGTAAGAATGGATCACATCAGTCCACATGCCTTTTCCAAGATGGATTCCAAATCATTTTCATTGTTGGCTCAACCTCTCTGTTTTCATTCTTCCGAGTACCTCAATAATTTTGGTGGTGTTTCTCGTCGTCATTCTCAACTTTGAAGACCGAAGAAGATTTTTCTCTTAAATCTTTTCCGTTCTCCCGGAGATTCGCGGTGCTAGCTCGATGTTATCCTATCTAGTTGTTTCCAGTTGTGCAATTCTTTTCATACATCCGGAGTATTTCAGGAGTTGTTTTCCGTCTCGATCATCCGGAGGTCATCTTTTTGGAATATTTCTTCGTTCCAAGTTTTCAGCTTCGTTCATCTCAATATTCTTCCGGTGCTTCTTTCAAATGTTCTTTAATCAGCTCATGATCTCTTTGTCCTTTTACATCTAAATCACCTCTTGCTTATTGGTTATTCTAATTCTTCCCGGTGATTCATCCTCTTTCGTCAGTCATTTCCGAATTCTAATGGTGGCTCGTTCAAGATTCTTTTTCCTTGATTATCATTTTAATCCATTCGTTCTTTCGAATCCTACCGGTGGTTCATGAAGACTTCCTCAAGTTTTGTGCGATGTTTCCCTTTAATCCTTTTTCAACGAGAATAAGTATTATGCCAAATCCATTTCTTGTCATCAATTTAATTTGATGAAGGATAAGCATACAATAAATCTTATTCTTATTTCATCCAAGTGATTAATCCCTTACTTCGGAGTTTGTTCTTGGTGAATAAATTCTAGTTCCAAGTGTTTTCATCTTTCTTTTCCGGAGTTCAAATTTACTCGACCATCTCGTCGGAACCTCCGTCTAAATCATCCCAAGGCTCATCTTATTCTTTCATCCTTCATTCTATCTCATCATCCTTTTGTTGCTGGAGTTCTTCATGGTGGTTCTTCATGATTTAATTCATTCTCTAAAGAGTTCATCAAGATTCTTGTTGGTGGAGTTCAAGTATCTTTTCTTCTCGCATCTTGAAGGGTAATTAATTCTCCATATTCTTTTGAAGTGGAGTTTTGCATTTCTTCATTTTTCTCAGCTATTAAATCTTTTCCGCTTGTGGTCGGCGATCACCTCATAATTTTGAGATGTTTTTCCATAAGTCCACAACAATCTTATTCTTTCGTTGTTGATTTTCTCAACAACTCCAGTCAATCCTTCCTTCTAAGTTCTTTTCATCCAAGTTTTCCAATTCTTCCGGAGGTATTGCGTTGTTTCTCTCATCAAGTGTCATTCCATCTTCTGAAGCTCATGTTCTATTCTTTCCTTGTTCAACCGGTGTGCTGCCTAAATCCTTTCAGTCTTATTTGTTTCTTTTCTCATTCTAACCACTCCGGTTAGAATGAGTGCTTTCATAGTCTATCTGACTCCGTGAGCTTTCGATTCTCGTCATTCTCCTCGTTCCTCTCTTTTTCTCGAGTGCTCTCGATTCCTTGCTTCTTCTTTGAGTTCCTGTTTCACCTCATCCTTTTTTCCCTTCCGTCTCGGTCCTAAGATCTCGGGACGAGATGTCTTGTTAGTGGAGGAGTGTTATAACGCCCCGGATTCGATGCGCCAGGTGTCTGCCAGTTATTCGCCGTCGTTGCCATGTCATGTGCTTGCGTGTTGCACTTTGGCATGTCATCATCTGCATTTTTATCATGTCATCATGTGCATTTCTTTTGCATACGTGTTCGTCTCATGCATCCGAGCATTTTCCCCGTTGTCCGTTTCGCAATCCGGCACTCCTATGTCTCCCGGCGCCCTCTTTTACCTCTTTCCATGTGCGGGTGTTAAACGGTCTCGGAATGGACCGAGGTTTGCCAAGCGGCCTTGGTATAGCACCGGTAGACCGCCTGTCAAGTTTCGTGCCATTTGGAGGTCGTTTGACACTCCAACGGTTAACCGGGTAACCGCAAAAGCCTCCTTCTCTTTGCAGCCGAACACCCCTTCCAAAGTGGCCCAAAACCCAGCAAACTCCCCTCCATGCTCTCGGTCGTTCGATCACGATCGCGTGGCCGAAAACCGCACCTCATTTGGACTCTCCTAGCTCCCTCTACCTATATAAGCACCTCCCCCTCCGAATTTTCGGGTCCAAACCCTAGCCTCCTTCTACCTCCCGCCGCCGGACGCGTCCGCTGTTGGCCGGACATGTCCGTCAGCGCCCGTCCAACCCGAGCTTGCCACATGGCACCTCCGCGCCGCCACTCGCCGCCCGGCCCGGCCCACTTCAGCAGCGCCCAGCGCCGCCGCCCGCCAGCTGCCCTCGCGCCGCCCGCCGGACCTCGCCCGCCGAACTTCGCGGCGCTTCGCCCGCCGCCCGCGCTGCCGGATCCTCCTGTCGCTGAAGCTCTCCGGCCGCCCGTCGCCTCGCGCTGCCCAGGCGCCTCGCCCGCCTCGCGTCCGGCCGCGCCGCCCGCGCCTCCATCCTCGCCGCCCGTGCCGAGGTCGCCGCGCCTCCTCCGGCCGGCCAAGGCCTCAGCGCCACTCGCCGATCCCTTCGCCCGGCCAGATCTGCGGGAGGGTCGGATCCGACGACCCCATCTCCGCGCCTTTCTCCCCCACCCCCGGCCGCCTCTACCGCAACTCCGGCGAGTTCCTCCGGCGTGATCCGCCCTGCATCAATTTCCGTGCACGAAGGTTGACCCCGATTTCCTTCTATCCCCGAATATGTGATATTTTGTGCCATTTTCATCATGCCATAACTCCGTCATCGTTGCTCCGTTTCGTGCATGCAATATGTCAAAATGTTCGGCCCGAAGAGTAGATCATTTCACCTCATTGAATCATTTTCTTTTAAGCTCATCTTGATGCCCGAAATTCTATTAGAAGAATGCTATGTGATGTTAGTTTCTGATTCTTGTCAGAACATGCACTTTAGTCATTTTTTCCATGATTGATGTGTGCATCCTATGAACTTGAGTCCTACATGTGTTTTGTAATATGCCATGCCATCTTTCCAGGGGTGTATGCCATGTATTTTTGTGAACTCTGTGGCGACTAGCACAAGAATGCAAACTAGGCTTCTTGATGTTGCTGATTTCAGCCCCTGTTTTGCTGATATTTTTATGCCATGTTGACTTGATGCTACCGAGAGATCCATGCTTATTTTGAGATACTTCAGTAAGGATGTTTTGAACATATGGTCATCCTCTAACCATACATGCCCTTTTTTGTAATTATGGAGTGCCATAGCTTGAGTCAATCGAGCTCTACTTTTGCTATAAAATGTTTCCTGGCAGGTTGTTTACATGTTATTCAATTTTGCCAAGGTTGTTGTAGTTGATCCGTGTATGCTATGATGTTGTTCTTGCCATGTATAGCTTCTATGCCATGTCTTCTTACTGTGAGTTGCCTTGCCATGCCATGTATTGCTCTGTGGTGAGTGGTTCAAGCTCACCAACATGCCTACTTATTGTTGTTCCTGCCATGTATGAATCTGTTATATAACTTGCCATGTTTACATGGGTGCCATCATATTTTCTGATCCTTTTTGGCTCATGGTCAGTAATGGAATTGTGTTCTATGCATTTAGTAGTATCATGTCCTGCCTTTGTTTTCCATGTTATGTTCCTGT
This sequence comes from Aegilops bicornis, assembly GCA_021605145.1. NCBI lineage: Eukaryota > Viridiplantae > Streptophyta > Magnoliopsida > Poales > Poaceae > Aegilops > Aegilops bicornis. The sequence continues at coordinate 347,899,482 of CM038670.1, forward strand.
AACATGTTGTTTGGTAGCTCTAAACATTGCAACCTGATGTTATTTCTGCCAATGCCTGAAACTGTTATTATTTGCAATCTTGCCATGTCATTTTGAGCATGTTCTAGTGATTTCTGGAGATAGCTCAGTGTTCATGTTTTGTCGTGCTTTATCTTTACATCATGCCATGCCTTTTGTTTTCATGTTAAGATGCTGTAGCTTGTTGTTTTGATGCTTGCAATATGCCTAGTTGCTGTTTTGGACAGCTTGTCCTTTAAACTTGTATAGGGTGTATGTCTTGAACCGTTGCTCCGTTTTGAGTGTGCTCTATATGAAACTTGCTTGATTTTGCATGTAGTTTCATATTATCATGTTGCATCCTTGTTTTGAGGTGTTTGCTTGATGTTTGTATGCATTTTGCATCAATGCCATGTTTATCTTGTTTTGCTCATATCTTCTAGGCCGTACCTCCGAATCTAATGAACTTTATATGTAACTTGACTAGAATTTCGTGTAGATCATCGTGGTGCATCTTAACTTGCTGTTTAACAACTTGAACATAAGGTTTATTCAGATCTGGACCAATTTCGAAATTTGCATACGAGGACTTACCGGAAGTGTTATATGTTGTTTCCGGCCTCATTTAAATTTGCCTTGATGTGTTGCTCTTGTTTGCATCATCTCTTGCCATGAGTAGCTTCATTTAACTTTGTCATGCATCATGCTTGCTGTGCATCTTGTCATGTTCATGCGTGGTGTGTTTACCATGTTGTGTGCTTCTTCTTGTTAGTTCCCGTTTCGTTGCGATCGTGAGGATTCGTTCGTCTACGCTTGGTTCGTCTTCATGGCTTCATCTTCTTCATGGACTCGCTCTTCTTCCTTGCGGGATTTCAGGCAAGATGACCGCTACCCTGGATCTCACTACTATCATTGCTATGCTAGTTGCTTCGTTCTATCGCTTTGCTGCGCTACCTATTACCTGTTTATCAAGCCATCCCACATTGCCATGAACCTCTAACCTTTTGCACTCGTCCTAGCAAACCGTTGTTTGGCTATGTTACCGCTTTGCTCAGCCCCTCTTATAGCATTGTTAGTTGCAGGTGAAGATGAAGGTTGTTCCTTGTTGGAACATGGAGATGTTGTTCCTTGTTGGAACATGTTTATTTGTTGGGATATCACAATATTCCTTATATTATTAATGCATCTATATACTTGGTAAAGGGTGGAAGGCTCGGCCTTATGCCTGGTGTTTTGTTCCACTCTTGCCGCCCTAGTTTCCGTCATATCGGTGTTATGTTCCCGGATTTTGCGTCCCTAACGCGGTCGGGTGATTTATGGGACCCCTTGACAGTTCGCTTTGAATAAGACTCCTCCAAAGAAGGCCCAACATTGGTTTTACCATTTGCCTCACCTATGCCCTTTTTCCCTTGGGTTTCCGGAGCCCGAGGGTCATCTTTATTTTAGCCCCCGGCCGGTGCTCCTTCGAGTGTTGGTAAAACGGCAGATCAAGGGCCACCACGGGGCAACTCGAGGGCTGGTTTTACTCGTAGGCTGACCTATCCGGTGTGCCCTGAGAACGAGGTATGTGCGACTCCTATCGGGATTTGTCGGCACATCGGGCGGCTTTGCTGGTCTTGTTTTATTGCTGTCGAAATGTCTTGTAGCCGGGATTCCGAGACTGATCGTGTCTTCCCGGGGAGAAGGAATATCCTTCGTTGATCGCGAGAGCTTATCATGGGCTAAGTTGGGACACCCCTGCAGGGTTTAAACTTTCGAGAGCCGTGCCCGTGGTTATGTGGCAGATGGGAATTTGTTGATATCCGGTTGTAGTAAACTTGAAGCAAACTCTTCTAAAATACACCAACCGTGTGCGTAACCGTGAGTGTCTCTTTTCGGGGTTGATCGAGAGGAGAACACGGTTTTCTGAGTTATGTCTGACGTAAGTAGGAGTTCAGGATCACTTCTTGATCATTACTAGTTGACGACTGTTCCTTTGTTTCTCTTCTCTCTCTCTTTGCGTATGTTAGCCACCATATATGCTTAGTCGCTGCTGCAACCTCACCACTTTACCCCTTCCTTTCCCTTTAAGCTTTGCTAGTCTTGATACCCATGGTAATGGGATTGCTGAGTCCTCGTGGCTCACAGATTACTACACCACCAGTTGCAGGTACAGGTTGCGATGATCATGACGTGAGAGCGATGTTTGCTTGTTTGGAGTTCTTCTTCTGCTTCTTCTTCGATCAGGGGATAGGTTCCAGGTCGGCAGCCTGGGCTAGCAGGGTGGATGTCGTTTGAGTTTCTGTTTATGTTTCATCCGTAGCCGGATGTTGGTCTTGTATATAATGTTGATGTAATTTTGTGGCATTGTATGCCTTATGTATGTATCCCCACTACTATGTAATGTTGATGTAATGATATCCACCTTGCAATAGCGTTTCAATATGCGGGTCTATCCTTGGTGGGACCTTCGAGTTCCTTTTGGATAGGGTCGCATATTGGGCGTGACAGTCGTGCAACTCTGTTTCCAGCATGGCGAGAAGGTCTCCAACAACATTGTGGAATACGACAGCCTGATCGCCTGCCGCAGGGCCATGGCGGACCTAGGGGTTAGGAATCTCGCCATCAAGGGCGATTCTGAGCTCCACGTCAACTTCTCCAACAAGGAATACAAGCCTAAGGACGAGCACATGGAGGCATACCTAGAAGAGGTACGCAGAATTGAAAAATGATTCTTGGGCTTGGAATTGCAGCACATACCACATGGCACGAACAAGGAGGCGGATGACATCACCAAGAGGGCGTCCTGGTGCGAACCCAGAAGCCCGACGTCTTCGAGGAACGGCTATTCAAGCCAACGGCACCCCCCAATTCATGCCCGACACTCCTTTGGGAGGAACTGCCCATGGCCCCCTCCTCGGGCGCTCCATCCTGTGGTCCGACCTCCGGACCCCGCTTGCTCCTGGCACTCGAACCTCATGAGGGGTTCTGGTCTGAGGAGTTCAAGGCGTACCTGCTCCAAGGCACCTTGCCAGAGAAAAAGGAAGACACGTAACGCGTTGGCCCGTCAGGCCACCGCTTACTGCTTGCAGGACGGCGAGCTCTACCGAAGGCGCCCAAACGACATCTCGCTACAGGGCATCTCCAAGGAGCAGGGGTGCGAGCTGCTGGCTGACATCCACGGTGGGGATTGTGGGATCACTCTTCGTCACGCACCCTCGTGGGAATGGCGTTCTGCAGCGGGTTCTACTGGCCCACGGCGCTCAACGATGCCACTAAGCTGGTGAGATCCTGTGAGGCCTGTCAATTCCATGCTAAACAGATCCACCAGCCCGCTCAGGACCTCCAGACCATCCCGCTCTCATGGCAGTTCGCAGTCTGGGGGCTGGATATCCTGGGCCTGTTACCCCGAGCGGCCAGGGGCTACCTCTACCTCTACGTCACCATCGACAAGCTCACCAAGTGGGTGGAGGTGGAGCCCATGCGCACCATCCCAGCTGGCTTGGCTGTCAAGTTAATCAAGGGCCTCGTGAGCCGCTTTGGGGTCCCCAACCGTATCATCACTCACAATGGCTCTCAGTTCAAGAGCAACCTCTTCAAAACATATTTTGCGAACCTTGGAACATAGATATGCTATGCTTTGGTGCGCGCCCACGGAGTAACGGCCAAGCTGAACGCGCCAACTCGGAGGTCCTGAGGGGCCTCAAGGCGAGGATCTTCAAGAAGAAACTCGAGGCCTGCGGCAAGGGTTGGCTCGATGAGCTTCAGTCTGTGTTGTGGTCCATCCGCACCACTGCGACTAAGCCCACCGGTAAGACCCTGTTCTTCCTCATCTATGGGGCTGAGCCGGTCCTCCCTCCTGAGGTCAAACATCGCTTCCCGCAGGTCTTGGCGTTTGAAGAGGCATGCCAGGATGCCTCACGGGGGATGGACCTTGTGCTCGGGGAGGAGGGCCACCACCAAGCCTCAAACCGTGTCGCGAGGTACCATCAGGCACTACGGCGGTATCACTGCCGTAGCGTCCGCTCCAGGACCCTCGAGGTGGGTGACCTCGTCCTGAGATGGGTGCTCTTCAGGGAAGGGCTTCACAAGCTCTCGCCTATGTGGGAGGGCCCGTTCAGGATCACCTATGTCTCCAGGCCTGGCGCCGCGCGCCTGGAGACACAGGATAGGGTCCCTGAGGGAGTCTCGGACTAGGGGGTTTCCGGATAGCCGGACTATCATCACGGCCGGACTCCAAGACTATGAAGATACAAGATTGAAGACTTCGTCCCGTGTCCGGATGGGACTTTCCTTGGAGTGGGAGGCAAGCTTGGCGATACGGATATGTAGATCTCCTACCATTGTAACCGACTCTGTGTAACCCTAACCTATCCGGTGTCTATATAAACCGGTGGGTTTTAGTCCGTAGGACGAACAACAATCATACCATAGGCTAGCTTCTAGGGTTTAGCCTCCTTGATCTCGTGGTAGATCTACTCTTGTACTACCCATATCATCAATATTAATCAAGCAGGAGTAGGGTATTACCTCCATCGAGAGGGCCCGAACCTGGGTAAAAACATCGTGTCCCTTGTCTCTGTTACCATCCGCCTAGACGCACAGTTCGGGATCCCCTACCGAGATCCGCCGGTTTGACACCGACATTGGTGCTTTCATTGAGAGTTCCTCTATGTCGTCACCGATAGGCCCGATGGCTCCTTCGATCATCAACAACGACGCGGTCCAGGTGAGACTTTTCTCCCGGACAGATCTTCAGATTCGGGCGGCTTTGCATTTCCGGCCAATTCGCTTGGCCATCTGGAGCAGATCGAAAGCTACGCCCCTGGCCATCAGGTCAGATTTGGAAGTTTGAACTATACGGCCGATATCCGCGGAGACTTGATCTTCGACGGATTCGAGCCACAGCCAAGCGTGCCGCACTGTCTCGATGGGCATGATCTAGCTCTATAGCCGAACAGTGCCCTGGAGGCCGCACCCGCTTCCGCTCCGACCCCTAATCCGGAGCCGGATTCCCCGATCGAGGACGAGTGGTCTAACACCGCCTCGGGGGCTACCATCTCTACGACGATTGAGCCGAACTCCATCCCTGTCCTTTGCGAAGACCTTGACTCCAGGGTGCCGGACTCCGAACCCTTCGCGCCCCTGCCAATCGAATCTGATTGGGCGCCGGTCATGGAGTTCACTGCCGCGGACATCTTTTAGCACTCACCCTTTTGCGACATCTTGAATTCACTAAAGTCTCTCTCTTTATCCGGAGAGCCCTGGCCGGACTACGAACAGGAAGGTTGGGATGCGGACGACGAAGAAATTCAACGCCCTCCCACCACCCACTTTGTAGCCACTGCCGATTTATTTAACCGACATGCTAGACTTCGATTGCGAAGACATCGACGGTATGGACGGCGATGCGGAGACGACCAAGACCCAGCGCCTACGAGGGGCCTTTGGAAGGCCACCTCGTCATATGACATATACATGGTGGACATCCCAAAAGATGGGACCGACGATGGAACAACGGAGGATGACCCCTCCAAGAAACAGCCGAAGCGCCGACATCAGCGGCGCCGCTCTAAATCCCGCCACAATAAGAACGGTGATTCCGGCACGGTGATAATAACACCGGACGGTGCGAAGAGAACCCCTCCAGCAGGACTCAGCGCAGGAGGAGGGAGAAGCAAGTCCGCACGACAGTGCGGCAGAAAGAGAGGTCGAGGACGATAATTATGCGCCTCCCTCCGAAGATGAGGCAAGCCTCGACGACGATGAATTTGTCGTGCTCGAGGATCCCGCTGAACAGGAGCGTTTCAGCCACGGCAAGCAGCCTCAAGAAAAATCAGCAACAACTTAGAGCTGACCAGGATTTGCTAGCTGACAGATGGACCGAAGTCCTTGCAGCCGAAGAGTATGAACTCGAACGCCCGTCCAAAAGCTACCCCAAACGCAGGCCGTTGACTCGATCAGAGGAGGAATCACCCAAGTCACCAGCGCACGACATGGCAGACCGGCCACCCCGTCGCCGCGACAGAGAAGCCTCTCGGCCCTCCGCTCAAGCCACACCCCGACGCCGCTCAAAAAGTACCAAGGCACGGGAAAACGCACCGGACTTGCGAGATGTATTGGAGGATAAGGCAAAACATACAAGATCGATCTACGGATCGCGTGGGCGCCCAACAACGCGGGATGATTACCGTCGCGCCGGATAGCATACCCGGCCGGGCCGAACACAGTAGACAAAGCTCATATGAGCTACGTCGTGATATAGCCCAATACAGAGGCGCCGCACACCCACTATGCTTCACAGATGAAGTAATGGATCATCAAATCCCCGAGGGCTTCAAACCCGTAAACATCGAATCATACGATGGTACCACAGATCATGCGGTCTGGATCGAGGAATATCTCCTCCATATCCACATGGCCCGCGGTGATGATCTACATGCCATCAAATACCTCCCACTCAAGCTTAAAGGACCAGCTCGGCATTGGCTCAACAACTTGCCAGCAGAATCAATTGGTTATTGGGAGGACCTGGAAGCCGCATTCCTTGATAACTTCCAGGGCACATATGTGCGACCACCAGACGCCGATGACCTTAGCCACATAATCCAGCAGCCAGAAGAATCGGCCAGACAATTCTGGACATGGTTCCTAACAAAGAAAAATCAAATCGTTGACTGTCCGGATGCAGAGGCCCTTGCAGCCTTCAAACATAACATCCGCGATGAGTGGCTTGCCCGGCACCTAGGACAGGAAAAGCCAAAACCCATGGCAGCCCTCACAACACTCATGACCCGCTTTTGTGCGGGAGAGGGCAGCTGGCTAGCTCGAAGCAACAACTTGGCCAAACATCCTGATAGTTCGGATACCAAGGACAGCAATGTCAGGTCGCGTCGCAACAAGAACAAGCGCCGCATTAACGGCGATAACACTGAAGATACGGCCACAATGCCGGATTCAGAGGCTCTAAACCCGGTCGATGGAAGAAGCCATTCAAAAGAAATACCTAGGGCCCGTCCAACTTGGACGGATACTCGATCGCTTGTGCGGATACATGGCACCCCGAAACTCATCAATCACACCAACAGGGACTGTTGGGGGTTCAAGCAAGCAGGCAAGTTAAGTGCCGAACTCAATGACAAGGGGCTGCATAGCGATGATGAGGAAGAGCCCCGGCCGCCGAACAATAGAGGACAGAAGGGTTTTCCCACGCAAGTGAGGACAGTGAACATGATATACACAACCCATATAACCCAAAGGGAGCGGAAGCGTGCACTAAGGGATGTATACGCGATGGAGCCAGTCGCCCCGAAGTTCAACCCATGGTCTTCCTGCCCGATCACCTTCGATTGAAGGGACCATCCCACTAGCATCCGTCACGGCGGTTTCACCGCATTGGTTCTTGACCCAATTATCGAAGGATTTCACCTAAACAGAGTCCTGATGGATGGCGGCAGCAGCCTGAACCTGCTTTATCAGGATACAGTGCGCAAAATGGGTATAGACCCCTCAAGGATTAAACCTACAAAGAAGACCTTTAAAGGCGTCATACCGGGTGTAGGGGCCAGTCGTACGGGCTCGGTTACACTCGAAGTGGTCTTCGGATCCCCGGATAACTTCCGAAGCAAAGAGTTAATCTTCGACATCGTCCCATTCCGCAGCGGCTATCATGCACTACTCGGACGAACCGAATTTGCAAAGTTCAATGCGGTGCCACACTACGCATACCTCAAGCTCAAGATGCCAGGCCCTCGAGGAGTAATCACGGTCAATGGAAACACCGGACGCTCTCTTCGAATGGAGGAGCACACGGCGGCCCTCGCGGCGGAGGTACAAAGCAGCCTCTCACAGCAACTCTCGAGTCCGGCCATTAAGCGTCCGGACACTATCAAGCGCGCCCGGAGTAACCTATAACAAGACCGCCTGGCACGATTCAAGCACGCGTAGCAATCTAGCCCCAACCCCAGCCCACGCGAAATTGCGAAGCTAGTGTTACACGTACAAAATTACGCTCTGGAGATACCATGGGCATATGGGGAGGGGCAAGACCACGACACGCCAAGAATGCGGCTCGACCGCACCAGGGGCTCCCGATTGTGTCTTTCTTTCCCTTTTTCCTTTTTTCTTCCTTTTTTCTTACTTTCAGGACTCCGTCTTTGAGAAGTCCTGTCCGGCACTTGAATCGCCGAACTCACGATGCAACAGCCAGGGAAGCGGAAAGCCACGTCGAATGTTCAGGTGGTCTCTATTACGAGCATTATACCTGTTTTACATACCATCCCGCAGCTTACCCCTGGAGTTGTACATGTTAGATAGTCCCATCCCTTGCCTATCGCACTATTTGTATCGTTCTGCTTTCATTGCAGTACCTTTTTGAATAAACAATACATAGCTTTTTGCTTATTATTGCTCTACTTCCTTTATCTATACATATATTCATTTTACGACATGTTGCAACCATACACTTTGGTACGGCCAATACACCAGGGGCTAAAGTATCCCAAAATTATGGTGTGATAAGTCCGAACACTTTCACAAGTGCGGCACCCCGAACTTATAGCATTATATGAATCAGCTCCGAATCATGTCTTGGGTCAATAGTTGGGTTTGCCCGCTCCGTGTTTTGGTACCTAACGTTCCGTTATATCGGCTAAGGTAGCACTGGAGAACCACTGCGATTGTGCCCCAGTTGAGCTGGGTTGAGCACCTCGGTGGAGAAAGCTAAAGCGGACCCGTCATGATAGGCGAGAGCGATCGCTGTTCGAGAGGTTTTTCGGGTCCCTAAAGACTTATGCCGCTTAGAGCGAGGAACCGAATTGTCCGGCCAAGGCGTGGATAGCGCCCGAACTCGGTCTTCCGAATACTAGGGGCTTCGCGAAATTTAAAATTATAGAATTCTATGGCTAAGTGAGAGTGTTCAAGCATTATAAGTCCGGTTGCCTTGTTCGTTGTGTTGAGCGCCTCCCTAGATGGACCCAAGAATGGGAAGAAGAGTGCTCAAGTTTATCCCGAACACCCCAGCACTCGTGGCATGGGGGCTGAAGCCAACGACTTGCCATCTCTCAAATTTGATAAACGGCCACACAGAATGTAATATTTTAAATTAACAAGCGTTGCTTAGCGCATATGAACAAGTTTTCAGCGTACAGGATAACAAATGCGAGCCTATTTAAAAATTACATCTTTGGAGCACTCATCCGCTATTCGGCGGGCACCCTTCAGGAAGCCCTCATAGTACATTTCGGGCGTGCGATGCTCATGGCCCTTTGGTGGCCCGTCTGTCACAAGCTTCTCCGCATCCAGCTTGCCCCAGTGCACTTTAGCACGGGCAAGGGCCCGACGGACACCTTGAATACAAACGGAGCGCTTGATGACTTCAATCCGTGGGCAGGCATCCACTAGCCGCTGCACCAAGCCGAAGTAGCTCCCGGGCATGGCCTCCAATGGCCACAGCCGCGCTATAAGGCCCTTCATGGCCTGTTCGGCGACCTTGTGGAGCTCGACCAGCTGCTTCAGCTGGTCGCTCAGGGGCACCGGCTGTCCGGCCTCAGCATACTGAGACAAGAACACCTTTTTCGTCGAGCTCCCCTCCTTGGTGCGGTAGAATGCGACAGCATCAGACACACTACGGGGCAAATCTGCGAATGGTCCTGGAGAGCTCCGAATCTGGGTAAGTAATAGGTAATTCACTTTCACATGCTTGCTTTGCATAAAGAATGCCTTACCCACCACTATCTTCTTCAACGACTCAATTTCTTGGAGGGCTTTTTGGGCCTCGGGCTTAGCAGCTTTGGCACTCTCAAGAGCCGAGGCGAGCTCGGACTCTCGAGTCTTCGAGTCACGCTCCAAACCCTCGTGTTTTTACACGAGAGCTTGGAGCTCTTGTCGTTCCTTGGCCAGCTGCGCCTCCCCCTTCTCTCGCTCAGTGCGTTCCGCAGCCGCTTTGTTTTCAGCCACGGACACGGCTTCCTTCAGGGTCGCCACCTCGTTCGTGGCCCCTGTAGTACCCAAGTTATTCCTGTTATTTTTTGCAACCAAAACCTTTTCTATAAGGTATTTCTTTAATAAGGTATTACTTACCTTCCTTGTCCTCGAGCTGCTTCTTGGCTTGTCCGAGCTCGTTCTCGGACTGCCGAGGTTCTGCTTCAATGCATTGACCTCCATGATCGGTCTTGGCGGCAGAGGTCGGCCTGCATTCCCATATTGACATACTTATGTTCGACTCCTGTGTATATCTTTCTAGATCCTTAGTCCGGCTTTTCTTTCCGAACACCGAACTAAGCATCGAGAACTCTTGTCTATGCGGTAATATTTTTACATATTCTAAACTTACCTCAAAGCCTGTTAGGAGGCTGGTACAGGCAGTCAGCCCGCTCTTGGCGGACTGAACTGTCCGGATCACCACACTCATAACAAGGCGGTGCTCCTCCTTGATGGAAGCGCTGTTAGCGCCTCCGATCGCTATCCGGTGCCTCGGTTGGGCCGGAGGACACCGGCGTCTTACCTTCTTGTGAAGGATCCATTGGCGGACTTGAGAATCGCTGATGGTTCCGGCATGGAGTTGAGACGAGGTCGGGCTTAGAGCCCCTCGGTCTTGCCCCAGCGCTGAGTCTGGGAGGTTGCCTTGTGGCACCTCCTGCGCTACCTCCTCTTGACCAGGCCCCCCTTGGGGCCCCGCCGCGGCGTCGCCCGCGGCGGGAGGCGAGGAGGCGGTCGGGCAGCACTCTCCATTTCCGACGAGCCCAGGGACCCGCTCGATGAATCGGCGAACTCGCCCTTGGGCGGGCTGCACGGTTGTTTGACATTAGAGAACACTCTGCGATAATAAAAAGCCATGGGTATCCGGACACTTACGATCTCGCCAGGGGCTTGGCCCTTGTAGGCCAATCCTCCTCATCATCGTCGACGTTGGTGGAGAAGTCCGGAGGAAGGGTTCTTCCCTTCTTGGACCCTCCGGCCTCCCCGGTTGGGGCGGCCTTACTTTTCTTCTCCTCCCCCGTTGGGGGAGGAGCTTCTTCTTCTTCCTCCTCATCCTCAGGAGAAGATTACGCTTCTGACAATCGGCTTTGGCGTTGGGAGCTCCTTCGAGTTCCCGTGGCCTCCTTCTTGGCCTTCTTCTACGGCACCACATGGGGTGCCAGAGCCAGCAGCCCCGTCAATCGGGCGTGCGCTGGGTCTTCTGGCAAAGGAGCCGGATAGTTAATCTGTCCGGACATCTTCAGCCAGTCCTGTCAAAGAATAGGGAGTTTTTAGATCCCACATAGAGTCAATCTATGAAAAAAGAATCCCGTAAAGGGTAAAATAACTTACCTCGCCGGCTGGACGCCGCGAGATGTAGCCGCGATCTTTGTTAGCGGATGTTGGGGCTTCAACGCCCTTGAACAGCACCTTCTAGGCATCTTCGTACGTAGTGTCGAAGAGCGGCAAAGGTTCGATCTTTGTGCCAGATCGAACTCCCACAAGTTAAAGGCCCGTTCTTGGCATGGGAGAATCCGGCGGATGAGCATCACCTGGATTACGTTGACAAGCCTGAGATTCTTGTCCACTAGGTTTCAGACGCATGTCTGGAGTCCGGATAGCTCTTCCAAAATCCCCCACGTTAGGCCCGTCACTTTCCATGACGAGAGCCGTGTGGGGAAGCCAGATCTGAATTCAGGGGCCGCCACCCATTCGGGGTCGCGTGGCTCGGTGATGTAGAACCACCCCGAATGCCACCCCTTTATTGTCTCCACAAAGGCACCCTCGAGCCATAGGACCTTGGCCATCTTGCCAACCATGGCGCCTTCGCACTCTGTTGACGGCCGCCCACTACCTTCGGTCGGACGTTGAAGATCTTCAGCCATAAGCCAAAGTGGGGCTGGATGCAGAGGAAGGCCTCGCACACGACGATAAACACCGAGATGTTGAGGATGAAATTCGGGGCCAGGTCGTGGAAGTCCAGGCCGTAGTAGAACATGAGCCCCCGGACAAATGGGTGAAGTGGAAAAACTAGTCCGCGGAAGAAGTGGGGGAGAAACACCACCCTCTCATGGGGACTGGGGGTTGGAATGAGCTGCCCCGCGTCAGGCAGCCTGTGCGCGATATCGCCGGACAAGTATCCGGCCTCCCGCAGTCTTGTGATGCTCCCCTCCGTGACGGAGGAGGCCATCCATCTGCCTCCCGCTCCTCACATGGTTGGAGAAGGTTGAGGAGGAATGTGTGGACTTGGGTATTTGGAGCTCGAGTCTTGTGAAATGGATAAGCAAAGGAGGAAGAAGGCGTGGGTGAAAAGGTGGATCCTTATCCCCTTATATGAATGGACGAAGCTATCGTCCCCCACCAACTGGTAAAATTCGCTTATCTCCCAAAGCGCCCGTAATCAATGGCGCGGATGGGTTACCCACGTCCGTATTGATGAGAATCCCGGAATAAGGGGGCACGAGCTATGCTTTGATAAGACGTGCCAAGGAAACCGCCTCGCTAAACGCGCTAAGGTGGAACGGTAAAAAACGATTCATATAAAGGCCTGGCCGTGGTGTGATGTCACGCCGCGGAATACGTCAGGAGATCTGTGCGAAAATTATTCTCTCTAAGGTGATATGTGGAACTTGTTTTGCAGAGCCGGACACTATCCTTGTGTTCAAAACCTTCTATGAAGTATTCGGAGGAGGAACCCGCCTCGCAATGTCGAAGAAAATCAACGCGCCGGACTCATCGTCATTGAAGCCTGGTTCAGGGGCTACTGAGGGAGTCCCAGACTAGGGGGTGTCCGGATAGCCGGACTATCATCACGGCCGGACTCCAAGACTATGAAGATACAAGATTCAAGACTTTGTCCCGTGTCCAGATGGGACTTTCCTTGGCGTGGAAGGCAAGCTTGGCGATACGGCTATGTAGATCTCCTACCATTGTAACCGACTCTGTGTAACACTAACATATCCGGTGTCTATATAAACCGGAGGGTTTTAGTCCATAGGATGAACAACAATCATACCATAGGCTAGCTTCTAGGGTTTAGCCTCCTTGATATCGTGGTAGATCTACTCTTGTACTACCCATATCATCAATATTAAGCAAGCAGGAGTAGGGTATAACCTCCATCGGGAGGGCCCGAACCTGGGTAAAAACATCGTGTCCCTTGTCTCCTGTTACCATCCGCCTAGACGCACAGTTCGGGACCCCCTACCCGAGATCCGCCGGTTTTGACACCGACAGTCCCCATCCAGAATGCCTGGAACATCCAGCACCTCCGAAAGTTCTATCCGTGACCAGCGAGCGCCATGCGCCTCTCATGTCTCCGCCCATGACACTCTCACGTATTAACGACTGGGGATGTACACATCCCGGAGTCTCCTGAGAGCTGCCCTGGGCCTCACAGGGGATCCCACACACGTCCTAGTGGAAGCCCCATGCTCTGCGCTGGCGGGAAGACTAGAAGACTAGTGTAGGTGCCGTACGCGGATGTTCTTTTGTCGGATTTCGGGTTCTGGCAAAACCCTTGAGGTTCGAACACTGGGTTCGCACGAAGATCTCTCCCTACCTAATCACGCTCTCTCCCTCACCGCGATCTCAATGATTAGCGCGTCGAACCCACAAAAAGATAGACACAAGAGTTTATACTGGTTCAGGCCATCGATGTGGCGTAATACCCTACTCCAGTGTGGTGTGCTGGATTGCCTCTTGGACGGAGGATGAACAGTTACAGGGGAAGAATAGCCTCCTGAGGAGAGGTGCTCTTGTGCTTGGTGAACTTGTGTGGTTGAGCGTGATCTGGATCATCCATCCCCTTCTATGGTGGTGGCTAGTGCTATTTATGGAGGCCCTGGTCCTCTCGCCTAATATTGAGCGGGAAGGGATCCAACAACGGCTAAATTCGAAGGGAGACAACTAGTACAAGTTGTCCTGACTAAAGGTGGTCTTCGCCTGCCAAAGGCTCTGGTGGTGACGCCGTCTTGGGCTCCACGGTGACCTCCATCCTGCCGTCCTGCTGGTCTTGGTCTCGTTGCACCAATATGGAAAGCTTAGCGTGATGCCTCGGGACTCCTCGCCTACGCTTGCCCCTTTAGCACCAAAGAGGAAACACGGACACTGCACGCTGGCGCCCGCCTAGCTCCAGTCATCATGGCTTGTGTCACAGAAACCTCGCGAGGTGTCCCTTGCCTTGATCTCTCCGCCCCTCGCGAGCCAGCCTGGTGAGACTGCCCCTGAGGAGGTCTTGCGTCATCCTCCTCACGAGGGTCTTGAGTGTTTGCTGGATAAGATGGGCCGTACAAGGCCGCTGGTAGAGCCACGCTGTGGGCCGCAGGCAGGCAAGTGTGGGGACCCCCGTTCCCAGGATGGCGACAGTAGCCCCCGGGCCCAAGGCGCGCTCGGACTTGGCTTCGAGGCGAAGCCAAAGGGCAAGGGCAGAGCGCCACGGGCCCCAACAGCCTGCGGCCCTGCTTGATGTGTGGCGATTGATTGGAAGTGGGCGTCTCCGCTTCCCCATGCTGCCTCGGCAACTGCCCATTTTGATGAGTCCCTGCTGCATGCAGAGAAAAATCATCATTACCTGTGATCGTGGGGATCGCCGGTTGGCCTTCTCCTGCTATAAATGAGGAGGGGGCGGAGCCCCCATCACTCGTCTCTTCCTGCTCCGCTCGTTTCTCCTTCCTCGCTCCATTGCTAGTAGCGACCCCATGGCCCCTACGAAGAGGTTCTCGACCGCGGAGAAACGGAAGCCCCGCCAAGAGGGACCCGACTCTCCACCGCCCAAGCGAGGGCACGACCATCCCCGTAAGCACACCACGACCCCTGCCGCGGCCCCTTGCAGCCATGGCGGCGCCTCTTCTAGTGGTGGGACTCGCCCAGATGATGGCAGCCCCGTCGATGAAGGGAGGCGCGCCATGGTTGCATGGCCTCCCCGGCCGTGCTTCCACTCGGCGGAGGTGCTTCCGGAGTTCGTCGTGTGGTCGGAGAACCCGGCCGGCACCTGGCTTCAGCTCCCGCGCTTCTTCACCGGCGAGCTTCCGGCCACTGGTCCAGGCGGGCTCTGGCTGTAGGCGGACGACTGCTGTAGCAAAGCTTCGTGGGTCGCGATCGAGGTCTCCGTCGCAGGCAACGCAGCCCTGGCCCGTGGCTGGCAGACGTTTTCCCGCGCACGCGGCCTGGGCAGGCGGTGCACCCTCCACTTCAAATATGACGGCAACGCGCCCCTCTTCGTGAGGGCGTTTGGAAAAGACGGCCGTCGCGTCGGGTGCTACCCCGAAGACAACAACGGCGACGAGGTACTTGGCCTTGGCGACGGTCGAGACGAGTGTGAGGATGGTATTGCCTTAGGTGCTGGCCGCTGCTCGCCCAGCTACAGCGATCCTCCCTCCGGCAACAGCTCCAGCAGCGGCAGCTATGACTAGCTGTCACGCTGTAGCACCCGCTTCGATGGTGGCAGCGGGTCGCCTTGTCGCCGCGCCCCAGTGAAGCGCGAGTGAAAGTGCAACTATCCCTACGTGGTTTTGGTAATTCATAATAACATATAGCTCATTGAGCTAATGCTATTCCAAGACTATTATTTCAGGAAAGCTCAATGAATGGCATGGCATGGATGACGAAAGTGGATCCCTCAAAATACTAAGGACAAAGGATTGGCTCAAGCTCAAACGCTCAAGACTCTTCATTTTACATTTTAGTGATCCAAAATCACATTGAGTCTATAGGAAAAGCCAATACTATCAAGAAGGGATGAGGTGTTGCTTAATGAGCATTTTGCTTCATGTGCTTAGTGATATGCTCCAAAATCCTCAACTACTTTCCCACATCCACAAATGACCGAAACCTAAAGCCAAAATCGGTCACACCGATTCTTTCTATCCGGCACCACCGATTATAGCCACTGCCACAAACCCTAAGCAAATCGGTCTTACCGAAAGGGATCTCGGTCTCACCGAGATGGGGTTGCAATCTCTCTGTTTCCCTTCGTAACGTTTCGGTCCAAACCGAAGTGAGCGATCGGTCCCACCGAGATTGCAATGTAAACTCTCTGTTTCCTTTTTGTAACATTTCGGTCTCACCGAAAAGAGCAAATCGGTCCCACCGAGTTTACCTGACCAACTCTCTGGTTAGCTAATTACCAAAATCGGTCTCACCGAGTTTGTGTAATCGGTCTCACCGAGATTACATTATGCCCTAACCCTAACAATATCAGTCTCACCGAGATGCATGTCAGTCCCACCGAAAATCACTAACGGTCACTAGGTTTACTAAATCGGTATGACCGAGTTTGTTGTATACGGTCCCACAGAGTTTGGTAAATTGTGTGTAACGGTTGGATTTTGTTTGGAGGCTATATATATACCCCTCCACCTCCTCTTCATTCGTGGAGAGAGCCATCAGACTTAACCTACACTTCCAACTTACCTTTTCTGAGAGAGAACCACCTACTCATGTGTTGAGGCCAAGATATTCCATTCCTACCATATGAATCTTGATCTCTAGCCTTCCCCAAGTTGCTTTCCACTCAAATCATCTTTCCACCAGATCCAAAACCTATGAGAGAGAGTTGAGTGTTGGGGAGACTATCATTTGAAGCACAAGAGCAAGGAGTTCATCATCAACACACCATTTGTTACTTCTTGGAGAGTGGTGTCTCCTAGATTGGCTAGGTTTCACTTGGGAGCCTCCGACAAGATTGTGGAGTTAAACCAAGGAGTTTGTAAGGGCAAGGAGATCGCCTAGTTCGTGGAGATCTACCGCTAGTGAGGCAAGTCTTTCATGGGCGACGGCCATGGTGGGATAGACAAGTTTGCTTCTTCGTGGACCCTTTGTGGGTGGAGCCCTCCGTGGACTCGCGCAACCGTTACCCTTCGTGGGTTGAAGTCTCCACCAACGCGGAAGTACGATAGCACCACCTATCGGAACCACGAGAAAAACATCCATGTCTCCAATTGCGTTTGAATCCTCTAAACCCTTCCCTTTACTTTCTTGCAAGTTGCATGCTTTATTTTACGCTGCCAATATACTCTTTGCATGCTTGCATGAATTGTGTGATGATTGCTTGACTTATCCAAAATAGCTAAAATCTGCCAAACTATAAAATTGGGAAAAGGTTAAGTTTTTATTGGTCAAGTAGTCTAATCACCCCCCTCTAGACATACTTCAAGGTCCTACAAGTGGTATCAGAGCATTGGTCTCCATTTGCTTTGATTTCCATAGCTTTTGGTGGTCATAGCCTTGGTTTCACAACCTAGGAGAGTATGGCGACTAGCGAGGAAATTATCACCGTAGAGGTCCTTACTTTGATGGTACTAATTTTGCTAGTTGGAAGCATAAGATGAAAATGCATATTCTTGGACATAACCCCGCCGTTTGGGCAATTATTTGTATTGGCTTGCAAGGTGAATTGTTTGATGGGAGAGAACCGAACCGTGAAGCTAATGCGGAAGAATTGAAGATGCTACAATACAACGCTCAAGCATATGACATCATCTTCAACGGATTGTGCGCCGAAGAATTCAACAAAATTAGCCGTCTTGAGAATGCAAAGGAAATTTGGGATACTTTGATTGATATGCACGAAGGTACCGAATTCGTCAAGGAATCCAAGTTGGATTTGCTCCAAAGTCATCTTGACAAGTTCAAAATGAAGGATGGTGAAGGTGTTGCTGAAATGTACTCTAGGCTTGCTCTTATCACAAATGAGATTGCCGGCTTAGGGAGTGAAGAGATGACCGACAAATTCATCATCAAGAAGATCCTAAGAGCATTGGATGGAAAGTATGATACCATGTGCACATTGATCCAAATGATGCCAAACTACAAAGATCTCAAGCCAATGGAAGTCATTGGAAGGATTGTTGCTCATGAGATGTCACTCAAGGAGAAGGAGGAACTTCACAACAAGTCAAGTGGTGCTTACAAAGCCTCAAGTGAAGCCCCCACATCATCAAGTGAGAAATCAACCTTCAATGAAGAATTGAGCTTAATGGTGAAGAACTTCAACAAGTTCTACAAAAGTAGAAGCAAAGAAAGAAGCTCCAAGTCAAGGTCTTACAATGATAAAAGATCTTCTAGTCGAGAGCGCAATTGCTACAATTGTGGGAGACCCGGACACTACTCCAATGAGTGTACAACACCCTACAAAACAAGAGAAGATTCTCCAAAAAGAAGAAGCAAAAGAGAAGAATCACCACCGAGAGAGAGGAGGAGTAGAGATGATCGTTATGAACGAAGACCCTCACGGAGAAGCAAGGATTCGGAAAGGAAGGACAAGTCATCAAGGAGCTACACAAAGCGAAGACATCAAGCTCATGTTGGTGAATGGGTTTCCGGCTCCGACTCCGACCATCACTCGAGAGAAGCTATCACTCCGACTCGAATATACTCAAGATGAAGGTGTTGCCGGTCTAGCACTTGTGTCAACCAACTCCTACGACATATTTGATTCACCAAATGAAGGAATTGGAAGATGCTTCATGGCCAAAGGTCCAAAGGTAACAGATCCGAGTATGTTGATTTTAATAGTGATGAAGATGACTTGCTAGGTGATGATGATTTACTTGTTGACAACTCTAGTGATGAATACTATGATGAAACGTCAATTAATCATGCTAATCAAACGAATGACAATGATAAGGATAAAATTGAGCTTCTAACTAAATAACTAAACACTCTTAAGTTGTCTCATGAAACATCTTCGAAGATCATCGAGAACTTTTAAGGGCTCATGAGAAGTTACGCTTTGAAAAGCTCAATCTTGAGCAAGAGCATGAGTTATTAAAGGCAATCAATGATGATCTCCGCAAGAAAAGTTCTTCTTACATTGCCAAGCATTTACTCTTATCTACTTACATGCCTCAAGTCAAGTCTAGTAACAAGTACACGAAAGATACTTCCTCTAGTAGTAACAATAATAATGTCAAATCCAATGTTGTTGCTTCTAGTAGTTCCCTTGATTCCACTAATGATTCTCTTAGCCAAGTTACACTTGAGCAAGAAAATAGTTTATTGAAGGGAATTATAGAAAGGTGTTTACAAGAGCCTTGCAGGGAGTAAGCAATTTGAGGAAATTATGCGCAAGCAAGGAAGGCACCGGAAGAATCAAGGTGTTGGTTTTGAACGAAAGTTCAATGCCAATGGAGTTGAGTGGGAAGAAGATCAATACCCCAAGACAAAGTTTGTTCCTCAACAAGAGAAGTATGATCCTACTTCCTTCAAGGGGACACAAGCTCAAGATGATCTTCCACCACAAGACCACAAGAACAAAGGCAAGGACAAGCTTAAAGAAGAGATTGATGCATTTGAAGAAGCACCTAAAGCCTCGTTCGAGTGGGTTCCCAAGACTACGTCAAGTTCTACTTCATCAAGTACAACTACAACTCCAAGGATTCCCATCAAGATGATGTGGATCCTGAAGAGGAAGAACTAGAGAGTTCTTGAGGGTGACTCCGCCAACATTCTTCACTCATATCATTTTGGCAAGAACAAGTGCAATCAACTTTCACATCTTGCACTAGTTCAAGGAGTCACAAACCCTCATGTTGGTAAGGCAAGGGACAAGGTAACCTAATGTTTTCATGGACATCATCTTGTGTGTGCATCACTCTATGTCTATGGATATTCTTGTTTGTTCCTTATGGGACTAACCCATGTAGGCAAGTTGAAAGTACAACTCACTCCAAAGGATTGCTCCAAATGATCTGCATCAACGTTGAGCATCTACATCTTCAACACCTACATGAAGTCATCATCGACAAAACCCAAGGTTAGTTCAACCCTCTAAGGGGGGATCTCACATCTAGGGGAGCTTAACTCTAAGAATTGAGTCAAAGCAACTCTAATGATGTGAACTTAATGCATTCTGTAAAAGTGGTAACCCCACTTGAGCTTAAACGATGAGTATGACCTATGATCAAATGTTCTCATTAGACTCCTAAGTCAATATACTCATATATAGATGACCTAGTCATCGCCAATTGTTTGATAGATGCTAGAATTGGTTGTGCATGCTTTGCCACATAATTTCAATTGACATCTTATTGTGTGAGCATGTTGGTGCATATTTTACTCATTCAAGGACATCCACTTGTTGTTTTGTTTGATTGGTTCTTTCTTCTTTTGGCCAAGTGGATGGACAAGAATGCCTAAGAACCTTCTTTAGCTATCTATGCTTTTCTCGTCTCAAACTCTATTCATGCTACATCACAAAATTTGATCAAGTCGATTCGAACCACTCTGTGTGAGGAGCACTGAGTCCCGATTCGTCATAGACTTAAACTTCCAAAACCTCTTAATGATTCTCTGTATGACCGATTCCACAATTTCGGTCCTACCGAGAACATTAAGTTGCACTAAGTTTTCAAACACCGTGCAACAGATTTGAACTTTTAGGTCACAACGAGTTGTCAGAATCGCTTGCGATTATGCATCTCGGTGCCACCGAGTTGTTCCACTTTCGGTCACACCGGCAGTGGTCGGGCTATATATAGTCACGGGCAAAATTTTGGAAATTTATCCGAAACCCTTCGCCCGCGCATCAGCTCGCTCTGCCATCGTGGTCTCCGGATCGTCTCCTCGCTGCCAGAAGCCTCCTGTCGCTGGTCTTCGCCGCTGTCAACGGATTTTGTCCCCGCCGTTGCCGCCGTAGCAAGTCCGCCGCCAAGTTAGGGTATGGACTTGATCTTTGTGCTATCCATGTATGATTCCTAGCACATTCTTTTCACATTGAATCTTGCCACGATTTCAACTCGTCTATCCAGCCAAAGTAGTTCATAGATTAGTTGTGATTCGAATTTTTAGGTTTAGGTTTCCGCCGAAACCATCTCGGACCCACCGAGATGAAAAACTCGGTCTCACCGATTTGGCTTATGCCATTGCACAAGTGACTCTCGGTCTGACCGAGATTTACTAATCGGTGCAACCGATTTGAGAATTCTGTGAAACCCTAGCAGTCTCGGTGCCACCGAACTGAAACTCGGTCCAACCGAGATCATCATTTTAGGTTCCAAAATTGCTTTGGTATCACCGAGTTTGAAAATCGGTGGATCCGAAATGCTTTCTGTGGAAAACTAAAACTGAACTTTTGATTCATTCTTTTGCAAAAACCTCTGCATTTTGTGATGCTCATCTTTTCTATCTCATCTATAAACTCTTCACAGGGTCAGCAGTCGACTTTTGCAAGATGTACGATCAAAGTGACAGCGAGCAGTCGGAAGAAGCAGATAAACTTGAGTGAGGGCACTAGTCCCTCAACTTCAGATGAAGGGAGCAGAAGTACTCCTAGCAATTTGCCTAAGGCTGCCACTAGGCAAAGGAGGAAAAGAACTTTAGATTCAGAGGATGCAGATTACAGGGCTAAGGAAGATGAGGCAACTTCAAAGAAAGAGGTGGTCATGAAGGAAAGGGTCATGAAGACCAAAAGGACTGCAGGAAGACAACCAATGTCTAAGGCCAGAACATCAACTCAACTGCCTGAAAATGCTGATCCCAAAGAGCGATTCTTTGAAAGCAAGAAGAGGAAGGAAAGGGTCAAGATGACCATGGCCAGAGTTATTGGGAAGCCTTCCATGATGGAAGAGGAAGAGCCTGCTGCACCAGCACCAAAGGCACCAAAGCTTATGGGTGATGCAATCAGATCAGGGGCTGCCACATCTAAGCCCAAGGAAGCACCCAAAGCTGCCCCCAAGGCCAAGTCTGCACCAAAGAGGAATACTAGGAGTATTCCAGCTACTGAGAAGAACAAGGCCCCAGTGCCTGAGGTTGATGAGGAAGATGAAGAAGGACAAGTTCTGAGGAAGCTCAAGCCCAAGATACCAGACCACAATGATGCCCATCCTGTGGCTGAGAACATGAGAGTCAGGAAAGACTCAGGGCTGAGGAGATGGAGATTGGAAGATTCATATGCTTCAAGGAGAAGAACTGCTGTTGATTACAGGTTCCATACAAAGGAACAACAGGACTTCTATGAGACCATTCTGTTGGACAAGAAGCCCATTGTCTGTGACATGAGATGGGTCGACTGGAACTTCATCAAGGAGAATGAAGAGCACTATCCTGGAGTGCAGGACAGCTTTGTGAGTTGTGGAGTTGCAGATTTTGTTGGGTAGAAACTCACAAATTGGAATGATGAGCTTATCATGCAGTTTTACTCCACATCACATTTCTACCCAGATGGGAGAATTGTTTGGATGTCTGAAGGTACAAGGTACCAGTCAACTGTTGAGGAGTGGGCAAAGCTGATAAATGCCCCAGAGGAGAATGAGGATGACTTAGACATCTATTCAAATAAGAAAAAGGATCACATTTCAATGGCTCACATGTACAAGGAAATTCCAAACAAGGCATTAGCAACTCACAAGTTTGGATCAGTTCACTATCTGCTGTCAGGGTTGCGAACCATCAATTGGATCCTGAGGCACACTTTGTTGCCCAAGTCTGGTGACCATAACATGATCAGAGGGCATGCCATCAACATGTTGCATGTATTTGATGTGCCACAAAAGTTTAAAGTCATGAGCCTGATCATTGAAACTATCAAGAGGACTGCAGCAGATCAGAAGAGGAGCTGTGGATATGCACCTCAGATTCAAGAATTGATAAACTCAAAGATGGGCACAGGAAAATATCAGTTGGATAAGGAACACTTTCCACTTTATCCAGACTTTGAGGACAATGAGGTTGTCATGAATGAAGATGATCCACAATCAGTTCAAGCTCAGGAGAAGAAGGAGAAGGCAAAGAGGGAGAAGGCTCCCAAGATGCCAACTCAAGAGGAGGCGTCTGAGTATCTCTTGAAGAACAAGCAGGAGCAGCTTGGTTACTTAATAGTATCAACCTTGAGGATTGAGAAGGGATTGGCCACCTAACTCCAAAATCGGGAGAGCACGGAGAGAATCATAGAACAAAAGTTCTACAACTTAGATGTGAAAATGGCGAGATTCAGACTGCAGTGGAGGAGCTACAAGAGGACATGCAGGAGAGGAAGGGCAAGACAACAACAAATGTGTTTGCCAGAGTGCCTAGAGCCCAGAGGTCATCCGCTGTGCCAGTTTCTGACACAAGAGCAACTTCGTCTGCACCAGCTACAGCATCAGTGCCACCAGCTCCAGCACCTTCATCAGCTCCAACTCCATCTACATCGACTGAAGTCTTCGTCCAAGGAGCCATCTCTACACCACCACCTGAAGATCAAGCCTGAGAGTCGATCTAGCACTATGCATTTTCTATGAACTTTTTGGTAACTTGTTGCCAAAGGGGAGAAAATGTATAGATCATAGGCTTCGAGAGAGAGAGTGTTGCTTTTGTTCTCTCTTGCTTTATTTGGTGGTTTTTCAAACTTTGTTTGCTTTTGGTTGAGATACTATGTGTGTGAGAGATTGATGATCATGTGTTTGATCATAAGCTACACTTATGCATGTTTGATATTATCCTATCTATCTTATGTGATCACTCACTTTGCTTGGTGATGAGTGCATGTATTCATTGTTTATTATTTTGAGCGCTCCACCAAGATGTATGTGACATGGAAGAGTAACCCATGAGCCTAATTCATTGTGCATTTGCAGTCCAAAGAAAATCTAAATCTATGCACAAATTTAGGGGGAGCTCTTGCTTATCACATACTTCTCAAAGCGACGATGTTATTTAAATCTTATTATCTTTGGTCGAAGCTTTGATCTATATGTTGTCATCAATTACCAAAAAGGGGGAGATTGAAAGTGCAACTATCCCTTGGTGGTTTTGGTAATTCATAACAACATATAGCTCATTGAGCTAATGCTATTCCAAGACTATTATTTCAGGAAAGCTCAATGAATGGCATGGCATGGATGATGAAAGTGGATCCTCAAAATACTAAGGACAAAGGATTGGCTCAAGCTCAAAAGCTCAAGACTCTTCATTTTACATTTTAGTGATCCAAGATCACATTGAGTCTATAGGAAAAGCCAATACTATCAAGAAGGGATGAGGTGTTGCTTAATGAGCCTTTTGCTTCATGTGCTTAGTGATATGCTCCAAAACCCTCAACTAATTTCCCACATCCACAAATGACCTAAACCTAAAGCCAAAATCGGTCACACAGATCCTTTCTATCCGGCGCCACCGATTCAAAAAGTCATAGCCACTGCCACAAACCCTAAGCAAATCGGTCTTACCGATAGGGATCTCGGTCTCACCAAGATGGGGTTGCAATCTCTCTGTTTCCCTTCGTAACGTTTCGGTCCAAACCGAAGTGAGCGATCGGTCCCACCGAGATTGCAATGTAAACTCTCTGTTTCCTTTTTGTAACATTTCAGTCTCATCAAAAAGAGCAAATCGGTCCCACAGAGTTTACCTGACCAACTCTCTGGTTAGTTAATTACCAAAATCGGTCTCACCGAGTTTGTGTAATCGGTCTCACCGAGATTACGTTATGCCCTAACCCTAACCATATCGGTCTCACCGAGATGCATGTCAGTCCCACCGAAATTCACTAACGGTCACTAGGTTTACTAAATCGGTATGACCGAGTTTGTTGATTCGGTCCCACTGAGTTTGGTAAATTGTGTGTAACGCTTGGATTTTGTGTGGAGGCTATATATATACCCCTCCACCTCCTCTTCATTCGTGGAGAGAGCCATCAGACTAAACCTACACTTCCAACTTACCTTTTCTGAGAGAGAACCACCTACTCATGTGTTGAGGCCAAGATATTCCATTCCTACCATATGAATCTTGATCTCTAGCCTTCCCCATGTTGCTTTCCACTGAAATCATCTTGGAGAGTGGTGTCTCCTAGATTGGCTAGGTGTCACTTGGGAGCCTCCGACAAGATTGTGGAGTTGAACCAAGGAGTTTGTAAGGGCAAGGAGATCGCCTACTTCGTGAAGATCTACCGCTAGTGAGGCAAGTCCTTCGTGGGCGACGGCCATGGTGGGATAGACAAGGTTGCTTCTTCGTGGACCCTTCGTGGGTGGAGCCCTCCGTGGACTCACAAGAACTGCTACCCTTCGTGGGTTGAAGTCTCCACCAACGTGGAAGTACGATAGCACCACCTATCGGAACCACGAGAAAAACATCTGTGTCTCCAATTGAGTTTGAATCCTCTAAACCCTTCCCTTCACTTTCTTGCAAGTTGCATGCTTTATTTTCTGCTGCCAATATACTCTTTGCATGCTTGCATGAATTGTGTGATGATTGCTTGACTTATCCAAAATAGCTAAAATCTACCAAACTATAAAATTGGGAAAAGGTTAAGTTTTTATTGGTCAAGTAGTCTAATCACCCCCCCTCTAGACATACTTCAAGGTCCTACAGCGAGGAGGGGTCCGGCTGAGCTCAAGAGAGCGCCATCGGTCCATCCTCGCGAGCTGCTGTAGGGGCATGCGCTGCTTTTGTTTCGTTCTTCCTTTTCTTCCTGAATTTAAGAGATAGACAAGTATGGGGCCCCATGGGGGCGTGCAATGAACCATGATTTCCAAGTTGCTATGCTAGGTTATGTTTATTGTTCCTGTGCCGCGTTGCAGCATTAACATTTTATGCAGGCGCATAGAAATAACTTAGCTTGACACGCTCGAAGTAGTTTTTGCCTCGTGAGGTGCGCATTTCCCAGTACCTGGTGAGGCCTCCATGGCCTGGAAGGCGTCTAGGAACTGCAAAAATTCGTTAGGAAACTCTTATTCTTCCGAGCCCTGGTCACAGGTGCCGCTGGCCATGGTCCAACGCTTCGCATCACGGTACCCGAGGGGCACGGGTCGAGAGAAGTGCGCCAGCTTATGAGCTCGAACAAGGGTGCCTCGCAAAAAACAGGAAAAACCCTCACGAGGGCACCTGTCCAGCCCCCTCGCTAGGCATGCAAGCGAGAGTACATGTCGAAACAAAGAACCGAAAGCAGAAACAGAGGCAAAAGGCGATGGAACCAAACCGGCAAGGAACACCAGAGAGGCAAGCCAACTACGGAAAGCAAATGAAAAGCCGCGTCCGGCACCTAGTCTAGTCTTCTTGTCTTCTCACCAGCGTGGAGCTTAGTGCTGCCACTAGGACGTGGGAGGGAGCCCCCGAGGCCCGAGGGCGGCACTCCTGGGACGCCGGGGCATGTACAGCCCCACTCATTATTACGTGAGAGTGTCACGAGTGGAGACCTTCACAGGCACTGGGCCGTTATTCATGGGTAGAACTTCCGGAGGTGCTGGATGTTCCAGGCGTTCTGCGTCTCCAGGCGCATGGCACGAGGCCTGGAGACGTGAGCAACCCTAAACGGGGCCTCCCACATGGGCGAGAGCTTGTGCAGCCCTTCCCTAGAGAGCACCCTCCTTAGGACGAGGTCGCCCACCTCGAGTGTCCTGGAGCGGACGCTGCGACAGTGATACCACCGCAGCGCCTGCTGATATCTTGCCGCCCGGAGTGTGGCTTCACGGCGGCGTTCCTCTCCCAGCACAAGTTCCATCCCCCGCATGGCGTCCTGTTGCGCCTCAAAACACATGACCCGCGTGGAGCGATGCTTGACCTCGTGAGGGAGAACCACTTCTGCTCCATAGACGAGAAAGAACGTGGTCTCACCTGTTGGCTTGGTGGCAGTGGTGCGGATGGACCACAACACAGACTGGAGCTCGTCGTGCCAGCCCTTACCGCAGGCCTCGAGCTTCTTCTTGAAGGTCCTGGTCTTGAGGCCTCCCAGGACCTCCACGTTGGCGCGTTCGGATTGACCATTGCTCCTAGGGTGTGCCACTAAAGTGTAGCAGATCTACGTTCCAAGGTTAGCACAATATGTCCTGAAGAGATTGCTAGTGAACTGCGAGCCATTATCAGTGATGATGCGGTTGGGGACCCCAAACCGGCTCACGAGACCCTTGATGAACTTAACCGCGGATCCGGCCGGGATGGTGCAGACAACTTCTACCTCCGCCCACTTGGTGAACTTGTCGATGGAGACGTAGAGGTAGCGGTAGCCCCTATGCGCTTGAGGGAACGGGCCCAAGATATCCAGCCCCCAGACCGCGAACGGCCACGAGAGAGGGATGGACTAGAGGCCTTGAGCTGGTTGATGGATCTGCTTGGCGTGGAATTGACAGGCCTCACAGGACTTCACCAGCTCAGTCGCGTCGTTGAGCGTCGTAGGCCAGTAGAACCCTCTGCGGAATGCCTTGCCGACGAGGGTTCGTGACCACGAGTGGTGCCCGCATTCCCCGTCGTGTATGTCAGCTAGCAGCTCTTTCCCCTATTCGCTGGAGATACAACGCAGGGAAACGTCATTCGGCCGCTTCCTGTATAACTCATCGTCCTAGATGCATTACGCCGTGGCCTGCTGCGCAACGCGCTCCGCATCTTCCTCCTTCTCCGGCAGCGTCCCTTGCGTCAGGTACTCCTTGAACTCCTTTGTCCAGCACCCCTCCTTAGGCTCGAGCGCCAAGAGTAGGCGTGCTCCTGAGGTCGGGCCGTAGGCCGGGGCTCCCGAGGCAGGTGGTTGGGGAGGTCCTCCCGAGGCAGCACCGTCCTCGAAAGTGGTGGTGTTGTCGATGGCTTGAAGAGCCGCTCCTCGAAGACGCCAGGTTCTTGGGGTAGCCGCTTGGATGCTCTCTTGGCGATGTTGTCGGCTTCCTTGTTGGTGCCGCGGGGCACGTGCTGCAATTCCAGGCCCAAGAACTGCTTTTCCATTTCGCGTACCTCCGCGTGGTATGCTTCCATGTGCTCGTCTCTCGGCTCGTATACCATGTTGGAGAAGTTGACAAGGAGCTGCTAGTCACCCTTGATGGTTGATACGTCTCCGTCGTATCTATAATTTTTTATTGTCCCATGCCAATATTATTCAGCTTTCAAATACTTTTGGCAACTTTTTATATTATTTTTGGGACTAACATATTGATCCAGTGCCCAGTGCCATTTCCTGTTTGTTGCATGTTTTATGTTTCGCAGAAACCCAATATCAAACGGAGTCCAAACGGGATAAAAACTGATGGAGAATTATTTTGGAATATTTTTGATTTTTGGGAAGTAAAATCAACGCGAGACGGTGCCCGAGGGGGCCACGAGGCAGGGGGCACGCCCTGGACCCTCGTGGGCACCCCGTAAGGCGGTTGACGCTCTCCTTTTTCCGCAAGAAAGCTAATTTTATGAGAAAAATCTGGGCTAAAGATTCAACCCAATCGGAGTTATGGATCTCTGGATATAAAATAAACGGTGAAAGGGCAGCGGGAGAGAACGCAGAAACATAGAGAGACAGAGAGACAGATCCAATCTTGGAGGGGCTCTCGCCCCTCCCGTGCCATGGAGACCAAGGACTAGAGGGGAAAACCTTCTCCCATTTAGGGAGGAGGTCAAGGAAGAAGAAGAAGGAGGGTGGCTCTCTCCCCCTCGCTTTCGGTGGCGCCGGAACACCGCCGGGGCCATCATCATCACCGCAATCTTCACCAACAACTTCACCGCCATCATCACCAACTCTTCCCCCTCTATGAAGCAGTGTAACCTCTCTCTTACCTGCTTTAATCTATACTTAATCATGGTGCTCAATGCTATATATTATTTCCCAATGATGTATGGCTATCCTATGATGTTTGAGTAGATCCGTTTTGTCCTATGGGCTATTTGATGATCAAGATAGGTTTGAGCAGCATGTTTTATTATTGGTGTTGTCCTATGGGGCTCTCCATGTCGTGCAAGCGTGAGGGATTCCCGCTGTAGGGTTTGCAATATGTTCATGATTTGCTTATGGTGGGTGGCGTGAGTGACAGAAGCACAGACCCGAGTAAGTAGGTTGTTTGCGTATGGGATAAAGAGGACTTGATACTTTAATGCTATGGATGGGTTTTACCTTAATGATCTTTAGTAGTTGCGGATGCTTGCTAGAGTTCCAATCATAAGTGCATATGATCCAAGTATGGACAATATGTTAGCTTATGCCTCTCCCTCAAATAAAATTGTAATAATGATTACCGGTCTAGTTATTGAGTGCCTAGGGACAAATAACTTTCTCGTGACAAAAAGCTCTCTACTAAAACTAATTTAGTTGTGTCTTTATCTAAACAGTCCCTAGCTTTTATTTACGTGCTTTTTACTTTCTTGCAAGCCTATCCAAAACACCTACAAAGTACTTCTGGTTTCATACTTGTTCTAGGTAAAGTGAACCTTAAGCGTGCGTAGAGTTGTATCGGTGGTCGATAGAACTTGAGGGAATATTTATTCTACCTTTAGCTCCTCATTGGGTTCAACACTCTTACTTATCGGAATAGGCTACAATTGGTCCCCTATACTTGTGGGTTATCAAGACCTTTTTGGCCGTTGCTGTCGGGAGCAATAGCGTGGGTGAATATTCTCGTGTGTGTGCTTGTTTGCTTTATCACTAAGTAATTTTTATTTGCTGTTCTTAGTTGTTTTCTATCTTTAGTTATGGGTAGGAAACGCAAAATACCAAAAAAATTAGTTGTACCTACTGAACCAATGGTTGAAGAACCACTCAAAATCTATCACACTCCCGAAGCTTGTTACTTGGATCATCTTCGATCCCTATGTGCTCGTGCTGAAACCCCAACTAGCTTAGTTGAGGGCAAATCTTTAGATGAGCAAGCTTGTTATGTGCGCCATCGTATATCTGAAAAAGGGAAACTTTTACTGGGTCAAATTAATCGTTTGCAATTCTATGTTTGGAATTTATGTGAAATATATGATTTTACTTGTTTTATTGAAAACCCTAAGAAACACCTTCCCTATCAATGTGAGTTTAGTGATAATTGAATCGTATCTTCGTATGCTAAGGGTGTTTATAATTACTATGATGTTCAACAAATTGAAGAATTTGTTGCTTTTAAGGGTGCTTACGAAATTGCTTCTTTGATTGAAAAGTATGATGCTACTCTTTACAAATCTAAAAATTTTGTCATACTTAAATATTGCTATGATAATTATGCTTCTAATGCCTATGTTGAACCATATATTGAGGACTACTCCGCTGTCCAAGAAAAGACTAATATTTTGCAGGAATCTATGGAAGCAGAAATTGATGAAACTGTGAGCTCATTAGATGAAAAAGATGATGAGGAGAGCGAAGAACACAAGGAGGAAGAGCGGATTAGCTACCCGTGCCCACCTTCTAATGAGAGTAACTCTTCAACTCATACATTGTTTAATTTCCCTTCGTGCTTACCGAAGGATGATTGATATGATGACTGTTATGATCCCATTGATTCTCTTGAAATATCCCTTTTTGATGATGCTTTCTATGCTTGTGGCCAAGATGCCAATATGAATTATGCTTATGGATATGAACTTCCTATATTTCCTTATGTTAAAAATGAAATTGTTGCTATTGCACCCACGCATGATTGTCCTATTATCTTTTTGAATTCTCCCAACTACACTATATCGCAGAAGTTTGCACTTATTAAGGATTATATTGATGGGTTGCCTTTTACCGTTGCACATGATGATTTTGATAGATATAATATGCATGTGCTTGCTGATCCTACTTGCAATTATTATGACAGAGGAACTATACCTCCACCTCTCTATGTTTCCAACACGATAAAATTGCAAGAAACTGTTTATACTATGCATTGGCCTTTACTTTGTGTGCATGAATTGTTCTTTTATGACATGCCGATGCATAGGAAGAGAGTTAGACTTCATCATTGCTTGATATATGTTGCTTTGTGCTCACTACTAAATCACAAATAATTGTTAATTAAAATTGGCTTTGATATACCTTGGGATCTGGGTGGATCCATTACTTGAGCACTATATGCCTAACTTAATGACTTTAAAGAAAGTGCTGCCAGGGAGACAACCCAGAAGTTTTAGAGAGTCATTTATTTCTGTTGATTGCTTTTATATAGTTTAGAAACAAAAAAATAAATAGGGGAACCGAAAACTTTTTCAAAAAGGAAAGTGAAAGTGAGAGAGACAAGCATTGTTGAAGTGGGAGCTAGCCTTGAACTTTGTTCATGCTCACGGAAACTTTGTGAATCTTGATTACAGAAACTTTTCAACAAAAATAATTATCCCCTTGTAAAATTCCATTGTATTATAAAAATAATGTGCAAAGGTTTGCCTTTAGGATGTTTATAATGCTTGTTGGTTTGTACGGTGCAGGACAGAAACTTTGGCTGTATTGCATGATTTTTCATTTTTTATCGGAACGTCAAATGGTTCTGATTCTTTTTGCACTGTCTTTATATACAAATTTTTTATTCTTCCTAATTTGGGAAGAATTTTTCAAGTATCATAAGTATGGTGAATGTTCATATTGTTACAGACTGTTCTATTTTAGACAGATTCTGTTTTTGATGCATAGTTTGCTTGTTTTGATGAAACTATCAATTTATATCAGTGGATTGAGCCATGAAAAAAGTTATATTACAGTAGACACAATGCAAAAAAAATATGAATTGGTTTGCAACAGTACTTAGAGTAGTGATTTGCTTTATTATACTAACGGATCTTACCGAGTTTTCTGTTGAAGTTTTGTGTGGATGAAGTGTTCGATGATCGAGATGGTCTCGATGTGAGGAGAAGAGGGAGAGGCAAGAGCTCAAGCTAGGGGATGCCCATGGCACCCCAAGTAAATATTCAAGGAGACTCAAGCGTCTAAGCTTGGGGATGCCCCGGAAGGCATCCCCTCTTTCTTCAACAAGTATCGGTATGTTTTCGGATTCGTTTCGTTCATGCGATATGTGTAAATCTTGGAGCGTCTTTGGCATTTAGTTTTTGTTTTTATTTTATGCACCATTCTGGTATGAGATAGTCCTTGGTTGATTTATAGAATTCTCTTTGCACTTCACTTATATCTTTTGAGTATGGCTTTATAGAATGCTTCATGTGCATCACTTATATTGAAGTTTGGATTGCCTGTTTCTCTTCACATAGAAAACCGCCATTTGTAGAATGCTCTTTTGCTTCACTTATATTTGTTAGAGCGTGGGCATATCTTTTGTAGAAAGAATTAAACTATCTTGCTTCACTTATATCTATTTAGAGAGATGATGTGAACTGGTCATTCACATGGTTAGTCATAAAATCCTACATAAAACTTGTAGATCGCTGAATATGATATGTTTGATTCCTTGCAATAGTTTTGCGATATAAATATGGTGATATTAGAGTCATGCTAGTGGGTAGTTGTGGATTGTAGAAATACTTGTGTTGAGGTTTATGATTCTCGTAGCATGTACGTATGGTGAACCGTTATGTAACAAAGTCGGAGCATGATTTATTTATTGATTGTCTTCCTTATGAGTGGCGGCCGGGGACGAGCTATGGTATTTTCCTACCAATCTATCCCCCTAGGGGCACGCGTAGTTGTACTTTGCTTCGAGGGCTAATAAAATTTTGCAATAAGTATATGAGTTCTTGATGACTAATGTGAGTCCATGGATTATACGCACTCTCACCCTTCCATCATTGCTCGCCTCTTCGGTACCGTGCAT
The DNA here is from genome assembly GCA_021605145.1 of Aegilops bicornis. Lineage (NCBI taxonomy): Eukaryota > Viridiplantae > Streptophyta > Magnoliopsida > Poales > Poaceae > Aegilops > Aegilops bicornis. Next base: position 347,931,800 of record CM038670.1, read on the forward strand.
TGCCCTTTCTCACCTCGAGAGTTGGTGCAAACTTAGCGGTGCATCCAAACCCCGTGATATGATACACTCTGTCACACATAAGCCTCATTATATCTTCCTCAAAACAGCCACCATACCTACCTATCATGGCAATTCCATAGCCATTCCGAGATATATTGCCATGCAACTTCCATCATCATCATATACATGACTTAAGCATTTATTGTCATATTGCTTTGCATGATCGTAAGATAGCTAGCATGATGTTTTCATGGCTTGTCCGTTTTTTGATGTCATTGCTACACTAGATCATTGCACATCCCCGTACACCTCCGGAGGCATTCATATAGAGTCATATCTTTGTTCTAGTATCGAGTTGTAATATTGAGTTGTAAGTAAATAGAAGTGTGATGATCACCATTATTAGAGCATTGCCACAGTGAGGAAAGGATGATGGAGACTATGATTCCACCACAAGTCGGGATGAGACTCCGGACGAAAATAATAAAAAAAATAAAAAAAGAGAAAGGCCAAAAAAAACAAAAAACAAAAAATGAGAGAAAAAGAGAGAAGGGGCAATGCTACTATCCTTTTACCACACTTGTGCTTCAGAGTAGCACCATGTTCTTCATATAGAGAGTCTCTTGAGTTATCACTTTCATATACTAGTGGGAATTTTTATTATGGAACTTGGCTTGTATATTCCAACGATAGGCTTCCTCAAATGCCCTAGGTCTTCATGAGCAAGCAAGTTGGATGCAGACCCAGTTAGTTTCAGTTTGAGCTTTCATATACTTATAGCTCTAGTGCATCCGTTGCATGGCAATCCCTACTCCTCACATTGACATCAATTGATGAGCATCTCCATAGCTCGTTGATTAGCCACATCAATGTGAGTCTTTCTCCTTTTTGTCTTCTCCCCAAAACCCCCATCATCATATTCTATTCCACCTATAGTGCTATATCCATGGCTTGCGCTCATGTATTGCGTGATGGTTGAAAAAGCTGAAGCGCGTTAAAAAGTATGAACCAATTGCTCGGCTTGTCATTGGGGTTGTGCATGATGTGAATATTTTATGTGGTGAAGATGGAGCATAGCCAGACTATATGATTTTATAGGGATAACTTTCTTTGGCCTTGTTATATTGAAAAGACGTCATTGCTTTATTAGTAGGCTTGAAGAATTATTGTTTTTATGTCAAATGATAGATTATTGCTTTGAATCACTATGTCTTAATATTCATGCCATGATTAGATACATGGTCAAGATTATGTTAGGTAGCATTCCACATCAAAAATTAACTTTTTTTATCATTTACATACTCGAGGACGAGCAGGAATTAAGCTTGGGGATGCTGATACGTCTCCGTTGTATCTACCATTTTTGATTGTTCCATGCCAATATTATTCAACTTTCATATACTTTTCACAACTTTTTATATTATTTTTGGGACTAACATATTGATTCAGTGCTCAGTGCCAGTTCCTGTTTGTTGCATGTTTTATGTTTCGCGGAAACCCAATATCAAACGTAGTCCAAACGGGATAAAAACGGACGGAGAATTATTTTGGAATATTTATGATTTTTGGGAAGTAAAATCAACGCGAGACGGTGCCCGAGGGGGCCACGAGGCAGGGGGGCAGGCGCGCCCTGGACCCTCGTGGGCATCCCGTAAGGCATTTGAAGCTCTTCTTTTGCCACAAGAAAGCTAATTTTATGTGAAAAATCTGGGTGAAAGATTCAACCCAATCGGAGTTACGGATCTCCGGATATAAAAAAACGGTGATAGGGCAGCGGGAGAGAACGCAGAAACAGAGATAGACAGAGAGAAAGATCCAATCTCGGAGGGGCTCTCGCCCCTCCCGTGCCATGGAGACCAAGGAACAGAGGGGAAACCCTTCTCCCATTTAGGGAGGAGGTCAAGGAAGAAGAGGAAGGAGGGGCTCTCCCCTCGCTTCGATGGCGCGAAACGCCCGGGGCCATCATCATCACCGCAATCTTCACCAACAACTTCACCGCCATCATCACCAACTCTTCCCCCTGTATGAAGTGGTGTAACCTCTCTCTTACCCGCTGTAATCTATACTTAAACATGGTGCGCAATGCTATATATTATTTCCCAATGATGTATGGCTATCCTATGATGTTTGAGTAGATCCGTTTTGTCCTATGGGCTATTTGATGATCAAGATTGGTTTGAGTTGCATGTTTTATTATTGGTGTTGTCCTATGGCGGTCTCCGTGTCGCACAAGCATGAGGGATTCCTGTTGTGGGGTTTGCAATATGTTCATGATCTGCTTATGGTGGGCGGCGTGAGTGACAGAAGCACAGACCCGAGTAAGTAGGTTGTTTGCATATGGGATAAAGAGGACTTGGTACTTTAATGCTATGGTTGGGATTTACCTTAATGATCTTTAGTAGTTGAGGATGCTTGCTACAGTTCCAATCATAAGTGCATATGATCCAAGTAGAGAAAGTATGTTAGCTTATGCCTCTCCCTCAAATAAAATTGCAATAATGATAACCGGTTTAGTTACCGATTGCCTAGGGACAAATAACTTTCTCGTGACAAAAAGCTCTCTACTAAAACTAATTTAGTTGTGTCTTTATCTAAACAACCCCTAGCTTTTATTTACGTGCTCTTTACTTTCTTGCAAGCCTATCCAAAAACACCTACAAAGTACTTCTAGATTCATACTTGTTCTAGGTAAAGTGAACGTTAAGCGTGCGTAGAGTTGTATCGGTGGTCGATAGAACTTGAGGAAATATTTATTCTACATTTAGCTCCTCGTTGGGTTCGACACTCTTACTTATCAAAAGAGGCTACAATTGATCCCATATACTTGTGGGTTATCAATGGTGAGGCGCTTCACTCCCAGGGCCACCACAGCCTTAAGGCCAGCTATGAGGCCTTCGTACTCCGCTATGTTGTTGGAGACCTTCTCACCCTGCTGGAAGCAGAGCTGTACGACGTAGTAGAGCTTGTCCTGAGTGGGCGAGATGAGCACTGCTCGAGCTCCCGCGCCCTGGCGTGCAAATGCACCATCAGAGTACATCACCCAGCCGTCCGACGCTTCACTCCCTGGCGAGAGGGACCGATCCTCTCCTACTTCAAGCTCCGGGGCGTCCGTCCATTCCGCCACGAAGTCGGCGAGCGCAGCTCCCTTGATGACCCTGGTTGTGCTGAACTCCAGCTGGAACGCCTGCAGCTCGATATTCCACTCGGCGACTCTTCCAACAGCGTTAGGGGTCCTAAGCACCCTCTCCAGTGGGTAGGCCGAGACGACCTTGATTGAGTGACCTTGGAAGTAGTGTTGTAGCTTATGTGAGGCCACCAAAAGAGCAAGCAAGTGCTTCTGAAGGATGGGGTACCGTGCCCTTGCATCCCGCAGTACCGTGCTGACGAAATGCACTGGATGCTCGACGAGGGCGGGCGCGTCAACAGGAGCCGTGTCTGTCGGAGGTTGGGGCGCCTCCTGAGGCAACTGGACCTCCGAAGCTTGGTCGCTCGTCGGGGCCTCGGCAGGCCTAAGGTCGCCATCCTGCTGAGCTGGGCCATCCGTTAGCATTGTTGCAGCCCCTGCGGTCTCCTTCGGGTCTTGTGTCGCCCCGACTAGAGTTCGCGGTTCGGCGAGACGTGTCCTTGGCCTGGCGCTCTTTCTGAACCACCACCAGAGCTGCACTGGCTGAATGAGGGGTGGCAGCAAGGTAAAGCACCAGGGGCTCGAGAGGGCGGGGCGGCCATCATCGGAGAGCTGGTCAGATATCTCTTGAGGTCTTGAAACGCTTGGTCAGCCTCCGGAGTCCACTCTAACGGACCCTTCTTGTTCATCAGCTTGAAGAACGGTAGGGCGCGCTCTCCCAGCTTGGAGATGAAGCGTCCCAGTGAAGTTACGCAACCATCAAGCTTCTGTATATCCTTGAGGGTTTGTGGTGGGCTCATGTCTTTAATTGCCTTGACCTTCTCTGGGTTGGCCTCGACCCCCCTGTGGGACACGAGGAAGCCCATCAGTTTGTCGGAGGAGACACCAAATATGCAGTTTCCCGGGTTGAGCCGCGAGTCCACCTGGTGTAGGCTCGCGAAGGTCTCTTCCAGGTCATGAATCAAGGTTCTCGCCTCCCGCGACTTCACCACAATGTCGTCGACGTAGGCTTCTGTGTTCCTCCCGAGCTGCTGGCCCAGGGCGATGTGCACAAGCCGTTGGAAGGTCGCGCCTGCGTTGCGCAGCCCGAACGGCATGCAAGTGTAGCAGTACACCCTGCAAGGGGTCGGGAAGGCCGTCTTCTCGACATCCTCCACTGCCATCTTGATTTGGTGATAGCCTGAAAAAGCATCCAGGAAGCACAGCAGGTCACACTCGGTGGTGGAATCAATGATTTGGTCGATGCGCGGAAGCGGGAATGGATCTTGGGGACAGGCTTTGTTGAGGTTGGTGAAGTCGACACACATGCTCTCCTTTCCGCCTTTCTTTGGCATAACGGCCGGGTTCGCTAGCCACTCGGGGTAGCAAACCTCGCAAATGACAGCTGCTCCCTCCAGCTGACGGGTTTCTTGGACGATGAAGGACTGCTTCTCCGTGGACCGTCATTGTGCCTTCTGCTTCACGGAGCGCACATTGGGGCACACCCTTAAGGATGCTCGATCACCCCTCTTGGGACCCCTACCAGCTGATCGGGCTCCCAGGCGAATACTTCCTTGTTTGCGCGCGAGAACTTTACCAATGCTTCCTCTTGATCTGAGTCGAGGTTGGCACCTATGGTGAATGTGGCTCCAGAAGACCCATCTTCCTCGACCGGCACCTCCTTGGTTTCCGCCCGATCTTGAGTGAACAACTGCTTCTTCTTGGCCGGCACGGCCCCCTTAACTCCAGAAGGGGCCTCGTTGGCCGGTCGCGCCGCCGCGACAGTTTTGAGGGCAAGCTTGAGCGCCACTAGAGCTTCCTTGGTATCTCCGACTATGGTGAGGATGTCCTTGCTCCCGGGCATCTTCATGAGGTTGTAGGCCGGATGGGTCGCTGCCATAAACTGAGCCCGAGCCGGATATCTGAAGATGGCGTTGTACGGAAGGCCAGGGGGCTGGAGGATCCACCGCCGACTCTGGAGAAGGGTTTGCTGGGGCGCAGCCGCTCAAGTGGTACGTGAAGGAGGCTGAAGGCCTCCAGCGAGAGCACATTGAGGCTGGCGCCACCGTCCATGAGGGTCTTGGTGACGGCTGTGTTGCAGATGGTGGGCGTGCAAAGCATTGGGAGCACGCCCGAGCCGACGGTGGTGACGGGGTGATCTCCCGAGTCGAAGCTCAGGTCGGCCTTGGGCGCCACCCAACCCGGGGGAGCCCCCTGCCGCTTGGAAGCAGCGCTGATCTGGCGAAAGAATGGCTTGACATGACGGTCCGAGGTCGGCGCTTGCGAGACGCCGAGGAGGGCCACGACAGCAAGGGGCGCCGGTGCCACGAAGCGCGTGGCAAAGAGGCTGCGCAGATGAGGGCCATGGGAAGCAAGATGCCACCGTGGATCCGGGGAGGTTGAGCAGCCAGACGCGCGGTGCGCTGGTGAGGGCCATGGGAAGCCAGTTGGCCATGACCTTGTCGTCGCCCCCAGCCTTAAGGACGGCCTCCTCGTACACTAGCAAGAAAGCTGACGGGTCTGCCCCGCCGGCGTAGCGCGGCGGCATCTCTGGCTTGAACTTGGGTGGGCACTGCACCTGCCGTAAGGCGGGGGCCAAGGCTCGGAGCCCCCTAGCCCCGCCACGGGCATCCGTCGCCGCAGCCAGAAGAGCAGCACCGGCCATGAGGGTGAGGCACGGTGATGGCGAGGCGCAGATCAACGGAAGGAAAGCTCCGGCGCACCCCTACCTGGCGCGCCAAATGTCGGATTCCAGGTTCCGGCAATACCCTTGAGGTTCGAACACAGGGGTGCGCACGAAGATCTCTCCATACCTAATCATGCTCTCTCCCTCACTACGATCTCAAAGCTTAGCGCGTCGAACCCACAGAAAGAGAGACACAAGAGTTTATACTGGTTCGGGACATTGATGTGGTGTAATACCCTACTCAAGTGTGGTGTGGTGGATTGCCTCTTGGGCTGAGGATGAACAGTTATGAGGGAAGAACAGCCTCCTGAGGAGAGGTGCTCTTGTGCTTGGTGAACTTGTGTGGTTTAGGGTGATCTGGATCATTCGTCCCCTTCTGTGGTGGTGGCTAGTCCTATTTATAGAGGCCCCGGTCCTCTCCCCAAATATTGAGCGGGAAGGGATCCAACAACGGCCAAATTCGAAGGGAGACAACTAGTACAAGTTATCCTGACTAAAGGTGGTCTTCGCCTGCCAAAGGCTCTGGTGGTGACGCCATCTTGGGCTCCACGGTGACCTCCGTCCTGCCGTCCTGCTGGTCTTGGTCTTGTTGCACCGATATGGAAACCTTTGTCTGATGCCTCGGGACTCCTCTCCTGCGATTGCCCCTTTAGCACCAAAGAGGAAACAAGGACACTGCGCGCGCTGGCGCCCGCCTGGCTACAGTCGTCATGGCTTGCATCACAGAAACCTCGCGAGGTGTCCCTTGCCTTGATCTCTCCACCCCTTGCGAGCCAGCCTGGTGAGACTGCCCCTGAGGAGGTCTTGCGCCGTCCGCCTCGTGAGGCTTGGCCCCTCGCGATGGTCTTGAGTGTTTGCTGGTGAAGATGAGCCATACAGGGCCGCTGGTAGAGCCACGCTATGGGCCGCGGGTAGGCAAGTCTGGGGACCCCCGTTCCCAGGACGCCGACATCTTTTGCTTGCTTTCTGTAGCAGATTTGCCACTTCGCAGAATGAAATTTGAAGTTCTCGCGTCTTGATTTGGAAGGGTTGGAATTTTTTCTCCTCGCAGCATTCGCTCTTCCAAGTCTCGCTTTAGGGAAAGTGATGGTTGCCCGTCGCTCTTCCTTGCGCGTCTCGCGCATGGGGGCTGGGCACGGTGTGTGCGCTTGGGCCTGCCCACGGACACAACTCGCCAAAGCCTTGGTGTCCTAGCCTTTGGTGTCTTAATCCTCGTGCGACGCTCTTAAACGAGCCAATGGGCAAGCACGCCCTCCCGAGTCCGTCCTTCTGGGCATCGCGACATGGCGTACCAGCGGCAAACGGCCCATGCTCGTTGGCCCGTGTGGGGCGCAGCACCTCTGGAGGTCCCCTAATCCCGTGGACACCGCGTGATTCCCGAGGCCTGAGAACCTTCAGATGTTCAAGAGGAAAACCCCTGGCAGGATCTCTCAGAACGAGGGGTGCGCAGGAGGTCCAAGCTCTAGAAAAGCACGATCTTGCATCACGGGAGTCTACCACAAGCACACCAAGCTAAGTTATCCTAATCGCGATCAGCAAGAAGCCGTCAGTTAGTAGCAACAAGAATGTCAGGTCGCAATATAAAAATGATAATATAATGGTGCAAGCGCCATGATTCATTACATGCCCCAGCAGAGCTTTCTACTTTTTTATGCAGAAAACAGAGAGAAGCAAAAGCGGCCGGGCGACCATCACGGCTCCTGAGACCAAGCTCCAGCAACGCTCGTGCTTAATCGCAGTCCTCCTCCTACTTCAGTGGGGCACGGCGGCGAGGCGGCTCGTCACCCTCCCCGGTCCGAGCACGGCGGCATGGTGGCTTGTTGCAGTCGCCGCCACCCGTGCTCTTCCTAGAGGTGGAGCCACCGCTACTGGAGGCATCGCGACCGTCACGAAGGGCAAGTTCACCGTCGGAGATACTACCGCCCCTCCGGCAATCGTCAGAGGAGGGGTGGATGTCGTCGTCATCACTGTCGCTCTCTAGGCAGCACCCCGGGCACATGTCGTCCTCCCCGAAGATCTTGACGTCGAGGGTCGCAGCGCCATTGTGCCTGAAGTGGAGGGTACACCTCCTCTGCAGGCCGCACACGCGGGCGAACGGCTGCCACCTGCGGTTCAGGGACACATTGCCGGCGGGGGTAACCTCGACCTCCACCCATGAAGCCTTGCTGCAGCAACCATAGGCCTGCAGCCAGAGGCCACCAGGTCCCTCGGCCGGCAGCGCGCCCGCAAAGAAGCGCGGGAGCTGGAACCAGACACCTGCAGGCCTGTCTGCCCACACCACGAACTACGGGGACGCATTGGCCGGACGGGATCGTGGGTGCGGTGGCTGAATGGCTACCACATGCCTCCCTCCTTGGCCGCGGCCACCCCGGCCACGGCCACCCAGGCTGCGGCGGTCTCCGCCGCGGGAGGGAGCACCCCCGCGACTATCGGAGGCGGTGCCAGACTTCGAGGGGGTGCGCCCACGCCCTCGGGGAGGCACCGCTGGCATCGCGGCGTACTTGTGGGGATGGCCGCGACCCCTCTTGGGCAGTTGTCGGCATTTTGGGAACTGGGGTACCCAGACTTGCTTGCCTGTGGCCCATAACATGGCTCCATCGATGGCCTGGTACGACCCATCTTCAGCACCTTCAAAACAAGACCCCTGCGAGGGGCCAAGCCTCGCGAGGCGGACGACTCCAAGACCTCTAGAGGGAGCTGCATCCCCAGGCTGGCTCCCAAGGAGCGGAGATTCCTATGCAGGCGCCGACCTCATGAGGTTGAGGTGACGTAAGCCATGACGACCCAGGCCAGGCGGGCGCCAGTGGGTGCAAAGCAACAAGTTTCCTCTTTAAAGCTAAGGAGGCAAGCACAGGCGCCATGTCTCGAGGAATCAGCCAAAGGTTTCGATTCCCATGCAACAAGACCAAGACCGCTAGAACGGCAGGACGAATGTCATCACCGAGCCCACCATAGCGTCACAACCAGAAGCTTTGCGGGCGAAGACCACCTTTCGTCACGATATGGTTTACTTATTATCCCCCTTCAAAATTGGCCACTGTGGGATCCCTTCCCGCCTTCGTTTGGAGGAAGAGGACCAAGGCCACTATAAATATAGCTTAGCCAACACCGCAGGGAGGATTAGGATCGATTCCTTAGCTCACACCAACACAATAAGAAACCTCCTGAGGTTGTTCTTTCTCTGTACTAGTTCATCCTCAGCCCCTCGCGAGGCTAATCCAGCCCAAAGCAGGAGTAGGGTCTTACACCGCAAGGTGGCCCAAACCTGGGTAAACTGATGTGTCCCTCTCCTTTCTTGTTCATCGATCTAGGCCGTGGGGGGTGACGAACTGGCTGGCCAGAGAGGTTGAGTTCTTCGCACATGCCCTAGAGTTTGAACCTTTCTTGGGTCTGTGGAGCCCTGAATCCGACATTTGGCGCACCGGGTAGGGGCTTGTGGAAGCCTCTCTTCTGTCGATCATTCCGCCGCCGTTCCCATGGTTGACGATCGCCGTGTCCGTGCCGAGCGCCGGGCTGCTTGTGTCGCTTTACCTCTCCAGTGGCTAACCCCGCCACCGACCCCAATGCCAGTGAGTAGCAGGACTCGTCGTTGCCGTCGTCCATGCGGCGCGATGCCCGCACCACGACTCCATCTCCCACTCCAGCCACGGCGTCGTCTTACCATCTTTGTCGCAGGCCGGCGAATGCGCAGGATGCGCTGCTCATGGCGTGCGAGCTTCTGCGCTCTCGTTCGGCCAACGACCTGTACGAGGATTGGCTGGGCCGCATCACCGAGCTCGTCAGCGCCGCTGGAGAGGCTCCTGCGCCGTCTCGCTCGCTGCCTCCCCCGCCGTCTCAGGCGGGTGACGTGGCCCACAGTGCACCTCCTCCTCCTCTTCGGCGTGATGTCATCCCCGAGCTAAGGCGTGAGGCCCCCTAGCGTGACTCGCCGCGCAGGGCGCCGGCACGTGATGAATAGAGCTGCCAGGTGGTGCGGTGGCCTCAAGGAGAGGCGCATGCGCTCCCAGCACCGCCATGTCAAGACCAAGCGCCGCCAGAGGTGGCGGCGTGTGGGTGTCAAGATCAGGCACCCCCTCTGCAGAAGGCCCCTGTGAGCGCAGCAGGTTGCCGTGCGTTCACCCCAGAGCTGCGACGCGTCGTCTAGCCCGGCATGTTCAAGCCGGATCTGCCTCCACAGTACGACGGCACCTTCGAACCTATTGAGTTTCTCCATCTCTACGAGCTGAGCATCGAAGTGGCGAATGGCGACGAGAAGGTCATGGCGAACTGGTTTCCCATGGCCCTCAAAGACAGCGCACGCTCGTGGCTCCTGAACGTCCCGGTGGGATCGATCTCCTCCTAGCATGAGTTGTGCGAGCATTTCATCACCAACTTCTAGGGTACTCACGACCGTGCACTGCTGTAGGTGACCTGCGACGCATCAAGCAACAGCCAGGGGAGACGTGGCACAAATACATACAACGCTTCACCAACGTTCGCCTCAAGATCCCTAAGGTGTCGGACGAGGCCATCATTTCGGTGTTCACCGATGGCATCCAAAATGTCAAGATGAAGGAGGAGCTCGCCATCCATGAGGACATGTGTTCGGCTCTGGAGATGTTCAACATGGCAGCCAGGTGCGCGAGGCGGAAGAAGGCCGCCTCTCCCTCTTGGAGCCTCCGGAGGTTGATCCCGAAGACAAGAAGGCCAAGGCTAAGGACATGAAGCGCAAGGGCCCGGCAGTGCTCGCGGCCGAGCCTGAGATGAGGCGCGGCTGCGACCACCCCAAATCCTCCAAGGGCTGCCGCTCATTCTGTGTCTTCCACAACATTGACAACCACAACACAAGCGACTACCAAGAGCTCAGGGCCATCCGCGATGGGCGCCTTGGCAGCCGTCCTGAGTGCAATGACCGTGGCTACGGCCGCGGAGGAGGCCGTGGTGGAGGCCGCTGGGACAACCGCGACCCCCGCCACGAATTGTGTGATCAGCCTCATGAGGACCATTGGCAGGGCCAGCCACGCAATGGCCCCTGGAGGGACCAGCCTTGTGAGGACCGTCCTCAGGGCAACACCGGACTTCCTCCACTTATGCCGCCACCAAGGAGGAACGATGACCACCGCCAAGCTGATGGAGACGGGGGATTCCAAGAGCCTCGTGCTATTGCCTTGTATCCTCGGTGGCACTCAGGCCCCCGCCTCCTATCTCGGGGGTGACCGACGGCTCCACCGTTCCCTTGGGGCAGATTCGCCTCCCTGTCACCTTCGGCAAGCGCGACAACTACCGCACCGAGCTCATCGACTTTGACATCACCCACATTCTCCTCCCTTACAATGCCATCATCGGGTACCCGGCCCTGGCCAAGTTCATGGCAGTAACTCACCACGATTACAACATCCTCAAGATGACAAGAAACTGCGGCATCATCTCGGTCGCCTGCGATGAGAAGGATGCGGTGTGCTCCCTCGAGCGCACCTACCAGGCCGCGGCAGTCGAGAACTCAGATGACGAGGGCGCCATCCATCCTACTGAAGCCTGATACGTGTCCGTCATATCTACTTTTCCTAATGCTTTTCCTCTTCTTTTGGACTCTAATTTGCATGATTTGAATGAGACTAACCCGAACTGATGCTATTTTTAGCAAAACTACCATGATGTTGTTTTTGTGCAGAAATAAAAGTTCCTGGATTGGAATGAAACTTTGCGGGAATTTTTTATATAATACAAGATAATTTCTAGAGCCAGGAACCACCGGAGGGGGCACTTGGGTGGGCACAACCCACTAGGACGCGCCACCCCGTCCAGGCATGCCCAGGTGGGTTGTCCCCACCTGGTGGCCTCGCAGACCCTGAAACCGACATTATAAAATCACATTTTTCCAAAAAAATAAGGGAGAAAGAATTATCGCGTTCCATGAGACGGAGTCGCCGCCGTGTCCTGTTCTTCATCGGGAGGCCAAATCTGGAGTCCGTTTGGGGTTTCGGAGAGGGGGATCTTCGGTCTTCGTCATCACCAACCCTTCTCCATCGCCAAGTCCATGATGCTCCCCACCGGGAGTGTGTAATTCCTTTGTAGGCTCGCTGGTCGGTGAGGAGTTGGATGAGATTCATCATGTAATCGAGTTAGTTTTGTTAGGGCTTGATCCTTAGTATCCATTATGTTCTGAAATTGATGTTGCTATGACTTTGCCATGCTTAATGCTTCTCAATTTGGGCCCGGGTGCCAAGATTTCAGATCTGAACAATTTATGTTATCACCATTATATGTATGTTCTAGATCCAATCTTGCAAGTTATAGTCACCTACTATGTGTTATGATCAGGCAACCCTGGAGTGACAATAGTCGGGACACTTCCCGGTGATGACCATAGTTTGAGGAGTTCATGTAATCACCCTGTGCTAATGCTTTGTTCCGGTTCTCTATTAAAAGGAGGCCTTAATATCCCTTAGTTTCCAAAAGGACCCCGCTGCCACAGGAGGGTAGGACAAAAGATGTCATGCAAGTACTTTCCATAAGCACGTATATATGACTATTTACGGAAACCATGCCTACATTATATTTATGAACTGGAGCTAGTGCCATATCGCCCTAGGTTATAACCGTCACATGATGAATGTCATCACACGAATCATCGATCCAATGCCTACGATTTTCCTACTTGTTGATCTTGCTAAGTTACTACTTGCTGTTACTGTTGCACTTGCTACAAAATCACAACTATGACTGTTACCGTCACTACTGTTGTTGCTATTACTACAAAAACTACCATACTACTTTGCTACTGATCACTTTGTTGCAGATAATTAATCTCCAGGTGTGGTTGAATGACAACTCAGCTGCTAATACTTACAAATAATCTTTCGCTCCCCTTGTGTCGAATCTATAAATTTGGGATGGATACTCTACCCTCGAAAACTGTTGTGATCCCCTATACTTATGGGTTATCAAGACCTTTTTCTGGCGCCGTTGTCGGGGAGCATAGCTATATTTATTGATTCACTTGGGATTATTATCAAATTGCCACTATGAAGGAATTTGAAGGATGCTAAGACCAAGATTTTCCCCTCTAAGACGAGTGGAGGTAAGGAACTGTCGTCCAGCTCCACTTTAGATTCACCTTCTATTATAAGTAAACTTGCAACACCACCACATGCTATTAATCCTGATATGTCGCAAGTTATTGATGATGCTACTTCTGCTATGAATGATGTTTATGATGATGCTAGTACCTTGCTTGATGATAATGTGCCGCTAGGTGAATTTATTGATGAACAAATTGCTAGAGTAAGACAGCATGGTATTGTTGAAAGTGATAATGAGATTGAAACTGAAAATCTTGAAATACCTATTAGAACTATCCCTCCTAGATATGAATTGCCAAAGGTGCCGGAAGGTTATGTTATGGGTGAGGAGGCAACTAGAGATATTCTTGCTTGTAAGGATAGATATGATCTAGAGAAATTATTATGCATGTATATAGCAAAATCTTTGAATGCTAGAATGAAGTGTAGTGATCCTAAGTTTGCTACTTCACCTATCTTTGTTGATGATAAGGATTATGAATTCTCTGTCGACCCAGAGTTAATTACTTTCGTTGAATCTGATCCTTTCCATGGTTATGAAACTGAAACTGTTGTGGCACATCTTACTAAGCTGAATGACATAGCCACCCTTTTTGCTCATGATGAGAAAATTCACTATTACTATATTCTCAAATTATTTCCGTTCTCATTAAAGGGTGATGCTAAAGCTTGGTACAATACTCTTGCTCCTGGTTGTGTGCGTAGTCCCTAGGACATGATTTATTACTTCTCTGAAAAATATTTTCATGCTCATAAGAAACAAGCTGCCTTGCAGGAAATATTTAACTTTGTGCAAATTGAAGAAGAGAGCCTCCCACAAGCTTGGGCGAAGCTTCTCCAATTTCTTAATGCTTTGCCTGATCATACTCTTAAGAAAAGTGAAATACTTGATATCTTCTATAATGGACTAACCGATGCTTCTACGGACTTCCTAGATAGTTGTGCTGGTTGTGTTTTCAGGGAACAAACTATTGGACAAGCTGAAGAATTATTGAACAACATGTTGAAAAATTATGATGATTGGGCTCTTCCCGAACCACCGCTCAAACCTACTCCAAAGAAAAGGGGTATCTTATATCTCAGCCCTAAAGATATGCAAGAGGGAAAGAAATCTATGAGAGAAAAAGTTATTAAAGTCGAGGATGTAAAAAATTTACCTCATATTGAAGAAATACATGGGCTTGATACACCGCCACCACCTAAGGTGGTAGAGATAAATTCTCTAATCACTACTGGAATCTGGCACTTTGCCATCTGCCATGGCAGATGGCAAAGGCATGGTCGGCGGATGGCAAAGGCTTTGCCATCTGCCAGTAGATGGCAACAAGCAGTTTATGCGAAACCCCGCCGGTAAAGGCTTCTTTGCCGTCTCTCATGGCTGATGGCAAAGAGCTGTGTCTTTGCCATCACCGGCAGATGGCAAAGCCTCTTAACGGGTTAGCCCCGTTAGAAGGTTAACGGCATACTTTGCCGTCGCCAAATAGATGGCAAAGGCTGCAGGCTCTTTGCCGTCTGCTAGCGAGATGGCAATGTCGATGATTTGCCATCTGCCGCCAGATGGCAAAGAGCTTTGCCATCTGCTGGCAAATGGCAAAGAGCCCAAATAGGCCAGCCCAAATTTTACATGTAGATGATACGTGGCCTCTTTGCCATCTGCAAGCTGATGGCAAAGCTCTTTGACATCTGCCAGCAGATGGCAAAGTGACTATATTGCCCCATTTAATTTTGATTTTTCTTATATCAGTTCCTTTTCACAGAAAATCAAACACAAATATATTTATATGACCAATATAGCATATTCAACACATATTACCAATAGTCATGAACACATATATATCCAACACATGTTACCAATAGTAGCAAGTTTCATCCGTACATATACATAGTTTCATCAATATTACACAGTTTCATCCATAGGTCCAGGCCGCTTATCCACCTCGTCCTGCGCGACCCCTTTTCGCTTCTGGGGTGGTCGAAGGGGTATGGGGGTGGAGCGCTCGGGCGAAATCAGCCCAAAACCGAGCGCCAGAGCAAAGAATTCGGGAAGAGCGCGCAAAGTGTTTCCGGGCTGCTTCCAATATCACGGTCCAATGTCTATGACCACCCAAATGCTGGCATTCGGGAGTGGCTAATGCCAATACACAACTCTACCCCTCAATCTCCACATCCAAACATAGCGTAAGCTTCCTCTTCATCTACAGAGAATTAGAATAGCATTTAAATTAGCAGAAGAGTGTATCAAGCAAAGGGTACTCTAGGAAATACATTTTTTGTATAGAATATTATATATATACATGCTTATTTTTTTAAGACAAATACATAATACATGCTGGACAGGTAAGTACGAGAAGAAGAAAAGGGCATCCTATATGGCCACTTGAGTCTAACGGAGTATACTGATTGAAGAAAGTAGCATGCAGATTTGGCTGCTTATGTAGATTGATCAGACACCGTGATATATGTGTACTGCATTGTACTCACCTAATCATGGGAAAATCATCAGATATTCGTGCATACCATCCTCGATTGCCCTGCAGTTTTACATCCCGATTCTCATGCGCGTGATTTTCAAAACCCGGTTGTAGACTTGTTTGTAAGGTCCCTAAACTGGGAACGATTCCCTGATCATGACAGAGAAGCACCCGCATAACTATTTTCCATCTGCCTGATATGTGTACAAAATAAGTGAAGTAAGTATACTATGGGTAATGAAGCTGAACTGCTGAATGTGTGCATTCAAATAACCGATTGAAAAGTTTTTAAAACTCTGTAACAAAGCTTTGTTTGGCTGGGGCTTCAGTTTTATATCCTTACCCATCTCTGTTATAGTCACTAGTCATCAACCCGTGCACCTGCACGGGCTAGCTGTTTGAGTAACACGTGGATGCTAAGAATTGACTTTGTTGGAAGTTTCTTGCAAAAAATGAATATTAGGACATGTATATATTTGAAAATTATAGCATCTATTTTTCATATTTGAATACTCTAACATATAATAGTGTAGACACAATTATAATTTTTTATGATTTGAAGTAGACATAATGTGGTTATTGAATCTAATGACTCTTCTGTCTTGTCAAAATACTTTGGGAAGTTATATGATTTTAATTTTAAAAAATAGTATGGTTATGGATGTGCATGAGATTGAGTAGGATATTACAATGTACTACCGAGTTGCTAAGAAAAATATTTTCCTTCTATCATTTTAACAACATCAGTAGGAGTTTGATGGTTGAAAAACAACGGCAAAATTCTTTGCAAGGTCAATTGACTATGAATTGGGGGCATAACATCAGGCTACTTAATATGACGCATGACCACATCTCTTTATTATTTCCTGATCTGTTGATGGGCAATGAGGTCAAAGGAAAAATGACAAACATTTGCGGCTAAGGAAAAGTTACGTGGAAAGATGTCCATGTGAAGTATTAAATTTTGATGACACTGCCCTGATTTATAGTTGAGTAACGTTAAGAATCTATAACAAAACCTAACTAAGAATGAAACACCTAATATATTAGATGCCATATCTGTTTTTAAATTGGATGAAAAATTAGAATCTCTTTACTATTTGAATATAAACAGAAAAGTTACCTGAGTCCCAAAAAATATTTTTGGTGAAGTAACATCTGTTTTTTAATAGCTAGACAGAACAATAAGGTGTAGATGCAATCATGCAAAATCAGGAC
The DNA here is from genome assembly GCA_021605145.1 of Aegilops bicornis. NCBI lineage: Eukaryota > Viridiplantae > Streptophyta > Magnoliopsida > Poales > Poaceae > Aegilops > Aegilops bicornis. The sequence continues at coordinate 347,948,339 of CM038670.1, forward strand.
TACATCTCATTAAGAAAACGGTGATGATATTCCCAACATAATCTCAACATATAAAAATTGTTATTTCAGTCGAATGTGGTAAATCTGCATTATGAGCTACTTGTTTTGTTAAACGTACATGTCAGAATATTAGAGGAAGTGCATGAAAGAAATATATAGTGCAAGTTATATGTATCAGAAGGCTATATATGTTACTTTTCATAGCTTCCAAGGTGCACATCATTGGGCAATAAGTGTAGACTCCTCTATCTAGATAACGGATTCTGCTCCGAGGCATGAGATGAAAAGTGGAAGTGTATAATTCCAAATCCATTCCCACAAACATACGGTAGCGTAGGCATGAATTAAATCATCAAGTCTATCAAATGTAGAAAAATGTAGAATTTTTTTGAGTAAATATGACCTGCAAATATCATCCTTTCAACTGAAACTGTTCATGAATTATAATATATTACAGAGAAATAAATGGTGATCGGCAATGATCACGTACCAAGAAAAGAGCACCGAAAAGAGCCAAAGAAATACCACAACTATGTATTCTATTTGCAGCAATATACATGTCATTATGAGTACTTCACACCTTACAGTAGTAGAAATCCTAGTTGTGTATTAGCAAAACTGGAACAAAGTGACCATGTTTATCACTGACCTTTCTCCACGCCAGGTTAGACGCCCAGTTGCCAGACTCCCTAGCTGTAATGCTTCTTAGCACAACGCACGTGGAAGGACGGTGACCTTAGTTGCAAAAACAGCACAACATAACACTTCAGCTCACATCGGTCAGAAGTTATACGCCAGAGCAAACCAAGCCATAACGAATTATATTGCGCAACTTGGCCGGTGCCCCTAGCATTGGTGAGTGTCGTCCAGCTTTAACTTTCATCAATAGATCACACTCCACGGATTTAGATGTTGCTGCATGACCATGCTTCCTTGCCATGCTGGACGGTGCTTCATTGCAGGATCCATCAAGCCTATGGGAGAAATTTCTAGGATCTCTCTTTGAAACGTGTATTAGCAGCAGACTGAAAGAAATAGAGTTAAGGAAAGAACACAGAGATGAAAGACCTCCTGCACAGCGGCTGCGTGTTTGAAGCCGGAGATGTGAACGGACGCCTTTCAGGCGGTGTAGGAGGCAGCGTTCCAGAGAAGCCGCCGTCCCCGCCTCCGCCTGGCCCCCGCCTCACTGGACAGACGGTGGAGGAGTAGGCGCTGGCCGCCGTCTCTGCCTGGCCCCCGCCTCACCAGACAGGTGGTGGAGGAGTAGGCGCTGGCCGCCATCTCCACCTGGCCCCCGCCTAGCCGGACAGGCGGTGGAGGAATAGGCGCCCGGGCAGGTCTTGCGGCTCGGGGAGGTACTGCGGCTCGGTGTGATGGGGACGACGGTGTGAAGGCGCCGCAGACGGAGGGGATCGAGGCGGAGTGAGGCGGCGTCGTCGCTGATGTTGTTGTGGCTCGGTGTGATGGGGGCGACGGCGTGAAGGCGTGGCGGACGGAGGGGATTGGGGCGGAGCGGGGCGGCGAGCGGGGGATGGGCTTGATCCAGCCTCTAACGTCGGTGTGCGGGGAGGGCGGAGAGCGGGGAGGAGGCCGTTGCGCCCTGAGTGCGGCCGTAGCGGCGGACGTGGCGGCGGCGAGCGTGCGCGAGCTGGAGAGGATGGATGGATGGATGGATAGGGTTTGGGTGGTTGGGCTGCCCGAGGGGTGGGGGTTCTTTTTCTTTCTTTCTCTTTTTTTTGTTTAGATAAATGGGATGGATGGATGGATGGATGGATGCCATGTCATCAATCCATGAGACAAACATTTCAACCAATGAGAACAAAAATAACCCCATAGTTTTTTTTACCTGGAAAAAATTTACCCATCTCTTTGCCATCTGCCAGCAGATGGCAAAGGATCTTTGCCATCTGCTGGCAGATGGCAAAGAGGTGGGGCTGGTACGCCGTTACACTCTTGACGGCCACAGGATTTGCCTACCTCTTTGCCATCTGCTGGCAGATGGCAAATATTATTTGCCATCCACTAGCAGATGGCAAAGAATTGGCTGATGGAAACCATGTTCTTTGCCGTCTGTCAGTTCTTTGCTATCTGTTTTTTATGAGCAGATGGCAAAGACGTTCTTTTCCATCAGCTGGCAGATGGCAAAGAGCTGGCTGATGGCAAATTCCCTGTTTCCAGTAGTGAATGAAATTCAATGATAATGATAATCCTCACAATATGCATCCTAGCCAATGCATTTATGAGTTTGAAAATTATATAAGAAAGCAAGATCACTTCAATGCAAATGTTATGAAACAGTTGAAATACAATTCTGATATGATTGCTCGCTTGAGTGACTTGTTATTTATAATATCAAATGATGTTAGAGGTGTGGGGAAGCATGCTTATATGGTTCAAACTCAGTTAGAACAAGTTGCTAAATCTCGAAAAGAGTTGTTAGAGTAAATGAACAATAATATCAATGATCATGCTGTTAGAGTAATGACTAGAGGAGGTAGGATGACTTAGGAACCACTTTATCCTGAGGGACACCCAAAAAGAATTGAACAAGACTCTAAAAGGGTTAACACTAATGCACGTAGTCCATCTAAAAAGAGAAAGAACAAGAAAAATGATAGGACTTTGCATGCCTCTAGTGAACCTGAAGTAAAAAAACCTCGTGATAATGATAATGAAGTCTCTATCTCTGATGCTAAAAATCAATCTGGTAGTGAACACTCACCTTTTGATAATTAAAAAGATAATGGTGAGGTTCATTACGATACTCACACAAATAATAAGGAACCAGATAATGATGTTCAGATAGAACCAGCAGTTGATCTTGATAACCCACAACCCAAGAATAAAAGATATGATAAAAGAGACTTTGTTGCTAGAAAACATGGTAAGGAAAGAGAACCGTGGGTTCAATAACCTATGCCCATTCCACCTAAGTCAACTAAAAAGAAAGATGATGAAGAATTTGAAAGCTTTGCTGAAATGCTGAGGCCGGTCTTTTGCGTACTTGCTTGACTGATATCTAGAAAATGCCTCCTTATGCAAAGTACATGAAAGACATCATCACCAATAAGAGAAAAATATCAGAAGCTGAAATCTCCACCATGCTTGCTAATTATACTTTTAAAGATGGAGTACCTAAAAACTTGGAGATCCGGGAATACCATCTATACCTTGCTCTAGCAAAAGAAATTGCGTGAAAACTGCTTTATGAGATTTGTGAGCTGGTGTTAGTGTTATGCCTTTCTCTTTATATAAAAGACTTTATTTGAATAAACTCACACCTACTGAAATATCTTTGCAAATGGCTGACAAATCAACTGCCATACCTATCGGTATTTGTGAGGATGTGCCCGTCGTTTTTGCTAATGTTACTATTTTGACTGACTTTGTTATACTTGAGATGCCCGAGGACGACAATATGTCGATTATCCTTGGTAGACCCTTCTTGAATACTGCAGGGGCTGTTATTGATTGCAATAAAAGCAAGGCCACTTTTCATATCAATGGTAATGAGCATACGGTGCAGTTTCCAAAGAAACAATTCCAAGTGAATGGTATTAATGTTATTGAAAAATCTCCGACAATCATTATTGGAAGTTTTCAACTACCTCCACCTACTGTTAAAAAGAAATATGATATGCTTATTGTTGGGGACATTCATATCCCTATTTGAGGTAACTTAGTGATTTACGAAAGTTCTTCGGTTTCATGCTAATCGAAAGTGGTTGTTAAAAAGACTTGATCAACCACTACAAAAAAAAGACCCAACCGTGACATTTTGGGCCGAACGAAATTTTTTCTGTCATACTTATGACACTTCTATGACAATAATTGTGACAAAACACGGTATCATCATAGATGTGGTGGGGTCCTACTTCTATGACAAAAAATCATGACAGAAAATGGGCTTTTCGTCCTGGGCGGGCCGGAGACGCAGCTTGCATGACATTCTTTGGGCCGTCCACGACGTAAAAAACCGTGGTAGAAGCAAGGGCGAGGAAAATATCGGGTGTTCCGGTTATGGTGGGTGGTCGGGCCAAGCGATGTGCGTTTCTCATACACGCACAAGCTGGCGGGTGCGAGGCGTTGGGCTCTAATCGAACCCGGCGATTGCAATCGCAGTTATGCGTTATCGAACCCGAGCGAATGATCGATGGCTGTTAATCGAACCCGATCAGCGATTCTTCGCCATCGCTGCTAATCAAGCGGATCGATGCTGCCTCTGGATGAACAGTGAGCGTTGTGGGGGGGGGGGGGGTTGGATGAACAGTTCCCAGTGGGGGTGGATGAACATTACCCCGTTGAGGGAGTCCTGGATTAGGGGGTATCTGGATAGCCGGACTATATCCTTTGGCCGGATTGTTGGACTATGGAGATACAAGATTGAAGACTTCATCCTGTGTCCGGATGGGACTCTCCTTGGCGTGGAAGGCAAGCTTGGTGATACGGATATGTAGATCTCGTCCCTTATAACCGACTCTGTGTAACCCTAGCCCCCTCCGGTGTCTATATAAACCGGTGGGTTTAGTCCGTAGGAAAACAACAATCATACCATAGGCTAGCTTCTAGGGTTTAGCCTCTACGATCTCCTGGTAGATCAACTCTTGTACTACACATATCATCAAGATCAATCAAGCAGGAAGTAGGGTATTACCTCCATCGAGAGGGCCCGAACCTGGGTAAACATCATGTCCCCTGCCTCCTGTTACCATCCGCCTTAGACGCACAGTTCGGGACCCCCTACCCGAGATCCGCCGGTTTTGACACCAACATTATGCTTTCATTGAGAGTTCCACTGTGCCGTCCCCGTAAAGCTGGATGGCTCCTTCGATCATCGATAACGATGCGGTCCAGGGTAAGGTTTTCCTCCCCGGACAGATCTTTGTATTCGGCGGCTTCACACTGCGGGCCATTTCACTTGACCATCTGGAGCAGATCGAGAACTACGCCCCTGGCCACTAGGTCAGGTTTGGGAACTGGAATTACACTGTCGATATCCACGGAGACTTGATCTTCAACGGATTCGAGCCCATGCCAGGTGTGCTGCACGATCACGACGAGCATGATGTAGCTCTACCGTCGGATAGCGTTCGGGAAATCACACCAGCAACCACTCCGGCCTTCAATTCGGAACAGATCACGCCATCCGAGGACAGGCCGATAGACCCCGCCTTGGAGGCCGCACTCTCAGCGGCGATAGAGCCGAACACTGACCTTATCCTTCACGAGAGCCGTGACGCCGAACCAATGGACTCGTCTCCGCCACAGACTACGAACCGCTGCGCCCATACCTATTGAATCCGATTACGCCGATCATGGAGTTCACCTCACAGATATCTTTTCAAAGACTCACCATTCGGTGATGTACTAAACTCGTTAAGGTCTCTCTCCCTGTCAGGAGAACCTTGGCCGAAGTATGTCCGGCTAGAATGGGATGCGGATGACGGAGGAATTCACTCCCCACCCACCTCCCACTTAGTAGCCACTGTCGATGATTTAGCCGACATGCTCGACTTCGACTCCGAAGACATCGATGGTATGGACAACGATGAAGGAGACGAACAGGAACCACCGCCAACAGGGCGCTGGACCGCCACTTCATCACATGACATATACATGGTGGATACACCCAAAGAAAATGATGACGAGGAATGGAAGGATCCAGCGAAAGATAGCTCCCTCGAGAAGCAACCAAAGCGGCGCCGTAGGCGCCGCTCCAAATCTCGCCTCGGCAAAACAGCGATAACGGTGCAAGAAAAAACAATACCCTGGTCGACTCCGGAGGAAACAACGACTGAATAGACCCAGCGACAGAGTAGGGTGAGCCAGCGGACGACTAACAAAGTACGGAGCCGCTGTCCGAACGCGGCAACACCGAGCGTCAAGCTAATCAACCCGTCTCCGGAGAAGAGAATAGTCCGGATGGCAATGAACACATCATCCCGGAAAGGCAGCTGGAGCAAGAGAACCTCCATAGAAGGCTTATCGCCACTGCGAGGAGTCTAAAGAAGCAGAAGCAAAGGCTCAAGGCCGCACAAAACACACTCAACAGTAGATGGAACAAAGTGCTCGATACGGCAGAAAAGTATGGTGGCAGTCGCCACACGAAGAGCTACCCAAAGCGAAAGCTGCTGCCTGAATTCGACGATGAGGCCTTAGAGCCCCCACAGCCCAAAAATAAAACTGCCGACCAGTCGGATCGACGACCTCGTGGCCACGATAGAGCGGCCAACAAGACCGCACATAAGTCAGTACATGACCCATGCGAGGACTCGCATCAAAGGGCCGGCGCAACCAGATCCATCTACGGATCAAGGAAACGCGCTCCAGCCGTCAGCCAAACCCAAAAATTACAACCGTCCGAACGCCATGGTACAGCTAAATACAGGGGTGCCGCACACCCCCTATGTTTCACCGACAAGGTGCTAGACCATGAATTTCTAGAAGGATTCAAACCAGTGAACATAGAGGCATTCGACGAGACCACATGCACCTGTGGGTCCTGGATTGAGGACTTTATCCTCCATATTCATATGGCTTGCGGAGACGATCTCCATGCCATCAAATACTTGGCCCTCAAGCTCAAAGGACCAGCTCGGCACTGGCTAAAAAGCCTCCCCAAAAACTCCATTGGAAGTTGGGAGGAGCTCGAGGATGCTTTTCGGGCTAATTTTCAAGGGACTTATGTCCGACCTCCGGACGCAGACGATTTGAGTCATATAATTCAATAGCCCAGAGAGTCAGCCCGAAAGCTTTGGAACAAGTTTCTCACTAAGAAGAACCAAATTGTCGACTGTCCGGACGCCGAAGCCTTAGCAGGTTTCAAGCACAGCGTCCGAGACGAATGGCTTGCCGGACACCTCGCCAAGAAAACCGAGAACAATGGCAGCCCTAACAAGCCTCATGACCCGCTTTTGCGCAGGCGAGGACAGCTGGTTAGCCCGAAGCAGCACCAGCGACCCAAGCACATCCGAAGTCAGGGACAGGAATGGAAAACCACGACGTAGTAAAAACAAGCGCCGGAATAACGGGGACAACCCAGATAACTCGGCGGTAAACGCCGGATTCAGGGGCTCTCAACCGGGTCAGCGGAAAAAGCCATTTAAAGGCAACAGAGATGGACCGACCAGCCTAAACAAGATTCTAGTCAAACTATGTCAGATCCACGGCACCCCCAATAAACCTGCAAATCATACCCACAGAGAATGCGGGGTCTTCAAGCAGGCCGGCAAGCTAAACACCGAACACAAGGGGGAGGACACACCGAGCGAAAACGAGGATGAGCCTCGCCAGCAGGTCACTGGGGGACAGAAAAAATTCCCTCCAGAAGTCAAAATAGTAAACGTGATCCACGTGACAAAGAGGATAAGCAAATATGCACTCCGAGATACATGAGCCGTAGAGCCCGTCACCCCTGAGTTCCACCCCTGGTTGGCCTGCCCGATCACTTTCGATCGCAGGGATCACCTAATAAGCATCCAGTAGGAAGGATCAGCTGCCTTGGTGCTGGACCCAATAATAAACGGATACCATCTCACACGAGTCCTTATGGACGGCGACAGTAGTCTCAATCTGATATATTAGGACACCATCCGCAAAATGGGGATAAACCCAACAAAAATCAGCCACAGTAATACTACCTTCAAGGGAGTAATACCAAGCATAGAGGCCCACTGCACAGGCTCTCTAGTACTAGAGGTTGTGTTCGGCTCGCTCGACAACTTCAGAAGCGAAAAGTTAACCTTCGACATTGCTCCATTCCGAAGTGGCTATCAAGCACTACTTGGACGAGCGGCTTTCGCTCGTTTTAATGCAATACCACATTACGCTTTTATCAAGCTTAAAATGCCCGGTCCGCGTGGCATCATCAAAGTACATGGAAATGTTGAGCGCTCTTTACGAGCAGAAGAACATACGGCTGCTTTAACAACCAAACACTAGACGGTCTCGCCACCAGAACAGATGACCGGTCGTTAAGACCACGGACACGGTTAGACGAGTCCGACTAATCATTGGATAGACATTGGTTTGATGGTTATACCCATATAGACGGTACCAGGGGCTTCTTAGCAATAATTCGGCTCAACTTTACCCATCTTGACTTTTAACTGGTTTATTTATAATGGCCAATTTTTTGCACGACAACTTTCAACTAAGTTCCTCTCTTTTACAGATGACAATCGTGCTACACCCGCCCAGGATACGGCAAAACTGAGACACAGGCGCAGACGTGCAGCAGGGACCCGTTCAAAGGTTTCTCTTTTGATTAAGACCCTGCGTAAACCTTTTTTACTGTCTTTTGTTGTTCACATCCTCCGGATTCTCAATACAACCAAGAAGGATGTTGACATTCTTGGCATGTGGCCACGTCAGAATATTGCTCGTACCCGGACACTAGGGGCTCATTATCAAGGGCATCATTTAGCCCGGTACATATTTCAAAGACCGAATACCTTAGGGAGTGTTCGGCGTCGCGAGTTTGGCCTTATATGCATCAGCTCCAAATCATGTCTTTGGTCAAATGTTGGCTCCTGTGTTTTGCTACCTTACGTTCCGCTCTATCGGCTAAGGCGGCACCAGGAGAACTACTGCGATTGTGCCCTGGTTCGGCCGGATGAGCACCTCAAGAGAGAAAGTTTAAAATCGACCGTCATGCTAAAGCGCGAGACTGGTCAACCACTCGACGACCTAGCGGAATCTTCGGGATTCCTCCGCATTAATGAAGGGTCGTTTCCCGGCCAGGCATGTACGCGCCCCGTATTCGGATGAGTGCGGAGCCACCAGGGGCTATATAGTAGCCCCACTGTCAAACTCCTATGGCTAAGTGAAAGTGTTAAAGCAATATTGTTCGATTTCCTAGTTCGCTGCGCTATCTCCTCCTTAATGGACCAAGACGTTGGATCAAGTGTGAACACGCGTCTTCTGCGAATACCCCCGCATTATATGCGTGGGGGCTGAAGCCGATGACTGCAAATTTTCAAGTTATATACATATATACATAAATGGTCACACAGGAGGAATCATAATCCTTTCAGGCAAAAGTATAAAAATAGCCCTTACAATTCAGTAAAACATTGTTTTTCAATGAGTATACATGTCACTAGAACATAATATTCTTCGAGCACTGAGCTTCTATTGAACGAGCGCCTTCAAGGACTTCGTCAAAGTAGTGCTCGGCAGCTACTCGGCTAACAGCCGAACTCGGGGTTGCAATTGCGGTGGCTTCCATCTCCACCCAGTATGTCTTGACATGGGCAAGCGCCATCCACGCACCCTCGATGCACGCCGACCTCTTCATAGCGTCGATGCGTGGCACATCACCAATGAACTGCTGCACCAAACTAAAATAACTGTTCGGCCTTGGCCTTTCTGGCCATAGATGATCCACAACAGACCTCATGGCGAGCTCGGAAAACCTATGGAGCTCGGCCCATTCGGCCATCCGCTCATTTAAAGGAAGCGAACGCGCTGGAACGCTAAATTGTGACCAGAACAGCTTCTCCAATTCGCGATCTTTCTGATCCTTGAAGTATTCGGCCGCATCAGCGGCACTTGCTGCCAAATCCAGATAAGCATCTGCAGAACTCCATAGCCGATCCAAAGGAGCATACTTAGGATCTATGAACTTCATCCGCATCATAAAGGGCTTCCCAGTCGCGATATCCCCGGCGTGACGCAGCTCCTCCTTCATCGATCTAATTGTAGAGTGGGCGTCCTTGCACTACTAGGGAAAAGCCTAGCAGCAGCGTGGGTTTTAGGTCTATCAAGATGGCGGCCAGAGCGCCATCGATAAGGCGCCATGACTAAAGCTTAGCAGTAGCGTGCCTGGACCCGCGCTACTGCTAAATTTATCTAGTAGTAGCGCTTCTCCAGAGCAGCGCTGCTGGTAATTAGTAGTAGCGCTCCTCCTTGCCCACACTACTACTATTATTTAGTATTTTATTTGTTTTTTATTTCATGTTGTATTTCATACACCTTTACACAAGTTTTCATACAATAGGAATTTAGAGATTGTTTTTACATCATAGTGAGTTATTACATCACGGGGTGAAAGAAGACTAGTTTCAAGTGGATGGACATCCACTTGAAACTAATCCGCGGTTCTTTCACCCAATGATATAATACATATCATCATCATTATCATATCATTAACAACTTATCATCATAATACATCATTGTCATATAACACCTCCTCAAGATCATCCTTTTCATCAATGAGACATCACATAGCAAATTGGTCACTAGTCGTAATCACAAGTACTCCTCATCATCAACTCTAACACATTGTATCACATAATAAACATATTGTACCTCATAGGACCTACTACATTCTCTTAGGACCTACTATATTCTCTAAGGAAAAATAGCAAAAAACAAGATAGCCCCTGACTCTCCATTATGGAGAATGGAGATTATCCTGTCTCCAATTCTTGCCTTTTGCTTAATATTACTTCCAAGAACCTCCTTGCGAATGTCCAAACATTTTTCCATTCTTTGATTAGCATGTGTTCACCGGTTTTAGAAATCCGATATGCACAGTGAGCTCCTTAGATTGACCTGGCTGTATGTTCAGAATCGCAAAGGCGACCATTCGATACATCGATGAGGCACACAATCCATCGGGATTTTCTGTTGAAAAACATAGTAATAACTTCATAGTTAGCAATGATGTACTAGTTTTAGAAGTATGCAAAAGATGCACGGATGTCGTAATAGTAAAAAATCTCACCAGGGTATCTCCATGGAAGTTATAGTGGTTCAACACGTGCACTAGTGGCACGTATTCACCATAATTTGGAGTAGTTCGATAACAGGTGTTGTAATTCTCAAGATAAGTACAATAAGCAATCAGATGACTTTTCTCCTTATAAGTTAATTCGAGCCATCGATTGTAGTGGGTTTTTCTACCATCTTCTGCACATTCTTTGAAGATTCAAAATAAGCTGTCAATGGAGATAAGTTGTCAACTATTTTGAAATAAACAATATAAATTAGTTAATAACTATGTTTGAGAAACTCACATTGCGGTAGAATCGGAAGCGTATCAACAAGGATCCAAATGTACATATTGTCTTGCTCGATGTCAGGATCACCAAGATCCATGGTGACAATCATACCCTCATAAAAACCATACATTTTGCAAAGTGCTTCCCAATTTTGGCAACCAAAATGGGTTATGCTCTGAGCATTGTACAGATTTACTTCAAAACCCATCCTCTCCAAGACATAGCATCTTGCATGGCATGGGATAAGCGAGTCGAATTGCAAAAGATGAAAATTAGACGTTGAAATAGTTGAAGTCATGCTCAATTACGAAAAAAACTTGTCGCTGTTGCATACCGTTTCAACATTGAAGGTCTCCTCGAGCTTAATGCTGAAGCGCCGATCTTCGTCCAGCTCAACAAACCTGTCGCACATACCTCGATCGTCGTGGCCCCCAAATTTGCACTCCCGGAGACCGTAAATGCGTCCGAGTACGACATTTCCTACGCTCATAATTCAAAGATTAAACTTGTACAATTAAATATATGTACTAAAAACCTAAATTAGATCATTATTTTTCGAGAAAATCCAGGCCACTCGATATTTCCTACATATTCTAGCACAAGTCATGCCAGAATTCACGGAAAAATCCGGCATGACCTTTGCTAAAAAAGGACATATCGAGCGCCTGAAATTTGCCGCAATTGAAATTAATCAACACTCCGGCAAAACATAGGCCACTCGGAGGTGTAAAATGAACATGAACGGCCACTTGGGCAACCACATATCCTATTTGAGCAACACAAGATATACATGGATATTTGGCTGGTCTCACCTCGATGTCGGAGGGGGGTGTGACGGGACGACGGCGGGGATGATGGAGGGCTCCTTGATTCTGCAAAAGCAAAACCGTATAAGTTATCACTAATACATCCCGAATAATTGCTTAAACTAAAAAATAACAACAAATATGACATGTTCAACTAGTTTTATTAATTTAGCTAGTCCTTACTAAATATAAACATACTATAAATAGAAAAAAAACTAGTTCTTTCTAAAAATAAAGTAGTTCAACTAGTTATATTAATTATCTTACTAAAAATATTAGTTCAACTAGTTTGTTAATTTACTTACTAAACAAGTTCAACTACAACTAAAGTAGTTCAACTACAACTACTATTAATCATACTGCCCTAGTTAACTAGTACCATCACTACTACTAATTAACATCTACTACTAATAAAAATCATTATATATGAACCCTAAATTAACATCTACTACTACTAAACAACATCTAGTACTAACTAAGCAGAGAGAAAGGGAGGGCGACGGAGAGGTAGGGGCGGCGAGGGTGGGATCAGGATCGGGAGGCGGCGGTGCTGGGTGGGCTCGGGTGGCGGCGGTGAGGTCGAGGGCGGTGGGAGGAGGGCTGCCGGCGGAGGAGGGAGGAGGGGCGGCCGCAGGCGGAGGGAGGAGGGCGCGGTGCGAGGAGGAGGGAGGAGGGACGGAAGGAGGGGAGTACCTCGGCGGCGGACGGACGAAGGCGGCGGCGGCGGCGACGCACGACGACGGTTATCGGCGCGCGGGCGAGAGTGACTGAGAGAGGGGGAGAGTGTGAGTGAGAGAGAGGGTCGGACGCGCGCGTGGGGACGATAAGGTAGGGTTACTTGTAGCGCGTTTGTGAGAAAAGCGCTACAGCTAAGGAGAGTACCAGTAGCGCCGGGCCAGTATACGCGCTACTGCTAAGTTGGGCTAGCCATGTGCGCCCAGTTCAAACATAGCAGCAGCGCTTTTTTCTAGTACGCGCTACTGCTAAAGTCATAGCAGCAGCGCGGTTTATTTATGCGCGCTGCTACTTAGCGCATGATTTTGTCCAGCGCTACTGCTAAGATGCCGTGTATAAGGTTTTCCCTAGTAGTGTTGGCTGCCACCGTGGCCTTCTCCAGGTCCGTCAGCTTCACTCGATCTTCCTTTTTGAGAAGCTCGTAATGGCCGGCTGCATCCTTGAACTCCACAGCCATCTTGGCTATTTCCTCCTTGCTTCGGCAATGAGCAGCCTTTTCGGCTCTCAGCTCTTCGGCCGCCTTCAGGGCGACCGCATCGCTTTTCCTGGCTTGTTCTTTGGCCCGAGCAAGTTCCGCTCGAAGGGTCTCCACGGCCGCAACTCCATCTGTAGGCGCAACATATTAAAGATGCTAGCATCATCTCCTCTTACTACGTATCGATCACTAGAGAAATCACATACCCTGTGCCTCGTCAAGCCGCTTGTTGTCAAGCACGATGTCGGCATCCGCCGCATCAAGTTGCCGCTTCAGCTCAGCAAACTCACCAGTCCGGCTAGCCAACGGACCTTCCGCCACCTGCATAAGAGGGCGGCCGGATTGTTACCTGGGACTATGATCCTCTGTTTGCCGCCGTTTTCGACAGCAACCAGAGTCTCAAGGGCTACTATCTGCATAGGACACACCTTAACGTGTGCGGTACTGTCAAAAATACACACTATTTCACGTACCTCAAAACCTTTCAGCAGACTCATAAAGGCTTCATGCAACCCGCTTTCGGCGGATGAAATCCTATCAACTACCATACCGATTAGCGTACGATGCGCTTCTGAGATAGCCGCTTGCTCTAGCAGATCCTTCAGTGCGTGCGAACGCATACCAGATGGTGCCGGACTCTTTCGGTTGCTCTCTTCAAGAGCCGGATACTGAGGACTTCGGGTGGCCAAAGGATTACCATTTGGCCTTGCCGGATCAGGAGAAGCCCTCCGCGACGACACCTCGGGGTCGCCCGCCTCATAAGGCGGGAGGGCTTGGGGAGGCGTTTCGCTCTCCATCATCTCTGGAAGAAGATTCCCCAAAGACGAACTCTGCTGAGAAGGGCTATGATCCGGACTACAAGATAAATATTTTGGTTATTTTCCTCAGAAGCAAAGCAAGACGTTTTTATTATTAAAGTCCCATTTCTACTTACAGCTCGGTTGGGGGCTGACCCCCTTGCGGGCATTGTTCGGCCCGGGTATCCCCCTGGGCAGGACCCTCTGGTGAAGATTTCTTCCCCCGTGTGGAGACCATTGTCTCCGGGTCTTCAGAGGCGGTCCTCTTCCTTCCTTGGGAAGGGGGAATTTCAGTTTCTGCCCCCTGGTTGTCCTCCTTCGTGGAGGCGCTAGCCTCTTTCTTCCCCCCTTTGTCTTCCCCTAAGGGCGCTTGATAAGGCGCGAGCTCCAGCATCCTGGCTAGTACAGGATCCGGTGAGACCTCGAGGAGGGGGGCCGAACACCTGATCATCTTCGCCTTTGTTACCCAATCCTGGTCAAAGAGCCACTTTTCAGAATGATGTTGTGATAAATAAAGATACAGCGTGTTCGATCACAGAGCTACTTACTTGGGTATCTGGACGATTGCAGTTCAAACCCGCATCCTCAATGGTGTCTGGACACAGTATTTGTGGTCTGAAGAACAATTTGTACATCTCCTCGAGCGTCATGCCGAGGAAATCATGGATAGCTCGCGGTCCCTCCAGGTTGAACTCCCACATGCGGAGGGGACGATGTTTGCAGGGCAGGACTTGACGAATTAACATGACTTGCATTACATTGACTAGACTGATGTCTCTCTCTAGGAGATCTTGGATGCGACTCTGCAATATTGGCACATCCTTTACTGGCCCCCAGTCCAGCCCCTTGTTGACCCATGATGCTAGTTGTGGCGGGGGGCCCGAGCGAAAAGCAGGGGGAGCCACCCACTTGGTACCCCTGGGAGCTGTGATATAAAACCATTCTCGTTGCCATAAGCTAGACACCTCCTGGAAAGAACCCTCTGGCCCTGGGGCATCAGCACTTTTGCTTATTACGGCACCTCTGCACTCTGCGTGCCGCCCCTCGACTATCTTCGGCTCCACCTTGAAAGTCTTGAGCCACAGGCCGAAGTGAGGGGTAATGCGGAGGAAAGCTTCACACACGGCGATGAACGATGAGATGTGGAGGACCGAATCCGGAGCCAGGTCATGGAAATCCAGCCCATAGTAAAACATGAGCCCCCTCACAAACGGATCTAGAGCAAGGCCTAGCCCTCGGAGGAAGTGAGATACAAACACAACGCTCTCGCCGGGTTTGGGAGTAGGATTGACCTTCCCTTGATCAGGCAGCCCGTGCGGGATCTCGCCGGTCAGGAACCTGGCCTCTCTTAACATTTTGACTTCTTCCTCTGTGACAGAGGAAGGCATCCACCGACCTTGAAGGTTGGATCCAGACATGGTTGAAGCTCCGAAGTGCCTGACCTGAGCTTTGGGTGTTGGAACTCGAGGCGGGGGAAGGATTCGATAGAGTTCGAGGAGTAAAAAGGATAGGCCTTGGTCTCTTTATAAAGAGGGTGAATACCAAGCGTCCTCCTCATGACTGTTTGGGACTTGCCTACAATCGAGGAGTCATACCAACAGTCACGATTGGGTTACTCATGTCCGTATTGATGAGAATCCCGTAATAAGGGGACACGATCTCTGCTTCGACAAGACGTGCCAAGGAAACCGCCTCGTGATATGCGCCAAGGCAGGTTGAGAATAACGGTTCGAATAAAGACCGGGCCGTGGTATGTTGTCATGATATAGAGTGTGTCGGCAGATTAGATTTGTGGAAATATTATTCTCTCTATGGTGGTATGTGGAACTTGTTTTCCAGAGCTAGACGCTATCCTTGTGTTCAAAATCTTCTATGGAGTATTTGAAGGAGGAACCCGTCTTGCAATGCCGAAGACAATCTGTGTGCTGGACTCATTGTCACTGAAGCCTGGTTCAGGGGCTACTGAGGGAGTCCTGGATTAGGGGGTATCCGGATAGCCAGACTATATCCTTTGGCCGGACTGTCAGACTATGAATATACAAGATTGAAGACTTCGTCCCGTGTCCGGATGGGACTCTCCTTGGCGTGGAAGGAAAGCTTGGTGATACGGATATGTAGATCTCCTCCCTTGTAACCGACTCTATGTAACCCTAGCCCCCTCCGGTGTCTATATAAACCGGAGGGTTTAGTCCGTAGGACAACATTAATCATACCATAGGCTAGCTTCTAGGGTTTAGCCTCTATGATCTCGTGGTAGATCAACTCTTGTACTACACATATCATCAAGATCAATCAAGCAGGAAGTAGGGTATTACCTCCATCGAGAGGGCCCGAACCTGGGTAAACATCGTGTCCCCTGCCTCCTGTTACCATCCGCCTTAGATGCACAGTTCGGGACCACCTACCCGAGATCCGCCGGTTTTGACACCGACACCCGTGGTGTTGCCTCTGGATGAACAGTGAGCGTTGCTGGGGGGGTTTGGATGAATAGTTCCCGGTGGGGGTGGATGAACAGGACCCTGTGGTGTTGCCTCCGGATGGACAGGACCCCGATCGATCGAGCCGGTTGGGGCTGGATGAACAGGACCCCGTGGAGGGCTGGATGAACAGGACCACCCCGTGGAGGGTTGGATGAACAGTAGATGGTGGAGGGCTGGATGAACAGTAGCCCGTGGAGAGGGCTGGTTGAACAGTAGCCGGTGGAGTAGCACGCCGTGGATGCTGGATGAACAGGAGGACCATGGATGAACAGTCGCAGGTGGAGGCTGGAGGAGGTCGATGGTGGATGAATAGTAGCCCATGGAGGCTGGAGGGGGTCGACGGTGGAGATGAACAGTATCCCGTGGAGTCCTGTTTTGCGGTACGCCACACCCCTCCCGATGAACAGGACCCCCGTTTTGATCGTAGCGCTCCAACACAAGTCTGTTTCCTCCGTTTTGCGGTACGCCACACCCCTCTCGATCAACATGAGCCCCGTTTTGACCGTAGGAGGTCCGTTTCCTCCATTTTACGGTACGCCAGACCCCTCCCGATGAACAAGATCCCATTTTGAAGGTGGCCGGTCGAACACAACGCCGTTTCTTCCGTTCTGCGGTACGCCAGGCCTCGTTTCCATCAGCTGTTCCGTCCAAGCCGGTTGGCTCCCACGTGTTCCGTTGCCTCCCGATCAACATGACGCATTCCGTTGCCTCCCCATGAACACGACGACGATGCAGTTTATCCGTTTCGACCCAGCCATGTACACGAGCCCTGGCCGTACGTATGCATGAGTAGGCGTTCGTGACCCTACCCGTATGTATGTACGTGGCCGTATTTTCTTTCTTGCACACTGGCCGCTGTACATACGTGTACATGCTACATGCGCGCCTCAACTACGACACGTGCGCCCACTACATCGACCAGTATGTACATACACGTTCGTGACCATAATGACAACACTACGTTCGCTTCGACCAAGTGGGTCCCGACAGTCAGGCACTTCCTTGCGTGTGAATATATAGCTGGTGGGTCCCAGCAGTCAGGGGGGAAACGTTTTTTTTGTGAAATATGGTGGCCCGTCCGGTGGCCGCTGCCAGGTACAGGAATAATTATTTTGCTCGTACTAAGGAGGTACTTCCTTACGGCTGCCATGGACCCAGCTGTCAGCCTCTCCATGTACAGTACTCTTCCGTTGGCAGTCGGTCGTTGACCACATTGACCACGCCACGCCGAGAGCACCAAGGCGGTGGACGACGGTGAGGCCTAGGAAGGGGACGACGCGGAGCCAGGGAACACACGGTAGTGGATGCCCACGCGTAGAGGAGTATGAGGGTTCACTGGTTCGCTGCGGTGTGAGGCAGCCGTCAGTGTAGAATAACAGGGGGTGTGGGTGAGTAGAGGGATGGCCTGGCCAGCGGTGGGAGTAGTAGGGGGTGGTGAGGCCTCCGCGACATCGCAGCCGGCCACGGGAGGCAGGAGCACGAGGCACGACCGTTGCTGGTTTGGGCGGCTGGAGCAAGAAGACCAGAGGTTGAAGAAGCACTACGGCCGTTGGGTGGACATTGTATGGTCACTGGAGCTAGAATCGTGCATATTGAATAAGTTGACAAAGCCCTCCGTCCCTGTCAACTTAGTAGGCCCACAAGTCAGCCCGCCACTATACTGGGTCCCAGCTAGCAGGGGGAGTATTCATTTTTTCGTGCGTAATAAGGAGGCACTTCCTTGCGTGCGAAGATATAGCTGGTGGGTCCGAGCTGTCAGCGGCAGTAACGTTTTTTTCACGAAATACAGAGGCCCTTCCGGTGGCCCCCAGATGTCAGGTGGAGGAATCATTATTTTGCGTGTAATAAGGAGGCATTTCCTTGCGTGCGGACGTGGACCCAGCTGTCAGCCTCTCTACGTACAGTCCACTTCAGATGCATGTCGGTCTTTGACCATGTTGACCAGGCCATGCCGAGAGCACCAGGGCGGTGGATGATGGCGAGGCCTAGGAAGGGAACGACACGGAGCCAGGGAAGACTCGGCAGTTGTTTCCCATGCGGAGGGGAGTATGACTGTATGAGGGTTTACTGGTTCATCTGCCGTCGCCGGAGAATGACAGCAGGTGTGAGTGAGTAGAGGGATGGCTAGGCCAGCGATGGGAGTACAGTGGGGCGGTGAGGCCTGCGTGGCAGCACAGTCAGCCGCGAGGAGGAGGGAGCAGGCAGTCCCGCCGGTGCTTGTTTGAGCGGCTGGAGCAGGAAGAGCAGAGATTGAAGAAGCACGACGGCCGTTGGATGGAAATCCAACAGTCACTACTCGTGCGTCAACCTTTTTTTAGGAAAGCCTCAAATCTGTGGAAAATAGCATACAACCCATCTACCATTATTTCTAACAATTTACAGCCCATTTGCTAAATCTTAAGGTTTTTTTTGGAGCCCATATTCTTTTTGTTAGCATTACAGCCCATATTGTGGCCACGGTTAAAAAATTATACAAAATTTTGCATATTTCAAAAGCGGTCCGAACTGTTTTAATCCGAAATTTTGAGTCACATTCAAACTGATTTTAAAAATAAATGTATATCAATATAAAATCCAACAAATTGTCCACGCATAAAAATCAATGCAATTTAAAATCTCAAAATGAAAAAAAGAAATTTGAAACTAATTGCCGGTTTGATGTGTTCGAAAAATGTACAGCCCATTTCTCATTACTGATATGCCATTTTCTCGGCCAGCCGGATGAAGATCTCCTCTTCTTGAAAGATTTGCAACCCAACAGGCCTGACAAAGCGACTTACTTGGCAAATCACAAAAAAACTGGGCTGTGGCCGTGGACCCTGCTGCGGCCGTGGACCCAGCTGTCAGTCTCTCCACATATAGTACTCTTCCAATGGAAGTCGGTCGTTGACCACATTGACGACGCCGCACCGAGAGCACCAAGGCGGTGGACGATAGTGAGGCCTCGGAAGGGGACGACGCGGAGCTGGGGAAGACGCGATAGTGGATGCCCATGCGGAGAGGAGTACGAGGGTTCACTGGTTCGGCTGCAGTGTGAGGCTGCCGTCGCCGCAGAATAACAGGGGGTGTGGGTGAGTGGAGGGATGGCCTGGCCAGCGGTGGGAGTAGTATGGGGGCGGTGAGGCCTCATGGCAAAGACAACCGGCCACGGGAGGCAGGAGCAGGTGGCACGACCAGCGCTGCGTTGGGCGGCTAGAGCAAGAAGACCAGAGGTTGAAGAAGCAATATGGCCGTTGGATGGACATCGTACGGTCATTAAAGCTAGAATCGTTCATATTGACTAAGTTAACAAAGCCCTCTGTCCCTGTGAACTTAGTAGGCCCAAAAGTCAGCCACCCACTATGGTGGGTCCCAGCTAGCAGGGGGTATTCAATTTTTTGTGCGTCATAAGGACGCACTTCCTTGCGTGCGAAGATATAGCTGGTGGGTCCGACCTGTCAGCAGGGGGAATGTTTTTTTGCTAAATACAGAAGCCCTTCCTGTGGGTCCTAGCTGTCAGGTGGAGGAATCATTATTTTGCGCGTAATAAGGAGGCATTTCCTTGCGTGCGCCCCTGGACCCAGTTGTCAGCCTCTCCACGTACAGTCCACTTCCGATGGATGTCGTTCATTGACCATGTTGACCAGGCCGTGCTGAGAGCACCAGGGTGATGGACGACGACGAGGCCTAGGAAGGGAACGACACGGAGCCAGGGAAGACTCGACAGTTGTTTGCCACACGGAGGAGTACGAGGCTTTACTGGTTAACCTGCCGTCCCCGGAGAATGACAGCAGGTGTGGCTGAGTAGAGGGATGGCTGGGCCAGAGATGGGAGTACGGTGGGGCGGTGAGGCCTGCGCGGCAGCATAGCCGTCCGCGGGAGGATGGAGCAGGCAGTCCCGTCGGCGCTTGTTTGAGTGGCTGGAGCAGGAAAAGCAGAGATTGAAGAAGCACGACAGCCGTTGGATGGACATCCAACAGTCACTTCTCTCGTGTGCATTAATTCTAATAATGTACAACCCATTTGCTAATTCTTAAGAATTTTTTTGGAGCCCATCTTCTTTTTGTTAGCATTACACCCCATATTGTGGCCACGGTTAAAAAGTATACGAAGTGTTGCATACTTCGGTGCGGTCAACTGTTTTTAATCCCGAAATATCGTTTCACATTCAAACTATTTTGAAAAATAATTTATATAAATATAAAATCCAAATAATTGTCCACGCATAAAAATCAATGGAATTTAAAATCTTGTAATGAAAAAATTGAAACTAATTCCGGTTTGATGTGTTTTAAAATGTACAGCCCAGCCTGGGCAAACTGAATGAAACTCTCCTCGTCTTGAAAGATTTACAGCCAAATAGCTGATAAAGCAAGTAGGCCTCGTTTGGGTATTTCTTAAAATAATAGAACTAGGCTAGCCATTTTCATCAAGAAAAAAAAACAACTGGGCTCATGATGTGGTAAACATAAATAAAACCCTGGCTAGGCAGACGCCACAGCACAGCCCGTTGGTACCCTGATCCATCGCTAAAACTAGTATAAATAACAACTCCTTGTTCCTCAAAAAAAATTGTGCGACCTGCTGGGTCCCTGGTGTCAGCCGCTCGTAGTGTAATTCTCTCGTTTATTGACTACATTGACAATGGCGTGAGCCCCAGATGTCCAACCATTAGGAGGAACCATATTTTTGGGCTTGTAATATAGAGGAACTTGCTTGCGTATTGCCATGATGCTGGTGGGTCCCTACTGTCATCCTCTCCATGTACAGTCATCTCCTTGTTCCTCTTGGTTGTTGATGACGTTGACAACGCAAGAGTGCGGCGCACCGCGCACGGCGAGCGAACCAAGGCCACAAGGCACAAGACGACAGCGAGGCCTCAGACGGAACGAACAGGAGCCATGGAAGATGCGCCAGTCCAGTCACAGGCGGAGGGGAGTACGAGGGTTGACTGGTTCAGGTGCGTGTTGGGGCTGACATTGCCGGAGAATAACAGGACGTGTGGGGGAATAGAGGGAGGGACTGGCCAACATGAGAGGGTACGTACGATAGGGCGGCGGAGGCGCAACCATTCATGGGAGGCGGGAGCAGGCGAAGTGTCGGTGTACAAAACTAGGGGCACATTTTTGTACCCCTTTACCTGTGCACGGGCAGTCAGAGCCGCGCCCACGACCACACCAAGCAGCGAGGGAGATGAGCCAAGGTAAGACCAAAGCCCAAGATGGCCAGAGCAAAGACAAGGACAAAGGCCACAAAGATCAGGTGGACGAAGCAGGTTTCCCCGGTAAGGACCCTTGCCGGGGCAGCTCGCCCCACACCAACGGAGTGAGCCACCCTTGAGCCCCCGATCCCCAACGCCATCATCCGCATGGAGCCAGGGATCAGGAGGCACCTCTGTGGTGGCATGCAGATCTTTATGAAGACAAAGAATAGTCAAAATCAAATTAGGATAGGAAGGCAGCCATCCTCACCGAAGAAACCCACAAGACCCCCGGCAAGATCCTTGCCGGGGACGCTTCATACGCCACAAGAAGACCCTTGCCGGGCCACCCGGCAAGGCCAGCCAAGCACACCAGCAGGCCACCGGGCAAGACAAAGACCAGCCAAGTCTTCGCCGCCGTCATGCATGCAGCCGACCCAACCAATCAAGGTGCACTTGTGTGGCAACATGCAGCCCTTCGTGGAGGCTCCACCACCGCGCCACGTCAGCTGCCTGCCTGCCTACATGGCACTGCATGCATCATTGGCCAGGGCGCGTGTCAAAGCTTGGAGGAGCGGCGACGGACGGGACGGGCCTCGCCCCCGTCCCCGATAAAGTGAAGGGACACCTAATCCTTGCATTAAATGCACTTTGTCCTGTAATACCAGGATAACCACGCAACACTATTGCCTTTCCACCTCCTGTGTGCCACTGTGGCAACCCCTTTTTCTATAAAAGGAGGCCCAAGGGAACGAGGGGAAGGATTCGGCTTTTTGGAGCTCGTTACACTCCGTAACTAGCTCAAGAACTCAGAATACATCCACCAAAGCAGGACTAGGGTTTTACGCATCCTCGCGGCCTGAACCTGGATAAACGAACCGTGTGCTCTCTGTTAGACTCGTTCTTCTCTCAACCCCGTGCCTCGCAACCGCAGTAAGGATTCTTGTGATCCCATAGGTGTCATTTCCCACCGACATCTTTGGCGCGCCAGGTAGGGGGCACAATTGTGAGAATCTGGTCTGGTAGTTAGCCTAGCGGTTCTTCGTCGCCATGGCCCCTAAGAAGAAGACGGCCACAGCGATCGGCTCGTTGGAGGCCGAACGGCATGTGCCGGTGCGGACAAGCAGCGGACCAGTCACAGACAGGACTCGGGCCGCGGCCCGTGAACACCAGCACCACCCAGGCAGTCGGAGCCTTGCGAGCGGTGTCGTTCGTGCCCCAGACGATCGGCCCCATGCCGCCGGATCCAAAGACAGAGCTGGGCCCCCTGCCGGCGGCACGGGGCCCTCCGGGGGTGTCGTTGCGCCGACTCCGGGCGGCGCGGCGACCTCCAGGACACATACATCGGTGACCACCACACGTTCTTCCCATGGTGTGCGCGTCGAACAGCGTCACCACGTTGGTGACCCTGGGCACCGCCGTGGGAAGAGCCATGTGCGTTGTCAGCAAGACGATGGAGTTAAACACGCTCGCCGAAGCACTGGTGAAAATGGCATGCAGCCGCTGGGTCGTGACAGAGCTCCTTCTAACATAGTTAGAAGTCGAAGCACGTCGCGGTCAACTCAGCCGTCGCCGCCACCCACGCCAGCGGAAGCCTTGGTGCGTGCACATCTGCTCCTCGACTTCCCTCCTGCCGCGGAGAAGCTGGATGAGTGGAGGGGCACCATCCGGAGCCTCGTCGTCATCGCGAACAAAGACGATCCACGACCGGCGGGGCCCTCGGGTCGGTGCTCCACCGAGCCACCACATGCCGGCGCTGGGAGGACCGAGGAGCTGCGGCCACGGTGCACTCTCCTCCTCCTCGCCAGCCGCCGCGGGCGTCGGCCCGTCGCGACGACGCTGGTGATAACATCTCAATAGCATCGTCCGATCCACGGACCCTCCGTGACCAGTGCCAGGTTCTTCGGGAGCGAGCTCATGAAGACGCTCGAACCACCGTCGAGCGCCGGCGCGAAACGCGCCGCCAGTCGGACAAGCGGGCGGGATCCACTACGGACCACCCGGCACCGCGGGGCCCCGACGGCCTACCTTACGAGGTGGGCTGCCCGGCTTTTACCCATGAGCTGAGGCAGTTCCAGTGGCCGTCCCACCGCACGTTCAAGCCCGACATCGGTGAGAAGTACACCGGCAAGACCCATCCGTCCGAGTTCCTCAGCATCTACACCATCACGATGTAGGCCGCTGGGCCTCGTGACGACAAGGTGCTTGCCAACTACTTCCCACTGGCGCTCACGCCCAATGTAATGTCCTGGTTGATGCACTTCCCGGCGGACCCCATCTCTTCCTGGTCAGATCTGTGCCACGAGTTCGTTGGCGCCTTCACAGGAGGCCACCAAGCTCATGGCTAGGCCAGTGATTTGCATATCATTCCCAGAAGGAGGGGGAGAACCTGTGCAAGTACATCCAGAGATTCAGCCGGGTGCAGTACAAACATCCCCGACGTTCATCCCGCCGCTGTGATTAGCGCGTTCCATTAGAACATAAGCAATCGCAAGATGCGATAGGAGCTGGCGATGACCAAGGTTAAGGACGTGGCCGAGCTCTACGTTCTGGCCGACAGGTGCACCTGGGCTGAAGAGGGAAGAAAGTACCCCGGCGAAGACGCCGGCGCGGAAACCGACTCTACCGATGAGGACGCCGCCGCCCCGACGAAGAAGGGCCGGCGTCGCAACAGGAAACGCAAAGGCAAAGCCGTGCTTGCCTTTGAGGGATCTGACGACACCGGTGCCGGCAAGAAGGTCAAGCCAGACGCCCCCGGCAAGGAGATTGCCGGGTGCGCCGCCTGCCGGGCCTTGGCGGCTACCGACAAGCCAGGAAACTCCAGCAAGCAATACTGCAAGATGTTGACACCTGATTTTGGCAAGATACATAGTGAAAGGGTTTTCAGTATGAGAAAGTTTCATGTCGCCGAGTGGAAAAACTTTGATGTTTAGGCTATTGCCATTCGACCTCATCTCTGTGGCCGAAACTGTACTCCGAGTGACAAAATTTAGTGTTGTGAGTGCTTTTCGGCCTATTACACCTTGAATATGATCTCAGATGAAGGAGCACTCTAAAGAAATTGTCTTCGTATTGTCAAGCCGATCGATTTTCATATATAAATTGTCTCGATCCGAGTTAGTATGCGACCTAGGGAGGTAAGACAAGATCAGGCTGTGTTTTGAGTAGGAAATCCGAGTGAAAAGGCTTATCATCCGAGTGAAATTTTCCGGTCGAGTGTAAATTACTGGTCGAGTGAAAGTTTACTGACCAGATGAACTTATTATTATCCGAATAAAAATATAGTCATCCGAGTGAAATTGTCCTCCAGATGAAAATATTCCGAGTGAAAAGATTATCATCGGAATGAAAACTTGCCGATCGAGTAAAGATATTGCTTTTCGAGTGGAAATATAGCCATCCGAGTGGGAATATAGTCATCCGAGTGAAAGATTGTCTTCCGAGTGAAAAGGTCCAGTCGGACGGTCCGAGTGAAAGTTTCTAATATCCGAGTGGATGAGCTCGAATCCGAGTGAAACTGAACATGTGCCCGAAAGTTTATCAAGATGAACTCGGATGAAGATGTGTACAATATAGAAGTTATGCGCATCATCAAGACGGTAAACTTTGGTTTTGGAGTCATCATCATCAGAGATAGTATATGGCCTACAAATTCACTACGAGACTCGGATAATCCAGTCTACTACAAGACCGAGTCCGACTGGAAGATAAAATATGACCTCGAGAAGTATTCAAGATGACCTTATTTAAAAAAGTAATCAACATGAGAGTTGTTCGTATCGTCGAGGCGCACAAGTTTGATATTTGGGCCGTCTTGATCGGAGATCATATGCAAGCTTGGCAGCCCAAGCAAGACAGAAGTTGGGCCAGATTCAGACTGAATCCGAGTTGGAATATAACTAGGACTCTAGGACATGAATTGATGTAATTTCCTGTAAGGAAAGCCTGGATAAATCCATTACTTGTACGGGAAGTCCAGCCACCTCTTATATATATTGGGGGTGATGGCCGATTGAACAACACACAATCGGACAAATCAATATACTACTTTTTCATCTACGTTTTATCTCTCCACCGTTTTTCTCTCTCGTTCTTCGCCGTTCTTCATGTTTGAGAGCCGCGAATCCCGAGGCTCTAGGGGCGAGCGAATCGACCTAGGGCAGCCCATAGCCGTGACTTCGACGGGTCCCTCCCGGGGTGTGGGTTTTCGGTCCGCAAAAGCGCCGTCGATCATCCTGCGTATTCTTGTTGTCGGTCGGGTCTCCTTCGACGTGAGTTGCGGTGCATCACCCCCGGCGTTGAGGGTACACGTGACGTTTTCGTTTGTCAACACACTTTTTGGCGACTCCGCTGGGGATCAAGATCAATCGTCATCGTCCACCATGTCCGATCTTCCCAAGCCATCTGAGGTAGACGCCGATAACATCATCAAGCCTAGTCTTGATGAGATATCGGCCGATCATCGCCAAGCCTATGAGGAGTACAAGAAGGCACACGAGGAGAAGGACTTGCAGGATTTCCTTGCAAAGTTCAAGAAGGATCGCCAAGGCAACATCACTCCGATTGAAGAAATCAAGTTCCCTCCTCTTCAAGCTGAGCAGGTTAAACCCTCTGTGAGTACTACTTTTTCTCCTGAGCAGTGGGCTGAGATTGAAAGTCGTATTCCTGATGGTAACAATCTAGTCTATCAAACTTTCATAGAAAATACTAATGCTCGCATTTAATATATCTCAATCGTCTAGTGGTAATGATGGTGTAGCTGCTAGTGTGCAAAACCCTAATCTGGCTTTACCTATTGCATCGGCGCCTCCCGTGCCGATGACTTATTATCCTACCCAAACAAATGAGATTGTGGCTGCACCCATTAATCATATTATGAGCATGCCAGGTTCGGTGGCAACGCCGAACTAAACCCTACCTACAGTTACATCCACTCGACCACTACCAAATTATGGGTCGACATACATGCCGCAATTCCTACCTACGGCCAGTAACCCTACTCCGCTTATGCCAGTGCCACAAGCTGCATCGTCCACTATGGATGATGGTCTAGCTAATCTTAGAGAGGAGATGGCTAAGATGCTTCGAGAGAATTTTGGAGTTGAGCTACCTCGGAATCGAATTTACCAAAAGCCGTACCCCGAGTACTTTGATGCCATCCAGTGCCCTCCAAGATATAAAATTCCAGATTTCGTTAAGTTTAATGGAGAAGGCACAAAAACCACATGAGAGCATGTTAGTCAGTATTTAGCACAATTGGGTGAGGCAGGCTCATTGAATGAATTGAAAGTGCGTTTATTTCCTTTATCATTAACCGGTACTGCATTTTCATGGTTTTCTTCTTTACCGCATGGTTCCATTCGAGTTTGGTCGCAGCTAGAGCAGAAATTTCATGATCACTTTTATAGCGGCGACAATGAACTGAAGTGTCACATCTAACATTGGTTAAACAGAAGCATGATGAATCGGTTTCCGATTACGTCAAGAGATTCACAGAAACAAAAAACTGGTGTTTTTGTTTGGTTATAACCGAGAGAGATTTGGCAGACCTAGTGTTGAGTGGTTTGAGAACTCCCATTAGATAAAAGATAGAAGGTTATGTGTTCTTAAATATCAAACAAGTCTTACAAAGGGCTTTGGCTCAAGAAAGCCGAAGCAAAGATCTCAAAGAAGTGCATAGGTACAAAGCCGATCGTCCAAAGATGAATATGGTGGAATATGATAGTGATCACTCGGACGATGAGGGTGATGTTTTTTCTACTGAATTTGTTTGGCCATCTAAGGCCAAACCCTTTACTTGCAATGATTTGAAACTGATTCATAAGAATCGTGATGAAGAGATCAAGTTTACTTTTAACATTGCTAAGTGTGCTAGAATATTTGATCCTTTATTACAGGCTAAGATTATTAGAATATCTCATAATCTACCACCGTTTGAAGAGCTAAAACGGCGTGCTTATTGCAAGTATCATAATTCTTTTTCTCATGCTACTAATGATTGCAATGTTTTTCGATGACAGATACAATCGTCCATTAATGATGGACGATTGAACTTTTCTGAGATGCAAGTCGATAAACAGCCTTTTCCAATGAATACCATGGATTTGGAGGGAAAGAAGCTACTTAATCGGCCGGAGGTAGCCGAATCTGCTAATAAAGCTAATGTCATTGTTGGTGAGCCCAGGAAAGATAAGGAGGGCGACAAGGTCTTGGGGAGGCAGATCGTTCTTGATAAACAGCCCGATGGCAAGCAAGTGATCAAAATCACCATCAAGAATCCTACACTCGGGGGGCAAGCACAGGTACAACAAGACGCTCGAGTTAAATTTGTTAAACCCAAGAGTCTTGAGGTTGGCAAGTGGAAGATGAACAAAGCTAAAGTGCAGCGCAAACGAATCAAACCAACTTTTGACATGTTGTTGTCCAAGTACGCCAACGAGTCGACTGGTCCCAGCTCTAACCGGCCATCAGAGTTGAAGCGACCAAGGTCACCATCAGATGATATGTTCAGTCGGTATACGAAACCGAGTGGACCAAGGGTGCAGTTTTCAGAAGAGCAGAGGCAATATGTATGGGATCGACTTGATTACTCATATAATGGTCGACTAAACATCGGTGACTATCATTCGGCTGGTCAAAATATGGGACCGAGTGGAAACTATCCTAGTGTAATAATGCACCCAGGTGGAAGCTATCCGAGTGAAAAAATGTGGATGGGTAGATCTCATCTGAGTGAGTTACATCCGAGTGGATACCATCCGAGTGACATCAATCCGAGTGGATTCCATCCAAGTAAAAAGGTGCTTGAGGGAAATTTCATGCATCTGGAAAATCGAAAGGAATGGCGTGTTAAGTCACCAAGTGTTGGAGTAGTTGAGTCAGGAAAAGGCAAGGAGAAAATGGATGTCGACTCACTTATCTTGGGCACCGAAACATTCCCCATACAGCAGCCGACTGTGCATAACCACTCGACTGAGCCGATACTTGCTATCGCGCCAAAACTCTCTGCTAATGACCATGAAGCAAGCACCAGCCTAGTAAAAATGAGAGATCCTAAATACTCTCAGCCAAAGTAGTGTCCTCCAGGGCTAACAAAGACACAAAAAAGGAAACTACAGAGGTTAAGGAATCAAGAGATGGCGGAACAAGAGGCCGAGAAGCAAAGGGATAAGTTGTTCAATGACACTCGGCCTATGGTACCTACAAAACAAGTGTGGAGGCCCAAACAAATACAAGATGCAGTGGCTTCTACACCTATCACAGCGGCACCTGCAATACCAAAAGAGGACGACACAATCATTGCATCGTCTATGTTACCTATTGATTCCTCTTCACTCGGACAAATTTCAGAATCGGTGGATGCACTCGAAGAGGAGGCTGATATGTTGGACTATGAGTCTACGCCGGTTCATGAAGGTATGGATATCAATATGGTATATTACTTACCTGCTGAGTTTCATGCAATAGATGAGGAAGGGGAGGTGGCTCAGCTGGATTTTGGCCCTAAAAATGCAATATTCGAGAAGACAAAAGAACCAGTAACGCATCTGAAACCATTATATCTCAGAGGTCATATCAATGGGTCGCCGCTCACTCGGATGCTTGTTGATGGTGGTGCTGTGGTAAATCTTATGCCCTATTCGGTCTTTAAGAAATTGGGTTTGCCTGATGAAGAATTGATCAAGACCAATATGGTGCTCAACGGATTTGAAGGCAAAGAGAAAACTGAAGCCAAAGGTGTAATCTATGTGGAGCTTACAGTCGAAAGAAAAACTTTGGCTACTGCATTCTTTGTCGCTGAGGTGCAAGGTAACTACAACGTCATACTAGGCAGTGATTGGGTTCATGCAAACCAAAGGCGTGCCATCCACTATGCACCAGTTTTTGATTCAGTGGGTTGATGATGAAGTGGAAGTCATTCATGCGGATAACTCGTCCTGTGTTGCTTTGGCCGATGCATCGGTGGATTGGCAACATCCCAATGCTACTTTCTTGACGGGACGTGACTTATCAGAGTTTGATTTTCTCAGCACGACAAAGAAAGGTTTTGTGCCCGTGTCCTTAAAGCCGACTGAATGCAATCGGCTCCAAGGTATGATATGTTTAAATGGATTCTAGCTCCGAATGGTTACAAAAACGACTTGTGAAATATCGGTCCAGCGAGAACGATATGTATGAGTCTATAGAGAGTTGGATGACATGGATAAACATGGACAAGGTTTTACATCGGCCGATCCATTATAAGAGGAAGATATTGGAGATGGTTCAGTCACTCGACCGACGTTTGTAAACAAAAATTTGAAAGTCGATTGTAAAGCTAAGTTAATCGAGCTATTGAAAGAATATGCTTGTTGCTTTGCGTGGGAATATCATGAGATGCCAGGTTTAAGCCGAGAGCTAGTGGAGCATCGATTACCTATAAAGGCCTGTTTTAGACCATATAAACAATCGGCCACAAAGTTTAATCCGAAAACATATGACCGGATCAAGGAAGAGATCGGTCGATTGCTTGAAGCTAATTTCATTCGACCTTGCGGTATGCCGAGTGGATTTCTAACATTGTCCCAAAGGTGGAGAAGAAGGGATCCGGCAAGTTGAGGGTGTGCATTGACTTCAGAGATTTGAATAGGGCTACACCCAAAGATGAGTATCCCATGCCAATAGCCGATATGCTTACTAATGATGCTTCTGGACATAAGGTTATTAGCTTTCTAGATGGTAATGCCGGATACAATCAATTTTTTATGGCCGAAGAGGACATGTACAAAATGGCTTTCCGATGTCCTGGTTTCCTTGGTTTATTCGAATGGACAGTGATGACATTCGGATTAAAAAATGCTGGAGCCACATATCAAAGGGCTATGAATTTGATTTTTCATGATTTACTCGGTATCATACTTGAAGTTTATATTGATGATATTGTTGTAAAATCAGATGCTTTTGAATCTCACTTGGCCGATTTGCGTTTAGCTTTTGAAAGAATGAAAAAGTATGGACTGAAGATGAATCCTTTGAAGTGTGCTTTCGGCGTGTCAGCTGGAAAGTTTTTGGGTTTCATTATTCATGAAGATGGCATAGAGATTGGTCCCAAAAAGATAGAGGCTATACAGAAAGTGGAGGCTCCAACATGCAAGAGAGACATGCAAAAGTTCCTTGGCAAGGTCAATTATTTGAGAAGGTTCATAGCTAATCTATCAGGGAAAGTTGATGCATTTACTCCTATCCTTCGGTTGAAGAATGATGCTGATTTCACTTGGGGGGCAAAACAGCAAGAAGCATTTGATATGATCAAGAGTTATTTGTGCACTCCTCCGGTGATGAAAGCACCCAAGCATAGGGAACCCTTCAGGCTTTACATTGCAGCGGAGGAAGGAGTTATTGGTGCTGTTTTGACTCAAGAAACCGAGGGAAAAGAGCATGCTATTACATATTTGAGCAGACGCTTATTGGACGCCGAGACAAGGTATACATTTATTGAGAAACTATGTCTATGCTTACATTATGCTTGCACAAAATTGAGACATTATTTAGTGCCGAGTGCTTGTATAGTAGCTTGTCAAACCGATGTCATTAAATACATAAAGGTATAGGCCAATTCTTAGTGGTAGAATTGGCAAGTGGGCTTATGCTTTGATTGAATATGATTTGGCTTATGAATCTCTAAAATCCATGAAAGGCCAAATTGTTGCTAATTTCATTGTTGAACATCGGATTAATGACAAGCATGATGTTGATATGAACCTTGTTTCATTAGTACCATGGAGATTATACTTTGATGGTTCAGTTTGTAGCAATGGCCAAGGTGTTGGTATTGTTTATATATCTCCTCATGGTGCTATTTTTGAAGCCTCATGCCGCTTAGAATATTTTTGCACAAACAATCAAGCCGAATATGAAGCATTGTTATTCGGCCTAGAGATGTTACTTGCTATAGGTGTTACACATATTGAGGCTTACGGTGATTCGTTACTAGTGGTGCAGCAAATATCCAGAGTCTTTCAAAGGTGTTTGGACGAATCACTTAATGTTTATCTTGATAAATGTCTAGATATAATTTCTACTTTGGATTGTTTTAGCATTGCACATATATCTAGACATGACAATTGGAAAGCAAATGAGTTGGCACAGCAAGCATCCGGATATCATGTTGATCATGGCGTGTTTCATATCTCTCAAAGACCGATGTCTTGTCTTGCCAATATGGAGAGGCCGAACCCGAACCCACCGATTCGCCATTAACAAAAAATCTAGTGCAGGTGATAATCCCATTTGGAGGAAGCCCATTGTTGATTACTTGTGCAATCCGAGTGAAAGGGTGGACAGGGCTGTTCGGCGTATGGCTTTCAAGTATACAATGAGAGATGATGGTCTTTATCGCCGAACAGTTGATGATGTTCTTCTAAAGTGTTTGGACGAGGACCAGGCAAGAGTTTCTATGGGAGAAGTACATGAATGTATTTGTGGCACTCACTAGTCGGCTCCCAAGATGAAATTGTTATTGCGATGTGCTGGGTTTTATTGGCCGACTATGATTAATGATTGCTTCAGATATTATAAAGGGTGTGAAGCTTGTCAGAAGTTTGGTGATATTCAATTGGCTCCTGCTGCTATGTTACATCCTATTATCAAACCGTGGCCTTTCAGAGATTGGGGTTTAGATTTCATTGGACAAATCCACCCGTCTTCCTCAAAAGGGCATCGGTTCGTATTGGTGGCAACTGATTATTTCACTAAATGGTCTGAAGCAGTACCTCTCAAGAACATGACACATACAGAGGTAATTCAATTCATAACCGAACACATTATTCATAGATTCGGTATTCCTCAAACGTTAACTACAGATCAAGGTTCATCTTTTATGTCACACCAAGTCAGAGAGTTTGCCGAATCTTATAATATAAAGTTGCTCAATTCCTCTCCCTATTATGCCCAAGCTAATGGAAAAGCCGAATCTAGCAATGCAATTTTAATCAAGCTCATCAAGAAGAAGATTGAGGATAATCCGAGGAGATGGCATGAGTTGTTGTCTGAAGCTTTATGGGCACATAGAATTTCAAGGCATGGTGCTACGAAGGTAACTCCATATGAGCTAGTATATGGTCAAGAGGTTGTTTTACCAGTGGAGGTAAATTTGAATGCTTTGAGAATAGCCAAACAAAATAATTTATCGGCAGTAGACTTTTATAACTTAATGATGGACAATATTGATGAGGTTGCCGATAAACGTTTGGCTATTTTAAAGGCCATAGAGAGATAAGTTGAGGGTGGCAAGAGCTTACAATAAGAAAGTCAAGCTGAAGAATTTTCAAGTTGGTGATCTCGTCTGGAAAGTGGTTCTACCGATTGGTTCAAGAGATAGGAAATTCAGGAAGTGGTCTCCGAGTTGGGAAGGTCCTTTTAGGATTACAAGAATAGTTCCCGGAAACTCATATTTGGTGGAATCCATACAAGGGACGGTGTTACCTAAAGCTCTCAACAGCAAATACTTGAATAAATACCACCCGAGTGTGTTGCAAGAAGCCTAACTAGGCAATGGCCGATATACGATTATCGCCCTTAGCACAAACCTGACCGATACATGATTGTCGCCCTAAGAAAAATAAATGGCCGATGGAGTGTAGACATCGTCCTTAGAACGAACACCATGCATATTATTTTTCGGCATGCAAGCTTTGCCGAAAAACAGGGGGGCATGTGTTGACACCTGATTTTGGCAAGATACAGAGTGAAAGGGTTTTTCAGTATGAGAAAGTTTCACGTCGCCGAGTGGAACAACTTTGATGTTTAGGCTATTGCCATTCGACCTCATCTCAGTGGCCGAAACTGTACTCGGAGTGACAAAATTTAGTGTTCTAATTGCTTTTCGGCCTATTACGCCTTCAATATGATCTCAGATGAAGGAGCACTCTAAAGGAATTGTCTTCGTATTGTCAAGCCGATCGATTTTCATATATAAATTGTCTCGATCCGAGTTAGTATGCGACCTAGGGAGGTAAGACAAGATCAGGCTGTGTTTTGAGTCGGAAATCCGAGTGAAAAGGCTCATCATCCGAGTGAAAATTTCCCGGTCGAGTGAAAATTTCCCGGTCGAGTGAAAATTACTTGTCAAGTGAAAGTTTACTGACCGGATGAATTTATTATTATCCGAATAATAATATAGTCATCCGAGTGAAATTGTCCTCCTGATGAAAATATTCCGAGTGAAAAGATTACCATCAGAACGAGAACTTGCCGATCGAGTAAGATATTGCTTTTCGAGTGGAAATATAGTCATCCAAGTGCGAATATAGTCATCCGAGTGAAAGATTGTCTTCCAAGTGAAAAGGTCCAGTCGGACGGTCCGAGTAAAAGTTTCTAATATCCGAGTGGATGAGCTCGAATCCGAGTGAAACTGAACATGTGCCCGAAAGTTTATCAAGATGACCTCGGATGAAGAGGTGTTCAATAAAGAAGTTATGCACATCATCAAGACGGTAAAATTTGGTTTTGGAGTCATCATCATCAGAGATAGTATATGGCCGACAAATTCACTACGAGACTCGGATAATCCAGTCTACTGCAAGACCGAGTCCGACTGGAAAATAAAAGATGACCTTGAGAAGTATTCAAGATGACCTTATTTGAAAAAGTAATCAACATGAGAGTTGTTCGTATCGTCGAGGCGCAAAAGTTTGATATTTGGGCTGTCTTGATCGGAGATCATATGCAAGCTTGGCGGCCAATGCAAGACAGAAGTTGGGCCAGATTGAGACTGAATCCGAGTTGGAATAGAACTAGGACTCTAGGACGTGAATTGATGTAATTTCTTGTAAGGAAAGCCTGGATGAATCCTTTACTTGTACGGGAAGTCCAGCGGCCTCTTATATATATTAGGGGTGATGGCTGATTGAACAACACACAATCGAACAAATCAATATACTACTTTTTCATCTACGTTTTATCTCTCCACCGTTTTTCTCTCTCGTTCTTCGCCGTTCTTTGTGTTTGAGAGCCGCGTATCCCGAGGCTCTAGGGGCGAGCGAATCGACCTAGGGCAGCCCATAGCCGCCGCACTCCCTGACGGGGTCCCTCCCGGAGGTGTGGGGTTTTCGGGTCTGCAAAAGCACCCGTCGACTGTCCTGTGTATCGTGCTGTCGGTCGGGTCTCCTTCGACGTGAGCTGCGGTGCATCACCCCTGGCATCGAGGGTACACGTGACGTGTTCGTGTGTCAACACAAGATCCACCGCACCATGGGCCACGATCTCCAGAACTGCCGACAAGTCGAGCTGCTTGCTAAGAAGCAAAAGGTTGAGTACGAAATTCAGGACAAGGAGAAGGATCAGGATGGTGCTGAGGGATCCGGCAAGAAGCGTGGCGGCCAAGGAGGCCGCCCCGGAAAGGACAACTAGCAAGAGAGGCCCGCCCGGGGCCGCGACAAGAATCAAGAAGATGACGATCACGACGAGGACGACGAGTCCGGTGAACAAGGGTTCCAGAAGGCTACGGAGGCCATGTGCGTCGATGGCGGCGCCTCGCTGCATACCTCTCACCGCCAGCTCAAGCAGTGGGCGCATGAGATTACAGCAGCAGAGCCGTTGTTCAACGCTCAGAAGCCGCTGAAGTGGTCCAGCATGCTGTAACGCCCTCGATGCGGCTATATCTCCCACGTGTCGAAGCACGACTTAGAGGCATAACCGCATTGAAAGCAATGTCGCAAGTGAGGTAATCTTCACACAAACCATGTAATACATAAGGGAAAGAGGTACATAGTTGGCTTACAATCGCCACTTCACACAATACATGAGTAAAGCATTACATCATACAGATACAATCAAGATCCGACTACGGAACCAAAATAAAAGAAGACTACCCCAAATGCTACACAGATCCCCGATCGTCCCAACTGGGCTCCACTACTGATCAACTGAAACGAAATAACACAATGAACAAGATCTTCATCGAGCTACTACTTGAGCTCGGGTGCGTCACCTGCACGGCTTCATCAGCACCTGCAAACTGGTTTTGGAAGTATCTGTGAGTCACGGGGACTCAGCAATCTCACACTCTCGCGATCAAGACTATTTAAGCTTATGGGAAGGGTAAAGGTATGAGGTGGAGCTGCAGCAAGCGACTAGCATATATGGTGGCTACCATACGCCAAAGAGAGCGAGAAGAGGAGGCAAAAGCACGGTCGAACAACTATGATCAAGAAGTGATCCTAGAACAACCTGCGTCAAGCATAACTCCAACACCGTGTTCACTTCCCGGACTCCGCC
Source organism: Aegilops bicornis (assembly GCA_021605145.1). NCBI lineage: Eukaryota > Viridiplantae > Streptophyta > Magnoliopsida > Poales > Poaceae > Aegilops > Aegilops bicornis. The sequence goes on from CM038670.1 coordinate 347,984,073, forward strand.
GAGAAGAGACCATCACGGTTACACACGCGGTTGATGTATTTTAATTAAGATCAACTTCGGGTTTTCTACAACCGGACATTAACAAATTTCCATCTGCCCATAACTGGCAGCACGGCTTTCGAAAGATTATACCCTGCAGGGGTGTCCCAACTTAGCCCATTATAAGCTCTCGCGATCAACGAAGGATATTTCTTCTCCCGGGAAGACCCGATCAGTCTCGGAATCCCGCTACAAGACATTTCGACAATGGTAAAACAAGACCAGCAAGACCTCGGCGAGCCGACATCCACGATAGTAGCCAAGGCGTATCTCGCCTCGAGCCACGACCGGATGAGCACTACGTACAACTAGAACCAGCCCTCAAGTTTCCCGAGGTGGCGCCGCAAGTGGCTCTAGTTTGGACCAACACTTAGACAAGCATTGGTTCGGGGGCTAAAATAAATATGACCCTTGGGTTGCGCCCAGGCCAAGGGAAAAAGTTGATAGGTGAGGCAAATGGTAAAACCAAATTTGGGCCTTGGTGGAAGGGTTTTATTAAAAGCGAAATGTCAAGGGGGTCCCATAAATCACCCAACCGCGTTAGGGACGCAAAATCCGGGAACATAATACTGATATGAAGGAAACTAGGGCGGCAAGAGTGGAACAAAACACCCGGCATAAGGCCGAGCCTTCCACCCTTTACCAAGTATATAGATGCATTAATTTAATAAGAGATATTGTGATATCCCAACATAAACATGTCCAACATGGAACCAACTTCATCTTCACCTGCAACTAGCAACGCTATAAGAGGGGCTGAGCAAAGCGGCAACATAGCCAAACAACGGTTTGCTAGGAAAGGATGGTTAGATGCTTGACATGGCAATATGGGAGGCATAATAAGCAAGTGGTAGGCATCGTAGAATAGGCATAGCAAAAGAGCGAGCAACTAGAAAGCAAAGATAGAAGTGATTTCGAGGGTATTGTCATCTTGCCTGAGATCCCGCAAGGAAGAAGAACGAGTCCATAAAGAAGACAAACGGACGAAGTCGAACAAATCCTCACAACCCCGGAACAAAACCGAAGCTAACGAGAGAAGCAACCCGGAAAGAAACAAATAACATAGTAAACAACCACCACATACACATGGCATGATGCACAAACAAGTATGATGCATTTCCGGTTTAAATATGCATGGCATGGCAAAGTGCACAAACAATACCACAAATTAAGTGGAGCTCAATATGCAACGAGTTGCATATTGACGAAACACCACATTCAAGTTATTTAGTTCTCTCTCGTTTATGTACCCAACAATATTAAATGTTATTAAACATGGCAAGAGGTGAAGCATAATAAAACTACCTATCTAAGCAAGTTTAAATAGGGCCGGAACAACAAACAACAATTCCAGAAAATCCTCATGTGCATATTTTAGATTTGGTACTGTTCTGCCCTAAACACAATTTTAATGTTGTTAAACAGAAAAATAAAGTGCACCATGTTAAACTATGCATTTTTCTACCCCATTTACATATAAAGTTTATTAAAATCGGAGCAATGGTTAATTAGTTATGAAATAAATCATTTTAACATGCCATCTAGCAAATTTAATCAAATAGCATTTTAAAAAAATTTAACATGGATGAAAGTGGCATATTATTAAACTACACAAATTTCTGAGCATTTTACATATATGACATGATCTATTTGGATGCATGGATAAATAGTTATAGGCAATGCAAAAATGATGGCATTTACGTAAATAAGAATGCATCTTTGGATAAATGCCAAAATACACAGAGTGGGAAAAAAAATATCCATGGGCGAATTGCATCCAAAGCAGCGGCCAGAGATGAGCAGGCCTAAGTGGGTGTGGGTGTGCAAAAAAACAGGAAAACAGAGCAAAATGCGGGCGACTGGGTCTTGATCCCACGACCTCTTGCATAGAGTGACAGAGCACCGACCAGCTGGCCTCGACCGAGTATTTGTGATAAAAAAGGGCGTGATGTAACTTGAATGTATTCAAAGGCCAAGCTTCATCGGATCACAAATTAACTGGGTGACGACGCCGACGAAGACGGCGACCGTCGCGACCACAGCCGACGGGCGGGGTGCGGAATAGGTGAGTATGTGTGTGGCGTGACGCGCGCTGCACGGTGGTGAAGCGCCGAGAACGAGCAGAGCTCGCCTTGGCCGCGCCGCGAGGCACGGCGAGGCGCTGGCTGCGCTGGTGATGCAAAGGTGCGGGCGTGACTGCGGGTATTATAGTGTGTGGATCGGCGAGGGAGCAGCGGCATGAGCATGGAAGCAAGCGGTCGCGAGTGCACGCAAGGAGCAGAGAAGAACAAGGCGGGCGAACTCGTCGGAGGAACTCCGGCGACAAAAACTCACAGATGAAGGCACCAAAAGATGCTGCGCTACAAGGAGATCCTAAAGGTGCTACTTAACGCATCAAACATGAACGGAACCTCGCCAGCGATGAGATCCATGGGTGTATGTGAAAACGGCAACGACGACGACTGAGTATGACGGGAAGAAGATGGGAAGGAGCAGCGGCTCATCATGGGAGTCTTGCTGAAGTCGGCGGACTGCCGGTAAAGCGAAGGAGCAGCGTGGGGTTCTTGTTGATCGTCGGTGTTCATGAACTAGAGGAGGCAGAGGAAGAAGACGAAGGCGCGGACGACAACGTGGAGGCGATCCAGGGTGGGGAAGACATCTGAACGGACGTAGACGACGTCGAGGAAGAAGATGCACATGCCGGAGATGACCATGGTGGCCTCCGACCACGCAAGCGACGGCGAAGCTCTCGGTGGTTCTCTCTCTTTCTCTGTTCCTTGAGGAAGAAGAGGAAACAGAGGGGAGGGAAAAGGGTTGGCGGCGCGAGGAGGGAAGGGCAAAACCTAGGGTTGCAGGGGCTAGCGTGATAGGTTAAGTAGCAGCAGGGGCTCCTGTTCCAGCCGTCAAATCGGTCGGGATGCCAACGTGGAGCCCCTGGATGCGCTGCCGTACAGGATAGAAGAAGAAGAACAGGGCGCCGCTGGCCGATGGGCTGGATGGGCTGCAACGGAGGGAGTAAGTGGCTGAGCTACAGGAGGCCTAGATGGCCGGCGGGGCTGCTGGTTGGACCTCGATCTGCTGGGCCAGACCATGGAGAGGGAAAAGGCCAGAGGCCTGGTCGGGTGTTGTTGCTGGCATCTATCTGTCTCTTTCTCACTTCTTCAAATCTCTCACAAAAACAGAAAAGCAAAGAAAGAAAAGGAGAGAAAAGAAATGAGTGGACAAGAATTTGGGCAAGGGGATTATTTTCCTGACTCACAAAAATGCGCTTTGTCTCAAGAAAATAGAGTGAGCATGATTGCAAGATTTAAATTCAAATTCATTTGAATTTAATTCAAATGGTTTGAACAAGGACGAGGATTTCAAAGTGCCCAAAATGTTGAGAAGTTAGGAGGAGCCTTGATAAATGGAGAAAGAATTATGGAGAAAGTTTGGAGAACAAACATGAAGCAAAAAGGCATGAGAATTGAATTGCAAGTGTGTTATGGTGATTCCAAAGTTAATGGAATATTTTAATATAGCTCCCTAAATATAGTAGGAGACTTTGGATATGTTTTAAAGAGAAATCACCATGTGCATTTCCCTCAATTTAAATGGATCAGAGATCCATGCAATTTATTTGAGTTGCAAAATTTAGTGGCATGATGACATGATGCAAGGCACAGATGCAAAGAGGAATGCAACAAGCAAAACAAAACACATGACGAAACCCGGAACCCATGGAAGGCATCTGAATCTCCGGTCTTGGGGCGTTACAACACTCCACCACTACGAGAGGATCTCGTCCCGAGATCTAGGATGGCACTGGAGAAAACTGAAGAGGAAGGGGAAGAGGTAAAACAAAGTTGCTTCTTTGACAAAAGAGTGCAACCATGAACCTTGAGAGGTTGCACAAAGTGAAAGAAAGAATACAATGGAGAAGACGAGATTGCAAACACTCCGTTATCAAAGAGGAACGAGGAACATTACGGGAACCTTGTAGTTGAAAGGCATGAAACAAGAGCTTAACGAACCAAAGAGAATATGCAACCACCGGTATATTGTGATAGCCAAGGAACAAGAATGATAGAATAATTTGGACAGCACTCCGATAGAAAATAGAAGGAAAACTTGATAAGATGAGACGATATTGAAGAGATGATACAACACTCTGGTTGGAAATGGAGGAATAGAATTTGAACTTGGCAAAATGAAAGCACTTGGATGAGACTCCGGTTAAAAGAGGAATGATAGACACAACACTCCGGTTAAATGGATAAGCAAGAAAAAGAACATGATCTTTACAAAACGAGGTGATGGGTGAAAAGAGCAACATCACAATGCCTCCGAAAACGATGCATGATAGTTAGATAGTTGGAATGAATAGAACGAAGGATGAAACCAACATCTCCTACCATAAATGAATTTGAAAGAGCATCCTTACGAAGTAGGATTGAACGGAGTTGTTTGAAAAACAACAATGGTAAGGATAAGCTTGTTGTGGGCTTATGGAAACAACTCAAAACTTAGAGGTGAATACATGCTACTACAGAAAACAATTGATTGCTTGAGAGCAACACGGAGGTGAAAACTTGATTCGCCGAGAGAATAGGAGAAAAACTTGGATCATTGATAAGCACCACGAATAGCAACATTCCCAATGGAAGGCTTTAGGTGAAATATAACCCAAGATAACTCCAATGAAGAAACGATGGGTTTAATTATCTCATTCTTGACAACATGTGAATCATGAACCACGAAGAGAAGTTGTCAAGAGTGATATAACACCACCTCAAAATAAGGTAGAAAGAATTGCACTTCGGAATGCAAGATGAATAATGCTTGAACTCCTCCAAACAAAACATGTGTTGAACACCATGTTTATTTTAGAGTATAGCTTGGTGGACATTGACTCCGAGAGAAATCTTGAAGAACAATTAAAGAATGAAAGGAATCCTTGACGAAGACCATGTAGAGCCTCCATGAAGAACTCCGGTAATAAAAGGATGATAGAAAGAAAGAGAGGTTGAAAACACAAGGTGAAGCCTTGCAATGATTATGATGGATCTTCGTGGTGATGAGAGCTTGGAACTCCGGGAAAAGAAAAGATGAAACAATTGAAACCGAGAATTTATTCATCATGAACAAACTCCGAAAGAAGGAATTAATCACTTGGAAGAAACAAGAACAAGAATTATGTTATGCGTATCCTTCACCAATTTAAATTGATGATAAGCGACGGATTTGGCACACTACTTATTCTTGTAGAAAGGATTAATATAGATATGGCGCAAACTTGAGAAGGTATTGATGGAACCACCGGTGGAATTTGGAAACAACGAATGAATTAATATGATAACGAAGGAAGTGAAATCTTGAACGAACCACCGTAAGAATTGAAAATGAACGAAGATACTTGAGAGAATTTAGATACAAGTGAACGCAGAGATCCCGAGCTGATTAGATAATACTTGAATGATGCACCGGTATGATTTGGAGAACGAGAGCTGAAAACTTGAATGAATAATTATGACATGATGGCCTTCGGAGGAAAGAAATGTAAACAACTCATGAAATGCTCCGGATGGGTATGAAAAGAATTATCGCAATCGAAAATAATTATGAGAGGATGGGTCAAAGCTAGAACCATGAATCTTGAAGAGAATGGAGCAAGATTTAAGAGAAACTCTTCTTCGGTCTTCAAATGTTGAGAATGACGATGAGAAACACCACCATGAATTGTTGAGGCAATCCGGAATGAAAATTGGAAAGGTTGAACCAACGATGAAAAGAATTTGAAAGATCTTGGAGAAAGACATTTGACTGATGATAATTCATTCTTACGTAAAAATTGGAAAAGAATTTGAGAATAACTCCGGGAAAATTAGAAGAGTCAGGTAAGATCCTGGGAAAAGACCTGTGGGTTAGGGCCCACTCAAAAGATACACCGTTGAAGTTATTTTTAAAAGAGAGATTGCACCGGTTAAATTAAATGGCTTGAATGAGATAACAACCTCGAGATAGCTTGAACGGATTGGGAATGGAATTGCGAATCTTCTGAGATATCTTCAGCACTCCAGATAACATGAATAGCAAGAGGTGGATGCTTAAGAGATGCAATCACATAAAAACATTTGAAACGAGGAAAAGAATACGATCAACACTGAAAGCTTGACTTGAGTCCACCGGAGAAGAAAAGAACGAAGAATAATAGACTTGAAGCTTCCTTAGTATCTTCATGAGAATCACCAGGTAAGAACATGGAGGAAAAGAATGAAGAGACTTCACATCAATAAAATGGATGCTTGATTAAGATATATCAGTCCTTGAAGAAAGACGGTGGGAGGGCGGGAAAAACAAAGATAACTTGGGACGGATGAAACGAACAACGTTGGAAAAACTGAGAGGTGACCTTGCGACTGTTGAAAACGATTGGATCCACTTGAAGAGGAGCACACCGGTGAGAAGAAATTGAGATGAAAACTCGATGATCAAGATGGATTAGTATTCCCATAGAAATATGAGAACACCGCTTAGAATAAGGTATGGAATCAACACTTGACATAGAAGCAACTCGAATACCACAACTTAAAACAAAACAAGGGATTGGCTTGCAAAATAAGCCGGAAACAAACATATGATAGACCCCATATCGTATCATGTGTCTGTTGGAAAGATATCCTACGAGATACTTGAATTCCCATTATAAACTCCCGAAACTTTCTGGTTATGCAATCAGGTGTTGGGGATACAGGGGACACAAAATACATCACCCAAACTAACAATACCTAGATCCAGCTGTATCCATCCTTCAACACATAACCAAGAAACCTTCGGAAATCGTGTACCTCAACCTTCGAAAAGCATCCGTTATACGAGTTATGGCTATACTCGAACTCCCCAAGATCTTGGGTGGCGTCGAGGTTATCTCACCAACAACTGCATAAAAGAGATTTTCGATGTCGGCAAAACCCAGGTATTCCGGAACTGCAACGATAAAATTGTGACGACAACACCTCGGAGCTCAACTCCCCGGGACACTGCCACAACCCCTAAATGTCAGGAGGCACCAAGAACAATGTTCTCATCACAAAGCCATCAGAACGATTCCAAGATACCCGCGTGATCCTAAAAAAAATTTAGTGAAATTTGAGGAGAGAAGAGTCAAAACTTCTACGTCAGGAGACCTCACCAGAGCGACGAAGGGACTGGGGAGTAAAAAGAATCCTACTCTCCGATATATATAATCCTAAGACTCAAAACTTTTTTTTCTAGACTCAACAACACCAACAAACAATCAAGCAGGGGGCTCCTAAGTCGGGGATGGCTCTGATTACAAACTTGTAACGCCCTCGATGCGGGTATATCTCCCACGTGTCGAAGCACGACTTAGAGGCATAACCGCATTGAAAGCAATGTCGCAAGTGAGGTAATCTTCACACAAACCATGTAATACATAAGGGAAAGAGGTACATAGTTGGCTTACAATCGCCACTTCACACAATACATGAGTAAAGCATTACATCGCATGATACAATCAAGATCCGACTATGGAACCAAAATAAAAGAAGACTACCCCAAATGCTACACAGATCCCCGATCGTCCCAACTGGGCTCCACCATCGATCAATGAAACGAAACAACACAATGAACAAGATCTTCATCGAGCTACTACTTGAGCTCGGGTGCGTCACCTGCACGGCTTCATCGGCACCTGCAAACTGGTTTTGGAAGTATCTGTGAGTCACGGGGACTCAGCAATCTCACACTCTCGCGATCAAGACTATTTAAGCTTATGGGAAGGGTAAAGGTATGAGGTGGAACTGCAGCAAGCGACTAGCATATATGGTGGCTACCATACGCCAAAGAGAGCAAGAAGAGGAGGCAAAAGCACGGTCGAACAACTATGATCAAGAAGTGATCCTAGAACAACCTGCGTCAAGCATAACTCCAACACCATGTTCACTTCCCGGACTCCGCCGAGAAGACACCATCACGGTTAGACACGCGGTTGATGTATTTTAATTAAGATCAACTTCGGGTTTTCTACAACCGGACATTAACAAATTCCCATCTACCCGTAACCACGGGCACGGCTTTCGAAAGATTATACCCTGCAGGGGTGTCCCAACTTAGCTCATTATAAGCTCTCGCGATCAACGAAGGATATTCCTTCTCCCCGGGAAGACCCGATCAGTCTCGGAATCCCGGCTACAAGACATTTCGACAATGGTAAAACAAGACCAGCAAGACCTCCCGGCGTGCCGACATCCTGATAGTAGCCGCGCGTATCTCGTCTCAGGCCACGACCGGATGAGCACTACGTACAACTAGAACCAGCCCTCAAGTTTCCCCGAGGTGGCGCTGCAAGTGGCTCTAGTTTGGACCAACACTTAGACAAGCATTGGCCCGGGGGGGCTAAAATAAAGATGACCCTTGGGATGCGCGACTCCTAAGGGAAAAAGGTAATAGGTGAGGCAAATGGTAAAACCAATGTTGGGCCTTCTTTGGAAGAGTTTTATTCAAAGCGAAGCTGTCAAGGGGTCCCATAAATCACCCAACCGCGTTAGGGACGCAAAATCCGGGAACATAATACCGATATGACGGAAACTAGAGGCGGCAAGAGTGGAACAAAACACTCCGCATAAGGCCGAGCCTTCCACCCTTTACCAAGTATATAGATGCATTAATTTAATAAGAGATATTGTGATATCCCAACATAAACATGTCCAACATGGAACCAACTTCATCTTCACCTGCAACTAGCAAAGCTATAAGAGGGGCTGAGCAAAGCGGCAACATAGCCAAACAGCGGTTTGCTAGGAAAGGATGGTTAGAGGCTTGACATGGCAATATGGGAGGCATGATAAGCAAGTGGTAGGCATCATAGCATAGGCATAGCAAATGAGCGAGCAACTAGCAAGCAAAGATAGAAGTGATTTCGAGGGTATGGTCATCTTCCCTGAGATCCCGCAAGGAAGAAGAACGAGTCCATGAAGAAGACAAACGGACGAAGTCGAACAAATCCTCACAACTCCGGAACGAAACCGAAGCTAACGAGAGAAGCAACCCGGAAAGAAACTAACAACATAGTAAACAACCACCACATACACATGGCATGATGCACAAACAAGTATGATGCATGTCCGATTTAAATACGCATGGCATGGCAAAGTGCACAAACAATACCAAAAATTAAGTGGAGCTCAATATGCAACGAGTTGCATATTAACGAAAGACCACATTCAAGTTATTTAGTTCGCTCTCGTTTATGTACCCAACAATATTAAATGTTATTAAACATGGCAAGAGGTGAAGCATAATAAAACTACCTATCTAAGCAAGTTTAAATGGGGACGGAACAAAAAACAACAATTCCGTAAAATCCTCATGTGCATATTTTAGATTTGGTACTGTTATGCCCTAAACACAATTTTGATGTTGTTAAACAGAAAAATAAAATGCACCATGTTAAACTAGGCATTTTTCTACCCAATTTACATATAAAGTTTATTAAAATCGGAGCAACGGTTAATTAGTTATGAAATAAATCATTTTAACATGCCATCTAGCAAATTTAATCAAATAGAATTTTAAACAAATTTAACATGGATGAAAGTGGCATATTATTAAACTACACAAATTTCTGAGCATTTTACATATATGACATGATCTATTTGGATGCATGGATAAATAGTTATAGGCAATGCAAAAATGATGGCATTTCTGTAAATAAGAATGCACTGGATAAATGCCAAAATACACAGAGCGGGAAAAAATATCCACGGGCCGAATTGCATCCAGTGCAGCGCCCAGAGATGAGCAGGCCTAAGTGGGTGTGGGTGTGCAAAAAAATAACAGGAAAAGCAGAGCAAAATGCGGGCGACTGGGTCTTGATCCACGACCTCTTGCATAGAGTGACAGGCCGACCACCGGGCCCGACCGAGTATTTGTGATAAAACAAGGGCGTGATGTAACTTGAATGGATTCAAAGGTCAGCCTATACGGATCACAGCCGAACTAGGTGACGACGCCGACGAGCAAGACGGCGACCGTCGCGACCACAAGCCGACGGCGGGTGCGGGAATAGGTGAGTATGTGTGTGGCGTGACGGGTGCGCCAGTGGTGAAGCGCTTGAGAACGAGCAGGAGCTTCGCCTTTGGCCGCGCTGCAGGCACGGCGAGGCGCTGCCGCTGTTGGGTGATGCAAAGGTGCGGGCGTGACCTACGGGTATTATAGTGTGTGGATCGGCGAGGGAGCAGCGGCATGAGCATGGAAGCAAGCGGTCGCGGCGCACGCAAGGAGCAGAGAAGAACAAAGGCGGGCGAACTCGTCGGAGGAACTCCGGCGACAAAAACTCGCAGATGAAGGCACCAAAAGATGCTGCGCTACAAGGAGATCCTAAAGGTGCTGACGAACGCATCGAAACATGAACGGAACTTCGCCCGTGATGAGGTCCATGCGGTGCGTGAAAACGGCAACGGCATTTGACGCATCGAGTATGACGGGGAAGAAGATGGGAAGGAGCAGCGGTTCACCATGGGGGTGCTGCTGAAGTAGGCGGACTCGTCGGTAAAGCAGAGGAGCGGGCGTGGGGTTGCGCTGATCCTCGGTGTTCATGAAGTAGAGGAGGCAGAGGAAGAAGACGAAGGCACGAACGACGACGTGGAGGCGATCCAGGGTGGGGAAGACATCTGAACGGACGTAGACGACGTCGAGGAAGAAGATGCACATGCCGGAGATGACCGTGGTGGCCTCCGACCACGCAAGCGACGGCGAAGCTCTCGGTGGTTCTCTCTCTTTCTCTGTTCCTTGAGGAAGAAGAGGAAACAGAGGGGAGGGAAAAGGGTTGGCGGTGCGAGGAGGGAAGGGAAAAACCTAGGGCTGCAGGGGCTAGCGTGATAGGTTAAGTAGCAGCAGGGCTCTGTTCCGGCCGTCAAATCGGTCGGGGTGCCAACGTGGAGCCCTGGATGCGCTGCCGTCTGAGAGAGAAGAAGAAGAACTGGGGCTGCTTTGATGGGCTGGATGGGCTGCAATGGAGGGAGGGAGTGGCTGCGCTCTGAGGAGGCCCTAGGTGGCCGGCGGGGCTCTTGGTTGGACCTCGATCTATTTGGGCAGGACCGTGGAGAGGGAAAAGGCCAGAGGCCTGGTCGGCTGTTGTTGCTGGCATCTATCTCTCTCTTTCTCACTTCTTCAAACCTCTCACAAAAACAGAAAAGCAAAGAAAGAAAAGGAGAGAAAAGAAATGAGTGGACAAGAATTTGGACAAGGGGATTATTTTCCCGGACTCACAAAAATGCGCTTGTCCCAAGAAAATAGAGTGAGCATGATTACAATATTTAAATTCAAATTCATTTGAATTTAATTCAAATGGTTTGAACAAGGACGAGGATTTCAAAGTGCCCAAAAATGTTGAGAAGTTAGGAGGAGCCTCGATAAATGGAGAAAGAATTATCGAGAAAGTTTGGAGAACAAACATGAAGCAAAAAGGCATGAGAATTGAATTGCAAGTGTGTTATGGTGATTCCAAAGTTAATGGAATATTTTAATATAGCTCCCTAAATATAGTAGGAGACTTTGGATATGTTTTAAAGAGAAATCACCATGTGCATTTCCCTCAATTTAAATGGATCAGAGATCCATGCAATTTATTTGAGTTGCAAAATTTAGTGGCATGATGACATGATGCAAGGCACAGATGCAAAGAGGAATGCAACAAGCAAAACAAAACACATGACGAAACCCAGAACTCATGGAAGGCATCTGAATCTCCGGTCTTGGGGCGTTACACACGCCCCTCATCTTTGACGCCGAGGACCACCCTGACCGCACTACCGCGGTAGGGTGTTTGCCATTGTTGGTCTCGCCAACGATACACAACCTCAGGGTGAACAAGATGTTGGTTGACGGTGGGGCCGGCCTAAACCTGATCTCACCTGTCGTGATCAAAAGGTTGCAAATCCCCGATGGATACCTCGAGGAAACTGGCACGTTCCAAGGGGTCAATCCGAGGAGGAGCCAGCTGAAGGGAAAGGTCACCCTGCGTGTGACATTTGGAGGAGAATTGAACTACAGAACAGAGAAGATCATATTCAACGTAGCCGAGATCCCCTTGCTCTACAACGGGATCCTCGGCCGCCCGGCACTGGCCAAGTTCATGGTGGTGTCACACTACGCCTATAACATGCTGAAGATGCCCGGGCCGTTGACCATCATCTCCGTCCCAACCGACAAGAAGGACGCGCTGATCTGCGCCGACCAACTCTACCGGGAAGCAGTTGCAGCAACTGCTGTCAAGGCACCTGTTCCTGCAGCCGAAGGCCCGGGAGGAAAGAAGGAGCCCGGCAAGACCTCTCGCACCCACTCCGGCAAGCACACCTCGTCGGAGTGTTGTGCTACCGTTGAGGATGTGCCAGAGAGCTCTGCCGACAAGAGCAAGAGGTTCAGAGCCGAGCCGCCACAGACCAAGAAGGTGCCCATCGCGGAGGATGGCACGGGAGGGGCCTTCATCATAGGCTCCGCGCTCGATAGCAAATAGGAAGGTGAGCTCGTCACCTTCCTGCGGGCAAATGTCGACGTGTTTGCATGGCAACCGTCCGACATCCCTGGTGTTCCTAGGGAGGTGATTGAGCACCACCTAGCTGTTCCGCCTCACGCCGCGCCCGTCAAGCAGAAGGTCAGAAAGCAGGCTCTGGAGAGGCAGGAGTTCATCACAGAGGAGATCAGGAAGTTAGAAGTGGCAGGTTTGGTGAGAGGGGTGCTCCATCCGACGTGGTTGGCCAATCCGGTAGTGGTGTGCATGGCGAATGGGAAGTGGAGGCTGTGTATTGATTACATAGATATCAATAAGGCTTGTCCTAAGGACCCCTTCCTGTTGCCGTGCATCAACCAGATTGTTGACTCCACAACCGGGTGTGATCTGTTATGATTCCTTGATGCCTACTCAGGCTACCACCAAATCTTCATGACAAGAGAAGATGAAGAGAAGACAGCATTCATCACCCCATGTGGTACGTATTGCTTTTTACGAATGCCTTTCGGGTTGAAGAGTGCTGGCTCAACGTTTGCAAGAGCGGTCCAAATTGGTTTTGAACCTCGGCTCCATAGAAATATGGAAGCCTACATGGATGACATAGTGGTCAAAACCAAGGACGGGCCGACTCTTGTGCAATACCTAGAAGAGACATTTGCCAACCTGCGCAAGATCAACCTCAAGTTGAACCCTGAGAAGTGCGTCTTCGGCGTCCCGTCCGGCAAGCTTCTCGGGTTCTTTGTGTCACAGCACGGGATCGAGGCAAACCCAGACAAGATCAAGGCAATTGAGCAGATCGAGGCGCCCAAGTGGATCAAGGATGTGTGTCGGCTCACCGGCTGCGTTGCCGCCATGAGCTGGTTCATCTCCAAGTCTGCCGAACGCGCCCTTCCCTTTTTCAAGATCTTGAAAAAGGCAAGCCCAATAGAGTGGACCCCAAAAGCCGAGGTCGCACTGCAGGACCTGAAGAAATACCTCTCCTCCACGCCAATACTAGTCACGCCTAAACCACAAGAGCCGTTACTGTTGTATCTGGCGGCGACGAATCAAGTGGTCAGCGCCACACTAGTGGCACAGAGGGAGGTCGACGAGGAGGCAACAATGGCGGTAGGACCAGCGGATGGCGAGCCAAAGATTCCCCCGGCAGGGCCTGGTGCTGACAAGGCGCGGCCCCCGGCAGAATCTGGTGCCACCAAGGTGATGCCCGCGCGGTTGAGTGAAGGGGTGCCCAAGAAAAAGATGATGCAGCACCCAGTTTACTTTGTCAGCTCCCTCTTGCAGGGGGCTAGGTCAAGGTATTCCGGTGTGCAAAAATTGCTCTTCGGCCTCCTTATGGCCTCGAGGAAGCTGCGCCACTACTTCCAGGCCCACGAGATCACTATCGTCATCCGCCTCCCATTGCAACGGATACTGCACAACCCGGATGCAACCGGAAGGATTATGGAATGGGCCTTGGAGTTGTCAAGCTTCGGCTTAAAGTTTGAGAGTACCTCGACAATTCAGAGCAGAGTCTTGACGGAGTTCATCACGGAATGGACCTAGACGCCTGACGAAGTAGTCTAGGAGAGTACTCTCCCCGGCATGGAAGCAGACCGCAACTAGATCATGTACTTTGATGGAGCCTTCTCGTTGCAAGGCGCCGGTGCCGGTGTGCTGCTCGTCGCACCCACCGGAGAGCACCTCAAGTACGTGATCCAGATGCACTTCCCCAGGGAGATGTCCACCAATAACACCGCCGAGTACGAGGGGTTGCTTGCCGGTCTTAGGATCGCGGCAGACCTCGGGGTTAAGAAGCTCATCGTCAGGGGTGACTCGCAGCTCGTTGTCAGGCAAGTCAACAAAGATTATCAGAGCCCACTGATGGAAACATACGTAGATGAGGTGAGGAAGCTATAGGAATGCTTTGACAGTATCCAGGCGGAGAACGTCCCCCGAGCGGAGAACGACATCGCCGATTACCTGTCAAAGCATGCCGCATTCAAGCTACCTGTGGAACCAGGTACCTTTTTGCTCCGGTTAACTCAACCATCCGTCGATCCATCAGCAGGGCAGAGCAAGCGGAGAAAATCAGGTCCCGACAAGTACTTTCCTACCGAGCCCCCCGGGGCCACCGGCAAGGGTACTGCCGCGGACGCTGAGCCTGCCCAAGAGCAACTGGCTCCGGCGGGGCATCAGGTCCTGGCCATAGAGACAGCCGCTCCCATGGTGAAAGAGATGCCTTTGGTCCTTGCTGTCGACCCTCAGGCTCTGGCATGGGCACAACATACCGTCCAATTCCTCCAAACAGGGGAGCTTCCCGAGGAGCAGGAAGAAGCGGATAAAGTAGCCCATCGGTCCGCCCTGTACCAGTTCGTCGATGACGTCCTGTACCGGAGAAGGCCGAACGGTGTGAAACTCAACTGCCTCCCCCGGGAGGAAGGACTAGAGCTGTTGGCAGAGATACATGGAGGCATATGTGGCTCCCACATAGGGTCGAGGGCCCTTGCCGGGAAGGCGTTCCTGCAAGGTTTCTTCTGGCCCACCGCCCTCCAGGATGCGATGGCACTAGTCACCAAGTGTGAACCATGCGAGTTCCATTCAAAGAAGCTTCATAAACCAGCTCAAGCCCTTCAAACAATCCCTCTCTCCTGGCCATTCTCGGTGTGGGGGCTCGATATACTGGGCCCTTTCCACCGCGCTATCGGGGGCTTTGAGTACTAGTACGTTGCAATCAACAAGTTCACAAAGTGGCCAGAGGTGGAAGCAATGAGGAAGGTGACTGCTCAATCAGCCGTCAAATTCTTCAAAGGACTGGTCTGCCGTTTTGGTGTGCCAAACAGAGTCATCGCCGACAATGGCACACAATTCACAAGCCACACCTTCATGCAATACATCCGAGACCTCGGCAGCAAGGTCTATTTTGCTTCCGTGGCACATCAACTGAGCAACGGCCAAGCGGAGAGGGCAAATGCTGAAGTGTTGCGGGGCTTGAGAACGAAGACCTTTGACAAGCTGCACAACAGTGGAAGCGCTGGATTGATGAGTTGCCGGCGGTTCTTTGCCGATCAGGACGACACCAAATCGAGCCACCGGCCAGACACCTTTTGCCCTGGTATACGGAGCAGGAGCAGTTCTCTCCACGGAACTCATATACGGGTCACCTCGAGTGCTCTCTTATGACGAGCTTGAGCAAGAGTCGCTGCGCCAAGATGACGCGACGCTCCTTGAGGAAGATCATCTTCGGGCGGCTGTGAGAGCGGCATGCTACCAGCAAGCCTTGCGCCGCTACCATAGCCGCAAGGTTCATGCCCGAAGCTTTGAGGAAGGCGACCTTGTTCTTCGGCGCATTCAGTCGGCCAAGAATTCCAACAAGTTGACGCCAAAGTGGGAAGGCCCTTATCGGGTAATACGAGTCACCAGGCCTGGCGCAGTCCGCCTGGAGATCGAGGATGCCGTACCAGTGAGCAACTCCTGGAACATCGAGCATCTTCGCAAGTTTTACCCATAAGGCGCGGCTTGCCGGGCCTCCCGGCAAGCCACCTTTTTGTACGAGCTTTGCCGACAAGGCATGTGACCCTCTGTACAAAGCGAGGCGCAGACCCTAAGCATAAATAAATGAAGCGCTGGCGCCCTAAGTTATATCATACATGCTAGGTCGAGTCTTGTCCTTGGTTAGGGTTGATAGTGCTTAGCGGCGGCTAACCCCTAGCTTAGAGGTCAAGTGCGCGTCTCTCTGTTCTTCTCTGTCTTCTTTGCTTCGCAGGACACATGAATATCCTTGCCGAGCTGAAGAAAGGGGACGGACCGGCGTCCGGGCCCCGGCAAGCCAGTATTGCCGGGGGCTACAAGAGCAAAGATCCACGCGCCGGCAAGCCAAGGTTGCCGGGGGCTGCAGATACAAATAACTTCTCTATCCCTTATCATGCATTTCGTTATGGACTGAGGTATGTGAAACCTCGTTTTATCCTTAGGCTACCGTGCTCCCCTCATTCCGGACCCTATGACTCGTTTCCTGGGACCATGTTTGGTCGTAGTCACGGTAGCAAGGAAAAGAAACGAGGAGCCTAAGCCCACCTCATCCCTGCCTCCGCCAAGGGCGTGAGAAAGGTCGAGCGAAGTGGGGGGATGGCAAGGCCTGTTGCCGGGCGAGAAAATGTTTATCTTAAAGGTAACGAGGATTTATTCCTTGTCGTGGGTTTTACTTGTGAACGAAAAACCCGACAAACATCCCTTTTTCATTAAAAAACATCCCGTATAGGTACAGTTCATATGGAATGAAAAACACAAACGAAGGGATTACAAATTTTAAATTCAATAGAGGCCTGAAGGCTTACAGACTAAAAAGAGATAAGGTGCCCGTAATCCCTTTCTTGTCCCTCTCCTCAGGAGGTAGGTCAAGGAGGCGAAAAGGGCAAAAGGAGCGCCTAGGCGAGCTACGAGAAGCAGAAGACACCAAGAGAACATCCTGGTGGCCGCCCAAGGGCTGGATCGTGATGGCGACGCCGGAGGTGGATCTCGAAGACGAGGCGGCAGGACGTTAGTACGCGACGAAGGCGTCGGTGCCCGCGTACTCCGACTTGACGGCCTTGCCGCCCGCCCTCTTCCTCTTCCGCAGCCTCCCAACGCCAGCCGCCCAAGGAGACGACCCCGAGAAGTTCAAGGAGCCGGCGACACGGATGATGGGGTCGCCGGTGCCGCTCGGAGCGGCGCCCGACGCCTAGTCGGACCCGTCATCCTGCCGCCCGCTAGCCTCGTCGTCGCTGCCGTTGTCTTCCTCGCCACTTTTGCTCGAGGAGGAATCTTTGTAGTCAGAGGAGCTCTCCACGCAGCACCTTACGCGAGTCCCGAAGTGCCCGAAGATCTTGACGGAGAGGAGGCCACCCTCTATTAGTTTGAAATGGAGAGTGAGCCCATCCGTCAAGCTGTGGAGGCGAGTGAAGGTCTTCCACCCTCGGTGGAGATACATGACATGAGGAGCGGGGAACTCGACGTCGGCCCATGTGCCGCTGTTCCTGCAGCCCCTCATATGCAGCAGCAACGCCTGCGGCGGATCCAGCTCCATCTCCCGCACGAATGGAGTCGGGAGGCGAAGGCGACGAAGCGGTGGCCGACGCAGCCTGACGAAGAATTCGTAGGGGTTGTCCCCGGCATGGCCCTCCATCGAAGGAGGAGCTGCTGGCGGAGGAGAGGATGATCTGCCACCCTGCCCTCCTCTTCACCGAGCACTGCGACCTCTGCCCCGGCCTCGCCCCTCCCCCTTCCCCTCACGGCCGGCTCTACCGCCACGGGCGCAGAAGGAGGAGGGACGCGTTGTCGAGCGGCGACCCTCGTCGCCACCATCGAAGGACCGGGATTCCCTTACTCCATGACGAATGAAAGGAAGGAGCGGAAGCAAAGGGATGTATAAGAAGGAAGAATGCGGGATGCCATCTCCCCATCCCGCTCTTTATAAAGGAACGGGGTTGGGGCTCGGCCGCCCCGCTCGGCCAATCAAGACACGGGAGGCGCAGGGAACCAGGACCGACCCGCTGCCCCAACCAGCGACGGCCCGGTTTCCCGCCTCCACCGTTTGCCACCCCGAAGCGCATGAAAGACGCGTGGCAGACGTGCAGAACCGAGGGGACAAGTGAGACGACCTCTCCCCACCCCGTGATCGTGGGGAGTGGACGCCTTGAAGACCGCGCCCCGGCCCCATTCAGTAAATGAGCCGCACCTCCATGGCTCCTTCCCTTTACGGGGAAGGCGCGAGCCGCCTCTTTACTATGATGTGACGCATGCACGTGAAAACCGCCCCACGCATGCCGCCCACGTCACGCACGCCCTTCCACGCCGCGCCGCGCACGCGAGTCGTGGGAAGCACAGTGCGTGAAAAATCTTACCACGGTAAAAACCGCCCCGCCTGCCCGCACACCGTTTTGGGCCTGACCCAACAACGTGTCGTGCTTATCTGTGGCCCAGGACCAGGGGCTCCTGTCGGCGTACAAAACTAGGGGCACATTTTTGTATCCCTTTACCTTTGCACGGGCAGTCAGAGCCGCGCCCGCGACCACACCAAGCAGAGGGAGGGAGGTGAGCCAAGGTAAGACCGAAGCACAAGATGGCCAGAGCAACGACAAGGACCAAGGCCACAAAGATCAGGTGGACGAAGCAGGTTTCCCCGGCAAGGACCATTGCCGGGGCAGCTCGCCCCACACCAACGGAGTGAGCCACCCTTGAGCCCTCGATCCCCAACGCCATCATCCGCGTGGAGCCAGGGCTCGGGAGGCACCTCTGTGGTGGCATGCAGATCTTTGTGAAGACAAAGAATAATCAAAATCAAATGAGGATAGGAAGGCAGCCATCCTCACCGAACAAACCCACAAGACCCCCGGCAAGATCCTTGCCGGGGACGCTTGCGCGCTACGGCAAGACCCTTGCCGGGCCACCCAGCAAGGCCCTCCCCAAGCGCACCAGCACGGCCACAGTCGGGCCCGCACCAGCCAAGTCTCCGCCGCCATTCACATGCAGCTGCCGACCCAACCAGTTGGGCAGGCACCTGCGTGGCAACATGCAGCCCTTCGTGGAGGCTCCACCACCACGCCACCTCAGCTGCCTTCCTACCTACATGGCACTGCATGCATCGCTGGCCAGGGCGCGTGTCGAAGCTTGGAGGAGCAGCAACGGACGGGATGGGCCTCGCCCCCGTCCCCGATAAAGTGAAGGGACACCTAAGCCTTGCATTAAATGCACTTTGTCCTGTAATACAAGGATAACCACGCAACGCTGTTGCCTTTCCACCTCCTGTGTGCCACTGTGGCAACTCCTTTTTCTATAAAAGGAGGCACGAGGCAACGAGGGGAAGGATTCGGCTTTTTGGAGCTCGTTACACTCCGTAGCTAGCTCAAGAATTCAGAATACATCCACCAAAGCAGGACTAGGGTTTTACGCATCCTCGCGGCCTGAACCTGGATAAACGAACCGCGTGCTCTCTGTTAGACCCGCTCTTCTCTCAACCCCGCGCCCCGCAACCACAGTAGGGATTCTTGTGATCCCATAGGTGTCGTTTCCCACCGACACGGAGCCGATGGGGTGGTTTGGTTTGGGTGGATGGAGGAAGAAGAAGTCAAGATATAGAAGATAGACGATAGATGTTGGATGTTAATCCAACGGCTGGTAGGCAGAATCGTTTGTTGACTGGCTAGTAAGTCGACACCAGCTTGGATAGGCTATTTCCTCGCGGGTCCCAAATGTCAGAATCTAAATCTGTCACGGTCATGCACCCTTTCCTATGAAAATTTACAACCCATTTGATGTGCTAGTTCGAAATAAGTTTGTGGGTGCTGGTTGGGGCTAATCACTTGGCTTCTATAATGCATAGTGAGCTCGAGCAGCCGACGAGAGTGATGTTATTTCCCTTGGTTGGTATTTGTTAGTTGTTACAATATTTCACTCTAAATTAAACGACTAGCAAGCCATTTGCCTTGCTTCAAAAAAATATGACAGTCACAGTCAAGTTGGAAAGGGCAAGAACATCTAACTCCAGCTTACAAACTGTAAAAAAGCACGAGGGTTAATTGTTCATCAGGTTTACAAAAAAACCCAGGTTGAAAAGGGCATAAACATCTAACTCCAGCACTGTTTTCGGCAGTCATAATCAAATGGATCGGTCAGGTCCATAGAATGAACATCCCGGGTCATTAAATTTACTGGATTATGACCACAATATGTTGTAAATAGAAGTCCGACACGTTCAGAAGCTCTTTTGCCCACCTGAAACTCCTTTTTTTGCTCTTCCACATACCCTTCCGTCAAAACCATGCTGCTGATAAACTTAAGCCTGATGGACAATAGTAACCTCGCATTCAGCAGGAAGAATGTGACAAATCTAGTGTTTGCACGGTTGGCTACATATCATTCTAGCGTTATTGTCTTCAATCGGATTTCATGAGAAGGGAGAAAATCCCGATGCTTACGAATCCACCGATTGGTTATAACTTTCTTACCCTGTCCTGTTGTGTAAATAGACATGAAGATTCAAAACAGTTAAGGTCTAAAAAAAGAGTGTCGAAAGAGCAACAGCTGAACGGCTATTCTAGTACACTATATGCGGGCTTCCAATGTGCGTGAAATTATCACCTTTATATACAACTTCTCCAAACATGGAAAGCATTGCAACAAGCCAATAATCTTGTTCAGATCAAAACTATTCATTTGGATATATAAGATCTTGAGAGAATCCAGCACCATTGATAGGCCATCCATGGAGAAACTCTTCATTGAGCATAGAACACAATATTAGTACAAAATGTGTATTCCAAGATGACATATAACTTATGCGCAGAAATTTAAAATGCAGCTTACGGTTACAAGTGTAGATAATAATGTAAAGTACCTGAAGAACTGTGGAGCCAAACACCAAATTGAAATGAGGACAGAGATCATGTATTACACCCAAGGTCTCCAGTTTAGGCGCAGAGAGGATGGTTATTTGCGACGGTGAATAACTAGAATCAAGGATCAACCTTTGAAGTGAAGGGGCATCTTGGATGATGAGCTGCCTTCCGTCAAAACAAATTCCAATTCTTACAAGGTTAGGCGACTTTATTTGGAGACAACCGATTCTAACTAATGAAAACAAGCACCAAGCATTCCAGGGCAGGGAAACTGGAGTGGATGATGCTGTGCAATGAGGCCTCCGATATATGAACCCGCACAAGTGGAAGTTTCTTGAGAAATGGGAGTCGAAGGTTTAGTACCAGATTATGCGGTAGGTCGCCCAGTATCAAAGGTGGCGGTGTGGAGAGAGGAGGAAAACCACGAGATGGACATCGGTGCTGAGGGCACAGGTAGATGGCGTTCGATATCTGGTAGGTGATTTCCAGGGGAATAGTAGAACTCAAGCAGCTGTAGTTCTGTGGATTCAGGGGATTTCAGCCAGGCGTCCACCATGCAGGGCATGGTATGCTTGCTCAGGTAGCATGACGGGAGGCAGAGGCTTTGAACGGAGCCCTGGTGGGAGGAGATGATGGCTCTGGGGATTTCAAAATCAGTTAAGAGAGATAGCTGACGACAGTCGAGATTAAGGGGCACGACGCGCCATAGAGGGTGCCACCGAATTGAGAGGACTTGGGTGCGGGAGCAATCCTTGGTGGGGAGAAGCGAGATGATCTCCCCAAGGACGGCGTCCGGGAGATCGGTGATGCGGTCCACCCGAGATTCTATGGGTTCCTGGGATCCGGTGGGGGCGGGGTCACCGCTTCTCACCATGCTGCCGAGTGCGGGATCTACAACAGGCGTTGCTGCTGGCAGGAGCCTCATCTTCTTGGCACTGGGTTCAGCCGACTCCATTTTCCTGGAGGGCGTTGCGTCGCGCTCACGGATTTGAGCAGAGTAACGAATGACGAGCCTAGTTGTAGTGCGAGTGAAGAAGAAGGGGAGCTGGGGTTTTTCTGTAGTAGTGAGGAAGAAGGGAGCTGGGGTTTTGTAGGAGTGAGGTGAGGAATTTGGGGGAGTGCAGTGAAGCGGTGGCGTGGGGTGGGTGGGAGTGAGGAGGAAGAAGAACACCCAGGTTTTTTTGGGGGGTCGTGTGCTGGGTGTGGGTAGCGTCTCTCATTCAATAAATATATGGACTTTTGAATTGATTTTATTATTTACTAGGGTGGATGGGCTGTTTTGTCTTGGGCCTAGAGAAACAATTACTACAAGTACAGTGGAGACACTCTACAGCTACCCAGAAAAACAATTACTACTAGTACAGTGGATACAATACCGCTTCTGGCTCCTCCTAGGTCATCGAAACGTCTCCCTCTACTGAATGGCGTTATACTTTTTCACCGACATGCGGCCATGCAGCGCGCGGGCCCAAATGCCATCCACCAAATTAGAAGGCAGTATGCAGGCGAAGAGTCACCCCGGTCGTAGCGCGGCAATAACGAGCCGTCGTATCACAAAACCCCACCTCCCCGCAGTCTAAGTTTGACGGACGAAGCAACCATCATTTCACTCTTTGCTGAATCCCCTTCTCCCTCACCTTATTCAAGAAAGGCAACACTCGCATCTACCACTATTATTCTCTCCCAACGAAGGGAAGGTAAGCGGTTCCGTGATGTTGGTATATTTTTGTTCAGAGAAAAAAATGAACTTTTGCAAAGCAGTAACCGATTCTCACTCTCTTTTTTGTTTCATTGTCATTGCGATTCTGTTTTCCTTTCAGTGGTCTCATAGTATTCGTCAGTTTCATGATGGACCAAGGAGAACCAGGCAAAGATCTGCCGATATTGGAGCTGACGCGGGAGGCTGATCCCCATGAGACACAGAGCTCCAAGAAGATGGAGGCAGCCACCGAGCCGACCCCAGATACGCTCACGACCACTACTGATATGGTCAACGCCCTGTTTGAGGTTACAACCCCCATGGCACTGCAGGAGCAGCTTTCCCCCTTCGAGGATGTGTCCCCCCACTGAGCTGCCCAAGGTGATTTTCTTCTTTGCCGATCTCGATTGTGGTTTTTCATCTAAGTATGTCGTGATGAATAATGCAAAATTTTATTAGCTTCGATGCCATGCTCAGAATTTGTTTTTGTTTCAATTAGAGCCCTGATGCAGACAAGGATTGTGTGGTTGTACATGTCACTCGCTATGAGGCGGATGACCTGAATATACGCATTGGGAAAACATAGTTTTTAGGCTATTGGATCCTGGAAGCCATTTGCGCTTATACCAATGAAGAGTTGTATTCCAGCCTCACTGTTGTCAGGCGTATTGTCCAGGGTGTACTGAAGCACAAGAAGTTCAAAGCTACTCCTTCGTTTGTGAGGCATACTATTCTTGTCAAGCTTACACAGGAAGATGACGTGGCATGCCTCCACAAACAAGTTTATGAGTGGCAAGGCCACAAGGTTGTCTTCATGAAGGTTCACAGGATTGAGCTGCTGCCGGACGTCCTGAAAGATGTTCATGGCAAGGTCCGTCTTGTGTCTAGCCCAAATTAGATCGAGGCATGAAATACTTGCCCCAACTAGTGTTTAATAGTAGTTTGGATTCTGTCTAATTATCCGAACCTTGCCTGTTATCGAGCCCTCTGGGGCTAGTACTCCATTTGAATCTGTCTATGGGAACTGTTGCTACTTTTGTGGGCCCGTGAATCATCGTAATTGTTGCCCAAACTGATGCGTCCTCACTAGTTTTATCATACGAGCAGTGTGTCTTTTGATGAAATAGAGTACTCCTTTGAGAACTTTGCACTGACGTATACATAGGTACTTGTAAACACTGTTGGTGCTACCCCACTTGTAAGCAGTTGTGCAAAACATGGCACATTGGCTCAGCTCGCTTCAACACTAGGCTATCGACCATCTAACTATCAACAATATGCTATCTGACATATAAGCAACTCTGTATCTTGTTACAATGGTTCATGTATTTAACTGAGGCCACAATGTAAATTCCAAACGTTCACACGCTAGTCCAGCGTTCATGTGGAACACTCACATTAAATTCGGCTTCATAAAAAACTTGAAAAGCATAAGTTAAGCAATTTTATACATATCAATGATTCATAGAACATAATAAACATATACTAGTTCACAGCAAAAGACAAAGTTGTGAGAAAGCTTACAAATCAGGAAAAAACAAGCAAGGCTTCTCGAAAAAGATATTCCTCGGCAGCTTAAATTTCCGGAGTTCACTTTGGTTTTTATTGTTGCCACCATCCAGGTTAGGTTCTCTCATTCCGAATCAACCAATTATAATTGTGTGCTCAGCTAGAATGCTGAACTGAACCATGTAGTGTCTTGAGCAGCTGAAATTCTTGTGCATTCCACTAAATTTAAGCCTAATCGCTATTTGCAGAAATAAGAGCACCACAATGCCTCTTGTCCAGGCACCTGTCAAAAAACCGCCATGCGGTAGTGTTAGCTAGTTCTCTGTCCATGGATGAACTGGTAGAAAGTGCATTACGGACTAGGATGCGATTGTTTTCGCCGTCCCTACATCGCAATCGAGGAAGTAAAACGTCTGAATCAACTTCTTTTATATTGCGTTGGTCATTCTACCTAGTAACTACCAATGTTGGAATACCTGGAAGACGGGTGGTTAGACGACGGCAACGAGGGATAGCCATCTCATTTTGCGCAGTTCTACTAAAACTGAGGTGTGTGCTTTTGATTGCGCGGATAGAAACGATATGGAGACAGACATCCCGAAACGATATGGAGACAGACATCCCTGCTTGCGCAAATACAAAATACGGTTATTTAAATAGTGACGGATATTTGAAGTGGCGTATGATTTACAACAACATCTATTGTGTTATAATTGGCACTAGATTGACAATTTGACAGTATGAAAGTGTCCTTAAGTAAGTAGCATCACATCACATCAACACTGCCACTAGATTAACATGCAGAACAATAGCATTAGTATTACTGTCATGAGAGTAGCACATGGTCAGTAAATGTGCAATCAAATTTGTGCAGTTCCACTGGGATGAAGCAATGTTAGCGGTGTGAGATTTAAGTGTAACTGCAAAAACACAATTCATGGGAAATAAAAGCAAGACGGAAGCACTTCATAAAATGGTGGTGGCATTGCTTCAATTTATCGACGACACTAGACCGTTACTTATAGTGACATTAGGTGGCATTGCTTATTGCTTCATGTGATTTTACATTAACGGTAGCGATATGGGTGTAGCGATAGCAGGGGCATAAAGTGGTGAGGCAGATGTGGTTGCCGAGAGCGGCAAACACTCAGGCAGCATGTCTGGATTTGTCCCATTTTTTATCTCCTCGGTGACATTTTCCTATGTGAGCACAGGAAATCTAGACCTGCTCATTCTCATTTGCCTTGTCCCCCAACACCCGTCACTTTCTTTCCTTTTTCAACCAAGAGATAGGTCCACTTACCCCCACACCCTTCGCCATCCACCATGCTTTCTTCGTGTTTTCAACCAAGAGACCGGTTGGGTAGCCAGTATCTACTACTTTCCCCCGTTTCCTCTTAGAACCAAGTCCTAGATTCATGCTACAGCTTTCCCACTTTCTTCCCTGTTTGAACCAACTCTTAGAGTCGACCGTATGAACTAGCTTTACCTCTAATAATAGTAAAAGTCTAGGTGGCTTTGGAATAGCGGACGGAAGTAGAAAAAGATCCACACGAAGCCAAGTGGGGAGCTGGGGCAGTAGAGCAAGGCAGGTTTCGAAGGAATATATACCTGAGGGTCGTCGGCATGTGGCAAAGACGGCGTCGGGAGGCCGCATCTTGGCCACAATACCGCAGGGAGGAAGAAGGGGTCGGAGGCCCTCCCGAGCCGGTGCTCTCTCGGAGAGAACGGCACGGCCGCCGATCGGGACGCGCGGGCAGCCATTGGTCTCCTCCCGCGCCACCGACGACAGCGTGAACGATGCACCTACACCCCTGCCCCGGTCGAGGTTGTCCGGCCGGATTTGTGACCAGCCGTGAGCTGAGAGAGAGTGTGGCCACCTATATCTTGCTTAGATCTGGAGAGCATGAGAGAGTGAATGAGAGGAACCCTAGTAAAGCAAGCGTTAAGGCTCCTGCTTATATATAGTGGAGTGATTTTGTTGTACCAGCTTACAAAAATGCGCTCCTACGTGTACCCGTGAGTGGGTGTGAGAGAACTAGTGTGTGCGTGCACCGCTTCTCTCCGTGAGAGTACAATATACTATGCCCAAAGAACGTTCGCCACAAGAGTAATAGTATAAGTGTGTGACGTGTGAGCTAAAATATAATGAGCGCGGCGTCTTTTGTTTTTTAGAAGTTCTGAGGGTAGGGTGTGAAGAGCACATATGTGCGTGACGTCTACCTGTAGATAGACGGTGGGTGCGAGAGGACTCGGGAGGGTGCGTGTGCGTGAGAGAGAGGGGGCCACGTATCAATGCAATGCATGTGTCCGTAAATCATTATCCGACAAACGTTCGCCACAAGCCTTTTCCTAACGAACGCCATAAGAACCGTTAGATCGGCACCCGACAGTGTCAGTTTTGCCATGTCATTTAACAGAACAGCCACTCCACCTACACACAAATCTTCCATGTGAGTGTTAGCAACTGCCGTATGCTCCCTCCGTTCCAAAATGCAGTGCATATAACTTTATTGAATATTTCAACCTCGCAAACTTTTACCGAGTTTTCGTGTACCAAATTGCATATGTATAATACCATGTATATATCATTTCATTCATCTTCGAGAGGTAACTATAAAGATGGGGGAGGAGTCTACAAAGAAAGACCATCGTATCACCTGCAGCAATTTCAACCATCCTTTGTGTGGAGGAATATCATAGGAACTCTATATGATATGATTTTTATAGGATTTTTTCCTCTGGAGCCAATTGGTTCATAGGAAGAGATTCATACACTACAAAAAAAAGACACATCTGTGACATTTTGGGCCGAACGAAATTTATTTCTGTCATACATATGACACTTCTATGACGATAATTGTGACAAAACCCAGTATCATCATAGGTGTGGTGGGCTCCTACTTCTATGACAAAAGATCATGACAAAAAATGGGCTTTTCGTCCTGGGCAGGCCGTAGACGCAGCTGCATGACATTCTTTGGGCCGTCCATGACGGAAAAAACCGTGGCAGAAGCGAGGGGGAGGAAAATCTCAGGGAGTTGACGGTTATGGTGGGAGGTCAGGGGCCGAGCAATGCGCATTTCTCTCGTACATGTACGCGCGTGTGTGCGAGGCGTTGGTTCTAACTGAACCCGAGCGTGGCGTTGGGCTCTAACTGAACCTGAGCGATTGCACTGCAGGCCACGCGTTACTGAACCCAAGCGATCGATCAATGGCTGTTAACTGAACCCGATGGAGCGATTCCCTCGCTACTGCTGCTAACTGAAGCCGATCGATTTGATGAACAATGAGCGTTGGGGGCGGGTTTGGATGAACAGTGAGCGGTGGCGTTGCCTCTGGATGAACAGGACCCCGTGGTGTGGAGGGCTGGATGAACAGTAGACAGTGAAGGGGTGGCCGTGGAGGGGTGGCTGAACAGGACCCCGTGGTGTGGAGGGCTGGATGAACAGTAGACGGTGGAGGGGTGCCCGCGGAGGGGTGGTTGAACAGTAGCTGGTGGAGTAGCACGCGGTGGAGGGTGGATGAACAGGAGGCCGTGGAGGCTGGGGGAGGTCGACGGTAGCCCGTGGAGGCTACAGGAGGTCGACGGTGGAGATGAACAGTATCCCGTGGAGTCCCGTTTTGCGGTACGCCACACCCCTCCCAATGAACATGACCCCCGTTTCGACCGTAGCGCTCCAACACAGGTCCGTTTCGTCTGCTTTTGCACGCCACACCCCTCCCGATCAACAGGACCCCCATTTCGACTGTAGGAGGTCCGTTTTGTCCGTTTTGCGGTACGCCACACCCCTCCCGATCAACAGGACCCCCGTTTCAACCGTAGGAGGTCCGTTTCCTCCGTTTTGCGGTACGCCACACCCCTCCCGATCAACAGGACCCCCTTCTGAACGTAGGAGGTCAATTTACTCCGTTGTGCAGTACGCCAGGCCTCGTTTCCATTGCCTGTTCCGTCCAAGCCCTCCCGATGAACACGACCACGCATTCCGTTCCGACCAAGCCGGTTGGCTCCCACGTGTTCTGTTGCCTCCCGATGAACGCGATGCATTCCGTTGCCTCCCCATGAACACGACGCACTCCGTTGCCTCCCCATGAACACGATCACTCCGTTGCCTCCCCATGAACACGACGACGATGCTGCTTCTCCGTTCCGACCCAGCCATGTACATGAGCCCTGGCCGTACGTATGCGCGAGTAGGCGTCCGAGACCCCGCCTGTATGTACACATACGTGGCTGTATTTTCTTTCTTGCACCCTGGCCGTTGTACGTACGTGTACATGCTACGTGCGCGCCTCTACTACGACACGTGCGCGCCTCTACAACGACCGCATGTATGCGACATCGTTCACGACCAGAATGACAACGCCACGCATTTGCGATTCTACCTGGTGGGTCCCGACCGCCGTGCACTTCCTTGCGTGCGAAGATGTAGCGGATGGGTCCCAACAGCGGTGGGGCGAATCGTTTTTGCCCGGACGCACTTCCTTGCGTGCGAAGATGTAGCTGGTGGGTCCCGATGAGTCGTGGGCGAATCGCTTTTTTTCGGACGCACTTCCTTGCGTGCGAAGGTGTAGCTGGTGGGTCCCAGCAGTCAGGGGGAAACATTTTTTCGCGAAATACGGTGGCCCGTCCGGTGGGTCCCCGCTGTCAGGTGGAGGAATAATTATTTTGCGCGTAATAAGGAGGCACTTCCTTGCTGCGGCCGTGGACCCAGCTGTCAGCATCTCCACGCACAGTACTCTTCCGATGGAAGTCGGTCGTTGACCACATTAACCACGCCGCACCTAGAGCACCAGGGCGGTGGACGACGTCGAGGCCTAGGAAGGGAACGACACGGAGCCAGGGAATACTCGGCAGTTGTTTCCCACGCGGAGGAGCACGAGGGTTTACTGGTTCGTCTGCCGTCGCCGGAGAATAACAGCATGTGTGGGTGAGTAGAGGGATGGCTGGGCCAGCGATGGGAGTACGGTGGGGCGGTGAGGCTGCTGTGGCAAAGACCCGGCCAGCTGGGAGGAGGAAGCAGGCAGTCCACTTGGCGCTTGTTTCAAATGGTACGAGCAGAAGAGCAGAGATTGAAGAAGCACTGTGATCGTTGGATGGACATCGAGCAGATCCTTTGCTTAAAGGCGTCAACCTTTTTTTAGGAAAGCCTCAAATCTGTGGAAAACAGCATACAGCCCATCCGCCATTATTTCTAATAATTTACAGCCCATTTGCTAATTCTCAAGGTTTTTTGGAGCCCATATTCTTTTTGTTAGCATTACATCCCATATTGTGGCCACGGTTAAAAAATTATACAAAATTTTGCATATTTCAAAAGCGGTCCAAACTGTTTTTAATCCCAAAATTTTGACTCACATTCAAACTGATTTTAAAAATAAATTTATATCAATATAAAATCCAACAAATTCTCCACGCATAAAAATTAATGTAATTCAAAATCTTGAAATGAAAAAAAAAGATATTTGAAACTAATTGCCGGTTTGATGTGTTTTAAGAATGTACAGCCAATTTCTCATTACTGATGGGCCATTTTCTCGGCCAGCCAAAGCTCTCCTCGTCTTGAAAGATTTACAGCCCAACAGGCCAGACAAAGCGACTTACTTGGAAAATCACAAAAAAACTGGGCTGTGGCCGTGGACCCAGCTGTCGGCCTCTCCACGTACAGTACTCTTCCGATGGAAGTCGTTCCTTGACCACGCGGCACAGAGAGCACCACGGTGGTGGACGACGGTGAGGCCTAGGAAGGGGACGACGCGGTGCCGGGGAAGACGCGGCAGCGGAAGACCGCGCGGAGAGGAGTACGAGGGTTCACTGGTTCGGCCGCGGTGTGAGGTTGTCGTCGCCGCAGGGCCTGGCCAGCGGTGGGAATAGTAGGTGGCGGTGAGGCCTCTGCGGCAGCAGGGCCGGCCACGAGAGGCAGGAGCATGCGGCACGACCGACGCTGCTTTGGGCGGCTCGAGCAAGAAGACCAGAGGTTGAAGAAGCACTACAGCCGTTGGATGGACATCTTATGGTCACTGGAGCTAGAATCGTTCATATTGACTAACTTGACAAAGCCCTTCGTCCCCGTCAACTTAGTAGGCCCACAAGTCAGCCTCCCACCAAGGTGGGTCCTAGCTAGCCGGGGGAGTATTCATTTTTTGTGCGTAATAAGGAGGCACTTCCGGTGGGTCCGAGCTGACAGCGGGGGGGGGGAACGTTTTTTTCACGAAATACGGTGGCCCGTTCGGTGGGTCCCAGCAGTCAGGGGGAAACAATTTTTTCACAAAATACTGGTGGCCCGTCCGGTGGGTCTCCGCTGTCAGGTGGAGGAATAATTATTTTTCGCGTAATAAGGAGGCACTTCCTTGCGGCTGCCGTGGACCCAGCTGTCAGCCTCTCCATGTACAGTACTCTTCCGATGGAAGTCGGTCGTTGACCACATTGACCATGCCACGCCGAGAGCACCACGGTGGTGGACAATGGCGAGGCCTAGGAAGGGGACGACGCGGAGACGGGGAAGACGCGACAGTGGATGCCCACGCGGAGAGGAGTACGAGCATTCACTGGTTCGGCTGCGGTGTGAGGCTGCCATCGCCGCAGTATAATAGGGGGTGTGGGTGAGTGGAGGGATGGCCTGGCCAGTGGTGGGAGTAGTATGGGGGCGGTGAGGCCTCCGCGGTAGCACAGCCGGCCATGGGAGGAAGGAGCAGGCGGCACGACCGACGCTGCTTTGGGCGGCTGGAGCAAGAAGACCAGAGGTTTAAGAAGTACTATGGCCGTTGGATGGACATCATACGGTCACTGGAGTATTGACTAAGTTGACAAAGCCCTCCGGCCCCGTCAACTTAGTAGGCCCACAAGTCAGCGCAGCAATATGGTGGGTCCCAGCTAGCAGGGGGGTATTCAAATTTTTGGGCATAATAAGGAGGCACTTCCTTACGTGTGAAGATATAGCTGGTGGGTCCGACCTGTCAGCGGGGGGAACATTTTTTTCGTGAAATACAGAGGCCCTTCCTATGGGTCCTAGCTGTCAGGTGGATGAATCATTATTTTGCGCCTAATAAGGAGGCATTTCCTTGCGTGCGGCCGTGGACCCAGTTGTCAGCCTCTCCACGTATAGTCCACATCCGATGGATGTCGGTCGTTGACCACGTTGACCAGGCCGCGCCGAGAGCACCAGGGCGGTGGACGGCAATGAGGCCTAGGAAGGAACGACATCGAGCTGTGGAATACTGGACAGTTTTTCCCACGCGGAGGAGTACGAGGGTTTACTGGTTCGTCTGCCGTTGCCGGAGAATAACATCGTGTGTGGGTGAGTAGAGGGATGGCTAGGCCAGCGATGGGAGTACGGTGGGGCCGTGAGGCCTGCGCGGCAGCATAGCCGGCCGCGGGAGGAGGGAGAAGGTAGTCCCGCCGGCGCTTGTTTGAGCGGCTGGAGCATGAAGAGCAGAGATTGAGGAAGCACGACGGCCGTTGGATGGACATCCAACAGTCACTTCTCTCGTGTGTTCACTAAGTTGATGTATGCCTGCAAAGGCCAACCTTTTTTATGAAAGCATACGCGTCAACCTGTAGTAGGCGCACAAGTCAGCCTCAAATCTGTGGAAAACAACATACAGCCCATCTGCCATTATTTCTAATAATGTACAACCCATTTGCTAATTCTTATGAATTTTTTTGGAGCCCATCTTATTTTTGTTAGTATTACACCCCATATTGTGGCCACGGTTAAAAAGTATACGAAATTTTGCATATTTCGGTGTGGTCAACTGTTTTTAATCCATAAATATCGATTCACATTCAAACTATTTTGAAAAATAATTTATAGAAATATAAAATCCAAATAATTGTCGACGCATAAAATCAATGGAATTTAAGATCTTGTAATGAAAAAAATTGAAACTAATTCCCGGTTTGATGTGTTTTAAAATGTACTGACCCATTTCTGGGCAACCCTAATGAAACTCTCCTCGTCTTGAAAGATTTGCAGCCACAGAACCGATAAAAGCAAGTAGGCCTTGTTTGGGTATTTCTTTAAAAAATAGAACTGGGCTAGCCATTTTCAGCAAGAAAAAAACACAACTGGGCTCATGATGTGGTAAACATAAATAAAACCACGCTAGACGGGCCACAGCCCCCTTTAGCCCGTTGTTACCCTGATCCGTCGCTAAAACTAGTATAAATAACAACTGCTTGTTCCTAAAAAAACTCCACAACTTGCTGCGTCCCTGGTGTCAACCGCTCGTAGTGTAATTCTCTCATTTATTCACTACGTTGACAATGGCATGAGCCCCAGATGTCCAACCATTAGGAGGAACCATATTTTTGGGCTTGTACTATAGAGGCACTTGCTTCCGTACTGCCATGACGCTGGTGAAGGAAATATGCCCTAGAGGCAATAATAAAGTTATTATTTATTTCCTTATATCATGATAAATGTTTATTATTCATGCTAGAATTGTATTAACCGGAAACATAATACATGTGTGAATACATAGACAAACAGAGTGTCACTAGTATGCCTCTACTTGACTAGCTCGTTAATCAAAGATGGTTATGTTTCCTAACCATAGACATGAGTTGTCATTTGATTAACGGGATCACATCATTAGGAGAATGATCTGATTGACATGACCCATTCCGTTAGCTTAGCACTTGATCGCTTAGTATGTTGCTATTGCTTTCTTCATGACTTATACATGTTCCTGTAACTATGAGATTATGCAACTCCCATTTACCGGAGGAACACTTTGGGTACTACCAAACGCCACAACGAATCGGGTGATTATAAAGGAGTACTACAGGTGTCTCCGAAGGCAGATGTTGGGTTGGCGATTTCGAGATTAGGATTTGTCACTCCGATTGACGGAGAGGTATCTCTGGCCCTCTCGGTAATACACATCACTAAGCCTTGCAAGCATTACAACTAATGAGTTAGCTGTGAGATGATGTATTACGGAACGAGTAAAGAGACTTGCCAAGAATCGAGATTGAACTAGGTATTGGATACCGACGATCGAATCTCGGGCAAGTAACATACCGATGACAAAGGGAACAACGATGTCGTTATGCGGTTTGACCGATAAAGATCTTCGTAGAATATGTAGGAACCAATATGGGCATCCAGGTTCCGCTATTGGTTATTGACCAAGAATAGTTTTCGGTCATGTCTACATAGTTCTCGAACCCGTAGGGTCCGCAACGCTAAGGTTTCGGCGATGCTTATATTATGAGTTTACATGTTTTGATGTACCGAAGGAGTTCGGAGTCCCAGATGAGATCGGGGACATGACGAGGAGTCTCGAAAATGGTCGAGACGTAAAGATTCATATATTGGATGATATGTTTAGGCCAAGGGGTCAAGCCCATGAGGCTTTAGGTCGGTGCAAAAGGAGTTTTGCGGAGGCCAGGGGGCCAAACGCCGGAGACCCTGGCGTCTGGCCCTGGGCTAGACGCCGAGGCCCATGGCGTCTGGGCCAGACGCCAAGGTTTGTGGCGTTTGGTCCTGGAGTCCGAGTGGGACTCTTGCCTTCCGGGTAAAACCGACTTTGAGGAGGCTTTAGCTCCAAGTTTCGACCCCGGGGCTCAACATATAAATAGAGGGGCAGGGCTAGCACCAAAGAAACAACAATTGATCTCTTGTATCTCTTAGCCGTGCGGTGCCCCTCCACCATATTCCACCTCGGTCATATCAGAAGCGGTGCTTAGGCGAAGCCCTGCGTCGGTAGAACATCAAGATCGCCACCACGCCGTCAGGCCGACGGAACTCTCTCTCCCGGAGCTTTCTTTGGATCGGAGCTCGAGGAGCGCCACCGAGCTGAACGTGTGCCAAGAACTCGAGGCGCCGGAGTAACGGCACTGGGATCGGTTGGATCGCGAGGAGAACGTCGACTACTTCCTCAATGTTGTGATTGCTTCCGCTTGGTCTCACGAGGGTACGAGACAACACTCTCCCCTCTCGTTGCTATGCATCACCATGATCTTGCGTTAATGCGTAGGAAATTTTTGAAATTACTACGTTCCCCAACAAGGCATCCGAGCCTAGGTTTTTATGGTTTGATGTTTTGCACGAGTAGAACACAAATGAGTTGTGGGCGATACAAGTCATACTGCCTACCAAAGATGTCATACTTTGGTTCAGCGGTATTGTGAGATGAAGCGGCCGGACCGACATTACGCCAGACGCTTACGCGAGACTGGTTTCACTGCTACGAGCACTCGTGCTTAAAGGTGGCTGGCGGTGTCTGTCTCTCTCACTTTAGTTGAACCGAGTGTGGCATACGCCCGGTCCTTGAGAAGGTTAAACGGAGTCTAATTAACGAAGTATCGTTGTGGTCTTGATGCGTAGGTGAGATTGGTTCTTACTTAAGCCCATAGCAGCCACGTAAAATTTGCAACAACAAAGTAGAGGACGTCTAACTTGTTTTTGCAGGCATGTTGTGATGTGATATGGTCAAGACGTGATGCTACATTTTATTGTATGAGATGATCATGTTTTGTAACCGAAGTTATCGGCAACTGGTCGGAGCCATATGGTTGTCGCTTATTGTATGAAATGCAACGCCTGTAATTGTTTTACTTTACCACTAAGCGGTAGCGATAGTCGTAGAAGCAATAGATGGCGAAACGACAACGATGCTACGATGGAGATCAAGGTGTCGCGCCGGTGACGATGGTGATCACGACGGTGCTTCGGAGATGGAGATCACAAGCACAAGATGATGATGGCCATATCATATCACTTATATTGATTGCATGTGATGTTTATCCTTTATGCATCTTATTTTGCTTTGATTGACGGTAGCATTTTAAGATGATCTCTCACTAAAATTATCAAGTAGTGTTCTCCACGAGTATGCACCGTTGCCAAAGTTCGTCGTGCCCGGACACCACGTGATGATCGGGTGTGATAAGCTCCACGTCCATCTACAACGGGTGCAAGCCAGTTTTGCACACGCGAATACTCAGGTTAAACTTGACGAGCCTAGCATATGCGTATATGGCCTCGAACACGGAGACCGAAAGGTCGAGCGTGAATCATATAGTAGATATGATCAACATAGTGATGTTCACCATTGAAAACTACTCCATCTCACGTGATGATCGGTTATGGTTTAGTTGATTTGGATCACGTGATCACTTAGATGACTAGAGAGATGTCTATCTAAGTGGGAGTTCTTAAGTAATATGATTAATTGAACTTTAATTTATCATGAACTTAGTCCTGGTAGTATTTTGCAAATTATGTTGTAGATCAATAGCTCACGTTGTTGCTTTCATATGTTTATTTTCATATGTTCCTAGAGAAAATTGTGTTGAAAAATGTTAGTAGCAATGATGCGGATTGGATCCGTGATCTGAGGTTTATCCTCAATGCTGCACAGAAGAATTATGTCCTTAATGCACCGCTAGGTGATGTAGACCTATTGCAGGAGCGTATGCGCACGTTATGAACGTTTGGCTAGCTCAATATGATGACTACTTGATAGTTTTGTGCACCATGCTTTATGGCTTAGAATCGACTTCAAAGATGTTTTGAACATCATGGACCATATGAGATGTTCCAGGAGTTGAAGTTAATATTTCAAGCAAATACCCGAGTTAAGAGATATGAAGTCTCCAACGAGTTCTATAGCTAAAAGATGGAGGAGAATCACTCAACTAGTGAGCATGTGCTCAGATTGTCTGGGTACTACAATCGCTTGAATCAAGTGGGAGTTAATCTTCCAGATAAGATAGTGATTGACAGAATTCTCTAGTCACCATCACCAAGTTAGTAGAACTTCGTGATGAACTATAGTATGCAAGGGATGATGAAAATAATTCCCGAGTTTTTCATGATGATGAAATCAATGAAGGTAGAAATCAAGAAAGAACATCAAGTGTTGACGGTTAACAAGACCACTAGTTTCAAGAAAAGGGCAAAGGGATAGAAGGGAACTTCAAGAAGAACGGCAAGCAAGTTGCTGCTCATGTGAAGAATCCCAAGTCTAGACCTAAGCCTGAGACTAAGTGCTTTTACTGCAAAGGGACTGGTCACTGGAGGCGGAAATGCCCTGAATATTTGGTGGATAAGAAGGATGGCAAAGTGAACAAGGGTATATTTGATATACATGTTATGGATGTGTACTTTACTAGTGTTTATAGTAGCCCCTGAGTATTTGATACTTGTTCGGTTGCTAAATATTAGTAACTCGAAACAGGAGTTAACGAATAAACAGAGACTAGTTGAAGGGTGAAGTGACAATGCATATTGGAAGTGGTTCCAAGATTGATATGATCATCATCGCACACTACCTATACTTTCGGGATTAGTGTTAAACCTAAATAAATGTTATTTAGCGTTTGCATTGAACATGAATATGATTTGATCATGTTTATTGCGTATACGGTTATTCATTTAAAGTCAAAGAATAATTGTTGTTCAGTTTACATGAATAAAACCTTCGATGGTTATACACCCAATGAAAATAGTTTGTTGGATCTCGATCGATTGATACACATATTCATAATATTGAAACCAAAAGATGTAAAGTTAATAATGATAGTGCAACTTATTTGTGGCACTGCCGTTTAGGTCATATTGGTGTAAAGCGCATGAAGAAACTCCATAAAGATGGATCTTCGGAATCACTTGGTTATGAATCATTTGATGCTTGCGAACCGTGCCTTTTGGGCAAGATGACTAAAACTCCGTTCTCCGGAACAATGGAACGAGCTCTTGACCTGTTGGAAATAATACATACCGATGTATGCGATCCAATGAGTGTTGATGCTCGTGACAAGTATCATTATTTTCGACCTTCACAGATGATTTGAGCAGATATGCGTATATCTACTTGATGAAACATAAGTCTGAAATAGTTGAAAAGTTCAAAGAATTTCAGAGTGAAGTGGAAAATCATCGTAACAAGAAAATAAAGTTTCTACGATCTGATCGTGGAGATGAATGTTTGAGTTACGAGTTTGGTCTTCATTTGAAACAATGTGAAATAGTTTCGCAACTCACGCCATATGGAACACCACAACATAATGGTGTGTCCGAAAGTCGTGGACCGCACTTTATTGGATATGGTGCGATCTATGATGTCTCTTATCGGTTTACCACTATCGTTTTGGGATCATGCATTAGAGACAGCTGCATTCACGTTAAATAGGGCACCATCTAAATCCTTTGAGACGACACTATATGAATTGTGGTTTAGCAAGAAACCAAAGTTGTCGTTTCTTAAAGTTTGGGGCTGCGATGCTTATGTGAAAAAGTTTCATCCTGATAAGCTCAAACCCAAATCGGAGAAGTGCGTCTTCATAGAATACCCAAAGGAAATTGTTGGGTATACCTTCTATCACTGATCCGAAGGCAAAACATTCGTTGCTTATAAATGGATCCTTTCTAGAGAAGGAGTTTCTCTCGAAAGAAGTGAGTGGGAGGAAAGTGGAGCTTGATAAGGTAATTTGTACCTTCTCCCGAATTGGAAAGTATTTCATCACGGAAATCAGTTCCAGTGATTCCTACACCAATTAGTGAGGAAGCTAATGATGATGATCATGTAACTTCAGATCAAGTCACTACCGAATCTCAGAGGAAAACCAGAGTGAGATCCGCACTGCAGTGGTACGGCAATCCTGTTCTGGAAGTCATGCTACTAGATCATGACGAACCTACGAACTATGAAGAAGCGATGGTGAGCCCAGATTCCGTTAAATGGCTAGAAGCCATGAAATCTGAGATGGGATCCATGTATGAAAACAAAGTGTGGACTTTGGTTGACTTGCCCGAGGGTCGGCAAGCAATAGAAAATAAATGGATCTTCAAGAGGAAGACGGACGTTGATAGTAGTGTTACTATCTACAAAGCTCGACTTGTCGCAAAAAGGTTTTTGACAAGTTCAAGGTGTTGACTACAATGAGATTTTCTCAACTGTAGCGATGCTTAAGTCTGTCCGAATCATGTTAGCAATTGCCACAATTTATGAAATTTGGCAAATGGATGTAAAAACTGCATTCCTGAATGGGTTTCGGGAGGAAGAGTTGTATATGATGAAACCAGAAGGTGTTATCGATCCAAAGGGAGCTAACAATGTGTGCAAGCTCCAAATGATCCATCTATGGACTGGTGCAAGCATCTCGGAGTTGGAATATACGCTTTGATAAGTTGATCAAAGCATATAGTTTATACAGACTTGCAAAGTGAAGCCTGTATTTACTAGAAAGTGAGTGGGAGCACTACAATATTTCTGATAAGTATATGTGAATGACATATTGTAGATCGGAAATAATGTAGAATTATTCTGCAAAGCATAAAGGAGTATTTAAAAGGAGTTTTTCAAAGAAAGACCTCGGTGAAGCTGCTTACATATTGAGCATTAAGATCTATAGAGATAGATCAAGACGCTTGATAAGTTTTTTCAATGAGTACATACCTTGACAAGATTTTGAAGTAGTTCAAAATGGAACAGTCAAAGAAAGAGTTCTTGCCTGTGTTACAAAGGTGTGAAATTGAGTAAGACTCAAAAACCCGGCCACGGCAGAAGATAGAAAGAGAATGAAAGTCATTCCCTATGCCTTGGCCATAGGTTCTATAAAGTATGCCATGCTGTGTACCAGATCTATTGTATACCCTGCACTGAAGTTTGGCAAGGAGTACAATAGTGATCTAGGAGTAGATCAATGGATCGGTCAAAATTATCCTTAGTAGAATAAGGATATGTTTCTCGATTATGGAAGTGAAAAAGGTTCGTGCGTAAAGGGTTACGTCGATGCAAGTTTTAAAACTAATCTAGATGACTCGAGTCTCAATCTGGATACATATTGAAAGTGGGAGCAATAAGCTAGAGTAGCTCCGTGCGAGCATTGTAGACATAGAAATTTGCAAAATACTTACGGCTCTGAATGTGACAGATCTGTTGACTAAAATTATCTCACAAGCAAAACATGATCACACCTTAGTACTCTTTGGGTGTTAATCACATAGCGATGTGAACTAGATTACTTGACTCTAGTAAACCCTTTGGGTGTTGGTCACATGTCGATGTGAACTATGGGTGTTAACCACATATAGATGTGAACTATTGATGTTAAATCACATGGCGATGTGAACTAGATTATTGACTCTAGTGCAAGTGGGAGACTGAAGGAAATATGCCCTAGAGGCAATAATAGTTATTATTTATTTCCTTATATCATGATAAATGTTTATTATTCATGCTAGAATTGTATTAACCGGAAACATAATACATGTGTGAATACATAGACAAACAGAGTGTCACTAGTATGCCTCTACTTGACTAGCTCGTTAATCAAAGATGGTTATGTTTCCTAACCATAGACATGAGTTGTCATTTGATTAACGGGATCACATCATTAGGAGAATGATCTGATTGACATGACCCATTCCGTTAGCTTAGCACTTGGTCGTTTAGTATGTTGCTATTGCTTTCTTCATGACTTATACATGTTCCTGTAACTATGAGATTATGCAACTCCTGTTTACGGAGGAACACTTTGGTACTACCAAACGTCACAACGTAATCGGGTGATTATAAAGGAGTACTACAGGTGTGTCTCCAAAGGCAGATGTTGGGTTGGCGATTTCGAGATTAGGATTTGTCACTCCGATTGACGGAGAGGTATCTCTGGGCCCTCTCGGTAATACACATCACTAAGCCTTGCAAGCATTACAACTAATGAGTTAGCTGTGAGATGATGTATTACGAACGAGTAAAGAGACTTGCCAAAGAACGAGATTGAACTAGGTATTGGATACCGACGATCGAATCTCGGGCAAGTAACATACCGATGACAAAGGGAACAACGATGTCGTTATGCGGTTTGACCGATAAAGATCTTCGTAGAATATGTAGGAACCAATATGGGCATCCAGGTTCCGCTTATTGGTTATTGACCAAGAATAGTTCTCGGTCATGTCTACATAGTTCTCGAACCCGTAGGGTCTGCACGCAAGGTTTCGGCGATGCTTATATTATGAGTTTACATGTTTTGATGTACCGAAGGAGTTCGGAGTCCCAGATGAGATAGGGGACATGACGAGGAGTCTCGAAATGGTCGAGACGTAAAGATTCATATATTGGATGATATGTTTAGGCCAAGGGGTCAATCCCATGAGGCTTTAGGTTGGTGCAAAAGGAGTTTTGCGGAGGCCAGGGGGCCAAACGCCGGAGACAGGGCGTCTGCCTCGGCTAGACGCCGAGGCCCATGGCGTCTGGGCCGACGCCAAGGTTTGTGGCGTTTGGTCCTGGAGTCCGAGTGGGACTCTTGCCTTTCGGGCAAAACCGACTTTGAGGAGGCTTTTGCTCCAAGTTTCGACCCCGGGCTCAACATATAAATAGAGGGGCAGGGCTAGCACCAAAGACACAACAATTGATCCCTTGGATCTCTTAGCCGTGCGGTGCCCCCTCCACCATATTCCACCTCGGTCATATCAGAAGCGGTGCTTAGGCGAAGCCCCGCGTCGGTAGAACATCAAGATCGCCACCACGCCGTCAGGCCGACGGAACTCTCTCCCGGAGCTTTCTTTGGATCGGAGCCTGAGGAGTGTCACCGAGCTGAACGTGTGCCAAGAACTCGGAGGCGCCGGAGTAACGGCGCTGGGATCGGTTGGATCGCGAGGAGAACGTACGACTACTTCCTCAACGTTGTGATCGCTTCCGCCGGGTTCACGAGGGTACGTAGACAACACTCTCCCCTCTCGTTGCTATGCATCACCATGATCTTGCGTGTGCGTAGGAAATTTTTTGAAATTACTACGTTCCCCAACAGCTGGTGGGTCCCTACTGTCATCTTCTCTCCTTATTACGAACAGAAAAATGAATACTCCCCCTGCTAGCTGGGACCCACCATGGTGGCAGGCTGACTTGTGGGCATACTAAGTTGACGGGGACGGAGGGCTTTGTCAACTTAGTCAATATGAACGATTCTAGCTCGAGTGACTGTACGACGTCCATCCAACGACCGTCGTGCTTCTTCAATCTCTGCTCTTCCTGCTCTAGCCGCTCAAACAAGCGCCGTGGACTGCTCGCTCCTCCTCCTGCGGCGGGCTGTCTTGCCCGCGCAGCCCTCACCACCCCACCGCATTCCCTCGCTTGACTAGCCATCCTCTACTCACCCACACCGCTGTTATTCTCCGTGACGGCGGGGCATTTAACCAAGTAAACCCTTGTACAGTCGTACTCCCCTCCGTGTGGGAAACAACTGCCGAGTCTTCCCTGCCTCCGCGTCATCCCCTTCCTAGGCCTCGCCATCGTCCACCGCCCTATTGCTCTCGGCGCGGCCTGGTCAACGTGGTCAACAACCGACATGCATCTGAAGTGGACTGTACGTGGAGAGGCCGACAGCTGGGTCCACGGCCGCACGCAAGGAAATGCCTCCTTATTACGCGCAAAATAATGATTCCTCCACCTGACATCAGGGACCCACCGAAAGGGCCTCTGTATTTCACGAAAAAAACGTTACCGCCGCTGACAGCTCGGACCCACCAGCTATATCTTCGCAGGCAAGGAAGTGCCTCCTTATTACGCACAAAAAAAATGAATACTCCCCCTGTTAGCTGGGACCCAGTATAGTGGCAGGCTGACTTGTGGGCCTACTAAGTTGACGGGGACGGAGTCTGGTCTTCTTGCTCCAGCTGCCCAAACCAGCGCCGGTCGTGCCTCGTGCTCCTGCCTCCCGTGGCCGTCTGCGATGCGGCGGAGGCGTCACCGCCTATTACTCCCACCGCTGGATGTGCCATCC
This sequence comes from Aegilops bicornis, assembly GCA_021605145.1. Classification (NCBI taxonomy): domain Eukaryota; kingdom Viridiplantae; phylum Streptophyta; class Magnoliopsida; order Poales; family Poaceae; genus Aegilops; species Aegilops bicornis. Next base: position 348,025,919 of record CM038670.1, read on the forward strand.
TCTACTCACCCACACCCCCTGTTATTCTGCGGTGACGGAAGCCTCACACCGCAGCGAACCAGTGAACCCTCGTACTCCTCTACGCGTGGGCATCCACTGCCGCGTCTTCCCCAACTCCACGTCGTCCCCTTCCTAGGCCTCGTCGTTGTCCACCGCCCTGGTGCTCTCGGCGCGGCGTGGTCAACGTGGTCAAGGAACGGCTTCCACCGGACGTGGACTGTACGTGGAGAAGCTGACAGCTGGGTCCACGACCGCAGCAAGGAAGTGCCTCCTTATTACATGCAAAATAATTATTCCTCCACCGACGGCCGGGGACCCACCGGATGGGCCACCGTATTTCGCGAAAAAACGTTTCCCGACTGCCGGGACCCACCAGCTACATCTTCACACGCAAGGAAGTGCGTCCGCAAAAAACCATTCCCCGACATTGCTGGGACCCACCAGACTTCTGACCGCACGCAAGGAAGTGCGTCCGAGCAAAAAAACAAAACAAAACGATTCGCCCCCCTGACTGCTGGTACCCACCAGCTACATCTTCGCAGGCAAGGAAGTGCCTGATAGTCGGGACCCACCTGGTCGAAGCGTAAGTAGCGTTGTCATTCTGGTCGACGTGTACGTACATACTGGTCGTTGTAGAGGCATGCACGTGTCGTAGTAGAGGCGCGCACGTGTCATAGTAGAGGCGCGCACGTAGCATGTACACGCACGCATAGCGCGAAAGTGTGCAAGAAAGAAAATCTGACCACGTCATTACATACAGGAAGGGTCTCAACGCCTACTCGCGCGCACGTACATGGCTGGGTCGGAATGGAGAAACAACATCGCCGTCGTGTTCATGGGGAGCCAACCGCTGGGTCGGAACGGAATGCGTGGTCGTCTTCATCGGGAGGGCTTGAACGTAACAGGCGATGTAAACGAGGCTGGCGTATCGCGACAACGGAGGAAACAGACCTCCCACGCTCGTAGAACGGGTCCTGTTGATCGAGGGTGTGGCGCATCGCAAAACGGAGGAAACGGACCTCCTACGGTCAAACGGGGTCTTGTTGATCGGGAGGTGTGGCGCATCGCAAAATGCATTTAAACAGAACTCCTAGGGTCGAAACGGGGTCCGGTTCATTGGGAGGGTGTGGCGCATCGCAAAACGGGACTCCACGGGATACCGCTTTCATCTCCACCGTCGACCTCCTCCAGCCTCCACGGGCTACCGTCGACCTCCTCCGGCCTCCACGGGCTCCTGTTCATCCAGCCTCGACCGCGCGCTTACTCCACCGGCCATTGTTCAACCACCCTCCATGGGCACCCTCCACCGCTCAATTGTTCATCCAGCCCTCCACATCACGGGTCCTGTTCAACCACCCTCCATGGCCACCCCTCCACCGTCTCATCGTTCATCCAACCCTCCACACCACGGGTCCTGGTCATCCAGAGGCAACGCCATCGCCATCGCTCATCCAACCCCCCCCCCGCAACGCCACTGTTCATCCAATCGATCGGCTTGATTAGCAGCAGCAGCGGGCGAATCGCTCCATCGGATTCAGTTAACGACCATCGATCGATCGCTCGTGTTCGATAGCGCGTAACTGCGGTCTGTCGCTTTCGGGTTCGATTAGAGCCCAACGCCTCGCTTTCGGGTTGATTAGAGCCAACGCCTCGCTTTTACACGCGCGTCGTGTACGAGAAAGCAGCGCATCGCTTCGGCCCCGACCTCCCACCGTAACCGCAACTCCTCAAATTTTCCTCCCCTCGCTTCTACCACGGTTTTTTCCGTCATGGACGGCCCAAAGAATGTCATGCAGCTGCGTCTCCAGCCCGCCCAGGACGAGAAGCCCATTTTCTGTCATGATTTTTTGTCATAGAAGTAGGAGCCCACCACATCTATGATGATACCGGGTTTTGTCACAATTATCGTCATAGAAGTGTCATATGTATGACATAATTTTTTTTCATTCGGACCAAAATGTCACGGATGTGTCTTTTTTTTGTAGTGGTGGTGGACGACAGCGAGGCCTAGGAAGGGAACGACATGAAACTAGGGAAGACTCGGCAGTTGTTTCCCACGAGAAGGGGAGTACGAGGGTTTACTGGTTCGTCTGCCGTTGCCGGAGAATAACTGCCGGAGAATAATAGCAGGTGTGGGTGAGTAGAGGGATGGCTAGGCCAGCGATGGGAGTACGGTGGGGCGGTGAGGCTCACAAGTGGCAAGACATCCGTCACGGGAGGAGGGAGCAGAAGTCCCACCAGCTTGTTTGAGCGGGCCGGAGCAGAAGAGCAGAGATTGAAGAAGCACGATGGCCATCCAACGATCATCGCCTCGTGTGTTGACTAAGTTAACACGGCGCTATGCGTAAAGGCCAACCTTTTCCTTAGGAAAGCGTACACGTCAACCTATAGTAGGCGCACAAGTCAGCCTCAAATGTGTGGAAAACAGCATACAACCCATCTGCTAATTCTTAAGGTTTTTTTGGAGCCCATCTTCTTTTTGTTAGCATTATAGCCCATATTGTGGCCATGGTTAAAAATATACGAATTTTTGCGTATTTCGGTGCGGTCAACTGTTTTTAATACCAAAATTTCAAGTCACATTCAAACTAATTTGATAAAATAAATTCATATCAATATAAAATCCAAATAATTGTCCACGCATAAAAATCAATGGAATTTAAAATCTTGAAATGAAAAATAGAAATTTGAAACCAATTTCCGGTTTGGTTTGTTTTAAAAATGTACAACCCATTTCTCATTACTAATAGCCCATTTTCTCGTCTTGAAAGATTTGCAGCCCAACAGGGCTGACAAAGCAAGTAGGCCTCGGTTGGGTATTCTGCAAAAGAACAAAAAAATTGGGCTAGCCATTTTAAGAAATAAAAAAAAACTACTGGGCTGGTCTTGTGGTAAACATAAAATAAAAGGCTGGCTGGACAGGCCAGAGTGCCCTGCTCAGCCCAGTTGACACCTAGCTTCCGTCTCAAAAACAAAGATAACTGGGCAAGCTACTTCCCTAAAAAAATTGGGCAAGCTACTGGGTCCCTCGTGTCAGCCGCTCGTTGCGCAATTATCTCGTTTATTGACTATGTTGACAATGGCATGGGACCCAGATGTCAGAAATCCATTAGGAGGAACCATTTTTCTGGCTGGAAATAAGGAGGCACTTGCTTGTGTATTGGCATGACCCTGGTGGGTCCCTTCTGTCATCCTCTCCATGTACAATTATCTCCTGATTGTGTACACGTCAACCTAGTAGGCCCAGAAGTCAGCTTCTAAACCCGTGTCAGACAAATACATCCAATTTAAAAAAATAACAGCCCATTCCATACGTTCACATGGAAAGTTCAACATACAAAGCAAAGTAACAGGTCTGACCAGATATAGAGTATTGAACTTCCATGTTGACAACCATCATAGCCAAGTTAACTATCTACTCCCACTAATACTCTAGTGTACAAGTACTGACTTACTCCTAGCTAACTAGAAGATGTCAGCCGCCATCTATGGTACACGCTAAATGCCGGCACCGACAGCCTCCTCCTCCCCTTGGACTTGCTGGAGGTGCGATAGGGCGCGCTGCTCGCGCGCATTGGCCCTTTCCATGCCGGCGTGGTCCACCGAAGCTTCGGCTTCTAAGCGGGAAACCCACTTGACGAGCTGGTCGTAAAATTCAGCGTCACGCACGCGTGCGTGCCCGACAGCCTCTAGCGCTATTTGCCGGTCACCGGCCTCCATGTATCCGGCCTAGTCGCGGGGACTATGCTCGCGACTCAAAGCGGCGGTGCGCTGCTGCTCCATGCCCTGCTGGTGGTGCAAATTGGCGATACACTGCTCCTCGCCAGGCGGTCGCGCTCCAACAAGTCCTCGTACTCCGCATTGCCATCTAAAGACTGAAGAATGCCTCCTCCCTCCGTCTTCCTTCTGGTGAATAACCGAACACTAGCTCCGACGGTGAGCGCCTCTGGCATCGCCTATTGCGGACAGTCGGGGGCATGATGGACGTGGCGAGAGCGAGGGCAAGTTGCGAGCGACATTGGGCCGGTGGGGGTTGTGAGGGGAGCCGATAGGGCGAGTTGGGTGATAGTGCTACCGGAGAACGCCGGGAACCAGTAATTATAGGCGGAAGGTAGTTGAAGCGCGTGTCGCGGGAAACCCGACGGTCATCGGAATTCAATCCATAAGCACGCATGGCTTAGTGCGCCAGCTTACCGTGGAAAACTGGAAAAACTGATGTGTCGTCCCGTCCCGTCAGTGGTGCGTCCCGTCCGTCCTGGGTCGCACATTGGCATGATTGTCAAATGAGTGCACTCGAATCATCCAGATGAGGTACTCCCTCCTTGTAAAAAATGATTCCACCACTCATCATCTACCTTGGTTGGTGAGATTTTTGAATTGAGCCCTGCAAACCGGAAAGGAGGTAGTACGTGCGTGATCCGCTATTTATTCGTGTAGGATCGAGTAGGTCGGATAGTGTATGTGTAGGATCAGGTAGGTCGGATTGTGTACGTGTAGGATCGCATTAGCTGATGAACGTTTCCTGGGAGATAAGGCATTTGCGAACGTTTTTGCTGGCAGTTTCTTCAGATTCGCATGGCATTTTCTTCAGAACAGCTTGTCAGTTTCTTCATAGGTAGGCATTTTTATTCAGAAAACTGCCACCTTTGGATCTTGCGTCACAAATAAAACTACCAGGAGCGTATTAGTAGGCTAGCTAGTGATCGATAAGTAACTTGTAAACAATGAGCGAACAGAAATATGGAACTTCTAGTAACTTGTAAACACTGAGAACACATAAATCAAGATCATGTTGTGCATAGTAGTAAGAGTCGATCCGTTCGAAATGTTCACACGAGACTCACAGGCCTGACATTGTAATATGTTCGCATTAGTAACCCAAATTCACAACCAACTAGTAACATGTTAATGCATCTCAAATGATTCATAGATCATATACAAATATGTAGCTCCAAAAGCAAAGAACTAGAAAAAACATATGTTCTTCCTACTAACATGGATGCTTCTCTGGCCAACATTCAATACAGAGTGAAAGACAATTTTGTTTGTGAAGTCTACAATTCCTCTTGCAAATGCAAGTGTTTTCATCAACAGCTGAAACCATGAGAATGAACCCGACATGACGGAGGAACATCCACTGCAATATGATTTGGTCCTCTCTCGATCACACGGCGAGACTATTTTCAGAACACAAACTTTAATTTAGGCAAAATGATGCCCATTGTATAATCAGACCAAAGCAATGAAGCACCTAGTGTTGGCCAATAAATAGTACATTACTACTTTTGTGCAGTCCATGAAGTGACTATCCAATCTTTCTGTGTCTATTTTCAAATGGCACTGCATGCAGTGACTATACTATTCTTTTGTGCAGTTCCACCAAAATTGCAGTCAGTTTGTTTGCCAAATAGCAACGGGCAGACATCTGTCTGGACAAATATCAACCAGCTAGTTAACATATACTCCACCTTGTATTTTCGGTTTAAACACACCTCTTCCGCTTAGCATCTGTCATGTTTTGCACTTGACAATTTGATACTGTCATGTTTTGCCCTGGACAATTTTGTACTGAATTGATTTGTGGTTCAGAGCAGAAATATAGCGCCTATTCTTCATCAGACCAAGGATATCCATGTTCGCAGTGATGGAAGAGGTGAAATCGATACAATCGGATTGAGCATCCAATCATTGAATCATGTCCTGCACCTCCAATGTAGGTCCACCCTGCCAATAAATTCACATGCAAACCACTAATATTACTATCTAATGACAGTGCAAAAAGAGTAGCCAGATAGTAGCAAACCATGTACCTTCGTAATGAACATCTCATAGTGCCACCAATTGGATATAAAGGTTTGGAAGAAAACATGCTCCTAATGTTGAACCATTTGGACTTTTGTGCAGTTCCACTAAAATCGAGCATCCCTTTTTGCATAGATATTGAAAGTGTGATTACTATAGAAGTGGCACTAGTTGAAGCATAGACTCACAAGTATAAGCATTCCAATTTCTTAATGGGAAAATGTAGTAATACTGTTTCTAACCACCTATTTGAAGGAATAAATAAGGCAACAACGGCTGATGTCAGGAAGGCATACATAGTTTTTTTTCTGAAAAAGTGAACCATTCCCGACCTTTCCTCTTCTTTTAAGCATATTTTGTGCAGTTCAACTAAAATAAAATGCCATCACCGCCTTGACAATTCAGTGACACTGTACAAAAAGAAATGACTTAACATTACATCATGATGTCAGGTATGTAATCGACAGGTATTAGAGACAAACATACAGACCTCCTCCAATAACATACTGAACATTAATTTTAACAAAGGCGTGACTAGCTTTACCAGGATAACTTGAGTGAAATCTACACCCTCTGTTCCTTAATATAAGACGTTTTCACAGTTCAATTTAAAGTACCCAAACGTCTAGTATTTAGAAAAACAGGTAGTAGTTTTCTTGAGCACATATCTGGGAAAGCTTGCCACACTTTATATATGTCCATACGCTAATGCAACACCATTCCAATAGTACAAATATACACTAATCCAGTGGCTAGTGCAACAATAGAGTAGTTTTTTATTACGGGGTACAATACAATGGTTTTACTGAACATATTTCCATAAGCTAGCACTGGAAGATTTCTATAAGCATTAACAATATAAAATATAAATGTAACAAGTTTCAGCATTGGTATACTAGCTGTACAACAACATTAAACCAAATACAAAAGTCTGAAGGTAACTAGCATTATTAACTAATGGCAGTATAAAAAAATGCAAACCAGGTACCTTCAAGGTAAATATCATTTCAAACTCGAGGGGACTTGAAAAATTGCTACCCCAATCTTGATAACCGATCAAACATAAAAACTTGATCGAACGGATAAAGAGAACAGCTGGAGGAGGAGGTGCCCACTCTTGACCTATCCTCTTCTCTTCGTAATTTTATGTGCATTTTAACCAAAATAAAATGACATCAGCGCCTTGGAATTTTGGTGACACTGCACAAAAAAAATTGACTTATCTAATGAAAGTGAGGTATTTAATCTGTAAGCATTAACAGTGCAAAAATCTGAAGGTAGTAACAAGTTTCGTCGTTGGTATACTGGCTGTGCAACAGTGATACGTCTTCAACGTATCTATGATTTTTTATTGTTCCATGCTATTATATTATCCATCTTGGATGTTTTATATGTATTTATATGCTCTTTTATATGATTTTTGGGACTAACCTACTAACCTAGAGCCCAGTGCCAGTTTCTGTTTTCTTCCTTGTTTTTGAGTTTCGCAGAAAAGGAATATGAAACGGAATCCAAATGAGCTAAAAATTTACGGTCATTTTTTATTGACCAGAAGAAGCCCCCGAAGCAAAAGAGTTGGGGTCAGAAGAGGCACGAGGCCTCCACAAGGGTGGAGGGCGCGCCCTCTGTCCTTGTGGGTGCCTCGTGGACCCCCTGACTTGTTCTCAACGCCAAAAACACCTATAAATACAAAACCCCAGAAAAGAAACCTAGATCGGGAGTTCCACCGCCGCAAGCCTCTGTAGCCACCAAAAAACCAATCAGGACCCTGTTCCAGCACCATGCCGAAGGGGGAAATCATCACCAATGGCCATCTTCATCATCCCGGTTGTCTCCATGACGAGGACGGAGTAGTTCACCCTCGGGGCTGAGGGTATGTACTAGTAGCTATGTGTTTGATCTCTCTCTCTCTCTCTCTCTCGTGTTCTTGATTTGGCACAATCTTGATGTACCGCGAGCTTTGCTATTATAGTTGGATCTTATGATGTTTCTCCCCCTCTAACTTCTTGTAATGGATTGAGTTTTAAGGATTTGAGAACACTCTATGTATGTGTTGCATGTGCTTATCTGTGGTGACAATGGGATATTCACGTGATCCACTTGATGTATGTTTTGGTGATCAACTTGCGGGTTCTGTGACCTTGTGAACTTATGCATAGGGGTTGGCACACATTTTCGTCTTGACTCTCCGGTAGAAACTTTGGGGCACTCTTTGAAGTTCTTTGTGTTGGTTTGAATAGATGAATCTGAGATCGTGTGATGCATATCGTATAATCAAACCCGCGGATACTTCTGGTGACATTGGAATATCTATGTGACATTAGGGTTTTGGTTGATGTGTATCTTACGGTGTTATTTTAGTACAAACTCTAGGCTGTTTGTGGCGCTTACATGAATAGCCCAATAGATTGGTCAGAAAGAATAACTTTGAGGTGGTTTCGTACCCTACAATAATCTCTTTGTTTGTTCTCCGCTGTTAGTGACTTTGGAGTGACTCTTTGTTGCACGTTGAGGGATTGTTATATGATCCAATTACGTTATCATTGTTGAGAGAACTTGCACTAGTGAAAGTATGAACCCTACGCCTTGTTTCCAAGCATTGCAATACCGTTTTCGCTCACTTTTACCGCTTGCTTCCTTGTTTTTTTTATAATTTCAGATTACAAAAACCTATATCTACCATCCATATTGCACTTGTATCACCATCTCTTTGCTGAACTAGTGCACCTATACAATTTACCATTGTATTGGGTGTGTTGGGGACACAAGAGACTCTTTGTTATTTGGTTGCAGGGTTGTTTCAGAGAGACCATCTTCATCATACGCCTCCCACGGATAGGTAAACCTTAGGTCATCCACTTGAGGGAAATTTGCTACTATCCTACAAACCTATGCACTTGGAGGCCCAACAACGTCTACAAGAAGAAGGTTGCATAGTATACATCAAGCTCTTTTCTCGCGCCGTTGCCGGGGAGGCTAGGTAAGCGGCACTCACATCCCGTCAACGAAGCTATTTTCTGGCGCCGTAGCCGGGGAGGTTAGTGCTTGAAGGTATATCTTTAGATCTTGCAATCGAATCTTTTAGTTTCTTGTTTTATCACTAGTTTAGTCTATAAAAGAAAACTACAAAAAAATGGAATTGTGGTTGCCTCATATGCTTCATCTTTTTAATATCTTTCAGGAAAATGATGAAAAGGAAAATTGTGCTCACGTGCTAGAAGAAGAAGTTTATAAAATGTTTGGCACTAAATCTTTGAATGATGAGCATGATTGCAATGTTGTTAGTATGAATTCTTTGAATATCCATGATGCTAATGATATGCAAAGCCATAAGCTTGGGGATGCTATGTTTGATGAAGATGATATTTTTTGTCCCCCAAGTTTTGATGAGCAAATTTGTTATGATGAAAGCATGCCTCCTATCTATGATGATTATTGTGATGAAATGTATGCTATAACGAATAATGATAACCATGAAACTTTCATCATGATTTTAAATTTCAATTGGATTATGCCTCACATGATAGTTATTTTATTGAGTTTGCTCCCACTACTATTGATGAGAAGAATTTTGCTTATGTGGAGAGTAGTAAAATTTATATGCTTTTGAATCATGAAAAGAATGCTTTATGTGATGGTTATATTGTTGAATTCATTCATGATGCTACTGAACTTTATTATGGGAGAGGAACTTATGCTTCTACATATTGCAATAATATCAAGTTTCCTCTCTATGTGCTAAAGTTATGCTTGTGTTGCCTTCCTATGCTAGTTGATTCTTGTTCCCATAAGTTGTTTGCTCAAAATCCCTATGCATAGGAAGTGGGTTAGACTTAAATGTGCTAGTCATATTCTTCGTGATGCTCTCTTTGTGCTTCAATTCTTATCTTTTATGTGAGCATCATTGAAATCATCATCCTAGCTAGAAAGGCATTAAAGAAAAGCGCTTGTTGGGAGACAACCCAACATTTACCCCTAATATTTTTGTGTGTTCACATGATTAGGCTACTATAGTAATCATGTTTTATAGCTTTTGTTTCAATAAAGTGCCAAGTAAAGCCTTTGGGATAGTATGGATGATAGTTGACTTGATTCTGTGCAAAAAAACAGAAACTTTTGCTTCCAGTCCAAGAACTTTGAAAATTCACTGGAACGTGATTTTGATCTGAATTTTTTACACAAGATTTATACACAAATTGTCTAGTTTTTCCTAATTTTTTAGAATGTTTGGAGTTACATAAGTATGATTTCAATTCAAATCTTTACAGACTGTTCTGTTTTTTGACAGATTTTGTTTTCAATGCATAGTTTGCTTACTTTCTAGTTTCTATGGCTTATATTGCTTAATATAAATGATAGGGTACAGTAGGCATCATGTGATAAAAATTATGAATCTTGTTTTGACAGTAGCAAAGTGAATGATTTGTTTTATTATACTAACGGAGCTCACGAGTTTCCTGTTAAGTTTTGTGTTGTCAAGTTTTCAAGTTTGGGTTAAGGTTTCGATGGACTACGGAATAAGGAGTGGCAAGAGCCTAAGATTGGGGATTCCGAAGGCACCCTAAGGTAATATTCAAGGAATACCCAAGCAACTAAGCTTGGGGATGCCCCGGATGGCATCCCCTCTTTCGTCTTTGTTCATCGGTAACCTTACTTGGAGCTATATTTTTATTCACCACATGATATGTGTTTTGCTTGGAGCGTCATTTTATTTTATTTATATTTTCTTGATGTTATTCAGAGACATTATCTTTTAGTTTAGTAAAAAAGTCAAGTATAGCCTTTACCATGATTATTTTACAAGTCTATATGTTGCTGTTTGAAAGCAGAAAGCTTGTTGTTATGTTTTGAATATTGGTGAATAGTCAGAACATGATAAAATCTTGAAAAAATTTACACAATGAGTAACAATTTTTTTTACAGTGTGGTAAATTTTCAAAAAATTTGGAGTTAGGAAATATGATTCCTCTTGCATTCTTTACAGACTGTTCTGTTTAGACAGATTGCTGTTATGTTTGCATATGTTTGCTTGTTTAATGATTCTATTTGAGGATAGGATTCTTAAATATGCAGAGGCATTTAGTATGCAATGTAAAATAATAATTTTAGTGATTTTCTACATCAGATAATGATAAGGTTTTGCGTTGATTTATACTAACTTATCTCACAAGTTTTTGTTGAGTTTTGTGTAGATGAAGTTTTTAATATTTAGGGAAACCACGATATGATAGGAATTAAGGAGACACAAAAGCACAAGCTTGGGGATGCCCAAGGCATCCCTAGTAAATATTCCAACAAGTCTCAAGCATCTAAGCTTGGGGATGCCCCGGTAGGCATCCCACCTTTCTTCTTCAACAACTATTAGTCAATTTTGGTTGAGCCTAAGTTTTTGCTTCTTCACATGATATGTGCTATCCTTGCAATGCCATCTTATTTTGTTTTGCTTGTTGTTTGAATAATATCCCAAGATCTGAAATTCTTAAATGTTAGAGAGTCTTCACATAGTTACATAATTATTCGACTACTCATTGATCTTCACTTATATCTTTTGGAGTAGTTTGTCATTTGCTCTAGTGCTTCACTTATATATTTTTAGAGCACAGCGGTAGTCTTATTTTGAAGAAATTGTTGAACTCTCATGCTTCACTCATATCATTTTGAGAGTCCTTAAACAGAATGGTAATTTGCTTTGGTTATGAATTTAGTCCTAATATTATAGGCATCCAAGAAGGATATAATAAAAATTTCATGTAAAGTGCATTGAATACTATGAGAAGTTTGATTCCTTATGATTGTTTTGAGATATGAATATGGTGATATTAGAGTCCCCTTCACTTGATTCTTTCGCCAATATTTTTTATTAATTCCAAAACTTGTCCCCGTGAAGTTTCAGGTCGTTTTGAGAACTTTTTATTCTGCACAAAAAAAACACCATGACAATTTTGCTGAAAACAGCGTCAGCACGGGTTAATTCCATTCAAATCATACAAGTTAGAATCCAAAACAAGGGCAAAAGAGTTAGGAAAAGTAGATACAATGGAGACGTATCATAGATGTCCGTGCATTGCACGGAACACCAAGATTGGGGGTGGACGGTGCCGGCAGCGGCCATCGCGCCAGGTTTTTCCATGGCCTTCTAGATGTGGTGGGGAGGAGATAAGGCTGATTGTGAGAGACAAGGAGTTGTTTGTAAACAGGAACGAAAAGGGCATCTTTTGTAAACTGCAGAAGTTTGGTTTGTATGCGTCAGATCTAGATCCGACGGCTATTGGTGAAAGATGGCAGGCAGAACATCATCGACAACTCAGGACCTCTTTGATTCGTAGGATTTTGAAAACGCAGGAATAGGACAAGGCAATATTACAAGTTTCAAACTGACATTACAAATGTTAGGAGTAATGGTGCACCTACGAAGAGGGAATTACTAGGAAGTTTACGTAAGAACTTTTGTGACTATAGGTGGATGCAGCATTATCGTACAAAGTAAAATCCACCGCCACGACAAGTCACTAATGGGCAAATAAATTTTCGAGTCTCTGGCCACTTGATGTTTCAAAAACAGATCCAGCTTCTGTGGAGACTTTGTCATTTAGGTTAGACGCTTGCGGTGATCAGCACACCATTCATTGTTGCGCCAGAGAACGCCAAACCTCATTACCTTGAGCACACTTGCCTCTAGAACAAAGAACCTGGCCAATTTAATCTCATATGTGCTGCCTCGGTAGTCGATCAAATCAATTTCTATAATATGGATATCAAGGCATTCGATTTGATTGTTATAGTGCAACACATTTTTCACTTTCGGGTCTTTTTTTATCTGCAAAAGAAGAGAACATATTAGAGCAACTGGCTGTATAAGATTGCCATGTCATCAAGAGGTACCAATATCATTCGCTCAAACAATAGGGTTGGCTGGCTAGTGATATTTTTTCACTCTCTCTCTCTCTCTCTCTCTCTCTCTCTCTCTCTCTCTCCTCTCATTTACCTAGGAGCACGTGAACAGCTTGGGCATTTGTTGCCTTCCACTATGTGGCTGATGCCATGTTTCTCAAAAGTTTGCCGCATAATATGCATCGATGTCAAATGCAAAGATTTTGGCACCGCTCTAGCGATGTGAGAGAGTTGGCACCGCTGTGCACACAGACCCACATGTATAAAAAAATCAATGAAACCAACTACACCAGCCTCTCACTCTCCCAAACAAGTGTTTTTTATTGCCTCAGTCCTCTCCCTCTCCCATGCAAGTGTTTTTTCATTTCGTGAGTTAATTTGGCGCCGGAGCAAAGTAGGTGATCTGGATTAGGGCACCAGGTGAGCAATGGAGGGGCATCGTTGCCAAATGCATCACAAGTGAATTTGGCATGTGTTTTGGCCTACATAGTGGAGGGCCATTATACCCCAATTTTGTACTAGCTCGTATTCAGTGTAAAATTTTGACCATAGATTTACCTAAGAAAATGCCAATGCATGTCACCAAAAATTATACCATTTGAAATTATGTTCAAATACGAATCCAACGATATAATTTTTAGCTAAATCTATGGTCAAATTTTTATACTACAAAATAGGAGGAGTAAACCAGGACGGAGGTAGTACTTGCTCTTAGGGTAACCATAGAGTTACTAGTCTAAGTTACTTGCCACTATGACTAGCCTAGGCTAGTATAGTAGTACAACAAAAAATGATGTAGGTGATCACGTGAGAAAAAAATACTAAAAACATTTCTTTCGGTGCAGTTCGTAGATGCAGTTTTGAAAACTACACTTGTCATCGTAATTTGGGAAAATTACGAAAAAATTGAGCTACACTGTGATTTCCGTTTACTAATAGGAGAGAAGTTTTACCTCGATGAGTAGCTTCTCCGTGCATGGAAAGCATGTAAGGAATCCAACAACTTGATCCAGATTGGGGCCTATAGATTTTATTGCCAAGATCTTCACTGTGCGCATAGACTGGGTCAAGCTTGTGGGAATCATTTTCTGGATGAAAGTTGTAAATACATCAAGAAGAAATTTAAAAATGTGAATTTCAAGAAAACGGAGAATAAGATGAGTGTTGTACTTGAAAAATTACGAATCCAATAAAGAGTTCGGAGAATTTGGTAGATGAGTACACCAACGCTGTCAATTTTGGCGCGTCAATGACCCTGATTTTTGTTGGACCTTCTAGATCAGATACAAGCAATCTCTCAACGAAAGGCGCATTCTCAATGACCATAACGTGGAACAGATGGAGTGATTTCTTCCCAATTGATGTCTTGTTGCAGGGCCAGCAAGACACATAAATCCATCGGAGATTCGTCAAGGCGATGTGGAGGCTAATGAACTCGTGGATCTGCTGAAGACGAACGTACTCGAGCGCAGTACTGTTGCGGAGCAGGTGCTCCATAGCCTTCTTTGTGATGCCAATGTCAAAGAGGTCGAGCTGCTTGAGTTGAAGGATAAGAAGGGCGGGCGCGGCATTAATCTGGGGAAGATAGCAGGAGCTGAAGCTGGCGCGGCGAAGCGTTAGCGTGAGGCGGAGCGCGGACGGCGGCAGAGAGCGACATCGTCTAGCTTCAAAGATGAGCTCCTTGAGCTGATCTAGGGCTGGGGATAAGAACCACTCATCGAACTTGGCTTGGACCTTGCAGTTGGTACTGAACATGCGGATATCAAGGCGTCTGGCTGGCCCAGGGTGTGATGAAAGGATCTTGGAGACTGCGGCCATGCGTTTGCAATCCCCGTCATAGATGCAACTGTCGACGGTGAGGAAGAGGGGGACGCGGCGCCAGAGGGGGCGCCACCACTGGGAGAGCAGGGTGGTCCGCACGGCAGATTTGGTGGTGAGGAGGCCGATGATGACGAGCAGCATGTCATCGGGGAGGCTGCTGATGAAGTCCATGCTCGCCGGATGCGGTTTTGGCTCGAGCCTCCTCTGTTCGTTGGCTGCCTCACCGTCCATCTCAGCTGGCGGTGACGCCGGTGTAAACGTGTGCTGGTGTGTGTTGTGTGCTGGGTGTGCGCGAGTGCGTCCTTCTGTGCATGCCGCCATGCAGTGGTGAAGTGTGCGCGAGTGCGTCCTTCTGTGCATGCCACCATGCAGTGGTGAAGTGTGTGCGAGTGCGTCCTTCACGCGGAAGAAGTGTTCCCTCAATTTACTAGCGTGCAGGGTGCTACCCCGAGTTGTTTCGACTTTATTTACTTCACCACATGTCAGATGGGCCTCTAGTTTACTTATTTTCACCCACTGCCACATGGGCCAGCACACGAAGATAGAGAACCCTAGCTGACAAGGCAGGATGTGGACTGGTTAACTGATGTCTACTACAGAACCTTCTTCTTGTAGAAGTTGTTGGGCCTCCAAGTACAGAGGTTTGTAGGACAGTAGCAAATTTCCCTCAAGTGGATGACCTAAGGTTTATCAATCTGTGTGAGGCGTAGGATGAAGATGGTCTCTCTCAAGCAACCCTGCAACCAAATAACAAAGAGTCTCTTGTGTCCCCAACACACCCAATACAATGGTAAATTGTAGAGGTGCACTAGTTCAGTGAAGAGATGGTGATACAATTGCACTATGGATGGTAGATATAGGTTGTAATATGAAAACATAAAAACAGCAAGGTAACTAATGATAAAAGTGAGCACAAGCGGTATTGCAGTGCTTTGGAACAAGGCCCAGGTTTCATACTTTCACTAGTGCAAGTTCTCTCAACAAGGATAACATAATTAGATCATATAACAATCCCTCAACATGCAACAAAGAGTCTCTCCAAAGTCACTAATAGCAGAGAATAAATGAAGAGATTATGGTAGGGTACGGAACCACCTCAAAGTTATCCTTTCTGATCGATCTATTCAAGAGTCCGTAGTGAAATAACATGAAGCTATTCTTTCCGTTCGATCTATCCTAGAGTTCGTACTAGAATAACACCTTAAGACACAAATCAACCAAAACCCTACTGTCACCTAGATACTCCAATGTCACCGCAAGTATCCGCGGTTATGATTATGCGATATGCATCACACAATCTCAGATTCATCTATTCAACCAACACAAAGAACTTCAAAGAGTGCCCCAAAGTTTCTACCGGAGAGTCAAGATTTAAAAACGTGTGCCAACCCCTATGCATAAGTTCACAAGGTCACTGAACCCGCAAGTTGATCACCAAAACATACATCAAGTAAATCACGTGAATATCCCATTGTCACCACAGATAAGCACATGCAAGACATACATCAAGTTTTCACAAATCCTTAAAGACTCAATCCGATAAGATAACTTCAAAGGGAAAACTCAATCCATTAAAAGAGATAGAGGGGGAGAAACATCATAAGATCCAACGATAATAGCAAAGCTCGCGGTACATCAAGATCATGCCAAATCAAGAACACGAGAGAGAGAGAGATCAAACACATAGCTACTGGTACATACCCTCAGCCCCGAGGGTGAACTACTCCCTCCTCGACATGGAGAGCGCCTGGATGATGAAGATGGCCACCGGTGAGGGATCCCCCCTTCCAGCAGGGTGCCGGAACAGAGTCCCAATTGGTTTTTGGTGGCTACAGAGGCTTGCGGCGGTGGAACTCCCGATCTAGCTTATGTTCTGGATTTTTTTGTATTTATAGGAGAGGTTGGTGTCGAGAACAAGTCAGGGGCCCCCACATTGAGTCCACGAGGCAGGGACGCGCCCCAGGGGGTGGGCGCGCCCTCCACCCTCATGGGGCCCACGAGAATGCCCTCCGGTAACTCTTCATTCTAGTATTTTTTATATTTTCCATAAAAAATCTCTGTTGATTTTTAGCGCATTCCAAGAACTTTTATTTCTGCCCAAAAACAACACCACGGTAGTTCTGCTAAAGACAACGTTAGTCCAGGTTAGTTCTAACCAAATCATACCAAAATCATGTAAAAATATTATAAACATGGCATGAATACATCAAAAATTATAGATATGTTGGAGACGTATCAGCATCCCCAAGCTTCATTCCTACTCGTCCTCGAGTAGGTAAATAATAA
This sequence comes from Aegilops bicornis, assembly GCA_021605145.1. Taxonomy (NCBI): domain Eukaryota; kingdom Viridiplantae; phylum Streptophyta; class Magnoliopsida; order Poales; family Poaceae; genus Aegilops; species Aegilops bicornis. The sequence continues at coordinate 348,042,719 of CM038670.1, forward strand.
AAACAGAATTTTTGATGTGGAATGCTACCTATCATATTTATCAATGTAATCTTCTTTATTGAGGCAAGAATATTCAGATCCAAAAGATTCAAGACAAAAGTTTAATATTGACATAAAAATTATAATACTTCAAGCATACTAACCAAGCAATTATGTCTTATCAAAATAACATAGCCAAAGAAAGCTTATCCCTACAAAATCATATAGTTTGGTCATGCTTCATTTCCGTCACACAAAAATGCTCCCACAATGCACAACCCTGATTACAAGCCAAGAAATTGTTTCATACTTAGCCTTTTCAAACTCTTTCAACTTTCATGCAATATATGAGCGCGAGCCATGGACATAGCACTATGGGTGGAATAGAATATGATGATGGAGGTTGTGTGAGAAGACAAAAAAGGAGAAAGTCTCACATTGATGCGGGTAATCAACGGGCTATGGAGATGCCCATCAATTGATGTCAATGCAAGGAGTAGGGATTGCCATGCAACAGATGCACTAGAGCTATAAATATATGAAAGCTCAACAAAAGAAACTAAGTGGGTGTGCATCCAACTTGCTTGCTCATGAAGACCTAGGGCATTTTGAGGAAGCCCATCATTGGAATATACAAGCCAAGTTCTATAATTAAAAATTCCCACTAGTATATGGAAGTGACAAAATAAGAGACTCTCTATCATGAAGATCATGGTGCTACTTTGAAGCACAAGTGTGGAAAAAGGATAGTATCATTGCCCCTTCTCCCTTTTTCTCTCATTTTTTTAATTTGGGCCTTCTCTCTTTTTTGGCCTTCTTTTTATTTGGGCTTCTTTGGCCTCTTTTATTATTATTTTTTGTCCGGAGTCTCATCCCAACTTGTGGGGGAATCATAGTCTCCATCATCCTTTCCTCACTGGTACAATGCTCTAATAATAATGATCATCACACTTTTATTTACTTACAACTCAAGAATTACAACTCGATACTTAGAAAAAATATGACTCTATGTGAATGCCTCCGGTGGTGTACCGGGATGTGCAATGAATCAAGAGTGACATGTATGAAATAATTATGAAGGTGGCTTTGCCAAAAATACGATGTCAACTACATGATCATGCAAAGCAATATGACAATGATGGAGCGTGTCATAATAAATTGGACGGTGGAAAGTTGCATGGCTATATATCTCGGAATGGCTATGGAAATGCCATAATAGGTAGGTATGGTGGTTGTTTTGAGGAAGATATAAGAAGGCTTATGTGTGATACAGCGTATCATATCACGGGGTTTGGATGCACCGGTGAAGTTTGCACCAACTCTCGAGGTGTGAAAGGGCAATGCACAGTACTGAAGAGGCTAGCAATGATGGAAGGGTGAGAGTGCGTATAATCCATGGACTCAACATTAGTCATAAAAAACTCACATACTTGTTGCAAAAATATACAATTCATCAAAACCAAGCACTACAAGCATGCTCCTAGGGTGATAGATTGGTAGGAAAAGACCATCGCTTGTCCCCGACCGCCACTCATAAGGAAGGCAATCAAAGAACTCCTCATGCTTCAAATTTATCACACAACGGTTACCATACGTGCATGCTATGGGACTTGCAAACCCCAACAAAAGTATTTATCAATTTCACAATTACTTAACTAGCATGACTCTAATATCACCATCTTTATATCTCAAAACAATTATCAAGTATCAAACTTCTGATAGTATTTAATGCACTCTATATGAAAGTTTTTATTTTTATTATACCCATCTTGGATGCCTATCATATAAGGACTAATTTTATAGCCAAAGAAAATTACCATGATGTTCTAAAAGGCTCTAAAAATAATATAATTGAATCATGAGAGATCAATAATTTCTATAAAATGAAACCACCACCGTGCTCTAAAAATATATAAGTGAAGCACTAGAGCAAACGACAAACTACTCCGAAAGATATAAGTGAAGATCAATGAGTAGTTGAATAATTATGTAACTATGTGAAGACTCTCTAAAATTTAATAATTTAAAATCTTGTATTTTATTCAAACATCAAGCAAAACAAAATAAAATAAAATGACGCTCCAAGCTAAACACATATCATGTGGTGAATAAAAATATAGCTCCAAGTAAAGTTACCGATGAACGAAGAAGAAAGAGGGGATGCCATCCGGGGCATCCCCAAGCTTAGGCTCTTGGTGGTCCTTTAATATTACCTTGGGGAGCCTTGGGTATCCCCAAGCTTAGGCTCTTGCCTCTCCTTATTCCATAGTCCATCGAATCTTTACCCAAAACTTGAAAACTTCACAACACAAAACTCAACAGAAAACTCGTAAGCTCCGTTAGTATAAGAAAATAAATCACCACTTAGGTACTTTTGTGAACTCATTCTAAATTCATATTGATGTAATATATACTGTATTACAACTTCTCTATGTTTCATACCCTCCGATACTACTCATAGATTCATCAAAATAAGCGAACAACACATAGAAAACAGAATTTGTCAAAAACAGAACAGTCTGTAGCAATTTGTATCATTAGAATACTTCTGGAACTCCCAAAATTCTGAAATAAATTGTTGGATGTGAGGAATTTGTCTATTAATCTTATTCAAAAAGAATAAACCTAAAATCACTCGCCAGTAAAAAATGGCAGCTAATCTCGTGAGCGCAAAAGTTTCTGTTTTTTACAGCAAGATCGCATAGACTTCACCCAAGTCTTCCCAAAGGTTCTACTTGGCACAAAAACTACTTAAAACATAAAACCACATCTAAAGAGAGGATAGATGAATTATTTATTACTAAACAGGAGCAAAAGCAAAGGACAAAAAAAATTGGGTTGCCTCCCAACAAGCGCTAACGTTTAACGCCCCTAGCTAGGCATGATGATTTCAATGATGCTCACATAGAAGATAAGAATTGAAACATAAAGAGAGCATCATGAAGAATATGACTATCACATTTAAGTCTAACCCACTTCCTATGCATAGGGATTTTGTGAGCAAACAACTTATGGTAACAATAATCAACTAGCATAACTTCAAAACTTTATGCACATAGAGAGGAAACTTGATATTATTGCAATTCCTACAAGCATACGTTCCTCCCTCATAATAATTTTCAGTAGCATCATGAATGAATTCAACAATATAACCATCACATAAAGCATTCTTTTAATGATCTACAAGCATAGAAAATTTACTACTCTCCACATAAGCAAAATTCTTCTCATTCGGAATAGTGGGAGTATCATAAGAAAGTCGTATACTATAAATTGTTTCCACATTAAAAGGGTAATGTTTAGAAAAAGGTTAATCATAATCATGACAAGTTTTAATATAATCATCACTACTTTTTATAGCATAAGTGTCATCACAATAATCATCATAAGTAGCAACTTTGTTCTCATCATAATCAATTGAAACCTCTTCCAAGATAGTGGAATCATTACTAAATAAAGTCATGACCTCTCCAAATCCACTTCCATAATTGTCACAATAAGATTCAACACCCTCCAAAATAGTGGGATCATTACTTCCTAAATTTGACACTCTTCCAAACCCACTTTAATCAATATAACCATCATAAATAGGAGGCATGCTATCATCATAATAAATTTGCATATCAAAACTTGGGAGGTTAAACATATCATCTTCATAAAACATAGCATCCCCAAGCTTGGGGCAATCATTAATTGCAGCAAATAAATTCTCAAACTTGTCATTCTCATCAAACATGGCATCCCCAAGCTTGGGCCTTTTCATACCATGTCGGGGAGGCTGATCTGGGCCACGAACACCTATGGGACCGGCGGACCGAGCCCCTTTCGGTTCGGCGGGGGGCGGAGGTCGCAGGAAGAGCAGATCAAGGCGAAGCACACGAGCAGTTTACCCAGCTTGGGAGCTCTCCGGAGAGATAACACTCCTACTGCTGCATGTCTGAGTGTATTGAGTTCTTGCTCAGGAGCGCTGAGTGCTACAGTACACACAAGCTGCTAACGAGACCGAGCGTGAGTGTTCTCTGGCTTCGAACCCTTTTCCCCCTCCTCCCTCCTCCTCTACGTTGCGCATGGGCCTCCTTTTATATGCTAAAGGGGTCTCTGACAGGTGGCAACGTAGACAAGGGTAAAAATGGAAAAGGAGTGGTTGGTACAGCTACTTGTACAGTGTATCATACCTAACCCTGACGGTAGGGGACAAAGGCATTAAATGCCCGTCTCACGCCGCCCTAATAAAGGCAGAAAGGGACCGTGGGGCGCCACCGCTTGCCACGATGGCAATCTTGTCGGCGCCGCTTGCCACGCGCTCCGCTGGCCAGACGGCCTCTTGCCACGCTGCGCTGGAAAGGTCCTGTGGCGACACGTTAGTGGATGTGCCGGAGCGTAGGGTACAGAGTGGTGGTCTGCATGCAAGCGCCTTTGTCATGTTGTTGTCTTGTCGCGTCCGGAAGCTTGTCGCTCATCGGGCCTTCCCGGCAAGCTCCTCTTGTCCGGGGCCTTGTCTCCTAGGTGCCTTGGGTGGCCTTCCCGCAAGCTCCTCTTGCCGGGCTTTGTCTCCTTGGCTTGAATACTTTGTTCTTGAATGGCTCCAAAGGAACCACGGAGGACCTTGGCGGTCACCCGGTAAGCCTTGCCATGGAGGGCTACAACTGCCCGTGCACAAGTTCGGGATACTAGGGTACCCCTACTCTAGTACACCGGCCAGAGCCCCCGGCCTGGGCCACACTGCAGTGCCGAAGCGCTGTTGGGCCAGGCCCAAAACAGGGCACGGGCACGCTGCCTGGGTTACATCGTAACTCACCGGACCCACCACGCCCTCATTTAACGGCACGTCGAATGCGGCGTCGTGTGAGAGATCGTGGGCGAGATCATGGTGGTTTCTTTATTCGAAAGACGGAACATCCGCCTCCCTCTTTATAAGCAGGGGAAACAGGGCAGTTTGCCCATCTCGCCGATTGCTTGTCCAATCTCGAAAAACCCCGCCGCTTCCCCTTCTTCCCAAGGCTGAAGAGAGAGCAACGCCCACTTCATCGCTACCAAAGATCACAAACGCCGTCGATCTCCTCACCACCTCCGCCATGGCTCAAAGCCGACAAGGGAAGGCCGTGAAGTCGGCCGAGGCACAGCGGCTTCTTGGCGCTGCAGTATGAGCGGGCAATCTTCCCCCAGCTCGCCGCGAGGGAGCCGAGGGAGTACTACTACCTCTTCCGGTCGACGGAGACGCTGGCGCATCCAGCAGACGAAGGTACTCCTACCGCTGCTTGAACTGGCTCCGAATGGGTACCCTTTCTTCAGGCTGTTCTTCTCATCGGGCTCTGTCCCCTTTCTCTGAATTTTTCTGCGATATCATGAACACCCACGGGTTCCGCCTCCTTGACTTCACCCCAATGTTGTTTCGACCATGGCAGTTTTCGCACATCTCTGCGAAAACTTTGTCGGAGTCCATCCAAACGTAGCCCTTTTCCGCCACTTCTTTATGCCCCGAGTTGAGAGAGGGAGCCTCTTTCCGTGGGATCGCCTGGATCTCGAGGACCGGCAAGAAGGAAGCTTATCTGGAGGGAGAGCTCCGCAGCAAATGGGATGAGTGGAGAGCAGACTGGTGCTGGATTGTCGAGGAGAATCCGCAGCTGTTTACCGCCCAGCGCCAAACCTCAGTAGTGCGCAGCAACGATTGGAGCAGTCTGGCCCCGGAAGATGCTAGGCTGAAGATTGCCGTCATCCGGATCCTACGCCTGAGGCTTTCCGGACTCACTTTGATCAGGCGCCCGTTGGCGCAGATTTCCTTCATCACCGTGACGCTTCGCAGGAGAGGAGGAGACCCGCCTGGGAGTTCCAGAACGCGGCAGATATCATGAGGCTGCGCCCGGGCCTCAACTTCAATTTCACTGTCCTGGAACTGGACGCGATGCTCTTGGAGCTGTTCAAGCATGATCCTGAGCATCCCGGAGCGTTCAGGTTGCCGAAGAATGTCGTCCCGCTGTGCAACAATTCCTCGCTCGACCGCATCCGTGCGATGATGCCGTTGTGCGACTCGCATGGAATCGTTCCAACCTGGCAAGAGCCTACAGATGACTTCGCACGAGTGTTCTTTGACGGCCTGGTAGAAGTGCCGGTCCGCCCCGAAGAACAGAAGAGCCTCACCCGCGACACCACCGATGATGAGATGCAGCGCATCGCCACCAGGCTGGAAGAGGCGGCAGCAACCGCTGCCGCGCGCGAGTTCGGATTCACCATGGAGGAGGCAGAGGCAGCAGAGGCGGCAAGCTTTGTCGAGCGAGGGGAGTTTGCCGGCGAGGAAGAGCTTGTCGGGCCTGAAGCTGAGTCGAGCGAGCCCGCCGAGGGCGCCTCCTCCCCTCCTTCAGACAGCTTGCCGCGAGCGGAGCCCCAACTCCACCAAGAAGGCGTCTCCGCAAGGCCGGAGACGTAGCGGGGCGACAGACGGGTCAACAGCCGCCCGGCGCGCAGCCGCTCCACCGCTGCAAGCACTATTGCCGCTGGAGCACCTCACGCCGCTGCGTAACCGGAGCGGGCCTCGCAGACCACCGCTTCGCTTCCCGCCTAAGCGGCCAAGGGAACCTACCTCCGCCTCGTCAGACCGAGGCGAGCCAGAATTGATCTCTCCGCTCAGCTCCGACGAGGAAGAAGAAGAGTAAGATTCTTTGCAGCATTTGTAGTTCTTCGCTTGTTGCTTTGTCTTGTATCTGATTTGCTTCACTCTGAACCCATTCCTTTCCAGGACGCTGGCCCAGAGAGCGTCGAAGAGAGCCACAAGGTCCCGGTGATTGTTATCGAGGACGAACCCACCGCGACAGCAGGTGGCGTGTCCGAGACCACCTTGCTGGACCCGGCAACCCTTCCTCAGCAGCCCCAGCGTAAGTATATGGTTTACTTCCTGCTGTTAGGGCGTGCATGGGTGCCCTTTCTTTGCCGATATCCGATCGCTGATTTGTGTGGGAGCAGAGCAGCCTTACCAGAGTGCCACAAGCCGCTCCTGACATGCCTTCTGCTTCGACTACACCGCCAAGGGAGGATTCCCCGGCAAGGGAGCGTTCTCCAGCAAGGGAGACTTCTCCGGCAAGGGGCAGTTCTCCGGCAAGGGACAGCTCTCCGGCAAGGGACAGCACCAGCGATCCCCTGGTGGAGGAGACCATGACTGCAGACCCTAGCACAGGTAATCTTCTTACTTGAAAACTTTCCTTGTGTTCTTCTTCTTCTGATTTTCTTTTTGAATATTTTCTTGACTTCTCTTCATTTTCCGGTCGTCAGATCCATCCGCCACAGAGCCAATGGAGACCGAGGCCGCCGGCGAGGAGGACGCGCGCGGCAATACTGACGACGCCGCTGCCATCGGAGAAGAAGTCGGCGCTGACGATCCCGCCGGCGAAGAGGCCGCCAAAGCTGCCGCCGCAGAAGCCGGGCGAGGTCCGGCGATCGACCGACGGCCCCGAGGTCAGGAGCGCCAGCGCCACGCCAACCGCCGATCCCTCCGCTGCGGCAGCGCCGGGCTCAAGAGCCCCAGCCCGGCGCCTATTTGAAGGCCGGGCGATGGCGTCTTCATCAAGCTCCCATGGGCGCCGAGCCTGTGGCGCCCGGCGAAGGAGAAACTTTTGATGAAGAGCTGCGCGCTCACCGGACTAACGCTGGTCGACGCACCAAACAGCGATAGCAATGAGTCGAGGAGGAGCAGCTGCGAAGGAAGCCGCTGTCGCTCTACCGCGCCTCGACAAGCCAAGCTGGAATCCCGGAAGCGCTTGTCAAGGCGGGAGCAGACATCGAGAAGCGCGGAGGAGCTCCGGGCCTCAACCAAGAAGCTCTGGTTCTGGCAGAGGAGCGGGAGCGACTCGCCGAGGAGCGCAAAGCCTTCCTCCTCGAGAAGGTCGAAGCTGAGGAGCAACAGCGGCTTGCCGCCGAGAAGCTATCTGCGCAGGAAGGCGAGTTGGCGCAGAGGAAGGTTAATCTTGACAGCCATGAGGAGGATCTAGCCACGCGCGAGCAAACATTTGGCGGGGCTCTCAAGGAAGCAAAGTATGCCGCCGCAGCTGCCGAGGCCGCCAAGAAGGAGCTGGAGACGAAGGTGATGCAGCTGGAGGCCAATCTCAAGGAGAGCGGCGAGGAGCTTGCTGCACTTAAGCATGAGCACGAGAAGGACGCCTACACTCTTGGCGAGCTGCAGGGCCATCTCGCCGAGAGGAGCAAGGAGCTCAGCGCCGCCAAGGACTCCAACGCAGATCTTGAGTTGAAGCTGACCACCTTGACTCAGGCGCTGGACGGCGCCAGGGAGCAGGAGGTGGCCTTGAAGGAGAAGATCAAGGCCGACGAGGCGCTGCTGGCGAATGCTGCTGCCGCCCAGAATACCTTTAGGGAGAATGTGGAGCACTGGACCGAGGGTCTCGTGGATGTTGCTGCAGCCATCGGCTGTGGCTGGCGCAGCTGGGATGGAGGATCTTGGATATTCCTCCGATGAGCACCTCCGACCCAGCGCCAAGCTCAGCTTGTTCTTCAAGGCGTGGTGGACGGCCCTCCGGTGACTCCGGGAAGAAATCCCAAAGCAGCTGGCCGAGGAGTCGCGCCAGATCTACGCTGGAGCTCTTCAAAAGGTCTTGATGAAGGTGGCCTTCCGCAACCCAGGCCTCAACCTCACCAACGCCCTCAAGTCCTTGCCGCCGGATGTTGATGTGGAAGCGCTCAAGACCCTTGTCGCACCCATCGTGGACAGGGTGAGCGGGATCAAGAGGGTTGAGGGCGATCGCGTAGATTAGGCCGCCCGCTTTCTCTTTTTCTTGCCGCTGCTGGTCATGTTATAAGAACAATCTATTAGAGCTGCGACAAGCTATCTTGTAATATAACTCTATTTCGGGTAGCAATTGCTATGTTATTTCCTTTACTTGGTTCCTTCCTTTGTATGTTTTTACCCTACGCTTTTAGGGAACTTGTCACAGCACTGTCATGAAGGCCGAAAAGGGACGTCAACAGCTTGGCGGTGCTGCTACCGACAAGAAACCTTGTCGCAACTAGTCGCAGCTCACTTAAGTTGTTGAGCGGACTCGAAACAAAGTAAGGGCGCAACTAGCTACGAGTTGGCGGTGCTGCTACCGACAAGAAACCTTGTCGCAACTAGTTGCAGCTCACTTAATTTGTTGAGCGGACTCGAAACAAAGTAAGGGCTAACTAGCTACGAGTTGGTTCCTCTACGCACAGGTTTTCCATACAAAGTACGGTCGTTCGAGGAAGATAACTTAAAATTTTTAAAACTGATTGCTCAAACTTTAGCAACTTAGCTTTTCTGTCGTTTGCTTCCCGGTAAGGCTAGACTTCCTTGAGCGACGCTTGGTCCACACCACTATATTCTCCTTTCCCACCGGCAAACTTGTGGGCGAGGGAACTTTCCTTTCTTTGAGAAAGAGAAAGAAGAGAAAATAAAGATATGGAGCCTTATGGCTTGTTATTGCTTACCGGGGGTAGGTGCTGCACAAAGTGTCAGATAACGCATGCAAAATAGAAGTAAAAAAGCATGAAATTGACAAGATGTGCGAAGCACATGAGCTTGACCTATGCACGGGTCTCATACCGACTTTGTACAAAGGATTACATGCAACATCGGCAAGACTTGTACAAAAGGTGGTTGCCGAAACAGGTTCCGGCAACCGCGCCTTACGGGTAAAACTTATGAAGATGCTCAATGTTCCAGGAGTTGCTCACCGGAATGGCATCTTTGGTCTCAAGGCGGATGCGCCAGTGCCTAGTGACTCGCTTTCACCCGGTAAGGGCCTTCGTGACTTCAAGCGCCAACTTGTTGGAATTCTTGGCGGATTGAACGCTACCGAAGAACAAGGTCGCCTTCCTCGAGACTTGGCATTAACTTTGCGGCTATGGTAGCGGCGCAAAGCTTGCTGGTATCGAGCAGCTCAGACAAAGAGCCTAAAGACGATCCTCCTCAAGGAACAGCGTCATGTTGTCGCAATCGCTCTTGCTCAAGCTCATCATAAGCGAGCACTCGAGGTGATCCGTATCACGAGTTCCGTGGGGAGAACTGCCTCGCTCCATATACTAGAGCGAAGGTGTCCGCCGGTGGCTCGATTTGGCGTCGTCCCGATCGACCAAAGAACCACCGGCAGCTCCTCAATCCAGTTCTTTCCGCACTTGTGCAGCCTCGTCGAAAGTTCTCGGTCTTGAGCCCGCAAGAAGACATCAAGATTCGCCTCTCCGCTTGACCGTTACTTCTCGGATGAGCAACGAAGCGAAGGCAGACCTTGGTGCCAAGATCTTGGACGTCTTGCATGAAGGTGCGGCTCGTGAATTGCGCGTGCCGTTGTCGGTGATGATCCTGTTAGGGATTCCAAATGGCAAACAATCGACCAAGAACTTGATCGCCGACCGTGCTGACACCTTCCTCACTGCTTCCACTTACGGCCACTTTGCGAACTTGTCGATTGCAACGTACAAGTACTCAAAGCCCCCGACAGCTCGGGGAAAGGGGCCGAGGATGTCGAGCCCCCAGACTGAAAATGGCCAGGATAAAAGGGATCATCTGGAGATCTTGAGCTGGCTGGTGTATCTGCTTGGAATGGAACTGGCACGCTTCACACTTGGTTACTTGTGCAGTTGCATCCTGGAGGGCTGTCGGCCAATAGTAACCTTGCCGGATCGCTGTGCCGGGAAGTGCTCTTGCGCCAATCTGGTGACCACATTTGCCTCCATGTATCTCTGCGATCAGATTTTGTCCGTCTTCCCGGTGAATACACTTCAATTTCACACCGTTGAGTCTTCTTCTGTATAGTGTGTTGTAGACAAACTGGTACATACTTGACTACCGGGCTACTCTTTTCGCTTCTTCTTGCTCTTCGGGAAGTTCTCCTGTCAGAAGGAAACAGACAATCTGTTGTGCCCATGCTGGAGCTTGCGGCTCGACAACAAGGACTAAAGGCACATCTGCTGCTGCGGGAACATCCGCTTCTACGGCGAGAACCTGCGGCTCACCGGAGCTTGACGTTCCCGGCAAGCTTGCCGGAGCAAAACTTGTCGGGAGCGCCCGCTTCAACGAAACAAACCCTAGGGCTTGTCGGAGCAGATCGCTCCTCAAAGACCGCTGGTGTTGATCTTGGGGACCTTCTTGGCAGCTTGGAGGTCATGACATTTGGTGCGGTGGATCTTGCAAGATCTTGTTTGTTGGAGCCGCCCCGCTTGTCGGCGACCGCCATACTGGCAGTTGGTGCCAGCGGCACCCTCCTTGCCGGAGCTACCAGCCTTGGCTTTCTTGGCGCCACCTCCGTTGCCGGACTGCTCAACAACTAGCACATCTTTGCCTTTCTTCTTCCTGTTGTTCCGTTGCCGGTTTTTCTTTGCCGGGGCGGTCTCCTCACTATCAGATCCTCCTGCTTCTAAATTCTCTCCGGGGAGTTTCCTCCCTTCCTCAGCACGTGCACACTTGTCGGCCAGGGCATATAGCTCACTGACGTCTCTGATCTTGCACATCGCCATCTCCCGCATCCTGCGGTTTCGCACGTTCTGATGGAACGCGTTGATTACCGCGGCAGGGTGGACATCCGGGATGATGTGTTGTACACGGCTGAATCTTTGAATATACTTGCGCAGGGGCTCTCCTTCCTTCTGGGCGAGCAGATGAAGGTCGCTTTCTTGGCCATGGGGCTTGTGGCGCCAGAAAGGCACCGACAAACCGATGGCATAGATCTGCCCAAGAGGATATGGAGTTGTCCGGCAAGTGCATGAGCCAGGATCTGATATTGGGCTTGAGCACCAGGGGAAGTAGTTGGCCAGGATCTTGTCGTCTCGCCCCCCGGCAGCTTGCACCGCGATGGTGTAGATGCTGAGGAACTCCGACGGATGCGTCTTGCCGTCGTACTTCTCTGGTACGTCTGGCTTGAAATTCTTCTTGCTGGGCCACTAGACTTGCCGCAGCTCACGAGTGAACGCAGTGCAACTCATCACAGACGGCAAGTCGCCTGGTTCCCCTGGCGCATGCATGTTGACAGAGGGCCCAGCGTGCTGGTCGGATTGACGCCGCGCTTCTCTTCGGCGCTCGATGCGAGTTCGAGCATCTTCTTGCTTTCGTTCGTGAAGAACTTGGCGCTGATCGCGACGAGCTCGTGGATCCGATGATGCGGTGGAGTCGCTGTCGAGGTGGATCCGGCAAGTCGGCGATCTTGGCCTTCGGGGCGGAGAGTGCATGGTGGTTGCACCCCCGCCGGTTTCGCCGCCATCGCTCGTGTTTGGCAGTCCTGCCGCGGCAGCGATGCACTCGGCTGCCGCGAGCGTCGCCGCTGGCAAAGCCAATGAGACTACGAATAGTGGCCCTCCATTCATCGACCTTGTCGGCTGTTGGAGGGTAATCCAGAGCGATTGAGCTCGCCAAAGCTTCGCTGGAGTGGTGGGTGGCAGTGGCGAACGGCGCGAGGAGCGGATATGCTCGGACTTCTAACTATGTTAGAAGGAGCAGTATCCCGCCCAGCGATCGCGTTTCGCCGCGCCAAAGATGTTGGCGTGCATGCTGGTCTTGAGCATCCCGAGATCCACTAGCTCGATCTTGGTCCAACGAGCGTATGGCGTTAGGAATACCATGACGCTTGCCGGTCCGCGCCTCCTGAGACGGGCGCAGTGCATGTACGGACGCCGAGGTCTGTGCAGCCTTGTCCTTGGACTTGGCAGCACCGTGGGCTCCCCCGTCGACGTCTATTCTTCCGCCGGCGTCTACCCCACCACCCGTTTGCTCCGGTGGTGGTGGGTTCGATGCAGATGGAACATCTGCCGCCAAAGCCTTCTTCTTCGGTGGCATGTCGATGAAGATGATGAAGATCTAGCTCGTGTGGACGCGGATCAGGTTCACACAATCTCGACGCCCCCTACCTGGCGCGCCAAAGATGTCGAGGAGGCTGATCTGGCCCACGAACACCTATGGGACTGGCGGACTGAGCCCCTTTTGGTTCGGCGGGGGGTGGAGGTCGCACGAAGAGCAGATCGAGGCGAAGCACACGACCAGTTTACCCAGCTTCGGATCTCTCCGGAGAGATAACGCTCCTACTGCTGCATGTCTAAGTGTATTAAGTTCTTGCTCAGGAGCGCTGAGTGCTACAGTACACACAAGCTGGTAGCGAGACCGAGCGTGAGTGTTCTCTGGCTTCGAACCCTTTTCCCCCTCCTCCCTCCTCCTCTACGTTGCGCATGGGCCTCCTTTTATATGCTAAAGGGGTCTCCGACAGGTGGCAACGTAGACAAGGGTAAAATGGAAAAGGAGTGGTTGGTACAGGTACTTGTACAGTGTATCATACCTAACCCCGACGGCAGGGGACAAAAGCATTAAATGCCCGTCTCACGGTGCCCTAACAAAGGCGTAAAGGGACCGTCTGGGCGCCACCGCTGCCACGATGGCAATCTTGTCGGCGCCGCTTGGCACCAGCTCACGGCCGCAAGACGTTTCTTGCCACGCGCTACCGGAAAGGTCCTGTGGCGACACGTTAGTGGATGTGCCGGAGCGCAGTCTGAGTGGTGGTCTGTCGTGGCAAGCGCCTTTGCCGCGGTTGTTGTCTTGTCGCGTCCGAAGCTTGTCGCTCACGGGCCTTCCCGCAAGCTCCTCTTGTCGGGGCCTTGTCTCCTAGGTGCCTTGGGTGGCCTTCCCGGCAAGCTCCTCTTGCCGGGGCTTTGTCTCCTTGGCTTGAATACTTTGTTCTTGAATGCTCCAAAGGAACCACGGAGGACCTTGGCGGTCACCCGGTAAGCCTTGCCGCGGAGGGCTGCAACTGCCCGTGCACAAGTTCGGGATACTAGGGTACCCCTACTCTAGTACACCGACATACCATAAGCATAATTACTCTCATCATTAATAGTGTGGATAGCACCAATAGTATAGCAATTATCATCATCACAATGAGTAATAGGAGCAACATCATTTGGGAGGGATAACTTTTTTCCTTTGCTTCTCTGTCTTTTCTTTTCCTTCTTCACACCATGTGTGGGTTTGATCCTCTTTTTGGAGCTCCTTATTAATGAGATTGGTTGAATAGAAAGCTCCACCTCGTTACCTGATTCATCATAAGAAAGAATAGGAGGATATTGGGAAATCTCTTCCCTTTCATTAGTATTCTCTTCTATTTTTTTCTTGTCTTTATGTAATTGGCAATAAAAGGATTTTCAATGCAATTCACTGCACAATACATATAAATTTCCTCTAGATCAAAATCGAGAACTTTATCAATGACAAATTCTGGCTTATCCTTAGTTATACGTTTCATTTCTTCATAACCCACAAGAAAACTAAGTTCATTATGATGCGCAAGGGAAATCAAGTCATCACAATTTTTGGACATGATACGATCATGAAACAATTTGTATTGGATATTTAAATGACCACGTTCATTGCAAAGTTCACAAGGATGGCTACGAAAATTTAAATTTTCAGCACAAACATCTAACCTTTCTTGCAACCATTTAGTTTCTAAATACTTATGCCTCTTGCAAAATCTATCTTCCCTATTTTGTGTGTACTTGCAAACTATATGCACTCCACAAAAATTGACATGCTTATAGGAGACATTTTCATCATGAATAGTGCAATCATCATTAGTACTATGGATATTCAAAGAGTTTGTACTAATAACATTGCAATCATGCCCATCATTCAAAGATTTAGTGCCAAACATTTTAATGCATTCTTCTTCTAGCATTTTGGCACAATTATCAGAATCCTTATTTTCACGAAAGAAATCAAAAAGATGAAGCATGTGAGGCAACCTTAATTCCATTTTTTTGTAGTTTTCTTTTATAGACTAAACTTGTGATAAAACAAGAAACAAAAAGATTCGATTGCAAGATCTAAAGATATACCTTCAAGCACTAACCTCCCCGGCAACGGCGCCGGAAATTAGCTTAGTTGACGGGGTGTTAGTGCCGCTTGCCTAGCCTCCCCGGCAACGGCGCCAGAAATTGCTTGTAAAGGGCCGACCCACAGAAAGCCTGTTAACGACCTGTTCGTATATAGCCCATTTATGGCCCGCTAACTCACGACCCGTTACGGCCTATCGGAATTAAGCCTAGTAGCTTCATCTGGGCCATCCAATATGATTCCAGCCCATTGTAACCTCCAGCCCATGTATGGCCCATGATGTCTTTCGGCCCATATGAGGCCATTTGTAACTCTTGGCCCATTTACGGCCCATGGTGAATCTGGCCCACAATGAACAGTGTATCGTTTTATACCCATTAACGGCCCATTATTCCATTGGGCCATTTCCGACCAGTGTTATCTTTTGGCCTTCTCAGGGACCATTTATTCTTGGGCTTATTTCCAGCATTCGGTTACTTACGGCCCGTTACTGGCCTTTTCTGCTTGTGGGCCAAATTCAACCCGTGGTTACAATCAGCACATTTGCGGCCCGTTAACCCGTTGGGCCATTTTCATAGCGTCATCAAATACGGCCGATTAACAACGGCCCGTTATTGTCGGCCCATGAATGGACAATTCCAAATCTAGCCCGTTTACGGCCCATAATGTAGTCTATTATTGGCCCATGTTTGGCCGATCGATCATACGGCCCGTAGAAGGCCCATTGATGCTACAAACTGTAGAAGGCCCATTGTTTCTACGGCCCTTAGAAGGCCCATTGTTTCTACGGCCTATAGGAGGCCCATGGTAACTACAGTAAATATGTAGCCCATGGTTATTGTGGCCTAGTTTAAAAAAATAGGTTATTGCGACCAAACCGTGGAAAAAGAACTGCACTGACTACAAGCAAACAAATAAACAAGACAACAAGGAAATAAATAAGCAAGCAACTTACGCTAGGCTACGACGGCTATTACACATATTACATCCACTGGGCATCAAAGCGCCACCGGTGCAAATATAGGGAACAAAGCAGCATATCATATACACTAGTTGTCAAAGTTGGCAACCAGTGCAAATAAACGCCGTGGCAAAACAAGTCCAGAACTGAAACCACTTCAGAAGAGCTCAAGAAACAATATCCTGGGTAACCATAATGCTGGCAAGATGCTTAGCTGATTAACTTTCTCTTGTTTGGCGCTTAAATCCTCCAGCGCTTGCTGTTGTGCCAGAAAGTATGCATCTGAATTCTGCAGGGACTTCCTCAGTCCTTCAGCTTCCTGTCGCAGCACATCTGATCGATGTATTTCAACTTGAAGTTGAGACTCAAGAAGACAAACTGATTCAACCAATGAGTTCGAAGAGCTTGTGCCAGCAGTAGTGGCCAGTAACTCAAACACTACATCAAGACATGACTTTTGGGTTCTCTCACTGTCGTCAAGATATTTTTTATCAGCTTTCTTAGAGACCAACAGGGATGCCTCACTATCTTGAACCTTATTGATACGTCTCCAACGTATCTATAATTTTTGATTGCTCCATGCTATATTATCTACTGTTTTAGGCAATATTGGGCTTTATTTTCCACATTTATATTATTTTTGGGACTAACCTATTAACCGGAGGCCCAGCCTAGATTTTTTGTTTTATGCCTATTTCAGTGTTTCGAGGAAAAGGAATATCAGACGGAGTCAAAACGGAACGAATCAACTGGAGAAGTTATTTTTGGAAGCAAACCCACCTGATGGACTTGGACCCCACGTCAGAAGATACGGGAGGTGCTCACGAGGGTGGCCCCCCCCTAGGGCGCGCCCCCTGCCTAGTTGGGCCCCCGTAGCTTCACCGACGTACTCCCTGCACCCATATATACCCACGTATCGTAAAACTTCCAGAATAGAGATTAGATCGGGAGTTCCGCCGCCGTAAAACCTCCAGAGCCACCAAAAACCAATCGGGACCCTGTTCCGGCACCCTGCCAAATGGGGGGAACCCTCACCGGTGGCCATCTTCATCATCCCGGCGCTCTCCATGACGAGGAGGGAGTAGTTCACCCTCGGGGCTGAGGGTATGTACCAGTAGCTATGTGTTTGATCTCTCTCTCTCGTGTTCTTGAGGTGATACGATCTTGATGTATCGCAAGCTTTGTTATTATAGTTGGATCTTATGTTTCTTCTCCCCCTCAACTCTCTTGTAATGAATTGAGTTTTCCCCTTTGAGTAATCTTATCGGATTGAGTCTTTATAGATTTGAGAACACTTGATGTATGTCTTGCCGTGCATATCTGTGGTGACAATGGGATATCATGTGATTCACTTGATGTATATTTTGGTGATGAACTTTTGGGTTCTGCCCATGAACCTATGCATAGAGGTTGGCACACGTTTTCGTCGTGATTCTCCAGTAGAAACTTTGGGCCACTCTTTGAGGTTCTATGTGTTGGTTTGAATAGATGAATTGAGATTGTGTGATGCATATCATATAATCATGCCCACGGATACTTGAGGTGACATTGGAGTATCTAGGTGACATTAGGGTTTTGGATGATTTGTATCTTAAGGTGTTATTTGAGTACGAACTCTAGGGTTGTTTGTGACACTTATAGGAATAGCCCAACGGAAAGAATAACTTTGAGGTGGTTTCGTACCCTACCATAATCTCTTCATTTGTTCTCCACTATTAGTGACTTTGGAGTGACTCTTTGTTGCATGTTGAGGGATAGTTATATGATCCAATTATGTTATTATTGTTGAGAGAACTTGCACTAGTGAAAGTATGAACCCTAGGCCTTGTTTCCTATCATTGCAATACCATTTACGCTCACTTTTATCGCTTGTTACCTTGCTGTTTTTATATTTTCAGATTACAAAAACCTATATCTACCATCCATATTGCACTCGTATCACCATCTCTTCGCCGAACTAGTGCACCTATACAATTTACCATTGTATTGGGTGTGTTGGGGACACAAGAGACTCTTTGTTATTTGGTTGCAGGGTTGTTTGAGAGAGACCATCTTCATCCTACACCTCCTACGGATTGATAAACCTTAGATCATCCACTTGAGGGAAATTTGCTACTGTCCTACAAACATGTGCACTTGCAGGCCCAACAACGTCTACAAGAAGAAGGTTGTGTAGTAGACATCACTTATCTGCATTACTTCCTTTACCATTGCATAACGGGGTACTGTTCTCCAATATTTTGTCCGCATTCTAAAAGAGAAACAAGCAGACACATCGTAGGTTTACCATGTTGTATATGAAACTCATTTTGATAAATCAATTCAGTAGTAAAGTGGACAGGATAACAACATGAAACAAACATATATCTATGTACCATGGTCACTTTATGGTCTATATCATTCTAGTTTTTGTTGCCAAATTAAGATAGAGACACAGTTAAAATAATATTTGTTGAAGACAAAGCAGAATAGATAGAATATAAGTGTGGGAAACTATAGAGCAATAACAACACTTGTAATGTGCATGACATGAGAACATAGAGCAAGTTACAACAGCAAACCCGTTAAAGAAACAGGTTTAAAACATACCTATTGCGTCATTGGAGTTTCAATTCCATCCTTCAAATTTGAAAATAGTTGGTATGAGTAAATATAATGATGCAAGAGAAAAGGAGTATGAACCATAGCTACAGAACCTGACCTGAGATTCGGAGTGGGGGTCCTCGTGCTTTGGGCACTGCAGTTCCCTTACTAATTGCTCGTGTCTGAGTGCTTTGTGGTGCAGATGGTGCTGTGTCAACTGGAACTGGGTTACTATCTGCTGGGGTTGGGGTTAGAAGGGGTGTAGCTGGTTCTCTGTCCAACTGGGTAGGGGTACAATATGCGAGAGTCTGGGTTATGTGTGGTGGGGCTGGTTCTTGGGCAAGTACAACTGTGGTTCTATCTGCATCAACTGGAAGCACTATCTTTTCTGAAGACCGTGTTGTTACTCCCTTAGATACTTCCATCACCTTCTCCAATTCAAATGGCTGATAAACAAGAAAAGTTATTAAATGTATATAAATTGTATGATAGACAGGTGCAATGGATAGTGGGGAATAAAAGAGGGCATGAAATAATTCACATTTATGTTGTCTAACCAAACAGGATAGCATGAAACAATTTCACACATATGATGGCTAACTAAACAGGATAGCATGACACAATTTCACATTATGATGGCTAACTAAAATAGATGGAAAGACATAGTTCAAAATATGATGACTATGTAAATAGGATGACATGATATAACTATATAATGTGTTTATTAAATAGGTTGGCATGCCATAATTCACATACATGCCGCCTATGGAAACATGATAGCATGATATAATTCACGGATAGAATGACATAATTCAAAATACGATGACTGTAAACACTAAACAGGATGAGATGATATAACTATATGATGTCTTTATTAAATGGGTTGCCATGCCATAACTCGAGATAGATGTTGTGTATGTAAACACGATGGCATGATATAATTCAAATATATGATGTATCTGAAGCAAGTAAGCAGATGGTAATCGACATATGATGTAAAAACTAAGCAATGCAAGACAACATGCATGACATGGGTAATATAACCCTGCCAAGTTTGAGCATATACCTCAGGGGGGAAATAGGACTACTCATCAGTCTCTGAATCCTCCTCACGAGGAGCTCTTCAGTAACTAGCAAGATGTCTGCTTCAGCAGTAGCATTGTCTGCTCTGAATACCTTGTTTTCACTCCAGATACTTCCATCACCGCTTCAAATGGCTGATGCACAGGAAGAGTAGTTGAATATACAAACGTTGTCGAAAATTGGAACATGTAATACAAAAAAATGATAGCATGATAAAATTCACATACATGATGATTGGCTAAACAGCATGGCATTGCATAATTCACATATATAATGCCTTTGCAACAAGATAGCATTGCATAATTCACATATATAATGTCTTGCAACAAGATGGCAATGCATAATTCACATATATGGTAATTAGACACTAAACAAGTGGCATTCACACAAAGCATGTCTAAACTAATAAAATGACATAGCAATGCAAGACAGCATACGCATGATATGAGCAACATAACCCTGCCAAGTTAGAGCATACACCTCGGGGGGGGGGGGGATAGGATTGGTCATCTGTCCCAGAATCCTCCTCCGAGGAGCTATCCGTAACCAGCGAGATATGCACTTCGTCAGATAGCATAGTCTGCTCTGAAGACCTTTTTTTCACTCCAAAATTTTCCATCACCGTGTCAAATGGCTGATGCACATGAAGAGTAGTTGAATGTACTAATATTGTTGATAAATGTAATACGTAACGAAAAAAGGATGGCCTGATATAATTCACATATAAGATGACTGGCTAAGCAGGATGGCATTGCAAAATTCACATATATGATGCCTGGCTAAACAAGATGGTGTTGCATAATTCACATAAATGATGAATAAACTAAACCGATGACATTCACACAAAGCATGTCTAAACTAAGCAAATGACATATTTGATGTATAAAATAAGCAATGCAAAGCACCGTATGCATGATATAACCAACATCAGCATGCCAAGTTAGAGCGAAGACCTCAGGGGGTAAATAGGAGTGGTCTTCTCCTTCTGAATCCTCCTCAAAACAGATATCTTCCTCTCGATTACAATCCAAAATGGGTGGAGGGGGGCTGCCTTTACGTATACCATGGAGTGGCGTCTGCATGAAATTTTATTGCCACGCAAGGCTCGTCTCTTTTGCTCTACACGTTCAGTTCCATTATGTACAATAACTGACATGCATAGGAATAAAACATAGTGAGATTATGTAAGGAGTGCATGCAGAAATATAGAGTGATGGTAGCAACCTGTGGATAGACCCAAAACCAATGATAGCAGGCAGATAATGGCTTCAGTTAAAAAATACAGATAATGGCTTCTTTACTGTTTGTTTCCCACCCAACATGAAACTCATAGTAGACACCAAAGATTAACCAGATAGTAGATAGATACTATTGATTGCAGCCCCAATATGTACCCCACAACCATTTAAAAACTCAAGTTTTACCATTAGTTTGGAGCTGACTCAGAGTCTAATCGGTGAACATGATGATAAAGTAGCATGTAATATTAAGCGATGCATAACGTAAGCAGACACGAAAGAGTGCGACCTATCTTGCGGACCCGTGTAGTCCTCGAGGTCATGAGCTCGGTTGATGATAGTAATGCAGTTGTCATGGCTGCCAGCGGCGGGGAAGAAGATCTGAGGCGGCGAAAGACAGTCTGGAGGCTGGATCCCTCCTGTGCTGGACCCTTCTATCGTTGGAGCACCTGAGCTGGGGTGGACGACGACGTAGCAGGAGCGGGACAAACCACACAAGGCTTTCTTTGACAAATATCTATAAGAGAAGTAATTCTGTAAGGGCTCGTTTGAATTGGAGGGTTCTAACAATGCAGGGATAGGAAGTACACAGTAATAGGATAGGAATGCACATGCAAAATAGAGAATTTAACAACATAGGATTTCTGCCAATCTGGGTGTTTGGTTCACAAGAATTGGAAGATCATAGGATGCAAAGAAGCATAGTGAGATTAAGTCAAAGCACAAGAAAATGTACAGTTTTAATGATATTATGCTACTATCTCTTAGTCTTGTGCTTCATGAATAGGAATTGAAAAGGAGGACAAGTGGATATTAAAATTCCTACGGCTTTTGTTTCAAGGAGACACTAAAGGAACAAATCCTACAATTTTCCTGTGCTCCATTTCTTTGAACCAAATGCATGAATAGTAGTACCATAGGAAACTTTCCAATTCCTATGTTTTTCCTTCAGTTTTCCTTTCAAGCACTGGCGATTCTAGTAGGCAGGTTTGAGCAAGGAAAAACCTACACTCAAAAAATGTTTTTGTGCTACTTCTACTACTTTGGACCCAGGCCACTCCCCTACTAGCTCAACTCCCAGGCCCATCGACAAATGCACAGCTCAAACACGCAGAGATAAATAATGACGGTGCTCAAGAGAGTCCATCACGGATAGCTAAGTTGCCTGGTATCTCACTGCTTGTCATATAGTAAGAGAAACTAATCATATTTCACGTTACTACATGTGCTCAGTGGACAATATATATAACATGTAGAGTAAAAAAGAGATGCAACAAGTGTACAACCTCTTTGGCGAAGCCATGTCGATCTCAGCGTGATTGGGTTGGTCGGTGAGGATGATCCGGCTGACTTGGCTGTCAGAGGAGGGGAAGAAGATCTTAGGCATCTTGAGATGGAGCCCGGAGTACTGCTCTGCTGTGATGGAGGGTTTCGTTGTTGGAGCAGCTCAGGTGACTTGTACGATGCCGAGGCTGAAGCAGGACAAGAGAGACAATGTTAACCTGAGTGGAGTTCTAATAGCATATACAATAGATGACGTAAAATACATAACCACAAAGTGCTAGATGAAAAATAGATCAGCCGCTCATCTCTGAACTTAACTGTCAAAACTGAATTTAACTGTCGAAACTGAACTTAACTATCGAAACTAAATTTTGTTGTCGAAACTGAATTTTACTATCAAAACTGAATGCACTAGTAGCAGAAAAGTAGCAGCAGCAGCAGCAGTAGCGCGTGCAAGAGCCGGGGCAGCTGGCCGTGTAGCAGCATCAGGTGAGGCTACACGTCAGTCGACTGACTTTTTCATCACTGGTCAGTCGATTTTAGAGCCATTGGATACGAAATCAATGGCCTGTAGTTCATCTTCAACCTCCACCCCTCTGAGCCGCCAGCCACCACCGGCCAAACTGACGCCCCCCGCCGCCCGCGGCTGGTGGTGCGCCACCCAGCCCGCCCCGAAACCACTCCCCACCGCCGTTCCGCCGCCGCCCCGGCCATCCCTCTAGCCCCCCCCCCCCCCCCCGTGCCGAGCTTTTTCTCTGGAGATCCCCCGCCACCGCCCTACCACCACCGACGACCACCGCCCCCACCCTGAACCCTAAGATAAATAGTGGGGTACCTCCCTGGCGAGCCCCCCTCCCCGCTGCGGCTGGTTCTTCCTTAACTCCGGCAAGCCCTCCACCTCCTGAAAATCGACTGACCCAAATGTCGATTCAGTCGACTGAAGTGTAGCTTAATCGAAGCAGCATCGCAAGCAAGAGCAAGAGCGAGAGCAGCAGCGCGAGTAAGAGCAAGAGTAATAGCAAGAGCAGACCAGGCAGGGGACCGAGAGCAAAAGCAGAGTAGCAGTGCTAGTCGGAGCTAAAGCAGAAGCAAGTCCTACTTATGTGGACATCGCCGCCGAGGGAGCGACGCCGTGGAGGAAGTGGCGGCAACGCCGCCGTGGATGGAGCCGCGCCGTGTCGGCTCGGGACCGAGCGCCGGCAGCACCGTGAGATCGAATCAAGAAGAACATGCGGTGATTAGTGTACAACCTCTTTGGTGGCGCCGATTAGGCCTCAGCTTCATCCGAGGAAATGGTGATGATGCTGCTCTTCCAGTGGTGCAGGTGAAGGCGACGGTGTGGGAATGGAGGTGGCGTGAAAGATGAGGGGAACATCGGGGAAGCTCCTTGGAGGTGGTGGACGGGGTGTCTGTACCGGCGGGACGACAAGATCGACGACGGATCCTCCTTTGGTACGGTGCATGAGGGACATCGAGGTGTTGCTGCGGACGATGTCGTCGGGGAAGAGGCTCCGGCTGGGTTGTGGACGGAGGAGGGTGTGGGGCTTCACGGGTTTTCGCGGCCTCGGTGTACGAATGAGTGGGGAACCATGGCTTAGGGACGCGCTTGTCTGAAATGTGGGGTAAGTTACGAAAGTAAGCCCAGCAATTTGAGCTAGGCGCTTCTTTCGGTTCAGGGGTATCACGGGCATTTCGTGTGTCGGGATTTCACAGGAGGTGGGAGTTTTCACACGCGTTGTAATTTTGGAATAGCAAGGCACGGGTGGAGATGGAGGGAGTTTTCGGAGCACAACGAGACAAAGATATATCTTAAATATTACGGGATAACAAGGCGCGGGTTGAAATTTCCAGACAAGCCTAACGTGTACTGTACCAAATCAATTCGCACTTACATCAACGAAAAAAAAAGAAATCAATTCGCACCTAACAAGAGAGTCTAGTCCCGTGTACTATACTGTTGGGGATATTACTACTGGGTGTAAACCGGCCAGGGGAGGCCGCGTTATCCCCATAATGAGTTATTATATTTGAAGCCCATGAAGACAAAGATGATGGCGCTTTATGAAGGCCCAGGGCCCAGAGGCGGATTAAAGCCCGTAGTCATAAACCGACATTGATATGTAAGCTTGTGTTGTAAGGCAGAAATAGAAGAGACCGGGCCGGACACGTTTATGAGTCGGCCTCGGAATCCTGTAAACCGGCACGCGTCAACCCATGTATATAAGGGGACGGCCCGGTGGCAGTTTTGGGACAACAAACAACAACTCGAGAGCCGGGCATAGCGAATTCGCTCCCTGGTCATCGAAACCCTAGCAATTCCACAACAACTGGACTAGGCCTTTACCTTCACCGCAAGGGGCCGAACCAGTATAAACTCTATGCGTCCCTTGTCCGCTTTAACCCCTTTAAGCTAACACGTCGCGATGGCTCCACGACTAAGTCCTTTCTCTAGGACATCTGCCATGACAAAACCACGACAGTTGGCGCCCCACCGAGGGGCCATCGCACGATGGTTTCGAGTTCCTAGAGGGCAGCTTCGAAGGGCTCAAGGGATACGTTGTGGGCTGGATGACCAAGAGTCGTCGCGGCAAGCTCTACATCGACGATGCAGGCTGGGGCCCCGAGGCCGGCTCAATCGAGTACGGGTACCGGGTCCCCTTCGGCGGCATCCACGTTTTCATTGGCAACATCGATGAACCGGGCCCTGAGCCGGACAACTACACCGATATCGTCGAGACGGCTCAACGTGCGAAACCTGCCAGGTTTAGCCTGCCATGAAGCGTGCCTTCGTGGGAGTCATCCATGGAGCGGAGTCTGAGGATAGATTGGCATCTGGTGGTGAGACCGTCGTCTATTCTAACGATGAATCATCGACCGGAGAGACCGAGTCATTGTACCAGTTGCAAGATGGCCGGATTGGGGGCTGTTCCGATGGCGACGGTATTTCGGACCCCTTTGATCCGCCAAACCGGGTTGCGATCTTCATGGCCGGTACGCAACCAGCGCTCCACTCTTCGACTGCAGCGGCGATGATTTTCGGATCGATAGCCTCGGCAATGGCAGGCGAGAGGCCCCGTCACGACCGCCAGCTCGAGTTTTATCTGATTTATTTGACGCTTTGGCAACACTGATGGAGGAAGTTAACCCGGCGAATCAAGATGAGCATAATGAGGAAATCGCAAAGGTGAAAGATCAGATAACTCAGGCCAAGGCCGACCTGGCAGCTGAAGATACCAGGATGGCTGCGGAACGGTCCGCATTGGATGCATAGGCTTACCGGCTTATGTTGGATCAGTGCGCGTCAAATGATGTCATGAGGAGAGGGTACCGGTCTCACCTGCCGCCGGTTTATGAGGCCAGGAACCTCTTTAATACCCCAGGGGCAGGGACCAGTAATCCGCCAGTGGTAAACCGGGCGGAGGCGCCTGGAACGGGGGTACTGGTTCAGCCGCATCCAATAGGTCCGCCTCGTCAGAATAACGTTCCGTCACATCACGTCCCAACACCACCGGGTCACTACTCTAACCCGATGGATAACATTGTCGCTGCCGCTTCACGACTGGTGGCTCTCCTGATCGAAGGCGAGTCCCCAGTAGCGGCCGAGACGCGACGGGCTAGGGAGCTCCTTCAGACAGCTTTGACTCAGCAGCAGGCTTATTCATATAGCCGCGAAAGGATCCATTCTACTCCCTGCCCAAGCTGGATTTACATCAGGCATATGGATGAACTGCCCGTGTCAAGCAGTGCGTGAAACCGTAATCCGCCCCGTGGCCATAACCCGGTGGGTGGCGGAGGTGATGCTCAGGATGTGGTGGATCGGGCTAGGGCATGTCGAGAGGCCGAGGCGCAACACGAAGCTCGCCAACTTACTCCGGTTCGTCCAACCACGTCGGTGGAACCAGGGGTTACTTCCAGCTCTTTGGGGGTCCCGTGTCTCGTCCCAGCGCTGCGCAATGTGCGGCTGCCCAAGGATTTCAAGGGTCCACGTAAGGTGCCGAATTATACTACCGATTTATCCCCCGAGTCATGGGTTGAAAGTTATGAGATGGCAATGGAGATGCTGGATGTGGACGATGCGGCGTGTGCCAAATACTTTACCATGATGTTGGAAGGAACAGCTCGCACATGGTTGAAAAACTTGCCAGCTAATTCCATTGGGTCATGGGCTGAGTTAAGGGCCCGATTTATCCAGAATTTCAAGGATACGTGCAATCAGCCCATGTCAATAGTGGACTTAGTTGCCTGTGTCCAGGAGGAAGGAGAATCAACAACCCATTGGGTGCGCCGGGTTTCGGAAATTTTGCATTCATCAGACCGCATCAACGCTGATACAACAGTTTTAATGTTGGAAGGAAATTGCCGGTTTACACCTCTGAAGTTGAAGCTGGGACGGCTCAAACGTCATTGCAATGACATGGGAACCCTTATGGCTGCTCTGATGAAGTATGCCGACTCTGATAGTACCAAGGACCCCGAGTATGACGATTTCAAGACCGGGAAGGGAAAGAAGAGCGGCAACCCCAAGGGGCAGCAGCAACCCCGGCGGGTCATGGAAACAACGGTAAGCGTAAAGCAGATAACAATTTAGATTTTGTGGCTAATACTAATGCGCAGGACAAAGGCCAGCATCGTAAGGGTAAACCGCCGCCGCGTGGCGGACTGCCAAGTCCCAATCCGGAGCGCCTGTCTTATCTATTAAACCAGCCTTGCCCGAAGCACGGGTCGTGGGATAAACCGGCCACACACCTCTGGAAGGATTGTTATATTATGCAGGAATTCAAAAATTCAGACTTTCGGTATGATCATGGACCGGGCGGCGGTTCAGGCCCTGGATCTCATGGGCCGGGTTACGGTGGAGGCAGTTCCGGTTCAGGTTTTCACGGTAATCGGAGCGGACATGGCAATCAAGGCAATCAGGGCAACCAAGGTGGTTATAATCATCAGGGGAGTTAGCAGCAATAGCAGCAGTCGGGTTACCAGAGCAACCCGAAGCAGTTGAATAGTGGGCGGTACCATGTCTTCACCACCAGCCTCTGTAAGCGCGATCAGAAGCTTCATAAAAGGGCAGTAAACTCCGTTGAACCAGCGGTGCCCCGTTACTTGTGCTGGTCTGAATAGCCCATTGTGTGGAGTCGAGAGGATCATCTGCCTTGGGTTGATAATCCGGGTCATCTGGCATTGGTGGTGGCACCTCAGATTGGAGGTTATAAGTTCACCAAGGTACTCATGGATGGAGGGAGTAGTATCAATATCCTTTATTATGAAACCTTCCGTCGCATGGGGTTAACAGACAAAAATCTTAAACCGTCCAACACGGTCTTCCACGGTGTGGTGCCCGGTAAATCGGCGAATCCAGTTGGTAAGATAGCCCTGGAGGTTGCTTTTGGAGATGAGCATGATTCAAGGTCAGAGACATTGACTTTTGAAGTGGTGAAAATCAAGAGCCCGTATCATGCCCTGTTTGGACGGCCGGCTTATGCTAAGTTCATGGCAAGGCCCTGTTATGTCTATCTGCAGCTCAAGATGCCGGGTCATAAGGGGACCATCACGGTTCATGGATCCGAAAGATCGCTTTGGAATGTGAAGAAGGTGATGCGGCATATGCTGAGTCGGTTTGTGCAACAGAGGAGTTAAAGTTCTACAAGGACAATGTTGATCCAGCGGATATGAATTCTTTGAAAAAGACATCTACAGAGCATGATCCGGCCTTGAAGTTTAAAACGGCTGATGAGACTAAGCCGGTTGATTTTGTTCCAGACGACTCATCCAAGCAGTTTAGCATCAACGCTAACTTGGATCCGAAATAGGAAAGCGTGCTCATCGAGTTCATCCGTGAGAATCGGGACATCTTTGCGTGGAAGCCTTCTGACATGCCAGGTTTACCGAGAGAACTCGCTGAGCACACTCTCAATGTCGATCCCAAGTATAAACCGGTCAAGCAATTTCTTCGCCGGTTCAATGAAGAAAGATGCAAGGCTATTGGTGACGAAGTAGCCAGACTCTTGGCGGCTGGGTTCATCATTGAAGTATTTCATCCTGAATGGTTGGCTAATCGGGTGCTGGTGCTAAAGAAGAATAGCACTTGGCGCATGTGTGTGGACTACACAGATTTGAACAAGGCTTGTTCGGCAGATCCTTTTGCTCTCCCTCGTATTGATCAAATCATTGATGCTACGGCGGGTTGTGAGCGTTTGAGCTTTTTGGATGCATATTATGGTTACCATCAGATCAAAATGGTAGTTAAGGACCAGGAGAAGACAACGTTTATAACTCCTTCTAGAGCCTTCTGCTATGTATCTATGCCTTTTGGGCTCAAGAGTGCCAAGGCGACTTATCATCGCTGTGTGCAGAATTGTCTTCATGGTCAGATCAGCCGCAATGTTCATGCTTATGTGGATGATATTGTGGTAAAATCCAGAAATAAGGAGACATTGGTAGATGACTTGAAGGAGACCTTTAATAACCTACGGGTTTATAAAATGATGCTTAATCCGGCCAAGTGTGTTTTCGGTGTACCGATAGGCAAACTCTTGGGTTTCTGGTGTCTAACAGGGGCATTGAAGCTAATCCGAAGAAAATTAAGGCTATAACTTCTTTGGCTAAACCGAAGTGTATCAATGATGTTCAATGCCTGGCAGGCCGGATTGCCGCCTTGAGCCGGTTTATCAGTCGCCTTGGTGAGAAGGCCATCCCTTTATATCAGATTCTGAAGAAAACGGATGACTTCGTCTGGAGTGACGCCGCCAATGAAGCATTGGAGGACTTAAAGCGGCAGCTGGCTAATCCACCGGTTCTTGCTGCTCCTGTTGATAAAGAGCCATTGTTGATATATGTGGCAGCTAACGCCCTGGCTGTTAGCGTGGCTATTGTGGTGGAGCGCAAGGAGGCCGGAAAGGAGTATCTGGTTCAACGGACAGTTTATTATATTAGTGAGGTACTTATTGAGTCCAAGCAATGGTACCCACATTGGCATAAGCTGGTGTATGGAGTTTTTATGGCAAGCCGGAAGCTTAAGCAATATTTCCAAGGTCATCCCATCACTGTGGTTAGCTCTGCTCCTTTGGGGGGATATAATTCAAAACAGGGAAGCAACTGGCCGGATTGCTAAGTGGGCTATTGATCTTGGGCCTCACGGGTTAAAATATATGCCCCGGACAACAATCAAATCTCAGGCACTTGTGGATTTCATCAATGACTGGACAGAATTATAGGCACCAGAAGAGAAGTCGGATCATACTTATTGGACTATTCATTTTGATGGGTCCAGGAAATTGGAGGGCTGGGCTGGAGTCATATTAACTTCCCCACGAGGTGATAAGTTTTGTTATGTTCTCCGTTTAAAGTTCCCTTGCACTAACAATGCAGCTGAATATGAGGCTTTACTCCATGGTCTTCGGATGGCTAAAGAGATGAATCTAAGCTGAGTTAAGTGCTTCGGTGACTCGGACCTGGTGGCTCAACAAGTGTCTGGTACTTGGGATTCCAAGGACCCACTCATGGCAGCATATGTCGAGAGGTGGATATTGTTGCAGGTAACTTCAAAGGTTATCAGGTCGATCATGTGGACCGGCGGAAGAATGAAGCGGCAGACGCTTTAAGCTACTTGGGTTCCCAACGTAAACCGGTTCCACCCAATATCTTCCTGGATGTGCTGCATAATCCGTCCGTCAAGCTCCCTGGCGAAGAGGATTTGGCTGTACCTGATCCGGAGGCTCAGTTGGTGGCGGCTCTTCATGTTATCCCGGATTGGACGGTTCCATATTTGGCGTATATGAACCGGGGCGAGTTACCAGAGGATGAAACTTCGGCCAGGCAGATAATCCGGTGGTGCAAGTCCATGACTATTATCAATGGAGAGTTACATCATTGCAGTGTGACAGGGGCGTTTCAGCGTTGTGTATCTCCTGAAGAAGGCCGTGAAATTTTGTGTGGATCCACGAAGGAGATTGTGGTCACCACGCCGGTTCAAAATCTCTGGTAGCCAAGGCATTTCGTCACGGTTTCTATTGGCTGACGGCTCATGCTGATGCCGATGACTTGGTCAAAAGGTGTGACGGATGTCAAAAATTCTCATGACGCGCTCATGTACCGGCTCAAGAGTTGAGGATGGTTCCAATCACTTGGCCGTTTGCGACTTGGGGGCTAGATATGGTTGGGCCTTTTAAGAGATCTAAGGATAAGAAGACCCACCTGTTGGTGGAAGTTGACAAGTTCACTAAGTGGGTGGAGGCAGAGCCAGTCAGTAAGTGTGATGTAGCTACGGTGGTTCAATTTATCAAGAAGGTGATTTTCTGGTTTGGCTTTCCACACAACTTTATAACTGATAATGGTACCAATCTGTCCAAGGGTGCTATGAAGGAGTTCTGTCAACGTGAGCACATCCGGCTTGACGTATCATCAATGGCTCACCCCCAGTCTAATGGTCAAGCAGAGAGGGCCAATCAAGAGATCTTGAGAGGGATCAAGCCTCGGCTTATGGTTCCTTTGCAATGGACGCCGGGTTGTTTGGTGGAGGAGTTGCCTTGTGTGTTATGGAGCATCAATACCACGCCCAACAGATCAACGGGTTACACACCTTTTTTCATGGTTTATGGAGTGGACGCGGTTCTCCCTAGTGACATCCGTCATGACTTGCCTCGTGTAGCGGCGTATGTTGAAGCTGACAATGAGAAGGCACGACAGGAAGCACTTGACCTGTTGGATGAGGAGCGTGACATTGTAGCAGCCCGTTCGGCGATATATCAACAAGATCTGCGTCGTTATCACAGCCATCAGGTTGGAAACAGAACTTTTCAAGAAGGTGATCTGGTGGTCCGATTCATCCAGGATAAGACTGATATGCACAAGTTATACCCACCTTGGGAAAGACCCTTTGTGCTCAGCAAGAATCTGCATAACGGGTCATACTACCTAATAGATGTTCGAGAGCACAAGGACTCACGTAAATCGGAGGAGGAGACCCACCGGCCGTGGAATATCGCTCATCTTCGGCCTTACTATACTTGAGCCATAGGCTCTGCTTATGTACATAGTTTTGACAATGTATATATTATGATCAATATAATAAACCAGAGCCTCAGCTAAAGCGGGGTATCTGTTATTTTTCTTACATCATGTGTGGTTACATGGGGGCTTCTATTTCATAAAGCGGCGTCCGGTTTACCCCTTGATTCAGCTTATAAAAGCTTTATAGAAAAATCACTTGGGGGCTTGGTTGTACTTGAACCATAGCTACACCTCTTGATCGGCGCAAGGCCACCAGAAAAAACACTTGGGGGCTTGGTCGTATTTGAACCATAGTCACACCTCTTTATCGGCTCAAAGCCAAATTACTTCGTGGCTAAAGAGAGTGTTGCAAAAGAACAACTCAAACATAGGCACCCACTAAGCACAGCTCAAAATATTGCTTGGGGATTCTTTGCTATCGCAATGAACAAAGAATCTACACTTGTAATAGGCTATCAAGCCACGGCTTGGAAGCCTGGTGTATACACCTAAAACCCCGGGTTAGCCTGCCTTTTCAAGTAAGTCACTCCGTCCAGGTAAACCAGGTATGACCCGCCGAATTATGACAAGTCAATCTCATAAGACCCTGAACTTGACAAAAGTTAAAACGACGATTGGTTAAGGATTAAAGACCATCTTAAAAGGCTTTGTGAAATGGTTTAACTCAGTGGCCTGGCAGCCCATGAAAAGCCTCAAATTTGGGGCCTGGCAGCCCGTGAAAAGCCTCGACTATAAGTTTTTCATATGCTTTTATTTGCCAAGTTTTTTCTCTTTTGATGACATTTATAATGTTTTGATAAACCGGCGTTCATTAACCTGGCTTGACTTTCAACTACAAGTTGTCAGTATATGATCAGTTATAATCCGGGGATTATTAACCCGGTCTGGTTTCGACTATAAGTCGCCAGAATTGAATATGGATAAACCGGTGTTTATCACAACCCGAAATAGTTTTATCATAAACCGGCATAATATGACAGGAGTTATTGTTACTCCAGATTAGGGTTATCACCCTCACTACAACAGTGGGTCAGCCAACATTATGACTCAAGGTCACATGTATCAATTATTTTCATATTTGATTATCTTTTTAAGCCTTGGTTATATACACTGGCTTTGTATCTGGGCATCATGACCCGTCCAGCGGTAAACCGTCAGGACACTTTCAACTTCTTATATGCAGCAGCAGCTACAGATTATGAATAGCATATATCTTAAGCATGGCGAATTAACAAGTATCAGGCAAAATAAATATGCACGAAGGCATAACAGACCAAGTATTTGAACTAGCCTATTACAAGGCATTTCAGTGCCCAAAAGAATAATTTTTTTCAGCAAGTGTTGCGGCTCGCGGAAGGCTAACCCGGTCTCTGGATCATGATTCGTCACCAGGTTGACTTGACGGATGTGGATCATCTTTCACCGGTTCATCATCCTCGTCTCTACCCAGCGGCTGGAAGTCAATAGTTGCCCAGTCGATCCCAGTTAAGGCTTGGAACATAGCTTCATCGCTTGTAAGGGTGGACGGTTCAATGTCAGGGGCATAGGTGTGCTTACGAATTGGCGGGATGAGATTTTGGGCTTCCGGAGTTGGTGCAGCAATCCGTTTGTTGTTGACGTCATAATTCTCCTGATAGTATGAAAGATCAGCTTCTTCAGCTAATTGGCAAGCCAGTGGACATATTTCCCGGTTTATGGCGCGGAGATCCTCATTGCCAAATTCTGACCCGTCTTCTTTTAAGCTTGGGTAGCCTTTAGCCACATCCACCGGATCAAGATCAGGCACCCATGCTTTTGCCCGGGTTAGTACGGTCAGAGCACCAGCCCTTGCAGCAAATATCTTTAGCTCTTCTATCCGGGCAGGCAGCATTGACAGCCTTTCTAAGGTATCCTTGATTAACGTTGGGGGCGGTTTATTTTGAGAAGCGGTGCAGATGATTCGTTGCGCGCTGGTATACAACTGCTCTATAAGAGTATAGGCAGCCTTCAGCTTTTTCTGTACGTCAGAGCCCAGATGACTAATGTGCATCCTTGCGTAAATACAAGTATCAGTAAACCGGCAACATATGGGATGATATGTTGAAAATGTGAAGCAAGGATGTTTACCAAACACAGCAGCCGTCATGGCATGTATCTGCCGCTTTACGCCAGTCAGCTCATCTACTACCGGTTTAAGAGCTGCTTCTGCGTCCTCGGCTCTTTTTTGCAAAGCGGATTTTTCTGTGTCCCAATCCGCCCGCTCCAAGGATGTTTTCTTTCAGATCGGCGGTTTGAGTTTCCTTTTTACTCAGCTCAGCCTATAAGAGACAGACATATCATGAGTTGACGGTACATATTTGAAGTACCAAGCACATAACAAGTCATGCACCTGATACTTGGGTGCTAATGCATATTTGCTTCTTCTCGGAAATTTCTAGAAGTCCCAAGCACAATACAAGTATTACTCTTGGCACTTGGGGGCTAATGTATGTTTTCTCAAAGTAACGTTATAGGAATTCTTCTGAAGTCCCAGTTCATCTTCATAAGTTAAACCGGCCCTTGGGGGCTACACCAGCAAAAGATACAATATTACAATTCTAAAGTACTGGTTCATCTTCAAGAAATAACCCGGTCCCTGGAGGCTAAGCATACAAAGTTAAGATATTACAAAGTCCCGGTTTAGATTAACATCATCAACCAGCCCTTGGGAGCTACTGGAGTTGACATTTGAAATTGGACATAAGAGAAACAGTTGTGTCGTTACCTCATATTGCTCCTTCATCAGATTTACTAAACCGGCTTAATAGTCGCGACTGGTGTACAAACGGTTCAAGAAGCCAGAGTGAATTTCTTGGGCATTGAGATGGGCGTAGCTGGACAAATCGGCGTTCCATTTACCTTTGCCCATAGCAGAAAGCTCATCCTTGGCGCTATGCTTGGATAAAGCGACCAGGTTGCCAGGAGCAGTGTGGCTGACGACAGTAATCATAATATCATCTTCTTTATCATCATCAGCCTTCTCTGGAGTGGACGATTTATCAGCAGCCTTCACTGGACTGGCCGGTTTGTCATCCGTGCGAGCCGGACTAGTCGGTTTGTCAGTGTGACCTGTGGTGTCAACTTCTACTCGTTCAACAACGAAGTCATAATCTTGTGGTGGCGGATCATCAAGTAGAGCGTCAGCATTGGTCTCCAGTTCAATAACCACATTTTAAATCGACGGTTTGTTTAACCGAGCCTTCTTGCTGGGTCTAGGCTTGGCAGTGAGAAGAATAAACATAAAGATCAATACGTCTGGTGAATATAAGTATTAGAACAAATTTAAGGCATAGTTTACCCAGGAACTGTCTTGAGGGCTGGAAGCTGTGTGGCCATTGACTTGCTAGAGGATGAGTGAGGCGTGCCCTGATAATTTGAATCAGACGGATTAAGAGGCTGACGGAAACAACCCGCCTTGGGACAAGAAGTGTCAGGAATGTAAGAGACATCTGATTGACGTTTCCGGACTGGAGTATTTGGTAAACCAGCTGAGGTGACTACATCCCTTTGTCAGGGGTTGTCGGCGAGCTTCGTGTTGCTGCAACTTCAAAAGAAAGTTTTGGTCCAAGTGAGCCAGGGGGTGAGAAAATTTTACTTTCCGGTTTGCTCGATGGATTTTCGGTGTTGGCAGAGGATCACAACCAGAGGAAAGGATAATTACCTCTACATCATCAGCTTGGCTGCCTTCGACATCGTCCTGATAAGGGTCATTGTCAATGAACCAAGAGAGTCAAGTTCTACCTCTGAGTCCGGATTAACCAAATCGGCATCAGCATTTGGCTTGGAAGATGCAGTGGTCCTCTTCTTGGCAGGTTTTTTAACAACCTTGGTCTTCTGGCAAAGTGGCTTTGCCGGTTTATCTTAATGGTTTTGCGGTTTATCCTGTGGTTTTTCTTCGAGAACAGATCGCCATACACGCCAAAGATGGACAAAATTTTGAGAGAATATTTGAAAGAAGCAAGTTAGAACAAAAAGTTATGTGATCCTTACGGTTGGCGGTTTGTTAGAAACACGAAAGGACTTAATCCGGTGCAGCTACGAGACGACCTCCGGTTCATTCAGTATCTTCTTCACAGCCTCAGTAACTTCAGCATCTGTAAGCTGAATATCAATGTGTCGTTGAGGGTCCTTCAAACTCCCGGTGTATTCACACAGTAAACCCAGGCGTTCTCTTAAGGGCAATATGCTCCAAGTTATCCAACAACGAGCAAAGTCAACACCTGTTAAACCGTTCGCCATAAAGGCTCTAAGCTTTGACAGTTGTGGAGCATAGTTGGACCTTTCCTTTGCAGTTAACCTCTGAGGAAAGGGATGTGTATTGCTAAGACGGTGAGGGCGGTAACCCGGCAAAGGGTTTTCATCAGTTGGAGATGTGTCTTTACAGTAAAACCAAGTCTGGTTCCACTCCTTGGGGTGACTGTGAAGCTTGGCGTGAGCGAAGCTGACATCCTCTCTCTTTTGAACCGCCATTCCACCGATTTCAGTATTGGGTCCATCTGTGAACTCTGTGCGACGGTTTAAATGGAAGAAATCCCTAAACAATTCAACTGTGGGCTCCTCTTGAAGATAAGCCTCACAAAAGACTTGGAAATGGCAGATGTTGGACACAGAGTTTGGGCCGATGTCCTGAGGGTGGAGCTGAAATCTGGCAAGCACATCTCGGGAAAACTTTGAACCGGGAGGGCTAAAGCCTCGACCCAGATGGTCAACGAAAACAACTACTTCTCCGTCTTTGGGTTCAAGAGGATTTTCCAGACCGGGGCCCTCCAGTGGATGACCTCTTTCTTGGCTAAAGCGCCAGTTGCGACACATCTGTCTAATTGTTCTTCAGTGACCCGGGAAGGAACCCAGTTGCACTCATAGACTTGTTTGGCCATTGAAATGGAATGCTGAAACATGGTTATTGCCGGTTTAAGGTTTATGATGGACAAATATAAAGCGGTGCAAGACAGAAGTATGTACACATTCTTAAACCGAAATCAGACATGGGAGATGGTACAAAGATAAAACGACTTGGCGGTTCAACAGGGGACTAATGGTACCTACCGGATCATCATTTTTCTATGAGATTAAACCGCCTATTCTTGTATAGAACATACAGATCTAAGATGCCTAAGTGAAGGAAAAACAAGTTTCACGGATTGATATGATAATTTCAGATCTGCAGTATGTTGGTAAATCGAAATATATTCCGACCTAAAGCACAGGCTCTTAAGCAGTTTAACAATTCCAGATGAGTTTTTTCTACACAAGGCAGATGCACTAATGAGGAAAAAGGAGTTTTAACTACAAAGGCACTGGAAAATATCAGATCTAATTTGCCATTTGTACTACTGAAGAGGAACAGGGAAGAACAACTCCAAGAACTTCAAAGAACTCCGACGAGGTCAAACCCTAATGATAAGATCTAGGGTGGAAGGAGAGAAGACTTACCAATGACAAAAGAATAGCGGAGAGGCGCCGCGGCTTTCTGGTACGACCAGGTTGATGCAGCGGACCTTGCTGAGGCAGATGCGAAGATCGATGGCGGCGGCAGGGCTCGAAGGTTCGGCCGGTGCGAGGAAGAAGACGATGCGAAGAGGCACGGGGGGGGGGGGGAATGGAAAGGACCCCCTAATATTATTTATAAAGGCAAAGGGATAAGTGACGGGCGCAAAAATCGAGGGGCCCAAAAGTTGGATATGTGGCGGAGCTGTCGCCTCGGTCGTCGGAGGCTCATTAATGAAGGTGAGCTATATGCAATCTTTAATGACAGATGACGTCATGGCAGTTTATCATGATCCTGGAAGATGACATCATGGCGTTTTACAAGATTTATGCGAAGGTGCTGAAGAAGAAATTTTCTTAAGTATTGAAGATTGACATGAACCAGTTCAAATCAATCTAGGGCCTAATGTTGGGGATATTACTACTGGGTGTAAACCGGCCAGGGGAGGCCGGGTTATCCCCATAATGAGTTATTATATTTGAAACCCATGAAGACAAAGATGATGTCGCTTTATGAAGGCCCAGGGCCCAGAGGCGGATTAAAGCCTGTAGTCATAAACCGACATTGATATGTAAGCTTGTGTTGTAAGGCAGAAATAGTAGAGACCGGGTCGGACACGTTTATGATCCGGCCTCAGAATCCCGTAAACAGGTGGGCGTCGACCCATGTATATAAGGGGACGACCCGGCGGCGGTTTAGGGACAACAAACAACAACTCGAGAGCCGGGCATAGCGAATTCGCTCCCTGTTCATCGAAACCCTAGCAATTCCACAACAAATGGACTAGGACTTTACCTTCACCGCAAGGGGCCGAACCAGTATAAACTCTCTGCTTCCCTTGTCCGCTTTAACCCCTTAAGCTAACCCGCCGCGATGGCTCCACGACTAATTCCTTTCTCTAGGACATCTGTCGTGACAAAACCACGACATATACCAAATAAATTCGCACTACAAATGCCATTCAAAACTTTGAATTCATGTTTTGTTCAATTAAAATATTTCGCTACGTGTATAATGCATGCAACCTGCTACTCAAAAGAATGTTTTAGTTCATTCCAAACATATATACTACCGCTCCAATATGAACTAAATTTGAATTCGTTTCTCTATTTGAATAAGATCTACAATAATGACTGTTGTGAAGTCAAAGCATTTGAATTCGTTTCTCTATTTTAATAAGATCTGCAATCATCATTATTGTTAAGTTAAACCATCATTTGTGTATTATCTTCACAGCACGCCACATGATTACTGTCGAGTTAGATATGAACTATGTGTACTATATGAACTCGAACTCGATTTTTTGAATACACTTTATGTTGATTTCAAATCACAGTAAATTTCAAGCTCTAGCTAGATCTTCATAATCTAAACCATGTCTCACATGTATAATGTGTTTATCTCATAATGTATGGTGCCCCGCCCCCTACGCCTACAAGTATTTAGATGTGAGTTGCAAACACCACACATTACCACAAATTCAAATAAAATGTGAGATTGTTCGATATATAGTATTGTTTAGATTGTTCGATATTTAGTTGTAAGCTGCAAGCATACACATTATCACAAATTCAAATAAAATGTGAGATTGTTCGATGTATAGTATGGTTTAGATTGTTCAACATTTAGCTGTGAGTTACAAACGCCATGCAATCACATTATGGTATAACATGTGCAAAACCACAACACGTGTATCACCGCTATATTCATGCATGCATACGTTTATAACACTATGATCTCCTATTAAAATGTATGAACCCACTTTCATATCGAATTATGATCTTTGTTAGTCTCTTACACCCACACAATCCTCGAACCTTTGTAGCTAGCACTAACTTTCTCTCATGCATGCACACACCCTCCTCGCCATCCCCCTCCCTCAGCATTCTATCCATCGCGCACATTCATTTTTTTTCTTTAGGTCGTTCTCCCACAACTCCTTTCCGACACACAACAATCGATAAACCTCTCCAGCGATGTCTGCCCACAACATACACATGCACCTTCCATCTCCTCCTTTCTGTGTCCATGCCTCGTGTCTCTCGTACGGTCCCACACACGTGTAAACTCTCGCCCCTCTTTTCATTGATCTCACAACCGCACACTCCTAGCTCGGCCTCTTGCACCACCTCCTAGCTCCATTCTCTCTGTCTATCCGTCTCGCTGGGCCTTATTTGCCTCTAACAAATGGATGTACACCGACCGGTCTCCCGCTATACATATAGCTAGCTAGGTCCTTATAACTCGTTTTTCCCACGCGTCGATCGATCTACGTCATTAGTTATGTCTCTCCCTTCCTCCGACAAACAACAATTGATCTACCGATCTAGTTAGGTTTGCTTACCAAGCACATGGTTCCCCTTCATCATCCATGCATGCGTCCTGACAGATCTATCACGCACAGGCACACACAGAAACACATACCCACTCTTATTGATAATATTGCAGTTCTACCCTCAGTTTGTTTAGTAGGCCTCTCCCACCATCTTCGAGGAGGAACTCCATCACCCATTCAACACTCTACCCCTCTCCCTCCCTCTCTCTCCTCTCTCTCTGTCTCTCTCTCTCTATCCCAACCTATTTCCCGTCCTTCCATTATGTATGGATGTCGACCGATCTCCCTCAAGACATAGCTGGGTCTCTCCTTCTCAACACATATACGAATCGTTCTACCTCTCTAGTTAGGCATGTGCCTCCCCCCTCCCCCCCCCCACACCCATACATCGAGCGCTCTAGTCATGTCTCCCTGCCACACACAAACTTGCTCTGTGCCCTCTGACGTTCCGGTAGGTCAGTCGCCCTATATCTTTGACTTGCACACACACAATTTCGATGTCTCTCTTCATCGATCTCGCACCCACCCACTTGATCCTCTCTTTGATTCTATCAATATCTATGACCCCTCCGTCTCTTCTCGTGGATCGCCCCATCTATATATGATATAGATAGGCCTCTATTTCACACACATTGCATGTGTCAAATTTTTGTTTGAGATGTCATCGACACATATTCCCACAAATACATTCACGAAATCACACCCCACGAACAAAAAACAATCACGAACGCACACGCCATCTGTGTTGGTTTGTATCTCTCTCACACACACCCACATAGGTGGGGGACGTGCAGGAAGAGAAGAGGTGCACACACGACGCATGTACTCCCGTCTCTTTCCCAACCACACCCGCGCGGGTACACGGTGGAGCTCATTTCTGTATGAAAAGGCAGCCCACATGGTAATTTGACACGTGTACTAGTTATCCACTTGATGGAGGATCGTCTACCACGGGTGAACAAACAAATTGCAACTTGATGCGTTATGTTAAAAAAGAGGCAAACCATGTGGGGCCTACCTTAAAGGCAATGCTCTGTATGTATTAGAGCAAGTATAATAAGCTTATGTAAGTAGGCTATAAGGATTAAAATATTATCCTTTTGCTGACTTGGAGGGGAGAGAAGAGGAGAGAGAAGAGAAGCTGGCTACAGAATAAGGCTGGTTGTAATGGGGCGTATCATATACTAGTATCATGCATATGATACTAGTGTATGATACTACCTCCCTAATGCATTGTATCATATATTAGTATCATTTAGTACTCTATTTATTGCCATGCATGGCACATAGTAGCATAGCATTTATTATGATACAGTATCATGATATGATACTCAACCCTCTCTTTCGTCATTTAAGTCTATGACACCTCATCAAAATTGCCTAGTTAGCATGCATGATACTAGCTATGATACTACCATTACAACTAGCCTAAGAGCCAGCTGCAGCACGTGCTCCTAGGCACTATGTGAGAGTGGGAGGTGGGCTATATACTAATGAATAAGCTCATCTTTGTATCTTACTATTATACTTGAAGGCTACAAGGTTGGCTATAGATGACATGGCAATGTCATATAGCCATCAACTGGCTGTACTATTAACCATGCTCTTACTTTTGACATGTCCCTCAACTCGCAGAACGAGGAGAAGCTTGCTTAGTATGCCATATCCCCCGCCCACGGATGTGGTGGCTCGCAGGACGAGGTGAAGCTTTCTTACTACGCCTTACGCCCGCTCCCTCGCCCACGTGTGTGGTGGCTCACAGGACGAGGAGAAAATTTTACTACTCCCTCCGTTTACTCCTCGTCCCTACCTTGGTTAGAGAGATTATCATATTTTTTGGAATATATGTCCTTTAGTAGATTTCAATATGAACTACTAGTACATACTCCAAACACTGATGTATATAGACGTATTTTAGAGTGTAGATTCACTCATTTTGCTCCGAATGTAGTCCATATTGAAACAGACGTAATAGTACGCACTCTCCCTCGCCCCTCAACCCTCTACCACGTGGTGGACGTGGAGCAATTCATTCGGTCTCATATAGCCAGAACGATATATACTGCAGTACCATTATTGCTCGACTTCCCGAAGAGGCGAAGAGACAATCGCAAGGTTAATATTTTGGAGATGCCAAGCGCAAGGTTTATAGGAGAACGAGTAGTAGGTGCCGCGTCATTTATAAATAATTTTTTTTCTTCAGTGGCACGTACGCAATATAAATAAGTTCATATGGAGAGAAAAGGAAGCCGCTCCACTATATACATAGCCAGGACGAGCCTACACGGTTGCTTGCTTGGGTTGCTCTCTTCACACTCTCTCGCACAAAACGAATGTGGCCACATCTCTAACATCCCGGTGGATCACGTCCGCCGGGGGAAGGGGTGGATGCTTAGTGTAGATGCGGTCACCATCGCCGACTGAGAAATCCCACTGTCGGCACGTCCCGATCAGGGGTCCCCATCGTTCTCTCTTACAAAGACGGTGAGGTTGCCTTCGTCCCTTGCTCACTGCCGCGGACGTGGGCAGTTTCCGCCTCCCGGCGCCCTCCTCTAGGTTGAGCTACATCCTGACATCCCTCAGGTACAAGTTCCTTTACAGCCGGCTTGCACCACTGCTCCAGCTGCCCACATCACTCCATGTGGATATTTCTCTACTTCTTTGCCCCGCACATACCTCTACTGGCTTCTATGTACTATATTTGTGATGAGCTTATGTCTCGTCAACTAGTCCCAGTAATCTTATTCTAATCACGCTTCTTAAATTTCTTTGCCACAGGGATGCTCATCTCGATTTTGGTGAAACTGCACAAAATGATCCGATGGTCAAAGGGTTGCAAACTTCATTTCTTTCGGAAGATCCAACGTTGCCATCAAATTAAAGCCTGGTTAGGGTTTACGGTTCAAGGGCTAGGGACTACATGGATCATTTTTTTCTTTAGCTGTCTCTGTTCCAAAATAAGTGTCAACTTTAGTAGTAGTACAACTTTGTACTAAAGTTTGCATAAAGTTGAGACACTTATTTTGGAATGGAGGGAGTACATATTGGCTATGATCTGTCAATCATTGAGATGCAATAGCATGCATGTTAGTCTCCTTTGTATTTGATGAAATGTTGCAATGGGCAACCTTGGAGGCAAGATACATGAAATGTGTCGGAAGCTTCATAGCATTGTACAAATTTATCTCGCTGATAAATTACAGTATGTACTATACTAGTACTATGTAAAGAGTTAGGTGTCGCACGGTGTCCAGAAAATATGGTGATTGTGTGAGGTGAGCAATGTAATCACTTAGTCTGCGTGTTTTCATTGCTTTCGCACTCCTCCGCTGTAAGAATGGAGAAAATTGTAATCTAGTAGTACGTCCTTTCGCTGAAAGCGTGGGACATCCAACAGTCCTACCACCTCGGTAATAATGACCAATGAGCCGTCAAATCACATAGACCCAGCAGTAAGTTGGACGGACGAAGCAACCATCACTCTTGAATCCACTTCTCCCTTCAACACAGGCGCCAGTGAGAGGTCGCGTTCGCTCTGCCTGGGCATGAATGCGGCACCTATTCTTTGGAGCGGTGCTGACCGTTTTGGGTGGGAAGCGCGCACGGGAAATGGAGGGGCTTTGGTTGGGCCAGGCTGGTCAGGAGCGGGCGTGGCAGCTGTCCACCTGTCCCGCCCGGACGCCCGGAAACAATAGGATGCACCGACTCTCGCGGCTAAATCGTACACTACACACCATCTCTCTGTAGGAGTAGGTCGATGTGTCGCTCTCTCTAACACACACATGCTATTAAGCACACACACACACGCGCGCGCGCACACGTACACGCACACACACACACACACACACATACAGGTTCATAGAATAGGAATATCGTGTGAGTGCGAAGCCACAGGAAGTGAGATACTAATGGAGTACATACAAGAAGAGAAGAGGTGACGAATATTCCATCAAACCTGGACTGAGGAGTAGTACTCCCTTCGTCTAGGTGTTAATTTATCTTACAAAAA
The DNA here is from genome assembly GCA_021605145.1 of Aegilops bicornis. NCBI lineage: Eukaryota > Viridiplantae > Streptophyta > Magnoliopsida > Poales > Poaceae > Aegilops > Aegilops bicornis. The sequence goes on from CM038670.1 coordinate 348,085,533, forward strand.
TCAGATATTCCCAAAAAATTTAGGCGTCGTCCATTAACTTCGCATCTCAATCCCCTCATGGCCTCGTCAATAGTGAGTGTTGTTACTTAGGGAGCGTTTGGATCCTTAGCAAGAACAGTTTATAGCCTAGTCGGGCAAGGTTAGGCGTTTGGAACTGTTCAAATGTGTTAGCTTTTGTGGGCCAGCTAGCTTGGGTGGGTTAGAAAAACCTTGCTAGCTCAGGAGAGCCAGATCGGCTCGCTTCCGGCGACAAACTTCGCGCACGAAAAAATCGGCGACCCACTCATGACAACGATTTTCACGGTGCAAGGCTGGTAAAAAAAGAACTAAACCGTTTGACCAGGCAAGGTTGGCAAAGCGAAAGCTGGCTAGCTGGGCTAGCAATAGTGGGAATAACTTAGGTAGTAACATAGCACATCCCAAGAAAAAATTGCTTATGTGGCATGGAGTTAATGAGGAAAGAGATGCTTGTGTTAAAGTAATATATTACTGTAACATAACACACCCCGAGGTAAAATGAGTCTATATCTCAATTAATGAAGACTTGCATGTTACCATCCATATGTTACTACCCACTATGAAGGTACTACCTCCGTCCTGGTTTAGTGGTCCCAATTGTATTTCGTGTCAAATTTTGACCATAGATGGAACTAACAAAATGTTCATGCATGTCACAAAAAATTATATCATTGAAAACTATGTTCAAATACGACTCCAACAATATAATTTTTGTTGACATGCATTAACATTTTGTTAGTTAAATCTTTGGTCAAAATTTGGCACAAACTACAAAGGGGACCTATAAACCAGGACGAAGGTAGTAGTAACATAGACTAGTAACATATGCATGTTACTAGTCCAAGTTACTCACCACTATGACCAGCCTAAGCAATGTAACCAAACGCTCCTTACTTTGCCTTGTTATCTCCCCCGGAAACCCAATTCATGGAGCGCAACTACGCATTGATCAGTCAAGAAATCAAAGTCGGCTTGCATGCGAGTTAATACGTGGCCCTGCATGGTAGCTAAAACGACATCTCTTAGTTGTTGGGATTAATTGTTGCGTTTAGAGACAGAAATCAGGGCTTTTATTGGAGGAAGGACCGGTCAAGTTTCTCCTTCTCCTCCCGTCTGCTTGCACCTTGGTCCCGCTGCACCTTCTAACATGACTTATTACACCTAGACGGAGGGAGTATTACGAGAAACGGTGGCACACTGACTTAGGTCGAATACAAGTGCCCAAAATTGTGTGCATGTTATAATAAGGATTCACTTAAAATAGTACGTGAGTGAACAGAGGGATCAATTGGACAGTGTTCACGAGCAGTACCAAGATGTGTGAGGTAAGATACACCGCTGGCACTTTTAATTTTTCTTATTAATTTGTTTGTTTCACCCTCTGTCTGGTGGGACCCAACGTACTACGTGGAAAGAGGTAAGGTGACTAAGGCCGCATTATTTTTGTACTACCAACACTGCTTTAAATCCCAAAAGACCTTACCACCAAAGCCACATCACACGATTATGATTTAGATCCCAATGACTCCCACGCAATAAAAACACGGCATGCTTGTCACACGAATGCATGAATGTATAAAAGGTTATTTTCCTCTCGTTAAACATAATAGGAGGGTGTTGTAGCTGGTTAGCCTGTTAGCTCATCAAACTTGAGGTCTCGGGTTCGATAACTACACTTGAGCATAATTTTGTTTTTGTTCGACTTCTTTCTTCCACCCAAAGACAGGTAGGCCTCGCATGACAGAGAGAAAGTGACCTGGGGCGGTGCCAGGAGGATTCTTTGACTGGTCAGAATGGATGGATACGGAGCTATACGATCTCGTAGTGACGGTATAATCACCTCATCATGTATACGCTGCAGCCTCGGCGCTTGTTTTTCTAGGGTTTGCACTCTTCACACTCTCTCTCCACTATATATATACACGCTGGAGCCCCAGCGCTTGTAGTTTCTCTCTTCACACTCTCACCCTCTCCAGATCTAAACAAGACTTCGTTGGCCTCCTCTCTCCCCTCACTGCTGGTCAAAGAGCCGGCAGGATCCGTCCGCTGGGAAGGGAAGGAGGCTTAACGCTGTCACTATCGGCGAGGGAGGGAATCCACTACCGGCGCACCTGTTCTCTTTCACCCAGCGGCGGCGCGGGAGGGCCTCCGACCCCTTCTTCCTCGCTGCCATACATAGTGTGGGCCGAACGCCCTCCGGTCGCCCACTGAACCACACCCCAAGAACCATAAGTTATAATTTACTTATTCCACATGCATTGCTCTAGCTGTATGTGGGCTTTTTCCACTTCTGCACTCGAATCGAGGTGTTCGATCAAACAGGAAAGTAGTGGGGAAAGTTGTATAGCATGAATCTAGGACGCGGTTCAAAGAGGAAAGGAATGGGGGACAGTAGTGGCGAAAGTTGTACAGCATGAATCTAGGACGTTGTTCAAAAAGCAAAGGAAGGGGGAAAGTAGTGGGGAAAGATGTATATCATGAATCTAGGACGTGGTTCAAAGAGCAAAGGAATGGGGGAAAATAGTGGGGAAAGTTGTATAGCATGAATCTAGGAGGTGGTTTAAAGAGGAAAGGAAGGGGGGAAAGTACTAGTACAGACTGGCTATCCAGCACCTACCTTGGTCGGAAAGGGAAAACAATGGCAAACGCAGTACGCACATCTATAACAAACTGATCTTTTTGTTTTGGGGGACAAGGCTGTAGAGTTTGAGCAGGACTAGATTTGCTGTGCTCACATAGGGAAGGTGTCTAAAGATAACAAACTGGGACCAACACAAATATGCTCCTTGGTTGTTTGTTCTTTGTTGCAACAGACTCTGCATCACCCCTTCATACATCAGTAGATGCACATGGTGCTGGTGCATCCACTGTCCCGTGCAACTCTTTAGCTGTTGTTAATCTAAGGCCCTGTTTGGTTAAAAAGTCCTAGGACTTTTTTTAGTCCCAACTAAAAAGTCCCTAGTCCTTACCTGCTTGGTTCCAGGGACTAAACATGGACTAGAGGATATTAAATGACATGTTAAAATACCATGTTACCCCTAGTAATGAACTAATAGAGATAAGGTGCGATGCGGGGCAGGGGCAACTGTTGGAAAAGGTCCCAAAAAGACTCTCCCTCGGGGTCTTCTTTCTTTAGTCCCAAATGCCCACTTTTAGTCCCTAAAAGTCCCTCCTGTTTGGTTTAGATGGGACTGACATGGACTTTTTTTAGTCCCTACACCAAAAAGTCTCTGTAAGCAAACACCATCTAATAATGCCGCTGGAAAATTGATGCAATGCCGTAGCTAAAAGCAAAGTACATGTTTAATGAATTTTATTGTTAATATAATCTCTCTGTCAATATGAATCAATGCCACCATTTGAGAAATGCTACCGTCTTGCTTTCTTTCCCATTTAGATAAGTCGGATGCTTCTTTTTGTTGGCTTCTATGTCATCCACCGTTATTGACCACTAGTTGTTTCCTTTGCACCTCTGTGTAAACAGGGTTATCTACTTCACCTCGTTGCTATTGTGACCTTTCATTGCACTGCACAAAACACTTTTGTTTTAAGAGTGTTTTGTGTAGTTCAACCAAAATGTCACACCGACAACGTTGCTTGATTGCTTTATCTTAGTGGAACTGCACAAGAGGAGATCTTACTTCCTATCTGTGTTGGCAAATTTGGTTCAGATCTTCTTCTTGTGAGTTGTTTGAATTCAGCGTCATGAGGGGTCAGTACTAGCCTTCTTTCACATGACTGTGCAGTGTTCTTTCATATGTTGTGCTACTTGTACGGTAATGTTGCTTGATTTCAGTGAACTGCACAAATGGAGACAAGACTTCCAATCTGTATGTGCACCATAATATCCCATTGAGGTAAGATAAGGATATTTCACAACTGTTGGCCTGTATTTTGCCACTTTCATCAGAAAATTAATGTTGTTGTTTAGTGCTATACTTGTGCTCCATAATTGACATGCCAAATCTTGCATTGAAGGCGAAGCTTGTCTGTTATTGAACCAAGTGATGAATGGGAAGAACAAGCGGAAGAAAATCAAAAATCAACTCCCAGTGCTGTAATGAAGCACTGGAACTGTGATGACACAACTAATGATATAGTTTTGCATCTTAATTTATTGCTATGGCTAGAACGAGCAATTGTTTTGCCATTGATTTGATGCCACTCTTAATGTAATATGTAATTATCTCTACTTGTGCAAACAGGGATCTTCTTTGAAGATACCATATATTTCAGTGGAACTGCACAAGAAGATGTTGGAAACATTAAACTAATCAAGAAGTATATAGTAAGCATGACAACCACAATAGATAACGACACATGGTTCCGGCGAAGTGCTTGATCTATATGCTCTACACAATAAGCCTCCTAACAAAGGTTGGTACTAGCCCACGGATTTCATCCATATGATTGAGCTTTGTCATCTCTATTGGTGTTGTTCTACTGTTTAGATACTGTCATGGGAAAGTGGTATTGTCCTTGAGAAGTGCTTCATCTGTGCTGTTTTAAATATTTCCTTTCCTTTTTTTCGAGCAAACATGGATTCTAGCATTTAGTTGTCCTCTTGTCTTTACACAACAGGATCATCCTCCTCTGATGAAGAATATGGAGTACGTGAAGTGACTAGTTCCGATTATGCTGGGATGAAGAAGCCCTGTCTATCTTCTCATCAGAAGGAGCAGCTGAAGGATGGTTACATTACTCCCCATAAGACCAAACTAACTTCAGATCAGAAGGACTGACAGATCTCCATTTTTTTGCTGTGATGCGCAAGTACGATGTTGTTCTAGGATTCTTCTAGTGAGTTCCATTTTTTTTAAAGTGTGCTCTACATGGACCATGTAGGTGCTTGTATAAACCGTCAATTCATAGTACAATTTTCTTTATACTAATCACTTTTTTGTATTTGTGCAAACAGGGGTGCTCAGCTTGATTTCAATGGGAACTGCACAAAATGTTCATGAATACATCAAATCATTCATTTCCACCATAAGAAAGGAGGTGCCGATATGTTCAAGGCGTTGAAACATATAAGGGCGAAATCATACAAGCTAAGCGTGAATTTGGTTGATTTTGGTGGAACTGCACAAAAAGAATAGCTGGTTTATTTAGCACGAGGTGCCATGCCAATGTCCGAACTGATGGCAAACCCTGCCCATTCCACAATTGTAGGCATTTGATATTTTGGAATGGGAAAACCTTGTCAAAGTTTGCTCATTGATGTACGCAAAACAACACACGCTTGACATTTTGGAATGGGACAACCTTGTCAAATTTTGCTCATTGATGTTAGCAAGATGACATGCGTTTGATATTTTCGAATGGGACGCCCTTTTCTGTCAGTAGCATCGATCGATTTTTATTTATTCTTTAGTTGTGAAATAAATATTGGCTCTAACACATGAATCGCTGAGATGCATAATCATCAATTGTTTTGAATGTTCTCTATGAATTGCCAGGCATGTGTGTTTGATTGCAATGTACAGGAATGCTAAAAAGCTGTTCAAACTCTTTGTACTCCCTCTATTCCTTTTTACTTCGCACATTGTGAATGTTCATACTTTTTTCTATAAGATTGGTCAAAGTAGAGATACTTTGACTGCAGACAAAAGTTGTATACAGACTAAAAAGGACCGGAGGGAGTACATTTGAAACAGCTGCAAAGAGGTGATCACCCTGGGAATAATGCTAGTACGTATTGTTTTGCATGTTCATCCAATGCCAGTGATACAATAATTCGAACTAATCAAACTAAATTCATTCATACACGGTCGGATTTCATATAAACATGCCGGATTTCATTACATTTCATACATTCTTCAAATAAAAAGGGGTGTGCTGGAGGTATAATTAATTAACCGAAGCTACCCACCTGTGTCCGGCTGAGCCGAACAGAAGCTTCTTCTCCAGCGGACTGAGCTTCAGTGACTTAACTGCAGGTGCAGTTGCATAACTGACATGTGGCCTAGATGCCTGTTGGGCCCAAGTGTTAGTGAGCCAACTGCACCAACAGTTAAGTAGACGAAGCGTCCTTCTCCAACATAGCTCTCCGACTCCACATCGCCGCCAAGAAGTTAATCGGCCGTCAATGGTCAACCTGCCTAGCTTGGTTTCAACCAGAGGGTAGCAGCGGTTGCCTTACTTGGACCCGAGCGACGGCGACCTACCGTGTTCTACTCTTCCTCGTTTTCTGCATGTCGCGGCCTCGTTGGCAGTGGGGCGGGGCCTTGATGGAGCCGGCGATGTCCTGTGTCATGTTGCCGGCGGGGTGGCGCCTCGGCGGAGCGGGGCAAATCCTCCCCCTTGTTGCTGGTAGGGTGGGGCCTCTACTGAGCTAGCGATGTCCTCTGCCTCATTGTTGGTGGGGCGGGGCCTCGGCGGAGTAGGGCCTCCGCCTCGGTGCCGGTGGGGCGGAGCCTCGGCGGAACCGGCGGTGTCCTCTGCCTCGTTGTTGGCCCCGCGGGGCCTCGGTGGAGCAGGGCCTCGTCGATGCCATCGGAGCGGGGACTCGTCTGAGCCGGCATTGTCCTCTGCCTCGTCCTCGGTCTCGCCAAACAGCGCCTCGCCCGCTTCATCGCCCTCTTTGTAGGCGGCCGCAACCTCCGCCACCCGCATGCGGTAACGCCAGCGCTCGAGGCGGCCCTCGCGGGCGGAGCAATACGAGTCGATCAGCGCCTCCTGCTCCGCCCGCTCCGCGGTGATCTGCTCCTCCGTCTGCAGGTGCTCCTGGAGGAGATGGTGGTTGTAGGCGGCGTCGGCCTGCGCGCTCCCGGAACTGTTCCTGACGCTTCTGCCTCACCGTGTCCATGTATTGGGCACGGGCCTCTCCATGGTCATCGTGCAATGCACCGACGAGGATGGCGTGGAGGAGGGGGTTGGCGCGGATCGCCAGTACCATGTTCTCCATTGGGGCGTCGTGCGTCCTCCTGCCGGCTGGCAGCCGACGGTCGGCAGCAATGGCTGCCATCTCCTTGTGGTCCATCGTCTGCTCGTCCCGAAGAGTGCTGGAGCGCGAGGAAGCCATGGTGGGAAGTAGTGGTGTGGACAAGAGAAAGGGAGTGGAGGCAGATGACTGCGGCTATGGCCGGCGCAGCAGCTTATATAGCAATGGTGGGCGACGGAGGGACGGACGTGTGGCACCAGAATAGCCGCCTCGGCAACCGCGTATCATTAATGTGGGCGGCAGACGGACGGACAGACAACACCTGTGTCATTCGAAGGCGGAGGAATCGCCTGCATGGGGAAGCGGGGCGGGCGGTGCTGACCGTTTCGGGCAGAAAGCGCGTGCAGGCGAGGGAGGCAGTCGGGTAGGCCAGGGCAGTCAGACTCGTGCTTGGCAGCGAGTCGGTCCAGCAGCCGGACATGCTGGCTCACCAGCGAGCTCGCCGAGCTGAGCGACGACAATCAGACGATGGACGTAGCTTTCGACCAGGAGCCGGTGCCACTGTCCAAGCCGGTTCATGCCGTGTTCACCATAGACCGTGTGCAGCCGCGCTTTGACGCCCTAATGGCGGAAGAGCTACCAGCACAGGAGGACCTGTGCTGCAACCTCCGTCTCCTCCGAGCATCGGTGAACAAGCGAACGACAATGCCGTCGCGGACACGTGGCCCTATGATCCCGGCTTCCCGAATGAGCAGCCGGCGCTGTATCAGACCATTTGTAGGGCCCGTGAGGCCCTCTCCGTCGTCCTTCGAGTTGTTGCGCTCACCGTGGTGCCGCCGTCTCTCGTTGTCAACATGGTCAACAGATATGAGGAATGAGGAGATGACTTTACTTGGAGAGGATGACAGTGGGGACCCACCAGGCCCATAGCCGCACGTACGCAAGTGCCTCCTTGAAAGTGCAATTTTTTTCCTTCCTCCTGGTTTCCTGACATCACGGGCCCACACCATTGTCAACCTATGTAGTCAATAAATGAGAGAATTGCGCAAGGAGCGGCCAACAGCTAGGACCAAGCAGCTGAGCAGTATTTGTGTTTTTGAGGTGTGAGCACTGTAGAGTTTTTCTTGAGCGATGTTTTCATTGTTGTTCAGAGGAGAGCAGGGTATTAACTAGGCGGGCTGTGGCCCGTCCAGCCCAAGCCAGATATCCAACACAGATATTAATTTTTTTCAAGCTGAAAATGGCTAGCCCAGCTATACTTTTTTTTGAGGAATACCCAGGCAAGTTCAACTTGTTATTCTCCGCCCCGCTGGGCTACCAATCTTTCCTAGGAGGGATGCATTAGGCTTAACAAGAAAATGGGCTTCAAGAAATAATAAATGGGATGTACTTAAAAACTGGGCTGTAACTATAAAAAATGCACCAAACACGTAATTAGTTTATAAAATATTATTTTTGGATTTTGAAATTTTTAACTTCATTAATTGTTGCGCACGCAATGTTTCGTTGGATTTTTACGTAATACAAATTTATATCAAAATTGTATTTAATTTGACTAGAAATTTCAGGATAAAAATATTTTGGATCCCATCAAAATGTGGGAAATTTTATTGAATTCTGTTTTCAACGGTTGGTTGAAATTATTAATCATTGTCCTAGCTAGAAAATGGGTTGTACTTTTAACAAACTGTAAATGGGTTGTAGTAAATTCCATTAGAATTCAAAAATGGGTTGTACATTCTTACAAATCTCAAATGGGCTATAAGTTCTCTGCCACACACTTGTGGGCCTATTAAGTTGACGCCTCCCCTAAAAAAAGTAAGTTGACGCATATGCAAGGCTTTGTCAACTTATAGTCAACACACGGTTCTAGCAGCAGTGGCCGTTGGATGTCCATCCAACAGATGTCGTGCTTCTTCTTCAACCTGGGATATTCTAGCTTCACCCGCCCAAAAAATTATTCCTCCCCCTGACATCTAGGACGCACAGTTTCGGAGGCTGACCTGTGGGCCTACTAAGTTTACGCGTACCAAGGGCTTTGTCAACTTATTCAATATAAACGATTCTAGCTGCAGTGACCTTACGATGTCCATCCAATGACCGTCGTGCTTCTTCAACCTCTGGTCTTCTTGCTCCAGCCGCCCAAAGCAGCGCTGGTCGTGCCGGCTGCTCCTGCCTCCCATGGCCGGCTGTGCTGCCGCGGAGGCCTCACCACCCCCTACTACTCCCACCGCTGGCCAGGCCATCCCTCCACTCATCCACACCCCCTGTTATTCTGCGGCAACGATAGCCTCACGCTGAAGTCGAACCAGTGAACCCTCGTACTCCTCTCTGCGTGGGCATCCATTGCACGTCTTCCCCGGCTCCGCATTGTCCCCTTCCTAGGCCTCGCCATCGTCCACCGCCTTGGTGCTCTTGTCGCGGCGTGGTCAACGTGGTCAAGGAACGACTTCCATCGGAAGAGTATCAGACGTGGAGATCTTGGCAAATTTGGGTCCATGGCCGCAGCAAGGAAGTGCCTTCTTATTACACGGAAAATAATGATTCCTCCACCTGACAGCAGGGACCCACCAGCTACATCTTCGCACGCAAGGAAGTGTGTCCATATTACGGGCCAAAAAAATTATTTGCCCCCTGATTGCTGGGACCCACTAGCTACATCTTCGCACACAAGGAAGTGCCTAACAGTCGGGACCCACCTGGTAGAAGCGTACGTAGCATTGTCATTCTAATCGCGAACGTGTACATACATACGATCGGTCTATCTGCAGGCTGCAGTGATGAACCGTGGCTGTGCACGGAAGGGCACATGCCGTAGTATAGGCGCGCACGTGTCATAGTAGAGGCGCGCACATAGCATGTACACGTACATACAACGCCTAGGGTGCAAGAAAGTAAATACGGCCACGTACGTCATACGGGCGGGGTCTCGAACGCCTACTCGCGCATACGTACGGCCAGGGCTCGTGTACATGGCTGGGTCGGAACTGAGAAACTGCATCGTCGTCGTGTTCATGGGGAGGCAACGGAATGCACCGTGTTCATCAAGAGGCAACGGAATACATCGTGTTCATCAGGAGGCAACCGGCTTGGACGGAATATCCAATGGAAAACGAGGCCTGGCGTACCGCAAAACAGAGGAAACGGCGTTGTGTTCGACCGGCCACGGTCGAAACGGTATCCTTTTCATCGGGAGGGGTCTGGCGTACCACAAAACATAGGAAACGGACTTCTCTTGGACCTCCTATGGTTGAAACGGGGTCCTGTTTATCAGGAGGGGTGTTGCGTACCGCAAAACAGAGGAAACGAACTTGTGTTGGAGCGCTATGGTCGAAACGGGGGTCCTGTTCATCAAGAGGGGTGTGGCGTACCGCAAAATGGGACTCTACGGGATATTGTTCATCTCCACCATCGACCTCCTCCAGCCTCCACAGGCTACTGTTCATCCACCGTTGACCTCCTCCAGCCTTCACCTGCGACTGTTCATCCACGGGCTCCTGTTCATCCAGCCTCCACCGCTCCTCCCAGCTCTCGCTCAACCAGCCCTCTCCACGGGGTCCTGTTCAACCACCCCTCCACGGGCTACTGTTCATCCAGCCCTCCACCGGCTACTATTCAACCAACCCTCCGCGGGGTCGTCCTGTTCATCCAGTCCTCCACGGGGTCCTGTTCATCCAACCCTCCACCGGCTCGATCGATCGAGGTCCTGTTCATCCAGCGGCAACAACCTCTACTACCACGGGGTCCTGTTCATCCAACCCCACACCGGGAACTATTCATCCAACCCCCCCCCCCCCCAACAATGCTCACTATTCATCAAGAGGCCACATCGATCGGCTTCAGTTAGCAGCAATAGCGATGGAATCACTTGGTTTCAGTTAACAACAAGGGATCGATCGGGGTTCAGTGACGTAGCTAGTGCAATCGCTCGGGTTCAGTTAAAGCCCAGCGCCTTGCTCGGGTTCCGTTAGAGCGCAACGCCTCGCACACATGCGCGTACGTGTACGAGAGAAACGTGCATCACTCGGCCCCCGACCACCCACCATAACTGGGAACTCCCCGATATTTTCCTCGCCCTCGCTTTTTTTTCGTCATGGACGGCCCAAAGAATGTCATACAGCTGCATTTCCAGCCCGCCCAGGACGAAAAACCCATTTTTTGTCATGATTTTTTGTCATATAAGTAGGAGCCCACCACATCTATGATGCTACCGGGTTTTGTCACAATTATCGTCATAGAAGTGTCATAAGTATGACAGAAAAAAATTTCGTTCGGCCCAAAATGTGACGGATGTGTCTTTTTTTTGTAGTGTACTCAGCCGTAGGTTCTATCATGTATGCAATGTTGTGTACCAGACCTGATAAGTTTAGTAGGGAGGTACCAATGTAATCCAGGAGTTGATCACTGGACATCGGTCAAGAACATCCTGAAATACCTGAAAAGAACTAAGGATATGTTTCTCGTTTATGGAGGTGAAAAAGAGCTCGTCATAAATGGTTACGTCGATGCAAGCTTTGACAGTGATCCGGATGACTCTAAGTCACAAACCGGATATGTATTTATATTGAAAGGTGGAGCTATTAGTTGTTGTAGTTCCAACAGAGCGTCGTGTCAGGATCTACGTGTGAAGCGGAGTACATAGCTGCTTCGGAAGCAGCAAATGAAGGAGCCTGGATGAAGGAGCTCATATCCGATCTAGGTGTAATACCTAGTGCATCGGGTCCAATGAAAATGTTTTGTGACAATACTGGAGCAATTGCCTTGGCAAAGGAATCCAGATTTCACAAGAAACCAAACACATCAAGAGACGCTTCAATTCCATCCGCGATCAAGTCAAGGAGTGAGACATAGAGATTTTCAAGATACATACGGATCTGAATGTTGCGGACCTATTGACTAAGCCTCTCTCACGAGCAAAATATGATCAGCACCAAGACTGCATGTGTGTTAGAATCATTACTATGTAATCTAGATTATTGACTCTAGTGCAAGTGGGAGACTGAAGGAAATATGCCCTAGAGACAATAATATAGTTGTTATTTGTATTTCCTTATATCATGATAAATATTTACTATTCATGCTAGAATTGTATTAACTGGAAACTTAGTACATGTGTGAATAAATAGAGAAACAGAGTGTCCCTAGTATACCTCTACTAGATTAGCTCGTTAATCAAAGATGGTTAAGTTTCCTGACCATAGACATGTGTTTTCATTTGATGAACGGGATCACATTATTAGAGAATGATGTGATGGACAAGACCCATCCGTTAGCTTAGCATAATGATCGTTTAGTTTTATTGCTATTTCTTTCATCATGACTTATACATGTTCCTCTGACTATGAGCTTATGCCACTCCTGAATATCGGAGGAACACTTTGTGTGCTATCAAACATCACAACGTAACTGGTTGATTATAAAGATGCTCTATAGGTGTCGCCGATGGTGTTTGTTGAGCTGTCATAGATCGAGATTAGGATTTGTCACTTCGTGTATCGGTGAGGTATCTCTGGGCCCTCTCGGTAATGCTCATCACTATAAGCCTTGCAAGCAATGTGACTAATGAGTTAGTTGCAGGATGATACATTACGGAACGAGCAAAGAGACTTGCCTGTAACGAGATTGAACTAGGTATGATGATACCGACGATCGAATCTCGGGCAAGTAACATACCGATGACAAAGGGAACAACGTATGTTGTTATGCGGTTTGACCGATAAAGATCTTCATAGAATATGTAGGAGCCAATATGAGCATCCAGGTTCTACTATTGGTTATTGATCGGAGATGTGTCTCGCTCATGTCTACATAGTTCTCGAACCCGTAGGGTCCGGACGCTTAACGTTCTATGACGATTTGTATTATGAGTTATGTGATTTGATGACCAAAGTTTGTTCAGAATCCCGGATGAGATCACGGACATGATGAGGAGTCTCGAAATGGCAGAGAGGTAAAGATCCATATATTGGAAGGTTATATTCGGACACCGGAATTGTTCCAAAGTGTTTCGGGTATCTTCCGGAGTACCGGGAGGTTACCGGAACCTCCCGGGAGAGTAATGGGCCTTAATGAGCTTTAGAGGAAAGGAGAGAATGGCCTCAAGGGGTGGCCGCGCCCCCCCATGGCTGGTCCGAACTGGACTAGGAGGGGGCGGCGCCCCCCTCTTTCCTTCTCCCCTCTTCCTCCTTTCCTCCTTCTCCTAGTTGGCATAGGAAAGGGGGGGGGGCGAATCCTACTTGGACCGGGAGTCCAAGTAGGACTCTCTGCTTTGGCGCGCCCCCCTTGGGCCGGCCTCCTCTTCCCCCCTCCTTTATATATGTGGGAGGGGGGCACCCCAGAGGCACACCAAGTCTTCTCTTAGCCGTGTGCGGTGCCCCCCTCCGCAGTTACACATCTCGGTTATATCGTCGTAGTGCTTAGGAGAAGCCCTGTGCCGGTAACTTCATCATCGCTATCACCACGCCGTCATGCTGAAGGAACTCTCCCTCGTCCTCAACTGAATCAAGAGCTCGAGGGTCGTCATCGAGCTGAAGGTTTGCTGAACGTGGAGGTGCCGTACGTTCCGTGCTTGGATCGATTGGATCGTGAAGACGTTCGACTACATCAACTACATTACTAAACGCTTCCGCTTTCGGTGGGTACATGGACACACAATCCCCTCTCATTGCTATGCATCACCTAGATAAATCTTGCGTGATCCAAGGATTTTTTTTTTGAAATAGTACGTTCCCCAACAGACGATGATTCCCCCCTCCGGGAGGGAAGTTCCCTCGGCAAAATCACTCCACCGGAGGGCAAAAGTGCTCCTGCTCAAGTTCCGCCTCGAGACGGTGGTGCTCTGTCCCGAAAGTGTTAGGTTCTATGGTAGGGTGCGTTGACTACAAATTAAAATTTTCCTACGCACAGAACAACCAGGAACATGCTACGGGAGATGGATCACAGATAGTTACCACTAGACGCGTCCGTGCAGATCGTCTCCTCCTCGTCTGGTCTCCCTCGAACAGCCGGTCGTCTGATCCCACGTACAAGTTCTTCGGAGCGGCGCAGGTGCACAATCTCTAACGGTATCTGCGTGTGCAGGAGGAACATCATGCGGCGGACTGCTAGGTCCGATCATACAGTCGGCGACGAGTGCAGGTGGCTATTCACAATACATGCAAACCCTAGTGACAATGCCGAAGCGATCAACCAAATGAGTGTGCTGCACCTCCACTTTATATAGGCGTCTGTCGTGGGCTCAACACTTGGGCCTCACACGGACCCTAAAGCCCATAATCTGTTCGGCCGGGATCCGAGTCCGAGTAGGATCACATCTGACTCATGGAGTCCAATCTGGCCTCACAGGTTCCTTCGCTTAAGCGCGCGACCCCTTAGGTTCAAGTTGGCTTGGTCGCAGGTTTTCCCTTGAAGAGGAAAGGGTGATGCAACAAAGTAGCGTAAGTATTTCCCTCAATTTTTGAGAACCAAGGTATCAATCCAGTAGGAGACTACACACAAATCGCCTACTACCTGCACAAACAATCAAGAACCTTGCAACCAATGCGATAAAGGGGTTGTCAATCCCGTCACGGCCACTTGCAAAAGTGAGATCTGATAAAGATAATATGATAAATATTTTTGGTATTTTTGTTGTATAGAATGAAAAGTAAAGATTGCAAAATAAACGGCTATAGAAATTAGCAAGTTAACGATAAACTAATATGATGTAAAATAGACCCGAGGGCCATAGGTTTCACTAGTGGCTTCTCCCAAGATAGCATATATTACGGTGGGTGAACAAAATACTGCCGAGCAATTGATAGAAAAGTGCATAGTTATGAGAATATCTAGGCATGATCATGAACATAGGCATCATGTCCGTGTCAAGTAGACCGAAAAAATTCTGCATCTACTACTATTACTCCACACACCGACCGCTATCCGGCATGCATCTAGAGTATTAAGTTCATAAGAACAGCGTAACGCATTATCAAGATGACATGATGTAGAGGGATAAACTCAAGCAATATGATATAAACCCCATCTTGTTATCCTCAATGGCAACAATACAATACGTGTCGGTTCCCTTTCTGTCACTAGGATCGAGCACCGCAAGAGTGAACCCAAAGCTAAGCACTTCTCCCATTGCAAGAAAGATCAATCTAGTAGGCCAAACTAAACCGAAAATTTGAAGAGACATGCAAAGATATCTAATCATGCATATACGAATTCAGAGAAGAATCAAATATTGTTCATAGATAATCTTGATCATAAACCCACAATTCATCAGATCTCGGCAAACACACCACAAAAAGTATTACATCAAATAGATCTCCAAGAACATCGAGGAGAACTTTTTATTGAGAACCAAAGAGAGAGAAGAAGCCACCTAGCTAATAACTATGGACCCTAAGGTCTGTGGTAAACTACTCACACATCATCGGAGTGGCTATGGTGTTGACGTAGAAGCCCTCCGTGATCGAACCCCCCTCCGGCAGATCGCCAGAAAAGGCCCCAAGATGGGATCTCATGGGTACAGAAGGTTGCGGCGGTGGAAAAGTGGTTTCGTGGCTTCCTTGGATGTTTTCAAGGTATAATAGTATATATAGGCGAAAGAAGTAGGTCGGTGGAGGCACGAGGGGCCCATGAGGGTGGGGGCGCGCCCACCTCCGTGGGCGCGCCCTCCTGCCTCGTGGCCGCCTTGTTGCGTCTCTGACTTCCACTCCAAGTCTCCTGGATTGCGTTTGTTCCAAGAAAGATCCTCGCGAAGGTTTCGTTCCGTTTGGATTCCTTTGATATTCCTTTTGTGCGAAACACTGAAATAGGCAAAAAAAACAGCAATTTGCACTGGGCCTTCGATTAATACGTTAGTCCCAAAAATAATATAAAGGAGTATATTAAAGTCCATTAAACATCCAAAACAGATAATATAATAGCATGGAACAATCAAAAATTATAGATACGTTGGAGACGTATCAAGCATCCCCAAGCTTAATTCCTGCTCGTCCTCGAGTAAGTGAATGATAAAACTAGAATTTTTGACGTGGAATGCTACCTAACATAATTTTCAATGTAATTCTCTTTATTGTGGCATGAATGTTTAGATCCAAAAAATTCTAGACAAAAGTTTAATATTGACATAAAACTAATAATACTTCAACATGCTAACCAAGCAATTATGTCTTATCAAAATAACATAGCCAAAGACAGCTTATCCCTACAAAATCATATAGTTTAGCCATGCTTCATTTTCGTCACGCAAAATGCTCCCATCATGCACAACCCCGATGACAAGCCAAGCAATTGTTTCATACTTAGCCTTTTCAAACTCTTTCAACTTTCACGCAATATATGAGCGCGAGCCATGGACATAGCACTATGGGTGGAATAGAATATGATGATGGAGGTTGTTTGAGAAGACAAAAAAAGAGAAAGTCTCAAATTAACGCGGCTAATCAACGGGCTATGCAGATGCCCATCAATTGATGTCAATGCAAGGAGTAGGGATTGCCATGCAACGGATGCACTAGAGCTATAAATATATGAAAGCTCAACAAAATAAACTAAGTGGGTGTGCATCCAACTCGCTTTCTCACGAAGACCTATGGCATTTTGAGGAAGCCCATCATTGGAATATACAAGCCAAGTTCTATAATGAAAAATTCCCACTAGTATATGAAAGTGACAAAATAAGAGACTCTCTATCATGAAGATCATGGTGCTACTTTGAAGCACAAGTGTGGAAAAAGGATAGTAACATTGCCCCTTCTCTCTTTTTCTCTCATTTTTTATTTTATTTGGGCCTTCTCTTTTTTTATGGCCTCTTTTTTATTTTTTTATTTGGGCTTCTTTGGCCTCTTTTATTTTTTTTATTTTTTGTCCGAAGTCTCATCCCGACTTGTGAGGGAATCATAGTCTATATCATCCTTTCCTCGCATGGGACAATGCTCTAATAATGAAAATCATCACACTTTTATTTACTTACAACTCAAGAATTACAACTCGATACTTAGAACAAAATATGACTATATGTGAATGCCTCCAGCGGTGTACTGGGATGTGCAATGAATCAAGAGTGACATGTATGAGAATTATGAAGGTGGCTTTGCCACAAATACAATGTCAACTACGTGATCATGCAAAGCAATATGACAATGATGGAGCGTGTCATAATAAACGGAACGGTAGAAAGTTGCATGGCAATATATCTCAGAATGGCTATGGAAATGCCATAATAGGTAGGTATGGTGGCTGTTTTGAGGAAGATATAAGGAGGGTTATGTGAGATAGAGCATATCATATCACGGGGTTTGGATGCATCGGCGAAGTTTGCACCAACTCTCGAGGTGAGAAAGGGCAATGCACGGTAACGAAGAGGCTAGCAACGATGGAAGGGCGAGAGTGCGTATAATCCATGGACTCAACATTAGTCATAAAGAACTCACATACTTATTGCAAAAATCTACAAGTCATCAAAACCAAGCACTACGTGCATGCTCCTAGGGGGATATATTGGTAGGAAAAGACCATCGCTCGTCCCCGACCGCCACTCATAAGGAAGCAATCAAAGAACACCTCATGCTTCAAATTTGTCACACAACGTTTACCATACATGCATGCTACGGGACTTGCAAGCTTCAACACAAGTATTTCTCAATTACACAATTACTCAACTAACATGACTCTAATATTACTATATTTATATCTCTAAACAACTATCAAGTATCAAACTTCTCATAGTATTTAATGCACTCTATATGAAAGTTTTTATTATACCCATCTTCGATGCCTATCATATTACGACTAATTTTATAGCCAAAGCAAATTACCATGCTGTTATAAAAGACTCTCAAAATAATATAAGTGAATAATGAGAGATCAATAGTTTCTATAAAATAAAACCACCATCGTGCTCTAAAAAGGTATAAGTGAAGCACTAGAACAAAATTATCTAGCTCAAAAGATATAAGTGAAGCACATAGAGTATTCTCATAAATTCCGATTCATGTGTGTATCTCCAAAAACTGTGTACAACAAGGATGATTATGTTAAAGTAAAAAATCAAAGACTCAAATCATACAAGACACTCCAAGAAAAACACATATCATGTCGTGAATAAAAATATAGCCTCCAGTAAAGTTACCGATAGACGAAGACGAAAGAGGGGATGCCTTCCGGGGAATCCCCAAGCTTAGGCTTTTGGTTGTCCATGAATTTTACCTTGGGGTTCCTTGGGCATCCCCAAGCTTAGGCTCTTGCCACTCCTTATTCCAAAATCCATCAAATCTTTACCCAAAAACTTGAAAACTTTACAACACAAAACTTAAACAGAAAATCTCATGAGCTCCGTTAGTGTAAGAAAACAAAACACCACTTTAAGGTACTGTAATGAACTCATTCTTTATTTATATTGGTGTTAAACCTACTGTATTCCAACTTCTCTATGGTTCATACCCCCCGATACTAGCCATAGATTCATCAAAATAAGCAAACAACACACGAAAAACAGAATCTGTCAAAAACAGAATAGTCTGTAGTAATCTGTAACAAATGTATACTTCTGGAACCCCAAAGATTCTGAAATAAATTGGTGCACGTGAGGAATTTATCTATTAAGCATCTGCAAAAATAATCAACCTAAAAGCACTCTCCAGTAAAAAATGGCAGCTAATCTCGTGAGCGCTAAAGTTTTTGTTTTTTACAGCAAGAACAAAAAGACTTCACCCAAGTTTTCCCAAAGGTTCTACTTGGCACAAACATTAACTAAAACATAAAACCACATCTAAACAAAGGATATATGAATTATTTATTACTAAAGAGGAACAAAAAGCAAGGAACAAAAATAAAATTGGGTTGCCTCCCAACAAGCGCTATCGTTTAACGCCCCTAGCTAGGCATAAGGATTTCAATGATGCTCACACGAAGACAAGAATTGAAGCACAAAGAGAGCATCATATAGCACGTGACAAACACATCTAAGTCTAACATACTTCCTATGCATAGGAATTTTATAAGCAAACAAATTATGCAAGGGGCGAGTAAAAACTAGCATATGCAAGGAAGTGGAAAGAAACAATAGCAATCTCAACATAATGAGAGGTAATTTAGTAACATGAAAATTTCTACAATCATATATTCCTCTCTCATAATAATTCCATGTGGGATCATAAGCAAATTCAAAAAAATAGCTATCACATAAAATATTTTCAACACGATCCACATGCATGCAAAGTTGACGCTCTTCCAAAATAGTGGGATTAACATTAGCTAAATTCATGACCTCTCCAAACCCACTTTTATCAAAAATTTCATAAGATTGAACATTCTCCAAATATGTGGGATCTAAAGTTGACACTATTCCAAAACCAATTTCAATAATATTGCAAACACTACTATCAATCTCATATTCATCATGGGGCTTAAATAATTTTTCAAGATTGTAAGAAGAATTACCCCAATCATGATCATTGCAACAAGTAGTGGACATAGCAAAACTAGCATCCCCAAGCTTAGGGTTTTGCATATCATTAGCACAATTTACATCAATAGAATTTATAATAAAGTCATTGCAATCATGCTTTTTATTCAAAGGTCTATCGTGAATCACTTCAATAATTTCTTCTTTCAACACTTCGTCACAATTTTCAGATTCATGAATTTCAAGCAAAACCTCATAAAGATAATCTAGTGCACTCAACTCACTAGCAATTGGTTCTTCATAACTGGATATCTTAAAGAGATTAGCAAGTGGATGAGGATCCATAAACTTTTAGCAAGCGAAGATGCAAGCAAAAAGAAGGTACATGGTAACATAAGCAAACAAAAGATCGAACGGAAGAAGGGAGAAGAAAAGGCAAAGGTGAAGTGGAGGAGAGGAAAACGAGAGGCAAATGGCAAATAATGTAATCCGAGGGAGAAGAGTTTATGATGGGTACTTGGTATGTCTTGACTTGAGTGTAGATCTCCCCGGCAACGGCGCCAGAAATCCTTCTTGTTACCTCTTCAGCATGCGTTGGTTTCCCCATGAAGAGGAAAGGGTGATGCAGCAAAGTAGTGTTAGTATTTCCCTCAGTTTTTGAGAACCAAGGTATCATTCCAGTGGGAGACTACACACAAATCGCCTAGTACCTGCACAAACAATCAAGAACCTTGCAACCAATGCGATAAAGGGGTTGTCAATCCCTTCACGGCCACATGCAAAAGTGAGATCTATAAAGATAATAAGATAAATATTTTTTGTATTTTTGTTGTATAGATTTAAAAGTAAAGATTGCAAAATAAACGGCGATAGAAATTGGCAAGTTGATGATAAACTAATATGATGTAAAATAGACCCGGGGGCCATAGGTTTCACTAGTGGCTTCTCTCAAGATAGCGTATATTACGGTGGGTGAACAAATTACTGCCGAGCAATTGATAGAAAAGCGCATAGTTATAAGAATATCTAGGCATGATCATGAACATAGGCATCACATCCGTGTCAAGTAGCCGAAACGATTCTGCATCTACTACTATTACTCCACAAATCGACCACTATCCAGCATGCATCTGGAGTATTAAGTTCATAAGAACAGAGTAACGCATTAGGCAAGATGACATGATGTAGAGGGATAAACTCAAGCAATATGATATAAACCCCATATTGTTATCCTGGATGGCAACAATACAATACGTGTCGGTTCCCTTTCTATCACTGGGATCGAGCACCACAAGATTAAACCCAAAGCTAAGAACTTCTCCCATTGCAAGAAAGATCAATCTCGTAGGCAAAACTAAACCGATAATTCGAAGAGACTTGCAAAGATATCAAATCATGCATATAAGAATTCAGAGAAGAATCAAATATTTTTAAAAGATATTCTTGATTATAAATCCACAATTCATCGGATCTCGGCAAACATACCGCAAAAAGTATTACATCGAATAGATCTCCAAGAACATCGATGAGAACTTTGTATTTGTTGGATTTCGGGTTCCGGCAGACCCTTGAGGTTCGAACACTGGGGTGTGCCCGGAGATCTCACCCTCTCCCTACCTGCACCCCGCCGCCTCGCTTGGATCTAAACTACACAAAGAACAACACAAGAGATGCAAGGTTTATACTAGTTCGGGCCACCATTGTGGTGTAATACCCTACTCTAGTTTGTGGTCTGGTGGATTACCTCTTGGGCTGATGGTGATGAACAATACAAGGAAGAACAGCCTCGCGAGGGTCTATTCTTGGCTGGTGCGATGAACTGCTAGGGGGAGTTCAGTCGCTCTCTCTCTCTCTCTCTCTCTCTCTCTCTCTCTCTCTCTACTCAAGGTGCCTCCAGCTACCGATTAGATGCCTCTACTATGGTGGCTAGCTCTACTTATACAGGCAGAGGCCCTGGGCCTCTTCCCAAATATTGAGCGGGAAGGGCGCCAACAATTGGCCATTTTGAAGGGGAACATCTGGTACACTTATCCTGACTAAAGTTGGCCCTCGCCTATGAAAGGCTCTGGTGGTGACCCCGGCTTGGGCTCCACAATGACTTCCTTCCTGCCGTTGGACTGGTCTTGGTCTCGTTGCACCGAAATGGACGTCTTTGCTTGATGCTCTCGCCTGCGCTTGCTCCCTTTGCACCAAAGAGGAAAGGAGGACATCATGGGCTGGCGTCACGGGCGCCTTTGGTCGTCATGGTTATGCGTCATGGGCACCTCGCGAGGTACCCGCCTTGATCTCTCCGCCTCCTCGCGAGCCAGCTGATGAGGCCGTGCTCGAGGAAGCTCCCCCGTCGTCCGCCTCAGGAGGCTTGGCCCCTCGCGAGGGTCTTGAGCTTGTGTTGATGAAGATGGTCCGTGATGGGCCCCTTTGAGCCACGCCGCAGCCGCAGTGTGCAAGTCTGGGTACCCCGTTCCCGGAACGCCGACAAGTAGCCCCGGGCCCAAGGCGCGCCCGGACTTGGCCGAGCAGAGAAGCGAAAGGGCAAGTGCGGCGCCATGGCCCTAACATCATGACCTTGGGTGCCGCGTGGCGGTTGATTGGACGTGGGTGCCTTAGCAACCGCGCGAGTTGATAAAAGAGCGGCGTCGGCCTAGGCTTTGCTTCCCTTGCTTTCTCTGGTTACTGCTCAGATCCCCTTTCTTGCGCCTCTACTTCCTGCCTCCGAAATCTTCAGATCCACTTCGACTGCACGCCCTAGCAAGGCATGGCACCTCGCCAGACCCCGGCCGGAGCTTGGTACTCGCCGAACGTGTCGGAGGCGAGCCTTGCCCGGGTGCGCCCGATGGCGGCGGCGCAGGGCATCGATGAGGCGAAGGTGTTCAAGGCCGGCTCCGCCCTCCCTGAGGGCCAAGGGAACACCTTCTATCCGCTCTTTGTAAGCGCCATTGTTGCCGGTGAGGGAGTCCTGGACTAGGGGGTATCCGGATAGCCGAACTATCATCTTTGGCCGGACTCCAAGACTATGAAGATACAAGATTGAAGACTTCGTCCCTTGTCCGGATGGGACTTTCCTTGGCGTGGAAGGCAAGCTTGGCGTTACGGATATGTAGATCTCCTACCATTGTAACCGACTGTGTAACCCTAACCCTATCTCGGTGTCTATATAAACCGGAGGGTTTTAGTCCGTAGAGATCTAACAACAATCATACCATAGGCTAGCTTCTAGGGTTTAGCCCCTCTCGATCTCGTGGTAGATCTACTCTTGTACTACCCATATCATCAATATTAATCAAGCAGGAGTAGGGTATTACCTCCATCGAGAGGGCCCGAACCTGGGTAAAAACATCGTGTCCCTTGTCTCCTGTTACCATCCGCCTAGACGCACAGTTCGGGACCCCCTACCCGAGATCCGCCGGTTTTGACACCGACATTGGTGCTTTCATTGAGAGTTCCTCCGTGTCGTCACCGATAGGCCCGATGGCTCCTCCGATCATCAACAACGACGCAGTCCAGGGTGAGACTTTTCTCCCCGGACAGATCTTTGTGTTCGGCGGCTTTGCACTATGGGCCAATTCACTTGGCCATCTGGAGCAGATCGAGAGCTACGCCCCTGGCCGTCGGGTCAGATTTGGAAGTTTAAACTACACGGCCGGCATCCGCGGAGACTCGATCTTCGACGGATCCGAGCCGCAGCCAAGCGCGCCGCACTATCTCGATGGGCATGATCTAACTCTGCCGCCGAACAGTGTCCTGGAGGCCGCACTAGTGTCCGCTCCGACCATTGATTCAGAGCCGATCTCGCCAATCGAGGATGGTTGGTTGGACACCACCTCGGGGGCTGAAATCTCTACGGTGATTGAGCCGACCTCCATCCCTGTCCTTTGCGAAGACCTTGACTCCAGGGTGCCGCACTCCTCTCCGGACTCCGAACCCTCCGCGCCTCTGCCAATCGAATCCGATTGGGCGCCGGTCATGGAGTTCACTGCCGCGGACATCTTTCAGACTCGCCCTTCGGCGACATCTTGAAATCACTAAAGTCTCTCTCTTTATCAGGAGAGCCCTGGCCGGACTATGGTCAGGAAGGTTG
This sequence comes from Aegilops bicornis, assembly GCA_021605145.1. NCBI lineage: Eukaryota > Viridiplantae > Streptophyta > Magnoliopsida > Poales > Poaceae > Aegilops > Aegilops bicornis. The sequence continues at coordinate 348,108,909 of CM038670.1, forward strand.
GGATGAGGACGATGAAGAAATTCAACGACCACCCACTTTGTAGCCACTGTCGAAAGCTTACACGACGTGCTCGATTTCGACTCCGAAGACATCGACGGTATGGACGACGATGTAGGAGACAACCATGAACCAGCACCTATAGGATACTGGACAACCAGATCATCTCATGATGTATACATGGTGGATACACCAAAAGGAATTGACGACGAGGAACAACGGGACACTACAAAGGATAAATCCCTCGAAAAGCAGTCAAAACGGCAACGTAAACGCCGCACCAAGTCCCGCCTCGACAAAGACCCGGCCATAGAGCAGGGCGAACCGGTGGACGCATTTAACATTCTATCGAGCAACCGTCCGAACAGGACAACTTGGATAAACAACCCGTCCTCAGCCGAAGATAACAGTCCGGACGATCTCACGCCGGACAAATTGTTGGAGCAGAAGAACCTCCACAAAAGGCTCGCCGCCATCGCTGTAGCCTGAAAAGCAAGCGGAAGCTCAAAACAGCGGAAGATGCTCTCAGAATCAGATGGAGCAAAGTACTCAACATCATGAGACAACTACGGTGACAGTCGCCGAACAAAGAGCTACCCAAAGAGAAAACTACTGCCCGAATTTGATGAGGAGGCCGTAGAGCCCCCACAATCAAAAAGCAAGAAGGCCACCCGGTCGGATGGACGACCCCACGGCAAACAGAGAGCAGCTAGCGGCACCGCACACAAGTCGGTACGCGATCCGCATAAGGATTCACATCAAAAGGATGGCCCAGTTAGGTACATCTATAGGCCGAGAAAGCAAGCTCTTCAAAGCAATGCAACACGCCAAATATCCGAACATCACGGCACACCCAAATATAGGGGTGCCGCACACCCCCTGTGTTTCACCGATGAGGTGTTGGATCACGCAATTCCAGCGGGATTCAAACCCGTAAACATAGAGGCATACGACGGAACAACAGACCCTGGAGTCTGGATTGAGGATTACATCCTCCACATACACATGGCTAGAGGAGATGATCTCCACGCCGTAAAATACTTACCCCTCAAGCTCAAAGGGCCAGCCCGGCATTGGCTCAAAAGCCTCCCTGAAAATACCATTGGAAGTTGGGAAGAGCTCGAGGATGCTTTTCGGGCAAATTTTCAAGGGACTTATGTCCGTCCTCCGGATGCAGACGATTTAAGTCATATAACTCAACAACCCGGAGAGTCAGCCCGCAAATTCTGGAACAGGTTCCTCACCAAAAAGAATCAAATAGTTGACTGTCCGGACGCCGAAGCCTTAGCAGCTTTCAAACACAACATCCGAGACGAATGGCTCGCCAGACACCTCGGCCAGGAGAAGCCAAGAACCATGGTTGCATTAACAAGCCTCATGACCCGCTTTTGCGCGGGAGAGGATAGTTGGCTGGCAAGATATAGTACTAGCGATCCAAGTACATCCAAAGTAAGGGATGGAAATGGAAAACCACGATGCAGCAAGGACCAGCGCCGGATTAAGGGGAATGGTCCAAAGAGCGCGGCAGTCAACGCCAGATTCAAAAGCTCAAGGCAGAACAATAAAAACCTGCCGCTTAAGGACAATAGCGATGAGCTATTCAACTTAAACAAAATCTTGGACAAGATATGCCAAATCCACAGTACTCCCGGGAAGCCTGCAAACCATACCCACAGAGATTGTTGGGTCTTCAAGCAGTCCGGCAGACTCAACGCCAAACACAAGGGGCTCGACACACCAAGTGAGGATGATGACGAGCACCACAAGCAGAGCCCCGGAAAACAAAAGAATTTCCCACAAGAAGTCAAAACAGTAAACTTACTTCAAGTAACAAAAGGGGAAAACAGAGCGGCACCCATTGAATTACGCGCCGCACAATCTACCCTAGCGGAGTACCAACACTGGTTGTCAAAACCAATCACCTTCGACCATCAGGACTACTCCGAAAGTATTCGGAACGCGGGATGGACTGCCTTGATATTGGATCCTATAGTCGACGGATTCCAATTTACACAAGTCCTCATGGACGGCGGCAGTGACATAAACCTGATATATCAGGACACAATCCGCAGGATGGGGATAGACCCAACCAAAATTCGCCATAGCAACACCTCCTTCAAAGGGGTAATGCCAGGCCCATATGCCCATTGTACGGGCTCCCATCGCTAGAAGTTGTGTTCGCTCATCCGACAACTTCCGCCGAAAAGTTAACCTTCCACATCGCCCCATTCGAAAGTAGCTATCAAGCACCATCGGGCGTGAAGCTACCGCTTTTAACGCAATACCGCATTATGCATCTCTTACACTATGCCCGGTCCACGCGGCATCATCTCATTAAAAGGGAGTATTAAGTGTTACCCGAGCACGAAAGAACATGAGACTGCCTTGACAACCTCACACCAATCCGGCTCCACTAATCAAATAGGTCATTCAAACCCCGGACACGGCTAGACGAGTCCGGCGCCTACTAGCGGCATACCCCCATACAAGGGGCTGCACACATGTACAACAAGAGACAATAAAGCTCAATTTTATTCACTTTTTCGAATCGTACTCTGTTTATTTAATATGAAGTACATTTTTCGCATGATCTTTTTTTCTTTTCAACTAAGTGTTGGAAATATGCCCTAGAGGCAATGATAAAAGGATTATTATTATATTTCCTTGTTCGTGATAATTGTCTTTTGTTCATGCTATAATTGTATTATCCGGAAATCGTAATACACGTGTGAATACATAGAACACAATACGTCCCTAGTAAGCCTCTAGTTGACTAGCTCATTGGTCAACAGATAGTCATGGTTTCCGACTATGGACATTAGATGTCGTTGACAACGGGATCACATCATTAGGAGAATGATGTGATGGACAAGACCCAATCCTAAGCATAGCACAGATCGTGTAGTTCGTTTTGCTAGAGCTTTTCCAATGTCAAGTATCTCTTCCTTAGACCATGAGATCGTGTAACTCCCGGATACCGTAGGAGTGCTTTGGGTATACCAAACATCACAACGAATCGGGTGACTATAAAGGTGCACCGCAGGTATCTCCGAAAGTGTCATTGGGTTGACACGGATCGAGATCGATTTGTCACTCCGTGACACGGAGAGGTATCACTGGGCCCACTCGGTAGTGCATCATCATAATGAGCTCAATGTGACCAAGTGTCCGGTCACGGGATCATGCATTACGGTACGAGTAAAGTGACTTGCGGTAACAAGATTGAACGAGGTATTGGGATACCGACGATCGAATCTCGCAAGTAACATACCGTCGACAAAGGGAATAGTATACGGGGTTGCTTGAATCCTCGACATCGTGGGTTCATCCGATGAGATCATCGAGGAGTATGTGGGAGCCAACATGGGTATCCAGATCCCGCTGTTGGTTATTGACCGAGAGTTGTCTCGGTCATGTTCAGATGTCTCCGAACCCGTAGGGTCTACACACTTAAGGTTCGGTGACGTTAGGGTTATTAGGAAGAATTGTATGTAATTACTGAATGTTGTTCGGAGTCCCGGATGAGATCTCGGATGTCACGAGGAGTTCCAGAATGGTCCGGAGGTGAAGATTTATATATGGGAAGTTGTCATACGGACACCGGAAAGTTTCGGGGGCATATCGGTATTGTACCGGGGCCACCGGAGAGGTTCCGGGGGTCCACCGGGAGGGGCCACCTCTCTCGGAGGGCCTCATGGGCCACAAGGGGCAGGGAACCAGCCCCTGGAGGGCTGGGCGCCCCCCCCTTGGGCCCATGCGCCTAGGGTTGGGGGGGAACCCTAGTGGGGAGGGCTGAACACCTGATCCAAGGCGCAGCCCCTCCCCTCCCCAACACCTCTCCTCCTCCGTTGAGTGCTTGGCGAAGCCCTGTCGGAGTACTACCTCTCCACCATCACCACGCCGTCGTGCTGCTGCTGGAGCCTTCTTCATCAACCTCTCCTTCCCCCTTGCTGGATCAATAAGGGGGAGACGTCGTCCGTTCCGTACGTGTGTTGAACGCGGAAGTGTTGTCCGTTCGACACTTGGTCATCGGTGATTCGAATCACGGCGAGTACGACTCCATCATCACCGTTCCCTTGAACGCTTCCGCACGCGATCTACAAGTGGTATGTAGATGCAATCTCTCTCCCATGACTCGTTGCTTAGATGAACTCATAGATGTATCTTGGTGAAACCGTAGGAAAAATTTTAATTTTCTGCAACGTTCCCCAACAGTGGCATCATGAGCTAGGTTTATGCGTAGTTCTCTATTGCACGAGTAGAACACAATTTTGTTGTGAGCGTAGATCTTGTCAACTTGTTTGCCGCTACTAGTCTTTTCTTTCTTCAGTGGTATTGTGGGATGAAGCGGCCCGGACCGACCTTACACGTACGCTTACGTGAGACAGGTTCCGCCGACTGACATGCACTAGTTGCATAAGGTGGCTAGCGGGTGTCTGTCTCTCCTACTTTAGTTGGAGCAGATTAGATGAAAAGGGTCCTTATGAAGGGTAAATAGAAGTTGACAAAATCACGTTGTGGTTATTCGTAGGTAAGAAAACGTTCTTGCTAGAACCCAATTGCAGCCACGTAAAAGATGCAACAAAAATTAGAGGACGTCTAACTTGTTTTTGCAGCAATTCTCATGTGATGTGATATGGCCAGAAGTTGTGATGAATGATGAATGATATGTTGTGATGTATGAGATCATGTTCTTGTAATAGGAATCACGACTTGCATGTCGATGAGTATGACAACCGGCAGGAGCCATAGGAGTTGTCTTTATTTTTTGTATGACCTGCGTGTCATTGAAGAACGCCATGTAAATTACTTTACTTTATTGCTAAACGCATTAGCCATAGAAGTGGAAGTAGTCGTTGGCATGACAACTTCATGAAGACACGATGATGGAGATCATGGTGTCATGCCGGTGACGAAGATGATGATGGAGATCAAAGGAGCTATATGATATTGGCCATATCATGTCACTACTTTATATAATTGCATGTGATGTTTATTATGTTTATGCATCTTGTTTACTTAGAACGACGGTAGTAAATAAGATGATCCCTTAGAATAATTTCAAGAAAGTGTTCCCCCTAACTATGCACCATTGCTAAAGTTCGTCGTTTCGAAGCACCACGTGATGATCGGGTGTGATAGATCCTTACGTTCACATACAACGGGTGTAAGACAGTTTTACACATGCAAAACACTTAGGGTTAACTTGACGAGCCTAGCATGTACAGACATGGCCTCGGAACACAGGAGACCGAAAGGTCGAACGTGAGTCGTATGGAAGATATGATCAACATGGAGATGTTCACCGACGATGACTAGTCCGTCTCACGTGATGATCGAACACGGCCTAGTCGACTCGGATCATGTAACACTTAGATGACTAGAGGGATGTCAAATCTGAGTGGGAGTTCATTAAATAATTTGATTAGATGAACTTAATTATCATGAACATTAGTCTAAAATCTTTGCAAAATGTCTTGTAGATCAAATGGCCAACGCTCATGTCACCATGAACTTCAACGTGTTCCTAGAGAAAACCAAGTTGAAAGATGATGGCAGCAACTATTCGGATCGGGTCCTAACCCGAGGATCATCCTCATAGCAGCCAAGAAACAATATGTCCTAGAAGCACCGCTTAGGTGAAGCACCCATCCTGCAGAACCAAGACATTATGAATGCTTGGCAGTCTCGTGCTGATGATTACTCCCTCGTTAAGTGCGGCTTGCTTTACAGCTTAGAACCGGGGCTCCAAAAGCGTTTTGACCAACACGGAGCATATGAGATGTTCGAGGAGCTGAAAATGGTTTTCCAAGCTCATGCCCGGGTCGAGAGATATGAAGTCTCCGACAAGTTCTATAGTTGTAAGATTGAGGAAAACAATTACAAGGAGCACATACTCAAAATGTCTGGGTTACACAACCGCCTGTCCCAGCTGGACATTAACCTCCCGGACGAGGCGGTCATTGACAGAATCCTTCAGTCGCTCCCACCAAGCTACAAGAGCTTTGTGATGAACTACAATATGCAGGGGATGGTGAAGACCATTCCTGAAGTATTCTGAATGATGAAGTCAGCAGAGGTTGAAATCAAGAAAGAACATCAAGTGTTGATGGTCAATAAAACCACTAAGTTCAAAAAGGGCAAGGGTAAGAAGAACTTCAAGAAGGACGGCAAAGATGTTGCTGCGCCCGGTAAGCAAGTTGCCGGGAAGAAGTCAAAGAATGGACCCAAGCCTGAGACCGAGTGCTTTTATTGCAAAGGGAAGGGCCACTGGAAGCGGAACTGCCCCAAATACTTAGCGGACAAGAAGGCCAGCAACACTAAAGGTATATTTGATATACATGTAATTGATGTGTACCTTACCAGTACTCGTAGTAACTCCTGGGTATTTGATACTTGTGCCATTGCTCATATTTGTAACTAACAGCAGGAGCTGCAGAATAAATGGAGACTGGTGAAGGACGAGGTGACGATGCGCGTTGGGAATGGTTCTAAGGTTGATGTGATCGCCGTCGGCATGCTACCTCTACATTTACCTACGGGATTAGTTTTAAACCTCAATAATTGTTATTTAGTGCCAAGTTTGAGCATGAACATTGTATCAGGATCTCGTTTAATGCGAGATGGCTACTCATTTAAATCCGAGAATAATGGTTGTTCTATTTATATGAGAGATATGTTTTATGGTCATGCTCCGATGGTCAATGGTTTGTTCTTAATGAATCTCGAACGTAATATTACACATATTCATAGTGTGAATACCAAAAGATGTAAATTTGATAATGATAGTCCCACATACTTGTGGTAATCGCCGCCTTTGGTCACATTGGTGTCAAGCGCATGAAGAAGCTCCATTCGATGGACTTTTAGAGTCTCTCGATTATGAATCATTTGACACATGCGAACCATGCCTCATGGGAAAAATGACCAAGACTCCGTTCTCCGGAACAATGGAGCGAGCAACCAACTTATTGGAAATCATACATACCGATGTGTGCGGTCCAATGAGCGTTGAGGCTCGTGGAGGATATCGTTATGTTCTCACTCTCACAGATGACTTAAGTAGATATGGGTATGTCTACTTGATGAAACACAAGTCTGAGACCTTTGAAAAGTTCAAGGAATTTCAGAATGAGGTGGAGAATCAACATGACCGAAAAATAAAATTCTTACGATCGATCGTGGAGGAGAATATTTAAGTCACTTAATTTGGTACACACTTAAGGAAATGTGGAATCGTTTCACAACTCACGCCACCGAACACCTCAACAGTAATAAAGGTGTCCGAACGTCAGAATCGCACTCTATTGGATATGGTGTGATCTATGATGTCTCTTACCGATTTACCGCTATCATTTTGGGGATACGCTCTAGATACAGCTATATTCACTTTAAATAGGGCACCGCCTAAATCCGCTGAGACGATTAATCGTATGAATTATGGTTTGGGAAGGAACCTAAGCTATCGCTTTCTAAAAGTTTGGGGATGCGATGCTTATGTCAAGAAACTTCAACCTGAAAAGCTCGAATCCAAGTCGAAAAATGCGTCTTCATAGGATACCCTAAGGAAACCATTGGGTATACCTTCTACCTTAGATCCGAAGGCAAGATCTTTGCTGCCAAGAATGGATCCTTTCTCGAAAAGAGTTTCTCTCGAAGGAGTAAGTGGGAGGAAAGTAGAACTCGATGAAGTACTACCTCTTGAACCGAAAAGTAGTGCAGCTCAAGAAATGTTCCTGTGGTGCCTACACCTACCGGAGAGGAAATTAATGATGATGATCAAGGTACTTCAATCAAGTTGCTACCGAGCTTCAGAGGTCCACAAGGACACGCTCCACACCAGAGTGGTATGGCAACCCTGTCCCCGGAAATCATGTTGTTAGACAACGGTGAACCTTGAACTATGAAGAAGCGATGGCGGGCCCGGATTCCAACAAATGGCTTGAAGCCATGCAATCCGAGATAGGATCCATGTATGAAAACAAAGTATGGACTTTGACAGACTTGCCCGATGATCGGCGAGCGATAGAAAGCAAATGGATCTTTAAGAAGAAGACGGACGCGGATGGTAATGGTACCATCTATAAAGCTCGACTTGTCGCTAAAGGTTATCGGCAAGTTCAAGGGGTTGACTACGATGAGACTTTCTTTCCCGTAGCGAAGCTGAAGTCCGTCCGAATCATGTTAGCAATTGCCGCATACTATGATTATGAGATATGGCAAATGGACGTCAAAACGGCATTACTTAACGGCTATCTTAAGGAAGAACTGTATATGATGCATCCGGAAGGTTTTGTCGACCCTAAGAATGCTAACAAGGTGTGCAAGCTCCAGCGATCCATTTATGGGCTGGTGCAAGCATCTCGGAGTTGGAACATTCGCTTTGATGAGATGATCAAAGCCTTTGGGTTTATGCAGACTAATGGAGAAGCATGCGTGTACAAGAAAGTGAGTGGGAGCGCAGTAGCATTTCTCATATTATATGTAGATGACATACTTTTGATGGGAAATGATATAGAACTCTTGGACAACATTAAGGCCTACTTGAATAAAAGTTTTTCAATGAAGGACCTTGGAGAAGCTGCTTACATATTAGGCATCAAGATCTATAGGGATAGATCGAGACGCCTCATAGATCTTTCACAAAGCACATACTTTGATAAGATTTTGAAGAAGTTCAAAATGGATCTGACCAAGAAAGGGTTCTTGCCTGTATTACAAGGTGTGAAATTGAGCTCGGCTCAATGTCCGACCATGGCAAAAGATAAAGAAGAGATGAGTGTCATCCCCTATGCCTCAGCCATAGGATCTATTATGTATGCCATGTTGTGTACTGCATCGATGTAAACCTTGCCGTAAGTTTGGTAGGTAGGTACCAAAGTAATCCCGGCAAGGAACACTGGACAGCGGTCAAGAATATCCTGAAGTACCTGAAAAGGACGAAGGACATGTTTCTCGTTTATGGAAGTGACGAAGAGCTCATCATAAAGGGTTACGTTGACGCTAGCTTCGACACAGATCTGGATGACTCTAAGTCACAAACCGGATACGTGTATATGTTGAATGGTGGAGCAGTAAGCTGGTGCAGCTGCAAGCAGAGCGTCGTGGAGGGATCTACATGTGAAGCGGAGTACATGGCAGCCTCGGAGGCAGCGCATGAAGCAATTTGGGTGAAGGAGTTCATCACCGACCTAGGAGTCATACCCAATGCGTCGGGGCCGATCAAACTCTTCTGTGACAACACTGGAGCTATTGATCTTGCCAAGGAGCCCAGGTTTCACAAGAAGACCAGGCACATCAAGCGTCGTTTCAACTCCATCCGTGAAAATGTTCAAGATGGAGACATAGAAATTTGCAAACTGCATATGTATCTGAATGTCGCAGATCCATTGACTAAAACTCTTCCGCGAGCAAAACATGATCAACACCAGAACTCTATGGGTGTTCGATTCATCACAATGTAACTAGATTATTGACTCTAGTGCAAGTGGGAGACTGTTGGAAATATGCCCTAGAGGCAATGATAAAAGGATTATTAATATATTTCCTTGTTCGTGATAATTGTCTTTTGTTCATGCTATAATTGTATTATCCGGAAATCGTAATACACGTGTGAATACATAGAACACAATACGTCCCTAGTAATCCTCTAGTTGACTAGCTCATTGGTCAACAGATAGTCATGGTTTCCTGACTATGGACATTAGATGTCGTTGACAACGGGATCACATCATTAGGAGAATGATGTGATGGACAAGACCCAATCCTAAGCATAGCACAAGATCGTGTAGTTCGCTTTTGCTAGAGCTTTTCCAATGTCAAGTATCTCTTCCTTAGACCATGAGATCGTGTAACTCCCGGATACCGTAGGGAGTGCTTTGGGTATACCAAACGTCACAACGAATCGGGTGACTATAAAGGTGCACTACAGGTATCTCCGATAGTGTCTGTTGGGTTGACACGGATCGATACTAGGATTTGTCACTCCGTATTACGGAGAGGTATCACTTGGCCCACTCGGTAGTGCATCATCATAATGAGCTCAATGTGACCAAGTGTCTGGACACGGGATCATGCATTACGCACGAGTAAAGTGACTTGCCGGTAACGAGATTGAACGAGGTATTGGGATACCGACGATCGAATCTCGGCAAGTAACATACCGTCTGACAAAGGGAATAGTATACTGGGTTGCTTGAATCCTCGACATCGTGGTTCATCCGATGAGATCATCGAGGAGTATGTGGGAGCCAACATGGGTATTCAGATCCCGCTGTTGGTTATTGACCGGAGAGTCGCTCTCGGTCATGTATGTGATGTCTCCCGAACCCGTAGGGTCTACACACTTAAGGTTCGGTGACGCTAGGGTTATTAGGAAGGCTTGTATGTGATTACCGAATGTTGTTCGGAGTCCCGGATGAGATCCCGAACGTCACGAGGAGTTCCGGAATGGTCTGGAGATGAAGATTTATATATGGGAAGTTGTCATACGGACACTGGAAAGTTTCGGGGGCATATCGGTATTGTACCGGGGCCACCAAAGAGGTTCCGGGGGTCCACCGGGAGGGGCCACCCCTCTCGGAGGGCCTCATGGGCCACAAGGGGCAGGGAACCAGCCCCTGGAGGGCTGGGCGCCCCCCTTGGGCCCATGCGCCTAGGGTTGGGGGGGGGAACCCTAGTGGGGGCGCCCCCTTTGCTTGGGGGGCAAGCCCCCCTCCCTACCCCCCCCCTCTTGATCTCATCTAGAGGGGTTCGGCCCCCTTCCCCCTTCCCCTATAAATAGAGGGGCGAGGGGAGGGCTGAACACCTGATCCAAGGCGCAGCCCATCCCCTCCCCAACACCTCTCCTCCTCCGTTGAGTGCTTGGCGAAGCCCTGTCAGAGTACTGCCTCTCCACCATCACCACGCCGTCGTGCTGCTGCTGGAGCCTTCTTCCTCAACCTCTCCTTCCCCCTTGCTGGATCAAGAAGGAGGAGACGTTGTCCGTTCCGTACGTGTGTTGAACGCGGAGGTGATGTCCGTTCGGCACTTGGTCATCGGTGATTCGAATCATGGCGAGTACGACTCCATCATCACCGTTCCCTTGAACGCTTCCGCACGCGATCTACAAGTGGTATGTAGATGCAATCTCTCTCCCATGACTCGTTGCTTAGATGAACTCATAGATGGATCTTGGTGAAACCGTAGGAAAATTTTTAATGTTCTGCAACGTTCCCCAACACTAAGTTCCTCTCTTTTACAGATGAACAACGTGCTACACCCGTCCAGGATACGGCACAATGGAGACACAGGCGCAGACGTGCACTAGGGACCCATTGCAAGGATTCTTTTCAGATTAAGACCATGCGTAAACCTTTTTTACTGTCTCTTGTTGATACACATCCCCTGGTTTCTAGCTATAACCAAGGAGGAGGCTGGCATTTTGGCATCGGCCGCACCAGAATTTTTGCACGTACCTGGACACCAGGGGCTTAGGGCATTATTCTGCCCGTTTTTATAAAGACCGAATACCTTAGGGAGTGTTCGGCGTCTCGAGTTAGGCCTTATATGCATCAGCTCCGAATCATGTCTTTGGTCAAATGTTGGTTTTGCCTGCCTCGTGTTTTGCTGCCTTACGTTCCGCTCTATCGGCTAACGCGGCACCAGGAGAACTATCATGACAGTTCTCGTTCGCCGGGCGAGCACCTCAGTAGAGAAAGCCGAAAACTGACTATCATGATATAGCGAGAGACTGGTCAACCACTTGATGACTCACTGGAATGTTGAGAATTCCTCCGCATTAACGAAGGACCGTTTTTCGGTCAGGCACATACGCAACCCAAATTCGGGAGAGTGCGGTGCCCCTAGGGGCTATATAGTAGCCCCACCCTCGAACTCCTATGGCTAAGTGAAAGTGGTAAAGCATTATAGTCCAGTTGCCTAGTTTGCTACGCTATCACCTCCTTCACAGGACCAAGACGTTGGATTAAGTGTGAAAAAGCGCCTTCTTTGCAAACACCCCCGCACTATGTGTGTGGGGCTGAAGTCAATACTGCCATCTTTCAAAGTTATATATACATATACATCAACGGGCCGCAGACAGGAGTAGTTTATTACTTGAACGCACAAGTATAAAAAGCTCTTCTATTATATTGAAACATTGTTTTCACAAATCATACATGTCATTTAAACATAATATCCTTCGAGCATCAAGGCTCTATTAAACGAAGCGCCCGCAGGACTTCCTCAAAATAGCGCTCGCAGGTACTCGCTTTTGTCCGAATCTTGGGATGCAACGTCGGCGGCCTTCATTTCTGCCCAAGATGTCTTGACACGAGCAAGAGCCATCCGCGCTCCTCAATACACGCCGACCGCTTCATTGCGCCGATACGCTGTACCGCAGCAAGGAACCGCTGCACTAAGCCAAAATAACTCTTCGCCGGGTCCGCCGCCACAAATGAGTCATGACATGCTTCATGGCAAGTCCGGATAACCGATTCAGCTCGCCCATTCGCCAACCGATCACCAACGAAAGAGGACGCCCGGACTATGGAATTGCGACCAATATAGCTCTTCCCTTCGCGCCTTTCCGCCTCGAAGTACTCAATCGCGTCTGCAGCGCTCGCCGCTAAGTCCAGATAAGCATCCTCCGGACTCCACAACTTGTCCAACTGAGCATACTTCGGATCCGTATATTTCGTCCGCAGTAGAAACGGTTTTCCAGCCGCAGTAGCCCCAGCTTGACTCAGCTCCTCCTTGGCAGCTCTCATAGCGGAACGGGCATCCTTCGATTCGGCGGTGGCCTTTTTCAAGTCCTCTTTCTCCGCTTGACGTTCTTTTTCAAGAACCCCGCAGCGGTCGGTAGCATTCTTCAACTTTATGGCCATATCGGCCATTTCCTCTTTGCTTCGGCAGTGAGCAGCCCGTTCGCTTTTAGCTCTTCGCCGCCTTAAAGCGGCCGCGTACATTATTTCTGGCTTGCTCTTTCGCCGGGCGAAGTTCCGCCCGTAGCTCCTCCACAGCAGCGGCACCACCTGCATTAAGCATACAAGTAGTAAGGCATGGGCGTCAAGCTCCCTTACCAGGTGTCCGCGGAGAAGTCGCATACCTTGTGACTCGTCAAACCGTTTATTGGCCAGCGCAATGTCCGCATCCACCTCGTCAAGTTGCCGCTTTAGTTCGGCAAATTCATCAGTCCGGCTGGCCACCGGACGCCCCTCCACCTATTTAGGAGCGGCGCAATGTTATAACTGAGATTATGATCTTCGGCACGCTGTCAATTTTGACAACATACCGCGTCTCAGGGGCTATTATCTATACAGGGCGCATTCTATATGCATAACTGTCAGAAGGTACATCATTTTTGCATACCTCGAACCCCGTCAGTAACCTTCTGACGGCTTCATGCAATCCGCTTTCCGCGGATGCAATTCTTTCAATCACCGTACCCATTAGCGCACGGTGATCTTCTGAGATAGCCGCTCGCCCGAGCAGATCCTTCAGGTCCTCCGACCGCACGCGCTTGGCGCTGACCTTCCGCCCCGCCGACTGGGAAACCCTCCGCGACGACACCTCGTGGTCGCCCGCCGCATGAAGGTGCGACAGGTGGAGGCGTTTCGCTCTCCATCATCTCTGAAAGAAGATCCCCCGAAGACGAGCTCTGCTGAGAAGGGCTGAGATCCGAACTACAAGGTATAATTTCGCTTATCTTCAGAAATAAATATAGGGATGTCCCTTATTACACGACCCCTTCTTTTCACTTACGGCTCGCTGGAGGGCTGATCCCCTTGTGGAAATAGTGTGACTGGGGTACTTCCCAGCGCCGGACTCTCTGACGAAGATTTCTTTCCCCTCTTTGAGGCCTTGACCTCCGGATCTTCCGAAGCGGTCCTCTTCTCTCCTTGGAGGGTCGGACTTTTGATCCCTCCTTCCTCGAAAGCCTCCTTGGTGGAGGCAGTTGCTTCCCCGCTCCTCCCTTCGCTTCTTCAAAAGGCGCGGCCTTCAGCATCTTGGTCAGCACGGGATCCGGCGTGATCTCTGGGAGGGGAGCCGGACACCTTGTCAACTTTGCCTTCGCTATCCACTCCTGTTCAAAAAACAGTTCCTTTAAGGGCAAGTTTATGATAAATGAACGGACGGCCTGTCCGGGTACAGGACGACTTACTTGAGTATCTTGGCGATTGCAGCTTAGTCCTGCGTCCTCAGTCAGGTCCGGATACTTTTCTTGTGATCCGAAGAACAGTTTATACATCTCCACGGGCGTCGTACCCATAAAATGTTGGAGAGCTCGTGGTCCCTCCGGATTAAATTCCCACAAACGGAGGGGGCGACGTTTGCAGGGCAGAAGGCGTCGAATCAACATAACATGCGCCACTGCGACCAGATTGATCTCTCTTTCTTGGAGATCTCGAATACGGCCCCACAACAGAGGAACGTCCTTGGACGTCCCCTAGTCGAGCCCCCGGTTGACCCATGATGCCAGCCGCTGTGGTGGACCTGAGCGGAAGGTGGGTGGAGCCACCCATTTATTGCCCCTGGGAGCGGCGATATAAAACCACTCCCGTTGCCACAAACCAAGCTCCTCTTGAAAAGAGCCCTCGGGCCACGGAGCATCAGCACACTTGCTTATGACCGCCCTCCAAGACTCTGCTTGTTGCCCCTCGATCATCTTCGGCTCCACCTTGAAGGTCTTGAGCCACAATCCAAAGTGAGGGGTAATATGGAGGAAGGCTTCACATACGACAATGAATGACGAGATATAGAGGATGGGCTCCGGATTCAAGTCCTGGAAATCCAGCCCATAATAAAACATGAGCCCCCACACAAAGGGATCCGTCGCGAAGCCTAAACCCCGAAGGAAGTGAGACACGAACACCACGCTCTCGCCGGGCTCGGGAGTTGGAATGACCTGCCCTGGAGCAGGCAGCCTATGCGAGATCTCGCCGGTTAGATATCTGGCGTCTCGCAGCTTTAGCACATCTTCTTCTGTGACGGAAGAAGACATCCATCGGCCGAACTGGTCGGAGCCGGACATCGTCGAAGGTCCGAAGCGCCTAAATCTGAAGCTTTGGGTGTTAGAACTCGAAGCGCGAGGCGAACTCGATGGAGGGTGGAAAAAAGAAGAGGGCCTTGGTCTCGTTATAAAGAGGTTGAATACCAAGAGCCCTCCCCGTGGTCGATTGGGACTCACCTTCGATAGAGGAGGCGTGCCAACGGGCACGGTTGGGTTACCCATGTCCGTATTGATGTGAATCCCGGAATAAGGGGGCACGATCTATGCTTTGATAAGACGTGCCAGGGAAACCGCCTCGCTAAACGCGCTAAGGTGGAACAGTAAAAAACGATTCATATAAAGGCCTGGCCGTGGTGTGATGTCACGCCGCGGAATATGTCAGCAGATCTGTGCAAAAGTTATTCTCTCTACGGTGGTATGTGGAACTTGTTTTGCAGAGCCGAACACTATCCTTGTGTTCAAAACCTTCTATGAAGTATTTGGAAGAGGAACCCGCCTTGCAATGCCGAAGACAATATGCGCGCCGGACTCGTCGTCATTGAAGCCTGGTTCAGGGGCTACTGAGGGAGTCCTGGACTAGGGGGTATCCGGATAGCCGAACTATCATCTTTGGCCGCACTCCAAGACTATGAAGATACAAGATTGAAGACTTTGTCCCTTGTCTGGATGGGACTTTCCTTGGCGTGGAAGGCAAGCTTGGCGATACGGATATGTAGATCTCCTACCATTGTAACTGACTCTGTGTAACCCTAACCCTATCAGGTGTCTATATAAACCGGAGGGTTTTAGTCCATAGGACGAACAACAATCATACCATAGGCTAGCTTCTAGGGTTTAGCCTCTCTAATCTCGTGGTAGACCTACTCTTGTACTACCCATATCATCAATATTAATCAAGCAGGAGTAGGGTATTACCTCCATCGAGAGGGCCCGAACCTGGGTAAAAACATCGTGTCCCTTGTCTCCTGTTACCATCCGCCTAGACGCACAGTTCGGGACCCCCTACCCGAGATCCGCCGGTTTTGACACCAACAGCCGGTCTGATGCCTCCCTTTTATGAGTTCTTCTTCTCTGTCCTCCGCCATTACAAGCTACAAGCTCTGCATCTCCACCCCAACTCTGTTCTCCTCCTGGCGATCTTCGCCTACTATTGTGAGGCTCACGTTGGGGTGCAGCCCTCAGTGGCCCTGCTGCGCCACTATTTCTCCCTCCGGACCTCTCGTGGTTCCCTTTCAAGGTGCGAAGCCACACGCACGGTAGCTCCATCGCCATTTCGAACCCCGGAAGAGGATTGAGGGCTTCAGAGCAAGTGGGTCTTGGTGGATGTTGGGCGATCCACCTCGGCTAATCTTGCCCACAGAGCACCCCACGACTCCGGGACGATTGGTCTCGACCGAGCTCGTGGAGCCCTGCCACGAGGCCGTGTTGGAGAAGATGGACATGGATCTCGAGGCCGGCCAGCATGGCGGGCGCGGTTGACCGGCGCCACTGCTGAGGGAATTCTGGAGCACCAATCGGCTCCGCTCACAAGACTCCACTTCCGATGTGGAGGCCCCACCCGAGCCCCGCGGTCTTGGCCGATGAAGACCTGGCTGCGGTTCTCCAATCTTTGGTAGGGGGCGACATGGCGAGGTTGGAGGGCGCTCCTACGCCCTGTTCCTCCGCGACGACTGGGAGCAGGTAGTGCAGTCCATGCCCGTCTTCAACGGGGACGGGCCCTTCCCCCTCGGAGGCTCCCGAGGACCCGGTGGATGTGTCCTCCGGCGACTCCAGCAAGGAGAAGGGAGAAGGGGAGCGGGAAGGAGGGCTCGACTCCTAGGCGACCGGCGGAGAGTCGAGGGCTCCCCTCCCTCGGCGCAAGTCCTGCGTTCTCCACCTCTCACCGAGCGACGACGACGATGAGGATGATGATGAGCAGGGCGGCGGGAGCTTGCCCCTGATCCCGAAGAAGGACAGGACCGGGCTGATCACCCGCGGGTCTACCCCGCCCTCGAGGCGATCCGTAGGCGCGCCTCCTGCTCCCGAGCTCCTTGAGGCTGATCCTTGTAGCCGGCTCTCGGGCTTCAAGTATGGCCGGAGGTTGCTCGAGCTCGCAGTTTACGATCGCAAGTGCTCGATTCCTATCTTATTTCTTGTTTTGTCGCCGAGGCTTGACATCTGCTTTCTCCTGGCTAGGCCGGGCGCCTGCAAAGAAGCCGAAGGGATCTCCTGAGGTTCCGTCTGGGGCAGCGCCTCCTCCCGTGAAAGAAGGTGACCGCCATGCACGGGCCTCTCCTGCCCGGTCGTCCTCACAAGGCCTGGCTGAGCCGGCTGGGGCGAGCTCAGCCCCCACGGCCCAAGCGACTCCTGAGGTGCCCTTGCCTGATGCTGCCATCACAGCCGTTAGCGCAGGCAGTTCACCGAGGATACTGTGGGTCATGCTGCCGCCTTTCTCCTCCTACTCCCACCGATCGCTGTCTCCGACTCCTCCTACCATTCTCGATCATGCCGCCGCCGAATCGACCGGCTGCGGCAGGATCTTTTGGGCGCCGACCCTCGTCTAGTGGCCGGGCGCTTGGAGCTGGCTTCTGGATGGATTTGCTCCGACGCTTCGATTCGGGCGGCGCTGGTCCAGGCCTCGACGTCTTGCGACAAGGAGAAGTAGGCCGTCCTTGGGGCGAAAGCTGCTCGCGACGCCGCCTTGGGGGAGGTAGCCGATGTCCGAGGTCGCTGCAAGGCGCTGGAGAGCGAGCTGCAGGGCTCAAGGGACAAGCTCGCCAAGGAGGCCCGCCTTCGCCAAGAGCAGGAGGAAGGCATGAAAGCTCGCGAGGTGGCCGTCAAGGATCGGGACGCCAAGCTCAAGAAGCACCGTGAACGCCTAGGCATGCTGGAGCAAGAGTTGGAGGCGAGGAAGGTCGAGCTGGACGGCAAGGCACGGGTCCTTGCCGAGGATCGCGTGGCCTTCACGGGATGGAGGTGAAGGCTCGCACCTTGCTGAGGGAGCTTTACGATAGCAGCCTGGAGATCCCACTGGCCGGCGCAGAAGACGGCCCCGCCAAGCTGCTTCCCTTCCTGGTTCGTGCTCTTGAAGATGTTGCCCTTGGCCTTGGCCCTACGGCTGAGGCCGAGGCGCGTGTCTTGTCTTCTGCAGCGCTGACATGGGTCCTCACCCAGGTCTATCTTCGCGATCCCAACGTCGACCTTGACAGCCTGCTGGAGCCAGCGAGCGGCGAGCTTGCCGTTGCCGCTGCTGAGGCCGTGAAGGGTCGTGCGGAGGCTCTGCTAGGGAAGTTCCGGGCCTTCGGCACCAAGCCGAAGCGGGGCCCTGCCAACCCTGCGGCTCGACAAGGCGAACCCGCTCCGCGCAGCTCCACCGCCGACAAGTGACTCCGTTGTGGCTCCTGTTCTGCTTTTCATTCCTGCACATGTATCATGCCTCGGGGAGGCGTTTAAACTTGCATTTGGCGTAGGATAACAATTATGGACTGTAATATTTGCTTTTGAATTCCTTGAAATTTATGCTTTCCTTCCTACTTGCCTATGTTCTACGCCGGCAGAGCCTAGCCTCACAAGATACCTCAGTCATTGCTAGCCCCGACCGGAAACCAGGACGGGACCAAGGAGTGAGGGGCTACGTGACAAGTTAGGCTCTGAGTCGCGATGCTCAGGAGTCCCCTTGGCGCATTTAACAACAAGTAGGAGGTGAGATGTGGGTGGATCTACCATTCTACGTCTGCAGAGCCCGGCCCACAAGATACCTCAACCACCGCTGGCCTTTTGGAACTAAGGAGTGAGGGGCTACGTGACCAGTTAGGCTCTCGAGTCGCGATGCTCAGGAGTCCCCTTGATGCTAAACGGCCTTCGCACCTTGGCTCGCCGGGAGGGACGCAGTGACGAACCAGGCCCGAGGGGCCTGGCTGGGTGACGTGCGTCTGCAGGCGTGACTCCAGCGCAGCCTCAGGCCCAGCCCCTCGCGGCACTCTCGAGGGGAGGCGTTGCGATGAGGCCGCAGACATCGAGCTGGGCTCCCCGAGGTTGATGCAGCCCGGGGCCACCCTCGGGCTTGTTTATCACCAGCTGAGCATAGCGATCCGTATGTGTACGGGCATAGCCGCTCCTCGGCAAGGTGTCGCCAGCCAGCAGAGCATGGTGCTTCCACCGGTGTGTGGGAGGGCTCTCCGGGAGGAACCCCTGGGCGTGGCAGCCATGCCCCGACACGTGGCACGGTAGGGCCTGACGAGGTGTATCTGGGCACCCGTGAGCAAGCGCGGGACTCACGGGGCCCTACCTCAAGGCAGGTTGCGCCTGGCACTGGGCCTTATCTTGTGATGTGTTCCTGCAGATTTGGTTAGATGCCGGCGCTCTATGTCCTCGGGTCCTGCCCTCGAGCTGGTCTCACTGGCTGGTATGCTGTGTCGCGATGCCGTGGACAAGGCCAGAGGGTGAGGGCTGGAGAGCCAAGAGGAGCCCCGAGTCGCGATGCTCGTACCCCTTTAACGTGCAAGCGATCGACATGAACGAAGAAAAGGTGCCATGGATTGGCATCAAATAACAAGCATGGTGGGTCGAACGCATGACCCGAAATAAACGCAAGAGGGATACATGCCGCCGGATCTGGCCCGAGCGACTTGGGGATGATGCAGCCCGAAGGGCGCCCCCAACAAGATAAGCTAGGAACATGAAGTAAAAGGGATACACGCCGCAGGGACGGACCCACGCGGCCTGGGAATAATGCAGCTCGGGGCGCCCCACCGGAAATGAAACTTGAAAGATGTCACCTGATAGCATTGAAGACGAAAGGGTGTTGGTGCGGCAGACTCGGTGGGCTGTGGGAGCCGATCCCCACGAGCCCCCGGGCTCAGGGGCCTCTGGAGGCTCCGGAGGCGCTAGTGGCTCCTCGTGGACCATCTCCATCTCTGCCAGGGCTGCGGAACGCATGGCCTCTTGAGCCTCCAGGATGCTCCTCACGAGGCGCTGGCGCGTGGCAGCCGCGTTCGGCAAGCCGTAAGGCATGCGAACGTAGCTGTGGGGTGGACCTTCGCAGCGCCCCACGCGAGAGGGCCAGAGGCGCTCCTATTAGGCGGCTCGGTTGAGCCCTGGTATGTCGATGCAGACGCGCAGCCCACCATTCTCGCCTGGATGGGGAGCTACGGCAGGTAAGCGGCGGCTGCCACTCATGACTCTTGACTCCTGCAGCTCCTGAATGATCTTGCTGACGAACTCCCCGAGGGTTCGGCCTCCTTGCCTTGCTCCTTCTTGAGGGAAACGTGCTTCAAACACGCCCAAGTGGTGCCCAAGCGCCTTCCTCATGACCTTAGCAAGGTCGGTGGCCCTCCGTGGGGAGCCCCGAGCCCTGCTGAGGAGGGCGCCCGCGCTTTCCTATGCGATAGAAGGAGGTTCCCCTGAGGAGGCGCTGGACCTCGAGGGACCTGCCTCGGAGGGGCCGGGCCGCACGATGTCTTCTTCTTCTTGGGGCGGTCTCGGGAAGCCTCGCTTCCGCGATCCGGGTCTTCCAAAGGATGCGGCTGAAAGGCTCGCTCCAGGAGCACACCGCTCTTTCTCTTCGCAGGGCACCGTGATGACTCCACCACTTCCTGGCATCTTGAGGACGTTGTAGCCATGGTGGGTTACGGCCATGAACTTGGCCAGCGCTGGATACCCGAGGATGGCGTTGTATGGCAGGCGAATGTGGGCGACGTCGAAGTCGATGAGCTCGGTGCGGTAGTTGTCGCGCGCGCCGAAGGTGACAGGGAGGCGAACCTGCCCAATCGGGACCGTGGAGCCGTCGGTGACCCCAGAGAAAGGCTTGGTTGGCTGAAGCTAATTGAAAGGCACTTGGAGGTTGTTGAACGTTTCACAGACAGGACGTTGAGCCCTGCCCCGCCATCGATGAGGGTCTTGGTGACCAGCACGTTGCTGATGATTGGGGAGCAACGCATCGGGAGGACTCCGGCTGTTGTAGCACACTTGAGCTGATCCGCTGAGCTGAACGTGATGGCGCACGCCGACCACCTGAGGGGGCGTGTGGCTTCGAGCTTGGGGAGGACTGCATTCACTTCGCGGGCGAACTTCTTGAAGATGCGTTGAGAGGCTGGGGCTTGAGCTCCGCCCAGGATGCAGGCGATCGCGCGCGGCTCCTGGAAGCCCCCAGCCCCCTCGTCCTGATGATGGTCTTCATTTCTCCTTGGCTACGGTGGTAGTGGAGGGAGTCCTGCGTTGCCTTGCGGGCGATCTTCGCGAGGCTGATCTCTCCAGCCTCCCTCGAGGCGGGTCCCGCCAGCCGATCCTCGCGAGGTTGGTCGCGCCACCCTTGGCGAGGGCCGCGGTCTTCCCAGCGTCCTGCATTCCTTCCTCCTCTGGTCAGAGCCCCGGCCGCCTCCGGTCGGACGTCGGCCGATCCTCCCTTCTCGCACGGCTCGAAGCTCTTGACATTCGTTGGTGTTGTGGGTGTGGAGGTCATGGTACACACAGTACCGGCTGCCCTTGGAAGACTCGGGCTGATCTCTGCCCCGCTTGGTGTCTGGTTCTGCCGCGAGCACGGCAGCCCCCTTGCGCTTCACATCCTTGGCCTTGGGTTTCTTCTCTTCTGGGTCTGCGCAGTGCAGCTCGAGGAGGGGAGACGCCTTCCTCGCCCTCGGGCGCACTTGGTCGCCAAGTTGAACAGCTCCAAGGAAGTGCACAAGTCTTCATGCATCGCTAACTCCTCCTTCATCTTGACGTCGCGCAAGACACAAATGGGAAGGCGGAGATGATGGCCTCCTCACCACCTTGGGAATCTTGAGGCGCATGCGTTGTTGAAGGCCGGATGTATTTCTGCAGGGTCTCCCTGGTTGTCGCTTGATGCGGCGCATGTTGCTCACGGCGGGTGGCTGGTCACGAGTACCTTGGAAGTTGGCGATGAAGCGGGTGCGCATCTCGTCCCAGGAGGAGATCGTGCCTGGAGCCAGGTTCAGGAGCCAAAAGGGCCCCATCCTTGAGCGCCATGGGAAACCAGTTCGCCATGACCTTCTCGTCTCCATTGGCGGCTTCGATGCCCAACTCGTAGAGCTGGAGGAACTCTGTGGGGTCGGCCGTACCGTCATAGCAAGGAGGCAGGTCTAGCTTGAACTTGTCGGGCCACGCGACGCTGCGCAGCTCGGTGGTGAAGGCACGGCAGCCTGCTGTGGCCACGGGAGGCCTTGGGTGACGAAGAGCTTGGTCTTGTGGGTCCCCATGCGCTGCAGCTGGGAGCAGCGCGGGGTCTTGACGCGCTGGAGCAGGAGCGTGGTTGCGACGAGCTGGAGCGGGGAGCACGCGGGCAGCTTCTTGCGGGCGATGGACTTCCTGGAAGCTCTGCTCTTGCCGCGCTGGCACCGGACGGAGCGGGTTCCGCCCAGGGACCATGCGCCTTGGGGCCAAGGCGCCTTCTTGAGGGGGAGGCAGCCGAGGCGCCTCGAGTATCGCCGCCACAGACGGCGGGTGCGGTGCAGCGACAGACGGCGTGGGGAGCCTTCGCGGCGCGGACGAGCTCGACGACGCGGTCGAGCCACTCTTCAGAGACGCTGCCCATCGGACGGTAGCGCAGGGAGCTCGCTTTGCCGTGATGAGCGCAGCTCGAGCCTCCATGGGCGCGCTGGAACACGCGAGACGAAGAACCAGCCGGGCGCAGTGAGGGGTAGCGGCGGCCGTCTTGCCTCACGGAGGGATGCTGGGACGATGCTTGCTGCTCATTCTCCGCCGGGCCGGTGGCGGCGTTGACGGCAGGCGACGGGGAACGATGAGGGCGCCCGCTGACGGGAGCTGTCTAGGCGACGCGGGAAGCGAAAGCGGCTCGGCGCTCAGCGCGGGCCCGGCGAGCGTCAGACATGGATGCGGTGGTCGACGGAGAACAGGGCGGCGGAAGACGAATTCCGGCGCACCCCTACCTGGCGTGCCAAATGTCGGATTTCGGGTTCCGGTAGACTCTTGAGGTTCGAACACTGGGGTGCGCGCGGAGATCTCGCCCTCTACCTACCTGCACCCCGCCGCCTTGCTTGGATCTAAACTACACAAAGAACAACACAAGATACGCAAGGTTTATACTAGTTCGGGCCACCATTGTGGTGTAATACCCTACTCTAGTTTGTGGTGTGGTGGATTGCCTCTTGGGCTGATGGTGATGAACAATACAAGGAAAGACAGCCTCGCGAGGGTCTGTTCTTGGCTGGTGCAATGAACTGCTAGGGGGAGTTCAGTTGCTCTCTCTCTCTCTCTCTATTCAAGGTGCCTCCAGCTACCGATTAGATGTCTCTACTATGGTGGCTAGCTCTACTTATACAAGGAGAGGCCCTAGGCCTCTTCCCAAATATTGAGCGGGAAGGGCGCCAACAATTGGCCATTTTGAAGGGGATCATCTGGTACACTTATCCTGACTATCCTCGCCTGTCAAAGGCTCTGGTGGTGACGCCGGCTTGGGCTCCACAATGACTTCCTTCCTGCCGTTGGACTGGCCTTGGTCTTGTTGCACCGAAATGGACGTCTTTGCTTGATGCTCTCGCCTGCGCTTGCTCCCTTTGCACCAAAGAGGAAAGAAGGACACTGCGCGGGCTGGCGCCCGCCTGGCGCCTTTGGTCGTCATGGCTTGCGTCATGGGCACCTCACGAGGTACCCCGCCTTGATCTCTCCGCCTCCTCGCAAGCTAGACTGATGAGGCCATGCCTGAGGAAGCTCCCTGTCGTCCGCCCCGCGAGGCTTGGCCCCTCGCAAGGGTCTTGAGCTTGTGTTGATGAAGATGGGCCGTGATGGGCCCCTCTTTGAGCCACGCCGCAGGCCGCAGGCAGGCAAGTCTGGGGACCCCCGTTCCCAGAACGCCAACAGTATTGAGAACCAAACAGAGAGAACAAGCCATCTAGCTAATAACGATGGACCCCAAGGTCTGTGGTAAACTGCTCACACATCATCGGAGAGGCTATGGTGTTGATGTAGAAGCCCTCCGTGATCGAATCCCCCTCCCGAAGATCGCCGGAAAAGGCCCCAAGATGGGATCTCACGGGTACAGAAGGTTGCGGCGGTGGAAAAGTGATTTTGTGGCTCCCTTGGATGTTTTCAAGGTATAAGAGTATATACAGGCAAAAGAGGTAGGTCGGTGGAGCTACGAGGGGCCCACAAGAGTGGGGGCGCGCCTACCCCCTGGGCTCGCCCAACTGCCTCGTCACCGCCTCGTTGCGTCTCTGACTTCCACTCCAAGTCTCCTGATTGTGTTTGTTCCAAGAAATATCCTCGTGAAGGTTTCGTTTTGTTTGGATTCCGTCTGATATTCCTTTTCTGCGAAACACTGAAATAGGCAATAAAACAGCAATTTGCACTAGGCCTTTGGTTAATGGGTTAGTCCCAAAAATAATAAAAACGAGTATATTAAAGCCCATTAAACATCCAAAACAGATAATATAATAGCATGGAACAATAAAAAATTATAGATACGTTGGAGACGTATCAGCGGCCTCTAGCAAGGCATGCCAACCACCCAGTAGACAATGAAGCTAGTTAGGCGAACCTGTACATCACACTTCCATTCCTTTTGCCACACAATATATGTTGTTGGGCTCAAGGCGAGTCTGTCATCCTTGTGCTAGCCCGACCTCTTTCTCGTCGCAGTGATACCGACCACAAACCGGATTATCTCATAATCCTTATCGCATGGCCATGCTTATCTTGATCGGATCACACGAGGGGCCCACAGTATATCTCTCCTGGTCGGAGGGGCAAGTCCCATCTTGCTCGACCATGTCTCGCAGCATGGGTCTGGACAAGCCCGAAACCTACCTTTGTAACTACCCAGTCATGGAGTAGCGTTTGGTCGGCCCAAAGTAGGTCTATCACCATCCCGAGTACATGCGCCAGCTCAGTTCTTAGGACATAGAACGTATGTTCTACTAGAGAATCACAGAGGACACATCGTTGCATCTCACAGTTGGGTCTATTCGTCTCAGGTCTTATCTCGACTCGGATCAGACTATGTCAAATCCGACCTGATCCTTTCGAGTCCATATTATCCGGTTAGCATCCAATGCTCCATGGCTAGTGAGACCAAGCCAACGACCGTGTCATATGTTAGTCTAGCCGGCTGCGTGTCCAGACAACCCTTTCGACTAGGGATCTTTTAGGACAGTCATCATACAATGCGTAGTCCCACAAACAAGTCACGTACTTGCTGATACACATCATTGATAATGTCCAACGACTATCTTTATTCATAAACACATAGGAAATATCATCATACATGATTGCCTCTAGGGCATATCTCCAACAGTTTCCCACATGCACTAGAGTCAATCAAATAGACATCAAATGCCCATAGCTCTAACGTGCCGCTCATGCTTGGGTTGTGGAAGCGGCTTAGTCAACGGATTTGCAACATTTGCATCCGTGTGAATTTTGCATAACTCTACATCACCATTCTTTACGATCTTTCGTATCAGGTGATATTTCCGATCTATGTGTCTGACCTTGTGGTGATTCCTCGGTTCCTTGGTTTGTGCGATGGCACTAGAATTATCACACTAAAGGTCTAATGGTTTTACCGAGGCTGGGAAAATACCAAGATCATCCAGAAAATGCCGGATCCAAACACCTTCCTCTGCAGCTTCAGAAGCCGCAATGTACACGACTTCTGTGGTAGAATCAGCCACCGTATCTTGCTTGGAACTCATCCAGCTCACTGCCCATCGGTTCATGACGTACATGAATCCGGACTGTGATCGATAATCATCTCTGTCGGTTCGGAAACTAGAATCGGCGTAACCCCTTACGACGAGCTCTTCCTCACCTCCATAAACTAGGAACATCTCTTTAGTCCTTTTCAGGAACTTCAAAATAGTCTTTACCACTAACAAGTGACTCTCACCTGGGTTGCCTGGTATCTGCTTGTTACGCTTATTGCAAAAGTAACATCAGGCCTTGTACATATCATGGCATACATGATGGATCCGATTGTCGAGGCGTATAGAGTCCTACTCATCCTGCTTCGCTCATCGGATGTCGAAGGACTCAGAGTCTCACTTAGCCTTATACCATGTGAGAGTGGCAAGAACCCTTTCTTCGCCTCACTCATGTTGAACCGCTTCAACACTTTATCTATGTACGTGCTCTGGCTTAAGCCGAGCAGCCTCCTCGATTTATCTCTATAGATCTTAATTCCTAAAATATACACTGCCTCACCAAGGTCTTTCATCGAAAACTTGCCATTCAATGACTCCTTGACTAAGTTTAGCATTGAAATATCATTCCCGATCAAAAATATGTCATCCACATACAAGATCAAAAACACTATCGAGCTCCCACTTAACTTATTGTATAAACAAGCATCCTCTTCGCTATTGATGAAACCGAGACCAGTGAGGACCTCATCAAAATGAAGGTTCCAACTCTGGCATGCTTGCCTCGACCCATAAATGGATCTCTTGAGCTTGCATACCTTACTAGCGCTAGTTGGATCAACAAAGCCCTCAGGCTGTATCATACACACGTCCTCGGTTAAATTTCCGTGAAGGAAAAGCCGTTTTGACATCCATCTGCCATATCTCGTAATCAAAATATGTAGCTATAGATAGTACGATCCTCACCGACTTCAGCATTGCTACGGGCGAGTAAGTCTCGTCGTAGTCAATTCCTTGAACTTGTCCATAACCTTTAGCGACAAGCCGAGCTTTGTGGATCTGAACATTTCCATCCGCATCAGTTTTCTTCTTAAAGACCCATTTGCAACCAATGGCTGTTACGCCATACGGCGGATCAACCAAGTCCTCGAGTTGATTCTCATCCATGGACTTTAACTCGGATCTCATGGCCTCCAGCCATTCCTCGGAATCTAGGCTCACCATCGCTTCCACATACGTGGCTGGCTTGTCGCTTTCTAGCAAAAATACATCACACACTCTGTGCAATCTTTCTGACCTCCTTGGTTCTGGTGCCGCTTCCATTACGGTTTCCCTGACTAACTTCGTATGATCTCGTCACCAGCCGAGCCGTCCCCGAGTGCTCCTCAAATTTCTTCGAGTCGAACCTTTCTCCACTGGCCTCCCGACTGAGAAACTATTTCTCAAGGAAAACCCTATTCCGATCAACAAACACTTTGTTCTTGTCGGTGTTCTGGGAACGGGGGTCCCAAGACTTGCCTGCCTGCGGCCTGAGGCGTGGCTCAAGTGGGGGCCCAGTGCGGCCCAGCTTCATCAGCCCAAGCTCAAGACCCTCGCGAGGGGCCAAGCCTCGCGGGGCGAACGACAGGAACCTTCCTCAGGAGCAGCCTCGTCAGGCACGCTCACGAGGAGGCGGAGATATCAAGGCAGGGTGCCTCACGAGGGCGCCCCGTGATGCAAGCCATGACGATCGAGACTAGGCGGGCGCCAGGCGGGCGCCGGCCCGCGCAGTGTCCTCGTTTCGCCTTTGGTGCAAAGGAGGCAAGCACAGGCCAAGGCATCAGGAAAAGGTTATCGCTTCGGTGCAACAAGACCAAGGCCAACAGAGCGGCAGGACAGAGGTCATCGTGGAGCCCAGGACGGCGTCACCGTCAGAGCCTTTGGCAGCCCAAGAACGACTTTAGTCAGGATAAGTGTAGCAGATGTTCCCCTTGAAAATGGCCAATTGCTGGCGCCCTTCCCGCTCATTATTTGGGAGGAGGTCCAGGGCCTCCCACTATAAATAGAGCTAGCCACCACAGAGTAGAGGCATCTGATAAAGCCTTAGCAGAGAGAGAGAGGCGATTGAACTCACCCAAGCAGTTCATAACACCAGCTCAAGAACAACCCTCGCGAGGCTGTTCTCCCTTTGTATTGTTCATCATCAGCCCCAGAGGCAATCCACCACACCACACACTGGAGTAGGGTATTACACCACAACGGTGGCCCGAACCAGTACAAACCTTGTGTCCCTTGTGTTGTTCATCGTTCCTAGTTTAGATCCCTTGCAATCCATTAACGAGTGAGCTGGTAGGGGAAAGATCTCCACACGCGCCCTAGTGTTCGAACCTCAAGGGTCTGCCGGAACCCGAAATCCGACATTTGGCGCGCCAGGTAGGGGTGGCCGAAATCTTTCTTCCGCTGGTCGTGTGTGATCTTCCATCAGGTCCATGGCTGACGCTCGTCGAGCCCATGCCGAGCGCCGGGCTGCTCGTGCCGCTCGAGTCACCCAGATGGCTCCGCCGGCGGACGCTTCGCTGTCGCTTGCCGCTTGCCGCCAGCCGCCGCCATCGCCCGGTGGGGAAGCGGCAGGAGGCCCGTTGGAGGGAGCTGCGCGCGACTTACTCGCCGCGCTGGCCGGGCGCGCTTCGTCGTCGCAGCTCTCCTGGGCGGCTCACTGGCACCACCTTCGAGCCGCCACGTCAAGCCGTTCACCCGCCAGATCGCCACTGCCTCCAAGCGCTAGGAGGCCCCGCCGGGCTGGGTGGCGCTCGAGGCCGACCTGCTCTTCAACTCAGACGATCACCCCTCCAACCCCACCGGTTCGGGTGCGCTCCCGATGTTGTGCACCCCCATCATCTGCGAAGTGGCTGTCACCAGGACCCTCATCGACGGCGGAGCCGACCTCAGCCTGCTCTCAGTGGAGGCCTTCAGCCTCCTCCATGTGCCACCAGAGCGGCTCCGGCCCGGCCGGCCGTTCTCAGGGGTCGGAGCCGGTTCCACCGCCTCCCTGGGACAAATTCGCCTCCCGGTGACATTCGGCACCCGCGACAACTTCCGCACAGAGCTGATCGACTTCGACATCGCCCCCATCGGCCTCCCCTACAACGCCATCCTTGGCTACCCGGCCTTGGCCCGGTTCATGGCAGCAACTCACCCGGCGTACAACCTCATGAAGATGCCCGGGAGCAGTGGCGTCCTTACCGTGCCAGGGAACACAGGAGATGCGCTGCAGGCGCTCACGTTTGTTTTCAAGGCGGCCGCAGCGGCACGGCCCACCAGCGCTGACGCCCCCGAGCCCAAGGGGGCTGCGCCGTCCAAAAAGAAGCAGTTGTTCACCCAAAACAAGGCGGAGACCAAGCAGGTACCAGTCAACGAGTACGGGTCCACTGACGCCACCTTCACCATAGGTCCGAACCTTGAACCCGAGCAAGAGGAGGCCTTGGTGAAGTTCCTGCGCACGAACAAGAAGGTGTTCGCGTGGGGACCTGATCAGTTGGTGGGGGTACCGAGGGGCGTGATTGAGCATCACCTCAGCGTGTGCCCCAACGTGCGCCCCGTGAAGCAGAAGGCGAGGCGACAGTCCTCGGAGAAACAAGCCTTTATCGTCCAAGAGAGCCGCAAGCTAGTGGCAGCAGGGGTTATTCGTGAGGTCCGCTACCCGGATTGGCTGGCCAACCCAGTTGTCGTGCCAAAGGAAGGGGGAAATGAGCGTATGCGTGTCGACTTCACCAACCTCAACAAGGCCTGCCCACAGGATCCGTTTCTGCTTCCTCGCATCGACCAGATCGTCGACTCCACCGCTGAGTGTGACCTGCTATGCTTCCTGGATGCCTTCTCAGGCTATCATCAGATCAAGATGGCAGTAGAAGACGTGGAAAAAACAGCTTTCCTAACCCTGTGCGGAGTGTACTGCTATACCTGCATGCCGTTTGGGTTGCGCAACGCAGGCGCGACCTTTCAGCGGTTGATGCACATCGCCCTGGGCTGACAGCTCGGGAGGAATGCTGAGGCGTACGTCGATGACATTGTAGTGAAGTCTCGAGAGGCGAAGACCCTGATACAGGACTTGGAAGAAACCTTCGCGAGCCTAGATAAAGTGGACCTGCGGCTCAACCCAGAGAAGTGCGTATTTGGAGTCCCCTCGGGCAAGCTCCTGGGTTTCCTCGTGTCTCGTAGGGGCATCGAGGCCAACCCGGAAAAGGTCAAAGCAGTCGAAGACATGAGCCCACCAAAGACCATCAGAGAAATGCAGAAACTCACCGGGCGCGTGACCGCGCTAGGACGTTTCATCTCCAAGCTGGGGGCACAAGCACTGCCATTCTTCAAGCTGATGAAGAAGAAGGGCCCCTTTGAATGGACTGAAGAGGCCGACAAGGCGTTCCAAGAACTCAAGAGGTACCTTACCAGCCCTCCGGTGATGGTAGCTCCGCGTCCTCGGGAGCCTCTGGTACTCTACCTTGCGGCCACCCCTTACTCCGCTAGCGCAACCCTGGTAGCGGTCAGGGAGGAGCATCATGCCAAGGTTGCAACTGCCCTTCAGGCAGGAGCGAAGCGAGGCCAACAGAGTCTCACCAATACCGCGGCCGCGGCCGAAGGGGACCAGCCGCAGCAGGAAAGCGCGCCCGGAGCAAAAGAGGCCCCATCGAGCGACCAAGCGCTGGGGGCTCCGCCGTCTCAGGAGGCACCCCAACCTACGGAGGACGCGAACAGCGCCAACACTCACAGCCTCGTCGAGCACCCCGTGTACTTCGTCAGCACGGTGTTACGGGATGCAAGGGCACGGTACCGCCATGCCCCAAAAACTCCTCCTCGCGCTATTGGTAGCCTCCCGCAAGTTGCGACACTACTACCAAGGTCATCCCATAAAGGTCGTCTCAGCATACCCTCTGGAGAGGGTGCTCAGGAGCCCCAACTCAGCTGGAAGAGTCACCGAGTGGAACATCGAACTGCAAGCGTTTCAGCTAGAATTCAGCACAACCAGAGTCATCAAGGGGGCCGCATTGGCGGATTTCGTGGCAGAATGGACGGAGGCACCTGGCCTCGAAGCAGGCGAGGACCGATCACTCTCTCTGGGGAGCGAGGCACCGGACGGTTGGGTCATGTACTTTGACAGGGCATTCTCCCGACATGGCGTGGGGGCCGGTGCAGTGCTCGTATCCCCTACTCAGGACAAGCTCTATTACTGCGGCAGCCTGCTTTCCAAAGATGGGGAAAAGGTCTCCAACAACATACTAGAATACGAAGGCCTGATAGCCGCCTGAGAGCCGCAATCGCTTTGGGGGTAAGGCGCGTCATCATCAATGGCGATTCGCAACTCCTCGTCAACTTTCTCCAACAAGATATACGAGCCGAAGGACGAGCACATGGAAGCCTACCTCGCGGAGGTTCGCAGGATGGACAAACAGTTCTGGGGAATGGAGCTGCAGCATGTGCCTCGCGGCACCAATCAAGATGCGGATGACATCGCCAAGAGGGCGTCTAGGCGGCTGCCTCAGGAGCCTGGCGTCTTCGAAGAGCGACTCTTCAGGCCCTCAGCGGCACCGTCACTATCAAGCGCGGCGCAACCTCAGGAAGGGTGCTGGATCACAGAGCTCAAGAGCTACTTGACGCAGGGGCCCCGGCCTCAGGGGAACGCCTGCTCCTGGCGATGGAACCTCAGGAAGGGTGCTGGATCACAGAGCTCAAGAGCTACTTGACGCGGGGGCCCCTGCCGGAAAAGGAGGAGGAGGCGGAGCGTGTGGCGCGGCAAGCCACGGCCTACTGCATCAGGGATGGAGAGCTTTACCGGAGGAGGCCGAATGACGTGTCCCTACGCTGCATTTCCAAGAGCAATGGAAGGAATTGCTGGAAGACATACACGGCGGAGATTGTGGGCATCACTCATTGTCGCGAACCCTTGTTGGCAAGGCATTCCGCAGCGGGTTCTACTGGCCCACAACACTCAGCGACGCTGTTGAGCTGGTAAAGGCTTGCAAGGCCTGCCAATTTCATGCCAAGCGGATGCATCAGCCGGCGGGAGGTCTGCAAACTATACCCATCTCATGGCCATTCGCAGTTTGGGGGCTGGACATTCTAGGCCCGTTCCCTCGGGCGCCATGGGGCTATCACTACCTCTACGTCACCATGGACAAGTTCACCAAGTGGACTGAGGTGGAAGCTGTCCGCGCCATCCCAGCGGGCTCTGCGGTCAAGTTCATCAGGGGCCTCGTGAGCCGGTTTGGGGTGCCTAACTACATCATCACCGACAACGGTTCGCAGTTCACCAGTAATCTCTTCAAAGCGTACTGTGCTAACCTTGGAACGCAGATATGCTATGCTTCGATGGCGCGCACCCTGAGCAACGGGCCAGCCGAGCGAGCCAATGCGGAGGTCCTCAAGGGCCTCAAAGCCAGGACCTTCAAGAAGAAGCCGGAGGCCTGTGGCGTGGGCCGCACAACGAGCTCCGATCCGTGTTGTGGTCCATCCGCATGACCGCGCTGCCAACCGGGCGAGACCCCCTTCTTCCTCGTCTACGGAGCAGAAGCCGTCCTCCCTCACGAGGTCAGGCGTCGCTCCGCACGGGTCCTGGCGTTTGACGAGGCGCAGCAGGACGCCATGCGGGGGACGGATCTCGTGCTGGGGGAGGAACATCGTCGGGAGGCCGCGCTGCGAGCGGCAAGGTATCAACAGGCGCTGCGGTGATACCACTACCGCAACATCCGCTCCAGGACTCTGGAGGTAGGGGACCTCATGCTCAGACGGGTCCTCTCCAGGGAAGGGTTGCATAAGCTCTCTCCCATGTGGGAGGGCCCGTTCAAGGTTGTTCATGTTTCCAAGCCCGGCTCCGCACGCTTGGAGACTCAGGAGGGGGTGCCCATCCCGAACGCATGGAATATCCAGCATCTCCGGAAGTTCTACCCTTGAAGAAAGGCCCGGAGCCTGTGAAGAAGGCAAACGCCTGTGAAGTTCGTTTTCCCGAGAAAGGCCCGGAGCCTGTGAAGAAGGAAAACGCTTGTGAAGTTTGTTTTCCCGAGAAAGGCCCGGAGCCTGTGAAGAAAGCAAACGCCTGTGAAGCTCGTTTCCCCGAGAAAGGCCCGGAGCCTGTGAAGAAGGCCAATGCCTGTGAAGCTCGCCGCCCGTGACACTCTCACGTAATAATGAGTTGGGGCTGTACATGCCCCGGAGTCTCACGAGCGCCGGCCTCAGGCCTTGGGGCTCCCTCCCACGCCTAGTGGCAGCACTTAGCTCCGCGCTGGTGAGAAGACGTCGAAGACTAGATTAGATGCCAGACGCGGCTTTTTTCGTTTGCTTTCTGAAGTTGGCTTGTTCATTCCTATTTGAAGTTTTATTGAAGTTGTTGTCGTCTTTGGCTTGTGACTCTTTGTCTTTTTCTCTCTCTCGCTCGATTTCTCTCACGCAAGTCTCGCTAGGGGGCAGCGCGGGCACCCTCGCGAGTGTTTTCTGCCCCTGTCGTGAGGCTTTCCTATCCGGGTCCACTACGGGAGCACCCCTCCCAGTCCGTGCCCCACGGGGATTGTGACGCGAACACAGGACCTGGGTCGGTCGCATCCACAACCGAGGTCGGAAGCTACCCCTCCTGACTAATCCTTGCAGGACATGAAGCGTTCGACGAGGCCTCGGCCTCGGGAAGCAAAGACCGCTACAGCCCCTCGAGCTAAGTAACTCTTAAGCACGGGCATGCGGCACAAAGCACAGCACAGAAATAGCGGAAACAACATGGCAATTAACAGCAACAGTTTAGCATGCCCCCACGGGGCCCTACACTACTTTCTCTTTACAGGGAAGGGAGAAAAACAAAATAGGCACGACTTGCTCGGCGCCAACCCGCGGTGAAGGCTCGCACTGCCTCCGGAGCTCAGTCGGACTCCTCCTCGCGCTTCCCGAGGCGCGACGGCGGGCTGACCCGATACCTCCCTCCAGGCGGGCGCGACGGCACGGGGGCTGGTCGCGGCCACCGCTGGAGGAGCTGCTGCCCGAAGGAGAGCCACCGAAGCTCGACGAGCCCCGAGCGCCGCCGACCACACAACAAACTCTGGCGGCACCTCCGCCGAGTGGAAGCACGGCCTAGGGGGCCGCGCGGTCACGGCGCGCCCCCCATCGACAACCTGGCGCCCGTCGCCGCGCAAGGCATCGCCTCCACGGCCGTGGGAAGCTGCTGCGGGAGCCACAGGATGCTTGCGAGGACGGCCTCGACCGCGCTTGGCCGGGGGAGAGTCAGGTCCTACCTGGCGGTCCTTTCCCTTCTCCGCGGCCGAGAACCTCTTCGACGGAGCCATGGAGAGAAAGGAGTAGCGAGAAGGGATGGACTGGAAGGGCTAGCACCGTTCCGTACTTATAGCCGGAGGAGGCCAACCGTCGGCCTCCACGATCACAGGTAATCATGACCCATTTCTGCGTGCAGGGACTTGTCAAGTCATGCGGTTGCCGAGGGATCATGGGGAAGCGGAGACGCCCACGACCTACCAATCACCACGCGGCGCCCAAGGCCACAGGCTGTTGGGGCCCGCGGCGCTTCGCACTTGCCCCTTCGCTTCTCATCTAAGCCAAGTCCAGGCGCGCCTTGGGCCCGGGGGCTACTGTCGGTGTTCTGGGAACGGGGGTCCGCAGACTTGCCTGCCTGCGGCCTGCGGCGTGGCTCAAGTGGGGGCCCAGTGCGGCCCAGCTTCATCAGCCCAAGCTCAAGACCCTCGCGAGGGGCCAAGCCTCGCGGGGCGGACGACAGGAACCTTCCTCAGGAGCAGCCTCGTCAGGCAGGCTCACGAGGAGGCGGAGAGATCAAGGCAGGGTACCTCACGAGGGTGCCCCGTGACGCAAGCCATGACGATCGAGACCAGGCGGGCGCCAGCCCGCGCAGTGTCCTCGTTTCCCCTTTGGTGCAAAGGAGGCAAGCACAGGCCAAGGCATCAGGCAAAGATTACCGCTTCGGTGCAACAAGACCAAGACCAACAGAGCGGCAGGACGGAGGTCATCGTGGAGCCCAAGACGGCGTCACCGTCAGAGCCTTTGGCAGCCGAAGACCGACTTAAGTCAGGATAAGTGTAGCAGATGTTCCCCTTCAAAATGGCCAATTGTTGGCGCCCTTCCCGCTCATTATTTGGGAAGAGGTCCAGGGCCTCCCACTATAATTAGAGCTAGCCACCACAGAGTAGAGGCATCTGATAGAGCCCTAGCAGAGAGAGAGAGAGAGAGAGAGAGAGAGAGAGAGAGGCGACTGAACTCACTCAAGTAGTTCATCGCACCAGCTCAAGAACAGCTCTCGCGATGCTGTTCTCCCTTTGTATTGTTCATCATCAGCCCACAGGCGATCCACCACATCACACACTGGAGTAGGGTATTACACCACAACGGTGGCCCGAACCAGTATAAACCTTGTGTCCCTTGTGTTGTTCATCGTTCCTAGTTTAGATCCCTTGCAATCCATTAACGCGTGAGCTGGTAGGGGAAAGATCTCCGTGCGCACCCCAGTGTTCGAACCTCAAGGGTCTGCCGGAACACGAAATCCGACAGTTCTCTTCCCACTTGTAGAAGCTATATCCCAAGGTTTCCCTCGGATATCCCACGAATATGCATTTATTTGACTTAGGTGTAAGCTTCTCTGACATAAGTCGCTTGACAAATGCTTCACAACCCCAAATCTTTAGAAAAGACAAACTGGGACTCTTCCCAGTCCAGACACCATGTGGTGTCTTGTCTACGGATTTTGATGGTACCATGTTAAGTGTGAAAGCTACAGTTTCTAGAGCGTATCCCCAGAATGACAAGGGTAAATCTGATTTGCTCATCATAGACCGGACCATGTCCAACAAGGTCCCATTCCTCTGTTCCGACACGCCGTTTCTTTGTGGCGTACACGGAGGTGTGAGCTGAGGTACTATACCTCGGCTTTTCAGATGATCATCAAACTCCTGGCTCATGTACTCACCTCCATGATCAGATCGTAGAAGCTTTGTAGTCTTGCCGAGATGATTCTCAACCTCGTTCTGAAACTCTTTGAACTTTTCAAAATTTTCCGACTTGTGCCTCATCAAATAGATATATCCATATCTACTCAAGTCGTCGGTAGAAGTCATGAAGTACTGATAGCCAACTCTGGAAGTTGTGCTCATTGGACCACACACATCACTATGTATAAGCTCCAATAGCTCGGATGCCCTCTGTCAGCGTCCTGGGAACGGGGGCCCCAGACTTGCCTGCCTGCGGCCCATGGGGTGGCTCCACCAGCGGCCCCGTACGGCCCATCTTCAACAACAAACACTCAAGACCCTCGCGAGGGGCCAAGCCTCGCGAGGCGGACGATGCAAGACCTCCACGGGAGTGGCCTCACCGGGCTGGCTCGCGAGGGGCAGAGAGATCAAGGCAAGGGGCACCTCGCGAAGTTCCTATGACGCAAGCCATGACGACCGGGGCCAGGCGGGCGCCAGCGCTCACAGTGTCCTCATTTCCCCTTTGGTGCTAAAGAGGCAAGGGCAGTCGAGGAGTCCCAAGGCATCAGTCAAAGGTTTCCATATCGGTGCAACGAGACCTAGACCAGCAGGACACCAGGATGGAGGTCACCGTGGAGCCCAAGACGGCGTCATCACCAGAGCCTTTGGCAGGCGAAGACCACCTTATTCAGGATAACTTGTACTCGTTGTCTCCCTTCGAATTTGGCTGTTGTGGCATCCCTTCCCGCTTAACATTTGGGGAGAGGACCAGGGCCTCTATAAATAGGGCTAGCCACCACTGTAGGAGGCATTTGATCTCATGGGGGACGGATCATTCAGACCATCCTCAGCACACAAGCTCACCGCGCTCAAGAACACCTCTCCTCAGGAGGCTGTTCTTCCCTTGTACTAGTTCTTCCTCAGCACAAGAGGCAATCCACTACACCACACTTGAGTAGGGTATTACACCACATCGGTGGCCCGAACCAGTATAAATCTTGTGTCCCTTTGTTCTTCAAGCTCGACACGCTGAAGCTTTGAGATCGCGGTGAGGGCGTGAGCTAGAGGGGAGAGATCTTTGTGCACACCCTAGTGTTCGAACCTCAAGGGTTTGCCAGAACCCGTAATCCGACATTTGGCGCGCCAGGTAGGGTTGCGCTGAAGCCTTCCTCCCGCCGATCCGCGTCCTATCGCTCCACCGCATCCATGGCGGGCGCACACCGAGCCCGCGCTGAGCGTCAGGCCGCCCTCGCCGCCCGTGTCGCTCAGACAGCCCCTGTCGGCGGGCCTCCCCATCGTTCCCCGTCACCCGCTGCCAATGCAGCAACCGGTCTGGCGGGAAACGAGCAGTAGGCGTCCGCCTGAACCCTTCTGTGTGGCGGGACGGACGCACCGCCACTTCGTCGCTGACCCCAGCCGGCTCATCGTCTCACGCTTGTCGCGCTCCCACGGACACGCAGGCTGCGCTGCTCATGGCACGCGAGCTCCTGCGCTACCGCCCGGTCGACGACCTCTACGAGGACTGGTTAGACCGCATCACCGAACTTGTCAGCGCCGCTGGGGGCTCCCCCGCACCCTCCCTCTCACCGCCTCGCCCTCCGCCAGCTGCGGGCGATGGAGCTCACGGGGCAGCTCGACCACCTCCACACCAAGAAGGCGCTCTGGCGCCAAGGCGCGTGCCCCCCGGCGTGACCCACCGCGTCGGGTGCCCGCGCGAGAAGAAGGAAGATGTCATGAAGTTCCCCGGCCGCAAGAGAATGCTCCCGTGCTCCCAGCGCCACCGCGACAAGACCGTGTGCTGCCTGCAGTGGCGGGGCGCGGTCATCAGGGCAGGCTCTACATCAACAAAGGGCCCATGTGGCCACGGCAGGCTGGCGCGCCTTCACTCCAGAGCTGCGTAGCATCGTCTGGCCGGGCAAGTTCAAGCCGGACCTGCCTCCTCGCTACGGCGGCACACCCGACCCTGCGGAATTCCTACAGCTCTACGAGCTGAGCATCGAGGCGGGCAACGGCGATGAGAAAGTCATGGCAAATTGGTTCCCCATGGCTCTCAAGGATGGTGTCCGCTCGTGGCTCCTGAACTTGCCCCGGGCTTGATCTCCTCGTGGGATGAGATGCGCGACCACTTCGTCGCCAACTTCCAGGGCATTCGCGACCGCCCTCCGGCTGCGGGTGACCTGCGCCGCATCAAGCAGCAGCCGGGAGAGACCCTGCAAAAGTACATCCAATGCTTCAACAGCGTTCGTCTCAAGATCCCCAAGGTGACGGATGAGGCCATCATTTCGGCGTTTTCCGATGGCGTCCGTGACATCACGATGATGGAGGAGCTCGCTATCCACGACGAGCTATGCACGGCTCTGGAGCTGTTCAACATGACAACCAAGTGCGCAAGAGATGAGGAAGGGCACCTTTCCCTCCTCGAGCTGCCTGCTACCGACCCAGAGGAGAAGAAAGCCAAGGCCAAGGACGTGAAGCGCAAGGGAGTGGCCGTGCTCGCGGCGGAGCCGGATACAAAGCGCGGCTGGGACCATCCCGAGTCGTCCAAGGGCAGCCGACCATTCTGCGCCTTCCACAATGTACACAGCCACAACACCAACGACTGTCAAGAGCTCAGGGCCATTCGAGATGGATGCTTCGGTCGATGCCCCGGGCGCAAGGACCGGGGCTACGCCGAGGAGGAGGATGAGGCGGAGGATGCTGGGATGATCGCGGCCCCCGCCAGGAGTGGCGCGACCGGCCTCACAAGGACCGCTGGCAGGACCAGCCTCGTGAGAGTGCCTGGAGGGATTAGCCTCGCGAGGACCGCCCTCAGGGCAACGCTGGCCTTCCTCCACTGCCGCCGCCGCCAAGAAGGAACGACGACCACCATCAGGACGAGGGGTTGGGGCTTCAGAACTGCTGCTATCGCCTGCATCTTGGGCGGAGCTCAGGCCCCAGCATCTCAGCATATCTTCAAGCAGTTTGCTCGCGAGGTGAACGCAGCCCTTCACAGGCTTGAGGCCACTCGCCCTCTCAGGTAGTCCAAGTGCGCCATCACTTTCAGCTCGGCGGACCAGCTCAAGTCTTGTGACCCTTCTTTGGCGCCCTCCCGATGCTCTGCTCACCCGTCATCAGCAACGTACAAGTCACCAAGACCCTCATTGACGGTGGTGCGGGGCTTAACGTCCTGTCCGTCGAGACATTCGACAGCCTTCAAGTGCCATACGATCAGCTCCAGCCCATCAAGCCCTTCTCAGGAGTGACTGACGGCTCCACCACCCCGATAGGGCAGGTCCGCCTCCCTGTCACCTTCAGACAACGCGACAACTACCGCACCGAGCTCATCGACTTTGACGTTGTTCACATCCGCCTGCCGTATAATGCCATCCTCAGGTATCCAGCCCTAGCCAAGTTCATGGCGGTAACTCACCACGGCTACAACGTCTTCAAGATGCCAGGAAGCGGGGGGATCATCACGGTCCCCTGCGAAGAAAGATATGTGGTGTGCTCCCTCGAGCGCGCCTTCCAAGCCATGGCAATCGAAGACCCCAACAACAATGTTGCGCGGTACCCTCCCGAGGCCATACCCAAGAAGAAGAAGCAACTACACCGCACAGGGCCTCAAGGGAGCGGCGCCTCTAGCGGTGCCACATTAGGATTAGCACCCGCCCCTGGGGCGCCTCCCTCCCTCGCATAGGAAGGCGGTCCTGGCGCCCTTCTCGGGCAGGGCTCGGGGGCTCTCTTCTGGAGGGCCTCAGACCTAGGCCACATCACGAGGGAAGCGCTCGGGCACCACGTGGAGGCGTGCTTCGCGGCATGTTTCCCTCAGGAAGACACTAGGCGAGGAGCGCCCGGTGCTCAGGAGTTCATCGCCAAGACCACTCAGGAGCTGCAGGATGCAAGGGCCATGCGCGGCGATCGCCGCTCACCTGGCGCGGCTCCCCATCCAGGCAAGGATGGCGGGCGGCGCGTCTGCATCGACATCCCAAGGCTCAGCAGGGCCGCATCTCAGGAGCGCTTCTAGCCTTCGCGCGTGGGATGTTGTGATGGCCCACCTCATAGCTATGTTCGCATGCTGTTTGGCCTGCTGAGCATGGTGGCCGTTTTCCAGCGCACCCTGCGGAGCGTCTTGGCGACCCAGGAGGCCAGGCATCACACAGTCCTGGCGTAGATGGAGACGGTCCTCAAGGAACCGCCGGGACCCCGAGAGCCTCCCGAGGCTCAGAGCTCTGGTGGCTCATGAGGAGCAACCCCTTTGCCACGCATCTTCAGCTACCCCAACATCTCTTCGACAATGGAACCATGTGACATTTTCCAAGTTTATTTAGCTGGGAGCGCCCCCGGGCTGCATCATTCCCATGCCACGTGGGCCTGTCCCTGCGGGATGAATCCTTCTACATCTTTATCTTACTCTGCTGGGGGTGCCCCTCGGGCTGCATCATCCCCAGGCCGCTCGGGTCCGACCTAGTGGCATGTATCGTTCTCGCATTTACCTAAGCTAGTTCGCTTTCCATGCATAATCTATCTATGGTTATTACCAGCTTGGTTATCACCCACCACGGGAGCCGCGCGCCGATGGTCTTTCTTCAGGATCCCTCGAATAAGGAGGCTTGGCACGGTGCTTGTGCTCGGGTCCGTCCCTGCAATGCCGACAAATCTGAGCGGTCGAGCTCTGACTCGCAGCATGCCCGGCGCACGTCACCTCGCCAGGCCCTCAGTGCCTTCATCTTCTTGTGAGCGACCAGCGGCAGACCGGCAATCGTAGTGGAAATTTGTATCCCTCCTCACACTAACCTGTAGGAACCTCCTAAGGACAAAAGCAGGCGGTACCACGGGCTCCCTCTTCTCACATGCAATTCACTTGCACGTTAAAAGGGGGGCTCCTGAGCATCGCGACTCAGGAGCTCTTACTGGCTCTCTAGCCCTCACCCCCTGGACTTGACCACGGCATCGCGACCTGGCATACCAGCGGCGGCTAAGCTCGCTCGAGGGTCGGGACCTAAGGACGTAGAGCACACAGAAGAGCAAGGAGAAGAGGGGGAGGCTCGCACGGTCCCAACCTAGCTACACTACAGCCGTCGACGCATGAGTCTGGTGCAGCACAAGGAACCAACTTTCGACTGCCAAGATAAATTTTGCGCCCGGGTCGACCAAGCACTACGGCATAGGATTCTCACTTGTTGCAGCCTTGTTACGACAACGTCGCCTCCCTTTCCTACCTCTCGGTGGCTGCTTGCATGCTAAAGGGGACCTCTTGAGCATCGCCCATCAGGAGCTCTAACTGGACCTCGGGCCGCTCACCTCCTGGCCTTGACCACGGCATCGCGACCTGGCATACCAGCGACGGCTGCAGCCTGCCTGGGGACC
The DNA here is from genome assembly GCA_021605145.1 of Aegilops bicornis. Taxonomy (NCBI): domain Eukaryota; kingdom Viridiplantae; phylum Streptophyta; class Magnoliopsida; order Poales; family Poaceae; genus Aegilops; species Aegilops bicornis. Next base: position 348,149,780 of record CM038670.1, read on the forward strand.
GGGACCTGTCGCGTAGAGCACCAAGCTGCCGCGGGGTTGGAAAGGGGAGACCGAGCCGAAACAGGACATGCGTTTGCAAATTTTCATAATAAGGATAATATCAACCAAAGACGTTACAGACCTTTTACACGCCCCCACTGGGTCCATCTTGATTCCTCGCAGGGAACAAAAGAAGGGAGTTTTTAGGAACCCTACCTACACGCACCAGCGCGGCCGACGCCAAAGATCAACCGGAGCCCACGGAGGTCGGCACCAATCCCATCCAGATCAGCGACGGTGGCGGCTGGATGCTACAGCCTTGCTCCAAGCACGGCGAGAGCTCGGTAGCGTAGCTATCGCCGCCGCCTCCGGGGTCTCATAGGGCTCGGGAGAGTCACTGGACTCCCAGCCGCCACCGCTGCTGCTGGAGGAGCTGCTGGTGTAGCCAGTGGCAGGCTCGTCGATGGCCGCTGTGCCGCCTCGATGACCCCCTCCGAGGCAGCACTCAAGGCGGCGGCCTTCCCCGTCGAAGACCTTGAAGAACATGGTGGAGGCGCCATCATACTCAAAATGGATGGCAAGGGCGCCTTCCGCACGGCAGAATCGAGCAACCTCGCCCTAGCCACGGGTCATGAAGATCTTGCCTGGGGAGACGGCTTCAACCTCCGCTCCAGTCGCCGAGGCGTCGCAGTCGGCGTGCTGCAGCCACAGCTCGAGGGGGCCCCTCGGCGGCATCTCGGCGGGGAAGAACTATGGAAAGTGAATCCAAGTGCGCGGAGGCATTGCCGCCCACATCACGAGCTCGCGTGAGGAGTCCGCTGCGTGGGCTCCTGGGGCGATGGCGTGCGTCACCACATCGCGGTGACCACCGCCACGGCGTGGGCGGCGCCGCTCGCCGCCTCTCCCTCCGGAGCCCTCCGCTTGGGCGTACAGAGGCAGCGGATACCCGGGAGGTGGCCGCTCGCACCAAGGCCTCGACACCTCCGGCCTTACGACTACGTCACGGCGGTGGGCCAGCCTCTTCTTTGGTGGAAGTGGCCCGGGCTCGTCACGGGGCGGCCGAGAACCTCCGTATCGGCGCCATGAGTGTCGCTGCTAGAAATGAAGCAAGGGAGAAGAAGCGAGCGGAGCAAGAAGAGATGAGCGACGGGGGCTCCCCCCCTCCTCATTTATAGTGGGAGAAGGCCAACCGGCGATCCCCACGATCACAGGTAATGATGATATTTCTCTGCATGCTGCAGGGACTCGTCAAGTCGGGCAGTTGCCGAGGCAGCGTGGGGAAGCGGAGATGCCCACGCCCCATCAATTGCCACGCGTCAACCAAGACCGCAGGCTGTTGGGGCTCGCGGCGCTCCGCACTTGCCCATTGGCTTCACCTCGAAGCCAAGTCCGAGCGCGCCATGGGCCCAGGGGGTACTGTCGGTGTCCTGGGAATGGGGGCCCCCAGACTTGCCTGCCTTCGGCCCACGACATGGCTCCACTAGCGGCCCTGTACGGCCCATCTTCACCAGCAAACACTCAAGACCCTCGCGAGGGGCCAAGCCTCGCGAGGCAGACGATGCAAGACCTCCTCGGGGGCGGCCTTACCAGGCTGGCTCGCGAGGGGCGGAGAGATCAAGGCAAGGGGAACCTCGCGAGGTTCCTATGATACAAGCCATGACGACCGGGGCCAGACGGCCGCCAGGAGGGCGCCAGCGTGCACAATGTCCTTGTTTCCCCTTTGGTGCTAAAGAGGCAAGTGCAGGCGAGGAGTCCCAAGGCATCAGGCAAAGGTTTCCATATCGGTGCAATGAGACCAATACAAGCAGGATGGCAGGACAGAGGTCATCGTGGAGCCCAAGACGGCATCACCACCAGAGCTTTTGGCAGGCGAAGACCACCTTTAGTCAGGATAACTTGTACTCGTTGGCTCCCTTCAAATTTTGCCGTTGTGGCATCCCTTCCCGCTTAACATTTGGGGAGAGGACCAGGGCCTCTATAAATAGGGCTAGCCACCGCCATAGGAGGCATCTGATCTCATGGGGGACGGATCATTCAGACAATCCTCAGCAGACAAGCTCACCGAGCTCAAGAACAGGCAGAGTAATAGGTTAGTCCCAAAAATAATATAAAAGAGTATATTAAAGCCCATTAAACATCCAAAATAGATAATATAATAGCATGGAACAATAAAAAATTATAGATACGTTGGAGACGTATCAGCGGCCTCTAGCAAGGCGTGCCAACCACCACGTAGACAATGAAGCTAGTTAGGCGAACATGTACATCAGACTTCCATTCATTTTGCCACACGATATATGTTCTTGGTCTCAAGGCGAGTCTGTCATCCTTGTGCTAGCCTGACCTCTTTCTTGTTGCAGTGATACCAACCACAAACCAGATTATCTCATAATCCTCGTCCCATGGCCATACTTATCCTGATCGGATCACACGAGGGGCCCAGAGTATATCTCTACTGATCAGAGGGGCAAATCCCATCTTGCTCAACCATGTCTCACAGCATGGGTCTGGACGAGCCCAAAACCTACCTTTGTAACTACCCAGTCATGGAGTAGCGTTTGGTCGGCCCAAAGCAGGTCTATCACCATCCCGAGTACATGCGCCAGCTCAGGTCTTAGGATATAGAACATATGTTGTACTAGAGACTCAGAGAGGACATATCGCTGCATCTTGGGTCTGTCCGACTCGTACCTTATCTTGACTCGGATCCGACTATGTCGAATCCAACCTAATCCTTCCGAGTCTATATTATCCGGTTAGCATCCAATGCTCCATGGCTATTGAGACCAAGCCATCGACCGTGTCATATGCTAGTCTAGTCGGCTGCGCGTCCACACAACCCTTTCAACTAGGGACCTTTTAGGACAGTCATCATACAATGCATAGTCCCACAAACAAGTCACGTACTTGCTGATGCACATCATTGATAATGTCCAAGGACTATCTTTATTCATAAACACATAGGAAATATCATCATACATGATTGCCTCTAGGCATATCTCCAACAGTCTCCCACTTGCATTAGAGTCAATCAAATAGACATCGAATACCCATAGCTCTAACGTGCCACTCATGCTTGGGTTGTGGAAGTGGCTTAGTCAACGGATCTGCAACATTTGCATCTGTGTGAATTTTGCATAACTCTACATCACCATTCTTTATGATCTTTCGTATCAGGTGATATTTCCGATCTATGTGTCTGACCTTGTGGTGATTCCTCGGTTCCTTGGCTTATGCGATGGCACCAGAATTATCACAATAAAGGTCCAACAGTTTTACCGAGGCTGGGCAAATACCAAGATCATCTAGAAAATGCCGGATCCAAACACCTTCCTTTGTAGCTTCACAAGCCGCAATGTATTCGGCTTCCGTGGTAGAATCAGCCACCGTATCTTGCTTGGAACTCATCTAGCTCATTGCCCCTCCGTTCGTGACGTACACGAATCCGGACTGTGATCGATAATCATCTCCGTCGGTTTGGAAACTAGCATCAGCCAAACCCCTTATGACGAGCTCTTCCTCACCTCCATAAACTAGGAACATCTCTTTAGTCCTTTTCAGGTACTTCAAATAGTCTTTACCGCTGACCAGTGACCCTCACCTGGGTTGGCCTGGTATCTGCTTGTTAGGCTTATTGCAAAAGCAACATCAGGCCTTGTACATATCATGGCATACATGATGGATCTGATTGCCGAGGCATACAGAATCCTACTCATCCTGCTTCGCTCATCAGTTGTCGAAGGAATCTGAGTCTCGCTTAGCCTTATACCATGTGAGAGTGGCAAGAACCCTTTGTTTGCCTCACTCATGTTGAACCGCTTCAACACTTTATCTATGTACGTGCTCTGGCTTAAGCCGAGGAGCCTCCTCTATCTATATCTATAGATCTTAATGCCTAAAATATACACTGCCTCACCAAGGTCTTTCATTAAAAACTTGCCATTCAATGACTCCTTGAGTTAGTTCAGCATCGAAACATCGTTCCCGATCAACAATATGTCATCCACATACAAGATCAAAAATACTATCGAGCTCCCACTTAACTTATTGTATAAACAAGTGTCCTCTTCGCTTTTGATGAAACCGAGACCAGTGAGGACCTCATCAAAACGAATGTTCCAACTCCGAGATGCTTTCCTCAACCCATAAATGGATCTCTTGAGCTTGCATACCTTACTAGCGCTAGTCGGATCAACAAAGCCCTCGGGCTGTATCATACACACATCATCGGTTAAATTTCCGTGAAGGAAAAGCCGTTTTGACATCCATCCACCATATCTCGTAAACAAAATATGTAGCTATAGCTAGTACGACCCTCACCGACTTCTGCATTGCTACTGGCGAGTAAGTCTCGTCGTAGTCAATTCCTTGAACTTGTCCATAACCTTTAGCGACAAGCCGAGCTTTGCGGATCTGAACATTTCCATCCACATCGGTTTTCTTCTTAAAGACCCACTTGCAACCAATGGCTGTTACGCCATGCGGCGGATCAACCAAGTCCTAGAGTTGATTCTCATCCACGGACTTTAACTCGGATCTCATGGCCTCCAGCCATGCCTCGGAATCTGGGCTCACCATCGCTTCCACATACGTGGTTGGCTCGTCGCTTTCTAGCAAAAATACATCACACACTCTGCATAATCTTTCCGACCTCCGTGGTTCCTGTGCCGCTTCCATTACGGGTTCCCTGACTGACTTCGGTATGATCTCATCACCAGTCGAGCCGTCCTCCCACTGGCCTCCCGACTGAGAAACTATTTCTCAAGGAAAGCCCCATTCCGAGCAACAAACACTGTGTTCTCTTCCTAGTTGTAGAAGCTATATCCCAAGGTTTCCCTCGGATATCCCACGAATATGCATTTATCCGACATAGGTGTAAGCTTGTCTGACATAAGTCGCTTGAAAAATGCTTCACAACCCCAAATCTTTATAAAAGACAAACTGGGACTCTTCCCAGTCCACATACCATGTGGTGTCTTGCCTACGGATTTTGATGGTACCCTGTTAAGTGTGAAAGCCGCAGTTTCTCGAGCGTATCCCCATAATGACAAGGGTAAATCCGATTTTCTCATCATAGACCGGACCATGTCCAACAAGGTACTATTCCTATGTTCCGACACACTGTTTCTCTGTGGTGTACCCGGAGGTGTGAGCTGAGGTACTATACCTCTGCTTTTCAAATGATCATCAAACTCCTGGCTCATGTACTCACCTCCATGATCAGATCGTAGAAGCTTTATAGTCTTGCTGAGCTGATTCTCAACCTCGTTCTGAAACTCTTTGAACTTTTCAAAATTTTCCAACTTGTGCCTCATCAAATAGATATATCCATATCTACTCAAGTCGTCGGTAAAAGTCACGAAGTACTGATAGCCACCTCTGGCAGTTGTGCTCATTGGACAACACACATCACTATGTATAAGCTCCAATAGCTCGGATGCCCTCTGTCGGCGTCCTCGGAATGGGGCCCCCAGACTTGCCTGCCTGCGGCCCACGGCGTGGCTCCACCAGCGGCCGCGTACGGCCCATCTTCACCAACAAACACTCAAGACCCTCGCGAGGGTCCAAGCCTCGCGAGGCAGACGATGCAAGACCTCCTCGGGGGCGGCCTCACCAGGCGGGATCGCGAGGGGCGGAGAGATCAAGGCAAGGGGCACCTCGCGAGGTTCCTGTGATGCAAGCCCATGACGACCGGGGCCAGGCAGGACTAACCGAATTTGCACTGGGCCTTCGGTTAATAGGTTAGTCCCAAAAATAATATAAAAGAGTATATTAAAGCCCATTAAACATTCAAAACAGATAATATAATAGCATGGAACAATCAAAAATTATAGATACGTTGGAGACGTATCAGCGGCCTCTAGCAAGGCGTGCCAACCACCAAGTAGACAATGAAGCTGGTTAGGCGAACATGTACATCACACTTCCATTCCTTTTCCCACACGATATATGTTGTCGGGCTCAAGGCGAGTCTGCCATCCTTGTGCTAGCCCGACCTCTTTCTCGTTCAAGTGATACCGACCACAAACCGGATTATCTCATAATCCTGGTCGCATGGCCATGCTTATCCTGATCGGATCACACGAGGGGCCCAGAGTATATCTCTGCTGAACGGAGGGGCAAATCCCATCTTGCTCGACCATGTCTCATAGCATGGGTCTGGACAAGACCGAAACCTACCTTTGTAACTACCCAGTCACAGGAGTAGCGTTTGGTTGGCCCAAAGCAGGTCTATCACCATCCAGAGTACATGCGCCAGTTCAGGTCTTAGGACATAGAACGTATGTTGTACTAGAGACTTACAGATGACATATCGCTGCGTCTCATAGTTGGGTCTGTCTGACTCGGACCTTATCTCGACTCGGATCCGACTATGTCGAATCCGACCAGTTCCTTCCGAGTCCATATTATCCACTTAGCATCCAATGCTCCATGGCTAGTGAGACCAAGCATCGATCGTGTGATATGCTAGTCTAGTCGGCTACGCGTCCACACAGCCCTTTCGACTAGGGACCTTTTAGGACAGTCATCATACAATGCATAGTCCCACAAGCGAAGTCACGCATTGCTGGCCGATAAACATCATTGATAATGTCCAAGGACTATCTTTATTCATAAACACATAGGAAATAGCATCATACATGATTGCCTCTAGGGCATATCTCCAACAGAATGTCCTCTCCTCATTTTTTCTGGGTCAAATTGACTTATATATCAGAAGAGGGGCACCAGAGGTGGGCCGATAGGGCACAACCCACCAGGGCGCGCATGGGCTGCCTGGCGCGCCCAGGTGGGTTGTGCTCACCTGGTGGGCCCCCTCTGGTAGTTAGTTTCTCCAATATTCTTCATATATGCTAGTAAAATTCTCCGAAATTTTTAGCTCATTTGGAGATGTGCAGAGTAGGTGACTCTAACGTAGCTTTGTCAGGTCCAGAATTCGAGTTGCCGGCATTCTCCCTCTTTGTGTAGACCTTGCAAATTATGAGAGAGAAGGCATTAGAATTACTCCATAAATCATTAGTATGCATAAAAACATTAGAAATAACTGTACGAAAACATGATGCAAAATGGACGCATCACTCCACCACAAGCAGGAGCGTTGTCGTCTCCCCAAACTCCTTGCCTGCATCAATGGCGCCGCTTTCCAAGCTTATCCCAGTACGTCGCTGATGAGAGGAAGAAGAAGACGTCACATGCAAGAACATGCAACTGCAGGTGATGTGTGCTTACCACACGATTTTCCTCAAAATTCAATCTGCCTGATTGCTTCTGAAGCACAAATGATCAATTCAAAAAATGTTTTCAGATTTGGGTTTGCCTGAAGAAAAATACCACCTTTGTGTCAGTTCATCAGTCCTACTATGCAAAGATTTGATTTTAAAATTGCACATGCTATGCTCTCTCTATATGTTGAACTATTAGGTTCATCAGTACTACATGAGTGCTGCATTAGTAGCACATGTCCTATGATACAGAAGCTGATAGTACATTGCAAATGCTTGCATCAGTTCATTACACCCCTGCCACTTGATGCACAATTTGAATGTCGAGGTTGCTGTCAGTACCTCTAATATGCTTGCTTCAGTCAAAAAACATAAACTTATGCATCATCCCAAGTTGCTACTACGGTTTATATAAGGTTCAACTACCATTGCAAGTTATATGTTGTGAATACTAATATTACATGTCATGTAGTTGCATCAGTTCGAACGAGACAAAAATAAATATACTTGTTACACAGTAAGTTCAATGATACAGAAAATAGGAGTCCTTCTAATGTAGATGCATAAGTTCTAGAGGAAAAACAAAAATACAAAAATCAGTTTATATGTATTGCCTACGGTTCCCAATTTCAATGTTCAGTTCACAAGCAGTGCATCGAGTGTTCATGCATCAGTTATAGGGAAAAAGTTAAAAAAAAACTATGCATAACCACTACAAAAAAATACACTTCCATGATGATGCGTGTTTGTCATACATGACGATTTTATGAAAGAATCAAGATAGTCATACCTGTGCTGTCGTAGAAGTGTTCCATGACATCACCAAAATTATCATCACGGAAGTGTCCACTTCCATGACGATAAATCACGCGTCATAGAAGTGCTTTCGTCAAGGGTAACCGACACATGGCATCTACCATAACGAGTCGCGGTTAAGCTATCGGGTTTCGGTTTGGATTCGATAACCCGTTAACAACCCGAACCAATGGGGATTTTCCACGTGTAAAATTGTAAGTGTTCAGAGGAACCATATGCCGGCTGACCATTGGGACATATGTCATCCACTCATTAGACCGGAGGCGCCACTGATACGTCGACACATGGCACGACCCAACAGAGGCCCGTTCTTGTGAAAAGGCCGGCCCATTTGACTTGGTCAAAAGGTAGCGGGCCGGCCCATGAAAAGCATGTTAACGTCATGTTCACATATAGCCCATTTATAGTCTGCTAACTCACGGTCCGTTATGGCCTATCCAAATTGGGCCCAGTAGCGTCATCTGGGCCATCCAATATGATTCCAGCCCGTTGTAACTTCCGGCCCATGTATGGCCCATGACGTCTTTCGGCTCATAAGAGGCCCTTTGTAACTCTGGGCCCATTAAAGGACCGAGGTGAAACTGGCCCATAATGAACAGTGTATCACTTTATACCCATTAACGGCCCATTATCTCGTAGGCCGTCTCCAGCCCGTGTTACCTTTCAGCCTTCTAAGGGCCCATTTATTCTTGGGCTCATTTACAGAAATCGGTTACTTATGGTCTGTTACTGGCCTGTTCTACTTGTGGGCCGAATTTAGCCCGTGGTTACAGTCGGCCCGATTGTGGCCTGTTAACCCGTTGGGATGTTTCCATAGCATCATCAAATACGGCCCATAATGGTCGGTCCATAAACAGACGATTTCCACTCTGGCCCATTTTTGGCCCATTTTGCGAACCGTTATTGGTCCATGAATAGTATGGCCCATGTTTGGCCAAACGATTATTCGGCCCGTAGAAGGCCCATGGATCCTACGGCATGTAGAAGGCCCATGGAAGCTACGACCCGTAGGAGGCCCATGGTCACTACAGTAGGTAGCAGGACCATGGTTACAACAGTCCGTGTGTTGCCATGGTTACTAGGGCCTAGTTATAAAAATAGGTTATTGTGGCCACTGGAAAAAGGCGGAAAATAACTACAGTGACTACAAGAAAACAACTAAATAAGACAATAAGGAAATAAATAAGCAAGCAACTAACGCTAGGCTATTATGGCTATTACACATATTACATCCACTGGGCATCAAAGTTCGCCACCGGTGCAAATATAGGGAACAAAGCAGCATATTACATACACTGGTCGTCTAAATTGGCCACCAGTGCGAATAAACACGGTAGCAAAACAAGTCCATAACTGAAACAACTTCAAAAGAGCTCAAGAAACGTTATCCTGGGTATCCACCATGCTGGCAATAAGCTTAGCAAGCTTATTAGCTTTCTCCTGTTTGGCCCTTAAATCCTCCAACGCTTGCTATTGCACCAGAAAGTATGCATGTGAATTCTCCAGGGACTTCCGCAGTCCTTCGGCTTCTTGTCATAGCACAGCTGATCGATGTCTTTCAGCTTGTAGTTGAGACTCAAGAAACCGAACTGATTCAGACAGTGAGTCCAAATAGCTTGTGCCAGCGGTAGTGGCAAGTAACTCGAACACTACACCAAGACAGGACTTTGGGGTTGTCTCACTGTCTTCAAGATAGTTTTCCTTAGCTGTTTTATCAGCTTTGTTGGAGACCAACAAGGATGTCTCACTATCCTGAACCTTATCTGCATTACTTCCTTTACCATTGCTTAATAAGGCACTCTTCCCTAATATTCTGTCAGCATTCTAAAAGAAGAAACAAGCAGACACATAATAGGTTTAGCATGCAGTATATGAAACTCATGTCGGTGAACCAGTTCATTAGTAAGGTGGACATGATTAAACTACCAAGTCTTCTATTGCCAAGTAGTACATAATAAAAGCATCAAACACACATATATCTATGTCATATGGTCACTTCATTGTCTTGCCAAATCAAAATAGAGACACGGTTCAAATCATATCAGTTCAAGACAAAGCAGCATTGAAATAATACAAAGCGTGGGAAACTACATGGCACAACAAGATTTCATATGGGTACCACGGGTCTACATGTACAACAACACTATTGGCTCTGTTGTGATGCTAGTAATGTGCATGATATGAGAAGTCAACTATATACACAATTGAAATTGAAATCAACAGAGCTATTTATAAGAGCAAACCTGTTAAAGAAACATGCTTAAGCATATGTGTTTGCCATTGGAGTTTCGATTGGATCCTTCAATTTAAAAATAAGTTTGTACGAGTAAATACAGTGATACAAGAGCAAAGCAGTATGCACGATAGGAATGGAATCTTAAACGAGAACAGTTGTTCTTCAGGTTTAAGCACTTGTTCGACACGAAAAGAGTGCAGTAAGACATAGGCATATGGTACTTAAAAATAAAAAAATGAGCTCATAGACCTTACCACATTCTTGGTTCGGGACCAGTACAGAACAAGGCGTTCCCAGTCATCGTCCCCTAAATGTGTGTCAGGAGAATGTAAGGAAATTTAATGAGTTTCTTTGCTAGAGAAGTACATTTTCTTTAGGTAATTCTAATACTGCCACCAAGCATTCTTGAAGATAGCAGAGATATTAGCACATGTTACCTCATCCTGAGTTTCAAAGTCGATCCTTCTCTACAGAGAAAAATGGGAAAATGTGTTGTATTATAACCATCATGGAGGTAGAATGTATGCGAAAAAGCAAAGTAATTGCCATGAATAACATTACTTGCACATAACTCGTGGACGAACACCTGCAACTGGCATTTTCCTTCATCTTCCGTATAATATTTCCACGATGGAAAGATACGCACATAGGGTTTAACAACATCAAATGCGACAGATGCTAAACTACAAATAGGTGGTTGTGCTTCCTCCACAGGAATAGGTGTACTAACTGGTGGAGTTGGGGTTCGCCGTGGTAGTATCTGCCGCTTTGGGCACCGGAGCTGCCTTACTAATCGCTTCTTGTTTGGGAGCTCTGTGGTGGAGATGGTGCTGTGTCAACAGTGAACTGGGTTACTATCTGCTTTGGGGTTGGGGTTAGATTGGGTGAAGCTGGTTCTATGTCCATCCCAAAGAGGGGTACAATCTCTGAGTGCAGGTTATGTGTGGTAGGGCTGGTTCTCGTGCATGTACAACCAGGGTGCTATCTCCACCAAGAGGTAGCACTGTCTTATTTGAAGACCGTGTTTTCACTCCAATAGATACTGCCATCACCCGCTCCAATTCAAATGGCTGATAAATAGGAAACATAGTTGAATGTACAGACCTTGTATGAGAGACAAATGCAATAAATAGTGTGGAAAAAAGAGGGCATGAAATAGTTGACATGTATATTGTTTAACTAAAAAGGATAGCATGACATAATTTCACATATATGATGTCCATCTAAAATGGATAGCATAGCATGACATAATTCAAAGATATGATGACTAACTAAACAGACGGCATGAGATAATTATATGATGTGTTTAGTAAACAGGTTCGCATGACATAATTCACATACATGCTATCTAAGTAATCAGGATCGCATGATTTAATTCAAAAATGTGATTTATATACTAAGCAGAGGACATTCACATATATGATGTCTGGACTAAGAACATGGTGTTGAATATTGTGTATATGATGTCTGAACTATGCAATGTAAGACACCATATGCATGATATGAGCAGTATAACTGTGCCAAGTTAGAGCATACACCTCGGTGGGGGAATAGGACTGGTCATTTGTCTCTGAATCCATCTCGGTGGAGCTATCGGGCCTCAGCAAGATGAAAGTGTGTACAACTAGAATGTTATTCTGCCACAAATGCACTTAGTCTAGTTTTCATGCAGAGGCTTTTGAAAATTAGGTCCAGGTGGATGTTTTTCTCCATTCCTTTCAACGAAATGCATGAATAATTGAATAGTAGAGTGCCATAGGAAAATTTGCTATTGCTATGTTTTTCCTTAACTTTTTCCTTTGAACCAAAATAACCCTAATGGATCGACATGAATGTAGAGTAATAAGTGATGCGACAAGTGTACAACCTCTTTGGTGTAGCCGTGTCGACCTCAGCATCATTGGGTTTGTCGCTTAAGAAGTTGCGGCAGAGGTGGCTGTCAGAGGTGTGGAGGAAGATCTGAGGCGTCTGTAGGCGGCATCCAGGACACTGCTCTGTTGTGATGGATGGTTCCATCATTGAAGTAGCTCCGGCGAGCCATAAGACGTCGAGGCTGATGCAGTACAAGACAAACATCGTTAATCTCAAGTGGGATTCTAATAGCATCTCGAATAGATGATGTAAAACACATTACCAAAAAGTGATAGATGTAAAATTTACATCCAAAACATCTGACTACAACAGATGAGGTAAAAACTGTTGACTCCGAACATATCTATCGAAACTGAAATTTACTGTGGAATCTGAATGTTACTGTCGAAACGGAACGCACTGGTAGCAGAGAGGCACTTCACATGTAGTTTAGGCCGCTCGAGCACTAGTAGTAGAGAAACAGTGATCTAAATCAGCAGGCGATCAACGGGGAACAGAGTAGCAGATAGCAGCCGGAGCAGCAGCGCCTAGAGGAGCAGCGCGAACTAGAGCCAGAGCAGCAACTCGTGTAGCTGCAGCAGCCCGTGTACCAACATCAGTAGTGTGAGCGAGAGCAAGAGCAGAGCAGCAGCACGAGCGTGGGAGAGGGTAGAGCAGCAATACGACCAAGCGAGAGACAGAGCATCAACAACACGAGCGAGGGGGAGAGCAGAGCAGCAGCACGACCGAGCGAGAGCTGGAGTAGCAGCAGCGCGAGCGAGAGCCAAAGCAGCAGCAGCAGATCCGGCTGGTATGGACGCCGCTGCCGAAGGGGCCTCGCACTGGGGGAGAGCCGCCATGGAGATGTTGCCCGCGGCACCGGCTTCGAGGTAGCCGCGCCATGGGGGTGCATGATCGAGCACCATTGAAGCCGGGAGGTCGAGTTAAGGAGAAGGTACGGTGCGATGAGTGTACAACCTATTTGGTGGCGCCGAGTAGGCCTCGGCTTCGTCCGAGGAGTCGGTGAGGATGATGTGGTTCCGGTGGAGCAGGTCAAGGCGGTGCCGTGGGGATGGATCAGCCGCGATATACTAGGCAATCGTCGAGCAGCTCCTTTGAGGTGGAGGACCGGGCGGCTGAACCAGCTGGACAACGAGATCGACGACGGATCCTCAACCGGGAAGGTGGATGAGGGATGTTGAGCTGTTGCGGTGGACGACATCGTCGGGGAAGAGGCTCCATCTAGGCAGCGGTGGGGTGGCGGATGGAGGAGGGTGGTGTTTCGCGGCTGGAGTAGAGAGGTTTTGGCGGCCTAGGTTTTCGAATGGCGAAAAGGAGGTGATGGGAGGGGGGCAACCATGACTTAGGGATGCGCTTGTCCAAAATGTAGGGTGTGTTACAAAAGTACCCCCACCGATTTGAACTAGCGGCCCTTTCGGCTCAGTGTTAGAAGGAGGATTTCGCGTGTCGGGATTTGGCAGCTGGAGGGAGTTTTTGCACGCATTGTAATTTCGGGATTGTAAGGCACGGGTTGTGAAGGCGCGAGTTTTGGGAGTACGATATCTGAATTTTCTGGATAACAAGGCGCAGGTTGAATTTTAGGGACAAGGCTAATGTGTAATATTGTACGTACCAAATCAACTCGCACTTCCACAATCTAAAAATGAAAAAATAAAACAATTCGCACCACACAAAGAGAGAGTCTTGTCATGTTTTACTGTACAAATTCTACAAAGCTATGAATCCATGCTATGTCTAATTAATTTTTTTCGCTGGTTGTGTAATGCATGTAATCAACTCATGCAAATATTGTAGTGCATTCCAAATGTATATACTGCCGCTGCAATTCGAACTAAATTTGAATTTGTTTCTCTATTTGAATAAGAATCTACAATCATGATTGTTGCCAAGTTAAACCATCATTCGTATATTATCTTAACAACACACCACATGATTACTGTAGAGATATATATGAACTATGTGTATGTCGGGGAGGCTGATCTGGCCCACGAACACCTATGGGACCGGCGGACTGAGCCCCTTTCGGTTCGGCAGGGGGCGAAGGTCGCACGAAGAGCAGATCAAGGCGAAGCACACGAGCGGTTTACCCAGCTTCGGAGCTCTCTGGAGAGATAACACTCCTACTGCTGCATGTCTGAGTGTATTGAGTTCTTGCTCAGGAGCGCTGAGTGCTACAGTACACACCGCTGGTTGCACAGTCTCTTGCCACGCGCGCCTGGAAAGGTCCCAGGGCGACACGTTAGTGGATGTGCTGGAGCGCAGGTACAGAGTGGGGGTCTGCCACGGCAAGCGCCTTGCCGCGGTTTTTGTCTTGTCGCGTCCGGAAGCTTGTCGCTCACCGGGCCTTCCCGGCAAGCTCCTCTTGCCGGGGCCTTGTCTCCTAGGTGCCTTGGGTGGCCTTCCCGGCAAGCTCCTCTTGCCGGGGCCTTGCCTCCTTGGCTTGAATACTTTGTTCTTGAATGGGTCCAAAGGAACCACGGAGGACCTTGGCGGTCGCCCGGTAAGCCTTGCCACGGAGGGCTGCAACTTCCCGTGCACAAGTTCGGGATGCTAGGGTACCCCTACTCTAGTACACCGACAGGAGCCCCCGGGCCTGGGCCACACACGGTGCCGAGCGCTATTGGGCCAGGCCCAAAACAGGGCACGGGCATGCGCAGCCCCCAGCCCAGCCCCCAGCGTAAGTATATGGTTTACTTCCTGCTGTTAGGCGTGCATGGTTGCCCTTTCTTTGCTGATATCTGACTACTGATTTGTGTAGGAGCAGAGCAGCCTTACCAGGAGTGCCCTGAATCCGCTCCTGACATGCCTTCTGCTTCGACTACACCGACAAGGGAGGATTCCCCGGCAAGGGAGCATTCTCCGGCAAGGGGCAGTTCTCCGGCAAGGGACAGCTCTCCGGCAAGGGACAGCACCAGCGATTCCCTGGCGGCGGAGACCATGACTGCAGAAGGTAATCCTCTTGCTTGAAAACTTTCCTTATGTTCTTCTTCTGATTTTCTTTTGAATGTTTGCTTGACTTTTCTTCATTTTCCGGTCGCCGATCCATCCGCCACAGAGCCAATGGAGACCGAGGTCGCCGGGCGAGGAGGACGCCAAGGCAATACCGACGACACACCGCTGCAATCGGAGAAGAAGCCGGCGCCGACGAGCCCACCGTGAAGAGGCCGCCAAAGCTGCCGCCGCAGAAGCCGGGCGAGGGGTCCGCGATCGACCGACGGCCCCGAGGTCGCAGGAGCGCCAGCGCTATGGCCCACTTAACACCTATGGGACCGGGCGGACCGAGCCCCTTTCGGTTCGGGGGGCGGAGGTCGCACGCAGAGCAGATCGAGGCGAAGCACACGAGCGGTTTACCCACCTTCGGAGCTCTCTGGAGAGATAACACTCCTACTGCTGCATGTCTGAGTGTCTTGAGTTCTTGCTCAGGAGCGCTGAGTGCTACAGTACACACAAGCTGCTAACAAGACCGAGCGTGAGTGTTCTCTGGCTTCGAACCTCTCGAGTCCTCTTTCAGAGATAACCCTCCTACGTTGCGCACGGGCCTCCTTTTATATGCTAAAGGGGTCTCCGACAGGTGGCAACGTAGACAAGGGTAAAAATGGAAAAGGAGTGGTTGGTACAGCTCCTTATGCGATGTATCATACATAACCACGGCGGCGGGGGACAAAGGCATTAAATGCCCGTTTACGTCCGCCCTAACAATGCGAGAAAGGGACCGTCAGGCGCCACCGCTGCCACGATGGCAATCTTGTCGCCCGCTTGCCATCCGCATGGCTGGCTGCACGACCTCTTGCCACAGCAGCGCTGGAAAGGTCGGTGACACGTTAGTGGATGTCTTTGGAAGCCTTGGTCTGAGTGGGGTCGCGCGCAAGCGCCTTGTCATGATTGTTGTCTTGTCGCGTCCAGGAAGCTTGTCGCTCACGGGCCTTCGCAAGCTCCTCTGTCGGGGCCTTGTCTCCTAGGTGCCTTGCGGCCTTCCCGGCAAGCTCCTCTGTCGGGCCTTGCCTCCTTGGCTTGAATACTTTGTTCTTGAATGGCTCCAAAGAACCACGGAGGACCTTGGCGGTCACCCGGTAAGCCTTGCCATGAGGGCTGCAACTGCCCTGCACAAGTTCGGGATACTAGGGTACCCCTACTCTAGTACACCGACAGAGCCCCTGCCTGGGCCACACACGGTGCCGAGCGCTGTTGGGCCAGGCCCAAAACAGGGCACGGGCACGCGCAGCCCCCAGCGCAGCCCCCAGTGTAAGTATATGATTTACTTCCTGCTGTTAGGCGTGCATGGGTGCCCTTTTGTCGGTGTACTAGAGTAGGGGTACCCTAGTATCCCGAACTTGTGCACGGGCAGTTGCAGCCCTCCGCGGCAAGGCTTACCGGGTGACCGCCAAGGTCCTCCGTGGTTCCTTTGGAGTCATTCAAGAACAAAGTATTCAAGCCGAGGAGACAAGGTTCCGGCAAGAGGAGCTTGCCGAAGGCCACCCAAGGCACCTTTAAGAGACAAGGCCCTCGCAAGAGGAGCTTGCCGAAGGCCCGTGAGCGACAAGCTTCCGGACGCCGACAAGACAACAATCAGCGCAAGGCGCTTTGCCGCGCATCACCACTCAGACTTCCACGCTTCCAAAGACATCCACTAACGTGTCGCCTCGACCTTTCCAGCGCTGCAGGGCGAGAGGTCAGGCAACCAGCGCGAGGTGGCAAGCGGCACGACAAGATTGCCATCGTGGCAGCGGTGGCGCCCGACGGGCCCCGTGGTGCAATCGTTAGGGTGATGTAGACGGGCATTTAATGCCTTTGTCCCCGCCGCCGTGGTTAGGTATGATACATCGCATAATCGCATGTAGCTGTACCAACCACTCCTTTTCCATTTTTACCCTTGTCTACGCTTGCCACCGTCGGAGACCCTATGAGCATATAAAGGAGGCCCATGCGCAACGAGAGGAGGTCGGTTCCCCCACGCCAGTCCTCGTTAGCAGCTTGTGTGTATCAGAGCACTCAGCCCCCGAAAGCAAGAACACAATACACCTAGACATGCAGAAGTAGGAGTGTTATCTCTCTGGAGAGCTCCGAAGCTGGGTAAAACCTCTCGTGTGCTTCGCCTTGATCTGCTCTTCGTGCCATCTCCGCTCCCCGCCGAACCGAAAGGGGCTCGGTCCGCCGGTCCCATAGGTGTTCGTGGGTCAGATCAGCCTCCCCGACATCTTTGGCGCGCTAGGTAGGGGGCGTCGAGATTGTGTGAATCTGATCCGGCGTTCACGCTGAAGCTAGATCTTCATCATCTTCATCGACATGCCACCGAAGAAGAAGGCTTCGGCGGCAGCTGCTCCGTCCGCGTCGAACCCACCACCACCGGAGCAAACAGGTGGTGGGATAGACGCCGGCGGAAGAATGGACGTCGACGAGGGAGTCTACGGTGCTGCCAAGTCCAAGGACAAGGCTGCACAGCCCTCGGCGTCCGTACATGCACCGCGCCCGTCCCAGGAGGCGCGGGACCGACAGCGTCATGGTATTCACAACGCCATACGCTCGTTGGACCAAGATCGAGCTGGTGGATCTCGGGATGCCCAAGACCCGCATGCACGCCAACATGCTGGCGCGAGCGAGGCACGGTCGCCGCTCGACGGGATACCGCTCCTTCTAACATAGTTAGAAGTCCGAGCATATCCCGCTCCTCGCGCCGTTCGCCACTGCCACCCACCACTCCAGCAGAAGCTTTGGCGAGAGCTCAACTGCTCCTGGATTACCCTCCAACAGCCGACAAGGTCGATGAATGGAGGGCCACCATTCAGAGTCTCATCGGCTTCGCCAACGGCGACGCTCCGCGGCTACCGAGTGCTTCGTTGCCGCGGCAGGACTGCCAAACACGAGCTGGTGGCGATGAGACTAGTGGGGGTGCAACTACCATGCACTCTCCGCCCCGGAGGCCAAGATCGCCGACTCGCCGGATCCACCTCGACAGCGACTCCACCGCATCATCGGATCCACGAGCTCGTCGCGATCAGCGCCAAGTTCTTCACGAACGACAGCAAGAAGACGCTCGAACTCACATCGAGCGCCGAAGAGAAGCGCGGCGTCAATCTGACAAGCGTGCTGGGCCCTCTGTTGACATGCATGCGCCAGAGGAACCAGGCGACTTGCCGTACGCGGTAGGTTGCCCTGCGTTCACTCGTGAGCTGCGGCAAGTCCAGTGGCCCAGCAAGAAGAATTTCAAACCAGACGTACCAGAGAAGTACGATGGCAAGTCACATCCGTCGGAGTTCCTCAGCATCTACACCATCACGGTGCAGGCTGCCGGGGGACGAGACGACAAGATCCTTGCCAACTACTTCCCGCTGATGCTCAAGCCCAACGTCAGATCCTGGCTCATGCACTTGCCGGACAACTCCATTTTCTCTTGGGCAGATCTATGCCATCAGTTTGTCGGCGCCTTTACAGGCGGCCACAAGCCTCATGGCCAAGAAAGCTAATTTTCATCTCGCCGCCCGAAGGAAGGAGAACCCCTGGGCAAGTACATTCAGAGATTCAGCCGCGTACAGCACAACATCCCAGATGTCCACCCTGCCGCGGTAATCAGATGCGGGAGGAGATTGCGATGTGCAAGATCAGAGATGTCAGTGAGCTATATGCCCTGGCCGACAAGTGTGCACGTGCTGAGGAAGGGATGAGACTCCCCGGAGAGAATACTGAAGCAGGAGGATCTGATAGTGAGGAGACCGCCCCGGTAAAGAAAAACCGGCGGCAGAGTAACAGGAAGAAGAAAGGCAAAGATGTGCTAGTTGTTGAGCAGTCCGGCAACGGAGGTGGCGCCAAGAAAGCCAAAGTTGGTGGCTCCGGCAAGGAGGTTGCCGCTGGCACCAACTGCCAGGCTGTGGCGGTCGCCGACAAGCAGGACAGCTCCAACAAACAGTACTGCAAGATCCACCGCACCAAGGGCCATGACCTCCAGAGCTGCAAGAAGGTCGAGCAGCTTGTCGAGCAGCAGAAGGCTGAATACGAACGACGCGACAAGGAGAAGGCCCAGGAAGGTGCTGGAGGAGCTGGCAAGAAACGCCCCGGCCGAGGAGGACGCCGCGGCAAGGCCAAGCAGCGGCAAGGAGACAGACCTCCCCGCGGCCGCGACAAGGATGAAGATGACGACGACGATGAAGACATGGATGATGATGAGACCGATGAGCAGGAGTTCTAGAAAGCCACAGAGGTCCTGTGCGTCGACGGCGGTGCTTCTCTGCATACTTCACACCGCCAGCTCAAGTAGTGGATGCGGGAAGTCAATGCAGCAGAACCATCCGTCGAGTCACGCAAGCCTCCGAAATGGTCCAGCACGCCTATCATCTTTGATATTGAGGACCACCCTGATCGCGTAACTGCGGTCGGGTGCTTGCCGATGTTGGTTTCACCAACTATCCGCAACCTCAAGGTCACTAAGATGCTAGTTGACGGCGGGCCGGCTTGAACCTGATCTCCTCCGCGGTGCTCCGTAAACTCCAGATCCTCGATGGCGAGCTCAAGAGAAAGGCACATTCCAAGGAATCAATCCGGGAAGGAGCAAGTCAAGGGAAAGATCACGTTGCCGGTGACATTTGGCGTGAAGTTGAACTTCGTGGATCGAGAGGGTCACTTTTGACGTTGCCGACTTTCCATTGCCCTACAATGGGATACTTGGCCGTCCAGCACTCGCCAAATTCATGGCAGCCTCTCACTATGCATACAACATGCTGAAGATGCCAGGCCCGATAAGTGTCATCTCTGTCCCTGGCGACAAGAAGGATGCTCTTATCTGCGCCGACAAGATCTACCGGGAAGCAGCAGCTGCAACAGATTGCAAGCCACTTGCCGCTGAAGCTCCCGGAGGGAAGAAGAAGACCAAGTCCGGCAAGAGCTCTGGTGCCCACTCCGGCAAGCGCACCTCCTCGGAGTGCTGCGCTATCATCGAGGACGCACCATCGAGCTCCACCGGCAAATGTAAGAAGACGATGGCAGCTCCACCAGAAACCAAGAAGGTGTCCGTCAAGGAGGACGGCACTGGTGGTACCTTCACCATCAGTGCCTCTCTCGACCCTAAATAGGAAGGCGCGCTCGTTGCTTTCCTCTGGGCGTAACGCCGACGTGTTTGCGTGGAAACCGTCGACATCCCCGTGTTCCTGTGAAAGTAATTGAGCACCATCTTGCCGTTTGTCCTCATGCGCGGCCCACAAGCGAAAGTCAGAAGGTGCAAAGGAGCGCCAAGAGTTCATCGCAGAAGAAATCAAGAAATTGGAAGCAGCAGGCCTTATCAGAGGAGTGCTCAAGGCAAACGGGAAATGGAGGCTTTGTATCGACTTTACCGATGTCAATAAAGCTTGCCCCAAAGACCCATTTCCCTTGCCGCGCGTCGACCAGATTGTTGACTCCACGGCCGGATGTGATTTGCTTTCATTTCTGGATGCATATTCAGGATATCATCAGATCTTCATGGCAGAAGAGGATGAGGAGAAGACCGCATTCATCACCCCATGTGGCACATACTGTTTTGTACGGATGCCCTTCGAGTTAAAGAATGCTGGTTCAACATTTGCAAGAGTAGTCCATGACGCTTTTGAGCCGCAAATGCACAGAAATGTGGAAGCCTACATGGATGACATAGTGGTCAAAAGCAAGGACAAGGCGACTCTGATTCAAGATTTAGACGAAACCTTAGCAAATCTGCGCAAGATCAACGCTCAACCCCGAGAAGTGCGTGTTTGGAGTCCCTTCCGGCAAGCTTCTCGGGTTCTTCGTGTCTCAGCGGGGAACTGAAGCCAATCCCGACAAGATCAAGGCCATTCAGCAGATTGAAGCACCAAAGCGCGTCAAGGATGTACGAAGGCTTGCGGTTGCGTAGCTGCTCTCAAAGAGGTTTATCTCTAGATCTCGTTGAGCGCCATACGCCATTTTTAAAAATTTTGAAAAAGGCAGGTCCGATGAAATGGACTCCAGAAGCGGAGGCTGCGCTGCAGGACTTGAAGAGGTACCTGCCCTCCACTCCAACACTTGTCGCACCTAAGCCACAAGAGAAGTTGCTGCTATATATAGCGGCAACCAATCAAGTGGTTAGTGCTGCGTTAGTAGCGGAGAGGGAGGCGGATGACGAGCCAGCAACCATGGCAGATGCATCCAGCGACAAGCAGGGGGCTTCACCGGCAAGCTCTGATCCCGACAAGGATAGATCTACGCAGACGCATGAGAAGATGCAGAAAATAATGGTGCAGCACCCAGTTTACTTTGTCAGTTCCCTTTTACAGGGGGCTAGGTCCAGGTACTCTGGTGTGCAGAAATTGCTTTTCGGCCTCCTCATGGCCTCGAGAAAGCTGCGCCATTACTTCCAGGCACATGAGATCACACGGCCACTGCTTTTCCGCTGAAGAGGATACTGCAAAATCCAGAAGCAACAGCAGGATTGTCGAGTGGGCACTGGAACTGTCAAGCTTTGGCCTCAAGTTTGAGAGCACTTCAACTATCCAAAGCAGGGCATTGGCGGAGTTCATAGCAGAATGGACGCCAACACAAGATGAAGAAATTCCAGAAACGAGCATCCCCGTCAAGGAAGCAAGCAAAGAGTGGCTGATGTACTTTGATGGTGCCTTCTCGCTGCAGGGCGCCCGGTCTTGGGCGTGCTACTTGTTGCACCCACGGAGAGCACCTCAAGCACGTAGTCCGGATGCACTTTCCCAAGGAGCAAGCGACAAACAATACTGCAGTATGAAGGTTTGCTTGCCGGCCTCAGGATTGCAGTAGACCTTGGGATCAAGAAGCTCATTGTCAGGGGTGACTCACAGCTTGTCATCCGCCAAGTGAACAAGAATTATCAGAGTCCGTTGATGGAAGCTTATGTTGATGAAGTGAGGAAGCTGGAAGAGCACTTTGACGGCCTATAGATGGAATATATTCCAAGAGCTCAGAACGACATTGCTGATGGCCTGTAGAAGTGCGCCGCACTTAAGTTACCTGTGGAACCAGGGATCTTTGTGCTCAAGCTGACTCAACCATCTGTAACGCCATCAACTGGACAGAGCAAGAAGAGGAAGTTGATTTCTGGTGACTATTTTACGGCAGAGCTCCCCGAGGCCGCTGCCAAGAAGGTCCCCAAGATCAACACCAATAGTGCTGAGGAGCAGTCTGCTCCGACAAGCCCTAGGGTTTGTTTCGTTGAAGCAGACGCTCCCGACAAGTTTTGCTCCGACAAGCTTGACGGGAACGATCAACTTCGGCTGAGCCGCAGTTCTCGCTGTAGAAGCGAATGTTCCCGCAGCAGCAGATGTGCCTTTAGTCCTTGTTGTCGAGCAAGAAGCTCCAAAGATGGGCGCACAGCAGATTGTCCATTTCCTTCAGACAGGAGAACTTCCCGAAGAACAAGAAGAAGCGGAAAGAGTAGCCCGGCAGTCAAGTATGTACCAGTTTGTCGACAACACACTGTACAGAAGAAGACTCAACGGTGTGAAATTGAAGTGTATTCACCAGGAAGACGGACAAAAGCTGTTGGCAGAGATACATGGAGGCATATGTGGTCACCACATTGGCGTCAGAGCACTTGCCGGCAAAGCATTCCGGCAAGGTTTCTTTTGGCCAACAGCCCTCCAGGATGCAAATCGCACAAGTAACCAAGTGTGAAGCGTGCGATTCCATTCCAAGCAGATACACCAGCCAGCTCAAGCTCTCCAGACGATCCCTTTATCCTGGCCATTTTTCAGTCAGGGGCTCGACATCCTCGGCCCCTTTCCCCGAGCTGTCGGGGCTTTGAGTACTTGTATGCGTTGCAATCGACTAGTTCACAAAGTGGCGGAAGTGGAAGCGATGAGGAAGGTGACAACACAGTCGCATGAGAAAGTTCTTTAGGTCGATTGTTTGCCGCTTCGAATCCCTAACAGGATCATCACCGACAATGGCATGCAATTCCACGAGCCGCACCTTCATGCAAGACGTCCAAGATCTTGGCGCCAAGGTCTGCTTCGCTTCTGTTGCTCATCCGAGAAGTAACGGTCAAGCGGAGAGGGCAAATGCTGAAGTGCTGCGCGGGCTCAAGACCAGAACTTTCGACGGGCTGCACAAGTGCGGAAGAAACTGGATTGAGCAGCTGCTGGTGGTTCTTTGGTCGATCAGGACGACGCCAAATCGAGCCTTTGGCCGTACACCTTCGCTCTAGTCTATGGAGCAGAGGCAGTTCTCCTTGGAACTCGTATACGGATCACCTCGAGTGCTCGCTTATGATGAGTTTGAGCAAGAGCAGCTGCGACAAGATGAAGCGCTGCTCCTTGAGGAGGATCGTCTTCAGGCTGCTGTACGAGCTGCTCGATACCAGCAAGCTTTGCGCCGCTACCATAGCCGCAGTTAATGCGGAAGTCTCGAGGAAGGCGACCTTGTTATTCGCTGCGTTCAGT
Source organism: Aegilops bicornis (assembly GCA_021605145.1). NCBI lineage: Eukaryota > Viridiplantae > Streptophyta > Magnoliopsida > Poales > Poaceae > Aegilops > Aegilops bicornis. The sequence continues at coordinate 348,173,293 of CM038670.1, forward strand.
CCGCCAAGAATTCCAACAAGTTGACGCCGAAGTGGGAAGGCCCTTACCGGGTGAAACGAGTCACTAGGCCTGGCGCTGTCCGCCTTGAGACCGAAGATGGCATTCCGGTGAGCAACTCCTGGAACATTGAGCATCTTCGTAAGTTTTACCCGTAGGCCGCGGTTGCCGGGACCTGTTTCGGCAACCACCTTTTGTACAAGTCTTGCCGCTGTTGCATGTAATCCTTTGTACAAAGCCGGGCGCAGACCTCGTGCATAAGTAAAGCTAGCGTGCTTCACACATCTTGTCAATTTCATGCTTTCTACTTCTATTTTGCGTGCATTATTTGACATTTTGTGCAGCACCTACCCCCGGTAAGCAATAACGAGCCATAAGGCTCCATATCTTTATTTTCTCTTCTTTCTCTTTCTCAAAGAAAGGAAGGTTCCCTCGCCCACAAGTTTGCCGGGGGGAAGGAGAAGATAATGGTGTGGACCAAGCGTCGTTCAAGGAAGTCTAGCCTTACCGGGAAGCAAACGACAGAAAAGCTAAGTTGCCAAAGTTTGAGCAATTAGTTTTAAAAAAATTTAAGTTATCTTCCTCGAACGACCATACTTTGTATGGAAAACCTGTGCACGGATGAACCAACTCGTAGCTAGTTGCGCCCTTACTTTGTTTTGAGTCCGCTCAACAACTTAAGTGAGTGCGACTAGTCGCGACAAGGTTACTTGTCAGAAGCGGCACCGCCGGCAGGCTCACGACGTCCCGCAAGACTCAAAGACTTCATGCGGCTCAGGTGCCTGTACGACAAGTTCCCTAAAAGCGTGGGGCAAAAACATACAAAGGAAGGAATCAAGTAAAGGAAATAACATAGCAATTGATACCGAAATAGAGTTATATTACAAGATAGCTTGTCGCAGCTCTTATAGATTGTTCTTATAACATGACCAGCTGCAGCTAGAATAAGAGAAAGCGGGCGGCCTAATCTACGCGATCGCCCTCAACCCTCTTGATCCCGCTCACCCTGTCCACGATGGGTGCGACAAGGGTCTTGAGCGCCTCCACGTCAGCATCCGGCGGCAAGGACTTGAGGACGTTGGTGAGGTTGAGGCCTGGATTGCGGAAGGCCACCTTCATCAGCACCTTCTAAAGAGCTCCCGCGCAGATTTGGCGCGACTCCTCAGCCAACTGCTTTGGGACTTCTTCCCGGAGTCGCTGGAGGGCCGCCACCACGCCCTTGAAGAACAAGCTAAGCTTGGCGCTGTGTTGGAGGTGCTCGTCGAAGGAATATCCAAGATCCACCATCCCCAGCTACGCCAGCTCCTCGTCGATGGCTGCAGCAACATTCACGAGACCCTCGGTCCAGTGCTCCACATTCTCCCTCAAGGCACTCTGGGCAGCAGCAGCACTCGCCAGCAGCGCCTCGTCGGCCTTGATCTTCTCCTTCAAGGTCACCTCCTCCTCCCTGGCGCCTGGCCCAGCCTCGAGTCAAGGTGGTCGGTTTCAACTCAAGATCCGCGTTGGAGTCCTTGGCGACTGAAGCTCCTTGCTCCTCTCGGCGAGACGGCCCTGCAGCTCGCCAAGAGTGTAGGCGTCCTTCTTGCGCTCGTGCTTGAGTGCAGCAAGCTCCTCGCCGCTCTCCTTGAGATTGGCCTCCAGCTGCGCCACCTTCGTCTCCAGCTCCTTCTTGGCGGCCTCGGCAGCTGCGGCAGCATCCTTTGCTTCCTTGAGAGCCCCGCGAAATGTTTGCTCGCGCATGCCAAGATCCTCTTCGTGACTGTCAAGATTAACCTTCCTCTGCGCCAACTCGCCTTCCTGCGCAGATAGCTTCTCGGCGGCAAGCCGCTGTTCCTCCTCAGCTTCAGCCTTCTCGAGGAGGAAAGACTTGCGCTCCTCGGCAAGTTGCACCCACTCCTCTGCCAAGGCCCGGAGAGCTTCCTGGTTGAGGCCCCGGAGCTCCTCCGCACGCTTCTCGATGTCTGCTCCCGCCTTCGCGACAAGCGCTTCCCGGGATTCCAGCTTGGCTTGTCGGGCGCGGTAGAGCGACAACAGCTTCCGCAGCAGTTGCTCCTCCTCGGGCTTCGCCGCTTTGCTGCTGCGCGCGTCGACCAGCATCGATCCGGAGGCGAGCAGCTCTTCATCGAAGGTTCTCCTTCGCCGGCGCCCTAGAGCTTGATGCCCATGGGAGCTTGATGAAGACGCCATCGCTGACCTTCAACATAGGGCGCCGGGCTGGGGCTCTTCGAACTGACGCTGCAGTATCGGGCGCGGAGGGATCGGCGGTCGGGCGTGGCGCTGGCGCTCCTGTGGCCTCGTGGTCGTCGGTGCGATCGCGGACCTCGCCCGGCTTCTGCGGCGGCAGCTTTGGCAGCCTCTTCGCTGGCGGGCTCGTCGGCCTTGACTTCTTCTTCGGTGTGGCGGCCTCATCGGTATTGTTGCAGCGTCCTCCTCGCCGGCGACCTCGGTCTCCATTGGCTCTGTGGCGGATGGATGAAGAAAAGTCAAGCAAATATTCAAAAAGAAAACCAGAAGAAGAAGAACGCAAGGAAATTTTTCAGGCAAGAGGATTACCTGCGCTAGGGTCCACAGTCATGGTCTCCGCCGCCAGGGATCGCTGGTGTTGTCCCTTGCGGAGAGCTGCCCTCGCCGGAGAACGCCCTTGCCGGGAGAACGCCTCCCTTGCCGGGAATCCTCCCTTGGCGGCGTAGTCGAAGCGAAGGAGGCTGCTCTGCTCCTACACAAATCAACGATCGAGATATCGGCAAAGAAAGAGCACCCATGCACGCGAACAGCAAGAAGTAGACCATATACTTCTTACCGAGGGCTGCGCTGGGGGCTGCTTTGAAGAAGAGTTGCCGCATCCGGCAGGTGGTCTCAGACGCGCCTCCTGTCATGATGGGTCTGCCTCGACGACAATCACCGGGGTCTTGGCCCTCTTCGACACCCTCTGGGCCAGCGTCCTGAAAAAGAATGGGTTCAGAATGAAGCAAGTCAGATACAAGACAAAGCAACAAGCCGAAGAACTACAAATGCTGTAAAGAATCTTACTCTTCTTCTTCCTCGTTGGAGCTAAGCGCGGAGAGATCAAATTCTGGCCCGCCTCCAATACGACGAGGCGGAGGAGTGGTTTCCCTAGGCCGCTTGGCGGGAGCGGAGGCGGTGGTCTGCGAGGGCCCCGCTCCAGTTGCCGCAGCAGCGTGAGGTGCTCCCGCGGCAACAATGCTTGTCGCGGTGGGAAGCCCAGCGTGCTGGGCGCGCGGCTGTTGGGTCTGCCGTCTGCCGCCGCTTCGCTATATGTCTCCGGCCTTGCGAAGACGCCTTCTTGGTGGAACTGGGGGCTCCACTCGCGGCAAGCTTGAAGGTGGAGAGGATGTGCCCTCGGCGGGCTCGCTCGACTCAGCTTCAGGCTCGGCAAGCTCCTCCTCGCCGGCAAACTCCTTTCGCTCGACAAGGCTTGCCGCCTCTGCCTCCTCCACGGTGAAGCCGAACTCGCCCGCGGCAGCAGCTGCTGGCGCCTCTTCCAGCCTGGTAGCGATGCGCTGCATCTCATCATCGGTGGTGTCGCGGGTGAGGCCCCTCTGTTCATCGGGGCGGACCGGCATTTCTACCAGATTGTCAAAGAACTGCTGTGACGACGCTATCTGCCGGCTCTTGCCAAGTTGGGACAATTCCATGCGAAGTCGCACAACGGCATCATTGCACGATGCGGTCGAGCGAAGAATTGTTGCACAATGAACGACGCCTCGGCAACCTAAACATTTCTGGATGATCAGGATCGGGCTTGAACAGCTCCAAGAGCATTGCGTCAAGTTCCAAGACGGTGAAGTTGAAGTTGAGGCTCGGGCGCAGCCTCATGATATCTGCCAGATTCAAACTCCCAAAGTGGTCTCCTCCTCTCCTGCAAGGGCGGCGCGGCGGCGAAGAAAGTTCTGCGCCAACGGTGCCTACAGTGAGCCCGGCAAGTCTAAGGCGAAGGATTCGGTGATCGCGATCTTCACTAAGCGTCTTCCAGGGCCAGATTGCTCCAATCGTTGCCGCGCACTACTGGGGTTTGGCGCTGGGCGGTAAATGGCTGCGGGTTCACCTCGACAATCCAGCACCAATCCGCCTCCATTCCTCCCATTTGCTACGGAGCTCTCCCTCCAGATAGGCTTCCTTCTTGCCGACCCTCGAGATCCAAGCAATTCCTCCCGGCAAGAGGCTCCCTCTCAACTCGGGGTATAAAGAAGTGGCGGAAAAGGGCTACATTTGGATGGACTCCGACAAAGTTTTCGCAGAGATGTCGAAAACTGCCATGGTCGAGAATAACATTGGGGGTGAAATCAAGGAGGCGGAACCCGTAGGGTGTTCATGATGTCCTGAAGAATTAGAGAAAGGCGGGCGAGCCCGCAGAGAAGAAGAGCCTTGAAGAAGGGATATCCAATCGGAGCAAGTTCGAAAGACAGCTGGGAGTACCTTCGTGCGGCGCTGGATGCGCTCGCGTCTCCGTCCGACCAGAAGAGGTAGTTCTCCTCGGCTCCCTCGGGCGAGCTGGGGAAAGATCGCCCGCTCCTTCCGCGGCGCGCAAGTCAGCTGCGCCTCGGCCGACTTCACGGCCTTCCCTTGTCAGCTTCGAGACCATGGCGGAGGTGGTGAGGAAGATCGGCGCGTTGGTGATGCCGGTGGCGATGAAGTGGAGCGCTGCTCTCTTTTCAGCCTTGGGAAGAAGGGGAAGCAGCGGAGGTTTTCGAGATGGGACAAGAATCGGCAGCAGGTGGGCGACCTGCCCCTGTTTCCCCTGCTTATAAAGAGGGAGGGGCGGACGTTCTGATTTTCCGAATAAAGAAACCCCCCACGATCTCGCCCACGATCTCTCACACGACGCCGCATTCGACGCGTGCCGTTCGTGGAGGGCGTGGTGGGTCCGGGGTGAGTTACGGCGTGACCCAGGCCGCGTGTGCCCGTGCCCTGTTTTGGGCCTGGCCCAACAGCGCTCGGCACCATGTGTGGCCCAGGCCCGGGGGCTCCTGTCGGTGTACTAGAGTAGGGGTACCCTAGTATCCCGAACTTGTGCACGGGCAGTTGCAGCCCTCCGCGGCAAGGCTTACCGGGTGACCGCCAAGGTCCTCCATGGTTCCTTTGGAGCCATTCAAGAACAAAGTATTCAAGCCAAGGAGACAAGTTCCCGGCAAGAGGAGCTTGCCGGGAAGGCCACCCAAGGCAACTAAGAGACAAGGCCTGCAAGAGGAGCTTGCCGGGAAGGCCCGGTGAGCGACAAGCTTCCGGACGCGACAAGACAACAACCGCGGCAAGGCGCTTGCCGCGGCAGACCACCACTCTGTACCTGTGCTCCAGCACATCCACTAACGTGTCGCCCTGGGACCTTTCCAGGCGCGCGTGGCGAGAGGCTGTGCAGCCAGCGGTGCGAGGTGGCAAGCGGCGCTGACAAGATTGCCATCGTGGCAAGCGGTGGCGCCTTTGACGGACCTGTGTGCACCGTTAGAGGCGACGAGCGGGCATTTAATGCCTTTGTCCCTGCCGCCGTGGTTAGGTATGATACACTGTATAATCGCATGTGTAGCTGTACCAACCACTCCTTTTCCATTTTACCCTTGTCTATGTTGCCACCTGCCGGAGACCCCTTGAGCATATAAAAGGAGGCCCATGCATAGCGTAGAGGAGGTCGGTTCCCCCCACGCCAGTCTCGTTAGCAGCTTGTGTGTACTTGTGAGCAATCAGCGCCTCCTGAGCAAGAACACAATACACCTAGACATGCAGCAGTAGGAGTGTTATCTCTCCGGAGAGCTCCGAAGCTGGGTAAAACCTCTCGTGTGCTTCGCCTCGATCTGCTCTTCGTGCCATCTCCGCTCCCCGCCGAACTGAAAGGGGCTCGGTCCGCCAGTCCCATAGGTGTTCGTGGGTCAGATCAGCCTCCCCGACACCTTTCTTTGCTGATATCTGACTGCTGATTTGTGTAGGAGCAGAGCAGCCTTACCAGGAGTGCCCTGAAGCCGCTCCTGACATGCCTTCTGCTTCGACTACACCACCAAGGGAGGATTCCCCGGTAAGGGAGCGTTCTCCGTCAAGGGAGACTTCTCCGGCAAGGGGCAGTTCTCCGGCAAGGGACGGCTCTCCGACAAGGGACAGCACCAGCGATCCCCTGGTGGCGGAGACCATGACTGCAGACCCTAGCACAGGTAATCCTCTTGCTTGAAAACTTTCCTTGTGTTCTTCTTCTTCTGATTTTCTTTTTGAATGTTTGCTTGACTTTTCTTCATTTTCCGGTCGCCGATCCATCCGCCACAGAGCCAATGGAGACCGAGGTCGCCGGCGAGGACGCAGCAGCAACATCGACGACGCCGCTGCCATCGGAGAAGAAGCTGGCGCTGACGAGCCCGCTGGCGAAGAGGCCGCCAAAGTTGCCGCCGCAGAAGTTGGCGAGGGGTCCGGCGATCGCACTGACGGCCCTGAGGCCGCAGGAGCGCCAGGCGCTACACCGACCGCCGATCCCTCCGCCGCTGCGGCAGCGTCGGGCTCCGAAGAGCCCCAGCCCGGCGCCTATTTGAAGGCCGGCGATGGCGTCTTCATCAAGCTCCCATGGGCGTCGAGCTCCAGGGGGCCGGCCGAAGGAGAAACTTTTGATGAAGAGCTGCTCGCCGCTGGCTTTCTCTTTTTCTTGCCGCTGCTGGTCATGTTATGAGAACAATCTATTAGAGCTGCGACAAGCTATCTTGTAATATAACTCTATTTCGGGTAGCAATTGCTATGTTATTTCCTTTACTTGGTTCCTTCCTTTGTATGTTTTTTCCCTACGCTTTTAGGGAACTTGTCAGCGCAGGCACCTGGGTCGCGAGCGCTGAGTGCGGACGCCAACCCTTCTTTGGCGGTCTTGCTACCGACAAGAAACCTTGTCGCAACTAGTCGCAGGTCACTTAAGTTGTTGAGCGGACTCGAAACAAAGTAAGGGCGCAATCGCAGCTCACTTAAGTTGTTGAGCGGACTCGAAACAAAGTAAGGGCATAATCGCAACTCACTTAAGTTGTTGAGCGGACTCGAAACAAAGTAAGGGTGCAACTAGCTACGAGTTGGTTCCTCCACACTGAGTTTTCCATACAAAGTACGATTGCTCGAGGAAGATAACTTAAAAATTTTAAAACTGATTGCTCAAACTTTAGCAACTTAGCTTTTCTCGTCGCTTTGCTTCCGGTAAGGCTAGACTTCCTTGATCGACGCTTGGTCCACACCATTATCTTCTCCTTTCCCCCGCAAACTTGTGGGCGAGGGAACCTTCCTTTCTTTGAGAAAGAGAAAGAAGAGAAAATAAAGATATGGAGCCTTATGGCTCGTTATTGCTTACCGGGGTAGGTGCTGCACAAAGTGTCAGATAACGCATGCAAAATAGAAGTAGAAAGCGTGAACTTGACAAGATGTGCAAAGCACATTAGCTTCACTTATGCATGGGGTCTGCGCCCGGCTTTGTACAAAGGATTACATGCAACATCGGCAAGACTTGTGCAAAAGGTGGTTGCCGGAACAGGTTCCGGCAACCGCGCTTCTCACGGTAAAACTTACGAAGATGCTCAATGTTCCAGGAGTTGCTCATCGAATGCCATCTTCGGTCTCAAGGTGCATACCGCCGTGCCTAGTGACTCGTTTCACCCGGTAAGGGCCTTCCCACTTCGACGTCAACTTGTTGGAATTCTTGGCGGACTGAACGCTACCAAGAACAAGGTCGCTTTCCTCGAGACTTCTGGCATTAACTGCGGCTATGGTAGCGGCGCAAAGCTTGCTGGTATCGAGCAGCTCGTCTGACAGACACGAAGACGATCCTCCTCAAGGAGCAGCGCGTCATCTTGTCGCAACTGCTCTTGCTCAAGCTCATCATAAGCGAGCACTCGAGGTGATCCGTATACGAGTTCCGTGGGAGAACTGCCTCTGCTCCATAGACTAGAGCGAAAGGTGTCTGGCCAGTGGCTCGATTTGGCGTCGTCCCGTCGACCAAAGAACCGCCAAAGACATTCACGCCGCTGCGGAACATCTGCTTCCATGGCGAGAACCTGCGGCCCGGAGCTTGACGTTCCCCGGCAAGTTTGCCGGAGCAAAACTTGTCGGGAGCGTCTGCTTCAACGGAACAAACCCTAGGGCTTGCCGGAGCAGACTGCTCCTCAGCACTTGCCGGTGGAGCTTGATGGCGCGTCCTCGACGGTAGCGCAGCACTCTGAAGAGGTGCGCTTGCCGGAGTGGGCATCAGAGCTCTTGCCGGAGCAAAACTTGTCGGGAGCGTCTGCTTCGACGGAACAAACCCTAGGGCTTGCCGGAGCAGACTGCTCCTCAGCACTTGCCGGTGGAGCTCGATGGTGCGTCCTCGACGGTAGCGGAGCACTCCGAAGAGGTGCGCTTGCCGGAGTGGGCATCAGAGCTCTTGCCGGACTTGGAGTGTAGCGACCAGACCCGAATGGATCTAGTGCTCTGTGCTCAGTGTCATCTCGGATCGATGTCGACACCACACAAGATTTCAAGGATTTATAGCAGAGTAGCAATCACACACTTATTACATCGTTGTCCACAAGGGAACTTAATACAATAATATGGCTTAAGGCCATCTAATAATAACGTGGAAGGCTTGGAAGACAAGTGAGTCCATCAACTCCATCGGCATCACCGAGTATAGAACCACGACCTAACACCTTACTGTCGTTGCGAAAAGTCTCGCAACGTGAAAGTTGCAGCAAAACGGGTCAAGACATGGAATATGCTTTGTCAATGTAACACATAGAGAACAATGAAGCAACAAGCCTATACTACATGCATATATGGCTGGTGGTAAGGCTCTACGGTTACATTTTTGCATAAAGCTGGTTTTTCCCTACATCAAAGGAATAATTTTATTTAACTATCATGGTGGTTGTTAAACATTGAGAATGGTTGACAGCGTCCTCAATCCCAATTAAAAGTACTCATTAAAAACCCAATAACATTTATTTGAAGTAACATGTTGAGATTCACATGATATTCAAGTACTAGATACTCAAAATTGTCCATAACCGGGACACGGCTAATCATGATTAGTTTATACACTCTGCAGAGGTTTGCGCACTTTTCCCCACACAAGACTCGATCGCCTCCGCTTTGGTTCTCGTGACTACATGGTGTTTGAGAGACGGATGACCGAGACACAGTCTTTCGAAGCGCTTAGCACCTTACTTGTGGGTAGACCGGTACACCTACTTTCCCCTACATCCGCTAGTCTACCCGTAAGAGTTCGCACAACTTAGTCAACTATGCGAGCCCATAATGGCTTGTGGCTGCACACGGAAGTTTCCAGTTTGAATAATCTTATGATCCCTTAGAGCCTGGGTGGCGGTCCGAAGAAATACAGGCAAGTCCTGATAGAAACCAGGTGCCTCAATCCACCCAGATGTGTGTTTAGGTTGCCACCTTAGATAAACCTTAATTAACAATCTCACATCTGTCATGGATATCACTCACCCAATCCACGTCTACTAGCATAGCATAGCATAATAAGCAAACGTAGAAGTAACTCCCAAAGGTTTCATAAGTAAAGCAGTAATAGGTACTACCTCAATCTACTTCCCATCCCACAATTTAATTAGATCCTAACCATGCAAGTGTTTGAGGGTTTGATCTAATGCAATAAAAGCGGGTAGTAGAAAAGGTATGATCAAGTGTTACTTGCCTTGCCGATGATCCGCGAGACCTAGAGATTCGAAGTAACAAGCGGCGCACTCCGGGTGATCTAACGCAGACAAACAACAAGCATACAATAAGTACTCATCTAATGCACGGGGAAATCTCGAATAAAACATCTAACCAGATAGTTCAACTTAAGAACCCTGGTTGCAAAAGAATCGAATCAAATAAAGCATCGAAAGTCGGAACTCGAGAGAGAACGACTCGGTTTAGCAAATCTGAAACTAAGCCAAAATTATACAGTAGCAAAACTATGTGTAAGTAGGTTAGTCGGAACGGCGGTTTCAGAACGAAACTCCAGCGCTTGAATCACCTGATTCCGATAAACGAGCAAGAAATAAAACAGATTTGAAAAATCAGATCGGAAATCGAATCTGAAAAATAACGGATTAAATCCGATTAAAAGAAAACGACGAACAGATTAAATAACGGACGTTCGTTAACAGAACTAATCCAACGAACACATTCATTGAAACGAACGGTTCGGTGAACGTTCGTTAATTAAGAAATCCGAAAAGAAAAAAAAATAAAACCGTCTAGGGTTTTTAAAAAAAAACCGAACATCTTCAAAAAAAAAACGGATCGGGTTTTTTCTAAAAAAAACCGGATCGACGGGCGGCGGCGTTACCTCCGGTGCAAGCCACGGCGGGGCTCGGCGGGCTCCGGCGGGCGAGGGGGTCCCGGGTGGGCGGGTCGGCGGGTGGCGACGCTGGGCGGCGGCGGCGACGGCTGGCGGCGGCGGCGTCCTTCGGGTGACGGCGGCGGTGGGTGAGGGCGGGCGGCGGCTCGAGGTGAGGAGAGAGGGGGGTCTGGTATAAATAGAAGGGGGCTGGCGGCTTGGGGAAGGGGCTGGGGCGGCGGCGACGGCGTGGTCCGACCCGGACACGGGCGACGGCGGCGTGGTGGCGTAGCGGGCGGGCTCACAAGGCTGGGCGTGGCGCGCGAGGGAGAGAGGAGGCGGCCGGGGCGCTGGGCTGGGGCTGGCCGGGCCTTGGCCTGTGGGGCGCGATTTTTTATTTAAAACAAAACAAACGGATTAAAAAATACCAAACGAACTCCGATTTTAATAAAAATAATTTTCCCGACTCCTAAAAATGAGTCGAACAAAATGAACTTTAAAAACGGCAAACATGCATAAATTTTTAAATGCTCATTTTTTGCCTAAGCAAAATAAATCTTCCAAAACCAAATTTTGATTTATTTATAATATCTTCATTTTTCCTAAATGTTGGGAAAGTCATATTATTCCCTCTCTTAAGTTTTTATAGGTAAAACTTTATGAAGATAATTAAATAAATCCAATGATCCTATTTTCAAGATTTGAGAAATAAATCCCCAAATATGAAAATAATGAAACTTCCAACTCTCTCCGAGGGTCCTTGAGTTGCGTGAAATTTTCTAGGATCGGAAAATGCGAGAAAAATATGATATGCATGATGACCTAATGTATAACATACCAAATTGAAAATTTGGGATGTTACATGGAGCGTCTTCTTCAACGGAACAAACCCTAGGGCTTGCCGGAGCAGACTGCTCCTCAGCACTTGCCGGTGGAGCTCGATGGTGCGTCCTCGACGGTAGCGCAGCACTCTGAAGAGGTGCGCTTGCCGGAGTGGGCATCAGAGCTCTTGCCGGACTTGGAGCGTCTGCTTCAACGGAACAAACCCTAGGGCTTGCCGGAGCAGACGGCTCCTCAGCACTTGCCGGGAGCTCGATGGTGCATCCTCGACGGTAGCGCAGCACTCCGAAGAGGTGCGCTTGCCGGAGTGGGCATCAGAGCTCTTGCCGGACTTCGAAGGCCTCGCTTCAACGGAACAAACCCTAGGGCTTGCCGGAGCAGATCGCTCCTCAAGCACTTGCCGGTGGAGCTCGATGGTGCGTCCTCGACGGTAGCGCAGCACTCCGAAGAGGTGCGCTGGCCGGAGTGGGCATCATAGCTCTTGCCGGACTTGGAGCGTCTGCTTCAACGGAACAAACCCTAGGGCTTGCCGGAGCAGACTGCTCCTCAGCACTTGCCGGTGGAGCTCGATGGTGCGTCCTCGACGGTAGCGCAGCACTCCGAAGAGGTGCGCTTGCCGGAGTGGGCATCAGAGCTCTACCGGACTTGGTCTTCTTCTTCGCTGCCAAAGATTCTCTCCGGGAGTCTCCTCCTTCCTCAAAGACGTGCACACTTGTCGGCCAGGGCATATAGCTCATCGACGCGTCTCGATCTTGCACATCGTCATCTCCTCCGCATCTCTGCGGTTTCGCGACGCTCGATGGAACGCGATGATTACCGCGGCAGGGTGGACATCTGGGATGTTGTGTCTGTACGCGGCTGAATCTCTGAATGTACTTTGCGCAGGGCTCTCCTTCCTTCTGGGCGAGCAGATGAAGGTCGCTTTCTTGGCCATTGGGCTTGTGGCCGCCTGTAAAGGCGCCGACAAACTGATGGCATAGATCTGCCCAAGAGGATATGGAGTTGTCCGGCAAGTGCATGAGCCGGGATCTAACATTGGGCTTGAGCACCAGCGGGAAGTAGTTGGCAAGGATCTTGTCGTCTCGCCCCCCGGCAGCTTGCACCGTGATGGTGTAGATGCTGAGGAACTCCGACGGATGCGTCTTGCCGTCGTACTTCTCTGACGCGTCGGCTTCAAATTCTTCTTGCCGGGCCCTTTGGACTTGCCGCAGCTCACGAGTGAACGCAGGGCAACCTACCGCGTACGGCAAGTCGCCTGGTTCCCCTGGCGCATGCATGTCGACAGAGGGCCCAGCACGCTGGTCGGATTGACGCCGCGCTTCTCTTCGGTGCTCGATGCGAGTTCGAGCGTCTTCTTGCTGTCGTTCGTGAAGAACTTGGCATTGATCGCGACGAGCTCGTGGATCCGATGATGCGGTGGAGTCGCTGCCGAGGTGGATCCGGTGAGTCGGCGATCTTGGCCTTCGGGGCGGAGAGTGCATGGTGGTTGCACCCCCACGGTTTCTAAATGCCGCCACCGGCTCGCGTTTGGCAGTCCTCGACGCGGCAGCGATGCACTCGGCTGCCGCGAGCGCGCCGCTGGCAAAGCCGATGAGACTACGAATGGTGGCCCTCCATTCATCGACCTTGTCGGCTGTTGGAGGGTAATCCAGGAGCAGTTGAGCTCTCGCCAAAGCTTCTGCTGGAGTGGTGGGTGGCGGTGGCGAACGGCGCGAGGAGCGGGATATGCTCGGACTTCTAACTATGTTAGAAGGAGCAGTATCCCGTCCAGGCGACCGTGCCTCGCTCGCGCCAGCATGTTGGCGTGCATGCTGGTCTTGAGCATCCCGAGATCCACCAGATCGATCTTGGTCCAACGAGCGTATGGCGTTGTGAATACCATGACGCTGTCGGTCCCGCGCCTCCTGAGACGGGCGCGGTGCATGTACGGACGCCGAGGTCTGCACAGCCTTGTCCTTGGACTTGGCAGCACCATGGGCTCCCCCGTCGACGTCCATTATTCCGCCAGCGTCTACCCCACCACCCGTTTGCTCCGGTGGTGGTGGGTTTGATGCGGACGGAACATCTGCCGCCGAATCCTTCTTCTTCGGTGGCATGTCGATGAAGATGATGAAGATCCAGCTCGTGTGGACGCCGGATCAGGTTCACACAATCTCGACGCCCCTACCTGGGCGCCGCTTTCAAAGATGTCGGGAGGCTGATCGGCCCCACGAACACCTATGGGACCGGGCGGACCGAGCCCCTTCGGTTCGGCGGGGGCCGGAGGTCGCATGAAGAGCAGATCGAGGCGAAGCACATGAGCGGTTTACCCAGCTTCGAACTCTCCGAGAGATAACACTCCTCTTGCTGCATGTCCGAGTGTATTGAGTTCTTGCTCAGGAGCGCTGAGTGCTACAGTCCACACAAGCTGCTAACGAGACCGAGCGTGAGTGTTCTCTGGCTTCGAACCTCTCGAGCCCTCTTTCAGAGATAACCCTCCTACGTTGCGCATGGGCCTCCTTTTATATGCTAAAGGGGTCTCCGACAGGTGGCAACGTAGACAAGGGTAAAAATGGAAAAGGAGTGGTTGGTACAGCTACTTGTACAGTGTATCATACCTAACCCTGACGACAGGGGACAAAGGCATTAAATGCCCGTCTACGTCGCCCTAACAAAGGCAGAAAAGGGACCGTCAGGGACGCCACCGCTTGCCACGATGGCAATCTTGTCAGCGCCGCTTGCCACCGCGCACCGCTGGCTGCACAGCCTCTTGCCACGCCAAGACCGGAAAGGTCCTGTATGACACGTTAGTGGATGTGCTGGAGCGCAGTACTGAGTGGGGTGCGCTGACAAGCGCCTTGTCATGTTGTTGTCTTGTCGCGTCCGGAAGCTTGTCGCTCATCGGGCCTTCTGCAAGCTCCTCTTGCCGGGGCCTTGTCTCCTAGGTGCCTTGGGTGGCCTTCCCGGCAAGCTCCTCTTGCCGGGGCCTTGCCTCCTTGGCTTGAATACTTTGTTCTTGAATGGCTCCAAAGGAACCACGGAGGACCTTGGCGGTCACCCGGTAAGCCGCGGAGGGCTGCAACTGCCCGTGCACAAGTTCGGGATACTAGGGTACCCCTACTCTAGTCCACCGACAGGGTACTATATGAACTCAAATTCAAAATTTTGAATACACTTGATGTTGATTTCAAATAATAGTACATTGGATGTACTAACTAGATCTTCATAATCTAAACCATGTTTCAAACGTACAATATGTTTATCGCACAAAGTATAGTGCCCCGCCCACTACATTATGGCAAGTATTTAGCCCTGAGCTGCAAAAGCCACACATTATCACAAATTCAAATAAATGTTCTATATATTATATGTAGTGTAACATGTTCATAACCACACCATGCGTATCACCATTATACATATTCATGCATGCGTCGGTTCAAAACACTATGATATCTTCTTCAAATATCTGAATCCACTATTTTATAATGAATTATGATCTTTGTTCGTCTTTTACACCCACAAAATCCTCTTCTCTTTTTAGCTAGCGCTAACTTTCTATCGTGCATGCACACGCCCGCCCCCCTATCACCCTCCCTTAGCGTCCCCTCCATCACGCGCATTCGTTATTTCTCTTTAGGTCGTTTACCCATGGTGCCCCCCCCCCAGCTCCTTCTTTTTGGCACACACCGGTCGATATACCTCTCTAGCCAAGTGTGCCTACCACAAACACACACTTTCCCTCTTCTCTTCTCACCGTCCATGCCCCCTATGTCCAATATGGTTCCACGCAGGTGCACACTTCCGCCTGTCTTTTCATCAATCTCATACTCGCACACTCCTCCCCCTTGATATAGTAGGCCTCTCGCACCACCTCCTAGCCGCATCCATCTCCCCATGTTCGTCTCTCTGAACCCTATTTGCTTCTAACACATGCATGCGTGTATACCTACTAATCTCCCTACATATAGCAAGGTCGATTATAAGTCTTTTTCCCCACGCATTGATCAACGTACCTCACTAGTTATGTCTCTCCTTTTCTCCAACACACGACGATTGATCTTCCAATGTAGTTATGTATGCTTACCACAACCATATCGCCCCCTCATCATCCTTGCATACCTCCCAACCCATCTCTCACACGCACGTGCATAGATAGGAAGACATCCCCTCTCTTATTGATATTGCACTCATACCCTCCGTTTGTCTAGCAGGCCTCTCCCACTATTTGTGATAGGCAAATCCAGCACCAACCCTCCGACACTCTACCTTTCTCTCTCTCCCAACCTTATTTCTCTGCTACACATATGCATGGATGCCGATCGATCTCCCTCAATACATAGCTAGGTCTCTCTCCTTCTCCACACATATACTAGTCGATCTACTGCTCTACAGTTAGGTCTCTGCCTCCTCCCCCCCCCCCCCACACACACACCGATAGGCGAACGTTGTAGGTAGGTATTCATGCCACAGAGACAAACTGCACCTCTGCCCTCTCACATTCCAGTAGGCCAGCCGCCCTGTATCTTTGACGTGGGCAAACACAAATTCGATGGCACCCTTTATCGATCGCGCACACACACACTTCATCCCTATTTTTGATTCTATTGATATCTCACGTCGATGATCCCTCCACTCTCTTCTCGTGGAATGCTCCCTCTCTATATAATATATCCATGACTCTATTTCACACACATTGCATATGTTACATTTTTTGTTTGAGATATCATCGACACATTGGCTCTGTCTCACATAAACCATCTCTGTCACACCCACCCACCCATGTACCTGCATGTAAAGAAGAGGTGCACGCACGACGCACGTACTCATGTCTCGTTCCCGGCCACACCAGCGCGGGCACATGATGGAGTTCATTTCTATACGGAAAGTCAGCCCACGTGATAATTTGACGCGTGTAGAGGTTCTTTACTCGAAGGAGGGTCCAGTACCACGCGTACACGGAACAAAGTTTGACTTGACGCATTAGTATTAAATAAAGCTATATTCCTCAGTGGCACGTACAGAATATAAACGATTGTCACTAGGAAAAAGGAAATCCGCTACACTATATACAATGGAGCCTGCCTGCCAGGGTTTGTCTCTCGTCACACTATCTCACACAAGGAGGCAGCGGCCTCCCTCTCTCTCACCGTTGGTCACTGATCCGGCCACATCCCGTCCGCCGGCGGGAAGGGAGGATGTGCATCATTTATCCGTTCGACGGTGTCGAGGGAGCATGTCCCGATCTGCGGTACCCGCCGTTCTCTCTAACGAAGCTCCAACGTGGGAGGGCCTTCACCACTTGCTCACTGCCGCCGTATGGGCAGATCCTAGCGTCGGCGCCCTCCTAGTTACATCCCGATGACACTCAGGTACAACTTCCTCCAGCCTTGCTCCACTACCCATCTTCCCACGTTGCTGCATGTGGATCTTCCCTAGTTCTTTGCCCAAAACGTAGCTCGGTCGGCGTACTTTCCATGTTGCAATCTTGTCCTCACACTATTTTACATAAATAGCGGTGTTGCTATCTTCCCTTAGGACAAAGAATGTGCTTCTTTTTTGTCAGCGTATGTGTCATCAACTGTTATTATCCAGTAATTGTTTCCTTTCTACCTCTTTTTTTGCAAACAGGGTATCCATTTCACCTCGTTGGTATTGTGACCTTTTGGTGAACTGCACAAATCACTTTTTTATTAAGAGTGTCTTGTGTAGTTCTACTAAAATGTCACACAGACACATCTCTACATTTCAGTGCGACTGCATAAAGGGAGATTGGTTTTGCTATCCTCCTCATCCAACTCTGAACCTAATCTTCTCCAACAAGTGGTTATTTTTATGAGAGATTGCAAAGGTGACCGGCTTCTACTTGTGTGTGTATGTTTCATCAACTACTACTGGTGCTACTATTAATGTAATCACACTTGTTCAATAATCTTTGCAAACAGGGATGCTCAGCTTGATTTTAGTGGACCTGCACAAAATGATTGGATGGTCCATGTCCACCATAGAATCCTTTCTTGGCTAACATGTCTTGTTCAGTTCCACAGAGCTGCGTGAAACTAGCTGCCAACAAATGAATGCCAGGAAATGGAACGATGCCTGAGGACATCATCCTTCAGATTTTTATTTTTCTTTATTTGTACACATTCTCACAACTTCGTATTCAGTTGTGATGTAAATACTGACGCTGATATGAAAATCATTGAGATGCATTATCATGCATGTTAGTTTGCTTTGTATTTGATGGAATGTTGTAATGAGACAACTTTGGAGGAAATTTGAAAGCTTCAAAGCATTACAGCACAATTTCATTATTCTAGAAAATTATGTGTACATATAAACATATCCCGGAAGCTTGATAGCAATGCCACAAATCATTCAAACTTCCTTTCGCCCACATGTGGGACAACCAGAATCCGGGTCCACGTGCCATGCACCAATATTGAGTGCACAACGGCTGGTGAGATTCACCCTGCTCGTTGCGCCGTAGTAATAATGACTAACGAGCAGTCAAATCACAAAGCCCCACCTTTCCCGCAGTACTAGTAAAAGTTGTTCAGGCGAAGCAACCATCATTTCACTCTTCGTTAAATGTGCTCGTACTCCAATATTCCAAGAGTAAGTTGCTCGGACGAAGCAACCATAAGTAAACGCATCCAATGGTTGGTGAGATTTTTTAACTGAGCCCTGTATAAGGGCTTTTTTGGTTCAAAGGATTCTCAAAGGATATTTGGAGGATTCTAATCCTTAGGAATTTTTCCTACATGTGTTGTTTGATTCATAGGATTGTAAACCGAAAAGAGGGGGGAGAAGAGAAGCGGACGACATTTTGTGAAAGAGGAAGGAAAACCATACAGTGCGGTTGTTTTTTAGAGCTCAAGGACAAACTACATAGGAAATTCAGATTCCCCTACAATCTTGGTCATTTACTATCGCACATGCTTCATTTCCGTTGCCTATGGAGAATGTGTGCGCTCACCCTACCGGGGTTGCGTTGTGATTGGCAGGAACCCCAGGCACACAGATCGCACGTGTGTACCGTAGGATGCACCGTGATCGAACGTTAATCCACATCCTTCCCATCACACCAGTGTAGCTGTAGCTGGGTTTTTTATGTACTCCCTCCATATTTATTTACTCTGCATATTAGCTTTGGTCAAAGTCAAACTTTGTAAACTTTGACAAAGTTTTTTATAGAAAAAAAAATATATTAACATATACAATAACAAATGAATACCATTAGATTCATTATTGAATACACTTTCCCATCATATAGATATGCTATTGTAAATGTTCATATTTTTTCTGTAAACTAGGTCAAACTTTATAAAGTTTGACTTCTGTCAAATCTAATAGGTAGTGTAAAAAAACAGAGGGGGTATCTGGGCTAATAAATGTCTAGCGAATGCATGGAAAAGTGCCAAATTTGAGCAATGTGCTTCCTCTGTCGAGGTGGACAAGTCACCTTATGAGAAATTGGACCCATTTATGGCACGCCTGCCGCGTTTGGTCTGCCGGTCAGAGTGCTTCCTATTGTCATATCACTATTCTTTTTAGATTTATAACATGTGGGACCGATTGTGAGTGAACCGATCTCAATCGACGGCAAAATCGCCTGCCGGACGCACTTTGAGAGAGATGAGGAGCAAGAAGCGGTATGGGTTGTTCGTGTCATGCAAAAAAATGGCTGGTCTCATGTTTAAAACTTGTTGTATTATAGTAGAGGTAGATGTAGATGTAGATGTAGTGTAGACATAGATGCACATGTAGATGTACATGTAGAGATGTAGAGATAAGTGGGACTCACTAATGGTCACCAACATAGGCCGAGTACGCTGCATACGAATCACTACGCATAAAAAAAAGTACGCAGCATACGAAGAGAAGAATTGCACGCACGAACACACGTACACTGTGCCTCATTCCCTAACACACACGCACGGGTACACGGTGGAGCTCATTTCTGGATGAAGAGGCAGCTCATGTGATAATTTGACGCGTGCAGTAGTTGTTCACTTGGTGAAGGGTCGGGAACCACGTGTGAACAAATCAAAGTTCGACCATGACGCGGTGGCGTGTTTGTTTTTAATTTTTTCTTCAATGGCACGTACGCAGTTTTTTTCTTGAATGGCACGTGAATCATGCACGTACTCAATGACGGAGCACGGGATGGGATGGTAGCCATGGACATGGTCGGCCCTTTTTGGAGACTACTACACTAGTACTTTAATGTACGTTTAAAAAACTACTACTTTGATGTGTCCTGTTAACTCACAGATTGATGATAAGCTTGCTTACTACGCCCTCTACATAGCCCACATATTGTACTAGCAGTGGGAGTATGGGAGCACCTGATATTTCCCTGTCCAGACCGATCCCAAGCTGGCTTCTCACCTTCCTAGCCAGCCAAAAACCCCTTTCCCTCCCGCGCGCGTGTCCCACCCGGCGCCAGCTGAGCCCACCGCTCCACATTGATGGCAAGTCAGGGTGAAGCGACCTCTCACTCCTTCCGCCATTGAAGCGGCGCGTCGGGCGAGGGCGCCACCCGATGCACGCCCGACATTTTTGTAGCGCCCAAGATGCGATTCTATCCCAATCACGTGATGAATTCATGATTGGGGCACAACCGCATTTCGAGCGCATAGCAAGGTGGATATGATTACAACATACCATGTACTGAAAAGATAAGAATACAAGATAAAGGCTTACACTTGCCACAAGTTACAACATCCATACAATAGTACATCAATAGAGTGAAATGCGCCGCTAGTCCACAAACTCAAACTGATCGAGGCCATCAACTTAGAAAGTAATCAAATTTAGTCCACAAACTCGTTTATTTGATCAAATAAGGCCAAAATTGATTAGAGAGGAGAAAAACCAGCCACTTGGCTGCCACATCAGTAGCTCTTAGACTGTTGGACTAACTATTTTTAGAGGGGTGTATTTGCAAACTTGTCGTTTTTTAACTTATCTTAGTTAAATGGCGTATAGAGTAAAAAAACTGCATTGCTGGGGACTCAAACCTACAACCAATCAGAGTTAGCAAGCAGCAGCTAACCATTGGGACAAAATCTGACTTCTTTATTTTGTGACGGTGACTCTGTATATATTCATGTAGAACCAGGAGATTTCATGCAATCACCTTTTTGTTTCTTTTTCTGCGGGTGGATCCCATGCAAATGCAATCACATGATTTCCTTCTAGTGTTGGTCAGTAGATTTCCTTATATTTACAATCCTATTAAGTACCAATTAGCTTGTTTCCTGCCTTTGACATTAATGATTTGGAAAGAACAATTTTCTTAAAAACAATATAACGCCATGGTGCATGGAAAGTTTAATGTCAACATACTTATTGTAACATATATAATCCGTTGCAACTTGTTACAAAGTCATGTTGTGTTCCAATGGTCAGCAGCTAGTTGCCAAATCCAACAGGTTGTAGGTTCAAATCACATGCAAGGTGGTTTTTATTTATTATTTTCTATATACGCCATTAGTTAAGATAGGTTGCTAGAAAAACCGATCAGCTTGCAAAAAGGGCCTTGTAAAAATAGTTGGTCACAGAACGGTCTAAGGAATGCGGACGTGGCGGCCACGTGGTCGGTTTTTCTCCTCTCTAGTCGGTTTTGGCCGTGTTTGATCAAATAAACGAGTTTGTGGACTAAATCTGATCACTTTATGAGTTGATGGCCTAAAGTGTGCATTCAATTTGAGTTCATGGACTAGTGGCGCATTTCACTCTACATCAATACATAGCAACCATCATACAGAAGAGCAGGATCCGACTACGGATGAAATCAAACGAAAAAGAAGAACGACATCCACCCTGCTAATCCCAGGTTCCCCCGACCCAGAATCTATCCCTTGATCGAAGAAGAAGAAGAAATCCAAAAGCAATCAAGCATCGCTCTCACGTCAGATCATCGCATTACATGTACTTGCAACTGTTGTTGCAGTGATCTGTGAGCCACGAGGACTCAGCAATCCCTTTACCATGGGTATAAAGAGTAGCAAAGCTTAATGGGTATGGAATGGATAAGTGGTGAGGTTGCAACAAGCGGCTAAGCATTGTATGGTGTCTAACTTACGAATACAAGAGTAAGATGAGAAGCTATGCAACTGGTCGCAAACTAGTAATGATCAAGAAGTGATCCTGAACTACTTACGTTCAAACATAACCCAACCATGTTCTCTTCTCGAACGCACCCGAAAATAGACAGTCATGGTTACACACGTGTTGGTGTATTTTAATTGAGTTTACTTCAAGTCCTCTACAACTGGATATTAACAAATTCCCATCTGCCACATAACCACGGGCACGGATCTCGAAAGTTTATACCCTGCAGGGGTGTCCCAACTTAGCCCATGACAAGCTCACGATCCTCGGAGACAATCCTCCATCTCGGGACCCTCCGATCAGACTCGGAATCCCGGTGCACAAGACATTTCGACAATGGTAAAACTAATCCAGCAAGACCTCCCGGCGTGCCGACACCCTGATAGTAGTCGCGCGTATCTCGTATCAGGCCATGTCCGGATGGGACATCCTATGACTAAAACCAGATCCTCGAGTTTCCTCATGGTGGCCCTGCAGTCTACCCGTTTGGGACCAACACCATCAGCACTGGCCCCCCTTTATTATGTTAAATTACTCCTCGAGTGGTGCTAACTCCCTATGCATCAAATTTAATATCAGGTTTAGTTATTATGTTGAGAAAATGGTAAAACCAATGTTGGGCCTTGCTGCAAGAGTTTTATTCAATGGGAACTGTCAAGAGGGGCCCATAAACCCTCACCGTGTTAGGGACGCAAAATCAAGGAACATAGCTCTGGTATGACAGAAACTAAGGCGGCAAGAGTGGAAATAAACACCATGCAAAAGGTTGAGCCTTCCACCCTTTACCATGTATATAGATGCATTAATTAAAATAAGAGATATTGTGATATCCCATGATATCCATGACCCATCATGGAACAAACTGCAACTGCACCTGCAACTAGCAACACTATAAGAGGGGCTGAGAAAAGTGGTAACATAGCCAAACAACGGTTTGCTAGGATGGTGGAAAAGGTTAGAGGCTGTCATGGAAATTTGGGAGGCTTGATAAACAAGTGGTAGGTAGCGTGACATAGCGATAGCATCGAGACAACTAGCAAAGCAAAGATAGTAGTGAGATCCAAGGTGACGGTCATCTTGCCTGAAATCCCACTAGGAAGAAGAACGAGTCCATGAAGAAGATGAACCAATGTAGTCGAACGGATCCTCACAATCGCAACGTGACCAGAACTATCAAGAAGAAGCACAACCGGAAAGAAGCAAACAACATAGTAAACAATCAAGCATAAACATGGCATGATGCACAATCAATTATGATGCATGTCTGTTTTAAATAGGCATGACAAAGTGCAAAAAACAATACTACATGTTAAGTGGAGCTCAATATGCAACGAGTTGCATATTGACGAAACACCACAATCAAGTATTTAGTTCACTCTCATTTAAGCTACTCATCAATATTAATTGTTGGTTAACATGGCAAGAGGTGAAGCATAATTAAACTACCTATCTAGGCGAGATTAAATGAGGCCGGAAATAACAAACAACAATTCCGGTAAATCCCCACATGTCATTTAGCAATTTAACGCAAACACAATTTTAAACATTTTAAATGTTGTTATCATGATGCGGATGTCATATACAAGTTCCATGCAATTTTATGAAAATATTGACATGAGCATGTTATGAAGCATTTGGTCACCATGACGGAACGAAAAGGGGTGCCACGGTAATGACAACGGAAATGGTGCCACGGCAACATTCCGAGCAACTCGTCGAGATGTCAGTGCAAAAGAAAATGTGGATGTACAGAACATGCAAAAGATAATGGGGTGATCCCGGTTACCGGGTTCCCACGGGTGGACGGCATGCCAAACAAGGAGGAACGTGCAAATACAACTCGGACACGGTACAAACATGGGCATCTCATACAACACATCACATGCATACGGTCCACGGGCGTCGTTCCGGCGGTTATACCTTCCAAGGGTGCATATTCGGAGCGGATCGAGTTCGGCGAAGGAAGTAGTGGTACACGGGCTGCAGTGGAAGTAGTCGTTCTCGCGACGGTAGTGGAAGTTGTGGTACACGACATGAGGGCCGTTGAGGTACTCACGATCTTGGCGACGTTAGTCGTCCACGGTTTGTAGACGTTTGAGTCATTGGTAGAGTAACTTGGCGGTCCATGTAGTCAAACTTGGCGCATCCGAAGGGCACTTGGCGAATCCACGTAGGCGTACACTGTTTGTCATACACTTGGCGGGTCATCGGGTAGTAGTACACGTTCCGTAGATGTACATGTCGTCGTAGCCGTTCAGGCATTGGGCCTTGGCAAAAACCACAGACACGAACTTGCGTCCTTGGTTTGGGAGATTCTTGACAGAACCCATGATGGACTTGGAGGTCAAAACCTGGACGGCCTTGGTATCCACGGCAAGGTAGTTGAGGTGCATGCAGGTGGTAGCAGTCCATGGCAAGGCAAGGAGAAGGAGGCCGGGGCTGGCGAGGTCGATGTGACGCTGGAACTAGCGAGGGGAGGAAGGCATGGGCGCACAGCTCCGGGGTGTGATACGTCCATTTTGCATCATGCTTTTATATCGATATTTATTGCATTATGGGTTGTTATGACACATTATGTCACAATACTTATGCCTTTTCTCTCTTATTTTACAAAGTTTACATGAAGAGGGAGAATGCCGGCAGCTGGAATCCTGGGTTGGAAAAGGAGCAAATATTAGAGACCTATTCTGTACAACTCCAAAAGTCTTGAAACTCCACGAAAGTCAGTTTTGGAATATATTAAAAATATTGGGGCAAGAAAGCACCAGAGGGGGCCACCCACTGTCCACGAGGGTGGAGGGTGCGCCCTACCCCCCTGGGCGCGCCCCTACCTCGTGGGCCACCTGGAAACCCTCGATGCCCATGTTCTGGTATAAGGTGTCTTTTTCTCTGGAAAAAAATCATAAGAAAGCTTTCGGGACGAAGCGCCGCCGTCTAAAGGCGGAACCTTGGCGGAACCAATCTAGGGCTCCGGCGGAGCTGCTCTGCCGGGGAAACATCCCTTTGGGAGTGGGAAATCGTCACCATCGTTATCACCATCGATCCTCTCATCGGGAGGGGGTCAATCTCCATCAACATCTTCACCAGCAGTATCTCCTCTCAAACCCTAGTTCATCTCTTGTATCCATTCTTTGTCTCAAAACGTCATATTGGTACCTATGGGTTGCTAGTAGTGTTGATTACTCCTTGTAGTTGATGCTAGTTGGTTTATTCGGTGGAAGATTATATGTTCAGATCCTTTATGCACATTAATACACCTCTGATTATGAACATGAATATGATTTGTGAGTAGTTACGTTTGTTCCTGAGGACATGGGAGAAGTCTTGTTATAAGTAGTCATGTGAATTTGGTATTCGTTTGATATTTTGATGTCAGGACCCCGATCCTAAGTCACACTGATCTAGCATGTAACACATCATATCAGTTTGCGGCCTCACGCACGGTATTCCCACGGGTGCCACCTTACCTGGCCCGGGACCGTTGCACATTTTGGCTCACATATATGATAGTGTCACTAGTATCCATATGACAGAGAACCCGGGCCTACATGACTAGTCGTGAACCCAAAGTGGCGCTAATTATAGGGACAGGCATACATGAACCAGCATCGAACGTGTCAGTCATCAGCGTGTGAATCCGGGCTGTAGCAACTGGGCTAACAGGACTCCGGGAACCCGGGCTGTAGCAGGCTAGCAGGACTCCAGAAGTCACCATGTGACATTTCCCCAAAGGGAAAGACACATGAACGAAGTGGATCACATGCCGGCCAGTCTAAGTGTTCTGAAGCAATAGTAACTTGGCTAGTAGGACTCCCGTGAACCGGGCTGTAGCAAACTACCATGGCTCAGTGGAAGCACTAGACTACATTTCCCCATAAGAGAGGATACCAAGGATAAACAACTAGGTTGTCGGATCCCACACATACCAAGCATTTCAATCATACACACAATATGCCCGATATGTGTAAATACAACATGGCATCACAACAAAACTCTGCAACTCAAAGTATTTATTCATTAGGCTCCGAAGAGCCAGATATTACAAACATGGGTCTGATGACCCAGCATTCAAGTCATACAAGCAACAAGCACATGCGGAAGCTTATCTTGTCTGAGTATAGACAACTACAAATGAAAAGGGCTGAGAAGCCTGACTATCTACAAGATCCCGCCGAGGGCACAAGATCGTAGCTGAGGTAACAAGCTAAACGTTGAAGCCCACGCGGAACTACTAGCGAGACTAAAGTCTCTCTGCAAAAACATAAATTAAGTAAACGTGAGTACAAATGTACCCAGCAAGACTTACATCAGAACTAACTACATATGCATCAGTATCAACAAAGGGGTGGTGTTTTTTAACTGCAGCAAGCCAGCTTTGACTCAGTGGCTATCCTGTACTACAACTGCAAGTAACTCTTTTGAGGTGGCGCACACGAGTCGACATATTCACCATATCAATACACTAATATGGATCCGCTCACGTCTCCCTACGAGAAGGCCATCCATAGCACTCACGCTTATCTTGCGCATTTTAGAGTATCCACTTTCACTTGTCTATGAACTGTACAGGCAACCTAGAAGTCCTTTACCGTGGACACGGCTATTCGAATAGATGATGTTAACCCTGCAGGGGTGTACTTCTTAACACACGCTCTCTCCACTTACCACCATGTACACGTCGTGTATCTCGGCAACCTACAAGCGGAAGCCTGGCGAGGGAGTCAGCCACGACCTGACTAACCACACAAGTCTCTAGTCTAGGTTTATCGCCTATTCGGGTTCCATCCGCAAGGAGATCCGGCGGGGTGTTGTTCACGGCCCCAAACGATGTGTGCAGGGTTCCCAAGCCCATCTCGACGGATGGATCTATGCTTGGTACACCGTGCCACGGTGCCTAGTCTGTCCCAAGCCCACCTGTACCGGGTGCCACTTGGTAGACTACTAACACTACCTACAAACACCAGAAACTAGTTGCAACTCCTGGATAGAGATCAGGTAGATTAATAAGTCGAGAGAGCTTGGAGTGCCCGGAGCCCAATGTGTGGTAGTAGCTGTTCATGGATCACAAACACAGAACTCAGTTCCTGAGGACTGTTTCAATGAGACAACCCACCATGTACTCCTACATGGCTTGTCACCGCTACCTTTACCAAATCGTGTTCACACACTTGGCTCTCAATAGTAGGACATGTTCACCACATTCCAGTTCATTCCCGATGAATCATACCTGACTCAACTCTAAGCAGCAGCAGGCATGACAACAAGCATGAATGAGTAGGCACATCAGAGCTCATACAGCTCCTACACATGCTAGTGGGTTTCATCTATTTACTGTGGCAATGACAGGTCATGCAGAGGAAAGGGGTTCAACTACCGCAGCATGTAACAGTTGAATCATTGTTGTTCTAATGCAGTAAAAGAGAGCAGAAGCGAGAGAGTGGGATTGTATCGGAGTGATCAAGGGGTTTTGCTTGCCTGGCACTTCTGAAGATAGCACTGTGTCTTCATCAGTGTCATCGATCACATCGCCGGAACATACGTCTACTAAGGGGGAACAACCGCCGGCAAACAAGAGGAAACACAATCAATGCAATGCAACAATATGATGCATGGATGTGACTTGGTAATATGTTGTGACTTGAGCTAATGCAGCTAGCAATGAGTTAAATGGAGTTGGTTTGAACACTAGATTCAAATTCAAACTCCCCATAAGACATTTCAAATGCCATTAATTCAAATTTCTTATACAGGAACTTTAAGTTGTTCAAACATGCATGAAAATGGTACATATGTATATAATGGATTTTTCTGATCATTTTTCATATATAATTTATTTCATTCGGAGATACGGTTGATTTTCTATGATTTTTAGAAGTTTTGAACATTTTATGAAATTAATAAATTATTTCTGATTTATTCTAATTCCAGAAAATAGTTACAACGTCAGCATGACGCCGGGATGATGCCAGCAGGTCAAGGTGCTTACCGAGGTCAAACCTGGCGTGTGGGGTCAACACGTCAGTGACACTGGGATTAACCGGGTCTAATCCCGTGTTGACTGGGGTTTGACTCGCTGCGGGACCCGCTGTCAGTGGCTGTGGGGTGTCTAGCTGGCAGGGATTAGCACTGATGACAGTGCCATGTCAGTGAGTTAGCGCCGACGATAACCAGAGCATGGTGGTTCGCCGTCCAGCCAACTCTGGCGTCGGGCGGACGCGCAGCTGGTCTCGTTGTAACGGTCGCGACACGGTGCGTCCAGCGGTGGTTGTGGCTGTGGCTGGGGTGGCAGGTAGCGGTAACGGCGGGGAGCGAGGTGGCAGCCGGAGCTCGGCCTCGAGCGGCTAGGGGGCTACGGTGCGGCTACAGACGAGCTACTAGGTGTGTTCGGCTCCTGGGAGCGAGGTGAGGAGGGTGAAGCGCTCGGGTGCAAGCTGCAGCGACCGTAGCGACGGCGGCGACATGGCCGGCGGGCGGGGCTCTCGGGTCCGGCTGTGGAGCTAGCTAGAGGATGCGAGCGACAGCGAGGTAAGGGGGGTTTCGATCGGGGGCTCACAGTGGTTCATTTGGCGCAGACGGCGAGGCCAGGGAGGCCCTCACAGTGACGAAATCAACGGCGGCATCCGGCGGCCGGAGGTAGAAGACGATGAAGAACCCGGTGTTGTGGCGATTCCCTTCTCGTGGCCGTTGACGACGTGATGCGGAGGAGCTCAGCGGATATGAAGAACACGGTGGGGAGACCTTGGGTGGGCGGTGGCTACGCGTTCACGGGACGGCGGTCGGCAGCTGCGCTTGGACGCGAGCGAGGAGAGAGCAGAGGGGGGGCAGAGGGGGGAAGAGACAGAGAGCAAGGGGAAAGTGAGGGGAGGAGTCGGGCGTCTCCGTGGAGCGAGGGAGAGGCAAGAGGTGGCAAGCATGAGGTGGCGCGGCTCGGCTGTGCGTCGGGCACGCGGCTGCTTCTCCTCCTGGCGGGAGGAAGAACATAGTGCTGCCCCTAGTGGGCTGGGCCGGCAGTTGGGCTGCTGCTACAGGTAAGTGGGCTGCTGCCAGGTTAGTTTCCTTCTCTCTCTCTCTTTACTGTTTTTTTCATTTAGTTTCTGTTTTCTATTGTTTGCCTTTGTTTTGAACTTGGCTTGCTAACCAAATTATTTTGTTTCTTCTGAAAATTATTATAGGAGCTAAAAGAATTAAACCAAAGCTCCACAAAATATTTCAGAATTATTGGACATACATTTTTTAATAGTAGATATATGTCCAATTCAAATAGTTATTGATTTAATTCAAAGGCCCAAAATAAATGTTTCTGAGACACCAAAAATATTGGTTTGGGTTTTACCTCTTACCAATATTTTCATAGGATAATGGGAACATTTTCTTGGACTTATTTGAAGGGGTTTTATCTTGATCATTTTTAAAAGGATTCTGAGGCTTTGAAATTCCTCAATTCAAATTTCATTTGAAATTTAAACATGATGCACACATGACTAGCTAGTCTAGGTCAAACCAGAACTAGGGATGTGACATTTGATGAGATGTATGTTGTCTTTCCTCTAGTGGTGTTATGTGAACGTCGACTACATGACACTTCACCATTGTTTGGGCCTAGGGGAAGGCATTGGGAAGTAATAAGTAGATGAAGGATTGCTAGAGTGACAGAAGCTTAAACCCTAGTTTATGTGTTGCTTCGTAAGGGGCTGATTTGGATCCATATGTTTCATGCTATGGTTAGGTTTACCTTAATTCTTCTTTCGTAGTTGCGGATGATTGCGAGGGGGGTTAATCATAAGTGGGATTCTTGTCCAAGGAAGGGCAGTACCCAAGCACCGGTCCACCCACATATAAATTATCAAAGTAACGAACGTGAATCGTACGAGCATGATGAAAACTAGCTTGACGATAATTCCCATGTGTCCTCGAGAGCGCTTTCCTTTATATAAGAGTTTGTCTAGGATTGTCCTTTGCTACAAAAAGGATTGGGCCACCTTGATGCACCTTGTTTACTTTTGTTTCTTGTTACCCATTACGAATTACCTTATCACAAAACTATCTGTTACCAATAATTTCAGTGCTTGCAGAGAATACCTTATTGAAAATTGCTTGTCATTTCCTTCTGCTCCTCGTTGGGTTCGACACTCTTACTTATCGAAAGGACTACGATAGATACCCTATACTTGTGGGTCATCAAGACTCTTTTCTGGCGCCGCTGTTGAGGGAGTGAAGCGCCTTTGGTAGGTGGAATTTGGTAAGGAAAATTTTATATAGTGTGCTGAAATTTACTGTCACTTGTTA
The DNA here is from genome assembly GCA_021605145.1 of Aegilops bicornis. Lineage (NCBI taxonomy): Eukaryota > Viridiplantae > Streptophyta > Magnoliopsida > Poales > Poaceae > Aegilops > Aegilops bicornis. The sequence goes on from CM038670.1 coordinate 348,202,805, forward strand.
CTATGGAAAATAATCCTTTGAGGGGCTTGTTCGTGTATCTTCACCCCAACCAGTAGACCAAAGAGTTTCTCCTCAACCTACTTAACCTACTGAAAATATTTACTTTGAAATTCCTTCAGGCGTGATAGAGAAACTGCTAGCTAATCCTTTTACAGGAGATGGAACATTACATCCTGATACGCACCTAATCTATGTGGATGAAGTTTGTGGATTATTTAAGCTTGTAGGTATGCCCGAGGATGTTATCAAGAAGAAGGTCTTCCCTTTATCTTTGAAGGGAAAGGCATTGACATGGTTTATGCTATGTGATGATATTGGATCATGGAACTACAACCGATTGAAATTGGAATTTCATCGAAGTTTTATCCTATGCATCTGGTTCATCGTTATCTTAATTATATATATATATATATATATATATATATATATATATATATATATATATATATATTGGCCTCGTGAAGGAGAAAGTATCGCTCAAGCTTGGGGGAGGCTTAACTCAATGTTATATTCATGCCCCAATCATGAGCTCTCAAGAGAAATTATTATTCAAAATTTTATGCTCGGCTTTCTCTCAATAATCGCTCCATGCTCGATACTTCTTGTACTGGTTCTTTTATGATGAAGACTATTTAATTAAAATGGGATTTATTGGAAAGAATTAAACGCAACACTGAAGATTGGGAACTCTACGAAGGTAACAAGTCAGGTATAACACCTAAGTTTGATTTTGTTAAATCTTTTATGGATACCGATGCTTTTCGTGAATTTAGCACTAAATATGTATGGACTAGACTCTAAGATAGTAGCTTCTTTCTGTGAATCATTTGCTATTCATGTTGATCTCCCTAAGGATAAGTGGTTTAAATATCATCCTCCCATTGAAGTAAAAATAGTTGAACCTATTAAAGTTGAAGAAAATACTATCACTTATAATTTTGATCCTATTGTTCCTACCGCTTATATTGAGAAACCACCTTTCTCTGTTAGAATAAAGGATCATGCTAAAGCTTCAACTGTGGTTCGTAAGAGTAATGCTAGAAAACCTACACCCCCTGAGCAAATTAAAGTTGAACCTAGTATTGCTATGGTTAAAGATCTCTTGGTCGATAATATTATGGGCATGTTATTTACTTCTGTGATGAAGCTGCTAGAATTTCTAGACCCGATACTAAAAATAAACATAGACCTATTGTAGGCATGCATGTTGTTTCTGTTAAAATAGGAGATCATTGCTATGATGGCTTATGTGATATGGGTGCTAGTGCGAGTGCAATACCTCATTCCTTATACGAAGAAATTATGCATGATATTGCACCTGCTGAGATAGAAGATATTGATGTACAATTATGCTTGCCAATAGAGATACTATTTCACCAATTGGGGTTGTTAGAGATGTTGAAGTCTTGTGTGGGAAAGTTAAATATCCTACTAATTTTCTTGTTCTTGGTTCCCCACAAGATGAATTTTGTCCCATTATATTTGGTAGACCCTTCTTGATACTGTTATTGCTAAGATGGACTGCGGAAAGAATATTGATACTGTTGGTTTAGGGGATATGTCTCATGATTTTAATTTTGCTAAATTTTGTAGACAGCCCCATGATAAAGAATTGCCTAGTAAAGATGAAATTATTGGTCTTGCTTCAATTGTCATGCCTCCTAATGATCCTTTAGAACAATATTTGCTAGACCATGAAAATGATATGTTTATGAATGAAAGAAGGGAAATAGATGAAGTATTCTTTAAACAGGGACCTATTTTGAAACACAACTTGCATTTTGAAATTCTAGGGGATCCTCCTCCACCCAAGGGTGATCCCGTGTTTGAGCATAAACCATTACCTGATAATCTTAAATACGCTTATCTTGACGAAAAGAAGATATATCCTGTTATTATTAGTGCTAACCTTTCAGAGTAGGAAGAAGAGAAATTATCGAAAACTCTGAAGAAGCACTGTGCTGCTATTGGATATACTCTTGACGATCTTAAGGGCATTAGTCCCACTCTATGCCAGCACAAAATAAAATTGGAGAAAGACGCTAAACCGGTTGTTGATCACTGATACGTCTCCAACGTATCTATAATTTTTGATTGTTCCATGCTATTATATTATCTGTTTTGGATGTTTAATGGGCTTTAATATGCTCTTTTATATTATTTTTGGGACAAACCTACTAACCGAAGGCCCAGTGCAAATTGCTATTTTTTTCATATTTCTGTGTTCGCAGAAAAGGAATATCAAACGGAATCCAAACGGAACGAAACCTTCGCGAGAATATTTCTTGGAACAAACGCAATCTAGGAGACTTGGAGTGGACGTCAAGGAAGCAACGAGGCGACCATGAGGCAGGAGGGCGCGCCCAGGGGGTAGGCGTGCCCCCACCCTCGTGGGCCCCTCGTAGCTCCACCGACCTACTTCTTTCGCCTATATATATTCTTATACCCTGGAAACATCCAGGGGAGCCACGAAACCACTTTTCCTCCGCCACAACCTTCTGTACCCGTGAGACCCCATCTTGGGGCCTTTTTCGGCGATCTGGCGGAGGGGGATTCGATCACGGAGGGCTTCTACATCAACACCATAGCCTCTCCGATGATGTGTGAGTAGTTTACCACATACCTTCGGGTCCATAGTTATTAGCTAGATGGCTTATGCACTATCTTTGGATCTCAATACAAAGTTATCCTTGATCTTCTTGGAGTTTTATTCGATGTAATACTTTTTGCGTTTGTTTGCCGAGATCCGATGAATTGTGGGTTTATGATCAAGATTATCTATGGACAATATTTGATTCTTCTCTGAATTCTTATACGCATGACATAATATCTTTGCAAGTCTCTTCGAATTATCGGTTTAGTTTGGCCTACTAGACTGATCTTTCTTGCAACGGAGAAGTGCTTAGCTTTGGGTTCAATCTTGCGGTGCTCGATCCCAGTGACAGAAAGGGAACCAACACGTATTATATTGTCGTCATCGAGGATAAAAAGATGGGGTTTATATCATATTGCTTGAGTTTATCCCTCTACATCATGTCATCTTGCCTAATGCGTTACTCCGTTCTTATGAACTTAATACTCTAGATGCATGCTGGATAGCGGTCGATGTGTGGAGTAATAGTAGTAGATGCAGAATCATTTCGGTCTACTTGACACGGACGTGATGCCTAATTTCATGATCATGCCTAGATATTCTCATAACTATGCGCTTTTCTATGAATTGCTCGGCAGTAATTTGTTCACCCACCGTAATTTATGCTATCTTGAGAGAAGCCACAAGTGAAACCCATGGCCCCCGGGTCTACTTTACATCATATAAGTTTACGATCTATAATTCTAAGTTTACTATTTATTTTGCAATCTTTACTTTCCAATCTATACAACAAAAATACCAAAAATATTTATCTTTATCAGATCTCACTTTTGCAAGTGGCCGTGAAGGGATTGACAACCCCTTTATCGCGTTGGTTACAAGGTTCTTGATTGTTTGTGCAGGTACTAGGCGATTTGCGTGTACTCTCCTACTGGATTGATACCATGGTTCTCAAAAACTGAGGGAAATACTTACGCTACTTTGTTGCATCACCGTTACCTCTTCAAGGGAAAACCAATGCATGCTCAAGAGGTAGTAAGAAGGATTTATGCCGCCATTGCCGGGGAGATCTACACACAAGTCAAGACATACCAAGTACCCATCACAAACTCTTCTCCCTTGCATTACATTATTTTCCATTTGCCTCTCGTTTTCCTCTCCCCCACTTCACCATTGCCGTTTTATTCGCCCTTTTTCCTTCGTCTCTTCCCGCTTGCTTCTTGTGTATCCATGTGTTAGATCATTTATTTCGCCCTCATGACGAGTCCTTTATCCCTTCCTTTGTCTCCCGAGTTTGAAGTTCTTCACTTCAAACAAAGACAAGGAGAAAACTTAAAAGAATCTTGGTGTAGGATGATGGAATCTTATCGTAATTGCACCCTAGAGGTAAATTTTAAAATTTTACTTTGCAATTTTTAAGTTGGGCTAAATATGTCCCATAGACAACTCCTGGATTTCGCTGCCAAAGGAAATTTTTTCGAAATTTATCCCAGTATTGCGTATGAAATTATAGAGGGAATAGTAGGAGTACTACCCTACAAAAGGGGTCACATCATACTCAGGAAGAGAAACAAGTTTTTGAGAAAATTTGCGAAGTAACGAAAATCTTACAAAAGTCTCTTGAACCTCTCAAAAGTGTTAGCGGAAACCTTCATCACACAAATATGTTGATCACCCTCTGCAATAAGCAGTTGGATTCGTTAGATCTAGAAATTTCCGAATATGAAGAGAAACGCAAAGAACCTCCCGGATCGAGCACGACTCCGCTAAAAAGATAAAACCAAAGATGACAACACCTAGATCTATTCTTGTTTTTATGCCTAGCTAGGGGCGTTAAACGATAATGATATGAAGGCAACCCAATTTTATTTTTGTTCATTGATTTTTGTTCCTGTTTAGTAATAAATAATTCATCTAGCCTCTATTTGGATGTGTTTTTATGTTTTAATTAGTGTTTGTGCCAAGTAGAACCAATAGGATCTTCTTGGGTGATAGTTGTTTGATCTTGCTAAAAATGACAGAAACTTTACGCTCACGAAAATAATTGTTAAAATTCACCAGAACGGATAAAATACCAATTCTTTTTGCATTAGATCAATATACAAATTATCCAGGCTGTCCTAGTTTTTCAGAATTTCTGGAGTTCGAGTATTCGAACAAATCAAATTACTGCTGACTGTTACATTTTTGATGATTCTATTTTTCGTGTGTTGTTTGCTTATTTTGATGAATCTATGGCTAGTATCGGGGGGTATGAACCATAGAGAAGTTGGAATACAGTAGGTTTAACATCAATATAAATAAAGAATGAGTTCATTACAGTACCCTAAAGTGGTGGTTTGTTTTCTTACACTAACGGAGCTCATGAGATTTTTTTGTTTAAGTTTTGTGTTGTGACTAGCAAGATGCCCGTGCATTGCACAGAACATCAAGATGCATTTTTTTACAAAACACCTGTGTGATTGACCCATGCAGGAGTAATCCCATGTGTAAAAACTAATGATATCTCGAGAATTTTATGGGAAAATCGTATCTCGAGAATTTCATCAAAAAAATGAAAGATGAGAGATAAGGTAAGGAGGAGTGGAGCGTGGTGGTGACTGGTGGTCGGACTGGGCGGAGGCATGGCCATGGATGGCGCCGGCGAGTGGCAGTGGGCACCATGCTAGATTGTTCCAGAGACTTCCTTTTTTAATTGCTCAGCAGTGAGGTTGTGGGAGATAAGGATGAACGAGGCAAGGCCTTATCTGTAAATGTGGAGAGAGGTGCGGGTATCTTTTATAAAATTGTCATAGTTTGCTTTTTATCCGTCAGATTTAGATCAGACGGTCTATATTACAAGATGGTAGGCACACCATCATCACCAACTCAGATTTTCATAAGAGTAGAGATGTTTTCAAGTTTTTGGGTAAAGATTTGATGGATTATGGAATAAGGAGTGGCAAGAGCCTAAGCTTGGGGATGCCCAAGGCACCCCAAGGTAAAATTCAAGGACAACCAAAAGCCTAAGCTTGGGGATGCCCCGGAAGGCATCCCCTCTTTCGTCTTCTTCTATCGGTAACTTTACTTGAGGCTATATTTTTATTCACCACATGATATGTGTTTTGCTTGGAGCGTCTTGTATGATTTGAGTCTTTGCTTTTTAGTTTACCACAATCATCCTTTCTGTACACACCTTTTGGGAGAGACACACATGAATCGGAATATATTAGAATACTCTATGTGCTTCACTTATATCTTTTGAGCTAGATAATTTTTGCACTAGTTCTTCATTTATATCTTTTTAGAGCATGGTGGTGGTTTTATTTTATAGAAATTATTGATCTTGGGGTACACGACTCATCCTACCCTAGGGGTTTTCGGACTCGGTAGTCGTGCCTTACTTCGTGCCTCGTGTAGTCTTCTGAGTTTTCCTCGGGTGTTGGTACGTCTCTTGTAGTTGTTTCATGAAACGATCTGGGTTGATGCTGAAGAGTCTTCAACAACTTCTCGCCTGCTGAAGTGATAGGGTGAAGGTGGCTCCTCGTAGCTGACATTGACTCGTTCTTCTATTGTCTTCTTAATCATGATGATCCCTTTTGCATTCTAAGGCATCGGCGGTTCCAGGTGGCAATCCTTTATGCAATGAAAATAACAAGGCATAGTAGAGGTCAAATCTGTCGGACACATTGTTGACAATATCGTTAGCGAGAGCGGGGGATGAAGAGAACCATTTTCCTGCTCACTATAGTGAAGCAGACCAAATGGCGAGGTTCTCATCCACCGGTGGTTGTCGATACAACAACGGTAGCGACGGAGTTACCCTATTAGTGATGTATATCATGATCTTGCATATCTTACACCCTGATCATCGTTGGACAAGGTTGCATCATCCTAGGATAGTGTCAAGGGTGTCACCATCTTCTGAGTCTTGGTTTTCCCAATCCTTGAGAAGGTGTCTTCTGTCTTGTCTTGGTGTCGCCAAACTTGTGTTCAGAAGATGTGGATGAATGTTTGGCAAGGCGTTTTCTTTCTAGATTATCCATGAGGATTACAAGGAATCCAGTGGTCAGGGGCACGATGGTGCTAGCGACCATTTACAAAAGTTTTGAAGGGGAAGAGATCGATAAGGAAAATATACATCGGCTTTCGGAAAACTATGAAGGGAAGAGAAGTACAGATATTTTTGAAAATTCAGTAATAGTTTTGAAAATAGTTTTACCCTAACTAACGACCATGCTAACTAAGGCTTCCTACAGTCAGGATGGCTCTGATACCAGCTCTGTGGGGACCCCGACTCGTAAGTCGTGATCACCGAATGCACGTGTACAGTGATCCCAGAGATCAATGCTCACTGAACACACAGAAGCTGAATAACAAGAGTCTTACATCCATACATACCGTCTTACACAAATTATGACCATTATGGTCAAGTCTTACATAGATAAATCCACAAGGGCTGAATACCAAATGAACTTAAGCAGCGAAAATCTTCGTAGGTAAGTAGAACCCACGCCATATGCCTTAACCCTACAGGCATTCTGACTCGGAAAGCGTCCTAGTTCGCATGTTCGTCTCCAAAGAACTCTTCTTCAAACTCCTGCTCTTACATGCCTGGCCAATTAAATAACCAGTGGCAAGCCAATGAGTACTTTGAATGTACTCGCAATCAACCCATGATTGAAACAAGGCACAATAATGCAATGATATAGCACTAAGTAGGTAGTTTGCAGAAAGCTAGTTTTGTGTGCAATGACATGATCTATCAACAAGTAAAGTATGCATCATGGGAGTACAAATATCCGTATGGACAAGTTGCAGATATCAACATAAGCAGAGTTGGACACCAATCCAACTTGATCATCGTGTCAAGTCATTCGAATTAACCCAATTAGCTTCATCAACACACACACATGTGGTTTGTAAAACTCTAGACGTAGTTTAAGCAGCACTGCCCAACTGTCCTTGACCGTGGACACGGCTATTTGAATAGTTTTACACTCTGCAGAGGTTGCACACTTTACCCACAAGATCCGGGGAACTTCCATGTCATCCACGACCCGTGGTACCTCAAGTACCCAGGGTAAGCACCCGATCACTATCTTTCCCTAGACGACACTAACATAGAGTCCACTCGATTGGTAGTAACCCCCGTGCCCAACATTTCATATCTTAAAATTGTGGAGCCTCGCCCCCATATTCATCACATACCACTGGCACGGGGTACCAACGGTGTGTCCGGTGCCCTGTGAAAATAGTCATGGCCGCCCTACCTAGAACGACCCCGTCCCGAGAGTGACTCCATGTCACCGCCGTCACTAGTAATGTGGACACCATGCTAGTATCGGCCTAGGTAATCAATAATGCCGTTTCCTATATAAGGGTAGAGTGGTTGCGCATGTAAGGTTGGGACAGTCGACAAATCTTAAATCTAATCCGTTTTCGAAAACACTCCCACACAACTTTCTCCGGTACACCACTTCTTTATCAAGCGGTAACCTAGCTCACCATCTCCCTCGGGCATTAGTGGCACCAGACGGGCTTCTTGAAAAGTCCTTGAAAATAACTTGGTTTCCTTCACCATGAATATACCAATCCCATTTACGCAGCAGCTACTTAGCATCCTAACTACACCCACTCGCTTAACCGTCATAGAAAGGTAGGGTCATGCATCATGCAGAGGCAGACCACCTTAAGTGGTCACCACATCATCATGACTTTGATGCAAGCAATAAAAGTGCCATATGACATGCATAAAAATGGTTTCTTTTACATGGTCAAAGGCTGCTTGCCTTGTCCTTCAGAGTCTTCAAACCTTTTGGTCCATCTTCGAGTACTCCGTCTACTTCGCCAACTAACGACAGAAGCAATCACAATAAGCAACACAGCAAGGCAAAAATAAAAGTGCTCTAAAAATGTGAAGTTGACTTTTCTAGGGTTTTTCTGGTTATAAGAAAAATAACCAGAGTGGTTTCATTAGATTTAGATCAGTGGATATTTCTGAACATTTCAATCCGATTGAATCAAGGATTAATGGATTTGCAAGAAGTGAATAGAAACATTATTTTGAAAAATGAGCAGAGGCAGCCATTTAACAAAGGACGATTTTGGAAGCACATAGGAGTTGGTTTCACTAGATTTGGAGTTAAAATGATTTTTCTATGAATTTGGAAAGTTGGCAATATATGGAGAAATGGACCAATATTTCATGTGGCACGTAAAGTATTGGGAAAATGTTCGAAGACTAAGTTATGAACTTAGAAGTATCTAGGAATTTGAGTCATGGAATTTGGATCAAAAATGGGCTCTCTGTGATTTTCTAAAGTTCATCACAGAAATGAAAAAACAAGATTTGGTAAATGTTTGTGAAGAAAATCTTTATGGAAAAATATGCAAATTGCACCTTATAAAGCGCACTGGGCGAAGCCCGGCTAAACAGCGCCTACTGGGCTCGGCCCAGTGGCTCAGCTGCGCGAGGGAGGAGGTGACGCTGAAGGTGTACCGCGAGAGGGCGCTACGCAGCGGGGCAAGCGGATCGGCCCGAAGCCATTTCCACTTAACCTGACTGGTAGGCCGGCTCGGTCGCCTCTAGCGCTAAGGGCGGGCCTCATGCCAGCTGGCTGGGTGGTCATCCTCTACCTCTAGCTCGAGGCAGAGCAGGGGAGGCAGAGCGCGCGCCGGTGCCCGTCCGGCGATAGCCGGCGCCTCAGGCCGTCTCCCGCGGTGCTCCGCCTATGGGCGAGCTCAGTGTGGAGTGGCACATCCGCTGGTGCAGGTCACGGCCGCCGGAGGGGCCGAGGTGACCGCAGCTTTGACGATGGCGGAGGAGGTCGTCGGCCATCCGTGGATCTCGGCATTCGTGCATCCCCGCGACGGTTCGAGGAGGTGAGAAGGGTCACCGTACCACGGGTAGTCTTTGGGTGGAGGAAAGGGAGGGAGGTGAGCTCGGTGTTGCTCGAATTTGAGCGAGCTGAAGTGGAGGCCTTGTGGTGGTAGGAGGAGAAGGAAGGCGCAGGAGGAGGAGCAGGCTGCTCGAGGAGGTCTCTCAAGGGATGAGGGAGTGAACCGAGAGGGGAGAGGGAACTGGGGTGGCTGTATAAGGCGGGGCCATGGCGCACTGTGGGCGGCATCCACTGCCACGGCCAATGCAGTGCCAGGGGCCGAACTGGCACCCAGTGCCTTGTCCAGGGCGTTTGTAGGCATGGCCTAGGCCAAGGGAAAGGCAGAGGGAGAGCGGTGGAGGGCCAGAGCATCATGCGTGTGAGCGTTCTCATTGGAACTCTCAGGTGGCGGGCGCGCATGCGAGATGGGGCGAGAGGAGGGAGAAGGAGGAGGGGGACAAGGCCGTGGCGTGTTGCAGATGCCGAGGAGCATCGTTGGGCGCACCGAGGAGGCCCGAGGTGGCCGCAGGTGCTTGGCAGGGGGCGGCTACAGTGCGGGAGCGCACTGTAGCGATCCAACGCGCCCAAATGGCCGGCATGGCCATTTTCTATGCAATGTGGGCGCGGCCAAAGGTGTTTGGTAGCTCTAGGGGGGTAAAGAATGTGGGAGGGGTGTTGGATGCCATGGAGGCCACTGGAATGAGTAGGGAGGTGAGAAAGGAGAAGAATGATGCTGTCCAGAAGGGTAAATGGGGATGTTTCACCCCTCAATCATTGAGCTTAGGTCAAGGAAGAGTTACTGGAGGTAGGAGGTGACCTGGGGCAGCTATGGTGAAAATTTGGGCTCATGGAGATTAGTGGAAGAGGTCAAAATGATGATTTTGGAAAAATGGCAGAAGGTGTTTACTGTTGGTTTGGGCAAGAAAATGAATTCCACTTGCCATGAGAATTAAAAGGACGGAATGGCAATTAGAAATAGGGTGTTCCACCAAATTTGAGCCCATTTGGGCAAAATTGCGAGTGCAACTTTTGTGAACCCTAGAAATCAATAGAACTGGGTTTTCCAAGATGTAGCCATGCAAAACCATTCTCCTTGATGCACCATTTGGTGTAGTGTCATCATTTGGAGATGTGGGCATGTCCGCAAAAATTTAGGTAAACAGGAGAAAGTTGGCAATGTAGAGTTGTTCAAGTTTGGTTCTGGACAGAGGGGGTTTTGGGGCACTTTTGTTAACCAAAATGATTTTGATTGAGATGAAACTTTGCAAGATCAACACACTATGCATATGTGACTTGCTAGAATTTTCTTGGATTTATTTGAAAATATTTCTTATAGAAATATTTCAAATACTTGAAATGAACAGAAATGGTTTTGGAGGGTTTTGTCCAATATTTGGAACATGACCATGTGTTGAAACTCATATATATGGAAAATATATGTCCATTGAGTCTCCCTAAATTTTCGCAAATATTTGTGAAACATTAAAATAATTTTACCCTATTAAAGACCATTCTGGCCTAAAGAAAAAGCCTTTAAATGAAATAGCAAAATAACTTTTAAAATAATTATTTTGTGGTTTATGGGGGTCCTATATCTAATAGGAGTCAAATACAATTTTTGAAATATTTTTCACATCCCAGATTAAGTACTTGTAGTTCAAGCCTTAACTCTGGGGTTTTTAGAAAACCTAATCTAGAAAGCACTTTTTGGCCAAATTATTTTTACAAGAAAATACTATTCTATTCTATACACATGGCATGATCATTGGGCTAGGTTTTGGATCAAGAGGAAGGAGTATAAGAGTTGGAGGATTTATTTGATTTTTAGATCACTTGCAAACAACACACGAAAAGCAAATCAAGCAAAGTCCAGAACACTCAAAAGTTTTTGTCAAACCACATTTTGCATGATTTATTGCCTTAAGTGTTGTGGCGTGAAAATCAGGGTGTGACAGGCCTACCCCCCTTTCAAGAATCTCGTCCCCGAGATTCCCAAACTAGGCGTGGAAAGGAATACGAAAAACATGGATTTGGGGTAGTCTTAACTTCTTCATATTGCTTCTACTTCTGAGTAGTGCTCCATTGAATCCTTGGAGTGCTTGAGGGTGTGGCTTCTTGTATGACATTCTGCTTGTTCCCGGTTGCTAAGGGTCTCTTGCGTAAGTCGGGTTAGGCTAGATGTCAACGGCTCGGTGATTGATGTCCTTGTAGAGATCGGGTTAGTTAGGAAGTTAGAAGCACTTCCAGAGCTATGATGCGTGGAGAACGTTGTGCACAATGGGTAACTCAGGTGGTAACTCCAGCTGGAAGCCGTCTACTCTTTGATCGTCTCGCAGTGATCTCGAAGAGGGTCGATAATCTTGGTGTGAGCTTCACTTTGACATGAAAATGTTGGGTTCCTTTGAGAGGAGTGTCTCGTAGATACACATGGTCTTTGATGCGGAAGTTTACCTCTTGGCCATGGTGGTTGGTATAGTTATTCCTCCTTGACATGGCGGTATTTAGATGTTCCCTAACCAGCTGAACGGTTCTTCTTCTGTCTTCGGGTAGGCAAGTAGGTCACCAAATAAAGATGACAACCAGCTTGTCCAAGTACTCCATGAAGACTTGTTCATGGGGTACATAAAGTGGGATGGGGCATTGATGGTGGTCACGGTTGAGTATTGGCCAAGGTCTTCTCGGCCTAGAGCCAAAGCCTGTGGTCATGATCTGGCCATGTTGTGGCTTGGTAGGGCTTAAGGGTTTCAAGGATTCTAGGGTGCGAGTGAACGTTTATCATCTTATCCTTGAGCATAGTTTCTAAGATGCCAATCGTTCTATCTAGTCTTCCAAACAAATTACATCATATTACCGAAAGAATCATCATGTATTGGTCAACTCCAATCATCACTCATGCTATTCATATCCTCATGACTCCTGAGAGGAGGTCTAACAAAATCATACATGTTTACGATCCCCAAATCATATGTATGGCCACCCCTAAGAATCCATGGGTAGAGCATACAAGCTGCTAAGCTTGAATTAAGCATCACAATCCAAGTGCTCAGCCTATTCTTCCCAAGGTCCAAGACAGAGCATCTCTATCCTAAGGAAACACATCATAAGCCACTCCAAGATCTTGTTTCCTTCCTATGAATCAACTCCAATAGCCCAATTACTTCCATCAATCACTACATAATCCATTAATTCTACAAATCCGATGTCTACGGTGTTCCACACGATATCCTAAAGTTCCTATAATCCCCAAATACTTGAAAGGGCTACCTTACTATAGTCAGTCCACCAATTTCCATCATCGGGGTCAAGTAAACTCCAAGGTCATGCTTATATAGATCCCTAAATCAATTCCAACAATTAATCCAATCTCCGAATTTATCGTCCACCGAAAAACATGGTATCAAGATCTAGATCATCAGTCTAAATCCAATTTACTCCGAACCATGTAGACTTACTCACCACCTATACTCCACTAGGATCACCTATTTAAATCCAAATCTAATGTCTAACAGGAATTTCCTACATGTCTCCCCCAAGTCATTAGTGTAGTGCCAACTTTCTCCTATAAATATCCCTTGGCTAAGTCCAATCCTCATGCTTCCAAGAATTTCAGCTTGCGATCATATTTTGCCTGACTAAATCCAATTTACTCAGGGGTAATGTAAGCTATGCTACTCTATTGACGTGATCCCACCAGGTTCATCTGCCAACATGGAAGCCTCATAATCCACCAAATAGTCTCATATAATTCCTCAAAGTCATCGATATCTAATCATTTGCCCTCTATTCCTATATCCTCAAATTGGTATTCCCTATGGCATCGTTAGTTCTTGTGCTATATTAAGATGACAATGTGCTCGCTCACTACGTCCACTAGTTTCATAATGAACCCTGTGTTGTGCAAGGCTATGGAGGCTTAACTGGTTTTCTTGTAACTTGCTGGTTAAGCTTAGGGTTAAGGATTCGAGCGAAGTCTCGAGGGTCTAGGGATGGTTTTCTGATCTTTGAGGGGTAAACATAACTCTATGGGGTTGCACTGGGTCGAGGAGCTGTAGCAAAAAGTCTTCAGTAGTTGGTCGCCGAAGTAGATTCCTTGGTGCATCTTGTCTTGCTGGCCTTCAGTTGAGGAGAGAGATGAGAGGGAAAAGTAGCATAGAGGAGGTGGGATGCCTAAAGGGGGCTTCTATAGTGCAAGTGCAAATAAATAGGTGCAAAAAGGGCCAAACAAAAGAAACAAGGTAAGGAAGGTGATATAGTTGTGTACTTGTTGCCTAGGGCTAAAGTGCAACTGATATCAAAACACAAACCAAACAAATAAAAACAAGCAACACATAATCATGGTTCTATTCGACCCATCATACGGACTCGACTGCGCATAGGGAGTGTACACAACTCATCCTACCCTAGGGGTTCTCGGACTCGGTAGTCGTGCCTTGCTCCGTGCCTCGTGCAGTCTTCTAAGTTTTCCTCAAGTGTTGGTACGTCTCTTGTAGTTGTTTCATGAAACAATCCGGGTTGATGCTGAAGAGTCTTCAACAACTTCTCGCCTGCTGAAGTGATAGGGTGAAGGTGGCTCCTCGTAGCTGGCATTGACTCGGTCTTCTGTTGTCTTCTTAATCATGACGATCCCTTTTGCATTCTAAGGCGTCAGCGGTTCGAGGTGTCAATCCTTTATGCAATGAAAATAACAAGGCATGGCAGAGGTCCAATCTGTCAGACACATTGTTGAAAATATCGTTACCGAGAGCGGGGGATGAAGAGAACCGTTTTCCTGCTCACTATAGTGAGGCGGACCAAATGGCGAGGTTCTCATCCACCGGTAGTTGCCGATACAACAACGGTAGCGACAGAGTTACCCTATTAGTGATGTATATCATGATCTTGCATATCTTACACCCTGATCATCATTGGACAAGGTTGCATCATCTTAGGACAATGTCAAGGGTGTCACCATCTTCTGAGTCTTGGTTTTCCCAATCCTTGAGAAGGTGTCTTTTGTCTTGTCGTGGTGTCGCCAAACTTGTGTTCAGAAGATGTGGGTGAATGTTTGGTAAGGCGTTTTCCTTCTAGATTATCCACGAGGATTACAAGGAATCCAATGGTCAGGGGCATGATGGTGCTAGCGACCATTTACAAAAGTTTTGAAGGGGAAGAGATCGATAAGGAAAATATACATCAGCTTTCGGAAAACTCTGAAGGGAAGAGAAGTATAGATATTTTTGAAAATTCAATAACAGTTTTGAAAATAGTTTTACCCTTACTAACAATCATGCTAACTAAGGCTTCCTACAGTCAGGATGGCTCTGATACCAGCTCTGTGGGGACCCCGACCCATAAGTCGTGATCACCGAATGCACGTGTACAGTGATCCCAGAGATCAATGCTCACTGAACACACAGAAGCTGAATAACAAGAGTCTTACATCCATACATACCGTCTTACACAAAGTATGACCATTATGGTCATGTCTTACATAGATAAAGCTACAAGGGCTGAATACCAAATAAACTTAAGCAGCGGAAATCTTCGTAGGCAAGTAGAACCCATGCCATATGCCTTAACCCTACAGGCATTCTGACTGGGAAAGCGTCATAGTTTGCATGTTCGTCTCCAAAGAACTCTTCTTCGAACTCCTGCTCTTCCAGGCCTGGCCAATTAAATAACCAGTGGCAAGCCAATGAGTACTTTGAATGTACTCGCAAGCAACCCATGATTGGAACAAGGCACAATAATGCAACATATAGCACTAAATAGGTAGTTTGCAGAAAGCTAGTTTTGAGTGCAATGACATGATCTATCAACAAGTAAAGTATGCATCATGGGAGTACAGATATCCATATGGAAAAGTTGCAGATATCAACACAAGCAGAGTTGGACACCAATCCAACTTGATCATCGTGTCAAGTCATCTGAATTAACCCAATTAGCTTCATCAACACACACATGTGGTTTGTAAAACTCTGGACGTAGTTTAAGCAGCACCGCCCAACTGTCCTTGACCGTGGACACGGCTATTCTAATAGTTTACACTTTGCAGAGGTTGCATACTTTACCCACAAGTTCCGGGGAAGTTCCATGTCATCCACGACCCGCGGTACCTCAAGTACCCGGGGTAAGCACCCGATCACTATCTTTCCCTAGACGACACTAACATAGAGTCCACTCGATTGGTAGTAACCCCCATGCCCAACATTTCATATCTTAAAATTGTGGAGCCTCGCTCCCATATTCATCACATACCACTGGCACGGGGTACCAACGGTGTGTCCGGTGCCCTGTGAAAAGAGTCATGGCCGCCCTACCTGGCACGATCCCATCCCGAGAGTGACTCCATGTGACCCCCGTCACTAGTAATGTGGGCACCATGCTAGTATCGGCCTAGGTAATCAATAATGCCCTTTCCCATATAAGGGTAGAGTGGTTGCGCATGTAAGGTTGGGACAGTCGACAAATCTTAAATCTAATCCGTTTTCGAAAACACTCCCACACAACTTGCTCCGGTACACCACTTATTTATCAAACGGTAACCTAGCTCAGCATCTCCCTCGGGCATTAGTGGTACCTGAGGGTTTTTTTCAGAAGTCCTTGAAAACAACTTGGTTTCCTTCACCATGCATATACCCATCCCATTTGCGCAGCAGCTACTTAGCATCCTAACTACACCCACTTGCATAACCCTCATAGAAAGGTAGGGTCATGCATCATGCAAGTGTCAACGAGAAAAGTAACGGAGGTAGACCACCTTAAGTGGTCACCACATCATCATGACTTCGATGCAAGCAATAAAACTGCCATATGACATGCATAAAAAGGGTGTCTTTTACATGGTCAAAGGGCTGCTTGCCTTGTCCTTCAGAGTCTTCAAACCTTCTGGTCCATCTTCAAGTACTCCGTCTACTTCACCAACTAACGACGGAAGCAACCACAATAAGCAACACAGCAAGGCAAAAATAAAAGTGCTCTAAAAATATTAAGTTGACTTTTCTAGGGATTTTCTAGTTATATGAAAAATAACCAGAGTGGTTCCACTGGATTTGGATCAGTGGATATTTCTGAACATTTCAATCCGATTAAATCAAGGGATTAATGGATTTGTAAGAAGTTTACAGAAACGTTATTTTGAAAAATGAGCAGAGGCGGCCATTTAACAAAGGATGATTTTAGAAGCACCTAGGAGTTGGTTTCACTGGATTGGGAGTTAAAATGATTTTTCTATGAATTTAGAAAGTTGGCAATATATGGAGAAATGGACCAATATTTCATGTGGCACGTAAAGTATTGGGAAAGATGTTCAAAGACTAAGTTATGAACTTAGAAGTATCTAGGAATTTGAGTCATGGAATTTGGATCAAAAATGGGCTCTTTGTAAACTTCTTACATGTGATAAAAAATGGATCAAAAATGGAAAAACAAGATTCGGTAAATGTTTGTGAAGAAAATCTTTATGGAAAAATATGCCAATTGCACCATGTGATAGAGCATGAATTTATGAACCTATAAAAATTTGAACCATCAAATTTGGAGTCCGTTTGAATTATTTAGGAATTTTAAAATATTTATGAAAAGGAAAAGGAAGAAAAGAAGTCGACCTTATAAAGCGCACTAGGCGAAGCCCAGCTAAACAGCGCCCTCTTGGGCTCGGCCCGATTGCTCGATTCTTGTAAGGGAGGAGGTGGCCTTGAAAGGCGTACTCTGAGCGCTACCCAGCGGGGCAAGCGGATCGGCCCGAAGCCGTTTCCACTTAACCCAACTGGTGGGCCAGCTCGGTTGCCTCTGGCGCTGACGGGCGGGCCCCCTGATAGCTGGCGGGGCGGTCGTCCTCTATCTCCCATTCAAGGCAGAGCGCGCGCCGGCGCTCGTCCGGCGATAGACGACGCCTCCGGCCGTCTCCCGCGGCGCTCCGCCTATGGGTGAGCTCAACGAAGAGTGGTGCATTTGCTGGTGCAGGTCACTGCCGCCGGAGGGGGCCGAGGTGACCGAAGCTTTGACGGTGGCGGGGGAGGTCATCAGCCATCCATGGCTCTCGTCATTCATGCATCCCCGCGACGGTTCGAGGAGGTGGGGAGGGTCGCCGGACCACGGGGAGTCTTTGGGTAGAGGAAAGGGAGGGAGGTGAGCTCGGTGTTGCTCGAATTTGAGCGAGCTGAAGTGGCGGCCGTGCAGTGGTAGGTGGAGAAGGAAGGCGCGGGAGGAGGAGCAGGCTGCTCGAGGAGGTCTCTGGGGGGATGAGGGAGTGAACCAAGAGGGGAGAGGGACCTGGGGTGGCTATATAAGGCGGGGCCATGGCGCACCGTGGTCGGCGTCCACTGCCACGGCCAACGCAGTGCCAGGGGCCGAACTGGCACCCAGTGCCTTGTCCAGGGCGTTTGTAGGCGTGGCCTAGGCCAAGGGAAAGGCAGAGGGAGAGCGGGGGAGGGCCAGAGCATCACGTGTGCGAGCGTGCTCATTGGAGCTCTCGGGCGGCGGGTGCGGGTGCGAGCTGGGGCGAGAGGGGGGAGAAGGAGGGGGGACCAGGCCATGGCTTGTTGCGGATGCCGAGGAGCATCGTTGGGCACGCCAGGGAGGCCCGAGGTGGCCGGAGGTGCTTGGCAGGGGGTGGCTACGGTGCCGGAGCGCACTGTAGCGCGCTCCAGAGCGCCCAAATGGCCGGCATGGCCATTTTCTATACAATGTGGGCGCGGCCAAAGGTGTTTGGTAGCTCTAGGGGGAGTAAAGAATGTGGAGGGGCGTTGGATGCCATGGAGGGCCACTAGAATGAGTAGGGAGGTGAGAAAGGAGAATAATGTTGCTATCCAGAAGGGTAAGTGGGGATGTTTCACCCCTCAATCATTGAGCTGAGGCCAGGGAAGAGTCACTGGAGATAGGAGGTGACCTGGGGCAGTTGTGGTAAAAATTTGGGCTCATGGAGATTAGTGGAAGAGGTCAAAATGATGATTTTGGAAAAATGGCAGAAGGTGTTTGTTGTCGGTTTGGGTAAGAAAATGAATTCCACTTGCCATGAGAATTAACAGGAAGGAATGGCACTTAGAAATAGGGTGTTCCACCAAATTTGAGCTCATTTGGGCAAAGTTGCCAGTGCAACTTTTGTAAACCCTAGAAATCAACAGAAATGGGTTTTCCAAGATCAAGTCATGCAAAACCGTTCTCCTTGATGCACCACTTGGTGTAGTGTCATCATTTGGAGATGTGGGCATGTCCACAAAAATTTAGGTAAAAAGGAGAAAGTTGGCAATGTAGAGTTGTTCAAGTTTGGTTTTGGACACAGAGGGTTTTGGGGCACTTTTGTTAACCAAAATGATTTTGATTGAGATGAAAACTTGCAAGATCAACACACTACGCATATGTGACTTTCTAGAATTTTCTTGGATTTATTACATGACCATGTGTTGAAACTCATATATAAGGAAAATATATGTCCACTGAGTCTCCCTAAATTTTCGCAAATATTTGTGAAACGTTAAAATAATTTCTGGCCTAAAGAAAAAGCCTTTAAATAAAATAGCAAGATAACTTTTAAAATAATTATTTTGTGTTTTATGGGGGTCCTATATGTAATAAGAGTCAAATACAATTTTTGAAAGATTTTTCACAGCCCAGATTAAGTACTTGTAGTTCAAGCCTTAACTCGGGGGTTTTTGGAAAACCTAATTTAGAAAATACTTTTTGGCCAAATTATTTTTACAAGAAAATACTATTCTATTCTATACACATGGCATGATAATTGGGCAAGGTTTTGGATCAAGGGGAAGGAGTATAATATTTTGAGGATTTATTTGATTTTTAGAGCACTTGCAAACAACACACAAAAAGCAAATCAAGCAAAGTCCAGAACACTCAAAAGTTTTTGTCAAACCACATTTTGCATGATTTATTGATTAAGTGTTGTGGCATCAAAATCAGGGTGTGACAGTTAATCATAGAATTGCATCTCCATACCACCCACAGTCTAGTGGTCAAGTAGAACTGAGTAATAGAGACATTAAATTAATTTTGCAAAAGACTGTTAATAGATCTAGAAAGAATTGGTCCAAGAAACTTGATGATGCATTATGGGCCTATAGAATCGCATATAAAAATCCTATGGGTATGTCTCCGTATAAAATGGTTTATGGAAAAGCATGTCACTTACCTATCGAACTAGAACATAAGGCATATTGGGCCATTAAAGAGCTCAATTATGATTTCAAACTTGCCGATGAGAAGAGACTATTTAACATTAGCTCACTTGATGAGTGGAGAACCCACGCCTATGAGAATTCCAAACTGTTTAAAGAAAAAGTTAAAAGATAGCATGACAAATGGCTACAAAAGCATGAGTTTAATGTAGGTGATTATGCTTTGTTATACAACTCTTCAAAGGCACAAATCCAAAGGTGGTGAACGGTCAAGGAATCAAACATTATATCTCAGGTAATCCCATAAATGTAGAAACCAATGTTATTGACACCATAACCCCGGAGGAGTACATAAGGGACACTTTCCAGAATGTTTCCGACTTCGAAAAAGGAATAGGTATGTGGTATGGCAAGTAAACCGACCCCAAAACAGTTCTAATAGCAATTTTCCTCCGTTTTGGAATATTTAAGAAAATAGGAAAATAAGAAGTAGTCCGAAAGGGACACGAGGCATCCACGAGGGTGGAGGGCGCGCCTACCCCCGGGCGCCCCACGCCTCGTGGGCACCTCGTGTGCCCTCCGGACTCATTTTTCTTGCACGATACTTCTTTTGGTCGGTAAAAATTCACTATATAATCTCCCGAAGGTTTTGACCAATGTACCACGCAAATATCTCATGTTTTTGTTCCGCACTGTTTTCTGTCAGAGTTTTCAAGGCCAGGCATCATGTCGTCCCCCTCCTCCAACAACACGGGCGACGATGCTTGGCTAATGAAGATAGAGATTAACAGAGAAGAACTTGGGGAGATAAACAAGGGTGATAGGGTCAAGAAGGCCACGGAGGATCAAGCTCCGGCAGCAGAAGAAGAAGACATCCTTTAACCTTACTATAACCATCTTACCCCTACTGAAATAGAAGCTTTCAAGATGATTCAAATAGTTCGGGTGCAAAACAAGTATCTCACTCGTGAAAATATTTCGTTGCAAGAATACATCACCGCACTCAAGGGAATTATTCACAAATTGGAGAATCTCCTATGCTCGTTGTGTGACACGACTACATCAACAACTCCTTCATCACCACCTCCGAAGAAAAAAACATAAACACATGGATATGGGCACTCCCCTTGGCAACTACCAATCTTGAGGGAGGTGCCCTGGTATCGTATCACCATCACACTTCTATCTTTACCGTTTTTCTTAGTTCGATCCTTTTGGTTATATCTTGATCTAGTAGAATAAAGTTTAGTATGATCTATCTTTGAGTTTTTGTGTTGATCCTTATCTATGTAATCGAGTCCGTGAGTTATATATAATAAAGAGTAGTCTTGAGTCGAGGGCTTGGGTATCTGGCTATGATCTTGAGCGAATAAAAAAAATAAAGGAAATAAAGAGATCATATTGATCTTATGGAGAGTAATGACTTCACATATAAAGAGTATGATGAATAAAAGTTGTTGAGAGCAGACAAACATAGTTGTGGTCATCGTTCATAGGAAGTAATAAAGAAAGAGAGGTTTTCACATATAAATATACTATCTTGGACATCTTTCATGATTGTGAGCACTCATTAAAATATGACATGCTAAAAAGTTGATATTGGACAAGGAAGACAACGTAATGGGTTATGTTTTCTTATACCCGAAATAAATTATATTGTCATGGATCATCCAACATGTTGAGCTTGCCTTTCCCCCTTATGCTAGCCAAATTCTTTGCACCAAGTAGAGATACAACTTGTGCTTCCAAATATCCTTAAACCCAGTTTTAGCATGAGAGTCCACCATATATACCTATGGATTGAGTAAGATCCTTCAAGTAAGTTGTCATTGTTACAAGCAATAAAAATTGCTCTATAAATATGTATGATTTATTAGTGTGGAGAAAATAAGCTTTATCCGAGCTTGTGATATGGAAGAAATAAAAGCGATGGACTGCATAATAAAGGTCCCTATCACAAGTGGCAATATAAAGTGACGTTCTTTTGCATTAAGATTTTGTGCAACCAGCCATACAAGCACATGACAACCTCTGCTTCCCTCTGCAAAGCGCCTATCTTTTATTTTTGTCTTATACCTTATACAAGAGTCATGGTGATCTTCACCTTTCCTTTTTACACTTTATCCTTTGGCAAGCACTATGTGTTGGAAAGACCCTGATATATATATATATATATATATATATATATATATATATATATATATATATACAATTGCATGTGTGTTTTCATAAAGAATTATTGTTGACGTTACCCTTGCGGTAAAAGGTCGGGAGGCAAAACTATAAGCCCTATCTTTCTACGTATGCGATTAAAACTTCATACCCATAAGTATTGCGTGAGTGTTAGCAATTGTGAAAGACTAAATGATAGTTGAGTATGTGGACTTGCTGAAAAGCTCTTATATTGACTCTTTCTGAGGTTATGATAAATTGCAATTGCTTCAATGACTGAGATTATAGTTTGCTAGTTTTTCAATGAAGTTTCTGATTCATACTTCACATTTTGAAAAAATTGTTACTTTAGCATAAGAAATCATATGACAATATATATATGTTGCTATTTGATGTCTACTACACAACCTTCTTCCTGTAGACGTTATTGGGCCTCCAAGTGCAGAGGTTTGTAGGACAGTAGCAAATTTCCCTCAAGTGGATGACCTAAGGTTTATCAATCCGTGGAGGCGAGGGATGAAGATGGTCTCTCTCAAACAACCCTGCAACCAAATAACAAAGAGTCTCTTGTGTCCCCAACACACCAAATACAATGGTAAATTTTATAGGTGCACTAGTTCGTGAAGAGATGGTGATACAAGTGCAATATGGATGGTAGATATGGGTATTTGTAATCTGAAAATATAAAAACAGCAAGGTAACTAATGATAAAAGTGAGCGTAAACGGTATTGGAATGCTAGGAAACAAGGCCTAGGGTTCATACTTTCACTAGTGCAAGTTCTCTCAACAATAATAAAATAATTGGATCATATAACTATCCCTCAGCATGCAACAAAGAGTCACTCCAAAGTCACTAATAGCGGAGAACAAACGAAGAGATTATGGTAGGGTACGAAACCACCTCAAAGTTATTCTTTCCAATCAATCCGTGGGGCTATTCATATAAGTGTCACAAACAGCCCTAGAGTTCGTACTAGAATAACACCTTAAGACACAAATCAGCCAAAACCCTAATGTCACCTAGATACTCCAATGTCACCTCAAGTATCCGTTGGTATGATTATATGATATGCATCACACAATCTCAGATTCATCTATTCAACCAACACAAAGTACTTCAAAGAGTGCCCCAAAGTTTATACCGGAGAGTCAAGACGAAAACGTGTGCCAACCCATATGCATAGGTTCATGGGCGGAACCCGCAAGTTGATCACCAAAACATACATCAAGTGAATCACGTGATATCCCATTGTCACCATAGATACGCACGGCAAGACATACATCAAGTGTTCTCAAATCCTTAAAGACTCAATCCGATAAGATAATTTCAAAGGGAAAACTCAATCCATTACAAGAGAGTAGAGGGGGAGAAGAAACATAAGATCCAACTACAATAGCAAAGCTCACGATACATCAAGATCGTGCCAAATCAAGAACACGAGAGAGAGAGAGAGAGAGAGAGAGAGAGAGATCAAACACATAGCTACTGGTACATACCCTCAGCCCCGAGGGTGAACTACTCCCTCCTCGTCATGGAGATCGCCGGGATGATGAAGATGGCCACCGGTGAGGGACCCCCCCTCCAGCAGGGTGCCGGAACAGGGTCCCGAGTGGTTTTTGGTGGCTACATAGGCTTGCGGAGACGGAACTCCAGATCTATTCTGTTCCCCCGATCGTTTTAGGGTATATGGGTATATAGAGGAGGAAGAAGTACGTCGAGGGAGCCACGAGGGTGGAGGGCGTGCCCAGGGGGGTGGGCGCGCCCCCCTGCCTCGTGCCTTCCTCGTTGCTTTCTTGACATGGACTCCAAGTCTCCCGGGTTGCTTTCCTTCCAAAAATAACTTCTCCAGAAGGTTTCATTCCGTTTTGACTCCATTTGATATTCCTTTTCTTCGAAACACTGAAACAAGGGGAAAAAAGGAACTAGCACTGGGCTCTGGGTCAATAGGTTAGTCCCAAAAATAACATAAAAGTGCATAGTAAAGCCCATAAAAATCCAATATGGATAATATAATAGCATGAATACTTCATAAATTATAGATACGTTGGAGACGTATCACTATTCTAAGAATGATCATGATGCCCTCATGTCTGTATTTTATTTTATCGACACCTCTATCTCTGAACATGTGGACATATTTTCCGATATCGGCTTCCGCTTGAGGACAAGGGGTCTAAGCTTGGGGGAGTTGATACGTCCATTTTGCATCATGCTTTTATATCGATATTTATTGCATTATGGGTTGTTATTACACATTATGTCACAATACTTGTGCCTTTTCTCTCTTATTTTACAAGGTTTACATGAGGAGGGAGCATTGTTGAGGAAATCGTTAACTGGTCGCTGCTTGGTTGGCTGGCGAGTAGGGGATTAATAGGCTAATCGGCAAGTTAATTGGCCATTTAATCAATTAATCAAACGATTTATCGGTTTATCGGCTACTCGGTGACCCTATGAGTAGGGATTAACCGGCAAGTTAACTGGTTAATCGGACGAATTCTTCAACAGGGGGAGGGAGAATGCCGGCAGCTGGAATCCTGGGCTGGAAAAGGAGCAAGTATTATAGACCTATTCTGCACAACTCCAAAGTCCTGAAACTCCACGAAAGTCAGTTTTGGAATATATTAAAAATATTGGGTGAAGAAAGCACCAGAGGGGGGCCACCCACTGTCCACGAGGGTGGAGGGCGCGCCCAGGCCCTACCCCCTGGGCGTGCCCCCTGCCTTGTGGGCCACCTGGAAGCCCCCCGATGCCCATCTTCTGGTATAAGGTGTCTTTTACCCTGGAAAAAATCATAAGAAAACTTTCGGGACGAAGCGCCACCGTCTCGAGGCGGAACCTTGGCGGAACCAATCTAGGGCTCCGGCGGAGCTATTTTGCCGGGGAAACATCCCTCCGGGAGGGGGAAATCGTCACCATCGTCATCACCATCGATCCTCTCATCGGGAGGGGGTCAATCTCCATCAACATCTTCACCAGCACCATCTCCTCTCAAACCCTAGTTCATCTCTTGTATCCGATCTTTGTCTCAAAACCTCAGATTGGTACCCGTGGGTTACTAGTAGTGTTGATTACTCCTTGTAGTTGATGCTAGTTGGTTTATTCTGTGGAAGATTATATGTCCAGATCCTTTATGCACATTAATACCCCTCTGATTATGAACATGGATATGATTTGTGAGTAGTTACGTTTGTCCCAGAGGACATGGGAGAATTCTTGTTATAAGTAGTCATGTGAATTTGGTATACGTTCGATATTTTGATGAGATGTATGTTGTCTTTCCTCTAGTGGTGTTATGTGAACGTTGACTACATGACACTTCACCATTGTTTGGGCCTAGGGGAAGGCACTGGGAAGTAATAAGTAGATGATGGGTTGCTTGAGTGACAAAAGCTTAAACCCTAGTTTATGCGTTGCTTCGTAAGGGGCTGATTTGGATCCATATGTTTCATACTATGGTTAGGTTTACCTTAATTCTTCTTTCGTAGTTGCGGATGCTTGCGAGGGGGGTTAATCATAAGTGGGATGCTTGTCCAAGGAAGGGCAGTACCCAAGCACTGGTCCACCCACATATAAAAATATCAAAGTAACGAACGCGAATCATATGAGTATGATGAAAACTAGCTTGACGATAATTCCCATGTGTCCTCAGGAGCACTTTCCTTTATATAAGAGTTTGTACAGGTTTGTCCTTTGCTACAAAAAGGATTGGGCCACCATGCTGCACCTTGTTTACTTTTGTTACTTGTTACCCGCTAAGAATTACCTTATCACAAAACTATCTGTTATCAATAATTTCAGTGCTTGCAGAGAATACCTTACTGAAAACTACTTGTCATTTCCTTCTGCTCCTCCTTGGGTTCAACACTCTTACTTATTGAAAGGACTATGATAGATCCCCTATACTTGTGGGTCATCAGGCTGCTGCGGACAAGGACAGGTGTCGGGGATGCTCTGACGATGGAGGAGGGCTAGAGGCGCTCGTTCCTCGCGCTCGAGGCCGAGGCGGGAGGAGCGAGACTTGGCGGCGAAGCAGCAGCTGCATAAGTCAGCGGGTCGTTGGTTCGTCCCTGACAAACAAAGACAGAGAGCTGAGACCGAGAAGAAATAGAGAGAGGGAAAAGAAGAGAGGGGTGGCGCTCAACCGCTGTCCAATGAAGACGGCGCAGAGGCCCTCGCGCGAAGCAGAGGAGGCGTAGCTGGGGAGGGGGCGGAGCAGAGGAACAAAGTGGCCGGCTAAGGAGGCAGGGCAAGGTAGGGGATCCAGTCCACTGCTATTGTTGATGCCGATAGTGCGGATGAGGCAGGAAGATGGTGCAGCACTCACTGGTGATGAGGAGGAAGTAGGGGAGGCGAGAGGGGGGAGGTTGAGGTCGAGAGCTTCTCCTGATCGGGATGAGGATGGAGGGGATCGAGCTACTTGTCCCTGTGTGTCGCGTGAGTGGAGGCACGAGGGAGAGAGTGGAGGGAGAGATTGAGAGGAGGGTTGCGCGTGGGGATTGGCTAGGGTTAAGGGCGCCAGAGCTGGGCCTTGGGATGGCCTTAGAGGCCGGCCCAGTAGAGAGGGAAGTGGCCAGAGGGTTAGGGCGAAAAGAATTAGAGAAAAGAAAAAGAAAGAGATTGTTAGGGAAAAGAATTAGACAGAAGAAAAAGAAAGAGAGGGTTAGGGAAAGAATTTTGGGCACGAGGACAATTTCCTTGGACTCATAAAGATATGAGGAATTTAAATAAAAATGGCAAGATGATTTTTAGAGAAAATAAAATTCATACATGTTGAATTTAATCCAACATGTTTGAATTTCGAAGCCCATTCTAGTGGACTCTAAATAGGCTGAGATTTGAGGAGATTATCCCACACATTAGATGTGATTTGTGGGCAGATTTGGAACATTTATGGAGAAAGTAAAATTGCAACTCAATTAACTTAAAAGGTCGAAAAGGAAGGATAGGAAGTTGAGTCGGATAAAAGAAGAGTTGAAGAATGGTGCAAATGTGTTATGGGGTTCCATGTTAATGGAATATTTATTATAGCTCCCTAAAATATTGGGAGGATATGTTATAAAGAGAAATCACCATGTGAATTCCCTCGATTTAAATAGATCAACGATCTATGCAATTTATTTAGTTGAGTTTCTTTTTAAAGGTTGCATGATGACATGATGCAATGCAAAAATGATGCAATGACGAATGCAACAAACAAAACAAATCACACGACGAATCTTTAAATCCATGGAAGGCATCTGGAGCGCCGGTCTTGGGGCATCACAATTTTAGACTAATCACAGTGGAGAGTAACTTTAGAGCAAGTACAATAAGGTGACATAAGCAGGCTATAAGGATTTAAATATAGTATTGGTGCTTAGTTGAAGGAGAGAGAAGATGAGAGAGAAGAGAAGCAGGCTGTAAACTTGTAGCCGGTTGTAGCACGAGCTCCAACATACTTTGTGAGACAAAAGGTGGAGCCGTGTATATGATATAGTAAACTAAAGGGACTAACTATTGGACTAGCAGGCTATTAGGTTGGCTCAAGATGACGTGTCAACTTCATATAGCCGGATGTTGGCTATACTATTAACCATGCTCTAAGTGTGGTGTGAGTGGGACTAAAGTTTAGTCCCATACTGCTAGGTGAGTGTGAGTTGCACCACTTTATAATGTGATCTATTCTAGCATTTGCATGAGCATGATAATAGGAAACCTACAAGCATGCTCTTCACTACTGGAATCAGGAACTTTGCCGTGATCCGCTTCTTTGCCGTCAGCGAGCTGATGGCAAAGAGGGTCTTTGCCATCACCTTGAGGAAACCTGACGGCAAAGAAGCAGCTGGTGGCAAAGAAAGTTTTTGTCGTCAGCTCCATCTTTTCCGTCAGCTAGCGAACGACAAAGAGGCAGGGTGGACCGATAGGGGGGAGGGCAGCTAACGGCCACTTTCTTTGCCGTCGGCTAGCTGACGGCAAAGAAAGTGGCTTTTCTAACATCTGTTAGGTAGGCTCTTTGCCATCAGCTAGCGGACGACAAAGAGCCTAGCCCTATATGTACCAAAACGCCTCGCCTGCCCTCTCTCTCCTCTCCCCTCATCCCAACCCCGCGCGCCCTTGCAACCGCCTCCCTCACAGCCACCCAGCCGCCCCACTCACTTGCGCCGCCCCGCCGCATGTCGCCAAGACCGGTCGCCCTTGACCCGGGCAGGCGCCCTTAACCACCCAGCCGGACCGCCTCTACGCGCCGCCTCACCGCCCCGGCCGGCCCCTCCGCCCCGCCTCGCCGCCCCGGCCGCTCCAAGGTGAGATATATTCATTTTTTTCTGTTTTTTAGATTATGTTTAATTAGGTTTAGTAGAATTTAGTTTAGGTTTTGTTTAGTTTAGTTAGTTTACTTTAGGTTTAGTTTAGTTTAGGTCAAGTTTCTGGTTTAGTTTAGGTTTAGTTTAGTTTAGGTTTAGTTTAGTTATTTTAGTTTTGGTTTAGTTTAGGTTTAGTTTAGTTAGTTTAGTATAGGTTTAGTTTAGTTTACTTTAGGTTAAGTTTCTGGTTTATTTTGAACATGCGAAATTTATTGTTATTTTTTAGTTCAAGCATTTATTCCTTCTTCGACATCGACGATGCCTATCTCGCATCCTCGTCCTCGACTCGGCGGAGGAGGCTTGCTTGATCAGAGGGGCCATGTCCGAGACTGGGCTCCGCCGGGCTGGTACTGGGAGGTTCTACCTTCTGGGGGGTGCATGTTGGTGAGGAGTCAGCCCGTCGTTGACCCGAACCTTGCTTGGTGGCGATCACGTGGGCCAGTGATGGTGCCGAGGCTTTCGGACACCGCGGAGGTGGTACGTCACCGTGTCAGCGAGGAGGACGAGCACGTCCGTTGCGTTGGAGGGCAGGTTGGACAATACCTAGTAGGTTCTTTAGGGATCTCATTGGAGCTATGATCCTGTGATGGTTCCTTCTCTTTGGGTGTCCACCGCCCGCGCTGATACCCGTTGTTCGCTACGGTTCTAGCTGTATTAGCGATGCTATATGTATGATACTATTTGAGATGTATCTCTACTCCTAATGGAGCAGTTGGTAGTCTTCGCCGGTCAATTTTCGTCCCACCTCCCCTGGTTTTTTTGTACTCAGTCCCACCTCCCGCTACCCACCGATCCCCCTCTTACCTCCCGACCGATAAGAAAAACGTCAAGTTACAACGACGCCCATTGTGAACCGCGACGGTTCAGATATAGAAAAACAACCTAAAAATCTACTACGGTTAACCTACGAAATCACAACTCATCGTACGATCTGAAACAGAACCCCTAGGACCCGAAAATCGCCGTGCCCTCTATGCCATTGCCCGTCCCCATCATTCGTCCCTATCGTGCCTTTCTACATGCATCTTCCGTCTCCGCCGCTCAAACCCTTCGCCGCCGTCACTGCCGCTCAAACCCTTGATCGCCTTCACCGCCGGTCAATCCCTTCGACGCCGCCATTCGAGTGCAAAGGCAGAAAGATCCCGGATCATCGGATCTACGGGCGCGGCGGTTGCAAAGTCATGAAGATCCCGTATGATCCCTCAAAGTTCCCATGATAAGGACCGGCGTGACCCTCCCAGGTTGGGCGTTTATGTATTTTAACCCTTACAAATCCTATTGCTAACCCTTACAAATTGGGGGATCTGATCGGTAGCGTGGTCATACTGTGCAAAAAATGACATTGTGGATTCCTGTCCACTCCTCCCCAGGTAGATAGAGAGCCTGGAATTGAAAAATACAGGTTCCGTCACCATTTAATGATTCTGAAAAAGGAAATTTACACCTAAATGGCGAATATGCCAAGGCCATACCTGCTTTAGTCATTTTGTCAGCCCCAAATCCTTTACTCTCTTCATGTGAATGCTTGCAGGTGGTGAATCATCTCTTTGCCGGTGTCCGTAGAAGCATCAATTGGCAACAGTCGTTATTGCAAGGATCTCAGTTTACTTGCACATAAATGACACCCATTTTTCTTGCAGGTGACTTCTACTCTAGGAGTCTGTGGCTGGTGACGGCCCTCGGAGACGGTGTCATCAGCAGCAACATCTGGCAAGTGCATCGAGTTTGCAGCTCACAACTTCGGAAGATCTTGACTTTCCAGCCTCACAACAGGATCATACTGTGCAAAAACTGACATTGTGGATTCCTGTCCACTCCTTCCCAGGTAGATTGAGAGCCTGGAATTGAAAAATGCAGGTTCCGTCACCATTCAATTACTCTGAAAAAAGAAATTTACACCTAACTGGCGAATATGCCTAGGCCATACCTCATTTGGTCATTTTGTCTGCCACAAATTCTTTAATCTTTTTATGTGAATGTTTGCAGGTGGTGACTCATCTCTTGGCCAGTGTCCGTAGAAGCATCAAGTGGCAACAGTCATTATTGCAAGGATCTCAGTTTACTTGCACATAACTGACACCCAGTTTTCTTGCAGGTGACGTCTACTCTAGGAGTTTGTGGCTGGTGACGGCCCTCGGAGACGGTGTCATCAGATATCAAATCAGGCAAGTGCATCGAGTTTGCAGCTCACAACTTCAGAAGATCTCGCCTTTCCAGCCTCACATGCAAAAAGTGACACAAACAATAGGTAGTTATGACACTTGAATCTAATAGGTTCCATGCAATAGTCAAGGTTCCTATGCCAACTGGAAAAATGATATAGGTGAGCATCAGATTGTTGAAATGGATTAAGTCCAACTACAGTCTGAACATGTAACCTATACTATAATAATAAACCTGGGGTTCAAGTGTCAGCTTCAATATGGATGACCTGAAGATACTTATAATATGACATGAACCATAAGGTTGAGCTGAAGCTTTGCAAAACCTAATGCATGAACGGATCAGTAGTAGTACTATAGTTGGTGCAAGTGGCATATCTACTGGTTTCACCAAAGATCACAGGAACCGGCTCTTTCGCCGCGCCCGGTAATTCTGTTGATCGTTAGGATGCTATATATATATCGAAGCTCTATGTGATGAGTATGCAAGTTAAGTGTATCTGATATCCTTATTGAGATGAATTTGAGGTTGGGGAGCACCCTGATCTCGAGTTTGCATCTCACAACAGGATCACATGCAAAAAGTGATCACAGGAAAACAATAAACCTGATCTAAAAAGTGATCACATGCAAAAAGTTAACCATCTGTCTGAAGAGAAACAATAAATCTGACCAATAAACTACTTATACTATGGACTGATCCATAATTAATATTAAACCATAAGGTTGAGCTGAAGCTTCGCAAAACCTAATGCATTAACGGAACAGTAGTAGTTCTATAGTAGGTGCAAGTGTCATATCTACAGGTTTCACCAAAGATCACAGGAACCGGCTCTTTCGCCGCGCCAGCAATATATCCAAGGCCCTATTGATTGAATAATAACATAAGAAACTGGCATGAGTATGCCAGTTAAGCAGTTTTGAGCTGGAGCACCCTCATTGTTGTGCGGGTGTGCGTGTAATCCAGTCCTGTGCTTTAATCTCATCATGCATAAACACTGTAGCTAGAAGATTGATTGCAAGCATGCATTTTTTACTGTATACTAACATGAAAACCGGTTGCTGCGTGAAAATACAACAGTATGACCAAATGATGAATGTATACGGTCCACAGATAAATGATCAAAGACTACATCTAGCAGAGTTGAAGCCTCATCCTTACTTCACTTCAGGCAAAGGTCATTAATAGTCAGTTATGTGTACTTACATAGGTGCGTATGGGTAATTGTCAGTTATATGAAAATATTATATAATTTTTTTGTATAACATTTTTGTAGGAGGATATGAAACATTTTCATCAAAAATTAGCAGTCATTTTGCTTGATTCAGAGCTTAATAAGCTAAAAGGATGTCCCATATACCATCAACTTTGTCGTGAAGAAACTTTAGCTAATTACGATATCGAGATCCTGGATAATCCTTCCGACGTAGTCGAAGAAAAACGTCCTGCCCAGTCACTATCATTCCCACGGACCAACGTCCAAATACTTGCCGACCTCGCAAGTACATCATGTCGATCGATGATGCCGGGTGTTTGGAGTAAGTATCATGTATCAATATTTAATGTGCGGATGTATATTATTGTTCTTCTTACCAACCAAATTATAGGAAGGTATGGGTCCGGAGCTGCACACCCGATCCAATGAGCTTAAGTCTTAAGAAACTTTAGTGCATACTTAAGATGGAGCAGCCTATGGACAATGATTGCTTCAACACTGCCGTGCATATGCTGGCATGTGATGAGGGAGTATTGTTCACAGACCCTCCTATCCACTACATGGATCTACGATTTTGTGTAAGTTATCGTAACTCTTCATTCTATGTGTCATTAGTATCAACATGTTTAAAAAATATTTCTTATTTTACTTCGGCCATGATGCTAGAGTCAACACGAGGTCAGAAGTTTTGTGAGAAGGAAACTATCCAGACGTTGGCAACATTATTTGATAGCTGGCCTGGGATGGAGAACAACATCTCATCTTGCAATAAGGTAAATAAAATATTTTCTCCATCATTATAATGGTTGGTTGTTGTTTTGAATAACCCCACTTGTAGATTTATCTTCCCTATGCATCCATCGGCCGATACATCTTGTACGTCATCGATAAAGAGGCACGTCATTTATATATTATGGATCCTATTCAAACATCACAATCGTCAGAGGATAAAATCTTGAGGCATTCACTGAAATTAAAAAGTTTTGCAAGGGATTTCAAAGAAGCACTCGAAATAAAGATGCCTGGTTGGAATTATGATATATCTAAATGGCAACGTTTATTTCCATCTTGTGTTCCAACGAGTGTAGACGGGTAATGAATTCATAACAATAATATTTACTTTTGTTATCACTATATTTTTTATATTGTTAATTTATATTTTTGCAGGAATGTGTCTGGCTATTTTATTTTTCATTTTATGCTCTGGTGGAACGGTAAAGAATTGGTGAAGCCGATTTGCATGGTGAGTATTGTGCTTTACATGTTTTAAGACCTTCGGCGTGAAATTTTCATAGTAACTACATGTATTGTTTCTGCTGGATGGGTATGAATTGAGGAAGCATTTTTTATTATACTTGCTAAAACATCGTGGGAATGAAGCTAGAGGAAACTTTCTTGATATTGTGAAAGAATTTCTTAAGCGCATCATCTAGATATTAATAGTTTTATAATAGATGTTCAGCTGGAACATCACTCAGTTTGTTATATGGACATGTCGTTATTTTTTCTTTTATGTTATCCAATTACATTGCAATAATGGACTTCAGTTATTAAATAATTGTGTTTGTGTTATATTGTTTGTATGTATGAAATAATTCAAGAGCCCGTGGCAACTCACGGGCATTCTACTAGTTAGTGATAATATTCAACGATGTACGGATGCAAGAGATGATGTAGTTTTGCTTACTGAATGCATGCTAATTTAGTTAACCTGTGGACGAGCGGGTTAGGGGGTTCCTCGGTTTTGATGGTACCCTAAATAGCAAGTATCATCGGTGCGAGGTACATGTGGTCGTCGGTGTCGAATATTACATCCATGTCCCACAAGTGACACAACGGTCCTGCGTCCCGTAGCAACAGTTCTCGGCATCGATGGCGGTCGAACACCATGGCGAATTTGTCTGGAAGCCTCAGAGATGATGATGGAAATCTAAGTGTCAAAACTTGAAACACCCAAACTGACTCAAGTTGGTTTGGTTGTTTGAAATTTCAAAACTTGGCTTTAATCCTCATCGCAGAGGTGATAACCCACAAGTATAGGGGATCGCAACAGTTTTCGAGGGTAGAGTATTCAACCCAAATTTATTGATTCGACACAAGGGGAGCAAAAGAATATTCTCAAGTATTAGCAGCTGAGTTGTCAATTCAACCACACCTGGATAACTTAGTATCTGCAGCAAGGTATTTAGTAGCAAAGTAATATGATAGCAGTGGTAACGGTAACAAAAGTAATAAAGAGCAAAAGTAATATTTTTGGTGTTTTGTAGTGATTGTAACAAAGCAACGGAAAAGTAAATTAGCGAAGAACAATATGTGAAAAGCTTCGTAGGAGTTGGATCGGTGATGGAGAATTATGCGGATCACGGTTCATCATGTAACAGTCATAACATAGGGTGACACAGAACTAGCTCCAATTCATCAATGTAATGTAGGCATGTATTAGAATATAGTCATACGTGCTTATGGAAAAGAACTTGCATGACATGTTTTGTCCTACCCTCCCGTGGCAGCGGGGTCCTAATGGAAACTAAGGGATATTAAGGCCTCCTTTTAATAGAGTACAGAAACAAAGCATTAGCACGTAGTGAATACATGAACTCCTCAAACTATGGTCATCACCTGGAGTGGTCCTGATTATTGTCACTTCGGGGTTGCCGGATCATAACACATAGTAGGTGACTATAGACTTGCAAGATAGGATCAATAACTCACATATATTCATGAAAACATAATAGGTTCAGATCTGAAATCATGGCACTCGGGCCCTAGTGACAAGCATTAAGCATAGCAAAGTCATAGCAACATGAATCTCAGAACATAGTGGTTTACTAGGGTTCAAACCCTAACAAAACTAAGTCGATTACATGATAGATCTCATCCAACCCATCACCGTCCAGCAAGCCTACGATGGAATTACTCACGCACGGCGGTGAGCATCATGAAATTGGTGATGGAGGATGGTTGATGATGACGATGGCGACGAATCCCCCTCTCTAGAGCGCCGAACGGACTACAGATTAGCCCTCCCGAGAGGTTTTGGGGCTTGGCGGCGGCTCCGTATCGTAAAACACGATGAATCCTTCTCCCTGATTTTTTTCTCCCCAAAAGTGAATATATGGAGTTGGAGTTCAGGTCGGTGGAGCGTCAGGGGGCCCACGAGGTAGGGGGGCGCGCCCTAGGGGGGCAGGCGTGCCCCCCACCCTCGTGGGTAGGGTGTGGGCCCCCTAACGTGGATTTTTCTTCCGGTATTTTTCTTATTTTCCAAATAGATGTTCCGTGGAGTTTCAGGTCATTCCGGGAACTTTTGTTTCTGCACATAAATAACACCATGGAAAGTCTGCTGAAAACAAATCGATGCAGGTTAGTTCCATTCAAATCATGCAAGTTAGAGTCCAAAACAAGGGCAAAAGTGTTTGGAAAAGTAGATACGACGGAGACGTATCAAGAGGCTGCGAGACAAATTTGCCAAGGTGTTCCACCGTCATCGGCCACCAGAACTATTGTTGCGGGATGCTGTCACGTCTCCATCATATCTACTTTTCCAAACACTTTTGCCCTTGTTTTGGACTCTAACTTGCATGATTTGAATGGAACTAACCCAGACTGACGATGTTTTCAGCACAATTGCCATGGTGTTATTTTTGTGCATAAATAAAAGTTCTCGGAATGACCTGAAACTTTACGGAGAATATTTTTTGAATATATAAAAAATACTGGTGAAAGAATCAACGCCAGGGGGCCCACACCATGTCCACGAGGGTGGAGGGTGCGCCCACCCCCCTAGGGCGCGCCCGCTGCCTCGTGGGCCCCCTGAGGCTCCACCGACTTCAACTCCAACTCTATATATTCACGTTCGGGTAGAAAAAATCAAAGAGAAGGATTCATCACGTTTTACGATACAGAGCCGCCGCCAAGCCCTAATCTCTCTCGCGAGGACTGGTCTGGAGTCCGTTCGGGGCTCCGGAGAGGGGAATCAATTTCCATCGTCATCATCAACCTTCCTCCACCACCAATTTCATCATGCTCACCACTGTGCGTGAGTAATTCCACTGTTGGCTTGCTGGACGGTGATGGGTTGGATGAGATTTATTATGTAATCGAGTTAGTTTTGTTAGGGTTTGATACCTAGTATCCACTATGTTCTGAGATTGATGTTGCTATGACTTTGTTATGCTTAATGCTTGTCACTAGGGCCCGAGTGCCATGATTTCAGATCTGAACCTATTATGTTTTCACGAATATATGTGAGTTATTGATCCTATTCTGCAGGTCAACAGTCACCTATAATGTGTTATGATCCGGTAACCCCGAAGTGACAATAATCGGGACCAGTCCCGGTGATGATCGTAGTTTGAGGAGTTCATGTATTCACTAAGTGTTAATTCTTTGGTCCGGTACTCTATTAGAAGGAGGCCTTAATATCCCTTAGTTTCCACTAGGACCCCTCTACCACGGGAGGTTAGGACAAAAGATGTCATGAAAGTTCTTTTCCATAAGCACGTATGACTATATTCGAAATAGATGCCTACATTACATTGATGAACTTGAGCTAGTTCTGTGTCACCCTATGTTATAATTTTTGCATGAGGAATCACATCCGACATAATTACCCATCACTGATCCAATGCCTACGAGCTTTTCACATATTGATCTTTGTTTAGTTACTTTGCCCTTGCCACTGTTACAATTACTACAAAACTGCTACTGTTACTTTTGCCACTGCTATCAAGCATACTTACATACTACTTTGCTACTAAATACTTTGCTGTAGATATTAAGTTTTCCAGGTGTGGTTGAATTTACAACTCAACTGCTAATACTTGAGAATATTCTTTGGCTCCCCTTGTGTCGAATCAATAAATTTGGGTTGAATACTCTACCCTCGAAAACTGTTGCGATCCCCTATACTTGTGGGTTATCAAGGCTATTTTCTGGCGCCATTGCCGGGGAGCATAGCTCTATTCTTTGAGTCACTTGGGATTTATATCTGTTGATCACTATGAGGAACTTGAAAGACGAGAAAACAAAGATTTATCTCTCAACTACGAGGGGAGATAAAAATCTGCCATCTAGCTCTGCACTTGATTCACCTTCTATTATGAGTAAACTTGCGACACCTACTCTAGCCATTGATTTTGATATGTCGCATGTTATTGATGATGCCACTTCTGCTTTGCATGATATTTATGATGAAACTACTTCGATGCTTTATAATACTATGACATTAGGTGAATCTCTTGATGATCAACTTGCTAGGGTTAGAGAGAATGAAATTATTGAAACTGATAATATTGATGAAAGCGATGATGAAGATTCTCCCCCTAGATATGAATTGCCTGATGTGCCTAAGGGTTATGTTGTGGATGAAGAAACTGCTAGAGACTTCTTTGCTTCCAAAGATAGATATGATCTTAAGAAACTATTAGCTAAGCTAAAAGAAAAGTCTTTGAATGCTAGAATGAAGTATGACCCTGCTTTTGCTACTTCACCTATCTGTATTTCTGATAAGGATTATGATTTCTCTGTCGATCCTGAGTTGATTACTTTGGTTGAATCTGATCCTTTTTATGGCTATGAATCTGAAACTGTTGTGGCACATCTTACTACATTAAATGATATAGCCACCCTATTTACTCATGCGGAAAAAATTCGTTACTACTATATCCTTAAGTTATTTCCGTTCTCATTAAAGGGTGATGCTAAAACATGGTTTAATTATCTTACTCCTGGTTGTGTGCGTAGTCCCCAGGATATGATTTATTACTTCTCTGCTAAATATTTCCCGCTCATAAGAAACAAGCTGCTTTAAGGAAATATATAATTTTGTGCAAATTGAAGAAGAGAGTCTCCCACAAGCTTGGGGAGGCTTCTCCGATTACTTAATGTTTTGTCTGATCATCCTCTCAAGAAAAATGAAATACTTGATATCTTTTATAATGGACTAACTGATGCTTCCAGAGACCATCTGGATAGTTGTGTTGGCTGTGTTTTCAGGGAAAGAACTGTTGATCAAGCTGAACTGCTATTGAATAATATGTTGAGTAATGATAATAATTGGACACTTCCTGAACCAACTCCTAAGCCAACTCCGAAGAAAAGGGGTATTCTATTTCTCACTCATGAAGATATGCAAGAGGCAAGAAATCTATGAAAGAAAAGGGTATTAAAGTTGAAGATGTTAAGAATTTACCACCTATTGAAGAAATACATGGTCTTGATAACTGACACAGGTAGTAAAGGTAAATTCTCTCTATAGGTTTGGTGAAGGTGATATTCCTCGTTTTAAATCTGCTAGCCAATGCTTGGATGCGTTTGATAATTTTATTGTTAAACAAGAAAACTTCAATGCTTATGTTGGTAGACAATTGAAACGTAATGCTTATATGATTGAACACTTGAGTGACTATATGTCTAGAGTTAAAGGTGAACTTAAACTTATTAGTAAACATGCTTCTATGGTTACCACTCAAGTAGAACAAGTACTTAAAGCTCAGAATGATTTGCTCAATGAGTTAAAGAATAAGAAAAATGATAATGTTGTTAGAGTTGTGACTAGAGGGGGTAAAATGACTCAGGAACCTTTGTATCCTGAGGGCCACCCTAAGAGAGTTGAGCAAGATTCTCAGAGAACTGATGTTGATGCACCTAGTCCTTCTAAGAAGAAGAAAAAGAAAAATGATAGGACTTTGCATGCTTCTAGTGAACCTGTTGTTGACACACCCGAGAATCCCAATGATACCTCTATTTTTGATGCTGAAACACAATCTGGTAATGAACATGAACCTAGTGATAATGTTAATGATGATGTTCATGTTTATGCTCAACCTAGCAATGACAATGATGTAGAGATTGAACCTGCTATTGATCTTGATAACCCACAATCAAAGAATCATCATTATGATAAGAGAGACTTCGTTGCTTGGAAGCGCGATAAAGAAAGAGAACCCTGGGTTCAGAAACCCATGCCTTTTCCTCCTAAACCATCCGAGAAAAAGGATGACGAGGATTTTGAGCGCTTTGCTGAAATGATTAGACCTATCTTTTATGTATGCGTTTGGCTGATATGCTTAAAATGAATCCTTATGCTAAGTACATGAAAGATATTGTTACAAATAAAAGAAAGATACCGGAAGCTGAAATTTCCACCATGCTTGCCAATTATACTTTTAAAGGTGGAATACCTAAGAAACTAGGAGATCCAGGAGTACCAACTATACCATGCTCCATTAAAAGAAACTATGTTAAAACTGCTTTATGTGATCTTGGAGTAGGTGTTAGTGTTATGCCTCTCTCTTTATATCGTAGACTTGATTTGAATAAGTTGACACATACTGAAATATCTCTACAAATGGCTGATAAATCAACAGCTATACATGTCGGTATTTGTGAGGATGTGCCTGTTGTGGTTGCAAACGTTACTATTTTAACGGACTTCGTTATTCTTGTTATTCCCGAGGACGATAGTATGTCGATTATCCTTGGTAGATCCTTTTTGAATACTGTAGGAGCTGTTACTGATTGCAACAAAGGCAATGTCACTTTTCATGTTAATGGTAATGAGCATACGGTACACTTTCGGAGGAAACAACCTCAAGTCCACAGTATCAATTCTATTGGAAAAATTCCAATGATTACTATTGGGGGTTTTGAATTCCCTCTTCCTACTATCAAGAAGAAATATGGTATTCTTATTGTTGGGGATGTGCATATCCCCGTTGAGGTAACTTAGTGTTATTCCAAAATTCTCCGGTTTCATGCGATTCGGAAAGAGTTTGTTAACAAAACTTGATCAACCTTGTTAGTGGATTCCTTTTGATGAGCATGAGATGGATGAAGTTAGAAAGCACAACTCTCTGTACCATCCTTTTACTTTCTGTTATTTAGATTAAATAAAGCAAAAATAGTATTTTCATGCATTTTTACGAATTATCCTTGCTATAAAAAATACCCCAAAAATAAAAGTTCTCCAATTGTCCTGAAATTGAAATATGATTTTTGTAGAATATTTAAGAATATCCGCTTGAGAACACACTAGAGGCACCACCGCCCACGAGGGTCCGTAGCGCCCAACCCCAGGGCACGCCTCGACTTGTGGGCCCCATGTGCCCCTCTCCACTAATTCCCACACCCACTCACTTAGTCTTCCTCCAGAAAAAAATCCTCCCATGGATCAAACCCGTGTTCTAGCGCATCTTGCTGCCATTTTCGATCTCCTTGCTCAAAGCTCCATTCACAAAATTGTTTTGGGGGATTGTTCTTCGGTATGTGACTCCTCCAATGGTCCAATTAGTTTTTGTTCTAGTGCTTTATTTATTGCAAATTTTTGCTGCTTAGGTGACCCTGTTCTTGAGCTTCCATGTTAAATTTATATGGTCCAAAGTAGTTCTAATGCATGATATAGCCTCTAGGCACTTGTGGGAGTAGTTAATATCAATCTTGTTGAGTTTGGTTCACTTTTATTTTGAGTCACTAAAAATTTCAGAAATTTTTCAGAGGAAGAAATATGTTTAAGAAAATGTACCAAGGTGGTTCTTCAAGGAAGCAATGACCCAGGCTTGCGATACGTGAGCCGAACAATGAACTACCAAGGGAAGATCAAGTGCGGCCTTGTGAATGGCCGTCAGAGGAGTTCATGGTCGGAGCAGGTATCAAGGATGAATTTGACGCGTATGTACGTAATGCTGACCTCGAGGACTTCGTGTCAGATAAGTGCCCTCAATACCGATACCTAACCGACTCATTTGTGAGAAGGTTTAAATTTACATCCTCGCACAATTCTCACACTATTTTATTTTATCTTTATGACAAATCATATACCATGGATTTAGAAGATTTTAATAATGCTTGCAAACTCCCGCAGTGGGGTAGTGTTAGTGAACCTCGCAAATCTGAATATAAAGATTTTCTTGCTAGTATCACTGTGGGGGAATCTAGAGAGATCATACAAGCTACCATAGGGAGCATTCATTTTCCTTCCATACATTATTTGGCTCTCTTTATAGGTAGATGCATTAACGGTAAAGATGAAGCTTGTCACATGTGTGTTCCAGATCTTTGTGTCCTCAAAAGTGCGGTATTAGGTGATAAACAATATAATTTGGGAGTTATTGTTGCATGAAGGTTGCATCATAACGGTACAAGTGGAGACTTGTTTGGTGGAATTTATGCAACTCGTGTAGCTAATTATCTTGATGTACCCATACATGCAAATGACATGGAATTGCCTCCTGCTTATCTAGATTATAATGCTATGATTTGCCATCAGTTTGTTGAGAGGAATGAACAGTCCCTCCAGTACCAACTAATCTTTGACAGACGTCGCACTGTCCATATTGCTCTCCCTGCTCCCACTTTCTTTGACTTTCAGGCAAAAAGGAGATATGTTATAACCAGGGAGGAGGCGAATGAGTACGAAAGGAGGACAGAGGCAGATCGCCTCCAAGCTACAGCTCGTCAGGCAGTAGCTGCTGCATCTCAGTACGACCCTAGTTACAACTT
Source organism: Aegilops bicornis (assembly GCA_021605145.1). NCBI lineage: Eukaryota > Viridiplantae > Streptophyta > Magnoliopsida > Poales > Poaceae > Aegilops > Aegilops bicornis. The sequence goes on from CM038670.1 coordinate 348,243,765, forward strand.
TGGATATCCGCCAGGCCAGCCATGGCCATAGACCAAATTAGGCCAAAAGCCTAAGCTTGGGGGAGTACGTATTTCTCACCAACATTACATTCATATTCACACACTCATTCTAGTTGTCGATGCTCATACTTTTTCATTGTACTATCCATGCTAGTTTATTTTCTGTTTTAAGCATTCTTTTTGTGTGTTTGAAAAACCTTAAGAAAAACCAAAAAAAAATTGTTGTAGCTTTTAGCTAGTTTACTTTCCATGCATGTAGTAGTAATAATTAAAAGAAAACCCAAAAAGATTTCTCGTTCTTCTTTTGCTTGTTGGGAGCTTTCCTGTGTAAATAATTTTATTTCTTTTCTTTGGGGGTCGAGAGGAGAAGACCATGATGAAAATGTTGAAGTGGCTCTTATATGCATTATTTTTTATTTAACAAGAGCCCATATTACCTTGACTTCTCCAGTGTATCAAATGCTTGCAGATTCCAGCTTAGTCCAATTGCACATGCACTATTATTATCATCCACACCGTTCGGTCATGCAAGTGAAAGGCAATAATGACAATATATGATTAACTGATTGAGATGAGAGGAGCTGGTATGAACTCGACCTATCTTGTTTTTGTAAATATGATTAGTTCATCGTTCCTGATTCAGCCTATTATGAATGAAATATGTTTGCAATGACAATTAGATATTATAGTTGCTCATGCCATGCTTAATTAGCTAGGAGTTTATAACGGTTTACCTTGCGTGCCAACATGCTATTAAAATAATTGTGATGTGGTATGATAGGGCGGTATCCTCCTTTGAACGATTAGAGTGGCTTGACTTGGCACATGTTCATGCATGTAGTTGAAACAAAATCAACATAGCCTCCACGATATTTATGTTCATGGTGAATTATATCCTACTCATTCTTGCACTCAGTGTTGATTAATTTTAATGCATGTTCATGACTATTGTCGCTCTCTAGTTGGTCGCTTCCCAGTCTCTTTCTAGCCTTCACTTGTACTAAGAGGGAATACTGCTTGTGCATCCACTTCCATAAACCCCAAAGTTATCCCATATGAGTCCACCATACCTTCCTATATGCGGTATCTACCTGCCGTTCCAAGTAAATTTGTATGTGCCAAACTCTAAACCTTCAAATGAAATTCTGTTTTGTATGCTTGAATAGCTCATGTATAAACTAGGGTTGTATATATCTTCCATGCTAGGTGGGTTATTCTCACGAGGAGTGGACTCCGCTCCTCACTCACGAGAAAATGGCCGGTCACCGGGATGCCCAGTCCCATGCTCAAATCAAATCAAAATAATTGCAAATAAAACTCCTCCAGGACCGTTGTTAGTTGGAGGCACCCGTTGTTTCAGGCTAGCCATGGATTGACGCTTGTTGGTGGTGGGGGAGTATAAACTTTACCATTCTGTTCGGGAACCGCCTATAATGTGTGTAGCATGGAAGATATCGAGATCTCTATGTTGTTATATTGACAATGAAAGTATGCTGCTCAAAATATTATTTATCTCTATATCAAAACTCGAGCTCTGGCACCTCTACAAATCCATGCTTCCCTCTGCAAAGGGCCTACGTATTTACTTTTATGTTGAGTCATCACCCTCTTATTAAAAAGCACCAGTTGGATAGCATTGCTGTCATTTGCATGCATTACTATTAGTTTACATTGAGTATGAGTGTGACTGGATCTCTTTTACCATGAATTACAATGTCTAGTCAGTCCTTGATCTTCAGAGGTGCTCTGCATTTATGTTTGCTGTCTCGGAAAGGGCTAGCGAGATACCATCTTGTTATATCATATTATGATTGTTTAGAGAAAGTGTTGTCACCCAAGATTTATTATTATTGCTCGCTAGTTGATTATGGCATTGATATGAGCAAACATGAGACCTAAGTGTTATTGTGAATATGGTTGGTTCATAATCTTTGCTGAAAACTTGAATGCTGGCTTTACATATTTACAACTACAAGAGCAAATAGAGTTTGTAAAAGTTTTTCTTTGCCACTTTCAGTTTGTCAACTGAATTGCTTGAGGAAAAGCAAAGGTTTAAGCTTGGGGGAGTTGATACGTCTCCATCGTATCTACTTTTCCAAACACTTTTGCCCTTGTTTTGGACTCTAACTTGCATGATTTGAATGGAACTAACCCGGACTGACGCTGTTTTCAGCAGAATTGCCATGGTGTTATTTTTGTGCACAAATAAAAGTTCTCGGAATGACCTGAAACTTCACGAAGAATATTTTGGAATATATTAAAAATACTGGCGAAAGAATCAACACCAGGGGGCCCACACCCTGTCCACGAGGGTGGAGGGTGCGCCCACCCCCCTGGGGTGCGCCCCCCTGCCTCGTGGGCCCCCTGAGGCTCCACCGACCTCAACTCCAACTCTATATATTCACGTTCGGGGAGAAAAAAATCAGAGAGAAGGATTCATCGCGTTTTACGATACGGAGCCGTCGCCAAGCCCTAATCTCTCTCGGGAGGGCTGATCTGGAGTCCGTTCGGGGCTCCAGAGAGGGGAATCCATCACCATCGTCATCATCAACCTTCCTCCATCACCAATTTCATGATGCTCACCGCCATGCGTGAGTAATTCCATCGTAGGCTTGCTGGATGGTGATGGGTTGGATGAGATTTATCATGTAATCGAGTTAGTTTTGTTAAGGTTTGATCCCTAGTATCCACTATGTTCTGAGATTGATGTTGCTATGACTTTGCTATGCTTAATGCTTGTCACTAGGGACCGAGTGCCATGATTTCAGATGTGAACCTATTATGTTTTCATAAATAGGTGTGAGTTCTTGATCCTATTCTACAAGTCAATAGTCACCTACTATGTGTTATGATCCGGTAACCCTGAAGTGACAATAATCGGGACCACTCCTGGTGATGACCGTAGTTTGAGGAGTTCATGTATTCACTAAGTGTTAATGCTTTGGTCCGGTACTCTATTAAAAGGAGGCCTTAATATCCCTTAGTTTCCACTAGGACCCCGCTGCCATGGGAGGGTAGGACAAAAGATGTCATGCAAGTTCTATTCCATAAGCACGTATGACTATATTCGGAATACATGCCTACATTACATTGATGAACTGGAGCTAGTTCTGTGTCACCCTATGTTATAACTGTTGCATGAGGAATCGCATCCGACATAATTATCCATCACTGATCCAATACCTACGATCTTTTCACATATTGATCTTTGTTTAGTTACTTTTCCGTTGCCACTGTTATAATTACTACAAAACTGCTACCGTTACTTTTGCCACCGTTACCGTTACTTCCATATTACTTTGCTACTAAATACTTTGCTGCAGATATTAAGTTTTCCAGGTGTGGTTGAATTGACAACTCAACTGCTAATACTTGAGAATATTCTTTGGCTCCCCTTGTGTTTAATCAAAAATTTGGGTTGAATACTCTACCCTCGAAAACTGTTGCGATCCCCTATACTTGTGGGTTATCAGACGCCGGGCGCCGGCATCACTTGTGGGACGTGGATCTAGTGTTCAACGTCGACTTCCTCATTTACCTTGCACCGATGGTAGTTGCTATTTAGGGTTCTATCAACGCCGAGGAACCCCTAACCCGCTCGTCCTGTTGTAAATATTTTGTTAGGTTGACAGAAAAAACAATATTGCTATGAAACTCATCTTTCGATTTAAATGTGCAGTTTTTTCGTTGCTGCGAGGGTCTAGTGTTCGACGAGCTCTGCCCCTGCGTTCGTGGGTTAGCAAAAATGACATCTCCTCCCCCCTTGATTTGCTCTATTCCGGTCTTCGTGCCGATGAAACTTGCTAGCTATAGGTGTCTTCAATAATCAGTATGCCTGGCCACTATGCGTCTCCCGTTCGAAAGGGTTACATCTATAAATATGCATGCATTTGCATATTTATAACCGTGATTCTTTCGAATTGTCCATTGTTATCCATGGACAGCCCGAGTATGTGTAGATTGGGTTCATTTTCCCATATGCTCTACTCCGAATCCGATGCAGAATTTCGTCAGTGCCTCCCTGTCGTTCTCTGGGTACACATCCTCTCTGCTTATTGCTGAGAGTGTATCAGGAGAACAGCGGGGAGGTGCTGCCAAAATTTTGCGTCGGATCCGGAGCAGAGCATGGGAAAACGAACCCAATCTACACATACTCGGGTGGGATTAGAAGCTATCTTTACCTATTAGTGTCTAGGTTGCATGGACGTAATAAAAGTGACAAACTCCTTTAACTGATGAATATATACATGCTGATTTATATATATATATATATATTTCTTATGTGTCAATTAGCTAGGCAAGATGACTGATCATGCGTGGATGTACACTGGTCACACTAGTCAGAAAGACATGACCACTGAATGGTTAACAAAAACCAAGTGGTTTTTGAGAGCCGCATTTGCAAATGGCCAGACGATTACATGGTGCCCCTACGCTAGGTGCAACAATTGGCACAAGAGGACAGAGGATGAAATGGAAAAACACCTGTAGAAGTGGGGTTTTATGCCAGATTATATGGTGTGGACATTTCATGGCGAGTCTGCCCAACATGCCAGAGCTGAGGTGCTTCATCGTCGCACCGACGAGCATGGTACCGGGATGCAAGACATGGTGCAAGACTTTGATGATGCTCGGGACTCGGACGATGAGATGGAGGAATCTGCAAAGGCCTTCAATGAAATGTTGGAGTCTTCAAAACGTCCTCTCCACGAGCACACTGAGCTTTGTCAGCTGGATGCCATCTCACAAATAATGGCTCTGAAGGCTCAATTCAACTTGGGCAGAGAATGCTATGACGCAATTATGACAATATTTGGACGTTTTCTACCCAAAGGCCATGTACTGCCTGCAAACCTGTACCAGTCAGACAAAATTCTCCATGCTCTTAAGATGCCCTATGAGAAGATACATGCATGTGAGAAAGGATGTGTCTTATTTAGGCTTCAGTATGCGGACTTGAACTATTGTCCCATTTGCAAGTCATCCAGGTATGTTGTGGTAGACAATGGTATGGGTGAGAAGACGCAGACCAAAATCCCCGTTAATGTTCTTTCGTATATGCCAATCGTACCAAGAGTTCAACGTCTTTTCATGGTTGAAGATACGGCAAGACAGATGACATGGCACAAAATGGGCAAAAGAACCGAACTAGATGCAGATGGGAAGCTGGTGATGGTGCACACATCAGAGGTGAAGCATGGAAGAGCTTCGATGCATTACATGATTACAAAGCGGCAGATCCAAGGCATTCTCGAGTCGGCATCAGCACGGATGGGTTCAGTGTGTTTGGTCTGACGGCAGCCCAATACAGTTGTTGGCCCGTATTTGTCTTTCTACTCAATCTCCCCCCCCCCCAAGACAGATTAGCAAATAAATAACATTTTCCTGACGTTGATAATTCCAGGGCCCAACTATCCGGGGAAGAATATGAATGTGTACATGCAGCCGCTGAAGAACGAATTGCAAGAAGCATGGGATAATGGGTTCAAGACATACGACGCCTTTAGCAAACAAAACTTCATAATGCATGTCTGGTACATGTACTCGACGCATGACTTGCCAGCGTATGCGCTATTCATTGGCTGGTGTGTGCATGGAAGGTTCCCGTGCCCCACATGCAAGGGAGCTCTTGAGTTTCTTTGGCTTCAGGCTGGTCGCAAGTTTTCTTGCTTCGACATGCATAGACAGTTCCTGGATCCTAGCCATAAGTTGAGGAAAGACAAGAAGAACTTCATCAGAGGTAGAGTTGTCAAAAACTCTGCACCACCTGCGTTCACAGGCCAAGAGACACTAGGTCAGCTAAATGCTCTCGAGCCAGATCCAGAGCGTCCAGGATATTTCAAGGGGTATAATCCAAAACATGGCTGGACTCACAAGACATGCTTTAAAGACCTCCTTTTCCCACACAACATCGACGTGATAGAGTCACTTTTTGGCACTTTTTGGTACATTTACACTGAGAAGAATATCGTTGAGGCACTTTTTGGTACATTGTTCAGCATAGATGGGAAGTCAAGGGATAATACTAAGGCTAGAGTCGATCTGGAGGCGCTATGTGATAGGCCGTTACAAAACATGAAAGAACCGAAAGGAAAGCAGAACTGGACGAAGCCAAAGGCATGGTTCAATCTTGGAAGGCCAGCTATGAGGGAAATTATCTTGTGGGTGCAATAGCAGTTGATGTTCCCCGATGGGTATGCAGCAAATCTAAAAAGGGGAGCCAGTCTTGATAAATTGAAGATATTTGGTCTCAAGAGTCACGATTGGCACATATGGATTGAGCGGGTAATGCCGGTGATGTTGCGTGGCTTCATCCCCGAGGATGAATGGATAGTACTGGCAGAGCTCAGCTATTTATTCTGTGTTCTCTGTGCGAAAGAACTATCGCATGGCCTGCAATAAGAAATGGAAGAGTTGGCGCCGGAGTTGATCTGCAAGTTAGAGAAGATCTTTCCGTCGGGCTTCTTTAATCCAATGCAGCACTTGATTTTACATCTCCCAACTGAGGCAAGATTGGGGGGCCTGTGCAAAATCATTGGTGCTACTCCACTGAGAGGATGGAGAAGACGCTACGAGGAAAATGTAAAAATAAACATAGAATTGAAGCATCGATGGTTGAGGCATTCATTACTGAGGAGGCGGCAAACTTCATGACAGCACACTACAAAGCCAAAAATCGTCATTTGCATAATCCGAAGCCTCGGTACAATGCTGACGAACCTAAAAATGGTGGATCCAACCTCAGCCTATTCAAAGGGGATCTCGCACCAGCCAATGCTTCTAATTCCTTAATGTTGGATTTCAAAGAATGGCAGATCATTTCGTTGTATATCTTCACCAACCTAACAGAAGAGCGGCCGTACATCGAGTAAGTTCTCGGTACATTGTTTCACAACTTCTAATTATTTTGCACTACTCTTATTCCCGGATAAATTTGATACAGTCGATACATTGCCATATTCTCGTACGGAGCGGTGATCCAAAAGGATTCCATTGAAGAGTACGAGCTTCTGGCAAAGCATGGACGTGGCTATCCCGGTTTCATCTCTTGGTTCAAACAAACAGTAACTTCCATTAGACAATTTCATTTCTTCGTCTAATTTGTGGCTAATGCAATAATCCCTTTCGTATTAAACTTGTAGGCTAATTCAGAGCTTATGGACGCCGAATTGAGACAAGTCACTAATGGCTTTGACTATAAGGTCCGTTCATTTGACAAATACGACATCAACGGGTATCGCTTTCGTACCTATGGCAAAGAGCTATCTATGGCCGATCGGAAGTCTACAAATTGTTGTGTCTCTGCTATCGGCGAAGGAGATACCGAGTATTATGGAAGAGTTGAAGCAATTTTTGAACTTTAATTCTATGCCGCAAACCCACCAAACGTCGTAGTCTTCAAATGTTATTGGTTCCAACCGAAGGAGACTAGAAGGACTCATGAACATATAGGGCTAGTGGAAATCAATCAAAGCACCCATTTGGATGTTCCCGATGTCTATATTATGGCTCAACAGGCTACCCAAGTTTTCTATCTACCATGGGCCTGTCAAAGTGATCCTAATCTCAAAGGTTGGGGTGTCGTTTATGAAGTGCCGCCACGTGTTAGACCACCTGCCCCCAATGAAGATGATTATGCACCTCACATTAACCCAGACACATATGAAGGAGAATTCTTCCAAGAAACGCGTCTTTCCAAAAAAACATTTCAAGAACCGCTCTACTTCACCCCAAAACACCGAAGTAGACAGTGATAGTGAACCCGACTTCACCCCTCAGCCGGAACAAGAAGAGCCTGCACTAGAAGAGGTTACTACTGCGGATGACCTGTCAATGCTTGACAGATTACGTAGAGGTGGCCTTCCACATGATGATGATGCATTTATTAACGATGATGATGAGCACGTCATTAATGATAGTGATGATGATGATGCATTTATTGATTCCGAAGCATTTATTGAACCAGATGATGACTAGGTATTCAATTTTTTATGTTGTACTAGATTTATATAGTTACTTGTATGATTGTACGATTTATATAGTTACTTGTATATTTTTCTTACTTTGTATGATTGTTTCTTATACAGTGCCATGGTCTTGATGTCTGTCCCCGTCGGCCCTCGCCCTCTTTATGATTTAGATGTGGTAAATTCTCTTCCATAACTATTTGTTGCATTTCTCATTTATGACAATTATGACTATCAAGTTGACATAGAGATATTTTAATCTAGGAGGTATGTGAACCAGAATTTGAAACCGACCCTCTTGTCGAGAAGTTAAATTTAGTTGAAAAAGAAAATGAGTATTTGAAAGAAAAAATTAAAAGAATTGAAGAAGAGAAGATGACGATGGAGTTGTATGTTGCCGATGTCGTCGATGATCACAAGATGAAGATGAATGCAATGCGCTTGAAGATGGATGCAATGCATCTGAAGCTTAAGAAGATTAGAAAATATGCCATTGAAATGAGGCTTGGTATCATTATGCTGTTGGATCAATCTTTACCTTAGTTGCGATCTTCATCGCATTTGTTGTGATGAGGGTAAGTTTTCTCTAGTGTTTTGCTTAAGAAATGCATACTTGATACGTCTCCAACGTATCTATAATTTTTTATTGTTCCATGCTATTATATATTCTGTTTTGGATGTTTAATGGGCTTATTTATGCACTTTTATATTATTTTTGGGACTAACCTATTAACCAAAGGCCTAGCCCAAATTGTTGTTTTTTTGCCTATTTCAGTGTTTCACAGAAAAAGAATATCAAACGGAGTCCAAACGGAGTGAAACCTTCGGGAATGTGATTTTCGGAACAAACGTGATCAAGAGGACTTGGAGTGGACGTCAAGCAACAGACGAGGAAGCCACAAGGTAGGGGGGCGCGCCAACCCCCCTGGGCGCCCTCCACCCTCGTGGGCCCCTCGTTGCTCCACCGACGTACTTCTTCCTCCTATATATACCCATATACCCTGGAAACATCATATACGGAGCCAAAACCCTATTTCCACCACCGCAACCTTCAGACTCCGTGAGATCCCATCTTGGGGCCTTTTTCCGGGCCTCACGGAGGGGGCATTGATCACGGAGGGCTTCTACATCAACACCCTAGCCTCTCCGATGATGTGTGAGTAGTTTACCTCAGACCATCGGGTCCATAGTTATTAGCCAGATGGCTTCTTCTCTCTTTGGATCTCAAAACAAAGTTCTCCTCGATCTTCTTGGAGATCTATTCGATGTAATCTTCTTTTGCGGTGTGTTTGTTGAGATCCGATGAATTGTGGTTTTATGATCAAGTTTATCTATGAACAATATTTGAATCTCCTCTGAATTCTTTTATGTATGATTGGTTATCTTTGCAAGTTTCTTCGAATTATCAGTTTGGTTTGGCCTACTATATTGATCTTTCTTGCAATGGGAGAAGTGCTTAGCTTTGGGTTCCATCTTGCGGTGTCCTTTCCTCAAAGGATGTTAGGGCAGCAAGGCACGTATTGTATTGTTGACATCGAGGATAAAAAGATGGGGTTTATATCATATTGCATGAGTTTATCCCTCTACATCATGTCATCTTGCTTAAGGCATTACTCTGTTCTTATGAACTTAATACTCTACATGCATGCTGGATAGCGGTCGATGTGTAGAGTAATAGTAGTAGATGCAGAATCATTTCGGTCTACTTGTCACGGAAGTGATGCCTATATACATGATCATACCTAGATATTCTCATAAGTATGCTGAATTCTATCAATTGCTCGACAGTAATTCATTTTCCCACCGTAATACTTATGCTATGTTGAGAGAAGCCACTAGTCAAACCTATGGCCCCCGGGTCTATTTTCCATCATATTAATCTTCCAACTCTTTGCTATTTCTATTGTCGTTTATTTTACTTTGCATCTTTATTTATCTTTATCATAAAAATAACAAAAATATCATCTTGTCATATCAATCAGATCTCACTCTCGTTAGTGACCGTGAAGGGATTGACAACCCCATTATCGCGTTGGTTGAGAGGTTCCTATTTGTTTGTGTAGGTGCGTGGGACTCGAGCGTGGTCTCCTACTGGATTGATACCTTGGTTCTCAAAAACTGAGGGAAATACTTACGCTACTTTGCTGCATCACCCTTTCATCTTCAAGGGAAAACCAATGTAGTGCTCAAGAGGTAGAAAGGAGGATTTCTGGCGCCGTTGCCGGGGAGTCTACGCACAAGTAAAGACATACCAAGTACCCATCACAAACTCTTATCCCTCGCATTACATTATTTGCCATTTGCCTCTCGTTTTCCTCTCCCCCACTTCACCCTTGCTGTTTTATTCACCCTCTCTTTTCCATTCGCCCTCTTCTTCGCTTGCTTCTTGTTTGCTCGTGTGTTGGATTGCTTGCTTGCCACGATGGCTCTACCTAGATCTGGTGATCTTCACCTTAAAAGGTTAGAAGAGATCGAAAGCAACGTCAGGAGTTTTATGACTTTACAATTTGAGCATAAGAATTTCTTTAGAAACGAGCTTAAGGAACAAAAAAGCTTTATGGGATATATGAATAAAGAGCTCGATGATATGTCTAAGGAATTTTATGGTTTGAAATCTCAGATTTCTCATCTCAAAAAATTAATAGCTGAAGTTTCGGATAAGGTGCCACCTTAGTTAATAAGATGGCCGCTAAGCCAGAATTTTTTTGTGAGAATAAAGATGAAGATCTAAAAGTTATTGATGTGTCTCCTATTAAATCTTTGTTTTGCAATATGAATCTTGATAATGATGGGACTCGAGATGAGTCAACTTTACTTAGAAGGCGTCCCAAAAAATTCAGAGTTTTTAGATCTTGATGCAAAAATTGGTAAAAGTGGGATTGAAGAGGTCAAAACTTTAGATATTAATGAACCCACTATTTTGGATTTCAAGGAATTTAATTATGATAATTGCTCTTTGATAGATTGTATTTCCTTGTTGCAATCCGTGCTAAATTCTCCTCATGCTTATAGTCAAAATAAAGCTTTTACTAAACATATCGTTGATGCTTTGATGCAATCTTATGAAGAAAAACTTTAGTTGGAAGTTTCTATCCCTAGAAAACTTTATGATGAGTGGGAACCTACTATTAAAATTAGAACTAAAGATCATGAATGCTATGCTTTGTGTGATTTGGGTGCTAGTGTTTCCACGATCCCAAAAACTTTGTGTGATTTGCTAGGATTCCGTGAATTTGATGATTGTTCTTTAAACTTGCACCTCATGGATTCCACTATTAAGAAACCTATGGGAAGAATTAATGATGTTATTATTGTTGCAAATAGGAACTATGTGCCCGTAGATTTCATTGTTCTTGACATAGATTGCAATCCTTCATGTCCGATTATTCTTGGTAGACCTTTCCTTAGAACGATTGGTGCAATTATTGATATGAAGGAAGGGAATATTAGATTCCAATTTCTATTAAGGAAAGGCATGGAACACTTCCCAATAAATAAGATTAAATTAAATTATGAATCTATTATGAGATCCACTTATGTATTTCCTACCAAAGATGGCAATACTTAGATCTATCCTTGCTTTTATGCCTAGCTAGGGGCGTTAAATGATAGCGCTTGTTGGGAGGCAACCCAATTTTATTTTATTTTTTGCTTTTTGCTTCTGTTTAGGAATAAATAATTGATCTAGCCTCTGGTTATATTTGTTTTTATGTTTTAATTAGTGTTTGTGACAAGTGAAACCTATAGGATCTTCTTGGATGATAGTTATTTGATCTTGCTGAAAATTCCAGAAACATTCTGTTCACGAAAACAATTGTTAAACATCACCTGAACGTGATAAAATACTGATTCCACTTGCAGTATATCAATAAACAAATTATATAGGTCTTCCTATTTTGGTGGATTTTTCTGAGTTCCAGAAGTTTGCGTTAGTTACAGATTACTACAGACTGTTCTGTTTTTGACAGATTCTGTTTTTCGTGTGTTGTTTGCTTATTTTGATGAATCTATGGCTAGTAAAATAGTTTATAAAGAATAGAGAAGTTGGAATACAGTAGGTTTTAACACCAATATAAATAAATAATGAGTTCAATACAGTACCTTGAAGCGGTGTTTTGTTTTCTTTCGCTAACGGAGCTCACGAGATTTTCTGTTAAGTTTTGTGTTGTGAAGTTTTCAAGTTTTGGGTAAAGATTTGATGGATTATGGAACAAGGAGTGGCAAGAGACTAAGCTTGGGGATGCCCATGGCACCCCAAGGTAATCTAATGACACCAAAAATCCAAAGCTTGGGGATGCCCTGGAAGGCATCCCTCTTTATCTTAAATCCGCCAGTAATGCGTTACTTGGAGCTATATTTTTATTCACCACATGATAAGTGTTTTGCTTGGAGCGTCTTGTATGATTTGAGTCTTTGAATTTTAGTTTACCACAATCATCCTTTCTGTACATACCTTTTGAGAGAGACACACATGATTTGGAATTTATTAGAATACTCTATGTGCTTCACTTATATCTTTTGAGCTATATAGTTTTTGCTCTAGTGCTTCAGTTATATCTTTTAGAGCACGGCGGTGGTTCTGTTTTATAGAAATTTATTGTTCTCTCATGCTTCTCTTATATTATTTTGAGAGTCCTACAAAACAGCATGGTAATTTGCTTTAATTGTGAAATTAGTCCTAATATGCTAGGTATTCAAGATTAGTAAAAACTTTCTTATGAGTGTGTTGAATACTAAAAGAAGTTTGATGCTTGATGATTGTTTTGAGATATGGAGGTAGTGATATTAAAGTTGTGCTAGTTGAGTAGTTGTGAATTTGAGAAATACTTGTGTTGAAGTTTGCAAGTCCCATAGCATGCACGTATTGTAGACATCATGTAACAAATTTGAAACATGAGGTGTTTCTTTGATTGTCCTCCTTATGAGTGGCGGTCGGGGACGAGCGATGGTCTTTTCCTACCTAGGAGCATGCGTGTAGTGCTTGGTTTTTGATGACTTGTAGATTTTTGCAATAAGTATGTGAGTTCTTTATGACTAATGTTGAGTCCATGGATTATACGCACTCTCACCCTTCCATCATTGCTAGCCTCTTCGGTACCGTGCATTGCCCTTTCTCACCTTGAGAGTTGGTGCAAACTTTGCCGGTGCATCCAAACCCCTTGATATGATACGCTCTATCACACATAAACCTCCTTATATTTTCCTCAAAACAGCCACCATACCTACCTATTATGGCATTTCCATAGCCATTCCGAGATATATTGCCATGCAACTTACCACCGTTCCGTTTATCATGACACGTTTCATCATCGTCATATTGCCTTGCATGATCATGTAGTTGATATCGTATTTGTGGCAAAGCCACCATGCATATTATTTCATACATGTCACTCTTGATTCATTTCCCATCCTGGTACACCGCCGGAGGCATTCATATAGTCATACTTTGTTCTAGTATCGAGTTGTAATCATTGAGTTGTAAATAAATAGAAGTGTGATGATCATCATTCATAGAGCATTGTCCCCAGAAAAAGAGAAAGGCCAAAAGAAAAAAAAAGAAAGGCCCAAAAAAAAGAAAAGAAAAGAAAAAGGGGCAATGCTACTATCTTTTTCCATACTTGTGCTTCAAAGTAGCACCATGATCCTTATGATAGATAGTCTCTTGTTTTCTAACTTTCATATACATTGGGAATTTTTGTTATAGAACTTGGCTTGTATATTCCAACAATGGGCTTCCTCAAATGCCCTAGGTCTTTGTGAGCAAGCGAGTTGGATGCACACCCACTTAGTTTCTTTTGTTGAGCTTTCATACATTTATAGCTCTAGTGCATCCGTTGCATGGCAAACCCTACTCCTCACATTAACATCAATTGATGGGCATCTCCATAGCCCATTGATTAGCCGCGTTGATGTGAGACTTTCTCCTTTTTGTCTTCTCCACATAACCCCCATCATTATATTCTATTCCACCCATAGTGCTATATCCATGGCTCACGCTCATGTCTTGCGTGAAAGTTGAAAAAAGTTTGAGATTACAAAAGTATGAATTCTTTGGCCATGTTATTTTGAGAAGACATAATTGCTTAGTTAGTATGCTTGAAGTATTATTACTTTTATGTCAATATTAAACTTTTATCTTGAATCTTTCGGATCTAAATATTCATACCACAATTAAGAGGGTTACATTGAAAATTATGATAAGTAGCATTGCACATCAAAAATTCTGTTTTATCATTTACCTACCGAGGATGAGCAGGAATTAAGCTTGGGGATGCTTGATACGTCTCCAACGTATCTATAATTTTTGATTGTTCCATGCTATTATATATTCTGTTTTGGATGTTTAATGGGCTTATTTATGCACTTTTATATTATTTTTGGGACTAACCTATTAACCGAAGGCCCAACCCAAATTGCTGGCTTTTTGCCTATTTCAGTGTTTCGCGGAAAAAGAATATCAAACGGAGTCCAAACAGAATAAAACCTTCGGGAACATTATTTTCGGAACAAACGTGATCCAGAGGACTTGGAGTGGACGTCAAGCAACAGACGAGGAAGACACGAGGTAGGGGGCGCGCCTATCCCCCCTGGGCGCGCCCTCCACCCTCCTGGGCCCCTCGTTGCTCCACCGACGTACTTCTTCCACCTATATATACCCATATACCCTGGAAACAACATATACGGATCCAAAACCCTATTTCCACCGCCGCAACCTTCTATACCCGTGAGATCCCATCTTGGAGCCTTTTCCGGTGCTCCGCCGGAGGGGGCATTGATCACGGAGGGCTTCTACATCAACACCATAGCCTCTCTGATGACGTGTGAGTAGTTTACCTCAGACCTTCGGGTCCATAGTTATTAGCTAGATGGCTTCTTCTCTCTCTTTGGATCTCAATACAAAGTTCTCCTCGATCTTCTTCGAGATCTTTTCGATGTAATCTTCTTTTGCGGTGTGTTTGTCGAGATCCGATGAATTGTGGGTTTATGATCAAGTTTATCTATGAACAATATTTGAATCTCCTCTAAATTCTTTTTTGTATGATTGGTTATCTTTGCAAGTCTCTTCAAATTATCAGTTTGGTTTGGCCTACTAGATTGATCTTTCTTGCAATGGGAGAAGTGCTTAGCTTTGGGTTCAATCTTGCGGTGTCCTTTCCCAAAGGATGACGATGGGAAGCAAGGCACGTATTGTATTGTTGCCATCGAGGATAAAAGATGGGGTTTATATCATATTGCGTGAGTTTATCCCTCTACATCATGTCATCTTGCTTAAGGCATTACTCGTTCTTATGAACTTAATACTCTAGATGCATCTTTGGATAGCGATCGATGTGTGGAGTAATAGTAGTAGATGCAGAATCGTTTCGGTCTACTTGTCATGGATGTGATGCCTATATACATGATCATACCTAGATATTCTCATAACTATGCTCAATTCTATCAGTTGCTCGATAGTAATTCGTTTACCCACCGTAATACTTATGCTATCTTGAGAGAAGCCACTAGTGAAACCTATGGCCCCCAAGTCTATTTTCCATCATATTAATCTTCCAACACTTAGCTATTTCTATTGTCGTTCATTTTACTTTGCATCTTTATTTCTCTTTATCATAAAAATACCAAAAATATTATCTTATCATATCTATCATATCTCACTCTCGTAAGTCACCGTGAAGGGATTGACAATTCCTTTATCGCGTTGGTTGCGAGTTCCTTATTTGTTTGTGTAGGTGCGTGGGACTCGAGCGTGGTCTCCTACTGGATTGATACCTTGGTTCTCAAAACTGAGGGAAATACTTACGCAACTTTACTGCATCACCCTTTCCTCTTCAAGCGAAAACCAACGCAGTGCTCAAGAGCTAGCAATACTTAGCTTACTTTCCTCCTAGATGGCATAACTACCTAAGTTAGACAAAAAATGAGCTATACTTAGCTTTCTTTCCTAAAAAGTGTCTTGATAATCTTTGTTACCTCCAAAATGATATAGACTTGCCTTACTTTCCTCGAAAATGACATAATAACATTAGTAAGCTCCAAAATGACCTATTTACCTATCTTAGCTCTAAAATGACCTACACTTAGCATTTTTACCTAGCTTAGCAATAAAATGGCATTTTTACCTACCTTAGTTAGAAGAAGAAGATAAAATAGAGGAGAGGAGAAAAAGAAAGAGAAGTAAAAATCTTCTTCTTCTTCTTCTTCCTTTTCTTCCTCTTCTTCTTCTTCTTCTTCTTATTCTTCTAACTTGCTTCTTTCCCAATTTGTAGATTTGCTTTGGACGAGGAAGCTTGCGTTGATGGAGTCTACTCTTCTCTTTTATGATTCCTTCTTGTTTGATTTTGTACTATGAACAATGTCAAACTTGCTACCTACATATGTATGTATGGATGAAACCATTGTGTGCTTGTTATTGGATATGTAGGCTATGTATATGTGTTGGATGAAACCATTTGCTATGTATATGTGTTGGATGATCATATCCATATGGCAGGGATATGATTTGGTATGTATATGTGTTGGTATGCTTGTCGAAAGTATTTTCATATGTGTGGATATATATATATATATATATATATATATATCTGTGTGTGTGTGTGTGTGTGTGAAATTCTGTCAAATTGAATGATTTCAAGAAAGAACAGAAAAAAATAGGGGCTATCTACACTCTTTGCCGTCTGCTGGCAGACGGGAAAGAGCTTTGCCATCAGCTAGCGGACGGCAAACATGCCACGTGTCAGATACCTTTGCAACCTAGGGCAGTAGGCGGCCTATTTTGTCGCTTTGCCATTAGCCCGCGGACGGCAAAGAACGTTTAATATTTGTCATCCACCAGCTGACGGCAAATCTACCATATAGTTCAGCCCCCCAGGTGCTGCCATGTGGAACACTTGGCCGTCTGCTGGCCGACGGTAATGATTCAATGCCATTTGCCATCCGCTGGCTGACGACAACGATACAAAGGTCTTTGTCGTCCGCCAGCCGACGGCAATGCACGCCATTAACCCCTTAACGTACCTAAGCTGACACGTGTGCCATCCAGGCTCTTTGCCGTCAGCTGGCTGACGGCAAAGACTTTTGTATCTTTGTCGTCCGCCAGCCGACGGCAAAGAGGCCTTTGCCATAGCCTGTTTAGCCAGACGTGTTGCCGTCAGCTGGCTGACGGCAAAGGTCTTTGCCGTCCGCCATGTGAGCCTTTGCCATCCGCCATGGCTGACGGAAAAGTTCCTGATTCCTGTAGTGCTTCGGGAATGAGCCTGTCCAAGGACAAAATCTATGCACGTGGTCTATATTTTTGTTGGTCGGAAAATTTATTAAGTCATTAATTAATAATTAACGGACGCCTTAATTACTCAGCCGTTTCTGGTTCTTTTGGATAGTGGGGCTATTTTTGACTTGGACGTGGGGTTTGGGCCAAAGGCCTACCACTGTATTATACTTGCTCTTACTCGCATGACCGACCTGACAGGCTCTACCCTAGCCGCCGTTGTATCATATGGTTTCACACCATTCCAAATCATAGCGCTGCCACACAAGTCTTCTCCATCCCTCCTTCTGACGTGCACCGTGAGAAGGGACAGCAGTCCTACAGAACTCCGCCTTTCGTGATCCTGTACGGGAGAGGGGCGATCAAGATTTTGGGGAGCACACTCGTGCGACTGCTAAGAGCGACAACTTCCTCAATGAAAACCTTCTTCCTTGACCTCGGTAACCTCTTCATCAATGACATGAGTGACAACATCAACCACATCGGTTCTGCTCATTTGCACGGTATGTGATTACATCCTCCTGGTTTAGTCCGCATCATTACTTTGATCTTTCCGATTGTCGTCATGATTTATTTACTATTGATTCAGATTAAATCTCATAGTAAATTCCTCATATATTCAACAATCCAATCCAAAAACCTAATTATAGGCAATTTACTCCGAGTTGTTTTGCTGCGCTTTTGAAGCTGCCTAGCTTTAAGGGGGTGCAATATAAAAGGTGGCGCATGAGAGTAGCATACTGGTTTGAGATCATGTACTGCTATGACGCCACTAAGGGCAAGCCTGAGGGCGATCTTAATCGTGCAAAGCAGGAAGCTTTTGAGAACATGGATACCCTCTTCAAAGCTGCCCTTCTGAGTGTTCTTGACAATTCCACTGTGGATTCATATATGTTGTTTGACAGCGGCAAAGACATGTGGGCTGCTCTTGAGGCCACGTTTGGGGCCTCGGGCGCTGGCAGCGAGTTGTACGTCGTGGAGCAATTCTCTGACTACAAGATGACTGATGAGTGCTCTGTTCTTCAGCAAGCTCATGAGATATAGTCACTCGCTAAGGAACTTGAGTAGTTTAAGTGTGTGTTGCCAGACAAATTTGTTGCTGGGACGATCATTGCCAAGCTTCCACCTTCGTGGAACAATTTTTCTACTTCTCTGAAAAACAAGAAAGACGAGTTTTCCGTTTTGGATCTCGTTGTCGGATTTAGGGCTCCGTAGACCCAAGAAAGGTTCAAACTCTGGGGCGTGTGCGAAGAACTCGACCTCTCCAGCCAGCCAGCTCGTCACCCCCATGGCCTAGCTCGATGAACAAGGAAGAAGATGGACACGGTAGTTTTACCCAGGTTCGGGCCACCTTGTAGTGTAAGACCCTACTCCTACCTGCTTTCTGGTGATTTGCCTCACGAAGGGCTGAGGATGAACTAGTACAAGGGATGAACAACCTCGCGAGGTCCGCTATGGTGGGGGAATGAGTCGACCAAGTTCAGATCCTTTGCTACGGTGGTGGCTAACCTGTACTTATAGTGGCCTCGGTCCTCTTCCCCCAAAACGTAGGCGGGAAGGGATCCCACAGTGGCCAATTTTAAAGCGGACATGTAGTACATCTTATCCTGACGAAAGGTGGTCTTCGCCCGCAAAGCTTCTGGTCGTAACACTGCAATGGGCTCGAAGATGACATTTGTCCTGCCGTCCTGGCAGACTTGGTCTTGTTGCGCTGGAATGGAAACATTTGCCTAATTCCTCAGGAACCCATGCCTGCACTTGCCTCCTTAGCACCAAAGTGGAAACTGCATCGTCTACGCCCGCTGGCGCCCGCCTAGCATTGGTGGTCATGGCTTGCGTCACCGCAACCTCATGAGGTTGGGCACTTGCCTAGAAATCTCCGCTCCTCACGAGGCCACCTGGGGTGGCCACTCCCTCCGGAGGTCTTGGTGTCGCCCGCCTCGCGAGGGTCTTGTCTTGATGGTCTTGTAGATGGGCCATACCAAGCCATCGATGGAGCCACACCGTGGGCTGCAGGCATGTCCGCTACCCTGGTTCCCAGAACACCGACACTCATTAGCACTCTTGATTTGAAGAGAAGACGAGAGCAAAAGATACATGTGCCTAAGTTTCTGAGGGAGCTTCTAGTGCCCACATGGTACACGATAAGAACTTCCAGCCCAACAAGCCCCAAAACAACAAGAACAAATCTCAGGGGAAAGGCAAGTTTGATGCAAAGAACAAGCCGTCACATTCTACCAACTTCGAGAAGAATTATCATAAGAAGGGAAAGGGATGCAAACCTCAATTTTGGTAGCACCGCACAAAATTATATGGTTGCATCTACCTGCTGTCAGCTAACCTTATGGTGCTCCAGGTATTCCTACATTCGTAACTAGGTACAATGACCACCGCAAGATGAAATTAGCTTATTCGTACGTTGTCTTGCTGATTGCAGTGCGGAACGATCCTGTCATGTGTGGAGGAGCAAACAAGCAATGCAGCCGATGGTGGAAATCAACTAATGACTTATGAAATTATATATAATCTTCCTCGGGCAGGTTAGTATCCCCTTCGTCCAGATGATGGGGTTTTTTCATGCCGAGCTATTGATATGTGCTACTATTTTGCAACACCGTTTAAGTATAGCTACTGTTTTCCTATCTTTTCACATTCAGGACAATGAAGATAATTTCAGGGGAACTGCACAATATGGTCTGATGTTGAGTCATCTCTATTGTCTCATGTGTTTGCTGCAAATGTGTCAGCATCAATTGCAAGATGAGGAAGCCAGCTAGCTGTGGAGTTGCTAACATGCTCAAAGTCCTCACAACATTGAGAAGAAACAAGCATGCCGAAGAAATTAATGCGTGCGCAGGGAGGCCCTTTGCTCAGAGAAGCGTTGACCATTTTTCTTTATTTCTACACCTTCTCACAGCTTTGTATTGGTTATAGTATGTTGAATCATTGAGATGCATAAACATGCCGAACTTTTGTGCACGTGAATGTTAGTATGCATACCATATCTTCTGAAGCTTAGTTTAATGTGAATGTTGACTAGCCTATGAACCTTTACAATCTACTCCCTCCGTCCAAAAAAACTTGTCATCAAAATGGACAAAAAGGGGTGTATCTAGAACTAAAATACATCTAGATACATCCCCTTTTATTCATTTTGATGACAAGTATTTCCGGACGGAGGGAGTAGTAAGTATATTGTAGCCATGTTATTGACACATCATCTTGCCGCGCTACGACTAGTGTGAGTGTCTGCATGCAGTACCGCATCCTCTAATTTGGTGGATGCCAAGCCGGCCAGAGAAGGATCTATAACCTTTTTCCAAGTTGAAAAAGGTTGTTGATGAGTAGCCATAAGCTGGAGGTGTCTCTTTTTTTCTTTCGAATGGGCAATAAGCTGGAGAGCTAGAGAGTGTCTCTAATGGGCTGCCTCTAGTACAAGGCCGTCCATTACGAAACACGGGCAACCGACTAGGTCGATACAAAAGCCTATCTATCTTAAAGCCCATTTGTTTTTGTTTTTTGCGAGGAAAAGTCCATATTTCTTGAAGAGGGGAGATCCCAGAAAAACCCTCCTTCCTCCTCGCCTCCACTTACTGCAGCTCGCTAGACTCTCCTGCTTCCGTCTCTCGCCAAATTCCCGTGCTCCCTATCTTCCTCACTTGTACAGAAAACCCCCGCTCACCTTCTTCCTCACTCCTACAAAAAACTCCTGCTCCTCTTCTTCCTCGCTCCTACAGAAAACCTCAGCCATCCTTATTCCCCACTCGCACTGCCACTAGGCTCATCTCTTGCTAATCTTCTCAAACCCATGAGCTCGGCGCGATGCCTGCAAGGAAAATGGAGTCGGTTGGCCCCAGCGCCAAGATGATGAGGCTCCCGCCAGTGGCATTGCCGGTTGCAGATCCTGCACACGGCAGCGCGGGGAGAAGCGGCAACCCCCCCCCCCCACCTAGATCCGAGGAACCCACAGAATCTCCGGCGGACTGCATCAGCGATCTGGGTGCCCAGACTTGCCTGCTTGCGGCCCAGAGTGTGGCTCCACCAACGGCCTGGTACGACCCATCTTCAGCAGCAACAACTCAAGACCCTCGCGAGGGGCCAAGCCTCGCGAGGCGGACGACACCAAGACCTCCCTAGGGGCAGCCTCTCTAGGCTGGCTCTAGAGGAGCGGAGATATCTATGCAGGGAGCACCTCGTGAGGTTCACGTGAGGTAAGCCATGACAACCAAGGCCAGGCGGGCGCCAGCGGGCGCAGTGTACCAGTTTCCTCTTTGGTGCTAAAGAGGCAAGCACAGGCGAGGAGTCCCGAGGCATCAGGCAAAGGTTCCCATATCGGTGCAACAAGACCAAGACCGGCAGGACAGCAGGACGGAAGTCATCGCAGAGCCCACAGCAGCATCACCACCAGAGCCTTTGGCAGGCGAAGACCACCTTTTGTCAGGATAGCTTGTACTAGTTGTCTCCCTTCAAAATTGGCCATTGTGGGATCCCTTCCCGCCTACATTTGGGAAGAGGACCAGGGCCCCTATAAATAGGACTAGCCACCACCATAGGAGATGGTCGACTCATCCGGGACTGGATCCATTCCATCCTCACACACCAGCTCACCGAGATCAAGAACACCTCTCCTCCTGAGGCTGTTCGTCCATTGTACTAGTTCATCCTAGCCCTCGAGGCAATCCACCACCACCACCACACTGGAGTAGGGTATTACACCACAACGGTGGCCCGAACTAGTATAAACCTCTGTGTCTCGTGTTCTTTGGGTTCGACGAGCTACGTCGTGAGATCGTTGAGTGAGCGAACTAGGGAGAGAGAATCCTTCGTGCACACCCCAGAGTTCGAACCTCACATGGGTTTGCCGGAACCCCGAATCCGACATTTGGCGCGCTAGGTAGGGGTGCGTTGAAGCTTTTCCTCCGTCGATCCACACACCACCCCTCCACCAGTTTCATGGTTGATGCTAGTCTAGCCCGCGCCGAGCGTCGGGCCGCTCTCAACGCCCACGTCACCCATACGGCGCCCGTCGGTGGGCCTCCCCATCGCTCTCCGTCACCTGCTGCCAACGCCGCCACTGGCCCAGCAGGAAACGAGCGGCAAGCTTCGTCGCTGCACCCCTCTGTGCGGCGGGACAGACGCACCGCCACCCCGTCGCTCACTCCGGCCGGCTCGTCGTCCCACGCTCGTTGTGCACCCACGGATGCGCAGGCCGCGATGCTCATGGCGCGCAAGCTCCTGCGTTACAACCCGTGGACGACCTTTACAAGGACTGGCTGGACCGCATCGCCGAGCTTGACAGCGCTGCTGGGGGCTCTCACGCACCGTCTCTCTCGTTGCCTCGTCCATCTCCTACTACGGGCGACGTAGCCCATGGAGCGCCTCCACTGCCTTCGCATCAAGACGACGCCCTCGCACCAAGATGCGAGGCCCCGCAGCGCGACCGAGCGCGCAGGCCGCCCGCGCATGATAAAGGAAGCTGCCAAGAAATCCCTCGGCCGCAAGAAAATGCTCCCGCGCTCCCAGCACCACCACGTCGAGACCGTGTGCCGCCTGCGGTGGCGGCGCGTGGGCACCAAGACCAGGCTCTGCCTCCACGACGGACTCTAGTGAGTACAGCAGGCTGCCGCGCCTTCACTCCCGAGTTGCGCAACATCGTCTGGCCCGGCAAGTTCAAGCCCAACCTGCCTTCGCGCTACGACGGCACCCCTGACCTAGCTAAGTTCCTCCAGCTTTACGAGCAGAGCATCGAGGCAGCCAACGGCGGCGAGAAGGTAATGGCGAACTAGTTTCCCATGGCCCTCAAGGATGGCGCATGCTCCTGGCTCCTGAACTTGCCCGCGGGATCGATCTCCTCCTGGAGCGAGATGCGCGAGCGTTTCGTTGCCAACTTCCAGGGCACTCGCGACCACCCACCGGGGGCTGGTGACCTGCGGCGCATCAAGCAGCAGCCAGGAGAAACCCTGCAGAAGTACATCCAGCACTTCAACAGCATTCGCCTCAAGATCCCCAAGGTGACGGACGAGGCCATCATCTCAGCATTCTTTGACGGCGTCCGTGATGTCAAGATGAAGGAGGAGCTCGCCATCCGTGAGGACCTATGAACGGCTCTGGAGATGTTCAACATGGCGACCAAGTGCGTGAGAGCTAAGGAAGGGCGCCTCTCCCTCCTCGAGCTTCCAGCTTGTCGGATTTCGGGTTCCGGCAAAACCCTTCAGGTTCGAACACTGGGGTGCACACGAAGATCTCCCCCTACCCAATCACGCCCTCAGCCTCACCGCGATCTCAAGGCCTAGCTCAACGAACCCGCAACACAAGAGACACGAGATTTATACTGGTTCGGGCCACCGTTGTGGTGTAATACCCTACTCTAGTGTGGCGTGGTAGATAGCCTCTTGGGCTGAGGATGAACAGTACAAGGGGAAGAACAGCCTCCTGAGAGAGGTGTTCTTGTGCTTGGTGAACTTGTGTGGGTGAGGATGATCTGAATCCGTTCTCCCTCCTACCGTGGTGGCTAGCCCTATTTATAGAGGCCCTGGTCCTCTCCCCAAATATTGAGCGGGAAGGGAGCCAACAACAGCCAAATTTGAAGGGAGATAACTAGTACAAGTTATCCTGACTAAAGGTGGTCTTCGCCTGCCAAAGGCTCTGGAGGTGACGCCGTTTTGGGCTCCACGGTGACCTCCGTCCTGCCGTCCTGCTGGTCTTGGTCTCGGTGCACCGATATGGAAACCTTTGCCTGATGCCTCGGGACTCCTCGCCTGCGCTTGCCCCTTTAGAACCAAAGAGGAAACGAGGACACTGCGCATGCTGGCGCCCGTCTGGCTCCAGTCGTCATGGCTTGCATCACAGGAACCTCGTGAGGTGTCCCTTGCCTTGATCTCTCCGCTCCTCGCGAGCCAGCCTGGTGAGGCTGCTCCCGAGGAGGTCTTGTGTCATCCGCCTCGTGAGGCTTGGCTCCTCGCGAGGGTCTTGAGTGTTTGCTGGTGAATATGGGTCATATAGGGCCGCTGGTGGAGCCACGCCGTGGGCCGCAGGCAGGCAAGCCTGGGGACCCCCATTCCCAGGACACCGACAGTAGCCCCCGGGCCCAAGGCGCGCTCGGACTTGGCTTCGAGGTGAAGCCAAAGGGCAAATGCGGAGCGCCGCGGGCCCCAACAGCCTGCGGCCTTGGTCGACGTGTGGAGATTGATTGGACATGGGCATCTCCACTTCCCCAAGCTGCCTCGGCAACTGCTCGACTTGACGAGTCCCTGCTGCATGCACAGAAATATCATCATTACATGTGATCATGGGGATCGCCGGTTGGCCTCCTCCTACTAGAAATGAGGAGGGGGCGGAGCCCCCATTGCTCATCTCTTCCTTCTCGCTTCTCCTTCCTCGCCTCATTGCTAGCAGCGACCCCCATGGCGCCTATTCGAAGGTTCTCGGCTGCAGAGAAAGGGAAACCCCCCGCGACAAGCCCGGGCCACTTCTGCCAAAGAAGAGGCCGAGCCACCGCTGCGACATGGTCGTGAGGCCAGAGATGTCGAGGCCTTGGTACGAGCGGCCTCCTCCCGGGTACCCGCTGCCTCTGTACACCCAAGCTGAGGGCTGCGGAGGAGGAGGCGACGAGCACTGCCGCCCGTGTCGGGGCCATGATCGCCGCGTCGGGGTGAGGCACGCCATCGCCCCAGGAGTCCACGCCGCGGACTCCTCGCGCGAACTCGTGAAGTGGGCAGCGATGCCCCCGCGCACCGGGATCCGCTTCCCGTAGTTCTTCTCTGCCGAGATGCCGCTGAGGGTCCCCCTCGAACTTTGGCTGCAGCACGCCGACTGCGGCGCCTCGGCGACTGGAGCGGAGGTCGAAATTGTCTCCCCAGGCAAGATCTTCATGACCCGCGGCTGGGGCGAGGTTGCCCGGGTCTGCCGTGTGGAAGGCGCCCTCGCCATCCACTTCAGGTACGAAGGCACCTCCACGATGTGCTTCAAGGTTTTCAACACGGAAGGCCGCCGCTTGGAGTGCTGCCCCGGAGGGGGTCGTCGGGACGGTGCAGCGGCCAGCGCCGGGCGCACCATTGGCTTCTCCAGCGGCTCCTCCGGCAGCAGCGGTGGCGCTTAGGAGTCCAGCGAATCTCCCGAGCCTTAGAGACCCCGAAGACGAGCGACGACAGCTACGTGCCCCCGAGCTCTCGCCGGGCCCGGAGCAAGGCCGCAGTGTCCGGCCGCAGCCGTAGCTGATCTTGATGGGGTTGGTGCCGGCCTTCCGTGGCCCACTGTTGATGATGGCGTCAGCTGCGCTGGCGCGTGTAGATAGGGCTCCTAGGGGCTCCCCTCTTTTGTTCCCTACGAGGAATCGTGGCGGACCCCGTGGGTGTGTGTAAAGGATCTGTAATGTCTTTTGTTCATATTATCCTTATTATGAAAATTGGCGAGTGCATGTTTTGTTTCGGCTCAGCCCCCCCTTTCCAACCCAACAGCAGCTCGGTGCTCTTCGCGACAGGCCCTGGTCCCTAGGCAGGCTCCAGCCGTCGCTGGTATGCCAGGTGCGATGCCGTGGTCAAGGCCAGGAGGTGAGCGGCCCGAGGTCCAGTAAGAGCTCCTGAGGCGCGATGCTCAAGATGTCCCCTTTGGCGCTCAAGCAACCACCGAGAGGCAGGAAAGGGCGGCGACATTGCCGCAACAAGGCTGCCACATGTGAGTATCTTATGCTGTAGCGTTGGGTCGATCGAAGCGCGAGAGTTATCTTGGCATTATTTAGCTGGCTCCTTGTGTCACGCCAGACTTGCGTGTCGACCGTTGTAGGGTAGCTAGGTTAGGCCCGTGCGAGCCTCCCCCTCTTCTCCATGCTCTTCCCTGTGCTCTGCGTCCTCAGGTCCCGGCCCTCGAACGAGCTCAGCCGCCACTGGTATGCCAGGTCGCGATGCCGTGGTCAAGGCCAAGGGGTGAGGGCTGGA
This sequence comes from Aegilops bicornis, assembly GCA_021605145.1. NCBI lineage: Eukaryota > Viridiplantae > Streptophyta > Magnoliopsida > Poales > Poaceae > Aegilops > Aegilops bicornis. The sequence goes on from CM038670.1 coordinate 348,269,930, forward strand.
GAGCTAGTAAGAGCTCCCGAGTCGGGATGCTCAGGACCCCCCCTTTTAACGCGCAAGCAAATCGCATGGGAGAAGAGGGATCCGCGGTACCGCCCGCTGTCGTTCTCGGGAGGTTCCTGCAGGCCAGCACGAGGAGAAACACAGATTGCCATGATGATTGCCGGTCAACCGCGGGTCGTTCTGTGAGAAGACGAAGGCACTGAGGGCCTGGTGAAGTGACGTGCGCGGGGCGTGCCGCAAGCCAGAGCTTGACCGGTCAGATTTGTCGACGTTGTCAGCCTTCTGGGAACGGGGGTCCCCATACTTGCCTGCCTGCGGCCCACAAAGTGGCTAAGCAGCAGGACGTACGGCCCATCTTCATCAACAAGGCACCCAAGACCGTCGCGAGGGTCCAAGCCTCGCGAGGCGGACGGCGCAAGACCTCCTCTGGAGTGGCCTAGCCAGGCAGGCTCACGAGGAGCGGAGATATCAAGGCGGGGCAAACCTCACGAGGCCCTAGTGACGTGAGCCATGATGAACGGCACCAGATGGGCGCCAGTGCGCGCAGCATCCTTATTTCCTCTTTTGTGCTAAGGAGGCCAGCACAGGCGGGGAGTACCGAGGCATCAGGCAAAGGTTGCCATATTGGTGCAACGAGACCAAGATCAGGAGGACAGCAAGACGGAGGTCATCATGGAGCCCAAGACGGCGTCACCACCAGAGCTTTTCGCAGGCAAAGACCGCTTTTGTCAGGATAGCTTGTACTAGCTGTCACCCTTCAAATTTGCCCGCCATTGTTGGCTCCTTTCCCCCTCGATATTTGGGAAGAGGACCAGGGCCTCTATAAGTAGAGCTAGCCACCACAGTAGGAGGCAACTGATCTCGAACTGGTTCAGGTCATCCTGAACTACACAAGCACAAGAACACCACAACCTCAGGAGGCTGTTCTTCCCTTGTACTGTTCATCATCAGCCCAAGAGGTAATCCACCACCACCACACTGGAGTAGGGTATTACACCACAACGGTGGCCCGAACCAGTATAAACCTCATGTCTTTCTGTGTTGCGAGTTCGTCGAGTTCGTCCGCGAGATCTTAGTGAGCAAGGGCGTAGATCGGTAGGAGGGAAAGACTTCGCGCGCACCCTAGTGTTCGAACCTTAAGGGTTTGCCAGAAACCCACATCCGACATTTGGCGCGCCAGGTAGGGGTGCACCGGAGCTCCTCTCCACCAACCTGTGCCCCGTGCCGCCGCGCTTCGCTCCCATGGCAGGTGCGCCACCCACCTCTGCGGCCGACACCAGCAGCAGGGAGTCAGGGTACCGAGCCCTGGCCCCCGCCCTACGGCGAGTGTAGTGGCCAACCAAGTTCAAGCCGGAGATGCCGCCGCGTTACGATGGTGCGGCAGACTCGGCGTGGTTCCTGCAGGCGTATGAGGAGGCCGTCCTCGAGGCTGGAGGCCACGACAAGATCATGGCCAACTGGTTCCCCATGGCCCTCGCCGGCGAGCCGCACGCCTGGCTGCTCAACCTCCCTGGACCCACGGTGGCATCTTGGGGGGAACTCCGCAACCTCTTCACCGCGCGCTACGCGGCGCCGGCACACCACACAGTCGCGGCACTGCTGGGCGGCTCTCAAGCACCGCCTTCAGATCGCCACGTCAAACCTTTCTTCCGTCAGATTGGGGCAGCCTCCAAGCGCCCGAGGGCTCTGCCAGGTTGGGCTGCCTCAGAGGCCGACCTCACCTTAGGCTCGGAAGACCACCCCGACTCCACTGCCGGCTCCGGCATGCTCCCGATGCTCTGCACGCCCACCATCTGCAACATGGCCGTCACCAAGACCTTCATTGACGGCGGTGCCGGCCTCAACTTGCTCTTCGTAGAAGCCTTCAGCCTTCTCCACGTGTCGCCCGAGCTGCTCAACCTCAGCAAGCCTTTTTCAGGAGTGGGTGGTGGAGCTGCCCACTCTCTGGGGCAGATCTGCCTCCCTGTCTGGCACAGCACGTCGATAACTACCGCACTTAGTTGGTGGACTTCGACATCGCCCACATCGGTCTTCCATACAACGCCATCCTCGGGTACCCAGCTCTCGCTCAGTTCATGGCAGCGACCCATCCGGCCTACAACCTCATGAAGATGCCAGGAAGCAAGGGCGTCCTCACTATCAAGGGGGACACTAAGGAGGCCGTGACGGCGCTTAGGCTCTCCTTCAAGACCGCGGCGGCAGCGCAGCCGGCTGGCGCCGGTACCCACGAGGCCAAGGAGGCCGCGCCCACCAAGAAGAAGCAGTTGTTGACCCAAGACAAGGCGGAAACCAAGCAGGTGCCGGTCGACGAGGACGGGTCTTCGGGGGCCACCTTCACCATAGGAGCTGGCCTTGACCCGGGACAAGAAGAAGCCTTGGTGAGGTTCTTGCGCGCGAACAAGGAAATATTCGCGTGGGAGCCCCATCAGCTGGTAGGGGTCCCGAGAGAGGTGATCCAGCCAATGTGCAGGTTGAGGTGACTGAAGAGAATGCTGCAGCTGCTTCTCAGCTCAATGTTTGTCCTCTGGGCACTGATAGTGAGGCTGCAAATGATATGCCACTAGGATCCCATGAAGCACAAAGCTTAGAGCTCAGAATGGATTTAAAGGGCAAAGCAGATGTCCCTATTTTTCAGGTTGGGACCTCCACTAGTGGGCCCAGTAAAGGTATGGACAGCTTTCATCCATCTAATTCCCCTACTCTGCTAGATATTCAAGAATTAGTTCATAATCATACCTTGGATATTATTGATGGTGCCCATTTGATTTCTGAGGAAGGTTTGGACTTGTGGATTCAACACTTTGCTCCAAAGAACTCAGGAGAAGTAAACACTTTCAAAATTGACATACCTGTAAGTTGGTTTAACTTCATAATTCACCTGCTCCTCACTCCTGACAAATTTGGCTGGGTGATGCATCTGTTGAAATCTGAGCTGTGGAAATTGCTTACTGCAAACTGTGATACTGAAGAGACTATCTTATTCCATATACCTGACAAACCTGCTACTTCATAGGCTCCAAGTTGTAAAGAAATCAAGCTGGGTCTGGGAAAGGAAAATGAGGGTATAAGCCCTGCTGCTCACTCCTCAAGTGGAGCTGGAAGCCCACTCAAGCAAGTGTCCCCCAATAAAGTCATACAGTTGTCCCTAGGTGAAGCTGTCTCAAGGAAAAGAAGGGATAAAGAGCCACTTGTGGAGACCCAGGTGAGAAGAAGTGATCGCATTAAGAAAGACAACAATGGGTATAGGAGGAAATCATGTGATGCTAGCTCTTGCTTACCTTGTAATGCTATTCCACCCATTGTGCATAATAAAGTGGTCAAAAATCTGACAAAAACTTTTTGCAAGGTGTCTGAGGATGAGGCACAGGACATGCTTTCTAAGAGGCCAAAGAAGAAGGGCCAGGAGGATGTGGCCAAGGTCTCCAAGGTCACCGTGCTACAACTCCCTAGGATGTGCCATGATGAACTGTCCAGTTACTAATAGTACCAGGAATATTTTGAGAAAGGCTAGTTTGATAGTGGAATGTATGAAGTCGGGTATGCTTGATGTAAGCAGAACATGTTTAGTGTCTGTACTGAAAACTTGGTGCCCACTTTTGTCTACTGCCATGTTGATCTGTTTGTCAGGACCCCGATTCCAAGTCACATCGACCTAGCCGGTAACACCTCATATCACTTTGCGGCCTCACGCACGGTATTCCCACGGGTGTCGCCTTACCATGGCACAGGACCGTTTAGCCTTTTTGCACACGTATATGATAGTGTCGCTAGCATCCACATGACAAAGAACCCGGCCGACATGGCTAGTCGTGAAACCAAAGCGGCGCTAACCTATGGGGACAGGCATACATGAATCACATCGAGCATGTCGGTCATCAACGTATAAATTGGGCTGTAGCACCGGGCTAACAGGACTCCGGTATCCCGGGCTGTAGCAGGCTAAGGCAGGACTCGAATAACACCGCGTGACATTTCCCGAAGGGACGGACATAGGAACGAAGTGAAACACATGCCGCCAGTCAAGTGTCCAAGCGGTAGTGCCGGGCTAGCAGGACTCGGTGAACCGGTCAGAAGCGGCCTAATATCGCTCAGAAGCACGAGACTACATTTCCCCATATGGGAGGCTGCCAAGGATAAACAACTAGTTTGTCGGATCCCACACATACCAAGCATTTCAAACATACACACAATATGCTCAATATGTGTAGATACAACATGGCATCACAACATAACTCTCACGACTCGAGATATTTATTCATTAGGCTCCGAGGAGCGAGATATTACAAACATGGGTCTCATGACCCAACACTCAGAAACATACAAGTGAAGCACAAGCGGAAGCTAAACATGTCTCGAGTACGCATAACTATAAATGAAGAAGGCTGAGAAGCCCGACTATCTACCGAGATCTGCCGAGGGCACAAGATCGTAGCTGAAGTAACAAGCTAAACGTCAAGTCCAAGCGGAACTACTAGCGAGAACGAAGTCTCTCGCAAAACATAAAATAAGCAAACGTGAGTACAAGCGTACTCAGCAAGACTTACATCGAGAACTAGCTACATATGCATCATTATCAAAAGGGGTGGGGAGTTTGACCGCACAAGCCAACTTTGACTCGGTGGCTATCCTGAACTACGAATCGCAAGTAACTCTTTTGAGGTGGCGCTGCACGGGTCCACATATTCACCATATCAATACACCACTATGGACCCGCTCCCGTCTCCCTACGAGAACGCCATCCATAGCACTCACGCTTATCTTGCGCATTTTAGAGTATCCACTTTCACTTGTCTATGAACTGATATAGGCAACCCAGAAGTCCTTCTCCGTGGACACGGCTATTCGAATAGATCATATTAACCCCGCAGGGTGTACTTCTTCACACGCTCTCACCACTTACCGCCGTTTACACGACATGTACTCGGCAACCTTCAAGCGGAAGCCCAACGTGGGTGTCGGCCACGACCTACCTAAACACACAAGTCCCAAGTCCAGTTTATCGCCTATTCGGGTTCCATCCGCAGGGAGTCCGCCGAGGTTTCCCATACAGCCCGAACGATGTGTACAGGGTTCCCGAGACACCAAACGGGCGAATCGGTACATCAGACCCACGGTGCCTACCGCAACACAACCCGCCCCTACGGCCAGCGTTGCTATGCGGCTCCCAGCATGCTACAAACACCAGAAACTACTTGCAACTCCCGGACTGGGAACAAGGGTGGTTAAGAAGCCGAGAGGGTCCATTGGTTTCGGGCCCAATGCGTGGTAGTAACTATTTCATGGATCACAAACACAGAACTCAGTTCACGAGGGCGGCTGCAATGAGACAACCCACCATGTACTCCTACATGGCCTTTCACCGCTACCTTTACCAAATCGTGTTCACACACTTAGCTCACACACAGTAGGACATGTTCACACACCTCCGATTCATTCCCGATGAATCAGACCTGACTCAACTCTAAGCGATGGCAGCACGACAACAAGCATGAATGAGTAGGCACAACATGGCTCAAACAACTCCTACTCATGCTAGTGGGTTTCATCTAATTCTTGTGGAATGACAGGTCATGCACGAGAGGATAAAGGGGTTCAGCTACCGCAGCAAGTAACACATGAGTCGTTGTTGTCCTAATGCAGTAAAAATAGAGCAGGAGGCGAGAGGGAGGATTATATCGGAATGAACAAGGGGGTTTTGCTTGCCCGGCACTTCGAAGATAATATAGTTCTTCATCGGTGTCATCGAATTCATCGTCGATGACGTCGTCTCATCGAGAGGGACAATTACCACAAACAAGAGAGAACACAATCAATGCAATGCACATTCACATTAATGACATGTCATGTTAAGGTACTGAATTCACCTAATGCAATGTCTAGCCGTGTTAATTGAAGTGGAATTCAAACAAGGTTAAACTCCAACTCCAAATGCTAGTTCATAATTTACCCTAATCATGATTCATCCTATTCAGTGAGGTTAACTTGTTCAAACATGCATGATCCTGGCATAAACAGATTCTTCATATTTTTCTGATCATTTTTCATATATAAATTATTTCATTTGGAGTTACAGATTGAAAGTTATGAATATTTGAAGTTTGGGGTATTTTCTGAAATTTCCTGAATTAAATTAAATCCAGAAAAGGTATTACTGTGTCAGCCTGACGTCAGTGTGACGTCAGTGGTCAACGAGACATGGTCCGGGTCAAACCTGACAGTGGGTCCCGTGTGTCAGTATAATTAGCTTAACTAAATTTTAATTAAACTAAACCTATTTAGTTACTGTGGCTGGGCCCCACTGTCATTGACTCAAGAGAGTCAACCAGGCCCACCCGTGGTCAAAGTCAAAGTCGGCTGCTCGGCGCTCAGTCACGGGCGACGCGGCGGCGAGAGAGGAGCTTGGCCACTCCGGCGACCAAATGGGCCGCGGAGGGCATCTAGGAGGAGCTGAGGACGAGCCGAAGCTCTTGGTGGAGTTAGCCGGGGTCGGGGTGGCCGGAATCGGCGCCGGCGATGACCTAGGCAGCCGCCGGAGTTCGACCGAGGTCGTACACGGCGCTAGGGAGCACGGCGAGGCGCGTGGGGTGGCGTTGGTGTCATGTCATGGTAGTACCATGCTGTGGTAAAAAAAATTGGCCGAATAGGAACAAATTTTGGTATAAGCTTCTTGCAAATCGGAGCTTCGCTCAAGAAGGCTCATGGTTCTGGGAGGGAACGTGTCACCTTTGTGTGTGTAATTCAAATTTGAAATACAAGCACATGTTCCAGTGCACCAAAGTTGGTTGAAAAATCACATGTGTGTCCTCGTGTAAATTTCTAGGTTCCATGCAAGAAATGGGAATGAAATTCAAAATTACAGGCGTCGTGGCTGGGTTGGAAACATTGAGAAACCTAGTTTTTAATTCCTGTAAATCCAAAACACGCATGAAAATAATGAAACTTGGCTTGGTGCCATGACATGGCACCAACATGCTGTGGTAAATTTGCAGTCCGATTTGCGAAGGCGCACACATTAACAATCAACAAAGTCATATTGGAACAAGTGCTGTCACGTTACAATCGGAAACACAAGTATTATTGAAACCGTCGGCGTTCTACTTACTAGTACCATTTACATGCCACCACGCGTCCCCATTTTTTATTAGCTAAGAGGCGCCGTGCAGGGTAGCTATTTGAGTACGAGAGGCGTGCGATCAGACCCCTGTGTGTGCTTATCGGGAGGAGAGCCCTTTGATCTCCATCTGCCGTACACCTCTCTCCCAAGGTCTCCATTAATGGTGCCTGAGCCTCTCTTTAATGGCGTGGCTATGTCTCACTCGACTGAGATTTAAGAGAGAAAAAAGAAAATCTGAAAGCACGGATCTTGATGTAAGATCCGACGGACCTATATAGCATCTACTGCGACTTATAGCAAGACTCGTGAATATATAAGGACGGTTAAATTTTCTTTTTGATCAAAGAAGGGCTTGCCCCTTCCGATTTTCATTACTGAAAACCACCACAATTCACAAGAAGTTCAGCACAACTCCAGCCTAACACGAAGGACTAAAAGCTACCAGATTGAAATCGCAACATCCCAAGAGGCCAACAAAGGCCAAACATCCGTGCTAGAACCCAACATTTCACAACCGATGACACAATCCACATCCTAAACCGATTATTACATCAAAAGAAACTAGGAAACTGAAGGAAGCCCAGCAGCAACTAGAAGAACAGCAACGCCAGGGTCGCCACAGCAAGAGTTTTCTTCATTCCAGCCTCGCAACATTGATCCTCCACAGAAAGATAAGGAAGATTAATTGTCTTACATAATTAGAAAGATAATTAAAAAAGCCACATGCAGCTATGCCCGAAATACACAGGGGTAACAGAAGAAGGAAGACAAGGATCTGGCTCACTGATCTCTACTTTCTTGATGCGTTCTTTGCAGCAGCGGAACTAGTCTCCATGGGCGAAGCGGGCGATGAGCTCTTTCGTGTCCTCAAGACGCTGCTTGAGAACATCAATGGATTCCTCCACCAGCCTTTGGCGCTTGATGCGGAGCATGTCATTCTCGTCCATAAGTTTCTTGACAATGACGCCGGTCCTCTTCAACAAGGCACTGGTCTCCTCCTGCTGGTCTGCACTTCGGACGATCTTCTCCCTCAGCAGGTCGCGCTCGGCCCGGAGCCTCTCATTACCCTCCCTTAGTTGTCGGATGACGCCGGTAGCCTGTTCAAACGAGGCTTTCACGTCGTCCTGCAACCTCACCCAGCCAGAGATCTGATCCATCTGGCTATGGACGATCGCATGCATGCGCTGCAGGTAAGCCGATCGCCGCCCGCGAGAAATTTTCCCAGGCCGCCGTAGCGCGGCGGGACATCTCTGCTGCATTCGTGGCGTGGCGGGACATCTCTGCTGCTTCCGCGGCATGGCCGGACCAGTCTGTTGCATCAACAGCGCGGCGGGACCTCTGTGCTGCTAGTTCCGCGCGACGGGACATGTCGGCTGCTCTCGCAGCAAGGCGGGACATCTCTCGTGCTTCCGCTTCCATGCTCGCCTCTCCCTAGTGGCAATCTCTCGACCCAGAACTCACGCTGGCCATGGCAGACGCAAGGGAAGGATGTTGAATGACTTGTTTGTTTTTGCGGATGATGAGTTGAGGAGGAATGTGCAGTCATCTTGGCATACTAGTATTTATAACCGAGTACTAATACGCTCCTAAGTGGGAAACCGTTTAGGTTGTGATCGGTGTGAACAGGTTTGGAATTCAATATAGCGTGGTACTAATACGCTCCTAAGTGGGAAACCGTTTAGGTTGTGATCGGTGTGAACAGGTTTGCAATTCAATATAGCGTGGAGTAATTTGGAATGTGACGAGACGCAAGCTACTTTATGCATGCATGCATTGAAATTAATGCATTGATAAACATAATTTTTTGAGAAACACAAGAGCATTAATTAGGTGCTTTTGCAAACTACAAAAAATATTCCACCACTCACCATCTTGGTTGGTGAGATTTTTGAATTAAGCCCTATAAACCGGAAAGGAGGGAGTACTGCTGTGTACGTGCAATAACTGGCACTGTCGTATACATATGTTATGGTTAATGGGGCATTCGACAGGGATAGCCGCATGGCGAGCTCTAGGCTAGTCCTTTTTTCAGATGCATTAAACCTATCTCTCGGGACTTCTCGCACGCACCATCGTGCCACCCACAAAAACTTGTACTCTGAGTTTAGTAGTACGTTATACAGGAAGAGAAGAGGTGCACGCACGCACTCATCCTCTCACACACGCATCTGTTTTTTCTCGAAAGGAGGATGAGGATCCCCGGCCTCTGCATCTGGGAGTCACACACGCATCTGTAGCTACGAATTTTAGTGTTCTCAACCATCCGATTGCCTCTATCATGGATGTACCTATATACTAAAACATGTCTAGATACATCTATATTTTGACAAATGGAAGGCATGTATTGTGGAACGGAGGGAGTGCTTGGCATCAAAATGGATAAAAAGGGACATATCTAGAACTAAAATACGTCTACATACATCTCCTTTTATCCATTTTGATGACAGTAGTACTTCTTACCCAAAGGAACTTTATATCCAACAGACACAAAATATCCGTTCGACTGTTGGAAATTACTGATCTGATGTCAAAGTAATTGTTGCATCGCCACCAAAACCCACCATTTCTTAAGCTAAAGTAGACCAAGGTAATCCCTATATTAGCATATTACTAAGATAAATGAAGGCCTTTGAGAAACATTTAGGACGTGAGCTTGTCAATCTGAATGTGGAGGGACACAAGCTTAGTCCCGGCCAGCAGCTTGGGCGGAACTGTCAAGAAGGTCAGCTCTTGTACATCGACGTCGCCGGGATCCTTGCTGCTTGTCACCTCCATTTCCACCTTGACGACGTCGGTCCTGCCTTTGGGCTCCCCCGGCGGGCCGTTCGCCCACAGCTTGGCCAAGTAGTGCGGCAGTGGGGACGCCCCCGCTCTGATGCAGACGACCGACACGGCGATAGGTGCACCGATGTTGAGCATGTCGCCGACCAAGAAAAACGCGCGGCGGTCCTCCTCCGCGAACAGCAAGAGTCGTGGCTCCGATAGTGGCACTTGCAGCTGGAGCACCTTGCCGTACTGGATCATGTGCACGGGCATGGGATGCGCGGTGCTGATGTGGTGGTAAGCGCCGCGGCGGGCCTTCGTAGACGCAGACGGGCACGGGGCATTTGCAGGGCGCGAGCGAACACATGCTCTGGTGATCGGCGAGCTTGTGGTAAGTGACGTAGAGCCCACAGCCTTCGTGCGGGCACTCCACCCTCAACGATGAAAGGACGGAGTCCACCACCGTGTTCCGCACGTCGAAGCCACCGCCCGGCCGCACTTCGCCGCATCGCTGCTGCTGGTTCCCGAGGCGCCGACGCGTAGTCCGCAAGAGCCAGGTACCCTCCCTTGCAATCAGAGTAAATCAATCGAACAACACATCAATCAAGAAACCTGCACCTTGCTCAATCAGCCAACGGACGAGGTGTATTCGAACCTCATACACCGGAGGCGCTAAGGGGCGGAGGCACAAGGGCAAGTGGAGCACGGTGAGGTCCATCGAGACCTTAGAGAGCTCCATCGTCGGGTCCTATTCGGTCTGCATGATCTCGCCCTCCTCGTGCACAACCATCTCTCGACTTTGGCCGGGGTATTACAAAGCTTTACCGTCACATATTTTATAGTACTACTTCAAGGTGCATTAAATCAACACATGCAAGTAGTATCAAAAGAAGAGTCACGGCATGCATGCATGCGTTGTAATTAATGCATCGGTAAACGCAAATTATTGAAATACTCCCTCCTTTCCGGTTTATAGGGCTTATCTCAAAATTTCAGTTTTCCCATTTTATAAGGCTCAATTTGGTTGTTCCCCATCAAATGTTCAGATTCCAAGGTGCATTAAATCATTGCATGCAAGTATTAAGAGAAAATTGACCAATGCATGTAATTTATGCATGCATGCATTGCAATTAATGCATTGATAAACATACTTTTTTGAGAAAAACAAGACCACTAATTGGGTGCTTTTGCAAACTACTCCCTCCGTCTAGGTGAGAAAGTCATTTTAGGTTGTGCACCGTGACCAAGGAGGAGGGGAAAATGAGAAATGTTAATGTTTATTTGCTAATTAATATTATTGGATGCAATGAATTAACCACTGCATGTCGTGTTTGATAATCTCTTATTGGTTGATATGTCAAGAAACAAGAAACGAGGTAGAAGTTAATGCACCGCGCCTAAGTGTTTTGGGATTATTTGGTTTTCGTAAGATGACTTACACTCCTAGACGGAGGGAGTACAAAACATATTCCACCACTCACCATCTACAAAACCTTGGTTGGTGAGATTTTTGAATTGAGCCTTATAAACCGGAAAGGAGGGAGTATATCGAGTGCAGTACTTTGATGTGTCGCGTCAACTCGTACATCAACGAGAAGTTTGATTTCCTCTCCCTCGCGGACTTAACTGCACCTGCCTTTGGCTGCATGACAGGTTGGCCACACACCTGTCGGGCCCACCTGTCATACACGCAAAGGCAGGAGTGTCCCTCCCTCGCCCATGAGCGTGGTGGCTGGCAAGACTAGGAGAAGCTTTCGCTACACGCTCTCCCTCCCGCACGCGGTGGACATGCAGCAGTTCAATCGGTGTCGATGGCTGAAGCGTCTTGTAGTACTCCTCCAGTGCAGTAGTACTCCATCATTGTTCGACTCCCCAAAGAGGCGAAGAGCCAAGCGCAGCCCGGATGCTCGTGTGGCAGTTTCATGTGTAGAGTAGTCGAGGATAGCGTGTACCGTGCCTGTAAGCTTAAAATCGTTGGGGTCGGCCCCATGCTATGTGGCCGTCTCGAAGTTTAAAAAAAAATTAAAATAGTCTTCCGCCCTACCACACCCCGGTGATTGTAGTTTGCACGCTCATCCGGTCAAGACGGGAATATATATTTTAATTTGTTTTTTTTCAAAAGGCGGACTCAGCCTCTGCATCAGAATGATGCTTACGGCCACATATATTTTAATTTGTGGTGGGTAAATGTTAGAGGTTGCAGCAAATATATTGTACACTGCGGGTCTTTCAGCTAAGTTTAGAGGCAAGCATGTGAGGCCAGTGCTATGATGTGTCACGTCAACTCGTACAACAAGGAGAAGCTTGATTTTACTACACGCCTTCTCCCTCGCCCATGCGCGCGGTTGCTCGCAAACGAGGACAGGCTTTTGCTTAGTAGTACTTCTACAACAAGCTATCCGTCTCCGGCCATGGTGGACGGACATGCAAAGAAGGATTCGGTTAATCGTAGAAGCAGTAGAGTAGTAACATCATTGTTCGTCTTCTCAAGAGGCGAAGAGCCAAGCGCAAACCAAACGCTGCGATGGCGAACATTGGAGCACGATATAGCCGTGCTCTTGCATGAGACAAAATTGCTACGTGAGCCCACTATTGTACTAGTACGCATACAACTACTTGCTAGTATAGCCCTCAGAAACCAGAAAGGAGTATTTTCCTTCTAGAGATTTCAACAAGTGACTAGACTACACCGAGACGGAGTACATATGGAGCAAAATGAGTGAATCTGCACCGTAAATAAATACGTACTAGTTCTATCGTTTTCCTCTCCGAGGTGCACAATATTGAGTATACTGACTAGTCTATTTTTGACATGCATTTACGTTTTTTTTTGACACAGTACAGACGCAAGCGCTCATATACACGCGCATACACTCACCCCTATGAATGCACACACGCACGGCACTATCATGTTGAAATTTACGAAGTCACCATAGGCACCTCGTCGTCGACGGGTCCATAGGTTCTTGAATGCCAATGAGGAAGAGGGTAGTAGTTCCCGAGACGTTGAACGGTCAATGATGCATCCTCAATTACATGCAGAGGGAATTAATTGGAGAAGCAGAATAGAGCCAGCACGATGTGAATGCAACAGAGTTTGGACTCTCATATAATAAAGACGCCCCACCACTCCAATCCATCTACTCCCAAGTCTCTGCGCAACACTGCTCACTCCAATCCAAGACCAAGTGACCAGAAGCCACAAGCACCTATGGAGGCGATGGACGCGACCGCGCCACCGTATGCCAAATCATCCAAGGCGCTGCTCGCGCCCCGCACTGCAGCGTTTCTAGACGGTGCTGGCGACCGCAGGCATCGTAGCCCTCGCCGACACCGGCTTCGCCTCTCGCATGGACGACATGATGGTCAACTCCATCCGCAGGTTCACCGCCGTCAAGAAGCACGCGGACGACCTTGCCGTACTGCTCCAGCCCGCGCGCCCAGGCTCTTAATTGCCTGCCACCCTCATCGTCCTACATGGTGATTAACTCTTTCAAGCCCTGGTGGCCCTGCAGCGTCGGGAGGTCGCGACGAAGAATGTGCACCTTGAGGTTGCGCCGCGCAGCTCGCCATGCAATAAACCGTCGACCGCACATCCACGTCTCACGAGGAAATCGTCTACATAGGCCACTACAAGGCAAGCGAGGACAGAAAGACGTTGGCCTTCTTCCGGGCTGGAATCTTTGGACGCCATTGTTCAAGCACGCCGACCTGGCCACGAAGCCGCCGCTACTTAGATGTCGCTCGGTGGGCGGCGCCTCGAGTCGAGGAGGTGGACGCCGTCGATGGATGCATCTCTTCTTCTTGCCTCCTAACCAAAGACCTTTGCATCGCCTCATGGCCTTAATGTTTTATTAGTATAGTACTCCTCTGCTCCCAAATATAAGTCTTTCTAAAGATTCCAGCAAGTGACTACTACATACGGAGGAAAATGAGTGAATCTACACTCTAAACTATGTCTACATACATCTGTATGCTGTATTCCATTTGAACTAGTATCTAAAAAATTTATATTTATGAACGGAGGGAGTATATGGCATTTTTATTCCAGCCATAACGTTTTCACTGTGAGGTGGGGCCGCAGTTGAGCAAACCCACCCCGCCCACCGGGCATCGGCCAAGTTTAGAATTAGAAGAGAGAAACGAGGGAGGAGAGCTAGCTGTAGCACGGACGATGTTGTCAGATGGGACTCGTGTTTATAGAATAGGAGTACTGAGCACTCGTGCCTCTCTTTTTTTGAGGGAAAAATTAGTCGTATGTCTAGTACCACTAGTTGGGTGCGTGCGACCTATAGCTGTCATCACTTTAGGTCTCCTTTTCGAACCATGGCTACGCTTCACAAAGACATATTTTTTCACACATTTATCCTCCTATATGTACTCCTAGGCTATTTCCACGTGCTCCCATTCGCCGACATGTGGGACATAGAGCATCTGGGTCGTAGTGCATGCATGACTCGGACCATATGCCGGGGTACTTTACATTTCAAACCTCACGAATTACATGCAAACCCCTCGTAGAAGAATAAGTAAATGAATGAATTACTACATGAAACCGGATTATTTTCGTGGAAACCGGAGCACGTTCATTAAATTTTCGACATAACACGTTTATATAAAATGACCGGACCTAAACCAGTCTAAGGGCCTCTTTGATTTTTCTCGCAAAAAAGGGAATCTTTGGTTTGCAGGATACTGAAAACACAGGAATGGGGAAAGTATGATGGCGATGAACCGAGACGAGGAGAACTCTAACTCAGTTAGAGGTTAGAGTTAGATTCTAACCCTGAACTAACTCTAAACCAAAGAGGTGTATGGATGGCAGGGTTAGATTGACAATAAATGCTCTATCTCAATCATTTGACTACTTTTGGACCCTATTTTTAGTCAGACTAAAATAAGTCCCTTGGATCCAAGCACCCTCTTGGTGTGGTCGGCTCTTCTGTGGCCTCCTCCCGCTCACAATTGACATAAACTAACCATCTATACAAATCAAGCATGCAAAACATGGTAACTTTTACCTTTGTCCATACAAATAAGATATCCCACTTAAACATACAAGTCGTCAATCAAGCTTCACAAAATAAAAAAACACTTCATGAAACAAAGAATGAGCTAACTCATCACGGAAGTCATTCACGATAGGGAGGGAGCAGGAGACCCTCACGCACCGAGGGAGGAGCTCGCCATCATCGCTCAGAGGAAGGCTCAGAGAGCCCAAGCCCCGAACCCCTCCGACGCTGGCCTCATGAGTTGAGGTTGACACCGGCATGGGTAGCAGGGTCGCTTGCCGATCGGGAACTTAATCTTTGGGCCTCTAGAAATAATGCAAACTCAGTAACTAAAATACCTAGAAAGGTGAATCAATCTTTGGGCCTCTAGAAATAATACAAGCTCAAACTGAAATACCTAGAAAGGTGAACTCAATCTTTGGGCCTCTAGAAATAATGCAAGCCTGAAACTAAAATACCTAGAAAGGTGAATCAATCTTTGGGCCTCTAGAAATAATGCAAGCCTGAAACTGAAATACCTAGAAAGGTGAACTGAATCTGTGGGCCTCTAGAAATAATGCAAGCCTGAAACTGAAATGCCTAGAAAGGTGAGCCTGAAATTGAAATACCTAGAAAGGTGAACTGAATCTTTGGGCCTCTACAAATAATGCAAGCCTGAAATTAAAATACCTAGAAAGGTGACCTGAATCTTTCGGCCTCTAGAAAGATTTATTACCTCCTCAAGCAGCATCAAACAATTCCATGTGTGCACCACAAATCTATAGCAAGTTTGATCAGGATCTACTTTTCCAAATCAGAATTAGCGCTAGAGCAAGCAAGATCAATGATATGGCCGTGAGACAGTGAAGGAACGAACAAACTCACCCCTCTCGCGACCTCCCTGGTAGATGTGCCGCTGCCGCGCACGACAGAGGGAGAAAAACGACCAGTGAAGGGGGAGCGGGGCGACCTTCGAAGGCCGGAGGGAGAGGGCGGCGGAGGCCAGAAGGAGAGGGCGGCCGGAGGAGAGAAAAGGCGAGCGGCGCTTGGGCGGGCGGCCCTATGGGGAACAGAGAGGAGTCGTGCGAGAGGGGGAGCGATCCAAAAGTGGGGCAGGTGAGATTTTTTAGTTCTCTTTTAGTGGGCCTGATGATAACTAACCCAATTAGAACCTCTCCACCGGGCTAGTTTTTTAGCTGGGTTAGAGCAAACTAGCTCAAACTAACCCCTCTTGTTTCGATAATTTGAGGCTATTTCAACCCAAACTAGCTCTAACTCAGGGATCCAAACAAAGAGGAGTGTTACTGTACATGCTACAGTGTGGACCGTAGCACATTGTTTTTTATGGCCATATCACCACATTATTTTCTACTGCTGGTTCACTGGGCTACCGTGCTTCGCACTGCTAATTCACTGGGCTATCGTGGTTCGCACTCCTCCGACCTGAGTAGTACTCCCTCCGTTCCTAAATATAAGTCTTCGTAGATATTTCACTGTGGACCACATACGGATGTATATAGATGCATTTTATGTGTAGATTCACTCATTTTTCTTCGTATGTGGTCCATAGTGAAATCTCTCCAAAGACTTTTATATTTAGGAACGGAGGGAGTAGTATAGTACTAGTATATACCGCATCATTCTTTGCTCCTTCTTACTACTCCGACATGTGGGAGAGCCAAAGATCCGGTCGACGTGTCATGCACCGGGACAGAGCGCTGAACGGAAGGGGGCATCACCCGGTCGGAGCGCCAGAATTCATGACCATAGTGAGTGGTCATATCACAAGTCTTTCCAGCAAGAACGCCGTCAAATCGCACAGCCCCACTCGCCACCCTCCTTGCCTCTCTGTCACAAACCGCCTACCCGAAAACTGTCAGCGTCTTGCCTGGGAAAAGCCCCGCCCTCAACTTTTAACTACGCGAAAATAGTTCGAGCTTGTTCGTTCTATATAAATATAGTACTTACTGTATGTTTATTCACCCGTGGGGTTGTACAAATAATGGAGGGGCGGGGAGCACAAGTGAACCTTAAATAGAGAGTTTCTTTTCTTTAATGCCACGTACACAAATTGAAACGCTTGTTGTGGAGAGAGAAAAGATAATCACTCCACTATATATGGATGCAGGGGCCTGAGCACTTGCTTTACTAGGGTTGCTCTCTTCATTCTCTCATCCTCTTCAGATATAAACAAGACAGCGGTAGCGACATTTTCTCTCTGCTCACCGCTGGTCACAGATCCTGCCGGATCCCTTCGGCCGGTGTGTGTAGAGGACTAAAAGGTGCATCGTTCACGCGGTCATCGCGGGACGAAACCCACAGCTGTCGGAGGGGCCCGATCCTCTGCCCGTGTCGTTCTCTCTGACACAGCGCCGGCTCGGGAGGTCCTCCAACCCTTCTTCCTCCCTGCCGTATTGTCCGCAGATCCGACCTGCCGCCGTCGACATCCCGGCGACCCTCAGGTATAAGTTCTTCGAAAGCGGCCTTGCTCTACTGACCCAACTCCCCATGTGTCTGCATGTGCATCTTTTTCTACTCCCATCAGCTCTTCCAAATCCACCTAAATTTTTAGTATTATTAGAGGTAAAGCTACTTCATGCATTCGAATCTAAGGCTTTGTTCAAACAACGAAGAAAGGGGGGAAAGTTGTAGCATGAATCTAGGACTTGATTCAAAGAGGAAATAATATGGTGAAAGTAGTAGAGACCGGATACCCAACCGGTCTCTTGGTTGAAAAGGGAAATAATGGGAAAACGCAGACAGATGCAATTTGGATAAGGAACAGATCTATTATTGGTTGAAAAAGGATAGAAAGTGGCGGCTGGTGGACAAGTCAACAGTATGTCCAGGATTAGATTTGCTGCCATCACATAGTAAAAGGTCTCCAGGATTAGATTTGCTGCCCTCACATAGTAAAAGGTCTCAGGATTAGATTTGCTGCCCTCACATAGTAACAGGTCTCAGGATTAGATTTGCTGCCCTCACATAGTAAAAAGTCTCTAGGATTAGATTTGCTGCCCTCACATAGTAAAAGGTCTCAGGATTAGATTTGCTGCCCTCACATAGTAAAAGGTCTCCAGGATTAGATTTGCTGCCCTCACATAGTAAAAGGACTCCAGGATTAGATTTGCTGCCCTCACATAGTAAAAGGTCTCCAGGATTAGATTTGCTGCCCTCACATAGCACAAGGTCTCCAGGATTAGGTTTGCTGCCCTCACATAGCGTGAACAAGCTCGGCATCACCACTTTATGCCTCCTTGTAGATACATTGTGCTGATGCGTCCACTATCGCATGTCCTTATAACAACCTTTTGTTGTTGTTAATGTAAGGCGCATGTAAAATGAAGCGATCACTGCGTTACCTTAGGGCCATGTCTAACCAAAGGTTATTGTTAATATAATGCCTCCGGTGATAAGATGCAATTAAACCGTGTTACAAATGGCACTCTGCTGTTTTCCCCAAAGATGATAAGTAAGTTGCTCCTTTACGCCGAAAGTGTCCTGGTGTCCCCACGGTCCCATGCCCTTAAACCAACTCTTTAGCTGCTATTGATTTATTGTGTCTGGTAAACAAGCAATGCCACCAAGTAATCCCATATTTGAGGAATCTCATTGTTGATCGTAATGCTTCTGGTAACATGAAGCATTCTTTGGCGCTTTTAAAATTTCTACCGTCCTTGCGTGATTGCCATGAACATAATTAAGATGCTTCTTTTCATTTTGTATATGTTTCAGATATTCTTATTGACTAGCAACCTGTTTACTTTCTATCATTTTGTGCAGATAGGGATATCCATTTCACCTTGTTGCTATTGTGACCTTTTGGTGAACTACACAAAACACTTTTTTTGGAATGAGTGTCTTGTGCAGTTCAACTAAAATGTCACGTGGGCAACATCTCTCAATTTTGGTGGAACTGCACAAAATGGTGATTGGAGTTTCCAAAATCTCCGTCAAGTTCTTCTGGTAATCTCGTGCAACATTTTATTAGCCTTTGCAAGATGGAGCCGTCACTATCACCACAATGGCACTTTATTTTAGTGGAACTGCACAAAAGGATAAGAAAATTATAGTTGCACCTTACATGAGCCGGACAGCCAACCTTAATGTTCCTCAATTTTAGTGCAACTACTAAAGAAGAACGTGCCAGCTCACAAGAGCAAGTACTTCTTGCTAGCTGAATGATGCAATCTTTGCTTCATTTAATTGAACTGCAGAAAAAGGCGCATGAATTGAATCATGGAACTCTAGGTAGACCTCATCCAAGTAGAGCTGGAGGTTGAGTTCAAGGAGGCCGCTATTAAAGTGAAATCATGCTCTCCTGTCTCCTTGTTTGTGTTGTGCAAACATGTTGTGCAAACAGGAATACTCAACTACAGATGTTGTGACGGTCGAGAGCATTCGCCAAGTTCTTCGATTGTATGACATGGCTAGCCAAGATGGATTTAATCCCGATATTAACTTTATCAAAAGGCTCTAATGGGTTGGTTCTGAATCTTGCAAGCTGGGAATCAGTGAGATGTGTAGGCATCTTTGTTGTACTTATTATTTGAATCTTATTTGTTGGTTCTAAATCTTGCTAGCTGGGAATCAATGAGATGTGTAGGCATCTTTGTTGTACTTATTATTTGGATCTTATTTGTTGGTTCTGAATCTTGCAAGCTGGGAATCAATGAGATGTGTAGGCATCTTTGTTGTACCTATTATTTGGATCTTATTTGTTGGTTCTGAATCTTGCAAGCTGGGAAACACGGCATGATGATGCAGAGGACATCAACCATAACAAACAATTCAAACTTGGTAGTATTATCTTTGTGAAAGTGTGACAAATGTGCCGATCATTAGCGCCCCGAGAATAATAATTCTAATTGTTGTGCATGTTGATCCTGTGGCACCGATAGAACGAAATAATGCATTGCTTGTTTTAAGTATAAATTTCTATTAAAGCTAATTAAATTTAAGTAAAGTGACCACTAACTCCTGTTATTACAGTACCAATGTCTGAGACCCGCCGTGAACCGACGTGTGGCGGACTAGGTTTCTTAATGGAGGCGTTTGAATGCGCCGAGGGTGCATCTTCTGCCGGGCGTGCAGCGGACGAGGAGGGGTAGTAACTATTGTCGTCAGACACACTCACCATCGTTGAATCCAGTTCCCCAAGAGCTGAAAATGAACTGCCGCCGCCTACACACTCGCTCACTCGAAGAGACTCCAATGGCGATCCGAGGGTGACCTCGCTGGATATGGACTTCAGCAAGGAGTTCCCCTTTGAGTTCGCTGCTCAGTCCTATGGCTGCACCAAGTTGAATGTGATGTACACCAACGATACAGACTCGGTGAAGCTACGCCTCACCTCAGTCCCTATGGCTGTACCAGGTTCGGAGCATTCGCCGCTTCATCGGCTACCGATCGCACCTTCGCCACGGTGGAGAGAAGGAAGAACGCGACGATTCGCCATCCGGTGCAACAAGCTTGTCGACATCCGAAGCAATACAAGATCATCAAGAACAGCAGGAGAAGGACTCGTGGTTGACCTCGCCGAGACCATCATCGACCCTCGACACGCCAACGTGAAAGAAGACGACCAACACGTGGGAGGTACCTCTCAATCTAGCCTACATAACCTACGCGCCAAGGACGACACGCATGCTACGACATGTACAGGCACATCTTGGACATGAGGGCGGTTCCGCTTCCGTAATCGATGAGTACACGGACAGCCGCAGCATCATGATCAAGCGTGCAGGAAGGTCTAGATGTTGTACTTTATCTGCTTATAAGCACCTTTATCATCCGAGTGTTTCATGCATTAGCCTATGTGTCGTAATTATCTGTTTTGTCCGAAATATTTCTTTTAAGAACCCATTAACCTGATTGCTTTTTTTAGTGGCTATTTGCTTATGTATGTAAACTAGTTCACTTGTCCGTAAAAAAAACTAGTTCACTCGGCTGTCGTGCTTTCAATCTCCTTCCTCCCAACATATTCCTCTCCTCAGGTGGACCCAGCAAGTCTCTGAATTTTCTCCCACTTTCTTTTTTGATGTAAACTCAGTTTTCTCCCAAGATTTTCCCTAGAACCAACTCAACTGTCCCACGTCTAGCCTAAAAAACAATAATACCCCACGTACTATTAACTCATCAAATTAAAATGATATTTTATTTGGTAAGTTGAAAGTTCTTACAAAATAATACTCCAATAATAAGTGTTTATATATAACTTGCCCAGTTAACTCCTAGTGATTCGTACATAAGCTTGCAAAGATTTTACTGACGTGCAATCATGTGTTTATATTATTATAACATTTCTCCGTCTAGCCCAACATGATATTTTCACCCAGCCCAGCAAGTCCGCGGATTTCGAGAAAAATGCAAATGGGATTTAAACAGGCTGCATAGATGCTACATCATTGTTTCACCCAGCCCACCAAATGGACTAAAAAACAAATGGATCTGGCCGACATGTGGGCCAAGAGGGTCGAAGTTTAAGAATGCGTTGGATTTACATCCAACGGCCGACATTCTTCTTCAATCTCTCATCTTCTTCCCCAGCCAAGGGAACTGGGCTTCCAAATTTCTTTTCAAGGCCCAGCGGCGTTGTTTTGCGCTCCTTAGCAAAACGCTACCCCGCCGATGGCCAGGCCATCCCTCCACTCCGCACCTCCTGTTTTTCTCTGCCGAGTGTAGGCCCACCCCACACCCGAACTAGTCAAGTTTCCCACTCCTCTCCATCTGCGACTCCACTGCCGCGTCTTCCTCATCTCCGGGTCGTTCCAGTCTGGGGCCTCGCCGTCGTCCACCGCCTCGGTGCGCTCGACACGGCGTGGTCAACATATGAGAGTCATCGGAAGAGGACTATACGTGGAGAGCCTGACGGCTAGGACCCACAAGTCCATGGTCACACGCAAGGAAAGTTCCTCCTTATTACGCACTGTACGTGGGAAGGGCTTCTGTATTTCGCGAAAAAAACGTTCCTCCCGCTGACAGGTCGGACCCACCAGCAATATCTTTGAACGCAAGGAAGTGCCTCCTTATTACACACCAAAAAGGAATACCCCCTGCTAGCTGGGACCCACCATAGTGGGTGGCTGACTTGTGGGCCTACTAAGTTGACGAGGACGGAGGGCTTTGTCAACTTAGTCAATATGAACGATTCTAGCTCCAAAGGACTGCATAATGTCCATCCAACGGCCATAGTGCTTCTTCAACCTCTGGTCTTCTTGCTCCAAATGGACAAAGCAGCCGGTCGTGTGCTGCGTGCTCGCCTCTCGTGGCCGGTCAGTGATGCCGCGGAGGCCTCACCGCCTCTACCACGCCCACCGCTGGGCCAGGTATCCCTCTACTCACCCACACCTCGTTATTCTAGGGCGACGGCAGCCTTACGCCAGCTCGAACCAAGTGAACCTCAGATTCTCTCTCCGCGTGGGCATCCATCGCCGCGTCTTCCCGGCTCCGCTGCCGTCCCTTCCTAGGCCTCGCTGTCGCCCACCGCCTTTGGTGCTCTCGATGCAGCATGGTCAATGTGGTCAACGACCGACTTCCATCGGAAGAGTATCAGACGTGGAGAGGCCGATACCGGGTCCACGGCCACAGCCCAGTTTTTTTGTGATTTGCCAAGTAAGTCGCTTTGTCAGGCATGTTGGGTTGCAAATCTTTCAAGACGAGGAGAGCTTCATTCGGCTGGCCAAGAAAATGGCCTATCAGTAATGAGAAATGGGTTGTACATTTTTAAAACACATCAAACCAGCAATTAGTTTCAAATATCTTTTTTTCATTTCGAGATTTTGAATTACATTAATTTTTATGCATGGAGAATTTGTTGGATTTTATATTGATATATATTTATTTTTAAAATCAGTTTGAATGTGAGTTGAAATTTTGGGATTAAAAACAGTTCGGACCGCACCGAATTATGCAAAATTTAGTATAATTTTTTAACCGTGGCCACAATATGGGCTGTAATGCTAACAAAAAGAATATGGGCTCCAAAAAAACCTTAAGAATTAGCAAATGGGCTATAAATTATTAGAAATAATGGCAGATGGGTTGTATGCTGTTTTCCATAGATTTGAGGCTTTCCTAAAAAAGGTTGACGACAAGCAAAGGATCGTTGGATGTCCATCCAACGGCCGTCGTCTTCTTCAATCTGTGCTCTCCTCCTCCACGCTCAAACAAGCGCCAAGGGACTGCATGATCCTCCTCCTGGGGCCGGGTCAGGCTTGCCAGCAGCCTCACCGCCCCAATCAGATTCCCATCGCTGGCCTAGCCATCCCTCTACTCACCCACACATGCCGTTATTCTCCGTGACGGCAGACGAACCAAGAAACCCTCATACGGTCGTACTCCCCTCCGCGTGGGAAACAACCTGTCGAGTCTTCCCTGCCTCCGTGTTGTTCCTTCCTAGGCTTCGCTGCCGTCCACCGCCTCGGTGCTCTCGGCAGCTCGGTCAACGTGGTCAACGAATCGACATGCATCTAAAGTGGATCAGACGTGGAGAGGCCGACAGCTGGGTCCACGGCCACACGCAAGGAAATGCCTCCTTATTACGCCGCAAAATAATGATTCCTCCACCGACATCGGGGACCCACCGAAGGGCCTCTCAGATTTCGCGAAAAACGTTATCACCGCCGATTCGGACCCACTGACTATATCTTCAGCAAGGAAGTGCCTCCTTATTACGCACACAAAAATGAATACTCCCCTATTAGCTGGGACCCAGTATAGTGGCAGGCTGACTTGTGGGCCTACTAAGTTGACGGGGACGGAGGGCTTTGTCAACTTAGTCAATATGCACGATTCTAGCTCCAGTGGTCGTACGATGTCCATTCAACGGCCGTAGTGCTTCTTCAACCTCTGGTCTTCTTGCTCCAGCTGCCCAAACCAGCGCCGGTCGTGCCTCGTGCTCCTGCTTCCCGTGGTCGGCTATGATGCGGCGGAGGCCTCACCGCCCCCTACTACTCCCACCGCTGGCCAGGCCATCCCTCTACTCACCCACACCCCCTGTTATTCTGCGATGATGGCAGCCTCACACTGCAGCGAACGGTGAACCCTCATACTCCTCTACGCGTGCGGCATCCATCGCCGCGTCTTCCCCGGCTCGCGTCATCCCCTTCCTAGGCTCGCCGTCATCCACCGCCTGGTGCTCTCGGCGTGGCGTGGTCAACATGGTCAAGGAATTGCTTCCATCGGACGTGGATCAGACGTGGAGAGGTCGACAGTACCGGGTCCACGGCCGCAGCAAGGAAGTGCCTCCTTATTACGCGCAAAATAGTTATTCCTCCACCTGACAGCAGGGACCCAATGGACGGGCCACCGTATTTCACGAAAAAAAACGTTTCCCCTGACTGCTGGGACCCACCAGTTACATCTTCGCACGTAAGGAAGTGCGTCCGGGCAAAAAAAATGATTCGCCCCCTGACTGCTGGGACCCACCAGCTACATCTTCGCAGGCAAGGAAGTGCCCGATACCGGGACCCACCTGGTCGAAGCGCACGAAGCGTTGTCATTCTGGTCGTGAACGGTACGCACATACCGGTCGCTGTAGAGGCGCACATGTGTCGTAGTAGAGGCGCCAAGACGTAGCATGTACACGCACGCATGCAGCGAGGGTGCAAGAAAGAAAATACGCCACGCACATACATACGGGCAAGGTATTGAACGCCATCACAAGACACGCACGCCAGGGGCTCGTGTACATGGCTGGGTCAGAATGGAGAAACAGCGTCGTCATCGTGTTCATGGGGAGGCAACGGATTGCGTCATGTTCATCGGGAGGCAACGGAATGCGTCGTGTTCATGGGGAGGCAACGGACTGCGTCATGTTCATCGGGAGGCAACGGAATGCGTAGTGTTCATCGGGAGGCAACGGAACGCGTGGGAGCCAACCGGCTTGGACGGAACAGGCGATCGAAACGAGGCCTGGCGTACCGCACAACGTAGGAAACGGACCTCCTACGTTCGGAACAGGGTCCTGTTGACCGGGAGGGGTGTGGTGTACCGCAAAACGGAGGAAATGGACCTCCTACAGTCGAAACGGGGGTCCTGTTGATCGGGAGGGGTGGCGACAAAGAAAAGCATTTAAACGGACCTCCTACGGTCAAACAGGGGTCCCATTGATCGGGAGGTGTGGCATACCGCAAAATGCATTTAAACAGACTTGTGTTGGAGCGCCACGGTCAAACGGGGTCCTGTTCATTAGGAGGTGTGGCGTGCATCAAGAAAACGGGACTCCACGAGATACTATTCATCTCCACCGTCGACCTCCTCCAGCCTCCACGGGCTATCGCCGACCTCCTCCAGCCTCCACGGCTCTGTTCATCCAGCCTCCACCGCGCTTACTCCACCGGCCATCGCTCAACCACCCTCCACGGGCACCCCCCACCGCTCATCGCTCATCCAGCCCTCCACACCACGGGTCCCTGCTCAACCACCCCTCCACGGCCACCCCTCCACCGCTTCATCGCTCATCCAGCCCTCCACCACACCACGGGTCCTGTTCATCCAGAGGCAACGCCACCGCCATCGCTCATCCAACCCCCGCAACGCCAATCGCTCATCCCAAAGGCAAGATCGATCGGCTTGATTAGCAGCAGATGGCGAAGAATCGCCGATCGGGTTCACTTAACAGCCATCGATCGATCGCCGGGTTCAAGAACGCTTAGACTCCAGCAGTAATTGCTCGGGTTCAGTTAGAGCCCAACGCCGCTTCGGGTTCGCTTAACTAACGCCGCACACACGCCAGACGCGTGTACAAGAGAACGCAGCATCGCTTCGCCCCGACCTCCCACCGTAACCGGAACTCCTCAAATTTTCCTCCCCTCGCTTCTACCACCGCTTTTTCCGTCATGGACAGCCCAAAGAATGTCATGTAGCTGCGTCTCCGCCCGCCCAGACGAAAAATCCCATTTTCTTTCATGATTTTTTGTCATGGAAGTAGGAGCCCACCACATCTATGATGATACCGGGTTTTGTCACAATTATCGTCATAGAAGTGTCATATGTATGACAGAAAAATTTCTCGTTCGGCCCAAAATGTTACGGATGTGTCTTTTTTTTGTAGTGAATGCATTCAAGACAGCGAGTTGTACATGAAACGTCCAAACGACGTCACGCTGCGCTGCATCTCCAGCGATCAAGGAAGGGAATTGCTGATTGACATACACGGAGGGGACTGTGGGCATCACTCGTCGGCATGGACTCTCGTCGGCAAGGTGTTCCGCAGTGGATTCTATTGGCCTACAGCGCTCAACGACGCAGCCGAGCTGGTGAAGTCCTGCGAAGCTTGCCAATTTCACGCCAGGCAATTCCATCAGCCTGCTCAGGGCCTCCAAACCATCCGCTCACATGGTCATTCGCAGTCTGGGGGCTGGACGTCCTAGGCCCGTTCCCCCGGGCGCCAGGGGGCTACCGCTATCTCTACGGCGCCATCGACAAGTTCACCAAGTGGGCGGAAGTGGAAACCGTCCGCACCATTCCAGCAAGCTCTGCTATCAAGTTCATCAAGGGCCTCGTGAGCCGCTTCGGGGTCCCCAACCGCATCATCATAGATAAAGGTTCGCAGTCTACTAGCAACCTCTTCAAACCCTACTGTGCTAACCTTGGAACGCAGATTTGCTACGCTTCGGTGGCCCACCCCACGAGCAATGGTCAGGCTAAGCACGCCAACGTGGAGGTCCTGAGGGGCCTCAATACCAGGACCTTCAAGAAGAAGCTGGAGGCCTGTGGCAGGGGCTAGCACGACGAGCTCCAGTCCGTGCTATGGTCCATCCGTACCACAGCTACCAAGCCAACGGGCGAGACTCCGTTCTTCCTTGTCTACGGAGCCGAAGCAGTCCTCCCTCACGAGGTCAAGAATCGCTCCGCGGGGGTCCTAGCGTTCGACGAAATGCAGCAGGACGCCATGCGGGGGATGGATCTCGTGCTGGGGGAGGAACGCCGATGCGAAGCCGCATTGAGGGCGGCAAGGTACCAACAAGCACTGCGACGGTACCACTGCCGCAACATCCGCTCCAGGACGCTCTAGGAGGGCCACCTCGTCCTGAGGTGGGTCCTCTCCAGAGAAGGGCTGCACAAGCTTTCGCCCATGTGGGAGGGCCTGTTCAAGGTCGTCCATGTCTCCATGCTGGGTGCAGGGCGCCTGGAGACGCAGGACGGGATACCCATCCAGAACACCTGGAACATCTAGCACCTCCGGAAGTTCTATCCATGAAGCAAGGCCCAGAGCCTGAGAAGCAAGGCCCAGAGCCTGAGAAGCAAGGCCCAGAGCCTGAGAAGCAAGGCCCAGAGCCTGAGAAGCAAGGCCCAGAGCCTGAGAAGAAAGGCCCAGAGCCTGTGAAGAAGGCCCGGTGCCTGTGAAGAATCGCCGCCCGTGACACTCTCACGTAATAATGAGTGGGGCTGTACACGCCCCGGAGTCTCAGGAGCGCCGGCCTCAGGCCTTGGGGCTCCCTCCCACGCCTAATGGACAACATTTAGCTTCGCACTGGTGAGAAGACTTGAAGACTAGATTAGATGTCGGACGCGGCTTTTCATTTGCTTTCCGTAGTTGGCTCACTTTTCCTTAAACGAAGTTGCTCTTGGTGTTCGTTGCTGATTTGGTTCCCTAGCCTTTTACCGCATTTTCCGGCTCTGGTTTGCTCATGTTCTCTCTCTCGCATACCTCGCGAGGGAGCTAGGCAGGTGCCCTCGCGAGCATTTTTCTTCTCTGGTTTGCTCATGTTCTCTCTCTCGCATACCTCGCGAGGGGGCTAGGCAGGTGCCCTCGCGAGCATTTTTCTTCTCTCTGCCTTCTCGCGAGCCACCCTCATTCGAGCCTAGAAGTTGGCACATCTCTCCTAATCCGTGCCCCTCGGGTACCGCGATACAAAGTGCCAAGTCAAGGCTTGGGTGGATGGCAAATCCTCTAGCGCACCCCCTAATGAATTTTTTGCAGTTTCCGAGCAAACACAGACACCTCGCGAGGGAAAGGGCGTCCCAAACGCGCCAGGTTAAGTTATCTCTACGCAAAGTAACAACACGGCATGGGAATAACACGCACAGTGCATTTAACCAAAGAACCACAATTCGATACACGCCCCTCTGGGCCCATACTGGTTTCGTTTTCTGATGCAGGAAAGAAGGAAAAAGCTAAACAAAGCAGCATTGCAGCAATCCGCGGAGGCAGGCCGTTGGCGACGCCCCAAGCCTAGCCAGACCCCTCCTCGCGCTTCACGGAGGCGTGGCGACGAGATGACCCGCTACCTCCTTTGAAGCGGGCGCGATGGCGCGGCGGCTGGTCGTAGCCACCACTGCTGGAGCTGTCACCGGAGGAAGAGCCACCGTAGCTGGAAGAGATGCGGTCACCTCCGAGGGCAGGCTCGCCCACATCCTCGTTGCGACCGTCACCAAGGCCGAGCACCGCCTCACCGTCGTTCGTCTCGGGGCAGCACACGGCGCGGCGACCATTTTCCCCAAACACCCTCACATAAAGGGTCGATCCACCATCGTACCTGAAGTGGAGGGTGCACCGCCTGCCCAGGCCGCACGCGCGGGCGAATGTCTACTAGCCGCGGGCCAGGGCTATGTTGCCCGCGGCGAAAGTCTCGACCGCAACCCAAGAGGCCTTGCTACAACAGCCATCCGCCTGCAGCCAAAGTCCGCCCGGACCAGAGGCCGGCAGTTCGCCGGCGAGGAAGAGCGGAAGTTGGAGCCAGTTGCTGGCCGGGTTCTCCGACCAGACGACGAACTCCGGCGACACCTCCGCCAAATGGAAGCGCGGGCGGGGAGGCCGCGCCACCATCGCACGCCTCCCCTCATCGGCTGGACCACCATGGATGAGATGATCCCCTCCGCGTGCCACGGCGCCACCTCGACGGCGGGCCACGGCGGGGGTCGCGGCGTGCTTGCGTGGACGGCCAAGGCCGCGCTTGGGCGCCGGGGAACCAGGGCCCTCGCGAGGGACCTTTCCCTTCTCGGCGGCAGACAACTTCCTTCATGGCGCCATCGGTGGCACGTCAATGGAGCAGAGAAGCAAGCAAGCGATGAAGAGATGGGCAACGGGGGCTCCGCTCCCCTCCCCATTTATAGCAAGAGAAGGCCAACCGGTGTCTCCCACGATCGCAGGTAATGATGGTTTTCCTTGCATTTTGCAGGTACTTGTCAAGTCATGCAGTTGCCGAGGCAGCGTGGGGAAGCGGAGACGCCCACGTCCAATCAACCGCCATGCGTCAACCGAGGCCGCAGGCTTTTGGGGCCCACGGTGCTCCGAACTTGACCCTTGGCTTCGCCGCGAAGCCAAGCCCGAGCGCACCTTGGGCCCTGGGGCTACTGTCGGCGTTACGGGAACGGGGTCCCCAGACTTGCTCGTCATGCCCACTGCATGGCTAAGCAGCAGGCGGTACGGCCCATCTTCATCAACAAGGCACCCAAGACCCTCGCGAGGGTCCAAGCCTCGCGAGGCGGACGACACAAGACCTCCTCTGGAGTAGCCTAGCCAGCCAGGCTCACGAGGAGCAGAGATATCAAGGCGGGGCAAACCTCACGAGGCTCTAGTGACGTGAGCCGTGACGAACGGCACCAGGCGGGCGCCAGTGCATACAGCGTCCTTATTTCCTCTTTGGTACTAAGGAGGCCAGCACAGGCGAGGAGTACCGAGGCATCAGGCAAAGGTTGCCATATTGGTTCAACGAGACCAAGACCAGGAGGACGGCAAGACGGAGGTCATCGTGGAGCCCAAGACGGCGTCGCACCAGAGCTTTTCGCAGGCGAAGATCGCTTTTGTCAGGATAGCTTGTACTAGCTGTCCCCCTTCAAATTTACCCGCCGTTGTTGGCTCCCTTCCCGCTCGATATTTAGGAAGAGGACCAGGGCCTCTATAAGTAGAGCTAGCCACCACAGTAGGAGGCAACTGATCTCGAACTGGTTTAGGTCATCCTCAACCACACAAGCACAAGAACACCTCAACCTCAGGAGGCTGTTCTTCCCTTGTACTGTTCATCATCAACCCAAGAGGCAATCCACCACCACCACACCGGAGTAGGGTATTACACCACAACGGTGGCCCGAACCAGTATAAACCTCGTGTCTTTCTATGTTGCGAGTTCGTCGAGTTCGTCCGCGAGATCTTAGCGAGCAAGGGCGTAGATCGGTAGGAGGGAAAGACTTCATGCGCATGCTAGTGTTCGAACCTTAAGGGTTTGCCGGAACCCCACATCCGACAGACGTTGCAGGGACGGACCCGAGTACAGGTGCCGTGCCAGAGTGTGTAGCTCCCGTGGTAGATGATACCAAGGTGTGATAACCATAGATGGATTATGCATGGAAAGTGGACGGGATTAGGTAAACGCAAGAACGATGCATGCCACTAGGCTGGACCCGAGCGGCTTGGGATGGTGCAGCCCAAGGGGAGCCCCCAGCAGAGTAAGCTAAAGACTTAAAAGGATATATGCCACATGGACAGACCCACGCAACCTGGGAATGATGCAGCCCGAGGGGCGCTTCCAGCTAAATAAACTTGGAAAATGTCACCTGGTTCTATTGTTGAAGGAATGTTGGGGCAGCTGAAGATGCGTGGTGAAGGGGTTGCTCCTCACGAGCCACCGGGACCCTGAGCCTCGGGAGGCTCTAGGAGTCCAGGCAGTTCCTTGAGGACCGCCTCCATCTCCGTCAGGACTGCGTGATACCTGGCCTCCTGAGCTGCTAGGATGCTCCGCAGGTTGCGCTGGAAGGCGGACGCCACGCTCTGTAGGCTAAGTGGCATGAGAACGTAGTTGTGAGGTGGGCCCTCGCAACGTCCCACGCGCGAAGGCCAAAAAAGCTCCTAGGATGCGGCCATGTTGAGCCCTGGGATGTCAATGCAGACGCGCAGCCCGCCATCCTCGCCTGGATGGGGTGTCGCGCCAGGTGAGCGGCAATCGCCGCGCATGGCTCTTGCATCCTGCAGTTCCTGAGTGGTCTTGGCAATGAACTCCTGAGCGTTGGGCGCTCCTCGCCTAGTGTCCTCCTGAGGGAAATGTTCTGCGAAGCACGCCAACATGTGGTGCCCGAGCGCCTCCCTCGTGATGTTGGCTAGGTATGAGGCCCTCCAGAAGAGAGCCCCCGAGCCCTACCCGAGGAGGGCGCTGGGCACGCCTTCCTATGCGAGTGCCCCAGGCGCGGGCGCCGATCCTGATGTGGCTCCACTTGAGGTGCCGCTCCCCTGAGGCCCTGTGCGGAGTAGCTGCTTCTTCTTCTTGGGGACGACCTCAGGAGGGTACTGTGCTGCATTGTCGTCAAGGTCTTTGATTGATGCTACTTGGAAGGCGCGCTCGAGGGAGCACACCGCATCTCTTTCTTCGCAGGGGACGGGGATGATCCCGCCGCTCCCTGGCATCTTGACGACATTGTAGCCGTGGTGTGTCACGGCCATGAACTTGGCCAGGGCCGGATACCCGAGGATGGCGTTGTACGGCAGACGGATGTGGGCGTCATCGAAGTCGATGAGCTCGGTGCGGTAGTTGCCGCGCTGTCCGAAGGTGACAGGGAGGCGGACCTGCCCTATCGGGGTGGTGGAGCCGTCGGACACTCCTGAGAAAGGCTTGGTAGGCTGAAGCTGATCGTATGGCACTTGAAGGCTGTCGAACATCTCGACGGACAGGACGTTAAGCCCTGCGCCGCCGTCGATGATGGTCTTGGTGACTTGCACGTTGCTGATGACGGGTGAGCAGAGCATCGGGAGGGCGCCAGCGGTGGCCGCGCACTTGAGTTGGTCTGCTGAGCTGAAAGTGATTGCGCACTTGAACCACCTGAGCGGGCGCGTGGCCTCGAGCTTGGGGAGGATTGTGTTCACCTCGCGAGCAAACTGCTTTAAGATGAGCTGAGAGGCTGGGGCCTGAGCTCCACCCAAGATGCAAGTGATAGCACGCGGCTCTTGGAAGCCCCCATCCCCTCGTCCGGATGGTGGTCGTCGTTCCTTCTTGGCGGTGGCGGCAGCGGAGGAAGGCCAGCATTGCCCTGGGGGCGGTCCTCGCGAGGCTGATCCCCATGCGCCCTCACGAGGCTGGTCCTGCCAGCGATCTTCGCGAGGCCGGTCGCGCCACTCCTGGCATGGGCCATGATCGTCCCAGCGTCCTCCGCCACGTCCTCCTCCTTGGCCGTAGCCTCGGTCGTTGCGCTCGGGGCATCGTCCGAGGCATCCGTCTCGAATGGCCCTGAGCTCTTAACAGTCATTAGTGTTGTGGCTATGGACGTTGTCGAAGGCATAGAACGGGCGGCTGCTCTTGTAAGACTCGGGAATGTCCCGGTCACGCTTTGTCTCAGGCTCCACTGCAAGCACGGCCACCCCCTTGTGCTTCACGTCCTTGGCCTTGGCCTGCTTCTCCTCGGGGTCAGCAGCTGGGAGCTCGAGGAGGGAAAGGCGCCCTTCCTCAGCTCTTGCGCACTTGGTCGCCAGGTTGAATAGCTCCAAGGTCGTGCATAGATCCTCGTGGATGGCGAGCTCCTCCTTCATCTTGACGTTGCGGACGCCATCAGAAAACACGGAGATGATGGCCTCATCCGTCACCTTGGGGATCTTGAGGCGAACGTTGTTGAAGCGCTGGATGTACTTTTGCAGGGTCTCTCCTGGCTGCTGCTTGATGCAGCGCAGGTCACCTGCGGTCGGAGGGCGGTCGCGAGTGCCTTGTAAGTTGGTGACGAAGCGGTCGCGCATCTCGTTCCATGAGGAGATGGAGCCTGGGGGAAGGTTCAGGAGCCACGAGCAAGCGCCATCCTTGAGAGCCATGGGGAACCAGTTCGCCATGACTTTTTCGTCGCCGTTGGCCGCCTCAATGCTCAGCTCGTAGAGCTGCAGGAACTCCGCGGGGTCGAGGGTGTCGTTGTAGTAAGGAGGCAGATCTGGCTTGAACTTGCCCGGCCATGCGACGCTACGCAGCTCAGGAGTGAGGGCGCGGCAGCCTGCGGTGGCCATGATGCAGAGCCTGCCCTTGATGCCCGCGCACCACCGCCGCAGGCGGCACACGGTCTTGTCGCAGTGGTGCTGGGAGCGCGGGAACATTCCCTTGTGGCCGGGGAACTTCTTGGCAGCTTCCTTCTTCTCACGCGGGCGCCCGGCGCGGTGGGTCACGCCGAGGGGCCGCACGCCTTGGCGCCAGGACGCCCCGTCTTGGTGCAGAGGTGGTGGAGGCGCTCTGTGAGCCACGTTGCCCGCAGCCGGCGGAGGGTGAGGCAACGAGAGGGATGGCGCAGGGGAGCCCCCTACGACGCTGATGAGCTCGGCAATGCGGTCCAACCAATCCTCGTAGAGGTCGTCGACGGGGCGGTAGCGCAAGAGCTCGCGTGCCATGAGGAGCGCGGCCTGCACGTCCGTGGGAGCACGACAAGCATGAGACGACGAGCCGGCCGGGGTCAGTGACGGAGTGGTGGTGTGGCCGTCGGATACGTCTCCGTCGTATCTATAATTTTTTACTGTTCCATGCCAATATTCTACAACTTCCATATACTTTTTGGCAACTTTTTTATACTATTTTTGGGACTAACATATTGATCCGGTGCCCAGTGCCAGTTCATGTCTGTTGCATGTTTTTGGTTTCGCAGAATATCCATATCAAACGGAGTCCAAACGGGATAAAAAAGACGGAGATTTTTTTCAGAATATTTGGAGAATCTAGAAGAAAAATCAACGCGAACCACTGTCCGAGGTGGGCACGAGGTAGGCCCCCCACCCCTAGGGCGCGCCCCTGACCCTTGTGACCCACCTGTAAGGCGGTTTACGCCCTTCTTCGGCCACAAGAAAGCTAATTTTTGGAAAAAAAATCATGGCGAAGGTTTCAGTCCAATCGGAGTTACGGATCTCCGGATATAAAAGAAACGGTGAAAGGGCGTGAGCAGTAATGTAACGCAGAAATAGAGAGAGACAGAGAGACAGATCCAATCTCGGAGGGGCTCTCGCCCCTCCCACGCCATGGAGGCCATGGACCAGAGGGGAAACCCTTCGCCCATCTAGGGAGAAGGTCAACTAAGAAGAAGAAGGAGGGGGGCTCTCTCCCCCTCGCTTTCGGTGGCGCCGGAGTGCCACCGGGGGCAATCATCATCACCGCGATCTACACCAACACCTCCGCCATCTTCACCAACATCTCCATCACCTTCCCCCCCTCTATCTACAGTGGTCCACTCTCCCGCAACCCGCTGTACCTTCTACTTGAACATGGTGCTTTATGCTTCATATTATTATCCAATGATGTGTTGCCATCCTATGATGTCTGAGTAGATTTTCGTTGTCCTATCGGTGGTTGATGAATTGCTATGATTGATTTAAATTGCTTGTGGTTATGTTGCTGTCCTTTGGTGCCCATCATATGAGCGCGCGCGTGGATCACACCTTAGGGTTAGTTGTATGTTGATAGGACTATGTATTGGAGGGCAAGGGTGACAGAAGCTTCAGCCTAGCATAGAAATTCATGCATACGGGATTGTAGGGGGACCAATATATCTTAATGCTATGGTTGGGTTTTACCTTAATGAACGTTAGTAGTTGCGGACGGTTGCTAATAGTTCCAATCATAAGTGCATAGAATTCCAAGTAAGGGATGACATGCTAGCAGTGGCCTCTCCCACATGAAACTTGCTATCGGTCTAGTAAAGTAGTCAATTGCTTAAGGGACAATTTCGCCACATCTACCATCACTTTTCCACACTCGCTATATTTAATTTAGTTGTGTCTTTATCTAAGCAGCCCTAGTTTTATTTTTGTGCTCTTTACTTTTCTTGCAAGCCTATCCGAAAACTCCTACAAAGTACTTCTAGTTTTATACGTGTTCTAGGTAAAGCGAACGTCAAGCGCGCGTAGAGTTGTATCGGTGGTCGATAGAACTTGAGGGAATATTTGTTCTAACTTTAGCTCCTCGTTGGGTTCGACACTCTTACTTATCGAAAACTGTTGCGATCCCCTATACTTGTGGGTTATCAAGACCTTTTTCTGGCGTCGTTGCCGTGGAGCAATAGCGTGGGGTGAATATTCTCGTGTGTGCTTGTTTGCTTTATCACTAAGTAATTTTTATTTGCTGTTCTTAGTTGTTTTCTATCTTTAGTTATGGGTAGGAAATGCAAAATACCAAAAAAATTAGTTGTACCTACT
The DNA here is from genome assembly GCA_021605145.1 of Aegilops bicornis. Taxonomy (NCBI): domain Eukaryota; kingdom Viridiplantae; phylum Streptophyta; class Magnoliopsida; order Poales; family Poaceae; genus Aegilops; species Aegilops bicornis. Next base: position 348,304,884 of record CM038670.1, read on the forward strand.
GAACCAATGGTTGAAGAACCACTCAAAATCTATCACACTGCTGAAGCTTATTACTTGGATCATCTTCGATCCCTATGTGCTCGGGCTGAAACCCCAACTAGCTTAGTTGAGGGCAAATCTTTAGATGAGCATGCTTGTTATGTGCGGCACCGTATATCTTAAAAAGGGAAACATTTACTCGATCAAATTCATCGTTTGCAATGGTATGCTTGGAATTTATGTGAAATATATGATTTTACTTGTTGATCTGAAAACCCTAAGAAACACCTTCCCTATCAATGTGAGTTTAGTGATAATGGAATCGTATCTTCGTATGCTAAGGGTGTTATAATTGCTATGATGTTCAACAAATTGAAGAATTTGTTGCTTTTAAGGGTGCTTATGAAATTGATTCTTTGATTGAAAAGTATGATGCTACTCTTTACAAATCTGAAAATTTTGCCATACTTAAATATTACTATGATAATTATGCTTCTAATGCTTATGTTAAACCATATATTGAGGAGTACTCCGCTGTCCAAGAAGAGACTAATATTTTGCAGGAGCCTATGGAAGAAGGAATTGATGAAACTGTGAGCTCATTGGATGAAAAAGATGATGAGGAGAGCGAAGAACAAAAGGAGGAAGAGCGGATTAGCTACCCGTGCCCACCTTCTAATGATAGTAACTCTTCAACTCATACATTGTTTAATTCCCCTTCGTACTTCATCAAGGATGATTGCTATGATGATTGTTATGATCCTGTTGATTCTCTTGAAATATCCCTTTTTGATGATGCTTGCTATGCTTGTGGCCAAGATGCCAATGTGAATTATGCTTATGGAGATGAACTTGCTATAGTTACTTATGTTAAACATGAAATTGTTGCTATTGCACCCACACATGATAGTCCTATTATCTTTTTGAATTCTCCAAACTACACTATATCGGAGAAGTTTGCACTTATTAAGGATTACATTGATGGGTTGCCTTTTACCGTTGCACATGATGATTTTGATAGATATAATATGCATGTGCTTGCTGCTCCTACTTGCAATTATTATGATAGAGGAACTATATCTCCACCTCTCTATGTTTCCAACACAATAAAATTGCAAGAAACTGTTTAACTATGCATTAGCCTTTACTATGTGTGCATGAATTGTTCTTTTATGGCATGCCGATGCATAGGAAGAGAGTTAGACTTCGTCATTACATGATATATGTTGCTTTTTGCTCACTACTAAATTACAAATCAATGCTAATTCAAATTGGCTTTGATATACCTTGGGATCCGGGTGGATCCATTACTTGAGCACCATATGCCTAGCTTAATGGCTTTAAAGAAAGTGCTGCCAGGGAGACAACCCGGAAGTTTTAGAGAGTCATTTATTTCTGTTGAGTGCTTTCATATAGTTTAAAAACAGCAAAAATAAAGAGGGGAACCCAAAACTTTTCAAAAAGGAAAGTGAAAGTGAGAAAGACAAGCATTGTTGAAGTGGGAGAGCTCCTTGAACTTTGTTCATGCTCACGGCAACTTTGTGAATCTTGATTACAGAAAATTTCTAACAAAAATAATTATCCCCTTGTACAATTCCATTGTATTATAAAAATAATGTGCCAAGGTTTGCCTTTAGGATGTTTACAATACTTGTTGGCTTGTACGGTGCAGGACAGAAACTTTGGCTGTAGTGCACGAATTTTAATTTTTTACTGGAACGTCAAATGGTTCTGATTATTTTTGCACTGTCTTGATGTAAAAATTGTTTATTTTTCCTAATTTTGGCAGAATTTTCACGTATCAGAAGTATGGTTAATGTTCAGATTATTACAGACTGTTCTGTTTTAGACAGATTCTGTTTTTGATGCATAGTTTGCTTGTTTTGATGAAACTATCAATTTATATCAATGGATTAAGCCATGAAAAAGCTATATTACAGTAGACACAATGCAAAAACAAAATATGAATTGGTTTGCAACAGTACTTAGAGTAGTGGTTTTCTTTATTATACTAACGGATCTTACCGAAGTTTTTACATTGAAGTTTTGTGTGGATGAAGTGTTCGATAATCGAGAAGGTCTCGATGTGAGAAGAAGGAAGAGAGGCAAGAGCTCAAGCTTGGGGATTCCCAAGGCACCCCAAGTAAAATATTCAAGGAGACTCAAGCGTCTAAGCTTGGGGATGCCCCGGAAGGCATCCCCTCTTTATTCAACAAGTATCGTTATGTTTTCGGATCCGTTTCATTCATGTGATATGTGCAAATCTTGGAGCGTCTTTTGCATTTAGTTTTCACTATTCCTTTTATGCACCATGCTGGTATGAGATAGTCCTTGGTTGATTTATAGAATGCTCTTTGCACTTCACTTATGTCTTTTGAGTATGGCTTTATAGAATGCTTCATGTGCTTCACTTATATCATTTGAAGTTTGGATTGCCTGTTTCTCTTTACATAGACAACCGCCATTTGTAGAATGCTCTTTTGCTTCATTTATACTTGTTAGAGCGTGGGCATATCTTTTGTAGAAAGAATTAAACTCTCTTGCTTCACTTATATCTATTTAGAGAGATGACTGGAACTGGTCATTCACATGGTTAGTCATAAAATCCTACATAAAACTTGTAGATCACTGAATATGATATGTTTGATTCCTTGCAAAAGTTTTGCGATATAAAGGTGGTGATACTAGAGTCATGCTAGTCGAGTAATTGTGAAATTGAGAAATACTTGTGTTGAGGTTTGCAAGTCCCATAGCATGCATGTATGGTGAACCATTATGTAACGAAGTCGGAGCATGAGGTGTTTATTGATTGTCTTCCTTATGAGTGGCGGTCGGGGACGAGCGATGGTCTTTTCCTACCAATCTATCCCCCTAGGAGCATGCACGTAGTACTTTGTTTCGATGACTAATAGATTTTTGCAATAAGTATGTGAGTTCTTTATGACTAATGTTGAGTCCATGGATTATACACACTCTCACCCTTCCATCATTTCTAGCCTCTTCTGATTGCCGTGCATTGCCCTTTCTCACCTCAAGAGTTGGTGCAAACTTCACGGTGCATCCAAACCCGTGATACGATACGCTCTGTCACACATAAACCTCCTTATATCTTCCTCAAAACAGCCACCATACCTACCTATTATGGCATTTCCATAGCCATTCCGAGATATATTGCCATGCAACTTCTATCATCATCATATACATGACTTGAGCATTTATTGTCATATTGCTTTGCATGATCGTAAGATAGCTAGCATGATGTTTTCATGGCTTGTCCGTTTTTTGATGTCATTGCTACGCTAGATCATTGCACATCCCGATACACACGGAGGCATTCATATAGAGTCATATCTTTGTTCTAGATATCGAGTTGTAATATTGAGTTGTAAGTAAATAAAAGTGTGATGAGCATCATTATTAGAGCATTGTCCCAGTGAGGAAAGGATGATGGAGACTATGATTCCCCCACAAGTCGGGATGAGACTCCGGACGAAAAAATAAAAAAAACATAAAAAAATAAAAAAAGAAAGGCCAAAAAAAGAGAAGGCCCAAAAAAAAGAGAAAACAAAAAAAGGAGAGAAAAAGAGAGAAGGGGCAATGTTACTATCCTTTTACCACACTTGTGCTTCAAAGTAGCACCATGTTCTTCATATAGAGAGTCTCTTGAGTTGTCACTTTCATATACTAGTGGGAATTTTCATTATATAACTTGGCTTGTATATTCCAACGATGGGCTTCCTCAAGTGCCCTAGGTCTTCATGAGCAAGCAAGTTGGATGCACACCCACTTAGTTTCAGTTTGAGCTTTCGTACACTTATAGCTCTAGTGCATCCGTTGCATGGCTATCCCTACTCCTCGCATTGACATCAATTGATGGGCATCTCCATAGCCCATTGATTAGCCGCGTTGATGTGAGACTTTCTCCTTTTTTGTCTTCTCCACATAACCCCCATCATCATATTCTATTCCACCTATAGTGCTATGTCCATGGCTCACGCTCATGTATTGCATGAAAGTTGAAAAGGTTTGAGAAACGTCAAAAGTATGAAACAATTGCTTGGCTTGTCATCGGGGTTGTGCATGATGTGAATATTTTGTGTGGTGAAGATGGAGCATATCCAGACTATATGATTTTGTAGGGATGAGCTTTCTTTGGCTATGTTATTTCAATAAGACATAATTGCTTGGTTGGTATGCTTGAAGTATTATTGTCTTTATGTCAAAAGATAGACTATTGCTTTGAATCACTCGTGTCTTAATATTCATGCCATGATTAGACATATGATCAAGATCATGCTAGGTAGCATTCCACATCAAAAATTATCTTTTTTATTATTTACCTACTCGAGGACGAGCAGGAATTAAGTTTGGGCACGATGATACGTCTCCGTCGTATCTATAATTTTTGATTGTTCCATGCCAATATTCTACAACTTCCATATACTTTTTGGCAACTTTTTATACTATTTTTGGGACTAACATAGTGATCCAGAGCCTAGTGCCAGTTCCTATCTATTGCATGTTTTTGGTTTCGCAGAATATCCATATCAAACGGAGTCCAAACGGGATAAAATTGGACGGAGATTTTTTTTGGAATATTTGGAGAATCTGGAAGAAAAATCAACGCAAATCAGTGTCCGAGGTGGGCACGAGGTAGGGGGCCGCCCCTAGGGCGCCCGACCCTTGTGACCCACATGTAGTATGGTTGACGCCTTCTTCAAGAAAGAAAGCTATTTTTTGGAAAAAAATCACGGCGAAGGTTTCAGTCCAATCGAGTTACTGGATCTCCGGATATAAAAGAAACGGTGAAAGGGCAGCAGTAACGTAACGCAAAACAGAGAGAGACAGAGAGACAGATCCAATCTCGGAGGGGCTCTCGCCCCTCCCACGCCATGGAGGCCATGGACCAGAGGGGAAACCCTTCTCCCATCTAGGGAGAAGGTCAACGAAGAAGAAGAAGGAGGGGGGCTCTCTCCCCCTCGCTTCCGGTGGCGCCGGAGTGCCACCGGGGGCCAACATCATCACCGCGATCTACACCAACACCTCCGCCATCTTCACCAACATCTCCATCACCTTCCCCCCTCTATCTACAGCCACCACTCTCCCGCAACCCGCTGTACCCTCTACTTGAACATGGTGCTTTATGCTTCATATTATGATCCAATGATGTGTTGCCATCCTATGATGTCTGAGTAGATTTTCGTTGTCCTATCGATGGTTGATGAATTGCTATGATTGATTTAATTTGCTTGTGGTTATGTTGTTGTCCTTTGGTTCCCATCATATGAGCTGCCATGAGATCACACCTTAGGGTTAGTTGTATGTTGATAGGACTATGTATTGGAGGGCAAGGGTGTGAAGCTTCAGCCTAGCATAGAAATTGATGCATACGGGATTGAAGGGGGATCAATATATCTTAATGCTATGGTCGGGTTTTACCTTAATGAACGTTAGTAGTTGCGGACGCTTGCTAATAGTTCCAATCATAAGTGCATAGAATTCCAAGTAAGGGATGACATGCTAGCAGTGGCCTCTCCCACATGAAACTTGCTATCGGTCTAGCAAAGTAGTCAATTGCTTAAGGGACAATTTCGCCACATCTACCATCACTTTTCCACACTCGCTATATTTACTTTAGTTGTATCTTTATCTAAGCAGCCCTAGTTTTATTTTCGTGCTCTTTACTTTTCTTGCAAGCATATCCGAAAACTCCTACAAAGTACTTCTAGTTTTATACTTGTTCTAGGTAAGGCGAACGTCAAGCGTGCGTAGAGTTGTATCGGTGGTCGATAGAACTTGAGGGAATATTTGTTCTACCTTTAGCTCCTCGTTGGGTTCGACACTCTTACTTATCGAAAACTGTTGCGATCCCCTATACTTGTGGGTTATCACCATCCCGCCGCACCGAGGGGTGAAGCAAGGATGCTTGCTGCTCGTTTCCAGCCGGGCCGGTGGCGGCGTTGGCGGCAGGCAACGGGGAATGACTGGGAGGCCTGCCGACAGGAGCGGTCTGAGCGACGCGGGTGGCCTGGCGCTCAGCGCGGGCTCGACGAGCGTCCTCCATGGATGTGACAAAGTGACGGGATGCAGATCAACGGAAGGAAAGCTTCGGCGCACCCCTACCTGGTGCGCCAAATGTCGGATTTCTAGTTCCTTCAAAACCCTTGAGGTTCAAACACTGGGGTGCGCACGAGGATCTCCCCCTACCTAATCACGCCCTCAGCCTCACCACATTCTCAAGGCCTAGCTCAACGAACCTGCAACACAAGAGACACGAGATTTATACTGGTTCGGGCCACCTTTGTAGTATAATACCCTACTCCAGTGTGGTGTGGTGGATTGCCTCTTGGGCTGAGGATGAATAGTACAAGGGGAAGAACAGCCTCCTGAGGAGAGGTGTTCTTGTGCTTGGTGAACTTGTGCGGGTGAGGATGATCTGAATCCATGAGGATAATCCGTTCTCCCTCCTACTGTGGTGGCTAGCCCTATTTATAGAGACCCTGGTCCTCTCCCTAAATATTGAGCGGGAAGGGAGCCAACAACGGCCAAATTCAAAGGGAGACAACTAGTACAAGTTATCCTGACTAAAAGTGGTCTTCGCCTGCCAAAGGCTCTGGTGGTGATGCCGTCTTGGGCTCCACGGTGACCTCCGTCCTGCCATCCTACTGGTCTTGGTCTCGTTGCACCGATATGGAAACCTTTGCCTAATGCCTCGAGACTCCTCGCCTGCGATTTCCCCTTTATCACCAAAGAGGAAACAAGGACACTGCACGCTGGTGCCCGCCTGGCTCCAGTTGTCATGGCTTGCGTCACAGGAACCTCGTGAGGTGTCCCTTGCCTTGATCTCTCCGCCCCTTGCGAGCCAGCCTGGTGAGGCCGCTCCCGAGGAGGTCTTGTGTCGTCCGCCTCGCGAGGCTTGTCCCCTCGTGATGGTCTTGAGTGTTTGCTGGTGAAGATGGGACATACAGGGCTGCTGGTGGAGCCATGCCATGGGCCGCAGGCAGGCAAGCCTGGGGACCCCGTTCCCAGGACGCCGACACAGCTGCCAACCCAGAGGACAAGAAGGCCAAGACCAAGGATGTGAAGCGCAATGGAGCAGCCGTGCTCGCAGCCGAGCCAGAGATGAAGCGCGGCTGCGACCACCTGGAGTCGTCCAAGGGCAGCTGTCTGTTCTATGCCATCCACAACATACACAGCCACAATACCAACGATTTTCAGGAGCTCAGGGCCATCTGTGATGAGCGCTTCGGTCGACGCCCCGAGCGCAATGACCGAGGCTACGGCCGAGGAGGAGGACGAAGTGGAGGACGCTGGGACGACCGCGGCCCCCGCCAGGAGTGGCGCGACCAGCCTCGTGAGGACCGCTGGCAGGACTAGCCTAGTGATGTCAACTACGCAACCTTCTTCTTGTAGACGTTGTTGGGCCTGCAAGTGCACAGGTTTGTAGGACAGTAGCAAATTTCCCTCAAGTGGATGACCTAAGGTTTATCAATATGTGGGAGGCGTAGGATGAAGATGGTCTCTCTCAAGCAACCCTGCAACCAAATAACAAAGAGTCTCTTGTGTCCCCAACACACCCAATACAATGGTAAATTGTATAGGTGCACTAGTTCGGCGAAGAGATGGTGATACAAGTGCAATATGGATGGTAGATATAGGTCTTTGTAATCTGAAATAATAAAAACAGCAAGGTAACTAATGATAAAAGTGAGCGCAAACAGTATTGCAATGCTAGGAAACAAGGCCTAGGGTTCATACTTTCACTAGTGCAAGTTCTCTCAACAATAATAACATAATTGGATCACATAACTATCCCTCAACATGCAACAAAGAGTCACTCCAAAGTCACTAATAGCGGATAACAAACGAAGAGATTATGGTAGGGTACGAAACCACCTCAAAGTTATTCTTTCCAATCAACCTGTTGGGCTGTTCCTATAAGTGTCACAAACAGCCCTAGAGTTCGTACTAGAATAACACCTTAAGACACAAATCAACCAAAACCCTAATGTCACCTAGATACTCCAATGTCACCTCAAGTATCCATGGGCATGATTATATGATATGCATCACACAATCTCAATTCATCTATTCAAACCAACACATAGAACCTCAAAAAGTGCCCCAAAGTTTCTACCGGAGAATCACGACGAAAACGTGTGCCAACCCCTATGCATAGGTTCATGGGCGGAACTCGCAAGTTGATCACCAAAACATACATCAAGTGAATCACATGATATCCCATTGTCACCACAGATACGCACGGCAAGACATACATCAAGTGTTCTCAAATCTTTAAAGACTCAATCCGATAAGATTACTTCAAGGGGAAAACTCAATCCATTACAAGAGAGTAGAGGGGGAAAAGAAACATAAGATCCAACTATAATAGCAAAGCTCGCGATACATCAAGATCGTGCCAAATCAAGAACACGAGAGAGAGATCAAACACATAGCTCCTGGTACATACCCTCAGCCCCGAGGGTGAACTACTCCCTCCTCGTCATGGAGAGCGCCGGGATGATGAAGATGACCACCGGTGAGGGTTCCCCCCTCCGTGCGGTCTTAACAGGTCCAGATTGGTTTTTGGTGGTTCTGGAGGTTTTGCGGCGGCGGAACTCCCGATCTAATCTCTGTTCTGGAAGTTTTACGATACGTAGGTATATATGGGTACAGGGAGTACATCGGTGGAGCTACGGGGGCCCCACGAGGCAGGGGGGCGCACACTAGGGGGGTGGGCGCGCCCCCACCCTCGTGAGCACCTCCCGTATCTTCTGACGTGGAGTCCAAGTTCATCAGGTGGGTTTCCTTCCAAAAATAACTTCTCCAGTTGATTTCGTTCCGTTTTGACTCCGTCTGATATTTCTTTTCCTTGAAACACAGAAATAGGCATAAAACAACAAATCTGGGCTGGGCCTCCGGTTAATTGGTTAGTCCCAAAAATAATATAAAAGTCGATAATAAAGCCCAATATTGCCTAAAACAGTAGATAATATAGCATGGAGCAATCAAAAATTATAGATACGTTGGAGATGTATCAAGCATCCCCAAGCTTAATTCCTGCTCGTCCTCGAGTAGGTAAATGATAAAAAAGATAATTTTGATGTGGAATGCTAGTTGGCATAATTTCATTGTAATTCTTCTTAATTGTGATATGAATATTCAGATCCGAAAGATTCAAGACAAAAGTTCATATTGACATAAAAATAATAATACTTCAAGCATACTAACTAAGCAATTATGTCTTCTCAAAATAACATGGCCAAAGAAAGTTATCCCTACAAAATCATATAGTCTGGCTATGCTCCATCTTCCCACACAAAGTATTTAAATCATGCACAACCCGATGACAAGCCAAGCAATTGTTTCATACTTTTGACATTCTCAAACTTTTTCAATCTTCACGCAATACATGAGCGTGAGCCATGGACATAGCACTATATGTGGAATAGAATGGTGGTTGTGGAGAAGACAAAAAGGGAGAAGATAGTCTCGCATCAACTAGGCATATCAATGGGCTATGGAGATGCCCATCAATAGATATCAATGTGAGTGAGTAGGGATTGCCATGCAACGGATGCACTAGAGCTATAAGTATATGAAAGCTCAACAAAAGAAACTAAGTGGGTGTGCATCCAACTCGCTTGCTCACGAAGACCTAGGGCATTTTGAGGAAGCCCATCATTGGAATATACAAGCTAAGTTCTATAATGAAAAATGCCCACTAGTATATGAAAGTGACAACATAGGAGACTCTCTATCATGAAGATCATGGTGCTACTTTGAAGCACAAGTGTGGTAAAAGGATAGTAGCATTGTCCCTTATCTCTTTTTCTCTCATTTTTTTATTTTTTTATTTGGGACTTTTCTCTTTTTTTGGCCTCTTTTTTATTTTTTATTTATTTCTCGTCCGGAGTCTCATCCCGACTTGTGGGGGAATCATAGTCTCCATCATCCTTTCCTCACTTGGGACAATGCTCTAATAATGATGATCATCACACTTTTATTTTTCTTACAACTCAACAATTACAAGTCAATACTTAGAACAAAATATGACTCTATATGAATGCCTCCGTGATGTGTACCGGGATATGCAATGAAACATGAGTGACATGTATGAAAGAATTATGAACGGTAGCTTTGCCACAAATACGATGTCAACTACATGATCATGCTAGCAATATGACAATGATGGAGCGTGTCATAATAAACGGAACGGTGGAAAGTTGCATGGCAATATATCTCGGAATGGCTATGGAAATGCCATGATAGGTAGGTATGGTGGCTGTTTTGAGGAAGGTATATGGTGGGTGTATGATACCGGTGAAAAGGTGTGCGGTATTAGAGAGGCTAGCAATGGTGGAAGGATGGGAAAAAGTGCGTATAATCCATGGACTCAACATTAGTCATAAAGAACTCATATACTTATTGCAAAAAATCTACAAGTTATCAAAGCAAAGTATTACGCGCATGCTCCTAGGGGATAGATTGGTAGGAAAAGACCATCGTCGTCCCCGACCGCCACTCATAAGGAAGAAAATCAATAAATAAATCATGCTCCGACTTCATCACATACGGTTCACCATACGTGAATGCTACGGGAATCACAAACTTTAACACAAGTAGTTCTCAAATTCACAACTACTCAACTAGCATGACTCTAATATCACCATCTTCATATCTCAAAACAATTATCAAGCATCAAACTTCTCTTAGTATTCAACATACTCATAAGAATTCTTACAAATCTTGTATGCTTAGCATATTAGGATTATTTAAGCAAATTACCATGCTATTTAAGACTCTCAAAATAATATAAGTGAAGCATGAGAGTTCATATATTTCTCCAAAATAAAACTACCACCATGCTCTAAAAGATATAAGTGAAGTACTAGAGCAAACGACAAACTTCTCCGAAAGATATAAGTGAAGATCAATGAGTAGTCGAATAATTATGCAACTATGTGAAGAATATCCCATTTAAGAATTTCAGATCTTGGTATTTTATTCAAACAGCAAGCAAAGCTAAAGAAAATAACACTTCAAGGACAGCACAAATCATGTGAAGAAGCAAAAACTTAGGTTCAACCGATACTAACCAATAATTGAAGAAGAAAGGTGGGATGCCTACCGGGGCATCCCCAAGCTTAGATGCTTGAGACTTCTTGAAATATTATCTTGGGGTGTCTTGGGCATCCCCAAGCTTGAGCTTTTGTGTCTCCTTAATTCCTCTCATATCACGGTTTCCTAAATCTCAAAAGCTTCATCCACACCAAACTCAACAAGAACTCGTGAGATAAGTTAGTATAAACCAATGCAAAAACCTTATCATACTATACTGTAGCAAATCACTAAAATTATAATTCAACATTGCATACTCAATGCCTCTGCATATTTAGAACTCCCATCATCAAATGGAATCATTAAATAAGCAAAAATATGCAAACAATGCAAATATAACAGCAATCTGCCTAAACAGGACAGTCTGTAAAGAATGCAGCAAAATCCATACTTCCCTAGCTCCAAAAATTATGAAATAAAATTCCCACTGTAGATAATTTATCAGATCTCATTATGCAAAAGGTTTCAACATTTTATCACACTCTGAATGTTCTGTGGAATTTTTGCAACAGCGGTAAACTTTCTGTTTTGAAACAGCAACATGCATACTTGCAAAATAAGCATGGGAAAAGCTATCCTTGACATTTTATTGAAACTAAAGATGCAAAACATTATTCTAAATAACAGCAAGAAAATACTAACAAAAGAAAAGGACGCTCCAAACAAAACACATATCATGTGGTGAATAAAAATATAGCTCCAAGTAAAGTTACCGATGAACGAAGACGAAAGAGGGGATGCCATCTGGGGCATCCCCAAGCTTAGGCTCCTGGTTGTCCTTGAATATTACCTTGGGGTGCCTTGGGCATCCCCAAGCTTAGGCTCTTGCCACTCCTTATTCCATAGTCCATCGAATCTTTACCCAAAACTTGAAAACTTCACAACACAAAACTTAACATAAAACTCGTAAGCTCCGTTAGCGAAAGAAAACAATAAAACCACTTCAAGTTACTGTAATGAACTCATTCTTTATTTATATTGGTGTTAAAACTACTGTATTCCAACTTCTCTATGGTTTATAAACTAATTTACTAGCCATAGGTTCATCAAAATAAGCAAACAACACACGAAAAACAGAATCTGTCAAAAACAGAACAGTCTGTAGTAATCTGTAACTAACACAAACTTCTGGAACTCCAAAAATTCTAAAATAAATTTTTGGACCTGAGGAATTTGTCTAGTAATCATCTGCAAAAAGAATAAACTAAATAGCACTTTCCAGTGAAGAGTTCTAGCTGATCTCATGAGCGCTAAAGTTTCTGTTTTTTACTGCATGATCATAAAGACTTCACCCAAGTCTTCCCAAAGGTTCTACTTGGCACAAACACTAATTCAAACATAAAACCACATCTAAACAGAAGCTAGATGGATTATTTATTCCTAAACAGAACCAAAAAGTAAGAAACTAAAATAAAATTGGGTTGCCTCCCAACAAGCGCTATCATTTAACGCCCCTAGCTAGGCATGATGATTTCAATGATGCTCGCATAAAAGATAGGAATTGAAACATAAAGAGAGCATCATGAAGAATATGACTAACACATTTAAGTCTAACCCACTTCCTATGCATAGGGATTTTGTGAGCAAACAACTTATGGGAACAATAATCTACTAGCATAGGAAGGCAAAACAAGCATAACTTCAAAACTTTAAGCACATAGAGAGGAAACTTGATATTATTGCAATTCCTACAAGCATATGTTCCTCCCTCATAATAATTTTCAGTAGCATCATGAATGAATTCAACAATATAACCAGCACTTAAAACATTCTTTTCATGATCTACAAGCATAGAAATTTTATTACTCTCCACATAAGCAAAATTCTTCTCATGAATAGTAGTGGGAGCAAACTCAACAAAATAACTATCATATGATTGAAAATTAAGATCAAGATGACAAGCTTCATGGTTATCATTATTCTTTATAGCATACGTGTCATAACAATATTCATCATAGATAGGAGGCATGCTTTCATCATAATAAATTTGCTCATCAAAGCTTGGGGGACAAAAAATATCATCTTCATCATACATAGCTTCCCCAAGCTTGTGGCTTTGCATATCATTAGCATCATGGATATTCAAGGAATTCATACTAACAACATTGCAATCATGCTCATCATTCAAAGATTTAGTGCAAAACATTTTAATGCATTCTTCTTCTAACACTTTGGCACAATTTTCTTTTCTATCATACTCACGAAAGATATTAAGAAGATGAAGCGTATGAGACAAACTCAATTCCATTTTTTTGTAGTTTTCTTTTACAAACTAAACTAGTGCTAAAACAAGAAACAAAAAGATTCAATTGCAAGATCTAAAGATATACCTTCAAGCACTCACCTCCCTGGCAACGGTGCCAGAAAAGATCTTGATGTCTACTACGCAACCTTCTTCTTGTAGACGTTGTTGGGCCTGCAAGTGCACAGGTTTGTAGGACAGTAGAAAATTTCCCTCAAGTGGATGACCTAAGGTTTATCAAACCGTGGGAGGCGTAGGATGAAGATGGTCTCTCTCAAGCAACCCCGCAACCACATAACAAAGAGTCTCTTGTGTCCCCAACACACCCAATACAATGGTAAATTGTATAGGTGCACTAGTTCGGCGAAGAGATGGTGATACAAGTGCAATATTGATGGTAGATATAGGTATTTGTAATCTGAAATAATAAAAACAGCAAGGTAACTACAGATAAAAGTGAGCGTAAACGGTATTGCAATGCTAGGAAACAAGGCCTAGGGTTCACACTTTCACTAGTGCAAGTTCTCTCAACAATAATAACATAATTGGATCACATAACTATCCCTCAACATGCAACAAAGAGTCACTCCAAAGTCACTAATAGCGGAGAACAAACGAAGAGATTATGGTAAGGTACAAAACCACCTCAAAGTTATTCTTTCCAATCAATCCGTTGGGCTATTCCTATAAGTGTCACAAACATCCCTAGAGTTCGTACTAGAATAACACCTTAAGACACAAATTAACCAAAACCCTAATGTCACCTAGATACTCCAATGTCGCCTCAAGTATCCGTGGGCATGATTATACGATATGCGTCACACAATCTCAATTCATCTATTCAAACCAACACATAGAACCTCAAAAAGTGCCCCAAAGTTTCTACCGGAGAATCACGACGAAAACGTGTGCCAACCCCTATGCATAGGTTCATGGGCGGAACCCGCAAGTTGATCACCAAAATATACATCAAGTGAATCACTTGATATCCCATTGTCACCACAGATACGCGCAGCAAGACATACATCAAGTGTTCTCAAATCTTTAAAGACTCAATCCGATAATATTACTTCAAGGGGAAAACTCAATCCATTACAAGAGAGTAGAGGGGGAAAAGAAACATAGATCCAACTATAATAGCAAAGCTCGCGATACATCAAGATCGTGCCAAATAAAGAACACGAGAGAGAGATCAAACACATAGCTACTGGTACATGCCCTCAGCCCCGAGGGTGAACTACTCCCTCCTCGTCATGGAGAGCGCCGAGATGATGAAGATGGCCACCGGTGAGGGTTCCCCCCATAGGTGCCTAATAGGGTCCCGATTGGTTTTTGGTGGTTCTGGAGGTTTTGCGGCGGCGGAACTCCCGATCTAATCTCTGTTCTGGAAGTTTTACGATACGTAGGTATATATGGGTGCAGGGAGTACGTTAGTGGAGCTACGGGGGCCCCACGAGGCAGGGGGGCGCGCCCCCCACCCTCGTGAGCACCTCCCGTATCTTCTGACGTGGAGTCCAAGTCCATCAGGTGGGTTTCCTTCCAAAAATTACTTCTCCAGTTGATTTCGTTACGTTTTGACTCCGTCGATATTCCTTTTCCTCGAAAACACCGAAATAGGCATAAAAGACAAATTTGGGCTGGGCCTCCGGTTAATAGGTTAGTCCCAAAATAATATAAAAGTGGATAATAAAGCCCAATATTGCCTAAAACATTAGATAATATAGCATGGAGCAATCAAAAATTATAGATACGTTGGAGACGTATCACCTAGCGAGGGCACCTGGAGGGACCAGCCTCGTGAGGACCGTCCTCAGGGCAAGGTTGGCCTCCCTCCGCTACCACCACCGCCAAGGAGGAACGACGACCATCATCAGGACGAGGGGGCTGGGGCTTCCAGGAGCCGCGCGCCATCGCCTGCATCTTGGGCGGCGCTGAGGCCCCAGCCTCCCAGCGCATCTTTAAGCAGTTTGCCCTCGAGGTGAACGCGGCTCTCCCCAGGGCTCGAGGCCACGCGCCCGCTCAGGTGGTCCAAGTGCGCCATTACCTTCAACTCGGCAGACCAACTCAAGTGCGCGGCAACTGCTGGCGCCCTCCCGATGCTTTTCTCGCCCATCATCAGCAACGTCCAAGTCACCAAGACCCTCATAGGCGGTGGTGCAGGGCTCAATGTCCTATCTGTCGAAACGTTCGACCGCCTCCAGGTGCCATATGATCAACTACAACCTACCAAGCCCTTCTCAGGAGTGACCGATGGCTCCACCACCCTTATATGGCAGGTCCGCCTCCCTGTCACCTTCGGCAAGCGCGACAACTACCGCATCGAGCTCATCGACTTCGATGTCGCCCACATCTGCCTGTCGTACAATGCCATCCTTGGGTATCCAGCCCTGGCCAAGTTTATCGCAGTGACTCATCACGGCTATAATATCCTCAAGATGCCAGGGAGCGGCGGCGTCATCACGGTCGCCTGCGAGGAAAAGGACGCGGTGTGCTCTCTTGAGCGCGCCTACCAGGCGGCAGCGGCCGAAGACCAAGACAATGAAGGCACCCTGTACCCTCCTAAGGAGGTCCACAAGAAGAAGAAGCAACTACTCTGCCGAGGGCCTCAAGAGAGCAGTGTCTCCAGTGGCACCACCTCAGGACCTGCGCCCATGGATGGGGCGCCTCCCTCCCTCGCATAGGAAGGAACGCCCGGCACCCTCCTCAGGCTGGGCTCGGGGGCTCTCTTATGGATGGCCTCTAACCTAGCCCATGTCACGAGGGAGGCACTCGGGCAACACATGGAGGCGTGCTTTGCCGCATGTTTCCCTCGAGAGGGCACAAGGCATGGAGTGCCTGGTGCTCAGGAGTTCATCACCAAGGCGACCGAGGAGCTTTAAGGGGCGAGAGCCATGCGGGCGACCGCCGCCCACCACCTGGCGCATCCCCTCGTCCTGGCGAGGACGATGAGCTGCACGTCTGCGTTGACATACCAGGGCTCAACAGGGCGGCATCGCAGGAGCGTTTTTGGCCTTTGCGCATTGGCCGGTGCGAGGGTCCACCTCACAGCTATGTTCGCATGCCATTTGGCTTGCCGAACACGGCTGTCACCTTCCAGCGCCACTTGCAGAGCATTCTGGTGGCGCAGGAGGCCAGGCATCACGTTGTCCTGGCGGAGATGGTGACGGTTCATCATGAGCCGCCCGGGCCCCCGGAGCCTCTCGAAGCTCAGGACCCAGGCGACTCATGAGGAGAAACCCCTTCAGCATGCGTCTTCGGCCACATTAACACCTCCCCAGCAACGGTACCAAGGTGACTCTTTCTGGTTCATTCAGTTGGGGGCGCCCCTCGGGCAGCATTATCCCCAAGTCGCACGGGCCTGTCCCTGCGACGTGTATCCTTTTGCATCTTTAGCTTACTCTATTGGGGCACCTCTCGGGCTACAGGTCCGTCCCTGTGGCATGTATCGTTCTTCCATCTATTTGAACTAGCTTGCCTCCTTGCATGAGTTACCTTATGATTATCACCTGTTTGTCCGGTACATCGATACCATGAACGTCATGCGCCCTTGCAAGCCCACCCACGACTGCCTCATGATTAAGGACTGGCACAGCGTCTGTGCTTGGGTCTGTCCCTGCAGTGTCGCTAAACCCAAGAGGCTGAGCTCTGGCTCACGGGCCAGCTCCCGTGCATGTCACCTCCCATGGCCCTTGGTGCCTTGTTCTCGTATGAGCTAATCGCGGACGGACAAGCCAGGGCGCGCGACCCGGTGCCTCGCCGCCACGGGAGCCGCGCACCGGCCATCTTTCTTCAGGATTTTTCGCATGAGAAGACTAGGCACGGCGTCTGTGCTCGGGTCTGTCCCTGCAGCATCAATAAACCCAACAATTCAGCTCTGTCTGGCGGGCTGGCCCCGTTCACGTCACCTATTGGGGTCGTTGGTGTTTGGCCTTCTCATGTGATCACCTCAAGAGATTCATCCGGCGCAGGTTGCCTAACCATCTTACAGGGCCACCGAAGCTATCAAGAATCCAGACTAGGCGCAACCCGCCTTGTGGTAGGGCCTCGTGAGTCCCGCGATGGCTCACGAGTGCCCAGACACACCTCATCTAGCCCTGCCGTGCAAGCCACGTGTCAGGGCGGGGCTGTACATGACCCAAGGGCTCCACTCAGAGGGAGCCCTCACCCACACGCTAGTGAAAGCACCATGCTCCGCGCTGGCAGTCGACACGGTCGAGGAGCGGCTATGCCCGTGCAAGTGCGGAAGCGCAATGCTCTGCGCTGGTGATAAACAACTGAGGGCGGCCCCATGGCCACATCAACCTCAAGGAGCCACCCGGCTCAGTGTCCAGCCTCGTCGCAACGCTTTCCCCTTGGGAGAGTCGTGCGAGAGGGCTGGGCACGGGGGCTACACTCAGGTCACGCCTAGCGTACGCCGCCCTGCCAGGTCCCTCGGACCTGATCGTCGCTCGCCCCTCCCGAGCGGGACCTTGGCGAGGATAGGTATGGAGGTCTGTTTGAGCGTTAAAAGGGACTCCTGAGTATCGCGACTCAGGAGCCTAACTGGCCATGTAGCCCCTCACCCCTTGGTCTCATCCTGGCGATCCAGACGACCCAACAGCAGCTGAGGTACGCGCAGGGTCGGGCCCTGCCGACGTAGAACACTAAGGCCTACTTTCGCATCTCCTTCCCGCAGGCCGTTTGCGTGTCAAGGGGGACTCCTAAGCATCGCGACTCAGGAGCCTAACTGGCCACATAGGCCCTCACCCCTTGGTCTTGTCCCGGTGATCTGGACGGCCCAACGGCGGTTGAGGTATGCACGGGGTCGGGCCCCGCCGACGTAGAACATCAAGCAAACGGGAAGGAATCACGGAATCTTAACAAAATATTACAAAATATATTGTTCCTCAAACACCGAACAGAAGTTTTGACGCCTCCACGAGGCACGTTGCATATCGCAGGAAAGTAAAAATGGGAAGGAGCACCACCGTCCACCAGCAAGCCTCCTCTTCAGCCTTGGGCGCTATCGTGAGGGAGCGCCTCCCCGTCGGCAGCGTTACCGTCGCCCGTGTCGTCGCCCGTGGTCACGGGATCGGCAACACCATCATCTGGAGGCGCAGGGTCAATGGAGAGGAACTTCTTCAACAGGGTCTCCACCTGGCCCTTCACGGCTTCGGCAGTAGCTGCGCAACGCTCTTCATCCACAGGCTCGAGAAGGACACCGAGGTAGGGATTAGGGTTGCGAAGATGAAGGTGGCTGAAGACGTGCGTCAGGGCCGATGAGGAGAGCGCGCGCGCTCCCCCTCCACCATAGGTCTGATCCTGTTGACGACATCCTCGAGCACCGTGATAAGCTGAGGGAGTAGCTAGGCAGGGCCCTCATCATCAGTCGCCAACAGCTTCTCCAAGCCCTTCTCGTAGAGCTCCTACAGTGCCTCGTGGGACCTCAGCTCAAGATATTTGAAGGCCACACGATCCTCGACAAGAACCTTCACCCTGGCCTCCAGCTAGACCTTCTCTGCTTCCACCTTCTTCTCCAGCTCCTCCAGGCGGCTGTATTTTGCGGCCTGTGCCCTCGCCGACTGCCCCAGCTCGGTGTCACCTCCGGCGACCGTGTCTTCTCGGGCCCTCATCTTCTCCTCCCATGCCTTGTGATCACGAGCCTCGACCGCGCGCTCGTTGCGCATGATCTCCAGCTTGGCCTCCACCAACCGGCAACGCTCCTTGGTGACCACAGCTTCCTCCAGCGCTGCGTCACGGGCGGCAGCGGCCAGGCCAGCGGCCCGCTCACCCTCCTTGGAAGCTGCTATGGCCTGGCCCCGCACCGCCCTGATGGACGCGTCAGATCGCAGCCACCCCGAGATCAATTCCAGGCGAAGGTCGGCGCCTTGAAGGTCGTCCCAAAGTTGGGTCAGCACGGAAAGAGCCTCCTCCAAAGTGTCGGGCGAAGCAGAAGGATCACGGCCCAGCGGCATGATGGGAGGAGGAGACAGCGTCATCGCCAAGGCCTGCGAGTTGGTAGCAGCAGAATAAACTAGGGGCTCCTGGACCTTTGGGACCTCGGCAGGCAAGCTGGGAGCGGGCGCCTCCAGAGCCGACTTGGCTGTGGAGGTCATTTTCTCCGGGGGTTGGTCCTCTGGACCTCGCAAGGATGACTGGGCCGGAGAGGCACGAGGGCCGTCGCCACCCTTCTGCGCCGGAGGAAGTGCGGCTGTGGCAGGCTGTTGGGTCCCAGAGGGTGCGACCGCTCCCTCTCTCTTCTTCTTCGCCGCTAGCATTGGCCTGACGGTGCAAGGGAAAAGCGTCAAGAACCAGCGGCAGGGCAGCAAACGCGATTGCAAGATGTATTCTCCCCTCGCGCTAACCTGGAGGAATCTCCGGTGCCTTACTACGGCATGCACCGCCATCTCCTTCCATTTCTCACGCAATTCGCTTGCGCATTAAACAGGGGCTCCTGAGCATCGCGACTCAGGAGCTCTTACTGACTCTCCAGCCCTCACCACCTGGCCTTGACCACTGCACCGCGACCTGGCATACCATCGGCGGCTGAGCTCGCTCGAGGGTCGGGACCCGAGGACGCAGAGCACTTAGAAGAGTGCGGAAAAGGGGGAAGCTGGCGCGGGACTAATCTAGCCATACCGCCACCGCTGACGCACAAATCAGGCGCTCCACAAGGAAATCGCCCCAAGCTCGCTAAGATAAGTCATGCATTCAAGTTAGCCCAGCACTAAGACTCAGGATTCTCAGCTTTTGCAGCCTTGCTCCGACAATGCCGCCTTCCTTTTCTGCCTTTAGGAAGCTGCTTGCACGCTAAAGGAGACCCCTCGAGCATCGCGCCCCGGGAACTCTTGCCGGACCTCGGGCCGCTCTCCTCCAGGCCTTGACCACGACATCGCGACCTGGCATACCAGCGACGGAAGAAGCCTGCCTGGGGACTGGGACCTGTCGGCGTAGATCGCTAAGCTACCGCGAGGATGAAAAGTGGGGACAATGCCGAAGCAAGACACGCAACCACGAACATCACAACGGGAATAAATCGGCGCAAAAGCACTACAGATTCTTTACACACCCCCACAGGGTTCATCTCGATTCCTCACAGGGAACAAAACAAGAAGGTTTCCAGGAGTCATATCTACAGATGTCGCCGCCGACGCCATCATCAACAGTGGGTCATGAGGTGCGGACCAACCTCTTCTTCGGCGAAAGCGGACCCTGCTCTTCGCAGGGGGCTTTCCCTTTCTCAGCAGCGGAGAATCTCCTTATCGGCGCCATGAGTGTCACGAGGAGACGGCAAGGCGAGGAGGAAGAAGAAGAAGAAGCAGGCAGAGTGGAGAAGGATAGAAGAAACGGGGGCTCCGCCCCCCTCCTCATTTATAGCCAGAAGGTGGCCAACCGCTGGCCTCCACGATCGCAGGTAATGATGGTTTTCTTCTGCATGCACCAGGGACTCGTCAAGTCGAGGATGGTTGCTGAGGCAGCATGGGGAAGCGGAGATGCCCACGCCCCATCAATCGCCACGCGTCAATCAAGGCCGCAGGCGATTGGGGCCCGCGGCGATCCGCACTTGCCCTTTGGCTTTCCCTCGTAGCCAAGTTCGAGCGCGCCTTGGGCCCAGGGGCTACTGTCGGCGTTCTGGGACCGGTGGTGCCAAGACTTGCCTGCCTGCGGCCCAGAGCGTGGCTCCACCAACGGCCTGGTAGGGCCCATCTTCAGTAGCAACAACTCAAGACCCTCGCGAGGGGCCAAGCCTCGCGAGGCGGATGACACCAAGACCTCCCTAGGGGCAGCCTCTCTAGGCTGGCTCCCAAGGAGCAGAGATATCTATGTAGGGAGCACCTCGTGAGGTTCACGAGGCGTAAGCCATGATGACCAAGGCCAGGCGGGTGCCAGCGGGCGTAGTGTATCAGTTTCCTCTTTGGTGCTAAAGAGGCAAGCACAGGCGAGGAGTCCCGAGGCATCAGGCAAAGGTTCCCATATTGGTGCAACAAGACCAAGACCGGCAGGACGGCAGGACGGAGGTCATCGCGGAGCCCACAATAGCATCACCACCAGAGCCTTTGGCAGGCGAAGACCACCTTTTGTCAGGATAGCTTGTACTAGTTGTCTCCCTTCAAAATTGGCTGTTGTAGGATCCCTTCCCGCCTACATTTGAGAAGAGGACCAGGGCCTCTATAAATAGTACTAGCCACCACCGTAGGAGATGGTCGACTCATCCGGGTCTGGATCCATTCCATCCTCACACACCATCTCACCGAGCTCCAGAACACCTCTCCTCCTGAGGTTGTTCGTCCATTGTACTAGTTCATCCTAGCCCTCGAGGCAATCCACCACCACCACACTGGAGTAGGGTATTACACCACAACGGTGGCCTGAACCAGTATAAACCTCTGTGTCTCATGTTCTTCGGGTTCGACGAGCTAGGCCGCAAGATTGTTGAGCGAGCCAACTAGGAAGAGAGAATCCTTCGTGTGCGCCCCAGAGTTCAAACGCCACAAGGGTTTGCTAGAACCCTGAATCCGACAGGGTGATCATCTACCTTCTTCCCACCAAGGATGGATGTTGCACACAAGTCCTCGCATTGCACTCTCTGGCGCACCGTGCCTCTTAATCTCGGTTGTCGTCAGATATCTGTCCTTCCTGCATTTGATCTCCTCAGAGCTATCATCTCCTCCCACCAGCGCCCCATTCAATGCCTCTGCATCCTAACATGCTACCTGTTGTCCATACCCCGCACGGTGGACGCCTGGCTGACATCCACTAAATTCGAAAAACTCCAGCAGCTTGAGTTCTACCATTACTACGGAAAATATATGTCGTGATCCCAACTCCATGTATTTGTGCCCACACCACTGTTGTCCATCTTGTGGTTTCCTCCTCTCTCCACACCCTCACCGTAGCCCGGTGCCATCTACCAGGCAATCTGGTACTAATGATTCAACTCCCACTGCTATAAAGACTTTCACTTGTGGTGGTTGAGCTGTCGGAGACCTTGTCGGCGTCCCGGGAACGGGGGTGCCTAGACTTGCCTGCCTGCGGCCCGTGGCATGTCTCCATCGACAGCCCGGTACGGCCCAGCTTCAGCAAGCAACAACTCAAGACCCTCGTGAGGGGCCAAGCCTCACGAGGCGGACGATATCAAGACCTCCCTGGGGGCAGCCTCACTAGGCTGGCTCCCAAGGAGCGGAGATATCAATGCAAGGCGCCCTGACGACCAAGGCCAGGCAGGCGTAGTGTATTAGTTTCCTCTTTGGTGCTAAGGAGGCAAGCGCAGGAGCGGAGTCCCGAGGAATGAAGCAAAGGTTTCCGCTTCAGTACAACAAGACCAAGACCACCAGGACAGCAGGGCGGAGGTCATCGCGAAGCCCACTGCAGCATCACCACTAGAGCCTTTGGCGGGCGAAGACTACTTTTGTCAGGATAGCTTGTACTAGTTGTCTTCCTTCAAAATTGGCCTTTGTGGGATCCCTTCCCGCCTACATTTGGGAAGAGGGCCAAGGCCGCTATAAATAGGACCTAGCCACCACCGTAGCGGGGGACGGATCATTCAGATCGTCCTTACGGCCACTAGCTCATCGAGCCCAAGAACACCGCACCTCTTGAGGCTGTTCCACCACAGTACTAGTTCATCCTTAGCCCCTCGAGGCAATCCACCACAAAGCCGGAGTAGGGTATTAAACCGCAAGGTGGCCCGAACCAGGATAAACCCTCGTGTCTCTTGTTCTTTGGGTTCGTCGAGCTAGGCCGTGGGATCGTTTAGTGGGAAAACTGGGAAGAGAATGTTCTTCGTGCGCACCCTAGAGTTCGAACCTCTCAAGGGTCTGCGGAACCCCGAATCCGACATTTGGCGCGCCAGGTAGGGGTGCGCCGAAGCTTCGCCTCCCGTCCGCTTTGCTCCCCCCTTCAACTCTCATGGCGAGTGTCGCTCCTCCATCCGGGCCAACAGGCGCGCATGAAGGCGCTGTGGTGCTCCGGGCCTTCGCCCCCGCCTTGCGGCAGGTGCGGTGGCCCCACAAGTTCAAGCCGGAGATGCCACCTCGCTACGTTGGCATGGCAAATCCAACAGCCTTCCTCCAGGTTTACGAGGAGGCCATTCGTGCAGCCAGAGGCGACGACAAGGTCATGGCCAACTGGTTCCCCATGGCCCTCGCCGGCGTGCTGCGCGCCTGGCTGCTGAACCTGCCGGGATCCTCTGTGGCCTCCTGGGAGGAACTGCGCAATCTCTTCATCGCGTGCTTCGCAGCACTGGCACCCCTCACCGTTGCAGCCCTCCTTCGTGGTTCACAGGCGCCACCTTCGGATCGCCATGTCAAGCAGTTCTTCCGCCCAATGGGTGCTGCCCGTGTGCAGCAGGCAGCTCCTCCGGGATAGGCGGCGCCCAAGGCCGACCTCACCTTCGACTCAAGGGACCATCCGGAGACCACCATGGGCTCAGGCGTGCTCCCGATGCTCTACATGCCCACCATCTGCAACGTGGCGGTTACCAAGACCCTCATCGACGGCGGGGCCGCTAGCCTCAACATGCTCTCTGTGGAAGCTTCCGGCTTTCTCCACGTGCCACATGGTCGGTTCCGTCCCACCAGGCCCTTATCTGGGGTTGGCGATGGTTCCGCCAGCCCCCTCGGACAGATCCACCTCCCTGTCACCTTCGGCACCCACGACAACTACCGCACCGAGCTCATTGACTTCGACATCGCTCGCATCGGCCTCTCGTACGACGCCATCCTCGGGTACCCAGCCCTGACCAAGTTCATGGTGGAAACCCATCCTACCTACAACCTCATGAAGATGCCAGGGAGCAGCGGCGTCCTCACCATGGCTGGAGACACCAAGGAGGCCCTGGCGGCCCTCAAGCTCGCCTTCAGGGCCGCAGCGGCAACACGCCCCACGGACGAAACAACACCTGGTGCCCGGGGGGCTGCACCGGCGAAGAAGAATCAGTTATTCTCTCAAGATCGGGCTAAGACGAAGCGGGTACCGGTCGACGAGCACGGGTCCTCAGGAGCCACCTTCACCATAGGCACCGACCTCGCCCTGGACCAAGAAGAGGCATTGGTGAACTTCCTACATGCGAATAAGGAGGTGTTCGCCTGGGAGCCCAAGCAGCTAGTTGGGGTCCCGAGGGGGATTATCGAGCATCACCTGAAGGTGTGCCCTAATGTGTGCCCGGTGAAGCAGAAGGCACGACGATAGTCCACAGAGAAGCAATCCTTCATCGTCCAAGAGACCCGCAAACTACAAGAAGCAGGTGTCATCCACGAGGTGCGGTACCCAGAGTGGCTGGTGAACCCGGTCGTCGTGCCCAAGAAAGGCGGGAAGGAACGCATGTGTGTCGACTTCACCAACCTCAACAAGGCATGCACTCAAGACCCGTTCCCGCTTCCACGCGTTGATCAGATCGTCGAATCCACCGCCGAGTGCGACCTGCATGTCGTTCGGACTTTGTAACACTAGGGCAACCTTCCAGCGACTGATGCACATCGCTCTGGGCCAGCAGCTCGGGAGGAACGTTGAGGCCTACGTCGACGACACCGTGGTGAAATCCCGGGAGGCAAGGACCCTCATCCAGGATCTGGAGGAGACCTTCGCCAGCCTACGCATGGTGGACCTGCGGCTGAACCTAGAGAAATGCATGTTTTGCATCACCTCAGGAAAGTTGCTGGGCTTCCTTGTGTCGCACAAGGGAATTAAGGCGAACCTAGAGAAGGTCAAAGCAATAGAAGAGATGAGCCCGCTGCAGACTCTCAAGGAAATGCAAAAGCTTGCGAGTTGTGAGACCTCGCTGGGGCGCTTCATCTCCAAGCTAGGGACATGCGCCCTCCCGTTCTTCAAGCTAATGAAGAAGAAGGGCCCATTCGAATGGACTCTAGAGGCTGAAGCGGCATTTCAAGACCTCAGGAGGTACCTCACCAGCCCGCCAGTGGTGGTGGTGCCACGTCCTATTGAGCCCCTGGTGCTCTACCTGGCCGCCACGCCCTACTCAGCCAGCTTAGCGCTGGTGGCCGTCCGGGAGGGGTGCCAGGCCAAGGACCTGCCGTGCGGCGCCACGCAGCCGATCGAGATGACGCAGCACCAAGACGGCGCCCCTGAAGCCATTGCTATGCCAGAGGACGGCCAGGTCCCATTAGGGGGTGCTCCTGAGGCCGTGGTTGCCCAAACAGGTGGCCCAGCTCCTAAGGTCTCCCAGCCTCAGGAGGTGCCCCCAGTCCCAGGAGGCCTCGGACTCCGCCAACACTCCCGCCCTCGTCGAGCACCCGGTGTACTTCATCAGCATGGTACTGCGTGACGCGCGGGCGTGCTACCCCATGCTGCAGAAGCTTCTGCTCGCGCTTCTTGTTTCCTCGCGTAAGCTGCACCAGTACTTCCAAGGCCACCCCATTAAGGTTGTCTCAGCTTACCTGTTGGAGAGGGTGCTCCAGAGCCCCAATGCTGCGGGGAGGGCCGCCGAGTGGAACATCGAATTGCAAGCATTCCAGCTAGAGTTCAGCACCACCAGGGTCATCAAGGGTACTTCGCTTGCCGACTTTGTGGCGGAGTGGACTGACGCTCCGGGGCCCAAGGCAGGTGAAGACCGGTCCCTCTTGCCTGGGAGCGAAGCGCCAGACGGCTGGGTCATGCACTTTGATGGGGCCTTCGCACGTCACGGTGCGGGGGCTGGAGCCGTGCTCATCTCACCAACCCAGGACAAGCTCTACTACGCCGTGCAGCTCTGCTTCCAGCGGGGCAAGAAGGTCTCCAACAACATCGCAGAGTATGAAGGCTTGATTGCCGGTCTCAAGGCTGCAGCGGCCTTGGGAGTGAAGCGCCTCACCATCAGGGGCGACTCCCAGCTCCTCGTCAACTTCTCCAACAACGTATACGAGCCGAAGGACGAGCATATGGAGGCATACTTCACGGAGGTATGCAAAATGGAGAAGCAATTCTTGGTCCTGGAGCTGCAACATGTGCCCCGCGGCACGAACAAGGAAGCTGACGATATCGCCAAGAGGGCATCTAGGCGCCTGCCCCAGGAGCCCGGCGTTTCTGAGGAATGGCTCTTCAAGCCTTCAGCAGCCCCTCCGGTTGCGGAGCCGGCACCGCCTCAGGAGGAGCTTCCCTCGCCACCAACCTCGAGAGCCCCGGCCTGCGGCCCGACCTTAGGAGCGCATCTGCTCCTCGCGCCCGAGCCTCAGGAGGGGTGCTGGACCGAAGAATTCAAGGCGTACCTGCTGCAGGGAGCCCTGCCGAAGAAGGAGGAAGACGCGGAGCGCATGGCTCGGCAGGCCACAACCTACTGCATTCGGGACGGTGAGCTATACCGAAAACGACCGGACGATGTTTCCTTGCGATGCATCTCCAGGGAGCAGGGGTCCGAGCTGTTAGCCGACATACATGGAGGGGATTGCGGACATCACTCGTCATCGCACACCTTGGTGGGCAAGGCATTCCGCTGTGGATTCTACTAGCCCACGGCACTCAACGACACAACTGAGCTGGTGAGATCCTACGAAGCCTACCAGTTCCATGCCAAGCAAATCCACCAGCCTGCTCAGGGCCTCTAGACTATCCCACTCTCATGGCCATTTGAGGTCTGGGGGTTGGACATCTTGGGACCGTTCCCTCGAGCGCCCGGGGGCTACCGCTACCTCTATGTCGCCATCGACAAATTCACCAAGTGGGAGGAGGTGGATCCAGTCCGTACCATCCCGGCCGGCTCGGCAGTCAAGTTCATCAAGGGCCTCGTGAGCTGGTTTGGAGTCCCTAATCGCATGATCACCGACAACGGCTCGCAGTTCACCAGTAATATTTTCAAAACATATTATGCTAACCTTGGAATGCAGATATGCTACGCCCCGGTGGCACACCCCAGGAGCAATGGGCAAGCCGAGCGCGCAAACGCAGAGGTCCTGAGAGGTCTCAAAGCAAGGAATTTCAAGAAGAAGCTCGAAGCCTGCAGCAGGGGCTGGCTGGACGAGCTCCAGTCCGTGCTATGGTCCATCCGCACCACCGTGACCAAGCCGACCGGTGAAACTCTATTCTTCCTCGTCTACGGAGCTAAAGCGGTTCTCCCACACGAGGTCAGGCATCGCTCCGCGCGGGTCTTGGTGTTTGATGAGGAACGCCAGGATGCCACGCGGGGAATGGATCTCGTGCTGGGGGAGGAACGCCACCGTCAAGCCTTGCTCTGAGCGGCAAGGTACCAGCAGGCGCTGCAGCGGTACCACTTCTGCAGCGTCCGCTCCAGGACGCTCGAGGTGGGCGATCTCGTCCTATGGCGGGTGCTCTTCATGGAAGGGCTTGCATAAGCTTTCACCCATGTGGGAGGGCCCATTTAGGGTCACCCGTGTCTCCAGGCCTGGTGCCGTGTGCCTGGAGACGTAGGACGGGATCCCCATCCAGAACACCTAGAACATCCAGCACCTCCGGAAGTTCTACCCATGAAGCAAGGCCCAGTGCCTGTGAAGGTCTCTGCTCGTGACACTCTCACGTAATAATGAGTGGGGCTGTACACGCCCCGAAGTCTCCAGAGTGCCGCCCTTCGGCCTCGGGTGCTCCCTCCCACGTCCTAGTGGTAGCACTTAGCTCCGCGCTCGTGAGAAGACTAGTCTAGGTGCTGGACGCGGTTGTTCATTTGCTTTTTGTAGCTGGTTTGCAACCTTTTAGTGGAATTTGGAGCTCTAGCGTTTCTTGAGTGTTCAGTTGAATTTTCTCCTTTTACTTCACTTCCTTCTTCGCCTTGCGGCAGGGAGAACGGCAGTTCCCCGTCACTCTCCCTCGCGCACCTCGCGCGGGGGCTGGGCAGGTGTGCCCGTGCGCTGGGCGAGCCCACGCCGCGAACACACCTCGCCAAAGCCCTATCGCACCAGAGCTTCGGCTTCCTTGATCTTCGCGAGGCACCCACAAATGAGCCCAGGATTTGCGCACCCCCTTAAGTCCATGCCCCCGGGTACCGTGACGTGATACATTAAGCAACGATTGGCCCATACCTGAGGGCTAGCACAAGGAAGAACAAGGCGCCTGGCGGATTTTCTATCAAAACTTGCAGCTTTATGACATCTCACGAGGCCAGCGGCGCTAGGGTCTGCAGCAAGGAGGCCTCACCAGATGCCAAAGGGGTGCGCCCTCGCGAGGTGGGAAGCTAACCCAAGCGTATCAAGCTAAGTTACTCCTCTGTATCTACGCAGGGCATGAACACCATGTCATAACACGAGAACGATAAACATAGCATAGTGGCATAAGTAACATGGTTCATTACAAGCCCCTTCGGGGCCCCCTACTTTTTTCAAGTGCAGGAAGAAAGGAAAGGTTAAACAAAAGCAGCCTGCGCCACCGTAGCAGCATGAGGCCTGGCTCCAAGGGCCTCCCGGACTCAGCCAGAGCCTTCTCCGCGCTTCACCGGAGTGTGGCGATGGGACGACCCACCAGCGGTGGTCGAGGCGAGCCCGGCGACGTGGTGGCTAGTCGTAGCTTCCACTTCTGGTGCTCTCGCTGGAGGAGGAGCAGCCGCTGCTGGACGAGCCATAACTGTCGCCAAGAGTAAGCTCGCCCTCAGCATCGTCGCGGTCGTCGTCAAGGCCAAGATCGTCGTCGCTGCCGCTGTCCTCGGGGCAGCACCCTACCCGACGACCATCTTCCTCGAACACCCTCAAGTAGAGGGTCGCGACGCCATCATACTTGAAGTGGAGGGTGCACCTCTTGCTCAGGCCGCGCGCGGGCGAACGTCTGCCAGCCGCGGGCTAGGACCGCGTTGCCCGCGGCAGAAACCTGCACCACGGCCTACGAGGCCTTGCTGCAGCAGCCGTCGGCTTGAAACCAGAAGCCACCGAGACCCGTGGCCGGTAGCTCACCGGCAAAGGAGCACGGGAGCTGGAGCTAGGTGCCGGCCAGCCTCTCCGACCACACGACGAACTCCTGGAGCACCTCCGCCAAATGGAAGCGCGGCCGAGGAGGCCGGGCGACCACAGCGCGCCTCCCCTCGGCGCAAGGGCTGATACACCTTGAGCGGCCCCAGCGCCGAGAGGAAGCACTGCTGCAGCCGCCGAGGACGACACCGGTCCCCTAAGGAGTACGCCCGCGCCCCCGAAGAGCCGCAGCAGGAGTCACGGCGTGCTTGCGGGGGCGGCCCCACCCCCTCTAGAGCGGCGACGAGCCGGGCCCCTCCTGGTGAGCCTTCCCCTTCTCCGCGGCTGAGAACCTCTTCGTTGGCGCCATGGGGGTTGTGGCAAGACGGCAAGGCGAGGAGGAAGGAGAAGGAGCAAGCGGCGAGAAGAAGGAGATGAGCAGAGGGGGCTCCACCCTCTCTTCATTTATAACCAGGAGGAGGCCAACCGCCGGCCTCCACGACCGCACGTAATGATGGTTTTCCTCTGCATGCAGCAGAGTCTCGTTAAGTCAAATGGTTCCCGAGGAAGCATGGGGAAGCGGAGGCACCCACGACCCATCAATCGCCACGCGTCGACCAAGGGCGCGGGCGGTTGGGGCCCGTGGTGCTCCGCACTTGCCCTTTGGCTTCGCCTCGAAGCCAAGTTCGAGCGCGCCTTGGGCCCGGGGGCTACTGTCGGCGTCCTGGGAACGGGGGTGCCCAGACCTGCCTACCTGCGGCCCGTGTCGTGGCTCCATCGACGGCCCAGCTTTGGCAAGAAACAACTCAAGACCCTCGCAAGGGTCCAAGCCTCGCGAGGCGGACGACATCAAGACCTCTCTGGGGGCAGCCTCACTAGGCTGGCTCCCAAGGAGCATATATCAATGCAAGGTGCACCTCGTGAGGTTCGTGTGACGTGAGCCATGACGACCAAGGCCAGGCGGGTGCCAGCGGGCATAGTGTACCAGTTTCCTCTTTGGTGCTAAGGAGGCAAGCGCAGGTGCGGAGTCCCTAGGAATCAAGCAAAGGTTTCTGCTTCAGTGCAACAAGACCAAGACCGCGAGGACGGCAGGGCGGAGGTCATCACAGAGCGCACTGCAGCGTCACCATCAGAGCCTTTGGCAGGCGAAGACTACTTTTGTCAGGATAGCTTGTACTAGTTGTCTCCCTTCAAAATTGGCCGTTGTGGGATCCCTTCCCGCCTACATTTGGGAAGAGGACCAAGGCCGCTATAAATAGGACCTAGCCACCACCGTAGTGGGGGACGGATCATTCAGATCATGCTTACGCCCACCAGCTCATCGAGCCCAAGAACACCTCACCTCATGAGGCTGTTCCACCACTGTACTAGTTCATCCTCAGCCCCTCGAGGCAATCAACCACAAAGATGGAGTAGGGTATTACACCGCAAGGTGGCCCAAACCAGGATAAACCCTCGTGTCTCTTGTTCTTTGGGTTCGTCGAGCTAGGCCATGGGATCATTTAGCGGGAAGATTGGGAAGAGAGTGTTCTTCGTGCCCACCCCAGAATTTGAACCTCTCAAGGGTCTGCGGAACCCCGAATCCGACATGCCTCACTACAAAACATCATCCAATTCGGTTGCCCTGCCCTGGAGCGCTTGCTGCTTGTTTTCGGATTAGAAATCCGTATCCATTATCTCCAAATAAAGTCGCCTCGCCTTACAAGCATTGGAATTTATTTTGAAGGACAACAACTCATTATTGAAGATGCCCCTTCACTTCAAAGGTTGCTCCTTGATTATTGTTACAAACCTTCGCAAATAACTGTCCTCTCTGCGCCTATACTTGAGGCCTTGGGTGTAATTCGTGATCCGTTTGTACATCACGACATGGTGTTTGGCTCCACACTTATTCAGGTATTGTATATTATCATCTACACTTCTGTAATCACAAGCTGCATTTTTCATTTGTGCATATAAATTTTATATCATCTTGGAGTACACTTTGGATACTAATATTATGTTATATGTTCAATGAAGAGTTCGTCCATCGATAGCCTATCAATGGTGTTGGATTCTATCAAGATCTTATATATCGGAATGTTTAGTATTGATTTGAACACAATTATTGGCTTGTTGCAATGCTTTCCATGTCTGGAGAATTTGTATATAGAGGTGATTATTTCATACACATTGAAGGCCCATATATATTGTACTAGAATTACTGTTCGGCTACCGATCTATCGACATACTCATTTTTTAGACCTTAACTATTTTCAGTGTTCATGTCTATGTAGGCAGCAACACATGGAGAAAACATATTACCAATCGGTGGCGTAATAAACACTGGGATTTTCTCAGTTATCATGACATTCGTTTGAGGACAATAACGATGGAAGGTTATGCATCCAATCAGGCAAACAAAAACTTTGTCACATTCTTCCTGTTGAATGCGAGGTTACTATTGTCCATGAGGCTTAAGTTTTTCAACAAGAAATTTCTTACGGATGGATATGTTGAACAGCAAAAAAAGAAGTTTCAGGTTGACAAATTGGCTTCTGAACATGCCCGACTTCTATTTACAACAACTTGTCGTCACATCAGTAAACTTTTTGGCACAGGATGTTGATTTTATGGATCAGACTGACCCATTTGTTTGTGACTGCCAAAAACAGTGGCTGGGTTAGATGTTATTGACATGCATGTTCAATCTGGGTTTTTTCTAAACCTGATAAACAATTAAACCTCGTGCTTTTGTACAGTTTGTAATCTGGGTTTCATCTCATTTGTGGTGTCATATGTTGTTCGAAACAAGGCAAATGGCTTGCCATTTATTTAATTAAGAGAGAAATATTGTAACAAGTCCCAACCAAGGGAAATAGCATCACTCTCGCTGTCTGCTTGGGGTCACTGTGCATTACAGAACCCAAGTGATTAGCCCCCACCAGCACCCACAAACCTATTTTGAACTAGCACACCAAATGGGCTGTAAATTTTCATAAGAAAGGCTGCATGGCCATGACAGATTTGGATTCTGACATTTGGGACCCACGAGGAAAAGCCATGTCCAAGGTGGTGTCGACTTACTAGTCAACAAACGATTCTGCCTAACAGTCGTTGGATTGACATCCAACATCTATCATGTATCTTCTATCTCTTGTCTTCTTCCTCCAGCCGCCCAAACCAAACCACCCCACCGGTTCCGCCTGCTCCCGCCTCCCACGGCTGGTTGCGCCTCCGCCACTCTAATGTACCCTCAAATGTTGGCCAGTCCCCCCCTCTATTCCCCCACACGTCATGTTATTCTCCGGCGACGTTGACCCCAACACGCACCCGCACCCGAACCAGTCAACCCTCATACTTCCATCCGCCTGTGAAAAGACACGCGAATCTTCCATGGCTCCTGTTCGTTTCGTCTGAGGCCTCGCCGTCATCCTCTGCCTTGGTTCGCGCTGTCTTGCGATGCCTGCCGTCGGTGTTGTAAACGTGGTCAACAACCGAGAGGAATAAGGAGATGATCAGACGTGGAGAGGATGATAGCGAGGACCTACCAGGGTCATGGCGATGCATAAGCAAGTGCCTCATTATTACAAGCCCAAAAAATTGTTTCTCCTAATGGTTGGACATCTAGGGCCCACGTGTAACGCCCTGGATGTAACTTTCCATATTTGTAACTCCCACTCTTGCCATTTCCTTCTATGTGATATGATATTTTCCTTCGTGGTTGGGTTTTGTCTTTCGTTTTGCTTTTTGTTTTGTTCATGCATTCATATTTGCATTATGTGCATTGCATCATGTCATCATGCAACCATTTTAAAAACTCAACTTAAATAAATCGTATGGATCTTTGATCCATTTAAATCGAGGGTATTCACATGGTGATTTCTCTTTAAAACATATTCAAAGTCTCCTACTATTATTAGGGAGCTATTATAAATATTCCAATAATTTGGAATTTACCTCAACACACTTGCATGTTAAATCCCTTAGCCTTTTCTTCATCAAGTTTTGACTCTCTAACCTTGCCAATAATTCTTTTGCCACTTATCGAGGCTCTTCCTAAATGTTCAACATTTTTGGACACTTCGGAATCCTAGTCCTTGTTCAAACCATTTGAATTAAATTCAAAGGAATTTGAATTTAAATCTTGCAAGCATGGTCATTCCTATTTTCTTGGAACAAACACATTTTTGTGAGCCCGGGAAAATTATCCGCATGCCAAAGTCCCTTCTCTAACCTTTTTCCTTTCTCTCTTTTCTTTCTTCCTATTCTTTTTCTGTTTTGGGAAAACTAGCAAATATGCCCGTGCGTTGCACCGGGAGAATCAAAACACACTTCCCTGGCCCAATGACCCAAGACAACATTCTGTTGCATCAGCCATGTAATATATATTTTACCAATGGTCTTAAAATGCATGTATGAGATGCTACACTTCAATCATGAAAGAATTGATTAATTTAAATATCTAAATTACCTTCCTAATTAATTTGCAGTATAAGGTGTCATTATCTTCATCATTTGATTTATCATTGAGAGCCTAAATCATGAGGATCGTACATGTATGTACATATATAAGAAATTAAGGTTTAATTGGTAAGTCACCAGATGCCCATTACTGATTTTCGTTACCAAATTTCTTCTAAACATCCATGCACGGAGACCTATAAAGTCTAAAGTACAACTCAATTATCTTTCACATAGAAGGAAACATAATAAACGGATTTGCACATACCACACTAAAACGAATTTTTTATTTGAAGAGGTCACAATAATTTTCATGAAATCAGGTGTATGATTCAGAATTTGTTTTTTAACCATGCATGCTTCAGATTCCACGAGAAGGCATTATTCCCCATGCTTGAAACGAAAAAAAATCATCCCTCATACACACACCTGAGCATCGGCGAATCCCTTCAAATCTTTCACAATGCCACACGAGAAACATCATGATAAGTGGTGTCGCGCAAAGTTCATAAGGTTGTATTATTTGTGAAATGTACTCAACATGTTTCCAATTTATTAGACAACAGAAATATCAACGTTAAGATGGGATTTTCAATATACCCCATATAAAGAAGATATTAATAAAGGTTGCATCATAAATGGAATTTTAGGAATGATGATTAATATAATAGCATATTTCAAATCTACACATCTTTTTAAAGGGATTTCCATATATAACATGTTAGATTTGGAGTTAAAATTTGAAAGTGATTAATATAATACCATATTTGAAATCTACACATCTTTTTAAGGGATTTCTATATATAACATGTTAGATTTGAAGTTAGGGTCTGAAAGTTATGAGTTTTTTTGACATTGAAAGTGATTAATATATAATACCATATTTGAAATCTACACATCTTTTTAAGAGATTTCTATATATAACATGTTAGATTTGGAGTTAGGGTTTGAAAGTGAGTTTTTTTGAAATATTTGAATATGTCCAAAAATAGAAAGAACGAAAATAGAGTAACTGGTACATTGTGCAGCCCATCTGTTAAGTGACGCTGGGGCAAGTAGTAATATCCTACGCCTACCAACATTAATAGGAGAGAAAAAATAAGAAAAGAGAGAAAGGGGAATCAAACCTGGGTCTCCCAAGTCAAGAGGTGAGGCTCACACCACTACGTCAGCCACCCGCACGTTATTGACTACAGGGGCTTAATTTTAATAACCGAGCCTGTCGCGGATTTTAGAAGGGGCAAATCGAACCGTTTTTTTTTCACTTATCAATGGCATGGTGGGTAATTCTTTACAACCTCAGGGGCAGTTTTAATGACGGACGACAGAAACCTAATTCTTTTTATTATTATTAGGTAATAAAGATAAAGATAAAGATAAAGAATAAAGATATGAGAGAGGGAGTGGAGAGCCAAGCAGCCTCTCTGGGCCGGCCTCCCAGGCCCAGCCGCACCTAAACCCTAGCCCCGATCCCCCTCCTCATCTCCCGATCGATCGCCTCTCCCTCTCGTATTTCCCTCTGCCGCCGCCACACAACACACGCACGCAGAGGGGCAGCACCCCACGCCCGATCCCCTCGACCGCTACCTTGGCCTCCGGCCATGGCGCCCGCGCCGACGACCCTGCAGGCCGCTGCCCTGCTACCATGTCCCGCTGCTGCCGCACGCCAAGTCCCGCGCCGCTGTCGTCTTCACGACCTGCATCAGTCACTGCCGCGCCCCTGCATCGAGCAGCCAGAGCCGCTCGTCGCCGGATCCCGTCCGCTGCTGCCTGGATCCGCGCGTTCGCCACCGTCGGCTACCTCGAGGAGCCCTGCCGCCCCGCAGCATATCGTCAGACCGCACCATGCCCCGCCTCTTTCCCTCGTTCTCCATTCTCCTCTTGTATCCATCTCTCTCTCTCAGCGCACTCTCTCTGCCCTTGGACAGGGACCTCGGCGACCTTGGCCCACCATGGATGGCCGGCTCTGCCAAGCTCCCCGCTGCCGCATCACGCCCAGGCCGATCCTCCTCCGCCCGTTCCTTGACCATCTTCTCCATCGACGACATCTACACCACCGTGAGGCTCCTCTCGCGAGCACCTCCTTCTAAACCCCTTTGGGTCCTCGTCGTGGCCCTGCCTGCACTAGCAGCCTCCTGCTGCCTGTCTTCTCCATGGCCTTGAGGAGCCACCCAAGCTGTCGATCGTCCTGGCACTTGCACATAACTGTTGACCCGAGGAGACTAACACCGCCAAGTCCAAGGACGATCCGCGAAGATTTTGGACGCGCCAAGTTCTCTTTCGGACCCGTCAAGTGTACAACGACTCATTTGCGACTACGTGGATTCGCCAAGTACCCCACCGGCAAGACCGGCGCCCGAACAAGCACACCGGCTCTGTGGATTTCGGCAAGTCCCTCGACGATCGGCGTTTAGTACCACTACATTTGCCATGTACACCTACACCAAGACCGGACCGACAAATACCCTGACAACGTGTGTACCTCTATAGTTGACCCCGTGGACGTCAAGTTTCTCGCAGTGACACTGATCATCTATGGAGTGTGTACGACTATGAAACATGTGCCACTATTTTCACTACCGTCACGTGAACGTCTACTTCCGTCCAGCCACATTGAACCCGTCCGCCACAAAACACATGCTTTGAAGGTATAATCGCTGAGACGACCGCCGTGAACAAACGCATGAGTGATGTATGAGATGAACCGTGTGTTTTCACCGTATGTGATTGACGTTGCATGTTCCTCCTCGTTTGCCATGCCGTCGACCCGTGGGAACCCGGTAACCGGGATCACGCCACCATCTCTAGCATGTTTCACACATCCGCACATTTGCTTCTTTTGCACCGATATCTCAATGAGTTGTCGGAACCGGAACGTTGCCGTGGCACCGTGTCCGTTATCGTCGTCGTGGCACCCTTCCATTTCGTCATGGTGACCAAATGCTTCATAACATGCTGATGTCAATATTTTCTTTGAATTGCATAAGACTTGCATATGTCATCTGCATCATGTTAACAACATTTAGAATTGTTGTTTGCTTTAAATTGCTAAATGCACATGGGGATTTTCCGAAATTGTTATTTGTTGTTCCGGCCTCATTTAAACTTGCCTAGATAGGTAGTTTTCATATGCTTCACCTCTTGCCATGTTTAATAACATTTAATACTGTAGCATAAACAAGTGTGAACTAAATAATTGAATATGGTGTTTCATCAATATGCAACTCGTTGCATATTGAGCTCCACCTAATTTGTAGTGTTGTTTGTGCACTTTGCATTAAACCGGAAATGCAACATACTTGATTGTGCATCATGCCAGTGTGTTTACCATGTTGCTTGCTTCTTTTTGGTTTGGTTCTCTTGTTAGCTTCGGTTTCGTTCCGGAGTTGTGAGGATTCATTCGACTACATCCGTTTGTCTTCCTCATGGACTCGTTCTTCTTCCTTGCGGGATCTCAGGCAAGATGACCATTACCCTCGATATCACTTCTATCTTTGCTTGCTAGTTGTTCGCTCTGTCGTTATGTCGCGCTACCTACCACTTGTTTATCATGCCTCCCATATTGCCATATCAAGCCACTAACCCACCTTCCTAGCAAACCGTTGTTTGGCCATGTTACCGCTTTTGCTCAGCCCCTCTTATAGCGTTGTTAGTTGCAGGTGAAGTTAAAGATTGCTCCATTTTGGAACATGATTATGCTGGGATATCACAATATCTCTTATTTTAATTAATGCATCTATATACTTGGTGAAGGGTGGAAGGCTCGGCCTTATGCCTGGTATTTTGTTCCACTCTTGCCGCCCTAGTTTCCGTCATACCGATGTTATGCTCCTTAATTTTGCGTTCCTTACGCGGTTGGGGTTATGGGACCACTTGACAGTTCGGTTTGAATAAAACTCCTCCAGCAAGGCCCAACCTTGGTTTTACCATTTGACTACCTACCACCTATACCTTTCCCTTGGGTTCTGCAGACTCAAGGGTCATCTTTATTTTAAGCCTCCCCGGGCCAATGCTCCTCTGAGTGTTGGTCCGAACCGAACCGCCTGCGGGGCCACCTCGGGGAAACTCGAGGGCTGGTTTTACTCGTAGCCTGTCTCATCCGGTCTGCCCTGAGAACGAGATATGTGTGGCTCCTATCGGGATTTGTCGGCACATTCGGGCGGTCTTGCTGGTCTTGTTTCACCATTGTCAAAATGTCTTGTAACCAGGATTCCGAGACTGATCGGGTCTTTCCGGAGAAGGAATATCCTTCGTTGATCGTGAGAGCTTGTGGTGGGATAAGTTGGGACACCCCTGCAGTGTATAAACTTTTGAAAGCTGTGCCCGCGGTTATGTGGCAGATGTGAATTTGTTAATGTCCGGTTGTAGAGAACTTGACACTTGACTTAATTAAAATGCATCAATCGCGTGTGTAGCCGTGATGGTCTCTTTTCGGTGGAGTCCAGGAAGTGAACATGGTTTGGGTTATGTATGAACGTAAGTAGTTTTAGGATCACTTCTTGATCACTTCTAGCTTCACGACCGTTGCGTAGCTTCTCATCTTACTCTTATTTGCGTATGTTAGTCACCATATTTGCTTAGTGCTTGCTGCAACTCCACCTCACTACCTCATCTTACCCATAAGCTTAAATAGTCTTGATCTCGCGGGTTTGGAGATTGCTGAGTCCTCATGACTCACAGATACTACCAAAAGCGATTGCAGTGCCGATGATACCGGTCACGGTGATGCTACCGAACTCAAGTGGGAGTTCGACGGCGACCTTAATTGGTTACTATGTTTCATTTCACGATGATCGGTAGTGGATCCCGATTGGGACGATCGGGGATCTAGCATATGGGGTTATCTTCTTTTCATTTGGTTGTCCGTAGTCGGACTATGTGTGTACTCTGAATGATGTATGAATTATATGTTCATTGTGTGAAGTGGTGATTGTAAGCCAACCCTATCTTTATCCCATTCTTGTTCATTACATGGGATTGTGTGAAGATGACCCTTCTTGCGACAAAACCACAATGCGGTTATGCCTCTAAGTCATGCCTCGACACGTGGGAGATATAGCTGCATCGTGGGCGTTACAAGTTGGTAATCAGAGCCATCCCCGACTTAGGAGCCCCCTGCTTGATCGAATTGCTGACGTTGTTTTGTCTAGAGCAAAAATGTTTTGAGTTTTAGGATTATATATATCGGAGAGTAGGATTCTTTTTACTCCTCAGTCCCTTCGTCGCTCTGGTGAGGTCTCCTGAGGTAGATGTTTTGACTTTCCTCTTCTCAAATTTCATGATTTTTTTAGGATCACGCGGGTATCTTGGGATCGTTCCGATATTCTTGTGACAAGAACATTGTTCTTGGTGCCTCCTAACATTTAGGGGTTGTGGCAGTGTCCTAGGGAGTTGAGCTCCGAGGTGTTGTCGTCACAATTTTATCGTTGCAGTTCTAGAATACCTGCGTTTCACCGACAACGAAAATCTCTTTTATGCAGTTAGTGGTGAGATAACCTCGTCGCCACCCAGTACTGGGGTGGGAGTTCAGGAGTATTGCCATAGCTCGTATAATGTATGCTTTTCGAAGGTTGAGGTACACGATTTCCAGAGTTTTCTTGGTTATGTGTTGATGGATGGATATAGCTGGATGTAGGGATTGTTAGTTTGGGTGAGATATATTGCTTCCCCTGAAAGTTTCGGGAGTTTATAGGTGGGATTTCAAGTACCACGTAGGATATCTTTCCAACAGACACAAGATATGATATGGGGTTTATCATATGTTTGTTTCTGGCTTATTCTGCGAGCCAAATCCTTATTTTGTTTTTGTTGTGGTATTCGAGTTGCTTCGATGTCAAGTGTTGATTTCATACCTTCCCTAAATGGTGTTCTCATTTTTTATGTGGATGCTAATCCTTCTTGATCATCAATGTTGTCTTTTCAATTCTTTCCAACCGGTGTGCTTCTCTTCAAGTTAATCATATCCTTTCAATATTTTCTAGATCGATTCTAAGTTTTCTCGACGATGTTTACTCCATCTGCCCCAAGTTGCCTTTGTTTTCCCGCCCTCCCACCTTTTTTCTTCAAGGACTTAGATTTCTTAATCAAATATCCTTTTATTGATGGCAAGTCTCTCCATTCTTTTCCGTCAATGTTCTTACCCAGTGATTATCATGAAGATGGTCGGGAGTTTCAAGTTCATCATTCTTCGTTCTATTTCTTCTTCGGTGGATTCAATTCAAGCTTTCGGTATTGATCACATTCCTTTCCTTGTTTCAAATGCTTTCCCATGCCGTTGCACTTCTTAATCGTTCATCTCTCTCTATTCATGTCCGAAGTGCCGAAGATATCTCGGAAGATTTGTGTTTCCATTCCTAATAAGTTCAAGCTATCTCGAGGTTGTTATCTCTTTCGAGCCATTTAATTCAACCGGCGCAATCTCCTTTTTAAAATCATTCAATGGTATATCTTTTCAGTGGGCCCTAACCCACAGATATTTTTCCAGGATCTTACCTGACTCTGCTAATTTTCCCGTTGCTATTCCCAAATTCTTTTCGAAGTTTGACTGTCACGCCCAAGATGTGACCCTACCCTAAAGGAACTCGAAGGTCCCACCAAGGATAGAAGCGCATCTTGAAGACACTTTTGCAAGGTGGATATCATTACATCAAACCATTACATAATAGTGGGGATACATCCAATATATACAATGTTACATGAATACAACAATACATCATACATAAGATCAACATCCGACTACGGATGAAACATAAATAGAAACTCAAACGAAATCCACCCTGCTAGCCCAGGCTGCCGACCAGGAACCTAACCCAAGATCGACGAAGAAGAAGAAGAACTCCAACACAAGCAATCGAGCATCGCTCTCACGTCACGAGCATCGCACAACCTGTACCTGCAACTGTTGTTCTAGTAATCTGTGAGCCACGAGGACTTAGCAATCCCATTACCAGGGGTATCAAGACTAGCAAAGCTTAATGGGTAAGTGTCGTGGAATTAACACATCAGATGTCCTCTTGAAAGGACTTAGTCGTGGAGCCATCGCGACGGGTTAGCTTGAAGGGGTTAAACCGGACAAGGGACATGGGAGTTTTTATACTAGTTCGGCCCCTTCGATGAAGGTAAAAACCTACGTCTAGTTGTGGTGGAATTGATTGGGTTTAGATGACCAGGGAGCAAATACGCTTTGCCTGGGTCTCGAGTTGTTGTTTTCTGCCCCCTAACCGCCGCCGGGTCGTCCCTTTATATACATAGGTTGGCCTTGCCGGTCTCTGAGTCCCGAGGTCGGCTCATACAAGTGTCTGCCTCGGTCTCCCCTTCCCTATCTTACAACACAAGTTATACAATCACAGCGGTTTACTACCATGGGCCCTAATCCGCCTTTGTGCTCTAGGCCTCTAAGCTTCATCAGTAAAGCGCCATCTTCTGGGTCTTTACGGGCTTCAATGTAGTTGAGGGTGAACCGACCCCTCCTGGGCGGTTTACCCTTAGTAATTATATCCCCAACATTAGGCCCTAGATTGATTTGAACTAGTTCATGTCAATCTTCAATATTTAGAAAAATCTTGTGAACATCTTCTTATATTCCTCGTAAACCGCCGCGATGTCTTCTCCTGTAAACTTTTGTTAAACCGCCGTGACGTCATCCTCTGGATGCAGCTGTGGCTTGTCATGACGCCATCTCTGTATAAAAAGATTAAAAAAATTCCTTTAATTAATTGCTCCCGAAGATCGAGGCGACAGCTACGCCCTCTTTTGCCGCTTCAGGCTCCTCGATCCCCGCGCTTGCTTTATCCATTTGCCTTATAAATAGGCTCAGGGGTCCTTTCTTTCTTCCCCTTCCATGCCTCTTCTTCCTCCTCGCGACGCTCAAGCTCTGAAGCTCCGTTGCCGACCTCAACCTTCGAGCACTGCATCGACAAAGGCCGCTGCATCAACTTTGATCGTGCAGAAACCTGCGGCTCTTCTCCGCTATCCTGCGCATCTGGTAAGCTTCCTCCTCTCAACCCTAGATCTGTATTTAGGGTTTACTGCGTTCATCCGTGTTCATAAGTGTTCATCTTTGCTCACTGCCTTTTTGCTTACTGTTGAAACTAGATGAACTTGTCATCCTCCTCTTGCGGCCAAAGTTGTAACTTTAGTTTACCTCACCGTAGTATCTCCTCCTGCCTTGATAATTCCCTTCTGGATTCATGGTGTTTTGTCGTCGCCATTTTAGGGCTCAGAATAATTTTTCTTACTGAACTACGGTAGATCCAAATTTATACTGTCATTTTCGTGAAACCTGTTTCTGTCAACACTTAGTAGATTTTCAGCTCTGTCCCTTCCACCTAAGGGTGGTTTAACCTTTAGCAGTTGATAATCCGCCATATGCCATTAGCCCTCACTTAAACCGCCATCTTGACTTGAATAGCAATATCCGGTTTACCTCACATGTATACTTTGATCAAATTCCTGGTTTAACATCGATTAACACATGAACCGTCAATCGCAAACCGGCCTTCATTTTTCCTTTACAGTTTTGCTTCTCAAGATGACCAAGCAATTTTCCGCTTGCAAGCTGGGTTCCATCCGGATCACGGAAAGCATAAATCAACGGATTCGTTGTAGCAGGCGCTTTAGCTTCAAAAATGTCCTTCATGGCGAGTTCTCGGCCTGAATGCCCTCTGAGCCTCAAGATGGAGAAGTGATCGTGTTCATGCAACATCTATCCCGGATTCAGCCCTCCGGATCAAAGTTTTCCGGGATGTACTTGCCGACTTCCAACTCCATCCTCGTGGATATTGGACCAAATTCGTGTCCAACATATGCAGCTTCCAAGTGTTACGTGAAGTTTACCTTTAAGAAGAACCAAATGTTGATCTCTTCCGGATTTCTTCCACTTAAACCGCCGAACTGAGTTCTCTGGCCCCAATACTGAACTTGGTGGTGTGTCGATTCAAAAAAGGAAAGAAGTTGATTTTCCTCATGCCAAAATTCACAGCCATCCTAAAGACTGGAACCAAACATGGTTTTATTGTCAGAACACTGCCCCTGTTGGAGAAAATCCTTTGCCGGGCTACCGCGCTCACCGGCTTAGCAATGGCCACCCTTTACCTCAACGATTAATTGCGAAAGAACGACAAGCTTATGCACCTCAACTCGCCAAGCTCCGGGCTCTCCTCGCCAACGGTTTGACTGGTGTTGATCTCGTCCGCTGTTGGGTTTCGTGTTGTGTCCTACCTTTAAGCCGCCGCCCCGAATTGATGTATGAATATACTGGCAACGCCAAGGATCCTCAACGGTTTAACGAAATTGAACTGATTGATGATGAAGTCACTGAAAGTGTGAAGAAGATGCTTGACGAACCGATCGCCACATGCACCCAAATTGGTCTGCGCCCTTTTTATGCCTCCAATAAACCGCCCGGTGATAAAAACTTTAACCTTGTACTTTTACGATCCGTCTCCGCTTTAACACCGATATAATAATCCTTTGTTTAATTTTGCAGGCCAATAGCTCATACGGAAAAGGAAAACTCAAGATAAACCGGCGGGGCTCCTCGTGCCAAGAGCAAAGTCATCAAGAGAACAACCAAGAAGAAAACCTTGAGTCTTACGATCCGCGAGAAGATATTGTGAATCGGATCAAGAGGTAGAACTTGACTCCCTTGGTTCCTTTTTCATACACCTTATTGACAATGACTATTCCCAGGATGATACGGAGGCCAGCCATGCGTACCATGTTGAGGTAATCTCTCTTTCCTCCGATTTAGATCTTGTGCCGGTTCAAAGATTTCGCCGTGCAGTTTGGAAAGTAAAATACTCTCACCCTCTTGCTTATTTGGATCCAAAACTTTCTTTGAAGACACAGCAACCTTGAAGGCGTCGCACAACCCGACACGATGGCTGACAAGTCACTTCTTCCGGTTTACCGGATACACCAACCTGGAAGCGTCGTCCAGAGGTTACTTGTTCTCCCGAAAAACTTTATCCTTTGAAGGGTTTCTTTCGATACCCACTCAATCCGTCTGATACAAATTACCAGGTGTCTTCCAATTTGTCTGGCGGTTCATCAACCACTCAGCTGCCTCCCCTTAAAACCGTCCCTGGGTAAGTACACTGCTCTTCATCTTTTTCCCTCATAATTCGGTTTACCGTGCTAATCTTTGTTTTGATATCAGTGCCAAAGCCCGTCTGAGCAAGAAGGCTAAAACCAGTGCCCCTACTGGTGAAGTTGAACCAGAGAAGGCTCCTGAGGGTACCGGTAGGAATGTTGATGTTTACGGATGATTCTGCCCCACAAGGTGATAACACTGAAGCTAATCCGCTGGAAGCTGACCCGGCTACTTATATTGATCCATCAAGCCCTCATGCTACTCCTTCGAGCCCGGCTGCTGATCCGCCGAGCCCAGCTGCTAATCCGCCAAGTCCAGCTAGGGATGCCGTCAATCCGCCAAGTCCACGAAAGGGTGATAATGATGATGTTATTATTACTGGTATGGGTCACACTAGCCCTGGTAATCCGTTTGTCCTGTCAAAACATACTGCCAAGGAGGAATTACTGCTATGGGCAAGGGGAAAGGGAAGACTGATTTATCCAACTTCATCCACCTTAGTACCGAGGACCTTCATTCCGGATTTTTAAACCGCCTTTACACCAGCCGTGACTTTGAAGCCGGTTTGGTGAACCTGATGAAGGAACGTTATTTGATAAACTTCAAGAACGCTTTGAAATTTACTTTATTCTGTATATCTCTTCCATTGTAGCCCCCAAGGGCCGGGTTATTTCTTGAAGATAAACCGGGACTTTGATATAAAGAACACTTCAACTGAGTAGGCCCCAAGGGCCGGTTTGTCTTTTGAAGACAAACCGGGACTGTCTGTCCTTGTTATGTGCCTTTACTTATAACTGATCAATTGTGCATTAGCCCCCAAGTGCCAAGCTTAATACCTGGATTGAGCCTTGGGACTTGAAAGTACTCACTTTAAAAAGCAATCCACATTAGCCCCCAAGTGTCGAGTGCATAACTTGTTATGTGCTTGGGA
The DNA here is from genome assembly GCA_021605145.1 of Aegilops bicornis. Lineage (NCBI taxonomy): Eukaryota > Viridiplantae > Streptophyta > Magnoliopsida > Poales > Poaceae > Aegilops > Aegilops bicornis. The sequence goes on from CM038670.1 coordinate 348,349,490, forward strand.
CTTTAACAACTTCATCTTCTGACTTTTGCAGACCGATAAAAATATCAAAGAATCTCAAATCGCCGATCTTCAAGAAGACATCAAGTCCCAGCAAGAAGAGACCTCGAAAGCCAAAGAGGAGCTGAAGGGTGTTTTGGCAACCATGGAGCAATTGAAGGATGGTTTCCAAAATGAACGCACCAACTGGGAAACTGAGAAGGCTGCTTTGTTGAAGCGGGCTGAAGATGCAGAAGCAGCTCTTAAGCCGGTGACGGATGAGCTGACAGGGCTAAAACATCAAGTGGATGCTATGACTTCTGCAATCTTTGGTAAGTACTTTGTCATAGCCGGTTGAAAATATCTTGAACTCTGCCGGTTTAACATCGAATTCGTAAACTTTTGCAGGTAATCGCATTGCTCAGCTGGGCACAGATATGTGGATGAAACTGAAGGTAGTGTACACTTTGATTGAGCAATTATACACCGGTGCCCAACGGGTTATCTGTATAGTCTCATACAACAAACCGGCATCAACATTGATCAAGGACACACTAGTAAAATTATCCATGACACCGGCGTAGATAGAAGAGGTGAAGCGATCTGCTGCCAGGGCTGGCGCTTTACTGGCACTGACTCGGGCCAAAGCATGGATATCTGACTTGGATCCAGTTGATATCGCCAAGGGATTTCCGGATGAACAAACAGACGAGTCAGCTTTTGACAACGAAGCCCTCAAAGCCCTGACAAAGGAGATGCGTCAGCTGTCGAGTCAACTAGCTGAAGAGGCTAACTTGACTGTTCATCGGTCATTTTATGATGAAAGGAACCAGTGGGTTGATACAAATGTGACAGAAGCGCAAAACCTTATCCCGCCAATCCGTAAGCACACTTACGCCCCTGATGTTGAACCGTCCAATCTGATAAGTGAAGAAGCTGTATTTCAGGCTCTAACCTGGATTGACTGGACCACCATGGACTTCCAGCCACTGGATGGAGAGGAAGAGGTTGAACCGGCACCTGAGGATCCATCAACTTCACATCATCCTGGCAATGAGTCTTAATCCGGCAATTGGGTTACTTTGTCAGACTTTGTTTTGTGTAAGAACAATCAACATTTTGGGCCTCAAAGCGCCTTGTAATAGGCTAGTTCAAGTACTTTGATTTGCGGCACTGATACATAACTTTGTTTAATCCGCCATGATATGTGCTATGCTTGATTATATCTTTGCATGCAATCCTGCTGTCTGTGATATTAAATCACTGAGTTGGTTTACCAACTTGTATTTGTAGTAAGGGTGAAAAACCCAAATCTGAAGCATTGATAACTCCCACCATGTAGTGCTGGTGTAAACTTTTTAAACCATACTGTGTTGTGAATAACACCATTTGATTATACTGGTAATATGGAATCAAAGCCAGTCCGGGTTGTGAAACACCGGTTTGATGAGAAATATGGTCTGACAACTTATAGTAGAAAACCAAGCCGGGTTAACAAACACCGGGTTAACATGAATATGATATGAAAACTTGTAGTTGAAAGCCAAGCCGGTTTAACAAACATCGGGCTAATATGATACTACCAAAGAACAAAAACTTGTCAAAAAGCAAACAAAAACTGTGTAGTCGAGGCTTTTCAAGGGCTGCCAGGCCCAAATTCGAGGCTTTTCATGGGCGGCCAGGCTGAGTTAAACCATTTTGCAAAGCCTTTTAAGATGGGCCTCCAACTAACCAATCGTCGTTTTAACTTTGACAAGTTCAGGTCTGTAAAAGATTGACTTGTCAAGCGTTGGTGGTCATGCAGGATTACTCGGATAGGAGTGGCTTACTTGATGAAGGCAGGTTAACCCAGGGTTTTAGGTGAATACACTAGGCTTCCAAGCCGTGGGTCGATACCCGATTACAAGGGTCCTTTCAAACTCTTTGTTACTTACACAAAGAGCCCCCAAGTAACTTTGTGAGCTGTGCTCAATGGGTGCCTATGTTTGAGTCGTGCTTTTAGCAATAGAACTCTCTTTGGCCCCTTGGGTGTGAAGCTCCCAAGCTGTTTTGTGGCATGATAGCCGGTTTGATAGGTAGTACTTCGCTTTGTCAGCTGAAGCCCCCATGTAAACAAAGAGATTTGAAGAAACGGCAGAGACCCTGCTTATTGCAAGGATGCCGGTTTATTATATTGATCATAATATATACATTGTTGAAATATGTACATAAGAAAAGCCTATGGCTCAAGTGTAGTAAGGCCGAAGGAGAGCTATGTTCCATGGCCACGGGTCTCCTCCATGTAACTGCGTGAGTCTTCTCGAACGCCAATGAGGTAGTATGATCCGTTGTGCAGATTTTTGCATGAACACAAAGGGTCCTCCCAAGGTGGGGATAACTTGTGCATATCGGTGCGATCTGGATGAGCCGGAGCACTAAGTCGCCTTCTTGAAAGGTTCTTGTCTTAACCTCGGGTGTGATAACGCCGCAGGTCTTGTTGATAAACCGCCGACTGAGCCAAAGCCATGTCCCATTTCTCATCTAACAGGTCCAGCGCCTCTTGGCGTGCTTGCTCATTGTCCGCTTCAACATAATTGGCAACCCGGGGCGAATCATGACGAATATCACTTGGGAGTATGGCCTCAGCCCCGTAAACCATGAAGAAAGGTGTATAACCCGTAGATCGGTTCGGGGTGGTGTTTATACTCCATAACATAGATGTTAATTCTTCCACCCAACAACCCAGCGTCCGCTTCAAAGGAACCATAAGCCGGGGCTTGATATCCTTCAGGATCTCTTGATTCGTCCTCTCAGCTTGACCATTGGACTGGGGATGAGCCATGGACGCTACATCAATCCGGATGTGCTCTCGTTGATAAAACTCCTCCATCTCGACTTTAGAAAGGTTCGCGCCATTATCTGTGATGATGCTGTGTGGAAAGCCAAAACGGAAAACGATCTTTTTAAGAAATTGAATCGTCGTGGCTGCATCACACTTGCTGACGGGCTCCGCTTCAACCCATTTAGTGAACTTGTCAACCGCCACCAACAGGTAGGTCTTCTTATCCTTGGAGCGCTTAAAAGGTCCCACCATATCAAGCCCCCAAGTGGCAAACGACCAAGTGATAGGAATCATACGTAGCTCTTGAGCCGGAACATGAGCTCAACGTGAAAACTTCTGACAAGCGTCACACCGCTTTTCCAGATCTTCCACATCAGCATGAGCTGTCAACCAATAGAACCCATGACGAAAAGCTTTAGCCACAAGGGATTTTGAACCGGCATCGTGACCACAATCCCCTTCATGGATTTCACGTAGAATCTCTTGTCCTTCTTCAGGAGAAACACAACGTTGGAATACGCCTGAAACACTGCAACGGTGTAATTCGCCATTGTGAATAACCATGGACTTGGACCGCCGATTATCTGCCTGGCGAAGACCTCATCATCTGGTAACTCGCCCCGGTTCATATATGCCAAATATGGAACCGTCCAATCCGGAGTGATATGTAAAGCGGCTACCAGTTGTGCCTCCGGATCAGGAACATCTAAATCCTCCTCTATAGGCAACTTAACAGACGGGTTATGCAGGATATCTAAAAAGGTATTGGGTGGTACCAGTTTACGCTGAGATCCCAGCCGGCTTAAAGCATCTGCTGCTTCATTTTTGCGCCGGTCAATGTGCCCAACCTGATAACCCTTAAAGTGACCTGCCACAATATCCACCTCGCGTCGATAAGCTGCCATGAGTGGATCCTTAGAATCCCAAGTACCAAAAACTTGCTGAGCCACCAGATCAGAATCTCCAAAACAGCGAACCCGACTTAAGTTCATTTCCTTAGCCACACGGAGACCGTGGAGTAAGGCTTCGTACTCTGCTGCATTGTTAGTACAAGGAAACATTAAGCGGAGAACATAACAAATTTTATCACCTCGAGGTGAAGTAAGGACAATTCCAGCCCCGAGCCTTCCAATTGCCTGGACCCATCAAAGTGAATAGTCCAGTATGTATTGTCCGGTTTGTCCTCTGGTGCCTGTAACTCGGTCCAATCATTGATGAAGTCAACAAGCGCCTGAGATTTGATGGCCGTTCGAGGCATATACTTCAATCCATGTGGACTAAGCTCAGTCGCCCACTTTGCAACCTGACGATTGCTTCCATTACGAATTATATCGCCCAAAGGAGCGAGAACTAACCTTTGTGATGGGATGGCCTTGAAAGTATTGCTTGAGCTTCCGACTTGCCATAAAAACTCCATACACCAGCTTACGCCAATGCGGATATCGTTGTTTTGACTCGATCAACACTTCACGATATAGTACCTTTGGCCGTTGAACCGGATATTCCTTCCCAGCCTCCTTACGCTCAACCACAATTGCCACACTGACCGCACGGGCATTGGCAGCCACGTACAATAACAAGGGCTCTTTATCAACCGGAGCAGCAAGGACCGGCGGTTCAGCCAGCTGCCGCTTCAAATCCTCAAATGCCGCATTAGCTGCGTCACTCCAAACAAAATCATCTGTCTTCTTCAACATCTGATATAAAGGAATCGCCTTCTCTCCCAAACGGCTGATAAACCGTCTGAGGGCTGCAATTCGACCCGCCAGACGCTGAACATCATTGATGCATTTTGGTTTAGCCAAAGATGTGATCTCTTTGATCTTTTCCGGATTGGCCTCAATACCTCTGTTGGATACAAGAAAACCCAAGAGCTTGCCTGCAGGAACACCAAAAACACATTTGTCCAGATTGAGCATCATTTTGTAAACCCGAAGATTGTCAAACGTCTCCTTGAGGTCATCTATCAAGGTTTCCTTCTTCCTGGAGTTTACCACAATGTCATCCACATAGGCATGAACATTACGCCCAATCTGCGTGTGAAGACAATTTTGCACACAACACTGATAGGTTGCCTGGGCACTTTTGAGCCCAAAGGGCATAGAAACATAGCAGAAGCCTCCAAAGGGAGTGATGAAGGCTGTCTTCTCCTGGTCCTTAACTACCATTTTAATCTGATGATAACCTGAATAAGCATCCAAGAAACTTCGAGCGCCACAACCCGCCGTCGCATCAATAATCTGATCAATACGGCGGGAGAGCAAAGGATCTGCGGACAAGCCTTGTTCATATCTGTGTAGTCCACACACATACGCCAAGTGCCGTTTTTCTTAAGAACGAGCACCGGATTAGCCAACCACTCGGGATGAAATACTTCGACGATAAACCCAGCAGCCAACAGTCGGGCTACCTCTTCACCTATGGCCTTGCGTCTTTCCTTGTTAAAGCGGCGAAGAAATTGCTTGACCGGTTTAAATTTGGGATCAATATTGAGAGTGTGCTCAGCGAGTTCCCTCGGTACACCTGGCATGTCAGAAGGCTTCCATGCAAAAATGTCCCGGTTCTCACGGATGAACTTCGATGAGCGCTTTCCTATTTTGGATCCAGATTGGTGCTGATGCTAAAATGTTTGGATGAATCGCCAGAACAAAGTCAACAAGTTTAGTCTCATCGGCCGGTTTGAATGTCGAGGTTGGGTCATGCTTTCGGTGGTGGGCTTCTTGAGGAGGTCACGTCTGCCGGATCAACATTGTCTTTATAAAACTTCAGCTCCTCTGTAGCACAAACCGACTCAGCATAGGCCGCATCACCTTCCTCACAATCCAAAGCGATCTTTCGACTTCCGTGTACTGTGATAGTCCCCTTATGACCCGACATTTTGAGCTGTAAATAGATATAATAGGGCCTCGCCATGAATTTTGCGTAAGCCGGCCGTCCCAACAGTCCGTGACATGGGCTCTGGATTTTCACCACTTCAAAGGTCAATGTTTCAGACCTGGAATCATGCTCATCTCCAAACACAACCTCCAAAGCGATCTTGCCAACAGGATATGCCGATTTACCTGGTACTACACCATGAAAAACAGTGTTTGACGGTTTAAGATTCTTGTCTGTCAACCCCATGCGATGAAAATTCTGATAGTACAGGATGTTGATACTGCTCCCTCCGTCCATCAGAACTTTGTAAACTTATAACCTCCCACCTGAGGTGCTACCGCCAAAGCTAGTTGACCCGGATTGTCAACCCGAGGCAGATGATCCTCTCTGCTCCACACAATGGGCTGCTCGGACCACCGCAAATAACATGGTACTGCTGGTTCAATAGCATTAACTACCCTCTTGTGAAGCTTCTGATCGCGCTTGCACAGGCTAGTAGTGAACACATGATACTGCCCACTATTCAACTGCTTGGGGTGACTTTGATAACCTGACTGCTGCTGATTCCCTTGATTATTACATTGGCTATTACCACCTTGGTTGTTCTGGTGGCCTGATTATTACGAAATCCAGAGTTTGAACCGCCACCACCATGAAAACCTGGACTGAACACTGATGGACCCTGATCATACCGGTAGAGATCAGAGTTTTTAAACTCCTTCATAATGTAACAATCTTTCCAAAGGTGTGTGGAAGGGGCCTCCTTGGTCCCATGCTTTGGGCAGGGTTGGTTTAACAGACGCTCCAGATTCATCCCTCCACCGCGCTGGGGAGGTTTACCTTTACGACGCTGCATATTGGTGTTAGCTACAAGATTTGAACTATCTGCTTTGCGCTTACCATTATTCCCATGACCTCCTTGATTGTGATGCTGTCCTTTTGCACCTCCGTTCTTCTTTCTCTTCTCCGGATTCTCCTCATCAGAATCGGGATCCTTGGTACTATTAGAATCGGCATATTTGACCAAGGCTGCCATAAGTGTTCCCATGTCATTGCAGTGGCGCTTGAGCCGTCCCAACTTCATCTTTAGTGACTTAAACCGGCAATTACGCTCCAGCGTTATGATTGCTTGGCCAGCATTAATTCGGTCAGATAAATGCAAAACTTCTGAAACCCGGCGCACCCAATGAGTTGTTGACTCGTTCTCCCCTTGAACACAGGCATCCAGATCCACAATGGACATAGGCTGTTTGCATGTGTCTTTGAAATTGGCTATAAACCGGGCCTTCAACTGATCCCATGACTCGATGGAGTTGGCTGGTAGGTTTTTCAACCAAGTACGGGCTGTCCCTTCCAACATCATCATGAAATACTTCGCACATGCCGCTTCATCCACATCCAGCATCTCCATTGCCATCTCATAACTCTCGACCCACGCCTCATGTGGCTAATCAGCGGTGTAATTAGGCACCTTACGTGGACCCTTGAAATCCTTGGGTAGTCGCACATTACGAAGAGCCGGAATGAGACATGGCACTCCCGAGGAACTGAAAGCAAGCCCGGTGCCTCGGTCTACTGACGCCGCTAGCTGAATCGGGGCGGGTTGATAACGACCTGCATATTGTGCTGCCAAAGCGGCCTCCCTTCATGCTCTACCATTATCCACCACGTCTTGAGCGTTTACCTCACCGCGCGCTGGATTGGGTCCCTGAGGGACATTACGGCGCCGCGCACTGCTACACTTCCGGTTCATCCATGTCCTGCTATAGCTTTTGCTCGGACGCGGGGTCGAATGAATTCTATCTCAGCTATAGGAATATGTTGGGTAACGTAGTAATTTCAAAAATTTTCCTACGATCACGCAAGATCATGGTGATGCATAGCAACGAGATGAGAGTGTTGTCTACGTACCCTCGTAGACCCACAGCGGAAGCGTTGACGCAACGTAGAGGAAGTAGTCGTACTTCTTCACGATCCAACCGATCCAAGTACCGAACGACGGCACCTCAGGAGTTCTGCACACGTTCAGCTCGATGGCGTCCCTCGAACTCCGATCCAGCCGAGTGTTGAGGGAGAGTTTCACGTCGACCTGACGGCGTGGTGACGATGATGATGTTCCACGGCGCAGGCTTCGCCTAAGCTCGCTACGGTATTCTCGAGGTGTAATATGGTGGAAGGGGCACCGCACACGGCTAAGGAAAGATCTCAAGGATCAACTTGTGTGTCATGGGGTGCCCTCTGCCCCGTGATATAAAGGAGGGAAGGAGGAGGGGCTGGCCGGCCAAGGGAGGTGCGCCAGGTGTCCTACTCCTACTAGGAGTAGGATTCCCCCAATCCTAGTCCAACTAGGTTTCCCCAAGTGGGAAGGGAGAGAGAGGCGCCTTCTCCTAGTCCTAATAGGACTAGGGAAGGGGGAAGGTGCGACCAGCACTTGGGCCCCTTCTCTCCTTTCCACTAAGGCCCATGTTGGCCCATTAGTATTAGGGGGTTCGGTAACCTCCCGGTGCTTGGTAAAATTCCTAATTTCACCCGGAACACTTCCGATGTCCAAACATAGACTTCCAATATATGAATCTTTATGTCTCGACCATTTCGAGACTCCTCGTCACGTCCGTGATCTCATCCGGGACTCGAACAACCTTCGGTACAGAAACATCATAACAACTCATAGTAGCTGTCATCGAAGCGTTAAGCGTGCGGACCCTACGGGTTCGAGAACTATGTAGACATGACCGAGACACCTCTACGGTCAATAACCAATAGCGGGACCTGGATGCCCATATTGGCTCCTACATATTCTACGAAGATCTTTATCGGTCGGACCGCATAACAACATACGTTGTTCCCTTTGTCATCGGTATGTTACTTGCCCGAGATTCGATCGTCGGTATCCAATACCTAGTTCAATCTCGTTACGGCAAGTCTCTTTACTCGTTCCGTAATACATCATCTCACAACTAACTCATTAGTTGCAATGCTTGCAAGGCTTATGTGATGTGCATTACCGAGAGGGCCCAGAGATACCTCTCCGACAATCGGAGTGACAAATCCTAATCTCGAAATATGCCAACCCAACATGTACCTTCGGAGACACCTGTAATGTACCTTTATAATCACCCGATTCGTTGTGACGTTTGGTAGCACCCAAAGTGTTCCTCGGGCAAGCAGGAGTTGCATAATCTCATAGTCATAGGAACATGTATAAGTCATGAAGAAAAGCACTAGCAACAAACTATACGATCAGGTGCTATGCTAATGGAATGGGTCATGTCAATCGGATCATTCAACCAATGATGTGATCCCGTTAATCAAATAACAACTCCTTGTTCATGGTTAGGAAACACAACCATCTTTGATTAACGAGCTAGTCAAGTAGAGGCATACTAGTGACACTCTGTAGGTTTATGTATTCACACATGTATTATGTTTCCTGTTAATACAATTCTAGCATGAATAATAAACATTTATCATGATATAAGGAAATAAATAATAACTTTATTATTGCCTCTAGGGCATATTTCCTTGATCTCCCACTTGCACTAGAGTCAATAATCTAGATTACACAAGAATGATTCTAACACCCATGGAGTCTTGGTGCTGATCATGTTTTGCTCGTGGAAGAGGCTTAGTCAACGGGTCTCGCAACATTCGAGATCCGTATGTATCTTGCATATCTCTATGTCTCCCACCGGACCAAATCCGGATGGAGTTGAAGCGTCTTTTGATGTGCTTGGTTCTCTTGTGAAATCTGGATTCCTTTGCTAAGGCAATTGCACCGATATTGTCACAAAAGATTTTCATTGGACCCGATACACTAGGTACAACACCTAGATCGGTTATGAACTCCTTCATCCAGACTCCTTCATTAGCTGCTTCCGAAGCAGCTATGTACTCAACTTCACATGTAGATCCCGCCACGACGCTTTGTTTGGAACTGCACCAACCGACAGCTCCTCCGTTTAATGTAAATACGTATCCGGTTTGCGATTTAGAATCGTCCGGGATCGGTGTCAAAGCTTGTCGGCGACGTAACCGTTCTGACGAGTTCTTTGTCACCGCCATAAATGAGAAACATATCCTTAGTCCTTCTTAAGTACTTAAGGATGTTCTTGACCGCTGTCCGATGATCCACTCTGGATTACTTTGGTACCTGCACCGCCAAACTTCTGACAAAGGCACACATCAGGTCCGGTACACAGCATTGCATACATGATAGAGCCTATGGCTGAAGCATAGGGAACAACTTTCATTTTCTCTCTATCTTCTGCAGTGGTCGGGCATTGAGTCTGACTCAACTTCACACCTTGTAGCACCGGCAAGAACCCTTTCTTTGCACGATCCATTTTGAACTTTTTCAAAACTTTGTCAAGGTATGTGCTTTGTGAAAGTCCTATTAAGCGTCTTGATCTATCTCTATAGATCTTAATGCCCAATATGTAAGCAGCTTCACCGAGGTCTTTCATCGAAAAACTCTTATTCAAGTATCCCTTTATGCTATCCAGAAATTCTATATCATTTCCGATCGGTAATATGTCATCCACATATAATATCGAGAAATGCTCTGAGCTCCCACTCACTTTCTTGTAAATACAGGCTTCTCCAAAAGTGCATATAAAACCAAATGCTTTGATCACACTATCAAAACGTTTATTCCAACTCCGAGAGGCTTGCACCAGTCCATAAATGGATCATTGGAGCTTGCACACTTTGTTAGCTCCTTTTGGATCGACAAAACCTTCGGTTGCATCATATACAACTCTTCTTCCGTAAATCCATTCAGGAATGCAGTTTTAACATCCATTTGCCAAATTTCATAATCATAAAATGCGGCAATTGCTAACATGATTCGGACGGACTTAAGCATCGCTTCTGGTGAGAAGGTCTCATCGTAGTCAATCCCTTGAACTTGTCGAAAACCTTTTGCAACAAGTCGAGCTTTATAGATGATAACATTACCATCGTCGTCAGTCTTCTTCTTGAAGATCCATTTATTCTTAATTGCTTGCCGATCATCGGGCAAGTCAACCAAAGTCCACACTTTGTTCTCATACATGGATCCCATCTCAGATTTCATGGCCTCCGACCATTTTGTGGAATCTGGGCTCACCATCGCTTCTTCATAGTTCGTAGGTTCATCATGTTCCAAAGAACATGACTTCGAGAATAGGATTACCGTACCACTGCAGTGCGGATCTTGCTCTGGTTGATCTACGAAGTTCAGAGAAACTTGATCTGAAGTTTCATGATCATCATCATTAGCTTCTTCCCTATTTGGTGTAGGTGTCACGAAACTGTTTTACGTGATGTACTACTTCTCAATAAGGGAGTAGATATGATTATCTCATCAAGTTCTACTTTCCTCCCACTCACTTCTTTCGAGAGAAACTCCTTCTCCAAAAAGTTTCCGAATTTAGCAACAAAAATCTTGCCTTCGGATCTGTGATAGAAGGTGTACCCAACAGTCTCCTTTGGGTATCCTATGAAGACACATTTCTCCGATTTGGGTTCGAGATTATCAGGTTGAAGCTTTTTCACATAAGCATCGCAGCCCCAAACTTTCAGAAACGACAACTTTGGTTTCTTGCCAAACCACAGTTCATAAGGCGTCGTCTCAACGGATTTAGATGGTGCCCTATTTAAAGTGAATGTAGCCGTCTCTAAAGCATAACCCCAAAACGATAGCGGTAAATCGGTAAGAGACATCATAGATCGCACCATATCTAATAAAGTACGATTCTGACGTTCGGACACACCATTACTTTGTGGTGTTCGGTGGCGTAAGTTGCGAAACTATTCCGCATTGTTTCAAATGTAGGCCAAACTCGTAACTCAAATATTCTCCTCCACGATCAGATCGTAGAAACTTTATTTTCTTGTTACGATGATTTTCCACTTCACTCTGAAATTCTTTTGAACTTTTCAAATGTTTCAGATTTGTGTTTCATTAAGTAGATATACCCATATCTGCTCAAATCATCTGTGAAGGTGAGAAAATAACGATATCCGCCATACGAGCCTCAACATTCATTGGACCACATACATCGGTATGTATGATTTCCAATAAATCTGTTGCTCTCTCCATAGTTCCGAGAACGGTGTTTTAGTCATCTTGCCCATAAGGCACGGTTTGCAAGTGCCAAGTGATTCATAATCAAGTGACTCCAAAAGTCCATCAAGATGGAGTTTCTTCATGCGCTTTACACCGATATGACCTAAACGGCGATTGCCACAAATAAGTTGCACTATCATTATCAACTCTACATCTTTTGGCTTCAACGTTATGAATATGTGTATCACTACTATCGAGATTAAGTAAAAACAAACCATTCTTCAATGGTGCATGACCATAAAAGATATTATTCATATAAATAGAACAACCATTATTCTCTCGATTTAAATGAATAACCGTCTCGCATTAAACAAGATCCAGATATAATGTTCATGCTCAACGCTGGTACTAAATAACAATTATTTAGGTCTAATACTAATCCGAAGGTAGATGTAGAGGTAGCGTGCCATTGCGATCACATCGACTTTGGAACCATTTCCCACGCCAAGATCGTCACCTCGCCCTTAGCCAATCTTCGCAATCCGTAGCCCTGCTTCGAGTTGCAAATATTAGCAATGTAACCAAGTATCAAATACCAGTGCTCTGCGAGTATTAGTAAGGTACACATCAATAACTTGTATATCACATATACCTTTGTTAACCTTGCCATCCTTCTTATCCGCCAAATACTTGGGGCAGTTCCGCTTCGGTGACCAGCACGCTTGCAATAGAAGCACTCGAGTTTGAGCTTAGGACCCGGACTTGGGTTTCTTCTCTTGATCGACAACTTGCTTGCCGTTCTTTTGAAGTTTCCTTTTCTTTCCTTTGCCCTTTTTCTTGAAACTAGTGGTTTTGTTAACCATCAACACTTGATGCTCCTTTTTGATTTCTACCTCCGCGGCTTTCAAAGATCGCGAAGAGCTCGGGCATTGTTTTGGTCATCCCTTGCATATTATAGTTCATCACGAAGCTCTTGTAGCTTGGTGGCGATGATTGGAGAATTCTGTCAATGACGCAATCATCCGGAAGATTAACTCCCGGTTGAATCAAGTGATTGTTATATCCGGACATTACGAGTATATGCTCCTTGTGAACCGTTCTCCTCCATCTTATGACTATAGAACTTATTGGAGACTTCATATCTCTCAATCCGGCATTCGCTTGGAATATTAACTTCAACTCTGGAACATCTCATATGCTCCATGGTGTTCAAAACGACGTTGAAGTCCCGGTTCTAAGCCGTAAAAGCATGGCACCTTTGAACTATAGAGTAGTCATCGACTTTGCTTTGCCAGACGTTCACAACATCCGGGCGCAGCCCTTGCACCAGGCACGGCACCTAACGGTGCTTCCAGGGCGTAATTCTTCTGCAGCAATAAGGATAATCCTCAAATTACGGACCCAGTCCGTGTAATTGCTGCCATCATCTTTCAACTTTGCTTTCTCAAGGAACGCATTAAAATTCAACGGAACAACGACGAGCCATCTATCTACACATCATAGACAAGCAAGATACTATCGGTACTAAGTTCATGATAAATTTAAGTTCAATTAATCATATTACTTAAGAACTCCCACTTAGAAAAATATCCCTCCAATTCTCTAAGTGATTGCGTGATCCATATCAACTACACCATGACCGATCATCACGTGTGATGGAGTAGTTTCAATGGTGAACATCAATATGTTGATCATATCTACTATATGATTCACGCTCGACCTTTCGGTCTCGTGTTCCGAGGTCATATCTTATATGCATAGCTCGTCAAGTATAACCCGAGTATTCCGCGTGTGCAACTGTTTTGCACCCGTTGTATTTGAACGTAGAGCCTATCACACGCGATCATCACGTGGTGTCTCAGCACGAAGAACTTTCATAACGGTGCATACTCGGGAGAACACTTCTTGATAATTTAGTAAGGGATCATCTTATAATGCTACCGTCAATCAAAGCAAGATAAGATGCATAAAGGATTAACATCACATGCAATCAATATAAGTGATATGATATGGCCATCATCATCTTGTGCTTGTGATCTCCATCTCCAAGCACCGTCATGATCACCATCGCCACCGGCGCGACACCTTGATCTCCATCGTAGCATCGTTGTCGTCTCGCCAAACTTATGCTTCTACGACTATCGCTACCGCTTAGTGATAAAGTAAAGCATTACAGGCGATTGCATTGCATACAATAAGCGACAACCATATGGCTCTCGCCGATTGCCGATAACTTCGGTTACAAAACATGATCATCTCATACAATAAAATATAGCATCACGTCTTGACCATATCACATCACAACATGCCCTGCAAAAACAAGTTAGACGTCCTCTACTTTGTTGTTGCAAGTTTTACGTGGCTGCTACGGGCTGAGCAAGAACCGTTCTTACCTACGCATCAAAACCACAACGATACTTCGTCAAATAGACTCCGTTTAAACCTTCACAAGGACCGGGCGTAGACACACTCTGTTCAACTAAAGTTGGAGAGACAGTCTACCACAAGCAATCGATGTGCAAAGCACGTCGAGGGAACCGGTCTCGCGTAAGAGTACGCGTAAGGTTGGTCTGGATCGTCTTTCCAACAATACCGCTGAACCAAAGTATGACATCTTTGGTAGGCGGTATGACTTGTATCGTCCACAACTCACTTGTGTTCTACTCGTGCATATGACATCTACGCATAAAACCTGGCTCGATACCACTTTGTTGGGTAACGTAGTAATTTCAAAAATTTTCCTACGATCACGCAAGATCATGGTGATGCATAGCAACGAGATGAGAGTGTTGTCTACGCACTCGTGAGACCCACAGTGAAGCGTTGACGCAACGTAGAGGAAGTAGTCGTACTTCTTCACGATCCAACCGATCCAAGTACCGAACGACGGCACCTCCGAGTTCTGCACACGTTCAGCTCGATGGCGTCCCTCGAACTCCGATCCAGCCGAGTGTTGAGGGAGAGTTTCACAAGACGACGGCGTGGTGGCGATGATGATGTTCCACCGGCGCAGGCTTCGCCTAAGCTCGCTACGGTATTCTCGAGGTGTAATATGGTGGAAGGGGCACCGCTGACTGCTAAGGAAAGATCTCAAGGATCAACTTGTGTGTCATGGGGTGCCCTCCGCCTCCGTATATAAAGGAGGGAAGGAGGAGGGGCTGGCCGGCCAAGGGAGGTGCGCCAGGTGTCCTACTCCTACTAGGAGTAGGATTCCCCCCAATCCTAGTCCAACTAGGTTTCCCCAAGTGGGAAGGGAGAGAGAGGCGCCTTCTCCTAGTCCTAATAGGACTAGGGAAGGGGGAAGGTGCTTGACCAGCACTTGGGCCCCTTCTCTCCTTTCCACTAAGGCCCATGTTGGCCCATTAGTATTCGGGGTTCGGTAACCTCCCTGCATTGGTAAAATTCCTAATTTCACGGAACACTTCCGATGTCCAAACATAGACTTCCAATATATGAATCTTTATGTCTCGACCATTTCGAGACTCCTCGTCACGTCCGTGATCTCATCCGGGACTCGAACAACCTTCGGTACAGAAACATCATAACAACTCATAGTAGCATCGCCATCGAAGCGTTAAGCGTGCGGACCCTACGGGTTCGAGAACTATGTAGACATGACCGAGACACCTCTGCGGTCAATAACCAATAAGCGGGACCTGGATGCCCATATTGGCTCCTACATATTCTCTGAAGATCTTTATCGGTCGGACCGCATAACAACATACGTTGTTCCTTTGTCATCGGTATGTTACTTGCCCGAGATTCGATCGTCGGTATCCAATACCTAGTTCAATCTCGTTACGGCAAGTCTCTTTACTCGTTCCGTAATACATCATCTCACAACTAACTCATTAGTTGCAATGCTTGCAAGGCTTATGTGATGTGCATTACCGAGAGGGCCCAGAGATACCTCTCCGACAATCGGAGTGACAAATCCTAATCTCGAAATATGCCAACCCAACATGTACCTTGGAGACACCTGTAATGTACCTTTATAATCACCCGATTCGTTGTGACGTTTGGTAGCACCCAAAGTGTTCCTCGTGCAAACGGAGTTGCATAATCTCATAGTCATAGGAACATGTATAAGTCATGAAGAAAAGCACTAGCAACAAACTATACGATCAAAAGGTGCTATGCTAATGGAATGGGTCATGTCAATCAGATCATTCAACCAATGATGTGATCCCGTTAATCAAATAACAACTCCTTGTTCATGGTTAGGAAACACAACCATCTTTGATTAACGAGCTAGTCAAGTAGAGGCATACTAGTGACACTCTGTAGGTTTATGTATTCACACATGTATTATGTTTCCTGTTAATACAATTCTAGCATGAATAATAAACATTTATCATGATATAAGGAAATAAATAATAACTTTATTATTGCCTCTAGGGCATATTTCCTTCAGAATAAGCCTGCTGCTGCACCACGGCGGTTTGAAGAAGATCCCTGGCCCGCCGTGTCTCAATCGCCGCCAGTGAATCGCCCTCCATCGGAATAGCTGCCAGGTGAGACGCTGCAGCAATCATGTTATCCAAAGGGCTCGAAAAGTGACCCGGTGGTGTCGAAACATGTCCGGCGGCGGGGATTTTGTCCGGTGGCGCGAGGTGGAAGGAGCTAGGGTTTGGACTGCGAGAATT
This sequence comes from Aegilops bicornis, assembly GCA_021605145.1. Classification (NCBI taxonomy): domain Eukaryota; kingdom Viridiplantae; phylum Streptophyta; class Magnoliopsida; order Poales; family Poaceae; genus Aegilops; species Aegilops bicornis. Next base: position 348,365,859 of record CM038670.1, read on the forward strand.
TCGGGGGAGAGGCACATATTTATAGGCAGAGGGAGCTAGGAGAGTCCAAATGAGGTGCGGTTTTCGGCCACGTGATCATGATCGAACGACCGAGAGCATGGAGGTGGTTTGGATGGGTTATTGGGCCACTTTGGAGGGGTGTTGGGCTGCAACATAAAGAGGGCTTTATGGTTACCCGGTTAACCGTTGGAGTATCAAACGACCTCCAAATGGAATGAAACTTGACAGGCGGTCTACCGGTGGTGTAACAAGGCTGCTTGGAAAATCTTAGTCCATTCCGAGAATGTTTAACACCCGCTCACGAAAAGAAGGAAAAGGGGGCGCCGGAGGACATAGGAGTGTCAGATTGCAAAACGGACAACGGGGAAAATGCTCGGATGCATGAGACGAATACGTATGCAAAAATGAGATGCACATGATGACATGGCAAAGTGCAACACGCAAGCAAATGACATGGCAACGGCGGCGAATAACTGGCAGACACCTAGCGCATCGAACTCGGGACGTTACATTGACGTAAGAATGAATTTCATCAGTCAGATGTTTTCCAAGATCATTTTCAAATTATTTTTCATTGTTGGTGAAGGAAATATGCCCTAGAGGCAATAATGAAGTTATTATTTATTTCCTTATATCATGATAAATGTTTATTATTCATGCTAGAATTGTATTAACCGGAAACATAATACATGTGTGAATACGTAGACAAACAGAGTGTCACTAGTATGCCTCTACTTTACTAGCTCGTTAAATCAAAGATGGTTATGTTTCCTAACCATAGACATGAGTTGTCATTTGATTAACGGGATCACATCATTAGGAGAATGATGTGATTGACTTGACCCATTCCGTTAGCTTAGCACTTGATCATTTAGTATGTTGCTTATGCTTTCTTCATGACTTATACAAAGTTCCCGCAACTATGAGATTATGCAACTCCCGTTTACGGAGGAACACTTTGTGTGCTACCAAACGTCACAACGAATCTGGGTGATTATAAAGCTACTCTACAGATGTCTCCAAAAGTATATGTTGAGTTGGCATGAATCGAGATTAGGTTTTGTCACTCCGATTGTCGGAGAGGTATCTCTGGGCCTTCTCGGTAATACACATCACATAAGCCTTGCAAGCATTACAACTAATGAGTTAGTTATGAGATGATGTATTACGGAACGAGTAAAGAGACTTACCGGTAACGAGATTAAACTAGGTATTGGATACCGACGATCGAATCTCGTAAGTAACATACCGATGACAAAGGGAACAACGATGTCGTTATGCGGTTTGACCGATAAAGATCTTCGTAGAATATGTAGGAACCAATATGGGCATCCAGGTTCCGCTATTGGTTATTGACCGAGAATGGTTCTAGGTCATGTCTACATAGTTCTCGAACCCGTAGGGTCCTCACGCTTAACGTTTCGATGACAGTTCATTATGATTTTATAAGTATTGATGTACCGAAGGTTGTTCTGAGTCACGGATGTGATCACGGACATGACGAGGAGTCTCGAAATGGTCGAGACATAAAGATTGATATATTGGAAGCCTATGTTTGGACTTCGGAAAGGTTCCGGATGAAAACAGGAAGTTACCGGAACACCGGGGGGTTACTGGAACCCCCCGGGGGGTCTATGGGCCTTGATGGGCCATAGGGAGAAGAGGAAAGGGCCGGCCAGGCAGGCCGCGCGCCCCCTCCCCCTCTAGTCCGAATAGGACAAGGAGAGGGGGGGGCGGCGCCCCCCTTCCCTCTTCCCCTTCCCCAATCCTAATCCAACTAGGAAAAGGGGGGGAGTCCTACTCCCGGTGGGAGTAGGACTCCTCCAGGCGCGCCCCCCTAGGGCTGGCCGCACCCCCTTGCTCCTTTATATCTGAGGGCAGGGGGCACCCCATGACACACAAGTTGATCTACGGATCGTTCCTTAGCCGTGTGCGGTGCCCCCTCCACCATATTCCACCTCGGTCATATCGTCGCGGAGTTTAGGTGAAGCCCTGCGCCGGTAGAACATCATCATCGTCACCACGCCGTCGTGCTGACGGAACTCATCCCCGACACTTTGCTGGATCGGAGTCCGGGGATCGTCATCGAGCTGAACGTGTGCTGAACTCGGAGGTGCCGTACGTTCGGTACTTGGATCGGTCGGATCGTGAAGACGAACGACTACATCAACCGCGTTGTCATAACGCTTCCGCCACGGTCTACAAGTGCGTGGACGACACTCTCCCCTCGTTGCTATGCCATCACCATGGTCTTGCGTGTGCGTAGGAATTTTTTGAAATTACCACGTTCCCCAACAAAGGGCATCCGAGCCTGGTTTTATGCGTTGATGTCATATGCACGAGTAGAACACAAGTGAGTTGTGGGCGATATAAGTCATACCGCTTACCAAAGATGTCATACTTTGGTTCGGCGGTATTGTGAGATGAAGCGGCCGGACCGACATTACGCCAGACGCCACGCGAGACTGGTTTCACCGCTCGAGCACTCGTTGCTTAAAGGTGACCGGCGGGTGTCTGTCTCTCTCACTTTAGTTGAACCGAGTGTGGCTACGCCCGGTCCTTGCGAAGGTTAAAACAGCACCAACTTGACAAACTATCGTTGTGGTTTTGATGCGTAGGTAAGAAACGGTTCTTGCTCAGCCCGTAGCAGCCACGTAAAACTTGCAACAACAAAGTAGAGGACGTCTAACTTGTTTTTGCAGGGCATGTTGTGATGTGATGTGGTCAAGACGTGATGCTATATTTTATTGTATGAGATGATCATGTTTTGTAACCGAAGTTATCGGCAATGGCAGGAGCCATATGGTTGTCGCTTTATTGTATGAAATGCAACGCCATGTAATTGCTTTACTTTATCACTAAGTTGTAGCGATAGTCGAGAAGCAATAGTTGGCGAGACGACAAAGATGCTACGATGGAGATCAAGGTGTCGCACCGGTGACGATGGTGATCATGACGGCAAGCTTGGCGATGGAGATCACAAGCACAAGATGATGATGACCATATCATATCACTTATATTGATTGCATGTGATGTTTATCCTTTATGCATCTTATCTTGCTTTGATTGACGGTAGCATTATAAGATGATCTCTCACTAAAATTATCAAGAAGTGTTCTCCTGAGTATGCACCGTTGCTAAAAGTTCAGAGTGCCCGGACACCACGTGATGATCGGGTGTGATAGGCTCTACGTCCATCTACAACGGGTGCAAGCCAGTTTTGCACACGCCGAATACTCGGGTTAAACTTGACGAGCCTAGCATATGCGAGATATGGCCTCGAACACGGAGACCGAAAGGTCGGCGTGAATCATATAGTAGATATGATCAACATAGTGATGTTCACCATTGAAAACTACTCCATCTCACGTGATGATCGGTTATGGTTTAGTTGATTTGGATCACGTAATCACTTAGATGACTAGAGAGATATCTGTCTAAGTGAGAGTTATTTAATATGATTAATTGAACTTAAATTTATCATGAACTTAGTACCGATAGTATTTTGCTTGTCTATGTTTCTTTGTAGATAGATGGCTCGTCTTTGTTGTTCCGTTGAATTTTAATGCGTTCCTTGAGAAAGCAAAGTTGAAAGATGATGGTAGCAATTACACGGACTGGGTCCGTAACTTGAGGATTATCCTCATTGCTGCAAGAAGAATTACGCCCCGAAGCACCGGCCGGGTGCCAGTTCGCTGCAGGAGCAACGCCAGAAGTTGTGAACGTCTGGCAAAGCAAAGCTGATGACTACTCTATAGTTCAGTGTGCCATGCTTTACGGCTTAGAACCGGGTCTTCAACGACGTTTTGAACGTCATGGAGCATATGAGATGTTCCAAGAGTTGAAGTTAATATTTCAAGCAAATGCCCGGATTGAGAGATATGAAGTCTCCAATAAGTTCTATAGCTGCAAGATGGAGGAGAATAGTTACATCGGTGAGCACATACTCAAAATGTCCGGGTATAATAATCATTTAATTCATTTGGGAGTTAATCTTCCGGATGATAGTGTCATTGATGAATTCTCCAATCATCGCCACCAAGCTACAAGAGCTTCGTGATGAACTATAATATGCAAGGGATGACTAAGACAATTCTGAGCTCTTCGCAATGCTAAAAGTCATGGAGGTAGAAATCAAGAAAGAGCATCAAGTGTTGATGGTCAACAAGACCACTAGTTTCAAGAAAAAGGGCAAAGGGAAGAAGAAGGAAACTTCAAAAGAACAGCAAGAAAGTTGCTGCTCAAGAGAAGAAACCCAAGTCTGGACCTAAGCCTGAAATCGAGTGTTTTACCGCAAGCGGTGGACCTTTGGAAGCGGAACTGCCCCAAGTATTTGGCGGATAAGAAGGATGGCAAGGTGAACAAAGGTATATATGATATACATGTTATTGATGTGTACCTTACTAGAGCTCGTAGTAGCACTTTGGGTATTTGATACTGGTTACATTGCTAATATTTGCAACTCGAAGCAGGGACTACGGAATAGACGAGCACCGGCAAAGGACGAGGTGACGATGCGCGTGGGAAACGGGTTCCAAAGTCAATGTGATCGCGGTCGGCACGCTACCTCTACATCTACCTTGGGATTAGTTTTAGACCTAAATAATTGTTATTTGGTGCGGCGTTGAGCATGAACATTATATCTGGATCTTGTTTGATGCGAGACGGTTATTCATTTAAATCAGAGAATAATGGTTGTTCTATTTATATGAGTAATATCTTTTATGGTCATGCACCCTTGAAGAAAGGTCTATTCTTGTTGAATCTCGGCGGTAGTGATACACATATTCATAATGTCGAAGCCAAAAGATGCAGAGTTGATAATGATAGTGCAACTTATTTGTGGCCTTGCCTAGGTCATATCGGTGTAAACGCATGAAGAAACTCCATACGGATGGACTTTTGGAATCACTTGATTATGAATCACTTGGTACTTGCGAACCGTGCCTCATGGGCAAGATGACTAAAACACCGTTCTCCGGTTGTATGGAGAGAGCAACAGATTTATTGGAAATCATACATACAGATGTATGTGGTCCGATGAATGTTGAAGCTCGTGGCGGATATCGTTATTTTCTCACCTTCACAGATGATTTAAGCAGATACGGGTATATCTACTTGATGAAACATAAATCTGAAACATTTGAAAAGTTCAAAGAATTTCAGAGTGAAGTTGAAAATCATCGTAACAAGAAAATAAAGTTTCTACGATCTGATCGTGGAGGAGAATATTTGAGTTCTGAGTTTGGTCTACATTTGAAGCAATGCGGAATAGTTTCAAGCAACTCACGCCACAGGGAACACCACAGCGTAATGGTGTGTCCGAACGTCATAATCGTACTTTACTAGATATGGTGCGATCTATGATGTCTATTTCTGATTTACCGCTATCGTTTTGGGGTTATGCTTTAGAGACGGCCGCATTCACGTTAAATAGGACACCGTCAAAATCCGTTGAGACGACACCTTATGAACTATGGTTTAGCAAGAAACCAAAGTTGTCGCTTTACGAAAGTTTGGGGTTGCGATGCTTATGTGAAAAAACTTCAACCTCGATAAGCTTGAACCCAAATCGGAAAAATGTGTCTTCATAGGATACCCAAAGGAGACAATTGGGTATACCTTCTATCACAGATCCGAAGGCAAGACATTCGTTGCTAAGAATGGATCCTTTCTAGAGAAGGAGTTTCTCTCGAAAGAAGTGAGTGGGAGGAAAGTGGAACTTCATGAGGTAATAGTACCAGCTCCCTTATTGGAAAGTAGTTCATCACGTAAATCGGTTTACGTGACACCTACACCAGTTAGCAAGGAAGATAATGATAATGATCATGAAACTTCAGATCAAGTTGTCCTTGAATCAGTAGATCAACGAGAATAAAATCCGCACCGAGTGGTACGGTAATCCTATTCGGAAGTCATGCTACTAGATCATGGTGAACCTACGAACTATGAAGAAGCGATGGTGAGCCCAGATTCCACAAAATGGCTTGAAGCCATGAAATCTGAGATGGGATCCATGTATGAGAACAAAGTATGGACTTTGGTTGACTTGCCCGATGATCGGCAAGCCATTGAGAATAAATGGATCTTTAAGAAGAAGACTGACGCCGATGGTAATATAACTGTTTATAAAGCTCGACTTGTTGCGTAAAAGGTTTTCGACAAGTTCAAGGGGTTGACTACGATGAGACTTTCTCACCCGTGGCGATGCTTAAGTCTGTCCGAATCATGTTAGCAATTGCTGCATTTTATTATTATGAAATTTGGCAAATGGATGTAAAACTGCATTCTTGAATGGATTTCTAGAAGAAGAGTTGTATATGATGCAACCAGAAGGTTTTGTTGATCCAAAAGGTGCTAACAAAGTGTGCAAGCTCCAGCGATCAATTTATGGTGCAGTGCAAGCCTCTCGGAGTTGGAATAAACGCTTTGATAGTGTGATCAAAGCATATGGTTTTATCTGAGACTTTTGGAGAAGCCTTTGTATTTACAAGAAAGTGAGTGGGAGCTCAGTAGCATTTCTAATATTATATGTGGACGACATATTGTTAATTGGAAATGATATAGAATTTCTGGATAGCATAAAAGGATACTTGAATAAAAGTTTTTCAATGAAAGACCTTGGTGAAGCTGCTTACATATTGGGCATCAAGATCTATAGAGATAGATCAAGACGCTTAATTGGACTTTCACAAAGCACATACCTTGATAAAGTTTTGAAAAAGTTCAAAATGGATCAGGCAAAGAAAGGTCTTTTACCTGTGTTACAAGGTGTGAAATTGAGTCGACTCAATGCCCGACCACAGCAGAAGATAGAGAGAAAATGAAAAATGTTCCTATGCTTCAGCCATAGGCTCTATCATGTATGCAATGTCTGTGTACCGGACTGACGTATGCTTAGCAATATGCTTGGCAGGAAGGTACCAAAGTAATCCAGAGTGGATCATCGGACAGCGGTCAAGAACATCCTGAAATACGAAAAGGACTAAGGATATGTTTCTCGTATATGGAGGTGACAAAGAGCTAACCGTAAATGGTTACGTCGATGCAAGCTTTGACACTGATCCGGACGATTCTAAATCGCAAACCGGATACATATTTTTATTAAACGGTGGAGCTGTCAGTTGGTGCAGTTCTAAACAAAGCGTCGTGGCGGGATCTACATGTGAAGCGGAATACATAGCTGCTTGAAGCGGCAAATGAAGGAGTCGGATGAAAGAGTTCATTTCCGATCTAGGTGTCATACCTAGTGCATCGGGACCAATGGAGATCTTCTCGTGACAATACTTTGGTGCAATTGCCTTGGCAAAGGAATCCAGATTTCACAAGAGGACCAAGCATATCAAGAGACGCCTTCAATTCCATTCGGGACCAAGTCCAAGTGGGAGACATAGAGATTTGCAAGATACATACGGATCTGAATGTTGCGAGACCCGTTGACTAAGCCTCTTCCACGAGCAAAACATGATCAGCACCAAGACTCCATGGGTGTTAGAATCATTACTGTGTAATCTAGATTATTGACTCTAGTGCAAGTGGGAGACTGAAGGAAATATGCCCTAGAGGCAATAATAAGGTTATTATTTATTTCCTTATATCATGATAAATGTTTATTATTCATGCTAGAATTCCACGAGCAAAACATGATCAGCACCAAGACTCCATGGGTGTTAGAATCATTCTTTGTGTAATCTAGATTATTGACTCTAGTGCAAGTGGGAGATCAAGGAAATATGCCCTAGAGGCAATAATAAGGTTATTATTTATTTCCTTATATCATGATAAATGTTTATTATTCATGCTAGAATTCCACGAGCAAAACATGATCAGCACCAAGACTCCATGGGTGTTAGAATCATTACTGTGTAATCTAGATTATTGACTCTAGTGCAAGTGGGAGACTGAAGGAAATATGCCCTAGAGGCAATAATAAGGTTATTATTTATTTCCTTATATCATGATAAATGTTTATTATTCATGCTAGAATTGTATTAACCGGAAACATGATACATGTGTGAATACGTGAACAAGCAGTGTCACTAGTATGCCTCTACTTTACTAGCTCGTTAAATCAAAGATGGTTATGTTTCCTAACCATAGACATGAGTTGTCATTTGATTAACGGGATCACATCATTAGTAGAATGATGTGATTGACTTGACCCATTCCGTTAGCTTAGCACTTGATCGTTTAATATGTTGCTTATGCTTTCTTCATGACTTATACAAAGTTCCTGCAACTATGAGATTATGGAACTCCCGTTTACCGGAGGAACACTTTGTGTGCTACCAAACGTCACAACGTAACTGGGTGATTATAAAGCTACTCTACAGATGTCTCCAAAAGTATATGTTGAGTTGGCATGAATCGAGATTAGGTTTTGTCACTCCGATTGTCGGAGAGGTATCTCTGGGCCTTCTCGGTAATACACATCACATAAGCCTTGCAAGCATTACAACTAATGAGTTAGTTATGAGATGATGTATTACGGAACGAGTAAAGAGACTTACCGGTAACGAGATTAAACTAGGTATTGGATACCGACGATCGAATCTTAGGTAAGTAACGTACCGATGACAAAGGGAACAACGTATGTCGTTATGCGGTTTGACAGATAAAGATCTTCGTAGAATATGTAGGAACCAATATGGGCATCCAGGTTCCGCTATTGGTTATTGACCGAGAATGGTTCTAGGTCATGTCTACATAGTTCTCGAACCCGTAGGGTCCGCACGCTTAACGCTTCGATGGCAGTTCATTATGAGTTTATAAGTATTGATGTATCGAAGGTTGTTCGAGTCCGGATGTGATCACAGACATGACGAGGAGTCTCGAAATGGTCGAGACATAAAGATTGATATATTGGAAGCCTATGTTTGGACTTGGAAAGGTTCGGATGAAAACAGGAAGTTCTGGAACACCGGGGTTTACTGGAACCCCGGGGTCTATGGGCCTTGATGGGCCATAGGGAGAAGAGGAAGGGCCGGCCAGGGCAGGCCATGCGCCCCCTCCCCCTCTAGTCCGAATAGGACAAGGAGAGGGGGGGGGGGGCGGCGCCCCCTTTCTCTCTTCCCCCTCCCCAATCCTATTCCAACTAGGAAAAGGGGGAGTCCGACTCCCGGGGGGCGTAGGACTCCTCCAGCGCCGCCTTGGGCTGGCCGCACCTCTTGCTCCTTTATATCACGGGGCAGGGGGCACCCCATGACACACAAGTTGATCTACGGATCGTTCCTTAGCCGTGTGCGGTGCCCCTTCCACCATATTCCACCTCGGTCATATCGTCGCGGAGTTTAGGCGAAGCCTGCGCGATAGAACATCATCATCGTCACCACGCCGTCGTCTTGTGGAACTCATCCCCGACACTTTGCTGGATCGGAGTCCGGGATCGCCATCGAGCTGAACGTGTGCTGAACTCGGAGGTGCCGTCGTTCGGTACTTGGATCGGTCGGATCGTGAAGACGTCGACTACATCAACCGCGTTGTCATAACGCTTCGCCACGGTCTACAAGGGTACGTGGACAGACACTCTCCCCTCTCGTTGCTATGCCATCACCATGGTCTTGCGTGTGCGTAGGATTTTTTTTGAAATTACTACGTTCCCCAACAGTTGGCTCAACCTCTTTGTTTTTCGTTCTCCCAGAGTATCTCGACAATTCATGGTGGTGTTTATCATCGTCATTCTCAACACAAAAGACCGAAGAAGAGTTTCTCTTAAATCTTGGTCCATTCTATTGAAGATTCATGGCTCTAGCTTCATGCCATCCTCTCATAATTGTTTTCAATTGTAAGAATTCTTTTCATACTCATCCGACGCATTTCATGGGTTTTTTCTTTTTTATTCATTTGAAGGCCATCATTTCCGAAATCTTGATTCTCAACATTCAGCTCTCGTTCCCCATTCTTCCGGTGCATCGTTCAAGTATTCTCTAGTCAGCTCGTGGATCTTCTTCGTTCTCTTGTATTAAATTCCCTCAAGTATTTTCATTCGTTTCTAATTCTTACCGGTGAATCGTTCTCTTTTCTTCAAGGATTTTCAAATGCTTTCGGTGGTTTGTTCAAGAGTTCTCTTCCTTGGTTATGATATCGATTCATTCGTTCTTTCCAACCCTACCGGGGGTTCATGAAGATTTTCCCAGGTTTACGCTATATCTCTCTTAATCCTTTCTACAAGAATAAGTAGTATGCCTAATCCGTTGCTTGTCATCAATTTAAATTGGTGAAGGATACGCATAACATAATTCTTATTATTGTTTCATCCAAGTGATCTAATTTCTTCTTTCCAGAGTTGTTCATCATGTCACATTCTCGTTTTCTAGTTGTTCATCTTCCTTTTTCGGAGTTCAAAGCCTTCTCATTATATCGTCATGAAGCTCCATCTAAATCATTGCATGGCTTCATCTTGTTCCTTTCAACTTTCAATTGCTTCCCGTTATCCTTTTCTATCTGGAGTTCTTCATGGAGGCTCAACATGGTGGTTCATCAAGGATTCCTTTCATTCTTCAATTGTTCGTCAAGATTTCTCTCGAAGTTATGATCCGGCAAGCAATACTCAAAATTAAACTGGGCGCTTAACACATGTTTTGTTTTGAGGAGTTCAAGTATTCTTCATCTTGCATTCCAAAGTGCAATTCTTTCTACCTTATCTTCGAGATGGCGTTATATCTCTCTTGACAATTTCCATTCATGTTTCGCGATCCACATGTTGTCAGGAATGAGGTATTTTTAAATCCATTAATCTCTTCGTTGGAGTTATCTTTGGTTATATTTCACCTACAGCCTTCCCTAAGGAGTATTGTTATTGTGGTGGTTATCTATGACCCAAGCTTTCTCCTATCCTCTCGTCGGAAGAAGTTTTTTATCTCCTCGTTGATCTAAAGCAAGCAATTGTTTCCGTTTGTGGCAGGATTTCACCTCAAATTTTTGAGATGTTTTCCTTAAGTCCATAACAAGCTTATTCTTTTCGTGTATGATTTTTCCAAGAACTCCATTCAATCCTTCCTTGCAAGGAGGCTTTTGAAATTCAATTGTGGTGGAAGTTGTCATTTTCTTCTCCGTCCCATTATCCCAACAACCTAGCTACTATTCTTTCGTCCCGGAGGCGTTGTAAGGTTTCTCTCTTCATCCCATCATCTTGTTTTGCCGAGATCATGTTCTTTTCTTGCTTATATCCATTTAATCGGAGTGCCGCTCGAATTCTTTTATTCTTATTCCTTGCCCAGCTAATTTTAACCGGAGTGGCTTTAAAATCTATCTTGTCTCCTAAGCTCTTGTTTCATTTCTTTCAACCTACAAAGTTTTCACAATGTTACTTGTTCCCCTTTTCTAACGGAGTGTTTGTAATATCGTTCATATCTATTGTATTCTTTTCTCAAAATTGTTTAACCTCTCAAGGTTCTTTGGTTTCACTCGTTTGTACAAGAAGCAACTTAGATTTACCTCTTCTCTTCCTCTTCCGTTTCTCTCCGGTGCCATCCCTAGATCTCAGGACGAGAACCTCTTGTAGTGGTGGAGTGTTGTAACGCCCCAGATGTAACTTTCCATATTTGTAACTCCAACTCTTGCCATTTCTGGCTATGTGATATAATCTTTTCCTTCTTGGTTGGGTTTTGTCTTCCGTTTTGCTTTTTGTTTTGTTCGTGCATTCATCTTTGCATCATGTGCATTGCATCATGCCATCATGCAACCCATTTTAAAACTCAACTTAAACAAATCGTATGGAACTTCGATCCATTTAAATCGAGGGTATTCACATGGTGATTTCTCTTTAAAACAATATTCAAAGTATCCTACTATTATTAGGGAGCTATTATAAATATTGCAATAATTTGGAATTTACCTCAACACACTTGCATGTTAAATCCCTTAGCCTTTTCTTCTTCAAGTTTTGACTCTCTAACCTTGCCAATAATTCTTTTGCCACTTATCGAGGCTCTTCCTAAATGTTCAACATTTTTGGATACTTCGGAATCCTAGTCCTTGTTCAAACCATTTGAATTAAATTCAAAGGAATTTGAATTTAAATCTTGCAAGCATGGCCATTCCTATTTTCTCGGAACAAACATATTTTTGTGAGCCCGAGAAAATTATCTGCATGCCAAAGTCCCTTCTCTAACCTTTTCTTTTCTCTCTTTTCTTTCTTCCTATTCTTTCTCTGTTTTGGGAAAATATGAGAGAGGGAGTGGAGAGCCCAGCAGCCTCTCCCTCCTCTGGGCCAGCCTCCCAGGCCCAACCGCACCTAAACCCGAGCCCCGATCCCCCTTCTCATCTCTCGATCAATCCCCTCTCCCTCTCCCACTCGTCTTTTCCTCTCCTGCCGCCACACAACACACGCACACAGAGGGGCAGTGCCCCATGCCTGATCCCCTAGACCGCTACCTTGGCCTCCGGCCATGGCGCCTTGGCTGACGACCGCAGGTGTCGCCGCCTATGCCATGTCCGCTGCCGCACGCCAAGTCCTGCGCCGATGTCGTCTTCACGACCTGCATCGGTCCCTGCCGTGCCCCTGCATCGAGAAGCAAGAGCCGTTTGTCGCCGGATCCCGTCTCACGCCGCTGGATCCACGCTGCTCGCCACCGCCTACCTCGAGGAGCCCCGCCGCGCAAAGCATATCGTCAGACCGCACCATGCCCCGCCTCTTTCCCTCGTTCTCCATTCTCCTCTTGTATCCATCTCTCTCTCGGCAGACTCTCTACGCCCCTTGGACAGGGACCTCGGCGTCTTTGGCCCACCATGGATGGCCGGCTCTGCCAAGCTCCCCGCTGCCGCATCACGCCCAGGCCGATCCTCCTCCGCCCGTTCCTTGACCATCTTCTCCATCAGCGACCTCTACACCACCTCGAGGCTCCTCTCGTCAGCACCTCCTTCTAAACCTCTTCGGGTCCTTGTCATGGCCCTGCCTGCACTAGCTGCCTCCTGCTTCCTGTCTTTTCCATGGCCTTGAGGAGCCACCCAAGCTGTCGGTTGTCCTGGCCCTTGCACATCATTGTTGACCCGAGGTGACTAACACTGCCAAGTCCAAGGACAATGCCGGAAGATTTTTGGCGCGCCAAGTTCCTCTTTCGGACCTGTCTAGTGTACAACGACTCGTGTGCGACTACGTGGATTCGCCAAGTACCCCACCGGCAAGACCGACACCTGAACAAGCACACCGCTCTGTGGATTTCGGCAAGTCTCTCGACGATCGGCGCTTAGTACCACTACATTTTCCATGTACAGCTACACCAAGACCGGACCGACAAGTACCTTGACAACGTATGTACCTCTATAGTTGACCCCGTGGACGCCAAGTTCCTCGACGTGACACTGATCATCTATGGAGTGTGTACGACTACGAAACGTGTGCCACTACTTCCCACTACAAAAAAAAGACACATCCGTGACATTTTGGGCCGAACGACATTTTTCTCTGTCATACTTATGACACTTCTATGACGATAACTGTGACAAAACCCGGTATCATCATAGATGTGGTGGGCTCCTACTTCTGTGAAAAAAATCATGATAGCAAATGGGCTTTTCATGTTGGGCGGGCCGGAGATGCAGCTGCATGACATTCTTTGGGCCATCCATGACGGAAAAAACCATGTTAGAAGCGAGGGCGAGGAAAATATCGGGGTGTTCCCGGTTACGGTGAGTGGTCGGGCCGGCGATGCGCTGCTTTCAGACACGCGACGCTGCTGCGTGCGCGAGGCATTGGGCTCTAACTGAACCCGAGCGAGGCGTTGGGCTCTAACTAAACCCGAGCAATTACACTGCAGGCTACGCGTTACTGAACCCGAGCGATGGATCGATGGCATTTAACTGAACCCGATCGAGCGATTCCTTCGCTACTGCTGCTAACTGAAGCCGATTGATGCTGCCTCTGGATGAATAGTGAGCGTTGCTGGGGAGGTTTGATGAACAGTTCCTGGTGCGGGTGGATGAACAGGACCCCATAGTGTTGCCTCTGGATGAACAGGACCCCGATCGATGGAGCTGGTTGGGGCTGGATGAACAAGACCCCGTGGAGGGCTGGATGAATAGGACCACCCCGTGGAGGGCTGGATGAACAGTAGACGGTGGAGGGCTGGATGAACAGTAGCCCGTGGAGGGGATGTTGAACAAGAGCCCGTGGAGGGGATGTTGAACAAGAGCCCGTGGAGGGGTTGTTGAACAAGAGCCCGTGGAGAGGGCTGGTTGAACAGTAGCCGGTGGAGTAGCACGCGGTGGAGGCTGGATGAACAGGAGCCCGTGGATGAACAAATGCAGTGGAGGCCGGAGGAGGTCGACGGTGGATGAACAAGAGCCCATGGAGGCTGGAGGGGGTCAACGGTGGAGATGAACAGTATCCCGTGGAGTCCTGCGTTTTGCTACGCCACCCCTCCTGATGAACAAGACCCCCGTTTCGACCGTAGCGCTCTAACACAAGTCCGTTTCCTCCGTTTTGCGGTACGCCACACCCCTCCCAATGAACAGGACCCCTGTTTCGACCGTAGGAGGTCCGTTTCCTCTGTTTTGCGGTATGCCAGACCCCTCCCGATGAACAGGATCCCGTTTTGAACGTGGCCGTTTCCTCCATTTTGCGGTACGCCAAGCCTCGTTTCCATTGGCTGTTCCGTCCAAGCCCTCCCGATGATCATGATGACGCATTCCGTTCTGACCCAGCCGGTTGGCTCCCCATGAACACGACGACGACACAGTTTCTCCGTTTTGACCCAGCCATGTACATGAGCCCTGGCCGTATGTATGCGCGAGTAGGCGTTCGAGACCCCGCCCGTATGTACGTACGTGGCCATATTTTCTTTCTTGCACACTGGCCGCTGTACGTACGTGTACATGCTACGTGCGCGCCTCTACTACGACACGTGCACGCCTCTACATAGACCAGTATTTACGTACATGTTCGCAACCAGAATGATAAGCTACGTACGCTTCGACCATGAGGTTCCCGACTGTCAGGCACTTCCTTGCGTGCGAAGATGTAGCTGGTGGGTCCCAGCAGTCAGGGGGCGAATCATTTTGTTTTTCCTGGACGCACTTTCTTGCGTGCGAAGATGTAGCTGGTAGGTCCCAGCAGTCAGGGGGGAAACGTTTTTTCGCGGAATACGGTTCCACGCGTAGAGGACTATGAGGGTTCACTGGTTCGCTGCGGTGCAAGGCTGCCATCGCTGCGGAATAACAGGGGGTGTGGGTGAGTAGAGGGATGGCATGGCCAGCAGTGGGAGTAGTAGGGGGCGATAAGACCTCCGCGGCATCGCAGCCGGCCACGGGAGGCAGGAGCACGAGGCACGACCGGCGCTGGTTTGGGCGGCTGGAGCAAGAAGACCAGAGGTTGAAGAAGCACTACGGCCGTTGGATGGACATCGTACGGTCACTGGAGCTCGAATCGTTCATATTGACTAATTTGGCAAAGCCCTCCATCCCCGTCAACTTAGTTGGCCCACAAGTCAGCCTCCCACTATTGTGGGTCCCAGCTAGCAGGGGGAGTATTCATTTTTTGTGTGTGTAATAAGGAGGCACTTCCTTGCGTGCGAAGATATAGCTGGTGGGTCCGACCTATCAGCGGTTGTAACGTTTTTTTAGTGAAATACAGAGGCCCTTTCGGTGGGTCCCAGATGTCAGGTGGAGGAATCATTATTTTGCGCGTAATAAGGAGGCATTTCCTTGCGTGCAGCCGTGGACCCAGCTGTCAGCCTCTCCATGTACAGTCCACTTCAGATGCATGTCGGTTGTTAACCACGTTGACCAGGCCGCGCCGAGAGCACCAGGGCGGTGGACGACGGCGAGGCCTAGGAAGGGAACGACACGGAGGCAGGGAAAACTCGGCAGTTGTTTCCCATGCGGAGGATGACCAATGCTGATGAGTTCGCTGTTCGTACGAACAGGCGATGATACCACATTGTACTCAATTTGAGGAAGAACTTCATCATCTTCAACATTGTCATGGTGACCAATGTCTTCAGCAGTGATGGGATTAGCTGCTGGAATCTCTTCACTTGAGGAGCCTCTGTGGAAGCAGTGCTCATGAACAGTCATGCTAAGTTCTTGGGTTGCGAGCCTTGGGGCGAACCAACTGAAATGGGTTCAACAACCAAGGGCTCTGTGGGAGCAGCCCGATTCTTCTTGGTCTTAATCTTCTTCTTGGAGGGAGCAGCATCAGAGGCGTCAGGATTTTTCCTTTTTCTGGCTTCAGCCTCGGCATTTCTCGTCTTCTTCTGTTCAGAAGCGGTTGACCGGACCTTTGGCTTCGAGCCAGTCATGCTGCTTGGGAAGACTATGCGGGGTTCTTCCTGCCTTGAAGGTGCAGCTTGGTCAGTTGAAGACTTCCTTCTCTTTGCAGCCATTCTGGGGTCAATGCCAGGACGGCTAAGAGCCTTGCGCTTCTCAGCCTCATTGTAGGCAAGCACACACTTGTCAGCCAGAGCCTTCATGCGCTCATGAGAGCCTCTGGCTTCTTCACGCTTCTTGACAAAGGCTTCCTTGAGGCCGTGCAGCATGACCTTGAAGTTTTTGACGTCTTGCACACTGAGTGTAGCCATATGCTTCTTGAACTGAGCTTTCTCATAGTCAATCTTATGCTTCAGTTCAACAATGCGCTGAGCTAAAGCTAGCTCAGAAGCAATGGCTCCATTGAAGGAGACGCTGAGGCCAATAGGAAGTTGCAGATCTTCAAAGCTGATGTTTGGGGTGTCAAATCACTCATCAATGAAGTGATGGATGATTGCCACATCAAAGAGAGGCAAATTGTTGAAGATTTCTGCTTCTTCTTTGCTCTTGATAAGCTGCTCAAGAGCATCATCTGCAAGATCGTCATCACTGGAAAGATCAATGTGCTCTTCACGCAGAATGGCAGCAGGAGTCGATGTCGATTCGATATTCTTGACAATTTTCTTTCTCTTCTCCGTCTTCTTGGAGATGCGGAATTGATCTTCAGAATGCACACTGGCTTCAGGAGGTGCAGTAGCCAGTGGCTTCACACGTGAAGCTTTTGGAGGAGCAGCTGACTTTGAAGTCTTGACTTTCTTTTGCTTCTGCGGCTTTGGAGCAGGAGTAGGAGCAGGAGCTGGGGCTTCATGTGAATCAGCATCGTCATCAGAGTGATCCACTTTGGCACATTGGACCAAGATGTAAGTGATGAGGCCATCAAGGTTTGAAAAGGGACCGATGACATTGGGTTCAGCATCACGTGAGCCGTCGGACGAGGGAGCAGAGGGACCAGGGTTGAAGTCTAATCCCAATGACTTCTTGTTTTCCTTTTGCGAAGCCTTCCAGCGTCTTTGGAAGTTGCGCTTGAAGAGATTATCGTCACGATACCAGAGCAATGACGTTGGGTCGGTATTCTCAGGCTGAGGTCCACGGACCATACAAGGATAGAATCCTTGTGCAATAGCTTCAGCCATGTTCTTGGGTGGAAGGCGTCGAAAAAGAATATCACCCCAAGGGCTTCTGATAGGATTCTTCTCGGCATATTCCTGGGTGACGAAATTGTACTTGAACCACTGTTCAGCCCAATTTCGTCGAATCCATTGGATTCGCGTCTTGCGCTGATTGTAAGTCTCTTCCGTATCTGTCTTGTAAAGCTCTGCAATGTCATCAGGCAGATCTTTTGAGGTTCCCTCACGACGCTGTCTGCCGCCCTTCCTGACTGATTTATCTGCAGCCATGAATTTCAAACTGAATGGCTTCACGTTCAAAGGCTTCAAAGGATTGCGCTTGGTCGATGATGTGAACTGGCTTCGGGAGAGTTAGTTTGATGCTGTAAGAATTCTGCAAACGAATGCAGACTATGAGAACCAAGGGATTCTCCCACGGACATGTACCTGTGACATCATTAGAGATGCGAGGGAAGGGGAAGAGGTCATATGCATTCTTAGAATATTTTGAAGATAAATCAGTTTGAAGACATTGACCTCATGATGCGAAGACATTCACTTATACGCTGAGAGTTGGTTCCAGATTTGTACGAATCCGTGAATAAGTACAAGTGAGGAATCTAACTAGTTGTGAAGCTTAAGTGAATATACTAGGCAAAGTATGAGATGCGCAGAATAGATCTAACGTAGTATGGGCGTAAACCAATTTTGGCAAGTAGGATGAATCTTGAAGATAAAAAGATGGTAAAAATAGAGTTATATTTACCACTCGAAGAACTGCTAGACGGGAAGAAGGGAGGCCGAAAGCAGTTCAATCCACCGTGCCCTAACTTGGCGACAGAGGACACCACAACAAGCGGCGAAGATGACGATGTTCGCGGCCGGCGTGAGGACGGCGTCGGAGAAGTTGCGGCAGCTAAGCGCTTCGTCGCCGGCGTCCTCGAGAGCTAGCGGTGGCGCTAGGGTTTTGACGAGGTGGAGATGTGGAAGAAGATTTTCTTTACCACAGGGGACATGTATTTATAATGAGGCGTGCGGCACAGCACAATTACGCAGATACCCCTGGCGGTTCACATCTGAGGGGCACGTGGCAAGCATGCAACATACTCTGAGATGTCCCACGTTCCCACGCCCGCCAGGTTTGTCGGATGGTCGTTCCGGCTTCTCCGGATTTCAACGATGAAGGATGAATCATTTAAAACAGACTTAAAGTTTGTCTCTGTCTTCTCACGACAAGGACACAGAGAAGACATTCGACAGTTTCAATAGAATGCATATGATTTGGACAGATAGAGTTTGAGATAGAAAGCATAGAGAGATTGGGGTCCGATCACATTCACTTAGTTCAAAAGATTCAACTTGGAAGACATAGCTATAAGTGAATGATGTAGAGGACATAACCATATATATATAAATCAACATAGTGAAGAAAATCATGAAGATAGGTTGAAGTTGAAGACAAATCAAATGCGAAGATATTGCAGAAATAGCGCCATGAGTGAAACACTTCAAACAAAGAAATTTGGTGGTGGCGTTACCCACCGTATAGGAAGTATTAGACCTGCACACGGCACACAATTATCGTGGGCGCTCAAGTCAAATTCCACTTTAATGTATTCACACTCGGAATGTAAGTCTTCATTGATTGAAGATATACGTTACTTCGTGTGTTGCACATCTAAGTCATCAACATGCATAAGTGTTAGGATGTGTGCTTGATCACATGACAGTTGAGGATTCCAAGATATTTAGCTCACACCGTAAATTGCAAAACCTTTTCTCATCCAAGGGCTTTGTGAAGATATCTGCCAGTTGCTCTTCAGTGTTGACGTGAATGATGTTAATATCTTTCTTCATGACATGATCCCTGAGAAAATGATGATGAATTTCAATGTGCTTTGTCTTCGAGTGCTGGACTGGATTGTTGACAATCTTAATGGCGCTTTCGTTGTCGCAGAAGAGAGGTACTTGTGTCAGATTGATGCCATAGTCCTTGAGAGTTTGCTTCATCCATAGAAGCTGAGCACAGCAAGATCCAGCAGCAATGTATTCAGATTCAACAGTTGAGAGTGATACACAGTTCTGCTTCTTTGAAGACCAACAGACGAGTGATCGTCCCAGAAAGTGACATGTGCCTGATGTAGACTTGCGATCCACCTTGTCACCAGCATAATCAGCATCCGAAAATCCAACCAAATCAAATTTTGAGCCCTTTGGATACCATAATCCGAGTGTTGGGGTGTGAGCTAAATATCGAAGAATTCGCTTCACTGCTAAGTGATGCGATTCCTTTGGTGCCGCTTGGAATCGAGCACACATGCAAACACTAAGCATAATATCTGGCCTAGATGCACATAGGTAAAGTAAGGAACCAATCATGGAGCGGTATACCTTTTGATCGAACTCTTTACCATTGTCGCCGGGACCCAGATGGTGTTTATCGGCATTGGCGTCGTGTATCCTTTGCACTCTTGCATTCCAAACTTCTTGAGACAATCTTGGAGGTATTTTTCTTGAGATATAAATATGCCATTCCTTTGTCGATTTAATTTGAAGACCAAGGAAGAACTTGAGCTCTCCCATCATGGACATCCGATATTGTTCTTGCATCATGTATCCAAATTCATCACTATACCGGTTGGTGCACCAAGATAATGCCATCCACATATATTTGGCATACAAACAGTTCACCATCATATGTCTTCGTGAAGAGTGTGGGATCAAGGGATCCAGGTTTGAAGCCTTTGCTCTTCGTGAAGTGTTTGATCGTATCATACCAAAGCGAGGAGATTGTTTGAGGCCATCTGATTGCTTTATTTAGCTTGTACACCATATCGGGATGTTTTGGATCTTCAAAGCCGTGTGGTTGAGCGACATATACTTCTTGTTCAATCTTGCCGTTGAGAAATGCACTCTTCACATCCATTTGATAGAGCAAGATGTTGTGGTGGTTAGCATAGGCTAGCGATGTCACGAATAGCTTCAAGCCTAGCTACGAGGAGCAAATGTTTCATCGAAGTCAATTCCTTCAACTTGAGTATATCCTTGAGCCACAAGTCGTGCTTTGTTTCTCGATTTACTTGACCATGCTCATCTTGCTTATTTTGATATATCCATTTGGTGCCAATAATGTTATGCTTGCGAGGGTCAGGATGCTTGACAAGTTCCCAAACATTATTCAGCTTAAACTGTTGAAGTTCTTCTTGCATAGCTTGTATCCATTCTGGTTCCATAAAGGCTTCAGCAACTTTCTTGGGTTCTAATATTGACACAAAAGAAAAGTGCCCACAGAAATTTGCTAGCTGCGTTGCTCTTGAGCGTAGTACGCCGGACCAGGTGCATTGATGCTATCGATTATCTTCTCAATCTGTACTTCATTTGCAACTCGAGGATGAATCGGGCGAAGACTTTGCTCTTGCCGATCATTGTCATCATTGGGAGGATTGTCTTCAGGCTGAGCATTGTCTTCAGGTTGGTTAGGTGCAGAAATGATAAGTTCTTCTTCAGGCTGTGCTTCAGAAGGCATGATTTCACCAGTTCCCATTAGCTTGATAGATTTTCTGGGCGGAGCTTCGTCTAGTGTACTTGGCAGGAACTCTCTTTGTGAACCATTAGTTTCATCAAATCGCACGTCTATAGTTTCGACGATTTTGTAGAGATAAAGGTTAAAGACTCTGTAGGAGTGCGAGTCCTTTCCGTAACCGAGCATGAAGCCTTCGTGAGCTTTGGGTTCAAATTTTGACTTGTGATGGGGATCCTTGATCCAACAATTAGCCCCAAATACTCTAAAGTAGCTGACATTTGGCTTCTTGCCAGTAAGGAGCTCATAGGATGTTTTGTTCAGAAGCTTATGGATGTAAACACGGTTGATGACGTGACATGCTGTATCAATAGCTTCGTGCCGTAACTTTCTTGGTGTCTTGTACTCGTCGAGCATTGTTTGAGCCATCTCAATGAGGGTGCTGTGTTTGCGCTCCACGATGCGAGTGTGGTGAGGTGTGTATGGAGCAGAGAACTCATGAGTGATTACCATGGTATCCAGATAAAGATCAAGTCCAGTGTTCTTGAATTCAGTGCCATTATCACTTCTGATATGCTTGATCTTGACGCCATAATTGTTCATTGCTCGATTGGCGAAGCGTCTGAAGACATCTTGCACTTGATCTTGTAGAGAATTATGTGCACCCATGTGTATCTTGAGTAGTCATCAACAATGACGAAGCCATAGAGACAAGCAGTTGTTGTGAGGGTAGAGTAATTAGTAGGGCCAAACAAATCCATGTGTAACCGCTCGAAGGGTTGAGATGTCGTCATGATTGTCTTCGAAGGGTGCTTTGCCCTAGTCATCTTTCCAAATTTCGCAGGCACCACACAAATGATCCTTCTTGAACTTGACACCTTCGATGCCTATGACATGCTTCTTCTTGGCGAGTGTGTATAAGTTCCTCATGCCAAGATGCCCCAGCCTCCGATGCCAGAGCCAAAGATTCAAGCTTTTGCAAGAAGACATATGGCAAGTCGTGGACTCTTGAGAAATCTACCATGTATAGATCATCTTTCCTATACCCTTCAAAGACTAGAGACTTGTTAGATTCCATTAGTACAAGGCAACGATATTTTCCGAATATCACAATCATGTTCAAGTCACAAAAGCATTGAGATGGACATCAAGTTGAAACCAAGGGATTCAACAAGCATCACTTTATCCATGTGTTGATCCTTTGAGATTGCAACTCTACCTAGACCCAATACCTTGCTTTTACCAAAGGTCAAGAAATGTGATGTGACTCTTGTCAGATGGACGTAAGGTTGAGTCCATGAGAAGACTTCGATCACCAGTCATATGATTAGTGCATCCACTGTCCATAATCCATTCTGAAGCATGAGGTGTCATACCCTACAGTACAGTTAGGGGGATAGGCTTCACCAAGAGCATTGTGAAGCATAAACATTTGACGGGCAAGTGGATTATTGAAGCTTAAATCAAGATTAGGACAGATAGGATGAATGGCAAACGATTCAGGAACGAAATACATAGTGAGACCATTAGGGCATTTGATCTTGTGCCCAATAAGATGTTTTAGGTCCCCAGCTATAGCATCAGACGCCTTTGATTTTCGGCTGGAGACCCTTTCCTGCAAAAGAAAGTTAATTCTTCTTAACCACCCACATCTTCAGGGGTGGCTTAGAAGCAATGAGTCTAAGTGCAGCATCTGAGAACTTCGGCTTTGGAGCCCTAGCAAATAGCCTTGCAGGAGATGAATGATACTCATATGAATAAGCGGAAAAGTTCTTAGTTCTATGAACATAGCGGTTTGAAGACACACGCTCATATTCATAAGTTTGAGTACGGTTTCCCGCAAAACATTGGCGTTAGGGTGACTGGGTGAGTCCTCTGTCTGTATGAAGCCTTTGGACCATATGACGCCTTAGGTCCTGGGTTTGTCTTCTTCCTGTGGTGTCATGATGACATTCACTTGAAGATTCTCAAGACAGCTTTTGGGAACCCGGATCTTACGCATAGGTGGTCCATTCCTGCGATTAGTACCAATATACGGCAAACACTTCACCATTCTCGATTCTTGAACAGCTTATAGTTTGCATCAAAGGATTCATCAATGATAATAGGGTTAGCACGTGTAAAGCGGATAAGGTGGATGGATCCACTGAAGGTCCCTTTGCAGCAACCCATGTGGTTTTGGGATACTGCTCAGGATTCCAGTAGGAACCATCAACATTCATTTTCCTCTTGAACCCAACACCCTCTTTCCTAGGGTTTTGGTTCGGTATATGCTTTTTGAGGACATCGCAAAGTGTCTGATGCCCTTTCAGACTTCTATACATCCCTGTTTCAAGCAATGTCTTCAACCTAGCATTTTCATCAGCAATAGCAGTGGTATCCTCCGCAGAGGGGTTAGTTACCACATTAGTAGTTGAAGACAATGCAACAAGATGGCGAGTTGAACATTCGGCAATGAGGTAGCGATATCACGCTCAAGACATTTTAGACATGGTGGTTCAAATCCATCCCGAGAGGAACTGATACATTGAGCGCGGTGACTCATTCTCTTTTGAAGATCTTCATGAGCCGCTCTCAATTTCTCAAGCTCTTGCTTCCTTTGAAGATAATCATAGGAGAGATTTTCATGAGTAGTTGAGAGCGTTTCATGACGACTTTCAAGTTCTTGGTACTTAGCATGAAGATTTTTAATGTCTTCAACTAAGGACTGTGAACGTGTCATTTCCGCGTCCAACAGGTCATCGCTTTTGTCTAACAGTTTTTGAGTATGTTCCATAGCTCTTTGTTGTTCGGTTGCAATTTTAGCAAGTGTTTTGTACCTGGGTTTGGATTCACAATCAGAGTCATCTTCACTTGATGTTTGAAAGTAAGCATCACGTGATTTTACCTTGGCACCGCGTGCCATGAAGCAGTAGGTGGGAGCAGGGTCGTCCTTGTCATCAACTTCAGCATTGGTGTAGAAGTCATTGTCTTCAGTGTTGAAGATGGACTTGGCAACATAGGCTGTGGCTAAAGCCAGACTTGCAACGCCAGAGTCAGACTCCTCTTCAGACTCCACCTCCACCTCCTCAGAAGTAGACTCCTCCTCTGAATCCATTTCCTTGCCAACAAAAGCACGATCCTTGCCAGATGAGCTTTTCTTATGTGATGAAGACTTTGATGAGGACTTGGAAGAAGACTTTGAAGATTTCTTCTTCTTCTTCTTGTCATCAGAATCATATTCCTTGCTCTTCTTCTTCTTCTTCTTCTTCTCATTGTCCCACTATGGACACTCAGAGATATAGTGTCCAGTTTTCTTGCACTTGTGACATGTTCTCTTCTTGTAGTCATGAGTGGAAGCTTCATCATTTCTTGAGCTGGATCGTGAATACTTTCTGAAGCCTTTCTTCCTAGTGAACTTGGAACTTCTTCACAAGCATAGCAAGTTCCTTTCCAATGTCTTCAGGATCATCAGAACCGCAGTCAGATTCTTCTTCAGATGAGGAAACAACTTTTGCCTTCAAAGCGCGAGTTCGGCCATAGTTGGGACCATAGATATCTCTTTTCTCAGATAGCTGGAACTCATGTGTGTTGAGCCTCTCAAGTATATCAGACGGATCGAGTGTCTTGAAGTCAAGACGTTCTTGTATCATGAGGGCAAGGGTGTCAAAAGAGCTGTCAAGTGATCTCAGTAGTGTCTTGACAATTTCATGCTTGGTGATCTCAGTGGCGCCGAGGGCATGAAGCTCATTTGTGATGTCAGTGAGGCGATCAAACATGAGCTGGACATTTTCATTGTCGTTTCTCTTGAAGCGGTTGAAGAGGTTGCGAAGAACACTGATCCTTTGATCTCTCTGGGTTGAGACGCCTTCGTTGACCTTGGATAGCCAGTCCCAGACTAGCTTCGACATTTCCAGAGCACTCACACGGACATACTGTCCTTTGGTCATATGACCACAGATGATGTTCTTTGCAGTAGAGTCCAGTTGAATGAACTTCTTGACATCAGCAGAGGTGACACCTTCACCAGATTTGGGAACACCGTTCTTGACGACATACCAGAGGTCGACATCAATGGCTTCAAGATGCATGCGCATCTTATTCTTCCAAAGAGGGATAGTCGGTTCCATCGAACACGGGGAGCAGCGGAGACTTTGATTATCCCTATAGTCGACATAGCTAAAACTCCAGGTGGTTAAACCGTATCACACAGAACAAGGGAGTACCTTGCTCTGATACCAATTGAAAGTGCTAGTTATCGACTAGAAGGGGGTTAATATGGCGATTTTTCTGAAAGTCTTCAAAACACGGATGTTTCGAAGACAAACAGTAGAAATGACCTAGTTGATATGCAGCGGAAGGTAAACTACAACAAGCAAACCATAGTCAAGTATGCAATAGCGTGAGAGTACAGGACTGATAGCAGCTTGGTAGTAAGGATCAAGATGGAAGATAGTGAGAAGCCAATCAACAAAAGTAGTCAAGCAATGAAGTCAAATAGGTATGATAGATAGGCAATGACTTCACGAAGACAAACTCAAAGTAAAGAGAGGGTGAAGATAGAACCAGTCACTTGTTGAAGACACAAGATTTGTTTGACCAGCTCCGATTCTTTGTGACAACTGTACATCCGGGTTAGGGAGGCTGAGATTCAACTCGAAGACCGCGTCTTCACCTTATTCCCCTTGAGCTAAGGACACACGGTCCTCGCCCAATCACTCTGGTAAGTCTTCAAGGTAGACTTCCGAACCTTCACAGCATCGCGTTCACCGGCAATCCACAATGACTCTTGGATGCTCAGAACGCGACGCCTAACCGGCCGGAGGATTCACGGTCCTCAAGTGTAATAAGTCTTCGTGTCACACAACGGAAAGACTTGATGATGCCTAACACTCTTTGGCTCTGGGTGTTTGGGATTTGTCCTCGCAAGGATTTCTCTCTCTCAAAGGCTTCGAGGTGGGTTGCTCTCAAACGACAAAAGCCATGCACTAACTCTGAGCAGCCACCAATTTATGGTGTAGGGGGTGGGCTATTTATATCCACTATGCAACCCGACCTGTTATGTCCGAAATGACCCTGGGTCACTAAGGAACTGACACGTGTTCCAACGGTCAGATTTCAAACACACAAGGCAACTTTACTTGGGCTACAAGCAAAGCTGACTCATCCAGCTCTGGATAAGTTTTGCTCTCATTGTCTTCGTCGAAGACATAGGATTTGGGTTGAGCATCACTTGATCATTCTCGACTATGATCACTTGGACCCCACTTAACAAAGACGGGTGGTTCCTATGACTCAACAAAGAAGAAAAGGAAACAACGAAACGACCACGATCTTTCAAGGCCCATAGTCTTCACTCAATGTCTTCTCATGTCATAGTCTTCAATGTGAATATCTTCACATACCACCATTGTCGTCAATGTCTTCATACATATTTAGGGGTCGTCTCCGGTAGGTAAACCGAATCAATGAGGGACACTACCTGCGTTATCATGCAATTCTCACAAACGCATTAGTCCCTCAACCACATTTGTCGTCAATACTCCAAAACCAACTAGGGGTGGCACTAGATGCACTTACACAACCCATATTGTGGCCACGGTTAAAAAATTGTACAAAATTTTGCATATTTCGGTGCGGTCCGAACTGTTTTTAATCCCGAAATTTCGAGTCACATTCAAACTGATTTAAAAAATAAATGTATATCAATATAAAATCCAAAAAATTGTCCACACATAAAAATCAATGCAATTTAAAATCTCGAAATGAAAAAAAGGAATTTGAAACTAATTGCCGGTTTGGTGTGTTTTAAAAATGTACAACCCATTTCTCATTACTGATATTTCATTTTCTTGGCCAGCCAAATGAAGCTCTCCTCGTTTTGAAAGATTTGCAGCCCAACAGGCCCGACAAAGTGACTTACTTGGCAAATAACAAAAAAACTGGGCTGTGGCCGTGGACCCGGTAGTGGACCCAAATTGTCGACCTCTCCACATGTGATACTCTTCCGATGGAAGTCGGTCATTGACCACATTGACCACGCCGCGCTGAGAGCACCAAGGTGGCGGACAACGGCGAGGCCTAGGAACGGGACGACGCGGAGCCGGGGAAGATGCGGCAGTGTATGCCCACGCGGAGAGGAGTACGAGGGTTCAGTAGTTCGGCTGTGGTGTGAGGCTGCCGTCGCCGCAGAATAGCAGGGGGTGTTGGTGAGTAGAGGGATGCCCTGGCCAGCGGTGGGAGTAGTAGGGGGCGGTGAGGCCTCCGCGGCATCACAGCCGGCCACGGAAGGCAGGAGCACGCGGCACGACCGGCGCTGGTTTGGGCGGCTGGAGCAAGAAGACCAGAGGTTGAAGAAGCACTACGGCCGTTGGATTAACATCGTCTGATAATCGGAGCTAGAATCGTTCATATTGACTAAGTTGACAAAGCCCTCCGTCCCGTCAACTTGGTAGGCCCTAAGTCAGCCTCCCACTATCTTTGGTTCCGGTGGCGGAGGGAGAATTCATTTTTTGTGCGTAATAAGGAGGCACTTCCTTGCGTGCGAAGATAGCTGGTGGAGTCCGACTTTGTCGTGAGGAGCACATTTTTAAGTGAAATCTGAGGCTCTTCCGGTGGGTCCCGGATGCAGTGGAGGAATCAAAGACTTGAGAAGGCGTACAATACAAGCTAGTGTACCCGGTAAAGAGACGTTCTTGAGTTTTAGAAAAAAGCAGACGTGCTCCTGAGTCGCCGAATCCAAACCAAGACTATGACTATATATGGTGCTATGCTACTCTGCAAGTAATGAAACTGACATATCCAACATTCGCTTCTCCTCTTCTCTACTTACTCGGCCTAGCATCAGAAGCTCTTGCCGCAGCAACCATGTCCGCTGGCTGCTCGTCCACCTGCTCTTCAGCAGGCAACAACCAAATATGCACCAAGTCGCCACCCGTATCATCGCCTGTGGTTCTCATCACACCCCTGCCGGCACACGCACCACAGCCGGTTGCTCATCGCAACCCGCTGCCGTTGGTGTGGTGCCACTGCTGCAAATCATGCAGAGTCATCCGTCGCGTCTCAACCACAATCCTCAACCCTGGCCGAGTCTTCTACAAATGCCCGAATCATGGGGTAATAATATGTTTAAGTGTTGTTCTGCTGCTTTCAGTTGCTGATTTTTAATAGTTTGGTTGATGATCTTCCAATTTGATTCGTGCAGAAAAGGGAAGATTCATGTGATTTGTATTTATGGGAAGTTCTTGATGTGGGGAGTGCAACTACGCTGATTATTTGGTTAGTTGAGGAATCCCAATACCAGCAGGTTGGGGTGTTGGACAAGTAACTGAAGGAACGACAGAAGAGGAAGATGCAGAGCAGAAGGTTAAAGATGCAGTTCCTCTGATCATGGCCAAGCAATAGCTGCTGAACGGCCTTGACAGCAATGAGGAGATGAAAGAGCTTGTGAAGATAATGGGCAAAATCGATGTGCTCTGTAGGATGATTGTCTCTTTATTTGCAGTGTACGTAGCACTCGTGATGTATTCAGTGGCTATGACATCATCACTTTGCTGAAACTAGTAATGAATGAAACATGTGTAGTGATAACCCAAAGTATAGGGGATCAATTGTAGCCTCTTTCCATAAGTAAGAGTGTCGAACCCAACGAGGAGCTAAAGGTAGAACAAATATCCCCTCAAGTTCTCTCGACCACCGATACAACTCTACGCACGCTTAACGTTCGCTTTACCTAGAACAAGTATGAAACTACAAGTACTTTGTAGGTGTTTTTGGTAGGGTTGCAAGAATATAAAGAGATTGTAAATAAAAAGTAGGGGCTGTTTAGCTAAAGAAGAAATAAAGTAAATATAGCGAGTGTGAAAAAGTGGTGGTAGGAGTTGCGAAATTGTCCCTAAGCAATTGACTACTTTACTAGACCGATAGCAAGTTTTATGTGGGAGAGGCCACTTTGCTAGCATGTCATCCCCGACTTGGAATTCTATGCACTTATGATTGGAACTATTAGCAAGCATCCGCAACTACTAACGCTCATTAAGGTAAAACCCAACCATAGCATTAAGTTATATTAGTCCCCTTCAATCCCGTATGCATCAATTTCTATGCTAGGTTGAAGCTTCTGTCACTCTTGCCCTCCAATACATAGTCCTATCAACATACAACTAACCCTATGGTGTGATCCACGCGCGCGCTCATATGATGTGCACCAAATGACAGCAACATAACCACAAGCAAATTAAATCAATCATAGCAATTAATCAACCACCGATAGGACAATGAAAATCTACTCAGACATCATAGGATGGCAACACATCATCGGATAATAATATGAAGCATAAAGCACCATTTTCAAGTAGAGTGTACAGCGGGTTGCGGGAGAGTGGACCGCTGTAGGTAGAGGGGGGAAGGTGATGGAGATGTTGGTGAAGATGGCGGAAGTGTTGGTGAAGATCGCGGTGATGATGATGGTGGCCACGGCAGCGTTCCGGCGCCATCGGAAGAGAAGGGGAGAGGGGGCCCCTTCTTCTTCTTCTTCTTCCTTGACCTCCTCCCTAGATGGGAGAAGGGTTTCCCCTCTGGTCCTTGGCCTCCATGGCATGGGAGGGGCGAGAGCCCCTCCGAGATTGGACCTGTCTCTCTGTTTCTCTCTGTTTCTGCGTTCCTCTCTGCTGCCCTTTCACCGTTTCTTTTATATCCGGAGATCCGTAACTCCGATTGGATTGAATCTTTCGCCCAGATTTTTCTCATAAAATTAGCTTTTTTGCGGCCAAAGAAGAGCGTCAACCACCTTACGGGGGGCCCACGAGGGGGGCAGGCGCGCCCCCCTGCCTCGTGCCCCCCTCGGGCACTGTCTCGCATTGATTTTACTTCCCAAAAATCATAAATATTCCAAAATAATTCTCCGCCCGTGTTTATCCCATTTGGACTCCGTTTGATATTGGGTTTCTGCGAAACACAAACATGCAACAAACAGGAACTGGCACTGGGCACTGGATCAATATGTTAGTCCCAAAAATAGTATAAAAAGTTGCCAAAAGTATATGAAAGTTATATAATATTGGCATGGAACAATAAAAAACTATAGATACGACGGAGACGTCTCAGCATCCCCAAGCTTAATTCCTGCTCGTCCTCGAGTAGGTAAATGCTAAAAAAGATATTTTTTGATGTGGAATGCTACCTAGCATAATCTTGATCATGTATCTAATCATGGCATGAATATTAAGACACGAGTGATTCAAAGCAATAATACTTCAAGCCTACTAATAAAGCAATACATCTTTTCAAAATAACAAGGCCAAAGAAAGTTATCCCAACAAAATTATATAGTCTGGCTATGCTCCATCTTCACCACACAAAATATTCACATCATGCACTACCCCGATGACAAGCCGAGCAATTGGTTCATACTTGTTAACGCGCTTTAGCTTTTTCAACCCTCACGCAATACATGAGCGCAAGCCATGGACATAGCACTATAGGTGGAATAGAATATGATGATGGGGGTTATGTGGAGAAGACAAAAAAGGAGAAAATCTCACATCGACGTGGCTAATCAATGGGCTATGGAGATGCCCATCAATTGATGTCAATGCAAGGAGTAGGGATTGCCATGCAACGGATGCACTAGAGCTATAAGTATATGAAAGCTCAAACTGAAACTAAGTGGGTGTGCATCCAACTTGCTTGCTCATGAAGACCTAGGGCGTTTGAGGAAGCCCATCGTTGGAATATACAAGCCAAGTTCTATAATGTAAATTCCCACTAGTATATGAAAGTGATAACTCAAGAGACTCTCTATATGAAGAACATGGTGCTACTTTGAAGCACAAGTGTGGTAAAAGGATAGTAACATTGCCCCTTCTCTCTTTTTCTCTCATTTTTTGTTTTTTTCCTTTTTTGGGGCTTCTCTTTTTTTGGCCTTTCTCATTTTTTTATTTTTTTATTTTTTTATTTTTTCGTCCGGAGTCTCATCCCGACTTGTGGGGGAGTCATAGTCTCCATCATCCTTTCCTCACTGGGGCAATGCTCTAATAATGAGGATCATCACACTTATATTTGCTTACAACTCAATATTACAACTCGATATCTAGAACAAAGATATGACTCTATATGAATGCCTCCGTGATGTGTAAGGATGTGCAATGATCTAGCGTAGCAATGACATCAAAAAACGGACAAGCCATGAAAACATCAGGCTGGCTATCTGACGATCATGCAAAGCAATATGACAATAAGTGATCAAGTCATGTATATGATGATGATGGAAGTTGCATGGCAATATATCTCGGAATGGCTATGGAAATGCCATAATAGGTAGGTATGGTGGCTTTTTTGAGGAATATATAATGAGGCTTATGTGTGATAGAGCGTATCGTATCACGGGGTTTGGATGCACCGGCGAAGTCTGCACCAACTCTCTAGGTGAGAAAGGGCAATGCACGGCATCAAGAGGCTAGCAATGATGGAAGGGTGAGAGTGCGTATAATCCATGGACTCACATTAGTCATAAAGAACTCATATACTTATTGCAAAAGTTTATTAGCCCTCGAAGCAAAGTACAACTACGCATGCCCCTGGGGGGATAGATTGGTAGGCAAAGACCATCGCTCGTCCCCGACCGCCACTCATAAGGAAGACAATCCATAAATACCTCATGCTCCGACTTCGTTACATAACGGTTCACCATACGTGCATGCTACGGGAATCAAAAACCTCGACACAATTATTTCTAATAATCCACAACTACCCACTAGCATGACTCTAATATCACCATCTTTATATCGCAAAACTATTGCAAGTAATCAAACATATCATATTCAGTGATCTACAAGTTTTATGTAGGATTTTATGACTAACCATGTGAATGACCAATTCCTGTCATCTCTCTAAATAGATATAAGTGAAGCAAGAGAGTTTAATTCTTTCTACAAAAGATATGCCCACGCTCTAACAAATATAAGTGAAGCAAACGAGCATTCTACAAATGGCGGTTTTCTATGTGAAGAGAAATAGGCAATTCAAACTTCAAATGATATAAGTGAAGCACATGAAGCATTCTATAAAGCCATACTCAAAAAATATAAGTGAAGTGCAATGAGCATTCTATAAATCAACCAAGGACCATCTCATACCAGCATGGTGCATAAAATAAAAATGAAAACTAAATGCAAAAGACGCTCCAAGATTGCACATATCGCATGAACGAAACGAATCCAAAAACATACCAATATTTGTTGAAGAAAGAGGGGATGTCTTCCGAGGCATCCCCAAGCTTAGACGCTTGAGTCTCCTTGAATATTTACTTGGGGTGCCTTGGGAATCCCCAAGCTTGAGCTCTTGCCTCTCTTCCTTCTTCTCACATCGAGACCTTCTCGATTATTGAACACTTCATCCACACAAAACTTCAACAGAAAACTCGGTAAGATCCGTTAGTATAATAAAGCTAATCACTACTCTAAGTGCTGTTGCAAACCAATTCATATTTTGTTTTTGCATTGTTTCTACTGTAATATAGCTTTTTCATGGCTTAATCCACTGATATAAATCGATAGTTTCATCAAAACACGCAAACTATGCATCAAAAACAGAATCTGTCTAAAACAGAACAGTCTGTAATAATCTGAACATTCACCATATTTATGATACATGAAATATTCTGACAAAATTAGGAAAAATAAAAAATTTGTATAGAAATACAGTGTAAAAATATCCAGAACCATTTGACATTTCAGTAAAAAATGTAAAATCGCGCACTACAGCCAAAGTTTCTGTCCTGCACCGACAAACCAACAAGCATCGTAAACATCCTAAAGGCAAACCTTGGCACATTATTTTTATTTCTAAACTTTATAAAAGCACACAACAGAAATAAATGACTCTCTAAAACTTCTAGGTTGTCTCCCTGGCAGCGCTTTCTTTAAAGCCATTAAGCTAGGCATATATTGCTCAAGTAGTGAATCCACCCGGATCCCAAGGTATATCAAAGCCAATTTTAGTTAGCAATGATTTGGCATTTAGTAGTGAGCACAAAGTAACATAAATCCAGTAATGACCTATGCATCGGCAGGTCATACAAGAACAATTCATGCACATCAAGTAAAGGCCAGTACATAGCATAAGCAGTTTCTTGCAATTTTATCGTGTTGGGAACATAGAGAGGTGGAGATTTAGTTCCTCTCTCATAATAATTGCAAGTAGGAGCAGCAAGCACATGCATATTATATTCATCAAAATCATCATGTGTAATACTAAATTGGAATTGCAAGTAGGAGTAGCAAGCACATGCAAAATTACTTTCTCAATAAATGCATCAATATCGGAATTGAATTCATAATTGGCATAGCAATATTTAAGGATAGCTAAATTTTTAGGTCTATAAACAGCATCATAAAGATTCTCAAACTCTTTGAACATAGATTCAATTTCATAAGCACCCATAAAACCAACAAATTCTTCTATTTGTTCCACATCATAGTAATCATATATACCTCTAGCATAAGAAGCCAAGGTTTCATTATCATTAAGTTTGCATGAAAAGGGAAGGTGTGGAGACTTCATCTTAGAGCAACAAGTATAATCATATCTCAAGCATAGTTGCCTCGCATACCACTTCAACATATGAATTTGATCCCATAATAGTTTCCCTTTTTGAGTCAAACAATAATCCCTAAAGTATTCATGTTGATCCAATGTGTCTCCCATTACATAACTGAATGGGGTTTTCTCAGGATTATTAAAGTAGTACTTAATATCTTTCACATAACCAGCATCGAGGGTTTTAGGAGGTACCCCATCTCCATGAGCAGCAAGTACACCTAATTTTTTCTTGGTATTTCGTGTTCCATATCCATAACTAAAGATAGAGAACAACTTAGAACAGCAAATAAAAATTACTTAGTGATAAAGCAAACAAGAACACACGAGAATATTCACCCCAGGCTATGACTCCCCGGCAACGGCGCCAGAAAAAGGTCTTGATAACCCACAAGTAGAGGGGATTAATTGTAGCCTCTTTCGATAAGTAAGAGTGTCGAACCCAACGAGGAGCTAAAGGTAGAACAAATATTCCCTCAAGTTCTATCGACCACCGATACAACTCTAAGCACGCTTAATGTTCGCTTTACCTAGAACAAGTATGAAACTAGAAGTACTTTGTAGGTGTTTTTGGATAGGGTTGCAAGAATATAAAGAGAGCGTAAATAAAAAGTAGGGGTTGTTTAGATAAAGAAGCAATAAAGTAAATATAGCGAGTGTGGAAAAGTGGTGGTAGGAGTTGCGGAATTGTCCCTAAGCAATTGACTACTTTACTAGACCGATAGCAAGTTTTATGTGGGAGAGGCCACTTCTAGCATGTCATCCCTGACTTGGAATTCTATGCACTTATGATTGGAACTATTAGCAAGCATCCGCAACTACTAACGTTCATTAAGGTAAAACCCAACCATAGCATTAAGTTATATTGGTCCCCCTTCAATCCCGTATGCATCAATTTCTATGCTAGGTTGAAGCTTACATCACTCTTGCCCTCCAATACATAGTCCTATCAACATACAACTAAACCTATGGTGTGATCCACGCGCGCACTCATATGATGGGCACCAAAGGACAGCAACATAACCACAAGCAAATTAAATCAATCATAGCAATTAATCAACCACCGACAGGACAACGAAAATCCACCCAGACATCATAGGATGGCAACACATCATTGGATAATAATATGAAGCATAAAGCACCATGTTCAAGTAGAGGGTATAGCGGGTTGCGGGAGAGTGGACCGCTGTAGGTAGAGGGGGGAAGGTGATGGAGATGTTGGTGAAGATGGCGGAAGTGTTGGTGAAGATAGCGGTGATGATGATGGTGGCCACGGCAGCGTTCCTGCGCCACCGGAAGAGAAGGGGAGAGGGGGCCTCTTCTTCTTCTTCTTCCTTGACCTCCTCCCAAGATGGGAGAAGGGTTTCCCCTCTGGTCCTTGGCCTCCATGGCATGGGAGGGGCGAGAGCCCCTCCGAGATTGGATCTGTCTCTCTGTTTCTATTTGTTTCCGCGTTCCTCTCTGCTGCCCTTTCACCGTTTCTTTTATATCCGGAGATCCGTAACTCCAAAGAAGAGCATCAACCGCATTACGCTGGGGGTGGGGGTGGGGCACGAGGGGAGCAGGCGCGCCTCCTGCCACGTGCCCCCTCGGGCACCGTCTCGCGTTGATTTTACTTCCCAAAAATCATAAATATTCCAAAATAATTCTTTGTCCGTTTTTATCCTGTTTGGACTCCGTTTGATCCCCGCTAGCTAACATAGATATCTATACTCGGTGCGTATATTCTAGATTTAGAATCTCTTTCCGACCAGGCCAGGCGGAATCGGGCCACCACTTGGGATGGGACTGGCTCAGCCCACATGCATCATTTGATGAAAGCACTCCGATCTGATCGCCTCCGATCAGTGGCTTGTCAACCACCGGACCTTAGCTCCTCACCAAATGTCCCTGCGTTGGGGCAACACAACATATGACTAGTTCGCTCAAGGACCACACCCTCTCGAGAGCAGGATGTCGGCCGAGATGGAGCGCCAACCTAGACTTTCCTTGGGCTTGCCGTGGGTTTCTGCAAAACATAAACAGCAACATACCGGAACTGGCACTGGGCACTCGATCAATATGATAGTCCCAAAAATAGTATAAAAAGTTGCCAAAAGTATATGAAAGTTGTATAATATTGGCATGGAACAATGAAAAATTATAGATACGACGGAGACGTATCATGTAGCAGGCTGGGCGTAGTGTTGTGAACATCTAATGATTTCTCTTAACAGAAATCAAGGGGTATCCCCTTTTGCTCATAAATAAATAAATATCAGAGGCCCTTTTGGTAATAAATAAATAAATTAGCAGAGGCCCTGTCGGGTCAGCTTTGTTCTCATCTGAAGACGTCGAGCAAATTGCAGTCCAACAGCAAACTATGTCATCAAATTCAAGTTTCACAGCCAAATATGAGTACAACTAAACAACAATGCCATCATGTTCTAGTCGTCATACAATCTCCAAACACAAATCAGCATACATAACAAGTGATGTTCTCACAGGAAAATACTAAACAACATGTTCATCAGGTTTCAGTTGTCATAGCAAACACAGTTTCACATAGTAGATAAAAAACGTCTTCTGACAGGAAAATACGACAAAAGAAATGTAATCATAATCCACAGCAGCAGCGTCAACATCTTCGCCATGTGTATCAGTCTGAATCGTAATTCCCCATGGTATCATCTTCTTCTTCGTCCTCAACGTCCTTGAACGTTGGCTTCTTCTTGATCAACTCTTGTATGTCCACAGCACGACAGGCAATATTTTGGCCGGCGTCATTGACGTGATGGTTCTCAAAGATATTAGGAACATTTGTGTTATCTTGTACATCAGGAGCAGTGTAAGCATCATCTTGTTGTGCAACTTCATTCAACGAATTCCTCGTCGGTCATCGCTACGTGCAAATGTGTCTTCCAAGAAAAAAATATATGTGTTGCTTGATTTGCCAAAATAAAAGGCTCATTGCTCTGGTACGCCGCCTTGACATTGATGGATTTGAAATAATCATCAGCTCTAGGTTTTGCGATCCTGGAAAACAGGTTATACCAACGACAAAGACAATGTAACCACACACCAATGATCCTCGAAACTGGAGATATACTGCAACTGAACAATGTCTGTTATGTTAGCATACATTTCAGTTGTCCTTTGTCATACGTATCCGTGCTCATGATGACTCTGTTTTGTGTCTTCCTGCCTTCGTCTCATGCAAGGGTGTTGTAGCGCACATCTCCAACAACGCAAGATTCATAATGTCTTACCCGAGTATTAGGACCCATTGCTAGTGAGTAAAGGGCATCATCAACTGCCTGCCCATCCTCCCGCACCTTATTAACCTATGGTTAGAAAATAGACAAGCTGATCATCTTATGTACTCAATATATTAAAAAACCTGACAGTGCAATTCAAAAGCTTACATGGCTCTTGAACCATTTATAAATCCTGCCATAACTAGTTTGTCAATGTTTCTTGGATTTTGCGGCAGTAACTCCTTTTTGTAGATGCCGCACAACATAGTGATCGTGTCAAACATCTAAATATATAAGAATGTGCTGCAAGTTTAGTAGATTACGATGTATAAGCTGCAGTACTTAGCACTTACTTGATATAAGGTAGTATCTCAGGACAGTTATTCAACACATACCAAACCATTTTGTCCAAATCTTCAGGTTTGTCCTCTTGTCGACTCTTCCCTGTAAATCGAACAGAATAATCGAAAACATTGAGCCTTGGATTGTCTTCATCCACCTCTTTGCAAAGCTGATCAGCTATTTCAATGTATTTTGAGCAGAATGTCAACGCTTCTGTAGCAATTTAGGCCTCTGCAATGGAACCCTCGGGTCTAGCTCTGTTCCTAACATAGCCCTTGAAAGTGCCTAGCCGCCTTTCAATAGGGTACATCCAGCCATACTGTACGTGACCTCTAAGTAGTACCTCATCAGGTAGTTGAACAGCCAAATGCACCATCACATCAAAGAAGGCTGGAGGATATATCTTCTCAAGGGCATAGGATAGTTGGTATCTTGTCTCTAAGACGGCTCCAAAGCATCTATCCCGATATTTCTACCGCAGAGTTCCACGAAGAATTGTCCCAACTGCAACCGCTCTGTATAAGTCGAGGCGGCCCAATCCTCTAAGGATACTGAGTAAAACCCTTTGAAGTAGGACGTGGCGGTCATGAGTTTTCAACCCTTGTACCTTGTTTCCATCTCAGACCGACTCTCCTTTCGGGGTTGGAAGCAAATCCTTGTGGGAATCTCACACGTGTGAGGACCTCGTAGAATTCTTTTCTTTTTACCTTGTCCAAGACGCACAATTTGGTGCCATATCCCGTGGTTTACCTTCATCTTGCACCTACAAATCTGTCACGATACCCACGTGTGTCAAATCAATCCTAGATTTTAAGGTATCTTTCGTCTTGCCTTCAATATTAAGAAGTGTGCTGATAATGCTGTCACATATATTTTTCTCGATGTGCATCACATCAAAATTATGCCACAGATCCAAATCTTTCCAATACTCCAAGTCCCACAAAGTGGACCTACGGGTAAACAATGATCTCTCTTACGCCTCGCCATGCTTCCTTTTCCGCTACCATTACCGGGATGGTTTCACGGTGTAATATGCCTGACCTTCTCTAATTCCACTTGCAACTCATCGGCGGTGAGCCTCTTTGGCGCATCACGGTTTTCATGCTTTGCATTGAACACATGTCTTCGGTATTTTCTAGGATGCGGCTTGTCCTTGGCAAGGAAACGATGGTGTCCAATGGAACAGATCTCGCTAAGTATTGCGTATGACAGCGGATTCCTGTCACAGCGAACACATGCATTGTAACCATGTGTCGTTCCCCCTGACATAGTGGCCAAAGCCGGATAATCATGGATGCACCAAATTATAATAGCACGCAGAAAGAAATCAGCTGGTGGGCTGCTATATAGGTCTTGAGTGAGAACACCCCTCCATAGCTATTGAAATTCCTCCACAAGAGGCTCCATGAACAAATCAAAATCCTTTCCAGGACTTTTTGGACCTGGGATGAGCAAGGCCATCATGTAGTTTTCTTTGGTGCAGACATTTGGAGGCATGTTGTAAGGGATAACAAGCACTGGCCACATGCTATATGTGGCGCTCTGGTGGCCAAATGGGTTAAATCCATCTGAAGCTAAGCCAAGTCTAATGTTTCTCGGTCATGACAAACTTTTCGTGTTTCTGATTGAAGCTTTTCCACTCACTACCATGTGATGGATGGCTCATTACATTCTGAACTCTGTACTCCGGGTTCCTAGAATGCCACAATACATCCTCTCTTGTTTCAGCATCATGAAACAACCTCTGCAATCTTGGTGTAATTGGAAAATGTCTCAGAACATTACGAGGAATCCTCTTCACAACATCGCCATCTTTCCATCTTGATGATTTGCATTTCGGGCATTCACTTAGGTTGGCATAATCCTTCCGGAACAGAACACAATTATTCTTACAAACATGGCTCATATCATATCCAATTCCAACTGCACGAAGGAAATTCTTCATTTTACTGTAGGTGTGTGGTAGCTCAGACGCATCTGGGAAAGCTTTGCGGAAAACATCCAACATCGCATCAAATGATTTGTTGGTCATCCGCTCAGATCTCTTCACCTGAAGAAAGGTGACCATACCTGAGAATACTGACAGCTTATTTCCTGGGGTGACAGCCACGTTGCATTGTTCCAACATGCGGGCCCACCGTTTTTCTTCTGCAGGTGAAAGTTCACGGAATGCACGAGCATTTCGTAGCATTGTTTCAATGTTGGTCAAACTCACTGGCTCCGCCACCACCACCTCCTCCTCCTCCTCTTCCACCTGAGCATCAAGCGAGATCAAGATGGTGATCTGCTGCTTCCACGTAGTCAATAACATTGACGCTCACAGCTTCACCATGTTGAACCCACCTAGTATATGTGACCGACATCCCATAAAAGTGTAGATGATTTTGCACAGCTTGATCTGGGTCTTGTAACTAAATTCATACAACTGCTACACGGGCAGAGCACATATGATTTCGGACCCCCGTACTCAGCTCTGATAAAGTTCATGAAGTTTTCAACCCCCTCGACATATGCAGCGGAGAATCTTCAAGCAGAAGTTATCCAAGTCCCGTCCATCTGTTAGACATACAAATTAGTTCTTCTATTAGATATTACAGGAAAAACGTATATGCTTTTTTATGAAGTCTAGAAAAAAATACCCAGGTCGATGTCTAAAGCTATGGCAAGATATTTGGACGAGCAGATCTAAGTAACGAAATATATGTAAAGCTAATTCAGCAAACATATTTGAGTGCTAAATTATGGCAGGCTGTTTCAGCAGTCAATGAGGCCATTGCAGCAACAAAGATCGAGTATAAAACGCTGTAGAGCTATTTCACCTAATAGATTGCCTACTAGACCATGGCAATCTACGTCACAATAAATATATGGCAGGATATTTTAGCAACTAATCGGACTTGGCATGCCATCTCAGCTAACAACATTGAGTGCAGAACAGGGCAAGGAAGCTTCTTAGGCAGAGCATATTGACTGTAAACTACTTCGGCAAACAGTGAGATTAACAGCGTCTATCAGCTAACATTCAGTGCTACACCGACATGCACGGGGCCTCAGTCTAGAATGCGCGTACCATGGGAGAAGCTGACCGCTGTGCGTCTCCACACGAACGTCGCCAGCGGTGGCGGCGCTGACCGCCGTGCGCCTCCACAAGAATGTCGCCAGCGGTGGCGGCGCGGCTAGAGGACGACAGTCTACGAGAGCATACCGTGAGAACGAGAGGATCGTCATGCCTCCACCTCGATGAACCGAGGCGCCGACGTATCGACGCGGCGGGGAGGGCGGCTTTGGAGGAGCGAATGGAGTGGAGGGGGACGGGGGAGGTGGTTTGGGGAATATTATTGGCTAGTTGGCCGAAGAGCGGTTGAATCTAGGATTTGGGGGAATTTTTGGGTGGGGGGAGGATTATCGCGCAGTGGGCGGGGGGAGTTTGGCGCATGGTCGGTTTCTTCAAGTGCAGTCCCACGTGTCAGTGAAGAGGCAAGCCAAAGCGCGTTCCGTTTGCGTGAGCCGTGTGCAGGACCGAACGTGTGTGGAGTGCAATGCGACCGCGACAGGGGTGCTGTGAGTGTACCGCCTTTTCCTCTTAAACTAGGTGCTTCGCCCCCTAAAAAAATTAGTTGCTTCGCGTGATCCATCAAAACTACTACAAGTAATCTGGTAATCCCGACTAAAACGGCGCGGCCGGGTCTTTTCCCGCGCAATATGCTGGGAGGTTGGCTTAGTTGGGTTTTTTAGGACGAGTAATGCTACACCTATGTAATCCTAGTTATGTAATTAACGAAATGTGAAACGTGTGAGCTGTTGATTGTAGATTGGGGGAGGGAGGGGCCCACCACCATGAAAATCAGGGGAGGAGAGAGAGAGGCAATTTACGTTAACCCTTTCGTAGGTTCCCGTAGATGTAGAAAGATGTGAAATGCGTGAATGTGTAGTGGACGTACTATAAAAGAAACCCGACCCTAAACCTATTCTATGACGGCGACTGACGTCCTCCATCTGCGATCTCTATGTACGGGGGCGGGGTTCAAGACCCGTGAAGTGAAGGTGCGGTCTCCGGTGACCGACGTCCTCCATCTGCGATCTCTAGGTACGGGGGCGGGGTTCAAGACCCGTGAAGTGAAGGTGCGGTCTCCGGCGAGGAAGAATAGAACACGAGATACTGACCGGCCAGTTGGCACACCATGCCCTACCTCCTCCCATGCCCTACTCATCCTCAGAGGAGTCCCCGACCTCGGCGGTGCCGGACGTTGGACGGTGGCAAGTAGGACGAGTGGCTGACGGTGCTCCCGTCGTCGGCCGCCAGCGTGGCCACCGCTTGTGAGGTCGCATCCGCGTCCGGCTACGCCGCTATTGTGTCGCGAGAGGCGACTTGAGCGAGGGCGGTGACCTCGAGCTTCATCCCTGAAGACAAGCTCTCCCGTAGAGCGTTCGCGCTTGCGGTCATGGCGGATGTGGTGCTAGGTAGGAGGACGATGCGCTATGGTGTGGAGGTTAGCTGGGCGTTGCCGCTTTAAGTAGCGCATTTCGGTGAGGCCAAGCATCCTAGTGCGTCATTAAGTCGCCGGAGTTGGTTCCTCGGGCACCGAGCCTCTTAACGACAGCATACGGACGGACGGCATGAATGCGGGCAGCTGGCACCATCTTCGAACGCACCGTGCGATGGCGCGAGGGACGAGGGTTTTTGGTGTGCCAGGGCAGTCAGCTACGGTCGTGGCAATGTTGGAGATGTCCTTTGCTCACATGCAACCGACGCATGTCATTGAAAAAGCGAGATGACCCGGCATGGTCTCAGTTCTTGAGGATGCAGTTGGCTGCGCTACACCACACTGCGGACGCGTCCCGGCGCCCCGTGCATCCTCGGCGAGCCGGGTGTTGGGGTGTGTTTGGATTGTGGCCAAAGTGCACCTTACCAAAATTTTGGTCATGACCAAAGATTGGTCTTTGTTTGGATGGCTGCCATTTTTTTGGCATGCCAATGAACTCTAGCCAACTCTAGTTCATTTTTCTTGCAAATGTCGGCCAAATCATGGGCAACCAAAACCTCAACCAAAATTTTGGCTACCCAATGCTTTGATGGGGTAACCTTGGGCACAAACCAAACATACTGTTGGTCGTGCCACAGCACTAACGCCACCCTCGGCACACTGAAACCGACCATGTCTAGCGACGATGAGCGTGTCGCTTACCGCGGTCGCCGTGTCCAGAGGCCGTGCTAGAGCTACGCCACGTTGTTGGCCCCAACGACCCACATGAACGGTTGCCGTTGGCGAGGAGGTCGTGGGCCGACTCCTCCATTGGACTAGTATGCGCTACGTCGTCCCGACAGGTGTGCCCCACATGTCGGTTTACCTGTTTTCCCCTCCATATTCGAGCGTCAGTGCTCCGCGTTGCGCATTAGGCCTTTCACTATGTAGGCCAAGCGAGACAACTTATTGTTTATTTGAGCCGTTCAAGTATAATCATGTGGCGTTTGCTTATTTCTCATTCCTCTCCAACCCTTTTCTCCATCGATCATGTCGCCCTCCGGTCGAGTCCATCCTCCCGCATGCCTCATTTGAACATTCCGCCGAGTATCATTCACATACGGGCCTAGACCATGCTTGTATTTCCAATGTTTTGTAATTTGTCCGACATGCATACAAACAAATGGTTCGTTTAAAGTTTCACATTGCCTCCACTACGTGTCGCTTCGCGTCTTGGTTTTGACATCCCATTTGGTTCATGCCCCGACACATGTTGACGAGATCGATTGATGTTCAGAGATCAATTGCGTGTCGTGCAAGGATATAAAGGTTTGGTCTATTTCTATGATAGAAATGACCCGCATGGGGGGGGGGGTCTGTGGGGATCAGAGGGAGTCTATTGTACGTTCATAAGCGAAACGAGTGTATTGTACCCACCCTAGTCCTCTTTCAATCAATCTCCGGACTCCGAGATGAAATTGAGAGAGAACGAGTGGGGGCATGTGTAATACCTAAGGCTGATTCAAAATTTTGAACCACTGGTCATAGCATCCGCAAATCATATATAAAGGGTATTCAATGTTCGTTTCGTTTTTGAACATACAATATACTCCTTCCTATCCTTTCTAGTTTACGTATAAGTTTTATGTGTAGTCAAAGTATCTCTACTTTGATAAAAAAAAGTATCAACATTCAACAACGCCCAATCAATAATGTTAGATTCGTACATACTCCTAGATTTGTACTCGAGATGGTTTTCGATTTGTTTTCAACCACGTGAATGTGCTTGTTCTCGTGCATGCTCTTCCTACTAGGATTTCGCCACGTATAGCCAGTCCAATAGTAACTTTTTTAAGCTCCCTGTCCAAAAGTACTAGTGGAGTACTGACAACATCTGTACTAGAGTATGCAGTGCTCATAGTAGTACTCCCTCCTTCCATTTATATAGGGCCTATGTGGAGGAGAGAGATCTGAAAAAGTAAGGGGAGTGAGCTCTCATGCAAGAGCCTAGGTATATACGCATTCCTAGTTAAATACAATAAATATGAAGAAAGAGATGGATAGGAGATGGAAAAAAGTACTAATACAATAGCCAACCTTATAATTTTTTTTGCAGGAAATAGCCAACCTTATAGCCCACACTACTGTATGAGTGCATATAATAGATGATGGCTATAGATGACATGGCAGTTCCTTATAGCCATCGACTGGCTATATTATTAACCATGCTCTAATGCGTTTTCAAAACCGCATTTGACTATTGACAAGATTAATAGTACATGAGATGTATCATGTGAAAATTATATCATTGAAAGCTCCTTTCACATACAAATTTGACCGTATGCTTTGTGTAAGTTGCATGTCATATATTATTACTCTAACATTTGGTCAAAGTTAGCCTCGAAAAACACATTAGGCCCTGTATAGTAAATGGAAGGAGGGAGTAGTAGTGGAAGTGGATCCTCTGACGTAGGTATCCCTGCCTTACCCTCCCTTTCGGTCACTTACTGGCGGACCCCATGCTTGCTAGGCCCCACATGTCAGTTACTCAATGGGT
This sequence comes from Aegilops bicornis, assembly GCA_021605145.1. Classification (NCBI taxonomy): domain Eukaryota; kingdom Viridiplantae; phylum Streptophyta; class Magnoliopsida; order Poales; family Poaceae; genus Aegilops; species Aegilops bicornis. Next base: position 348,409,904 of record CM038670.1, read on the forward strand.
CTGGCCACGTCAGGGGATCCTCATCCCTAGTATACTCCCTCTGTTTTTATTTACTCCGCATAAAACGGAGGGAGTGGTAGTATAAATGACGCGGGCGGGGGAGGGGGAGGGACGTCGGTTTGCTCTCAACTGTGGTCCCACAAGCGAGCGAAAACGCAAGACGAAGCATGTTCCATTTGGTGAGCGACGTGGAGGGTCCAGCGTGCCGGGCTGCAACGCGAATGCGACAAGATTGATGTACACTCAAAACCGATTGACCGGTCGTCACCGGAACCACTATTCACACCAGAACCTTCGCTGCTCGGCCTACGCCAGCCACTTCCCTAAAACCACACCTAATCTCCAGCCCCTTCCCCCACCTTTCGATCCCCTAGCCCGCATCAAGCGTCCCCTAGTTCACCGGAAAGCCATGGTGCGCCGCAAGATCACGTACTACAAGATGCTGACACCGAAGCGCCGCGTGGAAATCGCGGCGACGGTCGGCACCACAGAGCTCCATTCCCAAGCTCGCTTTGCGGCAGGCCAATCTTCGAGTTCTCTGGAGCCAAGCTATGAGGAAGAGGAAGCCGATCCAATGTTCATGGTGGAGGTCGTGGCGCAGAAGGCCCCCGATGGGTATGAGACGATGGACGTCGACTTCCTGCCGGCGTCCGAGTCCCCCATGGTGCAGGAAGACCAGCGGTTTAACCTGGCGATGCTAAAGGAGGACCGGAAGGCAGAGGCTCAACTCGACGCGGAGCACGCACATGCCTCTGCCATCGACGCTCTCCTGCAGGCGGAACTGGATGTCGTGGATGTGAACCAGGCGGCGGAGGCTCAACTTGAGGCGGAGCGTGCGGATGCCGCTGCCATCGAGGCCCTCCTACAGGCAGAACTGGACGTCCTGGACTTGAACCGGGTGGCAGAGGCTCAACTCGACGCGGAGCGCGCGGATGCCGCTCTCATCGAGGCCCTCTTGCAGGCGGAACCGGACGTCCTGGACTTGAACCGCGCGACTGAGGCTCGACTTAATGCGGAGCGCGCAGATGCCGCTGCCATCGAGGCTCTCCTGCAGGTGGAACCGGACGTCCTCGACTTGAACTGGGCGGTGCTCTCGTTCATGCAGAGCACCCACACACTCCGCGTGAACAAGTAGCTGGAGGCCGAGGACAACCACGGTGCGGAGACACACGTCGGCAGATACGGCTGGTTTGCGCCGGCAGACAAAGACGACAAGGCCGTCTCCTTCCGCGAGCAGTGATAGTTTTTCTTTATGTTGTTGTTTTTATGGATCTTTTGCTGTGTAAAAACATATATTGTTATGCAAGTCGCCTGACTTGGGTCAGTCTACCATTTCAGGCGGTTGGATGAATATCCTACGTCTCCTAACCCTTCTTCCTCATCTCTTCTTCTTCCCCAAAAGACCACCGCACGGGCCGTACGGATACTCCCCAACATGCAGTTGGATAAACATACTCTATGAACGAAAATTATGTGTCAGCGGTAGGATGGCTGAGTTTGGTTTGTTCACATGCGACTGACGCGCGTCCGGGGTGCGTTCCTTGGTTGGGTTTGTGGCGTGCAGGAGCTCTGTGTGAGGTGCGGTCTGCGACCCATGGCGTGCGAGGCGACCGTGTGAGGGTGCGGTGCGACCGCGACAGTCGTGCATAAGTGTACCTCCTTTTCATTTTGAAAACTATAGGAAAGCTTGGCAAAAATGTGTGGCGAAGTATGGCAATGCAAGGCCTAGACCCAAACAGGATAAGTATGTACTACGTACTAGGAGTATTAGTGTTAAAAAAGAAAGGCGGGGTTTTCCTCGCGGGATTAATCGATACAAAGCCTCGTTTGACGTGTCAATTAATGCATATTTTTTTCTCCAAAGCCCAAAGAGCTAACCATCCCACTCCTCATCGCTTGATTAATGCAGCGCCATGCAAACCAACCTTCTCACTTCCGCATGCATGCAGGGGATATTAATGTCCTTGGTTGCTAGTATGAGGCAAACCCCATCAATTTTGCCTCGATTAGTGTTAGTGGCCTTTTGCAAATTGTAATTTTGATATACTGGCCTTGTGTACAAAAAATGGAGGTAGTAACTATATTTGACTTCCTTCCCCATTGCGGTGACGTCGACGATATCTTGAATGTTGTGGTTTGGCGAATTGCGTTCGACGGAGAACACCATTGAGGGATACCATGGTAAGTCGTTCACAAGTGCCGCCTGCAAACCGAGACAACCGCCTTATTTGCATCCAGGAAGTCCGTTGAACCAAAGGACTCGTAAATGTACTAGTACTACTCGTAAACAATAGCGTCGTCCGTCCAGCTTAGTGCGGTGAGATGGTTTCTCGAAGAAGACGATGGAGAAGCGGAGTCAGCGAAGAGTGAAATGATGGTTGCTTCGTCCGTGCTTTGTGATTTGACGCCTCACATGCTTTGTGATTTGTGATAGAAGGGACAGTGGAGTAGACTCATGCTCTATACTTGTACATCGTCCAAAGACGGGAGAAAGAGGAGAGACGTTGCATTTTTCTATTCCTTCAATCAATCAATCAGGGACTTCGGTTCCATCCTTTTGGCTTTGGCAACACCGTCCACAATGGTTCCCACGATGCCAAAAGCTATTTTCACATTTGGCTAGACATTGTGGATGCCCTTAACCGTACCACTTGGTTTTGCTCCTGTGTGCTATCTATACAAATCTCAATTAATATTGATCTAAAAAATTATAGAATCAAGATTAGTAAAAAGGAGGTGATTTTGCCGCGTGGATACAATGATCGTCCACTAAAAATAAGAGTGTAGATGTAGAGTAGATACAAGCTGACAGGTGGGCCCGATGGTAGTGAGATAATGTGATGCAACACTAGAGGTGCCACATGGAGCGTTTAACTGGTAAACTAGTCGTGTCTTGAGCAAATATAGAGTTGTACGGTGAGCCCGTGACTGTATAATAACCACAAAATGTAAATGGTGACCGTAATGAGTGGATTCTGAAGTCCAATGTACGTATCATGCTTTCGCTTCAAATACAATGATCGTCACTGTATATATCGCGAGAGAAATATGAAGCATGCGTGAATGTGCTGGGGGCTTACTTTTACAGGACCTGGAGATAGTTCGTGTGCGTACGTGAAAGGGGCATAGAGGGGGGTATACGATGGAGAGAGAGAGATGCTCTTCGTTTCTCTTTATTATGACTAACTTTATATATAGTATAAAAATATACAAATTCACAATGCGGAATAAATATCATTGTGGGCACCATGCAATGCAAATTAGGGTTCATACTCCTCCATATAACTTTCTAATGTTGTATATATGTAGAGATTCTAAAATAATTTTTGGCCACAGTTTATTCGAAAGGAATGTTGTATGCGAAATAAACGTGAAGAGAGGGCTTTTTAGATCAATGGGGTACGTGATGTAAGGCAACAGGAGAATAGTTTTTGTGTGTGGTGTCTGTGTTGGTATGTGTGGGTGTGAGAAGATAACGAGACGTGGCAGAGGGTGTGTCACAACGTGAGGTCCTGTGGGTCGAGGTGAGGCCCTTCGTTCGGTTCCGTCCTGCGCCACATTGGTCGGCCCGTGACGCATTTAGGGAGACCCATTGATGACTAGTTGTACAAGACAAAGATAGCATAACTGTGAAGGACTCTGTGTCCACTAACAAAGCCGGCTAGGATTTGTAACCCTAGGTTCTCGGACTAAGGTAGCCCCTTTATCTCTGATATTACTATTCATCCAACCTAACTTTAAGGGGCATCAGAATGCTCTGCTAGAATCATACTCGTCGATTAGGAAGAGAGGTGTGAGACAATGCGTGAGAGACATGCCTAAAGATAATGTGCGTTCAGGAGACACGTAGGCATGTCTATGTATATAGAAAGGGTCAATGGGGATTGTGCGTGTGTATGCTTGCGAGAGGAAGAGTCTTGTGATAAAGGTTAGTGAAAACAGTCGTAAATGGTTACGAGAGGGAGGGAGGATTATATCGAGAGCATGTGTGCGAGAAAGACACCTCGGGAGAGAGTGTGTGAGCATGTGTGAGAGACCACCGATGAAGAGTGAAACTACACGTAAAAGACTACTGTACAAATTGATTAAAGATATAAATTGTATCCAAATATTAGGATGGGATCATGATATTTGCAATTCGCGCAAGGAATGGTCATTGATCCATCAGACATCTAGATTCTATCGAATTTGAGCATGTCTATGTTATTACTCGACACAATTGATCCACATAGTTAGTATTTTGAACTGCAAACAATGCATCGCTTTAGCAATTGAATATAAACGTGAGTATAGTTCATGTTGTGTGTGTAAAGCACATTATACATACGAAAGTTACACAATGAACATTATAAATAGCTACCTATGAACTAGCATACATTTGAATTCAACTTAAGGTGGTTTAAAAATCGAATTCAACATGAAATCCATTCAATTATTTGAATTTGATATCATGGCATTTGTAAATCATACCTAAATTATAGGGGCACCAATCTTTGCTCTGATTTTGTACATAATAACATATGTAGTCGTGTACAAAATAGATTCAAATTTAGCTCCTCCATTCCAAAATAATCGTGGTTATATGATTTTCAAGTGTCAAAATTTCAAAAAGAAGCAGATAATTTAATGGGGTTTTCAAACATACAAGGTCAAATTTAACGTTGTCTATTTAGTTCAATCCTCATAGTTCAAGAGTACTCTAAACGTGAATGCTTGTGTTTCCAAATTTCGAGCGAAGCGCTAAAAGAGCCTCTACTCGCCTGAAACCTCGTGAGACCAATGTTTGGTAGTACAAGGAAATTACTTTTCTAATAACTCCGACCCGTGAAACCTACCGGCCCGATGTACAATGGTCTAAACCGGGGTAGGTTTGTAGCTTCATCTAGACGCCATGCAACCGCCTCCGAAAAACATTCATACACAATGGCCGCCTAAGCACACATGCGCTTGGCCAAAATTGCTCCAGCCCACTATTTGGGACACCTGGGATTACCATCCTACCCTCGACCCGCAGTAGGTCCGAAATTTAAGAGGGGGGCAAAGTTTGTACTTTCCCCAAATTTCAAACAAGCGCGTCCCATCTTCTGTTTAAAAAAAAAGCCAAAAACAAGCACATACCAGACCGAAACATGGTTCTCCCCCTCCTCCCCGCCCACCCGTCCGATTCCCCATTCATACTCCGTGGGCGCAAAAACTACCTCTCCACCAGCCGCGAAACCCTGGCGTCCTCCGTCCACCACCCCATCCCACCCATAAACCACCGCCCTCCTCCATCACGCCGGAGTCGATACCCCGACGTCGTCGTCCACCACAACCTCAACCGCAACGCTCTACATGGCTAGTAGTTGAAGCCGAGGCCGAGCCGTCCGTACTCGAGCCAGTTCAACCACGCCGTGCTGCGCCTCACTGCTGCCGCTCCAACTTCACCACCCTCCACCGCATCGGAGCTGTTCCTTCTATGCTGTCCGTCGCCGCCTCGGATCTGCTTCCCCTCCGCCGATATACGGCCACAGCAACACAGTCAACAATTTGGCCATGGGTTTGTCCAAGGTTCCACGGTTCTCCAAAACATCGGTTCCCCCGGGAGAAAAAAGAAGATCGCCGCGACATATGGAGGAGACCACACTGGCAACCGATAAGGGTACTCCTCTTCCCTTATTCGTACCAAATCTTACGTGTTTGCTTGCACGGTATTCATCCCACAGAAGACACTAGTTGACCGCTTCTTCTTGATACTAGATGTTCCTAGTAACTCGCGATGAACAAGGTTTCTCCTCATATACTATTTCACCTTAGCTAGAGGTCTGTCGCCCCCTGAATTTCAATTCCTGGTCAGTTGATTCCCAATTAACGGAAGCATTCCCCGGCGTAACAGGCACTTGTCCACCTATTACGCAGGGAAAGCAGCGCCTCGGTGTTTATATTAGGGGCGTGTGGGGCCTAGAGCTACTGGCGCCCGATCTGGAGGTCGGCCGGGATTAAAGGGATGGCCTGGGGGTGCTGCCAAGCATGACGGTGGTGTGAGGTCGATGGGAGGGCGGGGCGGCGGAGGCAGGGGTCTGGGTTGGTGGTCGCTGGCGGTTCGAGAAAGATCGTCAACAGTGACTGGCGGGAGGTAGACGAAGGCCATCTGCATGTTCCTTATAGATCAGACAGTTCATTAAAAAAATCGACTGACCTATTTATTTTTAGTCGAATTTATCTTGATATGACCACGTGTGGTGGTGTGCTGGAGGAGTACCTGCATTTCCTGTGCTCATATATTACAAAATCATGCGGAGTAGAATCTAATTTTGTTTGCCATGCAATGTTGTAGACCTATCATATGTCTCCTGTCATTTATTTTTCAGCCACATGCTATCTGCTACTTTTACAGTGCACTAGTTCTGCACACACTTCACCCATACTCTCACTATTGTGTTTTTATGCAAAGGTATTTCAGAGTCTGCCTCGAGAGAAGCAGAAAAGAAAAGAGAGAAGTTGCTCCAGCTTTCTACACGGGTAAGCACGACACGTTACAACACTATAAAGGGTGCAGTGTCAGCAGATGGAGACGGTAACGTAGCTCTGGAGTTGTTGACCTCGCTCGCAATGAACCACCATCCCAGGTGCTTGCTTTAACTTCGCGGTGTCGTATGTGGTTGCATGTTCCATATGGTGTCTAGATTGTATTCGAAAGGCCGAAGTCGGTCTTTATGAAGATAAGGAAAGATATTTTTTACATGAACCACCATCCGGTGAGCACCAGAAGACAAATAGCTAGTCAGCCTTCGACCGAGCGATGACAAGCCCAGCAAAGACAGGCATCACCTGGAAGCCAACTAAAAAGCCGCGATGGTGGCGAACCAGCCCGCCTCCCACCAGGCTCTCAGGTCCTGGATGATCATGTTCACCACTCCAGCCGAATGTCTAGCTTGTATTGCTTCCAATTTGGTTAAATTGCATCCGCTTAGCTTACACATTATACCTTTGAATATGACATGCCTTTCTGTTTTTGGTACATACTAGTACATCTGTGTATTAACCATGTTCTTACATCAAACTAATGTTCTTGTGTATCCCTCATCAATCACTTATGATGAGGCAGTTAGGCAAGTGGGCTACTCCTCATTTAAAGAATGCAGCTTCAGCCTCCCGACATGATTCTCAAGAAACGGCAAGGGTAGATGAAGACAGTGAACGCAGCTGTGTAGTTGATTACCACATTTCCCTCACACTAGCATTGCAGGTGCTTGCTCTAACTTGGCAACGTGATATGTGGTTGCATGTTGCATATGGTGTCTAGATTGTAATTCTTCCAATCTGGTTAAACTTCATGTGCTATTCTGCTTAGCTTATAGATTATACCTGTTAATGTGACATGCCTTCCTGTATTTAGTACATAGTACATCTGTCTATTAAGCATGTCCTTACATAAAACTATTTTTTGTATCCCCTATCAATCAATATGACGAGACACCTTTAGTATATGCAGTGCGATATTAGTTGCATCTTTCATATGATTTATATCATGCGCTGCTTCTAATTTGTTGAAATTCCATTGATGATGGGACGCTTTTAACTTGGTAGAGTCATATTGGTTGCATCTTTCATGTGGTGTCTAGCTTGCGTTGCTTCTTATTTGTTGGAATGGTTTCTGCTTAGTTTACACAAACAGTTGTGAACATGCCATGCCGTCTGCTTTTTCGTACACATTCCATCCCGGTATCATGTGTTTGCCTTACATCAAAGTAGTGATTGTCAGTATCATGCATGAATGAGTTCTGAAGAGAGAATTTTATTGCTTTTTCTTGTCGGTTTTACTTGACAATTCAAAATCAATAAAGCGGAAGTAAGTTAGCAAGGCAGCAGATAAAGGTACTCCTTCCAAACGGAGGGCCTCTACAGTTTGTACTCCTCCACCCCCAAGATGATTTCCAAGTTAACACATGCATAGACACTCAACATAGCTGTGTTTATGTTGAGCACGTCTCCCCTAGTGCACCATCACCGTGCTCCCTCGAACTTGGCAATGTTATATGTGGTTGCATGTTATGTGTGATGTCTAGCTTGTATTGCTTCTAATTTTGTTGAATTCGATCTGCTTACTTTACACATTATACTTGAATAAGACACGTGTTCCTGTTTCTAGAACATACAATATTTGTCTATCACACCATGTTCTTACATCAAATTACTACTGTTGTGTAACCTGCAACAACCACTTATCATAAGACAGGCTTGACTTTGGAGTGTGATATATGTTACATTTCACATTCTTTTCTAGCTTGTACTACTAATTTGTTGAAATAGCACTTATGACGAGACATTTTTAACTTGGTAGAGTGATATTCGTTGCATCTTTCATATGGTGTCTAGCTAGCTTCTAATTTGTTGAAATGCCTTCTCCTTAGTTTACACATCATAAGCATTGAATATGCAATGGCACTAATGACGAGAGACCTCTAACTTGGTAGTGTGATGTTGTTTGCATCTTGCATATGATTTATTTCTTGTACTGCTTCACAGTTGTTTGAACGCCATTTATGATGTGACACTGTTAACTTGGCAGAGCGATATTTGTAGCATATTTAATATGGTGTCTACCTTCCATTTCATTGCCTCTAATTTAGTGAAATGTCTTCTGCTTAGTGTACACATCATAGTTCTAGTTATCTCTTCCGTCCTGTTTTTCGTACATATTAGATCCTCCTATCATGTGGTTGTCTAACATCAAAGTTCCGTTCGTCTGTATCACGCATCAATTTGTTCTGAAGAACTACATTGTTATTCATTTTTGTTGTCGGCTTGACTAAACATGGCACAGAGAAAGAGGAAGAAACACAGAATTGCAGGGAATGGGAACTGGAAGAATCCTGCAGATTGTGCTGGTACTGATGGTGCAATAGAAGGTCAAAGTCCAGCGGAAAATTCTACAAACAGGGTATCCCATGCTACACGAGCTGCGGAAAAAGCCAAACAGAAACAAATAGCTCCACCAAACAATCAGAGACATCCCTAGTTCTTGCAACACCTTCCACAGTATTACCAGCTGCACGAGTTACTCGTAAGGTCAACTGAAACTAGCAAAGACGTTCCCAATCTCCCTTGCCACCTGACACTACTTCCCAAGCACTCCCGACACAAGACGAGTAGGCAAGATCAGATGAACCTTGTGAGCTTCAACAACAAGAAGGTAGTTGCTGGAGTCAAGTCACAGTTGCATGCTTCTTTATATGTAGTCTCACAGTTTGGTGTACACTAACACTTCCTATGTTCGTTGTTGGACTAGGCCCTAGCCGCAAGAGGAAACAAACATCAGGGATAATGCTCGATAGGTTAACTAAATCTAGAGGAGGAAGAATGGAGATTCGTTTTGAGGCAGGTTTAAAAAGGCCACGTGATGCTGCTGAGTCGCCAAGTTAGCATCAGAGGCAGCGGTTGCCGTTAGGTGTCATGTACGTATCCTCCCAACATGGATTCAGTACAGGAATGACAAATATGAAACCTAGTTCAACACCTTCCTCGACCATTTATCTGTAAGTATGGTTATGTATGGAAACTAGTAATATCGTCTTGCTTTGTCCCATACTTTCTAGGTTGCTGATAGTGAGACTCCCATAATTTTCAACAGATGAGGTTCAAGTTGGATAGCCAAGATGATTCAACAAGACAAGCTTTCAGCCATGTTTTCAAGTCTGGTCTGTGACACTATCGATATAACTTGAGGAAAACTCACTTTGAAGGCAAGGCTAACAGTGAACTTTCCCAAACATCTCCAGTGGAAAATATATCAGATGAAGACTGGAGGGGCCTCGTTAAACATTGGTCTGATCCGAAGTATCAGGTACATTATATATATGTGATCAGATCACATGTTGAAGTCCTATTTACGCATGTGCCACACAAATCTATCTTCTTGTAGGTGAACTGTTCAAAGAACAAGGCCAACCGCATTTAAAGTGGAATTCCAACAGACAGCGAGGATCTCGTAGCTATATTGCACTGCTGCGAGGCTCTTGTAATTAGGCATTGTTTCACTCTTTTCACTGTACCATATTATCAGATCTATATTGACTTGTTCCAAATGCAGAGGAAAGCCCACAAGGACCAAAAGTACCTGAACCAAATGCTGTGGAAATCTTCAAGGACTGTCACACCAGCAAGAAGAAGGGCATGACTTCACCAGTCAAAGCCGCTGTTGTAAGTCCTTAATCCTCATGCCTTTTAACTACTACTTACCCTGACTTGTGCCTTGAACTGCATGGTTTGCAGCCAATGTCTATTACTCATTTCAATTTTATACACAATTGTCTTAGCGTATCATTGCACCTTACAAGGTTTAAAAGAGAGGAGTGATGTTCCTTTGATCTTAACCTGTAATCTAGTTCCGTGCTGGACTTGCCCACACAATGTTACAATTGCATGTTTGTCTGTTCTCAGTTGTTTTGTGATATGAATGATGTCATACTATGCTTACTGTATCATAAACTTCGTCTCTTTATCATTAGCCCTCAATACAATGTGAAGAAATAGACAATACATTAGCGATGGTACATGGTCATATGTTTGGAACCTGGTTTATTATGTATTTTGCAACAAAATACAACTAATATTTTACATTGGTTCACCAGAATAAGTTCTGTATATAGACCAAAGCTATTTTTTTTAGTTTTGCTGCCTCCTCAATATCTTCTGTTTTGGTACTACTAATGTAAAACCTCAACTTTTCAGTGAGCTATGGGAAAAATGGTGGAACCGCCACCTTCTGAAGGTGGCGAGGCAACTATAACCGCAATGTCAGCTCTTGCACCAGTGGGTCAGTACCTGTCCACTAACAGTGCCGAAAGCACGTTCCTGCGTAATACTGGGTTGGTTGTTAAGGCAATCTCGTCCAAACTGCCTCATGATCAAGATATGCAAGCTCAAAACAATGTTGTATCTGCGCTCCAGACACAAGTCCATTCCCTAACAGAGACCCTTTGTGAAACAAGGAGAGACATTGTTCGATGTTGTCAAGATATGCATGGTTTTGAAACCAGACTATCAGACATTTGCTATGTTGTTCAGGAGCCTAGGAGAACTGAAGGCGAAGGTTATGGTGCTCCATCGGACAATACAACATGAAAACGTAACAGTCAGGTCAAATGAACTGAGCTTCTGAACTTCTGGTGGTGCATTTATCTCCTAGACTGTTAACTTTTATGCCAACCTTCCTTTTGTTTTATAGTTGTAATTTGTTTTGGTGCGATACAAAATTTGTTCTTAACGTGCAGCCACCGGCTGAACAAAACATCAAGCCATTTTTGTATAGTGTAGGGTGTTCCCTATATTTGCACTGGTGGCGGATTTTTATGCCCAGTGGATGTAATATGTGTAATAGCTGTGATAGCCTAGCGTAAGTTGCTTGCTTATTTATTTCCTTATTGTCATGTTTATTTGTTTTCTTGTAGTCAGTGCAGTTCTTTTTCCGCGGTTTGCTAGTGGCCGCAGTAATCTATTTTTTCAAACTAGGACACATTAACCATGGGCTACATATTTACTGTAGTTAACATGGGCCTCCTACGGGCCGTAGAAACAATGGGCCTTATAAGGGCCGTAGAAACAATGGGCCTTCTACGGGGCATAGAAACAATGGGCCTTATACGGGCCATAGACACAATGGGCCTTCTACAGGCCGTATGATCGGTTGGCCAAACATGGGCCAATAACAGACCACATTATGGCCTTAAATGGGCTAGAGTTGAAATCATCCGTTCATGGGCCGACCCATAACCGGCCGTCGTTAATCGGCCATATTTGATGACGCTATGAAACGGCCCAATGTATTAACACGCCACAAACGGGCCAACTGTAACCACTGGCTGAATTTGGCCCACAAGCAGAAAATGAGAGTAACGGGCCGTAAGTAAATGAATGCTGGAAATGAGCCCAAGAATAAATGGGCCCTGAGAAGGCCGAAAGATAACATGGGCTGGAAACGGCCCAACCGAATAATGGGCCGTTAATGGGTATAAAGTGATACACTGTTCATTACGGGCCAGTTTTACCACGGGCGTTAATGGGCCGAGGGTTACTAAGGGCCTCATATGGGCTAAAAGACGTCATGGGCCATACATGGGCCGGAAGTTAAAATGGGCTGGAATTATATTGGAAGGCCTAGATGACGCTACTGGGCCTAATTCGGATAGGCCGTAAACGGGCCCTGGGTTAGCGGGCTGTAAATGGGCTATATGCGAACAGGCCGTTAACAGGCTTGCCATGGGCCGGGCCGCCACCTTTTGACCAAGTCAAACGGGCCGGCCTTTTCACAGGAATGGGCCTCTGTTGGGCAGTGCCACGTGTCGATGTATCATAGGCGCTTTGGGTCCAATGAGTGGATGACATCTGTGCCAACGGTGAGCCGACACGTGTTTCCTCCAGCCAATGATGATTTTACACGTGGAAGATCCCCATTGGTCGGGGCTGTTAATGGGTTATCGGATCCAAAACCGGACCCGGTACCTTAACGGTGTTCCATTACGGTGGATGCCACGTGTCGGTCACCCTTAACGAAAGTACTTCTGTGGCGCGCGATTTATCGTCATGGAAGTGGACACTTCCGTGATGATAATTTTGGTAATGTCATGGAACACATCTACGACAGCACAGGTATAACTATCTTTATTCTGTCGTAAAATCATCATGGATGTACATGCATGACAGAAAACGTGACCTACTATGACAAACACGTATCATCACGGAAGTGTATTTTTTTTGTAGTGTCCACTACCGTCCTGAGAACGTCTACTTCCATCTACGCCGCATCGAACCCGCCCGCCCCAAAACGCATGCTTCGAAGGTATAACCGCTGAGACGACCGCCCTGAACGAATGCATGAGTGATGTATGAGATGAACCGCGTGTTTTCACCATATGCGATTTACGTTGCACGTTCCTCCTCATTTTCCATGCCGTCGACCCGTGGGAACCCGATAACCGGGATCACCCCACCATCTCTAGCATGTTCCGCACATCCGCACACTTGCTTCTTTTGCACTGATATCTCAATGAGTTGTCGGAACCGGAACGTTGCCGTGGCACCGTGTATGTTATCGTCGCCGTGGCACCCTTCCATTTCGTCATGGTGACCAAATGCTTCATAACATGCTCATGTCAATATTTTCTTTAAATTGCATAAGACTTGCATATGTCATCCGCATCATGTGCGACATTCAAAATTGTTGTTTTCTTTAAATTGCTAAATGCACATGGGGATTTTCCGGAATTTTTATTTGTTGTTCCGGCCTCATTTAAACTTGCCTAGATAGGTAGTTTTCATATGCTTCACCCCTTGCCATGTTTAATAACATTTAATATTTTTGAGTAGCATAAATAAGAGTGAAATAAATAATTGAACGTGGCGTTTTGTCAATATGCAACTCGTTGCATATTGAGCTCCACCTAATTTGTAGTGTTGTTTGTGCACTTTGCCATGCCATGTTTCGTTAAACCGGACATGCATCATAATTGATTGTGCATCATGCCATGTTTATGCTTGTGTGTTTACCATATTGCTCGCTTCTTTTCGGTTTGCTTCTCTCGTTAGCTTCGGTTTCGTTTCAGAGTTGTGAGGATTCGTTTGACTACGTACGTTTGTCTTCTTCATGGACTCGTTCTTCTTCCTTGCGGGATCTCAAGCAAGATGACCATTACCCTCTATATCACTTGTATCTTTGCTTGCTAGTTGTTCACTCTGTCGTTATGTCGCACTACCTACCACTTGTTTATGATGCCTCCCATATTGCCATGTCAAGCCTCTAACCCACCTCCCTAGCAAACCGTTGTTTGGCTATGTTACCGCTTTTGCTCAGCCCCTCTTATAGCGGTGTTAGTTGCAGGTGAAGTTGAAGATTGCTCCATGTTGGAACACGATTATGTTGGGATATCACAATATCTCTTATTTTAATTAATGCATCTATATACTTGGTAAAGGGTGGAAGGCTCGGCCTTATGCCTAGTGTTTTCTTCCACTCTTGCCGCCCTAGTTTCCGTCATACCGGTGTTATGTTCCTTGATTTTGCGTTCCTTACGTGGTTGGGGTTATGGGACCCCCTTGACAGTTCGCTTTGAATAAAACTTCTCCAGCAAGGCCCAACCTTGGTTTTACCATTTGACTACCTACCACCTATACCTTTCCCTTGGGTTCTGCAGACTCACGGGTCATCTTTATTTTAAGCCCCCCCAGGCCAGTGCTCATCTGAGTGTTGGTCCGAACCGAGCCGCCTGTGGGGCCACCTCGGGGAAACTCGAGGGCTGGTTTTACTCGTAGCCTGTCTAATCCGGTGTGCCCTGAGAATGAGATATGTGCAGCTCCTATTGGGATTTGTCGGCACATTCGGGCGGTCTTGCTGGTCTTGTTTTAGCATTGTCGAAATGTCTTGTAACCGGGATTCCGAGACTGATCGGGTCTTTCCGGGAGAAGGAATATTCTTCGTTGATCGTGAGAGCTTGTGATGGGCTAAGTTGGGACACCCCTGCAGGGTATAAACTTTTGAAAGGCGTGCTCATGGTTATGTGGCAGATGGGAATTTGTTAATGTGCAGTTGTAGAGAACTTGACACTTGACTTAATTAAAATGCATCAATCGCGTGTGTAGCCGTGATGGTCTCTTTTCGGCGGAGTCCGGGAAGTGAACACGGTTTGGGTTAAGTATGAACGTAAGTAGTTTCAAGATCACTTCTTGATCACTTCTAGCTTCACGACCGTTGCGTAGCTTCTCATCTTACTCTTATTTGCGTATGTTAGCCACCATATTTGCTTAGTGCTTGCTGCAACTCCACCTCATTACACCATCCTACCCATAAGCTTAAATAGTCTTGATATCACGAGTTTTGAGATTGCTGAATCCTCGTGACTCACATATACTACCAAAACAGTTGCAGGTGCCGATGATACCAGTTCAGGTGATGCTACCAAACTCAAGTGGGAGTTCGACAACGACCTTGGTCGTTACTATGTTTTGTTTCCTGATGATCAGTATTGGAGCCTAGTTGGACGATCGGGGCACTAGCATTTGGGGTTATCTTATTTTCATTTGGTTGTCCATAGTCGGACTATGTGTGTACTCTGAATGATGTATGAATTATATGTTCATTGTGTGAAGTGGCGATTGTAAGACAACCCTCTCTTTATCCCTTTCTTTTTCATTACATGGGATTGTGTGAAGATGAACCTTCTTGCAACAAAACCACAATGTGGTTATGCCTCTAAGTCGTGCCTCGACACGTGGGAGATATAGCCGCATCATGGGTGTTACACCATGCCATTTTCAACATAGTCAATAAACGAGATTACACAACGAGCGACTGACACCAGGGACCCAGCAGGAAGCGCAATTGTTATTTACTTTTTCTGAGGAACAAGCAGTTGTTATTTACTAGTTTTAGAGATGGACCAGGGTAACAACGGGGCTGCGGGGGCTGTGGCCCGTCTAGCCAGGGTTTTATTTTATGTTTACCACATCATGAGCCCAGTTTTTTTTCTTTCTGAAAATGGCTAGCCCAGTTCTACCTTTTTTAAAGAAATACCCAACGGAGGCCTACTTGCTTTCTCAGCCCTGCTGGCTGCATATGTTTCAAGGCGAGAGCGACGTATTCGCTTATCCAGAAAATGAAGTAGTAAGAAATGGGATTTAAATTTAAAAAACGCAGCAAACCGGAAATTAGTTTCAAATATCGTTTTTTTAGATTTCGATATTTTGAATTTAATTGTTTTTTTGCAAGGAAAATTATGTTGGATTTTAAATTGATATAAATTTCTTCTTTTTAAATTAGTTTGAACGTGATTCGAAATTTCAGGATTAAAAACAGTTCGAGCCGCAGCGAAATATGAAAGCTTGATTGACTTTTTAACCGTGGCCAGAATTTGGGTTGTAATGGTAACAAAAAGAATATGGGCTTCAAAAAAAATCCTTAAGAATTAACCAATGGGTTGTACATTTATTAGCAATAATGGCACATGGGTTGTATGCTGTTTTCCACATATTTGAGGTTGACTTGTGGGCCTACTAGGTTGAGGCGTACGCTTTCCTAAAAAAGGTTGACGCGTAGGCAAGGAATTGTCAACTTAGTCAACACACGAGAGTAGTTACTGTTGGATATCCATCCAACGACCATCATGCTTCTTCAATCTCTGCTCTTCCTGCTCCAGCCACTCAAACCAGCGCCGGCGGGACTACCTGGTCCCTCCTCCCGTGGCTGGTTGTGCTATCGTGCAGGCGTCACCGCCCCACCCTACTCCCATCGCTGTCCTGGACATCCCTCTACTCACCCACACCTGTTGTTATTCTCCGGCGACGACAGTCAAACCAGTAAACCCTCGTACTCCCTCTGCATGGGAAACAACTGCCGGGTCATGCCTCGCTCCGTGTCGTTCCCTTCCTAGACCTCGCTGTCGTCCACCTCCCTGGTGCTCTCGGCACGGCGTGGTCAACGTGATCAAGGAATGAGTTCCATCGGAAGAAGACTATACGTGGAGAGGCTAACAGATGGGTCCATGGTCGCACGCAAGGAAGTGCCTCCTTATTACACGCAAAATAATGATTCCTCCATCTGACATCAGGAACCCACTGGAAGGGCCTCTGTATTTCGCGAGAAAATGTTCCTCCCGCTGACAACTCGGACCCACTAGCTATATCTTCGCATGCAAAGAAGTGCCTACTTATTACGCACAAAAAATGAATACTCCCCGTGCTAGCTGGGACCTACCATAGTTGGAGGCAGATTTGTGGGCCTACTAAGTTGACGCGAACGGAGGGCTTCGTCAACTTAGTCAATATGAATGATTCTAGCTCCAGTGACGTACGATGTCCATCCAACGGCCGTAGTGCTTCCTCAACCTCCGGTCTTCTTGCTCTAGCCGCCCAAACCAGCGCCGATCATGCCGCCTGCTCCTGCCTCCCGTGGCCGGCTCTGCTGCCGCGTAGGCCTCACTGCCCCACCCTACTCCCATCGTTGGCCTGACCATCCCAATACTCACCCAGACCACCTGTTATTCTCCGGCGACGGCAGCCTCACACTGCATCCCAACCAGTAAACCCTCGTACTCCCCTCCACGCGGGAAACAACTGCCAAGTCTTCCCCCGCTCCGGGTCATTCCCTTCCTAGGCCTCGCTATCGTCCACCGCCTTGGTGCTCTCGTCGCGGCGTGGTCAACATGATCAAGGAACGACTTACATCGGAAGAGGACTGTACGTGGCTGCAGCAAGGAAGTGCCTCCTTATTACGCGCAAAATAATGATTCCTCCACCTGACAGACGGGACCCACCGGAAGGGCCACCATATTTTGCAAAAAAATGTTTCTCCCTTGACAGCTAGGACCCACCAGCTACATCTTCGCACGCAAGGAAGTGCGGCCATATTACAGGAAAAAATATCATTCTTCCCCCTGACAGTTGGGACCCACCAACTATATCTACGCACGCAAGGAGCAGCTGGGACCCACCCGGTCGAAGCATACATAGCGTTGTCGTGAAAGTGTACATACATACTGGTCGATCGGTCTCTCTGCAATGATGAACCGTGGCCGAGCAAGCAACGGCACGTGTAGTAGTAGAGCCCTTGACGTAGCAGTTCAGGCAGTCCCTTCTAAACCATGTACACATACATACAGCCACATGCCAAAAAATATGGCCACGAACATACATACGGGTGGGGTCTCGAACGCCTTCTCGTGCATACATACGACCAGGGCTCGTGTACATGGAGAGGCAACGGACGACAACAACGACGTCCTGTTCATCGGGCAACCAACCAGCTGGGTTGGAATGGAGAAACAACGTCCTGTTCATCGGGAGGCAACAGACTTGGTCGGAATGCATCCTTTTCAACGGGAGCTAACCGGCTTGGACGGAACAGCCGAAACGGGGTCTGGTGTACCATAGTACTGAGGAAACAGTCTTCTATTCGACCGGCTACGGTCAGAATGGCATCTTGTTCATCGGAAGGGGTGTGGCATACTGCAAAATAGAGGAAACAAACTTGTGTTGGAGCGCTACGATCGAAATGGGCGTCCTGTTCATCAGGAGGGGTGTGGCGTACCGCAAAATGGGACTCCACGGGCTACTGTTCACCCATCGTCGACTTCCTTCAGCCTCCACCTGTACTGTTCATCAACCGCCTCTTCCTCCTGCCTCCACCAGCTAATGTTGATCCATGGGCTACTGTTCATCCAACCCTCCACCGGCTACTATTCAACCAGCCCTCCACGGGGTCCGGTTCAGCCCCCCCCCCCCAACCAGCTCGGCTGTGGCAGCCTCCTCAACGGGTCATGTTCATCCAGCGGCAACGGCCTATATACTACCACGGGGTCCTGTTCATCCAACCCCCACCGGGAACTGTTCATCCAACCCCAACCACTTACATCTCGACTCGTTCAACCAACCCCATGTTCACTGTTCATCAAGAGGAAGCAGGTTCATCGGCTTCAGTAAGCAGCGGCAGCGATCGATCGCTCGGGTTCAGTTAGCAGTAGTAGCGAAGGAATCGCTCGGGTTCAGTTAACTACCAAGGGATCGATCGCTCGGGTTCAGTAACGTAGCTAGTGCAATCGCTCGGGTTCAGTAAGCGAACGCCTCGCTCGGGTTCATTTAGAGCCCAATGCTCGCACACACGCACATACCTATACGAGAGAAACGCACATCGCTCGGCCCGGACCACCCACCGTAACTCGGAACTCCCCGAAATTTTCCTCGCCCTCGCTTCTACCATGATTTTTTCCATTATGGACGGCCCAAAGAATGTCATACAGGTGTGTCCCCAGCCTGCAAAGGACGAAAGCCCATTCTCTCTCATGATTTTTTTTCATAGAAGTAGGAGCCCACCACATCTATGATGATACTGGGTTTTGTCACAATTATCGTCATGGAAGTTTCATAAGCATGAATTTTTTTTTTCGGGCCAAAATGTCACGGATGTGTCTTTTTTTTTTGTAGTGAACTAATGCATCTGTGCTAAGATAGTACATCAATACATGAGTGCTAAACATGTACATTCAACAGTTCGACTGAAAGTACATCAGGGAGAATAGACAACAAAGTTTAATAACACCCAACGTTGCAACTTCAAGTTATATGTTACCTTCAGTAAATGACATGTTACCCATCAGTTATAGGAAGGCAGAAAGATTAATCCCAAAACTGTTGAATGTCATTGCAGAAACATGCAAGGCGGCACATGCAGGGAGGGTTTGATGATGAGCCAAGTAGATATGAGGCGCTGCCTGGTTGGGTAACACCAAAAATAGACCCCGGATATTTCAACAATACAGGAAGATTTCAAGCTACACTAGAATCATCAGAAGCACGGTCTAGTTCTTCTCTGCCGCAAAGACTACTTACTCCAAGAGATTTTAATACAGGAAGATTTCAATTTTATGCTTACTGGGAATACAAGCTTTGCCGCTGCCGGGGTGCAACAAGGTCCACAATGTCCCCAACAACAAATATATTCCTTCCCTGGCGCATGCAGAAAGGCAAGGACACCCAGGCTTCCGCCAGTTGCTCCATCAACATCAAACATCCGTGCTGCAAAAGCAGTTGTGACGGGAAGACCAGGCCAAAGAGACAGGAATGTTCATCACTCTAGCAGGGTGCAAAGTAGCAGATATGAGCCGTATAGATAGGAGCAACCTCACAACAAATATGAGCAAAGAGCTTCATCAATATTGCTCCCTCCAAGAGATGCATTGCTGCATGTGCGGAGGGTGACACCACTCGTGCCTATACACCAGGGTGAACAACAAACACCGGATGCAGCACAGAGCTATACACATGTAAGTATCGATTTAAAAAACATACAAGCATAGTCCATACCATAATACTATGACCACCCCATCTAACATTGTCATCATCGTGTTTTGTTTTGCTCACTGCGTGCAGCCCCTACCATTGAAGCTTATGTTCTGCCAAGGCTAGAGATGCAGTTTGAAACATTCAAAGAAGTGAAGGACTTCTACAACGTCTATGCAAGGCACGCGGGTTTTGCTGTCAGAGAAGATTCTAAGGTTAATAGCAGAGTCTAACTTTATTGCACGTGCTATGGAGTCTATGAATCGAAAGTTTCAGATGCGAATAGATAGAGGAACAAGACAACCGCCAGGACTAACTACACGGCAAAAATGAGGCTAAAGAAGGAAAAGGATGGAACACTTGTTGTAAAGGAGATATGCTGGGAACACAACCACAGGGTAGTGGTCAGCCCCCAAAAGCTTGTCTTCTTGCACTCCGACAAAAACGTTGAAAACACAATCTTGGAGTACGTCAAGTACCTGCAGTTCAAAGGTAGTGAACACGCACAAATCATGAGCATATTGGGCAGCGATGACCCCGGTGGCTACTACCTCAAAATCAACGCTAAAGACCTAATTATCACATAAGTACAAACTTGTTATCCTCCTAGACCCCCTCCCTCTTTTTTCCTCTATCAGTACAAACCAATTACGCATCGCATGACCTGATGCCAGTTCAACATGCATTTTTGGATGGTTGTTCACTTTTAATATGCAGGAAAGCAAAGAGTTCAAGGATGGATGATGTGGATAATGACCTAAAGACTATCAACTTTTATAGGGAGATGAAAGCGATAAACAAGGAATTCTTCTATGACATACAGCTTGATGAGTCCGACAGAGTGAAGAACATATTATGGGTGAACGCAAGCTGCCGAGGGGCATACCAAGACTTTGGTGACTGCACGACGTTTGACACCACATATAAGACCAACAAGTACCATATGCCACTTGGGGTGTTTGTGGGTACTAACAACCACTTGCCGACTACATTCTTTGCTTTCACCCTGATAAGAGATGAGGATGTAGATTCATTCAGGTGGTTGTTCAAAACATTTTTAAGGTGCATGAGAGGGAAGGCTCCTACATGAATCCTCACAGGTACCACCGCCAACCCAAAAAATGGAAAATAACACAGTAAAAATGTTGTTTCAATTCTATTTGTATATATGCACTAGCATCTGCTGACCACTCCACGTCTCTTTTCTCATTACTAGACCAGTTCCCGATAATGGCTTTGGCGATCTGAGATGTTTTGGGGACATAGTGCACAAGCTATGCCACTGGCACATTATGAAGAAGTACATGTAACACCTCGCGTACCTGTACAACCTCCATGAACACTTTAAGGATGAATTCATAGCAATCCTCAACTGGCCCCTCATGCCAACTAATTTTGAGGCTGCCTAGAAAGCACTCATGGATAAGTACAACCTCCATGATGATGCCACGTGGTGTCAATGTGGAACGAGCGGGATAGATGGATATCAGCTTACTTCAAAGAAATTTTCTATCCCAGAATGACATCCACACAACGCAGTGAGAGCATGAACTATGTGCTCAAGAAGAACTCCGTAGATGAGAGACAAAACCTGCACCGGTTTGTTAGCCAGGTAAACATCTGCGTCAAAACAAGGAGGCAAAAAGAGAATGAGGAGACAATGGGTAACCGGGTATAGCTCTATCACCTGTCGTAAGACAAGAACATGCTTACTAAAGTAATTCTTTCTTACTTAGACATGTTTTCGCTGCGAGAAAACTAATAATTTGTTCATCACTCTTGCTTGCGCAGAAACAACAAAACACACTGACCATCTATGGGTTTGACACTCAGATGGCAAAGATTTACTCACAAGGTGTGTACATTGAGATCAGACAGAGGCTAAAACTGAGCACCCTCTTCATGGTGATGGAGACGGATGAGCCTACAAAGTACCTTGTGCGCTACAACAAATCGCAAAAACAGTTTGCATGGTCTCAACACGTGTGCCAGGTGGTTGCAGACCCTGTGGGAGAAATATACGACTACGAGTGCAAGCTATGGGACCACACAGGTGAGGACTAAAAAAAGATCTTACATACTGTAGTACATTTTTTGCAAGGTTTTGTTCGAATGAAATGACAGAAAACATGCACCTCTTCCAAAAAAATAGGTATTTTCTGCCTGCATGTCCTATGCACGATGCAGACAAATAAGGCTGACAGTGTTTCAAAGAAATACATCCTCAGGAGATACACCAAACACCCGAACATCCAGCCAACCTTCAACAGAAATGACTTGAGGGCAGTAGCGTCAAACAAGGCCTGCCAATACTGCATTGAAAGCGCACTACTACAGTTGAACATGAGGGTGCACAAAAAAAGCTTGAGAAGCCAAGAACAAATGGCGAGTGTCAGTGTCAAAACTGGCGGATCTCGGGTACGGGGTCCCGAACTGTGCGTCTAGGCGGATGGTAACAGGAGACAAGGGACACGATGTTTTTACCCAGGTTCGGGCCCTCTCGATGGAGGTAAAACCCTACTCCTGCTTGATTAAATATTGATGATATGGGTAGTACAAGAGTAGATCTACCACGAGATCAGAGAGGCTAAACCCTAGAAGCTAGCCTATGGTTTGATTGTTGTTCGTCCTACGGACTAAAACCCTCCGGTTTATATAGGCACCGAATAGGGTTAGGGTTACACAGAGTCGGTTACAATGGTAGGAGATCTACATATCCGTATCGCCAAGCTTGCCTTCCACGCCAAGGAAAGTCCCATCCGGACACGGGACGATGTCTTCAATCTTGTATCTTCATTGTCCAGGAGTCCGGCTATCCGGACACCCCCTAATCCGGGACTCCCTCAGTAGCCCCTGAACCAGGCTTCAATGACGACGGGTCCGACGCGCATCTTGTCTTCGGCATTGCAAGGTGGGTTCCTCCTCCGAATACTTCATAGAAGATTTTGAACACCAGGATAGTGTCCGGCTTTGCAAAATAAGTTCCACATAACACCGTAGAGAGAATAACATTTACACAAGTTCAATCTGCTGACGTATCCCGCAGTGTGACATCACACCATGGCCAAGCCTTTATTCGAATCGTTTTTACTGCCCAACCTCAGCGCGTTTAGCGAGGCGGTTTCCTTGGCACGTCTTGTCAAAGTAGAGATCGTGTCCCCTTATTCCGGGATTCTCATCAATACGGGTGTGGGTAACCCAATCGTGCCCGTTGGCACGCCTCCCCTATCGAAGGCGAGTCCCGAACGGTCATGGGGAGGGCTCCTGGTATTCAACCTCTTTATAAAGAGACCAAGGCCCCGCTCCTTCTTCTCAATCTCCATCGAATCCGCCCCTCGCTTCGAGTTCCAATACCCAAAGCTCCAGATTCAGGCGCTTTGGACCTTCGGTGATGTCCGGCTCCGACCTCCAAGGCCGGTGGATGCCTTCCTCCGTCACGGAAGAAGACATCCTAAAGCTAAGAGATGCCAGGTATCTAACCGGCGAAATCTCGCATAGGTTGCCTGCTCAAGAGCAGGTTGTTCCCACTCCCAAGTCCGGTGAAAGCGTGGTGTTCACGTCTCACTTCCTTCGGGGACTAAGTTTCCCGATGGACCCCTTCGTGAGGGGGCTCATGTTTTATTACGGGCTGGAATTTCACAACTTGGATCCGGAGTCCATCCTCCACATCTCGCTGCTCATCATCGTGATGAAGCCTTCCTCCGCATTACCCCACACTTCGGATTGTGGCTCAAAACCTTTAAGGTGGAGCCGAAGATGATCAAGGGGCAACAGACAGAGTGCGGAGGGGCTGTTATAAGTAAGAATGCTGACGCTCCATGGCCCGAGGGCTCTTTTCAAAAGGAGCTCAGTCTATGGCAACAAGAGTGGTTTTATATCACAGCTCCCAGGGGTACCAAATGGGTGGCGCCACCCGCCTTTCGCTAGGGTCCTCCACCGCGGCTGGCATTATGGTTCAATAAAGGGCTTGACTGGGGGCCGTCCAAGGACATGCCCTTGTTGCAGGGCCGTATTCGAGACCTCCTGGAGAGAGAGATCAATCTGGTCGTAGTAACGCAGGTCATGCTGATTCGTCGCATCTTGCCCTGCAAACGTCGCACTGTCCGCCTGTGGGTGTTCAATCCGGAGGGACCACGAGCTCTTCAACACTTCATGGGCGCAACGCCCGTGGAGATGTACAAACTGTTCTTCGGATCACAAGCAATGTGTCCGGATTTGACCGAGGACGCAGGTCTGAGCTGCAATCACCCAGATGCTCAAGTAAGTAGTCCCATACCCGGACACGCTATCCGTATATTTATCATAAACTTGCCCTTAAAAGAGTTGTTCCTTACACATGAGTGGATAGCAAAAGCAAAACTGATCAGGTGTCCGGCCCCCCTCCCTGAGACCACGCCGGATCCCGTGTTAACCAAGATGTTGGAGGCTGTGCCTTTAGAAGAAGGCGAAGGGGGGAACAAGAAAGCTACTGCCTCCGTGAAGGAGGTTATCAAGAAAGGAGGGATTGATAATCCCTCCATCCAAGGGGTGAAGAGGACCGCCTCTGGAGACCCGGAGACCAAGGCCTCAAAGCGTGGGAAGAAATCTTCACCAGAGGGTCCTGCGCCGGAAGATGCCCCGGCCGCATTGTTTCCCCAAGGAGATCAGCCCTCCAGCAAGCCGTAAGTAGAGAGGGGAGTTTATAAAATAAAAGACATCCCTGTTTTATTTCTGAAGATGACCGAAATTTTACCTTGTAGTTCGGATCTCAGCCCTTCTCAGCAGAGCTCGTCTTCGGGGGATCTTCGTCCGGAGATGATGGAGAGCGGAACGCCTCCCCCTGCCATACCGCCTAGCGAGGCGGACGATCCCGAGGTGTCGTCACGGAGGGTTTCCCCGAATCCGGCAGGGGTGGAGTGCGGTCAAAGGGCCCCTCGGAGCCCTCCCTGTCCGGCCTTCAAAAAAGGCCATCGGACGAGTCCGGCACCTCCTGGTGCACGGTCGGAGGAGTTGAAGGATCTGCTCGGGCGAGTGTCTATCTCAGAAGATCACCGTGCATTGATGGGTACGGTGATTGAAAAGATTTCGTCCACGGAAAGCGGGTTGTACGAGGCCGCCAGGAGTTTACTGACGGGTTTTGAGGTATGTGCAATGATGTACCTTTTGATGGTTCCGCATATATAAGATGCGTCCCGTGTAGATAGTAGCCCCTGAGACTCGGTGCGTTGTCAAAAATGACAGGGTGCCGAGGATCATAATCCCAGATATAATATGTCACCCTTCCTATGTAGGTGGCAGGGCGTTCGGTGGCCAGCCGGACTAATGAATTTGCCGAACTCAAGCGGCAACTTGACGTGGTGGATGCCGACATCGCGCTTGTCAACAAGCGGCTGGACGAGTCACAAGGTATGCAGTTTCTTCGCGGACACCTAGTAAGGGAGCTTGATGCACATGCCTTACAACATGTATGCTTGATGCAGATGGTGCCGCTGCCGTGGAGAATCTTCGGGCAGAGCTTGCCCGAGCCAAGGAGCAGGCCAGGAGAAGTGATGCGGCTGCCTTGAAGGCGGCCGAAGAGCTAAAAGCCGAATAGGCTGCTCACTGCCGAAGCGTTAAGGAAATGGCCGAGATGGCCATGAAGTTGAAGAATGCTACAGACCGCTGCGAGCTTCTTGAAAAAGAAGGTCGAGCGGAGCAAGAGGACCTGAAGAAGGCCACCACCGAGGCCAAGGATGCTCGCTCTGCGATGAGAGCTATGAAGGAGGAGCTACGTCAGGCCGGAGATATCACGGCTGGAAAGCCCTTTCTGCTGCATAAGAAGTTCACGAATCCTAAATATGCTCAGTTGGACCGGCTGTGGAGTAGTGTGGATGCTTATCTGGACTTGGCGGCGAGTGCCGCGGACGCGGCCGAACACTTCGGAGATCAAAAGGATCATGAGATGGAAGAGCTGTTTTGGTCGCAGTTCCGTAGTCCAGAGCGTCCACTTCCATTAACCGATCGTTTGGACGAATGGGTGGAGCTGAACAGGTTATCCGGACTTGCCATGAAGAATGTCGTCACTTATTTGTGGCCGAAAAGGCCCGAGCCGAAGAGTTATTTTGGCTCGGTGCAACAGTTCCTTGGTGCGGTGCCGCATATCAAAGCAATGAGGCGGTCAGCATGCATAGAGGGTGCGCGGATGGCTCTTGCCCATGTCAAGACATACTGGGTGGAGATGAAGGCCGCCGATGTTGCATCCCAAGATTCGGACGGAAGCCGAGTACCTGTCGAGCACTATTTTCCGGAAGTTCTTCAGGGCGCTCGTTTAATAGAGATGTAGTGCTCGAAGGATATTATGTTTGAATAACATGTATTATTGTGAAACAATGTTTCGATGGAATATAAAAGCTTTTTTATAATTGTGCTTTCAAGAATTAAAATATCTCCTGTGCGGCCGTTAATGTATATGTGTACATAACCTGAAAGATGGCAGTCTTTGGCTTATTTCACGCATATAATGCGGGGTGTTTGCGTAAAACGATTTTCACACTTGATCCAACGCCTTGGTCCTACAAAGGAGGTGATAGCGCAGCAAACTAGGCAACCGGACTATAATTCTTTATCACTTTCACTTAGCCATAGGAGTTCGACAGTGGGGCTACTATATAGCCCCTAGGGGCACCGCGCTCACCCGAATTCGGGGCGTGTATCTGCCTGGCCTTGGAAACGGCCCTTCATCAATGCGTAGGAATTCTAAAGATTCCAGCAGGTCATCGAGTGAGTCTCACGCTATATCATGACAGTCAGTTTTCGGCTTTCTCTACTGAGGTGCTCCCCTGGCTGAACCCGGGGGCACAATCGCAGTAGTTCTCCTAGTGCCGCATTAGCCGATAGAGCGGAACGTAAGGCAGCAAAACACAGGAGCCGGGCAAACCCAACATTTGACCAAAGACATGATTCAGAGCTGATGCATATAAGTCCTAACTCGAGACGCCGAACACTCCCTAAGGTATTCGGTCTTTATGAAAACGGGTCGAACAAACGCCCTTGGTAAAAAGCCCCTGGTGTCCAGGTACGCGCGAAATTCTGAGGTGGCCTATGCCAAAACGCCAGCCTCCTCCTTGGTTATAGCAAGAAACCAGGGGATGTGTATCAACAAGAGACAGTAAAAAAGGTTTATGCAGGGTCTTAATCTGAAAAGAATCCTTGCAACGGGTCCCTCTTGCACGTATGCTTTGTGTCTCCGTGCAGCCGTATCCTGGACGGGTGTAGCACGGTGTTCATATGTAAAAGAGAGGAACTTAGTTGAAAAAAGATCGTGCGAAAATGTACGTTATATTATATAAACAAAGTACAATTCGAAGAATGAACAAAATTGAGCTTTATTGTCTCTTGTTGTGGATGCGCGGAGCCCTTATGCGGGGTGTGCATCTAGCGAGCCCTTGTATGTGTCGCCGGACTCGCCCAGCCGTGTCCGGGTCCGCCGATCTGTCTGAGAGCTTGTATTGGTGAGGCCGGTTTATTGTGGGGCTGTCAAGGCATCCGCACAATTTTCCGGACTCGAGGAACCCTCGGTGTTTCCCTTTAATGAGATGATGCCACGTGGACTGGGCATTTTAAGTGTAAGGGATGCATAATGCGGTATTGCGTTAAAGCGGGCGAAAGCTTCGCGTCCCGATAGTGCTTGATAGCTACTTGTAAATGGGGCGAGGTGGAAGGTTAACTTTTCACGGCAGAAGTTGTCGCGTGAGCCGAACACAACTTCTAGCAGTAGAGAGCCCGTACAATGGGCATATGGGCCTGGCATTACCCCTTGAAAGGAAGTGTTGCTATGGCGAAATTTGGTTGGGTCTATCCCCATTTTGCGGATTGTGTCCTGATATAGCAGGTTTAGATCACTGCCGCCATCCATTAAGACTTGTGAAAATTGGAGTCCAACAATTATAGGATCTAATATCAAGGCAGTCCAACCTGCATTCCATATACTTCTAGAGTAATCCCGATGGTCAAAGGTGATTGGTCTGAACAATCAGTGGCCGGACTCCTCTGGGATAGGCCGTATGGCGCGTACCTCTATGGGTGTCGTTCTGTTTTTCCCTTTTGTCACGTGAATTGAGTTCACTGTTTTGATTTCTTGTGGGAAATTCTTTTGTTTTCCGGTGCTCTGCTTTTGGGGTTCGTCATCGTCCTCGCTTGGTGTGTCGAGCCCCTTGTGTTCGGCGTTGAGTTTGCCGGATCGCTTGAAGACCCAACAATCTCTGTGGGTGTGGTTTGCGTGCTTCCCGGAGTACTGTGGATTTGGCATATCTTGTCCAAGATTTTGTTTAAGTTAGAGAGCTCGTCCTGTTATCGGGTAGCTTTTTATGATTCTGCCGAGCTTTTGAATCCGGCGTTAATCGTCGTGTTTCTTCGGCTGTTTCCTTAGACCGACGCTGGTCCTTGCTGCATCGTGGTTTCCCGTTTCCATCCCTGATTTCGGATGTACTTGGGTCGCTGGTGCTGCATCTTGCTAGCCAGCTATCCTCTCCCGCGCGAAAGCGGGTCGTGAGGCTTGTTAATGCGGCCATTGTTCTTGGCTCTTCTTGGCCGAGGTGTCTGGCGAGCCATTCGTCTCGGACGTTGTGTTTGAAAGCTGCTAAGGCTTCGGCGTCCTCGCAGTCGACTATTTGGTTCTTTTTAGTAAGGAATCTGTTCCAAAATTTCCGGGCTGACTCTCCTGGCTGTTGAGCTATGTGACTTAAGTCGTCGGCATCCGGAGGTCGGACACAGGTCCCTTGAAAATTTGCCCAAAAGGCATCCTTGAGCTCTTCCCAACTTACAATGGTGTTTTCAGGAAGGCTTTTAAGCCAATGCCGGGCTGGCCCTTTGAGCTTGAGGGGTAAGTATTTTATGGCGTGGAGATCATCTCCTCTAGCCATGTGTATATTGAGGATGTAATCCTCAATCCGCACTGTGGTCTGCTGTCGTCAGATGCCTCTATGTTTACGGGCTTGAATCCCGCTGGAAATTCATGATCCAGCACCTCATCGGTGAAACATAGGGGGTGTGCGGCACCCCTTTATTACGTGTACCGTGATGTTCAGATACTTGATATGTTGCCTTGCTTACTAGAGCTTGCTTTCTTGGCCCGTAGATAGATCTAACTGGGCCATCTTTTTGATGCGAATCCTTGTACGGTTCACGTGCCGGCTTGTGTGCGGCGCCGTTTGTCGCTCTCTGCTTGCCATGGGGTCGTCCATCTGACCGGGTGGCCTCCTTGTTTTTTGATTGTGGGGTTTCACGGCCTCCTCATCAAATTCGGCAGTAGTTTTCGCTTTGGGTAGCTCTTTGTTCGGTGGATCGCCGCCATATTTGTTCATGCGGTATTGAGTACTTTGCTCCATCTGATTCTGAGTGCATCTTCCGCTGTTTTGAGCTTCCGCTTCTGCTTTTTCAGGCTGCATGCTGTGGCGACGAGCCTTTTGTGGAGGTTCTTCTGCTCCAGCAACTTGTCCGGCGTGACCTCGCCCGGACTGTTATCTTCGCCGGGACGGGTTGTTTATCCAGATTGAACTGTTCAGGCGGTTTCTCGATAGTATGTTCGTCGTCCACCGGTTCACCCTGCTCTATAGTTGGGTCTGTATGGCTGTTGTCTTTGTCGAAGTGGGACTTTGAGCGGCGCTTACGTTGCCGTTTTGACTGCTTTTCGATGGAGCGATCTTTCATAGCGTCCCGTTGTTCCTCGTCGTCGCTTCCTTTAGGTGTGTCCACCATGTATACACCGTGAGATGAGGTGGTTCTCCAGTGCCCTATAGGTGCTGGTTCATGCTCCTCCCCTACATCGTCGTCCATACCGTCGATGTCTCCGGAGTCGAAGTCGAGCATGTCGGTTAAATCATCGACAATGGCTACGAAATGGGTGGTGGGTGGGTTTTGAATTTCTTCGTCGTCCGCATCCCAACCTTCCTGACCATAATTCGGCCAGGGCTCTCCTGATAAAGAGAGATACTTTATTGAATTCAGGATATCACCAAAGGGCGAGTGCTGAAAGATGTCCGTGGCAGTGAATTCCATGATCGGCGCCCAATCAGATTCGATTAGCGAGGGCGCGGAGGGCTCAGAGTCCGGGAGGAGTCCGGCGCCTTAGAGTCATGAGCTTCGCAAAGGACGGGGTAGGTGTACGGCTCGACCGCCGTGGAGATCGCAGCCCCCGAGGCGGTGTCCAGCCACCCATCCTCGATCGGCATGGTCGGCTCCGAGCTAAAGGTCGGAGCGGACTCTGGTGCGGCCTCCAGGACACTGTCCGGCGCCAAAGATAGATCATGCCCTTCGGGACAGTGCGGCGCGCTTGGTTGTGGCTCGAATCCGTCGAAGATCAAGTCTCCGCGGATGTCAGCCGTGTAGTTCAAACTTCCAAATCTGACCTAATGGCCAGGGGCATAGCTTTCGATCTGCTCCAGATGGCCAAGCGAATTGGCCCGCACATCAAAGCCACCGAATACGAAGATCTGTCCAGGGAGAAAAGTCTCACCCTGGAGCGCATCGTTGTTGATGATCGGAGGAGCCATCAGGCCTAAAGACGACGACACAGAGGGACTCTCAATGAAAGCACCAATGTCAGTGTCAAAACCGGCGGATCTCAGGTACGGGATCCCGAACTGTGCGTCTAGGCGGACGGTAACAGGAGACAAGGGACACGATGTTTTTACCTGTGTTCGCCCTCTCGATGGAGGTAAAACCCTACTCCTGCTTGATTAATATTGATGATATGGGTAGTACAAGAGAAGATCTACCACGAGATCGAGAGGCTAAACCCTAGAAGCTAGCCTATGGTATGATTGTTGTTCGTCCACGGACTAAAACCCTCCGGTTTATATAGGCACCGAATAGGGTTAGGGTTACACAGAGTCGGTTACAATGGTAGGAGATCTACATATCTGTATCGCTAAGCTTGCCTTCCACGCCAAGGAAAGTCCCATCCGGACACGGGACGAAGTCTTCAATCTTGTATCTTCATTGTCCAAGAGTCCGGCCGAAGGCTATAGTCCGGCTATCCGGACACCCCCTAATCCGGGACTCCCTCAGCGAGGTCACGGGTCGTCATGGAACGACTTTATAAAGAACTCGACGCCATGCATTCTACTGAAAACGGAGATGTCGCGGACAATGAAGCAGAAAAAATTGAGCAGGATGTCGCTACAATCTTATCCGAGATGAACCATCTGTGAGCTATTGACACATACGACAACAAGGAGGAGGAGCAATAGCAACCAGAGCCTGCCCATGTGCACACTCAAGAGCTTCAACATGCTCACGTGCAAGATCATGAGCTTGACGGTGCTGTAGGAGAACGACATGACAATAGGAGATCCTATCACCAACTACAGCAAAGGGTAATTAAACCACCCATATTCTCATGCACAAAGGGGAAGAAGAGTAAGATGCAAGTAGCAAAAGTAGCAGCCAAAAAGCCGCCATGCCCCATCAGACGCGTGTAATTCGGCCCGGACGCCAACCTCTCGGGATAAGGGCGTGCAGATTCAGCAACGTGGTGACCAATCATAATTACCGCACATGCCCATACCGCACAGATGTCATTGTCAACAAGAAAAAGCTGCGGAAGCAGATTGCAGCCGCCCAGGTTTCTACCAATGGAGACGACACACGTAACAGCTACACTTGCGGCAAGTGTGAGGGGACTGATGGACATAATGCCTGCACATGCAAACTGGGCAAGGTCAATGGCGCTGAACAGAAACAGGGCAAGGTGCAGAGTCCCAAAAAATCAAAAGAATAGGATGAAGAAGAAGAGTTTGATGAGAATGAAGACCAATCAGACGAAGACAATGAAGATGACAGTATTGGGGACGAGGAACCTGGAACTGACGATGAAGCTTCCAAGGCTCAAGCAGGAAAGGACGCCGACAAGGGACGGCATTCGTGGCCAGTTAGAAGGAGCTCAAGACCGAAGAATCCATAATGGTTGTGCTGCCGCGTCAATTCAAAAATAAGCCTGTACTCTCTGTCGCTTCGATACACAATGATGAATCATATCAGAAACACTGTCGTTATCAAACTTATTTAGCTTTATCATCAATTTCTGGATTAGAACTATAGTTCGTATATCATTTGTGATATGTGCCCGCCGGACCAGTGATATTATTATGCAAACCATTTCATAAACCTTTCGAATGCACTCACAAATATATTTGAAAATTGATCTGGATTTATGTAACGTCAACGCTACTGTCGACTAGTAACTCAGCAAAATTTTGTTAAAAAAATTGAAACTCTGATAATACATCAGTACTAATAAGTCTAGCACGTCAGTTGAAGGCAGAGTAACCAAACACACCCGTGAACACCTAAAAAAATATCATTCAACAACTATGATTGGTCTGCAGTCCAAGTTCAGAAAGCCCATCAGTACATGAAAGAATTACGTCAAGCAAATAGAAAAATTTAAAGTACCAATGTAATACACTTGTACTAATAAAAACTAATATTCTCTATAAAATACTTTCAAAAATTATGTTGATATAAACAATCATTTCAAAAAACAAATGTTTAAAAAAATTAGCATCACACACATATTGTGAACTTGTATTGGTAAGTTCAATCACACGTTAATCACCAGTCCAAGTACTCGATAGTCGAGAAGTACATGCGCCATCATCACCGACTCTGAGATGCGCAAGTGGGACAAGCAACTAAAAAGTTCACCTTCACAATACGGATCAGTGCGACAGTAAAAAACCCTGCAGAGAATTACGCTTGGACGGTTGGTTCTTGCACGGCACCGCCCGCGCCACCCACTGGGCGGTTGCCATGACGGACTGCAACGACGACCCCACGACCACTACCCCCATGTCCGCGACGAATCGCCTCCCCCACGTCCCCATCCATGCCTTGAAATACCCCATTGTATTCCATCTCTGCCTCATTCCGAGGACGACCATTGCCGCTTCCATGTCCACTACAAACTCCTCAGAAACATATCTCTTTGAAGCACACAGTCACTGGAGGAGGGCAATGGTGGAGGAATCGTCTGCCAAGCGTTAGTGTGGCGAGACGTCCGACCAGAGGAGCAACCTCGATGACGTTCACGTCCCCAGTGAGAAGCTCGACTACAGCACCACGCTTGAGAAGGTGGACCTCCACGACAAGGAGATGCTGGAGGTCATCTGTACTAGTGAACCAGACAAGGCCGACGGGATGATCTGTTGTGTCTGGAAGAGGGCTGGCGCCTTGTATCCTAGATTCATCGGCGTTGATGTGGAGTATACGAGGCAAGAAGAACCTCCGCAGAGAGAAGCAGTTCTGCAGTTATGCTTGGAGGAACTCTACCTGGTGTACCACATCGCCGCGACCACAAAATGGTGAACCATCCTACTCATTTGCCCTCTTCATTCATCTGTTTAATTAGTAACGTATCCTAAAATTTTCATTAAACTAGTTTCCCAACTAGATGTACTAGTGTAGTTTGTGAAAGTGGATGCACTGGTGCAGTTTCTCAAGTAGATGCACTAGAATATACTTTGAACCTGATGCACTAGATTACTATTTGAAAATCTTGCAATAGATTAATTTCTGAACTTGATGTACTAGTGTAATTTCTTATCTTGATTCACTGCTTGGCCTCGCATTAACGCAACAGTGCACTCGTTTGACAGGCGCAGTACGGTTATTCTGTCCCCCTATGCACCCACACCCCCTAAAAGATAGATCATGGGGCAAGTCCATAGAAGGAAGATGTGTCAATACAACTATGCCCCTCGGTGCGGTGCTGTTTTCCCCCTAAAAGATAGATAATGGGGCAAGTCATGTTACGGACTCGCCTCTGCATGCGACACCACGAAATGCTGCATCGTCGGCTGCTACGGCTCGTTCCTGGCTCAGCCTCACCGGGATGGGGGAGACCCCCCCTCCCCCCGGGCCCGGCCTCGCACTAATGTGGTAGTGCGCTCGTTTGACAGACGCAATGCGGTTATTCTGCCCCCCCACGCACCCACACCCCCTAAAAGATAGATAATGGGGCAAGTCATGTTACAGACTCGCCTCCGCATGCGACGCCGCGACATGCCGCGTTGTTGCCTCTTACGGCTCGTTCCTGGCTTGGCCTTGCCGGGATGAGGGAAGGGGTCCCGACCCCCCTCCCCCTGGCTCGGCCTCGCACTAACGCTGCAGTGCGCTCATTTGAGAGGCGCAGTGCGGTTATTCTGTCCTCCCCCCCCCCCATGCACCCACACCCTTCAAAAGATAGATCATGGGGCACGTCTATACAAGGAAGATGTGTCAGTACAACTACGCCCCTCGGCACGGTGATGGTTTTTCCCCTAAAAGATAAATAATGGGGCAAGTCATGTACGGAGCCCGCCTCCGCATGCGATGCCGCGGTACACCGCGTCATCGCCTGCTACGCTCGTTCCTGGCTCGGCCTCACCAGGATGGGTGGGCCTCGTGCTAAGGTGGAGTGCGCTCATTTGACTGGCGCAGTGCGGTCATTCTGTCCGCCCCACGCATCCACACCCCCTAAAAGGTGGATAATGGGGTAAGTCATTTTACAGACTCACCTCTGCATGCGACGCCGCGACAAGCCATGTCGTCGTCTTCTATGGCTCGTTCCTGGCTCGGCCTCGCGCTAACGCGGCAGTGCGCTCGTTTGACAGGTGCAGTGCTGGGGTTGTGCCTTCAACCACTATCAATCTTGACACAGATGTTTCATCAATCCATACAAAAAATATGTGTCAGTACAACTATGGCACTCGATGTGGTGCCGCTTTTTTATCGACGACGCTGTTCATCAGTCCATACAAAAAATAAAAAGCAAAAAGATGTGTCACTATGACTATGCCCCTCGGTGCGGTCCTACATGTCTTACTCGGATGTTCATCAAATCCAAAAATGCTGAAAAAATGAGAACAAAAAGAAAGGGAGGAAAACACACTATAAAAAACATGTCAGTTCAAGCAGAGGAGAACCTATAGTACCAATAAGAAAATAAAATTCTTATATCTCCCTAATAATAAACCAGCGAGTGCTTGGTCATACATCAGGGAAATTTTACAGAGAAGTCCCTCTATTTTTTCGTTTTCAACCCACAGTCCTCGTGATAAGTCAGCCTGAAACAACACGGCGAGAGAGAGGAAAAATAAAATTAGTACAGCCACCCGCACGACCTTTCCTCCACCTGCAGCGCGCCGCCACCTCCTGCCTAGCGCCGCCAGCCAATCCCCCGCCATCGAGCGCCGCCACCGCCTACCCTCCTCCCATTGGGACCCCCTGATCCGAAAATCCATCCACCCAGTCCTCTCTTTGATTTCCAAATTGAGCCTGATGGCAGCCTCCCTGTGCAGCTATGCCCCCGCGCCTCTGCCTCACTGAACACCCGACCCAGCCACCGTTCATTGCCAAAGACCAGCCCACCCATCGCCTCCGGTGCCGCACCTCGCCCTTCTCTATCGGACCTCGCCGCCTCCGACCTCCGGTCCGCCACCACCATCTGGATCTCTCTCCACACCTCGCCAAGAAGGCGCCAGACGCCCTCCTCGCCAGAGCGTGTCGGCCTTTTCCGATCCGGCGGTTGCTCTCACCCCTGTCCTTGCCGGTTGTCGCGACCTAAGTTGCCCGCCGAGCGCAAAGAATGCAACAATCGCTGCCGTGAGCCCGCAATCACTCCTTTCCAGCTTGCTTGTCACTGTTCCAATCGATACCGCTGCCGCCGAGACAACCCCTCAAAGACGCCAATGCCCGCGAGCCGCATATGCGCTGACCTTGACAAGTCAGCCATGACGCACATCCGCGTGTAGCTTGAGCGTGAGGGCTAGCAAAGCATCGAAAGGTGCAGTCATCCAAGAGGGAGACATCGCAGAGCCTCGTGGAGCATGTAGAGGAGGAGATCCATCTCAAACGCCTTACCATGAGTAGACTGCCAAATTCTTCATAGAGGCCTCCACTAATCGACAGAGGTATGCCATCTCTGCGCTCGCATAATTAAACTGAAATATATCTCGCAGATTTAGCAAATGTTTGTCTCGAGGTGCGCCTAAGACCACGAGCCATTACTGCCCAGAGCTTAGTTGTTTTTGCTCTGGAGATTGCAAGATGCCGAGGCCTTATACTTAGGAAGCAAGTTAAGACAATCCTACACCATTACGCTTTGCACAGGCAGGTGATTTTGATAATATAGTTCCCGTGTCATCCTAGGTTGGTCAATTTGGTACTCATTTTGGATATGAAGGTGAATAACTCTAGGCATCAAGAATCCTTAGGTTTGCACACCATACTCCATGCTGCTTAGGGAGGATTATGCTTTGTTAAGTCTCCCCCTCTCCATGAACATTGCCTTCTTTATTTGTCAATTTTCTCATTACTGTATTTGTATACCATAATGGAACATAGATGAGAAGTATAGAATGAGGTCATGGCTGCATATACCATCTGTAGTTTTTCTTATGTGGCTTATAAACCGAGTATAGCTCTGAACTGTAAGCTCACCCAACAGTGTATCTTCCGATGTTTCAGGGTGTCTTCAGTTTAATGCTAGGCTAAGGCTTTTTTTCCTAAAATAATTCAAGGCAAACCAATGCCAAAGGTCATGGGACCTTGTGGACCTAGGCCCATACTACGTCTCCAACATTTCTATAATTTTTTATTGTTCCATGCTATTATATAATCTGTTTTAGATGTTTTATATGCATTAATATGCTATTTTATATTATTTTTGGGACTAACCTATTAACCTAGAGCCGAGTGCCAGTTACTGTTTTTCCTTGTTTTGAGTTTCGCAGAAAAGGAATAATAAACGGAATAAAACCTTCGCGATGGTTTTTCCTGGACCATAAGACAACCAAGAGACTTGTAGATGAAGTCGGAGGATCCGTGAGGCGGCTACAAGGACGGAGGTCACACCTAGGGGGTAGGGTGCGCCCCCACCCTTGTGGGCCCCCCGTGAGCCTCCTGACATAATTCTTTCACCTATATATTCCCAAATATCCCCAAACCACCAGAGGCATCCGCGAAAACACTTTTCCACTGCCGCAACCTTCTGTACCCGTGAGATTCCATCTAGGGACCTTTTCTGGCACCCTGCCGGAGGGGGATTCGATCACGGAGGGCTTCTACATCAACTCTATTGCCCTTCCGATGAAGCGTGAGTAGTTTACCACAGACCTACAGTTCCATAGCTAGTTGCTAGATGGCTTCTTCTCTCTCTTCGATTCTCAATACCATGCTCTCCTTGATGTTCTTGGAGATCTATTTGATGTAGTAATTTTTTGCGGTGTGTTTGCCGAGATCCGATGAATTGTGGATTTATGATCAGCTTATCTATGAATATTATTTGAATTTTCTCTGAATTCTTTTATGCATGATTTGATATCTTTGTAATTCTCTTTGAACTATTGTTTTGGTTTGGCAAACTAGTTGGTTTTTCTTGCAATGGGAGAAGTGCTTAGCTTTGGGTTCAATCTTGCGGTGTTTCCTTTCCCAATTACAGCTGGGGTAGCAAGGCACATATTGTATTGTTGACATCGAGGATAAAAAGATGGAATTTTCATCATGTTACTTGAGTTAATTCCTCTACATCATGTCATCTTACTTAATGTGTTACTCCATTCTTTATGAACTTAATACTCTAGATGCATGCTGCATAGCGGTGGATGTGTGGAGTAATAGTAGTAGATGCAGAATCGTTTAGGTCTACTTGGCACGGACGTGATGCCTATGTTAATGATCATTGCCTTAGATATCGTATAACTTTGCGCTTTTCTATCAATTGCATGACAGTAATGTGTTCACCCATCGTATTATTTTATATCTTGAGAGGAGCCTCTAGTGAAACCTATGCCCTCCGGGTCTATTTTCCATCATATAAGTTTCCGATCTATCATATTAGTTTCCAATCTACTATTTTTCAATCATTTACTTTCCTACCTATAAACCAAAAATACCAAAAATATTTACTTTATCG
Source organism: Aegilops bicornis (assembly GCA_021605145.1). Taxonomy (NCBI): domain Eukaryota; kingdom Viridiplantae; phylum Streptophyta; class Magnoliopsida; order Poales; family Poaceae; genus Aegilops; species Aegilops bicornis. The sequence continues at coordinate 348,447,621 of CM038670.1, forward strand.
TTCATCTATGTCTATCAGATCTCACTTTTGCAAGTAACCGTGAAGGGATTGACAACCCCTTTATCGCGTTGGGTGCAAGTTGTTTGATTGCTTGTGCAGGTATTCGGTGATTTGTGCGTTGTCTCCTACTGGATTGATACCTTGGTTCTCAAACTGAGGGAAATACTTATCTCTACTTTGCTGCATCACAAGGGAAAAACCAACGCAAGCTCAAGAAGTAGCAGGAAGAATTTCTGGCGCCGTTGCTGGGGAGATCTACGCCAAGTCAAGACATACCAAGTACGCATCATAAAATCTCATCTCTTGCATTACATTATTCGCCATTCGCCTCTCATTTTCCTCTCCCCCACTTCTAAAATGATTTTCGAAAAGATTTCCATTTTCTTCGCCCCTCTTCTGTTCGTCTTCTTCGCTTGCTTTTTGTGTGCTCGTGTGTTGGATTGCTTGCTTTGTCACGATGGTTCAAGAGAATGCCAAATTGTGTGACTTTTTCAACACCAATAATAATGATTTTATTAGTACTCCGATTGCTCTCGCCACTAGTGCGGAATCTTGTGATTAATGCCGCTTTGCTGAATCTTGTTATGAAAGATCAATTTTCTGGCCTTCCTAGTGAAGATGCCGCATCCCATCTAAACAATTTCGTTGATTTGCAAAAGAAAAAAAATATGTGGATAGTGATATTGTTAAATTGAAGCTATTTCCGTTCTCACTTCGAGATCGTGCTAAAACTTGGTTTTCATCTTTGCCTAAAAATAGTATTGATTCATGGAATAAGTGTAAAGATGCTTTTATTTCCAAGTATTTTCCTCCTGCTAAAAATCATCACCCTTAAGAATGATATTATGAATTTTAAGCAAATTGATCATGAACATGTTGCACAATCTTGGTAGAGGATGAAATTGATGATACGAAATTGCCCTACTCATGGTTTGAGTTTGTGGATGATTATACAAAAAAATTATGCCGGATTGAATTATGCTTCTAGAAATCTTTTAGATTCGGCCACGGGAGGTACTTTTATGGAAATTACTTTAGGAGAAGCTACTAAACTTCTAGATAATATTATGGTTAATTATTCTCAATGGCATACCGAAATATCTTCCACTACTAAAAAAGTGCATGCGATTGAAGAGATTAATGTTTTGAGTGGAAAGATGGATGAGCTTATGAAATTATTTGCTAGCAAGAGTGCTTCTATTGATCCTAATGATATGCCTTTGTGTACTTTGACTGAAAAAAATAATGAATCTATGGATGTGAATTTTGTTGCTAGGAACAATTTTGGTAATAACGACTATGGAGGTAGTTTTAATTCTAGGCCATTTCCTAGTCATTCCTCTAATAATTGTGGTAATTACTACAACAATTCTTATGGAAATGATAATAAGATGCCATCTTATTTTTATAATAGTGTTAAAGAATTCATGAGTGGCAAGGGCCTAAGATTGGGGATGCCCAAGGCACCCCAAGGTAATATTCAAGGACAACAAAGAGCCTAACCTTGGGGATGCCCCGGAAGGCATCCCCTCTTTCGTCTTCATCTATGGGTAACTTTACTTGAGGCTATATTTTTATTCACCATATGATATGTGTTTGCTTGGAGCATCTTGTATGATTTGAGTCTTTGCTTTTTAGTTTGCCACAATCATCCTTGCTGTACACACCTTTTTAGAGGGACATGCATTAATCGTGATTTATTAGAATACTTTATGTGATGCACTTATATCTTTTGAGCTAGGCAATTTTTCTCTAGTGCTTTCCTTATATCTTTTTAGAGCACGGCGGTGGCTTTATTTTATAGAAATTGATGAACTCTCATGCTTCACTTGTATTATCTTGAGAGTCTTTAAACAACATTGTAATTTTCTTTGGTTATAAATTTAGTCCTAATATGATAGGCATCCAGAGGGATATAATAAAAACTTTCACATAAAGTGCATTGAATACTATGGGAAGTTTGATTCCTTATGATTGTTTTGGGATATGAAGATGGTGATATTAGAGTCATGCTAGTGAGTAGTTTTGAAATTGAGAAATACTTGTGTTAAGGTTTGTGAGTCCCGTAGCATGCACGTATGGTGAACCATTATGTAACGAAGTTGGAGCATGCGATATTTTTTTGTTTGTCTTCCTTATGAGTGGCTGTCGGGGACGAGCGATGCTCTTTTCCTACCAATCTATCCCCCTAGGAGCATGCACGTAGTACTTTGTTTCGATGATTAATAGATTTTTGCAATAAGTATGTGAGTTCGTTATGACTAATGTTGAGTCCATGGATTATGCACTCACCCTGCCACCATTGCTAGCCTCTCTAGTACCGTGCAACTTTCTTTGGTGCATTGAACCCACCATATACCCTTCCTCAAAACAGCCACCATACCTACCTATTATGGCATTTCCATAGCCATTCTGAGATATATTTCCATGCAACTTTCCACCGTTCCGTTTATTATGATACATTCCATCATTGTCATATTGATTTGCATGATCATGTAGTTATCATCGTATTTGTGGCAAAGCCACCATTCATAATTCTTTCATACATGTCACTCTTGATTCATTGCACATCCCGGTACACCGCCGGAGGCATTCATATAGAGTCATATTTTGTTCTAGTATCGAGTGGTAATTTTTGAGTTGAAAGTAAATAAAAGTCGGACGATCTTCATTATTAGAGCATTGTCCCATGTGAGGAAATAAAAAAAGATAGAAAAGGAAAAAAGGGAAAAAATGAGAGAAAAAGAGAGGAGGGGCAATGTTACTATCCTTTTACCACACTTGTTCTTCAAAGTAGCACCACGATCTTCATGATAGTGAGTCTCCTATGTTATCACTTTCATATACTAGTGGGAATTTTTCATTATAGAACTTGGATTGTATATTCCAATGATGGGCTTCCTCAAATTGCCCTAGGTCTTCATGAGCAAGCAAGTTGGATGCACACCCACTTAGTTTTCTTTTTGAGCTTTCATGAACTTATAGCTCTAGTGCATCCGTTGCATGGCAATCCCTACTCAATCACATTGATATCTATTGATGGGCATCTCCATAGCCCATTGATACGCCTAGTTGCTGTGAGACTATCTCCTTTTTGTCTTCTCGACAACAACCATATTCTATTCCACCTATAGTGATATGTCCATGGCTCACACTCATGTATTGCGTGAAAGTTGAAAAAGTTTGAGAACATCAAAAGTATGAAACAATTGCTTGGCTTGTCATCGGGGTTGTGCATGATTTGAATATTTTATGTGATGAAGATGGAGCATAGCTAGAATATATGATTTTGTAGGGATAAGCTTTCTTTGTCCAAGTTATTTTGAGAAGACATAATTGGCTTGTTAGTATGCTTGAAGTATTATTGTTTTTATGTCAATATTAAACTTTTGTTTTGAATCTTATGGATCTGAACATTAATGCCACAATAAAGAAAATTACATGGATAAATATGTTAGGTAGCATTCCACATCAAAAAATTTGTTTTTATCATTTACCTACTCGAGGACGAGCAGGAATTAAGCTTGGGGATACTTGATATGTCTCCACGTATCTATATTTTTTTTTATTGTTCCATGCTATTATATTATCTGTTTTGGATATTTTATATGCATTAATATGCTATCTCATATTATTTTTGGGACTAACCTATTAACCTAAAGCCAGTTCCTATTTTTACCTTGCTTTTGAGTTTCACATAAAAGGAATATCAAACGGAGTCCAAGCAGAATAGAACCTTCGCGATCATTTTTCTTGGACCAGAAGACAACGAGGAGACTTGGAGATGAAATCAGAGGAGCCATGAGGTGGCCACAAGGATGGAGGGCACGCCCCCCACCCTTGTGCCCCCTCCCCCATGAGCCTACTGACCTAATTCTTTCGCCTATATATTCCCAAATATCCCCAAACCACCAGAGGCATCCACGAAAACACTTTTCCACCGCCTCAACCTTCTGTACCTGTGAGAACCCATCCAGGGACCTTTTCCGGCACCCTGCCGGAGGGGGATTCAGTCACAGAGGGCTTCTACATCAACTCTATTGCCCTTTCGATGAAGTGTGAGTAGTTTACCGCAGACCTACGGGTCCATAGATAGTAGCTAGATGGCTTCTTCTCTCTCTTTGATTCTTAATACCATGCTCTCCTCGATGTTCTTGGAGATCTATTCGAGGTAATACTTTTTGCGGTGTGTTTGCCGAGATCCGATGAATTCTGGATTTATGATCAGCTTCTCTATGAATATTATTTGAATATTCTCTAAATTCTTTTATGCATGATTTTATATATTTGTAATTCTCTTCGAACTATCGGTTTGGTTTGGCCAACTAGTTGTTTTTTCTTGCAATGGGAGAAGTGCTTAGCTTTGGGTTCAATCTTGCAGTGTCTCCTTTCCCAGTGACAGTGGTCGATGTGTGGAGTAATAGTAGTAGATGCAGAATCATTTCGGTCTACTTGACATGGATGTGATGCCTATGTTCATGATCATTGCCTTAGATATCGTCATAACTTTGTGCTTTTCTATCAATTGCTCGGCAGTAATTTGTTCACCCACCGTATTATTTTCTATCTTGAGAGAAGCCTCTAGTGAAACCTATGCCCCCTAGGCCTATTTTCCATCATATAAGTTTCCGATCTATCATATTAGTTTCCAATCTACTATTTTGCAATCTTGTACTTTCCTATCTATAAAACAAAAATACCAAAAATATTTACCTGACCGTTCATCTATCTCTATCAGATCTCACTTTTGCAAGTAACCGTGAAGGGATTGACAACCCCTTTATCGCGTTGGGTGCAAGTTGTTTGATCGTTTCTGCATGTATTCGATGATTTGCGTGTTGTCTCCTACTGGATTGATACCTTGGTTCTCAAACTGAGGGAAATACTTCTCTCTACATTGATGCATCACCCTTTCCTCTTCAAGGAAAAAACCAGCGCTAGCTCAAGAAGTAGCAGTCCACCTAAACATAACTTAAGCTGGATAAGGCCCAGCTTAAATAATTTTTGGAAGCTTCACACTAGATGTAAAAGATTATAGTTCAGTGTTCACGTTGACCAAGATTTAATAGTAGACATTGCTTGTATTAAGTGGGGGTGAATATGTTCTTGTTTTCTATATCTGAAATGAAAAACCTGATGATGATCCTCCCGAGGTAAGGTTCTCTTTGATTGTTCGCTCTTTGAATTCTTTTCCCGTCTCCTTATAGTCATGTCTTAGTTCTATTTTTGTGTAGGCGTTTCAGACGTGCCTCTTCCCGCACTGAACAGGGCCATCAATGGAGTAGTCAAGGAAGCAAAAACAATGATACGTGGCACTCTCCCAGCGGGCATGCCCAGTATAATGTCAAAATGGTAGTAGATTCTTGTTGTTCAGAAAGCAAATGTAAACATCTGTTGTAAGATTTCAGTGAAGGTACGATTTTTATGTGAGATAGTAGTTGTGTTATATTTACAAAACAAGGTTATGTACTCCTAAGTCTAATGTTTTGTGCCTCACGTCTAAATTCAGGTAAAGGCAACCGCTGCTAACAGTTGTATTAAGCACTAACACAATCACCTTTAGGAAGGGGTGAAACCAGTAGTCAATGGGTCATCTCCATACTCCAGGTTCAACACTAATTACTGTTTTATTAGTGTGGTATTGACAAAAACCTATATTTGGTTAGCATCAATTTGTACATGTTTTGAAGGTAAGACATAAAAAGTCGGGCTGTAAACTCATTGGGGTCGTTTCTTATCTTCAATGGGGCTGCATGTTTTGAATAGACCATTTTTATCCCGTATCCAATAGTTCTGATGGCAAATAGGCACTGCTTTACTGTAACTTTTTTGTATGGGTGTGTCCTTTTATTAAGTTAGGAAATTGGAAGTGGTATGTTGGTGTTGCATGCATGACACTAAAAGTTGTACTTGCTAATGATACCAGGTGTTATCTTGAGATTGTGTCATTTTCTTGAAAGAATCGCCATTGTTTTGTCACTTGGTCTTTGTCTTAAAAGATGGAGCACATATTGGCATACACTAGAACATAGTAACATGCTTGACGATCAAACATCTGTTGTTGGCTTGTTCATCTTGTATTAGCTAAAACCAGATGGAAAGCGAGTTTATATAAAAAAGAATTGTATCCCCATCTGCTTCTCCTGTTCATTGTATCCACATATTCGGTAAATGAGCGTATTGTCTGCTTCTCATGTCCAGATTCGGTAGTACACATCATATTTGCCAGCTGTGTATAACTGACTGCTATTTTATTGCCCCGTTTACATGATAGGTGAGGCAAGGGCCAAGGAAAGGAGAATTGAGGACCAGAATGCATAGGAACAAATTTTGCTCCATCAGCCGAGATGATAACCAATGGATAAAGAAGGGAAAAGAAGCGGAGGATAAAGATTTGACCAATGATCCGATCTATCTTCACTTCAAGGGTAAACTTGTACTTAGTCCTGAGATCATAGGTTGATGTTTGACGTTAGGGAGAAGAGTAGAAGTGAAAACACGGATGGATAGATATGAGTGTGCGAGCATTTTATTCTCCCGTTGCAACGCACAGGCATTAGTGCTAGTCACGCGAAAAAGAAATTCATAGAAACTAGAGCAAAAAATGCTAAGAACTATAGAAAAAATTGATGGCCCAAGGGACAGGGCGGCCCAACACAGGTGGATACTAGGTCTCATGCCAACAGCGAACCGCTGGCGAATTTATTATAAACCATACTGCGCGGGCCAACCGAACAGGGCCCATAGGTCATGAAAGAGAGCGAGCGTCGTGTGTAAGCGCTCAAGTGAATATTCAGAGGAGTACGACAGGTGTGCCTCGGCAGCACTTATAAACAGGTCGAGAGCCCCCTCGGCTAGCGAGATGGGACTAAACGCATAGCGCACACGCACGCGACACTGCACGCGGACGGGCTATTTGGGCCGAAAACAATGGCTCCGGGAGGCAGCCCAATACAGCAGATCAACCCATTACAAAATTCCTTCGGATAGCACAATGACCAATCGAAGGAACAAATGCACATTAAAAAAATAAACACCATAAATAAATAAGTTCAAATAAATAATGTAGAAAATTTCAAACACATGTTCGTTGTTAAAAAAATTAAACCAAAATTTAAAAGGTACTTCGACGTAGAAATATTGTAATAAAAAATTTTAGAAACAATTTTTTAAAAAGTTCAAATACTAAAATTCAAAATGTTCAAATAAAATAAGTACTATGTAGCAAAATTAAATTCTTTTTATTTAAAAAATTACTAGAAATATCAGTAGTCAACTAGAAACGGAATTGTGCTCTAAATTCCTATCAGTACTAAGAAAAAGTGCTCTGCAACAAACGAATGCTATTGGGCATTGACATTCAAAGTAGTTCAGTTCTATCATTATCAGCACACAAGTTCAACAAACTTAACCCAAGGGGTGCTACATCCATCACCAACATATATTTTCCGTGTGCGAGCTATCTTCATGAAAATATGCCAGTAAAAACAAAGGATGCACATCAGTTCAACTATAGTTGTTCCAATCCAAATATAAAATATAAAAAATAAATCAATTGTACTTGAGCCAAAATAGGAAGCATTACATTAAAAATATAGCGCATACAATAACATACGAACATAGAGTTCAACCATCTCACACACATTCTTTAAAAAAATACTGCAACATAATCAAACGCACACAAATCTCACAACCAGCCTCATTTGCCACATTTAAACCTACAACACATAAATTCTGAATGTCAGAGAGTCGTGGACCCTGAAGAACATAACCATAACCACATCTCCATCCTCAATTCCAGACTATGCCACAAACTCCTCCTACCCAGTCATTAGGTTGATGCAACCATCAAAGTTGATGTGGTAGGCAACATCCGTCAACTGATACCCATTCTTGTCCGCCGTCTCCATCTTCAGTATCCCCTAACTAGGAGAAACAATCTTGATTCTGGATGTCATTTTTTGCAAATGGGCATGGGAGTAAGAATAAAAAGTGAACACCTGACATAACTGAATATTTGCACAAATCTAGCAACTGTTCCATAACAAGTGAAATAATATATCTGAACCCAAAACAAAACACAAAACTAACTAGAGCTATGTCCTGACCAAACTGAAGAAATATACATATGAATCCCTACAGTAAACTTCTGACAAAAACAGAACAAGAATTATACTACGGAATAAATAATGTTAACTGCTGAACAAATACACGTATGAATCCCTACTGTTAACTTCAGACAAAACCAAATAAGAATTATAAACAAACTATTGATAAAAATAAACTATAGATTCAGTCCATTGGATTCAAAATGAGACCTACAAAGCAGAAAATAGAAAAAAGGAAACACATACCCATGCTTCCTCCAAGTCCCCAGCCGTTAGGCGACAAACATAGGGAGCACAAAACCCATGGTTGTTGTACAACAACGACGAAAGTTTCCCACGGCGCTGACTCTGGGTGAGCTCCAAACCAGATTCGTACACACAAACGTCAACTATGGGCACCATCCTTGCGAGGCACCCGCATGAACAATCCGCCATGGGCACCACAGGAAAAGGGAAGAAAAAAAAACAGAGAGAAGAGGGAGGAACCTAGATATGATTTTGGAGGAAGGAACAAAAAGGAGGAGAAGACTAAACCACACACCACACATAGATGGATAGAATTTATAGCCAAGAAGACTCACAGATTATAAAAATAATAAATAGGCAGGTGGGCAGCCAGCCGGTAGAAAATAGTTATTATGACGATGTCGTCATGAAAGTCATACAACATTGACAGGAAAACAGTTCAACTACAGATAAACCAGCAGTTCAAATGATGATGGGAGAGCACATGCGGCACCCAATCAAAGTTCACATACCAAAATATGTAGATAGAATAACTCATTCGGAGATAGACAGATGAATTCATTTAGTCATTCAAATCTCTACACTCTGCCAACATAATATTAAAAACATAAACAATTAGTACTTCAGTCATAACGATCAAAGAACCGAGACCACTTGGACCTGGTGGATGGGTGTGGAGCCATGGCTGCTGTCACCCTAGCCCACCTAATGATCTATAGTGAGTTCCTTCTCCTGCTATCTTGGAAAACTAGCTACAGTTCATTGGAGTTGCAAGTCTCCAGCACCTTGTCGGCAAGGTGTCTGTTGAACTCTGCCTCCACTTCCTCCTCGGCCGCATGTTGTGCCCTCTGCATGCGCCTGTGCCTCCTCCTCTGCTCTACTGTTGCAGCCCTCACCTCAATGGCATCCTGCTCCTCCTTTGTGACCTCTCCTAGGTCAGGATCCATCTGGCTTTTCTTTGGTGGCCGCTGGTGGAATGAAAGTCAGAGAGGGCTGGGGGTGGGGAGGGGATTTATATTGATAATGCATATGGTTGGGTATGCAGCCGGTAGAAACTACTCACTCTTATGTCAACGCACAATAAATACATCTTTGACAGGGAGCAGTCCAACTACACATACGACATCCATTCAAGAAGCATGGATGTTTGCCCACAAAGTTCAACAACACAGAAAAACACGAAACTTAGTTACACCGTTTCACAAGATTACAAGAAATCGTAGGCTACAGTCAGCCACGATACACCACCTCCGCCAATGACCAAATCACATGGGAATCTGGGTAGAAACAACTCAAGGAGCAAAATTGACAACACAAAACTGTTCATACGATCCACATCGCTCTCCCTGCACATCGCTCTCCCTGCAATGCCAATTCGATAACAAAACATTAGAAAAAGAAGAACACACTTGAATGACGGCCATGGCCAACGACCAAGAACAACAACCTTCTCATCAGAAATTGCAGTCAAAAAATCTCTAAAAACTCTCACCCACCGATCATTCTGACATCGCTATAACACATAAAGCAACAAGCGAACGTAAAATTGACGGCTGCGAACACCACAACAAATACCAATGCCGGCAACACCTCCGCTGCCAAATGACCACATCGTTACCTCCGGTGACTTGACACCTCCGGAGGACTTGAGCTTGGAAAACACGACCAGGTGAGCAAGTGCATGTGCGGAATCTCGTACATGTCTCATCTGGCAATGAATGTCCTGCAGCAGCGCGCTGGAGAACCCTTGGAATCTCCCCGTTGAACCCCGTGTTTCCATCCGTCGAAGACACAGGAAGATTCATTTACGTGGCAAATCCTGTTAGTCCAATGTCTCAAGGCCGTCCGTTCAAGTAGAGTAAGAGAATAATATTTCGTTACGCGAAACAAAATAGACTAGAAGAGTATATATATGTGTATATATATATATATATATATATATATATATATATATATATAGGGTGGGTCTATTATGATAACACCCCTTAAGACACTTATTCTGCTAACACCCACCTTATTCTGCACATCCCCCACCAGATCGCCGCCGCTCCTCCCCTCCCGGCCTTCTACCACGGCAGCGGCCTGGGAGCACCGCCGCCCCACCCCTTCCGGCCTTCTACCACGGCAGCGGCCTGGGAGCACCGCCGCCCCTCCCCTCCAAGCCTTCTTCTACGGCAGTGGCCTGGGAGCGATGCCGCCACTCCCCTCCCCGCTTTCTTCCGCGGCGGCAGCCTGGGAGCGATGTCACTACTCCCCTCCCGGTCTTCTTCCTGGGCGGCGGCCGGCCTCGACGCCGCCCCTCCCCTCGTGGCCTTCTTCCATGGCAGCGACCAAGCAGCATGGCCGGCCATCTCCTCTCGGGCTTCTTTCACGGCAGCGACCGAGCAACGCCTCCCCCGTTCGCATATCAGCCTTCTTTTGCGGCAGCAACTCGGTAGCGCTGCCGTGAATCTCCTCCGGTCCTTCAATTACCACAGCATTGAACGGTGCGTCTTCAATTATATGTCCCTCATCAGATGTGGATTGGTGCTGCCTAGACATCACACCAATTCGAGCAAGGAGGACTGTGTGCAAGGTTCCTTCATCCACGGGAGCTTCTTGGATTAAGGCTGCAATGACCTTCAAAGCAAATCCTCCGTCACCATTCACCTTGAGCAACGTCCAGACCGCTCATGAATTTCTGAAGGGCAAGTGGACTGCATGGGTGAATGCAAGCGTTGTGCAAACGGACGAGAAGGGAACTTCCTCCTGCAAATGCAAGAAAGCACTGTTGTCGGTGTCAAAACCGGCGGATCTCGGGTAGGGGGTCCCGAACTGTGCGTCTAGGATCGATGGTAACAGGAGACGGGGGACACGATGTTTACCCAGGTTTGGGCCCTCTCTATGGAGGTAATACCCCACTTCCTGCTTGATTGATCTTGATGAATATGAGTGTTACAAGAGTTGATCTACCACGAGATTGTAATGGCTAAACCCTAGAAGTCTAGCCTATGTGAATATAGTAATGAGTCTTCTTCTTCTATCCGGTCAAACTCTCTCCGGTTTATATAGACACCAGAGAGATGTAGGGTTAGATGAAGTCGGTTACATCAAAGGGAATCTTCATAGTCGGTCGCCAAGCTTGCCTTCCATGCCAAGTAGAGTCCAATCCGGACAAGGGTAAAGTCTCGGGCCTTCATGTCTTCACAGCCCCTCAGTCCGGCCCAAAGGATAACAGGTCGGACACCCAAGGACCCTGTAGTCCAGGACTCCCTCAGTAGCCCCTGAACCTGGCTTCAATGACGAGGAGTCCGGCGCGCAGATTTGTCTTCGACATTGCAAGGCGGGTTCCATCCTTCCGAACTCCAGAATAGTCTTCGGGTGTAGTAAGTATGTCCAGACCTATGCATATAATTGCAGAAAATACAATATTCCATGAGTCCAATTTGCTGATAACTGTTTATGACATCGTATCACGCGTGCCCGGTTACTATTTCTAACCATCACTACAAAAAAAGACACATCTGTGACATTTTGGGCCGGACGAAAAAAAATTATGTCATACATATGACACTTCTATGACGATAATTGTGCCAAAACCCGGTATCATAATAGATGTGGTGGGCTCCTACTTCTATGGCAAAAAATCATGACAGAAAATGGGCTTTTCGTCCTGTGCGGGCCGGAGACGCAGCTGCATGACATTCTTTGGGCCGTCCATGACGGAAAAAACCATGGTAGAAGCGAGGGGGAGGAAAATTTCGGGGAGTTGCAGTTCACGGTGGGAGGTCGGGGCGGAGCAATGCGCTGCTTTCTCATACACGACGCTGCAGTGTGCGAGGCATTGGCTCTAACTGAAGCCGAGCGAGGCGTTGGGCTCTAACTGAACCTGAGCAATTCCACTGCAGGCTACGCGTTACTGAACCCGAGGGATTGATCGATGGCTGTTAACTGAACCCGATGGAGCGATTCCCTCGCTACTGCTGCTAACTGAAGCCGATCGATGCTTCCTCTAGGATGTACAGTGAGCGCTATGGGGCGTGGGGGTTGGATGAATAGTGAGCGGTGGCGTTGCCTCCGGATGAACAGGAACCCGTGGTGTGGAGGGCTGGATGAACAAGAGGGAGGGTGGCCGTGGAGGGGTGGTTGAACAGGACCCCGTGGTGTGGAGGGCTGGATGAACAGAGAAGCGGTGGAGGGGTGCCCGTGGAGGGTGGTTGAACAAGAGCCGGTGGAGAAGCGCGGTGGAGGCTGGATGAACAGGAGCCCGTGGAGGCTGGAGGAGGTCGACGGTAGCCCGTGGAGGTCAAGGAGGTCGACAGTGGAGATGAAACGGTATCCCGTGGAGTCCTGCTTTTGCGGTACGCCACACCCCTCCCCTGCTTCGACCGAAGGCGCTCCAACACAAGTCTGTTTCGTCTGCTTTTGGCGGTACGCCACGCCCTCCCGATCAACAGGACCCCGTTTTGACCGTAGGGAGGTCCGCTTCTCCATTTTGCGGTACGCCACACCCTTCCGATCAACAGGAACCCTGCTTCGATCGTGGGAGGTCCGCTTTCTCCGCTTTTTGCGGCACGCCAGCCCCTCCCGATCAATAGGACCCGTTTGAACGTGGCCGGTCGAACACAAGGCCGCTTTCATTCTGCCAGCGGCACGCCAGGCCTCGTTTCCATCGCCTGTTCCGTCCAAGCCCTCCCGATGAACACGACCACGCATTCCGTTCCGACCCAGCCGGTTGGATCCCCACGAAAACGAGGACGACGCTGTTTCTCCGTTCCGACCGAGCCATGTATGTATGCGCGATAGGCGTTAGAGACCCTGCCCGTATGTACGTACGTGGCCGTATTTTATTCTTGCACCCTCGTCGCTGTACGTACGTGTACATGCTATGTGCGCGCCTCTACTACGACACGTGCGCGCCTCTACATCCACCAAAGATATATGTAATGCGTACCGTTCGCGACTAGAATGACAACGCCACGCACGCTCGACCGGTGGGTCCCGACCGCCGTGCACACTTCCTTGCGTAGAAGATGTAGCCGGTGGGTCCCAGCAATGTCGGGGCGAATCGTTTTTGTCGGACGCACTTCCTTGCGTGCGAAGATGTAATGGTGGGTCCCAGCATTGTGGGGAAACGTTTTTTCGCTAAATACGGTGGCCCGTCCGATGGGTCCCATTGCCGAGTGGAGGAATAATTATTTTGCACACAATAAGGAGGCACTTCCTTGCTGCAGTCGTGGACCCAGCTGTCAGCCTCTCCACGTACAGTCCACGTCCGATGGAAGCCATTCCTTGACCAGGTTGACCACGTCGCGCCGAGAGCACCAGGGCAGTGGACGACGGCGAGGCCTAGGAAGGGGACGACACGGAGCCGGGGAAGACGCGACAGTGGATGCCCACGCGTAGAGGAGTATGAGGGTTCACTTTCGTTCATGCGGTGTGAGGCTGTCGCCGCCATGAGAATAACAGGGGTGTGGGTGCATAGAGGGATGGCCTGCCAACGGTGGGAGTAGTAGGGGTGGTGAGGCCTCCACGCATCACAGCCGGCCATGGGCGGCAGGTGAGCAAAGGCCACAACCCAAGGCCGCTTTGGGCGGCCGGAGCAAGAAGACCGGAGGTTGAAGAAGCACTACGGCCGTTGGATGGACATCGATGGTAATCGGAGCTAGAATCGTTCATATATTGACTAAAGTTGACAAAGGCCTCCGTCCCCATCAACTTAGTAGGCCCACAAGTCAGCCTCCCACCAAGGTTGGTCCCAGCCACAGGGGCGTATTCATTCTTTTCAGTGCGTAATAAGGAGGCACTTCCGTGGGTCCGAGCCGACAATGGGGGAACGATTTTTTCACGAAATATGGTGGCCCGTCCTGTGGGTCCCAGCAGTCAGGGGGAAACATTTTTTTCGTGAAAAACCAGTGACCCGTCCGGTGGGTCCCTGCTGTCAGGTGGAGGAATAATTATTTTCCGCGTAATAAGGAGGCACTTTCTTGCTGGTGTCGTGGACCCAGCTATCAGCCTCTCCACATACAGTACTCTTCCTTTGGAAGTCGGTCGTTGACCACATTGACCACGCCACGCCGAGAGCACCACGGCGGTGGACGACGGCAAGGCCTAGGAAGGGGACGACGGGGAGCCGGGGAAGACGCGACAGTGGAAGCCCGCGCGGAGAGGAGTACGAGGGTTCACTGGTTCGGCTGCGGTGTGAGGCTGCCGTCGCCGCCGCAGTGGCTCGCCGGTGGTGGGAATAGTAGGGGGCGGTGAGGCCTCCGCGGCAGCACAGCCGGCCACGGGAGGCAGGAGCATGCGGCACGACCGACGCTGCTTTGGGTGGCTGGAGCAAGAACACCAGAGGTTGAAGAAGCACTACGGCCTTTGGATGGCCATCGTACGGTCACTTGAGCTAGAATCGTTAATATTGACTAAAGTTGACAAAAGCCCCCGTCCCAGTCAACTTAGTAGGCCCACAAGTCATCCTCCCACCATGGTGGGTCCCAGCTAGCAGGGGGAGTATTCATTTTTTTGTGCGTAATAAGGAGGCACTTCCGGTGGGTCCGAGCTGACAGCGCGGGGAATGTTTCTTTCGTGAAATACGCTGGCCCGTCCGGTGGGTCCCAGCAGTCAGGGGGGAAACATTTTTTTCGCGAAATAAGGTGGCCCGTCCGGTGGGTCCCTGCTGTCAGGTGGAGGAATAATTATTTTGTGCGTAATAAGGAGGCACTTCCTTGCGTCCGCCTGGACCCAGCTGTCAGCCTCTCCACGTACACTACTCTTCCGATGGAAGTCGGTCGTTGACCACGTTGACCACGCCACCGAGAGCACTGTGGCGGTGGTCCGGACGACGGAGAGGCCTAGGAAGGGGACGACGCGAGCCGGGAAGACGCAGCAGCTGGTAGCCCACGGAGAGGAGTACGAGGGTACACTGTTTGCCGCTGTCGCCGCAGAATAACAGGGGTGTGGGTGAGTAGAGGGATGGCACGCCAGCGGTGGGAGTAGTATCTGGTGGTGAGGCCTCCGCGGCATCACAAAGTGACCACGGGAGGCAGGAGCACGCGACACGACCGGGCGCTGCTTTGGGCGGCTGGAGCAAGAAGACCAGAGGTTAAAGAAGCACTACGACCGTTGGATGGACATCGTACGATCACTGCAGCTAGAATCGTTTATATCGACTAAGTTGACAAAGCCCTTGGTACGCGTCAACTTAGTAGGCCCACAGCTCGGATTTGGCAGAGAACATATAACCCATTTGCGATTTGTAAGAATGTACAGCCCATTTTTCAATTCTAATGGAATTTACTAAAGCCCATTTACGGGTTTGTTAAAAGTACAGCCCAACTTCTAGGTAGGACAACGATTAATAATTTCAAACAACCGCTCAAAATGTAATTAAAAAAATTCCCACATTTTGATGGGATTCAAAATATTTTTATCCGAAATTTCTAGTCAGGTTAAATATAATTTCGAAATAAAGTTGTATCACGTTAAAATCCAACGAAATATTGCACGCGCGCAACAAGTAATGAAATTAAAATTTCTAAATTCCAAAAATAATATATTTTTCAAACTAATTACGTGTTTGGTGCATAGTAATTGCCCAGTTATTATAATTACATCCCATTTATTATTTTTTAAAGTCCATTTTCTTGTTAATCCTAATGCATACCTCCAAGGAAATCTGCAGCCAAATGGGCAGATAACAAGTTGACTTGATATTGTGTACAACTGTCACCATTGCATTAATTGTCGATGTTGAAAAAAGGCGTGTGTAGTACAAAGTACAACCTAACATGGTTACTCAGCCCACATTAAGGGACGCCGGAAAGGCCCAAACAAGGCTTCTGTACAACTTTTTGAAGTCACTGAGCTCAATTAATAACTTAAGAAAAAAGTTAGATTACAGTGGAACCTAATTAAAAGCTGTCACAAGCAAATAAATAATTCAACGGGTCCCACTTGTGCGTGTGTGTGTGTGTGTGTGAGTGAGAGAGAGAGAGAGAGAGATAGAGATAGAGACCCATCGGTCGATGCTCGTAAATACATATTTCATCCATATGCATTGCTGATGCTCAGTAAAAACTTATATAGTTGACACAATCATATAGAACATCATAGCACACTGAACTTGCATACAAAAATTTCACGCAGGCGGCACAATTAGGATGGAAGCAGTGGATCGCTACAGGAAGGGCTATGTTGAAACCAACGAAGTCGTACATAACGGTTCATCGCCTTTATAAATGACGGGAAATATCTTGAATGTTGTGCAAAGAAAATGCATGCATAAACACAATAAGTTCTCGCTAGTACATTAAGTTGACGTACAACCCTTTCTAAAAAAGTTTCATGTACAAAATTAGAACATGTCACAATCAAATGTACTGGCATATCAGTGCTTCACACCCATAGCTCGGATTTAACTAGTACTATCTGACAAGATTCAGTTGTTACCTCAAATTAGAGCACATCCAGGCAGCCAACCCTGCCTCTTCTCCCAAAGAAGCAGTGGCCTCCGCCGCGCGATGGAGTAGGACCTGTGCCATCCATCGTTCCGAGCAACACGGGGAAAGTCTGACGTTGACTCCTGTAATGGACGTCGTCGAAGAACCCTGGCACCAGCGGGGGCGGCAGGACTTCGATTGATGCATTGACCACTTCTTTGACATGCACGAACACTCGATACAGGTACATCCCTAACGTGGTCCGCGGCGGCCTTGGTGGCGACGAATAGTACAACCCCGGTTCCTGCACCGGTATCTCAACATCAATCACCTTCGGTATGGTGGATAGCTTCTTCATCCATGCCATAACCGTTAGAGCCCAGCTGTCTCGAGGAACAAACATACTTACGAGCTCACCTCCAAGGTCGTTCATAAGCTCGTTCATGGACTCGCTGTTCCAAGCACGTCGAGGCATGCCGTGGAAGGTAAGCTTTGTTAAAAACTCAAGCTCAGAGGGCACCAAGCCCCATCCCGGGTGCCATCGATCAAAGCTCACCAGCACGCCATCGCAGACATCGGGAAGATTCAAACACACGATTGCAGTCGAAAGTTGTTCGGGACCTGACGAAGAAATCAGCCGGTGGAAAACAGACTTCGACGAGCAAGTCACTTATTTGGATGTCGTGCGCAATGCCAAGAGCTTTGACAAGGTCGTCCGGTGAGAGGGGAGGCCGGTCGCCGTTGATGGTTACCATCAGCACTTTGCCGGCAAACTAGTCGTCAAGCGCCGCCATGCCACTGTTGAGCGACAAAGACGCAATGATCAAGGCGTGACGGACCTCGTGATCTCCGGCTCGAGATCCGTGGTTGACCGGCGACATGATAGTGCGCTTGAGCATGTGGAGAACAGGAGGGGATTTGGGGAATCGGAGTAGGAATCGAGATTCCAGAGGTGGGGAGGGGTGGAGACCGGGATGAAAAGGTAGCATGAATTTAGAACACGCGCTAATATGTTTCTCGGCGCCAAGAAGCCAAGATGAAAACACCGGTGGCACCCACATGTCGGCCTAAGAGTCCTTATTCTTTCTTTTTTGGAGAGCCCGGCCTTTTTTTCATGATCTTTTTAGAGCCCGGCCTTAGAGTCATAAATTACATGTTAGGCATTGCGTTACTACTCGGCCCATATTCAACGACACCTCATCGCCCAAACAAGTGTACACCATCGAAAAAGACAAAGGAGCTCAAATTATATAACTTGAAAAAAGGAGATCTACTCACGAACAACTTTGGAGAATGGTGATGCCCTCAATTAGCCCACCAAGAGTTCGAGACAATAAACAGTTCAAACAACAATATATATACAACATTCAAACACCGACTAGTGACTACTATCGACATAAACAAAGCAAGACATGATAGTTCATAAGAAGTCTTGCTACACCACCAAAACGCACTCCATCTCAAGAAGGCCAGACTCTCGTGATCCAGACGAGAATGACATTGTAAACAGAAGCAACTATGACATAGAAAGAGTGACATAGACGACGATGACCAAATGACAAGGAATATGCATAACAAAAGAAAGAACTACCCACCCAGAACCAGCAACAAAGACAACAAAGTCATTCGAAGAGATGATCCAACAACATCATAATTTGCAGCCCCGCTTCAAAGGACTCAAAGGATCCGGAGACACCAAGATTCCACCCTTCTTCGATGCAACAGCCCAATTACCTATCAACTTGAAGGCTTGAACCACATCACCGCTTCGTCAGAATTGAGACATCCAAGGATCAAAGTTAATCAGGTTGCCTTTGTCAGTCTCAGGTTCTTTTGGTTGCAGTCTGTATCGTTGACTATGAGGGGAGTATGCTCCCGTTATCCTAGGGCTCACTGTGTAGACACAGTTTTCCATAGCAAACAGAGCCTCTCTGCCATCAAGGTCCATGCCAACGGTGATCTCCTGGTTAATCGGATAATTGAGTCTGAGAAACAGAGAGTGTGAACCAAGGTTGTTTACCCGCCTCCAACTAAAAAGTCCTAAAGGCCCCAACAAGCTGGTATCCTGCTCATAGACGTAACAGCCACTGTCCGGATACTCACGTATTACACGGTGCTTGTATACAAGGGGGTTTTTGCAATATAACTTTTCCTACCATGTGTCCGAATGATCATCGCCTTTTGCCGTCAGTTCGATCGAAAGCAAGGAACCAGCTTGTGCTTCCCTGTTTTTGGCAAAGGTGGTGTAATTACAAAGGGCAAGAATCAGGGACACCGCATCATATCAAAAAGGACATGCATTGTTAATGTAAGATCAGCATTGTTCAGAGTATGAGTAGGATAATGCAAGAAACAACATCGATATGTCCCTGTTGGAACTGGGAGGAAAATACAGGGAAATGTATAGGGTTCAAAAATATAGAAGTGCCATGCATGGTTATACTCATGTTATCTCGCAATCGATTCTTCACAGGAAACTACCATGTCATGCATGTTATGTAATCATGTTCTGTCCTCACAAACAAATTCTTCAAGGTAACTAATAGACCATGCATTGTTATATACTCATGTTCTGTGGGCAAACTTTTTGTGAGAATATTATTCTAGTCATTGATTGTCAAGGGCTTAATATAGGTATGTACACATGGTAAGCATTGTAGGATTTCACTACTTCCAAATATAGAGTTCTCCATATGCACATTTACTTCCCTAATGTATGGTTAGATGAAACCAACAGTGTGGTGCATGTTTCTACACCATGAAAATGAGGAAAATAACATGGCCATTGATACACACTATATAGATTACTGTAAAATAAGGATAATATCCATATATTCCTAACCGTTTGATTATTCAGGGTACAAATTGGCTGTAATGACATGGTCACAATCGCATGAATTAACTCATTCCAAATATAGCTGATTTACGGCGTCTCTAATTGCCATAGTTCTACTCAAATTCTGCTCAAACAGGGATATGCCAATCATGAAAAAAAGTTCAAACAGTGTCATGGCGTCATCATTAACATGAGACGGAAACAACTTACACACGCAGTCCCAGCAATACGTGGTGCCATCTGCTTTGTCGGTCGCGTAGATGATGCCATTGTGTTCAATAGCATCACAGAAGTGTGTATCATCTTTGACGATGATCCACTGCGAGCCGAGTTGTCTCCAGCTAAAAAAGGCACCGGCATAAAGATAGGCGAGTCCGCGGTCGAACAAGGCAATTAGCTTGAAGTCTGCGTAATTCGCATGTCGTGTGGGGTACTTGGCAGATTACAATCTTGTGCAAAACAAGGTCCGTCAAACTAACATAGTAATCTAGATGACTTGGACCGTGATGGTAATACTCTATATAATCCAACGGAGGAAGGATAATCTCATGGGAGGTCTGGAAGTTCAGGGTCACCAACTTTTTACCGCCTTTCTCCTCAAGGCAACCATCTAGTGGGAGTTCATGCCGACCCAAAGACATACCTGCCAAGAAGTTTCGTGCGATGGAGATAGGATCAAAGTCGAGGGACATGATGTACGGAGACACACTACATACCTGCAAAGAAGTTTCTGCTAAAGGAGATTGGATTGAAGTCGAGGGGCATCATGCATGCCTCCGTATCATGGTGAGCCAATCTCGCAAGACCGTGATAGCAGCAAGGTGGTGTCTTGAAAAGCTTAGGCCTCGCTCGATGATGGCCGTGTGCATGTCCCTCGAGCATGCAGCCAGCCATGTGGCGGTCAACATATCCATACACGAACAACAGAGGTCGAGGATGTCATCGGGGAGATTGCTCCAATCATGCTCATATGGATGTCAAGGCGTTCGCGGTCGGCCCTGGTGGAGTTTGGAAGGGGGCTTGATTTACGGGGGAGAAGGATGTCGGTGCTGGAGCGGCTAGCGAGGGAATAGTGGTATTGGGGAGGCGAGTGAGGCGACGGTACACGGGGGCACAGTGAGATGGAGACAGAGACAGAGACGGAGAAGGAGATGGAGATGGAGTGGTGCTATGGGAGCGGAGAGGGAGACGAGGCAAGGCGCCAATGTGCTCTACATCGGGCGCATGACAGATCGCACAAAGGCATGTGGTGAGGCTGACTTTGGTAACCCGAACAC
The DNA here is from genome assembly GCA_021605145.1 of Aegilops bicornis. Classification (NCBI taxonomy): domain Eukaryota; kingdom Viridiplantae; phylum Streptophyta; class Magnoliopsida; order Poales; family Poaceae; genus Aegilops; species Aegilops bicornis. The sequence goes on from CM038670.1 coordinate 348,468,502, forward strand.
GCCACCTCGCCTGGACTAGTGTTAGGCGCAGGGTGTTGTCACTTCACTGTGAGGACCGGATGAATAGTATTTTGACCATCAAGTGTACCACAGTTGTACTACTATTACTACTAGTAGTAGGAACATGAGTACTCCAGTATTGTATAGCGGAAATAGGTCTCCTGGTGCTAGCATGCCTGCTTCACTTCATCGCTCGTATCATCCATATTATGAAAGCGTAACCAAATTCTCGTGCATGCCCAATCAACGCCCGCCGCGATGCATGCAAAGTGGTCGCTCGGTGCATCAAGGACGGCATGCAGATCGCTCCACACTTGAGAAGAGGAAAAATGGAAAGGTAGAACGCGAAGCAGAGGAAGAGAACACCGCTAACGAGGTTGGGAGGGATCGAGCAGGAAGTTAATGCTCCACGCCTAAAGGTTTTGGGAAAACCTGATTTTCATAAGGTGACTTATACTCACCTAAACGGAGGGAGTATTCCTTAACCGTAGAATGTTGTGTCTCGTGACTCACGGGCTCAAAAAAAAGCTATGACACATTTTTATCTGCTTGCATAGGTCCCACCTATCGTGAAGGATGGGCACGTACACTAACATGTACGACTCCTCGCCTACCCGCATAGCCTTTTCGCTTAGTCTACCTAGCCGCCTAATCAATCGTCAAGACGCCACTTCTCCCATTTACTTCTCCATCGGGAACAGATTCACCTCGCTTTCTTCACCTCCCCTTCGCCTTCATTTGCATCCAAACCCCACTGCTGCTCACATTGTTTTAACCTCTTTAAATAATCATCTACTACTTCGCTTAGACTAGCCATCTAATCCTAATTCTCCAAACCATAGCCCTCTGCTCCAGCCGGGTTCCAAATGGCTAAAGAGATCAAGATGCGTGTTTTAGCGCCCAACATGTCCTCGTCAAGGCTCGATGCGCATAGTTGCCACTGGCCACCGTCCACCCAAGGGTTGTTCTAAGAAGGATCAACAATGTATCCAACTCCCTCAAAAAGGTAGAGACGCAGAGTACACTGAGCGTGCCCCTCGAAGATCCAAGCCACCGCCCTTCACCGTGCCTCAAAGATGATGTTTTGGTGTACCACATCATACACTCGCCTCCATACCGTGTGAGCTTCACGATTTCTTGTCTCGGAGGACGATACTCGTGGGGCAGCCATCAAAGGAGACAAACATAAGTCGGAGCCGCATAACCTTGATTTGAAAATCATCACGACGTACAAAACCGTAATCAAAATTCCTCAGTAGAAGATTGTGCTAAATGTACACCATCCCTATTCGACGAGAAAATTTTGTGCTCGGTACAAATCTTCCGAAGGGTGACGAGACGGTGGCATTAAGGTCGTCTCGATGGGAGTATTATCCCTTGACGCATTTAGCGGATAAAATATGATGCCCTCGATGCCCGTGTGAGTTTCGAGATAGCTGCAAGGTGCAAAGAGCTTGTTACAAGCCGCCTCCCACAAGAATGAGAACAAGAAGAAGAAGAAGAAGAAGAAGAAGAAGAAGAAGAAGAAGAAGAAGAAGAAGAAGAAGAAGAAGAAGAAGAAGAAGAAGAAGAAGAAGAAGAAGAAGAAGAAGAAGAAGAAGAAGAAGAAGAAGAAGAAGAAGAAGAAGAAGAAGAAGAAGAAGAAGAAGAAGAAGAAGAAGAAGAAGAAGAAGAAGAAGAAGAAGAAGAAGAAGAAGAAGAAGAAGAAGAAGAAGAAGAAGAAGAAGAAGAAGAAGAAGAAGAAGAAGAAGAAGAAGAAGAAGAAGAAGAAGAAGAAGAAGAAGAAGAAGAAGAAGAAGAAGAAGAAGAAGAAGAAGAAGAAGAAGAAGAAGAAGAAGAAGAAGAAGAAGAAGAAGAAGAAGAAGAAGAAGAAGAAGAAGAAGAAGAAGAAGAAGAAGAAGAAGAAGAAGAAGAAGAAGAAGAAGAAGAAGAAGAAGAAGAAGAAGAAGAAGAAGAAGAAGAAGAAGAAGAAGAAGAAGAAGAAGAAGAAGAAGAAGAAGAAGAAGAAGAAGAAGAAGAAGAAGAAGAAGAAGAAGAAGAAGAAGAAGAAGAAGAAGAAGAAGAAGAAGAAGAAGAAGAAGAAGAAGAAGAAGAAGAAGAAGAAGAAGAAGAAGAAGAAGAAGAAGAAGAAGAAGAAGAAGAAGAAGAAGAAGAAGAAGAAGAAGAAGAAGAAGAAGAAGAAGAAGAAGAAGAAGAAGAAGAAGAAGAAGAAGAAGAAGAAGAAGAAGAAGAAGAAGAAGAAGAAGAAGAAGAAGAAGAAGAAGAAGAAGAAGAAGAAGAAGAAGAAGAAGAAGAAGAAGAAGAAGAAGAAGAAGAAGAAGAAGAAGAAGAAGAAGAAGAAGAAGAAGAAGAAGAAGAAGAAGAAGAAGAAGAAGAAGAAGAAGAAGAAGAAGAAGAAGAAGAAGAAGAAGAAGAAGAAGAAGAAGAAGAAGAAGAAGAAGAAGAAGAAGAAGAAGAAGAAGAAGAAGAAGAAGAAGAAGAAGAAGAAGAAGAAGAAGAAGAAGAAGAAGAAGAAGAAGAAGAAGAAGAAGAAGAAGAAGAAGAAGAAGAAGAAGAAGAAGAAGAAGAAGAAGAAGAAGAAGAAGAAGAAGAAGAAGAAGAAGAAGAAGAAGAAGAAGAAGAAGAAGAAGAAGAAGAAGAAGAAGAAGAAGAAGAAGAAGAAGAAGAAGAAGAAGAAGAAGAAGAAGAAGAAGAAGAAGAAGAAGAAGAAGAAGAAGAAGAAGAAGAAGAAGAAGAAGAAGAAGAAGAAGAAGAAGAAGAAGAAGAAGAAGAAGAAGAAGAAGAAGAAGAAGAAGAAGAAGAAGAAGAAGAAGAAGAAGAAGAAGAAGAAGAAGAAGAAGAAGAAGAAGAAGAAGAAGAAGAAGAAGAAGAAGAAGAAGAAGAAGAAGAAGAAGAAGAAGAAGAAGAAGAAGAAGAAGAAGAAGAAGAAGAAGAAGAAGAAGAAGAAGAAGAAGAAGAAGAAGAAGAAGAAGAAGAAGAAGAAGAAGAAGAAGAAGAAGAAGAAGAAGAAGAAGAAGAAGAAGAAGAAGAAGAAGAAGAAGAAGAAGAAGAAGAAGAAGAAGAAGAAGAAGAAGAAGAAGAAGAAGAAGAAGAAGAAGAAGAAGAAGAAGAAGAAGAAGAAGAAGAAGAAGAAGAAGAAGAAGAAGAAGAAGAAGAAGAAGAAGAAGAAGAAGAAGAAGAAGAAGAAGAAGAAGAAGAAGAAGAATAAGAAGAAGAAGAAGAAGAAGAAGAAGAAGAAGAAGAAGAAGAAGAAGAAGAAGAAGAAGAAGAAGAAGAAGAAGAAGAAGAAGAAGAATAAAACGCTGCACCACCAGGAGGGCATTATGGATGGATGAACTATTTCATCTCTTGTAAAAAAATTATTCCCTCTATGTATATTGATATAGATGGACTATTTCGATGGTGTGCATGTCTTTGGAACAGAGTAGTAGCGTGGGTCCCGCTTGACTATAAGGAACTATTTATCCGCATATATAGCTTTCTCTCGCTACTCCTTCTAGTGATCGGTATACAAGAATGTGTCCAGAGAAATGACAAATTGTCCATGGAAGTTAAACCACGGCGACCATCACGCTTCATCTCGCGATTCCCACGCCGCCTCCAACCCACGGCACCACGCCCGACGCGGCGCCACCCTCTCGGCCGCACCGCCTCCGCTTTGTGTGCATGACATGTGGGCCACCTAAAATGCGGCGAGTATCAAGTTTCTACCACAGCCACCATGATTCCCACGATGCCGCTGAATCCATGAAACCACACGCCCCCGACCTGTGGCTCACCCCTCTTGGCCCCACCGCCTCCGCCTCTAGATGTTATCGACCAAAGGTAGTTGTAGTAAGGCTACCGGTTAAGTCCCGACGGCCCCGAGAGGTAAATGTAACTCTTGTGCCAGAGCTTGTGGTGCTCTCAAGAAAGACCTAACTCGTACAAACTCGAGATTTGTTTCTTTACTATACATGCACGCAGCGATTTAATGGACATTGTAATCTCAACATGTGATGGGGAGCTCTAAATTTGAATTTGAAACTTATAAAACAAAAAAATCAAAACAAATAAACTGGAAGAGAGGGAGTATATCGTAGGATGTGTCCCATACTAAACAAGTCCCCTGGTTTGTCACTGCGAAGATGCGGTTAGAAAGGAGCATGCCGCCTTCCTGCTCATACGGCAACAAATCGGCCGCAGACAAAGATGGTTCGCTCGACCGCCATGTGCAAGGTTCGTGGCTATCTTTTATTCAATCTCACCGTGGTTCCATGGTACCAATTCATGCGGTGGCATGTTGCATGGCTGATCCCAATGTTGGACAAAGGTTCTACGGGAACGGTGTCACCGTTGTAAATGTTGTGCAAATTGATGTTGGTAGCCTCCCGTACATATGCAAGCCAATCTTCGTTCACACCGAGCCTAGCCTGTGGAAATAGTGTAAGGGGGGAGAATTAGGAAATGGACACGAAGTAGTCTTTATAATGCATTTACTACGTGATCAAACTCACCTTACCCGCTCATCGGAGGAAATCCGAGTGCCCTCGACGCCGGCATCTCAAGGGCGCCAACTTGCAACCACGGCCACGCCGCTACCGGAGAGACCCCCAAGGAAACATCCTCGTATGCTCCACTAACATCAAGATGCATTTGTATGAGTAGTTTATCTTGTGAGAGAAAAGGATGAACGAGGGAAGGCCTCTAGAGATAGAGATGGACACTGTTGGGGATATAACTACTGAGTGTGAACCGCCCCGGGAGGGCCGGTTCACACTCGTTCATGATCCAGGCCCATGTGGACGCCTGGAGCCCAGAGGCGAATTAAGGTCCATGTATGTAAACCGCCTTAGCGTTATAGCTTGTGTTGTAAGACAGAAAGGAGAGATCAAGCCGGACTCTTGTATGAGCCGGATTGGGACTTCAGAACCGACCGCAAGGCCAATCCGTATATAAGGGGACGACCCGGCATGAAGTTAGAGACAGAGATTTCGAGGCTAAGGCAAAGCTATTGCTCCCTAGTCGCCAAACCATATCAATCACATCACAATCGGACGAGGTTTTTACCTTCATTGAAGGGGCCAACCAAAGATAATTCCCGTGTCTTGTGTCCGCTTAACCTCTCTAGGTAAACCCGCACGATGGCCCCACGACTAAGTCCTTTCATGAGGACATCCGCCGTGACAAGTCCACGACAGCTTGGCGCCACCGTGGGCTATCGCACGATGGTTTGATGATCTTAGAGGGCAAGTTCAAGGACTCAAGGTTATGCAAAGGGGCCGGATGACTAAGAGTCGCCGCGGCAAGCTCTACATCGACGATGCGGATCTGGGGCCCCGAGGCCGCTCGCTGAGTACGGGTACCGGTCCCTTTGGCGGCATACACGTGTTTATCGGCAAGATCGGCGAGCCGTAGCTCGGGCCGGACGTTCAGACCGACCTCGCCGAGACGGCTCAACGGGCGAAGAAGAAGAGTCCTGCCCGCTAAACCGGGCGTCAAGCATGTTGCGGGAGTCGCCCACGGAGACTACGAAGACGGATCAAGATCCGTGACGAAACTGTTGTCTACTCGTGACGTAATCGTCGGCCGGAGAAACCGAGTCTCTATACCAGCTACGAGATGGCCAGATCGGGGTTGTTCCGACGAGAGAGTATTCCGGACCCTTTGATCTACCCCACCGGTTGGGATCTTCATGGTCGGTGACGCAGCGGCGCTTCACTCTTCGCATGGCGCTTCGGGTCACGGTTCAACAAATGGGTGATGGCAGCCGAAGGAGGCCTGCGGCGCCCGCCGCTCAAGTTTTGTCGAGTTTTCGACGCGTTAGTCGTGTTTTGGCGGAAGCTAATCCGCCGGATCGTGACCTCGCACAACGCGAGATTGCAAAGGTGAGGGAACAGATCACTAATGCTAAAGCGACCGGCAGCCGCGGACGAAAGGATGGCAGCGAACGGGCCGCTGGATGCGCAGTTTATAGGCTCAGCTGGACCAGTAGCGCCACTGTGAAGTCATGAAAAGGAAGTACATGTCCCGCTTACCTTCCGCTGAGGGAAGGGAGCTTTTCAATACCCTGTGGGCAGGGACCAAGAATCCGCCGCCATTGGTAAACCGCCGAAGCACCGGGACGGCCGCACCGGTTCAGCCTCGTATGATAGATCTATCTCGCCATCATACCGTGCGCGCCTGCATCGCGCAGACACCTCCGGTCACTACTCCAACCCGATGGATAACCTCGGCGGCTGCGGCACGGTTGGAGGCGATTCCAATTGAAGGCGATTCACCGCAGCGTGGAGACACGCCGGTTAAGGAGCTCCTCAGACGGCCTTTGGCTCAAAGAAGAAGCGCATCAGATAGCCGAGATCGGATCCACTCCACCCCCGCCCGAGCCGGAGCTACAGCCGACGCTGCCGATGAACCGCCAGACGAGCAATGCGCAGCGTGGTCCGGCCAAGGCAACAATCCGCAGCGGCTTTGAAGATGCTCTGGTAGTGGACCGCGCCAGGCACGAGGGAGGCCGAGTTAGTAGCACAAGCGAGGATCATCCGCCCGCCGCCGTTCGACCGACCACCTTCGAACCAGGGGTCACGCCCGCTCTTTGGGGGTGCCTTTGCCTTGTCCCCGCCATGGCGCAACGCACATTGCCCAAGGACTTCAAGGGGCCACGCAAGGTGCCGAATTATACCGCCGACTTGGCTCCAGAGGCGTGATAGAAAGCTACGAGATGGCCATGGAGATGCCGGACGTGGATGAAGCCGCATGTGCGAAGTACTTCACAATGATGCCGGAAGGTACGGCCCGGACTTGGTTAAAAACTTGCCGCCTAACTCCATCAGCCGTGGACCCGGGGCCATGGACCCGGTTCATCCAAAATTTCAAAGACACCTGTAAGCAGCCCATGTCGGTGGTGGATCTGGCAGCTTGTGTCCAGGCAGAGGGAGAGTCTACAACCCATTGGGTGCGCCGTGTTTCGGAAGTTTTACATTCTTCAGACCGGATCAACCCTGATTCCGCGATCTTGACCTTGGAAGCCAATTGCCGGTTCGAGCCATTGAAATTGAAGCTGGGTCGCATGAAGCGTTTTTGCCATGACATGGGCACTCTAATGGGCGTGTTGGTAAAGTACGCTGATTCTGATAGTACCAAGGATCCCGAATCTGATAATGATGAAGTGGGGAAGGGAAAAGAACGGCAGCTCCTGTGGTCCAAAGAAGCACCATTTGGCGTGCAATGGAGGGAACAAGCGCAGTTTAACGGCAACACGGGTTTCAGAGCTAACACCAATGCGCAGGACAAGGGTCACGCCAGGGCAGGCAATCAAACCGGGCGGTCACAATCCGGATCGCTTGAACTTCATATTAAATCAACCTTGTCCGAAGCATCGGACGAAGGAGGTACCGCGAACCACCTTGGAAGGATTGTTATATTATGCGTGAGTTTAAAACTCCAACTCTTTCCGGTATGATCAAGGGACCGGGCGGCGGTTCCGGATCCGGCCCGGTTACGATGGAGGAAATTCCGCCCGGATTCGTGGTAATCCGGCGGCAAGGCAATCGTAATAATCAAGGTAATCGTAACAATGTAACTAAGGGGGCTACAATCAACAAAGAAGCAGCAGCCGGGTTATCGTGAGCAACCCAACGCAGCTTGAATGGGGGCGCATTACCACGCCTTTACCACCAGTTTGGACCGACGGACCGAAAACTTCAGAGGCGGGCGGTCGTTGTTGAACTGCTGCGCCGCATTACCTACGCCGGTCCGAGCAGCCGATTGTGTGGAGCAGAGAGGATCATCCTCCCGGTTTACAATCCGGCCGCTTAGCCTTGGTGGTGGCACCCTGTAGGAGGGTACAAGTTTACCAAGGTTCTTATGGATGGAGGAAGCAAAGCATCAACATCCTGTACTACGAGACTTTCCGGCGTATGGGGTTAACAGATAGGCATCTTAGGCCGCCCAAAGACGGGTGTTCCACGGAGTGGTGCCCGGTAAGTCAGCGCATCTTTGCCGGTAAGATAGTTTCGAGGTGACCTTTGGGGACGAACATGACTCTGCAATGTAAACGTTGACGCTTGAGGTGGTAAAAATTCAAAGCCCTTACCACGCCTCTTTGGGCGGCCGCTTTATGCTAAATTTATGGCACGCACCCTGTTATGTTTACTTACAGCTGAAAATGCCGGGTCACAAAGGAACGATAACGGTTCATGGAGCCGCCGGATCGCTTCTAGAGTGCGAGGAAGGTGATGCGCTTACGCGAGTCGGTTTGTGCCACGGAAGAGTTAAAGTATTATAAAGATAATGTTGATCCCATGGATATGACCCCTTTGAAGAAGCCAACTACAGAGCATGATCCGGACTTGAAGTTCAAATCGCGGCCGAGACGAAGCTTGTTGATTTTGTGCCCGCGATTCATCCAAACAGTTCACCATCGCGCCAACTCGATCCGAAATAGGGAAAGCGCTACCATCGAAGTTCATCCGTGAGAATCGACATTTTGCATGGAAGCCGCCCGACATGCTGTGTACCGAGGGAGCTCACGAGCACACTCTTAATGTTGACCAAATACAGACCGGTAAAACAGTTTCTTCGCCGGTTTAATGAGGAAAGGCGCAAGGCCATCGGAGAAGAAATTGCTAGGCTGTTGGCAGCAGGGTTTATCATCGAAGTCTTTCATCCAGAGTGGCTCGCCAACACGGTTCTCGGGTCCTTAAAAAGAATGGCACTTGGCGACAAAGCGAGATTACACAGATCTTAACAAAGCTTGTCCAGCAGATCCTTTCGCCTCCCCGCATTGATCAGATTATTGATGCGACGGCGGGTTGTGAGCGCTTGAGCTTCGATGCGATTCCGTTATCATCGATTAAGATGGCGGTTAAAGACCAGGAGAAAACGGCGCTTATCACCCCTTTGAGCCTTCGCTATGTGTCCATGCCCTTTGGGCTCAAGAGCGCCTGTGCAACTTATCGCTATGCATGTAATTGTTTGCATAAACAGATCAGCCGTAATGTGCACGCCACGTGGATGATATCGTGGTGAAATCAAAGCAGAAGGAAACATTGATTGAGGATTTAAGGGAAACCTTCGACAACTTGCGGGTGTACAAGATGATGCTCAACCCCGCCAAGTGCGCCTTTGGTGTTCCAAAGAAAAATTGTTGGGTTTTCTCGTTCTAACCGGGGATTGAGGCTAATCCGGAGAAAATTACAGCTATCACCTCCTTAGCCAAGCCAAAATGCATCAACGATGTCCAACGCTATAGGCCGGATTGTCGCGCTTAAGCCGGGTTTATCACGCCTAGGAGAGAAGGTCATCCCTTTGTACCAGATGTCAAGAAGACGGATCAATTCGTCTCGAGTTCACCGCCGATGAGGCATTGGAGGACTTAAAGCGTACCGCCAACTCCGCCGTTTGCTGCCCCTATTGATGTGGAGCCGCCTCGTTATATGTTGTCGCTAATGCCGTGGCAGTGAGTGTGGCCATTGTGGTGGAGCGCAAGGAGGCAGGAAGGAGTATCCGTTCAACACCAGCTTTACTACATCGATGAGGTTCTCATTGAATCTAAGCAAAGATATCCACATTGGCGTAAGCCGGTATATGGGGTTTTTATGGCAAGTCGAAGTCAAGCAATATTTCCAAGGGCACCCCATCACAAAGGGTCGGCTCGGCTCCTTTAGGCGATATCACATCGAACCGGGAAGCAATCGCCGGATTGCTAAGTGGGCTATAGAGCTTGGGCAAGACGGTTTAAAGTATGTGCCCGGACGGCTATAAAGTCTCGTGCACTTGTGGATTTCTATTAATGATTGGACGGAGTTGCAAGCACCGTAAGAGAAGCCGGATCACACCTATTGGACCATCCATTTTGATGGGTCCAGCAATTGAGGGCTCGGGGTCGGAGTCGATTAACTTCCCCACGAGGTGATAAGTTCTGCTATGTTCTCCGCCTAATGTTCCCTTGTACTAACAATGCAGCTGAGTATGAGGCTTTTGCTCCATGGCCTCCGGATGGCCAGAGAAATGAACCTCACCGGTTAAATGCTTTGGTGATTCGGACTTAGTGGCCCAAACAGGTATCCGCACTTGGGACTCCAAAGATCCACTCATGGCTGCATATCGTCGGGAAGTGGACGTTGTTGCAGGACATTTTAAGGGGTACCAGGTGGACCATGTGGATCGTCGGAAGAACGAGGCGGCCGATGCTTTGAGCCGGCCGGGTCCTAGCGTAAACCGTCCCGCCTAACGCTTTTCCTTGACGTGTCGCATAAGCCGCCGCTAAGCCGCTCGATGAAATTGATTTGGCTATCCTCGATCCGGAGGCTCAATTGGTGGCGGCCTTGCACATCATTCCGGATTGACGCCCCTTATTTGGCGCATATGAATCGGGCGAAGTTACCCGAGGATGAGACGCTGACCCGGCAGATAGTTCGGGCGGTCTAAGTCTATGACCATTGTTAATGGCGAAGTTGCACCGCCGCAGCGTGTCGTGGGCGTTTCAGCTGCCAGTGTGTCCTCAAGAGGGCCGTGAGATATTGCGAGAGATTCATGAAGGGGATTGTGGTCACCACGCCGGTTCAAAATCCTCGTGGCCAAAGCGTTCCGCCATGGCTTCTATTGGTTGACCGCCCATGCCGGCGCGGAGGATCCGTCGACGGTGTGATGGTTGCCAAAAGTTCTCCAGCGTGTTTCATGTGCCAGCCCAAGAATTGAGGATGATTCCAATTACTTGGCCGCTTATGCATTTGGGGCTGGATATGGTTGGACCTTTCAAACGATCCAAGGACAAAAAGACCCACCTGTTGGTAGCAGTGGATAAATTTACCAAGTGGGTCGAGGAAGAGCCCGTTAGCAAGTGTGATGCGCCACGGCGTTCGGTTCATCAAGCTGGTGATTTTCCGGTTTGGGTTTCCGCACAAGATCATCACTGCATAATGGCACCAATTTGTCCAAAGGAGCTATGAAGGAATTTTGTGAACGGGAGCACATCCGCTTGATGTTTCTTCCAGAGCCCACCCGCAATCCAATGGTCAAGCGGAACGAGCTAATCAGGAAATTTTGAAAGGTATCAAACCCCGCTTATGGTCCCGTTAGAAAGGACGCCGGGTGTTGGGTGGAAGAGCTACCATCGCGATATGGAGTATAAATACTACCCCAACCGATCCACCGGATACACGCCGCTCTTTATGGTCTATGGAGCGGAGGCGGTCCTTCCCAAAGGATATCCGCCACGACTCGCCCGAGTAGCAGCTTATGTTGAGGCAGATAAGCGAGGCAGCACGGCAAGATGATTTGGATCGACCGACGAAGAGCGCGATATGGCAGCAGCTCGCCGGCGGTCTACCAGCAGGATCTTCGCCGGTATCACACCGGGCGGTTAAAACCGTAACCTTTCAGAAGGAGACTTAGTGCTGCGGCTCATTCAAGATCGTAAAGATATGCACAAGCTATCCCCACCTTGGGAAGGGCCTTTGTGGTCAAGAAGGATCTATACAACGGGTCCTACTATCTCGATTGATGTTCGAGAGCGAAAAGACTCACGCGACGCCGAGGAGGAGACCAACAGCCATGGAACATAGCTCATCTTCGCCTTATTATACTTGGAGCCATTGGCTCCACTTATGTACATATCAAGACGATGTATATATTATGAATAAAAGCAATAAACCGGATCCTCGGCTAAAGCGGGTATCTGCTCTGCATAAAGGACCGTTTGGGTACATGGACATGATAAATCGTAAAGCGGCCTCCGCTTAACCCTTGGCCTTGTTTTTAGAAATTTTTGTCATTTGGGGCTTGGTCGTGTCCCAACCAATGCAACACCTCTTGGCGTGCGAAAGCCACCAGATCATTTGGGGGCATGGTCACGTCAACCAACACACCTCTCTTGGTCGGCCTAAGGCCATAGAATCACTTGGGGCTTTGGTCGAACCCGAACCATCGCAATGCCATTTGATCGGGGCCATGCCACGAAGTTCGCTTGGGGACCCGCTGACTTGAACCACCGCTACACCGTATAGGGGGCTTGGTCATGTCCGACCATGGTAGCGCCATCTCGATCCGCTCAAGGCAGCCTTTCCTTGCAAAGTGATTTTCCTCATTGATTTTGCTTCCATGGGGTCTTTATGCTCGCTATTTGGTTTTTGTTGGCCTTCTTAAACCGACAAAATTCTTTAAACCGGATTTATGTTCCGCATTCAATACCTTTTTAAAGTCGGGCATTTTTTGTTCCGGTTTTGATTTTGCTGTTAACATCCCATTATGGAGTAACAGGGGCTTATCATGTTCGGCTACGCATTTACACGGTAAATCGGTTTTATACACGTATGACCTGTTTCTCCGTGATGTTGATGGTTTATAAGGCCTTCACTTCGGGTTTGACTAAAGCCAACCGTGGTGCCTAATAATCGCGTGTATGTTCGTGATCACATAGCTTTGATCATATACCGGTATTATCTCATATCAATATATTGGTATCAGTTTGGCTAGCGGGCGAAACCGCCAAGGCGGTTTAAGAAATTGTGATTGCAGTGCAAAATATGTTGCAGGATTTACTACGAAAGCCAACGGGTCCTGCATCGCCATGCAAAAGTTTACAGATCGAGATTGTACCGCATTGTTCAAAGAAAGACACTTGCTATCCTATTACAAAGCCTTTTGAGGCCCGGCCTTTCACGCCGGGTTATGCCTTGAAAATTTGAATATGTCGCCTGCTTGGCGGATTACGCCGCTTCACCGGGTTGGCGCGAGGTGGAGGGCACGACGCTCGGCGCCGGTTCAGCTTCCTCTTCTTCTTCACCCAAAGCCCGAAGTCATTGGTAGACCACCAATCCGGGTTAAGGCCCGAAAGACAGCTTCTTCACTTATCAGCTCAGCCGGATCAACGCTGGGGCGTAAGTGTGCTTACGGATTGGAGGAATCAGCTCGACTTCCGGATGACAAACTCCACCCGCTTGTTGTTTGCGCCATAAAAGATCGGTGAACTTCCGTGATTGGCTTCAGCGGCCATTGACTCGCCAATGGACGCATTTCCTTTGTAATCCGCTTTCAGTGGCATCATTATCAAAGGCTTCGCCGTTCTTCTTGAGCGCTTGGGAAAACCTTTAGCTATGTCACCGGATCAAGATCCGCTATCCATGCCTTTGGCACGAGTCGAGCCAGGGCGCCAGCCCGGCTGCGGATCGCTTCATCTCTTCAAGCTGTCCCGGAATCATGGACAGCCGGGTCCAAAGATCTCTCTCGATCAGGGACGGCGCCGTGTTGTCGTATGAAGTGGCGATATGGTTCACTGGCGCCGTATATATAGCTGTTCAATCAGGTGTACGAAGCCTTGAGCTTTTTTTCGCACGCCGAGCCCAGATGAGCAATACGCTTGCTCGCACCAGGTTTAGACAGCCCAAGTTAAACCGGCGAAGCGTTAACACTGCATATTCAAGATAAATTTACTTACCAAAGACGGCAGAGGTCATGGCATGCACTTGGCGCTTGAGTACGATAAGCTCTTCACCACCGGTTTAAGGGCCGCCTCCGCTTCCTCCGCCCGCTTTATTAAACCGCTTTCTCGGTGTCCCAGCTTGACCCGCCGGATTTGTACCACTCCTTCAGCTGCTCCATGGTGGTCAGGGCGGTCTTTAGCTCATCCTTGGTTTTGGTGGCTTCTGCTATTTGGGTTTCCAGATTGGTTCGGAGGTCCTTGAGTTGCACAACTTGCTGGTGTATTTCATTCTGATGACAAATAAAGCATGTTAGTGGTTTCATTATACAAGTCCCAAGCTTAATACAAGTATTCAACTTGGCACTTGGGGGCTAATGGCTAGTTGATCTCAATTTGCTAAGGAGACGTTAACTTAAGTCCCGCTTTAACTTTGCAAAATTAAACCGACCCTTGGGGGCTACTATGCAGTGAAAAGATGAGAAAGGTCGATTATTACCTCATAGCGGTCCTTCATGCGGTTTACTAGACCGCTTCAAGGTCACGGCTTGTGTAAAGCCGTTCGTAAAGCCGGAATGAAGTTCTTGGGCGGAGAAATTGTCGTAAGCGCATATGTCGCCTTTCCCTTGTCTTTGCCGATAGTAGTGGAACATTCTTTGATGCTATGCTTGGCTAAAGCGACCGGTTGGCTAGGAGCGGTGTAGCCAAGACTCGCCACAAGAACATCGTCATTTTCAGCGGTCTTGTTTGGGCTTGATGTAGTCTTGCTTTGGCTCGGCGGTTCAACGGTCACGATCCGCTCGGTGGACGGGTTTGGTGGAGCAGGCCGTGAGGTTTCCACTTGACCTCCGGTTCAACTTCTCAAGGGTCGCCAGTGATTATCCTTGTACAACTCGCCAGAGCTTTCCTTGACGGCTTCAAGATTTTCATGTGGCTGTTCTGGGGTTTTTTCCGGATCACCATCCGGAGTAGGATCAAGAGTTTTCGCTTTCTTGCTCAAACGAGCCTTGGTGCTGCAATATTCAGAGTTGGATCAAGACAAATTGACCAAATTAATAGGGAATCGAATTGACAGACAGTAATTACATACCCCGCGGCGATGTTCAGCGGAGGCAGTTGTGTGGTGGATGAACCGCCAGACGAGTTGGAAGAGGCCCGATAATTCGAGTCGACGGATTGAGAGGACATCTAAGAAACCTTTTAAGGGATAACGCCAGGAGAGCAAGTCACCTCTCGGACGACGCTCCGGATTGGGGTGTCCGTAAACCGCCGAGGTAACCTGTTGACCATCGTGGCCGGGTTGTACGGGCGCTCTTCACCTGCTGTGTCTTCAAGAAAAGATTTGGATTCAAATAAGCACAGGAATGGTATTTTTCACTTTCCGGACGGCGCGATTTAATTCTCTTAACAGCGCAAGCTCAGATTCGAAGAAAGAAGGATTACCTCAACAGGATCGGCATGACCGGCTTCAAAGATCATCCTGGGAAGGAAAAGTGTCGGTAAAAAGAAGGTAAAGAGGCCAAGCATATGCAAGAAGAAATACAAAGCGGAAAGCCGGTTTATGGCGGCTCCCTCGTAAATGTCAAGTTTTACCTCGGCTTCTGATTCTTCGTCCTCCATGTTCAGAGGACTCGGTGGTCTTTTTCTTGCCAGCTTTCTTAGTGGCCTTGGACTTTGCACGTGGCGCCTGGACCGTCAGTGCGTTTCAGAAGGAGCTTTCACCGGGAAGCAGCAAGCATTAGCATATGTCAACAAGATACGAGCCCGAAAGACAAGAAGAAGAGCTTATCACGGGCGGTTTGTTGGCGGCACAAAATGGAGCCAACCCGGTGAGGCTGCAGACGGAGATTGGCTCATCGAGCATCTTCTTGACGATCTCGGTGGTCTCCTCGTCTGCTATGGGTAGCTCGTGACGCCTTTGAGGATCTTTGAGGCTGCCGTGTACTGCGTGCATCAATCCGGCCGGGCGGCTCGCTGGCAACACGCCTAAGAGACCCAAAGAACGCACAAGATCCACGCCGTTAAGCCATTGGCCATTAGAGCCCGGAGCTTGATTATTTGTGGCGCGAAGTTTTTCCGTTCTGCGGCGGTTAAGCGTGAAGGCAGTGGATGATGGTTGCTGAGCCGGTGAGGACGGTAACCCGGCAAGGGGTTTTCGTTAGCAGGCGCGGTGTTCCGGCAGGAGAACCAAGTTTGGTTCCAATCCTTTGGATGGCTGTGGTGCTTGGCGTGAGGGAAATCGGCTTCCTTCCTCTTCTGAATTGAAACGCCGCCCAGCTCCGTGTTGGGACCATCGTAAAATTTCATGCGACGGTTCAAATGGAAAAATCCCTAACAACTCCACAGACGGTTCTTCTTGAAGATAGACTTCACGAAGACTTGAAAGTTGCATATGTTCAAACGGAATTGGGCCGATATCCTGCGGATGGAGTTGCAAAATGGCAAGGACGCCCGGAAAACTTTGAACCGGGCGGCAGAACCCCAGTCTAGGTGCTGCATAAACACAATTATTTCCCCGCCATGCTCGGAGGAAACTCGCCTCCGAACACGCCAATGGAGGACGTCTTTTGGAGCCAAACCGCCAAGCAGGACGTAGCTGCTGAGCTGCGTCTCGTTGATTTTGGACCGGACCCAGCTTGCAAGCAGCAAATTGAGGAGCCATTCGAAGATTAAGGCTGCGAAGAAAGGAAAACGGTTCACCATTGAACAGGTCAGAGTTACAGATAATGTTAAACCGGCAATCCAAAGAACCGGAAATTCGCTTAACTAAGGACTAATGGAGGACGGATTAGATATCAGTAGTTAAACCGCCAGAGGAGGCAGAGCTGAAAAATTGCTAAGTATAGATGTAAACAGGTTTCCCATGCAAAAGGAAATAATCTAGATCTACCGGGTTCAAGAAGGAAAATTTCTGCGACCTATGCAGACCTCCTACAACAAGGCAGAAGGTTCGTGCATGTTAAAGTGAAGGATCTGAACAAAGGGGAAGATGCCTAGAGTCGGGTAAACGCATTTAAAGCAGCCGCTTGCATATGAGGAGCGGTACGGCTGAGCCGCACGTGCCATGGTGGAGCTGGTATGAAGAATCGGCATGAACGCCACGAAGCTATGAGACGAACCGAAGTTTCCAGATGAGATCTAGGGTTTAAAGAAAACCTTACCTCGACGAGCGGGAACCACGGAGGAGCGCTTAAAACTCTGGTAAGATCAGGTTGATGCAGCGTTCGGCGGGAAGCGCCGGTCGAAGGTTGAGGGCGACGGCAAGAGCTTCAGGGTCGGCGGGTCGCGAGGAAGAAGAAGAGAGGAAGAAGAAGAAGAGAATGGCCCGACCGGTCTATTTATAATGGAACGGAGCAATCAAAGGGAGCGAGAATCGATGAGTAAAAAGCTGCGGAAGGTGCGGCCGCCTCGATTTCCTAATGGCATTAAATGCGTGGAATCTTACTGCTTGGATTTCTTTATTAAGGATGACGTCAGACGCCTCGACACGCGAATCGGAAGATGACATCACGGCGGTTCAAGCAACCGGGCGGTTTACGAAATGAGGAAAGAGATCAAGAGTTTCTTGAGGGTGTGAAGATTAACATGAACCGTTCAAGTCAATCTGGGGCCTAATGTTGGGGATATAACTCATCGAGTGTGAACCGCCCGGAGGGCCGGTTCACACTGCTCATGATCCAGTGCCCATGTGGACGCTGGAGCCCGTGAGGCGTAATTAAGGTCCATGTATGTAAACCGCCTTAGCGTTATAGCTTGTGTTGTAAGACAGAAAGGAGAGATCAAGCCGGACTCTTGTATGAGCCGGATTGGGACTTCAGAACCGACCGCAAGGCCAATCCGTATATAAGGGGACGACCCGGCAAGCGAAGTTAGAGACAGAGATTTCGAGGCTAAGGCAAAGCTATTGCTCCCTAGTCACCAAAACCATATCAATCACATCACAACCGGACGTAGGTTTTACCTTCATTGAAGGGCCGAACCAGTATAATTCCCGTGTCTTGTGTCCGCTTTAACCTCTCTAGGTAAACCCGTACGATGGCCCTACGACTAAGTCCTTTCATGAGGACATCTGCCGTGACAAGTCCACGACAGACACTACTACTACCAATGTGCTGGCCCGTGCATTGCAATGGATCCAAACTAGTAGAGTAATACCTTGTTCACGTGCTTGAAATACAAACACTCTAGTTTTGATATACATGTGTCAGCAGACACGACAGCTTGTCCATGGAAGTTGAACCACGGCGACCATCACGTTTCTTGTTTCTACCACTGCCACACCCACACGCCGATTCCCACGACGCCGCCTCCAACCCACAAAGACGACGCCCCCGACGTGGACATGGATCCTCCGACGTGGCTATCACCGCTTTGCCTGCCTTTCTTCGCCGATGTGGGACCCACGCTTATGGGTCCCACATGTCGCTGATGTAATGGTAGGATTGTTCGTGCCCTTCATCCCTCTCGCCCCCACCGCTCCTTCCGCTTTTGTGTGCATGACATGCGGCCACCTGAACTGCGCGACCATCAACTTTCTACCACAGACACACCCGATTGACGCGATTTGCTCGCCCGGCCGTCAGGTTCGATCCATACTCCCGCACCATCGAATTTTCATCCAGCGGCTGTGACATATTTCGTCCCAGGCATCAATCCTCAGCTGGAGTACTTATGTACTACAGGTAGTACCCGCCGATGTGGCCAGCTGTGGTACCCTCGCCACGACCACGCCACCACCGGCTGGTTCATCTCGAACGAGTGAGTCGCGAACCACGCCACCACCATGAGAATGACATGTGGGCCATCCGCATTTAAGGCCCACATGTCATTGACTCATAGGCCGGGCACTAAGCCACTGAAGTTCGGTCCCGTGGGCCCCGAGAGGAAAATGTAACTCCTGCGGCAGGCCTTGTGGTGCTCCCGTAGTACAAGCTCGTGCCAAAACTGGAATCTGTTTCTTACTACTACTAGTACTAGTAGGAAGGTACACGTGCATTGCACGCATGAGATTCTGGTGGTTTGTGCATTATGCTTCTACATGTGTAGTTTTCTGGATTCTAACATGTGGCAAAATTTGGTGGAATGTAAGGTTAGGCAAGTTTGATTAACTTAGCTGAGTGTTTGGTCTAAGCCACACCTTAGGAAAGCCACACTGCCCCACATGACATACACACAAAAAATGTGGCAAGATTCCCTTAGGCTTGCCAACTTGTGGCAAAATTTGGTGGAATGTAAGGTTAGGCAAGTTTGATTAACTTAGGTGAGTGTTTGTCTAAGCCACACCTTAGGCAAGCCACACTGGCCCCACATGACATACACACAAACAATGTGGCCAGATTCCCTTAGGCTTGCCAACTTGTGGCAAAATTTGGTGGAATGTAAGGTTAGGAAAGTTTGATTAACTTAGGTGTGTGTTTTGTTCAAGCCACACCATTGGCAAGCCACACTGGCCCCACATGACATACACACAAAAAATGTGGCAAGATTCCCTTAGGCTTGCCAACTTGTGGCTCTCATTTTGAAGAACTTATTAATAACTTTTCTGAGCTTACTTGTGGCAAATTTAGTCATGAATTAAGTTCAACCATGGAGTCTTCTAGATTATACATGTGGCAGAATCTGGTGGATGATATCCAATGGCCAGTAGTGCTCAGATTTGCCATCTTTGTACCGTTGGATTGGCTTCATCCAACGACCAATTGCGGGATCCAAAGTATATCTATTTAGTGGAGTGCACTCTAAACACATTATCTATTTATTTTTCTCTAACCTTTCGTAGCCATGCAACCAAGCCACATAATCTTCATGGGTGCCCCCCACATCATATTATTCATACTACGTTGATTGAAAAAAAGATAAATAACCCAAAACAAGATCTTCCCGTATTTTGTTCCTACGATGTTGTGCCGTGCACGTATCTACTAGTTGTATAGTGGTAGTACTAGTAATATATTAGTATTAGGGGTACAAACTTGGTAGGAGTGGTACTAATACGGAATGCTCCTACTCTATCAACGAGCCCCATCCGACACAAAATTTCTTGGCTTCCGTGCTACAGCTAGATCTTCCCCTTGTTTCAGTTTTCCAACCCGGCGGCGGGCGGGGTGTCGGTTTGCTCAACAGGCGGTCCCACATGAAAGTGAAAATGCTAGGCACAGGGGCGGAGCTACGTGAGGGCCAAACGTGTTCTCGCCCGCCCAACCTAGCAGGATTTTCGTAGTTGTACATCCAGTTTTGAGGCATGGAATGTCAATGCAAGGGTAATTTCTATAGCTCGCTAGATCGGCACGCCTAACGCTTTTGCTTCAAGCTCCGCCATCGCTAGGCAACACGCCTTCCCTAAGCTATGTGTCATGCCGGATGGGCCGTGTTGTACTCCCGATTCCCCAAGGCAAGGGGTGCGACGCTAACGTGGTGCCTTTTCCTTTTACTAGTAATGTGCCCGTGCGCTATGCACGGATCCAAAGTAGTAGAATAGTATTATTTGTTCACAAACTTGAAAGAAATCACTACTGCTTTTGATATACTCCTACTATATTACTCCCTCCGTACCTATATATCTGTCTTATTATAGATTTCATCTGGTCTTACACCTTCTGTTTATATAGACATATTCTAGTGTTTCTAGCAAGATGCCCGCGCGTTGAACGAAGTTGATGGAAAAGGTAAGCACAACTTATAAATTAACGGATGGAGTACTATACAGTGATGCCAAATTTTGGTCCCCATTGTATTTCGTGCCAAATTTTGACCATAGATTAAATTAAGAAAATGTTCACGCATGTCACCAAACATTATATTTTTCAAAACTATGTTCAAAGACGAATCCAATGAGATAATTTTTCTTGACATGCATTAACATTTTGTTAGTTAAATCTTTAGTCAAAATTTGGCACAAACTATAAAAGGGACCTATAAACCAGGACGGAGGTAGTACCCACTATGAAGGTAGTAACATAGTCTAGGGATATGTGTATGTTACTAGTGTATGTTACTCGCCATTGTGGCTAGTCTAACACATAGGCGTGGTGGATTAACTCTCACGTTGTTTCTTATTTATTGACATAAATAGAGGAATCAACCAAGAAGAGATGTGGGGCTTGTATGCTTTTAATGACTTGAGACTATCAAACATGACATGAAGTGGTCAGTTCGTTGCACAAGAACAAATACAACCCACGTCAGTACACACGCATCTTATAGCATCACGTCCAATGGCTATAAAAGATGAATGAGACCAAATTATATCTCATCTAGATGAGTTCTAGCAAAACTGTATTAATAATACTTAGTACTCCCGCGCCATGTATCATATAAGTATCATGTAGTACTTTATTTATTGCCATGTATGACACATAGTTCACGAGCACTCTCTATATGTACCACCTTTTTTTTAATTTCAAGTTTTGCTCCATGGCGCAATCCATCGATACTACTACTGTACAAAAGTGGAGTATATACATTTTTTAAAAGGCTAGAGGGCGGGGCAGTCTAGCTCGGTTGGTTTAACGAGAGGCGTGGGCCTTTGTGATTTGGCGTCTCATTAATGTTCTCAAATCGAATAGTACTGCGCCGCCCACTGCACGTCCGGCGCCTCCATTAAACCCCTCCGTTGAACCCGCATGCAAACCGAGAATCCTACTCCGGCCACACGTCCGTTCATGAGCAGGCCGGAATTAAACGCAACACCGGCCGAGCTCCTCCCGTCCGCCTCGCTTAAACGAGGCCGATGTCAAGAAAGCTCCTACCGTCCCGCCTCTATTTACACGAGGCCGCATGACAGTGGCAAGAATCGCACCCTCCGCCGCTTCCCCATCTCCTCCTTCACCATTTTCTCCACCCTTCCGATGGCTTCCGGCGAGCCGTTCTTCGCATATTACCCGGCTGGGTGGCCCGCCGAGCCCTCCGGATACGGGCGAGGCCGCTCGGTGCTTCACCAACCTCGCTTAGCCCGGACGGAGCCAGCTTGTCGCCTAAGAAGGCACGCGTGGTTCAGCAACTTGCCACTCCAGCTTCAGCCGAGGAGTGGCGAAGTTGCTCATCGCCGCACGGCGGCGAAGCACGCTGCACGGGCGCCGTCGTTGCCGCTGCTGCATCACCACACCACCAGGTTCGCGGTGGCCGCACCTCCCGTGTGTGGGCGCGCCTCCCGTGTTCGGCGGCAGCGCCATGCGTGCAGAGATGAGCCGGGTGCGTGGAGAGCGACCGGTCGGTGGCGGCTTTCTCCCCGTCCGCCGCCATCATCGAGGAGAAGTAGAACACGGGAGGCCGCCGCCACTTGGGACCCATGAAGGCCACCACCGAGGCGACGCATCATGGATTCAGGTGGTTTCTTTGCTGCTTCGTCTCTTCCGAGGACCTTCGTCGACCCCGCAAGTGTCTGACGGACATGAGGAAGACAAAGGGATCCGCGGGCGGCCATTTAAAATTAAAATAAGTCTAGATATATCCATTTCTATGACAAGTATTTCCAGACGGAGGGAGTATTAATTATACAAGAGAGCCGGATTGGCACCTCTTAGTTCATGTAAATGTAATGAAATCCATCATGTTTATATGAAGATCCGGCTTTTTATACGAAATCCTTCATGCGTATATGAAATCAGTCCGTGTTTGCACGAATTTCATCTGGTTGGTTAGAGTTGTAAAAATGCACATTACCGGGCGTTTGATGTCGTCCTCCGCGGAAGGAAGCGGGAGGAAATTTGCCGGCTGCCGTTGGAGATGCTCTTTATGCTGGAAATAATAGAGTGACATCCAATCCATTTGAGTTAATTGTCTGTATGATTGTCCCTCTATAAAAAGTTAATTGCATGTACAGCTTCCTACAGAAAGTTAAAAAGAAACAAGTCCATCCTTAATATTCTAAGTACTCATGGGTTCCTTTGTCACAAGACAAGAGCTTAAAGAAGTATATATTAAATAACTAGAGTAATATATAATATACAAATCTAAAGTTAAAAGACAGAATTCAAACTCATTTCATCGCTTAGCATCCGGCGCTAACCAGCCCAAAGACATTTTTGTTAGAGACCATCTTTGGAGATATATCTCCATGTTTACTCTTATATATACTCCATTCGTTCCTAAATATTTCTATTTTTCAGATTTCAAATGGACTACCACATACGGATGTGTATGTAGACATATTTGAGAGTGTAGATTCACTCATTTGGCTACGTATGTCTTTTCATGAAGGGGTCAGATTTGTCCTTGATTTATTTATGGGGTATCCAGATGGCACTACACCGCCAAGAAAAGAGGGTAACATCAAAATTATGGACTACTTTTTTGAGTGTGTTGGTAAGGTCCGGTCATAGTTACTTGTTGAAATCTCTAAAAAGACAAATACTCCCTCCGTTCGAATACTTGTCATCAAAATGGATAAAAGGAAATGTATCTAGACGTATTTTAGTTTTAGATACATCTATTTTTATCCATTTTGATGACAAGTATTTTCGGAAGGAGGGAGTAGAAAACAGAGTTGGTGATGATGGTGTGCGTGCCATCCTGCAAACAGAGTCGGATTTATATCTAACGGATAGGAAAGAAACTATGGCAATTTTGCAAAAATATACCCACACGTCTCTCCATGTTCGCAAATAAGGCCTTCCCTCGTTCAGCCTTTTCTCTCACAAGATAAACTACTCATACAAATGCATCTTGATGTTCCGTGCAACGCACGGGCAGCTAGCTAATTTCTTTTAAAGTAGTTGTCGCGATAATTGGGTTACAAAGTGATATGTTTTATGTCTGCCCCAAATGATTTCAGATTATTAGTACTCTTTCCGTTTGTAATAGATGACCCAACTTTATACTAAAGTTAGTACAAAGTTGAGTCATCTATTTTGGAATGGAGGGAGTAGTAACAAAGAAAAGGTTGCCTTGTTAATTAACAGAAAATAGGGTGAAAACTATCACATGAGGCCGGTAAAAACAAGGCTACTGGGTTCAAGCGTCATCGTCCACTCTGATTGTCTTGTGGCTGGAGAAGTCTACATATCGAGGGGGCTACCGAGCGAGGCACCGAGACACAATGTTTGAGAGAGAAACCAATTGACAGATTATGATCAGATCGAGTTGTCACCCTTGTGATGTCATTGTTGGGGGGGGGGAGGGAGAGAAAGGCGTATCGAGAGTGTGCGCGGTAGGCACAGAGGCACAACTAGTGAGTGTGTGTGTGTGTTTGAAAGAGGAGTCGATAGATTATTATCAAGATCGATGTGCCACCCTACTCCTTCAGTGTCGGGTAGTGTGTGTGTGTATGTTTGAGAGAGAATCCAGTCGATAGATTAATATCAAGATCGAGGTGTCACCCTACTCCTTCGGTGCCGGGTAGTGTGTGTGTGTGTATGTTTGAGAGATAAGCCAGTCGATAGATTAGTATCAAGATCGAGGTGTCACCCTACTCCTTTGGTGTTGGGAAGTGTGTGTGGGGGGGGGGAGGGGGCAGTGACACTCACATATCTCTACTCTTATAAAAAACAGAGTTGGTGATGATGGTGTTCCTGCCATCCTGCAATATAGGCCATCCGATTTATATCCGACGGACATGAAGGAAAATATGGCAATTTTGCATAAAGATACCCACACCCCTCTCTGCATTTGCAAACAAGGCATTCCCTCGTTTATCCTTTTCCCCCACAAGATAAACTTCTCATAGAAATGCATCTTGATGTTCCGTGCAACGCACATGGGCATCTTGCTAGTAGGGAGAAGGAGTTTGTGTGACACATATCTAGCTATATTAAGGGATAGGTAGATAGCATATGTGTGAGAGACATTATTATACTTTGAGACATTAGTGGTTGTGGGTGGGCGGAATTAAAGGGGTGGCCGTGTTAGACATAGAGAGCGTGTGTGTTTCTGTGTGAGAGACTTGTAGGACGGGGTAGAAAGACGAATTTAACCATGACGGAGGGAGAGAAATACACGAAGTGCGCGTGTGTGTTTCTGTGAGAGAGATTGCACAATTCATTCACGTATCACTATCTAGCGACCGTGGACGTGCATCGCTTGAACATAAGTCAATATCTACTTCGTATCGTGGCCAAAGGTACAATATCGATTCAACGCTATAAAGATTGGACACTCACATATCACATTTTTTCTATTTAAATAAACCTTTTTCAGTTGTGCATGGCAAAGTTACAAAGTTGATGTTTCTTCAAACAACCGATGTAGCTATCATGCACATGCACCATTGTTACTCTTGCATTCAAATTCATTAGTCTTGGATGATTTAAGTTTCTATTTTGAAGTAATATATATGTAATATTCATATATGAATTCAACGGTTACGCAATTTATGAAATGGAGGCTATGTAATCATATGAGGTAACACTTTTAAGTAGCTAACTACAATATCCATTTCTTTTTGTGCGCCTCTATACTAACACGTCAATGCATTATGTTTAAAGTAAATAACCAATGGCACTAAATTATCTATTTACACGATGTCGGGGAGGCTGATCGTACCCACGGACACCTATGGGGCCGGCGGACCAGGCCCCTTGTGGTCCGAAGGGGGGCGGAGATCGCACGAAGAGCGGATCGAGGCGATGCACACGAGCAGTTTACCCAGCCGAGCTCACGGAGAGATAAAACTCCTACTGCTGCTTGTTTGATCTATTGTGTTCTTACTAGGGAGCAATGCGAGCTACAAAACCTAGCGTGAGTGTGTCTAGTCTACGGCCAGTCGAATGAATCGAACCAGCCCAACCTGCGGAACCCGTGGAACCGAACCTCCGCTACGTTGCACTCGGGCCTACTTTTATATGCTCAAGGGGTCTCCGACAGGTGGCAACATAGGCGGGGGTACAAATGTAAAAACAGGAGTTGGTACACCTACTTGAACAAAGGTACAGTGCAAAATACCTAACTCGACGGCAAGGGATGAAGCAATAAATGCCCGTCGTTGTCACCCAAACAGTGGTAACAGAGACCGTCAGTGCGCCTCCGCCGCCACGATGGCGAGCCTGTCGGCGCCGCTTATCGCTGCTCTCCGCTGGCTGCACCCGCCGACACGCCGCCCATGGAACGGTCCCATGGCGACACGTCGCTGGGTGAGCTGGAGCGGAGACGGAGAGAAGTTGCATGTCATGACAAGCGCCTTTGTCGCGGCCGAATCCTTGTCGCGCCCGGATACTTGTCGCGCTCGAGCCTTCCCGCAAGCTCCTCTTGCCGGGCCTTTGTCTTCGCGTGCTTGAGCGGCTTTCCCGACAAGCTCTTCTTGTCGGGACCTTGTCTTCTCAATCTAATACTTTGTTCTTGAATGGCTCCAAAGGAGCCACGGAGGATATTAGCGGTGATTTAGGCAAACCTTGCCGCTGGTGCCGTGAATCGTTCACAAGACGATGCACGGGATACTAGGGTACCCCTACTCTAGTACACCGACAGTGAGCCCCGGCCTGGGCCGTGCACACGGTGCCGAAGCGCTTGTTGGGCCAGGCCTGTAATCGTGCACGGACACGCCGCTGCCTCGACCACGCCGCAATCTCGCCGGACTCCACCACGATCCCCACTAACGCACGCACCGGACGTGGCGCCGTGGCGAGATCGTGGGCGCGGTCGGGGGTTCTTTATTAATATAAGCGAACGTCCGCCTCCTCCCCTTTATAAGCGGAGGAAACAGAGGCAGGCCGCCCGCCCCTGCCATTGCTGTCTTGTCAAGAAACCACCGCCGCACCCCACTACTTCTCCGGTGCGAAGAGAGCAGCGCCCCGCCCCCCCCCTTTCGCCGCAAGCACACTCACCGCCGGCGACCTCCTCCGCCTCGCCATGGCTCCAGAAAGGCCGACGATAAGGAGAAGGGCGCTGTCGGCCGAGGCGCAGCCGGCCATGGGCGCTGCGCCAAGGAGCGGGCCGTTTTCCCCGCAGCTCGGGCGTATGGAGCTGCGGACGCCTTCTACCTTTTCTCGGTCGACGGAGACTCAGGGCGCATCCGCTGCACGAGGGTGCTCCCGCCTCCGCCGCTGATCTGGCCCCAATAGGGTACCCTTTCTTCGCCTCGTTTTCTATTGCGGTCTTTGCCGCCGCTTTCCGGAAGTTCTTTATGCGACATAATGAACACCTTTGGCCTCCACCTGTTGATTTCACCCCAACGCCATCTTGATTATGGCTGCTGCACATTTGTGCGAAAACTTTGTCGGGGTCCACCCGAACGTGGCACTCTTCCGCCATTTCTTTGTTCCCCGCGTCTCGAGAGGAGAGCCACTTGCCGGAGGAATAGCCTGGGTCTCTAGGATCGGCAAGAAGGAGGCCAACCGAGAGGGGAATTCGGAACAAGTGGGAGGAGTGAGAGCCAACTGGTGCTGGGGTCGTGGCAGAGAACCCACAGCCCTTTCACCGCTGCAGGCGCTAAACCCCAATTGCGCTGCGATAAGGATTGGAGTAACTTGGCGCCGAGGATGCGGTCGAAGATAGCTGTGACTGAATTCTGCGCCTTCAGCTTGCCGGGTTAGTGATGGGAGCAGCTTGGCGCAGACTTCATTCGCGCCACAGACGCTTCCCTTGCAGGAAAGGAGGAGGCCTGCTTGGGAGTTCCGTAACGCGGCGGACATCATGAGGCTGCGCCCGGCATGAATTGTAACTTCATCGTCATGGAGCTGGATTCAGCTGCTCGAGCTGTTCAAGAACGACCCCAACATCCCGAGTGGTTCAGGTTGCCGCTGGGGTCGCCCCATTGTGCAACAACTTCGGCGCCGACCGCATCCGCACCATGATGCCACTGCGGCGACTCCCACGGATCGTCCCGACCGGCAGGAGCCCTCGACGAGGTCGTGCAGCAATTCTTCGACGACTTGCAAGAGGTGCCGATCCGCCCGACGAGTAGAAGAGGCTCACCCGAGACACCACCGAGCAGGTGAGATGGCGCGGATTGCCACCAGTGGTGGAGGAGGCGGCAGCAGCCGCCGCCGGAGCCTTCGGGTTCACCATGGAGGAGGCGGAGGCGGCGAAGGCGGCAAGCCTTGCCGAGCGAGGGAGGTCGCCGGGCGAGGACGAGCTTGTCGGGACCGAGGCCGGGTCGAGTGGACTCCGCCGAGGGCGCTTTTCTCCTCCCAAGAAGCGATTTGCCGCCACGAGCCCGGCCCGCCGAGGAGGCGCCTCCAGAGGGTTGGAGACGAGTCGGGGCAGCATCGCCTACAAAGAAGAAGACTGGCCGACGCGCTTCCACCGCTGCAAGCGAGGTTGTCGCGGAGCGCCTCAAACTGCAGCGACAATCGGGCGGAATCTTCTCAAAGCCGCCGCCGACGCCCGCTTAAGCGGCCAAGAGAGCCCACTCCCCCGCCTCATCGCACCGGAGGAGGGGCCGGAGTTTGATTTCTCCGTGCTCAGCTCCGAGGAGGAAGGCGAAGAGTAAGCTTCTCGCGATTGTACTTGTATTTCTTCAATTTTTATTGCTTCATCTTGAATCTGATTTGCTTTGTTCTCGACTCTTTCCTTTTCGTGACGCCGCCCAGAGCGCGAAGAGGGCTAAGATCCCGACGGTCGCTGCCGAGGACGCATTCTCCGTGGCGATGGGGGACGCGGTCTGAGATCGCTTTGCCGGACCCGCAACCTTCCTTCTGGCAGCCCCCAAGACAGCCCCCAGAGTAAGTGTGCAGTTTTCTTCTTACTATTAGGTGTGCAGGGTGCTCCTTCTTTGTTGATATCTCGACTGTGCTTGTTCAGGAGCGGAGCAGCCTCATCAGAGGGCTCAAGCCGCCTCGAGATCCTGCCCGCTGCCACTACGCCGCCAAGGGAGAACTCCCGGCAAGGGCGCCCTCCGACAAGGGAGGCCACCCCGGCAAGGGAGGCCACTCCGCAAGGGAGGCTACCCCTGCAAGGACGGCGCCATGACCTCCAAATGGGTCGAGGTCATAGCTGCGGATCCTGTTGCAGGTAACTCCCTTACACGAAATTTTCCCTTGGGCTTGCTTTCTTTTGTTTCTCTTTTTGAACATCTGCTTGACTGCCCCTTCTTCGTCTGACGCATACCCGATGGAGGTCGTGGCCGCCGGTGAGGAGGAAACGCGCGGCAACACCGACGAGGCCGCCGCCGAGGAAGAAGAGGTCATCGTCGTGGAAGAAGAGGCCGTCGCCGACGAGCTTGTTGGCGAGGAGGCCACCGAGGCTGCCGACGCAGAGGCCGGGCGAGGGGTCGGGCGGTCAGATCGACGCCCCGAGGCCGCAGGAGCGGCAAGCGCTACACCGACAGCCGATTCTCTCATTGCCGCTACAAGGCCAGCTCCGAGGAGCCCCCCGGCGCCTACCAAGGCCGGCGGCGTCTTCATCAAGCTCCCCGGGAACCGAAGTTCCGTGGCACCGGTCGAGGGCGAGACCTTCGACGGCGAGCTACTCAAGGCCGCTGGGCTGACGCTGGTGGATGCGCCAAGCAGCAGCGGCGAAGTCCGAGGAGGAGCAATGCCAAGAAGCTGCTGCCTCTACCGCACCCGCCAAGCCAAGTTAGAGACCCGGAAGCCCTTGTCGCGAGGGCGGAGCGATATGGAGAAGCGCGCCGAGGAGCTCCGGAGCGCCAACAAAGAAGCGCTCCGCGACATGGCGGACGCGCGGGTGCAGCTCGCAGAAGAGCACACGACCTTCATCCTTGAGAAGGCCGCAGCTGATGAGGAGCAACGGCTGGCTGCCGAGAAGCTTCGCCGCAGAAAGCGAGCCGGGCGAGCGAAGGTCAATCTGGACAGCCACGAAGAGGACCTTGTCGCGCGAGGAGTCGCTGGGGCGCCAGAAGCGGCGACGCCGCCGCAGCCGGGCCGAGGCCGCCAAGGAAGAGCTGAAGGCGAAGGTGGCACACCGGAGGCCACCCTCAAGAAGAGCGGCGAAGAGCTTGCCGTGCTCAAGCGTGAGCGCGAGAAGGACGCCTACACGCTGGGCGAAGCTGCAGAGCTGCCTCACCGACAGGCCAAGGAGCTCGACGCCGCCAAGGACTCCAAGGCGGATCTGAGCTGAAATCGACCACTCGACGCAGACGTTGGATGGTGCCAGAGAGCGGGAGGTGGGCTTGTTGGAGGCGATCAAGGCCAAGGAGGAGTTGTCTTTGGCGAATGCTGCCTCCATCCGTAACACCTTGAGGAAGAGCGTGGAGCATCGGATCAAGGTTTTGTGGACACCGCCGCCGACATCCACAACGAGCTGATGGAGCTGGGATGGC
The DNA here is from genome assembly GCA_021605145.1 of Aegilops bicornis. Classification (NCBI taxonomy): domain Eukaryota; kingdom Viridiplantae; phylum Streptophyta; class Magnoliopsida; order Poales; family Poaceae; genus Aegilops; species Aegilops bicornis. The sequence continues at coordinate 348,498,051 of CM038670.1, forward strand.
GGACCATGCATTCCTCCGACGAGCATCTCCAACCCAACGCCAAGTTTAGCCTATTCTTCAAAGGCGTGCAGGACGGCTCTCCGCGACTCCGGAGGAGGTCCCAAGCAGCTTGCCGAGGAATCTCGCCAGTTTGTGCAGGGGCCTCGAGAAGGTGTTGATGAAGGTGGCCTTCCGCAACCCGGCCTCAACCTTAACGGTGTCCTCGTGATCCTTGCCGTCCGACGCCAACGTGGAGGAGTTTCAAAGCCCTTGTCGCACTCCATTGTGGACAAGGTGAACAAGATCAAGCGGATCGAAGGCATTGCGTAGACTAGGCCGCCAACCTTATCTTTCCTTGGCGCTGCCGATCATGTTTAGAAAACTTTGTTAGATCAGCGACAAGTTATTCTGTAATATACTCTATCTTAGGTGAATCGATCAATGCAACGTTATTTCCTCTACTTGATTCCTTCCTTTGTAATGCTTCGCCTTTACGCATTCAGTGGAAACTTGCCGGTGCAGGCACCCTTGCCGCGAGCGCCGAAAAGTGAACTTCAAAGAGCTGGCCGGGGGTCGCTACCGACAAGCAACCTTGTCGCGGACTAGCCGCAGCTCACTTAAGTTGTTGAGCGGACTCGAAACAAAGTAAGGGCGCGACCAGTCACGATTTGGTTCCTCTCGCGCATTGTGTTTCCATACAAAGTACTATCGCTCGAGGAAGATAACGAAAATTTAAAATTGATTGCTCAAACTTTGGCAACTTAGCTTTTCATTTCTTGCTTCCCGATGAGGTGAAACTTCCTCGAGCGGTGCCTGGTCCATAGTATTATCTCCTCCTCCCCCCTGGTTAACTTGTGCGTGAGGGAGCCTTCTTTCCTTTGAGAAAAGAAAAAGAAGAGGAAATAACATTATGGAGCCTAGCGGCTCGATTCTGCTTACCGGGTGTGGTTGCTGCACAAAGTGTTAGCCAAAGCATGCAATAAAATGATGAAAGCATGAACTTGACAAGCTGTACGCAACACATGAGCTTTATCGATGCATCGGGTCCGCGCTCGCTTTGTAATGGCGATTACATGCAACAGCGGCAAGACTTGTACAAAAGGTGGTTGCCGGAACGGATTCCGTCAACCGCACCCTATGGGTAAAACTTACGAAGATGCTCAATGTTCCAGGAGTTGCTCACTGGAATGCCATCTTCGGTCTCAAGGCGGACAGCGCCAGGCCTAGTGAATCGTTTCACCCGATAAGGGCCTTCCCACTTTGGCGTCAACTTGTTTGAATTCTTGGCGGACTGAACGCGCCGAAGAACAAGGTCGCCTTCCTCGAGACTTCTGGCACTAACCCTGCGGCTATGGTAGCGACACAGGGCTTGCTGGTAGCGAGCGGCTCGCACAGCGGCCTGAAGACGATCCTCCTCGAGGAGCAGCGCGTCATCTTGTCGCAGCTGCTCTTGCTCAAGCTCATCATAAGCGAGTACTCGAGGCGATCCAGAGCACGAAGTTCCGTGGGGAGAACTGCCTCGCTTCCATAGACTAGGGCAAAGGGTGCCTGGCGCTGGCTCGATTTGGCGTCGCCCCGATCGACCAAAGAACCACCGGCAGCTCCTCGATCCAGCTTTCTTCCGTGACTTGTGCAGCCTTTGTCGAAAGTTCTGGTCTTGAGCCCGCAAAGACTTCAGCGTTGCCTCTCTACTTGACCGCTGCTTCTCGGGTGAGCAACGAAGCAAAGCAGACCTTGGCGCCAAGGTCTTGGACGCATCGCATGAAGGTGCGACTTCAGAATTGCGTCGTTGTCGGTGATGACCCTGTTAGGGATTCCGAAACGGCAAACAATCGACCTGAAGAACTTGACTGCTGACTGTGCTGTCACCTTCCTCACTGCTTCCACTTCCGGCCACTTTGTGAACTTGTCGACGACGATGTACAAGTACTCAAATCCCCCGACAGCTCGGGGGAAGGGGCCGAGGATGTCGAGCCCCTGCATCAAAAATGGCCAGGATAAAGGGATCGTCCGGAGAGCTTGAGCTAGCTGGTGTATCTGTTTGGAACGGAACCGCACGCTTCACACTTGGTTACTTGTGCGCTTGCATCCTCGAGGGCTGTCGGCCGTAAGAAACCTTGCCGAACGCTTTGCCGGCAAGTGCCCTTGCGCCAATGTGGTGACCACATGTGCCTCCATGTATCTCTCGCCAACAGCTCATCCATCTTCCCCGCAATACACTTCAATTTCACACCGTTGAGTCTTCTTACATGCAAAGATGCTATCGACAAACCGGTACATACTTGACCGCCGGGCTACTCTTTCCGCTTCTTCTTGCTCTTCGGAAGTTCTCACGTCTCAAGGAAATGGACAATCTGCTGCGCCCATGTTGGAGCTTGCGGCTCGATAACAAGGACTAAAGGCACATCTGCTGCTGCGGGAACATCGGCTTCACGGCAAGAGCCTCGCGGCTCGCCGAGCTAGATGCTCCCGGCTGCTTGCCGGAACAAGACTTGTAGGGAGCGTCTGCTTCAACGGAACAAACCCTGGGGTCTGTCGGAGCAGACTGCTCCTCAGCACTGTTGGAGTTGATCTTGGGGACCTTTGCAACGATGGCTTCGGGAAGCTCTGTCGGAAAGTAGTCACCAGAGGCCAACTTCCTCTTCTTGCTCATCCAATGACGGTGTTACGGTTGGCTGAGTCAGCTTGAGCACGAAAATCCTCGGTTCCATTGTGTAACTTAAGCGCAGCGCACTTTGACAGCCGTCAAGAATATCATTCTCGAGCTCTTGGAACATGTTCCATTTGCAGGCCGTCAAAGTGCTCTTCTAGCTTCCTCACTTCATCAACGAGGCTTCCATCAACGGACTCTGGTAATCTTTGTTGACTTGGCGGACTGACGAGTTGCGAGTCACCCACGACAATAAGCTTCTTGATCCCAAGGTCCATCATGATCCTGAGACCGGCAAGCAAACCTTCATACTGCAGTATTGTTTGTCGCTTGCTCCTTGGGAAAGTGCATCCGGACGACGATTTGAGGTGCTCTCCGGTGGTGCGATAAGCCAGACGCCGCACCGGGCGCCTTTGCAGCGAGAAGGCACCATCAAAGTACATCAGCCACTCTTTGTCGGCTTCTTTGACGGGAATGCTCGTCTCCGAATCTCTTCATCTGGTGTTGGCGCCCATTCTGCTATGAATTCTGCCAATGCTCGCTTTGGATAGTTGATGTGCTTTCAAACTTAAGACCAAAGCTTGACAGCTCCAAAGGCCCACTCGACAATCCCGCCTGCCGCTTGGATTCTCGCAAAGATCCTCTTCAGGGGAAAGCGAGTGACAACTGTGATCTCATGTGCTTGGAAGTAATGGCGCAGCTTTCTCGAGGCCATGAGGAGGCCGAAAAGCAATTTCTGCACACCAGAATACCTTGACCTAGCCCCTTGTAGGAAGGAGCTAACAAAATAGACTGGGCGTTGCACCATCCTTTTCTCAGATCTGCTCATGTGTCGCTGCTGATTTGTCCTTGTCGGGACCAGAGCTTGTCGGCGAAGCCTCGCTTGTCGCTGGATGTGCTTGCCGCGATTCTTTGGCTTCACATCCGCCTCCCTCTCCGCCACTAACGCAGCACTAACCACTTGATTGGTTGTCGCTATATATAGCAGCAACTTCTCTTGTGGCCTAGGTGCGACAAGTGTTGGAGTGGAGGACAGGTATCTCTTTAAGTCCTGCAGCGCAGCCTCCGCTTCGAGTCCATTTTATCGACCTGCCTTTTTCAAAATCTTGAAAATGGCAGGCGCTTCGAACATACCTAGAAATAAACCTGCTGAGAGCAGCCACGCAACCGCAAGTCTTCGTACATCCTTGACGCGCTTTTGGTGCTTCAATCTGCTCAATGGCCTTGATCTTGTCCGGATTAGCTTCAATCCCCGCCGAGACCACGAAGAACCCGAGAAGCTTGCGGAAGGGACTCCAAACACGCACTTCTCGGGGTTGAGCTTGAGGTTGATCTTGCGCAGATTTGCAAAGGTCTCGTCCCAAATCTTGAACCAAAGTTGCTTTGTCCTTGCTCTTGACCACTATGTCATCCATGTAGGCTTCTACATTTCTGTGCATTTGCGGCTCAAAAGCGTCATGGACTACCCTTGCAAATGTTGAACCAGCATTCTTCAAACCGAAAGGCATCCGTATGAAACAGTATGTGCCACATGGTGTGATGAATGCAGTCTTCTCCTCATCTTCTTCAGCCATGAAGATCTGATGGTATCCTGAGTAGGCATCAAGAAACGGAAGAAAATCACATCTAGCCGTGGATTCAACAATCTGGTCAATGCGCGGCAAGGGAAATGGATCTTTGGGGCAAGCTTTATTAACATCCGTGAAGTCAATACAAAGTCTCCATTTCCCATTTGCCTTGCGCAGGACTACAGGATTGGCCAACCACGTAGGATGGAGCACTCCTCTGACAAGGCCTGCTGCTTCCAGCTTTTGATCTCTTCGCTATGAATTCTTGGCGCCTCCTGCTTGCTTCACGACTTTTTTGCTTGACGGGCCGCGCATGAGGACAACGGCCAGCGGTGCTCAATCACTTTCACAGGGAACACCGGGATATCGACGGTTGCCATGCAAACACGTCGACATTCGCCCGCAGGAAAGCAACGAGCGCGCTTCTTCCTATTTGGGGTCGAGAGGTAATCGATGGTGAAGGTACCACCAGCGCCGTCCTCCTTGGCGGGCACCTTCTTGGTCTTCGGCGGAGCCACCATCTTCTTGCACTTGCCGGTGGAGCTCGATGGTGCGTCCTCGACGGTAGCGCAAAGCACCAAGAGGTGCGCTTGCCGGAGTGAGCATCGAGCCCTTGCCGGACTTGGACTTGGTCTTCTTCCCAGAGCTTCAGCCGGCAAGTGTCCGGCAATCTGTCGCGGCTGCTGCATCCGGGAAGATCTTGTCGGCACGTATAAGGGCATCCTTCTTGTCGCCATGGACAAAGATGACGCTTATCGGGCCCGCATCTTGAGTAGGTTGTAGGCGAGAGAGAGGCTACCATGAACTTGGCGAGTGCCGGGCGGCCAAGTATCCCATTGTAAGGCAATGGGAAATCGGCGACGCCAAACGTAACCCTCTCGGTCCGGAAGTTCAGCTTACGCCAAATGTGACAGTAACGTAATCTTCCCTTCGGCTTGCTCCTTCTCGGATTGATTCCTTGGAAGGTTCCGGTCTCTTCGAGCTCGCTGTCGTGGATTTGAAGCTTACGGAGCACCGCGGAGGAGATCAGATTCAAGCCGGCCTGCCGTCAACTAACATTTTGTGACCTTGAGGTTGCGGATGGTTGGAGAGACCAACATCGGCAAGCACCCGACCGCAGATTATGCGATCAGGGTGGTCCTCAATATCAAAAATGATAGGCGTCTTTGGACCACTTCAGAGGCTTGCGTGACTTTCTACGGATGGTTCCGCCATGCGTTGACCTCCGCATCCATTGCTTGAGTTGGCGGTGGGAGGTATGCAGAAGCACCTCCGCCAACGCAGAGAACCTCTGTGGCTTTCACGAAACTCCTGCTCATCGGGCGCTGCCGTCCTCCATATCTTCGTCGTCATCATCATCTTCATCCTTGTCGCGCCGCTGGGAGGTCGATCTCCTTGTCGCTGCTTGACTTTGCCGCGTCCTCCCCGCCGGACGCTTTCTTGCTTGCTCCCCGGCACCTTCCTCGGGCCTTCTCCTTGTCTCGCCGCTCGTACTCAGCTCTACATTGTTCGACGAGCTGATCGACCTTCTTGCAGCTCGGGAGATCGTGGCCCTTGGTGCGGTGGATCTTGCAAGATCGCTGCGGAGCTGTCCCGCTGTTGTCGGCGGCCGCCACCGACTGGTGGTTGGCGTCAGCGGCAACCTCCTTGCCGGAGCCACCAGCCTTAGCGTTCTTGTCGCCGCCTCCGCTGCCGGACTGCTCGACAGCTAGCACTTCTCTGCTTTTCTTCTTCCTGTTGCCGCCGGCCCTTCTTTGCCGGGCGGTGTCATCACCATCGATCCTCGCTTGCATTCTCTCTGAGAGTCTCCTCCTTCCTCAAGACGCTGCGACACTTGTCGGCCAAGGCGCATAGCTCACTGACGTCCTTGACTTTGCACATCGCCATCTCCTCCTCATCCTGCGGTTCCGCACATTCTGATGAAATGCGCTGATCACCGCGGCAGGGTGGACGTCTGGGATGTTGTAGTGCACACGGCTGAATCTCTGAATGAACTTGCGCAGGGACTCTCCTTCTGTCGTGGTTTTGTCACGGCAGATGTCCTTAGTGTCAGGACTTAGTCGCGAGGCCAACGCATCTATGTGGTAGCTTGAGAGGGGTTGAGCGGAGTCGAGAGATGCAACATAAGACAGGGATTTAGATAGCTTGGGCCCCGGAAACATCATCCGTAAAAACCCTACATGTCGCTTTGAGGCTAGGTCTCATTATCATCACTGTGGAGTCGCTGAACCGGCTCTCCTCTTTGTGTCTAGCCCTAAGATTGTTTCTTATTGCTTGTAGCTTGTCCCTCTTTGGGGAGCCCTACCTCTCCTTATATATGCTGAAGAGGCGGGTTACATGTAGAATCCAACTCGGACTTTAACTTAAACTATTCTAACTTATCGCCATGGGCTACTTAACATCTTGGGCTTCACAACGTCTTGGGCTTCATAACCCCTGACAACCCAGTTATCACTGTTTGCCGGTTTAACATTGTCTGCCGGTTTAACATTGTCTGCCGGTTTAACATTGTCTGCCGGTTTAACATTGTCTGTCGGTTTAACATCCGCCGGTTTATCAAGTCCCGGCCGGTTTACGACTCCGGCCGGGTCATTCCGCGGGGTATATCCCCGACATTAGCCCCCAGTTTAATTTGGATTTATCCATGTTAAACTGATCCTGTTCATCCTTAAGTCCTTGTCACTTCCTTCTTCTAGAAAATCTGGGTCAATAGGCCAGCTTCATAATCAATTTGCTGACATTGGTTTATCACAGAGAAATATTGTGAAGAATAACTCCTTTGACTCAGCTCCCAATGCTTAAAAACAATATTGGTCTTTGAAATACTCATCTGATCTTCAGCCGGTTTAAGAATGTAGAACTTGCCAGTTTATCATTGCCAAGATCACCGGTTTAGAAATATTGATAGCACCGGGTCATACTTGTAGTTAACATCCAGCTTGAAAATATACCTCTTATATGCCTATCACTTGTAGCCTCCAAGTCTTAAGAAGGTAGCATAGCAACAGCTTAAGACTTGCTTCAATAAATATCACAATCTTGAATAAATCCAGGTTGTTCATCTCAATCACTAGTCAGAATTGAGTATTCCACATATGTAGCCCCCAAGTGCCGGGTTGTCATGCTTGCAGCAACCTCGGGACTTGTAATTTATGCTCATAAAAACTTCAACCAATGTAGCCCCCAAGGGCCGGGTCATTATGCAATAATGAGCAGGACTTTGTAAATATAATCTTGTAAACTTTGAACAAAGAACGTGTAGCCCCCATCATGGGGCTTGAATCCATGTCCACAAGGTTAAGAGCTTTGTGCTTTACCAATCGGCGGTGGTCCCTTCAATATAATGGATAAAAAGCTTTGTACCTTGAATAATTGACAGGAGCAATTGGTAGCCCCCAATGGCGGCTCATTATGATGTGATGAGTCGGGTCTTCAATAAGGTGAGCAAACAATGACTTTGCATTAGCCCCAAGTGTCATGGTGCATGCTTGCAGCGACATGAGACTTGCATATTTGATGTAATCTCAACTTGAATAATGTAGCCCCCCAAGTGCCGGGTCGTAAGCCCGCAGCGACTCGGACTATTCCTTCAATTGTAGAATAAATCATATCCATTGACAATATGATAGCCATTGCGCTAACGCGACTTTGAAAACCTTAATCATAATACTGGTTATTGATAACCAAAAATAAGAATCCAGCCATGTTGGCTATTTAAATAATATATCCAATGATTTATAAGCGCATGATTCCAATGGCGCAATCCAAATATATACTAGCGACTTATAGCCGAAAGCCAGGCCGGGTCAATAAACACCGGATTATAAGTGATTATGTACTGACAACTTGTAGTTGAAAATCGAGCCGGGTTAAAGAACACCGGCTTAATTTGATGACTGTTAGTCATGCCGTGTCGATAGACTCCTTTTTAACATAAAATTTATCAAAAGAGAAAAAATCTTGACAAAGGCAAATAAAACTGTAATCGAGGCTTTTCAAGGGCTGCCAGGCCCAAATTCGAGGCTTTTCATGGGCTGCCAGCCGCTGAGTTAAACCATTTGACAAAGCCTTTTAAGATGGACCTCCAACTAACCAATCGTCGCTTTAACTTTGACAAGTTCGTGGTCTCGGTGAGAGTAATCACAAACGTTCAAGGGTCATGCCAGGATTACCCGGATAGGAGTGGCTTACTTGATGAAGGCAGGTTAACCCGGAGTTTTAGGTGAATACACCAGGCTTCCAAGCCGTGGGTCGATACCCAGTTACAAGGGTCCTTTCAAACTCTTTGGTATTTGACACAAAGAGCCCCCAAGTAACTTTGTGAGTTGTGCTCAATGGGTGCCTATGTTTGAGTTGTGTAGCAACAAGACTCTCTTTGGCCCCTTGGGTGTGAAGCTCCCAAGCTTTGTTCTCGCGTGATAGCCGGATTAATGGACTCCGCTTTGCAGCGTAAGCCCCCATGTGATATATTTCGAGCTGTGCTCACGGTGCCTATGTTTTGAGTTGTGCTGCAACAAACTCTCTTTGGCCCCCGATGATCATATTGTCTTGATAGCCGCAGCAAGAGGGTAGTAACGCCATGTTCTCTTTGGTGAATACACCTATGTTTGAATAGAAAGCCCCCAAGTGATCATATGAAGATGAGCCCATAAGGCAGGATACCTATGTTTGAACTGCGCATCATGGCAACAGGTCCTCTTCGGCAACTTTTAACTTTTTGCAAGAGATAAATTCTCTTGAACCGGAAATTCTTAAACCGAATATTGAGAGCTTCAAAGCTTTGTGGGAGACATCTTCCCCTTGAGCCGGATATTAAATCGGAATCCTTCTTTTTAAGCCGGAAATTTTCTGACGGCCTTTAAACTCGAACTTGCGAGAAGTTAATTCCTTTTTGAATCGGAAATTCTTAAACCGGATTTGAGCACTTCAGAGCTTTGTGGGAGAATAGATTTCCCTTGAACCGGATTGTAAACTGGATATTTGAGAACTTCAGTGAGACTGACTTCCCTTGAGCCGGGATTTTGTAACTGTCGTATACTTTCTAAGCCGGAAATTTTCTGACGGCCTTCGAATAGCAGTAGCCTCCGGGACCGGGTTATCTTTCCCTATTGTCCTGGGGTTTTTAAATTTGCTAAAACTGGCAAGACTTGTTGCGTCATATCATCGTAGCCCCCGAGTCTCAAGGTGACTTGAAGAGTTGGCTTGAGATTCTCCATATTTGACCGTCATATAAACCGGCACAACTTGTATATCATTGGTGTTGATAGCAGAATGTGAATCCACAGAAGGTTGAGGTGACTGTGGCGGGTTATAACTGATCTTGTATAAGCCATGTCAACAACTTGGCCAATGGTTCCTTCCAACTGGCTATTTGAAATTAACCAAACTGTAGTGGCGGCGACTTGCGTGCCTGCCCATTGATCCATCCAAAGGCAGACGGAGGTTGATGGTAATTTGCCTTTAATTTATTGGAAGAAAACCGGGCTACCATTGAGCACGGCAAAGACGGATAAAGGTTAGTGCAACATGACGATGGTATGCACTCCATATCCATGATATAACTCCACTTCGACGGTGAATAATTGTCCATATGTATTTGGATGACAGATGATATTGTCGTCTCTGCCATGATCATGGAACAAAAAATATTAAAGAGAGGACAATTGTCCCGGAGGAACTTAAAGTATATTGAAAAAATAAGTAAGATGGATAGCACCTGATCTTTTCCTGGGACGTCGAGCCAGTCATGTCGGTCGTCGGTTTTCAATTGATCCGAATTATACTGCTTCCATGATTATTTTTTCCAGTACTCCACGTGGTCTTCTCTTGTCTTAACGTGATGGTAAATCGCCATAGCATTGTACTACTCCAAGAATATGCATGTACTCTGCTTGCACCTTTGGCAACCAGTTGACTTTCAACGAAAGCAATTTTCCATCAGACCCTGGGAGTTATTCCATGCAACCGTACTAGCAAATGTCCATGACTTCCAACAAAAGCAACAACATCTAGTAGCATGATGGATTGCCTGACCACGTGGTAGCTTCAGTCTTCTTGGTGTATATTTCCTGTATGAATTTTGCCAAGGCTGATCCGATCTGGTCGCTCCCCTTGTAGCAGTTTTAGCCAATAGAAAATTTGTAGATCATCTTTTTCCAACCGCGCCAGACTACTAATTTGCAGTAGTAGGATTCCTACTATTGTCTTGTTCGAATAGAGGACACCACAGCTGGTCAAATCCCTTGCATGTGCGTGTACCTAACTCGATCGTCTGGAGGAAAACAAGGCTTATGGTGACTTGACCATAGCCGGTTTACTGTAGTGGCGAGAGAAAATTGCAAAGAGTGCAAGACTTCGAGCTTTGTGTTACTGGAGAACGAGGCACGGCAGCATCCGGCCGCAGTGTCAACTTAAGGCCAAAACCGGCTAAAGCGGAGGTGGCGGTTGACCGGCGAACGGGACACCACAAGCGCAGCTGCAAGCGGCTCTATGCTGCTGTTGGTGAAATGGAGGCTGGCCAGCGGCTCCCGGCGCGGAGCAGCTCAAGCAGAGGTAAGCGACAGCAGCTCACAGGTCCGGCGCCTCCGAGTGGCGCAGCAAACTGGAGTCAACCGGCGAAGATGAACCGGACCAGAAGCTGGGGCGGTTGACAGAGATGGAGTGGCGCCGACGGCTCAGTGGCGTGGCGGCGGTTTGAGGCGAGCGTGGCGGCCCGCTTTGAAACGAGTGGTGGCTCCAGGCGGCGACTTGGCGGCAGACAGGAAGGCGAAGGCCAGTGGACCGACTCTGGTTACGACAGCGGAAGTGAACCGGCGAGGTGAAGGGAGGGGAGCCGCGCGGACGGGCGCTTGTTGAGACGACGGCGGAGGCGGTTTGTGGTGGAGGTCGGCCGGTTTAGCTCAGGCGATTTGATAGCTTAGAAGGAGGTCAGCTGCAGCGATCCGGCGACTCATTCAATGGCCCGGCCCTCAATTGGAGGCGGCTTGTGGCTCGTAACGGTGCACGGCCATGGTGACCTTGGAGGCAACTGGCGGCAGCTCAGGCAGGGTAGAACCGGCGTCGGCCGCGGGTAGATGTGACCCGACGGGGCGGCGGCTGAAGCGGGACGGAGCAGCAGGTGTTAGGCAGAGGTGACAACTCGCGGAGATCAGCGGATTAGGCAGGGGAGCAGGAGCCGGCCCTCAGAGCAGCGCCGGCGCGCGGCCAAGCCGGAGGCAGGACAGGAAAGCGGAGGTGAGCTCGACAGCAACTTGCCGGTACTTCACCGCGGCGGATTAGAGCGGCAGCGGCGATTTAGCCCCGGCCGTGAGGGTAGGCGGCGCTCGGCCACAGCCGAGCAGTCGGCCCGTCGGAGCAAGCACGGTCCGGCGAGCAAGACGGCCTAGGCATTCGGAGGCGGTCCGGCGAGCGGTGAGTCGAGCGGGTCAACGAGCCCCATCGAGGGCCGGTCCACAGAGGCAGAGGCGACGGGCGGTTCAACAACAGTGGAGGCGGCGATTTAGTGGCAGCTCAGGTGTGGCCGGTTTGCACAGTCCATGAAGCACGCTCACGGCGACTTGGCGGCGGATCAACGGATGCTCGACGGTCGGACGAGGGAGTGCAGCAAAAGCCGGGACGCCGGGCTACGCGGGCGTGCAACTCGGAGTCCAGCGGGGGCGAATCATAACCGAACGAGGCCGGCTCTGCGGAGAGGGGTCAGGGCCGCTCAACAACGCGGCCACCTGGTGGCGAACCAGAGTCAGAGGACGACGGAGACGGCCAGTGGTTCGCCAGCGAGGCAGAGGCGCGATGGCGACTCCGAGCCGTGCGAGAGCGAGGCCGAGAAGGCAGGGCAACTCGGGGCCGGCCACAATCCGAGGAGGCGGCTTAAGCAGCAGAATCGGCGACTCAGCTCAGGGCCGTGAAGGCGAGATGAGGTGCTGCGAAGTCCCAGCAGCATAGGTGGAGCAAGGCAGGTTGGGTCACAGGTGTTCGGTGAACCGTAGGCTTGCGGTGCAGATTGGGTCTTTCGGGTTATGGCCGTCTCGGCTCACGGGTCAGCGCCCGTCTTATACAATCTTTAGCCCTCCACAGTTGGTCGAGCGACAACAACAGGTCAGCGCCGGCGACTCAATGAAGGACTGCAGCGGATGAGTAAACTTGCTTCCAGGTTGTCAACGCGGAAGTCGCCAGGGCGGCTCAAACTAGAGGGACACGGACGACAGAGGAGTCCGGTTTGTGGCCATAGGAACGAATCCACTTCCGCCCCTTTTTCCTCCAGATCGTAGCTTTGACTTTGTTTCTTCTAATTGACCTAAACGTGGAAGCAACACTTCCGACTAGGAGGCAAATCAAGAACCTTTTGGATCTAAAAGCAATCATCCCCTACCAAACAGCATAGTCCTGCAACCACCACTCCTAATGTGATTTTATTCACAGATCATCTCAGAAAATCTTGATTTGACGAGTCACATGGGCAGCCTGACGTGGGCACGGCCGAGGAGCGCCGACGGCTTATCTCTGTTATCATGATCCTTTATCCGACGTACTCTGCTACCGTCCAAGTTAACCTTTGACCCGGATCTGACTTGTACTGTAATCAAAATCCTTTCAATCTCAACTGGTAAAAACAGAGTCGATGCAGATTCCTTCCAAACCGGCTCTTTCATCCGGAGATTCACGAACTTCTCGAAACCATGAAAAAATCCCTCCAAGAACTCAACACCACTGCGGCGCGGCCCCACGGTGGGCGCCAGCTGTCGTGGTTTTGTCACGGCAGATGTCCTTAGTGTCAGGACTTAGTCGCGAGGCCAACGCATCTATGTGGTAGCTTGAGAGGGGTTGAGCGGAGTCGAGAGATGCAACATAAGACAGGGATTTAGATAGCTTCGGGCCCCGGGAAACATCATCCGGTAAAAACCCTACATGCTGTTTGAGGCTAGGTCTCATTATCATCACCAGGGAGTCGCCGGGAACCGGCTCTCCTCTTTGTGTCTAGCCCTAAGATTGTTTCTTATTGCTTGTAGCTTGTCCCTCTTTGGGGAGCCCTACCTCTCCTTATATATGCTGAAGAGGCGGGTTACATGTAGAATCCAACTCGGACTTTAACTTAAACTATTCTAACTTATCGCCATGGGCTACTTAACATATTGGGCTTCACAACGTCTTGGGCTTCATAACCCCTGACAACCCAGTTATCACTGTTTGCCGGTTTAACATTGTCTGCCGGTTTAACATTGTCTGCCGGTTTAACATTGTCTGCCGGTTTAACATTGTCTGCCGGTTTAACATTGTCTTCCGGTTTAACATCCGCCGGTTTATCAAGTCCCGGCCGGTTTACGACTCCGGCCGGGTCATTCCGCGGGGTATATCCCCGACACCTTCCTTCTGGGCGAGCAAGTGAAGGTCGCTCTCTTGGCCATAAGGTTTGTGGCCGCCTGTGAAGGCACCAACAAACTGATGGCACAGATCTGCCCAAGAGGATATGGAGCTGTCCGGCAAGTGCATGAGCCAAGATCGGCGTTGGGCCCGAGCACGAGCGGGAAGTAGTTGGCGAGGATCTTGTCGTCCCCGCCCCCGCAGCCTGCATCGCGATGGTGTAGATGCCGAGGAACTCCGACGGGTGCGCCCCGCCATCATACTTCTCCGCACGTCTGGTTTGAAGTTTTTCTGGCTGGGCCACTTTGGACTTGCTGCAGCTCACGAGTGAACGCAGGGCAACCTACCGTCTGACGGCAAATCGCCTGGCCCCTCCGGCGCGTGCATGTCGAGAAGGCCCAGCGCTTTGTCGGACCGACGTCGCGCTTCTCTTCGGCGCCGATGCGAGTTCGAGCGTCCTCTTGTTGTCGCTCATGAAGAACTTGGCGCTGATCGCGGCGAGCTCGCGGATCCGACGACGCAGTGGAGTCGCTGTCGAGGTGGATCCGATGAGTCGGTGATCTTGGCCTTCTTGGCGGAGAGTGCACGGTGGTTGCACCTCAAGCGATCTGCATCGCCACCGGCTCGTGCCTTGTCGTCACGCCGCGGCAACGATGGCATTGGTTGCCGCGAGCGTCGCCGCTGGCAAAGCCGATGAGGCTCGATAGTGGCCTCCACTCGTCGACCTTGTTGGCGTTGGAGGGTAGTCGAGCAGCTGAGCTCTCGCCGGAGCTTCTGCTGGAGTAGTGGGTGGCATTGGAGAACGGTGCGAGGAGCGGGACACGCTCGGACTTCTAACTAAGTTAGAAGGAGCAGCACCCCGTCCGGGCGACCGTATCTCACTCGTGCCAGCATGTTGGCGCGCATGCTGGTCTTGAGGGTCTCGATCCAACGAACGTATGGCGTTGTGAACGCCATGGCGTTGTTGGTCCCGTCTCTGAGATGGGCGCGGGGGATGCACGGCGCCGAGGTTTGCGGTGCCTTGTCCTTGGACTTGGCAACATCGCGAACACCTTCATCGGCGCCCGTTCCTCCGCCAGCGTCTGCCCCACCACCCGTTCGCTGTGGTGAGGGTGGGTACGACGCGGACGGCTCTGCCGCCAAGCCTTCTTCTTCGGTGGCATGTCGAGGAAGATGTTGATGACGCTGCTCGTGTGAACGCCGGATCAGATTCACACGGCCTCGACGCTTCTACCGGCGCGCCAAAGATGTCGGGAGGCTGATCGTACTAACGGACACCTATGGGGCGGCGGACCAGGCCCCTTGTGGTTCGGAGGGGCGCGGAGATCGCACGAAGAGCGGATCGAGGCAATGCACACGAGCAGTTTACCCAGCTTCGGAGCTCTCCGGAGAGATAAAACTCCTACTGCTGCTTGTTTGATCTATTGTGTTCTTACTAGGGAGCAATGCGAGCTACAAAACCTAGCGTGAGTGTGTCTAGTCTACGGCCAGTCGAATGAATCGAACCAGCCCAACCTGCGGAACCCGCGGAACCGAACCTCCTCTACGTTGCACTCGGGCCTCCTTTTATATGCTCAAGGGGTCTCCGACAGGTGGCAACATAGGCGGGGGTACAAATGTAAAAACAGGAGTTGGTACACCTACTTGAACAGTGTACAGTGCAAAATACCTAACTCGACGGCAAGGGGCAGAAGCAATAAATGCCCGTCGTTGTCGCCCCAAACAGTGTAACAGAGACCGTCAGTGCGCCTCCTCTCGCCACGATGGCGAGCTTTGTCAGCGCCGCTTATCGCTGCTCTCCGCTGGCTACAGCCGCCGACACGCAGCCCATGGAACGGTCCCATGGCGACACGCCGCTGGGTGAGCTGGAGCGGAGACGGAGAGAGAGTTGCATGCCGCAAGCGCCTTGCCGCGCCGAATCCTTGTCGTTCCCGGATACTTGTCGCGCTCCGAGCCTTCCCGGCAAGCTCCTCTTGCCGGGGCCTTGTCTTCTGCGTGCCTGGAGCGGCTTTCCCAACAAGCTCTTCTTGTCGGGACCTTGTCTTCTCAATCTAATACTTTGTTCTTGAATGGCTCCAAAGGAGCCACGGAGGATATTGGCGGTGACGAGGCAAACCTTGCCGCTGGTGAAGAATCTGTCACAAGACGAGTACGGGATACTAGGGTACCCCTACTCTAGTACACCGACACACGAGAAATACATAGGCTGAGCGTTTGATCCCTTTTTTGTGAACGCGCCACTACACCCGTACGATTGGCCGCGCCCGTGTGAACGGCCAAGTTATCGGCGCATCATCCCGAGTTATTGTATTTTTTTTCTCGGGTGGACTTCACACCAGTTATTAACTGCTTGATCGTGCCCGTGTACCTGATCTAGCATGACCTTCCCGCTAGCACGGTCCAAAATTAGTTGAAACTGGATACGAACGATCCATGGGCGGCAAAATCTCCCGCCTCCTTCTAAAATTTCCGCCACCTTAGTCTTTAGCATGCAAAATCCCCTTTGTCCTTGGTGCACGGAGACCAATGATTACAATACCGCCCTCATCTACATGATAGGTCGGGGCTGCTGGTAACTTCCGGTTCACCCCACTACACGCCACCCCATTTCCTCTCCCTCCTCCCGCAAAAACGACTAACTCCACAAAGACCAGAGCATCTTACATCACGCCGTCCGTGCATTTCATCGCTCTTTCTCCCTCCCTCTTGAAACCCTAGACTGCTCATCCACCGGCGTACCATAGCCCATTCATCGCCAAGCGCCCACCTCGCCGGATTCGCTTCAAGGGCCGCATCTACCACTCCCACCTCCCTAGAAACAAGTAGACTGCTCATCCACCACAGTACCATAGCCCATTCAAGGCCGGGCCTTGTCCAGGGCGCGGATCTGCTTGCCGGTATTCTCGTCAACCGCCATGCATCTGCAGCGGCTCATTCTGCATTCCCCACCAGAGACGCCATTCACACCCCCGGATCCGCCCCACCGACGGCCCCGTCGACGGCCTCTAATCCTCTTCGCCGACACCTTCCTCAACCCTACCGGAGGCACTTCGCCGACACCTTCCTCAACCCTACCAGAGCCGCTTCGCAGACACCAGCGTCAACCCTACCGGAGTAGCTTCGCCTATAACATTCTCAACCCTACCGGGGCCGCTTTGCCAACTCACAAGTCCACGGCCTCAGATCCGCTTCCTCGCACCCTCATCCAACCTACCGGAGCAGCTTCTGATGCCCCGTCCACGGCCGCAGATCCGAATCGTCGACACCACACTTAACCCAACCACCGGAGCAGCTTCTGACGCCCCATCCACGGCCGCAGATCCGCATCGTTGACACCATCCTTAACCCAACCACCGGTGCAGCTTCTGACGCCCCGTCCACGGCCGCAGATCTGCGTCATCGACACCATCCTTAACCCAACCACCGGAGCAGCTTCACCTACGCCCTCGTCCACGGCCACAGATCCGCTTCGCCCACACCGTAGTCCACCCTACTGGAGCCGCTCCACAAACACCCTACTCGACGGTTCTAGATCTCCTTACCGGACCCCGACAGCCAGCGCAGCGTCATCACCCTCGACGTTTCTAACATGATTCCCACCGTCTGGAGAGATGCCAAGCACCCGCCACGGCCTAGGTACTTGTCACCTTTAAACCCGTCCAGCATCACCTGCCCGATGTACTTCAAATATACTAACCGGTCGCTGTTACCTGTTATGCAGCTAGCAAAAACTACAAGGACGATGTTTCTTCTGGATCTAACAGCTTGGCCAACCAAGATCCTGGACTGAGGCATTGCTATGATCTTGTAAGCGCGTCTCTCTCTCTTGTATTGTTTTGTTCCTGCCAGCGTGCTTTGCTAGGATTTTCGACCAGTAATCCCTTTGTGCAGACAGTGATTTCTACTACTGGCTGCTAAATTAGATATGTAGATGTCATACCCTATACTACCTCGTACCTCCGTTCCTAAATATAAGTCTTTCTAGAGATTCCACTATAGGCTACATACAGAGCAAAATGAGTGAATCTACACTCAAAAATGCATCTATATACATCTGTATGTGGTCCATACTGGAATCTCTACAAAGACATATATTTAGGAACAGAGGTAGTACATTACACAAAATCGTAGGTGGCATGTAGGAATTCCAGTTCATTACATTAGGCTCCCTTAGAGTGCCTGCGATCCAAAGATCTGAGTCATGGCTAGTTTATGGTACGCACACAATCGTTAATTGGTGGTTTAAATATGCGCAAGGGATATGCGATGTAGTATCATGTAGAGATGTCTCAAATTAGCTGTGTCAACTTGCAGATAGGGTTACACAATGAAAAAGTATAAGATGTATGTGGCAATTTCATGGAACATCGCAAAAAAAGGAGAGGCAGCGGTGAGCCTATACAGTGTGCTATGGTACGTCACTCCTCCATTGCAGTCATCTTGACATGTTATTTGTATGCCAGTTCTATTAGCCAAGTTTCTTAGGGACATCCATTACGAGTTATCCTAAGAAAATAAGCACCTGTGAATATAAGCTCCATGTAATACGCCAACCAGTTCTTTTCATTGCGTTTTCAGCTTATCTTTGGTATGATCAGTGGAAAGTCTAGACTGCATTATATATATTTTTCATTTTGCTGCACATATGGAAATTAATTTGACTTGCAAACATCAGAAATTGAACCCAGTGCGGTAATTAATATGATAGGAAAACAGACCATCACTATTTGCTCAAAATGCAAATACAAAGATACCATCTACTTGGCACAATCTACTTTGGTCAATGTTTTCCATAGAGATCCCATTGCCTAATTTAAACAAAGAACGCACGACCCACATTTAAATGAAGAACAATTATTTGTTGAAATTCGACGGTCCAAGTGGCTGGTTATTATCACATAGCCGCACCACACGAAAAGCATCATATAGCAGCAGCAGCAGCTCATAGCAACTCATCATACAGCAGCAGCAGTCTGCAATTCATCATATACCAGCAGCAGCTCATAGCAATTCATCCTTCAACAACACCTCAAGGCCATGGCCTGGGAGTAGGGGAGGGGAAACAAGGTGCCTTCTGCCGCAGTGTGGCATCACCATGATTGTCTGGCCTCACCGGAGTAGTGCGTTGGATGAACCACAGTGGAGCAGCTGCTGGAGACCATGAGAATGAGGGGCGGCGCTAGAGGGAGGAGAAGCCAGGGAGGTTTGCCCCTACCCACCGGCCATGTAGCCTAGCTGGACATAGCATCGTCGAGGACCAGACCAGATGGGACCAGTGGCGACGGCTCGCTGGAGGAACCCTAGTCCGCAGGCGGTGATCGAGGTAGAGGGAAAGGGAGAGGAGATGCAAGCGGGCAGGGCAATGAATGCTTGCGTGTTTGTTTTCTTGGAGGGTCAGGTGTGACACAAAGGCGTCGCTAGCTTGCATTTTGAGTGTAATATAGGCAGACAACAGAGTCATTTCACTATTCCCCTTCCCTTCAATTTTTAGTGAGGTTCTACCCGAAACACCCCCCTCCAAAGCGAAATTAGTTAAGCCCAAGCCCATAACTCAAAAATGACTTCTTTACATCTTTTATGGCTTATTTTGACAATATACCCTGAAAAGGCGGAAGCTTAACTGGCCCTTAACCTGCAATTCAATTGTGCGTGCAATGACGAATCACTCCTACCTGATATCTGTACATTTAGGCATCATCATACATGGCATAACCTAATACATGTGCTTTCCATTGTAGAATCTGGAATATGCAATGTTTATGTTAGTTCATACGTTGCACATGATGTTTAAATGCCCCTTAAATCTGGTCAGTCAAGTGATGGGCTTTAAGCCTCCTTCTTTGCTTCTTTTCTTGATATGTAAGATTTGCTCACACATCTGTTCAATTGCTTGTTTGCATCAGACAGCCATACTAGGACTGTTTGCTTTGATTACTTGCTGTTCTTGACCTAACACTCTAACAGAGCTTGTCAACGATTTAAACACTAAGGGCTGCTGTAGTGGGGCCTTGTCTAACTCATAGGTGAATAAAGGTTTGGCTGTACACTACAGTAGGCTCTCCAAGAGTACCTGGAGATCCAGTTCGAAGGTATGCCTAGTTTTTACATAGTGCAGACATAGTAAATGCTCATTTCATTGTGTGCAAGTGCAAGAGATGCGGCATGTTTCATTATGTGGTGTTGTTTTGTTATAATCTCATCCTTTTGTGTTCACAGACTGGAAAGTATGCATATTTATCTTCCAAGGAGATGAGTAACTAGTTTGTGTCACCTTGCAGAGGGGGTGCAATGAAGATAAGATTGAGGATTTCCAAGTACAAGATGTTAGGAAGGAGCCTTGCAAGAGAAGTAGGAGCTGTTGAGCCTCTTCAACCTGTTAAGGTAAGTCACTGTATGCAACTCAACAGTTCAATTCCTTGTTTGTTTCAGGCATAGTTAATTTTCTCTTTTCAATTGCTTTTTTGTCCTCACTTAATGAGATGCCCAAATAATTATGTCTGATGTTCGGTACTTGTATCACTATTAGTTGACATAATTAAAGGCCTTACCATTTTATTACTCTGCCGAAGTGTGCCTGAAGCTTTGAAGTCTATTAACCAACTATTATTGCATGAGGCTCACAATCTAGTTTATACTATGCTAATGATTGCATAGTTTTGCCTGCTGTAGTATGTTTGTATGAAACCCTCTGCTGTTCATTATGCTCCATAAGACTTTAATTGAGGTACAGAATGGCCAACTGCTTGAGTACTTATACATAGCGTGCTTGTCTAAATTTGTAACTTGTCATGTGTTTTCGATTGGGCCCCAACATCGTACTCCTCTGGTGAGCTAAGAGGGATTTCTTTATGCAGGCTGCACAGACTATCTTTTTTATAATTTTTAAAATATCACCTGCTTATGCTTCATGACGTGTAACATTTTTTTGTGTGAAAGTGACGTGTAACATTATTTTGTGTGAAAGTGACGTGTAACATTATTATTAGTCCTGTTTTGCCATGTAGTACAAAATAGTGTCTTGTTCGCTTCACTGTTGTAACTATATTTTTTCCCTAGTCATGTGTACTTACAGAAACATTTCGGGATGAAGTGACATCAACACAAAAATCTGCGAGCAGTGCGGCATGGCTGTTACCGAATCATTATGGATTGGAATTGGAATGTGCTGATGTTCTTGAGCATCAACTAGAGGTGGCAAGACAATGTGTACATGATTGTCAACGTATAATCAACAAGTTGAGACTGGACATGCAGGTATTAGATGCAGGAGTCAAAAAAATGAAACAAGACACCGAGGTAACCATGAAGGAATTGGAGATTTTGCAGACTGAAATTTGTGCTATCTGAATCCGGCCAATCCTATTTTCTGAAGAGATTATAGTTCAAATGGAGTTAAGTTGATGCGCGTCCATGATGTATGAGCCGTATTTGCCCAGTGTATGTAATTTGCTGTTTGTGTATGCTTTATTATCACCTGTGCCGTACCATAATGCCCAGGTGGGTACAATCGGCTGTAATTTCTTTATTTTATAGTGTAGGATTATTCTACCTTTCTATGCCTTGATCTCTTTGTTGTATAGTGTATGCTTTTTAGAGGTGATAGTATTGAGTAGGATAATTCTTTGAATATGCTATATCGTTCAAACGGGGGCCAACTCGCCCGACCATGGGCCTTCTACGTCTCGTAGGATCCATGGGCCTTCTACGTCTCGCAGGATTCATGGGCCTTCTACGTCTCGCAGTGTCCATGGGCCTTCTACGTCTCGCAGGATCCATGGGCCTTCTACGTCACATAGGATCCATGGGCCGCCGACTCATTTATGGGTCTTTTACTGGCCTTTAATGGGCCGTAGACGGGCCTGTAATGGAAATCGTATGTTTTATTGGCTGACCATAACGGGCTGTTAATAGGCCGTATTTGGTGATGCTATGAAAATGGCCCAACAAACTAACGGTCCACAAACGGGCCGATTGAAACGACGGGCTGAATTTCGCCCACAAGCAGAAAATGACAGTAACGGGCCATAAGTAACCGAATGCTACAAATAAGCCCAAGAATAAATGGGCTCTGAGAAGGCCGAAAGATAACATGGGTTGTAAATGGCCCAACTGAATAACGGGCCCTTAATGGTTATAAAGCGATACACTGTTCATTACGGGCTAGTTTCACCATGGGCCGTTAATGGGTCTAAAGTAATACACTGTTCATCGCGGACCAGTTTCACCACGGGCCGTTAATAGGCCAAGAGTTACATAGGGCCTCATATGGGCTGAAAGACGTCGTGGGCCATACATGGGCCAGAAGCGAAATCGGGCTGGAATCATATTGGATGGCCGGATGACGCCATCGGGCCTAATTCGGATAGGGCGAACGGGCCTTTGGTTAGTGGGCTGTAAATGGGCTATATGCGAACAGGCCGTTAACGAACTTTCCATGGGCGGCCCGTCACCTTTGACCAAGTCAAACGGGCGATCTTTTCACAGGAATGGGCCTCTGTTGGGCGTGCCGCGTGTCGATGTATCATAGGTGCCTTACATCCAATGAGTGGATGACATCTGTCCCAACAATGAGCCGACACGTGTTTCCTCCACCAATGATGATTTTACACGTGGAAAATCCCCATTGGTCGGGGCTGTTAACGGGTTATCGGATCCAAAACCCGACCCGATAGCTTAACGGCGTTCCGTTACGGTGGACGCCACGTGTTGGTCACCCTTGACGAAAGCACTTCTGTGACGTGCGATTTATCGTCATGGAAGTGGACACTTCCGTGATGATAATTTTGGTAATGTCATCGAACACTTCTACGACATCACAGGTATGACTATCTCGATTCTGTCATAAATTTGTCATGGATGTACATGCATGACAAAAAACGCGACCTACTGTGACAAACACGTATCATCACGGAAGTGTATTTTTTTGTAGTGCATTGGCTAGCAGTCGCCCCATGTCTCGGGATGCGGTTTTACTGGCACGTCTTGTCAAGGCAGAGATCGTGTTCCCTTATTCACGGGATTTTTATTAATGCAGGCGTGGGTAACCCAACCGTCCCCAAGGTACAACTCTTTGGGTACAGGTAAGTTTTGAGACCTAGGTGAAGACGCTCAGTATTTGTCGGATTTCGGGTTCCGGCAGACCCTTAAGGTTCGAACTCTGGGGTGCGCGCGGAGATCCAACCCTCCACACCTCACTGAATCAAAGGGACCTAAATTACTAGAAAGAACAGCACAAGAGACACGAGATTTATACTAGTTCGGGCCACCATTGTGGTGTAATACCCTACTCTAGTTTGTGGTGTGGTGGATTGCCTCTTGGGCTGATGAGGAACAGTACAAGGGAGAACAGCCTCGCGAGGGTCTGTTCTTGGTGGGTGCGATGAACTGCTAGGTGGTGATCCATTGCTCTAGCTATTGGTTCCTTGGTGAGGATTCCGACCTCACACCGGGGGGCCGATCAAAGATCTCCCTCTCTGAGTGTGGCTACCCCCATTTGTAGGCGAAGGCCCTGGGCCTCTTCCCAAATATTGAGCGGGAAGGGCGCCAACAATTGGCCATTTTGAAGGGGAACAGCGGGTACACTTATCCTGACTAAAGTTGGTCCTCGCCGCCAAAGGCTCACAGTGATGACGCCGCTTGGGCTCCACGATGACTCCCTTCCAGCTGTTGGGGCTGGTCTTCGTCTTGTTGCACCGAAACGGATGCCTTTTCTTGATGCTCTCGCCTGCGCTTGCTCCCTTTGCACCAAAGAGGAAAGGAGGACGCTCTTGGTCGTCATGGCTTGCGTCACGGGCACCTCGCGAGGTACCCTGCCTTGAACTCTCCACCTCCTCATGAGCCAGCCTGACGAGGCCGTGCCTGAGGAAGCTCCTGGTCATCCGCCCCGCGAGGCTTGGCCCCTCGCGAGGGTCTTGAGCTTGCGTTGATGAAGATGGGCCGTCCTGGGCCTCCCTTGAGCCACGCCGCAGGCCGCAGGCAGGCAAGTCTGGGGACCCCCGTTCCCAGAACACCGACAGTAGCCCCCGGGCCCACGGCGCGCCCGAACTTGGCCGTGCAGAGAGGCGAAAGGGCAAGTGCGAAGCGTCATGGTCATGTGACCCTGCGGCCTTGGGCGACGCGTGGCGGTTGATTGGGCGTGGTGCACCTTTGTTCCCCACGCCTCCTTATTTACCGTGCCTTGCTAGGCGGACACGCTGCTGCACACATCTGTTCCCCTCTCTGCTGCTTGTGCTCTCCAGTCCTTCCCCCTCTCGAACTCCAGCTTCCAATTCCAATCCAATCTCGAATCTACCCCTCCCCCTTTCAATCTCCATGGCTCCGACGAAGAAGGGGAAAGGGAAGAAACCTGTGCCTCCACCTCGCTCGCCGCCGCCGGCGGCCTCCGCTGTCGACCCGTCGATCATACTCAATTTAGAGGGCTTGGGCAATGCTAGTTCGACTCTGGCTACCTCCTTCAACGAATGCGGGAGGACGACGGCTTGGCTCGCGTCCCACTTCTCCATCGACAGGATAGTCACCGAGGTCCGGTATTTTGCTGACGCCCTGTGGGCGGGGCTGGTTCCCCCCTTCTCTGATTTCTTCAATGCCATGCTTTCCCACTATCAGATCCACATGATGCATCTGGGTCCTGAGTCCATCACTATCCTCTCGGTCTTCGCCTTCGTTTGCGAGGCAATGATGGGCATCCTTCCCTCGGTTGCCTTGCTGCGCCACTTCTTCTCTCTGCGCCTTGTCGACCCCACTCAATGCTCGGCGTGCGTGAGCTTCATCGCCGCGCCCGAGACATCGGCCTCAGGGATTGACTTCAGCCTGCCTCCGTCCGCGGATGAGTTCCGTGAGAGGTGGCTGTACGTGGATGTGGGGGTGCCCCGCCCCTTGCTATCGGAGCCAACCTCGCCTGCTGTCCCCAATTCAGGTTGGGGCCAGGAGACGCTTTCAAGCCCTCGGCTCATCTTTGTCTGGCGCCGCTTCGAGGTCCCGAGAATACTTGGCGTGACAGCGCCCAGGGTGGTGAAGGAGTTCCTGATGTGCCGCGTTACTCCTCTCCAACGCCATTCCCACCGGATGTGGGCCTTCAATGGCCTGGTGATCAGATGAGGCTCAGTGAAGAAGATCTGACGCTGGCGGCGAGGAAAGTGCTCTGGTCTGTTGGCGACCCCAACCCCGGTGGCATCTGGCATGGAGGGGCCTTGTTGTACCTCTCCCAGAACAGGGGTGATTTTGTGAACCAGATGCCTATCTTTGATGAATGGGGGCCGCGCCCCGCTGGTCTCCAGGGGCCTCGCGAGAATCAAGTGATGGTGACAGCCCTTCCAGTCGGCCAAGGAGGCTCCTCCTCAAGTGGCGGAGCAGGGAGGCATGAGCTGCCAGAGGCCGAAGGGACCCCCGCCGGGGTGACAGCACCGGGCGATGCTCGTGAGGGGGCAGCTCCTGAGGCTCATGCCGCCGCGACGGAGGGCGGCAGGCAGCCGCCCGCAGCTCCCGCGGATGGATCCCCCGAGGCCCCTGCTGCTTCTCTTGGTGAGGCGACTAGCAGCGTGCGTCAGGCAGACGCCCCTGACACAAATCGCCTTGATGCTTCTCCCTCGCCGCAGGCTGATCCCTGCGCTCAAATCTTGGGTCGTTTCCGCATGAACTTCGAGACCCTCCGGAAGAGAAGGGAGGCCCTGGGCGACGATTACCCTTGTCGCATGCTGAAGCGCAGGAAGTACTTTGCCACTGATGAGTAAGCCTTCTCCTTCTCCAGCTCCTGATTCTTCTGCTGCTTGTACTGATCCTCACCCTGCAGGCCCCTTCCTGCCGAGCTCACGGAGACGGGTGAGGAGCCGTCCCCCCCGGATTCGCCCCCTCCCCGTCCTTGAGCGACCCAAGCAGTGGAGCCCTTATGGTGAGGGCGATTGGGGAGGTGAACCGTCCCGCGGCGCGTCGTGGCCCTGCGCGCCTCGCGATCCTTCCTCGCGAGCCTTCCCGTGGCATAGCTAGCCTGCCGTGGGATTCTCGCCTGGTCGTGGACGGCGATTGGCTGAGGCGCTTCCTGCGCTCTTCGTCTGGGGATGGGCTGGCTCCATGCCGGGCTTCTGGCGCGGCGCGCCCGGCCATCGCGAGGGTGCCAGCCCCCAGCCCCCTGCCCGGAGGGGGAGTGTTGATTCGTGGCTCCCGGCGCCCGTCTGGGGCGGTTGATGGTGTGGAGGACGTGCACGAGCGCGCCTGGGAGCGCCGCACCCTTCGCCAAGGATTTCTTCGAAGGGCGGCTGACGCGGTGAGCCTGCTTGGTGAAGAGCTCGCTGATGAAGACGCGCGCCTTGAGGCCGAGGGCCTACGCCTAGCTGCAGAGAGGCGCGAGCTGGAGGGCGCCGCCGCCCTTGCGCGCCACCGGCGCGATCTTGATGATGAGGAGGCCAAGGCGTCGCTGGCAGCATCTCGGGAGGCCTGTTCTCGGGCCGTCGAGGAGGCCCGGGAAGCTAACAGGCGATGAGAGGCAGCGGAGGAGCGGGCACGGGAACTCCTGGCCCGGTGACACTCGGTGGAGGAGCGAGTGGAGCTGCGCGAGGCAGCCCTCGCGTCGATGAAGGTGGCCTCCGGCGACCCGGCGGAGCTCCAGAAGCGTGAGGAGGCGTTGACGCTTGAAGCCGCCGAACACGTGCGCCTTGTACGCAGCGCTTGGAGACGAGGGAGCGCTTGGCGGCAG
Organism: Aegilops bicornis; assembly: GCA_021605145.1. NCBI lineage: Eukaryota > Viridiplantae > Streptophyta > Magnoliopsida > Poales > Poaceae > Aegilops > Aegilops bicornis. The sequence goes on from CM038670.1 coordinate 348,524,293, forward strand.
GCGAGGATGAGGTCGTTGCAGGAAGCCCGCGTCTGGAGGAGGTCGGACGCCGAGTGGCGGCGGCGCGCTCGAACCTCGAGCGCGAGTTTGAAGAGCGGCTGGGGTTGATCAAGGCCGAGGTTGAGGGTAGGACTGCTGCCTTGAGGGCCAAGCTGGAGGAGGTGACGCGGCGGGCCGATGCTCTTCGGGCCGCCCTCGAGGTGGCGCAGAGGGAGTCCACCACCTCTCAGGCCGAGGCGCTCCTTCTTCGCTAGCGGGTGGAGGAGGCCGAGGCCGTCGCGCGCTAGAATGCGGACGAGATGCGTCGTGGCGAATCTGGAGCATGAGCACGGCCCCATGCTCGCCACGCTCGAGAAAGAGCCGCCGCAGCCTTTGGGTAATATCTGCGAGGCGGCGGTTGGCGAGCCGCACGCGATTAACTACGCCGCCAACCTTGATTCTTCACCGACGTGGTGGCGCGGGCCGGAGGCGCGGTCGGTCAGGCCAATAGGTTGGTGGAGGAGAGGAGCCGCGCAGCTTAGGCGCGCCTTTTATCGTGTCTTCAGCCATCTCCGGGACATGGACCCCCGCCGACTTTGACGCAGCCATCGCCCGATTCCCCGAGCCGTCCGGGCGACCTGGCGACCGGGTGGAAGACAACATGGATGCTCTTGTCCGGGCCTTCGCTTCGGACAACGACGGCGTGATCGTGGCCGCCGATGAGGGCGGCGTGGTGAACGGCCCTGACGCCGCCGATGACCCCGCAGACAGTGACGGCGAGGCCAGCGACGCCAGCAACGGCTCGGGAGGTGCTCCTGAGGACGCATTGGGGGATTTATCCGACTGATTATGTATTGTCCTTGTTCCATTACCCTGCATGAATAGAACTCAGGTTTTGGCCTGATGGCTGTGAGAGCATTTTGGGAGGGGGAGCCCCTCATGTAAACCTTGTGTTCACCGGATTAGCAGGTGTTACATCGCCCATACGCCCGCGCCAAGTGGTTGGCTAAGCGACGTGCTGGTTGGCTGGTTTACCTTTGTTTCGTACGAGCCCCGAGATGGCCTGTGGGAGGCTGAGGCGATCTGAGTGTCTCCTGATCGAATCCGTAGGATCTGCAGTAAAAACCCTCCGGAGAGGATGCGGCGGCGATAGGCTGGGCTGCGCGCAAGCTAGGCCTGGCCCGGCTCGCGAGGGGCTCGCGAGGGGAGGCAGCTGAGGCGGAGTTGTAACCGAAACGCGAGAGATTTGCTCGAACGAGACTAAGCACCCCTTCCCCGAACACACGCAAATCTCAACTTCGAATCCAACTTAAATCCAGCGAGGGAAAACGACAATCAAATGGAAAGGCGAAGAAAGCAAAAGAAAAGCCGCGTCTGGCACCTAGTCTAGTCTTGGACGTCTTCTCACCGGTAGCTGAGCTAAGTGCGCCACTTTGGGCACTGGGAGGGAGCCCAGGGGCTCGAGGCCGGCACCCCTGAGACTCCGGGGCGTGTACAACCCCACTAATTATTACGTGAGAGTGTCACGGGGTGGCGAGCTTCACAGGCACTGGGCCTTCTTCACAGGTACCGGCCTTGCTTCATATCGCTAGAAGAGGGCCCCGCCTTGCACCACACTCTAGTGCCACCAACGACGACCGGAAACCAGGACACCGCCAGTGGGGTAGAGCGGTCGTCAGCGGTTCCCTCGACGACCACGGGTCCTCCGCCAGGGGCAGGCCCTGAGGCGCCTCCCCAGCAGAGGGCCTACCTCTTGGGAACGCCTTGCTCCGAACGCCGCGGTGGTGATGTCGGATCTCTGCCCCTCTCCGGCAGCCCCCTGCGCCCCTCCCGAGGGTAGGAGGCTGAGCGGGCAGCCGCTCGTCATGGCGACCTGTACCTCCTGCGACCTATTGTTAGCATATGTTTGCTCTTGAGGAAGTAGGGGTACCCGATAATCGTCTCCCCCGGCGTGACCAGTGAGACCGTCTCGAGGCTCCTGGAAGAGAGCAGCTTCTGGCGCCTCATCCCCCCAGCTTGGGCTGAGGAGCGAGTCTTGTTCTCCCTCATGCGGGTGCCCTTTATCCATCATGTGGGGCACGTATTCTTCCGGCGCCGTCTTCCCGAAGGCCACGCCGTAGTGCTGAGCGTGCCTTGCTGCTCTGCTTGACGCGCCCGCCGTTGGGTGGTGGCGCGGCGGTCCACTGTACGTGAGTTACGCCGAGTCCTTCTTCCGCATGGGCCGGGCGGGGAAACCCGCCGCCCGGCTACGACAGCCTTTCGCCGCGGTGTTGGAGTAGCTGGAGCTGGCGCGTGGAGCCCCTGCGCGGACCGCCCTCGGCCTGAGATGGAAGCTGGGTGCGAAGGGTGAGCCCCGAGGCGGCGAAGCCAGGAGCTCCGCCACTCGCTCCAAAGAAAGACGTCGCGGCCGCTCTCCAAGCTGCCGCTGCAGCAGCTCTGGGGCCATTGTGAGCGCGGCCCTCGAGTTCACCTGCTCCCGGCGGGTGTACGGTGATGTGGTCGCGGCGTGATTGGAGGCCCTTGCTGCCGACCGCGCCTGCCGCGGCGTGAGAGCAGTGGAAGCCTGTCGCTGCCGCCCGCAGCCCAGGCGCCCTGCAGACCATGAGCTGCACAGGGCACGGGTCGCCCGAGGCGAAGCGGCTCTGTGGGCGGGCCACGCCGCCCAAGGATATGGGTTGCCAGCTTGGTCGCGGACATGGTGATGACGATGCGACGGGACACGAGGTGGCGGAAAGCGGATTCGCGCACCCCTACTGGCGCGCCAAATGTCGGATTTTGGGTTACGCGGACCCTTAAGGTTCGAACTACAGGGGTGCGACGGAGATCAACCCTCCACCGTCTCGTACCTCGCCGAATCGCAGGGACCTAAATTACTAGAAAGAACAGCACAAGAGACACGAGATTTATACTAGTTCAGGCCACCGTTGTGGTGTAATACCCTACTCTAGTTTGTGGTGTGGTGGATTGCCTCTTGGGCTGATGAGGAACAGTACAGGGGAGAACAGCCTCGCGAGGGTCTGTTCTTGGTGGGTGCGATGAACTGCTAGGTGGTGATCCATTGCTTTAGCTACTGGTTCCTTGGTGAGGATTCCGACCTCACACCGGGGGGCCGATCGAAGATCTCCCTGTCTGAGTGTGGCTACCCCCATTTATAGGCGAAGGCCCTGGGCCTCTTCCCAAATATTGAGCGGGAAGGGCGCCAACAATTGGCCATTTTGAAGGGGAACAGCGGGTACACTTATCCTGACTAAAGTTGGTCCTTGCACGCCAAAGGCTCTGGTGATGACGCCTGCTTGGGCTCCATGATGACTCCCTTCCAGTTGTTGGGGCTGGTCTTGGTCTTGTTGCACCAAAACGGATGCCTTTGCTTGATGCTCTCGCCTGCGCTTGCTCCCTTTGCACCAAAGAGGAAAGGAGGACGCTGCGAGGGCTAGCGCCCGACTGGCGCCCTTGGTCGTCATGGCTTGCGTCACGGGCACCTCGCGAGGTACCCTGCCTTGAACTCGCCGCCTCCTCATGAGCCAGCCTGACAAGGCCGTGCCTGAGGAAGCTCCTGGTCGTCCGCCCCGCGAGGCTTGGCCCCTCGCGAGGGTCTTGAGCTTGCGTTGATGAAGATGGGCCATCCTGGGCCTCCCTTGAGCCACGCCGTAGGCCGCAGGCAGGCAAGTCTGGGGACCCCCATTCCCAGAACGCCGACAGTATTTGGGGTCTTTATATAGGGACCCAGACTCGTCTTCTTCCTTTGTGCTCGCTCCTTCCCCAACCCAGCCACCCCAAGTTCCAACCCTCGGGTTCCAATCGCCACCAGCCCTAATCATGTCCGGATCCAGCCGTCAAGGCTAGTGGGTGGCTTCTTCTGTCACGGAGGAGGATATTGCGAAGCTCCGCGCAGCGAGGTATCTGACCCCGGAAATCCTCCATCGGCTTCCTGCACAGGGGCAGGTTATTCCTACCCCCAAATCCGTCGAGAGGGTAGTATTTGTGTCCCACTTCCTCCATGGGTTATGGTTAGCAGTTAACCCCTTCGTCCGGGGGCTCATGTTCTACTGTGGGCTAGATTTTCACGATCTGGCCCCGGACTCTATTCTCCTCATCTCGACATTTATCGTCACATGTGAGGCCTTCCTCCGGACTCCTCCACACTTTGGTTTGTGCCTCAAGACCATTGACGTGAGGCCACAGGTGACAGAGGAGGAGCAGGCAGAGTGCAGCAGCGTCATAATAGGCAAGCTTGCCGGCGCGATTTGGTTTGAAGGATCCTTCGCCGAGTCTTCCGGCATGTGGTAGCAGGGGTGGTTTTATATCAAAGAGCCACGTGGCTCCAAGTGGGCGGCTACGCCTCCGTTCTGACCCGGTCCTCCAATTCAACTATCTTCATGGATCAATAAGGGATTGGATTGGGGATCCGTCAATGAAGTGCAGACTCTGCAAAGTCGCATCCGGAGCCTTTTCGAGAAGGGCATCGATCTTGTGAACGTTGTTAAAGTAATGTCAGTCCGCCGGACCCCGCCATGTCAGCGGCGGCCTCTGCGTATGTGGGAGTTTAATCTAGAAGGGCGGCAGACTCTTCAGCACTTCTTTGGCACTACGCACGAAGAAATGTGGAAATTATATTTCGAGGAGCGAGAGCAATGGCCGGACACCACCGAAGACGTTGGCCTTGACTGCAATCATCCAGACACTTTGGTATGTATTCAATCTCCGAACACCTTCTATTCAAGCATCTCTTGACAAGATACTGGACAATCCGTCCCTATACAGGACTGGATAAAGAAAGCGGTGTTAATCTGGTGTCCCGTGCCCCTTCCCGAAGACTCTGCGACTGCCCTGCTGACGAGGATGATGATTCCGACACCGTACCAGGTGTCTGCAGAGAGGGGTGAGAGCAGGGAGACCAGAGGTGATGCCCGCCCTGAGGGTGATTTAGACGTTGTGTTCGGGGAAACCGAAACCCTTTTCCTGAGGGAAAAGGTGCAGAGGAAGCTCTTCATGGCAAGAAGAGGGCCGCTTCTGAAGTTCAGGAGGGGAAACCTTCCAAGAAAGGGAAAATGCCATCGTCGGGCAGCTTGAGCCGGGCAGGTGATGTTGATATAGAGCTTTACGACGAGGACAAACCTCTGGCCAGACCGTAAGTGCAGTAGGGTACTTTAATCATACCTCATTCCTTTCTTATTACTGAAGTAATCCTCTGACATATGTACGTCCTCACAGGTTAACGCCTGGTGTTTCTCAACCGTCTTCCTCCTCGGGAGACCTTCTTCCAGAGATGATGGAGAGTGATACGTCTTCTCCAGCCTCCTCGCCCAACAGAGCAGATGATTTCGAGGTATCATCCCGGGGGGCTCCTCCCGATCGACAAGTTGTGCAGGAAATGAAGAAGGCGTTACCCAAAGGTGGTGCCTCTGTCACTCAGGGTTTGGGAATCAAGCATGACGGCCATCCGGTTTACAACCGGAGATGATTCTGGAGGCAGGTGGGCGGGTTCCCTCAAAGGAATGTTGTACTCTGGCGGCGGTTTCCGGATACCCAGGAGCGCCGCAAACGCTGATGGACATGCTGCAAGAAGCGTCCGTTTCGGAGGTGCACCGTGCCTTGATGGTTACGTTGGTCGAAAATGTTTTATCCGCGAACAGCGGGTTGAACAAGGCCTTCACGAGCCTTCTGAGGGGTTTTGAGGTTTGTGATGTAATTTTGCCAATGGAATTTTATTGACAGAATGCACCTGTTGTATATGCAGTAGCCCCTGAGACTCGGATTGCCTTCTGAAGGAGGCGATCGGAGGATCGAAAAGATATGCTCAGGTACTAACCTTGATTTGACATGGAATACAGGCTGCCTCCCCTCCCGCGGCTACCCGAAATACGGAAGTGGCCGAACTACAGCGAAAGCTAGATATTGCGGAGGATGACATTGCATTGATCAATAGGCATCTTGACGACTCGCAAGGCATATATTTCGAGCATTCCTTACACAAATGTGCTTGTATTTTAAGCCTAACTCTAAAAAGAGTGTTATATGACATGGCATGAATGCAGATGGTGCTGCCACCGTGGAGGCCCTTCAGGCGGAGCTAGCCTGGGCCAAGAAGCAGGCCTAGTTTAGTAATGCGGTTGCCGAAAAGGCATCGGCTGAGTTGAAACCGAACAAGCTGTGCGGCGCCAAGACCAGGAGAAGATGTCCACCATGGCGCACAAATTAGAGAATGCGGCTAGCCGCTGTAAACTTCTTGAGAAAGAAAATGAAGCCAAAACGGTTGAACTTGACAAGGCCTTCTGACGGTGAGAGAAGCGAGTGCGAATCCAGAGCGGCCCGTGAGGAGATTCGGCAAGCTGTGGATATTGCGGCTGGCAAGCCCTTTTTGTTGCAGACTAAGTTCGGCGATCCGAACTATGCTCAGCTTAACCACGTATGGAGTTCTCCGGACAAATTTTTAGACTTGCCGAAGAGTTCTTCCGATGCGGCGCGGATTTACCATGCACAAGAGGGGTATGCAACGGAGAAGCTTTTATGGTCACAATTCGGCGCGTCGAAGCACCCTCTGTTGGTGAATGAACAGATGTCCCAGTGGGCCGAGCTGCATAGGATATCCGGCGCTGCCATGAAGAACGTCATAGTACGGTTGTGGCCGACTGACCCTGTTCTGAGTAGTTATTTCGGCCTGGTGCAGCGGCTTGTTGGCGCGGTGCCATATCGACGCTATGAAGCGATCGGCGTGTATTGAGGGTGCACGGATGGCCTTTGCCCGAGTCAATATTTTCTGGGGAAAGATGAAGGCCATCGATGTTGCGGCGAGGAGTCCACCCAAGGGCAAGGACCGTTGTGAGCCGGAGCACTATTTTGAAGACTTCCTAGAAGCCGCCCGCTTGATAGAGGGTCAGTGCTCGAAAGACATAGTGTTTGAGTGATGTGTATAAGGGTTGTAACAGACAACTTTATAGTTAATCTATTTTTATATTTTGCTCAAGGGCTTGAATTCCTCCTGTGCGGCCGTTTTAGTATAATCTGAAAGTTTTCTGTCGTAAATTCACCCCTCGTAGAAAGTACGGGGGTGTTCGGAAAAGCATTTAATCACTCTTTACCCAACGTCTTGGTCCATAAAGGAGGTGATAATGCGGCGAACTAGGCAATCGGACTATAGGGCGTTAAACTTTCACTTAGCCATAGGAGTTTTATCGTGAGGCTATGACATAGCCCCTGGTATGTATACGGCGTATTGTAATATGGTGCCTTACATATTTTGATCTAAAAAAGATCCTTTGTGTGACACGGTGAATCGCTAAAGATTCAAATAATTCGTCAAGTGGTTGACTAGCTCTCGCCACATCATGATAGTCAGTTTTTGGCTTTCTCTACTGAGGTGCTCATCCGGTCTAGGCCAGGGCACAATCGCAGTAGTTCTCCCTTTACTACCCTAGCAGATTGAGCGGAACATAGGGTACCAAGCACAGGAGCCGGGCAACCCAACTATTGGCCAAAGACAATGATTCGGAGCTGATGCATATAAGGCCAAACTTGCGACGCCGAAGTACGCTATAGAGTTGTTCGGACTTCTACTAGTGACTCATTTGTTCCCATACTGGGCCCCTGGCAAGTTATGCCGAGGTGCGTCTTGTAAGGTAGCTGTTACGGCCGGACTCATTGTAGAAAGAGCATGGAAGATTAGTTCAGATGAAGTTTACTAGGAGCGGAGCAATATTCCAATGATAAATATATATAAAGAGTAAAAAAACCACAACCCGGCTATTTGACATGCTCGGGGTCGGGAATGGAGGAAGAAGGCATAGTACAGGCTCAAAATAAAGAGTGCGGTCTACAAAAACTTATTTTGGACCTCCTGCCGCACGTCTGCGCCGCCCGTCCTCGGGGAAGGGGAATCCTTAACGGAAGTAGCCCCTTAGGTGAGTGTACGGATCCGAACTCCGATAGAGTCCGATGTAGATGTTGTCCTGATGGTCACCTATTTTTAGGAGATAATAAAGAAAAATAAGGAAAAACAGATAAAAACGTTATGGGAATGCTTGCAGGGTTGTCCATATTGTGCTTCCGCCGATGCCCATGGTATCTTGAGTGCGTAGTGATGTACGCGTGGTATAAATCTTGCCAGTATAGTAGGTGGGTGGCGGAAGCCGAACTACTATTTCTGTTCCGGGAGTGGTCGAACTTCAGAGGGAAACTGTTTCTGGCCCCTGGTGTTCGGCTGGCGAGCCGCTCCGTCGTCTTTATCGCCTGGTGGCCTCCTCCCCTTGTGCTTGGCGTTAAGCTTGCCTGCCTGCTTGAAGACCCAACAGTTTCTGTTGGTATGATTAGCTAGCTTATCAGGGTGACCATGAATCTGACAAGGTCGGTCCAATATCCTCTCAAGGGTGGATGCTCCATCCTGGTTTGCCTTTAATGGCTTCTTCCGTTGACCTGGCTTCAGATTGTGAAATCCGGCGTTGACCGTTGTGTCGCATATTCTTTCATTATTGTTGCGACTGTTTTTTTCGGTTCGTCGTGGCTTGCCGTTGCCATCTTGGATTTCGGAAGTGCCCGGGTCGCTGGCGTTGTTGCTTTTACGAGTGAGCCAGTTATCTTCTCCCGCACAAAAGCGAGTCATTAGAGTGGTAAGGGCTGCCATGGATTTAGGTCCTTCCATGCTGAGGTGACGCGCTAGCCATTCATCCAGGACGCTCTATTTGAAGGCCGCAAGGGCTTCCGTGTCTGGACAGTCGACAATTTGGTTCTTTTTTTTACTAAAAACCTAGTCCAGAGCTCCCTGGCTGACTCGTCGGGCTGCTGGACAATATGACTCAAGTCATCGGCATCTGGTGGTCGGCCATATGTTCCTTGGAAGTTGTCTCGAAAGGCGTCTTCCAAATCTTCCCAGTTGCGGATAGAATTTTCTGGCAAACTGTTTAGCCAGTACCGAGCTGGCCCTTTGAGCTTGAGGGGTAGGTATTTAATGGCATGAAGGTCGTCTCCATGAGCCATGTGAATATGGAGGAGGTAATCCTCAAGCCATACCGCGGATCTGTTGTTCCATCGTATGATTCGATGTTAATGGGTTTAAACCTGTCTGGGAATTCATGCTCCATTACCTCATCAGTGAAGCAGAGAGGGTGTGCAGATCCTCTATGGCGGGCCACATTGTGAAGCACCTCCGGCGGGCTCCGCTTACGATTTTCGGACTGGGCATGGTCAATTTGTTGTGTCCGTATAGGTCTTGTTGGATGTCGCGAGTGTTCCCCTGAGCTGTTTTGTTCTTGCGTTGACGGCCGGATGGGGTGGTGTGGTGCTCTGCTTGGGTTGTCATTTTATCCGGGCCGAACTGTGGTCGGTCTACCGTAATATTCGATGGTGGTGCGGGCTCCAATGCCTTTCCATCATATTGAGGGAGCCACCTACACTTGGGGTGGCTTTTGTCTGGGCATCTAAGGCTGTATTTTTCGACGGCCAGGACCTCGGTCCATCTATCATTGAGCAAATCTTGGCTCGCTTGAAGCTGCAGCTGCTTCTTCCTTAGGCTCCTTGCAGTCGCTATGAGCCGGTGTTTAAAGCGCTCCTGCTCGCGAGGTTCCTCACGCACGATAAAATCCTCGTTGCCGAGTGATACGTCCATTTTGCATCATGCTTTTATATCGATATTTATTGCATTATGGGCTGTTATTACACGTTATGTCACAATACTTATGTCTATTCTCTCTTATTTTACAAGGTTTACATAAGGAGGGAGAATGCGGCATTTGGAATGCAGGGGAAATTTGGAAAAGGAGCAAATATTAGAGACCTATTACGCACAACTCCAAAAGTCCTGAAACTCCACGAAAGTTATTTTTGGAAATAATAAAAATACTGAGCGGAAGAAATACGTCGGGGTCACCACACATCCCACGAGGGTGGGGCGCGCCCTACCCCCTGGGTGTGCCCCCTGCCTCGTGGGCCCCCTGTTGGCTCTCCGGTGGCCATCTTCTGCTATATGAAGTCTTTCGTCCAGGGAAAAATCATAAGCAACCTTTCGGGACGAGACTCCGTAGCCACGAGGAGGAACCTTGGCGGAACCAATCTAGGGCTCCGGCAGAGCTATTCTGCCGGGGACACTTCCCTCTTGGAGGGGGAAATCATCGCCATCGTCATCACCTACGCTCCTCTCATCGGGAGAGGGCAATCTCCATCAACATCTTCACCAGCACCATCTCCTCTCAAACCCTAGTTCATCTCTTGTATCCAATTATTGTCTCCAAGTCTGAGATTGGTACTTGTAGGTTGCTAGTAGTGTTGATTACTCCTTGTAGTTGATGCTAGTTGGTTTACTTGGTGGAAGATCATATGTTCAGATCCTTTATGCATATTATTACCCCTCTGATTATGAACATGAATATGCTTTGTGAGTAGTTACATTTGTTCCTGAGGACATGGGAGAAGTCTTGCTATTAGTAGTCATGTGGGTGTTCGTTCGATATTTTGATGAGATGTATGTTGTCTATCCTCTAGTGGTGTTATGTGAACGTCGACTACATGAGACTTCACAATTATTTGGGCCTAGAGGAAGGCATTGGGAAGTAATAAGTAGATGATGGGTTGCTAGAGTGACAGAAGCTTAAACCCTAGTTTATGCGTTGCTTAAAGGGGCTGATTTGGATCCATATGTTTCATGATATGGTTAGGTTTACCTTAATATTTTTGTTGTAGTTGCGGATGCTTGCAATAGATGTTAATCATAAGTGGGATGCTTGTTCAAGTAAGAACAGCACCCAAGCACCGGTCCACCCACATATCAAATTATCAAAGTACCGAACGCGAATCATATGAACGTGATGAAAACTAGCTTGATGATAATTCCCATGTGTCCTCGGGAGCGCTTTTCTCTATATAAGAGTTTGTTCAGGCTTGTCCTTTGCTACAAAAAGGATTGGGCCACCATGCTGCACTTTATTTACTTTTGTTACTTGTTGCTCGTTACAAATTATCCTATCACAAAACTATCTGTTACCACTTATTTCAGTACTTGCGGAGAATACCTTGCTGAAAACCGCTTATCATTTCCTTCTGCTCCTTGTTGGGTTCGACACTCTTACTTATCGAAAGGACTAGGATAGATCCCCTATACTTGTGGGTCATCAAGACTCTTTTCTGGCGCCATTGCCGGGGAGTGAAGCGCCTTTGGTAGGTGGAATTTGGTAAGGAAAAATTTATATAATGTGCTGAAATTTACTGTCACTTGTTACTATGGAAAATAATCCTGTGAGGGGCTTGTTCGGGGTATCTTCACCCCGACCAGTAGAGCAAAGAGTTGCTCCTCAACCTACTGAACCTACTGAAGAAAATGAAAATATTCACTTTGAGATTCCTTCGGGTATGTTAGAAAAACTGCTAGCTAATCCTTTTGCAGGAGATGGAACAAAGCATCCTGATGAGCACCTAATATATGTGGATGAAGTTTGTGGATTATTTAAGCTTGCAGGTATACCTGGTGATGTTATTAAGAGGAAGGTCTTCCCTTTATCTTTGAAGGGAGATGCATCGACATGGTATAGGCTATGTGATGATACGGGATCATGGAACTACAAACGATTGAAATTGGAATTTCATCGGAAATTTTATCCTATGCATCTTGTTCATCGTGATCGCAATTATATATATAATTTTTGGCCTCGCGAAGGAGAAAGCGTTTCTCAAGCTTGGGGGAGTCTTAAGTCAATGTTATATTCATGCCCCAATCATGAGCTCTCAAGAGAAATAATTATTCAAAGTTTTTATGCTCAACTTTCTGATAACAATCGCACCATGCTCGATACTTCTTGTGCTGGCTCTTTTATGATGAAGACTATTGAATTCAAATGGGATTTATTGGACAAAATTAAACGCAACTCTGAAGATTGGGATCTCGACGAAGGTAAGGAGTCAGGTATGACACCTAAGTTTGATTGTGTTAAATCTTTTATGGATACCGATGTTTTCTGTAAATTTAGCACTAAATATGGACTTATTTGTGAGATAGTAGCTTCTTTACGTGAATCTTTTGCTACTTAGGTTGATCTCCCCAAGGAGAAGTGATTTAAATATCATCCTCCCATAGAAGTAAAAGTAGCTGCACCTATTAAAGTTGAAGAAAAGACTATCACTTATAATGATCCTATTGTTCCTACTTCTTATGTTGAGAAACCACCTTTCCCTGTTAGGATAAAGGATCATGCTAAAGCTTCAACTGTGGTCCGTAAAAGCAATATTAGAACTTATACACCTCCTGAGCAAATTAAAGTTGAACCTAATATTGCTATTGTTAAATATCTCTTGTCTGCTAATATCGATGGGCATGTTATTTATTTCTGTGAGGAAACTGCTAGAATTGCCAAACCTTGTGCTAAAGATAAACATAGACATGTGGTAGGCATGCCTGTTATTTCTGTTAAAATAGGAGATCATCGTTATCATGGCTTATGTGATATGGGTGCTAGTGCTAGTGCAATACCTTTTGATTTATACAAAGAAAATATGCATGATATTGCACCTGCTGAGTTAGAAGATATTGATGTCATAATTAAACTTGCCAATAGAGATACTATTTCACCAATGGGAATTGTTAGAGATGTTGAAGTCTTGTGTGGGAAAACTAAATATCCTGCTGATTTTCTTGTTCTTGGTTCCCCACAAGATAGCTTTTGTCCCATTATATTTGGTAGACCCTTCTTGAACACCATTAATGCTATGATAGACTGCGAAAAGGATGTTGTTACTATCGGTCTAGGTGATATGTCTCATGAGTTTAATTTCTCTAAATTTAGTAGACAACACCGTGAAGAAGAATTGCCTAGTAAGGATGAAATTATTGGTATTGCTTCTATTGCCGTACCTCTTAGTGATCCTTTAGAACAATATTTGCTAGATCATGAAAATGATATGTTTATGAATGAAAGAAGGGAAATAGATGAAGTATTATTTAAACAGGAACCCATCCTGAAACACAATTTACCCGTTGAAATCCTAGGGGATCCTCCTCCACCCAAGGGTGATCCCATGTCTGAGCTCAAACCGTTACCTGACACTCTTAAATATGCTTATCTTGATGAAAAGAAGATATACCCTGTTATTATTAGTGCTAACCTTTCAGAGCATGAAGAAGAAAGATCATTGAAAACTTTGAAGAAGCACCGTGCTGCTATTGGATATACTCTTGATGATCTTAAGGGCATTAGTCCCACTCTATGTCAACATAAAATAAATTTGGAAGAAGATGCCAAACCAGTTCGTGATCATCAACGGCAATTTGAATCCTAAGATGAAAGAAGTGGTAAGAAAAGAAATACTAAAACTTCTTGAGGCAGGTATAATTTATCCCGTTGCTGATAGTTAGTGGGTAAGTCCTGTCCATTGTGTCCCTAAGAAGGGAGGTATTACCGTCGTTCCTAATGATAATGATGAATTGATTCCACAAAGAATTATTACAGGTTATAGGATGGTAATTGATTTCCGCAAATTAAATAAAGCTACTAAAAAGGATCATTACCCCTTACCTTTTATCGATCAAATGCTAGAAAGGTTGTCTAAACATACATATTTTTGCTTTCTAGATGGTTATTCTGGTTTCTCTCAAATACCTGTGTCAGCCAATGATCACACAAATACTACTTGTACTTTCCCTCTTGGTACTTTTTCTTATAGACGTATGCCTTTTGATTTATGTAATGCACCTGCTACCTTTCAAAGATGCATGATGGCTATATTATCTGACTTTTGTGAAAAGATTTGTGAGGTTTTCATGGACGATTTTTCCGTCTATGGATCATCTTTTGATGATTGCTTGAGCAACCTTGATCGAGTTTTGCAGATATGTGAAGAAACTAATCTTGTCTTGAATTGGGAAAAGTGCCACTTTATGGTTAATGAAGGTATTGTATTGGGGCATAAAGTTTCTGAAAGAGGTATTGAGGTTGATAAAGCCAAGGTTGATGCTATTGAAAAGATGACATGTCCCAAGGACATCAAAGGTATAAGAAGTTTCCTTGGTCACGCCGGATTTTATAGGAGGTTCATTAAGGACTACTCAAAAATTTCTTGGCCTCTGACTAATTTATTACAAAAAGATATACCATTTGTCTTTGATGATGATTGTGTAGAAGCATTTTAAATACTTAAGAAAGCATTTATCTCTGCACCTATTGTTCAGCCACCTGATTGGAATTTACCTTTTGAAATTATGTGTGATGCTAGTGATTATGTTGTAGGTGTTGTCCTAGGGAAAAGAGTTGATAAGAAATTAAATGTTATTCAATATGCTAGTAAAACACTAGACAATGCTCAGAGAAATTATGCTACTACTGAAAAAGAATTCTTAGCAGTTGTATTTGCTTGTGATAAGTTCAGACCTTATATTGTTGATTCCAAAGTAACTATTCACATGGATCACGCTGCTATTAAATATCTTATGGAAAAGAAAGATGCTAAACCTAGACTTATTAGACGGGTTCTCTTGCTACAAGAATTTGATTTGCATATTGTTGATAGAAAAGGGGCTGAGAACCCCGTTGCAGACAACTTGTCTAGGTTAGAAAATGTTCTTGATGACCCACCACCTATTGATGATAGCTTTCCTGATGAACAACTAAATGTCATAAATGCTTCTCGTACCGCTCCATGGTATGCTGGTTATGCTAATTATATTGTTGCTAAATTTATACCACCTAGTTTCACATACCAGCAAAAGAAAAAGTTTTTCTATGATTTGAGACATTACTTTTGGGATGACCCACATCTTTATAAAGAAGGAGTAGATGGTGTTATTAGACGTTGTGTACCTGAGCATGAACATGAACAGATCCTACGCAAGTGTCACTCCGAGGCTAATGGAGGAAACCACTTGGAGATAGAACGCACATAAGGTATTGCAATCCGGTTTTATTGGCCTACTCTCTTCAAGGATGCCCGTAAGTTTGTCTTATCTTGTGATGAATGTCAAAGAATTGGTAATATTAGTAGACGTCAAGAAATGCCTATAAATTATTCACTTGTTATTGAACCATTTGATGTTTGGGGCTTTGATTATATGGGACCCTTTCCTGCCTGTAATTGGTACACACATATTTTAGTTGCTGTTGATTACGTTACTAAGTGGGTAGAAGCTATTCCAACTAGTAGTGCTGATCATAACACTTCTATTAAAATGCTTAAAGAAGTTATTTTTTCGAGGTTTGGAGTCCCTAGATATTTAATGACTGATGGTGGTTCACATTTTATTCATGGTGCTTTCCGAAAAATGCTTGATAAATATGATGTTAATCATAGAATTGCATCTCCTTATCACCCACAGTCTATTGGTCAAGTTGAATTGAGTAATAGAGAGCTCAGATTAATTTTGCAAAAGACTATCAATAGATCTAGAAAGAATTGGTCCAAGAAACTTGATGATGCATTATGGGCCTATAGAACTGCATATAAAAATCCTATGGGTATGTCTTCGTATAAAATGGTTTATGGAAAAGCATGTCACTTACCTCTCGAACTAGAACATAAGGCATATTGGGCTATTAAAGAGCTCAATTATTATTTCAAACTTGCCGGTGAGAAGAGGTTATTTGATATTAGCTCACTTGATGAATGGAGAACCCAAGCTTATGAAAATGCCAAGTTGTTTAAAGAAAAATTTAAAAGATGGCATGACAAAAGGATACAAAAGCGTGAGTCTAATGTAGGTGATTATGTATTGCTATACAACTCTCGTTTAAGATTTTTTGCAGGAAAACTTCTCTCTAAATGGGAAGGTCCTTACGTTATTGAGGAGGTCTATCATTCCGGTGCCATAAAAATCAACAACTTCGAAGGCACAAATCCGAAGGTGGTGAACGGTCAAAGAATCAAACATTATATCTCAGGTAATCCTATAAATGTTGAAACCAATGTTATTGAAACCGTAACCCCGGAGGAATACATAAGGGACACTTTATCGAATGTTTCAGACTCCGAAAAGGAATAGGTATGTGGTATGGTAAGTAAACCGACTCCAAAACAGTTTTTATGAAGAAGATGAAGCCACGAAGACGAACCAAGCATAGACGAACGAATCCTCACGACCGCAACGAAACCGGAACTATCGAGAGAAGCACACAACATGGTAAACACACCACACATGAACAAGACATGATGCTCAACCAAGTATGATGCATTACAAGGTTACAAGAAGCTACTCATGGCAAGAGATGATGCATACAAGAGCAACACATCAAAGCAAGTTTAAATGAGGCCGGAAACAACATGTAACAATTCTGGTAAGTCCTCATATGAAAATTTTGAAATTGGTCCTGATCTGAATAAAACTGATGTTAAAGTTGTTAAGCATCAAGTTAAGATGCACCACGAGGATCTACACGAAAATATAGTCAAGTTACATATAAAGTTCATTAGGTTCGGAGCTACGACCTAGAAGATATGAGCAAAACAAGTCAAACATGGCATTGATGCAAAATGCATTCAAACATCAAGCAAACACATTCAAAAGATTGATGCAACACGGTAACATGAAACTACATGCAAAACTAAGCAAGTTTCCATATAGAGCACACCCAAAGCGGAGCAACGGTTCAACACATACACATGAAACAAGTTTAAAGGACAAGCTGCCCAAAACGGCAACTAGGCATATTGCAAGTATCAAAACAACACGGTACAGAACCACAAAATGAAAAAAAACAGGCATGTACATGATGTACAGGTAAAGCATAGCAAAATATGAACCCTGAGCAATCTCCAGAAACTACAAGAACATGCTCAAAATGACATGGCAAAATTGGAAATAATAACATGTTCACAGACTTGGTGGAAATCACTGGACATGACAGAAATAACATCAGGTTGCAATGTTTAGAGCTATCAAACAACATGATACATGTGCTTATCATGGCAAACAAAGGCATGGCATGAATCTAATAATTGAATAGAACAAAAGTCCCTTACTGATCACAAGCCAAAAAGGCACAAAATATATTATGGCACCCATGTAAATATAGCAAGTTTCATAAACAGATTCAGACTTGGCAGAAAAAACTGAGCATGGCATAAACAGAATTATGAAGGCGCCTTTGTGAGCTCGAATCACTCACCACAAGGCATTGCATGACAAAACAAGCATACCTACAGCAAGATGACATGTTCATGAAGCTAACCATGGCAAGAGCAAGTTCATAGCATGCTTGGATCACTAACAACAACCATGGCAAATAATAAACATGTAAACAATCTGCCAGAAACATTTTATAGCAAACGTAGAGCAAGATTAAGACATTCTAGAGCACTCCATAAATGCAAACAGGGGCATGGATGGATAGAGCATAACCATATGTCCAAAACATCCTTAATGAACATACCCAAAAGAGACATGAATCTCACTGTATTCTCCAGCGAAAAGAACAGTCTCGCAGGAAGATCCATTCTCGATCGATAAATGCGATAGGAGCCTATGTGTTTCACGGGCAGCCGACAAGAGAGTGAAGAACGAACGATCCTCAAAAAAGTCAGCAGTGAATGAGTCCGACTCGAGTTCGTGAGTCAAAGGCGTGGTCAATTCACTGAATAAAGTGATCTTTCCATCACTGAGCTCACTCAGGCCCCGCTGGGCGGGCCAGAGTGGGTGCGCATGAAAATAACAACAGAACAAAGACGGCAACATCACGAAGGCTACTTTGCAAGCTTGTAAGAATCAAACATGGTATATCATGAAAATTGGATTTCACCGCAGAAAAGCCGGCATGTTGTAGCTCATAACACATGTAGATACTATGCTCAAAAGAAAATCACACAAAAAGATGCAAAAATGACAAATGAGCAAATTCTGATAACTGGCAGCAGTTAACATCACATAGCACTCTTGCAACGATCCTTAGGGCATCAGGATGAACTCAAACAAGCGTGACCCAATGTAAAAAAATGAACAACATCTCATGATCAATAATTTTAAATATTATACGCATGAAACGGAGCACCGAGCACGCAGTTACAGCAGGTCAAAGATAACACCAGAATGTAGGAAAACAGGGACTTAGAAGAAAAACAACCTCGCGAAAAACTGGACGGAGACGACCCGGGACGGAGAGATCCGAGATGGGGACGCCGTTTGGTTCCGCGAACAGGTGGAACGAACAGGTGGATCTCGTCCATCCCGCGGTGGATCCGGCCGGGGAGCTCCGGCGAGCTCTCCGGCAAGGGGCGGTGCGGCGGGGCGCGGGTGCTAGGCTGCGGAGGTTGCCGGAGGCGAGGTAGGCGGCGGCGGGCGGACGGGCGGGCGGGGCAGGCGAAGGGCACGCCACGGCAGAGCGCAGAGGCGGCGGCGCACGTGGAGGCGGCGCGTGGGCGGGGCGCTGGTGCGGCTCGGGCCCGAACTGGCGCGGGCGGGCCGGTGGCCTCGCGGTCAGCGGGCGGCGATGAGAGGAGGCGGGGGGGGGGGGCGCTGATGTGGCGACGGGGGATAGGTTCGGGCGGCAGCGACGCTGAGGTTGCGGCCTGCGATTGGCCGGAGTGAGGTGGCTGGAGGCGGTGGACACGTCCGGCGGCGGGACGGACATGCCCGGCTGCGGGAGGAGGAAGATGGCTAGGGTTTCATCCGCGAAAATGGAAGGGGAGGGGCGTTTATATAGGTAGAGGGAGCTAGGAGAGTCCAAATGGGTAGCGGTTTTCGCCCACACGATCGTGATCGAACGACCGAGAGCATGAAGAGGGTTTGGATGGGTTATTGGGCCAATTTGGAGGGGTGTTGGGCTGCACAAAAATAGGCCTTTACGGTTCCCCGGTTAACCGTTGGAGTATCAAACGGACTCCTAATGGCACGAAACTTGACAGGCGGTCTACCGGTGGTGTACCAAGGCCGCTTGTAAAACCTCGGTCCATTCTGAGAAAGTTTAAGACCCGCTCACAATAAGAGACAAAAGGGGGACGCTGGAGGATATAGGAGTGTCGGATTGCAAAACGGACAACGAGGAAAATGCTCGGATGCATAAGACGAACACGTATGCAATGCAATGCACATGATGACATGGCAAAAATGCAACACGCAAGCAAACGACAGTGAATAACTGGCAGACACCTGGCGCATCGAACTCGGGGAATTACATACGTGCCACCTCGCTACCCTACCTTACCCTCCTCACCCATCCCATCATCGCTGCCCCAAACCAGAGGCACCTAGGATCCGAGCTCCCGAGCAGCACCGATTCCGGCGATGGCCATCGGTTCAGTGCCGCTCGGTGACCGTGGCAGTGCAGCTCGGAGGCGTGATGTGCCGCCACTGAAGCCACGCCAGCCATCTGCGTGCGGGCAACTCCGGCGTTGGGGCGCACCGGGGACCGCCACGCCTTGCTCCTCCAGCATGCCGGATACGTGAAGGGGAGGATCCCCTGACTCCTCTGTCAACCGTCGCGGCACGCGACCTCCTCTCCCTTCGAGCTCGTCGGCCCCCTCATTTCCTACAGCCGTGCAGTCTGGCGACCACAGCCGTGCAGTCTGTGACCGTGGCCGTGCAGCTCAGACAAGTGCGCAAACGCAATGAAGTTCCTTGCCCGTGCGCATCCTGCTCGACGAACACAACTGCACTGCAGCTGCTGGATGGTGGACTGCCACCGTCGGGGCCGGGCGCTTCGTTGTGTTCAGTTCGCAGGTACTACTGGGGACGTTAGCTACCCCGACGGTGGTAGTTAGTTGTCAAGCAGTTGTCGAAGCGCAACAGGGCCGGTGGCGGGAACCTTCTGCCCTCGTCCCCATCTTGCTTGGGAGTTGGGATCCCATGCGATGAAGTTCAACAGCAGCGACGAACCCATGCACTTCTGAAAATTTCAATGTGCAGTGCAGTCGGATGCCGCGAGCAGTGCGCCGCGCGCCATCCTGTGGTTCCCGAGCAGTGTAGTCTTCCCTTCTTACTCTCCCGTGCAGTCCCTCCAATGGACAATTCCACGGCGCACAAAAGTTTGGGTTCCCAACCATGGTACCGTGCACTTCGATGGTCGCCGCGGTTCATACACACAACAAAGTTCGTCTGAATTGCTGTCAGATTTTGCGGCTGTTTTTCCTGGTGGCTCTCAAGTGCTAATTGTGACGTGTATGGTTGTATGTATGGCCAACAACTTCACTGTTTTTGCCTTTCTTTTGCATCAAGAAGTTCATGTATTATTGAGGGGTTTGCATTCCATTGTTACAAATGTGCGTGGTTGTATGCAACACCTGCGGTCTCGGTTGTGGTTCAGTTTTGAGAGTGATGCTGTTCACTTGTTCCCAACATGAAAGTGCAAAAAATTTAGCGAAACGACAAGATAGTAGTGCTGTTCACTTGGATATATGTTGAGGTTCACTTGCCCTCGTCTCTGCGGTCCACTCTCGTTCATAGAAAATATTGAAAAAAGAGAACAAAAACTCGTGTGAAAAAATTTACGCCCGACAAAAGAATTCATGAAGTTCATTTGACTCTTTTGATGCAGTGCGGTTTTCGGTCCAAAGCAGTGCGTTCTTCTGTCTGATGAAGTACACACGAAGATTTGGGTGTCACTTTACGCCCGACAAAAGAAATCATGAAGTTCACTTGACTGCTCGATGTAGTGCGTTCTTCTGTCTGATGACGTACACACGGAGATTTGGGTGTGTCGTGAAAAACAGAGTGTCTGCGTTTTGGTATTTTGTGTCACGAAAAACAATGTGGTTCACTCGCCTTGTCCTAGCGGTTCACTCGCCTCATCCTCGAAGTGCGGAAGAATTTCTAAAATTAAAAAGAAAACAAAAAATGTGTGTGGTTCATTTTGCAGTGCGTTTGGTCCTCGGATGTGGTTCTCTTTTGAGAGTGATGTTGTTCACTTGCCCCCAACATGAAAATGCAAAAAAATAGCGAAACACCAAGATGGTAATGTGGTTCACTTTGATATATGTCGCGGCTCACTTGCCCCTGTCTTTGCGGTCCACTCTAGTTCATAAACGAAAGTTGAAAAAAAGACAACAAAACCAAAACTCGTTTGGGAAAATTTACGTCCCACAAAAAAATCATGAAGTGCACTTGTCGGTCTGATGAAGTACAGTTTTTAGTCTGAAAGCAGTGCGGTTTTCTGTCTAAAGCAGTACACACGACGATTTTGGGTCGCGAAAAAACAAAGTGTCTGTATTTCGTTGCAAACCAAAATTGCTCTTAAACCGTAAGGAATTAGAGAGAGTGTTCTACATGAAAAGTTGTGTCTCGGTGATATATTTCCAGCAGCGTATAATTTGAATCATTTAGACAAGAGGTTTGTAAAAATTTCGCGAAAAACGACCGCCACCGCTCATCGTCTGCCGCACCATTTTCAAAATTAACTTAAAACCATATGGAATCTCAAAACCATTTCTACATATGAATTTTGCTCCGTGTCCATAGCTTTCCAACAATGTATCATATGCCTTGTTTCGATAAACGGTTCAAAAATTAGACCGAAAACAGTACCGAAAATTGCAAAAATTTCAAAAAAAAGGTAATCCCGCAATTTAGTTAATTTGTAACTGCTCTTAAACCCTAACGAATTAGAGAAAATAATAGATATAAAAAGATGCGCCTCGACAATATCTTTCCAACGGCGTATCATTTGCTTTATTCCGATGAGCGGTTTAGAAAAAATCACGAAAATACGCTCGCTGCCACTCGTCGTCCGCCGCACCGTTTTTGAAACTGCTCTTAAACCGCGAGGAATCTTGAAAAGTGTTCAACATGGCGAAGTTGCGCCTAATCCATAGCTTTCCAACGGTATATTATATTCTCGTTCCGGTAAATGGTTAAAAAAATAGAGCGAAAACAGTACCGGAAAAACACCACGTGAAGTTTTTTCGACACGAAGTTCACTAGTGTGTATTGCAGTGCTCTTGCTACAGAAAGTGCAGTGCTCTTGCGTTGAGCGTGCAGTGCGGAAGTGTTATCAGAATAACTATTCTGCTAATATTAGCAGAATAGACCGGCTGTATATATATATATATATATATATATATATATTTATATTTATATATTTATATATATATATACACATGCCGTCTATTCTACAATCGATGGTAGAATAATATTCTGCAATAATCTGCATCGCCGGAATAAAGATCTGCATCGCTTCCGCATAACACTACCGTACTTCTTTTTCGTAAAGTCGGTACTGCTCTTCTGTACTTGTATAGTAATTCACTAATAAATTCTAAACCGCTTTGCTTCCTCTGCTTCTAAGCCCGAGCTTCCTCTGCTTCTACGATTCCCTTCCAAAACCCTCTCCCCTTTCGCTTGCTAAGCTGCTAGCCACCCCTACCAGCCCACCACCACCAAATCGACCACCGCCGACTCCTCCAGCGAGATGCTTCTCCCGTTCCGTCGCCTCTCGGCCCCCTCCGCCGCTCCTCTCCACCGCTGCGTCGTGCCTACTTTGGGCGATGGTCTACCGGATCTCCACGGCGGAGGAGTCCGCGGCATGGCCTTGCGTCCGTCATGCTTCGCCCGCCGCTTCGCCTCCCGCATTTCCGTCCCTAGGCACGCGTTCAGCCTGGACCGGCTCCCGGAAACGGCCAGCGCCGACGGCCGGCCGCACGTCAACTTCTTTAGCTTGGCGCCTGCCCATGAAAGGTGGCTCCCCGCGGCGAGCTCCGGACACAGCCTCATCAACGTCTTCGGCAGCGGCGTGCTCGCCGCGAGCGGCGACGGCCTCCTCCTGCTCAGCACTTTCCGGAATCGTGCCAGCGCCGCCAGCATCTTCCAGCACCAGGTCCCGTCCCCCGTCCCGTTCGAGGTCCTCGACCAGGCGACGACGCCCTCTCGCTTCCTTCAGATTACTTGCCCAAAGAATAAAGAAGTTTTTGTACTGCTCAAAATGATTAAATTGTACTACCCATAAGTTCTTCCAGAGAACTCAAATTCCCTTCACATGTACCTTGTACTTCCATGGAAAATGAGTTTTGTACTGCCCGATAATAATAATAATAATAATAATAATAATAATAATAATAATAATTGTACTGCTCATAGTGAATAAATTGTACTGCTCAGATTTATTTTAAAAGAACACAAATTTGCCTTGTGCTTCTGTGGAATACGGGTTTCGTACTGCCCGGCAATAAAGAAGTTTTTGTACTGCTCAAAATGATTAAATTGTACTGCCCATAATTTCTTCCAGAGAACTCAAATTCCCTTCACATGTACCTTGTACTTCTGTGGAATATAAGTTTCGTACTGCCCGATAATAATAATAATAATAATTGTACTGCTCAAAGCGAATAAATTGTACTGCTCGGATTTATTTTAAAAGAACTCAAATTTGCCTTGTACTTCTGTGGAATATGGGTTTCGTACTGCCCGGCAATAAAGAAGTTTTTGTACTGCTCAAAATGATTAAAATGTACTGCCCATAATTTCTTCCAGAGAACTCAAATTCCCTTCACATGTACCTTGTACTTCCGTGGAATATGAGTTTCATACTGCCCGATAATAATAATAATAATAATAATAATAATAATAATAATAATAATAATAATAATAATTGTACTGCTCAAAGTGAATAAATTGTACTGCCCGTAAATTATTTCCATAGAAGTAAACTCCCCTTGACATGTATTTTGTACTTTTGTGAAATATAAGTTTTGTACTGCCTGGTAATAAAAAGTTTTTGGACCGCTTAAAATACATAAATTGTATTGCCCAGAGTGATTCAATAGTACCACCACGTAATAAAAATGTTATTTAAACGGTACTGCTCATAATGAATCAGTGGTACTTCCCATAGTGGTTTTATGGCACTGCCCGATAATATAAAATAAACATGTTATTTAATCGCTTCTTTTAACCCTAGGATAATTGTTGATAAATGTTGATACTTCAATGGGTTGCGCCCAAAATGAATAAATGGTAATACTGCATCTTTTTTTAAATATGTAGTTTGTACTTATTTATATATATGTTATGCACTGTTGATGACAATATATTTTGTATTTCTTCCTATGAGGTTCTTGTACTGCTTATGATTTACTTATAACAAGTATAAAAGAATATAAGAGACATTAGATAAAGAGCTCCACGTCGCGGGGAGGGAGGCCGAGCACCGGCTCGTGGGAAGGGGCCCATGGCGGGTCACCGGCTCGTGCTAGGGGAGCCGGGCTGGTGGCGCACCGGTGCAGGGGAAGGGAGGGTGGGCGGGCGGCGCAACGGCTCCCTCAACAGTGAGGCCGCCGCGGGCGACGCGGCCGCCGTGAAGGCGTGGAACCGCGGCAAGGTGACCCGCTCCACGGAGGCCGCCGCCAGAAGCCCGTCATCGGAGACCTCGACCTTGGCGCAATACAGGCCGTACCAGCCGTCGCTGTCCCGACGGTGGAAGAAGAGCGTGGTCTCGTCGGCCCAGCAGGGCCAGCCGCCGTCTTTGACGAGCAGCGTGCGCCGGACCCGTCGGAGGTGCGGAAGACATAGACGTCGGTGCGGAGGTCCTGCACCTCGTCGGCCAAGCCGTGCTCGCCGGGGGAGGTGGCGGCGGTCCAGTCCCCGGAGGGCGAGACGGCGGGGCTGAAGTCGGCGACGTCGGGCGGGGTGAGCCGGGTGGCCCGGCCGGAGGGGAGGTGGGTGGCGTAGAAGGCCGCCCAGTCAAGGCGGCCGCGGCACCGCGGTGGAGACGTAGACGAGGCGTGAGCCGTCGCGGGTGAGCGCCGGGCGGTCCCGCAGCGCGACGGGGTCCCAGGGCAGCAGCGGCGTCGGGGCCGCAGGCGGAGACGAGTCCCCATCGCCGACCTGGAGCGCCTCGCGGCGGGAGGCAGAGGAGGAGGAGGAGGGGGGACGGGGGAGAGGTGGATGTTTAGGTTTTTTTTTCTAAAAATTGCCCTATATAGGGGGAGACTATTCTGTTACCTGTAACAGAATATTATTCTGTTACCCCTCGGCCCTATATAGGCGCGACGCGCAGACCACCGTAGAATCCCCCCGACCTAGCCCGATCCTAACCCGCCTTCTTCCGCCAGAAGCAGCCGTCGTGGGCGAGTGAGCGACGACAGCAGCCGGAGCGAGGGAGCCCGTTGCGCCATGACTGCCCGGCGACGGATCCGTCGCTGCCATCCCCTTCCTTGATGACAGATCCAACGACGGGGCCGTGATCCCCGCCTCCTGCCTCCCTCAATCGCCGGGTCTCCTTCACCGGGCCGTGGTCCCCGCCTCCTGCCTCCCTCCGTCGTCGGGTCCCCTTCACCAGGCCCGTGGCCCCTGCCTCCTGCCTCCCTCCGTCGCCGGGGATCCTTCGCCGGGCCTGTGGTCCCAGCTTCCTACCTCCCTCCGTCGCCGGGACTCCTTCGCCGGGCTCGTGGTCCCGGCCAGCCGCTGCCTCCCGGACCTCATCGTCGAACGTCCACCACAAGCAGCAGCGCCGTCGTCTCCCCAAGCTCCTTGCCTGCATCAATGGCGCCGCCTCCCAAGAACATGTTAGTACGCCGCCCATGAGAGGAAGAAGAAGAAGTCAGATCCAAAAACATGCCAATGGAGGTGATGTCTGCTTCCCACCCTAATTTTCCTCAAAAACTGAATCAGTTCATCAGTCCTGCTATGAAGAAGATTCAGTTTAAAAAATGCACACACTATGATGTGCCTACATGTTACACTATCAGATTCGTCAGTACTACATGTGTGCTGCATCAGTGGGCCATGTTCCTACAATGTAAAACCTGATAGTACATTGCAAATGCTTGCATCAGTTCATTACACCCCTGCCACTTGATGCACAATTTGGATGTCGAGGTTACTGTCAGTATCTCTAATATGCTAGCATCAGTTCAAGCCAAAAAAACATAAAATTATGCACCAGTCCAAGTAGCTACTAGGCTTTATATAAGGTTCATCTTCCACTGCAAGTTGTGATGAGGACATCCCAGGTTCACCTCGTTTATCATCGTCTCCTGATGATAAATCTCAGCCATCAAGTGAAGCTTCTACAAAGAAGATCTATTTGGGTCCCATTACAAGGAGCCAAACAAACAAATAGCACAAGAGGTGAACGCGCTCCTAGCTTATCATAATTCAAATGACCATGAGAACTTTATACTGCCTAAATCTCGTGTGCTGATTTTACTTAGGTACAATGTCGAGGACAACCAACAACATTCAACACATGAAGAAC
This sequence comes from Aegilops bicornis, assembly GCA_021605145.1. NCBI lineage: Eukaryota > Viridiplantae > Streptophyta > Magnoliopsida > Poales > Poaceae > Aegilops > Aegilops bicornis. Next base: position 348,550,353 of record CM038670.1, read on the forward strand.
CAAGTTTTGGAGCCCATACAACAAGTTTAAAGAGAACAAGTTTCAACTCTGATGAAAGCCTTGTTTTGGTGACAAGGACCACTAGTTACACCGCAAGGTAGAATAGCAAGACATCTCAATACTCTATTGTTGCATGTGCAGTTCCAGAATTCGTCCCAGAACTTGCTGAATCATGCAACGCAAATATATGAGCATCCAGCATGTGTGGGTGTACAAAATGGAGAGCATATGAAGTTTACTTTCAGGAAAATCAAACGGTGCATCATTTGGAGTCCTGAGCCAAAGGATATGAGAGTTCCAATGCAAGCTGTCCAGGGCATTAATTGCTGCGCGAGGCTCCATGAGTTTGCTCCCTTGACCAGCTGGTTAGCACGAATTTGAGCCCCTCTTTTGGCCTGGTTTCACACCTAAACTAGGAGGGTTGTTCCTAGTATAAATACCCCTTCCCCCACTTCATCCACAACTCTTTGGCAATTTGATTTCGGCATAGGTTAGCTAAGTGCAACCAGAATATTGTTTGAGAGTTCACTTCCTCCTTAGCTCTTGTAATCTTGCCTTGTGAGAGGGTAAACTCACTTTGTGATTTTACAACAGCTGCCGTTGAGGCGGCGACCAGTTCGTGCTTCCAACTTCGTGCGTGGATTGGAACTAAGAGTGTGGTTGGGCGAATACTTGTCGCTGGTTGTTGCATTTGCAATAGTTAGCTTCGGTCCCATCAGGTTGCACTAGTTATCCTTTACCCGACAGCGTTGTTGGTTGGGATCGAGGGTTTCCTTCGTACCCTTCAGGTGGCGTTGATTCGCAACATAGAGCGGATTCTCCGTGAAGATTGGGCAACCCCGTATCATCTTGGCATCAGAGCTTCGGTTGACACGGTAGGATCTTGTATCCCTAGTTTAGTTCGTGTTCTTGTTCATCCTAAAAGTCCAGAAAAATAGCCCCACAAAAAAATCCCTTTACCTAGCCCTTTGATGCCTTTAATCTGTTATTTGGTGAGTTTTATCAAGTTCTTGTCCACTAGATCTTTGTTTTTAGTTGCTGAGTTTCCCCCCATCCAATCTTGTGTGTTTGTGATCATTTTCGTGCACAGGTTTCAGATCTGCATCCTCCACCAAATCATGCATATCTTTGTCATCCGGAGTCCGTTTTGAGTGTTTTTGTGCATTTTGAAAAGCCCACATTGTGTGCTCTCCATTCATCCTTGTTAGATCTGATTCCCATCGTGTTTTCCACCCAGTAAAATAAGATCAGTTCGTGTGTGTTTTCTGCCAAAGTTTCAGCTGCATGTTCTTGTTGGTTGACTTCATCTATTGTGATTTTCATGATACCCCCAAAGTGTGTGTTCAGATCCAAGTCCCTTGTTGAAAGTTTGTCAAAAAAAGAGCAAACAAGAAAAGAGGCTAAAACAAAAAGAGATCTGCCCAAAGAAAGAAAGTGTGTGCAAGAAGCAAAAGAGAGAAAACTTGGGACTGTTCTTCACTTATATCTTGAGAAATCCATGTTTGTGTTCTGAGCTGAAACGTGTCAAGTGTGCTAAGTCTTAAATCCTTGCTTGCAGCAAATCTGATTCCTTGGCGAGAGTTGCATGTACCTCACGTATATCTCATTCAGCAACTAAATGCATTAGAATCTTGTGTGGATAATTACTTGGTTGAACAATATCTAGATTGCAGATTAGTGCATGTTTTGCTACATATATACCCCACCCAAACTCCACCAAAAAGCCCCGCATGTGCAACCCTAGACTTGTATTCGCTTGATTATCACTCTTTGTATACCAACCACCGACACCACGGTTGAGCATGATTCTGCTCTCACTTGGAAGTTACATGAGCTTCGGTTGGTAAGTGAGGTGAGCTTGAGTTGTTATCCACATATATGCTTCTAGTACTATAGGGCCTTTGGAGAACTAACCATGGAAGGTGAAGAAAACGAGTATGATGTTGAAGGAAATGGGCATCTCAATCAGCCCGTCACACGGTTTCACTTCAACGCATTACGTGATCATCTACGCCGAGAGTTCAGAAACAGCCTTGACCCAATTGAAGAGAAGCAAGACAAGTTGTCGAGAGATTTGCAGCAACTTATGGGTAATGTTGATGAGCAACTCACTCAGAACATGGCAGCCATGAGGACTGGTATTGTTGCTGATATTGTGCGAGAGCTTCGTCAGAACCGAGAAGATGCAAGTGTCCATGGTGAAGAACAAAATGTAACTGATGGGGAAGGTGCTGCCTCCAATGCACAAGCTAGAAGAAACCGTGCTCCTGCTCCCCATGCCATGAGGCCTCCCGGTCCCCGACGTGGAAATGATCATGGTAATGGACGTGGTCATCATGAAGCTGCTGCTGGTCGTGGTCTTAGAGGAGGCCACCGAAGAGCAAATCTGCACCATGAAGGTAGTGGAGATGAGTTTGAAGAAGATGAAGAAGGCATGCACCAGAATGACAGATTTCAACATCGTAGAAACTATGGTCGTGGACGGCAGGAGGAGGAGAGGTTTGGAAAGCTGAAATTTACCATGCCCAAGTTTGATGGTGGATCTGATCCAGAAAGCTATCTCACATGGGAATTGAAGGTTGACAAGATTTTCTGCATGCACAAATACTCTGAAGAGAAGAAATTAGCAATGGCCTCACTTGAGTTTGAAGACTATGCGCTAATTTGGTGGGAGCAAGTTCAGATTCAGCAAGAAGAAGAAGGAGAGCCTGCTGTTGCTACATGGACATAAATGAAAAGATAGATGAGGGCAAGATTTGTCCCAAGGCATTATAGACGTGACATCTTTGATAAGATCCAGAATTTGAGGCAAGGAAAGTTATTAGTTGAGGAGTATCATAAGGAAATGGAGAAGGCAATGATAAGAGCCAACATACATGAAGATGAGGAGCAGTCCATGCCAAGGTTCCTCTATGGGCTGAATCCTAATGTTAAACGAGTGGATGATTTGCAGCCATATCATAATGTGGTAGAGCTGGTACATCTTGCTTCTAAGGCTGAATGTCAATTGCAAGAAGACTCGAAGCAAAACAGAACTACGTCCTTCACAGGTTGAGCTACATCAAGTGGGAGTAAGTTTATACCTCAATTCAACGTTGGTCGAGGTATTATGACTAGTTCTGGTGGTGGAAATCAGCCCCATGCACGTGCAGCCATGAGCAGAAATGATGCATCAAATTCGAAGGAGAAGAGCAAATTTGCAGCTCCTAGTTCATCCTCCATTGGCTCCACGGGGAAAACTAGTGAGATAGAGTGCTTTACATGTAAGGGACGTGGCCACATGAAGAAGGATTATCCCAACAAGCGTACCATGCTGATCACCGAGAATGGAGAATATGAGTCTTGTAGTGAACCTGAAGAAGAAACTGAAGATGGTGATGAGCAAACCTATTGTGATTATGAGCAAGGTGCCTCTCTTGTTGTCACTAAATTTTTGAGTGTGCAGATCAAAGAATCTGAGAATGGACAACGACACAATTTGTTTCAAACAAGAGCCAAAGTGCAAGACAAGGTATGCAAGGTAATTGTTGATGGTGGGAGTTGTCACAATCTTGCAAGCAAAGAAATGTGTGATAAGCTTGGGCTGAAGCTTCTACAACACCCTCATCCATATCATATACAATGGTTGAGTGAATGTGGAGAGATTAAGATCACACACATGGTACAGGTGCAATTCAAGATTGGAGATTATAATGATACCGTTGAGTGTGATGTGGTGCCAATGAAGGTGTGTCACTTGTGTTGGGCAGACCGTGGCAATATGATCATTCAGCTCAACATTGTGGCGTAACCAATCAATACACCATCAAGTGGAGAGTAAAAGACTTGGTGCTTAGACCCATGACACCCCAACAAATCATGGCTGAGCACTTGCAGAAAGTTTCTGAAGTAAAAATAGTGAGTAAGAAAGAGGGAGAGAAAAAGAGCGAGAGAGAGATCCGCAAATCGGTGAGTGAGCGCCACAAGCCAAATCTGAGAGAGAAGAATAAAAAAAGAGAGGGAGAGAACTTAGTAATGTTAGCCACCAAATCAGAACTGAGAGATGTGAGGCTCAACCCAAATCAAGTGGTTGTTGTACTTGTGTACAAAGATGCTTTGCTTTCAGCTAACGACTTAACATGTCTCCCTAGTGTTGTTTGTGATGTCTTGCAGGAATTCGAGGATGTTTTTCCGGAGGAAGTACCCGCTGGTCTACCTCCCTTGCGTGGCATAGAACATCAGATTGACCTCACCCAGAGCATCACTTCTGAATCGACCTCCCTACCGCACCAATCCTGAAGAAACAAAGGAGATACAAAGGCAGGTACAAGAACTTTTAGATAAAGGTTATGTGCGTGAAAGCTTAAGTCCTTGTGCTGTACCTGTGATTTTAGTGCCCAAGAAAGATGACACATGGCGATTGGTAATGGATTGTAGGCCTATCAATATTATAACTATTAGGTATCATCATCCTATTCCTAGGTTAGATGATATGCTTGATGAATTGAGTGGCTCTACTGTTTTCTCTAAAATTGATTTGAGGAGTGGATACCATCAGATTAGGATGAAAGAAGGAAATGAATGGAAAACTGCTTTCAAAACAAAATTTGGGTTGTATGAGTGGTTAGTCATGCCTTTTCGATTAACTAATGCACCAAGTACATTCATGAGATTGATGAACCATGTTTTGAGAGCTTACATTGGAAAATTTGTTGTTGTGTACTTTGATGACATCCTAATCTATAGCAGATCCATTGAGGAACATATTGAACATCTAAAACAAGTGTTGAATGTGCTAAGGACAGAAAAACTATATGCTAACGTTGAGAAGTGCTCATTTTGCACAAACAAGGTTGTTTTTCTTGGCTATGTCGTTTCAGGACAGGGAATTGAAGTGGGTGAATCTAAGGTGGAAGCAATCAAGAATTGGCCAACTCCAATGAATGTAAGCCAGGTAATAAGTTTTCATGGCCTTGCTGGTTTCTACCGGAGGTTTGTGAAAGATTTTAGTACAATTGCTGCACCTTTGAATGAATTGACAAAGAAAGAAATTCCCTTTAAATGGGGTGCACCACAAGAAGAAGCATTTCTTGAGCTTAAGAAACAATTAAATTAAGCACCTTTGCTGATTCTACCTGATTTCACTAAAACTTTTGAGATAGAATGTGATGCTAGTGGAATAGGTATTGGAGGTGTGTTAATGCAAGAACGAAAACCAATAGCATATTTTAGTGAGAAGCTGAGTGGTGCACAACTGAATTATTCTGCTTATGATAAAGAGTTGTATGCCTTGGTTAGAGTGCTTGAAACTTGGCAACACTACTTATGGCCTAAAGAGTTTATTGTACATTCTGATCATGAGGCCTTGAAACATTTCAAAGGCCAAGCTAAACTGAATCGTAGGCATGCTAAATGGGTACAATTCATTGAAACTTTCCCATATGTTGTGAAGTATAAGAAAGGAAAGGAAAACATGGTTGCTGATGCTTTGTCCCGTAGGCACGTTCTTTTGACACAATTAGAAGTGAAGGTACCGGGACTTGAGAGCTTAAAAGAACTGTATTGCACTGATCATATATTTTCAGAACCATATGCAAAATGTAAAGATGGGAAAGGTTGGGATAAATACCATGTGCATGATGGGTTCCTTTTTAGGGCTAACAAGTTGTGTGTTCCAGATTCGTCGGTTAGGCCTTTGTTGTTGCAGGAATCACATGCAGGAGGATTAATGGGACACTTTGGTCGTGAGAAGACTTATGAGCTGTTGGCCGATCACTTTTATTCGCCAAAGATGAGGAAGGTCGTTGAGAGATTTGTGCAGCGATGCATCATATGCCACAAAGCTAAGTCTAAACTGAACCCCCATGGTTTATATACTCCCCTACCCGTTCCAAATGCTCCTTGGGAAGATATTAGCATGGATTTTGTTTTAGGACTGCCTAGGACTAAGAGGGGGAGGGATTCAGTTATTGTTGTGGTTGATAGGTTCTCAAAAATGGCACACTTCATTCCGTGCCACAAGAACGACAATGCTTCACATGTTGCTGATTTGTTTTTTAGGGAAGTTGTTCGCTTGCATGGAATGCCAAGGACTATTGTTTCAGATCGAGATGTGAAGTTCATGAGCTACTTTTGGAAAACATTGTGGGCAAAATTTGGAACCAAGTTGTTGTTTTCAACAACGTATCACCCCCAAACTGATGGGCAAACAGAGGTAGTGAACCGCACACTCTCAAATTGCTGCGCATACAATGATCAAGAAGAATTTGAAGGAGTGGGAAGAGTGTTTGCCGCGACGTGGAGTTTGCTTACAATTGGGCAGTTCACTCTACCACAAACATGTGCCCGCTTGAGGTGGTATATGGATTCAAACCACTTGCACCAATTGACTTGCTGCCACTTCCATTGCAAGAGAGATGTAACATGGAGGCTTCAAAGCATGCTGCATATGTGAAGAAGATTCATGAGAAGACCAGAGAAGAGATAGTAAGGAAGTCCAAGTACTACGCTGCTAAGGCAAACAAAAATCGCAAGAAGGTGACTTTTGAGCCCGGAGATCTGGTTTTGATACATCTGCGCAAAGATCAGTTCCCAGAGAAGCGCAAATCCAAGCTAATGCCTCTTGGAGATGGACCATTCAAAGTCTTGGCCAAGATCAATGACAATGCTTACAAGATCGAGCTTCCTGAAGACTATGCTGTGAGTCCAACATTCAACGTTGCTGATTTGTCTCCATGCTTTGATCAAGAGGGTCAAGAGTCGAGGACGACTCCTTTTGAAGAGGGGAGGATGATGAGGACATCCTGTGTTCACCTCGTTTATCATCTTCTCCTGATGATAAATCTCAGCCATCAAGTGAAGCTTCTACAAAGAAGATCTATTTGGGTCCCATTACAAGGAGCCTTGCCAAACAAATAGCACAAGAGGTGAACGCGCTCCTAGCTTCTCATAATTGAAATGACCATGAGAACATTATACTGCCTAAATCTCGTGTGCTGATTTTACTTAGGTACAATGTCGAGGACAACCAACAACATTCAGCACATGAAGAACCAAGTTTTGGAGCCCATACAACAAGTTTAAAGAGAACAAGTTTCAACTCTGATGAAAGCCTTGTTTTGGTGACAAGGACAACTAGTTACACCGCAAGGAAGAATAGCAAGCCATCTCAACACTCTATTGTTGCATGTGCAGTTCCAGAATTTGTCCCAGAACTTGCTGAATCATGCAACGCAAATATATGAGCATCCAGCATGTGTGGGAGTACAAAATGGAGAGCATATGAAGTTTACTTTCAGGAAAATCAAACGGTGCATCATTTGGAGTCCTGAGTCAAAGGATACGAGAGTTCCAATGCAAGCTGTCCAGGGCATTAATTGCTACGCGAGGCTCCATGAGTTTGCTCCCTTGACCAGCTGGTTAGCACGAATTTGAGCCCCTCTTTTGGCCTGGTTTCACACCTAAACTAGGAGGGCTGTTTCTAGTATAAATATCCCTTCCCCCACTTCAGCCACAACTCTTTGGCAATTTGATTTCGTCATAGGTTAGCTAAGTGCAACCAGAATATTGTTTGAGAGTTCACGTCCTCCTTAGCTCTTGTAATCTCGCCTTGTGAGAGGGTAAACTCACTTTGTGATTTTACAACAGCTGCCATTGAGGCGGCGACCAGTTTGTGCTTCCAACTTCGTGCGTGGTTGCGTGGATTGGAACTAAGAGTGTGGTTGGGCGAATACTTGTCGCTGGTTGTTGCATTTGCAATAGTTAGCTTCGGTCTCATCAGGTTACACTAGTTATCCTTTACCCGACAATGTTGTTGGTTGGGATTGAGGGTTTCATAAGTACCCTTCAGGTGGTGTTGATTCGCAACATAGAGAAGATCCTCCGTGAAGATTGGGCAACCCCGTATCAAGTTGCATGATGTTATTTCTAATAGTGCGTGCCATGTAGTTGCGTCAGTTCGAACTAGTGAAAGAATGTTGTTGAAAAAATATACACTTGTTACACAGTAAGTTCAATGATACATAAACTAGGAGTACTTCTAGTGTAGTTGCAAAAGTTATAGATGAACAAAAGAGAAGACATGCATCATTTTTATATATATGCATATCCATACATCTCTGAAGTTCAATGTTCAATTTGCAAGCAGTGCTAAGAAACAGTACATCAGTGTTGAACATGTACGTTCATCAGTTCGACTGAAAACTAAACCAGATACAAAACAGAGCAAAGTTTAAATAACGGCCAGCGATGCAAGTTTAACTTGTACATTGCCTTCAGTGCATGACATGTTACCCATAGCATGTATACGAGAAAAATGCAGAAAAGATTACACATATCATAGTACATTGCCTTCGGAGTCCGTTTCGGACTGACAAGTACTCAAAATCCTCGCGGCGAGCGTGCGAATCCAGAAAATACTCCCCGCTTGCGCCAGGAAGCCCGGGTGCCTTCAAATTCGGCCTTAAGGAGGACATTTTGGCCCTGAAAGTCAAATAACATCATTCGTCGCTCCTTTTCGGACAAGTTTCTGAACCCATTGGCCCTTACTTTTGAAGGAAATTCGAGAGATTTCGTTGATTGTAGACATTAGTCCCCCTGGCAAAGCTTTGTGCACATGATTTATGATCCGGGAATTCCTATTTCTACGTAAATTCAAGAAAATCTAGCGGCTACAAGCCTTATACTCCTTGTTTCCGCCGTGTGGCATGCTGTAACTTATGTGTGTGACAGCCAAGAACCAAAGGGCATTCCTGGCATCGGTCAATATATACGTGGAAACAATATCTCTAGCATCAAGGACGCAAAATTTCGGGGCGGTTCGGCGAAAAGCATCACGGGAAAGTGAAATTCTTTCAAGGACTGCCATATAATGGACAGGTGTTCACTAAAACGGTCATAACTTTGTCATTTGGATTCTGTTTCGGACCCACAAGTACTCAAAATCCTCGTGGCGAGCGTGCGAATCCTGAAAATACTCCCCGCTTGCGCCAGGAGGCCCGGGTTCCGTCAAATTCGGCCTTAAGGAGGACTTTTTGGCCTTGAAAGTCAAATAACATCATTCGTCGCTCCTTTTCAGACAAGTTTCTAAACCCATTGGCCCTTCCTTTTGAAGGAAATTTGAGAGATTATTTTGATGGTAGACATTAGTCCCCCTGGCAAGGACAAATGTAGCTTTGTGCACAAGATTTGATCCGGGAATTCCTATTTTTCATAAATTCAAGAAAATCCAACGGCTACAAGCCTTATACTCCTTGTTTTTGCCGTGTGCCATGCTGTAACTTATGTGTGTGACAGCCAAGAACCAAAGGGCATTCCTAGCATCGGTCAATATATACGTGGAAACAATATCTCCAGCATCGAGGACACAAAATTTCGGGGCGGTTCGGCGAAAAGCATAACGGCAAAGTGAAATTCTTTCAAGGACTGCCATATAATGGACCGGTGTTCACTAAAACGGTCATAACTTTGTCATTCGGAGTCCGTTTCGGACCCACAAGTACTCAAAATTCTCGCGGCGAGCGTGGGAATCCAGAAAATACTCCCAGCTTCCGCTAGGAGGCCAGAGGTGCTCTCAAATTCGGCCTTAAGGAGGACTCACTACTGCAGGATGCTGCTAACGCGACACTACAATCAGAGACCCTTCGAGAAGCTGTGTGTGATGCCATAATCGCAAACGGTGGTGTATGAAAACCGTCAGAAATGTATAAAATGTTTGCGATGACGGATGCATCAAACACGGTTCAGATTTTAGTTGTGTGTGCGATGAAGGGCATGCGATTCAGTTCAATTAACTGTTTGCGATGAGGAGGAACAAAAGAAACGGCAGCCAGATGAAGCCGTGTGTGATACACAACATACGGTTCACTCAGATGAACTATTTGTGATTAGGCAGCACAAAAGAAACGGGCAGCCAGATGAAGGTGTGTGTGATATACAACATACGGTTCACTCGGATGAACTATTTGTGATTAGGCAAGAGAACAGAAACGGTTGAATATAACAAGATGTGTGTGATACACGGCAAACAGGTCTGTAATCAGAAATGTGTGCGAAGAGCGATAATAACGGAGACGATTGCTTCTAATAAGACGTATGTGATATGCTCTATCTACACAACATCTATTGGCCATTCTGGGACGGGCGGTCATCCGGATACGCCATAAGGATGTGAAGAGGCATTCCTATCAGGAAGGACTAGCTATTCAACCAGTAGCTCGTGTAAGAAAACTATCAAGTTAAGTGTGCTCAGGCTGGAGCAGCCATCGGATGGGTGACTGGATGGGAAGTTGTGCTGAGGTTAAATTACTTTTTGACAATGTGCGATACATGGCATATAGTTGATCCATCCGACCTATTTGTGATGGAATAGTCCGTGTGTGTTGTGGGCAAACGCTTGCTAGTATTCAACTGTTTGGGATTGATGAATTCATCACCGACAGGTTCCCTAGTGTGGTCCGTGTTCATCTAATCATCATCTACGACTTGTGCTAGCTGGATGCTTAGTTTCCATCAATTGATGGCGTTTTATGCACACGCCACCGTTTCCCGCCATTTCCTCACCTGTTTCCTGTCACCCCGCTATATTGCGCATAGGGGGCGCAACGCACGGATGCGACAAGCGTGGACTATAGCACATCCACCTTTCCCAAGCATGCCAACCCACCAAAGCGCCACCTCTGCCATCAACCTCGTCGACGAGGAAAACGAGCAGGCGCCACGGCCTGTCGTGGCCGAGGCGCTCCCCGGCAATGCGATGGACGACGCCGTGATGCACGTCATCGCCCAGGTTGAGTAGACCTTTGGCGCATGGCGCTTGAGTGCCCCGGATCAAGATAGGCATGTCAGCGCCGATAGGCTGCAGCTCGCCGCACAACATGATCGATGGCACGCCGAAGAGCAAGTTAGGGACGTCCGCGCCGATAGGCTGCAGGTTGCTGCATGGCGAGACCGTTGGAGCGCCGCAGAGCGAGAGGCGCGGCGCTGTCGGCATTCTGGGAACGGGGGTTGATAACCCACAAGTGTAGGGGATCGTAACAGCTTTCGAGGGTAAAGTATTCAACCCAAATTTATTGATTCAACATAAGGGGAGCCAAAGAATATTCTCAAGTATTACCAACTGAGTTGTCAATTCAGCCACACCTGGATAACTTAATATCTGCAGCAAAGTATTTAGTAGCAAAGTAGTATGATAGTAGTGGTAACGGTAACAAAAGAGAAATGAAAGCAAAAGTAATATTTTTGGTGTTTTGTAGTGATTGTAACAAGAGCAACGGAAAGTAAATAAGCGTAAACCACTATATGGAAAGCTCGTAGGCATTGGATCGGTGATGGATAATTATGCCGGATGCGGTTCATCATGTAACAGTCATAACATAGGGTGACACAGAACTAGCTCCAATTCATCAATGTAATTTAGGCATGTATTCTGAATATCGTCATACGTGCTTATGGAAAAGAACTTGCATGACATCTTTTGTCCTACCCTCCCGTGGCAGCGGGGTCCTAATGGAAACTAAGGGACATAAAGGCCTCCTTTTAATAGAGAACGGAACAAAGCATTAGCACATAGTGAATACATGAACTCCTCAAACTATGGTCATCACCGAGAAGTATCCCGATTATTGTCACTGGGGTTGTCGGATCATAACACATAATAGGTGACTATAGACTTGCAAGATAGGATCAAGAACTCACATATATTCATGAAAACATAATAGGTTCAGATCTGAAATCATGGCACTCGGGCCCTAGTGACAAGGATTAAGCATAGCAAAGTCATATCAACATCAATCTCAGAACATAGTGGATACTAGGGATCAAACCCTAACAAAACTAACTCGATTACATGATAAATCTCATCCAACCCATCACCATCCAGCAAGCCTACGATGGAATTACTCACGCACGGCGGTGAGCATCATGATATTGGTGATGGAGGATGGTTGATGATGACGATGGCGACGAATCCCCCTCTCCGAAGCCCTGAACGGACTCCAGATTAGCCCTCCCGAGAGGTTTTAGGGCTTGGCGGCGGCTCCGTATCGTAAAACGCGATGATTTCTTCTCTCTGATTTTTTTCTCTCCGAAAGCCAATATATAGAGTTGGAGTTGGTGTCGAAAGGTTTCCAGGGGGCCCACGAGGTAGGGGGCGTGCCCAGGAGGGGGGGCGCCCCCCACCCTCGTGGACAGGGTGTGGCCCCCCTGGTCTTCATCTTTGGCGAGGATTTTTTATTATTTATTCTTAGATATTCCGTGGAGTTTCAGGTCATTCCGAGAACTTTTGTTTTCTGCACATAAAACAACATCATGGCAATTCTGCTGAAAACAGTCGATCCGGGTTAGTTCCATTCAAATCATACAAGTTAGAGTCCAAAACAAGGGAAAAAGTGTTTGGAAAAGTAGATACGATGGAGACGTATTAACTCCCCCAAGCTTAAACCCTTGCTTGTCCTCATGAAATTCAGTTGACAAACTGAAAGAGAAAAACAAAAACTTTTACACACTCTGTTTGCTCTTGTTGTTGTAAATATATCAAGCCAGCATTCAAGTTTTCAGCAAAGATTATAACTAACCACATTTGCAATAATTCTCAGGTCTCATGTTTACTCATATCAATGGCATAATCAACTAGCGAGTCATAATAATAAATCTCGGATGACAACACTTTCTCAAAACAATCATAATTTGATATAACAAGATGGTATCTCGCTAGCCCTTTCTGAGAATGCAAAACATAAATGCAGAGCACCTTTAAAGATCAAGGACTGACTAGACATTGTAATTCATGGTAAAAGAGATCCAGTCATAGTCATACCCGATATAAATTAATAGTAATGAATGCAAATGACAGCTGCGCTCTCCAGCTAGTGCTTTTAATAAGAGGGTGATGAATCAACATAAAAGTAAATAGATAGGCCCTTCGCAGAGGGAAGCGGGGATTTGTAGAGGTGCCAGAGCTCGGTTTTGAAATAGAGATGAATAATATTTTGAGCGTTATACTTTCATTGTCAACATAACAACTAGGAGATGGCTATATCTTCCATGCTACACACATTATAGGCGGTTCCCGAACAGAATGGTAAAGTTTATACTCCCCCTCCACCAACAAGCATCAATCCACGGCTTGCTCGAAACAACGAGTGCCTCCAACATACATCAGGTCCCAGGGGGAGTTTTGTTTGCAATTAATTTTGATAGTTTGCATAAAGCATGGGACTGGGCATCCCGGTGACCAGCCATGTTCTCGTGAGTGAGGAGCGGAGTGCACTCCTCTTGAGAATAACCCGCCTAACATGGAAGATAAGGAAAACCATAGTTGATACATGAGCTATTCGAGCATACAAAACATAATGTTTATTTGAAAGTTTAGAGTTTGGCACATACAAATTTACTTGGAACGGCAGGTAGATACCGCATATAGGAAGGTATAGTGGACTCATATGGAATAAATTTGGGGTTTAAGGGATTGGATGCACAAGCAGTATTGTCGGATTTCGGGTTCCGGCAGACCCTTGAGGTTCGTACATTGGGGTGCGCGCGGAATCTCGCCCTCTACCTACCTGCACCCTGCCGCCTCGCTAGGATCTAAACTACAAAAGGAACAGCACAAGAGACACAGGGTTTATACTAGTTCGGGCCACCATTGTGGTGTAACACCCTACTCTAGTTTGTGGTGTAGTGGATTGCCTCTTGGGCTGATGGTGATGAACAATACAAGGAAGAACAGCCTCACGAGGGTCTGTTCTTGGCTGGTGCGATGAACTGATAGGGGGAGTTCAGTCGCCTCTCTCTGTCTCTCTCGTTTGTTCTCTTGCTATCTTCCTGAATGCCCCTACCCTGTGGGTGGCTAGTCCTATTTATAGGCAGAGGCCCTGGGCCTCTTCCCAAATATTAAGCGGGAAGGGTGCCAAAAATTGGCCATTTTGAAGGGGAACATATGGTACACTTATCCTGACTGAAGTCGGTCCTCGCCTGTCAAAGGCTCTGGTGGTGACGCCGGCTTGGGCTCCACAATGACTTCCTTCCTGCCGTTGGACTGGTCTTGGTCTCGTTGCACCGAAATGGACGCCTTTGCTTGATGCTCTCACCTGCGCTTTCTCCCTTTGCACCAAAGGGGAAAGGAGGACATTCTTGTGGTGGCGCCCGCTGGCGCCTTTGGTCGTCATGGCTTGCGTCATGGGCACCTCGTGAGGTACCCGCCTTGATCTCTCCGCCTCCTCGTGAGCCAGCCTGACGAGGCCGTGCCTGAGGAAGCTCCCTGTCATCCGCCCCGCGAGGCTTGGCCCCTCGCGAGGGTCTTGAGCTCGTGTTGATGAAGATGGGCCGTGATGGGCCCCCCTTTGAGCCACGCTGTAGGCCGCTGGCAGGCAAGTCTGGGGATCCCCATTCCCAGAACACCGACAGTAGCCCCCGGGCCCAAGGCGCGCCCGGACTTGGCCGAGCAGAGAGGCGAAGGGGCAAGTGCGAAGCGCTGCGGGTCCTAACATCCTAAGGCCTTGGGCGCCGCGTGGCGGTTGATTGGACGTGGGCGGCACTGTTCCCCCACGCCTCCTTATTTTGTGCCATGCTAGGCGGACTCGTAGCCGCACACAACCGCTCCCCTTTTCGCTGCTCGACCGTCCCCCACTCTTCCTCCTCTCGAACTCCAGCTTCTGCTCCCAATCCAATCTCGAACCTTCCTCCCCCCTTTCCGTTGCCATGGCTCCGACGAAGAAAGGAAGAGGGAAGAAACCCATGCCTCCGTCGTCGGTGTCCCCTACCGTCGATCGGTCGATTATACTCAATCGAGAGGGCCAGGGCAAGGTCAGCTCGGCCTTGGCCACCATCTTCAACGAATGCGGGCGGACGACGGCCTGGCCCGTGTCCCACTTCACCATTGACAGGATAATCACCGAGGTCCAGTATTTTGCCGACGCCCTGTGGGCGGGGCTGTTTCCCCCCTTCTCCGATTTCTTCAATGTTGTACTCTCCCACTATCAGATCCATATGATGCACTTGGGTCCGGAATCCATCACTCTTCTTGCGGTCTTCGCCTTTGTTTGCGAGGCGATGATGGGCATCCTTCCCTCGGTTGCCTTGTTGCGCCACTTCTTCTCTCTGCGCCTTGTTGACACCACCCAATGTTCGGGGTGCGTGAGCTTCATTGCTGCTTCTGAAACAACGGCTCCAGGGATTGACTTCACCCTTCCTCCGGCCGCGCCAGGGTTCCGCAAGCGGTGGCTGTACGTGGACGTGGGGGTGCCCAGCACCCTGCTATCGGAGCCAACATCACCCGCTGTCCCCAATTCAGGCTGGGGCCAGGAGACGCTCACGAGCCCCCGGCTCGCCTTTGTCTGGCGTCGCTTCGCGTTCCTGAGGGCGCTCAAGGTGACGGCGCCCAAGGTGGTGAAGGAGTTCCTGTTGTGCCGCATTGCCCCTCTCCAGCGCCATTCCCGCCGGATGTGGGCCTTCAGCGGGTTGAAGACCGCATGAGGTTGCAGGAGGAGGACTTGACGCCTGAAGCGCTGAGGAAGGTGCTCTTGGTCTTGACTAGGGATCCCAACCCTGGCAGCGTCCGACAAGGGGGTGCCTTGCGTTACTTTTGCTCAAGCAGGGGTGACTTTGTGAAGCAGATGCCCAGCTTCGACGAGTGGGGGCTGCGCCCCGCAGGCCTCATGGGGTCTCGCGAGAACCCGGTGGTGGTGACTGCCCTTCCAGTCGGCCGTGGCGGCTCTTCCTCGAGTGGCGGTGCAGGGAGGCATGAGCCGCTGGAGGCCGAGGGGGCCTCCGCAGGGGTGACGGTCCCAGGCGGCGCTCTTGAGGGAGCAGCTCCTGAGGCCCAGGCTGTCGCGGTTGGGGGAGGCGAGCAGCTGCCCGTGGTGCCTGCGGCTGAGGCCCCTGGGGCCCCAGCTACCCTCCTTGGTGAGGCGACTGGCGGCGAGCTCCAGGACGACGCCCCTGACGCCGGTCGTCTCGACTCTCCTTCCTCGTCACAGGTTGACCCCTGCGCTCAACTCTTGGGTCGATTCCGCGTTGATTTTGAGGCTCTTTGGAAGAGAAGGGAAGCCCTGGGTGATGATTACCCTTGTCGCCTGTTGAAGCACAGGAAGTACTTCACCACCGATGAGTAAGCTTTCCCCTTTTCTGGCTCCTGATTCTTCTGTTGTTTTTACTGATCCTTGCTCCGCAGGGCCCTTCCTGCCGAGCTCACGGAGATGTCTGAGGAGCCATCCCCCTTGGCTCCGCCCTCTCCACCGTCTTCGAGCACTCCGAGCTGCAGGGCCCTGGTGGTGAGGTCGGCCGGAGAGACGAGCCATCCTGAGGCGCATCGCGTCCCCGCGCGCCTCGCGACCCTCCTTCGCTAGCCCTCTCGAGGCATAGCTGGCCTGCCGTGGGCTTCTCGTATGGTCATCGACCGTGATTGGCTGAGGCATTCCCTGCGCTCTTCTTTGGGGGATGGGCTGGCTCCTGGCCGGGCTCCTGGCGAGGCGTGCCCGGCCGTGGCGAGGGCGTCAGCCCCCAGCCCCCTGCCCGGAGGGGGAGTGCTGATTCGTGGCCCTCGGCGCTCGCCCGGGGCGGATGTTGGTGTGGAACACGTACTTGAGCGCGCCCGGGAGCGTCGCGCTCTTCGCCAAGGGTTTCTTCGGAGGGCGGCTGATGCGGTGAGCCTGCTCAGTGAAGAGCTCGCCGATGAAGACGCGCGCCTTGAGGCCGAGTGCCTGCGCCTGGCCGTGGAGAGGCACGAGCTGAAGGCGGCTGTCGCCCATGCGCGCCACCAGCGTGATCTTGATGATGAGGAGGCCAAGGCGTCGCTGGTGGCCTCTCGGGAGGTCCGTTCTCGGGCCGTTGAAGATGCTCGGGAAGCTGACCGGCGGCGAGAGGCGGCGGAGGAGCGGGTGCGGGAACTCCTGGCCCGTTACCGCTCATTGGAGGAGCAGGTGGAGCTGCGCGAGACGGCCCTTGCATCGATGAGGGTGGCATCAGGCGACCCAGCAGAGCTCCAGAAGCGGGAGGAGGCGCTGACGCTGGAAGCCGCTGAGCGTGCACGCGAGTATGAACGCCTAGAAACAAGGGAGCGCTTGGTGACAAGGGCGGAGGATGATGTCGCTGCGCGGGAGGCCCGCGTCCTGGAGGAGGTCGGGCGTCGGGTGGCGACGGCGCGCTTGAACCTCGAGCGCGAGTTCGAGGAAAGGCTGGGGTTGATCCGGGCAGAGGCCGAAGGTAGGACCGCTGCCTTGAGGGCCAAGCAGGAGGAAGCGACGAGGCGGGCCGATGCTTTTCGGGCCGCCCTTGAGGTGGCGCAGGAGGAGTTAACTACCTCCCGTGCCGAGGTGCTTCTTCTTCGCCAGCGTGTGGATGAGGCTGAGGCCGTTCTTGGCGCCGGCTGAATCGCGGACGAGATGCGCCAGCGGCGAGTCCTGGAGCATGAGCATGGCCCCATGCTCACCACGCTCCGGGAGAGAGCCAACACAGCCTTGGGTAACATCTGCGAGGCGGCTGTTGGCGAGCCTCGCGCAATTAACTATGCTGGCAACCTTCAGTTCTTCACCGATGTGGTGACTCGGCTGGAGGAGCGGTCGGTCAGAGCCGACAGGTTGGTGGAGGAGAGAAGCCCCGCCCTGCTCGGGTGCGCCTTTTCTCGCGTCTTCAGCCATCTCCGGAATATGGACCCTCACTTTGACTTCGACGCAGCCATCGCCCCGGTATGCCAGGCCGTCCGGGGCGACCTGACGCACTGGGTGGAGGACAACGTGGACGCCCTTGTCAGGGCCTTTGCTTCAGACAACGATGGCGTGATCGTGGCTCTTGACGGCGGCGTGGTGGGACGGCCTCGACGCTGGCGGGCGACGACGAAGAGCGACGGCGAGGCCGGCGACGCCAGCCGACAATTCAGGAGGTGCCCCGAGGATGCACCGGGGATTTATCCGATCGACTGCGCACCGCCTCTGTTTCCCGCATTTAATAGAACTCAGGTTTTGCCCTGACGGCCGTGAGAGCATTTTGGGAGGGGGAGCCCCTCATGTAAAACTTGTGTTTTGCGTATTAGTAGATGCTATACCACCCGTACGCCTATGCCTAGTGGCTGGCTAGTTTACCTTTTTCCCGCGCGGGCCCCGAGATAGCCAGCGGAGGGCTGTGGCGTTCCGAGCGTCTCCCGATCGAACCCATAGGATCTGCACTAAAAGCCTCCTGAGAGGATGCGGCGGCGGCAGTCTGGGCTGCACGCAAGCTAGGCCCAACCCGGCTCGCGAGGGGCTCACGAGGGGAGGCAGCTGAGGCAAAGCGGTAATCGAACGCAAGAGATTGCTCGAACGAGACTAAACACCCCTTCCCCAAACACACGCAAATCTCGAATTCAATCCAACTTAAATCCAGCGGGGAAAGTGACAACCAAAGGGAAAAGCAATGAAAGCAAACCAAAAAAGGCCGCGTCCGGCACCTAGTCTAGTCTTGGACATCTTCTCACCAGCGCGGAGCTAAGTGCTGCCACTGGGCGTGGGAGGGAGCCCCAGGGCCTGAGGCCGGCACCCCTGAGACTTCGGGGCATGTAGAGCCCCACTCATTATTACGTGAGAGTGTCACAGGGCGGTGAGCTTCACAGGCACTGGGCCTTCTTCACAGGTACCGGCCTTGCTTCATATCGCCAGACGAGGGCCCCGCCTTGCGCCGCACTCTAGTGCCATCAACGACGACCGAAAACCAGGACGCTGCCGACGGGGTAGAGCGGTCGCCAGTGATTCCCCCGACGACCATGGGTCCTCCACCAGGGGCAGGCCCTGAGGCACCTCCCCAGCGGAGGGCCTACCTCCTGAGAACGCCTTGCTCCGAACGCCGCGGTGGTAATGCCGGATCTCGGTCCCTGTCCTGCAGCCCCCGGCGCCCTCCTCCCGAGGGGTAGGAGACTGCGGGAGCAAGGCAACCGCTTGCTGTGGCGACCTGCACCTCCTGCGATTCATGATTAACGTATGCCTGCTCCTGAGGAATTAGTGGTACCCGATAATCGTCGCCTCCAGCGTGGCCAGTGGGGCCTTCACGGGGCCCTTGGAAGAGCTCAGCTTCTGTCGCCTCGTCCCCCCAGCCTGGGCTGAGGAGCGAGCCTTGTTCTCCTTTGTGCTGGTGCCCTTGGTCCATCATGTGGGGCACGTATTCTTCTGGGGCCGTCATCCGAAGGCCGCGCCATAGTGCTCCGCGTGCCATGCGGTTCTGCTTGGAGTGCCCACCTGGGGGTGGTAGCGCGGCGGCCCACTAGGGCCGTGGGTCGCGACGAGTCCTTCTTCGATGGCCGGGAGCGGAGGCGGCGCTGCCGCTGGCCCGGCGCTGATAGCTTCGCTGGCGTTGGAGTAGCCTTGGGGCCCGCGGCCACGTGTGGAGCCCCCGCGCGGGCCGCCCTGGACCTGAGGTGGGAGCTGGGTGCAGAAGGGATGAGCCCCCGAGGCGGCAAAGCCCAGGAGCTCTGCCACCCGCTCTAGCAGTACGTCGCGGCCGCCTTCCAGTAGCCTGCACTGCAGTAGCTCCCGGGCCACCGTGAGCGCGGCCCTCGAGTTCGCCTGCTCCCGGCGGGTGTACGGTGTCGCGGCCGCGGCGTGGTTGGAGGCCCTCGCTGCCGACCGCGCCTGCCGCAGCGTGAGAGTTGTCGAAGCCTGTCCGCATCGCCCACAGCCCGTAGTGCCCTGCGAACCGTGAGCTGCCTGGGGCATGGGGTCGCCCAAGGCGAGCGGCTCTGCGTGGGTGGGCCAAACCGCCCAGGGACCGAGGTTGCCCGCCTGGTCGCCGGTCATGATGAGGATGATGCGACGGGACACGAAGTGGCAGGAGGTGGATCCCGTCGCACCCCTACTTGGCGCGCCAAATGTCGGATTTCGGGTTCCGGCAGACCCTTGAGGTTCGAACACTGGGGTGCGCGCGGAATCTCGCCCTGTACCTACCTGCACCCCGCCGCCTCGCTAGGATCTAAACTACGAAAGGAACAACACAAGAGACACAGGATTTATACTAGTTCGGGCCACCATTCTGGTGTAATACCCTACTCTAGTTTGTGGTGTGGTGGATTGCCTCTTGGGCTGATGGTGATGAACAATACGAGGAAGAACAGCCTCGCGAGGGTCTGTTCTTGGCTGGTGCGATGAACTGCTAGGGGGAGTTCAGTCGCCTCTCTCTGTCTCTCTCGTTTGTTCTCTTGCTATCTTCCTGAATGCCCCTAACCTGGGGTGGCTAGTCCTATTTATAGGCAGAGGCCCTGGGCCTCTTCCCAAATATTGAGCGGGAAGGGCGCCAACAATTGGCCATTTTGATGGGGAACATATGGTACACTTATCCTGACTAAAGTTGGTCCTCGCCTGTCAAAGGCTCTGGTGGTGACGCCGGCTTGGGCTCCACAATGACTTCCTTCCTGCCGTTGGGCCGGTCTTGGTCTCGTTGCACCGAAATGGACGCCTTTGCTTGATGCTCTCGCCTGCGCTTGCTTCCTTTGCACCAAAGGGGAAAGGAGGACACTGCGCAGGCTGGCGCCCACCTGGCGCCCTTAGTCATCATGGCTTGCGTCATGGGCACCTCGTGAGGTACCCCGCCTTGATCTCTCCGCCTCCTAGCGAGCCAGCCTGATGAGGCCGCGCCTGAGGAAGCTCCCTGTCGTCCACCCCGCGAGGCTTGGCCCCTCGTGAGGGTCTTGAGCTCGTGTTGATGAAGATGGGCCATGATGGGCCCCCCTTTGAGACATGCCGCAGGCCGCAGGCAGGCAAGTCTGGGGACCCCCGTACCCAGAACGCCGACAAGTATTCCTGCTTAGTACAAGTGAAGGTTAGCAAAAGACTGGGAAGCGACCAACTAGAGAGCAGCAACAGTCATGAACATGCAGTAAAATTAATAAACATTGGATACAAGCATAAGTAGGATATAATCCACCATGAACATAAATATCGTGAAGGCTATGTTGATTTGTTTCAACTACATGTGTGAACATGTGCCAAGTCAAGTCACTTAAATCATTCAAAGGAGGATACCACCCCATGATACCACATCACAACCATTTTAATAACATGTTGGTACGCAAGGTAAACCATTATAACTCATAGCTAATCAAGCATGGCATAAGCAACTATGATCTCTAATTGTCATTGCAAACATGCTTATTCATAATAAGCTGAATCAAGAACGATGAACTCATCATATTTACAAAAACAAGAGAGGTCGAGTTCATACCAGCTTCGCTTATCCCAATCAATTCATCATATATCATCATTATTGCCTTTCACTTGCACGACCGAACGATGTGAATAATAATAAGAGTGCACTTGCATTGGACTAAGCTGGAATCTGCGAGCATTCAGTAAGTAGGAGAAGACAACATGGGCTCTTGGTTAAATCAACAATAATGCATATAAGAGCCACTTCAACAATTTAATCATGGTCTTCTCCTATCGACCCCCAAAGAAAAGAAAGGGAATAAAACTATTTACACGGGAAAGCTCCCAACAAGCAGAAGAAGAACAGGAATATTTTTGGGTTTTCTTTTTAATTATTACTACTACAGCGGAAAAGCAAACTACTACTATTTTTTGTTGTTTTCCTAAAGTTCATTAAACACACAAGAAGAAAGCAGGAAAAAGAAAATAAACTAGCATGGGTATTATAGTGAAAGAGTATGAGCACCGACGTCTAGCAATGAGTGTGTGTGAACATATATGTAATGTCGGTGGGAAATACGTACTCCCCCAAGCTTAGGCTTTTGGCCTAAGTTGGTTCATTGCCAAGGATGGCCTGGCTGATACCCGTAGGTGTAGCTGGGGTCGTACTGCGATGCAGCGGCTATCGCCTCCTGAGCTGCAGCGTGGCGTCGAGCTGCCTCCGCTCTCCTCTCGTACTCATCTGCCTCCTCTCTGGTAATAACATATCTTCCTTTTGTCTGAGAATCAAAGAGGGCAGGAGCAGGAAGAGTAATACGGACAACATGCCGTTTGTTAAAGATTAGTTGATACTGGAGAGGTGATTCAGTCCTCTCAACAAACTGGTGGGAAACCATAGAATCAAAATCTAAATAAGTAGGGGGCAACTCCATATCACCCTCACGAATGTCTATCTCAAGAAAATTAGCTAATCGGGTTGCATAAATTCCTCCAAAGAAATCTCCGTTATATCTATTATGATGCAACCTACGAGCTACAATGGCTCCCATATGATAAGATTGGTCTCCTAACACAGCACTCCTGAGAATGCTAAGGTCGGGGACACACATGTGACATGCTTCATCCTTAGCATTTATGCACCTACCTATGAAGAGAGCAAAATAATGTATAGCAGGAAAGTGAATGCTCCCTATAGTGGCTTGCGTTATATCTCTAGATTCCCCCACAGTTATACTAGCAAGAAAATCTCTAAATTCAGATTTACGGGGATCAACAGTACTACCCCATTGTGGGAGTTTGCAAGCAGAAGTAAAGTCCTCTAAGTCCATGGTATAAGATTTGTCATAAAGATCAAACATGACTGAAGGAGAATTACGTGAAGATGAAAATTCAAACCTCCTCACAACTGAACTAGTGAGATCAAGATACTGTGGGCATTTGTTGCCTCGAAATCCACAAGACCGACATTACGCAAATATGCATAAAATTCTTCTTTGATTCCTGCTCGGTCCATAAAATTTTCTGAATGCCATTCACAGGGCCTCACGAGAGCGTCCCTTGGGGCTCCTCGTCGGCATCGCGCATTGCAAGCCTAGGGCCTTGCTTCCTTGAAGAACCACCTTGGAACATCTTCCTAAACATATTGTATTCTTTGAAAAATTTCTGAAACTTTTAGTAACTTCAAACAAAAGTTAACCAACTTCAATAAAATTGATAGCAACTACTTCTACAAGTGCCTAGAACCTATATCATGCATTAGAACTACTTGGAACCATATAAATTTGACATGCAAGCTCAAGAACATGGTCACCTATGTAGCACAAATTTGCAATGAATAAAGCACTAGAGCAAAACTAATTGGACCAATGGAGGAGTCACATACCAAGGAACAATCTCCCCAAGCAGTTTTGTGAGAGGTGCTTTGAGCAAGGAGATCGAAAATCACAAAGAACGGGGCCGGAACTCGTGTTTGAGCCAGATATTCGTGTTTGTGGGAGGAAGAAGAAGAGGATGGGTGCAGGAATAAGTGGAGGAGGGCCACCGTGGGCCCACGAGGCGGGGCGCGCCGGGGGGTAGGCGCGCCCTCCACCCTCATGGCCAGTGGCAGCTCCCCCATGGTGATTTTGCACCATAAATCCTCAAATATTCCCAAAAAATCATATTAAATTGGCATGGCATTACGAGGACTTTTATTTTCGAGGTATTTTTATATTGCATGATAAATCAGAAATGTACGGAAAAATACTATTTTTACTTTAATTCAACTAAATAACAGAAAGTATAAAGAGGGTACAGAAGGTTGTGCCTTCTAGTTCCATCCATCTCATGATCATCAAAAGGAATCCATTAACAACGTTGACCATGTCTTGTTAACAAACTCATTCCGATTAACATGGAACCGGAGAAATTTCGAATAACACTATGTTACCTCAACGGGGATATGCACATCCCCTATAATAAGAACATCATATTTCTTCTGACAAGAGGGAAGAGGAAATTCAAAACCTCCAAATATAATCGATGGAAATTTTCCAATAGAGTTGATGCTATAAACTTGAGGTTGTTTCCTCGGAAAGTGTACCGTATGCTCATTACCATTAACATGAAAAGTGACATTGCCTTTGGTGCAATCAATAACAGCACCTGCAGTATTCAGAAAAGGTCTTCCAAGAATAATAGACATACTATCGTCCTCGGGAATATCAAGAATAACAAAGTCTGTTAAAATAGTAACGTTTGCAACCACAACAGGCACATCCTCACAAATATCGGCTGTGTATAGCAGTTGATTTATCAGCCATTTGCAAAGATATTTCAGTAGGTGTCAACTTATTCAAATCAAGTCTACGATATAAAGAGAGGGGCATAACACTAACACCGGCTCCAAGATCACATAAAGCAGTTTTAACATAATTTCTTTTAATGGAGCATGGTATAGTAGGTACTCTGGATCTCCAAGTTTCTTTGGTATTCCACCCTTAAAAGTATAATTAGCAAGCATGGTGGAAATTTCAGCTTCGGTATCTTTCTTTTATTAGTAATGATATCCTTCATATACTTAGCATAAGGATTTGTTTTGAGCACATCGCTTAATCACATACGCAAAAAGATAGGTCTAATCATTTCAAAGAAAGCTCCCGAAATCCTCATCATCCTTTTCTTGGATGGTTTGGGAGGAAAAGGCTTGGGTTTCTGAACCCATGGTTCTCTTTCTTTACCATGTTTCCTAGCAACAAAGTCTCTCTTGTCATAACGTTGATTCTTTGATTGTGGGTTATCAAGATCAACAGCAGGTTCAACTTCTACATCATTATCATTCCTAGGTTGAGCATCATCATGAACATCATCATTATTATTTTCGCTAGGTTCATGTTCATTACCAGTTTGTGTTTCAGCATCAGACATAGATATATCATTTGGATTCTCAGGTGGTTCAGCAATAGGTTCGCTAGAAGTTTGCAAGGTTCTATCATTTTTCTTTTTCTTCCTTTTAGAAGAACTAGGTATATCAATATTATTTCTCTGAGAATCTTGCTCATTCTTTTAGGGTGGCCTTCAGAATACAAAGGTTCCTGAGTCATTCTACCGGTTCTAGTAGCCACTCTAACAGCATAATCATTTTTCTTACTATTCATTTCATTGAGCAAATCATTTTGAGCCTTAAGTACTTGTTCTACTTGAGTGGTAACCATAGAAGCATGTTTCCTAACAAGTTTAAGTTCACATCTAACATCATCCATATAATCACCCACGTGTTTAATCATATAGGTATTTTGTATAATTGTCTACCAAAATAAGCATTACAATTTTCTTGTTTGACAATAAAATTATCAAACTCCTCCAAGCATTGCCTAGCAGACTTATAGTGAGGGATATCACCTTCATCAAATCTATAGAGAGAATTTACCTTTACTACCTGTGTCGGGATATCGGGATCAGGAGGTTCTTCAATAGGTAATGGATCAAGATCATATGTTTCTTCAACAGGCGGTAAATTAAGACCATGTATTTCTTCAATAGGAGGTAAATTCTTAACATCTTCAGCTTTAATACCTTTTTCTTTCATAGATTTCTTTGCCTCTTGCATATCTTCAGGACTGAGAAATAGAACACCTCTCTTCTTTGGAGTTGGTTTAGGAATAGGCTCAGGAATTGGCTCAGGAGCTGGCTCAGGAGGTGCCCAATTATTTTCATTTGTCAACATATTATTCAATAGAATTTCAGGTTCATCCGGTGTTCTTTCCCTGAAAAGAGAACCAGCACAACTATCCAGGTAATCTCTGGAAGCATCGGTTAGTCCATTATAAAAGATATCAAGTATTTCATTTTTCTTAAGAGGATGACCGGGCAAAGCATTAAGTAAGTTGAGAAGCCTCCCCCAAGCTTGTGGGAGACTCTCTTCTTAAATTTGCACAAAGTTGTATATTTCCTTTAAAGCAGCTTGTTTCTTATGAGCAGGGAAATATTTAGCAGAGAAGTAATAAATCATATCCTGGGGACTACGCACACAACCAGGATCTAGAGAATTAAGCCATATCTTAGCATCACCCTTTAATGAGAACGGAAATATTTTAAGGATATAAAAGTAGCGAGATCTCTCATCATTAGTGAACAGGGTGGCTATATCATTTAATTTAGTAAGATGTGCCACAATAGTTTCAGATTCATAGCCATAAAAAGGATCAAATTCAACCAAGGTAATTATATCAGGATCAACAGAGAATTCATAATCCTTATCGGGAACACAAATAGGTGAAGTAGCAAAAGCAGGGTCAGGTTTCATTCTATCCCTAAGAAATTCTTTACTCCACTTAACTAATAGTCTCTTAAGTTCGTTTCTATCTTTGCAAGCAAAAATAGCTGCAGAATATTCCATATCAAAAACATAACCCTTAGGAATAACAGGCATATCTTCATCATCAATTTCATCAACATTATCAGTTTCAATAACTTCTTTCTCTCTAGCCCTAGAAATTTGTTCATCAAGAAATTGACCAAGCATAGAAGTAGTTTCATCATAAGTACCATGCATAGCAGATGTGGCATCATCAATAACATGTGACATATCAGAACGAATAGCAAAAGCAGGTTTAGGTGTCGAAAGCTTACTCATAATAGAAGGTGAATCAAGTGCAGAGCTAGATGGCAGTTCCTTACCTCCCCTCGTAGTTGAGGGATAAATTTTTGTCTTAGCGTCTTTCAAGTTCTTCATAGTGTCCAGCAGATATAAACCCCAAGTGACTCAAAGAATAGAGCTATGCTCCCCGGCAACGGCGCCAGAAATTGTTCTTGATAACCCACAAGTGTAGGGGATCGCAGCAGCTTTCGAGGGCAAAGTATTCAACCCAAATTTATCGATTCGACACAAGGGGAGCCAAAGAATATTCTCAAGTATTAGCAACTGAGTTGTCAATTCAGCCACACCTGGATAACTTGATATCTGCAGCAAAGTATTTAGTAGCAAAGTAGTATGATAGTAGTGGTAACGGTAACAAAAGAGTAGTGAAAGCAAAAGTAATATTTTTGGTGTTTTGTAGTGATTGTAACAGTAGCAATGGGAAAGTAAATAAGCGTAAACCAGTATATGGAAAGCTCGTAGGCATTGGATCGGTGATGGATAATTATGCCGGATGCGGTTCATCATGTAACAGTCATAACATAGGGTGACATAGAACTAGCTCCAATTCATCAATGTAATGTAGGCATGTATTCCGAATATAGTCATACGTGCTTATGGAAAAGAACTTGCATGACATCTTTTGTCCTACCCTCCCGTGGCAGCGGGGTCCTAATGGAAACTAAGGGATATTAAGGCCTCCTTTTAATAGAGAACCAGAACAAAGCATTAGCACATAGTGAATACATGAACTCCTCAAACTATGGTCATCACCGAGAAGTATCCCGAGTATTGTCACTTCATGGTTGTCGGGTCATAACACATAATAGGTGACTATAGACTTGCAAGATAGGATCAAAAACTCATATATATATTCATGCAAACATAATAGGTTCAGATCTGAAATCATCACTCGGGCCCTAGTGACAAGCATTAAGCATAGCAAAGTCATAGCAACATCAATCTCAGAACATAGTGGATACTAGGGATCAAACCCTAACAAAACTAACTCGATTACATGATAAATCTCATCCAACCCATCACCGTCCAGCAAGCCTATGATGGAATTACTCACGCACGGCGGTGAGCATCATGAAATTGGTGATGGAGGATGGTTGATGATGACGACGGCGACGAATCCCCCTCTCTGGAGCCCCGAACGGACTCCAGATCAGCCCTCCCGAGAGGTTTTAGGGCTTGGCGGCGGCTCCGTATCGTAAAACGCGATGATTTCTTCTCTTTGATTTTTTCTCTCCGAAAGCCAATATATTGAGTTTCAGTTGGCGTCGGAAGGTTTCCAGGGGTCCCACGAGGTAGGGGCCGCGCCCCCCACCCTCGTGGACAGGGTGTGGGCCCCCTGGTCTTCATCCTTGGCGAGGATTTTTTATTATTTATTCTAAGATATTCCGTGAAGTTTCAGGTCATTCCGAGAACTTTTATTTTCTGCACATAAAACCACATCATGGCAATTCTGCTGAAAACAGCGTCAGTCCGGGTTAGTTCCATTCAAATCATACAAGTTAGAGTCCAAAACAAGGGCAAAAGTGTTTGGAAAAGTACATACGACGGAGACGTATCAGTGGTCCCCAGACTTTCCTGCCTGCGGCCCACGACGTGGCTATGGTAGCAGGCCATCTTCATCAACAAGGCATCCAAGACCCTCGCGAGGGGCCAAGCCTCGCGAGGCGGACGACACAAGACCTCCTCAGGAGCGGCCTCACCGGGTTGGCTCGCGAAGGGCGGAGAGATCAAGGCAAGGCAAACCTCGCGAGGTTCTCGTAACGTGAGCCAAGACGATCAAGATCAGGCAGGCGCCAGGCGGGCGCCAGCACGCGCAGTGTCCTTGTTTCCCCTTTGGTGCTAAGGAAGCAAGCGCAGGCATAGAGTACCGAGGCGTCAAGCAAAGGTTTCCATATTGGTGCAACGAGACCAAGACCAGCAGGACGGCAAGACGGAGGTCACCATGGAGACCAAGGCGACATCACCACCAGAGCCTTTTGCAGGCGAAGACCGCTTTTGCCCTGGATGGCGAGTTCATCACCAGGACCACTCAGGAACTGCAAGACGCAAGGGCCATGCGCGGCGGCCGCCGCTCACCAGGCGCAGCTCACCATCCAGGCGAGGATGCCGGGCCGCGCGTTTGCATCGACGTCCCATGGCTCAACAGGACCGCATCTCAGGAGCCCTTCTGGCCTTCGCGCGTGGGTCGTTGCGAGGGTCCACCGCACAGCTACGTTCGCATGCCTTTGGCCCGCCGAGCGTGTTGTCCGCCTATAAGCGCAACTTGCGGCATGTCCTGGCAGCTCAGGAGGGCAGGCATCACGCCGTCCTGACGGAAATGGAGATGATCCTCAGGGGACCACCTGGACCCCATAGCCTCCCGAGGCTCAGGGCCCCGGTGGCTCGTGAGGAGAAATTCCTTCACCGCGTACCCTCGGCTGCCCCGACACCCCTTCATCGACAGAACCAGGTGACATTTTCCAAGTTTGTTTAGCTGGGAGCGCCCCTCGGGCTGCATCATTCCCAGGCCGCGTGGGTTCATCCCTGTGGCATGTACCCCTTTTTCTTATGTCTTTAGCTTACCTTGCTGGGGGCGCCCCTCGGGTTGCATCATCCCCAAGCCGCCCGGGCCTGACCCAGTGGCATGTATCTCCTCGCATTTACCTAAGCCAGTATGCTTCCCATGCTTAATCTACCTATCATTATCACCTGTTTGACTCCCACCCTCCATGGGGGCTGCTCATGCTGGCACGGCGCTTGTGCATGGGCCCGTCCCTACAACGTCGGCAAATCTGGCGGGCCGAAGCTCGCTCATGGCACGCCCACAAGACGCCACCTCACCAGGCCCTCAGTGCCTTCCTCTCCTCGCGAGGCAACCAGGCGGACTAGCAACCATAATAGCAAACTTGGTTCTCCTTGTGCTGGCTTGCAGGTAACTCATGAGAATGACAGCAGGCGGCACCGCGAGCTCCCTCTTCTCCCATGCAATCTGCTTGCGTGTTAAAAGGGGGGCTCCTGAGAATCGCGACTCAGGAGCTCCTACTGGCTCTCCAGCCCTCACCCCCTGGCATTGACCACGGCACGCGACTTGGCATACCAGCGGCGGCTAAGCTCGCTCGAGGGCCGGGACCTTAGGACGTAGAGCTTAAAGGAGAGCATGGAGAAGAGGAGGAATCTCGCATGGACCTGGCCTAGCTACGCATTAACGCGGCGCATCGCAAGGAATCAACCACAAACCGCCAAGAAAAGTCTCGCGCTCAGGTTGGCTAATTGTTGGAGCCTATGGGTCACGCTCGCTGCAGCCCTGTTGCGGCAACGTTGCGTCCCTTTCTTACCTTACCATGGCTGCTTGAGCGCTAAAGGGGACCTCCTGAGCATCGCGCCTCAGGGGCTCTTACTGGACCTCGGGCCGCTCACCTCTTGGCCTTGACCACGGCACGTGACCTGGCATACTAGCGACGGCTGCAGCTTGCCCGGGGACCGGGACCTGTCAGCATAGAGCAACAAGCCGTCGCGAGGTTGGAAAGGGGAGACCGAGCCTAAACAGAGCAGGCATTCGCAAATTTTTCATAACAAGGATAGTATCAACAAAAGACATTACAGGCCCTTTACACACCCCCGCGGACTTCTTGATTCCTCGCAGGGACTTGTCAAGTCGGGCAGTTGTCGAGGCAGCGTGGGGAAGCGGAGACGCCAACGTCCAATCAACCGCCACGCGTCGACCAAGGTCGCAGGCTTTTGGGGCCCGCGGTGCTCCGTGCTTGACCTTTGGCTTCACCTCGAAGCCAAGCCCGAGCGCGCCTTGGGCCCAGGGGCTACTGTCGGCGTTCAGGGAACGCGGGTCCCCAGACTTGCCTGCCTCCGGCCCACAACGTGGCTGTGCTAGCAGGCCTGTACGGCCCATTTTCATCAACAAGGCATCCAAGACCCTTGCGAGGGGCCAAGCCTCGCGAGGCGGACGACACAAGACCTCCTCATGAGCGGCCTCACCGGGTTGGCTCGCGAGGGGCGGAGTGATCAAGGCAAGGCAAACCTCGCGAGGTTCTCGTGACCTGAGCCATGACGATCGAGACCAGTCGGGCGCTTGGCGGGCGCCAGCGCGCGCAGTGTCCTTGTTTCCCCTTTGGTGCTAAGGAAGCAAGCGCAGGCGCAGAGTATCGATGCGTCAAGCAAAGGTTTCCATATCAGTGCAACGAGACCAAGACCAGCAGGATGGCAAGATGGAGGTCGCCATGGAGCCCAAGGTGGCATCACCACCAGAGCCTTTTGCAGGCGAAGACCGCTTTTCTCGGGATAAGCTGTACTGGTTGTCCCCTTTCAAATTGGCCGTTGTTGGCTCCCTTCCTGCTCAATATTTGGGAAGAGGACTAGGGCCTATATAAGTAGAACCAGCCACCACCGTAGGGAGACCAAGTTTGGAGCTCACAAGCAAGCCCGAGCTAAGCGAATCCACACACACAAGTTCGCCAAGCACAAGAACACCTCAACCTTAGGAGGCTGTTCTTCCCCTTGTACTGTTCATCATCAGCCCAAGAGGCAATCCACCACCACCACACTGGAGTAGGGTATTACACCACAACGGTGGCCTGAACCAGTATAAATCTTGTGTCTCTTGTGTTGTGAGTTTGTTGAGTTTGTCTTCGAGATCTTAGCAAGCTAGGGCGTGGATCGGTAGGGGGGAAAGAACTTCGCGCACACCCCAGAGGTCGAGCCTTAAGGGTTTTGCTG
Source organism: Aegilops bicornis (assembly GCA_021605145.1). Classification (NCBI taxonomy): domain Eukaryota; kingdom Viridiplantae; phylum Streptophyta; class Magnoliopsida; order Poales; family Poaceae; genus Aegilops; species Aegilops bicornis. Next base: position 348,581,277 of record CM038670.1, read on the forward strand.
GAACCCGTGATCCGACAGGCACGCCGCACAACAACAGCGGATCCATCGTCACTTGCTTGCTGTCGACACGGCATCGTAGCTGGGTACACGTCCTGTCAGTACCCCCATTCCTCGCCAGGAGTGGGCACAGGCCCTCAGCGTCGTACTTGCACTAGAGGCTAGCCGCGTCGTACTTGCACCGGACGCCCGCCGCGCTGGTCGCGTGGGTGCCGCCGTTCACCTTGTCCGCGGCCCGTTGGATGCCAACGCGTTGGTCCATAGGTTCGACCGCCTCCTTGGCCCAGGTGTCCACCTGGGCGCAGTGGAGGAACATGGCCGTCGCATCCTCGAGCTGGTGATCTCCGATGAAATAGCCAATTTGGAGCTCGAGATCGCGCTCCAGATGTACCGCGAGCGTGTCGACCACTTGAACGAACGCCTGCATGAGTTCAGGCAGAGCCAAGAGCTACCCTAGGCAATGGCTGCTGGTCATGGTATCATGGACGCGTTTTATTTTGGAAAGTCATTTCGACGTGGATAGCTATGTATTCGTAGCAATCATAGTATTGCTCTGTTTCAATGTGTGTACTCTGTTTTCCATTCTTATATGTTCTGTTTCAATGTGTGTGTATACGCTTACCATTCTGAATATGTGGATGATAACAGCTAGATTCAAATTAGTATACAAAAACAGATAGAAAATGGAATTCAAAAAAATATATATATATATATATAAATTGTTCATTAGATCATCACAGAATATATATATATATATATATATATAGGGATGGACTTTTTTTTTACCCGTAACAGAATATTATTCTGTTACCCCTCGACCCTATATAGGCGCGACGCGTAGACCACCATAGAATCCCCCGACCCAGCCCGAACCCAACCCGCCTTCTTCCACTGGAGTCAGCCGTTGCGGGCGAGCGAGCGACGGCGGCAACCGGAGCGAGGGAGCCCACGGCGCCGTGACTGGCCGGCGACGGATCCGCCGCCGTCATCCCCTTCCTTGACGACAGATCCAACGACGGGGCCGTGATCCCCGCCTCCTGCCTCATTCCGTCACTGGGCCTCCTTCACCGAGCCCGTGGTCCCCGCCTCCTACCTCCCTCCGTCGCCGATTCTCCTTCACCGGGCCTATGGTCCCCGCCTCCTGCCTCCCTCCATCGCCGGGGCTCCTTCGCCGGGCCCGTGGTCCCAGCCTCCTACCACCCTCCGTCGTCGAGACTCCTTCGCCGGGCTCGTGGTCCCGGCCAGCCGCTGCCTCCCCGAACCTCGTTGCCGGACGTCCACCACATGCAGCAGCGCCGTCGTATCCCCAAGCTCCTTGCCTGCATCAATGGCGCCGCCTCCCAAGAACATGCCAGTACGCCGCCCACGAGAGGAAGAAGAAGAAGTCAGATCCAAAAACATGCCAATGGAGGTGATGTCTGCTTCCCACCCTAATTTTCCTCAAAAATTGAATCAGTTCATCAGTCCTTCTATGAAGAAGATTCAGTTTAAAAAATTCACACACTATGCTCTGCCTACAGGTTACACTATCAGATTCATCAGTACTACATGTGTGCTACATCAATGGCCCATGTTCCTACGATGCAGAACCTGATAGTACATTGCAAATGCTTGCATCAGTTCATTACACCCCTGCCACTTGATGCACAATTTGGATGTCGAGGTTACTGTCAATACCTCTAATATGCTAGCTTCAGTTCAAGCCAAAAAACATAAACTTATGTATCAGTCCAAGTAGCTACTAGGCTTTATATAAGGTTCAGCTACCACTGCAAGTTGCATGATGTTATTTCTAATAGTACATGCCGTGTAGTTGCGTCAGTTCAAACTAGTGAAAGAATGTTGTTGAAAAAAAAATACACTTGTCACACAGTAAGTTCAATGATACATAAACTAGGAGTACTTCTAGTGTAGTTGCATAAGTTATAGATGAGCAAAAGAGAAGACATGCATCAGTTATATATATATATATATGCATACACTTGTCACACAGTAAGTTCAATGTTCAATTTGCAAGTAGTGCTAGAAAACAGTACATCAGTACATCAGTGTTGAACATGTACATTCATCAGTTCGACTGAAAACTAAACCAGATACAAAATAGAGAACAAAGTTTAAATAACAGCCATCGATGCAAGTTCAACTTGTACATTGCCTTCAGTGCCTGACATGTTACCCATAGCATGTATACGAGAAAAATGCAGAAAAGATTAATCCCAAAACTGTTGAATGTCATTGCAGAAGCATGCAAGGTGGCACACGCAGCGAGAGTTTGATGAGCCAGGCAGATATGGGCACCGCCTGGTTGGGTAACACCAGAAATAGCACCTGGATACTTCAACAATACAGGCAGATTTCAAGATACACCAGAATCATCAGAAGCACGGACATGTTCTTCTATGCAGCAAACACCGATATCTAGGAACACAAGCTTTGCCACTGCTGGGTTGCAACAAGGCCAACAATTTCCCCAACAACAAATGTTTTCCTTCCCTAGCGCATGCAGAAAGGCAAGGACACACAGGCTTCCACCAGTCGCTCTGTCAACATCAATATCCATGCTGCAAAAGCGGTTGCAACGGGAAGACCAGGCCAAAGAGATAGAAAATTTGGCCACTCTAGCAGGGTCCAAAGTACAATATATGAGCCATATAGACAGGAGCAACCTCACAACGAATCTGACGGGTGACGGCCGTGCAATGAGAGACGGAGAGCTTCGTCAACATTGCTCCCTCCAAGAGATGCATTGCTGCATGTGCCAAGGGTGAAACCACCCGCGCCCATACACCAGGGTGAACAACAAACACCGGAGGTAGCACAGAGCTATACACATGTAAGTATCCATTCAGAAAAAAACATACAAGCACAGTCCATACCATGGTACTGTGACCACACCATCCAAAATTTTCATAACTGCATTTTTGTTTGCTCACTGTTGCGTGCAGCCACCTAACATTGAAGCTTACGTTCTGCCAAGGCTAGAGATGCGCTTTGAAACTTTCAAAGAAGCAAAGGACTTCTACAACGTCTATGCAAAGCACGCGGGGTTTGCTATCAGGGAAGGCTCCAAGGTTGAGACCGTAGTCTACCTTTATTGCACGTGCCATGGAGTGTATGAATCGAAGGTGTCAGAAGCAAATAGACAGCGGAACAAGACGACAGCCAGGACTAACTGCGGGGCTAAAATGAGGCTGAAGAGGGAAAAGGATGGAACACTTGTCGTAAAAGAGATAGTCTGGGAACACAACCACATGCTACAACTCACCCCCCAAATGCTTGTCTTCTTGCACCCCCACAAAAACTTTGAAAAAACAATCTTGGAGTACGTCAAGTACCTGCAGTTCCAAGGCATTGAACACACGGAAATCATGAGCATACTGGGTGGCGATGACCCTGGTAGCTAATTCCTCGAAATGAATGCCAAAGACATGATTAACCTGTAGGTACAAACTTTTTCTTCTCCCATAAACCCCCTCCGTCTATTTTCCTCTGTCAGTACAAACATATTATGCAACGCATGACCGGACGCCAGTTGATCATGCATTTTTGAATGACTGTTCACTTTTAATATGCAGCAAAGCAAAGAATTCAAGGATGGATGATGTGGACGATGTCCTAAAGACTGTCAACTTCTTTAGGGAGATGAAAGCTATAAATAGGGAATTCTTCTGTGACATGCAACTTAATGAGTCCGACAGAGTTAAGAACATATTCTGGGTGAACGCAAGCTGCCGAGGGGCATATCAGGACTTTGGTGATTGCGTCGTTTGACACCACATATAAGACCAACAAGTACCAATATGCCACTTGGGGTGTTTGTGGGTACTAACAACCACTTACAGACTACATTCTTTGGTTTCGCCCTGATAAGAGATGAGGATGCAGATTCATTCAAATGGATGTTCAAGACATTTTTAAGGTGCATGAGAGGGAAGGCTCCTACATGCATTCTCACAGGTACAACCACCAAAACTACATGTAAAAATGATGTGTCGGTTCTATTTTGTATATATGCACTACCATCTGCTGACCACTCCGCGTCTCTTTTCTCATTACCAGACCAGTGTCCGGCAATGGCTTTGGCGATCCCATATGCTTTCAAGAACACAGTACACAAGCTGTGCCGCTGGCACATTATGAAGAAGTACAGGGAACACCTCACATACCTGTACAACCTGCACAAAAACTTTAAGGATGAATTCACATAAATTCTCAACTGGCCCCTCATGCCAACTGAGTTTGAGGCTGCCTGGAAAAGACTCATGGATAAGTACAACCTCCATGATGATGCCATGATGGTGGCCATGTGGAACGAGCGTGAGAGATGGATATCAGCCTACTACAAAGAAATTTTCTGCGCCAAAATGACATCCACACAACGAAGTGAGAGCATGAACTATGTGCTCAAGAGGAACTTCGTAAGTGAGAGACAAAACCTCCACCAGTTTGTCAGCCAGGTAAACTCCTGCGTCAAAACCAGGAGGCAGGCAGAGAACCAGGAGACAATGGGTAACCGGGTATAGCTCTATCTATCACCTGTCTTGAGACAAAATAACATGCTTGTTAAAGTAAAACTTTATTAGTTAGACAAGTTTTTGCTGCGAGAAAACTAATAATTTGGTCATCACTCTTAGTTGGGCAGAAGAAACAAAACACGCTGACCTTCTATGGGTTTGACACCCAGATGGAAAAGATTTACTCACGAGCTGTGTACACGAGATCAGAAAAAGGCTAAAACTAAGCACACTCTTCACGGCGACAGAGACGGAAGAGCCCACAAAGTACCTCGTGCGCTACAACAAGCCGCAAAAACTGTCTGCGTGGGCTCAAGACGCTGCGTTCCTGTGGTTGCAGACCCGTGGGAGAAATAAATGATCATGAGTGCAAGCTATGGGACCACACATGTGAGCACTTAAAAAAAGATGTTACATGTTGTACTACTTATTTTTGCAAAGTTTTTGTACAAATGAAATGACAAAAAACATACACCTGTTCCAAAAAATACAGGTATTTTCTGCGTGCATGTCATGTGCATGATGCAGACAATCAAGGCTGACAGCGTTCCAGAGAAATACATCCTCAGGAGATACACCAAACGACCGAACATCCAGCCAACATTCAGCAGCAATGACTTGAGGGCAGTATCGTCAAACAAGGCCTCCCAATACTGCATTGAAAGCGCACTGCTATAGCAGAACATGAGGATGCACAGAAAAAGCTTGAGAAGCCAAGAGCAAATGGCGAGGTCACGAATCGTCATGGAGAAACTTGAACAAGAACTCGACGCCATGCATTCTGCTAAAAACGAAGGTGTCGCGGACAATGGAGCCATTGAGCAGGATATTGCTACAATCTTATCCGAGACGAACCATCTGGGAGCTATTGACCCATTCGACAACGGGGAAGATGAGCAACAGCAACCAGACCTTGCCCATGTGCACACTCAAGAGCAGCAACATGATCACGTGCAAGATCATGAGCTTTATGGTGCTGTAGGCGAACGACATGACAATAGGACATACTACCAGCAGCAGCAGGAAAGGGTGATTAAACCACCCATGTTCTCAAACACAAAGTGGATGAAGAGTAAGACGCAAGTAGCGAAAGCAGCGAAAGCAGCAAAAGCAGCAGCCAAAAAGCCGCCACGCCCCATCAGGCGCGTGGAATTTGGCCTGGACGGCAAACTTCTCAGGATCAGGGCATGCGGATTCTGCAACGTCGTGACTAACCATAATTACCGCACATGCCCACTCCGCACAGATGCCACTATCAACAAGCAAATGCTGCAGAAGCAGATTGGAGCCACCTAGGTTTCAACCAATGTACACGACACACATAATAGCTACACTTGCTGCAAGTGTGGGGGAACTGACAGACATAATGCCCGCACGTGCAAAGTGGGCAAGGAGGTCAGTGGCGCTGAACAGAAACAGGGCAAAGTCCAGAGTTCCAAAAAATCAAAAGAAGAGGATGAAGAAGAAGAGTTTGACGAGAATGACGACCAATCAGACGAAGACAATGAAGATGACAGTGTTGGGGACGAGGAAACTGAAACTGACGATGAAGCTGCCAAGGCTCAAGCAGGAAAGGGCGCCGGCAAGGGACAACATTCGGGGCCAGTTAGGAGGAGCTCAAGACTGAAGAATCCATAGTGGTTATGCTGCTGCGTCAACTGAAAAAATAAGCTTGTACTCTTAGTTGCCTCGGTACACAATGAGGAAACATATCAGAAACACTGTCGTTACCAAAACTTATTTAGCTTTATCATCGATTTCTCGATCAGTACTATAGTTAAGATATAATTTGTGATCTGTGCCAGCTGGACAAGTGACATTATTATGTAAACTATTTGATAATCCTTTTGAATGCAGTCACAAATAAATTTCAAAAAAATTATCTGGATTTATGTAACGCCAACACTACTGTCGACCAATAGCTCAGCAAAAATATGTTAAGGAAAAATTAAACTCTTATACTACATCAGTACTGATAATTCACACTCGCTGGTACATATGGCATAGTAACCAAACACACCCGTGAACACCTAAAAAAATCATTTAAAAAACAAGCTATGTCTGCTTCTGCCAGTCCGAGTTCAGAAAGACCATCAGTACATAAAAATAGTAATCTCAAGCAAAATGCAAATATAATACACCTACTGATGAAAATCTAATTTATCTGTAAAAAATACTTTCAGAGATTATCTTGATAAAAACAATCCTTTCAAAAAAAAACAAAAAATGTTTTAAAAAACATTAGCATGACACACATAGTCTGACTGGTATTTGGTAAGTTCAATTACACTTCAATCACCAGTCCAAGTACCCACAGTAGAGGAGTACAAACCTCCATCATCACCAACCCTGACACGTGCAAGTGGGATTAGCAGCTCTTAAGTACACCTTGACAAGACGAATCAGTGCGACAGTAAAATGCCATCATCACTGACCCTGACACGAGCAAGTGGGATAAGCAGCTGGTAAGTACAGCTTGACAAGACTACTTAGTGCGACTAGATTAATACCTTGGCAAACAAATTGGCTTGGACGGTTGGTTCTTCTAGGCCACCGCCCGCACCATCCACTGGGCGGTTGCCAAGGGACTGCAAACGGCGACCCCTCGCCACTACACCCACTACACCCACGTCCCTGACGAACCGCCTCCCACACATCCCCGTCGACGCACTGCAAAAAACCCCATTATCTTCCATCTCTCCCTCATTCCCAGAAACCACCATTGCCGCTTCCATCTCCACTGCACACGAACCACGAACTTCTCTCTCCCAAACCCACAGTCGTCGGAGGAGGGCGATGGCGGAGGAACCGTCCGCCAAGCGTCATCATGGCGAGACGTCGGACAAGACCAGCAACCTCGTCGATGTTCACGTCCCCGATGAGAAGCGTGATTACACCACAACACTCACAGGGGTTGAGCTCCACGGCAAGGAGACGCTGGAGATCGTCTGCACCAGCGAACCAGACAAGGCCGATGAGATGATCTCCAGGCTTTGGAGGAAGGCTGGCGGCAAGCTTCGTAAGATCGTCGTTGTTGGTGTGCACTACACCAGCGAAGATGAACCTCCCCAGATGGCAGCAGTCCTGCAGTTGTGCGTCAATGAGCTCTGCTTGGTGTACCACATCGCAGTGGCCACAAAATGGTGACCCATCCTACTCATTTGCCCTGTTTTGGTTCATCTCTTTTATTAGTACTATATCCTGAAAATTCCATCAGACTTGTTTCCCAACTAGATGTACTCGTGTGGTTTGTGAAAAGAGGATGCACTACTGCATTTTCTCAAGTAGAAACACTATAAATGTATTTTTGAACCTGATGCACTCGATTACTATTTGGAAAATCGTGCGGAAGATTAATTTCTGAAGTTGATCGACTAGTGTAGTTTCCGAACTTGATCCAATAGTGTAGTTTATGTACTCGATGTATTAAAAAGATGTTTCTGAACTTGATGTAGTCAAGTATTTTCTAAATTTGATCTAATGTTACTTTCATAAGCAAAAAAAACTAAGGACTTGGTGAAGCACTGGTTATGTGTTATCCTATTCAACAAAAGTAAACTAAACTAGTACTAAAGTAGCACATACAACATTGACTGAAACTATGTATAATCCAAAAAGAAAAATAACATGATGTACTTGAATTTAATTTCAGAACTTTGTTTACTAGTTTCTGAAGTACATTCATCCATTAATTATGCTATATAAGCATCTAACTCATGGATTATCACTTGTAAAACCAAAAACAAGAAGAATTAGATCTTCAAAAAAGAACACTAATCTTCAATATGTGTGTCCCCCCTTGCAGGCCCAAGCGCCTCAAACAGTTCCTGCAGGAGGAGAAATTGTACACATTTGTCGGTTTCAGCATTGGAGGTGACAAGCGGATGCTGGACAAGTCTGGTTTGGAGATCCACCCCAACAACTTCATCGACATGCACCGCAAGTGGAAAGATCCAACCACCAGCAAATACTGTGACTCCTTGGCCGATGTTGCAGGAGGCGTCATCCACCAATTCTACAAAGGCATGAAGAAGAAGATGGAGAAGAAGGAAGACCACAAACTGTGGGGGAACAGCCCGCTACCAGACAACGTCATCGAGTATGCATGAATAGATGCGTACGCCACGTACAAGTCATGGAAGACAATCGACAACATCGTGACAGGTTGGGATATTTCAAAAGAGTAGGAGGCTGACCCCTACTACCGCTGCAACTTCGCGGGATGAAGATGCATGAAAGTCTGCCTTTCGTGTTGCTCGCGCTTCTGCTTGTCCGTAATCTTGTTTTTTCATATTTGTAGTTTGCTTTCGTTATGTTGAACCAGCTACCTTATGTTATGTGTGTCAGGGTTTGAACAAGTTTGCCTATGTTTATCAAGTACATCGTTTACTTATGTCATTCAACAAGTATACTAGCTTCCTATTTTGTTGATCCATCATTTCAAGTTGAAGTAGGTTGAAGTTGAAACTTGATGGTAGCGACGCAGCACAAGTAATGCAGCAACAAAATCACACATGGATATTTTCACAAAAAAATAGTGGCAGACTAACTAAGGACAATAGAAAATAGTAGCCTTGGACGCTCAGTAGAGCTTAGACATGTACGGTAGTACTATCACACTAAAAACAGTTTTTAGTTTCAGAAGAGCACTAAAAAGACTAAGTTCTAGCCGAGGACAACATTTAGTACTAACAGCATCGTGCTAATAGTAGTTAGAAATTTACTAAGTACTGCAACAGGAAAAGCAAAGAACCATTAGTACGTATTTCCTAGTCACTAGCATGCTAGGACTGAGAGTTCTGCTACACTTGAACACATGGTACATTCATTCTACAAAAATATAAAAAGTAACTGGAAGCTTTAGTTTGCATTCCCTAAAATAGTGACACACTAAGAATGACAGTAATAGTACAACTGAAATCTCAGTATAACTTAGTCTATACGGCAAGTACTATGATGATGCCAAACATTGCCTTGAGAAGAACCATAGCCTAGAAAAAAAGAAGGACAAACTAAACCAAAAGACATCAGTTCGACCAAGGAGAAAAATCACAAGAAAGACAACAGAAGCATCAGCCCACATTGACCAGTGAGGTACTAGATTCAAACAACACAAAAAATGATCAAAGTAATAGCACAATTGAAATCTCAGTACAACTTAGTCTACTCGGTAAGTGCTATGATGATACCAATTAATCCCTTGAGTAAGAAGGCCAAGACTCAACCAAAATAGATTACAGTTTAACCAAGGACAAAAATTAACAAAAAATAAACAACAGAAGCATCAGCCCACATTGACTAGTGAACTAATTTTGAACTTAATACGGCTATCCGTTAAATGTACCTAATTTAAACCAGTACTTTATTTAACTTTTACTATGAAGTTCAACTACTAAAATTCAAGAAGTTCAAACAAAAATTTGGCTCTCAAATTTTGCTAAATTTCCTATACTTAAATAAATTCTGGCTAGAGATCACGTAGCAACTTGGTCGTAAATAATTTCAGTCCCAAAAAAAAACTTCAGTTCTAATACATTATATGAAATCAGTTCTACATAACAAGGAAGCGTCAATCAACTCACGATAGATCCACAAGTGCTACCATGACACCAAATTTTGAAAGCCTTACACTGAATGAGATTACTATTCAATACTAACAGAACTATACTATAAGTACAAGAAAATAGGGTACATAAACTATAAAGGTCCAACCTAGGTTGGGACAGATGAAAATAAAATAAATCTCACTTTTCCAGCAACAACTCGTAATGAACTTAGAAAAAGGTGTTTTCAGTTCAACTAGTTTACAAGACTACAGTACAAAAAATAGAACTTAACCCAACCAAATTCCCGATGAAACATAGACAAGTGAAACAACTATTCAACCACATTATCATCATGGAAAAAAAAGTTTGGTAAAACATTATGCCACACTTAAAGACAACACAAAATATACCAGTTATTACATAGTACTTGACAAGACATCCAAACACTACAAACAAAGCCTACAATGCTTTCAAGAGATATATCACACAACTATCCATTTCACTATGCAAATGATGACCATTTCTTCTATGCACCAGGAGCCAAAGCCTAAACCTCCTTGGGAAGCTCCGTCACCAGAAGCTGATTATTCCGGTTGAACACAACTCTATACAGATCCTCAGCATTCCAATCAACAATACGAGGCTGCAAAATAATAAAACAAATTATCAAAAATCATGACACATAAAAAGAAGAATACACAATAAGCCAAACATAGAAAAGTGAAAAGCTCAACTAGAACCCACGTCAGTATCTTGAATGTTCTCAACGATCTCTTCAGCATCATAGGATCCCGCATACTTCAGAGTATAATGGCCACATTCATTCGGCCCTTGAAGTGGAACCTTGACAAACACTGGTTTCTTTGCAAAAAGCTCCCATTTGGGCTGCTTGCTCGCATTGTACTGAGCATCACCATACACAACCTTCATTACTTGGACCAATCTGGAGATCTGTAAAAAAAGAAAAGAAACCACACATTTTCAGGTCTCAGAAAAGCAGAAACAAAGATGCGGAAAAATTAATCCAGTACTGATAATAAATGTCACTCAAAATATTCTCGCAGTCTTTATGATAGGTGTTCTTTGAAGGACGATGGTTCTTTGGATAAGGTAAAGAGTCAAGGATGTCAACGCTTCTTCGGTACCGATTCATGGCATATAAGGAAAAGTGGTTCACTTTCTTATCCTTTTGTAAAGTCATAGGTTTGAATAGAGGCATCATGATCTAAAAACAAATGACCAAAAAATAGATGTTAAATATTCAAAATAAAAACCAGCATGACAAAAACAAATAAAACCAAAAATCAGCTAGTAGATCTCACAAGGTCGGCACTGAGCAAGTCTTCATTATCTTTAACATAGCTCCTGAAATCTCTCGCTGCACTCTCTACATTAAACACTTTATTTTCATCACCGCAAAACGTACAGTCAAGCACAACCTGCAAAAAAGCCAAAAAAGAAATAGACAGGGGAAAAGGATCAACAAGCAAAGTATTATTAAAACTCGTAAAACAATAGGCAGTCTTGTTTAATGTAAACAAAGGATCCGATTGATTACCGTGATGAAATATGGACTCAGCAATACCCTTTTTCCAGACGCAAAATCAGCATTTCTCTCGGGATCTTTCTTCCAATCATCAATGAGGAAGTCCATTACATCACCCTCCATCATTTGCCCAGGTGCAAAAACTTCCCAGATGCATTTCCCAGTGAAGCTAGTTACACTTTCATCAGGCTGAGGTATCATTGAGAATGTATTCCTGCAGCACACACAAGAACAAAAAGCAAGGGAAGCAAGATAAGTCATTCATAGCAGTTCAAGTTGTACAAAAAGGAATAGTTCAGGTCATATTTATCTAGCAGTTACAAACAACAGAAGAAAAGAAGATGAAACATAATGAGAGATACTCACTCATCATACATCTCACATGCTAGATCACTAAGCAACAGATTATACAACTTGCGAGCCTTGTCCTGATGAGGGAAATTATGAGGCTGAAGCTGCTGCACAGGAGAGCAAAACTTTATAGGAGCTCTGGGTGCACGCCTCGTGCTTACAACATTGCCAGAATCCAAAGCAGGATCCTCCTTAGAACCACCAGCTCTACGAGCCACTATTCCAGCAAGGGGAGATAAACCTTTGGTAGCATCACTCCTGGTGACTCTACCCATGCCAGCAATCTTGTCAAACGCATCATCATCGCTGTCTATCAATTCCACAATGGGATTCTTGGGTGTAGTGGGGCTCTCTGCACAAGCAGCCGTAGAACCTTTCAGAGCTCCCAACCGCCCCTTCATAACACCAGATCTTGTCTTTTCGGGAGAACGCCCCTGGCTAAGATCAATAGCTACGCGCTCGAGCTCCGAGAACTGGCTGCCAAAGATCCTGTAGTCGTGCTCACCAAGATCCAGCCACTCACCTGCAAAAAACCAAAAAAAGACCGCATCAAGGGTAAGTTCAAATACATAATTCATGACAATACTAATCAAGAAGTACAAGCTGCAAAAAAATACAAAAGGCCATGCATACGTACAGGGTTCGATGCCAAACAAACCCTGGAAGTCAACATCAAACACATCGCTAGTTGCGTAGGTATACAGCAAAGTCTTCCTAATGTCAAGAATGTCTTCGTGGCTGTAATCCAATATTTCAGTCACACCATCCTCCCGGCAATGATAAGTCTTGCAGTTTTGTAGCATAAAGAAGCCACAATCATGCATGTTAACAAAATAAAATACAAAAGGGTACATCACAAATCCGAAAAAACAGGAACACCATCCTCCTAGCAACAAAAACAACTAACAAAAATCATTAAAAATGGATACTCATGTGTTTTCCTGCTGCGGCACCCGCACAAACTCGCAAGAGAAACCATCAATATGCACCGGCAAGAACGGTTTGGCCCTATCTATGTTGGACTCCCTTAGAAGCTTCTTTATGTTATCTGTCATATTCCTTAAGAATCTAACTGCATCACCCCAGGTTTCATCACGGAGTGAATCAAGACACTCGAAACGACGGAACCTCAAATTCAGAACAATCAAAGCACCAATGCCGAGATTCTTTGCTAGGCTTTATGGTAGCCGCAAATGACGGCGGATCAAAGTAGGGAAAAGAAGCTGACAAAAAAATTGCAGAGGAAAATGAATTTAACAAATCATAATGAAACAAAAAATTCAGCCTCCAAACAATTAAATAAAAGAGGGAAATTGAAATTCAGAAGTACAAACAAAAATCAGATAATCATAAGTTCTTGTTGAGTAAGCAACCCACTACAAAAAATAAATGCTACTCAAGTTTATATCCACCACCCAAACATGCAACAAACATATCAGTACAATTCCTTGCGACAATAAGTGCAGCTTTAAAAAAGAAGCACACATCATTCATAAGTACAGGGGTAAAAGCAGGCTACTCAAGTTCATTCCCCCACCTCCCAAACTTGCAAGAAAACATGACAGTTCTAGTTCATGAGTAAAAAAAGTTCAAATTCACCTACTTGGTCAAAACCATCAGCCCCTGATCTCGTGAACCAATTTAGCACATTGGAATCAATATTTCCATCACGGATCTTGGTCTGTTGTACAAAAAGAACAACAACAGTTAGAAAATTGCAAAAATAACTTATCATCCTATCTACAAAGGAAAATACTGACCTCACCCATCTGGGAACTATCAACTTGTCAGTGTCTCGGTACTTCTGACGTAGATAATATAAAACAACGTCAGCACTGTCTGAGTTGAGCATGCCAGTCGGTACAAACGCTTTAGCAATAGAACCAACACTGGCATCACATTCTTTATTTTGAAACATCGGCTTCTCACTAAGAAAACACAAAAGATTACATGAATTAAAACTACTGCAATAACAACAATAGTCATATGAGAGAAAGAAAAAGAGACGAAAATGATACGGGCAAAATCCCAAACTAACCGTTTCAGACGGTTCGTGCGCAACCTCATAACAGCGAAATAAAACAAATCAACCTTAACAACATTAGCACCTTATGCTTGCAGAAAAACAAGAAAAATAATAAGTTCAATCACTACAAGTGAACATGTCCAAAATGCCATAAATGAGAAGTACGCCTCATTTACATGTCCTTACCTGCACTATCAGTGTTTGACGACGGGAGTTCCTGTGATGACACCAATATGCCTCAAGTTTGAGGGTTTGACGATGGGAGATCTTGTGAGGACACCAATATCGCTGCGCTTTCAGGGTCTGAAGAAAGAAAATCCTAGGATGACACAAGCGCCTCCTGCATCAAGGAGCCAGAAGAAATCGACAGAAGTAAATCATCATCCTCGGATGGCACCTACTCCACGCTAGAGGCATCTTCCAATGCATCACCATAATCAAGACCTCCAGGCAGGAAATTCTCCAGCGGCAAATCTTCACAATCAGAAACATTTTCATTCCCAGCAATACCAACACCAGACAATTTGGCATTAAGTATGCTTGCAGCACCAACATCCTCGTCAGCAACTTTGGTACCAACATCGGGCCAACTACTCAATGGAACACCACGAGCATCATCTCCACCACTAACGACAACCCCATGCTCAACATCAGTCATCTGAAGAAATAAAAATTCAGAAAAAGTGAATAATATGAGCAAAACTAACAATCAAAAATAAGTTAGCAAGAGGTGCACAGAAAAACAAACCATAGCAGCATGCACAACAACATCATCGATCTTGTTGCTGCTAACATTCAAAGGAACATCACCAACGGTCGAACAAGGCTCATCGCCAACAACAGGACCCTGATTCATATGTAATGAAGAAAAAAAGAACAATGATATTATTAGCAACAATAAACACAAGGAATTAAACCACAATAACAAAAAGGTAGGTATCACCTGCAAACTCTTAACAGTGTGGGATAGAAAAATGAACAAGCAAGGCACATTGATGCGCATGAAAATTCAAGAAATATGTATAAATACAATAAAAATAAAAATATCTTTGCACTTATCAGTAGATGGATCGTTAACTCCACGATCAACAGCAGCCTCAACATTATGACTGGTCTCCTGCATGAAAAGAAAAATTAATAAAAAGATGAAGATGAGGAAGTTCATCTACAATAATCGACAATGTAACAACATAGTAAAACATACAAACACCGAGGATTGACTCACATCAATAACATGGCGCTCCAAGCCAACATCATTCGTATGGTGATCAGAAACATTAGCCTCGGTACCATCATCAACCCCTTTGTCAGTGGCAACAGCCTCATCCAGCTCAATATGCATGAAAGAAAAATTAATTAACATATGAAGATGAGGAAGTTCAACTACAATACTGACAGTAGAATAACATAGTAAAAATTGCAAACACCGAGGACTGACTCACATCAACAACAGGGCGCTCCAAGCCAACATCATTCGTATCATGATCAGAAACATTATCCTCAAGATTACCATCAAATTTTGTCGGTGATGCAAAACCTCATCCTACTCAATCTGCCTGATAACAACATTTGCACTTCCTTCATATGGCTTGCAGCCAGAGTCTTGCATATTTTTGAAACGCTTCATGTTGTTCAACAAACGAACCGAGCTCTAAACTAGATCAGCAGCACCGTCACGCATATCACCAATTAAAATTCTCTCCATCTCAATATAGTACGCTGCTTCCTCAGCGTTAAATTGATGACCTTCAGGAAGGATACCATTGATACAGCTCAGACGCTCAACTGTCATTGAGACCTTTTGCAGCTCAGAACACACATTTCTAAAAATATGCTCAGCGCGCTCCAACACAGAAACAACAACATCAATACCAAAACCCTGCCCCTATGAAGTACTAGCATTACTAGGGCCAGGGCAACATAACCAGCACCCTCAACACCACGGCCATCTCTCAACTCATCGTGCAGAGATGAAAACTTGGGAACCTGAGACGATGGCATCTCCAGGACTGGCCGTTTATACACTCAGAAAAAAACAACCTCCTCTTGAGTTTTCCACTACAAACAAGGGAAAAAAGAGTTAATTAATCAATGCAACACACATGGAAAAATAAAACATGATATTAACAGATTTAAATCAACAACACTATCAATCTTTAACTGTCAGTGCCAATTTGTTAGTATTTACTAACAGGCCAGTTGATCAAAGATATTCAGTTCAACCACACATGAAAAAACGGTACTAAAAATCATACCTAAACCTCACAAAGCTTAAGAAATGACAAAATCTAAGCAGGTAACTCTGCGGGACACATGTTCACTCCAGCAAAAATAGCTATACCTAAATAAAAAAAGGTCTACAAGACACGAAAGAAATAAAACTCACCGGAAGCTTCCCAGACACCCAAGTCTTTGGATCCGCGTTGCCTTTTTTTATCAAATTTGCATCAACCAGATCAGAAATCTTGACAGGATCCATGAATCATATGCGGGGGACTCGCTTGTCAGGCTCCGCAGTCTTGCCACGGATAAGGCAGTCAGGGTACATTAGTATAGGCCCTATAGCACAGCCTGTGATTGCCTTCCCCATGGTAACACCATCTTGGTACTTGACAACCGCCCTTCTAAGCTCATCAACCATCAGCTGACAATAATCCATATTAGCCATGTCCTCAATGATGAGACCCTCAAACATTGCTGCCTCTGTAGAAACACGCGGGGCGGCACCAGGCAACACAACCTTCATAAACAAAATAATGAAGAACACTTTCAGCGCAAGGTCATCTTTGCTAGGATCCTTGATGAGCACCTTGATCCTATTCCTCAAATCCTTTGTCTTGATATCTTTGTTCCTGCTAATGTCAAGCTCCGATCTTAACTTCATCAAGGCATCGTCATATCCGTCCTCTGACGGCCTTGGTGCAGAACGACCACCATGAGGGAACCCAAATAATTGTTGTATACCATCACTAGTGATGCGAAGCTTCTTATTAGCCTCACCCATGTCAAGAGTCATCGTATCAGGATCTATCCTTGGGTACAAAGCTCCCATCAGAGGGCGGGAAATGTTAGAATTCACCCTCCACTTGAAGATAGAACCAAAACCAGCTGCATGAACCCTAGCCACATGGCGACTCTCAAGCAATTTAGCACAAGCTTCAACCTCTCCCAACGAACATCGCACATTTAAGTTCAATCGTTGTTGGTCACCGTCATCCAAAGAAAGTTTTCCGGCATTGCCTCCCACCGGCTTGACCGGACTCATAACACTAAGAGGCTGTAAATGAAAATAAAGAAGCCACAGCTTAAATAAATGAATATAGAAAACAAAACAAGCATATGAAGGCAAGTAGAAAAAAGAAAAGATTGCACAAGTTCAACTCTTAAAACAACATCAGTACCACCCTCAATTGATGCAAACAATGACCAGCCTCGCCTGGCCAGCATACCAGCCCAGACACAATTAAATCATTCCAAGTACAACTAATTAGTCACATACAGTACAAAACACGTACCACTGCAAATTCATCTTCAGAATCAACTTCGATATCATGTTCTTCAGATACAGCATCTTCAGCTTCGACACGAGCACGCTTCTTCACACCTTTGTTCACCTTCGCAAGAGAAACTTTACGCTTCTTATTTTCTTTCAACAAAGAGCGCTCCGGAAGAGGAGACGAAGAAGGCTTCTTATTTGTCAAAACTCGTGGACTCCGACGGACAGGGGAGCCACCAAGTGTTCTTGGACCAATCTTCACAGCAACACTATCCCCATCAGCTTTGCTATTACCAGGTTGGGAACCAGCTTTCACACGTGGGCTATGCCTCTATGTGCCATCAGCATTTCGATCTCACATCTTCCTCTTCAAAACATCTTTTTTCTCCTTAACTGCATCACGAGTAAACACTTACGTCAAACGAGTTTGCATCAGGTTTGTCTTCACAGGAATGTGACTTCCATGAGAGCCAGCATCAACAGTTGAAAAGGCCGCGTCACCACCTTCATCACCTACACCTTTAGGAGCTTGAGCAACATCCCCATCAGTTTGTTGCACACAAGCAGCCTTTTGACACCATTCCAACTCCTTTCTCCTCTGGAAATCACACTTCTTCTTTCTTATCCTTTCATCCTCGAGTCAGAATCGCATAGGAACATCCTCGGCTGAGTAATGTGCTCAGTTCCATCAACACTCTGTGACTGAGTAACAGACAATTGCAAGCTGCCATCACCATCATCAGCGTTAATAGAATACATTCCATCATTAATATCTTTGACAACATCAGCAATATCCTCAGGAGCACGATCACTGTCATTAACTGCATAAACAAATAACATAAGCAAGCACATATAAAATTAAAACACAAATAACATTGCAGAGACAAGATAAATAAAGCGCATAGCATCAGACAAAATGAAAAGGAACAACTGATGTAGCTAAGCATATTTATGTATTCAAGGCTGATAAAAAAAGAGCAAATATAAGGAAAACACCAGCAACATTCGCAAGTTCTTCTAAAGGATTTGGTGTCTCAAAAATAACATTCACAAGATCTTAAAAGCGTTCTGATTTGTCAGAATCAGGAGGCACCGGCACTCCAACATCTGCAACAACATCATAATTAGCAAAAAAGTACATGAACAAGTAATCAGTTCAACTATATGAACACTACAAGTGCACCCAATAAAATAATATCAACCCACCACTGGCACAACAAACTTCAGAATGACAACTCTTTCAACATCATAATAGTTCTTCACTTACTACTACAACCTATTCAAATGCCAGGACATCAGTTCAAACTACATATGGTGATCAGTACTACAACCTGTCTATAGGTCACATCAACCGCCAAAACTATACACACCACACATTCGAGGGAAAAATTAACAGCTATCAAAATACATACAACTTATAAAGTCGATACGACAACACCTATACAACCTAGGGAACCAGATCTGCTAAAACATCATCCAAATTACAGGGAAAATCACCTGCATTCAACTTGTCCGGAATGGATGATGTACCCATTGAGATCTACAGACCTAAAATCTGCCGAACCAGATCTGCAAGACAGATGAACAAAAATTAGGGCTCTGACCTATTTCAAAAACGAAGCACGCCATACAAAGCAAAACTCTTACCAGCAAACACAAAATACGCCACGGAATCCAGTATCACTGTCGCCAACCGCTCGTTCATGAGCAAAGGAACCCTAGCAAATCCAGCCTGAGACAGCAAGAGAGCAATAGCTTAGAAATAGAGGGAAAATATGTACATAAGAGGACGCAAGGGAAGTCGATGGCAGAGCAAAAGGAGTAAACAGAGCACCCAGACCTCCACCCCTAGGGTTCAACCCGCCAACCGGCGTTCCCGCGGCGAAACAGGAGAAGCAACTTCACTGCGAGAAGAGAAGAAGAGGGGAATGAAGAAGGAATCGATTTGGGGAGGGGGCGGAGCGAAACGAGGGAGAGTGGAGGTTAAAAGGTGAGTGGGAGAAAACCGACGGCTAAAGCCCACAACCGTGCCGAAGCCCACTATCTCTGGGCAATTACCAAAGATAATAGCAAAAATCAAATACAATAAAAATGAAATACAATAAAAAAATTAATATAGAGGGAGAAAACAAACAGCTACAGTACAAATAATAACTCACAACAGTACAATAAAAATTATCAAAAAAGTACAAATGAAATAATAATTCATAACGGTGCTGGTTTTTCCCCTAAAAAATAAAGATAAGATAACGAGGGCAAGTCATGTTATGGACTCGCCTCCGCATATGACGCCGCGGCACGCCGCGTCGTCTCCTGCTACGGCTCGTTACTGTCCCGACCCCTCTCCCCCCGACTCGGCCTCGCGCTAACGCGGCAGTGCGCTCGTTTGACAGGCGTAGTGCGGTTATTCTGTTCCCCCCACACGCACCCACACACCCCTAAGAAAGATAATGGGGGCAAGTCCATACAAGGAAGATATGTCAGTACAATTATGCTCCTCGGTGCAGTGCGGGGGCAAGTGATGTTACGGACTCGCCTCGCATGTGACGCCGCGGCACGCTGCGTCGTCGCTGGCTACGGCTCGTTCCTGGCTCGGCCTCGCCGGGATGGGGGACGGGGGGTCCCTCCCCACTCTGCCCCGGCTCAGCCTCGCGCTAACGCGGCAGCGCGCTCGTTAGACAGGCGCAGTGCGGTTATTCTGTTCCCCACCCCCCACACGCACCCACACAACCCTAAGATAGATAATGGGGGCAAGTCCATACAAGGAAGATGTGTTAGTACAACTATGCCCCTCGGTGGGGTGCGGGGGCAAGTCATGTTACAGACTCGCCTCCGCATGCGACGCCGCTGCACTCCGCATCATCGCACGCTACGGCTCGTTCCTGGCTCGGCCTCGCCGGGATGGGGGAGGGGGGTCCCGACCCCCCCCCCCTCGGATCGGCCTTGCGCTAAGGCGGCAGTGCGCTTGTTTGACAGGCGCAGTGCGGTTATTCTGTTTCCCCCCACACGCACCCACACATCCTTAAGATAGATAATGGGGGCAAGTGCATACAAGAAAGATGTGTTAGTACAACTATGCCCCTCGGTGCGGTGCGGTTCGGGGGAAAGTCATGTTACGGACTCGCTTCCGCATGCGACACCGCGGCACGCCGCCTCGTCGCCTGCTACGGCACGTTCCTCGCTCGGCCTCGCCAGGATGGGGGAGGGGGTCCCGACCCACCCTCCCCCCGGCTCGGCCTCGCGCTAACGTGGTTGTGCGCTTGTTTGACAGGCGTAGTGCGGTTATTCTGTTTCCCCCCCACACGCACCCACACACCCCTAGGATAGATAATGGGGGCAAGTCCATACAAGGAAGATGTGTCAGTACAACTATGCCCTCGGTGCAGTGCGGGGGCAAGTCATGTTACGGACTCGCATCCGCATGCGGCGCCGCGGCACGCCGCGTCGTCGCTTGGTATGGCTCGTTCCTGGCTCAGCCTCGCCGGGATGGGGAAGGGGGGTCCCGACCCCTCCCCCCCGGCTCGGCCTCACGCTAACGCGACAGTGCACTCGTTTGACAGGCGCAGTGCGCTTATTCTGTCCCCCCCCCACACGCACCCACACACTCCTAAGATAGATAATGGGGGCAAGTCCATACAAGGAAGATGTGTCAGTACAACTATGCCCCTCGGTGCGTTGGGGGGGGGGGGGGGAAGTCATGTTACGGACTCGCCTCCACATGCGACGCCGCGGCACACCGCGTCGTCGCTGCTCTGACTTCGTTCTGGCTCGGCCTCGTCCGGGATGGGGAGGGATCCTCCCCCTCCCCGGCTCGACCTCGCGCTTCTTAGCGACAAAGGCGCTCGTTTGACAGGCGCAGTGCGGTTATTCTCCCCCCCCCCATGCACCCACACACTCATAAAGATAGATAATGGGGGCAAGTCCATACAAGGAAGATGTGTCAGTACAACTGTGCCCCTCGGTGTGGTGCGGGGGCAAGTCATGTTACGGACTCGCCTCCGCATGCGACGCTGCGGCACGCCGCGTCGTCGCCTGCTACGGCTCGTTCCTAGAACAAAACTCACAAGAACTAGAACAAAAAGTATCAGTCCAAGTTACTGGTGGGGTCAAGTACTAGATTCAAACAAACAAAAATAGAAAAAATTGACCGCCCAAGGACCGGTGCAGGCCCTGACGATGCTAGATACTTGAACTCGAGCCTGTGGGCGAATCCCTAGTAATTCGCAGATGCAGGGCCTGCCGTCGAGGGCCCATAGATCATGAGAGAGAGCGAGCGCCTCATATAAGCGCTCAGGTAAGTATTCAGAGGAGTTCGACCGGTGAGCCTCGGCTGCGCTTATAAACAGGTCTAGAGGCCCCTTGACTAGCGAGGTGGGACTAAACCCAGAGCGCACGCGCAGGCCGCATTGCACAGCCGGGCAGACGAGCTATCTGGGCCGAAAACAACGACTCAGGCGGATGGCCCAACACAGCAGTTCGCCCCATTACAAAATTCCAGCCGATCACACACGACAAAATAAAAAAAATTAAAAATGCAGATAATTTAAAAATAAACTCACAACAAATCCGTTCAAAACAAATAATGTAAAAAGTTCAAACACATGTTAATTGTAAGAACTAAAAAAATAAATATTTTTTTGGAAAATTAAACGTAGAAGATTGTAATAAAATTTTCAGAAACAAATTTATAAAAAGTTCAACTACTACAATTCATAAGGTTCAAGTAAAAAAATTGTACTGTGCAGAAAAGATTAAAATCTTTTAATTTTAAAAAATACTAGAACTATCATTATTCAACTGTATAAAGAAAAATTGTGCTCTAAAATTCATGTAAAAAAAGTAAGAAAAAATTGCTATACAACAAACAAATTTGATTGGTAATTGACAACCAAAAATAGTTCAGTACTATCATTAACAGCATGTAAGTTCAGCAAACTCAAAACCCAAAAGGGGTTCTACGAACATCATCAGCGTATAGTTCCATCAGCGAGCTATGTACATGAAAATATCCCAGTCAAAACAAAGGATGCCCATCAGTTCAACTATAAATTGTTCCAGTTCAAATATAAAGAATATATAAAATACAGTTATACCTGAGCAAAACAATAGGAAAGCATTACATAAATTGTTCCAAACCATCTGATAATACCATCGAATTCAACCATCTCACATGCAAATGTTTTAAAGAAAAAATACTGCAACATAATCAAACACACACACAAATCTCACAACCGGCGTCATTTGCCACATTTAAACCTACAGCACATAAATTCTGAACGTCAGAGAGTCATCTTCCCTGGAGAACATAACCATAACCACATCACCATCCTCAAATCCAGACTCCGCCACAAACTCCTTGCACCCAGTAGTTAGGTTGATGCAACCATCA
Organism: Aegilops bicornis; assembly: GCA_021605145.1. NCBI lineage: Eukaryota > Viridiplantae > Streptophyta > Magnoliopsida > Poales > Poaceae > Aegilops > Aegilops bicornis. The sequence goes on from CM038670.1 coordinate 348,604,142, forward strand.
AAGTCGATGTGGTAGGCAACTTCCATCAACTGATACCCGTTTTTGTCTGAAGTCTCCATCTTCAGTATCCCGGAACTAGGAGCAACAATCCTGATCTTGGGTGACAATTTCTGCAAATAGGCATGGGAGTACAAAACAAAGTGAACACCTGACATAACTGAATATTTACACAGATCTAGGAACGGTTTGCATAACAAACAGAAAAGAAAAAATCTGAACCAAAGCAATAACACCAAACTAACTGGTCATATGAACTGACTAAACTAAAGAAATATACATATCAATACACCTACAGTAAAAACATTTGACAAAAAACAGATCAAGGATTATACAAAAAATGGATAAAATACTGTTAAGTAATGAACAAATACATACAAAAATCCCTACTGTCAAATTCTGACAAAACCAAATAAAAATATAGACAAACTATTGATGAAAATAAACTACAGATTCAGTCCATGGGATTCAAAAAGAGACCTAAAAAAGTAGAAAACAAAACGAATAGAAACACATACCCATGATTCCTTCAAGTCCCCAGCCGTCAGGCGACAAACATAGGGTGCATGAAACCCATGGTTGCTGTACAGCAGACAAGAAAGTTGCCCACGGCGTTGAGTCTGGGCGAGCTTCAAACCAGATTCGTACACACGGCCGTCAGCTATGTGCGCCATCTTTGCCAGGCATCCGCATGAACAATCCTCCATGGAACACATAGGAACAGGGAAGAAAACAACGGAGAGAAGAGGGAGGAACCTAGATCTGATTCTGGAAGTAGGAAGAAAAAGGAGGGGGAGACTGAGCCACACACCACACATAGATGGATAGAATTTATAGCCAGGGAGACTCGCAGATTATAAAAATAATAAATAGGCAGGTGGGCAGCCTGCTGGTAGGAAATAGTTATTATACGAGCCATGCAACATTTGACCGCAAATTAGTTCAACTTCAGATAAACCAGTAGTTCAAAAACTGCACATGACAAACATATGCAAATAAAACAACACATTCGGAGGTAAATCAAAAATCTGCTCCCTCACAACACAAATCTTAAAGACATAATAATCACTACTTCAGTCATAACGATCAACGAAATGACGCCATTTGGCCCTAGTGGATGGATGTGGAGCCGTGGCTGCTCTCGCCCTAGCCCAACTGATGATCTGAATATGGTTCCTTCCCCTACCCTTTGGGAAAAGAAGCTCCGGTTCATTAGAGTTGCAAGTATCCATCACCTCACTCGCAAGGCGTCTGTTGAACTCTGCCTCCAGTTCCTCCTCGGTAGCACGTCATGCCATCTGCCTGCGCCTGCGCCTCCTCCTCTGCTCCACTGCTGCAGCCCTCACATCGATGGCATCCCCCTCCTCCTCTGTGACCTCTCCTAGCTCAGGATCCATCTCGCTTTTCTTTGGTTGCAGCTGGTAGAATGAAAGTGACAGAGGGCTCGGGCTTTATACTCAAAGCGCAGAGGTATCGGTAGGCAGCCAATAGAAAATACTTACTCCGATGTCAACGCACAGTAAGACAACTTTGACACGGAGCAGTCCAGCTACACATATGGCAAAAATTCAAACTACATTGAAAAACACGCAACTTAATTACATAGTTTGACCAGATTACAAGAAATCGCAGGCTACAGTCAGCCACCATACACCACCTCCGCCAACGACAAAATAACATGGGAATCTGGGGTAGAAACAACTCAAAGAAGCAAAATTGACAACGCAAATCTTTTCCTACAATCCTCATATCTCTCCCTGCAACGCCAATTCGAAAGTAAAACAACAGAAAAAGAAGAACACATTTGCATGGCGGGCGTGGAAAACGACCAAAAACACCAAAACTTGTAATCAGAAACTACAGATGAAATTAATCTCCAAAAACTCTAACATACCGATAATTCTCACATCCAAAACAACAAACCGGACGTAAAATGAGGCCTACAAACACCACGGTAAACACCAAATCCCAAAACACGTCCGCCGCCAAATGCCCACGCCGTCACCTCCGGTGACTCCAGATCGCAAAACACGACGAGGTGAGCGCGCGCACGTGCGGAACCCCTTACATGTCTCCTATGGCAACGAATGGCCCGCAGCACCGCGTCGGAGAACGCCCGGAAGCTCCACGTTGCATCCCATGTTTCCGCCCGTCGTACACGCAGGAAGATCAGTTCAAGTAGAAAACCACGTTAGTCCAACCTGCAAACTACGTCAGTTCAAGTAGGGTAACAGAATAATATTCTCTTACGCCAAACAGAATAGCCCAGATGTATATATATATATATATATATATATATATATATATATATATATATATATATATATACATACATACATATATATATATATGTATATATATATACATACATACATACATATATATATATGTATGTATGTATATATATATATATATACATAAACACTATTCTGATCACGGGATCAGAATAATATTCTGATCACAACTACCTTTGCTGAGTAACGCTACTTTGAACTTCTCTCAGACGAACCCGACCTTGGGCTATCTTATAGCGTGCCTTCTACCGCGAGTTTTTCTGGTTAGTCGTGTTCCATGTGATGTAAGTGTAATCTTCAAACGATTTTTAGCAACTAAATACTCGTTTTAGATAGGAATCTCGCTCATAGGCGGATTTTTCACTAGGGTCATGAAGAACTCGGGTTTTTTGCGATTTTACTGCCTGAGTTGTTCGACCTGAACTTCCCCATGTGCTAGGTTGAACTTCCTGCAACATTGCCCAAACGGGGCTTGCTATATACCGTCGGAAAGCTATGGACACGAGTCTCAAGATCCAAGTTAATTTTTTCGCAAAATGTAAGCGGTTTAATAGCAGTTTTGAAAACCGTTTTTTCTTCACACAAAAAACGTGAATCGTATTTTTGATTGCATTTCTAAAACGTTTATCGGAATGAGGCATATAATATAGCGTTTGAAAGCTGCTGCAAAACCGCTCCTTCCACGTGTTGAAAGTTTTTTCTAATTCCCTATGGTTAAAGAGTAATTTGAAAAAATGTAAAATTTCATAAATCGAACAGCTGGGTTCGTTTTTTCGATGTCATTTCTAAACGGCTAATCCAATGGAGGCATATGATATGGCGTTGAAAAGCTTATGAAAATGCGCTACCTTTTCATCTTGAGAGTTGTTTCTAATTCTGAATGGTTTAAGAGTAATTTAGAAAATGGTCCAAGTTCTACCGAGTTCGTATTTTCGAGCTAATTTTTTAACCGTGTGTCCGAATGTAGCAAACGATATGGCGTTGGAAAGCTTGAACAAATGTAAAACTTTTTGATATGTATTGTTTCTCCCAATTCGTTACGGTTTTAAGTCAGTTTTGAAAATGGAGAAAAACATATTTTCGCCGTAATTTCTACAAACTTTATCGGAATTGTGCAAATAATATACCGTTGAAATGCTACGGAAAATGCGAAACTTTTTCATGTTGATGGTTTTCTCTGATTCCTAGCCGTTTTCACGTAATTCCGAAAACGGCGGGATCATTTGTTCTGCTTCTACCGCGAAACAGATTCTTCGAAAACGCACCGCGTGAAGAACCTGAACTTCTCGGTGCGTGTAGCTGAACTTCACTCAGTTTTTCACGTGATTTTTTTGCTCGTCGATCTTCAACCACTGCTCGTAGCTCTCCATCCCACTCATGGGAATTGAGCGGGTGATATACCGATGGAAAGCTGCTGTAAACACGCAACTTTTCCGTGTTGATCATTTTTTCATACTTGCGACGATTTTGAAAGTTTTTCATCTGAAATTCATTTAGCGTAGTAGTTGAACTTCCTGCTGTTTTCCCGTTGAACTTCTGGGACGTATTTTTGTTTGTAATTTTCTCATCCATTCGTAAGTGTTACACAAATAATATTCCTTTTGTACAAACGTCTCTCACAATAAATTTTTTAACTTTCTCCGACCAAGGACTTGAACTTACACAAATGATATTACCGTCGTTTCGAGGTAAATTAGAAAATGGCGAGATCATGATTTCTGCGTTCATCGTGAACGGAAATGCACGGCGTGAAGTAGTTGAACTTCTGGAGCATGTCCGTTTGAACTTCACTCTGTTTTTTGACGTGATGTTTTTCGCCTGTAATTCTCAAACCACTTACCGTAATTGAGAAAATGATATACCGATGGAAATCTATTAAAAACACGCAACTTTTTTGTGTTGATGAGTTTTTCATACTCAGAAATATATTTTTGAATGCGTAAAACAACGGTTTTTTGCCTGTTTTTTACATGTAACTGAAGGTCGGACGTCTCACACTAGAGATCTCGAACTTCACCAGGAGTAGCAGGTAAACTTCTAGCAACAAAATCTTTTAAGCTTTTTGTTTTCTATTCTTATTTTCCTATCTGAAACGCATTTCGTGTAGTAGTTGAACTTCCCGCTATTTTCATCTTGAACTTCTGTCATGTAATTTTGTTCAACCTCTATCACAAGAATTTTTGAACTTTCTCGGGTAGAGCACTTGAACTTCTAACAAATTTTTTTTTAGCATTTTCCTTTTCATTCCTTTTTAATACAAAATGCACACCGTATAGTACGTGAACTTCTGGATCTTATCAATTTGAACCTCTCTCTGCTTCTCTCTAGTAACGTAAAAAATCTTAGTTTTTTATAGACATCGAACCGCTCTAACTTTTTTATTCAAAGTTCTTTATATATTTTTACAAATGTGAAAATTGGAGTTTTGTTAGACATCGAATTTCTTCATTATTTCGAATTGAACATATTAGTTTTATTCTTTAGTAATCGGAAAAAAATCAAGTTTTCAAATAAATATCAAATTGCTCTACTTTTTAAAATTGAACTTCTTGGTTTTATTCTTTAGTAACGAGAAAAAAAATCGAGTTTTTAATATGCATTGAAGTACTGCATTTTTTGAAATTGAACTTCTTGGTTTTAATCTTTAGTATCAGGAAAAATCCAACATTTTTATAAACATCAAACTACTTCTTTTTTTAATAAGGAGTTCTTGGTGTTATTTATTAGTAAAGGGAAAGTCCTAGTTATTATGTAATAAACATCGAACCGCTCATTTCTTTAAATTTGAATTTCCAGATCTTACGAAAAACCCGGGGCAAATCCATGTTTACAAACTTTTTAAACTGCTCGGCTTTTTAATATGAACCTCTTTGTTATTCAAATTTGAACTTCTCCATTTTTTTAGTAAAATGTAGAAACACCATTTTTTATAACTTCTCGAACTGCTCCATTTTTAATTTTTGAACTTCTTGGTTTATTCTGTAGTAACAGGGAAAATTAAAGGGTTGTAATAAACATTGAACCACCCTCTTATTTAAATTTGAACTTCAGGGTATTATTTTAGAAATGGTTAAACTTACAAAACAAAATTATGTTTTTTCTACCTCTCTACGAACTTACTATGTTATATCTTGTGAAGTTTTTTTTGTCTAGCAACATTTTTAGGAATTTTTTTGTCGGCCAAATGGCCTAGGCGGTCCTTTTTCCTCATTGATGATTTTCTTCATTATGTGGTACATGTAAACTTTGAAAATTTTGGAGCATGAACATCGCATGCTATTGAATTCAAGAAAATTACACACAACTATATACATACACTTCGTGTGATACACACACGACTAACGCATCAGCAAGCTTAGTACAAACATACATAGCAGCACACTAACATTATATTGTTTTTGTTCTGATCATTCAGAATGTTGTATCTTCCCATAGGATGGAGAATGATATATCTACAAGAAGACCATCTGTAGAAAAGCAACATCATAATCTTTAACCATGGACTGCAGCAAGTTCAAACAAAAAATAAGGACTATTGTAGCTAAACTCTCGTAGAAATATCTCTATAGCATTCTAGTTGAACTTGAACAGTAGCACAACAACATTAGCTAGAGGGCGAGGCAGGCCACAGCAACAGCAGCTAGCAGTGACCAGCAAATGGAGGCTGGGTCATGACAGCGGCACCATGATGGAGGAGGTGCCGTGGCATGGCAGGCAAAAATAACTGTGATTGAATAGTCTCAATCAGGTAGGTAGGCGTTACAAGAAAAGAAATAGTAAGTACATCAAGTTTCAGTGCCTCTTTCACACACAGATGTGCGACAAAATTGGCATTCCTTCTTATATAGATGAACTTGAACCCCTAGAAACTTGTGAGATATGAACGCATCTCTCGAAAGCCATCGAACGCCTCAGAAAAAGACTTGGATTCATATTATTTTGTAATCCTTTTTCAATCACCATCAACATGGTTGTCCTTGAGGCCAACTATGTTTTGGAAAATGTGTAAAAGCTACTGAAGAATTTGAAGATAGTTGCAAACGAAATACGAGCTACAGCCTAGCAATTTTGCAAGCACTTGAGTGAAGGCAACACCTTTTGTTATTCTTGAACTTCTCCTTTTTTTATTCTGAACTTGTTGTTGTTATTTTTTGTTTTATTTTGCAACTGCCAGTTCTGGGAGGCTGGCATCGCTCCATCAGGTAGCCGCGTCCATCTCCGCACAGGACAGCGAGCAGGGGAGGAAGGAGAGGCATACCTGGCAGCAAGCGAGGGTGGAGCCGGAGCAGCGCTATGGCAGGGATGCAGGGTGAACTTGAAGCTGAAGTGCAGAACACACATGAAAAACACTCTAAGTAATCCAAGCCATATCAATTAGCAGGCAAGGACTAAGCTAGGGGGAAAACGAACACACAAAACTAGTACTGGCGCTGAGACATTTTAGCCAACATTTTGCGTGCACACACCAAAAACTAGATAAGTGGAGAGTGAAGAAGTAGAGAGGAGGCACAGTGGCTAGGAACCTGCGGTGCTGCATCCGCATTCAAGGATGGTCCAGGGACGAAGGAGCTCGCTGGAGCAGCACCACCCCATGTGCGCAAAATTGGAGCCGGTTGAGATGAGATACATCCTGGGGAGAGTAGCCCTGCTGCTGTGCCACGACTTGGACTACAGTGACCCACCCAATTTTTGTTGATGCATACGCGAGGGAGGAGATGAGCAGCAGGATGAGCTGGGAGCATCGACCGTGAGGCGGAGGATCAGTGTGGGTCTGCGGGGGCGACGACGCATCAAGCTGTGGGTGGCGGTGATCGATGGCCCGGTCCGCGGTAGGAGATGACCGGTCTCTACCTGCTGGCGGAAGGTGAGGGAGACCAGGGTAGCGCAGTGGACTGGCAGTGCGGCCTGGATCAGGGCACCGTCGTCGGCGGGCAATTGGAAATCAGGTTGATTGGGGCGCCGTCGCCGGCGGGCAGTGGGACAACGGGTTGATTGGGGCGCCGTCTCCAGTTGAGGTGGGGCGGCGCGGGCGGTCGGGGCGCCGTCTCCGGTGAAAGTTAGTCTGGCGGTCGCGCGTGCAGTCCGATCCGGTCGCGTGGCGAGGATTTAGGGAGGTCGCGCCCGCCGCCTGCGAAGTGTCGAGACTCTGACGGTGTCGCCGGGTGGTGGTGGGTGCCGACCGCACGGTGGAGGGGAGGCAGTCGGGGTGGAAGGGATGGATCCAGGCGAAGTGGGTGTTTCCTTCGGGTTTTTTTCTCTGTCGCGCCGGTTCGACTGTATTCGGGAGCATCGCGCCGCGCCTATATAGGGCGCTCCGTGATCCAAATAACTATTTTGATCCCGGAATCAGAAGATATATATATATATATATATATATATATATATATATATATATATATATATATATATATATATATACGGTCTATTCTGCTAATATTAGCAGAATAACTATTCTGCACACCACTTCCGCACTGCACGCTGAACGCAAGTGCACTGCATGTTCTTGACGACAAGCACTGCAATATAGACTAGTGAACTTCTCGTCGGAAAAAACTGCACGCGGTGTTTTTTCGATACTTTTTTCGCTCTAATTTTTTAACCGTTTATCGGAATGAGGCGTGTAATATACCGTTGAAAAGCTATGAATCAGGCGCAACTTCGACATGTTGAGCACTTTCCAAGATTCCACATGGTTTAAGAGCAGTTTTGAAAATGGTGCGGCGGATGATGAGTGGCAGCAAGCGTTTTTTCGCGTTTTTTTCTAAACCGCTTGTCAGAATGAAGCAAATGACACGCCGTTGGATAGATATCGTCGAGGCGCATCTTTTCCATATATAAATATTTCTCTAATTCGTTACGGTTTAAGAGCAGTTTAAAATTTACTAAATCACGGAATTCTGTTTTTCAAATTTTTTCAAATTTATGGTACTGTTTTCGCTCTAGTTTTTGAATCGTTTGTCGAAACGAGGCGTGTGATATGTCGTTGGAAAGCTATGGACGAGGCGCAACTTTCATATGTAGGAATGGTTTCGAGATTCCTTACGATTTTAAGTTAATTTTGAAAATCGTGCGGCGGAGGACGAATGGCAGCGGCCGTTTTTTTGAAATTTTTACAAACCGTTTGTAGAAATGATTCAAATGATATGCCATTGGAAAGATATCGACGAGACGTGACTTTTTCATGTAGAACACACTCTCTAATTACTTACGGATTAAGAGCAGTTTTAAAATTAGCAAAAAGCGGACACTCTGTTTTTTCATGACACCAAAATCGTCGTCGGACAGAAGAACACACTGCTTCAAACTGAAAACCACACTGCAACAGACAGTCAAGTGAACTTCATAATTTCTTTTTGTCAAACATAAATTTTCTCGCACAAGTTTTTGTTGTCTTTTTTTTCAACTTTTTTTATGAACAAGAGTGGACCGCAGAGACGTGGCAAGTGAACCGCGACATATATTTAAGCGAACCACATTACTATTTTTTATTTCGCAAACTTTTTTCACACTTACATGCTTTGTGCAAGTGAACAACATCGCTCTCAAAAGTGAACCACATCCGAGGACCAAACCCACTGCATGTGTTGATTACATCAACTGATTTCTAAAGCACATGAAATAAATTGCACTTCATACATAGGGGTAATGAGCTGCTACACAAATTGGAGTGAATTACTTTTTCCAATCGTCCCACAAACAAAATAAATTGCATTAGAGAAAGAAGTGAACCTCCCGTCGAGATTTCTTTCTCTTTCTTTTACAAAGTGAACCACTAAGGGCTGCACTTTTTACGAGTTTGAGCAGGGGTTCAAATTTGCACAATTATGTACAGTGAGCTGCACATAAATTCATCTGAACTACATGGTTAATGTTAGTGAGCTATATGGCTGAGGCAACCGGACTGCTTTTAAAGTTACATTGCATCAAAAGAATATTACCTACCACCAATATTCTTTTGAATTTTTTAGCAAACAAGTGAACCACACATAACAAAAATAAACTACTGCACGACCGAGCTAACCAAGCTGCACGCACACTTTATGTTTTTGCCCCACTGTCTATGGCCGCTGATGATGCTCATGGACACAATACATCCATCTGTTGTTTTACACAGTCACACACATACATAGACAGAAAATTAGCACTAGCCAGATAAAAAAATCAGCACCAACAGGCAGCCAAATTACATTTTGAGGACAGCCGAACTGCACTAGATCACATTACAAGTACATATACAAAAAATAAACCACAGGGACACAAGTGAAGGACTGCATGTCAGGGCCAGCCGGGCTGCAATTCTACTTCTCTCAACTTCTCGGAATCCCTGAAGAAAAGCAAACTCGCACAAGATGAAACAGTGCACTGCAAAACAGTGAGCCACACACCATTGAGCAAAACAGTTTTTTTTGCAATGTACACATGAACTGAACTGAACCTCTTTTTGTGGTAAAACATGCGATTACCTGCAGAGGGAGGCCGAGGGTTGGGGCTCCACTGCTGGTGGAAAGGATGACAGAGTGGTGGCGCCTCCACTGCCCGGAGAGGAAACCAGAGGGGTGGGGAGCACTACCAAACTACACACTGCAATAGAATATGAGGGCTCACCCTCAATGAGCTGCATCAACGCACTGGCCACTTTCCGACAACCTCTTGGGTAGATGAGCAGAGGAGGATTTGTGTCTTGCAGAGATACCCGTTCGCTACTGCACAAGAAAGTTTCTTTTCAAAAAAAAAGAATTGTTGAATCGCGCCTAATGAACTGAAAGCCACGGGCGAGCAAACACGCGTGCAACGACAAACTGCATGCCACAGGCCACCGAGCTGCAGCTGCACATGTGGTTAATCCATGAGCGGTGATGCTCATCGGCTGGTGAGAGAGAAGGCGACGTCCATGGACAAAATAGCAGAGGAAAGCTGAGAGGGAGCCGACGCCTAGTGGCTCATCGTTGTTGACCGGGGCGGCCTCCTGGTGCCTGCATGTCAGCAGGGGGAGGTGGAGAAGGGAAGCCCGTGGCGGCTGGATTCAATGGGATCCGTCCGGCGGTGGCCGAGTCGTCGTTGTTGCAGTCCACCTCGTCGGGCAGTGGACTTCCCTCCCTGCTAGGTGGAGTCAAGCTCCCCCATCGATGGCACGGGCTGGCCCTTCCTTTGCTCATAGTTTCCCGCAGCTGCACTTACCTCCTACCGCCGATGTGGGAGAACGTGGGGGAGGACCAGAGACATGGATCCGGCATGCTGTCGACTGATCCGGCCGCGGGACCGGTTTCTAGATTGGAGGAGTTGTGGAGGAACAGCGGGGCGGAGATGGGAGAACAGAGCCGCCGGGATCCCGCGCTGGACGGCGCGAAGAAGGTGGTGGAGGGAGGTGGCGCCCCGGCGTGGAGCTTGGCCAGTCCCTCGCGTCGGGGGATGGATCCCGATCTGGATCAAACCACGGGTGTGGGGAGTCGGGAGGAAGGTGGAGTGGATCGAGGGAGAAAAGAAGTGGAGAGGGAAAGTGAGGTCGTGGGTCGTGGGTTGGGTGTTATCAGAATAAGCACCGGGTGTGCAGAATAAGGTCTTAAGGGGGTGTTATCATAACAGACCCACCCTATATATATATATATATATATATATATATATATATATATATATATATATATATGAGTAAAGCTATACCTATGTAATAACTTCTACGTAACTTACGTACGATCCGACGTGGCCGTCTTATATTGGGCCTTAGTTGGGGCGCAGGCCCACCGTGAAAATCAGGGGGGACAGTTTGATTAGCGATCAAAGGATTTACATAAGGTTTCGTAAAATATTACGTAGGTGTAGCATTTTTGTGTGTGTGTGTGTCTATATATATATATATATATATATATATATATATATATATATATATATATATATATATATGCAGTGCTGCATACACTAACTTCACAGTTTGTTTCCAAAAAAATGCCAGACTATATAGCAAGGCAACACCAATTTGTACAACATAAAGTAAGCGCCATACACAAAAGTAAACAAAACATAAACATCAAAAAATAGCAGATATTTATAATAACAATCCATTTCAAAACTCATAGGACACAATGAAATTCACAAACAGAAATATGGATACAACCAAATTGGTAAATTAAAAATAAGAAAAATAAAACAAACACATACTAGAAGGAGGGGCCACACTTATGGGAGAAGATTCAATTGGTGAATTCAATTGATGTCCCGCATCACGACCATGATCCTTACCACCAGGACAATGAGAGTGAATTGGTGTATCATTATGACCACTGAAATCACCTACTCCATTCAGTAAAAACCAGTAAAAAATTACAAAAAATCACATGACAAAAAATGCAAAGCAACGCTGACAACTAACAAAGCATAAACAAGTCTGCAGGATGAATTAGTAAACTAGATAAACATCACAGAAAATAAACAAGGCCAACGTAAGCAGTCCACATACCTTGAACTCCTCCTTCTACTCTGCTTGGCGAAGACATGGCGTTTGCCTGCAGCACAAGGACAAAGTGGCAGATACAACAACAAAATCGACGAAATCTGACGAAACCCAAGATGCACCTTGCTCTGCTTACAGAGCACACACGAGTAGAAATTTCAAATCGAGATCAAAATCGCCTGCTACAGAAAAAAAAGACAAAAGAAAGAAACGTAGCAACCACTACGAGAATCACAAAACTAGACAAGGGAATGATCAAGACCGAGGGCACGGGAAACTACCACAAAAATGGGATGAATGGCGGCAGTGGGGACCGGCAGCGGGAACGGATGGAAAAGGGCTGCGCGAGTGCAGCGGGAAGGGCCGGCGGAGCGGACGGGACGCGGAATGCAGCAATAAGGACCTCTTGAGGACGGTGGTTCCGCGAGCGACGGCGGTTGCTGCAGGTGACGACGGTTTTGCTCGAGGGAGAGATGCTTCGGGAGCGGCTGCAAGAGCGGACAGAGGTTTCTTCTCGGTCTCTCCCTATGAGCGGAGCGGTGGGATCGCCTGTGAGGGCAACGTCCGAGGCCCGTGTGAGAAAGAGTTACTAAAACAGGCCGGCCCAAATGGGCCAGCCCGGCTAAATAAGACGGACCAGAATGAAACGAATAAGTTAATACCAGACGCAGTTCGCTGTGAAGAACAATGAAGGTCGGGCATTCAAAGAAATAAATAAAGGAAGTTCGAAAAAGTTAAATTCGAAAAAACAACACCCGTGTTAAGATAACGCGTCCAAAAAATAACTCTACCTTCAAATAGGTGCCACAGCAAAAAAATGGGCCCCCCATCCCCCTTCCGTGACAGGGGCTACAGCAAGTACACGCAAAAAACAGATGCAGGACGCAACTCTAGACAATGAAGTGCATTTGGTTAGACGAAGCAGTGCAGTATCATAAGCAATACAGTTTCGGAATACATACATGAATACATACGTGGTCTACTTCACAGCGAAAATACTCGTCAATTGTGAAATATACTGCACTTTTTTACAGGGGCTGCAGCAAGTACACAGCAAAAACAAGTGCAGTAGATACCTATAGACAAATGTAGTGCTTTTCGTTAGACGAAGCAGTGCGGTATCATAAGCAATGCAGTTTCTGGAACACATACCATACATATAAACGTGACAAATGCCCGTCCGCACATAACGTGGTGGTTAACAAATTTCACTGATGAAAAATAAAATAAAACCACACTAAAAAACCACGTTCGGAGACAACCACATAATCCGAGCGGTTCCATCGCCACAAACCCACGATCACAAACGCAACCCCAGCCCACGATCTACACAACCACATCGTCAGCGAGATCGTGTAGTTCATCCGCTGCGGCCATCCCCCCTTCTAAATTCAGACCCCTACGAACGCTTTCTCATCCACAACAACACAAGTATCCATTGCGCTGCCACCAAATGCTCCATCACATCAATCTCCAAAGAAAACACCAAGCCCTATTGCCGGTGATGGAGTTCTCTCGACAATCTGAGGACGTGGAGGCCCACGGCAACACCAAGTTGCACGTCTTCCACACCAACAACAAGAAGCGGATGGCGACCTCCCTCGAAAGCAAAGACGAAGCGCCACCTCAGGCTCCAGCGCCACAAGATCGTCGGGATTGATCTCGATTACAAAAACGAGCCTGGCGCGATGCAGAAACCCGTCCTCATCCAACTCTCCGTTGGCAAGACTCAGCCGGTGCTGCTCTTCCAACTGAGCGCCGCTAAAAGGTGCACCATCTTTGACAACTTCCTCGTCGACCCCAGGTACACCTTTGCTGGCTTCTCCATCGCCAGCGACAAAACCAGGCTAGAGCGCGTCAATCTGGTGGTCGCCAACTTTGTCAACATCCAGAAGGAACGGAGGGTGCCCGAGGCCACAAAGGAGTTGGAATCCCTTGTCGACATCGCCGACATGCTCATTGACGACTACTACAACAACATGAAGAAGAAGATCACCGAAGAGGAACACAGGCGCTGGGCCACACTGCCTCTGTCCATGAGGCACATCGAGTACGCCGCAAAGGATGCATATGCAGCGTATGAGATATGGAACCAGATCACCCAGGACGGGCTTCGCCGTGCAAAGCTGGAGAAGGAGGAGGCCCACAAGAAGCGTGCCAGGAGCAGCTGGGGAGACGCTACCTGGTGAAGAAGAAGACGGTGAAGCCAAGAGCCGACAATGCTCGCGTCGTTTTAGATTTATCATCAAATTTGCTTTATGTTGTTTGCTTATGTATCGTTAGTTTGCTTGTGATCATTTGCTTTTGCTGAACTTAGTTTGCTTGTCATACAGAATGGCTTGTAATTATGAACTTTGATTATGTTATGAAGAACTTTATTTTAATTACAAAACTAGAGTTCAACATTAGAACATAATGTAGTGCACATAAAGTATGTGATTCGAGCAGTGCACAAAACGGATGAAGATGCAGTGCGCAAATAGGACACATGCAGTGGAAAATGTGTACACTTGCAGTACAGGACTCTAACGAATGCAGTGCACACATACCAAACAAAGTAGTGCACACCAGTACACTAGAGAAAGTATACGTAAGAGGAAAAACACGAAAAGACAATGCGACCAGCATGCAGTGCACAAAAAAGCACATGCACATGTAGTGCGGAATGTGTGCAAATGCAGTACACAAACCTGATGAATGGAGTGCAATAATGATTTACTAAGCAGTGCACGCCCTGTATTAGAGAAAATACGTAAGAGGAAAAATACACCTGCAGTACAGGACTATGACGAATGTTGTGCCCACATACCCAACAAAGTAGTGCGCACCCGTGCACTAGAAAAAAGAATACGTAAGAGCAAAAACAATAAAGAAAAATGCGACCAGCATGCAGTGCATAAAAATGCAGTGCAAAAATGTGTAGTGCGGAATGTATGCACATGTGGTACACAATCCTGATGAATGCAGTGCAAGATGATTCACTGAGCAGTGCACGCCCTATATTTGAAAAAATACGCGAGAGGTAAAAATATTAAAAAAAAGTGACCACCCAGGTGCAACCAGCCCCAGCCAGTCTCGTAGTAGGTTTGTGCCCAGTGTAGGCGAGTCCGTTCTGAGCCATGATGCATGGGGCCGGGCACACATGGGCCCATCGGTCAGAAAGGATAGAGCAGCGAGCGTCGTGTATAAGCGCCCAAATAAGTAACCAGACGAGTTCGATACGGCTGCCTCGCCAGCGCTTATAAACAGGTCGGGTGCGCTCTCGGGGCGAGGTGGGACTAAATGTTACCGCTCACACACAGCGCAATAGCAAACCACCCGTACAGGCAGACTTGGGCTGAATGCGTCTTACACCCCAATGGACCCAACACATTCTCATAACCGAAAACCAACAAGCCACACGACCCACAACTAGCACGCAACTCCAGTTCCCTCGCACCTAAAAAACATTCCCACATACCACGAAAAACCACGGCCCAATAAAAATATAAACAATAACTAGAAAAATAAAAAACAAGCACAATCCATGCATTCTGCAGTTCGTTGTAATACGACAATGCAGTTCGCTAGATTCAAGTAAGCAATGTTGTTGCTTATCAAATGCATTCGCGTAGAATGAATCAAAATCAATCAACCACCTAATAGAAACCACAACATTTATTACCTTCGTTGCTCAATTGGCTGCATAAAAACCTATCCATTCATGCTCCAGACTGGCACAACTCCTCCCCCCGTTCCTCTTTTTCTTCAAATCATAGATCCTAGTTTCCTCCCAACCCCAACTATTCTCTGAAATTCCACTAAACCCGCCATGAACTGTTCATGCGGGTGCTTGGCAAGTATGGCGCTGGTAGTGGACACATGCGTGTACGCGGATGGTCTGGAGCTTACTAACACCGAGTTGTGCAGCATGCTCGGGTGCCTGTTGATACCCAACAGGGGGTTTCGGGCACAATTTCTTCATCGCCTCTCATCTGCAAACATGCAGGAAAGTTGGGTATGTTATTCCCCTCAAATTTTTTGAAACAATCTAGGCTACAAATCCACATCTGAATGTATATTTCCAATCAGATTTATTAGCTATTAAGACTAGATAGTTCCACCTATTATTCTTCAGTACCACAACAGGTATCGACACTAGTTGGATCAGAACCCCAGCACACGAAAAAAAAGAGGTTCAATAGATCAGTGTTGCAGTTCTCTTAACATGCTAGCGAAGTACACTGTAAATGACCTTGCAGTACAAACATGTTACAATATAATATATATCCTACTAAAACTAGAGGTCAATTTCGTATATAAGTCTGTTCATACATTGCAACTACTTTATAAAATAGTAGTCATATATATGTACATATTTAAGTTAACATAAACAAATCATCCTAAGTATAAAGAAAAACATTTGGTGTTTACTTATAAAAATTCTTTTTCCATCCATGCCAAAATACAGAAACTGCCATCCACAATAAAGTTTCCTGCTCCGAGTTCAGGCAAGGTTACTTGGAGATACAACACAAGAATGGGTATGCTGACATGCAAGATGACTACCACATCGACTCTGAAGACTGCATCAACATAACTACTGGTTGGAAAGATTTTGTCTCCCAGAATGGCTTTGAGGTCGGAGAAATGGCCATGGTGTTTTTCCACAAAGAAGAAGACTCCCTGAAATTTATAATATTTGCACTGTAGGCTGTCTAAGATGAAGCAAGCCATCTGTGGCATATTTCTAATGCTTTGCTTATGTTGTATGCTTTTAAAATCATGTCCATCAGACACTTTGAACGGTGCCTTATTAATGCATGCGACCTCGTCTCCATCATTTTATCACCCTTTTAGACAAGTTGCTGGTGATAGAATGCAGTTCTCTCATACACATAGTGTTGTCCTAAATATAAAAACATGCAGTCCTCTGAACAGTAACAATGGAATGCGAATGGTCAAAACTTTGAAGTTAACATATAATGTTCAAAAGAATTCTCATAGTATGCAGTTCAAAAAAATTGTCGTAATAACTATTCAGCTAACACCAGCATATAATGCACCATCTATTCTAATAGCAGAATAGCAGATTAACCATACTGCTAATCTAGTATGAAAGTGCATATTATGCAGTCCTCTAAAACACAGAATGCGGTTTCAGAAAAGATAAATCTCATAAGCCGCCATGACCACTGTAATACAGCTATAACAAAGTCCACTACTAACGAAAATGAAGTGCCTTACAACATATGCCAGAACTACAACAATAAAATTAAAGCAGTAGAAATCCAGACATGTGGGAGACTAACAAAGGTGCCAATTAACTCACACTTCCATAACTCGGCTAAAAATTGTCCAACCACTAAACTGTCGAAAATACCCCGCAAAAATTTACATGGAACACACGATCACTGGATGAACATCATCAGCTTTTCTTTAAAAATTGCAATTCAAAAAATGAAGATTATAGCCACAATACGATGAATTCAAACCAACAGTGATAGTAATTACAAGATTCAAAAATGCACCAACGCACCTAACTCCTAAAAATTACACAAATTCTAGAGTAAAGGGAGCAATTAAACGATCGATATCAAAGAAATCCTACTAACAAACAACATCCGAGCGCCAAAGAGTCGCATCCGACACGAACACAAACAAACAGGGCAAAGCTCGTCCGCCAAATCACTCTTTACCCAGATTTAGTCGTTTTTTAGCAAATTACAATGAAAAAAGGTCAAATGGCGTCCAGGAACAAATTAAATAATCCCGCAACACCCGATTCCACAAAGAATAGACGGGCGGACTGCCAGAAAATGAAGCAGTTCAACCATAAAGCATTGCAATGCTCAACGTAAAGAGGATGCAGTTCGCTTCTATTGAGAGTGCAGTTCGGACGTGTTTGGAGAATAACTATTCTGCTAATATTAGTAGAATAGACCAGCTATATATATAGTCACTGAAGATTACCAGTCGAAAAGTTTGATGACTTTGCAAGGTTGAAGAATTTGAACATTGAGGAATTTGAAAAATTTGAAGAATTTGCAAAAGGAAGAAAAACTTAATTTTGAAGAGTTTCAACTTTTGTTGGTGGCGCGACCCACCGTATAAGAATGGCGATTTCAGACACCACATACAATTGCCGTAGGGCTCTGAGAATCAAATTCTTTGTTAATTTCTTCTCACTTAGAGGGTTACTCTTCATTGATTGAAGAAAAACGTTACTTCGTGTGTTGCACATCTAAGTCATCAATTTTGCATAAGTGTTAGGATGTGTGTCCTTTCAAAGAACATTCGAAGATTCTAAGATATTTAGCTCACGCCGCAACTTGCTAAATCTCTTCTCGTCCAAAGGCTTTGTGAAGATATCCGCTAGCTGTTCTTCAGTTTTCGCGTGTTCGATGGAGATGTCGCCCTTCAACACATGATCTCAAAGAAAATGATGACGAATCTAGATGTGCTTAGTCTTTGAGTACTAAATTGGGTTACGAGCAATCTTGATGGCACTCTCGTCGTCGCAGTAGAGTGGCACATTCTTCATGTTGATGTCGTAGTCCTTGAGTGTTTGCTTCATCCATAGCAATTGAGCACAGCAAGAACCAACATCAATATAATCAGCTTCAGTAGTAGAGAGTGATATGCAGTTCTGTTTCTTCGAGGCCCAACATACTAAGGATCGTCCGAGGAAATGGCATGAGCATGATGTTGACTTGCGGTCCACTCGATCACCAGCATAGTCAGAGTCAGAATATTCAATGGGATCAAAAGCCCAACCCTTGTGTCGGTGTACAAAAGTAGGGGTCCTTTTGGTACCCCTTTACTTGTGCGCGAGCAATTGCAGCCGCACCTACGACCACGCTTGGTGGGGCAGAGGAGGCAAGGACGCAAGACTACCAGAGCAGTGCCCAAAGACCGAAGCATGAGGAGCGAAGGGGCAAAGTGAACTCCCCCGGCAAGATCCTTGCCGGGACGGCCTTCACGGCCCCGGCAAGAGCCTTGCCGGGGCAACCTGCCCAACACCAGCAAGGCCGCCACCCCTGAGCCTGGGAGTTCCGACACCATCGAGAACATTGGAACCACGGCTCAGGAGGTGCCTCCAGGGTGGCATGCGGATCTTTGTGAAGGCCAAGAGCATACAAGACTAATTGAGAACCAGAAGACGAAGACGTCCGGCAAGATCCTTCCCGGAGACGCCCACAAGACCCCCGGCAAGACCCTTGCCGGGGACGCCTGCATGACCCCGGCAAGATCTTTGCCGGGGCCCCGGCAAGGCTCTTGCCGAGGACATCTATGAGGCCGCAGCTAGGCCCACGCCAAGGCTCCACCGACGTTCCGACACAGCTGCTAGCCGGCCAACTAGGCAGGCACCTGCGTGGCCGCGCGCGGCTACTAGGTCAACTCAGCAAGCACCTACGTGGTGGCATGCAGATCTTCGTGAAGACTCTACCACCACACCAACTCAGAAGCCAGCCAGCCAGCGTGGCACTACACGCCTCGTCAGCCTGGTCGCGTGTCGAAGCAACGCGAGGCGGCGACAGGTGGGGCGAGCTTCCTTCCCGTCCCCGATAAAGCAAGAAGGGCACGTCAGTAGCGCATTAAATGTGTTTTGTCCTACGGTGTCAGGGATAAACTCGACTAATTTACAACTTTCCACCTCTTGTGTGCCACTGTGGCAGCCCCTTTGACTATAAAAGGAGGCCCGCGGTGTACTGAGAGGGGATTCAAACTTTTTGGACCCTGCACGCTCTGTAGAAAGTCCAAGTACACCAGATAAACATACACCAGCAGCAGTAGGGTATTACGCATCGCTTGCGGCCCGAACCAGGATAAACTCCCCCGCGTTGATCTTCTAGTCCCGCTCTTCCCACAGCCAGCCACATCAACCGTAGAAGGGATTCTTTGTGATCCCATAGGTGTCGTTTCCCCGACATATTTGGCGCGCCAGGTAGGGGGCGCAAGCTGTGAGAATCCAGTTTTAAAGCCGACGCCTCGACTTCATCATCATGATGGCCCCCAAGAAGAAGGGGATGACAGCGATTGGGTCATCTGAAGCAGGCCCGTCCACACCAGCGCGGGCGGGCGATGGGGTGGCCACGGATGGCACCGGAGGCGCCGCCCGTGAGCACTCACAACACTCTGGCACACAGAGCCGGGCGAGCAAAGTCGTACGGGCCCAAGACGACGGGCCACATGCCGCTTCATTCGGGGCAGGGCTATGCTGCCCACGGGCGGCGCGGCAGCCTCTATGACGCCACCACCGGCCCCCACGCTGCCCCTTGCCAGGACACGCGCGCTGAACGACACCACGACGACGGCGCCCCAAGGCGCCACCGCGGGAAGAGCCCTTTGCGTCACTCTCGGGACGCATCGGGCCGGCGTGTGATGTCTACTACGCAACCTTCTTCTTGTAGACGTTATTGGGCCTGCAAGTGCAAAGGTTTGTAGGACAGTAGCAAATTTCCCTCAAGTGGATGACCTAAGGTTTATTAATCTGTGGGAGGCGTAGGATGAAGATGGTCTCTCTCAAGCAACCCTGCAACCAAATAACAAAGAGTCTCTTGTGTCCCCAACACACCCAATACAATGGTAAATTGTATAGGTGCACTAGTTCGGCGAAGAGATGGTGATACAAGTGCAATATGGATGATAGATATAGGTTTTTGTAATCTGAAATAATAAAAACAGCAAGGTAACGAATGGTAAAAGTGAGCGTAAATGGTATTGCAATGATAGGAAACAAGGCCTAGGGTTCATACTTTCACTAGTGCAAGTTCTCTCAAAAATAATAACATAGTTGGATCACATAACTATCCCTCAACATGCAACAAAGAGACACTCCAAAGTCACTAATAGCGGAGAACAAACGAAGAGATTATGGTAGGGTACGAAACCACCTCAAAGTTATTCTTTCCAATCAATCCGTTGGGCTATTCCTGTAAGTGTCACAAACAGCCCTAGAGTTCGTACTAGAATAACACCTTAAGATACAAATCAACCAAAACCCTAATGTCACCTAGATACTCCAATGTCACCTCAAGTATCCGTGGGCATGATTATACGATATGCATCACACAATCTCAATTCATCTATTCAAACCAACACATAGAACCTCAAAGAGTGCCTCAAAGTTTCTACCGGAGAATCACGACGAAAACGTGTGCAACCCCTATGCATAGGTTCATGGGTGGAACCCGCAAGTTGATCACCAAAAAATACATCAAGTGGCACGTGATATCCCATTGTCACCACAGATACGCACGGCAAGACATACATCAAGTGTTCTCAAATCTTTAAAGACTCAATCTGATAAGATTACTTCAAGGGGAAAACTCAATACATTACAAGAGAGTAGAGGGGGAGAAGAAACATAAGATCCAACTATAATAACAAAGCTCGCGATACATCAAGATCGTGCCAAATCAAGAACACGAGAGAGAGAGAGAGAGATCAAACACATAGCTACTGGTAATACCCTCAGCCCCGAGGGTGAACTACTCCCTCCTCGTCATGGAGAGCGCCAGGATGATGAAGATGGCCACCGGTGAGGGTTCCCCCCTTCGGCAGGGTGCCGGAATAGGGTCCCGATTGGTTTTTGGTGGTTCTGGAGGTTTTGCGGCGGCGGAACTCCCGATCTAATCTCTGTTCTGGTAGTTTTAGGGTCGTAGGTATATATGGGTGCAGGGAGTACGTCGGTGGAGCTACGGGGGCCCCACGAGGCAGGGGGGCGCGCCCTAGGGGGGTGGGCGCGCCCCCCACCCTCGTGGCCAGCTCCCATATCTTCTGACGTAGAGCCCAAGCCTATTTGGTGGCTTTCCTTCCAAAAATAACTTCTCCAGTTGATTTTGTTCCGTTTTGACTCCATTTGATATTCCTTTTCCTCGAAACACTGAAATAGGCATAAAACAGCAAATCTGGGCTGGGCCTCCGGTTAATATGTTAGTCCCAAAAATAATATAAAAGTGGATAATAAAGCCCAATATTACCCAAAACAGTAGATAATATAGGATGGAGCAATAAAAAATTATAGATACGTTGGAGACGCATCAGCGTGCTCACCTGGACGCTGGTGGAAGTGACGTGCGACCGTGAGGCCATGATAGAGCCCCTTCTAACGTGATTAGAAGTCGGAGCGCATCACGGTCTATGCAGCTATCACCGCCGCCCACACCAGTAGAAGCCTTGGCGTGCGTGCAACTGCTCCTCGACTTTCCTCCCTCTACGGAGAAGCTCGACGAGTGGAGAGCCACCATTCGAAGCCTCATCAGCTTCGCCAACAAAGATGAACCTCCACTAATGGGACCCTCGTGCCGGCGCTCTGTGGAACCGGTGCACGCCGGAGGTGGGAAGATCAGAGGTGCTGCGACCATGGTGCACTCCCCTACCCCGTGCCAGCAACAACAACGGTCGGTTCGCCGTGCCGGCGCTTGTAACAATGTCTCCACGGCGTCGTACGACCCACGAGCCCACCGCAACCGATGTCAAATCCTTCAAGAGCGAGCTCTTGAATACGCCCGAACCACTATCGAGCGGCGGCGGGAGGCACGCTGTCAGTCAGATAGGCGTGCAGGGGCCACTATGGATCGCCCACGCCTGGGGATTCTGGTGACCTGCCTTACGGGGTCGGTTGTCCAGCCTTTACCCGTGAGCTACGGCAGTTCCAGTGGCCCTCCCACCGCATGTTCAAGCCTGACGTTGGGGAGAAGTACAACGGCAAGACTCAACTGGCGGAGTTCCTCAGCATCTACACCATTGCGATGCAAGCTGCCAGGGCCCTCAACGACAAGGTGATCGCCAATTACTTCCCGTTGGCGCTTAAGCCCAACGTCATGTCGTGGTTGATGCACATGCCAGTCGATTCCATCTTTTCTTGGTCGGATCTGTGCCACGAGTTTGTTGGCGCCTTTACCGGAGGCCACCAAGCTCCTGGCCAGGCGAGCGACTTGCATGTCATCCCCCAGAAGGACGGTGAGACCCTAAGCAAGTACATCTAGAGGTTCAGCCGAGTGCAGTACACCATCCCAGATGTTCACCCCGCCGCTATCGTTAGTGCGTTCCATCAGAATGTCGGCAACCGCAAGATGCGTGAAGAGCTGGCAATGAACAAGGTTAAGGATGTGGACGAACTTTATATTCTAGCTGATAGATGTGCTCGGGCTGAAGAAGGAAGGAAGTACCCTGGCGAAGATGCTAGTGCCGAAACCGACTCCACTGACGAAGACACCGCCGCCCCGACCAAGAAGGGTCGGCGCCGCAACAGGAAGCGTAAGAGCAAGACTGTGCTTGTCGTTGAGGGATCTTGTGACCCCGGCGCCGCTAAGAAGGCCAAGGCTAACGACCCTGACAAGGAGGTTGCCGGGTGCTCCGCCTGCCGGGCCTTGGCGGCTGCCGACAAGCCAGGGGGCTCTGACAAGCAATACTACAAGATCCATCGCACCATGGGCCATGACCTCCAGAACTCCCGACAAGTTGAGCTGCTTGCAGAAAAGCAAAAAGCTGAATATGAGAGGCGGGACAAGGATAAAGGTCAGGATGGTGCTGACGGGTCTGGCAAGAAGCGTGGCGGCCAAGGAGGTCGCCGCAGCAAAGGTAACCAACAAGAGAGGCCCGCTCGGGGCCGCGACAAGAAGGAGGAAGATGATGATCATGACAAGGACGACGAGTCCGACAAGCACGAGTTCCAGAAAGCTACAGAGGCTATGTGCGTCGATGGTGGCGCCTCGCTGCACACCTCTCACCGCCAACTGAAGCAGAGGGCGCGTGAGGTCACTGCGGCGGAGCCGTCGTTCGATGCCCAGAAGCCACTGAAGTAGTCCCACACAAGCATCATTTTCGACACTGAGGACCACCCTGATCGCGCAACTGCGGTCAGGTGTTTGCCATTGTTGGTTTCGCCAAAAATACGCAACCTCATGCTGACGAAAGTGCTGGTCGATGGTGGGGCCGGTCTGAATTTGATCTCACTCGCTGTGATCAAGTGGCTGCAGATTCCTGATGGAGATCTCGAAGAGACGCACATTTCAAGGGGTCAACCCTGGAAGGAGCCAGCCTAAAGGTAAAATCGCGTTGCCCGTTACATTTGGGGGCGAGCTGAACTATAGGACGGAGAAGATCATCTTTGATGTCGCCGAGATCCCCTTGCCATACAATGGGATCCTTGGCCGCCCAACACTGGCTAAGTTTATGGCGGTGTCACACTACACCTACAACACATTGAAGATGCTGGGGCCGCTGACCATCATCACCGTCCCCTCCGACAAGAAAGACGCACTCATCTGCGCCGACCAACTCTACCGAGAGGCAGTTGCGGCAACTGCCGCCAAGGCACTTGCTCCTGTCGCAGAAGCTCCGGGGAGGAAGAAGGCCGACAAGACTTCTGCCGGCAAGACCCTTTCCGGCGAGACCTTTTTCAGCAAGACCTCTTGCACCCACTTCGGCAAGCGCACCTCTTCGGAGTGTTGTGCTCCCATTGAGGACGTTCCAGAGAGCTCCACTAGCAGGAGCAAGAAGTCCAATGCTGCACTAGCAGAGACCAACAAGGTGTCCGTCAAGGAGGACGGCATGGGCGGGGCTTTTGCCATAAGCTCCACCCTCGACAGCAAATAGGAAAGAGCGCTCGTCGCCTTCCTGCAGGTGAATGTCGATGTATTTGCATGGCAAGCATCTTACATCCCCGACGTTCCCAGAGATGTGATTGAGCACCATCTTGCTGTCTGTCTCACGCACGACCCGTCAAGCATAAGGTCAGGAAGCAAGCTTTCGAGCGACAAGAGTTCATCATTGAAGAGATCAGGAAGTTGGAGGCAGCAGGCCTGGTTAGAGGAGTACTCCACCCCACGTGGTTGGCCAATCCGGTGGTGGTGCGTAAGGCAAATAGGAAGTGGAGGTTGTGTATTGACTACACAGATATCAATAAAGCCTGTCCAAAGGATCCTTTCCCTCTGCCACGCATCGACCAGATTGTAGACTCCACTACCAGGTGTGACCTGCTGTCATTCCTTGACGCATATTCAAGATACCACCAGATCTTCATGATGAAGGAAGACGAAGAGAAGACCGCGTTCATCAACCCATGTGGTACGTACTGTTTTATATGAATGCCTTTCGGGTTTAAGAGCGCTGGTTCGACGTTTGCCCGGGCGGTCCAAATTGGTTTTGAGCCCCAGCTGCATAGAAATATGGAAGCCTATATGGATGATATAGTAGTTAAGACCAAGGGCAGGGCCAAGCTCGTACAAGATCTAGAAGAAACATTTGCAAATCTGAACAAGATCAACCTCAAGCTCAACCCAGAGAAGTGTGTGTTCGATGTCCCGTCCGGCAAACTTCTTGGGTTCCTTGTGTCTCAACGCAGAATCGAAGCAAATCCCGACAAGATCAAAGCCATTGAGCAGATTGAGGTGCCAAAACGAGTCAGGGATGTCCGTTGGCTCGCCGGCTGCGTTGTTGCCCTGAGTAGGTTCATCTCCAAATCTGCTGAGCGTGCCCTCCCCTTTTGCAAAGTTTTGAAAACGTCGGGTCCAATAAAATGGACTCTGGAGGCGGAGGCAACGCTGCAAGATTTGAAGAGGTACCTTTCCTCCATGCCGATACTAGTCGCACCTAAACCACAAGAGCCGTTGCTACTATGCTTAGCGGCAACGAATCAAGTGGTCTGTGTTGTGCTAGTGCACAGAGGGAACTCGAGGGAGAAGCAGTAGTAGAAGCGGAGCCGTCAGATGATGGGCCGGGACCTTCCCCGGCGGGGCTTGACGCTGGCAAGGCGGAGTCTGTGCAGATGGGCAAAGTTGAACAGATGTAGAAGATGGTGCAGCACCCAGTTTATTTTTTCAGTTCCCTCTTGCAGGGGCTAGGTCAAGATATTTTCGTATGCAGAAGCTACTTTTCGGCCTCCTCATGGCCTCAAGAAAGCTGCGCCACTATTTCCAAGCACATGAGATCACCGTTGTCACTCGCCTCCCATTGCAACGAATCTTGCACAACCCAGATGCAACTGGGAGGATTGTGGAGTGGGCATTGGAGATGCCGAGCATTGGCCTGAAGTTTGAAAGTACTTCAACGATCAAGAGCCAAGCCTTGGCAGAGTTCACAGCAGAATGGACTGCAACGCCCGACGAAGAAGTTCAAGAGACCACCCTTCCCGGCCAGGAAACGTGCCATGATTGGATTATGTACTTTGATGGAGCTTTCTGATTGCAGGGTGCTGGTGCCGACGTACTACTCGTCACACCCACCGGAGAGCACCTCAAGTACGTAGTCCAGATGCACTTTCCCTGGGAAAAATCAACGAACAACACGGCGGAGTACGAGGGACTGCTTGTCGGTCTCAGGACCACGGCAAACCTCAGAATCAGGAAGCTCATCATCAGAGGTGACTCACAGCTCGTCATCAAGCAAGTTAACAAGGATTACCAGAGCCCGCTGATGGAGGCCTATGTGGGTGAAGTGAGGAAGTTGGAATAGTGTTTTGACGGGCTGCAAGCAGAGCATGTTCCCCGAGCAGAGAACAACATTGTCGACTACCTGTCAAAACGCGCTGCCTGCAAGTTGCGTATGGAACCAGGTACCTTTATGCTTCAATTAATTCAACCATCCGTCAATCTGTCAGCAGGACAGAAAAAACGAAGGAAGGTGGGCCCCGGCAAGTACTTTCCCGCTGAGCTCCCAGGAGCCGCCGACTAGGAAGTTGCCTGATGCCCCATGCTTGCCGAAGAACAGCAACCCCCGGCAGGGCCTCAAGCCCTGACCATGGAGGTAGCTACCCTTATAGCCGAAGTTGAGCCTTTAGTCCTTGCCGTCGAGCCCCAGGCTCCGGCATGGGCACAACCCACCGTCATTTTCCTCCAAACAAGTGAACTCCCTGAGGAACAGGAAGAAGCAGAGAAAGTAGCCCGTCGGTCCAGCATGTACCAGTTTGTGGATGATGCCCTCTATAGAAGGAGACCGAACGGCATGAAATTGAAGTGCATTCCTCGCGAGGACGGACTGAATCTGTTGGCAGAGATAGATGGGGGCATGGGTGGCTCCCACATAGGGTCAATAGCCCTTGCCGGCAAAGCATTTCGGCAAGGCTTCTTCTGGCCCACCGCCCTCCAGGATCCGACTGCACTAGTAACCAAGTGTGAAGCATGCCAGTTTCATTCAAAGAAGCTTCATCAACCAGCCCAAGCCCTTCAGACAATCCCTCTTTCCTGGCCATTTTCGGTCTGGGGGCTCAACATATTGGGTCCCTTTCCCCATGCCGTCAGGGGCTTTGAGTACTTGTATGTTGCTATCGACAAGTTCACAAAGTGGTCGGAGGTGGAGCCAGTGAGAAAGGTGACAGCACAGTCAGTCGTCAAGTTTTTCGAGGGACTGGTCTGCCGTTTTGGTGTGCCAAACAAAGTCATCACCTACAACGGCACGCAGTTCATGAGCCGCACCTTCATGCAGTACATCCAAGACCTCGGCGGCAGGGTCTGTTTTGCTTCTGTTGCTCATCCCAGAAGTAACGGCCAAGCTGAGAGGGAGAATGCAGAAGTGTTGCGAGGACTCAAAACCAGAACTTTCGACAAGCTGCACAAGTGCGGAAGGCGCTGGATTGATGAGTTGCCAAAATTTCTTTGGTCGATCAGAACAATGCCAAATCGAGCTACTGGCCAGACGCCCTTTGCCCTAGTCTACGGGCAGAAGCAGTTCTCCCCACAAACTCATATACGGGTCACCTCGAGTGCTCTCTTATGATGAGCTTGAGCAAGAGCAGTTGCACCAAGAGGATGTGATGCTCCTTGAGGAAGATCGTCTTCGGGCTGCTGTGCGAGCCGCTCACTACCAGCAGGCCTTGTGCCGCTACCATAGCCGCAAGGTTCATGCCCAAAGCCTTCAGGAAGGCGACCTTGTTCTTCGGCGAGTTCAGTCCGCCAAGAATTCCAACAAGTTGACACCAAAGTGGGAAGGCCCTTATCGGGTAAAACATGTCACCAGGCCCGGTGCAGTCCGCCTGGAGACCGAAGATGGAATCCCAGTGAGCAACTCCTGGAACATCGAACATGTTTGCAAGTTTTACCCATAAGGCACGGTTGACGGGCCCCCCGGCAGACCACTTTTTGTACAAGCCTTGCCGGCAAGGCATGTAACTCTTTGTACAAAGCCAGGGCAGACCCTGAGCAACAGATAAATAAATGAAGCGCTGGCACCCTAGAATTAGCATGCATGCTAGGTTGAGTATCACTCTCAGTTAGGGTTGATAGTGCTTGGCGGCAACTAACCCCTAGCATATAGGTCGAGTGTGTGTCCTTCTGTCTCTTTCAATCCTCTTTTTGGTTTGCAGGCTACGCAGGCATTTCTACAGAACCATTTGAAGAAAAGAAGATAGATCAACACCCTGATGCCGGCAAGCCAAGGTTGCTGGGGGGCTGCAAATTTAGATAATTTTCTCTCCCCCGCTATGCGTTTCTGTATGAAACTTGAACGTATGGAACCTCGCTCGTTCCTACGCCACCGTGTTCCCTCCTTCCTATGCCCGAAATCCCTTTCAGTTCGGAGTCTGGTTGTAGTTGCGGTGGAAGGGGAAACAAGCGAGGAGCCCGATCCTACTCTACCGCTCCTCCCCACCAAGGGCGTGGGTTTAGGCGTGGTATAAGGCATGAGAACGACAAGGTTTCTTGCCCGACAACATTGTTTATTTAAAATAACAAGGACTCACTCCTTGGTGTGAGCCTCGCTCACACACAAAAGAACCCGAAAAACACCCTTTTTCATTAATACGCTAATTAAACAAGTACAATTCGTACGTAATGAGAGCATGAGCAAGGGGTTACAAAGTCTAAAATTCAACAAGTGTCCGCAGGCTTAAGATCTAAAAAAAGGATAAGATGCCTGTCGGTGTCAAAACCGGCGGATCTCGGGTAGGGGGTCCCGAACTGTGCGTCCAAGCGGATGGTAACAGGACACAAGGGACACGATGTTTTTACCCAGGTTCGGGCCCTCTCGATGGAGGTAATACCCTACTCCTGCTTGATTAATATTGATGATATGGGTAGTACAAGAGTAGATCTACCACGAGATCAAGGAGGCTAAACCCTAGAAGCTAGCCTATGGTATGATTGTTGTTCGTCCCCACGGACTAAAACCCTCCGGTTTATATAGACACCGGATAGGTTAGGGTTACAGTAGTCGGTTACAATGGTAGGAGATCTACATATCCAGATCGCCAAGCTTTCCTTCCACGCCAAGGAAAGTCCCATCCGGACACGGGATGAAGTCTTCAATCTTGTATCTTCATAGTCTCGGAGTCCGGCCGTGACGATAGTCGGCTATCTGGACACCCCTAGTCCGGACTCCCTCAAGAGTCCCGAACCAGGCTTCAATGACGATGAGTCCGACGCGTTGATTGTCTTCGGCATTGCGAGGCGGGTTCTTCTCCAAATTCCATATAGTTGTCGAATAGTGTCCGGCTTCTGATAAATGCCACGCTCCTCGGCTTCTACGCCCAATAACGGCCATCTTCCACGTGTTCGAATGAATGCGAAAAGCCAGGGTATTTTTACAATTACCCCCTAGTCAGCAAAATGAGCCGCCTATAAAAGGGGCAAGGATCTAGATATGAGTCACACCATCCCCCCTTTGCGAGCTTTCATCGGAGCGCCTCTGACCAAAGCCCATTCCATCATGGACAGTCGACGCGGCTCCTCCTCTCGCGCTCCCAGCCCTCAGCCAGGAAGTTGGGAGAGATGCTCAGTCCCGCATAGCGAGCTAGTCATACTCCAAGCCAAGGGATTTCTTCCCCCGGCCTTCATGGTCCCGGTTCGAGCCGGACTTGCCACCTACTAGGGCGGAAAGCAAGCGGAGAGCGTCCCCGATCCCTCTAAAGGAGAGCGGGTATGCTTCATCTCTTATCTAGTAAGAGGACTCGGATTTCCCATCCATCCGTTTCTCCGGGGGCTCTTGGAGTTCTACGGCCTCCAATTGCACCACCTTACTCCTGCCTTCATCCTGCACATCGCGGGCTTCGTGGCCCTTTGTGAACTATTCTTGGGCGTCGAGGCTCATTTCAGGCTGTGGAAGAGAATATTCTGCCTAGTACCCCGTTCTCATGAGGGGTCAATATATCAAGTGGGCGGAGCCGATCTATGGCGCATCGCCGGGACCGGATACCTATCCGGAACCCCAAAGAAGGCGTCCGGAGACTGGCCTTCGGAATGGTTTTACATGGAGGACGTCCCGCTGCCGGATCCTGTTCGGATCGGCCTTCCGGAGTTCAGCAATGCTCCTCCGAAGAAGCGCCTAAGCTGGCGCCCTCGGAGCCCCCGGAGAGAAGATGACCGGGATGTCCGTTATTTGATGAGCCGAATAAGGTTACTGGCTCATGCCGTGTTGACCATGACGGGAGTCATGGCAATCTGCATTATGAGGGGAGTGCAGCCGCTCCAATACAGGGGCCACCCCATGTGGGACTTCAACGGGGAGGACGATGCCACCCGCCATGGCCGCAGAGGGCCAGGATCGGTCACCGAACTGGTGAAAATCTTGTCTGCCATGTATAATGGGGAGGAGGAGGATTTCCTCCGTGTCAATCCACTGAAGGAGTTTTCTTCGAATAATCCTCGAAGCTGGGTAAGCAAACATCTTTGTGACCTGTCCGATCCGTGTTCCCATGGTTAAATATCTCATTTCGTGGTTTCTGCGCAGGAACTGCGCCGGACTGTGGAGAAGATACATAGCCCGCCCCCACAACCCAAGGATCCGGAACGGTCGCTCGATCCAACCTCCGAAGAGGATCCGGATATAAAGGTGGAGTTGATCGACGGGGTATTCCACCAACTTAGCATCGACAATGCGTTGGTTGCCATTATGGCTTGTTACCCCGGAATACTTCCAGCCTCACAGGTAAATGAGACCGAGATCCCAAAACCCTAATAACGACCCATCCATGCTTATTTTTGATCACCGTATACCAATGGTGCTTCGCAGGGGGTACCTTCAAGGCAGGAAGCCGAGCTCAGCGGCTGGCCAACAAAGGGCAAAGGCGGCCTCAAGAGGTTAAAAAGAAGTGCGGTCCGGATCGAAACTCCGCCGCAACGGTATGGCATGTCACCATACTCCTGTGGATTGATTCTCGAAGGCGATTAACGCTGATGCTCTTTTAGGAAAAAGAGCGCGCGGACCGAGTCCGGAGAGGTTGCCGATCGAACCTTCACCGGACAAGCTTCAAAGCCGGGTCCGGAGGTCGAGGCGAGCACGAGACGCGGCGTCGGATGCTCCTCCGATAGAGGATGCCGACAGGTTGTTCCGCCACCAACTCCAAGGTGGAGAGCGCTTGAATCACAGCGCCACGACGGTTCTTCGTGACGCATGTTTCTCCCAAGAGGCCTTGAATGCCTTTGGTTCGGGAGATGCGCACCTCCGTGCCACTCAAGATGGTCTAGCCAGAGCCACGGAGCAGTATGTGAAGGACATACGGGTACGGAAGTTTGACAGTTATATATGCCAGTAGCCCCCGAGACTTAAAATAGTTAGAATAACTGATTTAAGGATCATTTGTTATGCAGGATCTTACAGAAAAGAATACCCGACTGTCCCAGGAGCTGGAAGAGTGCGGGGCCCAACTTGAGGCCGCACTAGCCGCTACGGGGGAGCCACAGAGACCCCCTTCGGTAATATACACTTCAGAAGATAAATAATTTATGAAGTGCGGCGGGTGTGTAAATCTGACAAAAACATTGCAGATGGCGCCGGACTAGATCCGGACAAGCAACAGCTCTTACGCCAGTTAAAGGCCGGCGAGAGCATGCTTATGAGGGTGTGGCAGGAGAGGAATAACGTCCAAGACGCCAACACCAAGCTGGGTGAGGAACTAAAGGACGTTCGTGCCCAGTTATCTGACTCCGTAAAGGAGAATCGGCGGCTTCGTCGCGACATTTTCAGTAAGTGCTTGAGCGAACTTTGAAAGAGTTCAGCGAGGAAGGCGACTAACATAAACATGTATGTAGGTTTGCTCACGGTGTCGCCCCGAGGAGGAGATGCCCAATTCTTGGTGATCTTCTTCCCGTACCGCGGCAAATGCACGAACGAGTCCGGCAGTGATGAAAAGCATCGGCCGAGCGTTAGGCTATCTATCTCCTCGCCGAAGGCATTGGGGAGCCGGGCAGAGCGGCTTCAAGGAGCAAGGCGGCGCTTCCGGCTGTGGAAGATATCGGCCTGCCGTCAAAGGCGCCAGGAGGCTCGGGCCATGGTAAAGACGCTGCACACGGTTGTTGACCCAAACCACATGGCCGAGGTCGGACTGTGGGGCGGATGGGATGGAGATCCCTCAGAAAGCTTAGTATACGGACCAAGTAGAATGGGCCGCCAAGTATTCCCAGCAAGATTGTAAATTAGATAGACTATTAGATGGCATTGAGGAGGAATACAATGAGTCGAGTTGACTATGTAAAAATATGACATGAAAATATGTCTTCTAGCCGGATTGTAGATCGTTTGTCATAGCGGACCTTTTCGCTTCGACCTCCGGACCCAATAGTCCGGAGTGTGTCCGAATACCTTTGTGGTTATATAAGAACCGTGGTATGCATGGAGACAAGGCGTAGGGGTCATTTTTGCTGTATCAGACAAGTGCCCAACTAGTTATGATATATTACATGGGTAGTAAGAAACATCTTCCAGGGAGAATAGTTCCATTAAGGGTTCCTTTCGCTGGGATGCATGCCCTAAAGTGCATGTCAAGGCTGCTAGGAAAGCGTAAAATCATCACGGGGCAGATGGGTAAATAGTTAAAATCATCTTTCAGTTCACCGACCGAATATTCCCTTAAGAACGCTTAGCTTTCGGCTTCACCCGGTCGAGGTACACATCCGGCTGACCCGGCAAGAATAATCGCAGAGGTGCTCCCTTTACCACCTAGCCGAACAATCGGGAACGAGGGGGTAAGCACAGAGCCGAGCAACCCAGCTTGGCCAAAACTTAAGTCATATCGATGCATATAATGGTGAATAAAAGGTACATGCGGAAGTTTAACGCATGTGTTGGGCATGAAAGCTCAGATAAATAAGCTTCTGTTAAAGAAGCCCCCAGGTATAATGTTGCGAAAAAAAGCGCAAACGAGCCTCTAGAGGCTACAAGAAGAAGGAGGAGGAAGGAGAGAGATATAAGACAGCAAAAACCAAAAATAAAGAATGCGGACGGAGGAAGGAGACGAACTTGGAGTCCGGCACTTAGGCGTAGAATCTTCGTAGACGGGCTGCGTTCCATGGGTTCGGCTCGAGTCGGTTATCCGATGCGTTGCAGACGGTATGCTCCGCCAACAGGACCTGGTAGATGATGAATGGACCTTCCCATTTGGGCTTGAGTTTGTCCTTTTTCTTGTCCGGCAGGCGTAGAACTAGTTCGCCAACATTATAAGCTTTGGCCCGTACTTCCCTGCTTTGTTATCTTCGAGCGTGCTGTTGATAGAATGCGGAACGAGCTTTTGCCACGTCGCGCTCCTCCTCCAATGCATCCAAACTGTCCTGCCGATCAAGCTCGTCTTCTTTTTCTTCGTACATGCGCACGCGAGGTGAGTCATGTATTATGTCGCAGGGCAATACTGCCTCTGCGCCGTACACCATGAAGAATGGTGTGAATCCGGTAGTACGATTCGGCGTGGTCCGCATCCCCCAGAGTACGGAGTCCAGCTCCTCAACCCAGTGCGTGTTAGATTCCTTGAGGGACCGCACTAGTCTGGGTTTAATGCCGCTCATGATTAGACGATTTGCCCGTTCGACTTGGCCGTTGGATTGAGGGTGATAGACTGAGGCATAATCGAGCTTGATGCCCATGTTTTTGCACCATGATTTGACCTCATCGGCCGTGAAGTTGGTGCCATTATCAGTGATGATACTGTGGGGGACACCGTAATGGTGCACTACCCCTGATATGAAGTCTATCACCGGTCCGGATTCGGCCGTTTTAACAGGCTTGGCCTCTATCCATTTGGTGAATTTGTCCACCATGACCAATAGGTATTTTTGCTTGTGGGTTCCTCCCTTAAGGGGTCCAACCATGTCAAGCCCCCAGACCGCGAACGGCCAGGTGATGGGTATAGTTTTAAGGGCGGTGGGTGGCATGTGGCTTTGGTTAGCAAAAAGCTAGCAACCGACGCATCGTTGGACTAAGTCCTGCGCATCTGCCCGGGCCGTCGGCCAATAAAATCTTGTACGGAAGGCCTTGCCTACAAGGGCCCAGGCTGCGGCGTGGTGCCCACCCAGTCCGGCATGAATTTCAGCCAAGAGGTTTCGCCCTTCCTCTTCGGAGATACACCTTTGTAGGACTCCGGTAGTGCTTTTCTTATAAAGCTCTCCGTCATGGACTTTATAGGCTTTAGAGCGCCGTACTATGCAGCGAGCCTCATTTTGGTCTTCGGGAGTTCTGCCTAGTTAGGTAGGCTAGGAATGGTTCCGGCCCACGGGCGATAACCGCCATTATTTCGTGAGCAGAGGGTGTTATCTCGGGGCAGAGCCTCCGGTTATGTCGAGTGTTGGCGTCGAGGCGGTGCGGTTGGGTCCGGATTGATATTGCGGACTCCCTTCCCATAGTACGGATGGCTTGAACAGCCGTTCCAAAAGATATTGGGTGGGGCGGCATCGCGTTTTGCACCGATGCGTGCCAATATATCCGCCGCTGGTTGTTATCTGGGCTATATGATGAAATTCGAGCCCTTGAACTGCGTCTTGACATTTTTAGGACCGCATTGCAGCATGCTGCCATTTTCGGATCTTTGGCATCAAAGTCCCGTTTATTTGAGATATTGCGAGGTTCGAATCGCGCACCTCTAGGCGTTGAATGCCCATGGAGACTGCCATCCGGAGGCCGTGCAGAAGGGCCTCGTATTCGGCTGCGTTGTTGGAGTCCGTATACATTATCTGAAGGACGTATTGGACTGGGTCCCCGGTTGGGGACGTCAGGACGACGCCAGCCCCCAGGCCGGCCA
Organism: Aegilops bicornis; assembly: GCA_021605145.1. Taxonomy (NCBI): domain Eukaryota; kingdom Viridiplantae; phylum Streptophyta; class Magnoliopsida; order Poales; family Poaceae; genus Aegilops; species Aegilops bicornis. The sequence goes on from CM038670.1 coordinate 348,638,802, forward strand.
ACATTTTGGAGCCGTGAAAGTGCATGATCCAATTGGAGTATGCGCCGTACTCTTTAGGGAGTTTGGCTTCGGTCCATTCGGCCACGAAGTCGGCCTAAACCTGCGACTTAATAGCTCGTTGTGGCTTATAAGTTATATCGAATAGAAGGAGCTCTATGGCCCATTTAGCAATCCGGCCCGTCGCGTCATGATTGTTTATAATGTCGTTAAGAGGTACCGGAGGCTACCGTTATCGAACACTCTTGAAAGTAGTGTCGCAGCTTCCGGGATGCCATGAACACCGCATATGCTATCTTTTGATAGTGTGGGTACCTGGACTTGCATGGAGTTAGGACAGTGGACACATAATAAATTGGTTTTTTAACAGGGAACCGGTGTCCGTCCGTTTCTCGTTCGACGACGAGCACCGCGCTGACAACTTGATGTGTTGCAGCGATATATAATAGCATTGGTTCGCCCACGTTTTGCGCGGCCAGGACCGGATTTGTTGCCAAAATGGCCTTTATTTCTTCGAGTCCGGCCGTGGCGGCATCCATCCACTCGAAGTGTTCAGTGCGGCGGAGGAGGCGGTAAAGGGGTAACGCCTTTTCCCCCAATCGGGAAAATAAAGCGGCTTAGAGCCGCTACGCATCTCGTTAATTTTTGTATTTGTTTGAGGTCTTTTGGAATATCCAATTGTGACAGAGCTCGGATCTTGGCTGGGTTTGCTTCAATTGCTCTACCGGACACAATGAAGCCCAAGAGCTTTCCCGGAACGCCAAGACGCATTTTTGGATGGAGCTTGATGTCATATTTTGAAGATTGTCGAATGTGAGCCTCAAGTCGTCTACTAGAGTTTCGGCGTGCTTGGTTTTGACGACCACGTCATCTACATATGCTTCTCTTGTTTTGCTGGTCCGGTTTGCGGACATATACGAATCATGCGTTGATATGTTGCGCCGGGCGTTTTTGAGCCCAAAGGGCATTGTGTTAAAGCGAGCGGGCTGTATGGAGTGATGAATGCTTGTTGCAGCTTGGTGCAGCTCCGCCATCTTGATATGGTAGTAGCCGAATTACACGCGTCGAGGAAGCACAATGAGTCGTGTCCTGCTTGTGGCGTCAATGATTTGATCAATTCGAGGGAGGAAGGGATCCTTGGGCAAGCCTTATTAAGGTCTTTAAAATCAACACATAGGCGCGGGACTTATCCTTCTTTGGTACCATCACCGGGTTTGCTAGCCATCCGGATGTTTTATATCTACGATGAATCCGGCTTCCAAAAGTTTGGCTAGCTCCTCTCCCATGGCCTTTATCTCTTGGGTTCGGAAAAGCGCCGAAGAGCCTGTTTGTTGGCTTGAATCCTTTTAGGATATTTAGGCTGTGCTTTCGGCCACCGACGTGGGATACTGAGCATGTCTGAAGGGTGCCAAGCAAAGATGTCCCAGTTTTCTTGTAGAAATTCTCGTAGTGCGGCGTCTACATCAGGGTTTAATTGTGCCCCAATGGAGGCCGTCTTTGCAGGGTCCGTTGGGTGGACTTGGAATTTGACTATTTCATCTGCTGTTTTAAAAGAAGTGGACTTGGATCTTTTATCAAGTATCACATCGTCCCTGTTCACCGTGGAGCGCATCGCGGTGAGTTCCTCCACCGCTAGGGCTTCGGATAGTGCCTCGAGGGCTAGTGCGGCTGTCTTGTTTTCGGCGCGGAGTGCTATGTTCGGATCACCAGCGAGAGTGATGATTCCGTTAGGTCCGGGCATTTTAAGCTTCATGTACCCATAATGGGTTATAGCTTGAAAAATTGTGAATGCCTCTCGTCCTAACAAAGTATGATATCCGTTGTTGAACGGGGCCACTTGAAATATGACCTCCTCGGACCTGTAATTGTCCGTGAGCGAACACTACGTCCGGCGTGATTTTTCTGTGCACATGCTTCCGGCTAGGGATTATTCCTCTAAAGGTTGTGCTGCTTCGCTCAATTCGGTTCGATCTATTTCCATTTTTCGGAGGGTTTCCTCATAGATGAGGTTTAGTCCGCTGCCGCCATCCATGAGTACCTTAGTAAGGCGAAAGCAAATCCACTATCGATTTGAGGACCAATGCGGCTGGTGCCCGGCAGTTCGAATTTAGGTTAAATCAACGGCATTAAAGGTAATAGCCGTGTCACTCCATGGATTTATTGTTGCTACTTGGTAGACTTCGGCAAGGTTGCGGAGTGTTCGTTTTCGCATGTTATTTGATGCAAAAGTCTCAAAGACTGTTAACACCGTACTGGTGTTCTTTGGGCTGGGATTCGAAGCTAGAAGCTCTTCGCCACTTTTGGCCACCTGCCGTAGTATCCAACATGCACGAAGGTTATGAGTTGGAGTGGCGCCCTCTGTGCTATGAATTTTGCAGGGTCCGTTTACCCAACCCTCCAGTACGGTTCCGTACCCTTTAGGGGTTTTTGGTTTTTTGGTATTCAACCCAGGTGCTTGCTAATGATGCACCCTTTTGTTCCGAACTAGGGATGTATTCGGGGCCGGATTATCCCAAAATTTACTTTTGGTTTTCCAGGCGCTCTCCATCGCACATTACTTTTGTACTATGGTCACCAAGTCAACAAAGCGTTTAATTTCGCGACGACTTATGGCGTTTAGGATTCCCTTGTCCGTGCAATTATTGCAGAAAATTGGGATTGCGTCCTCCTCTCGGCAGTACTTCATCCTGTTCATAACCAGGAGGAATCTTGCCCGATAATGATGTCTTTGTTTCAGCGGGCTCTTGCGAATTCGAGAGAGAGATCGCTAATTATTGGGTGGGCGGGTGGCACTAAATCCGGAACCCCGTCCAATTTAGGACTCAAGGGCCGAGAAGTTTCCGAACTCGGAAGTTTGGATTTTTGAGTGCTATCCAATGAGTCCGACTCGCCGCCTGACTTTAAGTTCAGGGCTTGATCGACATCCGTCCCTCCACGGGAATCCGGCATGGAGGGATCGGGAATCCGGACCTGGCTAGTCCTTAAGATAGAAGAAGTATCGCCGCATTGCTCCTCTATCACAACAACATGATGGGTAGCCTGGGGAGAGTTGATCTCTCTCATATCGGTTTTAGGCCCGATCCGGTCGTAATCTGTGGCGACTCCCAGGGCGGCGATGCGATCCAACAGCTCGTTTATGGAGGAGAGCTCGATCGGATCTAACTGTTCGCCAAGTTCCGAACTAACATGGAGATTGGTTTTGATGACTTGAGAGGTCATCGTTGGCGCGGCGGCCGAACTAGCGGTCATGAGAAAACTGCCTAGCCGAAGAGTCTGACCAGTGGCCAAGGCTTCTTTGGCGATGGTATCGTTTTTAAAGACGAGATGAGGCATCCTACCTGATGGCAACGGCATAGAGGAACTCTCAATGAAAGCACCAATGTCGGTGTCAAAACCGGCGGATCTCGGGTAGGGGGTCCCGAACTGTGCGTCTAGCGGATGGTAACAGGAGACAAGGGACACGATGTTTTTACCCAGGTTCGGGCCCTCTCGATGGAGGTAATACCCTACTCCTGCTTGATTAATATTGATGATATGGGTAGTACAAGAGTAGATCTACCATGAGATCAAGGAGGCTAAACCCTAGAAGCTAGCCTATGGTATGATTGTTGTTAGATCCCCACGGGACTAAAACCCTCCGGTTTATATAGACACCGGATAGGTTAGGGTTACACAAAGTTGGTTACAATGGTAGGAGATCTACATATCCGTATTGCCAAGCTTGCCTTCCACGCCAAGGAAAGTCCCATCCGGACACGGGACGAAGTCTTCAATCTTGTATCTTGATAGTCTCGGAGTCCGGTCGTGACGATAGTCCGGCTATCCGGACACCCCCTAGTCCGGGACTCCCTCAATGCCCGTAATCCCTTTGTTGTCCCTCTCTTCAGGAAGCGGATCAAGATGGCAGGGGGCAAAAGGAGCGCCTAGGCGAGGTACGGGCAGCAGAAGACACCAAGAGAACGTCCCCACGGACGCCTAGAAGACTGGTGATGACGGTGCTGGGAAGAGGCCAAAAGATGAGGCAGTGGGCCGGCAATACACGACGAAGGCGTCGACGCCATCGTACTCCGACTTGACGGCTCACCATCCGCCTTCTTCGTCTTCTCCAGACCTCCGTCGCCAGCCACCAGAGCGACGGCCCCGAGTGTCGGTGTACAAAACTAGGGGCACATTTTTGTACCCCTTTACCTGTGCACGAGTAGTCAGAGCCGCGCCCGCGACCACAACAAGCAGAGCGAGGGAGGTGAGCCAAGGTAAGACCGAAGCCCAAGATGGCCAGAGAAACGACAAGGACCAAGGCCACAAAGATCAGGTGGACGAAGCAGGTTTCCCCGGCAAGGACCCTTGCCGGGGCAGCTGGCCCCACACCAACAGAGTGAGCCACCCTTGAGCCCCCGATCCCCAACGCCATCATCCGCGTGGAGCCAGGGCTCGGGAGGCACCTCTATGGTGGCATGCAGATCTTTGTGAAGACAAAGAATAGTCAAAATTAAATGAGGATAGGAAGGCAGTCATCCTCACCGAAGAAACCCACAAGACCCCCTGCAAGATCCTTGCCGGGGACACCTGCGCGCCACGGCAAGACCCTTGCCGGGCCACCCGGCAAGGCCCTCGCCAAGCGCACCAGCAGGGCCACCGTCGGGCCCGCACCAGCCAAGTCTCAGCCGCCGTTCGCATGCAGCTGGCGACCCAACGAGCTGGGCAGGCACCAGCGTGGCAACATGCAGCCCTTCGTGGAGGCTCCACCATCGCGCCACCTCAGCTGCCTGCCTGCCTACATGGCACCGCATGCATCGCTGGCTAGGGCGCATGTCGAAGCGGCGACGGACGGGACGGGCCTCGCCCCCGTCCCCGATAAAGTGAAGGGACACCTAAGCCTTGCACTAAATGCACTTTGTCCTATAATACCAGGATAACCACGCAACACTGTTGCCTTTCCACCTCCTGTGTGCCACTGTGGCAACCCCTTTTTCTATAAAAGGAGGCCCAAGGCAACGACGGGAAGGATTCGGCTTTTTGGAGCTCGTGACACTCCATAGCTAGCTCAAGAACTCAGAATACATCCACCAAAGCAGGACTAGGGTTTTACGCATCCTCGCGGCCCGAGCCTGGATAAACGGACCGCGTGCTCTCTGTTAGACCCGCTCTTCTATCAACCCCGCGCCCCGCAACCGCGGTAGGGATTCTTGTGATCCCATAGGTGTCGTTTCCCACCGACATCTTTGGCGCGCCAAGTAGGGGGCGCAATTGTGAGAATCTGGTCTGGTAGTTAGCCTAGCGGTTCTTCGTCGCCATGGCCCCTAAGAAGAAGACGACCACGGCGATCGGCTCGTTGGTGGCCGAACGGCCCGTGCCGGTGCGGACGAGCAGCGGATCGGTCGCGGAAAGGACTCGGGCCGTGGCCCGCGAACACCAGCACCACCAAGGCAGTCAGAGCCTGGCGAGCGGCATCGTTCGTGCCCCAAACGATCGGCCCCACGCCGCCGGATCCAAAGACGGAGCTGGGCCCCCTGCCGGCGGCACGGGGCCCTCCGGGGGTGTTGTTGCACCGACTCCGGGCGGCACGGCAACCTCCAGGACGCATACACCGGCGACCACCGCGCGTTCTTCCCATGGTGTGCGCGCCGAACAGCGTCACCACGTTGGTGACCCTGGGCACCGCCGTGGGAAGAGCCGTGTGCAACGTCAGGAAGACGAAGGAGTTCAACACACTCGCCGAAGCACTGGTGAAAATGGCACGCAGCCGCTGGGTCGTGACAGAGCTCCTTCTAACATAGTTAGAAGTCGAAGCGCGCCGCGATCCACTCAGCTGTCGCCGCCACCCACGCCAGCGGAAGCCTTGGCGCGCGCACAGCTGCTCCTCGACTTCCCTCCTGCTGCGGAGAAGCTCGATGAGTGGAGGGCCACCATCCGGAGCCTCGTCGCCGTCGCGACAAAGATGATCCATGACCGGCGGGGCCCTCGGGTCGGCGCTCCACCGAACCACCACATGCCGACGCTGGGAGGACCGGGGGAGCTGCGGCCACGGTGCACTCTCCTCCTCCTCGCGCGCTGCCGCGGGCGTCGGCCCATCGCGACGTCGATAACATCTCCATAGCGTCGTCCGATCCACGGACCCTCCGTGACCAGCGCCAGGTTCTTCGGGAGTGAGCTCATGAAGACGCTCGAACCACCGTCGAGCACCGGCGCAAAACGCGCCGCCATTCGGACAAGCGGGCGGGACCCACTACGGACCACCCGGCACCAGGGGGCCCTGGCGGCCTACCTTACGAGGTGGGATGCCTGACTTTTACCCGTGAGCTGAGGCAGTTCCAGTGGCCGTCCCACCGCACGTTCAAGCCCGACGTCGGCGAGAAGTACACTGGCAAGACCCACCCGTCCGAGTTCCTCAACATCTACACCATCGCGATGTAGGCCGCTGGGACTTGTGACGACGAGGTGCTTGCCAACTACTTCCCACTGGCGCTTAAACCCAATGTAATGTCCTGGTTGATGCACTTGCCGGCGGACTTCATCTCTTCCTGGTCAGATCTGTGCCACGAGTTCGTTGGCACCTTCACAGGAGGCCACCAAGCTCATGGCCAGGCCAGTGATTTGCATATCATTCCCCAAAAGGAGGGGGAGACCCTGCGCAAGTACATCCAGAGATTCAGCCGGGTGCAGTACAACATCCCCGATGTTCATCCCGCCGCTGTGATTAGCGCGTTCCATCAGAACGTGCGCAATTGCAAGATGCGCGAGGAGCTGGTGATGACCAAGGTTAAGGACGTGGCCGAGCTCTAAGTTCTGGCTGACAGGTGCGCCCGGGCTGAAGAGGGAAGGAAGTACCCCGGCGAAGACGCCGGTGTGGAAACCGACTCTACCGATGAGGACGTCGCCGCCCCGACGAAGAAGGGCCGGGGTCGCAACAGGAAACGCAAAGGCAAAACCGTGCTTGCCGTTGAGGGATCTGACAACACCTGTGCCGGAAAGAAGGTCAAGGCAGACGCCCCCGGCAAGGAGATTGCCGGGTGCGCCGCCTGCCGGGCCTTGGCGGCTACCGACAAGCCAGGAAACTCCGGCAAGCAATACTGCAAGATCCACCGCACCAAGGGCCACTATCTCTAGAACTGCCGACAAGTCGAGCTGCTTGCTGAGAAGCAAAGGCTGAAATCTGAAAAGGCGGGACAAGGAGAAGGACCAGGATGGTGCTGAGGGATCCGGCAAGAAGCGTGGTGGCCAAGGAGGCCGCCCCGGCAAGGAGAACCAGCAATAGAGGCCCGCCCGGGGCCGCGACAAGAAACAAGAAGACGACGACGACGAGGACGATGACTCCGGTGAGCAAGGGTTCCAGAAGGCTACGGAGGCCATGTGTGTAGATGGCGGCGCCTCGCTGCATACTTCTCACCGCCAGCTCAAGCAGTGGGCGCGTGAGATTACAACAGCAGAGCCGTCTTCGACGCTCAGAAGCCGCTGAAGTGGTCCAGCACGCCCCTCATCTTTTACGCCGAGGACCACCCTGACCATACTACCGCGGTCGGGTGTTTTCCATTGTTGGTCTCGTCAACTATACGCAACCTCAGGGTGAACAAGATGTTGGTTGACGGCGGGGCCGGCCTGAACCTGATCTCACCTGTCGTGATCAAAAGGTTGCAAATCCCTGATGGAGACCTCGAGGAAACGGGCACGTTCCAAGGGGTCAATCTAGGGAGGAGCCAGCCGAAGGGAAAGGTCACGCTGCCCGTGACATTTGGAGGAGAATTGAACTACAGAACGGAGAAGATCATCTTCGACGTAGCTGAGATCCCCTTGCCCGACAACGGGATCCTCGGTCGCCCGGCACTGGCCAAGTTCATGGCGGCGTCACACTATGCCTACAACATGCTGAAGATGCCCGAGCCATTGACCATCATCTCTGTCCCCTCCGACAAGAAGGACGCGCTAATCTGCGCCGACCAACTCTACTGGGAAGCAGTTGCAGCAGCTGCCGTCAAGGCACCTGCTCGTGCCGCCGAAGGCCCGGGAGGAAAGAAGGAGCCCGGCAAGACCTCTCACACCCACTCCGGCAAGCGCACCTCCTCGGAGTGTTGTGCTACCGTTGAGGACGTGCCAGAGAGCTCTCCTGACAAGAGCAAGAGATCCAGAGCCAAGACACCGCAGACCAAGAAGGTGCCCATCATGGAGGACGGCACAGGAGGGGCCATCATCATAGGCTCCGCCCTCGACAGCAAATAGGAAGGCGAGCTCGTCACCTTCCTGCGGGCAAAAGTCGACGTGTTTGCATGGCAAGCGTCCGACATCCCTGGTGTTCCCAGGGAGGTGATTGAGTACCACCTAGCTGTCTGCCCCCACGCGCGGCCCGTCAAGCAGAAGGTCAGAAAGGAGGCTCTGGAGAGGCAGGAGTTCATCACAGAGGAGATCAGGAAGTTAGAAGCGGTAGGTTTGGTGAGAGGGGTGCTCCTTCCGACGTGGTTGGCCAATCCGGTAGTTGTGCGCAAGGCGAATGGGAAGTGGAGGCTATGTATTGATTACACAGATATCAATAAGGCTTGTCCTAAGGACGCCTTCCCATTGCCACGCATCGACCAGATTGTTGACTCCACGGCCGGGTGTGATCTGTTATCATTCCACGATGCCTACTCAGGCTACCACCAAATCTTCATGACAAGAGAAGATGAAGACAAGACAGCATTCATCACCCCATGTGGTACGTATTTCTTTTTACGGATGCCTTTCGGGTTGAAGAGTGCTGGCTTAACGTTTGCAAGAGCGGTCCAAATTGGTTTTGAACCTCAGCTCCATAGAAATATGGAAGCCTACATGGATGACATAGTGGTCAAAACCAAGGACGGGCCGACTCTTGTGCAAGACCTAGAAGAGACATTTGCCAACCTGCGCAAGATCAACCTCAAGTTGAACCCTAAGAAGTGCGTCTTCGGCGTCCCGTCCGGCAAGCTTCTCAGGTTCTTCATGCCACAGCGCGGGATCGAGGCAAGCCCAGACAAGATCAAGGCTTGAGCAGATCGAGGCGCCCAAGCGGATCAAGGATGTGCGTCGGCTCACCGGCCGTGTTGCCGCCATGAGCCGGTTCATCTCCAAGTCCGCCGAGCGCGCCCTTCCCTTTGTCAAGATCTTGAAAAAGGCGGGCCCAATAGAGTGGACCCCAGAAGCCAAGGCCGCACTGCAGGACCTCTCCTCCACGCCAATACTAGTCGCGCCTAAACCACAAGAGTTGTTACTGATGTATCTGGTGGCGACGAATCAAGTGGTCAGCGCCGCACTAGTGGCACAGAGGGAGGTCGACGAGGAGGCAACAATGGCGGCAGGACCAGCGGATGGCAAGCCGAAGATTCCCCCGGCAGGGCCTGGTGCCGACAAGGTGCGGCCCCCGGCAGAATCTGGTGCCACCAAGGTGATGCCAGCGCGGACGAGTGAAGTGGTGCCCAAGAAAAATATGATGCATCACCCGGTTTACTTTGTCAGCTCCCTCTTGCAGGGGGCTAGGTCAAGGTATTCCGGTGTGCAAAAATTGCTCTTCGGCCTCCTTATGGCCTCGAGGAAGCTGCATCACTACTTCCAGGCCCACGAGATCACTGTCGTCACCCGCCTCCCGTTGCAACGGATACTGCACAACCCGGACGCAACCGGAAGGATTGTGGAATGGGCCTTGGAGTTGTCATGCTTCGGCTTAAAGTTTGAGAGTACCTCGACAATTCATAGCAGAGTCTTGGCGGAGTTCATCACAGAATGGACCTCGAGGCCTCACGAAGAAGTCTAGGAGACTACTGTCCCCGGCATGGAAGCAGACCGCAACTGGATCATGTACTATGATGGAGCCTTCTCGCTGCAAGGCACCGGTGCTGGTGTGCTGCTTGTCGCACCCACCGGAGAGCACCTCAAGTACGTGATCCAGATGCACTTCCCCAGGGAGATGTCCACCAATAACACCGCCGAGTACGAGGGGTTGCTTGCCGGTCTCAGGATCGCGACAGACCTCGGGGTTAAGAAGCTCATCATCAGGGGTGACTCGCAGCTCGTTGTCAGGCAAGTCAACAAAGATTATCAGAGCCCACTGATGGAAGCATACATAGATGAGGTGAGGAAGCTGGAGGAACGCTTTGATGGTATCCAGGCGGAGCATGTCACCCGAGCGGAGAACGACATCGCCGATTACCTGTCAAAGCGTGTCGCATTCAAGCTACTTGTGGAACCAGGTACCTTTTTGCTCCCGTTAACTCAGCCATCCGTCGATCCATCAGCAGGGCAGAGCAAGCGGAGAAATTCAGGTCCTGGCAAGTACTTTCCTACCGAGCCCCCGGCCAAGAAGGGTACCGCCACAGACGCCGAAACCTGCCTAAGAGCAACCGGGCTCGGGGCATCGAGCCCCGTCAGAGAGACAGCCGCTCCCATGGCGAAAGGGATGCCTTTGGTCCTTGCCGTCGAGCCTCAGGCTCCGGCATGGGCATAACATACCGTCCAATTCCTCCAAATAGGGGAGCTTCCTGAGGAGCAGGAAGAAGCGGAGAAAGTAGCCCGGCAGTCCGCCCTGTACCAGTTCGTCGATGACGTCCTGTACCGGAGAAGGTCGAACGGTGTTAAACTCAAGTGCAACCCCCGGGAGGAAGGACTAGAGCTGTTGGCAGAGATACATGAAGGCATATGTGGCTCCCACATAGGGTCGAGGGCCCTTGCCGGGAAGGCATTCCGGCAAGGTTTCTTCTGGCCCACCGCCCTGCAGGATGCGACGGCACTAGTCACCAAGTGTGAAGCGTGCCAGTTCCATTCAAAGAAGCTTCATCAACCAGCTCAAGCCCTTCAAACAATCCCTCTCTCCTGGCCATTCTCGGTCTGGGGGCTCGATATACTGGGCCCTTTCCCCCGCGCTGTCGGGGGCTTTGAGTACTTGTACGTTGCAATCGACAAGTTCACAAAGTGGCCAGAGGTGGAAGCAGTGAGGAAGGTCACTGCTCAGTCAGCCGTCAAATTCTTCAAAGGACTGGTCTATCGTTTTGGTGTGCCAAACAGAGTCATCACCGACAACGGCACGCAATTCACAAGCCACACCTTCATGCAATACATCCCAGACCTCGGCAGCAAGGTATGTTTTGCTTCCGTGGTGTTGGAGATATGCCCTAGAGGCAATCATGTATGATGATATTTCCTATGTGTTTATGAATAAAGATAGTCCTTGGACATTATCAATGATGTGTATCAGCAAGTACGTGACTTGTTTGTGGGACTATGCATTGTATGATGACTGTCCTAAAAGGTCCCTAGTCGAAAGGGCTGTGTGGACGCGCAACCGACTAGACTAGCATATGACACGATCGATGGCTTGGTCTCACTAGCCATGGAGCATTGGATGCTAACCGGATAATATGGACTTGGAAAGGTCTGGTCGGATTCGATGTAGTCGGATCCGAGTCGAGATAAGGTCCGAGTCGGACAGACCCAACTATGAGACGCAGCGATATGTCATCTGTGAGTCTCTAGTGCAACATACGTTCTATGTCCTAAGACCTGAGGTGACGCATGTACTCGGGATGGAGACAGACTTGCTTTGGGCCGATAAACGCTACTCCGTGGATCGGTAGTTACAAAGGTAGGTTTCGGGTTTGTCCGGTCCCATGCTACGAGACATGGTCGAGCAAGATGGGATTTGCCCTCCAATCGGGAGAGATATACTGGGCCCTCGTGTGATCCGGCCAGATAAGCATGGCCATGCGACAAGGATTATGAGATAATCCGGTTTGTGGTCGGTATCACTGGAACGAGAAAGAGGTCGGGCTAGCACAAGGATGACAGTCTCACCTTGAGCCCGACAACATATATCGTGTGGCAAAGGGAACAGAAGTGTGACACGTTGTTTCGCCTAACCAGCTTCATAGTCTGCTTGGTGGTCGGCACGCCTTGCTAGAGGCCGCTACCAACCGTGCAGGTCGGAGGTGATCCAAACTGTGACCAAGCCGACTTGAACCTAAGGGGTCGCTCGCTTAAGGGAAGGAACCTACGAGGTAGGTTCATAGGACACTGGTCGGATGTGATCCGAACTGGACTAGGAACGTGACCGAGTAGACTTTGGGCTTTAGGGTCCGTGTGAGGCCCAAGTCTTTGAGCTGCCGCGGACGCCTATATAAAGTGGAGGTGCGGCATACTCAGGCGGTTGATCGCTTCGGCGCTGCGACTAGGGTTTGCATGTGTTGCGAATAGCCACCTCTACTCGCCACCGACTATGTGATCGGACCTAGCAGTCCGCCGCACGGTGTTCCTCCTGCACGCACGGATACCGTTAGATGCGGTGCACTTGCGCCGCTCCGGCGAACTCGTACGTGGGATCGGACGACCGACTGTTCGAGGGAGATCAGAACGAGGAGGAGACGATCCACACGAACGCGCTGCCCCAACTCTTCTTCCGCTGCACGGCACTGCACGTCTAGTGGTAACGGACTGTGATCCATCTCCCGTAGCATGTTCCTGGATGTTCTGCGCATAGGAAAATTTTAATTTGCAGTCTACGCACCCTACCGTAGAACCCAACACGTGGCACATCCACGGAGCAATGGCCAAGCGGAGAGGGAAAATGCTGAAGTGTTGCGGGGCTTGAGAACGAAGACCTTTGACAAGCTGCATAAGAGTGGAAGGCGCTGGATTGATGAGTTGCCGGCGGTTCTTTGGTCAATTAGGATGGCGCCAAATCGAGCCACCGGCCAGACACCTTTTGCCCTAGTATACGGGGCGGAAGCAGTTCTCCTCATGGAACTCATATACGGGTCACCTCGAGTGCTCGCTTATGACGAGCTTGAGCAAGAGCCGTTGCGCCAAGATGACGCGACGCTCCTTGAGGAAGATTGTTCAATCCGGTGCCGTTCCTCCCGCCCGGATTCGCCGTTGAGCAAGGCCCGGTGGATCGAGTTGTCCGCAGTGGCATGGTGGTCGGGCCGATTTCGCCGCTTAACCACGACTTCCTGGCCATTGCGGAGTCCAGCCATTATGTTCCTATGCATCGCCGCGCCACCATCCGCCATGCCATCCGAGGTTTGCTTCATGAGGCCCACTCTTCACTATCAAGTGAGTGATCATCCGTTTGGTATAGGGATTTTTGGATTTCGGACTCTTTCATCGAGAGATCTGCAGTTGCCACTCCATTAGAGCTTGAGGACGAAGATTTGCTTATTACTTTCGTTCCTCACAACGAAGCTAATCGAACCGTCGCACCACTTCCTTCGGTCCCGAGATCCGCTTATGTACTTTGGTTTCCCCTATGATTACCAGACAGATTATTACATCAATAAGTCGCTAGGTGGTTTCGGTGCTCTGGTTTCATGGTATAACCCCTGCCAAGATCGCCGCTTGGTGTTAATCAAAGCTAGAGTTTTGCGCCTGAATCTGGTGCCAAAAAGCTTTGTTGTTTGGCAGCTTGGTGGAGCTCGTGACTGTTGGACTGTGCCGATCACAATCCTCCGGAGCAATGATTGGAATGGTCTTTTTCCTGAAGTTACGCTCACGGGAGAGGAACCTCCACCGCCTGATGGCATCCCGCACCCCCAATTTGGTCCGGACCTGACTGCGGAACAATTGTATCAGCAGCAGGTGCAGAATTGGATGGTACAGAATGCAGCACCTCCCAGTGGCGCCCCAGATGCGACTGATGTGAACCTGGAGCAGGACAATGCAGGATGGGAAGCTTGGCCTGCGCCGGCTGCCCCTCCTCTGCCCAACTGCCACCGTATCTGATGAACTTTCAAGCATGGCTCGCTGCTCAGGGTCTGCAAGTGCAAGACGGCATTGTGCCTGACAATAACATCTCTGATAATTCCATGCAGGCCTGGCACGACTCCATAACTTCCTCTGAGGAGACTGAGACTAACTCTGGTAGTTCTACTTTTGACCTTTTGGTGATTCCAGATCAGGTGAATGATGTTGCTCCTTTGGTTGATGATTCGCTCACCATTTCTGTAGAAATCCATAACCAGGGTTTGCGCTTTGGCCTCTCGGCAAATGGAGATGCCCTCATGGCTTTGCTGTTAGAAAACACCATCCCTCGTCAGCAGCTTAACAGTGCTATTTTCTCGGCCCTCCGCCCGATGATGGCTTCTTTTGGACCTTGGCGCTCTGGTCTGGGTATGCAGCAGCACTCATTTCAGGTGGCATTTCAGGTTTCTTTGAGGAGGGGGAACATTCAGATTTCACAGCTAGCAACCCAACAGGTACCTGCTTCCGAAATGCCTGCGCCTGCTCTGTCTGCCCTGCCTGATGAACATTCAGCTTTGGGTTCCCATGTGCATTCTGCCCCGATGCCTCTACTCCTCACCTGGGAGCCATCTGAGCCCTTGGGGGCGCCGAGTTTGTCAGTGGTTGACCAGCAGGCTGACCAACTTCTCTCTCTGTCCCGTTGGACGCCATCTCTGCGCCAGCATTGCTGAATTCTTCACGCACCTCAATGGCCTTGACTGTTGAGGATCGTATGACATGACCTCTGCTCATCAGACTCAGAAACAACGCAAAGGTAAGATGCCAGCTCCTGTTGATACATCTACCTTGCGCCGCAGTACCAGGAACAACAAATATGATGGTTTTAAGGTTCCTCAACCTTCTGATGCTCGCCCAACCAAATCTAAAGTCAAGCCTCGCATAATTCCTTCTGCTGCTATTGGAGCTTCAATGCCTTCTTCTGGGGATGATGATGATGCTGCAGCTCCTCCACCCACATCCGTCCCTACTATGCAGGCAATTGGCATGAATCTATGTTCAATACCTGCTGAAGAGCTGTCTACTTCGGCCCTCAATGAAGAGTAGCTTCTTCAGTTTATCTCTGCTATTGTTACTACTGAACCTTGATTTACTTTCCAATGCTTTTGCGTAACTGGAACATGCTATGCTGGAATGTACGCGGTCTTAATGCGCCCGATAAACACTTAGCGCTTGGTAATGCGATCAATACTAGTGGATGTGCGATCGTTTGCATGCAAGAATCCAAAATGCCTTTCTTTGATTCTGCTGTCCTGAAATCAATTTTCCCGCACCGTTTTGATCAGTTTGCGTACATCCCATCCCAAGGATCTTCGGGGGGAATTATCACGGTCTGGAATAGCAGTATATTTACGGGCCGGGTCTTTCTATCTAAACACTTTGCACTTGGTGTCAATTTACATCCACAGTCCAATCATTGTTGGAAACTTGTCAATGTCTATGGTCCTTGTCAGGGTGAACATCGTGTCACGTTCACGAACTGGTTGTTTGACATGAATATACCGGCGGCTGAAGACTGGTTATTATTAGGTGATTTCAACTACATTCGTTCACCTGATAATCGCAACAAACCTGGGGCTAACGTCCAGGACATGTTCACTTTTAATGACTTTATTCGGGAACAAAACCTTACTGAACTCCCCATCAAAGGGCGTTCTTATACTTGGTCAAATATGCAACTGCAGCCCCTCCTAGAGCAACTCGACTGGTTCTTCACCACGTTAAACTGGACTACCACCTTCCCCAACACATTGGTAAATCCCCTTGGCAAACCCGTTTCTGATCATACTCCATGTTCCGTGGTTATCCAAACTTCAATCCCCAAAAGCAAGATCTTCAGGTTTGAAACATATTGGCTTGCTCACCCTGGTTTTATGGAAGTGGTGGAGTGTGCTTGGAATAAACCTATCAGATTCAATAAAAGCCATAATTGTGCGGCTAGAATTGGACAAAAGCTCAAGCATGTTCGCCATGCTCTCAAGCAATGGAGTAAGAACATCTCCGCCTTTAAAACAGCCATTGAAAACACGAACAAAGCTCTCTTGGAACTTGACAATATTGAGGATCGTCGGACTCTGACCACACCCGAAAGAAACTTTAGACGCATTCTCAAAAAACATTTGCTACGCCTTCTGCAATACCAAAAGGAGTATTGGAATAAGAGATGTACAGTTTGATGGATTCAATTTGGGGATGAGAATTCCAAATTCTTCCAAACTATTGCCACCGAGCGCTTCAGGAAGAACTGCATTAGCTCTCTCAAAACCTCAGATGGAGTGGTTGTAAGTGACCATGCTGGGAAAGAGTCCATCCTCTTTGAAGCCTTCAAAGGAAGAATGGGTCAAGCAAATCCTCAGCCCATGAAATTTAACTTAAAAACTTTACTGAAAAAGGACATGGATTTCTCGGACCTAATTGCCCCTTTCACACGTAAAGAAATTGATGATGTGGTCTCGGCAATGCCACCAGATCGGGCACCTGGCCCTGATGGTTTCAATGGGGCTTTCTTAAAAGCATGTTGGCCAATCATTAAAAATGACTTTTATCTTCTATGTGATGAGTTCCATCAAGGCGGCCTCAATCTTGAAAGCATCAATGCAGGCTTCATCACTTTGATCCCCAAGGTTAATTCGCCTGAAGGTGTTAATGACCTCCGTCCGATCACTCTTCTTAACTGTTGTTTAAAGTTGATCACCAAACTCTTGGCAAATAGGCTCGAAAAAATTATTCTCAGCATTGTGCACCGAAATCAATCTGGTTTTCTTCGTGGCTGATCGATTCATGACTGTCTGGCCTGGGCTTTTGAATATATCCACCAGTGTCAGGCCTCCAAAAGAGAGATTGTTCTTCTTAAACTTGACTTTGCGAAGGCCTTTGACACGATCGAGCATTCTGCCATGCTGCTAATTTTGAAGAACATGGGTTTCCCGCCCAAATGGTTGGCTTGGATGGAGAGCTTCTTCGCGTCGGGTAAATCATCTGTGTTACTTAATGGGGTGCCAGGGAGATAGTTCTGGTGTAAATGTGGTGTTCGTCAAGGCGATCCGATGTCCCCCCTGATTTTTGTGCTTGCAGCGGACCTACTTCAAAGTGCTATCAACGCAGCACTCCAGCAGGGCTTGATCGCACATCCCATCCCTCCTACGGGTGACGCTAACTACCCTGTAATCCAATACGCTGACGATACTATTCTCGTCCTTCCGGCCTGCATGGACCAAGCAGCTAGGATCAAGCTCATCCTCGAAGATTATGCCACCTCCATTGGCTTGAAGATCAACTTTCAAAAATCCATGCTTGTGTCGATTAATACGCTGCAGTCCAAATGTGATGACTTGGCCCGTCTCTTTGGATGTACACAGGCCAACATGCCCTTTACTTATCTCGGTCTGCCCCTGGGCACTACCCGGCCTTTCGGTCCTTGATCTGACGCCGTTTATGCAGAAGCGAAAAGAAAATCACCGCTGCTATGTCCCTAATGTCCCACGCGGCAAGCTTGCTTTGGTCAACTCTCTCATCACCTCATTGGCTATCTACCCAATGGGGACTCTCGACCGCCGCCCAAGATCCTGGCTCAACTTGATAAAATCCGTGACACCGCCTATGGAACAAGCATACGGCGGATGGGGATAAGCAGAATTCTTTGGCGGCTTGGGACATGGTTTGTCAGCCAAAGAAGTGTGGTGGTTTGGGCATCATTAACCTTAAAATTCAGAATGACGCCCTCTTGCTCAAATTCCTGCACAAATTCTACAATCGAATGGATGTCCCTTGGGTGCGGCTTATTTGGGAAACGTATTATGATGACTCCATCCCGCATGCTTCGGACAATTGTGGCTCCTTTTGGTGGCGTGACATTGCAAATCTTATGCCGATATACCATGGCATTACCCAAGTGCAGGTTAATCGTGGTGATTCGGTCCTGTTCTGGAAAGATTACTGGAATCAGTCCATCTTAGCAGAGAAGTATCCCCGCGCTTTCTCTTATGTCATTAATGAGGATTTGTCTGTGCATGGTTTCTTGACTGCCCCCGCCCTCCACGAAACGTTTCAGCTGCCTCTGTCAGTGCAAGCTCATGACGAGCTCAAGCTCCTACAAGCTGATTTGGCTGCCGTGAGTTTGGAAGATCGTGACGATGCCTGGTCCTATTGTTGGGGATCTCGTGTTTCAAAACCACGGCGTACTATCAGTTTGTTTTCCGTGATGTGGTCGCACACGTGACATTCCAATGGATTTGGAAGACTAAATGCATACCAAAAATCAAAGTCTTTGGTTGGTTTCTGCTCTCGGATCGGCTCAACACAAGGAACATGCTCAAACGGCGTCACTACAATATTGGTGACAACTTTGATTGTCTTCTTTGCGGGCAGCACATTGAAGAAAGCGGTGGAGCATCTCTTCTTTCATTGTACCTTGATCGGGGAATGTTGGGGCCTGCTGAATATATCTGGGCCGCTGCAGGGGATAGGTTGCATCTGCTAGAGAACCTAAAGACACAACATCCCACGAAAATGATCATGGAAATATTCCTCACTGCTGCTTGGAGCCTTTGGAAGGAACGCAACAACAATTACTTTAGACGGGTGTTGCCCTCCGTCCCCTCTTGGTTCACTAGATTCAAGGAAGACTTTGGCAATATCAGCTTTAGGCTGCCTTGTAGAAAGAGACATGTTGTCTCCTCCTTTTTACAAAATCTACCACAACTTAGTTAGGATTGTGTCTTCCTGCTAACCCTTCCCCCCCCCCCCATTGTAAAATCACCATGTAACTGCTCTTTTGCTTATTTATATATACATGCAGTAGGAAGCTCTCCTATTGTCTTAACCCTAAAAAAAACAAGTTGACGCCGAAGTGGGAAGTCCCTTATCGGGTAATACGAGTCACCAGGCCTGGCGCAATCTGCCTGGAGACCGAGGATGCCATACCAGTGAGCAACTCTTGGAACATCGAGCATCTTCGCAAGTTTTACCCATAAGGTGCGGCTTGCTGGGCCTCCCGGCAAGCCACCTTTTTGTACGAGCTTTGTCGACAAGGCATGTGACCCTCTGTACAAAGCCAGGCGCAGACCCTAAGCATAAATAAATGAAGCGCCGGCGCCCTAAGTTATAGCATGCATGCTAGGTCGAGTCTCGTCCTTGGTTAGGGTTGATAGTGCTTAGCAGCGGCTAACCCCTAGCTTAGAGGTCGAGTGCGTGTCTCTCTATTCTTCTTTGTCTTTTTTGGTTCACAGGACACATGAATATCCTTGCTGAGCTGAAGAAATGAGACGGGCCGGTGTTCGGGCCCCGGCAAGCCAGTATTGCCGGGGGCTACAAGAGCAAAGATCCACCCGCGGCAAGCCAAGATTTCCGGGGGATGCAGATATAGATAAGTTCTCTATCCCTTATCATGCATTTCGTTATGGACTGAGGTATGTGAAATCTCATTTTATCCTTAGGCTACGGTGCTCCCCGGACCCTAGGACTCGTTTCCTGGGACCGAGTTTGGTCGTAGTCGCGGAAGCAAGGAAATGAAACAAGGAGCCTAAGCCCACATCATCCTTGCCTCCGCCAAGGGCGTGAGAAAGGTTGAGCGAAGTGGAGGGATGGAAAGGCCTGTTGCCGGGCGAGAAAATGTTTATCTTAAAGGTAGCGAGGATTTATTCCTTGTCGTGGGTTTTACCTGCGAATGAAAAACCCGGCAAACATCCCTTTTTCATTAAAAAAACATCCCGTACAGGTACAGTTCATACGAAATGAAAAACACGAACGAAAGGATTACAAGTTTTAAATTCAACAGAGGCCCGAAGGCTTATAGACTAAAAAGAGATAAGGTGCCCGTAATCCCTTTCTTGTCCCTCTCCTCAGGAGGTAGGTCAAGGAGGCGAAAAGGGCAAAAGGAGCGCCTAGGCGAGCTACGAGTAGCAGAAGACACCAAGAGAACATCCTGGTGGCCGCCCAAGGGCTGGATGGTGACGGCGACGCCGGAGGCGGAGCTCGAAGACGAGGCGGGCAGACGCCAAGATGACGCGAAGGCGTCGGTGCCAGCGTACTCGACTTGACGGCCTTGCCGCCCGCCTCTTCCTCTTCCGTGGCCTCCCAATGCCAGCCGCCCAAGGAGACGACCCCGAGAAGTTCAAGGAGCCGGCGACACGGATGATGGGGTCGCCGGTGCCGCTCGGAGCGGCGCCCGACGCCTAGTCGGACCCGTCATCCTGCCGCCCGCTAGCCTCGTCGTCGCTGCCGTTGTCTTCCTCGCCACTCTCGCTCGAGGAGGAATCTTCATCGTCAGAAGAGCTCTCCACGCAGCACATTACGCGAGTCCCGAAGTGCCCGAAGATCTTGACGGAGAGGAGGCCACCCTCCATTAGTTTGAAATGGAGAGTGAGCCCATCCATCAAGCTGTGGAGGCGAGCGAAGGTCTTCCACCCTCGGTGGAGATACATGACATGAGGAGCGGGGAACTCGACGTTGGCCCATGTGCTGCTGTTCCCGCAACCCCTCATATGCAGCCGCAATGCCTGCGGCGGATCCAGCTCCATCTCTCGCGCGAATGGAGTCGGGAGGCGAAGGCGACGGCGTGGTGGCCGGCGCAGCCTGACAAAGAATTCGTAGGGGTTGTCCCTGGCATGGCCCTCCATCGGGGGAGGAGCTGTTGGCGGAGGAGAGGCTGATCTGCCACCCCGCCCTCCTCTTCCCTGAGCACTGCAACCTCTATCCCAACCTCGCCCACGGCCTCGCCCCTCCCCCTTCCCCTCACGGCCGGCTCTGCCGCCACGGGCACAGAAGGAGGAGGGACGCATTGTCGAGCGGCGACCCTTGGCGCCACCGTCGAAGGACCGGGATTCCCTTTCTCCATGACGAATGAAAGGAAGGAGCGGAAGCAAAGGGAGGTAGAAGAAGGAAGAATGCGGGATGCCATCTCCCCATGCCGCTCTTTATAAAGGAACGAGATTGGGGCTCGGCCGCCCCGCTCGGCCAATCAAGACACGGGAGGCGCAGGGAACCAGGACCGACCCGCTGCCCCAACCAGCGAAGGCCCGGTTTCCTGCCTCCAGCGTTTGCCACCCCGAAGCGCATGAAAGACGCGTGGAAGACGTGCAGAACCGAGGGGACAAGTGAGGCGACCTCTCCCCACCCCGTGATCATGGGGAGTGGACGCCTTGAAGACCGTGCCCCGGCCCCATTCAGTAAATGAGCCGCGCCTCCACGCCTCCCTCCCTTTACGGGGAAGGCGCGAGCCGCCACGCATGCCGCCCACGTCACGCATGCCCTTCCACGCCCAGCGCGTCTTGCTGGTCGTGGGAAGCACAATGGCGAAAAAATCTTGCGGCGGTAAAATCGCCCCCACCTGCGCACCGTTTTGGGCCTGACCCAACAACGTGTCGCGCTTATGTGTGGCCCAGGCCCGGGGGCTCCTGTCGGTGTACAAAACTAGGGGCACATTTTTGTACCCCTTTACCTGTGCACGGGCAGTCATAGCCACGTCCGTGACCACATCAAGCAGAGCGAGGGAGGTGAGCCAAGGTAAGACCAAAGCCCAAGATGGCCAAAGCAACGACAAGGACCAAGGCCACAAAGATCAGGTGGACGAAGCAGGTTTCCCTGGCAAGGACCCTTGCTGGGGCAGCCTCGGCAGCCCCGGCAAGACCCTTGCCGAGGCAGCTCGCCCCACACCAAAGGTGTGAGCCACCCTTGAGCCCTCGATCCCCAACGCCATCATCCGCGTGGAGCCAGGGCTCGGGAGGCACCTCTGTGGTGGCATGCAGATCTTTGTGAAGACAAAGAATAGTCAAAATCAAATAAGGATAGGAAGGCAGCCATCCTCACCGAAGAAACCCACAAGACCCCCGACTAGATCCTTGTCGGGGACGCCTGCGCGCCACGGTAAGACCCTTGCCGGGCCACCCGGCAAGGCCCTCGCCAAGCGCACCAGCAGGGCCACCGTCGGGTCCGCACCAGCCAAGTCTCCGCCACCGTTCCATGCAGCTACCGATCCAACCAGCTGGGCAGGCACCTGCGTGGCAACATGCAGCCCTTCGTGGAGGCTCCACCACCGCGCCACCTCAGATGCCTGCCTGCCTACATGGCACCGCATGCATCGCTGGCCAGGGCGTGTGTCGAAGCTTGGAGGAGCGGCGACGGACGGGGCCAGGCCTCGCCCGTCCCGACAAAGTGAAGGGACACCTAAGCCTTGCATTAAATGCACTTTGTCCTATAATACCAGGATAACCACGCATAACCTTGTTGCCTTTCCACCTCTGTGCCACTGTGGCAACCCCTTTTTCTATAAAAGGAGGCCCAAGGCAACGACGGGAAGGATTCGGCATTTTGGAGCTCGTGACACTCCATAGCTAGCTCAAGAACTCAGAATACATCCACCAAAGCAGGACTAGGGTTTTACGCATCCTCGTGGCCCGAACCTGGATAAACGAACCGCATGCTCTCTGTTAGACCCGCTCTTCTCTCAACCCCACGCCCCGCAACCGCAGTAGAGATTCTTGTGATCTCATACGTGTCGTTTCCCATCGACACCGAGAAGTTCAAGCAGCTAGCTCGAGGATCCACCACCAAGAACTGCCTCCCCCCGGCAAACTTCTTGCCGGGGAGAGGGCCCGGTGGAGATGGTGCTGCTGCCGGCTCCGCCTAGGGACAGGGCGTCCGACGCCTAGTCGGACCCATCCCCGTCGTCCTCCCCGCTGTTTCCCTCCTCATCGCCGCTCGAGGAGGAGCTCTCGTCGTCGGTCGAGCTCTCCATGCAGCACCCTAGCCTGTGTCCCGAGCGCCCGAAGACCTTGACGGAGAGCAAGTCTCTCTCCACTAGTTTGAAGAGGAGAACATGCCCCTTCATCAAGTAGTGGGCACGTGCGAAGGTCTTCCAACCCCGACGAAGGAACAACACATGAGGGGCGGGTACCCTGTGTTCACCCACATATCGCCATTGCAATACCCCTTCATGTGAAGCCTTATACTCGGCCGCTGGTCAATCTCCAGCACCCTCGTGAACACCTCGGGAAGGCAAAGGCGGTTACGCGGTGGCTCATGCATCTGCAGGATGAACTCCAGCGCCATGTCCCCAACATGGCCGCTCGACGAAGCAGGAGTAGACGGTGGCGGAGATGGTGACAGAGATGGCAATGACGCAGGTGTTCCCCTTCCGCGGCCGCCTCTGCCTCGACCGCCTCGCCGACCGCGGCCCTGTCCGGAACCTCCACCTCGAGCATGGCCTTCGCCTTGGACGGTTGAGTCTTCTTTAACCGCCGAGGTTGTCTGGCGGGAGGAAGATCTAGTCGCCTCCGCAGGAGAATGGCAGTGAATGGAAGATGGAGGCGAAGGGAAGGCGCGAGAAGATGCCTCCCCTCCTCCTCCCGAGTCCCTTTTTATAGCCAAGCAGGGAAGCTAAAGACCGGTTCTACTCCTCTGAAGAGCACATTCCAATCCGGCTCATTAAGTTGGGAGCGAGTAGGATCATCGACCGCCCTCCCCACCCAATCAAAGGCGCATAAGCATCGACCATCGCGCATCTCCTCATATCCCGCGCATCCGTCACCTACCCCACACTGTGCATGCGGCATATGTGGCAAAGATGGCAGGCGCGATAGGAAACATGGAATGGCGGTTCCAAGGCTAAGAGAGTAAATGAGCGGTGGCCCTGCAGTTTTCCCTCTTTTTTAGGGAAAACGCAGGCCTCCTCTTTACTATTCACTACGGGATGACGCAAGTATGCTGGGGTCATTCCACGCACGACCCCCACATCACGCATTCAACGCGGGTCGTGGGGAAGTGCAACAAGCAAGGGAGTTACTGTAGTAAAAACTCTGCCTCGCGTGCCCGTGCACCGTTCTGGGCCTGGCCCAACAACGCTCTGCGCTTATGTGTGGCCCAGGCCCGGGGGCTCCTGTCAGTGTACAAAAGTAGGGGTCCTTTTGGTACCCCTTTACTTGTGTGTGAGCAGTTGCAGCCGCACCTACGACCACGCTTAGCAGGGCAGAGGAGGCAAGGACGCAAGACTACCAGAGCAGTGCCCAAAGCCCAAAGCATGAGGAGCGAAGGGGCAAAGTGAACTCTCCCGGCAAGAGCCTTGTCGGGGCAACCTGCCCAACACCAGCAAGGCCGCAACCCCTGAGCCTGAGAGTTCCAACACCATCGACAACATTGGAACCAAGGCTCAGGAGGCGCCTCCATGGTGGCATGCAGATCTTTGTGAAGGCCAAGAGCATACAAGACTAAATGAGAACCAGAAGACGAAGACCTCCAGCCACATCCTTGCCAGAGACGCCCACAAGACCCCTGGCAAGACCCTTGCCGGGGACGCCTGCAAGACACTGGCAAGATCCTTGCCGGGCCCCCGACAAGGCTTTTGCCGAGGACATCTACGAGGCCGCAGCCAGGCCCATGCCAAGGCTCCACCGCCGTTCCCACACAGTTGTCCCCGCCAACTAGGCAGGCACCTGCATGGCGGATCGCGGCTTCCAGGTCAACTCAGCAAGCACCTGCGTGGTGGCATGTAGATCTTCGTGAAGACTCTACCACCACACCAACTCAGTAGCCAGCCAGCTAGCCTGGCACTACATGCCTCGTCAGCCTGGACGCGTGTCGAAGCAAGGCGAGGCGGCGACAGGTGGGGCGAGCTTCCTTGCCGTCCCCGATAAAGCAAGAAGGGCACGTCAGCAGCGCATTAAATGTGTTTTGTCCTCACGGTGCGAGGATAAACTCGATTCTTGTACAACTTTCCACCTCCGATTGTGCCTTGTGGCAGCCCCTTTGACTATAAAAAGAGGCCCGCGGCGTACTGAGAGGGGATTCGAACTTTTTGGACCCTGCACACTTTGTATCAAGTCCAAGAACACTAGATAAACATACACCAGCAGGAGTAGGGTATTACGCATCACTCGCGGCCCGAATCTGGATAAACTCCCCCGCGTTGATCTTCTAATCCTGCTCTTCCCACAGCCCCGCGCCCTGTCAACCGTAGAAGGGATTCTTTGTGATCCCATAGGTGTCGTTTCCCCGACACCTTGGGATACCATAATCCAAGTGTTGGAGTGTGAGCTAGATATCGAAGAATATGTCTCACGGCCTTATGGTGTGATTCCTTGGGTGTAGCTTGAAAACGGGCACATATGCGAACACTAAGCATAATATATGGCCTAGATGCACATAGCTACCATAAAGAGCCAATCATGGAGCGGTATACCTTTTGGTCGAAGTCTTTACCATTTTCGTCAGTGCATAGATGGCCATTTGTGGGCATAGGGATTTTGACGGACTTGCAATCTTGCATGGCGAATTTCCTCAGCACATCCTTGAGGTATTTCTCTTGAGATATGCAGATGCCATTGCGTTGTTGACGAATTTGAAGACCTAAGACAAATTTCAATTCTCCCATCATAGACATTTGATATTCTTCACTCATCATATAGGAAAATTAAATCCTTTATAACGTTGGTTAGTACAGCCAAAGATAATATCATCAACATATATTTGGCACACAAATAATTCATCATCATATGTTTTGGTGAAAAGTGTTGGGTCAAGTGAACCGGGTTTGAAGCCTTTCTTCATGAGGAATTCCTTCAATGTATCATACCACGCCTGAGGAGCCTTCTTGAGGCCACAGAGGGCCTTGTTAAGTCTGTAAACTGTGCCAGGATGCTTAGGATCTGCAAAACCTGGGAGTTGAGCAACATATACTTCTTTCTCAAGCTTACCATTGAGGAATGCACTTTTCACATCCATTTGATATAAGATAATATTATGATGGTTAGCATAAGCAAGCAATATGCGAATAGCCGCAAGTCTAGCAACATGTGCAAAAGTTTCACCAAAATCAATTCCTTCAACTTGTGTGTAGCCTTGAGCTACAAGACGAGCCTTGTTCCTCACTGTCGGTGTCAAAACCGGCCGATCTCGGGTACGGGGTCCTGAACTGTGCGTCTGAGGATTGAAGGTAACACGAGACAAAGGAGGCACGATGTTTACCCAGGTTTGGGCCCTCTTAAAGGAGGTAATACCCTACTTCCCGCTTGATTGACTTTGATGAGTATAAGGGTTGCAAGCGTTGATCTACCTCGAGATCGTAATGGCTAAACCCTACACGTCTAGCCTATGTGATTATCATGATAGCCTCTACGGACTAAACCCTCCTATTTATATAAACACCGGAGGGGCCTAGGGTTGTACAGAGTCGGTTTATAGAGAAAGGAAACTACACATCTAGACGCCAAGCTTGCCATCCACGCAAAGGAGAGTCCCATCCGGACACGGGAGAAGGCCTTCTATATTGTATCTTCGCGACCCATCAGTCCGGCCCATGTCGCATAGCCCAGACGCCCATGGCAACTGATGCCAATGTGTATATGTCAATCAGTCGTGAAGACGGAATACAAATTATGGAGTAGGCCAATAACGAATAAGGTAGGACAAAAATGTTTCCGCTATATTTTGATTGATACGTTAAACGTACTCTTACGGAGAATGCCGTAATATTTAAGGCTATTTTACATGCCAAG
Source organism: Aegilops bicornis (assembly GCA_021605145.1). NCBI lineage: Eukaryota > Viridiplantae > Streptophyta > Magnoliopsida > Poales > Poaceae > Aegilops > Aegilops bicornis. The sequence continues at coordinate 348,665,015 of CM038670.1, forward strand.
AATTTGAGAACAAGGGAAAGCTGTATACATGTCCTAAAAAGGAAAAGGTGGTCTTGAAGATCCTTTGGACACTCTGTCGCACATCTGCGCCGCTTTTTTCCTTGGCGTATGATCCTTTGAGAGGATCAATGATCGAGTATGCATAAGGGGCCTGGGAAACGGGCCTTGGTACCATCGAAAAGTGATGTGGGTCGTAAAGAACCTGAAAAATAAAAATAAGAAGAAAAAAAAGGAAGAATATGAGGGTCCGGTTAGGGTCGAGCCATATTGTGGACTTTGTTTTTAGTGTGCCTCCGTCCTTGCCCATGGTATCTTTAGTGCATAGTTATGTACGCGCAGTACATATGCCGCAATCAGGTTGGGGTTTTGACGGAGGCTGAATTGCTAATCTAGCTTTGGACGAGCCGGACTATCATTCTGCAGGGTAGAGTGGACTCATTTGACAGTGTTCGGAGGCTTAACTGCCGATGTAGTATTCAGCTTGATAAGGCCACCCTGTACTTTAACCGCGAGGGGCCATGGTATGCTCTTCAGCATGGAGGGAGCGCTCCATGTTTCCATTGACTATTATAACGCCACGTGGTCCGGGCATCTTGAGCTTTAGATATGCATAGTGCGGGACTGCATTGAAACGGGCGAAAGCGGTTCGTCCGAGCAGTGCATGGTAACCACTGCGGAAGGGGATGATGTCGAAGATTGAATCTTCCCTTTGGAAGTTATCTAGTGAGCCGAAGACTACCTCAAGCGTTATTGACCCTATGCAGTAGGCCTCTATGATGGGTATCACTCCTTTGAAGGTGGTTTTGGTGGGCTTGATTATTGATGGATCAATACCCATTTTATGGACGGTGTCCTGATAAAGTAGGTTAAGACAGCTGCCGCCGTCCATAAGGACACACATGAGATGGAATCCGTCCATAATTGGATCGAGGACCAGTGCTGCCGAACCTCCATGATGGATACTGGTCGGATGGTCTCTGCGATCAAAAGTGAAAGGACAGGCTGACCATGGGTTAAATTTTGGGGCGACTGGCTCTATGGCATAGACGTCCCTGAGTGCGCGCTTGCGCTCGCGCTTGGGGATACGAGTGATGTAGATCATATTCACTGTTTTTACCTCGGGGGCAAATTTCTTTTGCCCCCCTGTGTTTGTTGGGCGAGGCTCATCATCATCCTCGGTAGGTGGCCCTTTCCCCTTATGTTCGGTGTTTATTTTACCGGCCTATTTAAAGACCCAACAATTTCCGTTGGTATGATTGGCAGGCTTGTCCGGGTGCCGTGGATCTGACAAGGCCGATCTAGTATTCGGTCCAAACGGGATGGACCATATTTGTTTCCTTTGAATGGATTCTTCTACTGGCCGGGTTTAGAGCCACTAAATCCGGTGTTGACTGTCGTGTCTTCGGTATCTTCATTGTTGCTTTGACGCTTGTGTTTGTTGCGTCGTGGCCTGCCGTTGCCATCTCTGGTTTCGGAGGTGCCAGGGTCGTTGGTGATGTTGCTTCTACGAGCTAGCCTGCTATCTTCTCACATGCAAAAGTGAGTCATAAGTGCGATGAGGGCTGCCATGGACTTCGGTTTTTCTTGGCCGAGGTGTCGGGCAAGCCACTCGTCACAGATGTTGTGTTTAAATGCCGCGAGGGCTTCGGCGTCCAGACAATCGACAATTTGGTTCTTTTTAATGAAGAACCTGGTCCAGAGTTTCTGGGCTAATTCTCCGGGTTGCTGGACTATGTGAATGAGGTCATCGGCGTCCAGAGGCCGAACATAGGTACCTTGGAAGTTGTCTCTAAAGGCATCTTCCCAGCTACCAATAGAGTTCTTTGGGAGGTTGTTTAGCCAGTGTCGTGCTTGTCCTTCCAGCTTTAAGGGGAGGTATTTGATGGCATGGAGATCGTCATCGTGGGCCATGTGGATATGGAGAAGGAAATGTTCAATGCATACTGCGCGATCTATTATTCCATCGTATGATTCAATGTTCATGCGTTTAAACCCTTATGGGAACTGGTGCTCCATTACCTCATCGGTGAAGCATAAGGGGGGTGCGGCGCCTCTGTATCGGACGACGTCACGACGCAGTTCAGATGAAGACCGTTTGCGGTTTTCGGCCCGGGTGAGGTTGTGCCTGTCACGCCAGGCCTAATGGTCGTCTTCTCGCGTTAGGGCCTACCCCCTTGATCCATAGATTGATCTAGCTTGGCCTACTCTATTGTCCAGGTCCTGTCGTAGGTGTATCCTGGAGCCGCTGTCTCTCTGCCTCTATGGCGAGGTGGTGAGGGTTGGTGTTCGGGGTAGGTGGCCGCTTTATCTCGTCCACGCGGTGGCCGGTCTGGTTCATCAGCACGGTCATGTCTTGACGGTATGGGCTCCAGGGCCTTGTCGTCAAATTGTGGTAGTAGCCGACGCTTCTGATAACTTTTTGTTGGGCGCTGAAGGCCATACTCTTCGGCAGCTAGGACCTGGGTCCATCTGTCGTTGAGTGTATCCTATTCGTCTTGGATCTATTGCTGCTTCTTTTTTAGGCTTCTCACAGTAGCGATTAGCTGGCGCTTAAAGTGCTCCTGCTCGAGTGGTTCCCCTGGAACAATGAAATCTACATCGCCGAGGCTCACATCATCCTCGGAGATCGGTAGATAGTTACTATCCTCCGAGTCCTCGTTCCCGACCGGATCGTCAGGGTTAAGTTGCCCTTCCTCCCAATCATCATGTTCGGATGTTAGCTCGACGGGGGCACGAGGTCTTCGGCGTTCTCCGGAGTGTTATTGTCTCCGGTGCTGGTATTGCTGTCTTTTTCGCAACGCGATTTTGAGCGCCGCCGCTGACGTCGATGCTTTGGAGGTGCCTCAGTAGGCTTGTCCTCCACCGGATCCTTCCTGTTGTTGCTGTCATCCTCCTTGGGTGTGTCCACCATATACACGTCATATGTGGAGGTGGCCGTCCAATGTCCGGTAAACGGCAGGTCTTGGCCTTGTTCGTCTCCGGCATCTTTATTCATGCCATCGATGTCTTTGGAGGCGTAGTCCAGCATGTCGGTTAAATCTTCGACAATGGCTATGAAGTGGGTGGTGGGTGGGACGTAAAATTCCCCGCCTTCAGCCCTAGTCCGGGCCGGGTGTAGTTCGGAGGTGATTCCTCTGTGATGGCGAGGGATCGCATTAAGTCCAGAGCCTCTTTTAAGAGCGAGGTTTGGACGGGGAAACGAGAGTCCGCGGGGCTGGCCGGGGCAAAGGCCTCCTGGCCATGCTTGCTTGATGTGGACTTCACGAGTTCGGATCTAGAGTCTGGGGGCGAGTCCGACCTTTCAATGATAGGAGGAACCCGGTCTGATTCCGAGTTCACTGTGGACACAAATCGCCTCCACATCTTCGATAGTGCGGTTTGCAGCGGAGAGTCCGGTGGGCTCCAAACTACCATCTTCGGACCTTGCGGTTCGCTCCGGAAATAAGGCCAGAGCGGTGATCGGGGCCGCAAACCCTTCAAAGATCAAGTCTCCTCGGATATCGGTGACATAATTTGGTTCCCGAAACTGATCTGATGACCAGGGGCGTAGCTGTCAATCTGTTCGAGATGGCCAATCGAGTTGACACGCAGAACGAAGCCGTCGAATACAAAAATCTGGCCAGGGAGGAAAGCTTCCCCGGAAACGGCATTGTGGTAGATGATCGAACGAGCCATCGAACCTTCTGTCAACGGCATAGTGTAACTCTCAATGAAAGCACCAATGTCGGTGTCGAAACCAGCCGATCTCGGGTAGGGGGTCCCGAACTATGCGTCTGAGGATCGAAGGTAACATGAGACAAAGAAGGCATGATGTTTACCCAAGTTCGGGACCTCTTAATGGAGGTAATACCCTACTTCCTTCTTTATTGACTTTGATGAGTATAGGGGTTACAAGAGTTGATCAACCTCGAGATCGTAATGGCTAAACCCTAGATGTCTAGCTTATGTTATTATGATGATAGCCTCTACGGACTAAACCCTCCAGTTTATATAGACACCAGAGGGGCCTAGTGTTGTACAGAGTCAGTTTAGAGAGAAAGGAAACTACACATTCGGACACAGAGCTTGCCATCCAAGCAAAGGAGAGTCCCATCCAGACACGGGGGAAGGCCTTCTACCTTGTATCTTCACGGCTCGTCAGTCCGGCCCATGTCGCATAGCTCGGACGCCCGGGGACCCCCTAATCCAGGACTCCCTCACTCACCACTAGGCCATTTTCATCTTGCTTGTTGCGGTAGATCCACTTAGTGCCGATGATATTGTGCTTGCGTGGGTCTAGTCACTTGACAAGTTCTTAGACATTGTTGAGCTCGAATTGATGTAATTCCTCTTGCATATCTTGAATCCACTCAGGCTCCAGAAATGCCTCATTAGCTTTGGTGGGCTCTGTGATAGAGACAAAAGCACAGTGCCCTCAAAAGTTAGACAAATGTGAAGCTTTTGAGCATGTGAGAGGACCTGGTGCGTTGATGTCATCGATGATTCTCTCAATTTGCACTTCATTTGCAATGCGAGGATGAGCAGGTTGATGACTTAGATGGGGCTCAACATTTTTTCCAGAGCCCTTTTCCTCAGATGCACCAGCTTGATTTTCTTCACGTTCTGGAATGACTTCTTCAACAGAGCCCTTTTCCTCTATATGGATTCTTCAATGGGTATGACATCCTCAGTAGCCTTGAACTTGATGGATTCCTCATGAGACATTTCATCTAGCACAGGAGGTAGGTGCTCTCTTTGTGTTCTGTTAGTTTCATTGAACAGCACATCTACATTTTCAACAACCTTGTGGTGGTAGGTGTTGAAGACTTTGTAGGTGTGCGAGTCCTTTCCGTAACCAAGCATAAAACTCTCATGTGATTTAAGTGCGAATTTAGAATTGTGATGAGGATCTCTAATCCAACATTTAGCACCGAAGACTTTGAAATAACTCACATTAGGTTTCTTGTTAGTGAGAAGTTCATATGAGGTTTGTTTGACGAATTTGTGAAGATATATCCTGTCGATGATGTGGCATGCAGTATCAACAGCCTCAGGCCAGAACTGACGAGGCGTCTTATATTCATCAAGCATAGTGCAAGCCATCTCAACAAGAGTCATGTTCTTGCGCTCCACGACGCCATTCTGCTGAGGAGTGTATGGGGCAGATAACTCATGAGTAATACCAAGTTCATCAACATAGTCATCAAGACCAGTATTCTTGAACTCGGTCCCATTGACACTCCGGATATGCTTGATCTTCACACCGAAATTAGTCGAGACCCTTGAGGAAAATCGTTTGAAGACTTCCTGCACTTCAGTTTTGTAAGTGATGGTATGAACCCAAGTGTAGTGAGAATAGTCATCAACAATAACAAAGCCATATAGAGATGTAGAATTTTTTAGTGTGGCATAATGAGTAGGGCCAAAGAGATCCATGTGAAGTGCTACCTCTTGAGCATGCGTTGGTTTTCCCTTGAAGAGGAAAGGGTGATGCAGCAAAGTAGCGTAAGTATTCCCCTCAGTTTTTGAGAACCAAGGTATCAATCTAGTAGGAGGTTACACGCAAGTCGCCTCGTACCTACACAAACAATTAAGAACCTTACAACCAACTCGATAAAGGGGCTGTCAATTGATGTCTACTACGCAACCTTCTTCTTGTAGACGTTGTTGGGCCTCCAAGTGCGGAGGTTTGTAGGACAGTAGCAAATTTCCCTCAAGTGGATGACCTAAGGTTTATCTATCCGTGGGAGGCGTAGGATGAAGATGGTCTCCCTCAAGCAACCCTGCAACCAAATAACAAAGAGTCTCTTGTGTCCCCAACACACCCAATACAATGGTAAATTGTATAGGTGCACTATTTCGGCGAAGAGATGGCGATACAAGTGCAATATGGATGGTAGATATAGGTTTTTGTAATCTGAAAATATAAAAACAGCAAGCTAACAACTGGTAAAAGTGAGTGTAAACGGTATTGCAATGCGTTGAAACAAGGCCTAGGGTTCATACTTTCACTAGTGCAAGTTCTCTCAACAATAATAACATAATTGGATCATATAACTATCCCTCAACATGCAACAAATAGTCACTCGAAAGTCACTAATAGCGGAGAACAAACGAAGAGATTATGGTAGGGTACGAAACCACCTCAAAGTTATTCTTTCCAATCAATCCGTTGGGCTATTCCTATAAGTGTCACAAACAGCCCTAGAGTTTTTACTAGAATAACACCTTAAGACACAAATCAACCAATACCCTAATGTCACCTAGATACTCCAATGTCACCTCAAGTATCCGTGGGTATGATTATACGATATGCATCACACAATCTCAAATTCATCTATTCAACCAACACATATAACCTCAAAGAGTGCCCCAAAGATTCTACCGGAGAATCAAGAAGAAAACGTGTGCCAACCCCTATGCATAAGTTCATGGGCGGAACCCGCAAATTGATCACCAAAACATACATCAAGTGAATCATGTGATATCCCATTGTCACCACAGATACGCACGGCAAGACATACATCAAGTGTTCTCAAATCATTAAAGACTCAATCCGATAAGATTACTTCAAGGGGGAAACTCAATCCATTACAAGAGAGTAGAGGGGGAGAAGAAACATAAGATCCAACTATAATAGCAAAGCTCGCGATACATCAAGATCGTGCCAAATCAAGAACACGAGAGAGATATCAAACACATAGCTACTGGTACATACCCTCAGCCCCGAGGGTGAACTACTCCCTCCTCGTCATGGAGAGCGCCGGGATGATGAAGATGGCCACCGGTGAGGGTTCCCCCTCCGGCAGGGTGCCGGAACAGGGTCCCGAGAGGTTTTTGGTGGCTACAGAGGCTTGCGGCGGTGGAACTCCAGATCTATTATGTTTCCTGATCGTTTTAGGGTATATGGGTATATATAGGAGGAAGAAGTACGTCAGGGGAGCCACGAGGGGCCTACTAAGGTGGAGGGTGTGCCCTAGGGGGCTGGGCGCGCTCCCCTACCTCGTGGCTCCCTCGTTTCTTTCCTGACATGCACTCCAAGTACATCGGGTAGATTTCCTTCCAAAAATAACTTCTCCAGAAGATTTCATTCCGTCCGTTTCGACTCCGTTTGATATTCCTTTTCTTCGAAACACTAAAATAAGCAAAAAAAACAACAATTTTGGGCTGGGCCTCCGGTTAATAGGTTAGTCCCAAGAATAATATAAAACTGGATAATAAAGCCCAATATTGTCCAAAACAGTAGATAATATAGCATGGAGCAATCAAAAATTATAGATACGTTGAAGACATATCAGGCATCCCCAAGCTCAATTCCTGCTCGTCCTCGAGTAGGTAAATGATAAAAATTGAATTTTTGATGTGGAGTGCTACTTGGCATAATTTCAATGTAATTCTTCTTAATTGTGGTATGAATATTCAGATCCGAAAGATTCAAGATAAAAGTTCATATTGACATAAAAATAATAATACTTCAAGCATACTAACTAAGCAATTATGTCCTCTCAAAATAACATGGCCAAAGAGAGTTCATCCCTACAAAATCATATAGTTTAGTCATGCTCCATTTTCGTCACACAAAAATTCCTCATCATGCACAACCCCGATGACAATCCAAGCAATTGTTTCATACTTTAGTAATCTCAAACATATAAACTTTCACGCAATATATGAGCACGAGCCATGGACATAGCACTATGGGTGGAATAGAATATGATGATGGGGGTTATGTGGAGAAGACAAAAAGGAGAAAGTCTCACATCAACGAGGCTAATCAATGAGCTATGGAGATGCCCATCGATTGTTGTTAATTCAAGGAGTAGGGATTGCCATGCAACGGATGCACTAGAGCTACAAATTTATGAAAGCTCAACAAAAGAAACTAGTGGGTGTGCATCCAACTTGCTTGCTCATGAAGACCTAGGGCACTTGAGGAGGCCCATCGTTGGAATATACAAGAGAAGTTCTATAATGAAAAGTTCCCACTAGTATATGAAAGTGACAAAACAAGAGACTCTCTAACATGAAGATTATGGTGCTACTTTGAAGCACAAGTGTGGTAAAAGTATAGTAACATTGTCCCTTCTCTCTTTTCTCTCATTTTTTTGGGCCTTCTCTTTTTTTGTGGCCTTTCTGTTTTTTTGGGCCTTCTCTTTTTGATGGCCTTTTTTATATTCCTCACTTCGGACAATGCTCTAGAAAAATGATGATCATCACACTTCTATTTATTTGCAACTCAATGATTACAACTCGATACTAGAACAAAGTATGACTCTATATGAATGCCTCCGGCAGTGTACCGGGATACACAATGAATCAAGAGTGACATGTATGAAAGAATTATGAACGGTGGCTTTGCCACAAATACTATGTCAACTACATGATCATGCTAAGCAATATGACAATGAATGATGTGTCATGATAAACGGAATGGTGGAAAGTTGCATGGCAATATATATCGGAATGGCTATGGAAATGCCATAATAGGTATGTATGGTGGCTGTTTTGAGGAAGATATAAGGAGGTTTATGTGTGAAAGAGCGTATCATATCATGGGGTTTGGATGCACCGGCGAAGTTTGCACCGACTCTCAATGTGAGAAAGGGCAATGCACCTGCATCAAGAGGCTAGCAATGATGGAAGGGTGAGAGTGCGTATAATACATGGACTCAACATTAGTCATAAAGAACTCACATACTTATTGCAAAAATCTACAAGTCATCAAAAACCAAGCATACGCGCATGCTCCTAGGGGGATAGATTGGTAGGAAAAGACCATCGCCGCCCCGACCGCCACTCATAAGGAGGAAAATCAAAGAACACCTCATGTTTCAAATTTGTTACATAACATTTACCATACGTGCATCCTACGGGACTTGCAAACTTCAACACAAGCATTTCTCAAATTCACAACTACTCAACTAGCATGACTTTAATATTATTACCTCCATATCTCAAAACAATCATCAATCATCAAACTTCTCTTAGTATTAAACACACTCATAAGAAAGTTCTTACTAATCTTGAATACCTAGCATATTAGGATTAAGCAAATTACCATGCTGTTTAAGACTCTCAAAATAATCTAAGTGAAGCATGAGAGTTCATCTATTTCTTCAAAATAAAACCACCACCATGCTCTAAAAGATATAAGTGAAGCACTAGAGCAAACGACAAACTACTCCAAAAAGATATGAGTGAAGATCAATGAGTAGTTAAATAATTATACAACTATGTGAAGACTCTCCCATTTAATAATTTCAGATCTTGGTATTTTATTCAAGCAGCAAGAAAAGCTAAATAAAATAAAATGACGCTCCAAGCAAAACACATATCATGTGGTGAATAAAAATATAGCTCCAAGTAAAGTTACCGATGAACAAAGACGAAAGAGGGGATGCCTTCCGGGGCATCCCCAAGCTTAGGCTCTTGGTTATCCTTGAATATTACCTTGGGGTGCCTTGGGCATCCCCAAGATTAGGCTCTTGTCACTCCTTATTCCATAGTCCATCGAATCTTTACCCAAAACTTGAAAACTTCACAACACAAAACTCAACAGAAAACTCATAAGCTCCGTTAGCGAAAGAAAGCAAAACACCACTTCAAGGTACTGTAATGAACTAATTATTTATTTATATTGGTGTTAAACCTACTGTATTCCAACTTCTCTATGGTTTATAAACTATTTTACTAGCCATAGATTCATCAAAATAAGCAAACAACACATAGAAAACAGAATCTGTCAAAAACAGAAAAGTCTGTAGTAATCTGTATAAAACGTATACTTATGGAACTCCAAAAATTCTAAAATAAATTGGTGGACCTGAGGAATTTGTATAGTAATCATATGAAAAAAGAATCAACTAAATATCTCTCTCCAGTAAAAAGTTTTAGCTAATCTCGTGAGCGCTAAAGTTTCTGTTTTTTACAGCATGATCATAAAGACTTCACCCAAGTCTTCCCAAAGGTTATACTTGGAACAAACACTAATTAAAACACTAAACCACATATAAACAGAAGATACATGGATTATTTATTCCTAAACAGAACCAAAAAGCAAGAAACTAAAATAAAATTGGGTTGCCTCCCAACAAGCGCTATCGTTTAACGCCCCTAGCTAGGCATGATGATTTCAATGATGCTCGCATAAAAGATAAGAATTGAAACATAAAGAGAGCATCATGAAGAATATAACTAGCAAATTTAAGTCTAACCCGCTTCCTATGCATAGGGATTTTTTGAGCAAACAACTTATGGGAACAAGAATCAACTTGCATAAGAAGGTAAAACAAGCAAAACTTCAAGATTTTAAGCACATAGAGAGGAAACTTGATATTATTGCAATTCCTGCAAGCATATGATCCTCTCTCATAACAATTTTCAGTATTATCATGAATGAATTCAACAATATAACCAGCACCTAAATCATTCTTTTCATGATCTACTTGCATATAAATTTTACTACTCTCAACATAAGCAAAATTCTTCTCATTCGGAATAGTGGGAGTATCATAAGAGACTTGAATACTATAAATTGTTTCCACATTAAAAGATATTGTTCAGAAAAAGGGTAATCATAATCATGACAACTTTTATAAATATAATCATCACTTTTTATAGCATAAGTTTCATCACAATAATCATCATAAGTAGCAACTTTGTTCTCATCATAATCGATTGAAACCTCTTCCGAAATAGTGGATACATCACTAAAGAAAGTCATGACCTCTCCAAATCCACTTTCATAAATATTATAAGATTCAACATCCTCCAAAATAGTGGGATCACTACTTCCTAAAGTTGACACTCTTCCAAACCCACTTTCATCAGTATAATCATCATAGGTAGAAGGCATGCTATCATCATAACAACTTTGCATATCAAAACTTGAGAGGCTAAAAATATCATCTTCATTAAACATAGCATCACCAAGCTTGGGACAAACATTAATTGCAGCAAATATATTCTCAAATATGTCATCCTCATTAAACATAGATTCCCCAAGCTTGGGCATTTTCATATCATAAGCATAATCACTCTCATCATTAATAGTATGGATAGCACCAATAGTATAGCAATTATCATATTCTTCCAAGCAAGTGCCAAAAAGATTTTCAAGATCATAAGGAGTATCATTATCTTCCCAATCATAATCATCACAACAAGCAATAGGCATAACGAGATCATCATCAAGTGCATCATCTTCATTTTCATGAGGCACAACAATAATAGGAGCAACATTATTTGGGGGAGATATCTTTTTACCTATCTTCCTTTTTATTTTCTTCTTATTCACCTCATGTGTGGGTTCAATCCTCTTTTTGGAGCTCCTTATTAATGAGATTGGTTGAATAGAAGGATCCTCCTCGTTACCTGATTCATCATAAGAAATAATAGGAGAATATTGGGAAGTCTCTTCCCTCTCGTTAGTATTCTCTTCATCTTTTATTTGTTTCCTTTCCTTTATGTAATTGGCAATATAAGTATTTTCAATGCAATTCACCGCACAATACATATAAATTTCCTCTAGATCAAGATGAACAACTCTATTAAGGGCAAATTTTGGAATATCCTTAGTTTTACGTTTCATTTCTTCATAACCCAAGAGCAAACTAAGTTCATTATGATGTGCAAGGGAAATCAAGTCATCATAATTTTTGGACACGATACGATCATGAAACAATTTGCATTGGGTACTGAAATGATCACGTTCATTGCAAAGTTCACAAGTATGGCTAAGAAAAAATAAATTTTCAGCACAAACATCTAGCCTATCTTGCAACAATTTAGTTTCTAAGTACTTATGCCTCTTGCAGTATCTATCTTCCCTATTTGGTGCATACTCACAAACCCAATGCACTCCACAAAAATTGACATGTTTATAGGAGACATTTTCATCATAACTAGTGCAATCATCATTAGTACCATGGATATTCAAGGAGTTCATACTAACAACATTACAATCATGCTCATCATTCAAAGATTTAGTGCCAAACATTTTAATGCATTCTTCTTCTAACACTTTGGCACAAATTTCCTTTCCATCATACCCACGAAAGATATTAAAAAGATGAAGCGTATGAGACAAACTTAATTCCATTTTTGTAGTTTTCTTTTATAAACTAAACTAGTGCTAAAACAAGAAACAAAAAGATTCAATTGCAAGATCTAAAGATATACCTTCAAGCACTCACCTCCCCGGCAACGGCGCCAGAAACTGCTTGATTGACGGGGTGTGAGTGTCGCTTACCTAGCCTCCCCGGCAACGGCCCATGTCGCATAGCTCGGACACCCGGGGACCCCCTAATCTAGGACTCCCTCACTCACCACTAGGCCATTTTCATCTTGCTTGTTGCGGTAGATCCACTTAGTGCCGATGATATTGTGCTTGCGTGGGTCTAGTCACTTGACAAGTTCTCAGACATTGTTGAGCTCGAATTGATGTAATTCCTCTTGCATATCTTGAATCCACTCAGGCTCCAGAAATGCCTCATTAGCTTTGGTGGGCTCTGTGATAGGGACAAAAGCATAGTGCCCTCAAAAGTTAGACAAATGTGAAGCTTTTGAGCATGTGAGAGGACCTGGTGCGTTGATGTCATCGATGATTCTCTCAATTTGCACTTCATTTGCAATGCGAGGATGAGCAGGTTGATGACTTTGATTTGGCTCAGCATTTTCTCGAGCCCTTTTCCTCGGATGCACTAGCCTGATTTTCTTCACGTTCTGGAATGACTTCTTCAACAGAGCCCTTTTCCTCTATATGGATTCTTCAATGGGTATGACATCCTCAGTAGCCTTGAACTTGATGGATTCCTCAGGAGACATTTCATCTAGCACAGGAGGTAGGTGCTCTCTTTGCGTTCTGTTAGTTTCATTGAACCGCACATCTACATTTTCAGCAACCTTGTGGTGAGGTGTTGAAGACATTGTAGGTGTGCGAGTACTTTCCGTAACCAAGCATAAAACTCTCATGTGCTTTCAGTGCAAATTTAGAATTGTGATGAGGATGTCTAATCCAACATTTAGCACCGAAGACTTTGAAATAACTCACATTGGGTTTCTTGTTAGTGAAGAGTTCATATGAGGTCTTTTTGAAGAATTTGTGAAGATATATCTTGTCGATGATGCGGCATGCAGTATCAATAGCCTCAGGCCAGAACTGACGAGGCGTCTTATATTCATAAAGCATAGTGCAAGCCATCTCAACAAGAGTCATGTTCTTGCGCTCCACGATGCCATTCTGCTGAGGAGTGTATGGGGCAGATAACTCATGAGTAATACCAAGTTCATCAAGATAGTCATCAAGACCAGTATTCTGGAACTCGGTCCCATTGACACTCCGGATATGCTTGATCTTCACACCGAAATTAGTCGAGACCCTCGAGGAAAATCGTTTGAAGACTTCCTGCACTTCAGTTTTGTAAGTGATGGTATGAACCCAAGTGTAGTGAGAATAGTCATCAACAATAACAAAGCCATATAGAGATGTAGAATTTTTTAGTGTGGCATAATGAGTAGGGCCAAAGAGATCCATGTGAAGTGCTACCTCTTGAGCATGCGTTGGTTTTCCCTTGAAGAGGAAAGGGTGATGCAGCAAAGTAGCGTAAGTATTTCCTTCAGCTTTTGAGAACCTAGGTATCAATCCAGTAGGAGGTTACACGCAAGTCGCCTCGTACCTACACAAACAATAAGAATCTTACAACCAACGCGATAAAAGGGTTGTCAATTGATGTCTACTATGCAACCTTCTTCTTGTAGACGTTGTTGGGCCTCCAAGTGCAGAGGTTTGTAGGACAGTAGAAAATTTCCCTCAAGTGGATGACCTAAGGTTTATCAATCCGTGGGAGGCGTAGGATGAAGATGGTCTCTCTCAAGCAACCCTGCAACCAAATAACAAAGAGTCTCTTGTGTCCCCAACATACCCAATACAATGGTAAATTGTATAGGTGCACTAGTTCGGCGAAGAGATGGTGATACAAGTGCAATATGGATGGTAGATATAGGTTTTTGTAATCTGAAAATATAAAAACAGAAAGGTAACAAGTGGTAAAAGTGAGCGTAAACGGTATTGCAATGCGTTGAAACAAGGCCTAGGATTCATAATTTCACTAGTGCAAGTTCTCTCAACAATAATAACATAATTGGATTATATAACTATCCCTCAACATGCAACAAAGAGTAACTCCAAAGTCACTAATAACAGAGAACAAACAAAGAGATTATGGTAGGGTACGAAACCACCTCAAAGTTATTCTTTCCAATCAATCCGTTGGGCTATTCCTATAAGTGTCACAAACAACCCTAGAGTTCGTACTAGAATAACACCTTAAGACACAAATCAACCAAAACCCTAATGTCACCTAGATACTCCAATGTCACCTCAAGTATCCGTGGGTATGATTATACGATATGCATCACACAATCTCAAATTCATCTATTCAACCAACACATAGAACCTCAAAGAGTGCCCCAAAGTTTCAAACAGAGAATCAAGACGAAAATGTGTGCCAACCCCTATGCGTAAGTTCATGGGCGGAACCCGCAAGTTGATCACCAAAACATACATCAAGTGAATCACGTGATATCCCATTGTCACCACAGATACGCACGGCAAGACATACATCAAGTGTTCTCAAATCATTAAAGACTCAATCCGATAAGATTACTTCAAGGGGAAAACTCAATCCATTACAAGAGAGTAGAGGGGGAGAAGAAACATAAGATCCAACTATAATAGCAAAGCTCGCGATACATCAAGATGTTGCCAAATCAAGAACACGAGAGAGAGAGAGAGAGAGAGAGAGAGAGAGAGAGAGATCAAACACATAGCTACTGGTACATACCCTCAGCCCCGAGGGTGAACTACTGCCTCATCATCATGGAGAGTGCCAGGATGATGAAGATGGCCACCGGTGAGGTTTCCCCCCTCCGGAAGGGTGCCGAAACAGGGTCCCGAGAGGTTTTTGGTGGCTAAAGATGCTTGCGGCGGCGGAAATCCAGATCTATTCTGTTTCCCGATAGTTTTAGGGTATATGGGTATATATAGAGGAAGAAGTACGTCAGGGGGACCATGAGGGGCCCACGAGGGTGGAGGGCGCGCCGTAGGGGGGTGGGCGCCCCCTACCTCGTGGCTCCCTTGTTTCTTTCCTGACGTGCACTCCAAGTCCATCGGGTAGCTTTCCTTCCAAAAATAACTTCTCCAGAAGATTTCATTCCATTTCGACTCCGTTTGATATTCCTTTTCTTCGAAACACTGAAATAGGCAAAAAAACAGCAATTCTGGTCTGGACCTCCGGTTAATAGGTTAGTCCCAAAAATAATATAAATGTGGATAATAAAACCCAATATTGTCCAAAACAGTAGATAATATAGCATGGAGCAATCAAAAATTATAGATACGTTGGAGACGTATCATCAATCCCTTCACGGGCACTTGCAAAATTGAGATCTGATAGAGATAATAAGTTAAACATTTTTGGTATTTTTATGGTATAGATTGGAAAGTAAAGATTGCAAAATAGAAGACGGAAGAAATAGTAAATTTATAGGAAAATAATATGACGGAAGATAGACCCGGGGGCCATAGGTTTCACTAGTGGCTTCTCTCAAGATAGCATAATTTACGGTGGGTGAACAAATTACTGTCGAGCAATTGATAGAAAAGTGCATAGTTATGGGAATATCTAGGCTTGATCATGTATATAGGCATCACGTCTGTGACAAGTAGACCGAAATGATTCTGCATCTACTAATATTACTCCACACATCGACCACTATCCAGCATGCATCTAGAGTATTAAGTTCATAAGAACAAAGTAACGCATTAGGCAAGATGACATGATGTAGAGGGATAAACTCAAGCGATATGATATAAACCCCATCTTTTGATCCTCGATGGCAACAATACAATACGTGCCTTGCTGCCCCTAACATCCTTTGGAAAGGACACCGCAAGATTGAACCCAAAGCTAAGCACTTCTCCCATTGCAAGAAAGATCAATCTAGTAGGCCAAACCAAACTGATAATTCGAAGAGACTTACAAAGATATTTAAATCATACATATAAGAATTTAGAGAAGAACCAAATATTGTTCGTAGATAATCTTGATCATAAACCCACAATTCATCGGATCTCGACAAACACACCGCAAAAAGAATTACATCGAATAGATCTCCAAGAAGATCGAAGAGAACTTTGTATTGAGATCCAAAGAGAGAGAAGAAGCCATCTAGCTAATAACTGTGGACCCGAAAGTCTGTGGTAAACTACTCACACATCATCGGAGAGGCTATGGTGTTGATGTAGAAGCCCTCGATGATCGATTCCCCCTCCGACGGAGCGCCGGAAAAGGCCCCAAGATGGGATCTCATAGGTACATGAGTATATATAGGGTTTCGTGGTGCTCTCGGATGTTTTCAGGGTATATGAGTATATATAGGAGAAAGCAGTAGGTCGATGGAGACACGAGGGGCCCACGAGGGTGGGGGCGCGCCTACCCCCTTGGGCGTGCCTCCCTGCCTCGTGGCTTCCTTGACGTCCACTCCTAGTCTCCTGGATTGTGTTTGTTCCAAAAATAACTCTCCCGAAGGTTTCATTCCGTTTGATATTCCTTTTTATGAAACATTGAAATAGGCAAAAAAACAACAATTTGCACTAGGCTTTCGGTTAATAGGTTAGTCCCAAAAAGAATATAAAAGTGCATAGTAAAGCCCATTAAACATCCAAAACAGATAATATAATAGCATGGAACAATAAAAAATTATAGATACGTTGGAGACGTATCAAGCATCCCCAAGCTTAATTATTGCTCGTCCTCGAGTAGGTAAATGATAAAAACAGAATTTTTGATGTGGAATGCTACCTAGCATAATTCTCAATGTAATTTTCTTTTATTGTGGCATGAATGTTCAGATCCGAAAGATTCAAGATAAGATTTTAATACTAACATAAAAATAATAATACTTCAAGCATACTAACAAAGGAATCATGTCTTCTCAAAATAACATGGCCAAAGAAATTTATCCTTACAAAATCATATAGTCTGGCTATGCTCTATATTCATCACACAAAATATTTAAATCATGCACAACCCCGATGACAAGCCAAGCAATTGTTTCATACTTTTGATGTTCTCAAACTTTTTCAATCTTCACGCAATACATCAGTGTGAGCCATGGACATATCACTATATGTGAAATAGAAGGGTGGTTGTGGAGAAAACAAAAAAGGGAGAAGATAGTCTCACATCAACTAGGTGTATCAACGGGCTATGGAGATGCCCATCGATAGATATCAATGTGAGTAAGTAGGGATTGCCATGCAAGGGATGCACTAGAGCTATAAGTGTATGAAATCTCAACAAAAGAAACTAAGTGGGTGTTCATCCAACTCGCTTGCTCACGAAGACCTAGGGCATTTTGAGGAAGCCCATCATTGGAATATACAAGCCAAGTTCTATAATGTAAAATTCCCACTAGTATATGAAAGTGACAACATAGGAGACTCTCTATCATGAAGATCATGGTGCTACTTTGAAGCACAAGTGTGTTAACAGGATAGTAACATTGTCCCTTCTCTCTTTTTCTCTCATTTTTTATTTTTTTATTTTGGCATTTTTCTCCTTTTTTTATGGCCTCTTCTTTTTTCTTTTTTTTTCTTTTTTTCTTTTCGTCCGGAGTCTCATCCCGACTTGTGGGGGAATCATGGTCTCCATCATCCTTTCCTCACTTTGGACAATGCTCTAATAATGATGATCATCACACTTTTATTTACTTACAACTCAAGAATTACAACTCAATACTTAGAACAAAATATGACTCTATGTGAATGCCTCCGTGATGTCTTAGGGATATGCAATGAATCAAGAGTGACATGTATGAAAGAATTATAAAGGTGGCTTTGCCACAAATACGATGTCAACTACATGATCATGCAAAGCAATATGACAATGATGGAACGTGTCATAACAACTGAACGGTGGTAAGTTGCATGGCAATATATCTCAGAATGGCTATGGAAATGCCATAATAGGTAGGTATGGTGGCTGTTTTGAGGAACGTATATGGTGGGTGTATGATACCGGCGAAAGGTGCACGGTATTAGAGAGGCTAGCGATGGTGGAAGGGTGAGATTGCGTAATCCATGGACTCAACATTAGTCATAAAGAACTCACATACTTATTGCAAAAATCTATTAGTTATCGAAATGAAGTACTACGCGCATGATCCTAGGGGGATAGATTGGTAGGAAAAGACCATCGCTCGTCCCCGACCGCCCCTCATAAGGAAGACAATCAATAAATAAATCATGCTCCGACTTCACCGCATAACGGTTCACCATACGTGCATGATATGGGAATCACAAAATTTAGAAAAAGTATTTCTCAAATTCACAACTACTCACCTAGCATGACTCTAATATCACCATCTTCATATCTAAAAACAATTTCAAAGAATCAAACTTCTCATAGTATTCAATGCACTTTATATGATAGTTTTTATTATACCCATCTTGGATGCTCATCATATTAGGACTAGTTTAATAGCCAAAGCAAACTACCATGCTGTTCTATAAGACTCTCAAAATAATATAAGTGAAGCATGAGAGATCAATAATTTCTATAAAATAAAACCACCACCGTGCTCAAAAAGATATAAGTGAAGCACTAGAGCAAAATTATCTAGCTCAAAAGATATAAGTGAAGCACATAGAGTGTTCTGCATGTGTGTCTCTCCAAAAGGTTTATACAGCAAGGATGATTGTGGTAAACTAAAAATCAAAGACTTAAATCGTACAAGACGCTCCAATCAAGACACATATCATGTGGTGAATAAAAATATAGCCTCAAGTAAAGTTACCGATGAACGAAGAAGAAAGAGGGCATGCCTTCCGGGGCATCCCCAAGCTTAGGCTTTCGGTTGTGCTTGAATTTTACCTTGGAGTGCCTTGGGAATCCCCAAGCTTAGGATCTTGCCACTCCTTGTTCCATAATCCATCAAATCTTTACCCAAAAACTTGAAAAGTTCACAACACAAAACTCAACAGAAAATCTCATGAGCTCCGTTAGTATAGGAAAACAAACCACTACTTTAAGTTACTGTAATGTACTCATTCTTTATTTATATTGGTGTTAAACCTACTGTATTCCAACTTCTCTATGGTTCATACCCCCGATACTAGCCATAGATTCATCAAAATAAGCGAACAACACACGAAAAATAGAATCTGTCAAAAACAGAACAGTCTGTAGCAATCAGATATGTTCGAATACTTCTGGAACTCCAAAATTTTTGAAAAACTAGGACAGCCTGGAAAATTTGTATATTGATCTATTGCAAAAAGAATTGGCAATTTATCATGTTCTAGTGAATTTTAACAATTATTATCGTGAGCACAAAGTTTCCGTCTATTTCACCATTATCAAACAACTATCACCCAAGAAGATCCTATTGGTTCTACTTGGCACAAACACTAACTAAAACATAAAAACACATCTAAACAGAAGCAAGATGAATTATTTATTACTAAACAGAAACAAAAAGCAATAAAAAAATAAAATTGAGTTGCCTCCCAACAAGCGCTATCATTTAACGCCCCTAGCTAGGCATAAAGGCAAGAATAGATCTAGGTATTATCATCCTTGGTAGGCAATTCTTCAGTAGAGCACTTATAACCCTTAGGAGTTTCCTTCTTTTTGTTAATGATCAAACTCCTAGGCAAGAAATGAAGAAATTCATTTGTCGCAAAAGGTTCCTTAATGATAGCGAAAAAGTTGGGGTGAACATTTATGCATTTGAGATCCTGAAAGTGCTAGTTTTTGACTAGAGGGGGGGTGTATAGGCGATATTTATGGAAGTCTTCAAAACATGGGAGTTTTGAAGACAAACAATAGAAACGAACCTATTGACATGCAGCGGAAGGTAGACTACACTAGGCAAGCCATAGTCAAGTATACAATGAAGTGAAATCACGAAGACTAATGGCAGCTAGGCAGTATGGATCAGGATGGAAGATAGTATGAAGCCAAACAACAATAGTTGTCACACAGTGAAGTCAAACAGATAATTCAAGCAGGCAATGACTTCACGAAGACAAACTGTAAGTAAAGAGAGGTTGAAGATAGAACCAGTTGCTTGATGAGGACAGTGATTAGTTGGACCAGTTCCAGAGGCTGAGATTTAACTCAGAAGACCGCGTCTTCACCTTATCCCCCTTGAGCTAAGGACACTTAGTCCTCGCCCAATCACTCTAATAAGTCTTCAAGGTAGACTTCCAAACCTTCACAGACTTCATTCACCGGCAATCCACAATGACTCTTGGGTGCTCAGAACGTGACGCCTAACCGGCTAGAGGATTCACAGTCCTCAAGTGTAACAAGTCTTCAGGTCACGCAGACAGAAAGACTTCAGTGATGCCAAACACTGTTTGGGCTCTGGGTGTTTTGGGCTTTGTCCTCGCAAGGATCTCTCTCTCTCTCAAATGTTTCGGAGGTGGGTTGCTCTCAAACGACAAAAGTCGTGCACTAACTCTGAGCATCCACCAATTTATGGCGTAGGGGGTGGGCTATTTACAACCACTAGGCAACCCGACCTGATTTTTTCAGAAATGACCCTGGGTCACTAAGGAACTGACACATGTCCAACGGTCAGATTTCAAACACACGCGACAGCTTGACTTGGGCTACAAGTAAAGCTGACTTATCCGACTTTGGATAAGATTTGTTCTCATTGTCTTCGCTCGAAGACTTAGGATTTGGTTGAGCATCACTTCAGTCACTCTGACTTTGTTCACTTGGATCCCACTTAACAGTACGGTGGTTCCTATGACTCAACAAATAAGAAAAGGGAACTACGAAACAGCTATGTCTTCGCACTCCATAGTCTTCACGTGAATGTCTTCTCGAGTCATAATCTTCGTTGTGAATATCTTCACATACCAGCATTGACTTTAATGTCTTCACACATTTTTAGGGGTCCTCTCCGGTAGGTAAACCGAATCAATGAGGGAATACTACATGTGTTATCCTGCAATTCTCACAAACACATTAGTCCTCAACCAGGTTTGTCGTCAATACTCCAAAACCAACTAGGGGTGGCACTAGATGCACTTACAATCTCCCCTTTTTTGGTGATTGATGACAAACTGGTTGAAGTTTTCAACGGGGATAAAAGTAAGTGAAATTGTAAAGGATTGAGGTATTGTCTTCATAAGTAGCAAAAGGCCCCTCCTGAAGATGTGCATACAAGTATTTTTCTTTTGAATGCAGATACACCTGGCAGGTTGTACTTGTGGAGATCCTCTTTAACTTAAGAAGACAATTCATCGTGCATGAAAAAAAAATATAACGAAGATAATGACATGCACAAAGAAAAATGGACGTCTGGGAAATGACTTCGTGCGGGATTTATAATCGCACATGAGGAATTTATCGTTGCATCACAGAATAGCAGAAAAAGTAGCAGACGTCGCATCGCATATGGGTGCGGGACGTCACCCATATGGACCCGCTTGAAGACTACCAACTCATATGCTTCTCCCCCTTTTGTCGGTAAGGACCATAAAGGTTTGAAGACATAGAGCTTCTACTCATTCCCAAGAGGAGTAGGTGAAGCAGTAGGGTCGTCGTTGAGGTTCGGTGGTGTAGAAGAACTTGGTGCAGTGTCGATACGCAGCGACGTTGTAGTTGGCGAAGTAGCATCATCTTCATCATCTATGAGTCTTGCATTAACAGTTGCCGCTGAGGAGGAGTACTCAGAATCTTTGAGTGAGGGAGTCTGACGCAAGACAGCATTCCTGGGAGCACTACAAGAAATATGTCAACTAATGACCACCACTATTGGTCACTAAATGGTCACTGTTTTCAATTTGTGACCTTTTTGTGACCAAAAACATAAGGTCAAAAGCTGGGGGGTCATTAACTGACTATAGCGACCTTTCTTCTGGAAAGGTCGTAGACGTTTATGACCAGAAAAAAGGTCGTAGATTTTACGACCAATTATTTTGGTCACTAGCAATCCGACCACACCATGTCAGATCCACCGTGGCAAGTCGACGTGGCGGTAATTCTGACCAAATGAAAAGGTCGTAAAATAGAATTAGCCCGGTCCATTTCAGCCGTCTACATGGGCCAAGCCCAATAATTTGGCCCATTTAATTTATTTTTTTCTCTTTATTGTGCTTATGTGTATGGGCCTGGCCCAATAATTTGGCCCTTTATTTTCTCGGGAATGGAGCCTTTTTTCCGATGAATTTTTTATAGTCCACTATTGTTTTGGGCCATAGCCTTTTTGGTCTAGTTCGAATTTGGGCCTTGGCCTTTTTATTTTCTGCTATGCAGCCTTTTATAATTTTTTTCTTACAGTCATATCTTTTTTAGGCCCAAGCCTTTTTGGTCTAATTCTTGTTTGGGCCTTGGCCTTTTTAGAGCCCAAGTTCTCATTTTGCATAACTATAAATAGAAAGGCCCAGGTGCACAAGTGATCCACATAACTTCACAGAAAATAAACAAAATGATCCACATAACTTCACATAACTTCACAGGTTCACAAGATCACATAACTTCACAGGTGCTCAAAATGCAACAAAATGCAACAGCTCTCAGCTCAGCTCAGTTCAAAGACAAAGAGGGCCATCAAACTACCTTAGCTCAACCACAACACAGCCATCAAACTACCTTAGCTCCAAAGAGAGCCATCAAGTGGGCTAACTTCTCTTCCTGTTCTTGAGACTTCTGCCGCAGCAGATCAAGTTCCTTGTCGCGTGCGACTTGATTCTTCCGCCTTCATCTTGATTGCCGTCAATTCTTCTTGCACTAGTTCAGCTTGAAGCTCGGACCTCTCCAGCTTCTGCTCAAGGTCACGAACATGAGCAAACACTTCAGTAGTTGCTTTGCGGGAGTTGTTCCTAAATGACTGGAGCCCAACATTCGTGAGGAATGTGCTTTGCTTGACAGATTTCGACAACACTTCTTCGACAATTTGAACAGTAGACTTTGGCTCTTCACCTTCTGGTACCGGCGCGACCTTCATTTATTCCATCTCAAGCTAGCAAATGGAGGAAATGATAGGCATTAGTGGAGAAACCAAACCAGCACACAAATGGATTATTTGAAGTAACCAAACCAAAGACACAAAATCTATACAAGATGATGACTAGTGACCTGGAGACATGCAATTGGAACAATATGATCGCTTCATTAAGCCTAGAATGGTGGTTCTATATAAGACGGCTTCACGACTAACATTGAGATCAAATTTCATCATGTCATAAAAATGCAACAAATAGCATCAAAGCATGGAACACAGCGTGTGTGAATCAAACAAAGATGGAACTATCTTCATTAAGCCTAGCATGGAACTATAAGCATGGAACTATCAAACAGCATCAAAGCATGGAACTGGATCCAAATCAAACAACATCAAATCATCAAAGCATCAAACAACATCAAAGCTGGTTGTGAATCAAACAGGGCATGGACAAAGCATGGAGTGACTTACTATAGCATCCTTGACTGGCTCCGAAAACCCGTGCTTCTTGTTGTTGTGGGTGGCCTTAAACAAGTCAATCACAGACAGCTCCTCACCCTTAGGCTCTTCTTTCTGAAATGTTTTTCAACAAAAATCAAAATGTTATTCAGCAAGAATCAAAAATGTTATCCAACGAGGATCAAATGGTAAGGTCTCTAGACAAAAGTTCTCACAGTGGCAAAAATGTGTGTTGTGTAGTGCCTGGAACCAGTTCTCTGATTGTACACGACTTTTCCTCGATTCATCTTGTTCGACACACAGGTTCCCTACAAAAAAGCATACTGTCAGCATGATCTAGCACTAGGATATCATGTGTAGAACATAAAGCATCAAACAAAGCAGAGACAAACCTTGTGTCTTGGGGTAGACCACATCTCCACCAGAGCTTGCCATTCACCATCCGTCAGATCAAAATTTGGGATACTTGATGCTTGACTTTATTTGCGACTCTGAAGATCAAAATACTTCTTCTTGATCCGATGGCGCCTGCATTCTTTTGAACTTTTCTCAGAGAATATCTTTGCACGCGGTCTTGATGGTCTCGAGTCCGTGTTCATCTCAAAATTTGCCTACCAAGACAGCAAACAAGGTAGGAACAATATTAGTGATCATGCATAGGTGTAACAGAAAATAGATAGCACATTAACAATGAAACAAGTAGCTTACAGCAACTTTCCCAATGTAGTTCTCCAATAGACTAGCATTTTTTGTATAGCTTGAAGTGAGGAAGAACCGGAAGATGGCTTCTTGCAACGAGTCCACACTCAGAAGCAAGCTTTGCTGAATGCAGAGGCTTCTCTGGACGCTTCATCCCTTCGGCAATATGGATAGGCACCTTGCTACCAAGCGACTTGGTGATCCTCTCTAGCCCTTTGCCCTTTCTATGTCTAGTCTTGGTAGTCATTGCATCTGAAAATGAAATTGAACTCATAAATTAGAATAGTAATCTACAAAAGCATACATCATCATTCCATTTGGAAAATGCACTAGTAAAAGATAGCATTGCAAAGGTCAACTTGCCTGATTGAAGCACAAGTTGCTATTCTTCTTCATTGATGACAGCATTCCTGTCAATAGAAGGTGCAACAGGGCTGAGGTCTGTGTGGGCAGTGCCTGCTTCATCAATGCAGATGGTTCCTCTTTCATCTAGGGAGACAGTGCCACTTCCATCCATGCTGAGAGTGGTTCCTTCATCCATGGGCGGCAACTCATCACCCATTTTCTCTAGGATCATCCGTAGGATTGATGGGCTGGACCAACTGAGTGCGCCTTTCTCTACTGATGAACTAGATGCTGTTGTTAAGGAAATGCCGAATGACAGAGCCCCCGGCCCGGATGGTTTTAATGGTTGCTTTGTTAAGAAGTGCTGGAAAATCATCAAGTCAGATTTCTATGACCTCTGTCACGCTTTCCATGCTGGTGGACTTGACATCACTTGCATTAGTGAGGGATATATCACCCTGATTCCAAAAATATCCTCTCCGGAAACGGCTAATGATTTCAGACCAATTACCTTCTTCGAACTGTTGTCTGAAAGTCATTACAAAGATCTTGGCGAACCGGCTGCAGAAAGTCATTCTAAAAATCATACACAGGAACCAATATGGATTTATCAAAGGTAGGACCATCCAGGATTGTCTCGCGTGGTCGTACGAATATATTCACCAATGCCACTCGTCTGGGAGAGAGATTATATTGCTTAAGCTTGACTTTGCCAAGGCCTTTGATACGATTGAACATGCCCCCATGTTGGAAATTATGAAACACATGGGTTTTGATGATAGGTGGTTAGGCTGGATGGAAACGATCTTTGGCTCGGGAGTTTAAATGGGTCCTCTTAAATGGCGTTCCTGGTCGGAAATTCAAATGCAAGTGTGGCGTGCGACAGGGTGACCCTCTCTCACCAATGATCTTTGTCCTTGCGGCTGATCTGCTCCAAGCTGCGATCAATGACGCTTACACTCAAGGTTTGCTGGAGCTTCCCATTCCTCGTGAAAATGCGGGTGACTTCCCGGTGGTGCAATATGCTGACGACACAATCCTGGTTATGCAAGCTTGTCCTACACAGGCCGCCCGCATGAAACTTATCTTGGAGGATTATGCGGCCTCGGTGGGACTCAAGATCAACTTCCATAAATCGACCCTCATACCCATTAATGTCGACCACCAGCATGCTAGTGGGTTGGCAGGGGTGTTTGGCTGCTCTGTTGGCACCCTGCCGTTCACTTACCTTGGTCTCCCCATGGGGACGACTAGGCCGAGTGTTCTCGATCTCATGCCATTGGTACACTCGGTTGAGAGGAAAACATCCACTGCCCTATCGCTGATGTCGTCGGGGCCAAAGTCGACGCTAGTCAATTCGGTGATCACCTCCATGCTGATCTATGCAATGTGCACGATCAAGCTGCACCCTAAAGTGGTTGAGCACCTTGACAAACTGCGCTGCTACTGCCTCTGGGCAAAAAAATCTGATGATGGGATCAAATCCAACTCCCTTGCTGCCTGGGAGCTTGTCCATCAATCAAACGGTGTGGTGGCCTTGGTGTTATTGATATCAAAATGCAAAATGCCGGCGCTTCTCCTAAAGTACTTGTTCAAGTTCTACAATCGTGAGGATGTGCCACAGGTTCGATTAGTCCGGGAGGCGTACTACCCGAACAAGGTGCCGACGCCATCGAGCGATGGGTTCCTTACGGTGGAAAGACGTAATGCAGCTCGGTGGAACCTTCGATGGGTCGCCAAGGTCATCCCCGGGATGGTTGCAGCTCTCTGTTTTGGAAAGATGTCCGGTTTAGTGACACCGGCTCAAGATCGATGGACACGCATCCGCGAGCCTTCTCTTATGCTCTGAACGAGGATGACTCCGTTG
Organism: Aegilops bicornis; assembly: GCA_021605145.1. NCBI lineage: Eukaryota > Viridiplantae > Streptophyta > Magnoliopsida > Poales > Poaceae > Aegilops > Aegilops bicornis. The sequence continues at coordinate 348,691,389 of CM038670.1, forward strand.
CCAAGGTTCTCAGGACCACTGATCCAGCCATGATCTTCAATCTGCCTCTTTCGGTCCAGGCTAGGGAGCAGATCAGAGAGATACAACAAGGGTCCTCGCGTGTCAGTCTGGAAAACGACTCGCCCGACGTTTGGGTCTGTGACCTAGGATGTTATTCATCAAAGAAGTACTACAACCACTGTTTCAGGCAGGTGAAAGCTGATGAGGCCTTTGGATGGCTATGGAAATCCAAATGCCCGGTCAAGTTTAAGATGTTTGGGTGGCTGCTTATGGTCGATCGTTTGAACACCAGGAACATGCTGAAGCGGCGGCACTTTGCTGTAGTTGGGGGCAACTACACTTGCATGCTCTGGCAAAACCCGCCCGAGGAAACCATGGAACATCTCTTCTTCGCGTGCCCTTTTGCCAAACAATGCTGGAGTAAGGTTGGTCTAACCTGGCCAGGAGGAACCAATAGGCTAGCCATCTTGCATGGTGGGAGAGAGAGCTAGCGTCAGACGCTCTTCATGGATATCTTCCTGCTTGCTGCTTGGAGCCTGTGAATGGAAAGAAACAACCAACATTTCAGGGGATCCACTTTTCGTTAAATGGCGTGGTTAGCTAGGTTCAAACAACTGTTGGGTTTGGTGATCCATAACTGTCTTGAGAAAGTTCATCCTTTTCTCTCTGATTTCATTGTACGTTTGGACCGCTAGTTTTTGTTTCTGCAACCCTTACGGCCGGGGACCTAAAACCCATTGTAACACACTTGTAATTGTTATGTTGTGAGTAATACAAAGTCAGTGGGAGCCTCTCCCACTGTCACTAATTCTTCAAAAAAAACTCATCACCCATTTGCACCGAGGTCTCAGAGTCCATGTGCAGCAGACTTTCCTGATGGTCCGTCGCAGTCGCCATATTTGCTTTCTGCCTTGTGACTCTATCAAGGGCAGGTTCATCAGGTTCCAGGATCCTCTTTTTTTTTTCCTGGAGCTGGGGCCATCACCCTTCCTGGAGGCATTGCAACAGATGTTTCTGAGCTCTTCTTCTTGCTGACTGTCTTCTTAACACCAGGCCTCTTCGTCCTAGATTCCTTCAGTGCCTCGTATAAACAGCACGGAAAAAAGCATTAGATCACAAGAGAAATATGTGAGCACAAGGAATAACATAGCATAAAAGAACCCCAGCCCTCCAAGCAAGACAGAGTTTGCACCTTAATAGTCTTTCTCACTACAACATCATCCACTTACTCTCCATCAATAACTTCATCCTCCTTAGGATTGTACTCTGGGTCATCATTGATAACTCCACTACCTTCTTGAACCTCATCACTTCTACCTTCTCGTACATCATTTGTTTTCCTAATCATCGATGCTATTGCACCAATGCCAAGGGTCTAGAAAAACCGATTGTTCCTCATGATATTTCTAGCCCTAACCTTCTCGTACTCAGTGAGAGGCTCTTCTTTGCATGATAAAGGAAACATAACTATTAGGTGAATGTTTGGAATGTTTGGAATGCATGAATGTTGGAATACATATCTTATGAAATTTTATTATCATTTAATCCTAGTTATTCAGGTAAGGAAGACTAACAGCACACATGCACAATTAAGCCAGCTTATTTAGATTGCAGCAATGCATTTCACTTAGCCTATTAAGACACAGATTTTATGAACCGACAAAGATAACAACAAGGAGCAAGTTGCATACCAACGGTTGGCCTCACGTTTGACCTTGTCATCCTTGCCATGGATGATCTTGAGGTGGTGCTTGCAAAATAGAATAAACAACAATCAGATACAACAGGGATAAAGTAAAATGATGCACTTGTATCAATAGAGGAAAGCATTTGGACCATCATGCACATACATGTAATACATGTGCAACAAACTTGATGGATCAACAATACAGTGATCTAGTGTTATTAATTAAGCAAACATGTAAGTGCACTAAACAAGCATGCATGTACACTGGAAAGATATGAAGCATCTCTTAATATCTTCTCTACATCAAGCAGGAGGTAGTAATGTACATCAAGAAATCTTCCTAGTGCCTCATATAAAGTACACAACAAGCAAGCAAAGTGCTAGTAGTACTGCGATGCAAACCCTAACCATATGTATGCTAGCAAGCAATTGAATTGAAGCAAACTATATATGTGAAGCAATGCATTAGCAGTAGTATGTGAAGCAAACTACATCAAGCTAAGTGAATAAAGGTTGTGGTACGGAGACAAGAACAGAACTCACATGTATTACAATTATATATAGTTGGATACAAATACAGGTGCACACGTAATTATACTTCAAAGAATGTGGATTAGCAAAACAACTATTTACAACAATTACTTTTATGTTTTAACTTGCAATTTTATCCATGTACCTGCAATCATCTATAAGCTAATGAATTACTCAATTGTTTTCCCTAATGGAGGCAAGCTTATGCATTCAGTGAGCAACCGATTGCCCAACAGCTTGATGAATAAAGAAGCAAGCAGTGTTAACAATAATAGTAGGCCTTGAAATCATGCTTATGCAGGCAATTTAGAAGAGTATATTAAAACACCAAAAATTATCTAGCACCAATATGGTATATATTAAAACTAGTCATACTGCCCTAACACACCAGGAATTCCAATACCACAGTAAGTACTAAGCATTCTCTTTTCACTTTGGAAAGAAGAACACAAGCTTCGTGCACATATCATAAAAAGAAGAACACTGCTACAAACCCCATGGGCACAACATAAAAGAAGTCTTCTACTTGAACAATCAGGATGGGCGTGCAACAAGAACCCTAACCCCATCATGTTCTAGCCATGAACCAGAGGGAGATCATCCCCACGAACCCCATGAAACCTAACCCTGACCCCATGAACCCTAGCCCTAACCCCATGAACCAGACGGAGATCCTAACCTTAGAAGATCCTAACCCTAGAAGATCCACCGAACCAGAGGGCAAATGGATCCAGTAGATGAAGGGAGATGGATCCATCGAATATCGAGGGGAGATGGAGAAGTACCTAGGGGCGGATGATGTTGATGATGCAGCGGTGGTCGTCGTAGATGTAGCCGCCGCCGTCGTCGATGTGGTCGATGTAGCCGCCGTGGTCGTGGATGTAGTCGATGTAGCCGCCGTCGTCGTCGATGTACTCGATGTAGTCGATGTAGTCGATGTAGCCGAGGGGAGGGGATTCCTCGTCGGGGAGGGCGGCGCGACGCGGCGTGGCGGCACGGAGCAAGGGAGGGAGGGAGTGGGGCGGCGGGGCGGCGCGGAGGAGGGGAGGGAGTGGGGCGGTGGGGCGGCTAAGAGCAGGGGAGGGAGTGGGGCGGCGGGGCGGCGCGGAGCAGGGGAGGGAGAAGCGGGGAGGGGAATGGAATGGGGAAATTTTGGGGAGTGGGAGGGGAGGATCCCGCGTGTTTAGTGGGAGAGGGGTGGTGGGTCCCGAATGGTAGTGGGAGAGAAGTGGTGGGAAATTTTCGTGGGTGCGAGGGAAAATTTGGTGCTAGGAGGGAAATTTTCACCAGTTTTTAGAGGTTTTGAGGCAGAAAAAATAGGGATTTTTTGTAAACTTTGTAGAAATCATGGTTAAAATCATACCGAGTAGCTCAAGAAAACATCCGTATTGCAAGTTTCGTATTTTTGCTAGTTGGTAGGCCACATTTGATGATGTGACGCGGAGGTCTCCCATTTTTTTGAATTTTTTTGAATTTTTTACGGTGTTTCCAAAAACCGGCCGATTTCGTTGCGGTGGCCGTCCATGGCTAGGGTTTGATCCATGCCAATCTGTTGTCGATTCTGTGATGAAATGCCTACCTGTGAAGCTAAAAAGCATTTTTGGCAAAAATAACGGGCAAGCTATGGAGGACCCACAGTTCAAATTCTAGCCGGTTCCAAATTTGAATCGGTCAAGGTGGTCTGAATTGCGGGAGTAGCTACGAGGGTCGGAAATGCATGCTTTTGGCGACCGTCCGTAAAATAGGGTCTACTTTGAGATAGACATGGAATGGCGCCGTCGGTGACCCTCCTTGTAGCCGCTTCACGAAAAACGCATGTCTTTAGCATTCAAAAAATGAAAAACGGTTTTTTAGTTAAACAAGTTGGAACCTCGCTTTGGCAACATTGATTGCCAACACAAGACGGAGGCATGCACCAAATTTGGGCATATTAACAGAAACTATTCATCGAAAGCGGCCAGATCATTGCTAGTTTGGCTTGAAAGCCATGAATCTTCGTTCATGGTAGGTCGTTTTTTAGAACACTTTCTCAAGAAAACATCCGTATTGCAAGTTTAGTATTTTTGCTAGTTGGTAGGGCACATTTGATGATGTGACGCGGAGGTCTCCCATGTTTTGAATTTTTTTGAATTTTTACGGTGTTTCCAAAAATCGGCCGATTTCGTCGCCGCAGCCGTCCGTGGCTAGGGTTTGATCCATGCCAATCTGTTGTCGATTCTGTGATGAAATGCCTACCTTGTAGCCGCTTCATGAAAAAACGCATGTCTTTAGCATTCAAAAAATGAAAAAATGGTTTTTGATTTTTTTACGGTGTTTTCAAAAACCGTCGGATTTCGTCACGGCGGTCGTCCGTGGCTAGGGTTTGAGTCATGTTTTTAGCACTCAAAAATGAAACTTATATTGTTTCATACATGAGCATGCACAAAAACCCATAATTTGATCTTTCATCCATGAGCATGCATAAAAGTTTCAATTCCCATCAATTACCAAACTAAATATTCATTGTTAAGAAATTGACATGTTTAGATGACAACGTCATACAAAGATCCATGAGCATGCACAAAATTAAACCTGACATACTTAACATTGACAAGCTTAAACCCAACATGCTTAACATTGCCACTTTTTCATTTTCTTAACATCTTCACTACTCCTTCTTCTCCTTCATCAACCTGATGCGCTCAGAGTGGCGAATCCCAACGCGGATGTACTCCTCTACCACAATTGGCATGGTCCTGTCGCCCAGCTGTGGAATCGCCGGTGCCACTACCATCGCGAGGTCATCGTTAGGCACCACCATCGCGAGGTCAGCGTCAGGCACCACCATAGTAGGGTCGTCGTCAGCCACCACCATAGCAAGGTCGTCGTCAGCCACCACCATAGCAAGGTCGTCATCCCCGCTCTGCTCGTCTTCTTGCCCACTCTGCTCCTCGTCATCCCCGCTCTGCTCCTCGTCATCCCCGCCATCGCTCCCCTTTGCTCGCCAAATGCAACAAAGTGTGAACATGGTGTTGTCGTCGTCTTTGGTAGAGGAAGCCAAAAGGACATGAAGAAGAGAGGAGAGAGCTTATCGCATCGTCGTCGTCTTTGGTAGTACATGCGGCACATGGTGTTGTCGAACATCTTCACGGTGAACATGGCGTCGCCGTCAGCGGAAGACAAGGAAGTACCCGAGCTGTAGCTCATGGGCGCGGGCGAAATGCTCCCAGCCGGGCCCTAGGTACATGTGGCCTTCACCATCGAACACCACCGACACGTCCCACAGCCTGTGAAGCCCGCTTCCGGCCTCTCGCAGCTTCACTTTGTGGGGCTCAAGGCCGGCGAGCATCTTCGCAAACGTGTCAGGCAGCCTCTGAGCGAGGGTCAAGCAGTGGTTATTTGTGGCAATCAAGCACTAGACAACAGAGTGATGATAAAGAAATGAGTGATGATAAACATACCGCCTCTTGCAAGATTTCTCAATTCACGATCTCGAAGAACTCGAAACCTTCCAAGCCAGCCATCTCACTTCTCCGAAAAGCAGCATTGTAAATTAAACAACAGGATTTGGACAGAAATAGGAAACAAGCACTTCAAAATAGTAGAATAATTACTACATGTGGCAAAAACATCAACAAAGAATAAAGAACAACACTAAAATCTACTATAAAAGGACCATAACACAACTAGAAGCATATCTACTATAAATGGACATTGTTGCATATCTATAAATGAACATATCTGAACACTGACATAAATGACAGAAAATATCCCTATCTAAACCCAACCAAAAATGTGCCAGCAGACAACCTAAACCATGATGGTATATCAAAATGTAACCCCACTGATCAACATAACCTAGTGCATCAAATCTAGCCCCACTCATCAAATCTAGCCCCACTCATCAAATCCGTCACTGAGCATCATCAAATCTGTCACTGAGCATTCATGATACTTTAATTAAACACAACCCTAATCTGCAGAGGGGGGGACGGCGACTGCAAAGGGTGTCGTGGATCTCGTGGTTCTTTAGGAAGAGGAACCCTAATCAGTTCCACAGAACCCTAATCTAATCAATAGGAAGAGGAACAGGAAGGAGTCGGTGATTCATACCTTAGGAGGCCGTCGCCGCCGCCGTTGATGGAGGAGTGGGTCGCCGTCGATGGAGGTTGTAAATGCCGTCGATGGAGGAGAAGGGATGCCAGACGGAGAGGAGGAGTGGGTCGAGTGGATAATGGAGAGGAGGAGTGGGTCAAGTGGAGGAGTGGGTCCACTTGTCAGCGAGTTCTGTATTTGATATATTAAAAAGTGTGGCATAGAGTACAAAACCAACAACCTCTTCCTAGCCCAGTGGTCGAAACACAGTGAAATAAGCGCACGGTCGTGGGCTCGAGTCCCCGCTGGCGCACAATTTTTTTGCTCACAATGAAAATGGGTTCAGTTGAAGCAAAATTCAGTTAAAATATCATCTTCAGTTCTGACCAAAATTCAGTTAAGGCAGTATGATCACAACAACTACTAAATGATCACAACAACATTCTGTATGATCAAAACACCATAACATCTCAATTCTGTATTTTTCTGCAATCTTTTGCATTACAAGACAACATTCATAACAGCTACTAAATGATCACAAAAACTTCTAGACAACATTCTGTATGATCTGACCAAAACTTGATCACCAAAACTTGAAGGATTTTGCATCACATCACAACCATAACAATCATAACAAGTGTTCTGCACCAGCATCATAACAATCACATAACAAAAGCAAACTTGTTCATCATTACAAAAGCAAACTTGTTCAACATAACAAAAGCAAACTTGTTCAACCACATAACTACAAACTGAGACACAGTAGTAGGGGTCATCCCAATACCACAAACAACTCAATATCCCCAGTAGTAGGGGTCATCCCAATGATCCTCTACCTCTTGCCAGAGCTCCAAACCTTCTTTGATGGTTTCTCTTTTCTTCCATGACTCGTAGGTGACGTACGCATCTTTCGTGGCGTACTCGATGAGCTTGTTTGGCAGTGGGCTGTCCCCCCATAGTAGGTGGTCCGATTTCTTGTCGATCTTCTGCTTCATTTCCTTGTAGGATGGGTGGATGATGCTGGCTGCAAACTCAGCCAAAGATCGCCACTTCTTTCCATTGTTTGGAACTCTCCATTTGCGCAAGAAGTCGATGTACTTGTCGGGATTGATCTCCAAACCAGACAACTTCAACTTCTCCTTGTCACCTCCAATGCGAAGCCAACAAAGGTGTATGACTTCTTCTCCTGCAGAGCGGGCGTAGTTCCTTGGGCCTGCATCAAATTAATCTGGTGCATCAAATTCATCTACTTCAAAAACTTGAAACTACTAATTAGGCGTAAACTTGAACTTCGTAACTAGTATTGCATCTACTTGAACTTCGTAACTATTGCGTCTACTTCGTAAACTTCAAACTTGAAACTACTAATTAGACGTAAACTTCGTAACTTGAAACTTCGTAACTTCGTAACTAGTATTGCATCTACTTCGTAACTTCATAACTATTGCATCTACTTAAACTTGAAACTACTAATTAGACAGAAACTTCGTAACTTCGTAACTAGTATTGCATCTACTTCAGAACTTCATAACTATTGCATCTACTTCAGAAACTTCAGAAACTACTAATTAGACAGAAACTTCAGAACTTCAGAAACTTCAGAACTGGATGTTTTTACCATTTGGTTGCCGCCTTGATGTGGTATACCAGGACGAGATCCTCCACGCATAACTGCTGAACTGCAGCCATTTGCGGAGGTTCGTCTTCCCTGGTATACTCGACATCAACGCCGATCGACCGAGAAAGCATGCCGCCGAGCCTCCTCCTCATCTGGCGGATCCTCTTGTCGGCTTCGTCTGGATTGCTGGTGCATACGACATCCAGCGACTCCTTCAGGTGGATATCAACCTTGAGTAGCATGGTGTAGTCCAGCTTCTGCCCGGGGACCGGAACGTCATCGTCGACCACTAGCGGCTCCTTGCCAGACGCCTCACCACGGTGATGCTTGGCAGACGGATGGGAGTTGCTCCACGATGCATCCTCCATGCTCTTGGCAGACGTAGGGCAGTTTCTCAATGATTCCTCCGCCATCGCTTCTCCGGCCGATGGTGGAGGCAGAGGGAGGTAGAGGGAGGAAGATGGAGCGGAAATGGAATGAGGAGGGAGGCAGAGGGAGGAAGATGGAGCGGCAATGGAATAGGAGGGGAGTTACTTGGACGTGGGAAGAAAACCCCCTCTGCGTCGTGGGGAGTTGCCAGTGGAGGGGAGACGTGGGGAGTTGCCTCGAAAACTCAAACATCCAGGAGGGGAGACGTGGGCCCTCAAAAACTCTGGAGGGGAGACGTGGGCCCTTTGGTTTCTCCTGTTTCTGAAACAAAACAAAAAAATAACAGCCATATTTTGCTCTAAAATTAATGAACATTGCAACCATATTAAGAGGTCAATCTTCAAGCATTAAAACAGCACCAAAGTATGGCACCAAAACAGCACCAAAACAACATCAGCGAAAACAGCAAAAAATGCCACCAAAATGGCACCAAAGTATCAGCCAAAATGGCACCAGAGTTTTAATGCATTGTATCTTCACCATCAGCCAAAATGGCACCAAAATGGCACCAGATTTTGCATTGTATCTTCACCATCTGCCTCTTCATCACCGAAGTCTCATGCATTTTGCTACCTGGAGAGAATTGTAGTAGAAAAACTACATCATCAAAAACTACAGAGAAGGTTGATCACCAATCAAAACAAGGAATGTGCAGTAATAGTATAACCTTCATGTCCATTCGCTACTCATCGTCGTCGATACGAAAACAAGGAACTCTATGCCCACTCCTGTTTTCCTCATCATCACTACAATATTGCAGCATAGTATGATCAGTCCGGTCTTCCTCATCCTCGCTCTCATGTCCATCCGCTACCACCTTTCTTCTTTTCTTGATGCCTTCAACTGTTGCAGCACCAACGATCACACGTTCCCGGTCCCTTCGCACTCTGCTTTGCACCCGAACTTCCATAGAGTCATCATCAGCTTGCAACGGAACTTCCGTAGAGTCATCATCTTGGTATGTTAGTCCACCATCACCAGGGCCCTTTTCCACTTCAGTTTCAGTCACACTCCACAAGTGTACATCTTTGAAAGTTTTGCACAACTCGCCATTTTCCATGCAAAAGAGTGTCCGCAGATAAAACACCATTGTTGCTTGTGTTGTTAGAATAAAGGGATCACTCTTATACCGGCACCTTGCGGTGTTGATGCTTTTGAAGTGGCCATCATACTTGACAAAAGAGTCTCTCTTCTTCTTGCTACCAAGCTCAAACCCACCACAAATGAAATAATACTACCGAGCGATGGATGCCTCCACTAGAGTTGTCTTGAACTCCCCACGATGCTTCTCAACTGACCATAGAAGTCAATGATCTCACCATCATGTGACCCCTCAGTGACGATTCCACTATTCTGTGTCTTCCTTTTTTCCTCGCGGTCAACGGTGTAGTATCGGACACCATCAACAATGCATGCTGAATACACTCTCACTCGCTTATCCGGTAAACATGCCAAAGCAAATAGATCAGCACTGACCTTCTTCTCCTCATGCAACTTTCCAATCTGCACAAATAAACCATTTAGCAAACAATGGTATTTAACAATTGGTGAATAACACAGAAAACATAAAACATGTGGCTAAATATCTCACATGATTCTTAAACCACTTAGCAAACCCCTTGGCAACCCTTTTATCAACATGGATATTGCTTTCTTCCTGATTTAACTCTTCCTTGCATTTCCTGCAATGCCAACAAAACATGTGAATTAAAACATTAGGTTGGTGCCAACCCAAGCAAAATATATATATATATATATATATATATATATATATAATGAGGGCACAAGATATAACGTACTCGATATATGGTAGAACCTCGGCGCAATTGCTGAGTACAAACCAAACCATCTTGTCATACTCATCACCAGCCTCCAAGTATTGTGAGGCTCCAAGAAAGTTCACACCATGGTTGAAAACAGAGACATCACCACTTTGCGAATCAGGCCGCTCTCTATTTCTGCCCGGCCAGTTCCATCTTGTTTCCACATCGCCAAAGTATCTAGAGCAAAAAGTCAAGCACTCGTCAACGACATATGCTTCAAAGAATAGAACCTTCAGGTCTTGCCGTGTTTCGCACATAACTCTTACAAGTAAGCAGCCTTCTTTCGATTGGGTACATCCAACCGTATTGCACAGGCCTCTAAGCATTGCCTCTTTTGGTAAGTGCACCGCCAAATGGACCATCACGGTGAAGAAAGCTGGAGGGAAAATCTTCTCGAGCTTGCAAAGAATAATTGGGATTTCTTTTTCAAGTCTTTCCAGTGATGCTTAACTTGAGTGTTTTGCATACAGTTCTCTAAAGAAATTTCCCACCAAAGAACCGCTTCATATACATCCTTGTGCATGATTCCTCGGAGGCCCGCGGTAAAATCCTTTGGAGGAGGATGTGACAATCATGGGTTTTCGATCTTGAAAGCTTGAATCCATCGAAGTAACACACTTTGATAGGTTAGCGCATAACCATCCGGAACTTTCACCGCTCTTAGGAATTCACAGAATGCAAGCTTTTGTTCTTTACTCATTGTATACCATGCTCGTGGCATTTCAAATGAACCTTCATCTTCATTGTCTTTGTAGATGCAAATCTTCTCTTATGCCCATGTCCTCCAAATCAAGCCTAGAACTAACCGTGTCCTTTGTCTTCCCTTCAATGTTCAGAAACGTCCCTAGCAGATTCTCGCATATGTTTTTCTCAATGTGCATTACATGGAGATTATGCCTTAATTTCAGATCAGCCCATTATGGCAGGTCCCACAAACAAGACCTTCGGTCCCAACATTGACCTTCCTCACGCTTTCTTTTCTTCGCCAGTTTTCCTGGTCATACATCTTTCACCTTTTCAAGTTGCTGCTCCAGCTCTTCTTTAGTGAATTCAGCTGGCTTGTCACGGGTTTCATTCTCACCATTAAAATCTTTGCTTCTTCGCCAGTGATGGTTTCGGGGAAGAAAGCGGCGGTGCCCAATATAGCAGATCTTGCTCCTTATTCTCTTTGAGCAAGGGTCTTTGTCACAATGAACAAAAGCCAGATAACCCGCTGTGATCCTCCCAGACAGAGTGTGCAGAGCCGGGAAATCATGGATGGGCCATATGATTGCAGCACGTAGATTGAACTTTTCTTCCGAACTCAAGGCATCGTATGTAGGTACACCAGTCCAGAGCTGGAGCAGTTCTTCTATGAGGGGCTCCATAAAGACATCAAAATCCTTTCCTGGAGACTCTGGACCCGGGATAAGCAATGACATCATGAAGTTGGACTGATCCATGCATGCCCATGGTGGCAGGTTGTACGGCACCACAAAAACTGGCCACATTCTATAAGACGTGCTCATGTTCCCAAACGGATTAAACCCATCTATGGCAATGCCAAGTTTTATGTTCCGTAGATCTGCAGAAAAATCTAAATGTATACGGTCAAACTCTTTCCATGCCTCTCCATCCGCTGGATGACTCAGCCCATTGTCCACAGGTTGCCACTTCAGCTTGTGCCACTGTACCTCACATGATGATTCCTTCGAGATGAACATCCGCTTCAGCCTTGGTATCAAGGGAAAGTGCCTCAGTACCTTCTCCGGTATTGACTTCTTCCCATCAGCATCTTTCCACCTAGATGCATTGCATTTTGGACTGTTGTCATGCTTTGCTAATTCCTTCCGAAACAAGACACAATTATTTGGGCACACATGTATTGACACATAACCTTACCCCAGCCTGCGGATTATGCTCAATGCTTCATCATATGATCTGGGAACACAACTATCAGGGAATTGCAAGCTCAAAAGACGGAGTATTGCGTTGAATGCGGCATTGCTAATCAGGTAGAAAGACTTGATGTGGAGTAACTTCACGGTGAAGGTAAATCTTGAAAATTTACCCCCTTCATGAGCTGCGCGCTTTGCCTCCTCTAACACCTCAGCAAACAAAGACTTCTGTCCATCAGCACGATCTTCAGCATCATACAAATCCTTCAATAGGTCAGGAATCATATCATCTTCATGCCCATCCTCTTCCTCCAAAACAGCATTATCTCGCAAAACCTTTTCCATGAAATCAATGCCAGCATCACCACCACCCATCATATGAGGGGCCTCTGTATCAGCTTCAAAACATTGAGGTTGACTGTCCAAAGGTTCTCCATGATATATCCATCTATCGTATGTGCTGGACATCCCATTAAGAAGCAGATGATCTTCCACTCTTCCTTGAGCCATTCTTGGACGGTTGAGGCATTCGCAGCATGGGAAAAGAATTTGCGCATCGTTGGCAAAATTTGCCCGAACAAATGCCATGAAATCATCAACTCCTTTCATATGTTCTTTCGAAAACTTTCTAACTCCTTTTCTAATCCAGCTTACGTCCATCCGCTAAAGACAACAAATTGTTGCAACTTAGCAAATCAATCTAAGTGCATCAACATTAATTAATGAAAATGGATGGAAGTAATGGAAGCTAAAATTCTAGAAAATTTTATATGCTAATTGCCTAACCACAACATTGAAACAAACCAAACTATAAATCAAACCAACACTGAAATTGGCATGAATTTATGTTGCAGAGAAGGCTAATTCAAATTAAACCAAACTAGCTAGCTAGCTCCTAACAAATACTATGTTGTTTCTATCAATTACAATTACAATTATCCTAACAATCTGTAGACAAACAATTGAAGACCAAGGCCTTGTTTCTGGCCTTGATAAATGAGAGGGGTTAATAGATATTGGCAGGGAATAAATCCCGTCTAGCTGAAATTCCCCCCAAATCTTAACCAACCAAGGCCTGAACAATTCTTAACAAACAAGCTGAAGAACTCCCAACAGTACATCAAGAAAATTCATCTATGCAATATCTACCAAACAAGCAAGCTATCTCCTAATTCCTAACAGTGCATCAACAAAATTCATCTACGTTGAAGAACATCTGACAAAATTCATCAACAAAATTCATCCGTGTAACGCCACGAGGTGCGAGATAGTGAGAGAGGAGAGGGGAAGAAGAGAGGGTGCATACCGAGGCTGTGCTTGCGTGGCGGCGAGTCCCCATGCTCGTGAGCCTCTCCTTGCATGGTCGCTGCCTCGCGCCGCCCCCACCACCGCAGGTGGCCCACGCCTCGCTGGTCGCTTCTGCAGCCAGCCCGCCACCACACCCGCCGGTTGCTTCACAGCAGCACGCCGGGACAAGGCGAGGCGAGGCCATGGGCGAGGTCACTGGCGAGGCCGTGGGCGAGGTCACTGCGCGGTTGCCTCGCCCTCCCACCACCTCCGGCCGCCTGCCCCCTCGCTGGTCGCTTTAGCCGCCCCGCCTCGCCCGTCCATTGGCCACGCCCGCCTGCAGCCCGCAGCCCGCCGCCAGCTGGAAGACCTAGAAATTTTTGGCTAAGTGTTGGCTCTGCCCGCAGCTCGCCGCCACCTGGTCCCACTTGTCAATGACTTAGATTTGGTGCTATAATATTTTATATATATATATATATATATATATATATATATAGAGCCATTCCGCTAGATGGGCAGCAATCCCTCTCTAGCCCAGCGGTACCGAACGAGCGAAGCAAGCGCGAGGTCGTGGGTTCGAGTCCCCGCTAGCGCACATTTTTTGGGAGAATTAAGCACTCGGCCCCTCCTGTCAAATGGGTCCTGCATGTCAGTGTGTGCCCCGTCTGTTGTTGAATATTAATATTTAACCAAAAATGACACCTAGACAGTGACACATAAGCGAGGTTGCTGAGGTGGCTGCCTAATCATCCTAATTCATTCAAAATCAAGTGTAGTGACCATGTTATATTGGTCGTTATCAAGCTAGGCGTGAGGCAGTGGACAGTGCTTCCCGCTTTATGACCATTTCCTGTAATGACATTATGACCTTTCTGACCAGAATGGTCGTTATAGGTTAGGGTCTGGAGCCCCCCCAACAGCTTTTGACCTATTGGTCTAAAATGGTCATAAATTTATGACCAATTCTTCCAGGGTCACTGACAAAAGGTCACTGGTTGACATATTTCTTGTAGTGGAGGAGTGGAATCAAATTTGAATCTTTCTGTGAAGCCATCTTGTTGAAGATCATCTTCAGAGCTCATCAATGTCAGACTCTTCCACGACCGCCGACAGGTTTCATGAGTGACAAATGCATTCTTGGTGGCAAGGTTGCGAATGCATTAACATCCACCAAGAGGCTTTGCATCTGACACTTCAACCAGTCATGATGCTTATCATGTTTCTGATGCAGAGCAACGAGAAGCTCTCGGTCATTGAGAACACGAGTTCGCTTTCGAGGCCTTTGAAATGGTACTCTTAGTGGCTTCAGTATGGGCACGTCGAGGTGCATGTGTATTTCCAGCCAAAGGATAAACACGAGTTGCAGCAAGAACTCCTTCAATGGGTTGAGTGAAACTTTGACAATCGACATTGTGAAGATAAATTGGCTCCTTGGCAGGATCTGGGTATATGGCTTCAATAGACATATCAACCGCTGGTAAGAAGATGATGTGGTTGCGCGCAGAGGGCTGATAATTGACAGCGGAGTGAAGCTTGATGAGGCGCATTACCCATGGAGCATAAAATTTCAGACCAAATAAATCAGAGCCAGATGCAGCCAATTGCCTAATGAAGAAGTCTTGAGCATTGAAGCTGATGCCATTAAAGATATAGAAAACCAATGTCTTCATTGCTCCTTCAAGCTTCGCTGCAGGCGAATGTCCTTTGACAGGCCATAGAGTTCGCCTGATAATATGATAAATAGTGCGGGGCAAATACTCTAGGTCTTCAACAAAGAATTCCCTTGGATATTCAGCATCGCGTGGTAGTGGTTTCATCATGCTCAGCATTTGGCTCATGTTTGGCTCAGGTTTCTGGAAGATGCTCTCCAAAGCATTGCGGTGAAGCTGACAACCAGGTTCATAGAGTTCACCCAGAGTGGGAAAGGCAGTGAGCTCAATAATATCAAGAGCTTTGGCTTCGTGGTGTACATTGCCTATCATCCACTCAAGGATCCATGTCTTTGGATCCATGTTGTAGCCGCGAATGTGGAGGGTGGCATAGAATTGTAGCAGAAGCTCTTCGTTCCAGTGCTCTTTATCATTCACAACTTGGAGAAGGCCAACATCTCTGAAGCAGTCGAGTGCTTCTTCCAAGCAGGGCAGGCCAGCAGTAGCTTCGCAGTCTAGATGCATATGAGGAAAGATGCGCCCTTGATCATAAAGAACAGAAGAATAGTAACTGCGCTGCTGATAGCTCCAGAACCGATCAGATGAAATTCTTGGCTTCGAGTATGGGTTCTTGTCACTATCAAAGAAGGTGTTGTGTGCAATGAAGCCATTCACATTGAATGATCCTGGTGAAGTTGTTGTACCTGGAAACCTTGGTAGCCTGGGCTTTGGCTTCTGGACCTGAGGCATGTGCTCCACATGATAGTCAAATTGATGTCCGGGAGCAAGAGGAGGAACTAGAATAGGCCAACGAACCATGACAGGTTGGCCGTGATCAAATGCCAGCTCAATAGTGTGAGGCCTTGGGGTGGTACAGGAGCATCAGCATTGATATGGGCTGCAAGTGGTACACTGGCTTCAGGTGCAATATTGACTTCAGGTGCATTAGAAGCTTCAGGCACCATATCCATGTCTGACGCCACATTAGCTTCAGCCATGACAGCGTCATTGGCTTCAGTAGTGTTGTTTGTGGCCGCCTCAGTATTATCAACCTCCACTTGAGTAGCCAGAAGGTCGGTTACAGACTCGTTCTCCTCGAGAACAGCTTCTTGGTTGGTAGGGGGTGTGGCAACTCGCTCTTCTTCTTGTCGGGGTTCTTGTTGATCATCAGCTGATGCAGCCGGAATGTCTTCAGCACCACTGGCTTCAGACGCAGAGATGTTCACAGTTTGAGTGGCTTCAGGAAACACTTGGTGTGCCACTGAGTTGTGTTGCTCTTCTCCTTCTGGAACACTCGAAAGGGTGACTTGTGGCCTTGGTCCGTTGCGAAGCCTACGAAATGCGGGCGATGCTTTTAGAGAGGGAGTTGGCTGGACCACATAGTCGTCATCATCAAGCACCAGAGTGGTGACTTGAGGTGGGGGAGTACTTGGTGATTCTTCTTGACGGGGGGAGTCTTGAGGGTGATCAGCCCATGAATCATCCTGAGCAATTAGCGTCAAAGGACGACCAATGCTGATGAGTTTGATGTTCGTTAGAACAGGAGATGATACCATTTGCTGCTCAATCTCAGGAAGGACTTTATCATCATCTACATTGTCTTGAGGACCAATGTCTTCAGCTGCGGTGTTGTCAACAGCTGGATCTTCTTCAGCTTCAGGAGCCTCTGTGGTAGCAGGCTCGTGAACTATTAAACGACGCTCTTGGTGTGCAGATGAAGGATGAGCAACAGAGATGGGCTCGACAACAAGGGGCTCTGTGGGAGCAGCCCAATCTTTCTTTGAAGACTTCGTCTTTTGCTTCTTGGTCTGTGGAGCATCATCAGAGGCATTTT
Source organism: Aegilops bicornis (assembly GCA_021605145.1). NCBI lineage: Eukaryota > Viridiplantae > Streptophyta > Magnoliopsida > Poales > Poaceae > Aegilops > Aegilops bicornis. The sequence continues at coordinate 348,708,198 of CM038670.1, forward strand.
TGCTCTTGCGCTTTCTGGCTTTGGCTTCAGCTGCCCTTGTTTTCTTGAGTTCTGAAGCTACTGTGGGGACCTTAGGCTTCGAGCCTGTCATACTAGCACGGAAGACAATGCGAGGTGCTTCCTGCCTTGATGCTTCAGCATGGGCCACAGCAGGCTTCTTCTTGGCAGCCATCTTGGGGTCGATGCCAGGACGCCCAAGTGCCTTGCGCTTCTCAGCCTCATTATAATCTTGAACACATTTGGCAGCGGAGAGCTTCATACGTTCTCTTGATCCTTTTACTGCTTCACATTTCTGTTCAAACTGCTCTCTGAGGTCATGCAGCATCTGCTTGAAGTTTTGAACATCAGCCACGCTGAGCTTGGCCATGTGCCTCTTGAACCGAGCCTTCTTATAGTCAATTTTGTTCTTCAGTTCAACGATTTTCTGAGCCAGAGCTAGCTCATTTGCAATGGCTCCATGGAAGGAGACACTGATGCCAATTGGAAGCTGAAGATCATTGATGCTGAGCCTCGGATTTTCAAACAACTCATCAATGAAGTTATTCAAGATGTCCACATCAAAGAGAGGCAAATCGTTGAAGATTGCCGCCTCTTGCTTGCTCTTTATTAACTGCTCAAGAGCATCATCGCCAAGATCTTCGTCACTTGACAGATCAATGGCGTCATTCTCGTTTCTCAGAACGGCAGCAGGGGTCAGTGCTTGACTAGAACTTTGGATGGGCTTCTTCTTCTTCTCGGTCTTCATGGAGATGCGAGAGATATCTTCAGACTGCACACTGGATGCAGGAGGTGCAGTAGCCAGTGGCTTCGCACGCGAAGCTTTTGGTGCAGTGGAGGGCTTTAAGGCCTTTGGTTTCTTCTGCTTCTGTGGCTTTGGTCGAGCAGGCGCTTCATCAGAATCAGCGTCGTCTACAGATTGATCCACAGTGGCCCTCTGAGCGGCGATGTAGGAGAGGAAACCATCAAAGTTGTCGAAGGGGCTGATGACATTGGGATTGGCATCATGTGTGCCATCAGCCCTAGGAGAAAAAGGACCTGGATTGAAGTTGCATCCGAGACTCTTCTTGTTCTTAACTGCAAAATCCTTGGCAAACTTGTAGTTGCGCTTGAACAAACTATCTTCACGACACCATAACAGAGATGATGGGTCGGCATCAGCAGGTTGTGGTTCACGGACCATGCAAGGGTAGAAACCCTGAGCAATAGCTTCATATTTGGTTTTGGGTTGAAGATTTCTATAGAGAATATCCCCCAAGGACGCTTGATGGCATTCTTTTCAGCATATTCCTTGGTGACAAATCTGTACTTGAACCATTGCTCGTCCCAATATCTTGGAATCCATTGGATTCGAGTTTTGCGTTGGCCATAGCTCTCTTCAGGATCAGTTTTGTATAACTCATAGAGATCTTCAGGAAAATCCATTGAAGTACCCCCGCGGCGCTGCCTGCCCCCCTTTCTTGCTGACATTTCAGTGGCCATGTAGTTCAAACTGAATGGCTTCAAAGCTTGCAAAGGCTTCCGTCTGCTAGTCAGACAAGAACTGGCTTCGGGAGAATTGATGTGACGTTGTAAGAATTCTTCAAATGAATGCATACTATGAGAACCAAAGGTTTCTCCCACGGACATGTACCTGTGACAGCATTAGATATGCGAGGGAAGGGGAAGAGGTCATATGCATTCTCAGAAGATTTTGAAGATAAATCAGTTTGAAGACATTGACCTCATAGCGCGAAGACATTCACTTATATGTTGAGAGTTGGTTCCAGATTTGTATGAATCCAAGCATAGGTACAAGTGAGGAATCTAGCTACGTGTTAAGCATAAGAGAATATACTAGGCATGTTATGAGATGCAGAACAGGATAGATGCAAATTTGTAGGCACATAAACCACTTTTGTGGGGAAGGATGAATCTATCGGATCAAAAAGGCAGTAAAAGTGAGATTTAATTACCACGCGAAGAACTGCTAGACGGAGTAGAGAGGAGGCCGAGCAGTTCGATCTTCTGTGCCCTAAATTGGCGACGGAAGACACCTACGACGACGGCGGAGGAGACGAGGTCCGCGGCCGGCGTGAGGAAGGCGTGGGTGAGGTCGCGATAGCTAAGCGCTTCGTCGCGGCGTCGTCGAGAGCTAGCGGTGGCGCTAGGGTTTGTCGAGGTTGAGAGGTGGAAGAAGGATTTTGACTGCGAATAGATGTGTATTTATAAGGAAAGGGACGGCACATCGCAATTACGGAGGTGCCCCTGGCGGTTCACATCTGAAGGACACGTGGCAAACATGCAACACATTGGAAGTTGTTCCATGTTCCCACGCACGCCTGGACTGTCAGGTGGTCGTTCTAGCTTCTCCGAGTGTCAAGCAATAGGATAAAGCTTTTAAAATAGATTCAATTTTTTCTCTGTATCTTCTGCAGACAAGGGCGCAGAGAAGACATTCGACGGTTTCAATAGAATGCATATGAATTGGATAGATAGAATTTGAGGTAGAACCATAGAAAAGGTTAGGGTCCGATCACATTCACTTAGTCCAAAAGATTCAAACAATAAGACATAGCTATAAGTGAATGATGTAGAGGATGACACACACACACACACACACACACACACACACACACACACACACACACACATATATATATATATATATATATATATATATATATATATATATATATATATATATATATATAGCTGAGTAAGACCAAATCAACATTGTGAAGATAATCATGAATTCAAAGCAATGTTGAAAACAAATCAAATTCGAGGACTTTGCAATTGTAACTCCAAGAGAAACACTTCAAACAAAAGTTTGGTGGTCGTGTTACCCACCGTATAGGAAGTATTAGACCCAGACATGGCGCACAATTATCGTGGCGCTTTGAAGTCGAATTCTTCATTAATGTATTCACATTTAGAGTGTAGGTCTTCATTGATTGAATATATACTTTACTTCGTGTGTTGCACATCTAAGTCATCAATATGCATAACTGTTAGGATGTGTTCCTACTCATAGGACATTTGAGGATTCCAAGATATTTAGCTCACACCGCAACTTGCAAAACCTTTTCTCATCCAAGGGCTTTGTGAAGATATCTGCCAATTGCTCTTCAGTGTTGACGTGAATGATATCAATATCTTCCTTCATAACATGATCTCTGAGAAAGTGATGACGAATTTCAATGTGCTTTGTCTTCGAGTGTTGAACTGGGTTGTTGGCAATCTTGATGGCGCTTTCATTGTCGCAGTAGAGTGGCACATGCTTCAAGTGGACACCATAGTCCTTGAGAGTTTGCTTCATCCATAGAAGCTGAGCGCAAAGAAGATCCAAAGAAGAATGTATTGATTGATGAGTGGAGTGATACACAGTTCTGCTTCTTTGAAGACCAACAGACAAGTGATCGTCCCAGAAAGTGACATGTGCCTAATGTAGACTTGCGATCCACCTTGTCACCAGCATAATCAGCATCCGAGAATCCAACTAGATCAAACTCTGAGCCCTTTGGATATCATAATCCTAGTGTTGGGGTGTAAGCCAAATATCGAAGAATTCGCTTCACAGCTAAGTGATGCGATTCCTTTGGTGCCTCTTGGAATCGGGCACACATGCAAACACTAAGCATGATATCTGGCCTAGATGCACATAAATAAAGTAAAGAACAAATCATGGAGCAGTATACCTTTTGATCGAACTATTTACCATTGGAGTCGGGACTCAGATGACTTTTGGTTGGCATTGGCGTTGTGTATCCTTTGCAGTCTTGCATTCCAAACTTCTTCAGGCAGTCTTTGAGGTATTTCTCTTGAGATATGAAGATGTTGTTGCTTTGCTAACTAATTTGAAGACCTAGGAAGAACTTCAGCTGACCCATCATGGACATTTGATATTGCTCTTGCATAATGTGTCCAAATTCATCACTGTATCTCTTGTCAGTGCAGCCGAAGATAATGTCATCCACATAGATTTGGCACACAAATAGTTCTCCATCATATGTCTTCATGAAGAGTGTAGGATCTAAAGAACCAGGTTTGAATCCTTTGCTTTTTAGGAAGTCTTAGAGTGTGTCATACCAAGCACGAGGGGCTTGTTTGAGGCCATACAGTGCCTTGTTGAGTTTGTATACCATATCAGGATGTTTTGGATCTTCGAAGCCAGGTGGTTGTGCAACATACACTTCTTCTTCAATCTTGCCATTGAGATAGGCACTCTTCACATCCATTTGATACAGAAGGATGTTGTGATGGTTGACATAGTCTAGTAGTATGCGAATGGCTTCAAGCCTAGCCACCGGAGCAAATTTTTCATTGAAGTCAATTCCTTCAACTTGAGTGTATCCTTGAGCAACGAGACGAGCCTTGTTTCTGACAACTTGACAATGCTCATCTTGCTTTTTGCGATATATCCATTTGGTGCATATGATGTTGTGCTTGCGAGGGTCAGGACGCTTGACCAATTCCCACACATTGTTCAGCTTGAACCGTTGAAGCTCTTCTTGCATAGCTTGAATCCATTCAGGTTCCATGAAGGCTTCAACAACTTTCTTGGGTTCTGATATTGGGACAAATGCAAAGTGCCACAGAAATTTGCTAGCTATGTTGCTCTTGAACGAGTGAGTGGACCAGGTGCATTGATGCTATCAATTATCTGCTCAATCTGTACTTCATTTGCAACACGAAGATGAACTGGACGAAGATTTTGCTCTTGCTGATCATTGTCTTCATTTTGAGCATTGACTTCAGGCTGAGCATTGTCTTCAGGTTGATTAGGCGCAGAAATGATAAGTTCCTCTTCAGCCTGTACCTCAGAATGTATGATTTCTCCAGTTTCCATGAGCTTGATGGATTCACTAGATGGAACTTCATCTAACACATTTGGCAGGTACTCTCTTTGCGAGCCATTAGTCTCATCGAACCACACATCCACAGTTTCAACCACTTTATAGTGAAAGAGGTTGAAGACTCTGTAACCCTAAACCCTAGGAGTACGAATCCTTTCCTTAACCAAGCATAAAGCCTTCATGTGCTTTCGGTGCAAATTTTGAAGTTTGATGTGGATCCTTGATCCAGAACCTGGCACCAAATACTCTGAAGTAACTGACATTTGGATTCTTACCAGTTAGGAACTCATAGGAATTCTTCTTCAGAAGCTTGTGAAGATAAACACGGTTGATGACATGGCATGCAGTATCAATGGCTTTAGGCCAGAACTTTCTCGGAGTCTTGTATTCATCAAGCATCGTCTGGGCCATCTCGATGAGTGTCCGGTTCTTGCGCTCCATGATGCCATTTTGTTGAGGTGTGTATGGAGTAGAGAACTCAAGAGTGATGCCTAATGTATCAAGGTAAAGATCAAGGCCAGTGTTCTTGAACTCTGTGCCGTTGTCACTTCTGATGTGCTTGATCTTGACGCCATAGTTCGTCATGGCACGATTGGCAAAGCGTCTGAAGACATCCTGCACTTCATTCTTGTAGAGGATTATATGCACCCATGTATATCTTGAATAATCATCAACAATGACGAAACCATAGAGGCAAGGAGTGGTAGTGAGAGTATAGTAGTGAGTAGGTCCAAAGAGATCCATGTGAAGCAGCTCGAAGGGTTGAGATGTAGTCATGATTGTCTTCGAGGGATGCTTGGCCCTCATCATCTTTCTAGCTTCGCGGGCACCGCACAGTCCTTCTTGAACTTTATGCCCTCGACGCCTACGACGTGTTTCTTCTTCGTGAGAGTGTGCAAGTTCCTCATGCCATCATGCCCGAGCCTTCGATGCCAAAGCCAGCACTCTGAAGCTTTTGCTAGAAGACATACGGCCAACTGCGGTCCTGCTTAGAAATCTACCATGTACAAATCATCTTTCCGGTACCCTTCAAAGACTAGAGACTTGTCAGATTCCATTAGAACAAGGCAACGATATTTTCCAAATATCACAATCATGTTCAAATCACAAAGCATTGAGACAGACATTAAGTTGAAACCAAGGGATTCAACAAGCATCACTTTATCCATGTGTTGATCCTTTGAGATTTCAACTCTACCTAGACCCAATACCTTGCTTTTACCAGTGTCAGCAAATGTGATGTGGCTCTTATCAGATGGACGTAGTGTTGAATCCATCAGAAGACTTCGATCACCAGTCATGTGGTTAGTGCATCCACTGTCCATAATCCATTCTGAAGCATGTGGTGTCATACCCTACAGTATAGTTAGGGGGATAGGCTGCACCAAGAATACTGTGAAGCATAAACATTTGACGGGCAAGAGGATTATGAAAGCTCAGATCAAGGTTAGGACTGATAGGATGATTGGCAAGCGATTCAAGAACGAGATACATAGTAAGACCATTTGGACATTTTATCTTGCGCCCCACAAGATGTTTTAGGCATCTGAGATGGCTTTGGAGCCCTAGCAAATAGCCTTGCAGGAGGTGAATAATACTCATATGAATAGGCAAAAAAGTTCTTAGTTTTATAAACATAGCGGTTTGAATAAACACGCTCATATTCATGAGTCTGAGTATGATTTCCCTGCAAAATATTGGCGTTAGGGTGACTCAGGTGAGTCCTCTGTCTGTATGAAGCCTTTGGGCTCGGGTTTGTCTTCTTCTTTTGTGGTGTCATAATAACATTCACAGGAAGATTCTCAAGACACCTTTTGGGCACCCAGATCTTCTTCACAGGCGGTCCATTCCTGCAGTTAGTACTAATATACCTGGCAAACACTTCACCATTCTGATTCTTAAATAGTTTATAGTTTGCATCAAAGGATTCATCAATGACAATTGGGTTATCATAAGTGAAGCCAGATAAGGTGGATGGGTCCACGGAAGGTCCCTTTGCAGCAACCCATGTGGTTTTGGGGTACTGCTTAGGCTTCCAGTAAGAGCCATCAACATTCATTTTCCTCTCGAACCCAACACCCTCTTTCCTAGGGTTTCGATTCAGAATATTCTTTTTGAGGACATCACATAGTGTCTGATGCCCTTTGAGACTTTTGTACATCCCTGTCTCAAGCAATGTCTTCAACCTAGCATTTTCATCAGCAATAGTAGTGGTATCCTCAGCAGAGGGGTTAGTTACCACATCAGCAGTTGAAGATATTGCAATAGTAGTAGCTGTAGAACATTCAGCAACAGAGGTAGCATTATCACGCTCAAGGCATTTTAGATATGGTGGTTCAAATCCTTCCTGAGCAGGACTGATGTATTGAGTGAGAAGTGACTCGTTCTCTTTTTGAAGATCTTCATGAACTGCTCTCAATTTCTCGAGTTCTTGCTTCCTTTGAAGATAATCATAGGAAAGCTTTACATGAGTTGTTGAGAGAGATTCATGACGACTTTCAAGTTCCCCGTACTTAACATGAAGATTTTTGATGTCTTCAATTAAGGACTGAGACCGGTCATTTCCACGTCCAACCGTTCATCGCTTTTGTCTAGCAATTTTTGAATATGTTCCATAGCCTTTTGTTGTTCAGTTGAAATTTTAGCAAGTGTTTTGTAGCTAGGTTTGGGTTCACAATCAGAGTCATCTTCACTTGTTGTTTGAAAGTAAGCATCACGTGAGTTTACCTTGGCACCCCGTGCCATGAAGCAGTAGGTGGGAGCGGAGTCGTCCTTGTTATTAGCATCAGCGTTGGTGACGGAGCCATTGTCTTCAGTGTTGAAGATGGACTTGGCAACGTAGGTTGTAGCTAGAGCTAGACTTGCAACGCCAGAGTCGGACTCCTCCTCAGACTCCAACTCCACCTCCTCAGAAGCAAACTCCTCCTCTGAATCCATCTCCTTGCCAACAAAAGCACGAGCCTTGCCAGATGAGCTCTTCTTATGTGATGAAGACTTGGAGGAAGACTTGGAAGAAGACTTTGAGGATTTCTTCTTCTTCTTGTCATCAGAATCATATTCCTTGCTCTTCTTCTTGTTCTTGTTCTCATTGTCCCATTGTGGACACTCAGAGATGTAGTGACCAGGTTTCTTGCACTTGTGGCATGTTCTCTTCTTGTGGCCATGAGTGGAAGCTTCATCATTTCTCGAGCTGGATCTTGAAGACTTTCTGAAGCCTTTCTTCTTGGTGAATTTTTGGAACTTCTTCACAAGCATAGCAAGATCCTTTCCAATGTCTTCAGGATCCATAGAACTGTACTTAGATTCTTCTTGATGAGGAAACAACCTTTGCCATCAAAGGGCGAGTTCAACCATAGTTGGGACCATAGATATCTCTTTTCTCAGATAGCTGAAACTCATGTGTGTTGAGCCTCTCAATTATGTCAAACGGATCGAGTGTCTTGAAGTCAGGACGTTCTTGAATCATCAGGGCTAGGGTGTCAAACGAGCTGTCAAGTGATCTCAGGAGTGTCTTCACGATTTCATGCTTGGTGATCTTAGTGGCGCCGAGAGCATGGAGCTCATTTGTGATATCAGTGAGGAGATCAAACGTTTGCTGGACATTCTCATTGTCATTTCTCTTGAAGCGGTTGAAGAGGTTGCGAAGGACACTGATCCTTTGATCTCTCTGCGTTGAGATGCCTTTGTTGACCTTGGAGAGCCAGTCCCAGACTAGTTTCGATGTTTCCAGAGCACTCACATGGCCATACTGTCCTTTGGTCAGATGAACACAAATGATGTTCTTGCCAGTAGAATCCAGTTGTACGAACTTCTTGACATCAAGAGGGGTGACACCTTCACCAGTCTTGGGAACGCCACTCTTGACGACATACCATTGATTGACATCAATGGCTTCATGTTGCATGTGCATCTTATTCTTCCAGTAGGGGTAATCAGTGCCATCGAAGACAGGGCAACGCAGCGGAGACTTTGATTATCCCTGTAGTCGACATAGCTAAAACTCCAGGTGGTTAAACCGAATCACACGGAACAAGGGAGTACCTTGCTCTGATACCAATTCGAAGTGCTAGTTATCGACTAGAGAGGGGTGAATAGGCGATTTTTATGAAAGTCTTCAAAACAAGGGAGTTTCAAAGACAAACAATAGAAACGAACCTATTGACATGAAGTGGAAGGTAGACTACACTAGGCAAGCCATAGTCAAGTATACAATGAAGTGAAATCACGAAGACTAATGGCAGCTAGGCAGTATGGATCTGGATGGAAGATAGTATGAAGCCAAACAACAATAGTCATCACACAGTGAAGTTAAACAGATAATTCAAGCAGGCAATGACTTCACGAAGACAAACTATAAGTAAAGAGAGGGAGAAGATATAACCAGTTGCTTGATGAGGAAAGTGATTTGTTGGACTAGTTCCAGTTGCTGTGACAACTATACGTCTGGTTAGGGAGGCTGAGATTTAACTCAGAAGACCGTGTCTTCATCATATTCCCATTGAGCTAAGGACACTTGGATGCTCAGAACGCGATGCCTAACCGGCTGGAGGATTCACAGTCCTAAAGTGTAACAAGTCTTCAGGTCACGCAGACAGAAAGACTTCAGTGATGCCAAACACTCTTTGAGCTCTAGGTGTTTTGGGATTTGTCCTCGCAAGGATCTCTCTCTCAAATGCTTTGGAGTTGGGTTGCTCTCAAACGACAAAAGTCGTGCACTAACTCTAAGCAGCCACCAATTTATGGTGTACGGGGTGGGCTATTTATAGCCACTAGGCAACCCGACCTGATTTGTCTGAAATGACCCTGTGTCACTAAGGAACTGACACGTGTCCAACGGTCAAATTTCAGACACACGCGACAGCTTGACTTGGGCTACAAGTAAAGTTGACTTATCCGACTCTGGATAAGATTTGCTCTCATTGTCTTCGCTCGAAGACTTAGGATTTGGTTGAGCATCACTTCAGTCACTCTGACTTTGTTCACTTGGACCCCACTTAACAGTACGGTGGTTTCTGTGACCCAACAAAGAAGAAAAGGGAACTACGAAACAGCTATGTCTTCGCACTCCATATTCTTCACGTGAATGTCTTCTCGAGTCATAATCTTCGTTGTAAATATCTCCACATACCACCATTGACTTCAATGTCTTCACACATTTTTAGGGGTCATATCCGGTAGGTAAACCGAATCAATGAGGGACTACAACCTGTGTTATCCTGTGTCGGATTTCGGGTTCCGGCTGACCCTCTAGGTTCAAACTCTGGGATGCGCGCGGAGATCTCGCCCTCTACCTACCTGCACCTCGCCGCCTCGCTAGGATCTAAACTATGAAAGGAACAACACAAGAGACACAGGGTTTATACTGGTTCGGGCCACCATTGTGGTGTAACACCCTACTCCAGTGTGTGGTGTGGTGGATTGCCTCTTGGGCTGATGATGAACAATACAAGGGAGAACAGCCTCGCGAGGGTCCGTTCTAGGCTGGTGCGGTGAACTGCTAGGGGGAGTTCAGTCGCTCTCTCTCTCTCTCTCTCTTCTTGGATTATGCTCTCTCCCTTACCTTGTGGGTGGCTAGTCCTATTTATAGGCAGAGGCCCTGGGCCTCTTCCCAAATATTGAGCGGGAAGGGCGCCAACAATTGGCCATTTTGAAGGGGAACATCTAGTACACTTATGCTGACTAAAGTTGGTCCTCGCCTGTCAAAAGCTCAGTGGTGACGCGGCTTGGGCTCCACGATGACTTCCTTCCCGCCACAGACGGTCTTGGTCTTGTTGCAAGAAACGGATGCCTTTGCTTGATGCTCTCGCTGCGCCTGCCCCTTTGCACCAAAGAGGAAAGGAGGACACTGCTGGCCGGGCGCTCACCGGGCGCCCTTGGTCATCATGGATAGCGTCATGGGCACCTCGTGAGGTACCCCGCCTTGATCTCTCCGCCTCCTCGCGAGCCAGCCTGGCGAGGCCGTGCCTGAGGAAGCTTCCTGTCGTCCGCCTCGCGAGGCTTGGCCCCTCGTAGGGTCTTGAGCTTGTGTTGATGAAGATGGGCCGTGCTGGGCCACCCCTTGAGCCACGCCGCAGGCCGCAGTGCAAGTCTGGGTACCCCGTTCTGAACGCCGACAGCCGGCCCAAGGCGCGCCCGGACTTGGCTGAGCAGAGAAGCGAAGGGGCAAGTGCGAAGCGCCGGGGGCCCTAACAGCCTGCGGCCTTGGGCGCCGTGTGGCGGTTGATTGGACGTCGGCGGCTCCGCTCCCCCATGACGCCTCGACAACTGCACGAATTGACAAGTCCCTGCATGCAAAGCGGGTCATGATTACCTACGATCATGGAGGCCGGTGGTTGGCCTTCCCCCGCTATAAGTACGGGACGGCGCCTGCCCTTCTAGTCCATCCCCTCTTGCTTCTTCTTCTTCTTCATGGCTCCGCCAAAGAGGTTCTCGGCATGAGAAGGGAAAGGCTCACCAGGTGGAGCTCGACTCTCCCCGCCTAAGCGCGGTCGAGGCCGTCCTCGCAAACACCCTGTGGCTCCCATGGTGGCTCCTCGCGGCCGTGGAGGTGATCTCCCGCGCGGTGACGGGCGGTAGGCCGCTGCTGGGGGGCGCGCTACGGCCGCGCGACCCCCTAGGACACGCTTCCACTTGGAAGAGGTGCTGCTGGAGTTCGTTGTGTGGTCGGCGGAGCCGACCAGCACCCGGCTCCAGCTTCCTCGCTTCCTCCTAGGTGAGCTTTCGGCCGGTGCCCTGGGCGGCCTCTGGCTTCAGGCGGATGGTTGCTACAGCCGGGCCTCCCGGGCTTCGTTGGAGGTCTCTGCAGCCAGGAGCGTGGCCCTGACCCGCGGCTGGCAAAAGTTTGCCCGCGCGCGTGGTCTGAGCCGGCGGTGCACCCTGCACTTCAAGTTTGACGGTGATGCCACCCTCTACGTGAGGGTGTTCGGGGAAGACGGTCGCCGCGCTGGATGCTGCCCTGAGAACGACGACCGCGGACGCGGGCCCAGCCCCAGCGACGATGAAGACGACAACGCGCCTGGGGTCGGCGGCGCTCGGGGCTCATCGAGCTTTGACGACTCTTCTTCGGGCAGCGGCTCCTCCAGTGGTGGCCGTGACCAGCCTCCGCGCCGCCGCGCCCGCCTGGATGGAGGTACGGGGTCTGCCCGCCGTCTCGCCTAGGTGAAGCGTGAGAGGGAGTCCGCCTGAGCTCCGGAGGCATTTCAAGTCTCCCCTGCGAGTTGGTATCAGGCGAGCCACGCCTGTTTTGTTATTTTTCCTTTTCCTGTGCAAAAAGACAGTAGTGTAGGGCCCCGCGGGGGCGTGCTTGGACTATTGCTGTTAATTATCATAATGTTTCCGCTATTTCGGTATTATGCCTTTGTGCCACACGCCTGCGCGTAGAAATTACTTAGCTCGGGGGAGCCTGTCGTGGCCTTTGTTTCACGAGGCCGAGGCCTCATCGAACGGTTCATGTCCTGCGAAGGTTAGTCTGGAGAGGTAGCTCCCAGCCTCAGCTGCGGAGGCGACCGACCCTGGTCCTGCGTTCGTGTCGCGATGCCCGTGGGGCACGGACTGGAGGGGTGCTCCTGTAGTGGACCCGGGTAGGGAAGCCTCAAACGATAAGGGCAGAAAACACTCGCGAGGGTGCCCGCGTTGCTCCCTCGCGAGACTTGCGCGAGAGAAATCGAGGCAGGAGAGCGAAAAGGCAAAGAGTCACAAGCCAAAGACGGCAACAACTTCAATAAAACCTCGAATGGGAATGAACAAGCCAACTGCAGAAATCAAATGAGAAAAGCCGCGTCCGGCACCTAATCTAGTCTTCGACGTCTTCTCACCACCGCGGAGCTAAGTGCTGCCATCGGGCGTGGAGGGAGCCCTGTGGCTCAAGCCGGGCGCCGAGACCTGTATGCGTGTACAGCCCCAACTCATTATTACGTGAGAGTGTCACGGGTGGCGAGCTTCACAGGCATTGGCCTTCTTCACAGGCTCTGGGCCTTTCTCAGAAAGATAAACTTCATAGGCGTTTGCCTTCTTCACAGCCACCGGGCCTTTCTCAAAAAGATAAACTTCACAGACGTGTGCCTTCTTCACAGGCACCGGGCCTTTTCCAAAACGCGGCAGCTTCACAGGCGTTCGCCTTCTTCACAGGCTCCAGGCATTTTCCAAAACGCAACGCTTCACAGGCATTCGCCTTCTTCACAGGCTCTGGGCCTTTTCCAAAACGCAACGCTTCACAGGCATTCGCCTTCTTCACATGCTCTGGGCCTTTTTAGGGGTAAAACCTCCTTAGGTGCTGGATGTTGCACACATTCTGGACGGGCACCCCCTCCTGAGTGTCCAAGCGCGCGGAGCCGGGCCTGGAAACATGAACAACCTTGAACGGGCCCTCCCACATGGGAGAGAGCTTATGCAGTCCCTCCCTGGAGAGAACCCGCCTGAGCACGAGGTCTCCTACCTCGAGAGTCCTGTGGCGGATTTTGCGGCAGTGGTATCACCGCAGCGCTTGTTGGTATCTTGTCGCTCGTAGCGCGGCTTCCCGACGATGCTCCTCCCCCAGCACGAGGTCCGTCCCCCGCATGGTGTCCTGCTGCGCCTCGTCGAATGCCAGGACCCGTGCGGAACGACGTCTGACCTCGTGAGGGAGGACTGCTTCAACTCCATAGACCAGGAAGAACGGGGTCTTGCCAGTCGGCTTGGTCGCGGTTGTGCGGATGGACCACAATACGGACTGAAGCTCATCGTACCAGCCTCTGCCGCAGGCCTCCAGCTTCTTCTTGAATGTCCTGGTTTTGAGGCCCCTCAGGACCTCTGCATTGGCCCGCTCGGCCTGACCGTTGCTCCGCGGGTGGGCTACCGAGGCGTAGCATATCTGCGTCCCAAGGTTAGCACAATATGTTTTGAAGAGGTTACTGGTGAACTGCGAACCGTTGTCGGTGATGATGCGGTTCGGCACCCCGAACCGGCTCACGATGCCCTTGATGAACTTGACCGCAGAACCTGCAGGGATGGTGCAGACGGCTTCCACTTCAGCCCACTTGGTGAACTTGTCCACGGCGACGTAGAGGTAGCGATAGCCTCCTGGCGCCCGAGGAAACGGGCCCAGGATATCCAAAGACCTGCATCGCGAATGGCCACGAGAGGGGTATAGTTTGCAGACCTCCCGCCACCGATGGATCTGCTTGGCATGGAATTGGCAGGCCTCGCAAGCCTTCACCAGCTTGACAAAGATCGTTGAGCGATGGGCCAATAGAACCCGCTATGAACGCCTTTGCCAACGAGGGTCCGCGATGATGAATGATGCCCACAGTCTCCACCGTGTATATTCCGCTGCCAGTTCCTTCCTTGCTCCTCGGAGATGCAGTAGGGACACATCATTTGGTCGCTTCCAGAGAGCTCTCCATCCACGATGCAAGATCTTTGTGACTTGTCGCGCCACACGCTTTGCTTCCTCCTCCTTCTCGGCAAGGTCCCTTGCGCCAAGTAGCTCCGAGCTCGTGATCCAGCACCCTCCCGAGGCTCCAGCGTCAAGAGCAAGCGTGCTCGGAGGCCGGCCCATGCACTGGGCTCCCGAGGCTGGTGGTCGGGGAGCTCCTCCCGAGGCTGCACCACGCTGATGTGATGGCGTGGCCGAGGGCTTGAAGAGCCGCTCCTCGAAGACGCCAGGCTCCCGAGGTAGCCGTCGGGATGCTCGTGGCATGGCGTCGCCGGCCTCTGATTGGTGCCACGGGGCACATGCTGCAACTCCAGCCCCCAGAACTGCTTCTCCATCCTGCGGACCTCCGCGAGGTAAGCTTCCATGTGCTCGTCCCTCGGCTTGTATACCTTGTTGGAGAAGTTGACGAGGAGTTGTGAATCACCGTTGATGGTAAGGCGCTTCACTCCTAGGGCAGCTGCGGCCTTCAGGCCTGCTATTAGGCCTTCGTATTCTGCTATGTTGTTGGAGACCTTTTCTCCGTGCTGGAAACAGAGATGTATGTCATAGTAGAGCTTGTCTTGAGTAGGAGATATAAGCACCGCACCAGCCCCCGTGCCGTGCCTGGAGAACGCCCCGTCGAAGTACATGACCCAACCGTCTGGCGCCTCGCTTCCCGGGGAGAGGGATCGATCCTCGTCAGCCTTGAGGCCCGGCGCCTCCGTCCATTCTGCCACGAAATCTGCCAATGCGGCCCCCTTTCTTTGGCACAACAACTGGGTTGGCCAACCAATCCGGGTATCGGACCTTGCGAATGACCCCTGCAGCTTCTAACTTGCGGGTCTCTTGAACGATGAAACCTGCTTCTCAGTGGACTGCCGCCTTGCTTTCTGCTTCACGAGGCGTACATTGGGGCACACGTTGAGGTGGTGCTCGATTACGCCTCTAGGGATCCCCGCCAGCTGATCAGGCTCCCAGGCGAACACCTTCTTGTTCGCGCGCAGGAACATGACCAGGGCCTCCTCCTGCTTGGTTCGAGGTTGGCACCTATGGTGAAGGTGGCGTTGGTGGATCCGTCCTCGTCGACCAGTATCTTCTTGGTTTCTACCTTGTCCTGGGTGAACAGTTGCTTCTTCTTGGCCGGCACAGCCCCCTTGGGCTCAGGGGCGTCTGAGCCGGCGGGCTGGGCCACCGCCGCAGTCTTGAAGGCGAGCTTGAGTACTTGCAACGCATCCCCGGTGTCTCCTAACACGGTGAGGACGCCGTTGCTCCCGGGCATCTTCATGAGGTTGTATGTTGGGTGAGTCACGGCCATGAACTTGGCCAGAGCTAGGTACCCGAGGATGGCATTGTATGGGAGGCCGATGGGGGCGATGTCGAAGTAGATTAGCTCCGTGCGGAAGTTGTCGTAGGTGGCAAAGGTCACCAGAAGACGGATCTGCCCCAGGGAGCCGGCTGAACTGCCCCTGACGCCCAAGAAGGGCCCGCTAGGCCGAAGCCGCTCCGGCGGTATGTGGAGGAGGCTGAAGGCTTCAACCAATAGCACACTGAGGCCCGTGCCGCCGTCGATGAGAGTCCTGGTGACGGCCACCTGGCAAATGATGGGAGGGCACAGCATTGGGAGCGCGCCCGAGCAGTTTGAGTTGGAGGGGTGGTCCTCCGAGCTGAAGGCCAGATCGGCCTTGGACGCCGACCGACCTGGGGGAGCCCCCTGCCGCGCGGAGGCAGCGCCGACTTGGCGGATGAATGGCTTGACATGGCAGCCTGAAGGTGGCGCCTGCGAGCCGCCCAGGAGAGCCGCGACGACAGGGGGCGCCGGTGCAGCGTGCTGGGCGAGGAAGAGGTTGCGCAGCTCTTCCCAAGAGGCCAAGAAAGCTGCTGGTAGGTGGAGCAGCCACATGCGCGGGGCGTCGGTGAGGGCCATGGGAAGCCAGTTGGCCATGACCTTGTCGTCGCCTCCTGCTTCGAGGACGGCCTCCTCGTACGCCAGCAGGAAGGACAGCGGATCGGTCATGCCATTGTAGCGCGGCGGCGTCTCCGGCTTGAACTTGTCCGACCACCGCACCTGTCGCAAGGCTGGGGCCAAGGCTCGGAGCCCCCTGGCCCCCGCACTGGTGCTGGCGACCGGAGTGGGTGGCGCACTTCCCATCACAGGGCGAGTCGCGGTGTCGGCGGAGAGTTTGTTGGCGGAAGGGAAAGCTCCGGCGCACCCCTGCCTAGCGCGCCAAATGTCGGATTTCGGGTTCCGGCAGACCTTCTATGTTTGAACTCTAGGGTGCGTGCGGAGATCTCGCCCTCTACCTACCTGCACCTCGCCGCCTCGCTAGGATCTAAACTATGAAAGGAACAACACAATAGACACATGGTTTATACTGGTTCGGGCCACCGTTGTGGTGTAACACCCTGCTCCAGTGTGTGGTGTGGTGGATTGCCTCTTGGGCTGATGATGAACAATACAAGGGAGAACATCCTCGCGAGGGTCTGTTCTAGGCTGGTGCGGTGAACTGCTAGGGGGAGTTCAGTCGCTCTCTCTCTCTCTCTCTCTCTCTCTCTCTTCTTGGATTATGCTCTCTCCCTTACCTTGTGGGTGGCTAGTCCTATTTATAGGCAGAGGCCCTGGGCCTCTTCCCAAATATTGAGCGGGAAGGGTGCCAACAATTGGCCATTTTGAAGGGGAACATCTAGTACACTTATGCTGACTAAAGTTGGTCCTCGCCTGTCAAAAGCTCTGGTGGTGACGTCGTGCTGGTGTTGACGAAGCCCCCTGGCGCACCTGACGGCGCGTGGTGGCGGCGGGGCCCGCCGTGAGTCCCTATAGTGGCCTGAGGAAGAAGCTGATGACAGAAGGGCGGTGCTCCCGACGCCGTTGCATCCAGCAGCTCGGCAACACGTTCCGGCAGCGCGTCCCGGCCGCTCTCCATCAGTCGGCACCGCAGCAGCTCCCTTGCCACGGCGAGTGCTGCCCGCATGTTTGTTCTCGTTTCGCCACAGTGGCGCTGCCGCCATGGGCGTGGCTTGCTGCCCTTGCAGCGGCTCGTACCTGTCGTGGAGTGAGGGTGGACGCCGCTTGGCCGCGCCGCCCGCGCCCCGTAGCGTTGGACGGCACCCGCGCCGCCTAGAGCGCGGGGTTGAGGTCTTCGTGAGCAGGCGTCGTCACCCGGGCCGGCCAGGCTGCCCAGTGGTCGGAGTCAGCTCTTGGGTCGTCGGACATCTTGACCGTGGATCGTCGGCAGGTCAATTGTCGAGGAAGAAACTCCGGCGCACCCCTACCTGGCGCGCCAAATGTCGGATGTGGGGTTCTGGCAAACCCTTAATGTTCGAACACTAGGGTGCGCACGAAGTCTTTCCCTCCTACCGATCCACGCCCTAGCTCGCTAAGATCTCGCAAACGAACTCGCAACACAGAAAGACACAAGATTTATACTGGTTCGGGCCACCGTTGTGGTGTAATACCCTACTCCAGTGTGTGTGGTGGTGGATTGCCTCTTGGGCTGATGATGAACAGTACAAGTGGAAGAACATCCTCCTAAGGTTGAGGCGTTCTTGTGCTTGCCGAACTTGTGTGGGTGAGGACTCGATGCCTCTACTTGTTGGAAATATGCCCTAGAGGCAATAATAAAAGGATTATTATCATATTTCCTTGTTCGTGATAATTGTCTTTTATTCATGCTATAATTGTATTTCCGGAAATCGTAATACACGTATGAATACATAGACTACTATATGTCCCTAGTGAGTCTCTAGTTGACTAGCTCGTTGATCAACAGATAGTCATGGTTTCCTTGACTATGGACATTGGATGTCATTGATAACGGGATCACATCATTAGGAGAATGATGTGATGGTGTCACAGCCCCAGATCAGCCTTGCCTGACATTGCCTGCTCATCATGTCATCATGTTTAAATTCCTAAGAAACTTGAAATCGGGATGTTGAAACCCTAGCACCAAATGAATTCAACTAGGTTCAAACTTAAAACTTTTCAATGAACCCAAAATGCACTTCATAAATGTTCACCATCTTTGGTCCTGGCTAAACCCTCTGCCAAAAATGGTTTCATATTTTTGGAGGCTATTCGGATTTTTGAATTAATTCATAAGTATTTGAATTTGGACATTTAAATCTTATAAATATTTTTAAATGTCCAAATAATCCTCGAAAGTACTTGGGGGCTATTGGAAATAATTCAAATAGTGCCCACAATTTTTGTCAGGATTTTACAAAATGAGTTAGTATTTTTACTAATTCAAAACATATCAAAATAAATAGAAAACAGTAACAAAATTAGAGAGAGAGAGAAGGACCCACCTGGGCCTTACCTGTGCTGGCCTAGCCCACCTGTCCTGGCCCAGCCCACCTGGCTAGTCCACTTGGCGGCCCAGCCCACCAGGGGCATGCTTGTCTTCTTCCCCTTGCCAGCGCACGAAGCAGCTCGGTGGCGAGCGCCGACGTCGCGCCCGGCCACCTCCTGCTTGCTTCCGCCTCGACGCCGCCTCGAGACGCCACGCGCCCAGTGCCCTCTCGGCCTCTCCCGGGCTCCTCCTCCTCTGGCTCTCTCAAGACGCAACCACCGGTATTTGTCGTGCGCCGCCCGACGGCGCAATCATGCCACAGCTACCCCTTCGCCCCTCTGTTGTGCCCACGAGCTCCGCGTAGTCTTCCTCGTCATCTCCACCGAGCCAAGCCAGCCAGGACGCTCCGTAGTGTCGTCATCGCCACCATCTTCAACCTCGGGAGCCGGTCACCGCCGACGTCGATTCGCCGTCGCCAAGCCGTCCCCGAGCAAGCCGAGCCCCTCTTAGTGATCGCCGTGAGCTCCGCCATCGCTTTCCCCTCTTCCCCGCTTGCTTTGATCGCCAGAGCTGCCGCCCCTTTATGACCGAACGCGCGCCGCTGAGCTCAACGTCGGCGTAGCTCCGGTGACCATTTGGTCACCTGGCGTGCCTAACTTGATCCTCAAGATCGCAGAAGCGCTCCGCTAGCCCTTCACCTCGCTCATTTGCACACCGTAGCACTAACTCACACCAACCCCGAACTCCGGCAGCCGCCACGGGCTCCACCCCGGCGAACTCCGACCACCCCCGCACCTCCCGTTGGTCTCCCTATATGCGCACGGGCATGGGCTACCTCCTGGTGCTCTTCGCGCGTTCAACCGCAGCCCATAGCGCCACTCCGGCGAGCCACCGCCACCCTGGGTCGTCGCCGTAGTCTAACCGCCGGCAAGGCCGACGCGTGGCACATTTAATTAGTGCTAATGACCCTCTAATCAACCCCTTAAGCCACTGCCACGTGGGCCCATGCGCCTGTCTAGGTTAGATTAATTTTCCTGTTTAGTTTAGATTAACCCGGTGGGACCCACGCGTCAGCTTGACCGCGCTGACATGGCTGTTGACTGGCCCACATGTCATGTTGACTTTGGCGTGGGCGTGACCAGCACTCCACATCTTTGACACTAACCAGCTGACCAGCGACGGTGGACCCCACCGTCGGGTTTGACTGGACTCACTTTGTTGACTCCGAGGTCAGCATGACCTAATGCTGACGCACTAAGTATTTTCTGGAATTAAAATAAATCAGAGAAGGTTTATAAATTTCAGAAAATGCTCTAAACTTCTAAAAATCATAGAACTCAATCTGTAGCCCCAAATCAAACAAATTATATATGAAAAATTATCAAAAAAAATTCAAGGAATCCATTTGTATCATTTTCATGCATGTTTGAACAATGATTGTCCTCTGTTTTGGACAAAACAAATAAAGGGCATTTAAATAATCATATATGGAGTTGGAATTTGAATCATGTATTCAAACCAACTTCATTTAAATCATAGCTAGATGCATTAGCTCAAATCGCAGCATATTGCCATGTCATGATCATGCATCATAGTGTGGCATTACATTGATTATGTCCTTTCTCAGCTCCGGTGTTTGCCCCCTCCCGATAGACATGGTTCCGACGATGAGTTCGATGACACCGATGAAGAGCTATATATCTTCAGGAGTGCCAGGCAAGCAAAACCCCCTTGTTCGTTCCGATACAATCCCACTCTCTCGCTCCTGCTCTCTTTTACTGCATTAGGACAACAACGATTCATCTATTACTTGATGCGGTAGCTGAACCCCTTTATCCTCTACATGACCTGTCATTCCACAGTAAATTGATGAGACCCACTAGCATGAGTAGGAGTTGTTTGAGCCCTGTTGTGCCTACTCATTCATGCTTGTTCGTCATGCCTGCCATCGCTAAGAGTTGAGTCAGTGGTCCGATTCATCGGGGATGAATCGGAGGTGTGTGAACATGTCCTACTGTTGAGAGCTAAGTGTGTGAACACGATTTGGTAAAGGTAGCGGTGAGAGGCCATGTAGGAGTACATGGTGGGTTGTCTCATTGCAGCCGCCCTCGTGAACTGAGTTCTGTGTTTGTGATCCATGAAACAGTTACTACCACACATTGGGATCCTTAATTGACTCTCTCGGCTTCTTAACCACCCTTGTCCTTTGTCCGGATTTGCAAAGTAGTTTCGGTGTTTGTAGCATCTTTGGGGCCCTGCACGCAGCTGACCTTAGGGGTGGGCTGTGTTGCGGTAGGCACGTGGCACAGTGTACCGATTCGCCCGTTTGGTGTCTCGGGAACCCTGCACACATCGTTCGGGGCCGTTAATGGAAACCTCGGCCGGCCTCCATGCGGATGGAACCCGAATAGGCGATAAACCTGGACTAGGGACTTGAGTGTTTAGGTAGGCCGTGGCCGACACCCTCGCCAGGCTTCCGCTTGAAGGTCGCCGAGATACATGGCGTGTACATGGCGGTAAGTGGCGAGAGCGTGTGTGAAGAAGTACACCCCTGCAGGGTTATAAATGATCTATTCGAATAGACGTGTCCACGGTAAAGGACTTATGGGTTGCCCATAACAGTTCATAGACAAGTGAAAGTGGATACTCTAAAATGTGCAAGATAAGCGTGAGTGCTATGGATGGCGTTCTCGTAGGGAGACGGGAGCGGGTCCATAGTGTTGTATTGATATGGTGAATATGTGGACTCGTAGCGCCACCTCAAAAGAGTTACTTGCGTCGTAGTTTAGGATAGCCACCCACCAAAGCTGGCTTTGTCATCAAACTCCACCACCCCTTTGTTGATAATGATGCATGTGTAGTTAGTTACGATGTATGTCTTGTTGAGTACAATTGTACTCACGCTTGCCCTATTTCATGTTTTTTGCAGAGAGACTTCGGTCCTCGCTAGTAGTTCCGCGTGGACTTCGACGTTTAGCTTGTTACCTCAGCTACGATCTTGTGCCCTCGGCAGGATCTGGTATATAGTCATGCTTCCAAGCCTTTTTCATTTATAGTTGTCTGTACTCAGACATGTTAAGCTTCCGCTTGTGCTTTGACTTGTATGCTCTGAATGTTGGGTCGTGAGACCCATGTTTGTAATATCTCGCTCCTCGGAGCCTAATGAATAAATACCTGAGTCGTAGAGTTATGTTGTGATGCCATTTTGTATTCACACATATTGAGCATATTGTGTGTATGTTTGAAATGCTTGGTATGTGTGGGTTCTGACAATCTAGTTGTTTATCCTTGGCAGCCTCTCATATGGGGAAATGTAGTCTAGTGCTTCCTGAGCGATAGTAGTCCGCTACAGCCCTGTTCACCGGAGTCCTGCTAGCCCAAAGACTACCGCTCAGACGCTTGACTGGCCGACATGTGTTTCACTTCGCTCGTGGTTCTGTCTCTTCGGGAAATGTCACGCTGTGACATCCGAGTCCTCGCTTAGCCTGCTACAGCCTGGGTTCCTGAGTCCTGTTAGCTCCAGTGCTATAGCCCGGATTCACACGCCGTCAATCGACATGCTCGAAGTTGATTCATGTATGCTTGTCCCCATGGGTTAGTGCCGCTTTGGGTTCACGACTAGCCATGTCGGCCCGGGTTCTCTGTCATATGGATGCTAGCGACACTATCATATACGTGAGCCAAAAGGCGCAAACGGTCCCGGGCCATTGTAAGGCGACACCCGTGGGAATACCGTGCGTGAGGCCGCAAAGTGATATGAGGTGTTACCGGCTAGATCGATGTGATTTGGAATCGGGGTCCTGACAGATGGACAAGACCCAATCCTAAGCATAGCACAAGATCGTGTAGTTCGTTTTGCTAGAGCTTTTCCAATGTCAAGTATCTTTTCCTTAGACCATGAGATCGTGTAACTCCCGGATACCGTAGGAGTGCTTTGGGTGTACCAAACATCACAACGTAACTGGGTGACCATAAAGGTGCACTACAGGTATCTCCGAAAGTGTCTGTTGGGTTGTCACGGATCGAGACTGGGATTGTCACTCCTATTACGGAGAGGTATCACTGGGCCCACTCGGTAATGCATCATCATAATGAGCTCAAAGTGACCAAGTGTTGGTCACGGGATCATGCATTATGGTACGAGTAAAGTGACTTGCCGGTAACGAGATTGAAAGAGGTATTGGGATACCGACGATCGAATCTCAAGTAGTAACATATGATTGACAAAGGGAATTGTATACGGGGTTGCTTGAATCCTCGACATCATGGTTCATCCGATGAGATCATCGAGGAGCATGTGGGAGCCAACATGGGTATCCAGATCCTGCTGTTGGTTATTGACCGGAGAGCCGTCTCGGTCATGTCTACGTGTCTCCCGAACCCGTAGGGTCTACACACTTAAGGTTCGGTGACGCTAGGGTTTTATGAATATGAGTATGCAGCAAAATGAAAGTTGTTCGGAGTCCCGGATTAGATCCCGGATGTCACGAGGAGTTCCGGAATGGTCCGGAGGTAAAGAATTATATATGGGAAGTCGAGTTTCGTCCATCGGGAAAGTTTCGGGTCCACTGGTATTGTACCGGGACCATCGGAAGGGTCCCGGGGTCCACCGGGTGGGGCCACCTATCCGGAGGGCCCCATGGGCTGAAGTGGGAGGAACCAGCCTGGTGGGCTGGTGCGCCTGGGCCCCTCTGCGCCTAGGGTTGGGAACCCTAGGGAGGGGCGCCCACTTGCCTTGGGGCACTCCACCCCTTGGCCGCCGCCCCTAGGAGATCCCATCTCCTAGGGCCGGCGCCCCCCTGGGGACCCTATATATAGAGGTGGGAGGGAGGGCAGCCGCACCCTTGCACTTGGCGCCTCCCTTCCCCCTTGCTACACCTTCTCCTCCCTTAGTCGCTTGGCGAAGCCCTGCCGGAACTCTGCTGCATCCACCACCACGCCTGTCGTCAGCCGGATCTTCATCAACCTCTCCCTCCTCCTTGCTGGATCAAGGCGTGGGAGACGTCATCCGCTCCGCACGTGTGTTGAACGCGGAGGTGCTGTCCGCTCGCACTTGGTCATCGGTGATTTGGATCACGACGAGAACGACTCCCTCAACCCCGTTCACTTGAACGCTTCCGCTCGCGATCTACAAAGGTATGTAGATGCACTCCTATCACTCGTTGCTAGATGAACTCATAGATGGATCTTGGTGAAACCGTAGGAAAATTTTATTTTCTGCAACGTTCCCCAACAGTGGCATCAGGAGCTAGGTCTATGCGTAGTTCTCTATTGCACGAGTAGAACACAAATCTGTTGTGGGCGTAGATGTTGTCAACTTTCTTGCCGCTACTAGTCTTATTTTGCTTCACGGTATTGTGGGACGAAGCGGCCCAGACCGACCTTACACGTACGCTTACGTGAGACAGGTTCCACCGACTGACATGCACTAATTGCATAAGGTGGCTAGCGGGTGTCTGTCTCTCCCACTTTAGTTGGAGCGGATTCGAAAAAGGGTCCTTATGAAGGGTAAATAGAAGTTGACAAATCACGTTGTGGCTTTTTTCGTAGGTAAGAAAACGTTCTTGCTAGAACCCTTTTGCAGCCACGTAAAAGATGCAACAACAATTAGAGGACGTCTAACTTGTTTTTGCAGCAATTGCCTTGTGATGTGATATGGCCAAAGTTGTGATGAATGATGAATGATATATTGTGATGTATGAGATCATGTTCTTGTAATAGGAATCACGACTTGCATGTCGATGAGTATGACAACCGGCAGGAGCCATAGGAGTTGTCTTAATTATTGTATGACCTGTGTGTCATTGATTCAACGCTATGTATTTACTTTGCTTTATTGCTAAACCGTTAGCTATAGTAGTAGAAGTAATAGTTGGCGAGCAACTTCATGGAGACACGATGATGGAGATCATGGTGTCATGCCAGTGACAAGATGATCATGGAGCCCCGAAGATGGAGATCAAAGGAGCTATATGATATTGGCCATATCATGTCATTAATTGCATGTGATGTTTACTATGTTTTTGCATCTTGTTTACTTAGAACGGCGGTAGTAAATAAGATGATCCCTTATAATAATTTCAAGAAAGTGTTCTCCCTGACTGTGCGCCATTGCTAAAGTTCGTCGTTTCAAAGCACCACGTGATGATCGTGTGTGATAGATTCCTACGTTCACATACAACGGGTGTAAGACAGTTTTACACATGCAAAACACTTCGGTTAACTTGACAAGCCTATGTAACGCCCCGGATACAATTTTCCATATTCCTAACTCCAACTCTTGCCTTTTTTGGAGATGCGATATATTATTTCCTCCATGGTTGGGTTTTTGTCTTTTGTTTTGCATTTTGTTCATGTCATGCATCTCATCTCATAGCATCATGCGCATTGCATCTGCATGTTTTCATAAAGCTTGCATCCGCTCAGTAGTTGCCGCGTTCCCCCTTGCCTTTGTTATCCCTTTCGAGAGCAGCCGCTCATTGTTGTCCGACCGCTTGACCCTCTTTGCATAGTGCATCGACCCTCGCAACCTAGTCCGAAAACTTCTCCCGGACTGACCGGGCTGTCATGACCGTTGCATCCGGTTCATCCCCAAACATCTATAAAACATCTCCCTTTTCTTATTTGGACCCCTAGCCTATTTTTTCTCGACCGCCCGATTTTGATCGGACGTCTGAGTTAATCCCAACCTTAATCCCCTACCTATATAAACTGCCTAACCCTAAAATCTACAGAGATGTCCCATCCATCACATCACCGCGACGCCACTCCACCCGGTCTCTCCTTCCACCTCGGGATCTCCTCCCGATCCACCCCCCGACCACCTTCCTTGTTTTTCTGTCGACGCCCAATCCTCGGCCTCCATCGCCCATCGCCTCTACCAACGAGAGTCCAGGCCTCGCCTCGTGCTCGAGGCCCCCGAGACGCCTCCTCGCCGGCAACCAGCAGGACCAGAAGGCCCCTCCTTCCCGCCCTTCTCCTTTCCCTGTCTCCCTCTCGCCACACCATTTTTCTCCCTGTCTTTTTCCCTACAGGAGCTTCCTCGCAAGAATGGCTGCAGCCCGAGCCCTCCTTCCTCGCTCGATCTGGACCAGGAGGGTCCCGAGCATCTCCTCCGCCAAGGCCCCTATGTTCCCCATCAAGCGCCTCGCCTTACCTTGTCGCCGCCTCGATGCCTCCTCCTCAACCCCATGCGAACCCGGACGCTGCCAGCCGGATCCGCCTGCCTCCACCTCGTCGGGCCTTCCTCGCGCCCGCCAGACCTCCTTCCTGTGCCCCAAGTCCGCCCGCCATGCCCCGTTTCGCCTCGGCCTCGATAGAGGAGAACAAGCAGCGCTGCTGCCTTCTCCAGCTCCGCCCGCACGCCACCTCGCCGGAGAACACCGTCCTCGCCCGGATCCCCGCGCCCTGTCTTTTCGTCCATGCCAGCGAGTTCCTCCCGCGTCATCGTCTTCTCTGCATCAAGCCGTGCCGCGTCATCAAGTCCCCTGCCTCGCCGGAGCCGCTGCACCGAGCCCCGATCCGCGCCTCCCCTGCCGGATTTGGACCCCGGCGCCTCCCCGCGCTCCGTTCCGCCCGTTCCGGCCGGTTCCCGCCGACCCCGTCGCCATGACCCCCTGCCGGCGTCTTCTCCATTGCCATGGTCCTGCTGCTGTTTCTGTTTCTTCAGAAACGAGAGCAGCAGCGGCTCGCTCGGTTCAGTCTGGCGTTGACCGCGTCGCCAAGGCCCAGCTCCTCTTCGCCAGATCCGTCGGCCTGCCTTGGCCTCTCCTCAAACCGGGCCTTGGCCCATGATGAGAACCCCAGCCCAGCACCCAGCAGTTTCAGCCTAGTGTTGTTTTTTTCCCATGTGCGAATTTGTCTAATTTTCCAGAGATGACAGATTTGCAGAAAAACCCTCATGTTCATGCATTTAATATCTCACACACCATGCATCAGATTAAAACAACTTATATATGCAAAATGCTTAGTTTTTCATCTAGTTTCATAATCTGCTACTTTCATCTATGTTAAAAATGTTTAACTTGCTGTTTGTTTAATTTGCTTAAATACCATGCTAAAATGTTTTATTTCATAACTAAATAACCGTAGCTCCGTTTTAAATGTTCTTTATATGTAAATGGGGTGTAAAAATGCCTAGTTTAACATGGTGCACTTTATTTTGCTGTTTAACAACATTAAAATTGTGTTTAGGGCAGAACAGTACCAAATTCGAAATATGGACATGAGGATTTTCCGGAATTGTTGTCTGTTGTTCCGGCCTCATTTATACTTGCCTAGATAGGTAGTTTAATTATGCTTCACCTCTTGCCAAGTTTAACAACATTTAATATTGTAGAGTAGCTTATAACAAGATCAAATTAAATAATTGCATGTGGTGTTTCGTTGATATGCAACTCGTTGCATATTGAGCTCCACTTAACTTGTAGTAGTGTTTGTAGCACTTTTCCATGCCATGCTCTTTAAACCGGACATGCATCATACTTGTTTGTGCATCATGCCATGTTTATGCTTGTGCATTTACCATGTTGTTTGTTTCTTTCCGGTGTTGCTTCTTAGTTCCGGTAATGTTGCGATTGTGAGGATTCGTTCGACTACTTCCGTTCGTCTTCTTCATGGACTCGTTCTTCTTCCTAGCGGGATTCCAGGCAAGATGACCGTCACCTTGGATCTCATTACAATCATTGCTATGCTAGTTGCTTCGTTCTACTGCTATGCTGCGTTACCTACCACTTGCTTATCAAGCCTCCCAAATTGCCATGAACCTCTAACCTTTGTCACCCTTCCTAGCAAACCGTTGATTGGCTATGTTACCGCTTTTGCTCAGCCCCTCTTATAGCGTTGCTAGTTGCAGGTGAAGATGAAGATTTCTCCATGTTGGATTATGTTTATGTTGGGATATCACAATATATCTTATATTATTAATGCATCTATATACTTGGTAAAGGGTGGAAGGCTCGGCCTTATGCCTGGTGTTTTGTTCCACTCTTGCCGCCCTAGTTTCCGTCATATCGGTATTACGTTCCCGGATTTTGCGTCCCTAACGTGGTTGGGAGATTTATGGGACCCCCTTGACAGTTCGCTTTGAATAAAACTCTTCCAGTAAGGCCCGACATTGGGTTTACCATTTGCCTCACCTATGCCCTTTTTTCCCTTGGGTCCCCGGAGCCCGAGGGTCATCTTTATTTTAGCCCCCCGGGCCAGTTCTCCTCTGAGTGCTGGTCCAAACCGAGCGATGTCCGGCGCCCCCTGGGCAATCAGGGTCTATGCCAACCCGACGTCTGGCTCATCCGGTGTGCCCTGAGAACGAGATATGTGCAGCTCCTATCGGGATTTGTCGGCACATCCGGGCGGCTTTGCTGGTCTTGTTTTACCATTGTCGAAATGTCTTGTAAACCGGGATTCCGAGACTGATCGGGTCTTCCTGGGAGAAGGTATATCCTTCGTTGATCGCGAGAGCTTATCATGGGCTAAGTTGGGACACCCCTGCAGGGTATAATCTTTCGAAAGCCGTGGCCGCGGTTATGTGGCAGATGGGAATTTGTTAATGTCCAGTTGTAGTAGACTTGAAGTAAAACTCTTCTAAAATACACCAACCGTGTGCGTAACCGTGAGTGTCTCTTTTCTGGGTTGATCGAGAGGAGAACACGGTTCTTGGGTTATGTTTGACGTGAGTAGGAGTTCAGGATCACTTCTTGATTATTACTAGTTGATGACCGCTTGCTTTGCTTCTCTCCTCGCTCTTATTTGCGTAAGTTAGCCACCATACATGCTTAGTCGCTGCTGCAACCTCACCACTTTACCCCTTCCTTTCCCTTTAAGCTTTGCTAGTCTTGATACCCATGGTAATGGGATTGCTGAGTCCTCGTGGCTCACAGTTTACTACAACAACAGTTGCAGGTTCAGGTTTTGTGATGATCATGACGCGAGAGCGATGTTTGCTTGTTTTGGAGTTCTCCTTCTGCTTCTTCTTCAATCAGGGGATAGGTTCCAGGTCGGCAGCCTGGGCTAGCAGGGTGGATATTGTTTGAGTTTCTGTTTATGATTCATCCGTAGTCGTATGTTGATCTTGTTTGTTGTATTGTTGTATTGTTGTATTCATGTAACATTGTATGTATTGGATGTATCCCCACTATTATGTAATGTTGATGTAATGATATCCACCTTACAAAAGCGTCTTCAAGATGCGCTTCTATCCTTGGTGGGACCTTCGAGTTCCTTTAGGATAGGGTCGCATCTTGGGCGTGACAAGTTGGTATCAGAGCCTGGCCTGACCATAGGAGCCCCCTTGATTGTTGGCCATTGTTGAGTCTAGAAGAAAACTATTTTGAGTCCCAGGATTATATATATCGGAGAGTAGGATTCTTTTTACTCCTCAGTCCCTTCGTCGCTCTGGTGAGGCCTCCTGACGTAGACGTTTTGTCTTTCCTCTCCTCAAATTTCACGAATTTTTTTTTAGGATCACGGGTATCTTGGGATCGTTCCGATAGTCTTGTGACGAGAACATTGTTCTTGGTGCCTCCCGACATTTAGGGGTTGTGGCGGTGTCCCGGGAGTTGAGCTCCGAGGTGTTGTCGCCACAATTTTATCGTTGCAGTTCTGGAATACACGAGTTTTGCCGACATCTAAAATCTCTTTTATGCAGTTGTCGGTGAGATAACCTCGACGCCACACAGTAATGGGGAGTTCTGGAGTATTGCCATAACTCGTATAACGGATGATATTCGAAGGTTGAGGTAAACGATTTCAGGAGTTTTCTTGGTTATGTGTTGAAGGATGGATACAATTTGGATCTAGGTATTGTTAGTTTGGGTGATATATTTTGTGTCCCTGTATCCCCAACACCAGATTGCATAACCGTAAAGTTTCGGGAGTTTATAGGTGTGAATTCAAGTAGCTCCTAGAATATCTTTCCCGATGATGCATGATATGGGATTGGGTAAATCTCTATCATATGTATTTGTTCCGCTTATTTCGCAAGCCAAATCCTTTGTTTTGTTTTCTTTGTGGTATTCGAGTTGCTTCGAAGTCAAATGTTGAATCCATACCTTTCCTAAACGGTGTTCTCATATTGCTATGTGAATACTAATCCTTCTTGATCATCGAGGTCGTCATGTTAATTCTTTTCCCAACCGGGCGTGCTTCTCTTCAAGTGGATCCGATCATTTCAACATTCACGTGATCAATTCTAAGTTTTCTCAATGGTGTTTGTTTCATCCGTCCCAAGTTGTCTTTGTTTTCCCGCCCTCCCACCCTTTTTCTTCAAGGACTCAGATTTCTTAATCATGTATCCTTTTATTTGTGGGAAGTCTCTTCATTCTTTTCTTTTAATGTTCTTATCCGGTGATTTCCCATGAAGATGCTCAACAGTTTCAAGTTCATCATCCTTCATTGTTGTTTCTTCTCCGGTGGATCCAATTCAAGCTTTCGATATTCATCATATGCCTTTCCTCGTTTCTAATGATTTCTCATGCCGATGCACCTCTTAATCATTCACTTCTTCCTATTCATTTGGTCTGGAGTCCTAAAAATGTCTCACAAGACTTGTGTTTCCATTCTCAATCCGTTCAAGATATTTCAAGGTTGTTATCCCTTTCAAGCCATTTAATTCAACCGGTGCAATCACTGTTTAAAATTGTTCAATGGTGTTTTCTTTTGAGTGGGCCCTAACCCACAGGTCTTTTCCCAGGATCTTACCTGACTCTTCTATTTTCCCGGAGGTATTCTCTAGTTCTTTTCAAAGTATGACGTAAGAATGAATTCTCATCACCACATGCCTTCTCCTAGGCCGCTTTCAAATTCTTTTCATCTCCGGCTCAACGCTTTCCTCTTTTAATCCTTCCGGAGTTTCTCAACAATTTGGTGGTGTTTCTCCTCGTCATTACGAGCATGTGAAGACCAAGAAGAGTTCCTTTTAAATCCTTACCCGTTCTTCCAAAGATGCGTAGTTCAAGTTTGATGCCATCCTCTCATAATTGTTTTCGATTGTGGGAATTATTTTCACCCATCCGGAGCATTTCATGAGTTGTTTCCATTTCTTTCCTCCGAAGGCCATCATGTCATAATTCTTCATTCTTAGCGTGTAGCTACCGTTCTCCAAATCTTACCGGTGAATCGTTCAAATATCCTCTAATCAGTTCATGATCTCTTCATTCTCTTGTATCTAAATCCCTCAAGTATCTTCATTCGCTTTCCAATTCTTCCCGTGAATTGTGCCTTTGCTATGTTCATTTTCAATTCTTATGGTGGTTCGTTCAAGATTTCACTTCCTTCGTTATCATATTAATTCATTCGTTGTTTCCAAATTCCACCGGTGGTTCCATCAATACCTTCTCAAGTTTGTGCTATATCTCTCTTAATCCTTTCTACGGGAATAATTAGTATGCCAAATCCATTGCTTGTCATCAATTTAATTTGATGAAGGATAAGCATATAATAAATCTTATTCTTATTTCCTCGAGGTGATTCAATTCTTTTCTTCCGGAGATTGTTCATGATGAAGTAATTCTCGGTTCGAGTTGATTCACCTTTGTTTTCCGGAGTTCCAAGTTTTCGGCATTATCTCATCGCGAAGCTCCTTCTAAATCATCGCAAGGCTTCACCTTGTGTTTTCAACTTCTCTTTCTTTTTATCATCCTTTTATTACCGGAGTTCTTCATGGAGGCTCTACATGATGGTTCATCAAGGATTCTTTTCATTCTTCAATTGTTCTTCAAGATTTCTCTCGAAGTTATGATCCGCCAAGCTATACTCTAAAATAAACATGGTGTTCAACACATGTTTTGTTTTGAGGAGCTCAAGTATTCTTCTTCTTGCATTCCGAAGTGCAATTCTTTCTACCTTATCTCTTGAGATGGTGTTATGTCACTCTTGGCAATTTCTCCTCGTGTTTCATGATTCACAGGTTGTCAGGAATGAGATATTTAAATCCATCATTTTCTCTTTGTTCAAGAAATCTTTTCAACCAATCTATCTCTCCGTTGGAGTCATCTTGTGTCATGTTTCACCTAAAGCCTTCCCTATGGAATGTTGCTATTATGGTGTTTATCAATGATCCAAGTTATATCTCTATCATCTTGGTGGAAGAAGTTTTTCATCTCTTCGGTGCTCTCAATCAAATCAATGGTTTCCATTTGTGGCCGGTTGTCACCTCATAGTCTTGAGATGTTTTCCATAAGCCCACTACAAGCTTATTCGTTTCGTTGTTGGTTTTCCAACAACTCCGTTTGGAAGGGTGCTTTCCAAGCTCATTTGTGGCAGAAGTTGGCATTTTCTACTCCATTCTGTTATCCCAATGATCTATCTTCTATTATTTCTTCCGGAGGCATGGTGATGTTGCTCTCTTCACTCATCATCTCGAATTGTGAGGATCGTGTTCTTTTCATGCTTATCCATTTAACCGGAGTGTTGTGTCATCTCCTCAAGTTCTTTTCATCTTATCAAGTTTTCCTTCTTCTTTTAGTCGGAGTGCTGCCCAAATTATATCAATCTTATTCCTTCTCTATCTAGTTTTAACCGGAGTGGTTTCAATATCTATCTTATCACTAAAACTCTTGGTTCTCGTCGAATCCCTTGTTCCTCTTTTCTAACGGAGTGTTTTCAACTTTCCTCATCTTCGTTGTTTTGTTTCTTTCATTTTGTTCAACCTCTCAAGGTTCATGGTTTCACTCGTTTGTCGAGAAAGCAACTTAGTTTTACCTCCTCTCTTCCTCTTCTGTTTTCTCTCCGGCGCCATCCTAGATCTCGGGACGAGATCCTCTCATAGTGGTGGAGTGTTGTAACGCCCCGGATACAATTTTCCATATTCGTAACTCCAACTCTTGCCTTTTTTCGGAGATGCGATATATTATTTCCTCCGTGGTTGGGTTTTTATCTTTTGTTTTGCATTTTGTTCATGTCATGCATCTCATCTCATAGCATCATGCGCATTGCATCTGCATGTTTTCATAAAGCTTGCATCCGTTCGTAGTTGCCGCGTTCCCCCCTTGCCTTTGTTATCCCTTTCGAGAGCAGCCGTTCATTGTTGTCCGACCGTTTGACCCTCTTTGCATAGTGCATCGACCCCTCGCAACCTAGTCCGAAAACTTCTCCCGGACCTGACCCGGGCTGTCATGACCGTTGCATCCGGTTCATCCCCAAACATCTATAAAACATCTCCCTTTTCTTATTTGGACCCCCTAGCCTATTTTTCTCGACCGCCCGATTTTGATCGGACGTACCGAGTTAATCCCAACCTTAATCCCCTACCTATATAAACTGCCTAACCCTAAAATCTACAGAGATGTCCCATCCATCACATCACCGCGACGCCACTCCACCCGGTCTCTCCTTCCACCTAGGGATCTCCTCCCGATCCAATCCCCCCCCCGACCACCTTCCTTGTTTTTCTGCCGACGCCCAATCCTCAGCCTCCACT
Source organism: Aegilops bicornis (assembly GCA_021605145.1). Classification (NCBI taxonomy): domain Eukaryota; kingdom Viridiplantae; phylum Streptophyta; class Magnoliopsida; order Poales; family Poaceae; genus Aegilops; species Aegilops bicornis. The sequence goes on from CM038670.1 coordinate 348,741,132, forward strand.
GCCCATCGCCCTAGCCAACGAGAGTCCAGACCCGCTCCTCGTGCTCGAGGCCCCCCGAGACGCTCCTCGCCGGCAACCAGCAGGACCGTAGCGTCCCTCCTTCCCGTCCTTCTCCTTTCCCATGTCTCCCTCTCGCTCACACCATTTTTCTCCCTGTCTTTTTCCCTACAGGAGCTTCCCGCGCCATGGCTGCAGCCCGAGCCCTCCTTCCTCGCTCGATCTGGACCAGGAGGGTCCCGAGCATCTCCTCCGCCGCCTCCCATCTGTTCCCCATCAAGCGCTCCGCCTTACCTCGTCGCCGCCCGATGCCTCCTCCTCAACCCCATGCGAACCCGGACGCCGGCCAGCCGGATCCGCCCCGTCTCCACCTCGTCGGGCCTTCCCTGCGCCCCGCCAGACCTCCTTCCTCTGCGCCAAGTCCGCCCGCCATGCCCCGTTTCGCCTCGGCCTCGACAGAGGAGAACAAGCAGCGCTGCTGCCTTCTCCAGCTCCGCCCGCACGCCACCTCGCCGGAGAACACCGTCCTCGCCCGGATCCCCGCGCCCTGTCTTTTCGTCCACGCTGGCGAGTTCCGCCCGCGTCGTCGTCTTCTCTGCATCAAGCCGCCCCGCGTCGCCAAGTCCCCTGCACCGAGCCCCGATCCGCGCCTCCCCTGCCGGATTTGGACCCCGGCGTCTCCCCGCGCTCCGTTCCGGCCGGTTCCCGCCGACCCCGTTGACATGATCCCCTGCCGGCGTCTTCTCCATTGCCATGGTCCTGCTGCTGTTTACATTTCTTGAAGCGAGCAGCGTGACTCGCTTCAGTCGATCTGGCGTTGACGGCGTCGCAAGGCCAGCTCCTCTTCGCCAGATCCGTCACCGCCTTGGCCTCTCCTCAAACCGGGCCTTGGCCCATGGTGAGAAACCCAGCCGCCCATAGCTTTCAGCCTAGTGTTGTTTTTTTTTTCATGTGCGAATTTGTCTAATTTTCCAGAGATGACAGATTTGCAGAAAAACCCTCATGTTCATGCATTTAATATCTCACAAACCATGCATCAGATTAAAACAACTTATATATGCAAAATGCTTAGTTTTTCATCTAGTTTCATAATCTGCTACTTTCATCTATGTTAAAAATGTTTAACTTGTTGTTTGTTTAATTTGCTTAAATACCATGCTAAAATATTTTATTTCATAACTAAATAACCGTGGCTCTATTTTAAATGTTCTTTATATGTAAATGGGGTGTAAAAATGCCTAGTTTAACATGGTGCATTTTATTTTGCTGTTTAACAACACTAAAATTGTGTTTAGGGCAGAACAGTACCAAATTTGAAACATGGACATGAGGATTTTCCGGAATTGTTGTCTGTTGTTCCGGCCTCATTTAAACTTGCCTAGATAGGTAGTTTAATTATGCTTCACCTCTTGCCAGGTTTAACAACATTTAATATTGTAGAGTAGCTTATAACAAGATCAAACTAAATAATTGCATGTGGTGTTTCGTCGATATGCAACTCGTTGCATATTGAGCTCCACTTAACTTGTAGTAGTGTTTGTTGGACTTTGCCATGCCATGCTCTTTAAACCGGACATGCATCATACTTGTTTGTGCATCATGCCATGTTTATGCTTGTTCATTTACCATGTTTTTTTTCTTTCCGGTGTTGCTTCTTAGTTCTGGTAATGTTGCGATTGTGAGGATTCGTTCGACTACTTCCGTTCGTCTTCTTCATGGACTCGTTCTTCTTCCTAGCGGGATTTCAGGCAAGATGACCGTCACCTTGGATCTCATTACTATCATTGCTATGATAGTTGCTTCGTTCTACCGCTATGCTGCGTTACCTACCACTTGCTTATCAAGCCTCCCAAATTGCCATGAACCTCTAACCTTTGTCACCCTTCCTAGCAAAACGTTGTTTGGCTATGTTACCGCTTTTGCTCAGCCCCTCTTATAGCGTTGCTAGTTGCAGGTGAAGATGAATATTTCTCCATGTTGGATTTTGTTTATGTTGGGATATCACAATATCTCTTATATTATTAATGCATCTATATACTTGGTAAAGGGTGGAAGGCTCGGCCTTATGCCTGGTGTTTTGTTCCACTCTTGCCGCCCTAGTTTCCATCATATCGGTATTATGTTCCCGGATTTTGCGTCCCTAACGCGGTTGGGTGATTTATGGGACGCCCTTGACAGTTCGCTTTGAATAAAACTCTTCCAAAGAAGGCCCGACATTGGTTTTACCATTTGCCTCACCTATGCCCTTTTTCCCTTGGGTTTCCGGAGCCCGAGGGTCATCTTTATTTTAGCCCCCCGGGCAGTTCTCCTCGAGTCTTTGGTCCAAACCGAGCGATGTCCGGCGCCCCCTGGGCAATCAGGGTCTATGCCAACCCGAAGTCTGGCTCATCCGGTGTGCCCTGAGAGCGAGATATGTGCAGCTCCTATCGGGATTTGTCGGCACATCCGGGCGGCTTTGTTGGTCTTGTTTTACCATTGTCAAAATGTCTTGTAAACCGGGATTCCGAGTCTGATCGGGTCTTCCTGGGAGAAGGTATATCCTTCATTGATCGCGAGAGCTTATCGTGGGCTAAGTTGGGACACCCCTGTAGGGTATAATCTTTCGAAAGTCGTGCCCGCGGTTATGTGGCAGATGGGAATTTGTTAATGTCCGGTTGTAGTAGACTTGAAGTAAAACTCTTCTAAAATACACCAACCGTGTGCGTAACCATGAGTGTCTCTTTTCGGGGTTGATCGAGAGGAGAACACGGTTCTTGGGTTATGTTTGACGTAAGTAGGAGTTCATGACCACTTCTTGATTATTACTAGTTGACGACCGCTTGCTTTGCTTCTCTCCTCGCTCTTATTTGCGTAAGTTAGCCACCATACATGCTTAGTCGCTGTTGCAACCTCACCACTTTACCCCTTCCTTTCCCTTTAAGCTTTGCTAGTCTTGATACCCATGGTAATGGGATTGCTGAGTCCTTGTGGCTCACAGTTTACTACAACAACAGTTGCAGGTTCAGGTTTTGCGATGATCATTACGCGAGAGCGATGTTTGCTTGTTTTGGAGTTCTCCTTCTGCTTCTTCTTCAATCAGGGGATAGGTTCGTGTCGGCAGACTGGGCTAAAGGTGGTTTATATTGTTTGAGTTTCTGTTTATGATTCATCTGTAGTCGGATGTTGATCTTGTTTGTTGTATTGTTGTATTGGTGTATTCATGTAACATTGTATGTATTGGATGTATCCCCACTATTATGTAATGTTGATGTAATGATATCCACCTTGCAAAAGCGTCTTCAAGATGCGCTACTATCCTTGGTGGGACCTTTGAGTTCCTTTAGGATAGGGTCACATCTTGGGCGTGACAGCCTAGCATGTACAAACATGGCCTCGGAACACAAGATACCGAAAGGTCGAACATGAGTCGTATGGAAGATACGATCAACATGGAGATGTTCACCAATGATGACTAGTCCGTCTCACGTGATGATCGGACACGGCCTAGTCGACTCGGATCATGTAACACTTAGATGACTAGAGGGATGTCAAATCTGAGTGGGAGTTCATTAAATAATTTGATTAGATGAACTTAATTATCATGAACATTAGTCTAAAATCTTTGCGAGAATGTCTTGTAGATCAAATGGCCAACGCGCTCATGTCAACATGAACTTCAACGTTGCTCCTAGAGAAAACCAAGCTGAAAGACAATGGCAGCAACTATTCGGACTGGGTCCGGAACATGAGGATCATCCTCATAGCAGCCAAGAAACAATATGTCCTAGAAGCACCGCTAGGTGAAGCACCCATCCCAGAGAACCAAGAGGTTATGAACGCTTGGCCTCTCGTCTTGATGATTACTCCCTCGCTCGGTGCGGCATTCTTTACGGCTTAGAACCGGGGCTCCAAAAGCGTTTTGAGCAACACGGAGCATATGAGATGTTCGAGGAGCTGAAAATGGTTTTCCAAGCTCATGCCTGGGTCGAGAGATATGAGGTCTCCGACAAGTTCCATAGTTGTAAGATGGAGGAAAATAGTTCTGTCAGTGAGCACATACTCAAAATGTAAGGTTGCACAATCGCTTTGTCCCAGCTAGACATTAACCTCCGGACGAGGCGGTCATTGACAGAATCCTTCATCGCTCCCACCAAGCTACAAGAGCTTTGTGATGAACTACAATATGTGGGATGGTGAAAACTATTCCTGAAGTATTTTCAATGCTGAAGTCAGCAGAGGTAGAAATCAAGAAAGAACATCAAGTGTTGATGGTCAATAAAACCACTAAGTTCAAGAAGGGCAAGGGTAAGAAGAACTTCAAGAAGGACGGCAAGGATGTTGCCGCGCCCGGTAAACCAGTTGCCGGGAAGAAGTCAAAGAATGGACCCAAGCCTGAGACTGAGTGCTTTTATTGCAAAGGGAAGGGCCACTGGAAGCGGAACTGCCCCAAATATTTAGCGGACAAGAAGGCCGGCAACACTAAAGGTATATTTGATATACATGTAATTGATGTGTACCTTACTAGTACTCGTAGTAACTCATGGGTATTTGATACCGGTGCCGTTGCTCACATTTGTAACTCACAGCAGGAGCTGCGGAATAAACAGAGACTGGCGAAGGACGAGGTCACGATGCGCGTCGGGAATGGTTCCAAGGTCGATGTGATCGCCGTCGGCACGCTACCTCTACATTTACCTACGGGGTTAGTTTTAAACCTCAATAATTGTTATTTAGTGCCAAGTTTGAGCATGAACATTGTATCAGGATCTCGTTTAATGCGAGATGGCTACTCATTTAAATCCGAGAATAATGGTTGTTCTATTTATATGAGAGATATGTTTTATGGTCATGCTCCGATGGTTAATGGTTTATTCTTAATGAATCTCGAACGTGATGTTACACATATTCATAGTGTGAATACCAAAAGATGTAAAGTTGATAACGATAGTCCCACATACTTGTGGCAATCGCCGCCTATGGTCACATTGGTGTCAAGCGCATGAAGAAGCTCCATCTCGATGGACTTTTAGAGTCTCTCGATTATGAATCATTTGACACATGTGAACCATGCCTTATGGGCAAAATGACCAAGACTCCGTTCTCCGGAACAATGGAGCGAGCAACCAACTTATTGGAAATCATACATACCGATGTGTGTGGTCCAATGAGCGTTGAGGCTCGCGGAGGATATCATTATGTTCTCACTCTCACAGACGACTTAAGTAGATAAGGGTATGTCTAATTGATGAAACACAAGTCTGAGACCTTTGAAAAGTTCAAGGAATTTCAGAATGAGGTAGAGAACCAACGTGACCGAAAAATAAAGTTCTTATGATCAGATCGTGGAGGAGAATATTTAAGTCACAAATTTGGTACACACTTAAGGAAATGTGGAATCGTTTTACAACTCACGCCGCCTGAAATACCTCAGCGTAACGGTGTGTCCGAACGTCGTAATCGCACTCTATTGGATATGGTGCGATCTATGATGTCTCTTACTGATTTACCGCTATCATTTTGGGGATACGCTCTAGAGACAGCTACATTCACTTTAAATAGGGCACCGTCTAAATCCGTTGAGACGACACCGTATGAATTATGGTTTGGGAAGAAACCTAAGCTATCGTTTCTAAAAGTTTGGGGATGCGATGCTTATGTCAAGAAACTTCAACTCGAAAAGCTCGAACCCAAGTCGGAAAAATGTGTCTTCATAGGATACCCTAAGGAAACCATTGGGTATACCTTCTACCTTAGATCCGAAGGCAAGATCTTTGTTGCCAAGAATGGATCCTTTCTGGAAAAAGAGTTCCTCTCGAAAGGAGTAAGTGGGAGGAAAGTAGAACTCGATGCCCTCTTGAACAGGAAAGTAGTGCAGCTCAGGAAAATGTTCCTATGGTGCCTACACCGACTGGAGAGGAAATTAATGATGATGATCAAGGTACTTCGGATCAAGTTGCTACTGAACTTCGTGTTGGAAATATGCCCTAGAGGCAATAATAAATTGGTTATTATTATATTTCCTTGTTCATGGTAATCGTTTATTATCCATGCTATAATTGTATTGATAGGAAACTCAGATACATGTGTGGATACATAGACAACACCATGTCTCTAGTAAGCCTCTAGTTGACTAGCTCGTTGATCAACAGATGGTTACGGTTTCATCACCATGGACATTGGATGTCGTTGATAACGGGATCACATCATTTGGAGAATGATGTGATGGACAAGATCCAATCCTAAGCCTAGCACAAAGATCGTGTAGTTCGTATGCTAAAGCTTTTCTAATGTCAAGTATCTTTTCCTTAGACCATGAGATTGTGCAACTCCGGATACCGTAGGAATGCTTTGGGTGTACCAAGCGTCCTGGCAATAACTGGGTGGCTATAAAGGTGCACTACATGTATCTCCGAAAGTGTGCATTGGGTTGGTACGAATCGAGATCGGGATTTGTCACTCTGTAAACGGAGAGGTATCTCTGGGCCCACTTTCGGTAGGACATCATCATAATGTGCACAATGTGACCAAGGGGTTGATCACGGGATGATGTGTTACGGAACGAGTAAAGAGACTTGCCGGTAACGAGATTGAACAAGGTATCGGTATACCGACGATCGAATCTCGGGTATCGGTATACCGACGATCGAATCTCGGGCAAGTACAATACCGTCAGACAAAGGGAATTGTATACGGGATCGATTGAGTCCTTGACATCGTGGAACATGTGGGAGCCAACATGGGTATCCAGATCCCGCTGTTGGTTATTGACCGGAGAACGTCTCGGTCATATGCGCATGGTTCCCGAACCCGTAGGGTCTACACACTTAAGGTTCGATGACGCTTAGGTTATAGGGAATCGATATACGTGGTTACCGAATGTTGTTCGGAGTCCCGGATGAGATCCCGTACGTCACGAGGAGTTCCGTAATGGTCCGTAGGTAAAGATTTATATATGGGAAGTCCTATTTTGGCCACCGGAAAATGTTCGGGATTTTTCAAGATTGTACCGGGAAGGTTCTAGAAGGTTCCGAGTGGGGCCCACCTGCATGGGGGACCCACATGATCGTGGTAGTGGGGGCAAGGCCCCACACCCCTGGTCAAGCGCACCAAGATCCCCCTTAGAAGGAATAAGATCATATCCCGAAGGGATAAGATCAAGATCCCTAAAAAGGGGGGATAACAATCGGTGGGGAAAGGAAAGGATGGGATTTCTTTCCTCCCACCTTTGCCAAAGCCCAATGGACTTGGAGGGCAAGAAATAATCCCCCTCCACCCCTATATATAGTGGGGAGGCACATGAGAGCTGCACCCTTGCCCCTGGCGCAGCCCTCCCCCTCTCCCAAGTCCTCCTCCTCTCCCGCGGTGCTTGGCGAAGCCCTGCATGATTGCCACGCTCCTCCATCACCACCACACCGTCATGCTGCTGCTGGATGGAGTCTTCCCCAACCTCTCCCTCTCTCCTTGCTGGATCAAGGCATGGGAGTCGTCACCGGGTTGTACGTGTGTTGAACGCGGAGGTGCCGTCCGTTCGGCACTAGGATCTCCGGTGATTTGGATCACGACGAGAACGACTCCTTCAACCCCGTTCTCTTGAACGCTTCCGCTTAGCGATCTACAAGGGTATGTAGATGCACTCTCCTTCCCCTCGTTGCTAGTTTCTCCATAGATAGATCTTGGTGACACGTAGGGAAATTTTGAATTTCTGCTACGTTCCCCAACAGTGGCATCATGAGCTAGGTCTATTGCGTAGATTCTTTGCACGAGTAGAACACAAAGTAGTTGTGGGCGTTGATTTTGTTCAATATGCTTACCGTTACTAGTCCAACCTTGATTTGGCGTCATTGTGGGATGAAGCGGCCCGGACGGACCTTACACGTACACTTACGTGAGACAGGTTCCACCAACTGACATGCACTTGTTGCATAAGGTGGCTAGCGGGTGCCAGTCTCTCCCACTTTAGTCGGATCGGATTCGATGAAAAGGGTCCTTATGAAGGGTAAATAGCAATTGACATATCACGTTGTGGTTTTGCGTAGGTAAGAAACGTTCTTGCTAGAAACCCATAGCAGCCACTTAAAACATGCAAACAACAATTAGAGGACGTCTAACTTGTTTTTGCAGGGTATGCTATGTGATGTGATATGGCCAAGAAGAATGTGATGAATGATATGTGATGTATGAGATTGATCATGTTCTTGTAATAGGAATCACGACTTGCATGTCGATGAGTATGACAACCGGCAGGAGCCATAGGAGTTGTCTTTATTTATTGTATGACCTGCGTGTCATTGAACAATGCCATGTAATTACTTTACTTTATTGCTAACCGGTAGCCATAGTAGTAGAAGTAATAGTTGGCGAGACAACTTCATGAAGACACGATGATGGAGATCATGATGATGGAGATCATGGTGTCATGCCGATGACGATGATGATCATGGAGCCCTCAAGATGGAGATCAAAAGGAGCAAAATGATATTGGCCATATCATGTCACTATTTGATTGCATGTGATGTTTATCATGTTTATGCATCTTATTTGCTTAGAACGACGGTAGTAAATAAGATGATCCCTCATTAAAATTTCAAGAAAGTGTTCCCCTAATCGTGCACCGCTATGTAAAGTTCATCGTTTCAAGCACCACGTGATGATCGGGTGTGATAGATTCTTACGTTCACATACAACGGGTGTAAGCCAGATTTACACACGCGAAACACTTAGGTTGACTTGACGAGCCTAGCATGTATGCACATGGCCTCGGAACACAAGAGACCGAAAGGTCGAGCATGAGTCGTATGGTAGATACGATCAACATGAATATGTTCATCGATGATGACTAGTCCGTCTCACGTGATGATCGGACACGGCCTAGTTGACTCGGATCATGTAATCACTTAGATGACTAGAGGGATGTCTATGTGAGTGGGAGTTCATAAGATGAACTTAATTATCCTGAACATAGTCAACAACCCTTTGCAAATTATGTCATAGCTCGCCCTTTAGTTCTCTTGTTTTAGATATGTTCCTAGAGAAAATATAGTTGAAAGTTGACAAGAGCAATTATGCGGACAAGAAAAGGCTTATGTCCTTAATGCACCACTCGGTGTCTTGAACCTCGAACGTCGTTCTGTGGATGTTGCGAACATCGACATACACGTCTTGATAACTACGTGATAGTTCGGTTAAACGGTTTAGAGTTGAGGCACCAAAGGCGATTTCAAACGTCATGGAACATATGAGATGTTTCGAGGGCTGAAATTGGGATTTCAAGCTCGTGCCCACGCCAAGAGTTATAAGACCTCCGACGATTTTCTTAGCCTCGCAAACTAAGGGAGAAAATCTCAATCGTTGAGCTTGTGCTCAGATTGTGCGAGTGCAACAATCACTTGAATCGAGTGGGAGTTGATCTTCCTGATGAGATAGTGATGTTTCTCCAAAGTCATTGCCACCAAGCTGCTAGAAGCTTCGTGATGAACTATAACATATCAAGGATAGATATGATGACCCTTGAGCTATTCGCAATGTTCGACACCGCGAATGTAGAAATCAAGAAGGAGCATCAATTGTTGATGGTTAGTGAAACCACTAGTTTCAAGAAGGGCAAGGGCAAGAAGGGTACTTCATGAAACGGCAAATCAGTTCTTGCTCGATTGAAGAAACCCAAGGTTGAACCCAAACCGAGACTAAGTGCTTACGTAATAAGGGAACGCCTTTGGAGCAGAATTACCCTAGATACTTGGTAGATGAGAAGGCTGGCGAGGTCGATAGAAGTATATTGGATATACATTATGTTAATGTGTACTTTACTAGTACTCCTAGGAGCACCAGGGCATTAGATACCGGTTCGGTTGCTAAGTGTTAGTAACTCGAAATAAAAGCTACGGAATAAACGGAGACTAGCTAACGGTGAGATGACAATGTGTGTTGGAAGTGTTTCCAAGGTTGATGTGATCAAGCATCGCCTGCTCCGTCTACCATCGAGATTGGTGTTAAACCTAAATAATTGTTATTTGGCGTTTGCGTTGAGCATAGACATGATTGGATTATGTCTATCGCAATGCGGTTATTCATGTAAGGAGAATAATGGTTACTCTATTTATTTGAATAACACCTTCAATGGTCTTGCACCTAAATGAATGGTTCATTGAATCTCGATCGTAGTGATACACATTTTCATGCCAAAGGATATAAGATAGTAATGATAGTACCACTTACTTGTGGCACTGCCATGTAAGTCATATTGGTATAAAACGCATGAAGAAGCTCCATGTTGATGGATCTTTGGACTCGCTCATTTTGAAAAGTTTGAGACATGCGAACCATGTCTATTGGTGTATACGCATGAAGAAACTCCATGCAGATGGATTGTTTGGACTCACTTGATTTTGAATCACTTGAGATATGCAAATCATACCACATGGGCAAGATAACTGAAAAGCCTTGTTTTAAGTAAGATGGAACAAGATAGCAACTTGTTGGAAATAACACATTTTGATGTGTGCAGTCCAATGAGTGCTGAGGCATGCAGTGAATATCATTATGTTCTTACTTCACAGATGATTCGAGTAGATGTTGAGTATATTTACTTGATGAAACACAAGTCTGAATTATTGAATTGTTCAAGTAATTTCAGAGTGAAGTTGAAGATCATTGTGACAAGAGGATAAAATGTCTATGATATGATCATAGAGATGAGTATCTGAGTTATGAGCTTTGGCACGCAATTAAGACATTGTGGAAATTGTTTCACAATAAATACCGCCTGGAACACCATAGTGTGATGGTGTCCAAACATCATAGTTGCACCCTATTGGATATGATGCGTACCATGATGTTTCTTATCGAATTACCACTATCGTTCATGGGTTAGGCATTAGAGACAACCGCACTCACTTTAATAGGGTACCACGTAATTCCGTTGAGATGACACTGTGAGAACTATGGTTTAGAGAAACCTAAGCTGTCGTTTCTTGAAAGTTTGGGGCTGCGACGCTTATGTGAAAAAGTTTCAGGTTGATTAGCTTGAACCCAAAGGGGATAAAATGCATCTTCATAGGACACCCAAAACAGTTGGGTATACCTCCAGTCTCAGTTCCGGAAGCAAAAAGGATTGTTTCTAGAATTAGGTCCTTTCCCGAGGAAAAGTTTCTCTCGAAAGAATTGAGTGGGAGGATGGTGGAGACTTGATGAGGTTATTGAACCGTCACTTCAACAAGTGTGTAGCAGGGCACGGGAAGTTGTTCCTGTGGCGCCTACACCAATTGAAGTAGAAGCTTATGATAGTGATCATGAAGTTTTGGATCAAGTCACTACCGTACCTTGTAGGGTGACAAGGATGTGTACTACTTCAGAGTGGTACAGTAATCCTGTCTTGAAGGTCATGTTGCTGGACAACAATGAACCTGAGCTATGAGGAAGCGATGGTGGGCTCATATTCCGACAAATGGTTAGAAGCCATGAAATCCGAGATAGGATCCATGTATCAGAACAAAGCATGCACTTTGGTGGACTTGCCCGATGATCGGCAAGCCATTGAGATAAATGGATCTTTAAGAAGAAGATGACATGGACGGTAATGTCACCGTCTATGAAGCTCGACTTGTGGCGAAGAGTTTTTTCACAAGTTCAAGGAGTTGACTATGATGAGATTTTCTCATCCGTAGCGATGCTTAAGTCCGTCTGAATCATGTTAGCATTAGCTGCATTTATGAAATCTGGCAGATGGATGTCAAAACGAGTTTCCTTACCAGTCTTCGTAAGGAAAGGTTGTATGTGATACAATCAGAAAGTTTTTGTCGATCCTAAGGATGCTAAAAGGTATCTTTGGCTCCAGCGATCCTTCTAAGGACTGGAGTAAGCATCTCGGAGTTGGAATGTGCGCTTTGATGAGATGATCAAAGATTTTGGGTTTATACAAAGCTTATGAGAAACTTGTATTTCCAAAGAAGTGAGTATTTCTGATGAGTATATGTTGTTGACATATTGTTGATCAGAAATGATGTAGAATTTCTGGAAAGCATATAGGGTTGTTTGAAAAGTGTTTTTCAATGGAAAACCTGGATTAGGCTACTTGAACAATAGGCATCAAGATCTATAAGATAGATCAAAATGTTTAATAATACTTTCAAATGAGCACATACCTTGACATAATCTTGAAGGTGTTCAAGATGGATCAGTCAAAGAAGGAGTTCTTGCACGAGTTGTAAGGTATGAAGTTAAGAGTTAAAGCTCGACCATGGCGTAAGAGAGAGAAAGGACAAAGGTCGCCCCTATGCTTCGGACATAGGCTACGTAGTATGCTATCTTGTGTACCGCCTTTGGAAGTGTGCCTTGCCATGAGTCCGGCAAGGGGTACAAGAGTGATCCAGGAATGGATCATTGGACAATGATCAAAATTGTCCTTGGAGTAAATAAGGACATGTTTCTTGATTATGGAGGTGATAAAGAGTTCGGCGTAAACGGTTACGTCGATGCAAGCTTTAACACCTATCCGAGTGACTCTGAGTAGCAAACCGGATACATATAGTGGAGCAACCATTTGGAATAGCTCCAAGTGGAGCGTGGAAGCAGCATTTACAATATGACATAGAGATTTGCGAAGTACATACAGATCTGAATGTTGCTGACCCGTTGACTAAAACCTCTCTCACAAGCAAAACATGATCAAACCCCAGAACTCAGTGAGTCTTAATCACATGATGATGTGAACTAGTTTAGTGACACTAGTAAACTCTTGGATGTTGGTCACATGGGGATGTGACCTATAAGTGTTCATCACATAGCGATGTGAACTAGATTATTGACTCTAGTGCAAGTGGGAGACTGTTGGAAATATGCCCTAGAGGCAATAATAAATTGGTTATTATTATATTTCCTTGTTCATGATAATCGTTTATTATCCATGCTATAATTGTATTGATAGGAAACTCAGATACATGTGTGGATACATAGACAACACCATGTCCCTAGTAAGCCTCTAGTGACTAGCTCGTTAATCAACAGATGGTTACGGTTTCCTGACCATGGACATTGGATGTCGTTGATAACGGGATCACATCATTTGGAGAATGATGTGATGGACAAGACCCAATCCTAAGCCTAGCACAAAGATCGTGTAGTTCGTATGCTAAAGCTTTTCTAATGTCAAGTATCTTTTCCTTAGACCATGAGATTGTGCAACTCCCGGATACCGTAGGAATGCTTTGGGTGTACCAAAGCGTCACAACAATCGGGTGGCTATAAAGGTGCACTCTGGTATCTCCGAAAGTGTCTGTTGGGTTGTACGAATCGAGACTAGGATTTGTCACTCTGTGTAAACGGAGAGGTATCTCTGGGCCCACTCGGTAGGACATCATCATAATGTGCACAATGTGACCAAGGGGTTGATCACGGGATGATGTGTTACGGAACGAGTAAAGAGACTTGCCGGTAACGAGATTGAACAAGGTATCGGTATACCGACGATCGAATCTCGGGCAAGTACAATACCGTCAGACAAAGGGAATTGTATACGCGATCGATTGAGTCCTTGACATCGTGGTTCATCCGATGAGATCATCGTGGAACATGTGGGAGCCAACATGGGTATCCAGATCCCGCTGTTGGTTATTGACCGGAGAACGTCTCGGTCATGTCTGCATGGTTCCCGAACCCGTAGGGTCTACACTTAAGGTTCGATGGCGACGCTTAGGGTTATAGGGAATAGATATACGTGGTTACCGAATGTTGTTCGAGTCCCGGATGAGATCCTGGACGTCACGAGGAGTTCCGGAATGGTCCGGAGGTAAAGATTTATATATGGGAAGTCCTATTTTGGCCACCGGAAAATGTTCGGTATTTTCGGTATTATGAGGAAGGTTCTAGAAGGTTCCGGAGTGGGGCCTACCTGCATGGGGGTACCCACATGAACGTGGGTAGTGGGGCAAGGCCCCACACCCCTGGTCAAGCGCACCAAGATCCCCCTTAGAAGGAATAAGATCATATCCCGAAGGATAAGATCAAGATCCTAAAGGGGGATAACAATCGGTGGGGAAAGGAAAGGATGGGATTTCTTTCCTCCCACCTTTGCCAACGCCCTTGATGGACTTGGAGGGCAAGAAATAATCCCTCCACCCCTATATATAGTGGGAGGCGCATGGGAGCTGCACCCTTGCCTCGGCGCAGCCCTCCCCCTCTCCCAAGTCCTCCTCCTCCCCGCGGTGCTTGGCGAAGCCCAGCAGGATTGCCACGCTCCTCCATCACCACCACACCGTCGTGCTGCTGCTGGATGGAGTCTTCCCCAACCTCTCCCTCTCTCCTTGCTGGATCAAGGCATGGGAGACGTCACCGGGCTGTACGTGTGTTGAACGCGGAGGTGTCGTCCGTTCGGCACTAGGATCTCCGGTGATTCGGATCACGGCAGTACGACTCCTTCAACCCCGTTCTCTTGAACGCTTCCGCTTAGCGATCTACAAGGGTATGTAGATGCACTCTCCTTCCCCTTGTTGCTAGTTTCTCCATAGATAGATCTTGGTGACACGTAGGAAATTTTGAATTTCTGCTACGTTCCCCAACACTTTGTAGGTCCACAAGGACACGTTCCACACCAGAGTGGTATGGCAACCCTGTCCTGGAAATCATGTTGTTAGACAACGATGAACCTTCGAACTATGAAGAAGCGATGGTGGGCCCAGATTCCAACAAATGGCTTGAATCCATGCAATCCGAGATAGGATCCATGTATGAAAACAAAGTATGGACTTTGAGAGACTTGCCCGATGATCGGCGAGCGGTAGAAAACAAATCGATCTTTAAGAAAAAGACGGACGCGGATGGTAATGTTACCATCTATAAAGCTCGACTTGTCGCTAAAGGTTATCGGCAAGTTCAAGGGGTTGACTACGATGAGACTTTCTCTCCCATAGCGAAGCTGAAGTCCGTCCGAATCATGTTAGCAATTGCCGCATACTATGATTATGAGATATGGCAAATGGACGTCAAACGGCATTCCTTAACGGCTATCTTAAGGAAGAACTGTATATGATGCAGCCGGAAGGTTTTGTTGACCCTAAGAATGCTAACAAGGTATGCAAGCTCCAGCGATCCATTTATGGGCTGGTGCAAGCATCTCGGAGTTGGAACATTCGCTTTGATGAGATGATCAAAGCGTTTGGGTTTATCTTGAGACTTATGGAGAAGCCTGTGTTTACAAGAAAGTGAGTGGGAGCTCTGTAGCATTTCTCATATTATATGTAGATGACATACTTTTGATGGGAAATGATATAGAACTTTTGGACAGCATTAAGGCCTACTTGAATAAGAGTTTTTCAATGAAGGACCTTGGAGAAGATGCTTATATATTATGCATCAAGATCTATAGAGATAGATCGAGACGCCTCATAGGTCTTTCACAAAGCACATACCATGATAAGATATTGAAGAAGTTCAAAATGGATCAGTCCAAGAAAGGGTTCTTGCCTGTATTACAAGGTGTGAAATTGAGCTCGGCTCAATGTCCGACCACGGCGTAAGATATAGAAGAGATGAGTTTCATCCCTATGCCTCAGCCATAGGGTCTATTATGTATGCCATCTTGTGTACTAGAACTGATGTAAACCTTGCCGTAAGTTTGGTAGGAAGGTACCAAAGTAATCCCGCAAGCAACATCGGACAGCGGTCAAGAATATCCTGAAGTACACGAAAAGGACTAAGGACATTTTCTCGTTTATGGAGGTGACGAAGAGCTGCGTCAGAAGGGTTACGTCGACGCTAGCTTCGACACAGATCTGGATGACTCTAAGTCACAGACCGAATCGTGTATATGTTGAATGATGGAGCGATGGTAGTGCGGTATTTGCAAGCGAGCGTCGTGGCGGGATCTACATGTGAAGCGGAGTACATGGCAGCCTCGGAGGCAGCGCATGAAGCAATTTGGGTGAAGGAGTTCATCACCGATCTAGGAGTCATACCCAATGCGTCGGGGCCGATCAAACTCTTCTGTGACAACACTTGAGCTATTGCACTTGCCAAGGAGCCCAGGTTTCACAACAAGACCAGGCACATCAAGCGTCGCTTCAACTCCATTCGTGAAAATGTTCAAGATGGAGACATAGAAATTTGCAAAGTGCATACGGATCTGAATGTCGCATATCCGTTGACTAAACCTCTTCATGAGCAAAACATGATCAACACCGTAACTCTATGGGTGTTCGATTCATCACAATGTAACTAGATTATTGACTCTAGTGCAAGTGGGAGACTGTTGGAAATATGCCCTAGAGGCAATAATAAAAGGATTATTATCATATTTCCTTGTTCGTGATAATTGTCTTTTATTCATGCTATAATTGTATTATCTGGAAATCGTAATACACGTGTGAATACATAGAATACTATATGTCCCTAGTGAGCCTCTAGTTGACTAGCTCGTTGATCAACAGATAGTCATGGTTTCCTGACTATGGACATTGGATGTCATTGATAACGGGATCACATCATTAGGAGAATGATGCGATGGACAAGACCCAATCCTAAGCATAGCACAAGATCGTGTAGTTCGTTTTGCTAGAGCTTTTCCAATGTCAAGTATCTTTTCCTTAGACCATGAGATCGTGTAACTCCCGGATGCCATAGGAGTGCTTTGGGTGTACCAAACGTCACAACGTAACTGGGTGACTATAAAGGTGCACTACAGGTATCTCTGAAAGTGTCTGTTGGGTTGTCACGGATCGAGGCTGGGATTTGTCACTCTGTATTACGGAGAGGTATCACTAGGCCCACTCGGTAATGCATCATCATAATGAGCTCAAAGTGACCAAGTATTTGGTCATGGGATCATGAATTACGGTATGAGTAAAGTGACTTGCCGGTAACAAGATTGAAAGAGGTATTGGGATACCGACGATCGAATCTCGGGCGTAACATACCGATTGACAAAGGGAATTGTATACGGGGTTGCTTGAATCCTCGACATCGTGGTTCATCCGATGAGATCATCGAGGAGCATGTGGGAGCCAACATGGGTATCCAGATCCCGCTGATGGTTATTGACCGGAGAGCCGTCTCGGTCATGTCTACGTGTCTCCCGAACCCGTAGGGTCTACACACTTAAGGTTCGGTGACGCTAGGGTTGTATGAATATGAGTATGCAGCAAACCGAAAGTTGTTCGGAGTCTCGGATGAGATCTCGGACGTCACGAGGAGTTCCGGAATGGTCCGGAGGTAAAGAATTATATATGGGAAGTTGAGTTTCGGCCATCGGGAAAGTTTCGGGGTCCACCGGTATTGTACCGGGACCACCGGAAGGGTCCCGCGGGTCCACCTGGTGGGGCCACCTATCCCGGAGGGCCCCATGGGCTGAAGTGGGAGGAACCAGCCTGGTGGGCTGGTGCGCTTCAGGCCCCTCTGCGCCTAGGGTTGGGAACCCTAGGGGAGGGGGCGCCCCACTTGACTTGGGGGGCACTCCACCCCCCTTGGTCGCCGACCCCCTAGGAGATCCCATCTCCTAGGGCCGATGCCCCCCCTAGGGACCCTATATATAGAGGGGTGGAGGGAGGGCAGCCGCACCCTTGCACTTTGCGCCTCCTTCCCCCTTGCTACACCTCCTCCTCCCGTAGTCGCTTGGCGAAGCCCTGCCGGAACTCTGCTGCATCCACCACCACGCCGTCGTGCTGCCGGATCTTCATCAACCTCTCCCTCCTCCTTGCTGGATCAAGGCGTGGGATGCGTCATCCGCTCCGTACGTCTGTTGAACGCGGAGGTGCTGTCCGTTCGGCACTTGATCATCGGTGATTTGGATCACGACGAGTATGACTCCCTCAACCCCGTTCACTTGAACGCTTCCGCTCGCGATCTACAAAGGTATGTAGATGCACTCCTATCACTCGTTGCTAGATGAACTCATGGATGGATCTTGGTGAAACCGTAGGAAAATTTTATTTTCTGCAACGTTCGCCAACACTACTGTGGTGGCTAGTTCTACTTATATAGGCCCTGGTCCTCTCCCCAAATATTGAGCGGGAAGGGAGCCAACAACGGCGGGCAAATTGAAGGGGGACAGCTAGTACAAGCTATCCTAAAAAAAGTTGTCTTCGCCTGCGAAAGGCTCTAGTGGTGACGTCGTCTTGGGCTCCAAGATGACCTTCGCCCTGCCGTCCTTCTGGTCTTTGTCTCGTTGCACCGATATGGAAACCTTTGCCTGATGCCTCGGTACTCCTCGCCTGCGCTTGCCTTCTTTGCACCAAAGACGAAATAAGGATGTTGCGCGCGCTGGCGCTTGCCTGGTGCCGATCGTCATGGCTCACGTCACGAGAGCCTCGTGAGGTTTACCCCGCCTTGATATCTCCGCTCCTCATGAGCCTGCCCGGCTAGGCCACTCGTGAAGAGGTCTTGTGCCGCCCGCTCGCGAGGCTTGGCCCCTCGTGAGGGTCTTGAATGCCTTGTTGATGAAGATGGGTCGTACAGCCCGCTGACTTAGCCACGCCGTGGGCCGCAGGCAGGCAAGTCTGGGGACCCCCGTTCCCAGAACGCTGATAGTGTCCTTCTTCGGTCCCGTGTCTGTCCCTTCAGGGAAATGTCACGCGGTGTCTCCGGAGTCCTGTTAGCCTGCTATAGCCCGGATTCCCGGAGTCCTGCTAGCCCAGTTGCTACAGCCCGAATTCACTCGCTGATGACCGACACGTTCGTTGTTGGGTCATGTATGCCTGCCCCTGTAAGTTAGTGCCACTTTGGGTTCACGACTAGTCATGTCGGCCCGAGTTCTCTGTCATATGGATACTAGCAACACTTATCATATACGTGAGCCAAAATGCGCAAAATGGTCCTGGTCCAGGTAAGGTGGCACCCGTGGGAATACCGTGCCTGAGGCCACAAAGTGATATGATGTGTTACATGCTAGATCGGTGTGACTTAGGATCGGGGTCCTGACAGTTTTGGTATCAGAGCCTGACTGCCTGTAGGATTACCAAGCCAAACTAGTCGAAGTTGAGTCTAGAAATTCTTTAGTTATACAAGGGAATTGATTGTGGAAGGGTACATAAGGCTCTTTTTACTCCTTTACCTTATGCCCTTCTGATCTAAGTCAACCTCTTCTTTTCTACAGGGGTTAAGAAACTAGGCTTTCTCTTCTTCCTATCAGGATCACGCGTTACTAATCCGTAGACTTATAAGATTGATGGATTCAAGTCTCAGTTCAGTTCCTACTACTTCCGTGTGTTCATTGCTGGCCTCAGAACCTTGATATTGTGATGTTGAGTGGTTATGCCACCATTTTGCGGGATTTCTCAAATCTTTTTGAGCATTTACAGCCGTTATGTTGTCCGAGTCATCCCAAGTTTCTAAATAGTCTAATGCATTTTCAAATCCCTTCTTTCCGTTCTCAATGTTCCTTTGGGCCATATTAACCACACTAATCGCTGAGTTGAGGTACTGTGTTGCCTCGGCATATATGTTGAAGCCATTATTATGACCCTAGGCGTCTTAGAGAACCACTCAGTAATATAGCAATGCTTTGTATCCCCAATGTGATGATTCTGGCCATTATTCTCGAAAGCATTCCGTGATGCCATTTAGTTAGTAGGTATTATATTCCTGGGTTCTTGAACCCGAGATTCACTCTACTTACTTCATGTTGATAGTGTTTGCTAGTCCCTTTAGGATATTAGTAACCTTTATGATAGTCTTCGAGGTCTGTGGTATATCGTTCTTCCAATACCATGAACCATTATGGAGGAAGTTCTTTTGAATCAAAGTCATAATCAGAGTGCTCTTGATGAGTTCTCCATCATGTTTGTGACTCTGCCAGTCCTACCTCTCTGCATGGATTATCTGGAAGAAACCTATTGAACTTGGTTCTACATACTAATCTATGCATCCACAACTCAGAAAGTTATATGTTCCTTTGAGTTGTCCTTCTTCAGCTGTATTCCGACCATCATCTACCAATTAATAGTCAAGAGTATGTGAGCATTCGTGTTCATCGATGACTTTTATTCTTGTGGTCTGTCAAGCCATTCTATTCCGGAATGACTAGGAGAAATAAACTCCAGTACCTCATCCATATCAAGGATGGTGTCAAAGTAGTTGTATTCCACAGATCAAAATGCCAATCCAGTTTTTGTTCTGTTCTGCCTTGGAGTATTACCATCTTTATATCAAGAATGTCATGGGAATTTCACACCATCTTATGAATTCTTGGTACAGTGATATTTCTGGCCATCATTATTCATTCCTCGGTCTTTGTGTTGTTGTGACCGGAATGCCGACAAGTGAACCGTGATTTGTGAAATCAATACTCCAAGCAACTTTGTTGCTTGGTAGTTAATGGACAATACTCTCGTTCTTAGCGTGCTGATTATTGAATCATCATCCTAAGATTGATCGTGCTACCCAATCCATATTTTTTATGCACACTTCAATCAATGAGTTAGGATTGTGCCAATCCCTCGCTTATTTGATCATATCGTCTTGCCCTGAAAAGCATGATTATTCCCGAGCTTAATAACATATCAGTGGTTCGTGATTTTCTGAATATCCTCCCGGAAGTATCACCAGGTTGTCCCCTGACCGTTATGTTGAGCTCGTGATCAAGTTGGTTCTCTTGTAACCACCCCTTCTCCAAGAATCCGTGTTGGATACCCCTGAGCTAGTTGGTTAAGCCAGACAACAACTTGGAGAGTTGGAAGATAAAAGCTTGCCTAACTTACTTCGTTTGGAGGGATATCTTTTTGTGTGTGTTTTGAAGAAAGATGACATCTTTATCGATTGGTCCTCGTGATCAGTTGTTGGAGCTATTGTCTTATCCAATCTTTGATTTGAGCATGGGCTATCATCAAATCAAATCAGAACCAACGATGTTCGTAATGTTGTCTTACTCGTGGTTGTTTTCTCGAGCATACACCATTATATCTTTTGGGTCTGACCAATGCTATCACCTTGTTCACATAGTTGTGGAATTACACCTACATGGATGTCTGGATGGATTGTTGTTGAGCCCATTGATAACAATTCCATCTCGTCCATGATTCATTTTGAACATCTAAGTTAGTGTTGGAAACTTTGAAGGCATTTCTTCATGCTAGCTCATGAAGCATATGCTCGGATGAAAGAAGTAACTTCCTCTAATTCATGTGCATTTGGTGCAAGTTGCCGCTGTGAATTCGAGAAAGCTTGTTTTAGCCTCCTCTGGAATCATCCCAAGTCAGTCATGCAAGTGCGAAGTATACATTGGTTTGTGAGATTAGCTACCTCCGTTCCACATGTATTTCCTAGCACACCAAGCCACTAATTGATTTGTTCAAGATAAAGGAGTCTGTTCTAAAGTGTTAATCCTTTAGACTTCCGCGCGAAAACTTAGATATCATTAATGATGGTTCCCCATCTGAACTCGATAGTGTTTTATTGTAAGACTACTATGTGGTCATGCTTGTCTGGGACAACGTGTTCACATGTGTGTAGCAGAACCAACTCATGTTTTGGAGCTTGCTATCAAAGTTCATTTCCCGAGAATCTTCGAGAAGGATAGTTTGGATCATGAGATCGTGTTATCTTTGTGTTCCCTCTTTCGACTTACCTCACGTCTTGAATCTCGGGACGAGATTCTTGTTTAGTGGGGGTGAGTTGTCACATCCCTAGCTTTACCTTGCACTTGGCTAGCACTTGTCTGTTGCATCATGTTTAAATTTTATGTAAAGCTGAAATGGGGATTGATCAAACCTCAAAGAACCCCCGAACACACCAGGTTCAATCGAAAATTGTTTCAATGAACTCAAAATGCCCTTCACAAAAGTTCATCATTTTTGGGTTGGTTAAAAACCTCTGCCAAAAATGGTTTACATTTTTCTAGGTCATCTTGGTCTTTTTGAATTAAATCATAAAGTATTTGACTTTGGGCATTTAAATGCTATAAATATTTTAAATGCTCAAATTATTCTGAAATGATTTGAGGGCTGTTGGAAATAATTCAAAAGGTGCCCACAAATATTTTCAGGAGTTTTGGAAGTGATTTAGTATTTTAACTAAATCAGAATTGACAAAGGAAATAGAAAACAGAAAGAATTAGAAAAGAGAGGGAGAGAGAGAGAGAGAAACCTACCTGGGCCAGTTACCTGGCCTAGCAATGTGCCGGCCCAGCCCACCTGGCCAAAGCGGTTGTCTTCAACCTCCGCCAAGGAGGTAGAAGACACACACAAGGCCCGAGGACGCCACGCCTCCTCCCTACCTGCTTCACCCCCGGGGCCTTCTAGCGACGCCATGGAGACACCCTGGAGCCTCCTCTCCCGCTCCACACTCTCCCTGGACCCCTTTACCCCTCCTCTGCTCTTCCCAGCAGCACCACCGAGTGCGCCCGTTGCCGCCGTTCGCTCCCACCGCGGCCACCAGCAACCCCACGCTCTGCCGACGCACCAATAAGCTCCGCCTCGTCTTCCTCATCCTCAACGTCGACGCACGTGACGCTGAACGCCCCCAGGTGATGACCCCGACATCTTCTTCCTCCTCGGGTCACCGGAGATCCGCCTCGCTGCCGCGCTCGCTCTGGTGCCTCCCCGAGCCCACTGACCACCCCTGCAGACCCGCCGTGAGCTTCTCTTCGCTTCCCCCTTCCTCCCCGCACGGTTTGCGTCGCCTAGCTGCCGTTTCCACCACGGCCGAAGTCCGCCACTGCCATGGATGTTGAGCCATGTGCTCCCGAGCTTCGCTTGCTTGCCCTAGTGGCACAGACATGCTCCTGGTGACCCCACGACGCCATCTATGCCCTTGGTTGAGCTCCCCGTGCACCGCCACGCCGCGCCCGCGCAAGCCGTAGCCGCAGCCGCCGCAAACTTCGTCGCCGGCCTCCGTTCCGGCGACCATCTGGTCCAGCTCTACCACCCACAGACGCGGCTCAACCCCAGCTCGCCGTAGAACCCAACCGCGTCCCAAACCATGCCCTATAGCACGAACCCGACGCGTCTCCGCCGCTCGGTTTGGTCGTCGCCGACCCAACTCCGGCGTGCTGACGTGTCGTCATTAGATTAGGTGCTAATCATGATTAGTTAGTGCCCTATGTAGATGACGCATGGGTCCAAGAGCCTAATTAGGTTAGTCTAAATGTCATGTTTAGATTAGTACTAATATGTGTGGACCCCACGTGTCATCTTTGACTTGGTCAAGTCAGTGTTGACCGGTCCCACCTGTCATCCACCCAAACCAGCCCTAAGACACTGATGTGTGGGTCCCAGCAGTCAGGTTTGACCTGGGCTGTCGCCTTTGACTTGCTGACGTCATGCTGACCCCGTGATGATGCAGTAATGCTTTTCTAGATTTTAAATAAATCTATTTGATTTATTTATTTTCAGAAAATGCCCAAAACTTGTAAAAATCATAGAAATTAATCTATAACTCCAAATGCAAAGTTTTATATATGAAAAATTATCATAAAAATCCAAAGAATATGTTTATGGAATTTTCATGCATGTTTGAGAAACTTATACCTGCTGATCAGGCCAAACCAATTAAATGGCATATGATTAATCACATATGGGGTTTGAATTTGAATCTTGGATTCAAACCAACTTCATTTAAATTGTTGCTAGTTGCATTATCTCAAACCACAGCATATTGCCATGTCATGGTCATGCATCATATTGTTGCATTGCATTGATTGTGTTTCCTCTCTATTGTCGGTAATTGTCCCACCTCAGTATACGTGGTACCAACGATGAGATCGATGACACCGATGAAGAGCTATACTATCTTCAGAAGTGTCAGGCAAGCAAAAACCCCTTGTTCAGTCCGATACAATCCCACTCTCTCACTTCTGCTCTCTTTTACTGCATTAGAACAACAACGCTTCAACTGTTACCTGCTGCGGTAGTTGAACCCCTTTCCCCTACATGACCTGTCATTGCCACAGTAAATAGATGAAACCCACTAGCATGAGTAGGAGTTGTTTCAGCCCTGATGTGCCTACTCATTCATGCTTGTTGTCATGCCTACTACTGCTTAGAGTTGAGTCAGGTGTGATTCACCGGGGATGAATTGGAAAGTTGTGAACATGTCCTACTGTTGAGAGCTAAGTGTGTGAACATGATTTGGTAAAGGTAGCGGTGAGAGGCCATGTAGGAGTACATGGTGGATTATCTCATTGAAACCATCCTCAGGAACTGAGTTCTGTGTTTGTGATCCATGAACAGTTACTACCACACATTGGAATGCTTAAGTGCCCCTCTCGACTTATTAATCAACCTGATCTCTGTCCAGGAGTTGCAACTAGTTTTTGGTGTTTGTAGGTAGTGTTAGTAGTCTACCAAGTGGCACCCGGTACAGGTGGGCTTGGGACATACTAGGCACCGTGGCCGGGTATACCAAGCGCCGCCCGTTTGGTGTGCTTGGAACCATACACATTGTTTGGGGCCGTGGCGACACCCGGCCGGATCTCCTTGCGGATGGAACCCGAATAGGCGATAAACCTGGACTAGAGACTTGTGTGGTTAGTCGTCGTGGTTGACTCCTCGCCAAAGCTTCCGCTTGAAGGTTGCCGAGATACACGACGTGTACATGGTGGTAAGTGGCGAGAGCGTGTGTGAAGAAGTACACCCTGCAGGTTAACATCATCTATTCGAATAGTCATGTTCGCGGTAAAGGACTTACGGGTTGCTCGCAGTTCATAGACAAGTGAAAGTGGATACTCTAAAATGCGCAAGATAAGCGTGAGTGCTATGGATGGCGTTCGTAGAGGTAGACAGGAGTGGATCCATAGTGGTGTATTGATATGATGAATATGTGGACTCGTGTGCGCCACCTCCAAAGAGTTACTTACAGTCGTAGTACAGGATAGCCACCGAGTCAAAGCTGGCTTGCTGCAGTCAAATTCCACCACCCCTTTGTTGATACTGATGCATATGTAGCTAGTTCTGATGTAAGTCTTGCTAGGTACATTTGTACTCACATTTGCTTAATTTATGTTTTTGCAGAGAGACTTCGGTCTCACTAGTAGTTCCGCGTGGACTTCGACATTTAGCTTGTTACCTCAGCTACGATCTTGTGCCCTCGGCAGGGTCTTGTAGATAGTTAGGTTTCTTATCCTTTTTCATTTGTAGTTGTCTGTACCCAGACAAGTTAAGCTTTTGCATGTGCTTATTGCTTGTATGACTTGAATGCTGGGTCATGAGACCCATGTTTGTAATATCTGACTCTTCGGAGCCTTATGAATAAATACTTGGAGTCATAGAGTTTTTTTGTGATACCATGTTGTATTTACACATATCGAGCATATTGTGTGTATGATTAAAATGCTTGGTATGTGCGGGATCCGGCAACCTAGTTGTCTATCCTTGGTAGCCTCTCTTATGGGGAAACGTAGTCCAGTGCTTCCACTGAGCCATGGTAGTCTGCTACAGCCCGGTTTACCGGAGTCCTGTTAGCCCAGTTGCTACTGCTCCGGAACACTCAGACTGGCCGGCTTGAGTCCTTATTCGATCCTGTGTCTGTCCCTTCGGGGAAATGTCAAGTGGTGTCTTCGGAGTCCTATTAGCCTGCTACAGCCCAGATTCCCGGAGTCCTGCTAGCCCAGTTGCTACAGCCCGAATTCACTCGCTGATGACCGACACGTTCGTTGTTGGGTCTTGTATGCATGTCCCTGTAAGTTAGTGCCACTTTGGGTTCACGACTAGTCATGTCGGCCCGGGTTCTCTGTCATATCGATACTAGCGACACTTATCATATACGTGAGCCAAAAGGCGCAAACGGTCCCGGGCCAGGTAAGGTGGCACCCGTGGGAATACCGTGTGTGAGGCCGCAAAGTGATATGATGTGTTACATGCTAGATCGGTGTGACTTAGGATCGGGGTCCTGATATTCCTTCTGGCCCATAAAACATCATCGTGGAGTTCGTGACATTTGGACTCTGTCTAGTATTGATTTTCTATGATGTAAAAAACATGGAAAAACAACAACTGGCATTTGGCACTATGTCAATAGGTTAGTACCAAAAAAATGATATAAATGACTATAAAATGATTATAAAACATCCAAGATTGATAATATAACAGCATGGAACAATAAAAAATTATAGATACGTTGGAGACGTATCAGCATCCCCAAGCTTAACTGATACGGAGCATCCTACGGACATCACCATGTCAAGAGTTCATTCGGCAAGTGACACGTGCGACATCTACTTCACATACACAACGGTGAATCATCTCCTTTACGCGTGCTTGCTTGACCCCTTCGAGGATGGTATACTACTTGACACTCCACTCATGTGCATGCATAGCTATTGTCGGAGCTTCACGGATGACGAGGAGCAGTGCAAGCGCCAAGGATCACCTACACCATCCGCGAGGGAAGCGTGGAAGAGATGGAAGAAGAAGCGTGGACAAGCTTCTGGAAAGCCCGGAACTTCCAGCCGCTGCCCGGAACTTCCGGCCACTGGAACCTCCGGCCATTCCGGAGCTTCCGACCCTGCTGCACCGAAGCCATCCAAGAGTTTGCCAACTCTCTGGATTGCCCGGACCCTGCCCGGACCTTCGCCCGGAACCTCCGGCGCCCGGACCTTCCGGCCGTCCCGAACTTCCTACCCTGCTCACAGAGACTCGGGCCAAGGCACATGTACCCATTCGCCCCTCACTTACCCCTTCGTGGCTACTACTATATATACTCATCCCCTCCTCCATTTTAGGGTTAGCAAAGCTATAGCTCATTTGATAGAGAGCTTTGCTCCTTGTACCACTCTACTCTTGAGAGAGAGAGAGAGACCACCACTCCCATGGAGTTCAAGACCTCCATGTGAGAAGATCCTGCGCGATATATTGATCAAGACCCCCTCATGGGCGGCCCCCTTCAAGACCTCATGGAGATGAACCTTATCTTGTATCTTTCCCTTTGTTGTTCATGTACCTTGTCGATCTTGTGTGTTTGATTGTCTAGTGGATGTGTGATTGGACTTGTTCTTGAGTGTTTCCCCTTGTGATTTCTCTCTGTTCTTCCCCGTGTTCGTCGTGTTCTTCGAGGGATCTCGCTCCTTTCGTGAAAGATCGGTCGTATGGAGTTCCACTCCACATCATCTTGGTATCATGAGCCACGTTGATCACGTTTTTGGAGCCCCTACCCTTTGTTTTCTAGATTGATTTTGTTGATTTCATCCTAAATCCAAAAATCCCCACCAAAAATAGCCCCAAATTTTTTTGTGATTTGTTGGTTTGTATGATGTTTTGTTGATTTTGATCCATGGATTCGTTGTGTTTCAAGTGGATCTAGCTTTCCCCCATCTTTTTCCCCCTTCCCATCCACGAAATCTCCCCAATTTTGACCTTGGAAATCGATTTTTTTCCGCCTCCATTCTCAGATCTGGAATTTAGGGTTCGTCCCGGAAGAAATTCCACGACCCCCGGAACTTCCGGACTCCCCCGGAACTTCCATCCCCCGGAACTTCCGTCCTAGCCCCGGAACTTCTGGGCTAAGCAGAAAGTTTACCCCAAAAATCCCCACACTCCCTGCACTTTTTCCGCGACCCCCGGAACTTCCGGCCACCCCCGGGAACTTCCTGAG
Source organism: Aegilops bicornis (assembly GCA_021605145.1). Classification (NCBI taxonomy): domain Eukaryota; kingdom Viridiplantae; phylum Streptophyta; class Magnoliopsida; order Poales; family Poaceae; genus Aegilops; species Aegilops bicornis. Next base: position 348,768,615 of record CM038670.1, read on the forward strand.
CCCGGAACTTCCGGCCCTAACCCCGGAACTTCCGGCCTAACCCGAAACATTGCACATAATTTCAGCATCAGCCTCTTTCACCGTTTTCATCACAAGTTTTCACTCCGAACTCTGATTTGAGAGTTCTTTGGCTCTTTTTTAAGCTATCGACGTGCCCGAGGTCCTCACCCTGTTTTCACCACCTTTTGACACCATCAAATATTTGGTACTTTGGCATCTTTGCCTAGGGCTCCCACCATATCATCTGCATAACCACCATAGCCTTCGACAACCTAACCAATTTTGTTCCCATAGCATTTGAGGTTGTTTGAGTAGTGACTTGAGTCTCCTAAGGTGTTTAGGATACTTAGGGACGGTTGCTTCTTCATCAACTACCACCATAACTTTCGCATAGGCTTGCCCACCATACACTTCCGCCACCCCAACTTAACCCGATTTTGTTTGTGTTGTGAGTTGTGTCTCCTAAGGTGTTTCAGCTACTTAGGCACCGTGCTTCCAACTCCGACACCGTGTATAGCCGATCATACCCTTCCACATTAACCCATTTCGACCGGGTTTCCACCAATACATCCGCAACCAGCACCGCATTCCCGCTACCACCATTTGACTTTTGTCCTTGAGATTTTGAGTTGTTGTTTTTCTGTTTCCTAAGGTGTTTTGGCTACTTAGGGACGAGTCTCCATCATCTTGGTATCTACATCAAGAACACTGCCACTCATCATCGCAACGGACGGTAACCTCGACGACATCATTGTACATTCCCCTTGCAATTGCATTGATAACCCCTAGCCCATTTTGCGTTACTTGCCTATCGAGACTAGCCATTTGAGTATTGCCGGCAATGTTACTTGTGCACATTAATGATTCACCCTTCCATTGCATACATACCATATCATATTGGTATCATCATATCATCCCTTGTGTCACAAGATTGTTATCGTATATACACAATTGCTATCTTGGTTTGTGCATTTCGCATTGTGGCCATATCGGGAAAAAAAGAGAATAAGCTTTTAACCAAAAAGAAAAGAAAGCAAAGAAGCTTCTAAGTAAGTGCCATAGCATCATACCACATTGCATATAAGATTGTCATATCCGATCATCTTGGATCAAACACCGGGAATCATACATATATAGCATACTTGGGATAGAAAGTTTATCCATTTTGCATCTTATAGGTTGTGCACAAGTGTCATATCCGCCTATTGAGCAATCGTGCTAGCGTCTCTCTTGAGTTGTGCAACATGAGCATTTTGGTGGATTCCACATTTTGAGCTCATTCCTTGGTTGCACGGCCCCATTTATCTATCCGTGTGTGTGTTTCCTTGTGCCATTCATTGCTATTGGTCTACTTGTTTCACTTGCGAATTTGTGAATCTCTTTCAACATTATTGACTCTTGCTAACATTTTGCATTAAATTTTTGTGCCACTATCCTCACCAAGCTACTCCATAAGCTTTACTTGGTAGGTGTGAGTGAACAAGTCCAGTACCAATTCCACTATTCTTTCATCTCACATTTAGTGAAACGGGATACATCCTCAACTTTGGGAAAAGGTAACTTGCTATTATTTATCTCATTTCCTACTCACCTCTACTCGAGTCTTGTGATGGATAGGCAAGGTATTTCACCTTCGGTCTACAACAACAACGACGAGTTCGATGCCACGAACAACTCCAACGATGCCAAGATGCAAGCTCAAATGGAGGAGATCAAAGCCCTCATCAAGTCCTACAGGCGATCTTCCTCATCTTCGAGAAGACGCTCAAGAGCACATGCTTCTGAGCTACCATCTCCGGAAAGATCACATCAGCATCGACACCATCACCACCAAGAACGTGAAGGTCATGAGCTCAATACCAACAACCGCTCAACGACTTCACCATCTCCCTTGGCATCTTCGCCAAGCGACTTCAAGGCATCTTCGCCTACGGACATACGACATCTTCACCAACAAGCACCTCAATACTATTCTCAAGAGAAGCTCCCCAAGCTCAAGTCCGTGACTTCCACGAGCTACTACGACCTTGACACCGACCATGATATTCCTTTCTATGGAACTCAAGAACCCGAGGAGTATCTCGAGTGGGAGCACCTCATGGACGACTACCTCAAGCTACATCAAGTTCGCCCCGAAGATCAAGTGAAGTGCGCCACAAGGAACTTCCACGACTATGCGTACACATGGTGGCTTCACACACCTTCGGAGAGCTACGACATGAGTTGGCCCAAGAGAAAGAAAGCTTTACGGCGAGAGTTTGTGCCTCCAACCTACACGGAACAACTTTTACACCAATTGGAGAACACCATCCAAGGATCCAAGTCCATTGACGAGTACTTCAAGGAGATGAAGATTGCCTTGCGACGAGCCCGCGTGGACGACCCCATGTCGATGAAGTTCCACTTCATGATGGGATTGCACAACGACATCTCCAAGATAATCTTCCTCGAGAACTACAAGTCCATCGATGACAACTACAATGGTGCTCTCAAGGCGGAACAAGAACTCATGAAGGCCAAGGCTTCTCCACCCCAAGCACACTTCTCGAAGACCAAGCTCCAAGAAGGCGAGCATGAGGATAGTACCACCAAGATGTCCAAGCCCGATGAGCTCCAAGACGATGCTCCCAAGTTCGACTTGACCGCCATCCCTCTTTGTGGCATTGATGATGCCGAGTCCTCCACGACTCTTTTTAAACATGGTGCGGCGACGAGTACGACTACGGAGACCTTCAAGGACCAAGCTTTGGAGGCGTGTGACATGGTGACGAGCAAGGTTGATACTTCCATCTTAGGAGGCGAGAGTGATGATGTGCATCTTCGGCCTTCATCCATGGCGACGGCGATGAGATGGTTGAGTATTTCACTTCGACCACGGCGACATATGATGACTTGAGTGACTTTAGCCACCATATTGAGAGTGAGAGTTACTTCACCACTAGCCACATATATGATGAGTTGCCACAATTCCCATGTGAGGAGAGCCACAACCCCCACCACTTGAGTGAGATGAGTGACTTCACCATATGTGAGATTGAGTGCACCTATTTTGAGGAAGTGAGTGAACCACCACATAGAGAGAGTGTGATAGTTGATACGGCATGTGAGGCCACTTCGATTTCTAATGACTTAACCTCTACCTCTATTGTGTCTTCTCATTTGGTGCTAGGTCCCATATATGATGACGCTACGACACTCGATTTACTTCGTCCTCCCTTTGGACAAGACGATGGCCATGGTGGAATATGATGCACACCCACATGGTTCCATCAAGATGAAGATGACCACCATTAGGTCTTTCCCACCTCACCTACACCACTTGATTGGAATTAACAAGGTAACATAGGTGAAGGTGATGCTATTGTCCCACTAGTGGACATTGTTGACATTGATTGCTTGCATGATGTTGATCAACCTATCTCCATGCTTCATGCTAGTGCGACTTCCTCATGTGATGATTTCTTGCCCATTTATGATGAATATGATGATTCTCATGTGGAGTCTATTAGTTGTGATGCCATGTTACATAGGATTTCTTGTGACAATTCTTTAGGTCACATCATGTTTGACAATCCACTTGACTTGTCATATGCTATGAATGAGATCACCCAGATGTCATATTTGCAATCTCTTCGTAGTGACTATGCATATTCCATTAAAATGAACCCAATTTGAACAAATGGCATAGATGACAAGCCCATGGATATTGGCATTTGTTTTTCTTGTCATGATATTGATATGATCCCTTTGCATCATTTATCTCATATGCCATGCCATGACCAACTAGCTTCGGATATGCATTGTTTTGGATGTTTTTCATTTTCTCCATATGATGTTTCCATTATTGCTCATGAGGAGACCCCCATAGTTTCCTCATACATTTTAGGAGATTTTGATCCATCCTATCCATTGCATGATCCCAATACTTGTGTGCACAATATGTTTCCCATGAATGAAAATGCTATTGATGTGCCATATACTAGTATGCTCAATTTGCATCCCCATCGTGTTATACATAACAACTATTCTTTCATGATGGATGACATGTTCTTATACCATGCATCAAATTTCTTCGAGCATTGCTTATCTTGTGCTAACTCACACGTGCACATACACATCATGATGTATGATGTGTACATTTACCACGCGCACAACTTCTTTGGTTTGTGTCTCTTTTGTGTAGGTACCCATGAATACTTGTCAACCTCGCAATCCCACGAGTTAACAAAACGAGCTCTAGAGAGCAATGATGACTTGGGATCCCATGGATTGCCTTTCCCACCGCTCTCTTCACGCGAAGTCTTCGAGCATTTCTTCTACATGACCCTCACATGGTTATGGGTTATTGTCAATTACATATTCTATGCCCATCTTGCCATGTTCACTTTGCAATATGCTCATTACTATGCCTTTGCCATGCATTTGTGACCCATGCTTTGCATTACACATGATGATTGATTCTCATACTTGTATGTGTATTTGCAAGCTTGGTGGAGATATTGCTTGTTCTTGCCATATTTACTTTGTGCCCAATTCTTATGGTCATGCTTTGATCTTGCTTTGTGTTCGTGTTATGCGATATGTCATGTGCATTGCCTATGCCCATTAATTGCTCACATGACATGATTGCCATGATTTCCTCTAGTGTGTTGCATCTTCGCTCCAGTAGTTTGCACGACTTGATTACTATGATTTCTTACCTTGTTGCATCACCGATGATTCATACTTGCTCACTTCATGCGGCTGATGACAACCATCTACATGATTTGCACATGATTGTTATTGCTTCTTGTCATATCTCTCCATATGTTGCCTCCCTCATGCTAAATGATTTTCCATGTATTAAGCGCAACTATGCCTTTAGTCTTGATAATGAGTTTGCCCCCATAGCATTCTCACATATATTTGGAGATTTTGACATAGTTCTTGTGAAGCATGTTTTTATTCCTTCTTTGCACCACATACCTAGTGTCTGAATATAGCCATTGTTGCATCTTATTATTCATGCACTTGTGCTTCTAATGGTTATGTGCAAGAGAAGAGAACCATCATGATGGATGATGTGTTTATCTACCATGCGCATACGTTCTTTGTTTTGTTGTGTGCATGTGTAGGATACTTGGACTTCATGTCGACTTCCACTTCACGTGAGTTGACAATTTGATCTCTTGAGAGCGAACCACCTTCTACCACGACGATTCTACATTGCACTTGCTTGTGCTCCGGCATTGTGAAGAATGCACAAGGACACGCCTTCAAGGTGACATCTTTGTTGAGCATGGATATTGAGGATCATACTACTTGTGTTGCTTGTACCATGAGACTTAGTGTTGGACTACTTGATTGTGCACATGTTAGAGATCTTACTTCGACTTGTCGATTTCACACTTCCATGCATCATGACATATATACCTTGTGTGTTGTATCCAATTCTTGGATTACTTGTTCCTATCTCATGTTTGGTTGCAACAATGTCACTCCTTCACATATTCCATGTCCCATTGATTGCTACATGCTTGCCTTGATTGCCTCACACATGATGAACAATTGCTCCTTATATTGTGTTGAGTGCCATACTATGTTCACTACACCGTATGCAAGTTATGCTTGGATTGTCTTGCACTTGACCAATGTGTTTAGACACTTCACTTTATTTGGTGTTGTGAATGATTCCTATGCCTACCATAGACAGTCGGGTGGTAGGTGCGACATATGCCAACGGGTGGCTTATCATTGTGGGAGCCAATAAGACGTCGCCGGTGCACAGAAGCGGGATGAGGCGAGAACATGCACGCCGGCGAATCTTACCAAGCTTCGGGGCTCTCCGTGGAGATAACACCCCTACTGCTGCTCTGCGGGGTCTCCGCATGGTCACTAGATGAACAAGTGGCTACAAGGTGCTCCTTGAGCTGTTTTATGAGAGGAACAAGAGAGGCTAGGCTAGCTCTCCTCTTCCCTCTATGTGGTGTCTAAAAACTCTCTGAGATCAACCTTTTGCATGGGTGCCCTAGGGGGTTTATATAGGCCTACCCCCCAGGGGTACAATGGTAATCCGGCTGGGCGCGGGCCGTAGCCATCAGTGTCTACATTCGCCGGCTTCTCCGCCAGCCGCTGGGGCCCGCCGACTGGTGGGTCCCGCCGGCTGCCGGCTTCTTGGTCGACAAGCTGGCCCCACCGCTGAGGGCCTGGTCGGGAGCTGGTTACTGTTGCCTCAATCCTGATGACGAGGGCATTGTCGGGGTAAGCATGGCTACAGTGCCGCCGTCTTGGCGGCAATCACCGTAGCCTCAACTCGTCTTGTCTCCTTAATGAGGCGCCTCCTTCGAGGGACGGAATAAGCCCGCTATGGGAAGCCGACCATATCTCAGGCCGACTGGGGGAGGCCGAGCCGCCTTCGGGCATCTCTCTGGCCGGAGGGGCCCGTCGCCTATGGGTCGTACTGACAACCCGTTGTGTCTGATGTCATGGTCAACATGGCAACAGTGCCGCGCCGGACGGGAGATGGCCGCCCCGTACGGCGCACTGTGGCCATGCGTGCTCCGGGATACGGGGGTGGCAGGCTTCACTATAGCCACGCCCCGTTCCATCACCGTTATGTGGGCGCAGATTCTGAGGGTGCGGCCTTGGCCGCTTGCCGGGGGGCCGGCTTCTTGGAGTCGGCCTTGGCCGCTTGCCGGGGGGCCGGCTTCTTGGAGTCGGCCTTTTCGTGGCCGGCTCCGCGGAGTCGGCCCTCTGGTGGCCAGCTCCTTGGAAGCCGGCCCTCTTGTGGCCTTCTTCCTGTAGGTTTTGGGGCCAGGACGCCTCCTGACAGCCGGCCTGAGGGTCAGCTGGCCGGGGGAAGGCGGCCCCGCGTCTTGGATGTTGGACGGCTTGATTGGCTTATAATTTTTTCAGAGGTCCCAGGGGGAGCCGGCTAGGCTACCCATGGTCATTTACTCTGACAGTAGTCCCCGAAGCTGATTGAGCTTCGAGGCTGAAAGGAGGACGAGAAGCTCGATCAGCTTCCTATCCTGAGGGCCGGCAGCTAAGAGCCAGCCCTGAGTGGGTGCGCCGTCTTCGGGAAGTTCTGCAGCCCGAAGGTGAGAACGCGAGCCGAATCGCACGTTGACCGCACGCCACCCTGCGCGCCACATGGCCAGAAAGGCCTGCCAGCCCACGCGCGTGACGGGACGTCGCCACAGGCTGGGGCCCACCATACCTAGGCCTCGGCCCATGTGCGGATCCTCTGTGGCCCGAACGGACCGCTCGCCTTCCCGCGGCGGTTTCAGCACGCCTTTAGGGCGCAATAATCGCGGGACGTGGGGGAGTGGGCGTAGTTAATTCCATGTTCCCCCACGCCTCGCCTCCTTGGCTCCGCCGCATGAGCCTATAAGTAGGGGGAGGAGGGGGAGCGGCAGACGCTCGCACGCTCGGCCTCGCCCCAACCCTCCTTCTCCTTTCTTCCGCCACCGCAGCGCCCTCACCACCGCGTCGTTCCGCCGCCAACCCTCTTTGTCTGTCGCGGCTCCTCCGCAGTGTGGCTGTGCTCTCCGCCGCCGCGCCTCTCTCGCTTCCTCTTGCTCCCATGGCGCTATCTAGCTCGTGGGATGTCTCCAACGTACACGAGGACCACATTGATTGGCTTCGCAAGACGTGGCGGTTGTCGGGCGAGGGCTACGTGAAGACCCGCCTCGCGCCGGAGGCGGAGGTTTCGCTGGCGCCGGAGGAGGGCGAGCGGGTCATCTTCCTCTTGCACTGCCTGCGCGGCCTCGGCCTGCTGGCGAGCGGGTTCTTCCGCTCCTTCCTCGAGTACTACCGCCTCCAGCCGCATCATCTCACCCCCAACACGGTGATGCTGCCGGCCTTCACACCTCAGGCGAGGGTTTTCTTGGCGTCCTCCCCACCCTTGAGCTCTTTGGGGAGTTCTTCCAGTGCAAGCTTGGCACCGTCTCTGCGGGTGTGCCCGCCCCCTGTGGCGCCTTCATCGCCATGTGGAGGTCAGCCGACAACAACCCTTTTCCCTATCTAACTATCATTTTCTCTCTGGTTCATCTCAAAACAATATTTTGAATATTTTTCTTAAATGAAAAATATTCATTTCCCTCTCTTAAACCCTAGCTAACTCAATGTGCTCCAAAGCAACCCCATTTTTTCTTGCCCACAAAAATCTGAGGAAATTCACAAATATTCTTTGAACCCTAGGGCACCTTCCTGAGCAAAAATATTTCATCACTTTTTGGAATATTTTTGCTACAAAAAATATTTTTTGTTCTGGACAGAAATGGTAGTTTCTACAACAATTACCATTTTACTTGATCCATTGGGGCTTATTTTTCTTGTGCATCACCCCCTTAGTAGATGATTGCTAACCTCCAAAGCCCAGCTCCCAACTCCCAGTAGTTTGACCATAGTAAGATCTCAAAGTTACTGACCAGAAACTTACCAGGAAGTTGAAATCTATTCTACTGCGTCTGAGTCCAAACCAAAGTGTGGTAACCTCTAAAACTACCACGAACTACATGCCGGACATGAAGTTTGGGCTTAGGTCGGCCTGAGGTCAGAGTTCACGCGGTGACCACGTTCGTCCAGCCGTGCTGGCATACGGCCGACGCGCTCTGCGACGCGCCCGAGCCTCTATTGATCGCATGCTCGCTTCCCCGACTGCCTAATCTTGCCAAACCTTGCCACAATCATCGTCCCGATCTTCTTAACTCCCTCCTGGCGCTCACCGACGTAGAGCTCACCGCAGCGAGCACGGGCGCGGTCCGGCCAACACAACAGTGCACTGCGCACTGTGTTCGTCGCCACCCCCTCGCTCCTGTGCTCGTCTCCGCTTGCCCACAGTTCCCGCGTGAGCTGCGTCGCCTTCTCCCGCGCTCACAAACGCTGTTCATCGCCGGGCGCCGTGTCCAGGTGTCCTCCAGTGGAGCCCGATCCCCCTCAGCTATAAATAGAGCCCTCCCCAGCCCCCTCGAGCATCCCCTAACCCTAACCCTCGAGCATCATCCACTCCTCCCACACACTCCACAATCTCGTAGCAAGCCGTAGCGCGGCCGGGCAGGCCGCGGGCCGCCGTCCCCAAGCTCGAGCTCACCGGTGATCCCCTTGGGTCGTCTCCGCTGCTCCAGCCCCTCCCATGCCCGGGGCTCCCTTCCAGGGCCTCCGCCGTGCCTCGGTGGTGCCGTTCCGCCCGGTGGGAGCCCCTGGCGTCGCCTCTAGTCGCTGTTGTCTTCATCTCCGGTGACCTCTGCTTTCTGTTGCTGCTGGAGAGGCTGTTTCCAACACCGTCCGACCACCCCTAGCGAATCTACGGGTACGGGCAGGTGCGCCTCCATCTTCTCTTTCCATCCCTCCCTGTTGTTCTAGCCAAGGAGCTCTCCTCGCTGGCGTGTGCTCCGGCGAAGCCGCACTGTCCTCTGTTTCCCTTTCCCCCTCCATCTCACCTGATGGCGGGGCCCGCTAGTCAGTCACTCTATACGCGCGCAAAGCGGTACGAGTGGTGGCGCCCGCGGGGTTTACGCCTTCGACGTCACACCCCCCCCCCCCCAGTTCTGTTTTTATTTAAATTCAAATTTCATTTTCCTAGAGAGCTTCAAACAGCCAAAACCTTTTAACCATAAGTCCAAATGAATTGATTCTTTTTTCATTGTATTCTTTATGAAGAAATCTAGCAGCTCGCCAAAAATGAGATTTTTCTCTGCTATCTAGATTTTCTCGTGAATTTCAGAAGGATTCTTGATGTTTTCTTTTTGTGTTTATAAATATTTTTAGAAAGTGAAGCTTGTCTTGAGGATCGCCAGGAGGATTGTGAACCTCATCTGCACTAAGGCAAGCCACAACAACATTTTCATGGTGCCATTACAATATTTGTGACTTTTCAACTTGAATGAATGATTTAATCCATGCATTTAAATCACTATTATATTATTTATATTATGTTGGTTGCTTGTTTAAGTTGACATGCTTAGTTTACAGAAAGTTTAAAGCTACCTAAGTTGGTTAAGTTACTAGAAGTAATATTTGTTATGAAGAAGTAATATGATTATGGATATGAGTAATTATTTTGAGTTATTTTCTTGAAGGAGAAAAATGATAAAATTTGTTAAGTAAAGATTCTGTTTAAAGTAATGATTAATCATAACTGTGGAAGTGTCATGAGTTGTTGATGTTTGTGCTTAGTGTGGCTATAGTTGACCCAGTTATTTCTGATGATATATGATGCATATATTTGTGTTGCACTTGCATGGCATGTTATGACACATGTTACTTTCACGTTAAGTTGAACCTGCTAATAACTCAACTTGAATATATCGTTGACTGGGTCATGGTGCCACTGAATTGAGTTTTTTCCAGTGCAACCACATTTGCCTTTATGGGAAGGCCTTTATTCGGTCTGTTGTCATGCCTCTGGTCGGTGCCTCCAACTAGGGAAGGTTATGGGCGTGCGATACCCTGGCCCGGTAAGCAGACATAACCTCGTGTGCCCGTTGTTGAGATTATGGTACCTTGTCCCCGTTTGGGATTGTTTATGTTTTGGCCATGACGATGGCCGTTGGTGTCTTTGGTAGACACGGGGCCACCCAGGACTAGCCCAGTGGGGAGTGAGTCGGAGTGGCCGAGAGAGTGTCATGGCAATGGAGGGCTTTCGTCGGAATGCCGTTGGTCCACCCGAATGGGAGTGCGAGGCCATGGGATCAGTGGTGTGGGTACAGTGCGCTACCTGTGCAGAGCATATTAAATCTATCGATAGTCGAGTCCACGGTTACGGACACGCTCGAAAGTAGGTCACACCATGGGTCAACATTAAATAAATTTTGCACACTAAGTTATGAACTTTGCTCTGTTGATGATGGTGGGTAAACCATCTTTATGTTGGAGATCAAGTGTGGGTCGTGGTTGTGATCGCCCGAAAGATCACCGTTGGAGACCAAGTGCTGGTCATGGTTGTGAATGCCGGAAAAATCACCGTTTGGTTACGAGGTAACCCAATTTAAGACCACGAGGTTGGTTCCTTTGTGATCCAAGAGCGATCACCGTTGGTAAGCAAGTCCAAGGGACTTTTATCACAAGAGCATGATCACAGCATGTTTGATATATTTTTGCATCATTAAACAATTGGTTAAATATCATAATATTGTTTGTTATTATGTTTATGCTTGTTGTGAGCTTGCAAGTACATTCAATGTACTGAGCTAGCGTGTCATGCCAGATTTCAGGAAGGTCTCGTTGGAAAGGAGTATTGTCCGAGTCTAGATCGTGTCCACATCGGTGTCCCTGTGCTATGGAGTTCCGCTACGACGTTGTTCCACTGCCGCGTAGTTGTTATGATCGAGGCCCCTTTATGTTCACTGAATAATGTACATATTGTTCAGCCGCACCGTGTGTGCTGCTTGGCCTCGCCACCTGTTGTAATATAAACTATGATCCGCTAGCATCAATAAAGCGGTTGTTTTCTGTACCAAGGTGTTGTTTGTTGCGAGAAGACATGGTCTCTGGGATGGCAATGCATGGTAAACTGGTTGCTCTGAGCCGGGGTGCCATAACGCTTGGTATCAGAACCACGCTGACTGTAGGCCATGCTAGACTACGACATGTTAACTGGATGTTAGATACGAGTTTAAGTTGAGTGCCGGGTAGCATTTGTAGCTGGTTGTTGCATTGTATGCAATCATTTTATTTTGTGCTAACCTGCTAATGGTTGTGAGTGTAGATGGCTCCAGTACCATACCCGTGCCAGTTGCAGCTGATGTAGTACACATTGCCGCATCTCCTCCGTAACGTGTGGCGTCGGCTGTACCCCCTCGGTGACGACCCAGTCTGTCGTGTATACCGGGAGCGTCTAGCAGACTCAGTGTATGAGTATCACGCAGTGGTTACTCTGGGCACCAGTTCCGATTCCAGCACTTACACTCGTACTTCTTGGAGCGGTTTCGCTTCTACCGCTTCTCAGGCTATTCAGTTTGCTGCATTCGAGGTCCTTGTTGAGGTTCATTATAACGAGGTCCGGATGCAGAACCACCCAGGTTTCTACTACTATCCCTCTCCGCACGACAATGGTCATGTCCGTTTCCCTATCATTGATCCAGAGTCCGATAGTGTTGCTAGCCATCTTTCTCGCGATATCACTGCTAGCTACCTTATGATCCACGAGCTGGCTCGAGAGCTGACTCGTGCTTGTACTGCTTTAGCCTCTACTAGATCTGTCACTGCTCCATCGTCCATGGGAATTACTCCTTATATTCCAGCCAGTTCTAGTTCCCCTATTTCATCAGTTACTCCTCCGAGTAGCTCGGGCGCCTCGACCGTGAATCCTCTCAGTGCTCCTGCTGAGTGGGTTTCACTTCTCACTACTCCCGTAGCCCCGATGCTTCACCCTGCACCTGCCCCAAAGGGAGAGCCCTCAAGGCAGCGTCGTCGTGTTACCTTTAACCCGGAGGTTTCCGTTAACGTCATCAGTTCAGGATCCGAGTCTGCTTCAGGAGAGGACCCCGCAGCACCAGCAGAGCAGTAGAGCTTCGGAGTATCCGCAGTCGTCAGGATGATGTACGGATGTAGTCGTACGAGTCATGATGTTTCGTTTCTTGTATGAGAGTAGTTGAACCTGGCATGATGTTTACCTTTCATGTATGAGTCTATGTATAATTATGTTGGGACTCTATTTTATTCGCTTTATTTTCTTCGTTATTTTGTTTTCTCTCGGGATTTGTTGCTGGCTTTTCCCCAATTTATTTTTGGATGTTTCTCATCTTGGTTACGTTATCTTGGGAAAAATCCACAATAGGATGCCGCGGGGAGGCAGCAGTAGCGACTCCCATGAGGATGCCCCTGTTCGTCATTCCGCACGACAGGCAGGACACTCCCCCGAGCCGTACGTTCCACCACCGCCTCCACCGCCAAATCCGCCCTCCACCGAGCAAATTCTGTGTATGTTTGAAGAAAGGAGAAATAATGATCTAATTGAATATTAGGAAGTGTGCAAGTTGTGGTTGGACAGAATGGAAATTAGAACGATCATCACTCCAAGCTGTCAGATTTTCAGAGGACCAAGCCTCCCAGTTTCAGTCAGGTTATTGATCCCTTGGATGCACGCGATTGGTTGCGAACCATTGAGAGGAAGCTTGAGATTGCCCGTACTGAAGAAGATGATAAAGTTCCATTTGCAACTTATTATCTTGAAGGCGCTGCTGCCATATAGTGGGAAAATACAAAAGCTATCTGGCTTGCTGATGAAGAAATCACTTGGGCAAAATTCAAGGATCAGTTCGGAAAATATCATATTCCTACTGAAATTATGAAGGTTAAGCAGTGTGAATTTCTCGCACTCCTCCAAGGAAATCAGTCTGTGGGTGAATATTTGCAAAAATTCAATCATCTGGCCCGTTACTCCCTTTATGACGTGGCCACCGAAGAAAGAAAGATTGACAGATTTCTTGGGGGATTAAACCCGCAACTCCGATGTACCCTTAGTATGTTTGATTTCCCAGATTTCCAAACTCTGGTAAACAAAGCTTTCATTGCTGAAACGGAGCACAAGCTCATATCGGACAATAGGCCTGCCAATAACGATCACAAATGCAGCCAAGGAAGGAAGGGCAACCAGTGCAAAAGGCTCATACCTGGCAGCAGACTCAGGTGGAATACAAGCCCAATTGGCAACAGAATCTTAACAAGACCACCACCCAAGTCAAGAATGTCGTGACCAACCCAGTGCACGAGGAGCGCCAGCGCAACAATTATTGCTTCAGTTGTGGGCAAACCGGACATTATGCCAGACAGTGTCCCAAGAATGGCAAGGCAAGTGCACTAATCAGGCCACAAGTCAACTTTATGGAGTCATGCCCGAACCAACAAAACATCGCTGGGCACGTTCATCACCTCTCCGCAGATGAAGCCGAAGAGAACCCCGAAGTCGTCATTGGTATGTTTTCTGTTAATAACATACCTGCCGTAATTTTATTTGACTCTGGGGCTTCCCACTCTTTTATTTCTCGGAGTTTTGTTGCCCAAATCAAATTTCCTTGTTCGCTTTTGGGCAAGAATATGCTGGTACAAACCCCGGGATCCTTAATCAAGAGCAATCTGGTCTGCCATAATCTGGAATCAATATCAATGGAGTCTGTTTTCCAACTTCCTTGATAATCATTGAGTCTGTAAAGTTGGATGTTATCTTGGGTGTGAATTGGTTGACCCAATATCAAGTATGCATAAATTGCGCAACCCGAGAAGTCACTTTGACCAGTCAGAAGGGACAGGGGTACCAAATTCTATGCTCACAGAAGCATACCCGAGAAAGAAATGGTCTTCACCGCTGTGGCTGGTGAGTTGGAATTAATTCCTGTGGTCAGTGAGTTTCCTGATGTATTTCCAGAAGAACTACCAGGCATGCCACCAGATCGAGAGCTTGAGTTTGCAATAGATCTTTTGCCCGGAACCGCACCGTTATACAAGAAGTATTACCGGATGCCTTCATCTGAATTAGTGGAGCTAAAGAAACAGCTTGATGAAATGCTCCAAAAAGGATATATCCGTCCCAGATCCTCACCATGGGGATCACACCTTTATCTTCGTGGATAAGAAGGATGGCGGACTCCATGTGTGTGGATTCTTTGTCGGTGAATGATGTCACCATCAAAAATAAATATCCGCTACCAAGGATTGATGACTTGTTTGATCAGCTCAGTGTTGCCAAGGTATTCTCCAAGATTGATTTAAGGATAGGATATCATTAGCTCAAGATTAAAAACGAAGATATTCCTAAGACCGCATTCACCACTCAGTACGGTCTTTATGAATATACAGTTATGTCCTTTGGTCTCACCAATGCCCCTGCCTTCTTCATGCATATGATGAACAAAGTATTCATGGACTTCCTCGACAAATTCGTGGTAGTCTTTATCGATGACATACTTATATACTCAAAAAGTGAAGAAGATCACAAAGAACATCTCCGAGCAGTGCTACAATGACTCTGTGACCATCAGCTATACGCCAAATTCAGTAAATGCGAGTTTTGCTCACGCGAGTTGGATTTCTTGGACATGTGCTATCCGCCGAAGGTATAGCCGTGGACCCGAGCAAAGTAAAGGATGTGCTCTATTGGTTGCCGCCCAAAACCGTGTCACAAATCCGGAGTTTTCTTGGATTAGCCAGATACTACCGTTGTTTCATTGAAGGGTTTTCTAAGATTGCTAAACCCATGACGGAGCTGCTCAAAAAGGATAAGAACTTCGAATGGACTGAGGACTGTGAGAAAAGTTTCAATGTGCTAAAGATACGGCTGAAGACCGCACCTGTGTTGACTCTTCCAGATACCTACCGCATCTTTGATGTGTACTGCGACGCATCCAGACAAGGTCTTGGATGCGTACTTATGCAAGACCGCAAGGTAGTTGCATATGCATGGCGACAGCTACGACCCCACGAGGGAAATTATCCTACTCATGATCTGGAATTGGCCGCAGTGGTTCATGCTCTAAAAATTTGGAGACACTACCTCATCGGGAAGAGGTGCGAAATTTTTACCGGCCACAAAAGTCTCAAGTATATATTTACTCAGCCAGATTTAAATCTCCGTCAACGAAGATGGCTTGAGTTAGTCAAGGATTATGATCTTGGAATAAATTACCACCCGGGTAAGGCCAACGTGGTTACCGCTGCACTCAGTCAAAAGCCTGTCAGCCTAAATGTCATATTGAAATCATTTCCGCCTGAACTTCAAGAGGTAATTGCTCAGCTCAACCTAGTCATAGTTGATGCTGGTCTTGCTAATATTTTGGAAGTTGCACCTACACTTGAGGAAGAGATCCGCAAGGCCCAGCCAGCTGACACCGTTCTGCAGAAACGTGCCAAGAGTATGGTAGCCGGATAGACTTTAGATTTTTCAAAGGATCAATTTAACCCTCCGATTCCGTGGAAGGATTTGTGTACCCAGTCAGGTGGATTTAAAGAAGAAAATTCTGTCGAAAGCACACATACCTTCGTATTCTATTCACCCTAGAGGTACTAAAATGTATGAAGACCTGCAACAAATATTCTGGTGGGATGGAATGAAGAAAGACATTGCCTATTTTGTGACCTGTTGCGACATATGCAACAAGGTGAAGGTGAAACATCGAAGCCATCCGGACTTCTCCAACCGCTGACAGTTTCATAATGGAAATGGGATGATGTCTGCATGGATTTTATCACAGGGCTACCTAAGACTCAACGGGGCAATGATGCAACCTGGGTCATAGTGGACACCTTAACCAAGGTGGCTCACTTTATCCCAATCAGAACCACATATCGAGCAGATCAACTTGCACAACTGCATGTATCCAGAGTAGTCAGTCTGCATGGAGTACCCCGAACAATCACTTCTGACCGAGGGTCACTTTTTACCTCCGCCTTTTGGTCACGTCTCCATCAAGCCTTGGGGACAGCGCTAAAATATAGTACCGGTTATCATCCTCAGACTGATGGACAGACTGAGCGGGTAAACCAAATACTCGAAGATATGCTACGAGCCTGTGCTTTGGCCCAAGGACCTAAATGGGAAGACTGCCTGCCGTATGCCGAGTTCTCTTGTAACAACAGCTTCCAGACAAGTCTAAATATGTCACCGTATGAGGCTTTGTATGACCGTAAGTGCCGCACTCCTTTGAATTGGTATCAAACTGGAGATAGTCGTATTTTCAGAACGGATCTCATGATGGAAGCTGAGAAGCAAGTCAAGGAAATCAGAGACAGATTGCAATTGGCCAAATCACGACAAATGAGTTATTATGATGCAAAGCACCGACAGATCAGTTTTGAACCCGGAGAACACGTATATCTCCGAGTCACTCCTATGAAAGGAGTCAAGATATTCCAGACTCGTGGAAATTTGGCACCCAGCTTTTATTGGTCCATTTCCAGTTATGTCCAGAGTGGGTACTATTTCATATCAGTTGGAACTACCCCCTGAATTGTCGGAAGTGCACAATGCGTTTCATGTTTCACAGTTGAGGCGATGCATATCGCCGCCTGAGAAAAAGACTGCTATGACTGAAATAGAGTTGGGAAAGGATTTAACATATGAAGAGAGACCGGTCAGAATTTTGGATCAGATGGAATGGGTCACTCGTAGTAAAGCAAGGAAATTTTACAAAGTTCAGTGGGAGCATCACACAGAGGCAGAATCGACTTGGGAACGAGAAGAATTTCTAAAGGCACATTATCCAGAATGGTTTTCCCAAGCAACCGAATCTCGAGGAAGAGATTCATCCTAAGTGAGGGAGGTTTGTGACAGCCTGGTTTTTGCCCTCTTCCCTTTGTCTGATTTTCATTTGATTTGGTTTTGAAATTTGGAGTTCTGAATCTTTTCATATGGACTTAAACACTTGGGTACCCCTTGACTTTCACCCAAGTGCCTCATTTCCCTCTCTAACTATCATTTTCTCTTTGGTTCATCTCAAAACAATATTTTGAATATTTTTCTTAAATGAAAAATATTCATTTCCCTCTCTTAAACCCTAGCTAGCTCAATGTGCTCCAAAGCAACCCCAATTTTTCTTGCCCACAAAAATCTTAGGAAATTCACAAATATTGTTTGAACCCTAGGGAACCTTCCTGAGCAAAAATATTTCATCACTTTTTGGAATACTTTTGCTACAGAAAATATCCTCTGTTCTGGACAGAAATGGTAGTTTCTACATCAACTACCATTTTACTTGATCCATTGTGGCTGATTTTTATTGTGCATCACCACCTTAGTAGATGATTGCTAACCTCCAAAGCCCAGCTCCCAAATCCCAGTAGTTTGACCACAATAAGCTCTCAAAGTTACTGACCAGAAACTTACCAGGAAGTTGAAATCTATTCTACTACGTCTGAGTCCAAACCAAAGTGTGGTAACCTCTAAAACTACCACTAACTACATACCAGATATGAAGTTTGGGCTTAGGTCGGCCTGAGTTCAGAGTTCACGTGGTGACCGCGTTCGTCTAGGTGCGCTGGCATACAGCCGACGCGCTCTGCGACGTGCCCGAGCCTCTGTTGATCGCGTGCTCGCTTCCCCGACTGCCTAAACTTGCCAAACCTCGCCATAATCATCGTCCTGATCTTCTTAACTCCCTCCTGGCGCTCGCCGATGCTGGAGCTCGCTGTAGCGAGCATGGGCGCGGTCCGGCCAATGCAATAGTGCGTTGTGCACTATGTTCGTCGCCACTCCCTCGCTCCTGTGCTCATCTCCGCTCGCCCACAGTTCCAGCGTGAGCCGCATCGCCTTCTCCCTCGCTCGCTGACGCCATTCGTCACCGGGCGCCGTGTCCATGTGTCCTCCGGCGGAGCCCGATCCCCCATCAATGCTCGGCTATAAATAGAGCCCTCCCCAGCCCCCTCGAGCATCATCCACTCCTCCCACACACTCCACGATCTCGTAGCAAGCCGTAGCCCGGCCGGGCAGGCCGCGGGCCGCCGTCCCCGAGCTCGAGATCGCTGGTGATCCCCTTGGGTCGTATCCGCGGCTCCAGCCCTTCCCAGGCTCGGGCCTCCCTTCCAGAGCCTCCGCCGTGCCTCGGTGGTGCCGTTACGCCCGGTGGGTGCGCCTGGTGTTGCCTCTAGTCGCCGTCCTTCATCTCCGGCGACCTCTGCTTTCTGTCACCGCTGGAGAGGCTGTTTCCGACACCGTCCGGCCACCCCTAGCGAATCTACGGGTACGGGCAGGTGCGCCTCCATCTTCTCTTTCGATCCCTCCCTCTCGTTCTGGCAAAGGAGCTCTCCTCGCCGGCGTGTACTCCGGCGAAGCCGCGCCGTCCTCTGTTTCTCTTTCCTCCTCCCTCTCACCTGACTGGCGGGGCCCGCTAGTCAGCCACTCTCTGACTGCGCACAAACAGTGCAGTGGTGGCGCCCATGAGGTTTACGCCTTGACGTCACACCCCCCAGTTTTGTTTTTTCTTTAAACTCAAATTTCATTTTTCCAGAGAGCTTCAAATAGCCAAAACTATTTAACCATAATTCCAAATGAATTGATTCTTTTTGCATTTTGTTCTTTATGAAGAAATCTAGCAGCTCGGCAAAAATGAGATTTTCTCTGCTATCTAGATTTTCTAGTGAATTTCAGAAGGGTTCTTGATGTTTTCTTTTTGTGTTTATAAATATTTTCAGAAAGTGAAGCTTGTCTTGAGGATCACCAGGAGGATTGTGAACCTCATCTGCACTAAGGCAAGCCACATCAACATTTTCATGGTGCCATTACAATATTTGTGACTTTTCAACTTGAATGAATGATTTAATCCATGCATTTAAATCACTATTATATTATTTATATTTTGTTGGTTGCTTATTTAAGTTGACATGCTTAGTTTACAGAAAGTTTAAAGCAAACTAAGTTGGTTAAGTAACTAGAAGTAATGTTTGTTATGAAGAAGTAATACGATTATGGATATGAGTAATTATTTTGAGTTATTTTCTTGAAGGAGAAAAATGATAAAATTTGTTAAGTAAAGATTCTGTTTAAAGTGATGATTAATCATAACCAGGGAAGTGTCATGAGTTGTTGATGTTTGTGCTTAGTGTGGCTATAGTTGACCCAGTTATTTCCGATGATATATGATGCATATATTTGTGTTGCACTTGCATGGCATGTTATGACACCAGTTACTTTCACATTAAGTTGAACCTGCTAATAACTCAACTAGAATATATCGTTGACCGGGTCATGGTGCCACTGAATCGAGTTTTCCCAGTGCAACCACATTTGCCTTTATGGGAAGGCCTTTATTCGGTCTGTTGTCATGCCTCTGGTCAGTGCCTCCAACGAGGGAAGGTTATGGACGTGCGGTACCCTGGCCCGGTAAGCAGACATAACCTTGTGTGCCTGTTGTTGAGATTATGGTACCTTGTCCCCATTTGGGACTGTTTATGTTTTGGCCACAACGGTGGCTGTTGGTGTCTTTGGTAGACACGGGGCCACCCAGGACTAGCCGAATGGGAGTGCGAGGCATTGGGTTCCGTGGTGTGGGTACAGTGCGCTACCTCTGCAGAGTGTATTAAATCTACCAATAGTCGAGTCCACGGTTACGGACACGCTCGAAAGTAGGTCACACCATGGGTCACCATTAAATAAATTTTGCACACTAAGTTATGAACTTTGCACTGTTGATGATGGTGGGTAAACCATCTTGATGTTGGAGACCAAGTGTGGGTCGTGGTTGTGATCACCGGAAAGATCACCGTTGGAGACCAAGTGTTGGTCGTGGTTGTGATCACCGGAAAGATCACCGTTTGGTTACGAGGTAACCCGATTTAAGACCACGAGGTTGGTCCATTTGTGATCCAAGAGCAAATCCGAGGGACTTTTATCAGAAGAGCATGATCACAGCATGTTGGATATATTGTTGCATCATTAAACAATTGGTTACATATCATAATATTGTTTGTCATTATGTTTATGCTTGTTGTGAGATTGCAAGTACATTCAATGTACTGACCTGGCATGCCATGCAAGATTTCAGGAAGGTCTCGTTGGAAAGGAGTACTGTCCGAGTCTAGATCATGTCCACATCGGTGTCCCTGTGCTATGGAGTTCCGCTACGACGTTGTTCCGCTGCCGAATAGTTGTTATGATCGAGGCCCCTTTATGTTCACTAAATAATGTACATACTGTTCAGCCGCACCATGTGTGTCACTTGGCCTCGCCACCTGTTGTAATATAAACTATGATCTGCTAGCATCAATAAAGCGGTTGTTTTGTGTACCAAGCTGTTGTGTGTTGCCAGAAGACATGGTCTCTGGGCTGGCAATGCATGGTAAACCGGTTGCTCTGAGCCGGGGTGCCATAGAAACCAAGGTTATCGAACCAGTAGGAGAATCAAGCAACAGAACGGAAAGCACTCCTGCACACAAATAACAACAACTCGCAACCCGACGTGTTAAAGGGGTTGTCAATCCCTTTTGGGTAACAGCGCCAGAAACGGTGCGTGGACGGGAGAAAATTGCAATAAATTGATAGATCGAACGCCAAATAAAATAAATAGAAATAAAATGCACCGAGGTATTTTTGTATTTTTGGTTTAGTAGATCTGAAAATAAATGCAAGGAAAAAGTAGATGACAAAGGCAAATATATGAGAAAGAAGACCCGGGAGCCGTAGGTTTCACTAGTGGCTTCTCTCAAGAAAAATAGCAAACGATGGGTAAACAAATTACTGTTGGGCAATTTATAGAACTTCAAATAATTATGATGATATCCAGGCAATGATCCTTACATAGGCATCACGTCCAAGATTAGTAGACCGACTCCTGCCTGCATCTACTACTATTACTCCACACATCAACCGCTATCCAGCATGCATCTAGTGTATTAAGTTCACGGAAAAACGGAGTAATGCAATAAGAACGATGACATGATGTAGACAAGACCTATCTATGTAGAGATAGACCCCATCGTTTTATCCTTAGAAGCAACGATACATATGTGTCGTTTCCCTTTCTGTCATTGGGATCAAGCACCATAATATCGAGCCCACTACTGGGCACCTCTTCCCATTGCAAGATAAATAGATCAAGATGGCCAAACAAAACCCAAATATTGGAGAAGAAATACGAGGCTATAAGAGATCATGCATATAAGAGATCAAAGAAACTCAAATAACTTTCATGGATATAAAAAGATATGTCTGGTCATAAACCCAAAGTTCATCAGATCCCAACAAACACACCGCAAAAAGAGTTACATCATATGGATCTCCAAGAGACCATTGTATTGAGAATTCAGAGAGAGAGAAAGCCATCTAGCTACTAACTACGTAATTCAAGGTCTACAAAGAACTACTCACGCATCATTGGAGAGGCACCAATGGAGGTGGTGAACCCCATCCAAGATGGTGTCTAGATTGGATCTGGTGGTTCTGGACTCTGCAGCGGCTAGATGAATATTTCGTTCATTCCTCTAGGGTTTCTGGATTATTGGGGTATTTATAGAGCAAAGAGGCGGTCCGAGGGGCATCCGAGGTGGGCACAACCACCAGGGCGCGCCTGGGCCTCCTGGCACGCCCTGGTGGGTTGTCCCCTCCTCATGACTCCCCCCAGGTGCAACCAGGGCCCAACATCTTCCTTCTGGCCCAAAGAAAATCATCGTGGAGTTTCGTGGCATTTGGACTCCGTCTAGTATTGATTTTCTGCGATGTAAAAAACATGGAAAAAACAGCAACTGGCACTTGACACTATGTCAATACGTTAGTACCAAAAAATGATATAAAATGACTATAAAATGATTATAAAACATCCAAGATTGATAATATAACAGCATGGAACAATAAAAAATTTAGATACGTTGGAGACGTATCAGTCACTCGACGATCCACAATTCCTCTTGGGAGCTCTAGACCATGACGCCTAACCGTCTGGAAGATGCACAATGTTCCAAGGTAACAAGCGTCGATTACACACAGGGACAACCTCTTCAGTGATTCTCAATTACTTTGGGTTGTAGGTGTTTGGGTTTGGGTTTTTCTCACTTGATGATTTTCGCTCAAAGTCCTCGGAGGATGGGATGCTCTCAATGACAAGTGTCAGTTTCTCTCGGAGCAACCAACCAACTAGCAGTTGTAGGCGTGACTATTTATAGCCGGGGAGCAGCCCGACATGATAAGACATAAATTCACTTCAATGATATGACTGTTAGGTGGATAAGATATTTTAGGATAGCTGGCGCATAACACAGCAACGGTCAGAAATTTAAGCTCTCAAATTCCTCAGAGCTATCATGTTCCTCACTTACAGGCAATCCACACTAGCGAATTCCTAACTCCTAAGTGAGAACAAATTCCTCAGAGAGCAGTAGATCTTTGTATCCATCACTGAAGAAATTGACTGAACTGTATGAAATTTCCAATGGCTTCACTTGAAAGGATTGGGTAGGTGTAGGCTTTGAGATGAGCATCACTTGGAAACTTTTCCTTAGTTTTACCTCGACCCCCTTTAACAGTACGATGTTTCCTATGACTCAAGAAAGAGAAAATGAAACTACGAAAACAAAAGTCTTCACGCTACATAATCCCCACATCAATATCGAAGTCTTCAAGGTCACACCAATTTCTTCATTTTCAAAGTCTTCAAGAAAACCAAAGTCTTCAACTAAAGACATTCATTTTTAGGGGGTCGACTTTCTTCATAAATATCAAACTCCTCATAAACTTATAGAACATGTGTATGCTCACAAACACATTAGTCCCATAACCTATAAGTCTTCAATATAACAAAATCACTAAGGGGCACTAGATGCACTTACACACTTCTATGACGATAATTGTGGATAATTGTGACTAAAACACGTATCATCGTAGATGTGGTGGGCTCCTACTTCTATGAAAAAAACATGACAGAAAATGGGCTTTTCTTCCTAAGCGGGCCAGAGACGCATCTGCATGACATGGTACGATGCACAACCAAGTATGATGCATGTCCGGTTTAAATAGGCATGGCATGGCAAAGTGCAACAAACAATACTACAATTTAAGTACAGCTCAATATGCAACGGGTTGCATATTGACGAAACTCCACAACGATTATTTAGTTTGCTCTCGTTTATATACACAACAATGTTAAATGTTGTTAAACATGACAAGAGGTGAAGAATAATAAAACTACCTATCTAGGCAAGTTTAAATGAGGCCGGAACAACAATCAACAAATCCGAAAAATCCCCATATGCATATTTCGAATTTGGTATTGTTCTTCCTATACACAATTTTAGATTTGTTAAGCATGCAAAATAAGTGCACCAAGTTAATCTATGCATTTTTCTAAGCAAGTTACATATATAGTTTATTTAATTCGGATCTACGGTTATTTTATTATGAAATAAACCATTTTATTATGCCCTTTGAGCAAATTTAATCAAACAAGAAGTTAAGCATTTTAAACATGGATGAAAGTTGGAGATTATGAAACTAGACAAAATTCTAAGCATTTTACACATATATAGTATTTACATAAGATGCACGGTTAGTGAGATATTACATGCATGAACTCTAGGGGTTTTTCTGAAAAATTGACGTTCTCCAGATTATTAGGCAAATTCACAGATCTGGAAAAAAACTTACGCGGGCCAAATCTGGGCTGGTGCAATAGTGTACAGGAGAGGGGCTGGAGGGGGCAGCTCACCATGGGCCAAAGCCCAGTAGGTGGAGGAGGAAGCAGCAAGCCGGCGGACCTGGTGGCCCATGCAAAGGCGAGGCAGAGGAGGGCGCGCGCGGGCGACGTGGCGCTCGTCCACGCTGGCGCTGGACCAAGTCAACGAGGGGAGCGCTGGTCGCCTCGTTCGTGAATCAGGGGATCCAGCAGCAGGAGGAAGGAAGCGGCGCGCTGGAGGGTCCTTGCGGCCGGATACGGCGACGCGAGTCGGCGGGGTCGGGAACAGCGCGGAAGAAAGCAACGACAGGGCTCGTGCAGGATCTCCGCTGGCTTGATCCCGTCGGGCGCATCAGTGACCTGCAGAGAGGCGGCCACGGTGGGAAAAATTCAGACTGGAGCAGCAGGGAAGAGAGAAACACAGGAAGGAGGAGGAGCGGTGGCAGCGACCTGCGGCACTTCGACCGGCGGCAGAACTGGATGGAATGGGAGGAGTGTCGGGGATGGCATAGGGCGACCCGGTGGTGGACATCCATGGTCGGCGGTGCCAAAGGTTGGTAGTGATGGCAGAGGGAATATGAGAGAGAGAGAGAGAGGAAGTAAGAGAGAGAAGGGGGGAAGGGCGCGGTCCTGCTGGTACTGGTCACCGACAGCGGTCGGTCCGGCGAAGGCGAGGAGGAGGCCGGGGCGGCGGTGCTGTTGGAGATGCTTGGTACGAGCGAGAGGACAAGTGGAGGCGCACGGGAGGAGAAGTGGAGGCCCGGCGTGGTCGGCGGCTTGGCGGTGCTCCCACTCCTGTGCAGCTCGGGCGCCATGTGAGGTAGCAAAAGGAGGCGCTCGGGGCCAGGAGCTCGGCCAGAGCTGCTGGAGCTATTGCTGCTGCCGGCGGCGTGGACATGCAAGGCGGCAGGGAGGCGCTGGTGCTCACGATCCACTCGGGATCGAGCAGACGAGAGAAGAGGAG
Organism: Aegilops bicornis; assembly: GCA_021605145.1. NCBI lineage: Eukaryota > Viridiplantae > Streptophyta > Magnoliopsida > Poales > Poaceae > Aegilops > Aegilops bicornis. Next base: position 348,793,650 of record CM038670.1, read on the forward strand.
GCACGGCCTCGGGCGTCCTCGAGCATGCGGGCGGGCGACGAGGCATGGCGGTGGTGGCTGCAGGCGAAGGACGACGGGGGCTGCTCCGGGCGCCTGAGCGGTGGCGGCCACGGCCAGGAGCACGAGGACAGAGACCGGGCTGGATGGGTGGATCGAGGGGAGGAGGCTGGCTGCGAGGGGATTTGGGCAGGTGATGGCTGCAGCAATCTGGTTGGGTGGAGATGGATCGGGATGGATCCCGAGGTGGAAGAGGACTGGCGGCGGCGGATGGGGGATGGGACAAGGCTCGTGATTTTTAGTGTTGGATCTCATCCAGAAATAAGAGACGGATGGATGCCGGAGTCTCCTCAGCGATTTGAGCCTCCTGGCCATCCGATCGTTTTCTTGATTGCGTTCTGGCCGTTGGATCTCGGGCTCGGTCGTCGTGGGCCGACGGATATTTATCGGATCGTTGTAAGCCGTTAGATAAAATTCAGTGCGCCCCGGTCGTGCCACCGCACAGTAATTCCGGCCGCTTCCACGAGGGCATTTTCGTCATTTCGGCCCCTGCGATATAAAAGGGTCGCCTCTGTGGAGAGGAAACCTAGCCGTCGCTTCCTCCCAAGACACCTCGCACTGGCCGTCCCCATCCTCTTCCTCCCGCCTCACCTCTCTCTCCTTCCAAACCCTAGGCCCGAGCTGGCCACGCTTCCCGCCGAGCCCGCCACTGCCTCCTTCCTCACGGGCGCCTGGCCTCCTCCTCACGCCCTCCTCCTTCTACCCCTCCCCGCCTGCCCCGGCCTCATGGAGGGAAGCAGAATGGCGAGGCGAGGCAAAGGCGGCGTAGGGACACGGGTGGCACAAAGTGGGACATGGCCACGGCTTCTCTTCTTATCTCCCGGGAGTGGGCTGCAGCCATGGAGAGCGGCCAGAGGAGCAAGGACGGCCAACCCCTGCCCTCGCCATCTCCGGGAGGAGTGTGTAGGCCATCGTTTGCGTCGTTTCTCCGCAGCCGCCACCGCCCCTTCCCTTCCAAGCCCGCGGAGATGACGGCGCCGGCGCTATGCGCCATGGTGGTTTGCATCGGGTCGCCTGACACCAGGGCCAGGACGCTCTACGTCGCCAGGGACCTCAAGCTGTCGACGGCGGGGACTGAGTCGCCGCCACCACATCATCTTCTCCTCCTCCCCAACACCGCATCTCCTCCTCCCCAACACCGCATGAGTGCGGGTCGCCGTCACACCAGATGAGATGGGGCTGCAACCACGCCCCCTGCACCTCTTCTACCCAGACGTGCCACTCGGGACGACAAGATCCAGACGCGGCGGCCGAGATCCATGTGGTTCTCTGTCCATGGCGTCCTGGAGCAGATGCCAGACTATGTGCTGCCATGGACCTGCTGGTTGGGGAGAAGGCTAAGGTGAGACGCAGCGCCCAAAATTTATTTTTCTTGGAGGATTTACGTTGTTCTCCCAGCTCATTGGATTTTGTATGTTGTCCAGCGTTGTTCTTTGTGTGTGTGCGCCTCTGATTCTTAGGTACGTCCCTAGCCCCACTGTCCTTCCATTGGCTATTTCAATTTCAGTAAAAAAATTGGTTTTTAATCTTGCAAGTTGACACAATCTTACTGGCCCTTGATTCTGAGAGGGCCAAGGAATGACCTTGTTACATTGCTAGCATGAGAACCTTATTTAGCAAAACAATTGATGTTTACACTTCTGTGTGAAAATTTTGGTTCAGATCTCAGAAGAACAAAAAGATCCTCTGCACTGCACACTTTGGCCAATGTCTGAAGATGGCAAAAACAAGAAACCTTATAGAAATTGTTTTGCTGAAGTATACACTTTGATTTGATTAGGTAACTCAGGGCTTCGGAGTTGTCGAATAAGAATAAAAAAACTTGTCATCATTCATATTAATTTGGGTACTTAAATTCCTGCAAATTGATGCATAATGCATTATTCCAAGTGAACAGAATGTACAGTTGTTACGGTGAATCTGCTAATCAGGCTTTCTGTTTGTTGCAACTGAGTGCATGTTCTACTTTACATCCTCTGAATTCAAAAACAAAACATGAATGCCGTGATAGTGGTGGTAAAAACACTCTTACTTTATGTCCTGTCTCATGAGTCATGCATATTCCAGAATGTTTTCTTAGCAATCACCAATGATATTTACCATATATTATTGATCTTTTACTTCCAAAGATCGCTCGGATGCATAGTAGTATGGCTTACACTGCATTTCTGTATATTATTTGTATCCATATATATTATTGATCTTTTAGTTCCAAAGATTATTCAGCTTTAGTAGTAGTATGGCTTAGATTGCAATTTAGTTTATTCCACTCATTGCTTTGCTTAGTTAAGTTTGTAGGACAACACAAATATATAAATGTGCTTATAACATGTGTACTTTATTTAGACAAATTTTATAGAGTAAGAAATCATATTTTTCTGATAAATTGTTTCATGTGCAGAACAATCACCACATGTTGCAGCAAGGCCAGCAGAAAGCTGATGTAGTCATGCATAGGTAAATGATTCTACAAATAATATTCAGATTTTCAATCCTCTTACCATTTTTTATCTTGTGGTGCCACATGTGAGAGCAAGGACGGTGAGGAAGCAGAGAGGTAGATTGTAGGACGAAGATGGGACCATGGTCGGCACGCTGCCTGGAATGACCTCGATTGGTTGGATTTTCACGCGAATTTTATATCTAAATCTTTTCGTTTGCGTTGTTGCAGGGATTGTGCTGGGGGAGGCAGTGGTCCATTTGAGGGACGGACGAGAAGGCAGTGAATATGGAGATGCTCTCGCCAGCGGCGACGGCTTTCGTGGAGTTCGGTGTGTAGGACGCCTGCAACATCTGCCCCTAGGCCTTCTGCAACGGCGACCCCTCCATGGTAGCTACCTCTCTTGCGGATGTAATGGTGATTGGCGATGGAAATCTTTTGATTCGGTGTTATACGTGTCTGAAGTTGAAGCTGTTCTGATTTCTTGTTTTGAATTGTCACAGGTTACAAGCTGCAAACATGATTTCCATCTCCGGTGAATCCTTGAGTGGTGAGGACCATGCTTTCTTGTCTGCAATTTCCCCTCAAGTTCTGTAACCATTTGATTAGAAATTTTGAATGATATTGCCTAAAACTATCATATGAGAGTATACATTTTGCTGCTGTTAGTTTGTTCATGGTAAGATTTGAAACATTGATAAATTGATTTGAGAACATTATATTTTTCAGGAGTTGCAGATTATATTTTTGGCTGCTGAATATGATTGTTTTACTGCGTTGCACATTTTTGGCTAGAGGATTTGTTATATATTCAGAGATTTTGTCTACTTGCTTGAGAATTAGAAAGGCACTTTTGTTTCTCACAGTTTGATTTGTATGTACTGTGAACTGCAAATACCTCGGCTCCTTGCAAAATAGGAATCAATAGTACCCTCATTTACTTGTTGAATTGTTTATTTCCTATATTACTTTTCTTGCGAAGTTCAGATTCAACTTATCATGGACTGTTTGTGCTTGCTTGTGGTGATGTGAGTATTTGTTTTGCTTTGGAATATTAGTTCTTCCTGAAGCTTATTACAATTACATCGAACTATGGTTGACTGGAATATTTTTCCGTGCTTCGGTTGATATATAAGCTCCCGGAATATCATTGATGGAAGGAGACTCTGCAAGGCACATAATGCCTATTCTAGAGGTTTTTATTTTTCTGAGTTCATTTGTTGTTTCGCCTTTTGAACGGCGTGATCCAGTGTTCCCACATATGATACTAAGTTAGAGATCAGCTATGAACATGTTTGACTCCTACACTATTTTACCTAATTAGTTACTGGATTAATTTTGGTAGTTCTATTTTTCTGCTGCCAACAACATGCAAGTTAATGTTCAAGGTGTGCTTTGGCTTTGGGATTCTTTACTGTTTTTGCTTTGGCTTTGTGCGTGGCCTCTGAAATTAAACCAAAGTTTCAGCGGGTTCTTTTTAAAGACAATGAAGCTGTCTCAAATGTCAACCCAGTATCTGATCCAATCGACGATGCGCTTGTTGATGCAGATGGTGAGGGCTTAGTTACTTCCAGATCATCTATGTTTTGAAGCATACATTTTCAGTCTATGCTTACTTATTTTACGCTTGGTTACTTCCAGATCATCTGTCTTTTAAAGCACACACTTTCTGTCTGTGCTTACTTATTTTACGCGTGTTTCCTCCCAGTCTGGTGAAACACTAGGTTCAGTTAATGAGTCTGTTGCTGGAAAGGAGAAGACACCACAACTTAGCACTGACATTCAAAAAGATAACTTAACATTGCCTGGTGAGACGTCAGATGCAAATAGCACTCGACATTTCTTTACTTATACCCAGGTGCTTTGCTTGCATTGCAAAACTGCTACATTCAGCGTGGCATTTTGAGTTCTGAACCATCCATGCCTACTGATGCTCGAAGCAATCCGAGCAAGCGGGTCAGGAAGAAGTAGAAACCTAGCATGGGTAATTACAGTGTCTCCTGCTGTGCTTTCTTTTTTCAAAATTCTTTTGATTCTTCTTGTGGCCTCTGTTAACACTTCACATTCTCACTCGTAGTTCCTTGTTTGTCTTTGTGCTGTTTTAGGAGGCGAGGCGTCTTTTGGAGATCCAAGACTCTTGGTTGACGTTGCTGTAAATGGATGATTTCTTATCAATATGCCTGTACGAGCGAGTCCCCTGCTTGGGCTTCGTTCGCAGGCACTTACCACCACATCACTTGGTTGCTTATGGGAAACAATGGCTACTATCAGTCAGGCTGCAGTCCAGTTGGACTACCAGGCTACTTGGATATAAACCGTCCTTTTGTCAGGTTCAGACGACGCTCCTCGCATCCCGCTCCGACGGCGACAAGTTCGACGCGCTGAAACACCTCCTCGCCCTCATCGCGCAAGACCTTGACGTCTCCTACATCTTCCCGCAGGTCCGTCCCCTCCTCTCTTCTTGTCTTGTCTCACCCGGATTCCGGTGACTGAATTATGCGTGTGTGCTTGCTGCGCAGCGGTCAAGAACATGGTGGCGCAGCCGCTTGAGTCAAGACGCCGTCTCTGCCTACCTCGCCTGTTCCACTACGCCGAGAGGTAAGCTCAGCCCTTCCTCTCATCTCGCACTCCTCTCTGCCTGTCATAAGTCGTGGTAATGTAATATTTAATCAATGTAAAATGCAGATTTTCAGAAATAACAAAGGTTGAGAGAATCATATTTAGGCACAAAACTTTTATCTTGCCAAAACTTCGTGCATATAGCGCCTCTTTGAATTTTTTTTCGCTTCTAGGAGATGATGAGGGTTACGAACTTGATCACCATCGGCATAGCTAGACATGGTAGCTGGATTGATCATTGGATGAAGTATTCAGTTTCATTCTTAAGTGCTATGAGAAGAGGTGAACCAAATCGTCCATAGATAAAAGCTACGTTATCTGATTAGTTTAATTAAATGAATGTCATATTGATTTGCCTTTTGTTTGTTTGCCAAAGGTGACTAGCGGGGAAGTGGAAGAGCGCCAATTAGGTCCTACTGTGGTATGTGCGATCGAACCACCATGTATGCTTCCTTACAGGAAGTACTTGATCAATGGTACAAAATAAATTGCTTGATTGGATTTATTACAGAGAATAAAATAAGAATATTAGGGTTTAAAGCTACCCTTCTTGTGGATTGACTGATAAATCCATAAAATATTTTGGGAAAAAGTTAAATCCTTGTATGTTGTGTACTTGCAGTCTAATCTTTAAACCCTCAGTTGTACGGAAGTGATAGTACATTTCAGTTCTGTGTGTTGCCCATTGGCATGATAGGTTGTTGAATCCATCGTGGTCCTGTCGCTTCTATAGAACTAGAGCATTCCCTTTCGTGCCTTGCATTTTTTTTGTTTTTAACACAGAAGTGGTGATTATAGTCACAAGCTTGTGTTGGGGTTCATGTACGCTTATGCAGGAGGGTCGAGATTAGCGCTTATTCCCACCTTTGTTTTCAAATGAGCTTGGCTTTCAAACATGCGAGGTTTAGAATTTCCTATTGAATTTACTTCTGTTTTTTGCCAGCTTTCATCCGCCAATTGGAAATAAGTTGAGGGAACTGTCATATTTTACCTCGAGCATCTCGATTGAACACTATTTACATCTAATTTGGTAGTCTGTGCTTTGCAGTGAACTCGCTACTTCAATTCTTTATATTGTTTAATTAATTGGGTGTGACAATAGGTTGTACACTATATACATTTTCCACTTACATCAGAGATTATTCCTTCTAACCTACTCATCTCTACCTATATACAGCTAACTACAATTTTGGTATTGGGGATAATTATCGGAGTAACGTAATGCTTAATTCCTCTTTGTTCAATTGTGTGTTCTTAGTGTAGATGTATGTTCTTAGTGTAGAATATACCTTTGTCTAGAAGGGGCCACGTTTCTAATTTCTTCATTCTAATAATTATTGATTGGACATAGGTCACGTTTCTAATTCCTCTTCATTCTAATATTTTTTCAGTGCCTAACCGCAAAATAGTCTACAAACTTTCTAGGATATCAGTTGTGTTTTGTATCTTTGAGTGGCTAATTTCAAACTGAAACCGAGATTACTTTCTGTTTATAGGCTGCTTACTGCTTACAAGATTGAAATTTGAACATTTGTAGCTTCTAAAGTATGGTGGCACATTTGGATTAATTCCTGAACATAAACAAACATGATGATCTAGATCTAATAAAAATTCTGAATGCAACTGGAAAACATTTGTTTGTGCAATGACCATATAAATAATGCTCTTCTTTTGTGTGGTCCGATAATGATCAGGTAACCAAACCATATCACGGGCTGTGTGTTTGTGTGGTCCGGCAAAGTAATGCTCTTCTTTTGTGGTATGTGGAAAGTAATGCTCTACTTGTTATTCAGTTTTGGAGCCGTTAAATATTTTTTCCCTCATAATAGTTTTAGATGTCATGCCTTAGCATATTATAGCAACAAGAAGTGAATGTGTTTTAGCTCGTATCTTCTAAATTAGTGTCTTCCATCGCATATCAGAAATTAATGGTTCATATCTTGTTTTGTATTTCTGTTATATCGTCTACTTCAAAATTTGTATCTCAACCTAGCCTTCTAAGTGATAATTTTAGTGAAAGACATTAGAAGTCTTTTCGAGTATGAGGACTGTTATTTATTAACAACAATTATTTAGCACCTTTAACAGAAAGTAGTCTCCTTATTAACAGAAATACACTAATTCTATTCTTCCACTATAATTTGCTAAAGATATAGAATTCTCATACTAATGCTGCTAATATGTTTGCTCAAGAGGTCTCCGATTGAAAGCTAGGCATACTTTTCTTGATAAACTATGTTTTATAACCAGATCAACAAAGTTTTTGTATTTCATGATTAAGAGATGAAGTCATGTTTGCCAATGTCACCCAAAAATACACTAATTATTTTCCATCCAAAGCTCATTTCCATGCCTACTCTGGAGTATTTTCATACGGATAAGAGGGCCACAATACCCCAATTGGTTAGACTTTGTCAAGGCGGCAGGAATAGAAGAATAACTACTCAGATAAGGATCTTTGCCTTCAAGATTATAAGGGGAAATTATTTCTCACTGTCCATATGCTTTAGAAGGAAATCACAAGTGTATTCTCTATACAAAACCATTATGTGGTCATCTAAATTACGAACTATTCTCACCAGATTCATATGGAATGGCACTCATGGAGGCAGTTGAATCAAAGCTATCTATCAGTATGCCTAACTATGGCTTAGTAGTTTTAGTGCATCCACAGCCACATTTGGCTTTTTCTCTCTTATGTTCCTGCTCGTACTACTGAACATAATGTCAATTAATAAGCTTTTGTATTGCATTGAACTCGACGTTGCCTTACTTGTGGGCCTGGTTAGTTTTTATAATCTTATAACTTTGTTAAACTCGATGATGTTACACTTTTGAAATATTTATTCTTTTCCATGAACCAGCAAATCGTTTCCTGTTACATGTGCTAAACTTGTTTTCCTACTAATGCATCATGCGATCTGATCTTATACTATTTGGCCATATCGGTTGGACCGGCACCCTCGCGCCAATGCGCGTTGCCGATCTAGTGTATATATATCAGGTGGATTTGGGGTGCATTTGGGCCCTCCGACTCAAATCGTACGGTCGATAAAATTAGGCTATGGCGTCCAAATAAGATACCGAAGATGTTTTAGGGACGTTTGGGGATGATCCGAACCCATCGGTCACAACTCTCCGGGTCGGGTTCGGGGGAGTTTCAGACTAGGTTGCGAGGGGGTCTGAGAGAGGTCGACGGGGACAAAGAGAGAAGCGGCAATTACGGACGACTACGAGTTTTTATGAAAACATGCAAATGCAATGCACATGATGCCATGATGAAATGCAACAAGCAAAATAAATCACACGGCGAAACTCGGAAAACAAGGAAGGCATCTGGAGCGTCGGTCTTGGGGCGTCACAGGACGTCGTCTCTAGAGTCGTCAGACGACAAGCAGATTGACGAGGGGCCGTCGAAGGACTAAGAAGAGGACGACGATGATGAGGAGGAGGAATGGTCGAACGAGGATGAGGACGACGAAGACAGCAACGACGATGATGACGGCGACGGCGATGAAAAGCCAATAGTTAGCGGCAAAAAGCGTCCTCAACAAGACGATGTCGCGGGGCCATCCAACAACAACAACAAGAACAAGAAGGACTAAATTAAGCAGACTATATATATCTGTGTTTCTGTTCGCTCATATTAGTTTGTTATCTCTATTTATCCTGTCAATCTCATCGCAGACGGTTAGTAATACGTATTCGACAGAGATCATCTACATTGTCGCCCACAGGTTGGTTTGTTGAACCGTGTGCCCTGACGAGCACATGATTAACAAAAAAGACCATATGGGCTGTCTATAATGATCACACACAATTCTGATTACCGACCTGTTTGCCAAGTATCACACCAATCTTGTTACGCCGAATCGTTTGTGTTCACCTCGATCATCACAAATGGTTCATCGGAGTGAACTGTATGTCGTATATCGCACACACCTTGATTTGGCTGCCCGTTTCTATGGTTCTGTCTCATCGCAAACAGTTCGTATGGATCAACCGAATGCCCCACATCACACACGCAACTAAACTTTGAACCATGTTTGTCGGATCACGGGTTCCGGCAAAACCCTTGAGGTTCGAACTCTGGGGTGCGCACGAAGATCTCTCTCTCCCCCTAGCTCACACTCTCACCATAATCTCTAAGCTTAGCTCGCCGAACCCGAAGAACAAGGGACACAAGAGTTTATACTGGTTCGGGCCACCGATATGGTGTAATACCCTACTCCAGTGTGGTGTGGTGGATTGCCTTGTAGGCCGGGATGAACAAGTACAAGGGAAGAACTACCTCATGAGGAGAGGCGTTCTTGAGCTCGGTGAGCTTGTGTGGTTGAGGATGATCTGAATGATTCGTCCTCCTGCTAGGGTGGTGGCCAGTCCTATTTATAGAGGCCCGGGTCCTCTCCCCAAATATTAGGCGGGAAGGGACCCCACAACGGCCAATTCAAAGGGGGACAGCTAGTACAAGCTACCCTAACAAAAGGTGGTCTACGCCTGCCAAAGGCTCTGGTGGTGACGTGCTTTTCCCTTGAAGAGGAAAGGGTGATGTAGCAAAGTAGCGTAAGTATTTCCCGCAGTTTTTGAGAACCAAGGTATCAATCCAATAGGAGACTACACGCAAATCCCTAATACCTGCACAAACAATTAAGAACCTCGCAACCAACCCGATAAAGGGGTTGTCAATCCCTTTGCGGCCACTTGTAAAAGTGAGATCTGATAAAGATAATAAGATAAATAATTTTGGTATTTTTGTTATATAGATTGAAAAGTAAAGATTGCAAAATAAACAGTGACAGAAATAGATAGTTGACGGGAGATTAATATGATGGAAATAGACCCGAGGGCCATAGGTTTCACTAGTGGCTTCTCTCAAGATAGCATATTCTATGGTGGGTGACCAAATTACTGTCGAGCAATTGATAGAAAAGTGCATAGTTATGAGAATATCTAGGCATGATCATGAACATAGGCATCACGTCCGTGACAAGTAGACCGAAACGATTCTGCATCTACTATTATTACTCCACACATTGACCGCTATCCAGCATGCATCTACAGTATTAAGTTCATAATAACAGAGTAACACATTAGGAAAGATGACATGATGTAGGGGGATAAACTCAAGAAATATGATATAAACCCCATCCTTTTATCCTTGATGGCAACAATACAATACGTGTCGTTTCCCTTTCTGTCACTGGGATCGAGCACCGCAAGATTGAACCCAAAGCTAAGCACTTCTCCCATTGCAAGAAAGATCAATCTAGTAGGCCAAACTAAACCGATAATTCGAAGAGACTTGCAAAGATATAAAATCATGCATATAAGAATTCAGAGAAGAATCAAATATTGTTCATAGATAATCTTGATCATAAACCCACAATTCATCGGATCTCGACAAACACAAAGACACAAAAGCATTACATCGAATAGATCTCCAAGAAGATCGAGGAGAACTTTGTATTGAGATCCAAAGAGAGAGAAGAAGCCATCTAGCTAATAACTATGGACCCGAAGGTCTGTGGTAAACTACTCACACATCATCGGAGAGGCTATGGTGTTGATGTAGAAGCCCTCTGTGATCAAACCCCCTCCGGCAGATTGCCGAAAAAGGCCCCAAGATGGGATCTCACGGGTACAGAAGGTTGCGGTGGTGGAAAAGTGGTTTCGTGGCTCTCCTCGATGGTTTCAGGGTATAAGAGTATATATAGGTGAAAGAAGTGCACTACTAGGGAAAACCTTATACACAGAATCTTAGCAGCAGTACGGCACAAAAAGAAGCGCTACTGCTAATTAGCAGTAGCGCGGGTTTTTAACCATTGCTACTACTAAGTTGATAGTAGTAGCGCGGGTTTTTAACCCTCGCTACTACTAAGCGGTCTCTACCATGCCCCCCGACACATGCCATAGTAGTAGCGAGGGGTATAATCCCGCGCTACGACTGAGTTGATAGTAGTAGCGCGGTTTTATACCCCTCGCTACTACTAAGTACGAGGTAGGTGAAGTCGCCATATCCTCGGCGGAATCCCCATCTCCTCCCCCAAATCCCTCCTCTCTTCCACCACTCTCTCCTCTCACTTTCCATACGCCCTCACATACTTGTCCATGCACCCATCCTCCTCCATGGCGCCGAAGAGGCCGCCCGCCGCGCCACCGGGCGTCCTAGGAGCTCACCGGTCTTGCAATCGACGTCAGGAGGCCGCCCAGCGCCACCACACCGAGCACTCGCCACCGGTGACTAGCTCCGCTTCTCCCTACATCACCTTCCTCTCTCCCTCGGTTTTCCTTTTCTCTCTCTCTCTGGTTTGACTCAGCCTCCCATGTCCATGCCCGTGTAGGTCGTCAGCCATGGATGACCCAGAGCTATCTCGGCATGGTCGAGAAGAGGAGCCCCACGCCGCTGCTCCGGCTCGCCATAGAAACGGGCCTCTCCAACAGCCACCGCTGGATCTGGTCTTCCGTTGTCCGTTCATGCCTCCGCAACGCCAATCATCGCTAGATCTTACCATTGCTGCCATTGACAAAGACGCACGGGATCGAGATTTTTTGTTTTTGAAAGTAATAGCAGCGCTGGGTATAAGACCCGCCATGCCTAATTAGCAGAGGATGTTTGCAACGCACGCCAGACTAACAATGTATAGCAAAGAGCGTGTCAACACGCCGCCATCGCTACAAGTTAGCCGTGGTGCCTTATCAGTAGCGCGGGCACCCGCGCTACTGATACACCCAAAACCCGCGCTGCTGCTAGGCTTTTCCCTAGGAGTGGTAGGTCGGTGCAACTACGAGGGGCCCACGAGGGTGGGGGCACGCCCACCCCCCTGGGGCGCACCCTCCTGCCTCGTGGCCGCCTTGTGGCTTTCTTGACGTCCACTCCAAGTCTCCTGGATTGCGTTTGTTCCAAAACGATCCTCGCGAAGGTTTCATTCTATTTGGATTCCGTTTGATATTCCTTTTCTGCGAAACACTGAAATAGGAAAAAAAGTAGCAATTTGCACTGGGCCTTTGGTTAATAGGTTAGTCCCAAAAATAATATAAAAAGGTATATTAAAGCCCATTAAACATCCAAAACAGATAATATAATAGCATGGAACAATCAAAAATTATAGATATGTTGGAGACGTATCAAGCATCCCCAAGCTTAATTCCTGTTTGTGGTCGAGTAGGTAAATGATAAAAACAGAACTTTTGATGTGGAATGCTACCTAACATAATTTTTTCAATGTAATTCTCTTTATTGTGGCATGAGTGTTTAGATCTGAAAGAATCTAGACAAAGTTTAATTATTCATATAAAAATAGTAATACTTTAAGCATGCTAACCAAGCAATTATGTCTTATCAAAATAACATAGCCAAAGAAAGCTTATCCCTACAAAATCATATAGTTTGGCCATGCTTCATTTTCGTCACACAATATCCTCCCATCATGCACAACCCTGATGACAAGCCGAGCAATTGGTTCAGCCTTTTCAACCCTCACGCAATACATGAGCGCAAGCCATGGATATAGCACTATAGGTGGAATAGCATATGATGATGGGGGTTATGTGAGAAGACAAAAAAGGAGAAAGTCTCACATTGACGCGACTAATCAACGGGCTATGAAGATGCCCATCAATTGATGTCAATGCAAGGAGTAGGGATTGCCATGCAACAGATACACTAGAGCTATAAATACATGAAAGATATTCGAAATAATTGGGTGTGCATCCAACTTGCTTGCTCACGAAGACCTAGGGCATTTTGAGGAAGCCCATCATTGGAATATACAAGCCAAGTTCTATAATGAAGGATTCCCACTAGTATATGAAAGTGACAAAATAAGAAACTCTCTATCATGAAGCTCATGGTGCTATTTTGAAGCACAAGTGTGGAAAAAGGATAGTAACATTGTCCTTTCTCTCTTTTTCTTTCATTTTTTTTGTTTGGCCTTCTTTGGCCTCTTTTTTATTTTGGGCTTCTTTGGCCTCTTTTTTATTTTATTTTTCGTCCGGAGTCTCATCCCGACTTGTGGGGGAATCATAGTCTCCATCATCCTTTCCTCACATGGGACAATGCTCGAATAATGATGATCATCACACTTTTATTTACTTACAACTCAAGAATTACAACTCAATACTTAGAACAAAATATGACTCTATGTGAATGCCTCCGGCAGTGTACCGGGATATGCAATGAATCAAGAGTGACATGTATGAAAGAATTATGAAGGTGGCTTTGCCACAAATACGATGCCAACTACATGATCATGCAAAGCATTATGACAATGATGTAGCGTGTCATAATAAACAGAACGGTGGAAAGTTGCATGGCAATATATCTCGGAATGGCTATGGAAACGCCATAATAGGTAGGTATGGTGGCTGTTTTGAGGAAGATATAAGGAGGCTTATGTGTGATAGAGCATATCGTATCAAGGGGTTTGGATGCACCGGCGAAGTTTGCACCAACTCTTGAGGTGAGAAAGGGCAATGCACGGTACCATAGAGGCTAGCAAATTGCGGAAAGGTAAGAGTGCGTAGAATCCATGGACTCACATTAGTCATAAAGAACTCATATACTTATTCCAAAAGTTTATTAACCCTCGAAGCAAAGTACTACTAAGCGTGCCCCTAGAGGGATAGATTGGTAGGAAAAGACCATCGCTCGTCCCCGACCGCCACTCATAAGGAAAGCAATCAAAGAGCACCACATGCTTCAAATTTGTCACACAATGTTTACCATATGTGCATGCTACGGGACTTGCAATCCTTAACACAAGTATTCATCAATTCCACAATTACCCAACTAGCATGACTCTACCATTACCACCTTTATATCTCTATATGAAAGTTTTATTATACCCATCTTGGATGCCTATCATATTAGGACTAATTTTATAGCCAAAGCAAATTACCATGCTGTTCTAAAAGACTCTCAAAATAGTATAAGTGAAGCATGAGAGATCAATAATTTCTATAAAATAAAACCACCACCGTGCTCTAAAAGATATAAGTTAAGCACTAGAGCAAAATTATCTAGCTCAAAAGATATAAGTGAAGCACATAGTGTATTCTAATAAATTCCGATTCATGTGTATCTCTCCCAAAAGGTGTGTGCAGCAAGGTTGATTGTGGTAAACTAAAAATCAAATACTCAAATCATACAAGATGCTCCAAGCAAAACACATATCATGTGGTGAATAAAAATATAGCCTCAAGTAAAGTTACCGATAGACGAAGACGAAAGAGGGGATGCCTTCCGGGGCATCCCCAAGCTTAGGCTCTTTCCACTCCTTATTCCATAATCCATAAAATCTTTACCCAAAACATGAAAGCTTCACAACACAAAACTCAACAGAAAATCTCATGAGCTCCGTTAGTATAAGAAAACAAACCACCACTTTAAGGTACTATAATGAACTCATTCTTTATTGATATTGGTGTTAAACCTACTGTATTCCAAATTCTCTATGGTTCATACCCCCCGATACTAGCCATAGTTTCATCAAAATAAGCAAACAACACACGAAAAACAGAATCTGTCAAAAAATGTAATACCAAGAGTAATCTGATTTGTTCGAATACTTCTGGAACTCCAAAAATTCTGAAAAACTAGGACAACCTGGATAATTTTTATACTGATCTACTTCAAAAATAATTGTTATTTTATCGCGTTCTGGTGAATTTTAACAATAACTTTCATGATTGTAAAGTTTCTGTCTTTTTCAGCAAGATCAAACAACTATCACCCAAGAAGATCCTATTGGTTCTACTTGGCACAAACACTAATTAAAACATAAAAACACATCTAAATAGAAGCTAGATAAATTATTTATTACTAAACAGGAACAAAAAGCAAGGAACAAAAATAAAATTGGGTTGCCTCCCAACAAGCGCTATAGTTTAACGCCCCTAGCTAGGCATAAAAACAAGAATAGATCTAGGTATTGTCATCTTTGGTATGCAATCCATAAGTGACTCTCATAAGAGATTCATAAGGTAATTTAATTTTCTTCCTAGGAAAGTGTTCCATGCCTTTCCTTAATGGAAATTGGAATCTAATATTTCCTTCTTTCGTATCAATAATTTCACCAATCGTTCTAAGGAAAGGTCTACCAAGAATAATAGGACATGTAGGATTGCAGTCTATATCAACAACAATAAAATCTACGGTCACATAATTCCTATTTGAAACAATAAGAACATCATTAATCCTTCTCATAGGTTTCTTAATGGTGGAATCCGCGAGATGCAAATTTAGAGAACAATCATCAAATTCACGGAAACCTAGCACATCACACCAAGTTTTTGGAGTCGTGGAAACACTAGCACCCAAATCACATAAAGCATAACATTCATGATTTTTAATCTTAATTTTAATAGTAGGTTCCCACTCTTCATAGAGTTTTCTAGGGATAGAAACTTCCAATTCAAGCTTTTCTTCATAGGATTGCATCAAAGCATCAACGATATGTTTGGTAAAAGCTTTATTTTGACTATAAGCATGAGGAGAATTTAACACGGATTGCAACAAGGAAATACAATCTATCAAAGAACAATTATCATAATTAAATTCCTTGAAATCCAAAATAGTGGTTTCATTGCTATGTAAAGTTTTGACCTCTTCAATCCCACTTTTACCAATTTTTGCATCAAGATCTAAAAACTCTGAATCATTGGGACGCCTTTTAACTAATGTTGACTCATCTGCAGTCCCATCTTTATCAAGATTCATATTGGAAAACAAAGATTTAATAGGAGACACATCAATCACTTTTAGATCTTCATCATTATTGTCATTATCTAAATCTGCTGGTTTAGTGGCCATTTATTAACTAAGGTGTCTTGCTTATCTGAAATTTGGGCTATTTAGTTTTCAAGATGAGCAAACTGAGATTTCAAACCGTCAAATTCCTTAGACATATCATCGAGCTCTTTATTCATGTACTCCATAAAACCTTTTTGTTCTTTAAGCTCGTTTCTGAAGAAATTATTATGCTCAAATTGCAAAGACATAAAGCTTCTAACGTTGTTTTCAATTTCTTGCAACCTTCTTAGGTGAGGATCAACGTTTTTTGGCAGAGCCATCAGGGCAAAAGGGCACACAAGAGGCAAGAGGAAAGAAATGAACGAAAAAGGGCAAATAAAATGGCAAAGGTGAAGTGGGGGAGAGGAAAATGAGAGGCAAATGGCAAATAATGTAATGCAAGGGATAAGAGTTTGTGATGGGTACTTGGTATGTCTTGACTTGGCGTAGATCTCCCTAAGAACGGCGCCAGAAATCCTTCTTGCTACCTCTTGAGCATGCGTTGGTTTTCCCTTGAAGAGGAAAGGGTGATGCAGTAAAGTAGCGTAAGTATTTCCCTCAGTTTTTGAGAACCAAGGTATCAATCCAGTAGGAGACTACACACAAATCCCTAATACCTGCACAAACAATTAAGAACCTTGCAACCAACGCGATAAAGGGGTTGTCAATTGAGGGAGTTCCGGACTAGGGGGTGTCCGGATAGCCGAACTATCATCATCGGCCGGACTCCAAGACTATAAAGATACAAGATTGAAGACTTCGTACCGTGTCCGGATGGGACTTTCATTGGCGTGGAAGGCAAGCTTGGCAATACGGATATGTAGATCTCCTACCATTGTAACCGACTCTGTGTAACCCTAACCCTATCCGTGTCTATATAAACCGGAGGGTTTTAGTCCCAGTAGGATGAACAACAATCATACCATAGGCTAGCTTCTAGGGTTTAGCCTCTTTGATCTCGTGGTAGATCTACTCTTGTAACACACATCATCAATATTAATCTAGCAGGACGTAGGATTTTACCTCCATCGAGAGGGCCCGAACCTGGGTAAAACATCGTGTCCCTTGTCTCCTGTTACCATCCGCCTAGACGCACAGTTCGGGACCCCCTACCCGAGATTCGCCAGTTTTGACACCGACATTGGTGCTTTCATTGAGAGTTCCTACGTCGCCGCCGGTAGGATGCCTCATCTTGTCTTTAGAGACGATACTATCGCCAAAGGAGCTCGGGCCATCGCCGCACTCTTCGGCTAGGTGGTTTTCTTATGACCGCCATCCGCCATCGCTACCGACGATGACCTCTCGAGTCATCGAAACCAATCTCCAGGTTAGTTCGGAACTTGCCGAACAGTTAGATCCGATCAAGCTCTCCTCCATAAACAAGCTCTTGGATCGTATCGCTGCCCTGGGAGTCGCCACAGACTACGACCGGATCGGGCCTAAAGCCGATCTGAGAGAGATCAATTCTCCCCAGGCTACCCATCGTGTTGCTGTGATAAAGCAGCAATGCGGCAATTCTTGTTGTATCTTAAAGACTAGTTGCGTCCGGATTCCCGATCACTCCATGCCGGATTCCCGCAGAGGGACGGACGTCGACCAAGCTCTGAACTTAAAGTCAGGCGGCGGGTTGGACTCATTGGATAACACTCAAAAATCCAAACTTCCAAGTTCGGAAACTTCCCGGCCCTTGAGTCCTGAATTGGACAGGGTTCCGGATCTAGTTCCACCCGCCCACCCAAACATTAGCGATCTCTCTCGAATTCGGCAAGAGCCCGCTGAAACAGTACAACATTATCGGGGCGATTCCTCCCGGTTAAGAACAGGATAAAGGATCGCCAAGAGGAGGACGCAATCCCAATTTTCTCGCAATAGTTGCACGGACAAGGGAATCCTAAACGCCATAAGTCGTCGCGAAATTACACGCCATCGACTTGGCGACCATAGTACAAAAGTATTGTGCGATGGAGAGCGCCTGGAAAACCGAAAGTAAATTTTGGGATAATCCGGCCCCGAATACATCCATAGTCCGAAACAAAAGGGTGCATCATTCTCGAGCACCCGGGTTGAATACCAAAAAACCAAAACCCCCTAAAGTGCAGGAACTGAATCTTTGGAGGGTTGGCTCAACGGACCTGCAAAATCCACAAAGACGGAAGGCGCCACTCCAACACACAACCTTCGAAAGTGTTGGATACTACGCAGTGGCCAAAAGTGGCGAGGCTTTTTAGCCCCGGCAACCAACCCAAAGCATTCAATACGGTATTAACAGTCTTCGAGACTTTCGCATCAAATGACATGCGGAAACGAACAATCCGCAGCCTCGCCGAAGTCTACCAAGTAGCAACAACAAACCATGGAGCGACACGGCTATCACCTTCAATGCCAGCGACGAACCTAAATTCCGAACAGCTAGAGCACCACCGCATTGGTCCTCGGTCCGATAGTGGACGGTTTTCGTCTTACTAAGGTACTCATGGATGTCGGCAGCGGATTAAACCTAATCTATCAGTAAACCCATCGAAAAATGGAAATTGACTGGAGCCGCATTGATCGAAGCAGCACAACCTTCAGAGGGATAATCCCTAGTCGAGAAGTACGCTGCGTAGGAAAAATCACACTAGATGTAGTGTTCGGCTCACCGGACAATTACAGGTCCGAGGAGGTCACGTTTCAAGTGGCCCCATCCGGCAGCGGATACCACGCTTTATTAGGACGAGAGGCATTCACAATCTTCCAAGCTATACCCCACTACGGGTAAATGAAGCTCAAAATGCCCGGACCCAATGGGATAATCACTCTCGCCAAAGGATCCGAGATCGGCACTGCGCTGAAAATAAGACAGCCAAGACCGCCCTAGGGGCATTGTCCAAAGCCCTAGCGGCAGAGGAACTAGCTACGCTGCGCTCCACGGTGGATAGGGACGATGTGATACTCGATAAGAGGTCCAAATCCACCTCTTTTAAACCAGCAGCAGAGATAGTCAAATTTCAGGTCCACCCAACGGACCCCACAAGGACGGCCTCCATTGGGGCACAATTAAGTCCCGATGTCGAGGTCAAGACTACGAGAATTCCTTCGAAAATTGGGACATTTTTGCTGGCATCCTTCAGACATGCCAGAATCCCACGCAGTCGGCAGAGCATAGCCTAAATATCCTAAAAGGATTCAAGCCTTTAAAACAAACTCTTCGGCGATTTTCCGAGCCCAAAAGACAGGCAATGGGAGAAGAGCTAGCCAAACTCTTAGAAGCCGGATTCATCAGAGATATAAAGCATCCGGACTGGCTAGCCAATCTAGTAATGGTACCCAAAAAGGACAAATCCTGGTGCCTCTGCGTCGATTTTAAAGACCTTAACAAGGCCTTTCCAAAGGACCCTTTCCCCTCCCTCGCATCGACCAAATCATCGATGCTACCGCAGGGCACGATTCATTGTGCTTCCTCGACGATACTCCGGATACCATCAAATCAAGATGGCGGAGAAAGACCAGGCCGCAACGGCATTCATTACTCCATACGGGCCATTCTCGCTTCAACACAATGCCCTTCGGACTCAAAAACGCCGGCGCAACATATCAGCGCGCATGATTCAAACATGTCCGCTACCCAGATAGGCAAAACAAGAGAGGCATACGAGACGATGTGGTCGTAAAGACCAAACACGTCGTAACTCTAGTAGAAGACTTGAGGGTGAGATTCGACAACCTCCGAGCATATGAAATTAAGCTCAATCCGGAAAATGCGTCTTCGCTGCATCAGCCGTAAAGCTCTTGGGCTTCATCAGATCCGGCCGAGGAATTGAAGCAAACCCGCCAAAATCCGAGCTCTGTCACAATTGGATATTCCAAAAGACCTCAAGCAGATACAAAAACTAACCGGATGCGTAGCGGCCTTTAAGTCGCTTCATCTCCGCTTGGGAGAAAAGGCTACGCCCTCTACCGCCTCCTCAAGACAATCGAACATTTCAAATGGACGGATGCTGCCACACCGGACTTCGAAGAAATAAAGGCCATACCGGGCAACAAATCCGGTTCGCCGCTACCAACCCGGGCGAGCCTATGTTATTATATATCGCAGCAACACATCAAGTTGTTAGCGCGGTACTCGTCGTTGAACGAGAAATAGAAGGGCACAAATTCCTCTTCAAAAACCAGTGTACTACGTATCCACCGCTCTAACTCCATGCAAATCCGGTACCCACATTATCAAAAGATAGCGTATGCGGTGTTCATGGCATCCGGAAGCTGCGTCACTACTTTCAAGAGTGTTCAATAATGGTGGCCTTCAAGTACATCTCAACGATATTATAAACAATCGCGACAAGAACGGGCAGGATTGCAAAATGGGCTATCGAGCTCTTACCATTTGACATAACCTACAAACCACGGCGAGCTATAAAGTCGCAGGTTCGCGGACTTCATCGTGAATGGACCAAGCCGAACTCCCTAAAGAGTACGGCGCAGACTCAACCGGATCATGCATTTCGACGGATCCAAAATGTTGGCTGGCTTGGGGCTGGCGTCGTCCTGACGTCCCCAACGGGAGACACAATCCAATACGTACTTCAAATAATGTACATGGACTCCAACAACGCAGCCGAATACGAGGCCCTCCTACATGGCCTCCGGATGGCAATCTCCATGGGCATTCAACGCCTAGAGGTGCGCGAGGATTCAAACCTCGCAATATCCCAAGTAAATGGAGACTTGACGCCAAAGATCCAAAATGGCAGCCATCGCAACGCCGTCCCTAAAATGTCACTCGGTTCAAGGACTAGAATTCCATCATGTAGCCCGGATAATAACCAGCAGCAGACGTGTTAGCACGCATCAGCCACAAACGAGACGCCATTCCTCCTAACATCATCCTCGAACGGCTCTTTAAGCCATCCGTATTATGGGAAGAGGAGTCCGGAAATAAGAATCCGGAGCCACCGCATCACCTAACTCGCACCATTCTCGACACAATCGGTGGCTCAGCCAACGAAATAACACCTTCAGCTCACGAAATAATGGCAGTCATTGCCCGTGCGGATGTAACCATTCCTAGCCTACTTAATGCGGCAGGAACTTCCGAAGACCAAAATGAGGCCCGGCTGCATAGTTCGGGCGATCTAAAGCCTACAAGGTCCATGAGGGAGAGCTTTATAAGAAAAGCACAACCGGAGTCCTTCAAAGGTGTATCTCCGAAGAGGAAGGGCGAAATCTCACGGCTGAAATTCACGCCGACTCGGCGGGCACCACGCTGCAGCCCGGCCCTTGTAGGCAAGGCCTTCCAGACAGGATTTTATTGGCCGATCGCCCGGCAGATGCTCAGATTTAGTCCAACGATGCGTCGGTTGCCAGCTCTTTGCTAATCGAGCCATATGCCACCCACCGCCTCAAAACTATACCCATTACCCGGCCGCTTATGCGGTCTGGGGCTTGACATGGTCGGACCCCTTAAAGGGGAACCCATAAGCACAAATACTTATTGGTCATGATGGACAAATTCACCAAATGGATTGAGGCCAAGCCGTTAAAACGGCAGAATCCGGACCGGTGATAGACTTCATATCCGGGGTAGTACACCGCTTCGTGTCCCCACAAAGATCATCATTGACAACGGCACAAACTTCACGGCCGACGTGGTTAAACTCTGGTGCAAAAACATGGGCATTAAGCTCGATTACGCTTCAGTCTATCACCCCCAAACTAACGGTCAAGTTGAGCGAGCAAATGGTCTAATCATGAGCGGCATCAAACCCAGACTAGTGCGGTCCCTCAAGGAATCTAACATGCACTGGGTAGAGGAGCTCGACTCCATACTCTGGGGGCTGCGGACCACGCCAAACCGAACTACCGGATTCACACCATTTTTCATGGTATACGACGCAGAGGCAGTCCTGCCCTGCGATATAATTCATGACTCACCTCGTGTGCGCATGTACGAAGAAAGAGAAGCCGAGCTAGATCGGTAGGACAGTCTGGACGCCTTAGAGGAGGAGCGGGACGTGGCAAAGGCTCGTTCCGCATTTTATCAGCAGCAGGCTCGAAGATATCAAAGCAGAGAAGTACGGGCCAAAACTTACAATGTCGGCGAACTTGTTCTATGCCTACCGGACAAGAAAAAGGACAAACTCAAGCCCAAGTGGGAAGGTACCTTCATCATCGACCAAGTCCTGACCGGCGGAGCGTACCGTCTACGTAACACATCGGACAACCGACTCGAGCTGAACCCATGGAACGCAGCCCGTCTCCGAAGATTGTACGCCTAACGCCGGACTCCGGGTTCGTCTCACTCCCCCGTCCACTCCTTATTTTTTACTGTCTCTCCTCCTCCTCCTTCTTCCCACTTTTTTTTACCTTTTATGGGCTGATTTGCACTTTGTTCAAGACACACTTGATGTGCCCTCGCACTCATTATACCTGGGGGCTTCTTTAATGAAGCTTATTCATACGGGCTTCATGCCCAATACATGTGTCATACTTCCGCATGTACCTTTTATTCACCATTATATGCATCGATATGACTTAAGTTTTGGCCAAGCTGGGTTGTTCGGCTCCTATGCTTACCCCTCGTTCCCGATTGTTCGGCTAGGAGGTAAAGGGAGCACCTCTGCGATTATTCTGCCGGGTCACCGGATGTGTACCTCAGACCGGGTGAAGCCGAAAGCTAGCGTTCTTAAGAGAATATTCGGTCGATGACTTGAAAGATGATTTATTACTTACTTATTTATCTGCCCCAGATGCTTTTTTTCGCTATTTTCGTAGTCCCGCATTGCACTTTAGGGCATGCCTCCTGTGGAAAGGAACCCTTAACGGAACTATTCTCCCCGGAAGATGTTTCTTACTAACCATGTAATATAACATAACTAGTTGGGCACTTGTCTCGATAAAGCAATTATGACCCCGACGCCTTGTCTCCATGCATGCCCCGGTTCTTTTATAACCGTAAGGGTATTCGGACACACTCCGGACTGTTGGGTCCCGAGGCTGAAGCGAAACGGTCTACAAAGACAAACGATCTACAATCCGGCTAGAAGGCATTTTACATGTCATTTCAAGTTACATCGTCAAACCGACTGATTGTACTCCTCTTCAATCCCATATAACAGGCTGTCTAATTCTGATCTGTTGGGAATATTTCGCGCCAGTTCTACTTGGCCGTACATTAAGCTCACAGGATCTCCTTCCCATCAGCCCCGCAGTCCGACGTCGGCCATGTGGTTTGGGTCGACTTCGGTAACGTGTCTTCACCATGGCCCAGCCTCCTGGCGCCTCGACGGCAGCCGATATCTTCCACAAACGGAGGCGTCGCCGTGCTCCTCAAGCTTCTCAAAGAAGCTCACCAAGGCCCTCGGGTAGGGAGACGGATGGCCATAAAGCATGAACGACGCCACTCATCGCCTTCGAACACGCTCGAGCAATTGAACTAGCTCGGGAAGTTGGTCACCCATCGACTCAGGCATTTCCTCCATGAGGCGACTGTGAGCACACCTAAAGACATATTTCTGTCAATCGTCTTCCTCGTCGAATTCTTCTTTTCAAAGGAATTTGTTCAAGCACTTACTATAAATGCCGCGACGAAGCCGCTGATTCTCCTTCACGAAGCCAGATAGCTGGGCCCGAGCACCTTTCAGCTCTTCTCCTTGCTAGGTGTGGGCATCTTGGAGCTTGTTTCTCTCCTGCTGCACCTTCATAAGCACCCTCTCACCGGCCTTTAGCTGACGCAGTAGCTGTTGCTTGTCCGGATCTAGTCCGGCGCCCTCTGCAATATTATTGTCGATTCACGCCACACTTTGCTAAATAATTATCTTTTCAAAGTCGTCTTACGGCGGGGTCTCTGTGGCTCCCCTGGCGGCAGTCTTGACTTCAAGTTGGGCCTTGCACTCTTGGAGCTCCCGAGACACCGGGTATTCTTCTCCGCAAGACCTCAGCATAATAATTGATCCTTAAATCAGTTATTTCAACTATTTTAAGTCTCGGGGCTCTTGGCATATATAACTATTAAAATTACCTACCCGTATGTCTTTCACATACTGCTCCGTGGCTCTGGTTAACCCATCTTGAGCGGCACGGAGGTGCGCGCTTCCTGCTTTAAAGGCATTTAACGCCTCCGGGGAGAAACACGCGTCACGAAGAACTGTCCGGCGACGCCTGTGATTCATGGCGCTCTCCACCTCAGACCGGGTGGCGGACAGCCTGTCGGCATCCTCCGTCGGAGGAGCGTCCGGTTTACGCCTTGTATTCACCTCCCCTCCCGGACCATGCGTTGGAGCATGGCCGGTGGAGGCTTGATTGGCAACCTCTCCGGACCTTTGTCCGTGAGTGCTCTTCTCGAAAAGTTATGAGCATTAATATACCTTCCGGGGAACCTTCCTTAAAAATAGCGGTGCTCCGTACCGTTGCAGCGACGTCTCGGTTCGCGCCGCACTCCTCTTCCTCCTACCGGGCCGGACTGATCCTTGTTGGTCGGCCGCCGCGGGTTCGGCTTCCTGCCTTAAAGGCACATCCTGTGATACACCATCAGCATGGGATGGTCAGAATTGAGCGCGGATCAAATGATGGTGTCAAGACCTCGGTCGTAGTCACCTGGGAGGCCGAAAACAAACCGGGGTAGTAATACGTAATGGCGACTACGGCATTGTCTATGCTACGTTGGTGGAACACCCCGTCAATCAGCTCCACCTTTATGTCCGGATCCTCTTCGGAGGCCGGATCAAGGGATCGTTCCGGATCCTCGGGCTGTGGAGCTAGGCTTCGTATGCCCTCCACGTCCCGGCGCAGCTCTGGGGTCGAAGTCACAGAGTAAGATACTTGACTTTACAAAAAAGGTATGGATCAGGTAGATGAAAATCCGCTTACCCAGCTCCGAGGGTTATGCATAGAAAATCCCTCCAACGGATTCTTGCGGAGGAAGTCCTCCTCCTCTCCCTTGTACAAGCCGGACAGGATCTTTGCGATCGGCTGCCGAGCCTAGCCCTTTGCGGCCATGACGGGTGGCGCCATCTTCCCGTTGAAATCCCACATAGGGTGGCCCCTATATTGGAGTGGCTGCACCTCGCAGAATGCACGTGGCCATGACTCCAATCATGGTCAATCCGGAATGGGCCAAGAACCTAATCCGCCCATCAGATAATGGACGCTCTGTCATCTTCCCGTTGAGGGCTCTGGGCGCCAACTCAGCGCTTTCTTCAAGGGAGCATTGTTGAACTCCGGAGGCCGATCCGGACTGGATCCGCAGAGGGCGTCCTCCATGTAGAACCATTCCGAAGGCCGGTCTTTGACGCCTTCTTGGGTGCCGGATAGATATCCGTCCCGCGATGCGCCATATTTCGCTCCGCCCACTTGGTATATCGACCCCTCATGAGAACGGGGTACGAGACAAAACAATCTCTTCCACGAGGGAAAAATGGGGCTTGATGCCCAAGAACAGCTCATAAAAAGCTACGAAGCCCGCGATGTGCAAAATGGAGGCGGGCGTGAGGTGGTGAAGTTGGAGTCCGTAGAACTCTAGGAGCCCCGGAGAAAGCGGATGTATGGGAAATCCGAGTCCCCTTATTAGATAGGGGACAAAGCATACCCGCCTCCCTTTGGAAGGGTTGGGGACGCTCGCCTGCTTCCCACCCTTGTAGGTGGCCAGTCCGGCTCGAACCGAACCATGAAAGCTGGGGAAGATATCCCTCGGTTTGAAGCACCACTAGCTCGGCTGTGGTGGAATCGAGCATCTCCGCCAATCTCCTGGCTTAGGGCTGGGAGCGCGAGAGGAGGAGCCGCGTCGGCAATCCATGATGGAATGGATTTTTGTCAGAGGCGCTTCGATGAGAACTTGCGGATGGAGGATGGTGTGAGCTGGATCTAGATCCTCGCCTCTCTTGTAGGCGGCTCGTTCGCGCGGCTAGGGGGTAAAATGTAAAAATATCCCAGCCTTTCGCATTCGTACGACACGTGGAAGAAGGCCATTATTGGGCGTAGAAGCCAAGGAGCGCAACATTTATAAAGAAGCCGGACACTATTCGACGGGAACATGAAGACTGAAGGAGAACCCGCCTTTGCAATGCCGAAGACAACATGCGCCGGACTCATCGTCATTGAAGCCTGGTTCAGGGGCTACTGAGGAAGTTCCGGACTAGGGGGTGTCCGGATAGCCGAACTATCATCATCGGCCGGACTCCAAGACTATAAAGATACAAGATTGAAGACTTCGTCCCGTGTCCGGATGGGACTTTCCTTGGCGTGGAAGGCAAGCTTGGCGATACGGATATGTAGATCTCCTACCATTGTAACCGACTCTGTGTAACCCTAACCCTATCCGATGTCTATATAAACCGGAGGGTTTTACTCAGAGGATCTAACAACAATCATACCATAGTCTAGCTTCTAGGGTTTAGCCTCTTTGATCTCGTGGTAGATCTACTCTTGTAACACACATCATCAATATTAATCTAGCAGGACGTAGGGTTTTACCTCCATCGAGAGGGCCCGAACCTGGGTAAAACATCGTGTCCCTTGTCTCCTGTTACCATCTGCCTAGACGCACAGTTCGGGACCCCCTACCCGAGATCCGCCGGTTTTGACACCGACATCAATCCCTTCACTGCCACTTGCAAAAGTGAGATCTGATAAAGATAATAAGATAAATATTTTTGGTATTTTTGTTGTATAGATTGAAAAGTAAAGATTGCAAAAAAAACGGTGACAGGAATAGATAGTTGACAGGAGATTAATACGATAGAAAATAGACCCAGGGGCCATAGGTTTCACTAGTGGCTTATCTCAAGATAGCATATTGTACGGTGGGTGAACAAATTACTGTCGAGCAATTGATAGAAAAGCGCATAGTTATGAGTATATCGAGGCATGATCATGAACATAGGCATCACGTCCGTGACAAGTAGACCGAAACGATTCTGCATCTACTACTATAACTCCACACATCGACCGCTATCCAGCATGCATCTACAGTATTAAGTTCATAAGAACAGAGTAACGCATTAGGTAAGATGACATGATGTAGAGGGACAAACTCAAGCAATATGATATAAACCCCATCTTTTTATCCTCGATGGCAACAATACAATACGTGTCATTTCCCTTTCTTCACTGGGATCGAGCACCGCAAGATTGAACCCAAAGCTAAGCACTTCTCCCATTGCAAGAAAGATCAATCTAGTAGGCCAAACTAAACCGATAATTTGAAGTGACTTGCAAAGATATCAAATCATGCATATAAGAATTTAGAGAAGAATCAAATATTGTTCATAGATAATCTTGATCATAAACCCACAATTCGTCGGATCTTGACAAACACACCCCAAAAAGTATTACATCGAATAGATCTCCTAGAAGATCAAGGAGAACTTTGTATTGAGATCCAAAGAGAGAGAAGAAGCAATCTAGCTAATAACTATGGACCCGAAGGTGTGTGGTAAACTACTCACACATCATCGGAGAGGCTATGGTGTTGATGTAGAATCCCTCCATGATCGAATCCCCCTCCGGCAGATCGCCGGAAAAGGCCCCAAGATGGGATCTCACGGTACAGAAGGTTGCGGCTGTGGGAAAGTGGTTTCGTGGCTCTCCTCGATGGTTTCAGGGTATAAGAGTATATATAGGCGAAAGAAGTAGGTTGGTGGAGCTACGAGGGGCCCACGAGGGTGGGGGGCGCGCCCTCCTTCCTCGCGGCCGCCTCGTGGCTTTGTTGACATCCACTCCAAGTCTCCTGGATTGCGTTTGTTCCAAAAACGATCCTCGCGAAGGTTTCATTCCGTTTGGATTCCGTTTGATATTCCTTTTTTGCGAAACACTGAAATAGGCAAAAAAACAGCAATTTGCACTGGGCCTTTGGTTAATAGGTTAGTCCCAAAAATAATATAAAAAGGTATATTAAAGCCCATTAAACATCCAAAACAGATAATATAATAGCATGTAACAATTAAAAATTATAGATACATTGGAGACGTATCATGACGCCGTCGTGGGCTCCGCGATGACCTCCGTCCTACCGTCCTGCTAGTCTTGGTCTTGTTGCACCGATATGGAAACCTTTGCCTGATGCCTCGGGACTCCTCGCCTGCATCTGCTCCTTTAGCACCAAAGAGGAAACCAGTACTCTGCGCCCGCTGGCACCCGCTTGGCGCCCGCCTGGCTTTGGTCGTCATGGCTCACGTCACGGGAACCTCACGAGGTGCCCCTCGCCTTGATCTCTCTGCTCCTCGGGAGCCAGCCTAGCGAGGCTGCCCCTGAGGAGGTATTGTGTTGCCCGCCTCGCGAGGGTCTTAAGTTTTTGCTGGTGAATATGGGTCGTACAGGACCACTAGTGGAGCCATGTCGTGGGCCGCAGGCAGGCAAGTCTGGGGACCCCCGTTCCCAGAATGCCGACAGTAGCCCCCGAGCGCAAGGCGCGCTCGGACTTGGCTTCGAGGCGAAGCCAAGGGGCAAGGTCCGCCCAGCGCTCGCCGCCGACTTCAACGAATGGGGGAAGACTTTGGCCTGGCCCGCATCCCGCGCCTCCGTTGATAGGATAGTCACCTAGGTCCACATCTTTCTTGACACCTTATGAGCTGTCCTGATTCCCCCTTTCTCCACCTTCAACGCCCTGTTCTCCCATTACCAGATCCACATGCTGCACCTGGGTCCCCAATCCATCGTCCTTCTTGTTATCTTCGCCTTTGTCTGTGAGGCCATGGTGGGCATTGCTCCTTCTATGGCCCTTCTTCGCCATTTCTTCTCGCTGCACCTGACTGACCCTCGGCAGTGCTCGGGACGCTTGAGCTTCCAGGCCGTGGCTGGGACGGCTGGCTCGGGGATTGACTTTGAGCTCCCGCCGTCTACGAGCGGGTTCCGGAAGCGGTGGGTATTCATGGACGTCAGCGTGCTCAGCCCCTGTTCTCGCTTTCGCCGGCACCCGCCGCTCCCAGGTCTAGCTGGGGCCACGAGAGGCTCGCTAACCTGCGTCTTGCCTACGTCTGGCTCGGGTTGAAGAGGCTGAAGGATATTGGCGTGACTGCGCCCATGGTGGTGAAGGAGTTCATCCGGCGCCGTGTTGCCTCGCTCCAGTGCCACTCTCGACCAATGTGGACCTTGTCCGGCAGCAAGGACCACATGAGGCTTCACGAATCCGGGCTTCCTCTTGAGGCGCAACGAACTGTGCTCGAGATCCTGACAGGCGACTGTTGCCAGCCAACATGTCGGAGGAGGGTTGTCTCTTGTACTGCTGCTTGAACAAGGTGGATTTCGCGAGGCAGATGCCCCCTTTCGATGAGTGGGGATTACGTCCGACCGGTCTTGAAGGGCCTCGCGAGAACCCTGTCCCCGTGGCTCCCTTGCCCGCCGTCAGCGCGGCGACCCCCCCGGAAGTGGGTGCTGGGGGTGTCCACCATCGGCTGCTGGCAACGCGGCTGCTGAGGGATCAACACCGCTCGGGGCTCCCGAAGGGCCGTCCCATGGGCCCTCGGAGAGTTGTCTTGAAGAAGCAGCCGGAGGGGCGTCGCGGCCCGATACTCTTGAGGATGCAGCCCCTGAGGCCCAGGCGGGTCACCGCGAGGCGGAGGCCAAGGTATCCACACGGTTCGGCACCCCTAAGGTCGCCTCCTCAGGGGCTACCCCAGCCGCACCCAGAGCTGGCTTCGGCCGGCTTCGACTGAACTTTGATGTGCTCCAAAAGAGGAAGGGGTCTCCAAGCTGCATCACTGATGCCTTCCGGACATTGAAACAGAGGAAGTATATCGCCATAGAAGAGTGACTACATTATCTTTGTAACTTCTCGAGTGCTGCTTTCCCTCCTAACTGTGGCTCCTCAGGGTCCCTTCTGCTAAGGCGGCGAAATCTCGCGAGAAGCAAACTCCTCCTGCCTCGAGTCGCCTGCTGGCCATGAGCGCCCTAAGCCAGCACGCCGTGATCGGCGTGAGGTCGGCCGGAGAGGCAAGCGCGCCAGCCTGGCGCCTCAAACCCGCGTTCTTGCCGTCTCTCCTTCATGGCCTAGCTTGGGGTGCGGCAGGTGTGCCAAGGGCTCCTCTTCTGGTTGTCGACCGTGGCTGGGCGGCCTCAGCCCTGGCCTCTTCTTCGTGTAGCGAGCCGCTCCCCCCGGCTCCCGACGGGCTCAAGGGCATCTGCAGTGCCAGCCTCAAAGACTGCCGGGAGGAGGCTCGCCATCTCGGACCTCTTCAACGACTTCCGGCATGAGGGACGGGCCCAGTCATGCATTCAAGCTTGCGCGCAAGCAGGGTGCCGTCCGCCACGAGCTCTTCCGGGAGGCGATGGGTGCACTGAGCCTGCTTGGGGACGAGCCCGTGGAAGTTGACACCCTCCTTCAAGCTGAGGGTCTCCGGCTGGTAGACGAATGGCATCAACTGAAGGTGGCCATCAACCTCGGGCGCCTCCAGCGCGAGCACGCCAATGCGAAGGCCGAGGCGTCCCTTGCAACCTCGCGCGAGGCCAGTGCCCGAGCCTTGGAGGAGGCCAGGGAGGCAGACCACCATCGCGAGGTCGCCGAGAAGCACAGGCAAGAGCTCCTGGCCCTGGATGCCTCCCTAGAGCAACAAGTGGAGGCGCGCAGAGCTGCCTTGGCATCGATGAAGGGGGTGCCATCTGATGAGGAGGAGACCTTGAGGCACAAGGAAGCGCTGATGCTGGAGGCCACGGAACGCAGCCTCAAGTTTGAGTGGTTGGAGACGAGGGAGCGCCAGGTTGCCGAAGCGGAAGATGCCGCTTGCGCGCGCGAGGCTAGGTCCCAGGAGGAAGTTGACTGCAGGGTGGTCGAGGCTCGTGCTGATCTTGCCAACAGGTACGACTTGAAGCTGAAGCTCATGGAAGCCGAAGCTGTGGGCAGGACCGCCGCCCTCAGGTCAATGTTGGCTGAGGCGGAGCAGCGCGAGAAGGCCGCAGCAGCTGCCTTGATCTCCATGCAGACCAAGTTGGCCTCCACCCGAGCTGAGCTGCTCCCGCTTCAGCAGCGGGTTACCAAAGCCGAGTCCTTCGTGCAACAAATCAAGGAAGAGGCGCTCCGCCGGCAGACGTTACTGCACGAGCATACTCCCATGCTTCGGGACCTCAGGACGAGGGCCAATCAGGTGCTAGGCGCCATCTGCGACGAGTACGCCCCTCATCGCCATGCTGAGGATTACGCCAGCCATCTTTGCTTCTTCACCGACGACGTGACACGCCCGGAGAACCGGGCTGAGAGGGATCACGATCTTGTGGACAAAAAGAGTCGAGGCCTCCTTGGCGCGCATTCTCCCGCGTTTTCATCCATCTCCTGAACATCAATCCCGACTTTAATTTTGACGCTGCCATCGCCTCGGTGCCCGAGGTCATCCGGGACAACCTAGCGCGCTGGGTGGACGACAATGCGGATGCGCTGGTCAGGGCCTTTGCTTCTGATGATGACGCGGTGGTGGTTGTGGCGAATGAGGGCGGCGCGGTTGATGATGGTGAAGATAGCGCCAGCGACGGCGCCAGCAGCATGTCTGGGGGTGATTCGGAAGACGTGGCGAGTGACATGTCCAACTGACCCTGTGCTCCTTTATTTTGAACCTTAGTCCAGTCGGGCTTCAAACTGATTTGGCAGCTGCGGATGTGCATTTCCTCCAAGGGGAGTCCCTTGCGGGCTCGCGAGGTTTTGGTCTCCTGAGGGGTCTGCCATTCCGCCCGAGAGGGCCTCACAAGGAGCGAGCGCCAGTCATGGCGAGGCGCGCGCATAGTGCGTGGATGCCACGGCCAGCCCCCACTCGTTAGGTGCTCGAAAGGGGGGAAGGTAGCAGATGCAAATCTCAAAACAAGGCACGAATCCAGAAACTCACGAAATCAACACGAACGAGAAAGGATGCCCCCCATGCTTGCCAATAATAATACGATTTTGAGTTCAAATCCAAAAAGGTGGCCAAACGAGCTACAGAAAAGAGGGGTTAAAAGGAAATGGCCGCGTCCGGCACCTAGCTAGTCTTCTTGTCTTCACACCAGCGTGTTGCTAAGTGCTTTCACAGGCCGTGAGCATAGTCATTGGGGGACAGTGTCGACGGCCTGCGCGGAGCATGTTGCTTCCACTAGGACGTGGGCGAGAGCCCCCAAGGCCCGAGGGTGGCTCTTCGGAGACTCCGGGGCGTGTACAGCCCCACTCATTATTACGTGAGAGTGTCACGGGCGGAGACCTTCACAGGCGTGAGCCTTTCTTCATATCGCCAGACGAGGGCCCCGCCTTGCTCCGCCCTCGACCACCGTTGGGGCGTTTGGAAACCAGGACGACACCAAGGGCAAAGGGGACGCTAGCGGCACCCTCGGCGACCACGGGCCCTTTGCCGGGGGGAAGGCTTCACCAGTGCCTCCTGGGCAGAGGACCTACCTCCGGGCGACACCTTGCTCCGTGCGACGCGGAGAGGGGCCTTGCTCTAGGCCCCTCCCACGCAACCCCCAGTGCGCTTCCCCTGGTGGAAGTGAGGCTGCCGCGCTGGGGTCGTCGTCCATCGCTGTGACCTGATCTACCTACGACCCATGGTTAGGGTAATCCTGCTCCTGAGAGATTAGCGGTACCCTGCGGTTTTTGTTGTCGGCGGGGTCGGCGAGGCTCCTTGGAAGAGGAGGATGACCCCGGCTCATTCCTGGAAGGCCTCAACTTCCAGCATCTCCTCTTCCCAACCCGGCTCGAGGAACGAGCCGGGGTCATCCTCCGACGTGTACTCCCGATCCGTCATGCGGGGCACATAGGCCTCCGGAGCCGTCTTCCCGTAACCTCCATCGAGACGCACCGCACTCCACGCCCCGGGCCGAGCGCGCCGCCCTGAGGATGGTAGGGTGGCATCCTACTGGGGTCGTGGGGGGCAACGTTCATGACTGCGCCCACTGGGGAGGCACAGGTGCGGCTGGGTGCCCGGCACCAGTGGCCTCGTCGACGCTGATGAACTCTCCTGGGGCGCCTGGGAGCACACAGGCACAGCGAGGCCCACCGTGCAATCTGGCCACAACTTGAGGCGTAGGCAAGGAGCAGAAAGGTGGCGTACCCCTAGTTGCGGCGTCCAACAGCTCAGCGACATGCTCCAGCAATGCATCGTGGCCGCTCTGTCCCAGTCGGCACCGCAGCAGCTCCTGCGCCACTATGAGCGCGACTCTCATGTTTGCTTGTTCCCGTCGGGTGTGCGGCGCCATCACCGCGGCGTAGCTCGAGGCCCTTGCGGTGGCCCGCGTGCGCCCCGGGGTAAGGGTGGAAGTCGCCGGACCGCGCCGCCCGCGCGTGTAGGATCAAAAGTATGTCTAGAGGGGGGTGATTAGACTACTTGACCAAATAAAAATCTAGCCTTTTCCCTATTTTAAGTCTTGGCAGATTTTAGCAACTTTGCACAAGTCAAGAAATCAACCTACACATGCAATTCTAAGAGTATAGCAGCGGAAAGTAAAACAATTGCACATGAAGGTAAAGGGAGGAGTTTGAGGGAGAAAACGCAATGTTGACATGGAGATTTTTTATCCGTGGTTCTGATAGGTGGTGCTATCGTACATCCACATTGATGGAGACTTCAACCCACGAGGGGTAACGGTTGCGCGAGTCCACGGAGGGCTCCACCCATGAAGGGTCCATGAAGAAGCAACCTTGTCTATCCCACCATGGCCGTCGCCCACGAAGGACTTGCCTCACTAGGGTAGATCTTCATGAAGTAGGCGATTTCCTTGCTCGTACAAACTCCTTGGTTCAACTCCACACTCTTGACGGAGGCTCCCAAGTGACACCTAACCAATCTAGGAGACACCACTCTCCAAAAGGTAATAGATGTTGTGTTGATGATGAACTTCTTGCTCTTGTACTTCAAAATGATAGTCTCCCCAACACTCAACTCTCTCATAGGATTGGATTTGGTGGAAAGATGACTTGAGTGGAAAGCAACTTGGGGAAGGCTAGAGATCAAGATTTGTGTGGTTGGAATGGAATATCTTGACCTCAACACAAGTGTAGGTGGTTCTCTCTTAGAAAATGTATGCTGGAAGTGTAGGCATGTTCTGATGGCTCTCTCCATGAATGAAGAGTGGGTGGAGGGGTATATATAGCCTCCACACAAAATCTAACTGTTACACACAAATCACCAAACTCGGTGGGACCGAATAATGAAACTCGGTCAGACCAATTTAGTTCAAAATGTGAACGTTAGGGTTTTCGGTGGGACCGACATGTCAACTCGGTGGGACTGATTTCATTAGGGTTAGGGCATAACGTAATCTCGGTGAGACCGATTACACAAACTCGGTGAGACCAATTTTGGTAATAGGCTAACAGAGAGTTGGTTAGGAAAAATCGGTGGGACCGATTCGCTCATCTCGGTTGGACTGAAACGTTACGAAGGGGAAATAGAGAGTTTGCATTGCGAACTCGGTCGGACCGATCGCTCATCTCAATTGGACCGAAACATTACAAAGGGAAACAGAGAGTTTGCAATTCCATCTCGGTGAGACTGAGATCCCTATCGGTGAAACCGAAGTGACTAGGGTTTGGGGCAGTGGCTATGTCAACTGAACTCGGTGGCGTCGGATAGAAAGTTTCGGTGGGGCCGAGTTTGACTTTTGGTTTCGGACATGTGTGGATGTGAGAAAGTGGTTGAGGGTTTTGGAGCATATCACTAAGCATTTTGAGCAAGAACCCCATTAAGCAACACCTCATCCCCTTTTAATAGTATTGGCTTTTCCTATGGACTCAATGTGATCTTGGATCACTAAAAGTAAAATGTAGAGTCTCGAGCTTTAGAGCTTGAGCCAATATTTTGTCCATAGCATTTTGAGGGGTCCACATTTCTAATCCATGCCATGCCAATCATTGAACTTTCCTGATATTCAACTTGAAATAGCATTAGCTCAATAGCATTAGCTCAACTAGTATAAACTTTTAGCGCGCCGCGGCATTCGGCGGTGCGCGAGCCGCTTGAAGCGTGGAGTTGAGGTCTTCTTGGGCAAACGGTGTCGCCCTGACTGGCCAAGCTGCCTAGTGGTCGGTGTTGGTCCTTGGGTCACCGGACATCGGCACCGCGGGGCGTTGGCGGGTCGACTGATGGAAGAGAAGCTTTGGCGCACCCCCTACCTGACGCGCCAAATGTCGGATCACGGGTTCCGGCAAAACCCTTGAGGTTCAAACTTTGGGGTGCGCACGAAGATCTCTCTCTCCCCCTAGCTCACGCTCTCACCATGATCTCAAAGCTTAGCTCGCCGAACCCGAAGAACAAGGGACACAAGAGTTTATACTAGTTCGGGCCACCGATGTGGTGTAATACCCTACTCCAGTGTGGTGTGGTGGATTGCCTTGTAGGTCGGGATGAACAAGTACAAGGGAAGAACTACCTCCTGAGTAGAGGCGTTCTTGAGCTCGGTGAGCTTGTGTGGTTGAGGATAACCTGAATGATCCATCCTTCTGCTAGGGTGGTGGCTAGTCCTATTTATAGAGGCCCGGGTCCTCTCCTCAAATATTAGGCGGGAAGGGATCCCACAACGGCCAAATTAAAGGGGGCAGCTAGTAAAAGCTATACTGACAAAAGGTGGTCTTCGCCTGCCAAAGGCTTTGGTGGTGACGCCGTCGTGGGCTCCGCGATGACCTCCGTCCTGCCGTCCTGCTGGTCTTCGTCTTGTTGCAACGATATGGAAACCTTTGCCTGATGCCTCGGGACTCCTCGCCTGCACCTGCTCTTTGAGCACCAAAGAGGGAACCAGTACTCTGCGCCCGCCTGGCCTTGGTCCTCATGGCTCACGTCACGGGAACCTCACGAGGTGCCCCTCGCCTTGATCTCTCCGCTCCTCACGAGCCAGCCTAGCAATGCTGCCCCTAAGGAAGTCTAGTGTCACCCGCCTCGCGAGGCTTGGCCCCTCGCGGGGGTCTTGAGTGTTTGCTAGTGAAGAAGGGCCGTTCTGGGCCGCTAGTGGAGCCACGCCATGGGCCGCAGGTAGGCAAGTCTAGGGACCCCTGTTCCCAGAACACCGACAGTGTTTGATGTATCATTCATCGCAAAGTTTTGCATCTTTTTTGACGGTTCTTTTACATCACCATTTGTGATTAATGCATCTTTCATAGTTTCATCAAAGGGTCTCTGATCGTTGTGTTGCATTAGCAGCATTGAAAGCACAAGTGCTCCCTAGGTGGTTTTGGTAATTAATGACAACATATCACTTGTTGGACTAACACTTTTATCTAGTATGTTTCAGATAAGTTCAACAATGGAGTGGCATGGACTAAAGGATGTGGGAACTCCTTCAAGATGCTAAGGACAAAGGATTGGCTCAAGCTTCAAGCTCAAGACTCTTCATTTTACATTTTAGTGACCCAAGATCACATTGAGTCTATAAGAAAAGCCAATACTATCAAGGAGGAATGAGGTGTTGCTTAATGAGCCTCTTGCTTCAAAGTGCTTAGTGATATGCTCCAAATACCCTCAACTACTTTCCTACTTCCACACATTTGTCCTAAACCTAAAGTCAAACTCGGCCCCACTGATTCTTCCTATCCGGCGCCACAGAGTTTGGATGCCTTAGCCACTGCCACAAACCCTAGGCAAATCGGTCTCACCGATAGGGATCTCGGTCTCACCGAGATGGGATTGTAATCTCTCTATGCATGTCCATTATCAAAATCGGTCTCACCGAGTTTGAGCAATCGTTACTACCGAGATTACAATGCAAACTCTCTGGTTAACTTATTATCAAAATCGGTCCCACCGAGTTTGATAATCGGTCAAACCGAGTTTGCCTGACCAACTCTCTCGGAAAGCTTATTACCAAAATCGGTCCCACCGAGTTTGTGTAATCGGTCTTACCGAGATTACATTATGCCCTAACCCTAACCGAATCGGTCCCACCGAGTTGCATTCCGGTCCCACCGAAAACCCTAACGGTCACATTGTTTGCTAAATCGGTCTGATCGAGTTCAACGATTCGGTCCCACCGAGTTTGGTAGATTGTGTGTAATGGTTAGATTTTGTGTGGAGGCGATATATACCCCTCCACCTCCTCTTCATTCGTGGAGAAAGCCATCAGACTGAACCTACACTTCCAAAGATCCTATTTCGAGAGAGAACTACCTACTCATGTGTTGAGGCCAAGATATTCCATTCCTACCATATGAATCTTGATCTCTAGCCTTCCCAAGTTGCTTTCCACTCAAACCCTCTTTTCCACCAGATCCAAATCCTATGAGAGAGAGTTGAGTGTTGGGGAGACTATCATTTGAAGCACAAGAGCAAGGAGTTCATCATCAACGCACCATTTGTTACTTCTTGGAGAGTGGTGTCTCCTAGATTGGCTAGGTGTCACTTGGGAGCCTCCGACAAGATTGTGGAGTTGAACCAAGGAGTTTGTAAGGGCAAGGAGATCGCCTACTTCGTGAAGATCTACCGCTAGTGAGGCAAGTCCTTCATGGGCGGCGACCATGGTGGGATAGACAAGGTTGCTTCTTCGTGGACCCTTCGTGGGTGGAGCCCTCCGTGGACTCACAAGAACCGTTACTCCTTCGTGGGTTGAAGTCTCCATCAACGTGGATGTACGATAGCACCACCTATCGGAACCATGCCAAAAACATCCCTGTCTCCAAATTGCGTTTGAATCCTCCAATCCCTTCCCTTTACATTCTTGCAAGTTGCATGCTTCATTTTCCGCTGCTCATATACTCTTTGCATGCTTGCTTGCTATATGTTGTGAATGTTAAACTTGTGCCTAAACTCCACTCAAACTTTAAAGAAACTTAAAACTGCAACTTTGGTACTTAGTGTCTAATCACCCCCCTCTAGACACCTCTTCTCAAGGTCCTACAAGTGGTATCAGAGCATTGGTCTCCATTGCCTTGGTTTAATCACCATTGGAGGAAGATGGATGAGTCTACTTTGGGGAGTCTTAGACATATAGTGCCTATTCTTGATGGAGAGTGTTTTCGTGAGTGGAAAAATGAGATGCTTGTTATTTTCAATCAATATCATTTTAACAAGTACATTGCTAGCCCTTGTGCACCTTATGTTGATCCTATGCATCCTACCCTTGATGAAGCTATTGACATGACTAGAAATCTTAGAACTGTTAATCTTATCACTAGAGGCTTGCCTAGAAACTTGATTAGAATCTTGCCTACTTTTTGAGTGTGCCTACACTATATGCAAATTTCTTGAGGAACGATTTCCAGATTATTCCTTGAAAAATCTAGATGAAATTCTCTATAAGTCTATTGCTTTGAGTAAGATGAATACTAGTGATCCTATGTTTGGTGATCGTCTATTTGAGCTTACAAACCTTATGCGTGCCAAAGGAAATGTTGGTATTATTAGTGATATTATTTCCGAAGCTATAAGAATTCATAGACAAGTGTCGGATTTCGGGTTCCGGCAGACCCTTGAGGTTCGAACACTGGGGTGCGCGCGGAGATCCAACCCTCCACCGTCTCGCACCTCGCCGAATCGCTGGGACCTAAACTACTAAAAGGAACAGCACAAGAGACATGGGATTTATACTGGTTCAAGCCACCATTGTGGTGTAATACCCTACTCCAGTGTGTGGTGTGGTGGATTGCCTCTTGGGCTGATGAGGAACAATACAAGGAAAAACAGCCTCGTGAGGGTCTGTTCTTGGCGGGTGCGATGAACTGCTAGGTGGTGTTCAGTCGCTCTAGCTACTGGTTTCTTGATGAGGATTCGACCCTCTCTTCCCTGGGGGTGGCTATTCCTATTTATAGGCGAAGGCCCTGGGCCTCTTCCCAAATATTGAGCGGGAAGGGCGCCAACAATTGGCCATTTTGAAGGGGAACAGCGGGTACACTTATCCTGACTAAAGTTGGTCCTCGCCGCCAAAGGCTCGTGATGACGCTCGCTTGGGCTCCACGATGACTCCTTCCAAAGAATTGGGCTGGTCTTGGTCTTGTTGCAATCAAACGGATGCCTTTGCTTGATGCTCGCTGCGCTTGCTCCTTTGCACCAAAGAGGAAAGGAGGACATGCGCTGGTCGGCGCCTCGATCGGGCGCCCTTGGTCGCCATGGCTTGAGTCATGGGCACCTCGCGAGGTACCCTGCCTTGAACTCTCCGCCTCCTCATGAGCCAGCCTGGCGAGGCCGTGCCTGAGGAAGCTCCTTGTCGTCCTCCCCGTGAGGCTTGGTCCCTCGCGAGGGTCTTGAGCTTACGTTGATGAAGATGGGCCGTGCTGGGCCTACTTCGAGCCACGCCACAGGCCGCAGGCAGGCAAGTCTGGGGACCCCCGTTCCCATAACACCGACAGTAGCCCCCGGGCCCACGGCGCGCCCGAACTTGGCCGAGCAGAGAGGCGAAAGGGCAAGTGCGAAGCGTCGCGGGCCCTAACAGCCTGCGGCCTTGGGCGACGCGTGGCGGTTGATTGGACGCGTGCGCACTGCTTCCCCATGATGCCTCGGTAACCACCCGGATTCGACAAGTCCCTGCATGCAGAGTCGGTCATGATTACCGGTGATCGTGGAGGCCGACGGTTGGCCTTCGCCGGCTATAAGTACGGAACGGCGCGCACCCTTCCAGTCTATCCTTCTGCTTCTCCTCCTCCTCGTTTCGTCTGGTTGCCATGGCTCCGATCCGCCGGTTCTCCACGGAAGAGAAGGGAAAGGCTCCTCAAGAGGATCCTGACCCGCTCCCCCCAAAGAAGCGGCTTGCCCTCTGGTGTCAGGGCAAGAGCGCTCGCCAGGAGGCGCCCGTGCCCTGGTGCGAGCGGCCGCCACCAGGGTTCCCTCTTCCCTTGTACGCGCACATTGGCGGCTCTGAAGGAGGCGACGCCGGGCGCCACGAGCGGGCGCCCGACGCCGGCGTCGGGTCACGAAGGTGTGCATCTTACCCCCTGGAGTCCACGCCGAGGGCTCCTGCCGGGAGTTCGTGCTTCACGTCGCCACGCCTCCTAAATCTTGGATTCGTCTTCCTTCTTTCTTCGCCTCCGTCGTCCGTGAAGGAACCCCTGGGACTCTGGCTGCAGCACGCCGGCTGCGGCACCCTCGCGGCCGGGGCAGAGGTCGCGGTAGTTGCCCCGGGCGAGGTCTTCATGACTCGAGGTTGGGGCGAGGTCGCCCGGTTCTGCAGGACGAGGACGCCCTCGCGATCCATCTGGAGTACGATGGTGCTTCGGTGGTGTCCTTCAAGGTCTTCGACGTGGAGGGTCGTCGGCTGGAGTGCTGCCCCGGCAGAGGTGGTCGAGATCCTGCTGCGGTGAGACAGAGGCCGGGTGATCGCCCCCTTGGCCGCTCCTCAGGCGACGAAGGCGCCGGAGGATCCAGCGACTCCGCCGAGCTCTTCGCGACGCCGGAGACGAGCGACGACTGCTACGAGCCTCCGAGCCTGCGCCGCTCCCGGAGCAGGGCGGGCTCGTCAGGTCGTCGCCGCCCCTGATCTGGATGGGGTTGGCGCCAGACCGGGTGGCCACCTGTTGATGATGGCACCTGCCGCGATGCTCCCTGTAGTTAGGATTCCTTAGGATGCGCGCCTTTTGTTCCTGCGAGGGGCCAAGAGTATACCCCACGGGGGCTTGTAAGATGTTTTTAGCTCTATCCGTCAATATAATCCTTTTATGAAGCAGTGCGAGATGCTCATTCCATTCTAGCTCAGTTTCCTTCTTTCAGTCCTTACGAGGGCCTGATGCTCTGCGCCGACATGTCCCAGTCCCAAGGCGGCTTCCGCCGTCGCTGGTATGCCAGGTCGCGATGCCGTGGTCAAGGCCAGGAGGTGAGCGGCCCGAGGTCCGGTAAGAGCCCCTGAGTCGCGATGCTCAGGAGGTCCCCCTTGGCGCTCAAGCCGCCATCATTCGGTGAGAAAGGAGAGAGACGTTGCTAACACGGGGTTGCATTGAGTGTGGGGATGGTGTTGCGATAACTAGTGTGTTCGGGGGTGACATATCTCGAGGGTCAGGACAATGCTTCCTGGTGCGGCGCTAGGTCCGTGCCTAGGCCGGCGAGAGATTGCGTGGCGAGGTCGTTTCGTGCTCCTTGGAGGGACCCTGCAGGTTCACCACAAAAGGAACAAGAGCTCACGGGCGATCGTTAGTTCTGCCATTAGTTGCTTGGGAGAGGCGCGAGAGGCCTCGCGAGGTGTGTTAGGGGTACCCGTGAGCCAGCAGAGGGCTCACGGGCCCTACCTCAAGGCGGATTGCGCCTGGCTCGGGCCTTATCTTCGAGTGTGTTCCTGCAAATTTGGCCGATGTCGGTGCTTCACGCCTTGGTCCGGGCTCTCGGGCTGGTCTCACCGTCATTGGTAAGCTGTGTCGCG
This sequence comes from Aegilops bicornis, assembly GCA_021605145.1. Taxonomy (NCBI): domain Eukaryota; kingdom Viridiplantae; phylum Streptophyta; class Magnoliopsida; order Poales; family Poaceae; genus Aegilops; species Aegilops bicornis. Next base: position 348,834,743 of record CM038670.1, read on the forward strand.
ATGCCATGGACAAGACCAGAGGGTGAGGGCCGGAGAACCGGTAGGAGCTCTGAGTCGCGATGCTCAGCACCCCCTTTAACGCTGCAAGCTGGGTTAGATGATCTAAACTCTACGTCCTCGGGTCCCGGCTCTCGGGCTGGTCTCAGCCGTCGCTGGCAAGCCAGGTCGTGATGCCATGGACAAGACCAGAGGGTGAGGGCTGGAGAGCCGGTAGGAGCCCTGAGTCGCGATGCTCAGGCACCCCCCCTTTAACGCGCAAGCTGGGTTAGCTGACGAAACTCTACGTCCTCGGGTCCCGGCTCTCGGGCTGGTCTCAGCCGTCGCTGGCAAGCCAGGCCGCGATGCCATGGACAAGACCAGAGGGTGAGGGCCGGAGAGCCGGTAGGAGCCCTGAGTCACGATGCTCAGGCACCCCCCTTTAACGTGCAAGATTCCATCACCCAGGAAAAGGCACCAAATAACAAGCATGGTGGAGCGAGAGCAAACTCCTAAGGAAAACGTAAGAAGGATACATGCCGCTGGGACAGGCCCGAGCGGCTTGGGGATGATGCAGCCCGAGGGGCGCCCCCAACAGGATAGGCTAATGACATGTAATAAAAGGGGTACATGCTGCAGGGACGGACCCACACGGCCTGGGAATAATGCGGCCCTAAAGGCGCTCCCAGCCGGGAACAAAACTTAAAGATGTCACCTGGTGATGTTGGGGACGAAGGGGTGTTGGTCTAGCAGACTCGGTGGGCTGCGGGAGCCGATCCTCACGAGCCCCCAGGCCCGGGGGCCTCGGGAGGAACCGGAGGCGCTGGCGGCTCCTCGGGGGCCATCTCCATCTCCGCCAGGGCTGTGGCGTGCCTGACCTCTCGAGCCTCCAGGATGGCCCTCATGAGATGCTGGTGCGCAGCAACCGCGTTTGGCAGGCCGTGAGGCATGCGCACGTAGCTGTGGGCAGGCCCTCGCAACATCCCACTCGCGAGGGCCAGAGGCGCTCTTGAGACGCGGCTCGGTTGAGCCCTGGTATGTCGATGCAGACGCGCAGCCCACCATCCTCGCCGGATGGGGGCCACAGTAGTGGCGGCGGCTGCCCTCATGACCCTTGACTCCTGAGGCTCTGAATGGCCTTGCCGACGAACTCCTCGTGGTTCGGCCCTCCTTGCCTTGCTCCTTGCCATGGAAGCGTGCTTCAAGCACGCCCACGTGGTGCCCAAGCGCCTCCCTCGTGACCTTGGCGAGGTCGGCGGCCCTCCAGGAGAGCCCCAGTCCGGCTCGAGGAGGGCGCCGCGCGCTTTCCTATGCGATGGAAGGAGGCTCCCCCTGGCCGGGCGCGGGCTCTGGGGGGCCTGCCTCTTGAGGAACCGGGTCGGTTGATGTCTTCTTCTTCTTGGGTGCGGCCTCGGGAGGCCTCCTGCTGCTGCGGTCTGGGTCTTCTAGCGATGCGGCCTGAAAGGCTCGCTCCAGGGAGCACACTGCGTCTCTCTCTTCACAAGGCACCGTGATGACCCCGCCGCTTCCTGGCATCTTGAGGGCGTTGTAGCCGTGGTGGGTTATGTCCATGAATTTGGCCAGCGCCGGGTACCCGAGGATGGCGTTGTACGACAGGCGAATGTGGGCGACGTCGAAGTCGATGAGCTCGGTGCGGTAGTTGTCGCTAGCCCCGAAGGTGACAGGAAGGCGGACCTGCCCGATCGGGACCGTGGAGCCGTCGGTGACTCCGGAGAAAGGCTTGGTTGGCTGAAGCTAACTGTAAGGCACTTGAAGATTGTTGAATGTTTCCACGGACAGGACGTTGTGTAACGCCCTCGATGCGGCTATATCTCCCACGTGTCGAGGCACGACTTAGAGGCATAACCGCATTGAAAGCAATGTCGCAAATGAGGTAATCTTCACACAACCCATGTAATACATAAGGGAAAGAGATACATAGTTGGCTTACAAATGCCACTTCACACAATACATAAATAAACATCCATCATTCAGAGTACACTCAAGGTCCGACTACGGAACCAAAATAAAAGAAGATACCCCAACTGCTACACAGATCCCCGATCGTCCCAACTGGGCACCACTACTGATCATCAGGAAAAGACACATAGTAACGACCACGTTCCTCGTCGAACTCCCACTTGAGCTCGGTTGAGTCACCTGCACCGCATCGTCGGCACCTGCAACTATTTTGAAGTATCTGTGAGTCACGGGACTCAGCAATCTCACACCAGCGAGATCAAGACTATTTAAGCTTATAGGAAGGACAGAGTAGTACAAAGGAGCTGCAAAGAAGCGACTAGCATATATGGTGGCTACTTCGCAAAAGAGAGCGAGAAGAGGAGCAAAGCACGGTCGTGAAGCTAGTAGCGATCAAGAAGTGATCTGAACTACTTACGTCGGACATAACTCCAACACCGTGTTCACTTCCCGGACTCACGAGAAGAGACCATCACGGTTACACTTGATTGATGTGTATTTTATTTGAGGCCAACTTCGGGTTTTCTACAACCGGACATTAACAAATTCCCATCTGCCTCATAACCGCTGGCACTGCTTTCGAAAGATATTACCTGCAGGGTGTCCCAGCTTAGCCCATTATAAGCTCTCACGGTCAACGAAGGATATTCCTTCTACCGGAAAACCCGATCAATCTCGGAATCCCGGACTACAAGACATTTCGACAAAGAATAAAACAAGACCAAAGAAAGCCACCCGGTTGTGCCGACAAATCCCGATAGGAGCTGCACATATCTCGTTCTCGTGGCACATCCAGATGAGACAGGCTCTGAGTAAAACCAAGCCTCGAAGTTTCCCGTGGTGGCCCCAAGGCGGCTCGGTTCGGGCCAGACTTGAAGGAGCACTGGTCCGGGGGGGGTTAAAATAAAGATGACCCTCGGGCTCGCGAAAACCCGGGGGAAAAAGGCTTAGGTGGCAAATGGTAAAACCAATGTTGGGCCTTGCTGGAGGAGTCTTATTCAAAGCGAACTGTCAAGGGGTCCCATAAATCACCCAACCGTGTAAGGAACGCAAAAATCAAGGAACATAACACCGGTATGACGGAAACTAGGGTGGCAAGAGTGGAACAAAACACCAGGCATAAGGCCGAGCCTTCCACCCTTTACCAAGTATATAGATGTATTAATTATAGCAGATATATATTGTGATATCCCCAACAAGTAAACATGTTCCGATTAGGAACAACATCTCCATGTTCCAACAAGGAACAAACTTCAACTTCACCTGCAACTAGCAACGCTTATAAGAGGGGCTGAGCAAAGCGGTAACATAGCCAATCAACGGTTTGCTAGGAAAGGATGGTTAGGGGCTGACATGGCAATATGGGTGGCATGATATAGCAAGTGGTAGGCATCGCAGCATAGGCATAGCAAAAGAGCGAGCATCTAGCATAGCAAAGATAGAAGTGATTTCGAGGGTATGGTCATCTTGCTCGCAATGTTCTCAGAGTTGTCGAAAGCTTGATCCTCGTGAAGCGTTCTCAACAGGTTCCTCGTTCACGTACTCGTCTCCCGACTCTACCCAAAGCAACAACACAAACAAAGGAACCACAATAAATCACGGTGCAATGCACAATCAACATGATGCAAAACATGGCATGATATGCGGGATGTGATATGCAATGCGTATGTGCGCCCCGAAAGGAAAATGATGAACCAGGCATCAACTTGGCAAACCAAGTATGCCACTGGAAAGATGAGATGATTTCGGTTGAAATCGATATAAAGATCACCGGAATCGGATGCACGGTTTGGAAATGACAAGCAAAACAAGAATGGCACAAATCTGCCATTAACAGCATGATGCCACTTAGCAAGCAACAAGAAATTAAGCTACTGCACCCAAACGTATCAACAAAGTATATGGCAGTGATCTAAACAAGATGCTTGACAAAACATGAGCACTGAGCTTCGGCTAAATCACATCATAACGGGTTCAAACAAGCATGGCAAAAGTGCACAAAATATCAGGCTGGACATGGCAAAAACAGCATCAGGTTGCAATGTTCAGAGCAAGAAAACTACATGCTACAGGAACTTAAAATAGCAAAAAAAGGCATGGCATGAATCTACTCAAAGCATAGAACAAAATTCCCTTACTGACCATAAGCCAAAAAGGATCAGAAAATATAGTAACACACATGTCAATATTGAAAGTTTCGTTAACAGATTCAGCAACATGGCATGTCAAAAACTGATAACAAGTAGGCATGTTTACAAGCTCAATGCACTCACTACAGAGCCTTAAATGATAAAATAAGCATACATACATCAAGAAGACATGGCATAGAAGACATACATGGCAAGAACAATAACATAGCATACATGGATCAACCACAACAACCTTGGCAAAATTGAATAACATGTAAACAACCTGCCAGGAAACATTTTGTAGCAAAGGTAGAGCCCGATTGACTCAAGCCATGGTACTCCATAATTGCAAACAAGGGCATGGATGGATAGATCAAGACATGTTTAACAAAACATCCTTACTGAAGTATCTCAAACTATGCATGGATCTCTCGGTAGCATCAAGTTAACATGGCATCAAAATATCAAAGAAAACAGAGCTGAAATCAGCAACATCAGGACACCTGCTTTGCATGCTTGTGCTAGTCACCACATAGATCACAAAAATACATGGCATACACCCCTGGAAAGATGGCATGGCATATTACAAAACACATGTAGGACTCAAATTCATAGGGTGCACACATTAATCATGGCAAAATAACAAAGTGCAAGTTACATTAAGAAACAGAAACTAACATCACATAGCCCTCTTCCAACAGCATTTCGGGCATCAAGATCAAATGAAAATGATGCAATGAGATGAAATGATCTACTCTTCGAGGCGAACATTTTGATATATTATACGCGCACAATGGAGCTACAGATGCAATGATATGCTATGATGAAAATGCCACGAAATATTAACAGGATTAAAAACTTAGAAGAAATGAGGGAAGAAGTCAACGGGAGAGATCGAGATCCGATCGGGATCCGGCCCGATCGGCGACGGCGGCGGCGGCGGCTGCTCCTCGCCGGAGAGGGAGAGGAGGCGGGGCCGGCGGTGAAGAAGGCGGGCGCCGGAGGGAGGCGGTCCGGCGGCGCGACGGTGGCGGCGGGCGGCGAGCCCGGTGGCCGGGCGGGCGGTGGCGACGGCCGGATGCGGCGACGGCGCTGCCGCCGGGCGGGCGCGGAGCTCGGGCGGCGGGTAGGCGGGCGCGGAGGCGGCGGAGGAGCGCGGCGCCGGGCGGCGGCCGGGCGCTGGTCGCCCGGCGGTGGGTTGTGGCCTGGGTTCGCTGGCGCAAGGGCGTGCGCCACGCGGCAGCCCCGATTGCTGGGCGGCGGCGCGAAGTGTCCGGCGGCGGCGGACGTGTCCGGCGGGCGCGGGGACGGATTTTTTAGGGTTTCGGGGGAGGAATGATCCGGGATTTGGAGGGGGTTTGCTTAAATAGGCATAGAGGGAGCTAGGAGAGTCCAAATGAGGTGTAGTTTTCGCCCACACGATCGTGATCGAACGACGGAGAGCGTGGAAGTGACTTAGATGGGTTATTGGGCTGTTTTGGAGGGGTGTTGGGCTGCAACTTAAAAGAGGCCTTTGCGAGAGTGCGGTTAACCGTTGGAGTACCAAACGAGCTCCAAATGACCCGAAACTTGACCGGTGGTCTACGGGTGGTATACCAAGGCCACTAGACAAACCTCGGTCCATTCCGAGAAGGTTTAGTACCCGCACACGGAAAAACGTAAAAGGGGCCGCCGGGGGAGATAGGAGCGCCGGATTGCAAAACGGACAACGGGGAAAATGCTCGGAATCATGAGACGAACACGTATGCAAATGCGATGCACATGATGACACGATATGAAATGCATGACATGGACAAAATGCAAAATGAAGAAAAACCCAACCACGGAGGGAATATCATATCACAATGCCGAAAATGGCAAGAGTTGGAGTTACAAATATGGAAAGTTACATCCGGGTGTTACAACACTCCACCACTACAAGAGGATCTCGTCCGAGATCTAGGACTGAAAGAACTCCGGATATTCGAACGGAGGTGATCCTCGCGCTCCCGGTGTAGCTTCTCGGTCGGAATGGTGTGACCACTTCACTTTCAGGAATTTGATTGACTTGTTGCGAGTCTTGGCGCTCGGTTTCTTCAAGAATAGCAACGGGTGCTCATGATAAGAGAGATCTTCTTGAAGTTCAATCTCTTGAAGTTGATAGTGCATTCAGAGTCTTGAAGCACTTGCGAAGGTTGTGACACGTGAAACACATCGTGCACGCGTTTGCAAAGTTGGATGGAAGCTCAAGTTGATAGGCGAGATCGCCTCTTTTGCCAATGATCTTGAAAGGACCCACGTATCTAGGGGCAAGCTTCCCTTTGATACCGAAGCGACGAGTGCCTTTCATTGGAGAGACGCGGAGGTAGATATGGTCTCCGATTTCAAAAGCCACATCACGGTGCTTGTCATCATAATAGCTCTTCCGCGCGATTGCGGCTTTGAGATTCTCACGAATGACTTGGCACATTTCTTACATACGTGATCAAGTCATTGCCAAGAAGTTGGCGTTCAATTGTCTCGCACCAATTGAGAGGAGTACGGCACTTTACGCCATAGAGAATTTCGAATGGGGCCTTGCCCGAACTCGCTTGGAAGCTGTTGTTGTAGGACAACTCGGCATATGGAAGACAATCTTCCCACTTCATACCGAAGGAAATGACACAAGCCCTGAGCATATCTTCAAGGATTTGATTTACTCGCTCGACTTGGCCACTTGATTGAGGGTGGAAAGCTGTGAAACGAATGTTGGTGCCCATGGCCTTCGAAAAGAATCCCAAAACTTGGAGGTAAAGATGCTGCCACGGTCAAGAGATCAATTGTGGAATGCCGTGCAAGGAGACAATCCTCGAGGTGTATAGCTCGCCAACCGAGCTGCTGTGATGGATTCTTTGATAGGAAGAAAATGAGCCACTTTAGTAAGCTTGTCAATGACAACGAAGATAGCATCATTTCCACGCTTGGACTTAGGAAAACCAGTCACGAAGTCCATCTCGATATGATCAAACTTCCATTCTGGAATAGCAAGAGGTTGGAGGAGACCAGCTGGTCTTTGGTGTTCTGCTTTCACTCTTCTGCAGACATCACATTCATTCACGAATTGAGCAATTTCTCGCTTCATTCGAGTCCACCAATATGACTGCTTGAGGTCCTGGTACATCTTCATACTTCCAGGATGAATGGATAGAAGCGAATTGTGAGCCTCGTTCATAATGACTTTTCTCAGATCACCCTTAGGAACCACAATCCGGTCCTCAAAGAAAAGAGTATCTTTGTCATCAACGTGGAAGCACTTGTACTTGGAAATGCCCTTGTCGATACCACGTTTCACCTTCTTCACCATGGTATCCAGAAGTTGAGCCTCACGAATCTGATGTTCCAAAGTAGGAGAGACTATGAGGTTGGCAAGAAAGCCTTGAGGAACAACTTGAAGATTCACTTGGAAAGCTTCACAAAGATCCGGCCGGAAGGGCTTGAGGATTAGGCATTGCGATAAGCCTTCCTGCTCAAAGCATCTGCAATGACATTGGCCTTGCCGGAGTATATTCAATACTTGGGTTGTACTCTTGAATCATTTCGACCCATCGAGTCCGCCTCGAGGTTGAGGTTGGGCTGAGTGAAGATATACTTGAGACTCTTGTGATCGGTGAAAATGTCCACTTTCCTTCCCAACAAGAGATGTCTCCATGTTATCAATGCATGGACAATCGCCGCCAACTCAAGATCATGAGTGGGGTAGTTCTTTTCGTTGGGCTTCAAGCTGGCGAGAGGTATAAGCCACAACTCTCTTCTCTTGCATTAACACAAAGACCGAGACCTTGAAGAGAAGCATCACAGAAAACTTGAATGGCTTGGATTCATCAGAGGAGTCAAGGCAGGAGCTGTGACGAGTTTCTCTTTGAGAGTATTGAAAGCAACGTCACACTCGGGAGACCGGACATACTTCACATGCTTCGGAGGAGGTTGGAAAGAGGCTTTGCAATCTTGGAGAAGTTCTCAACGAATCTTCGCAATAGCTTGCAAGACCAAGAAAGGCTGGAGCTGCTTGACATTCCGAGGAGGTTCCCAATTCACAATTGTGGACACCTTCTCGGGATTAACAGCGATGCCCTTATGGCGGAGATGATATGACCAAGATAAAGCACTTCATCAAGCCAAAATTCACATTTGGAGAACTTCGCATAGAATTGATACTCTCTCGAGTTTGTCTAGCACCAATCGCAAATGTTTGGCATGATCCTTCTTATTCTTGGAGAAGACCAAAATATCATCAAGATAGACCAAGACGAATTCATTGGTATAGGGGTTGAAAATGAAGTTCATCATCCGAGAGAATGTTGGAGGAGCATTGACGAGGCCGAAAGACATGACATTATATTCATAAGAACCAAAGCTTTTTATGAATGCTGTCTTGGGAATATCTTGTTCACGAATGCGAATCTGATGATAACCCATACGAAGGTCAAGCTTGGAGAACACTTTAGCACCTTTGAGTTGCTCGAAAAGCTCATTGATGTTGGGAAGTGGATACTTGTTCTTGATTGTCTTCTTATTCAATGGACGGTAATCGACGATACCGTCGGTCCGTGCCATCCTTCTTCGGACAAAAAGAACACCACAACCCCAAGGAGATGAACTCGTCCGATCAAACCCAGACGCTCTTGTTCATCGAGCTGCTTCTTCAATTCCTTCAGCTCATTAGGTCCAAGCTTGTATGGACGCTTGCAAACGGGTTCAAAGATGCCGTGCTCAAGATCAATAACGAACTCAACTGGCCGGTGAGTAGGCATTCCTGGAAGCTCTTCTAGAAAGACATCTTGGTACTCACAAACGACTGGAATCTGAGAGATAGCATCCAATTCGCCCTTCTCATTGAGAGAAAACAACCAAATGGTTTCATCACGAGCGGCATAGATGATCACATCATTAGAAGAGTGAGTCAATTGAATTTCCCTGGCAGCACAATCAAGCTGAGCTTTGTGCTGAGAAAGCCGATCCATTCCGAGAATAAGATCAATATCCGAGTCACCAAGGACAATTGGTTTAGCCAGAAATCTATAATCACCCATCTTGATACCGACATTTGGAACCAACATGGTAGATCTCAAACGCTTAGCCGGAGAAATAACTTGCATAGCTTTAGGTAATGCCTCTGTATCAAAATTGTGCTTCGATGCAAAAGGATATGACATGAAAGAATGTGATGCACCAGTATCAAATAAGACTTTTGCAGGAATATCATTAACTGGAAGATTACCCATGATCACATCAGAAGATTCCTCTGCTTGAGCTGCATTCATCATATTCACCTTGGCAGCCTTGGGATTATGCTTGACCTTTGCATTGCTTGAAGATTTCACAGGAGGAGGAGGCGGAAGGCGCCTTTGGTTGAAGCATTTGTTCGCATAGTGACCTTCTCACGACATTTGTTGCAAGTCACCTCGTAGAGCGGACGGTGGTAAGGAGCACTTGACCTTGGAGCTTGAGAATTAGACTTGTTACGATAGCTTGGGTTGGGTGGGTGGGAAGATCCACGGCCACCTGAGTTCTTCTGTTGATAAGGCCGGCCAGACGGAGGAGGAGGAAGGTAAAACTTGCCGCTTAGCTGCCACTTGGGAGGAAGAAGAAGACTGAACTGCATCCCTGATTCTCTTCTTAGAAGCCTCACATTTGAGCTGGGCAGCTTCTTGCTTCAGTGCCATGTTGTAGAATTCATCATACTTTTCTGGCTCAAAAAGCAAAAGAGCTAATTGCAGATCTTCTCTCAGACCACCTCTGAATTGATAGATCATACTCTTTTCATCGGGAACGTCTTGCTTAGCAAAACGAGCGAGCTTCTGGAACTGGATATTGTATTGATAGACAGACATGTTGCCCTGCTTGAGATTGCGGAACTCCTCACGCTTGCTCTCAACAACACTTTCCGGAATGTGGTGAGCTCACGAAATCACGGCGGAACTCATCCCGTGTAATGACACGACCTCCTCTGGAATCTTTGTATTGCTTGGTACCACTCCGCAGCTTGGTCCTTGAGTTGAAACGATGCAAACTTGACAAAATCCTCGTGTCGACATTGCTACAATCAAAATGCTTGCATATGTCCACAAGCCAATCGCCGTCTGTGGCCTTGACACGTAAACCGAAAAGACTTCGCTGATTAGCGAGGAACCGACCGAGAGTAGCAAAGTGCGGCTGATTGTTGCCTTGACCCTGATTTCCTTGACTGCCTTGCCCTTGAGTAATGCGTTCTTGCAAGAGCTGCAAAATCATCTCGAGCATTGGCATTGGTGGCTGCCATGATAGCTTGCCATGCCTCCTAAGCGGAGGTGGAGGTGGAGGGTTCGATCGATCCCCATCATTGCGATCCGGATTCAGACGCCAGAGGCGGAGCCATCCCGAAGAGGGTGACATCCGTTATTCCTTTGATAGACAAAAGATAAGTAGAATCAACGGATAGAAATTGCAACATATAGTCTTCACAATAAACATTCGAACAAGAATGAACGAATGAATTCCAAAGTTAATCATCACACGCCCATTAAGGTGAGAAGCCACTTAGATAAAGGTATGGAATCATCATCTGCCTTTGAAACAATTCGAATATCACAACTGAAAACAAAGATTGGCTTCTAGAATGAGCCGGAACAAACACATGATAGAGATTTCGCCCAAAGTGTTCGTGGTGGGGCCCACACGGGCACGACGTATAGCGGACGTCACGAATGACAAACAAGATGTCCCCGAATCATCATAGCCAAGGATTCTTTAAGACGCCTCGCGACCAATCGTGAATCGACCGTGAATGGGCGGACCACTAAACTTTGAACCCCAATCTCAAATCATACATCCGTCGGAAAGATATCTGTAAGCTACTAGAATTCCCACCTATAAACTCCGAAACTTTACGGTTATGCAATCTGGTGTTGGGGATACAAGGGACACAAAATATATCACCCAAACTAACAATACCTAGATCCAGCTGTATCCATCCGTCAACACATAACCAAGAAATCCTCGGAAATCGTGTACCTCGACCTTCGAAGAACATCCGTTATACAAGTCATGGCAATACTCCCGCACTCGCCTCAGTACTGGGCTATCGGGGTTATCTCACCAACAACTGCACAAAAGATATTTCGATGTCGGCAAAACTCAGGTATTCCAGAACTGCAACGGTAAAATTGTGACGACAACACCTCGGAGCTCAACTCCCCGGGACACTGCCACAACCCCTAAATGTCAGGAGGCACCAAGAACAATGTTCTCGTCACAAAACCATCGGAACGATTCCAAGATACCCACGTGATCCTAAAATTTTTTTTAGTGAAAATTGAGGAGAGAAGAGTCAAAACTTCTACGTCAGGAGACCTCACAGAGCGACGAAGGGACTGGGAAGTAAAAAGAATCCTACTCTCCGATATATATAATCCTAAGACTCAAAACATTTTTCCATTCTAGACTCAACAACGCCAAACAAACAATCAAGTAGGGGCTCCTAAGTCGGGAAGGCTCGATTACCAACTTGTAACGCCCTCGATGCGGCTATATCTCCCACGTGTCGAGGCACGACTTAGAGGCATAACCGCATTGAAAGCAATGTCGCAAGTGAGGTAATCTTCACACAACCCATGTAATACATAAGGAAAGAGATACATAGTTGGCTTACGACGCCACTTCACACAATACATAAATAAACATCCATCATTGAGTACACTCAAGGTCCGACTACGGAACCAAAATAAAGAAGATACCCCAAATGCTACATGGATCCCGATCGTCCCAATCGGGCACCACTATCGATCATCAGGAAAAGACACATAGTAACGACCACGTTCCTCGTCGAACTCCCACTTGAGCTCGGTTGGAGTCACCTGACTGGCATCGTCGGCACTGCAACTGTTTTGGAAGTATCTGTGAGTCACGGGGACTCGGCAATCTCACACCCACGAGATCAAGACTATTTAAGCTTATAGGAAGGACAGAGTAGTATAGTGGAGCTGCAGCAAGCGACTAGCATATATGGTGGCTACTTCAAAAGAGAGCGAGAAGAGGAGCAAAGCACGGTCGTGAAGCTAGTAGCGATCAAGAAGTGATCTGAACTACTTACGCCGGACATAACTCCAACATCGTGTTCACTTCCCGGACTCCGCCGAGAAGAGACCATCACGGTTACACACGCGGTTGATGTGTATTTTATTTGAGGCCAACTTCGGGTTTTCTACAACCGGACATTAACAAATTCCCATCTGCCTCATAACCGCGGGCACGGCTTTCGAAAGATATTACCCTGCAGGGGTGTCCCAACTTAGCCCATTATAAGCTCTCATGGTCAACGAAGGATATTCCTTCTACCGGGAAACCCGATCAATCTCGGAATCCCGGACTACAAGACATTTCGACGGCAATAAAACAAGACCAGCAAAGCCACCGGGTTGTGCCGACAAATCCCGATAGGAGCTGCACATATCTCGTTCTCAGGGCACATCCAGATGAGACATGCTCCGCGTACAACCAAGCCTCGAGTGTCCCCGTGGTGGCCCCGCGGGCGGCGCGGTTCGGGCCAGCACTCGAAGGAGCACCGTCCGGGGTTAAAATAAAGATGACCCTCGGGCTCGCGAAAACCGGGGAAAAAAGGCTTAGGTGGCAAATGGTAAAACCAATGTTGGGCCTTGCTTTGGAGGAGTCTTATTCAAAGCGAACTGTCAAGGGGTCCCATAAATCACCCAACCGTGTAAGGAACGCATAAAAATCAAGGAACATAACACCGGTATGACGGAAACTAGGGTGGCAAGAGTGGAACAAAACACGGGCATAAGGCCGAGCCTTCCACCCTTTACCAAGTATATAGATGTATTAATTATAGCAGATATATATTGTGATATCCCCAACAAGTAAACATGTTCCGATTAGGAACAACATCTCCATGTTCCAACAAGGAACAAACTTCAACTTCACTCGCAACTAGCAACGCTATAAGAGGGCCGAGCAAAGCGGTAACATATCCAATCAACGGTTTGCTAGGAAAGGATGGTTAGGGGCTGACATTGCAATATGGGTGGCATGATATAGCAAGTGGTAGGCATCGCAGCATAGGCATAGAAAAAGAGCGAGCATCTAGCATAGCAAAGATAGAAGTGATTTCGAGGGTATGGTCATCTTGCCTGCAATGTTCTCAGAGTTGTCGAAAGCTTGATCCTCGTAAGCGTTCTCAACAGGTTCCTCGTTCACATACTCGTCTCCCAACTCTACCCAAATCAACAACACAAACAAAGGAACCACAATAAATCACGGTGCAATGCACAATCAACATGATGCAAAACATGGCATGATATGCGGGATGTGATATGCAATGCGTATAAAGGCCCGAAAGGAAAATGATGAACCAGGCATCAACTTGGCAAACCAAGTATGCCACTGGAAAGATGAGATGATTTCGGTTGAAATCGATATAAAGATCACCGGAATCGGATGCACGGTTTGGAAATGACAAGCAAAACAAGAATGGCACAAATCTGCCATTAACAGCATGATGCCACTTAGCAAGCAACAAGAAATTAAGCTACTGCACCCAAACGTATCAACAAAGTATATGGCAGTGATCTAAACAAGATGCTTGACAAAACATGAGCACTGAGCTTCGGCTAAATCACATCATAACGGGTTCAAACAAGCATGGCAAAAGTGCACAAAATATCAGGCTGGACATGGCAAAAACAGCATCAGGTTGCAATGTTCAGAGCAAGAAAACTACATGCTACAGGAACGTAAAATAGCAAAGCAAGGCATGGCATGAATCTACTCAAAGCATAGAACAAAATTCCCTTACTGACCATAAGCCAAAAAGGATCAGAAAATATAGTAACACACATGTCAATATTGAAAGTTTCGTTAACAGATTCAGCAACATGGCATGTCAAAAACTGATAACAAGTAGGCATGTTTACAAGCTCAATGCACTCACTACAGAGCCTTAAATGATAAACTAAGCATACATACATCAAGAAGACATGGCATAGAAGACATACATCGCAAGAACAATAACATAGCATACATGGATCAACCACAACAACCTTGGCAAAATTGAATAACATGTAAACAACCTGCCAGGAAACATTTTGTAGCAAAGGTAGAGCCCGATTGACTCAAGCCATGGTACTCCATAATTGCAAACAAGGGCATGGATGGATAGATCAAAACATGTTTAACAAAACATCCTTACTGAAGTATCTCAAACTATGCATGGATCTCTCGGTAGCATCAAGTTAACATGGCATCAAAATATAAGCAAAACAGAGCTGAAATCAGCAACATCAGGACACCTACTTTGCATGCTTGTGCTAGTCACCACATAGATCACAAAAATAAATGGCATACACCCCTGGAAATATGGCATGGCATATTACAAAACACATGTAGGACTCAATTCATAGGGTGCACACATTAATCATGGCAAAAATAACAAAAGTGCAAGTTCTGTTAAGAAACAGAAACTAACATCACATAGCCCTCTTCCAACAGCATTTCGGGAATCAAGATGAGCTCAAATGAAAATTATGCAATGAGATTAAATGATCTACTCTTCGAGGCGAACATTTTGATATATTATACTCGCAAAATGGAGCTACAGATGCAAATATATGCTATGATGAAAATGCCACGAAATATTAACAGGATTAAAAACTTAGAAGAAATGAGGGGGGGGGAGAAGTCAACGGAGAGATCGAGATCCGATCGGGATCCGCCCGATCGGGCGACGGCGGCGGCGGGCGGCTGATCCTCACGGAGAGGGAGAGGAGGCGGGCCGGCGGTGAAGAAGGCGGGCGCCGGAGGGAGGCGGTCCGGCGGGCGCGGACGGTGGCGGCGGCGAGTTCGGTCGGGCGGTGGCGACGGCGGCGAGGGCGGCGGCGGGTCGGCCGGGCGGCGCTGGAGCTCGGGCGGCGGGGAAGGCGGGCGCGACGGGCGGCGCCGGGCGGCGGCCGGGCCGGGCGCTGGTTCGGGCGGGTTCGGGCGGGCCGGCTCGCGGGCGAAGGCGGGCGGCGGCTACGCGGCAGCCCCCGACATTGGCGCGGGCGGCGGCGCTAAGTGTCCGGGCGGCGGCGGACGAACGCGGGCGCGTGACGGATTTTTAGGGTTTCGGGAGGAATGATCCGGATTTGGAGGGTTTGCTTAAATAGGCATAGAGGGAGCTAGGAGAGTCCAAATGAGGTGTAGTTTTCGCCCACACGATCGTGATCGAACGACGGAGAGCGTGGAAGTGACTTAGATGGGTTATTGGACTATTTTGGAGAGGTGTTGGGCTGCAACTTAAAAGAGGCCTTTGCGAGAGTGCGGTTAACTGCTGGAGTACCAAACGAGCTCCAAATGACCAAACTTGACCGGTGGTCTACGGGTGGTATACCAAGGCCACTAGACAAACCTCGGTCCATTCCGAGAAGGTTTAGTACCCGCATTACGGAAAAACGTAAAAGGGCCGCCGGGGAAGATAGGAGCGCCGGATTGCAAAACGGACAACGGGAAAATGCTCGGAATCATGAGACTTAACACGTATGCAAATGCGATGCACATGATGACACGATATGAAATGCATGACATGGACAAAATGAAAAATGAAGAAAAACCCAACCACAGAGGGAATATCATATCACAATGCCGAAAATGGCAAGAGTTGGAGTTACAAATATGGAAAGTTACATCCGGGGTGTTACACGTTGAGTCCTGCCCCGCCGTCGATGAGGGTCTTGGTGACCAGCACGTTGCTGATGATTGGGGAACAAAGCATCGGGAGAACTCCGGTTGTGGCCGTGCACTTGAGCTGATCCGCTGAGCTGAACGTCATGGCGCACGCCGACCACCTGAGAGGGCGTGCGGCCTCGAGCTTGGGGAGGACTGCATTCACTTCGCGGGCGAACTGCTTGAAGATGCGCTGAGAGGCTGGGGCTTGAGTTCCGCCCAGGATGTAGGCGATCGCACGCGGTTCCTGGAAGCCCCCAGCCCCCTCATCCTGATGACGGTCCTCATTTCTCCTTGGCTGCGGCAGCAGCGGAGGGAGGCCTGCGTTCCCCTGCGGGCGATCCTCGCGAGGCTGATCCCTCCAGCCTTCCTCGCGAGGCGGGTCTTGCCAACGGTCCTCGCGAGGTTGGTCGCGCCACTTTGGCGCTGGCCGCGGTCTTCCCAGTCCTGCATTCCTTCCTCCTCCTCGGCCGTAGCCCCTGGCCGGGCTGTGTTCGGGGCTCACGACCCTTCCTTCGCAGACGGCCCGGAGCTCTTGGCATTCATTGGTGTTGTGGGTGTGGAGGTCGTGGTACACACAAGACCGATCGCCTATGGAGGACTCGGGCTGATCTTCGCCTCGCTTGGTGTCTGGTTCGCCATGAGTACGGCAGCCCCCTTGCGCTTCACGTCCTTGGCCTTGGGCTTCTTTTCTTCGGGATCCGCGGCAGGCAGCTCGAGGAGGGAGAGGCGCCCCTCCTCAGCCCTGGCGCACTTGGTCGCCAAGTTGAACAGCTCCAAGGAGGTGCATGATCTTCATGCATCGCCACTCCTCCTTGATCTTGACGTCGCAGCACGCCACGCCGGAGAAGGCAGAGATGATGGCCTCCTCCGCTACCCTAGGGATCTTGAGGCGTGCGTTGTTGAAGCGCTGGATGTACTTTTGCGGGGTTTCCCACAGGCTGCTGCTTGATTTGGCGCATGTCGCCACGGCGGTGGCCGGTCGCGAGTACCACGAAAGTTGGCGATGAAGCGGGTGCGCATCTCGGCCCAGAAGAGATCGTGGCTGGGGCCGATTCAGAGCCAGTGCGGGCTCCGGCCCTTGAGCGCCATATGGGAAACCAATTCGCCATGACCTTTTCATCGCGCTGGCAGTTTTGATGCCCAGCTCAGAGCTGGAGGAACTCCAGAGGGTCAGCTGGCCGTCAGAAGCGAGGAGGCAGGTCTGGCTTGAACTTGGCGGGCTACGCGATGCTGCAGCTCGTGAGGTGAAGGCGCTGCAGCCCGCCGTGGCCGCTGGGGGCCTCGGACGACAGGAGCCTGGTCTTGCGGGCCTCCTTGCGCTGTGGGCCGAGGGTAGCGCAGGTCTCGACGTCTTTGGAGCGGGGAGCGCCGGGCAGCTTCTCGTGGGCGAGGAACTTGACAGCTCTGCTCTTGCTGCGCCGGCGCGCTGGCGGAGGGGGTTCCGCCAGGCCGCGCGCTTTGGGGCTGTGGCGCCTTTCTGAGGAGGAGGCGGCCGAGGCGCCCGAGAGCTTCATCGCCTGCAGGTGGGTGCGGTGCAGCAAGAAGATGGACGCACGGGGCGCCTCGCAGACGGACGAGCTCGGCGACTCGGTCAAGCCATTCTTCAGAGACGCTGCCGACGGGCGGTAGCGCAGAGCTCGCTTTTCCGTGATGAGTGCAGCTCGGGCCTCCATGGCTGGGCGCGTGGTGGACGAAGAACCAGCGGGGTGAGCGAAGGCGTGGCGGTGCGGCCCCGCCTCATGGACGGGTGCCGACAATGTTTGCTGCTCGTTTCGCCGGCCGGTGGCGGCGTTGACGACAGTGAAGGGGAACGACGAGGGCGCTCACGACGGAGCTGTCGGGCGACATGGGAGGCGAGGCGGCTCGGCGCCGGCGTGGGCTGACGGGCGCCGACATGGTTATGTGGTCGGGGAAGAACGAGGCGACGAAAGGCAGATTCCGGCGCACCCCTACCTGGCGCGCCAAATGTCGGATTTCGGGTTCCGGCAGACCCTTGAGGTTCAAACACTGGGGTGCGCGCGGAGATCCAACCCTCCACCGTCTCGCACCTCGCCGAATCGCTGGGACCTAAACTACTAAAAGGAACAACACAAGAGACATGGGATTTATACTGGTTCAGGCCACCATTGTGGTGTAATACCCTACTCCAGTGTGCGGTGTGGTGGATTGCCTCTTGGGCTGATGAGGAACAATACAAGGAAGAACAGCCTCGTGAGGGTCTATTCTTGGCGGGTGCGATGAACTGCTAGGTGGTGTTCAGTCGCTCTAGCTACTGGTTTCTTGATGAGGATTCGGCCCTCTCTGCCCTGGGGGTGGCTATTCCTATTTATAGGCGAAGACCCTAGGCCTCTTCCCAAATATTGAGCGGGAAGGGCGCCAACAATTGGCCATTTTGAAGGGGAACAGCGGGTACACTTATCCTGACTAAATTTGGTCCTCGCCTGCCAAAGGCTCTGGTGATGACGCCTGCTTGGGCTCCATGATGACTCCTTCCGGCCGTTGGGCTGGTCTTGGTCTTGTTGCACCAAAACGGATGCCTTTGCTTGATGCTCTCGCTGCGCTTGCTCCCTTTGCACCAAAGAGGAAAGGAGGACACTACGCTGGTTGGCGCCCGATCGGGCGCCTCTTGGTCGTCATGGCTTGCGCCATGGGCACCTCGCAAGGTACCCTGCCTTGAACTCTCCGCCTCCTCATGAGCCACTCGACGAGGCTGCCTTAAGGAAGCTCCTTGTCGTCCGCCCCGCGAGGCTTGGTCCCTCGCGAGGGTCTTGAGCTTGCGTTGATGAAGATGGGCCGTGCTGGGCCTCCTTCGAGCCACGCCGCTGGCCGCAGGCAGGCAAGTCTGGGGACCCCCGTACCCAGAACGCCGACAACAAGATTATTGTCAAACTCATTCTAATGAATCACCCTCTCTAGGATTTTATCCACCACATGACGATGTTGAACATGGATACTATGATGTGGATGATGATAGTGACTTCGATCTTGATGATGCAACGAGACATTTTGGTCTTATGGCAAATCTTCGGGGATATATGTCAGGAGGAAAGGAATGGGTTCTTGATAGTGGATGTACCGATCACATGACCGGAGATAAAGACATGTTTCGTGAGCTTGCTGAAAATGATAGTCCTCGAAAGTTTGTCACTTTCGGTGACAACTCAAAGGATAAGGTGGTTGGCCTTGGTAAGGTGACCATCTCACATGATAGCTCCATACAAAATGTTATGCTCGTTGAATCTCTTGGTTACAACTTACTTTCAGTATCTAGACTTGCTGATTTCGGTTTCAATGTTCTATTTATCAAGTAGACTGCCAAGTGTTTCGTCGAGATAATCATAAAATGGTCTTTACCGGTGTGCGTAGAGGTGATCTATACATTGTTGATTTCACTAAAAAGGCTCAACCTAAAACTTGCTTCATTGCTAAATCCTCAAAAGGCTGGTTATGGCATAGACGATTAGGTCATGTTGGTATGAGAAACCTTGACA
The DNA here is from genome assembly GCA_021605145.1 of Aegilops bicornis. NCBI lineage: Eukaryota > Viridiplantae > Streptophyta > Magnoliopsida > Poales > Poaceae > Aegilops > Aegilops bicornis. Next base: position 348,854,031 of record CM038670.1, read on the forward strand.
AGCTTATTAAGGGGAATCATATCCTTGGAGTTAATGATGTCATATTTGATAAGGATAGACTTTGCAGTGCTTGTCAAGCAGGTAAACAGGTTGGAGGAAGGCATCCCGTGAAGAACATCATGACCCCAAAGAGGCCACTCGAGCTACTTCACATGGATCTCTTTGGTCCCAACTCTTACAAGAGTCTCGGTGGAAATTCTTTTGGTCTAGTTATAGTTGATGATTTTTCCAGATTTACGTGGGTGTTCTTTCTCGATGATAAATCGCAGGTCCAAAAGATCTTCAAAAACTTCGCTAGGAAGGCCCAAAACCAATTTGAAGTGAAGATCAAGAAGGTTCGCAGCGACAATGGAACGGAGTTCAAGAACGCAAATGTGGAAACTTTTCTTGACGAAGAAGGGATTTCACACGAGTTCTCGGCTACGTACACACCTCAACAAAATGGAGTTGTTGAGAGGAAGAACCGGACGCTCATCGAAATGGCGAGAACGATGCTTGATGAGTACAAGATGTCAAGCACTTTTGGGCGTAAGCGGTTGAGACAGCTTGTCATGCAACAAATCGCTTGTATCTTCACAAGCTACTCAAAGAAGACGGCATACGAGCTACTCACGGTAACAAACCCCAAGTTGGATACTTTCGAGTATTCGCCCAAAGTGCTACATTTTTATAAGCATCGTCGTTCTAAATTTGCTCCTAAGTCTCATGAAGGTTTCCTACTAGGTTATGGCTCAAACTCTCACGGCCATCGTGGTTCACAACAATTTCACCCGAAAGGTTGAAGAGACGGTAGATGTGAAGTTTGATGAATCTAACGGCTCGTAAGTAGAGAAATTGCCAATTGATGTAGGAGACAAAGATCCTTGGAAGCAATCCAAGACTTATCTATTGGCAAGGTCCGTCCCAACGGAGGTGAAGGAGAGTACCTCGTCCGTCAAGTGGAAGCTTCTACTTCACGACAAGGTGAACCAAGAGTTGATACGGAAGCATCCACAAGTGGGACACACCAAGATGAAGAAAACGAGGAAGTGCATCAAGATGAACGTCAACAACCTCCTTCTCCACCACGACAAGAGAACGACAACGCCAACAATGAAGAAGGCCAAGAAGAAGAACAAGATGAAGAAAATGTTCAACGAAGACCCAAGCAAAAGATTTCACGAGTTCGAGCAAGAATTGCTAAAGACCACCCCGTTGAGCAAATCTACAATGATATTCAAACCGGGAGAATCACTCGCTCTAAAACTCATTTAGCTAACTTTTGTGAAAACTATTCTTTCATATCTAGCATTGAACCTATGAAGGTCGAAGAAGCATTGGAAGATCCGGATTGGATAAATGCTATGCATGAAGAGCTACACAACTTTGAGAGGAACCAAGTTTGGACATTGGTTGAGAAGCCCGACAACAACCACAACATCATCGGTACCAAATGGGTGTTTCGCAAAAAGCAAGATGAAGATGGACAAGTAGTTCGCAACAAAGCACGTCTCGTCTCCCAAGGCTACACACAAGTCAAAAGTATGGACTATGGTGAGAGTTACGCCCCCGTTGCTAGACTTGAGTCCATTCGCATCTTACTTGCCTATGCTAATCACCATGATATCACCTTGTACCAAATGGACATTAAAAGTGCTTTTCTAAATGGTGAAATAGATGATGAAGTTTATGTTAAACAACCTCCCGGCTTTGTCAATCCTAAGAAACCCAATCATGTTTACAAACTTCACAAAGCACTTTATGGACTTAAACAAGCTCCTAGAGCATGGTATAAATGCTTGACCAAGTTCCTTATTGAAAAAGGCTTTGAAATTGGGAAAATTGATTCTACTCCTTTTACTAAAAGGGTTAATGGTGAACTCTTTGTGTGCCAAATTTATGTTGATGATATTCTATTTGGTTCAACTAACCCTCACTTCAGTGAAAAGTTTGGGAAGCTAATGTCGGAGAAGTTTGAGATGTCTATGATGAGTGAACTCAAATTCTTTCTTGGTTTGCAAATCAAGCAAACTAAGGAAGGTACTTTTGTCTCGCAAACAAAGTACACCAAGGACTTATTCAAGAAGTTCAATATGCAAGAATGCAAAGGTATGACAACACCCATGCCTACTAGTGGACATCTTGACTTAACCAAAGATGGTGAACCGGTTGATCAAAAGGTTTATCGCTCTATGATTGGTTCATTGTTATATCTATGTGCTTCACGCCCCGATATTATGCTAAGTGTGTGCATGTGTGCACGATATCAAGCTGCCCCTAAAGAATGTCATCTTAAGGCCGTGAAAAGGATAGTGAGATACTTAATCCATACACCAAATTTTGGCATTTGGTATCCTAAGAGGGCCTCTTTCGATCTTGTTGGCTATTCCGACTCGGACTATGCCGAGACAAGGTTGATAGAAAGTCCACTTCGGTACTTGTCAATTTCTTGGTAGATCTCTTGTGTCTTGGTCCTCAGAGAAACAAAACTCGGTATCCTTATCCACCGTCAAGCTGAATATATTGTCACCGGGTTCATGTTGTGCTCAATTACTTTGGATGACCAAAACTCTTAAAGATTATGGGATATATGTGAGACATGTTCCATTGCTTTGTGATAATGAAAGTGCTATCAAAATTGGTCATAATCCTGTGCAACATTCTCGAACTAAGCATATTGAAGTTCGTCATCATTTCATTCGAGATCATGTTGCTAAGGGTGACATTGATCTTAAGCATGTTCGCACCGAAAAGCAATTAGCGGATATATTCACTAAACCTCTTGATGAGAAAGTGTTTTGCAGGTTAAGAGGAGAATTGAACATCATTGATGCTTCAAACTTGGAGTAGAAACTCCATTGGATACATGCAAGACATGAGCTTATGACTAATCCTTGAAATTTCTCTTATGATGAAAATCTTATGTCTTGGATATATTTGTATCTTGCATGTTATCTAACCCATGTAGGTACTTGGTTGAATCAAATTCCATGAGGTTGAAACCTACTCATATCTTGAGCAATCTCTACATCACCAAGTCTCTACACAAGGTGGTTGAAGACAAGGAAGAACGAAACCATTCAAACATATCCTTTGACAAATTCTATGTTGAGTTTCATAATTGTCATTTTTGGATATACAAGTGCTCTTCCTTGCAAGAACTAACCCATGTAGGTAGATGGACTCAAATTCCAAGTGGTGCTCCAAATTCTCAATGAGCTACATCAACCTTGAGCAACCCACGCAAGTTCAACTACATGGACAACACCACCAACCAAGGTATGTTATTCCATCTTAGAGAAGCTTTACTCCGAGTCATGAGTTAAAGCAACTCGACAAGATGTGAATACATCAAGATGATTAAACGAAAAATGGCAACCCCATTTTGAGCTTAAACGATGAGTATGCCCTATGATCAAGTGATCTCACTTGACTCCTAAGTCAATATACTCTAACATAGGTGACTTTGTCGCCGACCATCTCTAGATGAAGTTCCCTCGTGTTCTTTTCTGAGATTTTGCATTTGTCTCATGCATTTGTGTTTCCTTTAAAAAAACTTCATCTAGATTTCTTTCTGTTTTCTCCGCATTTTCTGCATCTATTCCTTGCATATCTTTCGCTTAATTCCTTGCAAATCTTTGTGAGATCTTACTAGTCTAGTGAGCTGAGGTGACAAGTGTTTTCTCTGTGATGAACTTCGGTTCAACTGATTTGTTGTTTTCGGTCCAACCAATCCTTTCGTGCAACCGAAGCCTACAAATCGGTGCCACCGATTTCACCACAGGAAAAACAGTTTGCCACTTATTCTGTGTTTCGTCTGTTCCAGCTCCACTCAATGAATCTTGTCCTCTACAAGCATCACATTTTTATCATTGCTTTATGATGTGACTCAAGGATCAAACCCATTCATGACAAATTCCAGAGGAGGAGGAGAGAGATTACATCTTTATCAAGCCCTTCTTGGAAATTGATGTCAAAGGGGGAGAGAGAGATCACATCAAAGCTTATCATTTAGAGAGAGAGATCACATTAGAGAGGGAGAGAGAGATCCTTCAGGGGGAGAGAGAGATCTCCAGGGGGAGAGAATACTAGTAGAAAGTATCTCTCAAGGATCCCAGATGCTTGGTGTTCAAGAGGAGAGATGTCCACATGTCTTCTTGAGGGGAGAGACATGTTCATATGATCTGTTGTGCTCAATTTTGCATGTTAGCTCTGATCATCATTCATATCTTTCAGCTCTGTTTTCTTTCAGCTCTGATTTTCTTTTCCCTATCTTCTCCCAGTATCCCATGTTAGATTCAGGGGGAGCAAGACATCTAAGGGAAAGAGAACATTTAAATTCATTGCATATCTTTACTCTTGGGGACATGTCTAATCCATTGTGGTACTTAGTACTCACTCTCTACATGTCATCCCAGTCTTGGTATTCTTGTGGTTTCTTCTGTTTGCTTTGGCTAGTAGATGTATCTGTGTTATCTAACCTTGTTTACGCAGGTTCATTCCATCCTAAGCCAACTCAAGACCACAAGGTAAGTATATGCATCACAATCATGTGTATGAGGAATTCTTGCCGATGTACATACTGTTTGCAAGAAGGACTCATGGGCATGAAGGTATTCTCTTTAGTACTTTTTGCTCGATGCATATAGCCAAGATACATGTAACACATTGCCTGCTCTATCATGGTTATGCTATCACATGCTTCTATATTTCATATTCACATGATTGCATACATGTAGGGGGAGCCTATGCTTGTTACATGTCTTTCCAAAGCTTTACTTGCTATTCTTTATATCTTTATCTAAAGCTTTGATGTCTGTTGCCATCAATTACAAAAAAAGGGGGAGATTGAAAGCACAAGTGCTCCCTAGGTGGTTTTGTTAATTAATGACAACATATCTCTTGTTGGACTAACACTTTTATCTAGTATGTTTCAGATAAGTTCAACAATGGAGTGGCATGGACTAAAGGATGTGGGAACTCCTTCAAGATGCTAAGGACAAAGGATTGGCTCAAGCTTCAAGCTCAAGACTCTTCATTTTACATTTTAGTGATCCAAGATCACATTGAGTCTATAAGAAAAGTCAATACTATCAAGGAGGAATGAGGTGTTGCTTAATGAGCCTCTTGCTTCAAAGTGCTTAGCGATATGCTCCAAATACCCTCAATTACTTTCCTACTTCCACACATTTGTCCTAAACCTAAAGTCAAACTCGGCCCCACTGATTCTTTCTATCCGCGCCACCGAAGTTTGGATGTCTTAGCCACTGCCACAAACCCTAGGCAAATCGGTCTCACCGATAGGGATCTCGGTCTCACCGAGATGGGATTGTAATCTCTCTGTGTATGTCCATTATCAAAATCGGTCTCACCGAGTTTGAGCAATCGGTACTACCGAGATTACAATGCAAACTCTCTGGTTAACTTATTATCAAAATCGGTCCCACCGAGTTTGCCTGACCAACTCTCTGGAAAGCTTATTACCAAAATCGGTCCCACCGAGTTTGTGTAATCGGTCTTACCGAGATTATGTTATGCCCTAACCCTAACCGAATCGGTCCCACCAAGTTGCATTCCGGTCCCACCGAAAACCCTAACGGTCACATTGTTTGCTAAATTGGTCTGACCAAGTTTAATGATTGGGTCCCACCGAGTTTGGTAGATTGTGTGTAACGGTTAGATTTTGTGTGGAGGCTATATATACCCCTCCACCTCCTCTTCATTCGTGGAGAAAGCCATCAGACTGAACCTACACTTCCAGCATCCTATTTCTGAGAGATAACTACCTACTCATGTGTTGAGGCCAAGATATTCCATTCCTACCATATGAATCTTGATCTCTAGCCTTCCCCAAGTTGCTTTCCACTCAAACCCTCTTTTCCACCAGATCCAAATCCTATGAGAGAGAGTTGAGTGTTGGGGAGACTATCATTTGAAGCACAAGAGCAAGGAGTTCATCATCAACGCACCATTTGTTACTTCTTGAGAGTGGTGTCTCCTAGATTGGCTAGGTGTCACTTGGGAGCCTCCGGCAAGATTGTGGAGTTGAACCAAGGAGTTTGTAAGGGCAAGGAGATCGCCTACTGTGAAGATCTACCGCTAGTGAGGCAAGTCCTTCGTGAGCGACGGCCATGGTGGGATAGACAAGGTTGCTTCTTCGTGGACCCTTCTTGGGTGGAGCTCTCCGTGGACTCGCAAGAACTGCTACCCTTCGTGGGTTGAAGTCTCCATCAACGTGGATGTACGATAGCACCACCTATCGGAACCACGCCAAAAACATCCGTGTCTCCAAATTGCGTTTGAATCCTCCAATCCTTCCCTTTACATTCTTGCAAGTTGCATGCTTTATTTTCCGCTGCTCATATACTCTTTGCATGCTTGCTTGCTATATGTTGTGAATGTTAAACTTGTGCCTAAACTCTACTCAAACTTTAAAGAAACTTAAAAACTGCAACTTTGGTACTTAGTGTCTAATCACTCCCCCCCTCTAGACACCTCTTCTCAAGGTCCTACAAGCATCCTACAGTAGTTCCAGTTGATACCCTTCTCCGTCCCGAAAACAAAAAAATATTGCGTGCGCTGCTGGGTCCCGGGTGTCAGCCGGTCCTTGCGGAGTTATCTCGCTTATTGACTATGTTGGCAGTGGCATGCAACCCAGATGTCAGGAAACCATCAGGAGAACCATTTTTTCTTGTAATAGAGGAGGCACTTACTTGACTACTGCCATGATCCTGGTGGGTCCCTACTGTCAACCGCACCATGTACAGTCCTCTCCTTATTCCTCTTGGTTGTTGACCATGTTGAAAACACTGGAGGGCAACACTGCGGCGAGCGATCCAAGGCAGAGGACAATGATGAGGCCTTGGACGGGAACGAACAGGAGCCGGGGAAGATGCGCAGAGTTTTAGGATGCGATGTGGTTGCGATGTATGCGCGACAACACAACCAGCTATGGGAGAAGAGACTAAGGAAACATGACAGACGATGAATGTCAATCCAACGGTCATGTTTGTCACAATCATTTGTTGACTAAGCCAACACCACGTAGCATATTTTTTATAGGAAGAAAATAAAAACTGGGCTCGTTCGCCGGATAACATTCCCAAACTGTGAACGTTTGATCTTGCGTTGCAACTAAAACTGCCAGGAAAATGCATTCATTTCCCGTCCTCCTCCCAGGGAACGTTTTCCACATAAGTGACTAGCACCCTTGGTTTTCAACCGAGAGGTCTTGGGTTCGAGACCCAGGAACCCTCAATTTTCTCCTCGTTCCTTCTCGGAAAGAAAAAAATCAAAGACTTGAGAAGGCGTGTAGAACAAGCTAGTGTACTAGTAAAGACACATTACTGAGTTTTAGAAAAAAACAGACATGCTCTTGTAGCTGGTTCGAGTCCAAACCTAGACTATGACTATATATAGTGCTATGCTACTCTGCAAGTAATGAAACTGACATATCCAACGCTCGGTTCTCCTCTTCTCTACTTACTCTGCCTACCATCAGAAGCTCTGGCTGCAGCAACCATGTCCACTGGCGGCTCGTCCACCTGCTCTTCAACAGGCAACAAACAGACATGTGCCAAGTTGCCACCCATACCATCGCCTGTGGGTCTCATCACACCCCCACCGGCACACGAACTGCAGCCGGTTGCTCATCGCAACCCGCTGCCATTGGTGTCGCGCCACAACTGCAAATCATGCAGAGTCATCCGTCACGTCTCAACCATAATCCTCATCCCTAGCCGAGTCTTCTACAAATGCCAGAGTCATGGGGTAATAATATGTTTAAGTGTTGTCAAACATTTGTATAGTTCAAATCATGCGCGTTATGTTAACCATTCACGTGACGCCACATGTCTTGGTTTTAATGGCTATAGGAGGTGCCGTGCGGACAACTACTTGACTGAACAGGAGGCGTGCGAGCGGAGTCCAGTGCACAAGCTGACCGAGAGGCGTGCAAGCTGTCCTCCAATGCGCAGGATCACCGGGAAGCGTGCGAGCTGTACGCTGTGCAGGCTCACTGGGAAGCGAGCTCTTTGACTTCCATGGTCGCACGCCTTCCTCTCCATTACTGGCACTCGAGCCTCTGTTGAATACGGGCGACCTTAATGTTCGCCTCCCATTCCCCTCCCTCCCGCATACCTCCACCAACGTCATGGTGCAGAATGATCATCTGCCACTAGTCTTCAAGTTTGGTGAAGTCGACTCCGAGCCGGAGGAGATAGAAAATAAGGAGTAATGGGGCCTCATGGACATGGCCCTGAAGGAGTTGGCCACGACGGTTGCTGCCCCCGGTCCAATCCCAGCTCCCATCCCCGCGCCTGCGCCGGTGACCGTCTTCGTAGCATTGACGGGCTGGTCACCGAGCACTATCGCAGAGCTGGAAGCCGCGGGCATCAGCGAGGTCTCTGTGGACCCGTGCGAGCTCGTGTACATGCCAGTGAGCGCCCGTGCTTGTGCACGCCCCTCCAACCACCACGGCGCCGGTCAACGTGCGTTTGGATGCACCCGCCGCGCCCGTGCCCGTGTGCGCCCCTCCACCCATCGCGGCGTCGGTCCCCGTGCGTTTGGCTGCACCCACCGCGCTCGTGCCCGTGCGCGCGCCCCCCTCAGCGGCATGGGATGCTGCTGTCGACCGTTACCTCTTAGCGACACCAGTTGCCTACCTCCCACTCCTCGCCCGTCGATCGCGCGACGACATGATGTTTGATTTACAAGTGAAGAACATTATGTGCTGCCTTGAAGACTTCAACAACGGCGTCCTGGAGGACGACAACGACAACGACGACGCGTCACGCCGCCGCCGCCGGAAATATTTTTTGGGGTTTAATACTGTATATCGAATTGTCGATCATATGAATATAAATTCGCAGCGTGACTTAATGAAAGATATGATTTGAATGAACTTGCATTTTTCTCTCTTAATGTACAGACTTATTGTAAGTACATCTAGTGCCACCCCTAGTTGGTTTTGGAGTAGTGACGACAAACTTGGTTGAGGGACTAATGTGTTTGTGAGAATTGCAGGATAACACAGGTAGTAGTCCATCATTGATTCGGTTTACATAACAGAGATGACCCCTAAAAATGTATGAAGACATTGAAGACAATGGTGGTTCGTGAATACATTCACGATGAAGATAATGACATGTGAAGACATTCACTTGAAGACTATGGAGTGCGAAGACATAGTTATTTCGTAGTTTCCTTTTTCTTCTTTATTGAATCATAGGAACCACCGTGCTGTTAAGTGGAGTCCAAGTGAACAAAGTCAGATGACTGATGTGAAGCTCAACCAAAATCCTATGTCTTCGAGCGAAGACAATGATAGCAAATCTTATCCAGAGTTGGATGAGTTAGCTTTGCGTGTAGCCCAAGCCAAGCTGTCACATGTGCTTGAAATCCGATCATTGAACACGTGTCGGCTCCTTAGTGACCCACGGTCATTTCGGACATATCATGTCAGGTTGCCTCTAGGCTATAAATAGCCCAACCCCCTACCATAAATTGGTGACTGCTAAGAGTTAGTGCACGACTTTTGTCGTTTGAGAGCAACCCACCTCCGAAGCCTTTGAGAGAGAGATCCTTGCGAGGAAAAAGCCCAAAACACCCAGAGCGAAAGAGTGTTAGGCATCACTAAAGTTTTTCTGTCCGCGTGATCTGAAGACATGTTACACTTCAGGACTGTGATTCCTCCAGCCGGTTAGGCTTCGCATTCTGGCATCCAAGAGCCATTGTGGATCCCCAATGAACGAAGTCTGTGAATGTTTAGAAGTCTACCTTGAAGACTTACCAGAGTGATTGGGCGAGGACTGGGTGTCCTTAGCTCAAGGGGAATAAGGTGAAGACATGGTCTTCTGAGTTCAATCTCAGCCTCCCTAACCAGACGTACAGTTGTCACAACAACTCAATTTGGTCTACCAAATCCTTGTCTTCACCAAGTAATTGGTTCTAACCCCTACTTCCTTTACATTTTAGTTTGTCTTCGTGAAGTCATTTCTTGCTTGCCTGATCTGATTGACTTCACTATATGAAGACTATTACCTGTTTGGCTTCGTACTGTCTTCCATTCTGATCCATCTACCTAGCTACTGTTAGTCTTCATACTTTCACTATACTGCTTACTTGACTATGGCTAGTCTAGTGTAGTTCATCTTCCGCTACATATCATATAGGTTCATTTCAACCGTTTGTCTTCAAAGACCTCGTGTTTTGAAGACTTTCGTAAAAATCACCTATTCACACCCCTCTAGTTGATAACTAGCACTTTCACTTGTCAAACGATTTTCTTTTGAAAAAAGTCAATGGTTTTTAAATATAAAACACTCATCGCAAACGTTTTAGTTAGAACACCCGTATGCAAACCGACATCTTCCCCAGGAAGCCAAGGGAAAATGTGTTGAGCAGGATTTCTGCAGCTCTTGCAAACGTTTTAGATAGAACACCCGTATGCACAACCACCTGGCTTTGAAGATCCAAAACATCCTGACATGGTAGACAAGATCAACAAGGCACTGTATGGCCTCAAGTAAGCCCCTCGCGCTTGGTATGACACACTGAAGGACTTCCTGAAGAGCAAAGGCTTCAAACCTGGTTCTCTGGATCCTACACTCTTCACAAAGATATATGATGGAGAACTGTTTGTGTGCCAAATCTATGTGGATGACATTATATTCGGCTACACTGACAAGAGATACAATGATGAGTCTGGACATATGATGCAAGAGCAATATCAGATGTCCATGATGGGTCAGCTGAAATTCTTCCTGGGTCTTCCAATCCGTCAGTAGAGCAACGACAACTTCATATCACAAGAGAAATACCTCAAAGATTGCCTGAAGAAGTTTGGAATGCAAGATTGCAAAGGATACACGACGCCAATGCCAACCAAAGGTAAATTGGGTCCCGACGACAATGGTAAAGAGTTCGATCAAAAGGTACACTGCTCCATGATTTGTTCTTTACTCTATTTATGTGCATCTAGGCCAGATATAATGCTTAGCGTTTGCATGTGTGTCCGATTCCAAGAGGCACCAAAGGAACCGCATAACTTAGTTGTGAAGCGAATTCTTCGATATTTGGCTTCCCCAACACTAGGATTATGGTATCCAAAGGGCTCAGAGTTTGATCTAGTTGGATTCTTAGATGCTGATTATGCTGGTGACAAGGTTGATCGCAACTCTACATCAGGGCATGTCACTTTCTTGGATGATCTCTTGTCTGTTGGTCTTCAAAGAAGTAGAACTGTGTGTCCCTCTCCACTACTGAATCCGAATACATTGCTGCTGGATCTTGCTGCGCTCAACTTCTATGGATGAAGCAAACTCTCAAGGACTATGGCATGCACCTGAAGCATGTGCCACTCTATTGCGACAATGAAAGCACCATCAAGATTGCCAACAACCCAATTCAGCACTCAAAGACAAAGCACATTCAGATCCGTCATCACATTCTTAGAGATCATGTCATGAAGGAAGATATTGATATCATTCACGTCAACACTGAACAGCAATTGGTAGATAGCTTCTATAGAACTTTTTTTAATGCCTTATCTCTTTTGCCTGAAAACCGGAGAAGCCGGAATAACCCCCCGACAAACCAGGTGAGCGTGGGAACATGGCTCAACTCTCGATAAGTTGCATGCATGCCATGTGTCCACCGGATGTGAACCACTAGGAGCACATGCGTAATTGCGCTGCACCGCCCTTCACCTTATAAATAGTCCACCTGCGCGGTCATTATCTCCTGTCCCACCTTGCCATCTCGCTCAAACCATAGCGCCACTGCTAGCTCCAGTCAATGCCGGAGACGAAGTGATTAGCTGTCGCAACTTCTTCGACGCCTTATTCACGCCGGCCGTGGACCTCATCTTCTCCGCCGCCGCTATAGGTGTCCTCCACCGCTAAGTTAGGGCGCGAGAGATTAGACCGCTCGACATCCTCTTTGCCTCGTCTAGCAGTTTGTCGAGCGGTAAATAAAACTCACTTTTTACTGCCTGTTTGATCTGTTGAATCTGTCAACATCTACCAAAGTTGTTTCTACACTTCCATATCTACTTATTTCTGTTTCCTCATCTCATATCTTGCAAGTATATTCACTTATGCATCCCCAAATAGTTAGATTCCTTACTTGTACTTATTCGTGGATTCGTACAAATCTAGAACTAACTCACTTCAAATAAGTGAATGTCTTTGCACTATGAGGTCAGTGTCTTCAAACTAATTTATCTTCAAAATCCTCTGAGAATGCATATGACCTCTTCCCCTTCCCTCGCATCTCTAATGCTGTTACAGGTACATGTCCGTGGGAGAATCCCTTGGTTCTCATAGTCTGCATTCATTTGCAGAATTCTTACAACAGCATATGGAATCTCCTGAAGCTAGTTCTTGCCTGACCAGTCGTATGAAGCCTTTCGCTATTGTGAAGCCTTTCAGTCTGAATACAATGGCAACTAACAAATCTGCAAGGAAAGGTGGCAGGCAACGCCGTGGCAATACTGTCTTAGATCTGCCGTCATATCTGTATGAACTATACTAGTCTGATCCGGAAGAAACTTATAATCAGCGCAAGTCCAGAATCCAATGGATTAGAAGATATTGGGCAGAGCAATGGTTCAAGTATAACTTCGTAACTCCTGAGTATGCTGAGAAAAATGATGTCAAGCTCCCGTGGGGCAACATTGTCTATAAGAAACTGCAACCTCAGTCGAAGCCTGGAGCCATTGCTAAAGGCTTCTATCCTTGCATGGTCCGAGGACCTCAGCCTGACGATGCTGGCCCATCATCTCTTCGATGGTGTTGTGACAATGATCTATTCAAGCAAAACTATTTGTTTGCAAAGGAGTCTGCTGCTAAGAACAAGAAAGCCTTCAGAATCAACTTCAACCTAGGTCCGTCTGCTCCAAGGCATGATGGCACTCGTAAAAGCCAATCTGAATGTCATTGGCCCCTTCATGGCTTCGATGGGCTTCTCTCCCATATTGCAGCACAAAGGGCCAAAGTTGACCAGTTTGCTGATGATGCGGACTCTGAGGATGCTCCTGAGCCCCCGAAGCTGAACAAGAAGACAAAAGCTTCCAAGCCCTCTATTGCTCCAAAAGCTTCTACTGTGAAGCCACTGAAAACTGCACCTCCTGACTCTAGTGTGGAGTCTGAAGACCAATCCCGTGTCTCCAAGAAGACCAAGAAGCCCAAGAAGATTTCATGACCTTACTCGTGCCAGCATTCTGCGTAATGAGGAAAATACTATTGATCTGTCAAGCAATGAAGATCTCGTAGATGATGCTCTGGAGATGCTCATCAAGAGCAAGCAGGAGGCTGAAATCTTCACAGATTTGCCTCTGTTTGATGTTGATATTCTCAATCAATTCATTAATGAATGGTTTGAAGACCCAACCATCAACATTGATGATCTACTACTGCCTGTTGACATAAGTGTTACATTTCAGGGCTGCATTGCCAAGGAAACTTGCCATAGCTCAGAAGATTGTTGACCTGAAAAACAAGATTGACTCCGAGAAGACACAGTTCAAGAAGCATATGGCCAAGCTCAGCGTGGTTGATGTCCAAAACTTCAAATAGATGATGACTGTCCTCAAAGCTCAGTTCAACAAGAAGCGTGAGGAAGCCAAAGATCTCCTCAGATAGGTTCTGGAGTCATCAGAAATGAAGCTATTATTCTTGCATTCTGTACAATCAAGACATGATTTTTCCACATAAGCGTCTTGATTGCGATGCCATTGCTGGACTGCAATTCCTTGAAGAGGCTCTTGAATGCTTTAGAGATGTTGGAATGCTCTAGTTTGTGACTGACAAGGAGCATTGGAATGAAGAGCTTCTGCTGCAGTTCTATGCCACACTTCACATCAGAGGCTACAACAAGGATCCGAAGACTTGGATCCTTGAGTGGATGACAGGCGACGTCCAGCATGAAGCCAAAGCTCAAGACATCATCAAGCTTACTTCCCCGCCCACTCCTGGTGAGTTATTTGAACCAGGTTGTCAGCTGCATCAGAATGAACTGCAGAGCATCTTTCAGAAGCCAGAGCCCAATATGAGCCAGATGCTGAGCACCATGACACGGAATATCCAAAAGAATTCTTTGTCAAGGACCTCGAGTACCTGCCTCGCACAATATATCATATTCTAAGGCATACTCTGTGGCCTATCAAAGGCAACTCTCCTGATGCCAAACTCCAAGGCGCCATGAAGACATTGGTCTTCTATATCATCAATGGCATCAGATTCAACACTCAAGATTTCTTTATCCGTCAGCTTGCAGCTTCTGGAATTGATCTTTTTGGCCTCAAATTCTATGCACCATGGGTCATGCATTTGATCAGGCTTCACTCAACTGTCAACTATCAACCTTTAGTGAGCAATCATGTTGTAATGTTGCATGATGTTGATATCTCCTTTGAAGCCATCTACCCTGAGCCTGCCAAGAAGCCACTCCACTTGCAAAATGCTGAACATCAAAGCTTCTATCAGCCCATTGAAGGTATTCATGTGCCAAATGCTTCTGCTTCTGATTATCCTCTTGCTGGTCATTTGCGTCTGCCGCAACATGCCAACACCGATGCCACAACCAGTACTATTTCTCAAAGGCCTCAGAAGCATCCTCGTGTTCTCAACGATCGAGGGCTTCTTGTATCACTTCATCAGAAGCAGGATATGCATAACGACTGGCTGAAGCGCCAAATGCAGAGTCTTTTGGTTGATGTCAATCGCATCCTGCCTGTTGGCGGTCTTGGAAGAGCCTCACACTACTCTGCTTTGAAGACGATCTTCGTGAAGATGTCTTCACCGAACAGTTCAAGTTTGACTCCAGGCCTCCCAGTCTACTAGATGGCGTACAACTCCTTCCATTGAACATTCTGAGTATTCATCTTCGGCTGCAACTGTTGTTGCAAGAGTCATAGATGAAGAGGACGACGCCATTTCTCTAGCGATGGCTTCACTGGACCACGACTCTGCACCAGGCCCGTCTGCACCGCCCAACACCAAAGTCGACCTAGCTGCTCCAACATCTTCATCACCTGAGCGCGGTTAGAAACTCTATGTCTTCAAACCTTTTTAGTCCTTACTGACAAAAGGGGGAGAAGCATATGAGTTGATAGTCTTCAAGCGGGTCCATATGGGGTGGTTGCCTATTTTTTTCTAAGTTCTTACAGCTCTCGTTTTGAAACTATTTGGCTCTCGAGTTGTAACACTTAAACTTGATGGTCATCTACCACTTTTGCTGCTACTTTGTGATGCGATGATAACTTCTGCATAAAGTCATTCTGCAGACGCCCATTTCTCATTATGCATTTCATTATGTTCATTATTATTATGTATGCATAATGAATTGTCTTCATGTGTTGAAGAGGATCTCCACAAAGCAAAACCTGCCTTGTCATCTGCATTCAAAACCAAACTACTTACATGCACATATTCAGGAGAGCCTTTTCAAACCTATGAAGAAAATGCCTATGATCCTCAACTTTCACATACTTTTATCCCCGTTGAAAACTTCAGCTAGTTTGTCATCAATCACCAAAAAGGGGGAGACTGTAAGTGCATCTAGTGCCATCCCTAGTTTGTTTTGGAGTATTGATGAAAAACTTGGTTGAGGACAAATGTGTTTGTGAGAATTGCAGGATAACACAGGTAGTAGTCCCTCATTCACTCGGTTTACCTACCAGAGATGAACCCTAAAAATGTATGAAGACATTGAAGACAATGGTGGTTCGTGAAGACATTCACGCTAAAGATAATGACATGTGAAGACATTCACTTGAAGACTATGGAGTGCAAAGACATAGTTGTTTCATAGTTTCCTTTTTCTTATTCATTGAGTCATAGGAACCACCATACTATTAAGTGGGGTCCAAGTGAACAAAGTCAGATGACGGATGTGATGCTCAACCAAAATCCTATGTCTTCGAGCGAAGACAATGAGAGCAAATATTATCCTGAGTTTGATGAGTCAGCTTTGCTTATAGCCCAACCCAAGCTGTTGCATGTGTTTGAAATATGACAGTTGGACACGTGTTGGTTCCTTAGTGATCCAGGGTCATTTCAGACATATCATGTCGGGTTGCCTCCAGGCTATAAATAGCCCACCCCCTACACCATCAATTGGTGGCTGCTCAGAGTTAGTGCACGACTTTTGTCGTTTGAGAGCAACCCACCTCCGAAGCCTTTGAGAGAGAGATCCTTGCGAGGACAAAGACCAAAACACCCAGATCCAAAGAGTGTTAGACATCACTGAAGTCTGCGTGTCTGCGTGATCTGAAGACTTGTTACACTTGAGGATTGTGAATCCTCCAGCCGGTTAGGCGTCGCGTTCTGAGAATCCAAGAGCCATTGTGGATCGCTAGTGAACGAAGTCTGTGCAGGTTTGTAAGTGTACCGTGAAGACTTACCAGAGTGATTGGGCGAGGACTGGGTGTCCTTAGCTCAAGGGGAATAAGGTGAAGACACGGTCTTCTGAGTTCCATCTTAGCCTCCCTAACCAGACGTACAGTTGTCACGACAACTGGAACTGGTCTACCAAATCATTGTCTTCACCAAGCAAATGGTTCTATCCCCTACTTCCTTTACATGTCAATTTGTCTTCGTGAAGTGAATGCTTGCTTGCCTGATCTGATTGACTTCACTGATGAAGACTATTACCTGTTTGGCTTCGTACGGTCTTCCATTCTGATCCATCTACATAGCTGCTGTTAGTCTTCATACTTTCATTGTACTGCTTACTAGACTATGGCTAGTCTAGTGTAGTTCATCTTCTGCTGCATATCATATAGGTTCATTTCAACTGTTTGTCTTCAAAGACCTCGTGTTTTGAAGACTTCCATAAAAATTGCCTATTCACCCCCCTCTAGTCGATAACTAGCAATTTCACCAATCAAACGATTTTCTTTTGAAAAAACGTCAATGGTTTTTAAATATAAAACACTCAGCGCAAACGTTTTAGTTAGAACACCAGATGTAAACCGGCTGCCTTCCCTGTGAAGCCAAGGGAAAATGTGCTGAGCAGGATTTCTGCAGCTCTTGATCACAAACGTTTTAGATAGAACACCCGTATGCAAAGTGAGAGCTATGGTCTTCCCCCTTAAGTCAAGAGAAATTTCGCATTGCATGATTTGTGCATCCCTTCAACGCAAACGGTTGTTTTGGATGACCCGTGTGCAACCAAGTACAAACAATTTGGTAAGATTTGCATCTGTCATATTGGGTACATATTGCCATTTGTCAAACTAGAAGGATTGACATTTGTTGATATAGTAACATTGCCACTTATCAATCCTTGTAACACTACTATTTGTCAAAATATGCAGCTAAAAATCACTAGCACTATCTAATTTTTGCAACTAAAATTCAGTAATTAAGCACAAAATTTCATTCATAGATTAAGCAGTCGTTGTCGGTGTACAAAAAGAGGGGTACACTTTTTGTACCCCTATAACTGTGCACGGGCAGTCTGAGCCGCGGGCACCACCGCACTGAGCAAGGCAAGGGAGGTGAGCCAAGGTAAGGCCGAAGCTCGAAAGGAGCAGAACGACGCCAAGACCAAGACCACAAAGAGCAAAGGGGACGAAGCGGACTCCCCCGGCAAGACCCTTGCCGTGGCAGCTCGCCCCACACCTACGGAGCGAGTCACCCTTGAGTCCACTGCCCCCGTGGGTCAAGGATTCGGGAGACATCCCCATGGTGGCATGCACATCTTTGTGAAGACATTCAAGAACAGATACACACTATAGAAGATGACGACCCTTGGCGGGATCCCAGCCAAGGAGGACCACAAGGCCCCCGGCAAGAGCCTTGCCGGGATGACAAAGAAGCGCCACGGCAAGACCCTTGCCGGGCCCCGCAAGAAGACCTTGCCGGGCCCCTGCAAGACCCTTTGCCGGGCTACGCGAGGCTTTTGCCAAGAACACCAGAGGGCCACCATCGTGCCGACGCCAATCAAACCTCCACCACTGCCAGCATGTACCTGCCGACCCAACCAGTTGGGCAAGGTGCACTGCGTGGCGGCAAGCGGATCTTCGTGGAGACTCCACCACCGCGCCACCACCTCACCGCTCGCTGCCTACATGGCACCACGGGCATCACTGGCCAGGGCGCGTGTCGACTTGAAAGGGAGCGGCGACGGACGAGATAGGGCTCTCCCCCATCCCCGATAAAGCAAGGACACCTAAGCAAGACGCATTAAAGGTGCCTTGTCATGTAATGCGAGGGATAAACCCAAGATCATCAGAGCCCTTTCCACCTCCTGTGTGCCACTGTGGCAACCCCTTTCCCTATAAAAGGAGGCCCAGCGACAGGAGGAGGATTCGCTTTTGGAGCTCCTCACACCCTATTGCTAGTTCAAGAACACACATAAACAAACCACCAAAGCAGGAGTAGGGTTTTACGCATCCTCGCGGCCCGAACCTCGGATAAGGAAACCGTGGTGCTATCTGCTTGATCCGCTCTTCTCACGACCCAGCGCCCACATGACCGTAGTAGGGATCCTTGTGATCCCATAGGTGTCGCTCCCACCGACATCTTTGGCGCGCTGTAGGGGGGCGCAGCCAGAGAATTGGCTCTAGCAGTTAGTTCGACGCTTCTTCATCGTCATGGCGCCCAAGAAGAAGATGACGGTGGTGGTTGGCCCGTCGGAAGCCGGACATCCCGTCCCGACGCTGGGCGCAGCGGACCGGTCGCAGAAAGGACCCGGGGCGCCGTTCGCGAACACCAACACCGTCCCCAAAGAAGAAGTTTGGGAGGCGGCGATGTTCGCGGCGCTCGTAACGGGCCGCACGCCACCAAATCCAAAGACGGAGCCAGGCCTCCGCTGGTGGCGCGGGCCTTCCAAGATCGCTGCCACCCCGCTCAAGGCGACACGAGGGCTTCAAGACTCACGCCGACGCCGACGGGCGCTCCTCTCAAGCGGGCGCGTGATTTAACGGCATAATCACGTTAGAGGACCCCGGGCGCCGCCATGAAAGAGCCCCAGCGCCACTCCCGAGATTTAGAAGACCTGCCCGCCGCCGAGGCGCTGGTGAAGATGGCATGCGACCGCAGGGTCGTGGATAGAGCTCCTTCCGACATGGTCAAGTCAAGCGCATCGCAATCTGCGCAGGTTTCGCCGCCACCAACGCCGCCAGAAGTTCTCGCGCTGCTGCAGCTTGTTCTCGATTTTCCTCCCACTACGGGGAAACTCGACCAATGGAGAGCCACTATCCGAAGCCTTGTTGCGGTGGCCAACAAAGACGTACCGAGTCCGGTGGAGCCCCCGGGTCGACACTCCGACGGAGTCCCACGCACCAGTGGTAGGAAAGCCGGCGGCGCCGCGACCACGGTGCACTCGCCCCCTCCTCGCCCGGTACCGTGGACGCCAGCCCGTCGCGACATTACGGGCGACGAAATCTCCGTAGCATCGTCCGACCCGCGGGCCCACTGGGACCAGCGCCAAGTTCTTTGGGAACGAGAACATGAAAACGCTCGAACCACTATCGAGCGCCGGCGTGGAGCGCGCCACCAATCGTGACAAAGCGCGGTGGCTCGCTATGAGCCACCCGCACCGGAGAGTTTCGGAGGCCTACCTTATGAGGTAGGCTATCCGCTTTTACCCATGAGCTGCGGCAGTTCCCAAAGTGGCCCACTCACCGCACCTTCAAACCCGACGTGGGCGAAAAGTACAGCGGCAAGACCCACCCGTCCGAAGTTCCTCAAAGATCTACACCATCGCGATGCAAGCTGCCGGAGCCCGCGACAATAAGGTGCTTGCGACCATTTTCCGCTGGCTCTTAAACCCAACGCCATGTCATGGTTGATGCACTTGCCGGTAGACTCTATTTCCTCTGGTCGGATTTGTGCCATGAGTTCGTGGGCTGCCATCGGAGGCCACCAAGCCCATGGCCAAGCAAGCGACCTGCACGTCATTCCCCGTAAGGGAGGCGAGTCTCCGCAAGTATATACAGAGATTCAGCCGGATACAAGATAATATCCTCGATGTTCACCCCGCCGCCATCATCAACGCTGCTCCATCAAAACGCGGCAGAATCCGCAAGATGCGCAAAGAGCTGGCAATGAACAAGGTGAAAGATGTAGCAGAACTCTATGTTCTTGCTGACTGATGTGCCCGAGCTGAAGAGGGAAGGAAGTACCCCGGCGAAGATGCCGGCTTGGAAATCGACTCCTCAGATGAGGATATTGCCGCCCCGGCGAAGAAAGGCCGGCGCCGCAACAGGAAGCGCAAAGGTAAAGCCGTGCTTGCCGTCCAGGGATCTGATGATGCCGGCTCCACCAAGAAAACCAAGGCAGATGACCCCAGCAAGGAAGTTGCCGGATGTGTCAGCAGCCGGGCCTTGGCGGCTGCCGAGAAGCAAGGAAACTCCGACAAGCGATACTGCAAGATCCATCGCACCAAAGGCCATGCTCTCCAAGACTGCCGACAGGTTGAGCTCCTCGCTGAGAAGCAGAGGGCTGAGTATGAGAGGCATGTCAAGGAGAAGGTCCCAGACGGTGCTGAGGGGTCCGACAAGAAGCGTGGCGGCCAGGCGGGCCGTCGCGGCAAGGATAAACAATAGGAGAGGCCGCCTGGGCCGTGATAAAGCCGTAAGACGCATTTATCACGAATAGGACGTAAGAATCCGCGACCAAGAGTTTCGTGAAAGCTACAGAGGTTATGTAAGGCCGACGGCAGCGCCGCTGCATACTTCTCACCGCCGCTTAAACAAAGGCGAGAGATTACAGCGTAGAGCCGCTGCTTGATGCCCAAAGGTCGCTGAAGTGGTCCAAAGACACCTATCATTTTTGACATCGAGGATCACCCCGATCGCACTATCATGGTCGGTGCTTGCCATTGTTGGTTTCACCAACAATACGCAACCTCAAGGTGACGAAGATGCTAGTCGATGGCGGGGCCGGTCTGAACTTGATCTCGCCTGCCGTGATCGAGAAACTGTAGATTCCTGATGGAGACCTCGAAGAGGCGGGCACGTTTCAGGGGGTCAACCCGGGAAGAAGACAACCCAAGGGAAAGGTCATGCTGCCCGTGACTTTTGGAAGCGACCTGAACTACAGGATGGAGAGGATCGTGTTTGATGTTGCCAAGATCCCCTTGCCCTACAATGGGATCCTTGGCCGCCCAGCGCTGGCCAAGTTCATGGCGGCATCACACTATGCCTACAACACCCTGAAGATGCCAGGACCTGTGACGATCATCACCATCCCCTCCGTTAAGAAGGATGCGCTGATTTGCGCTGACCAACTATATCAGCAAGCAGTTGCAGCAGCTGCCGCCACTAGGGCACTTGCTCCTGCCGCTGGGACCCCGGGAGGGAAGAAGATGAAGAAGACCGATGAGACCTCGGACACCCACTCCGGCAAGCGCACCTCTTCGAGTGTAGCGCTGCCACGAGGACGTGCATGAGAGCTCCACCGCGGAAACAAGAAGCCTGGGTTATACCGCCAGAACCAAGAAGGTTCCTCGCTAATGAGGACGCACAGGAGGAGCTTTTACCATAAGCTCCACCCTTGACGACAAATAGGAAGACGCGCCGTCACCTTCCTGCGGGCGAATGTCGATGTGTTTGCATGGCAAGCTTCCGACATCCCCGGTGTTCCTGTGGAGGTGATTGAGCACCACCTTGCTGTCTACCCTCATGCGCGCCTGTCAAGGTAAGGTCGAAAGCAAGCTTTGGAACGACAAGAGTTCATCACGAAGAGATCTAAAACTGCAAGCAGCGGGTTTGGTAAGAGGAGTGCTCCATCCAACGTGGTTGGCCAATCCGGTCAGAAAAGCGCAAGGCAAATGGGAAGTGGAGACCGTGTATTGATTACACAGATATCAATAAGGCTTGCACTAAAGACCCTTCCCGTTGTCGCCAAGATCGACCAGATTGTTGACTCCACGGCTGGGTGTGATCTGTTGTCATTCCTCGGCGCCTACTCCGGCTACCACCAGATCTTCATGACAAGAGAAGACGAAGAGAAAACACCAAACAACACCCCATGCGGTACGTATTGTTTCATGCGGATGCCTTCCGGGTTGAAGAGTGCTGGTTCGACGCTTTTTGCTGCGGTCCAGATTGGTTTTGAACCCTAGCTCCATAGAAATATGGAAGCTTATATGGATGACATAGTGGTCAAAACCAAGGACAGGGCAACACTCATACCAGATTTGCAAGAAACATTTGCAAACCTGCGCAAGATCAATCTCAAGCTGAACCCTGAGAAGTGCGTCTTTGGCGTCCCGTCCGGCAAGCTTCTCGGGTTCTTGGTGTCACAGTGTGGGATAGAGGCCAATCCGGACAAAATCAAAGCTATAGAGCAGATTGAAGCACCCAAGCAAATCAAGGATGTGTGTCGGCTCGCTGGTTGCGTCGCCGCCATGGGCAGGTTCATTTCCAAGTCTGCCGAGCATGCCCTTCCCTTTTTCAAGATCCTAAAAAAGGCGGGCCCGATGGAGTGGATGCCAGAAGCCGAAGCAGCATTGCAAGGTTTGAATAAGTACCTCTCCTCCGTGCCAATACTAGTTGCGCCTAGGCCACAGGAGCCGTTGCTGCTATACCTGGCGGCAACGGACCAGGTGGTCGCCACGCACTAGTGGCGCAGAGAGAGGTTGAAGACGAGGTAATGGCAGCGGCAGAGCCCGACACCACCAATGCAGAGACGACACAGCCAGTTGAAGTGCCGCCAAAGAAGAAAATGATGCAGCACCCGGTCTACTTTGTTAGTTCCCTCCTGCAGGGGGCTAGATCAAGGTACAACGGCGTGCAGAAACTGCTCTTCGGCCTTCTTATGGCCTCGAGGAAGCTGCGTCACTACTTCCAGGCACACGAGATCACTTTCA
Organism: Aegilops bicornis; assembly: GCA_021605145.1. Taxonomy (NCBI): domain Eukaryota; kingdom Viridiplantae; phylum Streptophyta; class Magnoliopsida; order Poales; family Poaceae; genus Aegilops; species Aegilops bicornis. The sequence goes on from CM038670.1 coordinate 348,876,834, forward strand.
TCACTCGCCTCCCTCTGCAACGGATATTGCACAATCCGGATGCAACGGGAAGAATTGTGGAATGGGCAATCGGAGCTGTCCAGCTTTGGCCTCAAGTTTGGAAGTACTTGACGATTCAGAGCCGAGTCCTAGCGGAGTTCATTGCAGAATGGACCGCAACGCTCGATGAAGAAGCCCAAGAGATCGCTCTCCCGGCAAGGAGGCAAGTTGTGATTGGATCATGTACTTTGATGGAGCTTTCTCCTTACAAGGCGTCGGGCTGGCGATCGCTTTGTCGCGCCCACCGGAGAGCACCTCAAGTACGTGATCCAGATGCACTTCCCCAGGGAGGTGTCAACAAACAATACATCAGAGTACGAAGGGCTGCTAGCGAGTCTTAGGATCGCGGCGGACCTCGAAATCAAGAAACTCATTGTCAGGGGAGACTCACAGCTTGTCGTCAAGCAAGTTAACAAGGATTACCAGAGCCCGTTGATGAAGGCCTACGTTGATGAAGTGAGAAAGCTGGAAGAGCATTTCAACGGTATACAGGCTGAACACGCCCGAGCGGAGAACGATATCGCCGACACTGTCAAAACGCTGCCCTCAAGCTACCTGTGGAACCAGGTACCTTTGTGCTTCAGCTAACTCAGCCATCCGTTGATCCATCAATAGAGCAGAATAAGAGGAGGAAATCAGGCCCGACAAGTACTTTCCCGCCGAAGCTCTCGTGAGCCGCCGCAAGGGTGTTGCCGGGATACTGAGCCCGCCACGGACGATCGCTCCGCGGAGCGCGTCAAGCTCTTGCCGCCGAGACAGCCGCTCCTATAGCGGAGGAAATGCCTTTAGTCCTCGCCGTCGAGCCCTGTGCTCCAACAGGCACGTAATACCATCCGATTCCTCCAACAGGGAACTTCCCGAGGAGCAGGAAGAAGCGGAAAAAGTAGCCCGTCCCTCTACCATGTACCAGTTCGTCGATGACGTCCTGTACAGAAAGAGGCCGAACGGTGTGAAATTGAAGTGTATCCCTCGAGAGGAAGGACAGGAGCTATTGGCGGAGATACACGGAGGCATATGTGGTTCCCACATTGGGTCAAGGGCCCTTGCCGGAAAGGCACTTCGGCAAGGCTTCTTCTGGCCCACCGCCCTCCAGGATGCGACGACACTAGTCACCAGGTGTGAAGCGTGTCAGTTCCATTCAAAGAAGCTTCATCGGCCAGCTCAAGCCCTTCAAACCATTCCTCTCTCCTGGCCCTTCTCTGTTTGGGGCTCGACATAATGGGCCCTTTCCCCCACGCTATCGGGGGCTTTGAGTACTTGTACATTGCAATCGACAAGTTCACAAAGTGGCCGGAGGTGGAGGTAGTGAGGAAGGTCACAGCTCAGTCAGCCGTTAAGTTCTTCAAGGGACTAGTGTGCCGCTTTACGCATCCAACAGGGTTATCACCCACAACGGCACCACAGTTCACAAGCCGCACCTTCATGCAATATACCCAAGACCTCGGCAAAGAAAGTCTGCTTTCGCCTGCTCTCACTCGCCAAGCAATGGTCAAGTCGAGAGGGCAATGTCAAGCATCGCGAGGCTTAAGGACCAAGACCTTTGATAGGTTGCACAAGAGTGGAAGGCGCTGGATTGATGTGTTGCCGGCGGTTCTTTGGTCGATCAGGACGACACCAAATCGAGCCTCCGGCCAGTCACCTTTTGCCCTAGTATACGGGCGTAAGCAGTTCTCCACCGAACTCATATACGGGTCACCTCGAGTGTTCGCTATGACGAGCTTGAGCAAGAGCAATCGCGGCAAGATGACGGAATGCTCCTTGAGGAAGATCGCCTTCGGGCGGTTGTGAGAGCAGCACGCTACCAAAGAAGCCTTGCGCCGCTACCATAGCCGCAAGGTTCAGGCCGAAGCCTTGAGGAAGGCGACCTTGTCCTTCGGCGCCGCTCAATCAGCCAAGAATTCCAACAAGTTGACGCTTAAAGTGGAAGGCCCTTATCGGGTAATACGAGTCACCAGGCCCGCGCAGTCTGCTCGAGATCAAGATGCTGCTCCGTGAGTAACTCCCGAACATTGAGCATCTTCGCAAGTTTTACTCAGGAGGCGCGGCTTGCCGGGCCCCCGCAAGCCACCTTTTGTACAAGCATTGCCGATGATGCATGTAACCCTTTTGTACAAAGCCAGCGCAGACTCGAGCATAAATAAATGAAGCGCTGGCGCCCTAAGTTATAGCATGCATGCTAGGTCGAGGCTCGTCCTTGCTTAGGGTTGATAGTGCTTAGCAGCGACTAACCCCTAGCTTAGAGGTCGAGTGTGCGTCTCTTTGCCGTTCTTTTGTCTTCTTTGGTTCGCAGGACTCACAGATATCCTTGCCGGATCACTTGAGGACGAAAAAGAGAAGAGGGACAGATCGACATCTAAACCCCGGCAAGCCAGTATTGCCGGGGGCTGCAAGTGCAAAGATTCACCCACGGCAAACCAGAGTTGCCGGGGGCTACAACTTCAGATAAGTTCTTCATCCCTTATCATGCATTCCCTTATGGACTGAGGTATGTGAAACCTCGTTTTTTCCCAAAGCTACCGTGCTCCCCTAAAACTCTAGGCCCTAGGGCTCGTTCCTGGGGCCAGGTTTGGTCGTAGTCGCGGCAGCAAAAGGATGAAACGAGGAGCCTGAACCCACCTCATCCCTGCCTCCGCCAAAAGCGTGAGAAAGGTCGAGCGAAGTGGGAAGACGGCAGGGCCTGTTGCCGGGCAAGGAAATGTTTATCTTAGGGATATCAAGGATTTACTCCATGTCGTGGGTTCTACCCGCAAACAAATGACCCGGCAAGCATCCCTTTTTCATTAAAAACATTCCACTCAGGTACAACCCATGGGGAATGAAAAACATGAATGATGGGATTACAAGTTTTAAATTCAGCCAAGGCCCAATGGCTTACAAGCTAAAAAGAGATAAGGTGCTCAGAACCCTTTCTTGTCCCTCTCCTCGGGGAGGCAGGTCAAGGAGGCGAAAAGGGCGTAAGGGGCGCCTAGGCGAAGCTACGGGTGGCAGGAGGCACCAAGAGAACATCTCGGTGGCCGTCAAGGCTGGATGGTGATGGCGGCACCGGAAGCAGAGCTCAAGACGAGGCGTCAGACGCCAAGACGCTGTCGAAGGCATCGGTGCCCGCAGACTCAATTTGATGGCCTTGCAACCCGTGACTCTTCCTCTTCCGCAGCCTCCCAACGCCAGCCGCCAAGGAGACGCACTCGAGAAGTTCAGTGGAGCCGGCGACACGGATGATGGGGTCGCCGGTGCCAAGACGGAGCGGGCGCCCGACACCTAGTCGGACCTGGCCATCCCGCCGCCGCTACCTCGCCGTCGCTGCCGCTGTCCTCCTCGCCACTCCCGCCCGAGGAGGGTCTTCGCCATCGTAAGAGCTCTCCACGCAGCACCTTGCCCGGTCCCAAGAGCTCAAGACCTTGACGGAGAGGAGGCCGCCCTCCATCAGCTTGAAATGGAGAGTGAGCCCCTCCGCCAGGCGGTGGATATGAGCGAACGTCTTCCATCCCCGACGAAGATACATCATGTGAGGGGCTGGGAAGTCGACGCAAACTCGCGTACCGCTGATCCCACAACCCCTCATGTGCAGCCGCAATGACTCCGGCGGATCTAGCTCCATCTCCCGCGCAAATAGAGTCGGGAGACAAAGGCGACGGCGAGGCGGCCGACGCAACCTGACGAAGAACTCGCAAGGGTCATCCCCAACATGGCCCTCCATGGGGGAAGGAACTATTGGCAGAGGCGAGACCGGCGTGCCGCCCCGTCCTCCTCTTCCCCGAGCGCCTCGGCCTCGCCCACGGCCTCACCCCCTCCCCCTTCCCCTCGCGGCTGGCTCTACCACCGCAGGTGCAGGAGAAGGAAGGACGCGTTGTCGAGAGGCGACACTCGCCGCCACCGTTGAAGGGCCAGGATTTCCTCTCTCCATGGCGGATGGAGGGGGGGAGCAGAAGCTGAACGAAGGAGGTGATGGAAGAATGCGGGACGCCATCCCCCCCTCCCGCTCTTTATAAAGGAACGGGGTGGGGGCTCAGCCGGCCCCCTCAGCCAATCAAGACGCGGAAGGCGCAGGGAACTGGGACCAACCCGCTGCCCCAGCCCGCGACGGCCCGGTTTCCCGCCTCCACCATTCGCCACCCCAAAGCATGAGAACCACGTGGCAGGCATGCGGGACCAAGGCAACGGGTGAGGCGACCTCTCCCCACCCCGTGATCATGTGGAGTGGACGCCTTGAAGACCACGCCTCGGCCCGTGCGATAAGAATGGGCCGCGCCTCCACGCCCCTCCGTTTATGGGGAAGGCGCGAACCGCCCCCTTTACTATGACGTGACGCATGCGCGCAGAGCTCAGCCCCACGCATGCCGCCCACGTCACGCACGCCTCCCCAAGCCGAGCCACGCGCGGGAGGCATGGGAAGCGCAGTGCGCGAAGAGACTTACCATGGTAAAACCACCCGCCTGCTCACAAGACTGCTTTTTGGGACTAGCCCAACGACGCTGATTGCACTTACGTGTGGCCCAGGCCCGGGGCTCCTGCTGTCAGACAAAAGAGGGGTACACTTATTGTACCCCTATAACTGCACGGCACGGCCCGAGCCGCTGGCACCACCAAGACCGAAAGCAAGGCAAGGGAGGTGAGCCAAGGTAAGGCCGAAGCTCGAAAGGAGCAGAACGACGCCAAGACCAAGACCACAAAGAGCAAAGGGGACGAAGCAGACTCCCCCGGTAAGATCCTTGCCGAGAGGCGGTTTTAGCAAACCCGGCAAGACCCTTGCCGTGGTAGCTCACCCCACACCTACAGAGCGAGTCACCCTTGAGTCCACTGCCCCCATGGGGCAAGGATTCAGGAGACATCCCCATGGTGGCATGCAGATCTTTGTGAAGACATTCAAGATCAGATACACACTATAGAAGATGATGACCCTTGGCGGGATCCCAGCTAAGGAGGACCACAAGGCCCCCGACAAGAGCCTTGCCGGGGATGACAGCAGGCGCCACGGCAAGACCCTTGTCGGGGCCCCGGCAAGACCTTTGCCGGGGCCCCGACAAGACCCGTGCCGGGGCTACGGCGAGGCCCTTGCCAAGAACACCCGTAGGGCCACCATCAGGCCCACGCCAATCAACCCTCCACCATCGCAGCATGCAGCTGCCGACCCAACCAGTTGGGCAGACACCTGCGTGGCGGCAAGCGGATCTTCGTGGAGACCCACCACTGCGCCACCTCAGCTGCCTGCCTGCCTACATGGCACCACGGGCATCGCTGGCCAGGGCGCGTGTCGACACGAAAGGGAGCGGCGACGAACGAGACAGGGCTATCCCCCGTCCCCGATAAAGCAAGGACACCTAAGCAAGACGCATTAAAGGCACCTTGTCATGTAATGTGAGGGATAAACTCGCATCATTGTACCCTTTCCACCTCATGTGTGCCACTGTGGGAACCCCTTTCCCTATAAAAGGAGGCCCAAGGCGACCGGGAGGAGGATTCGGCTTTTTGGAGCTCCTCACGCCCCATTGCTAGTTCAACAACACAGATAAACAAACCACCAAAGCAGGAGTAGGGTTTTACGCATCCTCGCGGCCCGAACCTGGATAAGGAAACCGTGTGCTATCAATTTGATCCGCTCTTCTCACGACCCCGCGCCCCGCGACCGTAGTAGGGATTCTTGTGATCCCATAGGTGTCATTCCCACCGACGGTCTTTCTTTATAAAAATAGTTCAACTCGACAGCTGAACCGACCAAACGTTTCCCCAATTGTTGCCAACCACGTACTGAAATAGCTAGTTTAACTATACATACTAGCTAATTTTAAGTATGTTGTATAGTTCCACCACATCTATAGTCAGATGAACTGAACAAAATAGCCCGTAAATACTACTACTACGGAGGGGCTTTGTACTACTTCCGACAGCCTCTCCTCTGCCGCGCGTGCTCAGTAAGAGGCAGAGGAGGAGGAGCCTACCAACGAGCAGGACAATTGCAATACGGTGACTGCCGCTGCTGCAGCTTCAGCGACGCTCACCTCGAACGCCCTCTGCTGCTCCAGACGATCCCTCTCGAAGCGGTGGTTCTCCTTGTAGATCTCCTGATTCCTCGCCTCTGAGTCGGCATGTGCCGCGGCCACGGCAGCAGTAAGGCTCTCTGCATGCTTGACGAGGTGCTCCTCCTCCTCCCGCAGGAACTTGGTGTAGCGCGCATGGTCGTTGATGCACGTGCGGGCCTCAACCTCCCACCTTCGGGTGGCGGTCGTGGAGCGGGTGATGTCCCCAGCGGTAGAGGGTGGGCTGGCGGCCAACGATGGGGTGGCGGCCATGACCACCACCTCCACCTTTGGGCCGCGGTGGAGGAGCGGGTGATGGCCGGTAGTGGGGTGGTGGCCACGACGGACACCTCCCGCCTTCGGGTCGCGGCGGCAGAGCGGGCGATGGCCCTGGCTTTAGGCGGTGGTGTGGCGGCAACGGCGGCCGGCAACAGCTGCCGACGGGCACCGACGCTGGAGCGTGTGGTGGGTGTTCTGCGCACACCCAACAGGGACGCCACGCGCACTACACTACGCCGGGGACTACGCCGCCGCGGTGTAGCCTCCAGCTGGAGCCATCCTCTGATGACGGTGGAGTGGCTGAGCGACGACGATAGTCCGGTGCCATTGGGGATTGTGGGAGAAGCAGACGAGATAAGCTACAGGGAGGGAGGGGAAAATGCGACACAGGACTCGCCGGCCATGACGGTTTATATAGGAGGCCGGTAAGCATTGGGATCTTGGGGTATTTCACTGAGTCGGGCATGAAGCTTGCGCGGGAACGTGCAAGGTTGCGCAGGAACGGGCTCACCCACGATTCATTTGCGCCACTTTGAGCCACCGTTTGGCCAAAATAACGACCCCGCGCGCTGCGCAAGCTTGCCCTGTAAGTCGTCTGCGGCATCGGGGTGACAAGACGTGCGAAAGGAGGACGAAAGGCACTCCCCGTGGCTCCAATGGTGCTCCCAGCGGCCGACGACGACAACGGCGGGCAGTTCACCATGCATCAAGTCATGGACACCCACTGAAGGGGAAGGCCCTCTCGATGGTGTACATGAACGATCCGGTCTCACTGGAGATCTCCATCCAAACAATGGCGCAGTTCCTTACCGAGGACAAGTACCAAGTGGTCGGCTTCGACCTCGAGTAAACCGTCGGTCGTGCCGGGCACGATCAGAAGGTTGTCATCGCCTAGTTGTGCGTGCGACATGACGTCCTCATCTACCACTATCACCTGGCCACAAGACCTTGTGAGCTTTTCTCCAGGTTTATCAACAACCCCGACTATAGTTTCTCTACGGTGGACACCACCAACAATCTAAAAGTGCTCAAGGTTTCGGGCTTGAAATGCCCGAATATTGTCAACATCCAGCACCATTACAAGGTCTGGGGCAGCAAGAACAAAAAACTGAACTCCCTGGTTGACCTCGCCTCGGCCATCGTCGACCCCTACTACATGAAGACGAAGAATGAGAGCAAGAAGGACAAGAACGCCTGCCACAGTGTGTGGCATGAAAGACTGGATGAACGACACGTCAAGTACGCAGCCAAGGACGCGTACACAAGCTACGAGATGTACATGCAGATCGTTGACATGAGGAAGTGTCTTCTTAGCCACAGAGCAGTGGAGGGAGCGTCACCAAAATTAGATGACTAGACAATCGTTTCTCCTACTTAATGCATGCAATTTTTTATTGAGGTGTGTGCGAATGATCTGTATAGTCACTTATTTAATTGGATGTTTATTTTAGTTATATATATACATGTTATTCTTCTATAGACAGAGCAAATCACACGGCTTATTAGTAGCAACCATCTGTGTTATTATTGATTTTCGCACACAATTCTGATTATGGACCTGTTTGCCGCGTATCACACACATCTTGTTTAGTTGAACCGTTTCCATTGTGCTGCCTAATCACACATAGTTCGTCCTAGTGAACTCTATCTCGTATATCGCACACACCCTCATCTGGCTGCCCATTTCTGTTGTTCTGCATCATCGCAATCGGTTCTTCTGCATTAACCGTTTGCCACTCATCACATACGCAAATCTAATATGAACCATGTTTGATTTCGCCGCCATCGCAAACGATTTGCACCCTTTTTAACGGTTTTTTACACCACTGTTTGCGATTATTGCATTGCACACAGTTTCATCGAAGGATCTCTGATTCGACTGTCACATTTGGACCATCCCGTAGTAGTGTTTGTTATCATGTTCCTCTTCTGTTCTTCTTAGTAAGTATATTACTTCCTCCGTTCCTAAACTGCCTTGGGTGTCTGCGTGTGTTGTGGTGGCGTGCGTTTGTACTGAGTGTTGTTCATTGTTGCTTTATTTATAAAGCGGGGCGAAAGCCTTTTTCGGTAAAATATAAGTCTTTTTAGATATTCCAATAAAAACTACATACGGATGTATATAGACATATTTTAGAGTATATATTCACTGATTTTGCTCCGTATGTAGTCCGCATTCAAATCTCTAAGAGATTTATATTTAAGAACAGAGGGAGTACTACAGTATGTTCCTTGTCGGGAAGTGGAGCAGGGACGTTTGCAGTGGACAGGTCTATTGGGTAGCTTCATATGGATGCTTTCAACAATTCTAGATGGTCTGCCATAATATCCGGCAAATGCTGGGAGCTATGTCGTCTTTGATAGTCTAGGCTGATAGTAACAGTATTGTGCCTTCAGTTGAATAGAGCCGCCCCTTTTGGGGCTGAAGCCTTTTCGAACCCTTTGTTGCCGTACCAGCAATACAAGCCCATATGGTCCAGCTAGTTCCACTTTCCTGAATTTACTCTTGAGGGTTTTCCCCTTTTATCTACTCTACTATGATCTGCGTAGGTGCTTTCTGTCGTACTGGCAGTACTCCAACCTTCAAGCTAAACAACACAGCACTCATAATTCCAAAGCTTAGTTGTTCAAATATGATTGTGATATGATACTGATATTACTTAACAGACACATTTAATTGGTTAGCTAAAGGTCCCACTTGAGTTTCCAAATGCATGTCGCGACATATAGAAAGACGGCAGAATTGCATTTCGTCGTCACTTGTTGACTGTACTTTCTTGTGCATACAAAATCTTAGTTGTTATTTCAAATCAAACATCGGTACATAACTACTCTTTGCGCAGTTTGCAGCTTCAGATCTGCCATCCCACTACCACGGTCAACACTATACTCATCATGCTTACGGTTTCCCCATTTTATGATGACCACGATCAACCTACATGGTTCGTGTCGTAATAGCACTGCTACACCCATCGAGCTAAACAAGCTTAGTTGTACAAATTCGAATATGATATTGTGCTGATATTAGTAAAACTAAGACATGTTTAATTGGTCAGCTAAATGTTCCTACTTCAGTTTTGAAAGGCATGTGAGCCACATATGGAGAGACCAGAAGGAATAGTATTTCTCTGTGCGCTCTGGTTCATCATGGGTGGGCAACAGACATTGTATAGAAAGACTTGTAATATCTTCAATACGCTTGCTCTTCTGCTCTTCTTTAACATGATCCTCTTCTCTTCTTTAATAAGTATGTTCCTTGTTGGGAAGAGTAGCAAATACATTTGCGGTCGACTAGTCAGGTCAAGTTGTTCTCCCTTAGTACATTTTGAATCTACCAGGTCAAGTCAATTTGTTCCTCTTTACTATAAGTTCAAGCTGTCATCTACGAAGTATCATCACTTCTGGAGCTCTCATATTTCGAGTAGTAGGCCACATTATATTAATGCACACACCAAATAAAAGCACGCATGGCATCTCTCAGAAGAATTGCAGAGATAGCACAAAGGGGTTTACACGGAGGCAGTATTGGATTAGAATCACTTCTGCATTACAAAGATAATCTCACTTGTTTTTATGTTTTCATGCATGTCAGGTATTGAACATGATGAAAATGAATATGAGAATGGGCGCACAAGAAGAATATTGCGGAACAATCCACTAGCTAACAAACATGGCATGGTGGAGGATGGCCTATCTTATTTACCCATCAAGGTGCTTGCTCTAACTTGGCAAGGTTGTATTGGTCGCACATGTTTTGCATATGACCTCTTGCATTACTTCTACTTTGTTACACCACCATCTGCTTAGTTTAAGCATCATATATGAGTATATGCCATACCTATCCATTTTATGTACCTATTCCATGTGTCATCATACTATGTTTTTCAAGTCAAATGTTGTTCTTTCATAGTAGATGTCTAAAAGGAAGAGGATGAGTGCAGATCCTCAAGGAGTACAAACTAGATATTTGGAAAAGGTAGTGATACTTGTTAAATCAGATAGATCAGCAGCCATGGAAAACATAGGCCCAACTGTACCACACTTTACCCATACTCCACTGGCTAAACCCCTATTAGAACTGCAGAGAGCCCAGCGTCAGGTACTGTCTATGATATCAATTCAAAATTTGAACTCGTAAATTTCTGCACGTGCCTTACCTTCTCTCTTGTATGAAAACTAATTTCAGATGAATCTCCTTGCTCAAAGGATCATAGGAGCTCACAACAATAGTAGGCAATGCATTTCTCTTGTCAGTACCTCTTGCCCTTTGTGAGCGTACTTACACTCATTGCTGTTTGATTATGTAGCATCACTATAAAATGTTCGCTTCTTTATCCTCCCTTTGCTCGAAACTATAAGATCTATATTTACTCTTAGATAAATGTAGAATTAACACAATGGTTATGAAGTTTTGGATTGTTCATGTAAGTACCTGTTGTCATGTACTCCCTTTGTATCAAATTAATTGTTGACCAATTGGATGTATTTAGAACTTAATAGTGCTAGATACATCCATTTGAGCGACAATTAATAACGGACGGTGGTGGTATTACTGTACTTGCATCTCGAGATAGTTGAGTGTCTAGCATTACTTTGCATCTTATCTGCCCTGCCCTCCACTTTCTCCAAATTATCAGATCTACATTTACTCTTACCAAAATTTTGAATAAAGCCAATGCCACTTCACACGTTGATGTCTACATTCCTATTGTCAGTACCTTTTGCCTTGTAATGATGTACTTAATTAATTTCTATTTGATTATGTATCATCAATCTGCAGCTGAGCTTCATTATCCTCTATTTCCTCCAATATTATTTGATCTATATTTACTCTTTGCAAAATGTAGAATAATGGTAACGCTTATAAAGAAGTTTCTTTGGGGAATTTATTGAATTATCCTTCCATCGACATGGAGAAGGGCTTTGTCCATCCTGTGTTAACATGTAATGTAAGTTCATCCTTCTCAAGCCTTCAAACTTTGTTCTAGTATAGATTTGGATAGGCATCATTTCCTCCATTGTTGTTTACTTTACTATTTACATCTGAACGCGTTCCTTATGCAGAATAGATCAATTTATTTGCTTATGTAATTGTGAAACCTGTTACGTGTCTTGTTGTTTCTCTTTCAGAGTCGTATCTCTTATGCCAGGCGGAACTTTAGGTAAAATACTGAGCCAAACCATCTTGAAGATAGCGAGATGACCCCAAGGTCCTGTCTTGATGAAGACGGTGAGTTGAAGCTACTCTCCAGCAGCTGTGAGAGAACCTCTGTGCAGTCGCTGCCTCAATCAGTTCGACTTCTTTAGTCTCAACTTAAAGCAGAAAGGCTTGCTTTGGCTCAGCTCCAACTTGATGTAAACGATGCAATGAAGATCTCAGAGGTCTGCCTTGCGCGCTTTGGTGCTATACAGCTAGGGATGGATCATCTATCGTTGACACAACTGAGGTCTCATCAGCTTGTTCAGCTGCTTGCGGTGCCCGTCTCGGCCAGGCCTAATGCCTTCTGAAGTGCTCTCAGTTTTGTATATTCTTTTGTCAGCACGTTTATATGCACTGGTGGCAACCTATGATGCCCAGTGTATGTAATCTGCAGCCACGTTGCGCTTTACTATCACCGGTGGCGAACTTTGATTCCCAGCGGATGTAATATGTCGTAATTTCTTTATTGTATAGTCTAGGTTTATTCTTGGTTGGTATGCTGTAGTTTAGGCCGGAAGGTTCAATGGATCTCAATGTTGTCGGTCTTCAAGCCGGCCCGTTACTCATATGGGCCAAAACGTGGGCCTATAATCATCTTGGTCCATTAGCAGGTCTAAATGTACAGTAGTTTTCGCCTTTAACAGGCCGAGTAAAGTTCTGGCGAGCTAGGCTAGAAAATACCATGGGCTTTTAACAGGCTAAAAACTACATTGATCTAGCGTTGAGCCAAAAAATTAATGGGCCAATACAGGCTTGAAACTGCCTAAGGCCCATGTTTTGCCCAAATAGGACGAGCCATTAACAGGCCAAAATATATCTCGGGCCCAGTTTGGCTCAATAAAATTTTGGCCTTTAAGCAGGACGGCATCAACGCGGGCCGTAGACCCAACAACGTCACAGGCCATTATCAGATGGGTTGTAAGCAGGCCGGATTCAACGCGGGTTGTAATTAGGCCCAATTGTTACATGGGCCATTAAGAGGCCGATAGGCCAGTTGGGCTGAAATTTATCCATGAAGACTATGGGTCGTTAAGAGGCCTAAAGTTACTTCGAACAAGAAATAGCCCAGTTTCTGCATGGGCCGTTAAATGGCCTAAAGTTCAACCAGGCCGACAACATCCTAGATGCACCACGGGCCGCTAACAGGCCGAAACTATTATCGGGTCGAACTGGTAAACGGGCATTTAACAGGCTGAAATACAAACCTAGCTTAGAATGGACCCAAATGAACAGTGGCCTGTTAATGGGCATAATCCAATATGGGCCGTAATCTGACCCAAAACACGACAGGCCGTGAACGGGCCTGATCTGATATGGGCCTCAATTTGACCCAAAACATGGCAGGCTGTTAACGGGCCAGCCCACTAGTGTCTGAAAATATATGGTGGGCCTTTAGCTGGGCTGGCCTTTTTCCCTTAAATGGGCAACTGTTGGGCTGTGCCACATGTCAACATATCATAGGCGTCTTTCGTCCATTGTAGGGATGCCATCTGTCCCAACGATGAGCTGACACGTGCATTATCTGGTGAATGAGAATTTTACACTTGGAAAATCCCCATTGGTCGGGGCTGTTAACGGGTTATCCGATCCAAACCGGACCCCGATAGCTTAATGGAGACCAGTTACGGTGGATGCCACGTGTTGGTCACCCTTGACGAAAGCACTTCTATGACGCACGATTTATCATCATGGAAGTTGTTGGGGATATAACTATTGGATATGACCCGCCTAGGAGGGATCGGGTCATGCCACTGGCGGCTTAAGATGAAGAGGCCCAAGAAGATGTGAAGATGGCGTTTCATAGAGCAAGCTTATTGAAGGCCCAAGACCCGGGGACGACTTGAGGCCCACGGGTGTGAGCCGCCATATGTTTAACTTGTATTGTAAGGCAAGCTTAGTTAGATAACGAGCCAGACACGTTTTGTATGAGCCAGCTGGGACTCTGTAAGCCGCCGGGCATCAACCTGTATATAACGGGGTGACCCAGCGGCAGGTTAACTCAAGAAACAACTCATCGAGAACTAGGTCAAGCGTATTCGCTCCCTGGTAATCGAAACCCAAGCAATACAACCTAAAGCAGGAGTAGGCTTTTACCTCGTTGAGAGGGGCCGAACCTGGGTAAACCCTCTGTGTCCTTTTGTCCCGTTTAACCCCTTCAAGCTAACCTATCTGCGATGTCTCCACACCTAAGTCCTTTCACTAGGGCATTTGTCGTGCTAAGTCCACGAAGGTTGGCGCCCATCATGGGGCTCGCGCACGGTGGTTTCGAGTTCTTGAAGGGAAACTTCACAGGGATGAAGGGATATGCCGTAGGCCGGATGACCAAGAGTCGCCGCGGCAAGCTCTACATCGACAATGCTGGCTGGGGCCCTGAGTTCGGCTCAATTGAGTACGGGTACCGGGTGAGGGAGTCCTGGATTAGGGGGTCCCCAGGCGTCCGGGCTGTGTGATATGGGCCGGACTGATGGGCTGTGAAGATACAAGATAGAAAGCTTTCCCCCATGTCGGGACGGGACTCTCCTTTGCATTGATAGAAAGATTGGCGTTCGGATGTGAAGATTCTTTTCTCTGTAAACCGACTCTGTACAACCCCAGACCCCTCCGATGTCTGTATAAACCGGAGGGTATAGACCATAGAGGCAATCACAATTATACATGCTAGACATCTAGGGTTTAGTCATTATGATCTCGAGGTAGATCAACTCTTGTAACCCCTATACTCATGAAAGTCAATCAAGAAGGAAGTAGGGTATTACCTCCATTAAGAGGGCCTGAACTTGGGTAAACATTGTGTCCCTTGCCTCTTGTTACCTTCGATCCTCAGACGCACAGTTCGGGACCCCCTACCCGAGATCGGCCGGTTTTGGCACCGACATTGGTGCTTTCATTTAGAGTTCCTCTGTGCTTTCGACAGAAGGTTCTATGGCTCGTTCGATCATCTACAACGATGCTGTGTCGAGGGAGACTCTCCCCCGGCCAAATTTTTGTATTCGGCGGCTTCGCCCTGCGTGCCAACTCGATTGGCCTCCTTGAGCAGATCGACAGCTACGCCCCTGGTCATCATATTAGTTTCGGGAACCTAAATTATGTCGCCGATATCCGAGGAGATTTGATCTTCGAAGGGTTCGCGGCCCCGACTGCCGCTCTGGCCTTAGATCCAGAGCAGACTACCAGGTCCGAAGACGGAGTTTAGAGCCTGCCGGACTCCCTTCAATTATGGAACTTGCTACCGGAGATCTGGAGGGGACTACGTCATCAGCAAACCCGAAAACGAGCCGATCTCCCCTTGTCGCTAAAGTGCCGGACTCCCCTTCGGACTTCAAATTCGAACTCTCGTGGTCCGTGTCAAGCAGGCGTGGCCAGGAGGCTCTCACCCCGGTTAGCCCTGTGGACTCTCGCCATTAACGAGGCTCTGGACTTAATGCGATCCCTCGCCATTACAGAGGAATCACTTCCGAATTACGCCCAACCCGGACTAGGGGTTGAGAGCGGGGAATTTTACATCCCACCCACCACCCACTTTATAGCCACTGTCGAAGACCTAACCGACATGCTGGACTGCGCCTCCGAAGACATTGACGGCATAGACGACGATGCCACAAACGAACAAAGCCGAGAACCTCCGTTTACTGGACGGTGGACGGCCACCTCCACATAAGACGTGTACATGGTGGACACACGCAAAGAGGATGACGACGACGAAAAGAAGGATCTGGTCGAGGACAAGCCTGCTGAAGCACCTCCGAAGTATCGACGTCAGCGACGCCGCTCAAAATCGCATCGTGAAAAAGACAGCAATGCCAACACCGGAGACAATAACACTCCGGAGAATGCTGAAGATCCCGAAGGCCCTGTCGAGCCAACATCCGAACATGACGATTGGGAGGATGGGAAAGTTAACCCCGACGACCAGGTCGGGAACAAGGACTCGGAGGATAGTAACTACCTGCCGATCTCCGAAGAGGATGCGAGCCTCCGCGATGAAGACTTCATCATGCCGGAGGAACCCCTCGAGCCAGAGCGCTTTAAGCGCAGGCTAATCGCCACAGCGAGAAGCCTGAAAAACAAGCAGGAGCAGCTTCAAGCTGAATAGGACGTACTTAATGACAGATGGACTAATGTCCTGGCAGCCAAGGAATACGGCCTCAAAAGCCAATCTAAGAGTTACCCGAAGTGCAAGCTACTACCTCAATTTGACGACGAGGCCCTTGAGCCAATACCGCCAAAGCATAAAACTGCTGACGAACCCGACCGACCACCACGTGGACGGGACAGACCGACTACTCATGCCGAACACCAGCCTGCGCCACCCCGCCGTGGAGGCAAGGAGGCAATTGCCCCAGGCTATACCTATGACCTACACAAGGACCTGGACAATAGAGCCAGTCAGACAAGATCAATCTATGGATCAAGGGCGCATGCTCCAATGCGAGAGGATGGCCATCAGGCCTGGCGTGACAGGCAGAACCTCACCCGGGCCGAAAACTGCATACGGACTTCATCCGAACTGCGCCGCGACATCGCCCTATACATAGGCGCCGCACACCCCTTATGTTTCACCGACGAAGTGATGGAACTCCAGTTCCCAGAAGGGTATAAACCCGTGAACATAGAATCATACGATGGTATGACGGATCCCGCAGTATGGATCAAAGATTTTATTCTCCGCATTCACATGGCTCGCGGTGACGACCTCCACGCCATCAAGTACCTGCCCCTAAAACTCAAGGGACCAGCCCGGCACTGGTTGAACAGCCGCCCAGAAAACTCTATTGGTAGCTGGGAAGACTTGGAGGATGCCTTTAGAGACAACTTCCAAGGTACCTATGTTCGGCCTCCAGACGCCAATGACCTTAGTCACATAGTCCAGCAACTCGGAGACTTGGGGGCTTCCTGCTCACTGAGCATAGCTATGACTACACTTTGATCAGGCTTATACGCCTGGTTTCAAATGACTTGGGGGTTTTCTGCCCAAGTTGAATGGTTACCAAAGAGAACTTGCTGCAACCTACAGTTCAAACATAGGTAACCTGCCTTGATGGCTTGTTAAAGGTCACTTGGGGGCTTCCTGTTCAATGAACATAGCAATATTTACCCTTTTGACCGGCTTGGGCCGGGTGTATTCGCCAAAACTCCGGGTTATCTTGCCTTTGTATGTCTGCCACTCCGCCCAGGTAATCCTGGAATGGACCGCCATACTCTTGACAGTCAATCTTATAAAGACCATGAACTTGTCAAAGTTAAAACGGCGATTGGTCGTGTGAGGCCTGGCTTATAGGTTTGAATAAAAGACTAACTCAGTGGTTGTGTAGCCCTTGAGAAACACTTGATTTCAAGGTTTGGCAGCCTATGAAAGCCTTGTTTTTTCTAGTTTATTCTTTTATCCGAACGTTGTTTGGGTTCATATTCTTGTACCATGTTAACATATGGTCTAAAACGATTCAGGCCATGTAGCCTTAATTCCTATGGCTCATATCTGAGCATATCTGAGGTTTTAATAACCCGGCCTAGCTCTGGACGATAAGTCACCAGTATGATATGATTATGCACTTGGAGTTCTGTGCTCTATGTTTTTGAGCTATTACCCTGGCTGCCTCTGGTGTTGTAAGCCAGCAGTATGAACAAATCTCACAGGTATGTTATTTACTTGTCGTGCAAGTTTTAATAACCCGCCCTGGTTATGGACTATTTAGTCACCAGTAAAATTTATATGGGGCATCATGACCACCCTAGTGTGAACCTCCAGGGCACATGCTATTTACTTGTGACCAAGGATTATGATAACATGATCAGCGTGATTGATAAAATTATGAGCATAAGCAGCAGATCTTCAGTATCAGATCGGCGGCTCAAGATGTTATACACATCAACATGCACGATGGCATGGCAGATCATTGTTTTTACTACCCTATTACATGGCTTTCCAAGCCCAAATGATTCATTGTTTTTTCGCAAAGAGCCAGATGATAGTGTCAGAGACACCTTGATGTTTAGCTGCCTTGATCTTGACGGTTTGAAGTTTCCGGGTCATCCTGTGCCAGTTCTTCTTCTTCCTCCACTGGCTAGAAATCAGGTGATGTCCAGTTGACGCCAGTTACAACTTTGAATATAGCTTCATCATCTATGAGCGTGGAGGGATCAATGTGAGGGGCAAAAAGTGTGCTTACGTGTTGGAGGAATCAGGTCCATGACTAGATAGACTGGCGCTTTCAATTTTTCATTTTGAGCGGTATAAGCCGCCTGATATTTGGAGAGCTCAGATTCCTTAGCCAGTTTTCTTGCGAACAGCCGCATCTCCCTGACAATTTTGGTGATGTCCTCTGCAGTGAAGGGAGACCCGTCTTCTTTTAAGCTTGGACAACTAGTAGCCAGCTCCTCCGGGTCAAGCTCTGCTTGCCATGCTTTGTCCCGGCTCAGGGCAGCAATGGCGCCAGCCCTGGCGGTTGAAAGTTTTGTTTCTTCTGTCCTTTGGGGTACAACTAACAGCTTGTCCAGAGTTTATTTGATAAGGGTAGGTAGCTGTTTGGTATAAGAGACGGCAGCTATGGCTCGTTGCACGCTGGTGTATAATTGTTCCACAAGAGTGTAAGCGGCTTTCAGCTTCATGCGCATGTATTAGCCAAAGTGGGAAACCCTAGGGCCTGCGTTGCCAAAGATATTGGTAAACCAGCTAAATGGTTGTTCAACACTGATGGTGAAATATTGAGATACAATATTACTTACCAAAGATAGCGGCTGTCATGCTATTGATTTGATGCTTCAAGCTGGACAACTCATCAGTCACTGGCTTAAGGGCAGCTTCAGCATCTTCCACTCTTTTCAGTAGAGTTGCCTTCTCGGTGTCCCAGCCGGTTCTCTTAGTGCTGAAGTCCCTTTTCAACCTTTCGATCTCTTCTAAGGTGGTGTTAAGCTCTGATTTGGCCTTTGAAGTTTCTGATTATTTTGGGACTGGATGTTTTGACGCAGATCCGCCACTTTAGATTCTTTCATGTTTAATTCATCCTACAAGATAAGGCGATTCAGTAGCAATATATGACTATGATGATCACCTTCTTTGAAGTCCCAAGCATAATACAAGTATTTTACTTGGCACTTGGGGGCTAATGTACATTGCTCTTTTCGAAGACAACTTTATGATGACCCGGCTAAATTCCTACGGCTATAGCCGGTTCATGGGGGCTACATATTTGGAGTTTATTCATAAATATGGTGATAAGTCCCGGCTTAGCCATGCTGATTAAGCTAGCCCTTGGGGGCTACATGTGTGAAATTAAGCACTACACTTTGAAGTCCCGACTTAATTTTCCAATTTAAGCCGGCCCTTGGGGACTACTCGTTCTGATTCATCAGTTACAAATTGTTATGACATGTCTACATGGTCAACCAGGATCTTTAAGTCTACATCATATTCAAGTTTTCCATATTCTGTAGACTTGGCGGCTGACTGATATATGCTTATATGAGAAGTTTTTTAGTGCTTACCTCAAAGTGCTCCTTCATGAGGTTAACCAAGTCGGCTTCAAAGTCACGGCTGGTGTGAAGGCGGCTCAGATAACCTACGTGAATCTCATGGGCATTGAATTGAGCATAGCTCTCCAGATCTAGTTTCGACTTGCCCTTGTCAACAGCTGAAATTTCTTTTTTGGCGCTGTGCTTGGATAAGACGGTGGGATTGCCTGGTGCTGTATAAGCCATCCCAGTGCCTATTATGTCTTCAGTCTCTTGAGCCGGCGGAGCGGGACTGGATGCTTAGCATGAGCTGGATTAACATCCATGGAATCCATGATGATGTGGTGTTCTTCTGGTGGCGGGTCATCAAGCGCTGCTTCAGAGGTTTGATGCAATGACTCATACATTGTCTGCATCTCCGAGTCAGCAACCTTGGTATCTTCACCCAATTTGTGCACTTTCGGCTTCTTGATGGGCTTGGCCATGGCACTGAAAATAAAACGCAAGATGAGTTTAGTATGTTAATGGAATAAATATTAAAGCAAACAAAGCTTAATGTTCTCACCCATGTACGGTCTTGAAAAGAGGGACCTGAGTCCCAGTGGAGTCACCAGATGAAGAGTGAGAGGTGCCCTGATAGTTTTAATCAGAAGGGTTAAGAGGTTGTCGAATAAGACCCGCCTCTGGAAAAGCTAAGTTGGAAATTTGGGAAACCTCAGCTCAGTGTGTGCGAGGAGCCGACGTGTTGGGTAAACCGGAAGATAAGTTCCCACCGCCACTGTTCTGGGTTGTGCGACGAACTTCATGCTACTGCTTCTTCAAAATAAAGTTGGGATCCAAGTAAGCTAAAGGGTGAGAAAACCTTACTTTCCGGCTCGCCTGACGAACGTTCTGTCTTGTCAGAGGTTCAAAATCGGAGGAAAGGATAGTTACCACTTCAACATCTGCTTGACTTCCTTCCGCGTCATCCC
This sequence comes from Aegilops bicornis, assembly GCA_021605145.1. Classification (NCBI taxonomy): domain Eukaryota; kingdom Viridiplantae; phylum Streptophyta; class Magnoliopsida; order Poales; family Poaceae; genus Aegilops; species Aegilops bicornis. Next base: position 348,896,783 of record CM038670.1, read on the forward strand.
GAGAGTTTTCAGCTTCAATAAAGTGTATAAAGAATGAGCCAAGGGAGTCAAGTTCTACCTCCGACTCATCGTCATTCAAAGCAAAAAAGCTTTGAAGTGTTTGTTTTCTTCTTGGAAGGCTTTTTGGGAGCCGTGTTCTTTGTCCAGGTCTTCTTGGCCGGCTTATCCTGAAGTTTTTTCTCCAGAAGGGGGAGTCAGCCTGCACAAATTCAAATGATAATGAGAAAACAGATTGATAAATACAGAGTTAGTAAAGGTTGCTTGAAAAATACTTACAGCTAGCGGCTTGTTGAGCGTGCATAAGGGGTTCAGCCCCACTTTGCTGCAAGTCGCTAGACTCTCGTTGAGCAGAGTCTATGTCATATCATTAATTGATTCATTATCGAGATGGATTGAAGAGTAATGCAGCGGATTTTTGACGTTGCCGGTATACTTGCACATTAAGCTGGACCGGCGGCTTAAGGGCAAGATCATACACGTGACCCAGCAACGGACCAGGTCAACTCTGGTTAAACCATTGGCCATCAAGGCCTTGATCTTTGAAAATACGTGCATATACTTGGCCCGTTCTTCTGTGCTGATCCGCTCTGGGAGAGGATGTCTGTTGCTAAGCCGATTTTCATGATAACCCGACAGTGGATTTTCACCTTCAGGAGAGGTGTCTTTGCAATAAAACCAAGTTTAGTTTCAATCTTTAGGATGGCTGGGTGGTGCAGCAGTAGGAATTGTGGCTTCTTTCCGTCTCTGAATGGAAATACCCCCTAGATCTAGGCCGGGCCCATTCGTAAACTTAGTCTGGCGGTTCAGGTAGTAGAATTCTCTGAACAGTTCGACAGTGGGCTCCTCTTGAAGATATACTTCACAGAATACTTGAAAGTTGTAGATGTTTGACATGGACTTAGGCCCAATGTCTTGAGGATGAAGTTTAAAAAAATGCAGCACGTCACGGAAAAACTTTGAGCCGGGTGGCGTCAACCCCTGGAGCATATGGTCAGTAAGGATGATGACTTCACCTTCTTTGGGGTCAGGGGTAGTTTCTGTGCCTAGGGCCCTCCAATGGATGACATCTTTTGTGGCCAAAATGCCCACCTCAACATGCTTGTTCAGGGTCTGCTCGGTAACCCGGGAGGTGACCCATTTGCATGAGGTGACAGTCTTGGTCATTTCTACGGATGAATGCCTAAAAAGAAAATATTGCCGGTTTAAGATTTCTCTGATAAGCCGGTCACTATTCAAAAAGTAAGTGGGATATACGAAGTCAATTTATAAGCAGAGGAATGGGCGCTATGAAGATCAGCATGTTAAACCGGAAGACAGTGCTGGGTTTCTATGGATGGTGAACATATACTGGCGGCTTAACAAGGGGACTAATGGTATGTGGCGGGTTAAGGTTATCATATAAACCGTCTATACGTTTTCAGTACAACAGTTCTTATAAGCCGCCCATAAGTATACAGATCTATAAGTGAATTTTTGCTAAGTGATGGACAAACAAGTTCAGTTCTATGGTTTTGAATCTGTAGCAGTTCAGAAAATAAAGTAAATTCTAAACCTAAGGTGGCGGCAGCAGAAGAACTCGTATGCTCAAATGAGATCTTATGTCTGTAAGGAGGATCTTCTGTGATTAAAAAGGGGTGCTAAACTACTGCCGCACAACTTCGGTACTATATTCAGATCAAATTACGCGACCAAGAAAGGAAAATGAGGAATGGTGAAGAACACCGACGAACAAGAAAACCCTAATGCAGATCTGCTACGGGAAAAGTGAATACTTACTGATGTTGAGGAACAACGGAGGTGTGCCACAGTATTCTGGTCCGATCATGTCGATGTAGCGGTCGGAGTTGAGGAAGCTGGATGGAGATGGCGGAGGCGGAGATCGGGTGGACTGAGGTGGCGCGAGGAAGAAGATGAAGACGAGGGGCAAGGTAAAAGTGAAAAGAAGGACCCCCATCCCTATTTATAAGGAAGGGGATGGATGGCATGCGCGGGAATCGAGGAGGCCGACAAATGATTATGTGCCTATGTGAACGTCTCGATTTTCGGGAGGTCAGTAAAGATAAAGATCTGTTGAGAGGTCATAGGGCTTAGTGCCAAGTTAATGCAAAATGATGTCATGGCAGGTTAACACAAGTCAGAGATGTGACGCCATGGCGGGTTACAATGAATTGGTAAAGAATCGACGATGGAGGATTCTGCTAAGTCAAATATTGAAGATGGATGTGAACAAGTTCAAATCAACCTGGGGCCTAATGCTGGGGATACAATTATTGGATATGACCCGCCCAGGAGGGGCCGGGTCATGCCACTGGTGGCTTAAGATGAAGAGGCCCAAGAAGATGTGAAGATGGCGGTTCATAGAGCAGGCTTATTGAAGGCCCAAGACCCGGGGATAACTTGAGGCCCACAGGTGTGAACTACCATATGTTTCACTTGTATTGTAAGGCAAGCTTAGCTAGATACCGAGCCGGACACATTTTGTATGAGCCGGACGGGACTCTGTAAGCCGCCGGGCATCAACCTATATACAAAGGGGTGACCCGGCGGCGGGTTAACTCAAGAAACAACTCATCGAGAACTAGGTCAAGCGTATTCGCTCCCTTGTCACTACTAGGGAAAAGCTTATAGGCAGACGCTTACTAGTAGTGTGGGTTTATACCCCTCACTACTGCTACTTACTAGTAGCTCTGGTTTACAACCCCCGCTACTACTAAGTTGATAGTTGTTGCGCGGGTTTATAACCCACGCTACTACTAAGTGAATATTACTGTGCCCCCTCGGGACCAGCTGTAGTAGTAGCGCGGGTTATAAACCCACGCTACTACTAAGTTGATAGTAGTAGCGCGGCTTATAAACCCCACGCTACTACTATGTAGTCTCTTTGCCGCAGCCACCTCTGCCTCTCACCCCTCCTCTGCCTTTGTCTCTCTGTTTCTCCTCCACGCCCCACAATTCCCCCAACCAAACACTTCCCTCCTCTCTCCTCAAGTCGTGCTGGCTGCCGACGGAGAAAGCAAGCGCCGCCCCGCCGCCTCCATTGCCGCCAGCCCCTGCCGTCGGTCGAGAGGCGACAAAATATCGGAGCATGTATCATGGGCGAGGCTGCTCTTGCTTCGGCAAAGACACTCAGCTCACCTGGTAGGTCATCCTCAAGACCGCCTTTCGAGGACCTTCAGCCTGCCTCAGACGGGCTGGCCATGGCCTCCTGCTCAGGCGAGCGCTTCCCCGTGCCTCCACCTCAGGTGAGCCCCTCCCTGTACCATGTTCAGTCCAATTTTCCCCCAGAAGTTTCTCGTAGTATAACTGCAATTGGTCAACGCAGTTAGTAGTCATTATGCCTCCAACTGCAATGCATGTGGTGTTCGTGAATCATGAAATGTTTGCTTTGCTTTCTTGCGATTATTCTAGTCTATGCAGCAGGTGCATGCTCTGAGCTTGCTAGCAAGGTTTTTGCGACAATGCCTCTAGGAAAGTTGAAATGTCAATTTGTTCAGCCAATGTAGAATTCTATGTTCCACAGGATACGAAGGAGCCTATGGACCTTAAACTTTGCTCATTAAATTGAAAAGAAAACATTGTACTATTCATACACAAACAAAATATCTATGGGTGGGGATGTTGTCATTGCGCGATTAAATTCAAAAGAAAATGCTCTGATCAGATTAGCATATACGGTGTGCCTCATGCATCCAAGAGACTAAGACTTCTTCTCTTATCTATGGAGAGAAGCTGATTTGCATTGACGGCTAATGATGATTCTTTGTGTTCCATAGTTTAAAAGGCAACCATTTTGCACTGGATAACCAAGTATTCTGCCAGGGTTAAATTTAATTAAGAATGATGTTCTGCACTTTTGGTTATTGTACGCTCCTCCTTTTGCCCATTTTATTTACTTAGGCAATGTACTCTGATTCAGCCAGGACATTATACGACCGTGCTCTGTTTCTTCTCAGGTCCAGCCTGATTCGAGCTTCCTGGACAACCACAAGGCATGCCTTGGCTGCCATTGAGCAGAATGCCGCGACATGACAGTCTTGTCTCAGTGGACAAGGGAGTATCAAGTGAGACATCATCATCAACCAGAGCAAAGCTCATAGGTGCCACGTGCTCCTGCACGGCAACCTGCTGGCGTGCTACACAATGCAAGCAGTGGGAGGGCCAAGGAGAACCACCCTCCTGCACGAGGATGCTCCAAGGAAATTCAACCAAGCCTTTGAGCTCTTTGATCCCAACGACTTCTTCTGAAGCTACTTGGTCTGCCGCGAGACCATCCGTCAGATGCTCGCGCAGACGCCGCTCCTCAGGTGAGCGCTTCCCCGTGCCTCCACTCTTGTCGGTGTTCTGGGAACGGGGGTCCCCAGACTTGCCTGCCTGCGGCCCACAGCATGGTTGTGCCGCAGGCCTGTACGACCCATCTTTGTCAACAAGGCATTCAAGACCCTCGCAAGGGGCCAAGCCTCGCGAGGCAGACGATGCAAGACCTTCTCAGGAGTGGCTTCACCAGGCTGCCTCGCGAGGAGCGGAGAAATCAAGGCAGGGCAAACCTCGCGAGGCTCTCGTGACGTGAGCCATGACGATCAAGATCAGGCGGGCGCCAGCGCGCGCAGCGTCCTTGTTTCCTCTTTGGCGCTAAGGAGGCAAGCGCATGCGTGGAGTACTGAGGCATCAAGCAAAGGTTTCCATATCGGTGCAACAAGACCAAGACCAGCAGGACGGCAGGACAGAGGTCACCGTGGAGCCCAAGACAGCGTCATCACCAGAGCCTTTCACATGCGAAGACCTCTTTTGTGAGGATAAGCTGTACTAGTTGTCCCCTTTCAAATTGGCCGTTGTTGGCTCCCTTCCCGCTCAATATTTGGGGAGAGGATCAGGGCCTATATAAGTAGAACTAGCCACCATTGGGAAAGGGGTCAATTCTGCCTCCCATCCTCACATCCACAAGCTAGCAGAGCACAAGAACACCTCAACCTCAGGAGGCTGTTCTTCCCCTTGTACTGTTAATCATCAACCCAAGAGGCAATCCACCACCACCACACTGGAGTAGGGTATTACACTACAACGGTGGCCCGAACCAGTATAAATCTTGTGTCTTTGTGTTGTGAGTTCGTCGAGTTCGTCCGCGAGATCTTAGCGAGCTAGGGCATGGATCCGTAGGGAGGAAATCTCTCTGCGCACCCCAGTGTTCGAACCTTTAGGGTTTTGCTGGAACCCGTGATCCGATAACTCTCCACCTCTCAGGGGATCCCCACGCCAGGTCTGTAGAGTTTGTTTTGGTGGTGGAATACCTGTAGCATGGTGGACCTGTTAGATCGTGTGATGCGCTCTGGGTAGCATTACTGAGTGGATGTATTGTGAGATTGCGATGATGCTGCCTTCAATTGTTTGTGCGGATGTACGGAGAGATTTGGCCATTTGAATTGAGTTCTGATTTTAAATCTGTCTTATGGGTATTTTTCCTATTGCAACTAAGGCTGTTACTACTCATGTTTGCTATCATGACCATTAACAAGATGAGCGAAATGAATGATTTTCTCTCATAGATTCTAGTGATGGTCACTTCAGTTTTAAGGGTTCAACAAGTGCCGCTATACTGATTGGGCAAGCAGGTCTGCTCTCTGCATATGCAGCCTCCTCCATTTGATTTAATGAAAAAATATCATATTTGGTACCATGGCAATCCTAATTCCAGTCTTGTTATAGCTGTTGTTCTTGGCCTGAGCAGCAACTCTGTATTGGCTCAGGATGATTTGGTTGCTCCGGCAGCTACAAGTGAGCAAGCTGATGTAAATGTTACTGGCCTATGTCGTATAGAAGATGATTTAGTGATCTCAAATGATCACACTATCAAATGGTGAATGTGCACCGATAAAGCATGGGAGTTTTTCCTGCAAGCAAGTATCTCATTATCCTTACCTTCATCTGAACCACACTTTGGCATTATCCTTTTGAGAAAAATACTTACTACATTATAGTTTACTCCTCTTTTCAAACATAATTCTCTTTTTTATATGTGTTGCCCGAAAATGACACAAAATTCAACCACAATCATGTTCATGCATCATAACCTAGAAAGAACAACTCTTCTCTTTAGTCCTCTGATGATGACCGATTTTCATATAACCTGTTTGGTCCACACTTTTGGTTACTTGCTGCAACTCTTGCTATGAGGGGTCAGCCCTTCAGTTTCCTCATTAAACCATGTGTATTTGGAAGTTTTAGCCGGTCATTAAACTATGTGTTGTTTCATGTTGATACATGGAAACTAGGTGGTAGTTTGCCATGATATTTTTGATTGCTGTTTCTGAAAGCTTGGGTTTATCAACTTCTCTTACGTAAGTACATATTCCAAGGCCTTGCTTCGGTTACGAAATCATGCAACTATTGAACCTTTCAATTAAGTATGACTGTTTGGACCATATACCCTGTGTGTTACAAGTTTTTAACCTCCTAATGTTGGTTGGAGTATCACTTTATGCAAGGAGGAAAGGAGGCATGTCTCTTTAGTTACTACTACTCGATTCGAACTTTAAATTACAGTTGCTGTCAGTCTGTTATATCCACTTATATCCATTTTCCAGGGAAAACTAGATGAGGCTGAGAAGTTATTCAAGGCAGGCCTACAGGAAGCTAAAGAAGTGTTTGGACTGAGAGATACACATGTTGCATCGGCTCTGAACAACTTGGTATGTGTTACTGTTGACTATGAACTAAAGATTGAAATAAATTTCTATTTTCCTTTCTAACTGTCGGATTTCGGGTTCCGGCAGACCCTTGAGGTTTGAACACTGGGGTGCGCATGGAGATCCAACCCTCCACCGTCTCGCACCTCGCCGAATCGCTGGGACCTAAACTACTAAACGGAACAACACAAGAGACACGGGATTTATACTGGTTCAGGCCACCATTGTGGTGTAATTCCCTACTCTAGTGTGTGGTGTGGTGGATTGCCTCTTGGGCTGATGAGGAACAAAACAAGGAAGAACAGCCTCATGAGGGTCTATTCTTGGCGGGTGCGATGAACTGCTAGGTGGTGTTCAGTCGCTCTAGCTACTGGTTTCTTGATGAGGATTCGGCTCTCCCCGCCCTGGGGGTGGCTACTCCTATTTATAGGCGAAGGCCCTGGGCCTCTTTCCAAATATTGAGCGGGAAGGGCGCCAACAATTGGCCATTTTGAAGGCGAACAGCGGGTACACATATCCTGACTAAAGTTGGTCCTCGCTCGCCAAAGGCTCGTGATGACGCTCGCTAGGGCTCCACGATGACTCCTTCGGCCGTTGGGCTGGTCTGGTTTCATTGCACCGAAGCGGATGCCTTTGCTTGATGCTCTCGCCGCGCTTGCTTCGCTTTGCACCAAAGAGGAAAGGAGGACATCAAGGGTCGGGCGCCTCGATCGGGCGCCCTTGGTCGCCATGGTTATGCGTCATGGGCACCTCGCGAGGTACCCTGCCTTGAACTCTCCGCCTCCTCATGAGCCAGCCACGACGAGGCCGTGCTCGAGGAAGCTCCTTGTCGTCCCGCCTCATGAGGCTTGGTCCCTCGCGAGGGTCTTGAGCTTGCGTTGATGAAGATGGGCCGGCCGGGCCTCCTTCGAGCCACGCCGCAGCCGCAGGAAGGCAAGTCTGGGACCCCTGTTCCCGAACGCCGACAAGAGCCCCCGGCCCACGGGCGCGCCGAACTTGGCCGAGTAGAGAGGCTAAAGGGCAAGTGCGAGCGTCATGGGCCCTAACGACTGCGGCCTTGGGCGCCAGCGTGGCGGTTGATTGACGCCTGCCTCAAGAATCTGCGTGAGTTGATAAAAGAGCGGCATCTTCCTTGCCTCCTTTACTTTCTCCAGTTGCTGTCCAGATCCCCTTTCTTGCACGTCTCCTCTCTGCTTCCAAGATCTTCAGATCCACTCCGCCTGCGTGCCCTAGCTAGTCATGGCGCCTCGCCAAGCCCCGGCCGGAGCTTGGTACTCTCCTGCCTTGGACCCGCCAAATGTGTCAGGGGCGAGCCTCGCCCTGGTGTGCCGGATGGCGGAGGCGCAGGGCGTCAACGGAACGGAGGCGTTCAAGGCCGGCTCTTCCGCCCTTGAGGGTCGGGGGAGTACCTTCTACCCGTTCTTCGTGAGCGCCATCATTGCTGGTCTGGTGCCTCCCTTTCGAAGTTCTTCTTCTCCGCCCTCCGTCACTACAACATTCAAGCTCTACACCTCCGTCCCAACTCCGCCCTTCTTTCCGCAATCTTCGCCTACTATTGTGAGGCCCATGTTGGGGTGAAGCCCTCGGTGGCCTTGCTGCGCCACTATTTCTCCCTCCGAACCTCCTGTGGTTCCGCCTCCGCGTGCGCGAGCTTCGTCGCATACGGCGGAGCCATCGCCATTTCAAACCCTGGGAAGCGGATTGAGGGCTTCAGGAGCAAGTGGGCCTTGGTGGATGCTGGCCGCATCCACTCGGGCCGATCCCTACCCACGGAGTGCCCCGCGAGCCCGACGACCGGGTCCCGAGTGGAGCTTCGGATCCCCGCCAAGCCGGTGTGGCCGAGAAGATGGACGCAGATCTGAAGCCGGCCAACAGAAGCGACGGCTGGCTGACCGTGCGCTGCCGAGGGAGTTCTGGAGCATCAACTCGCCTCCGCTTCACAATACTCGCCTGGCGTGGAGGCCTCAATCGAGCCCCGTGGTCCCGGCAGCGAGGATCTCGGGCGGCGGTCCTCCAGCCCTTGGTTGGGGGGCGATGGCGAGACTCGAGGGCACCCCCGCCGCCTTGTTCCTTCAGCGAGGATTGGGAGCAGGTAGTGGGGCCCATGCCTGTCTTCAATGGGGATGGGCCCGTGCCCGTGGAGGCTCCGGAGGACCTGGTGGACGTGTCCTCTGCCGATTCCAGCGAAGAGGTGGAGGAAAGAGAGCCAGGAGAGGGGGTTGATTCAGGGGCGGAGTCAAGGGCTCCTCCCCTTCGGCGCAGGTCCCACACTCTCCGCCTCCCCCAGAGTGACGACGACGAGGATGAGGATGAGTAGGGAGGCGGAAGCCTGCCCCCGATCCCGAAGAAGGACCAGACTAGGCTGGTCCCCCGCGGGTCCACCCCGGCCCCAGGACGATCCGCAGACGCGCCTCCTGCTCCCGGGCCCCTTGAAGCCGACCCTTGCAGCAGGCTTGCGGGCTTTAAATTCGGCCGGAGGCTGCTCGAGTCCACCAGCGACGACCTGTAAGTGCCTCGCTTCCTGCCTTGATTATTGCTCCGTCGATGAGATCTGATGTCCATGTCCTTCGGCCAGTGGCGCCCACGGGCGAAGAAGTGAAGGGGCCTCGAGGCCCCATCCGTGGCGGTGCCTCCGCCTCGAGAAAGAAGGTCATCGTGACGCATGTGCCTCTCCTGCCCGGGCACCCTCGCGAGGCCAGGCTGAGAGCCGGGCGAAGCTCAGCCCTTGACCCAAAGCGACTCCCGAGGTGCCCTTGCTTGGCGCTCCACTATCGCCGTGGCGCCGCTGGTTCCGCCTCGGTGCAAGTGGTCACACAGCCGCCTTCTCCTCCTACTCCACCGACCGCTGCTCCTTGAATACTGCTCGATCGCGCAGCTTGCGGATCGGACCGCCACGGCAGATCTTCTGGGCGCCGACTCCGCCCGATGGCCGGGCGCTTGAGCTGGCTTCTGGCTGGATTGGCTCCGATGCTTCGATTCGGGCGGCGCTGGTCCAGGCCTCGACGGTTTGCGACGAGGAGAAGAAGGTTGTCCGTGAGGCAAAGATTGCCCGCGATGCTGCCCTGGGGGAGGCAGCTAGCATCCAAGGTCGCTGTGAGACGCTGGAGAGCGAGCTGAAGGGCCTGCAGAACCAGCTTACCGAGGAGGCCCGCCTCCGCCAGAGCAAAGGAAAGCATGAAGGCTCGCGAGGCGGCCGCTGGCGACCGGGAGGCCAGGCTCAAGAAGCGCCGCGACCGCCTAGGCGCGCTGGAGCAGGAGCCGGAGGCGCAGGAAGGTCGAGCTGGACGACAAGGCGCTGGTTCTGCAGAAGATCGCGGGCCTTCACGGATATGGAGGTGAAGGCTCGCTTTGTCGAAGACGCGACGACAGCCGCCTCGAGAGTCCGGCTGGCCGGGCGCCGAGGATGGTCCCGCCAAGCTGCTTCCCTTCCTGGTTCGCGCTTGAAGATGTCGCCCTTGGTTTTGGCCCCACGGCCGAGGCCGAGGCGCTGCGGTCTTGTCTTCGCGGCATCGACGCTGGTCCTCACCCACATCTACCTTCAGAATCCCAACGCCGACCGCACAGACCGCCGGAGCCGCAAGAACGGCGAGCATGTAGCCGCCACGCCGAGGCTGTGAAGGGTCGCAACGGAGGCTCTGAGGGAAGTTCTGCCTTCAAAGACCAAGCCGGGCGGCGCTGCCGCCTGCCGCTCCACGAGGCGAATCCACTCCGCGCTGCTCCACCGCCGACAAGTGACTCTGCCAGGCTCTGGCCCCGCTTTTTAATCCCTGCACATGTATCATGCGCCGGGAGGCGTTTAAACTTGCATTTGGTATTGCGATAACAGTGTGGACTGTAATATTTGCTTTTGAATTCCTTGAAATTTGCGCTTCCTACTTGCTTATGTTCTACGCCGGCAGAGCCCGACCCACAAGATACTCGGGCATTTGTTAGCCCCGACCGGATACCAGGACGGGACCAAGGAGTGAAGGGCTACGTGACAAGTTAGGCTCCTGATTCACGATGCTCAGGAGTCCCCCTTGGCGCACGAACAACAAGTAGGGAGGTGATACGCGGGCGGATCTACCGTTCTACGTCTGCAGAGCCCGGCCGCGCGCATACCTCAATCGCCGTTAGCCTTTCGGAACTAAGGGGTGAGGGGCTACGTGACCAGTTAGGCTGCTGAGTCGCGATGCTCAGGAGTCCCCTCGACGCCAAACGGCCTTTTGTACCTTAGCTCACGCCGGGAGTGACGTGCGATGAACCAGGCCTGGGGGGCCTGGCTGGGTGGCGTGCGTATGGGCATGACCCAGGCGCAGCCCCCGTGCCCAGCCCCCTCGCGCGGCGCTCCCGAGGGGAGGCGTTGCGATGAGGCCGGACACTGAGCTCTGGGCTCCCTGAGGTTGATGCGACCCGGAGGCCACCCTCAGTTGTTTATCACCGGTAGCAGAGCATAGTGCTTCCAGATATGCAGACGGGCATAGCCGCCTCGGCAAGCAGTCGCTACCAACAAGGAGCATGGTGCTTCCATCGGTACATGGGAGGGGCTCCCCCGAGGAGCCTCTGGCGATATACAGCCCCACCCCGACACGTGGGCACGGTAGGGCTGGACGAGGTGTCTGGGCACCCGTGAGCGGCTGGGACTCACGGGCTCCTACCTCAAGGCAGGCTGCCCTTGGCTCTGGGCCTTATCTTCGAGTGTGTTCCCGCAAATTTGGCGGATGTCGGTGTTTCACGCCTTCCGGTCCCGGCTCTGGGCTGGTCTCGGCCGTCATTGGGAAGCCAGTCGCGATGCCATGGACAAGACCAGAGGGTGAGGGCCGGAGAGCCGGTAGGAGCCCTGGGTCGCGATGCTCGTGCACCCCTTTAACGCTGCAAGCTTGGTTAGATGATGAAACTCTACGCCCTCGGGTCCCGGCTCTCGGGCTGGTCTCACCGCCGGCAAGCTGTGTCGCGATTGCATGGACAATACCAGTGGGTGAGGGCCGGAGAGCCGGTAGGGGCCCTGAGTCGCGATGCTCGTGCACCCCCTTTAACGCAGTCAAGCTGGGTTAGATGACGAAACTCTACGCCCCTGTCCCGGTCTCGGCTGGTTTCAGCCGTCAGCCGGCAAGCCGTGTCGCGATGCCATGGACAAGACCAGAGGGTGAGGGCCGGAGAGCCGGTAGGAGCCTCGAGTCACGATGCTCGTGCACCCCCCTTTAACGCCAAGCAAGTCGGGTTAGATGATCTAAACTTCTACGCCCTCGGGTCCCGGCTCTCGGGCTGGTATCACCGTCAGCTGGCAAGCCAGGTCGCGATGCCATGGACAAGACCAGAGGGTGAGGGCCGGAGAGCCGGTAGGAGCCCTGAGTCGCGATGCTCAGGCACCCCCCCCCCTTGGTCGTGCACGAGTCCGTCACCCAGGACGAGGCACCAAATAACAAGCAGGGGGGAGCGAGAGCATAATCCTACGGAACACGTACAAAGGATACATGTCACCGACAGCCCGAGCGGCTTGGGGATGATGCAGCCCGAGGGGCGCCCCTAATAGGATAGGCTAATGACATGAAATAAAAGGGATACATGCCGCAGGATTTGACCCACGCTGCCCGGGAATAATGCGACCTCAAGGCGCCCCCACCGGGAACAAAACTTAAAGATGTCACCCGGTGATGTTGGGGACGAAGGGGTGTTGGTGTAGCAGACTCGGTGGGCTGCGGGAGCCGATCTCACGAGCCCCTGTGCCCGGGGCCTCGGAGGATCTGGAGGCGCTGGCGGCTCCTGGGGCCATCTCCATCTCCGCTTAGGGCTGTGGCGGTCGACCTCTAGAGCCTCCAGATGGCCCTCATGAGATGCCGGTGCGCAAAGAACTGCTTTAGCAGGTGCCGTGAGGCATGCGACGTAGTTGTGGGCGGCCTCGCAACGTCCCACTCGCGAGGGGCCAGAGGCGCTTGAGATGCGGCTCGGTTGAGCCCTGGTATGTCGATGCAGACGCTGCAGCCCCACCATCCTCGCTCGGATGGGGGCCACAATGGGTAGGCGGCGGCTGCCCTCATGACCCTTGACTCAGTAGCTCTGAATGGCCTTGCCGACGAACTCCTCGTGGTTCGCCCTCCTTGCCTTGCTCCCGCTATGGAAACGTGCTTCAAAGCATGCCTCCACGTGGTGTCCAAGCGCCTCCCTCGTGACCTTGGCGAGGTCGGCGGCCCTCCAGGGGAGAGCCCCCAAGCCCGGCCTGAGGAGGGCGTCGGGCGCGCTTTCCTATGCGATGGAAGGAGGCTCCCCCTGGCCGGGCGCGGGCCCCTGAGGCCTGCCTCTTCGAGGAGCCGGACCGGTCGATGTCTTCTTCTTCTTGGTGCGGCCTCGGGAGGCCTCCTCATTCTTGTGGTCCGGGTCATCTAGCGATGCGGCTCGAAAGGCTCGCCCAGGAGCACATCGCGTCTCTCTCTTCATTGTGGCACCGTGATGACCCCGCCGCTTCTCGGCATCTTGAGGATGTTGTAGCCGTGGTGGGTTACGGCCATGAATTTGGCCAGCGCCGGTACCCGAGGATGGCGTTGTACGGCAAAGCGAATGTGGGCGACGCCGAATTCGGCGAGCTCGGTGTGGTAGTTGTCGCGAGCCCCAAGGTGACAGAAGGCGGACTGCCGGATCGGGACTGTGGAGCCGTCGGTGACTCCGGAGAAAGGCTTGGTTGGCTAAAGCCGATCGTAAGGCACTTGAAGATTGTTGAATGTTTCCACGGACAGGATGTTGAGTCCTGCCCCGCCGATGAGGGTCTTGGTGACCAAAGCACATTGCCGATGATTGGGGAACAAAGCATCGGAGAACTCCTACCGTGGTCAGCCAAGACTTGAGCCGATCCGCCGAAATTTGAACGTGATGGCGCACGCCGACCACCGAGAGGGCGCGCAACCTCGAGCTTGGGGAGGACTGCATTCACTTCATGGGCGAACCGCTTGAAGATGCGCCGAGAGGTCGGGCTTGAGCTCCGCCAGATGCAAAGCGATCGCACGCGGCCTCGAAGCCCCACTTCGGCCCCGATGACGGCCCTCATTTCTCCTTGGCTGCGGCGGCAGCGGAGGGAGGCATGCATTCCCCTGCGGGTGATCCTCGCGAGGCTGATCACTCCAGCCTCCCTCGCGAGGCGGGTCTTGCCAATGGTCCTCGCGAGGTTGGTCGCGCCACCCTTGGCGCGGGCCGCGGTCTTCCCAGCGTCATGCATTCCTTCCTCCTCCTCGTCCGTAGCCCCGGTCGCTGCGCTCGGGGCGTCTGCCGACCCTTCCTTCGCGTACGGCCCGGAGCTCTTGGCATTCATTGGTGGTGTGGGTGTGGAGGTCGTGGTACACGCAGCATCGATCGCCCTTTGGAGGACTCGGGCTGATCTACGCCTTGCTTGGTGTCCGGTTCGCCATGAGTACGGCAGCCCCTTGCGCTTCACGCCCTTGGCCTTGGGCTTTTTTTCCTGATCCGCGGCAGCAGCTCGAGGAGGAGAGGCGCCTCCTCAGCCCCTAGCGCACTTGGTCGCCAAGTTGAACAGCTCCAAGGAGGTGCTCAGATCTTCATGCATCGCCAGCCTCCTCCTTCATCTTGACGCCGCACACGCCACGGAGAAAGCGCAGATGATGGCCTCCTCCGCTACCACAGGGATCTTGAGGCGGCGTTGTTGAAGGCCGGATGTACTTTTGCAGGTTTCCGCTGCCGCTTGATTCAGCGCATGTCGCCACGGCGGGTGGCCGATCGCGAGGACCCCGGAAGTTGGCGATGAAGCGGAAAGCATCTCGGCCCAGGAAGAGATCGTGCTCGGGGCCGATGAAGAGCCGATGCGGCTCCGGCCCTGAGCGCCATGGGAAACCAGTTCGCCATGACCTTTTCATCCCTGCTGGCAGCCTCGATGCTCAGCTCAGAGAGCTGGAGGAACTCCGTAGGGTCACTGCTGGCCAGAAGCGAGGAGGCGTGTCTAGCTTGAACTTGGCGGGCCACGCGACAACAAGGCCTTCCGGAGGTGAAGGCGCTGGCAGCCCGCCCGTGGCCTTGCTGGGGGCCTTTGGACGACAGGAGCCTGGTCTTGCGGGCCTCCTTGCGCCATTGGGGGCAGCGCAGGTCTCGACGCGGCTGGAGCGGGAGCGCCGGGCAGCTTCGTGGGCGAGGAACTTCGACAGCTTCTGCTTTGCTGCGCGGCGCTGGCGGAGCGGGTTCCGCCTCAGGGCCACGCGCTTTGGGGCTGTGGGCGCTTTCTTGAGGAGGAGGCGCTGAGGCGCCTGTGGAGCTTTCATCGCTGCAGGCGGGTGCGGTGCAGCGAGACGGACGGTGCGGGGGCCCTCTCAGAAGCGGACGAGCTTCGGCTTCGGTCGAGCCATTCTTCATAGACGCTGCCGACGGGCGGTAGCGCAGGAGCTCGTTTGCGCGATGAGTGCAGCTCGGTTTCGGGCGCGCATGGGCGCGGCGAAAGAACCGCAGGGTGAGCGGCGTGGCGGGCGGCCGTCCGCCATGGATGTGTGCCGACGATGCTTTGCCGCCGTTTCGCCGGGCCCGTGGCAGCGCTGACGGTAGGTGACGGGAACGACGAGGGCGCCACGACGGGAGCTTCTGGGCGACATGGGAGGCGTAGGGCGGCTCGGCGCGGTTCGACGGGCGCCGATATGGTTATGCGGTGGTCGGGGAAGAACGAGGCGATTTAAAGCAGATTCCGCGCACCTACCCGGGCGCGCCAAATGTCGGATTGGGTTCCGGCAGACCCTTGAGGTTCGAACACGTGGGTGCGCGCGGAGATCCAACCTCCACCGCCTCGCACCTCGGCCAATCGCTGACCTAAACTACTAAACTAACAAAGACAAGAGACACGGGATTTATATCGGTTCGTGCCACCATTGTGGTGTAATACCCTACCCAAAGGTGTGGTGTGGTGGATTGCCTCTGGGCTGATGAGGAACAATACAAGGAAGAACTGACCTCGTGAGGGTCTACATTCTTGGTGGGTGCGATGAACTGCTAGGTGGTGTTGATCGCTCTAGCTCGTTTCTTGATGAGGATTCGGCTCTCCCCGCCCTGGGGGTGGCTACTCCTATTTATAGGCGAAGTCCCGGGGCCTCTTCCCAAATATTGAGCGGGAAGGGCGCCAACAATTGGCCATTTTGAAGGGGAACAACAGGTACACTTATCCTGACTAAAGTTGTTCCTCGCCTGCCAAAGGCTCTGGTGATGACGCCTGCTTGGGCTCCACGATGACTCTTCCACCGTTGGGCTGGTCTTGGTCTTGTTGCAATCAAACGGATGCCTTTGCTTGATGCTCTCGCCGCGCTTGCTCCCTTTGCACCAAAGAGGAAAGGAGGACATCGCTGGTCGGCGCCTGACCGGGCGCCCTTGGTCGTCATGGTTATGCGCCATGGGCACCTCGCGAGGTACCGCTTGAACTCTCCGCCTCCTCATGAGCCACTGACGAGGCCGTGCTCGAGGAAGCTCCTTGTCGCCCACCTCGCGAGGCTTGGTCCTCGCGAGGGTCTTGAGCTTGTGTTGATGAAGATGGGACGTGGCTGGGCCTCCTTCGAGCCACGCCAGCCGCAGTGTGCAAGTCTGGGGACCCCTGCCCTGTAACGCCGACACTAACGTATGCAACTACAGTACCCATTTAAGTCCATAAGCTAGATTATATGAGGTTTAAGATCTGTTTGGGTTCATAGCCAAACATTACCAGACTTTGCAACACTCCAAGATAGGCAAGTTTAACCGAGTTAGGAATGGGTTTTGTTCATAGTTAGTAGCATACTCCCTCTGCTGCAGGATAATGAGATGTTCAAGCGGCGGACTGAATCCATGACACCGAAGTGCAATTGCGGCAGATTATCTCAAATTTTCCTTTTCATTTTTCTTATTATTGGAGTGAGAACAAGTAGAATGAGCAACTGTGTGATAGTAGATACAACAACTGTAGTAAAAAGAAATTTATGTTTGCAATTGTTAATGACATACATACTTGCATGTTCTTTGAAGTGGTCAATCGTGAGTACCAATGCAGAATGATGGGGTTTTGGCTCATTTATTGGCTTCGGTGTCCAGTTAACCATGAAATCGGAGCCCATGTCAATTATGTATGCTTTTAACGGATGTGTTCTAATGCTGGTTTATTATAAATCTTGTATTTGTAATGATGTGTACTGGTTTATTTTTTTAATTCCTAATACGTTAGTAGTAGCGTGGGGAGGAAACTGAGCGCTACTAGTGTATAGGATACTAGTAACGTTGGTTGTTTACCCACGCTACTACTATTTCATTAGTAGTAGCGCGTGTACGTAATAGTAGTAGGGTGGGTGGAACACGCTACTACTAACAAAGTTAGTAGTAGTGCGGGTTTAACCCACGTTACTACTAAATATTAGCTGTAGCGCGATACTAGTAGCGCGGGTACCCGCGCTACTAGTAGGAGTAGGCTTTACCTCGATGAGAGGGGCCGAACCCGGGTAAACCCTCTGTGTCCTTTTGTCACATTCAACCCCTCCAAGCTAACCTAGCTGCAATGTCTCCACACTGAAGTCCTTTCACTCGGGCATCTGCCGTGTTAAGTCCACAACAGAAGTGGACACTTCCGTGATGATAATTTTGATAATGTCATGGAACACTTCTATGACAGCACATGTATGACTATCTTGATTCTGCCATAAAATCGTCATGGATGTACATGCATGACTGAAAACGTGACCTACTGTGACGAACACGTATGATCACGGAAGTGTATTTTTTGTAGTTAGTATGACTATCACCTCCCACAAATCTTTCGGTTCTACTCGTACATTTCATCTACGCATAGAACAGCCTCGGATGCCACTGTTGGGGAACATTGCATGGAAAACAAAAAAAATTCTATGCACATTCAAGATCTATCACTACAGGAATTAGCTACTTTGCCATATTCGCCACCACAGCAAAAGCGCAGAACGGTGAATGGCAAAAGGTCTTTGCAAATGCCCGCCACGTGACGGCAAAAGGCTTCAAGAAAAATAAGGATTGGCAAAGAGCTACTTTGCCGTCTGCTTTCGGCGGCTAGCGGCAAAGGGGCCTTTGCCATCAGCAGCTGACGGCAAAGAAAGCAGACGACAATAATTACACTGTTAGTCCGTTAGGTGGCTAACGACAGCCTTTGCCGTCCGCTGCAGACGGCAAAATATATCCGGCCTTTGCCGTCTGCCGAATGATGTCAGCTGGACGTCACTACACGGCAGGCCTTTGCCGTCCGTGGCTGTAGGCAAAGTGTCCAGATGCACGGACGGCAAATCTCCTTCTTTGCCATCTCTGTCATTGATCTACAGTATGTTCAGCAATTCATATTCATATGTATAGCCCATGCATATATCACAAATATCTACACACAGACCACAAGAAAAAAAAGAACATCACAAGATCATCCATAAAAACATATATATCGTACAACTTGTATCACAAAGTAAGACGAGATCACACAAGTGTCAACAAATAAGATCACAAAGGTTGGCCTCCACATAACACAAAACTTAGGTGAGCATCATGGGATCTAGCAGCAACAACACCTAACCTACTGGATGGACACTGCAGTCCAGACCCAACTCCACAAGCACACTACATACTGATTTGCGACCGCGACGGTGATGCAACCACCACAACCAAAATTAAAAAGGCAAGGGAGGTGGGTGGTCCAGGTTGTTGTCTCCACGCCGCCTGTGTTTGCCATCTCTAAATACCAAAAGGTCCAGGTTGTGGTCATCAACCTTCTTCATGCCATCGGCATGATCACCATTGCCTTCCGCACCCCGTCATCATCAGGCTGATTTGCTGCTGCTGCTCGTCCTCCTACTCCATCTGCATGGACAAGAGCAAGTTAGTTGAATGGCATGCACGATAAAACTGCAAGGCATATATATTCATCTACATTAATTGTACTACAGTACAGATTTTGCATGGATGGGTTTGACTTCAGCAGAGACTGAAGGAAGAGCATTTTCCCCTCCCAATCCAAAACCTGTTGTACAAGTACAGCTCTAAGAGAAGGAACTGTGGTACAACAAGAGGCGCTCCAAATCAAACTAAATCTCAGTTTCTTTATTTACCTAAGAAACAGCACAACCATAACTTCTGCCAAGCAAGCAGTTATCATACTATCAGCTAAAAGAAAAACAAAGGAAGATCACGTGTCACTTTCATGGAAAACATCAGAAGTAGATGATAGGCAAAAGTAGATGATCATCAAATTCCTCACACTCAACAGTGAAAAATGCTACTACCATTGATAGCAAGGACTAACTATTCCCACTACCTGGATGCATCGTCCTTCATTTTGCAAACAAAAAAAGAGCACATTATCAAACTCCTTCACATACATAAATGAATAGCAGCAACCAAATTCAACGGTACTACCAAAATCAAATTACTAATATAATAGCTGGACGCCCATCATCAAAATTGGTAACATAATCCAAGAAGTTCAGTAGCTAGTATTAATTAATATAATCTAGTTGATTAAGAGGAGCAAGCACAGATTGGGTTTGAAGCAGTCAAGTTACATCTAGCGCTGCTTGAGGATGGTCTCCTACAAGGGTCCAGACCTCATCTTCTCGTCGATCTTGAGGATGGTCTCCTACAAGGGTCCTACGAGTAGCCTTTTTTTTCATGAAAGGAGTACAAGTAGCATTGCTTTGATTCTAATTGTAATTCCTAGTTGATTATCAAAATTCTGTATGAGCAAATATCCATTGCCAAATACTTCTACATGACAGATCTAGCACATGACCAAAATAAGTGCTCCATAGCCACAACCGGACTGACCAAAATGCAACTAAATATGACCAATAACTACCAATTCATGGATGATCTGAACCTGTACCCGCCGATGCTCGCTTTCGACTCTGCCATCAGCGCCGAGACGCCGCCGTTGAGAATCTTGAAGGGCTGCGACCATCCCGACCACGCCGACGTCGCTGCGCCCGCAGCAACAGCAACTCGACGCCGCCGGGGCCTCCTCTAAACAAGACTGAAATAAAAAGCATGTATCTGCATGTAGAGTCATTTGAAGTTCGTTTCATCAGTAGGAGGAGTGCAAGTGGCAGCCCGCTTTGTCCCACGAAACTCATCCATTAGTTCAAAATTTGCTCAACATTTGCCTAAAAGTAACACTACATTTGTACTACTATGTTACTGTCCACTAGCCCGCCACACTTGCATTGCATCCTTAATCCGAAGAAATTGATGAGCTAGCTAATGAATGTCATTTTGCTTGTACCACATAACTAGTCATTTTTGTGCTGCCTTTTGATCCCTAACCTGTGACGCGAAGGCTTCCTGGAGCTACTGCCGAAGCAGTGCTCTGAACTGGCGGGCTGCAGCCAGGGTCTCGTCCAGCTTGGCCTTCTTAGCCATGAGGTCGGCCTTCCTGGCTTCCGCAGCCCCGATCCTGACGTCGTTCGAGTGCAACCTGCTGCTCTGCAGCTCCTGCAGGGCTGCCTGCAGTTGAGACACAGAGGCCTTGAGCCTCTGCACTTCCTGACGAGCTCCCACTGCGACATCGCCCGGAACTCTGTATATGCAGTTCATGATTACTGAACGTGTAGTCGTTAAGCTTTGGCATAAGCCCACATTCCTGGCTGTGCTCTGTAACTCTTTGCATAATGTTTGTCCTCACGAATTCCAATGTTCTTCATTTGATACAGGTTTTAGCATAAAAATGGTACCTCGAAACGCTTTGAGTACTCGAGAAGAGTTGTTTGGTAGCACTCATGGCATATCAAGGGAGGCACCTCCACGCTGAACTTAACCTGCAAAGCAGCACACCATGACGATCAGAATCAAGCATCAATTCGTCAGTTTATCCCTTAATCTAGTCTACTGATCGCACAGAAACTGAGACAACATCCCACATTACAGAATTACGCGACTCTCCAACTCATATACAACCAGAGAGATAGTTAACTGAGCAAAGTTGGGGCTAACATTTGAGTTGGGCTGTGGTGTCTCGATGACGCGGATGGAGTCTCCACCACCCGCGGGGGCCTCGCAGAGCTCTAGGCAGCCGAGGAGATGGGGAATCATCGCCTCTGGGACCACCAGGTGGAGGCGGAGGTGGACAGGGACCGGGAGGAGGACGGTGACGAGGAACTAGGCCAGGAGGCTGCTCGTGGGGTTGAGAAGTGGCTGCGGCCGGGGTGGATGGAGGCTGTGGAGACGACGACCGGAACTCCTCCATCTCCTTCCTCTTGGACTCGTAGAAGCGGTCCCACTCCTCCGCCTTCTGCTGCGCGTCCTCGATCTCGCCGTTGGTCGAGCTGATGTTGCGGGCGATGGGGAGGCGGCGTGCGTCGGTGGCGTCGATGTCAGCGCGGGTGGCGAGGGCGTGGGAGGCGAGCTCTACGGCGCGGCACTCGAGGAGAAGGCGGCGCCGCTCGAGGCGGCGGGCGGCGGCGGCCTTGGCGGCGAGGAAGCGGGACTCTCCTGGGCGAGGAGAGAAACCGGTCGGTGGAGATGGTGAGCAGGGAGAGGTGACCTCGGGGAGGAGAGCTGGGCGGTGGGGAACGACGGGGATTGCCGAAATCTGGCGGCGGCGTGGGGTGAAGAAAGGGGATCGAGGAAGACGAGAGAGATGGGATCCAACGTGGGTGTGTGTGCGCGTGGGTTGGGCGTGTGTGCATCGTGGGTGGGGCCCGAGGCTGTGTGGGTCGTGGGTGGGTGTGTGCCGGGTGCGGCCGTTAGATACGTTAGGTTATTTTCTTTGCCGTCTGCTTTCTTTTTGTCCCGCTGTAAGACGGCAGAAAGAAGCCTTATTACTTTTTTCGTTAATGCGGGCATTTCTCTTCGCCGTACCACGGACGCAAGAAAGAAATGGAAGATGGCAAAGACCTTCTTTGTTGTCTGCCATTTGTTTGCCGTCAGGTTCTTGGTAGCTGATGGCAAAGACCTTCTTTGTCGTCCGTTAGCTGACGCAAAGAATTGGCAGACGGCAAATTCCCTGATTTCAGTAGTGTATCCATGGAGATGCATAGCAATGAGAGGGGATAGTGTGTCGACGTACCCTTGTAGACCATAAGCGGAAGCGTTTGTAACGCGGTTGATGTAGTCGAACTTCTTCGCGCTCCACCGATCGAGTACCAAACGTACGATACCTCCGTGTTCAAAGACATCGCTCAAATTTCGATGATGTCCTCGCCTTCTTGATCCAAAGAAGAAGGTGAAGTAGTGGATGTGTTCCGGCAAAGACGACGACATGGTGGCATTGGTGGTGATGGTATCTTCGCAGGCTTCGCGCCCGCCTCCAACAAGGGGAGACGCTACCGGGGCCATCGGTAGAGGAGCCGTGAGCGAGGCCCCTTCGCGGGCGCGACACCGATTTATTACCCGGAGGTAGGCCCTTCTGCCGGGGAGGCCTCGCCAACCATTCCCCGGCAGAGGACACAGGTCGCCGAGGAATCACTGGCGTCCTCTTTCCCTCCTCTGCTTGCCCTCGTGACCGGCCGACCAGAGGAGGTCGAGAGTGGCGCAAGGCGGGGCCCTCGTCTGCAGCTATATGAAGCAAGGCCGGCACTGTGAAGAAGGCCCGGTGCTCGTGAAGCTCGCCGCCTCGACACTCTCACGTAATAACGAAGTTGGGGCCACGCCCGGAGTCTCAGTGTGCCTACCTCAGCCCTGGGCTCCCTCCCACGCCTAGTGGCGTGATTTTAGCTCCAATAATTGGTGAGAAGACTTGAAGACCAGAAGACTAGACTAGGTGCCGGACGCGGCCTTTTACTTTGGATCTCTCTCTTTCTGTAGCCTTGCCTTCCGGATTTGGATTTGAGTTCAAGCTGAGTTTTATTGACGCGTGCGGGGGAGCCTTTTCTCGTTTGAGCAATTTCTTGCCTTCTGGATATCGTTTTGTTTGGGACTCATGTCCATCGTCTTTCCCTCACGAGCTCCTCGCGAGCGGGATTGCGCGAAGCACGCACGCCCCGAGCGCGCGCTGCAACTGGTGATCACCTCTCGTAGGGCCCCTTCCGACGGGGCGACGAGCTCCATAAGATTCTCAGGAACTCGGCCCATCGCAACCCAAAGCTGGCGCTGACTAAGGTAAACCAAGAAAGAAAACTCACATCAGGATTCACAAGTTCACGAGGACATGAACTCCCATCACATGAAAAAGTAAAAACTGCAATTTGCTTACACGAGGGGCTCCCCCTCTCAAAATGCTCTCACAAGTTTCCAAGGGCCACGCCCGAGTTTGTGTGCTGGAAGAAACGGGAGGGGAACAAGGGATCAGCCAGAAATGTCGCTCGCTGCGTCACTCGCAGACGCGTCACTCGCGTCGTCATCATCTTCGTCGGCCTCATCGCCGTCGTAGGCGACGCCCCCGTCGCCATCATCGACCACGTCGCCTTCATCTGCTACGACCACCACCGCATCATCCTCCGAAGCGAAGGCCCTGACCAACGTGTCCGCATGGTCCTCAACCCAGCGCGCTAGGTCGCCCCGGACAGCCGTGGGTACGGGGGCGATGGCGGCATCAAAGTCAAAGTTGGGGTCGGCGTTCGGGAGGTGGCTGAAGACACGCGAGAAAGCGTGCTCAAGCAAGCCACGCCCTCTTTCCTCCACAAGCTGGCGAGCTCTGGCAGATCGAGCCTCCATGCGCGTCACCACCTCGGTGAAGAAGGTCAGGTGGCTGGCGTAATCATTTGAGTGAGGAGTCGGCGCCTCCACATCGCAAATATGGCCCAGGGCGATATTGACCCTGTTCCGGAGATCCAGAAGAATGGGGGCATGCTCGCGCTCCAGCGTTCGGCGTTGGAGCACCTCCTCCGTGTTCTACCTCGCGACGACCTCTGCGTCATCAACCCGCCTCCGGAGGGAACGTAGCTCGGCGCGGGCGGAGGCCAAGTCCGCCTGCGCCGTGACCACGGTAGCGGCCGTGGCTTCCGCGCGCCTCTCAGCCTCGTCCAGTTTGGGCCTAAGGGCAGCGGCCCCTGCCCTCATCCTCCACGCCATGAAGCCAGCCAGTGTCAGACTCGCCTCCAGTCCGTGACGAACCTCGGCCACCCGGCGGATCACCTCCTCTTCAACTCTAGCCTCGCGAGCCCCTACGGCGTCTCCTGCTTGGGCAACTTGATGCTCCCTCGTCTCCAGTTGCTCGAGCTCATGACACGCCCATGGCCTCTGTGGCCAGCGCCTCCTCACGCTCGGGACCTCCTCTTCCTCCATGGCATTCCCCTTAGCGACGCAAGAGCGGCCCTGCAGCGCCTCCACTGCTTTTTCAAGAGACGCGCCTGTGCCCGAGCTCCTGCCGCTTCTCCACAGCCTCATGGGCGGCGACAGCCTCGCGAGCCTCTTCCAAGGCTTCGTGAGCGGGCTTCCTAGGAAGCCTTGAGAGACGCCACCTTCGTGGTTCTCAAGGTCACACCGATAGCGTGCCAAGGTTGATAGCCACCTTCGCCTTGGCGCCGCTTTTTCCGCCACCGAGACCTTTCACCTCAAGACGCGAATCGACACTCGCGAGCTCTCCACCGAGCCGGCTCATTGCGTTCATCGCCTCCTGGAAGAGCTCACGGTGAACCACGCTCCGCCCGCGCTTGAACGCCCGGCCTTCTGTGTCCTCCACCTCTGGGGCTGCGGGCGAGGCGCCACGCGGCACGCCACCCCTCGGCAGGTGGCTGGGGGCTGACGCCGCACCCAACACCAGCCCGTCTTTGCGAGAAGCCCAAGCCTGCGGGGGCTTGCTGCTCAAGGAGGAGCCGAGGATCAAAGCCAACAAGTCGCCGTCAAAGATCAGCGGAGGAGCCTTGGGCACGCCTGCCAAGCTCCACGCCAGGCCAAGGGAGAGGGGTGATGAGGCCGCAGGATTAGCGTGCCAGGAAGGCAAGAGTGCCCCTTCAACCAACCCTGCTCCAGGGGCAACTAGCAAACTCGGAGCGCTCGAAGCTGGCGGAATAATTAAGGAAGAAGGAGGCCGTTTCTCGAGAGATTTAGCAGCCTCAGTGGAAGGAGCCCTGAAAGACTAGCGTCATAAGAAGAAAGCAACGCACAGGAAGCCACAGCGGTACGATACTCACACGTCAATAGCGATGTACTTCCTCCGCTTCAGTGGTCCGAAGATGTTGCTGCCGCTGGGAGATCCTTTCCTCTTGCGGAGCTCCTCGAAGTCCACACAAAGACGGCCGAAACGCTGGACGTGACGGCCGGTGCGCAACGGGGCCGTAGGAGAGCTCGGAAGAACATCTTCAGGGGCGCCCGATTGTGGCGAACAGCCGGGCATCATTTCACCACGACCTCCCGAGGCTCCTGGAGCCTTGGCCACGGGAGCCACATGAAGTGTCTCCTCAGCAACCGACCCCCCAAGAGGGGAGTGGCAAGCTCCTGAAGACGATGCCCCAGGGTCACCACTCGGCGCGTGCTCCTCAGCACTCGGGCTGCCGGTCTCCGCTTGAGCTCGCCCACCGGCACCGTTACTTGGGGCGAGCTCAGCGTCAGGAGGAAGGAAGGGAACCACGACGACGGGGTTCTCGCGAGGCCCCTCCAGGCCGATCGGCCGCGACCCCCATTAATCAAAGAGAGGCATGTCCTTTGCAAATTCATCCTTATTCTTGCGCAGACAAAGAAAGTAACTATTCCCTGCAGCTCGGGCCGGGCAGAGAGACACCCATCAGGACCTTGAGCACTGTCCCCCGCGTGCCAAGGAGGAGCCCGGACTCCTGGAACCTCATGTGGTCCTGGCTGCTGAGTAAGGTCCACAATGGGCGAGAATGGCGCTGAAGCGGAGCGACTCGGCGTCGGACGAATTCCTTCACCACCATCGACGCAGTTACGCTGTGATCCTTCAGCAACTTCAACCTGAGCCAGACGCGAGCAAGGCCGGGGCTCGCGAGCCGCTGATGGCCGCAGCTGAAGAAAGAATGGCCCCGACGGAGCCCGAAGCAGAGGACTGAGCACACCGGCATCTACGAACACCCATCATATCCGGAAGTCGCTCGTGGATGGAGGAAGCTCGAAATCGATCCCCTCGCCTGCCGTCGCAGCCACATCCTAGAAGCTCAAACACCCGAGCACTGCTGAGGGTCGGCTAGATGCAATGAAAAGAAGTGGCGGAGGAGAGCCACCGAAGGAGCGATGCGCACCATGGCTTCCCACACGAAGGCGAAGACAGCAAGAAGAGTCACAGACTGAGGGTCGAGATGCAGCATGTGGATCTGATAATGCTCAAGCACAACATTGAAGAAAAGCGGAGAAGGGAGGAATCAGGCCGACCCAGAGGGCATCTATGAAGATTGGGATCCCGGTGGCCGTTTGGGGCGTGCGAGTGCGAGACGCGGGCCAAGCCACCGTCTCCCCCCACTCATTGAAGTTGGAGGCAAGCTTTGGGAACACATTGTCCATGGCTTCGTCGTTAAGCACCCGAGACCGGCCAAGTGCCGGCGCGAAGGATGGAGGCGCAGCCAAAAGAGGCAAAGGACTCTTCCCGTTCTCAGCTTGCTTAGGTGCCATGGCTATGGAGCAGGCGGGGCGCGAGTCAGATTGGAGAAGAGAAGCAGAGCCGCAAGGAAGCAGAGGAATTTGGGAAGCAGGGCGCAGGAGGTGGAGGAATAATCGTAGGTCATGGGGCAATGAGCAGCCGGGCGGATTCATGGGCAGCGGGGAAGCGAGACGCCCACGCCCAATCAACCGCCACGCTGTCGACCAAGACCGCAGAGCTTTTTGGGGCCCGCGATGTTCGAATTGACCCTTGGCTTCGGCCGTGAAGCCAAGCTCGAGCGCCGCTTTGGGCCCGGGCTACTGCCGGGCGTTTCTCGGGAACGGGTCCACAGACTTGCTCGCTCAAGGCCCACAACAGGTGTCAAGCAAAGCAGTCAGACGTCCCATCTTCGTCAACAAGGCACCCAAGACCCTCGCGAGCGTCCAAGTCTCGCGAGGCGGATGACGCAAGACCTCCTCTGGAGTGGCCTGGCTAGGCAGGAGCACGAGGAGCGGAGATATCATGTCACGCCCAAGATGCGACCCTATCCTAAAGGAACTCGATTGTCCCACCAAGGATAGAAGCGCATCTTGAAGACGCTTTTGCAAGGTGGACATCATTACATCAACATTACATAATACATAGGGATACATACATAAGGCACGAATGTGTAACGCCCTCGATGCGGCTATATCTCCCACGTGTCGAAGCACGACTTAGAGGCATAACCGCATTGAAAACAATGTCGCAAGTGAGGTAATCTTCACACAACCCATGTAATACATAAGGGAAAGAGATACATAGTTGGCTTACAACCGCCACTTCACACAAAGACATAAATAAACATCCATCATTCAGATTACACTCAAGGTCCGACTACGGAACCAAAATAAAAGAAGATACCCCAAATGCTACACGTATCCCCAATCGTCCCAACTGGGCTCCACCATCGATCATCGTGAAAAGACATAGTAACGACCACGCCTCGTCGAACTCCCATTTGAGCTTTGCCAAGCGCCACACCGTGACCGCATCGCCGGCACTGCAACTGTTTTGGTAGAATCTGTGAGTCACAGGGGACTCAGCAATCTCACACCATGAGATCAAGACTATTTAAGCTTATAGGAAGGACAGAGTTGTAAGGTGGAGCTGCAAAGAAGCGACTCAGCATATATGGTGGCTACATTCGCAAAAGAGAGCGAGAAGAGGAGCAAAGCACGGTCGTGAAGCTAGTAGCGATCAAGAAGTGATCTGAACTACTTACGCCAAACATAACTCCAACATCAGTTCACTTCCCTGACCACCGAGAAGAGACCATCACGGTTACACACGCCGTTGATGTGTATTAATTAAGGTCAACTTCGGGTTTTCTACAACCTGACATTAACAAATTCCCATCTCGCCTCATAACCGCAAGGCACGACTTTCGAAAGATAATACCCTGCAGGGTGTCCCAACTTAGCCCATTATAAGCTCTCACAAATAATGAAGGATATTCCTTCTACCGGAAGACCCGATCAATCTCGAATCCCGGACTACAAGACATTTCGACAAAGAATAAAACAAGACCAGCAAAGCCGCCCGAATGTGCCGACAAATCCCGATAGGAGCTGCACATATCTTGTTCTCGTGGCACACCGGATTGTCCAAGCTCCGATAGGCCATCTCAGAGTTGCCCTCGATGGCCACCGGGCGGCTAACAGGTTGGACCAAAGACTCGAGAGGAGAACTGGCCCGGGGTTAAAATAAAGATGACCCTCGGGCTCGCGAAACCCGGGGAAAAAGGCTTAGGTGGCAAATGGTAAAACCAAAGTTGGGCCTTGGCTGGAGGAGTCTTATTCAAAGCTTAATCGTCAAGGGGGTCCCATAAATCACCCAACCGTGTAAGGAACGCGAAATCAAGGAACATAACACCGATATGACGGAAACTAGGGCGGCAAGAGTGGAACAAAACACCAGGCATAAGGCCGAGTCTTCCACCCTTTACCAAGTATATATAGATGCATTAATTATAGCAGATATATTGTGATATCCCCAACAAGTAAACATGTTCCAATAAGGAACAACATCTCCATGTTCCAACAAGGAACAAACTTCATCTTCACCTGCAACTAGCAACGCTATAAGAAGGGTTGAGCAAAGCGGTAACATAGCCAATCAACGGTTTGCTAGGAAAGGATGGTTAGAGGTCTGACATGGCAATATGGGTGGCATGATATAGCAAGTGATAGGCATCGTAGCATAGGCATAGCAAAAGAGCGAGCAACTAGCATAGCAAAGATAGAAGTGATTTCGAGGGTACGGTCATCTTGCTCGCAAGAAGTTCTCAGAGTTGTCGAAAGCTTGATCCTCGTAAAGTTTCTCAACAGGTTCCTCATTCATGTACTCGCCTCCGGCTCTACCCAAAGCAAGAACACAAGCAAAGGAACCACAATAAATCACGGTGCAATGCACAAGCAACATGATGCAAAACATGACATGATATGCGAGATGTGATATGCAATGCGTATGCGCGCTCTGGAAGGAAAAAGATGAACCAGGCATCAACTTGGAAAACCAAGTATGCCGCTGGAAAGATGAGATGATTTCGGTTGAAATCGATATAAAGATCATCGGAATCGGATGCACGGTTTGCAAAAGACAAGCAAAACAAGATTGGCACAAATCTGCCATTAACAGCATGAAACCACTTAGCAAGCAACAAGAAATTAAGCTACTGCACCCAAACGTACCAACAAAGTATATGGAAGTGATCTACTCAAGATGCTTGACAAAAGATGAACACTGAGCTACGGCTAAATCACACCATAACAGGTTCAAACAAGCATGGCAAACGTGCAAAACATATCAGCTTCACAGACTTAGTGAAATTACTGAACATGGCAAAAACAGCATCAGGTAGCAATGTTCAGAGCAAGAAAACTACATGCTACAGGAACTTATAGTAGCAAAACAAGGCACCGAATGAATCTACTCAAAGCATAGAACAAAAGTTCCTTATTGACCATAATCCAAAAAGGATCAGAAAATATAGTAACATCCATGTCAATATCGCAAGTTTCGTTAACAGATTCAGCAACATGGCATGTCAAAAACAGATAACAAGTAGGCATGTTTAAGAGCTCAAAGCACTCACTACAGAGCCTTTCATGATAAACTAAGCATCCATACATAAAGAAGACATGGCATAGAAGACATACATGGCAAGAACAATATCATAGCATACACGGATCAACCACAACAACCTTGGCAAAATTGAATAACATGTAAACAATCTGCCAGGAAACATTTTATAGTAAAAGTAGAGCTCGATTGACTCAAGCTATGGCACTCCATAATTGCAAACAAAGGCATGGTTGGATAGAGCATAACCATATGTTCAAAACATCCTTACTGAAGTATCTCAAAATATGCATGGATCTCTCGGTAGCATCAAGTTAACATGGCATCAAAATATCAGCTAAACAAGGCTGAAATCAGCAACATCAGGAATCCTACTTTGCATGCTTGTGCTAGTCACCACATAGATCACAAAAATACATAGAATACACCCCTGGAAATATGGCATGGAATATTACAAAACACATGTAGGACTCAAATTCATAGGGTGCACCCATCAATCATAGCAAAAATAACAAAAGTGCAAGTTCTGTTAAGAAACAGGAACTAACATCACATAGCCCTCTTCTAACAGCATTTCGGGCATCAAGATGAGCTCAAATGAAAATGATGCAATGAGTTGAAATGTTCTACTCTTCGAGGCAAACATTTTGACATATTACACACACGAAACGGAGCTACAGATGCGAAGTTATGATGCGTTGAAAATACCACAAAATAATCAATGAGAAAAACTTAGATGAATTTTTAGGGGGGGAAGAGGTCAACCCTCGAGATCCGGATCGGGATCCGATCGGGCGACGGCGGATCTCGCCGGATCCGCGGCGGGGACGACGGCCGGAAGAGGGGGCCGGCCGGATCCGGGCCGGGTAGGCCGGGCGGCTGGAGGTGGTGGCGACGGGTCAGCATGGCGAGGCCGGGCGTGGGGCGCCGGCGCCGAGACGGGCGGCGGCGGCGGAGGCGCCGCCGGGAGCGTGGCGGGAGGCTCCTGGGTGCCCGCTGGAGGCGGCGGCGGGCCAAAGTTGGGCGGGCGGCCTGGCCCGCAGGGCCGCGCGGCGAGTGAGGCGGCAGTTACGTGGCGCGCCGATAGGGGCGCGGGCGGCGGCTGACGCAAGGACGTGTCCGTATCGTCGGAAAATTGTCCGGCAGCGGGATGAGGATGTCTAGGGTTTGGACCCGGATTTGGACGTGTGAGGTGTTTAAATAGGCATAGAGGAGCTAGGTGAGTCCAAATGAGGTGTAGTTTTCTACCACACGATCGTGATCGAACGACGGAGAGCATGGAAGTGACTTAGATGGGTTATTGGGCTGTTTTGAAAGGGTGTTGGGCTGCAACTTACAAGAGGCCTTTGCGAGAGTGCGGTTAACCGTTGGAGTACCAAACGAGCTCCAAATGACCCGAAACTTGACCGGTGGTCTACCGGTGGTATACCAAGGCCACTTGACAAACCTCGGTCCATTCCGAGAACGTTTAATACCAGCTCACGGAAGAACGTAAAAGGGGACGCCGGGGAACATAGGAGTGCCGGATTGCAAAACGGACAACGGGAAAAATGCTCGGAATCATGAGACGAACACGTATGCAAAATGAAATGCACATGATGACATGATATGAAATGTAGATGATGACATGGCAAAGTGCAACACGCAAGCACATGACATGGCAACGACGGCGAATAACTGGCGGACACCGGCGATCGAAACCGGGCGCTATGTAATGCCACAAGAATACATCATCATCATATAAGAACAACATCCGACTACGGATGAAACATAAACAGAAACTCAAACAATATCCACTCGCTAGCCCAGTCTGCCGACCGGAACCTATCCTCGATCAAGAAGAAGCGTAAGAAGAACTCCAAAGTAAGCAAACATCGCCTCAAGGCCATGATCATCGCAAAACCTCGCATCGCAAATCGTTGTTGTAGTAATCAGGAGCCACGAGGACTCAGCAATCCCATTACCATGGGTATCAAGACTAGCAAAGCTTAATGGGTAAGGAAGGGGTAAAGTGGTGGGGTTGCAGCAGCGACTAAGCATGTATGGGGACTAACTTACGCAAATGAGAGCGGGAAGAGAAACAACGGAACGGTCGTGAAGCTAGTAATGATCAAGAGGTGATCCTGAACTCCTACTTACATCAGACATAACCCAGAAACCGTGTTCTCCTCTCGATCAACCCCGAAAAGAGACACTCACGGTTACGCACACGGTTGGTGTATTTTAGAAGAGTTTACTTCAAGTTTACTACAACCGGATATTAACAAATTCCCATCTCGCCACATAACCGCTGCACGGCTCTCGAAAGTTTATACCCTGCAGGGTGTCCCAACTTAGCCCATTATAAGCTCTCGCGATCAATCTAAGGATATTCCTTCTCCCGGAAGACCCGATCAGCCTCGTAATCCGGCTACAAGACATTTCGACAATAATAAAACAAGACCAGCAAGACCGCCCGATGCGCCCGACAATCCCGATAGGAGCTGCACATATCTCGCTTCTCGTGGCAACACCGGATGAGACATGCTACGAGTAAAACCAAACCTCGAAGTTTCCCTTGCAGTGGTTTCCCAAGAAGCGGCTGGTTCAAAGCCAAGACTTAGAGAAGCACGGCCCGGGGGCTAAAATAAAGATGACCTCGGGTTGGCCGACACAAGGGAAGGGTATAGGTGGTGGTGAGGCAAATGGTAAAACCAAGGTTGGGCCTTGGCCGGAGGAGTCTTATTCAAAGTTTAACTGTCAAGGGGGTCCCATAAATCACCCAACCGCGTTAGGGACGCAAAATCCGGGAACATAATACCGATATGACGGAAACTAGGGCGACAAGAGTGGAACAAAACACTGTGCATAAGGCCGAGCCTTCCACCCTTTACCAAGTATATAGATGCATTAATAATATAAGAGATATTGTGATATCCCAACATAAACATAATCCAACATGGAGCAATCTTCATCTTCACCGCAACTAGCAACACTATAAGAGGGCCGAGCAAAAGCGGTAACATAGCCAAACAACGGTTTGCTAGGAAGGGTCACAAAGGTTAGAGGTTCATGCAATTTGGGAGGCTTGAGCAGCAAGTGGTAGGTAACGCAGCATAGCGATAGAACGAAGCAACTAGCATAGCAATGATAGTAATGAGATCCAAGGTGACGGTCATCTTGCATGAAATTCCGCTAGGAAGAAGAACGAGTCCATGAAGAAGATGAACGGGAGTAGTCGAACGAATCCTCACAATCGCAACATTACCGGAACCGAGAAGCAACACCGGAAAGAAACAAACAACATGATAAATGCACAAGCATAAACATGGCATGATACAAAATCAAGTATGATGCATGTCCGGTTTAATGAGGCATGGCATGGCAAAGTGCAACAAACAATACTACAAATTAAGTGGAGCTCAATATGCAACGAGTTGCATATTGACGAAACACCACATCCAATTATTTAGTTCTCTCGCTATGTACCCAACAATATTAAATGTTATTAAACATGGCAAGAGGTGAGACATAATTAAACTACCTATCTAGGCAAGTTTAAATGAGGCCGAACAACAAACAACTATTCCGGAAAATCCTCATATGCATATTTCAAATTTGGTACTGTTCTGCCCTAAAACATATTTTTAATGTTGTTAAACAATAAAACAAAGTGCACCATGTTAATCTAGGCATTTTCCACCCCATTTACATATAAAGTTTATTTAAAACCGAGCTACGGTTAATTAGTTATGAACTAAAACATTTTAGCATGGCATTTGAGCAAATTTAATCAAACATCAGTTTTAACATTTCAAACATGGATGAAAGTGGCATATTGTGAAACTAGACAGAAATCTAAGCATTTAACATGTTTAAATCATTTTAATCCGATGCACTGTTCAAGAGTTATTATATGCATGATGCTTAGGGGTTTTCTGCAATTCTGGTAAAACCTGGGATAAATGCTAAAATCGCAGATCTGAAAAAAAATACTACACTGGGCCGAATCTGGCTGCACTGCTGGGCTAACAGAGAGGAGGGCTCAAGGCCACCCATGGGCTTCAGCCCGTTAGTGGAGGAGGAGGCCATTGGGGGGGTTGAGGAGGCGCGCTGGGCCTCGCGATCTGGCCCGGGAGGCCTAGTTGACGAAGCGGTCAACTGATGCGTTGTGTCGATGTGGCCGCTTGCGTCTGTGGATGAAGAAGACAGCATTGGGTGAAGCAGGGGACTTGGCGGGCGGCACAGGGGCAACGGCGGCGGACCAAGGCGAAGCAGGGGAGGTCCGGCAGGGGCGCGGGAACTCGATTTCGTCCGGATCCGGCCGGACTTGGTCGCGGACGGCGCTAGGATGAGGAGGACGCCGCCTTGGCGCGATGACGACGAGGCGGGCGACGGCTGGGAAACCGGCGTGGACGAGCCAACCAAGGCCGACGAGGACGCCTGGGAACGAGGCAAGCTCAAAGCAGCCATGGCGTGGAGGAGGAGTTCCCGAGAGGGAGAGAGAGGTTACGGGGAGGAGAGAACAGAGCAGAAGAGAAGATGAAGGGCAGGGCGTCGTGACCTGGTTCTGCTGCGGGGTCAACGGGGCACGGTCTAGGTGGCTGGGACGCTGGCGCGAGGAGGCTCGGGGTGGCACGAGGCCGAGGGATGGAGGCATTCGTCTTGGACAGCGAGAGGAAGCACAAGGAGGCGCCATGGACGAGCTCCTGCCGCTTTCGACGGACAAAGCGAGGAATTCGGGCGCCTCGAGCACAAGATCGAGCAGGAGGTGCCGCGGCCGGGCTGATGCGGTTTGGACTGCTTTCGAGGATGGGCGCGCACGACGAGGGAGGTGGTCGGTGCGACCGGTTGGGTGGATTGGATCTGGAGGGATCCCGATGTGGAGAGGACAAGGGGGTGGCGGCGCGATGGAATGGGAAGGATGGGACAGGATCCCTAGATCCTAGGGTTGGGGTCTATTTATATAGCAAGAGGGTTTTGGTTAGGGGTAATCGGTTCCTCCGATTTACATCAGGCGGTCGAGATAAAAAGGTTAAAAGAGATCAAATAATAAACCGAAGATATTTAAGGGATGTTTGGAGATGATCCGGATACATCGGTGATAACTGAGCGGGTCGGATTTGGGGCAAGTTTCGGACAAGCTCGCGAGGGGGTCTGAGAGAGGTCAACGAGGACAAGGGGTCTGACAAAATCACAACGGAGGCAAAGATAGAAGGGGCAACTGCGAACGGCTACAAGTTTTATGAAAACATGCAGATGCAATGCGCATGATGCCATGAGATGAGATGCATGACAGGAACAAAAATGCAAAACAAAAGACAAAAACCCAACCACGGAGGAAATAATATATCGCATCTCCGGAAAAGGCAAGAGTTGGAGTTACGAATATGAAAAGTTGTATCCGGGGCGTTACAACACTCCACCACTACAAGAGGATCTCGTCCCGAGATCTAGGATGGCACCGGAGGGAAAAGGAAGAGGAAGAGGAGAGGTAAAACGAAGTTGCTTCTTTGACGAACGAGTGAAACCACGAACCTTGAGAAGTTGAGCAAAATGAATGAAAGAAAACAACAAAGATGAACAAAGCTGAAAACACTCCGTTAGAAAAGAGGAACAAGTGATACGACGAGAACCAAGAGGTTTAGTGATAAGATAGATATTGAAACCACTCCGGTTAAAGTTAGATAGAGAAGGAATAAGATTGATATAATTTGGGCAAAGACCGACTAAAATAAGAAGGAAAACTTGATAAGATGAAAAGAACTTGAAGAGATGACACAACACTCCGGTTAAATGGATAAGTAAGAAAATAACATGATCTTGACAAAACGAGGTGATGGGTGAAGAGAGCAACATCGCAATGCCTCCGAAAGAAAGAAAGAATGGAATGAAATGAACGGAGAGAAACAAGATCTTGAGAGAGCACGCCACAACAAATGCTAGAACGGAGTTGTTGGATTATCAACAACGAAAGGATAAGCTTGATGTGGGCTTATGAAAGACAACTCAAAATTATGAGGTGACAAACGCCACTAAAGGAAGCCATTGGTTTGAGTGAGCACCAAGGCGATGAAAAACTTCTTTCACCAAGAGAATAGGAGAAAACTTGGATCATTGATAAGCACCATAATAGCAACATTCCTTATGGAAGGCTTTAGGTGAAATATGACCCAAGATGACTCCAACAAAGGGATTGATGGATTTAAAATACCTCATTCTTGACAACATGTGGATCATGAAGCACGAGGAGAAATTGCCAAGGATGACATAACACCATCTCAAAAGATAAGGTAGAAAGAATTGCACTTCGAAATGCAAGAAGAAGAATACTTGAACGCCTCAAAACAAAACATGTGTTGAACACCATGTTTATTTTAGAGTGTAGCTTGGCGGATCATGACTCCGAGAGAAAAACTTGAAGAACAATTGAAGAATGAAAGGAGTCCTTGATCAACCACCATGTAGAGCCTCCAGTAAGCAAAAGGATGAAAAGAATAGGATCCAAGCCTAGAAATGATTTAGAAGGAGCTTCGCGATGAGATAATGCCGAAAACTTGGAACTCCAGAAAAGAAAGGTGAATCAACTCGAACCGAGAATTACTTCATCATGAACAATCTCCTAAGAAAAGAATTGAATCACCTCGAGGAAATAAGAATAAGATTTATTGTATGCTTATCCTTCATCAAATTAAATTGATGACAAGCAATGGATTTTGCATACTACTTATTCCCGTAGAAAGGATTAAGAGAAATATAGTGCAAACTTGAGAAGGTATTGATGGAACCACCGATGGAATTTGGAAACAACGAATGAATTAATATTATAACAAAGGAAGTGAAATCTTGAACGAACCACCATAAGAATTGAAAATGAACATAGCAAAGGCACAATTCACCGGACAGAATTGGAACACGAATGAAGATGCTTGAGAGAATTTAGATACAAGAGAATGAAGAGATCATGAACTGATTAGAGGATATTTGAACGATTCACCGGTAAGATTTGGAGAATGAGAGCTGAAGGCTGAGAATGAAGAATTATGATATGATGGCCTACGGAGGAAAGAAATGGAAACAACTCATGAAATGCTCCGGATGGGTGAAAAGAATTTCCACAATCGAAAACAATTATGAGAGGATGGCATCAAACTTGAACTACGCATCTTTGGAAGAATGGGTAAGTATTTAAGAGGAACTCTTCTTCGGTCTTCAAATGTTGAGAATGACGATGAGAAACACCACCATGAATTGTTGAGAAACTCTGGAAGGATTAAAAGAGGAAACGTTGAGCCAGAGATGAAAAGATTTTGAAAGCGGCCTAGGAGAAGGCATGTGACTGATGAAAATTTATTCTTACGCCAAACTTTGAAATGAATTTGATAATAGTTCCGGGAAAATTAGAAGAGTCAGGTAAGATCCGGGAAAATTAGAAGAGTCAGGTAAGATCCTGGAAAAGACCTGTGGGTTATGGCCCACTCGAAAGAAACATCATTGAAGGATTGCTTGAAATAAGGATTGCACTGGTAGAATTAAATGGCTTGAATGAGATAACAACCTCAAAATAACTTGAACGGATCTAGAATGAAAAGACGAGCCTTTTGAGATATCTTCAACACTCCATAACAAATGAATAGCGAGAAGTGAATGATTAAGAGGTGCATCGGCAAGAGAAAGCATTTGCAACAAGGAA
The DNA here is from genome assembly GCA_021605145.1 of Aegilops bicornis. Taxonomy (NCBI): domain Eukaryota; kingdom Viridiplantae; phylum Streptophyta; class Magnoliopsida; order Poales; family Poaceae; genus Aegilops; species Aegilops bicornis. Next base: position 348,933,648 of record CM038670.1, read on the forward strand.
AGGAATATGGTCAACACTGAAAGCTTGAGTTAAATCCACCGGAAAAGAATACGAGAATGAAGAATGATGAACTTGAGACTGTTGAGCATCTTCATGGGAAATCACCGGATAAGAACATTGAAAGAAAAGAATGAAGAGACTTCACACAAACAAAAGGATACATGATTAATAAATCTGAGTCCTTGAAGAAAAAGGTTGGGAGGGCGGGAAAACAAAGACAACTTGAGATGGATGAAACAAACACCGTTTTGAAAACTTAGAATTGATCTCGCAAATGTTGAAATGATCGGATCCACTTGAAGAGAAGCACGCCGGTTGGAAAAGAATTAACATGACGACCTCGATGATCAAGAAGGATTAGTATTCACATAGCAATATGAGAACATCGTTTAGGAAAAGTTATGGATTCATCATTTGACTTCGAAGCAACTCAAATACCACAAATAAAACAAAACAAAGGATTGGCTCGCAGAATAAGCCGGAACAAATACATATGATAGACATTTACCCAATCTCATATCATGCACCTGTCGGAAAGATATTCTAGGAGCTACTTGAATTCCCACCTATAAACTCCCGAAACTTTCTCGGTTATGCAACTGGTGTTGGGGATACAGGGGACACAAAATATATCACCCAAACTAACAATACCTAGATCCAGCTGTATCCATCCATCAACACATAACCAAGAAAACTCCGGAAATCATGTACCTCAACCTTCGGAAAGCATCCGTTATACAAGCCATGGCAATACTCCCGAACTCCCCAGTACTGGGTGGCGTCGAGGTTATCTCACCAACAACTGCATAAAAGAGATTTTCGATGTCGGTAAAACTCAGGTATTCCGTAATCGCAACGATAAAATTGTGACGACAACACCCTGAGCTCAACTCCCCGGGACACTGCCACAACCCCTAAATGTCAGGAGGCACCAAGAACAATTTTCTCGTCACAAGACTATCGAAACGATCCCAAGATACCCGCGTGATCCTAAAAAAATTTCGTGAAATTTGAGGAAAGGAAAGACAAAACATCTACGTTAGAAGGCCTCACCAGAGCGACGAAGGACCGAGGAGTAAAAGAATCCTACTCCGATATATATAATCCTAAGACTCAAAATAGTTTTCTTCTAGACTCAACAACGGCCAACAAACAAGGGGGCTCCTATGGTCGGTCGAGGCTCGATACCAACTTGAACACGCCTAAGATGCGACCCTATCCTAAAGGAACTCGATGGTCCCACCATGATAGAAGCGCATCTTGAAGACGCTTTTGCAAGGTGGATATCATTACATCAACATTACATAATACATAGGGATACATACATAAGGCACGAATGCCACAAGAATACATCATCATCATACAAGAACAACATCCGACTACGGATGAAACATAAATGTAAACTCAAACAATATCCACCTCGCTAGCTCAGGCTGCCGACCGAACCTATCCCCGATCAAGAAGAAGCGGAAGAAGGACTCCAAAGTAAGCAAACATCGCTCTCGGCCATGATCATCGTGAAAACCTGTACTGCAATCGTTGTTGTAGTAATCTGTGAGCCACGAGGACTCAGCAATCCCATTACCATGGGTATCAAGACTAGCAAAGCTTAATGGGTAAGGAAGGGGTAAAGTGGTGGGGTTGCAGCAGCGACTAAGCATGTATCGTGACTAACTTACGCAAATGAGAGCGGGAAGAGAAACAACGGAACGGTCGTGAAGCTAGTAATGATCAAGAGGTGATCCTGAACTCCTACTTACGTCAGACATAACCCAAAAACTATGTTCTCCTCTCGATCAACCCCGAAAAGAGACACTCACGGTTACGCACACGGTTGGTGTATTTTAGAAGAGTTTACTTCAAGTTTACTACAACCAGATATTAACAAATTCCCATCTGCCACATAACCATGGCACGGCTCTCGATAGTTTATACCTGCAGGGTGTCCCAACTTAGCCCATTATAAGCTCTCGCGATCAACGAAGGATATTCCTTCTCCCCGAAGACCCGATCAGTCTCTAATCCTGCCACAAGACATTTCGACAATAATAAAACAAGACCAAAGCAAGACCGCCTCGATGCGCCGACAATCCCGATAGGAGCTGCACATATCTCGTTCTCGTGGCAACACCGGATGAGACAAAGCTACGAGTAAAACCAAACCTCGAGTTTCCCCTGCAGGTGGCTCAAGCAGCGCGGTTGGCTCAGCAAAGACTTAGAGAAGCACCGCCCGGGGGCTAAAATAAAGATGACCCTCGGGTTGGCCGACACAAGGGAAGGGTATAGGTGGTGGTGAGGCAAATGGTAAAACCAAGGTTGGGCCTTGCTGGAGGAGTCTTATTCAAAGCGAACTGTCAAGGGGGTCCCATAAATCACCCAACCGCGTTAGGGACGCAAAATCCGGGAACATAATACCGATATGACGGAAACTAGGGCGACAAGAGTGGAACAAAACACTGTGCATAAGGCCGCGCCTTCCACCCTTTACCAAGTATATAGATGCATTAATAATATAAGAGATATTGTGATATCCCAACATAAACATAATCCAACATGGAGCAATCTTCATCTTCACCGCGACTAGCAACGCTTATAAGAGGGGCTGAGCAAAAGCGGTAACATAGCCAAACAACGGTTTGCTAGGAAGGGTGACAAAGGTTAGAGGTTCATGCAATTTGGGAGGCTTTAGCAAAGAAGTGGTAGGTAACGCAAGATAGCGATAGAACGAAGCAACTAGCATAGCAATGATAGTAATGAGATCCAAGATGACGGTCATCTTGCACGAAATCCCGCTTAGGAAGAAGAACGAGTCCATGAAGAAGATGAACGGGAGTAGTCGAGCGAATCCTCACAATCGCAACATTACCGGAACTGAGAAGCAACACCGGAAAGAAACAAACAACATGATAAATGCACAAGCATAAACATGGCATGATGCACAATCAAGTATGATGCATGTCCAGTTTAATGAGGCATGGCATGGCAAAGTGCAACAAACAATACTACAAATTAAGTGGAGCTCAATATGCAACAAGTTGCATATTGACGAAACACCACATCCAATTATTTAGTTCTCTCTCGGTTATGTACCCAACAATATTAAATGTTATTAAACATGGCAAGAGGTGAGACATAATTAAACTACCTATCTAGGCAAGTTTAAATGAGGCCGGAACAACAAACAACTATTCCGGAAAATCCTCATATGCATATTTCAAATTTGGTACTGTTCTGCCCTAAAACATATTTTTAATGTTGTTAAACAATAAAACAAAGTGCACCATGTTAATCTAGGCATTTTCCACCCCATTTACATATAAAGTTTATTTAAAACCGAGCTACGGTTAATTAGTTACGAAATAAAACATTTTAGCATGGCATTTGAGCAAATTTAATCAAACATCATTTTTAACATTTCAAACATGGATGAAAGTGGCATATTGTGAAACTAGACAGAAATCTAAGAATTTAACATGTTTAAATCATTTTAATCCGATGCACTGTTCAAGAGTTATTATATGCATGATGCTTAGGGTTTTACGCAATCGGTAAAACACAGGATAAATGCTAAAATCGCAGATCTGAAAAAAAAATACTACACTGGGCCGAATCTGGCTGCACTGCTGGGCTAACAGAGAGGAGGGCTCTGGGCGCTCACCCATGGGCTTCAGCCCGTTAGTGGAGGAGGAGGCCATTGGGGGGGTTGAGGAGGCGCTACTGGCTCGCGACCGCCCGGAGGCCTAGTTCACGTAAGCGGTCAATCGATGCGCTAGGTGTCGATGTGGCTGCTGCATGCGTCTGTGGATGAGGCGTATGCAGCGGGTGAAGCAGGGACTTGGCGGGCACAGGGGGCAACGGCGGCGGACCAAGCCGGGCAGGGAGGTCCGCAGGGGCGTTGAACTCGATTTCGTCCGGATCTGGCGGACTTGGTCGCGACGGCGCTTAGGATGAGGAGGACGCCGCCTTGGCGCGATGACGACGTGGCGGGCGACGGCTGGGAAACCCGGCGGACGAGCCAACCAAGGCCGACGAGGACGCCCGGGGAACGAGGCAAGCTCTGGCGCAGCCATGGCGTGGAGGAGGAGTTCCTGGAGAGGGAGAGAGAGGTTACGGGGAGGAGAGAATAGAGCAGAAGAGAAGATGAAGGGCAGGGGCGTCACGAGCTGGTTCTGCTGCAGGGTCGATGGGTCACGGTCCAGGTGGCTGGGACACCGGCGCGAGGAGGCTCGGGGTGGCACGAGGCCAAGGGATGGAGGCGTTCGTCTTGGGCAGTGAGAGGAAGCACAAGGAGGCGCCATGGACGAGCTCCTGCTCGTTTCGACGGACAGCAAAGTAGGAACTCGGGCGCCCTCGAGCACAAGATCGAAAGCAGGAGGTGCCGCGGGCTGGTGATGCGGTTTGGACTGCTCGAGGATGGGCGCGCACGACGAGGGAGGTGGTCGATGCGATCTGGTTGGGTGGAATGGATCTGGAGGGATCCCGATGTGGAGAGGACAAGGGGGGTGGCGGCGCGATGGAATGGGAAGGATGGGACAGGATCCCTAGATCCTAGGGTTGGGGTCTATATATATAGCAAGAGGGTTTTGGTTAGGGGTAATCGGTTCCTCCGATTTACATCAGGCGGTCGAGATAAAAAGGTTAAAAGAGATCAAATAATAAACCGAAGATATTTGAGGGATGTTTGGAGATGATCCGGATACATCGGTGATAACTGAGCGGGTCGGATTTGGGGCAAGTTTCGGACAAGCTCGCGAGGGGGTCTGAGAGAGGTCAAGGAGGACAAGGGGTCTGACAAAATCACAACGGAGGCAAAGATAGAAGGGGCAACTGCGAACGACTACAAGTTTTATGAAAACATGCAGATGCAATGCGCATGATGCCATGAGATGAGATGCATGACATGAACAAAATGCAAAACAAAAGACAAAAACCCAACCACGGAGGAAATAATATATCACATCTCCGGAAAAGGCAAGAGTTGGAGTTACGAATATGAAAAGTTGTATCCGGGGCGTTACATATCAAGGCGGGGCAAACCTCACGAGGCTCTCGTGACGTGAGCCATGATGAACGGTGCTGTGGGTGCCAAAGTGGGCGGCGCTGCAGAACGCCCTTATTTCCTCTTTGGTGCTAAGTAGGCAAGCGCAGCGAAGAGTACCGAGGCATCGTGCAAAGGTTGCCATATTGGTGCAACAAGACCAAGACCAGACGACGGCAAGGCGGAGGTCATCGTGGAGCCCAAGACGGCGTCACCCAGTAGCTTTGAGGGCGAAGATCGCTTTTGTCAGGATAGCTAGTACTAGTTGTCCCCCTTCAAATTTGTCCGCCGTTATTGGCTCCCTTCCCGCTCGATATTTGGGAAGAGGACCAGGGCCTCTATAAATAGGACTAGCCACCACGGTAGGAGGCAACTAATCCAGAGCTGGTTAAGATCTTCCTTAGCCACATAAACATAAGAACACCTCAACCTCAGGAGGCTGTTCTTCCCTTGTACTGTTCATCATCAGCCCAATAGGCAATCCACCACCACCACACTTGAGTAGGGTATTACACCACAACGGTGGCCCGAACCAGTATAAGCCTCGTGTCCTTCTGTGTTGTGAGTTCATTGAGTTTGTCCGCAAGATCTTAGCAAGCCAGAGCGTAGATCGGTAGGAGGGAAAGACTTCGCGCGCACCCCAGTGTTCGAACCTTAAGGGTTTGCCGGAACCCCACATCCGACAATCATCATCCTTGGTGTCTTCGCCTTCCTTTGTGAGGCCTTGGTGGGTATCGCCCCTTCTGTTGCGCTGTCCGCCATTTCTTCTCGCTTCACCTGGTCGACGCGCGCCAGCGCTCGGGGTGCGTGGCTTTCCAGGCCGTGGCGGCGATGGCTGGCTCGGGCATCGATGACGGTGTCCTGGACTAGGGGGTACTCACCATTTCATCTCCCAATCAGTTGTATTGGGACGAGGACCCCCATGGCCGTTTACTCATGGGCCAGTTCGGACAACCGATGTATACACGAGGAAGATTCCACAAGACTTGGTGATCAAGACAAGGACTCCTCTACACCGACGCATTCGACTAGGACTCTTGTTATCCTATGCCTCTGGTACATTATATAAGCCGAGGTCGGGCTAGTCGATAGGGATATGCTAGATCATCATGATATTATTCATCATACCCTTAGGTTTTAGACCACAACATATGATCTCGAGGTAGATCAACTCTTGCAATCTCTATATTCATCAAGATCAATCAAGCAGGAAGTAGGGTATTACCTCCATTAAGAGGGCCCGAACTTGGGTAAACATCGTGTCCCCTGTCTCCTGTTACCCATCGGTCCATGACACACAGCTTAGGACCCCCTACCCGAGATCTCCCGGTTTTGAAACTGTCAATGGTGCTTTCAATTAGAGTTCTGCTTTGAGATCAACGAAGGATCGATGGCTCATCTGCAGATTAACTGCGACGTCGGCATCTACGTCACCGGCTCGACTAGTCACCTTGAGTCGACCGAGGACTGCACTCCGCGTCAGATCGTGATGTTCGGATGATGACCTTCATCAACATCAACTCCGATCTCTCTCAAGATCATGGAGGATTCATTCATGGAGCCCGGGGGCTCAAGGTCAACATTGCCCTTGAGCGACTGTGCTGTTTTTTGGACATCGAACTTGTATGGGCCACCACCGCCTCCTCGAGGATCGTTTTAACGATTGCTTCAGTGGAATTGTGCGGAATTGAGTCTACAACAACCATGCAAAATTTCGTCGAGTTCGGATGGAGGAATCTCTGGCAATCTACGATATACCGAAGCCCTGTCAAATCTGAATGAGTTTTGGGCCTGGTCTCCAGAGCCCATCTCGGAGGTCCTTTGGAAGACCCAACTGTTCATCTACTGCAAAATTCCCATATCTACCACCCATCAAAATTTCAGCTCGATCCAACGGTTTAAACTCCAGTAACCTTCCGATGAGTGGACCAATTTTCTGATTTGTTTTCTGCATGAATACGGATCCGACCCGAATTCATGTTTCTTTATGAACGTGATATTGGACATCCTTTTTTAAAGGAATTATATTCTAGGGTATTGTGCGTTGTTCCTAACACGTGCTCATAAAATTTTAAGGCTTCTCTGACGTACTCTTCACCATCACGCTGGTGTCAAACCAGTCCAGTAACATTGCTCCACGGCTGCCGACCTGCGCTAGACACGTCGTCGCTTTGTTGAGCCGAGCTCAACTTCTTAGGATCATCATCTCGGCGAGCTAACGAGAGTTCGGCATCGCGAATGATAAATCATCACCAACATCGCTTCCCCACGGATTATACGGAGCGGGCACACCGGCATCGCCGCACCGTCACTTCATCAAGCCGGCATTGACCACATCATGAGTGACGACCTGCATCAGCATGGCCGCACAGTTTCTTCTTCAAACCGATGTCCATCACGCTGACCTACTTCGACTCATCGGCTGACATGGAGGCTTCGACACCTCGGCTGCACTGGGGGCTCCGCTATTTTTTCATCAACAAGCTCCGGTGACTTCGGCGTCACCGGTTGACCAGCTTCTACACATCCGCTGGCATGGCGATTGGTTCAGACCGGGCCGCATTGTCACCTCGGCGTGCCGACGTCATCGTCCCACCTCCGTTGACACAATTGTGTGGTCGCCTTGGCGTGCTACCTTGTGTTGGCAACCCCGCACCGTTCGCTTCATCAACCTGCTCAGCCAGAGGCTCCGGCATCATCCGCCACACCTCGGCTAGACCGGGGGCTTCACCTCTTCGGATTGCCAAGCTCTTCGCTCGGCCACCTCGGGACCGGTTTGGGGGCTGGGACCTCGACCCGCTGCAAGCTCGAGCCGCGTCGATCAGCTAAGTCGCTTTCATGCTCAAAGTTTTTAAATTTTTAATTTGAGTTCGGTTCAACCATGCTCGCGTGAGTTGTTTGTTAAAAGAAACTCCCTTTACCCATGTTAACAGGGGCTCTTAAAATTTATATGAGCCATTTTATAATAAATGTGTTTTCTTCTTGTTTGATGCAAAGTCTTTTTTCTATCACTCCTTCCTCAACTCGAGTATGTGGTCAATAGCTGGATAGCCTGGTTTCTCTCTAAAGCCACTCAAGTTTAGTTCGCTAAACTGGCCTGAGGAGCACTCCACCTTAGGGATAGGAGGTTGAAGCCAAAGGCTGACCCACTAGAAGTCTTGAGATCAGATGTGTCGTGTTAAAGCATGATGGAAGCACAAACGAATTTTAAGACCAATTTTCAGATTGGCACAAAAAAACTTGATTTAGTTCGGACGTAAAGTTTCCGCATAAGTTTTTTGGTTTTTTAAGCTCATGGAACTTTTGATCTATTTGTGTGTTTTTGTTTTATGAGGTGGGACATCCTTTACCGAGGTACCCTCGTAATAATCCAGCTTGCGAAATCTTTTTCGACCCATAGTTTGACATTTTCCTGCCGACCTGCACCTCATGTTGGGTCCGAGCATAAATCCTGTAGTACACTGTCGGACACTTTTTAAGCATCGACAATATCGATGGGGGGCTGCGACTTGAGCCGAACCCACCAAAAGCCAAGGTACTCCGAGGAGTCCTCAGCAAAATGTTCCCGAATATTGCTTTATATGCATCAGTTTCGAATTGTGTCTTCGGTCAATAGTTGGGTTGCCCGGCTCCTGTGCTTGCCTCCTACGTTCCACTTTGTTCAGTTAGGTGCGCAAAGGGAGAACCACTGCGATTGTTCTTCTAGCTAGCATGGTTAAGCGCCTCAGCGGAGAAAGCCGAAAACTAACTGTCACAATAAGCGTAAACTGGTCAGTGATTCGATGACTGTATTAAACTACAAGATTGATAGAGGTCACGCCGTGTTAAATAACGGTCCGTTCGTAACATTAGCAGAGGTGTTTATGGCTTGACCTCGACTTTCGCCGAACACTAACCTGGGGCTAGTAACTGGCCTGCCAACTTGGAGGTCATATGACTAACTGAAAGTTATAAAGCCCACATATCTGATTGCCTTGTTTCTGCTAGCACAACCGCCTCTGGCACCGAGACGTCTGCTAAGGGTTGCCTTGCTATTGCGGAAACACCCTATGTAGCATCTACAAATGGGTAGAAGCCGGTGATGGGCCACTTTCAAATGATAAACGGTCGCAACTGAGTCAAAATAAACATATATCATCAGTGTTTGTATTCACTAGACAAGCGTTGCCTTCCGTAATTATTGTTATATAGCCACAAATATGCATCAATTTGACTTAAGATTTTGGCCATGATGGGTTGCTTGGCTCCTGTGCTTACCCCTACGTTCCCGATCGTTCGGCTAGGCGGTAAAGGGAGCACCACTATGATTGTTACTACTGGGTCATCCGAGTTAGTACCTCAGACTGGGTGAAGCCGAAAGCTAGCCATCTTAAAGGATATAATTGGTCGGCAACGACGGAAGTCAAAATTTAGGTTCGCTATAGACCACATAGTTCGGGAACTTTCCCCAAACTAAATCCTCAACATTTTCCTCCCACATTGATCGGAGGTGAAGTTTCATGATCATGATCAGCATGTCAACCCAAAGAAAGGAACCGATAGGGGGACTATTTTCTTTGGAAGATGTTTTTTACATTTAATAGAAATATAGCATATCTCTCCGCATACCTTCGTTTATAAAACCATACGGCCGGATTTCCTTGTTTGTCGTAAAACTTTGCCCTTATAAAGGCTTTATAAAGTAGGACAAACACTCCCTAGCTACTGGCCAAGGAGGTTGAAGCCGATGGTCGGTCAACAAAGTTTTGTACAATGCGGATCCGAGCATTAATGATGTAAAGTACTTGGATACATAGAATCATTACACATACAAATTGCAAGTAAAATCCATTTACTGCAACCCATCTTTTAAACCCCTTGAGGCCTACCTTGGCAAGCTCGGATTTCGACCAGCTCTAAGCTAAAAGATATTATTCTCTTTTTGAGAAGTTTGTGTTAAACACAACAAATTTTTCCGTCAAACGGATATCGATCCTTAATTCGGCTACCCGTGCCCACATTAAGGCTCGGGGGATACCGGGCTTCGCGCTCATTATTTATAAATATTAAAGGGGCGCATCGATCCCATGATTTGGTGTTGTCACCCGACCAGTGGTTCGGGGGCTACTGCATTGCCTATTCAATGCAGAAAATTCAAAAGTGCTCTGTGTTTGGCATGACCTAATTTCGGGATATAGCTCGGATGCAAGTGGCTGGCTCCATAGAGGGCATTTCCAGCATTAAGCTTGGCTAAACTCCTTCAAACTTTTTGAACAAGGTTATCTATGACACCTCGGATATAGTCCAGCGTTGGAGCTCGAATACAGTCCGGCATTGGAGCTCGGCTGTAACAAGACTCTTCGGATACAGTCCGACGTTGGAGCTCGGACACATTCCTACATTGGAGCTCGGAAGCGGTCCGACGTTGGTGCTCGGCTGCCAAAGATAGCTCGAATGCAGTCCAGCGTTGGAGCTCGGATGCAAGAGGACACTGCCGCATGACAAACACTTCAAACCCGAGGTGTGGCATAAAAATAACAAGGCATTGATAAAGGCCGAAGACTAAAAGGGCTCCTCGGATACCCGACATATGAGATCTTCAGATTTAGCTTACAATCCTCAAGATAGATGATGGGAAGATTTGTTGAACCAACTTTCAAGACCGACGACCGAAGACGAAGAATAGTTTGGAAGAACCGAGGAGCGTCCCCAACTTGAAGACCGGTTCAGGGGGCTTGTGGAGGTGTCCTAGACTAGGGGGTACTCACCACGTCATCTACCGATTAGTTGGATTGGGCCGAGGACCCCCATTTCTGTTTACTCATGGGCCAGTTCGGATAGCCTATGTATACACGAGGAAGATTCCACAAGACTTGGTGATCAAGACAAGGACACCTCTCCACCGACGCATTCGACTAGGACTCTTGTTATCCTAGGCCTCTGGTACATTATATAAGCTGAGGCCGGGCTAGTTGATAGAGATATGCTAGATCATTATGATATTATTCATCATACCCTTAGGTTTTAGACCACAACATATGATCTCGAGGTAGATCAACTCTTGTAATCTCTATACTCATCAAGATCAATCAAGCAGGAAGTAGGGTATTACCTCCATTAAGAGGGCCCGAGCCTGTGTAAACATCATGTCCCCTGTCTCCTGTTACCCATAGATCCATGACACACAACTTGGGACCCCCTACCCGAGATCTGCCAGTTTTGACACCGACAATCGACTTCACGCTCCACCCAGATGTGAAGGGGTTCCGGAAGCAGTGGATGTTGGTGTGCGCAACTCCTTGATTTTGCTCCCGCAAGTACCGACGATACCCAGCTCCGGCTGGGGGCACATGAAGCTTGTCGACCGTCGGCTTGCCGATGTCTGGTCCAGGTTGACCTGGTTGAAGAAGGTTGGGGTGACGGCACCGATGGTGGTGAAGGAATTCGTCCGGTGGGCATCGCTCTGCTCCAGTGCCGTTCTCACCCAATGTGGGCTTTCACCGGTAGCAAGGACCCCATGAGGCTCCAGGTGCATGCGCTTCCTTCCAAGATGCTGCGTGCGGTGATCGAGATTCTGACGGGTGATCTAATGCCAGCCGCGCTTCCGGAGGAGGGCTACCTCCTGCACCAATGCTCAAACAAGGAGGACTTCGCGAGGTAGATGCGCCTTTTTGACGAATGTTGGCTACGCCCGGAGGCCCTTGAGGGGCCTCGCGAGAACCCCATCTGTCGGTGTACAAAAAAAGGGGTGCGTTTTTGTACCCCTATACCTGTGCACGGGCAGTCGGAGCCGCGCTTACGGTCACGCCAAGCAGAACAGGGGAGGTGAGCCAATGTAAGACCAAAGCCCAAGATAATAAGAGCAATGCCAAGGCCAAGACTACAAAAAGCAGAGGGATTTAAGGTGTTCCCCAAGCAACACCCTTGCTGGGCAGCCTCAGCAGCCCCAAAGAAGATCCTTGCCGACAGCTCGCACCAAGACTAATGAAGCGGGCCACCCATGAGCCCACGGTCTCCAACATCACGTTGGGCCAGGGCTCGGGAGGCACCTCCGTGGTGGCATACAGATCTTTGTGAAGACATCTTCATGATCAGATGAGGATTAGAAGACGATGATCCTCAGCAAGATCCCTGCCGAGGAAGGCCACGGACCCGGCAAGGCCCCTTGCCGGGACGACAAATACACACAGCAAGACCCTTGACGGGCCACCCGGCAAGGCCCTCACCAAGGACGCCAGCAGGGTCACCGCGAGGCCCACGCCAACCAAGCTTCCACCGCCGTTCACATGCAACTGCCAGCCCAACCAGCTGGCGGGCACCTGCGTGGCAACATGCAGCTCCCATCCCAACTCATCGAGCGCCTGCGTGGCGGCATGCAGATCTTCGTGAAGGCTCCGCCACTGCGCCACCTCAGCTACCTGCTTGCCTACATGGCACCACGCACCTCATTGGCTAGGGCGCGTGTCAAAGCGAGGAGGAGCGGCGACGGATGGGACGGGCCTCGCCCCCGTCCCCAATAAAGCAAGGGGACACCTAAGCTACGCATTAAATACGTCTTCTCCTGTAATACGAGCGATAAGCTCAGGGCACTGTATGCCTTTCCACCTCCTGTGTGCTACTGTGGCAGCCCCTTCCAACTATAAAAGGAGGCCCATGGCATACTGAAAAAGGATTCGGCTCTTTTGAACCACGCACTGACCACAACTAGTTCGATAGCTCAAGAACTCTCTGAAATAACCCACCAAAGCAGGACTAGGGTTTTACGCATCCTCGCGGCCCGAACCTGGGTAAATGAACCTTGTGCTGTCTACTAGCCCTGCTCTTCTCGAAACCCCGCGCCCCGGCAACCGTAGTAGGGATTCTTGTGATCCCATAGGTGTCGTTCCACACCGACATCTTTGGCGCGCCAGGTAGGGGGCGCAATTGTGAGAATCTGGTCTGGTAGTTAGCCTAGCATTTCTTCATCGCCCTTGGCTCCTGAGAAGAAGGCGGCCGGAGGAACGACGCCGTCTCGGCAACAGAAAAGCTAAGTCATTCAGAGCTTTGAGTTATTTCCTCCTATACATAAGGTTATCGTCCTTGGAGATCTCGCCTATGTATGAGAAACCTGCACGCAAAGGGGCCCTCCCGCAATTGGCAACGCCCTTGTTCTGTTTCGAGTCCGCTCAACAGCTCAAAGCGGCCGCGTCGAGAGTGGCAGGGTAGCCTTCCACACTTGGCAACGCTCTCGACTCTAACTCGAGTCAAGCTCGACAGTTCGGGCAGCCGCGCTAAGGGCGGCAAGGTGGTTCGCCCGGTAGCAAGCACTCCCGGCAGGCCAATGGGGATCCATCCCCAAGACGCCGCCTTTGGGTTTACGCTACCAAGTAGCCTACCCAACGTAGGGAGGACATACAAAGGAAAATCGAACAGGAAAATAACATGCATAATACTGAAAGTGATGTAGAGTTATATTACATCGAATTGTTGCTGCGGTTCTAACTAGAGATAGCGATGTATTGGTTGTGAACCTGCAGCGGCAATAAAGAATGGGATGCCTAATCCCGGCGCTGGACCTCCACCCTCTGAATTTCGCCGACTGGCCGATGATGGGCTTGATGCGCTCCCGAGCGGGCGCGAGGTCAGTACCCTCCGGCAAGCTCTCCAGCGCGGCATCGAAGTCGAGGTCGGGGTACCAGTGCGCCACCTTGGTGAGAACCTTGGTCATGGCACCCTGGAAAAGCCTCCGGGACTCGTCGGCGAGTGAGGCCGCCCGGTTGGCATGGAGTCGCTCTAGAGCACCGACAACCTTCCCAAAGAACATGGTCAGGCTGCAATTGGCGCTCACGCTCCCCTCCAGGACATACCTCACGTCCGGCATACCCATGATGGCCAGCTGCGCGGCGGCCTGGTTGGCTACGGTGGCGAGGCGATCGAGCCAACGGTTCTCTCCCTCCACGTGATCCGCGAAGTTGAGGCCCTCATTCTTCCGCAACTACTTCTCGGCCTCCAGCTCCTTGGCCAGGGTCCCATCTCGGGTTTGGGCCTCCGACAACACCTTCTCGAGACCCTCCAGCTTCAGCTTGAGGTCTTTGATTGAGTTGTTGGCCTCAGAGAGCTCCCCAGCCTTGCTGACGGCCGCGCCCTACGCCTCTGTCAGGGCATTGTTAAGCGTGTCCTTCTCCTGGGACAACTTCAGGGCCTGCTCCTTCAGCCCATCGCGCTCCGCCTCTGAGGGAGTCCTGGATTAGGGGGTGTCCGGATGGGACTTTCCTTGGCGTGGAAGGCAAGCTTGGCGATACGGATATGTAGATCTCCTACAATTGTAACCGACTCTGTGTAACCCTAACCCTCTTTGGTGCCTATATAAACCGGAGGTTTTAGTCCGTAGGACGAACAACAATCATACCATAGGCTATCTTCTAGGATTTAGCCTCTCTGATCTCGTGGTAGGTCTACTCTTGTACTACCCATATCATCAATATTAATCAAGCAGGAGTAGGGTTTTACCTCCATTGAGAGGGCCCGAACCTGGGTAAAAACATCATGTCCCTTGTCTCCTGTTACCATCCGCCTAGACGCACAGATTCGGGACCCCCTACCCGAGATCCGGCCGGTTTTGGCACCGACATTGGTGCTTTCATTGAGAGTTCCTCTGTCGCCATCTTTTAGGCCCGATGGCTCCTCCGATCATCAACGACGATGCGCCTGTGGTGAGACTTTTCTCCCCGGACAGATCTTCGTGATTCGGGCGGCTTTTGCACCAGGCCAGTTAAGCCAGCCATCCGGAGCAGATTGAAAGCTATGCCCCGCCACTGTGTCGATTTGGAAGTTTGAACTACACGGCCGACGTCCGCGGAGACTTGATCTTCGACGGGTTCGAGCTACGCCAAGCGCCAGACCATCACGAGGGCATGATCTAGCTCTGCTACCGGTCAAAGGTCTCGGAGGTCGCGCAGTGTCCGCTCCGACCTTTAGCTCGGAGCCGACTGTGCCGATCGAGGACGGGTGGCTGGACACCGCCTCGGGGGCTGCAATCTCTACGGCGATTGAGCCGTACACCTACCCCGTCCTTTGCAAAGATCGTAACTCCAAAGTGCAGGACTCCTCTCCAGACTCCGAGCCTTCCGCGCCCCAGCCAATCGAATCCGATTGGGCGCCGATCATGGAATTCGCTGTCGCGGACATCTTTCAGCACTCGCCCTTTGGCGACATCCTGAATTCACTAAAGTCTCTCTCTTTATCAGGAGAGCCCTGGCGGATTATGGTCGGGAAGGCTGGGATACTGGACGAAGAAGAAATTCAAAGCCCACCCACCACCCATTTCAGAGCCACCGCCGATGATTTAACGGACATGCTCGACTTGACCAAGACATCGACGGTATGGACGACGATGCAGAGATTTAACAAGAACCAGCTACCACAGGCAATCGAAGGCCACCTCGTCATACGACATATACATGGTGGACATCCCAAAAGATGGGAATGGCGATGGAACAGCGGAGGATGACCCCTCCAAGAAACAGCCTAAGCGCCAGCGTCAGCGGCGCCGCTCTAAATCCCGCCACAGCAATAACGGTGATTCCGTCACGGGAGACAATAACACCCCGGACAGTGCCAAAGACAACCCCCTCTAGCCAGGCCTCACGAGAGAGCGGCAGAAACAGAGGTAGAGGACGATAATTACATGCCTCCCTCCGAAGACGAGGCAAGCCTCGACGACGACGTAATTCGTGCGTGGCGATGATCCCGTCCGAACAAGAGCGCTTTCAAACGCAGGCTCATGGCCACGGCAAGCAGCCTCAAGAAAAGCGCAACAGCTAAGAACCGACTAAGACTCGCTAGGCCGACAGATGGATCAAGTCCTTGCCGCCAACAGTATGAACTCGAGCGCCCAAAAGCGACCCAACACGCAGGCTGCTACCCCAGTTAGAGGAGGAAGCACCCAAACCTACAACACCAGCGCATGACATGGCTGACCGACCACCTCGTGGCCGCGACAGAGAGGCCTCTCGGCCCTCAACTCAAGACGCACCCCGGCGCCGCTCAAAAAATACCAAGGCGCGGGGAAATGCGCCAGACCTGCGAGACATATTGGAGGACAAGGCAAGGCAAACAAGATCAATCTACGGATCGCGTGGGCGCCCCGGGACATGTGACAATAACCGTCACACTGGATATGGCACCTCCGACCGGGCCGAACACAATAGACAAAGCTCATTTTAGCTGCGTCGTGATATAGCCCAATACAGAGGCGCCGCACACCCACTATGCTTCACAGATGAAGTGATGGATCATCAAATCCCTGAGGGTTTCAAACCCGTAAACATTGAATCATATGATGGCACAACAGATCCTGCGGTTTGGATCGAGGATTATCTCCTTCACATCCACATGGCCCGCGGTGATGATCTACACGCCATCAAATACCTCCCACTCAAGCTTAAAGGACCAGCCCGGCATTGGCTTAACAGCTTGCCAAGAGTCAATTGGGTGTTGGGAAGACACGAAGCCGCATTCCTCGACAATTTCCAGGGCACATACGTGCGACCACCAGACGCCGATGACCTAAGCCACATAATTCAGCAGCCAGAGTAATCGGCCAGACAATTCTGGACACGGTTCCTAACCAAGAAAAATCAAATCGTCGATTGTCCGGATGCAGAGGCCCTTGCAGCCTTCCAACACAACATCCGCGACAAGTGGCTTGCCCGGCACCTAGGAAAGGAAAAGCCGAAATCCATGGCAGCCCTCACAACACTCATGACCCGCTTTTGCGCGAGAGAGGACAGCTGGCTAGCTCGCAGTAACAACATGACCAAGAGCCCTGGTAATTCGGATACCAAGGACAGCAACGGCAGGTCGCGTCGCAACAAGCACAAGCGCCGCATTAACGATGATAATGTTGAGGATACGGCAGTCAATGCCGGATTCAGAGGCTCTAAACCCGGTCAGCGGAAAAAGCCATTTAAAAGAAATACTCGGCCCGCATAATTTGGACCAAATACTCGATCGCCGTGCTCGATACACGGCACTTCGAAAAACCAGCCGATCACACCAACAGGGATTGTTGGGTGTTCAAGCAGGCAGGCAAATTAAATGCCGAAAACAATGCCAAGGGGCTGCATAGCGATGACGAGGAGGAGCCCCGGCCGCCGAACAATAGAGGACAAAAGGGCTTCCCCCCACAAGTGCGGACGGTGAACATGATATACGCGACCCACATACCCAAAAGGGAGCGGAAGCGTGCACTAAGGGACGTATATGCGATGGAGCCAGTCCCCCCAAAGTTCAACCCGTGATCTTCCTGCCCGATCACTTTTGATCGAAGGGACCACCCCACTAGCATCTGCCATGGCGGATTCGCCGCATTGGTTCTAGACCCAATCATTGACGGATTTCATCTCACTATAGTCCTAATGGACGGCGGCAGCAGCCTGAACCTACTTTATCAGGACACAGTGTGCAAAATGGGCTTAGACCCATCAAGGATTAAACCCACGAAGACGACCTTTAAAGGCATCATACCAGGTGTAGAGGCCAACTCAGACAGCTCAGTTACACTTGAAGTGGTCTTCGGATCCCAGATAACTTCCGGCGAGGAGTTAATCTTCGACATAGTCCTGCTCCGCAGTGGCTATCACGCCTTTCGCTCAGACGAACCGCATTTGCAAAGTTCAATGCGGTGCCGCACTACGCATATCTCAAGCTCAAGATGTCAGGTCCTCGAGGAGTCATTACGGTCAATGGAAACACCGAACGCTCTCTCTGGTCGGAGGAGCATACGGCGGCCCTCGCGGCGGAAGTACAAAGTAGCCTCTTAAGGCAATTCTCGAGTCCGACTGTTAAACGTCCGGACACCGTCAAGCGCACCCGGAGTAACCTACAACAAGGCTGCATGGCACGTTTCGAGCACACATAGCAATGCGGCCCAAAGCCCCAGCCCCCATGAAATTGCAAAACCAGTACTACGCGTACATAATTACGCTCTGGAAATACCATGGGCATAGGGGAAGGGGCACGACCACGGCATGTCCAGAATGCAGCTCAACCGCACCAGGGGCTCCCTATTGTGCCATTCTTTTCTTTTCTTTTTTTTACTTTCAGGACTCCGTTCTCAGGAAGCCCTATCCGGCTGTAGAATCGCCGAACACACGATGCAACAACCAGGGAAGCATAAAGCTACGTCGAGTGTCCAGGTGGTCTCTATTACGAGCTGTATACCTGTTTCACACACCATCCCGCAGCTTACCCCTGGAGGGAGACATGTTAAAAAGTCTCGTCCCTTGCTTATCGCACTATTTGTATCGTTCTGCTCTTACTGCAACCCTTTTGAATAAACAATACATAGCTTCTACCTATTATTGAATCCCCTTATTTCTATATATATATGTTCATTTATGACATTGTGCAACCGTACACTTTGGTACGGGCAATACACCAGGGGCTTAAGTACCCCACAACATGGTGTGATAAGTCCGAAGACTTTCACAAGTGCGGCACCCCGAGCTTATAGCATTATGTGCATCGGCTCCGAATCATGTCTTGGGTCAATAGTTGGGTTTGCCCGGCTCCCATGTTTTGGTACCTTATGTTCCGTTATATCGGCTAAGGTAGCGCTGGGAGCACCACTGCGATTGTGCCCTGGTTGAGCTGGGTTAAGCACCTCAGTGGAGAAAGCTAAAACTGACCGTCATGATAGGGCGAGAGCCAGTCGCTATTCGAGAGGTTTTAGAGTCCCTAAAGACTTATGCCTCCTAGAGCGAGGAGTCGGCATTGTCCGGCCTAGGCGTGGATAGCGCCCCGAACTCGGTCTTCCGAATACTAGGGGCTTCAACGAAATTTTAAATTATAGAATTCTATGGCTAAGTGAGAGTGTTCAAGCATTATAGTCCGGTTGCCTTGTTCGTTGCGTTGAGTGTCTCCCTCGAAGGACCCAAGAATGGGAACAAGAGCGCTCAAGTTTATCCCGAACACCCTAGCACACGTGGCATGGGGGCTGAAGCCGACGACTCGCCATCTCTCAAATTTAATACACGGCCGCACAGAAGGTAATATTTTAAATTCAAAAGTGTTGCTTAGCGCATATGAACAAGTTTTCAGCGCACAGGATAACAAATGCGAGTCTACTCAAATATTACATCTTTGGAACATTCATCCTCTATAAGGCGGGCACCCTTCCGGACGCCCTCATAATACATTTCAGTCTTGTGATGCTCCTTGCGTGGTGGTGGTCCGTCCGTCACAAGCTTCTCAGCGTCCATCTTGCCCCAGTGCACCTTAGCAAGGGCAAGGGCCCTACGGGCACCTTCGATGCAGACGGAGCGCCTGACGATGTCAATCAATGGACATGCGTCTACCAGTCGCCTCACCAGCCCGAAGTAGCTCCCAGGCATGGCTTCCCTAGGCCACAGCCGAACTATGAGCCCTCTCATGGCCTGTTCGGCCACCTTATGGAGCTCGACCAGCTGCTTCAACTGGTCGCTTAAGGGCACCAGGTGTCCGGCCTCAAAGATATCGAGACCGTAACACCTTTTCCGCCGAGCTTCCCTCCTCGGCTCGGTAGAATGCGGCAAAGATCGTATTACACTGCGGGCAGATCTGCGAATGCTCTGGAGAGCTCCGGATTCGGGTAAGTAACAGATAATTCACTTTGACATGCTTGCTTTGCATATAGAATGCCTTACCGCCGCTATCTTCTTCATCGCCTCAATTTTACGGAGGGCTTTTTGGGCTTTGGCCTTGGCTTTGGCGCTCTCAAGGGCCGAGGCGAGCTCGGACTCTCGAAGTCTTTGAGTCATGCTCCAAACTCGTGTTTTTCCACGAGAGCATGGAGCTCTTGCCGCACCTCCGCCACCCGCGCCTCCCCGCTTCTCTCGCTCGGTCGCCTCATGGCCGCATTTCTTTCGGCCTTGACACCGCTTCCTTCAGTGGTCGCCACCTCGCTCGTGGCCCCGGAGTATTCACGTTATTCCTGTCATCTTTTGCAACCACATCTTTTAATACTCCCATAAGGTATTACTTACCTTCCTTGTCCTCGAGCCGCTTTTGGCAAGTCCGAGCTCGTTCTCGGACCGCCGAGGCTCTGCTAATGCATCAACCTCCATGATAAGGCGGCAGAGGTCAAGAATGACAGCCTGCATTCCCATATTGACATACTTATGTTAGACTCCTCGATATATCTTTTAGATCCTCGCCTCGGCTATTTCTTTCCTAACACCAAACCGAGCATCAAGGGCTACCGTCTATGCGGTAATATTTTTACATATCTTAAATACATACCTCAAAGCCTGTTAGAAGGTCGGCACGAGCTTCACTCAGCCCGCTCTTGGCGGATCGAACCTTCCGGATCACCACACTCATAATAAAGGCGGTGCTCCTCGTCGATGGAAGCGCTATTAAGCACCTCCATCAAATCATCCGGTGCCTCCGGTTGACGGAGGTCACCGGCGTCATAGTCTTGCCCTTCTTACGAAGGGGTCGCTGTCGGACTCGGAACCAATTGAAGGTTCGCACGGAGTCCAAGACAGGTCGGACTTGAAGCCCTTCGGGTTTTATCCCTTTGCGCCGGAGTCCGGAGGTCGCCTTTGGGCGCCTTCCATGGCCACCTCCTCTGGCTGGGCCCTTTGGGGACTCCACCCGGCGTCATCCGCGGCGGAGGAGACGAGGCGGTCGGAAGTGAGGTGCTATTCACCTCCGATTTAATCCAGTGGAGCCGCTCGACGACCGTCGAGCCTGGCCCTTGGGCGGGCTGCATGGTTATACTCGGCATTAGAAGATGTTGTGCGACAAATGGAACGCCATGAGTTATTCTGGTGTCCGGACACTTACGATTTTGCCAGGGGCTTGGTCCTCGATGGCCACCCCTCTTCACTGTCGTCGGCGTTGGAGGTGTAGTCCAGAGGGAGGGTCCTTCCCTTCTTGGACCCTCCGGCCTCCCCAGTTGGGGCGGCCTTCCTTTTCTTCTCTCCCCCCGCTGGGGGAGAGGCCTCTTTTTCCTCCTCCTCTTCTTCGCGGGAGGAGTCCGCCTCGGAGTCATGAGACGATGAGTCCGACAACACCTGGCACCGGTAACTCCTCCGAGTTCCCGTGGCCTTCTTCTTGGCCTTCTTCTCCGGCACCACGTAAGGTGCCGGAACTAGCAGCCTCGTCAAGCGGGCGTCCGCTGGGTCTTCTGGCAAGGGAGCCGGACAGTTAAACTGTCCGGACGTCTTCAGCCAGTCCTGTCAAAGGTGAGGGAGTTTTAGATCCCGTGACAGAGTCAAACTATGAAAAAAGAGTCCCGTAAAGGGTAGAAGAGCTTACCTCGCTGGCTTGATGCCGCGAGCTGAATCCGTGATCTTCGGTAGCGGATGCGGGAGCCTCGGCGCCCTTGAACAGCACCTTCCAGGCATCTTCGTACGTAGTGTCGAAGAGATGGCTCAAGGTTCGGTGCTGTGCCGGATCAAACTCCCACAAGTTGAAGGCCCGTTGCTGGCATGGGAGGATCCAGTGGATGAGCATAACCTGGACTACGTTGACAAGCTTGAGCTTCTTGTCCGTCAGGTTTCGGACGCAGGTTTGGAGTCCGGTCAACTCTTCCGAATTACACCATGTCAGGCCCGTCTCTTTCCATGAGGTGAGCCGTGTAGGGAAGCCAGATCGGAATTCAGGGGCCGCCGCCCATTGAGAGTCGCGCGGCTCGGTGATGTAGAACCACCCCAATTGCCACCCCTTTATGGTCTCCACGAAGGAGCCCTCGAGCCATAGGACGTTGGCCATCTTGCCCACCATGGCACCTCCAAGACTACTTGGCGGCCGCCCACTACCTTCGGATTGACATTGAAGGTCTTCAGCCATAAGCCGAAGTGGGGCTGGATGCAGAGGAAGGCCTCGCACACAACGATGAACGCCAAGATGTTGAGGATGAAATTCGGGGCCAGATCATGGAAATCTAGGCCGTAGTAGAACATGAGCCCCCGGACAATTGGGTGATGTGGAAACCCTAGTCCGCGGAGGAAGTGGGGGAGGAACACCACCCTCTCATGGGGCCTGGGGGTGGGGATGAGCTGCCCCTTGTTGGGGAGCCGATGCGAGATGTCGTCGTACAAGTATCCGGCCTTCCGCAGCTTTTTGATGTGCCCCTCCGTGACGGAGGAGGCCATCCACTTGCCTCCTGCTCCGGACATAGTTGGAGAAGGTTGAGGTGGGATGTGCGGACTTGGGCGCTGGAGCTCGAAAAGGAAATGGATAAGCAAAGGAGGAAGAAGGCGTGTGTGAAAAAGCGGATCCTTATCCCCTTATATTGACGGACAAAGCCATGCGTCCCCACTGTCCTGATAAAACTCGCCTATCTCCCAAGCGCTGTAATTAATGGCGCGGTTGGGTTACCCACGCCCGTATCGATGAGAATCCCGGAATAAGGGGACATGATCTCTGCTTTGACAAGACGTGCCAAGGAAACCGCCTCGCTAATCACGCTGAGGTGGGACAGTAAAAACGATTCGAATAAAGGCTTGGTCGTGGTGTGATGTCACGCTGCGGAATACGTCAGCGGATCGAACTTGTGTAAATATTATTCTCTCTACGGTGGTATGTGGAACTTATTTTGCAGAGCCGGACACTATCCTTGTGTTCAAAATCTTCTATGAAATATTCGGAGGAGGAACCCGCCTTGCAATGCCGAAGACAATATGCGCGCCGGACTCGTCGTCATTGAAGCCTGGTTCAGGGGCTACCGAGGAGTCTGGATTAGGGGTGTCCGGATGGCCGACTATAGCCTTTGGCGGACTCACGGAATATGAATATACAAGATTGAAGACTTCGTCCCGTGTCCGGATGGGACTTTCCTTGGCGTGTAAGGCAAGCTTGGCGATACGGATATGTAGATCTCCTACCATTGTAACCGACTCTGTGTAACCCTAACCCTCTTTGGTGCCTATATAAACCGGAGGGTTTTAGTCCGTAGGACGAACAACAATCATACCATAGGCTAGCTTCTAGGGTTTAGCCTCTCCGATCTCGTGGTAGATCTACTCTTGTACTACCCATATCATAAATATTAATCAAGCAGGAGTAGGGTTTTACCTCCATCTAGAGGGCCCGAACCTGGGTAAAAACATCGTGTCCCTTGTCTCCTGTTACCATCCGCCTAGACACACTGTTCGGGACCCCCTACCCGAGATCCGCCGGTTTTGACACCGACAGCCTCCAACTCCTCCACCTTGCCGGCATGAACCTGGGCCTGGGCATTGAGTGCCTCTTTGTGCCTCTGCTCCAGCTCACTGGTCCGCTGCAAGAGAATCTTCTCTGGCTCTGCATCCTTGCTGCGAAGCATGGCGGCAAGCTTCTCCTCACGTGCAGCGAGGTCCTCCTCCTGGGAGTTCAGCGCGGCCTCGTCTTTGGAGTCCGGCGGCGGCGGCCCAGCGCCAAGTTCCTCGCTGTCTCTTGAGCTTTCTCGACGTCGGCGAGCTTCATGGTGAACTCCACGTCGCGCTTGGCCAGCTCGCCCTGGGCAGCCTTGAGCTCCTTGTGGGCCTCGCGGAACCAATCCTGCGTCTCGGCAACACGCTTCTGGAGGTTCGCCTCCGCCTTCTACACCACCGCCGTCCTGGACTTAATCTTGTCCAGGCGGGCGCGGTGGAGCGCCTGGAGCTTCCGGAAGCTGGCGCCCATGGCGTGGAGGAGCCGTGCTTCCTGCGAACCATCGTAGCCAACGATCGGGTCGTCGACGACTTCAAGCCCGGCAACGGCAAGCACTTCGTCGTCGAACACCTCTCCCTCAACGGGTGTCCTGGTGCTCGACGAGCTTGGAAAGTGGACGAACAAGTCGTCGCTCATCGTCAGGTACTTGCCGGAGCCGGAAGCAGCAGAAGGCAAAGGCTGGTCATCAGCCACCTCCTCCTTGGCAGTGGCCCCGCCGGCCTCTCCGGCAGGCCCCTTGCCGGTCTCTTCAGCGGCAGCCTTAGCGGCCTCCCTCGTAGGCCCCTCAGCGGCGTCCTCGGCAGCACCCTTGGCGGCCTCCTCGGCGGCCTTGGCGACGTCCTCGATGACGGCATCCACGTCCTCTGGGTTCACCGAGGAGGAATCTGGACGCCGAAGAAGGGGTGAGGCAAGGCCAGGACCAGGAGCCGGAAAGAAAAAGAAGCAGGGACGAACGGCGAACGACTTACTCCGTGCCAAGACCGTGGGAACGGAAGTCCCTCCCCGCCAACATTTGGCGTCGAGGCCAAGCTTATTTGGTGCCCAAGTTCTCCCTCCTCCTCCATGTGCATGGGCTCGGTGCTGGCGCCCTTCTTTGGGGGCGCCCACGCCAGGCGGCGGCGTGGTCGATGGGGGCGGTGTGTTGGGAGTAGCCCTCTGTGGCTCCTCCTGCTGCTGCTCTCCTCCTGCATACCTGCCAAGGTCAGCACCAAACTGTCGTGCCCCTGACACATGTCGACAGGGGAAGAGTGATGAACTTACGCCGGGGGCTATGCCGGGGGCTGCTGTCCGGGCTGCTCAACACCACCAGTGGCGCCTGGTACTAACTGGGGCTGGCCACCCGTCGAGACCTTGGCCCTGTTCACTCTCTAGGCCAGCGTCTCCACGTCCCTGCAAAGATGAAGACAAGTCCAGACGAGCAACACAGATTGAGGAGGCAGAGATAACGAAACGGAACCAGATACTTACTCGTTGTCCGCCTCCTCCTCTATTGTTTTCCTCTTCCTCCTCGGGCTGAGGGATCTATAGTCGAAAGTAACCTCCATATCAACATCCGCCGGAGGAGGAGAAGGAGGTGGTGTCTGGACACGCGTGGATGAAGAAGGGGCGGTTGTCTTCTTCTTCACCGCGGCCTTCGCCGGCTTCTTTGCCGCTGCGGCCCTCGTGTGGCGCCCGGACCCCTTCAAGGTCAGATGTGGCCGCGCAGCCCTGCCGGGCTGGACCGGCTCGCCGGAACTGGCCCGCCGCAGGACTCGCCCTCTCCCCATAGCTGGCGTCGGGCCTACAGTCTTGGCCTCCTCCTCCGACGACTCGTCGGTCACATCTTCAACCAGAGGAGCCTCGGCGCCGGCGCTGCTGGCTCCCCCGGCGGCCCCCGCCCACCGGGCGAGCTCCTCCTCCTCCGCGGCCGTTGCGGCCTTGTCCTCCACACCACCGGTGTTGCCGGCCTTCATGGCAAGCTATGCCTCCCTCGCCCTGGTGGCGATGTAGTCCAGCTCCGCCTGGGTGGTGTCCTGGACAAGCAGCCGCTCGGCGTCGGCGTTGACGTACCCCTCGTGCAGAGTGTCAAAGAACTACTGCACCTCGGCGTCCTCCGACTCCTTCCAGCTCGGGTCAGGGCCATGCGCGTTGCAGTCCGGCATCATGGCAATGATATCGGACCGACGCAAGTTATTGCACAACGGGACCACCCCCGTCGGCAGCTTGAACAGAGGCCCCTTGAGGACCTTGCCGGCCTTCGCGGCGGCCCTCGCGACCATGCCGGTCCGCTCGACCTTGCCGTTGCAGCCCACGTCAAGATGGAAGAGCCGCTGGCAGAAATGGGCGTGCCCCATCACTATGAAATTGTTGTCGAGGCCGGGACAAAGCCGAATGATGTCGGCGGGATTCGTGAAGAGCCAGGCTGGCCTCCCCTTGTTATGCAGTATGAAGTGGAGCGATCCGGAGGCGGATGAAGTCCACCCCGATCATCTCAAGGGTGAGGCCGGCCTCAGTGAGCCGGAGGATCCTGGTGGTGTTGACCGTGAGCTTCTCGTTGTCAGCATCGACGTCACTCCAATCGCTTCTGCGGATCGGCGGCGCCTGGCGAACTTCGCAGAATGCCGGCGGGTCCTTCTCCTCGATCCAGCACCACCGGCCCCGGCATTCTTCCCACCTCTCCTTCATGGCGCCCTTCGGATACGCCCCCCTGGATCTTGAGACCCAGGCAATGCAACCGGAGATGGCGCCCCCTGGTTGGATCCGAGGGGAAAAGTAATGGCGGAAGAGCGTAGTGTTGGGGTGCACCCCGGCGAAGCCCTCGCAGAGATGCGCGAAAAGGGCCATGCATGCCACCGCATTCGGAGTAAAATCCAGGAGGCGGAAGCCAAAGGTATGCATGACGTCGCTGAAGAAATCGGAGAAGGGAGGACAGAGCCCGCAGGAAAAATAATCGACAAAGAAGCGGTACCGATTTGGGGCAGCCTTGGCGCAGTCAGCGGGGTCGACGCGCGTGGCTGGATGCCCCGAATTCCTCCCCCCCCCCGTCCTCACTCCCCACAGGGGTTACGATGGAGTCCCAAGCTCGAACACGCCAATCAGCCGAGGGAAGAAGGCGGATCGCGTCCGCTGCACCGCCAACAAGACTTCTCCGGGCGGCTCGCGGCTCCGGCGTCCTTGGCCACTCCCTTGCCCTTGGTGGATTTGGGCGCCATGGCGGCTGGGGGAGGAGGGCAGGACAGAGGGCGAAGGAAGCGCAACGGCGGCGAGCAGGAACGAAGCTTGGAGAAAAAGAGGAAAGTGGAGGTTTCGAGATCAGGGTTGCACGAAGGGTAAAAGGAACAGTGCGCCCGCGGTTATCCCTTTTTATGGGGAAGCCGCGGGGCGCGCTGCCCATTTACTGCGATGTGACGCATGCTTGTGGAAACCTCCCCACGCATGCCGCCCACGTCACGCACACCCCTCCACGCCGCGCAGCGCACGCGGGTCGTGGGAACTGCAACGCGCGAAAAGTTTTACCGCGGTAAAAACCGCCCCGCCTGCCCATGCACCGTTTTGGGCCTGGCCCAACAACGTGTCGCGCTTATGTGTAGCCCAGGCCCGGGCTCTGCCGGTGTACAAAAAGAGGTGCGTTTTGTATCCCTATACCAATGTGCAGGCAAATGGGCTTGCCAAGAATGTGGGAGGTGAGCCAAGGTAAGACCAAAGCCCAAGATAATAAGAGCAACGCCAAGGCCAAGACCACAAATAGCAGAGGGACGAAGCAGGTTCCCCCGGCGAGACCCTTGTCGGGCAACCTCAAGAGCTCCTAAGAAGATCCTTGCCGGACAGCTCGCCTCAAGACAAATGTAGCGGGCCACCCTTGTGCCCACGGTCTCCAACATCACGTTGGGCTGTGGCTTGGGAGGCACCTCCGTGGTGGCATGCAGATCTTTGTGAAGACATATTCAAGATCAGATGAGGATTAGAAGACGACGATCCTCGGCAAGATCCCTGCCGAGGAAGGCCACCAGACCCCCGGCAAGGCCCTTGCCGGGGAGACAGCGCGCCACGGCAAGAACCTTGCCGGGCCACACGGCAAGACCCTTGCCGGGCCACCCGGCAAGGCCCTCACCAAGGACGCCAGCAGGATCACCGCCAGGCCCATGCCAACCAAGCTTCCACTGCCATTCACATGCAGCTGCCAGACCAACCAACTGGGTGGGCACCTGTGTGGCAACATGCAGCTCCCAGGCCAACTCATCGAGCGGCTGCGTGGCGGCATGCAGATCTGCGTGAAGGCTCCGCCACTGCGCCACCTCAGCTGCCTGCCTGCCTACATGGCACCACGCACCTCACTGGTCAGGGCGCGTGTCAAAGCGAGGAGGAGCGGCGACGGACGGGACGGGCCTCGGCCCCGTCCCCAATAAAGCAAGGGGACACCTAAGCTACGCATTAAATGCATCTTGTCCTGTAATACTAGCAATAAGCTTAGGGCACTGTATGCCTTTCCACCTCCTGTGTGCCACTGTGGCAGCCCCTTCCGACTATAAAAGGAGGCCCATGGCATACTGAAGAAAGATTCTGCTCTTTTGAACCACGCACTGACCAGAGCTAGTTCGAGAGCTCAAGAACTCTTTGAAATACACCCACCAAAGCAGGACTAGGGTTTTACGCATCCTCGCGGCCCGAACCTGGGTAAACGATCCTTGTGCTGTCTACTTGCCCTGCTCTTCTCGCAACCCCACGCCCCGGCAACCGTAATAGGGATTCTTTTGATCCCATAGGTGTCGTTCCACACCGGAACCATCTTCATGCTTCCTTTACTCGTCGACCCTGCGGCGCGCACCCCGGATGTGGATGCAGGGGGGCGAACGCCACCGGGTACCGTTGGGTGGCTGCTCGGGAGCGGGTGTCGCCAGGTGCCCCCGAGGTGTTGGCTCCAAAGGTTCTTGCGAGCGCTCCTGAGGAGATCACCGAAGAGTTGGTGCGACCCGACGCTCCTAAGGCAGCCGCCCCCGTAGCTCGGGCGAGTGGGCCTGAGGTAGCGATTGGCGGGCAGGTGCGGCCTGGTGCCCCTGCAGCCGCTGCCCAATAAGCCCCGCCGGGCCCCTCAGCTACTGAGAGATGCGCCCCGAATAACGGCCAGCTTCACCTGAACCTTGAAACGCTCTGCAAGAGGAAAGAGCCTCTGAGCTGCAGTGGTGACGCCTGTCGCTGCTGAAGCAGAGGAAGTACATAGCCGTAGATGAGTAAGTACCTTGCCTCCGTGATTTCCCGCTTGTCGCATGCTTTCCTGACCACTGCTCCTCAGGATCCCTTCGGCTACGACGACGAAACCTCCAGGAAGCGACCCCCAGATGTCCCTAGTTCACTCATGATGCCGAGCCCCCCACACCAGACATCCGCGCGTGGCGCGGGGCCCGGCCGCGAGGCGGGTGCGCCACTGGGAGGCCGCGAGCCTAGGCTTCCAGCATCCTTCCTCTGCGGTGTGGCCTGGGGTGCAGGAGGCGTGCTGAAGGCTCCTTCATTGGTCGTCACCGGTGGCTGGGCAACCCCAATGTTGGCTTCATCTTCAAGCAGTGAGATCGCGCCGCCCAGCACCTTCGCCGAGGCCCGGAGAGCGAATGGGAGCGAATGGGAGGCTGGTGTGCCGCTCCACGCCTCTCCGACGACCCCCGGCGCGGAGGATGGTCTTGGCCGCGCATTGGAGCTCATGCGCGGGTGCGACACCGTCCATCATAAGCTTTTCCGGGAGGCGATGGGCGCACTGAGTTGTGTTGGAGAAGAGCTTGCCGACATCGATGCCCGCCGCAAGACGGAGGACCTTCGCTTGGCGCACAAGTGACACCAGTTGTAAGTTGCCATCAACCTCGAGCGTCTTCAGCATGAGCGCGCCAGTGCAAGCACCACGGTGTCCCTTCAGACTTCTTGCGAGGCTTGCTCCCGTGCCCTGGAGGAGGCCAGGGCCACCGACTGCTACCTCTTGAGCATGCATTGGTTTTCCCTTGAAGAGGAAAGGGTGATGAAACAAAGTAGCATAAGTATTTCCCTCAGTTTTTGAGAACCAAGGTATCAATCCAATAGGAGACAACACACAAGTCACCTAGTACCTGCACAAACAATCAATAACCTTGCAACCAACGCGATAAAGGGGTGGTCAATCCCTTCACGACCACTCAAAAAAGTGAGATCTAATAAAGATAGTAAAGTCAATATTTTTGGTATTTTTGTTGTATAGATTGAAAAGTAAAGATTGCAAAATAGTAAACGAGATGCGATGTAAATAAAAGAGATGCAATATAATATCAAAGAGACCCGGGGGCCATAGGTTTCACTAGTGGCTTCTCTCAAGATAGCATGTATTACGGTGGGTGAACAAATTACTGTCGAGCAATTGATAGAAGAGTGCATAGTTATGAAGTTATCTAAGGCAATGATCATGAATATAGGCATCACGTCCGTGTCAAGTAGACCGAAATGATTCTGCATCTACTACTATTACTCCACACATCGACCGCTATCCAGCATGCCTCTAGAGTATTAAGTTCATAAGAACAGAGTAACGCATTAGGCAAAATGACATGATGTAGAGGGATAAACTCAAGCAATATGATATAAACCCCATCTTTTTGTCCTCGATGGCAACAATACAATACATGCCTTGCTTCCCGTACTGTCACTGGGGAAGGACACCGCAAGATTGAACCCAAAGCTAAGCACTTCTCCCATTGCAAGAAAGATCAATCTAGTAGGCCAAACTAAACCGATAATTCGAAGAGACTTGCAAAGATATCAAATCATGGATATAAGAATTCAGAGAAGAACCAAATAATATTCATAGATAATCAAGTTCATAAATCCACAATTCATCGGATCTCGGCAAACACACCACAAAAGAGTATTACATCGAATAGATCTCTAAGAACATCGAGGAGAACTTTGTATTGAGAATCAAAGAGAGAGAAGAAGCCATCTAGCTAATAACTATGGACCCGAAGGTGTGTGGTAAACTACTCACGCTTCATCGGAGAGGCTATGGTGTTGATGTAGAAGCCCTCCGTGATCGATTCCCCCTCCGGCAGATCGCCAGAAAAGGCCCCAAGATGGGATCTCACGGGTACAGAAGGTTGCCGCAGTGGAAAAGAGGTTTCGTGGCTCCCCTGATGGTGTTAGGGTATAAAAGTATATATACGCAAAAGAAGTACATTGGTAAAGCTAGGAGGGGCCCATGAGGGTGGGGGCACACCTACCCCCCTCCCCCGGCGCGCCCTCCTGCCTCGTGGCGTTCCAGACTTCAACTCCAAGTCTTCTGGTTTGCTTTCGGTCCAAGAAAGATCATCGCGAAGGTCTCGTCCTGTTTGGATTCCGTTTAATATACCTTTTCTGCGAAACACTAAAATAGGCAAAAAAACAGAAACTGGCACTGGGCTTCCGGTTAATAAGTTAGTCCCAAAATAATATAAAAGAGCATATTAAAGCCCATTAAACATCCAAAACAGATAATATAATAGCATGGAACAATCAAAAATTATAGATACGCTGGCATCCTAACTACACCCACTCGCATAACCCTCATAGAAAGGTAGGGTCATGCACCATGCAAGTGTCAACGAGAAAAGCAATGGAGGCAAACCACCACAAGTGGTCACCACATCATCATGACTTCGATGCAAGCAATAAAAGTGCCATATCACATGCATAAAATGGGGTTTCATAGACATGGTCAAAGGGCTGCTTGCCTTGTCCTTTAGAGTCTTCAAACCTTCTGGTCCATCTTCAAGTACTCCGTCTACTTCGTCAACTAATGACGGGAACAATCACAATAAGCAACACAACAAGGCAAAAATAAAAGTGCTCTAAAAATGTGAGTTGGACTTTTCTAGGATACCCCTGGTCATATAAAAAATGACCAAAGTGGTTTCATTAGGATTGGGTCAATGGATATTTTTGAACATTTCAATATGATGGGATCAAGGGATTTGTGGATTTGCAAGAAGTGTACAGAAATGTTATTTTGAAAAATGAGCAAAGGAACCCAATGAACAAAGCATGATTTTAGAAGCATCTAAGAGTTGGTTTCACTAGATTTGGAGTTAAATGAATTTCCTATGATTTTGCAAATTTGGCTATATATGGAGAAATGGACCATTATTACAGGTGGCATAGAAAGTATTGGAAAATATGTTCAAAAACTAAGTTTTGAACTCATAAGTATCTAGGAATTTGAATCATGGCATTTGGATCAAAAATGGCCTCTATGTGATTTTCTAAAGTTCATCACAGAAATGGAAAAATAGGATTTGATAAATATTTGTGAAGAAAATATTTCTGGAAAAATACCCAAATTGCACAATGTGATAGAGAATGAATTTATGAACTTCTAGAAATTTGAATCATCAAATTTGGAGTCCATTTGATTTATTTATGGATTTTTGAAGTTTGACTGAAAAAATAAAAAGGGAAAAGGTATCCACCTTATTAGGCGCTGTGGGCGACGCTTAGCGCCGTAGCGCACTGTGCCTAGCCCAGCTGCCCAGCCGCGCCGGAGGGGAGGGCGATGTCGAAGACGCCCGCTCAGCACTGCGCTTTCGGGCAGGGGAAACGGAGACAGTCAAGGGCGTTTCCACTTAAACGGGTGGGCCCGCCTACTGGGTCGCTGACCTGCGGGCCCCAGCGGCAGGTTGTCTTCAACCTCCCGGGCGCGCTCTGGCCGCGGGGAGGAGCGGTTCCTGACGGTGATAGCCAGGGCTACAGAGCGTCTCCGGCGACGCTCTGCCCACCGGCGTGCTCAGGAGGAAGAGCCACATCCATCGGTGTACGGATCGCTCGCCGAGGAGGGCCGTAGTGGCGACGGCCTGGATGACCGTGATAGAGGCCGTCGACCATCTTTGTCTTTGAGCACACGATGCTCCAGGGGCTGAATGGCAGCGAGGGAAGGGCTTTCGGTGTTGAAAAGAGAGTGCGGGGAAGGAGTATAAGAGCTGGGGGATTTATTTGATTTTTAGAGCACTTGCAACCAACACACAAAAATCAAATCAAGCAAATACCAAAACACTCAAAAGTTTTTTGTCAAACCACATTTTAGCATGATTTATTGTCTTAAGTGTTGTGGCATGAAAGTCAGGGTGTGAAAGACCTACCCCCCTTACAAGAATCTCGTCCCCGAGATTCCACAAACTAGGCGTGGAAAGGAATACGTAAACTTAGATCTCTTCACGTCATCATACTGCTTCTGCTTCCGTGTGGTGCTCCATTGAAACTTGAAGTACTTGGTGTTGTAGCTTTGTGTATGACGTTCTTGCTTGATCCAGGTCGCTAAGGGGTCTCTCGCGTTAGGTCAGGTTGGGCTGGGGGTCAATGGTTCGGTGATTGATGCCCTGGTAGGGATGGTGCTTGTCAGGAAGTTGGAAACACTTCCGGAGTTGTGCTGTGTGAAAAACGTTGTGCACATAGTATAACTTAGGTGGAAACTCCAGCTGGTAGCCATCTACTCTTCGTCTTGCAATGATCTCGAAGAGGATTGACAATCTTGGTGTGAGCTTCCTTTTGACACGGAAATGCTTGGTTCCTTCGAGCGGAGTGATTTGCAGATACACATGGTCTTCGATACGGAAGTATACTTCTTGACGACGATGGTTGATATAGTTGCCAACTATCTTCTATCAATATCCCCTGACTAAGTCAAATCCTTATACCTCCAAGAATTTCATCATGAGATCTTAATTGTCCTACAAAATCCAATTTACTCAGGGGTAATGAAAGTTATGCTACTCTATCAACATGATCCCACCAAGTTCATCTACCAAATGAAAGCCTCATGATCTACCAAAGTCTCAGATAATTCCTCAAGGTCACTGATATAAATTCATCAAGTCATTTTCCCTCTATTCCTATATCCTCAAATTGGTCTTCCCTATGGCAACATCAGTTTGGTGCTGTCTTAGGATGATAATGTGCAAGTTCACTATGTCCACTAGTTCCATAATGAACCCAGTGATAAGCAAGATTACGGAGGCTTAACTGATTTCTTGCAATTATGAGGGTTAAGAACATGCTTAAGGATTTGATCTGGGGTATCTTGTGAAGTCTCGGAGGGTCTAGGAATGGGTTTCTAATCTTGAGGGGTAAGCACAACTCTACGGAGTTGCACTTGGTCGAGGAGGCTACAGAAAGTGTCTTTAGTGCTAGTTTGGTTGCCGGGGTAGAATCCTTGGTGCATATTGTCTTGCTGGTCTTCAGTTGATGAAGGATGAGACGGAAAAGAAGCATAGAGGGGGTGCCTAAAGGGGGTTCTATAGTGCAAGTGCAAACAAACATGTGCAAAAAGGGTGAAACAAAAGAAACAAGGTAAGGAAGGTGATATAGTCGCGTACCTGTTGCCTAGGTCAAAAGTGCGACTTATATCAAAACACAAACAATAAAAACAAGCAAGACACAATCATGGTTCTATTCGAACCATACTACGGACTCGACTGCGCATAGGGGGAACACGACTCATCCTACCCTAGGGGTTCTTGGACGAAGTAGTCATGCTTGCTCTATGCCTCGTGCAGTCTCCTGGGTTTCCCTTAGGTGTCGCTATGTCTCTTATAGTTGTTCGATGAAACGATCCGGGTTGAGCCTGAAGAATCTTCAACAACTTATCGCCTGATGAGGTGATGGGGTGAAGGTGGATCCTCATAGCAGGCATTCACTCAATCTTCCGTTGTCTTCTTAATCATGACGATCCCTTTTTGTCTTCTAAGGCGTCGAAGGTACCAGGTAGGTATCCTTTATGCAATGACATTAACAAGGCATAGTAGAGGTCCAACATGTCGCTTACGTTGATGACAACATCGACACCAAGAGCGGGGGATGAAGAGGACCATTTTCCTGCTCACTATCGTGAGGCGGACCAAATGGCGAGGTTCTCATCCACCGGTGGTTGTCGATACAACAACGGTAAGGACATGGTTGCTCTATCGTATATCATGACCTTGCATATCTTATGCCATGTTCATCGCAAGACAAGGTTGCATCATCCTGGGGATGTGTCAAGGGTGTCACCATCTTCCGAGTCTTGGTGTCCTCATTCCTCGAGAAGGTATCTTCTGTTGGTATCGTATTCTCGTGGTGTTATGTTCCGAAGATGTGGGCGAATGTTTGGCATGACGTCTTCCTCCTAGACTATCCATGACGATTACAGGGAATCTAGTGGTCAGGGGCATGAGGATTCTAGCGACTGTTCGCATAAGTTTTGAAGGGGAAGAGATCAATAAGGGGAAATATATCTTAGTTTTCAAAAAACTCAAAAGGGAAGAGAAGTATAGATAGTTTCGGAAATTAGTAATAGTTTTGAAAATAGTTTTACCCTAACTAACGACCATGCTAACTAAGGCTTCCTGTTGGGACCCCGACTCATAGGTCGTGATGACCGAATGCACGTGTATAGTGATCCCAGATATCAATGCTCACTGAACACACAGAAGCTGAATAATGAGAGTCTTGCATCCATACATACCGTATTACACAAGTAGGACCACTATGGGTCAAGTCTTGAGTATATCATCGCAGCGGAAATCTTCGTCGACAACTTGGACCCATGCCATCTGCCTTAACCCTACAGGCATTCTGACTGGGAAGCGTCCTAGCTCGCATGTTCGTCACCGATCTATTCTTCATCATATCCTGTTCTTTCAAGCCTGGCCAATAAGATAACAAGTGGCAAGCCAATGAGTACTTTGAATGTACTCGCAAGCAACCCATGATTGGAACAAGTCACAATAATGCAATGATATAGAACTAAGTAGGTAGTTTGCAGAAAGCTAGTTTTGAGTGCAATGACTGTTGGGGAATGTAGCAGAAATTCAAAATTTTCCTATGTGTCACCAAGATTATCTATGGAGAAACTAGCAACGAGGGGAAGGAGAGTGCATCTACATACCCT
The DNA here is from genome assembly GCA_021605145.1 of Aegilops bicornis. Classification (NCBI taxonomy): domain Eukaryota; kingdom Viridiplantae; phylum Streptophyta; class Magnoliopsida; order Poales; family Poaceae; genus Aegilops; species Aegilops bicornis. The sequence goes on from CM038670.1 coordinate 348,968,711, forward strand.
TGTAGATTGCTAAGCGGAAGCGTTCAAGAGAACGGGGTTGAAGGAATTACGTACTCATCGTGATCCAAATCACCGGAGATCCTAGTGCCGAGCAGACGACACCTCCGCGTTCAACACACGTACAGCCAGTGACGTCTCCCATGCCTTGATCCAGCAAGGAGAGAGGGAGAGGTTGGGGAAGACTCCATCCAGCAGCAAGACGACGGGTGTGGTGGTGATGGAGGAGCGTGGCAATCCTGCAGGGCTTCGCCAAGCACCGGGAGAGGAGGAGGACTTGGGAGAGGGGAGGGCTGCACCAGGGCAAGGGTGCAGCTCCCATGCGCCTCCCCACTATATATAGGGGTGGAGGGTATTATTTCTTGCCCTCCAAGTCCATTGGGGCGTTATAAAGGTGGGAGGAAAGAATCCCATCCTTTCCTTTCCCCATCGATTGTTATCCCCCTTTTAGGGATCTTGATCTTATCCCTTCTGGATATGATCTTATTCCTTCTAAGGGGGATCTTGGTGCACCTTAACAGGGGTGTGGGGCCTTGCCCCCACTACCCACGTTCATGTGGGTCCCCCATGCAGGTGGGCCCCACTCGGAACCTTTAGAACCTTCCCGGTACAATACCGAAAAATCGAACATTTTCGGTGGCCAAAATAGGACTTCCCATATATAAATCTTTACCTCCGGACCATTCCGAACTCCTCGTGGACGCCCAGGATCTCATCCGGGACTCCGAACAACATTCGGTAACCACGTATATCTATTCCCTATAACCCTAGCGCCATCGAACCTTAAGTGTGTAGACCCTACGGGTTAGGGAACCATGCGCATATGACCGAGACGTTCTTCGGTCAATAACCAACAGCGGGATATGGATACCCATGTTGGCTCCCACATGTTCCACGATGATCTCATCGGATGAACCACGATGTCAAGGACTCAATCGATCCCGTATACAAATCCCTTTGTCTAACGGTATTGTACTTGCCCGAGATTCGATCGTCGGTATACCGATACCTTGTTCAATCTCGTTACCGGCAAGTCTCTTTACTCGTTCCGTAACACATCATCCCGTGATCAACCCTTGGTCACATTGTGCACATTATGATGATGTCCTACCGAGTGGGCCCAGAGATACCTCTCCGCTTTACACAGAGTGACAAATCCTGCCTCGATTCGTGCCAACCCAACAGACACTTTCGGAGATACCTGTAGTGCACCTTTATAGCCACCCAGTTACGTTGTGACGTTTGGTACACCCAAAGCATTCCTACGATATCCGAGAGTTGCAAAATCTCATGGTCTAAGGAAAAGATACTTGAAATTAGAAAAGCTTTAGAATACGAACTACACGATCTTTGTGCCAGGCTTAGGATTGGGTCTTGTCCATCACATCATTCTCCAAATGATGTGATCCCGTTATCAACGACATCCAATGTCCACGGTCAGGAAACCGTAACCATCTGTTAATCAACGAGCTAGTCAACTAGAGGCTTACTAGGGACATGGTGTTGTCTATGTATCCACACATGTATCTGAGTTTCCTATCAATACAATTATAGCATGGATAATAAACGATTATCATGAACAAGGAAATATAATAATAACCAATTTATTATTGCCTCTAGGGCATATTTCCAATAGTCTCCCACTTGCACTAGATTTAAAAATCTAGTTCACATCGCTATGTGATCAACACTCATAGGTCACATCTCCATGTGACCAACATCCAAGAGTTTACTAGTGTCACTAAACTAGTTCACATCATCATGTGATTAAGACTCAATGAGTTCTGGGGTTTGATCATGTTTTACTTGTGAGAGAGGTTTTAGTCAACGGGTCTGCAACATTCAGATCCGTATGTACTTCGCAAATCTCTATGTCATATTGCAACATGTTGCTTCCACGCTCCACTTGGAGCTATTCCAAATGGTTGCTCTACTATACGTATCCGGTTTGCTACTCAGAGTCACTCGGATAGGTGTTAAAGCTTCCATCGACATAACCCTTTACGCCGAACTCTTTATCACCTCCATAATCGAGAAACATGTCCTTATTTACTCCAAGGACAATTTTGACCGCTGTCCAATGATCCATTCCTGGATCACTCTTGTACCCCTTGCAGCACTCATGGCAAGGCACACTTCCAAAGGCGGTACACAAGATAGCATACTCTGAGCCTATATGCGAAGCATAGGGGACGACCTTCATCTTTTCTCTCTCTTACGCCGTGGTCGAGCTTTAAGTCTTAACTTCATACCTTACAACTCAGGCAAGAACTCCTTCTTTGACTGGTCCATCTTGAACACCTTCAAGATCATGTCAAGGTATGTGCTCATTTGAAAGTACCATTTAGCGTTTTTTATCTATCCTCATAGATCTTGATGCTCTATGTTCAAGCAACTTAATTCAGGTTTTCTATTGAAAACACTTTTCAAATAACCCTATATGCTTTCTAGAAATTCTACATCATTTCTGATCAACAATATGTCTACAACATATACTCATCAGAAATTCTATAGTGCTCCCACTCACTTCTTTGGAAATACAAGTTTCTCATAAACTTTGTATAGACCCAAAATCTTTGATCATCTCATCAAAGCGTACATTCCAACTCCGAGATGCTTACTCCGGTCCTTAGTAGGATAGCCGGAGCTTTGCATACTTGCTAGCGTCTTTCGGGATTGTCAAAACCTTCCGGTTCTATCACATACAACCTTTCCTCAAGAATACCATCAAGGAAACAATGTTTTGACATCCTATATGAAAGATTTCATAAATAATGCAAGAATCGCTAATCCAATTCCAATGACTCTTAGCATCGCTACGAGTGAGAAAGCCTCACCGTAGTCAACTCCTTGAACTTGTCGGAATATATCTTTAACGACAAGTCGAGCTTTCTTATGGAGATACTTACCATCATTGTCTGTCTTCCTTTTAAAAATCCATCTTTACCCAACGTCCTTACGACCATAAAGTATTTCTTCCAAAGTCATGGATCCTCTCTCGGATGTTATGGCCTCGAGCCATTCGTCGGAATCCGGGCCCACCATCGCTTCTCCATAGCTCGTAGGTTTATTGTTGTCTAGCAATATGACCTCTAAGACAGGATTGCGTACCACTCTGAAGTAGTACGGCGTCCTTGTCGACTCCACGAGGTCCGGTAGTGACTTGATCCGAAGCATCATGATCACTATCATCAGCTTCCACTTCAATTGGTGTAGGTGCCACATGAACAACTTCCTATGCCCTACTACACACTGGTTGAAGTGATGGTTTAATAACCTCATTAAGTCTCGCCATCCTCCCACTCAATTCTTCCGAGAGAAACTTTTCCTCGAGAAAGGACCCATTTCTAGAAACAATTACTTTTGCTTCCAGATCTGAGATAGCAGGTGTACCCAACTGTTTTGGGTGTCCTATGAAGATGCATTTTTATCCGCTTTGGGTTCGAGCTCATCAACCTGAAACTTTTTCACATAAGCATCGCAGCCCCAAACTTTTAAGAAACGACAACTTAGGTTTCTCCAAACCATAGTTCAAACGGTGTCGTCTCCACGGAATTACGTGGTGCCCTATTAAAGTGAGTGTGGTTGTCTCTAATGCCTAACCCATGAACGATAGTGGTAATTCGATAAGAGACATCATGGTACGCACCATACTCAATAGGGTGCACCTACGATGTTCGGACACACCATCACACTATGGTGTTCCAGGCGGTATTTATTGTGAAACAATTTCCACAATGTCTTAATTGCGTGCCAAAGCTCGTAACTCAGATACTCATCTCTATGATCATATCATAGACATTTTATCCTCTTGTCACGATGATCTCATCGGATGAACCACGATGTCAAGGACTCAATCGATCCCGTATACAAATCCCTTTGTCTAACGGTATTGTACTTGCCCGAGATTCGATCGTCGGTATACCGATACCTTGTTCAATCTCGTTATCGCAAGTCTCTTTACTCGTTCCGTAACACATCATCCCGTGATCAACCCCTTGGTCACATTGTGCACATTATGATGATGTCCTCCCGAGTGGGCCCAGAGATACCTCTCCGTTTACACAGAGTGACAAATCCTAGTCTCGATTCGTGCCAACCCAACAGACACTTTCGGAGATACCTGTAGTGCACCTTTATAGCCACCCAGTTACATTGCCAGGACGCTTTGGTACACCCAAAGCATTCCTACGGTATCCGGAGTTGCACAATCTCATGGTCTAAGGAAAAGATACTTGACATTAGAAAAGCTTTAGCATACCTAACTACACGATCTTTGTGCTAGGCTTAGGATTGTCTTGTCCATCACATCATTCTCCAAATGATGTGATCCCGCTATCAACGACATCCAATGTCCATGGTCGTGAAACCGTAACCATCTCGCTGATCAACGAGCTAGTCAACTAGAGGCTTACTAGGGACATGGTGTTGTCTATGTATCCACACATGTATCTGAGTTTCCCATCAATACAATTATAGCATGGATAATAAACGATTATCATGAACAAGGAAATATAATAATAACCAATTTATTATTGCCTCTAGGGCATATTTCCAACAATGACATCATCTATCAACCAGTAAATTATGCATCAAGGGAGTACAGATATCCGTATGGACAAGTTACAAATATCAACATAAGCAGAGTTGGACACCAATCCAACTTGATCATCATGTCAAGTCATCTGACTTAACCCAAATAGTTACATAAACACACACACACACACACACACACACACACACGTGATTTGTAAAACTCTGGACATAGTTTAAGCAGCACGGCCCAACTGTCCTTGACCGTGGACGCGGCTATTCGAATAGTTTTACACTCTGCAGAGGTTGCACACTTTACCCACAAGATCCGGGGAACTTCCTTGTCATCCACGACCTGCGGTACCTCAAGTACCCGGGGTAAGCACCCGATCACTATCTTTCCCTAGACGGCACTAACATAGGGTCCACTCGATTGGTAGTAACCCCCTTGCCCAACATTTCATATCTTAAAATTGTGGAGTCTCGCTCCCATATTCATCACATACCACAAGCATGGCGTACCAACGGTGTGTCCGATGCCTTGTAAAAACAGTCATGGCCGCCCTACATGGCATGACCCCGTCCCAAGAGTGACCTCATGTCACCCCCGTCACTAGTAATGTGGGCACCATGGTAGTATTGACCTAGGTAATCAATAGTGCCCTTTCCCATATAAGGGTAGAGTGGTCGCGCATTTAAGGTTGGGACAGTCGACAAATCTTAAATCGAATCCGTTTTTGAAAACACTTCCACACAACTTGCTCTGCTACACCACTTCTTTATCAAGTGGTAACCTAGCTCACCATCTCCCTCGGGCATTAGTGGTTCCCGACGGGTTTTTTGAAAAGTCTTTGAAAACAACCTGGTTTCCTTCACCATGCATATACCCATCCCATTTGCGTAGCAGCTACCTGGCATCCTAACTACTCCCACTCGCATAACCCTCATAGAAAGGTAGGGTCATGCGCCATGCAAGTGTCAATAAGAAAAGCAACGGAGGCAAACCACCACAAGTGGTCACCACATCATCATGACTTCGATGCAAGCAATAAAAGTGCCATATGACATGAATAAAATGGGGTTTCATACACATGGTCAAAGGGCTGCTTGCCTTGTCCTTCAGAGTCTTCAAACCTTCTGGTCCATCTTCAAGTACTCCGTCTACTTCGCCAACTAACGACGGGAACAATCATAATAAGCAACACAACAAGGAAAAAATAAAATTGCTCTAAACATGTGAGTTGGACTTTTCTAGGATACCCCTAATCATATAAAAATGACCAAAGTGGTTTCATTGGGATTGGGTCAACGGATATTTTTGAACATTTCAATATGATGGGATCAAGGGATCTGTGGATTTGCAAGAAGTGTACAGAAATGTTATTTTGAAGAATGAGCAAAGGCACCCAATGAACAAAGCATGATTTTAGAAGCATCTAAGAGTTGGTTTCACTGGATTTGGAGTTCAAATGAATTTCCTATTATTTTGCAAAGTTGGCTCTATATGGAGAAATGGACCATTATTACAGGTGGCATAGAAAGTATTCGAAAATATGTTCAAAACCTAAGTTTTGAACTCATAAGTATCTAGGATTTTAATCATGGCTTTGGATCAAAAATGGGCTCTATGTGATTTTCTAAAGTTCATCACAGAAATGGAAAATAGGATTTGATAAATATTTGTGAAGAAAATATTTCTGGAAAAATACCCAAATTGCACCATGTGATAGAGAATGAATTTATGAACTTCTAGAAATTTGAATCATCCAATTTGGAGTCCATTTGATTTATTTATGGTTTTTGAAGTTTTACTGGAAAAATAAAAAGAGAAAAGGTATCCACCTTATTAGGCGCTGTGGGCGACACATAGCGCCAGAAGACTGGCTCGGCCCACCGCCCACCAAGACAGAGGGGAGGGCGACGTCAAGGCGCCGCTCAAGAGTGTGTGCTTTCACAGGAAATGGAGACGGTCGAGGGCATTTCCACTTAAACGGGCAGGCCTGCCTGCTGGGTCGCTGACGTGCGGGCCCACCGGCAGGTTGTCTTCAACGTCCCGCGCGCGCTCTGGCCGCGGGGAGGAGCGGTTCCCGACGGCGATAGCCGGGGCTACAGAGCGTCTACAGCGATGCTCTGCCCACCGGCGTTCTCAGGAGGAAGAGCCGCATCCATCAGCGTATGGATCGCTCGCCGAGGAGGGCCGTCGTGGCGACGGCCTGGACGACCGCGGTAGAGGCCGTCGGCCATCTTTGGCTTTGAGCGCACGATGCTCCTGGGGATGAACGGCAACGAGGGAAGGGCTTTCGGTGTTGAAAAGAGAGTACGGGGCTGTCTAGGGGGAAGAGAGAGGGGCCGATGCCTGCGAATTTAAGCAGCGGTCGGCGGCCCGGCTCCGGCCTAGGAGGAGGATGGAGGGCACGAGAGAGAGAGAGAGAGAGAGAGAGGGTTGGTCCGGGGGGCGTACGGGAGAGAGATAGAGCCAGTGGCGTGCATGGAAGGGCTTGGGAATGCCTTATACGGCAAGGCTGTGGTGCACCATGAGCTTTGCTCGCGGGTGCCCGCGGGATCTGTCCTAGGGGACGTTGGGAGGGGACAGACTGGGTCACTGGCGCTCGTGGAGTCCGTCCAGTAGCGAGGGAGGTGAGAGAGGGAGCGGGGTGAGACCAGAGGTGGGCCAGCCGCGTGGCTAGAGAGTGGCTGAGCCGGGCGGTGCTCGGGCACGCGACAGTGAGCTCAAAGGGGAGAGAAGGAGGAGGGGCCCGACCGGTTGCCGCGTCCCGGTCGCCGAGGCGGCCTCGGGGGACACGAGGGGGATGCCTTAGGTGGTCAGGTGCCTCGGGCAGGATGTGGCTACAGTGCGGGAGCACACTGTAGCGTGCTCCAGAGCACCCATTTGGCATGCCACGGCATGCCATTGGCATTAGCGCGTGGCCAAACTTGTCCACTTGCTGTGGGGTGGTACTGGGATGCTCTGAGATGCTTAGGAGGTTAGGTAGGAGGGAGGAGTAAGAAGTAGGAGGGCAGAAAAGGTGCTGCCATGGTGAAAACAGAGGGAAAGAGGTGGGTTTTACCCCATTAATAATTGAGCTGTGGATTTGCCATTGTTACTGGAGGTGGAAGGGGACTAGGAGGGGCTGTGGTAAAACTTTGAGCCCATGGAGATTAGTGGAAGGGGTCAAAATGGTGTTTTTGGAAATATGGCAGAAGGTGTTTGATTCTGGTTTGGGCAACAAAATTAATTCAAATTGCCATGAGGCTTTACAGGGTCAAATGTCATAAAGAAATAAGGTGTTCCACCAAGTTTGAGTTCATTTGGGTAAAGTTGCCAATGCAACTTTTGTAAACCCTAGAAATCAAAAGAAATGCATTTACCAAGATCTAGTCATGCAAAACCATTCCCCTTGATGCACCACTTGGTGTAATGTCATTGTTTGGGCTTGTGAGCATGACCACAAAGTTTGGGGGCATTTCGAATAAGTTGGCAATGTAGAGTTGTTCAAATTTGGTTCTGCACAGAGAGGGTTTTGAGGGACTTTGACCAAGGTGTCTTCCTCTCCAACTTGTGCAATTTGATCTAGATGCATGATTACATCATTTGAGCATGTGCACCAAGTTTGAGAGCATTTGGACAACTTTGACAATGTAAAGTTGCTCAAACTTCAAAATGGACAGAAATGGTTTTGAGGGGTTTTCTTGATCTTCAAGACATGAGGCTTGGCAGATCATCAAATATGTCATATGTGACATGTTAGAATTTTATTGTAATTTATGAGCCTTTGTAAATATTTCAAATGGTTGAAATATCCAGAAAGGATTTTTGAGGGATTTGACCAATATTTTGATCATGACCATGTGTTGAAAATCTTATATATGGACAATATATGTCCTATGAGTTTCCCTAAATTTTATCAAATATTTTTGAAATAATAAAATAATTTTAACCTATTAAAGACCATTTCCGGCCTTAAGAAAAAGCCTTTAAATAAAATAGCAAAATAACTTTTAAAATTATATCTTTGTGGTTTTTGGGAGTCCTATATCTAATTGGAGTCAAATCTAATTTTTGAAAGATTTTTCATACCCTTAATTAAGTACTTGTAGTTCAAGTCTCAATTCAGGGGGTTTTGGAAAACCTAATTTAGAAAATACTTTTTGGACAAATTTTTTTGTAAGAAAATACTATTATGTCCTATACACATGGCATGATAATTGGGCAAAGTTTTGGATCAAGGGGAAGGAGTATACGAGTTCGGGGTTTATTTGATTTTTAGAGCACTTGCAACCAACACACAAAAATCAACTCAAGCAAAGACTAAAAAACTCAAAAGTTTTTGTCAAACCACATTTTAGCATGATTTATTGTCTTAAGTGTTGTTGCATGAAAATCAGGGTGTGACAGTTTCACTAGTGGCTTCTCTCAAGATAGCATGTATTACGGTGGGTGAACAAATAACTGCCGAGCTATTGATAGAAGAGCGCATAGTTATGAAGTTATCTAAGGCAATGATCATGAATATAGGCATCACGTCCGTGTCAAGTAGACCGAAACGATTCTGCATCTACTACTATTACTCCACACATCGACCGCTATCCAGCATGCATCTAGAGTATTAAGTTCATGAGAACAGAGTAACGCATTAGGCAAGATGACATGATGTAGAGGGATAAACTCAAGCAATATGATATAAACCCCATCTTTTTATCCTCGATGGCAACAATACAATACGTGCCTTGCTGCCCCTACTGTCACTAGTAAAGGACACCGCAAGATTGAACCCAAAGCTAAGCATTTCTCCCATTGCAAGAAAGATCAATCTAGTAGGACAAACTAAGCCGATAATTCGAAGAGACTTGCAAAGATATCAAATCATGCATATAAGAATTCAGAGAAGAACCAAATAATATTCATAGGTAATCAAGTTCATAAATCCACAATTCATCGGATCTCGGCAAACACACTGCAAAAGAGTATTACATCGAATAGATCTCCAAGAACATCGAGGAGAACTTTGTATTGAGAATAAAAGAGAGAGAAGAAGCCATCTAGCTAACAACTATGGACTTGAAGGTCTATGGTAAACTACTCACGCTTCATCGGAGAGGCATGGTGTTGATGTAGAAGCCCTCCGTGATCGATTCCCCCTCCGGCAGATCACCGAAAAAGGCCCCAAGATGGGATCTCACGGGTACAGAAGGTTGCGGCGGTGGAAAAGTGGTTTCGTGCCCCCCCTGATGTTTTTAGGGTATAAGAGTATATATAGGAAAAAGAAGTATGACTGTGGAGCTACGAGGGGCCCACGAGGGTGGAGGCACGCCTACCCCCTGGGCGCGCCCTCCTGCCTCATGGCCGCCTCGTGGCATTCCAGACTTCAACTCCAAGTCCTATGGTTTGCTTTCGGTCCAAGAAAGATCACCGTGAAGGTTTCATCCCGTTTGGATTCCATTTGATATTACTTTTCTACGAAACACTAAAATAGGCAAAAAAACAGAAACTGGCACTGGACCTCCAGTTAATAGGTTAATCCCAAAAATAATATAAAAGAGCATATTAAAGCCCATTAAACATCCAAAAATAGATAATATAATAGCATGGAACAAACAAAAATTATAGATACGTTGGAGACGTATCACCGACCACCGTCGTGAGGTGGCCGAGGAGCGGGAGCAGGAGCTCCAAGCTTCGTACGCGGCCCTTGAGAAAGATCAAAGCACGCAGGGCCGCCCTGGCAGCATCGCTAAGCGGGGGCCCTTCCGATGAGAAAGAGGTCCAGGAACGCGAGGAGACGTTGGAGCTAGAGGTCTTGGAGCACAGCCTGGAGCTCGAGCGGCTGGAGGTGAGGGAGCGCTAGGTAGCCACGGCTGAGGACGCTGTCGCCGCACGGGAGGCCAAGATCCAGGAGGAGGTTGACCACAGGGTGGCAAAGGCCCGCGCGGCTCTCGCCGATGAGTACCGCCTAAAGTTGGAGCTCCTGGAGGCCGAGGTCGTGGGTAGGACCACTGCCCTCAGGACAAAGCTAGAAGAGGCGGAGCAGCACGAGAGGGCTGCCCAGGAAGCTCAGGCCTCTGCTCAAGCTGCCTTGGCCTCCACTTGCGCCGACCTGTTCTTGCTTCAGTAGTAGGTTGATGGCGCCGCATCTCTTGCAAAGAAGAATGTGGACGAAGCGTGCCGCCGTCGGGCGCTGCAGCACGTGCGTGCCTCGATGCTCCAGGATATCAGGATCGGTGCCAACCAGGCCCTGGGAACCATCTGCGAGGAGAGCGTCACTCACCCGCACGAGGATGACGACGCCAACCACCTTCGCTTCTTCACCGAGATCGTGACCCGTTTGGAGGACTGGGTCGCGAGGGCTCGCGAGCTCGCTGAAGAGAGGAATCGGGGCCTTCTAGGGCGTGCATTCTCACGCGTCTTCAGCCATCTCCTCAACCTCGACCCCCACTTTGACTTCAACGCCGCCATAGCCCCCGTGCTGAGGGTTATCCAGGATAACCTAACGAACTGGGTGGACGACCACGTGGATGCCCTGGTCGCAGAGTTCGCTCCTGAGGATGACGCGGTCGTGATCGTAGCCATAGAAGGCGATGCAGATGACGATGATGAAGACGACGCGAGTGACAACGCGGGTGGCGCGAATGAAGACAGTGAGGACGATGCTGACGGCAGTGCCTCTGGCTAGGCCTGCCTTTCCCTTTGCCTTAATCTGCAAGCATAAAACCTTCAGGCACAGCCCTGCGGGGCGTAAATGCATTTTTGAAGGGGGCCCTTATAATATAAGAAATGATGATATTCCTTTTAAAAATAGGATTTGGAATGTGCCGTTGCGATCCTGCGGGCTCCCGAGTGGGGTAGTTGTTGTAACGTATCTTGGTTCCGTAGGTCTTGAGCGAGTCCTGAGGTCGTGAGCGCACCTTCCACCCGAGGCGAGCCCTCTGGGGCTTGTGACGTTTTAAGTCTCCTGGGAAGCCTACTGGCCCGCCCAAGAGGGCCTCGCGAGGATCCGATTGTCGGATAATGGCAAGGTGTGTGCGCGATGATCCTGTGGTGATTGCACTCCAGCGTGATGGCGGGGCCTTGGCATCTCTGGAGCCAGACCGAGCATGCCTTGACGCACGCATACCATGCCCAGCTCCCGCTCGCGAGGCACTCGCATGGGGGTAGCAGGTGCGAGCCTCACCCTCAATACACGAAGCCAGAAAGCAAGAAATTGCCACGAGACAAGAAAAATTCCCCCCGTTTTTCTTTTGATAAACACAAAAAGTTCCAAATATCACTCCAAAAGGCGGCAAGATGAGTTACAGGAAGAAAGGCGGAATCGAATGGCTGCGTCCGGCACCCAGCTAGTCTTCTTGTCTTATCACCAGCGCGGAGCTAAGTGCTTCCACTGGGCGTGGGCATAGTCATTGGGGGACAATGTCGATAGCCAGCGCGGAGCATGGTGCTTCCACTTGGACATGGGTGGGAGCCCCCGTGAGGCCTGAGGGCGGCACTCAGGAGACTCTGGGCGTGTATAGCCCCACTCATTATTATGTGAGTCTTTCAAGAGCGGAGACCTTCACAGACACGGGGCCTTGCGTCATGTCGCCTGACGAGGGCCCTGCCCTACGCCTCCCCCGACCACCGTTGGGGCGTCCGGAAACCAGGACGAGACCAAGGAGAAAGGGGGACGCTAGCGGTGCCCTCGGCGACCGCAGGCCCTCCTCGGGGGGAGGGGGGGGGGCTCGTCGGCGCATTCCCCGGCACAAGAACTACCTCCATGCAGCGTCTTGCTCCATGCGGTGCGGGGGAGGCCATGGCCCTGGCTCCCCCGCGCAGCCCCCAGTGCACTTCGCCCACCGACAGCTAGGCCATCGCCCTGGGGTCCCTGTCCGCAGCTGTGGCTTGGTTCACCTGCGGTCCATGGTTAGCACAATAGTGCTCCTAGGATATCAGCTGTACCAAGTGGTTTTTGTCGTTGAAGCTGTCGGTGAAGCTACGGGGCGGCTCGCGGCGAGCCTCGGCTTCATGTGCCCCCGACACCCAGCCCGGTAAGGAGAACCTGCCAGGACCTTCTCTTGGCGCGTACTGTAGATCCATCATGGGAGGTACGTAGGCGTCTGGAATTGCCACGCCAGGGTCGTTGCTTGGGCGCCATGCGTCGTTGGCCACCAGTCTCAGCACGAGGCTCTGATGGCCGCGGGGTGGCATCCCGGTGCGGCCCCTGGGGGGACTGCCCAAGCTTGCCTCGGCTAGGGGCGGCACAGTCGAGCTAGGACAAGTGGTGCTACGGATCAGGTTGATGCCGTTGGGTCCCCCTGGTGCTCCAGGGAGGGGCGCGTGGGCTTGGCGGGGGCCAGCACACGCTTCCGCCACAGCCTATGACGTAGGCAGGGTGCAGAAAGGTGCCGCGCCTCTGCAGGTGGCATCAAGTAGCTCGGCAACCCGCTCCAGCAGGGCGTCGCGGCCGCCTTCCGCCAACCTGCAACGCAGCAGCTCCCGCGCCACGATGAGTGCGGCTCGTATGTTCGCCTGCTGCCGGCGACTGTGTGGTGCCGTGATACGTCTCCAATGTATCTACTTTTCGAACTCTTTTGCCCTTGTTTTGGACTCTAACTTGCATGATTTGAATGGAACTAACCCGGACTGACGCTGTTTTCAGCTGAATTGCCATGGTGTTATTTTTGTGCAGAATAAAAAGTTCTAGGAATGACCTGAAAATCAACAGAGATTATTTTTGGAACTAATAAAAATATTGGCGAAAGAATCAGCGTCAGGGGGCCACACCCTATCCACGAGGGTGGGGGGCACGCCCACCCACTTGGGGAGCCCCCTGTGACCTTGTGGGCCCCCTGGACCTCTACTGACCTGAACTCTAACTCCATATAATCTCTTTCGGGGAGAAAAAACAGGGAGAAAGTGTTAGTGTCAAAACCTGAAGATCTCAGGTAGGGGGTCCCAAGCTGTGTGTCGTGGATCGATGGGTAATAGGAGACAGGGGACACAATGTTTACCCAGGTTCGGGCCCTCTTTATCGAGGTAATAACCTACTTCCTGCTTGATTGATCTTGATGAATATAGGGTTACAAGACTTGATCTACCTCGAGATCATATGTTGTGTTCTAAGACATAAGGGTATGATGAGTAATGTCATAATCATCTATCGACTAGCCTGACCTTGGCTTATATAGTGCACCAGAGGGCTAGGATAACAAGAGTCCTAGCCGAATACGTTGGTGGAGAGGATTCCTTGTCTTGATCACCAAGTCTAGTGGAATACTCCTTGTATGCGGCATGGGCTGCCCGAAGTGGCCCATGAGTGAATCGCCATGGGGGTCCTCGGCCCGATTCACCTGGTCGGGAGACGATGTGGTGAGTACCCCCTAGTCTAGGACACCTTCATTAGCCCCCTTAACTGGTCTTCAAGTTGGGGACGCTCCTCAATCCTTCCAAACTGTTCTTCATCTTCGGTCGTCGGTCTTGAAAACTGGTTCAACAAATCTTCTCATCTTCGATCTTGAGGATCGCCATAGTAAATCTGAAGAGTTTACACGTCGGGTATCCGAGGAGCCCCTTTAAGTTATCGGCCTTTATCAATGCCTTGTTATTTTTATGCCACACCTCGGGTTTGAAGTTATTCCCGGGTGGCAGTGTCCTCTTGCGTCCGAGCTCCAACGCCAAACTATATTCGAGGTATCTTTTGCAGCCGAGCACCAACGTCGGACCGCTTCCGAGCTCCAACGCCGGATTATGTCCAAGCGGCAGCGCCGAACTATATCCAAGGTGTCATAGATCACCTTGGTTCAAAAAAGTTGAAGGAGTTTAGCCGAGCTTGATGCCGGAAATGCCCTCTATGGAGCCAGCCACTGGCGCCCGAGCTTTATGCCGGACTGCTTCTGAGGTGGTGCACCACCCCGACTGCGGGCCGATTTTTGTCAATATTTTTGATTGGTGCAATTTATTCTCTGCCGAGATATATAGCCAGTAGCCCTCAAGGTGTGTATCAGTCGAAAACCCGAGATGCACCTGAAGTATGACATAAGACCACTGATCCCAGTAGCCCCTGAGACTAAGGTTGATTCGCAAAATCTGCTTGAGGATCAACTCCTAGCTTGGTAGAATACTTCGGGACACAAAAAGCGGTGTGCAAAGTCCTCGAGACTTAGGTTGGGTGCGGCCGACCAACCTGAGGATCATAATATCCTCGAAAACTATATTGCACTTAAATTTTCTGCATTGGATTGCCAATGCAGTAGCCCCCGAGACACTGGTCGGGTGGCAACACCAGATCGGGGGATCGATGTGCCCCTTTAATATTTAAAAATAATGAGCCTGAAGCCCGGTAGCCCCCGAGCCTTAATGTGGGCACGGGTGGCAGAATTAAGGATCGATATCCGGAGTAAAATCGCAAATTATGTGTAATGATTCTATGTATCCAAGTACTTGACATCATTAATGCTTGGATCCACGTTGTCCAAAACTTTGTTGACCGACCATCGGCTTCAACCTCCTCGGCCAGCAGCTGGTGAGTGTTTGTCCTACTTTATTAAGCCTTTATAAGGGCAAAGGTTTACGGCAAACAAGGCAATCCGGTCATACGGTTTTATAAACAAAGGTACGCGGAGAGATATGTTATATTACTTTTTTATTGTAAGAAACATAAGGAAAATAGTCCCACTATCGGTTCCTTTCCTCGGGTTGTCATGCTGACCATGATCATGAAACCTTAGCTCCGATCAATGTGGGAGG
This sequence comes from Aegilops bicornis, assembly GCA_021605145.1. Classification (NCBI taxonomy): domain Eukaryota; kingdom Viridiplantae; phylum Streptophyta; class Magnoliopsida; order Poales; family Poaceae; genus Aegilops; species Aegilops bicornis. The sequence goes on from CM038670.1 coordinate 348,983,958, forward strand.
AAAATATTGAGGATTTAGTTCGGAGAAATTTGTCGAACTCTATGGTATTAATGAACCAAAATTTTCACTTCCATCATTGCCGACCAATTATATCCTTTAAGATCGCTAGCTTTCAGCTTCACCCAGTCTGAGGTACTAACTCGGATGACCTGGTAGTAACAATCACAGAGGTGCTCCCTTTACCGCCTAGCGAACAATCGGGAACGTAGGGGTAAGCAAAGGAGCCAGGCAACCCAGCTTGGCCAAAATGTTAAGTCAAATTGATGCATATTTATGGCTTTATAATGATGATTGAAGAAGGCGGCTCTCAAATTTCGGGTTCCGGCAGACCCTTGAGGTTCGAAAACTGGAGTGCATGCGGAGATCTTTCCCCTACCAGCTCACGCGTTAATGGATTGCAAGGGATCTAAACTAGGAACCATGAACAACACAAGGGACACAAGGTTTATACTGGTGCGGGCCACCGTTGTGGTGTAATACCCTACTCCAGTGTGTGGTCTGGTGGATTGCCTCTGGGGCTGATGATGAACAATACAAAGGGGGAACAGCCTCCCGAGGGCTGTTCTTGAGCTGGTGCGATGAACTGCTTGGGTGAGTTCAGTCGCCTCTCTCTCTCTCTGCTAGGGCTCTCTCAGATGCCTCTACTCTGTGGTGGCTAGCTCTATTTATAGTGGGAGGCCCTGGACCTCTTCCCAAATAATGAGCGGGAAGGGCGCCAACAATTGGACATTTTGAAGGGGAACATCTGGTACACTTATCCTGACTAAAGTTGGTCTTCGGCTGCCAAAGGCTCTGACGGTGATGCCGTCCTGGGCTCCACGATGACCTCCGTCCTGCCGCTTTGCTGGTCTTGGTCTTGTTGCATCAAAGCGGTAACCTTTGCCTGATGCCTTGGCTTGTGCTTGCCTCCTTTGCACCAAAGGGGAAACGAGGACACTACACGGGCTGGCTCCCGCCTGGTGCCCGCCTGGTCCCGATCGTCATGGCTTGCGTCACGGGGCACCCTCGTGAGGTACCCTTCCTTGATCTCTCCGCCTCCTCGCGAGCCTGCCTGATGAGGCTATTCCTGAGGAAGGTTCCTGTCGTCCGCCTCAAGAAGGCTTGGCCTCGCGAGGGTCTTGAGCTTGAGCTTATGAAGCTGGGCCAAGACTGGGCCCCCACTTGAGCCACGCCGCAGCCGGGCCACTGCAGCAAGTCTGGGGACCCCCATTCCCAGAACACCGACAGTAGCCCCCGGGGCCAAGGCGCGCCCGGACTTGGCTTAGTAGAGAAGCGAAGGGGCAAGTGCGAAGCGCCGCGAGCCCCAACAGCCTGCGGCCATGGGCGCCACATGGCGACTGATTGGTTGTGGGCGTCTCCGCTTCCCCACGATCCCTCGGCAACTGCATGACTTGACAAGTCCCGCATACAGAAACGGGTCATGATTACCTGTGATCGTGGAGGTCGACGGTTGGCCTCCTCCAGCTATAAGTATGGAACGGCGCAAGCCCTTCCAGTCCATCTCCTCTTGCTACTCCTTTCTCTCCATGGCTCCGCCGAAGAGGTTCTCGGCCGCGGAGAAGGGAAAGGCCCGCCAGGTTGGGCCCGACTCTCCCCCGGCCAAGCGCGATCGAGGCCATCCTCGCAAGCATCCTGTGGCTCCCGTAGTGGCTTCTCGCGCTCGTGGAGGTGATCCCTTGCGCGGCGATGGGCGCCAGGTTGTCGATGGGGGGCGCGTCGTCACTGCGCGGCCCCCAGGCCGCGCATCCGCTCGGCGGAGGTGCTGCCGGAGTTCGTCGTGTGGTCGGTGGAGCCGACCAGCACCTGGTTCCAGCTTCCCCGCTTCTTTGTGGGTGAACTTTCGGCCGGCGCTCTGTCGGATTTCGGGTTCCGGCAGACCCTTGAGGTTCGAACACTGGGGTGCGCGCGGAGATCCAACCTGCCACCGTCTCGCACCTCGCCGAATCGCAGGGACCTAAACTACTAAACGGAAAAGCACATGGGACACGAGATTTATACTGGTTCAGGCCACCATTCTGGTGTAATACCCTACTCCAGTGTGTGGTGTGGTGGATTGCTTCTTGGGCTGATGAGGAACAATACAAGGGAGAACAGCCTCGTGAGGGTCTGTTCTTGGCGGATGCGATGAACTGTTAGGTGGTGTTCAGTCGCTCTAGCTACTGATTTCTTGATGAGGATTCCGATCTCTTCTCCCCCTGCCCCGGGGGTGGCTACTCCTATTTATAGGCGAAGGCCCTGGGCCTCTTCCCAAATATTGAGCGGGAAGGGCGCCAACAATTGGCCATTTTGAAGGGGAATAACGGGTACACTTATCCTGACTAAAGTTGGTCCTCGCCGCCAAAGGCTCGTGATGACGCCTGCTTTGGCTCCACGATGACTCTCTTCCAGCCGATGGGCTGTTCTTGGTCTTGTTGCAATCAAACGGATGCCTTTGCTTGATGCTCTCGCCGCGCTTGCTCCCTTTGCACCAAAGAGGAAAGGAGGACATCTGCTGGCTGGCACCGAATCGGGCGCCCTTGGTCATCATGGCTTGCATCATGGGCACCTCGCGAGGTACCCTGCCTTGAACTCTCCACCTTCTCATGAGCCAGCCTAACGAGGCCGTGCCTGAGGAAGCTCCTTGTCGTCCGCCCCGCGAGGCTTGGCCCCTCGCGAGGGTCTTGAGCTTGCGTTGATGAAGATGGGCAGTGATGGGCCTCCTTCGAGCCATGCCGCAGGCCGCAGGCAGGCAAGTCTGGGACCCCTGCTCCCGTAACGCCGACAAGAGCCCCCGTCCCACGGCGCGCCCGAACTTGGCCGAGCAGGGAGGCGAAAGGGCAAGTGCGAAGCGTCGCGGGCCCTAACAGCCTGCGGCCTCGGGTGCCGCGTGGCGGTTGATTGGACGTGGGCGGCATTGTTCCCCCAAGCCTCCTTATTTCGTGCCTTGCTAGGCGGACACGCTGCTGTACACATCCGTTCCCCCCTCTGCTGCTTGAGCGGTCCCTGTCCTTCCTTCTCTCGAACTCCAGCTCTTGCATCCACTCTGATATCGAACCTTCCCCATCTCCTTCCTGCCGTCATGGCCCCGGCGAGGAAGGGAAAAGGGAAGAAACCCATGCCGTCGCCTCGCTCGCCGTCGACGGCGGCCCCCGCCGTCGATTGCACGGCCATAGTCAACCAAGAGGGCCTGGGCAAGGTCCGCTCGGCCCTGGCCACCATCTTCAATGAGTGCGGGAGGACGACGGCCTGGCCTGCGTCTCGCTTCTCCATTGACAGGATTCCTACCGAGGTCCCAGATTACCGACGCGACCTTTGGGCAGGACTGGTTCCCCCCTTCTCAGATTTCTTCAATGCCAGGTTTTCCCATTACCGCATCCATATGATGCATCCGGGTCCCCGAATCCATCGCCCTTCTCGCGGTATTTGCATTCGTTTGTGAAGCAATGACGGGCATCATTCCTTTGGTTTCCTTGCTGCGCCACTTCTTCTCCCCGCGCCTCGTCGACCCAATTCAATGCTCGGGGTGCGTGAGCTTCATCGCTGCGCCCCGGGACATCGGCTTCAGGAATTGACTTCAGCCTTCCTCCGCCTCGCTCGGTTTCATGAAGGTGGTCAGACGTGGACGTTGGGGTGCCCAGCCCCCTGCTGACGGAGCCATCTTCGCCTGTTGTCCCCAACTCAGGCTGGGGCCAAGTGACACTCGAGGGCCCCTGGTTTGCCTTTGTCTGGCACCGCTTCGATTTCCTGAGAAAGCTTGGCGTGACGGCGCCCAAGGTGGTGAAGGAGTTCCTGCTATGCCGTATCGCTCCTCTCCAACGCCACTCCCACCGGATGTGGGCCTTCAGCGGGCTTGTTGATCGTATGAGGCTTCAGAAAGAGGACCTGACGCCTGAAGTGCTGAGGACAGTGCTCCTGGTCCTGACTGGTGACCCCAACCCCGGTGGCATCCGGCATGGAGGGGCCTTGCTGTACCTCTGCCAGAACAGGGGCGACTTTGTGAACCAGATGCCTGTCTTTGACGAATGGGGGCCGCGCCCCGCTGGCCTCCAGGGGCCTCGCGAGAATCCAGTGGTGGTATCGCCTTCCCGATCGGCCAAGGCGACTCCTCCTCAAGTGGCGGGGCAGGGAGGCACGAGCTGCCAGAGGCCGAAGGGACCCCCGCCGGGGTGACAACGCCGGGCGACGCTCATGAGGGAGCAGCTCCTGAGGCTCATGCCGTCGTGGCTGAGGGCGGCAGGCAGCCGCCCGCAGCACCTGCGGATGAAGCCCCCGAGGCCCCTGCTGCTTCTCTTCGTGAGGCGACCAGCAGCGCGCGTCAGGCGGGCGCCCCTGACACAGGTCGCCTTGATGCTTCTCCCTCGTCGCAGGCTGACCCCTGCGCTCAAATCTTGGGTCGCTTCCGCATGGACTTCGAGGCCCTCCGGAAGAGAAGGGAGGCCCTGGGCGATGATTACCGTTGCCGCCTACTGAAGCGTAGGAAGTACTTCGCCATTGAAGACTAAGCCTTCTCCTTCTCCAGCTCCTGATCCTTCACGCTTGACCGATCCTTGCCTGCAGGCCCTTCTGCCGAGCTCGTGGAAACGGGTGAGGAGCCGTCCCCCTCGGCCGCCCCCTCCCCGCCCTTGAGTGCTCCGGCGGTGGAGTCCTTGTGGTGAGGGCGATCGGGGCGAACCGCCCGGGCGTCGAGGCCTGCGCGCCATGACCCTTCTTCGCGAGCCTTCTCGTGGCATAGCTAACTGCCGTGGGCTTCTCGCCTGGTCGTGGACGGCGATTGGCCGAGGCGCTTCGCGCTCTTCGTGCAGGGGTGGGCTGGCTCTGTGCCGGGCTTCCTGGCGTGCAGGCCCCGTCGCATGAGGGTGCCAGGCCCCAGCCCCTGCCCGGGAGGGGAGAGCTGATTCGTGGCTCCGGCGCCCGCTTGGGGGCGGTTGATGGTGTGGAAGACGTGACGAAGGCTGCCGGGAGCCGCCGCGCTTCTTCGCCAAGGATTTCTTGAAGGGCGGCCGACGCGGTGAACCTTCTTGGTGAAGAGCTCACTGATGAAGACGCGCCTTTGAGGCCGAGGGCCCGCTACCGCCGCAGAGAGGCGTGAGCTGGAAGGTGCTGTCGCCCTTGCGCGCCATCAGCGCGATCTTGACGATGAAGAGGCCAGGGTGTCGCTGGCAGCCTCTTGGGAGGCCTGTTCTCGGGCCGTCGAGGAGGCCCGGGAAGCTAACAGGCGGCAAGAGGCGGCGGAGGAGCGGGCACGGGAACTCCCGCCCGGTGTCACTCACTTGGAGGAGCAAGTGGAGCTACGCGAGGCAGCCCTCGCGTCGATGAAGGTGGCCTCCGCCACCCAGCCGGAGCTCGAAGCGTGAGGAGGCGTTGACGCTTGAAGCCGCCAACGCGCTGCCAAGTACGAGCGCGCTTGAGACGAGGGAGCGCTTGGTGACGCGGGCAGAGGATGAGGTCGCTGCACGGGAAGCCCGTGATCCCGGAGGAGGTCGGACGCCGAGTGGCGGCGCCGCTTGAACCTCAAGCGAAGTTCGAGGCGCAGGCCGGGTTGATCAGGACCGAGGTCAAGGCAGGACTGCTGCCTTGAGGGCCAAGCCGAGGAGGCGACGCGGCGGGCCGATGCTCTTCGGGCCGCCCTCGAGGTGGCGCAGGGGGAGTCAACCACCTCTCAGGCCGAGGTGCTCCTTCTTCGCCAACGGGTGGAGGAGGCGGAGGCCGTCGCGCGCCAGAATGTCGACGAGATACGTCAGCGGCGAATCCTGGAGCACGAGCACGGCCCCATGCTCACCACGCTCAAGGAAAGAGCCAACACAGCCTTGGGTAACATCTGCGAGGCGGCTGTTGGCGAGCCGCACACGGTTAACTATGCTGGCAACCTTCAGTTCTTCACCGACGTGGTGGCGCGGCTGGAGGCGCGGTCGGTCAGGGCCAACGGGTTGGTGGAGGAGAGGAGGTGCGCGCTGCTTGGGCGCGCCTTTTCTCGTGTCTTCAGTCATCTCCGGAACATGGACCCCCACTTCGACTTTGACGCAGCTATCGCTTCAGCTTCCCGGGCCGTCCGGGGCGACCTGGCGCACTGGGTGGAAGACAATGTGGATGCTCTCGTCAGGGCTTTTGCTTCGGACAACGACGGCGTGGTCGTGGCCGCCGACGAGGGCGGCGTGGTGAACGGCCCTGACGCTGCCGATGGCCACGCAGACAGTGACGGCGAGGCCGCCGCCAAAGAACGGCTCGGGTGGTGCTCCCGAGGACGCATTGGGGATTTATCCGACTGATTATGTATTGTCCCTGTTCCATTACCCTGCATGAATAGAACTCAGGTTTTGGCCTGATGGACGTGAGATCATTTTGGGAGGGGGAGCCCCTCATGTAAAACTTGTGTTCATCATATTAGCAGGTGCTACATCGCCCATACGCCCGCGCCAAGTGGTTGGCCAAGCGACGTGCTGGTTGGCTGATTTACCTTTGTTTCGTACGAGCCCTGAGATAGCCTGTGGGAGCCTGTGGTGACCCGAGTGTCTCCTGATCGAATCCGTAGGATCTGGAGTAAAAACCCTCCGGAGAGGACGCGGCGGCGGCAGGCTGGGCTGCGCGCAAGCTAGGCCTGGCCCGGCTCGTGAGGGGCTCGCGAGGGGAGGCAGCTGAGGCGGAGTGGTAACCGAAACGCGAGAGATTTGCTCGAACGAGACTAAGCACCCCTTCCTCGAACACACGCAAATCTCAAATTCGAATCCAACTTAAATCCAGCGGGGGAAAGCGACAACCAAATGGAAAGGCGAAGAAAGCAGAAGAAAAGCCGCGTCCGGCACCTAGTCTAATCTTTGATGTCTTCTCACCAGCTGAGCTAAGTGCTGCCATCGGGCGTGGAGGGATCCCCAGGCTCGAGGCCGCACCCCGAGACTCCGGGCGTGTACAACCCCACTCATTATTATGTGAGAGTGTCACGGGCGGCGAAGCTTCACGCACCGGGCCTTCTTCATGTGTACCGCCTTGCTTCATATCGCCAGACGAGGGCCCCGCCTTGCGCCACACTCTAGTGCCATCAACGACGACCGGAAACCAAGACGCCGCCGCTGGGGTAGAGCGGTCGCCAGTGGGTCCCCCGACGACCACGGTCCTCCGCCAGGCAGCCCCGAGGTACCTCCCCAGCAGAGGGCCTACCTCCCGAGAACGCTTTGCTCAACGCCGCGGTGGCGATGTTGGATCTCGGCCCTTCTTCCCGCAGCTCCTCGCGCCTCCTCCCGAGGGGTAGGATCGCTGAGGCCAGGGCAGCTGCTCGCCGCGGTGTCCTGCACCTCCTGCAATCCATGGTTAGCGTATGCTTGCTCTTGAGGAAGTAGCGGTACCCGATAATCATCGCCGCCGGCGCGACCAGTGGGACAATCCCGAGGCTCCTGGAAGAGCTCAGCTTCGCGCCTCATCCCCCAGCTCGGGCCGAGGAGCGAGCCTTGTTCTCCTCATGCGGGTGCCCTTGGTCCATCATGTGGGGCACGATTCTTCCGGGCGCCGTCATCCCGAAGGCCACGCCGTATTGCTCAGCGTGCCATGCGGCTCTGCTTGATGCACCCACCGTGGGGTGGTGGCGCGGCGGTCCACCTGGACCGCGAGCTGCCTGGGGCACGGGGTCGCCCGAGGCGAGCGGCTCTGCCCGGGTGGGCCACGCCGCCCAAGGATCTGGGTTGCCCGCTTGATCGCCGGACATGGTGATGACGATGCGACGGAACACGAGGTGGCAGAAGGTGGATTCCGGCGCACCCCTACCTGGCGCGCCAAATGTCGGATTTCGGGTTCTGGAAGACCCTTGAGGTTCGAACACTAGGGTGCGCGCGGAGATCCAACCTTCCACCGTCTCGCACCTCGCCGAATCGCAGGGGCCTAAACTACTAAACGGAAAAGCACAAGGGACACGAGATTTATACTGGTTCAGGCCACCATTGTGGTGTAATACCCTACTCCAGTGTGTGGTGTGGTGGATTGCCTCTTGGGCTGATGAGGAATAATACAAGGGAGAACAACCTCGTGAGGGTCCGTTCTTGGCGGATGCGATGAACTGCTAGGTGGTGTTCAGTCGCTCTAGCTACTGGTTTCTTGATGAGGATTCCGATCTCTTCTCCCCTTGCCCTGGGGGTGGCTACTCCTATTTATAGGCGAAGGCCCTGGGCCTCTTCCCAAATATTGAGCGGGAAGGGCGCCAACAATGGGCCATTTGAAGGGGAACAACGGGTACACTTATCTCGACTAAAGTTGGTCCTCACCGCCAAAGGCTCTGGTGATGACGCTCGCTTGGGCTCCACGATGACTCCTTCTAGCCGATGGGCTGGTCTTGGTCTCTTTGCACCGAAACTGATGACTTTGATTGATACTCTCGCCTGCGATTTCTCACTTGGCACCAAAGAGGAAAGGAGGACACTGCGCGGGCTGGTGCCCGACTGGCGCCCTTGGTCGTCATGGCTTGCATCATGGGCACCTCACGAGGTACCCTGCCTTGAACTCTCCGCCTCCTCATGAACCAGCCTGACGAGGCCGTGCCTGAGGAAGCTCCTTGTCGTCTGCCCCGTGAGGCTTGGCCCCTCGCGAGGGTCTTGAGCTTGCGTTGATGAATATGGGCCATGCTGGGCCTCCTTCGAGCCACGCCGCAGCCGCAGCGAGCAAGTCCGGGGACCCCGTTCCTAGAACGCCGACACGCCCGGCGGCCTCGCTTCAGTGATGTTTGTTGCAGCTGGGCCTCCACAGGCTTATTGGAGGTCTCCGCCACCGAATGCGGCCTCGACCCGCGGTGGCAAACGATTGCCAGCTGCTCGAGCCGGCGGTGCACCCTGCACTTCAAGTTCGACGGCGACACCACCCTCTACGTGAGGGTGTTCGGAGAAGACGGTCGCCGTGCTCGGTGCTGCCCCGAACACGATTACCGCGGCCGTGGACCCAGCCCCGGCGATGGTCGGGATGAAGATGACAGCATGCACGTGGTCGGCAGCGCTCGGGGCTCATCGAGCTTCCGCCGCTCTCCTTCGGACAGCGGCTCCTCCAGCGATGGCCGCGACCAGCCCCCGTGTCGCCGCGCCCGCCTGGAGGGAGGTAGCGAGTCAGCCCGCCGCCGCGCCTCGGCGAAGCGCGAGGAGGAGTCTAACTGAGCTCCGAAGGCCACGCCGTAGTGCTCAGCGTGCCATGCGGCTCTGCTTGATGCACCCACCGTGGGGTGGTGGCGCGGCGGTCCACCTGGTCCGTGGGTTATGTCGAGTCCTTCTTCTCCGCAGGCCGGGGCGGGGCAACCCGCCGCCGCCCGGTGGCCGAAGGCCACCGGTGTTGGAGTAGCTTTGGAGCCCGCGGCACGGAGCCCGTCTGCGGGCCGCCTGGGCCCGAGATGGAAGCCGGGTGCAGAAGGGTGAGCAGCGAGGCGGCGAAGCCAGTGAGCTCGCCACTCGCTTCCAAAGCACGTCGCTGCCGCTCTCCAAGAGCTCGCACCGCAGCAGCCTCTCGGCCATCGTGGAGCGCCCTCGAAGTTCGCCGCTCGACGGGTGTATGGTGACGTGGTCGCGGCATGATTGGAGGCCCTTGCTGCCGACCGTGCTCGCCATGTGGCGTGAGAGCTGCCGTCGAAGCTCGTCCACGCCGCCGGGCGCGCAGCCGCCTGGTGGACCGGGCGAGCTGCCTCGGGCACGGGTCGCCCGAGGCGAAGCGGTTTCTGTGGCGGGGCTATGCCGCCCAAGGATCTGGGTAGCTCGCTTGATCGCCAGACATGGTGATGACGATGCGACGGAACACAAGGTGGCAGAAGGTGGATTTCGGTGCACCCCTACCTGGCGCGCCAAATGTCGGATTTCAGGTTCCGGAAGACCCTTGAGGTTCGAACACTGGGGTGCGCGCGGAGATCCAACCTTCCACCGTCTCGCACCTCGCCGAATCGCAGGGACCTAAACTACTAAACGGAAAAGCACAAGGGACATGAGATTTATACTGGTTCAGGCCACCATTGTAGTGTAATACCCTACTCCAGTGTGTGGTGTGGTGGATTGCCTCTTGGGCTGATGAGGAATAATACAAGGGAGAATAGCCTCGTGAGGGTCTTTCCTTGGCGGATGCGATGAACTGCTAGGTGGTGTTCAGTCGCTCTAGCTACTGGTTTCTTGATGAGGATTCCGATCTCTTCTCCCCCTGCCCTGGGGGTGGCTACTCCTATTTATAGGCGAAGGCCCTGGGCCTCTTCCCAAATATTGAGCGGGAAGGGCGCCAACAATGGGCCATTTTGAAGGGGAACAACGGGTACACTTATCCTGACTAAAGTTGGTCCTCGCGCCAAAGGCTCGTGATGACGCCTTTGCTTTAGCTCCACGATGACTCCTTCCAGCCGATGGGCTGGTCTTGGTCTTGTTGCACCAAACGGATGCCTTTGCTTGATGCTCTCGCTGCGCTTGCTCCTTTGCACCAAAGAGGAAAGGAGGACACTACGCGGGCTGGCGCCGACCGGGCGCCCTTGGTCGCGTCATGGCTTGCGTCATGGGCACCTCGCGAGGTACCCTGCATTGAACTCTCCGCCTCCTCATGAGCCACCGACGAGGCCGTGCTCGAGGAAGCTCCTTGTCGCCTGCCTCTGCGGAGGCTTGGCCCCTCGCGAGGGTCTTGAGCTTGCGTTGATGAATATGGGCCATGCTGGGCCTCCTTCGAGCCACGCCGCAGGCCGCAGGCAGGCAAGTCTGGGGACCCCCGTTCCTAGAACGCCGACACGCTCCGGGCGGCCTCTGGCTTCAGGCTGATGGTTGTTGCAGCTGGGCCTCCTGGGCTTCGCTGGAGGTCTCCGCCACCGGGAATGCAGCCCTGACCCGCAGCTGGCGAACGTTTGCCCGCGCGCGCGGCCTGAACCGGCGGTGCACCCTGCACTTCAAGTTCGACGGCGACGCCACCCTCTATGTGAGGGTGTTCGGAGAAGACGGTCGCCGTGCTGGGTGCTGCCCTGAAGATGATTACCGCGGCCGTGGACCCAGCCCCGGCGATGGTCGGGATGAAGATGACAGCATGCACGTGGTCGGCGGCGCTCGGGGCTCATCGAGCTTCGGCGGCTCTCCTTCGGACAGCGGCTCCTCCAGCGATGGCCGCGACTAGCCCCCGTGCCGTCGCGCCCGCCTGGAGGGAGGTAGCGGGTCAGCCCGCCGCCGCGCCTCAGCGAAGCGCGAGGAGGAGTCTAACTTAGCTCCGAAGGCAGTACGATCCTTCGCCGTGAGTTGGTGCCGAGCAAGTCGTGCCTATTTTGTTTTTCTCCCTTCCCTGTGCAAAGAGAAAGTAGTGTAGGGCCCCGTGGGGGCGTGCTGAACTGTTGCTGTTAATTACCATGTTGTTTCCGCTATTTCTGTGCTGTGATGCCGCATGCCCGCGTGCAGGAATTACTTAGCTCGGGGGACCTGTCGCGTTCTTCGCTTCCCGAGGCCGAGGCCTCGTCGAACGCTTCATGTCCTGCAGGGATTAGTCAGGAGGGGTAGCTTCCGGCCTTGGTTGTGGTGGCGACCGACCAAGGTCCCGTGTTCGCGTCGCGATGCCCGTGGGGCACGGACTGGGAGGGGTGCCCCCGTAGTGGACCTAGATAGGAAAGCCTCAATCGACAGGGGCAGAAAACACTCGCGAGGGTGCCCGCGTTGCTCCCTCGCAAGACTTGCGCGAGAGAAAACGGGGCAAGTGAGCGAAAAAGACAAAGAGTCACAAGCCAAAGACGACAACAACTTCAATAAAACTTCAAATAGGAACGAACAAGCCAACTGCAGAAAGCAAATGAAAAAGCCGCGTCTGGCACCTAATCTAGTCTTCGACGTCTTCTCACCAGCTGGTTAAGTGCTGCCATCAGGCCGGAGCCCTGTGGCCCGAGGCCGGGCGCCTCGAGACTCCGGGGCGTGTACAACCCCAACTCATTATTACGTGAGAGTGTCACGGGTGGCGAGCTTCATAGGCATTGGCCTTCTTCATAGGCTCCGGGCCTTTCTCGGGGGAATGAACTTCACAGGCGTTGGCCTTCTTCACATGCTCTGGGCCTTTTTCTGTAAAATAAGCTTCACATGCGTTTGCCTTCTTCATAGGCTCCGGGCCTTCCTCGGGAAAATAAGCTTCACAGGCGTTTGCCTTCTTCACAGGCTCCGGGCCTCTCTTGGGAAAATGAGCTTCACAGGCGTTTGCCTTCTTCACAGGCTCCGGTCCTTCCTTCAGTTTGCCTTCTTCACAGGCTCCGGGCCTTCCTTCAAGGGTAGAACTTCCGGAGATGCTGGATGTTCCACGCGTTCGGGATGGGCATCCCCTCATGAGTCTCCAAGCGTGCGGAGCCGGGCCTGGAAACATGAACAACCTTGAACGGGCCCTCCCACATGGGAGAGAGCTTATGCAACCCTACCCTGGAGAGGACCCATCTAAGCACGAGGTCCCCTACCTCAAGAGTCCTGGGACGGATGTTGCGGAAGTGGTATCGCCGCAGCGCCTATTGATACATTGCCGCTCGCAGCGTGGCCTCTCGACGATGTTCCTCCTCCAGCACGAGATCCGTCCCCCGCATGGCGTCCTGCTGCGCCTTGTCGAACGCCAGGACCCTTGCGGAGCAACGCCTGACCTCGTGAGGGAGGATGGATTCTGCTCCGTAGACGAGGAAGAATGGGGTCTCGCCAGTCGGCTTGGCCGCGGTCGTGCGGATGGACAACCGCATAGACTGGAGCTCGTCGTGCCAGCCCCTGCCGCAGGCCTCCAGCTTCTTCTTGGAAGTCCTGGTTTTGAGGCCCTTAAGGACCTCCGCGTTGGCTCGCTCGGCATGGCCGTTACTCCGGGGGTGTGCCACCGAAGCGTAGCATATCTGCGTTCCAAGGTTAGAATAGTACGTTTTGAAGAGATTGCTGGTGAACTGTGAACCGTTGTCGGTGATGATGCGGTTAGGCACCCCAAACCGGCTCATGAGGCCCCTGATGAACTTGACAGCAGAGCCCGCTGGGATGGTGCGAACGGCTTCCACCTCAGCCCACTTGGTGAACTTATCCACGACGAAGTAGAGGTAGCGATAGCCCCCTGGTGCCCGAGGGAACAGGCCTAGAATGTCCAGACCCCAAACTGCGAATGGCCACGAGAGGGGTATAGTTTGCAGGCCTCCCGCCGGCTGATGGATCTGCTTGGCGTGAAATTGGCAGGCCTCGCAAGCCTTTACTAGCTCTACAGCGTCGCTGAGTGCTGTGGGCCAGTAGAACCCGCTGCGGAACGCCTTGCCAATGAGAGTTCGTGACGATGAGTGATGCCCACAGTCTCCACCGTGTATGTCTTCCAGCAACTCCTTCCCTTGCTCTCTGGAGATGCAACATAGGGACACGTCATTCGGCCGCCTCCGGTAAAACTCTCCATCCATCCCTGATGCAGTAGGCCGTGGCTTGCCATGCCACACGCTCCGCCTCCTCCTCCTTCTCTGGCAGGGTCCCCCGTGTCAAGTAGCTCTTGAGCTCTGTGATCCAGCACCCTTCCTGAGGCTCCAACGCTAGGAGCAAGCGTGCCCCTTAGGCCGGGCTGCAGGCCGGGGCTCCCGAGGCAGGCGGCTGGGGGAGTTCCTCCTGAGGTTGCGCCGCGCTTGATAATGATGGTGCTGCTGAGGGCCTGAAGAGTCGCTCTTCGAAGACACCAGGCTCATGAGACAGCCGCCTGGACACCCTCTTGGCGATGTCATCCGCCTCTTGATTGGTGCCGCGAGGCACAAGCTGCAGCTCCAGCCCCCATAACTGTTTCTCCATCCTGCGAACCTCCACGAGGTAGGCTTCCATGTGCTCGTCCTTCGGCTCGTATATCTTGTTGGAGAAGTTGACGGGAGTTGGGAATCGCCCTTGATGATGAGGCGCTTTACGCCCAAAGCGACTGCGGCTCTCAGGCCGGCTATCAGGCCTTCATATTCTGCTATGTTGTTGGAGACCTTTTCCCCGTGCTGGAAACAGAGCTACACGGCGTAATAGAGCTTGTCCTGAGTAGGGGATACTAGTACTGCACCGGCCCCCGCGCCATGTCGGGAGAATGCCCCGTCGAAGTACATGACCCAGCCGTCCGGTGCCTCGCTCCCTGGAGAAAGTGATCGGTCTACGCCTGCTTCGAGGCCGGGTGCCTTCGTCCATTCTGCCACGAAATCTGCCAATGCGGCCCCCTTGATGACTCTGGTTGTGCTGAATTCTAGCTAAAATGTTGCAGTTCGATGTTCCACTCGGTGAATCTTCCAGCTGAGTTGGGGCTCCTGAGCACCCTCTCCAGAGGGTATGCTGAGACGACCTTGATGGGGTCACCTTGGAAGTAGTGTCGCAGCTTGCGTGAGGCCACCAATAGCGCGAGGAGGAGTTTTTGGGGCATGGGGTACCGTGCCCTCGCGTCCCACATTACCGTTTTGACGAAGTACACGGGGTGCTCGACGAGGCTGTGAGCGCTGGCGCTATTCGCGTCCTCCGCAGGTTGGGGTGCCTCCTGAGGCGGTGGAGCCCCCAGCGCCTGATCGCTTAGCGGGGCCTCTTCTGCTTTGGGCGCGCTTTCCTGCTGCGGCCGACCCCCTTCGGCCGCGACCGTGGTCTCTGTGAGGTTCTCTTGGCTTAGCTTTGCTCCTGCCCGGAGGGCAGTTGCGGCCTCGGCCTGATGCTCCTCCCTGACCGCCACCAGGGCTGAGCTGGCAGAGTAGGGGGTGGCCGCGAGGTAGAGCACCAGGGGCTCCCGAGGACGCGGAGCTACCATCACCGGAGGGCTTGTAAGGTATCATTTGAGATCTTGGAATGCCTTGTCGGCCTCTTCAGTCCATTCAAAGGAACCCTTCTTCTTCATCAGCTTGAAGAACGGCAGTGCTCATTCCCCCAACCTGGAGATGAAACGTCCTAGCGCGGTCACGTGCCCGGTGAGTTTCTGCATTTCTCTGAGGGTCTTTGGCGGGCTCATGTCTTCGACTGCCTTGACCTTTTCCGGATTAGCCTCGATGCCCCTATGGGACACGAGCAAACCCAAGAGCTTGCCCGAGGGGACTCCCAATACGCACTTCTCTGGGTTGAGCCGCAGGTCCACTTTATCGAGGCTTGCGAAGGTTTCTTCCAAGTCTTGTATCAGGGTTTTCGCCTCCCGAGACTTCACTACAATGTCATCGACGTACGCCTCAGCATTCCTCCCGAGCTGTCGGCCTGTGGCGATGTGCATCACCGCCGAAAGGTCGCTACCGCGCTGCGCAACCCAAACGGGCATGCAGGTATAGCAAGACACTCCGCACGGGTCAGAAAGCCGTTTCCACGCCTTCCACCGCCATCTTGATCTGGTGATAGCCTGAGAAGGCATCCAGGAAGCACAGCAGGTCACACTCAGCGGTGGAGTCGACGATCTGGTCAATGCAAGGAAGCGGAAATGGATCATGTGGGCAGGCCTTGTTGAGGTTGGTGAAGTCGACACACATACGTTCCTTTCCTCCCTTCTTTGGCACGGCAACTGGGTTGGCCAGCCAATCCAGGTGGCGGACCTCGTGAATAACCCCTGCTGCCTCTAGCTTGCGGGTCTCTTGGACGATAAAAGGTTGTTTCTCTATGGACTATCGCCTCACCTTCTGCTTCACGGGGAGCACGTTGGGGCACACGTTGAGGTGATGCTCAATCACGCCCCTCGGGACCCCCGCCAACTGATCAGGTCCCTACACGAACACCTTCTTGTTCGCACGCAGGAACTTCACCAAGGCCTCCTCCTGCTCGGGTTCGAGGTTTGCACCGATGGTGAAGGTGGCGTCAGTGGACCCGTCCTCACTGATTGCTACCTGCTTGGTTTCCGCCTTGTGTTGAGTGAATAGCTACTTCTTCTTGGACGGTGCAGCCCCCTCGGGCTCGGGAGCGTCAACGCTGGTGGGCCGTGCCGCTCCAGCCGCCTTGAAAACAAGCTTGAGCGCCTGCAGTGCCTCTACGGTGTTTTCGGACACGCTAAGGACGCCGCTGCTATCGGGCATCTTCATGAGGTTGTACGCTGGGTGAGTTGCTGTCATGAACCGGGCCAAGGCCAGGTAGCCAAGGATGGCATTGTAGGGGAGGCCGATGGGGGCAATGTCGAAGTCAATCAGCTCCGTGCGGAAGTTGTCGCGGGTGCCGAAGGTCACCGGGAGGCGAATCTGTCCCAGGGAGGCGGTGGAACCAGCTCCGACTCCCGAAAAAGGCCTGCTGGGCTGGAGCCGCTCTGGTGGCACATGGAGGAGGCTGAAGGCCTCCACAGAGAGCACGTTGAGGCCGGCTCCGCCGTCGATGAGGGTCCTGGTGACTGCCACTTCGCAGATGGTGGGGGTGCAAAACATTGGGAGCGCACCCGATCCGGCAGGGTTGGTGGGGTGATCGTCCGAGTTGAAGAGCAGATCGGCCTTGGGCGCCACCCAGCCCGGCGGGGCCCCCTAGAGCTTGGAGGCGGCAGTGATCTGGCGGGTGAACGGCTTGACGTGGCGGCTCGAAGATGGCGCCAGTGAGCCGCCTAGGAGAGTTGCGACGACCGGGGGCGCCAGCTCGGCGCGATGGGCGAGGTAGAAGTCGCGCAACTCTCCCCAACAGGCCTGCTGCTCGTTCCCCGTCTGACCGGTGGGGGCGTTGGCAGCAGGCGACGGGGGCGTCCGCCGATGGGAACCGTCTGGGCGACTCGAGCGGCACGAGCAGCCCGGCGCTCAGAGCGAGCTCGGCGAGCGTCAGCCATGGACATGACGGAAGATCACACGCGACCAGCGGAAGAAAGATTCCGGCGCACCCCTACCTGGCGCGCCAAATGTCGGATTTCAGGTTCCGGCAGACCCTTGAGGTTCGAACACTGGGGTGCGCGCGGAGATCTTTCCCCTACCAGCTCACGCGTTATTGGATTGCAAGGGATCTAAACTAGGAACCATGAACAACACAAGGGACACAAGGTTTATACTGGTTCGGGCCACCGTTGTGGTGTAATACCCTACTCCAGTGTGTGGTGTGGTGGATTGCCTCTGGGGCTGATGATGAACAATACAAAGGGGGAACAGCCTCGCGAGGGTTGTTCTTGAGCTGGTGCGATGAACTGCTTGGGTGAGTTCAGTCGCCTATCTCTCTCTACTAGGGCTCTCTCAGATGCCTCTACTCTGTGTTGGCTAGCTCTATTTATAGTGGGAGGCCCTGGACCTCTTCCCAAATAATGAGCGGGAAGGGTGCCGACAATTGGCCATTTTGAAGGGGAACATCTGGTTCACTTATCCTGACTAAAGTTGGTCTTCGGCTACCAATGGCTCTAACGGTGACGCTGTCCTGGGCTCCACGATGACCTCCGTCCTGCTGCTCTCCTGGTCTTGGTCTTGTTGCACCGAAGCGGTAACCTTTGCCTGATGCCTTGGTCTGATCTTGCCTCCTTTGCACCAAAGGGGAAACGAGGACACTGCATGGGCTGGCGCCCACCTGGTCCCGGTCGTCATGGCTTGCGTCACGGGGCACCCTCGTGAGGTACCCTGCCTTGATCTCTCCGCCTCCTCGCGAGCCTGCCTGACGAGGCTTTTCCCGAGGAAGGTTCCTGTCGTCCGCCCCGCGAGGCTTGGCCCCTCGCGAGGGTCTTGAGCTTGAGCTGATGAAGCTGGGCCGCGCTGGGCCCCCACTTGAGCCACGTCGCAGGCCGCAGGCAGGCAAGTCTGGGACCCTCGTTCCCAGAACGCCGACAGCAACCCTCGTATTTGACCCCCGTTCCCGGAACGCCGACAACAACCCTCGTATATTAAATACAAACGCCGATGATATGTTTATTTTGACACCATTGCGACCGTTTATCAGTTGAAAGTGGCCCATCGTCGGCTTCCACCCCCTTGTAGATGCTACGCAGGATGTTTTCGCAATAATAAAACAACCCTTAGCTGACTTCTCGGTGCCCGAAGGCGGTTGTGTTAGCGGAAACAAGGCAATCAGATGTGTGGGCTTTATCACTTTCAGTTAGTCATAGGAGCTTAAAGTTGGGAGGCCAGTTACTAGCCCCCGGTTAGTGTTCGGCGACAGTCGAGGTCAAGCCGTAAACACATCAGCCAAGGTTATGAGTGGACCATCACTTAACACGGGGTGACCTCTATCGATCTTATAGTTTAATACAATCATCGGATCGCTGACCAGTTTACGCATATTGTGACAGTCAGTTTTCGGCTTTCTCCACTTGGGCGCTTTACCATGCTAGCTGGAAGCGCAATCGCAGTGGTTCTCCCTTTGCACACCTACCCGAACAAAATGGAACGTAGGAGGCAAGAATAGGAGCCGGGCAACCCAACTATTGACCGAAGACACAATTCGAAACCGATGCATATATGGCAATATCCGAGAATGTTTTTGCCGAATCTCTAAAGGTGTCCGACGTTGCACTACGAGACTTATGCTTGAAAACACAAATAGTTTAAAAGTGCCATAGGCTTGGAAGACCAAATTTTTTTTAGTAAAAACTTGACGTCTGAACTAGATCAAGTGTTCGGTGCCAATCCAAAAATTGGCCTTAGAAAAAAAATTGTGCTTATGTCGTGCTTTAACATGACACGTCCTATCTTAAGACTTAAAGCGGGTCAGCCTACGGCTTCAACCTCCTATCCCGAAGGCGTAGTACTTCTCGTTAGGCCAGTTTAGCAAACTAAACTCTAGCGGCTTTGAGAGAGAAATTAGGCTCCCCGGCTATTGACCACACACTCGCGTCGAAAAAAGAGTGATAGAAAAAGACTTTGCAACGACTAATAAGAACACTTATTATAAAACAGCTCGTACTAATTTAAGATCCCCCAAGTGACTTGGGTAAAAGAATTTTATGTATAATGATTGTATGTACCGAAGTACTTATATCATATCTGTGTTCACCCAAACTTTAAACGCGTCTTAACCGACCGTCGGCTTCTCCCTCTTCGGTCAAGGGCCAAAAAGTGTTATGTACTCCACATGTCGAGAATATCGATGGTGTTTCCGATAACTAGGCAATCAGGCCATAAGGCTGTAACAGACAAAGCGCGCTTAGGGAACTTATGATATATTACTGACGAAGTGTAAGAAACGTCTTCGAAGAAAATAGTATCCCAACTGATACCTTTCTTCGGTTGCTCATTGTTACTATGAGATTTGTGCAATAGATTTTTTGTACTCATGAGTTCCGTTGTGTGCCGACCATGATTGAAAACAATAAGAGTGCTAGCTTTCGGCTTCACCCAGTCTGAGGTCCGAGCTCGGATGACCCGATCGTGACAATCATAGAGGTGCTCCCTTTACTCCCTAGCCGAACAATCGGGAACGTAGGGGTAAACACAGGAGCAAGGCAACCCAGCTTGCGTAACACTTAAGTCAACATGGTGCATATTGTGGCGTAATACACGAACAAGGAACAAAACCATACAAGTATAATCATATGCTTGGTCGAACCGAACAAAATATAAAACTGAAAGAGGAAAGGCTTCATAAAGGAAGCCCCCAAGTAAACGGGGTATTTGAATTTGTGTGTCACAAACAAAGTTTTGACAAGGAAGTTTTTCACAAACGACTATTTGCCAAAAAAGTATAATGCTTGGTCGAACCGAACAAAATTTAAAACTTAATGTTTTTGAGCATGAAAGCGACTTAGCTGGTTAATGTGCTCGGTGTTGATGACGCGGTCCAAGCATGATGCGGGACAGGGTCCCAGCCCCTGAGCCGGTCCCGAGGTGGCGGAGCGAAGAGCTCAACACTCTGAAGTGGCGACGTAGCACGACCAATGTGGCAAGGTGGAACCCGTAGTCCGACCGAGGCGATGAAGCAGGCCGACAGTGTGACGCCGAAGTCCCCGGCATGGGTTAATGAAGTGATGACGAAGCCCGCCGTCCATCCGAGGTGGCGTTGTATGTCAGTATGCCGTGGTGACAACACTGCCCGACCCGGATCATTTACCCGTGCATAAGAAATAGTGCAAACCGGAGACAATAGTCATAACAATAAATTAAAAAAATTAGTTGCATAATTAATAATGTCTGAAAAGTGAGTAATAAAAGAAATATGGCCCGTGCGCGAACACTCGATGAGGTAGAGCTCTCTCGACGATGCCGAAGTCCCCGAGACAACCGAACACATCGGTATGGCAACACGACCAACAAGGTGATCACGCGAGCCGATTTACGCCGATTGGGACGACGACGTCAGCTTGCCGAAGAGACCACGTGACGTAGTCGAAGTCCATTACTTGCACATGTAAAATAGTGCAGGCGAACAACAATAATATAAATATAGAAAAATCCTCGCGTGATTAATTTACACAAGATAATTCATTTAAAGATATGTGGCCTTGCGCCGAAGTCAATGTCGATGCAAGGCATCAGCGTGATGCGGTAAAGGCGCGGCAAAGCCTGACTTCACAGGCTGGTCCGAGTTCCGGATGCGGCGTTCGCCGGACTATGTACGGAAACTGACCGAACAACCATGTGACCGTCGTTAATGCGGCCACCATTTGATAGACCTGTGTACAGATGATGGAACAAACCAGAGTAATAATTCTTTGGGAAAAATAAACCCAAACAAGCAAAATTTACTAGGATAAATAGCACCTGGTTTATTTGTTGTAGCAATCTGAAGAAAGGTGACTCCCAAAATTGGGTCTCGGTCCACACACCCATCGCCTGATGGGCGATAAAGCGACGGCATGGCCATGCTGGCAAAGGTTGGCTTGCCGAGACAAAGCCCTCAGTCCAACTAACGTGACGAAGCTGGTCGGCTGGTGACGCCGAAGTCACCAGAGTATGTTGATGAAGAAATAGCCAAGTCTCCGGTCCAGTCGAGGTGATGGAGCAGGTCGGTGAGGAGACGTTGCAACTGCCATGTAAACCAAGTTTTTGAAGCAAGCGTGATGGACATCGGCTTGAAGAAGCAACAGTGCGTCCATGTTGACGCAGGTGGTGACTTATGACGCGGTAAATGCCGGCTTGATGAAGTGACCATGAGGCGATCCCGGTGTGCTCGCTCCGTGTAATACGTGGGGCAGCGATGTTGGTGATGATTTATCCTTCGCGATGCCGAACTCTTGTTCGGCTTGCCGAGATGATGATCTGAAGAAGTTGAGCTCGGCTCAACAAAGCAGCAACGTGTCTAGCGCAGGTCGGCAGCCGTGGAGCAATATTGCCGAACTGGTTTGACACCAGCGTGATGGTGAAGATTACCTCGGAGGAGGCTAAAAATTTTATGGGTACGTGTTTAAAAACTACACATAATACCCTAGAAAAAAATTCCTTCAAAATGGTTGTCTAATATCCCGTTCATGAAGTAACATGAACTTGGGCCGGATTCTTATTCACGCAGAAAATAGATCTGAAAATTGGTCCACTCATCGGAAGGTTCCCGGAGTTTGAACCGCCGGATCGAGCTGAAATTTGAAGGGGTGGTGTCGGTGTCAAAACCGGCAGATATCGGGTAGGGGGTCCCGAACTGTGCGTCTAAGGCAGATGGTAACAGGAGGCGGGTGACACGATGTTTACCCAGGTTCGGGCCCTCTCGATGGAGGTAATACCCTACTTCCTGCTTGATTGATCTTGATGATATGAGTATTACAAGAGTTGATCTACCACGCGATCGTAGAGGCTAAACCCTAGAAGCTAGCTTATGATTATGATTGTTGTTGTCCTATGGACTAAACCCTCCGGTTTATATGGACACCAGAGTGGGCTAGGGTCACACAGAGTCAGTTACAAGGGAGGAGATCTACATATCCGAATTGCCAAGCTTGCCTTCCACGCAAAGGAGAGTCCCACCCGGACACGGGACAAAGTCTTCAATCTTGTATCTTCATCGTCCAACAGTCCGGCCGAAGTATATAGTCCGGCTGTCCGAGGACACCCTAATCTAGGACTCCCTCAGTAGCCCCTGAACCAGGCTTCAATGACGATTAGTCCAGCGCGCAGATTGTCTTCGGCATTGCAAGACAGGTTCCTCCAAATACTCCATAGAAGATTTTGAACACAAGGATCGTGTCCGGCTCTGCAAAACAAATTCCACATACCACCCTAGAGAGTATAATATTTCCACAAATCTAATCTGCTGACAACTTTTCATAACGTGACATCCTGTCGTGGTCCGGTCATTACGAACCGCTTTTCCCAGTCTGCCACTGCACGTGTTGCGAGGCAGTTTTCTTGGCACGTCTTGTCGAAGCAGAGATTGTGTCCCCTTATCACGGGATTCTCGTCAATACGGATGTGGGTAACCCAATCGTGCCTGCTGGTATGAATCCTCGATTTTAGGCAAGTTCAAAACGGCCACGCGAAGGACGCTTGATATTCACCCTCTTTATAAAGGGGCCGAGGCCTGTCCTTTTCTTCTCGCGCTCGATCCTTCCCTTCCCCCACCTCGAATTGCAACACCCAAGGCTCAGGCTATGCGCTTTGGACCTTCAATCATGTCCGGATCCAACCTTCAAGGCCAGTGGATGGCCTCCTCTGTCAAAGAGGAGGACATCAAGAAGCTAAGAGAAGCCAGTTATCTGACCGCCGAAATCTCGCACAGGCTGCCTGCTCAAGGGCAGGTCATCCCCACTCCCGAACCCAACGAGAGTGTCGTATTTGTTTCCCACTTCCTCCGAGGGCTAGGCTTTAGTCATGATCCCTTTGTTAGAGGGCTTATGTTCTATTACGGGCTCGATTTCCATGATCTAGCTCCAGATTCCATCCTTCACATCTCGTCGTTTATCGTCGTGTGTGATGCCTTCCTCCGCATCACCCCGCACTTTGGCTTATGGCTTAAGACCTTCAATGTGAAGCCGAAGATGATCGATGGGTGACACGCAGAATATGGAGGTGCCATGATAACTAAAGGCGCCGATGCTCCATGGCCAAAGGGTTCCTTCCCAGAGATGTCCAACTTATGGCAGTGTGAGTGGTTTTACATCACAGCTCCCCGGAGTTCTAAGTGGGTAGCTGCCCCGCCTTCCGTTCGGGGCCCCCGCCACAACTGGTGTCATGGGTCAACAAGGGGCTGGACTGGGGGCCAGTTAATGACGTGCCGACATTGCAGAGTCGCATCCGAGATCTCCTCAAGAGAGATGTCAGCCTTGTCAAGGTAATGCAAGTCATGCTAGTTCGTCGGGTCCTGCCATGCCAACGTCGACCTCTCCATATGTGGGAGTTCAACCTGGAAGGACCACGAACTATTCAACAATTCTTCGGCGTGACGCTCCAAGAGATGTATGGATTGTTCTTCGGATCACGAATAAAGTGTCCGGACACCACCGAGGATGCGGGTCTAATCTGCAATCGTCCAGATACCCAAGTAAGTAATTCTGCGGCCGAACATGCTGTCTTTTCATTTGTCACAACATCATTCTGAAAAAATCGCTCTTGGCCAGGACTAGATAAGAAAGGCGAAGATGATCAGGTGTTCGGCCCCCCTTCCCGAAGGCTCACCGGATCCTGTACTAGACAGGATACTTGAGCACGCACCTTATCAAGTGCCATCAGTGGAAGATAAATGGAGGAATAAAGAAGCTGAAAGCGGGCCTCATGCATTACTCATCCAAATCAGGGGAATTAGTGTCTCCGCGAAGGAGGATAATTGGGGAGAAGAATATAAAATCCCCTCTCCCCAAGGAAGGAAAAGGACAGCCTCTGAAGACTTGGAAACGAGGGTTTCCGAACGAGGGAAGAAACCTTCGTTAGGGGGCCCTGCCCCGGAGGGTGTCCTTACCGCACCGTGCCCGCAAGGGGATCAGCCCTCCACCGAGCTGTAAGTGAACAAGCGTACTTTTGGTAAATATATCCTGCTTCATCTCCGAGGACAATAACCGAGACGTATGTCTTGCAGTTCGGATCGTAGCCCTTCTCGACAGAGTTCGTTTTCGGGGGATCTTCTTCCGCAGATGATGGAGAGAGAAATGTCTCCCCCTGTCTCCCCGCTCATGAGGCGGACGACCCTGAGGTGTCGTCACGGAGGATTTCTCCTAGTCTGCCAAGGCCAGAAGGTAACCCTTCAGCCACCCGCAGTCTGGAGTATTCGACTCCTAAGGAGAGCAACAAAAGGAGTCCGGGACTGTCCGGTGCACGACCGTACGCACTGATGGGTCTTCTGGAGCAAGCAGCTATCTCAGAGGCGCATCATACTTTAATAGGTACGGTGGTTGAGAGGATTTCATCTGCCAAAAGTGGGTTGCATGAAGCTTTTATGAGCCTTCTAAGAGGCTTTGAGGTACGCAAAGTAATATATATATATTTTGACGGTACCGCACAAGCTAGGTGTGCCCTATACAAATAGTAGCCCCTGAAACTCTGGTTGCTGTCTAGAGGCGGCAAACAGAGGATCATAGTCCCAGGTAATGATCATGCTGCTTACATGTGCAGGCGGCTGAGGGTCCGGTGGCTGGCCGGACTGGCGAGTTTGCCGAACTGAGGCGGCAACTTGATGCGGCAGATGCCGACATCGTGCTTGTGAACAAGCGGCTTGACGAGGCATAGGGTATGTATTTTCCGGTGGTCAACAGATATTAAGAGGAGCATGATGCTAGTATCTATAATATGTTGTGACTGCAGATGAAGTTGCCGCCATGAAGACCAATTGGGCGGAGCTAGCCCGAGCCAAGGAACAAGCCACTAGAAGTGATGCGGCCGCCCTTAAGGCGACCAAAGAGTTAAGAGCCGAACAGGCTGCTCTTCGCCAGGGCGAAGATAAAATATCCAAGATGGTTGTTGAGCTGAAGGATGCCGCCGGCCAGTACGAGCTTCTTGAAAAGGAAAGCCAAACGAAAACGGCGGACCTGAAGAAAGCCATGGTAGCAACCAAGGAAACCCGCTCTAAAATCAGAGCAGCAAAGGAGGAGCTTTGTCAAGTCGGAGATATCACGGCTGGGAAGCCCTTTTTGTTGCGGACGAAGTTCGGAGATCCGAAGTATGCCCCTCTGGATCAATTATGGAGTGCTGCAGATGCATACTTGGACTTGGAAATGAGTGCTACTGATGCGACTGAGTTTTTCAAAGATCAGAAAGATCATGAAGTGGAAAGGTTGTTCTGGTCGTAGTTCAGTGCACCCACGCGTCCGCTTCTGTTAAATGAACAAATGGCCGAGTGGGCTGAGCTCCATAGATTGTCCGAACTTGCCATGAGGTCTGTCGTGGATCATCTTTGGCCAGAGGGACCAAGGCCGAATAGTTATTTTGGTTTAGTGCAACGATTCCTTAATGTTGTGCCGCATATCGATGTTGTAAAGAGGCCGGCATGCATAGAGGGTGCGCGGATAGCTCTTGCCCGTGTTAAGACATACTGGGCAGAGATGGAGGCCACCGCTATTGCAACCCAGGATCCGGCCGTAGGCCAGGTCTTGGCCGAGCACTATTTTGAAGAAGTCCTAGAAGGTGCTCGTTTCATAGAGGCTCAGTGCTCGAAGAGTATCATGTTCGAGTGACATGTATCCCAACTGTAAAAACAATGCTATTTGGATTATAAAGGCTGTGTTTATACTTTTGCCTGAAAGTATTATGATGCCTCCTGTGCGGCCGTTTATGTATGTATATAACCTGAAAGTTTGCAGTCGTCGGCTTCAGCCCCCACGCATATAATGCGGGGGTGTTTGGAAAAGCGCGTATTCACACTTGATCCAACGTCTTGGTCCATTAAGGAGGTGATAGCGCGGCGAACAAGGCAATCGGACTATATAGCTTTAACACTTTCACTTAGCCATAGGAGTTTGACAGTGGGGCTACTATATAGCCCCTGGTACTTCCGCGCTCATCCGAATACGGGGCGCGTACATACATGATCGGGAAACCGGCCCTTCGTTAATGCGGAGGAATCGCGAAGATCCCGCTGAGTCATCGAGTGGTTGACCAGTCTCGCGCTTTATCATGACAGTCATTTTTTGGCTTTCTCTACTGAGGTGCTCGTCCAGATGAACCAGGGCACAATTGCAGTAGTTCTCCCGGTGCCACCTTAGCCGATAGAGCCGAACATAAGGTAGCAAAACACGGGAGCCAGGCAAACCCAACTATTGAGCAAAGACATGATTCAGAGCTGATGCATATAAGGCCAAACTCGCGACGCCGAACACTCCCTATGGTACTCAGACTTTACAACGTATATTGGGCTGAGTAACGCCCTTGATAATGAGCCTTGAATTTCTAGGTACGTGCATTAGTCTGATGTGACAAAATGCCAATAACGCCAGCATCCCTCTTGGTTATGTTGAGTATCCGGAGGGTGTGAAGCAACAAGAGACAGTAAAAAAGGTTTACACAGGGTCTTAATCTAAAAAGAAACCTTTGAACGGGGCCCTGCTGCGCGTCTGCGCCTGTGTCTCCGTTGTATCGTATCCTGGAAGGGTGTAGCACGATGATCATCAAAGCCCAGGTGAAAGTTTTTTGCGAAAAATTGGTTATTCTTAATAAACCATTAAAATTCAATCTAAATAAGGTCAAGCCGAACTGTAGTCCTTTTTACATGCGGGAAGCCCCTAGCACCACCTATGGGGTATATCCATCGACCCAATCTCAGGTTTATCCGAGCTGTTATAGCTAGTAGTGCGCCGGACTCGTCTAGCCGTGTCCGCGATCTTGACGACCGATCATTTATTCTGGTTGGAGAGGTTGTTCGGTGTTCGGCTGCTAGAGCCGCCACACATTCTTCCGCACGTAAGGAACGCTCTGTGTTTCCACTAACTATGATGATGCCACATGGACCGGGCATCTTAAGCTTAAGATAAGCGTAATGCGGTACTGCATTAAAACGAGCGAAGGCCATTCTTCCGAGTAGTGCGTGATAGCCGCTTCGGAATGGAGCGATGTCGAAGGTTAATTCTTCGCTTCAGAAGTTGTCGGGAGAACCGAATACAACCTCTAGTACTACAGTGCCCGTGCAGCGGGCCTCTGGGACTGGTATTACTCCTTTAAAGGTAGTATTGCTTTGGCTAATTCTTGTCGGGTCTATTCCCATTTTGCGAACTGTGTCCTGATATATCAGATTGAGACTACTGCCGCCGTCCATAAGGACTCGGGTGAGATGGTATCCATCAATTATTGGGTCTAGCACCAAGGCAGCCGATCCTCCGTGTCGGATACTAGTCGGCTGATCCCTGCGATCAAAAGTGATAGGGCAGGCCGACCAGGGGTTGAACTTGGGGATGACGGGCTCCACGGCGCATACGTCTTGGAGTGCGTGTTTGCTCCTCCTCTTCGTTACGTGAATCATGTTCACTGTTTTGACCTCTGGTGGGAATTTTTTCTGCCCCCCAGTGTTTTGCTGGCGAGGCTCATCCTCGTCTTCACTTGGTGTTTCCCTCCCTTTGTGTTCGACATTTAGCTTGCCGGCCTGCTTGAAGACCCAGCATTCTCTGTTGGTGTGATTTGCAGGTTTGTCGGAGGTGCCATGAATCTGACATAATTTGTCCAGAATCTTGTTTAGGCTGGACGGTCCATCTCTGCTGCCTTTGAATGGCTTTTTCTGTTGACCGGGTCGAGAGCCCCTGAATCCGGCGTTTACCTTGTGTTGTCTGGGCTGTCTTCATTGTTTTGACGCTTGCTTTTATTGCGTCCCGCTTTTCCATTGCCATCCCTAACTTCGGATGTGCCTGGGTCGCTGGTGTTGCTACGGGCCAGCCAACTATCTTCGCCCGCACAAAAGCGGGACATAAGGCTTGTTAGGGCTGCCATTGTCCTCGGTTTTTCCTGGCCGAGGTGTCTGGCGAGCCATTCGTCCTGGACACTATGTTTGAAAGGCGCAAAGGCTTCGGCGTCCGGGCAGTCCACGATTTGATTCTTCTTAGTGAGGAATCTGTTCCAAAGTTTTCGGGCTGACTCTCCGGGCTATTGAATTATATGACTTAAATCATATGCATCCGGAGGTCGGACATAGGTCCCTTGAAAATTAGCCCTAAAAGCTTGCTCAAGCTCTTCCCAACTTCCAATTGAGTTTTCAGGGAGGCTCCTCAGCCAGTGCCGAGATGGTCCTTTCAACTTGAGAGGCAAGTATTTGATGGCGTGGAGATCATCTCCGCGAGCCATGTGGATGTGAAGGATAAAGTCCTCAATCCAGACCCCAGGGTCTTTCGTTCCGTCATATGCCTCTATGTTCACAGGTTTGAATCCCTCTGGAAATTCATGATCCAACACCTCATCGGTGAAGCATAGGGGGTGTGCGGCACCCCTGTATTTGGATGTGTCATGGCATTCTGACGGTTGTAGTGTTTTGTTTTGATTCTGTGCCGGAGCGTGCTTCCTAGATCCGTAGATGGACCTGGTCATACCGGCTTTTTGGTGCAAGTCCTCACGTAAATCGTGTGCTGACTTGTGTGCGACATTGTTAGTCGCCCTGTCGCGGCCACGCGGTGTTCGATCCAGCTATATGGGCTCTAAAGCCTCGTCATTGAATTCAGGCAGCAGCTTGCGCTTTGGATAGCTCTTTGTGTGGCGACTACCCCTATACTTTTCTTCAGTGTCAAGCACTTTATTCCATCTGCTATTGAGTGTATTTTGCACGGCCTTAAGCCTTTGCTTCTGCTTCTTCAGACTCCTCGCGGTTGCAATAAGCCTTCTATGTAGGTTCTCTTGCTCCAAGTGCCTTTCCGGGATGATGTGTGCATCATCGTCCGGACTGTTCTCCTCTCCAGAGACAGGTTGATGAGCTTTACCCTCAGCATCGCCGTGATCGGACAGCGGCTCCGTAATATGTTTGCCCTCCACTGGCTCATCCTGCTCTGTCGCTGGGTCCATGTGGTCGTCATTTCCTTTGGAGTCGACCGGGGTATTATTCTTTCTTGCGCTGTTATCGTTGTTTTGCCGAGGCGGGATTTGGAGCGGCGCCTACGTCGTCGCTTTGGTTGCTTCTCGAGGGGATTATCCTTCGCTGCATCCTTCCATTCCTCGTCATTGTATTGTTTGGGTGTATCCACCATGTATATATCATGTGATGAAGTGGCTGTCCAGCGCCCTGTGGGCGGTGGTTCCAGTTCCTCTCCTGCATCGTCATCCATACCATCGATGTATTCAGAGTCGAAATCAAGCATGTCGGTTAAATCGTCGACAGTGGCTATTAAGTGGGTGGTGGGTGGGGAACGAATTTCTTCATCGTCCGCTTCCCACTCAAGCCGGACATAGTTCGGCGGAGGGTCTCCTGACAAGGAGAGAGACCTTAATGAATCTAGCATGTCGCCCAAGGGCGAGTGCTGGAAAATATCCGCGGAGGTAAACTCCATGATCGGTGCCCAATCAGATTCGATAGGCACAAACGCAAGCGGTTCGGAGCCCGTGGCTGGGGACGAATCCAAGGGTTCGGCAACACAGGTCTCATAAGAGGTGAAGTCAGTATTCGGCTCTAACCCCACTGAGTGTGCGACCTCCGTGGCGGGGTCCATCCACCCGTCCTCGGACGGCACGATCTGCTCCAGATTGAGGACAGGAGTAGGCACAGGTGTGATCTCCCGAACACCGTTCGACAACAGAGCCAAGTCGTGCTCGTCCTGACTGTGCGGAGCACCTGACATGGGCTCGAATCCGTCGAAGATCAAGTCTCCATGGATGTCGGCAGTATAGTTTAAGCTTCCAAACCTGACCTGGCGGCCAAGGGCGTAGCTTCCGATCTGCTCCAGATGGCCAAGCGAGTTGGCCCGTAGTGCGAAGCCGCCGAATACGAAGATCTTTCCGGGGAGAAAAACCTCACCCCGGATCGCATCGTTGCTGATGATCCAAGGATGCATCAAGCCTTATGGTGACGGCACAGTGGAACTCTCAATGAGAGCACCAATGTCAGTGTCAAAACCGGCGGATATCGGGTAGGGGGTCCCGAACTGTGTGTCTAATGCAGATGGTAACAGGAGGCGGGGGACACGATGTTTACCCAGGTTCGGGCCCTCTCGATGGAGGTAATACCCTACTGCCTGCTTGATTGATCTTGATGATATGAGTATTACAAGAGTTGATCTACCACGAGATCGTAGAGGCTAAATCCTAGAAGCTAGCCTATGATTATGATTGTTGTTGTCCTACGGACTAATCCCTCCGATTTATATAGACACTGGAGGGGGCTAGGGTTACACAGAGTCAGTTACAAAGGGAGGAGATCTACATATCCCAATTGCCAAGCTTGCCTTCCAAGCAAAGGAGAGTCCCACCCGGACACGGGACGAAGTCTTCAATCTTGTATCTTCATAGTCCAACAGTCCGGCCAAAGTATATAGTCCGGCTGTCCGAGGACCCCCTTATCCAAGACTCCCTCAGGTGGTAGATATGGGAATTCTGTAGCAGATGAATGGTTGGATCTTCCAAAGGACCTCCGAGCTGGGCTCTGGATACCATGCCCTAAACTCGTCCAAATTCCCATCCAGATTTGACAGGGCTTCGGTATATTGTAGATTGCAAGAGATTCCTCCATCGGAACTCGATGATATTTGGCGTGGTTGTTGTAGACTTAATTCCACAAAATTCAGCTGAAGGAATCGTCAAAGCGATGCTCGAGGAGGTGGTGGCAGTGGATACAATTTTGCTGTTCGGAAAAAACAGCACGGTCGCTCGGGGGCAATGTTGACGTTGAGCCCCCGAGCTCCATGGATGATTCTTCCATGATCATGATAGAGATCGGAGTTGATGTTGATGAAGGCCCTCGTCCAAACATGATGATTGGAGGCAGGGCACAGTCCTCGGTCAAGCCAAGGTGACAAGTTGAGCCGGAGATGAAGAGGCTAATGTCGCAGTTGATCTCCAGATGACCCATTGATCTTTTGCCGATCACACAGCGGAACTCTCAATGAAAGCACCATTGTCGGTGTCAAAACCGGCAGATGTCGGGTAGGGGGTCCCAAGCTGTGTGTTGTGGATCGATGGATAATAGGAGACAGGGGACACGATGCTTAACCAGGTTCGGGCCCTCTCTATCGAGGTAATACCCTACTTCCTGCTTGATTGATCTTGATGAATATAGGGTTACAACAGTTGATCTACCTCGAGATCATATGTTGTGGTCTAAGACCTAAGGGTATGATGAGTAATGTCATAATCATCTATCGACTAGCCTAGCCTTGGCTTATATAATGCACTAGAGGCCTAGGATAACAAGTCCTAGCCGAATACGTTGGTGGTCAGGAGTCCTTGTCTTGATCACCAAGTCTTGTGGAATACTCCACGTATGTGGCATGGGCTGCCCGAAGTGGGCCATGAGTGAACCGCCATGGGGGTCCTCGGCCTGATCCACCTGGTCGGGAGACGATGTGGTGAGTACCCCCTAGTCAAGGACACCGTCAGAAAGTTTCATCGCGTTTTACGATATGGAGTCGCTGCCAAGCCCAGTTCTTCCTTGGGAGGGCTGATCTGGAGTCCGTTTGGGGCTCCAGGGAGGGGAATCCGTCGCCATCGTCATCATCAACCATCCACCATCACCAATTTCATGATTCTCACGGCCGTGCGCGAGTAATTCCATCGTAGATTTTCTAGACTATGATGGGTTGGATGAGATTTACCATGTAATCGAGTTAGTTTTGTTAGGGTTTGATCCCTAGTATCCACTATGTTCTAAGATTGATGTTGCTATGACTTTGCTATGCTTAATGCTTGTCACTCGGGCCCGAGTGCCATGAAATCAGATCTGAACCATTTATGTTTTCACCAATATATTTGTGTTCTTGATCCGATATTGCAAGTTATAGTTACCTACTATGTGTTATGATCTGGCAACCCAGAGCGACAACAGTCGGGACCACTCCCGGTGATGACTGTAGTTTGAGGAGTTCATGTATTCACTAAGTGCTAATGCTTTGGTCCGGTACTCTATTAAAAGGAGGCCTTAATATCCCTTAGTCTCCTATAGGACCTCGCTGCCACAGGAGGGCAGGACAAAAGATGCCATGCAAGTTATTTTCCATAAGCACGTATGACTATATTCGGAATACATGCCT
Organism: Aegilops bicornis; assembly: GCA_021605145.1. Lineage (NCBI taxonomy): Eukaryota > Viridiplantae > Streptophyta > Magnoliopsida > Poales > Poaceae > Aegilops > Aegilops bicornis. The sequence goes on from CM038670.1 coordinate 349,015,740, forward strand.
ACATTACATTTATGAACTGGAGATAGTTTTGTGTCACCCTATATTATAACCGTTGCATGATGAATGCCAGCCAACATAATTATCCATCATTGATCAATTGCCTACTAGCTTTTCACATATTGATCTTTGCTTCATTACTTCTCCGCTGTTATTGTTACAATTGCTACAAAACTATTCATGCTACTTTTTCCACTGTTACCGTTACTCCCATACTACTTTGCTACTAATTCTTTGCTGCAGATATTATGTCTTTCAGTTGTGGTTGAATTGGCTACTCAACTGCTAATACTCACGAATATTCTTTTTCTCCCCTTGTGTCGAGTCAATAGATTTGGGTTGAATAATCTATCCACAAAAACTGTTGCAATCCCCTATACTTGTGGGTAATCAAGACCTTTTTCTGGGGCCATTGCCGGGGAGCACAACTCTATTCTCTGAGTCACTTGGGATATATATTATTGATCACTATGAGGAATATGAAAGATCAAAGAACTAAGATTTTTTCCCTCAACTACGATGGGAGGTAAGGAACTGCCATCTAGCTTTGCACTTGATTCTCCTTCCGTTTTGACTAAACTTGCGACACATACACCTGCTATTGATTCTGATATGTTGCATGTTATTGACGATGTCACTTCTACTATGCATGATGCTTATGATGATACTACTTATGTGCTTGATAATATTGTGCCACTAGGTGAATTTGTTGATGAACAACTTGCTAGGGTTAGAGATAATGAAATTATTGAAGCTGGTGATATTATTGAAGATTATGATTATGATTCTCCCCCTAGATATGAAATTCCTGTTGTTCCTGAGGGTTATGTTATGGATGAAGAAACTGCTAGAGACTTCTTTTCTTGCAATGATACATAGGATCTTATTAAATTGTTAGTTAAGCTGAAAGGAAAATCCTTGAATGCTAGAATCAAATATGGTCCTGCCTTTGCTACTTCACCTATCTTTGTTACAGATAAGGATTATGAATTCTCTGTCGATCCTGAGTTAATTACTTTGGTTGAATCTGATACTTTTCATGGTTATGAATCTGAAACTATTGTGGCACATCTTACTAAATTAAATGATATGGCCACCCTATTTTCTCATGAGGAAACAATTCGTTATTACTATATCCTTAAATTATTTCCTTCCTCACTAAAGGGTGATGCTAAGATATGGTTTTATTCTCTTGCTCCTGGTTGTGTGCGTAGTCCCCAGGATATGATATTTTACTTCTCTACAAAATATTTCCCCGCTCATAAGAAACAAGTTGCTTTAAGGGAAATATATAATTTTGTCTAAATTAAAGAAGAGTGTCTCCCACAAGCTTGGGACAGGCTTGTCCAATTACTTAATGGTTTTCTTGACCATCCTCTCAAGGAAAATGAAATACTTGATATCTTTTAAAATGGACTAACCGATGCTTCCAGAGACCACCTGGATAGTTGCGCTGGTTGTGTTTTCAGGGAAAGAACTATTGAGCAAGCTGAATTGTTATTGAATAATATACTGAGTAATGAAAATTATTGGACACTTCCTAAACCAACTCTGAAGAAAAGGGGTATTCTATTTCTCAGTCCTGAAGACATGCAAGAGGCAAAGAAATCTATGAAAGAAAAGGGTATTAAAGCTAAAGATGTTAAAAATCTACCACCCATTGAAGAAATACATGGTCTTGATAACCCGACACAGGTAGTAGAGGTAAAATCTCTCTATAGATTTAATGAAGGTGATATTACTCATAATAAGTCTGCTAGACAAGGCTTTGATGAGTTTGATAATTTTGTTGTTAAGCAAGAAAATTTCAATACTTATGTTAGTAGACAATTTAAACATAATGCATACATGCTTGATCACTTGGCCCAAGATGATTTGCTTAATGATTTAAATAATAAGAAAAATGATAATGTTGTTAGGGTTATGACTAGAGGTGGTAAAATGACCCAGGAACCTTTGTATCCCGAGGGCCATCCTAAGAGAGTTGAGCTAGATTCTCAAAGAATTAATACTGATGCACCTAGTCCTCGTAACAAAAAGAAAAAGAAAAACTGATAGGACTTTGTGTGCTAGTGAACCTGCTATAGACACACCTGAGAACACCAATGATATTTCTATTTCTGATGCTGAGACACAATCTAGCGATGAACATGAACCTAGTCATAATGTTAATAATGATGTTCATGTTGATGCTCAACCTAGTAGTGATAATGTTGTAGAGATTGGACCTGCTGTTGATCTTGATAACCCACAATCATAGAATCAACATTATGATAAGAGAGACTTTGTTGCTAGGAAACATGGTAAAGAAAGAGAACCATGGGTTCAGAAACCCATGCCCTTTCATCCTAAGCCATCCAAGAAAAAGGATGATGAGGATTTTGAGCGCTTTGATGAAATGATTAGACCTATCTTTTATGCGTGTCGTTTGGTCGATATGCTTAAAATGCCTCCTTATGCCAAGTATATGAAAGATATTGTTACTAATAAAAGAAAGATACCGGAAGATGAAATTTCCACCATGCTTGCTAATTATTCTTTTAAGGGTGGAATACCAAAGAAACTTGGAGATCCAGGAGTACCAACTATACCATGCTCCATTAAAAGAAACTATGTAAAAACTGCTTTGTGTGATCTTGGAGCCGGTGTTAGTGTTATGTCTTTCTCTTTATATCGTAGAATTGTCAGGACCCCGATTCCAAGTCACATCGACCTAGCCGGTAACACCTCATATCACTTTGCGGCCTCACGCACGGTATTCCCACGGGTGTCGCCTTACCATGGCACGGGACCGTTTGCGCCTTTTGGCTCACATATATGATAGTGTCGCTAGCATCCACATGACAGAGAACCCGGGCCGACATGGCTAGTCGTGAACCCAAAGCGGCACTAACCCATGGGGACAGGCATACATGAATCACATCGAGCATGTCGGTCATCAACGTATGAATCCGGGCTGTAGCACTGGGCTAACAGGACTCCGGTAACCCGGGCTATAGCAGGCTAGGCAGGACTCCGGATGTCACCGCGTGACATTTCCCCGAAGGGACAGACACAGGAACGAAGTGAAACACATGCCGGCCAGTCAAGTGTCCAGAGCAGTAGTCTTTGGGCTAGCAGGACTCCGGTGAACCGGGTCAGAAGCGGACTACTATTGCTCGGGAACACTAGACTACATTTCCCCATATGAGAGGCTGCCAAGGATAAACAACTAGATTGTCGGATCCCACTCATACCAAGCATTTCAATCATACACACAATATGCCCAATATGAGTACATACAACATGGCATCACAACAAAACTCTAAACTCAAAGTACTTTATTTAAAAGGCTCCGAGGAGCCATACATAACATGTTCATACAGATAGGGGTCACATGACCCGACACTCAAGTCATACAAACATACAAGCACATGCGGAAGCAAACTAGTCTGAGTACAAACACTAAAAAGAAAGAAGGCTTGTGAAGCCCTTCTATCTACATCGGCCCTTCACAAGCCTTGGATCACCACCTGGGTGGCTAGTCACTCGTCGACGTCAAGGTCTACCTAGAACCCATCGGAGGGGGCGGTGTTGTCGTCTGAAAACATTGATTAAGCAAACATGAGTATGGAGGTACTCAGCAAGTCTTACAATAGAATCCTACTATACATGCACATTCTCAAGAAGGTAGTGGAGTTATTGCAGCAAGCCAGCTTTGACTCTTGGCTAAGCTATCCAACATGACATCACTTGGAAACATTTTTCGCACATGAGTCCACTAATCACCAACACAATACTCCACCGTGGATCCTCTCTCGTCAACCCACGAGAGGGCCATCCGCGGTACTCACACTTTACAGCGGACGCGGCTATTCGAATAGTTTCATACCCTGCAGGGGTGTACTTCTTCACACATGCTCTCACCACTTATCGCCGTTACACGACGTGTACTCGACAACCTTCAAGCGGAAGCCCAGCGAGGGTGTCGGCCATGACCTGACTAAACACACGAGTCCCTAGTCCAGGTTTATCGCCTATTCGGGTTCCATCCGCAGGGAGTCCGGCCGAGGTTTCCACTAACGGCCCCGAACGATGTGTGCAGGGTTCCCGAGACACCAAACAGGCGAATCGGTACACCGTGCACGTGCCCTCTGCAACACAGCCCACCCCTAAGGTCAGCGCCATGCGGCGCCCCCAAAGATGCTACAAACACCAGATACTACTTTGCAACTCCCGGACAGAGGACAAGAGTGGTTAATAAGTCGAGAGGGTCCATTGGTTTCGGGCCCAATGCGTGGTAGTAGCTGAATCTTAAATCACACACACAGATCTCAGTTCTTAAGGATGGCTTCAATGAAACAACCCACCATGTACTCCTACATGGCCTCTCATCGATACCTTTACCAAATCGTGTTCAACACTTCACTCTCCTTACCAACACAACCTTTCACTCTAGTTCATCATCCCGATGAACCAGACCTGACACAACTCTAAGCATAGCAAGCATAGCATGGTAGGAACACAAATATGGCTCAATCAACTCCTACACATACTAGTGGGTTTCATCTATTTACTGTGGCAATGACAGGTCATGCAAAGGAAGTGGGTTCAACTACTGCAACACACAGCAGTTTGAATCGCGTTGTCTTAATGCAGTAAACAAGAGCAGAAGCGAGATCATGGGTTTTTATCGGAATGATCAATGGGTTGCTTGCCTGATGTAGTGGTAGTAGGTTACTGCCCTTCAGATGGATATTCGAGGTTATCCTCGGAGACAGAACCTACCACGAAAGACCCACCGAACATAATCAACACATGACGATATGCAACAATATGATGCATGCTATGACATGGCAATATGAATGTGTCCTGGCCTAATGCAAGATAGAACAGAAAGGAATGAACTCATTTGAATCAAAGATTCAAATGATAGCTCATTGAACATAGCCATATTAGTGCATTATCTTATTCTGCTTAAACAGCAAGGTTAACTTGTTCGGTCATGCATGAAACCACTACCAATGGATAGATTGAATTTTTATGATCAAAATTCATATATAAATCTTTGCATTTGGAGTGACAGAATAATTTCTATAAATTTTTGAAGTTTGCAACAATTTCTTGAATTTTCTGAATACAAATAAATCCAGAAATTAGTTATTGCGTCAGCAGTGCATCAAGGTGACGTCAGTGGTCAAAGGGGACGTCCTGGTCAACCTGAACAGTGGGTCCCGCATGTCAATAGTTAATTAAACTAGTTAAAATTAGTTAAAACTAATATGGATAATTAGTAGAGGGGGGCCCCACTTGTCATAGACTCGGGGAAGTCAACCTGGGCCCACCCTAGTCAAAGTCAAGGTCAACATGCCGGCGTTTAGCCGCCAGCGAGGCCAGACGCGGCGGTGAGAGTGCCTTTGTGCATTCCAGCGACCAAATGGCCGGCGGAGGCATCTACGGGTAGCTGGGAACAAGCCGCATCGTTTGGTGACAGTGGTTGAGCTCGGGGTGGCCGGAAACGTCGCCGGTGACAACCTTGGGGCTACGGGGCACGGCGAGGCGCGTGGTGAGGTGCGTTGGGCTCCACGCGACGTGGTGAGTATGTTAGACACTGTGGTGTGGCCGGTGGTTGGTCGGAGACACGTCGGCGACGAGCTCGGCGGTGGCGCGTGCGGTGAAGCTCCATGGGGTCGCTGCGGTGTTCGGGAGCGAGAACAAGAAGGGGGAGGAGGTTGCTGAGCTCACGGCGGTCACGATGGTGTAGTCGACGCGGTCGGGGACGAGCTGGTGCGGCGGCGACGGCAAAAGGGATGGCTGGCGGTGGCGGTGTCGGGCGAGGTCGGTGCAGCGGCTCCGAGGCAAGCGAGCGCTCGGGGCTTGGCTTGCTCGAAGGAGAGGAGGGCAGCGAAGTGTCTGGACACGGTGGCGCGGCGCAAGGACGACGGAGAGCGCGGGTTTCACGGTGGCGCGGGCGCAACAGCGTTGGCCATGGTGCAGGCGAGCGAGGGAGAGGAGCTGGGGAGGAGAGAGCGTGTCTGCGAGCTCGGGAAGGAGTGGGCGACCGACCCAGGGCGGCAGAACGGTGAGAGGAGGAGGCAGGGCGGCGAGCAGCTGCGTGGCGCACGCTGGTGCCGCCGTCGAGCACCTGGCTGCCTGCCTGGCCAAGCCAAGCAGCTCATTTGGGCGGTGTCTGGGCTGGGCGCGGTGGGCTTGCAGGATGGGCGCCAGGTAAGCCTACGCTACGGTTTTCCTTTTTCTATTATTCTGTAAGTTTGTGAACTTATTAAAACTAGTTAGGCACTTCTAAAAATCCTGAAAATAATCAGAGGCTCTGTTTAGAAAATCTCCAACAGCCCACACTTATTTCCAGAATTATGTGAGCATTCAAAATATTTACTAGCATTTAAATGCCCAAATGCAAGTTACATACGATTTAATTCAATGACCTTCTGTTGACCTAGAAAATTGTGCACCAATTTTGCCAGAGGTTCTAACCCAAGACAAAGAGGGTGAACTTTTTAGAAGGGCAATTCAGGTTCATTGAAAATATTTTTAGTAAACCCTAGTTGAATTCAGAGGGGTTCTGGGGGTTCTGTCCTCCCCAATTCAAGTTTCTCATGAAAGGTAGACATGATGCAACACTCTAATGCATGGACTAGCTAGGATGTGACAAGAATTGAATTGAATAAGTTGCCACCTACTAAAATCTCTTTGCAAATGGCTGATAAATCAATTGCTATACACATCAGTATTTGTGAGGATGTGCTTGTTGTGGTTGCAAACGTTACTATCTTAACGGACTTTCTTATTCTTGATATGCCCGAGGACGATAGGATGTCAATTTTTTGTTGGTAGACTCTTTTTGAATACTGCAGGGGCTGTTATTGATTGCAACAAAGGCAATGTCACTTTTCATGTTAATGGTAATGGGCAGACGGTACACTTTCGAAAAAAACAACCTCAAGTTCATAGTATCAGTTCTATTGGAAAATTTTCAACTATTACTATTGGAGGTTTTGAATTCCCTCTTCCTACTGTCAAAAAGAAATATGATATTCTTATTGTTGGGGAAATGCATATCCCCATTGAGGTAACCTAGTGTTATTCGAAAGATCTCCTGTTTCATATCACTCAAAAGAAATTTGTTAATAAGACTTGATCAACCTTGTTAATGGATTCCTTTTGATGATCATGAGATGGATGAATTTAGAAGGCACAACTCTCTGTACCCATCTTTTACTTTCTGTCACTTAGAATAAATAAAGCAAAAATAGTATTTTCTGTCTGTTTTCTGAATTATCCTTGCAATAAAAAATGCCCCCAAAATAAAAGTTCTCCAAATGCCCTGAAAATAGGATATGATTTTTTTAGATTATTTTAGAATTTCTGGTGTAAAGAACACACCAGGGGGCCTCACTAGTTGGCCACAAAGGTGGAGGGCGTGCCCACCACCCTGGGGCGCGCCCCCTGACCTTGTGGGCCCCACGTGGCTCCCCTCCACTTATTCCAGCACCCATCCTCTCCTTCTTCATCCAGAAAAATCACTCCATAGCTTAAACTCATGTTCTTGCTCATCTTGCTGCCATTTTCAATCTCCTTGCTCAAAGCTCCATTCACAAAACTGCTTTGGGGATTGTTCTTCGGTATGTGACTCCTCCAATGGTCCAATTAGTTTTTGTTCTAGTGTTATATTCATTGCACATGTTTGCTGCTGTGGTGACCATGTTCTTGAGCTTGCATGTCAAATTTATATGGTCCAAAGTAGTTTTGATGCTTGGGTTAGCCTCTAGACACTTGTAGGAGTAGTTGCTACCAAATTTTTTGAGTTTGGTTCACTTTTATTTTTGAGTTACTAAAAATTTTCAGAAATTTTTCATAGAAAGAAAAATGTCTAGGAGAATGTACCAAGGTGGTTCTTCAAGGAAGCAAGCACCGAGGCATGCGATACGCGACCCAGACCCTAAACTACCAAGGGAAGCTCAAGTGAGGCCGTGTGAATAGCCGACGGATGAGTTTATGGATCGTGCAGGTTTCAAGGATGAATTCTATGCCTACATACAAAATGCCGGCCTCGAGGATTTCTTATCGGACAAGTGCTTACAACATTATTATCTCACTGATTCCTTCGTGCGGAGGTTTGAGTTTTCATCCAAGCGTAATACTCATACTGTCCTGTTTGATCTTTATGATGAATCTTATACCATGGACCTAGAAGATTTTTGTGATGCATGCAAAATACCACAATGGGGTAGTCTTAGTGAGCCTCATAAATCTGAATATAACGATTTCCTTGCTAGCATCACTGTAGGAGAAACTAGAAACATCACACAAGCAACCGTAAGGAGCATTCACTTTCCTACCATACATTATTTTTCTCTCATCATCAATAGATGTATTAATGGTAAAGATGAACAATGCCATATTTGCGTACCAGATCTTAGTATCCTAAAGTGTGCGGTGTTAGGTGATAAACGATATAATTTGGGGGCCATTATTGCTAGAAGGTTATATCTTAATGCTAAAGATGGAGATTTATTTGGTGGGATCCATGTAACTCGTTTAGCTAAATATTTGAAAGTACCTATTAGAAGATATGATATTGAGTTGCGACCTGCTTTTCTGGATTATGAGGCTATGGTACACCACCAGTTTCATGAGAGGAACGAACAGATCCTCCAGTATCGACTAATCTTTGATAGACGGCGCGTCTTCCTTGTTACTCTTCCTGCTCCTGCTCTCTTCAACTTTCAGGCAAATGGAAGATACTATATAACCAGAGAGGAGGAAAGCGAGTATGAGAGGATAGCTGAGCTTGCTCGTCTTCAGGAGGCAGCTTGCCAAGTGTGTGACAGCCTGGATTTTGCCTGCTCTCTTTTTCCGGACTTGCCTTCTCTCTGTTTCCGGACTTGGTTTTTGCCTTGCCTTGATTTGGATTTTGGAGTCATTTCAAATGGAATTTTCACTTGGGCATACCCTTGAGTTTCACCCAAGTGACCTATCTTCTTTTCATTCAACCTTATTTCTCTGATAAATCCCCAAAATAATCAAATGAATATTTTTAATTAAAGAAAAATATTCATTTTCCTCTCTGAAACTCTATTCAGAAACTAGTGCTCCAAAGCAACCCTCATTTTTATTGCTCCCAAAAATCATAAATAATTCCTAAATATTCTTTGCGCCTTGGCACACCTTCCCAAGCAAAAATATTGCAACATGCAATATTTTTGCTATAGAAAATAATTTCTCTTCTAGCCCAAAATTTCAGATTGTACAGCAAGTGCATTTTTCCTTGATCTTTTGGCCCTGATCTTTCTTGAGCTTAATTACCCTCCTAAGAAAACCTAAACCCCAGGAGATCAGCCCAAATGGCCATCTAGAAGCCACCTTAACTGGGCGACCAAGTTTCTGGTCAGAAACTTGCCAACTTGGTTGCGTGAAGTCTGGTCGGCCTGGCTATGTGTTCTCAACGTTCCTAGACTAAACACTTCATGGGCTAGAGCGTAGAAAAGGTTTGGAAGCGCTTGGATGTCGTGTTGACCATGCCAGGGCGGTGACCGCGTGAGGACACACGCTCTGGCTAGCGCCAACGCCTCTGTTCGGCGCGTGCTCGAGCCAGCGCTTGCCGATGACTGCCGCGCTGCACCACCAGCCCCATCCCATCATCTTTGACCCCTCCCTGGTGCTTGCCGACGCCGGAGACGCCGCAGGTAGCATGGGCACATCACGGACAAAAGAAAAAGTGCGCGCGTGCCCTTGACCTCTTCCCCCTGCGTCCTGTGCTCGTCCACAAGCGCGGATAGCTCCCGCATAGACGCTCCACGCTTGCCCCCTCGCACTGGAGTATTACATCGCCATTCACCGGCTTCCAGAGAACTCCGGCGGCGACACGATACCCCCTCGCTCCGGCTATAAATAGGGCCTCCCTCCTCGATTCCTAGTCGCACACCACTCCTCACCACCTCCACGAACATGTAGAAGGGCCACAGCTCGGTCGGGCAGGACTATGGCCGTCTGCCCCAACCAGAGAACTCCGCCGACCTCTGCAGCTCGGCCACCTCGCTCCGCTGCCTCTCGAGCTCACCCAACTGCTCGGACGTGGCATCGGGGGTCTTCTGGTGCTGCCTGGATGCTGCTAAGCCCTTGGAGCCGCCTCTAGCCATCGTCTTTTTCCACTCCGGCGAATCCCGTCCGCCACCACAACTTGCGAGCTTGACCGCGAGCAGCTCCGGCTATCCCATGGCAAGCCAAGGGTACGGGCAGGTGCGCCGTAGCCCCAAACACCCTCCTCGCCGGCGTGAGCTCCGGCGAAGCGCCGTCATCCTCTGATCTTGCTCCCCCCTCTCTCTCCTAACATGCGGGGAGCCTCACCACTCGCGCCCGAAGCGGTACGAGTGGAGGCGTATTTTCGCTTTACGCCTTCGGGGTCACCCCCCAGGAATTTCTGTTTAATTCAAATTTAATCAGAAATTGACCCAAACTTTGACCAGCCACCATTTCTAAACGATAAGTCCAAATGATTTGATTCGTTTTTGCATTGTCTTTGTTTCAGAAAGCTCTAGCAGCACACCAAAAGGTGGATTTTTCCTTGCTGCCTAGAATTTCTGGTACTATTCAGAGAGGTTTTTGATATTTGTTTTTGTGGCTTTTAATTATTTTTAGAAGCAGAAGATTGTCTTGAAGCAAACCAAGAGGGGTGTGATCCTCCTCTACACTAAGGCAAGCCACACCAGCATTTGGATGGTGTTATTTCAATGTCTATGATTTTCTACTTGAATATGAGTTTTTATTTGCATTTGGATAGTTACTTTATCATGCTTGATATGCTTGTTTTAGTTACTGGTAAATTGCACGAACTTGTTTGGTCAAGTAGAATAAAATTTTCCATTAGTTATATTGCTATGGTAGATAATGATAGTTCTTTTATTAAGTGATATTTTCATATAAATGCTGAGCTAATAAAAATATTGCTTGATAATAAAAATGAATTAGAACCAGTGAAGTTTTTGATCCTGAGTATTGCAAGATAATTATATTGATTAGTTTGATCCATATCCATGTGTTGTTTGCTTTGCATGTCGATTAGTTGCTTTATTATGTCAAAGTATCATTGTTATTTATAAAAAGTTTTGTCAAAGTTAAACTTGATTAAGTTCAACTTGAATATGATGCTGATCACATCATGGTGCCACTGAATCGGGTTTTTATTCAGTGCGACCACATTTACCTTCTGGGAAGGTCTTAATTCGGTCCTTTGTTGTGCCTCTCAGCGGTGCCTCCCGCGAGGGAAGGTTATGGGCGTGCATACCCTGGCCCGGTAAGTAGACATAACCTTGTGTGCTCATTTTTGTTTTTATGGTACCTTGTCGCCGTTTGGGACTGTTTGGCCACGACGGTGGCCGTTGGTGCCTTTGGTACGTGTCGGCGTTCTGGGAACGCAAGTCCCCAGACTTGCCTCCTGCGGCCCACAGCGTCGGTCTACAAGCGGGCCCGTACGGCCCGTCTTCACCACAAGATTTCAAGACCCTTGCAAGGGGCCAAGCCTCGCGAGGCGGACAGCACAAGAACACAAGCAACTAATTGCAGTGGAATAAGTACTCATATGTAAACATAGAAGAACACAAGCATGGTCATCATGAAGAAATGAAGACAAGCACAGAGTACAGAAAGCGTAAACACAGGATAACACAGGATGAAGACAAACAAACTGAAGAAATTGAACTGAGGAAATTGAGAAAGTCTTCAGTCAAAGTCTTCAAATATATATGAACAAGTACACAACACAGGTACGAGGAAATGAAAAGAGTTGAGGAAGTAGAACCAGTAAGCTTGGTGAAGACAATGATTTGATAGACCAGTTCCAACTACTGTCTTAGTTGTACGTCTGGTTGGAGCGGCTAGGTATTTAAACCTGAGGACACACAGTCCTCACCGTGTTCTCCTTGAGCTAAGGTCACACAGACCTCGCCCAATCACTCGTGGTAAGTCTTCATGTGACTTCCAAACCTTCACAAACTCGGTCACTCGGTGATCCACAATTTCCTCTTGGATGCTCTAGACCATGACGCCTAACCGTCTGGAAGAAGCATAGTTTTCAAAGGTAACAAGTATCGGATCCATGCAGCATCAATCTCTTCAGTGATGCTCAATCACTTTGGGTTTGTAGGTGTTTGTGTTTGGGTTTTCCTCACTTGATGATTTTCGTTCAAAGTCCTCGGAGGATGGGATGCTCTCAAATGACAAGTGTCAGTTTCTCTCGGAGCAGCCAACCAGCTAATGGTTGTAGGGGGCGGCTATTTATAGCCTAGGGAGCAGCCCGACATGATAAGACATAAATGCCCTTCAATGATATGACCGTTAGGTGGGTAGATATTTTGGGACAGCTGGTGCGTAGTACAACAGTGGTCGGAATTTTGAGTATCAAATACCTCGGGGCTATCATGATCCTCACTGTAGGCAATCCGCACTTGCGAATTCCTAACTCCTCGGTCGAGAACAAATTCCTCGGAGACCGGAAGAACTTCATCTACATCCTTTGAAGAAATTGATCGAATCGTATGAGATTTCCAATGGCTTCACTCGAAGGGATTGGTAGGTGTAGGATTTTGAGTTGAGCATCACATGGAAATTTTTCCTTAGTATTTCCTTGACCCCCTTTAACAGTATAGTGTTTCCTATGACTCAAGAAAGAGAAAATGAAACTACGAAAACAAAAGCCTTCACGCTTCATGTTCCTCGAATGAATACCAAGTCTTCAAGGTCACACCAATTTCTTCACTTTCAGAGTCTTCAGAAATCCAAAGTCTTCAGTCATAGAACTTCATTTTTAGGGGTCGACTTTCTCTGTAAATATCAACCTCCTCATAGACATATAGACCTGTGTACACTCACAAATGCATAAGTCCCTTAACCTATAAGACTTCAATACACCAAAGTCACTAAGGGGCACTAGATGCACTTACAGTTCCAGTGACATGAGCCATGACGACCAAGGCCAGGAGGGCGCCATGCGGGCGCCAGCGCGCACAGTGTCCTTGCTTCCTCTTTGGTGCTAAGGGGGCAAGCGCAGGCGAGGAATACCGAGGCGTCAAGCAAAGGTTTCCATATCGGTGCAACGAGACCAAGACCAGCAGGACGTCAAGACGGAGGTCATCGTGGAGCCCAAGACGGCGTCACCACCAGAGCCTTTGGCAGGCGAAGACTACTTTTGTCAGGATAAGCTGTACTGGCTGTCCCCTTTTCAAATTGGCCATTGTTGGCTCCCTTCACTACAAAGGGAGCATGTCGGTCAGCAGCGTGTAAATCCGGGTTGTAGCACTGGGCTAACAGGACTCCGGGAACCCGGGCTGTAGCAGGCTAGGCCAGACTCCGGATGTCACCGCGTGACATTTCCCCGAAGGGATGTGAACGGCGAAGTGAAACACATGCTTTGGCTACCAAGTGTCCAGACGGTAGTCTTTGGGCTAGCAGGCCTCCGGTGAACCGGGCTGTGGCGGTCTACTATGGCTCATGGAAGCACTAGACTACATTTCCCCATAAGAGAGGCTGCCAAGGATAAACAACTAGATTGTCGGATCCCACACATACCAAGCATTTCAAACATACACACAATATGCTCGATATGTGTAAATACAACATGGCATCACAACATAAAGACACATCCGTGACATTTTGGGCCGAAAGAATTTTTTTTCTGTCACACATATGACACTTCTATGACGATAATTGTGACAAAACCCAGTATCATCATAGATGTGGTGGGCTCCTACTTCTATGACAAAAAATCATGACAGAAAAAGGGCTTTTCGTCCTGGGCGGGCCGGTGACGCAGCTGCATGACATTCTTTGGGCCGTCCATGACGGAAAAAACCGTGGTAGAAGCGAGGGGGAGGAAAATTTCGGGGAGTTGCCGTTTACGGTGGGAGGTCGGGGCCGAGCGATGCACGTTTCTCGTGCATGTGCACGCTGCTGCAGTGCGAGGCGTTGGCTCTAATCGAACCCGAGCAAGGCGTTGGGCTCTAATCGAACCCGAGCGATTGCACTGCAGGCTTACGCCATCGAACCCGAGGGATCGATCGATGGCTGTTAATCGAACCCAATGGGCGATTCGCCGCTCTGCTGCTAATCAAGCCGATCGATTGGATTAACAGCGAGTGTTGCGGGGGGGGGGGGGGGGGGTTGGGTGAAAATTGAGCGGTGGCGTTGCCTCTGGATGAACAGGACCCTGTGGTGTGGAGGGCTTCATGAACAGTAGACGATGGAGGGGTGGCCATGGAGGGGTAGTTGAACAGGACCCCGTGGTGTGGAGGGCTGGATGAATAGTAGACGGTGGAGGGGTGCCCGTGTAGGGGTGGTTGAACAGTAGCCGGTGGAGTAGAGCACGGTGGAGGCTGGATGAACAGGAGCCCGTGGAGGCTAGAGGAGGTCGACGGTAGCCCGTGGAGGCTGGAGGAGGTCGACGGTGGAGATGAAAAGTATCCCGTGGAGTCCCGTTTTATGGTACGCCACACCCCTCACGATGAACAGGACCCCCGTTTTGACCGTAGCGCTCCAACACAAGTCCGTTTCGTTCGTGTTGCGGTACGCCACACCCCTCCCGATCAACAGGACCCCCGTTTCGACCATAGGAGGTCTGTTTCCTCGGTTTTGCGGTATGCCACACCCCTCCCGATCAACAGGACCCCCGTTTCGACCGTAGGAGGTCCGTTTCCTCCGTTTTGCGGTACGGCACACCACTCCCGATAAACAGGACCCCCGTTTCGACCCTAGGAGGTCCGTTTCCTCGTTGTGCGGTACGCCAGGCCCCTCCCGATCAACAGGATCACGTTTCGAACATGGTCGGTCGAACACAAGGCCGTTTCCTCCATTGTGCGGTACGCCAGGCCTCGTTTCCATCGCCTGTTCCGTCCGAGCCCTCCCGATGAACACGACCACGCATTCCGTTCCGACCCAGCTGGTTGGCTCACCATGAGCACGACGACGACGTTGTTTCTCCGTTCCGACCCAGCCATGTACGTATGCAAAAGTAGGCATTCGAGACCATGCCCGTATGTACGTACGTGGCCGTATTTTCTTTCTTGCACCCTCGCCTTTGTACGTACGTGTACATGCTACGTGCGCGCCTCTACTACAACACGTGCGCGCCTCTACATCTACGACACATGCACGCCTCTACATCAACCAAGATTCACGTACACGCTCGCGGACCGAATGACAACGCCACGACGCTTCGACCGTGTGGGTCCCGACCGCCGTGCACTTCCTTGCGTGCGAAGATGTAGCTGGTGGGTCCCAGCAGTCAGGGGGCGAATCATTTTCTTTGCTCGGACGCACTTCCTTGCGTGCGAAGATGTAGCTGGTGGGTCCCAGCAGTCAGGGGGGCGAATCATTTTTTTTGCCCGGACGCACTTCCTTGTGTGCGAAGATGTAGCTGGTGGGTCCCAGCGGTCAGGGGGCGAATCATTTTTTTCGTGAAATACGGTGGCCCGTCTGATGGGTCCCCGCTGTCAGGTGGAGGAATAATTATTTTGCATGTAATAAGGGGGCACTTCCTTGCTGCGGCCATGGACCAAGCTCGGCCTCTCCACGCATGATCCACGTCCGATGGAAGTTGTTCCTTGACCACGTTGACCACGCCACGCGGGAGCACCAGGCGATGGGACGACGGCGAGGCCTAGGATGGGGACGACGCAGAGCCGGGGAAGACGCGGCAGTGGATGCTCACGCGTAGAGGAGTACAAGGGTTCACTGGTTCGCTGCGGTGTGAGGCTGCCGTCGCCGCAGAATAACGGGGGGTGTGGGTGAGTACAGGGATGGCCTGGCCAGCGGTGGGAATAGTAGGGGGCGGTGAGGCCTCCGCCGCATCGCTGCCGGCCACGGGAGGCAGGAGCACGAGGCACGACCGACGCTGGTTTGGGCGGCTGGAGCAAGAAGACCAGAGGTTGAAGAAGCACTACGGCCGTTGGATGGACATCGTACGGTTACTTGAGCTAGAATCGTGCATATTGACTAAGTTGACAAAGCCCTCCTTCCCCGTCAACTTAGTAGGCCCACAAGTCAGCCTGCCACTATACTGGGTCCCAGCTAACATGCGGATATTCATTTTTTTGTGCGTAATAAGGAGGCACTTCCTTGCGTGCGAAGATATAGATGGTGGGTCCGAGCTGTCAGCCGCGGTAACGTTTTTTTCGTGAAATACAGAGGCCCTTTTGGTGGGTCCCTGATGTCAGGTGGAGGAATCATTATTTTGCGCGTAATAAGGAGGCATTTCCTTGCGTGCGGCCGTGGACCCAGCTGTCGGCCTCTCCACGTACAGTCCACTTCGGATGCATGTCGGTCGTTGACCACGTTGACCAGGCCACGCCGAGAGCACCAAGGCGGTGGACGACGGTGAGGCCTAGGAAGGGAACGACACGGAGGCAGGGAAGACTCGGAAGTTGTTTCCCACGCAGAGGGGAGTACGACTGAACAAGTGTTTACTGGTTCGTCTGCCGTCGCCGGAGAATAACAGAAGGTGTGGGTGAGTAGAGGGATGGCTAGGCCAGCGATGGGAGTACGATGGGGCGGTGAGGCCTGCGGCGGCAATGACCCGGCCTTGAGGAGAAGGGAGCAGGCAGTCCCGCCGGCGCTTGTTTGAGCGGTTGAAGAAGCACGACGGCCGTTGGATGGCCATCCAACAGTCACTGCTTGTGCGTCAACCTTTTTTTAGGAAAGCCTCAAATCTATGGAAAACATCATACAGCCCATCTGCCATTATTTCTAATAATTTACAGCTCATTTGCTAATTCTTAAGGTTTTTTTGGAGCCCATATTCTTTCGGTTAGCATTAAAGCCCATACTGTGGCCACAGTTAAAAAATTATACGAAATTTTGCATATTTTGGTGCGGTCCGACCTGTTTTTAATCCCGAAATTTCGACTCACATTCAAACTGATTTTAAAAATAAATGTATATCAATATAAAATCCAACAAATTCTCCACGCATAAAAATTAATGTAATTTAAAATCTCGAAATGAAAAAAAGATATTTGAAACTAATTGCCGATTTGATGTGTTTAAAAAATGTACAATCCATTTCTCATTCTTGATGGGCCATTTTCTCGGCCCGGCCGAATGAAAGCTCTCCTCGTCTTGAAAGATTTCAGCCCAACAGCCCGACAAAGCGACTTACTTGGCAAATCACAAAAAAAGCTGGGTTGTGGCCATGGACCTGTGTGTCAGCCTCTACACGTCTGATACTCTTCCGATGGAAGTCGTTCCTTGACCACGTTGACCACGCCGCGCGGAGAGAACCACGACGGTGGACGACGGTGAGGCGTAGGAAGGGGACGACGCGGAGCCGGGGAAGACGCGACAGTGGAAGCCCACGCGGAGAGGAGTACGAGGGTTCACTGGTTCGGCTGTGGTGTGAGGCTGCAGTCGCCGCAGGGCCTGGCCAGCGGTGGGAATAGTAGGGGGCAGTGAGGCCTCCGCGGCAGCACAGCTGGCCACGGGAGGAAGGAGCATGAGGCACGACCGACGCTAGTTTGGGCGGCTGGAGCAAGAAGACCAGAGGTTGAAGAAGCACTACGGCAGTTGGATGGACATCGTACGGTCACTGGAGCTAGAATCGTTCATATTGACTAAGTTGACAAAGCCCTTCGTCCCCGTCAACTTAGTAGGCCCACAAGTCAGCCTACCACCAAGGTGGGTCCCAGCTAGTAGGGGGAGTATTCTTTTTTTTGTGTGTAATAAGGAGGCACTTCCGGTGGGTCCGAGCTGATAGGGGGGACGTTTTTTTTTCGCGAAATATGGTGGCCCGTCAGGTGGGTCCAAGCAGTCAGGGGGCAAACGTTTTTTTTTGCAAAAATACGGTGGCCCGTCCTGTGGGTCCCTGCTGTCAGTTGGAGGAATCATTATTTTCTGCGTAATAAGGAGGCACTTATTTGCTGCGGCCGTGGACCCAGCTGAGACTCTCCACGTACAGTATACTTACGATGGAAGTCGTTCCTTGACCATGTTGACCTCGCCGTGTTCCGTTGCATGCATGCGTCCATGGGCGTGGTGCATCCCCACTGTCAGCCTCTCACGTACAGTCATCTTCCGATGACTCCTAGTTGTTGACCATGTTGACCACACCGTGCCGAGCGCACCCAGACTGGAACGGCCCGGAGATGGGGAAGACGGGACAGTGGAGTCGCAGATGGAGAAGAGTGGGAAACTTCACTGGTTCGGGTGCGCGGCAGGATAGCCGCGGTGCACGGGAGACAGGAGCAAGAACAGAGGTTGAAGAAGGAGCACGACTGTTTGATTAACATCCAACGGTCCAGCTGCTAGAATCATTTGTTGATTAAGTTGACAAAGCCGTGCGTACACGTCGCTTAGCAGGCCCACAAGTCAGTCACCAAATCTAACGGGTCCCAGCTGTCAACGTGATGAATAATATTTTTCGCAAAACAAGGAGGCACTTCCTTCCGTGTGAAGATACAGCAGGTGGGTCCCAGCTGTCAGGTGGAGGAAACATTTTTTTCAGCTTAATAAGGAGGAACTTTCAGCTCAATTCAACACTCAAAGCATTCCCATTTATCATAGGTTGCAAAACTTAAAAGTGCAAAGATAAAGGAGTTTCTCATGACAGTAGCACGATACAAATAGAGATGAAAACAAACTAATATGGATGAAGGCCTTAGGCCCGTACCAACCTGAGAAAAAAGCTTATTCATGTAGTCCTATAAGAGATGATAAAACACTCATTGGAATCACACAATAGTATATATTTTTGTGCACTTCAAATGTATGGTTGAAATCACTCTTGTTTACCAGTGCTGAGATTATATCGAAAGATTATCAAGAACTTCCAGCAGAGTTAAAGAACTGGCTGGTATACAGTTCATTGTATTGTCTTGTGTAGCTCCACTAAAATGTATGATTGGCACAACATGATCCCTGTTTGCACAAGTAGGAACAAGGTGAAACCTTCATTAGCTTAGTGAGAAAGGATAGGAAGACATTAGCATATTACTCAAACGGTAGCATCAAATTCATGATGGACAATACGCAAAACATTGCCTCATTGAACCAATGGCAATAAATTGACATGCAAAACAATAGCACTATTATGTCATGACACTAATAATATTCCCTCCCTGCTCCACCACATGATTCACCTCCATAGACAAATATTCACAGTACATGATTCAACATAGGGTCCTACTAAAGATTTGTTTAACTCCAATAGGAAAATTAGGCAGTAATAAATTAGGGGTACTTAAGTACTCCTAATTAATTAAGTGAGACAACAGAAGTGGAAGGGCTCCCTGGAGGATCGTCTCACATGTAAGGTAGTCGTTGCCGGAGCCCTTGAATAGCCTCGATTGAGGCCACTGGCTTCAGCAAGATCGCCTTGGCACTGTTTATTCTTCTTCGTCTTCCTCTTCATGCTCTGTTTCTCTTTCTCCTCACCAGTTGGTGAAACCAAGTACATGATTGGCCTTCTAATTCAGAATTGGTTTTGTCAGTGAGGGAGTAAAAGTGTACTAGTAAAAAACAACATTATTTTCTCATGGCAGTCGGAAAATAGAGATGAACACATGCATTAAATATCATTCCTACCTAAAGGAAGGTTATGGTGCCAATATGGATGATGAGGATTTGAACACAGATCTCCCTTTGTCCAGTTCCACCTAAATGAACCAACAGTTCCATTCTGACATTCCAGTTAAACAGCACAAAAGTCACTTCTTTTAAGAAGAGTTTTGTGCAGTGCACCAAAAGGTCACAACAACAACCAGGTGAATTGGATATCCCTGTTTGCACAAAAAGGCACAGAGGAAACAGTCAGAGTCTCGAACAATTACAGGAAAAACATTTGGCTAAACTTGTCAGAGTCTCAAACAATTACAGGCAAAAACAGTGGCATGGCTTCATTTTTACCAGGGACATTATATTAAGAACAGCTAAGGCTGCATTCGGTTCACAGGTTTGGTGCAGGATTTTCGTAGGAACACAATTCCTATGGTATTCTTTCCCTACCAACCGTTCGGAACACGGGAAAGGTGAATAGTGTTTCATAGGAAAGCTGGTCTGCTAGTACTGATTCCATTGGATTAGAAACATCCACGCGCTGCTCATTTTTTTGGCGGAAGCCCGAGGCACGCGCTCGCTGCCATGCGTTAGACAGGTTGATGTGCTGTGTTTTCCCGAATAAAAAAATCAACCTATGTGTGGTACGTGAGGTGAGGACAAGAGTAGTCACTGCGACTGAATAAACAAATAGCATCTCATACTGCCAAGCATGCTACTCTAAAAAAACAAATCTGTACATTTCGTAGTCCATCCGAACACATTCTCTTGAGTTTCCTCCGGTTCGTTGTTCCATAGTTTTATACCTACATTCCTTTCCTATTCCAGTCCTCTTTTCTGCCCCTTTATTCCAACCAGAGCCTAAATATTTGGTATAAGGGCATGGGACAGTTGGTGCACCAGCAGTACAGCACCATGTACGTAAACAGGGGCATAAAGTGGTGCTTCATAGTTTGTTGCCCCGAGAAACAAACATCCAAGAAACATATCTGGGTTGGTCCCATTTTTGTTCACTCTAGCCACCTACTCCTATGTGTGGATAGAAAATCTAGTCCTGCTCATACCACTATGTACAGCGTTACCCCTATATTTCCCTTTTCGACCAAGAGACCGGTTGGATGACCAGTCTGTACTATTTTCATCCCCTTTCCTTCCTGTTTGTACCAAGTCCGACGTACATACTAAATTCCCCCACCCCCACTTTATTTCAATGACAAGTATTTTCGGACGGAGGGAGTACAAGATTCAAGTCCATGAAGTAGCTTTACCTCTAGCAATAGAAGAAAAAATAGGTGATGTTGGACCATCCGATCGAGAGGGGCTGAGAGGTAGAAAATGATGCACATGCTTCTTGACGTAGCGAGCTGGGGAAGTAGAGCTAAGGCGGTTTCGAGCGAAGATATACACGAAGGTCATCGGGATGTGGATAGGTGGGCGGCGGGAGGTCGGATCCGCCCATAGGCAACGCATTTAAGGGATCGGAGGACCTCCGCGCGGCGCTCGACCAGAGATAGCAGTGCAGCCGGCGGTGGGTCTCCTCCTCGCTGTCGACGGACGGCCTAAACTCTGCCCTCCTCCCTTCACCCGGTGGAGGGGGATACGTCCGGATCTATAACCAACGGTGAGGATAGAAAGCCAATGTTTTTTGAAGGGAGAAAGACAGTGTTACTACCCCTATCTTGTTTAGATCTGGAGAGGATGAGAGTGTGTGAATAGAGCAGCCCTAGCAAGCAAGCGCGGAGGCTCCGGCCTATGTATAAGTAGTGGGGTAGTTTTACTTTTTCACTCCAGCAAAACAATCGTTTAAAATTGTGTACTACTACATGCCAGGTCGCGGTTTTTTTAGTTGTTGATTGTTTTTTGAGATAGCTACCCGCTTGTTCCAAGTGGTGTTACGGTGTGCCAGGTCGCACTTTGTATCGTTCAAGTCTGGTACTACAAGTCCCTCCATTAAATGAACAACCACCCCCTCGTAAAAATTGTGAACAAGCCCACGTCTAAAATTAGCGGAAACGTGGGTTGCCCCAACATGCATTATTATTTATATTTTCTACTCCCTCCGTTCCTAAATATAAGTCTTTTTTATTAGCCACACCTAAGACAAGATTTTTTTAATTAGCAGTGAACCCCACATGTTATAGACACAAAAATTGTGGCAAGATTCCCTTAGGCAAGACAAAGTGTGTCTAACAATTTGAGCAACTCAGGTTAGGCAAGTGTGGCAAGTGTGGGAAAAATAATGTGGCAACATAAGACAAACATAGTCACAATCCAAACAGCCCTTTAATTTTTTGTAACATGCATGAAAATTTGGTTAGTTAAATTTATAGTCAAAATTTGGCAAGGTGCATCAAATCAACACATGCAAGTATCAAAAGGAAAGTCACGGCATGCATGCATGCGTTGTACTCCCTCTGTTTCCAAATATAAGTCTTTTTAGAGATTGCAACAAGTGACTACATACGAAGCAGAATATGTCTACTCCTACATACGAAGTAGCCCATTTGAAATGTGTAAAAAGATTTTTATCGAGTGCAGTGCTATGATGTGTCGCGTCAACTCGTACAAGACCGATAAATTTGATTACTAAGACACCCTCTCCCTCGCGGACGAGCTCCGGTGCCTTAACTGCACCTGCCTTTGGCTGCATGATAGGTGGGCCAACCACCTGTTGGGCCCACCTGTCATAGACGCAAAGGCGAGAGCGATAGTAGAAGCTTTCGCTACACGCTATCTCTCCCTCACGAGGTGGACGGACATGCAACAGTGGATTCGATACTGTAGAAGTAGGAGTAACATCATTGTTCGTCTTCTCGAAGAGGCGATGAGCCAAGCGCAAACCGAACGTGGCGATTCTGCGAATGCTCGCGTGGTGCGGTTCCTTGGAGTACTAGCCAGGCTCTTGCATGAGACAAAATTGCTATTGTTTAACAATTAAACTCCATTATCCATTGGTTGATACTCATTCTGCATAGGTCCACGCGCTTAGCACCGTTTCCTCCTGGGGTCACCAATGTTTATTTGCTAATTAATAGCATTCCATGCAATGAACTGGCCATTGCAAGTCATTAATAGCATGCACACCTCTCATCTCTTATTGGTTGATATGTATGTCAAGAACAAGAAACAAGGTAGAAATTAATGCACCGCGCCTATGTGTTTTGGGACTATTTGGTTTTCGTAAGATGACTTAAACACCTAGACAGAGAGGGAGTAGTATAGACCTGTAAACCGGAAAGGAGTATTTGCCTTTCTAGAGATTTCAACAAGTGACAAGACTACACCGTGTGCAGTACCCCCTCCCTTCCGGTTTATAGGGCTCAAATCTCAAATCTCATGAACCAAGGCATTTTGCGATTGGACGAATGTACTGTATCTCGTACTTTACAAAACTACCCTAATTAAAATCATGCACTAATTACGTAGTTCTCTCGTTTTCCTCTCCGCCATAGTCGCGGTGCACAATATTGAGCACTCCTATATGACTAGCCGCTCTATCTACATGCGGGACATTTCAAAGCATCTGGGCCCGCGTGCCATCCACCAAGTCACAGTGAGGTGCTACAGCCGAGACTCACCTGTCACCCCGGTGTGGCCATCATGACCCATCTTAACACAAAACCCACACCTTTACCAGCAGTGGTAAGGTGGCCTCCAAGTTGGACTGGATGAAGCAACCATCATTTCATTGGAACGCTCATTCAAGCCCTTTCTTCCCTTTCTTGAAGAAAACCTCACTCTAGGCTACTCACTTCTGCCATTTTTTTCTCACCGACAAAGGAAAGGTGGGAGAATTAGTTATGCTGCTATATTTTCATTCCAATAATATTCTTTTTGCGAAGCACCGACCGATTCTCACATCCTATTCTTTTCCCGTTTTCATTGCGATTGTGGTTTCCTTCTGATTGCTTTTTGTTTGTCGGTTCATTGATGGATCACGGAGCACTAGGCAAAGAGTTGCGGCCGGACAACCCAATCGGAGACAGCGATCTCCTGGAAGCGAGCACCGACCAACGAGTTGACCATGTTGGCGGGCCAACCCATGGAGACGAAGAACTCCAAGAAACAAGCACTGGCCAAAGAGTTGAGGACGTTGGCGGACGAACTCCTCAAAGAAAGTTGGAAGAACAGCAAGGGCCCCACCGTGCCTACCCTAGGAACAATGATTGCCACCTATGTGAGGCTCAAGACCGAGTTTGAGGAGATAGTCGCCGTTGAGAAGCAGTATTCCCCTGGCAAGGTGATGGCCCCCACCGAGGACGAGGAGATGGCCCCCGGAGGGATGAGATCCCCCGGTGAGCTGCACAAGGTAAAAAATAATGGCTTATTACCATAGTTGTGGTTTTTGATTATTTGCAATGCGCTTGCTAATATGTTAGGGTTGTGCAGGTTGTCCTTGATGATTCCGATGTCGTGGCCCGTCCTGTTGGCATCGCCCCGGAGATTGATTCCGATGCCGCTGTCCATCCTGTTCGTTGGGGCTGATGAGCTCGTGGTACGCTTATACTTATCCCTCGTCGATCGACCAATAGCCCTAGCTCCTAAAATTGTAGGCTTAGCGATCGATCAGACAATAGTCGACATACATTCAGGCCTCATTTGGTTCATATAGGGTAGGAAAATCGTAGCAAAAGTACAGAGAACGTGCAACACAAAATCATAGCAGTGCAGAGACGTACTCCCTCCGTTCCAAAATAGATGACCTAGGCGGGCTAGTTTGGCCTAGTGGGTTTCAGTGATATGACGTGGTACAGTGCCGTCCAGTCTTCGCGTGTGGTAGCAGTATTGCGGGTACAGTAAGTTTTCTTGAAGAAGAGGAATTCAACGAAGTCATGATGGTTCCTTCGTCCGAACAACTTACAGTGGGAAAGGTTGGGCCTGCGATACGACCGGGGTAGACCAGGATAATTTTGTGCATGGCAGGTGGACCAGATGGTTGACGTCCCACATGTCGGCGAATGAAAGTATTCTTTCCGATATAGAGGACGAGCAACGAGTATTCATTGTTTATTTTTGATGAAAGCTATTGTCTCCACTGTTACTCCTTGACTTTGTCAATGCCTCTCTCTCCTCCACATAAGCGGGGACTAGTTGCTATGCATGCAGCGCAGGCAATTTGGCGTCTTGAGGGGCCAGGCGGTGAGAGCGGGCTCGAAGCGGTCCGGACTCCAAAGCATGGCCCACCTCACATTATCACCATATATTTCTTGGAGTCCGTCTTGGCGGCGGGCGATCTCTTCTCCCTCCCCGTTTACATCTTCTCACCGACGCTCACGAGCGATTAAATTTCAGCTATCGACGGTTTATTCAATTACGGTCCCACATGTCAGTGAAATTGCAAGACAACGTGTGTCCCCTCTGGTGAGCAGCGTGCGAGCCGGACTATCGGGGTTGCGGCGCATACGAGTCATAAGTGTGCCGCCTTTTCCTTTAGAATTTGCGAAGCGTAACATTTTTGCGCGATCGATCGATAGAAATCCAGAACAAAATGACGAGTGCGGTGCTTTCCCGCCCTTAGGCGGGCTAGTTAGAGTGATATGACGTGCTACAGGGGCGTCCACTTGCTCCATTTTTATGTAAGCAAGAGTTTACACTCATACGCGGGAGGAGTGCGAAACACCGCGGATTTGATTTCGATCGAGGGATAACTGTTCCCTGCCAAATAATGGAGGATTGTTAGCGATTATAGCATGATAGTTAGGGCATCTCTAGCGCTGGCCCAAAAATTTACACCGGCATCTACCCGAGGACACTGATGGATGCCATCCGATGCTGCCTGCATACCTTTCGACAACTATATGAACTAACCAGACGAAATTCATGCAAACAAAGCAAATTTCAAATTAACTGGATGAAATTCATTACATTTCAAATTTTTTCCTAGAAACTGGATGAAATTCATTACATATTTCGCACAAACCATACTAAACCTACTGTAAACCTAATATAAACGATCGCCGGCGCCCGACCACCATGTCTGGCCATGAACCCGAGAAAGCCGACCATTGCCTTTGCCTCCTCCTCATCCGCCTCGATAACCTCCTCCTCCGGCCGGAGCACAAGGTTCTGAAGATTTCCGCCTCCACGTCGCTGTCAAGCGGCTAATCGACCGTCGATGTTTATCCCACCAAGCTTGGCGCCGACTGAGTGGAGTAGCGGTGGCCTTCCCGGGACCAAAGCAGCAGCGACCTACCGTGTACTACTCTTCCTCGCTGCCGGCTGCGACCGTGCACGCGCGCCGGCTTCGTGGTCGTGGCGGCGGAGGGCGGCCGAGGGGGTGCCGGCGATCTCCTTTGTTTGCTCCTGCGACAGTATGTCGAAGAGAGCTTTGGAGCGCTACCGAGCGGAGCTGCCGATGTCCTCGCTCGCTCTCGCGACAAAGACGCCCAAGAGAGCTTCGGAGCGCTAGGAGGCCATGGTTGAAGTGGTGCCGACAGAAGGAACGGACCGGAGGAGAATAAGTGTGGGTCTTTGGCTATGGCTGGGAGATAGGGCTCAAGTTAATATAGCGGGCGAATGGCAATGAGCCGCGGCAGACGGATGGACAACTTGCGCCGGAGTAGGTTCGTCGGGCGTGAATGCGGACGCTGCTTCAGTGACTTAACTGCAGATGTGTTTGGGTTACTGACATGTGGGCCCAACGGGCGTTTGGCCCGCATGTCAGTGACACACCAATTGCACCTGCAGTTAAGTCCGATGAATGCGGCATTGCCATTCTGGAGAGACGATGACCGTTTCAGGCGGGAAGCGCGTGCTAGCGATGGAAGGGGTTTCGGTGCGCAGTGGCACTAAGATCGGTTGCTCACGATAGTACATACTCCGTAGCATACTACCATAGTACCCTCTCTAGCTTAGGCTGTTTTATAGATTGTTGTTGTGATGGACGATATACATGAGCAAGGCGGT
This sequence comes from Aegilops bicornis, assembly GCA_021605145.1. Classification (NCBI taxonomy): domain Eukaryota; kingdom Viridiplantae; phylum Streptophyta; class Magnoliopsida; order Poales; family Poaceae; genus Aegilops; species Aegilops bicornis. The sequence goes on from CM038670.1 coordinate 349,042,179, forward strand.
CCGAGTATGACCATTGGTGTTGAGCCAGGTGAATACATGCTCGGCGTTCGCGTAGGCCTCCATCAAACGTCTAAACAGTAATGTCAGGCACCGCCGGGGCACGTAGGTGATGGGCTCGCCATTTGCGTTGCTCCATGAGCACGACTTTGATTTAGAGGGCGACGTGCATGCATTAGCATGCTTTGACAGCGTGAGCGTGCATGTCTGATTCGAAGTATTTCATTTTCATTTGGCTGGCGATGGTGCGTTGCAGCGACGAGTCCGTCGTTTGATTCCCCACATACGCATAATTTTGGTTTTTACAGTATTTCTTTCTCCATTCACAGGTAGGCCCGCGTAGATAGATAAAGAACACGAGCTGATGAGGCGCATGCGGACTATTTTACTGGTCAACCTTATAAATACGGAGCTATACACTGAGCCAGTGACCGTATATTCACCATATCTCGTATACAATGATCAAAGTGAGCTATCAAGACAAGTTCGATGACCTCCAATGCATTTTACTCGGTAATAAATGACCAGGATTGAAGGGGAATCCTAATTTGCTTCGTCTTCTGTCCTTGTGCTCTTGACAAACCAATGCACTATACGGTTGTCCGGCCGCTCCACCCCAGAGCTCTCACCAAGCGTCGTTCATGCCACCGCGCCACAAACTAACCGGTAAGGCAGTGATGGCATCCCGTCGCTCCGAGTTCCTCGCCGCCCACGACCGCACACAAAATGGTAGGGAAGCGATGGCATCCCGCCGTGAGTTCATCGCCGCTCGCGACCTCACAACTATGTGGGAGGAATTTGAAGATGCCAAGGCCAAATGGGAGGTAGAGCAAGAGGCGGACAAAACCGCACAAAGGGAGCAGAAAAGTCAGAAAGCACTCAAGAAAAGAGAGGCTCGCCGCCGCAAGAAAGAAAAGGACGCACGCGCTGCTGCGGAGAGGTCGGCGGAGATCCAAGAACGGTGGGGTTTCGCCGACAAAGCCGGGAAGGAGAACAACGACGTCTTGCCAGCATGTGAGAAGTAGTAGTACTAGTAGTTAGTGTGTGTATGCGTAATGCGAGTACGAGCACGTGCAGTACTACTAGTTACTATTGTAGTTTTTAGAGCAAATGACCAGTACATTAGCCTAGACTAAATGGAAAAATTCCTATCCTAAGCATCAAATGGCATCACTTTCTCTATAGGAATTGAGATGCATGTCATCTCACTTCCTATGATTTTCATATTCCTATCCTATGAACGAAAGGAGGCCTCTGTTGGAGTAAATACTGTAGCTAGCAGTACTACTGGTATAGTAGTTTTCTTCAAGAAGAGGAATTCAACGAAGTCATGATGGTTCCTTCGTCCGAGCAACTTCAAAGTGGGAAGCGGGCCTGTGATTTGACAGCTCATTAGTCATTGTTACTGCAGCACGACGACCTGGGTGACTCTCCCTTGCAGTTCTGCGTGCATGGCAAGTGGACCAGGATGGTCGATGTCCCACATGTTGGCGAACGGAAGTATTCTTTTCGATATCGAGTAGCAAGGAAACCGCGTGGTATAGTATCACTGCTGATTGGTTCGCAAAAAAATAGTATCACTGCCGATTTATAATTATTTTTTATTTCTGATGAATGCTAGCGTTTCAACTCTTACGATGAAGGGTGCCAAACACGGCACGTGCTGGATGTTCCACACGTCAGCGAAAAGAGTGGGACATGAACATCGTGGTAGAGCCCAACGTAAAGAACAGCGTGGTAGAGCGTCTCCACTTCTTCCACTTCTGGGTTGGAGACCACATGTAGTAATTCTTAGTGGTATGAACGATACAAAGTGCAACCTGGAGAGAAAGACACGTCTAGTTGGAAGGTCTCGGGGCATACACGTAAAATAATATAAAAGTTAATATGTGCCTCCAACTAATATAGTAGTAGTAGAGTACTTAGGCACGTACTCCATAACATCACCGTGCATTGCACGTACAACATTTAGTGGTAGTACATAGTAAGAGACAAATGCCTCCCAAGAGTTCCCTTCTCGACCTACTTTTGGGTGTTTGGTAGAGTGTATGGAGGGTGCATGAGTCCACACTAGTTTAGCACAAATACACTAGAAGCATGCATGAAGAGAGCATGCATGAAGAGGTGTTGAGTTGAGCATGCATGAAGAGGGAACAACTATGCTAAGGCGAGAACGAAACCAAACACACCCTATATGCCACGCATGTTCATACCGTTTGTGCCTTTCTACTTCACTTCATGCGCTACATTACTCAGTTCAGACGCGTCCGATCCACGGGTACATGTCCGTCTCGTAGTTCCAATCCCACATGTTTTTCATATAGATGGAACGATCCTTGCATAACACGTGTACCTTGATGCTAGATGTCTCGCGGTTAGCAAAAGGATGAATAAAGCTCACGTAAAAAAATAGAGTGGAAGAACATAGATTCCGGACGACCGAGAAGGCGAGAAGGAGCAAGGAACCTCATGGTGGAGCGTCTGCACTCATAATATTTAATATTATTCAGCGATATAAAATTAACCAATCATCTCCACAGTGGACTGGAAGAGTACGAAACACGGCAGCCCAGTGTAGTTACATCATACTAGTACATGGCTAACCCACGCTATCACCATATTTCTTGGCTTCCGTGCGACACCTATCTCTAGTAATCCAGCAGCCTGTATCGCTTCTCCCTCCTCGTCTCTATCAAAGTGCAGCGGGCTGGCGTTTCTGCCATCTATTGAGGTCGGTTAACTCATCACATGTTAGCGACATGCCAAGAGCATTATAAAAAAAATTCCTTTCACGTTCCGTTTTCATAAAGAAAAAAATCCTTTCACGTACGAATTTGCCTGTATGCTTTGAGCAACTTGCATGTCCTATACTGCTCCTATTTGATAACCTAACTTAGCTAGAGGTTATACTAACTCATGACTAACCCTGAACTAGCTGTAGCCAAAGAGGTGTTTGGGTGACAGGGTTAGATTGACAATAAATGCACTTCATGGAGAGAGAAAAGTGATTTTTCAGTGGTCGCAATGAGAACTATCTCCAGTTAGCACCTCTTGGGTGGGATGGTTTTTTTATGGTGGGTGCGGTGTAACTTGCTCCAATTTAAACCCTCATGCTTGGATACTTTAGGGCTATTTGAGCCCCAACTAGCTCAAACTAACTCTAACCCATGGATCCAAACAGGGCCTATGGCCGATCTCGACACCGAAAGCGATCGCGTGCACCGGAAGCGACGCTCTCCCGGCCGTCGCGCCACTTCAAAGTTGGCGCCCGGTGAGAGGTCGCCTCCGCTCTGGTCGGGCATTAATGCGGCACTGACGCTCCAGGGCGACGCTGACCGTTTCACGCGGGAAGCGCGCGCTGGCAAGGGAGTATAGGTTTTGAACCGTTTCAGGTGTAGTACACTAGTACTGCTAGTTTGCAAAACTACTCCATTATTGCACTCAGTTTCCTAAGAAATTATGGTAAAAAACGTTACTCCACAACCCACTTCCCTTCTCCTTCCTCTTCCACCACCGGCAAGACGTCCAGGGAAGCGACCGTCAACCCTTATATAGGAGTGCTAGCACAAAAGATGCATGCATGACCACTAAAATTGCCATATTAAAGCGCCCGCTCCGTGAGTATGGCATATGTTGTTACCTTCGGGCTGCCCATGGCTACTGGGCGACGGCGACCAGAGAAGAGTTGGCGGGAGGGGAATGAATGCAGCTACTGTTTGGGTTCGCCTTCCGGCTTAAATAAATGCGCAGCATCACGTGTACCCGCGGGTGCACAAATTGTAGCATACTCGTGTCTGCTTAAGTGGGTGTCACGTAACTGGTGTGTGTGTGTGAGAGAGATTCTGAGAGACAGAGTGCGTGTGTGCGACTCTACTCTTCGTACATGTACTCAACCTTTTGCATCGGGATATAAGTATAATGGTATTTACTTTAGCTAGTGATTTACGTGGCCATGTTAACGTGGTTGTGCCAAAAAATGTCACTTCACGCTTTCGTGATTTGCGTTATATAATTACAAGCAAGATTCTCGTGCATTGCACGGAACATCAATATGCATTTTTTACAAAACACCTGTTGTGATTGACCCATGCAGGAGTAATCCCATGTGTAAAAACTAATGATATCTCGAGAATTTTATCGGAAAACTGGTATCTCGAGAATGTCATCGAAAAAATGAAAGATGAGACATAAGGCGAGGAGGAGTGGAGCGTGGTGGTGACTGGTGGTCGGAATGGGCGGAGGCATGAGGATGGATGGCGCCGGCAGGCGGCAGCGGCCACCATGCATGCTAGATTGTTCCAGAGACTTATTCCTTTTTTAATTCCGAGCAATGAGGTTGCGGGAGATAATGATGTGGAGAGAGGTGCGGGTATCTTTTGTAAAATTATCATAGTTTTATTTCTATCCGTCAGGATATAGATCGTCTCAGTATTACAAGATGGCAGGCACACCATCATCGCCAACTCGTTTTTTATAAGGGCAGATGATAAGTTTGCTGACTACTAAAGTAAAGTGGAATTTTTCCATGTTATGCAAGTAAATAAAGGTGATTGTTCATCATACGGGTAAGGTTGGATGAAGGGTGGTAGGAACAAATGCTCCGCCTAGAGCATGTGTGTGTGAGATGGAGTCTTAGTGTGTGTGTGTGTGGTGTGTGTGTCTGTGTGTGAGAGAGAGAGAGGAGAGAGAGAGAGATGGAGTCTTAGTTTATGTGTGTGTGTGTGAGAGAGAGAGAGAGAGATGGAGTCTAAGTGTGTGTGGGGGGTGGTGCGTGTGTGTGTGTGTGTGTTTGTGTGTGTGTGTGTGAGAGAGAGAGAGATGGAGTCTTATTGTGTGTGGGGAGGATGCGTGTGTGCGTGCGTGTGTGTGTGTGTGTGTGTGTGTGTGTGTGTGCGTATGTGTGTGTGTGCGTGTGTGTGTCGCGGGGTCCTCTGTGGCGGATGTAATTTAAATGTGCATCGCTTCATCATCGAGAGGTGATGTGTAACGGCAGAGGCCACCAACGATGGGGTGCGAGAGAGAAAATGCCCGTAGAGACGGAAGAGAAGGTGCGTGCGCGTGAGAGGAGTCGACATCGAGAGAACGTGTTTGTTCAAGAGACACCGAGGAAGACTACTATATATCGATGGTGCATGTAGGCGGGAATTAAACAAAGGGATGGTCTTATTGGTTTCGGGGATATAGGGGAAGAGTGAGAGGCGCGAGGGGGGGGGGGTAGCTAGAAGGAGATTGTTAAGTGTGAGTGCGTGTTTTACCCATCCAGGCGGAAGTTATGTGCACAAAAGAGGAGAACGATTCGATGTGGCGTTAGGATTGAGGGTAATTAACTACGTATGGAGACATAGAGACCTTGAACGTGCATGTGTGAGAGGTATACATGTATACGTGGGATGTGTATGTGTGCACTCACGCATGATTGAGATAAAAGAAAGAAGACATAAGTCATAAGATCAACGACATGGGAGAGACGGATCAGTATGACAATATGCATGCATGTGAGAATGCAGGTAAGAAGGCCCGAAAATTGAGCATGTGTTTTTGTCTTTAAGAGGAAGTGGCGTGGGCTGGAGCATGCATCTATGGCGGGCAGAGGGGGTGAGGCGCATAGCGATTGTGCAAAAGAGATCAACCTATAAATGCATATGTATGGAGAGACATATATAGTGTGGGTGATAGGAAGCAAGACTCTGTGCGAGAAAGAAATGTTGACGTAGAAACTACAAACAGATACAGAGATGGAGATGCTAGCTAGAGGGACATCTGTTAGTTTGGGTGCTGGAGATGACCGTCGGGTGGTTCAAAGCGTGAAGTTATATGTGTGTGTGAGAGGGCACTTGACTGCATGTAGAGAGAAACATATGTAGTGTGCGTGATAGGAATCAAGAGTGAGAGCGAGAAAGAAGTTTGATGGAGAAACAGATAAATAGAAAGATAAAGATGCTAGCTAGTGTGCGTTAGATATAGGAGTCGAGTGGATCAGAAGGCTGGGTTATGTGTGTGGGTGTGAGAGAGATAGATAGAGGGTGCATGTGAGTCACGTACAAACAGATACCAGAGAGAAATTATATCCAGAGAGATGGAGTTTTGTGTCTGCGAGAGAGAAAGATATTTCACAACGAGAGTGATAGCTAGAGAAACATATGAGGGAACGCAATATATCTCTAGGGAGAGAGGGTGTGTGTGAGCGACATACAAGAGAACAATGGAGAAATATGAGACCCTGGGAGACAGAGTTTGTGTTTGTGTGTGAGAAGGAGATATTGAAGAGGAAGAGTCGTAGGTTCTCATATCTAAGGAGCGAAAGACATCTCTGTATGAGGGGTGTGCGAGTGGCACACATGGGAATAGTAGAGAGAAATGAGACCCCGGGAGACAAAGTTTTGTGTTTGTGTTAGAGAAAGAGATTCCACATGGAGAATCATAGGTAGAGACACATAGCAGGGAGCGAGATATACTTAGAGAGAGATAGAGTGATGAAGGTCGAGGGAGAGACTACCGTCAGTGTGTTATGAAGATAAAAGATCATTGTCGACATACAGGTAGCACGAGAGATACCCGAGAGACGATGAACGCGTATAGGTCTAGAGAGATAGTCCTATATAAGCATGAGTGATAGCTATATGAGACGAATATCTGGATTAAAGGGGATTCAAATATTTAAACTGGAGATCACGACATCGATAATATCATAATGCAAATTGGTGTATTAAACATGCATATTCATTTGAATTTGGGCACACATGTAATGTTATATAGTTTATCAATATTGGTGATCCATAGATTCTTCAATTACAAACAATGCATGGTTTATATGCAATTAATGTCTAAACGGGATTACACTATATGTTGCGTGTGTGAAACACATTATACATGTTTGAGAAGTTAAAAAAACCGCATGAAACACACCTTAATTGCAGACAGATAGCGAGGAATGCATACATTGGATTTCAACATAAAGTGGTTTCAAATATTTGAAAATCCAAATTTATGGATACAACCTTATGAATCTAAGATCATGCCATTTGTAAACCATATTTATGTATAAATGGTGTCGTGCTTTTGAAAGTATATATATATAAAAGATGTATATAGAATGTAATTCCAATTGAAAATGGATCCCGCCCAAAAAAAATAGTAGAATACAAAGCGGGGCAAGTCGCAGTAACCCCGCCTGAAACCAAAATCTGCGAGATGGAAATCACTACTGCCTATCCCTGCCACGCAAAGCCTATCTGCTGGATTTCTATAGGTTTCGATAGGGGTAGGTTTGTAATTTCACCCAAACATGATGTAACCGACTCTCACCCGGATTCATACACGGTGGGCGCCAAAACACAGTGTGCCCTCGGCCGAAATCGACTCCCTACCCGATTCATATTCATACACGGTGGGCGCCAAAAACAAACTCTCGTCGGCAAATATTCGGTGTATGCGAGATTACCGTCCTATCCCCAACCGACTAATGTTGTTGTGATGTAGTAGAAATTCGAAACGGGGGCTAAGTTTGTAAATTTTCCTCGCATTTGAGACAAGCGCGCCCTGAATACATGGTTCCCCCTTCCTCTCTACCTCCCTTTTCCCCATTCGTACTCTGTGGGTGCCAAAACACCCTCTCCACCCCACCCTCCTCCGTCCGCCGCCCCATCCACCGTCGTCCTCCTCCACCATGCCGGAGCTGATACCTCGACGCCGCCGTCCATTACAAGAGATTGACCTCTCTCATCCACCCCTCCGGACCGGGATCCTTGCATCCCGTCCTCTCGCTTCATCCCCGCCGCCGTCCACCTTGCCGGGGCCGCTCCTACGACCGTCTCATCCACCACGCCTCGCCGCCACCGTCTACCCTCCTAGATCTGCTTCCACGCCGCCGATAGCCATCGCTACCGCAGCACCGTCAAATTCTCAGCAGATGCGTACACGGTGCCGCACCAGAGGCGGTACTCTTTCGTATCTGCTCAACTTATTTATCACAGCAAGAAAATAGATCACCACTGCTTTACTCTGATTTCTTGTCTTGGTTGCGAAGTTGCCTTTGTCCAGTTTGCACCTTCAGATCCGCCATGGCACGCTCAACACTATACTCCTAATGCTTATGGCTTTCCCCTTTTATATTCCACACTAGTTAACTCACAGTAGACTAAAGTTCAAAATTGGGTCAGTCGATTTTTTCAGAGCTCGCCGGAGTTCGTCGGTGCGATCCAAGGGGCTCGGGTGGTTGTGGGGCCTCGCCGAACGAAGAAAACTCGACGTGGGTGGGGGGTGGGGTGGTGGAGGAACACATGCGGTGGGGGCCGGTGGTCCGGCCGTCGGCCTGTGCGGTGTTCTGTATGGGAAGAATTAAGAGACGAGGAAGAAGAAGGGTTAGGAGATGTAGGATCTTCATCCAACCACCTGAAATGGTCGAGAGACAGCTGGGAGTTGCATTCTTAATGCACTCTGGTTCATCTTGTGTGGGCACTCGCAACCAACATTTTATTATCCAAAATCTGCTTGCTCTTCTTTACCATGTTCGATAGAGCTGGCACATGCGTGATCGATAGGCTTTCAATTACTAGCGGCAATACAACACCTTATTTTCAGGCCGGTTCCACTTTCCCGATTTATATATCGTGGTTATGGTGTACCTGTTATGTACACTATGACCTGCCTAGTTGCTGTGTGCTCTTGTTATCATGGTTTGGCAATAAACTCTCTATACAATATATTATGAACCTATCATCTGCCAGCTATCCTTACTTCTGGAGCCTATTTTTTTGTGTACTTGTGCCAGATTATATAAATGCACGCACCATATTACAGCACACATGAGCTCTCTCATCAGAATCCAGTGATAGCACATAAGTGTTTACAGGGGCGCCCCTATATTAGAATATCATCTGCATTACAAAGATAATCTCACAACTATTCATGTTTTCATGGTTCTCAGATATTATACGATATTACAGTGAATATCAGAATCCCTGCATCAGAAGAATATTGTGGAACACTGCAATGACTTACAAAATTGGCACCAAGGCATTGAGTGCCATTCTGGAAGCCATGAAACTCGTACGCTCCCCACCTGTTGATTCTTGTTCAGAATATCATCCTAATGACTATTCTAACCTCGAGGAGTCAAAGGCAGATGGCCTGTCCTGTTCACCCATCAAGGTGCCTGTTCTAATTTGGCAAGGTTTTATTGATTGCGCGTATCTTGCATATGTTGTCTTGCATTTTTTCTACTTTGTTGCACCGCCATCTGCTTAGTTTACTTATCATATAACTCGAGATGCCATGCCCATCCATTATCAATACATATTCCATCTTTCATCATACCATGTTTTTCCACTCAAATGCTGTTCTTGTGCATCAGACATCAAAAAGGAAGAGGGTGATTGCCGAACCTGAAGGAGCACCAAAGAAAGTCCTTGAAAACGTGGTGGTCTTTGGAGAAATCGACAAATACTTCACTTATATTGGCTGTACAACCAGTGACACAAAACATAGGACCGACTCCAGCAGACTGTACCCAGACTTCACTAGCCACACCACTAGCCCCACCACATAGGACCTGCACTCCAGCAAAAGGTATACCAATTTCATTTGCCATAGCACCAGCCGTACCACAGAAAAATCCCACTCCAGCAAAAGTACTGACAAGTCCACCGGCCGAAGACCTATCCCAACTGCAGAGACGACCAATTCCTGCAGAATGGAACCCCATTCCATTTATTCCCAGTTTAAAAGACAATGCTTTCAATGTTGTTAGGGACTACGTGCATATATTCCCATCATGGGAAGATTATAGTGAAGACAAACACCATTTTCACATCTTCCTATCCAACTTACGTGTAAGTGCTATTATTCATGGTTATTATTTTCCTGTTTTCTGTTGATCGAACACATCAATGATTTACATTACATTGTTGTAACTAGGCGAGGGTCAATCTAGATAGTCATGACTAGCAAAGCTTGCTTGCGCTTTTCAAGGAAGCACTGCAGCATTATCAGTGTTACCTGAGGAAATCACACTTTGATGGCAACTCTATAAATGAATTTTCGGTGAAGTCTCCTGTGCTACATTTAGAAGACATTGAATGAAAAAACCTTGGTGTGCACTAGTCTTGTTCCCAGGATGAGGTATTGTCTATGAAATCACATGACAATTTGAACTTCTACTTTTCCGCATGTGCCTTACGGATCTTTTTTGCAGGAAATCTGCTCGAAAAAGAATTCCGGTTTGAAAAGAACGACAGGATATCACAAATATGCTACCCGCTGCTTTGCTCTTGTTAGTACCTGTTGTCCTGTATCACTGTACTTGCATACATACCTGGTGCATTATGTGACAGCAGTATTCATGATAGCTTGCTTATCAATTGTTCGCTCCAAATTATCTGATCTGTATGAATGGTTACACTAGTGTAGAATATATCCAATGCCAATGAATTTTTTAGCTCTACATTGTTCTTATAAGTACATGCTGTCCTTTATCAGTATACTTATATTGACAGGTAGTTGTTCATGTACCATCACTCTGCAGCTTATTTTCCTTTGCCCTCAATTTTCTACACATCAGATCTATAATTACTCTTACCATAAGGTTGGTACTGAAGAAGTTTAGCTGTGCATTGCTCTTGGCTGTGCCTTTTGCCTGTATCGCTGCACATACATTTATAGCTACTTGGTTATGTAGCATCACTTTTCATCTTATCTTAAATATTCTCCATTTTTTCGTATATTATCACATCTATATTTACTCTTAACAAAATGTAGAATAAAGGCAATGCTTATGAAGAAGATTTTGTTCTAAACTTCTTGAATTGCCCCCCATCAGCATGTACAAGGGCTTTATAGAGCCTGTCTTCACCAGTAATGTAAGTTTGTCCTGCTCAAGCCTTCAAACTTTGCTGTGTATATTTGGTTAGGCATGACTGCGACAGTTGTTTATTTTTGGTGTTTGCATCAAATTGCATGTTTAAAGTTTATTATGTAGTTCATAAACAAAAGTTTGTCCTTCTCAATTTAAGTTTTCAGTTGTACAACCAAGTTCCTTCTTCATACCATGTAAATTAAACTATACTGAGCAAGTGATCTTCTTTTGCACTGCATGTATGCTTCATTCTTCATCCGTAATCCGGTGGTGTGGTGAACCTACCCACTACAGCACAATGTCATATTCTGCAATGTCTTAACTATGAACAATGTCATATCATTCTACTATTATTTAAACTGTCTCTTTATTTGCCAATCTGAAATGGGATAAATTGAAAGCACACTAACCATTGATACTTATGAGTTCTTGATCTGTAATCCAGTGGCGTCGTGAAGCTGCCAACTCCTTCACAATGTCATTTACTGCCATGTCTTGACCTGAACAATACCATATTGTGTTAATGCAATTTTAATCTGTGTCACTTTATTCACAAGAAGAAATGTGATGAATTGTCAAGACCGATACTTTTATGTGCAAAACCTATCATCCGTCTGCTTGTTTATCATTCAGAGTGAGGAAGATATAACTATTGAACAAGCGCATCTCATCATCTTGCTCATTGCTATACTGCAGCTCCCAAATAGGCTAACCTTTCTTGAACTCTATTGAAGTCTTTGTCGGTTTAGTATATTATTTTGTCGGCGTGTTTATTTGCACTAGTGGCGATCTTTGATGCCCAGTGTATGTAATCTGTTGTCTGCTTGTGCTTTATTATCATAGTGGCGAACTTTGATGCCCTGTGGATGTAATATGCCGTAATTTATTTATTGTATAGTCTAGGTTTTTTCTTATTAACGATGCTGAAGTTATTTTACTGTATATATATCCTGTCTTCGCAGTAAACCGGCCAAAGCGTAAAATTACGGTACATAATCGCGCCGTCATGCAATCACGATGTATGATCCGCACCATGGGCCCCGTCAAACTGGCCCACTAGTAGATTCGGGCCTTTAATAGGCCGAGTAATCCCCGGCCCTCTTTTCGCAAGAAAACTCAATGGGCTTTTAGGAGGCTGAGAAGTAGGTTGGGCCCAAACGCGTGCGAATTGCTCACGGCCGGCAAGAGCCGAAATGGAACCCGGCCCATGATTGTGCGAATCAATTCACGGGCTTTAACAGGCCAAAGTTGTCTCGGTCCTTGTTTGGCCCAATCGAGATATCACCGGCGAAAGGCCGGATGCAAACCGGGCCGTAGTTAGGCCCAACTATATGACGGGCTTTTAACAGGCTGAAATTAATATAGGGCCAAAATGTTAAATGGGCCCTTAACAGGCCGAAACTAATATCAGGCCGAATTACTAAATGGGCCTTTAGCAAGTGGGCCCAAAAGCATAGCGTCCAGTTAACGGGCCGAATCTGATATGGGCCATAATTGAGCCCAAAGCCTCTTAAAGGGCCGGACCTGATCTGGGCCATGATTTGGCCCAGAAAGTGGGAGGCTTTTAACGGGCCGGATCTTATATGGGCCATTATTAGGCCCAGAACATGGCAGGCCATTAATGGACCGGATCAAATATGGGCCGACATTTGGCCCAAAACATGCAGCCAGTTAATGTGCCGGTCTACTAGGGTCCTCAAAATCTTGTGGGCCTACAGCTGGGCCGGCCCATTAATGTCGGCGAAATCTCATGGGCCTTTAGCTGGGCCAGCCCATTATGATCCGCAAGAATTTTGTGGGCCTTTACCTGGGCCGGCCCATTATGGCACACAAAAATCTTGTGGGCCTTTACCTGGGCCGGCCTATTATGGCCCGTGAAATCTTGTGGGCCTTTAGCTGGGCCAGCCCATTATGGTCCGCAAAATCTCGTGGGCCTTTAGCTGGGCCGGCCCATTATGGTCGACACAATCTTGTGGGCCTTTAGTTGGGCCGACCCATTTAAACTTGATGGGCCATGCCACGTGTCAACATATCATAGGCGCCTTTTGTCCAATGAGTGGATGACATCTGTCCCTACGATGAGCCGATACGTGTTTCCTGCAGCCAATGATGATTTTACATGTGGAAAATCCCCATTCGTCGGGGCTGTTAATGGGTTATCGGATCCAAAACCCGACCCGATAGCTTAACGGCGTTCCGTTACGGTGGATACCACGTGTCAGTCACCCTTGACGAAAGCACTTATGTGACGCGTGATTTATCTTCATGGAAGTGGACACTTCCATGATGATAATTTTGGTAATGTCATGGAACACTTCTACGACAGCACAGGTATGACTATCTTGATTCTGTCATAATCGTCATGGATGTACATGCATGAAAAAAAACGCGACCTACTGTGACATACACGTATCATCACGGAAGTGTATTTTTTTGTAGTGCTTCTCGCTCAATATTTTGGAAGAGTACCAGGGCCTCTATAAATAGGACTAGCCACCACCATAGTAGGAGACATCAGTCAGACCATTCTTATCCGCACACCACTCACCAAGCACAAGAACACCTCTCCTCAGGAGGCTGTTCTTCCCCATGTACTGTTCATCCTCAGCCCAAGAGGCAATCCACCACCACCACATTGGAGTAGGGTATTACACCGCAACGGTGGCCCGAACCAGTATAAATCTTGTGTCTTTGTGTTCTTTGGGTTCGGCGAGCTTTTCCGTGAATTCGTGAAGCGTGTGAGGGCGTGTTCGGTGAGGGGGAGATGTTCGCGCGCACCCCAGTGTTCGAACCTGAAGGTTTTTGCCGAAACCCGAAATACGACATTTGGCGCACCAGGTAGGGGTGCGCCAGAGTTTTCCTTCCGTTGATCTGCTCAACGCTGCCACAGTGCTACGCCTCCATGGCAAGCGCAGCGCTTCGTGCTCCGAAGACCGATGCCGGCGACGGGGACAGGGGGCTCCGAGCCCTTGCTCCCTCCTTGCGGCGGGTGCAATGGCCACCCAAGTTCAAGCCGGAGATGCCGCCGCGCTACAACGGCGTGGCGGATCTGGTGGCCTACCTACTAGCGTATGAGGAAGTCGTCCTCAAGGCCGGAGGCGACGACAAGGTCATGGCCAACTGGCTTCCCATGGCCCTGACCGGCGTGCCGCGCGCCTGGATGCTCAACCTCCCCGGATCCACAGTGGCATCTTGGGAGGAGCTGCACAATCTCTTCGTCGCGCGCTTCGCGGCACCGGCACCCCATGCGGTCGCAGACCTCCTCGGCGGCTCGCAAGCACCGCCCTCGGACCACCACATCAAGCCGTTCCTTCGCCAGATCGGCGCCACTGCCAAGCGCCCAGGGGCTCCACCGGTCTGGGCCGCGCCCGAGGCCGAACTCACCTTCGACTCAGGGGATCATACCGTCTCCACCACCAGTTCGGGTATGCTCCCAATGCTCTGCACTCCCACAATCTGCAACGTGGCTGTCACTAAGACCCTCATCGATAGTGGCGCCGGCCTCAACGTGCTCTCCGTGGAAGCCTTCGGCCTCCTTCACATACCACTCGAGCAGCTCCACCTCAGCAAGTCCTTCTCGGGAGTTGGCGGCGGCATCGCCCACTCCCTGGGGTAGATCCGCCATCCTGTCACCTTCGGCACGCGTGACAATTACCGCAGTGAGCTGGTCGACTTTGACATCGCCCGCATCAGCCTCCCGTACAACGCCATCCTCGGGTACCCAGCTCTGGCACAGTTTATGGCATCAACCCAGCCGTCTTACAACCTCATGAAGATGTCTGGGAGCAAGGGCATTGTCACCATCGAGGGGGACACCAAGGAGGCCCTGGTGGCACTAAAGCTTGCACTCAAGACCGCCACGGAGGCGCAGCCCGCTGGCGCGGGCGCCTCCGAGGCCAAGGGAGCCGCACCAACCAAGAAGAAGCAGTTGTTCACCCAAGACAAGGCAGAAACCAAGCAAGTGCCCGTCGATGAGGACGAGTCCTCAGGAGCCACCTTTACCATAGGTGCCGACCTCGACCCTGACCAAGAGGAAGCGTTGGTGAAGTTCTTGCGTGCAAACAAGGAGATATTCGCATGCGAACCCAAACAGCTCGTGGGGGTCCAAAGAGAGGTGATTGAGCATCACTTAAAGGTGTGCCCCAATGTACGCCCCATGAAGCAGCAGGCGAGACGACAGACCACAGAGAAGCAGGCCTTCATCGTCCAAGAAACCCGCAAGCTAGAGGCGGTGGGTACCATTCGCGAGGTTCGGTACCCCGAGTGGCTGGCGAACCCCGTTGTTGTGCCGAAGAAAGGTGGGAAGGAGTGCATGTGTGTCGACTTCACCAACCTCAAAAAGGCCTACCCCCAAGATCTGTTCCCGCTTCCACGCATCGACCAGATCGTCGACTCCACCGCGAGTGCGATTTGCTATGCTTCCTAGATGTATTTTCGGGCTACCACCAGATCAAGATGGTGGTAGAGGATGTGGAGAAGACCGCCTTCCTGACCCCGTGTGGGGTGTACTGCTACACTTGCATGCCTTTCGGATCAAGCAATGCGGAGCGACCTTTCAATGGTGATGCACACGCCTTAGGGCGGCAGCTCGGGAGAAACGCGGAGGCCTACGTCGACGACATTGTGGTGAAGTCTCGGGAGGCGAGAACCTTGATCCAAGACCTGGAGGAGACCTTCGCAAGCCTACGCCAGGTGAACTTGCGACTCAACCCGGAGAAGTGCGTGTTCGGTGTCCCTTCCGGCAAGCTGCTGGGTTTTCTCGTATCCCACAGAGGGATCGAGGCGAACCCAGAAAAGGTCAAGGCAATCGAAGACATGAGCCCACCGCAGACCCTCAAAGAGATACAGAAGCTTGCCGGTCGTGTGACTGCGTTGGGGCGCTTTATCTCCAAGCTGGGAGAGCGTTCCCTACCGTTCTTCAAGCTAATGAAGAAGAAGCTTGCCGGTCGTGTGATACCTAACCAGCCCTCTGGTGATGGTAGAGCGTTCTTCAAGCTAATGAAGAAGAAGCTTGCCGGTCGTGTGATACCTAACCAGCCCTCAAAGAGATACAGAAGCTTGCCGGTCGTGTGACTGCGCTTGGGGCGCTTTATCTCCAAGTTGGGAGAGTGTTCCCTACCGTTCTTCAAGCTAATGAAGAAGAAGGGCCCTTTCGAGTGGACTCCGAAGGCCGACCGAGCATTTCAAGACCTCAAGAGATACCTAACCAGCCCTCTGGTGATGGTAGCACCTCGAAACCTCGAGCCCTTGGTGCTCTACCTGTCTGCCACACCCCACTCCGCCAGCGCAATTCTGGTAGCCCTCAGAGAAGAATGCCAGGTCAAGGGCCCGTCCAGTGGAACCACGGGGCCATACGGAGCGGCGCGACACCAAGGCGAAGATCCGGAAGCAGCAACCGCTTCGGCAGACCACCAAGCCCCTGAAGCCGAAGACCCCGAAGAGGTACCCGAACCCCCAGAAGTCGAGGGCTCTGTAGCTCTCCCGCCCTCATCGAGCACCTGGTGTATTTCGTCAGCACAGTGCTGCGGGATGCGAGGGCACGATACCCCATGCCTGAGAAGATCCTACTCGCGCTCCTGGTGGCCTCGCGCAAGTTGCGCCACTACTTCCAGGGTCATTCCATCAAGGTCGTCTCGGCTTACCCACTGGAAAGAGAACTCAGGAGCCCCAATGCTGCCGGGCGAGTCGCTGAATGGAACATCGAGCTGCAAGCGTTTAACTTCGAGTTCAGCAAGACCAGGGTCATCAAGGGGGCTGCGCTTGCAGACTTTGTGGCGGAATGGACCGACGCCCCAGAGCTCGAGGCAGGCGAGGATCAGTCCTTATCTCCAGGAAGCGAAGCACCGGACGGCTGGGTCATGTACTTCGACGGTGCATTATCACGCTAGGGCGCAGGGGCTGGAGCAGTGATCATTTCACCCACCCAGGACCAGCTCTGCTACGCCGTCCAGCTCTGCTTCCAGCAGGGCGAGAAGGTCTCCAATAACATAGCAGAGTACAAGGGCCTCATAGCTGGCCTCAGGGTAGCGATGGCCCTGGGGGTGAGGCATCTCACCATCAAGGGCGACTCGCAGCTTCTCGTCAACTTCTCCAACAAGGTATATAAGCCAAAGGACGAGCACATGGAAGCGTACCTCCCGGAGGGCGCAAGATGGAGAAGCAGTTCTCGGGTCTGGAGCTACAACATGTGCCCCGTGGTACCAACAAGGAAGCCGACAACGTCGCTAGAAGAGCATCCAAGCGGCTACCCCAAGAGCCCGGCGTCTTTGAGGAGCGGCTCTTCAAGCCACCGTCAACGCTGCCGCTCTCAAGAACAGCACTGCCTTGCGAGGAGCTCCCTCAACCTCCTGCCTCAGGAGCTCCGGCCTGCGGCCCGACCTCGGGAGCGCGGTGGCTCTTGGCGCTCGCACCTTAGGAGCGGTGCTAGATCAAGGAATTCAAGGAATACCTCACGCAAGGGACGTTGCCAGAAGAGGAGGAGGACATGGAGTGTGTGGCCCGACAAGCCACGGCGTACTGCATCCGGGACGGTGAGTTATACAGGAAGCAGCCAAATGACGTTTCCCTACGTTGCATCTCCAGGGAGCAAGGAGGAGAGCTGCTGGCCGACATACATGGCGGGTATTGCAGGCACCACTCGTCGTCGCGGACCATCGTCAGCAAGGTGTTTTGCAGTGTATTCTACTGGCCCACGGCACTCAACGATGCGACTGAGCTGGTGAGGTCCTGCGAGGCTTGCCAATTCCACGCCAAGCAGATTCATCAGCCGGCTCAGGGCCTCCAGACCATCCCCCTATCATGGTTGTTCGCGGTCTGGGGGCTGGATATCTTGGGCCCGTTCCCTCGAGCGCCTGGGGGCTACCGCTACCTCTACGTCGCCATCGACAAGTTCACCAAGTGGGCGGAGGTAGAGGCCGTCTGCACCATCCCAGCTGGCTCCGCAGTCAAGTTCATCAAGGGTCTCATGAGCCGTTTCGGGGTCCCCAGCTGCATCATCATCGATAATGGCTCGTAACTTACTAGTAATCTCTTCAAGACATATTGTGCTAACCTTGGAACGCAGATCTGCTACCCTTCGGTGGCGCACCCCAGGAGCAATGGTAAGGCCGAGCGCGCCAACGCAGAGGTCCTGAGGGGCCTCAATACCCGGACCTTCAAGAAGAAGCTCGAGGCCTGCGGCAGGGGCTAGCACGACGAGCTCCAGTCCATGTTGTGGTCCATCCACACCATCACCACCAAGCCGACGGGTGAGACCCCATTCTTCCTCATCTACAGGGCAGAAGCAGTCCTCCCTCACGAGGTCAAACATCGCTCCGCGCGGGTCCTGGCGTTCGATGAGGCGCAGCAGGACGCCATGCGGGGGATGGATCTCGTGCTGGGGGAGGAACCCCACCGTGAAGCCGCGCTGTGAGCGGCAAGGTATCAGCACGCACTGCGGCGGTACCACTGCCGCAACATCCGCTCCAGGACGCTCGAGGTGGGTGACCTAGTCCTGAGGCGGGTGCTTTCCAGGGAAGGGCTGCATAAGCTCTCATCCATGTGGGAGGGGCCGTTCAAGGTCGTCCATGTCTCCAGGCCTGGCGCCGCGCGCTTGGGGACACAAGACGAGGTACCCATCCAGAACGCCTGGAACATCCAACACCTCCGGAAGTTCTACCCATGAAGAAAGGCCCAGCGCCTGTGAAGAAGGCCCAGTGCCTGTGAAGGTCTCCGCTCATGACACTCTCACGTAATAATGAATGGAGTTATACATGCCCCGGAGTCTCAGGAGTGCCACCCTCGGGCCTCGGGGGCACCCTCCCACGTCCTAGTGGCAGCACTTAGCTCTGCGGTGGGGAGAAGACTTGAAGACTAGACTAGGTGCTAGACGCGGCTTTTCATTTGCTTTCCGTAGTTGGCTCGCCCCTCTTTAATTGAAGTTTGCTTCTGGTGTTCTCGACTGATTTGGTTTTTTTGCCTTCTGCCTCTGTTTCCGTCTTCGGCTTGGTCTGTACTCTCTCTCGCATTCCTCACGAGGGGGCTAGACAGGTGCACTCGTGAATGTTTTTCCTTCCCTCGTGAGCATTTTTTCATGTTCTGCCTTTCGTCTGCTTTTCGCGAGGCACCCTTGTTCGAGCCTGCAAACAGGCGCACCTCTCCTAACCCGTGCCCCACGAGTACCGTGATACAAAGCACTGGGTCAAGGCCAGCGATGCCTGCGACCAAGGCTTGGGAAAATGTTAAGCCTCCTAACGAGGTTTTTGCAGCTTCTAAGCGCCTACCAGGCCAAGGGGGCCTCGACAGGCACCAGGAAGCGAGCACCTCGTGGAGAGGAGACCACCCCAAGCAGGCCAAGCTAAGTTATCTCTACATAAAACGACGATGTTGCGACACAACGCAGGGACAATGAACATAGCATAATAATTGAGAAATCATAGTTTGTTGCACGTCCCTCCGGGGCCCATACTGGTTTTCTTCTAATGCAGGAAGTAAAAGAAGAATAAAATAAAAGCGGTGCGTGCCCCTGCAGCGGTCTGCGAGGGCAGGCTCGTGGCGCCATCCCGAGCTCTGCCAGACCCCTCCTCGCGCTTCACGGAGGCACGGTGATGAGACGACCCGCTGCCATCTTCGAAGCGGGCGCGGCGATGCGGCGGCTAGTCGTAACCACCGCTCCTGGACCTGTCACCGGGGGAAGAGCCGCCGTAGCTGGATGAGACGTGGTCGACGCCAAGGGCGGGTTCGCCCTCCTCCTCGTTACGACTATTGCCAAAGCCGAGCACCTCGTCGCTGTCGTTGACCTCGGGGCAGCACCCGGTGCGGCGACCATCTATTTCCTACTTGAAATGGAGGGTGCACTGCCTACCCAGGGCGCGCGCGCGGGCAAACATCTGCTAGCCGCGGGCCAGGGCTATGTTGCCCGCGATGGAGACCTCAACCGCAACCCAGGAAACCCTGCTGCAGGAGCCGCCCTCCTACAGCCAGAGCCCGCCTGGACTTGCGGCTGGCAGCTCGTCGACGAAGAAGCGCGGAAGCTAAAGCCAGTTGTCGGCCGGGTTCTCCGACCAGACGACGAACTCCGGTAGCACTTCCGCCGAGTGGAAGCGCGGCCTGGGAGGCCGCGCGACCACGACACTTCTCCCTTCATCAACAGGGCTGCCACGACTGTGGCGACCCCTGCCACGCGAAGCGGCACCGTCGCGGCTGCGGAGGGCCGCGACGGGGGTCGCGGTGTGCTTGCGAGGACGGCCGTGTCCACGCTTGGGCGCCGGAGAGACGATCTCCTCGCGGGGCCTCCCCCTTCTCCGCGGTGGAGAACCTTTTCGACGGCGCCATTGGTGTCGCTACTGGCAATGGAGCAAAGGGAGAGAAGCGAATGGAATGGGAAGAGATGAGCGACGGGGGATCTACCCCCTCTCCATTTATAGCAGGGGAAGGCCAACCAACGCCCCCCACGATCACAGGTAATGGTGGTTTTTCCTTGCATGCAACAGGGACTCGTCAAATCAGGCAGTTGCCGAGGCAGCATGGGGAAGCGAAGGCGCCCACGTCCAATCAACCGCCATGCGTCGACCAAGGCCGCAGGATGTTGGGGCCCACAGCACTCCGCACTTGCCCTTTGGCTTCGCCTCGAATCCAAGTCCGAGCGCGCCTTGGGCCCGGGGGCTACTGTCAGCGTTATGGGAACGGGGGTCCCCAGACTTGCCGGCCTGCGTCCCATGGTGTGGCTCTGCAAGCGGGCCCGTATGGCCCATCTTCACCGACAAGCTTTCAAGACCCTTGCAAGGGGCCAAGCCTCGCGAGGCGGACGGCATAAGACCTCCTCGGGAGCGGCATCACCAGGTTGGCTCGCGAGGGGCGGAGAGATCAAGGCAAGGCAAACCTCGTGAGGTTCCAGTGACGTGAGCCATGACGACCAAGGCCAGGCGGGCGCCAGGTGGGCGCCAGCGCGGACAGTGTCCTTGCTTCCTCTATGGTTCTAAGGGGGCAAGCGCAGGCGGGGAGTACCGAGGCGTCAAGCAAAGGTTTCCATATCAGTGCAACGAGACCAAGACCAGTAGGACGGCAAGACGGAGGTTATCGTGGAGCCCAAGATGGCGTCACCACCAGAGCCTTTGGAAGGCGAAGACTACTTTTGTCAGGATAAGCTATACTAGATGTCCCCTTTCAAATTGGCCGTTGTTGGCTCCCTTCCCGCTCAATATTTGGGAAGAGGACCAGGGCCTCTATAAATAGGACTAGCCACCACCATAGTAGGAGAGACCACTCAGACCATCCTCATCCGCACACCACTCACCAAGCACAAGAGGCTGTTATACCCCTTGTACTCTTCATCCTCAGTCCAAGAGGCAATCCACCACCACCACACTGGAGAAGGGTATTACACCGCAACGGTGGCCTGAACCAGTATAAATCTTGTGTCTTTGTGTTCTTTGGGTTCGGCGAGCTAACCCGTGAATTCGTGAAGCGTGTGAGGGTGTGATCGGTGAGGGGGAGATCTTCACGCACACCCAAGTGTTCGAACCTTAAGGGTTTTGCCGGAACCCAAAATCTGACAGTAGGCACGGGGCCACCCAAGACCTAGCCCTGAGAGGGAGTTGGTCGGAGTGGCCGGGAGGGTGCCATGACAAAGGGAGGGTTTCGTCGAAACGCTTTGGTCCACCCAAATGGGAGTGCGAGGCCAGGGGTTCCGTAGTGTGGGTAAAGTGCGCTACCTCTGCAGAGTGTATTTAATCTATCAATAGTCGCGTCCTCGGTTATGGGCATAGCTCGGAAGTAAGTCACACCATGGATCAACTTTTTATAATTAATCTTGCAAACTAAATGATTGTTGTGATGCATTGTGTTTCGTGGTGATTCATGAACTCTTGAGTTGTTCATGAGTGTTTGGTTTCAGTAGTGACCCAAGTATGGTCACTGTTTGGTTACGAGTTAACTATCTGGTAAGCGAGTCTATGAGACTGGATGCGCATATTGGTTTCATTGCATATTTAGTAGTTCTTGCTTTGAATAATTTGATTAATTGTCATGATATTGTCTGTCGTCGTGCTTATGTTTGTTGTGAGCTTGCAAGTACATTCAATGTACTGACCTGGCGTGTCATGCCAGCTTTCAGGCAAGTCGGTTCGCATCGAAGCGCATCTCGTGTCTAGGCTGTGTCCATGTCGGTGTCCCTGTGCTATGGAGTCCCACTTCGTCGTTCTTCCGCTGCCGCGTAGTTCGTGTGATCGAGGCACTCGTCATGTTCATTAAATAATGTACATACTCTTCAGCCACACCGAGTGTGCCGCTTGGCCTCGTATCTTGATGTAATATCGACTTATGTAATCCGCTAGCATCAATAAAGCGGTTGTTTCTGTACCATTTTGTAGTGTATTGCCAGAAGACTTGATCTCTGGGCTGGCAATGCAAGGTAAACCGGTTGCTCTGAGCCGGGGTGCCACAAAGTGGTAGCTGCCGCAGCACAATACAACCCCGACTTCAACTTTGGATATCTACCAGGCCACCCATGGGCGTGGACCAACTTAGGCCAAAAGCCTAAGCTTGGGGGAGTATGTATTTCTCACCGACATTACATTCATGTTCACACACTCATTTCAGTTGTCAGTGCTCGTACTTTTTTATTGTATTATCCATGCTAGTTTATTTCTTTTTCCGCTTTCTTCTTGTGTGTTTGAAAACCCTTAAGAAAAACCAAAAAAATAGTTGTAGTTAATTTACTTTCTATGCATGCTTAGTAGTTATATCAATAGAAAACCCAAAAAGATTTCTCGTTCTTGTTCTTCTTTCGTCAGAAAAACAAAAACTCCAAAAACATTTCAGTGTGTTTATTTGAAATTCTTTTATTTTCTTTGGGGGTCGAGAGGAGAAGACCATGATGAAAATGTTGAGTGGTTCTCATGCATTATTGTTGATCTAACAAAGAGCCCATATTACCTTGTCTTCTCCTTTGAATAAATGTTGCAGATTCCAGCTTTGTCCAATGCACGTGAACCATTATTATTATCACCACCGTTCGGTCGTGCAAGTGAAAGGCAATAATGACGATATATGATGAAATGATTGAGATGAGGAAAAGCTGGTATGAACTTGACCTATCTTGTTCTTGTAAATATGATTAGTTCATTGTTCGGCCGTGAATGACACATGTTTGCAATGACAATTAGAGATTATAGTTACTCATGCCATGCTTAATCAGGTAGGAGTTTATAATGGTTTACCTTGCATGCCAACATGAAAATTAAGATGGTTGTGATGTAGTATGATAGGATGGTATCCTCCTTTGAATGATTTGAGTAGCTTGACTTGGCACATGTTCATGCATGTAGTTGAGACAAAATCAACATAGCCTCTACGATATTTATATTCATGATGATTTATATCCTACTCATGCTTGCATTCAATGTTGGTTAATCTCAATGCATGTTTATGACTATTGTCGCTCTCTATTTGGTCGCTTCCCAGTCTCTTTCTAGCCTTCACTTGTACTAAGCGGGAATACTGCTTGTGCATCCACTTCCGTAAACCCCAAAGTTGTTCCATATGAGTCCACCATACCTTCCTATATGCGGTATTTACTTGCCGTTCCAAGTAAATTTGCAATTGTTAACCTCTAAACCTTCAAATGTTAATCTGTTTTGTATGCTCAAATAGATTATGTACCAACTAGAGATGTCAATATCTTCCATGCTAGGTGGGTTATTCTCATGACGAGTGGACTCCGCTCATCATTCATGAGAAAATGGTTGGTAACCGGGATGCCCAGTCCCATGCTCAATGCAAATAAAATCAAATTAATTGCAAACAGAACCCCCCAGGACTGTTGTTAGTTGGTAGGTGCCAATTGTTTCAGACCAGCCGTGGAGTGTGCTTGTTGGTGGTGCGGGACTATAAACTTTACCATTCTATTTGGGAACCGCCTATAATGTATATCGCATGGAAGATACCGAGATCTCTTAGTTGTTACGTTGACAATGAAAGCATACCGCTCAAAATATTATTCAATCTCTATTTCAAAACTCGAGCTCTAGCACCTCTGCAAATCCCTGCTTCCCTCTGCGAAGGGCCTATCTATTTACTTTAATTGCTGAGTCATCATCCTCTTATAAAAAGCACTTGTTAGAGAACACTACTATCATTTGTATGCGTTGAATTTATATTGAGTATGACCGTGACTGGATCTCTTTTACCATGAATTACAATGTCTAGTCAGTCCTCGATCATAAGAGGTGCTCTGCATTTATGTTTTGCGGTCTCAGGAAGGGCTAGTGAGATACCATCTTGTTATATCATATCTTGATTATTTTGAAGAAAGTATTGTCATCCGAGATTTATTATTATTGCTCGCTAGTTGATTATGCCATTGATATGAGTAAATGTGAGACCTAAATGTTATTGTGAATATGGTTAATTCATAATCATTGCTGAAAACCTGAATGCTGGCTTTAAATATTTGCAACAACAAGATCAAACAGAGTTTGTAAAAGTTTTCCTTTATTACTTTCAGTTTATCAACTAAATTGCTTGAGGACAAGCAAAGGTTTAAGCTTGGGGGAATTGATACGTCTCCAATGTATCTACTTTTGCAAACTTGTTTGCCCTTGTTTTGGACTCTACCTTCCATGATTTGAATGGCACTAACCCGGACTGACACTGTTTTTAGCAGAATTGCCATGGTGTTATTTTTGTGCAGAATAAAAAGTTCTCGGAATGACCTGAAAATCAATGGAGATTATTTTTGGAATTAATAAAAATATAGGTGAAAGAATCAGCGTCAGGGGGGCCACACCCTATCTGCAAGGGTGGGGGGCACACCCACCCCCTGGGGCGCCCTCTGTGACCTTGTGGGCCCCCTATACCTCGACCGACCTCAACTCCAACTCCATATAATCTCTATCAGGGAGAACAAATCAGAGAGAAAGTTTCATCGCGTTTTACAATACTGAGCCGCTGCCAAGCCCTGTTCTTCCTTGGGAGGGCAGATCTGGAGTCCGTTTGGGGCTCCAGAGAGGGGAATCCATGGCCATCATCATCATCAACCATCCTCCATCACCAGTTTCATGATGTTCACCGCCGTGCGTGAGTAATTCCATCATAAGCTTGCTGGACCGTGATGGGTTGGATGAGATTTACCATGTAATTGAGTTAGTTTGTTAGGGTTTGATCCCTAGTATCCTCTATGTTCTAAGATTGATGTTGCTATGAATTTGCTATGCTTAATGCTTGTCACTAGGGCCCGAGTGACATGAACTCAGATCTGAACCCTTTATGTTTTCATCAATATATCTGTGTTCTTGATCTGATCCTGTTATGATCCGGCAACCCCGGAGTGACAATAGTCGGGACCACTCCCGATGATGACCGTAGTTTGAGGAGTTCATGTATTTACTAAAAGGAGGCTTGGTACTCAATTAAAAGGAGGCCTTAATATCCCTTAGTTTCCAATAGTACCCCGCTGCCATTTGAGGGTAGGAAAAAAGATGTCATGCAAGTTCTTTTCCATAAGCACATATGACTATATTCGGAATACATGCCTACATTACATTGATGAACTGGAGCTAGGTTTGTGTCACCCTATGTTATAACCGTTGCATGATGAATGTCATCCGCCATAATTATGCATCATTAATCCATTGCTAATTCTCCGCTATTACTGTTACAATTGCTATGAAACTATTCCTATTACTTTTCCCACCGTTACTGTTACTTCCATACCACTTTGCTACTAAATACTTTGATGCAGATATTAAGTCTTTCAGGTTTGGTTGAATTGACAACTCAACTGCTAATACTCAAGACTATTCTTTGGCTCCCCTTGTGTCGAATCGATAAATTTGGGTTGAATACGCTACCCTCGAAAACTGTTTTGATCCCCTATACTTGTGGGTTATCATCGTCGCCGCGACATAGCTTGAAGACCGCATGGTGGCGCGGTTATGGCACGTCGCGAGGGCTGCGGACGGCGGCCCGCGATGCCCGCAACCAACGACACTAGGCGTTGTGCGGGCCACGAGAAGCGCGGAGTGGAGATCCTCGGGTTCAGACGAGACTGCTCGGGCAGGTCGAACAACCCAGTGCTCGACGCGAGCCCTCGAAGCGTTAGCCATGAGCACTGCGGGGTGGTGTCGGACCGACTGGAAGAAGAGAAGCTCCGACGCACCTGTCGGCGTTCTGGGAACGGGGGTCCCCAGATTTGCCTGCCTGCGGCCCATAGTGTGGCTAAGCAGCGGGCCGTAGGGCCCATCTTCAACAACAAGGCATCCAAGACCCTCGCGAGCGTCCAAGCCTCGTGAGGCGGATGACGCAAGACTTCTTCTGGAGTGGCCTAGCCAGGCAAGCTCACGAGGAGCGGAGATATCAAGGCGGGGCAAACCTCACGAGGCACTCGTGTCGTGAGCCATGATGAACGGCGCCAGGCGGGTGCCAGTGCACACAGCATCCCCATTTCCTCTTTGGTGCTAAGGAGGCAAGCACAGACGAAGAGTACCGGGGCGTCAGGCAAAGGTTGCCATATTGGTGCAACGAGACCAAGACCAGGAGGACGACCAGGAGGAGGTCATCGTGGAGCCCAAGACGGCATCATCCCAGGGCTTTCCGCAGGCGAAGACCGCTTTGTCAGGATAGCTTGTACTAGCTGTCCCCCTTCAAATTTGCCCGCCGTTGTTGGCTCCCTTCCCGCTCGACATTTGGGAAGAGGACCAGGGCCTCTATAAATAGGCTGAGCCACCACAGTAGTGAACAACAACTAGAACTGATCGAGAAGCCAACACTCGCACAAGAACACCTTGACCTCAGGAGGTTGTTCTTCCCTTGTATTGTTCTTCACCAGCCCAAGAGTCAATCCACCACCGCCACACTGGAGTAGGGTATTACACCACAACGGTGGACCGAACCAGTATAAATCCAGTCTCTCTTTCTGTGTTGTGAGTTCGTCAAGTTCGTCCGCAAGATCTTAGCGAGCTCGAGCGTGGATCGGTAGGAGGGAAAGACTTCACGCGCACCCCAGTGTTCGAACCTTAAGGGTTTGCCGGAACCCCACATCCGACAGCACCCCTACCTGGCACGCCAAATGTCGGATTTCATGATCCGCAAATGTCACATCCTAGCTAGTCCATGCATTAGAGTGTTGCATCATGTTTATCTTTCTTCAGAAACTTGAATTGGGGAAGACAGAACCCCCAGAACCCCTCTGAATCCAACTAGGGTTCACTAAAAATATTTTCAATGAACCTGAAATGCCCTTCTAAAAAGTTCATCCTCTTTGTCTTGGGTTAGAACCTCTGACAAAATAGGTGCACAATTTTCTAGGTCACCGAATTAAATCATATGTAATTTGCATTTGGGCATTTAAATGCTAGTAAATATTTTGGATGCTCAAATAATTCTGAAAATAAGTGTGGGTTGTTCGAGATATTCTAAACAGAGCCTCTAATTATTTCCAGGATTTTTAGAAGTGTCTAACTATTTTTAATAAGTCTACAAACTTACATAATAATAGAAAAAGGAAAACAGAAAGCAAAAGGCTTACCTGGCGCCCACCTGGCAAGCCCACCTGCCGGCCCAGCCCAGCCACCGCTCCAGCGAGCTGCTTGGCTTGGCCAGGCAGGTAGCCAGGTGCTTGACAGCGGCACCAGTGCCTGCCACGCAGCTGCTCGCCGCCCTGCCTCCTCCATGCACCGTCCTGCTGCCCCGGATCGGTCGGCCACTCCTCCCCCGAGCTCGCAGACACTCTTTCTCCTCCCCAACTCCTCTCCCTCGCTCGTCTGCACCATGGCCGACGACGTCGCGCCCGCGCCACCGTGAAGCTCGCGTCCTCCGTCGTCTCCGTGCTGCGCCACCGTGAATGTTCGCTCCGCCATCGTTGACTACATCGAGCAGGCCGAGCCCCGAGCGCTCGCACGCTCTGCAACACCTCCACCGACTTCGTCTCCGTCGATCACCGCCGGAGATCCCCATCGCCGTCGCCACCGCATCACCTCGTCCCCGACGTCGCCGACTGCTTCGACGTACTCGCGGTGAGCCCAGCTACCTCCCCATCCTCTCCGTTTGCCTTCCCGTGCACCTTAGCTGCCGCACGAAGCATCACCGCTCGCGCCACCGCCGAGCTCGTCGCCGACGTGTCTCCGGCCACCCACTGGCCACGCCACCTTGTCCACTAACTTCACCACATCCCCAGGAACCCGTAGCACCACTCCACGCACCTCGCTGTATCCCGAAGCCTCGGGTTCACTTTCACCCGACTCCGGCGACCGCCTAGCTCGTCGCCGGCGACGTTTCCGGCCACCCCGAGCTCAACCACTGCCACCAAAGGCCGCGGCTTGTCCTCGGCTACACGTAGATGGTCTCTACCATCCATTTGGTCGCCAGAACACACAAACACACTCTCGCCGCCGCGTCTGGCTTCGCCGGCGGCTAAACGTCGGCGGGTTTGACCCCGTTGACGGAGTTGACTAAGTGGGCCCCCCTCTGCTAACTAACCCAATTTAGTTTAACTAAAATTAGTTAGTTTAATTAACTACTGACATGCGGGACCCACTGGTCAGGTTGACATGGACGCCCCCGTTGACCAATGACGCTACCGACGCCTCACGACGCATAATAACTAATTTCTGGATTTATTTGTATTCAGGAAATTCCAGAAATTGTTGCAAACTTCAAAAATTTATAGAAATTAATCTGTAGCTCCAAATGCAAAGTTTTATATATGAATTTTGATCAGAAAAATTCAATCTATCCATTGGTAATGGTTTCATGCATGACAGAACAAGTTAACCTTGCTGTTCAAGAAGAATAAGATAATGCACTAATATGGCTATGTTAAATAAGCTAACATTTGAATCTTTGATTCAAATGAGTTCATTCCTTCCTGTTCTAGCTTGCATTAGGCCAACAGACATCCATATTGCCATGTCATAGCAAGCATCATATTGTTGCATATCGTCATGTGTTGATTATGTTCGGTGTGCCTTTCGTGGTAGGTTCTGTCTCCGAGGATAACCCCGAATATCCATCTGAAGGACAGTACCCTACTACCACTACATCAGGCAAGCAACCCATTAATCATTCCGATACAAACCCATGATCTCGCTTCTGCTCTTGTTTACTACATTAAGACAACACGATTCAAACTGTTGTGTGTTGCGGTAGCTGAACCCACTTCCTTTGCATGACCTGTCATTGCCACAATAACTACATGAAACCCACTAGTATGTTAGGAGTTGATTGAGCCATATTTGTGTTTCCTACCATGCTGTGCTTGCTATGCTTAGAGTTGTGTCAGGTCTGGCTCATCGGGATGATGAACTAGAGTGAAAGGTTGTGTTGGTAACAAGAGTGAAGTGTTGACCATGATTTGGTAAAGGTATCGATGAGAGGCCATGTAGGAATACATGGTGGGTTGTTTCATTGAAGCCGTCCCTAAGAACTGAGATCTGTGTGTGTGATTTAAGACTTAGCTACTACCACGCATTGGGCCCGAAACCAATGGACCCTCTGGACTTATTAACCACTCTTGTCCTCTGTCCGGGAGTTGCGAAGTAGTTTCTGGCGTTTGTAGCATCTTTGGGGGCACGCCTGTGACCTTAGGGGTGGGCTGTGTTGCGGTAGGCACGTGCACAACAGACCGATTCGCCCGTTTGGTGTCTCGGGAACCCTACACACATCATTCGGGGCCGTTAGTGGAAACCTCGGCCGGACTCCCTGCGGATGGAACCCGAATAGGCAATAAACCTGGACTAGGGACTCGTGTGTTTAGTCAGGTCGTGGCCAACACCCTCGCTGGGCTTCCGCTTGAAGGTTGCCGAGTACACGTCATGTAACGACGATAAGTGGTGAGAGCGTGTGTGAAGAAGTACACCCCTGCAGGGTATGAAACTATTCGAATAGCCGCGTCCGCGGTAAAGGACTACTTGGTCACCTATACAGTTCGTAGACAAGTAAATGGATACTACTAAAAGCCTCAAGATAAGTGTGAGTATCATGGATGGCCCTCTCGTGGGTTGTGAGAGAGGATCCACGGTGGAGTATTGTGATGGTGATTAGTGGACTCTTGCGCGACAAATGCTTTTCAAGTGGTGTCACGTAGGATAGCTTAGCCAAGAGTCAAAGCTGGCTTGCTGCAATAACTCCACTACCTTCTTGAGAATGTGCATGTATAATAGGATTCTGTTGTAAGACTTGCTGAGTACCTCCGTACTCATGTTTGCTTAATTAATGTTTTCAGACAACAACACCGCCCCCTCCCGATGGGTTCTATGTAGACCTTGACGTTGACGAGTGAATAGCCACCCGGTGGTGATCCAAGGCTTGTGAAGGGCTATCAGAGATAGAAGGGCTTCGTCAAGCCTTGTTTCTTTTTTAGTGTCTCGTACTCGAGACTAGTTTGCTTCCGCATGTGCTTGTATGTTTGTATGACTTGAGTGTCGGGTCATGTGACCCCTATCTGTATGAACATGTTATGTATGGCTCCTCGAGCCTTTTAAATAAAGTACTTGAGTTGTAGAGTTTTGTTGTGATGCCATGTTGTATGTACTCATATCGGGCATATTGTGTGTATGATTGAAATGCTTGGTATGAGTGGGATCCGACAATCTAGTTGTTTATCCTTGGCAGCCTCTCATATGGGGAAATGTAGTCTAGTGCTTCTGAGCGATAGTAGTGCGCTACAGCCCGGTTCACCGAGTCCTGCTAGCCCAAAGCACTACTGCTCGGACACTTGACTGGTCGACATGTGTTTCACTGCTCGTGTTCCGTCCCTTCGGGAAATGTCACGCTGGTGACATCCGAGTCCTGCCTAGCCTGCTACAGCCGGGTTGCGAGTCCTGTTAGCCAGTGCTACAGCCGGAATCATACGTTGATGACCGACATGCTCGATGTGATTCATGTATGCCTGTCCCCATGGGTTAGCGCCGCTTTGGGTTTACGACTAGCCATGTCGGCACGGGTTCTCTGTCATGTGGATGCTAGCGACACTATCATATACGTGAGCCAAAAGGCGCAAACGGTCCTGGGCCATGGTAAGGCGACACCCGTGGGAATACCGTGTGTGAGGCCGCAAAGTGATATGAGGTGTTACCGTCTAGGTCGACGTGACTTGGAATCGGGGTCCTGACAGCAAACCCTTGAGAGGTTCGAACTCTGTGTGCATGCGAAGAACTGAACCCCAGGCTGCCCTCTCGACGATCCCTCGGCCTAGCTCAAAGAACTCAAGGGAAAGAAGACACGGCAGTTTACCCAGGTTTCGGCCACCTTGCGGTGTAAAACCCAACTCATGCTTTGTGGTGGATAGGCCTCGAGGGGCCGAGGATGAACTTGTACAATGTGAGAACAACCTCAGGAGGAGGAGTGTTCTTGGGCACGAGTGAGCTGGTGAGTGTGTGGATGGAATGGATCCCCTCTATGGTGATGGCTAAGTCCTATTTATAGTGGCCTTGGTCCTCTTCCCAAATGAAGGCGGGAACGGATCCCACAATGGCCAAAATCAAAGGGAGACAACTAGTACATGCTATCCTGACAAAAGTAGTCTTCGCCTGCAATAGCCTCTGGTCGTGACGCCGTGCTGGGCTCGGCGATAACCACCGTCCTGCCGTCCTGGAGGTCTTGGTCCTGTTGCACGGGAATGGAAACCTTTGGCTGATTCCTCGGGACTCTGCGCCTGCGCTTGCCTCCTTTGCACCAAAGAGGAAATTGGTACACTGCGCCTGCTGGTGCCGGCCCGGCCTTGGTCGTCATGGCTCATGTCATCTGAACCTCGCGAGGTGAGGCTTGCATAGAAATCTCCGCTCCTTAGGAACCAGCCTGAGGAGGCCGCTCCTCGTGGAGGTCTTGGTGTCGTCCGCCTCACGAGGCTTGGCCCCTCGCGAGGGTCTTGAGTTGTCGATGCTGAAGCTGGGCCATACCAGGCCGTTGATGGAGCCACGCCATGGGCCGCAGGCAGGCAAGTCTGGGTACCCCCATTCCCAGAACAATGACATGTTTTATTATTCATGCTAGAATTGTATTGACCGGAAACTTAAATACATGTGTGAATACATAAACAAATATCGTGTCCCTAGTAAGCCTCTACTAGACTAGCTCGTTGATCAAAGATGGTTAAGGTTTCCCAACCATAGACATGTGTTGTCATTTGATAATGGGATCACATATTTAGGAGAATGATGTGATGGACAAGACCCAGCCGTTAGCTTAGCATATTGATCATTCAGTTTATTGCTATTGCATTCTTAATTTCAAATACATATTCCTTCGACTATGAGATTATGAAACTCTCAAACACCAGAGGAATACCTTGTGTGCTATCAAGCATCACAATGTAACTGTGTGATCATAAAGATTCTGTACAGGTATCTCTGAAGGTCTTTGTTGACTTGGCATAGATCGAGATTAGGATTTGTCACTCGATTATCGGAGAGGTATCTCTAGGCCCTCTCGGTAATACACATCATAAGAAGCCTTGCAAGCCAAATGACTAAGGAGTTAGTTGTAGGATGATGTATTACGGAACGAGTAAAGAGACCTGCCAATAATGAGGTTGAACTAGGTATGAAGATACCAACGATCGAATCTCGGGCAAGTAACATACCGGTGGACAGAGGGAATTATGTATGTTGTCATAAGGTTTGACCGATAAAGATCTTCGTAGAATATGTAGGATCCAATAAGGGCATCCAGGTTTGACAATTGATTATTGACTGGAGAGGTGTCTTCATCATGTCTACATAGTTCTATAACCCGTAGGGTCCGCACGCTTAACGTCCGTTGACAATATAGTGTTATATGAGTTATATGGATTTGGTGACCGAATGTTGTTCGGAGTCCCAGATGAGATCACGGACATGATGAGGAGCTCCGTAATGGTCCGGAGGTAAAGGTTGATATATAGGACGACGATATTCGAACACCTGAAGAGTTTCAGAGTGCACCAGGTAGTCATCGGGTCACTGGAAGGGGTTCCGGACACCCCCGGTAGGTGTATGGGCCTAATGGGCCAAGGGGGGACAGACCAACCCACAAGGGGGCTGGTGGGCCCCTCTCCCTGGCCGCCGGCCCTAGGGAAGGAAAGGTGGAGGGCTAGCCCATCTTGCCTTCCCCTTCTCATGGGAGAAAGGAAGGGGGGGCGCCTCCCTCCCGTGCCTTTGCCCGTTCACCTAAAAAGGAGAGGGGTGCAGCTTGGGAGAGACCCCAAGTAGGATTCGGCATACTTGTGGCGCCTCCTTGGCTGCTCCCTCCTTCCCCCACCTATATATATGTGGGAGGGGGGCGCCACAGATAACCATGACAATCTCTTAGCCATGTGTGGCGCCCCCCGCCACAGTTTTTCCCTCGGCCATATTTTCGTAGTGCTTAGGCGAAGCCGTGCGGAGATAGCATCACCACCACCGTCACCATGCCGTCGTGATACTGGAACTCATCCACTACTTCCTCGTCTTGCTGGATCAAGAAGGCGAGGACGTCACTGAGTTGAATGTGTGCTGGACACAGAGGTGTCGTATGTTCGGTACTCGATCGGTTAGATCGCGATGAAGTTTGATTACATCAACCGCGTTAACAAACGCTCCCGCTTACGGTCTATGAGGGTATGTCGACACACTCTCCCCTCTCATTGCTATGCATCTCCATGGATAGATCTTGCGTGTGTGTAGAAAAAATTTTGTTTTCCATGCAACGTTCCCCACGGTTGCATCCGAGCCAGGTCTATCCATAGATGATATGCACGAGTAGAACACAAAGAGTTGTGGGCGGTGATAGTCATACTGCTTACCACCAACGTCTTATTGATTTGGCAGTATTGTGGGATGAAGCGGCCCGAACCAACCTTACATGTCCATGCACATGAGAATGGTTCCACCGACTAACATGCAACTTGTTTTGCATAAAAGGTGGTTGGCAGGTGTCTGTTTCTCCTACGTTAGTTGAATTGAATTTGATTGCGGCTGGTCCTTGAAGAAGGTTAAAACAACAATTTTATAATCACCATTGTGGTTTTTGCGTAGTTAAGAACGGTTCTTGCTAGAAGCCCGTAGTAGCCACGTACAACTTGCAACAACAAAGTAGAGGACGTCTAACTTTTTTTGCTGGGCGTGTTGTGATGTTATATGGTCAAGACGTGATGTAATATACTTTATTGTATGAGATGATCATTGTGACGCCCAGATAATCAAGCTACAGTAGTCCCCTGTTGATGATGCCACGTCGCCACTGTTACTATTGCTAATCTCGCTTAGATTCAAAATTGGTTCGGATTCAAATTCAAAATTGCTAATCTCCACCGACGAGAACCCTACCTACACTCTCCCCCCTTGGCCACTCCTCTTCGCCTCTCGCCTCCCCTCGTGGATCTGGACGCGCCCGACTCTGCCATCACGGTGGGTTCCCTCGTCACCGCGGCCATCATCGTTCCCTTCGGCTAAGCTCATGCCAGGAGCTTCCACTGCCCCGCCTTCGTTGACTCCAAGCAGCAGATTGAGTCCAGCCCCACTGCTTTGGTCGGATCCCTGTCTTCCTCATCTACGGTCACCGCCGCCAACTCTGTCGATTTGCCAGATATGACGCTCCTAACCTCTCGATGGGCCTCCTTGTGCCTCCTCAGTGAGCATTGTGTCCAAATTCCCCCTTCTCCTCTTTGATTTGACGCCATAGGATGTTGCGACTGCCACGCCCGAAGCTCCAGCACCCGTACCTCCCCTGTACGCGCTCCGCTCTCGTCATGGCCGCCTCGTGCGCGCTCTTGGCCGCAAGTGCCCGCGTCACAACTTGATTGCTGCTTCGGCACTAATACTGCTTGGCCACTGCTGCTGCCGCTACTTATGCTGCTATCGCTCTTCTGCTATTGCCGCTGCCGCTCTTCTGCTATTGCCGCTGCCGTTGCTGCTTCTACTACGGCTGCAACCTGCGGCTGCTCCCTGCCCTACTACCCTCGCGCTCGTCGCCGGCCACCGCTCCTCGCCCCGCCTCTGCAATTCATTCATGGTCATCGAGGGTGATTCCGCCTCAAGTGTGAACCTCGAGGGTGATTCCTCCCAAGTTGAACTTGACGATTACATCGAGTGGAATCCCTCAAGGGTGATTCCTCGAGTTTTCCCCTTGAAGTTTTGGACACATGGTTACCCTAGCTTTACTACAGACCTTTGTTAAAGTTGGGTCATACCCAAGGTGTACCCACGAGTTGATGTGAAAGTTGGGCGGGCCCAGAGAGCACCCCCGAGATAATTACGTGGCACGGCCAGGCATTCGGGGACCTTGCCGTAACTCCACGAGACAGGACGACGGGGTCATGTCGATCATGAGTCTCTCCTCGTTTTCGCGAGCTCCTAATACACTGAAGGTTTGGGTATTTGTTCTCAGTTGGCCTTTGGCCTTTACTCACTAACCACCACACGGGAACAGTTATGGGAATTCACGTTTGTCAGACGTCCAGTTCAGCATTGTGGGTCTGTCGGGCATGTACCATCCTTGATGAGGTGGTGCTCGTCCCGGCTTGTCGCATAACGACCCGGAGTGCAATGGGTGATGGGCCCAAGACCCCGGAGTGCTTAGGATGTAGACCAACAGGGAACTCTCTGCAAAGCCTAGGTAGGGCTGCGACGTGTTGATCTTCTGAGGCTGGGCATTGACCCAGAAAGGTGTGTCTGACTAGAGTAATCAAGAGCTTTGGGTAATGTGGTGCACCCTTGCAGGGAAGTTATTTATTCGAATTGTTGTGTCCATGGTAACGGATGTTCAGACTTGTATCCTGATCTATTACAACTAGAAATGGATACTTGAGATATGTGATGGATATGTTGGCTCTTGGATTGCTTTCTTGCAGGGAGTCGAGGAAGGATCGCTGGGCATTAATTCTAAAAAATGTTCGTTAATTATAATATGCTATTATGTACTCTTCTGAATGCTGCAAGATGCTTGAGATGCTTGAAGATGCTAGTCTTCGATAGGCTAGGCCTTCCCTTCTATTCTGGCATTCTGCAGTTCAGTCCACAGATACAACCCTTCAATTTGATACCAATGCATACTTAGTATAGATCCGATGCTTGCGAGTACTTTGGATGGGTACTGAGGGTTGCACTACAAAAAAAGACACATCCACATTTTGGGCCGAACGAAAACAATTCGGTCATACTTATGACACTTCTATGATGATAATTGTGACAAAACCTGGTATCATCATAGATGTGGTGGGATCCTACTACTATGACAAAAAGTCATGACAGAAAATGGGCTTTTTGTCCTCGGTGGGCCAGAGACGCAGATTCATGACATTCTTTGGGCCGTCCATGACGGAAAAAAACCGTGGTAGAAGCGAGGGAGAGGAAAATATCGGGGGAGTTCCCAGTTACGGTTGGTGGTCAGGGGCCGAGTGATGTGCATTTCTCTCGTACGTACGCACGTGTGTGCGAGGCGTTGCACTCTAACTGAACTCGAGGGAGGCGTTGGGCTCTAACTGAACCCGAGCGATTGCACTACAGGCTACGCATTACTGAACTCGAGCGATCGATCGATCCCTTGTTTAATCAACCCGAAAGTGATTCTTCGCTACCGGCTGCTAATCAAGCCGATCGATGCTGCCTCTGGATGAACAGTGAGCGTTGTTGGGGGGGTTTGCATGAACAGTTCCTGGTGGGGGGTTGGATGAACAGGACCCCGTGGTAGTAGAGGCCGCTGCCACTAGATGAATAGTACCCCGATCAATCGAGCCGGTGGAGGGTTGGATGAACAGGACCCCGTGGAGGGCTCGATGAACAGGACCCCGTGGAGGGCTGGTTGAACAATAGCTGGTGGAGGGCTGGATGAATAGTAGCTTGTGGAGGGGTGGTTGAACAGGACCCCATGGAGAGGGTTGGTTGAACAGCAGCCGGTGGAGGAGCGTGCGGTGGAGGCTGGATGAACAGGAGCCCGTGGATGAACAGTCACAGGTGGAGGCTGGAGGAGGTCGGTGGTGGATGAACAGTAGCCCGTGGAGGCTGGAGGAGGTTGACTGTGGAGATGAACAGAATCCCATGGAGTCCTGTTTTGCGGTACGCCACACCCCTCCCGATGAACAGGACCCCCGTTTCGATCGTAGCGCTCCAACACAAGTCTGTTTCCTCCGTTTTGCAGTATGCCACACCCCTCCCGATCAACAGGACCCCGGTTCGGCCATAGGAGGTCCGTTTCCTCTCTTTTGCGGTATGCCAGACCCCTCCCGATGAACAGGATCCCGTTTCGACCGTGGTCGGTCGAACATAAGGCAGTTTCCTCCGTTCTGCGGTACGCCAGGCCTTGTTTCCATCAGCTGTTCCGTCCAAGCCGATTGGCTCCCGATGAACAGCACGCTGTCGGCGTTCTGGGAATTGGGGTCCCCAGACTTGCCTGCTTGCAGCCCACGATGTGGCTAAGCCAGCAGGTTGTACGGCCCATCTTCATCAGCAAGGCATCCAAGACTCTCGCGAGGGGCCAAGCATCACGAGGCGGACGATGCAAGACCTCCTCAGGAGTGGCCTAGTCAGGTAGGCTCACAAGGAACGGAGATATCAAAGTGGGGCAAACCTCACGAGGCTCTTGTGACGTGAGCCATGACGATCGGCGCCAGGCGGCCGCCAGCGCGCGCATCGTCCTTGTTTCCTCTTTGGTGCTAAGGAGGCCAGCGCGGGCTAGGAGTACCGAGGCATCAGGCAAAGGTTGCCATACCGGTGCAACGAGACGAAGACCAGAAGGACGGCAAGACGGAGGTCATCGTGGAGCCCAAGATGGCGTCACCACAGAGCTTTTCGCAGGTGAAGACCACTTTTGTCAGGTTAGTTTGTACTATTTGTCCCCCTTCAAATTTTCCCGCCGTTGTTGGCTCCCTTCCCGCTCAATATTTGGGAAGAGGACCAGGGCCTTGATACGTCTCCAACGTATCTATAATTTTTTATTGTTCCATGCTATTATATTACCTCTTTTGGATGTTTATGGGCTTTATTTTACACATTTATATCATTTTTGGGACTAACCTACTGATCCGAGGCCCAACCCATATTGTTTTTTTTGCCTATTTTAGTATTTCAAAGAAAAGGAATATCAAACGGAGTCCAAACGGAATGAAACCTTCGGGAGCGTGATTTTTGGAACGAACATGATCCAGAGAGCTTGGAGTGCAAGTCAAGAAGCTTCCGAGGAAGCCACGAGATAGGAGGCCACACCCCCCTGTAGGGCGTGCCCCCCTGTCTAAATGGGCCCCTGACCACCGACGTACTTCTTCTTCCTATATATACCCTCGTGCCCGAAAACACCAGGGCACCACGAAACACAATTTCCACTACCGTAACCTTCATGTCATGCGAGATCCCATCTTGGAGCCTTCCCGGCACTTTCTGGGAGGGGAATGAAGCATGGAGGGCCTCTACATCAACATCCTTGCCCCTCCGATGAGTTGTGAGTAGTTTACCACAGACCCACGGGTCCATAGTTATTAGCTAGATGGCTTCTTCTCTCTTTTGGATCTCAATACAATGTTCTCCCCTCTCTCTCGGAGATCTATTCGATGTAAACTCTTTTTGCGGTGTGTGTTTGTCGAGATCCGATGAATTGTGGGTTTATGATCAAGTTTATCTATGAATAATATTTGAATCTTCTCTGAATTCTTTTATGTATGATTGAGTTATCTTTGCAAGTCTCTTCGAATTATCAGTTTGGTTTGGCCTACTAGATTGGTCTTTCTTGCCATGGGATAAGTGCTTAGCTTTGGTTTCAATCTTGCGGTGTCCTTACCCAGTGACAGAAAGGGTTGCAAGGCACGTATGGTATTGTTGCCATCGAGGATAACAAGATGGGGTTTATATCATATTGCAGGAGTTTATCCCTCTGGCCCCGGGGTCATCTTGCTTAATGCGTTACTCTGTTCTTATGAACTTAATACTCTAGATGCATGCTGGATAGCGGTCGATGTGTGGAGTAATAGTAGTAGATGCAGGTGAGTCGGTCTACTTGTTATGGACGTGATGCCAATATACATGATCATGCCTAGATAATCTCATAACTATGCGCTTTTCTATCAATTGCTCGACAGTAATTTGTTCACCCACCATAATACCTATGCTATCTTGAGAGAAGCCACTAGTGAAACCTATGGCCCCGGGGTCTATGTCTTATCATATTTTCTTTGAATCTACTTTTATTTGCATCTTTACTTTTTGCATCTATATTATAAAATACCAAAAATATATTTATCTTATCATACTATCTTTATTAGATCTCAGTTTCGCAAGTGGTCGTGAAGGGATTTACAACCCCTTTATTGCGTTGGTTGCGAGTTCTCAGTTTGTTTGTGTAGGTGCGTGGGACTTTTGAGGAGCCTCCCATCGGATTGATACCTTGGTTCTCAAAACTGAGGGAAATACTTACGCTACACTTGCTGCATCACCCTCTCCTCTTTGAGGAAAACCAACGCATAAGCTCAAGACGTAGCAAGAAGGATTTACGGCGCCGTTGCGGGGAGGTCTTCGCTCAAGTCAAGACATACCAAGTACCCATCACAAACCCATCTCCCTCGCATTTACATTATTTGCCATTTGCCTCTCGTTTTCCTCTCCCCCACTTCACCCTTGTCGTGTTATTCGCCCTCTCTTTCCCAATCTCCTCCTCTTTTCTTTTGCTCGCTTTCTTCCGCCTTGCTTTTGTTTGCCGCTATGTCTGAAATTGGGGAGATTATCATCGATATGGACAATAATGATAACATAGAAAATCCCGAGGCTCCGGCCGATGAACCCCCTATCTTGCATACTAAAAAGTTTCGAATCAGTAGTGGTAACATCATTGGCAAAGGCGTTATTCAAGATTTCTTTACTTGTGCCGGTGCTTTACCTTCCATGGGTTGTTCTATTCTTCATAGAACTAGTAGTCTTGCAGATGCTATCGCTATGCTTGTAGTTGAACTTGAAAGACAATTTATTCATATGCATCCTTACATACAAAGACTTTTCCTAGAATTCTCTAATATTGAGCATTCTTCTATTAAGCGCGCTGTTACAATCTTTTTGGCTCATGAGTTTAGATATATCATAAGAGAGGCCAAAGAAATCTTTGCGCACTATAGGGTGGACGCCGGTCGTCCTCCCATAGAAGCGATCCTCTATGATCAAGAGGAAATTAGACGTTTTCAATCTTCAGACTATGTCGCTTTTAATGAAAACCTTAGAAAAAAGGTTCCTATTGATGTCTTGGTTGATTGCATTAACGAGATTAATAATGATTTTGCCCTTCGAAACAATGAGCTAGGATACTCTCTTGAGTATAGGCTCACAAATTTTTTCCAAAAGAATGCTTTTAGTGATGAAATAGTCGTGCACTATGAAGGGCCAAAGGAGGAACCCGTTCCTCCTGTGATTGATCTTGGGGATCTTTGTCCCACTAAATTTAGCCCTTTTGATTATTTTTGCTTGCCTCAAAGGAAACTTTCTGCCGAACGTAGAGAATATGAGATGAGCTTTCAAGATCTATCTTATTATTATGGCACTACTTAGATCTATCTTCGTTTTTATGCCTAGCTAGGGGCGTTAAACGATAGCGCTTGTTGGGAGGCAACCCAATTTTATTTTTTGTTTTTGTTTTTGTTTCTGTTTAGGAATAAATAATCCATCTACCTTCTGTTTAGATGTGGTTTTATATTTTAATTAGTGTTTGTGCCAAGTTAAACCTATAGGATCTTCTTGCATGATAGTTATTTGATCTTGCTGTAATTTCCAGAAACTTTCGGTTCACGAAAACAATTGTTAAAAATCACCAGAACGTGATAAAATAGTGATTGCAATTGCTTCTGATCAATAAACAAATTGCGTAGGTCGTCCTATTTTGTCTGGATTTTTGGAGTTCCAGAAGTTTGCGTTAGTTACAGATTACTACAGACTGTTCTGTTTTTGACAGATTCTGTTTTTCGTGTGTTGTTTGCTTATTTTGATGAATCTATGGCCAATAAAATAGTTTATAATCCATAGAGAAGTTGGAATACAGTAGGTTTAAAACCAAAATAAATAAAGAATGAGTTCATTGCAGTACCTTATGTGGTGGTTTTGTTTTCTTTCACTAACAGAGCTTATAATATTTCCTGTTGAGTTTTGTGTTGTGAAGTTTTCAAGTTTTGGGTAAAGCTTTTATGGACTATGGAATAAAGGGTGGCAAGAGCCTAAGCTTGGGGATGCCCAAGGCACCCCAAGATATTCAAGAATAGCCAAAATCCTAAGCTTGGGGATGCCCCGGGAAGGCATCCCCTCTTTCTTTTTCGTTCTTTGGTAACTTTACTTGGAGCTATATTTTATTCGCCACATGATATGTGTTTTGCTTGGAGCGTCGTGTACTATATTAGTCTTTGCTTTTTAGTTTACCACAATCATCCTTCTGTACACACCTTTTGGGAGAAGCGTATTTGATTAGAATTTGCTAGAATACTCTATGTGTTTCACTTATATCTTTTGAGCTTGATAGTTTTTGCTCTAGTGCTTCACTTATATCTTTTAGAGCACGGTGGTGTCTTAATTATGAAGAAATTTATAGTCTCTCATGCTTCACTTATATTATTTTTATAGTCTTTTAGAACAGCATGGTATTTTCTATTGTCACAAAGTTGGTCCTAGAATGATGAGCATCCAAATTGGGTATAATAAAAACTATCATAGGAAGTTAATTGGATGCTATGATCAACTTGATACTTGATAATTGTTTTGAGATATGGAGGTAGTGATATTAAAGTCATGCTAGTTGGGTGATTATGAATTTAAAGAATGCTTGTGTTGAAGTTAGCAAGTCCCGTAGGATGCACGTATGGTTAAAGTTATGTAACAAATTTGAAACATGAAGTGTACCTGGCTTGTGCATCCTTATGAGTGGCGGTCGGGGACAAGGGATGGTCTTTTCCTACCAATCTATCCCCATATGAGCATGCGCGTAGTACTTGATTTTTGATGACTTCTAAATTTTTGCAATAAGTATATGAGTTCTTTTGACTAATGTTGAGTCCATGGATTATTCGCACTTTTACCTTCCCGCCTTTGCTAGCCTCTTCGGTGCCGTGCATTGACCTTTCTCACCTTGAGAGTTGGTGCAAACTTCGCCAGTACATCCAAACCCCGTGATACGATACGCTCTATCACACATAAACCTCCTTATATCTTCCTCAAAACAGCCACCATACCTACCTAGTATGGCATTTCCATAGCCATTCCAAGATATATTGCCATGCAACTTTCCACCATTCCGTTCTTCATCATCATGACATACTTTACTTTTGTCATATTTCCATTGCATGATCATGTAGTTGACATCGTATTTGTGGCAAAGCCACCATGCATTATTTTTCATACATGTCACTCTTGATTCATTGCACCATCCCAAAGACATCACGGAGGCATTCATATAGAGTCATATCTTGTTTTAGTTTTGAGTTGTAATTCTTGAGTTGTAAATCCATAAAAGTGTGATGATCTTCATTATTAGAGCATTGTCCTAGTGAGCAAAGGATGATGAAGGCTATGATTCCCCCACAAGTCGGGATGAGACTTCAGACTTTACAAAAAGAAAAAAAAGAACGAAAAAAAGGAGAAAGGCCAAAAAGAAAGAAAAAAGAAGGCCAAAGAAAAAAAAAGAAAGAAAAAAAAAGAAAAAAAAAGAGAAAAAAAAATGAGAGAAAAAGAGAGAAGGGACAATGCTACTATCTCTTTTTCCACACTTGTGCTTCAAAGTAGCACCATGATCTTCATAGAGAGTCTCCTATGTTGTCACTTTCATATACTAAGTGGGAATTTTTCATTATAGAACTTGGCTCGTATATTCCAATGATGGGCTTCCTCCAATGCCCTAGGTCTTCGTGAGCAAGCAAGTTGGATGCACACCCACTTAGTTTCTTTCGTTGAGCTTTCATATATCTATAGCTCTAGTGCATCCGTTGCATGGCAATCCCTACTCCTCATGTTGACATCAATTGATGGGCATCTCCATAGCCCGTTGATTATCCTCGTCAATGTGAGACTTTCTCCTTTTGTCTTCTCCACACAATCCCCATCATCATATTCTATTCCACCCATAGTGCTATATCCATGGCTCACGCTCATGTATTGCGTGAAGGTTGAAAAAGTTTGAGATTATTTAAGTATGAAACAATTGCTTTGCTTGTCATCGGGGGTATAGAAGTTGGGAACATCTTTGTGTGACGAAAATGAAGCATAGCCTAACTATATGATTTTGTAGGGATGAACTTTCTTTTTCCATGTTATTTTGAGAAGACATGATTACTTTGATTAGTATGCTTGAAGTATTACTATTTCTTTTATCAATATGAACTTTTATTTTGTATTCAATTGGATCTGAACAATCATGCCACAATAAAGAAAATTACATTATGAATTATGCTAGGTAGCATTCCACATCAAAAATTCTCTTTTTATCATTCACCTACTCGAGGACGAGCAGGAATTAAGCTTGGGGATGCTTGATACGTCTCCAACGTATCTATAATTTTTTATTGTTCCATGCTATTATATTACCTCTTTTGGATGTTTATGGGCTTTATTTTACACATTTATATCATTTTTGGGACTAACCTAATAATCGGAGGCCCAGCCCATATTGCTGTTTTTTTTGTCTATTTCAGTATTTCGAAGAAAAGGAATATCAAACGGAGTCCAAACGGAATGAAACCTTCGGGAGCGTGATTTTTGGAACGAACGTGATCCGGAGAGCTTGGAGTGCATGCCAAGAAGCTT
This sequence comes from Aegilops bicornis, assembly GCA_021605145.1. Taxonomy (NCBI): domain Eukaryota; kingdom Viridiplantae; phylum Streptophyta; class Magnoliopsida; order Poales; family Poaceae; genus Aegilops; species Aegilops bicornis. The sequence goes on from CM038670.1 coordinate 349,085,709, forward strand.
CCGAGGAAGCCACGAGATAGGAGGCTGCCCCCCCCCCCCCCTGTAGGGCGCGCCCCCTGTCTCGTGGGCCACTCGGGCGGCCACCGACGTACTTCTTCTTCCTATATATACCTACGTACCCCGAAAACACCCAGGGGCACCACAAAACACAATTTCCACCACCGTAACCTTCTGTATCCGCGAGATCCCATCTCGGAGCCTTCGCCGGCACTCTGCCGGAGGGGGAATCAAGCATGGAGGGCCGCTACATCAACATCCTTGCCCCTCCGATGAGTTGAGAGTAGTTTACCACAGACCTACGGGTCCATAGTTATTAGCTAGATGGCTTCTTCTCTCTTTTTGGATCTCAATACAATGTTCTCCCCTCTCTTGTGGAGATCTATTCGATGTAAACTCTTTTTGCGGTGTGTTTGTCGAGATCCGATGAATTGTGGGTTTATGATCAAGTTTATCTATGAATAATATTTGAATCTTCTCTGAATTCTTTAATGTATGATTGAGTTATCTTTGCAAGTCTCTTCGAATTATCAGTTTGGTTTGGCCTACTAGATTGGTCTTTCTTGCCATGGGATAAGTGCTTAGCTTTGGGTTCAATCTAGCGGTGTCCTTACCATGTGACAGAAAGGGTTGCAAGGCACGTATTGTATTGTTGCCATCGAGGATAACAAGATGGGGTTTATATCATATTGCATGAGTTTATCCCTCTACATCATGTCATCTTGCTTAATGCATTACTCTGTTCTTATGAACTTAATACTCTAGATGCATGCTTTGGATAGCGGTTGATGTGTGGAGTAATAGTAGTAGATGCAGGTGAGTCGGTCTACTTGTTATGGACGTGATGCCTATATACATGATCATGCCTAGATAATCTCATAACTATGCGCTTTTCTATCAATTGCTCGATAGTAATTTGTTCACCCATCGTAATACCTATGCTATCTTGAGAGAAGCCACTAGTGAAACCTATGGCCCCCGGGTCTATCCTGAGGCTGTTCTTCCCTCTGTACTGTTCATCATCAGCCCAAGAGGCAATCCACCACCACCACACTGGAGTAGGGTATTACACCACAACGTTGGCCCGAACCAGTATAAATCTCATGTCTTTCTGTGTTGTGAGTTTGTCGAGTTCGTCTGTGAGATCTTAGCGAGCTAGGGCGTAGATCGGTAGGAGGGAAAGACTTCGCGCGCACCCCAGTGTTCGAACCTTAAGGGTTTGCCAGAACCCCACATCCGAAACACGTGTTCCGTTGCCTCCCGATGAACACGACACATTCCGTTGCCTGCCCATGAACACGACGACGATGCTGGTTCTCAGTTCTGACCCAACCATGTACACGAGCCCTGGCCGTACGAATGCGCGAGTAGGCGTTCGAGACCCCAGATGTGTAATGTGACGCGTGGTCAGATTTACTTTCTTGCACACTGGCCGCTGTACGTACATGTACATGCAACGTGTGCGCCTCTACTACGACACGTGTCCTTCCTTAGTCGGCCACGGTTCATCGTTGCAGCCTGCAGACAGACTGATCGACCTGTATGTACATACACGTTCGCCACCAGAATGAGTACGCTACGTACGCTTCGACCAGGTGGGTCCCGACTTTCAGGCACTTCCTTGCATGCGAAGATGTAGCTGGTGGGTCCCAGCAGTTAGGGGGGAATCATTTTTTTGCCCGTAATATGGACGCACTTCCTTGCGTGCGAAGATGTAGGTGGTGGGTCCCAGCAGCCAGGGGGGATATTTTTTCGCGAAATATGGTGGCCCATCCGGTGGTTCCCTGCTGTCAGGTGGAGGAATAATTGTTTTGTGTGCAATAAGGAGGCACTTCTTTGCTGCGGCTGTGGACCCAGCTGTCAGCCTCTCCACGTACAGTACTCTTCCGACGGAAGTCGTTCGTTGACCACATTAACCACGTCGCGTCGAGAGCACCAGGGCGGTGGATGACGGCGAGGCCTAGGAAGGGGACGATGCGGAGCCGGGGAAGACGCGGCAGTGGATGCCCATGCGGAGGGGAGTACATGGGTTGATTGCTTCGGCTGCGGTGTGAGGCCGACGTCGCCGGAGAATAACAGGAGGTGTGGGTGAGTATAGAGGGATGGCATAGCCAATAGCATAGCCAGACACGGGAGGCAGGAGCAGGCGGCACGACCGACGCTTGTTTGGGCGGCTAGAGCAAGAAGACCAGAGGTTGAAGAACCACTACAACCGTTGGATGGACATCGTACGGTCACTGGAGCTAGAATCGTTCATATTGACTAAATTAACAAAGCCCTCTGTCCCCGTCATCTTAGTAGGCCCACAAGTCAGCCTCCCACTATGGTGGGTCCCAGCTAGCAGGGGGAGTATTCATTTTTTTGTGCGTAATAACGAGGCACTTCATTGCGTGCAAAGATATAGCTGGTGGGTCCAACCTGTCAATGGGGGAACATTTTTTTCAAGAAATACAGAGGCCCTTCCGGTGGGTCCCAGCTGTCAGGTGGAGGAATCATTCCTTTGTGCATAACAAGGACGCATTTTCTTGCGTGCGGTCATGGACCCAGCTGTCTGCCTCTCGACGTCCAGTCCACTTCCGATGCATGTCGTTCGTTGACCATGTTGACCACACCGCACCAAGAGCACCAGGGCGGTGAACGACAACGAGGCCTAGGAAGGGAACGACACGAAGCCAGGGAAAACTCGGCAGTTGTTTCCCACGCGTAGGGGAGTGTGAGGGTTTACTGGTTCATCTGCCGTCGCCGGAGAATAACAGAAGGTGTGGGTGGGTAGAGGCATGGCTAGGCCAGCAAAGGGAGAACGATGGGGCGGTGAGGGCTGCTCAGCAGCATAGCCGGTCGCGGGAGGAGGGAGCAGGCAGTCCCGCCAGCGCTTGTTTGAGCGGCTGGAGTAGGAAGAGCAGAGATTGATGAAGCAGGATGGCCGTTGGATGGACATCCAACAGTCACTGCTCTCGTGTGTTGACTAAGTTGACAAGGCGTTGCGTGTGTTTCAATCTTATTTTTTAGGAAAGCATACGCGTCAAACTGTATTAGGCACACAACTCAGCCTTAAATCTGTGGAAAACATCATACAACCCATCTTCCATTATTTCTAATAATTTACAGCCCATTTTCCAATTCTTAAGAATTTTTTGGAGCCCATCTTCTACCTGCAGATAGACGGTGGGTGCAAGAGGACTCGGGAGAGTCGTGACTCGTGAGGGTGCATGTATGCGTGAGAGACAGGGGGCACGTATCAATGCAATGCATGTGTCAGTAATTCATTATCCGGCAAATGTTCGCCACAAGCCGTTTCCTGACGAACGCCGTAAGAACCGTTAGACCTGAGTGTTAGCAACTGCCGTATGCTCCTCCCTCCGTTCCAAAATGCAGTGCATATAGCTTTATTGAAAATTTGAACCTCGCAAGCTTTTACCGAGTTTTCATGTACCAAAATGCACATATAGAATACCCAGTATATATCATTTCATTCATCTTCGAGAGGTAACTATAAAGATGGGGGAGGAGTCTACAAAGAAAGACCGTCGTATCACCTGCAGCAATTTCAACCATCCTTTGGTGTGGAGGAATATCATAGGAACTCTATATGTTATGATTTTTATAGGATTTTTTCCTTTAGAGCCTAATGGTTCATAGGAATATATTCATACACTCCACATTTCAAAGGAAATAAACATGATATCATTTTTATAGCTTTAGAGCCACTTGGTTCATATGAATGGATTCCTATACTCCCATATTTTCAAAGGAAAATAAACATTAGTGTATATTCAATAGAAAAGTTCCTATGATGTGAACCAAATGACATCTCTTTTCTAATCCCTCCTCATAGGAATTGAGATACATGTCAACTCTAGATTCAATAGAAAAGTTCCTATGATGTGAACCAAATGACATATCTTTTCCAATCCCTACTCATTGGAATTGACATACATGTCATCTCTTTCCCTACAACTTCCATGTATACATCTTCTATTCCTAAATAGCTAGTACAACCCACAAGTAGCTTTTTTCCTAGACATGCAACTATGGCACAAGAACACGTCATGCATGCAAGTCATAAATCACATTGTTTTTTCTACTCTACGCATGCAAGCACCACAACATCAATTCATGCATGTTACTCATAAGTTATTTCTTGCATTAAATTTTGCATTGACAATGTATGTGCTGGTCACGTGCACACATATGTACTAGTTCACATTCACATTTTTGTTAGAAATGCCATTCTTTTAACTGCAACTCATTTTTTCTCTTTGTACTCCCTCCGTCTAGATGTGTAAGTCATCTTCCGAAAACCAAATAATCCCAAAACACTTTGGCACGGTACATTAACTCCCTCCTCGTTTCTTGTTTTGTGACATACCAATAAGAGATGTGGGCCGTGTATGCTTTCCCAAAACACAAGCGCTTCTCCTTTGTTCTAGAATCTTCCGTATCATAATTGTCCAAACTTTTTTTTCTAAATGAATTATTTGTTTTTTACTTTATGTTTTACAATCCACAATCCCATGAATCTTAACCTTTTTATAAAACTAATTGATTTTGAATGAAATTAACTATAAGAACTAAACGAACATCTACATCATGCATATATGACTCACAGCTTTACATGCTATATTGTGTATTTATTCATAATTTGGTTTCCAAATCTCATGCATTCAATGCATATGTGCCTTACTAGTTTTGAGTAGATTAGCAAATTTCACGCGGCCGCGGGTATATCAAAATGCAGGGTCCATGCATCATTTCCTTTCGATCGAACCTACGTCCACAATTTTTGTACGCATATCTGCACTGGTCCCCGAACCCAAAATGCTGCCTCGTTCTCGTAATACCAAGAGGCCCACACATATTAAGGCGTCAATGTAACGCCCCGGATTCGATGCGCCAGGTGTCTGCCAGTTATTCGCCGTAGTTGCCATGTCATGTGCTTGCGTGTTGCACTTTGCCATGTCATCATCTGCATTTCATATCATGTCGTCATGTGCATTTTATTTTGCATACGTGTTCGTCTCATGCATCTGAGCATTTTCCCCGTTGTCCGTTTTGCAATCCGGCACTCCTATGTCTCCCGGCGCCCTCTTTTACCTCTTTTCGTGTGCGGGTGTTAAACGTTCTCGGAACGGACCGAGGTTTGCCTAGCGGCCTTGGTATACCACCGGTAGACCGCCTGTCAAGTTTCGTGCTATTTGGAGGTCGTTTGGTACTCCAACGGTTAACCGGGTAACCGTAAAGCCCCTCTCTCTTTGCAGCCCAACACCATTCCAAAGTGGCCCAAAACCCATCTAACTCCCCTCCATGCTCTCGGTCGTTCGATCACGATCGCGTGGCCGAAAACCTCTCCTCATTTGGACACTCCTAGCTCCCTCTACCTATAAAACTAGCCCCTTCCCCGAAATTCGCACATGAAATCCCCCCGAAACCCTAGATCTCTCCCTCCGCGCGCGGACATATCGCCCGGCGGCGGACACGATCCGCCCAGCGCCCCGCCAATCCAGTCGTGCCACGAGGCACTCGGCCTCCTCCGTTCCGGCGGCCCGCGGTCAGCGGAACCGGGGCCCGCTTCGCCTCCGTCCGGCCAGCGCGGCTGCGCGCCGCCGGCCCGCTCAGCGCCGCCGCCGGATCCTCGCCCGGCGCCGCCATCTCATCCCGCCCGCCGGTCCGCCCGTCAGCGGCCCTCGCCTCCCGTTCGGGGCCTTGAGCGCCCGCGCCGGCCGCCGCCTCGCCGTGCCGCCCGGTCTCGGCCAGCGCCGCCGTGCCTCCCCTCGCCTCCTGCGGCCGGATCCGGCCCGGAGAACCTCCCCGGCCACCTCTCGCGTCCCCTCGGACCTCCTCCTCGCCGGAGTTCGCCGCCACCTCTCCGGAGAAGAAGGTGGATGAGATCCACCAGGATCTCGTCCAAACGCCGTCCCCATCCCGGATCCCTCCGTCCCGGAACGCCTCCGTCCCGGGTTGACTTTTCCCGGAGGTAAAAATCGACCAAGTCCCAGGATTACAGTATTTTCATGCCATGTTCAACCTGCTGTATCTCTGCATCCGTAGCTCCGGTTCGTGCGTGTAATATGTCATATTGTTCACCTCAACTATTACATCATTCCACTCCATTGCATCATATTCATTTGAGGTCATCTTGATGCCTGAATCTTCGTTGAAAAAGTGCTATATGATGTTAATCTGCTGGAACTGTTATAACTTGATGATTTGTCATTTTTGTTGCATTTGATATGTGAATCTTATGAGCATGAGCTCTACATGTGTTTTGTGCTATGTCATGCCATCTTTCCATTCGTACCATCCATGTATTTTTGTGAGTCTTGTACTGAGTGCATCAAGCTTGTTAAGTAGGGTACTTGCTGTTGCTGTTTTGCATGTCTGAACCTGCTATATCATGATGCTATGTTAACCTGCTTCTACAAGTCATTATATGCATAATCTGGAGATGTTCACTAAGGATGTTGTGTTACATGTCATGCTCAATCCATCCATGCCCCTGGTGGAATTTATAGCCTGTTGTAGCTTGTTGTAATCTTGCTCTCAAATTGCTAAATAATGTTGCTGTCAGCCTGTTAACATCAAGTTCAATGTTGTCATGATTATTGCTAGTGATACATGCACTCTATAAACTTGCTCTTGTGATGCTTAGCTTCATAAACATGTCTTCCTACTGTTGGTTGCCTTGCGATGCCATGTGTTGCTCTGTGATGAGTGGTTCAAGCTCACCAACATGCATACTTATTGTTGTTCCTGCCATGTATGAATCGGTCATATAACTTGCCATGTTTACATGGGGCCATCATATTTTCTGATCCTTTGTGGCTCATGGTCACTAAGTGACATTTGTTCTATGCATTTATTAGTATAATGCCGTGCCTTTGTTTTCCATGATTAGTTCCTGTAACATGTTGTTTGATAGCTCTAAACATTGCAACCTGATGTTATTTCTGCTAAAGTCTGAAACTGTTATTATTTGCAATCTTGCCATGTGTGCTTGAGCATGTTCTAGTGATTTATGGAGATAGCTCAGTGTTCATGTTTTGTAATGCTTTACCTGTAAATCATGCCCATGCCTTTTGTTTTCTTGTTGAGATGCTGTAGCGTGTTGTTTAGTCGCTTGCAATATGCCTAGTTGCTGTTTTGGGCAGATTGTTGCTATAACTTGTTTCATGTGTATGTGTTGAACCGTTGCTCCGTTTTGAGTGTGCTCTATATGGAACTTTCTTAGATTAGCATGTAGTTTCATATTATCATGTTGAATCCTTATTTTGAGGTGTTTGCTTGATGTTTGACTGCATTTTGCACCAATGCCACGCTTATCTTGTTTTGCTCATATCTTCTAGGCCGTAGCTCCGAATCTAATGAACTTTATATGTAACTTGACTAGAATTTCGTTTAGATAATCTTGGTGCATCTTAACTTGCTGTTTAACAACTTGAACATAAGGTTTATTCAGATCTGGACCAATTTTGAAATTTGCATATGAGGACTTACCGGAATTGTTCTATGTTGTTTCCGGCCTCATTTAAACTTGCCTTGATGTGTGCTCTTGTTTGCATCACCTCTTGCCATGAGTAGCCTCATCTAGATTTGTCATGCATCATGTTTGTTGTGCATCTTGTCATATTCATGTGTGGTGTGTTTACCATGTTGTGTGCTTCTCGATAGTTCCCGTTTCGTTGCGATCGTGAGGATTCGTTCGTCTACGCTTGGTTCGTCTTCGTGGCTTCATCTTCTTCATGGACTCGTTCTTCTTCCTAGCGAGATTTCATGCAAGATGACCGTCACCCTGGATCTCATTACTATCATTGCTATGCTAGTTGCTTCGTTCTATCGCTATGCTGCTTTACCTACCACTTCTTGCTCAAGCCTCCCAAATTGCCATGAACCTCTAACCTTTGGCACCTTTCCCATGGAAACCGTTGTTTGGTTATGTTACCGCTCTGCTCAGCCCTCTTATAGCGTTGCTAGTTGCAGGTAAAGTTGAAGATTGCTCCATGGTTGACAGGATTTTGGTTGGGATATCACAATATCTCTTATATTATTAATGCATATATATACTTGGTAAAGGGTGGAAGGCTCGGCCTTATGCCTGGTGTTTTGTTCCACTCTTGCCGCCCTAGTTTTCGTCATATCGGTATTATGTTCCCGGATTTTGCGTCCCTAACACGGTTGGGTGATTTATGGGACCCCCTTGACAGTTCGCTTTGAATAAGACTCCTCCAGCAAGGCCCAACATTGGTTTAACATTTGCCTCACCTAGCCCTTTTTCCCTTGGGAGTCGCGCTCTCGAGGGTCATCTTTATTTTACCCCCCCCCCCGGGCCAGTGCTCGTCGTGAGTGCTGGTCCAAAGCTATCACCGCCGGTACCAGGCAACTCTGGGTTCGCCTATCGGAAGTTTGGACAATCTGGTGTGCCCCGAGAACGAGATATATGCGCCTCCTATCAGGATTTGTCGGCACATTCGGGCGACTTTGCTAGTCTTGTTTTATTACTGTCGAAATTTCTTGTAGCCGGGATTCCGAGACTGATCGGGTCTTCCCGGGGAGAAGGAATATCCTTCGTTGATCGCGAGGGCTTATCATGGGCTAAGTTGGGACACCCCTCTGAGGTATAAACTTTCGAAGCCGTGCTCAGCGGTTATGTGGCAGATGGGAATTTGTTAATATCCGGTTGTAGTAAACTCGAAGCAAACTCTTCTAAAATACACCAACCGTAATGCGTAATCGCGTGAGTGTCTCTTTTCGGGGTTGATCGAGAGGAGAACACGGTTCTTGGGTTATGTCCGACGTAAGTAGGAGTTCAGGATCACGTCTTGATCATTACTAGTTGACGACCGTTCCTTTGTTTCTCTTCTCGCTCTCAATTGCGTATGTTAGTCACCATACATGCTTAGTCGCTGCTGCAACCTCACCACTTTACCCCTTCCTTTTCCATTAAGCTTTGCTAGTCTTGATACCATGGTAATGGGATTGCTGAGTCCTCGTGGCTCACAGATTACTACACCAACAGTTGCAGGTACAGGTTTGCGATGATCTTGACGCGAGAGCGATGTTTGCTTGTTTGGAGTTCTTCTTCTGCTTCTTCTTCGATCAGGGGATAGGTTCCAGGTCGGCAGCCTGGGCTAGCAGGGTGGATGTCATTTGAGCTTCTGTTTATGTTTCATCCGTAGTCGGATGTTGATCTTGTATACGATGTTGATGTATTCTTGTGGCATTTGTGCCTTATGTATGTATCCCCATCTATTATGTAATGTTGATGTAATGATATCCACCTTGCAAAAGCGTCTTCAAGATGCGCTTCTATCCTTGGTGGGACCCTCGAGTTTCTTTAGGATAGGGTCGCATCTTGGGCGTGACAAGTTGGTATCAGAGCCTCGACCGACCCTAGGAGTCCCCTTGATTGATCGTGTAGTTTGGCCGTTGTTGAGTCTAGAAGAAAACTGTTTTCGGAGTCTAGTTATATCGGAGAGTAGGAATTCTTTTTACTCCTCTGCCCTTTCGTCGCTCTGGTGAGAAATCTTGACATAGGTGTTTTGAACTACTCCTCTTCCCCTTCAAATTTTTTTTAGGATCACGTGGTTAGTTTTTCGTTCGTTGGGTCTCAGCTCTTTTGATCCGATGCATTTCTTGTCAAGTTGACTCGAGCCTCTTCATCGTTGTCAAGTCCAATCCTCAGTTGTTTTCTTTTCCCGCCCGCCCACCCGTCTTCTTCTCAGAACCGGAGTCCGTAATCGAGTATCCATCCTACTCGTGCGAAGTCTTTGTTTTCTTTCCTCAACAATTCCAACCGGTGTTTTCTCTTCAAGATATTCGTCGGTTCCCCCTTCCAAGTTGCCATTGTTTTCCCGCCCTCCCGCCCTCTTCTTCCCGGAGTCTGAACCTTTATTCAAGTAATCAATTTCATTCGTACGGAGTCTCTTCAGTCTTCCCTCAATTGTTTCAACCGGTGAATTCTCGTCTCGTTTGACATTCATCATCTCTTTTTCTTCCCCGGTGGATTCAATTCTAATTTTGGTAGTGATTATATTCTTTCCTTGGATCAAGTGTTCTCCTTGCTCATTTGCCTCTCGCCATTCAATCATTCTGGAGTTCCGAAGACATCTCAGGAGATTTGTCTGTGTTCCAATTAATTCGAGGTTGTCACCTCAGTCAAATATTTCAGTTCTTCCGGTGCCTATCTCTTCAACATCCCTTTCCTACGGTGTTTTCTTTTAGTGGGCCCTAACCCACAGGTCTTTTCCCAGGATCTTACCTGACTCTTCTAATTTCCCCGGAGTTATTCTCAATTATTTTCGAGTTTGACGTAAGAATGGATCCCATCAGTCAGATGCTTTTCCAAGATCGATTTCAAATCATTTCATTGTTGCCTCAACCTCTTCGCCTTTTCTTCTCCCGGAGTGCCTCAACAAATTTTGGTGGTGTTTCTCGTCGTCGTTCTCAGCTTTGAAGATCGAAGAAGAGTTCCTCTTAAACCTTGTCAGTTCTCTCGAAGTTTCGTGGTTCTAGCTTCATATTATCCTCTCGAATTATTCCGTTTGTCAGATATTCTTTCTTACCCATCCGGAGTATGTCAGGAGTTGTTTTTCCATTTCTTCTCACCGGAGGCCATCATTCCAGTTATTGTTCTCTATTTATCCCGGTGCCTCGTTCAAGTGTTCTTTAATCAGCTCACGATCCCTTTGTTCTTTTGCATCTAAATCCCCTCTAGCTTATTGGTTCTTCTAATTCTTCCCGATATTCATTCTCTTTCATCAGTCATTTCCAAATTCTTACGGTGGTTCGTTCAAGATTGTTTTCCTTGTTTATCATATTAATTCATTCGTTCTTTTCAATCCTACCGGTGGTTCATGAAGACCTTCTCAAGTTTGCGATATGTCACTTCTCAATCCTTTTCAAGAAGAATAAGTAGTATGTAAAATCCACTGCTTGTCATCAATTTAATTTGATGAAGGATAAGCATACAATAAATCTTATTCTTGTTTCATCGTCGTCAAGTAATCCCTTCCTTCAGAGTTTGTTTGTGATGAATAAATTCTATTTCCAAGTGTTTTTCATCTTTTCTTTTCCGGAGTTCAAATTTCCTCGGCCTTCTCATCGGAACCTCCATCTAAATCATCGCAAGGCTCATCTTATTCTTTCATCCTTCATTTCTATCTCATCATCCTTTTGTTACCGGAGTTCTTATAGGTGGTTCTTCATGATTTAATTCATTCTTCAAGAGTTCATCAAGTGTCATTCCATCCTCTCTAGCTCGTGTTCTAGCCCTCCATGTTTCAGCCGGAGTGCTACCTAAATCTTTTCAGTCTTATCCGTTTCTTATGTCGTTCTAACCGGAGTGGTTTCATAGTCTTCCTGATTCCGTGAGCTTTCGAGTCTCGTCATTCTCGTCGTTCCTCTCTTATTCTTGAGTGCTCTCTATTCTTTGCCTCTTATCTCTTGCGTTTCTTGTTTCACCTCATCCCTTTACCTCTCCGTCTCGGTCCTAAGATCTCGGGACGAGATCTCTTGTTAGGTGAGGAGTGTTGTAACGCCCCGGATTCGATGCGCCAGGTGTCTGCCAGTTATTCGCCGTAGTTGCTATGTCATGTGCTTGCGTGTTGCACTTTGCCATGTCATCATCTGCATTTCATATCATGTCATCATGTGCATTTCATTTTGCATACGTGTTCGTCTCATGCATCCGAGCATTTTCCCCGTTGTCCGTTTTGCAATCCGGCACTCCTATGTCTCCCGGCGCCCTCTTTTACCTCTTTTCGTGTGCGAGTGTTAAATGTTCTCGGAATGGACCGAGGTTTGCCAAGCGGCCTTGGTATACCACCGGTAGACCGCCTGTCAAGTTTCGTGCTATTTTGGAGGTCGTTTGGTACTCCAACGGTTAACCGGGTAACCGTAAAGCCCCTCTCCCTTTGCAGCCCAACACCCCATCCAAAGTGGAACAAAACCCACCTAACTCCCCTCCATGCTCTTGGTCGTTCGATCACGATCGCGTGGCCGAAAACCTCTCCTCATTTGGACACTCCTAGCTCCCTCTACCTATAAAACTAGCCCCTTCCCCGAAATTCGCACATGAAATCCCCCCGAAACCCTAGATCTCTCCCTCCGCGCCGCCGGACATGTCCGCCCGGCGGCCGGATACGTCCGCCCGCGCCCCGCGCCAATCCGGTCGTGCCACGTGGCACTCCGGCCTCCCCCATTCCGCCGCGGCCCGCCAGTTCAGCGGACCAGCGAACCCTTCGCCTCCGTCTGGCCAGCTCATTGCTGGCCACATGCGGCCGGCCGCCGCCGATCTCACCGCCGTCGCGGGCTCACGCTGCCGTGCACCTCGCCTCCGGCCGCCCTGCGTCGCGCCAGCCACAAGCCACAAGACCACCGCCGCCGCCACAGCCGCCCGGTCTCCGGCCGCGCCGCCGCGCCTCCCCCTCGCCTCCTCCGGCCGGATCCGGCCCGGAGAACCTCCCCGGCCACCTCTCGCGTCCCCTCGGACCTCCTCCTCGCCGGAGTTCGCCGCCACCTCTCCGGAGAAGAAGGTGGATGAGATCCACCAGGATCTCGTCCAAACGCCGTCCCCATCCCGGATCCCTCCGTCCCGGAACGCCTCCGTCCCGGGTTGACTTTTCCAGGAGGTAAAAATCGACCAAGTCCCAGGATTACAGTATTTTCATGCCATGTTCAACCTGCTGTATCTCTGCATCCGTAACTCCGTTTCGTGTGTGTAATATTTGAAATTGTTCGCCTCAACGAGTACATCATGCCACTCCATTACATCATATTCATTTGAGGTCATCTTGATGCCTGAATCTTCATTGCGAAAGTGCTATATGATGTTAATCTGCTGGAACTGTTATAACTTGATGATTTGTCATTTTTGTTGCATTTGATGTGTGCATCTTATGAGCATGAGCTCTACATGTGTTTTGTGCTATGTCATGCCATATTTCCAGTGATGCCATCCATGTATTTTTGTGAGTCTTGTACTGAGTGCATCAAGCTTGTTAAGTAGGGTACTTGCTGTTGCTGTTTTGTATGTCTGAATCTGCTATATCATGATGCTATGTTAACCTGCTTCTACAAGTCATTCTATGCATATGCTGGAGATGTTCAATAAAGATGTTTTGTTATAAATTTCTTGTTCTATCCATACATGCCCTTTGTTGCAATTATAGCCTGTGTAACTTGTTGTTATCTTGCTCTCAAATTGCTAAATAATGTTGTTGTCAGCCTGTTAACATCAAGTTCAATGTTGCCATGATTGTTGCTAGTGATCCATGCACTCTATGAACTTGCTCTTGTGATTCTTAGCTTCATAAACATGTCTTCGTACTGTTATTTGTCTTTCCATGCCATGTGTTGCTCTGTGATGAGTGGTTCAAGCTCACCAACATGCCTACTTATTGTTATTCCTGCCATGTATGAATCTGTCATATAACTTTCCATGTTTACATGGGGCCATCATATTTTCTGATCCTTTGTGGCTCATGGTCAGTAAGGGACATTTGTTCTATGCATTTAGTACTATCATGCCATGCCTTTGTTTGCCATGATTAGTTCCTGTAACATGTTGTTTGATAGCTCTAAACATTGCAACCTGATGTTATTTCTGCAAAAGTCTGAAACTGTTATTATTTGCAATCTTGCCATGTGTGTTTGAGCATGTTATATTGATTTTTGGAGATAGCTCAGTGGTCATGTTTTGTAATGCTTTACCTGTACATCATTTCCATGCCTTTTGTTTTCTTGTTGAGATGCTTTATCGTGTTGTTTAGGTGCTTGCAATATGCCTAGTTTTTGTTTTGGGCAGATTGTTGCTATAACTTGTTTCATGTGTATGTGTTGAACCGTTGCTCCGTTTTGAGTGTGCTCTATATGAAACTTGCTTAGATATGCATGTAGTTTCATATTATCATGTTGCATCCTTGTTTTGAGGTGTTTGCTTGATGTTTGAATGCATTTTGCACCAATGCCATCCTTATCTTGTTTTGCTCATATCTTCTAGGCCGTAGGTCCGAATCTAATGAACATTATATGTAACTTGACTAGAATTTCGTGTAGATCATCTTGGTGCATCTTAACTTGCTGTTTAACAACTTGAACATAAGGTTTATTCAGATCTGGACCAATTTCGAAATTTGCATATGAGGACTTACCGGAATTGTTCTATGTTGTTTCCGGCCTCATTTAAACTTGCCTTGATGTGTGCTCTTGTTTGCATCATCTCTTGCCATGAGTAGCCTCATCTAGATTTTTCATGCATCATGTTTTTTGTGCATCTTGTCATGTTCATGTGTGGTGTGTTTACCATGTTGTGTGCTTCTTCTCGATAGTTCCCGTTTCGTTGCGATCGTGAGGATTCGTTCGTCTACGCTTGGTTCGTCTTCGTGGCTTCATCTTCTTCATGGACTCGTTCTTCTTCCTAGCGGGATTTCAGGCAAGATGACCGTCACCCTGGATCTCATTACTACCATTGCTATGCTAGTTGCTTCGTTCTATCGCTATGCTGCTTTACCTACCACTTGCTGCTCAAGCCTCCCAAATTGCCATGAACCTCTAACCTTTGACACCTTTCCCATGCAAACCGTTGTTTGGCTATGTTACCGCTCTGCTCAGCCCTCTTATAGCGTTGCTAGTTGCAGGTGAAGTTGAAGATTGCTCCATGGTGGACAGGATTTTGGTTGGGATATCACAATATCTCTTATATTATTAATGCATCTATATACTTGGTAAAGGGTGGAAGGCTCGGCCTTATGCCTGGTGTTTTCTTCCACTCTTGCCGCCCTAGTTTCCGTCATATCGGTATTATGTTCCCGGATTTTGCGTCCCTAACGCAGTTGGGTGATTTATGGAACCCCCTTGACAGTTCGCTTTGAATAAGACTCCTCCAGCAAGGCCCAACCTTGGTTTTACATTTGCCTCACCTAGCCCTTTTTCCCTTCGGAGTCGCGCTCTCGAGGGTCATCTTTATTTTACCCCGGGCGGTGCTCGTCGTGAGTGCTGGTCCAAATCGGCCGCCGGTATACCAGGGCAACTCTGGGTTCGCCTATCGGAAGTTTGGACAATCCGGTGTGCCCTGAGAACGAGATATGTGCAGCTCCTATCAGGTTTTGTCGGCACATTCGGGCGGCTTTGCTGGTCTTGTTTTATTACTGTCGAAATCTCTTTTAGCTGGGATTCCGAGACTGATCGGGTCTTTCCGGGGAGAAGGAATATCCTTCGTTGATCGCGAGAGCTTATCATGGGCTAAGTTGGGACACCCCTGCAGGGTATAAACTTTCGAAAGCCGTGCCCGCGGTTATGTGGCAGATGGGAATTTTTTATCCGGTTGTAGTAAACTCGAAGCAAACACTTCTAAAATACACCAACCGTGTGCGTAACCGTGAGTGTCTCTTTTCGGGGTTGATCGAGAGGAGAACACGGTTCTTGGGTTATGTCCGACGTAAGTAGGAGTTCAGGATCACTTCTTGATCATTACTAGTTGACGACGTTTCCTTTGTTTCTCTTCTCGCACTCATTTGCGTTTGTTAGTCTCCATACATGCTTAGTCGCTGCGCAACCTCACCACTTTACCCCTTCCTTTCCCATTAAGCTTTGCTAGTCTTGATACCCATGGTAATGGGATTGCTGAGTCCTCGTGGCTCACAGATTACTACAACAACAATTGCAGGTACAGGTTTGCAATGATCTTGATGCGAGAGCGATGTTTGCTTGTTTGGAGTTCTTCTTCTGCTTCTTCTTCGATCAGGGGATAGGTTCCAGGTCGGCAGCCTGAGCTAGCAGGGTGGATGTCGTTTGAGCTTCTGTTTATGTTCCATCCGTAGTCGGATGTTGATCTTGTATATGATGTTGATGTATTCTTGTGGCATTTGTGCCTTATGTTTGTATCCCCATCTATTACGTAATGTTGATGTAATGATATCCACCTTGCAAAAGTGTCTTCAAGATGCGCTTCTATCCTTGGTGGGACCCTCGAGTTCCTTTAGGATAGGGTCGCATCTTGGGCGTGACGGTCAACTTGAACTCAATCCCTCTCCCATTTACTACGACATGGCCCCGCATGCGGTAGTACTCCTACAAACCCTATCGCTGCACGCATCATCGGTTTTCTTCAAGAGGACGAGGGAGAAGCGGATTTGTAGTGGAGGCGCTTTAAAAAAAATGGATTTGTAGTGGAGGCCCCTACCCTAGGATGCCCTAGGTAGCTGCCGCACACGTCATTGGTTTTCTCTTTTTTATGCTCTTGCACCCTAGAGTGAAATGATGGTTGCTTCGTTTGTCGGATTTCGGGTTCCGGCAGACCCTTGAGGTTCGAACACGGGGGTGCGCGCGGAGATCTTTCCCCTACCAGCTCACGCGTAAGGAATCTAATCTAGCAACGATGAACAACACAAGAGACACGAGGTTTATACTGGTTCGGGCCACCGTTGTGGTGTAATACCCTACTCCAGTGTGTGGTGTGGTGGATTGCCTCATGGGCTGATGATGAACAGTACAAAGGAAGAACAGCCTCACGAGGGGTGTTCTTGGGCTGGTGCGATGAACTGCTTGGGTGAGGTCAATCGCCTCTCTCTCTCTCTCTGCTAGGGCTCTACCAGCTTGTTCTCCAGCTGCCCTACCTTGTGGTGGCTAGTTCTATTTATAGAGCGAGGCCCTGGGCCTCTCCCCAAAATAATGAGCGGGAAGGGCGCCAACAATTGGTCATTTTTGAAGGGGAACATCTAGTACACTTATCCTCACTAAAGTTGGTCTTCGGATGCCAAAGGCTCTGACGGTGACGCCGTCCTAGGCTCCACGATGACCTCCGTCCTGCCGCTCTGCTGGTCTTGGTCTTGTTGGACCGAAGCGGTAACCTTTGCCTGATGCCTTGGCATGTGCTTGCTTCCTTTGCATCAAAGGGGAAACGAGGACACTGCGTGGGCTGGCGCCCGCCTGGCGCCCGCCTGGCGCCCGCCTGGCGCCCGCCTGGTCCCGATCGTCATGGCTTGCGTCATGGGGCACCCTCGTGAGGTACCCTGCCTTGATCTCTCCGCCTCCTCGTGAGCCTGCCTCACGAGGCCGCTCCTGAGGGAGGTTCCTGTCGTCCGCCCCGTGAGGCTTAGCCCATCGTGAGGGTCTTGAGCTTGAGCTGATGAAGATGGGCCGCACTGGGCCCCCACTTGAGCCATGCCGCAGGCCGCAGGCAGGCAAGTCTGAGGAACCCGTTCCCAGAACACCGACAGTAGCCCTCGGGCCCAAGGCGCGCCTGGACTTGGCTTAGCAGAGAAGCGAAGGGGCAAGTGCGAAGCGCCACGGGCCCAACAGCCTGCGGCCTTGGGTGTCGCGTGGCGATTGATTGGTCGTGGGCGTCTCTGCTTCCCCATGATGCCTCGGCAACTGCATGACTTGACAAGTCCTGCACGCAAAAATGGGTCATGATTACCCGTGATCGTGGAGGCCGACGGTTGGCCTCCTCCAGCTATAAGTACGGAACGGCGCAAGCCCTTCCAGTCCATCTCTTCTTGCTATTCCTTCCTCTCCATGGCTCCGATCCGCTGGTTTTCCGCAGAAGAGAAGGGAAAGGCCCCCCGAGAGGGTCCCGACCCGCTTCCGCCGAAGAAACGACTAGTCCTCTGCCGCCGAGATGAGGGCGCCCGGCAGGAGGTGTCGAGGCCCTGGTACGAGCGGCCACCGCCGGGGTTTTCGCTGCCCTTGTACGCCCGCATTGAGGGCCCTGGAGGAGCAGACGCCGAGCGCCACGGACGACGCTGCCGTCGGCGCCAGCGGGTCACGGCGGTACGCGTCGTTCCTCCTGGAGTCCATGCCGAGGGCTCCTCCCGAGAGCTTGTGCTCCACGCCGCCATGCCTCCCCAATCTTGGATTCGCCTTCCTCCCTCCTTCGCCTTCGAGATCCCGCAGAGGGGCTCTCTGGAGCTCTGGTTGCAGCACGCTGGCTGCAGCAGCACTGCGACCGGAGCGGAGGTTACGGTTGTCGCTCCGGGCAAGGTCTACATGACCCGAGGCTGGGGCGAGATTGCCCGGGTCTGCCGGACGAGGGGCGCCCTCGTGATCCATCTGTAATACGATGGCGCTTCCTTGATGTTCTTCAAGGTCTTCGATGCGGAAGGACGCCGGCTGGAATGCTGCCTCGAGAAGGGCGGTCGGGGCGTCGTCGTGGCAAGGACTAGGCCCGCCGGTCGCCCCCTCGGCAGCTCCTCGGGCAGCGGTGAAGGGGCTGGAGGGTCCAGCGCCTCCGCCGAGCTTCTGGAGACTCCGGAGACGAGCGACGATAGCTACGAGCCCCTGAGCTCGCGTCGCGCCCGGAGCCAGGCGGGCGCTTCAGGCTACCAGAGCCGGTGATCTGGATGGGGTTGGCGCCGGTGCCTGGCGGCCCACTGTTGATGATGGCGTCTCCTGCGGAGGCACGCGTAGTCGGTGTTCCTTAGGATTAGCACCCTTTATTTCCTGCAAAGAATCGAAGTAGCACCCCGCGGGGGTATGTAAGGCGCTGGCCATGTTTTTGTGAACCTTATGATGAATCGGTGCGAGATGCTCGTTCTGCGCCAGCTCAGCTCCCCCTTTCTTTCCTCACGAGGGCTTGGTGCTCTACGCTGACAGGTCCCGGTCCCTAGGTAGGCTTCAGCCGTCGCTGGTACGACTGGTCGCGATGCCGTGGGTCAAGGCCAGGAGGTGAGTGGCCCGAGGTCTAGTAAGAGCACCTTAGTCGCGATGCTCAGGAGGTCCCCTTTAGCGCTCAAGCAGCCTCCACTGGGCAAGAAAGGTAGGCAGCTTTGCCGTGACAGAGGAGTAGTAGGCGAGGGTTTAGCGTTGACTCGGATCAGTTTTGCGTGACTTATCTTGCGGGTTCAGAGCGGCGTTCGACGAGGCGCCGTGCCTGTGCGGCGGCAACTGAGGTGTTGCTGGGTTGGGCCCTCGCGAGCTTCTTCCCTCTCCCCCGCGCTTTCCTTAATGCTCTACGTCATCAGCTCTCGGCCCTCGAGCGAGCTCAGCCGCCGCTGGTATGACAGGTCCCGATGCCGTGGGTCAAGGCAAGGGGGTGAGGGCTGGAGAGCCAGTAAGAGCCATGAGTCGCGATGCTCAGGCGCCCCCCTTTTAACGTGCAAGCGGAACGTGCCGGAGAGGAGGAGAGAACGCTCGTGATGCCGCCAGCGTTACTCCTGGAGCAGGTCCTGCGTAACAATCACGAGGGGAAACAAGGTTCGTTGTTACGGTTGCCAGCCAACCATTGGTCGCTCCGCGGGAGTGATCGGGGGCACTGAGGGCTTGGTGAGGTGGAGCCTTGTGGGGCTGCCGTGGCCAGAGCTCAACCACTCAGATTTATCGGCGTTGTAGGGACGGACCCGTGCGCAAGTGCCGTGCCTGAGCGAGCGGCTCCAAAGGTAGGTGTCAATCGAGAAGGCGATTAGGTCAAGCATGTTATGTATGAATAAGCAGATCCATCTAGATAGGTGCGGAGAAAGCACATGCCACTGGGTCTGGCCCGAGTAGCTTGGGGATAATGCAGCCCAAGGGGCGCCCCCAACAAGGTAAGTAAAGAACAGAAGAAAAATGGATACATGCCGCAGGAACGGACCCATGTATCCTAGGAATGATGCAGCCCGAGGGGCGCTCCCAGCTGAAAACGAAACTTGGAAAGGTGTCACCTGATATGGTCGGAGATGGCGGGATGTTGAGGTAGCGGATGACGCGTGATGAGGACGCCGGCCCTCACGAGCCCTCCGGACCTGGAGGCTCCGGGGGCACGGGGGGTTCCTCGAGAGCCATCTCCATCTCTGCCAGGACTGCACGCTGCTTGACCTCCTGAGCCTCCAAAGTGCACCTCAGCAGGCGCTGATGGGTGGCGGCCGTGTTCGGCAGGCCGAAAGGCATGCGAAAGTAGCTGTGAGGCGGACCCTCGCAATGCCCCACGCGTGAGGGCTAGAGGCGCTCCTGAGAGGCGGCCCGGTTGAGCCCTGGTATGTCGATGCATATTCGCAGCCCAGCATCCTCGCCTGGATGCGGGGCCACGGCGGGCAAGCGGCGACAGCCGCACATGACTCTTGACTCCTGTAGCTCCTGGGTGTTCCTCGCGATGAACTCCTGAGGGTTTGGCCCTCCTTGCGTCATACCTTCCTGAGGGAAACATGCCTCGAAGCACGCCTCCAAGTGGTGCCCGAGCGCCTCCCTCGTGACCCCGGCTAGGTCGGTGGCTCGCCATGAAAGAGCCCCCGAGCCCCGCCCGAGGAGGGCGCCGGACGCGCCTTTCTATGCGACGGAGGGTGGCGCCCCTTGAACGGGTGCGGGTCCTGTTGCCACGCCTCCGGAGGTGCCTACCGCATGAGGGCTGCCCCCTGCGGCTCTTCTTGGGGATCGCCCCGGGAAGTCTCCCGCTCCAGTGATCTGGGTCTTCGATTGCTGCGGATTGGAAGGCGCGCTCAAGAGAGCACACTGCATCCATTTCCTCACAAGGCACTGTGATGACTCCTCCGCTTCCTGGCATCTTGAGGACATTGTAGCCATGGTGAGTCACTGCCATGAACTTGGCCAAATCTGGGTACCCGAGGATGGCATTGTATGGCAGGCGAACGTGGGCGACGTCGAAGTCGATGAGCTCGGTGCGGTAGTTGTTGCGCTGTCCGAAGGTGACGGGAAGGCGAACTTGCCTTATCGGGACGGTGGAGCCGTCGGTGACTCCTGAGAAAGGCTTGGTCGGCTAAAGCTGATCGTATGGCACTTGGAGATCGTTGAATATCTCGACAGACAGGGTATTCAGTCTTGCTCCACCGTCGATGAGGGTCCTGGTGACCTGCACGTTGCTGATGACTGGTGAGCAAAGCATGGGGAGGACTCCGGCCGTTGCCGCGCACTAGAGCTAATCCGTTGAGCTGAACGTCATAGCGCACGATGACCACCTGAGAGGGCGTGTGGCCTCTGGCTTGGGGAGGACTGCATTCACCTCGCGAGCAAACTGCCTGAAGATGCGCTGAGAGGCTGGGGCCTGAGCGCCACCCAGGATACTAGCGATCGCGCACGGCTCGGGAGGCGCGCGTGGGCGAGCTCCGGGCGGCGAGGGAGCGGGCGGCGCCGGCTGCGAGAGCGGGCACGGCCGGGCGGACGGGCGCGCGAGGCGGCGCGGCGGGCGGCGGCGAATCTGGGCCCAAGGGCCCCGGATGGGCTCTGCGTGACGGCGGCGCGAGGACGGCGGCGGAGGACACGCGGCAGGCCACGATTGGACGGGGGGAGCGAGGCGGACATGTCCTGGAGGCGGGTGGACGTGTCCGTCGGTGGGAGGAGGAAGAAGCTAGGGTTTCATCCGGGAATTTCGGGGGAGGTTGCCTATTTATAGATTCTGGGAGCTAGGAGAGTCCAAATGAGGCACGATTTTCGGCCACGCGATCGTGATCGAACGGCGGAGAGCATGGAGGGGAGTTTGCTGGGTTTTGGGCCACTTTGGAGGGGGTGTTGGGCTGCGACTCAAAGAGGGCTTCTACGGTTACCCGGTTAACCGTTGGGGTATCAAACGACCTCCAAATGGCACGAAACTTGACAGGCGGTCTACCGGTGGTATACCAAGGCCGCTTGGCAAACCTCGGGCCATTCCGAGAAAGTTTAACACCCGCACATGAAAAGAGGCAAAAGGGGGACGCCGGAGGGCATAGGAGTGCCGGATTGCAAAACGGACAACGGGAAAAATGCTCGGATGCATGAGACGAACATGTATGCAAATGCGATGCACATGAAGACATGATAT
Source organism: Aegilops bicornis (assembly GCA_021605145.1). Lineage (NCBI taxonomy): Eukaryota > Viridiplantae > Streptophyta > Magnoliopsida > Poales > Poaceae > Aegilops > Aegilops bicornis. Next base: position 349,107,427 of record CM038670.1, read on the forward strand.
GAAATGCAGATGATGACGTGGCAAAGTGCAACACGCAAGAAAATGACATGGCAACGACGGCGAATAACTGGAAGACACCTGGCGCATCGAATCCGGGGCGTTACAACAGGTCCTCTGCCGGTGGAAGGGTTGGTGAGGCCTCCCCGGCAGAGGGCCTACCTCCGGGTGTCGTCAGGCGGCACGCGCTGCAGGGAGGGGCCATGCTCCGGGCTCCCTCTCGGTGGCCCCCAGCGTGTCTTCCTTGCCGGGGCAGGTGTCGCCGCGCCTGGGTCGTCGGCCGACGCGGCAACCTGGTTCATCTGTAGCCCAAGGTTAGCGTAAACTTGTACCTGAGGGACTAGGGGTACCCTGTAATTGCTGCTGTTGGCGCGATCGTCGTGGTTCTCCGTTGGCTCTTGGAAAGCTTCCACTCCTAGTGCCCCTTCTCCCCAATCTGCTCCAACGAACAAGCCGTGGTCATCCTCTGGTGCGTACTCTTGGTCCATCATGCGGGGCACGTAGGCTTCCGGGGCCGTCACCCCGAACACCTCGCCATGGTGCCCCACGCTCCACGTTGCTCCGCCCATGACGACGTCCTGGGGATGATGATACGACAACCTGCTAGAACCGTGGGGGGTGACGCTTGTGCTTGTGCTCATCGAGGGCGGCATGGGGGGATTGGAGCCCCCTGCACCGCCGGCTGTGCTGATGTTGACGAAGCCCCCATGCGTAGTTGGTCGTGTGCAGACGTGGTGATGCTCGCTGCGCGGCCCTACAGTGGCCTGGGGAGAAGTCAATAGCAAAAAGGTGGTGCTCCCGACGACGCCGCGTACAGCAGCTCAGCGACTCGCTCGAGCAGCGTGTCCCGGGCGCTCTCCATCAGCCTGCATCGCAGCAGCTCTCTTGCCACCGTAAGTGCCGCCCGCATGTTCGCTTGCTCCCGCCACGAGTGTGGCGCCGTTGCTGCGGCGTGGCTCGCCGCTCTTGCCGCGGCCCGTACTTGCCGTGGGGTGAGGGTGGACGATGCCTGACCGCGCTGTCTGCGCCCAACGGAGCTTGGTGGCGCCTGCGCCGCTTGAGGTGCGGGGTCGAGATCTCCGTGGGCAGGCGGCATCATCCAGAGCGGCCAGGCTGCCCAGTGGTCGGAGCCGGTCCTTGGGTCGCCAGGCTGCCAATGAACGTCGAAGAGCTGGTTGGTGGGGAAGAAGCTCCGGCGCACCCCTACCTGGTGCGCCAAATGTCGGATGTGGGGTTCCGGCAAACCCTTAAGGTTCGAACACTGGGTGCGCGTGAAGTCTTTCCCTCCTATCGATCTACGCTCAAGCTCGCTAAGATCTTGTGGATGGCCTCGACGAACTCACAACACAGAAAGAGACAGGGTTTATACTGGTTCGGGCCACTGTTGTGGTGTAATACCCTACTCCAGTGTGATGGTGGTGGATTGCCTCTAGGGCTTGTGATGAACAGTACAAGAGAAGAACAGCCCCTGAGGTTGAGGTGTTCTTGTGCGTGTGTTGGCTTCTCGATTTGTTCGAGTTGTCCTTCTACTTTGGTGGCTAAGCCTATTTATATTGGCCCCGGTCCTCCTCCCAAATGTTGAGGGGGAATGGAGCCAACAACGGCGGGCAAATTTAAAGGGGGACAGCTAGTACAAGCTATCCTGAAAAAAGCGGTCTTCGCCTGCGAAAAGCCCTGGGGTGACATCGTCTTGGGCTCTACGATGACCTCCGCCTTTCCATCCTCCTGGTCTTGGTCTTGTTGCACCAATATGTCAAACTTTGCCTGATGCCTCGGTACTCTTCGTCTGCGCTAGACTCCTTAGCACCGAAGAGGAAATGGGGACACTGTGCACTCTAGCGCCCGCCTGGCACCCGCCTGCGCCGTTCGTCATGGCTCACGTCACGAGTACCTCGTGAGGTTCGCCCCACCTTGATATCTCCACTCCTCGTGAGGCCGCCTGGCTAGGCCACTCCAGAGGAAGTCTTGTGCTGTCCGCCTCGCGAGGCTCGGACCCTCGCGAGGGTCTTGGATGCCTTATTGATGAAGATGGGCCGTACGGCCTGCTGCCTAGCCACGCTGTGGGCCGCAGGCAGGCAAGTCTGGGGACCCCCGTTCCCAGAACGCCCAATCACCGCACCCCCCACCGCTGGCGACTGCCAACCAGAGGTCTCATGACTTCGAATCCTCACCGACCACTAATTTATTACCATTTTTGTCCTTCATATACGCGTTGACGGGTGGGCCCTATGGTAATGTGCGCTGCTGAATGTGGACCGTTTGACTAGTCAATTGATCATGTCATCAACAAATTACGGAGTTGTATGGTGAGCCAGTGACCGTATGATCAGCCTAAAATGTATTTTATTAACACAGTACAGTCTCGAACTACCATTTCTTTCTTTCATATACACGCTGACAGGTGGGCCCCACGGTTACGTGCCCCGATGGTGCAACACTAGTTGCGCCACGTGGAACGTTTGACTTGTCAATTGATTGTGTCATCAACAAAATACAGATTTGTATGGATGAGCTAGTGACCGTATAATCACGACATGTATTTTTTAACATGGTATAGACGCAAGCGCTCATATATACGTGCAAGCACTGACCGCTATAAGCGCACACACATAGACCCTACCCCTATGAGCACCTTCGATAGAGTGAGTTAGCATATGATCTTGAGATTTTACGAAGTCACCATAGGTGCCTCGTAGTCGAGTGGAACGTCTCCTCCCACTGAACGCACATCGCTGGAAAAATACTGAAATTAACCTAGGATAAATACGAGCACCAGGACTTTAACCCTGGTGGGCTCGAGAAACCACTGTCCTCCTAACCAACCAACCACAGGTTGGTTAGCACCACAAAATGTATGTGCTGACCGTGATGAGCTTATTCTGAAGTCCATTGACCATATCTTGCTTTCGCTTAAAATACAATGACCGTAAGTGTCGTCAACAAAATACAGAGCACGCATCAAATACAATGTTCGTCAGTGTCATCAACAAAATACGGAGACGTATCGTGAGCTAGATACCTTATGATCACCATGAGAATATATACAGTGACCGTAATGAGCATATTCTGAAGTCCACTAACCTTATAGTGCTTTTGCTTGAAATACAGTGACCATCACGCGTGAATTTGTCATGGGCATGGATACTTTTAGAGGGCCGAGAGATAGTTTGTGTGCGTACATGAAAGTGGTGTAGAAAGAGGGGGTGTCCTCTGGAGACAAGGAGAAAATACAAACATTCACAATGCATAACAAATATTTTTGGATGCACCATGCAATTAACTTTCATGTATAACATTGTACTATTGTATATGCTTATTTTCTTAGTGGCCGATTGCGTGTGTGGTGTGGTGGGCACATCATTTCTAGTTGTGGTGGGTCAACATGTGGACCCATGGGTCGGTTCCATCCTGCGCCATATAGGTTGGACCGAGACGCATTATACGAAGACCCATGTGGAGGACTCGGCGTACAACACAAAGCTACCAGAGTAGTGGAGGACTCTATCCCAACTGGAGATAAGCCGAATATATATGATTTGTAACCCTAGGCCTCGGGTATGTTATAAAAGCCTGGGGGCTAGTTCGTCGATAGTATACACACACGCACAATGCCTGGTATTCACGTGTACTTTGTACACACCCCTATCACTAATAGACAGTACCATGAGTAGGCTTTTTCCTCAACTGCAAGGGCCCGAACTTCGGTAAAACTTTGCCTCGTATTACCATCCAGCCTAACAGTTAGGGATATCCTACCGAATGATCTGATGGAATCATATCTGCCAACTACTAAGAGAGAGGTGTGTCTGTGGGCGGGGGGGTGGGGGGGGCAATGTGTGCGAGAGAGTCCTAAAGATAATGTGCGTGCGGGGGACACATAGGCCGATATATGTGCGTATAGAGGGCTAGTAGAGACCGTGCATGTGCATATATGCATGTGAGAGAAATAGTGTTTTCCAACTGAGATTAGTGAAAAGAGTGGTACATAGTAGTCAGAAAGAGAGAGAGAGAGAGAGAGAGAGAGAGAGAGAGAGATACCGAGAGAGTGTATGTGTGAGACACCCCGACACCCCGGGAGAGATTGTGAGCATGTGTGAAAGAAAAATGCCGATGTTTATAAAGTGTGTGCACTTATGCGTTAGATAGAGAGATATATAACACTTATGTGAGAACGGGCCGAGGCATAGTGCATCTACGTGTAAAAGGCAGCATTAAATTAAAATATAAATGACATTATTATTTTTGGATGAGATCATGAATTTTTCAATTTGCGTATGTCTGATGTGGGGTTCCGGCAAACCCTTAAGGTTCGAACACTTGGGTGCGCGCGAAATCTTTCCCTCCTACCGATCCACGCTCGAGCTCACTAAGATATTGCGGGCAAACTCGACGAACTCACAACACAGAAAGAGACACTGGGTTTATACTGGTTCGGGCCACCATTGTGGTGTAATACCCTAATCCAGTGTGGCGGTGGTGGATCGCCTCTTGGGCTGGTGAAGAACAATATAACGGAAGAACAACCTCCTGAGGTCGAGGTGTTCTTGTGGGTGTGTTGGCTTCTCGATCAGTTCTAGTTGTTGTTCACTACTGTGGTGGCTAAGCCTATTTATAGAGGCCCTGGTCCTCTTCCCAAATGTCGAGCGGGAAGGGAGCCAACAACGGCGGGCAAATTTGAAGGGGGACAGCTTGTACAAGCTATCCTGACAAAAGCGGTCTTCGCCTGCGAAAAGCCCTGGGATGACACCGTCTTGGGCTCCATGATGACCTCCGCCTGGTCGTCCTCCTGGTCTTGGTCTTGTTGCACCAATATGGCAACCTTTGCACGATGCCCGGTACTCTTAAATGCATGCTTGCCTCCTTAGCACCAAAGAGGAAATGGGGGCGCTATCTCTTGGCGCCCTCACTGCACCTGCCAGGCGCCGTTCGTCATGGCTCACGTTACGAGTGCCTCGTGAGGTTTGCCCCGCCTTGATATATCCGCTCCTCGTGAGCCTGCCTGGCTAGGCCACTCCAAAGGAAGTCTTGCTTCGTCCCCCTCGCGAGGCTTGGACCCTCGCGAGGGTCTTGGATGCCTTGTTTTGAAGATGGGCCGTATGGCCCGCTGCTTAGCCACGCTATGGGCCGCAGGCAGGCAAGTCTGGGGACCCCCGTTCCCAGAACGCCGACAACGTATGAACAAAAATCAGTCTATAAGACACCCATACTCTATTTAATTCTAACATGTGCATGTGTTTATTTCATATTATCGATCCATAGAGTGAGAGCGCTTTGAAATACAAGAAATGCATTGCTTTTGCAATTCATATATAAACATTAATTAGTGCACTCCATGTTGTTACTGTGAAGCACTTTATACATTTGTCACTTACATGGATACATTCCAAATTGCTAGCTATGAAATAGAATACATGTTGAATTCAACATAAAGGGGGTTTCGAAGATTCGAATTCATACGAAGTCCATTCATCTATTTGAACCCGAGATAATGGCATTTATAAATTAGATCTAAAAGGGCATCATTCTTTGTTGTGCCTTTGAACATGCTATATATTATACGCATGACTATTTTTTTGCAACCAAGGAGATTATATCTGGAACCATACATGAACTGAGGTAAGTTGCATGTTTTTAATATATAATTGTGTACAATGTATATTCAAATGTACCCCCTCCATTCCAAAATAATCGTTGTTTTAGGATTTTCAATAGTACAGATTTGGGAAGTTTGACAAATCCTGAAAGTTCAATTCAAGAGAACCGAAAACGTTAATGCTTCTGCTCCCAAATATTGAACGAAGCGCCAAATAAGCCTCTGGTCACCCGAAACCGTGCGAGACTAATGTTTGGTGGTAGGAAATTACTGTCCTGACATTGGCACGTGTAGCCTATCGGCCCGATGTCAAAAGTTCTAAACCAGGGTAGGTTTGTAACTTCACCAAGACGCCAGTCTCAAACACCTCCGAAAAGCATTCGTACGTCGTGGGAACCTACACACCCATGTGCTCGGCCGAAATATATCCCGCCCATCATTTGGGACACCTGATATTACTGTCCTACCACTACTGCAGGATGATGCTAACGCGACACTACGATCAGACACCCTTCGAGAAACTGTGTGCGATGCAATAATCGCAAACGGTGTTGTATGAAAACCGTCAGAAATGTATAAAATGTTTGCAATGACGGATGCATCAAACACGGTTCAGGTTTTAGTTGCGTGTGTGATGAAGGGCATATGGTTAAGTTCAATTAACTGTGTGTGATGAGGAGGAACAAAAGAAATGGGCAGCCAGATGAAGGCGCGGGCAATACACAACATACGGTTCACTCGGATGAACTGTTTGTGATTAGGCAACACACAAGAAACTGGCAGCCAGATGAAGGTGTGTGCGATATACAGCATACAGTTCACTCGGATGAACATTTTGTGATTAGGCAACCCAAAAGAAACGGTCAGCCAGTGTGCGATATACGCATGCAGTTCACTCGGCCCTTGTCGTCAGTGTGTGACCTGTGTGGCAACCGTTCGGTCCCCAGGCACCTCTTCGTGTACCGTGGCAACTGTCCACCGCCTCTTCGCCTTTCCCTCTCAATTGGAACTACTGTCGCACACTCTCCCTCTCTCCATTTGCCTTCACCCTTCCTTCTGCCATTGTTCGATCATCTTCTCCATGGAGGGAACAGGCCGGAAACGACCCCGTTATTCTTGCCCGATATGAAAGATGACGTGGTGGAGGAACTCATTGATCGGTGCGACGTCATCACCTCGGCTAGCATGGCAGGTTCGTTCAAGACCATTCTCGGCTCAACTAATAACATCATTACAAGGAACCCAATGGTCCAGGAGTGGTTTAATCTCCCCCATCTTCTTCACCGTGACCCTGCTGACTGGCGCGGGGACGAGGGAAGCCTCGCCTTGTGCAAGTTGATGCCGCTTTATAATGATACGTATGATGTTAAGATGACATCGCTTGAGGGCAAGGCTTGGGCAGGCGCAAGTGGATATTGGGTCATTTATATTGGGTATAACTGCGAGTGGAAACTTGTGAATGTGTACACTCGTCACCGGGTTCCACTTCCAAAAATCTCAGACGACTGCCTAGAGGTTGAGTACACCGGTATTCTATGTGATTTCAAATACGATCATGGTGACTATCGTCTACAGAAGATAGCAATTTTTCGAGTTCCCAACCGCTCTTGGGATTACTCAAACTATGAAGTTATTGCTATCTTCGACAAGCTTGTTGCCTTCCTTACTTCCACACCTCGATGGATATTGCTCAAAAATCAATTTCTCTACATGGATGAGTACTGTGATGCAATTCAATACGAGGGTCTTGTGTTTGTTGCCACCACTCATGGCACTGTTTTTGCATGGAATCATCATGCTTTCAGTACGTTTGTCTTCCGCTATAATTATAATTGTTTCATCCACATGCATGCGGGTTAGCTAGTTTCCCTTTACTAATTAATTAACCATCTTGTGTTTCCAAGGTCTTGTGAACATTCCACCACCTATACTTGAAATATTTATAACCAAGGGGGAGATGACGATGCTGATGATCACGAGCATCAGGACAAGTTGGACCGATATACTCAGTGGCGCCTGGCAACTTATTCTGATGGATCACCTCTTCTTGTCTGAATACAGGGCACTGCTGATGTTACTAAGGAAGCAGGTGTTGTCTCGCATGGTCGCACTCTTCGGACCTATTCCAACATCCGTTGCAGGGTATACGGGATGTATACTAGTGTACTAGTGCCAACACCTTCTCCCTGGTTCAGTATTGAAAGTCTTGTCGGGAACTCGCTCTTCCTTGGACAAAACTATCCAATGATGGTGGAAGGTGATCCAGCTGCTGTTGACACAATGTTACTACCATTTATGAGAAGCAACTGTGTCTATGCCTCGGACATTGCTATGCTTCCCTACCGTCCCAATATGGGACCTGACATAGGCCGCTTCAGCCTGGATGATCAGTCTTGCGTTGGTCTCGAGATTGACAGTAGCTGGCCCTTCCCAGAGAAACACTTCTTGTTCAAAGCAAGCGTTTCCAACACCGACGAGTGGTTGAGCTGAAGTTCATTTCATCGCTTTGTTATTTGTTGTGTGAGAAAAACTTTACTAGAATGTTTTGTTGGAAATGATCTATAATCCAACGTGTATCCTCGTTGTCGTTGTGGGCTGATGACTTGTTGTATGTAATCAATGGTACATTTGCATATGCATCCATCAACTCACACCTCCTAGTGGTGTCCATATGAACAGTGCTAGTGATTTTAGTTGCAAAAATTGGATAGTGCTAGTGATTTTTAGCTGTATATTTTGACAGATCGCAGTGTTACAAGGTTGACAAATGGAAATGTTACTAGATAAACAAATATCAATCTTTCCAGTTTGACAAGTGGCAACATACCCAAAATGACAGATATGCAAATCTTGCCCAATCTTTGTACGTGGTTGCACACGGGTCATGCAAAACAACCGTTTGCGTTGAAGGGATGCAGAAACCCTGCTCGGCACATTTTCCCTTGGCTTCCTGGGGAAGTTGTCGGTTTCCATCCAGTTGTTCTAACTAAAACGTTTGCGATGAGTGTTTTATATTTAAAAACCATTGACGTTTTTCTCAAAATAAAATCATTTGACAAGCCTGTACATTAAGAGAGAAAAATGCAAGTTCGTTCAAACCATATCTTTCATTCGGTCACACTGCGAATTTATATTCATATGATCGAGTGTCACATCCCTAGCTGCTGGTACTGCCTGGTGTTTGCATCTTGGTGCATCATGTCTAAATTTCTTTTAAACTTGAAATGGGGATTGTTCAAACCCTAGCATCAAAATGAATTCAAATAGGTTCAACCAAAATATTTTTCAATGATTTCAAAATGCCTTTAAAAATGTTCAACATTTCTGGAACAAGGTGGAAGCATCTACCAAAAGTGGTTCACATTTTTGCAGGACATATTTGGACTTTGAAATAATTTAAACATTTTTGAATAGGAGCTATCTAAATGCTATATATATTTTAAATGCTCCAAAAATGTTGGAAATTGTTAAGGGTCACTGGAATAATTTAGAAAGCACCCATAATTATTTCCAGGATTTTATGAAATGGATTAGTATTTTACTAATTCAAAACAGAGCAATAAAATAGAAAACTGAAACAAAATAAAGGAGAGAGAGAGAAACCCACCTGGGCCTCACCTGTGTTGGCCCAGATCACCTGGCTTGTGCCAGTCATCACCCACCTCTGCCAGTAGGTAGAGGCGTGTCGCCTGCGCGCGCACCCGCGGCCACCTCCTGCTGCCTCCCCGTCCCCATTCGAGCGCCCCGGACACGCCCAGCTACCCACCTGCACCTCTCCCCTCTCTCCCCTGGACCACTTCCCCATCTCTGCTCTCTCCGTGCAGCACCACCGAACACACCCGTCGCCGCCGCTCGCTGTTGCCACGGCCACCGGCCCTCCCTCGCCCATCCAACGTGCTCGAGAGATCCGCCACGCCGTCCCCGTCAACTCCACCGTGCTACGTGAGCTGGGAAGCACCACAACGCCCTCGACGTCGTCGTCTTCTACCTCGGGCCACCGAGATTGCCGGTGCCGATTCGCGCCAACCGGGTTGTCCCCAGCATCGCCGTCTGCACCCTTCACCTCGCCGTGAGCCCTGGTCCCTTTCTCCCTTCTTCCCTTGTCGTCCGCGTGTCATAGCACAGTACCCCACGAGCTCCTGCGCCGCCATCCGCCATGGCCGGCAGGCCCGTGCTCCTGAGCTCTTCCGCTCACAGCCGAGCATAGCAACACGCTCAGCGCGTCTCCAGGAGGCCGTAGCACCCAGCCGTTCGCCCCGCCGTGCCCCACAGCACCATTCCCAACCTCGCCCGAATTCCGGCCGCCGCATTCGTGCTCGCCGCTGTCGGCTCAGACCACCCCAGCCCCTCCCGCTTGGCCTACCAGATGTGCGCGAGCCCCATCTACGCGTAGGACCAAACCGCGGTCGATTTGGTCGACCGTGGGCAAATTCCGAGCCCCTCCGCCGTCTCGGGCTTCACCGGCGATGAGCCGTGGACCAAGTCCGGCGGGTTTGACCAACTTGACCGGGGTTTGACTTCCCCCCTGTCTATCTGACGTGTGGGCCGCCCTTGTTTATTATTAGTTAGGTTAGTTTAGCGCTAATTAACCTATAATAGTGCTTAACCTAACACTAACTAACTCTGTTAAGTTAGTTATGACACTGACACACGGGACCCACAGGTCAGGTTTGACCTAGACCGCCCCGTTGACCTGCTGACATCATCATGACATAGTGCTGACGCAATAAACCCCTTTTCTGGATTATTTCTATTTTAGAAATATCTGAAAATTCCTGAAAATATCCTAAACTTATAAAATTCATATAAATTCAACCGTAACTCCAAATGAAACAAATTATATATGAAAAATTATCAGAAAAATCCAAAGAATCTGTTTATGGCATTTTCATGCATGTTTGAGCAACCTAAACCTACTGTATATGACAATTTGAATTAATGGCATTTGAAATGTCATATATGGAGTTTGAATTTGAATCTTAGATTCAAACCAACTCCATTTAACATGCTGCTAGTTGCATTAGCTCAAACCATAGCATATTGCCATGTCATGATCATGCATCATATTGTGCATTGCATTGGTAGTGTTCTTCCTTGTTTGCCGGTGCTTGTCCCCTCTCGATAGACGTGGTTCCGACGATGAGTTCGATGACACCGATGAAGAACTATACTATCTTCAGAAGTGCCAGGCAAGCCAAACCCCCTTGTTCATTCTGATACAATCCCACTCTCTCTCGCCTGCTCTCTTTTACTGCATTAGAACAACAATGATTCAACTGTTACATGTTGCGGTAGTTGAACCCTTTGCTCTGCATGACCTGTCATTTCCACAGTAAATAGATGAAACCCACTAGCATGAGTAGGAGTTGTTTGAGCCCTGATGTGCCTACTCATTCATGCTTGTTTATCATGCCTCTTTGCTTAGAGTTGAGTCGGTCTGATTCATCGGGATGAATTGAAATTGTGATGAACATGTCCCTCGTGTGTGAGCTAAGTGTGTGAACACGATTTGGTAAAGGTAGCGGTGAGAGGCCATGTAGGAGTACATGGTGGGTTGTCTCATTGCAGCCGTCCTCAGGAACTGATTTCTGTGTTTGTGATCCATGAACAGTTACTATCACACATTGGGTTCCAGTAACTCGGCCCCTCTCAACTTATTAATCAACATGATCTCTGTCCAAGAGTTGCAACTAGTTTCTGGTGTTTGTAGGTAGTGTTAGTAGTCTACCAAGTGGCACCCGGTACAGGTGGGCTTGGGACAGACTAAACCTGATGGCCGGTGTACCAAGTGGCACCCGGATGGTGGACTTGGGAACCCTGCACACATCGTTTGGGGCCGTGAGCGACACCCGGCCGGATCTCCTTGCGGATGGAACCCGAATAGGCGATAAACACGGACGAGAGACTTGTGTGGTTAGTCGGTCATGGTGACACCCTCGCCAAAGCTTCCGCTTGAAGGTTGCAGAGATACATTAAGTGTACATGGCGGTAAGTTGCGAGAGCGTGTGTGATGAAGTACACCCCTGCAGGGTTAACATCATCTATTCGAATAGCCGTGTCCGCGGAAAAGGACTTCTGGGTTGCCTGTGCAGTTCATAGACAAGTGAAAGTGGATACTCTAAAACTCGCAAGATAAGCGTGAGTGCTATGGATGGCCTTCCCGTAGGGAGACGGGAGCGGATCCATAGTGGTGTATTGATATGGTGAATATGTGGACTCGTGTGCACCAACTCAAAGAGTTACTTGCAGTCATAGTTTAGGATAGCCACTGAGCCAAAGCTGACTTGCTGCAGTCAAACTCCACCACCCCCTTTATTGATACCGATGCATATGTAGTTAGTTCTGACGTAAGCCTTGCTGGGTACATTTGTACTCACGTTTGCTTATTTTATGTTCTGCAGAGAGAGAGAGAGGTCAGTCTCGCTAGTAGTTCCGTGTGGACTTCGACGTTTAGCTTGCTACCTCAGCTACGATCTTGTGCCCTCGGCAGGATCTGGTAAATAGTCAGGCTTCTCAACCTTTTTATTTGTAGATGTCTGTACTCAGACATGTTAAGCTTCCGCATGTGCTTTGACTTGTATGCTCTGAATGTGGGGTCATAAGACCCATGTTTGTAATATCTCGCTCCTCGAAGCCTAATGAATAAATACTTTGAGTCATAGAGTTTTGTTGTGATGCCATGTTGTATTTACACATATCGAGCATATTGTGTGTATGATTGAAATGCTTGGTATGTGTGGGATCCGACAACCTAGTTGTTTATCCTTGGTAGCCTCTCTTATGGGGAAATGTAGTCTTGTGCTTCCGTGAGCCATAGTAGTCCGCTACAGCCCGGCTCACCGGAGTCCTGCTAGCCCAGCACTACTGCTCCGGAACACTTGACTGGCCGGCATGTGATTCACTTCGTTCCTGTGTCTGTCCATTCGGGGAAATGTCACGCGGTGACATCCGGAGTCCAGCCTAGCTTGCTACAGCCCAGGTTCCCGAAGTCCTGTTAGCCCAGTGCTACAGCCCGGATTCGCACGCTGCTGACCGACATGCTCGATGTTGAATCATGTATGCATGTCCCTGTAAGTTAGTGCCACTTTGGGTTCACGACTAGTCATGTCGGCCCGGGTTCTCTGTCATATGGATGCTAGCGACACTATCATATACGTGATCCAAAAGACGCAAACGGTCCCAGGCCATGGTAAGGCGACACCCGTGGGAATACCGTGCGTGAGGCCGCAAAGTGATATGAGGTGTTACAGGCTAGATCGGTGTGACTTTGAATCGGGGTCCTGACATCGAGAATTTGAGATACAGTATTAAACCCCAAAAAAAACTATTTCCGGCGGTGGCGGAGGCGGCGTGCCGCGCCGCTGTTGTCGTTGTCGTCCTCCAGGACGCCGTTGTTGAAGTCTTCAAGGAAGAACAAAATGTTCTTCACTTGTAAATCAAATATCATGTCATCGCGCGATCGACAGGCGGGGCGCGGCAGGACGGCAACTGGCGCCGCTGAGAGGTAGCGGTCGACGGCAGCGTCCCATACCGCTAAGGGGGGCGCGCGCAGAGGCATGAGCACGGCGGGTGAAGCCAAATGCATGGGGGCCGGCGCCACGATGGGTGGAGGGGCGCGCATGGGCACGGGCACGGGCGCTGGCACTGGCATGTACATGAGCTCGCGCAATTCCGCGGATTCCTTGCTGACGCCGGTGGCTTCCGGCTCTGTGATAGTGCTCGGCGACCAGCCCGTCAATGCTACGGGGATGGTCGCTGGTGCGGGCGCAGGGATGGGAGCTGGGACGGGAGCGGGGACAGCGACCGCCGCGGCCAGCTCGTTCTTGGCCAAGTCCATGAGGCCGCATTCCTCCTGATTTTCTATCTCCTCCGGCTGAGTCGACTTCACCAAACTTGAAGACTAGTGGCAGATGATCGGTCTACGCCATGGCGTTGGTGGAGGTCTGCGGGAGGGAGGGGAATGGGAGGCGAACAGTAAGGACGCCCATATTAAATAGCAGCTCGGGCACCATTAATGGAGAGGAAGGCGGGCGGCCATGGAAGTCAAAGGGCTCGCTTGCCAGTGAGCCTGCGCAGCGTACAACTCGCACACTTCCCGGTGAGCCTGTGCATTGGAGGACAGCTTGCATGCCTCTCGGTCAGCCTACGCACCGGACTGCGCTCGCATGCCTCCCGTTGAGTCAAGGTCAAGCAGCTATCCGCACGGTACCTCCTACAGCCATTAAAAACAAGACTTGTGGAGTCACGTGAATGGTTAACAGAACGCACACGGTTTGAATTCTACACACGTTTGAGATATTAAAGTGGCAGCTATTTTTTTAAATACATTTGTTGGCTGTCATTATTCGAGTGTGCCTTCTCTCAAAATGGGCATGAAAAATGCCACAACATGTCGGGTGCCATTCCATGATAGCATGCCAAGTTTCATGAATTTCAGATGAGTTTTGGATTTACTAGAATTTAAAAACCAGGCATCTCAATGTTTTGCCGGCAATCAATGGTGCCCTGGTGTTTGAAATTCATTCCCATTTCTTGCATGGGACCTAAGCATGCACCCAAGGACACAAATTTGATTTTTCAACCAATTTATATGCACTAGAGCATGTGCATTTAGTTCAAATTTGAATTATGCACATAAATGCATTGAAAACTCAGTTAATGCATAAAAATGTCCAAACGAACCCCGAAAAATCCCAAAAAAGTACACAACACTCCTGTTATTCTATCTTGAAACGAGAATTTTCTTGAAAGCAATAAGAGGCAATGGATATCGTTTCGTACCCAAAGGTGGGATGTTCCCTACCGAAACCATCATGCTTGTTGTGAGAAGCTCTGGTTTGTGAGAAGCGTATACCCGAACCTGCCCTGAATGGGATAATTTTTTTACCACAACATGCTGATGCCACTCCATGATAGCATGCCTAGTATCATAAATTTCACACGAGTTTTGGATTTACTAGAATTTAAAAACCAGGCATCTCAACATTTTGCCGACAATCAACAGTGCCCTGGTGTTTGAATTTCATTCTCATCTCTTGCATGGGACCTAGAAATTCACCCAAGGACACATATTTGATTTTTCAACCAACTTTAGTGCATTGGAGCATGTGCTTGTAGTTCAAATTTGAATTATGCACATAAAATTCCTAGAAAATCCAGTTAATGCATAAAAATGTCCAAACGAACCACAAAAAATCACAAAAATTGACACAACACTCATGTTGTTCTATGTTGACACTAGAAACATTTTGAAAGCAATAAGAGGCAATGGATATCGTTTCGTCCCCAAACTTGGGACGTTCCCTATCGAAACCATCATGCTTGTTGTGAGAAGCTCTGGTTTGTGAGAAGCTTATACTCGAACCTGACCCAAATGGGACAAATTTTTTATCACGGCATGTTGATTCTGCTCCATGATAGCATGCCGAGTTTCATGAATTTTGGACGAGTTTTGGATTTACTAGAATTTAAAAACCAGGCATCTCAACATTTTGCCGGTAATCAACAGTGCCCTGGTGTTTGAATTTCATTCCAATCCCTTCCATGGGACCTTGAAATTCACCCTAGGACACACATGTGATTTTTTTTAACCAACTTGGGTGCATTGGAGCATGTGATAGTAGTTCAAATTTGAAATATGCACATAAAATGCCTAGAAAACCCAGTTAATGTATAAAAAAAGGCCAAACGAACCCCAAAAAATTCCAAGATTAAACACAACACTCCTGTTGTTCTATGTTCACACAAGATTTTTTTTAAAGCAGAGGCAACGGATATCGTCCCGTCCCCAAAGGTGGTACGATCCCTATCGAAACCATCATACTTGTTGTCAGAAGCTCTGGTTTGTGATAAGCTTATACCCCAACCTGAACCAAATGGGACGAATTTTTTACCACGGCATGTTGATGCCGCTCCATTATAGCATGCCAAGTTTCATGAATTTTGGACGAGTTTTGGATTTACTAGAATTCAAAAACCAGGCATCTCAACATTTTGCCGGCAATCAACAGTGCCCTGATGTTTGAATTTCATTCCAATCTCTTCCATGGGACCTAGAAATTCACCCTAGGACACACATGTGATTTTTCAACCAACTTTGGTGCATTGGAACATGTGATTGTAGTTCAAATTTGAAATATGCACATAAAATGCCTAGAAAACCTAGTTAATGTATAAAAAAAGGCCAAACGAACCCCAAAACATTCCAAGGTTAAACACAACACTCCGGTTGTTCTATGTTCACACAAGAAATTTTTTGAAAGCAATAAGAGGCAACGGATATCGTCTCGTCGCCAAAGGTGGTATGTTCCCTATCGAAACCATCATGCTTGTTGTGAGAAGCTCTGGTTCATGCGAAGCTTATACCCAAACATGTCCCAAATGGGAAAAAATTTCCAACACAGCATGTTGATGCCGCTCCATGATAGCATTCCAAGTTTCATGAATTTCAAACGAGTTTTGGATTTACCAGAATTTAAAAACCAGGTATCTCAACGTTTTGCCGGCAATCAACAGTGCCCCGGTGTTTGAAATTCATTCTCATCTCTTGCATGGGACCTAAGCATGCACCCAAGGAAACATGTGATTTTTCAACCAATTTGAATGAATTGGAGCATGTGCATGTAGTTCAAATTTGAATTATGCACATAAATGCCTAGAAAACTCAATTAATGCATAAAAATGTCCAAACGAACCCAAAAAAATCCCAAAAATTGACATAACACTCCTGTTGTTCTATGTTGAGACGAGAAATTTTATGAAAGCAATAAGAGGAAATGGATATCATTTCGTCCCCAAAGGAGGGACGTACTTTCCCTACCGAAACCATCAGGCTTGTTGTGAGAAGCTCTGGTTTGTGAGAAGCATATACCCAAACCTGCCCCAAATGGGACAAATTTTTACCACGGCATGTTTATGCCGCTCCATGATAGCATGCCAAGTTTCATGAATTTCAGAAGAGTTTTGGATTTACAAGAAGTGAAGAACCATGCATCTCAATGTTTTGCAGTCAATCAATGGTGCCCTGGTGTTTGAAATTCATTCCCATTTCTTGCATGGGACCTAAGCATGCACCCAAGGACACATATTTGATTTTTCAACCAATTTCTATGCAATAGAGCATGTGCATGTAGTTCACATTTGAGTTATGCACATAAATGCATTGAAAACTCAGTTAATGCATAAAAATGTCCAAACGAACCCCGAAAAATCCCAAAAATTAACACAACATTCCTGTTGTTCTATGTTGACACGAGAAAAAAATTGAAAGCAATAAGAGGCAATGGATATCGTTTCGTCCCCAAAGGTGGGACGTTCCCTATCGAGACCATCATGCTTGTTGTGAGAAGCTCTGGTTTGTGAGAAGCTTATACCCGAACCTGCCCCAAATGGGACAAATTTTTTACCACGGCATGTTGATGCCGCTCCAAGATAGCATGCCAATTTTCATGAATTTCAGACGAGTTTTGGATTTACTAGAATTTGGAAACCAGGCATCTCAACATTTTACCGGCAATCAATAGTGCCCTGGTGTTTGAATTTCATTCCCATCTCTTGCATGGGACCTAGAAATTCACCCAAGGACACACATGTGATTTTTCAACCAACTTTAGTGCATTGGAGCATGTGCTTGTAGTTCAAATTTGAATTATGCACATAAAATGCCTAGAAAACCTAGTTAATGTATAAAAATGCCAAACGAACCTCGAAAAATTCCAAGATTAAACACAACACTCCTGTTGTTCTATGTTGACACTAGAATTTTTTTGAAAGCAATAAGAGGCAACAGATATCGTCCCGTCCCCAAAGGTGGTACGTTCCCTCTCGAAACCATCATGCTTGTTGTGAGAATCTCTGGTTTGTGAGAAGCTTATACCCAAACATGCCCCAAATGGGACAAAATTTTCACCACGACATGTTGATGCCGCTCCATGATAGCATGTGATACGTCTCCAGCGTATCTATAATTTTTGATTGCTCCATGCTATATTATCTACTGTTTTGGACCATATTGGGCTTTATTTTCCACTTTTATATTACTTTTTGGACTAACCTATTAACCGGTGGCCCAACCTAGATTTGTTGTTTTTTGCCTATTTCAGTGTTTCGAAGAAACGGAATATCAAACGAAGTCCAAACGGAATGAAATCTTCGGGAACGTGATTTTTCATCAGATAAGATCCAGGAGAATTGGACCCTCGGTTAAGAAAGGAGGGAGGCGGCCACGAGGGTGGAGGGTGCGCCACTGTAACACCCCGGATGTAACTTTCCATATTTGTAACTCCAACTCTTGCCATTTTCGGCATTGTGATATAATATTCCCTTCGTGGTTGGGTTTTTTCTTTCGTTTTGCATTTTGTCCATGTCATGCATCTCATATCATGTCATCATGTGCATCTCATTCGCATACATGTTCGTCTCATGATTCCGAGCATTTTCCCCGTTGTCCGTTTTGCAAGCCGGCACTCCTATGTTCCCCGGCGTCCCCTTTTACATTTTTCCTTGAGCGGGTACTAAACTTTCTCGGAATTTACCGAGGTTTGTCAAGTGGCCTTGGTACACCACCGGTAGACCACCTGTCAAGTTTCGGGTCATTTGGAGCTCGTTTGGTACTCCAACGGTTATCCGCACTCTCGCAAAGGCCTCTTTTAAGTTGCAGCCCAACACCCCTTCAAAACAGCCCAATAACCAATCTAAGTCACTTCCATGCTCTCCGTCGTTCGATCACGATTGTGTGGGCGAAAACTACACCTCATTTGGAGCTTCCTAGCTCCTTCTACCTATAAAAACACCCCCTCCCCCGAAATCCCGAATCAATTCCTCCTCCAAACCCTAGCCCGCTCCTCCGCGGCGCGGACACGTCCGGTACGGACAAAATCCCGCCGCGCCGCCGCTTAATCGGCGCGCCACGTCGCCACGGGCAGCCCGCCAGCGCCTCCATCATGGGCCCGCTTGGCCGTGGCGGCCCCGCCAGCAGCGCCCGCCCGGCCTTGACGCCTCCCGCCGCCCGGCCGTGCGCCGCCGCCCGGCAGCCAGCGTGCCGCCGTCGGCCCGCCGACGCCCCGGCCAGCCCGTCGCCGCCAGCCGGCCCCAGATCAACCGCCCACGGCTCCTCCTCCTGCGCCGCTCCGGCGAGCCGCCGCCGGCCTCGCCTCGGAGTCCGTGCCTGGATCCGATCCGATCTAGGGTTGACCTCTTCTCCCCCGAAATTTCCTCTAAGTTTTTATTCTGTCAGTATTTTGTTAGATATTCATCGTGCCATAACTTTGCACTCGTGGCTCTGTTTGGGGCGTTTAGCATACCGTATTGTTCGCCTCGAAAAGTAGATCACTTAATTCCATTGCACCATTTTCATTTGAGCTCATCTGGATGACCTAAATGCTATTAGAAGAGGGCTATGTGATGTTAGTTTCTATTTCTTAACAGAACATGCACTTTTGTCATTTTTGCCATGATTGATGTGTGCACCCTATGAACTTGAGTCCTACATGTGTTTTGTAATATGCCATGCCATCCTTACAGGGGTGTATGCCATGTATTTTGTTGATCTCTGTGGTGACTATCACAAGCATGCAAACAAGGCTTCATGATGTTGCTGATTTCAGCCCCTGTTTTGCTGATATTTTTATGCCATGTTAACTTGATGCTACCGAGAGATCCATGCATATTTTGAGATACTTCAGTAAGGATGTTTTGAACATATGTTTATTATCTATCGATCCATGCCCTTGTTTGCAATTATGGAGTGCCATAGCTTGAGTCAATCGAGCTCTACTTTTGCTATAAAATGTTTCCTGGCAGATTGTTTACATGTTATTCAATTTTGCCAAGGTTGTTGTAGTTGATCCGTGTATGCTATGATGTTGTTATTGCCATTTATATCTTCTATACCATGTCTTCTTGATGGATTTATGCTTAGTTTATCATGTAATGCTCTGTAGTGAGTGCATCGAGCTCTTAAACATTCCTACTTGTTATCTGTTTTTGTCATGCCCTGTTGCTGAATCTGTTAACGAGACTTGCTTTGTTGACATGGGTGTTATTATAATTTCCGATCCCTTTTGGCTCATGGTCAGTAAGGGACTTTTATTCTATGCTTTGAGTAGATTCATGCCATGCCTTGTTTTGCTATTATAAGTTCCTGTAGCATGTCGTTTGCTTGCTCTGAACATTGCTTCCTGATGCTGATTCTGCCATGTTCAGTATTTTCAAGTCTGTGAAGCTGATATATTTTGCACTTTTGCCATGCTTGTTTGGACCTGTTATGGTGTGATTTAGCCGTAGCTCAGTGTTCATCTTTTGTGAAGCATCTTGATTAGATCATTTCCATATGCTTTTCTGGTACGTTTGGGTGCAGTAGCTTAATTTCTTGTTGCTTGCTATGTGGCATCATGCTGTTAATGGAAGATTTGTGTCTTCTTGTTTTGCTTGTCATTTGCAAACCGTGCATCCGATTCCGGTGGTCTTTATATCGATTTCAACCGAAATCATCTCACCTTTCAGCGGCATACTTGGTTTGACAAGTTGATACCTGGTTCATCTTTTCTTTCTGGAGCACGCATACGCATTGCATATCACATCTCGCATATCATGCCATGTATTGCATCATTTTGCTTGTGCATTGCACCGTGATTTATTGTGGTTCCATTGTTTGTGTTCTTGCTTTGGGTAGAGCCGGAGGCGAGTACGTGAGCGAGGAACCTGTTGAGAACGCTTACGAGGATCAAGCTTTCGACAACTCACGAGAAATTTGAGCAAGATGACCATACCCTCGAAATCACTTCTATCTTTGCTTGCTAGATGCTCGCTCTTTTGCTATGCCTATGCTACGATGCCTATCACTTGCTTATCATGCCTCCCATATTGCCATGTCAAACCTCTAACCATCATTTCCTAGCAAACCGTTGATTGGCTATGTTACCGCTTTGCTCAGCCCCTCTCACAGCGTTGCTAGTTGCAGGTGAAGATGAAGTTTGTTCCTTGTAGGAACCTGGAGATGTTGTTCCTTGCTGGAACATGTTTACTTGTTGGGATATCACAATATATCTGCTATAATTAATGCATCTATATACTTGGTGAAGGGTGGAAGGCTCGGCCTTATGCAGTGTTTTGTTCCACTCTTGCCACCCTAGTTTCCGTCATACCGGTGTTATGTTCCTTGATTTCGCGTTCCTTACGGTTGGGTGATTTATGGGACCCCTTGACAGTTCGCTTTGAATAAGACTCCTCCAAAGAAGGCCCAACATTGGTTTTACCATTTGCCACCTAAGCCTTTTCCCCGGGTTTTCGCGAGCCCGAGGGTCATCTTTATTACCCCGGGCGGTGCTCCTTCGAGTGTTGGTCCAAACTAGAGCACCGTATGGGACCATTCCTTGGCAACCTTCGGATTATGTCGGTACCTGACGCTTAACTTATCCGGTGTGCCACGAGAACGAGATATGTGCAGCTCCTATCGGGATTTGTCGGCGCGATCGGGTGGTCTTGCTGGTCTTGTTTTACCATTGTCGAAATGTCTTGTAGTCCGGGATTCCGAGATCGATCGGGTCTTCCCGGTAGAAGGAATATCCTTCGTTGACCGTGAGAGCTTATAATGGGCTAAGTTGGGACACCTGCAGGTATTATCTTTGAAAGCCGTGCCCGCGGTTATGAGGCAGATGGGAATTTGTTAATGTCGGTTGTAGAAAACCCGAAGTTGATCTTAATTAATACACATCAACGCGTGTGTAACGTGGACGGTCTCTTCTCGTGAGTCCGGGAAGTGAACTGATGTTGGAGTTATGTTTGACGTAAGTAGTTTCAGGATCACTTCTTGACCGCTACTAGCTTCACGACCGCGCCTTGCTTCTCTTCTCGCTCTCTTTTGCGAATGTAGCCACCATATATGCTAGTCGCTTGCTGCAGCTCCACCTCACAACTCTGTCCTTCCTATAAGCATAAATAGTCTTGATCTCGCGGGTGCGAGATTGCTGAGTCCCCGTGACTCACAGATTCTACCAAAACAGTTGCAGGTCCCGACGATGCCAGTGCAGGTGACGCAACCGAGCTCAAGTGGGAGTTCGACGAGGAACGTGGTCGTTACTATGTGTCTTTTCCTGATGATCAGTAGTGGAGCCCAGTTGGGACGATCGGGGATCTGTTTAGCATTTGGGGTATCTTCTTTTATTTTGGTTCCGTAGTCGGACCTTGAGTGTAATCTGGATGATGGATGTTTATTTATGTATTGTGTGAAGTGGCGATTGTAAGCCAACTATGTATCTCTTTCCCTTATGTATTACATGGGTTGTGTGAAGATTACCTCACTTGCGACATTGCTTTCAATGCGGTTATGCCTCTAAGTCATGCTTCGACACGTGGGAGATATAGCCGCATCGAGGGCGTTACAGCCACCCCTAGGGCGCACCCCCTACCTCGTGGGCCCCCAGAAGCTCCACCGACGTACTCCTTCCTCCTATATATACCTACGTACCCCCAACAGATCAGATACAGAGCCAAAAACCTAATTCCACCACCGAAACTTTCTGTATCCACGAGATCCCATCTTGGGGCCTGTTCAAGCTCATGGGAAGGGAATCCACCACGGAGGGCTTCTACATCATCATCATAGCCCCTCCGATGAAGTGTGAGTAGTTTACTTCAGACCTTCGGGTCCATAGTTAGTAGCTAGATGGTTTCTTCTCTCTTTTTGGATCTCAATACAATGTTCTCCCCTCTCTCGTGGAGATCTATTCAATGTAATCTTCTTTTTGCGGTGTGTTTGTTGAGACCGATGAATTGTGGGTTTATGATCAAGATTATCTATGAGCAATATTTGAATCTTCTCTGAATTCTTTTATGTATGATTAGTTATCTTTGCAAGTCTCTTCGAATTATTCGTTTGGTTTGGCCAACTAGATTGGTAGTTCTTGCAATGGGAGAAGAGCTTAGCTTTGGGTTCAATCTTGTGGTGTCCTTTCCGGTGTGATGGGTGCAGCAAGGCACGTATTGTATTGTTGCCATCGAGGATAACAAGATGGGGTTTTATCATATTGCATGAATTTATCCCTCTACATCATGTCATCTTGCTTACATGCGTTACTCTGTTTTCATTAACTTAATACTCTAGATGCATGCTTTGGATAGCGGTCGATGAGTGGAGTAATAGTAGTAGATGCAGGTGAGTCGGTCTACTTGTCTCGGACGTGATGCCTATATACATGATCATACCTAGATATTCTCATAACTATGCTCAATTCTTTCAATTTCTCAACAGTAATTTGTTCACCCACCGTCGAATACTTATGCTCTTGAGAGAAGCCACTAGTGAAATCTATGGCCCCCGGGTCTATTCTCATCATATTAATCTTCCTACGCTTTATTATTCTTTTGCTTTTTTACTTTGCCTTTTATTTTACTTTGCATCTTTAGACCAAAAATACCGAAAATATTATCTATCATCTCTATCAGATCTCACTCTCGTAAGTGACCGTGAAGGGATTGACAACCCCTATTCGCGTTGGTTGCGAGGAGTTATTTGCTTTGTGTAGGTACGAGGGACTTGCGCGTGGCCTCCTACTGGATTTATACCTTGGTTCTCAAAAACCGAGGGAAATATTTATGCTCCTCTGCTGCATCATCCTCTCCTCTTCGGGGAAAACCAACGCAAGCTCAAGATGTAGCAAGAAGGATTTCTGGCACCGTTGCCGGGGAGGCTTACGCCATAGTTAAGTCAAGATTTGGACTCCCGACAACGAGCCATTTCTGGCGCCGTTCTTGGGAGTCTATAAAAGTCAACATACCAAGTACCCATCACAATCCCTTAGCTCTCGCATTACATTATTTGCCATTTGCCTCTCGTTTTCCTCTCCCCCACTTCACCCTTGCCGTTTTATTCGCCCTCTGTTTTCCATTTGCCTTTTTCTCGTTTGCTTGCCGTTATGGCTAGTCCTCTTTCTGCTCCTTTGTCCCCCGAGTTTGAGGTTCCTCACTTCAAACAAAAACAAGGAGAGAACTTAAAGGATGCTTGGTTTATAATGATGGAATCTTATCGTAATTGCACCCTAGAAGTGAATTTCAGAATTTTGCTTCACAACTTTTATGTTTGACTTAATATGTCTCATAGACAACTTTTGGATTGCATTGCCAATGACAATTTTATTGAAATTGATCCCAGTATCGCACATGAAATTATAGAAGGTATAGTAGGAACTCTACCTCAACAAAAGGGTCCTCATCATACCCAAGAAGAAACGCAAGTTTTTTGAGAAAATTTGCGAAGTAACTAAAATTTTACAAAAGTCTCTTGAACCTCTTAAGAGTGTTAGCGGGAATCTCCACCATATGAATATGTTGATTACCCTTTGCAATAAGCGGTTGGACTTTTTAGATCTTAAGATTTCTGAATATGAAGGGAAGCATAAAGAACCTCTTGGATTCGAGCATAATGTCGCTAAAAGAATTAAGAATCAAGATGACAATACCTAGATCTATCCTTGCTTTTATGCCTAGCTAGGGGCATTAAACGATAGCGCTTGTTGGGAGGCAACCCAATTTTATTTTAGTTTTTTTGTTTTTGTTTCTGTTTAGGAATAAATAATCCATCTACCTTCTGTTTAGATGTGGTTTTATGTTTTAATTAGTGTTTGTGCCAAGTTAAACCTATAGGATCTTCTTGGATGATAGTTATTTGATCTTGCTGTAATTTCCAGAAACTTTTGGTTCACGAAAACAATTGTTAAAAATCACCAGAACTTGATAAAATAGTTATTCGAATTGCTGCTGATCAATAAACAAATTGCCTAGGTCGTCCTATTTTTGATGAATTTTTGGAGTTCCAGAAGTTTGCGTTAGTTACAGATTAGTACAGACTGTTCTGTTTTTGATAGATTCTATTTTTCATGTGTTGTTTGCTTATTTTGATGAATCTATGGCTACTAAAATAGTTTATAATCCATAGAGAAGTTGGAATACAGTAGGTTTAACACCAAAATAAATAAAGAATGAATTCATTACAGTACCTTGAAGTGGTCTTTTGTTTTCTTTTGCTAACGGAGCTTATGAGATTTTTGTTGAGTTTTGTGTTGTGAAGTTTTCAAGTTTTGGGTGAAATCTTTTGATGGATTATGGAACAAGGAGTGGCAAGAGCCTAAGCTTGGGGATGCCCATGGCACCCCCAAGATAATCCAAGGACACCAAAAATTCAAAGCTTGGGGATGCCCCGGAAGGCATCCTCTTTAAATCCACTTCCATCGGTAACTTTACTTGGAGCTATATTTTTATTCGCTACATGATATGTGTTTTGCTTGGAGCGTCTTGTATTATTTGCGTCTTTGATTTTTAGTTTACCACAATCATCCTTTCTGTACACACCTTTTGAGAGAGCCATACATGAATTGGAATTTGTTAGAATACTCTATGTGCTTCACTTATATCTTTTGAGCTATATAGTTTTGCTCTAGTGCTTCACTTATATCTTTTAGAGCACGGTGGTGGATTTTTTAAAGAAACTATTCATCTCTCATGCTTCACTTAGATTATTTTGAGAGTCTTAAATAGCATGGTAATTTGCTTAAACAATCCTAATATGCTAGGTATACAAAAATAGTAAAAACTTTCTTATGAGTGTGTTGAATACTAAGAAAAGTTTGATGCTTGATAATTGTTTTGAGATATGGAGGTGATAATATCAAGTCGTGCTAGTTGAGTAGTTGTGAATTTGAGAAATGCTTGTGTTGAAGTTTGCAAGTCCCATAGCATGCACGTATGGTAAGCGTTATGTAACAAATTTGAAACATGAGGTGTTATTTGATTGTCCTCCTTATGAGTGGCAGTCGGGACGAGCGATGGTCTTTTCCTACCAATCTATCCCCCTAGGAGCATGCGCGTAGTGCTTTGGTTTTTGATGGCTTGTAGATTTTTGCAATAAGTATGTGTGTTCTTTATGACTAATGTTGAGTCCATGTATTATACGCACTCTCACCCTTCCATCATTGCTAGCCTCTTCGGTAGCGTGCATTGCCCTTTCTCACATTGAGAGTTGG
Organism: Aegilops bicornis; assembly: GCA_021605145.1. Classification (NCBI taxonomy): domain Eukaryota; kingdom Viridiplantae; phylum Streptophyta; class Magnoliopsida; order Poales; family Poaceae; genus Aegilops; species Aegilops bicornis. The sequence continues at coordinate 349,133,032 of CM038670.1, forward strand.
TGCAAACTTCACGGTGCATCCAAACCCCGTGATATGATACGCTCTTTCACACGTAAACCTCCTTATATCTTCCTCAAAACAGCCACCATACCTACCTATTATGGCATTTCCATAGCTATTCCGAGATATATTGCCATGCAACTTTCCACCATATCGTTCTTCATGACACATTCATCATTGTCACATTCCTTAGCATGATCATGCAGTTGGCATAGTATTTGTGGCAAAGCCACCGTTCATAATTCTTTCATACATGTCACTCTTGATTCATTGCATATCCTGCACATCACGGAGGCATTCATATAGAGTCATACTTTGTTCTAGTATCGAGTTGTAATCATTGAGTTGTAAATAAATAGTAGTGTGATGATCATCATTTTCTGGAGCATTGTCACAAAAAAAGGAGAAAGGCCAAAAAAAAGAAGGCCCAAAAAAAGAGAAATAAAAAGGGGCAATGTTACTATCTCTTTTTCCACACTTGTGCTTCAAAGTAGCACCATGTTCTTCATATAGCGAGTCTCATATATTGTGCTTCAAAGTACCACCATGTTTTCATATAGAGAGTTTCATATGTTGTCACTTTCATATACTAGTTGGATTTTTTCATTATAGAACTTAGCTTTTATATTCCAACGATGGGCTTCCTCAAATGCCCTAGGTCTTCGTGAGCAAGCAAGTTGGACGCACACCCACTTTGTTTCTTCTGTTGAGCTTTCATACATTTATAGCTCTAGTGCATCCGTTGCATGGCAATCCCTACTCCTTGCATTAACATCCATTGATGGGCATCTCCATAGTCCGTTTATTAGCCTCGTTGATGTAAGACCTTCTCCTTTTTTGTCTTCTCCACATAACCCCCATCATCATATTCTATTCCACCCATAGTGCAATGTCCATGGCTCGCATTCATATATTGCGTGAACTTTATAGGTTTGAGATTACTAAAGTATGAAACAATTGCTTGGCTTGTCATTAGGTTGTGCATGATGAGAGCATTCTTGTGTGACGAAAATGGAGCATGACTAAACTATATGATTTTGTAGGGATGAACTTTCTTTGGCCATGTTATTTTGAGAAGACATAATTGCTTAGTTAGTATGCTTGAAGTATTATTATTTTTATGTCAATATGAACTTTTGTCTTGAATCTTTCGGATCTGAATATTCATACCACAATTAAGAAGAGTTACATTGAAATTATGCCAAGTAGCACTCCACATCAAAAGTTCTCTTTTTATCATTTTCCTACTCGAGGACGAGCAGGAATTAAGCTTGGGGATGCCTGATGCGTCTCCAACGTATCTATAATTTTTTATTGCTCCATGCTATATTATCTACTGTTTTGGACCATATTGGGCTTTATTTTCAACTTTTATATTACTTTTTGGACAAACCTATTAACCGGAGGCCCAGCCTAGATTTGCTGTTTTTTGCCTATTTCAGTGTTTCGAAGAAACGGAATATCAAACGGAGTCCAAACGGAATGAAATCGATGGGAACGTGATTTTCTCATCAGATAAGATCCAGGAGACTTGGACCCTCAGTTAAGAAAGGAGGGATGCGGCCACGAGGGTGGAGGGCACGCCCCCCTAGGGCGCGCCCCCTTCCTCGTGGGCCCCTCGAAGCTCCACCGACGTACTCCTTCCTCCTATATATACATACGTACCCCCAACAGATCAGATTCGGAGCCAAAAACCTAATTCCACTGCCGCAACTTTTTCTATCCACGAGATCCCATCTTGGGGACTGTTCCGGAGCTCCGCCGGAAGGGGAATCCACCACGGAGGGCTTCTACATCATCATCATAGCCTCTCCGATGAAGTGTGAGTAGTTTACTTCAGACTTTCGGGTCCATACTTAGTAGCTAGATGGCTTCTTCTCTCTTTTTGGATCTCAATACAATGTCCTCCCCCTCTCTCGTCGAGATCTATTCGATGTAATCTTCTTTTTGCGGTGTGTTTGTTGAGACCGATGAATTGTGGGTTTATGATCAAGATTATCTATGAGCAATATTTGAATATTCTCTGAATTCTTTTATGTATGATTAGTTATCTTTGCAAGTCTCTTCGAATTATTCGTTTGGTTTGGCCAACTAGATTGGTAGTTCTTGCAATGGGAGAAGAGCTTAGCTTTGGGTTCAATCTTGTGGTGTCCTTTCCCAGTGACAGTAGGTGCAGCAAGGCACGTATTGTATTGTTGCCATCGAGGATAACAAGATGGGGTTTTTATCATATTGCATGAATTTATCCCTCTACATCATGTCATCTTGCTTAAGGCGTTACTCTGTTTTCATTAACTTAATACTCTAGATGCATCTTTGGATAGCGGTCGATGAGTGGAGTAATAGTAGTAGATGCGGTGGAGTCGGTCTACTTGTCTCGGACGTGATGCCTATATACATGATCATACCTAGATATTCTCATAACTATGCTCAATTCTGTCAATTGCTCAACAGTAATTTGTTCACCCACCGTAGAATACTTATGCTCTTGAGAGAAGCCACTAGTGAAATCTATTTCCCCCGGGTCTATTCTCATCATATTAATCTTCCTACGCTTTATTATTGTTTTGGTTTTTTACTTTGCCTTTTATTTTACTTTGCCTCTTTATACCAAAAATACCAAAAATATTATCTATCATCTCAATCAGATCTCACTCTCGTAAGTGAACGTGAAGGGATTGACAACCCCTATTCGCGTTGGTTGCGAGGAGTTATTTGCTTTGTGTAGGTACGAGGGACTTGCGTGTGGCCTCCTACTGGATTGATACCTTGGTTCTAAAAAACTGAGGGAAATATTTACACTACTCTGCTGCATCATCCTCTCTTCTTCGGGGAAAACCAACGCAAGCTCAAGACGTAGCAGCATGCCAAGTTTCATGAATTTCAGACGAGTTTTGTTTACTAGAATTTTAAAACCAGGTATCTCAATGTTTTGCCGGCAATCAACAGTGCCCTGGTGTTTGAAATTCATTCCCATATGTTGCACGGGACCTAGATATTCACCAAAAGACACACATGTGATTTTTCAACCAACTTTGTTGCATTAGAGCATGTGCTTGTAGTTCAAATTTGAATTATGCACATAAAATGCCTAGAAAACCCAGTTAATGTATACAAAATGCAAACGAACCCCGAAAAATTCTTTCCCATTTCTTGCATGGGACCTAAGCATGCAGTGAAGGACACAGATTTGATTTTTCAACCAATTTGTATGCATTGGAGCATGTGCATGTAGTTTAATTTTGAATTGTGCACGTGAAATGGCTAGAAAACCAGTTTATTGTATAAAATGTCCGTACAAACCCTGAATAATTCTAATTGTTTTATGACACACATATAGTTGCATGTTCACTTCAGATAAAAGGTCTAGCAATTCTAACAGCGTCCATCGCCGTTGTGACCCCATTTTGTAATTCAAGTCAAGTAGATCCCACACAATTTTGTCGGCGTTTTGGGAACGGGGGTCCACAAACTTGCCTGCCTGCAGCCCACGGCATAGCTCCACTCGCGGCCCAGCATGGCCTGTCTTCACCAGCAAACGCCCAAGACCCTCGCTAGGGGCCAAGCCTCGCGAGGGGCATGACACAAGATCTCCTCGTGTCACGACCGTTTTTTCAATAAAAATATTTATTGAACAACCGACCTATGAAGTCCAATATGAGGAAAAATCCTTCATACCGGTAGAGAAAACTTTGATACAATAAGCCAGTAGCATTACATTAATATGAGGGTCGGATGAAGATGCCCAACCAATTATTACAAACACGCCGAGAATCATACATAGTGGCGGATATGACTCAAAGGTGTGGGGTGGAAATACTCTTGACTCGATATATGAGTGGATGGTGGAATAACACAGCGGGGTGGTTAACAAGTCTACTGCACTGGCGGCTCATCGAGCGTCGAGGTGAGGCTCGATGAATTTATTTGGGTAGCGGAAGCGGATATATCACAATGACTAGTCCAGGGGTCGCACGAGACTGACTGGAATTCCTCTAGGCGTCGGACTCGCTATCGAATTCTTCATCTATGAGATCGCCGTCGAAAGATTCCGCCAAATCAACAAGCCAGGTGAGTACTTTGAAAGTACTCGCAAGACAGTTCGGACAAAAGATATAACAAATGAATGCATGAATGAGTCATGATTTATTTAAACATTTGCTCAATTAAATCAATATAGCAAAAATAAATAAGAAGGGAATCGGCGGTAGTCCGCTTGAAAACCCAAATAAAGATAAACTCGAAACCGATCGAGTGTCTGAAGTGACGCCTCAAAGGGTGAAAATAAGTAAAACATGCCACAGTCGGGCGTCTGGGCGACACCTCATAAAGGGCTTATATTGAAATAAAAATACATGCGGCGCTGTTGCCGGATGTCGGAGCGACATCACAGAAAGGGCTTATAATAAAAGTAAATAACAACGATGCCGCAGTCGGACGTCTGAGCGACATCGCAGAAAGGGCTTATAATGAAAATGAATAACAACAATGCTGCAGTCAGACGTCTGAGCGACATCGCAGAAAGGGCTTATAATGAAAATAAATAACAACAATGCATGATCGGACGTCTGGCGACATCGCAGAAAGGGCTTATAATGAAAATGAATAATAACAATGCCGCAGTCGGACGTCTGAGCGACATCGCAGAAAGGGCTTATAATGAAAATAAATAACAACAATGCCTCAGTCGGACGTCTGAGCGACATTGCAGAAAGGGCTTATAATGAAAATGAATAATAACAATGCCGCAGTCGGACGTCTGAGCGACATCGCAGAAACGGCTTATAATGAAAATGAATAACAACAATGCCGTAGTCGGACGTCTGAGCGACATCGCAAAAAGGGCTTATAATTCATTATTTATAACTGACAAGAGATAGTGCTCACGGAAAATATTCATCACAAGACAATAAGCGGGTTAGTCCGTTCACAGGGAAGTAGACAATTAATAATCAAATGGTTCTCGGGAGTTTCTGTCACTGAGACTGACACTTGACAAGATGAGATGATCACGGTACTTGGACATGAATAAGATGAATTCAAGAATTTTGACTCTGCAGAGTTTGTACCAAAGTTTTTCCACAGCCAACGGATTTCCGTAGTCACGAAGGACTAGTTCCGTTTACGGTGTTTCAGAGGAAACACAACTAGCTAGTACACACCCATCATACCTCACGTTGCCAGGAATCACCCTAGACAGCGTTTAAGAAAAACTTTGAGACGGGGAGATCACAATCTCGAATAGCATGGGATCAAATTTATATACGCGCGCTCTAAGTGGTGCCCCCTCTCGGTCCCAACCGGAAACACCCATGCCCCCTGACCGGATGAAAGGCTTTAATCGAGGGCCATGGAACCTTCAACCCGGCCTCTCGATTTGGTGTGTACCAGGAAGTGGTTTGCAACCTACTAGGCCGTATCCCTTGCGGGAAACAGGTGGTAGTACGGAAAGGAAGACGGACGGGAAACTGAACGATTTATGTTGACACTAGGTCAACGATATGGCATAAGCCTGGCATGCTACAACACTGCCATCTTACCCATACTCATGCCAACTCATGTCCATGCAACAAGTTTCCAGCAACTCACGGATTTACCGAGCTCATTTGCTTCAATGCTCACGAGATAAACTATCATCGAAAATGCTCATGAACGTGCTATGATACAAAAATAATGCAAACATGTCCAGACACTCATCATATCAAAAGTTCAAACTTTGCTTGCCTGGTCCGGAGTAGTCGGGGTCTAGCTCGGCGAAGTTCGCGGTTCCGTCACCTCCTTCGGTATCTACGGCAAATAAAAATACACGCGCTAACGTAAATACCGTGGGGTATAGAAAGTTGACCCAAATATTTTTCAAATAAATATGACAAAAAACAAGACAGAAAAGTAAAGATGACATAAAAGGAATCAGTCAAAAATCATTTTATGTTTAAAAGTTATAAGAGTTTTGGTCCAAGGACCCATCTGTAATGAAACAGAAAGTTTCCAGGGGGCTCTGTGGAAAAGTCCAGGGTAACGTTTCGTTTAAAAGAGACGGCTGTGAGGCTGACAGGCGGGCTCCACCTATCGGGTTTGAAATTTCAAACAGAGCGCGACGGCGCCCGAGAGGTCTTGGTGGCCATGGGCGATCCACGGCGAGGCAAGGTGATCGGGGTTTACCTTGAGATCGATTACACCGTTCAGCGTCTGTGGGTGGTGGTGGTGATCGCCCGGCGAGCCTTTGTGTCAAGGCGGCCCTTGCTCCGGCGGACGGCGGTTCAGACGGTCGTGGATCTCGCCGGAGAGAGCTGCGGGGCCCAAATTGAGGTGGGGGTTATCCTACTAGGGGTGGTACGAGGCTACGGGCGAAAGTAGGGCGGCGGAGGTGCCCTCAACGGAGAGAACGATGCCGGAGCCCGAGGCGGACGGAGGTGGCCGGAGTCGAGGAAGAAAGGCCCCTCGAGGCCCCTCCAGTGGCTAGGCGGGGTCTAGTGAGGTGGTGGAGTCGTGCGGAGGCGAGAGCAAGCTCGGGGGGGCTATATATAGCCGGCCCGAGTCGGTTGCCGTGAACGGATAAGTCCGGCGAGTTGATTATGGCGGCGCTGTGGCTGGACGGTCGGCTTAGGAGCTTGAGCATCGCCTAGGTGGAGTAGTGCCATTTTAGGGTCCAGCTCAGCACGGGAGGGCTGGTTACGGTCTGCCCTCGACGGAACGGCCGCATGGCCCGTCGGCGGCAGAGAGCGCGCTCTGCACGTGCCAAGCCACGGCGACGGTGCCGCATGCGTGCGCTGGCAAGGAGGTGGCCACGCAGAGCCACCAGGATGATTAGGCAGTGCCGAACGGCGTTGCACCGCAGTTTTGCCTCCTGTCGCCGTTACGGTGGTGCAGCCGCCACAAAGCACGCCGGCGCAGGCGGGCCAGGGCGCCACCGACGCCAGGAACGCGCCAAGCGCGCGTGTGGAGCTTCGGACAGGCAGGCCAGGCTGTGAGCAACGTGCCAAGGGTACTGTGGACTCGTGACTGAAGTTACTGACGGAGATCGACACTGAACTTCTGAATTTACTGAATATGAACAAAATAGTGCATGCCAGGTGTTCGACAAAATGATTCTGATATCCAGGGATTTTTCCTTGAGCTGGTTTTTGGTGGAGTGGTCTCTCATTGCAACTAGAGGTTGCCTGAATTTTGGTGGAATTTTTGGAGAAGTGTAGATATGAATTTCACCAAATTTGGCAAATCTGGTCCAAACATGCAGTGAGTGAAATTTGAAATATTTTAAAAGAAGAAGAGTGGATCAAGATGGTTCTGGGTTGTGGATACCAAGGACTATCCAGGGGTGTGGAGTTGAGGTCAAAAATCAAAAGCATTAGGGTACTTGCTTTGCAAATCACCTAGGCTCAATATAATAGACAGAATTATTTTGGGAGGAGAAATAATTGGAATAAAATCCGAAATGGATTTTATTAGCTTGGACAGAATGTTTGAGTTGTACCAAAGTGGAAGGAGAGAATTTTGGGAAGGTTTTATCATGTGGTGCATGGAAGAATCATGAATTGTTTCAAATATGGGAGAGGATGAAAAACTCCTAGAGTTTCCCTTTGAAAGAAAAATACTCCAAAGATTTTTCTTGAAATTTTTGAGAAGAGGGCAATCAGAAGAAAATTTAAAACCAAACACTAGAGTTGAAGGAGATGAAAAAATAAAATATTTGCTGAAGGGAAAAAGCTTTGAGAGAGACTTTTGGAAGGGTTTTGGAGACCTCCTTCAAATCCAACAAAATTTTGAAGAAAACCAAAGGAAAATTTTTGGAGTGTCACACCTCAGGAGTGGCCTCACCAGGCTGGCTCGCGAGGGGATGAGAGATCAAGGCAAGGCGAGCCTCACGAGGTTCCAATGATGTAAGCCATGACGACCAAGGCCAGGCGGGCGCCAGGCGAGTGCCAGCGCGCGTAGTGTCCTCGTTTCCTATTTGGTGCTAAGGAGGCAAGCGCAGGCGAGGAGTACCGAGGCATCAGGCAAAGGTTTCCATATCGGTGCAACGATACCAAGACCAGCAGGACGACATGACGAAGGTCACCGTGGAGCCCAAGACGGCGTCACCACTAGAGCCTTTGGCAGGCGAAGACCACATTTAGTCATAATAGCTTGTACTAGCTGTCCCCCTTCAAAATTGGCCGTTGTTGGCTCCCTTCCCGCTCAATATTTGGGGAGAGGACCAGGGCCTCTATAAATAGGACTAGCCACCACAGTAGGAGAGGACGGATTCAGATCATCCTCACACCCACCAAGCACAAGAACACCTCGCCTCAGGAGGCTGTTCTTCCCCTTGTATTGTTCATCCTCAGCCCAAGAGGCAATCCACCTCACCACACTGGAGTAGGGTATTACACCACAATGGTGGCCCGAACCAGTATAAATCTCGTGTCTCTTGAGTTGCGAGTTCATCGAGCTAGGATTTCAGATCGTGGTGAGGCTGAGGGCACGATTAGGTAGGGGGAGATCTTCGTGCGCACCCCAGTGTACGAACCTCAAGGGTTTTTGCCGGAACCCAAAATCCGACATTTGGCGGGCCAGGTAATGGTGCGACGGAGCTTTCCTTCCGTCAATCTGCGCTCTGGCATCACCATGCTTCGCTCCCATGGTAGGCGCTGCGCTTCCGGCTCCGATGACTGGTGCCAGTGGCGGGGCCAGGGGGCTCCAAGCCTTGGCCCCCGCCTTACGGCAGGTGCAATTGACGCCCAAGTTCAAGCCGGAGATGCCACCGCGCTACGACGGCGCGGCGGACCCGGTGGCTTTCCTGGTGGCGTACGAGGAGGCCGTCCTTAGGGCCGGGGGTGACGACAATGTCATGGCCAACTGGCTTCCCATGGCCCTCACTGGCGTGCTGCGCACCTAGCTGCTCAACCTCCTCGGATCCACGGTGGCATCTTGGGAGGAGCTGCGCGGCCTCTTCGTCGCGCGCTTCGCGGCATCGGCACCCCACGCGGTCGCAGCCCTCCTCGGCGGCTCGCAAGCGGCACCCTCGGACCGCCACGCCAAGCCGTTCTTTCGCCAGATCAGCACCGCTTGCGTACGGCAGGGAGCTCCCTCGGGTTGGGTGGCACCCAAGGCCGACCTTACCTTCGACTCGAACGATCACCCCATCACCACCGTCGGCTCAGGCGTGCTCCCTATGCTTTGCATGCCCACCATCTGCCACACAGCCGTCACCAAGACCCTCATCGACGGTGGCGCCAGCCTCAACGTGCGCTCGGTGAAGGCCTTCAGCCTCCTTCACGTACCACTCGAGTGGCTCTGCCCCAGCAAGCCCTTTTCCGGCGTCGGAGGCGGCTCCTCCAGCCCCCTGGGGTAGATCCGTCTTCCTGTGACCTTCGGCACCCGCAACAACTACCGCACTGAGCTGATCGACTTCAAAATCATCCACATCGGCCTCCCGTACAATTCTATTCTCGGGTACCCATCTCTAAGTAAGTTCATGGTGGCGACCCATCCGGCCTACAACCTCATGAATATGCCTGGGAGCAAGGACGTCCTCACTATAGTGCGAGATACCAAGGAGGCTCTGGCGGCACTAAAGCTTGCCCTCAAGACCGCTGCGGCGGCGCAACCGGCCGACGCGGGCACCTCCGGGGCTAAGGCGGCCGCGCCAACCAAGAAGAAGCAGTTGTTCACCCAAGACCGGGCAGAAACCAAACAGGTGCCGATCGAGGAAGACGGGTCCTCTGGGGCCACCTTCACAATAGGCGCCAACCTCGACCCCAACCAAGAGGAGGCACTGGTGAAGTTCTTGCGCGCAAACAAGGAAGTATTCGCTTGGGAACCCGATCAGCTGGTAGGGGTCCCAAGAGGAGTGAGTGAGCATCACTTGAAGGTGTGCGCCAATGTACGCCCTGTGAAGTAGAGGGCGTGGCGGCAGTACACGGAGAAGCAGTCCTTCATCGTCCAAGAAACCCGCAAGCTGAAGGCAGCATGCGTCATTTGTGAGGTTCGGTACCTTGAATGGTTGGCAAACCCCGTTGTTATGCCCAAGAAAGGCAGAAAGGAGTGCATGTGTGTCGACTTCACCAACCTCCACAAGGCCTGCCCCCAAGATACGTTCCTGCTTCCACGCATCGACCAAATCATCGACTCCACCGCCGAATGTGACCTGCTGTGCTTCGTAGATGCGTTCTCGGGCTACCACCAGATCAAGATGGCGGTAGAAGACATCGAGAAGACGGCATTCCTGACCCCGTTCGGGGTATACTGCTACACTTGCATGCCGTTCGGGCTGCGCAACGCGGGTGCGACCTTTCAACGGCTGATGCACATCGCCCTGGGTCGGCATCTCGGGAGGAATTCTGAAGCCTACATCGACAACATTGTGGTGAAGTCTCGGGAGGCGAGAACTTTAATTTAAAACCTAGAGGAGACCTTCGAAAGCCTGCGCCAGGTAGACTTGCGGCTTAACCCGGAGAAATGCGTGTTTGGCGTCTCTTTCGGCAAGCTGCTGGGTTTCCTCATGTCCCACAGAGGGATCGAGGCGAACCCAGAGAAGGTCAAGGCAATCGAATACATGAGTCCACCACAAACCCTCAAGGCGATGCAGAAGCTCGCTGGTCGAGTGACAGCGGTGGGGCGTTTCATCTCCAAGCTGGGAGAGCGCACCCTGCCGTTATTCAAGCTGATGAAGAAAAAGGGCCCATTCGAGTGGACTCCAGAGGCCGACCAAGCGTTTCAAGACCTCTAGAGATACCTGACGAGCCCTCCGGTGATGATAGCGCCCCAAAGTCTCGAGCCCCTAGTGCTGTACCTTGTCGCCACCCCTTACTCTGCCAGCGCAGCTCTGGTGGCGGTCCGGGAGGAGCGCCGGGCCAAGGATGCGTCGCGCCAAGCCGCTCCCTCAGCTAGGGCGGCGCAAGACCCAGAGGGCTCCATGAGGGCTACGGAGATGCTAGCAAAGGACCAGGCTCAACAAGACGGCGCACTTGGGTCTGCGGAAGCCCCAACGAGCAACCAGGCTTTGAGGGCTTCCTCGTCTCAGGAGATGCCCCAACCTTCGGAAGCCGCGGGGCTCGCCAATGCACCCGTCCTCGTCGAGCACCCCCTGTTTTTTGTCAGCATGGTGTTGCGGGACGCGAGGGTGCGGTACCCCATGCCTCAGAAGCTCCTGCTCACGCTCTTCGTGGCCTCACACAAAGCTCCGACACTACTTTCAAGGTCACCCCATCAAGGTCGTCTCGGCCTACCCGTTGGAGAGTTTGCTCAGGAGCCCCAACTCTGCCGGGAGAGTCGCTGAGTGGAACATCGAGCTACAGGCATTCCAGTTGGAGTTCAGCACAACCAGGGTCATCAAGGGAGCTGCGCTCGCTGATTTCGTGGCAGAATGGACGGACGCCCCGGGGCTTGAAGAAGGCGAGGATCGGTCCCTCTCGCCGGGGAGTGAAGCGTCAGACGGCTGGGTTATGTATTTCGATGGCGCCTTTGTGCGCCAGGGCGCGGAGGCTGGAGTACTGCTCATCTCACCCATTCAGGACAAGCTTTACTATGCCGTGCAGCTCTGCTTCCAGCAGGGCGAGAAGGTCTCCAACAACGTAGCAGAGTACGAAGGCCTCATAGCTGGCCTCAAGGCTGCGGTGGCCCTGGGGGTGAAGTGCCTCACCATCAAGGGCGACTCGCAGCTCCTCGTCAACTTCTCCAACAAGGTGTATGAGCCGAAGGACGAGCACATGGAGGCGTACCTCGCGGAAGTACACAAGATGGAGAAGAAGTTCTTGGGCCTGGATTTGCAGCATGTGCCCCGTTGCACCAACAAGGAAGCGGACGACATCGCCAGGAGAGCATCCAAGCGGCTACCCCAAGATCCTGGCGTCTTTAGGAGCAGCTCTTCAAGCCATCGGCAACACCGCCACTCTCAATAACAGCGCTGCCTTGGGAGGAGCTGCCTCAACCCCCTGCCTCGGGAGCCCCGGCCTGCGGCCCGACCTCGGGAGCATGCTTAATCTTGGCGCTCGAGCCTCAGGAGGGGTGCTGGACCAGGGAAATCAAGGAATACCTGATGCAAGGGATGCTGCCGGAGAAGGAGGAGGACACGAAGCATGTGGCCTGACAGGCCACGACATACTGCGTCCAGGATGATGAGTTATACAGAAACGACCAAATGACGTTTCCCTGCGTTGCATCTCGAGGGAGCAGGGGAAAGAATTGCTGGCCGACATACACGGCGGGGACTGCGGGCACCACTCGTCGTCACGGACCCTCGCCGGCAAGGCGTTCCGCAGCAGATTCTACTGGCCTACGGCACTGAACTACGCGACTGAGCTGGTGAAGTCCTGCGAGGACTGCCAGTTCCACGCCAAGCAGATCCATCAGCCGAGTCAGGGCCTCCAGACCATCCTGCTCTCGTGGCCATTCGCGGTCTGGGGGCTTGATATCTTAGGCCCGTTCCCTCGAGCGCCTGGGGGCTACCGCTACCTCTACGTCGCCATCGAGAAGTTCACTAAGTGGGCGGAGGTAGAAGCCGTCCGCACCATCCCAGCCGGCTCCGCGGTCAAGTTCATCAAAGGTCGAGTGAGCCGGTTTGGGGTCCCCAGCCGCATCATCACCGACAACGGCTGGTAGTTCACTAGCAATCTCTTCAAGACGTATTGTGCTAACCTTGGAACGCAGATCTGCTACGCTTCGGTGGTGCACCCTCGGAGCAATGGCCAGGCAAAACGCGCCAACGCAGAGGTCCTGAGAGGCCTCAAGACCAGGACCTTCAAGAAGAAGCTCGAGGCCTGCGGCCGAGGCTGGCACGACGAGCTCCAGTCCGTGCTGTGGTCCATCCGCACCACCTCCACCAAGCCAACGGGCGAGACCCCATTCTTCCGCGTCTACGGAGTAGAGGTGGTTCTCCCTCACGAGGTCAGGCATCGCTCCGCACGGGTCCTGGCATTTGATGAGGCGCAGCGGGACGCCATGCGGGGGATGGACCTCATGCTGGGGGAGGAACGGTGTCGTGAAGCCACACTACGGGCTGCAAGATATCAGGAGGCACTGCGACAGTACCACTATTGCAGCATCCGCTCCAGGACGCTCGAGGTGGGTGACCTCGTCCTACGGCGGGTGCTCTCCAAGGAAGGGCTGCATAAGCTCTCACCCATGTGGGCGGGCCCGTTTAGGGTCGCCCACATCTCCAGGCCCGGCGCCGCGTGCCTGGAAACGCAGGACGGGGTACCCATCCAGAACGCCTGGAATATCCAGCACCTCCGGAAGTTCTACCCATGAAGAAAGGCCCAGCGCCTGTGAAGAAGGCCCCGCACCTACGAAGGTCTCCGCTCGTGACACTCTCACGTAATAATGAGTGGGGCTGTATACGCCCCGGAATCTCAGGAGTGCCGCCCTCGGGCCTCTGGGGCTCCCTCCGACGTCCTAGTGGAAGCACTTAGCTCCACGCTGGTGAGAAGACAAGAAGACTAGACTAGGTGCCAGACGCGGCTTTTCATTTTCTTTCCGTAGTTGGCTTACCCCTCTTCAATAGAAATTTTCTTTCTGGTGTTGCTTGCTGATCTTGTTCCATCGACTTCTACCTCTGTTTCTGCCTTCGGTTCTTTGTTTGACCTGTACCCTCGCGAGGGGGCTGGACAGGTACCCTCGTGCCCTCGTGAGCGTCTTGTCTGCTTTTCTCGAGGCACCCTCATTCGAGCCGCAAGCCGGCGCACCTCTCTCAATCCGTGCCCCTCGAGTACCGCGATATGAGGCGCTGGGTCGTGGCCAGAGGCACCGGCAACAAGGGCTTGGATCTCCTAACAAATTTTTGTAGTTCCTCCTCTCCAGGTACTGAGAAACGCGCGCCTCGTGAGGCGGAAACTACTTCAAGCGCGTCAAGCTAAGTTATTCCTACGTGCCTATATAAAACATCGCGGCACAGGAATGATAAACACATCATAACAACTTGGAAATCATAGTTTGTTGCATGCCCCCACGGGGCCCCATACTTGTATCTCTCAATGCAGGAAAGAAAAGAAGAACGAACAAAAAAGCGGCACGTGCTTTGCAGCAGTTCACGAGGAGGGATCCATGAAGCCCTCCTGGGCTCAGCCAGACCCCACCTTGCGCTTCACCGGAGCGTGACGACAAAACGACCCGCTGCCGCCCTTGAAGCGGGCGTGGCGGCATGGCGGCTGGTCATAGCCGCCGCTGGTGGAGCTGTCACCGGAGGAAGAGCCGCCGTAGCTTGACGGGCCGCGGTCGGCGCCGAGAGCGGGTCCGCCTTCGTCCTCATCATGACCGTCGCCAAGACTGAGCACCTCGTCGCCGTCGTTTTCCTCATGGGAGCACCCGACGCGGCGGCCATCTTCTCCGAACACCCTCACGTAGAGGGTCGCGTTGCCGTCGTACTTGGAGTGGAGGGTGCACCGCCTGCCCAGGCTGCGCGCGCGAGCAAACATCTGCCAGCGGCGGGCCAGTGCGCGTTCCCGCGACTGAGGTCTCGACCGCAACCCAGGAAGCTTTGCTACAACAGTCGTCCGCCAGCAGCCAGAGCCTGCCTGGGCCTGTGGCCGGTAGCTCGTTCATGAAGAAGCGCGGGAGATGAAGCCAGTTGCCGGCAGGGTTCTCCGACCACACCATGAACTCCGGCAGCACCTTCGCCGAGTGGAAGCACGACCGGAGAGGCCGCACCACCATGGCGCGCCTCCCTTCATCGACGGGGCTGCCTCGACATGGGCGGCTCCCACCACGCGAAGGGGCACCGCCGCGGCGGCGAGGGGCTGCGGCGGGGCTCGCGGAGTGCTTGCAAGGACGACCGCGTCCACGCTTGGGCGGCGGAGAGCCGTGCCCCTCCTGGCGAGCCTTCCCCTTCTCTGCGGCCGAAAACCTCTTCGCAGGCGCCATGGGAGTCGCTACTGGCAATGGAAGAAGGGAGGAGAGGCAAGCGGAATGGGAAGATATGGGCTACGGGGGCTCTGCCCCCTCCTCATTTGTAGAGGGAGAAGGCCAACCAGCGATCCCCACAATCACAGGTAATGATGATATTTCTCTGCAGGGAGTCGTCAAGCCGGTAGTTGCCGAGGTAGCATGGGGAAGCGGAGACACCCACGACCAATCAATCGCCACGCATCGACCAAGGCCGCAGGCTGTTGGGGCCTGCGGTACTCCGCACTTGCCCTTTGGCTTCGCCTCGAAGCCAAGTCCGAGCGCGCCTTGGGCCCGGGGGCTACTGTCGGCGTTCTGGGAACGGGGGTCCCCAGACTTGCCTACCTGCGGCCCACGGCGTGGCTCCACTCACAGCCCAGCACGACCCGTCTTCACCAGCAAACGCCCAAGAACCTCACGAGGTTCGAAGCCTCACGAGGCGGATGACGCAAGACCTCCTCGGGAGTGGCCTCACCAGGCTGGCTCGCGAGGGGCAGAGAGATCAAGGCAAGGCGTGCCTCGCGAGGTTCCAATGATGTAAGCCATGACAACCAAGGCCAGGCAGGCGCCAGCGCGCACAGTGTCCTTGTTTCCTCTTTCGAGCTAAGGAGGCAAGCGCAGGCGAGGAGTACCGAGGCATCAGGCAAATGTTTCCATATCGGTGCAACGAAACCAAAACCAGCAGGACGATGGTCACCATGGAGCCCAAGACGGCGTCACCACCAGAGCCTTTGGAAGGCGAAGACCACCTTTAGTCAGGATATCTTGTACTAGCTGTCCCCCATCAAATTGGCCGTTGTTGCCTCCCTTCCCGCTCAATATTTGGGGAGAGGACCAGGGCCTCTATAAATAGAACTAGCCACAACAGTAGGAGATGACAGATTCAGATCATCCTCACACCCACCAAGCACAAGAACACCTCGCCTCAGGAGGCTGTTCTTCCCCTTGTACTGTTCATCCTCAGCCCAAGAGGCAATCCACCTCACCACACTGGAGTAGGGTATTGCACCACAACGGTGGCCCGAACCAGTATAAATCTCGTGTCTCTTGAGTTGCGAGTTCGTCGAGCAAGGCGGTGAGATCGCGGGGAGGCTGAGGGCGCGATTAGGTAGGGGGAGATCTTTGTGCGCACCCCAGTGTTCGAACCTCAAGGGTTTTTGCCGGAACCCGAAATCCGACAAGTTTATTATCACCAACCGTGTGAGATGTAGTACAAAATATCTTGGAGCACCATCGGCGTATAGTACACCTATGGCTTACACAAGAAGGTGCGTCGGCTATAGTCCACAGCTGGCGTGTCAAGCACACTAGCTCACTCCCCAAAGACTACTGCCTCTGCATCCCTCGCAATCTCGAAATTATTTACCGCCTGGAAGGTTTTAATGTTTGATAGCACAGATTAGTATGTGCAGACCATGTGCGATGTCTATTACTCCCGCTCTGCTTCAGTCATTTGATTCAAATTTTCAGTAGCCCCGGCATTTTACTCCCGCCTTTGCATCCCTCGCAATCTCAAAAATATCTGCTCGCCCTTGATCCAAATTTTCAGTAGCCCCGCCTTTTTACTCCTGCCTAGTAAAATGTTCAGTTGCCGCAGTATTTCCTCAAACACAACCTTGCCCCCCCCCCCCCACACACACACCCCAAAACCTCTGCTCACACAGACACACACAGCCCTTGAAACCATTGGTAGGTCTCCGCCATCGCCGGCACCTCCATCCTCAACCTCTGCCCGTGTGCCAGGGAGCTCGAGGAGCCAATGGCCAAAAACAGGTTTATCGCGGCCTTTTCGCCCGACGCCGGCAAGGTGGCCGCCGAGGTGTCCCCGTCGTCCTCCGCGGGCGCGATCCACCGTCGCCAGTCCCCCGATCCACCCTCCACCACGCCCCTATGTCGTTTCGAGGACTTCCCCGTCCTCCCTTGGACCCGGTAGCCGACAAAGTCCTACCTCGGGGTACGACAGCGGCGGTGGGGGACGTGGGTCGCCGAGATTACAGATCGAGAAAACCACACCCGCTGGTGGCTTGGTAGCTTCCACACGGCCGAGATCGCGGCCATGGAGTACGACCACTGGCAGGTCTGCTACCAGGGCGCGGCGGCTAGGCTCAATTTCCCCTTCAGAACACGTTCGGTCCACCTCGTGCCGCCAGAGCTAGGGGTGGTGAGCTCGGCTATGGCGCGGGAGGACCGCGAGGCGTGGGAACGCCTCGAGGCCGAGGCCGCCGACGAGGCCTACATGCAAGAGCTCCGCTGGCAGCACCCGGAGCTCATGGAGGCGGATCGGGCGATGTTTGCCGGCATGGAGTGCGGCGAGGTTATCACGCTCTCCTTCAATGACGAGGTCGAAGGCTGCAAGGATGGCGGCGCGGAGGGTAGTGAGGTTTCAGTCCTTTAAGGGTTTCAGTCCTTTAACATTTTAAGGATCGCCTAGAGATGTCCTTATGACTTGTTTATTTCAGTTCTTCGCAATGTGATGCTCCATATGTGCAACTATTTACCGTGCAGTTCAATTTCATCAATAGCAGTTTCAACAATTGTCACACCCTGATTTTCATGCCACAACACTTAAGCTAATAAATCATGATAAAATGTGGTTTTGCAAAAACTTTTGAGTGTTTTGGTCTTTGCTTTGATTGGATTTTTGTCTGCTGTTTGCAAGTGCTCAAAAATCAAATAAATCCTCCAACTCCTATACTTCTTTCTCCTGACCTGAAACTTTACGCAATTATCATGCCAGGTGTATAGGCCATAAAAGTATTTTCTTACAAAAAATAATTTGGCCAAAAGGTAATTTCTAAATTAGGTTTTTCAAAACTCCCTGACTTCAGGCTTGAACTACAAGTACCTAAGTTAGGATGAATAAAAAAATTCAAAAACTATATTTGAATCCTACTAGATATAGGACCCCCTAAAACAACAAAAATATTATTTTGCTATTTTATTTAAATGCTTTATCTTTAGGCAAGAAATGGTCTTTAATAGGTTAAAATTATTTTAATATTTCAAAGATATTTGGGAAAATTTAGGGAGACTCAATGGACATATATTATCCATATATATGAGTTTCAACATATGGTCTTGATCAAAATATTGGACAAAACCCTCCAGAACCATTTCTGTTCATTTCAAGTATTTGAAATATTTCTATAAGAAATATTTTCAAATAAATCCAGGAAAATTCTAGCAACTCACACATGCCTAATTTGATGATCTTGCGAAGTTCTATTCCAATCAGAATAGTTTTGGTTCACAAAAGTGCCCCAAAACCATCTTTGTCCAGATCCAAGTTTGAACAACTCTACATTACCAACTTTCTCCTTTTTACCTAAATTTTTGTGGACATGACCATATCTCCAAACGATGATAGTATACCAAGTGGTGCATCAAGGAGAATAGTTTTGCATGACTAGATCTTGGAAAACCCATTTCTATTGATTTCTAGGGTTTACAAAAGTTGCACTGCCAACTTTGTCCAACTGAGCTCAAATTTGGTGGAACACCCTATTTATAAGTGACATTCCATCCTGTTAAGTCTCATGGCAATTGGAGTTCATTTTCTTGACCAAACCAACAACAAACACCTTGTGCCATTTTTCCAAAAGCATCACTTTGACCTCTTCCACTAATCTGCATGGGCTCAAGTTTTTACCACAGCTACTCCTGACCCTCTTCTACCTCCAGTAATTTTCCCCTGGCCTCAGCTCAATGATTGAGGGGTGAAACCTCCTCATTTACCCCTCTGGACAACCACATCACCCTTCTCTCTCACGCCTCCTCTCTCACCAGAGCCCCTCTAGAGCATCCAAGGCTCCCTCTCCTTTCTTAATTTACTCTCTCCCACACCTGCTAGACACCAATGGACATGCTCATCGTGCATATGAAATGGCATGCCGGCCATTTGCACGCTCTGGAGCGTGCTACAGTGCGCTCCCGCAATAGAGCCGCCCTCTGCCAATGCCTCCGGCCACCTCGGGCCTCCCCAGTGCACCCGAGGAGGTGCCTCGGCATCCGCAGCACGACAGTTGGTCGGCCCCCCCTCCTTCTCCCTCCTCTTGTCCCTGCTCGCATGCACGCTGGCCGCCCGAGTGCACCAGTGAGCAAGCTCACACGCGCGGTGCCCCTAGCCACCCCTGCTCTCTCTCTCTTCTCTCCCCTAGCTCTGGACCGAACCCATGAGCACCCCAGCCACGCCCACAAGTGCCCTCGTGACCCACAGCAACAACAACGACCTCGCCGATGCACTGGTCTATGGTGAACCGTTTCTCACCTACTTAAGGCCACCCCGAGCACCCTTTGTACTCCTTTGGCTCTCTCTCTCTCTCCCGTATGCTCCCCAGGCCGACCTATTCCTCTTCTAGTGCCCCCATTCACCTCCATGGCCGGAAACCTTGCCACCGGCCATCGCTCAAATTCGAGCTCTCTGGTGCTCCTCTCTCCCTCCTACCTACACCAGAGCATCACCCACTTCCCCACGGCCCTCTCCCGGACTCCATTTCTTCTTCTCCACGACCATGACACCGTGCCCCAACCTCATCGCCAGCCTCATCCGCCGCGGCCGACGCCCTACTCAACCCGGTGGCCCTGGGCGCCCGTGCCACCCACGGTTGGACACGGCCGGGTCTCCTGAGCATGCCGGTGGCCAGCTCACCAGAAACAGTGGCCTATAGCGCCGGCAAGCCGCAGTCGACACCGCCCCCTGCCTCTGCTCTGTTCGAGCAGAAGGTTGGGATGAACCCAACAGGTGGGCCCGCGTGTCGGCGACCCTGAGGGCCGGGCCCGCGGGATAAGTGGACACGGCATCTTTGTGAGTCGTCTACCCGTGGCCAAGACGTATTCCGGGTGGGCGCCATCGACGTCACCTCCTATGCTCGCGCAGCCGAGCCTCTGGGCCGGCCCACTGCTATCTCCCGCTGTCGGATTTCGGGCTCCGGCAGACCCTTACGGTTCGAACTCTGGGGTGCGCGCGGAGATCCAACCCTCCGCCGTCTCGTACCTCGCCGAATTGCAGGGACCTAAACTACTAGAAAGAACAACATAAGAGACACGAGATTTATACTAGTTTGGTCCACCGTTGTGGTGTAATACCCTACTCTAGTTTGTGGTGTGGTGGATTGCCTCTGGGCCGATGAGGAACAGTACAGGGAAGAACAGCCTCGCGAGGGTCTGTTCTTGGCGGGTGTGATGAACTGCTAAGTGGTGTCCCGTCGCTCTAGCTTGAGGACCGGGTCTCTATCTCTCTCTCTCTGGATTCCAAATGCCGGCCTCCTTCCTATCCGATCGTCTCTCTCCCACTCTGAGTGTAGCTACTCCTATTTATAGGCGAAGGCCCTAGGCCTCCTCCCAAATATTGAGCGGGAAGGGCACCAACAATTGGCCATTTTGAAGGGGAACAACGGGTACACTTATCCTGACTAAAGTTGGTCCTCGCCTGCCAAAGGCTCTGGTGATGACGCCTGCTTGGGCTCCACGATGACTACCTTCCAGCCGTTGGGGCTGGTCTTGGTCTTGTTGCACCAAAACGGATGCCTATGCTTGATGCTCTTGCTGCGCTTGCTCCCTTTGCACCAAAGAGGAAAGGAGGGCTGCTGCAGCGGGTGGCACCACCGTGGCGCCCTTGGTCGTCATGGCTTGCGTCATGGGCACCTCGCGAGGTACCCTGCCTTGAACTCTCCGCCTCCTCATGAGCCAGCCTAATGAGGCCGTGCCTGAGGAAGCTCCTGGTCGTCTGCCCCGTGAGGCTTGGCCCCTCGCGAGGGTCTTGAGCTTGCGTTAATGAAGATGGGCTGTCCTGGGCCTCCTTTGAGCCACGCCGCGAGCCGCGGGAAAACAAGTCTGGGACCCCGTTCCCGAATGCCGACAGTAGCCCCTGGCCTGGCGCGCCGAACTTGGCAGGCGAGAGAGGTGAAAGGGCAAGTCTGAGCCTCGCGGGCCCTAACAGCCTGCGGCCTTGGGCGACAGCGTGGCGGTTGATTGGGCGTGGGCGGCACTTTGTTCCCCACGCCTCCTTATTTCGTGCCTTGCTAGGCGGCACGCTGCTGCACACATCCGTTCCCCTCTCTGCTGCTTGTGCGCTCCGGTCCTTCCCCCTCTCGAACTCCAGCTTCCATTTCCAATCCAATCTCGAATCTCCCCCTCCCCCTTTCAATCGCCATGGCTCCGACGAAGAAGGGGAAAGGGAAGAAACCTGTGCCTCCGCCTCGCTCGCCGCCGCCGGCGGCCTCCGCTGTCGACCCGTCGATCATACTCAATCTAGAGGGCTTGGGAAAGGTTAGTTCGGCTCTGGACACCTCCTTCAACGAATGCGGGAGGACGACGGCTTGGCCCGCGTCCCACTTCTCCATCGACAGGATAGTCACCGAGGTCCGGTATTTCGCTGACGCCCTGTGGGCGGGGCTGGTTCCCCCCTTTATGATTTCTTCAATGCCGTGCTTTCCCACTATCAGATCCACATGATGCATCTGGGTCTTGAGTCCATCACTCTCCTTTCGGTCTCCGCCTTCGTTTGCGAAGCAATGATGGGCATCCTTCCTTCGGTTGCCTTGTTGCGCCACTTCTTCTCTCTGCGCCTTGTCGACCCCACTCAATGCTCGGCGTGCGTGAGCTTAGTCGCCGCGCCCAAGACAGCAGCCTCAGGGATCGACTTCAGCCTGCCTCCGCCCCGCGGCTGAGTTCCGCGAGAGGTGGTTGTATGTGGATGTGGGGGTGACCAGCCCCCTGCTATCGGAGCCGACCTCGCCTGCTATCCCCAATTCAGGCTGGGGCCAGGAGACGCTTTCAAGCCCTCGGCTCATCTTCGTCTAGCGCCGCTTCGCGTTCCTGAGGTCGCTTGCTGTGACAGCGCCCAAGGTGGTGAAGGAGTTCCTGATGCGCCGCATCGCTCCTCTCCAACGCCATTCCCACCGGATGTGGGCCTTCAGCGAGCCTGGTGATCGTATGAGGCTCCAGGAAGAAGACCTGACGCCTGAAGCGCTAAGGAAAGTTCTCCTGGTCCTGACTGGCGACCCTAACCCCGGTGGCATCCGGCATGAAGGGGCCTTGTTGTACCTCTGCCAGAACAGGGGTGATTTGGTGAACCGGATGCCTATCTTCGACGAATGGGGGCCGCGCCCCGCTGGTCTCCAGGGGCCTCACGAGAATCCAGTGATGGTGACAGCCCTTCCAGTCGGCAAAGGCGGCTCCTCCTCAAGTGGCGGAGCAGGGAGGCACGAGCTGCCAGAGGCCGAAGGAACCCCTGCCGGGGTGACAGCGTCGGGCGATGCTCCTGAGGGGGCAGCTCCCGAGGCTCATGCCGCTGCGGCTGAGGGCGGCAGGCAGCCGCCCGCAGCGCCCGCGGATGGAGCCCCCGAGGCCCCTGCTGCTTCTCTTGGTGAGGCGACTAGTAGCGCGCGTGAGGCAGACGCCCCTGACGCAAGTCGTCTCGATGCTTCTCCCTCGCCACAGGCTGATCCCTGCGCTCAAATCTTGGGTCGTTTCTGCGTGAACTTTGAGGCCCTCCGGAAGAGAAGGGAGGCCCTGGGCGATGATTACCCTTGTCGCCTGCTGAAGCGTAGGAAGTACTTCGCCACTGATGAGTAAGCATTCTCCTTCTCCAGCTCCTGATTCTTCTGCTGCTCATATTGATCCTTGCCCTGCAGGCCCCTTCCTACCGAGCTCACGGAGACGGGTGAGGAGCCGTCCCCCCCGGCTTCGCCCCCTCCCCCATCCTTGAGTGCTCCAAGCAGTGGAGCCCTTGTGGTGAGGGCGACCGGGGAGGTGAACCGTCCCGTGGCGCGTCGTGGCCCTGCGCGCCTCGCGATCCTTCCTCGCAAGCCTTCCCGTGGCATAGCTAGCCTACCGTGGGCTTCTCGCCTGGTCGTGGACGGCGATTGGCTGAGGCGCTTCCTGTGCCCCTCGTCTGGGGATGGGCTGGCTCCAGGCCGGGCTTCTGGCGCGGCGTGCCCGGCCGTCGCGAGGGTGCCAGCCCCCAGCCCCCTGCCCGGAGGGGGAGTGCTGATTCGTGGCTCCCGGCGCCTGTCTCGGGCGGTCGATGGTGTGGAGGACGTGCTCGAGCATGCCCGGGAGCGCCGCGCCCTTCGCCGAGGATTTCTTCGAAGGGCGGCTGACGCGGTGAGCCTTCTTGGTGAAGAGCTTGCTGACGAAGACGCGCGCCTTGAGGCTGAGGGCCTACGCCTGCCTTAGAGAGGAGTGAGCTGGAGGGCGCTGCCACCCTTGCGCGGCACCAGCGCGATCTTGTTGATGAAGAGGCCAATGCGTCGCTGGCAGCCTCTCGGGAGGCCTGTTCTCGGGCCGTCGAGGAGGCCCGGGCAGCTAACAGGCGGCGAGAGGCGGCGGAGGAGCGGGCACGGGAACTCCTGTCCCGGTGCCACTCATTGGAGGAGCAAGTGGAGCTGCGCGAGGCAGCCCTCACATTGATGAAGGTGGCCTCCGGCGACCCGGCGGAGCTCCAGAAGCGTGAGGAGGCGCTGACGCTTGAAGCCGCCGAACGCGCGCGCGAGTATGAGCGCTTGGAGACGAGGGAGCACTTGGCGACGCGAGCAGAGGATGAGGTCGCGGCACAGGAAGCCCGCGTCTTGGCGGAGGTCGGACGCCGAGTGGCGCCGGCGCGCTTGAACCTCGAGCGTGAGTTTGAGGAGCGGCTGGGGTTGATCAAGGCCGAGGCTGAGGGCAGGACGTCTGCCTTGAGGGCCAAGTGGAGGAGGCGACGCAGCGGGCCGATGCTCTTCGGGCCGCCCTTGAGGTGGCGCAGAGGGAGTCCACCACCTCTCAGGCCGAGGCGCTTCTTCTTCGCCAACGGGTGGAGGAGGCCGAGGCCGTCGCGAGAATCGCGTCTGAGATCGTCGCTGGCCGAATCCTGGAGCATGAGCACGGTCCCATGCTCGCCACGCTCCGGGAAAGAGCTAATGCAGCCTTGGATAATATCTGCGAGGCGGCAGTAGGCGATCCGCACGCGGTTAACTACGCTGGCAACCTTCAGTTCTTCACCGACGTGGTGGCGCGGCTGGAGGCACGGTCGGTCAGGGCCAACAGATTGGTGGGGGAGAGGAGCCGCGTGCTGCTCGGGCACGCCTTCTCTCGTGTCTTCAGCCATCTCCGGGACATGGACCCCCACTTTGATTTTGACGCAGCCATCGCCCGATTCCCAGACCGTCCGGGGCGACTGGCGACCGGGGTGGAAGACAACGTGGATGCCCTCGTCCGGACGCCGCTTGGACGACGACGGCGTGGTCGTGGCCGCCCGATGAGGCGGCGTGGTGAACGGCCCGAACACCGCCGACAATCAGGCAGACAGCAACGGCGAGGCCAGCGACGCCAGCAACGGCTCGGGAGGTGCTCCTGAGGACGCATTGGGGGATTTATCCGACTGATTATGTATTGTCCCTGTTCCGTTACCCTGCATGAATAGAACTCAGGTTTTGGCCTGATGGTTGTGAGAGCATTTTGGGAGGGGGAGCCCCTCATGTAAAACTTGTGTTCATCGTATTAGCAGGTGTTACATCGCCCATACGCCCGCGCCAAGTGGTTGGCTAAGTGACGTGCTAGTTGGCTGGTTTACCTTTGTTTCGTACGAGCCCTGAGATAGCCTGTGGGAGGCTGCGGCGATCTGAGTGTCTCCTGATCAAATCCGTAGGACCTGCAGTAAAAACCCTCCGGAGAGGACGCGGCGGCGACAGTTGGGCTGCTGCGCATAAGCTAGGCTGGCCCGGCTCGCGAGGGGCTCATGAGGACGCTACCGAGGCGGAGTTGTAAATCAAACGCGAGAGATTTGCTCGAACGAGACTGAGCACCCCTTCCCCGAACACACGCAAATCTCAACTTCGAATCCAACTTAAATCCAGCGAGGGAAAACGACAATCAAATGGAAGGCAAAGAAAGCAGAAGAAAAGCCGCCTCCGGCACCTAGTCTAGTCTTGGACGTCTTCTCACCAGCGCGGAGCTAAGTGCTGCCACTTGGTGTGGGAGGGAGCCCCAGGGCCTGAGGCCGGCACCCCTGAGACTCCGGGGCGTGTACAACCCCACTCATTATTACGTGAGAGTGTCATGGGGCGGCGAGCTTCACAGCCACCGGGCCTTCTTCACAGGTACCGGCCTTGCTTCATATCGCCCGACGAGGGCCCCGCCTTGCGCCACACTCTAGTGCCACCGACGACGGCCGGAAACCAGGGGCCGCCCGGTGGGGTAGAGCTGTCGCTAGCGGTTCCCCGACGACCACGGGTCCTCCGCTGTGGGCAGGCCACGAGGAACCTCCCCAGCAGAGGGCCTACCTCCACGAACGCCTTACTCCGAACGCCCGCGGTGGTGATGCCGGATCTCGGCCCCTCTCCGGCAGCCCCCTGCGCCCCCCTCCCGAGGGGTAGGAGACTGCGGGAGCGGGGCAGCCGCTCGTCGTGGCGACCTGTACCTCCTGCGACCTATGGTTAGCGTATGTTTGCTCTTGAGGAAGTAGCGGTACCCGATAATCGTCACCCCCGGCGTGACCAGTGGGACCGTCTCGAGGCTCATGGAAGAGCGCGGCTTCTGGCGCCTCATCCCCCCAGCTTGGGCTGAGGAGCGAGTCTTGTTCTCCCTCATGCGGGTGCCCTTGGTCCATCATGTGGGGCACGTATTCTTCCGGCGCCGTCATCCCGAAGGCCACGCCGTAGTGCTGAGTGTGCCTTTCTGCTCTGCTTGACGCGCCCGCCGTAGGGTGGTGGCGCAGCGGTCCACCAGGGCCGTGAGTTACGTCGAGTCCTTCTTCTCCGCGGTCCGGGGGCGGGGGCAACCCCGCCGCCGGCCCGACAGCTTTCGCCCGGTGTTGGAGTAGCTTTGGAGCCAGCGGTAGCGTGGAGCCCCGTGCGGGCCGCCCTCGCCTGAGATGGAAGCTGGGTGCGAAGGGGTGAGCCTCGAGGCGAAGCCAGAGCTCCGCCACTCGCTCCGGCAACGCGTCGCGGCCGCTCTCCAGCCTGCTGCTGCAGCAGCTCGGGCCACTGTGAGCGCGGCTCTCGAAGTTCGCCTTTGCTCGGCGGGTGTACGGTGCTTTGTGGTCGCAGCGTGATTGGAGGCTCTTGCTGCCGACCGCGGCTGCCTTGGCGTGAGAGCCGTCGAAGCCTGTCCGCGTCGCCAGCGGCCCATGGCGCCCTGCGGACATGAGCTGCCTGAACGCGAAGTCGCCCGAGGCGGCGGCTCTGCATGGGCGGGCTACGCCGCCCAAGGATCTGGGTTGCCAGCAGTGGTCGGACATGGTGGTGGCGCGACGGGACACGAGGTGGCGAGAAGGTGGATTCGGCGCACCCCTACAGCGGCGCCAAATGTCGGATTTCGGGCTCCGGCAGACCCTTAAGGTTCGAACTCTGGGGTGCGCGTGGAGATCCAACCCTCCACCGTCTCGTACCTCGCCGAATCGCAGGGACCTAAACTACTAGAAAGAACAGCATAAGAGACACGAGATTTATACTAGTTCGGGCCACCGTTGTGGTGTAATACCCTACTCTAGTTTGTGGTGTGGTGGATTGCCTCTGGGGCTAATGAGGAACAGTACAGGGAAGAACAGCCTCGCGAGGGTCTGTTCTTGGCGGGTGTGATGAACTGCTAAGTGGTGTCCCGTCGCTCTAGCTTGAGGACCGGGTCTCTATCTCTCTCTCTCTCTCTGGATTCCAAATGCCGGCCTCCTTCCTATCTGATCGTCTCTCTCCCACTCTGAGTGTGGCTACTCCTATTTATAGGCGAAGGCCCTGGGCCTCTTCCCAAATATTGAGCGGGAAGGGCGTCAACAATTGGCCATTTAGAAGGGGAACAGCGGGTACACTTATCCTGACTAAAGTTGGTCCTCGCCTGCCAAAGGCTCTGGTGATAGCCTGCTTGGGCTCCACGGTGACTCCCTTCCAGCCGTTGGGGCTGGTCTTGGTCTTGTTGCACCAAACGGATGCCTTTGCTTGATGCTCTTGCTCGCGCTTGCTCCCTTTGCACTAAAGAGGAAAGGAGGGGCTGCTTGGCTGGCGCCCGGCCGCGCCCTTGGTAAATCATGGCTTGCGTCATGGGCACCTCGCGAGGTACCCTGCCTTGAACTCTCCGCCTCCTCATGAGCCAACCTGACGAGGTCGTGCCTGAGGAAGCTCCTGGTCGTCCGCCCCGCGAGGCTTGGCCCCTCGCGAGGGTCTTGAGCTTGCGTTGATGAAGATGGGCTGTCCTGGGCCTCCTTTGAGCCACGCCGCAGGCCGCAGGCAGGCAAGTCTAGGGACCCCCGTTCCCAGAACACCGACACCCGCCCAGTGTGCAAGATAAGGGTAAAGCCCATTTCCTTTTCTTTTTCTTTTCTACTGAGTTTCAAAATCCATAAACAATTTAAATGGACTCCAAATTTGATCATTCAAATTTCTACTAGTTCATAAATTCATTCTCTATCACATGGTGCCATTTGCACATTTGTCCAGAAACTTTTTCTTCACAAATAATTATCAAATCCCATTTTTCCATTCCTGTGATAAACTTTAGAAAATCACAGAGAGCTCAATCCAAATGCCATGATTCCAGTTCCTAGATACTTATAAGTTCAAAACATAGTTTTTGAACCTTTTTCCAATTACTTTCTGTGCTACATGAAATATTGGTCCATTTCTCCTTATATTGCCAACCTTGCAAATTCATAGGAAAACCATTTGAACTCCAAATCCAGTGAAACCAACTCCTAGATGCTTCTAAAATCAATCCTTGTTAGATGGGTGCCTTTGCTCATTTTTCAAAATAATTCTTCTGTACACTGCAAGTCCACTACTCTCTTGATTCCATCATATTGAAATGTTCAAAGGAATCCATTGATCCACTTCCTATGAAACCACTTTGGTCATTCCTCATATGACCAGAGATGTCCTAGAAAACTCAAATTAATATTTTTGGAGCACTTTTATGTTTGCCTTGTTGTGTTGCTTATTGTGTTGTTTCCGACATCAGTTAACGAAGTAGACATAATACTTGGAGTTGGGCCAGAGACACTTGAAGACCTCGAATACTTTGTTAAAACAGGCAAGTAGCCCTTTGACCATGATAAGAAACCCCTTTTTGGTTCAGATCATATAGCACTTATTTTCAATGCATCAGGATCATGTTGAGTTGGTGACCACTTTGGTTATTGCCTTTGTTACCTTCCTATTGAAACTTGCATCAAGCATGACCCTACCTTCCTACGAGGGTTATGCAGGTGGGAGTAGATAGGATGCTATAGTAGTAGCTACGCAAATGGGACAGGGATATGCATGGTGATGGAGGCAAAGTACTTTTAAAAGAATTTTCGAAAACCGCATCGGGTGCCACTTATGCCCGAGGGAGATGATGAGTTGGGTAGCCACTTGATGATGAAGTGGTGTACCGAGGCAAGTGTGTGTGTTGTTTTTTCAAAACAGATTGGGTTAATTTGCGACCTTTATTCCAACCTTACATGCCCAACCACTCTACCCTTATATGGGAAAGGGCTTTGTTGATAACTTTGGTCAATACTAGCAGGGAGCCCACATTACTAGTGGCGGGATGGTATGAGGTACTCTCTCGATATGGAGTCGTGCCAGGTAGGGCGACTATGGCTGTTTTTACAGACACGGGGCACACCGTTGCGTCCCCTCTCGGATGGTACGATCTCGAGTAAGTCTCGCATGATGTACATAGTGAGGACAAGGGCCGACGAGTGGACTCTTTCTTAGTGTTGTCAAGGCAAAGATAATGTTCGGGTGCTTACCCCGGGTACTTGGGGTACCGCGGGTCACGGATGACACGGAACTTCCCGGATCTTGTGGGTAAAGTGTGCAACCTCTACAGAGTATCAAACTATTCGAATAGCCGTGTCCACGGTCAAGGACAGTTGGGTAACCGCTCTTAGGCTACGTCCATTGTTTAAAAAACCTAGGGTGTGTCTGAGGCAAACAACACGGTTTGGTAATATTGTTGAAGAAGTCACGATGAGCTTGAGCATGAGTTGTTCATAACTCTTTCTCGATGTTGATGTATGTAATCTGCTGATACTTGTTGTAGACGCATTCATGTCCTTGTTAAATGTTGATCATACTTGCATCGAAAAAACTAGCTTTCCACAAAAATGCCAATGTGCCTTGCATAATTATTCTGCTATCACCCTTGGGTTGCTTGCGAGTACATTCAAAGTACTCATTGGCTTGCCACTGGTTATTTTATTGACCAGGCATGAAAGAACATGATACGAAGAAGAGCTCTTTGGTGAAGATCGTGCGAGCTAGGACGCTTCCCAGTCAGAATGCCTATAGGGTTAAGGCAGATGGCATGGGTCCAAGTTATCGACGAAGATTTCCACTGCGATGTTATACTCAAGACTTGACCATAATATTCATAATTTATGTAAGACGGTATGTATGAATGTAAGACTCTTGTTATTCAGCTTCTGTATGTTCAGTGAGCATTGATCTCTGGGATAACTCTACACGTGCATTCGATGATCATGACTTATGAGTCGGGGTCCCCATAGAGCTGGTATCAGAGCCATCCTAACTGTAGGAAGCCTTAGTTAGCATGGTCGTTAGTTAGGGTAAAACTATTTCCAAACTATTACTAGTTTTCAAAACTATCTATACTCCTCTTCCCCTCTGAGTTTTTCAGAAAAACTAAGGTATATTTTCCCTATCGATCTCTTCCCCTTCAAAACTATTGCAAACGGTCGCTAGCACCCTCAAGCCCCTGACCACGGGATTCCTTGTAATCCTCAAAGCAGTACACCTTTCCAGACACTCACCCACCTCTTATGAACACAAGATTGGCAACACCACAACAAGACGATGCCAACAGAAGATACGTCTTCGAGGAATGAGGACATGAAGACCCAAAGGATGGTGACACCTTTGAATTTGCCCCAGGATGTCGCAACCTTGTCCTATGACGATCAGGGTGTAAGATATGCAAGATCTCGATATACATCGCTAATAGAGCAACCATGTCCTTGCCGTTGTTGTATCGGCAACCACCGGTGGATGAGAACCTCGCCATTTGGTCCGCCTCACTATAGTGAGCAAGAAAAGGGTTCTCTTCATCCCCCGCTCTTGGTGTCGATGTTGTCATCAACGTAACCGACATGTTGGACCTCTCCTATGCCTTGTAAATTTCCTTGCATAAAGGTATACCTACCTGGTACTATCAACGCCTTAGAAGACAAAAAGGGACCGTCATGATTAAGAAGACAACAGAAGACCGAGTCAATGCCTGCTACGAGGAGCCACCTTCACCCCATCACTTCAACAGGGAAGAAGTTGTTGAAGAATCTTCAGGCCTAACTCGGATCATTTCATCAAACAACTACAAGAGACATAACAACACCTGAGGAAAACCCAAAAGACTGCACGAGGCATGAAGCAAAGCATGACTACCAAGTCCAAGAACCTCTAGGGTAGGATGAGTCATGTACCCCCTACGCGCAGTTGAGTCTGTGTGATGGTTCAAATAGAACCATGATTGTGTGTTGCTTGTTTTTATTTGTTTGTGTTTTGATATAAATCACTCTTTTGCCATGGGCAGCATGTATGCGACTATATCACCTATCATATCTTAATGAATATGTGTGTGGCCTTTACGGCACTTGTTTGTTTGCACTTGCACTATAGAACCCCCTTTAGGCATCACCCACCTCTATGCTACTTTCCCCTCTCATCTCTCTCATCAACTGAAGACCAGCAAGACAAGATGCAATAGGATTCCACCTTGGCAAGCCACTGACACTGAATACTAATTCTAGAGCCTCCTCGACCAAATGCAACCCCGTATGATTACACCTCAAGACTAGAAACCTATACCTAAACCCTTCGAGACTGCACGGGATACCCCAGCTCGAATCCTTAACCATGAGCTTGACATACGGAATTGCAGGAGAACAAGTTAAGCCTCCGTAACCTTGCACAACACTGGGTTCATTATGGAACTAGTGGACATAGTGAACTAGCACATAATCATCCTAAGATAGCACCAGAACTGACGATGCCATAGGGAAGACCGTTTTGAGGATACATGATCAGTAGGACTAATGAATTGATGAGGCTGTACTAGTCACCTTGAGGAATATCAGATACTCTTTGGTGGATTATGAGGATTACATATTGGTAGATGAACTTGGTGGGATCATGTTGGTAGAGTAGCATAATTTACTTCTCCCTTGAGTAAGTTGGATTTAGCAGGACAATTATGGTCACAAGCTGACATTCTCAAAAGTACGAGGATTTGACTTCATGAGAGGATATTAATAGGAGATAGTTGTCATTACGATAATGACTTGGGAGAAGATGTAGGAATTCTCATAGGACATGAGATTTGGATTTAAATAGGTGATCCTAGTTGAGTATAGATGTTGAGTATGTCTACATGGTTCGGAGTAATTTGGATTCAGATTAATGATCTCAATCATGATACCATGCTTCTCGGTGGACAATAAACTAGGGGATTGGATTAATTGTCGGAGTTGATTTAGGGATCTATATAAGCCTGACCTTGGAGTTTACTTGACCATGAAAATGGAAATTGGTGGACTGACTATAGTAAGCATTGGCCTTTCAAGTATTTGGGGATTATAGCACATTTGAAGATCATGTGGAACATCATAGATATTGAATTTGTAGGATTAATAGGTTATGTGGCGAATGATGGAAGCTAATGGGCTATTGGGTTTGATTCATAGGAAAGAAACAAGATCTTGGAGTGGAATATAACGTGTTTCCTTAGGATAGGGATGCACTATCTTGGACCTTGAAGAATAGGCTGAGCACTTGGATTGTGGTGTTTAATTCAAGCTTAGCATCTTGTGTGTTCTACCCATGGATTTTTGCATAGATATGAGTTTGGGGATAGTTGACATGTGTGATTTTGTTAGACTTCTCGTCGGGAGTCATGAGGATATGAATAACATGAGAGATAATTGGAGTTGACCTGTACGAGATGAAGCTTTCGGTGGTATAAAGTGATTTGTTTAGAGGACTAGATAGAACAATTGGCATCTCAGAAACTGTGCTTAAGGATAAGATGATAAACGTTCACCCGCACACTAGAATCCTTGAAACCCTTAAGCCCTAGCAAGCCACAACATGGTTGGATCATGACAATGGGCTTTAGCTCTAGATCAAGAAGACCTTGGCCAACACTCAACCATGACCACCACTAGTACCCTAGCCTACTTTATGTACCTCGTGAACAAAGTCTTCATGGAGTACTTGGACAAGTTGGTTGCCACCTTTATTTTGGTGACCTACTTGTCTACCCGAAGGCGGAAGAAGAGCTGTTCAGCCTTTCAGAGAACTGTTGAAGACCACCATCGCCAAGAAGTAAACTTCCGCGTCGAAGACCAGGTGTCTCTACAAGCCACCCCTCTCAAAGGAACCAAGCATTTCCATGACAAAGGAAAGATCACACCAAGCTTTATCGCCCACTCCGAGGTCACTGCAAGACGAATAGTAGACGGTTACCCGATGGAGTTGCCACCTGAGTTACCACTGTGCACAATGTTTTCCACGCATCACCACTCCGGAAGTGTTTCCAACTTCTTGACAAGCACGACCCCTACAAGGGCATCGACCACCGAGCCATCGACCCCCAGCCCAATCTAACCTATCGCGAGCTACCCATTAACAACCTGGATCAAGAATAACGTTATACACGAAGCCACACCATCAAGTACTTCAAGTTTAATAGAGCACCACATGGAAGCATAAGCAACATGAGGACGTGAAGGCAACCCCAGATCCAAGTTTCTGTGTCCCTTTCCGCGCCTAGTCTGGGAATCTCGAGGACAAGATTCTTGTAAGGGGGGTAGGTCTGTCACACCGTGATTTTCATGCCACAACACTTAAGCTAATAAATCATGATAAAATTTGGTTTTGGAAAAACTTTTGAGTGTTTTGGTCTTTGCTTTGATTTGATTTTTGTCTACTGTTTGCAAGTGCTAAAAAATCAAATAAATCCTCCAACTCCTATACTTCTTTCTCCTAACCTGAAACTTTACCCAATGATCATGCCATGTGTATAGGCCATAAATGTATTTTCTTACAAAAAATAATTTGGCCAAAAGCTAATTTCTAAATTAGGTTTGTCAAAACCCCCTGAATTCAGACTTGAACTACAGGTAGCTAAGTTAGGATGACAAGAATCTTTCAAAAATTATATTTGAATCCTACTAGATATAGGACCCCCTAAAACCACAAAAATATTATTTTAAAAGTTATTTTGCTATTTTATTTAAAGGCTTTTTCTTTAGGTCAGAAATGGTCTTTAATAGATTAAAATTATTTTAATGTTTCAAAAATATTTGGGAAAATTTAAGGAGACTCAATGGACATATATTATCCATATACATGAGTTTCAACATATGGTCATGATCAAAATATTGGACAAAACCCTCCAGAACCATTTCTGCTCATTTCAATTATTTGAAATCCAGGAAAATTCTAGCAAGTCACACATTCCTAATGTGATGATCTTGCGAAGTTTTATTACAATCAAAATAGTTTTGGTTCACAAAAGTGCCCCAAACCCATCTCTGTCCAGATCCAAGTTTGAACAACTCTACATTACCAACTTTCTCCTTTTTACCTAAATTTTTATGGACATGATCATATCTCCAAATGATGACACTATACCAAGTGGTGCATCAAGGAGAATAGTTTTGCATGACTAGATCTTGGAAAACCCATTTCTGTTGATTTCTAGGGTTTACAAAAGTTGCACTGCCAACTTTGCCCAAATGAGCTCAAATTTGGTGGAACACCCTATTTTAAGTGACATTCCATCCTGTTAAGTCTCATGGCAATTGGAGTTCATTTTCTTGCCCAAACCAACAACAAAAACCTTCTGCCATTTTTCCAAAAGCATCACTTTGACCTCTTCCACTAATCTCCATGGGCTCAACTTTTTACCACAGCTACTCCTGACCCTCTTCTACCTCCAGTAATTTTCCCCTGGCCTTAGCTCAATGATTGAGGGGTGAAACCTCCTCACTTACCCCTCTGGCCAGCCACATCACCCTTCTCTCTCACCCCTCCTCTCTCACCAGAGCCCCTCTAGAGCATCCAAGGCTCCCTCTCCTTTCTTAATTTACTCTCTCCCACACCTGCTAGACACCAATGGACGTGCTCACCGTGCATATGAAATGGCATGCCGGCCATTTGCATGCTCTGGAGTGTGCTATAGTGCGCTCCCGCACTATAGCCGCCCTCTGCCCAACGCCTCCCACCACCTCGGGCCTCCCTAGTGCGCCCGACGAGGTGCCTCGGCATCCGCAGCAAGGTAGTTGGTCGGCCCCTTCCTCCTTCTCCCTCCTCCTGCCCTTGCTCGCACGCGCACCGGCCGCCCGAGTGCACCAGTGAGCAAGCTCACACGCGCGGTGCCCCTGGCCACCCTTGCTCTCTATCTTCTCTCCCCTAGCTATGGACCGAACCCACGAGCACCCAGACACGCCCACAAGTGCCCCCGTGACCCACAACAACAGCAACAACCTCGCCGACGCACTGGTCTACGGTGAGCCGTTGCTCGCCTACTTAAGGCCACCCCCAAGCCCCCTCTCTACTCCTTTGGCTCTCTCTCTCTCATGTACGCTCCCCAGGCCAACCGATTCCTCCTCTAGTGCCCCCATTCACCTCCATGGCCGGAAACCTTGCCACCGGCCATCGCAAAAATTCAAGCTCTCCGGTGCTCCTCTCTCCCTCCTACCTGCCCCAGAGCATCACCCACTTCCCCATGGCCCTCTCCCAGACTCCATTTCTTCTTCTCCGCAGCCTTGACACCGTGCCTCAACCCCACCGTCAGCCTCGTTCGCCGCGGCCGACGCCCTACTCAACCTAGTGGCCCTGGGCGACCGTGCCACCCACGGTTGGACGCGACCGGGTCCCCTGAGCACGCCGGTGTCTAGCTCACCGGAAACGGTAGCCTGTATCATCGGCAAGCCACCATTGACACCGCCCCCTGCCTCTGCTCTGTTCGAGCGGGAGGTTGGGGATGAACCCGACAGGTGGGCCCGCGTGTCGGCGACCCTGAGGGCCTGGCCCGCGGGATAAGTGGACACGGCTTCTTAGTGAGTTATCTACTCGCGGTCAAGATGTATTCCGGGCGGGTGCCATCGACGTCACCTCCTATACCCACGCAGCTGAGCCGCTGGCCCACTGCTATCTCCAGCCTAGCGCACAAGATAAGGCTAAAGCCCATTTCTATTTCTTTTTCTTTTCCAGTGAGTTTCAAAATCCATAAAAAATTCAAACGGACTCCAAAGTTGATTATTCAAATTTCCACTAGTTCATAAATTCATTCTCTATCAAATGGTGTAATTAGCACAGTTGTCCAGAAACTTTTTCTTCACAAATAATTATCAAATCCCATTCTCACATTCCTGTGATAAACTTTAGAAAATCAAAGGGAGCTCAAATTTAATCCAAATGCCATGATTCAAGTTCCTAGATACTTATAAGTTCAATACTTAGTTTTTGAAACTTTTTCCCAATACTTTCTGTGCTACATGAAATATTGGTCCATTTCTCCATATATTGCCAACCTTGCAAATTCATAGGAAAACCATTTGAACTCCAAATCCAGTGAAACCTACTCCTAGATGCTTCTAAAATCACTCCTTGTTAGATGGATGCCATTGCTCATTTTTCAAAATAATTCTTTTGTACACTTCTAGCAAGTCCACTGCTCTCTTGATTCCATCATATTGAAATGTTCAAAGGAATCCATTGATCCACTTCCTATGAAACCAGTTTGGTCATTCCTCATATGACCAGAGATGTCCTAGAAAAGTCAAATTAATATTTTTGGAGCACTTTTATGTCTGCCTTGTTGTGTTGCTTATTGTGTTGTTTCCGACGTCAGTTGACGAAGTAGACCGAATACTTGGAGTTGGGCTAGGGGCACTTGAAGACCTCGAAGACTTTGTTAAAACAGGCAAGCCGCCCTTTGACCATGATAAGAAACCCCTTTTTTTGTGCATATCATATATAACTTATTTTCAATGCATCAGGATCATGTTGAGTTGGTGTCCACTTTGGTTATTGCCTTTGTTACCTTCCTATTGAAACTTGCATCAAGCATGACCCTACCTTCCTATGAGGGTTATGCGGGTGGGACTAGATAGGATGCTATAGTAGTAGCTACGCAAATGGCACGGGGATATGCATGGCGATGGAGGCAGAATACTTTCAAAAGACTTTCCAGAAACCCCGTCGGGTGCCACTTATGCCCGAGGGAAATGATGAGTTGGGTAGCCACTTCATCACGAAGTGGTGTACCGAGGCAAGTGTGTGTGTTGTTTTTTTCAAAACGGATTGGTTTAAGTTGCGACCGTTATTCCAACCTTACATGCCCAACTACTCTACCCTTATATGGGAAAGGGCTTTGTTGATTACTTTGGTCAATACTAGCAGGAGCCCGCATTACTAGTGGTGGGAGAGTATGAGGTACTCTCTCGATATGGAGTCATGCGAGGTAGGGCGGCTATGGCTGTTTTTATAGACACCGGGCACACCGTTGCGTCCCCTCTCGGATGGTATGATCTCGAGTAAGTCTTGCATGATGTAAATCGTGAGGACAAGGGCCAACGAGTGGACTCTTTGTTAGTGTTGTTAAGGGAAAGATAATGTTCGGGTGATTACCTCGGGTACTTGAGGTACCGCGGGACGTGGATGACACGGAAGTTCCCCGGATCTTGTGGGTAAAGTGTGCAAGCTCTACAGAGTGTCAAACTATTCGAATATCCGTGTACACGGTCAAGGACAGTTGGGTAACCGCTCTTGGGCTACGTCCATTGTTTACAAAACCTGGGGTGTGTTTGCGGCAAACAACACGGTTTGGTAATATTGTTGAAGAAGTCACGATGATCTTGAGCATGAGTTGTTCATAGCTCTTTCTCGATGTTGATGTCTGTAACCTCCTGATACTTGTTGCAGACGCATTCATGTCCTTGATAAATGTTGATCATACTTGCATCAGAAAAACTAGCTTTCATAAAAATGCCAATTTAGCGGTAGTGCCTTGCATAATTATTCTGCTATCACCCTTGGGTTTCTTGCGTAGTACATTCAAAGTACTCATTGGCTTGCCTTGGTTATTTTATTGGCCAGACATGAAAGAACATGATATGAAGGAGAGCTCTTTCATGATGATCGTGCAAGCTAGAACGCTTCCCAGTCGGAATGCATGTGGGGTTAAGGCAGATGGCATGGGTCCAAGTTATCGACGAAGATTTCCACTACGATGTTATACTCAAGACTTGACCATAATGGCCATAATTTATGTAAGACGATTTGTATGGATGTAAGACTCTTGTTATTCAGCTTCTGTATGTTCAGTGAGCATTGATCTCTGGGATCACTGTACACGTGCATTCGGTGATCATGACTTACGATTCGGGGTCCCCACAACAATACCACTATGAATTAGGATATTTGGTTGTTGTTAAGGATATTGCAGTTAACATGCCTTTTTGTTTTCAATTGTTGTTTAGCAACATGCATTGTACTGAATGACTAAATATGCAATCACAGGCTACATACCAACAAGGAAGAGTGTTACCTTAATGTTCTGATGATGTCTAGATATACATGTAATAAAATCTTATATAATGGGATGGATGGAGTGTTGTACTACATCATTTTTCAATTTTTGTTTAGCTTCTAATATTAATTTGGTGCTTTTAGGTACATATATCATTGCCAAATATCCACACTTCAACCCTTTCTGCATATGGGGCAATGAGATATTCGTGAACCAGCATCAAGTGAGGAAAATGATAAAGATTGTTATTAAAATGGGTCAAAGATATCAATCGAACTATTTGTTTACACTTTATGCAAGACAACAGTTAACTGCAGGATGGTAAGTAAGAACCCTGTAGCCTTCTTTTTATTGCCCGTAATGAGTTGTGTTAGATGACAATATCTAAATCTTTTTTCTTTTGCATTGGATCCTGAAGCAATTTACTCAAGATTACCTCTCAAACTACATTATTGGCGGCCGGCCATCACAAGGAGTTGTACTAGAGTCCTGCATGCCTTCTCGCATCCGTGGAGAGCACAATAGGGCCATTTCGCTTCACCTTGTTTAGCAACTGGAATGTATGTCACCTCTTTCTTTACCATCTGTAATAGTACAAGTATAGAACCCTTGTACATCATTCTTTATTTGGTGCTTATGTAATTTTTAAACATATGTACCTGTGAATCGAATAATGCATTGGTTGTTTGAACCTGATGGATATGAATAAAGCTATAGCCAACTTTCAAGTTTAAATTAGGTACAATTTTAAATAGCAGCAATTAAATTAGGGCGAAATTACGTTGTGCAGGTCATTATGGCACACACGGTTGGTAAAACACAAAAGTTTGCGTTATACACCATAATCCGAGACGGTTCATAGAGAGGAAACGTGTGCAAGCATCCACACAGTTGCCATTTGCAAAGCGTGTGTGATGTCACACACTATCACATACGGTGCGGGAAAACTAAATGTGTGTGATTGTCTACCCATCGTACACAGTTTATAATCATGAACTGTTTGTGATGTGCCAGGCATCGTAAAACTCCCGTGCCTAGAATCTGCCTGGAAAACTCCCGTGCCTAGAATCGGCCTAGTTTTAGGCAGAACCACAAAACTCCGACTGCGATGGCAATGCGACCACAAACGAGTAGCAAGGATGAAGCGTTTGGGATATTCGAGATATCGGAAACGGTTATATAGGGAAAACGGTTATATAGGGACAACGGTTATATAGGGACAACTATATGCATCAACAGTTATATAGGGACAAACAGATATCGGAAACGGTTATATCGGTAACAGTTATCCCCGATGGTTTCTGGGTCGTGTGGGAAGGACACCCCTATCACCCACACTTACTTGGCGATAGTTCCAAATGCCGTCGCGGAAAGGGGTTAAAAATCGTTTGTTTAGGACCGACGCGCACCAGTGTACCCCCAACCCGCAATATGTCCGAAATTTTAGATGGGGCAAAGTTTGTAACTTTCCCCAAATTTCAAACAAGCGCGTCCCAAACCGAAACATTGTTCACCCTTAGTTCCCCCTCCCTCTGTTTCCCCATTCATAATCCGTGGGTGCCAAAACACCCTCTCCACCAGCCGTGAAACCCCAGCCTCCTCCGTCCTCCACCCCATTGCGCCCAATCCACCACTTCCCTCCTCCATGACGCTGGAGCCGGTACCCCGACGTCGTCGTCGAACGCAACTGCAACCGCAACGCCCTCAAGGACATAGCAGCTGAAGCCGAGGCAGAGCTGCCTCCACGACGCGACACCGACGTGCGCCGTACCAAAACCACTTCGACCATGCCGTCCTGCGCCTCACCGCTGCCGCTACATTGTCGGAACCGTCCACCGCACCGGAGCTATTCCCGCTATGCCGTCGTTCACCACCTCGGATCTGGTTCCCCGCCGCCGACAGACGGACATCGCACCACACTCAACAACTTGGCCATGGGTTCGTCCAAGGCTCCACCGTCCTCCACAACTTCTCATTTCCAGCGAACCACAAGAAGATCGTTGGAAAAACAGAAGGAGGACATAGCACTGCCAGCAGAAAGAGGTACTCCCCTTCCCTTATTCGTGCAAATCTTACATCTCTGCTAACACCGTATTTATCCCATGAAAGAAACTAGTTGAGCGCTTGATACTGCATCTTCTTCGTGATACTAAATGCACAAGGTTTCCTCCCATTTACTATTTCACCTTTGCTAGAGGTCAGTAGCCCACCTCGATTTCAGTTCAGGGCAGTCGAATCTCAATTAAAAGAAGCAGCACCCGCTTAGGCGCGCGGAGCACCTAGTCTGCCTGTTCGCCCGGGAAGTGGCACATCGGTGTCTATCATAGGGGTGTGGGGC
Source organism: Aegilops bicornis (assembly GCA_021605145.1). Lineage (NCBI taxonomy): Eukaryota > Viridiplantae > Streptophyta > Magnoliopsida > Poales > Poaceae > Aegilops > Aegilops bicornis. The sequence continues at coordinate 349,172,735 of CM038670.1, forward strand.
GTAGGAGCTGCTTGCGCCCGATCTGGAGGTCGGCGGGGCTTGAAGGGATGGCCGGGGGTGGTGCCATTTACGGCGGTGCAGTGAGGTCGGGGGGAGGGCGGAGGAAGGGGACTGGGCCGGTGGTCATTGGCATTTCGAGGAAGATCGTTACACTAACTGGCTGGAGGTAGATGAAGGCGATCTGCCCGTTCTTTGTACATCGGACGGTGCAGAAGAAATGGACTGACCTATTTGTTTTCAGTCGACTATTATTTTCATAGGACCACACCTTGTGGTGTGCTGAAGGAGCATCTGCATTTCCCAACCATCCTTGTGCTCATATTTCAAAATTCTAGAATCTAGTAATTTCGTGTGCCATGCATGTTGTAGAGCTATCATATGTCTCCCATCATTTATTTCTCACCGACTTGCTACCTGCTACCTTTACACTATACTACTTGTGCACACACTTCACCCATACTCACACTATTGTTTTTTATGCATGGGTATTTCAGACTCTGACGCGGTGTTGATGAATACAAAAAAGAAAAGACAGAAGTCGCTCCAGTGTAATTCGAAGATAAGCACTAAGCGTCTCAACACTCTAAAGGGTGTAGTGCCAGCAGATGGAGACAGTAAACTTAGCTCTGCAGTTGATGATCTCAATTGCCACACACGACCATCCCAGGTGCTTGATTTAACTTCACGCTGTCAAATGTGGTTGCATGTTGCATATGGTGTCTAGCTTGTATTGCTTCCAATTAGGTTAAATTGCATCAGCTTACTTTACACATTATAACTTTGATAATGACATGCCTTCCTGTTTTTGATACATAATACATATGTCTATTAACCATGTTCGTACATCAAACTAATGCTCTTTTGTATCCCTCATCAATCAGTTATGACGAGACAGTCACCCCAGTGGGTTACTGTGAGACGCGCTACTCGTTGAAAGAGTGCAGTGTCATCCTCCCCGCATGATTCTGAAGAAACAACAAGGCTAAATGAAGATAGTCAACGTAGCTCTCTAGTTGATGACCGCAATTCCCCCACACCACTATCAAAGGTGCTTGCTCTTACTTGGCAGTGTGATATGTGGTTGCATGTTGCATATGGTGTCTACCTTGTAATGCTTCTAATTAGGGTAAATTGCATCTGCTTAGTTAACACATTATACCTGTGAATATGACATGCGTTCCTGTTTTTGATACATATTATGTCTTTCTATTAGCCATGTTCTTAATCAAACTACTTTTCTTGTGTATCCCTCATTAATCACTTCTGACGAGAGACCTTCAAAGTCGACGTGTAATATTGGTTGCATCTTGCATATAATTTCAAACATGTATTGCCTCTAATTTGTTGAAGTGCCACTTATAATGAGACACATCTAACTTGGTAGAGTGATTTTGGTTGGATCTTTCATATGGTGTCTAGATTGCATTGCTTCCAATTTGATGAAATGCCTTCTGCTTAGCGTTTTTCATACATATTCCATCCTCCTACAATGCGGTTGCCATACATAAAACTTTTGTTCGTAAGTATCATGCATCAACGAATTTGGAAGTGCAAATTTCATTCCTTTTTCTTGTGTGTTTACTTGACAAGGAAAAATCTAAAAGGACGAAGGCACAGAATGATGGTGGTCCTCTGGAACAACCGAAATAGATGATCTTTGCAGATTCTCCTACTACTCCTACAGCAGTGCAAGTTCCAAATCTCATCTCCCCTACTCCACAACCCCAGGTGCTTGCTCTAACATGCAGTGTGATATCTGGTTGCATGTTGCATATGGTGCCTAGCTTGTATCGATCCTAATTTGTTAAATTGCATCTCCTTAGCTTACACATTATACATGTGAATATGACACACCTTCTTGTTTTCGGTACATACTACATCTGCCGATCACACCATGTTCTTACATCAAACTAATCTTCCTGTGTATCCTGCATCAATCGCTTATGATGAGACAGTCACGCCCGTGGGTTAGCACGAGACGCGCTACTCTTATAAAGAGTGCAGTTTCATCCTCTCCACATGATTCTCAAGAAACAGCAAGCCTAAATGAAGATATTGAACGTAGCTCTATACTTGAAGACCGCACTTCCCTTAGATCACCATCGCAGGTGCTTGCTCTAACTTTGCAGTGTGATATGTGGTTGCATGTTGCATACGGTGTCTAGCTTGTAATGTTTCTAATTAGGGTAAATTGCATCTACTTAGTTTACACATTATACCTGTGAATATGGCATGCCTTGTTATTTTTGGTACACACTACATCTATGTGTTAACCATGTTCTTGCATGAAACTACATCTCTTATGTATCTTGCATCAATCACTTATGATGTGACACCTTTATTCGTTGCATATTGCATATTATTTCTAGCCTGTTGCGATGTATTACTTCTAATTTGGTCAAATACATTTGTTAGGCGACCCTTTTAATTTGGAAGAGTGATACGGGTTTCATATTTCATATGGTTTCTAGCTTGCATTGCTTCTAACTAGTTCAAACAACTTGTGCTTAGTTTACACTTTATACATCATGCATGTCAATATGTCATGCCATCCTGTTTTTCATACATATTCCATCCTCCTATCATGCGGCTGTCTTACATGCAAGTAGTGTTCGTCAGTATCATGCATCAATGAGTTCTAAAGAACAAATTATATTCCTTTTTCTTGTGGGTTTGACTTGACAAGGCGAAATCAAAAAAGAGGAAGGAAAATAGTAAGGAAGGAGATGATGGTGGTCCTCTGTAGCAACATAAACAGAGCATCTGTACGGAATCTCCTTGTACTGCTAGTGCATTATAAGTTCCAAGTCTCCGCTCCCCTACTCCGCCATCCAAGGTGCTTGCTCTAACTTGGCAGTGTGATATCTGGTTGCATGTTGCATATGTTGTCTAGCTTGTATTGCTCCTAATTAGTGTAAATTGCATCTGCTTGGCTTACACATGATACGTGTGAATATGACACGCTTTCCTGTTTTTGGTACATACTATATCTGTCTATCACACCATGTTCTTACATGAAACTACTCTTCTTGTGTATCCTGCGTCAGTCACATATGATGGGAGACCTTTTAAGTTGGCAGTGTGATATTGGTTGCACCTTCCATATGGCGTCCAGCTTGCAGTGCTTCTAATTTGTTGAAGTGCCTTCTTCTTAGTTACCACATCATAGGTGTGAATATGTCAAGCCGTCAAGTTTTTCGTACATATTCCATCCTAGTATCATGACTTTGCCCTTCATCAGAGTAGTGTTTGTTAGTATCATGCATGAATTAGTTCTGAAGAGCGACTTTTATTCCTTTTTCTTGTCAGTTTGACCTCACAATGCAAAATCAATAAAGCGGAAGGATATTAGTAAGGCATTGGACGATGGTGGTCCTTCCAAGAAACTAAAATGGAGGGTCTCTACAGATTCTACTCCGCCATCCTCCCAACAAGATTCGCAAGACAACGCAAGGCTAGACAGTCAACATAGGTGTGTAGATGATGAGCACATCTGCCCTACTCCACCATCACAGATGCTTGCTCTAACTTGGCACTATTATATGTGGTTGCATGTTGTGTATGATGTCTAGCATGTATTGCTTCTAACTTTGTTGACTTACATCTGCTTACTTTACACATAATGCCTGTGAATATGACACGTGTTCCTATTTCTAGAACATACTATATGTGATCACACCATGTTCTTACATCAGACTACTATTCTTGCATATCCCGCATCGGTCACTTATTATAAGGCACCTTTAAGTCGCCACTATGATATTGGTTGTGTCTTGCATATGATAGCATGTACTGCTTCTAATTTGTTGAAACGCCAGACAGTTTGAACTTGGCAGAGCGATATTGGTTGCACCTTTCATATGGTGTCTAGCTTGTAGTTCTTCTAATTTGTTGAAATGCCTTATGCTTAGTTACCACATAATAGGTGTGAATATGTCACGCCGTCCTGTTTTTCGTATATATTCCATCCTCGTATCATGTTTTTGCCTTTCATCCGAGTAGTGTCCGTCAGTATCATGCATGAATGAGTTCTGAAGAGCGAATTTTATTCCTTTTTATTATCGGTTTGACTTCACAATGCAAAATCAATACAGCTGAAGGAAATTAGTCCTGCAGTGGATGATGATGGTCCTTCAGAGCAACTCAAACAGAGGGACTCTACAGATTCTACTCCGCCATCCTACCAACAAGATTCTCAACACAACACAAGGCTGGACAACCAACGTAGCTATGTAGATGATGAGCACATTTCCCCTACTCCACCATCAAAGGTGCTTGCTCTAACTTGGCACTATTATATGTGGTTGCATGTTGTGTATGATGTCTAGCTTGTATTGCTTCTAAGTTTGCTGAATTTCATCTGCTTACTTTACACATAATGCCTATGAATATGACACCAGTTCCTGTTTCTAGAACATACATGTAGATGATTAGCACATCTCCCCTACTCCACCATCACAGGTGCTTGCTCTAACTTGGAACTGTTATATGTGGTTGCGTGTTCCATACGATGTCTAGTTTGTATTGCTTCTGATTTTGTTGAATTGCATCTGCGTAGCTTACAACTTATACCTGCAACAATCACTTACCCATAAGACACATTTAACTTGGGAGCATGATGTAGGTTGCATCTTGCATTGTCTTCTAGCTTATACTGCTTCTAGTTTCTTGAAATGGCACTTACGACGAGACACTTTTTACCCGATAGAGTGATATTGGTTGCATGTTCATATGGTGCCTAGCTTTCATTTCTTCTAATTTTGTTGAATTGCCTTCTGCTTACTATGTTTCATACATATTCCATCCTCATATCGTACGTCTGAATATGCAATGCTGTCTTTTTTGTATATATTCCCCTATCCTGCGCTTGCCTTACATCAAAGTAGTGTTCGTCTATATCATGCATCAACCAGTTATGCAGAGCTATTTCTATTCATCTTCTTCTAGTTTTGACTTCATAAGGCAATATCAGAAAATAGGAAGGAAAAGAGTAAGTTAGGGGATGTTGGTGGTCCTCCGGACTAACGCAAACAGAGACTCTCTAGATTTGCCACTGCTACTCCTAATGAAGTTGAAGTCCCAAGTCTACATGATGAGTTCATCTCCCGTACTCCACCATCGCAGGTGCTTGCTCTGAGTTGACAGTGTGATAATTGGTTTCATGTTGCATATGTTGTCTAGCCTGTACTTCTTCTATTTTGATTAAATTGCACCTGCTGAGTTTATACGTTATACATGTGCATATGACATGCATTTTTGTATCTAGAATACACTTCATCTATCAATCATACCTCGTTCTTACATCAAAGTACTAATGTTGTGTATCCCGCATCAGTCACTCTTTTAACATGACAGGTTGATAGTGGTTGCATCTTGCATTGATTTCTATGTTGTACTACTTCTAATTTTTCGAACTGCCACTTATGACAAGACACTTTTAACTAGGCAGAGTGATATTGGTTGTATATTTCATGTGGTGTCTAGCTTGCATTACTTTTATTTTCTTGAAAATCCTTCTGCTTAGTTTACACATCGTAGCTGTGAATATGTCACGTCCTCCTATTTTTCTTACATATTCCATCCTCATACGGTTGTCTTACATCAAAGTATTGCTTGTCAGTATCATGCATCAATGAGTTCTGAAGAGCGATTTTATTCTTTTGTGTTGTGGGTATGCCTTGACATGGAAAAGTCAAAAAAGAGCAAGGAAAAGAATATAGTAGGGAATGGTGTTACTCGTCGGGTGAAACAGAAAAGGATCTGCCCTCGAGATTCTGCTGGTACTTATAGTGCAGTAGAAGGTCCAAGTCCACCGGCTAAATCTACAAACACAGTATCACCTGCTCCACCAGCTGCAACATCCGCTTCCACTGTACCAGCATCTCAACGATTTACTCGTTCGTTTTCTCCGGAACTGGCCAGTTCCCAAGCTGCATTCACACCTAACACTACTTCCAAAGCACTGTTGACACAACATGACTTGGCAAGATCAGATGAACCTCATGAGCATCGACATCAAGATTACTGGCCGAGTCAAGTTGCAGTTGCCTGCTCCTTTATATGTACTCTCACAGTTTGATGTGCACTAACACTTTCCATATTCGTTGTTGAACTAGCACCACGGCGCAAGCGGAAACAGACATTTTATCAGGGATAATGCTTGATAGATTAACAAAATCTAAAGGAAGTCAGCCAAGTTAGTATCAGAGGCAGCCATTGCCGTTAGGTTTCATGCACGTATCCTCCCAACGTGGATCCAGTACAGGAATGAGAAAGACAATACCCAGTTTAACACCTTCCTTGACCATTTGTCCGTAAGTAATGTTATTCATCACAATTTGTAATATTGTCTTGCTCTGTGCCATACTTTCTAGCTTCCTCCTAATAAGACTCACATTATTTTTTCAACAGATGAGGTTCAAGTTGGATCCGAAAGATGATGCAACTAAACAAGCATGCACTCATGTTTTCGACCGCTCTACGATAGTATTGGTACCACCTTAGAAAATATCACTTTGAAGGCAAGGCTAACAATGAAATCGCCCAAACATCTCCAGTGGAATATATTATAGATGAAGACTGGACAGCCCTTGTTAAACACTGGTCTGATCCAAACTATCAGGTAGGGTATATGTATTTGATCAGACCACATATTGAACTTGTATTTATGTATATGCCTTACAAGTGTATCTTCTCCTAGGCTAATTGTTTGAAGAATAAGACCAACCGTTCTAAAGTGAAATTCCAACAAACAACAGGATCTCGTAGCTATATTGCACACTGCGAGGCTCTTGTAAATAGCTGCTACTTCCTTCTTTTTTCTGTGCCATATTATCGTATCTATATTGACTTGTTCCAAATACAAAGGAAAACCTGTGCGGATAAAACAGAACCTGAACCAAATGCAGTGCAAATCTTCAAGGATTGCCACACCAGCAAGATGAAGGGCATGAGCACACCAGTTCAGGCCACTGTTGTAAGTCCTTACTCCTCCTGCATTTGAACTGATCGGTACTTGGATGTGTCCATTTAACTTCTTGGTTTCCAGCCAATGTCAGTTACCCTGTTCACTTTTATACACAGTTGTCTTAACGTATCATTTCACCTTACATGGTTTAAAAGAGATGAAGGATATTCTTTTGGTCTTGATCTATAATCTAGTTGTGATGTTCACGTGTGCACACAATGATACAATAGCCTGTTTGTTTTATATCTATTTTCCCATGATATGAATGATGTCATACTATGTTCATCCTACTTTAAACCATGTCTCTACATCCTTAGATGTCAACAAATGTGAGGAAATAGACAATACAGTAGGCATGCTACATGGACATATGTTAAGAAAGTGATTTTATTATGTAGTACAATACATGCTAATGTATTAGAGTAGTTGTCCAAAATAATTTATGTATAAACGTGAAACCTACTTTGTTTGTTTTTGTCTCATTAGTAACTTATCTGGTACACTATCTACAAGTTCAAACTTTCAGCAAGCTATGGAACAAATGATTGAACAGCCACAACCACCTGAAGGTGACGAGGCTACCACAGGCACAATGTCACCTCTTGTTGTGAAAAGGCCAAGATCTCTCCACTAACAGTGCAAAAAGCACCTTCCTGCATAATTCTGGGTTGGTTGTCAAGGTAACCTCATCCAAATCGCCTACTGAACAAAATCTTCCGGCTAGACAGAGTGATATATGTGTGCTCCAGACATAAGTCCAATCCCTAATGGACGTTGTGTCGGAAACAAAAATAGTGGTTGACAAGTGTCGTGAAGATATGAATGGTTTTGAAACCAGACTATCAGTCATTTGCTTCATTGTTCAAGAGATATGGCGGAAAAAAGGGGAAGATCGTGCAGCTCCGTCAGATTCTACAGCCTGGAAACATAAGCACTTAGGTCAAATGATATGTGCTTCTATACATCTGATGGTGCTTTTATCTGCAAGGACTGTATACTTTATGCCAACAGGCCTTTTGTTGTATGGTTGGAAGTTATTTTGTTGTGATCTGACATTTATGATGTCTTAGCCAAGGCCTTGATAATTCTGACGCTATTTTTGTATAGTGTAGGTTTATCTTAGTAATGTATTCGGCCGAAAGCTTCATAGGAGCACAACATGCCAACATTCGTCGGGCCCATTCCAATTGGGCTAAAAATGATTCTGGGCTGAAATTTGCATGTAGCCCAGTAAAAATATCTGCACCTAAATCAGCATAAGCTTTCATATTTTTTTTGGTAGGCCTGTGCCCATAGTGGGCCTCTAACAGGCCTAAACATAATTTTGGCCCTCAGTAATAATAGGCCATTTACATGTGTAAATATCTCGATCCCATAAAAAAATGGGCCTTTAATAGGCCGAAAGTAAGATTGGGCCCTGATTGTGCCAAATAACCCACTGGTCTTAGCAGGCCGAAATGGTGGCCCGTTTACAATGCGGATCGTCCACAGGCCGAAATTCAGACGGGCCGTAAATGCACTGACCTACTACACAGGCCTTTAACAGGCCGTAAGCTCGATCAGGCTTTATTAGTGTCATTTTTATATGGGCCATTAGTAGGTCCGATGTGGCATTGGGCCACATATGGCCCATGGATTTCGTCTGACATTAACAGGCCGAAAGTCACAACAGGCTGAAAGTGGCCCAAATCTGTAGTGGGCCTCTAATAGGACAAATGTCAGATATGGCCGAATATGACCCATATCCTTCACAGTTGTTTATGGGCCGAAAGTTTCAATGGCCTATAAATGGGCCCAAATGAAGGACCTTTAACATGCCAGAAACACACCGGGCCGTAATTCGGCCCAAATTCTTAGTGGACTGTTAACGGGCGAGAAGTGACCATGGGCCAGGATGATGACAAGTTTAGGACGGGCCGTTGACGGGCCGATTTGACACTAGCCATACGGGCCTTAACTGAGAATGTTAGGCCTTTAGCTGGGCCGGCCCATTATGGTCTACAAAATCTTGTGGGCCTTTAGCTGGGCCGGCTCATTATGGCCCGCTAAATATTGTGGGCCTTTAGTTGGGCCGACCCATTTAATCTTTATGGGCCACTTTTGGGTCGGTCCATGTGTGAACTTGTCATGGGCGCATCTTGCCCATTGGATAAGTGACACCTGTGCCAACGCAGAGCTGACACGTGGTTCCATCAGCCAATGAGAATTTTACACACGGAAAATCGTCATTGGTCGTGGCTATTAGCGGGTTATCGGATCCAATACCGGACGCGATAGCTTAATGGCGTCCCGTTACGGTTGATGCCATGTGTCGGTCACCCTTGATGAAAGCACTTCTATGACGCGCGATTTATCATCATGGAAGTGGACACTTCCGTGATGATAATTTTGGTAATGTCATGGAACACTTCTACGACAACACATGTATGACTATCTTGATTCTGTCATAAAATTGTCATGGATGTACATGCATGATAGCAAATGTGACCTACTGTGACAAACATGTATCATCACGGAAGTGTTTTTTTTTGTAGTGTTGCTTTGCTACCCCTTTTGTTGGGGATATAACTATTAGGTATGACCCGCCCAGGAGGGACCGGGTTATACCTATGGCGATTCATGAAGCCCAAGACAACTCTAGAAGATGGCGGTTCAGTCAAGGGCCCAAGGCCCAAAGGCGACTCAAGGCCCGTAGAGATAAACCGCCACGTATACATAACTTGTATTGTAAGGCAGAGTTTGTTAGAGACCGAGTCGGACACTGTTTATAAGCCGGTCGGGATTCTGTGAGCCACTGGGCATCAACCTCTGTATATAAAGGGATGACCAAGCGGCGGTTTAGGGAAAGTAAGATCAGATCTAAAGCTAGGTCAAGCAGAATCGCTCCCTGGTAATCAAAACATAAGCAATTCCACCTCAAACTGGATTAGGGCCTTTACCTTCACTGCAAGGGGCCGAACCAATATAAACCCTCGTGTCCTTTGTCTCGTTTTAACACCTTTATGCTTCCTAGTTGTGATGGCTCCACAATTAAGCTTCACGGTGGATTTGAGTTCTTGAAGGGCAGCTTCTAAGGGCTCAAGGGATACGCTGTGGGCCGGATGACCAAGAGTCGTCGCGGCAAGCTCTACATCGACAACGCAGGCTGCGGCCCCGACGCCGACTCAATTGAGGACGGGTACCGGGTCCCCCTCGGCAGAATCCACGTGTTCATCGGCAAGATCGGTGAGCTGGGCCCTGAGCCGGACATCTGCACCGACATCATCGAGATGGCTCAGCGTGCGAGACTCGCCCAGGCTCAGCGTGCAATGAAGCGTGCCTTCGTGGGATGCATCAGTGGAGGGGAATTTTCTGAAGGATCTGTGTCTGGTGGTGAGACGACCATCTACTCTCATGGTGAATCGTCCACGGGTGAGACGGATTCGTTGTGTCAATTGCAGCAGTATTCCGGACCCCTTTGAGCCGCCGAGCAGAGTGGGGATCTTCATGGCTGGCACGCAACCCGTCCAAAACTCTACATCCGCGGCTGTGATAACCTCCGGGTTAGCGGCAGCCGGGGCGGGAGGCCCTGTATAACCGCTGGCTCAGGTGTCGATGGAACTCATGGATAGGATGACAGCCCTGTTGACCGCCGTGGTTAATCCGGCGGATCAAGCTCAACATGATGTAGAAGTGGCACGGTTATGCGAGGTGGTAGCACAGGCCAAGGAAAACCTAGCAGCAGAGGACGTCAGGATGGCTACAGAGCGGGCGGCTTTGGATGCTCGAGCTCAGCAGATTCAATCAGAGGCTTTCCAGCTTACGATGAATCTGAACGCATCAAATGAGATCATGAGGAGAAGGCAACAGAAGGCTCAATCCCGTTTTCCCCCGACTTATGATCCTAGAAACCTCTTCTGCACACCCGGTGCAGGCCCCAGTAACCCGCCGGAGGCAAACCGGGTTGTAACGCCCGGGGCTGGGATGCCGGTTCAACCACGTGTGATGGAACCTCCTCGTATGAATACTGCTCCACCTCATTATGTACCAACACCACCGGGTCATTATTCTAACCCTTTGGAGAACATGATCGCTGCGGTGGCACGATTGGCAGCTCTCCCGACGGAGGGCGACTCTCCGACGGTGATTGAGACACGAAGGGTCAGAGAACTTCTTCAGACGGCTCTGGCGCAATAGGAGGCATATTCCTATAGTCGAGACAGGATTCATTTGACCCCTCGCCCAAGCCGGAGCCCGAGTTATAGCAGGCACATGGATTCAGCAGCCGTTCCAAGCAACGCCCGACGCCATGACCAGCCGTGCGGGCATGACCCGGCGCGTGACGAAGCCCCCAACTTGATTGACCATGGCAGGATGCGCCAAGAGGCTGAGCGGGCGGTTCAGCAAGCGGCTCACTGGGCTGCTTACCAGTCTTTTCTGGTTTAGCCAACGACTTCCGTTGAGGCAGGCGTAACCATGAGGACCAGAGGTGTCCCCTGTTTGGTGCCATCTCTGCGTAACGAGCGTTTGCCCAAGGATTTCAAGGGGCCTCGAAAGGTACCTAATTACACGGCCGACTTACAGCCCGGGGCATGGATTGAAAGTTATGAGATGGCCATGGAACTACTAGAGGTCAGTGATGCTGCAATGGCCAAATACTTCACCATGATGTTGGATGGAACGACTCGCACTTGGTTGAAGGGGCTGCCACCTAATTCCATTGGTTCATGGCAGAGTTAAAGGCCCGGTTTATTCAGAACTTCAAAGACACATGCAAGCAGCCCATGTCAGTTGTGGATTTGACTAATTGCAAGCAATCGGAAGGTGAGTCCACGACCCATTGGGTGCGTCGGGTCAAAGCCATAATACATTCATCTGATAAGATGGATGCCGGCTCTGCAGTCTTAATGTTGGAGAAAAATTGCCGTTTTACGCCTCCGAGACAGAAGCTGGGGCGGCTCAAGCCCGATTGTAATGACATGGGCCAGCTAATGGCGGCTCTAGTCAAGTACGCCGACTCTGATAGTACCAAGGATCCCGAGTCTGACAATGAGTAGACAGGGAAGGGAAAGAAGAACGGAAATGCCAAGGGTCATCGGCATAACCCGGCGAATCAAGGAGGCAATAATAAGCGCAAGGCTGACGTTAGTCCCGAGTTTGTGGCTAACACCAATGCATAGGGCAACAATCAACGACGTAAAGGGAGACCACCTCCTCGGTCCGGCGGGTCAGGTCCTACTTTTGAGTATGCTGAATGAGCCCTGTCCGAAGCACGGTACTCGGGAGAAACCGGCCACTCACCTATGGAAGGACTGTACGATCTTGAAGGCTTTCAAGAACTCCAACATGTTCGACGACAATCATGGGCCTGGCGGCGGCTCAGGTGGCGGCGGTTTTCATGGCCCGGACAGCGGTTCATACTCCAACTTTCAAGGCTTTCAAGGAAATCCAGGTGGCTATAATCAGCAATCTGGCCAGGGAGGTCAGCAGCAGCAGCAATCCGGATATCAGAGCAATCCCAAGCAGCTGAATAGCGGACAATATCATGTGTTCACCACCAGTTTGTGCAAGCGGAACCAGAAGCTTCATAAGAGGGCGGTGAACGCTATTGAGCCAGCAGTTCCTCGGTATTTGAGATGGTCTGAGCAGCCTATTCTATAGAGAAGGGAAGATCAGCCTCCCCGGGTGGACAATCCGGGTCATCTGGCCTTGGTGGTGGCACCTCAGGTTGGTGGATATAAATTCACTAAGGTGCTCATGGACGGAGGCAGTAGCATCAACATCCTCTATTATGAGACTTTCCATCTCATGGGGTTCACTGATAAAAACCTCAAGACGTCTAACACTGTTTTCCATGGATTGTTGCCTGGTAAGTCTGCGCACCCAGTGGTTAAGATTGAACTGGAAGTAGCTTTTGGAGATGAGCATGATTCTAGGGCTGAGAAGTTAACTTTTGAGCTGGTCAAAATCAAGAGCCCGTATCACGCCCTGTTTGGACGGCCGGCTTATGCCAAGTTCATGGCACGGCCGTGTTATGTTTATCGGCAGCTCAAGATGCCAGGTTATAAGGGCACCATCACAGTGCATGGAAGTCAGAAGATAGCCTTGGAGTGTGAGGAAGGTGATGATGCTTATGCTGAGTCTGTTTGTGCAACAAAGGAATTGAAGTTTTACAAGGACAATGTTGACCCGGCGGACATGACGTCTTTGAAGAAGCCAACCACAGAACATGAGCCGGTGCTGAAGTTTAAGTCGGCTGATGAAACCAAGCTTGTTGATTTTGTTCTAGGAGACTCATCTAAGCAGTTCAGTATCAGTGCTAATCTGGATCCCAAATAGGAAAGCGCGCTCATCGAGTTCATCCATGAGAACCGGGACATCTTTGCATGGAAACCTTCTAAAATGTCGGGTGTACCGAGAGAACTCGCTGAGCATGCTCTCAATATTGATCCAAAGTTTAAGTCGGTTAGGCAGTTTCTTCGGCATTTCAATGAGGAGAGGCATAAGGCCATTGGTGAGGAAGTGGCCCGGCTCTTGGCGGCTGGGTTCATTATTGAAGGTTTTCATCCAGAGTGGTTGGCTAACCCGGTGGTCGTGCTTAAAAAGAACGGCACATGGGTATGTATGTGGATTACACGGATTTAAACAAGGCTTGTCCGACTGATCCTTTCGCTCTCCCTCGTAATGATCAAATCATTGATGCTACGGTGGGTTGTGAGCGTCTGAGCTTTTTGGATGCTTATTCTGGTTATCATCAGATCAAAATGGCAGTTAAGGACCAGGAGAAGACGGCTTCTATTACTCCGTTTGGAGCCTTCTGCTATGTGTCTATGCCTTTTGGGCTTAAGAGTGCCCACGCGACTGATCATCGATGTGTGCAGAATTGTCTTCACAGTCAATTTGGCGCAATATTCACGCTTATGTGGACGACATTGTGGTGGATTCCAGAGAGAAGGAGACCTTGATAGATGATCTGAAGAAAACCTTTGATAACCTTCGGGTCTACAAAATGATGCTTAACCCGGCCAAATGTGTTTTTGGAGTGCCAGCGGGCAAGCTTTTGGGTTTTCTGGTTTCTAACAGAGGCATCGAGGATAACACAAAGAAGATCAAGGCAATCAATTCTTTGGCTAAACCGGCGTGTATCAATGATGTTCACCATTTGGCGGGTCGTATTGCTGCTTTAAGCCGGTTAGGTGAGAAGTCCATACCGCTGTATCAGATGATGAAAAAGACAGACGACTTGTCTGTAGTGATGCTGCTAATGCTGCCTTTGAAGATTTGAAGAGACAGCTCGCTGAGCCGCCGGTCCTTTCTGCTCCTATTGATAAGGAGCCATTATTGTTATATGTGGCTGCTAACACATGTGCCGTCAGTGTGGCCATTGTCGTAGAGTGCAAAGAGGCAGGCAAGGAATATCTGGTTCAACGGCCGGTTTACTACGTCAGTGAGGTGCTTATTGAGTCCAAGCAAAGATATCCACACTGGCAGAAGCTCGTTTATGGGGTGTTCATGGCAAGCCGGAAACTTAAGCAGTATTTTCAGGGTCATCCTATCACTATGGTAAGTTCTGCTCGTTTAGGAGTTATCATTTAAAATAGAGAAGCCACAGGACGAGTTGCCAAGTGGGCCATTGAACTTGGGCGTCATGGTTTATAGTATGTGCGACGCACTGCTATCAAGTCTCAAGCACTGGTGGACTTCATCAATGATTGGACAGAGCTGTAGATGCCTGAAGAGAAGCTGGACAACACATATTGGACTATTCATTGATGGGTCCAAGAAATTGGAGGGCTCGGGGGTTGGAGTTGTTTTAGCTTCCCCTCGAGGTGAAATTTTTTGTTATGTGCTACGGTTGATGTTTCCCTGTACTAACATTGCAGCTAAGTATGAGGCCTTGCTCCATGGTCTTCGGATGGCTAAGGAGATGAGCTTAAGCCGGGTATGGTGCTTTGGCGACTCAGATTTGGTGGCTCAACAAGTATCAGGCAAGTGGGATTCCAAGGATCCTCTCATGGCGGCTTATCACTGTGAAGTTGATGCCATTGCTGGACATTTCAAGGGATGTCAAGTGGAGCACATTGATCACAGAAAGAATGAGGCGGCTAATGCTTTAAGTCGCCTGGGGTGTCAGCGTAAGCAGGTGCCACCTAACACTTTTTTAGATATTCTGCATAACCCTTACATCCAAGTTACCTCTGAGAGGAAGACTTGGCTATTCCAGTCCCGGAAGCTCAATTGGTGGCGGCTCTTCACGTCATCCCAGATTGGACAGTGCCATATTTGGCTTATATGACCCAGGGCGAGTTGCCTGAGGATGAAACCTTGGCTAGACAAATAACCCGGTGGTCTAAGTCATTGACAATTGCCAATAGTGAGTTGCATCATCGCAGTGTCACAGGGGCATTTCAACGTTGTGTCTCTCCTGAGGAAGGTCAAGAAATTCTTCGTGAGATCCATAGGAGATTGCGCCCATCATGCCGGTTCAAAGTATCTTGTGGCCAAATCTTTCCATCATGGTTTTTATTTGCTAACGGCTCACGCTTATGCGGAGGATCTAGTCAGTAAATGTGATGGTTGCCAGAAGTTCTCATGACGGGCTCACGTGCCGGCTCAAGAATTAAGGATGATTCCAATTACTTGGTTGTTTGCGGTCTGGGGGCTTGACATGGTTGGGCCTTTTAAAAGGTCCAAAGATAAAAAGACACACCTTCTAGAGGCGGTTGATAAATTCACAAAGTGGGTTGAGGCATAGGCGATTAGTAATTGTGACGCAGCCACGGCGGTTCAATTTATGAAAAAGGTGATCTTTCGTTTTGGCTTTCCACACAGCATCATAACTGACAATGGTACTAATCTGTCCAAAGGCGCTATGGAGGAGTTCTGTCCACGTGAGCATATCTGGCTTGATGTTTCATCAGTAGCTCATCCCCAATCCAATGGTCAAGCTGAAAGAGCCAATCAGGAAATCTTGAAAGGCATCAAGCCCCGGCTTATGGTTCATTTACAACGGATGCAGGGTTGTTGGGTGGAGGAGTTACCCTCTGTGATATGGAGCATCGATACTACCCCTAATAGGTCTACGAGTTATACGCCTTTCTTCATGGTTTATGGAGCAGAGGCGGTTTTACCTAGTGACATCCATCATGACTCGCCCCGTGTGGTGGCTTACATTGAAGCTGATAACGAACAAACCCGTCAGGATGCACTTGACCTGTTAGATGAGAAGCGTGACTTGGCAGCAGCCCGATCGACGATTTACCAATAGGACCTGCGCCGTTATCACAGCCGTCGGGTTAAGTCCAGAACCTTTCAAGAAGGCATTTGGTTCTCCTACTCATCCAGGATCAAACTGACGCACACAAGTTATCCCCACCTTGGGAAGGACCATTTGTGGTCAGCAAGAACTTGCACAATGGGTCATACTACCTCATCGATGTTCGAGAGCACAAAGACTCACGTAAGTCGGAGGAAGAGACCCGCCGGCCATGGAATTTCACTCATCTTCGGCCTTAGTATACTTGAGCCGCCGGCTCTCATGATGTACATATTTTTACGATGTATATATTATGATAAGTAATAAAGTAGGACCGCCATCATGTTCATCCTCAATGTTCATATGTCTTCATTATCATAAATTTAAAACGACCAAATGGGGGCTGATCGTGTTCGAATCCGTCTTTACCCTTTTGTACGGCTCATGATCATATCCGAATCTAGTCGTTAGATCTCATGATCACTAGGGGGCTTCCTGTTCAAACATAGGTCGTATTCGAACCAAAGAGAACATAGCTGTCGGTACCCTCTTGATCGGCACAATGCCAAACTCACTAGGGGGCTTCTTGATCGTATTCAAATCATAGCTTAACCCCTTTTGGGTCTGACTTTGATCGTATTCGAATCAGGGTCGTTAAAAACCTCTGAAGGTTATTTGGGGGCATCCTGTTCAAACATAGGTCGTATTCGAACCAAAGAGAACATAGCTGTCGGTACCCTCTTGATCGGCGCAATGCCAAAGCCACTGGGGGCTACATGATCGTATTCCAATCCTAGCTTAACCCCTTTGGTTCGGTTTACTGATCATATTCGAATCAGAAGCATCAATTTTTTCTATTTTGTTTAAATTTTTTGCAAACAATCTTTGTTTTTGAGGATTTGTCCAGATCTAAGTATAAGTGTGGTTTAAATTTAACCCGGCTTGATTTTGGATGATAAGTAACCAGCGTATGACAATCATCATTACATTTGGAAGTGTTGGCTTCAAAAAGATCGGGTTATCACCCTTACTGTTCAAGTCACATGAACCGGCAGTACAAATTCAAAATCACAGGTATGATATTATAGTTGTGTTTCAAAGCTATAATTCATAACAGGCTTATCTGTATTTTTTCTTTAATATTAATGGTTTTATGAAAGATATTATGACCCGCGCGGCGGTAAGCCACCAAGGGCTCTTGTGATCTATTTCTGTGTGCAGGACGGTTCAAACACTTGCTTATGCATAAAGAAAACAGATGATAAGTTTAAAAGGGGGAGAGTATAAGATGGCGGCTTAACAGTGTTGCGCACCAAAACATGCACGATGGCACGACAAAGCAAAGTCATTTCTACCCTATTACATGACTCGACGAGTCCAAATGATTAAATTGATTTTCCAGCAAGGTACAAATATGAGCCGCCCGGCGGGTTAATTCTCTTGTTGGCCTGAAGCTTCCGGATCAACCCATTCCGTTCATCCATCTTGTTCCCTGTCCTAGAAGGTTGATGATGACCAGTCAATGCCATTCAAAGCTTAAGTTCAACTTCATCATCAATTAGTTCGGCGGGTCAACCATCGGCATGCAGGAGCAGGGGTCCCCAGACTTGCCCTGCTGACCTGCAGCGTGGCTCAAGTGGGGGCCCAGCGTGGCCCAGCTTCATCAGCTGAAGCTCAAGACCCTTGCGAGGGGCGAAGCCTCGTGGGGCGGACGACAGGAACCTTCCTCAGGAGCAGCCTCGTCAGGCAGGCTCACGAGGAGGCAGAGAGATCAAGGCAGGGTACCTCACAAGGTTGCCCCGTGACGCAAGCCGTGACGATCGAGACCAGGCGGGCGCTAGCCTGCGCGGTGTCCCCGTTTCCCCTTTGGTGCAAAGGAGGCAAGCACAGGCCGAGGCATCAGGCAAAGGTTACCTCTTCGGTGCAACAAGACCAAGACCAGCAGAGCGGCAGGACGGAGGTCATCGTGGAGCCCAAGACGGCGTCACCGTCAGAGCCTTTGGCAGCCGAAGACCAACTTTAGTCAGGATTAGTGTACTAGATGTTCCCCTTCAAAATGGCCTATTGTTGGCGCCCTTCCCGCTCATTGTTTGGGAAGAGGCCCATGGCCTCCCTCTATAAATAGGACTAGCCACCACAAAGAGAGAGGTGGAGAACCAGAGAGACAAAACGAAAGATCGATCGACGAGACACAGGTCGAACCTACCAGAGAGAGAGAGAGAAGCGACTGGAATCACCCAAGCAATCCATCGCACCAGCTCAAGAACAGCCCCTCGCGAGGCTGTTCTTCCTTGGTACTGTTCTTTATCAGCCCCGGAGGCAATCCACCACACCACACACAGGAGTAGGGTATTACACCACAACGTTGGCCCGAACCAGTATAAACCTTGTGTCCCTTGTGTTGTTCATCGTTCCTAGTTTAGATCCCTTGCAAACCATTAACGCGTGAGCTGGTAGGGGAAAGATCTCCGCGCGCACCCCAGTGTTCGAACCTCAAGGGTCTGCCGGAACACGAAATCTGACATTTGGCGCGCCAGGTAGGGGTGCACCGGAATCCTTCTTCCGCTGGTCGCGTGTGATCTTCCGTCGTGTCCATGGTCGACGCCGCAGAGCTCAGCGCCCGTCGGCGGACACCCCGTCGTTCCCGTCGCCGCCGCCAACATCACATCGCGGCCCGGCGGGAACGCGATAAGCCTCGTCCCTGCAACCATCGGTGAGGCGAGAAGGCCGCACTGCTACTCCTTCGCTCGCCCCTGCTGGTTCTTCGTCCCGCGCGCACCGCGCTCCCATGGAGGCTCGAGCCGCGCTCATCGCGGCGAACAAGCTCCTGCGCTACCGTCCTATCGACAACGTCTACGAGGAGTGGCTCGACCGTGTCGCTGAGCTCGTCCGCGCCGCAGGAGGCTCCCCCGCGCCGTCCCTCTCGTTGCCTCGCCCTTCACCCCGCGCGGGAGGCAGGGAGCCGGAGGTGCCCCCGCCACCTCCTTCCCAAGAAGGCGCCCTCGCTCCAAGGCGCGTGGCCCCGGGCCGAGACCCTCCGTGTCCGGCACCCGTGCAACAAGAAATGAGCTGCCAGGAGATCCCTCGTCCCCAAGAAGGTGCTCGCGTGCTCCCAGCACCGGAGCGTCGTGACCGTGTTCCAGCGCCACCCCGTCAAAACCCCGTGCTGATCCAAGCAGCGGTGCACGGGAATCCACAAGAGCAAGCTCCACATCAGCAGAGAGCCCCAGTGGCCACTGCAGGCTGCCGCGCCTTCACTGCCGAGCTACGTAGTGTCGCATGGCCCGGCAAGTTCAAGCCAGACCTGCCTCCGCCACGCTTCGACCGCCTTTGCCGACCGCTGGAGTTCCTTCAGCTCTATGAGCTGGGCATCGAAGCCGCCAATGGGGATGAAAAGGTCATGGCAAAGTGGTTCCCCATGGCGCTCAAGGACGGAGCCCGAACCTGGCTCCTGAACCTGGTTCCCGACACGATCTCCTCCTGGGACGAGATGCGCACCCGCTTCATTGCCAACTTCCAAGGCACTCGCGATCGGCCTCCGGCCGTGAGCGACATGCGCCGCATCAAGCAGCAGCCAGGAGAGACCCTGCAGAAGTACATCCAGCGCTACAACAACGCCCCCCTCAAGATTCCCAAGGTGACTGAGGAAGCCATCATCTTAGCCTTCTCCGATGGCGTGCGTGACGTCAAGATGAAGGAGGAGCTAGAAATTCATGAAGACATGTGCACATCCCTAGAGTTGTTCAACTTGGCGACCAAATGCGCCAGGGCTGAGGAAGGGCGCCTCTCCCTCCTTGAGCTTCCGGCTGCTGATCCAGAAGAGAAGAAGCCTAAGGTCAATGACGTGAAGCGCAAGGGGGCTGCCGTGCTCGCGGCAGAACCAGACACCAAGCGAGGCAGGGACCAGCCCGAGTCATCCAAGGGCAGCCGGTACTGCGTATACCACGACCTCCACACCCACAACACCAACGAATGCCAGGAGCTCAGGGCCGTGCGAGAAGGGTGTATTGGCTGACGCCCCGAGCGCAATGATCGGGGCTATGGCTGAGGAGGAGGAAGAGGCGCAGGATGCTGGGAAGACCGTGGCCCTCGCCAAGGATGGCGTGACAAACCTCGCGAGGACCGCTGGCAGGACCAGCCTCGCGAGGGAGGTTGGAGGGACCAGCCTCGTGAGGACCGCCCTCAAGGAAACGCAGGGCTCTGCCGCAGCCGCCAAGGAGGTACGAAGACAATCATCAGGACGAGGGGGCTGGGGGCTTCCAGGAGCCACGCGCGATCGCTTGCATCCTGGGTGGCGCTCAGGCCCCAGCCTCTCAGCGCATCTTCAAGCAGTTTGCCCGCGAGGTGAATGCAGTCCTCCCCAAGCCTGAGGCCACACGCCCTCTCAGGTGGTCGTCGTGCGCTATCACCCTCAGCTCAGCGGATCAGCTCAAGTGCGCGGCAACGGTCGGGGTCCTCCCCATGATTTGCTCACTAGTCATCAGCAACGTGCAAGTCACCAGGACCCTCATCAACGGCGGAGCAGGACTCAACGTCCTATCTGTCAAGACATTCAACGATCTCCAAGTGCCATACGATCAGCTTCAGCCGACCAAGCCTTTCTCGGGAGTCACCGATGGATCCACCTTCCCGATAGGGCAAGTTCGCCTTCCCGTCACCTTCGGACAGCGCAACAACTACCGCACCGAGCTCATCGACTTCGACGTCGCCCACATTCGCCTGCCATACAATGTCATCCTCGGGTACCCAGCTTTGGCCAAGTTCATGGCAGTGACTCACCATGGCTACAATGTCCTCAAGATGCCAGGAAGCGGAGGAGTCATCACAATGCCTTGTGAGTAAAGGGATGCAGTGTGCTCTCTTGAGCGTGCCTTCCAAGCTGCAGCAATCGAAGACCCAGATCACAGGAGCGGGAGACTTCCCGAGGCGATCCCCAAGAAGAAGAAGGCTTCGCCTGGTCCAAGCTCTCATGGGGTAGGCACCTCCGGAGGCGTGGGAACAGGACCCGCGCCCGTTCAAGGGGCGCCACCCTCTATTGCATAGGAAGGCGCGCCAGGCGCCCTCCTCAGGCGGGGCTCGGGGGCTCTTTCATGGCGAGCCACCGACCTAGCCGGGGTCACGAGGGAGGTGCTCAGGCACCACTTGGAGGCGTGCTTCAAGGCACGTTTCCCTCAGGAAAGTATGAGGCAAGGAGGGCCAAACCCTCAGGAGTTCATCACGAGGAACACCCAGGAGCTACAGGAGTCAAGAGTCATGCGCGGCTGTCGCCGCTTGCCCGTCGTGGCCCCACATCCAGGCGAGGATGCTGGGCTAGGAATCTGCATCGACATACCAGGGCTCAACTGGGCCGCGTCTCGGGAGCGCCTCTGGCCCTCACGTGTGGGGCGTTGCGAGGGTCCACCTCACAACTACGTTCGCATGCCTTTCAGCTTGTCGAATGCGGTTGCCACCCATCAGCGCCTGCTCAGGTGCACTCTGGAGGCTCAGGAGGTCAAGCAGCGCGCGGTCCCGGCAGAGATGGAGATGGCTCTCGAGGAACCCCCCGTGCCCCCGGAGCCTCCCGAGGCTCCAGGTCCGGAGGGCTCGCGAGGGCCGGCTTCCTCATCACGCGTCATCCGCTACCTCAACACCCTGCCATCTCCGACCATATCAGGTGACACCTTTCCTAGTTCCATTTTCAACTGGGAGCGCCCCTCGGGCTGCATCATTCCCAGGCCGCATGGGTCCGTCCCTGCGGCATGTATCCGTTTTGCTTATGTTCTTTACTTACCTTGTTGGGGGGCGCCCCTCGGGATGCATTATCCCGAAGCTGCTCGGGCCAGACCCAGTGGCATGTGCTTTCTCCGCACCTATCTAGATGGATTTTCTTATTCATACATAACATGCTCGACCTAATCGCCTGCTTGATTGACACCTACCTTTGGAGCCACTCGCTTAGGCATGACACTTACACACGGGTCCGTCCCTGCAACGCTAATAAATCTGAGTGGCTGAGCTCTGGCCGCGGCAGCCCCGCAAGGCGCCACCTCGCCAAGCCCTCAGTGCCCCCGATCTCTCCCTCGGAGCGACCAATGGTTGGCTGGAAACCGTAACAACGAACCTTGTTTCCCCTCGTGATTGGTACACAGGACCTGCTCCAGGAGTAACGCTGGCGGCATCACGAGCCTTCTCTCCTCCTCTCCTGCGCGATCCGCTTGTACGTTAAAAGGGGGGCACCTGAGCATCGCGACTCATGGGGTCTTACTGGCTCTCCAGCCCTCACCCCCTGGCCTTGACCCAGGCATCGCGACCTGTCATACCAGCGGCGGCTGAGCTCGCTCGAGGGCCGGGACCTAAGGACATAGAGCATTAAGGAAAGCGCGGGGGAGAGGGAAGAAGCTCGCGAGGACCCAACCCAACAACACCTCAGTTGCCGTCATGCAAGCACGGCACCTCATCGAACGCTGATCCAAACCCGCAAGATAAGT
The DNA here is from genome assembly GCA_021605145.1 of Aegilops bicornis. NCBI lineage: Eukaryota > Viridiplantae > Streptophyta > Magnoliopsida > Poales > Poaceae > Aegilops > Aegilops bicornis. Next base: position 349,195,404 of record CM038670.1, read on the forward strand.
CACGCAAAAACTTATCCGACTCAGCGCTAAACCCTCGCCTACTGCTCCTCTGTCACGGCAAAGCTGCCTACCTTTCTTGCCCAGCAGAGGCTGCTTGAGCGCTAAAGGGGACCTCCTGAGCATCGCGACTCAGGGGCTCTTACTGGACCTCGGGCCGCTCACCTCCTTGCGTTGACCACGGCATCGCGACCTGGCATACCAGCCACGGCTGAAGCCTACCTAGGGACCGGGACCTGTCAGCGCAGAGCACCAAGCCCTCGTGAGGAAAGAAAGGGGGAACTGAGCTGGGGCAGAACAAGCATCTCACACCGATTCATCATAAGGACATAATATTCACAAAAACATGGCCAGCGCCTTACATACCCCTGCGGGGTGCTACTTCGATTCTTTGGAGGAAATAAAAGGTGCTAATCCTAAGGAACACCGACTACGCGTGCCTCCGCAGGAGACGCCATCATCAACAGTGGGTCGCCAGGCGCCAGCGACAACCCCATCCAGATCACCGGTGCCAGTCACCTGAAGCGCCCGCCCGGCTCCGAGCGCGGCGCGAGCTCGGGGGCTCATAGCTGTCGTCGCTCGTCTCCGTAGTCGCAAGAAGCTCGGCGGATGCGCTGGACCCTCCGGCCCCTTCGCTGTTTCCGTAGGAGCTGGTGAGGGAGCGACCGACGGGCCTAGTCCTTGCCATGACGATGCCCCAACCGCCCTCCTCGGGGCAGCATTCCAGCCGGCGTCCTTCCGCATCGAAGACCTTGAAGAACATCAAGGAGGCGCCATCATATTCCAGGTGGATCACGAGGGCGCCCCTTGTCCGACAGACCCGAGCGATCTCGCCCCAGCCTCGGGTCATGTAGACCTTACCCGGAGCGACAAGCGCAACCTCCGCTCCGGTCGCAGGGGTGCTGCAGCCAGCGTGCTGCAACCAGAGCTCCAGAGAGCCCCTCGGGGGGATCTCGAAGGCGAAGGAGGCAGGAAGGCGAATCCAAGATTGAGGAGGCATGGCAGCGTGGAGCACAAGCTCTCGGGAAGAGCCCTCTGCATGGACTCCAGGAGGAACGACGCACATCGCCGTGACCCGCCGGCGCCGACGGCGGCGTCGTCCGTGGCGCTCGGCGTCTTCTCCTCCAGGGCCCTCACTGCGGGCATACAAGGGTAGCGGGAACCCCAGCGGTGGCCGCTCGTACCAGGGCCTCGACACCTCCTGCCGGGCGCCCTCATCTCGGCGGCAGAGGACTAGCCGTTTCTTTGGCGGAAGCGGGTCGGGACCCTCTCGGGGGGCCTTTCCCTTCTCTTCTGCAGAAAACTGGCGGATCGGAGCCATTGTCACAATGTGGAGCAAGGGCAAAGATGAAGAGGAAGGAGTAGCAAGAAGGGATGGACTGGAAGGGCTTGCGCCGTTCCGTACTTATAGTCGGAGGAGGCCAACCGTCGGCCTCCACGACCACAGGTAATCATGACCCATTTCTGCATGCAGGGACTTGTCAAGTCATGTGGTTGCCGAGGGATCATGGGGAAGCGGAGACGCCCACGACAAATCAATCGCCACGCGGCGCCCAAGGCCGCAGGCTGCTGGGTCCCGCGACGCTTCGCACTTACCCCTTCGCTTCTCTACTAAGCCAAGTCTGGGCGCGCCTTGGGCCTGGGGCTCTTGTCGGCGTTAAGGAATGGGGTCCCAGGACTTGCACACTGCTGCGGCTGCGGCATGGCTCAAGTGGGGGCCCAGCGCAGCCAGCTTCATCGGCTCAAGCTCAAGACCCTCGCGGCGAAGCCTCGCGGGGCGGATGACAGGAACCTTCCTCAGGAGCAGCCTCGTCAGGCAGGCTCACGAGGAGGCGGAGAGATCAAGGCAGGGTACCTCACGAGGGTGCCCCGTGACGCAATCCGTGACGCAATCCATGACGATCGAGACCAGGCGGGCGCCAGCCTGCGCAGTGTCCCCACTTCCCCTTTGGTGCAAAGGTGGCAAGCACAGGCCGAGGCATCAGGCAAAGGTTACCGCTTCGGTGCAACAAGACCAAGACCAGCAGAGCGGCAGGACGGAGGTCATCGTGGAGCCCAAGACGGCGTCACCGTCAAAGCCTTTGGCAGCCGAAGACCAACTTTAGTCAGGATAAGTGTACTAGATGTTCCCCTACAAAATGGCCAATTGTTGGTGCCCTTCCCGCTCATTGTTTGGGAAGAGGCCCAGGGCCTCCCTCTATAAATAGGACCAGCCACCACAAAGAGAGAGGGGGAGAACCAGAGAGACAAAACGAGAGATCGATCGACGAGACACAGGTCGAACCTACCAGAGAGAGAGAAGCAACTGGACTCACCCAAGCAGTCCATCGCACCAGCTCAAGAATAGCCCCTCGCGAGGCTATTCTTCCTTGTACTGTTCTTCATCAGCCCCAAAGGCAATCCACCACACCACACACTAGAGTAGGGTATTACACCACAACGATGGCCCGAACAAGTATAAACCTTTTGTCCCTTGTGTTGTTCATCGTTCCTAGTTTAGATCCCTTGCAAACCATTAACGCGTGAGCTGGTAGGGGAAAGATCTCCGCGTGCACCCCAGTGTTCGAACCTCAAGGGTCTGCCGGAAACCGAAATCCGACAACTTCAGGGGCGAAGGTATGCTTACGGATTGGAAGGATCAGGATGGTAACTTTATAATGCGGCGTTGGAATCCTTATATTTTTTGCGTCAGAACCCGGCTGGTACTTTGTGAGATCCGCCTCATCAGCCATCAGGGTGGCCACAGGGCGTATTTCCTTCACACGAGTGGCGAAATCCTCTTGTTCAAATGGTGTGCCATCCTCCTTAAAGCTTGGGTATCCAATGGCGATGTCGGCCGGGTCTAACTCCGGTAGCCACGCCTTGGCCCGGCTTAAAGCAGCCATGGCTCCGGCTCTGGCAGATGATCGCCTTAATTCATTGAACCGCTAGGGCAGCACAAAAAGCGGCTTTAGCACATCCACCAGGAGTGTGTCGGATTTCGGGTCCCGACAGACCCTTGAGGTTCGAACACTGGGGTGCGCGCGGAGATCTCGCCCTCTACCTACCTGCACCCCGCCGCCTCGCTAGGATCTAAACTACGAAAGGAACAACACAAGAGACACAAGGTTTATACTAGTTCGGGCCACCATTGTGGTGTAATACCCTACTCTAGTTTGTGGTGTGGTGGATTGCCACTTGGGCTGATGGTGATGAACAATACAAAATAGAACAGCCTCCGAGGGTCTGTTCTTGGCTGGTGCGATGAACTGCTCGGGGAGTTCCCTCGCTCTCCCTCTGTTGATCTCATATGACGGGTCCTTTCTCTCTAGATGCCTCTATCATGTGGGTGGCTAGTCCTATTTATAGGCAAGGGCCCTGGGCCTCTTCCCAAATATTGAGCGGAAGGGCACCAACAATTGGACATTTTTAAGGGGAACATCTGGTACACTTATCCTGACTAAAGTTGGTCCTCGCCTGCCAAAGGCTCACAGTGGTGGCCTTGGCTTGGGCTCCACAATGACTTCCTTCCTGCCGTTGGGCTGGTCTTGGTCTTGTTGCATCGAAATGGATGCCTTTGCTTGATGCTCTTGCATGCGCTTGCTCCCTTTGCACCAAAGAGGAAAGGAGGACACTGCGCGGGCTGGCGCCCTTGGTCGTCATGGCTTGCGTCATGGGCACCTCGTGAGGTACCCCGCCTTGATCTCTCCGCCTCCTCGCGAACCAGCCTGATGAGGCCGTGCCTGAGGAAGCTCCCTGTCGTCCGCCCCGCGAGGCTTGGCCCCTCGCGAGGGTCTTGAGCTTGTGTTGATGAAGATGGGCCGTGATGGGCCCCCTTTTGAGCCACGCCGCAGGCCGCAGGCAGGCAAGTCTGGGGACCCCCGTTCCCAGAACACCGACAGTGTGGGGACTTTGTTTGACAGGGCAACTGTGGCCAAGGCATGCTGAGATCCAGTGTAAAGTTGTTCTACGAGCGTGTAAACCGCCTTCAGCTTCACCAGCATATCCTGTTGGAGGTTGGAGCTCCTGGGGCCTGCATAGTAATATCAGGTGAGTTAGTGACAATTCATATGACCACTAGAAGGACTCAATATTTGACACTTGCAGAGTGACTTACCAAAGATTGCTGAGACCATCTGAGATACATGGCGTTTTAAGCCGGACAATTCAGTAGTCACCTCCTCAAGAGCCGTTTCTGCTGTTTCAGCTTGTTGGGTTAAGGCAATTTTTTCTTCACCCCAGGCCTTCTTCTCAACTTAAAGCTTGGATTTTAATTTCTCTTGTTCAGCCACATTGAATTCAAGTTTGGAATTGGCCTTGGGAGTTTCAGTCTCCTAAGCCTCCAGGCGGTTCTTCAGTTCAGACAGTTCTGATTGCAGTTGAGTAGTGGTGGCCTGTATAAATACTGGGTCAAAAATCATGAATATTAGCATACAATCTTAAGTCCCAAACCTTTTGTAAACAACAACACTTGGCACTTGGGGGCTAATGTCTAACGAAGGTTTTATCTAAGTGGAGGTTGATAACCCACAAGTATAGGGGATCGCAACAGTTTTCGAGGGTAGAGTATTCAACCCAAATTTATTGATTCGACACAAGGGGAGCCAAAGAATATTCTCAAGTATTAGCAGTTGAGTTGTCAATTCAACCACACACGGATAACTTAGTATCTCAGCAAAGTATTTAGTAGCAAAGTAATATGGAAGTGCTTGATAACGGTAGCAAAAGTAATATTTTTGGGTTTTGTAGTGATTGTAACAGAGTAACGGAAAAGTAAATAAGCGAAGAACAATATGTGAAAAGCTTCGTAGGCATTGGATCGGTGATGGAGAATTACGCGGATGCGGTTCATCATGTAACAGTCATAACATAGGGTGACACAGAACTAGCTCCAATTCATCAATGTAATGTAGGCATGTATTCTGAATATAGTCATACGTGCTTATGGAAAAGAACTTGCATGACATCTTTTGTCCTACCCTCCCCTGGCCGTGGGGTCCTAACGGAAACTAAGGATATTAAGGCCTCCTTTTAATAGAGTACTGGAACAAAGCATTAACACATAGTGAATACATGAACTCCTCAAACTACGGTCATCACCGGGAGTATATTATTGTCACTTCGGGTTGCCGGATCATAACACATAGTAGGTTACTATAGACTTGCAAGATAGGATCTAGAACTCACATATATTCATGAAAACATAAAAGGTTCATATCTGAAATCATGGCACTTGGGCCCTAGTAACAAGAATTAAGCATAGCAAAGTCATAGCAACATCAATCTCAGAACATAGTGGATACTAGGGATCAAACCCTAACAAAACTAACTCGATTACATGATAAATCTCATCCAACCCATCACCGTCCAGCAAGCCAATGATGGAATTACTCACGCACGGCGGTGAGCATCATGAAATTAGTGATGGAGGATGGTTGATGATGACGACGTCGACGAATCCCCCTCTCCGGAGCCCCGAATGGACTCCAGATCAGCCCTCCCGAGAGGTTTTATGGCTTGGCGGCGGCTCCGTATCGTAAAACGCGATGAATCCTTCTCCCTGATATTTTTCTCCCTGAAAGTGAATATATGGGGTTGGAGTTGAGGTCGGTGGAGCGTCACGGGGCCCACGAGGCAGGGGGCGCGCCCAGGGGGCAAGCACGCCCTCGCCCTCGTGGACAGGGTGTGGCCCCCCTGACCTGGATTCTTCTTCTAGTATTTTTAATATTTTCCAAAAAGATGTTCCGTGGAGTTTCAGGTCATTTCGAGAACTTTTGTTTTTGCACATAAATAACACCATGGAAAGTCTGCTGAAAACAACGTCAGTCCCGGTTAGTTCCATTAAGATCATGCAAGTTAGAGTCCAAAAGAAGGGCAAAAGTGTTTGGAAAAGTAGATACACGGAGACGTATCAACTCCCCCAAGCTTAAACCTTTGCTTGTCCTCAAGCAATTCAGTTGACAAACTGAAAGTGATAAAGAAAAACTTTTATAAACTTTATTTGCTCTTGTTGTTGTAAATATGTAAAGCCAACATTCAAGTTTTCAGCAAATATTATGACTAACCACATTCACAATAACTGTTAGGTCTCATGTTTACTCATATCAATGGCATAATCAACTAGTGAGCAATAATAATAAATCTCGGATGTGTCAGCACTGGATTTTCGGGATATTAATTTCCCAAAAATGGCCCTTGTGCTCACCAGCCCCAGGATTACTGTTAGTTGATGAGGCACAAACTTAATACAGAAATTCCAAGCAAATTACAAAATATGTAGTACAAGACCATTCTGGCCTATGAGTACAACAAATGGTTTCTAGTGGCTGATGGCGGAAGCGGTTTTTGGTCTCTCAGCGTCTATGGGACTCTATTTTCCACAGGAACATCTAACCTGGATAACTCCTATCTTCGCGAGACTGCTATCACCCGTGCGTAGGTTCCGGGGCTGTCAGCGCAACGCTCCTCTCCATGCAAGAAATCTGGCCAAGAGAATACCCAGGGACAAGCCAGTGAGTACTTTTGAATGTACTGGCAAACATTATGAACACAGGTATAATATTCAAAAGATAATCATGCTCTAAAATATTCTATGATTGCAACGTCAGTCATAAAATAAAATCCATGATGTACGTGAGCAAATTATTCACATGAAATACGAACAATGCAATTAGAGAGTAGGGATAGAATGCCTCAGTCGGGCGTCTGAGCGACACCACATAAAGGGCTTATAAAGTAAACAAATAACAAGCATGCCGCAGTCGGGCGTCTTAGCGACACCACATAAAGGGCTTATAAAGTAAATATATAACAAACATGCCACAGTCGGGCGTCTGAGCGACACCACGTAAAGGGCTTATAAAGTAAACAAGTAACAAGCATGCCGCAGTCGGGCGTCTTAGCGACACCACATAAAGGGCTTATAAAGTAAATATATAACAAACATGCCACAGTCGGGCGTCTCAGCGACACCACATAAAGGGCTTATAAAGTAAACAAGTAACAAGCATGCCGCAGTCGGGCGTCTTAGCGACACCACATAAAGGGCTTATAAAGTAAATATATAACAAACATGCCACAGTCGGGCATCTCAGCGACACCATATAAAGGGCTTATAAAGTAAATATCATAGTGAATATCTAGGAGATAGAACCGTCCCAGGGATACTCAATAATTCAAATAATATAAAGGGTTAGTCCAAAATAGTAATAACTATAGTCATCATGAGTCACAAGTCAATATCCCTGTGCTGGTTTAGCAGTTTTTCCTCTGAAGACTGACACCAAGACCGACACTTGACCCAACCCAGACTGTAGTCCTTAACCATGGACACGGCTATTCGAATAGATGTTTAATCTCTGCAGAGAGTGTACTCTTTACCTACGGTTAACGGATTCCTTTAGTCCATCGGGACTAATCCCTTCTACGGTCTTTTGGTTGAAAACACACCTGACCGCACACACCAGCCTAACTCACCTATGTCTGGAATCACCCATGACACCTGTTTAAGCAAAACTCTAAGTTGGGAGGCTACAACCTCAATTAGCATGGGAACAAAATTTATACCGCGCGCAAACTAGGGGAGCTACCCCTTCGGCTACAACCGAAAACACCCATGCCGCTGCACTAGGTGGCCTACCTACCGGATGCCTCCGGTATCTTCCACCATTACCTCTGTGTACGGCGTGTGCTAGGTCAGGGGTTGACAGCTTACTGAATCGTACCCTACCAATGGCAGGGACCAGTGGTAGCACGAAACAAGTATGGGGGTTACCGGAACAAGACTCGATCTATGGTCGACTCAGAGGTTTAAGTATTCCCTGCATGGTTAGCGTGACAAATATGTTTCAACCAACAGACACAATCACCACTCATCATGCCTCACTATGCCGTATCGGACACAACCATCTCGACGAAGACCGGAGACAAGCTCGTGTCTACCCAAGACAGAGACTTTCCCGGCTTTCCTCCGATAGGCACGAAAAGCATACGAGGGTGATTACTACCAACATATCAAAATTTCCATAGCACGGGGTCATCAATATGCACTTATGAGTAGGTTCATATCATCACATAAAGTAACGAAAAACTCCGAGACAAGATGGTGTGGTAACTGTATCAAAACACACACGATAATATTATGTCAGGGTTCAAAAATGCTTGCCTTCAAATTGTGGGGAGGCAGGGTGGCTCCGCAAGGTTGAGGGGAAGGGGATGGTGGCCCTGGGAGGGCAAGGGGGCTCCGGCTACGGCGAATTTAGCCGAGGAACAGCGAAGGATGAAGTTGCCGGAGGCGGAGAAGACGGTGGTTTAAGAAGAGTTTGAGTGGGGGGGTGCACTCTATGGCTTGCCTGAGGATGCTCGAGCAAGGTCTGGGGCCATTTATAGCCGGGGAAGATCGGTTCCGCCGCTGCTGGGGATAAGATCGCCGGCCGACCACTTCTGTTGTGGCAGAGCGATGTGGCGATGGCCGAAGCAGGGTCGGTGCTAGCGGATGGGCTTGGAGATAAGGACGGCCCTGCTCACGAGGGCAGCTGGCGAGGAGTTGTGGCTCGGCCAGCGCCGTCCTTGGCAGAGGCGCACTATGGACGCCGGCATGCCGCCAAAAGGCCGTGGCGAGGGTAGCTAACAGCGGCTCGGATGGTATGCGCGACGTGCAAAACGCTGGCCTGGCGCGCAGAGCACGCACGCTACGTGCTCGGCAAAATGCCAGGGCATGCCAGGGGGCTCCAATCCACAAGGGGTTTAGCAGGGTGGGGCTATAGGCTAAGGTAAAGCTATGAGACAAGCTGGTTAGGCAAAGCAAGCAAGTCCAATTTGCAAACTAAAAACCATGCCAAAGCTGGCCATGCACAGAAGGTGTTTGATAAAATGTTAAGGGCATCTAGGAAACTCTTGGGGTGGCCAAAATCTCCAGATCCTAGTCTCTTTAGGTGTAGGTGAATGTGTCAAGGTTAGTTTGTCAAAGACAGAAACTTGTTAGTGCAAGTTTTTGAGAAAACCAAATTTGGACAGAAACTAAAGGATATCATAACATGGACCTAAAACACTCCATTGGGGCCATTCTCCTGGACTTAAGGGTTTTGAAGAGTGTTCTATAAGTATGAAAAAGAATCATGATGATTAGGGCAGGTAAAAATATGGTTGCAGTAGAAAACACCTCACTGCACCAGAGAGCAAAAGAGGATGTTTTCCTCAAATTTTGCAAAGAACAAACATGGGTCTTTGCATAAAGATGGATCATATGCATCTACTGTCATCTCCAAATACTTGGTAGAATTTTTAAAGAATTATTTAAAGGGGTTTTAGTGCAAAGGTGCAATCTGGACCAGTTTTGAAAACTTGGTGTAGTGCTCAAAATCTTTAATGAATAAAAGATATTTTTGCATCCAAGTGATTTGAAAACATCACATGACATCCCCAAATTTTGATCAGAATTTTAAAGGATTTTCTGAAAGGGTTGTAGTGCAAATGAGGCTCTGACACTATGAAAAACCATTTTAAGGGAAATATAGTTCAGGAAAGAATAATATTATAAATAATTCCACTGATCAAATGAAATGGTCTTGGGAAGATAAACAATTCCAATAACATATTTGGAAAGTTTTCACTTGGGGTAAAAACTCTATAAGATCAAAGAAAGGAGAGGTTCTGAAATCAAAAGAAAATCTAGAAAGTAAAATTTTTAATTTCCTGGCAAATTTTATTGAGCAAACCATGTTAAAATTTTGGGGGGTGTTACAGGATGACAACACTTTCTCAAAACAATCATAATATGATATAACAAGATGGTATCTCGCTAGCCCTTTCTGAGACCGCAAAACATAAATGCGGAGCACCTTTAAAGATCAAGGACTGACTAAACATTATAATTCATGGTAAAAGAGATCCAGTCATAGTCATACATAATATAAATTAATAGTAATGGATGCAAATGTTAGTTGCGCTCTCCAGCTAGTGCTTTTTAATAAGAGGGTGATGACTCAACATGAAGTAAATAGATAGGCCCTTCGCAGAGGGAAGGAGGGTTTCGTAGAGGTGCCAGAGCTCGATTTTAAAATAGGGATAAATAATATTTTGAGCGGCATACTTTCTTTGTCAACATAACAACGAAGAGATGGTGATATCTTCCATGCTACACACATTATAGGAAGTTCCCAAATAGAATGGTAAAGTTTATACTCCCCCTCCACTAACAAGCATCAATCCTTGGCTTGCTCGAAACAATGAGTGCCTCCAACTAGCAACAGCCCCGGGGGAGTTTTGTTTGCAATTATTTTGATTTAGTTTGCCTAAAGCATGGGACTGGGCATCCCGGTGACCAGCCATTTTCTTGTGAGTGAGGAGCGGAGTCCACTCCTCTTGAGAATAACCCGCCTAGCATGGAAGATATGGACATCCCTAGTTGATACATGAGCTATTCGAGCATACAAAACAGAATTTCATTTGAAGGTTTAGAGTTTGGCACATACAAATTTACTTGGAACCACAGGTAGATACCGCATATAGGAAGGTATAGTGGACTCATATGGAATAACCTTGGGGTTTAAGGGATTGGATTCACAAGCAGTATTCCCGCTTAGTACAAGTGAAGGCTAGCAAAAGACTGGGAAGCGACCAACTAGAGAGCGACAATAGTCATGAACATGCATTAAAATTAATAGACATTGAGTACGAGCATGAGTAGGATATAATCCACCATGAACATATATATCGTGAAGGCTATGTTGATTTGTTTCAACTACATGCGTGCACATGTGCCAAGTCGAGTCACTTAAATCATTGAAAGGAGGATACCACCCCACTATACCACATCACAACAATTTTAATAGCATGTTGGCACGCAAGGTAAACCATTATAACTCATAGCTAATCAAGCATGGCACGAGCAACTATGATCTCTAATTGTCGTTGCAAACATATTTATCCATAATAGGCTAAATCAGGAACGATGAACTAATCATATTTACAAAAACAAGAGAGGTCGAGTTCATACCAGCTTCTCTCATCTCAATCAGTCCATCATATATCCTCATAATTGCCTTTCACTTGAACGACTGAACGATGTGAATAATAATAAGAGTGCACGTGCATTGGACTAAGCTGGAAGCTGCGAGCATTCAATAAACAGGAGAAGACAAGGCAATATGGGCTCTTGGTTAAATCAACAATAATGCATATAAGAGCCACTTCAACAATTTAATCATGGTCTTCTCCTATCGAACCCCAAAGAAAAGAAAAGAAATAAAAACTATTTACACGGGAAAGCTCCCAACAAGCAAAAGAAGAACGGAAATCTTTTTGGGTTTTCTTTTTAATTATAACTACTACAGCATGAAAAGTAAACTAGCTAAAAGCTATTACTAATTTTTTTTGTTTTTCTTAAGATTTATCAAACACACAAGAAGAAAGCAAGAAAAATAAAATAAAGTAGCATGGATAATACAATGAAAGAGTATGAGCACCGACATCTAGCAATGAGTGTGTGTGAACGTAAATGTAATGTCGGTGGGAAATACGTACTCCCCCAAGCTTAGGCTTTTGGCCTAAGTTGGTTTGGTGCCACGGAAGGCCTGGCGGATATCCATAGTTGTAGGGGTCGTACTGAGATGAAGAAGGCTCTGATTGCCACTGGTTGGCAATCGTCTCCGGATCCCACTGGTAATTAGACTATCGTGGAGGTTCAAATTGTGGTTCCGGCCCCGTGGCTGGTGTAGGGTTCCGGTAGGCGTGAATGGCCGCCAATGGAATGAGGTACGGACCTGCAGATAAATTAAACAAGGAGGGAGCAGGCAAGGTAATAGTCTCTGGGTGATGTTTATCAAAGAACAATTTGTATTTAAGCGCCCCTTCCCTATTCTTAACAATAAAGTCATGCGCTACCATACTCTTATAATCTAAATAAGCAGTGGGCAGCAATTTTTCTTCTTTTTCATAGTGCCTAATAGGTATGTTATAATGTGCAGCAAGGAGTGAAGCATAAATACCTCCAAAGATGGGGCCCTTTTTATGGTTCAAACTTAACCGTTTATCAATAATACCGCCCATACTAACAGTGTTATCACGGAACAAACCATGGAACAAAATGATAATATCAGGAACACTAAGGTTTCCATAGTTTCCGCGACCAATTAATCAACGACTAGCAAATATGGCAAAGTAGCGTAAAATAGGAAAATGTATCCTAGTGATTCTTGCATCGGAAACCTTCCTAGTTTCCCCTACAGTGATAGTATCAATGAACCCGTCCACATCTTTACGATGTGGTTCATCTAAGCTATCCTCGAAAGGTATTTTGCAAATCTTGCAAAATTCATCTAGTGGCATCTTCTTAGCCACATCATATAAATGAAACTCTACTGAAGGAGGTGTTTCCTTAGGATAATAGTAGAAGTTTTGCACAAAAGTATTGGTGAGTAAGAATCTTTGTTAGCGTTGGTCGCGGAGGAAGTCGGTGAGGCCTGCATTCTCTGCCAATTCATAAAAATCATTATATATCCCGTCTACTCTCAAGAAATCATCGGAAGGCCATTCACACGGCCGAACCTCCGCGGTGCGAGGCAAATTATATTTGGGCCTCTGTGCTTCTTCACTCTGCTTTTCCTTTGAGCTTCGGCTCGACGAGCCCCTCAAAAATCTCTTCATTATTTTCTGAAAAATTCTGAAATCTTTAGTAACTTCAAACAAAAGTGAACCAAGCTCAACAAAATTGATAGCAACTACTCCTACAAGTGCCTAGAGCCTATATCATGCATTAGAACTACTTGGAACCATATAAATTTGACATGCAAACTCAAGAACATGGTCACCTAGGCAGCACAAATTTGCAATGAATAAAGTACTAGAACAAAAACTAATTGGACCAATGGAGGAGTCACATACCAAGGATCAATCCCCCTAAGCAGTTTTGCAAGAGGTGCTTTGAGCAAGGAGATCAAAAATCGCAGCAAAATGAGCTAGAACTCGTGCTTGAGCTGGATGGTGATTTTTTTGGGAGGAAGAAGAAGTGTCTTGGTGCAGGAATAAGTGGAGGGGGGCCACCATGGGCCCACGAGGCAGGGGGCGCGCCCTACAGGGGTGGGCGCGCCCTGGACCCTCGTGGCCAGGTGCTTGCTCCCCTGCTGTGTTCTCAGTGCCAGATATTCTCAAATATTCCAGAAAAAATCATATTCCATTTTCAGGGCATTTGGAGAACTTTTATTTTCGGGGTATTTTTATATCACACGGATAATTCAAAAAACAGACAGGAAAATGCTATTTTTACTTTATTTCAACTAAATAACAGAAAGTAAAAGCAGGGTACAGAAGGTTGTGCTGTCTAATTTCATCCATCTCATGCTCATCAGAAGGAATCCATTAACAAGGTGGATCAAGTCTTGTTAACAAACTCATTCCGAATAACATGGAAGCAGAGAAATTTCGAATAACACTATGTTACCTCAACGGGGATATGCACATCCCCAATAATAAGAATATCATATTTCTTCTTGACAGTAGTAGGAGGAAATTGAAAACCTCCAAAAATAATCGATGGAATTTTTCCAATAGAATTGATACTGTGGACTTGAGGTTGTTTCCTCAGAAAGTGTACCGTATGCTCATTACCATTAACATGAAAAGTGACATTGCCTTTTTTGTAATCATTAACAGCCCCTGCAGTATTCAAAAAGGGTCTTCCAAGAATAATAGACATACTATCATCCTCGGGAATATCAAGAATAACAAAGTCCGTTAAAATAGTGACGTTTGCAACCACAACAGGCACATCCTCACAAATACCGACAGGTATAGCAGTTGATTTATCAGCTATTTGCAAAGATATTTCAGTAGGTGTCAACATATTCAAATCAAGTCTATGATATAAAGGAGAGGCATAATACTAACACCGGCTCCAAGATCACACAAAGCGGTTTTAACATAGTTTCTTTTAATGGAGCATGGTACAGTTGGTACTCCTGGATCTCCATGTTTCTTAGGTATTCCACCCTTAAAAGTATAATTAGCAAGCACGGTGGAAATTTCAGCTTCCGGTATCTTTCTTTTATTTGTAACAATATCTTTCATGTACTTAGCATAAGGGTTCATTTTGAGCATATCAGTTAATCGCATATGCAAGAAGATAGGTCTAATCATTTCAGCAAAGCGCTCAAAATCCTCATCAACCTTTTCCTTGGATGGTTTGGGAGGAAAAGGCATGGGTTTCTGAACCCATGGTTCTCTTTCTTTACCATGTTTCCTAGCAACAAAGTCTCTCTTATCATAAAGTTGATTCTTTGATTGTTGGTTATCAAGATCAACAGCAGGTTCAGTTTCTACATCATTATCATTACTAGGTTGAGCATCATCATGAATATTATCATTAACATTTTCACAAGGTTCATGTGCATTACCAGATTGTGTTTCAGCATCAGAAATAGAAATATCATTTGGATTCTTAGGTGGTTCAGTAATAGGTTCACTAGAAGCATGCAAAGTCCTATCGTTTTTCTTTTTTCTTCTTTTTAGAAGGACTAGGTGCATCTAAATTATTTCTCTGAGAATCTTGCTCAATTCTCTTAGGATGGCCTTAAGGATACAAGGGTTCCTGAGTCATTTTACCAGTTCTAGTAGCCACTCTAACAGCATAATCATTATACTTACTATTCAATTCATTGTGCAAATCATTCTGAGCTTTAAGTACTTGTTCTACTTGAGTGGTAACCATAGAAGCATGTTTACTAATGAGTTTAAGTCACCCTTAACATTAGCCATGTAATTACTCAAGTGTTCAAGCATATCGGAATTGTATTTCAATTGTCTACCAAAATAAGAATTGAAGTTTTCTTGTTTGAAAATAAAATTATCAAGCTCTTCTAAGCATTGTCTAGCAGACTTATAGTGAGGAATATCACCTTCATCAAATCTATAGAGAAAATTTACCTTTACTACCTGTGTCGGGTTATCAAGACCATGAGTTTCTTCAATAGCTGAAGGATTAAGATCATATGTTCCTTCAACAGGCGGTAAATTAAGACCATGTATTTCTTCAATAGGAGGTAAATTCTTAACATCTTCAGCTTTTATACCCTTTTCTTTCATAGATTTCTTTGCCTCTTGCATATCTTCAGGACTGAGAAATAGAAAACCTCTCTTCTTCAGAGTTGGTTTAGGAATTGGCTCAGGAGTTGGCTCAGGAGCTTGCTCAGGAAGTGTCCAATTATTTTCTTTTGTCAACATATTATTCAATAGAATTTCAGCTTCATCCGGTGTTCTTTCCCTGAAAACAGAACCGGCACAACTATCCAGGTAATCTCTGGAAGCATCGGTTAGTCCATTATAAAAGATATCAAGTATTTCATTTTTCTTGAGAGGATGATCAGGCAAAGCATTAAGTAATTGGAGAAGCCTCCCCCATGCTTGTGGGAGACTCTCTTCTTCAATTTGCACAAAATTGTATATATCCCTCAAAGCAGCTTGTTTCTTATGAGCAGGGAAATATTTAGCAGAGAAGTAATAAATCATATCGTGGGGACTACGCACACAACCAGGATCAAGAGAAATAAACCATATCTTAGCATCACCCTTTAATGAGAACGGAAATATTTTAAGGATATAAAGGTAGCTGGTTCTCTCATCATTAGTGAACAGGGTGGATATATTATTTAATTTAGTAAGATGAGCCACAACTGTTTCAGATTCATAGCCATGAAAAGGATCAGATTCAACGAAAGTAATTATATCAGGATCAACAGAGAATTCATAATCTTTATCAGTAACACACATAGGGGAAGTAGCAAAAGCAGGGTCAGGTTTCATTCTAGCATTAAGAGATTGCTGCTTCCATTTAGCTAATAACCTCTTTAGATCATATCTATCAGGGCAAGCAAGAATAGCTCTAGCAGATTCTTCATCTAGAACATAACCCTCAAGCATAACAGGCAATTCATATTTATTAGGGGGAGAGTCTTTATCATCACTATCTTCAATATTATCAGATTCAATAATTTCATTCTCTCTAACCCAAGCAAGTTGTTCATCAAGAAATTCACCAAGTGGCACAGTAATATCAAGCATAGAAGTGGTTTCATCATAAGTATCATGCATAGCAGAAGTGGCATCATCAATAACATGCGACATATCAGAACGAATAGCATAAGCAGGTTTACGTGTCGCAAGCTTACTCAAAACAGAAGGTGAATCAAGTGTAGAGCTAGATGGCAGTTCCTTACCTCCCCTCGTAGTTGAGGCATAAATTTTTGTTTTCTCGTCTTCCAAGTTCCTCATAGTGACCAGCAGATATAAATCCCAAGTGACTCAAAGAATAGAGCTATGCTCCCCGGCAACAGCGCTAGAAAATAGTCTTGATAACCCACAAGTTTAGGGGATCGCAACAGTTTTCGAGGGTAGAGTATTCAACCCAAATATATTGATTCGACACAAGGGGAGCCAAAGAATATTCTCAAGTATTAGCAGTTGAGTTGTCAATTCAACCACACCTGGATAACTTATTATCTGCAGCAAAGTATTTAGTAGCAAAGTAATATGGAAGTAATGGTAGCAGTAGCAAAAGTAATATTTTTGGGTTTTGTAGTGATTGTAACAAAGAGTAACGGAAAAGTAAATAAGCAAAGAACAATATGTGAAAAGCTTCGTAGGCATTGGATCGTTGATGGAGAATTATGCGGATGCGGTTCATCATGTAACATTCATAACATAGGGTGACCTGAACTAGCTCCAATTCATCAATGTAATGTAGGCATGTATTCCAAATATAGTCATACATGCTTATGGAAAAGAACTTGCATGACATCTTTTGTCCTACCCTCCCGTGGTAGCGGGGTCCTAAAGGAAACTAAGGGATATCAAGGCCTCCTTTTAATAGTGTACCGGAACAAAGCATTAACACATAGTGAATACATGAACTCCTCAAACTACGGTCATCACCGGGAGTGGTCCCGATTGTTGTCACTTCGGGGTTGCCGGATCATAACACATAGTAGGTGACTATAGACATGCAAGATAGGATCAAGAACTCACATATATTCATGAAAACATAATAGGTTCAGATATGAAATCATGGCACTCGGGCCCTAGTGACAAGCACTAAGCATAGCAAAGTCATAGCAACATCAATCTCAGAACATAGTGGATACTAGGTATCAAACCCTAACAAAACTAACTTGATTACATGATAAATCTCATCCAACCCATCACCGTCCAGCAAGCCTACGATGGAATTACTCACGCACGTCGGTGAGCATCATGAAATTGGTGATGGAGGATGGTTGATGATGACGACGGCGACGAATCCCCCTCTCCGGAGCCCCGAACGGACTCCAGATCAGCCCTCCCGAGAGGTTTTAGGGCTTGGCGGTGGCTCCGTATCATAAAATGCGATGAATCCTTCTCCCTGATTTTTTCTCCCCGAAATTGAATATATGGAGTTGGAGTTGAGGTCGATGGACCGTCAGGGGGCCCATGAGGCAGGTGGGCGTGCCCCCACCCTCATGGACAGGGTGTGGGCCCCCTGACGTTTATTCTTCTTCCAGTATTTTTAATATTTTCCAAAAAAATGTTCCGTGGAGTTTTAGGTCATTCCGAGAACTTTTGTTTCTGCACATAAATAACACCATGGAAAGTTTGCTGAAAACAGCATCAGTCCGGGTTAGTTCCATTCAAATCATGCAAGTTAGAGTCCAAAACAAGGACAAAAGTGTTTGGAAAAGTAGATACGACGGAGACGTATCAGCGGTTCATGAGAGTAAGTCCCAAGCACTTTTCAAGCAAGAGTACTTGGCACTTGGGGGCTAATGCATATTGCTGTTAAATCTACACAAGGCATATATACTGCATAAGAATATAAAGGACCGGCTCATTCACGTTGATTAAACCGGCCCTTGGGGACTATGGAGTAAGCCCGATTTTTGTTTATAGGTTTGACCAAAGGATATTACTAATGCTTATACGTTTGTTCTAAGTCTACAACATATTTTTCATAAGCAATATACTTGGGGGCTGGCATAGTAAGGATAATTCAGTAAAAGGAAGGAGTTTACACCTCAAATTTCTTGTGCATTTGCTTTACCATGTCAACTTCGAGGTCACGACTACTGTGCACTTGGCTAAGATATCCAAAAAGATCTTCCCCAATGCTCATGTGAGCATAATCAGCAATGTCAAATCTGACCTTATGGCGTTCCAGGTGCTCTTCCTTGGCAGAACCCTTGGCTAGCATAGTAGGTTTCCCCGCTTCAGTGTAGCTGGTCCTGGTAATTTTAACATCAATATCTTGTGGGGCGTCCGTCTTGGCCGGGCTGGAAGCATCAAGGGTTACAGAGCCGTCGGCGGCTTGATCAGCAGGCGGGTCAGCAGTTGGCATTGGCATGTCATGAGCCGGTTCAAGCGGCGGCTCAGGAACAGAGGCTTCCGGTGCGGCTGTGTGGAATTCTGGCTCATTGACGGAGAGCTCTTCGGCCGGCTTGCTCTTCTTCACTTTCTTGCTGGATTTTGCTTTTCCGCTGCATAAAGATCAAAATATCAGTACAAATATAAAGAATTAAAAAGAATATGCTGGCCTAAAACGGGTCAGCACATGGAATATGCTGGCAATGTAACACAGTAGAGCAAAAACACAATGATGCTATCACTACATGCATATTTGGCTGGTGGAAAGCTCTATGGTTATAGTTTTTGCGAAAAGCCAATTTTTTCCTACAACAAAAGGAATTGATTTTAATTTAACTATCATGGTAGTTGAAACATCATTGAGAAGGTTTCTCCAACTCAGTCCCAATTAAAGTAGTTATCAGCCCAACAATATTAATTTAGAATGATGAGATACTTAGGATACTCCAAGTACTAGATACTCAAGATTGTCCATGACCGGGGACACGGCTAACCATGATTAGATTGTACACTCTGCAGAGGTTTGCGCACTTTTCCCCACAAGACTCGATCGCCTCCGTTGGATTTCTTGCACTACATGGTGTTTGAGAAACGGATGACCGAGACACAGTCTTTTAGAAACGTTAACTCTCTACTCCGGGCAGACCATACCAAACCTACAACCCACTACCTGCAGATCCACCTCTTCAAGAGCTTCATGTAACTTACTCCACTATGCTAGAGCCCATAATAGCTTGTGGCTGCACACGGAAGTTTCTAGCATGAAAATATCTTAGTTCCCTTTGAGCTTGGGTGGCGGTCCATAGGAAAATCACACGGTACCCCAGGATTTCCGAAAATACAGGCAACACTGGATTCTCCAGGTGCCTCAATCCGCCCAGATGTGTATTTAAGTTTCCACCTTAAGTTGAATCATTAATTAAAAATCTCACATCTGTCATGGATTTCACTCACCCAAACCACGTCTACGTGCATAGCATGGCAATATAAGCAATACGTAGAAGTAACTCCCAAGGGTTTGAATATAACAGGGCAATAGGTTGTACCTCATCAACTACTTCCCATCCCACATGTTAATCACATCCTAATCATGCAATGTTTGAGGATTGAATTAATGCATAAAACTGGCTGTGGAAAGAGTGTCATCAATGTGTTACTTGCCTTGCTGACGATCCGCAAAACCTAGGGACTCGTGGTAGCACGCTTCGCACTCCGGGAATTCTATCGCAAACAAACAATAGCATACATAAGCAATCAAGCAAAGACGCACGGGTAAGAATCAAATAAGAAGAATTGACCAGAAAGTTCAACTTAAAAACTCCGGTTTGCGAAAAGAATCAAACCAAACGAAGCAACGAAACTCAAACGGCAAAAGAAACAAGATCCGTTTACTAATCTGAAGTAAAGACAAATTTTACAGTACAAAAATCTTGTTCAAGTTGATTAAACAGAAAGAAGGTTTCGAGACGAAGATTTAGGCGCTTGAATCGCCTGATTCCGATAAACGAGCGAAAAGATAAACTGAAACAAAAATCGGATCAAAAATCGCAATCGAAAATAATCGCGAAAAAATCCGAGAAAAAGAAAACTGACGAACAGGCTAACGAACTAACATTCGTTGTATGTAACTATCGAGCGAAAACCGTTCATTAAAACGAACGTACGGACGAACGTCCGCTAAGTAGCTTAAACCAGAAAACCGGCGAACCGATCTAAAAAAACGAACTAGGGTTTAAAAAAACCGAATCAGTTTTCTAAAAAAACCGGCGGCGGCAATGGCACGTTACCTCCGGCGAGGCTCCGGCAGGGTGGGGCTGCAGCGGCGGCGCTGCAGTTGGGGCGGCAGGCGGCGGGGTTTGGTGGTGGTGGGGGCTCCGGGCGAGGGTATTTAAGGAGGGGGGCTGCTTGGAGGAGGGGGAAGGCGGCGGGGAGGCGGAGTCCCGGCCGGACTCCGGGTCCGAGGCGGTGGCGGCATCAGTCTCCTGGACGGAGACGACGGCGCGGGGGAGCGGGCCGGCTCGGCTGGGCTTTGGCCCAGTCGGTCGCTGGAACTTTTTTTAAAAATACATAATTCCGCCAAACCGAAATAAGTCCTAGTAAATAAAATAAAATTCTAAAAATGCCAAAACAAATTTTCACCTTCTAAATAAAATACTTAGAACGAGATGAACATTTCTTGGCCCTAAAATGCAATTTTGAAAAACGTGCAATTTTTCTAATGCAAATAAAATCCGAATAAAATCAAATATTTGATTTTAATATTTTCCCTCCAACATTTCAATTATTTTGGAGAAGTCATATTATCTCCTCTCATATATTTCAATATGAAATATTTTCGGAGAGAAAAATAATTAAAATCAATGATCCTTGTTTCAATATTTCATAAAATTCAAATTTGAAAAAGAGGAAATCCCCAACTCTCTCCGAGGGTCCTTGAGTTGCTTAGGATTTTGAGGATCGCGAAACGAAATGCAATAAAATATGATATGCATGAATGATCTATGTATAACATTCCAAATTGAAAATTTGGGATGTTACAAACCTATCCGCCTATAATTACTAGTTCCCGGCGTTCTCTGGTAGCACCATCACGCAACTCGCCCTATCGTCTCCCCTCATAATCCCCACCGGCCCGATGTCGCTCGCCACTTGCCCTCGCTCTCGCCATGTTCGCCATGCCCCTGACGGTACGCAAGGAAGAGCGAGGACTCCTACTCACTGCCGGAGCTAGTCTTCAGTTATTCACCGGAAGGAAGACGGAGGGACGAGGCATTCTATTGGTCTTTAGATGGAAATGCGGAGGTAGAAGACTTGTTGGAGCGCGACCGCCTGACAGAGGAGCAGCGTATCACCGCTTTGCGCCGCCAGCAGGGCATGGAGTAGCAGCGCACCTGTAACGCCCCGGATACAATTTTCCATATTCGTAACTCCAACTCTTGCCTTCTCCGGAGATGCGATATGATATTTCCTCCGTGGTTGGGTTTTTGTCTTTTGTTTTCCATTTTGTTCATGTCATGCATTCTTCATTGCATCTTTTGCATTGCATCATGTCATCATGCATCCCCTTTTTAAAAACTCTACTAAATAAATCGGCTGGATCCTCGGTCCATTTAAATTGAGGGATATTCACAATGGTGATTTCTCTTTATAACAGATCCTCCCATATTAGGGAGCTATTATTAAATATTCCATTAATTCGGAATTCACCATAACACGCTTGCAAAATTCCCATGCCTTTTCTACTTCAAGTTTGGTCCCCAAACTTTGCCAACAATCTTATCTCTTTTATCGAGGCTCCTGTTAAAGTCTCAACATTTTTGTACCTCCCTAGCACCTACTTCCTATGCAAGACCATTTCAATTAAATTCAAATGAGTTTGAATTCTAACCTCTCACACGTGCACACTCCTATTTTCTTGGATCACGCTCGTTTTTGCGAGTCCAAGAAAATTGCCCTCTGCCCAAGCTCCACCCCTAACCTCTCTTTCTTTTCTTTCTTCTCTGTTTTTTAAGAGGAGGGAGAGAGCCACCAGCTGGGCCTCCCGGCTACCGCAGCTGGGCCTCCTCCCAGCCTTGACCCACCTCATCCCTCAAGAGCCCACCAGTTTCTCTAATCCTAGGCCTCACCCCTCTTCTCTCCCTCGTCCCCTCGTCCCGCAGCCAGTCCATCTCGATCCCCTCATCCTCCTCCTAGCACCGCTGCCAGGGCATCTCGCCCGACCCTGCGCCACCTCATCCCGCCGCCAACTCTCCTCACGGGAGGAGCACGGGAGGAGTGGAGCACCACCTTCATCGCCCGTTCCTTGCTTCCTGGAGTCTTCACCATGAGGCCTTCTTCGAGCCAAGGTCGTTGCCATAGCGCCTTGCTCGTACCCATGAAGTTCCGGCAAGTCCGGTGCCTCCCTAAGCCAGCGGCCATCCTCGCGCCTCGGCGCCCGATACCCATGCCCGAGCGCCGTCTCCTCTGCGCCCCTTCCTCAAAGCACGCCTCTGCTCCGTCGCGCCTCCCTGCTTCTGGTTGCCCGCCTCGCCAAGCCCTCGTGATCACGCCATTGTTTCCTCTCCTTCAACCCGTCGCCTCTGCCAACCCTATGCTGCTTGCATCCGCCAAGCTCCTTCTGCCCGTTCGCCTTGGCCTCGACCGAGGAGGACGAGCAGCATTGCTGCCTGCTCGATCCGCTCGCAGACGCGCCTCGGCGTTGACCGCGACCATCTCCATGCCCGGCGAGCAGGCTCCTGTTCCCGATGCCCAAAGACCGCCCAAGTTGTCGCCTCTACGCACCATGCAATGTTACCGTGGACGCATGCACCCTCGGATCGGAACCTCAAGCACCAAGTACACCACCGGCAAGACCCGGACTCCGAACGCCAAGTACAACTACGAACCCGAAGACCTCGGATGCATCAAGTTCTTCTACGACCTTGTGTACAACTACCGTCGCCAAGACCGGACCGACAAGTACCCCGACAACGTGTGTACCACTACCGTCGAACCTCGAAGACTCCGTGGACGTCAAGTTCATCGCCGTGACCACAAACGTCTACGAAACGTGAATCACTACTTCCACTACCGTTGTCGTGTACCACTACTTCCACTACCGTCGCGAGAACGACTACTTCCACTACGACCCGCGAACGACTACTTCCCTCGACATTTTGGAACCGCCTCGAAATGCATGCTTTGAAGGTATAACCGCCGAAATGACCGCCATGGACCCATGCATGTGTTGTATGAGATGTACCGTTTGCACCATGTCCGAATTGTCACTCGTTTCCATGCCACTAACCTGTGGGAACCCGGTAGTTGGGAGCACCCCACCATCTCTAGCATGTTCCGCACATCCGCACGCTTCCTTTTGCACCGGTATCTCCATGAGCTACCGGTACCGATATGTTGCCGTGGCATCATTTTTGGATTCGTCGTCGTGGCACCCTTTTCCTTCTGCCATAGCGACAAATGCCTCGTATCATGCTCATGTCAACATTTTCATAAAATTGCTTAAAACTTGCATATGTCATTCACATCATCATAACAACATTTAAAATGTTTAAAATTGTGTTTGCATTAAAATGCTAAATGCATGTGGGGATTTTCTGGAATTGTTGTTTGTTGTTCCGGCCTCATTTAAAATTTCCTAGATAGGTAGTTTTATTATGTTTCACCTTTTGCCATGTTAACAACATTTAAACCGGACATGCATCATACTTGATTGTGCATCATGCCATATTTATGCTTGTGGGTTTACCATGTTGTTTGTTTCTTTCCGGTTGTGGTCCTTCTCGTTAGTTCCTGTTTCGTTGCGATCGTGAGGATTCGTTCGCCTACGCCTGGTTCATCTTTGTGGCTTCATCTTCTTCATGGATTCGTTCTTCTTCCTAGCGGGATTTCAGGCAAGATGACCGTCACCTTGGATCTCATTACTATCATTGCTATGCTAGTTGCTTCGCTCCATCGCTATGCTGCGTTACCTACCACTTGCTTATCAAGCCTCCCAAATTGCCATGAACCTCTAACCTTTGTCACCCATCCTAGCAAACCTTTGTTTGGCTATGTTACCGATTTTGCTCAACCCCTCTTATAGCGTTGCTAGTTGCAGGTGAAGATGAACATTGCTCCATGTTGGATTATGTTTATGTTGGGATATCACAATATCTCTTATATTATTAATGCATCTATATACTTGGTAAAGGGTGGAAGGCTCGGCCTTATGCCCGGTGTTTTGTTCCACTCTTGCCACCTTGTTTCCGTCATATCGGTATTATGTTCCCGGATTTTGCGTCCCTAACACGGTTGGGTGATTTATGGGACCCCCTTGACAGTTCGCTTTGAATAAGACTCCTCCAGCAAGGCCCAAACTTGGTTTTACCATTTGCCTCACCACCACCTACTTTTCCCTTGGGAGTCGCTCTCTCGAGGGTCATCTTTATTTCAGGCCTCGCGGGCTAATGCTTGTCTAAGTGTTGGTCCAAACTAGAGCACCGTGCGGGACCATCCCTTGGCAACTTGGGTTACGTCGGTACCTGTACGCTTCACTTATCCGGTGTTGCCCTGAGAACGAGATATGTGCAGCTCCTATCGGGATTGTCGGCACATCGGGCGGCTTTGCTAGTCTTGTTTTACCATTGTCGAAATGTCTTGTAAGCCAGGATTCCGAGACTTATCGGGTCTTCCCAGGAGAAGGAATATCCTTCGTTGATCGCGAGAGCTTATCATGGGCTAAGTTGGGACACCCCTGCAGGGTATAAACTTTCGAGAGCCGTGCATGGTTATGTGGCAGATGGGAATTTGTTAATATCCGGTTGTAGTAAACCTGAAGTAATCTCTTCTAAAAATACACCAACCGTGTGCGTAACCGTGAGTGTCTCTTTTCGGGGCTGATCGAGAGGAGAACACGGTTTCTGGGTTATGTTTGACGTAAGTAGGAGTTCAGGATCACTTCTTGATCATTACTAGTTGATGACCGCTTGCTTTGATTCTCTTCTTGCTCTTATTTGCGTTAGTTAGCCATCATACATGCTTAGTCGCTGCTGCAACCTCACCACTTTACCCCCTTCCCTTTCCCATTAAGCTTTGCTAGTTTTGATACCCATGGTAATGGGATTGCTGAGTCCTCGTGGCTCACAGATTACTACACCAACAGTTGCAGGTACAGGTTATGCGATGATCATGACGCGAGAGCGATGTTTTACTTGTGTTGGAGTTCTTCTTCTTCTTCTTCGTCGATCTTGGGTTAGGTTCCTGGTCGGCAGCCTGGGCTAGCAAGGTGGATGTTGTTTGAGTTTCTGTTTATGTTTCATCCGTAGTCGGATGTTGATCCTGTATATGATGTATTGTTGTATTCATGTGACATTGTATGTCTTGGATGTATCCCCACTATTATGTAATGTTGATGTAATGATATCCACCTTGCAAAAGCGTCTTCAAGATGTGCTTCTATTCTTGGTGGGACCTTTGAGTTCCTTTAGGATAGGGTCGCATCTTGGGCGTGACAAGTTGGTATCAGAGCCTCGAACGACCATAGGAGCCCCCTTGATTGTTGGCCGTTGTTGAGTCTAGAAGAAAACTATTTTGAGTCTTAGGATTATATATATCGGAGAGTAGGATTCTTTTTACTCCTCAGCCCCTTCGTCGCTCTAGTGAGGCCTCCTGATGTAGATGTTTTGTCTTTCCTCTCCTCAAATTTCACGAATTTTTTTTAGGATCACGCGGGTATCTTGGGATCGTTCCGATATTCTTGTGACGAGAACATTGTAATTGGTGCTTCCTGACATTTAGGGGTTGTGGCAGTGCCCCGGGGAGTTGAGCTCCGAGGTGTTGTCGTCACAATTTTATCGTTGCAGTTCTGGAATACCTGAGTTTTGCCGACATCGAAAATCTCTTTTATGCAGTTGTTGGTGAGATAACCTCGACGCCACCCAGTACTGGGGAGTTCGGGAGTATTGTCATAGCTTGTATAAAGGATGCTTTTCGAATGTTGAGGTACACGATTTCCGGAGTTTTCTTGGTTATGTGTTGAAGGATGGATACAGCTGGATCTAGGTATTGTTAGTTTGGGTGATATATTTTGTGTCCCCTGTATCCCTAACACCTCATTGCATAACCAGAAAGTTTAGGGAGTTTATAGGTGGGAATTTAAGTAGCTCCTAGAATATCTTTCCGACAGATGCATGATATGAGATTGGGTAAATCTCTATCATATGTATTTGTTCCGGCTTATTCTGCAAGCCAAATCCTTTGTTTTGTTTTATTTGTGGTATTCGAGTTGCTTCGAAGTCGAATGTTGAATCCATACCTTTCCTAAATGGTGTTCTCATATTGCTATTTGAAAACTAATCCTTCTTGATCATCGAGGTCGTCTTGTTAATTCTTTTCCCAACTGGCGTGCTTCTCTTCAAATGGATCCGATCATTTCAACATTTGCGATATCAATTCTAGGTTTTCTCAATGGTGTTTTTTTCATCCGTCCCAAGTTGTCTTTGTTTTCCCGCCCTCCCGCCCTTTTTCTGGAAGGAATTATATATTTTAATCAAGTATCCATTTATTCATGTGAAGTCCCTTCACTCTTTTCAATCAATGTTCGATCCATTGATCCTCATGAAGGTGCTCAACAGCTCCAAGTTCATCATTCTTCATTCTTGTATTCTTTTCGGTGGATTTAACTCAAGCTTTCCGTGTTGATCATATTCCTTTCCTTGTTGCAAATGCTTTCTCTTGCCGATGCACCTCTTAATCATTCATTTCTCGCTATTCATTTGTTCTGGAGTGTTGAAGATATCTCAGAAGGCCTGCCTTTTCATTCCAGATCCGTTCAAGTTATTTTGAGGTTGTTATCTCATTCAAGCCATTTAATTCTACCGGTGCAATCTTTATTTCTAGCAATCCTTCAACGATGTTTCTTTCGAGTGGCCCCTAACCGACAGGTCTTTTCCCAGGATCTTACTTGACTCTTCTAATTTTCCCGGAGTCATTCCCAAATTCATTTCAAAGTTTGACGTAAGAATGAATTTTCATCAGTCACATGCCTTCTCCAAGGTCGCTTTCAAACTCTTTTCATCTTTGGCTCAACCTTTCCTCTTTTAATCCTTCTGGAGTTTCTCAACAATTCATGGTGATGTTTCTCATCGTCATTCTCAACATTTGAAGACCGAAGAAGAGTTCCTCTTAAATACTTACCCGTTCTTCCAAAGATGCATAGTTCAAGTTTGATGCCATCCTCTCATAATTGTTTTCGATTGTGGGAATTCTTTTCACCCATCCGGAGCATTTCATGAGTTGTTTCCATTTCTTTCCTCTGAAGGCCATCATGTCATAATTCTTCATTCTCAGCGTGTAGCTATCGTTCTCCAAATCTTATCGGTGAATCGTTCAAATATCCTCTAATCAGTTCATGATCTCTTCATTCTCTTGTATCTAAATCCCTTCAAGTATCCTCACTCGTTTTCAAATTCTTTCCGGTGAATTGTGCCCTTGCTACTCTCTTTTCCAAATAGTTTACGGTGGTTCGTTCAAGATTTCACTTCCTTCGTTATCATATTAATTCATTCGTTGTTTCCAAATTCCACCGGTGGTTCCATCAATACCTTCTCAAGTTTGTGCTATCTCTATCCTTAATCCCTCTAGAAGAATAAGTAGTATGCCAAATCCGTTGCTTTTCATCAATTAAATTGGTGAAGGATACGCATAACATAATTCTTATTCTTGTTTCATCCAAGTGATTAATCCTTTCCTTCAGAGTTTGTTCATGAGGAATAAATTATCGGTTCTAAGATGTTCATCTTTTCTTTCCGGGGTTCCAAGTTCTCTCGGTTATATAATCACGAAGCTCCATCTAAATCATCGCAAGGCTTCACCTTGTGTCTTCAACTTCTCTTTCGTTTTATCATCCTTTTATTACCGGAGTTCTTCAAGGAGGATCTACATGATGGTTCATCAAGGATTCTTTTCATTCTTCAATTGTTCTTCAAGATTTCTCTCGAAGTTATGATCGGCCAAGCTATTCTCTAAAATAAACATGGTGTTCAACACATGTTTTGTTTTGAGGAGCTCAAGTATTCTTCATCTTGCATTCCAAAGTGCAATTCTTTCTACCTTATCTTTTGAGGTGGTGTTATGTCACTCTTGATAATTTCCTTCATGTTTCATGATTCATATGTTGTCAAGAATGAGGTATTTTAAATCCATCATTTTCTCTTTGTTCAAGAGATCTTTTCAACCAATCAATCTTTTTGTTGGAGTTATATTGGGTTATATTTCACCTACAACATTCCCTAAGGAATGTAGCTATCTGTGGTGCTTATCAATGATCCAATTTTCTCCTTCTCATCTCGGTGAAGAAGTTTTTCACCTCTTCGGTGCTCTCAATCAAATCAATGGTTTCCATTAGTGGCCGGTTGTCACCTCATCATTTTGAGATGTTTGCCATAAGCCCACAACAAGCTTGTGCTTTTCATTGATGATTTTGCAACAACTCCATTCAATTCTTCTTTGCAAGGATGCTTTCCAAGATCATTTGTGGCAGAAGTTGGCATTTTCTTCTCCATTCTTTTATTTCAATGATCTATCTCCTATTCTTTCTTCCGGAGGCATGGTGATGTTGCTCTCTTCACTCATCATCTCGAATTGTGAGGATCGTGTTCTTTTCGTGCTTATCCATTTAACCGGAGTGTTGTGTCATCTCTTCAAGTTCTTTTCATCTTATCAAGTTTTCCTTCTTCTTTTAGTTGGAGTGCTACCCAAATTATATCAATTCTTCCTCTCTCATCTTGTTTTAACCGGAGTGGTTTCGAATTCTATCTTGTCCATTAAACTCTTGATTCATGTCTTTGCAACCTTCAAGTTCTCGTAATGTTCCTTGTTCCTCTTTTCTAAGGATTGTCTGCAATCTCATTCATATCTGTTGTACTCTTTCTTTTAAATTGCTCAACTCTCAAGGTTCGTGGTTTCACTCGTTCGTCAAAGAAGAAA
The DNA here is from genome assembly GCA_021605145.1 of Aegilops bicornis. Taxonomy (NCBI): domain Eukaryota; kingdom Viridiplantae; phylum Streptophyta; class Magnoliopsida; order Poales; family Poaceae; genus Aegilops; species Aegilops bicornis. The sequence goes on from CM038670.1 coordinate 349,224,228, forward strand.
CTTAGTTTTACCTCTTATCTTCCTCTTCCTTTTCTCTCTGGTGCCATCCAAGATCTCGGGACGAGATCCTCTCGTAGTGGTGGAGTGTTGTAACGCCCCGAAACAATTTTCCATATTCGTAACTCCAACTCTTGCCTTTTCCAGAGGTGCGATATGATATTTCCTCCGTGGTTGGGTTTTTGTCCTTTGTTTTGCATTTTGTTCATGTCATGCATTCTTCATTGCATCTTTTGCATTGCATCATGTCATCATGCATCACCTTTTTAAAAACTATACAAAATAAATTGGGTGGATCCTCGGTCCATTTAAATTGAGGGATATTCACAATGGTGATTTCTCTTCATAACATATCCTCCCATATTAGGGAGCTATTATTAAATATTCCATTAATTTGGAATTCACCATAACACGCTTGCAAAATTCCCATGCTTTTTCTACTTCAAGTTTGGTCCCCAAACTTTGCCAACAAGCTTATCTCTTTTATCAAGGCTCCTTTTAAAGTCTCAATATTTTTGGACCTCCCTAGCACCTACTTCCTATGCAAGACCATTTGAATTAAACTCAAATGAGTTTGAATTCTAACCTCTCACACGTGCACACTCCTAGTTTCTTGGATCACGCTCGTTTTTGCGAGTCCAAGAAAATTGCCCTCCTACCCAAGCTCCACCCCTAACCTCTCTTTCTTTTCTTTCTTCTTTCTGTTTTTTTAAGAGGAGGGAGAGAGCCAGCCCAGCTGGGCCTCTCGGCCTCCTCCCAGCGCCAGCCCACCTCATCCCCGCAGCCCACCAGTTTCTCTAACCCTAGGCCCGACCCCTCTTCTCTCCCTCGTCCCCTTGGCCCGCAGCCACTCCATCTCGATCCCCTCATCCTCCTCCTAGCGCCGCCGCCAGGCATCTCGCCCGACCTGCGCCACCTCGTCCCGCCGCCAACTCTCCTCACGGAGGAGCACCAGGAGGAGTGGAGCACCACCTTCATCGCCCGTTCCTTGCTTCCCCGAGTCTTCACCGCGAGGCCTTCTTCGAGCCAAGGTCGTTGCCATAGCGCCTTGCTCATTCCCCGCTGATTCCAGCAAGTCCGGTGCCTCCCTAAGCCCGGCGGCCGTCCTCGCGCCTCGCGCCCGATCCCCATGCCCGAGCGTCGTCTCCTCTGCGCCCCTTCCCCTCAGGCCACGCCTCTGCCCCATCACGCCTCCCGTTCTGGTTGCCCGCCTCGCCAAGCCCCTGCATCACGCCGCTATTTCCTCTCCTTCAACCCGCGTCGCCTCTGCCAGCCCTGTGCTGCTGCTTGCGCCAAGCTCCTCTACCCCATTTCGCCTTGGCCTCGACCGAGGAGGACGAGCAGCGTTGCTGCCTGCTCGATCCGCCTGCACGCGCGCCTCGCGTGTTGACCGCGACCATCTCCATGCCCGAGCGAGCACGCTCCTGTTCCCGATGCCCAGCACCGCCCAATTTGTCGCCTCTATGCACCATGCAATGTTACCGTGGATGCATGCACCCTCGGATCGGAACCTCAAGCACCAAGTACACCACCGGCAAGAACCGGACTCCGAACGCCAAGTACAACTACGAACCCGAAGACCTCGGATGCATCAAGTTCCTCTACGACTTTGTGTACAACTACCGTCGCCAAGACCGGACCGATAAGTACCCCGACAACGTGTGTACCACTACCGTCGACCCTTAAAGACTCCATGGACGTCAAGTTCCTCGCCGTGACCCCGAATGTCTACGAAACATGAACCACTACTTCCACTACCGTCGTCGTGTACCACTACTTCCACTACCGTCGCAAGAACGACTACTTCCACTACGACCCGTGAACGACTACTTCCCTCGAAATTTTTGAACCGCCTCGAAATGCATGCTTCGAAGGTATAACCGCAGAAACGACCGCCGTGGACCGAATGCATGTGTTGTATGAGATGTACCATTTGCACCGTGTCCGAATGTCACTCGTTTCCATGCCACTAACCCGTGGGAACCCGGTAGTCGGGAGCACCGCACCATCTCTAGCATGTTCCGCACATCCGCACGCTTTCTTTCGCACCGGTATCTCCATGAGCTACCGGTACCGATATGTTGTTGTGGCATCATTTTCGGATTCGTCGCCGTGGCACCCTTTTCCTTCTGCCATAGCGACAAATGCCTCGTATCATGCTCATGTCAACATTTTCATAAAATTGCTTAAAACTTGCATATGTCATTCGCATCATGATAACAATATTTAAAATGTTTAAAATTATGTTTTCATTAAAATGCCAAATGCATGTGGGGATTTTCTGGAATTGTTGTTTGTTGTTCCAGCCTCATTTAAAATTGCCTAGATAGGTAGTTTTATTATGTTTCACCTTTTTCCATGTTAACAACATTTAAACCGGACATGCATCATACTTGATTGTGCATCATGCCATGTTTATGCTTGTGGGTTTACCATGTTGTTTGTTTCTTTCCGGTTGTGCTCCTTCTCGTTAGTTCCTATTTCGTTGCGATCATGAGGATTCGTTCGCCTACGCCTGGTTCTTCTTTGTGGCTTCATCTTCTTCATGGATTCGTTCTTCTTCCTAGCGGGATTTCAGGCAAGATGACCGTCACCTTGGATCTCATTACCATCATTGCTATGCTAGTTGCTTCGCTCCATCGCTATGCTGCGTTACCTACCACTTGCTTATCAAGCCTCCCAAATTGCCACGAACCTCTAACCTTTGTCACCCTTCCTAGCAAACCGTTGTTTGGCTATGTTACCGATTTTTCTCAGCCCCCCTTATAGCGTTGCTAGTTGCAGGTGAAGATGAAGATTGCTCCATGTTGGATTATGTTTATGTTGGGATATCACAAGATCTCTTATATTATTAATGCATCTATATACTTGGTAAAGGGTGGAAGGCTCGGCCTTATGCCTGGTGTTTTATTCCACTCTTGCCACCCTAGTTTCCGTCATATCGGTATTATGTTCCCGGATTTTGCGTCCCTAACGCGGTTGGGTGATTTATGGGACCCCCTTGACAGTTCGCTTTGAATAAGACTCCTCCAGCAAGGCCCAACCTTGGTTTTACCATTTGCCTCACCACCACCTACTTTTCCCTTGGTAGTCGCTCTCTCGAGGGTCATCTTTATTTCAGCCCCCCCGGGCCAATGCTTGTCTAAGTGTTGGTCCAAACTAGAGCACCGTGCGGGACCATCCCTTGGAAACTTGGGTTACGTCGGTACCTGTACGCTTCGCTTATCCGGTGTTGCCCTGAGAACGAGATATGTGCAGCTCCTATCGGGATTGTCGGCACATCGGGCGGCTTTGCTGGTCTTGTTTTACCATTGTCGAAATGTCTTGTAAACGGGATTCCGAGACTGATCGGGTCTTCCCGGGAGAAGGAATATCCTTCGTTGATCGCGAGAGCTTATCATGGGCTAAGTTGGGACACCCCTGCAGGTATAAACTTTCGAGAGCCGTTCGCGGTTATGTGGCAGATGGGAATTTGTTAATATCCGGTTGTAGTAAACCTGAAGTAATCTCTTCTAAAATACACCAACCGTAGCGAATGCGTGAGTGTCTCTTTTCGGGGCTGATCGAGAGGAGAACACGGTTTCTGGGTTATGTTTGACGTAAGTAGGAGTTCAGGATCACTTCTTGATCATTACTAGTTGATGACCGCTTGCTTTGCTTATCTTCTCGCTCTTATTTGCGTAAGTTAGCCATCATACATGCTTAGTCGCTGCTACAACCTCACCACTTTACCCCCTTTCCTTTCCCTTTAAGCTTTGCTAGTCTTGATACCCATGGTAATGGGATTGCTGAGTCCTCGTGGCTCACAGATTACTACACCAACAGTTGCAGGTACAGGTTATGCGATGATCATGACGTGAGAGCAATGTTTTACTTGTGTTGGAGTTCTTCTTCTTATTCTTCAACGATCTTGGGTTAGGTTCTGGTCGCTGACCTTTGGGCTAGCAGGGTGGATGTCGTTTGAGTTTCTGTTTATGTTTCATCCGTAGTCGGATGTTGATCCTGTATATGATGTATTGTTGTATTCATGTGACATTGTATGTCTTGGATGTATCCCCACTATTTTGTATTGTTGATGTAATGATATCCACCTTGCAAAAGCGCCTTCAAGATGTGCTTCTATCCTTGGTGGGACCTTCGAGTTCCTTTAGGATAGGGTCGCATCTTGGGCGTGACAGCACCGCCGCTTTGAGTCGTGAGTAGAGCACCCGCGACTGGGCCGACTACATGGAGGCCGGCGCCCGGCCAATATCCCTAGAGGTTGTCGAGAATGACGCGGCGTCTTGTGACACGAATTTTACTACCAGCTCGTTAAGTGGGTTTCCCGCTTAGAAGCCGAAGGTTTGGTGGACCACGCCGGCATGGAAAGGGCCAACGGGTGCGAGCAATGCACCCTATCGCACCTCCGGCAAGTCCGAGGCGAGGAGGAGGACGTCGGTGCCGGCATTTAGCATGTACTGCAGATGGCGGATGACATCGTCTAGTTAGCTAGGAGTAAGTCAGTACTTGTACACTAGAGTATTAGTGGGAGTAGATAGTTAACTTGGCTATGATGGTTGTCAACGTGGAAGTTCATTACTCTATATCTGGTCAGACCTGTTACTTTGCTCTGTATGTTGAACTTTCCTTGTGAACATATGGAATGGGCTGTTATTTTTTTAAATGGGTTGTAATTGTCCGCCACGGGTTGACATGCTGACTTCTGGGCCTACTAGGTTGACGCGTACACAATTAGGAGATGATTGTACGTGGAGAGGATGATAGCAGGAACCCACCAGGGTCATGGCTTTACGCAAGCAAGTGCCTCCTTATTTCAAGCCTGAAAAATGGTTCCTCCTAATGGATTTCTGACATCTAGGTCCCATGCCATTGTCAACATCGTCCATAAATGAGAGAATTGCACAACGAGCAGCTGACACGAGGGACCCAGTAGCTTGCCCAGTTTTTTTGAGGGAAGTAGCTTGCCCAATTATCTTTGTTTTTGACACGAAAGTAGGGTGTCAACTGGGCTGTGCGGGGCACTCTGGCCTTTCTAGCCAGCCTTTTCTTTTATGTTTACCACAAGACCGGCCTAATAGTTTTTTTCTTTCTGAAAATGGCTAGCCCAATTTTTTTGTTCTTTCGTAGAATACCCAACCCAGGCCTACTTGCTTTGTCAGCCCTTCAGGGCTGCAAATATTTCAAGAAAAGAAAACGGGCTATCAGTAATGAGAAATGGGCTGTACATTAAAAAATCAAACCGGAAATTAGTTTCAAATTTCTTTTTGCTTCATTTCAAGATTATAAATTCCATTGATTTATATGCATGGACAATTATTTAGTATAATTTTTAATGTGGCCACAATATGGGCTGTAATGCTAACAAAAAGAAGATGGGCTCCAAAAAAATCCTTAAGAATTAGCGAATGGGCCGTAAACTATTAGAAATAATGGCAGATGGGTTGAATGCTGTTTTCCCCACATTTGAGGCTGACTTGTGTGCCTACTCTAGGTTGACGCGTACGCTTTCCTAAAAAAGGTTGACGCACACGCAATGCTGTCTCAACTTAGTCACCACACGAGAGTAGTGACTATTGGATGTCCATCCAACGGCCTTCATGCTTCTTCAATCTCTAATCTTCCTGCTCCATCCGCTCAAACTAGCGCCGGCGGGACTGCCAGCTCCCTCCCCCCGCGGCCGGCTATGCTACCGTGCAGGCCTCACTGCCCCATCATACTCCCATCGCTAGCCTAGCCATCCCTCTACTCACCCACACCTGCGGTTATTCTCCGGCGACAGAAGACGAACTAGTAAACCATCGTACTCCCCTCCGCATGGGAAACAACTGCCGAGTCTTCCGTGGCTCTGTGTCTTTCCCTTCCTAGGCCTCGCCGTCGTCCACCGCCCTGGTGCACTCGGCGCGGCATCGTCAATGTGGTTAATGAATGACATCCATCGGAAGTGTACTATACGTGGAGAGGCTGACAGCTGGGTCCACGGCCGCACACAAGGAAATGCCTCCTTATTACGCGCAAAATAATGATTCCTCCACATGACAGCTGGGACCCACCGGAAGGGCCTCTGTATTTCACGAAAAAAATGTCCCCCCCGCTGTTAGCTCGGACCCACTAGCTATATCTTCGCACGCAAGGAAGTGCCTCCTTATTACACAAAAAAATGAATACCCCCTGCTAGCTGGGACCCACCATAGTGGGAGGCTGACTTGTGGGTCTACTAAGTTGACGGGGACGGAGGGCTTTGTCAACTTACTCAATATGAACGATTCTAGCACCAGTGTCTGTACGATGTCCATCCAATGGACGTAGTGCTTCTTCAACCTCTGGTCCTCTTGCTCCGGCCATACCATACCGGCCGTGTCAAGATGCTCCTACCTCCCGTGACCGGCTGTCTTTGCCATGGAGGCCTCACCGCCCCTACAACTCCCATTGTTGGCGGCCATCCCTCTACTCACCCACACCCCTGTTATTCTGCGGCGACGCAGCCTCACACCGCAGCCAAACCCGGTGAACGCCAGATTCTCTCTCCGTGTGGGCATCCACTGCGCGTCTTCCCCGGCTCCATGTCGTCCCCTTCCTAGGCCTCAGCGTCGTCCACCGCTTTGGTGCTCTCAGCGCGGCATTGTCAATTTGGTCAACGAACGACTTCCATCACAAGAGTACTATACATGGAGAGGCTGACAGCTGGGTCCATGGCCGCAGCAAGGAAGTGCCTCCTTATTATGTAGAAAATAATGATTCCTCCACCTGACAGTAGTGACCCACCAGACGAGCTACCGTATTTTGAGAAAAAAACGTTTCCCCCTGAATGCTGGGACCCACCAGCTACATATTCGCACGCAAGGAAGTCTCTGACAGTCGGGACCCACCTGGTCGAAGTGTACGTAGCGTTGTCATTCTGGTCGCGAACGTGTACGTACATACTGGTTGATCGATCTGTCTGCAGGCTACAACGTTGAACCTAAGGATGGCAATTTTACCCATGGGTATGGGTACCCGCGGATACCGTGCCCGCATGGGTAGGGTATGGGCACAATTTTATACCCATGGATAGTACCCATACCCTACCCGTTAAGTCATGGGTAGGGTATGGGTATAGCCTTTTACCCATGGATATACCCATACCCTACCCATTTATACTAACATGTGAGTTTTACCCGTGATTCACAAGTGTACCTATGTTAAAGTTGTGTCATGAGCTTATGAACCTATGTTAAAGTTGTCATCAATTGTCAATTTGAATTGAGATAATTATCATGTACTCATCTAAATATTATTGAGTTGAGATGAATATTTTTTTGTTAAATGTGCTATAGATGAATGTAAAATTGCGAATAACATATGTATTATTTGATCTACCCGTTGGGTACCCAATGGGTATGGCTATGCATTGGGTATGGGTACGGGTAAAGGTTCATACCCATGGAATGCAGGTATGGGTAGAATTTTGTACCCATTGATTGCACGGGTATGGGTATGGTATTGCTCTACCCGCCTCATACCCTACCCATTGCCATCCTTAGTTGAACCGTGGTCGAGTAAGGAAGGGCACGTGTCGTAGTAGAGGTGCGCACGTAGCATGTACATGTACGTATAGCCAGGGTGCAAGAAAGTAAATACAGCCATGTACGTATATACGGGCGGGGTCTCGAACGCCTACTCACACATACGTACGGTCGAGGCTCTTGTACATGGAGAGGCAGCGACGAAGTCCTGTTCATCGGCAGCCAAACAGCTGGGTCAGAACGAAATGTGTCTTCGTGTTCATCGGCAGCCAACCGGCTGGGTCGGAACGGAATGCGTCGTGTTCATCGGGAGCCAACAGGCTTGGATGGAACAACTGATCGAAACGAGGCCTGGTGTACCGCAGAACGGAGGAAACGGTCCTTCTGTTCGACCGCGTATGGTCGAAACAAGGTCTTGTTCATCGGGAAGGGTCTGGCGTACTTCAAAACAGAGGAAACAGACTTGTGTTCGACCGCATACGGTCGAAACAGGGTCATATTGATCGAGGGGGGTGTGGCGTACGGCAAAACGGAGGAAACGGACTTGTGTTGGAGCGCTACGGTTGAAACAGGGTTCCTGTTCATCGGGAGGGGTGTGGCATATTGCAAAATGGGACTCCACGGCCTATTGTTCATCTCCACCGTCGACTACCTCCATGGGCTCCTATTCATCCACCGTCGACCTCCTCCAGCCTCCACCTGTGACTGTTCATCCATGGCGTCTCCCCTCCTGCCTCCACCAGCCACTTCTCATCCACGGGCTCCTGTTCATCCAGCGTCCATTGCTCCTCCACCGGCTACTGTTCAACCAGCCCTCCACGGGGTCCTGTTCATCCAGCCCTCCACGGGGTCCTGTTCATCCGGCCCTCCACGGGGTCCTGTTCATCCGCCCCCAACCGGCACGATCGGGGTCCTATTCATCTAGCGGCAACGTCCTCTACTACCACGGGGTCCTGTTCATCCAACCCCCCACCGGGAACTGTTCTTTCACCCCCCCCCCAACAATGCTCACTGTTGATCAAGGGAAGGAGGCAGCAGGTTCGATCGGCTTCAGTTAGCACCAGTAGCAAAGGAATCACTTGATCGGGTTCAGTTAACAGCCAGATCGATTGATTGCTCGGGTTCAGTAACGCGTAGCTTGCAATGCAATCGCTCGGGTTCAGTAGGCGAACGCCTATCTCGGGTTCAATTAGAGCCCAACGCCTCGCACCCACGCGCGTACGTATACGAGAGAAACGCGCATCGCTCGGGCCCCGACCACCCACCGTAAGCGGGAATTCCTCGATATTTTCCTCGCCCTCGCTTCAACCACAATTTGTTCCATCTGGGACGGCCCAAAGAATCTCATGCAGTTGCGTCTCCGGCCCGCCCAGGACGATAAAACCCATTTTCTGTCATGATTTTTTGTCATAGAAGTAGGATCCCACCATATCTATGATTATACAGGGACTTGTCACAATTATCGTCATAGAAGTGTCATAAGCATGACATAATTTTTTGTTCAGCCCAAAATGTCACGGATGTGTCTTTTTTTGTAGTGCCCCCTCCACAGTTTATGCCTCCAGTCATATTCATGCAGTGCTTAGGCGAAGCCTTGCACGGATCACTTCACCATCACCATCACCATGTCGTCGTGCTGACGGAACTCTTCGTCGACAATTTGCTGGATCAAGAGTTTGAGGGACATCATCGAGTTGAACGTGTGCTGAAATCGGAGGTGTTGTCCATTCGGTACTTGATCAGTTGAATAACGAAGACGTTTGACTACATCAACTGCATTAAACTAACGCTTCTGCTTTCGGTCTACGAGGGTACGTTGATACACTCTCCCCCTCTCGTAGGATTTTTTTTGAAATTGCATGCTACGTTTCCCAGCAGCCTCTAGTGAAACCTATGGCTCCCGGTTCTATTTTCCATCATATAAGTATCCGATCTACTGTTTTGCAATCTTTTACTTTCTGATCTATAAACCAAAAATACCAAAAATATTTACTTTATTGTTTATCTATCTCTATCAGATCTCACTTTTGCAAGTAACTATGAAGGGACTGACAACCCCTTTATCGTGTTGGGTGCAAGTTGTTTGATTGTTTGTGCAGGTATTCGGTGATTTGTGTGTTGTCTTCTACTAGATTGATACCTTGGTTCTCAAACTGATGGAAATACTTATCTCTGCTTTGCTGCATCACCCTTTCCTCCTCAAGATAAAAACCAACGCAAGCTCAAGAAGTAGCAAATATTATTTGAATCTTCTATGAAATCTTTTATGCATGATTTGGTATCTTTGTAATTCTCTTCGAACTATCGGTTTGGTTTTGCAAACTAGATTGGTTTTTCTTCCAATGGGAGAAGTGCTTAGCTCAGGTTCAATTTTGCGGTGTCCGTTCCTAGTGACATTAGGGGCAGCAAGGCACATATTGTATTGTTTCCATCGAGGATAAAAAGATGGGGTTGACATCATATTGCTTGAGTTTATTCCTCTACATCATGTCATCTTACTTAATGCGTTACTCTGTTCTTCATGAACTTAATACTCTAGATGCAGGAAGGAGTCGGTTGATGTGTGGAGTAATAGTAGTAGATGCAGAATCGTTTCAGTCTACTTGACACAGACGTGATGCCTATATTTCATAATCATTTCCTTAGATATCATCATAACTTCGCGCTTTTCTATCAATTGTTCGACAGTAATTTGTTAACCCACCGTATTATTTGCTATCTTGAGAGAAGCCTCTAGTGAAACCTATGGCCCCCGGGTCTATTTTCCATCATATAAATTTCCGATCTACTATTTTCCATCAAATAAGTTTCTGATCTACTATTTTTCAATCTTTTACTTTCCAATCTATAAACCAAAAATACCAAAAATATTTTCTTTATCATTTGTTTACTTTCATCTATCTCTATCGGATCTTACTTTCGCAAGTAACCGTCAAGGGATTGACAACCCTTTTATCGCGTTGGGTGCAAGTTTTTTGATTGTTTGTGCATGCATTAGGTGATTTGTGTGTTGTCTCCTAGTGTATTGGTACCTTGGTTCTCAAACTGAGGGAAATACTTATCTCTACTTTGCTGCATCACCCTTTCCTCTTCAAGTGAAAAACCAAAGCAAGCTCAAGAAGTAGCACTCCACCAACTGACAACTCCACCATTCAATATAAATACGTATCCGGTTTGGGACTTGGAGTCATCCGGACCAGTGTCGAAGCTAGCATCATAGTAACCATTTACGAGGAGCTCTTTGTCCCCTCAATAAACGAGAAACATATCCTTAGTCCACTTCAGGTGCTTCAGGATGTTCTTGACTGCTGTGCAGTGATCCACCCCTGGATTACTTTGGTACCTCCCTGCCAAACTTATGGGAAGGAACATATCAGGTCTGGTACACAACATAGCATACATGATAAAACCTATGTCTGAGGCATAGGGAATGACTTTCATTTTCTCTGTATCTTCTGCAGTGGTCGGGCTTTGAGTCTGACTCAATTTCACACCTTTTGACACAGGCAAGAACCCTTTCTTTGACTGATCCATTTTGAAATTCTTCACAACTTTGTCAAGGTATGTGCTTTGTGAAAGTCCTATTAAACGTCTCGATCTATCCCTATAGCTCTTGATGCCTAATATATAAGTATCTTCACCGAGGTCTTTCATTGCAAAATTCTTATTCAAGTATCCTTTTATGCTATCCAGAAATTCTATATCATTTCCAATCAACAATATGGCATCCACATAGAATATCAGAAATGCTACAGAGCTCCCACTCACTTTCTTGTAAATACAGGCTTCACCATAAGTCTCTATAAAACCATATGTTTTGATCACCTCATCAAAGCGTATATTCCAACTCCGAGATGCTTGCACCATTCCATATATGGATCGCTGGAGCTTGCACACTTGGTTAGCACCTTTAGGATTGGCAAAACCTTCTGGTTGCATCATATACAACTCTTCTTTAGGAAATGCATTAAGGAATGCAGTTTTGACATCCATTTGCCAGATTCCATAATTATAAAATGCTGCAATTGCTAACATGATTCAGACTGACTTAAGCATCGCTATGGGCGAGAAGGTCTCATCGTAGTCAACCCCTTGAACTTGTCGAAAACCGTTTGCGACAAGTCGAGCTTTGTAGATGGTGACATTACCATCAGCGTCTGTCTTCTTCTTGAAGATATATTATTCTCAATGGCTTGCTGATCATCAGGAAAGTCCACCAAAGCCCATACTTTGTTCTCATACATGGATCCTATCTTATATTTCATGGCCTCAAGCCATTTATCAGAATCTAGCCTCATCATAGCTTCTTCATAGTTCGTAGGTTCGCCATGGTCTAATAACATGACTTCCAGGACAAGATTACCGTACCACTCTGGTGCGGAACGTGATCTATTCGACCTACGAGGTCCAGTAGTAACTTGATCTGAAGTTTCATGATAATTATCATTAGCTTCCTCTCTAGTTGGTGTAGGTATCACGGGAACGGATTTCTCTGATATGCTACTTCCCAATTCGAGATAAGGTACAATTACCTCATCAAGTTCTACTTTTCTCCCATTCACTTCTTTCGAGAGAAACTCCTTTTCTAGAAAGGTTCCATTCTTGGCAACAAAGATCTTGCCTTCAGATCTGTGGTAGAAGGTGTACCCTATTGTTTCCTTAGGGTATCCTATGAAGACATACTTCTCCGATTTAGACGGTGCCCTATTTAACATGAATGCGGCTGTCTCTAAAGAATAACTCCAGGATTATAGTGGTAAATCGGTCAGAGACATCATAGAATGCACCATATCCAATAAAGTATGGTTACAATATTCGGACACACCATTACGCTGTGGTGTTCTAGGTGGCGTGAGTTGTGAAACAATTCCACATTGTTTTAAATGAAGGCCAAACTCGTAACTCAAATATTCGCCTGCGCGATCAGATCATAGAAACTTTATTTCCTTGTTACGATGATTCTCCACTTCACTCTGAAATTCTTTGAACTTTTCAAATGTTTAAGACTTGTGTTTCATCAAGTAGATATACCCATACCTACTCAAATCGTCTGTGTGCCTCAACACTCATCGGACCGCAAACATCAGTATGTAAGTCATTAGCTTGCTCCATTGTTCCGGAGAACGGAGTTTTAGTCATCTTGCCCATGAGGCATGGTTCGCAAGTATCAAATGATTCATAATCAAGTAATGCCAAAAGTCCATCCGCATGGAGTTTCTTCATGCGCTTTACACCAATATGACTTAAATGGCAGTGCCACAAATATGTTGCACTATCATTATCAACTTTGCATCTTTTGGCATCAATATTACGAATATGTGTATCACTATGATTGAGATTCAACAAGAATAGACCATTCATCAAGGGTGCATGACCATAAAAGATATTACTCATATAAATAGAACAACAATTATTCTCCGGTTTTAAATGAATAGCCGTCTTGCAAAAAACAAGATCAAGATATAATGTTAATGCTCAACGCTGGCACCAAATAACAATTATTGAGGTTTAAAACTAATCCCGAACGTAGATGTAGAGGTAGCGTGCCGATGACTATGACATCGACCTTGGAATCATTCCCGACTCGCATCGTCACCTTGTCCTTAGCTAATCTTAGTTTATTCCATAGCTCCTGTTTCGAGTTACAAATAAGAGCAACCGAACCAGTATCAAATACACAGGCGCTACTACGAGAGTTAATAAGGTACACATCAATCACATGTATATCAAATATACCTTTGTTCACTTTGCCATCCTTCTTATCCACCAAGTATTTGGGACAGTTCCGCTTCCAGTGACAATTCCCTTTGCAGTAGAAGCACTGAGTTTCAGGCTTGGGTGTAGCTTTGGGCTTCTTCCCTGGAGTGGCAACTTGATTGCCATTCTTCTTGAAGTTCCCTTTCTTTCCCTTGCCTTTTTTCTTGAAACTAGGGGTCTTGTTAACCATCAACATTTAATGCTCCTTCTTGATTTCTACCTCTGCGGCCTTAAGCATTGCGAAGAGCTCAGGAATTTTTTTATTCATCCCTTGCATATTACAGTTCATCACGAAGGCTTTGTAGCTTGGTGGCAGTGATTGAAGAACTCTGTCAATAACACTATCAACCGGAAGTTCAACTCCTAGCTGAGTTAAGTGGTTATAATACCCAGACATTTTGAGTATGCGTTCAGTGACAGAACTGTTCTCCTCCATCTTGCAGCTATAGAACTTGTTAGAGACTTCATATCTCTCAACCCGGGCATTTGCTTGAAATAGTAACTTCACTCTTGGAACATCTCATATGCTCCATGACGTTCAAAACGTCTTTGAAGTCCCAGTTCTAAGCCGTAAAGCATGGCACACTGAACTATTGAGTAGTCATTAGATCGAGCCTGCCAGACGTTCATAACATCTGCAGTAGCTCGTGCAGCAGGCCTTTCACCTAGCGGTGCTTCAAGGACATAATTCTTCTATGCAACAATGAGGATACTCCTCAAGTTACGGACCCAGTCCGTGTAGTTGCTACCATCATCTTTCAACTTAGCTTTCTCTAGGAATGCATTATCTTTCTCTATAGTGAACACCTCTATGTTGATCATATCTACTATATGACGCATGTTCGACCTTTCGGTCTCCAGTGTTCGTGGACCATGTCTATACATGCTAGGCTCATCAAGTTTAGCCCAAGTATTCTGCATGTGCAAAACTGTCTTACACCCGTTGTATGTGAACGTAGAGTCTATCACACCCGATCATCACGTGGTGCTTCGAAATGACGAACTTTGGCAATGGTGCATACTCGGGGAGAACACTTTTATCTTGAAATTTAGTGAAGGGATCATCTTATAAAGCTACCGCCGTTCTAAGCAAAATGAGATGCATATAGGATAAACATCACATGCAATCAAAATATGTGACATGATATGGTCATCATCATCTTGTTCGTTTGATCTCCATCTCCAAAGCATCATCATAATCTCCATCCTGACCGGCTGGACACCTTGATCTCCATCGTTGCGTTGGGGTCGTCTTGCCAACTATGGCTTCTACAATTATGGCTAACGCATAGCGATAAAGTAAAGCAATTACATGGCACTTGCATTTGGTACAATAATTAAGAGACAACCCTAAGGCTCCTGCCGGTTGTCGATATTACAAAACTTGATTGTGACGCCCCGAATTCGACCGTACACTAATCATACACGCAAATGTGTTTGATCAAGATCAGGGACTCACGGGAAGATATCACAACACAACTCTATACACAAGTTAAAATAATACAAGCTTTATATTACAAGCTAGGGGCCTCGAGGGCTCGAATACAAAAGCTCGTTACACAAGAGTCAGCGGAAGCAACAATACCTGAGTACAAACATAAGTTAAATAAGGATGCCTTAAGAAGGCGAACACAAAAGCAACAAGGGTCGAAGAGGCAAGGCCTCCTTCCTGGGACCTCCTAACTACTCCTGGTTGTCGGCGGTCTTCACGTAGTTGTATCCGTCGGCGGTGGCATCTGGCTCCAGGGATCCACCACCTGGTTGCAACAACCGGAAAGAAGAAAGAAGGGGGGAAAGGTGTCCTGGAATTGTCACGACAGATGTCCTAGTGAAAGTACTTAATCGTGGAGCCATCGCAACTAGGAAGCTTAAAGGGGTTAAAATGGGACAAAGGTCATGACGGTTTATACTAGTTCAGCAACTTGTAGTGAAGGTAAAGGCCTAATCCAGTTTGAGGTGGAATTGCTTATGTTTCGATTACCAGTGTAACATCCCAAATTTTCAATTGGGAATGTTATACATAGATCATTCATGCATATCATATTTTATTGCATTTCGTTTCGCGATCCTCGAAATCCTAAGCAACTCAAGGACCCTCGGAAAGAGTTGGGGATTTCCCGTTTTTCATATTTGAATTTTATCAAATATTGAAACAAGGATCATTGATTTTAATTATTTTTCTCTCCGAAAATATTTCATATTGAAATATATGAGAGGATATAATATGACTTCTCCAAAATAATTGAAATGTTGGAGGAAAATATTAAAATCAAATATTTGATTTTATTTGGACTTTATTTTCTATTTTATTTGCATTAGAAAAATTCCACGTTTTTCAAAATTGCATTTTAGGGTCAAGAAAATGTTCATCTCGTTCTAAATATTTTATTTAGACGGTGAAAATTTGTTTTGTCATTTTTAGAATTTTATTTTATTTTCTAGGACTTATTTTCGGTTCGGTGGAATTATTTATTTTAAAAAAAGTTCCAGCGCCCGACTGGGCCGAAGCCCAGCCGAGCCGGCCCGCTCCCCCACGCCTCCGTCTCCCTCCAGGAGACCGACGCCGTCGCCGCCTCGGACCCGGAGTCCGGCCGGGACTCCGCCTCCCTGCTGCCTTGCCCCCTCCTCCAAGCAGCCCCCCTCCTTAAATACCCCCGCCCGGAGCCCCCACCACCACCAAACCCACCGCCACGCTCTAACTGCACCGCCGCCTGCTGTTGGGCCGAGCCCGCCTCACGCCAAGAGCCCCGCCATGCCGGAGCCTCGTCGGAGGTAACGCCGCCGTTGCCGCCGCCGGTTTTTTTTAAGAAAACTGATTCGGTTTTTTTTTTAAACCCTAGTTCATTTTTTTAGATCGGTTCGCCGGTTTGCTCGGTTTAAGCTACTTAGCGGACGTTCGTCCGTACGTTCATTTTAACAAACGGTTTCTGCTCGATAGTTACAGACAACGAACGTTTGTTCGTTAGCCTATTCGTCAGTTTTCTTTTTCTCCGATTTTTTCGCGATTATTTTTGATCGCGATTTCTGATCCGATTTTCATTTCAGTTTATCTTTTCGCTTGTTTATCGGAATCAGGCGATTCAAGCGCCTAAATCTTCGTCTCGAAACCCTCTTTCTGTTTAACTAACTTGAACAAGATATTTGTACTGTAAAATTTGACTTTAGTTCAGATTAGTAAACGGATCTTGTTTCTTTTGCCGTTTGAGTTTCGTTGCTTCGTTTGGTTGGATTCTTTTCGCAAACCGGAGTTCTTAAGTTGAACTTTCTGGTCAATTCTTCTTATTTGAGTTTTACCCATGCGTCTTTGCTTGATTGCTTATGTATGATATTGTTTGTTTGCGATAGAATTCCCGGAGTGCGGAGCGTGCTACTACGAGTCCCTAGGTTTTGCGGATCGTCAGCAATGCAAGTAACACATTGATCATACTCTTTCCATACCCAGTTTTTATGCATTAGTTCAATCCTCAAACATTGCATGATTAGGATGTGATTAACATGTGGTATGGGAAGTAGTTGATGAGGTAGAACCTATTGCCATGTTATATTCAAACCCTTGGGAATTACTTCTACGTATTGCTTATATTGCCATGCTATGCACGTAGACGTGGTTTGGGTGAGTGAAATCCATGACAGATGTGAGATTTTTAATTAATGCTTCTACTTAAGGTGGCAACTTAAATACACATCTGGGTTGATTGAGGCACCTGGAGAATCCAGTGTTGTGTGTATTTTTGGAAATCCCGTGGTACCGTTTGATTTTCCTATGGACCGCCACCCAGGCTCAAAGGGAACTGAGATATTTTCATGCTAGAAACTTCTGTGTGCAGCCACAAGCTATTATGGGCTCTAGCATAGTGGACTAAGTTACATGAAGCTCTCGAAGAGGTGGATCAGCAGGTAGTGGGTTGTAGGTTTGGTATGGTCTTCCCAGAGTAGAGAGTTAATGTTTCTGAAAGACTGTGTCTCGGTCATCCGTTTCTCAAACACCATGTAGTGCTACATTGCTCCTCCACCACCGCTATCTGATGGGTGACCGGCGGAGAGTTAATCTCCCTTTGATCGCGTTTAAGCCCGATCCGATCATAGTTTGTAGCAACTCCCAGGGCGGCGATGCGATCCAAGAGCTCGTTCAAGGAAGAGAGCTCTATTGGATCCATCTGCTCGCCGAATCCCGAGCCGACGTGGAGGCTGTTTTTGATGACCCGAGAAGTCATCGTCGGCGCGACGGCCGAACGGGCGGTCATGACAAAGCCGCCTAGTCGGAGAGTTTTAACTACAGCCAGGGCTCCCCCCGAGGTAATGTTGTCCTTGACAAGAAGACGAGCCATCAAGCCTTATCGTGATGGCATAGTGGAACTCTCAATGAAAGCACTAATGTCGGTGTCAAAACCGGCGGATCTCGGGTAGGGGGTCCCGAACTGTGCGTCTAAGGTGGATGGTAACAGGAGGCAGGGGACACAATGTTTACCCAGGTTTGGGCCCTCTCGATGGAGGTAATACCCTACTTCCTGCTTGATTGATCTTGATGATATGAGTATTACAAGAGTTGATCTACCACGAGATCGTAGAGGCTAAACCCTAGAAGCTAGCCTATGATTATGATTGTTGATGTCCTTTGGACTAAACCCTCCGGTTTATATAGACACCGGAGGGGGCTAGGGTTACACAGAGTCGGTTACAAGGGAGGAGATCTACATATCTGAATTGCCAAGCTTGCCTTGCACGCCAAGGAGAGTCCCACCCGGACATGGGATGAAGTCTTCAATCTTGTATCTTCATAGTCCAACAGTCTAGCCAAAGTATATAGTCCGGCAGTCCGAGGACCCCCTAATCCATGACTCCCTCACGCGCCCCTAGGGCGGCTGGCCTCCCTCTCCCTCCTTTATATACGGGGGCAGGGGGCACACTAGAACACACAAGTTGATCTTTCAGCCGTGTGTGGTGCCCCCTCCATAGTTACATACCTCGGTCATATCATCGTAGTGCTTAGGCAAAGCCTTGCGCCGGTAACTTCATCATCACCGTCACCACGCCATCGTGCCGACGGAACTCTACCTCGGCCTCAGCTGGATCAAGAGTTCGAAGAACGTCACTGAGCTGAACGTGTGCTGATCACAGAGGTGTCGTATGTTCGGTACTTGGATCGGTTGGATCAAGAAGACGTTCGACTACATCAACCGCGTTACTAAGCGCTTTCGATTTTGGTCTACGAGGGTACGTGGACACACTCTCCCCGCTCATTGCTATGCTTCTCCTAGATATATCTTGCGTGATCGTAGGCAATTTTTTTAAATACTACGTTCCCCAACAGGCGATAGCTCTCGTGCTTCTGCGGCTGGGTCTTCCTCGCGAGATTCAGGGGGCCGGCCTCAGGAGAAGGCGATTCTATAGCCAAGCCGGCTCCGGAGGCGCTCTCCCTCAGCTCACGTGCTGAGATCCCGATGGCTCCGGAGCCCCCGGCTCCCTCTGTCGCTGTTAACGTGCCAATCCTAACGCCGGTGCTGTCTCCTCCCCCTTCCATCACGCCGCTGGGCCGTGATCCTCCTGCTTCGCCTGAAGCTTTGGAGGAGGCTCTTTCCACACTGTCCCAATTTTGCAACGAGCTTCAAAGTGCCGATCGTCGCCTGGCGTCGGGGCGCCTAGAGTTGATCTCGGGGTGGCTGCAATCCGACGCGTCCGTCAGGGCGGCGTGGAGCCAACACTACAAAAAAAAGACACATCCGTGACATTTTGAGCCGAATGAATTTTTTCTGTCATATTTATGACACTTCTATGACGATAATTGTGACAAAACCGGATATCATCATATATGTGGTGGGGTCCTACTTCTATGACAAAAAATCATGACAAAAAATGGGCTTTTCATCCTGGGCGGGCTGGAGACGCAGCTGCATGACATTGTTCGGGTCGTCCATGACGGAAAAAAACATGGTAGAAGCGAGGGCGAGGAAAATATCCGGGAGTTCCCGGTTACGGTGGGTTGTCGGGGGCCGAGCGATGCGCGTTTCTCTCTTACGTACGCGCGTGTGTGCGAGGCGTTGCGCTCTAAATGGACACGAGTGAGGCGTTGGGCTCTAACTGAACCCGAGCGATTGCACTACAGACTACGCGTTACTAAACTCGAGCGATCGATCGATCCCTTGCTGTTAACTGAACCTGAGTGATTCCTTTGCTACTGCTGCTAACTAGCCGATCGAACACTGCTGGCTCCTTCCCTGGATGAACAGTGAGTGTTGTTGAGGGGGTTTGGATGGACAGTTCCCGGTGGGGGGCTGGATGAACAGGAGCCCGTGGTAGTAGAGGCTGTTGCCGCTGGATGAACAGTCCCCCGATCGATCGAGCCGGTGGATGAACATGACCCCGTGGAGGGCTGGATGAACAGGACCCCGTGGAGGGCTGGTTGAACAGTAGCCGGTGGAGGGCTAGATGAATAGTAGCCCATGGAGGGGTGGTTGAACAGGACCCCGTGGAGAGGGATGGCTGAACAGTAGCCGGTGGAGGAGCGGTGGAGGCTGGATGAACAGGAGCCCATTGATGAACAGTCGCATGTGGAGGCTAGAGGAGGTCCACAGTGGATGAACAGGAGCCCGTGGATGAACAGTCGCTGGTGGAGGCTGGAGGAGGTCCATGATGGATGAGCAGTAGCCCGTGGAGGCTGGAGGAGGTCGACGGTGGAGATGAACAGTACCCTGTGGAGTCCCGTTTTGCGGTACGCCACACCCCTCCTGATGAACAGGACCCCTGTTTCGACCGTAGCGCTCTAACACAAGTCCATTTACTCCGTTTTGCGGTACGCCACACCCCTCCAGATCAACAGGACCCCGTTTCGACCATAGGACGTCCGTTTCCTCCGTTTTGCGGTACGCCAGACCCCTCCCTATGAACAGGATCCCGTTTCCATCGTGGCCGGTCGAACACAAGGCCGTTTCCCTCATTCTGTGGTACACCATGCCTTGTTTCCATCGGCTGTTCCCTCCAAGCTGGTTGGCTCCCGATGAACACGACGATGCATTCCGCTCCGACCTAGGCGGTGCCTCCCCATGAACACGACAACGGCACAGCTTCTCTGTTCCGACCCAGCCATGTACACGAGCCCTGGTGTATGTATGCGCGAGTAGGCATTCGAGACCCCGCCCGTATGTACGTACGTGGCCGTATATTCTTTCTTGCACCCTGGCCGCTTTACGTACGTGTACATGCTACATGCGCGCCTCTAGTACAACACGTGCGTGCCTCTACATCAACCAGTATGTACGTACACGTTCGCGAACAAAATGACAACGCTACGTACGCTTCCACCAGGTGGGTCACGACTGTCAGGCACTTCCTTGCGTGCGAAAATGTAGCTGGTGGGTCCCCAGCGGTCGGCGAATCATTTTTTGCTGTAATATGGACGCAGATTGTTTGCGTGCGAAGATGTAGCTGGTGGGTCCCAGCAGTCAGGGGGAGAAAACATTATTTTTCAGGGTAAAAAGGATGCAGTTGCATGCATGCGTCCATGGGCGTGGTTCCTCCCCACTGTCAGCCTCTCACGTATAGTCATCTTCCGATGACTCTCGGTTATTGACCACGTTGACCACACTATGCCGACCGCACCAAGGTCGGTGGACTACGGCGAGGCCCCAGACTAGAACGACCGGAGATGGGGAAGACGCGGCAGTGGAGTGGGAAACTTGACTGGTTTGGGTGCGAGGCAGCACTGCCGCCCACGGGAGAAAGGAGCAAGAACAAAGGTTGAAGAAGGAACACGGCTGTTGGATTAACATCCAACGGTCCAGCTGCTAGAATCATTTGTTGAGTAAGTTGACAAAGCCCTGCATACACGTCTTCTTAGTAGGCCCACAAGTCAGCCACCAAATCTGCCGGATCCCAGCTGTCATCGGGGGTAATGGTTTTTTTCGCATAACAAGGAGGCACTTCCTTCCGTGCGAAGATACAGCCGGTGGGTCCCATCTGTCAGGGGGAGGAAACAGGTTAATAAGGAGGAACTTTCCTTGCGTGCGACCATGGACCTCATGGGTCCCAGCCGTCAGGCTCTCCAAGTACAGTCCTCTTCCGATGACTCTCGTTTGTTGACCACGCCGCGCCGAGCGTAGCGAGGCGGTGGACGACGGCGAGGCCCGAGACTGGAACGACCCAGAGATGGGGAAGACACGGTAGTGGAGTCGCAGACGGAGAGGAGTGGGAAACTTGATAGGTTCGGGTGCGGGGTGGGCCTACACTCGGCAGAGAATAACAGGAGGTGTGGAGTGGAGGGATGGCCTGGCCCTCGGCGGGGTAGCATTTCGTTGAGGCATGCAAAACAACGCCGCTGGATGCCGGAGGCTGGAGCAGGCGATCCCGACAGTGCTGGGGGAAGAAGACGAGAGATTGAAGAAGAATGTCGGCTGTTGGATGTAAATCCAACACCTTGTCAGGCTTCGACCTACTGGCCCACATGTCAGCCAATCCATTTGTTTTTTTAGTCCATTTGGTGGCTGTGTGAAACAATGATTTAGCATCTATGCAGCCCGTTTATATATATGGTAGAATTTAAAGCCCATTTGCATTTTTCTCGAAATCCGTGGACTTGCTAGGCTGGGTGAAAATATCATGTTGGGCTGGGCGGAGAAATGTTATAAAAATAAACACATGATTGCACGTCTATTACTGCATTGGTCAGTAAAATCTTTGCAAGCTTATGTACGCAATCACTAGGAGTTAACTTGCCAAGTTATATATAAACAATTATTATTATTATTTTGTAAGAACTTTCAACTTACGAAATAAAATATCATTTTAATTTGATGAGTTAATAGGACATGGGGTATTATTATTTTTTAGGCTAGACGTGGGACAGTTGAGTTGGTTCTATGGAAAAGTACTGGGAGAAAACTCAGTTTACATCGAAAAAGAAAGTGGAAGAAAATTCAGATATAGGATTAATGAGATTGAAAAATAAAGGTAGTGGGAAGGTCTATAAAATGGTTGGACGAATGACAGGTTTAACAGAACCTTTTGTTGTTTCTATTATATATATATATATATATATGTGTGTGTGTGTGTGTGTGTGTGTGTGTGTGTGTGTGTGTGTGTGTGTGTGTGTGTGTGAGTGTAATAAAATAAGATATAAATATACGTTCAGTTTTGCGTTCTTATAGAAAACATAGGTTCAGTTTTGCATTCTTATAGAAAAATAGAACTGAAATAAGGCTGCCTTGAAAACAAACATAACTTGGGCTGCGATGCTATAGACAAGCTAGGTTGGGAGGCCCAGAGGCCGCTTGATACCTACTGGATCCAAAAAATGTTGAAACATGTCGTGGGCTGCCCATGTTAAACAACAAAACCTAGGCCATGGACCTGGTGGGCCCGGGACTACTAGCCTCTCGACGAACAGTTGTCTCCCGATTCCTCTAGTTTTACTGACCATGTTGGGAACGACAGACGGCGGTGCCACGGCGAGAGCACCAAGGTGGAGGACGACGTCGAGACCTCGGACCGAACAAACCGGAGCTGGGGA
This sequence comes from Aegilops bicornis, assembly GCA_021605145.1. Lineage (NCBI taxonomy): Eukaryota > Viridiplantae > Streptophyta > Magnoliopsida > Poales > Poaceae > Aegilops > Aegilops bicornis. Next base: position 349,246,986 of record CM038670.1, read on the forward strand.
AGACGCGGGCGGAGGGGAGTATGAGGGTTGACTTGTTCGGGTGCAGGGTGGGCCGGTGGAGCTGCCACCGTCGGACAATGTGCGGGAGTAGAGGGATTGTCGGATTTCGGGTTCCGGCAGACCCTTGAGGTTCGAACACTGGGGTGCGCGCGGAGATCTCTCCCTCTACTTACCTGCACCCCGCCACCTCGCTTGGATCTAAACTACACAAAGAACAACACAAGAGATGCAAGGTTTATACTAGTTCGGGCCACCATTGTGGTGTAATACCCTACTCTAGTTTGTGGTGTGGTGGATTGCCTCTTGGGCTGATGGTGATGAACAATACAAGGAAGAACAACCTCGCGAGGGTCTGTTCTTGGCTGGTGCGATGAACTGTTAGGGGGAGTTCAGTCTCTCTCTCTCTCTCTATTCAAGGTTCTTCCAGCTACCGATTAGATGCCTCTACTACGGTGGCTAGCTCTACTTATATAGGCAGAGGCTCTGGGCCTCTTCCCAAAAATTGAGCTGGAAGGGCGCCAACAATTGGCCATTTTGAATGGGAACATCTGGTACACTTATCCTGACTAAAGTTGGTCCTCGCCTGTCAAAGGCTCTGGTGGTGACGCCGGCTTGGGCTCCACAATGACTTCCTTCCTGCCGTTGGACTGGTCTTGGTCTTGTTGCACCGAAATGGACGCCTTTGCTTGATGCTCTCGCCTGCGCTTGCTCCCTTTGCACCAAAGAGGAAAGGAGGACACTGCGCGGGCTGGCGCCCTCCTGGCGCCCTTGGTCGTCATGGCTTGCGTCATGGGCACCTTGTGAGGTACCCCGCCTTGATCTCTCCGCCTCCTCGCGAGCCAGCCTGATGAGGCCGTGCCTGAGGAAGCTCCCTGTCGTCCGCCCCGCGAGGCTTGGCCCCTCGCGAGGGTCTTGAGCTTGTGTTGATGAAGATGGGCCGTGATGGGCCCCCCTTCGAGCCACGCCGCAGGCAGGCAAGTCTGGGGACCCCTGTTCCCAGAACGCCGACAGTAGCACCCGAGCCCAAGGCGCGCCCGTACTTGGCCGAGCAGAGAAGCGAAAGGGCAAGTGCGAAGCGCCGCGGGCCCTAACAACCCGCGGCCTTGGGCGCCACATGGTGGTTGATTGGTCGTGGGCGTCTCCACTTCCCCACAACACCTCAGCGGGTTATGATTACCTGCGATCGTGGAGGTCGGTGGTTGGCCTCCTCTGGCTTTAAGTACGGAACGGTGAGCGCTCCTCTGGTCCGTTTCTTCTTGCTTCTCCTTCTTCCCAGTCCTTGCTCCATCTTGCTGCAATGGCTCCGATCCGCCGGTTCTCCTCGGCCGAGAAGGGAAAGGTTCCCCGAGAGGGTCCTGACCCGCTCCCGCCGAAGAAACGGCTAGCCCTCTGCCATCGGAATGAGGGTGCCCGCCAGGCGGTGTCGAGGCCCTGGTGCGAGCGGCCACCACCAGGGTTCCCGCTTCCCTTGTACGCCCACATCGAGGGCTGTGAAGGAGTTGATGCCGAACGCCACGGGCGACGCCGCCGTCGGCCCGGCAGGTCACGAAGGTGCGTGTCGTTCCCCCTAGAGTCCACGCCGAGGGCTCCTCCCGAGAGTTCGTGCTCCACGCCGCCATGTCCCCACTGTCTTGGATTCGCCTTCCTCCCTTCTTCACCTCCGCGATTCCGCGGGGAGGATCCCTGGAGCTCTGGCTGCAGGACGGCGGCTGCGGCGCCCTTGCGACCAGGGCAGAGGTTGCGGTCGTTGCCCCGGGCGAGGTCTTCATGACTCGAGGCTGGGGCGAGATCTCCCGGGTCTGCAGGACGAGGGGCACCCTCGCGATCCACTTGGAGTACGACGGCGCTTCGGTCATGCTCTTCAAGGTCTTCGATGCGGAAGGGCGCCGGCTGGAGTGCTGGCCCGGGAGAGGTGACCGAGGCCCTGCCGCGACGAGGGCTAGGCTCGCCGACCGCTCCCTCGCCAGCTCCTCAGGCGGCGGAGGCGGCGGAGGATCTAGCGACTCCGTCGAGCTCTTCACGACTCCAGAGACGAGCGACGACAGCTACGAGTCCCCGAGCCTGCGCCGCTCTCGGAGCAGGACGGGCTCGGCAGGCCGTCGCCGCCTCTGATTTGGATGGGGTTGGCGCCGGTGCCTGACGGCCCACTGTTGATGATGGCGTCTTTTGCAGGAGCGCGCGTAGTTAGCGTTCTTTAGGATCTGCTCCCTGCGAGGAGTCCAAAGCGCGCCCCGTGTGGGCTTGTAAGGTGCCTGTGCTCCTGTTTGTTAATATGATCCTTGTTGTGAAGCAGTGCGAGTTGCTCATTCCGCCTTAGCTCAGTTCTACCTTTCGAACCATGCGAGGGCTTGACGCTCTGGGCCGACATGTCCCAGTCCCAAGGCAAGCTTCAGCCGTCACTAGTATGCCAGGTCGCGATGCCGTGGTCAAGGCGAGGAGGTGAGCGGCCCGAGGTCCGGTAAGAGCCCCTGAGTCGCGATGCTCAAGAGGTCCCCCTTAGAGCTCAAGCAGCCATCGTTCGGTGAGAAAGGAGAGTGACGTTGCTAACACGGGATTGCGTTGGCTGAGGGGACGGTGCCATGTTAGTTAGTGTTTCCGGAGGGTGACTTATCTCGAGAGTCAGGAACCGCTTCCTGGTGTGTTGCCGGGTCCGTGCATCGGCGGGTGATGGGTCACTTGGCGAGGTCCTCGCGTATCCCTCCCCTCTCGCCTTTGCTCCCCTTTCTGCTCTACGTCCTCATGTCCCGGCCCTCGAGCGAGTCTCAGCCGTCGCTGGTATGCCAGTTCGCGATGCCGTGGTCAAGGCCAGAGGGTGAGGGCTGGAGAGCCAGTAAGAGCCCTGAGTCGTGATGCTCAGGCACCCCCCCTTTAACGTGCAAGCGGTTCGCGCGGATGAGAGTGAAGGAGACACCGTGGGGGCCTCGCCTGGCGCTGCTCCTTGAAGAGATCCTGCAGGCTCATCACAGAAAGAACGAAAGTTTGCTGTGACAACCGACAGTCAGCCGTTAGTTGCCCCGGAGGGTGACGAGGCACTGAAGGCTTGACGAGGTGGCGCTGTGCAGGGCTGCCGCGGCCAGAGCTCAGCCGTTCAGGTTTGTCGGCGTTGCAGGGACGGACCCATGCGCAAGCGTCGTGCCATTAGGGAGTAGCTCCATCAGTTGGTGTCAGTTCAGCAGGAAACTAGGTCAAGCATGTTAATCACGAAGGATCAAGTCCATTTAGATAAGCGCAAAGAAGACGAACATCGCTGGGTCGGACCCGAGCGACCTGGGGATGATGCAGCTCGAGGGGCGCCCCCAACAAGATAAGCTAGGAACATGAAGTAAAAGGGATACACGCCGCAGGGACGGACCCACGCGGCCTGGGAATAATGCAGCCCTGGGGGCGCTCCCAGCTGGAAATGAAACTTGAAAGACGTCACCTGATAGCATTGAAGACGAAAGGGTGTTGGTGCAGCAGACTCGGTGGGCTGCGGGAGCTGATCCTCACGAGCCCCCAGGCTCAGGGGCCTCGGGATGCTCCGGAGGCGCTGGTGGCTCCTCATGGACCATCTCCATCTCTGCCAGGGCTGCGGAACGCCTGGCCTCTTGAGCCTCCAGGATGCTCCTCACGAGGCGCTGGCGCGTGGCAGCCGCGTTCGGCAAGCCATAAGGCATGCGAACGTAGCTGTGGGGTGGACCTTCGCAACACCCCACGCGAGAGGGCCAGAGGCGCTCCTGAGAGGCGGCTCGGTTGAGCCCTGGTATGTCGATGCAGACGCGAAGCCCACCATCCTCGCCTGGATGGGGAGCTACGGCAGCTAAGCGGTGGCTGCCACTCATGACTTTTGACTCCTGCAGCTCCTGAATGATCTTGCTGATGAACTCCTGAGGGTTCGGCCCTCCTTGCCTTGCTCCTTCTTGAGGGAAACGTGCTTCGAAACACGCCTCCATGTGGTGCCCAAGCGCCTTCCTCGTGACCTTAGCAAGGTCGGTGGCCCTCCAGGGGGGAGCCCCCGAGCCCTGCCTGAGGAGGGCGCCGAGCGCGCTTTCCTATGCGATAGAAGGAGGTTCCCCCTGAGCAGGCATGGACCCTGAGGGACGTTTCCACAGACAGGACGTTGAGCCCTGCCCCGCCATCGATGAGGGTCTTGGTGACTAGCACGTTGCTGATGATTGGGGAGCAAAGCATTGGGAGGACGCCGGCTGTGGCCGCACAGTTGAGCTGATCCGTCGAGCTGAACGTGATGGCGCACGCCGACCACGTGAGGGGGCGCATGGCTTCGAGCTTGGGGAGGACTGCATTCACTTTGCGGGCGAACTTCTTGAAGATGCATTGAGAGGCTGGGGCTTGAGCTCCGCCCAGGATGCAGGCGATCGCGCGCGGCTCCTGGAAGCCCCCAGTCCCCTCGTCCTGATGATGGTCTTCATTTCTCTTTGGCTGCGGCGGCAGAGGAGGGAGGCCTGCGTTGCCTTGCGGGCGATCCTCGCGAGGCTGATCCCTCCAGCCTCCCTTGCAAGGCGGGTCCCGCCAGCGATCCTCGCGAGGTTGGTCGCGCCACCCTTGGCGAGGGCCGCGGTCTTTCCAGCGTCCTGCGTTCCTTCCTCCTCCTCGGCCGTAGCCCCGGTCGCTGCAGTCGGGACATCGGCCGATCCTCCCTTCTCGCACGGCTCGGAGCTCTTGACATTCGTTGGTGTTGTGGGTGTGGAGGTCGTGGTACACGCAGTACCGGCTGCCCTTGGAAGACTTGGGCTGATCTCTGCCCCACTTGGTGTCCGGTTCTGCCGCGAGCACGGCAGCCCCCTTGCGCTTCACATCCTTGGCCTTGGGCTTCTTCTCTTCTGGGTTCGCGGCAGGCAGCTCGAGGAGGGAGAGACGCCCTTCCTCCGCCCTGGTGCACTTGGTCGCCAAGTTGAACAGCTCCAAGGAAGTGCACGAGTCTTCATGCATCGCCAGCTCCTCCTTCATCTTGACGTCGCGCACACCGTCGGAGAAGGCGGAGATGATGGCCTCCTCGGTCACCTTGGGAATCTTGAGGCGTGCGTTGTTGAAGCGCTGGATATATTTCTGCAGGGTCTCCCCCGACTACTGCTTGATGCGGCGCATGTCGCTCACGGCGGGTGGCCGGTCACGAGTACCTTGGAAGTTGGCGATGAAGCGGGTACGCATCTCGTCCCAGGAGGAGATCGTGCCCGGAGGCAGGTTCAGGAGCCAGGTGCGGGCCCCGTCCTTGAGCGCCATGGGAAACCAGTTCGCCATGACCTTCTCGTCTCCGTTGGCGGCTTCAATGCCCAGCTCGTAGAGCTGGAGGAACTCTGCGGGGTCGGCCGTACCGTCGTAGAGAGGAGGCAGGTCTGGCTTGAACTTGCCGGGCCACGCGACGCTGCGCAGCTCGGTGGTGAAGGCACGGCAGCCTGCTGTGGCCACGGGAGGCCTTGGGTGACGAAGAGCTTGGTCTTGGGGGTCCCCATGCGCTGCAGCTAGGAGCAGCGCAGGGTCTTGACATGCCGGAGCAGGAGCGTGGTCACGACGAGCTGGAGCGAGGAGCACTCGGGCAGCTTCTTGTGGGAGAGGGACTTCCTGGCAGCTCTGCTCTTGCCGCGCTGGCGCCGGACGGAGCGGGTTCTGCCCAGGGACCACGCGCCTTGGGGCCAGGGCATCTTCTTGAAGGGGAGCCGGCCGAGGCGCCCGAGCTTCGTCGCCGCCAGGGCGGGTGCGGTGCAGAGACGGACGACGGCGCTGGGATCCTTCGCGGCGCGAACGAGCTCGGCGACGCGGTCGAGCCACTCTTCGTAGACGTCGTCGACGGGACGGTAGCGCAGGAGCTTGTTTGCCGCAATGAGCGCAGCTCGAGCCTCCATGGGCGAGTGAGGTGGTAGCAGTGCGGCCGTCTTGCCTCACGGAGGGATGCTGGGACGATGCTTGCTGCTCGTTCCCCGCCGGGCCGGTGGCGGCGTTGACGGCAGGCCACGGGGAACGACGAGGGCGCCCGCCGGCGGGAGCCGTCTGGGCGACCCGGGAAGCGAGAGCGACTCGGCGCTCGGCGCGGGCCCGACGAGCGTCAGACATGGATGTGGTGGTCAACATAGAACAGGGCGGCGGAAGACGAATTCCGGCGCACCACTACCTGGCGCGCCAAATGTCGGATTTCGGGTTCCGGCAGACCCTTGAGGTTCGAACACTAGGGTGCGCGCGAAGATCTCGCCCTCTACCTACCTGCACCCCTATTCTAGTTTGTGGTGTGGTGGATTGCCTCTTGGGCTGATGGTGATGAACAATACAAGGAAGAACATCCTCGCGAGGGTCTTTTCTTGGCTGGTGCGATGAACTGCTAGGGGAGTTCAGTCACTCATTCTCTCTCTCTCTCTCTCTCTCTCTCTCTCTCTATTCAAGGTGCTTCCAGCTACCGATTAGATGCCTCTACTATGGTGGCTAGCTCTACTTATATAGGCAATGGCCCTGGGCCTCTTCCCAAAAATTGAGCGGGAAGGGCGCCAACAATTGGCCATTTTGAAGGGGAGCATCTGGTACACTTATCCTGACTAAAGTTGGTCCTCGCCTGTCAAAGGCTCTGGTGGTGACGCCGGCTTGGGCTCCACAATGACTTCCTTCCTGCTGTTGGACTGGTCTTGGTCTTGTTGCACCGAAATGGACGCCTTTGCTTGATGCTCTCGCCTGCGTTTGCTCCCTTTGCACCAAAGAGGAAAGGAGGAAACTGCGCGGGCTGGCGCCCGCCTGGCGCCTTTGGTCGTCATGGCTTGCGTCATGGGCACCTCGTGAGGTACCCCGCCTTGATCTCTCCGCCTCCTCGCGAGCCAGCCTGATGAGGCCATGCCCGAGGAAGCTCCCCGTAGTCCGCCCCGCGAGGCTTGGCCCCTCGCGAGGTTCTTGAGCTTGTGTTGATGAAGATGGGCCGTGATGGGCCCCGCCTTTGAGCCACGCCGCAGGCCGCAGGCAGGCAAGTCTGGGGACCCCCATTCCCAGAACGCCGACAGGGATGGCCAGCCGCTGTATAGGAAGAGGACGAAAGATTAAACAAAATAAAGAACTACAAATCGATAGGTGGTTGGTCCCATATGTCTGTGTACGAAACCTCCTAGGTCCCCTCAGAAGGGGAATATGTTGGGAAGAAGGATATTCAAAGCACCACTGTCAGGACCCCGATTCCAAGTCACATCGATCTAGCTGGTAACACTTCATATCATTTTGCGGCCTCACGCACGGTATTCCCACGGGTGTCGCCTTACCATGGCCCGTGACCGTTTGCGCCTTTTGGCTCACGTATATGATAGTGTCGCTAGCATCCATATGACAAAGAACCCGGGTCGACAGGGCTAGTCGTGAACCCAAAGAGGCGCTAACCCATGGGGATAGGCATACATGAATCACATCGAGCATGTCGGTCATCAACGTATGAATTCGGGCTGTAGCACCGGGCTAACAGGACTCCGGTATCCCGGGCTGTAGCAGGCTAGGCAGGACTCCGAATATCACCGTGTGACATTTCCCCGAGGGGAAAGTCATAGGAACGAAGTGAAACACATGCTGGTCAGTCAAGTGTCCAAGCAGTAGTGCTAGGCTAGCAGGACTCCGGTGAACCGGGCTGTAGCGGACTACTATCGCTCAGGAAGCACTAGACTACATTTCCCCATATGAGAGGCTGCCAAGGATAAACAACTAGATTGTCGGATCCCACACATACCAAGCATTTCAAACATACACACAATATGCTCAATATGTGTAAATACAACATGGCGTCACAACATAACTCTACGACTCAAATATTTATTCATTAGGCTCCGAGGAGCGAGATATTACAAACATGGGTCTCATGACCCAACACTCGTGAGCATACAAGTCAAAGCACAAGCAGAAGCTAAACATGTCCGAGTACTGCATAACTATAAATGAAAAAGGCTGAGAAGCCTGACTATCTACCACATCTGCCGAGGGCACAAGATCGTAGCTGAGGTAACAAGCTAAACGTCAAGTCCAAGCGGAACTACTAGCTAGACCGACGCCTCTCTCGCAAAACATAAAATAAGCAAACGTGAGTACAAATGTACTCAAAGAAGACTTACATCGTAACTAACTACATATGCATCATTATCAATAAAGGGGTGGTGGAGTTTGACTGCAGCAAGCCAGCTTTGACTCGGTGGCTATCCTGAACTACGCATCGCAAGTAACTCTTTTGAGGTGGCGCACACGAGTCCACATATTCACTATATCAATACACCACTATGGACCCGCTCCCGCCTCCCTCACGGGAACGCCATCCATAGCACTCACGCTTATCTTGCGCATTTTAGAGTATCCACTTTCACTTGTCTATGAACTGTTATAGGCAACCCGTAAGTCCTTCTCCATGACACGGCTATTCGAATAGATCATATTAACCCTGCAGGGTGTACTTCTTCACACACGCTCACCACTTACCGCCGTTTACGACATGTACTCAAAGAACCTTCAAGCGGAAGCCCAACGTGGGTGTCGGCCATAGCCTACCTAAACACACGAGTCCCGAGTCCGGTTTATCGCCTATTCGGGTTCCATCCGCAGCAGTCCGGCCGAGGTTTCCACTAACGGCCCCTGAACGATGTGTGCAGGGTTCCCGAGACACCATACAAAGCGAATTGGTACACTGGCCACGTGCCTACCGCAACACAACCCACCCCTAAGGTCAGCATTATGCGGCCCCCAAAGATGCTACAAACACCGTAAACTACTTGCAACTCCCGGACCGAGGACAAGAGTGGTTAAGAAGCCGAGAGGGTCCATTGGTTTCGGGCCTAATGCATGGTAGTAACTGCTTCATGGATCACAAACACGTAACTCAAATCCTGAGGACGGCCGCAATGAGACAACCCACCATGTACTCCTACATGGCCTCTCACCGCTACCTTTACCAAATCGTGTTCACACACTTAGCTCACACACAGTAGGACATGTTCACACGCCTCCGATTCATCCCCGATGAATCAGACCTGACTCAACTCTAAGCAGATGCAGGCATGACAAACAAGCATGAATGAGTAGGCACAACATGGCTCAAGCAACTCCTACTCATGCTAGTGGGTTTCATCTAATTACTGTGGAATGACAGGTCATCCAGAGGATAAAGGGGTTCAGTTACCGCAGCAAGTAAATGTATGAATCGTTGTTGTCCTAATGCAGAAAAGAGAGCAGGAGCGAGAGAGTGGGATTGTATCGGAATGAACAAGGGGTTTTGCTTGCCTGGCACTTCAAGATAATATAGTTCTTCATCGGTGTCATCGAACAATCGCCGGAACCACGCCTATCGAGAGGGACAAACACCGCAATCGAGAAAGAACACAATCAATGCAATGCACATTCACACGAATGACATGTCATGTTAAGGTACTGAATTGACCTAATGCAGCAGTAAGCCAAGTTAATTGAAGTGGAATTCAAACAAGGTTAAACTCCAACTCCAAATGCTAGTTCATAAATTGCACTAATCATGATTCATCCTATTCAGTGAGGTTAACTTGTTCAAACATGCATGATCATGGCATAAACAGATTCTTCATATTTTTCTGATCATTTTTCATATATAAATTATTTCATTCTGAGCTACGGTTGAATTTATATGATTTTTAGAAGTTTGGGGTATTTTCTGAAATTTCCTGAATTAAATTAAATCCAGAAAACGATTACTGCGTCAGCCTGACGTCAGTGTGACGTCAGCGGTCAACGGGACACGGTCCGGGTCAAACCTGACAGTGGGTCCCGTATGTCAGCATAATTAGTTTAACTAAATATCAATTAAAACTAATCCTGATTAGTTAACAGGGCTGGGCCCCACCTGTCATTGACTCAGGAGAGTCAACCAGGGCCCACCCGTGGTCAAGGTCAGCGCTAACTACACCGGCGTTTAGCCGCCGGCGAGCCAGACGCGGCGGCGGAAGTGGTTTTGGTTATTTCGGCAACCAAATGAGCCGCAGAGTGTGTCTATGGATAGCTGGGAGCAACCCGCCGCTTTCGGTGGAGTTGGTTGAGCTCGGGGCGGCCGGAAATGGTGCCGGCGACGACCTAGGCGGCCGCCGGAGTTCGGGCGAGCTCGGGCTCGTCACTGAAGTGGCCTAAGCGGGGCGGCACTAGCATCTACGGCTCCTATGTGTTGCGGGGAGTGCGATGGCACTAGCCCGGGTCCAAATGGTCACCGGAGCAGCACCGGCGACGAGCGCGGCGGCGGCGCGTTCGGCCATAAAGGGGGCAACGGCTACGCGGTGAAATCGAGTACGGGGAGAGAGAGGGGAGGCGTAGGAGCTCACAGCGGAGAGGAAGAGGTGGTCAGCGGGCTCGGGGGCGTCCGGAGTTCAACAAATCGGGCGACGGCGACCAAGTGGTCCGAGGTAGAAGACGAGCCCGTGAGGTCGCTCGGGGCTTCAGAGGGGCGTGGCTCGGTGAGGGGGTCGAGGACGGAGTGGCGGAGCTTGGGGGCTAGTCGGCTGGGCATGGAGGGGGTGGTGGCCGCGGCGAACGGCGACGGTGGCGACGGGTTCTGCTCGGGTGTGCTCAGGAGAGGGAGCAGAGGACGAGGGAGAGAGCAGAGAGTGAGGGAGAGGAGCGAGGGGGTCCAGAGCGGCGCCGAGGAGAAGTCGCGAGGCGTCGCGGTGGCCAGGCTACGCAGGCAGGCAGCCTGGTGGTGTGGCGCCAAGGCTTGCATGCGTTGTCCCTCCTCTGCCTACTGGCAGAGGTTGGGGATGACTGGCACCAGGCCAGGTGGGCTGGGCCGGCTGGGCCAGCTGGAGGAGCTGGGCCAGGTGGGGCGCCAGGTAGGAAGGCCCAGGTGGTTTCTCTCTCTCTCTCTGTTTTTCTGTTTTTCTATTTATTTGCTCTGTTTTGATTTAGTTTATAAACCAAATCATTTTAATAAATCCTGAAAATAATTTTGGGCATTAACTGAAATATTACAGAGACCCTAGCTATTTTCAGAATATGTTGGAGCATTTAAAATTATTTATAGAATTTAAGTGCCCCAATTCAAATAAAATATGGATTAATTCAAATACCAAAAAATGTCTTGGAAAAATATCCATCATCTCTGGATATGTTTTCACCCTTTTCCATTAATCATGAACATTTTTGCAAACCAAATTGGGTTCTTTGAAAATATTTTGAAGTTGAACCTATTTGCATTGTTTCAGTACTAGGGGTTTGATCAATCCCCATTTCAACTTTAACTGAAATTTAAACATGATGCATGGATGCCTATGCCACTATTTACAACCAAATCTGGGGTTGTGACAGCTCACCCCCACTAAACAAGAATCTCGTCCCGAGATTCAAGACGTGAGGTAAGAAGAAAAGGGGAGTCACAAAACTATCACAATCTTCATGATCCATGTAGCACTTCATAAGAACGTTGACATGATCACCGTCTTTGTCTCGACGTCTTGTCTTGAGAGCTACATCCAACATGAAAACGAGAGGAAAAGGGGGAATTTAGAAGAATCGATCTTCTTGAGGTTCAAACAATTTAGGATCATGTTAACGATCCAAGATCAACTCATGGAATGAAACATAAAAACATTTCTGGAGCGGAGAGGTAAGACTTGCATCAGTAAGGACGGAGGAAACAATTTTACGAGGGTTTCAAAATAGCGAGGGAAGTTGCCATGATTCCATAACGGGACACCCTAGAAAAGGTGACTCGTTGAGCTGTGCCCTTAGGTGGCAAAAAGAATTACTTTTGATCCATAAATCATTGGAACTCTTCATACCAGCCTAATGCAATTCACAACGATCGTTTGGCGGGGTGCAAAGGAATGGCATACCCAGACTAGAATGGATGATGTGGACTACCTTGTTGAAGACAATGCAATGGATGATTTTTGCTTATCATTGGAGGTGGAGGGGACCCATGGTAAGTCCACTTTTGAGGATGATCCTAGACATCAATTACTGAGAAGGGCAGCCCATGGAAAATTGGCACGATGGGATGCAAGCTGGGAACAAAATGCAAATGTTGGGAAGGTTCCAACCATCATATCTGCACGAGATTCAGATCTGGTTGGTGTTAGGATATTCCGACTCATCGAGTCTAGAGAAAAATGAAAGTTTGCAACACAAATCGACGAGAAGATGTCGCGAGATTCTCGGAACTGAACTACGATAGCAAGCTCCAAAACATGAGCTGGTTCTGCTACTAACATGTGAACACGATGTCCCAGACAATCAAGCCCACGTAGTAGTCTTATAATGAAACACTACCGAGTTCAGGTGGGGAACCATCATCGAGGATATCAAAGTCTTGTGCATTACCATGGATTAGCACTTAACTCCTTCTCCTACAACAAATCAATCAGTGGCTTGGTGTGCTAGGGACACATGTAGAGCGAAGGTTGCAAATCTCCGAACCACAGAATACTTCGCACGTATGCATGACTGAATTGGGATGATTCCAGAGGAGGCAAAAACAAACCTTTCTCAAATTCACGACGGCAACTTGCACCAGATGCACATGAATTAGAGGAAGTCACTACTTTCATCCAAACATAAGCTTCATGAGCGGAACACGAAGGCATTGCTTATAAAGTTTCCAACACTAGGTTGATGTTCAACATGAATCATGGGGAGACAAAATGCTGCTGATGGGCTCAACAACAACTCATCGAAATTTCCATATCACTGGACTTCCGCCATCATGTGAACACAGTGATAGTATTGGTCAGACCAAAAGATATAATGGTGTATGCCCGAGGGATCAACCACGAGTAAGACAACATTATGAATATCATTTGTTCTGACTTGACTTGACGATAGCCCATACTCAAGTCAAAATTTTGACAAGGCAATAGATCCAACAACTGATCACGAGGACCAATCAATGGAGATACCATCTTTCTTCAACACACACACGCACAGAAGATATCCCTTAGAGATGAAATAAGTTAAGCAAAGCTTTATCTTCCAACTGTCCAAGTTGTTGTCTAGCTCAACCAACTAGTTCAAGGATATCCAACACAGAGTCTTGGAGAATGGGTGGTTTAGAGGAAAACCAATATGATCACGAGCTCAACATAGCGGTCAGGTGACAACCTGGTAACACTTCCAAGAAGATATTTGGAAAGTCACGAACCACCGGTATGTTACTAAGCTCGGGAACAATCTTGCTTTTCAAGGCAAGACGACATGATCAAATAAGCAAGGGATTGAATAATCCTAACTCATTGATCGAAGGGTGCACCAGAAATAAGCACTAGGTAGCACGATCAATCTTAGTATGATGATTTAATAACCAACACGCTAAGAATGAAAATATTGTCCATTAACTACCAAGCAACGAGGCTGCTAGGAGTATCGATTTCACACATCACAAATCACTTGTCGGCATTCCGGTTGCATCAACACGGGACCGAGGAATGAATAATGATAGTGAGAAGTATCACTGCGTCAAGAATCCATAAGAGAAGGTGCAATTCTCATGACGTTCCGGGCATAAAGTGGGTAATACTTCAGGATAGAACAGAATCAAAAGCTTGATTGCATTTGATGTGCGGATTACAACTGCTTTGACCCAATCCTAGATATAGATGAGGCACTGGAGTTTGTTTCTCTTAGTCATTCCGAAATAGAATGGCTTGACAGACCACAAGAAAAATGGGCATCGATGAGGACGAGAGCACGACTACTCCTGACTATCAACTGATAGACGGGGATCGGAATACAATTAAGGAGGGACAACTCGAGGAACATATAACTTTTCGAGTTGTGGAGGCATGGATTAGTATATCGAGCAAAGCTCAACATTTCTTCCTGGATAACCCGTATGGAGAAGGTAGAACTGGCGAGTCACAATTATGAATGGAGAACTCCTCAAGAGTACTGATTGTGATCTTTAATTCAAAGAATTTCTGTTTTAACTAGTTCATGGTATTTGGAAGAAGGAAATACCATGGACCTCGAGGACTATCGCAGTTACTAATATCCTAAAGGAACTAGCAAATACTAACAACATGAAGTAGGGTGAATCTCGGGTTCAAGAACCCAGGAATAGAATGCCTACTAACTAATAACATCACGGGATGCTTTCAAGAATAATGGACAAAATCGTCGCACTGGGGAACACAAAACATGGCTAGTTTACTAGGTGACTTCCTAAACACCTAGGGTCATAATAATAGCTCCAACATCTACGCCGAGGCAACAAAGTACCTCAACTCACCGATTAGTGTGCTTATTCTGACCAAAAAGGACATCGGGAACGGAAGGAAAGGATTTGCAAGTGCATCAGACTATTTAGAGACCTGGGATGACTCGGACAGCATAACGGCTGTAAATGCTCAAAATGATTTGAGACATCATGCAAAATGGTGGCATAACCACTCAATAACATCATATCAAGGTTCCGAGATCAACAGTTAACATACAGAAATAGCAGAAACTGAACTGGGCTTAAAACCAACAATCTTAAGGTCTATGGATTAGTAACATGTCATCCTGGTAGATAGATGAGAGGCCTAGTTCTTAAACCCCGTAGAAGATAAGAGGATGACTCAGATCAGAAGGCCATGAGGTATAAGGAGTAAAAAGAGCCTTACGTTCCCTTCCACAATCAATTCCCTTACATAACTAAAGCATTTCTAGACACAACTTCGACCAGTTTGGCTTGGTAATCCTCAGCAACGGGCTCGATACCAACGCTGTCGGGACCCGATTACAAGTCACATCGATCTAGCTGGTAACACCTCATATCACTTTGCGGCCTCACGACAGTATTCTACGCGTGTCGCCTTACCATGGCCCGGGACCGTTGGCGCCTTTTGGCTCACGATATGATAGTGTCGCTAGCATCCATATGACAAAGAACCCGGCCGACATGGCTAGTCGTGAACCCAAAGCGGCGCTAACCCATGGGGACAGGCATACATGAATCACATCGAGCATGTCGGTCATCAACGTATGAATTCGGGCTGTAGCAATCGGGCTAACAGGACTCTGGTATCTCGGCTGTAGCAGGCTAGGAAGGACTCGAATATCATCACGCGTGACATTTCCCGAGGGGACAGACATAGGAACGAAGTGAAACACATGCCGGCCAATCAAGTGTCCAAGCAGTAGTCTTTGGGCTAGCAGGACTCCGGTGAACCGGGTCAGAAGCGGACTACTATCGCCAGAAGCACTAGACTACATTTCCCCATATGAGAGGCTGCCAAGGATAAACAACTAGATTGTCGGATCCCACACATACCAAGCATTTCAAACATACACACAATATGCTCAATATGTGTAAATACAACATGGCATCACAACATAACTCTACGACTCAAATATTTATTCATTAGGCTCCGAGGAGCGAGATATTACAAACATGGGTGTCATGACCCAACACTCAGAGCATACAAGTCAAAGCACAAGCGGAAGCTAAACATGTCTGAGTACAGATGACTATAAATGAAAAAGGCTGAGAAGCCTGACTATCTACCACATCCTGCCGAGGGCACAAGATCGTAGCTGAGGTAACAAGCTAAACGTCAAGTCCAAGCGGAACTACTAGCGAGACCGACGTCTCTCGCAAAACATAAAATAAGCAAACGTGAGTACAAATGTACTCAAAGAAGACTTACATCGTAACTAACTACATATGCATCATTATCAATAAAGGGGTGGTGGAGTTTGACCGCAAGAAGCCAGCTTTGACTCGGTGGCTATCTTGAACTACGACTGCAAGTAACTCTTTTGAGGTGGCGCACACGAGTCCACATATTCACCATATCAATACACCACTATGGACCAGCTCCCATCTCCCTATGAGAACGCCATCCATAGCACTCACGCTTATCTTGCGCATTTTAGAGTATCCACTTTCACTTGTCTATGAACTGTTATAGGCAACCCAGAAGTCCTTCTCCGTGGACACGGCTATTCGAATAGATCATATTAACCCCGCAGGGTGTACTTCTTCACACACGCTCTCACCACTTACCGCCGTTTACACGACATGTACTCGACAACCTTCAAGCGGAAGCACAACGTGGGTGTCGGCCACAGCCTACCTAAACACACGAGTCCCTAGTCCAGGTTTATCGCCTATTCGGGTTCCATCCGCAGGGAGTCCGGCCGAGGTTTCCACTAACGGCCCCGAACGATGTGTGCAGGGTTCCCGAGACACCAAACAAAGCGACCGGTACACCGGCCACGTGCCTACCACAACAACACAACCCACCCCTAAGGTCAGCTGCTATGGTGGCCCCAAAGATGCTACAAACACCGTAAACTACATGCAACTCCGGACCGAGGACAAGAGTGGTTAAGAAGCCGAGAGGGTCCATTGGTTTCGGGCCCAATGCGTGGTAGTAACTGCTTTCATGGATCACAAACACGTAACTCAGTTCCTCGAGGACGGCTGCAATGAGACAACCCACCATGTACTCCTACATGGCATCTCACCGCTACCTTTACCAAATCGTGTTCACACACTTAGCTCACACACGAGGGACATGTTCACACACCTCCGATTCATCCCCGATGAATCAGACCTGACTCAACTCTAAGCAGTAGCAGGCATGACAAACAAGCATGAATGAGTAGGCACAACATGGCTCAAGCAACTCCTACTCATCCTAGTGGGTTTCATCTATTACTGTGGAATGACAGGTCATGCAGAGAATAAAGGGGTTCAGCTACCGCAGCAAGTAACAGATGAATTGTTGTTGTCCTAATACAGTAAAAGAGAGCAGGAGCGAGAGAGTGGGATTGTATTGGAATGAACAAGGGGGTTTTGCTTGCCTGGCACTTCTGAAGTTAATATAGTTCTTCATCGGTGTCATCGAACAATCGCCGGAACCACGTCTATCGAGAGGGACAAACACCGGCAACTGAGAAAGAACACAATCAATGCAATGCACATTCACACGAATGACATGTCATGTTAAGGTACTGAATTGACCTAATGCAGCAGTAAGCCAAGTTAATTGAAGTGGAATTCAAACAAGGTTAAACTCCAACTCCAAATGCTAGTTCATAAATTGCCCTAATCATGATTCATCCTATTCAGTGAGGTTAACTTGTTCAAACATGCATGATCATGGCGTAAACAGATTCTTCATATTTTTCTGATCATTTTTCATATATAAATTATTTCATTCTGAGCTACGGTTGAATTTATATGATTTTTAGAAGTTTGGGGTATTTTCTGAAATTTCCTGAATTAAATTAAATCCAGAAAACGATTACTACGTCAGCCTGACGTCAGTGTGCTGTCAGCGGTCAATGGGACACGGTCTGGGTCAAACCTGACAGTGGGTCCCGTATGTCAGCATAATTAGTTTAACTAAATATCAATTAAAACTAATCCTGATTAGTTAATATGGAAAGTTACATCCGGGGTGTTACAACACTCCACCACTACAAGAGGATCTCGTCCCGAGATCTAGGACTGAAAGAACTCCGGATATTCGGAACGGAGGTGATCCTCGCGCCCTGTGTGGCTTCTCGATCGGAATGGTGTGACCACTTCACTTTCAGGAATTTGATTGACTTGTTGCGAGTCTTGCGCTCGGTTTCTTCAAGAATAACAACGGGGTGCTCATGATAAGAGAGATCTTCTTGGAGGTCAATTTCTTCGAAGTTGATAGTGCGCTCAGGAGTCTTGAAGCACTTGCGGTTGTGACACGTGAAACACATCGTGCACGTTCGCGAAGTTGGACGGGAGCTCAAGTTGATAGGCGAGATCGCCTCTTTTGCCAATGATCTTGAAAGGACCCACGTATCTAGGAGCAAGCTTCCCTTTGATACCGAAACGATGAGTGCCTTTCATTGGAGAGACGCGGAGGTAGACATGGTCTCCGATTTCAAAAGCCACATCACGGTGCTTGTCATCATAATAGCTCTTCTGGCATGATTGCGCGGCTTTGAGATTCTCACGAATGACTTTGCACATTTCTTCGGCATCTGTGATCAAGTCGTTGCCAAGAAGTTGGCGTTCACCTGTCTCGGACCAAATGAGAGGAGTACATCACTTTCTGCCATAGAGAATTTTGAATGGGGCCTTGCCCGAACTCGCTTGGAAGCTGTTGTTGTAGGAGAACTCGGCACATGGAACACAATCTTCCCATTTCATACCGAAGGAAATGACACAAGCCCTGAGCATATCTTCAAGGATTTGATTGACTCGCTCGACTTGGCCACTTGTTTGAGGATGGAAAGCTGTGCTGAAACGAATGTTGGTGCCTATGGCCTTACGAAAAGAATCCCAAAACTTGGAGGTAAAGATGCTGCCACGGTCTCAAGAGATCAATTGTGGAATGCCGTGCAAGGAGACAATCGAGGTGTATAGCTCGCCAACCGAGCTGCTGTGATAGATTCCTTGATTGGAAGAAAATGAGCCACTTTAGTAAGCTTGTCAATGACAACGAAGATAGCATCATTTCCACGCTTGGACTTAGGAAACCCAAATACTAAGTCCATCTCGATATGATCAAACTTCCATTCGGAATAGCAAGAGGTTGGAGGAAACCAGCTGGTCGTTGGTGTTCGCTTTCACTCTTCTCGCAGACATCACACTCATTCACGAATTGAGCAATTTCTCGCTTCATTCGAGTCCACCAATACGATCGCTTGAGGTCATGGTACATCTTCGTACTTCGGGATGAATGGATAGAAGGGAATTGTGTGCCTCGTTCATAATGACTTTACGTAGATCACCCTTAAGAACCACAATCCGGTCCTCGAAGAAAAGAGTATCTTTGTCATCAATGTGGAAGCACTTGTATTTGGAAATGCCCTTGTCGATACCATGTTTCACCTTTTTCACCATGGTATCCAGGAGTTGAGCCTCACGAATTTGGTCTTCCAAAGTAGGAGAGACTATGAGGTTGGCAAGAAAGCCTTGAGGAACAACTTGAAGATTCAGCTTATGGAAAGCTTCACAAAGATCCGTTGGAAGGGCTTGAGAATTAAACTGCTGCAGTAAGCCTTTTTGCTCGTGAGCATCTGCAATCACATTGGCCTTGCCCGAGTATATTCAATACTTGGATTGTACTCTTGAATCATCTCGACCCATCGAGTTTGCACGAGGTTGAGGTTGGGTTGAGTGAAGATATACTTGAGACTCTTGTGATCGGTGAATATGTCCACTTTCCTTCCCAACAAGAGATGTCTCCATGTTATCAATGCATGGACAATCGCCGCCAACTCAAGATCGTGAGTGGGGTAGTTCTTTTCGTTGGGCTTCAATCGACGAGAGCTATAGGCCACAACTCTCTTCTCTTGCATTAACACAGCACCGAGACCTTGAAGAGAAGCATCACAGAAAACTTCGAATGGCTTGGATTCATCAGGAGGAGTCAAGACAGGAGCTGTGACGAGTTTCTCTTTGAGGGTGTTGAAAGCAACGTCACACTCGGGAGACCGTATATACTTCACATGCTTCAAGGAGGTTGGAAAGAAGCTTTGCAATCTTAGAGAAGTTCTCAACGAATCTTCGCAATAGCTTGCAAGTCCAAGAAAACTGTAGTCTGCTTGACATTCCGAGGAGGTTCCCAATTCACAACCGCAGACACCTTCTCGGGGTTAACAGCGATGCCTTTGGGGAGATGATATGACCAAGGTAAAGAACTTCATCAAGCCAAAACTCACATTTGGAAAAACTTCAGATAGAATTGATGCTCTCTGAGCTTGTCGAGCACCAATCGCAAATGTTTGGCATGATCCTTGTTATTCTTGGAGAAGACCAAAATATCATCGAGATAGACCAAGACGAATTCATTGGTGTAGGGGTTGAAGATGAAGTTCATCACCCGAGAGAATGTTGGAGGAGCATTGACAAGGCCGAAAGACATGACAGTATATTCATAAGAACCAAAGCTTGTTCTGAATGCTGTCTTGGGAATATCTTTTTCACGAATGCGAATTTGATGATAACCCATACGAAGGTCAAGCTTGGAGAACACTTTAGCACCTTTGAGTTGCTCGAAAAGCTCATTGATGTTGGGAAGTGGATACTTGTTCTTGATTGTCTTCTTGTTCAATGGACGGTAATCGACGCAAAGTCGGTCCGTGCCATCCTTCTTCTGGACAAAAGAACACCACAACCCCAAGGAGATGAACTCGGTCTGATCAGACCCAGACGCTCTTGTTTATCGAGCTGCTTCTTCAATTCCTTCAGCTCATTAGGTCCAAGCTTGTATGGACGCTTGCAAACGGGTTCCGTGCCAGGCTCAAGATCGATAATGAATTCAACTGGCCGGTGAGGAGGCATTCCTGGAAGCTCTTCTGGAAAGATATCTTGGTACTCACAAACGACTGGAATCTGAGAGATAGCGTTCAACTCGCCCTTCTCATTGAGAGAAAACAACCGAATGGTTTCATCACGAGCGGCATAGATGATCACATCATTATAAGAGTGTGTCAATTGAATTTCCCTGGCAGCACAATCAAGCTGAGCTTTGTGCTGAGAAAGCCAGTCCATCCCGAGAATTAGATCAATATCCGAGTCACAAAGGACAATTGGTTTAGCAAGAAATCTATAGTCGCCCATCTTGATACCGACATTCGGAACCAAAACTCGAGAAGTCATTTGCTTACCCGGGGACACAATCTTCAACGGAATAGGAATATTTTCCGTCACAAACTCATGCTTGGCAACAAAAGGTCTCGAAATGAACGAAAGCGATGCACCAGTATCAAATAAGACTTTTGCAGGAATATCATTCACTGAGAGATTACCCATTATCACATCAGTAGATTCTTCCGCTTGAGCTGGATTCATCATGTTCACCTTTGCAGACTTGGGATTATGCTTGACCACTGCATTGCTGGAAGATCTCACAGGAGGAGGCGGAAGGCGCCTTTGGTTGAAGCACTTGTTCGCATAGTGACCTTTCTCACGACACTTGTTGCAAGTCACCTCGAGAGCCGGACGGTGATAAGGAGCATTTGACCTTGGAGCTTGAGAATTTGACTTGTTACGATAGCCTGGTTGGGTGGGTGGGAAGATCCACGACCACCTGAGTTCTTCTCATGATAAGGCCGATTTGAACGGAGGAGGACGAAGGTAGAACTTCTGCTGCTTAGCTGCCACTTGAGAGGAAGAAGAAGACTGAACTGCATCCCTGATTCTCTTCTTAGAATCCTCACATTTGAGCTGGGCAGCTTCTTGCTTCAGTGCCATGTTGTAGAATTCATCATACTTTTCTGGCTCAAAAAGCACGAGAGCAAATTGCAGATCTTCTCTGAGGCCATCTATGAATTGATAGATCATACTCTTTTCATTAGGGACGTCTTGCTTAGCGAAGCGAGCGAGTTTCTGGAACTGGATATTGTATTGATACACAGACATGCCTCCTTGCTTGAGATTGCGGAACTCCTCACGCTTGCTCTCAACAACACTTTTCGGAATGTGGTGAGCTTTGAGGTCTCGGCGGAACTCATCCCAGGTAATTACACGACCTCCTCTGGAATCTTTGTATTGTTGATACCACTCAGCAGCTTGGTCCTTGAGTTGAAACGAAGCAAACTTGACAAAGTCCTCGTGTCCGACATTGCTACATTCAAAATGTTTGCAGATGTCCACAAGCCAATCGTCGGCGTCGTGGCCTCGGCTACGTAAGTCGAAAGACTTCGGCTGATTAGCGAGGAACTGATTGAGGGTAGCAAAGTGCGGCTGGTTGTTGCCTTGACCTTGATTGCCTTGCCCTTGGGTACGCTCTTGCAAGAGTTGCAAAATCATCTGAGCATTTGCGTTGGTGGCTGCCATGATAGCTTGCCATGCCTCCGGAGGCGGAGGTGGAGGTGGAGGGTTCGACTGACTCCGTCATTGCGCTCCGGATTCAGACGTTGGCGGAGCCATCTGAAGAGGGTGACATCCGTTAGCACTTTGATACACAGATAGACAAGTTGAATCAACGGATAGAAATTGCAACATATAGTCTTCACAATAAACATTCGAACAAGGATGAACGAATGAATTCCAAAAGCTAACATCACACGTCCATTAAGGTGAGAAGCCACTTATTTAAGGGTTGATGAAAAAAAAATAACAAGGTACGACTGGAACAAATAAGTGGTAAGGATTACCCAATCACAAACCAAATATCTGCCGGAAGAAATGCTAGGAGCTACTTGAATCCGACCTATAAACTCCGAAACTTTACGGTTATGCAATCTGGTGTTGGGGATACAGGGACACAAAATATATCACCCAAACTAACAATACCTAGATCCAGCTGTATCCATCCGTCAACACATAACCAAGAAACCTTCAGAAATTGTGTACCTCGACCTTCGAAAAGCATCCGTTATACGAGTCATGGCAATACTCCCGAGCTCGCCCCAATACTGGGTTATCGGGGTTATCTCACCAACAACTGTATAAAAGAGATTTTCGATGTTGGCAAAGCTCAGATATTCCAGAAGTGCAACGATAAAACTGTGACGACAACACCTCGGAGCTCAACTCCCCGGGACACTGCCACAACCCCTGAATTTCAGGAGGCACCAAGAACAATGTTCTCGTCACAAAACCATCGGAACGATTCCAAGATACCCGCGTGATCCTAAAATTTTTTTTTAGTGAAATTTGAGGAGAGGAGAGTCAAAACTTCTACGTCAGGAGACCTCACCAGAGCGTCGAAGGGACTGAGGAGTAAAAAGAATCCTACTCTCTGATATATATAATCGTAAGACTCAAAACATTTTTGTTCTAGACTCAACAACGCCAGCAAACAATCAAGCAGGGGCTCCTAAGTCGGGGATGGCTCTGATTACCAACTTATAACGCCCTCGATGCGGCTATATCTCCCACGTGTCGAAGCACGACTTAGAGGCATAACCGCATTGAAAGGAATGTCGCAAGTGAGATACATAATCTTCACACAACCCATGTAATACATAAGGGAAAGAGATACATAGTTGGCTTACAGTCGCCACTTCACACAATACACAAATAAACATCCATCATCCAGATTACACTCAAAGTCCGACTACGGAACCAAAATAAAATAAGACTACCCCAAATGCTACACAGATCCCCGATCGTCCCAACTGGGCTCCACTACTGATCATCGGGAAAAGACACATAGTAATGACCACATTCCTCGTCGAACTCCCACTTGAGCTCGGTTGCGTCACCTGCACTGGCATCATCGGCACCTGCAACTGTTTTGGTAGAATCTGTGAGTCACGGGGACTCAGCAATCTCACACACGTGAGATCAAGACTATTTAAGCTTATAGGAAGGACAGAGTTGTGAGGTGGAGCTGCAGCAAGCGACTAGCATATATGGTGGCTACTTTCGCAAAAGAGAGCGAGAAGAGAAGCAAGGCACGGTCGTGAAGCTAGTAGCGATCAAGAAGTGATCCTGAAACTACTTACGTCAAACATAACTCCAACACCGTGTTCACGTCCGGACTCACGAGAAGGGACCATCACGGTTACACACGCGTTGATGTGTTTGAATTAAGGTCATCTTCGGGTTTCTACTACCGGACATTAACATATTCCCTTCTGACTCATAACCGCTGGCTCGGCTTTAGATAGATAATTTCCTGCAGGTGTGTCCCAACTTAGCCTATTATAAGCTCTCACGGTCAACGAAGGATATTCCTTCTACCGAAGACCCGATCGATCTCGGAATCCCGGACTACAAGACATTTCGGCAGCAATAAAACAAGACCAGCAAAGCCGCCCGAATGTGCCGACAAATCCCGATAGGAGCTGCACATATCTCGTTCTCGTGGCACACAGATGAGCGATGCGTCTGACGGCAACCGAGGATACCCCAAGTTGCCTCGTATGCGGCACCGCAAGTGGCTCTAGTTTGGACCAACGCCGAGGAGCATTGGCCCGGGGGGTTAAATAAAGATGACCCTCGGGCTCGCGAAAACCGGGGAAAAAGGCTTAGGTGACAAATGGTAAAACCAAAGTTTGGCCTTCTTTGGAAGAGTCTTATTCAAAGTTTAACTGTCAAGGGGGTCCCATAAATCACCCAACCGTGTAAGGAACGCGAAATCAAGGAACATAACACCGGTATGATGGAAACTAG
This sequence comes from Aegilops bicornis, assembly GCA_021605145.1. Taxonomy (NCBI): domain Eukaryota; kingdom Viridiplantae; phylum Streptophyta; class Magnoliopsida; order Poales; family Poaceae; genus Aegilops; species Aegilops bicornis. The sequence continues at coordinate 349,270,978 of CM038670.1, forward strand.
GGCGGCAAGAGTGGAACAAAACACTAGGCATAAGGCCGAGCCTTCCACCCTTTACCAAGTATATAGATGCATTAATTATAGAAGACATATTGTGATATCCCCAACAAGTAAACCTGTTCCAGCAAGGAACAACATCTCCATGTTCCAACAAGGAACAAACTTCATCTTCACCTGCAACTAGCAACGCTATAAGAGGGGCTGAGCAAAGCGGTAACATAGCCAAACAACGGTTTGCTAGGAAAGGATGGTTAGAGGTTTGACATGGCAATATGGGTGGCATGATATAGCAAGTGATAGGCATCGTAGCATATGCATAGCAAAAGAGCGAGCATCTAGCAAGCAAAGATAGAAGTGATTTCGAGGGTATGGTCATCTTGCATGCAAGGTTCTCAGAGTTATCGAAAGCTTGATCCTCGTAAGCGTTCTCAACAGGTTCCTCGTTCACATACTCGTCTCCCGGCTCTACCCAAAGCAAAAACACAAACAATTGAACCACAATAAATCACGGTGCAATGCACAAGCAACATGATGCAATACATGGCATGATATGCGAGAAGTGAGATGCAATGCATATGCGTGCTCCGGAAGGAAAATGATGAACCAGGCATCAACTTGGAAAAGTATGCCGCTAGAAAGGTGAGATGATTTCGGTTGAAATCGATATAAAGATCACCGGAATCGGATGCACGGTTTGCAAATGACAAGCAAAACAAGATTGACACAAATCTGCCATTAACATCATGATGCCACATAGCAAGCAACAAGAAATTAAGCTACTGCACCCAAACTTACCAACAAAGCATACGGTAGTGATTTAATCAAGATTCTTGACAAAAGATGAACACTGAGCTACGGCTAAATCACACCATAACACGTCCAAACAAGCATGGCAAAAGTGCAAAATATATCAGCTTCCAGACTTGGAGAAAATACTAACATGGCAGAATCAGCATCAGGAAGCAATGTTCAGAGCAAGCAAACGACATGCTACAGGAACTTATAATAGCAAAAAAAAGGCGTGGCATGAATCTACTCAAAGCATAGAACAAATGTCCCTTACAGACCAAGAGCCAAAAGGGACCAGAAAATTTAATAGAACCCATGTCAATATAGCAAGTTTCGTTAACAGATTCAGCAAACAGGGCATGACATTGACAGAATTATGAAGGCATCTTCGCGAGCTCGATTCACTCACTACAGAGCATGTCATGATAAACTAGGCATACATACATCAAGAAGACATGGCATAGAATCTATAAATGGCAAGAACAACATCATAGCATACACGGATCAACTACAACAGCCTTGGCAAAATTGAATAACATGTAAACAACCTGCCAGGAAACATTTTATAGGAAAAGTAGAGCTCGATTGACTCAAGCTATGGCACTCCATAATTGCAAACAATGGCATGGATGGATAGAGCATAACCATATGTTAAAAACATCCTTACTGGAGTATCTCAAAATAAGCATGGATCTCTCTGTAGCATCAAGTTTACATGGCATAAAAATATCAGCAAAACAGGGGCTGAAATCAGCAACATCATGAAGCCTAGTTTGCATGCTTGTGCTAGTCACCACAGAGATCAAAAAAACACAGGGCATACACCCCTGTAAAGATGGCATGGCATATTACAAAACACATGTAGGACTCAAGTTCATAGGATGCACACATCAATCATGGCAAAAATGACAAAAGTGCATGTTCTGATAAGAATCTGAAACTAACATCACATAGCCCTCTTCTAACAGCATTTCGGGCATCAAGATGAGATCAAATGAAAATTCTGCAATGATATGAAATGATGTACACATCGAGGCGAACATTGCGGTATGCTACACGCCCAAAATGGATTTACGGGTGCAAAGTTATGGCATGATGAAAATGCAACAAAATAACACAGAAAAATGACTTGGAGGAAATCGGGGGAGAAGGAAAGTCAACCCTTCGGTGGATCTGGATCCAGAGCGCGCGGCTCGAGGTTCGCCGGCGGCGGCTCGCCGGAGCTGGTGCGGGAGGGCCGGAGGCGAGGTCGGGGCCGGCCGGGGCAGGACCGGCGGCGGGCGTGGCGATGGCGCGGCTGGCCGGGGCGCGGGAGGCGGCCGGGCGGGGGGTCCACGGAGCGGCGGCGGCGGCGGAGCACAGGGCGCTGCCCGGGCGGGAGGGCTCACTGGCCCGCGGGCCTGCGCGGGAGGAGGCAGCGATGTGGGCGCGGATTGCCCACGTGGCGGCCGCGGAGTGGCCGGCGGCGGCGGACGGACACGTCCGGCCCGGTCCGGACGGTGTCCGGCGCGCGGAGAGGAGCGGGGCTAGGGTTAGGGTAGGAAATGATCCGGGATTTCGGGGGAGGGGTGTTTTTATAGGTAGAAGGAGCTAGGAAGCTCCAAATGAGGTGTAGTTTTCGCCCACACGATCGTGATCCGACGACGAAGAGCATGGAAGTGACTTAGATGGGTTATTGGGCTGTTTTGAAGGGGTGTTGGGCTGCAACACACAAGAGGATTTCATGGTTACCCTTGCTAACCGTTGGAGTACCAAACGACCTCCAAATGGCACGAAACTTGACAGGTGGTCTATCGGTGGTGTACCAAGGCCACTTGACAAACCTCGGTCCATTCCGAGAAAGTTTAGTACCCGCTCACGGAAAAATGTAAAAGGAGACGCCGGGGGACATAGAAGTGCCGGATTGCAAAACGGACAACGGGGAAAATGCCCGGATGCATGAGACGAACACGTATGCGAATGCGATGCACATGATGACATGATATGAAATGCATGACATGGACAAAATGCAAAAATGAAGACAAACCCAACCACGGAGGGAATATCATATCACAATGCCGAAAATGGCAAGAGTTGGAGTTACAAATATGGAAAGTTACATCCGGGGTGTTACATGGACCTACCGAACTTAAGGTGAACCCGCTCCTCTTCAAGATTTACATGAATATCCATAGGACTTGGTTGCTACCTCACCATGGACCGTTGTGCATCATTAGGTACGAGGGTGACCGCCACCAAGCAGCTAGGAAGCTTCCCGGAGGCCAAGGAGAAGGACCCCAAGTGCACACGGAGGAGAAAGGAAGAAAACAGGAGCTGGACAGGAAGTCGCAGGCGACCCCATGTGCACGGGCCCCCAAGACCCCGTGCCCATGGGCTACACAGGGAGCTGGAGCACCCCGTGCACGCGGGCTTGTACCGTGAGCACGGCCTTGTACCGTGCCCACGGGACCCCTGTGTGCACGGGCCCAACTTACCCCATGCGCATGGGCCCTACAGGATGGATGGCTGTGATTGTTGTTTGGGCCTCCTCTTCATCCACTCCGTCCCCATGCCTATATATTCTGTACCTAGACCATATGTTATGGTTAGCAAAGTATATGAGAGACATTAGAGAGCTTTGCTCCTTGTACCCACTCCTCTAGGAGATCAAGACCTCCTAGGAGAAGATCCCTAGTGGATATCAAGCCCCCATCTTGGGAAGGATCCCCATCATAGGATCATCAAGATCTCTCTCCTCATAGGACTGGGATGAACTAGTGCCTTGTATCTTTCCTTTGTTGTTCTTGGATCATTGTGAACTCTTGTATGTTCTTGGATCTAGCATATGTTTAATTGGATCTAGTCAATTTGAGTGTTTCCCCTCTCTTGTGTTCTTTGTGTTCTTGGGGATTTCCCCTCCAATTCGCAAAAGATCTCCATTTAGCGTTCCACCCTACAACATCTTGGTATCATGAGCCACGTTTATCACGAATTTGGAGACCCCCCCCCACCGTTTTCTAGCCTTGTTTTGTGTGATTTTGTCCTAAATTCGAAAATTCCCCACCAAAAATAGCCCCAATTTTTTTGTGATTTGTTGGTTTGATGAGGTTTCGTTGGATTTGATCCATGGGTTTACTTGGTTTCAAGTGGATCTAGCTTTCCCCCATCTTTTCCCCACCATCCATCCCCAAAATCTCTCCAATTTTGCCCAAGAAATCTCCAATTTCCGCCGCGAGAATAGCGAAATTTCCGCTCACCCTGTGCCCACGGACCCAGACCCCCATGCGCACGGGCCCACAAAAAGTCTCTGGACACCCCATGCCCACCTGTACCATGTGCACGGGACCCCGTGCCCACGGGCTCCTATCCCCGTGCGTACGACCCCCCCCCCCCAGGTCAGCCGCCAACACTTCACCGTTTTGCCCATAACTTCCACATCTGGAGTCCGATTTTCGCGTTCTTTAGCTCGTTGAGTAGCTATTAACATACTCCATCTATCTAGATAGGTTCCATCAACATTTGAATCCATCAAAATTTTGACATTTCGGCATCTTTGCCTAGGCCTTCCACCATATCATCCACAAACCCACCATAGCCTTCCGCAACCTAACCTATTTTGCTCCATTTAGCACTTGTGGTTGTTTGAGTGGTGACTTGAGTCTCCTAAGGTGTTTCGGCTACTTAGGGATGGTTTCTTCTTCATCAACCACCACCACCACTTCTGCATTGCCATCTCCGGAACCACCATCGCATGTCCGCTACCACCATTTGACATTTTCCTTTGAGATTTTGAGTTTGCGGTTTTTACCGTTTCCTTAAGTGTTTCAGCTACTTAGGGACGGGTCTACATCATCTTGGTATCTACATCAAGAACACCGCCACTCATCATCGCCGCGAGGTCGTCATCGACATCGACCACTTCACCATTTTGACACCCTAACCGTAAGCAAGAACGGTAACCTCTATATCATCTTGGTATCGTGGTATCCCATCATTGTACATTCTTGCCATTACATTGTTAACCCCTTAGCCCATTTTGCGTCACTATCCTATCGAGACTAGCCATTGAGTATTGTCGGCAACGTTCCTTGTGCACATTAGTGATCATTGATCTACAACTTCCATTGCATACATACCATACCATATTGGTATCATCTTGGCATCATATCATCACTTGTGTCACAAGATTGTTCCCGCTTATACAAAAATTGCTATCTTGGTTTGTGCATTTCGCATAGTGGCCATATAAAAAAAACAAGAATAAGCTTTTAAGCAAAAGAAAAGAGAGCAAAGAGCTTGTGAGCAAAAGCCATAGCATCATACCACATTGCACATAAGATTATCATATCCGATCATCTTGGATCATCTTGAGTAGAACACCGGGAACATCATACACATAGCATACTTGGGATAGAAAGCTCATACATTTTGCATCTTATAGGTTGTGCACAAGTGTCATATCCGCCTATTGAGCAATCATGCTAGCGTCTCTCTTGAGTTGTGCAACACGAGCGTTTTCCGTGGATTCCACATTTTTTGCTCATTCCTTGGTTGCACGACCCCATTTATCTATCCGTGTGTGTGTTTCCGTGTGCCACCCATTGCTATTGGTATACTTGTTTCACTTGCGAATTTGTGAATCTTTTCCAACATTATTGAATCTTGCTAACATTTTGAATCAAATTTTTGTGCCACTATCCTCACCGAGCTCCACCATAAGCCTTACTTGTGTAGGTGTGAGAATTGGCAAGATCCGGTACCAATTGTGTTATTTCCTTGTTACATTATTAAGTGATCATTGATCCATCTTCAACATTGGATAAGGTACATTGGTCTAGTTTTTCCTTTCTTCCACTCACATTTGCTCGAGTCTTGTGATGGATAAGCAAAGCATTTCATCTCCGGTCTTCCATGACAACGATGGCGCGAACAACTACATCACCAAAACGCCCCATCTTCGGACTACAACGAGCAATGCGAAGCATTAAACGACTCACCGTCGACATTCACCAACGCGAAGCACGGACAAGGGACTACATCGACACCAAGTTGGACGCACAATTGGATGACATCCGACACATGTGGGCCAACTACAAGTATTCTTCCTCTTCGTCATCTTCACGGCGGAGACGCTCAAGTCACAAGTCTTCGTTACGGCCGCGCGATGCAAATACCACGCGGCACCGTCATCATCTTTGAGGGGACCGCCAAGACCACGGACAAGACCATGAAGAGCGACCTTCGAGATGAGAGATGGCTTCTCTGCCACCCCCGTGCAGACGGGCCTTGGACCCCCGTGCACACGGGACCCCGTGCACACGGCCTCCTGTACCCCCGTGCGCACGGGCTCTACAGAACAGCAACATCGACCCCAAGGCTGTGGCTTCATCAACAACTTTGGCATCTTCGCCAAGGGACTTCAAGGCTTCTTTGCCTTTGGACGTACGGCATATTCGCCTACCTCCGACGAGTACACCTACATCGGCCTTCATCCACGGCCACAGTGACGACATGATCGAGCATGGGATTTTCCCTTCGTTCATGGAAGAGAGCGATGATGTGCCATCTTCGGCCTTCATCCACGGCGACGACTACGAGATGGTTGAGCATGGGATTTTCCCTTCCACCACGGCGACGTATGATGACTTGAGTGACATATGCCACCATATTGAGAGTGAGAGTGACTTCACCACTAGCCCCATATATGATGAGTTGCAACAATTCCCATGTGAGGAGAGCCACAACCCCACCACTTGAGTAAGATAAGTGACTCCACCATATGTGCGTTTGAGTGCACCTATTTTGAGGGAGTGAGTGAGGCACCACATAGAGGGAGTGAGATAGTTGATAGGTCATGTGAGGCCACTTTCACCTCTAACGACTTGACCTCTACCTCTATTGTGTCTTCTCATTTGGTGCTAGGTCCCATTTATGATGACGCGCCGATCCTCGAAGACTTCGTCCTTACTTTGGACAACACGATGGCCATGGTGGAAGATGATGATGCACCCCCACATGGTTCCATCATGATGAAGATGACAACGATTGGATCATCGACACCTCACCTACAACACATGAGCGATGCTCCAAAGGTAACATAGGTGATGGTGCTTCTCTTGTCCCACTAGTGGACTATCTTCACAATGATTGCTTGCATGATGTTAATCGACCTATTACCATGCTTCATGCTAGTGCGACTTCCTCATGTCATGACTGACCTATTTATGATGAATATGATGATGAGCATGTTGAGTTGCTTAGTTGTGATGCTATGCTCCATAGGATATCATGTGAAAATTCTTTTGGTCACATCATGTTTGACAATCCTTTAACCTTGTCATATGCTATGAGTGAGATCTCCCATATTGCATCATTTCAATCTCTACATAGTAACTATGCATGCCCCATTAAAATAAATCCTATTTGCACATATGGCATAGATGACGAGATGATGGTCATTGGCTTTTGTTTTTCTTGCGGTGATATTGCTAAGGTTCCTTTACATTATTTGTGCAATTCCTCTCATATGCCATGCCATGAAAATTATTGTGTATTGCATGATTACATCCCTAGTGTGCACCACAGGCATACCATTCCTCACAATGCTCTAGATATTTTGAGTGATGCATTACATCCTTTGAGTCTCCATTATGCTATACATAACAACAAACCTCTCATGATGGATGACATGTTTCTATATCATGCAACTCATTTATTTGAGTATTGGATATTTTGTGCTAACCAACACAAGCACGTGCGCATCATGATGGATGATGTGTACATCTACCACGCACACACAATTTTCCCTTTGTTTTTCTTGTGTGTAGGTACTCACGTATACTCGTCAACCTCTCATTCCCAAGAGTTGACGAAACGAGCTCTTGAGAGCAACGACGATCTGGGATCCCGTGGATTGTCCGTCCTACCATTCTCTTTGCGCAACGACTATGCGCATCTCTTCTACTTGGCTCTCACAAGGCTATGAGATATATATCACTAGTTACTTTATGCCCATTGTATCTTGTTCACTTTGCATGTTATGCCTCTTTACATGATTTTGCCATGCAATTGTGACCCTTCCTTGCATCTACTCATGATTCACTATTATGCTACTTCTATGTGTATTTGCATGCTTGGTGGAGATACTTGTTGCTATTGCCATGTTTACCATGTGCCTCATGCTATTGTTGATTCTTGTGTTGGGAGAGTCATGATTGTCGGCGTTCTGGGAACGGGGGTCCCCAGACTTGCCTGCCTGCGGCCTGCGGCGTTGCTCAAAGGAGGCCCAGGACAGCCCACCTTCATCAGCGCAAGCTCAAGACCCTCGCGAGGGGCCAAGCCTCGCGGGGCGGACGACAAGGGAGCTTCCTCAGGCACGGCCTCGTCAGGCTGGCTCATGAGGAGGCGGAGAGTTCAAGGCGGGGTACCTCGCGAGGCGCCCGTGACGCAAGCCATGATTTACCAAGGGCGCCTGGCCAGGCGCCAGCTGGCGTCCCTCCTTTCCTCTTTGGTGCAAAGGGAGCAAGCAAAGTAGAGCATCAAGCAAAGGCATCCGTTTCGGTGCAACAAGACCAAGACCAGCCCCAACGGCTGGAATGCAGTCATCGTGGAGCCTAGGCAGACGTCATCACCAGAGCCTTTGGCAGGCGAGGACCAACTTTAGTCCGGATAAGTGTACCCACTGTTCCCCTTCAAAATGGCCAATTGTTGGCGCCGTTCCCGCTCAATTTTTGGGAAGAGGCCCAGGGCCTTCGTCTATATAAGTGGAGCTAGCCACCATAGTAGAGTCTCCTCCTCTCTCCTCCGGGCAGGCATTTTGGAATCCAGAGAGAGAGAGAGAGAGAGAGACCCGATCCTCAAGCTAGAGCGACGGGATACCACTTAGCAGTTCATCACATGCACCAAGAACAGACCCTCACGAGGTTGTTCTTCCCTGTACTGTTCTTCATCAGCCCCAGAGGCAATCCACCACACCACAAACTAGAGTAGGGTATTACACCACAATGGTGGCCCGAACTAGTATAAATCTTGCGTCTCTTGTGTTGTTCTTGCTAGTAGTTTAGGTCCCTGCGATTCGGCGAGGTACGAGACGGTGGAGGGTTGGATCTCCGCGCGCACCCCAGAGTTCGAACCTTAAGGGTCTTCCGGAACCCGAAATCCGACATTTGGCGCGCCAGGTAAGGGTGTGCCGGAATCCACCTTCTGCCACCTCGTGTCCCGCCACATCGCCACCACCATGTCCGGCGACCAAGCGGGCAACCCAGATCCTTGGGCGGCGTGGCCACGCCCTTGAGCCGCCGCCTCGGGCGACCCCGTGCCCCAGGCAGCTCGCGGTCCGCAGGGTGCTGCGGGCCGTGGGCGACGCGGACAGGCCTCGACGGCTCTCACACCGAGGCAGGCGCGGTCGGCAGCAAGAGCCTCCAACCACGCCGCGACCACATCACCGTACACCCGCCGGGAGCAGGCGAACTCGAGGGCCGCGCTCACAATGGCCCGAGCTGCTGAAGTGCAGGCCGGAGAGCGGCATGACGTGCTGCTGGAGCGAGTGGCCGAGCTCCTGGGCTTCGCCGCCTTGGGGGCTCACCCCTTCTGCACCCAACTCCCACCTGAGGCCGAGGGCGGCCCGCACGGGGGCTCCACGCGCACCCGCGGGCTCCAAAGCTACTCCAGCACCGGCGAAGCTATCAGCGCCGGGCCGGCGACGGGGTTGCCCCCGCCCCCGGACCGCGGGGAAGAAGGACTCGACGCAACTCACGGCCCTGGTGGACCGCCGCGCCACCACCCCACGGCGGGCCCCTCAAGCAGAGCAGCAAGGCATGCTCAGCACTACGGCGTGGCCTTCGGGATGACGACGCCGGAGGAATACGTGCCCCACATGGTGGACCAAGGGCACCCGCATGAGGGAGAACAAGACTCGCTCCTCAGCCCAATCTAGAGGGATGAGGCGCCAGAAGCCGCGCTCTTCCAGGAGTCTCGAGACGGTCCCACTGGTCACGCCGGGGGCGACGATTATCGGGTACCGCTAATTCCTCAAGAGCAAACATACGCTAACCATAGGTCGCAGGAGGTACAGGTCGCCACGACGAGCGGCTGCCCGCCTCATGATCCCCTACCCCTCGGGAGGGGGGCGCAGGGGGCTGGCGGAGAGGGGCAGAGATCCGACATCACCACCGCGGCGTTCGGAGCAAGACGTTCTCAGGAGCTAGGCCCTCTGCTGGGGAGTTGCCTCAGGGCCTGCCCTTGGCGGAGGACCCGTGGTCGTCGGGGGAACCGCTGGCGACCGCTCTACCCCACCGTCGGCGTCCTGGTTCCGGTCGTTGTTGGTGGCACTAGAGTGCGGCGCAAGGCGGGGCCCTCGTCTGGCGATATGAAGCAAGGCCAGTACCTGTGAAGAAGGCCCAGTGCCTGTGAATCTCGCCACCCCGTGACACTCTCACGTAATAATGAGTGGGGTTGTACACGCCCCGGAGGCTCAGGGGTGCCGGCCTCAGGCCCTGGGGCTCCCTCCTATGCCCAGTAGCAGCACTTAGCTCCGCGTTGGTGAGAAGACGTCCAAGACTAGACTAGGTGCCGGACGTGGCCTGTTTCTGCTTTCATTTGGTTTTCCCTCTGGCTGTCGTTTTCTCCTGTTGGATTTAAGTTGAATTTGAGCTCGAAGATTTGCGCGTATTCGGGGAAGGGGTGCTTAGTCTCGTTCGAGCAAATCTCTCGCGTTTCGGTTACAACTCCGCCTCAGCTGCCTCCCCTCGCGAGCCAGGCCAGGCCAAGCTCGCGCACAGCCCAGCCTGTCGCCGCCGCATCCTCTTCGGAGTGTTTTTACTGCAGGTCCTACGGATTCGATCAATAGACACTCGGATCGCCTCGGCCTCCCACAAGCTATCTCGGGACTCGTACGAAACAAAGGTAAACCATCCAACTAGCGCACCGCTTAGCCAACCACTTGGCGCGGGTGTATGGGCGATGTAACACATGCTAACACGAAGAACACAAGTTTTACATGAGGGCTCCCCTCCCAAAATGCTCTCACCTCCATCGTGCCAAACCTGAGTTCTATCCATGCAGGGTAATGGAACAAGGACAATACATGATCAGTCGGATAAATCCCCCAATGCATCCTCAGGAGCACCTCCCGAGCCGTTGCTGGCGTCGCTGGCCTCGCCGTCGCTGTCTGCGTGATCGTCGGCGGCGTCTGGGCCATTCACCACGCCGCCCTCGTCGGCGGCCACGACCACGCCGTCGTCGTCCGAAGCGAAGGCCCGGACGAGGGCATCCATGTTGTCTTCGACCCAGTGCGCCAGGTCGCCCCGGACGGCCTGGGGAACTAGGGCGATGGCTGCGTCAAAATCGAAGTGAGGGTCCAAGTCCCGGAGATGGCTGAAGACACAAGAGAAGGCGCGCTCGAGCAGCGCGCGGCTCCTCTCCTCCACCAACCTGTCGGCCCTGACCGACTGCGCCTCCAATCGCGCCACCACGTCAGTGAAGAACTGAAGGTTGCCAGCGTAGTTAACCACGTGCGGCTGGCCTACTGCTGCCTCGCAGATATTATCCAAGGCTGTGTTAGCTCTTTCCCGGAGCTTGGCGAGCATGGGATGGTGCTCATGCTCCAAGATTCGCCGCTGACGCATCTCATCCGTGATTCAGCGGCGCAATGCCCACGGCCTCCTCCACCCGCTGGCGAAGAAGGAGCGCCTCGGCCTGAGAGGTGGTGGACTCCCTCTGCGCCGCCTCAAGGGCAGCCCGAAGAGCATCGACCCACCGCATCGCCTCCTCCAGCTCGGCCCTCAAGGCAGCAGTCCTGCCCTCAGCCTCGGCCTTGATCAACCCCAGCCGCTCCTCAAACTCGCGCTCGAGGATCGAGCGCGCCGCCGCCACTCGACGTCCGACCTTCTCCAGGACGCGGGCTTCCCGTGCCGCGACCACATCCTCTGCCCGTGTCGCCAAGCGCTCCCTCGTCTCCAAGCGCTCGTACTGCGCCAGCGTTGGCGGCTTCAGCGTCGGCGCCTCCTCACGCTCGGAGCTCCACCGAGTCGCCAGAGGCCACCTTCACCGGCGCTTAAAGGGCTGCCTCGCGCAGCTCCACTTGCTCCTCCAACGAAAGTGACACCGGGCAGGAGTTCCCGTGCCCGCTCCTCCGCCGCCTCTCGCCGCCTGTTAGCTGCCCGGGCCTCCTCGACGGCCCGAGAGCAGGCCTCCCGAGAGGCTGCCAGCGACGCTTTGGCCTCTTCATCATCAAGATCGCACTGGCGGCGCGCAAGGGCAGCAGCGCCCTCCAGCTTGCGCCTCTCTGTGGCCAGGCGCAGGCCCTCGGCCTCAAGGCGCGCATCTTCGTCAGCAAGCTCTTCACCAAGAAGGCTCACCGCGTCGGCCGCCCTTTGAAGAAATCCTTGGCGAAGGGCGCGACGCTCCCGAGCGTGCTCGCGCATGTCCTCCACACCATCAACCGCCCCAGACGGGCGCCGGGAGCCGCGGAACAACACTCCCCCTCCGGGCAGGGGGCTGGGGGCTGGCGCCCTCGCGACGGCCGGGCGCGTCGCGCCAGAAGCCCGGCCTGGAGCCAGCCCATCCCCAGACGAGGGGCGAAGGAAGTGCCTCAGCCAATCGCCGTCCACGACAAGGCGAGAAGCCCACGACAGGCTAGCTATGCCTCGGGAAGGCTCGCGAGGAAGGATCGCGAGGCGCGCAGGGCCACGACGCGCCTCGGGACGGCTCACCTCCCCGGTCGCCGTCACCACAAGAGCTCCACTGCTTGGAGCACTTTCGAGGACTGGGAGGGGCGGCCGGGAGGACGGCTCCTCACCCGTCTCCATGAGCTCGGCAAGAAGGGGCCTGCAGGGCAGGGATCGGTACAAGCAGTAGAAGAATCAGGAGCTGGAGAAGGAGAAGGCTTACTCATCAGTAGCAAAGTACTTCCTGCGCTTTAGCAGGCGACAAGGGTAATCATCGCCCAGGGTCTCCCTTCTCTTCCGGAGGGCCTCGAAGTTCACGTGGAAACGGCCCAAGATTTGAGCGCAGGGATCAGCCTGCGGTGAGGGAGAAGCATCAAGGCGACTTGCGTCAGGGGCGTCTGCCTGACGCGCGCTGCTAGTTGCCTCACCAAGAGAAGCAGCAGGGGCCTCGGGGGCTCCATCCGCGGGCGCTGCGGGCGGCTGCCTGCCGCCCTCAGCCGCAGCGGCATGAGCCTCAGGAGCTGCCCCCTCACGAGCATCGCCCGGCGCTGTCACCCCGGCGGGGGTCCCTTCGGCCTCTGGCGGCTCGTGCCTCCCTGCTCCGCCACTTGAGGAGGAGCCGCCTTGGCCGACTGGAAGGGCTGTCACCACCACTGGATTCTCGCGAGGCCCCTGGAGACCAGCGGGGCGCAGCCCCCATTCATCGAAGATAGGCATCTGGTTCACCAAATCACCCCTGTTCCGGCAGAGGTACAGCAAGGCCCCTTCATGTCGGATGCCACCGGGGTTAGGATCGCCAACAGACCGGGAGCACTTTCCTTAGCGCTTCAAGGCGTCGGTCTTCTTCCGGAGCCTCATACGATCACTAGGCTCACAAGGCCCACTTCGATGGGAATGGCGTTGAGAGCAGCAATGCGGCGCATCAGAACTCCTTCACCACCTTGGGCGTTGTCACAAAGAAGCGACCTCAGAACGGGGCGCGGCGCCAGACGAAGATGAGCCGAGGGCTTGAAAGCGCCTCCGCCCCACTCTGAATTGGGGACAAGAAAGCGGTTGGCTCCGATAGCAGAGGGCTGGGCACCCCCACATCCACGCATGACCACCTCTCGCGGAACTCAGCCATGGCGGAGGCAGGCTGAAGTCAATCCTTGAGGCCGCTGTCTCGGGCGCGGCGACAAAGCTCACGCACGCCGAGCATTGAGTGGGGTCGACAAGGCGCAGAGAGAAGAAGTGGCGCAGCAAGGCAACCGAGGGAAGGATGCCCATCGTTGCCTCGCAAACGAAGGCGAAGACCGAGAGGAGAGTAATGGACTCAGGACCCAGATGCATCATGTGGATCTGATAGTGGGAAAGCACGGCATTGAAGAAATCAGAGAAGGGGGGAACCAGCCCCGCCCACCGGGCGTCAGCAAAATACCGGACCTCGGTGACTATCTTGTCGATGGCAAAGTGGGACGCGGGCCAGGCCGTCGTCCTCCCACATTCGTTGAAGGAGGTGGCCAGAGCCGAACTGACCTTGCCCAAGCCCTCCAGATTGAGTATGACCGATGGGTCGACAGCGGAGGCCGCCGTTGGTGGCGAGCGAGGCGAAGGCGCAGTTTTCTTCCCTTTCCCCTTCTTCGTCGGAGCCATGGCAATCGAAAGGGGGAAGGGGAGATTTGAGATTGGATTGGAAATGTAAGCTGGAGTTCGAGAGAGGAAAGGACTGGAGCGCACAAACAGCAGAGAGGAGAACGGATGTGTACAGCAGCGTGTCCGCCTAGCAAGGCACGAAATAAGGAGGTGTGGGGGAACAGTGTCGCCCACGTCCAATCAACCGCCACGCGTCGCCCAAGGCCGCAGGCTGTTAGGGCCCGCGACGCTTCGCACTTGCACTTTCGCCTCTCTGCCCTGCCAAGAGCGGGCGCGTCGTGGGCCCGGGGGATACTGTCGGTGTTCTGGGAACGGGGGTCCCCAGACTTGCCTGCCTGCGGCCTGCGGCATGGCTCAAAGGAGGCCCAAGACAGCCCATCTTCATCAGCGCAAGCTCAAGACCCTCGCGAGGGGCCAAGCCTCGCGGGGCGGACGACAAGGGAGCTTCCTCAGGCACGGCCTCGTCAGGCTGGCTCATGAGGAGGCGGAGAGTTCAAGGCGGGGTACCTCGCGAGGCGCCCGTGACGCAAGCCATGACGACCAAGGGCGCCAGTCGGGCGCCAGCCCGCCCAGCGTCCTCCTTTCCTCTTTGGTGCAAAGGGAGCAAGCGCAGGCGAGAGCATCAAGCAAAGGCATCCGTTTCGGTGCAACAAGACCAAGACCAGCCCCAACGGCTGGAATGCGGTCACCGTGGAGCCCAAGCAAAGGCGTCATCACGAGCCTTTGGCAGGCGAGGACCAACTTTAGTCAGGATAAGTGTACCCGTTGTTCCCCTTCAAAATGGCCAATTGTTGGCGCCCTTCCCGCTCAATTTTTGGGAAGAGGCCCAGGGCCTTCGTCTATATAAGTAGAGCTAGCCACCATAGTAGAGTCTCCTCCTCTCTCCTCCAGGCAGGCATTTTGGAATCCAGAGAGAGAGAGACCCGATCCTCAAGCTAGAGCGACGAGATACCACTTAGTAGTTCATCACACCCACCAAGAACAGACCCTCGCGAGGCTGTTCTTCTCTATACTGTTCTTCATCAGCCCCAGAGGCAATCCACCACACCACAAACTAGAGTAGGGTATTACACCACAACGGTGGCCCGAACTAGTATAAATCTTGCGTCTCTTGTGTTGTTCTTGCTAGTAGTTTAGGTCCCTGCGATTCGGAGAGGTACGAGACGGTGGAGGGTTTGATCTCCGCGCGCACCCTAGAGTTCGAACCTTAAGGGTCTGCCGGAACCCGAAATCCGACAATGATGTTCCATTGCTATTTACCTTGGACTTCTTGCCAATACAATGATGATACTTTCCTCATTTCTTTCTTTCATGCTTCTGATATGTCATGTGCATTATTAATGACCAGTATTTGCACCCATGACATGATTGCCTTGATTACTTCTACTATGTTGCATCTTCGCACTACTAGCTTGCTTGACTTGATCACTATGATTGCTTGCTTTGTCGCATCACCCATGTTCCACTCTTACTCGCTTTCATGGTTTGACGACATATATGCTCATGCCTCTCACATGATATATCTTGATCTTTGTCGCTTGTCTCCATTAGTTGCAACTCTCATATCCACTTGTAGTGAGTGCAACCATGCTATGCTTATTGATCTTGGAGACTTGGACATATTACTTGTGATGCATGCTTGCTTGATTAAGCCTATTGTCTTTGGTTGTAGTTGCATCATATGCTTTCATAACATACCACACCTTGTCCTTTCTTATGATAAGCATCATGAAAATACTTGTTGGGCATCTCGCCCCGCGGATGATAGGATTTGCACTTACACTAACCTCATTTGTTTTTCCAAGTGTTTGTCATGTTCTTTCGTTTTGAATGATTCACAAGGTGGTACCATGATGAGACATATTGGTTATGTGAAGACATACAAGATGCGCAACTCCAACATCCTTGAGAAGCTCCTAAAGGTGACCTCTTTCCCTTTGAGCCATCCTCACATATGCATATTGGATGGATCATTCTTTCATTGTTGTTTCCTTCTTGTCAACATGATACATCTATTGGATGGAGGACCGACATTGGAGATGGACCCTATGGACCTTCAAGTTGAGGAGTGCCACGATATTGACCTATGGTACATCCATGCCTACTGTGTACATGGCGATACGGTTTACGATCCGAGGTCGGATCTTTCCCAAGGGTGAGGGGATGATGCGGAGCATCCCACGGTCATCTCCATGTATACCTTCACAGCACATCAAGCCCCAAGTGGACCTACCGGACTTAAGGTGAACCCGTTCCTCTTCAATATTTACGTGAATATCCATAGGACTTGGTTGCTACCTCACCATGGACCGTTGTGCATCATTAGGTATGAGGGTGACCGCCACCAAGCAGCTAGGAAGCTTCCCGGAGGCCAAGGAGAAGGACCCCAAGCCCACACGGAGGAGGAAGGAAGCCAACAGGAGCTGGACAGGATGTCCCAGGCGACCCCGTGCGCACGGGCCCCCGAGACCCCATGCCCACGGGCTACACAGGGAGCTGGCGTTGGAGCACCCCGTGCGCACGTGCTTGTACCATTCCTACGAGACCCTCGTGCGCACGGGCCCAACTTACCCCGTGCGCACGGGCCCTACTGGATGGACGGCTGTGATTGCTGTTTGGGCCTCCTCTTCATCCACTTCGTCCCCATGCCTATATATTCCGTACCTAGACCATATGTTAGGATTAGCAAAGTATATGAGAGACATTAGAGAGCTTTGCTCCTTGTACCCACTCCTCTAGGAGATCAAGACCTCCTAGGAGAAGATCCCTAGTGGATATCAAGCCCCCATCTTGGGAAGGATCCCCATCATAGGATCATCAAGACCTCTCTCCTCATAGGATTGGGATGAACTAGTACCTTGTATCTTTCCTTTGTTGTTCTTGGATCATTGTGAACTCTTGTATGTTCTTGGATCTAGCATATGTGTGATTGGATCTAGTCAATTTGAGTGTTTCCCTTCTCTTGTGTTCTTCGTGTTCTTGGGGATTTCCCCTCCAATTCGTGAAATATCTCCATCTAGTGTTCCACCCTACAACAATAGCTCTTCTGCACTTACGCGGGCATAGCCGCTCCTCAACTGTGTTGACTGCCAACACGGAGCATGGTGCTTCCACTGGTGCGTGGGTGGGGGCTTCCTCTGAGTGGAGCCCCCGGGGCGTGTACAGCCCCACCCTGACATGTGGCTTGCACGGCAGGGCTAGACGAGGTGTGTCTGGGAACTCATGGGCCAGCACGGGACACACGAGGCCCTACCTCAAGGCGGGTTGCGCATGAATTTGATTATTGACAGCTGTGATGGCCTTGCAAGATGGTTAGACAACCTGCATCGATTGAATCTCCCGAGGTGATCACATGAGAAGGCCAAACACCAACGACCCCAAGATGTGACGTGAACGGGGCCAGCCGCTAGACAGAGCTCAGTCGTTGGTTTTAAAGATGCTAAGGGACGGACCCGAGCACAGACGTCGTGCCCAGTCTTCTCGTGTGAAAAATCCTGAAGAAAGACAATCGGTGCGCGGCTCCCGTGGTGGCAAGGCACCGAGTCACGCGCCTAACTCGTCCGCCTCATGCGAGAACCAAGCACCAAGGACCATGGGAGGTGACGTACACGGGAGTTGGCCCGCGAGCCAGAGCTGAGCCTCTTGGGTTTTGCGATGCTATAGGGATGGACTCGAGAACAGACGTCGTGCCAGTCCTTAATCATGAGGCGGTCGTGGGCGGGTTCGCAAGGACGTTTGATGTTCATGCTATCGAAGTACCGGACAGGCAGATAATAATCATAAAGCAACTCATGGGAGGAGGTACGCTAGTTCTGATAGGTGCAAGAATATTACATGCCACAGGGACAGACCCACGCGGCCTGGGGATGATGCAGCCCGAGGGGCGCCCCCAGCAGAGCGACTGGAAGATGCAAGAAAGATACATGCTCCAGGGACAGTGTCGGATTACGGGTTCCGACAAACCCTTGAGGTTCAAACTCTGGGGTGTGCACGAATATATCTCTCTCTCTTCCTAGCTCGCTCTCGCAGCGATCTGAAGGCCTAGCTCGTCGAACCCAAGGAACAAGAGACACGAGAGTTTATACTGGTTCGGGCCACCGTTCTGGTGTAATACCCTACTCCTGTGTGGTGTGGTGGATTGCCTCGTGGGCTAAGGATGAAATTGTATAGTGGATGAACATCCTCCTGAGGGGAGGTGTTCTTGAGCTCGATGAGCTGGTGAGATGGCCTTGGTGGAGTGGATCCAATCCAAGATGAGCCGATCTTGACTACGGTGGTGGCTAGTCCTATTTATAGAGGCCCTGGTCCTCTTCCCAAAGGATAGGTGGGAAGGGATCCAACAACGGCCAATTTTGGAGGGAGACAACTAGTACAAGCTATCCTGGCAAAAGGTGGTCTTCGCCTGCCAAAGGCTCTGGTGGTGATGCAGCTGTGGGCTCCGCGGTGACCTCCGTCCTGCCGTCCTGCTGGTCTTGGTCTTGTGGCACAGATATGGAAACCTTTGCCTGACGCCTCGGGACTCCTCACCTGCGCCTGCCCCTTTAGCACCAAAGACAAAACTGGTACTCTGCGCCCGCTGGCGCCCGCCTGGCCTTGGTCATCATGGCTCACGTCCCATGAACCTCGCGAGGTGGCTTTTGCATAGATATCTCCGCTCCTCAGGAGCCAGCCTAGCGAGGGCGCCCCTGAGGAGGTCTTTGTGTCGTCCACCTCGCAAGGCTTGGCCCCTCGCGATGGTCTTGAGTGGTTGCTGCTGGAGGTGGGACGTACCAGGCTGTTGGTGGAGCCACACCCTGGGCCGCAGGCAGGCAAGTCTGGGTACCCCCGTTCCTAGGATGCCGACAGTAGCCCCTGGGCCCAAGGCGCGCTCGAACTTGGCTTCAAGGCGAAGCCAAAGGACAAGTGCGGAGCGCCGCAGGCCCCATCAGCCCGAGGCCTTGACTAACGCATGGCGATTGACAGGACATGGGCGTCTCCGCTTTCCCACATTGCCTCGGCAACCGTCCAAATTGACGAGTCCCTGCTGCATGCATAAGAGAAACCATCATTACCTGCGATCGTGGAGGCCGGCGGTTGGCCTCCTTCTAGCTATAAATGGGGAGAGGGGCGGAGCCCCCATTGCTCATCTCTTCCTCCATTCCGCCTGCTTCTTCTTCCTCTTTGCTCCACCGCCTTGCAGCGATGCTCATGGCGCCGACAAAAGAGGTTCTCGGCCGCAGAGAAGGGGAAGGCTTGCCAGGAGGGGCCTGGCTCGCCACCGCCTAAGAGGGGGCATGGTCGCCCCTGCAAGCATGCCGCAACCCCCGCTGTGGTCCCTCGTGGGCGCAGACGAACTTCGTCAGGGTCCGGCCCCGTCCCTGGCCACCGTTGCGGCGTCTCCTCGCGCGGTGGGAACCGCCCGAGACGTGGCAGTCTCGCACATGAAGGGAGGCGCGCCATGGCCGCTCGGCCTCCCCGGCCGCGCTTCAACTCGGCGGAGGAGCTGCCGAAATTCGTCGTGTGGTCGGAGAACCCGGCCGGCACCTGGCTTCAGCTTCCGTGCTCCTTTGCCAGCGAGCTGCAGGCCAACAGCTACTGCAGCAAGGCTTCGTGGGTCGCGGTGGAGGTCTCCGTTGCGGGCAACATAGCCCTGGCCCGCGGCAGCTAGACGTTTGCCCGCGCGCGTGGTCTGAGCAGGCGGTGCACCCTTCACTTCAAGTACGACGGTACCGTGACCCTCTTCGAGAGGGTGTTCCGGGAAGACGGTCGCCGCACCGGGTGCTGCCCTGAAGATAGTGATGGTGACGAAGTGCTCGGACTTGGCGACGACCGCGACGAGGATGAGGGTGAACTCGCCCTCGGCGACGGTTGCGGCTCGTCCGGCAATGGCAGCTCCTCCTCCGGTGGAAGCTCCAGTTGCGGCGGCTATGACCAGCCGCCACGTCGTCGGGCTCGCTTCGAGGATGGTGGCGGGTCGTCCCGTCGCCGCGCCCCAGTGAAGCGCGAGGAGGGCTCCGGCTGAGCCCGGGGGCCGATCCTCGTGACCAGCCGCACTATAGGAGCCGCTTTTGCCTATCCTTTCCTTTCCTCATGTATTACAAGAAACAAGTATGGGGCCCTGCGAGGGCGTGTAATGAACTGTAGTCCTTATGGTGTGTTGTGCTATGTTTATTGTCTCTGGGTTGTGTTGTGGAATCTGTGCTTTATGCAGGCATAGAGGGATAACTTAGCTTGATACATCCGGGGTAGCTTCCACCTTGTGATGGCGCGTGCCTCTTGGCATCTGGTGGGGCTACCCTCCTGCCGACTCGGGCGAGATTGTGAATCTGCGAAAATTCATTAGGAAATCTTTATCCCTCCTTGCATGAGCCGTCAGGCATGGGCTGAGCATGGCCCATCGCACCACGTCGCGGTACCCGTGGGGCACGGACTTAAAAGGGGGTGCACCGATCACAAGCTCAATTGAGGGTGCCTCGTGGAGACTAGGGGAGCGCGCATGCACGCACACCTGTCCAGCCCCCTCGCTTGGCGTGCGAGGGAGAGCGTCGGGCAACTGCTGCCCTCCCTGGCGCAAAACAAAGGATCGAGGGAAGAATCAGAGGGAAGAGGGGATTCGACCAAGCCATCGAGAAACACCAGAACTTCAAATTCCATTAAAAGGGGCAAACCAAATACAGAAAGCAAATTAACGGTCGCGTCCGGCACATAGTCTAGTTTTCTCACTAGCGCGGAGCTAAGTGCTCCAGCCCCCGAGGCCCGAGGGCGGCACTCCGGAGACTCCGGGGTGTGTACAGCCCCACTCATTATTTGGTGAGAGCGTCACAAGCGGAGACCTTCACAGGCACTGGACCTTGCTTCATGCGTAGAACTTCCGAAGGTGCAGGATGTTCCAGGCGTTCTGGATGGGGATCCCGTCCTGCGTCTCCAGGCGCGCGGCGCCAAGCCTGGAAACGTGGGCGATCCTAAATGGGCCCTCCCACATGGGTGAGAGCTTATGCAGCCCTTCCCTAGAGAGAACCCACCTCAGGACGAGATCGCCCACTTCGAGCGTGCTGGAGCAGACGCTGCGGTAGTGATACCGTCGCAGCGCCTGCTGGTACCTTGCCACTAGGATTGAGGCTTGGTGGCGGCGTTCCTCCCCCATTACAAGGTCCATCCCCCGCATGGTGTCCTGATGCGTCTCATCGAATGCCAGGACCCGCGCGGAGCGATGCCTGACCTCGTGAGGGAGAACCGCTTCTGCTTCATAGGCGAGGAAGAACGGGGTCTCTCCTGTTGGCTTGGTGGCGGTGGTGTGGATGGACCACAACACAGACTGGAGCTCGTCGTGCCAGCCCCTGCCACAGGCCTCGAGCTTCTTCTTGAAGGTCCTGTTCTTGAGGCCTCTCAAGACCTCTGCGTTGGCGTTCTCGGCTTGGCAATTGCTCCTCGGGTGTGCCACCGAGGCGTAGCAAATCTGCGTTCCAAGGTTAGCACAATATGTCTTGAAGAGGTTGCTAGTGAACTGCGAGCCATCGTCGGTGATGATGTGGTTAGGGACCCCAAACTGGCTCACGACGCCCTTGATGAACTTGACTATAGACCCAGCTGGGATGGTGTGGACGACTTCCACCTTCGCCCACTTGGTGAACTTATCGATGTCGACGTAGAGGTAGCGGTAGCCCCCAGGCACTCGAGGGAATGGACCCAGGATATCTAGCCCCTAGACCGCGAATGGCCAGGACAGTGGGATAGTCCGGAGGCCTTGAGCCAGCTGGTGGACTTGCTTGGCATGGAACTGGCAGGCCTCGCAGGATCTCACCAGCTCGGTTGCGTCGTTGAGTGTCGTGGGCTAGTAGAACCCGCTGCGGAACACCTTGCCCACCAGGGTGCGCGACGATGAGTGATGCCCGCAATCTCCGCCATGTATGTCGGCCACCAGCTCGCACCGCTGCTTCCTGGAAATGCATCACAAGGAAACGTCATTAGGTTGTTTTTTGTATGCTCACCATCCTGGATGCAGTATGCTGTAGCCTGCCGGGCCACACGCTCTGCGTCCTCTTTCTCCGGTAGTATTCCTTGTCCCAGGTACGCCCTGAACTCTTCAGTCCAACACCCCTCCTGAGGTTCGAGCGCGAGGAGCAGGCGCGCTCCTGAAGTAAGGCCGCAGGCTGGGGCTCCTGAGGCTGGTGGCGGGGGAAGCTCCTCTCGAGGCGGTGCGGACCCTGCAACCGGAGGGGCCGCGGAAGGCTTGAAGAGCCGCTCCTCAAAGATGCTAGGTTCCTGTGGCTGATGCTTGGACGCCCTCTTGGCGATGTCGACAGCTTCCTTGTTCGTGCCGCGAGGCACATGCTGCAGCTCCAGGCCCAGAAATTGCTTCTCCATCTTGCGCACCTCCATGAGGTATGCTTCTATGTGCTCGTCCCTTGGCTCATACACTTTGTTGGAAAAGTTGACGAGGAGCTGAGAGTCGCCCTTGATGGTGAGGCGTTTCACTCCCAAGGCCGCCGCAGCCTTGAGACCAGCGATGAACCCCTCGTATTCCGTGATGTTGTTAGAGACCTTCTCGCCCCGCTGAAAGCAGAGTTGTGCCGCCGCAGTCTTGTGTGGGCGAGATGAGCATGGCGCCAGCCCCCACGCCTTCGCGTGCAAAGGCGTCGTCGAAGTACATAACCATCCATCTGGCGCTTCACTTCCTGGCGAGAGGGATCGGCTCTCGCCTGCTTCGGGCTCTGGAACTTCGGTCCATTCCGCCATGAAGTCGGCGAGGGCGGCTCAATTGATGACCTTGGTTGTGCTGAACTCCAGTTGAAACACTTGCAGTTCAATGTTCCACTCAGCGACTCTTCCCGCGGTGTTGGGGCTCTAGAGCACCCTCTCCAGTAGTGGGTAGGCCGAGACAACATTAATTGGGTGGCCTTGGAAGTAATGATGTAGCTTGCGTGAGGCCACCAGGAGCGCGAGCAAAAGCTTATGTGGCATGGGATATCGTGCTCTTGCATCCCGTAACACCATGCTGATGAAGTATACCGGGTGCCCAATGAGGGCGGGAGCATCGATGGAGCTTATGTCCTCCAGAGGTTGTGGCGCCTCTTGAGGTGAGGGGACCTCAGGAGCTTGGTCACCCATCAGGGCCTTCGCAGGCCCAGAAACACCGTCTTGTGGGGCGTGATAATCCACGGGCGTTGTCGTGGTTTTAGCGGGACCGTCTTGGTGCCGCACCGTCATGGCTGAAGATACATCATTACGCGGTGTTCTCTTGGCCTGGCGCTCCTCCCGGACAGCCACCAATGATGCGCTGGCTGAGTGGGGCGTGGCGGCCAGGTAGAGTACCTGGGGCTCGAGGGGATAGGGTGCAACCATCACCGGAGGGCTGGTCAAGTATCTCTTGAGGTCTTGAAATGCCAGGTCGGCCTCTGGGGTCCACTCGAATGGGCCATTCTACTTCATTGGCTTGAAGAACAACAGGGCCCGCTCCCGCAGCTTGGAGATGAAGCGCCCCAGCGAGGTCACGCAGCCTGCGAGCTTCTGCATTTCCTTGAGGGTTTGCGACGGGCTCATGTATTCTATCACCTTAACCTTTTCCGGGTTGGCCTCGATCCCCCTGTGCGACACAAGGAAGCCCAGTAGCTTGCCAGAGGGGACACCAAACAGGCCGGGTTGAGCCACAGGTCCACCTGGCGCAGGCTGGTGAAAGTCTCCTCCAGGTTCTGGATGAGGGTTCTTTCCTCCTGAGATTTTACTACGATGTCGTCGACGTAGGCTTTAGCGTTTCTCCCTAGCAGCTGTCCCAGGGCGATGTGCATCAGCCGCTGGAAGGTCGCCCCAACATTACATAGCCCGAACGGCATGCGGTTGTAGCAGTATACCCCTCACGGGGTCAACAAGGTCGTCTTCTCGTCTTCCACCACCTTCTTGATCTGGTGGTAACCCGAGAATGCGTCTAGGAAACACAGCAGGTCGCACTTGGCGGTAGAGTCGACGATCTGGTCGATGCGCGGGAGCGGGAAAGGGTCTTGGGGGCAAGCTTTTTGTGGTTGGTGAAGCCGATTGTTTGACACGAGAAAAATCTTATTAGGCATTCCGATAGAAAGGAAGAGAAGGAGTATGGATTTCTCTCATGCGCCGGGGAAAAATAAAAAAATGCGGGCGTGCCAGTGTACGGTAGTACACAAAGAAAAGTGATACGGGAAATAAGTATTTCATTTATCTCTTTGGATGAACAAAATTACAAGATCCCATAAGAAAATGATTGCGCTCTGTGGCCTACTAGCGCGGCCTGCCTGACTATGGCGATGTGCGGTCTCCTGGTTCCCGAGGCCTCGAAAAGCTCCCGGTTAATTACTCCCGCGGGTTGCTCCGTGAGATACCTCTGATTAAGCCGTGTGGTCGTCTTCGTCGTCTTCGCTTCGCGTTCTCCATGCATGATGATGCTGGTGTATGTGTGTGGTGTGGGCGGCGACAAAGCCCGTGTCCTCGTCGGTACACGTGCCGCTCAAAACATGGCTTTTTGTGCTGGCCACGTTCGCCCTTGCTGTCGCGCCTCGTCGGTCTTGACAATGTTGATGTAGTTGGTGTTGAAGTTGCATGGGTCCTGCTCTGCTCGGACTTCTTGACGATGTAGCGGCTTCGTCGGGTATGCAAGGGGTTGCCTCACGAGTATTCTTATGGAGACCGGTGTCGGTGTAAAACCAAAGCTCACTCATATCAGCAATGCCGATGTGGTTGGCGCCTCATCTCGGTTGGACGCCGTGTTTACGGCGGTCCTCCAAGACAAGGGTACCGCCTCACGGGGCCATCGGGAGTTAGTGTTGGTGAAGTCACGTCGCCTACTCGCCATCACGCCTCGTCTTCATGGGATTCGTGTCGCAAATAGCACCATGTAGTGGTAAGGGTTGGTGAAGCCACGTCATTGCGTAGCGCCATCTTCTTTGCATCGCGGGCTCCATGTTGCGGGCAGCACCGAGGGCGTGTGTCCTCTTCATGGCTCTGGGTCGCGGTCTCCATCTTGACGAGGTAGAAATTGGTAGTGTCCTCCTTGAGAGCTCCACGCCACGATCCGCCGCGGTACCGGGTTGATGTTGGCGATGGGCGTCGTCTTGGCGAGCTCCACGCCGCCATCCACCGCGACACGACAATGGCATCCTTGCAAGCTCCACACCTCCGTTCTCCGTGCCACCGGCTTGGTTATATTGGCGTTGGTGTCGTCTTGGCGAGCTCCGCGCCGCAATCCACCGCGACACGGCGGCACCATCGTTTCAAGCCTCCACGACTTTGTCCTCCATGGCACCGGCTTGATGAAGAAAAAGACGGGCGTCATCCTAGCAAGCTCCATCTCGCCTTCCTCCACGGCACACGGCGGAGTCCCTGCGAGCTCCACGCCTCCGGGCTCCACCTTGACGAAGTAGACATCGGCGCCATCCCCATCGGGTGCCACGCCTCCGTCCTCTAGCTCCAGCATGACGAAGTGGATGCCGGGCGTCCTTCGTGTGAGCTCCCCGTCACGATCCTTGTGGCACCGGGTTGATGATGTTGATATTGGCGTCATCTTGGCGAACTCCGTGGCACCATCAACCGGCATCCTCCCGAGCCTCCACGCCTTCGTCCTCCATGGCGCCGGCTCGATGAAGTTGACACTAGTGTCGTCTTGGCGAACTCCGTGCCGCGATCCACTGCGGCCCGGCGGCAACATCCTCCGCGGCACACTGCGGAATCCCTGCGAGCTCCGCGCCTCCAGGGCTCCAGCTTGACGAAGTAGACATTGTCAGCCTCATCACCAAGGGCGGCCACCACAAAGGAGTCCAACGGGCTGCGTGCCGGCAGCCCCATCGACATGCCATCGTCTTCCACACCTTGGTGAAGTCCGGGAGTAGCCTCGTCGTCTTGGTTATCTTGATGATGATGATGATAACGCCAACGAAGTGTTGCATGATCGCGAGCTCCACCGCGCCACCACATGCTCCACCGCGCCACCACGTGTTGTGCATACATGCAATAATAAAGGATGAAGGAGTGACTAGATGATAACTTTACCGTTCGAGAAGATCGACTTGGTGTTCATGGTGCTGCCGAGGAGCCTGCTTCTTGTACGGATGATCACCGGCGTTGTTGTGACGAGATGTCGAGGCCGATCTCTTCTTCTCTCCTTCTACTTCTTCTTGCTGCATGAGTTCTGGAACCGTGATGGCTGGATGTTTCTGTGTGCCGTGGATGTGTTGTTCTTCCCTCTCGTGGGTTTGTTTGCTCCTGTATTTATAGGCTGGGAGGGACATGTCCTCATGGAGAGCTAGCGCACGGACTGCCCCCCAAGGTTTCCTTCTGTAATTTTTCTTAACGCACAAGCCTACTCCAAGCAAGGAAAATAAGCTGACACGGTTGTGTATATGCCTTTTAATGATGATATTCTTGTCTCTTTCGAACTTAATGCTTGCCAATTGATTGAACTCTTTCCAATTTCTGTATTGTACCTCGTCCTGGTTGACCGACTACTTGATCTCATCTTGGATAGCCTGTAAAACAAAACCAAAGAAAAGAAAACATACCTGATCGGGAGTAGGGTTCGAAGTTGACTTGCCAACTTCTGAGCTCGTACATGTGTGCCAACACACGATTATATTCCAAATACGTAGTGTACTTAACCTCGCGGATATTCGGATATATACGCGTGCGAGCTCGCCGGCGAACATACGAGTATAAATACGTACACCGACGTATCTTCATGCATGTACATGAACATATTTTTTTTGCATCGAATGTACATGAACATCTAAAAAACAAGAGCTTGAATCTCACGTACATGACCACCACGTGCATGACTCTCCCTTTGCCTCCTTTTCTTTTTCTTACATGTATTTGGGTACATATACGCGCGAGCTTGCCGGCCGTCCGAGTATCCGAATATGTATATGTATTGTACATGCATCAAGCTTTCTTACGTGATCCAATGTTTTATGCAAGGCAAGCCTCTTGTCGAATCCAAATCTTTTTTTTGTTCTACCATGTCCGAACAGAGTTCGTGTACGGGTCTTGCCATATGAGCTCCATGTATGATGCAATAAAGATGGGACCCTAGGTAGCGTTACTTCTCAAATCCACGGTCAAGCAGCACAACGCACAAGTTCTTCCATCGTCCACGGTCAAGAAACACAGTAGGTCACAAAAAATACAAAGGAAAAACTTCGTTTCTTCTCAAATCAAAGTTGAAACTCCTTGACTCCGCATGCATGTGCAGCCCATATGTGTATACTTTCACTGTTTTTTTGACTTGGTATTGGTTGTTTTTCCTGTATCATCAGAAGAACATGGGACCCAACGAGAAGCCCAAGAGATCCTGGGGAAGTCGAGAGGTCGATGACTCGAGCAGCACTAGGAACGGAAAAAGCAGCTTGATGCCTCCCCCACCGCCACCAAGCAAGTCGAGAAGTAGCTCTAATGGCGTGGAGTACACGCGTATGACACCTCCGTTGCTGAGTGCTCCACATAGCACGGCGTCACAAACTACGCGTCACCAACCCAGCCGCAACTTCAAGAATTCCGACAAGACAGTCATCTCCCTTGATGCCGATGCTCCACCACTAGGGCACCTGGAGGTAAAGAAAATAGAAAAGAAGCAGATCTTGCATGCATGTATTCTTTCCTTACCCCTACGTGTATCCTATATGCATGCAGGACAAACTTGACGATGTGTTGCCGCACGTGCCTATGAGCCGCGGCATGGAGCAACTCCTAGACCAGGTGATGGAAATCACGGAGCAAGATGAGCCGACCACCAAATCCGCACCTCCGGCTAAGTCTAGTTCGTTGGCGAAGCACACGCCCGCGGCAGGGAGTGGTCCAGCTGCGAATTCTTCAACTGTGGTAGGGAGCGATCTCGTCATAAAACCCGCCTCCCTGGTGACAAATCCCGCTTCTTTAACCACATCAACATGCACCCCCGAAGTGGAGAAAAAGCGTTCATCAGGAGCTATCAATGACAAGGATGTTGGGATAACTGCAAAGAAACCAAGGCCGTCTGCTTGCGGTACGTGTATAGTCCCCTGCCACCTTTGCATGATTTTTCTTTTGATGCTTTCTTGGCTCTTTCTCTTTTTGTCACCTTTATATATGTCTCCAACAAATCAACTAATCTAGAAGGCTTTTATTCCCCTGAGGCAAAGGAGCTCCGTGTATTAATTGAGCAACACCAGAACATCCTTGCTGGAGAAAACACTCAGCTCGAGAAGCTTAAAGCCCCTCTGAGGGAGTCCTGGATTAGGCGGTATCCGGACAGTCGGACTGTGTACAATGTCCGGACTATTGAAGCGTGAAGATACAAGACTCAAGACTTCGGCCCGTGTCCGTATGGGACTTTCCTTGGCGTGGAAGGCAAGCTTGGCGATCCGGATATTATATTTCCTTCCTTGTAACCGGAGAGGTTGGTCCTTAGAAGGCCGATCACAATTACAATCATACCATCATAGGCTAGCTCTTAGGGTTTAGCCTCTACGATCTCGTGGTAGATCTACTCTTGTACTGCCCATATCATCAATATTAATCAAGCAGGAAGTAGGGTTTTACCTCCATCGAGAGGGCCCGAACACAGGTAAACATCTGTGTCCCTTGCTTCCTGTTACCATCAGCCTTGACGCGCCAGATCGGGACCCCCTACCCAAGATCCGCCGGTTTTGACCGCGACATTGGTGCTTTCATTGAGAGTTCCTACGTATGCGTCACCATCGAGCTCGATGGCTCGCCGATCATCATCAACGGCGCTGTCCGGGTAGACTTTCCTCCCCGGACAGATCTTTGTGTTCGGTGGCTTCGTGCTGCGGGCCAACTCGCTTGGCCATCTGGAGCAGATCGACAGCTATGCCCCTGGCCACCAGGTCAAGTTCGGAAACCTGAACTACACAGCGAACATCCGAGGAGACTTGATCTTCGATGGATTTGGGCCTATGCCAGGAGCACCGGACAGTCGCGACGAGCACGGCTTAGACCTGCCATCGGAAGAAGCTTGGGGTATCGCCCCCGTAGTATCGCCGGACCTAGATCCAGAGCAGGCCGCGCCATCTAAGGACGGAGGGATGGACCCCGCCCCGCTGGTCGCGCACTCATCGGCGGTAGAGCCGAACACGGGCCTTACCCCTGTAGTGGCCTGTGAATCCGGACCCCTGGATTCGTATCCGGACATTGGTTCCGGTCCGCACACTCCCGATTCAGTCGAGCTAGGTTGGGCTCCGGTAATGGAGTTCAGCACTGCGGATATCTTCCAGCACTCGCCCTTCGGCGACATGCTTAACTCATTAAAATCCCTCTGTTTGTCAGGAGGCTCTTGGACGAACTACGTCCGGCTCGAGTGGGAAGCAGGCGATGAAGGAATTCTTTGCCCACCCACCACCCACTTCATTGCCACAGTCGATGATTTAACCGGCGTGACTGACTTTGACTCCGAAGACATTGATGGTATGAACGACGATGCAGGAGAATCACAAGAGCCACCGCTCACTGGGCGGTGGATAGCCGCCTATCCCCATGATATACATATGGCGGACACTCCGAAGGAAACCAACGGCAATGAGGCAGTGGAGGATAATCCCCCAGGGGGAAAAGCAAAGTATGGGCGTCGTCGGCGCCGCTCCGAGCCCCGCCACAGGAATACCGGCCCAGAAGTCGAAAACAATCCGGATGGCGCCAAAGATGAATATAACCATAGTTGGTGTGCCTTCCATAAGGTCGGCCTGGCCACTGTGGGATACTTGGAGAGGGACAACTATACGCCCCCCTCCGGGGACGAGGCAAGCCTCGACAATGACGAATTCGGCGTGCCTGAAGATCCAGTGGAACAAGCTCGCTTCGGCGACGGCTCATAGCCACGGCAAAAAGCACTGCAAAGGAAGCAACAGCAGCTCAAGGCTGACCAAGATTATTTGGTGGACAGATGGACCAAGGTCACAGCCCTTTGAAAGATCTGGACGACCGCCCGACAAAAGGCACAACCAGCCACCCCAACCTAAGCAGGAGAACTCAAGGCGCATGCCCCGACGTCAACACGCCACTACGGTCCAAAACAACGCGAAGGACACAAGAAGAAGCATACTCAAGCCCCACGCAACGGTCTTAAGCATCCAGTCAGGAAAGCTGGTGCTAACTCCAGCAACTCCTAGTCCGGTCAACGGACAAAGAAGAGCTCAGACCTATCCGGCCTGAGCCACACACTAGATCAACCATGCGAAATTCACGGTACTCCTAGAAGGAAGGCAAAGCATACCAATAGAGAATGCCGGATCCTCAAAGCAAAATGGCTGGCTGCATGCCGGAAACAATGAAGGGAGACTTCTGGTCAAGATATTCCCCCCTCCATAACATATAAGTACGCCCGCTTGCCCCAGACCATGCTAACCACAGCAACTCAGTTCCAGTACCTAAGGACATAGCAAACCAGGGTCTCCACAAAACATAAAACCCCCGCAGGTGTGAAATCACCAACAACATCTCTTAAAAGATGATGGGGGCAAAGGCCAAGTTCATCTGGCCCATCACTCTAAACGGTTGTCTTCGGATCACCAAAGAAATACTACGCCAAAGAATAAATCTTCGGCACCTTCCCACCATGCGGTAATTTACTGTATGTTAGCGGGACGAACCATGTTGGCTGGATTTGGCGTGGTAAATCACTCAGGCAAACACCATGTGATGTAATCACACCTATGGGCAAGGCCGAACCCCGCCCTCGGGGCGGATATCATACAGCTGCCGGAGTAGCAAGTCGATCATGCCTATCAAGATTTTGATATAACAGACGACTATCCAGACACCAATTGAGGAGTCCGCGCTACCCACCACTATGACGGTTGGGTTTACCAGGGCCCGATCAGGAACCCTCGGACCAACCCCAAGCGGATGCTCGGCTACCTCCGAGTATTTGCCTTACAAACTAACTTTGATGCAGAACATGATAGGTGACGTGGAATCGGCCAGGACACACAAGGAGCCCCCCCCCTAAAAGAAGGCAATCCGGATTCACTTCTGATCCACTGACAAACTCCCTCCAGTCCGGCCATCACAGGTTCCGCCAAAAAACACCTCTTTTCATAATCATACATCGTACTCATATGCGTAGATATATCATTTTGCTACAATACGTAGACTTAAATAACACTTACCGCCCATTGCTTTTCATCGACACCTCGTGTTACGCCCGGTTATGCCAGGGGCTTCATAATACGGCAATAAAGTCCGACCAACTTCTCGGTCGTCCGGCACCCCGTACTTATAGCACTATATGCATCAGCTCCGAATCATGTCTTGGGTCATTGGTTGGGTTTGCCCGGCTCCCTTGTTTTGGTACCTTACGTTCCGTTATATCGGATAAGGTAGCGCAGGAGAACTACTTCTGCGATTGTGTACCGGATCTGCGGACGAGCACCTCGATGAAAGCGAAAACCATTGTCATGATACTGAGAGCTGGTCAGCTATTCGAGAGGTTGTAAAATCCCTAAAGATTTATTCCGCACAACGCATATATAAATGCTTTGAGTCTGACGGATCGATCTTCGATCGGTGCCAATAGAGCCCCTAGTTCGGCCTTCCGAACACTAGGGGCTGCGCCGACTCATACTCAATTCCTATGGCTAAGTGAGAGTAAGAAAGCCTTATAGTCCAATTGCACGGTTCGTGGTGAGAAGCGCCTCATAAAAGGACCCAACTATGGGATAAAGAGCGTTCAGTTATATCCCGAACACCCCAGTATTCTTTTTACGTTGGGGCAGAAGCCGACGACTGGCCAACTCTCAGGATTTACATACATTAAACAGTCGCGCAGGAGGAACATATGTTCAAACAAAACAGGCAATATATAAACGCCATAATCCCATATTACAAAAAAGTGGCACGAATGCCCTCAGGGAAATATAATGTCTTTGGTACATTTATCCGCCGCAAGGCGGGCCCCCTTCAGTACACATTCGTAGTACAGTTCGGGCTTGCGATCCTCCTTCCCCTCTGGTGGCCCCTCAGTCATCAGCTTCTCCGCGTCAAGCTTCCCCCAATGCACTTTTGCACGGGCGAATGCCATGTGCGCACCCTCTATGCAGACTGATCGCTTAATAGCATCAAGCCGAGGACAAGTGCCCGCAATCCGCTTCACGAGCCCGAAGTAATCGCCGGAATTGGCTCCGCCCGCCATAGCGGAACAATCAAGTCCTTCATGGTTAGTCCGGCCGCTGGTGCGATTCGACCAGCTGCTTGGTGATCGATAAAGGGCACCGGATAGTTCGGTGCCAAATACTGCGACCAGAAATCCCTCTCCGCAGACTTCTCTTCCTTGGTTCGGTAGAATTGGGCGGCATCTGAAATGCTGCGAGGAAGATCCGCAAACGCCCCTGAAAAATAAGAATTCAGCTTGCCGCTTAGGATTCTTCCCATCATCATGAATAAATGGCTAAGAATACAGAAGCCCTTACCAGCCGCAACTTTCCGGGCATCTTGAATGTCCCGTACAGCACCTCGGGCTTCTTCCCGGGCATCTTCCACAGCTTGGAGCGCTTTGGCGAGTTCGGCTTCTTTCTCTATTACACTCTATTCCAAGCCCTCGCTTTTCTTCACAGCCTCCTGGAGCTCCCGCTCAGCTGTGACAACCCTGGCCTCGTGTTTTTCATGAAGTGCCTGTTCGCCGGCAGCCTTCTCGTTGGCATCATCCACAACCTTCTACAGTGCCTCATATTCGACACTCGCTCCAAGGGCATACAACACAAATACTTTTCAATAAGCACAATTACTTATTTCTGCTAATGCAAGACAATGTTTTATCATTGCTTGTTTATCTTCTAATTGCTTCCTCATGCGGCCAAGTTCTTCCTCGGCCCGTTCCAGGCTCCGCTTCAGTTCGGACACTTCCGCATTATGAGCGGTTGTCTTCTCCGCTGACGCCTGTATTCAAACAAAGAGGTACATGTCATTAACATAAGTTCCCACGACAAGAGAGGATTTGATCCCGTGCCCGGCTCCCTCTCCTTTGCCGTACAGTGTATCAGGGGCTACTACTCATATAATGACGATTCCTCAAAGGTTTCTTGGACAACATACCTCAAAGGCCTTTATAAGGCCAAGGCAGGACTCGTTCAGCCCGCTCTCGGCGGACTGAATCTTTTCAACCACTGCACCCATAAGGGTCCAATTTTCATCGATGATAGACGCGTTCTTTAACGCCGTCGATAGACCGCCTGGCAGCTCTGTCCGAACAGAGGTTGCCGGCGAAGTAGGCAGGCCCCCACCGTTGAAGGTGGCTGCTCGCCCAATCCAGGAGCCTTAGAGGTCTCCCGGACCTTGTCTGGTTGTGGGCCGAACCCAAGGTCGCCCCCGCCGACGGCACAATCCGGGGCCATCGCTCCGTGTGTCCGGCCCCAGGGATATGCCCCCCTGGTCCAAGCCCCGTTGAGACGACACCTCAATGTCGCGCCGAGACTTTGGGGAAGGGGCCTTTTGAGGTGTCTCGCTTGCCAAAGCGTTCGAGCTTAGCGAATCCTCGGATGAGGACTGGCCGGCGCGGGATCTCGCCAAACTGTGCGAAATATAGCAACAGTTAAAACTATTATACCCGAAAGCAATCCCGGACGCATATGCATGTTCGGATCTTGTACACTTACGACTTCTCCAGGGGCTGGGACCCGGGCTCCCACTCCGGACTGCTGTCGGCAGACGTGGTGAATGGCTCTGGGAGGGAACCTTTTCTCCTCTTGGGTGATTCGGCCTCCAGGGACGAGGAAGCTACGCGCTTCTTCCCACCTCCAGAATGAGGCTCGCCCTCCTCTACTTCTTCCTCTTCGTCTTCCGAAGAGGGAGCGTCGCTTGAGTCTTCAGAATTTGCGTCCGAAGCCTGGAGGTGACGGAGGCCAGTCCGGGTCTTCTTGACCTTGTTGGAGGCCTCCTTCTTCGGCGCCTCGTAAGGCGCGGGACCAGCATCTTCATCAGAAGAGGTCCGGCCGGTTCCTCCAGCAACGGGGCCGGACAATGTATCCGCTCCACTTTCTTTATCCATCCCTGAGGTCACGATGAAACGCGATTAGGATGTCTCCCCCATGACATGGCAGCTGAAGCATGAATAGACAGAGCTTGGCTGTGACTTACAGAGCTTGGAGAATGGGATAATTGATACCCACGGTCCTCGGTGGGGCCCGGCCACGACTTGCTGGACTTAAAGAGCACCTTCCAGATATCCTTGTGGGAGGAATCGTAAAGCTCTCGAAGGGTTTGGTGCTCGGCAGGGTCGAACTCCCACAGAGTACAAGCTCGGCACTGACAAGGGAGAACCAGGCGAACTAGCATCACCTGGACTACATCCACAAGTTTGACGTCCCTATCGACCACACCCTGAAGGCGCGTTTGGGGCAGTGACAGTTCATCGGACGAGGACCAATTCAGGCCCTTCTCGGGCCAGGATGTGAGCCGCAGCGGAGCTCTGGATCTGAACTCTGGAGTGGCCGCCCACTTTTTGCCCCGTGGTTCGGTGATATAGAACCACTACTGCTGCCACTCCTTGACGGAGTCTTTGAAAGCGCCTGACGGCCAAACGGCCTTGGGCATCTTGCTCACCATGGCGCCGCCGCACTCGGCGTGTTTGCCACTCACCACCTTGGGCTTCACATTAAAGATCTTTAGCCACATGCCGAAGTGAGGTGAGATCCGAAGAAAAGCCTCGCACACGATGATGAACGTCGAGATATTGAGGAAGGAGTTGGGGGAAAGATCATGAAAATCAATCCCGTAGTAATATATGACTCCGCGAACAAATGGGTGCAGGGGAAACCCAAGCCCGCGGACAAAGTGAGGAAGGAACACGACTCTCTCGTGAGGTTAGGAGTGGGGGCGACCTGTCCGCCCGGGAAGACGGTGGCCGATCTTACGAGCGATACCCGGCGTCCGGAGCTTCTTAATATCCTTCTCCCGGACAGTAGAGGCCATCCATCTGCCTCCCGCTCCGGATCCGGACATCTTTGGAAAGCCTCTCTTTGGTGGAAAGGAAGAGTGCTTGGGCATTAGGGCTCGAAATGAGGGGAATGAGTGAGCGGAAGGAGAAAGGAGTGGGTAAAGAGAAGGAGGCCTTGTCTCTTTATAGGGGCGGTAAGTGCTTTTTGCGCCTCCCCATTTGCCTGGTTGAGCCCGTTTGCCTCCCGCTCGCTGCGATTAGCGGCGCGGTTGGATTACCCATGCCCGTATTGATGAGAATCCCGTAAAAAGGGGGCACGATCTCTGCTTTGACAATACGTGTCAAGGAAACCGCCTCGCAATATGCGTTGTGGCTGGTTGTGGGAAGACAGTTCGAATAATGACCCGACCGTAATGACACGTCACGTTGCTTGGAAAGTTGTCAGCAGATTGCATTTGTGAAACATCATTCTCTTTACGGTGGCATTCGAAGATCATCTTGTGGATCCGGACACGGTTTGAGTGTTCCATAATTACCTTGGGGTATTCAAAGGAGGAACCCGCCCTGCAATGCCTAAGACAAGACTGCACGCCGAACTCATCGTCATTGAAGCCTGGTTCAGGGGCTATTGTGGGAGTCCTGGATTAGAGGGTATCCGGACAGCCGGACTATGTACAACGTCCAGACTATTGAAGCGTGAAGATACAAGACTTAAGATTTCGGCCCGTGTCCGGATGGGACTTTCCTTGGCGTGGAAGGCAAGCTTGGCGATCTGGATATTATATTTCCTCACTTGTAACCGACTCCATGTAAACCCTAGCCCTCTCCGGTGCCTATATAAACTGGAGAGGTTGGTCCTTAGAAGGCCGATCACAATTACAATCATACCATCATAGGCTAGCTCTTAGGGTTTAGCCTCTATGATCTCGTGGTAGATCTACTCTTGTACTGCCCATATCATCAATATTAATCAAGCAGGAAGTATGGTTTTACCTCCATCGATAGGGCCCAAACCTGGGTAAACATTTGTGTCCCTTGCTTCCTGTTACCATCAGCCTTGACGCACAGATCGGGACCCCCTACCCGAGATCCGCCGGTTTTGACACCGACACCCTCCGACTAATAACATCTCAACGCCAAGCCTTGTTCTCCCGCCCGGAATAGCAGCAAAGTACATCTCAGTAGGACTCAAAGATATACAAGAGGCACTAAGGGAGCAACCGATCAATGAGGAGCTAACCATAACGAAAATAGAGTCTGTGATAAGTATGTGGAAGATCCGTGTCACGAGCGAGGTCCCTTGGACCTTGAGATTCTGATTCACCACCTTGAAATAGTGGTGGCTCAAATGCAGACGGAAAAGGTGGTCTTGCCACTTCCCACATCGGCACCAGCGCGAGCAAGTGTCATCCCTGCTGGAGAAACTTGATGCAGCTCATGCGGGGATCACTCAAGGACTTCGCCGCCTCGAGAAGGAAGGGCCGCGCCTAGAGGAACGCCTTGCCGACCTTGCCTCCATCTGCAACAGACAAAAGAAGTTGGCCGAAGAACATCGGACGCTTGCCGGCAAACATTAGCAACTTGCCGAGGAGTACAAGGCCCTCTACGAGAAAGAAACAGAGATGGCAGCACTAGCTGAAAAGCGCATAGGCGTCCTAGCTGACATGATGACTTCTAGCTCCTGCCATCTTGAAGCTCATGAAGATGTGGCCCGGAGTTCGTCACAGGTAGCCGAGTCGTACACAAGACGCCGTGCGGAGGCTTGCCTTCTGACGCCCGGCCGTGAGCAGCTTCCGAAGATCGCGAAGATCCTAGCATACAAAGCCCCTGAGTGAGGGAGCGGGCTCGAGATCATGGACTGCTCTGCAAATGGTGCACTTAGTTTAAATAGGTTCTATCTTAGTTAAATGTAATTTGTCTTAGCTCATCTAGAACATAGTTTGATTATTCCCAGTGAACTTTTGCATCCTCGATCAATAAAAATGATAGCTTTTGTGATATATCTCCTTTTTTACTTTTACTCGCTGGGTCTTTGCTTCATACTGGCCATGGAGCTGCATTGTGTCCGCTTCCAACACTGATGAGACTAGCTAACCACAGCCTTCTTGGTGTATATGTTGCAGTCCTTCCGGCTCTGTCTTTTTTGGACTCCACCAACAGCTTCAACTTGTCTTGCACCAGCCGCGAGACCTTCGAGTGCACATCTAGACCTCAAAAATATATCGATCAATCCATCATATGTGCGGGTGTTCGTATGCTTATTTGTACGTCCGTCGTCGCGGGCGCCACATATAACCGAGGCATATATTTCCGCTATGCATATTGCCGCCCTCATGCATGCATGTATGTACATAGTTAAAATTGCCATGCACCATGCTACAAGATCAATCAAGAGATTGACTAATTCGTGCATGCACTAGTCCACCATGTGTGTACATATACTCTTCCCTGTGTATCCTGTACTCCCAAAAATTCCTTTTTGTTCAGAAAAATAAACAATAACAATTAAGGGATTAGTCATGTAAAAGAGAGGAAATAGAGTTGATCCATATCATTTTTAGTACTTATTTAATCTCTCTTCTTTAGTACAAAACTGCGTCAAACAAATGCCCCCTCACCAAATAAAGTTCGAGCATGAAGCGATCGAACTTAGTTTGGTGAAAACGTTTTTTTTCTGTAACGAATTGGCGCATCAACATGTGTGCAACCTAGAGAGGTATTGACCCGAGGTTCGTGATATTGAGCGTCGTTCCGAAGATCATTGATTGATAGTAATGTAAATTAGTGTAGGCATGTCCATCCACACCTGATGTTCTCTAGGGTGCTCGTTGGATCGTATAACACGCACGATGCTAGCCAACGAAGGAACCCTATCCTGTCTTCATTCCATGGCGAAACATCATGCCTTGTCCTGAAAAATAAAAAAATTACCAATTTTTTCACGACCGTCTAGCTCCTATGGTGCCAGCCGACTTGATTGGAGGGTTTCACAGATTCACGCTAGCCGCACTGGCGCGTTGCACTGCTCCCATGATCTCCTTCTGTTGATGTAGGCGAGGCATCGGTATACCGTCGATAGCTCCGCTTCGTTGAACGAACCGTCACACCATCCATGGTGTGACAATTACAATGGTCTTATTTGGGGCGCCATCGGCCTTACGAATAATAGAGGGGTTTATGTTTCCCCCATGCTTCATTGTTGTTGGAGACGGGGTTGCGGAGACGAACCGGCTCCACCTTCATGGGTGCAGGTGTTGCCTTCTGTCCCCCATCGTGCGTTTCGGTGTAGACCATTGGTTGTCTGGCTGCCGTCGGTGTTGTCAGGGACGCATGGGTACTGCTGCACCCAAACACCCAGGTCATAGTTTGATGTAGCGGTTGTCGTCAGAATGCCGTCGAAGATGACAGGGAGTGTCTCTCCACGGCTGCAAAAGATGTTGGAGGAGCACAACTAGGAACACCAAATGAAAACAGGCGACAAAGAGAGGGGGAAAAAGTCTGTGGGTTTTAAAATGTTAGCTTTCCCGTTATACAACAGCTATAGGCGTGATATCCGAGAAGGCTAGCGAAGGACTTGTCATTGGGAACCGTCGAAAGACCTTGATGATTGCAACTCAACAACTTAAATAGTTTTGATGTACGTGTATGAAGACGCCGTGTTTCGGGATGCTTCCAAGAGGCAACAAAAATTCATACTCTAGCCCATCATCATATTGAGGGCCCCCACAGCTCAACATGCCCCTGACACGCCCCATGAACCCGGAGACTTGGGTGTGGTAAGTTCAGGTTAAATGGTTTTGGGACAACAACTTGACGATTTTTCTTCATGCATATTGAGGGGTGGTGAACAGCTACCTCCCGCCTTCCTTCCAGTGGGTTCCTTACTGCTTGGGACCTCTTGACTGCTTCTCAGAATGTTGGGACTTTCTTTCTTGGACTTTCAGAATTTCATCTTGATTGCTCACGTGGATGATTGATGGGTTGCGAACTTCATGGACTTGCTTTGACATTCGGCTGAACTTCTTGAGAACTCTTCTTCCAGGATTTCTTGGGGACACACCTTGGGAAATTGGAAGGGAACTGTTCACCTCTGTGGACTAGGAAAAACCCTCTAGCATATTATCTGGGGCTTCTGGTGGTGCACCCCAGGGTTGCCATGTGACTACGCACCAAACCAACTTGTGTTGGGTCAGGAAGCCCTCCATGATCTTTTCCTATAGTCTTCCCTGGGGTGTGAGCCTCTGTGAACACAAGGCATGCCGGGAAACATGAAGAGCATGGGGTCTCAATACTTAGAATTTCCCAAGTAATTATCTCCGCTGCCTCCAGAAGCATACACCTGGTACGTGACGTGCATTGTGGGTGTAGGAGCCGCTCCACCTGCAACTTGACACATTGTGCCGCCCTCCAACAAGTCCTAGGGTAGCTGAAACTTCAATCAACAGCGTAGCGCGATAGGGGAAAGCCATTTTTTGTTGGACTTAGTCCGTAAAAAATTGGGGAAAACTAGATATATCCACGAAATGCTAAGGAGAATGCTTCATGGATCCAAAAGCCCACAGAAATAGTTTCCCCAATGAAAATCCAAAAGGCAACAAAACAGGCAAAATTTTAAGAAAAATATTTTTTGAGGAACCTTCCGTTGATTGGGGGCATAGGTCGGACTCCCTGGGAATCTGCATGCTGGTATGCTCCCCCGTCGTAGACTTGCTCGATGACGTATGGCCCTTCCCACTTTGGTTCGAACATGCCCTTCGTCTTGTGTGTCACGACGATGGGCCGCTTGAGCACAAGAACCAACTTGCCTTTTCGGAAGACGCGTTGCTTGACGAGTGTCACACCCTGATTTTCATGGCACAACACTTAAAGTCATTAAATCATGCTAAAATGTGGATTGACAAAAACTTTTGAGTGTTTTTGTCTTTGCTTTGGTTGAATGTTTGACTGCTGTTTGAAAGTGCTCTAAAAATCAAATAAATCCGCCAACTCCTATACTTCATCTCCTTGCTCCAAAATCTTGAACCAATGATCATGCCATGTGTATAGGACATAAAAATAATTTCTTGCAAAAATAATTTGGCCAAATAGTATTTTCAAAAATTAGTTTTTCAAAAACCCCTGAATTGAGGTTTGCACTGCAAGTACTTAATTAAGGGCAGTAAAAATCTTTCCAAAAATATATTTGACTCCTATTAGATATAGGATACCTAGAAACCACAAAAATATAATTTTTAAAGTTATTTTCATATTTTATTTAAAGGCTTTTTCTTAAGGCCAGAAAGGGTCTTTAATAGGTCAAAATTATTTTTAAAGCTTTAAAAATATTTGATAAAAAATTAGGGAGACTCAATGGACATATATTTTCCATATATATGAGTTTCAAGACATGGTCATGATCAAAATATTGGACAAAACCTCCCAAAACCATTTCTGCTCATTTCAAGGATCTGAAATATTTATACAGGAAATATTTTCATAAAAATCCAAGAAAATTCTAACAATTCACATATTACAGTTTTGATGATTTTGCCAAGTGCCATGTCATGGAGAACTGTATAACCCCATGAAACCCTCCCAAAACCATACATCCTTTTTCAAGTTTGAACAACTTTGCACTGCCAAACATGTCCAAATGTAGTCAAACCTTGTGAACATGCTCAAATGGTCTAATAATGCATCTAGACCAGGTGGCACAAGTTGGAGAACAAGTTAACTTGATCAAAGTGCCCCAAAACCCTTCCTGTCCAGAACCAAATTTGAACAACTCTACATTGGCAACTTTCTCCTTTTGATCTCAACTTTTGTGGACATGCTCATGACCTCAAATGATGACACTACACCAAGTGGTGCATCAAGGAGAATAGATTTGCATGACTAAATCTTGGCAAAGCCATTTACGCTGATTTCTAGGGTTTACCAAAGTTACATTGGCTACTTTGCCCAAATGAGCTCAAACTTGGTGGAACACCCTACTTCTATGTGCCATTCCATCCTGTTAATTCTCATGGCAAGTGGAATTAATTTTCTTGCCCAGACCAACAACAAACACCTTCTGCCATTTCTCCAGAATCATCATTTTGACCACTTCCACTCTTCTCCATGAACCTATATTTTTACCACATCCCCTCCCAGTCCCCTTGCACCTCCAGTAGCAATGGCAAATCCATAGCTCAATTATTGGAGGGGTAAAACCCCAATTTACCTCCCTGGACAGCCCCTCTCTCCCTCTTCTTCTACCTCTCTCCTCTCCTCTTGGCTCACCAGGGCATCCAAGGCCACCACCCCTTTGTTTACTCCTCCCAGACCCCCTAGACACTAGTGGCCACGCCTGGCGCCAGAAAGATGCCAATGCCAGCCATGTCGTGCTGCTGGAGGCGCTTCTGATCTTGCCCTAACCTTGTAGCCGCTCTCTGCCCGAGCCACCGGACCACCTAGGGCCTCCCCTCGTGTCCCCGAGGTCGCCTCGGCGTCGATCTGGCAACGCTGTCGGCCCCCTTCTTCCTCTCTCTCTCCTTTGCTACCTTTGCGCACCATGGCCACCAGCGCTCAATGGGCTGCGCCACAGCAGCGTCCTGACCCCTCCCGCACCCTCTATCCTTTTCCCTCGGCCTAGGCCACGCCCGAAGAACCCCGACTCGGCCGGGCACTCCGTGGCCTCCAGCGATGGCTCACGACCTCGCCTTGACGGCCCATGTGCACCTCGCCCCTCCTATTTGAGGCCGCCCGAGCCCCCTCTCTGCTCCTTTGGCTCTCTCTCCCTCCCGCGCATCCCCTGGACCAACCGACTCCCCTCTTCGAGCCCTCCATTGCTCCCCATGGCCGGAGCCGAGCCGCCGGACTCCGCCTAAATTCGTGCCCACCTCTCCTCCTCCTTCCCTCTGGACCGCACAAGAGCATCAACACCATCACATGAGCCCCTCCGTGCTTCTCCCTCTCCTCCCGGTGGCCGTGGCGCCCGTAACCACCGCCGCCGCCGACCTCCTCCGCCTTGTGACCAACACCGTGCTCGACCACGAGCTCCTCGGCGGTCGTGTCACCCATGGATGGTAGCGGCATCACCTTACGAGTCTTGCGGTG
This sequence comes from Aegilops bicornis, assembly GCA_021605145.1. Taxonomy (NCBI): domain Eukaryota; kingdom Viridiplantae; phylum Streptophyta; class Magnoliopsida; order Poales; family Poaceae; genus Aegilops; species Aegilops bicornis. The sequence goes on from CM038670.1 coordinate 349,312,978, forward strand.
GGCGGGCGTCATGGGGGCGCCCTATAACCCGGCAATCCCGGCGGGGTCACCCCTACCTCTGCTCTGTTCAAGCGGGAGGAGGTGAGCGACCTAGCTGGTGGATCCCTTGGTCGGTGACCGTGCCGTGAGCCCCACCCGTTTAAGTGGAGCGGTCTCCGCCAACTATGCGCCTTCGCCGAGGGAAGGCGTATTCAGCGAATCGCCTCCTGCGTCGACAGCCTTGTGGCCGTGCAGATTGGGCGACCGCTGCTTATCTCTCGCCTTGCATGCATGATAAGGGTAAGCCCCCTTTTTCCTTTTTCTTTTTTTTCAGCAAGATTCAAACTTTTCCAGAGACCTCACTTCAAGTCCAAATTTGATGATTCAAATTTCCAGAGACTCCATAAATCAAGTCCTATTTGATAGGACCCAGTGGACATTTTTGTTGTCCTTGGTTTTCGCTGAAGCTTTAAAAAAGTCATTTATCCACATAAGTCCACATCAAAAATCCATATTATATTCATTTCAACTCCAAATCCAGTGAAACCAATTTCTAAATGTTTCTAAAATCATGCCTGAATTAATGGGTACTTTTACTCATTTTTATAAAATGGCATTCTGTGTACAACTTGTGGATTCATCAAATCCATTGATTCCATCATATTGAAATGTTTAGAAATATCCATTGATCCACTTCCAATGAAATCACCTTGGTCATTCCTCATATGACCAGAGGTATCCTAGAAATGTCCAACTCACATTTTTAGAGCACTTTTATTTTCTGCCTTGTTGCGTTGCTTACTATGATTGTTTAGGCGTTAGTTGACGAAGTAGGCGAAATACTCGGAGATGGACGGAAAGGATTGAAGACTCTGATGAACCAGGCAAGCAGCCCTTTGACCATGTCTATGAAACCCTTTTTACGCATCTCATATAGCACTTTATTATTGTTGCATCGGAAACATGATGAGATGGTAGCCACTTTGGTGGGTTGCCTTCATTCTTCCTCATTGATACTTGCATTGTGCATGACCCAACCTTCTTATGAGGGTTATGCCGGTGGGAGTAGATAGGATGCTAAGTAGTGCTACGCAAAAAGGACGGGAATATGCATAGAGACGGGGACAAAGGTATTTTAAAAAGGAATTTTCGAAAACTCCGTCGGGTGCCACTTATGCCCGAGGGAGATGATGAGTTGGGTAGCCACTTGATAACGAAGTGGCGTACCGAGGCAAGTGTGTGTGTTGTTTCCGAAAACGGATTAGATTTAAGATTTGTCATTGTCCCAACCTTACATGTAACCACTCTACCCTTATATGGGAAAGGGCATTATTGACTACTTAGGCCGATACTAGCTTGGAGCCCGCATTACTAGTAACGGAGGAGAGTTGGTGCTCTCTCTCGGGGCGGGTCGTGCAGTAGGGTGGCCATGACTGTTTTCACGAGGCACCGGATACACCGTTGTGTCCCTCTCGGATCTTACGATCTCGAGTGAGTCTCGTATGATGTACATCGTGAGGATCTGGAACAACGAGTGGACTCCTTGTTAGTGTCGTCTAGGGAAAGATAGTGATCGGGTGCTTACCCGGGTACTTGAAGTACTGCGGTCGTGGATGACACGGAAGTTCCCCGGATCTTGTGGGTAAAGTGTGCAACCTCTGCAGAGTGTAAAACTATTCGAATAGCCGTGTCCACGGTCAAGGACAGTTAGGCGGTGCTGCTTAAACTACGTCCAGAGTTTACAACCGTGTGTGTGAGTTGATAAAACTACTTGGGTCAAGTCAAAGGACTTGACATGATTGAGTTGGGTTGGTGTCCACTCTATTTATGTTGATATTTGTAACCTGTCCTCATGGTTACTTGAATTATCATGATGCATGTCTTACAAGTTGTTGAACATGCCATTGCACTCAAAACTAGCTTTCTGCAAAAATCTACCTATATCATGCATTGTTGTATCTCGAACCAAAACATGGGTTGCTTGCGAGTACATTCAAAGTAATCATTGGCTTGCCACTGGTTATTTTATTGGCTAGGCATGAAAGAACAGGATATGATGAAGAATACTTGATTGTGAACATGCGAGCTAGGGCGCTTCCCGGTCGAGAATGCTGTAGGGTTAAGGTAGATGGCATGGGTCCAAGTTATCGGCGAAGATTTCCTTTGAAATGTTATACTCAAAACTTGACCATAATGGTCCTACTTGTATGTCTGGTATGTATGGATGTAAGACTCTTGTTATTCAGCTTCTGTGTGTTCAGTGAGCATTGATCTCTGGGATCACTGTACACGTGCATTCGGTGATCACGACTTATGAGTCGGGGTCCCCACAACGAGCTTGTCGTAAGCTCTCACCATATTCTGGCGGTAAAGCTCCAGGTTTTGTAGGGCATTAAGTCGCCCCTCTTCAAGGGCGTCGAGCTCCTGAAACCGCAGTTGTACCTGTTCGTATTGGGTGATCTCATCTTGGATAGCCACCCTCAAAGAGGGTAGCCGGACCTCCAGTGGTAGGACCGCCTCACTCCCGTAAACGAGAGAAAACAGAGTCACCTGCGTTGGGGTACGAACTGTGACACGGTACGTCCATAAGGACTCAAAGAGACGATCATGCCAGTCTCTCCGATTCCTTGTCACCGTCTTCTTGAGTATCTTGCCGAGCGTCTTGTTGAAAGCCTCGATCACACTGTTAGCTTGAGGGTAGTAGCCGGTGGAGTAGTTCCACTTGATCTTGTACTTCTTCGTGAACCTGTACATATTGTTGGACTTGAGGGCCTTGCCGTTGTCGGAGGTGATCCGATGAGGTATCCCAAAGCGATATATGATGTTTCACTCTAGGAAGTTGATGACGTTGTCACTCTTCACCTCCCGTAACGGAACAGCTTCCGCCCACTTCAAGAAGTAGTCCGTCGCGGTGAGGATGAAGCGATGCCCCCTGGAAGATAGAGGGTCGATAGGGCCGATGACGTCGATTCCCCAGGCATTGAATGGCCAAGAGGGAATGGTAGAGTGAAGAGGGGCCGGCGGCCTGTGCTTGAAATCACCATGAACTTGACAATTGTGGCATGATCTAGCCACCCGAAGGCAGTCTGCCATAATTCCGGGCCAGTAGTATCCTGCTAGACGTATACTATGATACATCTTGGCCCCTCCTTGGTGCCCGCCACAGACTCCATGATGCATCTCCTGTACGATCTTGTCGGCTTCACTTCGGTTGACGCATCGAAGTAGGACCTCCTGTCCATGCGAGCGCATGTATAGGACACCTGCTTCAAAAAGATAGAATGGGGGTCGTCGTTGTAGTTGGCGCCTCATGACAGGGTCATCGGGGAGGCTCCCATGCTTGAAGTAGTCGAGGAATGGTTGCAACCACTCGCCCACCTCTACGACATTTGTCATGACGGTATTGACTTCGTACTCCGCCGGGATGAGCTCCAAAACAGCCGGGTGTCGGGTGGTAGGTGCGACATATGCCAACGGGTGGCTAATCATAGTGGGAGCCAATAAGACGTCGCCGGTGCATGGAAACCGGATGAGGCAAAGACATGCGCGCCGGTGAATCTTACCCAGCTTCGGGGCTCTCCGTGGAGATAACACCCCTACTGCTGCTCTGCGGGGTCTCCCCATGATCACTAGATGAACAAGTTGCTACAAGGGGCTCCTTGAGCTGTTCGGTGAGAGGAAGAAGAAGGGCACAGCTAGCTCACCTCTTCCTTCTTGTGGTGTCTAAAACTCTAAGAGATCAACCCTTTGCATGGGTGCCCTGGGGGGTTTATATAGGCCTACCCCCCAGGGGTACTACGGTAATCCGGCTAGGCATGGGCCCTAGCCATAAGTGTCTTCGTCCATGGCTTCTCCACTTGACGGCCGGGGCCCGCCGACTGGTGGGTCCCGCCAACTGTCGGCTTCCTGGTCGACAGGCTGGCCCCACCGTTGAGGGCCTTGTCGGGGGCTGGTTACTGTTGCCTCAATCCTGATGACGAGGGCTTTGTTGGGGTAAGCGTGGCTACAGTGCCGCCACCTTGGCGGGATCACTGTAGCTTCACTTCGTCTTGCCTCCTTAATGAGGCGCTTCCTTCAAGGGAGGGAACAAGCCGGCTATGGGGGGCCGGCTATATCTCAGGCCGACTGGGGAGGCCGAGCCGCCTCCGGGCATCTCTCTGACTGGAGGGGCCTGCCCGCTGAGTAGTCTGAACGACTGTCGTGGGTGACGTCCACGGTCAACATGGCAGCAGTGTCGCTGGGCCGGGTGATGGCTGCCCGTCTGGTATGCTTGTAGCCCAGCGCTCCGGGATGCGTGGGTGGGTGGCAGGCTTCACTGTAGCCACGCCCATCTCATCACCGTTATGTGGGTGCAGATTACGAGTGCGGCCTTGGCACTGCGGGTGGCGGCTCCTTGGAGTCGGCCTTCTCGTGGCCGGCTACGTGGAGTGGGCCCTCTGGTAGCTGGCTCCTTGGAAGCCGGCCCTCTTGTGGCTTTCTTCTATGGGTCTTGGGGCCAGGCCGCCTCCTGAAAACCGGCCTGAATGACAGCCGGCCGGAGGAAGGCGGCCCAACATCTTGGATGTTGGACGACTTGATTGGCTTGATTGGCTTGTAATTTTTTCAGAAGCCCCAGGGGGAGCCGGCTAGGCTACCCGTGGTCATTTACTTCGACACCGGGAGTAGCCACCTTTCTTCCATGTTCACCTGCATTGTTTTATTATCTGGGAGCACCAACGCTGATGCTAGTTTCGCCAAGGCATCAGCAGGTGCATTCCTACTTCGCGGGACATGGAGCACTTCAACATGTTGAAAATTTTCCATTAGATTCCGGGCCACGGAATAGAACAGCACCAGTTCAGGCTTGCGAACCTCATAGATGTCGTTGACTTGACGAATGATGAGTTGAGAGTCTCCATAAGCCCGCAAGGAACGAACCTCCATGGAGAGCGCCAAGAGGAGGCCGAAAATGAGTGCCTCGTACTCTGCTTCATTGTTGGAGCATTCTTCTTTGAGGAGGGAGAATGAGTGATACATCACCCTCCTTGTGGTGTCTTGAACACCAAACCTGCACCGGCTCTTCGTCTTGGGGTGCCATCAGAGTGAGCGTCCAAGCGGGAGGCACCGTCAAATTAAAGCTCCCATGACACGTCGAGGTTGACATTGAAAACCTCGTCATCAGGGAGGTGTCGGCGTTCTGGGAACGGGGGTCCCCAGACTTGCCTGCCTACGGCCTGCGGCGTGGCTCAAGTGGTGGCCCAGTATGGCCCATCTTCATCAACATAGGACTCAAGACCCTCGCGAGGGGCCAAGCCTCGCGGGGTGGACGACGCAAGGCTTCCTCAAGGATGGCCTCGCCAGGCAGTCTCGCGAGGAGTCGGAGAGATCAAGGCAGGGTACATCGCGAGGTGCTCATGACGCAAGCCATGACGATCGAGGCCAGGCGGGCGCCGAACTGCGCAGTGTCCTTGTTTCCTCTTTGGTGCAAAGGGGGAAAGCACAGACGCGGAGTACCGAGGCATCAGGAAAAGGATGCCATTTTGGTGCAACGAGACTGAGACCAGCGGAGCGGTAGGATGGAGGTCACCGTGGAGCCCAAGACGGCGTCATCGCCAGTGCTTTTGGCAGCCGAAGACCAACTTTAGTCAGGATAACTTGTACTAGATGTTCCCCTTCCAAATGGCCGTTGTTGGCGCCCTTCTCGCTCAATATTTGGGGAGAGGCCCAGGGCCTCTATAAATAGAGCTAGCCACCACAGAGTAGAGGCATCTGGAATCAAGACTAGGGAAGCCTAGCCAGAGAGAGAGAGAGAGGCGATCGAACTCACCCAAGCAGTTCATCGCACCAGCCCAACAACACCTCTTGCGAGGCTGTTCTCCCCGTGTACTGTTCATCATCAGCCCCAGGGGCAATCCACCACACCACACACTGGAGTAGGGTATTATACCACAACGTTAGCCTGAACCAGTATAAATCTCGTGTCCCTTGTGTTGTTCATCGTTTCCAGCTTAGATCTCATGAGGCGATCGGACGTAGATCGATAGGGGAGAGATCTTCGTGCGCACCCCTATGTTCAAACCTTAAGGGTCTGCCGGAACCCAACATCCGACATTTGGCGCGCCAGGAAGGGGTGCGCCGGAATCTTTCTCCCGTTGTTCGTGTTCGATCTACCGTCGTGTCCATGGCGGACGCTCGTCGGGCTCGCACCGAGCGTCGGGCTGTTCTCGCCGCCGGCGTCGCCCGAGCAGCGCCGTCGGTAAACACCCGTCGTTCCTCGCCGCTGCTGCCAACGCCGCCACCGGCCCGGCGAGAACAAGCAGCGAGCCTCGTCTACGCATCCATCGGCAGCGGAAGGTCGTGACAACCACGCCGTCGCTGACTCCAGCTGGTTCGCGTCCCACGCCTGCGCGCTTTCACGGACGCGACGCCGCGCGCCAAGCTCCTGGCGCGTGAGCTCCTGCACTACCGCCCCGTCGACAACCTCTACGAGGACTGGCTCGCCCGCATCACCGAGCTCGTCAGCGCCGCAGGGGGCTCTCCTATGTCGTCCCTCTCGCTGCCTCGCCCTCCATCCTGCGCGGGAGGCGTGGATCAGGAGGTGCCCCCACCACCTCCTCCCCAAGAAGGCGCCATGGCTCCAAGGTGCGCGGCCCCAGGACGAGACCCACCGCATCTGGCGCCTGCGCAGCAAGAAAGGAGCTGCCAAGAGATCCCTCGTGCCCAAGACGGTGCCCGTGTGTTCCCAGCACCAGTGCACCGTGACCGCATCCCTGCGCCAGCACGCCAAGACCCCGCACTGCTCCAAGCGGCGGTGCGCGGGAATCCCCAGGAGCAAGCCCAGCATTAGCAGACGGCTCCGGAGGCCACCGCAGGCTGCCGCGCCTTCACCCCCGAGCTACACAGTGTCGCCTGGCTAGGCAAGTTCAAGCCTGAGCTGCCTCCCTGCTACGACGGCACTGCAGATCCCGCGGAGTTCCTACAGCTTTACGATCTGGGCATCGAAGCTGCCAACGGGGACGAAAAGGTCATGGCGAACTGGTTTCCCATGGCGCTCAAGGACGATGCCCGCACCTGGCTCCTGAACCTGGCTCCTGGCACGATCTCCTCCTGGGAGGAGATGCGCACTCGCTTCATCGCGAACTTCCAGGGCACTTGCGACCGTCCGCCGACCGTGGGTGACCTACACCGCATCAAGCAGTAGCCTGGGGAGACCTTGCAGAAGTACGTCCAGTGCTTCAACAACGCTCGCCTCAAGATCCCCAAGGTGACTGAGGAGGCCATCATTTCGGCGTTCTCTGATGGCGTTCACAACGTCAAGATGAAGGAGGAGCTGGCAATCCATGAAGATCTGTGCACGTCTCTGGATTTGTTCAACCTGGCGACCAAGTGCGCAAGGGCCGAGGAAGGGAACCTCTCCCTTCTCAAGCTCCCAGCAGCGGAACCAGAAGAGAAGAAAGCCAGGGCCAAGGATGTGAAGCGCAAGGGAGCAGCTGTACTCGCAGTGGAGCCGGACACCAAGTGCAGCAGGGATCAACCGGAGTCGTCCAAGGGTAGTCGGTACTGTGTGTACCACGATCTCCACACCCACAACACCAACGAATGCCAAGAGCTCAGGGCCGTGCGAGAAGGCTGCGTCGGTCGACGCCCCGAGCGCAACGATCAGGGCTACGGCCGAGGCGGAGCAAGAGGTGGAGGATGACGGGATGACCGTGGCCCTCGCCAAGGGTGGCGTGACCGACCTCGCGAGGACCGGTGGCAGGACCAGCATCGCGAGGGAGCCTGGAGAGATCAACCTCGCGTGGACCGCCCACAAGGCAACGCAGGCCTTCCTCCCTGCCACCACCACCAAGAAGGAATGAAGACCATGACGAGGGGGCTGGGGGCTTCCAAGAGCCACTTGCAATCGCTTGCATCCTGGGCGGTGCTCAGGCCCCAGCCTCAGTTTGCTCGCGAAGTGAATGCAGTCCTCCCCAAGCTTGAGGCCACGCGCCCTCTCAGGTGGTCTGCGTGCGCCATCACGTTCAGCTCGGCGGATCAGCTCAAGTGCGCGGCGACGGCCGATGTCCTCCCAATGCTCTGTTCCCCAGTCATCGCCAATGTGAAAGTCACCAGGACCCTCATCGATGGCGGAGCAGGACTCAACGTTCTGTCCATCGAGACGTTCGACAATCTCCAAGTACCATATGATCAGCTTCAGCCAACCAAGCCTTTCTCAGGAGTCACTGATGGTTCCACTGTCCCGATAGGCCAGGTCCGCCTCCCTGTCACCTTTGGGCGGCGCAACAACTACCGCACCGAGCTCATTGACTTCGACGTCGCTCACATTCGCCTGCCATACTATGCCATCCTCGGGTACCCAGCCCTGGCCAAGTTCATGGCAGTGACTCGCCATGGCTACAACATCCTCAAGATGCCAGGAAGCGGTGGGGTCATCATGCTCCCCTGCGAAGAGAAGGATGCGGTGTGCTCCCTCGAGCGTGCCTTCCAGGCCGCGTCGATCGAGGACCCGGACAGCAAGAGTGGAAACCTCCCTGGAGCAGCTCCCAAGAAGAACAAGACATCACCTGGCTCAAGGCCTCAAGAGGCAGGCGCCTCCGGAGGCACCACGTCTGGACATGCGCCCGTCCAAGGGGCGCCACCCTCCATCGCATAGGAAGGCGCGCCCGGCGCCCTCCTCGTGCAGGGCTTGGGGGCTCTCTTTTGGGGAGCCACCGACCTTGCCAAGATCACGAGGGAGGCGCTTGGGCACCACTTGGAGGCATGCTTCGCGACACGTTTCCCTCAAGAAGGCGTAAGGAAGGAAGGACCCGACACTCAGGAGTTCATCACCAAGGCCGTTCAGGATGTGGAGGAATCGAGAGTCATGCGTGGCAACCGCCATCTGCCCGGCGTAGCTCCCCATCCAGGCGAGGATGGCGGGCTGCGCGTCTGCATCGACAACCAGGGCTCAATCGAGTCGCTTCTCAGGAGTGCTTCTGGCCTTCGCACGTGGGGTGTTGCGCGGGCCCACCGCATAACTTCGTTTGCATGCCCTTCAGCTTGCCGAACGCGGCTGCAGCCCACCAGCGCCTGATGAGGAGCATTCTGGAAGCTCAGGTGGCCAAGCATCGCGCGTTCCTGGAAGAGAAGGAGATGGACCTCAACGGGCCGCCCGGACCTCCTGAGCCTTCCGAGGCTCGGAGTCCCGAGGGCTCGTAAGGATCGGCTTCTTCGCCCCGCACCACTAGATGCACCAACTTTCATTCTGCAACAGCATCAGGTGACTTCTTTTCAGTTTTCGTTTCAGCTGGGAGCGCTCTCAGGGCTGCATCACTCCCAGGTCGCGTGGGTCCGTCCCTGCGGCATGTATCCGTTCTGCCTATATCTTCTGCTTATCTTGTTGGGGCGCCCCTCGGGCCGCATCATCCCCAAGCTGCTCGGGCCTGACCCAGTGGCGTTTGCTTTCTCCACATCTATCTGGGCTGATTTGCTCCTTCATGATTAACCTGCTTGAGATAATTGCTCGCTCGATTGACACCTACCTTTGGAGCCGCTCACTCTGGCACGGCGCTTGCGCCTGGGTCCGTCCCTGCAACACCGACAAATCTGAGCGGCAGAGCTCTGGACGCGGTAGCCCCACATAGCGCTACCTCGCCAGGCCCTCAGTGCCTCAATCACTCCCTCGGAGCAACCAATGGCTAGCTGGCAACCGTAACGGCAGACCTTGTTTTCTCTCATGGTTGGTGTGCAGGAACCGCTTCAGGAGTAGCACGAGGGGCGTCGCGAGCTCTCTCTCCCTCTCTCCTGCATGATCCGCTCGCGCGTTAAAAGGGGGGTGCCTGAGCATCACGACTCATGGGCTCTTACAGGCTCTCCAGCCCTCACCCCCTAGCCTTGACCCACGGCATCGCGACCTGTCATACCAGCGGCGGCTAAGCTCGCTCGAGGGCCGGGACATGAGGACGTTGAGCATGAAGGAAAGTGCGGGGAAGAGGGGAGAAGCTCACGAAGGCCTGACCCAGCAACACCCCAGCTGCCGGCACGCGGGCCCGGCACCTCGCCGAAGGACTACTCCAAACCTATGAGATAGGTCATGCAAAAGCTAAATTGACTCATCGCCAAACCCTCGCCTATTGCAGTTCTGTCGCGGCAACGTTGCCTGCCTTTCCCGCCCAGCGGAGGCTGCTTGAGCACTAAAGGGGACCTCCCGAGCATCACGACTCAGGGGCTCTTACTGGACCTTGGGCCGCTCACCTCCTGGCCTTGACCATGGCATCACGACCTGGCATACCAGCGACGGCTGAAGCCTGCCCGGGGACCGGGACCTGTCAGCGTAGAGCACCAAGCCCTCGTGAGGAAAGAAAGGGCGAGCTGAGCCGGGGCAGAACACACATCTCACATCGATTCATGACAAAGGATGAACAATTCACAAAAGACATGGTTGGCGCCTTACATGCCCCCATGGGGTGTCATTTCGATTACTCGTAGGGAAAAAAAGGTGCTATCCTAAGGAGCGCTAACTACGCGCGCCTCCGGGGGAGACGCCATCATCAACAGTGGGCCTCCAGGCGCCGGAGCCAACCCCATCCAGATCAGCTGCGTCGGCGGCCTGGCGCAGCTGCCCTGCTTCGAGCGCAACACGAGCTCGGGGGCTCGTAGCTGTCGTCGCTTGTCTCTGGGGTCGCCTGAAGCTCGGCGGAGTTGCTGGATCGTCTGGCTCCTCCACTGCTGCCCGAGGAGCTGCTGGGGAGGCGGTTGGCCGGCCTGGCCCACGCCACGCCGGTGCCCCGTCCGCCCTTCTCGAGGCAGCACTCCAGCCGGCGGCCTTCCGCGTCGAAGACCTTGAAGAACATCACGGAGGCGCCATTGTATTCAAGATGAATTATGAGGGCGCCCCTTGTCTGGCAGACCCGGGCGATCTCGCCCCAGGCCCAGGTCATGACGACCTCGCCTGGAGCGACGACCGCAACCTCCGCTCCGGTTGCAAGGGTGCTGCAGTTGGCGTGCTGCAGTTAGAGCTCCAGAGACCCGCTCGGCGGCATCTCGAGGGCGAAGGAGGAAGGAAGATGAATCCAAGATTGCAGAGGCATGGCGGCGTGAAGCATGAATTCGCGGGATGAGCCCTCAGCATGGACGCCAGGGGTGACAACGCGAACTGCCGTGACTCGCCGGCGATGCTTGCGCCGCCGGCGATGTCGTTCGGCGGCTTCTTCTCGAGGGCCCTCGATTTGGGCGTACAAGGGCAGTGTGAACCCAGGCAGCGGCCGCTGGTACTAGGGCCGTGACGAACCCTGCCAGGCGACCACGTCACAGCTGTCAGGGATAGGTCGCTTCTTCGGTGGAAGGGGGTCAGGACCCTCTCGGGGGGCCTTCCCCTTCTCTTCTGCGGAAAACCGGCGGATCGGCGCCATTGGCGTGAAGTGGAGCAGGGGCGAGGAAGAAGAAGAAGGAGAGGAGCAGGAAGGGATGGACTGCGGGGGCTCTCGCCCGTCCGTACCTATAGTCCGGAGGAGGCAAAACGCCGGCCACCATGATCTCAGGTAATCATTACCCGTTTCTGCCTGCAGGGACTCGTCAAGTCGAGCAGTTGCCTAGGCAGCGTGAGGAAGCGGAGACGCCCACGTCCAATCAACCGCCACGCGGCGCTCAAGGCCGCAGGCTGATGGGGTCCGCGGTACTCGCACTTGCCCCTTCGCTTCTCTGCTAGGCCAAGTCCGAGAGCGCCTTGGGGCCGGTGGCTACTGTCGGCATTCTGGGAATGGGGGTCCCAACTTTCTTGCCTGCGGCCTGCGGCATGGCTCAAGTGGTGGCCCAGTACGGCCCATCTTCATGAACACAATACTCAAGACCCTCGCGAGGGGCCAAGCCTCGCGGGGCGGACGACGCAGGGCTTCCTCAAGGACGGCCTCGCCAGGCAGGCTCGTGAGGAGGCAGAGAGATCAAGGCAGGGTACCTCGCGAGGTGCTCGTGACGCAAGCCGTGACGACCGAGGCCAGGCGGGCGCCGGCCTGTGCAGTGTCCTTGTTTCCTATTTGGTGCAAAGGGGGCAAGCACAGACGCGGAGTACGGAGGCATCAGGCAAAGGATGCCATTTCGGTGCAACGAGACCGAGACTAGCGGAGCTGTAGGATGGAGGTCACCATGGAGCCCAAGACGGCGTCATCGCCTGTGCTTTTGGCAGCCGAAGACCAACTTTAGTCAGGATAACTTGTACTAGATGTTCCCCTTCGAAATGGCCGTTGTTGGCGCCCTTCCCGCTCAATATTTGGGGAGAGGCCCAGGGCCTCTATAAATAGAGCTAGCCACCACAGAGTAGAGGCATCTGGAATCAATACTAGGGAAGCCTAGCTAGAGAGAGAGAGAGGCGATCGAACTCACCCAAGTAGTTCATCGCACCAGCCCAAGAACACCTCTCGCGAGGCTGTTCTCCCCTTGTACTGTTCATCATCAGCCCCTGAGGCAATCCACCACACCACACACTAGAGTAGGGTATTACACCACAACGGTGACCCGAACCAGTATAAATCTCATGTCCCTTGTGTTGTTCATCGTTTCTAGCGACGTAGATCGGTAGGGGAGAGATCTTCGTGCGCACCCCAGTGTTCGATCCTTAAGGGTCTGCCGGAACCCAACATCCAACAGGAGGTCCGTGACAAGAGGTGAGTCATCTGGAATCGGGTGCGCTGCAAGAAACTCCGCCAAGGCTTGACCCTTGATTGCTTTTTGAGGCACAACGGTGATGTCAAACTCCATCATGATAAGTGCCCATTTTCCAAGTCGCCCCATGAGCGCGGGCTGACTTAAAACGTACCTCACGGGGTCTACCCTCGCGACGAGCTGGACTTCATGCTTCAACGTGTAGTGCCTAAGCTTCTTCAAAGCAAAGATTAGGGCCAAGCACAACTTCTCTATAGAAGAGTAGTTTCGCTCAGCCCCCACCATGGTGCGGCTCAAGTAATAACACGCCACCTCCTTACCTTCATAATTGTTTTGGGCGAACAAAGCACCTATCGAAGTAGGCTGCGCTTCAATGTATAGAATGAGTGGGCGCCCCTTCACGGGAGCTGCCAAGATAGGTGGACTAAGGAGGTACCTTTTGATCTCATCAAATCCATGTTGGCATCCTTCATCCCACACGAACGGAGCTCATTTCTTCATGAGGCTCGAGAAGGGCTGGATGCGTCTGGAGAGGTTGGAGATGAAGTGCCTGATGTATGCGAGCTTCCCTTCAATGACCTCAACTCTTTGAGATCTTCAGGCGGTGGCATGTCAAGGATGGCCTTGATCTTCTTAGGCTCGATCTCTATGCCTCAGTGACGAACAACAAAGCCAAGGAAGAGGCCTTACTGAACAGCAAAGGCACACTTTATTGGGTTCATCTTGAGTTGATGTTGACGTAGCCGCTCGAAGACAACTCGAAGATCCTCCTGATGATGCTTGCGATCCTTGGTTTTGACTACCATGTCATCAACATGGCATACCACTGAATGGTGGATTAAATCACCAAGAACACATGTCATGGCGCGCTGGTAAGTTGCACCAGCATTCTTCAGTCCGAATGGCATGACGGTGTAGTAGAAATTTCCCTTCGGGGTCCTAAAAGTGGTGTCGATGGCATCAGCGGGATCCATCTTGATCCGCTTGTAGCCTGACGAACCGTCCATGAAGGAAAGTTCACCATGGCCTGTGGTGGAGTCGATGATTATCTCTAGGATTGGGAGAGGAAAGTCATCCTTTGGGCAGGCGCGATTGAGGTCGTGGAAGTCCTAGAAGATTCGTATCTGCCCATTCTTCTTCTCCACCGGGACAATATTGGCGAGCCACCGTGGATACTTCGTCTCCTTGATGAAACCTACGGTGATTAGCTTGTCGACCTCTGCGATGACATCGTCTTCAAGTTCTGGATGTAACCGTCGTGGTTGCTGCTTGATGGGACGGAACCGTGGGTCAATCGCCAACTTGTGCGTAGCGACACGATGGTCCAAACCTAGCATCTCCTTGTAACTCCAGGTGAAGCAGTCTCGGTACTCCATCAAGAAGCTTCGATAGTCCTCCCGCTCCTCTTCCGTCAGCGTGGCGCTAACGAAAGTGGGGCGTGGGTCATCCTCCGTTCCAAGCTTGACTTGGACGAGATCATCGATGGTAGGTTGTCCTCCATCTTCTAACTCATGTGGTGACGATATGGAGCTAAGTTCCTCGGCGTCACTTGGCCCACCGCTGGAAGAGTGTTGTTGATGAGGAACGGCTGACAAAGTGTCGGACTCATCGCTTGATGAGACGGACATGGCGTGGCAGTTGACTCGTGTTCCGACACCGAGCTCCTCCTCTTCATCGGCAGGGACGTCGTAGGTACAACATTCCATCGCATCGTGTATCAGATCGCCAAGGACGCATGTCATGGCATGCTGATATGTTGCACCTGCATTCTTCAACCCAAAAGGCATGTCATTGTTGTAGAAGTCTCCTTCTAGCATCGGTCGCCTTCTATCTTCTGGTTCTCGTGGTGCTTGCATGGAACTGAGCTTCCCCTCATTGCCGGGGGCGGCGGGGTTGTTGTAGCCAAGTCCAAACATTGGTTGAGCTTTGCCTTTTTGCTTGATGAGGTCTTTCACTTGTCGCCACCATTCCTTGCATATGGCGGGTGGTGAAGGCATCCTGTTGTTCCGCCCAAGAGTGATCCCGGCCTTCTCCAACAAACGAACCATCTTGGGCTCCGCCTTCATTGTCGGTAGTACCTCCTCTGGGTCACTGCAAGTTTGGGGAAATTCAAATACAAAATCACATTGTTTTACCTGCGGGACTTTGTAGAAAATGGTCTGGACTCTAGACCCGAACAAACTGGGGATTTCCCAAACCTCCAATGGGGAAGTCGCTAAGATATAGAGCGACGGGGGCTGTACGCCTTGAGCTCCCCTTGCGACTTCCTCCACTTCTTTTATTCTTCTTCTATCGGCAATTGGTACGGGCGTGGGCTTTTCCCTCCGGGGGTTGCGTGCCCGTAGCGTGATGGGTGGTGGCGCATCACATTGTTTTACCTGCGGGACTTTGTAGAAAATGGTCTGGACTCTAGATCCGAATAAACTGGGGATTGCCCAAACCTCCAATGGGGAAGTCACTAAGATATAGAGCGACGGGGGCTGTACGCCTTGAGCTCCCCTTGCGACTTCCTCCACTTCTTTTATTCTTCTTGTATCGGCAATTGGTACGGGCGCGGGCTCTTCCCTCCGAGGGTTGCATGCCCGTAGCGTGATGGGCGGTGGCGCATCATTGCTGCCTGTTAGCATCCTGGAGCCTTCCCGGGCACCTGCAGAGGTTCCAAGTTTTAAACAAATGGGCTCTCGGTGCGCCAAAGTTGATGAAGAAGTGGTAGCCTCTTGAGAAATTGTTGTGGCCGACCTCAGCGTAATTCGTGTTGACGTCGGGAACCTTGCCTTCAACAATAACGGGGCCACTGGACCAGGCATAGAAGATCCTGTTCCACATGATGTCGAAGTAGAGCTCCCTACCTGCAATTGGGAAGAGGGGCTATAGTCGTACCGCATAGATGAAGATGGCCTCCTAAGGACTTGGCCCCTGTAGGTCCGAGGGGAGGAGCCCTTTGCATCGGCAGGTGAGCTCGGCATTATGGGGAGCTTCATCTCGGCTACTGGCCCAAAACCTGGTTTGGTCAAGAGATCCACCGGAGGTGTTGTGTGCCCCAACTGTTGATCGCTGTCTACAATGGGGAAATAGTACTTCGCATCTGCATGGTGAGACTCCTTCATAGTATAAGGAGATATGTTGTCGATGATGCGCTTTTGCGTACCGCTGGCGTCCAGGAACTTCAGGCATTGATGGAGGGTGGATGGAACGACACGGTACTTGTGGATCCACGGTCTTCCTAGAAGGGCGGAGTAGGAGGTATTCGCCTTGATGACGAAGAACCGCACCTTGAAGCTAAAATTTGACATCTGGATCTTCAATGTAATGGCACCTAGCGTAGGCTTCCCTTGGTTGTGGAAGCCGCAGATCATCACGTTAGTAGCCTCCAAGTCGTCCACCGTAAAACCCGCCCGCGTCAAACTTCAAAGAGGGAGAATGTTCACGGCAGACCCTGGGTCTATGAGGATCCTGCGAAGATGTGCAACACCAATATTACATTCCACATACAATGGCCGGTTGTGGTTACCATCATCTATGAGCTTATCATCCTCGTCGAACGTGATCTCGTTCACGAACAAGGGGCTGGAGCAAAGACGGTGTTTTGCCATGGATTTCTCGTAGAGTTCTGGAGCTTGGAGCGCCTTGATAACGGCTTCGCGAAGTTCAGGCACCATCATGAGTGCATCATGCACACTCAAAAGTGTAGGGATCCGCTTGAGGTGGGCGATGATGTTGTAGTCGATGTCACGTGCCTTCATCGTCTCTTGGCTTTGGTGTTCAGATTCCTCCTCCTGCACAGGCGCCTCCTTTGAGGCGGTTGGCTTCTGCACCCTTGTTGGCTTGATCTTTAGTGGTTCAGGTAGGACTTTGCCCCCACGCAGGTTCATGTTCACCTCTTCCAATGGCACTTCCTTTGTCGCCTCTTCGGCGTGGATGACAGCTTGCTCTTCAGGAGTAAACATGTCTTCGGAAGGGGTGTCGTTGTAGTCATGGATGACATTGCAACTCTCTATGCTTGGTGATTGGGATGAGCTGGCTCCTTCTTGAACTTTCTCCCCCCCTTTGCTGCTGCTTGCCCCCAGCCGGGTGGCAAGAACTGCGCCAAGGTTGGTAGCACACGCCCCCGTCGAGGAAAAGGCTCGTCTCCCTCTGACATAGGGACAAATCTTGGTGGAGGACGACGTTGACTTGGATCGAACCGCCTTAGAATTCTTGGGGGAGCTCATTCTGGCAAAGCCGAGCAAGGATGTCGGGGTGGAAGCCTCCTTAGTACGGTTTTCGGTGCACCGTCCTCCAAGGCTCCTCCCCGGGAATGGTTGGGGTCACCTGTGGCCGAAAGGGAGATACCAGCGTCTTGGAGAGGACGAGGTTGGATAGCTGGTCTTCAACTTTGGCCAGTGGCACCCATGTTTCTTCGAGCTTCGTGTCTTCACTTGGCGGAGATGGTAACTTCTTGCTCACCATGTTTACTGCACGGTAATCTGGGTTGATAGCTTCTGGGTCGAGGTTGATCCTCCTCTCATTAATGGCTCTTTGGAGCCATTCTTTGAACGCGACACAATCTTCAATGACATGTCCCACATACCTGTGATATGGGCAAAATAAAGGATTATCTGTCATCCTCACCTGATCAGGCCTCCAAGGCTCTGGTAAGCTCAAGGCTCGATGTTCCATCAACTGGTCGAACATGTCCTTGATGAGCTCCCGACGAAAGACGTACTGCTTCTTGAGGAGGTCCTGCATCGACGGGCGTTGCCTCCCTCCGGCTTGTTCGCCTCTTGCACCCAAGATGGGCACATGGCCTTGCGGTGCAGACGAGAAGACCTTGGTGGTGTTCGTTTCACCTGGTGCCTTCACCCTGCTACCGTTGTTGATTTGCTTGGGCGTCGAGGCGAAGCGCTTGGCGGGATCAAATGCACTGGCATTCTTATAGAGCTCCATTATCTGCGGTGATTTCTCAAACTCAAGTTTCGTGGCCGCTACCAGCATGCTGAGGGCACTAAAAGTTCTAGGCTCACGCCGAGACACTTCAAGTGACCAATGCTGCTGCATCCCATGGACACACATATGAATGGCATCCTCGAGGTGCATCTCCCTGGCGAGACGCACATAACAATTGCAGAAGCGGATGATGTAGTCATCAATGGACTCATCTTGTCGTTGTTGGACTTGTGCTAGCTCGACAATCGAGAAGTCCTTCTTCATGGCGACGAAGTGCTTCTTGAAAACCTCTTTCATGGCTGCCCAACTCCCAATGGACCCAACCGGTAAACGACTGTACCAATGGAAGGTGGGCCCAGTTAATGACCCTGAAAATTGGTGAAGGAGAAGTGACGGGCTGTTTGCTGTGTCGCCGCATGCCACCTCGAAGTACGCCAAGTGCTCTCTTGCACCACCGGTTCCATCAAATTGACGAAACTTTGGTGGGTGCCACCCTGCGGGATATGCCATCATGTCATGCCACGCCTCGTAAGGCTTCTCTAGCTCACTCTCGGAGGTGCGAGGGGCTTGATCTATCGCCATTTGCTTCAACTTCTTGTCCACCATATCCCCGACTATGTCGTGGTAGTCCTTCAGCATAACCGCGTGTGCTACTGCGTTGGCAGAACCAGCACGGCTAACCCAAGGCCGAGCTTGTGTGTTGGGCTCGTGTTGAGGCACATCATTTAAGGGCACCCTAGCAGGAGGGCCCACCTGGAGTTCCTCCTCTTGCGGATCCACCACTCGCTGCAGCACGCCTTGTGGAGGAACGCCTTGGTTGTTCATCATGAGCTCAATGAACTGGTCAAGCTTTGACGCCAACTGGTCAATCGTCTGGCGCTGGCTTCTGACCTCTTCTTCTAGAGACACTTCTTGTGGTGCTACTTTGTTTACAGCACTTGGGCCCTGGGTGCCATCAACGGGTGGCTTGGCAGCAGGATCTTGATCCACAAGGCTATCACCATGATTCACCATGTGAACGGGCGCGGTGTGGAGGTGTTCATCACCTCCCTCTTAATCTGACAAAACTGATGAAGCTAGTTCATGGTAACGAGGGTAGTGCGGGCGACTCTCCAACGATGGCGAGGAAGATGAGTCGGAGAAGCCTTCATCATCATCAAGGTTATCTTGGCATTATCCATCTCTGGGAAACCCATCCGTCACGCCTTGATGGGCGATGGGTTTTAATCTTGTATTGGCCCTTGGCTGGTTTGCAACTTGTGGTCATCCTTCAAGGTCTTGAGGAAGCCTTGATGTAATGTCGGTATAGTGACACTTGTATATATCTTCATTTTGTGAAGTGCCCCCTGCACCTAATGAGCCTTTCCCTGTTGTCACAGGAAGACACGTGGCCCTGGATCTTGCAGCTTCTCGTGACGTCGATGAGCTTGTCTTGGCATCCCCCTCTGCACCCCTGAGCCATGCACGAACAAGGCCAAGGCACGGTAGGAAGGTCCTCTGGAAGTCTGCCTTTGGGTTCGGCACGATCTCTTCTTCAGAAGGATAGTCGAACTCCTCGGTGATGGCGGGAGGTCGCCATCCATTACTTGACCCTTCAGTTGGCTGCACTCCAAGAGTACCGCACAAGGCAAGGTTCTTCTCAGTTGATTCCTTCGCGTTTTTAGCCTCCTGCTGAGCTTGGACTTCTCTATCTTTGTCCATCCTTTCAGAGGGAACAAGAGGAAACTCCGTGGGAAGCTACTTCATTGTTGGAGGAGAACGTAAGCTTGGCTTCTTCAACGCCTTCCAACGGTGTGGCCGTCGGCGCTCGCATCTTCTGATTCTCTAGTGGGGGTGCTGGTGTAGTCGCCTTCACCTGTTCATCATTCTTCTGGGGAAGGGATGAAGAAGGAACCACCTTGCTCCTTCGCTCAGTGCTTCTCGTGGACGTCTTGCATCGTTTCGGCGCCAACCGGCTGAGTAGGTAGCTATACCGCTCATGCCGCTCCAAGTCGGGGGAGATGCGAAACTTGATCCTGCCATTTCCTTGAACAACCCCACCATCGGGTCGTAAACGTACCTGAGTGTGTCGAAGGACTAAGTCCTCAAGTTCTTTATAAAGAACAAGGCGGTTTCTCCGACGCCTCTCGCGCTTGCGCTGGTTCTCCGTTGGAAATATACCATCCCTTTGTACCTGTGGCGTGCGTAGGAGTGCTGGTGCAGGGCGACTCGTGGAGGATGAAGTCCTGTCCGTCATCGCCTGCAGCTATGGCCGATCTCCCTGCCTAGGAGGTGACGAAGGTCGTGGTGGAAGTGTCGGTCGCAAAGGTTCCCCTAGTTGACACTGTTGAGTGGGCCGAGGGCCCCTCTCATCGTCTTGATGTCCCCGCCTGGGAGGTGACAAAGGTCGTGGTGGAAGTGCCTGTCGCAAAGGTTCCCGTGGTTGCCACTTTTGAGTGGGCCGGGGGTCCCTCTCATCATCTTGATGTCTTGACCATCAGTTCCAACGTGGAGGCATGTCGGGATATCTCCCTTGTGGGAAGTGTCGAGTTGGTGAAGGTTGTCGCTGAGGCGCCAAAGTCTGGCGTTCATGTTGAGAACGATGGCTTGGGGCTTGACGCCTCATCCTTCCTGCAGCTTGAGCCGACGATGCACTTGGCGCCGCTGGATCTTGGAGCCTCCTCTGGATATTGTTCATCTGCTCTTGGAGTTGGCGAAATTCTCGCCGTAGGTCGTCGTCCCGTGGCGCAGGTGCTTCATGCCGAAGGGTGGAAAACCTGTTGTTGTTGGGGAGAGACCTTCCGTCGACCTCCGAGTTGTGCAGACACGGCGCCCATGCACCCCTTCGAGTGTCACCAATGTTGAGGGAGACAGTAGGGCCTGGTAGAACGGGCTCTTTTCGTGAGCGCCGCTTCCAGAACTCTTTCATGATGGCGCGTCTCACCAGCTCGAATGCCCAATCATCAGGGAACAAGTCATACGGACGGGTTAAGGTGCTTCCGTAAGTGAACACCTTATCAGCTAGGTCCATGGCGCCGAGGGACCAATCCTCCTCCGGCACCGTGCTCTGAGCGATGCGGGAAGCTATCTGTTGGTGGAGTAATTGTACCTTGCGGTACTTCCTCCTGTAGTTGCGTAGGGGATGAGGGCTATCCGACAAACGAGCGTTGGCCATGACACTACTAGGGAAAACCCTAGTTGTAGCGCGGGTTTTGAGGCTATCAACAGCGCGGGCACCCGCGCTACCAATAAGGCGCTACAGCTAACTGTTAGTAGTAGCGCTGTATGTGCCTGCGCTACTACTATCGTTGATTATATCAGCAGCGTTGCTTCCTGAACGCAGCTGCTATTAGTTAGCTGTAGCGATTTCCGCGCATATTTGCTGTTATATCTTTCACCATTTCCCACTCCAGCTTCAATAAACTGCAATTTCCGGATACTAGGTACTACTAGATATCAATTTCATAAAGCATTATAGGTACTAGGTAGTACACCCTCGGTTCCAAATTATTGTCGTGGTTTTAGTTCAAATTGGAACTAAAACCACCGACAATAATTTGGAACCGAGGGAGTACTAGATAACAATTTCATATATACTCAACATGCATCCTCAAGCAAAGATACAAGGTGACATCGACGATCATCATATTTAGTTCTAGATGATATCGACGATTTATCATCATATGTAGTTCTACATGATATCGACGACGATCATCATATGTAGTTCTAGATGATATAGCCACACACACATATGTAGTTCTAGATGATATCGATGACGATCATCATCCTCAAGCCTGGGCGGTGGGTGTTCCTAATAGTAATTAGGATGGCCTGTCCAACACGAAGATTCTTGCCAACGAGGAATCTCTTCCACCCAACCGAGTTTAAGTGTGTGCGACCGTCTGTGTCCATGCGGTAAGTACAGTTGGTGACGGAGCCCCTTGCGGTAAGGCGTAGTCCAGCTGAGCCTTCTTCATCAGGCTCGATACCTTAACTCACAGATAGGTTCTTTGGCAATTTCTGAATAAGAAAAACATATCAATTAATAAATAGCCTCATACATACTCTTGCAAATATATTTCTATTAAGTCTAGATTCCACACAACATATCATTGGACTCTAGACTAAGCATATCATCGGATAATTTAAATTTGTAAGTATAACATACCATATCATGTCGATCGACCATGGTACTTGTCAGGCGGGTCACGAATGGCACCCTGACAAAGTCAGCACGTGGTGGAATTATGTCCCATAGGTTGCACACCTCCTCCTCGCTCAGCCTCATTCTTTGAGCTATGATGGCTTCATGAAGTGGGTCCTCATTATCTTCATCATCTTCTTCATCTGCATCATCTTTGTCATCTTCATCATCTTCGTCATCTTCATCATCTTCCACCAGGTTGAGATAAATGACAGCCAGCTTGGGTCTTTCTGCTCTAAAGGAGAAGCTGATCAACTCACCACCAGTAAGACGCATGCGGGCGAGGAAACAGGCCCATCCATCTCCTCCAATCTGCGACATATTGCGTCCTTTCTCGACCTCCATAGTGTACGGCCCCCCAGGAGCCTCAAATGTCATAGTGTCTCCTGTCAGCTTGTTGAATGTCAACCTCACATTGCATGGGACGGTCTGTGTAAGAAAAGAAAAATGACACAATGCAGTAATGCCAACACTAAAAATAAAATAGTTGTTACATTTCATCTAATTTTATACTGCCGCATGACGAAAACTCGGTTGGAAGTAGATGCCAAACAGCTTGCCAGTTGCAAGGCTGCTGGCGCACCTTGACTTGCACAGTCGACATAGTGGTGATGGTGGTGGTCCATTTTCCTAAAGCAATATGAGCAAAGGATTAATGATTCACTTCACAGGAAAGAAAAACAGTAGCATGTGATATTTTCCTAAAGCAATATGAGCAAAGCATCCTAAATCAACTAAATCAACTAGCATACTAAATCCAAAGAGCATACTAAATCCAGTAGGATCCTAAATCAACTAAATCAACTAGCATACTAAATCCAGTAGCATACTAAATCAACTAAATCAAAATGTTCTAAATCAACTAAATCAATTATCCTACTAAATCAACTAAATCAACTAGCCTACTAAATCAACTAAATCAACTAGCCTACTAAATCAACTAAATCAACTAGCCTACTAAATCAACTGAATCAACTAGCTTACTAAATCAACTGAATCATATCAACTAAATCAGAATGTTGCATATGAACTAGCCTACTAAATCAAAATGTAGCAGGGAGGAAGGAGAAGGAGAGGCGACTCGAGGAGGGAGAAGAGAGTAGGACGGAGGAGGAAGGCGGAGCGAGGAGGGCTGGCCAGCGGCGAGTGGAGGGAGAATGGAGGAGGAAGGCGGAGCGAGGAGGGGTCGGCCCGGCCCGGTGGAGGGAGGACGGAGGAGGAGGCCGGTACCGAGTCCAGCGAGGAGGATGAGGCGACGGCAGCACAGATCGGAGGAGGGGCGACGAGGGGGAGATCGAGTGTGTGTGTGTGTGTGTGTGTGTGTGAGTGTGATCTAGATTGGAAATGTGAGGAGATGGAACCTTAGTAGTAGCGATTATAGCGTAAATGCGTTGCTGCTACGATCCTTTGCAGTAGCGCCCTTTGTTCCAACGCGCTGCTACTATAATTGGCCTCACCGCGGCGTCGTGGAAATTTTAGCAGTAGCGCGTCCTATTGTGTAATGCGCCATCGATAAACTTGTATCGCAGCTGGTTCTAAAGTGAGCGCCATCGCTAAGTAGCAAAGAATACCGATTTTAAAGAGCGCTGGTGGTAAGATTCTGTGTATAGGCTTTTCCCTAGTAGTGTGAGCCTACGCAAGTCTTGTGACATAGCCTCTAAACCCTCGAGAAGCTCAACCTCGGTACGCCGCGGTGTTGGTGTCAGCGGCTCCGAGTGCGTAGTCGCGGTAGGGGCGTGGAGAGACACCGCACTAGACCGCATGTTGGCGGCTCTGGTGCGGAGGGGTTGAGCTTCCTCCACATCTCCTTTTATATCCGCCCCTATCGATTCCTTCAACAGGGCGCGCGCCTCAAGAATTAGCTCGCGACGCTCCTTCTTCATCTTGGCGGCCTCCCGCCTTAGCGCCTTCTTCGACTGCACAGTTTGAAACTGCGCAGGATCCTGGGCTTGATGGATGTAGACCTTCTCGCCAAGCTTGATGATGACCATGGGTGGCATAGATCCAAACTAGATCATCACCGGCTCCGAGTTGCTGTCACGGGAGAGTCCACCTGCATGAAAGGGATCTTGATGAGCGGAAACCCTTGCCGACGTCTTGTCATGCAGCATGCTGTGCAGGTTGGGAGACGAGCGAAGACGATTCAGACGACCACACCGTAGCGAAGATGGGAGGAGAACCAGGTCCCACCGGGCGTGCCAATTTGTTTGACACGAGAAAAATCTTATTAGGCACTCCAATAGAAAGGAAGAGAAGGAGTATGGATTTCTCTCATGCGCCGGGGAAAAATAAAAAAATGCGGGCGTGCTAGTGTATCGTAGTACACAAAGAAAAGTGATACGGGAAACAAGTATTTCATTTATCTCTTTGGATGAACAAAATTACAAGATCCCATAAAAAATGATTGCGCTCCGTGGCCTACTAGCGCGGCCTGCCTGACTATGGCGATGTGCGGTCTCTTGGTTCCCGGGGCCTCGAAAAGCTCCTGGTTAATTACTCCCGCGGGTTGCTACGCGAGATACCTCCGATTAAGTCATGTGGTCGTCTTCGTTGTCTTCACTTCGCGTTCTCCATGCATGATGATGCTGGTGTATGTGTGTGGTGTGGGAGGCGACAAAGCCCATGTCCTCGTTGGTACACGTGCCGCTCAAAACTTGGCTTTGTGCTGGCCACGTCCGCCCTCGTTGTTGCGCCTCGTCGGTCTTGACAACGTTGATGTACTTGGTGTTGAACTTGCATGGGTCCTGCGCTGCTCGGACTTCTTGACAATGTAGGGGTTGCCTCGCGGGAGTATTCTTATGGAGACCGGTGTCAGTGTAAAACCAAAGCTCACTCGTATCAGCAATGCCGATGTGGTTGGCGCCTCATCTCGGTTGGATGCCGTGTTTACGGTGGTCCTCGAAGACAAGGGTACCGCCTCATGGGGCCATCGGGAGTTAGTGTTGGTGAAGTCACGTCGCCTCCTCGCCATCACGCCTCATCTTCATGGCTTCGTGTCGCAAATAGCACCATGTAGTGGTAAGGGTTGGTGAAGCCACGTCTTTGCGTAGCACCATCTTCTTCGCATCACGGGCTTTGTGTTGCGGCCAGCACCGAGGGAGTGTGTCATCTTCATGGCTCCGGGTCGCGGGCTCCATCTTGACGAGGTACACATTGGTAGTGTCCTTGAGGGAGTCCTGGATTAGGGGGTATCCGGACAGCCGGACTATATCCTTTGGCCAGACTGTTGGACTATGAAGATACAAGATTGAAGACTTCATCTCGTGTCCGGATGGGACTCTCTTGGCGTGGAAGGCAAGCTTGGCGATACAGATATGTAGATCACCTTCTGTTGTAACCGACTCTGTGTAACCTTAGCCCCCTCCGGTGTCTATACAAACCGGAGGGTTTAGTCCATAGGACAAGAACAATCATACCATAGGCTAGCTTCTAGGGTTTAGCCTCTACGATCTCGTGGTAGATCAACTCTTGTAATACTCATATTCATCAAGATCAATCAAGCAGGAAGTAGGGTATTACCTCCATAGAGAGGGCCCGAAGATGTGTAAACATTGTGTCCCTTGCCTCCTGTTACCATCCGCCTTAGACACACAGTTCGGGACCCCCTACGCGAGATCCGCCGGTTTTGACACCGACATTGGTGCTTTCATTGAGAGTTCCACTATGTCATTGCTGCAAGGTTCGATGGCCCCTTCGATCATCAACAATGATGCGGTCCAGGGTAAGGTTTTCCTCCCCGGACAGATCTTTGTGTTCGGCGACTTCGCACCGCGGGCCAACTCGTTTGGCCATCTGGAGCAGATCAAAAGCTACGCCCCTGGCCATCAGGTCAGGTTTGGAAACTTGAATTACACTGTCGATATCCACGGAGACTTGATCTTCGACGGATTCGGGCCCATGCCAGTTGTGTCGCACGATCACGACGAGCACGATATAGCTCTGTTGTCGAATGGTTTTCGGGATATCACGCTGGCAACTACTCCGGCCTCAAGTCTGGAGCAGATCGTGCCATCCGAGAACTGGAGGATAGACTCCGCCACGGAGGCCGCGCCCTCAGTGGCGATAGAGACGAATACTGACCTTACCCTTCACAAGAGCCGTGTCGCCGAAGTGCTGGACTCGTCCAAGGCCACGGACTCCATACCACCCGCGCCCATACCTATCGAATCTGATTGGGCGCCGATCATGGAGTTCACCTCCGCAGATACTTTCAGCACTCGCCCTTTGGTTACATACTGAACTCATTGAAATCTCTCTCCCTTTCCAGAGAACCTTGGCCAGATTATGTCCGGCTAGAGTGGGATGCGGATGACGAAGAAATTCAACCCCCACCCACCACGCACTTAATAGCCACTGTCGACGATATAACTGACATGCTCGACTTCGACTCCGAAGACATCGATGGTATGGACACCGATGCAGGAGATGAACAGGAACCACTGCCCACAGGGCACTGGACTGCCACCTCATCATACGATATATACATGGTGGACACACCAAAAGAAGGCAATGGCGACAAGACAACGGAGGATGACCCCTCCAAGAAGCAACCTCATCGCCGACGTCAGTGGCGCCGCTCTAAGTCTCGCCACAGCAAAAGCGGTGATACCGGCATAGGAGATTACAACACTCCGAACAATGCCGAAGATGATGACAATCCCCTCCAGAATGATCAAGAGCCGGAGGATGAACAAGCCAGCCCTCCTAAGAGAGCGGCGGAGGGAGAAACGGAGGACGACAACTATATGCCTCCCTCCGAAGACGAAGTGAGCCTCGACGACGAAGAATTTGTCGTGCCTGAGGATCCCATCGAGCATGAGCGCTTTAAGCACCGACTTATTGCCACAACAAACAGCCTGAGGAAAAGCAGCAACAGCTTCGAGTTGATCAGGATCTGCTAGCAGATAGATGGACTGAAGTCCTTGCGGCTGAGGAGTATGAACTCGAACGCCCTTCCAGAGGTCACCCCGCGTTCGATGCGGCTGATCGGCCACCACGTGGCCAAGATAGAGAGGCAGTACGGCCTGAAAATCAGCCTGCACCCCGCCGCCATTCAAACAAACATAGCAAGGAAACGGGAAACATGCGAGACATGCGAGACGTATTGGAAGACAGGGCAAAACACGCTAGATCGATCTATGGATCACGGGGCCATGCTCCTACAAGGGATGGTGACCGCCTCGCCAGATACAGTAAAAGCAATTCCGGACGGGCTGAATACAGCAGGCAGGACTCATACGAGCTGCGTCGCGACATAGCCCAACACAGATTCGCGGCACACCCCCTATGCTTCACCAACGAAGTAATGGAGCATGAATTCCCAGAAGGTTTTAAACCTGTAAACATCGAATCTTATGATGGTACTACAGATCCCGCGTTATGGATTGAGGACTTGCTCCTCCACATCCACATGGCCCGCGGTGATGATCTACATGCCATCAAGTACCTCCCATTAAAACCCAAAGGACCAGCTCGGCATTAGCTGAATAGACTGCCAGCAGACTCCGTCGGCTGTTGGGAGGATCTGGAAGATGCATTTCTCGACAATTTCCAGGGCACTTATGTGCGACCACCAGACGCCGATGACTTGAGCCACATCATTCAGCAGCTAGGGGAATCAACCAGGCAATTCTGGACATGGTCCCTGACAAAGAAAAACTAAATTGTCGACTGTCCGGATGCAGAACCTTAGCGGCATTCAAGCACAACATCCGTGACGAGTGGCTTGCCTGGCACCTCGGCCAGGAAAAGCCGAAATCAATGGCAGCCCTCACGACACTCATGACCCGCTTTTGCGTGGGAGAGGATAGCTGGGTGGCTCATAGCAATAACATATCAAGGAACCTTGGCACTTCGGATACCAAGGACAGCAACGACAGGTCACGTCGCAACAAACACAAGCACCGCAGCAACGGTGATAACGCCGAGGGCACAACAGTCAATGCCGTATTTAGAAGCTCTAAATCCGGTCAGCAGAAAAAGCCATTCAAAAGAAGCACTCCGGGCCCGTCCAGCTTGGAACGCATACTCGATCGCTCGTGTCAAATACACGGCACCCCCGATAAGCCAGCCAATCACACCAACAGAGAATGCTGGGTGTTCAAGCAGGCCAGCAAGTTAAATGCCGAACACAAGGACAAGGGGCTGCACGGTGATGACGAGGAGGAGCCACGGCCGCCGAACACGGGAGGACAGAAGAGGTTCCCCCCACAAGTAAGGACAGTAAACATGATATATGCAACCCACATCCCCAAAAGGGAATGGAAGCATGCACTAAGGGACGTATACGCGATGGAGCCCGTCGCCCCAAAGTTCAACCCATGGTCATATTATCCAATCACGTTTGATCGTAGGGACCACCCCACGAGTATCCGTCATGGCGGATCTGCCGCATTGGTCCTAGACCCAATCATCGACGGATATCACCTCACTCGAGTCCTTATGGACGGCGGCAGCAGCCTGAACCTGCTTTACCAGGATACAGTGCGCAAAATGGGTATAGACCCCTCGAGGATCAAACCCACCAAAACGACCTTTAAAGGCGTTATTCCAGGTGTAGAGGCCCACTGTACGGGCTCAATCACACTGGAAGTGGTCTTCGGATCCTCGGACAACTTCCGAAACGAGGAGTTAATCTTCGATATCGTCCCGTTCCATAGCGGCTATCACGCACTGCTCGGGCGCACCGCATTTGCAAGATTCAATGCGGTACCACATTACGCATACCTTAAGCTCAAGGTGCCAGGACCTAGGGGGGTCATCACAGTCAATGGAAACACAGAACGCCCGCTCCGTACGGAGGAGTACACTGCGACCCTCGCAGCAGAAGCACAAAGCAGCCTTTTGAGGCAATCCACCAGTTCGGCGATCAAGCCCCCGGACACCGTCAAGCACGTCCAGAATAACTTGCAACAGGATCGCCTGGCATGCTCAGAGTTCGCCTAGCAATTGGGCCCCCGCCCTAGTCTTAGTACAACGGCAAAGTTCGTCCGACGTGTGCATAATTACGGATTGAAAATACCATGGCTATAGGCGGGGCCACGATCACGGCGCGTCCCACAATGCGGTTTAACCGCACTAGGGGCTTACTACCTTCATCACTCTCTCTTTCAGGAATCTACTCTCTGGAAGCCTTGTCCGGCAGTACGTTAGCCGGACACATGATACAACACCCAAGGAGGAAGGAAGCTACGTCGTACAAAAGGAATCCCCAGGTGGTCTCTGATAACGAGCTAAATACCTGTTTTAAGATACCAGTCCACATCTTCCCCTTGGATGGGACTTGTCAAATAGTCCTATTGTTTGCTTACCGCACCATTTGTATCATTATGCTTTAATGCATTTCTTAAATAAACAATGCATAGTACTAGTCTATTATAGCATCTTATATTCTTCTATATATATGCTTATCTGTGACAATCAGCACCCGTACAATGTGGTACGGCCAATACGCCAGGGGCTTCCGCATTCCCCATAATTCGGCGTGAGAAGTCCGAACACTTTCGACAGTGCGGCACCCCGAACTTATAGCACTATATGCATCAGCTCCGAATCATGTCTTGGATCAATAGTTGGGTTTGCCCGGCTCCCATGTTTTGGTACCTTACGTTCCGCTATATCGGCTAAGGTAGCACTGGGAGAACTACTGCGATTGTGCCTCTCAGTAGAGAAAGCTAAAACTGACTGTCATGATGAGGCGAGAGCTGGTCGCTGTTCGAGAGGTCTCAAGTCCCTAAAGACTTTTTCCGCTTCGGGCGAGGAGCCGGCCTTGTCCGGCTTAGGCGTGCATAGCGCCCCAAATTCGGCTTTCCGAAGACTAGGGGCTTCGCCAAAATTTAAAATTGTAGACTTCTATGGCTAAGTGAGAGAAATAAAGCATTTTAGTCCGATTGCCTGGTTCGTTGCGCTGAACACCTCCCTCGAAGGACCCAAGAATGGGAAAAAGAGTGCTCATATTTATCCCGAACACCCCAGCACTAGTTGCATGGGGGCAGAAGCCGACAACTAGCAACTCTCAGAATTTATAAAACGGCCGCACAGAAGGTAATATTTTGAATACAAAAGCGTTGATAACGAAGATGAACTAGTTTTCATAAAGGATCACATAAGCAAGTTCATTCAAAGATTACATCTTTGGTACATTCGTCCACCACGAGACGGGCACCCTTCAGGACACTTTCATAATACATTTCGGGGTGGCGATGCTCCTTGCCCTGCGGCGGCCCCTCCTTCACCAGCTTTTCGGCGTCCATCTTCGCCCAGTGCACCTTTGCACGGGCAAGAGCCCTGCATGCACCTTCGATGCAGACGGACCGCTTGATGACTTCCAGCCGTGGGCAGGCATCCACAAGCCGCCTCACCAAGCCGAAGTAGCTGCTGGGAAGAGAATCGCCAGGCCACATCCAGACTATAAGGCCCCTCATGGCCTGTTCGGCCGCCTTGTGGAGCTCGACCAGTTGCTTCAGCTGATCGCTCACGGGCATCGGGTGTTCGGTCCCAGTATACTGAGACCAGAACAACTTCTCCGTCGAGCTTCCCTCCTCGGCCCGGTAGAACTCCGCGGCGGCAGACACACTACGGGGCAGATCTGTGAACGCTCCTGGAGAGCTCCAAACTTGGGTAAGAGGAAATTTTCTTTCGCGTACCTACTTTCCATAATGAATGCCTTACCCGCCGCTATCTTCTTCACCACCTCAACTTCCTGGAGGGCCTTATGGGCTTCAGCCTTGGCATTTCTTGCACTTTCGAGGGCCTGGGCAAGCTCGGACTCCCGCGTCCTCGAGTCAAGCTCCAGGGACTCATGCTTCTTGATGAGCACTTGGAGCTCTTGCTGCACCTCACCTACCCGGGCTTTGTGTCTTTCTCGCTCAGTGTGCTCCTTGGCCGCTTTGTTTTCGGCCTCGGACAACGCCTTCTTGAGGGTCGCCACTTCGGTCGTGGCCCCTAGCAAAATTCATGATGATCCTATTATACTGCAAAAAAATCTTTCTTTTTCATATTGACAAGGTATTGCTTACCTTTGTTCTCCTCGAGCTGCCTCTTGGCAAGGCCGAGCTCTTCTCTGGATCGCTCTGTGTCCTGGCGTAGTCGGCGACCTCCAGTATGTCTTGGCAGCCGCCGCCAGGAAGCCTGCAGATTCACATAGACATACTATAATTAGACTCCTTTGATTATTATTTGATCCTCTATTCGGCTTTTCTTCGGGAACGCCAAACACATCATCAGGGGCTACTGTCTATGCGGTGATATTTCCCTACAATTTAATTACTTACCTCAAAGCCTGTTAGGAGGCTGGCGCAAGCTTCGGTTAGTCTGCTTTTGGCGGACTGAACCTTCTCCATCACCGCACTCATGATAGTGCGATGCTCTTCGTCGATGGAAGCGCCTTGGAGCGCTTCCAGCAAGTTGTCTGGTGCCTTTGGCTGGAGAGAGGTCACCGGCACGGGCGGCTTGCCCCTCTTTACAGGGGGTCGCCTGATAGAGTCCGGAACCACTGGAGGTTCCGGCACGGTGTTCGGCTGGAGGCCGAACTCGGAGCCCATGGGAGTCTTGCTCCCTTTGCTCCCAGGGTCCGGAGCTTCACCTTGAGGCGCTTCCAGGACTACCTCCCCCCAGCTCGGTGCCCTTTGAGAGAACACCTCGGCGTCGCCCGTAGGGCGAGGGGTGGAGGCGGTCGGAAGTGAATGACTATTCATATCTGACGGGTCCAAAGAACCATCCGACGAAGATACGTCGATATGGGCTCGGGACGGACTGCATAATCGTGTTCGGTGTGATGAAAAGCAGTGAGAGAAAATATATCAAGAATTATTATGGTATCCGGATAGTTACGACTTCGCCAGGGGCTTGTCCCCGGGCAACCACTCGTCGTCGCTGTGGGCGGCGGTCGTGGAGCAGTCCGGAAGGGGGGCCCTTCCTTTCTTGGACCCTTCGGCCTCCCCGGTTGGAGCGGCTTTCCTTTTCTTGTCTCCCCCGGCTGGGGGAGAACTTTCCTCTTCCTCCTCGTCGTCGTGGGAGGAGTGCGCCTCGGAGTGTTCGGACGATGAGTCCAACACAACCTTGCGCCGGAGACCCTGTCGGGTCCCCGTGGCCTTCTTCTTGGCCGTCTTTGCTGGCACCTCGTAAGGTGCCGGAGTCAGCATCTCCGTCAGGAGAGCGTCTGCTGGATCTTCGGGCAGGGGGGCTGGGCAGTCAATCCGCTCGGCCGTCTCCACCTAGTCCTGTGAAAGGCATGACGGCTTAGACCCTGCATATGATCAAACTGAGGAAACAAAAGATCTTGTGATGTGTGAAAACCTACCGGATTGGCGGGGCGCTTTGTGCTGAGTCCGCGGTCCTCGGTAAGGGGAGGAGGTACCTCGGCGCCTTTAAAAAGCACCCTCCATACGTCCTTGTGCGTCGTGTCGAAAAGCTCCTACAACGTCTGGTGCTCGGCTGGGTGGAACTCCCACAAATTGAATACCCGTTGTTGACACAGGAGGATCCGGCAGAAGAGCATGATCTGGACCACGTTGACAAGCTTGATTTTCTTGCTCATCATGTTCCTGATGCAGGTCTGGGGTCCGGTCAGCTCTACCGGACTACCCCAGGACAAGCCCTTCTCTTTCCAGGAGGTGAGCCGTGTGGGGATTCCGGATCGGAACTCGGGGGCTGCCACCCAGTTGGTGTCGCGCGGCTCGGTGATATAGAACCACCCCGATTGCCACCCCTTTATGGTCTCCACATAGGAGCCCGCGAGCCATGTGACATTGGGCATTTTGCCCACCATGGCGCCGCCGCATTCCGCTTGCTGGCCGCCTACAACCTTCGGCTTGACACTGAAGGTCTTCAGCCGCAGGCCGAAGTGGGGCCGGATGCGGAGGAAGGCCTCGCACACGACGATAAACGCCGAGATGTTGATGATGAAATTCGGGGCTAGGTCATGGAAGTCCAGCCCGTAGTAGAACATGAGGCCACGGACGAATGGGTGGAGAGGAAATCCCAGTCCGCGGACGAAGTGGGTGAGGGAGACTACCCTCTCGTAAGGTTCCGGGGTAGGGATGATCTTCCCCGCGTCGGGCAGCCGGTGCGCGATATCCGCGGCCAAGTATCCGGCTCCCTGCAGCTTCTTGATGTCCTCCTCCGTGACGGAGGATTTCATCCACTTGCCTCCCGCTCCAGACATGATTGAAGCGGTTTGAGGAGAAAAGGTGCAAGCTTGGGCGTTGGAGCTCGAGTGCGCAAGAATGGATATGCGAGGGGGAAGAAGGCGTGGGTGAAAAAGGTGAAGTCTTTATCCCTTTATAAAGGCGGACGAAACTATGCGCCCCCACTTGCCTAGTAAAACTCGCTTGATCCCCAAGCGCCGTAATTGATAGCGCAGTTGGGTTACCCACGTCCGTATTGATGAGAATCCCATGATAAGGGGACACGATCTCTGCTTCGACAAGACGTGCCTAGGAAACCGCCTCGCGATATGTGCGGTGGTTGGTTGTGAAAAACGGTTCTAATAATGACCGGGCCATGGTGTGATGTCATGCTATAATACGTCGGCAGATTAGATTTGTGGAAATATTATTCTCTCTACGATGGTATATGGAACTTGTTTTGCAGAGCCGGACACTATCCTTGTGCTCAAAATCTTCTATGGAGTATTCGGAGGAGGAACCCGCCTTGCAATGCCGAAAATAATCGGCGCGCCAGACTCATCGTCATTGAAGCCTGGTTCAGGGTCTACTGAGGGAGTCCTGGATTAGGGTGTATCCGGACAGCCGGACTATATCCTTTGGCCGGACTGTTGCACTATGAAGAGACAAGATTGAAGACTTCGTCTCGTGTCCGGATTGGACTCTCTTGGCGTGGAAGGCAATCTTGGCGATACGGATATGTAGATCTCCTTCTGGTGTAACCGACTCTGTGTAACCCTAGCCCCCTCCGGTGTCTATATAAACCGGAGGGTTTAGTCCGTAGGACAAGAACAATCATACCATAGCCTAGCTTCTAGGGTTTAGCCTCTACGATCTCGTGGTAGATCAACTCTTGTAATACTCATATTCATCAAGATCAATCAAGCAAGAAGTACAGTATTACCTCCATAGAGAGGGCACGAACCTGGGTAAACATTGTGTCCCTTTCCTCCTTTCCTCCTGTTACCATCCGCCTTAGACGCACAGTTCGGGACCCCCTACCCGAGATCCGCCGGTTTTGACACCGATAGTCCTCCTTGCAAGCTCCACGCCACGATCCTCCGTGGTACCGGGTTGATGTTGGTGATGGGCGTCGTCTTGGCGGGCTCCGTGCCGCCATCCACCGCGGCACGACAATGGCATCCTTGCTAGCTCCACGCCTCCGTTCTTCGTGGCACCGGCTTGGTTATATTGGCGTTGGTGTCGTCTTGGCGAGCTCCGCGCCGCTATCCACCACGATCGGGCGGCGCCATCGTTGCGAGCCTCCACGACTTTGTCCTCCATGGCACCGGCTTGATGAAGAATAAGACGGGCGTCGTCCTAGAGAGCTCCGTATCGCCTTCCTCCACGGCACACGGTGGAGTCCCTGTGAGCTCCACGCCTCCGGGCACCAGCTTGACGAAGTAGACGTCGGCGGCATCCCCGACGGGTGCCACGCCTCCATCCTCTAGCTCCAACATGACGAAGTGGATGGCCGGCGTCCTTCGTGCGAGCTCCCCGTCATGATCCTTGCGGCACCGGGTTGATGATATTGATATTGGCGTCATCTTGGCGAACTCCATGGCACCATCCACCGTGACACGGCGGCGGCATCCTCCCGAGCCTCCACGCCTTCGTCCTCAATGGCGCCGGCTCGATGAAGTTGACACTAGCGTCGTCTTGGCGAACTCTACGCCGCGATCCACTTCAGCACGGCGGCAACATCCTCCTCGGCACACTGCTGAATCCCTGCGAGCTCCGCGCCTCCGGGGCTCCAGCTTGACGAAGTAGACATCGTCGGCCTCATCACCAAGGGGGGCCACCACAAAGGAGTCCAACAGGCTGCGCGCCGGCAGCCCCATCAACATGCCATCGTCTTCCACACCTTGGTGAAGTCCGGGAATAGCCTCGTCGTCTTGGTTAGCTTGGTGATGATGATGATAACGCCAACGAAGTGCTGCATGATCACGAGCTCCATCACGCCACCACATGCTCCACCGCGCCACCACGTGTTGTGCATGCATGCAATAATAAAGGATGAAGGAGTGATTAGATGATAACTTTACCGTTCGAGAAGATCGACTTGGTGTTCATGTTGCTGCCGAGGCGCCTGCTTCTTGTACGGATGATCGCCGACGTTGTTGTGACGAGATGTCGAGGCCGATCTCTTCTTCTCTGGTTCTACTTCTTCTTGCTGCGTGAGTTTTGGAACTGTGATGGTTGGATGTTTCTGCGTTCCGTGGATGTGTTGTTCTTCCCTCTCGTGGGTTTGCTTGCTCCTGTATTTATAGGCTGGGAGGGCCGTGTCCTCATGGAGAGCTAGCGCACGGACTACCCCCCAAGGTTTCCTTCTGGAATTTTTCTTAACGCACAAGCCTACTCCAAGCAAGGAAAATAAGGTGACACGGTTGTGTATATGCCTTTTAATGATGATCTTCTTATCTCTTTCCAGCTTAATGCTTGCCAATTGATTGAACTCTTTCCAATCTTGGATAGCCTGCAAAACAAAACCAAAGAAAAGAAAACATACCTGATCGGGAGTAGGGTTTGAAGTTTACTTGCCAACTTCTGAGCTCGTACGTGCGTGCCAACACATGATTATATTCCAAATACGTAGTGTACTTAAGCTCGCGTATATTTGGATATATACGCGTGCAAGCTCGCCGGCGGACATAAGAGTATAAATACGTACACCGACGTATCTTCATGCATGTACATGAACATATATATTTTTTGCATCGAATGTACATGAACATCTAAAAAGCAAGAGCTTGAATCTCACGTACATGACCACCACGTGCATGACTCTCCCTTTGCCTCCTTTTCTTTTTCTTACATGTATTTGGGTACATATACGCGCGAGCTTGCCGGCCGGCCGAGTACCCGAATACGTATATGTATTGTACATGCATCAAGCTATCTTACGTGCTCCAATGGTCTATGCAAGGCAAGCCTCTTGTCGAATCCAAATCTTTTTTTGTTATACCGTGTCCGAACAGAGTTCGTGTACGGGTCTTGCCATATGAGTGCCATGTATGATGCTATAAAGATGGGACCCTGGGTAGCGTTACTTCTCAAATCCAATGTCAAGCTGCACAACGCACAAGTTCTTCCATCTTCCACGGTTAAGAAACACAGCAGGTCACAAAAAAGACAAAGGCAAAAATTCGTTTCTTCTCCAATCGAAGTTGAAACTCCTTGACTCTGCATGCATGTTCAGCCCATATGTGTATACTTTCACTCTTTTTTTGACTTGGTATTGGTTGTTTTTCCTGTATCATCAGAAGAACATGGGACACAACGAGAAGCCCAAGAGATCCCGGGGAATTCGAGAGGCCGATGACTCGAGCAGCACTAGGAACGGAAAAAGCAGCTTGATGCCTCCCCCATCGCCACCAAGCAAGTCGAGAAGTAGCTCTAATGGCGTGGAGTACACGCGATTCACACCTCCTTTGCCGAGTGCTCCACACAGCACGGCGTTACAGACTACGCGTCACCAACTGTCACACCCTGATTTTCGTGGCACAACACTTAAGATGATAAATCATGATAAAATGTGGTTTGACAAAAACTTTTGCATTATTTGACTTTTTATTTGGAGTTGGTTTTCTCTCTGTGTTTTTCAAGTGCTCTTTAAGGTCAACACAACTCCACCTTCTATACTTCATCTCCTTGCCTCAAGCTTACGCCTTAATCGATCATGCCATGTGTATAGAGCAATATAGTAGTTTCTTACAAAAATAATTTGGCCAAAAAGTATTTTCTAAAATTAATTTTTCAAAAACCATTGAATTGAGATTTGCACTGCAAGTACTTGATTTGTGGTATGAAAAATATTTCAAAGAGTATATTTGAAACCTATTAGATATAGGATTCCCATAAACCACAAAAATATAATTTAGAAGTTATTTTCCTGTTTTATTTAAAAGCTTTTTCTTATGACCAGAAATGGTCTTTAATAGGGAAAAATTATTTTATTGTTTTAAAAATATTTGACAAAAATCAGGGAAACTCAGTGGGCATATATTTCCCATATATAAGAGTTTCAACACATGGTCATGTCCAAAACATTAGTCAAATCCCTCAAAAACCCTTTCTAGATAATTCAAGCTTTTGAAATATTTACAAAGGAAATATTCCCCAAAAATTCCAAGAAAATTCTAGCATGTCATATATGACATGATTGATGATCTTGCCAAGTCTCATGTCATGGAGAACAGTATAACCCCATGAAACCCTCTCAAAACCACTTCTGACCTTTTTCAAGTTTGAACAACTTTGCACTGTCAAATATGTCCAAATGCTCTCACACTTGGTGAACATGCTCAAATGGTGTAATAATGCATCTAGACCAAGTGGAACAAGTTGGAGAACAAGTTAAATTGATCAAAGTGCCCCAAAACCCTTCCTGACCAGAATCTAATTTGAACAAGTTTGTACTACCAACTTTCTCTCCTTGACCCCAACTTTTGTGAGCATGTTCACATGACCAAATTAGGCCACTAAACCAAGTGGTGCATCAAGGAGAAGTGATTTGCTCAACTAGATCTACACAAGTCTATTTCTGCTAATTTCTAGGGTTTACAAAAGTTGCATTGCCAACTTTGCCCAAATAAGCTCCAAATTAGTGGAAGGCCATATTTATATGTGTAATTTCACCCTGTGGAGTATCATGGCATTTGGAGTTCATTTTCTTAACCAAACAAGCATCAAACACCTTCTTCCACTTTACCAAAATTCCATTTTTGACCACTTTCACTAATCTCCATGACCTCAACTTTTTACCACAGCCCCTCCTAGGCCCCTTTCACCTCCAGTAACAATGGCAAGTCCATAGCTCAACTATTGGATGGGTAAAACCCCACTTTCTCTCTCTGGACAGCCCCTTTCTCTCTCTTCCTCACCTCCTCCTCACTCCGGTGGCCATCCATGGCATCCAATGCCCCTACCCACTTGTTTACTTTCCCCTAGCACTACCAGACACGAGTGGGCACGCCCCCTGCCCCTTAAACGATGCCATGGCAGCCATAGACGCGCTCTGGAGCGTGCTACAGTGCGCTCCCGCACTGTAGCTGCCCACTGCCAAGCAACTCCGGCCACCTCGGGCCTCCCACGCGCGCCTGCCGATGCGCCTCGGCGTCCGCAGCACGCTACGCGGTCGGACCCCTTCTCTCTCCTCCTCCCCAAGCCTCCGCGCTAGCGAACAAAGACCGCCCGAGCACGCCAATGGAGCGGCTCGCACGCGCGCACCCCTGACCTCTCCCCACTTCCTCTCTCTATCTCACCCGACGCCGCCGACGCCCGTGAACACCCTGACACCACGCCGCTTCCCCGAGCCTGCAGCGATGAGCGTGAGCTTCGCCAAGACAGTCTCACTGGACGCCGCCGTTCGCCTATTTAAAGGCCTCCTGCAGCCCTTCTGTCCCCACCACTCGCCTCTGCACCACCAAACCCTCCCCCGCACCCCAGTTCCTCTCTAGAGCCGCCCGAGCTCGAGATCGAGCTCGAGGCCGCTGCTGCTCGCCGGAGTTCGCGAGGTATAGGCCTTCCCCGCTCCTCCTCTGCCTCGATCTGGAATCCCTGCATCCCCCTGACCCTTTCCCCCTTGTTTCCCTTCTCTGTAGCTGCTGGAAACGGCCGGAGCCACCGCCTCCCAAAGCCCCTCCACCGCAGCTCCTCGTCGCCGGCGAACCAGGCACCCCCGCCGGCCAAGTCCACCACCCACCGATGTGCGGCAGTCTCCTGAAGCCATCCCCGCACTCGCCGGAGTTTGCCTTGGCCTGCATCGTCGCCGGTGAGCACTGCGACCCCCCTGTCCACGGGTTAGTGATGACAGTGGGTCCCGCCATCATCCTCTCCCTCGCTCCCGCCTCTCTCTCGACCTGCGGGCCCCGGCCGTCAGTTTGAAATAGGTGCGCGGCAGGCGCTGGCTGGGCCGGCCCGTTGGCTGGGCCTGCTGCCCCGCAGCTGTTCTGGCCCGGCAGGAATAGGGCCCTTTTTCTTTTTATTTTCTGTCACTTTTTCCAAAAATTCCACAGGACAAAGCGTATGTCCAAATAAATTAATTCCAAATCCTAAATTCCTAGAATATTGCAACCTATTTAATGGTGCAACTTCCATTCAAATCCAGCAACCTTTTCTTCACTGTAAATATTTAAATGTGATTTTAAGCATTTAAATATGCCTTTGTAAATCCATTTCTCCTATTCTGCTACACCAAATCCAAAACTAGGAATTTTTCCCTTCTTAGTTTTCAACCTAGTATTTTACAAAAATGAGTTGACATTTTTCTGAGCACTTTGGTTTTTCTGTTTTATTATTGCCTTATTTTCTCGTTATTATTGTGCGACGATAGATTGCGTTGCTGACGAAGGAGTTGGACCAGAAGACTTTAAAGACCCAGAAGACTTTGTTGAGCCAGGCAAGCAGCCCTTTGACCATGTCTATGAAACCCTTTTTATGCATGTCATATAGCACCATATTGTTGTTTAATGGAATCATGATGAGGTGGTAATCACCTTGATGGGTTGCCACCGCATTTCCTCGTTGATACTTGCATTGTGCATGACCCTACCTTCTTATGAGGGTTGTGCCGGTGGGAGTAGATAGGATGCTAAAGTAGTGCTACGCAAAAAGGGACGGGAGTATGCATAGTGATGGAGACAAAGTATTTTCAAAGGACTTTTCGAAAACCCCGTCGGGTGCCACTTATGCCCGAGGGAGATGATGAGTTGGGTAGCCACTTGATGACGAAGTGGTGTACCGAGGCAAGTGTGTGTGTTGTTTTCAAAAATGGATTGGTTTAAGTTGCGACCGTTATTCCAACCTTACATGCGCAACCACTCTACCCTTATATGGGAAAGGGCGTTATTGATTACCTAGGCCGATACTATCTTGGAGCCCGCATTACTAGTGACTGGGGAGAGTTGGTGCTCTCTCTCGGACGGGTCGTGCTGTAGGGCGGCCATGACTGTTTTCACAGGGCACCGGATACACCGTTGTGTCCCCTCTCGGATGTTACGATCTTGAGCGAGTCTCGTATGATGTACATTGTGAGGATCCAACGAGTGGACTCCTTGTTAGTGTCGTCTAGGGAAAGATAGTGATCGGGTGCTTACCCCGGGTACTTGAGGTACCGCGGGTCGTGGATGACACGGAAGTTCCCCGATCTTGTGGGTAAAGTGTGCAACCTATGGAGAGTGTAAAACTATTCGAATAGCTGTGTCCACGGTCAAGGACAGCTTGGGTAACCGCTCTTGGGCTACGCCCACATGTTTACAAACCGTGTGTGTGTGTTGATAAAACTACTTGGGTCAAGTCAAAGGACTTGACACGATTGAGTTGGGTTGGTGCCCACTGTATTTATGTTGATATCTGTAACCTATGAGGATACTTGAAATTCTCCTGATGCATGCCTTACAAGTTGTCGAACATTTCATTGCACTCAAAACTAGCTTTCTGCAAAAAATTACCTATATCATGCATTGTTGTATCTTGAACCAAAACATGGGTTGCTTGCGAGTACTTTCAAAGTACTCATTGGCTTGCCACTGGTTATTTTATTGGCCAGCCATGAAAGAACAGGATATGATGAAGAATACTTTGGTGACGAACATGCGAGCTAGGACGCTTCCCAGTCAGAATGCCTGTAGGGTTAAGGCAGATGGCATGGGTTCTACTTATCGACGAAGATTTCCGCTGCTTGTGTTTCATTTCATGTTCATCCCTTAAGGCTTTATCTATGTAAGACTTGACCATAATGGTCATAATTTGTGTAAGATGGTATGTATGGATGTAAGACTCCTGTATTCAGCTTCTGTGTGTTCAATGAGCATTGATCTCTAGGATCACTGTACACGTGCATTCGGTGATCACGACTTATGAGTCGGGGTCCCCAGCTCCGCCAGTGCGCGCACGCGCTTGGGACCCGCAGGAGCTCGCCCCACTCCTTCTTACCTTCCCACTTGACCTGGTCCACGCCCACGAATGCCCCGGACATGGCCGAGTGTGCCAATTCGGCCTCCGGCATCGCCTAGGCCGTGGCCATGGACGCCGTCCACGGTGCACCGTCACCCCGCCTTAAACCACCATCCCGAGCCCCTCCTCTGGGCGCCATTCGTTCTATCTTCCCCCGGAGACCTCCTCGAGCAGCCAGCTCCTCCTCCCATGCCTCCCTTCTCCTCCTATCACCGCACGGCCGCCGCTTCGGCTCGCTCAAATTCGAGCAACGCCAAGCTCACCTCCCTCCCATTCCTCCACCAAAGGGGTCCTCGTAGTTCGGCGATCCTCCCCACCTCCTCAAACCTTCGCGGGGACTCCCGAGCGCTAGGGGCCACTGACGGCCGACGGCCTCCCCCGCCGCTGTCGAAGCCGCGGTCACCTCGGTCCCCCCCGGTAGCACATACCGACCCCAACGGATCCGCTGCTCCGCGCTGAGCTCTCCCATAGGCGGGAGACGGCCGGAGGCGCCGGCTATCGCCGGCTATCGCCATTTCCTTTTGTTTCTGCGTTCCCAGATTCTGGCCTTTCACCATTTCTTAAATTGCTAGAGATCCTTAACTCCTATTGGGCTGAAATTTTAACACGATTTTTATACGGATATTAGCTTTCCTGAGGCCAAATAAGGGCACCAACCGCCTTACGGGTTGGCCACAAGCCTCCCAGACGCGCCCAGGGCAGGGGGGCGCACCCCTAGGGATTGTGGGCCCCTCATGCATCGTCTTGCGTTGATTCTTTTTCCCCAAAATCACACATATTCCAAGAAAATATCCATAAGTTTTTATCACGTTTGGACTCCGTTTGATATGGATATTGTGCGAAACAAAAAACATGCAACAAGGAGGAACTGGCACTGGGCACTGGATCGATATGTTAGTCCCAAAAACAATATAAAAAGTTGCCAAAGTATATATGAAAGTTGTAGAATATTGGCATGAAACAATAAAAGATTATAGATACGACAGAGACGTATCAACGTGTCAATCAAATTATGGAACTTATGCTCCAAGCTTCTGTTATTTCATTCGGAATGGATAGGGAGAAATGCCTTCCATTTACCTAATTCTCTTATAACAATAGTTATCAATCTAGCTTGGGCAAAGCTCCTTCTGAAGTTCTTTATGGAAGAAGGTGTCGAACGCCTCTTAACTGGTCGGAAACCGGGGAAAGACAATTCTTTGGCTTGTATATGATACAGGAAACAGAAGAGAAAGTTCGCATTGTTCGTGAGAAATTGAAAACAGCCCAATCTCATCAGAAGGGCCAATATGATCACCATCATAAGGCTGTGACAAAGTTGACGAGAAGGCGTACCTTCGGGTTACTCCTCTGAAGGGAACCCATCGATTCAGTATCAAGGGCAAATTGGCTCCTTGTTACATTGGTCCCTTTCGCATTCACTCCAAACAGGGAAAAGTTTCCGACTAATTGGGACCACCTCCGCTTCTTTCTAGAGTTCATGATGTCTTCCATATTTCTGAACTCAGGCGTTTCTTCTCGGATCCTATCCGCGGAGTGGACCACGAAATGCTTGATCTCCAAGATAATCTCACATATCGAGAATACCCTATTCGTATTCTTGATCAAGTCGAGCGTACCACTCGACGCCACAACATCAAGTTTCTCAAGGTTCAGTGGTCGCACAATTCCGAGAAAGAAGCTACTTGGGAAAGGGAGGATCGTCTTCGACTTGAGTACCCCACACTCTTCCCGAAGGACCCTAAATGTCGGGACAAGATTCTTTTGAGTGGGGGTGAGTTTTCACAACCCTAGTTAGAATTTGCACTGGACCAGCTAGAGTGATGCATCATGTTTAAATTTTCATTAAACTTGAATCGGGGATGAACAAACCCCAGCACCCCCTTGAAAATACCAGGTTCAATTGAAAAATATTTCAATGAACCAAAATGCCCTTTACAAAATTTCATCAATTTTGAATTGGTCTACAACCTCTGCCAAAAATGATGGACATTTTTCTAGGACATTCAGGATTTTTGAATCAATTCATAAGTATTTTAATTTGGACATTTAAATCCAAGTAATATTTTTAAATGTCCAAATATTTCTGAAAGTACTTGAGGGTTGTTGGAAATAATTTCAAAAGTGCCCACAAA
The DNA here is from genome assembly GCA_021605145.1 of Aegilops bicornis. Taxonomy (NCBI): domain Eukaryota; kingdom Viridiplantae; phylum Streptophyta; class Magnoliopsida; order Poales; family Poaceae; genus Aegilops; species Aegilops bicornis. Next base: position 349,355,937 of record CM038670.1, read on the forward strand.
TATTTTCAGCATTTTACAAAATGGTTTGGTACTTTATTCAAACCAAGATCAACAACAGAAAAAGAAAAAAGAAAACTAAAACAGAAAAGTAGAGAGAGAGAAGGCCGCAGGCCACTTACGTCACTGGGCCGGCCCACCTGGCCTGGTGCCAGTTGTCACCCACCTCTGCCAGTAGGCAGAGGGAGATAGCGCACGCATGCCCGAGCGCGCTATGCCACCTCCCTGCCTGCCTGCGTCGCCCCAGGCTACCATGATGCCTCGAAGGGCCTGTACTCCGACAAGTATAGCTTCCGCATGTGCTTGTATGTTTGTATGACTTGAGTGTTAGGTCGTGTGACCCCTACTTGTATGGATATGTTATGTATGGCTCTCCGAAGCCTTTTAAATAAATACTTTGAGTCATAGAGTTTTGTTGTGATGCCATTCTGTATTTGCACATATAGAGCATATTGTGTGTATGATTTTGAAATGCTTGGTATGTGTGGGATTCGAAACCTAGATGTTTATTCTTGGTAGCCTCTCTTATGGGGAAATGTCTCCTAGTGCTTCCACTAAGCCATGGTAGCTTGCTACTGCTCCGGAACACATGGATTGATCGGCATGTGCCCTTCTTTGCTCCTGTGTCTGTCCCTTCGCGGAAATGTCACGCGGTGTTTTACTAGAGTCCTTGTAGCTTACTATGACTCGGTTGCACTCGTTGTTGACCGACACGTGCATTGCTAGGTCATGTATGATTGTCCCTGTAAGCTTGTGCCACCTTGGGTTTACGACTAGTCATGTCGGGTCGGGTTCTATGTCATATGGATGCTAGCGACACAGTCATATACGTGAGCGAAAAGGCGCAAATGGTCCCGGCCAAGGTAAGGCTGCAGCCGTGGGAATACCGTGCGTGAGGCCGCAATGCGATATGACGTGTTACAGGCTAGATCGGTGTGACTTAGGGTCGGGGTCCTGACATTAACTTAGAACGGCACGAAAATACCACATATAGGTAGGTATGGTGGACTCATGTGGCAAAACTGGGTTTAAGGATTTTGTATGCACAAGTAGTATTCCAACTTAGTACAAATGGAGGCTAGCAAATAGATTGAGAAGCAACCAATCAAGAAACTAAAATTCACATAAACGAGCTTTGAGCATAACTAACACCAAATAATGCAGCACATGTAGGATGTAATTTCGTTGCATAACTATTTACTTCCGTGCTTGCATAGGGAATCACAAACCTTAACACCAATATTCTTACTAAAGCATAATTACTCACCAACATGACTCCCATATTATTATCTCCATATCGCAAAACTATTGCAAGGAATCAAACTTATCATATCCAATGAAATACATGAAGGTTTTTATTGTATCCTTCTTGGATATTCATCATATTAGGACCAATTTCATAGCTTTTGCAAATTCTCATCACTAGTATCAGCTCTCAAAATAATATAAGTGAAGCATGAGAGTATTCGACAAACTACTCCAAAAAGATATAAGTGAAGATCAGGCGAGTAGTTAAGTATATGGGTAGCCATTTGAGGACACTCTCTTATTTAGAAACTTTCAGATCTAAGTATTTTATTAAAACAACAATCAAAACAAAATGAAATGACGTTCGAAGAATAGCACACATGTGAAGAAGCAAAAACTTAGGCTCAACCGATACTAACCAATAATTGTTGATGAAGAAAGGTGGAATGCCTGTCGGGGCATCCCCATGCTTAGATGCTTGAGACTTCTTGGAATACTATCTTGGGATGACTTGGGCATCCCCAAGGTTGAGCTTTTGTGTCTCCTTAATTACATCTCATAACACGGTTTCCGTAAATCTTAAAAACTTCATCCACACAAAACTCAACAAGAACTCAAGAAATAAGTTAGTATAAACCAATGCAAAACCTTATCATTATCCACTGTAGCAAATCACTAAAATTATAATTTGACATTGCATACTAAATGTCTCTACATATTTAATAATCCTATCCTCAAATAGAATCATTAAATAGGCAAACATATAAAAACAAGGCAAACATATAGCAATCTGCCAGAACAGGACAGTCTGTAAAGAATGCAAGAGGATTCATAGTTATCTAGCTCCAGAAATTCTGAAAATGTACCATACTGTAGAAAATTTATCATACCATATTGTGTAAAAAGTTCAAGATTTTATCACGTTCTGACTTTCTAGAAGAATTAAGACAATGATAGAAAAAATTCTGTCTTCAAACATCAACATGTAGACTTGCAAAATAAGCACGGTAAAGGCTATACTTGGCATTTTTATTGAAGTAAAAGATGCAAAACATTATTATAAATAACATCAATCTAATCAAAACAAAATAAAATGACGCTCCAAGCAAAACTCATATCATGTGAAGAATAAAAATATAGCCTCAAGTAAGGTTACCGATATTGTTGGAGACGGAAGAGGGGATGCCTTTCGGGGCATCCCCAAGCTTAGTTGCTTGGATCTTCCTTGCATATTACCTTGGGGTGACTTGGGTATCCCCAAGCTTAGGGTCTTGTTACTCCTTATTCTCCTCTTATCGTTATCTCACCCAAAACTTGAAAACTTCAATCACACAAAACTTAATGGAACTTCATGAGATGGTTAGTATGATAAAGACAAATCCTTCACTTTGGTACTGTCAAAGACAAGATTCATAATTGTTCTCACACAATGCCTACCATACCATATCATTTCCACAATTTATATTGAGCAATATAAGCCATAGAAACTAGATAACAAGCAAACTATGCATTGAAAACAGAATCTGTCAAAAGCAGAATAGTTTGTAATAATCTGAACTTTGACCATACTTCTGTAACTCCAAAAATTCTGAAAAATTAGGACAATGTAGGTAATTTTTATATCAAATATCTTTAGAAAAATTAGAATTTTTTTATTCTCTAGTGAATTTAAACAATTCTGTTACCGGAAGCAAAACTTCCTATTTTTGCACAGAATCAAGTCAACTATAAAATATGATTACTACAATAACTTAATCATGTGAAAACAAAAAAAAACAGTAGGTAAAAGTGTTAGGTTGTCTCCCAACAAGTGCTTTTCTTTAGTGCCTTCTATCTAGGCAAGATGATTTTAATGATGCTCACATAAAAGATAGGAACTGAAACATAAAGAGAGCATAATGAATCGCATGAAAAGCACATTTAAGCCTAACCCACTTCCTACGCATAGGGATTTCGTGAGCAAACAATTTATGGGAGCAAGAATCAACTAGCATAGGAAGGCAAAACAAGCAAAACTTCAAGATTTTCAACATATAGAGAGCAAACTTGATATCATTGCAATACCTACAAGCATATGTTCCTCTCTCATAATAATTTTTAGTAGCATCATGATAATTCAACAATATAGCTATCACATAAATCATTCTTTTCATGATCCACAAGCATAGAATTTTTATTACTCTCCACATAAGGAAATTTATTCTCATGAATAGTAGTGGGAGAAAACTCAACAAAATAACTATCATGGGATTGAAAATTAAAATCATGATGACAAGTTTCATGGTTATGATTATTCTTTATAGCATACATGTGATCGCCATAATCATCATAGATAGCAACTTTATTGTCATAGTCAATTGAAAACTCTCCCAAAATAGTGGATTCGTCACTAAATAAAGTCATGACCTCTACAAATCCACTTTCATAATTACCACAATAAGATTCAACACCCTCCAAAATAGTGGGATCATTAGTACCTAGAGTTGACACTCTTCCAAACCCACTTTCATCAATATAATCATCATAACTAGGAGGCATGCTTTCATCATAATAAATTTTCTCACCAAAACTTGGGGGAGTAAAAATATCATCTTCATCAAATATAGCATCCCCAAGCTCGTGGCTTTGCATATCGTTAGCATCATGGATATTCAAAGAGTTCATGCAACAACATTGAAATCATGCTCATCATTCAAAGATTATTTGTCAAACATTTTATAGAATTCTTCTTCTATCAGTTGAGCATAATTTTCCTTTCCATCATTTGAACGAAACACATTAGAAAGATGAATAATGTGATGCAACCTCAATTCCATTTTTTTATTTTCTTATAATAAACAAAACTAGTGCTAAAACAAGAAACTAAAAGATTCAATTGCAAGATCTAAAGATATACTTTCAAGCACTCACCTCCCCGGCAATGACGCCAGAAAAGAGCTTGATGTCTACTACACAACTTGTTCTTGTAGACTCGTGTTGGGCCTCCAAGCACAGAGTTTTGTAGGACAGTAGCAATTTTCTCTCACGTGGATGACTTAAGGTTTATCAATCCATGGGAGGCGTAAGATGAAGATGGTATCTCTCAAACAACCCTGCAACCAAATAATAATAGGTCTCTTGTGTCCCCAACACACCAAATACAATGGTAATTTGTATATGTGCACTAGTTCGGCGAAGAGATGGTGATACAAGTGTAGTAATGATAGTAGATATTAATTTTTGTGATAGTAACAATAAAAAAGCAAGGTATCAAGTAATAAAAGTGAGCACAAACGGTATTGCAATTCTTTAAAATGATGCCTAGGGTCCGTACTTTCGCTAGTTCAATCTCTCAACAATGCTAATATAGTTGGATCATATAACCATCCCTCAATGTGCGATGAAGAATCACTCCAAAGTTCCTATCTAGTGGAGAACATAAGAGAAATTGTTTGTAGGGTACGAAACCACCCTAAAGCTATTCTTTCTGATCAATCTATCCTTGAGTTCGTACAAAAATAACACCAAGTTGTTATTTCTGATCGATCTAACCAAGTGTTCGAACTAAAATAACACTATATGATACACATCAACCAACTATAATGTCACCTAGATACTCCAATGTCGTGAATATCCGTGAGTTGAGTATACGGTATGCATAAAACAATTTCAAATTCATAATACTCAATCCAACACAAAGAACCTCAAAGAGTGCCCCAAGATTTATACCGGAGAAACAAAGACGAGAACATGCATCAACCCCTATGCATAGATTACCCCAATGTCACCTCGGGAATTCGGGAGTTGAGTGCGAAAACACATATCATGTGAATCAATATGGTACCCCATTGTCACCACGGGTATTCATAGAAAGATATACATCAAGTGTTCTCAAATCCATAAAAGTATTCAATCCGATAAGAACAAAATCTCAAAGGGAAAACTCAATTCACAACAAGATAGAGAGGGGAAAACACCATATGATCCAACTATATTAACAAAGCCCGTGACACATCAAGATCGTGACATCTCAAGAACATGAGAGAGAGAGAGGGAGTGTGGAATGATACCTATGGGATCACAAGAATCCCTACTATGGTTGCCGGGGCGCAGGGTTGCAAGAAGAGCAGGATTAGTAGACAGCACAAGGACCGTTTACCCAGGTTCGGGCCACGAGGATGCGTGAAACCCTAGTCCTGCTTTGGTGGATGTATTTCAGAGAGTTCTTGAGCTCTCGAACTAGCTGTGGTGAGTGCGTGGTTCGAAAGAGCCGAATCCTTCTCCAGTATGCCATGGGCCTCCTTTTATAGTTGGAAGGGGCTGCCACAGTGGCACACAGGAGGTGGAAAGGCGTACAGTGCCCTGAGCTTATCTCTTGTATTACAGGACAAGACGCATTTAATGTGTAGCTTAGGTGTCCCCTTGCTTTATTGGGGACGGGAGCGAGGCCCGTCCCGTTCGTCGCCGCTCCTCCTTGCTTTGACATGTGCCTTGACCAGCGATGCGTGCGGCGCCATGTAGGTAGGCAGGCAGCTGAGCTGGCGCGATGGTGGAGCCTTCACGAAGATCTGCATGCCGCCACACAAGCGCTTGTTGAGTTGGCCTGGGGGCTGCATGTTGCCACGTAGGTGCCCGCCCAGCTGGTTGGGCTGGCAGCTGCATGCGAACAGCGGTGGAAGCTTGTTTGGCGCGGGCCTGGCGGTGGCCCTCCTGGAATCCTTGGCGGCGGTCTTGCTGGGTGGCCCGGCAAGGGTCTTGCCGTGTGGCCCGGCAAGGGTCTTGCCATGGCGCATCGCCATCCCCGGCAAGGACCTTGCCGGGGGTCTGGTGGCCTTCCTCGGCAAGGATCTTGCCGAGGATCGTCGTCTTCTAATCCTCATCTGAACTTGAATATGTCTGCACAAAGTTCTGCATGCCACCACAGAGGTGCCTTCCCGAGCCCTGGCCCCATGCGGATGATGGTGTTGGGGACCGTGGGCTCAAGGGTGGCTTTCTCTGTTGGTGTGGGGCGAGCTTCCCCGGAAAGGGTCTTGCCGAGGCTGCTGAGGTTGCGCCGGCTAGGGTCTTGCCGGGGGAACCTGCTTCGTCCCTCTGCTCTTTGTGGTCTTGGCCTTGGCGTTGCTCTTATTATCTTGGGCTTCGGTCTTACCTTGGCTCACCTCCCCGTTCTGCTTGGTGTGGCCGCAGGCGCGGCTCCGACTGCCTGTGCACAGGTAAAGGGGTACAAAAAACGCACCCCTCTTTTTCTACACCGACAGGAGCCCCTGGGCCTGGGCCACACATAGGCGCGACACGTTGTTGGGCCAGCCCCAAAACGGTGCACGGGCAGGCGGGGCGGTTTTTACCGTGGTAAAACTCTTTGCGCGCTTCGCTTCCCATGACCCGCGCGCGCGGCGCGGCGTGGAGGGGAGTGCGTGACGTGGGCGGCATGCGTGGGGATGTTCCCACACGCATGCGTCACATCACAGTAAAGAGGCTGCTCGCGCCTTCCCCGTAAAAAGAGGGAGGCGTGGAGGCGCGGCTCATTTACTGAGTGCGGCCGGGGCGCGGTCTTCAAGGCGTCCATTCCCCACGATCACAGGGTGAGGAGAGGTCGCTTCACCCGTCCCCTCAGTTCTACACGTCCGCAATGCGTCCTTCATGCGCCTGGGGTGGCAAGCAGTGGAGGCGGGAAACAGGGCCGTCGCTGGTTGGGGCAGCGGGCCGGTCCTGATTCCCTGCGCCTCTAGCGTCTGGATTGGTCGAGTGGGGCGGCCGAGCCCCAACCCGCTCCTTTATAAAGAGCGGGAAGGGGGGATGGCATCCCACATTCTTCCATCTTTTATCTCCTCCTACTTCCGCTTCTTCCTCTCACCCGCCATGGAGAAAGGGAATCCTGGTCCCTCGACGGTGGCGGCGAGGGTCGCCGCTCGACAACGCGTCCCTCATCCTCCTGAGCCCGCGGTGGTGGAACCAGCCACGAGGGGAAGGGGGAGGGAGCGAGGCCGTGGGCGAGGCCGGGGCAGAGGCCATAGTGCTCGGGGAAGAGGAGGACGGAGCGGCGCGCCGGCCTTGCCCCCGCCAATTATACCCTTCCCAATGGAGGGCCATGTTGAAGACCAGCCTTGCGAGTTCTTCATCAGGCTGTGTTGGCCTCCGCGTTGTCGTCTTTGTCTCCCCGCCCTGTTCGCTTGGGTGATGGAGCGTGACCCGCCCAGACCCTCAAGTTGCACATGAGGGGCTGTGGGAACGGGGGCACGCGGGTCGATGTCGACTTACTGGCTCCTCGGGTTATGTACCTCCGCCGTGGATGGAAAACGCGTCAGATCCACAGCTGACGGTGGCGGGGTTCGTCCTCTACTTCGAAATAATGGAGGACGGCCTGCTCTCCGTCAAGGTCTTCGGAGAGTTTGGAACTCGCCTGAAGTGCTGCGTGGAGAGCTTCTCCAATGGAGATTCCGACAATGGAAGCTCTTCCTCAAGCGAAAGTGATGAGGAGGACAGCGGGGCAGATGATGGGGATGAGTCCAACTAGGCGTCGGACGCCCCGCGCATGGGCGGGTGCGGCAGCGGCAGCATCTGCACCTGGCCGCTCCTCCGGCAGAGGTTTGGAGGGGGTGGGGCTAGCTCCTTGAACTTCTCGGGGCCGTCTCTTTGGGCGGCTGGCGTCGGGAGGCTGCGGAAGAGGAAGAGGGCGGGCGGCAAGGCCGTCAACTCGGAGTACGCGGGCACCGACGCCTTCATCGTGTATTGCCGGTCCTGCCGCCTCGTCTTCCAGCTCCTTTCCCGGCACCGTCATCACCGGCCCACCCGTGGGCGGCCACCGAGGTGTTCTCTTGGTGCTACGCTGCTCAGAGCTTCGCCTAGGCGCCCCTTTTGCTCTATCGCCTCCTTGACCTGCCTTCTGAGGAGAGGGACAAGAAAGGGATTATGGGCATCTTATCTCTTTTTTAGTTGGTAAGCCTGCGGGCCTTCGTTAAATTTAGAACTTGTAATCCCTTTGCTCATGTTTTTCGTTCCGTACGAACTGTACCTGTATGGGATGTTTTTAATGAAAAAGGGATGCTTGCTGGGTTTTTCGTTCATGGGTAAATCCCTCGACAAGGAGCGAATCCTTGTTATTGTTTAAGATAAACATTTTTTGCCCGGCAACAGGCCTTGCCGTCCTCCCACTCCACTCGACCGTTCTCGCGCTCTCGGCGGAGGCAGGGATGAAGTGGGCTTTAGGCTCCTCGTCCTACCTCCTTGCCGCCGCAGCTACAACCAAATCTGGACCCAAGAAATAATCCCTAGGTATAGGAAAAAGGGGAGCACATCAGCCTAGAGATAAAAACGAGGTTTCACATGCCCCAGTTCGGTTCCGAAATGCATGACAGAGGATAAAAGACTTATCTGGATCTGCAGCTCCCGGCAATCTCATCTTGCCGCGGTTGGAGCCTTGTGCTTGCAGCCCCCGGTAACACGTTTTCTTTCTTCTAAGTGGCTCGGCAGAAGTGCTCATGTGCCCTGCAAACCAAAAGAGGACAGAATAGAAACAGATAGACGCGCACTCGACCTCTTGGCTAGCGGTTAGTCGCCGCTAAGCACTATCAACCCTAACTAAGGAAGAGACTCGACCTAGCATGCATTCTATAACTTAGGACGCCAGCGCTTCATTTATTTATGCTCAGGGTCTGCGCCTGGCTTTATACAAAGGGTCACATGCCTTGTCGTCAAAGCTTGTACAAAAGGTGGCTTGCCGGGAGGCCCGACAAGCCACGCCTTACGGGTAAAACTTGCAAAGACGCTCGGTGTTCCAGGAGTTGCTCACTGGGACAACATCTTCGGTCTCCAGGTGGACTGCGCCGGGCCTGGTGACTCGTATCACCCGATAAGGGCATTCCCACTTTGGCGTCAACTTGTTGGAATTCTTGGCTGACTGAACGTGCCGAAGAACAAGGTCACCTTCCTCAAAGCTTCGGGCATGAACCTTGCCACTATGGTAGTGGCGCAAGGCTTGCTGGTAGCATGCCGCCCTCACAGCCGCCCGAAGACGATCTTCCTCAAGGAGCGTCGCGTCATCTTGGCGCAACGGCTCTTGCTCAAGCTCATCATAAGCAAGCACTCGAGGTGACCCGCATATGAGTTCCATGGGGAGAACTGCTTCCACCCCATATACCAGGGAAAAAGGTGTCTGGCCGGTGGCTCGATTTGGCCTCGTTCTGATCGACCAAAGAAACGTCGACGGTTTATCAATCCAGCGCCTTCCGCTCTTGTGCAGCTTGTCAAAAGTTTTTGTCCTCAGGCCTCACAACACTTCAGCATTTGCCCTCTCCGCTTGGCCGTTGCTCCGTGGGTGTGCCACGGAAGCAAAACAGACCTTGCTGCCGAGGTCTTTAATGTATTATATGAAGGTGTAGCTTGTGAACTGCATGCCGTTGTCGGTGATGACTCTGTTTGGCACACCAAAATGGCAGACCAGTCCCTTGAAAAACTTGACAGCTGAGTGAGCAGTCACCTTTCTCACTGCTTCCACCTCTGGCCACTTTGTGAACTTGTCGATTGCGACGTATAAGTACTCAAAGCCCCCGACAGCGCGGGGGAAAGGGCCCAGTATGTCGAGCCCCCAGACCGAGAATGGCCAGGAGAGAGGGATTGTTTGAAGGGCTTGGGCTGGTTGATGAAGCTTCTTTGAATGGAACTGACACGCTTCACACTTGGTTACTAGTGTCGTCGCATCCTGGAGGGCGGTGGGCCAGAAGAAACCTTGCCGAAACGCCTTCCCGGCAAGGGCCCTCGATCCTATGTGGGAGCCACATATGCCTCCATGTATCTCCCCAACAGCTCCAGTCCTTCCTCCCGGGATGCACTTCAATTTCACACTGCTTGGCCTTCTCCTGACAGACGCCATCGAGGAACTGGTACAGGGCGGACCGACGGACTACTTTTTCCGCTTCTTCCTGCTCCTCGGGAAGCTCCCCTGTTTGGAGGAATTGGACGGTATACTGCGCCCATGCCGGAGCCTGGGGCTCGACGGCAAGTACCAAAGGCATTTCTTCTTCCATGGGAGCGGCTGTCTCTACGGCTAGGGCTTGACGCCCCGCCGGAGCCAATTGCTCTTGGGCAGGCTCAGCGTCCGTGGCAGCACCCTTGCCGACAGCCCCAGGGGGCTCGGTAGGAAAGTACTTGCCGGGACTTGATTTCCTTCGCTTGTTCTACCTTGCTGATGGTTCGACGAATGGTTGAGTTAACCGGAGCAAAAAGGTACCTAGTTCCACAGGTAGCTTGAATGTGGCACGCTTTGACAGGTGATTGGCGATGTCGTTCTCCGCTCGGGGGACGTGCTCCGCCTGGATACCGTCAAAGCGTTCCTCCAGCTTCCTCGCCTCATCTACATAAGCTTCCATCAATGGGCTCTGATAATCCTTGTTGACCTGTCTGACAACGAGCTGCGAGTCACTCCTGACAATGAGCTTCTTAACCCCGAGGTCTGCCGCGATCATGAGACCGGCAAGCAATCCCTCGTACTTAGTAGTGTTGTTGGTGGACATCTCCCTAAGGAAGTGCATCTGGATCACGTACTTGAGGTGCTCTTCGGTGGGTGGGATGAGCAGCACACCGGCACCGGCGCCTTGCAGCGAGAAAGCCCCATCAAAGTACATGATCCAGTCGGGATCTGCTTCCTTGCCGGGGAGAGTGGTCTCCTAGATTTCTTCGTTAGGCGTCGAGGTCCGTTCTGCAATGAACTCTGCCAAGACTCTGCTTTGAATCGTCGAGGTACTTTCAAACTTTAAAACAAAGCTTGAAAAGTCCAAGGCCCATTCCACAATCCTTCCAGTCGCACCGGGGTTATGCAGTATCCGTTGCAACGGGAGGCGGGTGACGGCAGTGATCTCGTGGGCTTGGAAGTAATGATGCAACTTCCTCGAGGCCATAAGGAGGCCGAAGAGCAATTTTTGCACACCGGAATACCTCGACCTAGCCCCCTGCAAGAGGGAGATGACAAAGTAGATCGGGTGCTACATCATCTTCTTCTTCAGCACCACCTCACTCGACTGCGCGGGCACTGCCTTGGTGGCATTAGACACTGCCGGGGGCCACGCCTTGCCGGCACCAGGCCCTGCCGGGGGAATCTTTGGCTTGCCGTCCGCTGGTTCTGCCGCCATCACTGCCTCCATGTCGACCTCCCTGTGTGCCACCAGTGTGGCGCCGACCACTTGATTCCTCGCTGCCAGATACAGCTGCAACAGCTCTTGTGGTTTAGGCGCAACCAGTATTGGCGTGGAGGAAAGGTATTTCTTCAGATCTTGCCATGCTGCCTCGGCTTCTGGGGTCCACTCTATTGGGCCTATGTTCTTCAGGATTTTGAAGAAGGGAAGGGCGTGCTCGGCGGACTTGGAGATGAATCGGCTCATGGCGGCAACGCAGCCGGTGAGCCGACGCACATCCTTGATCCGCTTGGGCACCTCAATCTGCTCAATAGCCTTGATCTTGTCTGGGTTTGCCTTGATCCCGCGTTGTGACACAAAGAACCCTAGAAGCTTGCCAGATGGAACGCCGAAGACACACTTCTCACGGTTCAGCTTGAGGTTGATCTTGCATAGGTTAACAAATGTCTCTTCCAGATCTCGCACAAGAGTTGGACCGTCCTTGGTTTTGACAACTATGTCATCCATGTATGCCTCCATATTTCTATGGAGCTGAGGTTCAAAACCAATTTGGACTGCCCTCGCGACCGTTGAGCCAGCACTACTCAACCCGAAAGGCATCCATAAAAAGCCAGAGCTACAGTACCATACGGGGTGATGAATGTTGTCTTTTCTTCATCCTCTCTTGTCATGAAGATCTGGTGGTAGCCCGAGTAGGCGTCAAGGAATGATAACAGATCACTCTCGGCTGTGGAGTCAACAATCTGGTAGATGCGAAGCAACGGGAAGGGGTCCTTAGGACAAGCCTTATTGATATCTGTGTAATGAATACACAGTCTCCACTTCCCATTCTCCTTGTGCACCACTACCAGATTGGCCAACCACGTCGGGTGGAGCACTCCTCTCACCAAACCTGCTGCTTCCAACTTCCTGATCTCCTCTGTGATGAACTCCTGCCTCTCCAGGGCCTGCTTTCTGACCTTCTGCTTGAAGGGCCACACGTGGGGGCAGACAACTAGGTGGTGCTCAATCACCTCCCTGGGAACACCGGGGATGTCGGACGCTTGCCATGCAAACACGTCGACATTCGCCGCAGGAAGCTGATGAGCGCGTCTTCCTATTTGCTGCCGAGGGTGGAACCTATGGTGAAGGCCCCTCCCATGCCATCCTCCCTGACGGGCACCTTCTTGGTATCCGGCGGCTCGGCCCTGGATCTCTTGCCCTTGTCGTTAGAGCTCTCTGGCATGTCCTGGACGATAGCACAACACTCCGAGGAGGTGCGCTTGTAGGAGTGGGTGCGAGAGGCCTTGCCGGGCTTCTTCTTCCCGCCTGGGCCTTCAGCGGCAAGAGCAGGTGCCTTGATGGCAGCTGCTGCAACTACTTCTTGGTAGAGTTGGTCGGCGGAAATCAGCGCGTCCTTCTTATCGGAGGGGACGGAGATGATAGTCAATGGCCCGGGCATCTTTTGCATGTTGTAGGCGTAGTGTGACGCTGCCATGAACTTGGCTAGTTTCGAGTGGCCGAGGATCCCGTTGTAGGGCAAGGGGATCTCGGCTACGTCGAAGACGATCCTCTCTGTCATGTAGTTCAACTCTCCTCCAAATGTCACGGGCAGTGTGACCTTTCCCTTCGGCTGGCTCCTCCCCGGATTGACCCCTTGAAACGTGCCCGTTTCCTCGAGGTCTCCATCAGGGATTTGCAACTTTTTGATCACGACAGGCGAGATCAGGTTCAGGCCGGCCCCGCCATCAACCAACATCTTGTTCACCCTGAGGTTGCGTATCGTTGGTGAGACCAACAATGGCAAACACCCGACCGCGGTAGTGCGGTCAGGGTGGTCCTCGGCGTCAAAGATGAGGGGCGTGCTGGACCACTTCAGCGGCTTCTGAGCGTCGGACGACGGCTCTGCTGCTGTAATCTCACGCGCCCACTTCTTGAGCTGGCGGTGAGAGGTATGCAGCGAGGTGCCGCCATCGATGCACATGGCCTCCGTAGCCTTCTGGAACCCTTGCTCACCAGACTCGTCGTCCTCCTTGTGATCATCGTCTTCCTGTTTCTTGTCACGGCTCGGGGCGGGCCTCTCTTGTTGGTTGTCCTTGCCGGGGCGGCCTACTTGGCCGCCACACTTCTTGCCGGATCCATCAGCACGACCAAGCAGCGACGTCCTCATTGGTAGAGTCGGTTTTCGCGCCGGCTTCTTTGTCGGGGTACTTCCTTCCCTCTTCAGCCCGGGCGCATCTATCAGCCAGAACGTAGAGCTCGGCCACATCCTTGACCTTGGTCATCGCCAGCTCCTCGCGCATTTTGCAATTGCGCATGTTCTGGTGGAACGCGCTAATCACAGCGGCGGGATGAACGTCGGGGATGTTGTACTGCGCCCGGCTGTATCTCTGGATGTACTTGCGCATGGTCTCCGCTTCCTTCTAGGGAATGATATGCAGATCACTGGCCTGGCCATGAGCTTGGTGGCCTCCTGTGAAGGCACCAACGAACTCATGGCACAGATCCGACCAAGAAGAAATGGAATCCACTAGCAAGTGCATCAACCAAGACATCACATTGGTCTTGAGCGCTAGCGGGAAATAGTTGGCAAGCACCTTGTCATCGCGAGCCCCAGCGGCCTGCATCGCCATGGTGTAGATGCTGAGGAACTCAGACCGATGGGTCTTGCCAGTGTACTTCTCGCTGACGTCAGGCTTGAACGTGCGGTGGGACGGCCACTGGAACTGCCGCAGCTCACGGGTAAAGGCCGGGCAGCCCACCTCGTAAGGTAGGCCGCCGGAGCCCACCGGTGCCGGGCGGTCCATAGTGGGTCCCACGCGCTTGTTCGACTGGCGGCGCGTTTCGCGCCGGCGCTCGACGGTGGTCCGAGCGTCTTCGTGAGCTCGTTCCCGAAGGACCTGGCGCTAGTCGCGGAGGGTCCGCGGGTCGGACGATGCTATGGAGATGTTATCACAAGCGTCGTCACGACGAGCCGACGCCCGTGGCGGCTGGCGAGGAGGGGGAGAGTGCACCGTGGCCACAGCTCCCCCGGTCCTCCCAGCGCCAGCATGTGGTGGCTTGGTGGAGCACCGACCCGAGGGCCCCGCCGGTCGCGGATCGTATTTGTCGGTGACGGCGACGAGGCTCCGGCTGGTGGCCCTCCACTCGTCGAGCTTCTCCGCAGCAGGAGGGAAGTCGAGGAGCAGCTGCGCGCACCAAAGCTTCCGCTGGCGTGGGCGATGGCGACAGCTGCATGGATCATGGTGCGCTTCGACTTCTAACTATGTTAGAAGGAGCTCCATTACGACCCAGCAGCTGCGTGCCATTTTTGCCAGCGCTTCTGCGAGCGTGTTGATCCCCTTCATCTTGCGGATGATGCACATGGCTCTTGCCACGACGGTGCCTAGGGTCACCAACGTGGTGACGCTGCTCAGTGCGCACACCATGGGAAGAACGCGCGGTTGTCGCCAGTGTGGGCATCCTGGAGGTCGCTGCGCCGCCTGGAGGTGGCACAACGACACCCCTGGAGGGCCCCGTGCCGCCTGCAGGGGGCCCAACTCTGTCCTTGGATCCGGCGACGTATAACCGGTCGTCTGGCACGCGAACAACGCCGCTCGCGACGCTCCGGCTGCCTGGGCGATGCTGGTGCTCGCGGACCGCGGCCCGGGTCCTGTCCGCGACCGGTCCACTGCTCGTCCGTACCGGCACGGGCCGTTCGGCTTCCAACGAGCCGATCGTCGTGGGCGTCTTCTTCTTAGGAGCCATGGCGACGAGGAACTGCTAGGCAAACACCTAGACCTGATTCTCACAATTGCGCCCCCTACCTGGCGCGCCAAAGATGTCGGTGTGGAACGACACCTATGGGATGACAAGAATCCCTACTACAGTTGCGGGGTGCGGGGTTGCAAGAAGAGCAGGATCAGTAGACAGCACAAGGATCGTTTACCCAGTTTCGGGCCGCGAGGATGCGTAAAACCCTAGTCCTACTTTGGTGGATGTATTTCAGAGAGTTCTTGAGCTCTCGAACTAGTTGTGGTTAGTGTGTGGTTCGAAAGAGCCGAATCCTTCTCCAGTATGCCATGAGGCCTCCTTTTATAGTTGGAAGGGGCTGCCATAGTGGCACACAGGAGGTGGAAAGGCGTACAGTGCCCTGAGCTTATCGCTCGTATTACAGGACAAGATGCATTTAATGTGTAGCTTAGGTGGGCAAGCAGCTGAGGTGGCGCGGTGGTGGAGCCTTCACGAAGATCTGCATGCCACCACGCAGGCGCTTGATGAGTTGGCCTGGGGGCTGCATGTTGCCACGCAGGTGCCCGCCCAGCTGGTTGGGCAGGCAGCTGCATGCGAACGGCGGTGGAAGCTTGGTTGGCGCGGGCCTGGCGGTGGCCCTGTTGGCGTCCTTGGCGAGGGTCTTGCCGGGTGGCCCGGCAAGGGTCTTGCCGTGGCGCGTCGCCATCCCCAGCAAGGACCTTGCCGGGGGTCTGGTGGCCTTCCTCGGCAAGGATCTTGCCGAGGATCGTCGTCTTCTAATCCTCATCTGATCTTGAATATGTCTTCACAAAGATCTGCATGCCACAGCAGTGGTGCCTTCCCGAGCCCTGGCCCCATGCGGATGATGGTGTCGGGGACCCTGGGCTCAAGGGTGGCTCGCTCTGTTGGTGTGGGGTGAGCTGCCCCGGCAAGGGTCTTGCCGGGGGAACCTGCCTCGTCCCTCTGCTCTTTGTGGTCTTGGCCTTGGCGTTGCTCTTATTATCTTGGGATTCGGTCTTACCTTGGCTCACCTCCTGTTACTTGGTGTGGCATGCGCGGCTCCGACGCCTGCTGCAGGTAAAGGGGTACAAAAAACACACCCCTCTTTTTGTACACCGACAGGGAGAGAGATTAAACACATATCTACCAGTACAATCCCTCAGCCCCAAGGGTTGATTACTCCCTCCTCATCATGGTGGCCGTTGGAATGATGAAGATGGCCACCGATGATGATTTCCCCCTGCGGCAGGGTGCCGGAACGGAGTCTAGATTGGTTTTTCGTGTTGGAATCACGCGAAGATGGGCCTCGAGGTGACCACAACCCACCGGGGCAAGCCAGGCCCCTCTGGCACGCCCTGGTGGGTTGTGCCCAACTCGGGGCTCTTCTAGCCCTCCCGTGAAGCTTCTAGTGCCTCTTCTGTTGCAAAAAAAATTGTCAAAAAGTTTCATAGCATTTGGAGAACTTTTATTTCTGCACAAAAAACAACACCACGGTAGTTCTGCTGAAAACAGCGTCAGCCCGGGTTAGTTCCATGCAAAACATAACAAAACCATATTAAATTTTGTAAACATAGCGTAAATACTTCATAAATTATAGATACGTTGGATACGTATTAGTCGGTCGCGTGAATCTCCTATTGGTTCGATAAACCTTCATTCTTTACCGAGAGAAGTACTTTCTGCTACTATACTACTTCACCCTTCCCCTTCAGGGAAATCCCAACGCCTATCACAAGTAGCAGAAGAATTTCTGGCTCTATTGTCGAGGTGACTTCATTAAACAACTCAAGGTCCCTTCATACACATTATCGTTTGCTTGTTCTACTTCTTACTTGCTTTTGTTTTCCATTATTAGTTTCATTAAAAAATCAAAAATACAAAAAATACTTGTGTGCTATCTTGCTTGAATTGCCATTGTGTCTCCAGAAAACACTAAGTTATGTGACTTCTCGAATACTAATAACAATGATTTTATTATTACTCCAATTGCTCCTCCTGCCACCAGTGCGGAGTCATGTGGTATTAATGTTGCATTGCTAATTCTTATTATGAAAGAACCATTTGCTAGAAATACTAATGAGTTGCATCCCATCTTAATACCTTTGTTGAATTATGTGATATGCAAATGAAAAAAGATGTGGATAATGATATTTTTTAAGTTGAAATTATTTCCCTTCTCATTGATGGACAAAGCCAAAACTTGGTTTTCATCCTTACCTCGCAATAGTATTGATTCTTGGGATAAATGTAAGGATGCTTTTATTGCTGAGTATTTTCCACCCACTAAGATCATGTCGCTTAGAAATCAAATCATGAACTTTAAACAACATGAGCAAGAACATGTTGCACAATCTTGGGAGAGAATGAAATTAATGATTAAAACTTGTCCCATTCATGGATTAATCTTATGGATGATAGTACAAATATTTTATGTTGGACTGAACTTTGTTTAGAGAAATCTTCTAGACTCAGCTACAGGTGGCACGTTTATTGGAATCACATTGGTAGAAGCCACGAAGCTTCTCGGTAGTACATAAGTAACCTATTCCCAATGGCACACTGAACCAGCTCCAACTGGTAATAAGGTAAATTATGTCAAAGAAGTTTCTACTTTGAGCGATAAAATGGATGCTCTAATGAATATGCTTGCCAGTAAAAAAAGGCTCATGTTGATCTTATGACATTCGATTATCTACCTTGATTGAGCAAAATAATGGTGATATTGATGTGACTTTTGTTGCAAGAAATAATTTCAACAACAATACTTACAGGGGGGATTTTAATCCTAGGCCGTATGCCGATAATCCCTCTAATAGTTATGGTAATCATATAATAATAGTAATAATAATAATAATAATAATAATAATAACAACAACAACAACAACAACAACAACAACAACAATAATAATAATAATAATAATAATAATAATAATAGGATACCTACTGAACTTGAGAACAACATTAAAGAACTTATTAGTTCTCAAAAGATTTTCAATGCTATGGTAGAAGAAAAATTAAGCAAAGATTTTTAATGCTATGGTATAAGAAGAAGAAGGGATTGTACATGAGTCAACTTTAATTAGAAGGTGTCCCAATTATTCGGAGCGTGATGATCTTAATGATAAAAACAACAAAAATGGGTTGAAGAGGTCAAAACTTTTGATAATGATGCACCCACTACTTTGGATTACAATGACTTTAATTATGACCATTCTTCTTTGATTGAATGTATTTCCTTGTTGCAATCCATGATAAATTCGCCCAATGCTTACGAACATAATAAATTCACCCAATGCTTACGAACAAAATAAATCTTTTACTAAACACATCATAGAAGCCATTATTCAAGCTAATAAACAAAAGCTAGAATTAGAAGTGTCTATACCAAGGAAATTACAAGATGAATGGGAACCCACTATTAAAGTTAAGACTAAATACTATGAATGTAATACTCTATATGATCTAGGAGCTAGCATCTCTACTATACCAAAATATTTATGTGATGTTCTAGGTCTCATCGATATGGATGAATGTTCCCTCAACTCGCACTTAGCAGATTCAACAAATAAGAAGCCATTGGGTAGAATTAATGATGCACTCATAATTGCTAATAGAAATTATGTGCCGTGGATTTCATTGGGCTTGATATTGAATGCAACATTTCTTATCCGACAATATTGGAAGACCATTTTTGCAAACCATATGAGCAATTGTTGATATGAAAGACCGAAATATAAGGTTCCAATTTCCACTAAAGAAAGGGATGTAACACTTACCAAGGAAGAGAATTATACCACCATATGAATCCATTATGAGGGCCACCTATGGAATTGCTTTGAAGGATGATAACACTTGAAACTATGCATTATGCCTAGCTATGGGGCATTAAACAATAGTGATTGTTGGGAGGCAACCTAATATTTATCTTTATTTCAATTTTTATTTTCTGTTTTTATGTGATGACATGATTATTGCTACTACAATGACTGTGTTTTTTCTTTTAATTAGTGTTTGTGCCAAGTAAATCCTTTGGGATGATTCGGATGATAGTTGAACTGATTATGTGCAAAAGCAGAAACTTTTGCGCTCGGTATTTGAATTTACTTTACTAACTAGAATGGTATCTTGGTCTGAATTTTTTACATAGTATTGTGATGCAAATTCTCTATGTTGTCCTAATTTTTTAGAAGTCTTGTAGTTATAGAAGTATGGTTTTTGATCAGATCATTCCATATTGTTCTATTTTAGGTAGATTGATGAGGGGAACCCTAATGGCCGATCTTTCACAATTTGGAGGGGAATCCACGAAGAACACGATGAACGCAAACAAGAGGAAAACAATCAAATCAACGAGATCTGATCAAACATGGGCTAAATTCACATACAGAAAGGGGAAATACAAGATCCAAAGTCAACAAGGGAGGATACAGGGTAGAAAGTTCATCCCGATCCGTGGGGAAAGAGGTCTTGAATCCACTAGGGGATCTTCTCCGTGAGGAGGTCTTGAATCTACTGGGGGGATCTTCTCCTTTAGCTGGCCTTGGTCTCCAAAGGAGTAGGGGTACAAGTGGATGAGCAAAGCTCTATCTCCAAGATGATCTATCACAATGATAACCCTAAAATGTTGGGGGAGAAGGAGTATATATAGTCTAGGGTGCGAAGAGGCACATGGGCCTCGGTCCGAAACACTGTGCACAGACAGGTGTCGGACGTCCGAGAGTTATCGGTCGTCCGGTGTCTCGTGAGGGACCGGTCGTCCTATAAGGCTCGGACTTTCGATGTTTTGGCTCTGTAACGGCTTTGTCGGACTTATTGGTGGGGTCGGACGTCCGGTGCGTCGGTCGTCCGGAAGGGCTCGGACTTCTCGCGTTTTAATTCTGGACTGGTGGTGCCGGATTTCCGGAGTGTATGGTCGCTGGAGTGTGTCGGGCGTCCAGTACTTGTCAGTTGTCCAGCCGCTATAGCATTCATCGGCTAGCCCTTCTGGCACGTGGAGTCTACAGGCGTCGGACTTCCGACAGGGAGCGATTGTACGGTGGCTATAGTTTTCTGGCAGCTCTTCCTCTAGGTCCTCACACTTGGTGTCCTCACCATCCTGTCCATTGGATGTAGTTGCTCTGTGGCTTTCCTCAGAGTACCTGATCACACACAAGGTCTCCGCTTGAGGTAGTAGAAATGTCTCACATGTGGAATGTGTTAGTTTGGAGAGGAGCAAGTTCACCTTAGCTTCGATAGCCCTTGTCGGATTTCATGTGCGAAGAACTCAACCTCCACCGTCTCCCAACTCGTCGTTCTCACAGCCTAGCTCGATGAACTAGAAGGAAACGACACACAACAGTTTACCCAGGTTCGGGCCACCTTGCGGTGTAAAACCCTACTCCTGCTTTTTGGTGGATTGGCCTCGAGGTGGGCTGAGGATGAACTAGTACAATGGAAGAACAACCACATGAGGTGTGTTCTTGTGTTTGGGAGAGCGGTTGAGGTGTGGATCGACCGGATCCAGATCCCCTCCTATGGTGGTGGCTAGTGAGGGAGTCCCGGATTAGGGGTTCCTCGGACAGCCGGACTGTTGGACTATGAAGATACAAGATTGAAGACTTCGTTCCGTGTCCGGATGGGACTCTCCTTGGCGTGGAAGGCAAGCTTGGCAATACGGATATGTAGATCTCCTCCCTTGTAACCGACTCTGTGTTACCCTAGCCCCCTCCGGTGTCTATATAAACTGGAGGGTTTAGTCCGTAGAACAACAATCATACCATAGGCTAGCTTCTAGGGTTTAGCCTCTACGATCTCGTGGTAGATCAACTCTTGTAATACTCATATCATCAAGATCAATCAAGCAGGAAGTAGGGTATTAAATCCTTCGAGAGGGCCCGAACCTGGGTAAACATCGTGTCCCCCGCCTCCTGCTACCATCCACCTTAGACGCACAGTTCGGGACCCCCTACCCGAGATCCGCCGGTTTTGACACCGACATTGGTGCTTTCATTGAGAGTTCCACTATGTCGTCACCGTAAGGTTTGATGGCTCCTTCGATCATCGGCAACGATGCGATCCTGGGTGAGGTTTCCCTCCCCGGACAGATCTTCGTATTCAGCGGCTTCGTACTACGGGCCAACTCGCTTGGCCATCTGGAGCAGATCGAGAGCTACACCCCTGGCCATCAGGTCAGGTTTGGAAACATGAACTATACTGCCGACATACGCAGAGACTTGATCTTCGACGGACTCGAGCCGACGTCAGGTGCGCCGCACAATCACGACGAACATGACTTAACTCTGCCGTCGGACAGTGTTCGACAGATAACAGCTGCAACTACTCCGGCCCTCAATCCGGAAAAATTGCGCCATCTGAGGACGGGTGGATAGATCCCGCCACGGAGGCCGCACTCTTAGTGGAGATAGAGCAGAATCTTGACTTCACCTCCCATGAGAGCCGTGTTGCCGAACCGTTGGATTCGTGCCCAGCCACGGGCTCCGAGCCGCTTGCGTCCGTGCCTATCGAATCCGATTGGGCACCGATCATGGAGTTTACCTCCTCAGATATGTTTCAGCACTGGCCTTTTGGCGATGTGCTAAATTCATTAAGGTCTCTCTCCTTGTCAGGAGAACCTTGGCCGAACTATGTCCGGTCAGAATGGGATGCGGACGTCGAAGAAATTCTCTCCCCATCCACCACCCACTTAGTATCCACTGTCGACGATTTAACCGACATGCTCGACTTCGACTCGGAAGACATCGGCGGTATGGACGACGATGCAGGAGACGAACAGGAACTACCGCCCACAGGGCGCTGGACAGCCACCTCATCACACGATATGTACATGGTGGATACACCCAAAGACAACAATGATGAGGACCAGAAGGATGTAGTGAAGGATAGCTCCCTCGAGAAGAAACCAAAGCAACGGCGTAGGCGCAGCTCCAAATCCCGCCTCGGCAAAAACAGCGATAACAGCACAATAAAAAATAACACCCCGGTCGACTCCAGAGGAAATGACAACCACATTGACCCAGCGATGGAGCAGGATGAACCAGCAAACGGCGAACATAGTAAGGAGCCTCTATCCAATCACGTCGATGCCGAGGATAAAGCTCATCAACCTCTCTTTGGAGAGGAAAACAGTCCGGACGACGATGCACATAGGAACGTGGAACAGGAGAACCTCCGTAGAAGGTTTATTGCCACCGCAAGGAGTCTGAAGAAGCAAAAGCAAAGGCTTAAGGCCGCGCAGAATTCGCTCAACAGTAGATGGAACATAGTGCTCGACACTGAAGAAAAGTATGGTGGTAGTTTCCATACAAAGAGCTATCCAAAGCGCAAGCTGTTGCCTGAGTTCGATGATGAGGCCGTAGAGCCTACACAGCCGAAGAATAAAACGGCCGATCAGCCGGATCGACCACCTCGTGGCCGCGATAGGGCGGCTAACGAGGCCGCACATAAGTCAACACACGATTTACGTGAGGACCTACGCCAAAAATCCGGTATGACCAGGTCCATCTATGGATCTAGGAAGCGCGCTCTGGCGCAAAATCAAAAGCGAACACTACAACCGTCCGAACACCATGATACATCCAAATACAGGGGTGCCGCATACCCCCTATGCTTTATCGATGAGGTACTGGATCATGAATTTCCAGAGGGATTCAAGCCCGTGAACATAGAGGCGTACGACGGAACGACAGACCCTGGGGTCTGGATTAAGGACTTCATCCTCCATATTCATATGGCTCACGGAGACGATCTCCACGCCATTAAATACTTGCCCCTCAAGTTGAAAGGACCAGCTCGGCACTGGCTGAAGAGCCTCCTTGAAAATTCGATTGGAAGTTGGGAGGAGCTTGAGGTTGCTTCTAGGGCTAATTTTCAAGGGACTTATGTCCAACCTCCGGACGCAGACGATTTAAGTCATGTAATTCAATAGCCCGGAGAGTCAGCCCGAAAGCTTTGGAACAGATTTCTAACTAAGAAGAACCAAATCGTCGACTGCCCGGACGCCGAAGCCTTAGCAGCTTTCAAACACAGTGTCCGCGATGAATGGCTCGCCAGACACCTCGGCCAAGAAAAACCAAGAACAATGGCAGCCCTAACAAGCCTCATGACCCGCTTTTGCACGGGCGAAGATAGCTGGCTGGGCCATAGTAGCACCAGCGACCCAGGCACATATGAAGTCAGGGATGGTAATGGAAAACCACGACGCAGTAAAAGCAAGCGTCGAAATAACGAAGACAACCCAGACAACACGGCGGTGAACGCCAGATTCAGGGGCTCTCGACCCGGTCAACGGAAAAAGCCTTTCAAAGGAAACAGAGATGGACCGTCCAGCCTCAACAAGATTCTAGACAAATTATGTCAGATCCACGGCACCTCCGATAAACCTGCAAATCACACCCACAGAGAATGCTGGGTCTTCAAGCAGGCCGGCAAGCTAAACGCCGAACACAAGGGGAGGGAGACACTAAGTGAAGACGAGGATGAGCCCCGTGAGCAAAGCATTGGGGGACAGAAAAAATTCCCACCAGAGGTCAAAACAGTGAACATGATTCACGTAACAGAAAGAAGGAGCAAACATGCACTCCAAGACACATGCGCCATAGAGCCCGTCACCCCTAAGTTCAACCCTTGGTCGGCCTGCCCAATCACCTTTGATCGCAGGGATCACCTGACAAGTATCCGGCACGGAGGATTGGCTGCCTTGGTGCTATACCCAATTATCGACAGATACCATCTTACCCAAGTCCTCATGGACGGCGACAGTAGTCTTAATCTGATATATCTGGACACAGTCCGCAAAATGGGGATAGACCCGACAAGAATCAGCCCAAGTTATACTACCTTTAAAGGAGTAATACCAGGCTCAGAGTCCCAATGTACGGGCTCTCTAGTATTAGAGGTTGTATTCGGTTCTCCCGACAACTTCCGAAGTGAAAAATTAACCTTCAACATCGCTCCATTCCGAAGCGGCTATCAAGCACTACTCGGAAGAACAGCTTTCGCTCATTTTAATGTAGTACCGCATTACGCTTCTCTTAAGCTTAAGATGCTCGGTCCCCGCAGCATCATCATAGTTACCGGAAATATTGAGCGTTCCTTACGCACGGAAGAACATGTGGCGGCTTTAACAGTCGAACACTAAATGGCCTCTCCAACCAGAATAAATGATCGGTCATCAAGACCGCAGACACGGCTAGACGAGTCCGGCGCATCACTAGCTGTAACAGCTTACATAAACCTGAGATTGGTTAGATGGTTATACCCCCATAGGCTGTACCAGGGGCTTCCCGCATGTAAAAAGGACTACAGTTCGACTCGACCTTACTCAACTTGAATTTTAATGGTTTATTGAGAATAACCAATTTTTCGCACGACAACTTTCACCTAAGTTTTTCTCTTTCACAAATGATAATCGTGCTACACCCTTCCAGGATACGGCACAACGAAGACACAGGCGCAGATGTGCAGCAGGGACCCACTCAAAGGTTTCTTTTTGGATTAAGACCCTGTGTAAACCATTTTTACTGTCTTCTGTTGCTTCACATCCTCCGGATACTCAGTATAACCGAGAAGGATGCTGACGTTATTGGCATTTTGCCACATCCAAATAATGCACGTACCTGGACACTCGGGGTTCATTATCAAGGGCGTTACTCAGCCCGGTACATGTTGTAAAGACCGAATACCTTAGGGAGTGTTCGGCGTCGCGAGTTTGGCCTTATATGCATCAGATCTGAATCATGTCTTTGGTCAAATGTTGGGTTTACCCGGCTCCCGTGTTTTGCCACCTTACGGTCCGCTCTATCGGCTAAGGTGGCACCGGGAGAACTACTGCGATTGTGCCCTGGTTCATCTGGATGAGCACCTCAGTAGAGAAAGCCTAAAACTGACTGTCATGATAAAGCACGAGACTGGTCAACCACTCGATAACTTAGCGGAATCGTCGGGATTTCTCCGCATTAACGAAGGGCCGGTTTTCCCGGTCATGTACGTACGCGCCCCGTATTCGGATAAGGGTGGAAGTACCAGGGGCTATATAGTAGCCCCACCGTCAAACTCCTATGCTTAAGTGAAAGTGTTAAAGCAATATAGTCCGATTGCCTCGTTCGCCGCGCTACCACCTCCTTAATGGACCAAGATGTTGGATCAAGTGTGAAAATGCGCATTTATACATAAACGACCGCACAGGAGGCATAATAATACTTCCAGGCAAAAGTATAAATACAGCCTTCATAATTCAAATAACATTGTTCTTACAATTGGAATACATGTCACTAGAACATGATACTCTTCGAGCACTGAGCCTCTACTAAACGAGTGCCTTCGAGGACTTCTTCAAAATAGTGCTTGGCCGATACTCGGCCTTGGTCCGAACTCTGGCTTGCAATAGCGGTGGCCTCCATCTCTGCCTAGTATGTCTTGACACAGGCAAGAGCCATCCGCGCACCCTCTATACACGCCGACCTCTTCATAGCATCGATATGCAGCACAGCACCAAGCAATCGTTGCACTAAGCCAAAATAACTATTCGGCCTTGGTCCTTCCGGCAAAAGATGATCCACAACAGACCTCATGGCAAGCCCGAACAACCTATGGAGCTCGGCCCACTCGGCCATTCGCTCATTTAACAGCCGGACGATTGGCACATTGAATCGCGACTGTAACAGCTTTTCCACTTCGTGATCTTTTTGATCTTTGAAAAACTCGGTCGCGTCAAGAAGACTACCGCCAAATCCACGTATGCGTCTGTAGAACTCCATAATTGATCAAGAGGGGCATATTTATGATCTCCGAACTTCCTCCGCAACAAAAAGGGCTTCCCAGCCGTGATATCTCCGGCTTGACATAGCTCCTCCTTCGCCGCTCCTCGGCTGCTACCATGGCCTTCTCCAGGTCCATCGTCTTCGTTTGGCTTTCCTTTTCAAGAAGGTCATAACGGTCGGCGACATCTTTCAACTCAACAACCATCTTGGCTATTTTATCTTTGCTTTGGCAATGCGTAGCCTGTTCGGCTCTCAGCTCTTCGACCGCCTTTCGAGCGGCCGCATCACTCTTCCTGGCTTGTTCCTTGGCTCGGGCAAGTTCCGCCCGAAGGATCTCCATGGCGGTAGCTCCATCTGCAGTCACAACATATTAAAGATACTAGCATCATGCTCCTCTTAATATGTGTTGATCACCGGAGAAAATACATACCCTGTGCCTTGTCAAGCCGCTTGTTTACAAGCACGATGTCGGCATCTGCAGCATCAAGTTGCCGCTTCAGCTCGGCAAACTCACCAGTCCGGCTAGCCATCGAACCTTCAGCCACCTGCACATGAAGGCGTCATGATTATAACCTGGGACTATGATCCTCTGTTTGCCGCCGTTTTCGACAGCGATCAGAGTCTCAGGGGCTACTATCTGCACAGGGCACACCTAGCGTGTGCGGTACCGTAAAAAATATATATTACTTTGCGTACCTCAAAGCCTGTCAGAAGGCTCATAAAAGCTTCATGCAACCCGCTTTCGGCGGATGAAATCCTCTCAACCACCGTACCCATTAGCGTACGATGCGCTTCTGAGATAGCCGCTTTCTCCAGAAGATTCATCAGTGCGTCTGGTCTCGCACTGGACAGTCCCGACCTCTTTCCGTTGCTCTGCTTAGGAGCCGAATACGCCGGACTTCGGGTGGCCGAAGGGTTACCCTCTGGCCTTGGCAGATCAGGAGAAATCCTCCGTGACGACACCTCAGGGTTGCCCGCCTCATGAGGCGGGGAGGCATGGGGAGGTGTTTCGCTCTCCATCATCTCCGGAAGAAGATCCCCCGAAGATGAACTCTGTGGAGAAGTGCTACGATCCGAACTACAAGACATACGCCTCGGTTATTGTCCTCAGAAATAAACTAGGATATGTTTACTATGGAGTACTTTTGTTTACTTACATCTTGGTGGAGGGCTGGTCCCCATGCGGGTACTGTGCGGTAAGGATGCCCTCTGGGGTAGGGCCCCCTGACAAAGGTTTCTTCCCTCGTTTGGAAACCATTGTTTCCAAGTCTTTAGAGGGGCCCTCTTCCTTCCTTGGGGAGAAGGAATTTTAGATTCTTCTCCCCGGTTATCCTCCTTCACGGAGGCACTAATTCCCCCGGTTTGGATGAATAATGAGTAAGGCCCGCTTTCGCCTTCTTTGTGCCCTCCTTTATCTTCCCCTGAGGCACTTGATAAGGCGCAAGCTCAAGCATTCTGGCCAGCACTGGATCTGTTGAGCCTTTCGGAAGGGGGGCTGAACACCTGATCATCTTCGCCTTTTTTACCCAGTCCTGCTCAAAGAGCGACTTTTCAAAATGATGTCGTGATAAATAAAGAGACAACATCTTCGGACAAAGAACTACTTACTTGGGTATCTGGACGATTGCAGCTCAGACCCGCATCCTCGGTGGTGTCCGGACACTTTATTTGTGAACCGAAGAATAATCTGTACATCTCTTCGAGCATCATGCCGAAGAAGTGCTGAATAGCTCGCGGTCCTTCCGGGTTGAACTCCCACATACGGAGAGGTCGACGTTTGCAAGGCGGACTCATTTAACTAGCATGACTTGCATTACCGTGACCAGCCGACATCTCTCTCGAGGAGATCTCGGATGCGACTCGCAATATCGGCACATCATTTCATCGCCCCAGTCCCAGCCCCTTGTTGATCCATGACGTCGGCCAGGCGGGGCCGAGCGGAAGGCACGGGCGGCCACCCACTTAGTACCACGGGGAGCTGTGATGTAAAACCACTCCCGTTGCCATAAGCTGGATACCTCCGGGAAGGAACCCTTTGGCCATGGAACATCGGCGCCTTTGCTTATTACGGCACCTCCGCATTCTGCGTGTCGCGTGTTAATCATCTTCGGCTCCACATTAAAGGTCTTGAGCCATAAGCCAAAGTGTGGGGTGACATGGAGGAAGGCCTCACACACGACGATGAACGACGAGATGTGAAGGATGGAATCCGGGGCCAGGTCATGGAAATCCATCCCGTAATAGAACATTAGCCCCCTAACAAAGGGATCTAGACTAAGGACTAGACCTCAGAGGAAGTGGGAGACGAATACGACGCTCTCGCCGGGTTCGGGGGTGGGAATGACCTGCCCTCGAGCAGGCAGCCTGTGCGAGATTTCGGCGGTCAGATACCTGGCTTCTCTTTGCTTCTTGATGTCCTCTGTGACAGAGGAGGGCATCCACCAACCTTGAAGGTTGGATACGGACATGATTGAAGGTCCAAAGCGCCTAGCCTGAGCCTTGGGTGTTGGAACTCAAGGTGGGGGAAGGGTTCGATTGAGTGCGAGAAGAAAAGGATAGGCCTTGGCCTCTTTATAAAGAGGGTGAATATCAAGCGTCCTCCACGTGGCCATTTGGAACTTGCATAAAATCGAGGAGTCATACCAACAGGCACGATTGGGTTACCCACACCTGTATTGATGAGAATCCCGTAATAAGGGGAACACGATCTCTGCTTCGACAAGACGTTCCAATAAAATCGCCTCTCGAAACATGCAGTGGCAGGCTGTTTGAGAAAACCCGTTCAAATAATGACCAGACCGTGGTGTGATGTCAAGTTATGAAAAGTTGTCAGCAGATTAGATTTGTGGAAATATTATTCTCTCTACGATGGTATGTGGAATTTGTTTTGCAGAGCCATACACTATCCTTGTGTTCAAAATCTTCTACGGAGTATTCGGAGGAGGAACCCGCCTTGCAATGCCGAAGACAATCTGCGCGCCGGACTCATCATCATTGAAGCCTGGTTCAGGGGCTACTGAGGGAGTCCCGGATTAGGGGGTCCTCGAACGGCCAGACTATATACTTTAGCTGGACTGTTGGACTGTGAAGATACGAGATTGAAGACTTCATCCCGTGTCCGGATGGGACTCTCCTTTGCGTGGAAGGCAAGCTTGGCAATACGGATATGTAGATCTCCTCCCTTGTAACCAACTCTGTGTAACCCTAGCCCCCTCCGGTGCCTATATAAACCGGAGGGTTTAGTCCATAGAACAACAATCATACCATAGGCTAGCTTCTAGGGTTTAGCCTCTACGATCTCGTGGTAGATCAACTCTTGTAATACTCATATCATCAAGATCAATCAAGCAGGAAGTAGGGTATTACCTCCATTGAGAGGGCCTGAACCTGGGTAAACATCGTGTCCCCCGCCTCCTGTTACCATCCACCTTAGACGCACAGTTCGGGACCCCCTACCCGAGATCCGCCGGTTTTGACACCGACAGCTAGGCCCTCCTTATAGTGGCCTTGGTCCTCTTCCCAAAATGAAGGCGGGAAGGGATCCCACAACTACCAAATTCTAAGGGAGACAACTAGTACATCTTATCCTACAAAAGGTAGTCTTCACCTACAAAGCTTCATGTCGGGACACCGTGGTGGGCTCGACGATGACCTCCGTCCTGCCGTCCTAGCAGTCTTGGTCTTGTAGCATGGAAATGGAAACCTTTGGTTGATTCCTTGGGACTCCGCGCCTGCGCTTGCCTCTTTAGCACCAAAGAGGAAACCTACTGTACTGCGCCTGCTGGCATCCGCCTAGCCTTGGTCGTCATGGCTTGCGTCATCCGAGCCTCAGAAGGTGAGCGCTTCCATAGAAATCTCTGCTCCTCAGGAGCCATCCTAAGGAGGCCACTCCTTCTGGAGGTCTTGATGTCGCCGTCCTCGCGAGGCTTGGCCCCTCGCGAGGGTCTTGTGTTGTTGGTGCTGAAGATGGGTCGTACAAGGCCGTAGATGGAGCCACGCGGTGGGCTGCAGGCAGGTAAATCTGGGTACCCCGGTTCCCAGAACACCGACAGTAGCCCCCGGGCCAAAGGCACGGTCGGACTTGGCTTCGAGGCGAAGCCAAAGGGCAAGGGTGGAGCGCCGCGGGCCCCAACCGCCTGCGGCCTTGGTCGATGTGTGGCGCTTGATGGGACGTGGGCGTCTCCGCTTCCCCATGCAGCCTCGGCAACCATCCTGGGCTGACTAAAAGGCAGGCGCTTGCAGCTGAGCCTTCATTGCCTTACCTTCGTGTTGCTCCAGATCCCCTTCTCTCCCTACTCAGAGCGCCTTCAGATCCGCCAACCTCTCCCCGGACTTGCCGCCTATGGCGACCGAGAAAGCGAATTCCACAGCTCCTATCGCGCGCTCAGCCTCCTCGTCTAAGCTGGCCCTTCGTGCATCCACCATCACTGAGGAGAAGAATCTAGGAGTCATGCTGCTGCTGACGGCGAGCAGCGCCAATGAGGGACGGGAGACTGCGCACCATTACCAGATCCATGCCCTTGATCTTCATCCCAACTCATCCTCCTCTTGTGGATCTTTGCCTTCTACTACGAGGCGTTGGTGGGGGTGGCGCCCTCTGTTGCGTTGTTCCGCCACTTCTTCTACCTCCACATGGGTAGCACCCAGTGCTCGGGGTGCGTCTGCATCGTCGCATCTCATGGCAGCAACACGATCTGGAGGATCGGGAAGAAGGTGGAGGACTTCCGGCACAAGTGGATCTTTATGGACGCCAAGCGCTCTCACGCTCGGCTAGAGCTATTGACCACGTTGCTGGTGAAGCTGGACTGGTGGGCTCATGAGAAGCTCACCGATCCCCGGGCGGAGCTGCTACTGGAGAAGATGACGGCTCACCTGAAGGCGGAGAAGCTGACAGGGGCCATGCTCGTCAAGGAGTTCCTGATGCAGGGCCTGGCTCCGGTCCAAGCGCACTCGCGCCCTCTGTGGAGCCTTAAGGGCACGGAATATGACCTCCGGTTGCGCCCGGATGACTTGTCCGACGAGGAGCTGAGCAAGGCCGTGTGCACCTTGCTCAAGAAGGATCCGGGCAACCTCCCAGAAGCCTACCTCCCGCTGTACCGCCGCGACGACGGAGCGAAGGTAGGTGCCGCCATGCGCATCTTCAACGAGCGGGGGCTCGTGCCGCCAAAGCCTTCCCAGCCCCCTAGCTCCCTAGTGCCGGTGTCCTCCGGCGAGCACTCCAAGGAGGAGGACTCGGAAGCGACCTTGGAGGGGGTGGGGAGACCTCTACCCCACGGTAGAGCGAGCTCCTCTGCTTCCTCTCCAACGATGATGATGCCGGTTAGTTCCTGGCTGAGGGGTCGTCGCGCTCCGCCAGGGTCGCCACGATGTCCAGGGGCACCCCCTGAGGAGGCTGAAGCAGGGGGGGCCCGAAGAAGGGCGGGACGGCGTTGCTTTCCCGGGGCGACGCCTCCGCCTTGCCGTCGGCCGCCACCGTTGTAGAGCCGTCCATTGCACGCTCGTTCGCTCCTAAGAGCGCGGCGAAGCTTGTGCCCAAGAAGCTCGGGGGCACCGCCCTTCTGGGGAGGAAGAGGTCGTACGTCGCTGAGGAGAGTAAATTCACCTTGTCTTTGTTTCCCATCTTTGACGCCGTGCTCACGACGATCTCCTCTCGGTGCTCAGGTTGACGTTGGTGGTAAAGAGGAAGAGGGAGGAGGACAGGGCCACCGAGGCCAACAGGCCTGCCGCGGCCACTGCGGCCCTGATGCAGGAAAAAGAGGCCGCCTCGTGACCACCCACGATGGAGATAGCCTCTCGCGACTCGAGAGCCCAGCCTTAGGAGAAGTCCGTCTCCATGGCGAAGCTAACTCAGGAGGCTCCCATCTCCAGTGCACCCGTTGAGGGTCCGAGGGCTCCGGAGCCCCCTGTTGTCCTTGCTGCTATTGCTTCGCTGGCCTAGGCGCCAGTGCCACCTACTCCCCAAGCCGTTGTGTCGGCGGGCCACGGCTCCTCCGCCATGTGAGGCGCTCTGGAGGATGCCTTCGCCGCACTGGATTGGCTCCGGGCCGATCTTCGGGGCGCCGACCGATGCATGGCCACGGGGCGTGTGGGGCTGGTATCTAGGTGGCTGCAGGCCGACTCGTCCGTCAGGGCAGCCTGGGGCCAGGCCGAGGCCACCACCGAGGAGGGCAGGAAGGCGGCCGGCATGGCCGCAGCCACTCGCGACGCAGCGTTGACTGATGCAGCAGCCACCGAGGAACCCTGCCGCATGAAGGCCCTCTGTGACGAGCAGGCCGCCCGCACCCGTCAGCTCGAGGAGAAGGAAGAGAAGCTGAAGAACCAGGAGACCGCGCTCACCGATCGCGGCGCCGAGCTGGAGCAGGCAGCCCAGAAACAGGCCGCGGAGCGCAGTCGCCTGGAGAAGCTGAAGGAAGAGCTGGAGGGGGCCCAGGCGTCCCACGCCAAGCTCGTCTCCGAGGAGAAAGCCCGGCTGGAGGCCAGGGAGAAACTCCTTGCCGCAGCTGAGAAGGCGGCTGCCGTGGGCACGACGCCTTCGTCCCACTCGAGCTGAGGTGCCGCAAGGAATTAAAGGACCTTTACGGGGAAGGGTATGATAAGCCACTGGCAACTCCGGAGGAAGGCCCCGCCGGGCTGCTCCACAAGCTTGCCGCGGCGCTTGAGGGCATCGTCGTTGGAGTGGGCCCCATGGTGGAGGGAGAGGCTCGCACACTTTTTACCTCGGCCGCGACACGCATCTTCAGCCACCTCCATCTTCGGGACCCCAGCTTCGAACTTGGTGCGTTGCTCGAACCTGTGGATCCTGAGCTCCAGACGCTGCCGCCGAGGCCGTGAAGAAGCAGCTGGAGGCCCTGCTGTAGAAGTTCCTCTGCGTTGACCCCGCGACCGCGGCTGATGGCAAGGACGGCGACGACGTTGTTGATGGCAGGCCTCTGAAGGCGGGTGACAGCGGTGTCCAAGGTTGAGGAGGAGGCTCAAATGCGGCGCTTCCCCCTATTTTAATCCTGCAACATTTATCGTGCCTCGTGGAGGCATAAGAACTTGTGCTTTGAGCATTAAAGAGATAATATGTTCTGTAATAATTTTCAAGGGTTCCGTGATCTCCTTTCCATTTGCTTTAGTGTTTTGTATCGGCAGGGCTCGGCCCCCCGCATACCTCAGCCACCATTGGGTCGTCCGGATCATCAGGACGAGGCCAAGGGGTCAGGGGCTACGTGACCAGTGAGGCTCCTGAGTCATGATGCTCGGAATTCCCCCTTGACGTATGAACAACCCTTAGGAAGGAGATGCAGGTGTGGGTTTTAGCGTTTTGCGTCGGCAGGGCCCGACCCCGCGCATACCTCAGCCACCGTTGGGGCGTACGGATCACTAGGACGAGACCAAGGGGTGAGGGGCTATGTGACCAGTGAGGCTCCTGAGTCGCGATGCTCTCCTGAGGTTACAACAGCCGCTAGCTTGCCCTCAGTTGTTTATTCACCAGCGGGGAGCATGGTGCTTCCACTCTTGCACGGGCATAGTTGCTCCTCGACCGTGTCGTCCGCCAGTGGAGCATTGGGCTTCCACTGGTGCGTGGGTGGGAGCTCCCTCTGAAGGGAGACTCTAGGGTGTGTACAGCCTCGTCCTAGCACGTGGCTTGCACGGCAGGACTAGAGGAGGTGTGTATGGGCAAAAAAATGGGAGCCAGCGCGGGACTCAGAAGGCCCTACCTCAAGGCGGGTTGCGCCTGAATTTGATTCGGAACACTTGTGATGGTCCTGCGAGATGGTTAGGCAGTCTGCACCGAGTGAATCTCCTGATGTTATCGCATGAGAAGGCCAAACATCAACGACCCAAGGAGGTGACATGAATTGGGCCGGCCCACCAGACAGAGCTCAGCCGTCTGGTTTGTCGACGCTGTAGGGACGGACCCGAGCACAGACGCTGTGCCCAGTCTTCTATTGCAAAAGTCTTGAAGAAAGACAACCGGCGCGCGGCTCTCGCGGCGCCGAGGCACCGGGTCGTGCGCCCTAACTTATCCGCCCCTGATTAGCTCATGCGAGAACAAGGCACCAAGGACCATGGGAGGTGGCCTGCGCGGGAGCTAGCCCGTGAGCCAGAGCTCAGCCACTTGGGTTTAGCGACACTGCAGGGACGGAACCGAGCACAAACGTCGTGCCAGTCTTTAATCATGAGGCGGTCGTGGGCGGGTTTGCAAGGGCGTATGACATTCATGGCGACGAAGCACCAGACAGACAGGGGATAATCATAAGGCAGCTCATAGAAAGGGTAAAGTTACTTCTGATAGATGTAAAGAACAATACATGCTGCGGGGACGGACCCACACGGCTTGGGGATAATGCAGCCCGATGGGCGTCCCCAACTGAACAAACCAAAAAATGACACCTGGCACCGTTGCTGAAGAAGTGTTGGAGTAGCTGAAGACGCGTGCTGCAGAAGTCGCTCCTCACGAGTCGTCCGGGTCCTGAACCTTGTGAGGCTCTGGAGGCCCGGGGGGCTCGCGAGGATCCGACGCCGCCTCCGATGGGATTGCCTGATGCCTGGCCTCATGAGCCGCCAGGACACCCTACATGTGTTGCTGGTGCGTGGCAGCCCTGTTCAGCAAACCGAAAGGCATGAGAACGTAGCTTTGAGGGGGTCGCATCGGCCAACATGGGACGGATAGAACAACTCCTGAGATGCGGCTCTATTGAGCCCTAGGATGTTGACGCAGCCGCGCAGCTCACTGCCATCATCAGGGGAGGGAGCTGCGCGGGGTGGTGTGGGGCGGTGCTCGCCTCGCATGGCTCTTGCATCCTGAAGCTCCTTGGTTGCCTTGGTTGCCTTGGTGATGAACTCCTGAGCGCCTGGTGCCACGCACCCTGCCCTCTCTTTGCGGAAACATGCGTTGAAGCACGCCTCCACATGGTGCCCAATCGCCTCCCTCGTGACGCTGGCCAAGTCAGAGGCCATCCAAAGGAATGCCACCGAGCCCAGCCTGAGAAGGGCGCTCGACGCACCTTCCTATGGTAGAGGGGAAGGCGCCCCATCAGTGGGCGCAAGTCCCGAAGCACGGCCATCGGTCGCCCCATCCTCTTGAGGTCCGAGTCGGAGAAGCTACTTTTTATTCTTGGGGACGGCCTCAGGAGGGTAGACAGCACCCTTGCCATCTGGGTTCTCGACCGCTGCAGCCTCGTAGGCACGCTCGAGGGAGCACACCGCGTCCTTTTCATCGCAGGCGACCGTGAAGATACCTGCGCTCCCCAACATCGTGACAACATTGTAGCTATGATGACTCACAGCCATGAACTTGGCCAGGGCCGGACACCCGAGGATAGCGTTATACGGGAGGCAAATGTGGGAGACGTTGAAGTCAATGAGGTCAGTACGGTAGTTGTCGCGCTTGCCGAAGGTGACAGGGAGGCGGATCTGCCCTATCGGGGTGGTGGAGCCATCGGTCACTCCTGAGAAAGTCTTGGTAGGCTGAAGCTGGTCGTACGCACCTGGAGTCTGTCGAACCTCTCGACGGAGAGAACATTGAGCCCCACGCCGCCATCGGTGAGTGTCTTGGTGACGAGGACGTTGCTGATGGTAGGTGAGGAGAGCATTGGGAGGGCGTCAGCAGTGGCCGTGCGGTTGAGCTGATCAGTGGAGTCAAAGGTGATGGCGTACTTGGACCACCTAAACGGACGCGTTGCCTCGAGCTTGGAGAGGGCCGCGTTCACCTCGCGAGCGAACTGCTTGATGATGCGATGGCACGAGGCTCATGGAAGCCTCCGGCCCCATCATCTTGCTGGTGGTCATCATTCCTTCTTGGTGGCGGCGGGAGAGGAGGAAGGCCAGCGTTGTCCTGAGGATGGCCCTCACAAGGCATATCCCTCCAGGGACCCTCGCAAGGCTGGCCCTGCCAACGGTCCTCACGTGGCAGATCGCGCCAAGTCTTGGCGGGTCTCGCGGTTGTCCCAGCGCCTTCCGCCTCGGCCTCCTCCATGGTCGTAGCCTCGATCGCTGTGCTCAGGGCGATGACCGAGATGCCCGTCGCGGATGGCCCTGAGCTCCTGGTAGTCAATGGTGTTGTGGTTGTGCACGTTGTGGATTACACAAAACGGGAGGCTGCTCTTGGATGACTTCGGGTGGTTGCAGACGTGTTACATCTTGGGTTCGGCTGCGAGCACAGCTGGCCCCTTGCGCTTCACATCCTTGGCCTTGGCTTTCTTGTCTTCTAGGTTAGCCTCTGGAAGCTCCAGGAGGGAGAGGCGACCTTCCTCAGCTCTTGCACATTTGGTTGCCATGTTGAACATCTCCAGAGCCAGGAAGAGGTCCTCGTGTATGGCGAGCTCTTCCTTCATCTTGACGTCCCAGACCCCATCAGTGAACACCAAAATGATGGCCTTGTCCGACACCTTGGGAATCTTGAGGCGAACGCTGTTGAAGCGCTGGATGTATTTGTGCAAGGTCTCTCCTGGGCTTGATGCGCCGCAGGTCACCCGCAGCCGGTGGGCGGTCGCGAGTGCCCTGGAAGTTGGCGACAAAGCACTCTCGCATCTCATCCTAGGAGGAGATCGATCCGGCGGGGAGGTTCAGGAGCCACGAGCGCGCACCATCTTTGTGGGCCATGGGGAACCAGTTCGCCATGACCTTCTCATCGCCGTTGTCTGCCTCGATGCTCAAATCATAGAGCTGCAGGAACTCGATAGGGTCGGGGGTGCGGTCATAGCACGGAGGTAGGTCAGGCTTGAACTTCTCAGGCAAGATGACGCGGCGTAGCTTCGGGGTGAACGTGCGACATCCTGCCGTGGTCACAGGAGCCCACCGTGGAGGTGGAGCCTGATCTTGGCGCTCGCGCACCACCGCCTGGGGCGGCACACGGTCTTGACGAGGCGGCGCTGGGAGAGCACGCGCCTCTCCTTGGGCCTGCTGCACCACTTGGCAGATTTCCTCATCGCGCGTCGGCGCCCTGTGCAATGGGTCACGCCTTGGCTCGAGGATGACATCTTGTCTCGGAGGTGCAGGAGGTGCATCGTGCACCACGTCCCCCGCGAGAGGCGGTGGTGGAGGGGTAGTGTCAGGACCCTGATTCCAAGTCACATCGATCTAGCCGGTAACACCTCATATCACTTTGCGTCCTCACGCACGGTATTCCCACGGGTGTCGCCTTACCATGGCCCGGGACCGTTTGCGCCTTTTGGCTCACGTATATGATAGTGTCGCTAGCATCCATATAACAGAGAACTCGGGCCGACAAGGCTAGTCGTGAACCCAAAGCGGCACTAACCCATGGGGACAGGCATACATGAATCAACTTCGAGCATGTTGGTCAGCAGCGTGTGAATCCGGGCTATAGCACTGGGCTAACAGGACTCAGGGAACCCGGTCAGAAGTGGTCAAGGCAGGACTCGGATGTCACCGCGTGACATTTCCCGTGAGGGTCGACAGAACGAGCGAAGTGAAACACATGCCGACCAAGTGTTCCGAGCACTAGTGCTAGGCTAGCAGGACTCCGTGAACTGGTCAGAAGCGGACTACTATGGCTCATGGAAGCACTAGACTACATTTCCCCATAAGAGAGGCTGCCAAGGATAAACAACTAGATTGTCGGATCCCACACATACCAAGCATTTCAATCATACACACAATATGCCCGATATGTGTAAATACAACATGGCATCACAACAAAACTCTACAACTCAAAGTATTTTATTTAAAGGCTCCGGGGAGCCATACATAACATGTTCATACAGATAGGGGTCACATGACCCAACTCTCAAGTCATACAAACATACAAGCACATGCGGAAGCAAACTAGTCTGAGTACAAACACTAGAAATAAAGAAGGCTTGACGAAGCCTGTCTATTTACATAAATCACCTCCTGGGTGGCAAGTCACTCTTCAACATCGTGATCTACATAGAACCCATCGGAAGGGGCGGTGTTGTCGTCTAAAAACAGTAATTAAAGCAACATGAGTACAAAGGTACTCAGCAAGTCTTACAACACATCCTACTATACAAGCACATTCTCAAGAAGGTAGTGGAGTTATTGCAGCAAAACCAGCTTTGACTATTGGCTAAGCTATCCTACGAGACACCACTTGTAAAATAGTTTTCGCACACGAGTTCACTAATCACCATCACAATACTCCACCATGGATCCTCCTTCTTCATCCTACGAAGGGGCCATCCGCGGTACTCACACTTATCTTGAGTCTTTTACTAGTAACCATTAACTTGTCTATGAACTGCATAAGCGACCAAGTAGTCCTTTACCGCAGACGCGGCTATTCGAATAATTTCATACCCTGCAGGGGTGTACTTCTTCACACACGCTTTCACCACTTATCGCCGTTTACCCGACATGTACTAGGCAACCTTCAAGCGGAAGCCCAGCGAGGGTGTCGGCCACGACCTGACTAAACACACGAGTCCCTAGTCCAGGTTTATCGCCTATTCGGGTTCCATCCGCAAGGAAATCCGGCCGGGGTGTCCTCAACGGCCCCAAACGATGTGTGCAGGGTTCGAGACACCAAACGGGCGACTCGGTACCTGGCCACGAGCCTACCGCATCACAGCCCACCCCTAAGGTCAAGGCCAAGACGGCCTCCAGCAACTACAAACACGAGAAACTACTTGCAACTCCTGGACTGAGGACGGGGGTGGTTAATAAGTCGAGAGAGTCAATTAAGGATCCCAATGTGTGGTAGTAGCTGAATCTTAAATCACGTATACAGATCTCAGTTCTTAAGGACGGTCTCAATGAAACAACCCACCATGTACTCCTACATGGCCTCTCATTGATACCTTTACCAAATCATGTTCAACAATTCACTCTCATTACCGACACAACCTTTCACTCTAGTTCATCTCCGCGATGAGCCAGACCTGACACGACTCTAAGCATAGCAAGCATAGCATGGTAGGAAACACAAACATGGCTCAAACAACTCCTACACATGCTAGTGGGTTTCATCTAGTTACTGTGGCAATGACAGGTCATGCCGAGGAAGTGGGTTCAACTACCGCAACACGCAACAGTGTTGAAACGCGTTGTCTTAATGCAGTAAACGAGAGCAGAAGCGAGAAGATGGGTTTGTATCGAAATGATCAATGGGGCTGCTTGCCTGATGGGTCCGTGCACTGGTATTGTTCTTCGTTGGGGTATTCGCGGTACTCCTCGGGGGCAGAACCTGCCGCAGAGAGCACCGATACACAATCATCACCTAACAATATGCAACAATATGATGCATGCATGAGACATGGAAAAATGAGTGTATTTGGCTAATGCAACTAAGACCAGATGGGTTTGAACCATTTTGAACCAAAGATTCAAGTTTCAAACTCATAAGTGGCCCTGTTAAGTGCTTTATCTTGTTCTGCACTAAACAGTAGGTTAGCTTGTTTAAACATGCATGAAACCAGTACAGTGGATAGATTGGATTTTTCTGATCATTTTTTATATATAACACTTTGCATTTGGAGTTACAGATTAATTTCTATGAATTTTTGAAGTTTGTACTATTTTCTGGAATTTCCTGTATAAAAATAATTCTAGTAATTGAATTAATGCGTCAGCATTGCGTCAGGGTGACGTCAGTGGTCAACGAAGCGGTCCAGGTCAAACTAACCTATGGGTCCTGTCGTGGAATTAACACGTCAGATGTCCTTAGTGTCAGGACTTAGTCGCGAGGCCAACGCATCTATGTGGTAGCTTGAGAGGGGTTGAGCGGAATCGAGAGACGCAACACAAGACAGGGATTTAGACAGCTTCGGGCCTCGGGAAACATCATCCGCAATAGCCCTACGTGCTGTTTGAGGCTAGGTCTCATTATGATCATGAGGGAGTCGCCGTAAACCGGCTCTCCTCTAGTTGTGTCTAGCCTCGGATATTGTTGTTTGCTTGTAGCTTGTCCCTCTTTGAGAGCCCTGCCTCCTTATATAAGTTAGAGGGCGGGTTACATGTGGAGTCCTAGTAGGACTAGGACTAGCCTATCTTGTATTACAAGTCGGATACAAGTCCAGGTCTCAGCCTCCTTGTAAGACAAATATTCCTCACGCTTTTCCTCTTAAACCGCCCACCGTAGTTGAACCGCCTTCATGAACCGCCGTCGGGCCACCGGGTCTTGTCGCTCCTCGACCCGCTGCCGGATTACCAATGAACCATAAACCGCCGGTCGCCATGAACCGCCAAGTGTCAGCCGGTTCTTCGTAAATCGCCAAGTCCGGCGGGTTATATTTCCGGCGGTTTACGCCGCTGGGTATATCCTCGACATTAGCCCCAGCTTTAATTTGGATTTATCCATGTTAAACTGATCACGTGAAATAAACACAAGAACAAACTTGATGATTATGCTCGGGTTAAGAATTCTTGTAAACCGGCATCTGATCATCCTTAAATCCTTGTCATTTCCTCCTTCTAGAAAATCCGGTTTAATAGGCCAGCTTCATAATCAACTTGCTGACATTGGTTTCTCATAGAAAATATATTGTGAAGAATGACTCCTTTAATTCAGCTCCCGATGCTTAAAAAACAATATGGGTCCTTGAAATACTCATCCGATCTTCAGCCGGTTTAAGGACGTAGAACTTGCCGGTTTATCATTGCCAAGATCACCGGTTATAAATTTTGATGGCACCGGGTCATACTTTTAGTTAACATCCAGTCAGAAAATATACCTCTTATATACCTATCACTTGTAGCCCCCAAGTCTTAAGAAGGTAGCATAGCAACAACTTTAGACTTTCTTCAATATAAATATCACAATCTTGAATAAATCCAGGTTGTTCATCTCAATCACTAGTGAATTGAGTATTCCACATATGTAGCCCCCAAGTGCGGGTTGTCCTGCTTAAAGAACTCGGGACTTGATATATACTTCAATGAAAATAACGTCATATGATATAACCCCATCATGGGGCTTGAATCCACGTCCCACAAGGTCAAGAGCCTTGTGCTTTACCAACCGAAAGCGATGGACCCTTCAATATAATGAATAAAAAGCTTTGTACCTTCAACTGTTGACAGGAGCAATTGGTAGCCCCCAAGGGCCGACTCATTATAATATGATGAGTCGGGTCTTTAATAATATGAGCAAAAAATTACTTTGCATTAGCCCCCAAGTGTCATGGTGCATGCTTGCAGTGTCATGAGACTTGCACATTTGATGTAATCTCAATTTAAATAATGTAGCCCCCAAGTGTCGGGTCAGAAGCCTCAGCGACTCGGGACTATTCCTTCAATTGTAGAATAAATCATATCCATTAATAATATGATAACCATTGCGCTAAAAGCGACTTCGAAAACCTCAATTATAATATTGGTTATTGATAACCATAACAAAAATCCAGCCGTGTTGGCTATTTAAGGATAACATAATTTGGTATGAAAAACCTTATTCATTCAATACCATAATGAAAATTCAGCCAAGTTTGGCTATTTGAATAATATAACTCAATGATTTATAAGCGCATGATTCCAATGGCGCAATCCAAATAGGTAATCTTGGTGACTTATAATCCAAAGCCGTGCCGGGTTAACAAACACGGATAATTTCTCATCATATCTTTGGCGACTTATCATCTTAAAGCCAGGCCGGTTTAATAAACACCGGATAATTTATCATCATGCTTTATTCAACCTGTCTCTGCATATAACAAGTTTAAAGTGTCCTGGCGGTTTACCGCCGGACGGGTCATAATGCCCAACATATAACCCAGGTTTATAACCAAGGCTGCACTTAAGAATAATCAATGAAATATATCATACCTGTGACATTGAATCACATCATTGGTTTACCAACTTTTTGTAGTAAGGGTGATAACCCCAATCTTGAGTAATGATAACTCCTTTCATACTGTGTCGGTTTATGATAAAACCGTACCGGGTTGTGATAAACACCGGATTATCCATATATAACACTGGCGACTTGTAGTCGAAACCAGACCGGGCTGATAGTGTCCGGATTATAACTTGATCATGCACTGACAACTTGTAATTGAAAATCAAGCCGGGTTAATGAACACCGGTTTACTCCATAATAGGATGGCAACATAAAATCAAACCGGGCAGATAGTCTCCGGATTAAGATTTGACCGTGTTCCGTCAATTTGTAATTGACAGTTGAACCGGATTAAAACGTTGTCGCAACAAAAATCAAATAACAGTTATGAAAAATATGGAAGCAAAGGCAATGATAAAACCGTTTGCAAAAAGAGGCTGTTCTGAGCCGATCAGATGGCATTACCATGGTCGACATGACCAAGCCCCCAATAGGCGTAGCTATGGTTCAAGTCAACCAGGTCCCCAATCGACACCGTGGCATATATGCCGCCAAGTGGCATGGCAATGGTTCGGTTCGACCAAGCCCCAAGTGACTCTGTGGCCTTAGGGCCGATCAAGAGGCGGATCGGTTCAGACATGACCATGTCCCCAAGTGATCTGGTGGCTTTTCGCCTATCAAGAGGTGTTGCATTGGTTCGGACACGACCAAGCCCCCAAGTGATATTGTGGCATTGCACCGATCAAGAGGTGTGACTATGGTTCGGATTCACCAAGCCCCCAAGTGATCAATAATATGATAAACCAACAAGGCATGATACCCATGTTTGAACCACAGCGTCATGGCAGCGGGTCCTCTTGGCACCTTCAACTTTTTGCAAGAGATAAACCCTTCTTGAACCGGATGTTAAACCGGATATTGAGAGCTTCAAAGCTTTGTGGGAGACATCTTTCCTTGAACGGTTTTTAGACCGGAATCTTCATTTTCAGCCGGAAATTTTCTGACGGCCTTTAAACTCGAACTTGCGAGAAGTTAATTCCTTTTTGAACCGGAAATTCTTAAACCGGATTTGAGAGCTTCAGAGCTTTGAGAGAGAGAACAGATTTCCCTTGAACCGGATTGTAAACCGGATATTTGAGAGCTTCAGTGAGACTGACTTCCCTTTAGCCGGATTTTAAACCGGAATGCTTTCTGATGACCCGGAACTTCTTCATTGAGCCGGGATTTTGTAATTGTTATATACTTTCTAAGCCGGAAATTTTCTAACAGCCTTTAAATTTTCATCAATATAACAGTAACCTCCGGGACCGGGCTATATTTCCCTCCATCATCCTGAAGTTTTTAACTTTGTTGAAACTGGCAAGATTTGCTGAGTTATGTCATCGTAGCCCCCGAGTCTCAAAGGTGACTCGAGGAGTTGGCTTGAGATTCTCCATATTTGGCCGTGATATAAACCGGCATAACTTGTATATCATTTTCGTTGATAGCACGATGTGAATCCATAGAAGGTTGAGGTGGCTGCAGCGGGTTGTAAATGATCCCATATGAGCCGTGTCAGCAATTCGGCCAATGGTTTCTTCCAACTGGCGATTTGAAGTTAATCAAAACTATAGTGGTGGCGACTTGTGCGCCTGCCCATTGAACCATCCAGTGCAGGCGGCGGCCGGAAATATATGATAAATTGCCTCCAATTTGTTGGAAGAGAAACCGGGCTTCCCAAGTAGTGACTTGCTCATACTCAATGAACAGCTCACGCAGACAGGCGCGGCCTGGTTTGTTGATGTAGACCAGGCCGCGAGAGACGGACGGTCAAGACGACCGTAACATCAGAGGCGGCATAGACAGATAAGTCAGCCGCAGCGTTGTAAACCGGCATTTACGGGCGAGTCGGCCACAGGGACGGTCCCGGTGAGTTGAAGTAGTCCGGGCCGCCAGGGCGGCGTCTTACGCACATATT
The DNA here is from genome assembly GCA_021605145.1 of Aegilops bicornis. NCBI lineage: Eukaryota > Viridiplantae > Streptophyta > Magnoliopsida > Poales > Poaceae > Aegilops > Aegilops bicornis. The sequence goes on from CM038670.1 coordinate 349,399,458, forward strand.
CTTTGATCATTATGGCACGGCCATATGCTAGCGCATGACATTAGTTGTGCGATTTATATATCCATGATCTGGCCATAGTGACCAATTGTCCTGTATATAAAATACAAAGACCAAAGTAATTGTTCTTTGACAAAAATAATATGCGCTAATAAAATAGACTTTAGACGGATATCACCTGATATGTTAGGTCAGCGTTATCCACCGTGGAGTTGATGATCACCGCGGTGATGCTGAAATCAATCATGGACAAGTCGGCCAGACGAGAAGACGGATGATCCGGTCACGGTGTTGTAAACCGGTGCGGACGAGCAAGTTGTCCTCCGTGTTGTAAACCGGCGCGAACCCATGAACCGGTGGCCAGGGCGGACGGGCGAGTCGTCCGGGGTTTGTAAGGTGGTACGGATGGGCGAGTTGGCCGGCGCGTTGATGTAAACCGGAATGCGGGGGCGGTGGTTTGTGTTCCGATTTATCCGTGTGATATACACAGATACCGGTGTAGAACAGCTAGCGCGCGCCGTCCGTGGTAGGGCATCACTTTTATAGTGAGCACTTGTCCTGTACAAAAAGATATAGGCCAGAGTAATTGTTCTCAGAAGTATTAATACATACTAAAAATATTGAGAACAGATAGCACCTGATTTATTTTCCGGATGAACGCGATATCGGCATTAAATAATGTTGAGCGATAAGACGACCGCAGATTGTCATTTGATTTTTGATGTGATGACTTCCACGTGATACTATCAATTTGGCGGTCATGATGGGCCTGGGAACTTGTGCCCTTGAGAAATTTGCCTCTAGCCGTACCGGTAGCCTCGGGTGAACGTAGTAGAAGTAGTACTAGTTGATCAGGTAGCAGCACCAGCAACGTAGCCTAGTGCCTCGGGACTTGAAGCAATCCACAGCAGGTGAAATTGACGTCTCAGGCTTTCAATGACTTCTGATGATTGATGCGTTTGCTACCACGCCGAGTCCAAAGCGGAGATCGCGGACTGCATAACAACACTAGAGGCGCGGCGCCAGAGAAACTCCAGTCGGTCTCGGCCGCAACAGAAATCAATCCGGATTTTAATCGACAGATTGCCAGACGCGTGCCGCGGCGCACACGGGAACCCTAATCCTCTCGTCTCAAATTTTGAATGTGCCAGCTCCAGCATTAGCTATTATTCTGTTCTCATGGATACGATGCAGATCCTTCAAACTGATTTCTTCATTCGAAAAATTGCGCACTTCTCCAACCCTAAAAGAGGGATCCCTCCAAGAACTCAACACCACCGTGCGTCCGGCCCCACGGTGGGTGCCAACTGTCGTGGAATTAACACGTCAGATGTCCTTAGTGTCAGGACTTAGTCGCGAGGCCAACGCATCTATGTGGTAGCTTGAGAGGGGTTGAGCGGAATCGATAGACGCAACACAAGACAGGGATTTAGACAGCTTCGGGCCCCGGAAACATCATCCATTAATAGCCCTACGTGCTGTTTGAGGCTAGGTCTCATTATGATCATGAGGGAGTCGCCAGTAAACCGGCTCTCCTCTAGTTGTGTCTAGCCTCGGATATTGTTGTTTGCTTGTAGCTTGTCCCTCTTTAGAGCCCTGCCTCCTTATATAAGTTAGAGGGCGGGTTACATGTGGAGTCCTAGTAGGACTAGGACTAGCCTATCTTGTATTACAAGTCGGATACAAGTCCGTGTCTCAGCTCCTTGTAAGACAAATATTCCTCACGCTTTTCCTCTTAAACCGCCCACCGTAGTTGAACCGCCTTCATGAACCGCCGGGCCACCGGGTCTTGTCGCTTCCTCGACCCGCCTGCCGGATTACCAATGAACCATAAACCGCCGGGTCGCCAGTGAACCGCCAAGTGTCAGCGGGTTCTTCAGGTAAATCGCCAAGTCCGGCCGGGTTATATTTCTGGCCGGTTTACGCCGCTGGGTATATCCCCGACAGGTCCCGTCTGTCAGCAGTTAGTTAAACTAACTAAAATAAGTTAGCGCTAACCCTAGGTTAATTAGCAGGGCGGGCCCCACTTGTCATAGACCCAGGGGGTCAAACTGGGCCCACCTAGTCAACTCAGTCAATAGGGTCAACTCACCGGTGTTTAGCCGCCGGCGAGGCCAGACGCGGCGGTGGGAGTGCGTTTTCGTGCTCCATTGACCAAATAGACGGCGGAGACCGTCTACGCGTAGCTGGGAACGAGCCGCGTCGTTCGGTGGCAGTGGTGGAGCTCGAGGTGTCCGGGAACATCGCCGGCGACGACCTTTGCGGTCGCCGGAGTCTGGTGCGGTCGAGCTTGTCGTTAGGGGGCACGGCGAGGCGCGTGGAGTGGTGCTACAGACTCCTCGCGATGCGGTGAGTGTGTTGGACACGATGGTGTGGCCAGTGGGTGGCCGGAGTCACGTCGGCGACGAGCTCGGCGGCAGCGCATGCGGTGGAGCTTCGTGCTGTCGCTACGGTGCACAAGAAGGCAAACAGAGAGGATGGGGAGGCAGCTGAGCTCACGGCGGTCACGTAGGAGCAAACGGCGCGGTCGGGGACGATCTGAAGCGGCAGCGACGGCGACGGCGAAGGGGATCTGCGGCGGTGCTCGGTGAAGTCGAGCTCGAAGAGGACGAAGCAGGGCGCGCGAGTGCTCGGGGCTCGGGCTGCTCGACGGAGACGACAACGTCGAAGCTGTTGGACTTGGTGGCGCGGCGCGGGGACGACGGAGGACACGAGAACTACGGTGGCGCGGGCGCAGCAGCGTCGGCCATGGTGCGGGAGAGCAAGGGAGAGAGGCAGGGGGCGAGTGAGGTGTCCACGGGGTCGGGGCGGCGACGTGGAGCCTGCCCAGGTGTCCAGGGGCGCGGGCGGCAAGCAGCTGACGCCGTGGCGAGCTCGTGCTCGCCGGCGTCACCTCTGTGCCTGCCTGGCGAGGACGAAGCAGCTGGCTGGCATGGGCCAGCATAGTGCTGGCCGGCTAGGTGGGCTGCCAAGTGGGCTGCGGCTAGGTGAGTTCCCTCCTTCTCTTTTTTTTTTGTTTTCTATTTTGCTATAACGGTGTGGCTTTATTAAAAATACTTAGGCATCTTTAAAAATCCTGAAAATAATCAGGGGCTCTGTTTAGATTATTTCCAATAGCCCACACTTATTTTCAGAATTATTTGGGCATTTAAGATATTTTATAGCATTTAAATGCCCAAATGCAAATAGGTAATGATTTAATCCAATGACCTTATGTGTCCTAGAAAAATGTGAACCCATTTTGTCACAGGTTCTAACCCAAAGCAAGAAGGGTGGACTTTTTAGAAGGGCATTTCAGGTTCATTGAAAATAATTTTAGTAAACCTTAGTTGTTTTCAGGGGGGTGCTGGGGGTTCTGTCATCCCCATTTCATGCTTTCTGGAAAAGTAAACATGATGCAACACTCTAATGCATGAACTAGCTAGGATGTGACAACTCACCCCACTAAAAAGAATCTCGTCCCGAGATTTAGGATCCTCCAGAAAGAAGGTGGGGTACTCAAGTCGAAGACGATCCTCCCTTTCACAAGTAGCTTCTTGCTCGGAATGGTGTAACCATTGAACCTTGAGAAACTTGATATTCTGGCGTCGAGTGGTACGTTCGGCTTGATCAAGGATACGAACGGGATATTCCCGATATGTGAGATTATCATGGAGATCAAGCATTTCGTGGTCCACTCCACGGATAGTATCCGAGAAGCAACGCCTGAGTTGAGAAACGTGGAAGACATCATGAACTCTGGAAAGGTGCAAAGGTAGTTCCAATTGGTAGGAAACTTCTCCTCGTTTGGCAATAATGCGAAAGGGTCCAATGTGGGGACCCCGACTCATAAGTCGTGATCACCGAATGCACGTGTACAGTGATCCCAGAGATCAATGCTCACTGAACACACAGAAGTTGAATAACAAGAGTCTTACATCCATACATACCATTTTACACAAGTAGGACCATTATGGTCAAGTCTTGAGTATAACATTGCAGCGGAAATCTTCGTCGATAACTTGGACCCATGCCATGTGCCTTAACCCTACAGGCATTCTGACTGGGAAAGCGTCCTAGCTCGCATGTTCGTCACCAACGTGTCCTTCATCACATCCTGATCTTTCATTCCTGGCCAATAAAATAACCAGTGGCAAGCCAATGAGTACTTTGAATGTACTCGCAAGCAACCCATGTTTTGGTTCAAGATTCAACAATGCATGATATAGGTAAATTTTTGCAGAAAGCTAGTTTTGAGTGCAATGACATGTTCAACAACTTGCATAGCATGCATCAAGAGGATTCATGTAATCCCTGAGGACAAGTTATAGATATCAACATAAATGGAGTGGGCACCAACCCAACTCAATCATGTCAAGTCCTTGGACTTGACCCATGTATTTCTCTCCACTCATCCATGCATACTCACCAGGTTTCGTAGCCCAAGAGTGGTTACCCAACTGTCCTTGACCGTGGACCCGACTATTCGAATAGTTTTACACTCTGTAGAGGTTGCACACTTTACCCACAAGATCCGGGGAACTTCCGTGTCATCCACGACCCGCGGTACCTCAAGTACCCGGGGTAAGCACCCGATCACTACCTTTCCCTAGACGACACTAACATGGAGTCCACTCGAATGGCAGTAACCCCCGTGCCCACATTTCACATAACATTTTCGTGGAGCCTTGCTCCCATATTTATCACTTACCACTGGCACGGGGTACCAACGGTGTGTCCGGTTCCCTGTGAAAACAGTCATGGCCGCCCTACCTGGCACGACCCCGTCCCGAGAGAGTGCACCAACAACTCCCACATCACTAGTAATGCGGGCTCCAAGCTAGTATCGGTCTAGGTAATCAATAATGCCCTTTCCCATATAAGGGTAGAGTGGTTGCGCATGTAAGGTTGGAATAACGGTCGCAACTTAAACCAATCCGTTTTGAAGACAACACACCCTTGCCTCGGTACACCACTTCGTCATCAAGTGGCTACCCAACTCATCATCTCCCCCGGGCATAAGTGGCACCCGATGGGGGTTTTCGCAAAGTCTTTTGAAATGTTTTTGTCTCCATCACCATGCATACACCGTCCCAGTTGCGCAGCATCTACTTTATCATCCTATCTACTCCCACCGGCATAACCCTCATAGGAAGGTAGGGTCATGCACAATGCAAGTATCAATGAGGAAGTAACAGAGTCAACCAACCAACGTGGTCTACCATCTCATCATGATTTTGATGCAACAATAATAAGTGATATATGACATGCATAAAAAGGGTTTCATGGACATGGTCAAAGGGCTGCTTGCCTTGTTCATCTGAGTCTTGAAATCTTCTGGTCCTTCTCCATGTACTCCCTCTACTTCGTCAACTAACGTCGGAAACAATCACAATAAGCAACACAACAAGGCAGGAAATATAAGTGCTCCAAAAATATTAATTTGACTTTTCTAGGACATCTCTGGTTATATGAAAAATAACCAAAGTGGTTTCATTGGAATTGGATCAGTGGATATCTCTGAACATTTCAATATGATGGATTCAAGGGGTTTATGGATTAGCAAGAAGTGTACAGAAACATGTTTTTTGAAAAATAAGCAAAGGTACCCATTTAACAAACCATGATTTTAGAAGCATCTAGGAGTTGGTTTCACTAGATTTGGAGTTCAAATGAATATTCTATGGATTTGCAAAGTTGACAAATATGAAGAAATGGCTCATTATTTTGTGGGGTACAAAAAGTATTAATAAAAATGTTCATAAACTAAGTTATGAACTTAGAAGCATCTAGGAATTTGAATCATGACATTTGGATCAATTTTGAGCTCTCTGTGATTTTCTAAAGTTCATCACAGAAATAGGAAAATAGGATTTGATAAATATTTGTGAAGAAAAGGTCTCTGGAAAAATGTGCATGTTGCACCACCAGGTAGATCATGATTTATAGAGTCACTAGAAATTTGAATAATCAAATTTGGAGTCCATATGAATTGTTTATGGATTTTACAAGTCTACAGAAAAAGAAAAAGGAGAGGGATCTACCTAAATGGGCTGGATCTAGGGAGGCAGCAGCGTGCACTGGGCGAGATTAAGCGGGGCAGTGCACTTGGCCTGGCCCAGCCTCTCTCGCGCGCCCGCTGGGAGGCCACGTCGAAGGCGGCCTCACGGAATACGCCTCCACTTAAACGGAGGGGCCCGGCCGAGTCAGCGACTGCAGGGTCCACCAGGGTCGCCTCCCTCCTCCCGCCTTGACGAAGGAGGCAGAGGAGGCGGGGCCGAGCGCTTGCCGGCGCCCGTTCCGGCGGCTCCAGTCACCTCTGGCGACACCCAGCACACTGGCGGGCTCAGGGAAGAGCGGCGCATCCGACAAGGTGCGCCACGACCGCGGGGGTGGCCGGACACGAGCACATCATCGGCCAGCGAGGCAGGCCAGTGCTTGATGGAACTCGACAGCGCGGCCATGGGAAGGAGAGGGAGAAGCACGGGAGAGGCTCGCGGTGGTGGTGGCGGTGCTCTAGCGCGGTCTAGAGGGGAGGAGGAGGAGGGATGGTGTGCGCGAATTTAGGCGGAGGCCGACGGCAAGGCTCCGACCATGGTGGTGGATGGAGGGCACGGGAGGAAGAATGAGTTGGCCCAGACGGTTGCTGGGAGGGAGAGAGGGCCAAAGGAGTAGAGAGGGGGCTCGGGGTGGCCTTATGTAGCCGACCCGTGGCTCACCGTGGACGTGGCGCACGGGTGGCCGCGGCAACGGCTAGGGAGGCCAGGAGGGAGGGAGTGGGGTTGTCTACGGCATTCGTGGGGGTAGAGTAGGGCGCCAGGAAGGGAGAGAGGGAGCGGGGCAAGCTCCAGGTGGAGCCACGAGCTCGCACACGCATTGGCGGGCTCGGGCGGCTCTGGGCACGCGCGGCCTGGGCAAGACAGAGGGGGACAGGAAGGAGCCAGCGCGGTGGCGTGTTGCGGACGTCGAGGCACATCGACTGGCGCGAGGGGGAGGCTCGAGGTGGTCGGCGGACGCGGCGTCAACGGCCGGGAGCACGCTGACGTGCTCCAGAGCGCGCAAATGGCCGGCACCCGCGGCTTTTCCTAGCGTCCTCACGCGCCCACTTGTGTCTAGTGGCTGCACAGGGGAGTAAACAATGTGGGAAAAGGCATTGGATGCCCTGGGTCTTGCCAGGAGTGAGAGAGAGGTGAGAAAATAGGAGGAAAGCTGCTGTCCAGAGGGGGAAAAAGGGCTTTTCACCCCCTTCATCATGGCTTCTCGGGCAGGGAAAGATGCAGGGGTTAGAGGGGGACCAGATGGGGCTGTTGGAAAAAGGAGAACTCTTGGAGATTAGTGGAAGGGGTTAAAACATGAATTTTGAGATTCTGCCAGAAGGTGTTTGATGTTGGTTTGGGCAAGAATATGATCTCCATTTGTCATGAGGCTCCACAGGGTGAAATGGCACACATAATTAGGGCCTTCCACTTATTTTGAGCTCATTTGGGCAAAGTTTCCAATGCAACTTTTGTGAACCCTAGAAATTGGCAGAAATGAACTTGTGTAGATCTAGTTGATCAAATCACTTCTCCTTGATGCACCACTTGGTTTGGTGGCCTCATTTGGTCATGTGATCATGCTCACAAAAGTTGGAATCAAGGAGAGAAAGTTGGTAATGTAGATTTGTTCAAATCTGGTTCTGGACAGGAAGGGTTTTGGGGCACTTTGATCAAGTTAAATTGTTCTCCAACTTGTGCCATTTGGTCTAGATGAATTATTAGACCACTTGAGCATGTTTACCAGGTTTGAGAACATTTGGACATGTTTGGCAATGTAAAGTTGCTCAAACTTCAAAATGGACAGAAATGGTTTTGAGGGGGTTTCATGGGGTTATACTATTCTCTATGACATGAGACTTGGCAAGGTCATCAAACATGTCATATGTGACATGCTAGAATTTCCTTGGAATTGTTGGGGAATATTTCCTGTAGAAATATTTCAAATCCTTGAAAGGGGCAGAAATAGTTTTGGGAGGTTTTGTCCAATATTTTGAACATGACCATGTGTTGAAACTATTTTATATGGACAATATATGTCCACTGAGTTTCCCTAAATTTTCACAAATATTTTTAAAGCACCAAAATAATTTTTCCCTATTAAAGACCATTTCTGGCCATAAGAAAAAGCTTTTAAATAAAATAGGAAAATAACTTTTAAAATTATATTTTTGTGGTTTGTGGGTATCCTATATCTAATAGGAGTCAAATATATTTTTGGAGAGATTTTTACTGCCCTTATTTAAGTACTTGCAGTGCAGACCTCAATTCAGGGGTTTTTGAAAAACTAAATTTTGAAAATACTATTTGGCCAAATTATTTTTGTAAGAAATTATTTTTATGTCCTATACACATGGCATGACCATTGGTTCAAGAGTCTGGGGCAAGGAGATGAAGTATAGGAGTTGGAGGATTTATTTTATTTTTAGAGCACTTGCAAACAGCAGACAAAAATCAATCAAAGCAGAGACAAAACACTCAAAAGTTTTTGTCAAACCACATTTTATGATGATTCATTAGCTTAATTGTTGTGGCATGAAAATCAGGGTGTGACAGACCTACCCCCCTTACAAGAATCTCGTCCCCGAGATTCCCAAACTAGGCGCGGAAAGGAGTATTGGATCTGGGGTAGTCTTCACGTCCTCATACAGCTTCTTCTTCCGTGTGGTGCCCCATTGAACCTTGAAGTACTTGAGGATGTGGCTTCGTGTGTGATGTTCTGCCTGATCCAGGTTGCTAACGATCTCTCAGATAGGTCTTACTGGACTGGAGGTCGATGGCTCGGTGATCGATGTCCTTGTAGAGACCAGGCTAGTTAGGAAGTTGGAAACATTTTTGGAGTGGTGTCATGTGGAAAAAATGTTGTGCACAGTGGGTGACTCAGGAGGTAATCCTAGCTGGTAGCCGTTTGCTCTTTGTCCTGTAGTGATCTCTGAGGGGATTGTTAAATCTTGGAGTGATCTCGAAGGGGGCCGATGAATCTTGGTGTCGGTTCCCTTGTTATGGAAATGATTGGTTCCTTAGAGAGGAATGGCTTGGAGATACACATGGTCTTTGACGCGGAAGTATCCTTCTTGAAGATGGTGGTTGGTGTAGTTCTTCGTCTTAGACATGACAGTCTTCAGATGTTCCTCGACCAGCTCAACGATTCTTCTTCCGTCTTCGGGTAGACGAGTATGTCATCAAAGAAAGATGTCATCTAACTTTCCCAAGCACTCCATGAAGTATATGGGGTGCGTAAAGTGGGCTGAGGCATTGGTGATGGTCACGGTTGAGTATTGGCCAAGGTCTTATCGATCTAGAGCCAAAGCCCAAGGTTAGGATCCGGCCATGCTGTGGCTTGGTAGGGCGTAAGGGTTTCAAGGATTCTAGTGTGCGAGTGAATGTTCATCATCCCATCCTTGAGCACAGTTCCTGAGATGCCAATTGTTATACCTATTCTTCACCTCATATTACCAAAAGAATCATCTCGTATAGGTCAACTCCAATCATCACTCATGTTATTCATATCCTCATGGCTCCGAGGGAGGTCTAACAAAATCGTTCATGACAACTATTCCCAAACTCATATCTATGCAAAAGTCCAGGGGTATAACATACAAGCTGCTAAGCTTGAATTTAATCACCACAATCCAAGTGCTCAGTCTATTGATCCAAGGTCTATGTTAGTGCATCTCTATCCTAAGGAAACCCGTCATATGCCACTCCAAGATCTAGTTTCCTTTCCTATGAATCAACTCCAAAAGCCCATTAACTACATAATTCATTAATTCTACAAATCCAATGTCTATGGTGTCCCACATGATCTTCTAATGCCCTATAATCCCAAATATTTGAAAGGGCTACCTTGCTATAGTCAGTCCACCAATTTCCATTATCATGGTCATGTAACTCCAAGGTCAAGCATATATAGATCCCTAAATAAACTCTGACAATTATTCCAATCTCCTAGTTATGATCCACCGAGAAACATGGTATCATGATCAAGATCATCAGTCTAAATCCAATTTACTCCAAACCATGCAAAATTACTCTGCATCCATACTCCACTAGGGTAACCTATTTAATCCAAATCTCACGCCCAACGAGGAATCCTACATATCTCCCTCTAGTTATGTACGTAATATCAACTATTTCCTATCAATGGCATCTGATCAAGTCAACTCCTTGCACTTCCAGGAGTTTCAGCTTGCGATCATAATTGTCCTATAAATCCAATTTACTCAGGGATAATGGAAGCTATGCTAATCTATAATCATGATCCCACCAAGTTCATCTACCAACATGAAAGCATCATGATCTACCAAAGTCTCAGTCAATTCCTCAGGGTCTCCAATATAAACTCATCAAGTCATTTGTCCTCCGTTCCTATATCCTCAAATTGGTCTCTCCTATGGCATCATCAGTTTTGGTGCTATCTTAGGACGATAATGTGCTCGTTTCGCTATGTCCACTAGTTCCATAATGAACCCAGTGCTATGTGAGGTTCTGAGGCTTAACTGGTCCACTTGTAATTCCGTGGGTTAAGCACTTGGTTAAGGACTCGAGCTGGGGTATCTTGTGAAGTCTCGAAGGGTATAGTGATGGGTTCTGATCTTGAGAGGTAGACATAACTCTCTGAGGTTGCACTTGGTCGAGGAGGTTGTAGCAAAAGTCTTCAGTGCTGGTTGGTTGCCAAAGTAGAATCCTTGGTGTATCTTGTCTTGCTAGCCTTCAGTTGAGGAGAGAGATGAGAGGGAGAGGTAGCATAAAGGAGGGGAATGCCTAAAGGGGGTTCTATAGTGCAGGTGCAAACAAACAGGTGCAAAAAGGGCCAAACAGAAGAGGCAAGGTAAGGAAGGTGATATAGTCGCATACTTGTCGCCTAAGGCAAAAGTGCGACCTATATCGAAACACAACAAATAAAAACATGCAACACACAATCATGGTTCTATTCGAACAATCATACGGACTCGACTGCGCATAGGGGTTACAGGACTCATCCTACCCTAGGGGTTCTCGGACTCAGTAGTCGTGCCTTGTGCCTCATGCAGTCTTCTGAGTTTTCCTCAGGTGTCGCCACCTCTCTTGTAGTTATCCGATGAAACGATCCAGGTTGAGCCTGAAGATTCTTCAACAACTTATTGCCTGTTGAAGCGATGGGGTGATGGTGGCTCCTCGTGGCTGTCTTTGACTTGGTCTTCTCTTGTCTTCTTAACCATGATGATCGCTTTTGCTTTCTAAGCCGTCGATGGTACTAGGTAGGTAATCCTTTATGCAATGACATTAACAAGTCATAGTAGAGGTCCAACATGTTGGTTACGTTGATGACAACATCGACACCAAGAGCGGGGAATGAAGAGAACCGTTTTCCTGCTCACTATAGTGAGGCGGACCAAATGGCTAGGTTCTCATCCACCGGTGGTTGCCGATACAACAACGGTAGTGACAGGGTTACCCTATTAGCGATATATATCATGATCTTGCATATCCTATGCCCTGATCGTTGTAGGCTAAGGTTGCATCATCTTGGGACAGTGTGAAGGGTGTCACCATCTCCTGGGCCTTCAGGTCGTCATCCCTCGAGGATGTATCTTCTGTTGGTATCGTCTTGTTGTGATGTCGCCAATCTTCTGTTCAGGAGATGTGGGTGAATGTCTGGCAAGGCATCTTCCTTCTAGATTATCCACGAGGATTACAAGGAATCCAGTGGTCAGGGGCATAAGGGTTCTAGCGAACAAAGGTTTTGAAGGGGAAGAGATCATTAAGGAAAGTATACCTTAGTTTTCGAAAAACTGAGAAGGGAAGGGAAGTATAGATAGTTTTGAAAACTAGTAGTAGTTTTGGAAATAGTTTTACCCTAACTAACGACCATGCTAACTAAGGCTTCCTACAGTCAGGATGGCTCTGATACCAACTCTGTGGGGACCCCGACTCATAAGTCGTGATCACCGAATGCACGTGTCTGATGATCCCAGAGATCAATGCTCACTGCACAATACGTAAGCTGAATAACAAGAGTCTTACATCCATACATACCGTTTTACACAAGTAGGACCATTATGGTCAAGTCTTGAGTATAACATTGCAGCGAAATCTTAAATCGATAACTTGGACCCATGCCATGTGCCTTAACCCTACGGGCATTCTCGACCGGGAAAGCGTCCTAGCTCGCATGTTAAATCACCAACGTGTCCTTCATCACATCCTGATCTTTCATTCCTGGCCAATAAAATAACCAGTGGCAAGCCAATGAGTACTTTGAATGTACTACTTAAAGCAACCCATGTTTTGGTTCAAGATTCAACAATGCATGATATAGGTAAATTTTGCAGAAAGCTAGTTTTGAGTGCAATGACATGTTCAACAACTTGCATAGCATGCATCAAGAGGATTCATGTAATCCCTGAGGACAAGTTATAGATATCAACATAAATGGAGTGGGCACCAACCCAACTCAATCATGTCAAGTCCTTGGACTTGACCCATGTAGTTCTCTCCAATCATGTCAACTAAATTTTCACAAATATTTTTAAAGCACCAAAATAATTTTTCCCTATTAAAGACCATTTCTGGCCTTAAGAAAAAGCTTTTAAATAAAATAGGAAAATAAATTCTAAAATTATATTTTTGTGGTTTCTGGGTATCCTATATCTAATAGGAGTCAAATATATTTTTGGAGAGATTTTTACTGCCCTTATTTAAGTACTTGAAGTGCAAACCTCAATTCAGGGGTTTTTGAGAAACTAAATTTTGAAAATACTATTTGGCCAAATTATTTTTGTAAGAAATTATTTTTATGTCCTATACACATGGCATGATCATTGGTTCAAGAGTTTGGGGCAAGGAGATGAAGTATAGGAGTTGGAGGATTTATTTTATTTTTAGAGCACTTGCAAACAGCAGACAAAAATCAATCAAAGCAAAGACAAAACACTCAAAAAGTTTTTGTCAAACCACATTTTATCATGATTCTTTAGCTTAAGTGTTGTGGCATGAAAATCAGGGTGTGACATCCAATGTAACGAGGAGCCAATTTGCCTTTGATACCGAAACGATGGGTTCCCTTGAAAGGAGTAACCCGAAGGTAAGCCTTCTCGCCAACCTCATACGTCATGAGCTTATGTTTGCGGTCATATTGGCTCTTTTGGCGAGATTGGGCTGTTTTCAATTTCTCACGAATAATGCGAACCTGCTCTTCTGCTTCCTGAATCATATCCGGGCCAAAGAGTTGTCTTTCCCGGTTTACGACCCGATTAAGAGGCGTTCGACACTTTCGTCCATAGAGAACTTCGAAAGGAGCTTTGCCCAAGCTAGCTTGATAACTATTGTTATAAGCGAACTCGGCGAATGGAAGGCATTTCTCCCAATCCATACCGAAAGAGATGACAGAAGCTCGGAGCATATCCTACAGAATTTGACTAACTCGTTCTACTTGACCACTTGATTGATGGTGGAAGGCGGTGCTAAAGGAGAGATGAGTTCCCATAGCATTTTGGAAACTTTCCCAAAATCGAGAAGTGAAAAGACTTCCACGGTCTGAGTTAATCTCTAATGGAACACCATGAAGAGACACTATTTGGGAGATGTACAAGTCAACTAGCTGGCTAGCGGTTATACTCTCACGAATAGGTAGGAAGTGGGCTACTTTGGAAAGGCGATCGACAACGACGAAGATAGCATTATTCCCTCTCTTGGTCCTGGGAAACCCGGTAATGAAATCTATACTGATTTTATCCCATTTCCATTCAGGAATAGCCAAAGGCTGAAGGGTGCCAGCAGGCCGTTGATGCTCTGCTTTAACACGAAGACAGATGTCGCAATTAGCAATGTATTGAGCGATTTCTCTGTTCATCCTAGTCCACCAAAACCTCTGGCGTAGATCTTAATACATTTTGGTACTACCGGGATGAATGGTGAGAGGAGATTCATGAGCTTCCTTAAGGATCAATTGTCGTAGTTGTTGTTTCTTGGGAACCACTAGGCGGTTCTCGAAAAAGACGACACCTCGCTCATCCATGGAGAAACATTTAGCAGCTCTGCTAGCAATGTTCTCCTTAATCCGAGATATTCCTTTATCATACCACTGAGCGGTTATGATTTGATCCGTAAGGTTAGGCTCAGGGTGGATAGGAATCCTCGAGGAACAATGTGAAGGTTAATCTTACGAAATTCCTCGTGGAGAAGTGGTTGACTTTGTTGTAACATCAAGTTGTTACAATAAGATTTACGACTTAGCGCATCAGCCATGACATTTGCTTTGCCCGGGGTGTAAGTTATTCCTAAGTCGTAATCCATGATCAACTCGACCCAACGTCTTTGCCTGAGATTCAAATCCGGTTGGGTGAAGATGTATTTCAGACTTTGGTGATCGGTGTAAATTTCGCAACGATTAACGAGAAGGTAATGTCGCCATGTTTTGAGTGCATGGACTACAGCTGCAAGCTCTAGATCATGTGTGGGATAGTTATCCTCATGTGGACCCAACTGTCGAGAAGCGTAGGCAATCACTTGACGATCTTGCATGAGTATGCAACCTAGTCCTTGTCGCGAGGCATCGCAATAGATAACAAAGTCCTTAGAAAAATCTGGTGGTACGAGTACGGGAGCAGACATCAGACGTCTTTTCAGTTCCTGAAAGCTAAACTCGCACTGTGGGGTCCACTCGAACTTTTTATCTTTCCTGAGGAGTTCAGTTAGAGGTTTAGCAACCTTGGATAAATTATCAACGAAGCGGCGACAGTAACTCGCTAAGCCAAGGAAACTCCGAACTTGCTTGACCGTTTCAGGTGGAGTCCAATCAAGGACGGCTTGAACTCGCTCGGGATTGACAGCAATACCCTTACCAGAAATTACATGGCCTAGATAGGTCACTTCTGGCAACCAAAATTCACACTTGGAGAATTTGGCATAAAGGCGGTGCTCTCGAAGTTTCATCAATACTAGCCTTAGGTGCTCGGCATGTTCTTCCTCATTCTTGAAGTAGATGAGTATATCATCGAGGTATACCATGACGAATTTATCCAAATACTCCATGAAGATCGAGTTCATTAACCGAGAGAAGGTGGCTGGAGCATTGGTTAAACCGAAGGACATGATGGTGTACTCGTATTGGCCATAACGAGTAACGAAGGCCATTTTAGGAATTTCCCCGTTCTTGATTTTGATTTGATGGTAGCCCAACCTCAAATCCATTTTGGAAAAGACTGAGGATCCAACGAGCTGATCATACAGATCGTTGATCCTGGGGAGCGGATACTTGTTCTTGATAGTGACCAAGTTGATACGTCGGTAATCTAAGACCATCCGATCTGTTCCATCCTTCTTCTTGACAAAGAGGACGGGGCAAGCCCATGGAGAAGAGCTAGGACGGATGAAACCCTTTTTCATGGACTCATCGAGTTGTTTCTTAAGCTCGGCTAGTTCTAGGGGTGCCATCTTGTAGGGTCTTCTAGAGATTGGGACGGTTCCTGGAACAAGGTCTATCACGAACTCGACATCCCTGTCAGGTGGAACACCTGGCAGTTCCTCTGGAAAGACATCCGGAAAGTCACGGACTACCGGAATATCTTCAAGGTCTGGAAGAGGGTTGGCATTAAGAGAATATAGCTGTCGCTTGGCTACTCGGGTCAAGACATTGACTATCTTTCCCGAAGGATGCGTAAGTTGAACAGTCCTAGAGAAGCAATCAATCTTGGCATGATGGGCTGACTTCCAGTCCATACCCAAGATGGTGTTTATGTCCGAGGACTTGAGAGCTATCAGTGATGCAAGAAAGACCAATCTGTCAACAAGAATTTCATTTCCATGACTTATTCTAGAGGTTTGCCATCTAGAACCAGGAGTTTGAATTTCCATGGAGGTGGGCATGTCACTAAATGTGGTGTTGTGCAATCGAGCATAGCTCTCAGAAATAAATGAATGAGATGCTCCAGTATCGAAAAGAACAGTTGCCGGATGGCAGTTAACAAGGAGCGTAACAAGGACGACGTTGGGATCATCATGAGCCTCCTCAGCTGAGACATAGTTGACATGGCCACGTGCAGTGGTGGCTGGCTTGGCGTGGTAAGTTTTTCCCGCTGGCTTACCACGACCAACGGACTTTCCAGGCTGATTGGGGTTGTTCTGGGGGCACTCGCCCAGATAGTGACCCGTCTCTCCACACTTGAAGCATGTGACAACATTGGGGCGTGGAGCAGCATTAGCAGCGGGGCCACCATAGGTCTTGGGCGGCACATGCTGCTGGTTGGGGCGAGGCGCCTCAAAGGATGGCCTCTGGGTGAACCTGGGTGGCAGAGCTGTGCTTGGAATCCACACCCGACGCTTCTGAGATCCAGAGCCGGATGAAGAACCAAAGTCACGGGAATGCTTGCGTGAAGCTTCATAGTCAATCTGACCTGTCTCAGCACTGATGGCCTTATTGACCAACTTCTGGAAGGAGGTGCACTCGTGCAGATGGAGATCACGGTGAAGCTCGGGGCTAAGTCCCTTGCGGAACCTTGCCTGCTTCTTGGCATCGGTGGATACCTCTTCAGGAGCATAATATGCTAGTTTTCCAAACTGACCACTGTATGCATCCACAGTTAGTCTGCCTTGGGTGGAATGGCAGAACTCTTCCCTCTTACGATCCATGACACCTTCAGGGATGTGATGCTCACGGAAAGCCTCACTGAATTCAGCCCAAGTAGTGATTTGGCCGACCGGGCACATAGCCTCAAAGTTTTCCCACCAAAGTCTAGCAGGGCCTTCGAGGTGATAGGCAGCAAAGGTAACCTTATCAGCTTTAGCTATGTTGGCAGAACGTAGCTTATGGGTGATGCTGCGAAGCCAATCATCCGCATCGAGGGGCTCGATGGAATGATTAAACTTTGGTGGGTACAACTTGACAAAGTCATTAATCGACACCAAGTCGTTCCTCTGCTGACGTGCAATATTCTGCTCAATCCTCTCCAGCAAGCGGTTGGTCTCACGCTTGTTTCTTTCCGCCTCCAGCATAACTTCGGCCAGAGAAGGCGGTTGAGGCAGATTTTCATCCCTAGCTGCACTGGCTTCGCCCTGCTCCGGGGCAGCATGGTTGTTGCGGGTGTTGACCATCCTAGGAAAACAAGACAATGGTTTAGACAAGGATGGAAAAATCTTGGCAAAGAAGTGCGGAATGTAATGGATAACACGGAATGCAGAGATTTTCATCCGTATGAAATGGTAATATAGAAACTGCCATATATATACCAACGGTCATACACACCATACATAGTTTAGTACAAGCCCAGGCTAGAGTACAACTACGGTGAAAGACGTTACATCTCATCGGAGGCATTCCAAGCTCCTATACATTATTTTTCTACACCTCCGGAACGTGGTACACACCAAGTCATATTCCACAGATCACGCAGGATGGTGGAAATACAACTACTACAACACTAGCGAAACTACTACTAGCTCAGACAGCTGCGTAGTAATCCTCATAAAAGTCACCACCCAAGCCTGGAAGCGGAACATGATCATCTGGGAACAGTCGGTCCTGTGGAGCTTGCGGTCCATAGGGACTCGGATGTGGCCTTGGTCCAACAAACGGTGGTAGACGGGGTCCACGAGGAGGGGTGATGCCTCCTACCTCACGCCATTCCATAAAATCTGGTAGACCAGACCGCACGGGGTACAAGTCCCTCATGTCCATATACCCAGCTTGCACAGCAGGTGCAAACCATGTCAGAGTGGCCCAGTGATCAGAACGAGCGTTGAAGAGCTCCATACATAAGGCACGATTCTCACGGTCCTTGTCCTCAAGCATCTCGGTGGTGGTGTGGAGTAGTCAATCCTCATGGGTAGCGTCATAGTAAATAGCCTGATAGTACCCATGTGCCCCAGGGAGTGATGCTGGCATATAGCCGAAATCGGTGTTGCACAGCAAGGAAGTTCTGGCTCAAAGGATAGTCATCATCGAGTAAGCTGCGTCCTGCACGGACATCCCGTTGGTAATCCCAAGTCCATAAGAGCAATGGAGGGGTTCATTAGCTCCAGGATAAGAAGGATATATCCTGACCGTGCAAAGATATTGGCTTTGATTAAATTCTCTAAACTTCTCCTCGATGGTATATTCAGGATACCATTGATAGCCTGTCTCGACCATCACTCGGACCAGCATGGCCGTGTGACCACAAACATCGAGGCACCGAGTCAAACGAACCACTTGGTTCTGGGAACGGGTGGCCATCTGAAATCACAAAATAATGCAAAGGTATTAGAATTTTATAGGAGAAATTGGACAGCATAACGGCTGTAAATGCTCAGAAAAAGATTTGAGACATTCACAACAGTTTGCAAAACCACTCAACAACATCATATCAAGGTTCTGGTTCAACTGGCAACATACTAAAAATAGTAGAAACTGAACTGAGGCTGGTAACCAACAATCCTATAAGTTGCTACGGATTAGTAACACGTGAACCTGATAGAGAGAAGAGGGCCTAGTCCTTAACCCACGTAGAATGAGAAGAGAATGACACAGATCAGAGGGCATACGGTAAAGGAGTAAAAATAGCCTTACGTCCCTCCCACAATCAATTCCCCTACATATAACTAAAGCATTTCTAGGCTCGTCATCGACCAATTTGGCTCAACGAACCTACACGCAGTCCGGCTCTGATGCCAACGCTGTCAGGACCCCGATTCCAAGTCACATCGATCTAGCTGGTAACACCTCATATCACTTTGCGGCCTCACGCACGGTATTCCCACGGGTGTCGCCTTACCATGGCCGGGACCGTTTGCGCCTTTTGGCTCATGTATATGATAGTGTCGCTAGCATCCATATGACAGAGAACCCGGGCCGACATGGCTAGTCGTGAACCCAAAGCGACACTAACCCATGAGGACAGGCATGCATGAATCAACTTCGAGCATGTCGGTCAGCAGCGTGTGAATCCGAGCTGTAGCACTGGGCTAACAGGACTCCGGGACCCCGGGCTATAGCAGGCTAGGCAGGACTCCGGATGTCACCGCGTGACATTTCCCCGAAGGGACAAACACAGGAACGAAGTGAAACACATGCCGGTCAGTCAAGTGTCCTGAGAAGTAGTCTTTGGGCTAGCGGGACTCCGGTGAACCGGGCAGTAGCGGACTACTATGGCTCAAGGAAGCACTAGACTACATTTCCCCCATAAGAGAGGCTGCCAAGGATAAACAACTAGATTGTCGGATCCCACACATACCAAGCATTTGAAACATACACACAATATGCTCAATATGTGTAAATACAACATGGCATCACAACATAACTCTACGACTCAAAAGTATTTATTCATTAGGCTCCGAGGAGCGAGATATTACAAACATGGGTCTCTCGACCCGAGAATTGAAACATACAAGTCAAACACATGCGGAAGCTTAACATGTCCGAGTACAGATAACTATAAATGAAAAAGGCTGAGAAGCTCGACTATCTACTCCGATCTGCCGAGGGCACAAGATCGTAGCTGAGGTAACAAGTTAAACGTCAAGTCCACGCGGAACTACTAGCAAGACCGGCATCTCTATGCAAAACATAAAATAAGCAAACGTGAGTACAAATGTACTCAGCAAGACTTACATCAGAACTAACTACATATGCATCATTATCAACAAAGGGGTGGTGGGGTTTAACTGCAGCAAGCCAGCTTTGACTCGGTGGCTATCCTGAACTACGACCGCAAGTAACTCTTTTGAGGTGGCGCACACGAGTCCACATATTCACCAATCTATACACCACTATGGATTCGATCCCGTCTTCCTACGAGATTGCCATCCATAGCACTCACGCTTATCTTGCGCATTTTAGAGTATCCACTTTCACTTGTCTATGAACTGTTATAGGCAACCCAGAAGTCCTTTACCGCGGACACGGCTATTCGAATAGATCATATTATCCCTGCAGGGGTGTACTTCTTCACACATGCTCTCACCACTTACCGCCATGTACACGTCATGTATCTCGGCAACCTTCAAGCGGAAGCCTGGCGAGGGTGTCGACCACGGCCTACCTAAATACTCAAGTCCCTAGTCCAGGTTTATCGCCTATTCGGGTTCCATCCGCAGGGAGTCCGGCCGAGGTTTCCACTAACGGCCCCGAGCGATGTGTGCAGGGTTCCCGATACACCAAACGGGCGAATCGGTACACCGGGCCACGTGCCTACCACAACACAGCCCACCCCTAAGGTCAGCGCTATGCCCCCCAAAGATGCTACAAACACCAGAAACTACTTTGCAACTCCCGGACAGAGGACAAGGGTGGTTAAGAAGCCGAGAGAGTCAATTAAGGATCCCAATGTGTGGTAGTAACTGTTTCATGGATCACAAACACAGAACTCAGTTCCTGAGGACGGTTTCAATGAGACAACCCACCATGTACTCCTACATGGCCTCTCACCGCTACCTTTACCAAATCGTGTTCACACACTTAGCTCACACACCGTAGGACATGTTTACACACCTTCGATTCATTCCCTATGAATCAGACCTGACTCAACTCTAAGCAAGAGGTGCATGACAAACAAGCATGAATGAGTAGGCACAACAGGGCTCAAACAACTCCTACTCATGCTAGTGGGTTTCATCTATTTACTATGGAATGAAAGGTCATGCAGAGGATAAAGGAGTTCAGCTACCGCAACAAGTAACAGATGAATCGTTGTTGTCCTAATGCAGTAAAAGAGAGCAGGAGCGAGAGAGTGGGATTATATCGGAATGAACAAGGGGATTTTGCTTGCCTGGCACTTCCGAAGATAATATAGCTCTTCATCAGTGTCATCGATCTCATCGTCGGTACACGTCTTACTGAGAGGGGACAAATACCGGCAAACAAAGAGGGACACAATCAATGCAATGCAACAATTATGATGCATGATAATGTCATGGCAATATGTTGTTGATTGGCCTATTGCATCTGGCACAAGTTAAATGGGGTTGGTTGTAACACCCCAAAAAATTAACCATGTTTTAATTATTAAAAAATTTGCCAGGAGCTTAAAAATTTTGCTTTCTGGATTTTCTGTTGATTTCAGAACCCCTTTTCTTTAATATTGAGGAGTTTTACCCAAGTGGAAACTTTCCAAAAATGTATTGGACTTCTATGCTCTCTCAATATAACAAATTCTTAATCAGTAGATTTATTTATTTAATTATTTCTCTCTGAGTTTTATTCCTTAAAATGACTTCCATTAGTTTTGGAGCTCTTTTTGAACCAGAACCATTTGATAAATTTAACTAAAATTCCAACCAAAATTTGGAGATGTCATGTGATGTTTCTGAATCACTTTTATGCAAAAATATTTTTCATTCATTGAATACTTTGAGTTCTACACCTAATTTTCAAATCTGGTCCAGTGGGCAGTTTTGCACTACAGCCTATTTAAATATTTCTTTAAAACCTCCACCAAAATTATGGGATGTCAGTGGTAGCATGCAATCCAACTTTGTGCAAAAACCTAGTGATGTTCTTTGGAAAAATTGAGTGAATCAACCTCTTTTTCATTCTGGTCCAGCCTTGTGATTTCTACTGCAACCCTAATTATTTTTGCTCTAGTGACCTTGTGATTTTTCCTGCTTGTAGTCAACCCTACAAAACCCCTAGGTCCAGGAGCATGCAACCATTGGGCCATTTACCCCCTGTCCAGAATTGATGTTTTGCAAAACTTGCACTAACAAGTTTCTTCTTTTGGCAAACTAACCTTACCACCCTCTCATGCATCTAAAGAGACCCCACTCTGGAAGATTTGATCACCCCAAGTACTGCCTAGATGCCTCTGGCATTTTGTCAAACACCCTGTGTGCACAGACAGATTTGGCATGGTTGTAGGTTTTGTGTTGTGAACTTCCCCCTTGACCCAAACCAAGTTGTCTAGTAACCTTCTAACTGTCTCTAATCTAGGCTGTGGATTTGCAGTGGCTCTCTAGCAGTTTTGGTCGCCCTGGCATTTCGTCGAACGAGTGCCGTGCGCCGGGCGCAAGCGAGCAGCGTTTGCACGCTCGCGTCCGAGCCAGCACGCCCCCTGGATAAGTTTCCCCGAGCTCATCCTGATCCTCTCCCTCTCGCCACGTCACGCCAGAAGCCCCGACCGCCCCCTCGCCCCTGCAGCGTCACCAGCAAGCCGCTTGGAGGCACGCCCGCGGCCGCATCCGCCCCTGCCATGGGCGGCACCACCCATACCACCACAGCGCGCCAGCTCGCCGCCCTCGACAGTAGAGTGTTCGTCGTTAGCCCTTGAAGCTAGCCAGCCACCGCCACGTCGCCCTGTAGCACAGTAGGGCGGTCCACCAACGAGCTCATCCACGGCCGCCGCGAACCGACATGGAGGTGCTATAAAAGGAAGCCCCTGAGCTCCCCCGAGCACTCAGGCAGCCTCACACCGTCCTCCTAGTGCCCCCGTTGCCATCAATTGAAGAGGAGCAGGTCGTCTTCACCCTCTCCGGTCAGCTCGGCCGCCGCCTCGTCCCGGTTCACCCCGGCGCCACCAGGGCCTCCCCCACCTTACCATCACCACCACTCGGCTCCTCTTCGTCTTGCGGAGCCGCCCAGACCCCCAACTACGACGGAGCATCACCCTGGCCCGAGCCCCAAAATCCACCGAAACCTTCCCTCGCCGCAGTGCTCGCCGCCGGCGATTCCCTCCACCCGCGACGACCCCGCAACCACCGGAAGGACCGCCCTAGATCCGCGGATCCATCCCCGCCCTCATCTCCCCGCGAGGAACCGTCGTTCGCCGGCGATGATCGCCGGAGTCCCGCCTCTGCTCGGGCAGAGGAAGAGGAGGGAGTGGAGACCAGTCAAACATGACTAGTGGGCCCCCTGGACCCACTGTCAGTGACTCCCCGCGTGGTCCACGCTGGATAAGTGGAGGCGTAAAACCTCAAGTACGCCTCCTCTGCCCGAAAGCGTAATCTCGTTTGAAACGTTTTCTTTTTCTGTTTTTATTAAAAACATATTTTTACCAAAACTTTGACTAGCTATAACTTTTTAAATATAACTCCAAATGAGTTGATTCTTTTTCCTACCTCTCTCAAATATTGCCTAGTTTATTTTAAGATTTATTTCAAAAAAATTCAGACAACTTTTTGGTACTGTTTTCAAACTATATATTGATTCAAAAATATTTTAAATAGGATTTCTGGAGAGAGGAGAAAGCTTTCAAAAGTTTTGGAATGCACCCTGCCTCCCCACGACTTGAAGGAAAGCATTCTGAACCCTGGCGTAATATTGTGTGTGTTATTTGAAACGGTGACAACACCACCTCGACACGGGGTATACGTCATTTTATGTGATGATGTGTTCCTACTCATGAGTGCATATTAATGATTTCATGCTATTGGAGTCTGATATGGTTGTGATGGTAATCACCGTCATATGCCTTTCATACATACCGGAAGGGAATCCGGGAAAGCCTCTGTCTTGGGTAGACACGGTCTTGTCCCTAGCCCTCCGTCGAGACGGTCGTGTCCGGTATGGCACGAGGGGGTATGTCGCGTGATGATTCTGTCTGTTGGTTGAAGTATATATTGTTATGCTAATCATGCAGGGAATGTTTAAACCTCCTGAGTCGACCGTAGATCGAGTCTTGTTCCGGTAACCCCCATACTTGTTTCGTGCTGCCACTTGTCCCTGCCATAGGTAGGGTGCAGTTCAAGAAGTTGTCACCCCTTTCCTAGCACACACCGTGCAGAGAGGCCATGGTGGAAGATCTGGGAGGTATCCGGTGAGGCATGCCACCTGGTCCGGGAACATGGGTGTTTTGGTTGTAGCCAAGGGTAGCTCCCCTAGTTTGGCGGTATAAATTTTGTGATACCATGTTACGTCGAGGTTGTAGCCTCCCCACTTAGAGTTTAAGCTTAACGGGTGTCGTGGGTGATTCCGCATAACGGTAAGTTAGGTGGTGTGTCCGATAGGTGTGTTTTCAATTAAAAGGCCGTAGACGGAATTAGTTCCGATGGACTAAAGGAATCCATTACTCGTGGGTAAATAGTACACTCTCTCCAGAGATTAAACCTATTCGAATAGTCGTGTCCATGGGTAAGGATTACAGTCTGGGATTGGTCAAGTGTCGGTTTTCGGAGGAGAAACTGTTAAACCAGAACTGGGATCACGACTTGAGACTTGTGATGATCATGATTATTATTTGTTGTGGACTAACCCGCTGTATGATTGGAATCATCGAGTATCCCTGGGATGGTTCTACCTCATGGATATTCACTTTGATTATTTTATAAGCCGTTTATGTGGTGTCGCTGAAACGCCCGACTGTGGCATGCTTGTTATTTATTTATTTTATAAGCCCTTTATGTGGTGTCGCTGAGACGCCCGACTGTGGCATGCTTGTTATTTATTTATTTTATAAGCCCTTTATGTGGTGTCGCTGAGACGCCCGACTGTGGCATGCTTGTTATTTATTTATTTTATAAGCCCTTTATGTGGTGTCGCTGAGACGCCCGACTGTGGCATGCTTGCTAATTATTTATTTTATAAGCCCTTTATGTGGTGTCGCTGAGACGCCCGACTGTGGCATGCTTGTTATTTATTTTATAAGCCCTTTATGTGGTGTCGCTCAGACGCCCGACTGAGGCATTTCTTTTTGTTAACTAACCTTTCGAGGCGCCGCTCGCATAATTCGATCGGTGCATTTTATTACTACTATGTTATTGCATATCCATAAATAACCTGCTTGCATGCATCAGAGATTTTAATTTGTGACTGACGTCATGATCATAAGATATTTCAGAACATAATTATCATTGTTATATTATACCCGTGTTCTTAATGTTTGCGAGTACATTCAAAAGTACTCACTGGCTTGTCCCTGGCTATTGTCTTGGCCAGATTTCTTGCGCGGAGAGGAGCGACCGTGATCAGCCCCGGAACCTAAGCAATGGTGATAGCAGCCTCGCGAAGATAGGAGTTCTCCTGGTCAGCTATTCCTGTGGGAAATGGAGTCCCATAGACACTGATGATCCACAAACCGCTTCCGCCATCAACCACTAGAAACAATTTGTTGTACTCACAGGCCAGAATGGTCTTGTACTGCATATTTTGTATTTTGCTTGGAATTTCTGTATCAAGTTGGTGCTTCATCAGCTAACAGTAATCCTGGGGCTGGTGAGCACAAAGGCCATTTTCTGGAAATTAATACCCGGAAAACCGGTCGTCACAAACTTGGTATCAGAGCCAGGCTACCATTGGCTAATCCTATCTTTGCCAGGTCGAAAAACCTAGGTAAACCAATCCTTCAGACCTTAACCAAACCCCGACCAAGCTTCTCGTGCAAGATAGCCACACAGTGAGCCTGACACCTTTTGACAGTCGGTGCCCAACCTATCATCTTAGCCTGTCGATCACGCGCCAGTGACCGACGCCCAATATGTCCCATCCGCAAGCGTGCGAAGGAAGACTCCGTCCCCTTTTCTATAAAAAGGGCACGCTAGCCTCAACCCAGCACAGCACAGCCTCTCCCCCGAACCAAACCATAATGCCTGGCCCCATAGTGCACAATGAGACCACAACAACCAACCTTGGAGGTTTTGTGACCATACTCGCAAACCTCACCCGTCATGCCTATGCGTTAGAAGAGCCCCCAGAATATGTTGTGTACCAAGGAACCATGAGCGGTGAGAGCCGTCAATGCAGGCCATTGTGCACATCTACGGTAGGGGTGCATGCTGTAACGCCCCTACAGGTTCACCGGAAGGAACACTTCCTTCGAGACACAAGCCATCCAGCTAGCTGCTCGAGAGGCTATAGTTCAACTCCGGCAGTTGTCACCCAGAGTTAACTGTTGCTCGTTCTTCTACTACCCCAGGCGTGAAGGGTATGGTAGACCACCCCAAGTTGCCAACGGAGATCACGAGACGGATCCTGCATTGTTGCACCTAGTGCGCTATGTAGGTGCACTAGAGGCACTATTCGATCAAATCACCATTGATCTGATCGCAGCTTGTGGAGAGCTGGTCCGCCGAGCCCCGGCAAGCAGGGAAGACGAGCCCGACGCCGACAACCCAGTCGTGCTGTTCGGACACCCGATCGAGACCCTGAGGTCAGCCGACCATCAGCCAAGGTGCTTTGATGACCCCGAAGTGCTTGCCGCCTTTTGGGAGCACACTCCAACGGGATTGTGGCCAACAACCCCCGCGATGGTCATCATCACCACCCCGAGCCTGCAGCCCCTCAACCACCTCCAGCTAATCCCGACGGTGAGACCCGTGGAGAAGCCTCGACATCCACAAGGCACGCCCGTTTGGATATAAACGAGGTAGACTAAGTCACCCGACTAGTGCCGAGTCTCAGTGTATCCTCGATTTGTAATTGTGTGACCTTATAAATAAACGCGGCCTGTGTCGGGGCAAGCAGATCTGACCCACGAACACCTATGGGACCGGCGGACCGAGTCCCTTTTGGTTTGGTGGGAGGCGGAGGTCGCACGAAGAGCAGATCGAGGCGAAGCACACGAGAGGTTTACCCAGCTTCGGAGCTCTCCGGAGAGATAACACTCCTACTGCTGCATGCCTGAGTGTATTGTGTTCTTGCTCAGGAGCGCTGAGTGCTACAGTACACACAAGCTGCTAACCAGACTGAGCGTGGGGGGGGGGGAACCGACCTCCTCTATGTTGCGCATGGGCCTCCTTTTATATGCTCAAGGGGTCTGCGACAGGTGGCAACGTAGACAAGGGTAAAAATGGAAAAGGAGTGGTTGGTACAGCTACTGCATAAAGGTATGATGTATCATACCTAACCACGACGGCAGGGACAAAGGCATTAAATGCCCGCTCACGCCGCCTCTAACGGT
The DNA here is from genome assembly GCA_021605145.1 of Aegilops bicornis. Lineage (NCBI taxonomy): Eukaryota > Viridiplantae > Streptophyta > Magnoliopsida > Poales > Poaceae > Aegilops > Aegilops bicornis. The sequence continues at coordinate 349,426,252 of CM038670.1, forward strand.
GCAAACAGGGGCCGCTGTGGGGCGCCACCGCTTGCCACGATGGCAATCTTGTCAGCGCCGCTTGCCACCGCGCACCGCTGGCTGCACAGCCTCTCGCCACACGCGCCTGGAAAGGTCCCAGGGCGACACGTTAGTGGATGTGCTGGAGCGCAGGTACAGAGTGGTGGTCTGCCGCGGCAAGCGCCTTGCCGCGGTTGTTGTCTTGTCGCGCCCGGAAGCTTTTCGCTCACCGTGCCTTCTCGGCAAGCTCCTCTTGCCGGGGCCTTGTCTCCGAGGTGCCTTGGGTGGCCTTCCCGGCAAGCTCCTCTTGCCGGGGCCTTGTCTCCTTGGCTTGGATACTTTGTTCTTGAATGGCTCCAAAGGAACCACGGAGGACCTTGGCGGTTACCTGGTAAGCCTTGGCGGAGGGCTGCAGAATCGCCCGTGCACAAGTTCGGGATACTAGGGTACCCCTACTCTAGTACACCGACAGGAGCCCCCGGACCTGGGCTACACACGGTGCCGAGCGCTGTTGGGCCAGGCCCAAACAGGGCACGGGCACACGCGGCCTGGGTCACGTCGTTACTCACCCTGGACCCACCACGCCCTCCACGAACGGCACGCGTCGAGTGCGGCGTCGTGTGAGAGATCGTGGGCGAGGTCGTGGGTGGTTTCTTTATTCGGAAAAACGGAACGTACGCCCCCTCCCTCTTTATAAGCAGAGGAAACAGGGGCAGTCCGCCCATCTCGCCAGTTGCTGTCCCATCTCGAGAAAACCTCCGCTGCTCCCCCCTTCTTCCCAAGGCTGAATAGAGAGCACCGCTCCGCCCCCCATCGCCACCAGCATCACCAACGCCGCCGATCTTCCTCACCAACTCCGCCATGGCTCCGAAAGCTGACAAGGGGAAGGTCGTGAAGTCGGCTGAGGCGCAGCGGCATGCGGCGCTGCGGAAGGAGCGGGCGATCTTGCCCCATTTCGCCGCGAGGGAGCCGAGGGAGAACTACTACCTCTTCGGTCGACGGACACGCCGAGCGCATCCGCGCGACGAAGGTACTCCCGCTGCTGCTCGAACTGGCTCCGACCGATATCCCTTCTTGGCGCTCTTCTTCTCGTGGGCTCTACCCGCCTTTGCTCTGAATTCTTCAGGACATCATGAACACCTACGGGTTCCGCCTCCTTGATTTCACCCCCAATGCCGTTCTGACCATGGCAGTTTTCGCACATCTCTGCGAAAACTTTGTCGGAGTCCATCCAAATGTAGCCCTTTTCAGCCACTTCTTTATACCCAGAGTTGAGAGAGGGGAGCCTCTTGCCGGCGGAATCGCTTGGATCTCGAGGGTCGGCAAGAAGGAAGCCTATCTGGAGGGAGAGCTCCGTAGTAAATGGGACGAATGGAGGGCGGATTGGTGCTGGATTGTCGAGGAGAACCCGCAGCCATTTACCGCCCAGCGCCAAACCCCAGTAGTGCGCGGCAACGATTGGAGCAATCTGGCCCCGGAAGACGCTAGGCTAAAGATTGCAGTCACCCGAATCCTTCGCCTTAGACTTGCCGGGCTCACAGTAGGCACCGTTGGCGCAGACTTTCTTCGCCGCCGCATCGCCCCCTTGCAGGAGAGAAGGAGACCCGCCTGGGAGTTTCAGAACGCGGCAGATATCATGAGGCTGCGCCCAGGCCTCAACTTCAACTTCACCGTCTTGGAACTTGATGCAATGCTCTTGGATCTGTTCAAGCCCGATCCTGATCATCCAGAAATGTTTAGGTTGCCGAGGCGTCGTTCATTGTGCAACAATTCCGCGCTTGACCGCATCCGTGCAATGATGCCGTCAGCGACTCGCATGGAATTGTCCCAACTTGGCAAGAGCCTGCAGATGACGTCGTCTGGCAGTTCTTTGACAATCTGGTAGAAATGCCGGTCCGCCCGATGAACAGAGGGGCCTCACCCGCGACACCACCGATGATGAGATGCAGCGCATCGCCACCAGGCTGGAAGAGGCGGCAGCAGCCGCTGCCGCGGGCGAGTTCGGCTTCACCATGGAGGAGGCAGAGGCAGCAGAGGCGGCAAGCCTTGTCAAGCGGAAGGAGTTTGCCGGCGAGGAGGAGCATGCCGAGCCTGAAGCTGAGTCGAGCGAGCCCGCCGAGGGCGCATCCTCTCCACCTTCAAGCAGCTTGCCGCGAGCGGAGCCCCCAGCTCCACCAAGAAGGCGTCTTCGCAAGGCCGGAGATGTAGCAGGGCGGCAGACGGGCCAACAGCCGCAGCACCGCACGACGCGCTCCACCGCGGCAAGCATTGTTGCCGCGGGAGCACCTCACGCTGCTGCGGCAACTGGAGCGGGGCCCTCGCAAACCACCGGTTCCGCTCCCACCAAGCGTCCAAGGGAACCCACTCCTCCGCCTCGTCCGCATCGGAGGCGGGCCAGACTTGATCTCTCCGCTCAGCTCCGACGAGGAAGAAGAAGAGTAAGATTCTTTGTTGTACTTGTAATTCTTCGATTTGTTGCTTTGTCTTGTATCTGACTTGCTTCATTCTGAACCCATTCCTTTTCAGGACGCTGGCCCAGAGGGTGTCGAAGAGGGCCAAGACCCCGGTGATTGTCGTCGAGGACGAACCCACTTCGACAGCAGGAGGTGCGTCCGAGACCACCTTGACGGATGCGGCAACTCTTCTTCAAAGCAGCCCCCAGCGCAGCCCCCAGCGTAAGTATATGGTCTACTTCTTGCTGTTGGGCGTGCATGGGTGCTCTTTCTTTGCTGATATCTGACTGTTGATTTGTGTAGGAGCAGAGCAGCCTCCTTCTGCTTCGACTACGCCGCCAAGGGAGGATTCCCCGGCAAGGGAGCGTTCTCCGGCAAGGGAGCGTTCTCCGGCAAGGGAGATTTCTCCGGCAAGGGGCAGCTCTCCGGCAAGGGACAGCACCAGCGATCCCCTGGCGGCGGAGACCATGACTGCGGACCCTAGTGCAGGTAATCCTCTTGCGTGAAAACTTTCCTTGCGTTCTTCTTCTTCTGGTTTTCTTTTTGAATATTTGCTTGACTTTTCTTCATTCTCTGGTCGTCCACAGAGCCAATGGAGAACGAGGCCGCCGGCGAGGAGGACGCTGCAATATCGACGACGCCGCCGCCATCAAGAAGAAGTGGCGTTGACGAGCCCGCCGTGAAGGGGCCGTAAAGCTGCCGCCGCAGAGCCGGGCGAGGGTCCGGCGATCGACCGACGACCATGAGGCCGCAGGAGGCGCCAGCGCTACACCGACCGTCGATCCCTCCGCCGCCGCCGCAACGTCCAGTTCAAGAGCCCCAGCCCGGCGCCTATTTGAAGGCCGGCGATGGCGTCTTCATCAAGCTCCCATGGGCGCCGAGCTCTGTGGCGTCGGCGAAGGAGAAACTTTCGATGAAGAGCTGCTCGCCTCCGCTGGATCGGGCCGGTCGACGCGCTTGGCAAGCAGCAGCGTGGCGAGCCCGAGGAGGAGCTGCTGCGGAAGCTGTTGTCGCTCCACCGCGCCCGACAAGCCAAGCTGGAATCCCAGAAGCGCTTGTCGCCAAGGCGGAGCAGACATCGAGAAGCGCGCGGAGGAGCTCCGGGGCCTCAACCAGGAAGCTCTCCGGGCCTTGGCAGAGGAGCGGGAGCAACTCGCCAAGGAGCGCAAAGCCTTCCTCCTCGAGAGGGCTGAAGCTGAAGAGGAACAGCGGCTTGCTGCCGAGAAGCTGTCTGCGCAGGAAGACGAGTTGGCGCAGCAGAAGGTTAATCTTGACAGCCACGAGGAGGATCTCACCATGCGCGAGCAAACATTTGGCGGGGCTCTCAAGGAAGCAAAGGAGGCCGCCGCAGTTGCCGAGGCCGCCAAGAAGGAGCTGGAGACGAAGGTGGCGCAGCTGGAGGCCAATCTCAAGGAGAGCGGCGAGAAGCTTGCTGCACTCAAGCACGAGCGCGAGAAGGACGCCTACACTCTTGGCGAGCTGCAGGGCCGTCTCGCCGAGAGGAGCAAGGAGCTCAGCGCCGCCAAGGACTCCAACACGGATCTTGAGTTGAAACTGACCACCTTGACTCAGGCGCTCGACGGCGCCAGGGAGCAGGAGGTGGCCTTGAAGGAGAAGATCAAGGCCGACGAGGCGCTGCTAGCGAGTGCTGCTGCCGCCCAGAGTGCCTTGAGGGAGAATGTGGAGCACTGGACCGAGGGTCTCGTGAATGTTGCTGCAGCCATCGACGAGGAGCTGGCGCAGCTGGGGATGGTGGATCTTGGATATTCCTCCGACGAGCACCTCCAACCCAGCGCCAAGCTTAGCTTGTTCTTCAAGGGCGTGGTGGACGGCCCTCCAGCGACTCGGGAAGAAGTCCCAAAGCAGCTGGCCGAGGAGTCGCGCCAGATCTGCGCGGGGGCTCTTCAAAAGGTGCTGATGAAGGTGGCCTTCCGCAATCCAGGCCTCAACCTCACCAACGTCCTCAAGTCCTTGCCGCCGGATGTTGATGTGGAAGCGCTCAAGACCCTTGTCGCACCCATCGTGGACAGGGTGAGCGGGATCAAGAGGGTTGAGGGCGACCGCGTAGATTAGGCCGCCCGCTTTCTCTTTTTCTTGCCGCTGCTGGTCATGTCATAAGAACAATCCATTAGAGCTGCGGCAAGCTATCTTGTAATATAACTCTATTTCGGGTAGCAATTGCTATGTTATTTCCTTTACTTGATTCCTTCCTTTGTATGTTTTTGTCCTACGCTTTTAGGGAACTTGTCGGTAGTGAGGCACTGGCCGGCTGAGTGCGGGACGTCGACAACTTCTTTGGCGGTACCGCTTCCGACAAGCAACCTTGTCGCAACTAGTCGCAGCTCACTTAAGTTGTTGAGCGGACTCGAAACAAAGTAAGGCGCAACTAGCTACGAGTTGGTTCCTCTGCGCATAGGTTTTCCATACAAAGTACTATTGCTCGAGGAAGATAACTTAAAAATTTTAAAACTGATTGCTCAAACTTTAGCAACTTAGCTTTTCTGTCGTTTGCTTCCCGGTAAGGCTGGACTTCCTTGAGCGCTTGGTCCACACCATTATCTTCTCCTTTCCCCCCGGCAAACTTGTGGGCGAGGGAACCTTCCTTTCTTTGAGAAAGAGAAAGAAGAGAAAATAAAGATATGGAGCCTTATGGCTCGTTATTGCTTACCGGGGTAGGTGCTGCACAAAGTCTCGGATAACGCATGCAAAATAGAAGTAAAAAGCATGAAATTGACAAGATGCTTAAGCACGCTAGCTTTACTTATGCACGGGGTCTGCGCCCGGCTTTGTACAAAGGATTACATGCAACAGCGGCAAGACTTGTACAAAAGGTGGTTGCTGGAACAGGTTCCGGCAACCGCGCCCTACGGGTAAAACTTACGAAGATGCTCAATGTTCCAGGAGTTGCTCACGGAATGCCATCTTCGGTCTCAAAGCGGACAGCGCCAGTGCCTAGTGACTCGTTTCACCCGGTAAGGGCCTTCCCACTTCAGCGTCAACTTGTTGGAATTCTTGGCGGTGAGCAGCGCCAAGAACAAGGTCGCCTTCCTCGAGACTTCGGCATTAACTGCGGCTATGGTAGCGGCGCAAAAGCTTGTCGGTACCGAGCAGCTCGTGAGAGCACTGAAGACGATCCTCCTCAAGGAGCGTAGCGTCATCTTGTCGCAGCTGCTCTTGCTCAAGCTCATCATAAGCGAGCACTCGAGGTGATCCATTATCTGAGTTCCGTGGGGAGAACTGCCTCTGCTCCATAGACTAGAGCGAAAGGTGTCCGGCTAGTGGCTCGATTTGGCGTCGTCTGATCAACCAAAGAACCACCGGCAGCTCCTCAATCCAGCTTTCTTCCGAACTTGTGCAGCACTGTCGAAAGTTACGGTCTTGAGCCGCAGCACTTCAGCATTGCCCTCTCCGCTTGACCGTTACTTCTCGGATGAGCAACAAAAGCGGCAGACCTTGGCGCCAAGATCTTGGACGTCTTGCATGAAGGTGCGGCTCGTGAATTGCGTGCCGTTGTCGGTGATGATCCTGTTAGGGATTCCGAAGCGGCAAACAATCGACACGAAGAACTTGATCTTGTTGTGCTATCACCTTCCTCACAGCTTCCACTTCCGGCCACTTTGTGAACTTGTCGATTACAGCGTACAAGTACTCAAAGCCCCCGACTACTTCGGGAAAGGGGCCGAGGATGTCGAGTCCCAGACCGAAAATGGCCAGGATAAAGGGATCGTCTGGAGAGCTTGAGCTGGCTGGTGTATCTGCTTGGAATGGGCCGCACGCTTCACACTTGGTTACTTGTGCGATTGCATCACGGAGGGCTGTCGGCCAAAAGAAACCTTGCCGAACGCTTTGCGGCAAGTGCTCTAGCGCCAATGTGGTGACCACATATGCCTCCATGTATCTCTGCCAACAGCTTTTGTCCTTCTTCGGTGAATACACTTCAATTTCACACCGTTGAGTCTTCTTACATGCGGTGTGTTGTCGACAAACTGGTACATACTTGACTGCCGGGCTACTCTTTCCGCTTCTTCTTGCTCTTCGGGAAGTTCTCCTGTCTGAAGGAATTGGACAATCTGATGTGCCCATGCTGGAGCTTGCGACTCGACAACAAGGACTAAAGGCACATTTGCTGCTGCGGGAACATCCGCTTCTGCAGCGAGAACCTGCGGCTCTGCCGGAGCTTGACATTCCCCGGCAAGCTTGCCAGAGCAAAACTTGTCGGGAGCGTCTGCTTCAACGAAACAAACCCTAGGGCTTGTCGGAGCATCGCTCCTCAAAGACCTTTGTTGGTGTTGATCTTGAGGACCTTCTTGGCGGCGGCTTCGGGAAGCTTTGCCGGAAAATAGTCACCAGAAATCAACTTTCTCTTCTTGCTCTGTCCGGTTGATGGCGTTACAGACGGTTGAGTCAGCTTGAGCACAAAGATCCCTGGTTCCATTGTGTAACTTAAGTGCGGCGCACTTCGACAAAGCCATCGGCAATGTCGATTCGAGCTCTTGGAATATATTCCATCTGTAGGCCGTCAAAGTGCTCTTCTAGCTTTCTTACTTCATCAACATAAGCTTCCACCAACGGACTCTAATAATTCTTGTTCACTTGGCGGATGACAAGCTGTGAGTCACCCCTGACAATGAGCTTCTTGATCCCAAGGTCTACTGCGATCCTGAGACCGGCAAGCAAACCTTCATACTCTGCATTATTGTTTGTTGCTTGCTCCTTGGGAAAGTGCATCTGGACTACGTACTTGAGGTTCTCTCCGGTGGGTGCAACAAGTAGCACGCCCGCACCGGCGCCTTGCAGCGAGAAGGCACCATCAAAGTACATCAGCCACTCTTCGCTTGCTTCCTTGACGGGGATGCTCGTTTCTGGAATTTCTTCATCTTGTGTTGGTGTCCATTCTGCTATGAACTCCGCCAATGCTCTGCTTTGGATAGTTGAAGTGCTCTCAAACTTGAGGCCAAAGCTTGACAGTTCCAGTGCCCACTCGACAATCCTGCCTGTTGCCTCTGGATTTTGCAGTATCCTCTTCAGCGGAAAACGAGTGACAACTGTGATCTCATGTGCCTAGAAGTAATGGCGTAGCTTTCTCGAGGCCATGAGGAGGAGGCCAAAGCAATTCGCACACCGTAGTACCTTGACCTAGCCCCTCGCAGAAGGGAACCCGACAAAGTAAACTGGGCGCCGCACCATTCTTTTTCGCATCTTCTCATGCGTCTGCGTAGATCCGTCCTTGTCGGGACTAGAGCTTGCGGTGAAGCCCCGCTTGTCGCTGGATGCATACGCCACGGTTGCTAGCTCATCATCCGCCTCCTCTCCCCTACTAACGCAGCACTAACCACTTGATTGGTTGCCGCTATATATAGCATCAACTTCTCTTGTGGCTTAGGTGCGACAAGTGTTGGAGTGGAGGACAGGTATCTCTTCAAGTCCTGCAGCGCAGCCTCCGCTTCCGGAGTCCTTTGCATCGGACCTGCCTTTTTCAAAATTTTGAAAAATGGCAGGGCGCGCTCAGCAGACCTAGAGATAAACCTGCTGAGAGCAGCTATGCAACCGGCAAGCCTTCGTACATCCTTGACGCGCTTTGGTGCTTCAATCTGCTCAATGGCCTTGATCTTGTCGGGATTGGCTTCAATTCCCTGCTCAGACACGAAGAACCCGAGAAGCTTGTCGGAGGGGACTCCAAACACGCACTTCTCGGGGTTGAGCTTGAGGTTGATCTTCCGCAGATTTGCAAAGGTTTCGTCTAAATCTTGAACCAGAGACGCCTTGTCCTTGCTTTTGACCACTATGTCATCCATGTAGGCTTCCACATTTCTGTGCATTTGCGGCTCAAAAGCGTAATGGACTGCTCTTGCAAATGTTGAACCAGCATTCTTTAATCCGAAAGGCATCCGTGACAAACAGTATGTGCCACATGGGGTGATGAATGCGGTCTTCTCCTCATCCTCTTACGCCATGAAGATCCGATGATATCCTGAGTATGCATCCAGAAATGAAAGCAAATCACATCCGCCGTGGAGTCAACAATCTGGTCGATGCGCGGCAAGGGAAATGGGTCTTTGGGGCAAGCTTTATTGACATCGGTAAAGTCGATACAAAGTCTCCATTTCCGTTTGCCTTTGGCGAACAACTACAGGATTGGCCAACCACGAGGGATGGAGCACTCCTCGACAAGGCCTGCTTGCTTCCAATTTCTTGATTTCTTCTGTGATGAATTCTTGACGCTCCACCGCTCGCTTCACGACTTTACGCTGACGGGCGGCGCATGAGGACAAGCGGCAAGATGGTGCTCAATTACTTTCACAGGAACACGGGGATGTCGACGGTTGCCACGCAAACACGCCGACGTTCGCCTGCAGGAAAGCAACGAGCGCCTTCCTATTTAGGGTCGAGAGTGGCGCGATGTTGAAGGTACCACCAGCTGCCGTCCTCCTTGGCGGACACCTTCTTGGTCTCTGGTGGAGCTGCCATCGTCTTCTTACACTTGCCGGTGGAGCTCGATGGTGCGTCCTCGACGGTAGCGCAGCACTCCGAAGAGGTGCGCTTGCCGGAGTGAACAATGAGCTCTTGTCGGACTTGGTCTTCTTCTTCCCCCCGGGAGCTTCAGCGGCAAGTGGCTTGTAATCTGTTGCAGCTGCTGCTTCCCGGTAGATCTTGTCGGCGCAGATGAGAGCATCCTTCTTATCGCCAGGGACTGTAATGACGCTTATCGGGCCTAGCCTCTTCAGCATGTTGTATGCATAGTGAGAGGCTGCCATGAATTTGGCAAGTGTTGGACGACCAAGTATCCCATTGTAAGGTAATGGAAAGTCAGCAACGTCAAAAGTGACCCTCTCAGTCCTGAAGTTCAACTCGCTGCCAAATGTCACCGGCAACGTGGTCTTTCCCTTCGGCTTGCTCCTTCGCGGATTGATTCCTTGGAGCGTGCGGTCTCCTCAAGCTTCGCCATCGTGGATCTGGAGTTTCTGGAGCACCGCGGAGGAGATCAGGTTCAAGCCGGCCCCGCCGTCAACTAGCATCTTAGTGACCTTGAGGTTGCGGATAGTTGGTGAAACCAACATCGACAAGCACCCGACCGCAGTTACGCGATCAGGGTGGTCCTCAATATCAAAGATGATAGGCGTGCTGGACCATTTCAGAGGCTTGCGTGACTCGATGGATGGTTCTGCCGCATTGACCTCCCGCATCCACTGCTTGAGCTGGCGGTGTGAGGTATGCAGAGAAGCACCACCGTCAACGCACAGGACCTCTGTGGCTTCGGAACTCCTATCCATCGGTCTCGTCATCATCCATGTCTTCATCGTCGTCGTCGTCGTCTTCATCCTTGTCGCGGCCGCGGGGAGGTCTGTCTCCTTGCCGCTGCTTGGCCTTGCCGCGGCGTCCTCCTCGGCCGGGACGTTTCTTGCTAGCTCCTCCAACACCTTCCTGGGCCTTCTCCTTGTCGCGTCGTTCGTATTCAGCCTTCTGCTGCTCGACAATCTGCTCGACCTTTTTGCAGCTCTGGAGGTCATGGCCCTTGGTGCGGTGGATCTTGCAAGATCTTGTTTGTTGGAGCCGTCTTGCTTGTCGGCGACCGCCACAGCTGGCAGTTGGTGCGGCTGCAACCTCCTTGCCGGAGCTGCCAGCCTTGGCTTTCTTGGCGCCACCTCCGTTGCCGGACTGCTCAACAACTAGTACATCTTTGCCTTTCTTCTTCCTGTTGTTACGCCGCCGGCTTCTCTTTGCCGGGGCGGTCTCCTCACTATCAGATCCTCCTGCTTCAGTATTCTCTCCGGGGAGTCTCCTCCCTTCCTCAGCACGTGCACACTTGTCGGCCAAGGCATACAGGTCACTAACGTCTCTGATCTTGCACATCGCCATCTCCTCCCGCATCCTGCGGTTTCGCACGTTCTGATGGAACGCTGATTACAGCGGCGGGGTGGACATCTCGGGATGTTGTGCTGTACGCGGCTGAATCTCTGAATGTACTTGCGCAGGGGCTCTCCTTCCTTCTGGGCGAGCAGATGAATGTCGCTTTCTTGGCCATGAGCCTTGTGGACGCCTGTAAAGGCGCCGACAAACTGATGGCATAGATCTGCCCAAGAGGATATGGAATTGTCCGGCAAGTGCATGAGCCAGGATCTGACGTTGGGCTTGAGCACCAGCGGGAAGTAGTTGGCAAGGATCTTGTCGTCTCGCCCCCCGGCAGCTTGCACCGCGATGGTGTAGATGCTGAGGAACTCCGATGGATGCGTCTTGCCGTCGTACTTCTCTGGTACGTCTGGCTTGAAATTCTTCTTGCTGGGCCACTGGACTTGCCGCAGCTCACGAGTGAACGCAGGGCAACCTACCGCGTACGGCAAGTCGCCTGGTTCCTCTGGCGCATGCATGTCAACAGAGGGCCCAGCGCACTTGTCGGATTGACGCCACGCTTCTCTCCAGCGCTCGATGCGAGTTCGAGCGTCTTCTTGCTGTCGTTCGTGAAGAACTTGGCACTGATCGCGACGAGCTCGTGGATCCGATGACGCGGTGAATCGCTGTCGAGGTGGATCCGGCGAGTCGGCGATCTTCGCCTTCAGGGCGGAGAGTGCATGGTGGTTGCACCCCCACCGGTCTCGTCGCCACTGGCTCGTGTTTGGCAGTCATGCCGCGGCAGCGATGCACTCGGTTGCCGCGGAGCGTCGCCGTTGGCGAACCCGATGAGACTCTGATTGGTGGCGCTCCATTCATCGACCTTGTCGGCCGTTGGAGGGTAATCGAGGAACAGTTGAGCTCTCGCCAAAGCTTCTGCTGGAGTGGTGGGTGGCAGTGGCGAACGGCGCGAGGAGCGGGATATGCTCGGACTTCTAACTATGTTAGAAGGAGCGATATCCCGCCCAGCGATCGCGTTTCGCGCAAGGCGCCAAAGATGTTGGCGTGCATGCTAGTTTTGAGCATCCCGAGATCCTCCAGCTCGATCTTGGTCCAACAAGCGTATGGCATTGTGAATGCCATGACGCTGTCGGTCTCGCGCCTCCTGACACGGGCGCGGTGCATGCACGGACGCCGAGGTCTGCGCAGCCTTGTCCTTGGACTTGGCAGCACCGTGGACTCCCCCGTCGACATCCGTTCTTCCGCCGGCGTCTACCCCACCACCCGTTTGCTCCGGTGGTGGTGGGTTCGACGCCGATGGAGCATCTGCCGCCGAAGCCTTCTTCTTCGGTGGCATGTCGATGAAGATGATGAAGATCTAGCTCACGTGGACGCCGGATCAGGTTCGCACAATCTCGACGCTCCCCTACCTGGCGCGCCACCGATGTCGGGGCAGGCTGATCTGACCCACGAACACCTATGGGACCGGCGGACCGAGTCCCTTTTGGTTCGGTGGGAGGCGGAGGTCGCACGAAGAGCAGATCGAGGCGAAGCACACGAGAGGTTTACCCAGCTTCGGAGCTCTCCGGAGATAACACTCCTCTTGCTGCATGCACAGGTGTATTGTGTTCTTGCTCGGGGCGCTGAGTGCTCTGATACACACAAGCTGCTAACCCGGTGGCGTGGGGGGGAACCGACCTCCTCGACGTTGCGCATGGGCCTCCTTTTATATGCTCAAGGGGTCTCCGACAGGTGGCAACGTAGACAAGGGTAAAAATGGAAAAGGAGTGGTTGGTACAGCTACATGCGACAATGTCTGATGTATCATACCTAACCCTGACGGCAGGGGACAAAGGCATTAAATGCCCGTCTACGTCGCCCTAACCGTGCAAGCAGGGACCGTCAGGGGCGCCACCGCTTGCCACGATGGCAATCTTGTCAGCGCCGCTTGCCACCTCGCACCGCTGCACTGACCTCTCGCCACGCAGCGCTGGAAAGGTCCTGAGGCGACATGTTAGTGGATGTGTTGGAGCGCAGTGCAGTGGTGATGCCGCATGACAAGCGCCGTGCCGCGGTTGTTGTCTTGTCGCGCCCGGAAGCTTGTCGCTCACCGTGCCTTCCCGGCAATCTCCTCTTGCCGGGGCCTTGTCTCCTAGCTGCCTTGGGTGGCCTTCCCGGCAAGCTCCTCTTGCCGGGGCCTTGTCTCCTTGGCTTGGATACTTTGTTCTTGAATGGCTCCAAAGGAACCACGGAGGACCTTGGCGGTTACCTGGTAAGCCTTGCCGCGGAGGGCTGCAACTGCCCGTGCACAAGTTTGGGATACTAGGGTACCCCTACTCTAGTACACCGACAGCCTGTTGTTGTGCCTCTGTTTTAATAGTAACCTTGCATAATTGTGTCAGCCTACAGTTGCATTTTATTCCAGGCACAGTTGCCAAAAACCAACCCCAACGACACCCACAGTAACACGTCCCTTTTGTGAGATATGTGTATCTTTGGCTCTGACCTCGATTCTTGGAGCTGATCTAGCCAGTTTATTGCCTTTCACCACGGTAAATAACCCAGCCCGGATGCTATATAAGAAGGCCACCTCGTGACCTTGCCTAGCACCCCTCACCTCGTGCACCACCCTCACAACCATTTCTTGCCATGTCGAGCCCTAGTATTTATCTGAGAACCCTAGATGCAACCCCGGGTAGCTTTGTCAAAATATTGTGGGACTTTACCTGCAGTACCATGGGTTCTACCCAGCCACCCCAAGTCTGAGCTGTTCAAATCGAGAATCACCCCTTCCACCTCGAAATATTGGGCAGCAGTACACATCCCTCCCGTAGACTCCAACCAAGACCCAACGGAGGTCTCCTTCGTGGGGAAATCTATGCTCACCACACATATGGCCATAGAAGCTGATGCGTACGAAGCGATTGCTCGTCTTTGATTCGCCGTACCCTATACCAGTGAACGAGGGTATTATTACTTTCCAAGCCGTGCAGCACCCGGAGAAGTAATATCTTTTCCCGGTGGACAATTTGAGAGAGACCCAGTACTGGCCAACCTTGTCTAGTACGTCATCGCTCAAGAACGGTTGAACCAGCGAGTTATGGGTTATCTCCAGAGTCTCGCTGATTTGAATCCTCAGATTGCCATCGGCAGACCACTGAGGCCCGACCAGGAGAGACACATACATCGACTGGTCAATCCGCTCCCTCCAATAGAAGAGGAGTGTGTCCCAGTACCGGAGACATTTTCGCGGGACCCCGTCCAGTTACTGTTTTCATTTTAGACGTCACTGCTGTGATTTTTATTGCAACATTTATTATTGCATTATAACTTATGCATGGTACCCCCAGTTCGTGCGACGAGTCGATTATTTGGTTTCTACTAATATAAGTAGTTTTCTTTGTAATTTTTCTAAGTTAACCTTTGTCCCCGCGAAAAATCCTGGAGTGAGATTTCTTTTCCCTGAGTTGCTGCATCATTTACCTTCTCACGACATGGATTATTTTTATTCATGCAGCACCATGGCAGCAGACCCACGACCACTCGGACTCTTACACTGCTTACAAAGACACGTAACCGTGTTGCATCTCACTGACGCCCCCCTAAGCGCACCACAGCCTCCAAAGGAGAGACTAGTGGATAATAATCTGGATACTAGTCACCCCGGCACACCGACAACAGTTAACACCCGGCATCACACCTAGTCCTCGTGATCACCGCCACCGCGGAGAGGCAGCACCCGAGCAGCAGCATCACGGCGATCATCGAGGATCATCGTGCACAGGAGCACGGAGAGCCCCAGCACTGCCACGAGCCCTCCGCACACCAGGATCACATACCAGTCCGGCACCGCCTCCGCCATTAGAGCCTCGTCCCGAGCTCCTGTAAGCAGTAATGGAGGAGAAGGAGGAGGAGAAGCGAGGCCAGGTGCGAAGAAGAAGAAGGAGCACTGCGGTTGTTTTATAGCTCGAGATCGGTGTACGGTGGGCGAGGTCCACCAGCGCCGCTCGTCGCCCGATCACCGGTGTTCGGAGGCGAATCCATGAAAGCGGCTGCCGACAAGACGGCCCGCGAGGTGAGTGCACGCTGCGCCGGCAGCAAGCACGCCGCGCACTACCGCAATACGGCCTAGATGCCCAACGCGCTAGACGTCGCCGGTGGAGAAAGCGCGGGAAAGCGTGCGGGGGAGAGGAAGAAGAGAGAGCCAGAGGAAGAAGGAGAGACTGACAGTGGGCCCTGGGTCCACCTGTCAGCCAGAGGGAGCACTGTGCTCACGGGTACGACCAACGTATTTTAGAATTTAGAATTTATTCTAAATTTACTACGTCCAGCGTAGAAATCACTCGTTTTTCACTAAAACATGGATTTCTCCACACAGCACCAGTGTCCCACACTGTAGTTTTACACCACTTATTGCCCTCTCACTGTAGCCGCATTTTACCGCTTAAGTAAAGTAATTGTTTTGACCTGGTAAAAGTATTATTTTCAAAAACAGTCCTTAGCAAATCTCGAGGACGAGATTTTTCTTAAGGGGGGTAGTATTGTAACACCCCAAAAATTTAACCATGTTTTAATTATTAAATTTTTTGCCACGAGCTTAAAAATTTTGCTTTCTGGATTTTCTGTTGATTTCAGAACCCCTTTTCTTTAATATTGAGGAGTTTTACCCAAGTGGAAACTTTCCAAAAATGTATTGGACTTCTATGCTCTCTCAATATAACAAATTCTTAATCAGTAGATTTATTTATTTAATTATTTCTCTCTGAGTTTTATTCCTTAAAATGACTTTCATTAGTTTTGGAGCTCTTTTTGAACTACAACCATTTGATAAATTTAACTAAAATTCCAACCAAAATTTGGAGATGTCATGTGATGTTTCTAAATCACTTTTATGCAAAAATATTTTTCATTCATTGAATATTTTGAGTTCTACAACTAATGTTCAAATCTGGTCCAATGGGCAGTTTTGCACTACAGCCTATTTAAATATTTCTTTAAAACCTCCACCAAAATTATGGGATGTCAGTGGTAGCATGCAATCCAACTTTTTGCAAAAACCTAGTGATGTTCTTTGGAAAAATTGAGTGAATCAACCTCTTTTTCATTCTGGTCCAGCCTTGTGATTTCTACTGCAACCCTAATTATTTTTGCTCTAGTAACCTTGTGCTTTTTCCTGCTTGTAGTCAACCCTACAAAACCCCTAGGTCCAGGAGCATGCACCCATTTGGACATTTTTGGATCATGTACTGATGCCATTTACCCCCTGTCCAGAATTGAAGTTTTGCAAAACTTGCACTAACAAGTTTCTTCTTTTGGCAAACTAACCTCACCACCCTCTCATGCATCTAAAGAGACCCCACTCTGGAAGATTTGACCACCCCAAGTACTGCCTAGATGCCTCTGGCATTTTGTCAAACACCCTGTGTGCATAGACAGATTTGGCATGGTTGTAGGTTTTGTGTTGTGAACTTCCCCCTTGACCCAAACCAAGTTGTCTAGTAACCTTCTAAGTGTCTCTAACCTAGGCCTGTGGATTTGCAATGGCTCTCTAGCAGTTTTGGTCGCCCTGGCATTTCGTCGAACGAGTGCCGCCGCCGGAGCGCGAAAGCAGTAGCTGCTGCGTTTTGCATGTGCTCGCGTCCGAGCCAGCACGCCCCTGGATAAGTTTCCCCGAGCTCATCCTGATCCTCTCCCTCTCGCCACGTCATGCCAGAAACCCCAACCGCCCCCTCGCCCATGCAGCGTCGCCAGCAAGCCGCTTGGCACGCGACGCATCAAGATCCGCCGCCATGGGCGGCACCGCTTAAACCACCACGGCGGCCACCGCCTCCCTTGACAGTAGAGTGTTCGTCGTTAGCCCTTGGAGCTAGCCAGCCACCGCCACGTCGCCCTGCAGCACAGTAGGGCGGTCCGCCGACGAGCTCATCCACGGCCGCCGCGAACCGACATGGAGGTGCTATAAAAGGAAGCCCCCGAGCTCCCCCGAGCACTCAGGCAGCCTCATGCCGTCCTCCTAGTGCCCCCGTTGCCATCAATTGAAGAGGAGCAGGTCGTCTTCACCCTCTCCGGTCAGCTCGGCCGCCGCCTTGTCCCGGTTCACCCCGGCGCCACCAGGGCCTCCCCCACCTTCCCATCACCACCACTCGGCTCCTCTTCGTCTTGCGGAGCCGCCCAGACCCCCAACTACGATGGAGCATCACCCTGGCCCGAGCCCCCAAATCCACCGAAATCTTCCCTCCGCCGCAGTGCTCGCCGCCGGCGATTCCCTCCACCCCCGACGACCCTGCAGCCACCGGAAGGATCGCCCTAGATCCGTGGATCCATCCCCGCCCTCATCTCCTCGCGAGGAACCGTCGTTCGCCGGCGACGATCGCCGGAGTCCCGCCTCTTCTCGGGCAGAGGAAGAAGAGGGAGTGGAGACCAGTCAAACATGACTAGTGGGCCCCCTGGACCCACTGTCAGTGACCCTGCGTGGTCCACGCTGGATAAGTGGAGGCGTAAAATCTCAAGTACGCCTCCTCTGCCTGAAAGCGTAATCTCGTTTGAAATGTTTTCTTTTTCTGTTTTTATTAAAAACAGATTTTTACCAAAACTTTGACTAGCTATAACTTTTTAAATATAACTCCAAATGAGTTGATTCTTTTTCCTACCTCTCTCAAATATTGCCTAGTTTATTTTAAGATTTATTTAAAAAAAATCAGACAATTTTTTGGTACTGTTTTCAAACTATATATTGATTCAAAAATATTTTAAATAAGATTTTTGGAGAGAGAAGAAGGATTTCAAGAGTTTTGGAATGCACCCTGCCTCCCCACGACTTGGCAAGCATTCTGAACCCTGGCATAATATTGTGTGTGTTATTTGACACGGTGACAACACCACCTCGACACGGGGTATACGTCATTTTATGTGATGATGTGTTCCTACTCATGAGTGCATATTAATGATTTCATGCTATTGGAGTCTGATATGGTTGTGATGGTAATCACCGTCATATGCCTTTCATACATACCGGAAGGAATCCGGGAAAGCCTCACATCTTGGGTAGACACGGTCTTGTCCCTAGCCCTCCGTCGAGATGGTCGTGTCCGGTATGGCACGAGGGGGTATGTCGCGTGCTGATTCTGTCTGTTGGTTGAAGTATATATTGTTATGCTAATCATGCGGGGAATGTTTAAACTTCCTGAGTCGACCGTAGATCGAGTCTTGTTCCGGTAACCCCCATACTTGTTTCGTGCTGCCACTTGTCCCTGCCATAGGTAGGGTACGGTTCGATAAGTTTTCAACCCCTTCCCTAGCACACACCATCTGAGAGGCCATGGTGGAAGGTACGGAGGCATCCGTAGGCATGCCACCTGGTCTGGGAACATGGGTGTTTCGGTTGTAGCCGAAGGGGTAGCTCCCCTAGTTTGCGCGCGGTATAAATTTTGTGATCCCATGTTACGTCGAGGTTGTAGCCTCCCCCACTTAGAGTTTCGCTTAACGGGTGTCGTTAGGCTGGTGTGTGCGGATAGGTGTGTTTTCAATTAAAAGGCCGTAGACGGAATTAGTCCCGATGGACTAAAGGAATCCGTTACTCGTGCGTAAAGAGTACACTCTCTGCAGAGATTAAACCTATTGGAATAGCCGTGTCCATGGGTAAGTATTACAGTCTGGGATGGGTCAAGTGTCGGTCTTCGGAGGAGAAACTGTTAAACCAGAACTGGGATCACGACTTTAGACTTGTGATGATCAAGATTATTATTTGTTGTGGACTAACCCGCTGTATGATTGGAATTATCGAGTATCCCTGAGATGGTTCTACCTCCTGGATATTCACTGTGATTATTTTATAAGCCCTTTATGTGGTGTCGCTGAGACGCCCGACTGTGGCATGCTTGTTATTTATTTATTTTATAAGCCCTTTATGTGGTGTCATTTGAGACGCTCATCGTGGCATGCTTGTTATTTATTTATTTTATAAGCCCTTTATGTGGTGTCGATAAGACGCCTCACCGTAACATGCTTGTTATTTATTTATTTTATAAGCCCTTTATGTGGTGTCGCTGAGACGCCCGACTGTGGCATGCTTGCTAATTATTTAATTAAACATACCTTTATGTGGTCTCGATAAGACGCCTTGATCGTAACATGCTTGTTATTTATTTATTTTATAAGCCCTTTATGTGGTGTCATTGAGACGCCTTATCGTGGCATGCTTGTTATTTATTTATTTTATAAGCCCTTTATGTGGTGTCGCTGAGACGCCCGACTGTGGCATGCTTGTTATTTATTTTATAAGCCCTTTATGTGGTGTCGCTCAGACGCCCGACTGAGGCATTTCTTTTTGTTAACTAACCTTTCGAGGCGTCGCTTCAGACACCCGATCGGTGCATTTTATTACTACTATGTTATTGCATATCCATAAATAACCTGCTTGCATGCATCAGAGATTTTAATTTGTGACTGACGTCATGATCATAAGATATTTCAGAACATAATTATCATTGTTATATTATACCCGTGTTCTTAATGTTTGCAGTACATTCAAAAGTACTCACTTTGGCTTGTCCTTGGCTATTGTCTTGGCCAGATTTCTTGCGTGGAGAGGAGCGATCGTGATGACAGCCGGAACCTAAGCAATGGTGATAGCAGCCTCGCGAAGATAGGAGTTATCCTGGTCAGCTGTTCCTGTGGGAAATGAAGTCCCAGAGACACTGATGATCCACAAACCGCTTCCGCCATCAACCACTAGAAACCATTTGTTGTACTCACACGCCAGAATGGTCTTGTACTGCATATTTTGTATTTTGCTTCGAATTTCTGTATCAAGTTGGTGCTTCATCAGCTAACAGTAATCCTGGGGCTGGTAAGCACAAAGGCCATTTTCTGGAAATTAATACCCGGAAAACCGGTGTCACATTGGTTTGAACGCTAGGTTCAAATTCAAACTCCATATGTGAGAGTTTAAATGCCATTTAATTGATTTGACCTGATCAGCAGGTATGAGTTGTTCTAACATGCATGAAAATGGTACTGATGGATAGATTAGATTTTTCTGATCATTTTTCATATATAAATTATTTCATTTGGAGTTACGGCTGAATTACTATGAATTTTAGAAGTTTAGGACATTTTCTGGAATTTCCTGAATAAACTTAAATCCAGAAAATGCTTTATTGCGTCAGGGGTAGCGCCACCGTGATGTCGGCAGGTCAACTGAGCTGCCCGGGTCAAACCTGACCTGTGGGACCCATACGCCAGTGTCTCAGGCTGGTTTGGGTGTATGACAGGTGGGACCGGTCAACGTTGACTTGACCAAGTCAAAATATGACACGTGGGGTCCACAGGTTAGCACTAATCTAAACAGGTAAGTTACACTAACCTAATCTGTTTTAGTTAGCCAGTTGGGTGCTTAGGCCCTAATGACGGGCCACGTCATCTCACCGGAGTTCAGCGCCGGCGAGCACACAGACGCGGCGGCGTCCACCCTAGAGGCCACGACAGTGGCAACTGAGGGCACCAGGGGGTTGCCCTTGCCCGCCCGCATCAAGAGGAAGCGGAGTTGGGCGCAGTTGTCGCCGGAATCATGCCGGCGATGAGCTTTGGCGGCGGCCGGAGTTCGGGTGGGTGTGGGGTTGGCGCTGCGATGCGCAAACAAGTGAGGCGAAGGTCTAGCGGGGCACTACACGTTGCGGGGAGCAAGTTGGACTCGCCGGGGTGACCATTTGGTCACCGGAGCTGCGTCGGCGACGAGCTCAAGTGGCGGCGGCTACGTTCGTCAAAGGGGCGACGTCTATGGCTCGAAATCGAAGGGAAGGAAGGTGGGGATCCACGCAGGAGCTCACAGTGGTTCATTCGATGGCCTCAGCGAGCTCGGGGAAGCGTCGGAGCGGGCGCACGGTCGCCGGCGATCTCGGTGGCCCGAGGTTGAAGAAGACGGCGGCGAGGCGTTCGTTAGCGTCCGGCGTCGCTTGGCTTGGCGAGGAGGTCGAGGACGAGGGGTCGAGGGGGAGGCTCTGGGTGCGGCAACGGCGAGCGGTGGCGACGAGCTCCGCTCGGGCTGCGCGGGAGAGAGAGTAGAGGAGGGGGAAGGGGTCCAGGGAGAGTGAGAGGGGTCGGCGGGGTTGCGTGGCGTCACGGAAGACGTCCAGGGTGACGAGGGAATAGCTAGGCAGGCAGCTGCCGGCATGGCACGCCACGGCGCCGTGGCTAGCTTCTCCTCTGCCTTCTGGCAGGAGGAAGAAGACGCCCCTGCCCTCGGTGGGCCAGCTAGGTGGCTGGGCTGCCAGATGGGCTGGGCCTGCTGGAGGAGATGGGCCAGGTAAGTGTGCTGCCAGGTTAGTCTCTCTCTCTCTCTCTTTTATCTCTGTTTTCTATTTCCTCTGCAACTTTAGGGCTTTTATTAAAATACTAAAACTAACTCGAAAATCAAGAAACTGCTCAAGCCTACTGTTTGGAATATTTCCAACAGTAAAGATTTTAGTTCATGATTATGTGAGCATTTAAAATATTTTATAGCATTTAAATGCCCAAAATGCAAATAACTAATGATTTAATCCAGTGACCCTCTGTTGTCCTAGAAATTTGTGCATCACTTTTGACAGTGGTTTAAGACCGAGGCAGAGGTGATGAACATTTTAGAAGGGCATTTCAGGTTCATTGGAAATGTTTTTATGTTGAACCTATTTGATTTGATCTGGTGCTAGGGTTTGATCAATCCCCCATTTCAATTTTTCTGGAAAAGTAAACATGATGCAACTCTCTAATGCAAGCACTAAGCATTACCAGAACTGGGGATGTGACATCAGGTTTAAAAACGCACGCGCGCGCGCACCGGTTCACCCGTCGGTTGAAGTCGTACTTCACCTTTACGCCATCGACGTGGCGGCCTCGCGCGGGCTGATTTCCCTCTAGGCCTGCTGCCCCATGGCCTTTCTGGCCCAGTGGCACAGTGCCACTTTTCTTTTTCTTTTTCTGTCTGTTTTATAAAAATTCCACAGGATAAAATACTTATCCAAATAAATTAATTCCAACTCCTAAATTCCTAAAGTATTGCAACCTATTTAATGGTGCAACTTTCATTCAAATCCAACAACCTTTTCTTCACTGTAAATATTTAAATGTGATTTTAAGCATTTAAGTATACCTTTGTAAATCCATTTCTCCTGTTATGCCACTCCAAATCCAAAACTAAGAATTTTTCCCTTCTTAGTTTTCACCCTAGTATTTTACAAAAATAAGTTGACATTTTTCTGAGCACTTTGACTTTTCTGTTTTTATTATTGTCTTATTTTTCCGTTATTTTCTTGCGACGTTTAGATCCTGTATTTGACGAAGTTGCTGAAGAAGAAGGAGGAGAAGGATTTGAAGAACTTGAAGACCAAACCAATCAAGGCAAGCAGCCCTTTGACCATGACACCCCTCTTGTTCATCAGTACCCTTTTTCCGATTGCACGATGATGAAATATGACGGTGGTAAACTTGTTGTGAACCACCACATGATGCATACCCCTACCTATGACCTTACCTTGTTCATGAATGCATTGTCAAGAGACTAGTCGATGCATAATGATGCATGTGTACCATGAACTCTTCGTGGTTACATTCTTTTGAAAACCCCTTCCGGTGCCCCTAATGCCCTTGGGAGATGTTGAACTAAGGTCACCACTGGAGGAAGAAGTGGTGTATCAAGAGAGCTTTGGAGTGTGTAAAATGATGGATTAGATTTATGTGCGATTACCGTCCCAACCAAACATGTGCAACCACTCTACCCCTTTATGGGACGGGGCATTATTGATTACCTGGACTGATACTAGCATGGTGCCCACATTACTAGTGACGGGGGTGGCTTGAGGTCACTGTCGGGATGGGGTCGCGCTTGGATAGGCGGCCATGACTGTTTTCACAGGGCATCGGAAACACCGTTGGTCCCTTCGTGTATGCGTGATAACATAAAAAGGGCAAAGTCCCACGATCTTTTGCTTATACACGAGGGCTGTGTATCAACGAGTGGACCCTATGTTAGTATCGTCTAGGGAAAGGTAATGATCGGGTGCTTCCCCCGAGTACTTGAGGTACTGCGGGATCGTGGGTGACACGGAAGCTTCCCGGATCTTGTGGGTAAAGTGCACAACCTCTACAGAGTGTCAAACTATTCGAATAGCCATGTCCATGGTCATGGACAGTTGGGAGGTGCTACTTAAACTATGTCCAGAAACTTTACAATCTCGGTGCATGTGTGTGTGGAAAGGAACTATTTGTGTCAAGGTGGTGCCTTGACATGTTGAACGGCATGGCATTTGATTCAAATTCTATTTATGTTGATATCTGTAACCTGTTCTCAGGGTTACCCAAGTTCATTGATGCATATCTCATGAGTTGATAGGACATCCCAACTAGTGTGAAGCTAGGTTGCTTACTTGTTGTACAATTGCATTGTTACTTTGAACCAAATCATCGGTTGCTTGCGAGTACATTCAAAGTAATCATTGCCTTGCCACTGGTTATTTAATTCGCCAGGCATGGAAGAACAGGAGTTTGCAGAAGAGTTCTTTGGTGATGAACACGCGAACTAGGACGTTTCCCAGTCAGAATGCCTGTAGGTTAAGGCAGATGGCATGGGTTCTACTTATCAATGAAGATTTCCGCTGCTTGTGTTTCATTTGATGTTCAGCCCTTAAGGTTTTATCAATGTAAGACTTGACCATAATGGTCATAATTTGTGTAAGACGATATGTATGGATGTAAGACTCTTGTTATTCAGCTTCTGTGTGTTCAGTGAGCAGTGATCTCTGGGATCACTGTACACGTGCATTCGGTGATCTCGACTTATGAGTCGGAGTCCCCACAACTTCTCACGCCGTGTTGTGGGGTATACGGAAGCCCCTGGCATACTGGCCGTACCAGAGTGTATGGGTGCTAACTGTCATAAATGAACATATATATATATATATATATATATATATATATATATATATATATAGGACAAATGTTTCCTACAAGCAGTGGTAGTTACCACCACTTGTGTTTTGTATGTCGTATGTAGTATCTATCGAAACCGAGAGTATGTACGTATAGTATGTAGTATCTATCGAAGCAGTGGTAGTTACCACCACTAATTTTTAGGTAGTATGTACCATGTTTTGAGTATGTTCTTTTTTACGTACAAATATGTACGTATTTCACAAATATAACAAAAACTATGGGCTCATATGTAATTTTTTCATGTAACTTGCTTTGAAATATCTTAGATATAGTATATGAACATATTTAAAATAATAAAATAGTATATATAGTATCACATGGTAGTATATGAGATATGTGGGGTAACTACCACCGGGTGGTAGGATGGATTTTTCCTATATATATATTATATATATATATATATATATATATAAGAAGAATATAGAATGCGATAATAGACTAGTGATATGCATTGTTTATTCG
The DNA here is from genome assembly GCA_021605145.1 of Aegilops bicornis. Taxonomy (NCBI): domain Eukaryota; kingdom Viridiplantae; phylum Streptophyta; class Magnoliopsida; order Poales; family Poaceae; genus Aegilops; species Aegilops bicornis. Next base: position 349,449,960 of record CM038670.1, read on the forward strand.
ACAAATGCATCAAAGCATACTGATACAAGTAGTGCGGTAAGCAAAAATAGGACTATTTGGCATTCCCCATGCAGAGCACCCTGCGGACTGGTATCTTAAAGCAGGTATTTCACTCGTTATCAGAGACCACCTGGGGATTCCATTGTACAACGTAGCTTCCCGCTCCTTGGATGTTGTGTGTCTGGCAATCGTACTGCCGGATAGGGCTTCCAGAGAGTAAAGTCCTGAAAGAAATAGAATGATGAAGGTAGTGAGCCCCTAGAGCGGTTGAGCCGCATTGTGGGACGTGCCTTGATCGTGCCCCCGCCGACGCTTATGGTATTTTCAATGCGTAATTATGTACGCGTGGCACGAATTTCGTCGTTCGGCTGAGGCTAGGGCAGGGGCCGAATTGCTAGGCGAGCTCTGAGCGTGCCAGGCGATCCTGTTGCAGGTTGCTCCGGACGCGCTTGACCGTGTCCGGGGGCTTTATCGCCGAACTGGTGGATTGCCTTAAGATGATGCTTTGTGCCTCCGCTGCGAGGGCCGTAGTGTGCTCCTCCGAACAGAGCGAGCGCTCTGTGTTTCCATTGACTGTGATGACCCCCTAGGTCCTGGCACCTTGAGCTTAAGGTATGCATAATGCGGTATTGCATTGAATCTTGCAAACGCGATTCGCCCGAGCAGTGCGTGATAGCCGCTGCGGAACGGGACGATATCGAAGATTAACTCCTTGCTTCGGAAGTTGTCCGGAGATCCGAAGACCACTTCCAGTGTGATTGAGCCCGTACAATGGGCCTCTACACCTGGGATGACGCCTTTAAAGGTCGTTTTTGTGGGTTTGATCCTCGAGGGGTCTATACCCATTTTGCGCACTGTATCCTGATAGAGCAGGTTCAGGCTGCTGCCGCCGTCCATAAGGACTCGAGTGAGGTGAAATCCGTCAACGATGGGGAGTAAGACCAATGTGGCAGATCCGCCATGACGGATACTAGTGGGATGGTCCCTGCGATGGAAGGTGATCGGACAAGAGGACCATGGGTTGAACTTTGGGGCGATGGGTTCCATCGCATATACGTCCCTTAGTGCACGCTTCCGTTCCCTCTTGGGGATGTGGGTTGCGTATATCATGTTCACCGTCCTCACTTGTGGGGGGGGCCTCTTCTGTCCTACCGTGTTCGGCGGCCGTGGCTCCTCCTCGTCATCGCTGTGCAGCCCCTTGTCCTTGTTTTTGGCATTTAACTTGCCAGCCTGCTTGAACACCCAGCATTCTCTGTTGGTGTGATTGGCTGGCTTATCGGGGGTGACGTGTATTTGACACGAGCGATCGAGTATGCGGTCCAAACTGGACGGGCCCAGAGTCCTTCTTTTGAATGGCTTTTTCCGCTGACCAGGTTTAGAGCCTCTGAATCCGGCATTGACTACGGTATCCCCGGTGTTATCGCCGTTGTTGCGGCGCTTGTGTTTGCTTCAGCGTGGCCTGCCGTTACTGTCCTTGGTATCCGAAGTGCCAAGGTTTCTTGATATGTTGTTGCTGCGAGCCAGCCAACTATCCTCTCCCGCACAAAAGCAGGTCATGAGTGTCGTGAGGGCTGCCATAGACTTCGGCTTTTCCTCGCCGAGGTGCCGGGCGAGCCACTCGTCACGGATGTTGTACTTAAATGCCGCTAAGGCGTCTGCATCCGGACAGTCGACAATTTGATTTTTCTTGGTTAGGAACCGTGTCCAGAATTGCCTGGCCGATTCCCCTGGTTGCTGAATTATGTGGCTCAGGTCATCGGCATCTGGTGGTCGCACATAAGTGCCCTAGAAGTTGTCGAAAAATGCGTCTTCCAGATCCTCCCAACAGCCAATGGAGTCTGCTGGCAAGCTATTCAGCCCATGCCGATCTGGTCCTTTAAGTTTTAACGGGAGGTACTTGATGGCTTGTAGATCATCACCGCGGGCCATGTGGATGTGGAGGAGGAAGTCCTCGATCCATACCGCGGGATCTGTTGTGCCATCATATGATTCGATATTTACGGGTTTAAAACCCTCTGGGAATTCATGCTCCATTACTTCGTCAGTGAAGCATAGGAGGTGTGCCACGCCTCTGTGCTGGGCTATATCACGGCGCGGCTCATATGAGTCTTGCCTGTTGTATTCGGCCTAGCTGGATTTGCTTTTACTGTATCCAGCGTGGCGGTCACCGTCCCGCGTAGGGGCATGCCCTCGTGATCTGTAGATTGATCTTGCGTGTTTTGCCCTGTCTTCCAATACGTCTCACAGGTCTCGCGTGTTTCCTGGTGCCTTGGTGTCTTTGTTTGAATGGCGGCGGGGTGCAGGCTGATTTTCAGGCTGGAATGCCTCTCTATCTCGGCCACGAGGTGGCCGATCAGCCGCATCGTACGCTGGTGATGTAGGTTTCAATGCTTCCTTCTCAAGTCGGGGTAGCAACCTGCACTTTGGGGAACCCTTGGAAGGGCGTTCGAGTTCATATTCCTCAGCCGCAAGGACTTCGGTCCATCTGTCTGCTAGCAAATCCTGATCAGCTCGAAGCTGTTGTTGCTTTTTCTTCAGGCTATTTGCTGTGGCTATAAGCCGACGCTTAAAGCGCTCCTGCTCGATGGGATCATCGGGTACGACAAATTCTCCGTCGTCGAGGCTCACTTCGTCTTCGGAGAGAGGCATGTAATTGTCATCCTCCGCTTCTCCCTCTGCCGCTCGCTCAGGAGGGCTGGCTTGTTCATCCTCCGGCTCTAGATCTTGCTGGAGGGGATTGTCATCATCTTCGACACTGTCCGGAGTACTGTTATCTCCTGTGCCGGTATCACCGGTTTTGCCGTGGCGAGATTTAGAGCGGCGCCGCTGACATCGACGCTTGGGTTGCTTCTTGGAGGGGTCATCCTCCGCTGTCTTGTCGCCATTGCCTTCTTTTGGTGTATCAACCATATATATATCATATGATGAGGTGGTGGTCTAGTGCCCCGAGGGCAGTGGTTCCTGTTCGTCTCCTTCATCGTTGTCCATGCCATCAATGTCTTCGGAGTCGAAGTCGAGCATGTCGGTTAAATCATCTACAGTGGCTACTAAGTGGGTGGTGGGTGGGGAGTGAATTTCTTCGTCATCCGCATCCCATTCTAGCCGGACATAGTTCGGCCAAGGTTCTCCTGACAGGGAGAGAGACTTTAACGAGTTTAGTACATCGCCAAAGGGCGAGTGCTGAAAGATATCCACGGAGGTGAACTCCATGATCAGCGCCCAATTGGATTCGATAGGCATGGGCGCAGGCGGTTCAGAGTCCGTGGCCGGAGACGAGTCCAGTGGTTCGGTGTCACGGTTCTCGCGAGGGGTAAGGTCAGTATTCGGCTCTATCGCCACTGAGGGTGCGGCCTCCAAGGCGGGGTCTATCCGCCCTTCCTCGAATGGAGCAGTCTGTTCTGGATTGAAGGCCAGAGTGGTTGCTGGTGTGATTTGCCGAACACTGTCCGACGGCAGAGCTACATCGTGCTCGTCGTGATCGTGCCGCACACCTGGCATGGGCTCGAATCCGTGGAAGATTAAGTCTCCGCGGATATCGGTCGTGTAATTCAAGTTTCCAAACCTGAACTGATGGCCAGGGGCGTAGCTCTCGATCTGCTCCAGATGGACAAGCGAGTTGGCCCGCAGTGCGAAGCCACCGAATACGAAGATCTGTCTGGGGAGGAAAACCTCACCCTGGACCGCATCGTTATCGATGATCGGAGGATCCATCCAGCTTTAGGGCGATGGCACAGTGGAACTCTCAATTAAAGCACCAATGTCGGTGTCAAAACTGGCGGATCTCGGGTAGGGGGTCCCAAACTGTGCGTCTAAGGCGGATGGTAACAGGAGGCAGGGGACACGATGTTTACCCAGGTTCGGGCCCTCTCAATGGAGGTAATACCCTACTTCCTGCTTGATTGATCTTGATGATATGAGTAGTACAAGTGTTGATCTACCACGAGATCTTAGAGCCTAAACCCTAGAAGTTAACCTATGGTATGATTGTTGTTGTCCTATGGGCTAAACTCTCCGGTTTATATAGACACCGGAGGGGTCTAGGGTTACACAGAGTCGGTTACAAGGGAGGAGATCTACATATCTGTATCGCCAAGCTTGCCTTCCACGCCAGGGAGAGTCCCATACGGACACGAGACAAAGTCTTCAATCTTGTATCTTCATAGTCCAATAGTCCGGCCAAAGGATATAGTCCGACTGTCCGGATACCCCCTAATCCAGGACTCCCTCACTGTCACTTTCGGCAAGTGCGACAACTACCGCACCGAGCTCATCATTTTCGATGTCGCCCACATTCGCCTCCCATACAATGCCATCCTCGGGTACCCGGCCCTGGGAAAGTTCATGGCTGTGACCCACCATGGCTACAATGTCCTCAAAATGCCAGGAAGCTGTGGCATCATCACAGTTTCTTGCGACGAGAAGCACGCGGTGTGCTCCCTCGAGCGCGTGTACCAAGCTGCGGCAGTCGAGAACCTGGATGACGAAGGCGCCGCCTACTACCTTGAGGCCATCCCTAAGAAGAAGAAGCTGCTCCGCCAAGGATCCCAGGAGGATGGGGCGTCTGGCGACCGTGCCTCAGGACATGCACCCGCTGATGGGCGCCTTCCCCTCTCGCATAGGAAGGCGCACCCGGCGCCCCCCTCAGGCTGGGCTCGGGGGCTCTCCTCTGGAGGGCCTCAGACATGGCCAACGTCATGAGGGAGGCGCTCGGGCACCATGTGGAGGCGTGCTTCAACGCGTGTTTCTACAAAGGGAGTGCAGGGCGCAAGGTACCAGGTGCTCAGGAGTTCATCACCAAAGGCGATCTAGGAGCATTAGAGGCGCAAGCCATACGTGGCGAGGGTCGTCACACACACCCCACTTCAGCTGCTACCCCAGACGAGGGCAGCGAACTGCGCGTCTGCGTCAACATCCCAGGGCTCAACAGGGCCGCGTCTCACGAGCTCTTATGGCCGTCCCACTTTGTCCGGTGTGAGGGCCCACCTCACAACTATGTTCGCATGCCTTAAGGTTTGCTGAACACGGCTGCCGCGCACCAGCATTGCATGCGGGGCTTCCTGCCGGCTCATGAGGCCAGGCATCAGGCGATCCTATCGGAGGTGGCGACAGATCCTCGCGAGCCCCTCGGGCCTCCAGAGCCTCCTGAGGTTCAGGACCTGGGTCGCTCGTGAGGAGCGACTTCTGCCGCGCTCATATTCGGCTACCTCAACACTTCTTCAGCAACGGTGCTAGGTGACATTTTGTTGGTTTGTTCAGTTGGTGGCACACCTCGGGCTGCATCATTCCCAAGCCGTGTGGGTCCGTCCCTGCGATATGTATCGTTGTTTGCATTTATCAGAACTAGCTTTACCCTATCCATGAGTAGCTTTATGATTATCACCTGACTGTCCGGTGCTTCATCGCCATGAACGTCGTACGCCCTTGCAAACCCACCCACGACCTCCTCATGATTAAGGACTGGAACGGCGTCTGTGCTCGGGTCCGTCCCTGTAGCGTCGCTAAACCCAAGTGGCTGAGCTCTGGCTCACGGGCTAGCTCCTGTGCACATCACCTCCCATGGCCCTTGGTGCCTCGTTCTCGCATGAGCTAATCGGGGGAGGATCAGTTAGGGCGCGCTACCCGGTGCCTCACCCTAGCGGGAGCCGCGCGCTAGTTGTCTTTCTTCGGGACTTTCGCATGAGAAGACTAGGCACAACGTTTGTGCTCGGGTCGGTCCCTGCAACATCGACAAACCCAACGGCTGAGCTCTGTCTGGCGGGCCGACCCCATTCACGTCACCTTCTGGGGTCATTGGTGTTTGGCCTTCTCATGCGATAACCTCATGAGATTCACTCAGCGCAGGTTAGCTAACCATCTCGCAGGACCATCTCAAGTGTTCTGAACCACATTCAGGCGCAACCCGCCTTGAGGTAGGGCCTCATGCCTCCCGTGCTGGCTCACGAGTGCCCATACACATCTCCTCCAGCCCTGTCGTGCAAGCCACGTGTCAGGGCGAAGTTGTACACGCCCCGGAGTCTCCCCTCAGAGGGAGCTCCCACCCACGTACCAGTGGAAGACCCATGCTCCATGCTGGCCGACGACACTGTTGAGGATAGGCTATGCCCATGCAACAGCGGAAGTGCCATGCTCCGCGCTGGTGATAAACAACTGAGGGCAGCCTAGCGGCTGCACTAACCTCGAGAGAGCCACCAGGCTCGCTGTTCAGCCTCACCGTGCCACTTTTCCCTCACGAGAGTTGCACGAGGGGGCTGGGCATGGGGGCTACGCTCAGGTCACGAGTGGCGTACACCACCTCGCCAGGTCCCTCGGACCTGGTCTTCGCGCACCCCTCCCAAGCAAGAGCCCGGCGAGGAAAGGTATGGTGGTTTGTTCGTACGTCAAGGGGGACCCCTGGCATCGCGTCCCAGGGGCCTAACTGGTCACGTAGACCCTCATCCCTTGGTCTCGTCCTAGTGATCCGGACGACCCAATGGCGGCTGAGGTATGCACGGGCTGGGCCCTGCCGACGCAGAATCCTAAGACCTACTGCTGCATCTCCTTCCCGAGGGATGTTCGTACGTCAAGCGGGACTCCTGAGTATCACGACTCAGCAGCCTAACTGGCCACGTAGCCCCTCATCCCTTGGCCTCGTCCTGGTGATCCGGACGACTCAATGGCGGCTGAGGTATGCGCGGAGCCGGGCCCTGCCGACGCAGAACACTAAAGCAAACGGAAAGGAAATCGCAGAACCGTAGAAAGTTATTACAAAACACACTGTCTCTTAAAGCTCAAAGCATAAGTTCTTACACCTCCACGAGGCACGATAAATGTTGCAGGACTGGAACAGGGGGAAGGGTCACCTTGAGTTTCTTCCTCAGCCTTGGGCACAGTCGTCGCCTGCCTAAGGAGGCCCGCCATCGACAATGTCGCCACTGTCCTTGCCATCAACCGAGGCCACGGGGTCACCTGCGAGGAACTTCTGCAGCAGGGCCTCCACCCGTCCCTTCAGGGCCTTAGCATCAGCGTCGTGGAGCTCAGGATCCACAGGTTCGAGCAGCACGCCAAAGTCGAAGCTGGGGTCCCGAAGATGGAGGTTGCTGAAGATGCGCGTCGCGGTCGAGGTAAAAAGCGCGCGGGCCTCATCCTCCATCGTGGGCCCCACTCCGACGATGATGCCCTCGAGTGCCGTCACAAGCTTGGGGAGCAGCCCGGCGGGGCCTTGCTCTGGAGTCGCCATCGGCTTCTCATACCAATCCCCATAGAGGTCCTGAAGCACCTTGCGGGACCTCAGCTCGAGGGAGACGAAGGCACCGCGCCCCACGGCGGCCGCCTCCTCAGCAGCGGCGAGGAGCTTTTCCCTGGTCTCGAGCCTAGCTTCGTCCTCGGAGACGATCTTGGCATGGAATGCTTGGGCGCCTGCACCTCCTCCTTCAGCTTCTCCAGGCGGTTGCGCTCCGTGCTCTATTCCTGGGCCGCCTGCTCCAGCTCAGCGTCGCGGTTGTTGAGCGCAGCCTCCTGGGCTTTTAGCTTCTCCTCTTGCTCCTCGAGTTGGCGGGTGCGGGTGGCCTGTTCGTCGCGGAGGGCTTTTAGCTCGGCCTCCGCCACACGGCAGCGCTTCTTGGCGGCCGCTGCGTCTTTCAACGCCACATCGCGAGTGGCCGCGGCCGCACCGACCACCTTCCTGCCCCCCTCGGCGGTAGCCTCGGCCTGGCTCCAGGCCGCTCTGACGGACGAGTCCGCTTGGAGCCACCCCGAGACTAGCTCGAGGCGCCCCGATGCCCTGAATCGGCCAGGGCCCCGAATATCATCCTGGAGCCGGTCCAGCACGGAGAAGGCCTCCTCCACAGCATCGGGCATGGCAGAATAACCACGGCCCACTGGCATGATGGCTGGGGGAGGAGACGGCGTTGGCGTCAAGACTGGCGAAGCAGCAGCAAGGATGATCAGGGCTCTGGAGCCCTCGGGTCGTCAGCACGCACACTAAAGGCGAGTGCCTCCTGAGCCGGCATGGCCACAGGGGCAGTCTTCTCCTGAGGCTGGGCCCCTGAGCCCCAAGATGGCAAACCTGCCGCAGGAGGACGCGAGGCAGCCTCGTCTTTCCGCCTCAGAGGCCTTCGCCTCCTCCTTCTTCCTCTTTGCTGCCTGTGTCGGCCTGGCCGCCGAGAGGAAAATGTCTGAGCACTACGTGAAGAGCGGGAAGCAAAGGTAAGTCTAAGCACTTACTCGTCTTCGGTGATATACGACCTCTTCCTGCTCAGGAGTGCGGCGCCCCCGAGCTTCCTGGGCACAAGCTTCGCCACATCTTCAGGGGCGGACAAGCGCGTTGGCGGCTCTGCAACGGTGGCGGCCAACGACGAGGTGGAGGTGCCGTCCTGTCCTTCGTCGGGACCCCCTGATTCAGCCTCTTCGGTGGCGTGCCCCTAGACCTCGTGGCAACCCCGGTGGAGCGCGGCAACCCCTCGACCAGGCGCTCGCCGGCGTTGTCGTCATCAGATAAGGCACGGAGGAGCTTGCTCTGCCGCAGGGGAGAGGTCTCACCCACCCTCTCCAAGGTCGCCTCCGAGTCCTCATTCCCCTCCACCCAAGAGAGATCGCCGGAGGACACCGGCACCGGGGAGCTCGGGGGCTGGGGAGGCTTCAGCGGCACGAGCCCCCGCTCGTTGAAGACAGGCATGGGGGCGGCCACTTTCTCCCCGTCGTCATGGTGGTACAGCGGGAGATGGGTTTCTAGGGGCCTCCCTGGTCCTTCTCGAGCAAGTTGCGCACCGCCTTGCTCAGCTCCTCGTCAGACAGGTCGTCTGGGCGCTGTAGGATTCGGGGTTCCGTAGACACTTGAGAGGTTCGAACAATGGGGTGCGTACAAATAACACTCCCTTCCCAGTCTGCCCTCTCAACGATCCCATGGCCTAGCTCAATGAACCCAAAGAACAAGATACACAGGGATTTATCCTGGTTCGGGCTACCTTGCGGTGTAATACCCTACTCCAACTTTTTATTGGATTGCCTCGAGGGGCTGAGGATGAACTAGTACAATGGTGGAAGTGCCTCGGTAGGCAAGGTGTTCTTGGGCTCAATGAGCTGGTGAGGTGGGTGGAATGGATCTGATCCCCTCTATGGTGGTGGCTAGTCCTATTTATAGTGGCATTGGTCCTCTTCTCAAAATGTAGGCGGGAAGGGATCCCACAACAGCCAAATTTGAAGGGAGACAACTAGTACAAGCTATCCTGACAAAAGTAGTCTTTGCCTGCAAAAGGCTCTGGTGGTGACGCTGAAGTGGGCTTCGTGATAACCTCCGCCTGCCGTCCTGGCGGTCTTGGTCTTGTTGCTCCAGAATGGGAACCTTTGCTTGATTCCTCGGGACTCCGTGCCTGAGCTTGCCTCCTTAGCACAAAAGAGGAAACTGGTACACTGTGCTTGCTGGCGCCCGCCTGGCCTTGGTCGTCATGGCTCACGTCATGTGAACATCGTGAGGTGCACCTTGCATAGATATCTCCGCTCCTCGAGAGCCAGCCTAGTGAGGCTGCCCCCAGGGAGGTCTTGGTGTCGTCCGCCTCGTGAGGCTTGGCCCCTCGCGAGGGTCCTGAGTCATTGCTGCTGAAGCTAGGCCATGCCGGGCCGTTGATGGAGCCACGCCATGGGCCGCAGGCAGGCAAGTCTGGGCACCCCCATTCCCAGGATGCTGATAGTAGCCCCCATGCCCAAGGCGTGCTGGAACTCGGCTTCGAGGCGAAGCCAGAGGGCAAGTGCGGAGCACCGCGGGCCCTAACCGCCTGCAGCCTCGGTCGACCTCCGCTTCCCCATACTGCCTTGACAACCGTTCGACTTGTCGAGACTCTACTGCATGCAGAGGAAAATCAAAATTACGTGCGATCGTGGAGGCCGTCGGTTGGCCTCCTCTTGGCTATAAACGAGGAGAGGGGCGGAGCCCCCTTTGCTTCATCTCCTTCTTCTTGCTGCATGCTCTCCCTTCTTCCTCTTTGCCTCGCCGTCTTGCCGCAGTTCCCAGGGCACCATCGAATAGGTTCTACGCTGCCGAGAAGGGGAAGGCTCGTCAGGAGGGGCCCGGCCTGCCGCTACCCAAGAGAGGGCGGGGTCGCCCTCATAAGCACGCCGCGACCCCTATGGTTGCTCCTCGGGGGCGTGGGCGCACTCCTTCAGGGACCGGCGCCGTCCTCGGCGGCCACGGCGGTGTCTCTTCTTGCGGCGGGAGCCGCCCGTGGTGAGGCAACCCCCTTGATGAGGGGAGGCCCGCCGTGGTTGCCCGGCCTCCCAGGCCGCGCTTCCACTCGGCGGAGGTGATCCCGGAATTCGTCGTGTGTTCAGAGAGTCCGGCCGGCACCTGGCTCCATCTTCCGTGCTCCATTGCCGGCGAGCTGCCGACCGAGGGTCTTGACGGCCTCTGGCTGCAGGCTGATGGTTGATGCAGCAAGGCCTCGTGGTTCGCGGTGGAGATCTCCGCCACGGGCAACGTGGCTTTGGCCCATGGCGGGCAGGCGTTCGCCCGCGCGCGCGGTCTGAGCAGGAGGTGCACCCTCCACTTCAAGTACGATAGCATCGCGACCCTCTTCATGAGGGTGTTTGGGGAAGATGGTCGTCCCGCAGGGTGATGCCCGAAGACAGTGGCGGCGATGATGAGCTCGGCCTTGATGATGGCCGTGACGATGCTGGGGGTGAGCATTCCCTTGGCGACGGCCGTGGCTCGTCCAGCGGTGGCAGCTCCTCCACCAGTGAGAGAACCAGCAGCGGCGACTATGACCAGCCGCCGGGCTCGCTTCGAGGGTGGTGGCGGGTCGTCCTTCCGCCACGCGGCGCTGAAGTGTGAGGAGGGCTCAGGCTGAGCTGGCGCTAGGGGGGCCTTGGAGCCAGGCCTCATGAGCTACTGCGGTTGTGCGGGCCGCTTTTGTTTAACCTTTCCTTTCTTCCTGCATTTGAAAAAGTAGAAGGCCCTGTAGGGGCGTGTAATGAACCATGTCATTTATCCTGCTACTCTATGTTTATCGTTCCGATGTTATGCTGCGGTGTCTATGCTCGAAATGGATATGGTAGAATAAGTTAGCTTGATACACTCACGGTAGTTTCCCTCCTCGCGAGGGCGTGTGCCTCGTTATCTGTTGAGGCCCACCTGCTGGTGTCTCAAGAGTCACCGACCTTAGGAGGCATCGTGAAGCTGCGGAGTTGTTAGGAAACTTTGTCGGGTGTCTCATTCTTCCTGGCGCGAGCCCTTAGGAACGAGTCAGTCGTGGCTTGGTGCACCGCGTCACACTGCTCGAGGGGCAAGGGCTTCAAGAGGGTTCATAGATCACGAGTTTCCTTGAGGGCATCTCGCAAGGACAGAACAACTCGAAGCTCTAAAGGAGCGGGGCTATGGCGAAGTTTGTATGTGGCGCGGGGCGAGCCCGTCGCACGCGCAACCCGCCTAGCCCCTGCGCGCGAGACGTGTGAGAAAGAGCGACAGGAAACTGCCACTCCTCGTGAACCAGGACCAAAGCGCAAGAGAGAAAACAAAGGGGAAAGTCGGCTTGGCACCTGAAAACATGCGAACTCCAAATTTCATTAAAAAGGTTGCAAACCAACTACAGAAAGCAAACGAACAGCCGCGTCCGGCACCTAGTCTAGTCTTCTCACCGACGTGGACCTAAGTGTTGCCGCTGGGACGTGGGAGGTTGCCCCCGAGGCCGGAGGGCGGCACTCTGGAGACTCCGGGGTGTGTACAGACCCACTCATTATTACGTGAGAGTGTCACGAGCGGGGACCTTCATAGGCACTGGACCTTGCTTCATGGGTAGAACTTCCGGAGGTACTGGATGTTCTAGGTGGTTTGGATGGGGATCCCCTCCCGCGTCTCCAGGCGCGCAGCGCTGGGCCTAGAGACGCGGGCGACCCTAAACAGGCCCTCCCACATGGGCGAGAGCTTATGTAGCCCTTCCCTGGAGAGCACCTACCGTATGACAACATCACCCACCTCGAGTGTCCTGGAGCGGACGCTGCGATAGTGATACCGCCGCAGCGCCTGCTGGTACCTTGCTGCTTGGAGTGAGGCTTGACGGCGGCGTTCCTCCCCCAGCACAAGGTTCGTCCCCCACGTAGCGTCCCGGCGTTCCTCGTCAAACGCCAAGACTCGCGTGGAGTGATGCCTGACCTCATGTGGGAGAACCGCTCCAGCTCCGTAGACGACGAAGAATGGAGTCTCACCGGTCGGATTGGTTACGATGGTGCGAATGGACCACAGCACAGATTGGAGCTTGTCCAGTCAGCCCCTGCCGCAGGCTTCGAGCTTCTTCTTGAAAGTCCTTTGAGGCCCCTCGGGACCTCTGCGTTTGCGCGCTTAGCTTGGCCGTTGCTCCTGGGGTGTGCCACTGAGGCATAGCATATCTGCGTTCCAAGATTAGCAAAATGTGTTTTGAAGAGATTGCTAGTGAACTGTGAGCCGTTGTCGTTGATGATGCGATTAGGAACTCCGAACCGGCTCACAAGGCCCTTGATGAACTTGACCGCCGAGTCGGCCGAGGTGGTACGGACTGGCTCTACCTCCGCCCACTTGGTGAACTTGTCAATGGCGACTTAGAGGTAGCGGTAGCCCCTGGGCGCTCGAGGAAACGGGCCCAAAATGTCCAGCTCCCAGACCGCAAACGGCCATGAGAGAAGGATAGTCTGGAGGCCCTAAGCAGGCTGGTAGATTTTCTTGGCATGGAACTAGCAGGCTTCACAGGATTTCACTAGCTCTGTTGCGTCGTTGAGTGCTGTGGGCCAGTAAAATCCGCTGCGGAACACCTTGCCCACCAAGGTGCATGATGACGAGTGATGTCCGCAGTCTCCGCCGTGTATGTTGGTTAACAGCTCGCACCCCTGCTCCCTGGAGATGCATCGCAAAGAAACATCGTTTGGCCATTTTCGGTATAGCTCACCGTCCTGGATACAGTAGGCTGTGGCCTATCGAGCTACGCACTCCATGTCTTCCTCCTTTTCCGGCAGGGTTCCCTGCAGCAGGTATGCCTTGGATTCTTCGGTCCAGCACCCCTCCTGAGGCTCGAGCACGAGGAGCAGGCGTGCTCCTGAGGTCGGGCCGCAGGCGGGGGCTCCTGAGGTTGGTGGCGCGGGGAGCTCCTCGTGAGGCGGCGTCATCTCCGCAGCCGGAGGGGCCACTGAAGGCTTGAAGAGCCGCTCCTCGAAGACGCCGGGCTCCTGGGGCAGGCGCCTGGACGCCCTTTTGGCAATGTCATCGGCTTCATTGTTTGTGCTGCGAGGCACGTGCTGCAGCTCCAGGCCCAAGAACTATTTCTCCATTTTCCATACCTCCGCTAGGTATGCCTCCATGTGTTCATCCTTCGGCTCGTACACTTTGTTGGAGAAGTTGACGAGGAGCTGAGAGTTTCCCTTGATGGTGAGACGCTTCACGCGCAAAGCGGTCGCGGCCTTGAGGCCGGTGATAAAGCCTTCATACTCTACGATGTTGTTGGCGACCTTCTCGCCGTGTTGGAAACAGAGCTGCACGGCGTAATAGAGCTTGTCTTGGGTGGGCGAGATGAGCACGGCTCCATCCCCCGCGCCCTGACGTGCGAAAGCGCCGTCAAAGTACATGACCCAGCCGTCTGGTGCTTTGCTCCCTGGCAAGAGGGACCGGTCCTCCCCTGCTTCGGGTATTGGGCCGTCGGTTCATTCCGCCACAAAGTCGGCGAGCGTGGCACCCTTGATGACCCTGGTGGTGATGAACTCCAGCTGGAATGCCTACAGTTTGATGTTCCATTCGGCGACCCTTCCCGCAGCATTGGGGCTCTGGAGCACCCTCTCCAACGGGTAAGCTGAGACAACCTTGATGGGGTGACCTTGCAAGTAGTGGCACAGCTTGCGCGAGGCAATGAGGTGTGCGAGCAGAAGCTTCTGCGTCATGGGGTAACATGCCCGCACGTCACGCAGTACCGTGCTAACGAAGTACACCGGGTGCTCGACAAGGGCGGAAGTGTCGATGGAGCCCGAGTCTTTCTAAGGCTAGGACGTCTCCTGAGGCTGGGACATCTCCTGAGGCTGGGACATCTCCTGAGGCTTGGGGTCCTCAGGAGCGGGGTCGCCCGTCGGGGCAGGTGCAGCCTCTGGAGCGCCATCATGCGGACCCTGGTCATCTGCTGGCATTGTCGTTGCTTCTGGGGCGCTGTCTTGGTGTTGCACCATCTCGACTGGCTGCGCGGCGTTGTGCGTCAGCCCCTTGACCTTGCGCTCTTCCCGGACGACCACTAGTACTGTGCTAGCAGAATGAGGCGCGGCAGTCAGGTAAAGCACCAGGGGATCGAGGGGACGTTGCACCACCATCACTGGTGGGTTGGTGAGGTATCTCTTGAGGTCTTGAAATGCTGCATCAGCCTTTGGATTCCATTCGAACGGGCCCTTCTTTTTCATCAGCTTGAAGACCGGGAGGGCATGCTCCCCCAGTTTGGAGATGAAGCGCCCTAATGAAGTCATGCAGCCTGCCATATTTTGCATTTCCTTGAGAGTCTGCGGTGGGCTCATCTCTTCTATTGCCTTGACCTTCTCTGGGTTCGACTCGATTCCCGTGTGTGACACATGGAAACCCAGCAACTTACCGGAGGGGACGCCCAACATGCATTTCTCTAGGTTGAGCCACAGGTACACCTTGCGCAGGCTGGCGTATGTCTCTTCCAGACCCTAGATGAGGGTCCTTGCCTCGCGAGATTTTACCACGATGTCGTAGACGTAGGCCTTAGTGTTCCTCCCGAGCTGCTGGCCTAGGGCGATGTGCATCAGCCGCTGGAAGGTCGCCCCGGCATTGTGCAGCCTGAACGGCATGTAGGTGTAGCAGTACACCCCACACGGGGTCAAGAAGGCCGTCTTCTCAACATCTTGCACCGCCATCTTGATTTGGTGGTATCCTGAGAAGGCATCTAAGAAGCATAGCAGGTCGCACTCAGCGGTGGAGTCGACGATTTGATCAATGCACGGAAGTGGGAACGGGTCCTGAGGGTAGGCATTGTTGAGGTTGGTGAAGTCGACACACATGCATTCCTTCCCGCCTTTCTTGGGCACGACGACCGGGTTCGCTAGCCATTCTGGGTACCCCACCTCGCGGATGACACCAGCCTCTTGCAGCTTGTGGGTTTCCTGGACGATGAAGGACTGCTTCTCCGTGGACTGCCGCTGTGCCTTCTGCTTCACCGGGCATACGTTGGGACACACCCTCAGGTGGTGCTCGATTATCCCCGTCGGGACCCCAACCAACTGCTTGGGCTCCCAGGCGAGAACCTCCTTGTTCGCGTGCAGGAAGCCCACCAACGCTTCTTCTTGATCTGGGGCGAGGTCGGCGCCAATTGTAAAGGTGGCCCCAAACGCCCCGTCCTCGTCGACTAGTACCTGCTTCGTCTTAGCCCGATCTTGAGAGAACAACTGCTTCGTTTCAGCCGGAGCAGCCCTCGGGACCTCAGGGGCCCCTCCCGCTTTCAGCTCCGCGGCACCCGCGGTGCTGAAGGCGTGCTTGAGGGCCGACAGTGCCTCCTTGGTGTCTGCAGCCCCGGTGAGGACACCGCCCTTCCCAGCATCTTCATGAGGTTGTAGGCGGGATGAGTCGCCGCCATGAACTTGGCCAGGGCCGGGTACCCAAGGATGGTGTTGTACGGGAGACCGATGCGGGCGATGTCGAAGCTCAGTGCGGTAGTTGTCACGGGTGCCGAAGGTGACGGGAAGGCGGATCTGCCCCAGGGGGCAGGTGGAGCCGTCGACGACTCCAGAGAATGGCTTGGTGGCGCACAGCCGGCCGAACGGCATGTGAAGCAAGCCGAAAGCTTCCATGGAGAGCATGTTGAGTCCAGCTCCGCCATCAATGAGGGTCTTGGTTACCACCACATTGCAGATGGTGGGGGTGCAAAGCATCGGGAGCGCGCCCGCGCCCGCCGTGGTTGCAGGGTGGTCCCTGGAGTCGAAAGTGAGGTCGGCGCTGGGCAACGCCCACCCTGGAGGAGCTCCCTGCTGCACGCGGGCGGCACCCACTTGGAAAAAGAACTGCTTGATGTGCTGGTCTGAGGGCAGCGCTTGAGATCCGCCGAGGAGGGCTGGGACGGCATGGGGCGCCGATGCAGCGAAGCGGACGACGAAGAGGCCACGCAGCTCCTCCCAAGTGGCCGTAAAAGACCCTGGTAGGCTGAGAAGCCAGGTGCACGGTATGCTAGTGAGGGCCATGGGGAACCAGTTGGCCATGACCTTGTCGTCGCCGTCGGTCGCCTGAACGGCCTCCTCGTAGGCCTGGAGGAAACCTGGCGGATCCGCAACGCTGTCATAGCGAGGCGACATTTCTGGCCTGAATTTGGGCGGCCACTGTACCTGCCGCAAGGTAGGGGTGATAGCTCAGAGGCCCGCAGCGCATCCGTGCGCGCTTGTTGGTCCGGTCGAGGAAGTGATGCTCGTCATGGGAGCAGATTGGCGAGGCGAAGCAGTTGGAGAGGCGAAGCTTCATGCACTCCTACCTGTGGTGCCAAATGTGGGATTCGGGGTACCGCAGACCCTTGAGAGGTTCGAACTCTGTGGTGCATACGAAGAACTCTCTACCCAGTCTACCCGCTCAACGACCGCACGGCCTAGCTCAACGAATCCAAAGAACTAGAGACACAGGGATTTATCCTGGTTCGGGCCACCTTGCGGTGTAATACCCTACTCTAGCTTTGTGGTGGATTGCCTCGAGGGGCTGAGGATGAACTAGTACAGTGGTGGAACAGCCTTGGGAGGCGAGGTGTTCTTGGGCTCGATGAGCTGGGGAGGTCGTCCGGGTGGAATGGATCCGATCCCCTCTATGGTGGTGGCTATTCCTATTTATAGTGGCATTGGTCCTCTTCCCAAAATGTAGGCGGGAAGGGATCCCACAACAGCCAAAATTGAAGGCAGCCAACTAGTCCAAGCTATCCTGACAAAAGTAGTCTTCGCCTACAAAAGGCTCTGGTGGTGATGCTGCAGTGGGCTCCGCGATGACATTTGTCGTGCCGTCCTGGCGGTCTTGCTCTCATTGCACCGGAATGGAAACCTTTGCGTGATTCCTCAAGACTCCGCGCCTGCGCTTGCCTCCTTAGCACCAAAGAGGAAACTCGTACACTGCACCCGCTGGCGCCCGCCTGGCCTTGGTTGTCATGACTCACGTCATGTGAACCACACGAGGTGCACCTTGCATATATATCTCCACTCCTCAGGAGCCAGCCTAGTGAGGCTGCCCCCAGGGAGATCTTGGTGTCGTTTGCCTCGCGAGGATTGGCCCCTCGTGGGGGTCCTGAGTCGTTGCTGCTGAAGCTGGGTCATGCCAGGCTGTTGATGGAGCCACGCCACGGGCCGCAGGAATGCAAGTATGGGCACCCCCGTGCCTAGGACGACGACGGGTGCAACCGGAGGTCGTCTTCCGCACCCTTGAAGATCCACAGGGGGTGCGAGTGCGCCTGGAGTGGAGCCAGCCGCTACGTCAGGAACTCCTTAACGATCATGGCCCCTGTAAGCTTCTCCGCCTTCAGGTCAGCCGTCATCTTCTCCAGCAACCGCTCTGCATGGGGGTCGGTGAGCTTCTCGTGAGCCCACCAGTCCAGCTTTGCCGGGAAGGCTGTCGGCAGCTCCAGCCGAGTGTGGGAGCGCTTGGCGTCCATGAAGATCCACTTGTGTCGAAAGTCCTCCACCTTCTTCCCGGGCCTCGAGATCGCATTGCTGCCGTGATCCGTGAAGAAGCTGGCGCACCCGGAACACTGGGAAACGCCCATCTAGAGGTAGAAGAAGTGGCGGAAAAGCGTGACGGAGGGCATCACCCCCAGAAACGCCACACACTAGAAGGGAAAGATCGACATGAGGAGGACGGAGTTGGGATGAAGGTGAAGGGCGTGGATCCGGTAATGGTTGAGGATGGCGAAGAAGAAATTGGATAAGGGGGATGAGCCCCGCGAAGACGCTGTGGAGAAAGAAGGGGTAAAAGGTATCACCGAAGGCTTCCGGCTTGGCGGAGCCGATCCGAGTACCGTCTCTCCTCCCTCATTGCCGCTGCACGCCGTCAGTGGGAGCACGGTGGCAAGGTGCTTCTCCTCAGCAATGGTGGATGCGCACAGGGCCGGCTCGAACCATGAGGCCGAGCGCGCGACAGGGGCTGATAACTTCGCCTTGTCGGTGGCCATCGGTGGCGAGCTTGGGGAAAGGATTCAGCAGATCTGGAGGCTCTCTAAGAAGAGGGAGAAGGGGATCTAGAGCAAGACAAAGGGAAGGCAATGAAGGCTCAACGGCAGGCACCAGCCTTTTGTCAGCCCGGGACAGTTGTCAAGGCCGCGTGGGGAAGCGAGGACGCCCACGTCCCATCAAGAGCCACACATCGACCAAGGCCGGAGGTAGTTGGGGCTCGTTGTCTCCACCCTTGCCCTTTGGCTTCTCCATGAACCCAAGTTCGAGCATGCTGCCGGCGTTCTAGGAACGGGGGTACCCGGACTTGCCTGCATGCGGCCCATGGCGTGGCTCCATCGACGGCCTGGTACGGCCCACCTTCACTATAGACAACTCAAGACACTCATGAGGCGGACGACACCAAGATCTCCATGAGGAACAACCTCCTCAGGCTGGCTCCCAAGGGGCGGAAATCTCTATGCAATTCTCACCCTGCGAGGCTCAGATGACATGAGCCATGATGACCAAGGCCAGGCGGGCGCCAGCGGGCACAGTGTACCAGTTTCCTCTTTGATGCTAAAGGGGCAAGCGCAGGCGCGGAGTCCCGAGGAATTAGCCAAAGGTTTCCATTCCTGTGCAACAAGACCAAGACCGCCAGGACGGCAGGACGGAGGTCCTCACCGAGCCCACCGCGGCGTCATAACCAGAGGCTTTTGCAGGCGAAGACTACTTTTGTCATGATAAGACATACTAGTTGTCTCCCTTCGAATTTTGCCGTTGTGGGATCCCTTCCCGCCTTCATTTGGGAAGAGGACCAAGGCCACTATAAATAGGACCTAGCCACCACCATAGAGGGCGATCGGATCCATTCCACCCGGACCAGCTCACCGGCTTACTTGAGCTCAAGAACACACTTGCTGAGGTTGTTCTCCCACTGTACTAGTTCATTCTCAGCCTTCCAAGGCCAATCCACCACAAAGCAGGAGTAGGGTTTTACACCGCAAGGTGGGCCGAACCTGGGTAAACTACCGTGTCCCCTTTTACTTTGAGTTCAACGAGCTAGGCTGTGAGATCGGCGAGTAGCCAGACTAGGGAGTGTCGGCGTTCTGGGAATGGGGGTACCCAGACTTGCCTGCCTGCGGCCTGCGGCATGGCTCAAGGGGTGGCCCAGCACGACCCATCTTCATCAGCACAAGCTCAAGACCCTCGCGAGGGGCCAAGCCTCGCGGGGCGGACGACAGGAAGCTTCCTCAGGCACGGCCTCGTCAGGCTGGCTCGCGAGGAGGCGGAGAGATCAAGGCGGGGTACCTCGTGTCGGGGAGGCTGATCTGGCCCACGAACACCTATGGGGCCGGCGGACCGAGCCCCTTTCGGTTCGGCGGGGAGCGGAGGTCGCACGAAGAGTAGATCGAGGCGAAGCACACGAGAGGTTTACCCAGCTTCGGAGCTCTCCGGAGAGATGACACTCCTCTCTTTGCTGCATGTCTTGGTGTATTGCGTTCTTGCTCGGGGCGCTAAGTGCTACAAAGACACACGAGCTGCTAACGAGGCTGGCGTGGAGGGAACTGATCGACCAACCCCTTCTACGTTGCGCATGGGCCTCCTTTTATATGCTCAAGGGGCTCCGACAGGTGGCAACGTAGACGGGGGTACAAATGGAAAAGTAGTGGTTGGTACACCTACTTGTACAGTGTACAGTGTACCATACCTAACCAAGACGGCAGGGGACAAATGCAATAAATGCCCATCTAGTCGCCCTAAAAGTGCAAGCGAGGACCGTCAGGCGCCACCGTTCGCCACGATGGCAAACTTGCTGCAGCTTGCCACACCTCGCCGCTGGCTGCCTGACCTCTCTCGCCACGCGCTGGAAAGGTCCTGTGGTGACACGTTAGTGGATGTCTGGAGCATAGGTGCAGAGAGAGGTGGTACGCAGCAAGCGCCTTTGTCATGTTGTTGTCTTGTCGCGCCGGAAGCTTGTCGCTCGCCAGGCCTTCCCGGCAAGCTCCTCTTGCCGGGGCCTTGTCTTGGATGTGCCTTGGGTGGCCTTCCCAGCAAGCTCCTCTTGCCGGGGCCTTGTCTCCTTGGCTTGAATACTTTGTTCTTGAATGGCTCCAAAGGAACCACGGAGGATCTTGGCGGTCACCCGGTAAGCCTTCCGCGGAGGGCTGCAACTGCCCGTGCACAAGTTCGGGATACTAGGGTACCCCTACTCTAGTACAACGACAGAGCCCGGGCTGGGCCACACACGGTGCAGCGCTGTTGGGCCAGCCCAAAACAGGCAACGGGCACACGCGGCCAGGTCACACCATAACTCACCCGGACCCACCACGCCCTCCACAGGCAGCACGCGCCAGGCGTGGCGTCGTGTGAGAGATCGTGGGGCGAGATCGTGGGGTTTCTTTATTCGGAAAATCGGAACGTCCGCCCCCTCCCTCTTTATAAGCAGGGGAAACAGGGGCACGTCGCCTACCTTGCCAGTTGCTGTCCCATCGAAAAACCACCGCTGCTCCCCCCTTCTCTTCAAGGCTGAAAAGAGAGCAGCGCTCCGCCCCCATCGCCACCAGCACCCTCAACACCGTCGATCTCCTCCACCGCCTCCGCCATGGGCCCGAAAGCCGACAAGGGGAAGGCCGTGAAGTCGGCCGAGAAAGCGCGGCTTGCGGCGCTGCGGAAGGAGCGGGCCATCTCCCAGCTCGCCGCGAGGAGCTGAGGGAGAACTACTACCTCTTACGTCGACGGAGACGGGGCGCATCCCGCATCGAAGGTACTCCCCGCGCTCTTGTTGCAGAGAACTGGTTCGGACGGGGTATCCCTTCTTCGCACTCTTCTTCTACTGCGGGCTCTGCCCGCCTTTCTCTAAATTCTTTTGCGACATCATGAGCACCTACGGGTTCCGCCTCCTTGATTTTACCCCCAACGCCGTTCTGACCATGGCGGTTTTCGCACATCTCTGCGAAAACTTTGTCGGAGTCCACCCAAATGTAGCCCTTTTCCGCCACTTATTTTTACCCCGTGTTGAGAGAGGAGAGCCCCTTGCCGGAGGAATCGCTTGGATCTCCAGGGTCGGCAAGAAGGAAGCTTATCTGGAGGGAGAGCTCAGAGCAAATGGGAGGAGTGGAGGGCGGATTGGTGCTGGATTGTTGAGGATAACCCGCAACCCTTTACCGCCCAGCGCCAAACCCCAGTAGTGCGCAGCAATGATTGGAGCAATCTGGCCCCGGAGGACGCTAGCCTGAAGATCGCACTCACCCGAATCCTCCGCCTCGGACTTGCCGGGACTCACCGTAAACCTTTGTTGGCGCGGACTTTCTTCGCGCCGTGACGCTTCCTTGCACGAGAGAAGGAGACCTGCACGGGAATTCCAGAACGCAGCAGATATCATGAGGCTGCGCCCGGGCCTCAACTTCAACTTCACTGTCTTGGAGCTTGACGCGATGCTCTTAGAGCTGTTCAAGCCCGATCCTGATCATCAAGAGATGTTTAGGTTGCCGAGGGGTGTCGTTCTGCTGTGCAATAATTTCGCGCTTGACCGCATCCGTGCAATGATGCCGTCGTGCGACTCTCATGGAATTGTCCCAACTTGGCAAGAGCCGGCAAATGACGTCGTGCGACAGTTCTTTGACAATCTGGTGGAAATGCCGGTTCGCCCCAACGAGCAGAGGGGCCTCACCCGCGACACTACTGACGATGAGATGCAGCGCATCGCCACCAGCTGGAAGAGGCGGCGGCGCTGCCAATGGCGAGTTTGGCTTCACCGTGGAGGAGGCAGAGGCGGCCGAGGCGGCAAGCCTTATCGGCGAAAGGAGTTTGCGGCGAGGAGGAGCTTGCCGAGCTGAAGCCGAGTCGAGCGAACCCGCCGAGGGCGCATCCTCCCCGCCTCCAAGCAGCTTGCATGGCGGAGCCACCAGCTCCACCAAGAAGGCGTCTTCACAAGGCCGGAGACGCGGCCGAGGCGGCAGAACCGGCTAACGATCGCGGCGCCTTGGCGACGCAGCTCCACCGGCAAGCACTGTTGCCGCGGGAGCACCTCATGCCGCTGCGGCAACTGGAGCGGGGCCCTCGCAGGCCATCGGTCCCGCTCCCACCAAGCGTCCAAGGGAACCCACTCCTCCGCCTCGTCGTACTGGAGGCGGGCCAGAATTCGACCTCTCCGCGCTCAGCTCCGACGAGGAAGAAGAAGAGTAAGATTCCTTGCTGTACTTGTAATTCTTCGATTTGTTGCTTTGTCTTGTATCTGATTTGCTTTACTCTGAATCCATTCCTTTTCAGGACGCTGGCCCAGAGGATGTCGAAGAGAGCCAAGACCCCGGTGGTTGTCATCGAGGACGAACCTACTGCGACAGCAGGAGGCGCGTCCGAGACCACCTTGCCGGATGAGGCAACCCTTCTTCAAAGCAGCCCCCAGCGCAGCCCCCAGCGTAAGCATATGGTCTACTTCTTGCTGTTCGGCGTGCATGGGTGCTTTTTCCTTGCTGATATCTGACTGTTGATTTGTGTAGGAGCAGAGCAGCCTCCTTCTGCTTCGACTACGCCGCCAAGGGTGGATTCCCCGGCAAGGGCGTTCTCACGGCAAGGGAGACTTCTCCGCAAGGCGGCTCTCCGGCAAGGGACGGTACCAGCGATCCCTTGGCGGCGGAGACCATGACCGCGGACCCCGGCGCAGGTAATCTTCTTGCCTGAGAAATTCCCTTGTGTTCTTCTTCTTCTGATTTTGTCTTTGAATATTTGCCTAACTTTCTTCATCCGTCCGCCATAGAGCCAATGGAGACCGAGGTCGCCGGCAAGGAGGACGTGCGCGACAACACT
Organism: Aegilops bicornis; assembly: GCA_021605145.1. NCBI lineage: Eukaryota > Viridiplantae > Streptophyta > Magnoliopsida > Poales > Poaceae > Aegilops > Aegilops bicornis. The sequence goes on from CM038670.1 coordinate 349,472,862, forward strand.
GATGAAACCGCCGCCGTGGAAGAAGAAGCCGGCACTGACGAGCCCGCCGGCGAAGAGGCCGCTAAAGCTCCCGCCGCAGAAGCTGGCGAGGGGTCCGGCAATCGCACTGACGACCCTGAGGCCGCAGGAGCGCTAGGCGCTACACCGACCGCCGATCCCTCTGCCGCTACTGCCGCATCGGGCTCTGAAGAGCCCCAGCCCGGCGCCTACTTGAAGGCCGGCGATGGCGTCTTCATCAAGCTCCCATGGGAGTCGAGCTCCAGGGCGCCGGCCGAAGGAGAAACCTTCGATGAAGAGCTGCTCGCCTCCGCTGGGCTGACGCTGGTTGATGCGCCAAGCAGTAGCAGCAGCGGCGAGCCTGAGGAGGAGCAGCTGCCGCGAAGCTGTCGCTCTACCGCGCCCGACAAGCCAAGCTGGAATCCCGGAGGCGCTTGTCGCAAAGGCGGGCGGAACATTGAGAAGCGCGTGGAGGGGCTCCGGGGCCGCAACCAGGAAGTTCTCCGGTCCTTGGCAGAGGAGCGGGAGCAACTCGCCGAGGAGCGCAAGGCCTTCATCCTCGAGAAGGCTGAAGCTAAGGAGGAACAGCGGCTTGCCGCCGAGAAGCTGTCTGCACAGGAAGGCGAGCTGGCGCAGCGGAAGGTTAACCTGTGCAGCCACGAGGAGGATCTTGCGATGCGCGAGGAAACATTGTTGCGGGGCTCTCAAGGAAGCAAAGGATGCTTCCGCAGCTGCCGAGGCCGCCAAGAAGGAGCTGGAGACGAAGGTGGCGCAGTTGGAGGCCAGCCTCAAGAAGAGCGGCGAGGAGCTTGCTGCACTCAAGCACGAGCGCGAGAAGGTCGCCTACACTCTTGTCGAGCTGCAGGGCCGTCTCGCCGAGAGGAGCAAGGAGCTCAGCGCCGCCGAGACTCCAATGCAGATCTTGAGTTGAAGCTAACTACTTTGACTCGGTATTTGGGCGGCGCCGAGGCAGGAGGTGGCCTTGAAGGAGAAGATCAAGACCGATGAGGGGCTCTTTGGCGAGTCTTGTTGCCGCCCAGTGACTTGAGGGAGAGCGTGGAGCCTTTGGACCGAGGGTCTCGTGGATACTGCTGCAGCCATCCACGAGGAGCTGATGGAGCTGGGGATGGTGGATCTTGGATACTCCTCCGGACGAGCACCTCCAACCCAGCGCCAAGCTTAGCTTGTTCTTCAAGGCGTGGTGAAGGCCCTCCAGCGACTCCGGGAGAAGTCCCAAAGCAGCTGGCCGAGGAGTCGCGCCAGATATGCGCGGGAGCTCTCCAGAAGGTGTTGATGAAGGTGGCCTTCCGCAACCCAGGCCTCAACCTCACCAACGTCCTCAAGTCCCTGCCGCGGATCTTTGATGTGGGCGCTCAAGACCCTTGTCGCACCCATTGTGGACAGGGTGAGCGGAATCAAGAGGGTTGAGGGCGATTGCGTAGATTAGGCCGCCCATTTTCTCTTTTCTCTCTTTCCGCGCTGCTTTGGTCATGTCATAGGAACAATCCATTAGAGCCGCGGCAAGCTATCTTGTAATATAACTCTATTTTGGATATCAATTGCTATGTTATTTCCTTTACTTGATTCCTTCCTTTGTATGTTTTTGCCCTACGCTTTTAGGGAACTTGTCGGCGCGGGCTACCTGAGCCGCGAGCGCTGAGTGCGGGACGTCAGCAGCCTGCTGGCGGTGCCGCTTCCGACAAGCAACCTTGTCGCAACTAGTCGCAGCTCACTTAAGTTGTTGAGCGGACTCGAAACAAAGTAAGGGCGCAACTAGCTACGAGTTGGTTCCTCTGCGCCTGAGTTTTCCATACAAAGTGCAGTCTTTCAAGGAAGATAACTTAAAAAAATTTAAAACTGATTGCTCAAACTTTGGCAACTTAGCTTTTCTGTCGTTAGCTTCCCGGTAAGGCTAGACTTCCTTGAGCGACGCTTGGTCCACACCATTATCTTCTCCCGTCCCCCCAGCAAACTTGTGTGCGAGGGAACCTTCCTTTCTTTGAGAAAGAGAAAGAAGAGAAAATAAAGATATGGAGCCTTGTGGCTCGTTATCACTTACCAGGGGTAGGTGCTGCACAAAGTGTCAGATAACACATGCAAATAGAAGTAAAAAGCATGAAATCGACAAGGTGTGCGAAGCACGCTAGCTTTACTGATGCACGGGGTCTGCGCCCGGCTTTGTACAAAGGATTACATGCAACAGCGGCAAGACTTGTACAAAAGGTGGTTGCGAACAGGTTCCGCAACTACGCCTCTACGGGTAAAACTTACCAAGATGCTCAATGTTCGAGGAGTTGCTCACCGGAATGCCAACTTCGTTCTCAAAGGCGGACAGCGCGGGCCTAGTGACTCGTTTCACCCGTGCAGGCCTTCCCACTTTGGCGTCAACTTGTTGGAATTCTTGGCGGACTGAGCAGCCGAAGAACAAGGTCGCCTTCCTCGAGACTTGGCATTAACTGCGGCTATGGTAGCGGCGCAAAGCTTGCTTGGTACCGAGCAGCTCGTCTGAATCTGAAGGCGATCCTCCTCAAGGAGCGGTAGCGTCATCTTGTCGCAGCTGCTCTTGCTCAAACTCATCATAAGTTTATCCGTATCACGAGTTCCGTGGGGATAACTGCCTCTGCTACATAGACTAGAACAAAAGGTGTGCGGCGGTGGCTCGATTTGGCGTCGTCTGATCGACCAAGAACCACCGCAGCTCCTCAATCCAGATTTCTTCCGCACTTGTGCAGGCTGCCGAAAGTTACGGTCTTGAGCCCGCGTAGCACTTCAACATTGCCCTCTCCGCTTGACCGTTGCTTCTCCGGATGAGCAAGCGAAGCTGGCGGAACCTTGGCGCTAAGATCTTGGGCGTCTTGCATGAAGGTGCGGCTTGTGAATTGCGTGCCATTGTCGGTGATGATCTGTTAGGGATTCAAAGCGGCAAACAATCGACTGAAGAACTTGATCGCTTGTTGTGCTATGACCTTCCTCATCGCTTCCACTTCCGGCCACTTTGTGAACTTGTCGATTACAGCGTACAAGTACTCAAAGCCCCGACAGCTCGGGGAAGGGGCGAGATGTCGAGCCCCAGACCAAATATGGCGGGATAAAGGGATCGTCTGGAGAGCTTGAGCTGGCTGGTGTATCTTCTTGGAATGGGCCTTGCACGCTTCACACTTGGTTACTTGTGCAGTTGCATCTGGAGGCGATCGACCATGAAACCTTCTTAGGAGCAACGCTTTGCCGGCAATTGCTCTGGCGCCAATGTGGTGACCACATATACCTCCATGTATCTCTGCCAACAGCTTTTGTCCGTCTTCCCGGCGAATGCACTTCAATTTCACACCGTTGAGTCTTCTTCTGTACAGTTTGCTGTCGACAAACTGGTACATACTTGACTGCCGGGCTACTCTTTCCGCTTCTTCTTGCTCTTCAGGAAGTTCTCATGTCTAAAGGAAATGGACAATCTGTTGTGCCCATGCTGGAGCTTGCGGCTCGACAACAAGGACTAAAGGCACATCTGCTGCTGTGGGAACATCCGCTTCTACGGCGAGAACCTGCGGCTCAGCCGGAGCTTGACGTTCCCCGGCAAGCTTGCCGGAGCAAAACTTGTCGGGAGCGTCTGCTTCAACGAAACAAACCCTGGGGCTTGTCGGAGCAGACTGTTCCTCAGCACTGTTGATGTCGATCTTGGGGACCTTCTTGACGGCGGCTTCGGGAAGCTCTGCCGGAAAATAGTCACCAGAGATCAACTTCCTCTTCTTGCTCTGTCCAGTCGATGGTGTTATTCTGACGGTTGAGTCAGCTTGAGCACAAAAATCCACAGTTCCACAGGTAACTTAAGTGCGGCGCACTTTGACAGGCCATCAGCAATGTCGTTTTGAGCTCTTGGAATATATTCCATCTGCAGGCCGTCAAAGTGCTCTTCTAGCTTTCTCACTTCGTCAACATAAGCTTCCATCAACGGACTCTGATAATTCTTGTTCACTTGGCGGATAACAAGCTGTGAGTCACCCTTGACAATGAGCTTCTTGATCCCAAGGTCTCTGGCGATCTCGAGACCGGCAAGCAAACCTTCATACTCTGCGGTATTGTTTGTGGCTTGCTCCTTGGGAAAGTGCATACGGACTACGTGCTTGAGGTGCTCTCCGGTGGAGTGCGACAAGTAGCACGCCGCACCGGCGCCTTATGCAATGAGAAGGCACCATCAAAGTACATCAGCCACTCTTTGCTTGCTTCCTTGGCCAGGAATGCTTTCGTTTACGGAATTTCTTCATCCGGTGTTGGTGTACATTCTACTATGAACTCCGCCAATGCTACTGCTTTGGATAGTTGAAGTGCTCTCAAACTTGAGGCCAAAGCTTGACAGTGGGCCCAAAGTGCTCCACTCAACAATCCTGCCTGTTGCTTACGGATTTTGCAGTATCCTCTTCAATGGAAAGCGAGTGGCGATCGTGATCTCATGTGCTGAAAGTAATGGCGCAGCTTTCTCAAGGCCATGAGGAGGCCAAAAAGCAATTTCTGCACACAGAGTACCTTGACCTAGCCCCTGCAGAAGGGGCCGACAAAAGTAAACTGGGCCTGCACCATCCTTTTACGCATCTTCTCATGCGTCTGCCTTGCAGATCCGTCCTTATCGGGACGAGCTTGCCGGTGAAGCCCTCGCTTGTCGCTGGATAAATCTCGCCATGGTTTCTAGCTCATCATCCACCTCCCTCTCCGCTACTAACGCAGCACTAACCACTTGATTGGTTGCCGCTATATATAGCAGCAACTTCTCTTGTGGCCTAGGTGCGACAAGTGTTGGAGTGGAGGAAAGATATCTCTTCAAGTCCTGCAGCGCAGCCTCCGCTTCCGGAGTCCATTGCATCGGACCTGCCTTTTTCAAAATTTTGAAAAATGGCAGGTAGCGCTTCAGCGATCCCTAGAGATAAACTCTTTGGAGAGCAGCTACGCAACCGGCAAGCCTTCGTACATCCTTGACGCGCTTTGGTGCTTCAATCTGCTCAATGGCCTTGATCTTGTCGGGATTGGCTTCAATTCCCACGAGACACGAAGAACTCGAAGCTTGCGGAAGGACTCCAAACACGCACTTCTCGGGGTTGAGCTTGAGGTTGATCTTGCGCAGATTTGCAAAGGTTTCGTCTAAATCTTGAATCAGAGTCGCCTTGTCCTTGCTTTTGACCACTATGTCATCCATGTAGGCTTCTACATTTCTGTGCATTTGCGGCTCAAAGGCGTCATGAACTACTCTTGCAAATGGTGAACCAGCATTCTTTAACCCGAAGGCCATCCGTACAAAACAGTATGTGCCACATGGGGTGATGAACGCGGTCTTCTCCTCATCCTCTTCTGCCATGAAGATCTGATGATATCCTGAGTATGCATCCAGAAATGAAAGCAAATCACATCCGGCTGTGGAGTCAACAATCTGGTCGATGCGCGGCAAGGGAAATGGGTCTTTGGGACAAGCTTTATTGACATCGGTAAAGTCGCTACAAAGCCTCCATTTCCCGTTAGCCTTGCGTACAACTACAGGATTGGCCAACCACGAGGATGGAGCACTCCTCGACAAGGCTGCTTGCTTCGGTTCTTGATTTCTTCTGCGATGAACTCTTGGCGCTCCACCGCCGCTTTCGACTTTACGCTGACGGGCGGCGCATGAGGACAAGCGGCAAGATGGTGCTCAATTACTTTCACAGGAACACCGGGATGTCATACAGTTGCCATGCAAACACGTCGGCGTTCGCGCAGGAAAGCAACAGCGCCGCCTTTCTATTTAGGGTCGAGGGAGGCACTGATGGTGAAGGTACCACCAGTGCCGTCCTCCTTGGCGGACACCTTCTTGGTCTCTGGTGGAGCTGCCATCGTCTTCTTATACTTTCCGGTGGAGCTCGATGGTGCGTCCTCGACGGTAGCGCAACACTCCGAAGAGGTGCGCTTGCCGGAGTGGGCATCAGAGCTCTTGCCGGACTTGGTCTTGTTCTTCCCCCCGGGAGCTTCAGTGGCAAGTGGCTTGCAATCTGTTGCAGCTGCTGCTTCCCGGTAGATCTTGTCGGCGCAGATAAGAGCATCCTTCTTGTCGCCAGGGACAGAGATGACACTTATCGGGCCCGGCATCTTCAGGAGGTTGTATGCATAGTGAGAGGCTGCCATGAATTTGGCGAGTGTTGGACGACCAAGTATCCCATTGTAAGGCAATGGAAAGTCAGCAACGTCAAAAGTGACCCTCTCAGTCCTGAAGTTCAACTTGCTGCCAAATGTCACCGGCAACGTGATCTTTCCTTCGCTTGCTCCTTCCCGGATTGATTCCTTGAAAAGTGCCGGTCTCTTCGAGCTCGCCATCGAGGGATGCAGGTTTCTGGAGCACCGCGGAGGAGATCAGGTTCAAGCCGCCCCACCGTCAACTTCGCATCTTGGTGACCTTGAGGTTGCGGATAGTTGGTGAAACCAACATCGGCAAGCACCCGACCGCGATCACGCGATCGGGGTGGTCCTCAATATCAAAGATGATAGGCGTCGGGACCATTTGAGGCTGCGTGACTTGATGGATGGTTACTGCCGCATTGACTTCCCGCATCCACTGCTTGAGTTGGCGGTGTGAAGTATCTGCAGAAGCACCACCGTCCAACGCCACAGGACCTCTGTGGCTTTACGGAACTCCTGCTCATCGGTCTCGTCATCATCCATGTCTTCGCCATCGTCGTCGTCGTCATCCTTGTCGCGGCCACGGGAGGTCATCTCCTTGCCGCTGCTTGGCCTTGCAGCGGCGTCCTCCCCGAACGGGGCGTTTCTTGCTAGCTCCTCCGGCACCCTCCCCGGCCTTCTCCTTGTCGCGTCGTTCAGATTCAGTCTTACGCTGCTCGACAAGCTGCTCGACCTTCTTGCAGCTCTGGAGGTCATGGCCCTTAGTGCGGTGGATCTTGCAAGATCGCTTGCCGGCACGTCACCCCCGCTTTGTCGGCGGCCGCCCGCAGACCGGCGATTGGTGCCAGCGGCAACCTCCTTGCCGGAGCTACCAGCCTTGGCTTTCTTGTCGCCACCTCCGTTGCGGACTGCTCAACAACTAGCACATCTCTGCCTTTCTTCTTCCTGTTGCCCTTGCCGCCGCTCTTCTTTGCCGGGCGGTCTCCTCACCATCGATCCTCCTGCTTGAGTATTCTCTCCAGGAGTCTCCTCCCTTCCTCAAAGACGCGTGCACACTTGTCGGCCATGGCATATAGCTCATCGACGTCTTCGATCTTGCACATCGCCATCTCCTCCCACATCCTGCGGTTTACATGACGTTACGATGGAACGCAGCTGATCACTGCAAGGTGGACATCTGGGATGTTGTGTTGTACACGGCTGAATCTTTGAATATACTTGCGCAGGGGCTCTCCTTCCTTCTGGGCGAGCAGATGAAGGTCGCTTTCTTGGCCATGGGGCTTGTGGCCGCCTGTAAAGGCGCCGACAAACTGATGGCATAGATCTGCCCAAGAGGATATGGAGTTGTCCGGCAAGTGCATGAGCCAGGATCTGACATTGGGCTTGAGCACCAGCGGGAAGTAGTTGGCCAGAATCTTGTCGTTTCGCCCCCCGGCAGCCTGCACCGCGATGGTGTAGATGCTGAGGAACTCCGACGGATGCGTCTTGCCGTCGTACTTCTCCGGTACATCTGGCTTGAAGTTTTTCTTGCTGGGCCACTGGACTTGCCGCAGCTCACGAGTGAACGCAGGGCAACCTACCGTGTACGGCAAGTCGCTGGTTCCTTCGGGCGCGTGCATGTCGGCGGAGGGCCCAGCGCTTGTCGGATTGACGCCGCTTCTCTTGGCGGCGCTCGATGCGAGTTCGAGCGTCTTCTTCTTTGTCGTCGATCGTGTAGAACTTGGCGCTGATCGCGATGAGCTCGTGGATCCGGCGACGCGGTGGAGTCATTTGTCGAGGTGGATCCGCGAAGTCGGGCGATCTTGGCCTTCGGGCGGAGAGTGCATGGTGGTTGCACCCCAGCGGTCTCGTCGCCACCGGCTCGTGTTTGGCAGTCCTGCCGCGGCAACGATGCACTCGGTTGCCGCGGAGCGTCGCCGTTGGCGAAGCCGATGAGACTCTGAATGGTGGCCCTCCATTCGTCGACCTTGTCGGCCGTTGGAGGGTAATCCAGGAGCAGTTGTGCTCTCGCCAAAGCTTCTGCTGGAGTGGTGGGTGGCAGTGGCGAACGGCGCGAGGAGCGGGATATGCTCGGACTTCTAACTATGTTAGAAGGAGCAGTATCCCGTCCAGGCGACCGTGCCTCGCTCGCGCCAGCATGTTGGCGTGCATGCTGGTCTTGAGCATCCCAAGATCCACCAGCTCGATCTTGGTCCAACGAATGTATGGCATTGTGAATGCCATGACGCTGTCGGTCTCGCGCCTCCTGAGACGGGCGCGGTACATATCGCAGACGCCTTGAGTTCTGCGCAGCCTTGTCCTTGGACTTGGCAGCACCGTGAGCTCCCCGTCGTCGTCCATTCTTCCGCGGCGTCTCCCCACCACCCGCTTGCTCCGGTGGCGGTGGGTTCGGCCTTGAGCAGGGGCTTACGCCGCGAAAGCCTTCTTCTTCGGTGGCATGTTGATGAAGATGGCGAAGATCTAGCTTCGGCGTGGACGCCGGATCAGGTTCACACAACCTCGGCGCCCCCTACTGGGCGCGCCAAAGATGTCGGGAGGCTGATCGGCCCACGAACACCTATGGTGCCCGGCGGACCGAGCCCCTTCGGTTCGGGGGAGCAGAGGTCGTGCGAAGAGCAGATCGAGGCGAAGCACACGAGAGGTTTACCCAGCCAGAGCTCTCCCGAGAGATAACACTCCTACTGCTGCATGTCTAGGTGTATTGCGTTCTTGCTCGGAGCGCTGAGTTCTACAAAGACACACGAGCTGCTAACGAGGCTGGCGTGGAGGAGCGATCGACCAACCCCTTCTACGTTGCATGGGCCTCCTTTTATATGCTCAAGGGGCTTGACGGTGGCAACGTGAGCGGGGTACAAATGGAAAAGTAGTGGTTGGTACACCTACTTGTACAGTGTACAGTGTACCATACCTAACCCTGACAGCAGGGGACAAAGGCATTAAATGCCCATCTAGTCACCCTAACAGTGCAAACAGGGACCGTCAGGGGCGCCACCGTTCGCCACGATGGCAAACTTGCCAGTGCCGCTTGCCACCTCGCACCGCTGGCGTGCACAGCCTCTCGCCACACGCGCCTGGAAAGGTCCCAGGGCGACACGTTAGTGGATGTGCTGGAGCATAGGTACAGAGAGGTGGTCTGCATGCAAGCGCCTTTGTCATGTTGTTGTCTTGTCGCGCCCGGAAGCTTGTCGCTCGCGGGCCTTCCCGGCAAGCTCCTCTTGCCGGGCCTTGTCTTGTATGTGCCTTGGGTGGCCTTCCCGGCAAGCTCCTCTTGCCGGGGCCTTGTCTCCTTGGCTTGAATACTTTGTTCTTGAATGGCTCCAAAGGAACCATGGAGGATCTTGGCGGTCACCTGGTAAGCCTTGCCGCGGAGGGCTGCAAATGCCCGTGCACAAGTTCGGGATACTAGGGTACCCCTACTCTAGTACACCGACACCTCGCGAGGTGCCGATGACGCAAGCGATGACGACCAAGGGCGCCAGGCGGGCGCCAGCCCGCGCAGTGTCCTCGTTTCCTCTTTGGTGCAAAAAAGGCAAGCGCAGGCGAGAGCATCAAGCAAAGGCAACCATTTTGGTGCAACAAGACCAAGACCAACACAACGGCAGGAAGGAGGTCATCGTGGAGCCCAAGCCAAGCGTCATCGCCGAGCCTTTGTGAGCAAGGACCAACTTTAGTCAGGATAAGTGTACTAGATGTTCCCCTTCAAAATGGCCAATTGTTGGCGCCCTTCCCGCTCAATATTTGGGAAGAGGCCCAGGGCCTCTGCCTATAAATAGGACTAGCCACCCACAGGGCAGGACACCTTGAATGGAGAAGCAAGGGAGAACAGAGCGAGAGCATCTTAATTCGAGAGAGAGAGAGAGAGAGAGAGAGAGAGAGAGGCGACCAAACTCCCCCTAGCAGTTCATCGCACTGGCCAAGAACATACCCTCGCGGGGCTGTTCTTCCTTGTACTGTTCATCATCAGCCCCTGAGGCAATCCACCACACCACACACTGGAGTAGGGTATTACACCACAATGGTGGCCCGAACCAGTATAAACACTGTGTCCCTTGTGTTGCTCTTTGTGTAGTTTAGATCATTGCGAGGCGATGAGGGGTAGGTAGGTTGCAGGTGAGATCTCCGCATGCACCCCAGAGTTCGAACCTAGAGGGTCTGCCGGAACCCAAAATCTGACAGGGAGGTTGAGTTCTTCGCACGCAGCCCTGAGTTCGAACCTCTCATGGGTCTGCGGAACCTGAAATCCAACATTTGGCGCGCCAGGTAAGGGTGCGTCAGAGCCTCTCTTCCGCCGGTTGATCCGCCACCGCTCTACCGCTTCCATGGCTGACGCTCGTCATGCTCGTGCCGAGCGCCGGGCCGCTCTTACCGCTGTGTCGCTCAGACAACACCGACGGGCGAGGGTTGCCCTCGCCGTCCCTCGTCGCCAGCGGTAAACACCGCCACCGGCCCCACTGGCCATGAGCAGCAGGCCTCGTCACTGCATCCTTCCGTGCATCGCGACAGGCGCACCGCCACTCCGTCGCTGACTCCGGCTACTTTCTCCTCCCTTGCTCGTCGTGGCCCAGCGAACGCGCAGGCCGCACTGCTCATGGCACACGAGCTGCTGCGCTACCGCACGGTCAACGAGTTCTACGAGGACTGGCTCAACCGCATCGCCAAGCTTGTCAGCGCCGCTGAGGACTCTCCTGCACCGTCTCACTCGCTTCCTCACCCGCAGCCTACCGCGGGTGACGTGGCCCACAGAGCACCTGCTCCACCTCCCCGTCAAGACATCGTCCTTGGGCCAAGGTGTGAGGCCCCGGGGCGTGACCCGCCGCGCAGGGCAAAGCTGTCAGGTGGTGCAGCGGCCACAAGAGGGTGCTCGTGCACTCCCAGCACCGCCATGCAAAGGCCGCGTGCCGCCTAAGGCGGTGGCGTGCGAGCGCCAAGATCAAGCTCCATCTCCACGACGGGCAGCCGTGACCACAGCGGGCTGCCGCGCCTTCACTCCGGAGCTACACAGCATCGTCTGGCCGGGGAAGTTCAAGCCCAGCCTGCCTCCATGCTACGACGGCACCCCCAACCTTGCTGAGTTTTTGCAGCTCTACGAGCTGAGCATCAAGGCAGCCAACGGCGACGAGAAGGTCATGGCGAACTGGTTCCCCATGGCCCTCAAGGATGGCGCACGCTCGTGGCTCCTGAACCTCCCCGCTGGATCGATCTCCTCCTGGGACGATATGAGAGAGCGCTTCGTTGCCAACTTCCAGGGCACTCGCAACCGCCCACCGGTCGCGGGTGACCTGCAGTGCATCAAGCAGCAGCTAGGAGAGACCCTACAGAAGTACATCGAGCGCTTCAACAGCGTTCACCTCAAGATCCCCAAGGTTTCAGATGAGGCCATCATCTCATCATTCACCAATGGTGTCTACGACGTCTGGATGAAGGAGGAGGACATGTGCACGGCTCTGGATATGTTCAACATGGAAACCAAGTGCGCAAGAGCTGAGGAGGGACGCCTCTCCCTCCTCGAGCTCCCTGATGTGGACCCAGAAAATAAGAAGACCAAAGCCAAGGACGTGAAGTGCAAGGGACCGGCCGTACTAGCGGCCGAGCTAGAGATGAAGCGCGACTGCGATCACCCAGAGTCATCCAAGGGCAGCCACCCGTTTTGCGTCTTCCACAATGTGCATAATCACAACACCAATGACTATCAGGAGCTCAGAGCCATCCATGATGGGCGCCTCAGTCGACGCCCCGAGCGCAACGACCGAGGCTATGGTCACAGAGGAGGCCAAGGTGGAGGATGCTGGGACGGCCACGACCATCGTCAGGAGTGGCGCGACCAGCCTCAGGAGGACCGCTGGTAGGGCCAGCCTCGTGAGGGTGCCTAGAGGAATCAAACTCGCGAGGACCATCCTCAGGGCAACGCTGGCCTTCCCCCGCTACCGCCACCACCAAGAAGGAGCGAAGATCACCACCAGGACGAGGGGGCTAGGGGCTTCCAGGAGCCTCGTGCCATCGCTTGCATCCTAGGCGGCTCCCAAGCCCCGGCCTCCCATCGCATCTTCAAGCAGTTCACACGTGAGGTGAAAGAAGCCCTCCCCAAGCTCGGGGTAACGCGCCCACTCAGGTGGTCCAAGTACACCATCACCTTCGATTCCTCTGAGCAGCTCAAGTGCGCGGCTACAGCCGGCGCCCTCCCGATGCTCTGCTCACCCATCATCAGCAACGTACTCGTCACCAAGACACTCATCAATGGTGGTGCGGGGCTCCATGTCCTCTCCGTCGAGAAGTTCAACAGACTCCAAGTGCAATACCACCAGCTTCAACCAACCAAGCTCTTCTCAGGAGTAACCGACGGCTCCACCACCCCATTAGGGTAGGTACGCCTCCCTGTCACCTTCGGCAAGCGTGATAACTACCACACAGAGCTCGTCGACATTGATGTCGCCAAGATCCGCCTCCTGTACAACGCCATCCTCGGGTACCCGGCCCTGGCCAAGTTCATGGCGGTCACCCACCATGGCTACAACGTCCTCAAGATGCCAGGAAGCTGCGGCATCATCATAGTCACCTATAAGGAGAAGGACACGGTGTGCTCTCTCGAGCGCGCCTACCAGGCTGCGGTTGTCGAGAACCCAGACGACGAGGGCGTTGTCTACCCTCCTGAGGTCGTCCCCAAGAAGAAGAAGCAGCTGCTCCACCAAGGATCTCAGGAAGGTGGGGTGTCCGACGGTGCTGCCTCGAGACCTGCTCCCACTGATGGGGTGCCTTCCCCTCTCGCATAGGAAGGTGTGCTCGGCGCTCCTCTCAGGCTAGGCTCATGGGCTCTCCTCTGGAGGGCCTCTGACCTGGTCGACGTCACGAGGGAGGCACTCGGGCACCATGTGGAAGCGTGCTTCTACACGCACTTCCCTAAAGAAAGCGCAGGGCGCGAGGCACCAGGCGCTCAGGAGTTCATCACCAAGGAAACCAAGGAGATTCAAGAGATCCGCTCGCCTGATAGCCGCAACAAACCGGGAGTAAATGTCCAGGATATGTTCACCTTTAATAATTTTATTCGTGAACAAAACCTTACTGAACTACCCATTAAGGGCAGAAAGTACACATGGTCCAATATGCAACATCAACCGCTTCTTGAACAGCTCGATTGGTTCTTTACCATGCTTAACTGGACTATCTCGTTTCCTAACACAATGGTAAATCCTTTGGGAAAGCCAGTCTCTGACCACACTCCGTGCTCTGTGGTCATTCAAACTACCATTCCAAAAAGTAAGCTCTTCAGATTTGAGACATATTGGATTGCTCACCCAGGGTTCATGGAGGTGGTTGCGCATGCTTGGAATAAACCCGTCGAATATAATAGAATGTCCAACGTGGCTGCTAGAATCGGGCAGAAGCTCAAGGCTGTGAGATAAGCTCTCAAGCATTGGAGTAAGAACATCTCCCGCTTACATGTTGCTATTGAAAACACTAATAAAACATTCTTTGGAGCTGGATAACATTGAAGATCGCCCGACCCATGACTATTCCTAAGAGAAACTTTCGCAATATCCTCAAAAAACATCTCTTAGGGCTTCTTCAACATCAGAAAGAATACTGGAAGAAGCGTTGCACTATTAGATGGATCCAATTTGGCAATGAGAACTCCAAAATTTTTCAAACTATGGCTACTGAACGTTACAGGAATAATTGTATCAGCTCTCTTAAAACTGTCGATGGTGGTATAGTTGAGGATCATGCTGGGAAAGAATCAATACTTTTTTAGGCTTTCAAAGCTCGGATGGGACAGGCCAACCCTTTGACTGTGAAATTCAACCTAGACAATCTTCTCAAGGATGATATGCTGTTTGCCAACCTTGTGGCGCCATTTACACAAAAAGAGATTGATGATGTTGTGGCAGCAATGCCACCTAATCGGGCTCAGCAATGCCACCTAATTGGGCTCCTAGACCCGATGGTCTCAATGGCGCGTTCTTGAAAGCGTGTTGGCCTATCCTCAAAGAAGATTTATATCTTCTCTGCCAGTAATTTCACCAAGGTGGCCTCAATCTAGAAAGCATCAATGCTGGCTACATCACGTTGATTTCGAAGACCAACTCGCCTGACAATGTCAACGACTTCAGACCCATCACTCTCCTTAACTGTTGTCTGAAGCTGATCACTAAGATTCTAGCTAATCTTCTTCAGAGCATTATTCTTCAGTTTGTGCATAAAAATCAATAGGGCTTTCTGCGTGGTCGATCCATCCATGATTGCTTGGCTTGGGCCTTCGAGTACATACATCAATGCCAAGCTTCCAAGAAGAAATTGTCCTCCTTAAATTAGATTTTGCCAAGGCATTCGATACCATTGAACACTCTGCTATGCTCCTCATCATGAATAAAATGGGCTTCCCGCCAAAGTAGCTGGCCTGGATGGACAGTATCTTCTCTTCCGGCAAATCTTCTGTGCTCCTCGACGGGGTTCCGGGTCGGCAGTTTCATTGCAAGTGTGGGGTCCGCCAGGGCAATCCTATGTCCCCAGCCGGTGTGCAGGAGCAGGGGTCCCGGACTTGCCTACACTGCTGACTTCTGGCGTGGCTCAAGTGGGGGGCCCAGGCGTGGCCCGGCTTCATCAGCTCAAGCTCAAGACCCTCGCGAGGGGCCAAGCCTCGTGGGGCGGATAACAGGAACCTTCCTCAGGAGCAGCCTCGCCAGGCAGGCTCACGAGGAGGCGGAGAGATCAAGGCAGGGTACCTCATGAGGGTGCCCCGTGACTCAAGCCATGACGACCGAGACCAAGCGGGCGCCAGGAGGGCGCCAGCCTGTGCAGTGTCCTCGTTTCCCCTTTGGTGCAAAGGAGGCAAGCACAGGTCGAAGCATCAGGCAAAGGTTACCGCTTCGCTTCAACAAGACCAAGAGCAGCAGAGCGGCAGGACGGAGGTCATCGTGGAGCCCAAGACGGCGTCACCGTCAGAGCCTTTGGTTGCCGAAGACCAACTTTAGTCAGGATAAGTGTACTAGATGTTCCCCTTCAAAATGGCCAATTGTTGGCGCCCTTCCGACTCATTATCTGGGAAGAGGCCCAGGGCCTCCCTCTATAAATAGGACTAGCCACCACACAGGTAAGTGGGAGAAATGAGGAGAGGCCAAACCCACTAGAGAGAGAGAGAAGCGGCTGGACTCACCCAAGCAGTCCATCGCACCAGCTCAAGAACAGCCCCTCGCGAGGCTGTTCTTCCTTTGTACTGTTCCTCAACAGCCCTTCGTGTCTCTTGTGTTGTTCATCGTTCCTAGCTTAGATCCCTTGGAAACCATTCACGCGTGAGCTCGTAGGGGAAAGATCTCCGTGCGCACCCCAGAGTTCGAACCTCAAGGGTCTGCCTGAACCCGAAATCCGACATTTGGCGCGCCAGGTAGGGGTGCACCGGAATCTTTCTTCCGCTGGTCGCGTGTGATCTTCCGTCGTGTGCATGGCTGACGCTTGCCGAGCCCGCGCCGAGCGCCGGGCTGCTCGCACCGCTCGAGTCGCCCAGACGGCTCCCATCGGTGGACACCCCCGTTGTTCCCCGCCACCTGCCGCCAACTCCGCCACCGGCCCGGCGGGGAACGAGCAGCAAGCCTCGTCCCTGCATCCATCGGTGAGGCGAGAGGGCCGCACTGCTACTCCTTCGCTCGCCCCTGTTGGTTCTTTGTCCCACGCGCACCGCGCTCCCATGGAGGCTCGAGCCGCGCTCATCACGGCAAACAAGATCCTGCGCTACCGCCCCGTCGACGATGTCTATGAGGAGTGGCTCGACCGCGTCCCCGAGCTCGTCCACGCCGCGGGGGGGCTGCCCCGTGCCGTCCCTCTCGTTGCCTCTCCCTTCACCCCCCGCGGGAGGCAGGGAGCCGGAGGTGCCCCCGCCACCTCCTCCCCAAGAAGGCGCCCTGGCTCCAAGGCGCGTGGCCCCGGGCCGAGACCCTCCCTGTCTGGCACCCGCGCAACAAGAAAGGAGCTGCCAGGAGATCCCTCGTCCCCAAGAAGGTACTCGCGTGCTCCCAGCATCGGAGCGCCGCGATCGCGCTCCAGCACCACCGCGTTGCTCCAGGAAGCGGTGCGCGGGAACCCACAAGAGCATGCTCCGCATCAGCAGAGAGCCCCGGTGGCCACTGCAGGCTGCCGCACCTTCACCGCCGAGCTACGTAGCGTCGCATGGCCCGGCAAGTTCAAGCCAGACCTGCCTCCTCGCTACGACGGCACTGCCGACCCCGCGGAGTTCCTTCAGCTCTACGAGCTGGGCATCGAAGCCGCCAATGGGGACGAAAAGGTCATGGCGAATTGGTTCCCCATGGCGCTCAAGGACGGAGCCCGAACCTGGCTCCCAGCACGATCTCCTCCTGGGACGAGATGCGCACCCGCTTCATCGCCAACTTCCAAGGCACTCGCGATCGGCCTCCGGCCGTGGCGACATCTGCGCATCAAGCAGCAGCCAGGAGAGACCCTGCAGAAGTACATCCAGCGCTTCAACAACGCCCGCCTCAAGATCCCCAGGGTGACTGAAGAAGCCATCATCTCAGCCTTCTCCGGTGGCATACGTGACGTCAAGATGAAGCAGGAGCTAGCAATGCATGAAGACATGTGCAAATCCTTGGAGCTGTTCAACTTGGCGACCAAATGTGCCAGGGCTGAGGAAGGGCGCCTCTCCCTCCTCGAGCTTTCGGCTGCCGATCCAGAAGAGAAGAAGCCCAAGGTCAAGGACATGAAGCGCAAGGGGGCTGCCGTGCTCGCGACGGAATCAGACACCAAGCAAGGCAGGGATCATCCCGAGTCATCCAAGGGCAGCCGATACTGCGTATACCATGACCTCCACACCCACAACACCAACGAATGCCAGGAGCTCAAGGCCGTGCGAGAAGGGCGTATCGGCCGACGCCCCGAGCGCAATGATCGGGGCTCTGACCGAGGAGGGAGGAAGAGGCGCAGGGGCAGGGGAAGACCGTGGCCCTCGCCAAGGATGGCGTGACAGACCTCGCGAGGACCGCTGGCAGGACCAGCCTCGCGAGGGAGGTTGGAGGGACCAGCCTCGTGAGGACCGCCCTCAAGGCAACACAGGGCTCCCACCTCTGCCGCAGCCGCCAAGGAGGTATGAAGACCATCATCAGGACGAGGGGCTGGGGGCTTCCAGGAGCCGCGCGCGATCGCTTGCATCCTGGGTGGCGCTCAGGCCCCAGCCTCTCAGTGCATCTTCAAGCAGTTTGCTCACGAGGTGAATGCATTCCTCCCCAAGCCTGAGGCCGCACGCCCCCTCAGGTGGTCGTAAATGCGTTATCATGTTCAAATTTCAGCGGATCAGCTCAAGTCTTGGCAGCAACGGCCGGAGTCCTCCCCATACTTTGCTCACCGGTCATCGGCAATGTGCAAGTCACGGGACCCTCATCGACGGGCGGAGCCGGGACTCAACGTCCTATCTGCCGAGACATTCAACGATCTCCAAGTGCCATACGATCAGCTTGGCCCGACCAAGCCTTTCTCGGGAGTCACCGATGGCTCCACCGTCCCGATAGGGCAAGTTCGCCTTCTTTGTCACCTTCGGACAGCGCAACAACTTCGACCGAGCTCATCGACTTCGACGTCGCCCACATTACTTTGCCATACAATGCCATCCTCGGGTACCCAGCTTTGGCCAAGTTCATGGCGGTGACTCACCATGGCTATAATGTCCTTAAGATGCCAGGAAGCGGAGGAGTCATCACAGTGCCTTGTGAGGAAAGGGATGCAATGTGCTCTCTTGAGTGTGCCTTCAAAACCACAGCAATTGAAGACCCAGATCACAGGAGCGGGAGACTTCCTGAAGCGATCCCTAAGAAGAAGAAGGCTTCGCCCGGTCCAAGCCCTCGTGGGGAAGGCACCTTAGGAGGCGTGGCATCAGGACCCGCGCCCGTTCAAGGGGTGCCACCCTCTGTCGCATAGGAAGGCGCGCCCAGCGCCCTCCTCAGGTGGGGCTCAGGGGCTCTTTCATGGTGAGCCACCGACCTAGCCGGGGTCGCGAGGGAGGTGCTCGAGCACCACTTGGAGGCGTGCTTCAAGGCATGTTTCCCTCAGGAAGGTATGAGGCAAGGAGGTACCAGGCCTCGGACGGCGTCTTGCGAGGCGCCATGGCTTGCAGGATGGGAAGGATTGAGATAGATCTGGAGGATTTCGGAAGCAAGGAGGAGAAGGGCGAGAAGGGGGATCTGGAGCAAGAACGAGCACCAAGTCTGGCCCACGCCTCATTTTTGTCAGAAGGAAGGTTGCCGAGGGATCGTGGGGAAGCAGAGACGCCCACGACCAATCAATTGCCACGCGGCGCCCGAGGCCACAGGCTGTTGGGGCCCGCGGCACTTCGCACTTGCCCCTTCACTTCTCTGCTAAGCCAACTCCTGGCGCGCCTTGGGCCCGGGGGCTAATGTCGGTGTTCTAGGAACGGGGGTCCCGAGACTTGCCTGCCTGCGGCCTGCGGTGTGGCTCAAGTGGGGGCCCAGCGCGGCCCAGCTTCATCAGCTCAAGCTCAAGACCCTCGCGAGGGGCCAAGCTTCATAGGGCGGAAGACAAGAACCTTCCTCAGGAGCAGCCTCGTCAGGCAGGCTCACGAGGAGGAGTAGAGATCAAGGCAGGGTACCTCACGAGGGTGCCCCATGACGCAAGCGATGACGACCGAGACCAAGCGGGCGCCAGCCTGCACAGTGTCCTCGTTTCCCCTTTGCTGCAAAGGAGGCAAGCACAGGCCGACGCATCAGGCAAAGGTTACTGCTTCGGTGCAACAAGACCAAGACCAGCAGAGCGGCAGGACGGAGGTCATCGTGGAGCCCAGGACGGCGTCACCATCAGAGCCTTTGGAAGCCGAAGACCAACTTTAGTCAGGATAAGTGTACTAGATGTTCCCCTTCAAAATGGCCAATTGTTGGCGCCCTTCCCGCTCATTATCTGGGAAAGAGGCCCAGGGCCTCCCTCTATAAATAGGACTAGCCACCACAGAGGTAAGAGGGCGAAACGAGGAGAGGCCAAACCCACTAGAGAGAGAGAGAGAAGCGGCTGGACTCACCCAAGCAGTCCATCGCACCAGCTCAAGAACAGCCCCTCGCGAGGCTGTTCTTCCTTTGTACTGTTCCTCATCAGACCCTGAGGCAATCCACGACACCACACACTGGAGTAGGGTATTACACCACAACGGTGGTCGAACCCGATAAATCTCGTGTCTCTTGTGTTGTTCATCGTTCCTAGCTTAGATCCCTTGCAAACCATTCACGTGTGAGCTGGTAGGGGAAAGATCTCCGTGCGCACCCTAGAGTTCGAACCTCAAGGGTCTGCCGGAACCCGAAACCCGACACCCCCCTTATTTTTGTCATTACGGCTGACCTTCTACAAACTGCCATTAATGAGGCACTTGATCAAGGCCTGATGTAACGCCCCGGATTCGATGCGCCAGGTGTCTGCCAGTTATTCGCTGCCATTGCCATGTCATGTGCTTGCGTGTTGCACTTTGTCATGTCATCATTTGCATTTCATATCATGTCATCATGTGCATTTCATTTGGCATACGTGTTCGTCTCATGCATCCGACCATTTTCCCCGTAGTCCGTTTTGCAATCCGGCACTCCTATGTCTCCCGGCGCCCCCTTTTACCTCTTTTCGTGTGTGGGTATTAAACGGTCTCGGAATGGACCGAGGTTTGCCAAGCGGCCTTGGTATATGCACCGATGAACCGCCTATCAAGTTCGGATCATTTGGAGGTCGTTTGGTACTCCAACGGTTAACCGGGTAACATAAAGCCCTCTTTGAGTTGCAGCCCAACTTCCCTTTCTAAGTGGCCCAAAACCCAGCAAACTCCCCTCCATGCTCTCTGTCGTTCGATCACGATCGTGTGGCCGAAAACCGCACCTCATTTGGACTCTCCTAGCTCCCTCTACCTATATAAACATCTCCCCCTCCGAAATTCGCGGATGAATTCGTCCCTAACCCTAGATCCCACCTCCTCTGCGCGCCGGACATGTCCGCCGCCGTCCGGACAAACCCGCGCCGCCGCCCTCGGCCAACCAGCCTCGCCACGTGTCACCGCCGCCGTCTCCACCGCGCCTCCACCGCATGGGCCCGTCGAGCCCGGCTGCGCCCCCTCCCGGTCGGCCGCCGCGCCATCCCGCGCCCGCCGCCCGTCACCTCCCGGGCCCGCGCCGGCCTCCGCCGTGCGCGCGCCGCAGCCCGCCCGCCAGCGACCCGCCGCCGCCCGGCCGCCCCTCTCGCCGCGCCCTCGCCCTCCTCGCCCGGCGTGCCGCCTACTCCGCCACCGGGGCAGCGCGCCTACGCCTCCGTCGCCGCGCCATAGCACGCCGCCCAGCCGCCCTTCGCCCGGCCAGGCAAAACCCCGCCGCCGCCCTTGCCTGCGCCCGGCCGCCGCGCCTTGCCTCGCCTCGCCGCGCCGCCTCGGTCGACCGAGCGAAACTCCGCCAATCGCCCCCCCCAGCCGGTGCGATCCGGTGAGGCGGCGGATCCGGCTCCCCGTGCTCAGCGCCCCCCCTCCGGCCATCCCCGCCATTTCCGGATCACCCCGACGATCCTCGATTTCCGTGCGGTTGACTTCTTCCCTCTATTTTCTTGCATTTTCATCGCATCGTAACTCTGCATCCGTAGCTCCATTTTGGGCGTGTAATATGTCAAAATGTTCGCCTCGAAGAGTAGATCATTTTATCTCATTGCATAATTTTCATTTGAGCTCATCTTGATGCCAGAAATGCTGTTGGAAGAGTGCTATGTGATGTTAGTTTCAGATTCTTCTCAGAACTTGCACTTTTGTTATTTTTGCCATGATTAATGTGTGCACCCTATGAATTGGAGTCCTACATGTGTTTTGTAATATGCCATGCCATCTTTCCAGGGGTGTATGCCATGTATTTTTGTGATCTATGTGGTGACTAGCACAAGCATGCAAAGTAGGTGTCCTGATGTTGCTGATTTCAGCCCTGTGTAGCTGATATTTTGATGCCATGTTAACTTGATGCTATTGAGAGATCCAATGCATATTTTGAGATACTTCAGTAAGGATGTTTTGTAAAGCATGTCTTGCTCTATCCATCCATGCCCTTGTTTGCAATTATGGAGTAGTATAGCTTGAGTCAATCGAGCTCTACTTTTGCTATAAAATGTTTCCTGGCAGGTTGTTTACATGTTATTCAATTTTGCCAAGGTTGTTGTGGTTGATCCATATATGCTATGATGTTGTTCTTGCCATGTATAGCTTATATGCCATGTCTTCTTGCTGTTGGTTGCCTTGCCATGCCATGTATTGCTCTGTGGTGAGTGGTTCAAGCTCACCAACATGCCTACTTATTGTTGTTCCTGTCATGTTTAAATCTGTAATAAAACTTGCCATCTTTACGTGGGTGCCATCATATTTTCTGATCCTTTTTGGCTTATGGTCACTAAAGGACTTTTGTTCTATGCATTTAGTAGATTCATGTCATGCCTTTGTTTGCCATGTTAAGTTCCTGTAACATGTTGTTTCATAGCTCTACACATTGCAACCTGATGTTATTTCTGCTAAAGTCTGAAACTGTTGTTACTTGCAATCTTGCCATGAGTGTTTGAGCATGTTCTAGTGATTTCTGGAGTTAGCTCAGTGTTCATGTTTTGTAATGCTTTACCTGTAGATCATGTCCATGCCTTTTTTTATTATGTTGAGGTCCTGTAGCATATTGTTTTGATGCTTGCAATATGCCTACTTGCTGTTATGGACAGATTGTTGCTATAACTTGTATAGGGTGTATGTGTTGAACCGTTGCTCCGTTTTGAGTGTGCTCTATATGAAACTTGCTTGATTTTGCATGCAGTTTCATATTATCATATTGCATCCTTGTTTTGAGGTGTTTGCTTGATGTTTGTATGCATTTTGCATCAATGCCATGTTTAACTTGTTTTGCTCATATCTTCTAGACCGTAGCTCCGAATCTAATGAACTTTATATGTAACTTGACTAGAATTTCGTGTAGATCGTCGTGGTGCATCTTAACTTGCTGTTTAATAACTTGAACATAAGGGTTATTCAGATCTGGACCAATTTCGAAATTTGCATATGAGGACTTACCGGAATTGTTATATGTTGTTTCCGGCCTCATTTAAACTTGCTTTGATGTGTTGCTCTTATTTGCATCATCTCTTGCCATGAGTAGCCTCATCTAGATTTGTCATGCATCATGTTTGTTGTGCATCATGTCTTGTTCATGTGTGGTGTGTTTACTATGTTGTGTGCTTCTTCTTGTTAGTTCCTGTTTCGTTGCGATCGTGAGGATTCGTTCGTCTACGCTTGGTTCGGCTTCATCCATTCGTCTTCTTCATGGACTCGTTCTTCTTCCTTGTGGGATTTCAGGCAAGATGACCGCTACCATGGATCTCACTACTATCATTGCTATGCTAGTTGCTTCGTTCTATCGCTATGATGCGCTACCTATTACCTGTTTATCAAGCCATCCCAAATTGCCATGTCAGCCTCTAACCTTTTGCTCCCTTCCTAGCAAACCGTGTTTGGCTATGTTACCGCTTTGCTCAGCCCCTCTTATAGCGTTGTTAGTTGCAGGTGAAGATGAAGTTTGTTCCTTGTTGGAACATGGAGAAGTTGTTCCTTGTTGGAACATGTTTACTTGTTGGGTTATCACAATATATCTTATATTATTAATGCATCTATATACTTGGTAAAGGGTGGAAGGCTCGGCCTTATGCAGTGTGTTTTGTTCCACTCTTGCCGCCTAGTTTCCGTCATATCGGTATTATGTTCCCGGATTTTGCGTCCCTAACTTGGCGGTGGGTGATTTATGGGACCCCTTGACAGTTCGCTTTGAATAAGACTCGTCCAAAGAAGGCCCAACCTTGGTTTTACCATTTGCCTCACCACCACCTACATTTCCCTTGGGAGTAATTAACCCAAGGGTCATCTTTATTCAGCCCCCGAGCCGGTGCTTCTCTAAGTCTTGGCTGAACCGAGCTACTGTGGGCCACCTTGAGGCAACCCGAGGTTTGGTTTTACTCGTAGCTAGTCTCATCCGGTGTTGCCACGAGAGCGAGATATGTGCAGCTCCTATCGGGATTGTCGGTAGCATCGGGCGGCTTTGCTGGTCTTGTTTTATTGCTGTGAAATGTCTTGTAGCCGGGATTAGGGACTGATCGGGCTTCCGGGAGAAGGTCTATTCCTTCGTTGATCGCGAGAGCTTATCATGGGCTAAGTTGGGACACCCTGCAGGGTATAAACTTTCGAGAGCCGTGCTCAGCGGTTATGTGGCAGATGGGAATTTGTTAATGTCGGTTGTAGAAAACCCGAAGTTGATCTCAATTAAAACACACCAACCGTGTGCGTAACCGTGAGTGTCTCTTTTCGGGGTTGATCGAGAGGAGAACACGGTTTTACGGGTTATGTCGGCGTAAGTAGGAGTTCAGGATCACTTCTTGATCATTACTAGTTGACGACCGTTCCTTTGTTTCTCTTCCGCTCTCATTTGCGTATGCTAGCCACCATATATGCTTAGTCGCTTTGCCGCAACCTCACCACTTTACCCCTTCCTTTCCCGTTAAGCTTTGCTAGTCTTGATACCCATGGTAATGGGATTCTTGAGTCCTCGTGGCTCACAGATTACTACACCACCAGTTGCAGGTACAGGTTTGCGATGATCATGGCGTGAGAGCGATGTTTGCTTGTGTTGGAGTTCTTCTGCTTCTTCTTCGTTCAGGGGATAGGTTCCAGGTCGGCAGCCTGGGCTAGCAGGGTGGATGTCGTTTGAGTTTCTGTTTATGTTTCATCCGTAGTCGGATGTGGCTCTTGTATATGATGTTGTTGTATTCTTGTGGCATTTGTGCCTTTTGTATGTATCCCCATCTATTATGTAATGTTGATGTAATGATATCCACCTTGCAAAAGCGTTTCAATATCTGGGTCTATCCTTGGTGGGACCGTCGAGTTCCTTTTGGATAGGGTCGCATATTAGGCGTGACAAGTTGGTAATCGAGCCTCGACCGACCCTAGGAGCCCCTTGATTGATCGTGTAGTTTGGCATTTGTCGAGTCTAGAAGAAAACTATTTTACGAGTCTAGTTATATCGGAGAGTAGGAATTCTTTTTACTCCTCTGCCCCTTCGTCGCTCTGGTGAGGAATCTTGACGTAGGTGTTTTGAACTACTCCTCTTCTCATTCAAATATTTTCTTTAGGATCACGCAGTTGTTTTTTCCGGTAGTGGTTCCTCAGCTCTTTTTATCCGGCGCATTTCTCGTCAAGTCGACTCGACCATCTTCATCTTTGCCAAGTTCAATCCTCAGTTCTTCCTCAGACGTCGTTGTTTTTCCTTGTCCGAAGTTGTCCTTGTTTTTCCCACCCGCCCACCCTTTTTCATCTCGGAACCGGAGTCCGTAATGGAGTATCCATCCTACTCGTGTGAAGTTTTTTTTGATCTCTCTCCTCAATGATTTCAACTGGTGTTTTCTCTTCAAGATATTCGTCGGTATCCCCTTCCAAATTGCCTTTGTTTTCCACCCTCCCACCCTATTATTCCCGGAGTTCGAGTTTCTTCCGACCATCAATTTCATTCGTGTGGAGCCTCTTTAGTCTTCCCTCAATTGTTTCAACCGGTGGATTTCTCTTTTGTTCGACATTCTTCATTTCTTCTCCGGTGGACTCAATTCAAGTTTTTCGGGTTGATCACATTCTTTTCCTGAATCAAGTGTTCTCCCTACTCGTTCGTCTTTCGCCAGTTTATCATTCCGGAGTTCGGAAGAAATCTCAGGAGATTCGTCTGTCTTCCAATTAACTCGAGGTTTCCACCTCAGTCAAATATTTCAATTCTTCCGGTGCATCATCTATCTGTTCAACATCCCTTTCCAACGGTGTATTCTTTTAGTGGGCCCTAACCCACAGGTCTTTCCCAGGATCTTACCTGACTCTTTTAAATTTCCCGGAGCTATTCCCAATTCTTTTCAAGTGTGACGTAAGAATGAATTTAATGAATCACTTGCCTTTTCCAAGGTCGATTTCGAATCATTTCATTGTTGGCTCAACCTCTTTGCTTTCCATTCTACCGGAGTATCTCAACAATTTTGGTGGTGTTTATAAATGCGTCTTTGAAGACCAAAGTAGAGTTCCTCTTAAAATCCTGTCCGTTCCCCCGGAGATTCATGGTGCTAGCTCGATGTTATCCTCTCAAATGGTTTTCAATCGTGCAAATTATTTTCATCCATCCGGAGTATTTCAGGAGTTTTCTTTCCGTCTCAATCATCCGGAGGTCATCTTGTCGGAATATTTCTTCGTTCAAAGTTTTCAGCTTCGTTCATCTCAATATTCTTCCGGTGCTTCATTCAAGCATTCGTCAATCAGTTCGTGATCTCTTTGTTCTCTTGTCTCTAATTTTTCCCTCAAGTATCTCCGTGCTTCTCTAATTCTTCCCGGTGATTCATTCTCTTTCATCAGGCATTTTCGAATTCTTACGGTGGTTCATTCAGATTCTTTTCCTTGTTTATCATTTTAATCCATTCGTTCTTTTCAATCCTACCGGTGATTCATGAAGACTTTCTCAAGTTCTGTGCTATGTTTCCTTAATCCTTTTTTTTCAAGAAGAATAAGTTGCATGCCAAGTCCATTGCTTGTCATCAATTTAATTTGATGAAGGATAAGCATACAATAAATCTTATTCTTATTTCATTCAAGTGAGTAATCCTTTCCTTCGGAGTTTATTCTCTATGAATAAATTCTAGTTCCAAGTGTTTTAATCTTTTCTTTTCCGGAGTTTAAATTTTCTCGGCCATTTCGGGAACCTTCATCTAAATCATCGCAATGCTCATCTTATTCTTTCTTCCTTCATTCTATCTCATCATCCTTTGTTACCGGAGTTCTTCACGGTGGATCGTCATGATTTAATTCATTCTCCAAAGAGTTTCATCAATATTTTGGTGGAATTCAAATATCTTTTCTTCTCGCGTCTCAAGTGCAATTAATTCTCCGTATTTCTTTTGAAGTGGAGTTTTGCATTTCTTCGTTCTCCTCAGCTATTTAATCTTTTCCATTGTGGTAGGTTATCACCTCATAATTTTGAGATGTTATCCATAAGTCCACATAAAGCTTATTCTTTTCGCTGTTGAATTTTCTCATCAACTTCATTCAATCTATTCTTCTAAGATCGCTTTCAATTTCATTCGTGGCACAAGTTGTCATATTCTTATCCGTTCTTTTCATTCAATTCTTTCAATTCTTCCGGAGGCATTGTGTTGTTCCTCTCGTCAACTATCGTTCCATTTTGTCAAAATCAGTTCCAACTCTTTCCTTGTTCAACCGGTGTGCTGCCTAAATCCTTTCAGTCGTATTCGTTTCTTTTCTCATTCTAACCACTCCGGTTAGAACGAGTTGGTTCATAGCCTATCTGATTCCGTGAGCTTTCGATTCTCGTCATTCTCGCTGCTCCTCTCTTCTTCTCGAGTGCTTTCGATTCTTTGCTTCTTCTCTTGAGTTCTTGTTTCACCTCTTTCCTTTTCCCTTCCGTCTCGGTCCTAAGATCTCGGGACGAGATCTCTTGTTAGTGGAGGAGTGTTGTAACGCCCCGGATTCGGCGCGCCAGTGTACGCGATTATTCGCTGCCATTGCCATGTCATGTGCTTGCGTGTTGCACTTTGTCATGTCATCATTTGCATTTCATATCATGTCATCATGTGCATTTCATTTGGCATACGTGTTCGTCTCATGCATCCGACCATTTTCCCGTTGTCCGTTTTGCAATCCGGCACTCCTATGTCTCCGGCGCCTTTTACCTCTTTTTCGTGTGTGGGTATTAAACGGTCTTGGAATGGCCCGAGGTTTGTCTAGCGGCCTTGGTATACCACCGGTAGACCGCCTGTCAAGTTTCGGATCATTTGGAGGTCGTTTGGTACTCCAACGGTTAACCGGGTAACCGCAAAGCCCTCTTTGAGTTGCAGCCCAACTTCCCTTTCTAAGTGGCCCAAAACCCAGCAAACTCCCCTCCATGCTCTCTGTCGTTCGATCACGATCGTGTGGCCGAAAACCGCACCTCATTTGGACTCTCCTAGCTCCCTCTACCTATATAAACATCTCCCCCTCCGAAATTCGCGGATGAATTCGTCCCTAACCCTAGATCCCACCTCCTCTGCCTTGGCCGGGACATGTCCGCCGCCGTCCGGACAAACCAGCGCCGCCGCCTGCCAACCCAGCCTCGCCACGTGTCACCGCCCGTCTCCACCGCGCCTCCACCGCTGGAGCCCGTCGAGCTGACCCAGCCCTCCCGGCAGTCGGCCGCCGCCGCCAACCGCGCCCGCCGCCCGTCGCCTCCGGGCCACGCCCGGCGCCGCCGCATGCGCGCGCGCCCGCCCGCCCGCCGGCGACCCGCCGCCCGCCGGCCGGCCGCCCTCTCCGCCGCCCTCCGCCTCCCTCGGCGTGCCGCCGCCCCTCCGCCACCGAGCGCGCGCCTCGCCTCGTCGCCGCCGCCATAGCCGCCCGCCCGCCAGCCGGCCCCCAAAACCCCGCCGCCCTTACCTCGCCCGGCCGCCGCCGCCTCCCGATCGGAGGCAAACTCCGCCGTCGCCCCGCCCCGCGGTGCAGATCGGCTGAGGGCGGCGGATCCGGCTCCCCGTGCTCGGCGCCCCCCCTCCGGCCATCCCCGCCATTTCCGGATCTCCCCGACGATCCTTGATTTCCGTGCGGTTGACTTCTTCCCTCTAAATTCCACCAAGTCCCCGAGTTTGTGATTATTTTCTTGCATATTCATCGCATCGTAACTCTGCATCCGTAGCTCCATTTTGGGCGTGTAATATGTCAAAGTGTTCGTCTCGAAGAGTAGATCATTTTATCTCATTGCGTAATTTCCATTTGAGCTAATCTTGATGCCAGAAATGCTGTTGGAAGAGTGCTATGTGATGTTAGTTTCAGATTCTTATCAGAACTTGCACTTTTGTTATTTTTGCCATGATTAATGTGTGCACCCTATGAATTGGAGTCCTACATGTGTTTTGTAATATGCCATGCCATCTTTCCAGGGGTGTATGCCATGTATTTTGGTGATCTATGTGGTGACTAGCACAAGCATGCAAAGTAGGTGTCCTGATGTTGCTGATTTCAGCCCTGTGTAGCTGATATTTTGATGCCATGTTAACTTGATGCTATTGAGAGATCCATGCATATTTTGAGATACTTCAGTAAGGATGTTTTGTAAAGCATGTCTTGCTCTATCCATCCATGCCCTTGTTTGCAATTATGGAGTAGTATAGCTTGAGTCAATCGAGCTCTACTTTTGCTATAAAATGTTTCCTGGCAGGTTGTTTACATGTTATTCAATTTTGCCAAGGTTGTTGTGGTTGATCCATATATGCTATGATGTTGTTCTTGCCATGTATAGCTTCTATGCCATGTCTTCTTGCTGTTGGTTGCCTTGCCATGCCATGTATTGCTCTGTGGTGAGTGGTTCAAGCTCACCAACATGCCTACTTATTGTTGTTCCTGTCATGTTTAAATCTGTAATAAAACTTGCCATGTTTACGTGGGTGCCATCATATTTTCTGATCCTTTTTGGCTTATGGTCAATAAAGGACTTTTGTTCTATGCATTTAGTAGATTCATGCCATGCCTTTGTTTGCCATGTTAAGTTCCTGTAACATGTTGTTTCATAGCTCTAAACATTGCAACCTGATGTTATTTCTGCTAAAGTCTGAAACTGTTGTTATTTGCAATCTTGCCATGAGTGTTTGAGCATGTTCTAGTGATTTCTGGAGTTAGCTCAGTGTTCATGTTTTGTAATGCTTCACCTGTAGATCATGTCCATGCCTTTTGTTATTATGTTGAGGTCCTGTAGCATATTGTTTTGATGCTTGCAATATGCCTACTTGCTGTTATGGGCAGATTGTTGCTATAACTTGTATAGGGTGTATGTGTTGAACTGCTGTTCGCTTTTGAGTGTGCTCTATATGAAACTTGCTTAATTTTGCATGTAGTTTCATATTATCATGTTGCATCCTTGTTTTGAGGTGTTTGCTTGATGTTTGTATGCATTTTGCATCAATGCCATGTTTAACTTGTTTTGCTCATATCTTCTAGACCGTAGCTCCGAATCTAATGAACTTTATATGTAACTTGACTAGAATTTCGTGTAGATCGTCGTGGTGCATCTTAACTTGCTGTTTAATAACTTGAACATAAGGGTTATTCAGATCTGGACCAATTTCGAAATTTGCATATGAGGACTTCTAGGAATTGTTATATGTTGTTTAGGCCTCATTTAAACTTGCTTTGATGTGTTGCTCTTATTTGCATCATCTCTTGCCATGAGTAGCCTCATCTAGATTTGTCATGCATCATGTTTGTTGTGCATCATGTCTTGTTCATGTGTGGTGTGTTTACTATGTTGTGTGCTTCTTCTTGTTAGTTCTGTTTCGCTATGCGATCGTGAGGATTCGTTCGTCTCACGCTTGGTTCGCTTCATCCATTCGTCTTCTTCATGGACTCGTTCTTCTTCCTTGCGGGATTTCAGGCAAGATGACCGCTACCCTGGATCTCACTACTATCATTGCTATGCTAGTTGCTTCGTTCTATCGCTATGATGCGCTACCTATTACCTGTTTATCAAGCCATCCCAAATTGCCATGTCAGCCTCTAACCTTTTGCTCCCTTCCTAGCAAACCGTGTTTGGCTATGTTACCGCTTTGCTCAGCCCCTCTTATAGCGTTGTTAGTTGCAGGTGAAGATGAAGTTTGTTCCTTGTTGGAACATGGAGATGTTGTTCCTTGTTGGAACATGTTTACTTGTTGGGTTATCACAATATATCTTATATTATTAATGCATCTATATACTTGGTAAAGGGTGGAAGGCTCGGCCTTATGCGGTGTTTTGTTCCACTCTTGCCGCCCTAGTTTCCGTCATATCGGTATTATGTTCCCGGATTTTTGCGTCCCTAACGCGGGTCGGGTGATTTATGGGACCCCCTTGACAGTTCGCTTTGAATAAGACTCGCCCAAAGAAGGCCCAACCTTGGTTTTACCATTTGCCTCACCACCACCTACATTTCCTTGGGAGTAATTAACCCAAGGGTCATCTTTATTCAGCCCCGGGCGGTGCTTCTCTAAGTCTTGGCTCGAACTGAAACTGCTGGGCCACCTTGAGGCAACCCGAGGTTTGGTTTTACTCGTAGCTAGTCTCATCCGGTGTTGCCACGAGAACGAGATATGTGCAGCTCCTATCGGGATTGTCGGCATCGGGCGGCTTTGCTGGTCTTGTTTTATTGCTGTGAAATGTCTTGTAGCCGGATTCCGAGATCGATCGGGCTTCCCGGGGAGAAGGTCTATTCCTTCGTTGATCGCGAGAGCTTATCATGGGCTAAGTTGGGACACCCTGCAGGGTATAAACTTTCGAGAGCCGTGCCCGCGGTTATGTGGCAGATGGGAATTTGTTAATGTCCGGTTGTAGAAAACCCGAAGTTGATCTCAATTAAAACACACCAACCGTGGTGCGAATCGCGTGAGTGTCTCTTTTCGGGGTTGATCGAGAGGAGAACACGGTTTCGGGTTATGTCTCGACGTAAGTAGGAGTTCGGGATCACTTCTTGATCATTACTAGTTGACGACCGTTCCTTTGTTTCTCTTCCCGCTCTCATTTGCGTATGTTAGCCACCATATATGCTTAGTCGCTGCTGCAACCTCACCACTTTACCCCTTCCTTTCCCGTTAAGCTTTGCTAGTCTTGATACCCATGGTAATGGGATTGCTGAGTCCTCGTGGCTCACAGATTACTACACCACCGATTGCAGGTACAGGTTTGCGATGATCATGACGTGAGAGCGATGTTTGCTTGTGTTGGAGTTCTTCCGCTTCTTCTTCGTTCAGAGGATAGGTTCTGTGTCGGCTGGGCTAGCAGGTGGTGGATGTCGTTTGAGTTTCGTTTTATGTTTCATCCGTAGTCGGATGTGGCTCTTGTATATGATGTTGTTGTATTCTTGTGGCATTTGTGCCTTTTGTATGTATCCCCATCTATTATGTAATGTTGATGTAATGATATCCACCTTGCAAAAGCGTTTCAATATGCGGGTCTATCCTTGGTGGGACCGTCGAGTTCCTTTTGGATAGGGTCGCATATTGGGCGTGACACCTGATCAGCCAACCGTTCCCTCCCCAAGGTAATGCTAAGAACCCAATAATCCAATATGCGGACGATACTATCATAGTTTTACCTGTGTGTCTTCTCCAAGCGACCAAGATAAAACAAATCCTTGAAGACTACGCCACCTCTATTGGGCTCAAGATCAACTTTCATAAGTCCACGCTCGTCCCCATTAACACACCTGCTGAGAAGTGCAATGCTCTGGCAACTCTCTTTGGTTGCACTCAAGCCGCTATGCCATTCACTTACTTAGGGATGCCTTTAGGAACCACTCGCCCTACAGTTCTGGATTTAACACCGTTTGGGTGCAAAGCAGAACGCAAAATCACGGCAGCCATGTCTCTCATGTTTCATGTTGGCAGGTTGGCGTTGCTTAATTCACTCATTACATCATTGGCCATCTACCCGATGGGCAGGCTGCGCCTACCTCAGAAAATCATTGCTCGGTTGGACAAAATACACAGACATTGCCTCTGGTATAAAAAAACAGCTGATGGCGATAAATAGACCTCTCTGGCTTCCTGGCCCATGGTCTGTCGTCCTAAGTCCAGTGGTGGCCTCGGTATTCTTGACCTGAAGATCCAAAATGACAGCCTACTTCTGAAATTCCTTCATAAATTCTTCAACAAAATGGACATCCCCTGGGTGCAGCTGATTTGGGCATTGTACTACGTGGATTCAATCCCCCATGCAACTGACACGTGCGGCTCATTTTGGTGGCGAGATCTCGTTCAACTCATGCCAATATATCGAGGAATCACCCACGTTCAAGTCAACAATGGTACGTCTGCACTATTCTGGAAGGACAACTGGAATAATGGTGGTTATGCTAATAAATATCCGAGGGTGTTCTCATACGTTCATCAGGAAGATCTGTCGGTCCGGGGTTTCTTGACGGCCGCCACCCTGCATGAAACCTTCTAGCTCCCCCTATCTGTGCAAGCCCACGAGGAGCTCAAGCTTCTACAGCTTGATGTAGCGAAAGTAAGTTTCGATGACCGTGAGGACGTTTGGGCCTGCTGCTAGGGAACCACTATGTTTAATACTGCTGCGTACTACCAATTTTTGTTTCGAGATGTGGTGGCTCATGTGGCTTTTCGTTGGCTTTGGCGCACCAAGTGTACCCCGAAAATCCAAGTCTTCGGTTGGTTTTTATTATCTGACCGCCTCAACACACGAAACATGCTGAAGAGGAGACACTACAACATTGGATCCAACCTTGACTGTCTGCTGTGTGGTCATCACGTTGAGGAAACGGTGGAGCACCTCTTCTTCCACTTCGCCTTTAGCAAATCTTGCTGGCAGCGACTGAATATCGTTTGGGGCCCTGTTGGAAACAGGATGGATCTTGTTGAAGAAATGAAGACACAACACCTGCGCAAGATGATCATGGAAATCTTTCTGGTGGCTGCTTGGAGCCTCTCGAAAGAGTGCAACAACAACTATTTTAGGCACATAGTGCCTTCCATGGACTCATGGTGGGATCGGTTCAAAAGTGACTTTAGTAACATCCAATATTATATACTACCTGAACACAAGAGACATGTGGTCTCTTCCTTGGTGCAAAACCTAATTCAAGACTCTCATTAGCTCTGTAGTGTTGTAGCTTCATTTGCCATGTTGCTCACCTTTGTAATTACCACCATGTAACAGCTTCTTTGATTTTAATACATATGCAGTAGGAGCCTTTCCTACTGTCTTAACCCTAAAAAAAGGAGATTCAGGAGGCAAGAACTATGCGGGGCGATTGTCGGTGTTCTGGGAATGGAGGTCCCCAGACTTGCCTGCCTGCGGCCTGCGGTGTGGCTCAAAGGGGGCCCCATCACGGCCCATCTTCATCAACACAAGCTCAAGACCCTCGCGAGGGGCCAAGCCTCGCGGGGCGGACGACAGGGAGCTTCCTCGTGCAGCCTCATCAGGCTGGCTCATGAGGAGGCGGAGAGATCAAGACGGGTACCTCACGAGGTGCCCATGACGCAAGCCATGACAACCAAGGGTGCAGTGAGGCGCCAGCCTCATGCAGTGTCCTCCTTTCCTCTTTGGTGCAAAGGGAGCAAGCGCAGGCGAGAGCATCAAGCAAAGGCATCCATTTTGGTGCAACAAGACCAAGACCAGCCCAACGGCAGGAAGGAAGTCATTATGGAGCCCAAGCCGGCGTCACCACCAGAGCCTTTGGTAGGCGAGGACCAACTTTAGTCAGGATAAGTGTACCAGATGTTCCCCTTCAAAATGGCCAATTGTTGGCGCCCTTCCCGCTCAATATTTGGGAAGAGGCCCAGGGCCCTTGCCTATAAATAGGACTAGCCACGCACAGAGCTAGGGGCATCTAAAAGAGAGGGAGAGAAGGAGAGGAGCGACTGAACCCCTCCTAGCAGTTCATCGCCCGGCCAAGAATAGACCCTCGCGAGGCTGTTCTTCCTTGTATTGTTCATCACCATCAGCCCAAGAGGCAATCCACTACACTACAAACTAGAGTCGGGTATTACACCACAATGCTGGCCCGAACTAGTATAAACCTTGTGTCTCTTGTGTTGTTCCTTTCGTAGTTTAGATCCTAGTGAGGCGGCTGGGTGCAGGTAGGTAGAGGGCGAGATCTCCGCGCGCACCCCAGTGTTCGAACCTCAAGGGTCTGCCGGAACCCGAAATCCGACATTTGGCGTGGCAGGTAGGGGTGCGCCGGAATTCGTCTTCCGCCGCCCTGTTCTCCGTCGACAACCGCATCCATGTGTGACGCTCGCCGGGCCCGCGCCAAGCGCCGAGCCGCTCTCGCTTCCCGCGTCCCCCAGACGGCTCCCGTCGGCGGGCGCCCTTGTCGTTCCCCGTCGCCTACCGTCAACGCCGCCACCGGCCCGGCGGGGAACGAGCAGCAAGCATCGGCCCAGCATCCCTCCGTGAGGCAAGACGGACGCACTGCTACCCCCTCACTCGCCCCGGCTGGTTCTTCGTCTCGCGCATTCCGCGCGCCCATGGAGGCTCGAGCTGCGCTCATCGTGGCAAACGAGCTCCTGCGCTACCGTCCGGTCGACGACATCTACGAAGATTGGCTCGACCGCGTCGCCGAGCTCGTCCGCGTCGTAGGGGGCTCCCAGCCGTCCGTCCCACCGCATCGCACCCGCCTGCAAGCGGCGAATTCCGGGGTGCCTCGGCTGCCTTCCCCTCAAGAAGGCGCCCTGGCTCCAAGGCGCGTGGTCCCTGGGCGGAACCCGCTCCGTCAGGAAGTCCCTCGCCCGCAAGAAGCTGCCCGAGTGCTCCCCGCTCCAGCTCGTCGTGACCACGCTCCTGCTCCAGCACATCAATACCCCGCACTGCTCCCAGCTGTAGCGCATGGGGACCCACAAGACCAAGCTCTTCGTCACCCAAGGCCTCCCGTGGCCACAACAGGCTGTCGTGCCTTCACCACCGAGCTGCGCAGCGTCGCGTGGCCCGGCAAGTTCAAGCCAGACCAGCCTCCTCGCTATGACGGTACGGCCGACCCCGCAGAGTTCCTCCAGCTCTACGAGCTGGGCATCGAAGCCGCCAACGGAGACGAGAAGGTCATGGCGAACTGGTTTCCCATGGCGCTCAAGGACGGGGCCCGCACCTGGCTCCTGAACCTGGCTCCAGGCACGATCTCCTCCTGGGACGAGATGCGCACCCGCTTCATCGCCAACTTCCAAGGTACTCGAGACCGGCCACCCGCCGTGAGGGACATGCGCCGCATCAAGCAGCAACCAGGGGAGACCGTGCAGAAATACATCCAGCGTTTCAACAACGGACGCCTCAAGATTCCCAAGGTGACCGAGGAGGCCATCATCTCCGCCTTCTCCGAAGGTGTGCGCGACGTCAAGATGAAGGAGGAGCTGGCGATGCACGAAGATTTGTGCACTTCCTTGGAGCTGTTCAACTTGGCCACCAAGTGCGCCAGGGCAGAGGAAGGGCGTCTCTCCCTCCTCGAGCTGCCTGCCGCAGACCCAGAAGAGAAGAAACCCAAGGCCAAGGATGTGAAGCGCAAGGGGGCTGCCGTGCTCGCGGCAGAACCGGACACCAAGCGGGGCAGAGATCAGCCCAAGTCTTCCAAGGGCAGCCGGTACTGCGTGTACCATGACCTCCACACCCACAACACTAACGATTGTAAAGAGCTCTAAGCCGTGCGAGAAGGGAGGATCGGCCGACGTCCCGACCGCAGCGACCGGGGCTACGGCCGAGGAGGAGGAAGGAACACATGACGGTAGGAAGACCGCGGCCCTCGCCAAGGATGGCGCGACCAACCTCGCGAGGATCACTGGCGGGACCCGCCTCGCGAGAGAGGCTGGAGGGATCAGCCTCGCGAGGATCGCCCGCAAGGCAACGCAGGCCTCCCTCCTCTGCCGCCGCAGCCAATGAGAAATGAAGACCATCATCAGGACGAGGGGGCTGGGGGCATCCAGGAGCCGCGCGATCGCTTTGCATCTGGGCGGAGCTCAAGCCCGACCTCTCAACGCATCTTCAAGCAGTTCGCCCGCGAAGTGAATGCAGTCCTCCCCAAGCTCGAAGCCGCACGGCCCCTCAGGTGGTCGGCGTGCGCCATCACGTTCAGCTCAGCGGATCAGCTCAAGTGTGTGGCCACAGCCGGAGTCCTCCCGATGCTTTGCTCCCCAATCATCAGCAACGTGCTGGTCACCAAGAGCCATGCATGCGCGGCGACCACCGCCCACCTGGCGCACCTCCCCATCCAGGCGAGGATGGTGGGCTGCGCGTCTGCATCGACATACCAGGGCTCAACCGAGCCGCCTCTCAGGAGCGCCTCTGGCCCTCTCGCGTGGGGCGCTGCGAAGGTCCACCCCACAGCTACGTTCGCATGCCTTACGACTTGTAACGCGGCTGCCACGCCGCCAGCCGCTTCATGAGGAGTATCCCGAGGCTCAAGAGGCCAGCGTTCCGCAGCCTGGCAGAGATGGAGATGGTCCACGAGGCCACTCAGCGCCTCCCGAGCCTCTGAGGCCCCCGAGCCCAGGGGCTCGTGAGGATCGGCTCCCGCAGCCCACCGAGTCTGCTGCACCAACACCCTTTCGTCTTCAACGCTATCAGGTGACATCTTTCAAGTTTCATTTCCAGCTGGGAGCGCCCCCCAGGGCTGCATTATTCCCAGGCCGCGTGGGTCTGTCCCTGCGGCGTGTATCCCTTTTACTTCGTGTTCCTAGCTTATCTTGTTTGGGGGCGCCCCTCAGGCTGCATCATCCCCGAGTCGCTTGGGTCCGACCCGGCGATGTTCGTCTTCTTTGCGCTTATCTAAATGGACTGGCTCCTTCGTGATTAACATGCTTGACCTAGTTGCCTGCTCAACTGACACCAACTGATGGAGCTGCTCCCTAACGGCACGGCGCTTGCGCATGGGTCCGTCCCTGCAACGCCGACAAACCTGAATGGCTGAGCTCTGGCCACGGCAGCCCCGCATAGCGCCACCTCGTCAAGCCTTCAGTGCCTCGTCACCCCTCCGGGGCAACTAACGGTGACCGTCCGGTTGTCACGGCGAACTTTCGTTCTTTCTATGATGAGCCTGCAGGATCTCTTCAAGGAGCAGCGTCAGGCGGGGCCCCCACGGTGTCTCCTTCACTCTCATACACGCGAACCACTTGCACGTTAAAGGGGGGTGCCTGAGCATCGCGAGTCAGGGCTCCAACTGGCTCTCCAGCCCTCACCCTCTGGCCTTGACCACGGCATCGCGACACAGCATACCGGCTCTGGTGAGACTCGCTCGAGGGCCGGGACCCGAGGATGTAGAGCAGAAAGGGGAGTAAAGGCGAGAGGGGAGGGACACGCGGGGACCTCGTGCTCAGGCAGGTTCTCTCTAGGGAGGGGTTGCATAAGCTCTCTCCCATGTGGGAGGGCCCATTCAAGGTTGTTCATGTTTCCAGACCAGCTCATGGCTTGGAGACTCAGGAGGGGGTGCCAGTCCAGAACGCGTGGAACATCCAGCACCTCCGGAGGTTTTACCCCTAAAAAGGCCCAGAGCCTGTGAAGAAGGCGAATGCCTGTGAAGTTGTCGCGTTTTGGAAAAGGCCTAGAGCGTGTGAAGAAGGCGAATGCCTGTGAAGCTTATCGTTTTGGAAAAGGCCCAGAGCCTGTGAAGAAGGCGAATGCCTGTGAAGCTTATCTTTTTGGAAAAGGGCCAGAGCCTATGAAGAAGGAGAATGCCTGTGAAGCTGTCGCGTTTTGGAAAAGGCCGAGAGCCTGTGAAGAAGGTGAATGCCTGTGAAGCTGCCGCGTTTTGGAAAAGGCCCAGAGCCTGTGAAGAAGGCGAATGCTTGTGAAGCTTATCTTTTTTGAAAAGGCCCAGAGCCTATGAAGAAGGCGAATGCCTGTGAAGCTTATCTTTTTGGAAAAGGCCCGGAGCCTGTGAAGAAGGCCAACGCCTGTGAAGCTCGCTGTCGGTGTCAAAACCGGCGGATCTCGGGTAGGGGGTCCCGAACTGTGCGTCTAGGCGGATGGTAACAGGAGACAAGGGACACGATGTTTTTACCCAGGTTCGGGCCCTCTCGATGGAGGTAATACCCTACTCCTGCTTGATTAATATTGATGATATGGGTAGTACAAGAGTAGATCTACCACGAGATCGAGAGGCTAAACCCTAGAAGCTAGCCTATGGTATGATTGTTGTTAGATCCTCTGAACTAAAACCCTCCGGTTTATATAGACACGGATAGGTTAGGGTTACACAGAGTCGGTTACAATGGTAGGAGATCTACATATCCGTATCTCCAAGCTTGCCTTCCACGCCAAGAAAAGTCCCATCCGGACACGGGACAAAGTCTTCAATCTTGTATCTTCATAGTCCGGGAGTCCGGCCAGTGGTGATAGTTCGGCTATCCGGACACCCCCTAATCCGGGACTCCCTCAGTAGCCCCCGAACCATGCTTCAATGATGATGAGTCCGGCGCGTAGTTTGTCTACGGCATTGCGAGGCGGGTTCTTATCCAAATTCCATATACTTGTCGAATAGTGTCCGGCTTCTGATAAGTATTGCGCTCCTTGGCTTCTATGCCCAATAATGGCCATCTTCCACGTGTTTGAATGAATGAAAAAAGCCAGGGTATTTTTACACTTACCCCCCTAGCTGCTCAAATGAGCCGCCTATAAAAGGGACGAGGATCTAGATCTGAGTCACACCATCCCCCCTGCGAGCTTTCATCGGAGCGCCTCTGACAAAAACCCATTCCGTCATGGACAGTCGACGCGGCTCCTCCTCTCGTGCTCCCAGCCCTCAGCTTGGAAATTGGGAGAGATGCTCAGTCCCGCATCTCGAGTAAGTTATACTCCAAACCAAGGGATTTCCTCCCCCGACCTTCATGGTTCCGGTTCGAGCCGGACTCGCCACCTACAAGGGCGGAAAGCAAGCGGAGAGTGTCCCCGATCCCTCTAAAGGAGAGCGGGTATGCTTTATCTCTTATCTAGTAAGAGGACTCGGATTTCCAATCCATCCGTTTCTCCGGGGCTCTTGGTGTTCTCTGACCTCGGTTGCACCACCTTACGCTTTGCCTCCATTTTGCACATCGCGGGCATCGTGGCCTGTCTGCGAACTATTCTTGGGCATCAAGGCTCATTTTTGCCTTTGTGGAAGAGATTATTCTTCCTAGTACCCCGTTCTCATGAGGGGTCAATATATCAAGTGGGCGGAGCGAACTATGGCGCATCATTTGGGACCGGATATCTATCCGGAACCCGAAGAAGGCGTCCAAGACCGGCCTTCGGAATGGTTTTACATGGATGACGTCCTACCGCCGGATCTGTTCGGATCGGCCTTCTGGAGTTTAGCAACGCTCCTCTGAAGAAGCGCCTAAGCTGGCGCCCGCGGAGCCCCCAGAGGGAAAATGACCGGGACGTCCATTACTTGATGAGCCGGATAAGATTACTGGCTCACGCCGGATTGACCATGATTGGAGTCATGGAAATCTGCGTTATGAGGGGAGTGCAGTCGCTCCAATATAGGGGCCACCCCATGTGGGAATTCAACGGGGAGGACGATGCCACCCGCCATGGCCGCAAAGGGCCGGGATCGGTCACCGAACTGGTGAAGACCTTGTCCGCCATGTACAAAGGGGAAGAGGAGGATTTTCTCCGCGTGAACCCACTGAGCGGGTTTTCTTCGAATAGTCCTCGAAGTTGGGTAAGCAAATATCTTTGTGGCCTGTCCGATCCATGTTCCTGTGGTTTAACATCTCATTTCATGGTTTGCGAGAACTGCTACTGGGCCATGGAGAAGATACAGCCCGCCCCCACAACCCGAGGATCCGGAGCGGTCCCCGATCCGACCTCCGAAGAGGATCCGGATATAAAGGTGGAGTTGATCGACGGGTGTTCCACCAACTTAGCATCGACAATGCTTTGGTTGCCATTACGGCCGATTACCGGAATACTCCCAGCCTCACAGTAATCGAGACCGAGGTCCCAATACTGAAAATGACCCATCCATGCTTATTTTTTATCACCGTATACCAATGGTGTTTCGCAGGGGTGCCTTGAGGCAAGAGGCCGAGCTCATGGGCTAGCCAACAAGGGGCTGACGCCCTTGAAGTTAAAAAAGAAGTGCGGTCCGGATCGAAACTCCGCCGCAACGGTATGGCATGTCACCATATTCCCAGGATTGATTCCTGGAAGGCGTACTAACGCTGGTGCTCTTTTCAGGAAAAAGAGCGCTCGCTGGACTGAGTCCGGAGAAGTTGCCAATCGAACCATGCCAGCCAGGCTCCAAAGCCGGGTCTAGAAGCGGAGGCGAGCACGAGGCGTGCGTCGGATGCTCCTCCGGCAGAGGATGCCGACAGGCTGTCCGCCACCAACTCTCAGGTGGAGAGCGCCATGAACCACAGGCACCGCCGGACAGTTCTTCGTGACGCACGTTTCTCCCAAGAGGCCTTGAATGCCTTCAATTCGGGAAATGCGCACCTCCGTGCCGCTCAAGATGGTCTAGCCAGAGCCACGGAGCAGTATGCAAAGGACATACGTGTGAGGAAATTTGTCAGTTATATATGCCAGTAGCCCCCGAGACATAAAATAGTTAGGATAACTGATTTAAGGATCATTTGGAATGCAGGTTCTTACCGAAAAGAATACCTGACTGTCCCGGGAGCTTGAAGAATGCAAGGCCCAACTTGAGGCCGCACTAGCCGCTACAGGGGGAGCCACAGAGACCCCCTCTGGTAATATATGCTTCAAAAGATAAATAGTTTATGAAGTGCGGCGTGTGTGTAAATCTGACAATAATATTGCAGATGGCGCCGGACTAGATCCGGACAAGCAACAGCTCATGCACCAGCTAAAGGCCGGCGAGAGCGTGCTTACGAGGGTGCGGCAGAGAAAAATAACCTCAAGATGCCAACACCCAACTGGGTGAGGAACTAAAGGATGTCCGTGCGGTTGTCCGACTCCGTAAGGAGAATCGGCAACCGTCGCGGAATTTTGAGTAAGTGCCTGAGCGAACTTTGAAAGAGTTCGGCGAGGAAGGAGACTAACATAAACATGTATGTAGGTTTGCTCACAGGTCGTCCTGAAGAGGAGATGCCCAGTTCTTCGGGTGATCTTCTTCCCGAATTGCATCAGCTGCACGAACGAGTTCGGCAGGTGATGAAAGGCGTCGGCGAGGCCTTGTGGCCATCTATCTCCTTGCCCGAAGGCATTGGGGAGCTGGCAGAGCGGCTTCAAGGAGCACGGCGGCGCTCCGTATGGAAGATATCGGCCTGCCGTCAAGGCGCCGAGGAGGCTCGGGCCATGGTAAAGGCCTTGATACACGAAGGATGACCCAAACCACATGGCCGAGGTCGGACCTGTGGGGCCTGATGGGAAGGAGATCCCTGTAAGCTTAGTGTACGGCCAAGTAGAATTGGCCGCCAAGTATTCCCAGCAAGATTGTAAATTAGATAGCCTATTAGATGGCATTGAGGAAGAACACAATGAGTCGAGTTGACTATGTAATTAAATATGACATGAAAAAAATGTCTTCTAGCCAGATTGTAGATCGTTTGTCATAGCGGACCTTTTCGCTTCGACCTCAGGACCCAATAGTCCGGAGTGTGTCCGGATACCTTCGCGGTTATATAAGAACCGGGGTATGCATGGAGACAAGGCCTAGGGGTCATTATTGTTATATCAGACAAGTGCCCAACTAGTTATGTTATATTACATGGATAGTAAGAAACATCTTCCAGGGAGAATAGTTCCGTTAAGGGTTCCTTTCGCTGGGATGCATGCCCTAAAGTGCATGTCAAAACTGCTAGGAAAGCAGAAAATCATCTGGGGCAGATGGGTAAATAGTTAAAATCGTTTTCAGTTCACCGACCGAATATTCCCTTAAGAACGCTTAGCTTTCGGCTTCACCTACCGAGGTACACATCCGGTGACCGGCAGTAATAATCGCAGAGGTGCTCCCTTTACCACCTAGCCGAACAATCAGGAGCGAGGGGTAAGCACAGAGCCAGCAACCCAGCTTGGCCAAAACTTAAGTCATATCGATGCATATAATGGTGAATAAAAGGTACATGCGGAAGTTTGACACATGTGTTGGGCATGCCGTATAAATAAGCTTCTGTTAAAGAAGCCCCAGGTATAATGAGCGCGGACGGCGCGTCAAGTATGTGCGAACAAAGCGCAAACGAGCCTCTAAAGGCGTCAAGAAGAAGGAGGAGGAAGGACTGAAACAAAAGATAACAAAAATAGAAAATGTGGATGGAGGAAGGAGACGAACTTGGAGTCCGGCGCTTAGGCGTAGAATCTTCGTAGACGGGCTGCGTTCCATGGGTTCGACTCGAGTCGGTTATCCGATGTGTTTATGACGGTAGGCTCCGCCGGTCGGGACCTGGTCGATGATGAAGGGACCTTCCCATTTGGGCTTGTGTTTGTCCTTTTTCTTGTCCGGCAGGCGTAGAACTAGTTCTCCAACGTTGTAAGCTTTGGCCCGTACTTCCCTGCTTTGATATCTTCGAGCCTGCTATTGATAAAATGCGGAACGAGCTTTTGCCACGTCGCGCTCCTCCTCCAATGCGTCCAAACTGTCCTGCCGATCGAGCTCGGCTTCTCTTTCTTCATACATGCGCACGCGAGGTGAGTCATGAATTATGTCGCAGGCCAAGACTGCCTCTGCCGTACACCATAAAAATGGTGTGAATCCGGTAGTCTGATTCAGCATGGTCGGTAGCCCCCAGTACGGAGTCGAGCTCCTCAACCCAGTGCGTGTTAGATTCCTTGAGGGACCGCACTAGCCTGGGTTTAATGCCGCTCATGATTAGACCGTTTGCTCGCTCGACTTGACCGTTGGTTTGGGGGTGATAGACTGAGGCGTAATCGAGCTTGATGCCCATGTTTTTGCACCATAATTTGACCTCATCGGCCGTGAAGTTGGTGCCGTTATCAGTGATGATACTTTGGGGGACGCCGTAACGGTGCACTACCCCTGATATGAAGTCTACCACCGGTCCAGATTCGGCCGTCTTAACAGGCTTGGCCTCTATCCATTTGGTGATTTATCCACCATGACCAATAGGTATTTTTGCTTGTGGGTTCCTCCCTAAAGGGGTCCAACCATGTCAAGCCCCCAGACCGCGAACGGCCAGGTGATGGGTATAGTTTTGAGGGCGGTGGGTGGCATGTGGCTTTGGTTAGCAAAAAGCTGGCGGCAAGCGTCGTTGGACTAAATCCTGTGCATCTGCCGGCCGTCGGCCAATAAAATCCTGTACGGAAGGCCTTGCCTACAAGGGCCCGGGCTGCGGCGTGGTGCCCACCCAGTCCGGCATGGATTTCAGCCAGGAGGTTTCGCCCTTCCTCTTCGGAGATACACCTTTGAAGGACTCCTGTTGTGCTTTTCTTATAGAGCTCTCCCTCATGGACTTTATAGGCTTTAGATCGCCGTACTATGCAGCGAGCCTCATTTTGGTCTTCGGGGAGTTCCTGCCTAGTTAGGTAGGCTAGGAATGGTTCCGTCCGCAGGCGATAACCGCCATTATTTAAATGGGCGGAGGTGTTATCTCGGTGGCGAGCCTCTGATTGTGTCGAGTGTTGGTCGAGGCGGTCTTGGTTGGGTCCGGATTGCTATTTCCGGACTCCCCTTCCCATAGTACAGATGGCTTGAACAGCCGCTCCAGGAAGATGTTAGGCGGGATGGCATCGCGTTTTGCACCGATGCGTG
This sequence comes from Aegilops bicornis, assembly GCA_021605145.1. Lineage (NCBI taxonomy): Eukaryota > Viridiplantae > Streptophyta > Magnoliopsida > Poales > Poaceae > Aegilops > Aegilops bicornis. The sequence continues at coordinate 349,516,214 of CM038670.1, forward strand.
CCAATATGTTCCAGGAAATTGTTGAGATCACTTGATTCCTCATTTGATACTCTGGCACTGATGATACAAGAACGTGCTGACTACAAGTCACTTGATCTCGCTGATATCCTTGAGAGGCTAAATACTCATGAGTTCCGACTTCTTTGAAAAGAGATCTCTATGGTTCTAGCTATGGCAAATCATGTGCCCTGAAGGCCAAGGCTGTGTCTGAATCTGAATATGAAGACTCTGGTAGTAGCCTTGGTGATCCTGAAGAATTGAGCTAGGAGCTAGCACTGCTCGTGAAGAAGTTCCAGAAGTTCTCAAGACGTACTCGCTTTGGAAAATCCTCAAGGAGCAGCAATTCCTCATCCAGTGACTATAAGAGAAGGCTATGCCACAAATGCAAGAAACCTGGTCATTATATTCAAGATTGTCCTCAGTGGGAAAAGGAATTAAAGAAGAAGATATACAAGGACTACAGTTCTGATGACGCTAAGAAGAAGAAGAAATCAACGAAATCTTCATCATCAAAATCATCAAAGTCTTCATCTCACAAGAAGAGCAGCTCCAAGTAGGCATTCATTGGCAAGGAAATGGACTCTGAAGCTGAATCTGAGGAACATGAGGAAGAGGAGGCATCAGAGGAGTCCGAGTCTGGTTTGGCGAGTCTGGCTCTCGCTACTGCATTCGTCAGCAAGTCCATCTTCAACTCTGAAGAAAATGACCTCGCCGACAAAGCTGATGAACAGAGTGATGACTACACTCCCACCTATTGCTTCATGGCAAAGGGTGCCAAGGTACTCAAATATACCTCCTCTGAATCTAGTGAAAATGAATCTGATGAAGATATCAAGCCCAGCTACTCTAAACTTGCTAAGATTGCTGTAAAAAAACAAAGGGCTTTTGAAAAGGTTCAAAACATGCTAGATAAAAGTGATGATATGTTTGGTGAAGAAATGGATCGCACTAAAGCCCTGACTGAAAATCTTCAGAGACTTCAATCTAGGTTTGACAGCCTGCAAGGTCATCATAACACTCTCTTGTCAGATCATGAGAAGCTTTCTTATGACTTTCTTCAAAGAAAGCAAGATCTTGAGAAGCTAAGAGTGAGTTATGAAGATCTTCAGAAGGTGCTTGATTCATTACTTGCTCAACAAATCAGCGCTTCTCAGGAAGAAATTATTCCTCCGTGCTTAAAGTGCATTGAACGTGAATCTGCTAATTCTTCACCTGAATGTTCAAATGCTTCAACTATTACAAATTCTTCACCTGTCCCTGTTTTCACTAATTCCTCATCTGAGGACATTGCTAGTATCACTGACGACGCAGGGCTGAAGGAATTGTACATGACATGCATGTACAAAAGCCTCAAAGGGCATTAGACTCTTTGTGATGTGCTTAAAAAGCAGATCCTCAACAGGAACCCTAGGAAAGAGGGTATTGCCTTTGAGAGGAAACTCAATGCTGATGGAACATATTGGAAGCACGGCGGTACCCCAAAACCTCATGGAGTTGCTGCAAAGGGACCTCGATTGATCCATCTAACTTATCTGACTTTACATGTGAATCTCCTCATTCTTACGATGAGTCATTTGACTCCAACTATAAACTGTTCAAAAATCAGAATGGTGAAGTATTTGCTAGATATGTTGGCACTAAGCTGCGAGAACGGTTCTCCTATGAAGAAAATTTGGGTTCCCAAGAAGTGCCTTGAAAGTCTTCAGTTGAATGTCCTCATGACACACTTTGTGAAGAATAGGAACCCCAGATCAAACTCTTCATATGGACCAAATTCTTCATATGGATCCAAGTCCTCATACGGACCAAATTCCTCACGTGGATCAAACTCCTCAAAAGGATCAAAGTCCTCATATGATTATCATCGTGCTAACAACTCTGTTTAGCGAGGTAGAGCTAAGGGCTATGAATATGTGCATTATTCTTCAAACCAATATGTTCATAAGTCCTTGAAGAATTTCTCTGCTTATTCATATGCTTATCCTAACCCCTCTTATGTGAAAGAAATGGATTGGCCTCTATGCCACCATTCTCATATGGAGCTCGCAGAGTGATGAACTCTTTGCCACCCCTTCAGATGTGGGTGGTGAAGAAAAGAACTAATTTCCTCTGCAGGGTCAGGTCTCCAGACGTCCTCTAACATCTGAAGAATTTGCTGGGGACCTGACAACATTGCCTGAAAGGACGCAGGCTAATCACGAAGAAATGAACTTTCATTTCACACGTCCTCATACTGCTATATCTGTTTTACTGCTTGATGAAATTCATCTGATGAAATTGATATCATATTCTTCACTAATATAGTATATGAGATCGTAAGTTGCACTAATTCATCTGCAGGATGATCAACCAAAAGCCAATGAGTGGGTCCTCGATAGTGGATGTACAAATCACATGACTGGTGACAAGAACCTATTGATGGATGCTCCCTTATCACCGTCACATCTGAAGCATATCATCTTTGCTGACAAAGGAAAAAGTCACGTATTGGGTCTTGGTAAGGTTGCGATCTCTAAGGACATACACATGGACAAAGTCATGCTTGTTGAGTCCTTAGGATACAACCTTATGTCAGTATCAATGCTTTGTGATCTTGATATGGTTGTTGTCTTTGGCAAGTACGTTGTGTTGTGATTATGGAAGCTGTCAATTCCAAAGTCTTCGAAGGCTTTAGGAGAGGAGACTTGTATATTGTTGATTTCTCTATAGGACCACAACCAGCCGTGTGCCTACTTGCAAAAGCTTCAGAAGGCTGGCTATGGCATCGACGACTTGGTCACGCAGGCATGAGGAATTTGCACACGCTTGCGAAGAAGAAGCATGTCATTGGCATTGAAAATGTCAAATTCCTCAAGGATCACTTGTGTGGAGCCTGTGAAGCTGGAAAAAATGACCAAGGCCAAGCATCCAGCGAAGACTATCATGACCACTACTCGTCCATTCAAAAATCTTCACATGGACCTCTTTGGTCCTAATAATTACTCAGCAGTCACTAATGATGCATCTCTATATGGCTTTGTTATTGTTGATGATTACTCTCGTTACACATGGGTACACATTGTCACTTAAAAACATGAAGTGCAGGAAGTCTACAAACGATTTTCCTCGAGGGCTTCAACCAACTTTGGTGTGAAGATCAGGCACATCAGGAGTGACAATGGAACTGAGTTCAAGAACTCCGGTCTTGATGACTATCTTGATGAACTTGGTATTACTCATGAGTTATCTACTCCCTATACTCCTCAGCAAAATGGCGTCGTGGAGCGCAAGAACAGAACTCTTGTTGAGATGGCTCACACTATGCTTGATGAATACAAAACGCATATAAATGCGTTTTGGATTGATGCAATTGATACCGCGTGCCACATCATCAACAAAGTATATCTTCACAAATTCTTCAAGAAGACTGCCTATGAACTCCTCACGAAAAGAAACCCAATGTGAGTTATTTCAAAGTCTTGATTGCTAAATGCTGGATTAGAGATCCTCATCACGATGCTAAATTTGCACCGAAAGCACATGAAGGTTTTATGCTTGGTTATGGAAAGGACTCGCACACCTCTGAGTCTTCAACAATGTTCTTTACAAGATTGTTGAAAGCTGTAGATGTCTTGATTCGATGAAACTAATGCTCGCAAAGAGAGCACCTACCTTCATGATAGATGAACCAGCACACGAGGAATCTATCAAGTTCAAGGCAGCGAGGATGTAATTCCCTCTTGAAGAATCTCTTGAAGAATTCATTCTGAACGCGAAGAAGTCGAGCTGATGCACTGAAGATAATCTTTGAAGAAAATGGTCTTTGAAGAAAAGCTGATCAAATTCCTCGACAACAACCAGCTCATCCTCGCGTTGCAAAAGAAGTGCAAGTTGACAGGATCATCGATGACATTGAAGCACCAGGTCCTCTCACACGCTCAAAAGCTTCACATTTAACTAACTTTTGTGGGCACTATGCTTTTGTCTCTATCACAGAGCCCACTAAGGTAGATGAAGCATTTACGGAGCCTCGAGTGGATTCAGGCCATGCAAGAAGAATTACATCAGTTCGAGCTCAACAATGTCTGGGAACTGGTCAAGCGTCCAGATCCTCGCAAGCATAATATCATTGGCACAAAGTGGATCTACCGCAACAAGCAAGATGAAAATGGCCTTGTGGTGAGGAATAAGGCACGAGTTGTAGCTCAAGGCTACACAGGTTGAAGGAATTGATTTCGATGAAACTTTTGCACTGTTGCTAGACTTGAGGCTATTCGCATATTACTTGCTTATGCTAACCATCATAATATCACTTTATATCAAATGGATGTGAAAAGTGCATTCCTCAATGGTAAGCTTGAGGAAGAAGTATATGTTGCTCAACCCCCAGGTTTTGAAGATCCAAAGAATCCCGACAAAGTCTTCAGACTCAACAAGGCCCTCTATGGCCTCAAGCAGGCCCCTTGGGCGTGGTCTTCAAATTCGTCAACAACACAATGGCATATTTATATCTCAGGAGAAATACCTCAAAGATGTTCTGAAGAAATTTGGCATGCAAGATTGCAAAGGCGTCAAAATTCCTATGCCCACAAATGGCCATCTATGCACTGATGAAAATGGTATTGACTTCGATCACAAGGTATACCGCTCCATGATTGGTTCTTTATTATACTTATGTGCATCTAGGCCAAATATAATGCTTAGTGTTTGCATGTCTGCCCGATTTCAAGCTACACCGAAGGAATCACACCATAAGGCTCACACACCAACACTAGGATTATGGTACTCCAAGGGATCTACTTTTGATCTCATTGGATATTCTGACTCTGACTATGCTGGTGATCGCGTGGACCGCAAGTCAACATCTGGTACTTGTCATTTCCTCGGACGATCTTTGGCTGTTGGTCCTCGAAGAAAGCAGGCTGCGTATCCTTTGTCTCTCTGCGGAAGCTGAATACATTGCTGCTGGCTCTTGCTGTGCTCAATTGTTGTGGATGAAGCAAACTCTCAAGGACTACGGCATCAACGTGAGGAATGCGCCTCTCTACTATGACAATGAGAGTGCCATCAAGATTGCTCACAACCCATTTCAGCACTCGAAGAAAAAGCACATTCAGATTCATCATCATTTTCTTCGTGATCATGTGTTGAAGGGTGTTATCTCCATCGAGCATGTGAAGACTGAAGAACAACTAGCCGATATCTTCACAAAGCCCTTGGATGAGAAGAGATTTAGCAAGTTGCGGTGTGAGCTAAATATCTTAGAATCTTCGAATGTTCTTTGAAAAGGACACACATCCATACACTTATGCAAAATTGATGACTTAGATGTGCAACACATGAAGAAACGTTTTTCTTCAATCAATGAAGAATAACACTCTAAGTGTGAAGAAATTAATGAAGAATTTGATTCTCGAACCCTACAACAATTGCCTTGATTATGCGAAATCATCATTCTTACACGGTGGGTCACGCCACCACCAAAGTTGAAAATCTTCATTTTGAGTTTTCCTCGGTTTGAAATTCTTGAGTTTTCAAATTCTTCAACTTTGCAAAATCTTCACTATTTCCGTTATCTTTCTTCATTGGCTATATATATATATATATATATATATATATATATATATATATAGGTTTATGTCCTCTACATCATTCACTTATGGCTATTTCCTCAAGTTGCATTTTCTGCTAAGTGAATGTGATCGGACCCTTTCCCCTCTATGCTATACTCAACCCAATCTATTCAAAAATTCTTCATGTGCGTTCTATTTGAAACTCGTTCAAAATCTTCACTGTGTCCTTGTCAGCTGAAGAAATTGCGAACGAAACTTTTAACTTATCTTATCCAAATTTTCGGCTTTGCCGCTCAATCCATTCCGCTTCCTACGATAGACTTATCTATTCACCCACGATATAACACGATCTCCACTTTTCAGTACGTGGGTTACACATGTCAAGTGAATGAGAAGGGTCAGGGGCACGTTCGTCCATAATCTTCGGGCGGACAGTTTTTCACCGTGGCTATATATACCCCCTCTCCCCTTCCTCACTTCCTTTACTCCGCTCGACCGCTCTCTCTCTCTCTCTCTCGCTCGAGCTTCTCAAACCCTAGCGCCGCCGTTACTCCATCGTCGCCGGTGAGGAAGAGCTTCACTGCCTCAACCTCGTCGCCGTTGTACTCGCGACCGCGGAAATCTTCACTCCGCCGCCGCCGTAGCTGTCTTCCTCCACCAAGTTAGGGCGTGGAAGATCTGAACTGACGAACTTCTAATCTACACTTCGATTAAATCGTGTTCTTCAGTTCGGGTAATTAAAAGTTACTTTTATTGCTTGCTTTGATTCTCAAGCCTTCCTGAAAATCTTCAAAGGTTTTTATTCATCAAATCTTCACACATATGAACACCTCAAACGTAATATGCTCTTGATTCGTTTCTCTAAGCAAAGATTTTTATTCAAGATTCCTCGATTTTGTGGATCCTTGATCTATACAACTCTGGAACCTAAGACAAAGAACGCTTAGTGAAATTCTTCAAGGCTCATCTGGTCAAATTCCTCAAACTTGTTCTTTTTGAAAAACCTTATGAGAACGCATATGACCTCTCCAAATTCCTCGCAACTATACTCTATTCACAGGTACTCATGTCCGCTGCTGAATCACTAGGTTCTCATCAACTTAACTCATTTGCAGCGATCCTCGAAGAAAAGTTGCATACTTCTTCAGAGAATTCGATTGTTCAAATACCTCTGTTGAAGAATATGGCAGAAGGAAAGAAGCCACAGAAAGGAGGAAAGAGGCCTGAGGTCATGACTGCTTTTGAGATACCTGAGGACATCTATGCTGACTATTGCACACCTGATGAAGCCAAGTTTGGCAAGGAAAACAAAAATCAGCGCCAAGGTGCGCATTCAGAGGATTGAAAGGAGATGGGCAAGGGAGCGGAGGGAGTGCAGGTATGTTACTCCAAAGTACATGAAGAAACTTCACCTGAATCCTCCATGCCCAAGAGCTCCATTGGCACTGGCCAAGAAGTGACCCCACCAAAGATCAAGCGTGGTGAGGATTTTTCGAAGAATGGGCCAAGTGCCAAGCCAAGTTGGCGAGACAAGCCAAAGAAGCGGTGAGGAAATTCAATGAAGACTACGCTCATCTGCTGCTGCCACTGAGGCCCCTGTCAAGCCCAGAAAATCAATGGCAAAGAAGCCAGCGCATAAGCCAAGTGCTTCACCAATAGTGCCCTCACGGCCAAAATACTCAGCAATTCCCTCAGGGCCAGAATCTTCAATGCCCTCACGGCCAGTTCCTCATGCTGCTCCTGCTCCTCCAAAATCCTCAACTCCTCCTCCAAAGTCCTCAGCTGCTCCGGCAAAGTCCTCAGCACCTGTGCATCTGGCCACGTGCCAAAGGACTGTAGGCATCTCTATTGCCTCTGGTGTCTCAGCAAGTTCCTCAGCTGCACCAAATTCTTCATCAGGCCCCACTCTGCTGAAGAAAAAGGCAACTGCTGGACGAGGTCCTTGGCCAAGTCCGAAGAAGAAATAGGTTGCCTTCCAAGTGTCATCTGACGATGAAGCTGATGATGATGAACTTGCAGAAATCATCAGAGACCGACAAGAAAGGGCCGCTAGAGCCAAAGGCACACCTGCCCTTGCTTTTGGATCCAAGGGCGATCCTCGAGTACATTGATCTACGGCACAAGGATCCAGAGACACCTATGCCTGATTTTCATTTGACTCCTGGACAAAGTCACATGCTGACCCATTTCATCTCTGAAGAGAAATGGAAATTTGAGAAGGCAAGGCAGATCAAGAAGGCTTAGTTCAGGAAAGAGAAGTTCCTGTGGAAAAACGTTGTCAGAATGACAACCGGGAACTCCTCAAGATCGATCTGAAATCAAAGCCCTCGGTGATGACTTTGATGCCTATTATGCTGATTGGCAAGGAGCCAAAGTCAGATTTGTCAATCGACAAACAAGTTCACAAATGTTGCAGCTAACGCAACAAGAAATTCCTCAGCCGAGTCTCACCACTTTCTTTGAAGAACATGCCAGACCGCTAATGATTTTCAACTGCGAAGACAATGCTAGTTCGGGCTGATGACTCCATTCCACCACGAAGAAATTGCCGGGGAATCCACTAGTGGTGCGCTGAAGAAATCGAAGAAGTCAGGGCAATTGCATCGGGCCATACTCGAGGAAATTCAAACAGATTCCTCAGCTCCTCCTGCGCCTACACCAACTCCTATCCTTCCATCTGGATCAGATGTGAAGAAGACCAAGGCTGCAGAGCGAGCCGCAGTGAAGAAAAGGAAAGCATCAACTGCTTCAGAATCTTCAGCTCCAAAGAAGATGAAGCCTATGACAAGCTCTTTTGAAAATCCGATTGATGCTGTTCCAATTTCCTCCATTCCATGAAAGGACCTTGTTCCTTTTGGTGAAGAATATGAGATCCCTAGCGGATCTGATGAAGAAAATCATTCTGTTGCTTCGTCAGAGCAGCTTGATGAAGAAATTGAAGTGGATGTGACCCCTTCTACTCCTGTCATTTCCTCGCCAATGCCTTAGTTCACAACTGAAGAGGCTGGCGTTGAAGAAATTGAAGAAGATGTGGATATTGGAAGGACAACACCAGTGATGAACGATGACTTTTGGGACTGTCAGCATCCAAATTCCTCACTCTTCACTCCAATACAACAAATTCCTCAGTCCCCTGCACCAACGGTTCAAATGGGCTCTGAAGAAACTCATCCCACCTCGTCCGTGCATGAAGAAATTCCAGCCACTAGTCTTTGAAGAACATCTTCTTCTGATCTTTTGAACACGCAGAATGCCTATGAATAGGAACCAGAAAATCCTCAGCCTGAAGAACCTGAGATTGCGATTCCTGAGGTAGTGATGCAACTCACTGACACTCCACTGCCAAAGCCAAAGAATCCATTCTCAACGAAGCAAAAGTTCAAGGCTGAAGATTTCTTCGGCGAGCATGTATTCTTCACTGACTACAACCCATATGACTCTGCTCGCATAAGGAAGAGGCGTTTCTGGACTACTAGTCAAGCCAACTTCTATTCCTCTGTGCTATTCAACAAAGACAAAGTCTTCGATCATGCACATATTCCTCACGTGGACATGGAATCTACGCGGGGCTTGAGCACTGTCCTCGATGTTCTTCACGATCTTTGGGTTGCTGAATTTCTGACCGACATCTGTGATTGGAATGAAGAACTTATTCTTCAATTCTATGCGACGCTGCACATCACCGGAGATTCTCAAGATGTGAACTCATGGGTACTGGACTGGATGATGTAAAATACTCACTACAAGGCACCAAGAATCGAATTGCTTCGTGCCCTCCCACTCGATCCTCCCTAGATGGTGCTCGTTGCATCTACAAATGAACTGAGCTTACAAATCACAACATGCAAGTTACGATGAAGCCTTTGAAGCCGTGGCAGGCCCCACGAACCAAATTCCTCGTCAAGGAATTACTATATGTGCCTCGGACTGTCTATCGCATTCTGATGAAGACAATGAGTCCTATCAAAGGCCACGACTCAAATGATGAAGAAGTCGTTGGCATCATGAAGAATATGCTTTTCAATATCATTCATGGCGTTCCCGTCAAATTCCATGATTTCTTGGCAAACATTGATATGTCACCTTTTGAGCTGAAGCCTTATGCACCATGGATTATGAGGTTCATCAGGACAAGGTCTTCACTCAATTACAAGGCTGATACTCTGAACCACTGTAGCTACTTGCCTCCAATTGAAGTCCTCAAACGGACATTTTCCTCAGCTGATGACAAAGGCAAGGCAACTGCTGTGATAGATGAAGGCATTCGTCCATTGGATGGTCAATTTTGCAAGGCTGCATCCTACTCTACCAATGATGACTCTGCCAATCATGACTCTGCCGCCAATACCTCAGCCAAGAAGAGTCCTCAAGCCACAAGACCTGTGGTGATGATCGATCGTGAAGTTACTCCTCAGTCTTCATCAGAAGGTTGATCGCAATCATAAATGAGTCAAGCGTCAGTTTGGTTCAATTCTTCACAACATGACCTCAACACACAATGCAGTGAAGAAAAACCAATACTACCTCCATGAAACCTTCAACCATACCTGGGCTGTTCTATCTCATCTCTACAGCGAAGAAGATCTAAAGAACATGGGTCGCAAAGAAGAATTTGACTGGTCTGCACCTCCACCGAAGAAATTCAAGAAGGTCAAGGTTCCTTCCTTGGTAGCCAGCTCCTATTCTTCATCGCTCGACACTGATGAAAATGAAGACTTGGACGACACTGCGACAGGCCCTACTACGACAACCGACCCCGACAACGATGGCGCTCCTCCATCAACTTGATTTTCTTCAGGGGCGTTAGTCCTCAGTTTCGATCCTTTTGGTCATTCGATGACAAAGGGGGAGAAATTTGAGTTAGTCTTCAAGCGGGTCTATTATATGGGCGTTTTTTTGCTAAGTTACAACTCTCGCTCTTCTGAAACTTTATTGGATCGAGTTGTAATCTTAAACCCGATGGTGCTCTGATACTTTCGATGTGTTCCTCTGCATGCTTATTCTTCGTTATGTGTTAATACACGCATGCTGAATTACATCAGTCACCATATTTCATCATGGATTTCAAATTCTTCATATTATATGTCAAATGCATGTATGAATTACAAGATATAGGGGGAGATCTCCATGATTCAACTCTTCAAATGTGCAATGCCTCAAAAGCAAATTCCTCACTATGCACATCTTCAGGGGGAGTTCTTCTATATCTTGCAATCAAATTCCTCAATATCAGTATTTACACTTCATATATTTATCCCCGTTGAAAACTTGACATATATTGTCATCAATCACCAAAAAGGGGGAGATTGTAAGTGCATCTAGTGCCCCTTAGTGATTTTGGTGTATTGAAGACTTATAGGTTAAGGGACTAATGTGTTTATGAGTGTACACAGTCTATAAGTCTATGAGGAGTTTGATATTTACAGAGAAAGTCGACCCTAAAAATGAAGTTCTTCGATGAAGACTTTGATATTCTGAAGACTTTCTGAAGACTTTGAAAGTGAAGAAATTGGTGTGACCTTGAAGACTTGGTATTCATTTGAGGAACATGAGGCGTGAAGACTTTTGTTTTCGTAGTTTCGTTTTCTCTTTCTTGAGTCATAGGAAACACCGTACTGTCAAAGGGGCTCGAGAAAATACTAAGGAAAAATTCCATGTGATGCTCAACTCAAAATCCTACACCTACCAATCACTTCGAGTGAAGCCTTTGGAAATCTCATACATTTCAGTCAATTTCTTCAGTGACAGAGACGAAGTTCTTCTGGTCGCTGAGGAATTTGTTCTGACTGATTAGTTAGGAATTCGCCAGTGTGGATTGCCTACACAGTGAGGAACATGATAGCCCTGAGGAATTTGAAAGTAAAATTTCCGACCGTTGCTGTGCTGCGCTCCAGCTGTTCCAAAATATCTTATCCACCTAACGGTCATATCATTGAAGGGCATTTATGTCTTATCATGTCGGGTTGCTCCCTAGGCTATAAATAGCCACCCCCTACAACCACTAGCTGGTTGGCTGCTCCGAGAGAACTTGACACTTGTCATTTTAGAGGAACCCATCCTCCGAGGACATTGAGCGAAAATCATCGAGTGAGGAAAAACCCAAAACCAAACCCCTAAAAACCCAAAGTGATTGAGCATCACTGAAGAGATTGATCCTGCGTGGATCCGACGCTTGTTACCATTGAAGACTGTGCTTCTTCCAGACGGTTAGGCGTCATGGTCTAGAGCATCCAAGAGGAATTGTGGATCGCCGAGTGACCAAGTATGTGAAGGTTTGGAAGTCACATGAAGACTTACCACGAGTGATTGGACGAGGTCTGTGTGACCTTAGTTCAAGGAGAATACGGTGAGGACTTGGTGTCCTGAGCTGCGTGCTCAACGACTGGGTGTCCGGGACTGTGTGTCCTCGAGTTTAAATACTCAGCCGCTCCAACCAGACGTGCAACTGAGACAGCAGTTGGAACTGGTCTACCAAATCATTGTCTTCACCAACCTTGCTGGTTCCATTTCCTCAACTCATTCATTTCCTCATTACTGTGTTGAGTGGTTGTTCATATCTGTGTTTGAAGACTTTGACTGAAGACTTTCTCAATTTCCTCAGTTCAATTTCTTCAGTCTATTTGTCTTCATCTTGTGTTATCCTGTGATTACACTTTCTATACTCTGTGATTGTCTTCATTTCATCATTTATGACCATGCTCGCATTCTGTTATGCTTACTTCTGAGTACTTATTCCGCTGCAAGTAGTTCTTCGCTTAGGAATTTCCTCACCAGAAAATTCCTCAGTGAAGAATTCATAAAAATAGCCTATTCACCCCCCCCCTCTAGTCGATATAACGCACTTTCACGTCTCCATCTCCTCCAGGACGGTGTGGTACCTGGCCTCCGAGCCACCAGGACACGCCGCATGTTGCGCTGATAGGCCAATGCCATGCTCGGCAAGCCGAAGGGCATGCGAACATAGCTGTGTGGCGGGCCCTTGCAACGGCCCACACGCAAAGGCCAGAAACGCTCCTGAGATGCGGCCCTGTTGAGCCCTGGGACATCGATGCAGACACACAGCCCGGCATCCTCGCCTGGATGGGGATCCATGCCTTCTGAGAGGCTGTCGCCGCGCATTGCTCTTATGTCTTGCAGTTCCTGTGTGGTCTTGGTGATGAACTCCTGGGTGGTGGGCACTCCTTGCCCTGTGCTCTCCTGAGGGACATGCGTCGTGAAGCATGCCTCTAAGTGGTGCCCAAGCGCCTCCCTCGTGAGGTTGGCAAGTCTGAGGCCCTCCAGAAGAGAGCCCCCGAGCCCTGCCCGAGGAGGGCGCCGAGCGCGCTTTCCTATGCGATGGAGGGAGGCGCCCCTGGGACGGGCGCTGAACCTGATGAGGCTCCTGCCACGACGCCATCCTCCTGAGGTCCTGCACGGCGCAGCTGCTTCTTCCTGGGAATGTTCTCCAGAGGGCCTTCACTTCTGCTGTTGGGGTCGTCGATTGCTGCGGCTTGAAAGGCGCATTCAAGGGAGCACACCGCATCCCTCTCTTCACATGGGACCGTAATGATCCCTCCACTTCCTGACATCTTGAGAACATTGTAGCCGTGATGGGTGACTGCCATGAACTTGGCCAGGGCTGGGTACCCGAGGATGGCATTGTACGGCAAGCGGATGTGCGCGATGTCGAAGTCGATGAGCTCGGTGCACTAGTTCTTGCGCTCCCCGAAGGTGACAGGTAGGCGGGCCTGCCCTATCGTTGTGGTGGAACCGTCGGTCACTCCTGAGAAAGGCTTGGTGGGCTGGAGCTGTTCATATGGAACTTGGAGGTTGTCGAACATGTCGACGGACAGGACGTTGAGCCCTGCGCTGCCGTTGATGAGGGTCTTGGTAACCTGCACATTGCTGATGACCGGGGAACACAGCATGGGGAGGGCGCCAGCGGTGGCTGCGCACTTGAGCTAATCTGCCGAGTTGAAAGTGATGGCGCATTGGGACCACTTGAGCGGGCGCGTGGCCTCGAGCTTGGGGAGCACCGCGTTCACCTCGCGAGCAAACTGTTTGAAGATGCGCTGAGAGGCTGGAGCCTGGGCGCCACCCAAGATGCAGGCGATTGCACGCGGCTCCTGGAAGCCCCCAGCCCCCTTGTCCTGGTGGTGGTCGTCGTTCCTTCTTGGCGGTGACAGCGGAGGAAGACCAGTGTTGCCTTGGGGGCGATCCTCACGAGGTGGGTCCCTCCAGGCGCCCTCGCGAGGTTGGTCCTGTCAGCGTTCCTCACAAGGCCGGTCATGCTCTCCTGGCGCAGGCCACGGTCGTCCCAGCGTCCGCCTCCATGTCCTCCTCCCCGGCCGTAGCCCCGGTCGCTGCGCTCAGGGCGTCGACCAAAGCGTCCTTCTCGTATGGCTCTGAGCTCTTGACAGTCGCTGGTGTTGTGTGTGTTCAAGTTGTGGAAGGCGCAGAATGGCCGACTGTTCTTGGAAGACGCAGGCTGATCTCTGCCCCGCTTGGTGTCGGGCTCCAATGCGAGCACAGCTGCCTCCTTACGCTTCACGTCCTTGGCCTTGGTTTTCTTTTCCTCCACGCCCATGGCTGGCAGCTCAAGGAGAGAGAGGTGCCCCTCCTCAGCTCTTGCGCACTTGGTCGCCAGGTTGAACAACTCCTGAGAGGTGCAGAGCTCCTCGTGGATGGCGAGCTCTTCCTTCATCTTGACGTCATGGACGCCGTCTGAGAACGCGGAGATGATGGCTTCGTTCGTGACCTTGGGGATCTTGAGGCGGGTGTTGTTGAAGCACTGGATGTACTTCTGGAGGATCTCTCCTGGTTGTTGCATGATGCAGCGTAGATCACCCGCGGCCGGCCAGCGGTCGCGAGTGCCCTGGAAGTTGGCGACGAAGCGGTCGCGCATTTTGTCCCAAGAGGAGATTGAGCCGTGCTGCAGGTTCAGGAGCCAGGAGCGGGCTCCATCCATGAGAGCCATGCGAAACCAGTTCGCCATGACTTTTTCGTCGCTGTTGGCTGCTTCGATGCTCAGCTCATAGAGCTGCAGGAACTCCGCGGGGTCGGCGGTACCGTCGTAGCGTGGAGGCAGATCCGGCTTGAACTTGCCTGGCCAAGCAACGCTTCGCAGCTCGGGGGTGAAGGCATGGCAGCCAGCCGTGGTTGCCGGGGCCCGCTTCGAAGGTGGAGCTTGGTCTTGACGAGGTCCACGCTGCGCCGCTGCAAGCGGTGCGCGGTCTTGACGAGGTAGCGCGGGGAGTGCAGGTGCAGCTTCTCGCGGCCGCGGGATTTCTTGGCAGCTTCTCTCTTCGCGCACGGGCTCCAGGCATGGGGGATCGCGCCGTGGAGCCGCGCGCCTTGGTGCTAAGGCACCATCTTGGGGCAGAGGTGGTGGAGGCATGCCAAGAGCCTCGTCCCCTGCGGCTGGTTGAGGGGGAGGTAGAGAGAGAGACGGCGCCAGGGAGCCCCCTGCGATGCGGACGAGCTCGGCGACGCAGTCGAGTCACTCCTCATAGATGTCGTTGACGGGGCGGTAGCGCAGGAGTTCGTTCGCCGCGAGGAGTGCAGCCCGCGCCTCCATGGGAGCGCGGCATGCGTGAGACGAAGACCCGGCAGGGGTCAGCGATGGAGTGGCAGTGCGGCCATCCTGCCGCACCGAAGGATGCAGCAAGGACGCCTGTTGCTTGTCCCCCGCCGGGCCGGTGGCAGCGTTGGCGGCGGGTGATGGAGAATGACGAGGTGGCCCGCCAACGGGAGCCGTCTGAGTGACACGGGCGGTGAGGGCAGCCCGACGCTCAGCCCGAGCATGGCGAGCGTCCGCCATGGAGACGACGGAGCTACGGAGCAACAACTGATGGAAGGAAAGCTACGGCGCACCCCTACCTGGCGCGCAAAATGTCGAATGTGGGGCTCCGGGAAACCCTTAAGGTTCGAACAATGGGGTTCGCGCGAAGTCTTTCCCTCCTACCGATCAACGCTCTAGCTCGCTTGGATCTCGCGGACGAACTCGACGAACTCGCAACACAGAAAGACATGAGGTTTATACTTGTTCGGGCCACCATTGTGGTGTAATACCCTACTCAAGTGTGGTGGTGGTGGATTGCCTCTTGGGCTGATGATGAACAGTACAAGGGAAGAACAGCCTCCTGAGGTTGAGGTGTTCTTGTGGGTAGGCTCTTGATCGGGTTGGATCAAGCTAGGATGAAATGCCTCTACTATGTTGGCTAGCTCTACTTATATAGGCCCTGGTCCTCTTCCCAAATATCAAGTGGGAAGGGAGCCAACACCAATGGGAAAATTTGAAGGGGGACAACTAGTACAAGCTATCCTGACAAAAGCAGTCTTCGCCTGCGAAAAGTTCTGGTGGTGACGCCGTCTTGGGCTCCACGATGACCTCCATCTTGCCGTCCTCCTGGTCTTTGTCTCATTGCACCAATATAGAAACCTTTGCCTAATGCCTCTGTACTCTTCGCCTGCCTGGCCTCCTTAGCACCAAAGAGGAAATAAGGATGCTGCACGCGTTGGCGCCCGCCTGGCGCCCGCCTGGTGTCGTTCGTCATGGCTCATGTCACGAGGGCCTCGTGAGGTTTGCCCCGCCTTGATATCTCCGCTCCTCGTGAGCCAGCCTGGCTAGGCCACTCCAGAGGAGGTCTTGCGACGTCCGCCTCATGAGGCTCGGATCCTCGCGAGGGTCTTGGGTGCCTTATTGATGAACACGGGCCGTATGGCCTGCTGGCTTAGCCATGCTGTGGGCTGCAGGCAGGCAAGTCTGGGGACCCCCGTTCCTAGAATGCCAACAAAGCTATCTCTCACCACAAGACCACATCCACATCCTTACTACATCCAATGGTTCAATAACATCGGCAAGGTTAAGGTAACATGTACTGTTCGTGTGCATTTCAGTATCTCTACATATGTTGATTATGTTGATTGTGATGTGGTACCGATGCAAGCATGTTCCTTATTACTTGGTAGACCATGGCAATTTGATAAAAATTCGTACACCATGGTAGAAACAATCAGTATACTCTTGTTCATAAGGACACAAATATTACTTTGCTTCCTATGACTCCTGATTCCATTTTGAAAGATGATCTTAATAGAGCTAATAAAGCAAAACAGGAGCAAAATAAGAGTGAAAATCAGATTGTGGCAAAAGAATTTGAGCAACAAATGAAGCGTAATAATGAACAATCTAGTGTTGCTTCTGAAATTAAATTGAAAAGTGCATGTTTACTTGCCACCAAATCTGATATTGATGATCTAGATTTTAGCAAATCTGTTTGCTATGCTTTTGTGTGCAAAGAGGCATTATTTTCATTTGAGGACGTGCCTTCCTCTTTGCCTCCTGCTGTCACTAACATTTTGCAGGAGTTCGCTGACGTCTTTCCACAAGACGTGCCACCAGGATTACCACCTATTCGACGGATTGAGCATCAAATTGACTTAATTCCCGGTGCATCATTACCCAACCGTGCACCATACCGTACCAATCCAGAGGAGACGAAGGAGATTATGCGTCAACTACAAGAGCTGCTCAACAAAGGTTATATACGCGAATCCCTTAGTCCTTGTGCTGTTCATATCATTTTAGTGCCGAAAATGGATGGTACGTCGCGTATGTGCGTTGATTGTAGAGGCATTAATAATATTACTATTCGTTATCATCATCCTATGTCAGGACCCCGATTCCAAGTCACATCGACCTAGCCGGTAACACATCATATCACTTTGCGGCCTCACGCACGGTATTCCCACGGGTGTCGCCTTACCATGGCCCGGGACCGTTTGCGTCTTTTGGCTCACGTATATGGCGGTGTCGCTAGCATCCACATGACAAAGAACCGGGCCGACATGGCTAGTCGTGAACCCAAAGCGGCACTAACCCATGGGGACAGGCATACATGAATCACATCGAGCATGTCGGTCATCAACGTATGAATTCGGGCTGTAACCTTTGGGCTATGAGGACTCGGTATCCCGGTACATGTAGCGAGCTAAGGCAGGACTCCGAATATCACCGCGTGACATTTCCCGAAGGGACGAGACATAAGAACGAAGTGAAAACATGCCAACCGATCAAGTGTCCAAGCGGTAGTCTTTGGGCTAGCGGGACTCCGGTGAACCGGGCTGTAGCGGACTACTATCGCTCAGAAGCGCAAGACTACATTTCCCCATATGAGAGGCTGCCAAGGATAAACAACTAGTTTGTCGGATCCCACTCATACCAAGCATTTCAATCATACATATGCACGATATGAGTAAATACAACAAGGCATCACAACAAAACTCTACAACTCAAAGTACTTTATTTAAGAGGCTCCGAGGAGCCATACATAACATATCCATACAGGTAGGGGTCACATGTCCCAACACTCAAGTCATACAAACATACAAGCACATGCGAAAGAAAACTAGTCTGAGTACAGACTCTAAAAAGAAAGAAAGCTTGTTGAAGCCTCTCTATCTACAGTGGCCCTTCACAAGCCTTGGATCACCACCTGGGTGGCTAGTTCACTCGTCGATGTCAAGGTCTACATAGAACCCATCGGTGAGGGCAAGTTGTCGTCTGAAAAACATTAATTAAGCAAACATGAGTGCGGAGGTACTCAGCAAGTCTTACCACGTAATCCTATCATACATGCACATTCTCAAGAAGGTGGTGGAGTTATTTTGACAAGCCAGCTTTGACTCTTGGCTAAGCTATCCTCGTGACACCACTTGAAAAGCATTTGTCGCTGCAGGTCCACTAATCACCATCACAATACTCCACCGTGGATCCTCTCTCGTCACCCACGAGAGGGCCATCCGCGGCACTCACACTTATCTTGAGGCTTTTAGTAGTATCCATTTACTTGTCTATGAACTGATATAGGCAACCCAGAAGTCCTTCTCCGTGGACACAGCTATTCGAATAGATCATATTAACCCTGCAGGGGTGTACTTCTTCACACACGCTCTCACCACTTACCGCCGTTTACACGACATGTACTCGGCAACCTTCAAGCGGAAGCCCAACGTGGGTGTCGGCCACAACCTACCTAAACACTCAAGTCCCTAGTCTAGGTTTATCGCCTATTCGGGTTCCATCCACACGGAGTCCGGCCAAGGTTTCCCATACAGCCCCGAACGATGTGTGCAGGGTTCCCGAGATACCAAAGCAGGCACTTTCGGTACACCAGGCCCGCGTGCCTACCGCAACACAACCCACCCCTAAGGTCAGCGCTATGCGGCGGCCCCAAAGATGCTACAAACACGAGAAACTACTTGCAACTCTGATGGGAACAAGGGTGGTTAAGAAGCCGAGAGGGTCCATTGGTTTCGGGCCCAATGCATGGTAGTAATGCTTGTTTCATGGATCACAAACACAGATCTCGGTTCTTAGGGGCGGCTTCAATGAAACAACCCACCATGTACTCCTACATGGCCTCTCATCGATACCTTTACCAAAAGCGTGTTCAACACTTTCACTCTCGAACCCGACACAACCTTTCACTCCAGTTCATCATCCCGATGAGCCAGACACGACACAACTCTAAGCATAGCAAGCATATCATGGTAGGAATCACAAACATGGCTCAATCAACTCCTACACATACTAGTGGGTTTCATCTGAGTTCTTGTGGCAATGACAGGTCATGCAAAGGAAGTGGGTTCAACTACATGAGCACACAACAGTTTGAATCGCGTTGTCTTAATGCGATAAAACAAGAGCGAAGCGAGAACATGGGTTTGTATCGGAATGATCAATGGGTTGCTTGCACGATGGAGTGGTGGTAGGATACGCCCTTGAGACGGATATTCAGGATTATCCTCGAGGCGAGAACCTATCACGAAAGACATAGAAAATAAACACACATGGCAATATGCAACAATATGATGCATGCTATACATGGCAATATGGATGTGTGTTGGCCTAATGCAAGCTGAAACAAAAAGGGATGAACTCATTTGAATCAAAGATTCAAATGCTAGCTCATTTAACATAGCCATAAAGGTGTATTATCTTATTCTGCTTAAACAGCAAGGTTAACTTGTTTTATCATGCACGAAACCTGTACCAATGGATAGAATGGATTTTTCTGATCATTTTTCATATATAAATCTTTGCATTTGGAGTTGCAGATTAATTTCTATGAATTTTTGAAGTTTGAACTATATTCTGGAATTTCCTATAATAGAATAAATCCAGTAATTAATTTACTGCGTCAGCAATGCGTCAGGATGATGTCATAGGTCAACGGGGACGTCCAGGTCAAACCTGACTGGTGGGTCCCGGTGTCAGTGTAATTAGTTTAACTAAAAATTAATTAAAACTAATCCTAATTAGTTAACAGTGGGCCCCACATCATAGACTCAACAGAGTCAACCAGGCCCACCCGTTGTCAAAGTCAACGTCGGCTGCACGGCGTTTAGCGCGCCAGCGAGCCCGACATCAGCGGTGGAAGTGGATTTGTCCATTCGGCGACCAAATGGGTCGCGGAGGGCATCTAGGTGGAGCCGGGACAAACCGCAGCTCTTGGTGGAGTTATCTCGAGCGGGCGGCGGAATCGGCGCGGCGATGACCTAAGCGGCCGCGGAGTTCGGCGAAGCGAACTCGAGGCTAGGGTGTGCGTTGAGGTGCGGAGTGTATGGTTGGATGCTACGCGGTGTGGTGAGTCGTTAGACACCGAGGGTGGCGGTGGATGGCCGGGAGCACGTCGTGACGAGCTCCATGGCGGTAGTGCGGGTGATCTTCGTGCGGTCGCTACAAAGCTCGAGAGCGAGAGAGGAAGGGAAGGGAGGGTAGCTAGGATCACAGGGCACTCGGGGAGGCAACCGGCGTGGCCGGGGACGGGCTGGTGCGACGGCGGCGTTGAAGGGGATCTCCGGCGACGGCGGGATCGGGCGAGGTCGGTGCAGTGGCCTCGGGCTACTCGAGCACGCGGGGCTTGGCTAGCTCGAAGAAGAGGAGGGCGGCGGAGCTCCTAGACACGACTGGGAGGAGCACGGACGACGGGGAGCGCGACTACAGCGACGGTGTGGCTGCGATGGCGTCGGCCATGGCGTGGGAGCGCGAGGGAGAGGAGCTGGGGAGGAAGAGAGATGTCTGGGGGTTCGGGGAGAGAGGGGGAGCGATCCACGTCGCGGCTCGGTGAGGGGGGCGGCAAGGCGGCGACCAGGTGCTTGGCATGCATGCGGTGCTCGCCGCCGAGCACCTGCACTGCACAGCCAACAGCTTCATTGGCCCAGCGGCGGTAGGCTGGGCGACAAGTGGGCGGTTAGTAGTAGGCGCCAGGTAAGTATTTCCTTTCTGTTTTTCTTTTTCTATTTTTCTCTAACTTTGTGGAGTTTTTAAAATACTTAGATAGCTTCAAAAATCACCAAACTGGACCAGGTCCATAATTGGAATATTTCCAACATGAAACATTTTAGTTTGGGAATATTTGGGCATTTGAAATATTATATATAATTTAAATGCCCAAACTCAAATACTTTATGACTTAATTCAAAGACCTTAGGATGACCTAGAAAATTGTGCACCACTTTTGGCAGAGGCTCTGAACCAAAGCAAAGGTGATGAGCATTTTAGAAGGGCATTTCAGGTTCATTGAAAATAATTTTAGTAAACCCTAGTTGGATTCAAAAGGGGTTCTGGGGGTTCTGTCTTCCCCATTTCAAATTTCAGATGAAAGTTAAACATGATGCACACACTAATGCATGGACTAGCTAGGATGTGACAACCTATTCCTAGGCTAGATGGTATGCTTGATGAATTGAGTGGCTCTACAATATTCTCCAAAGTTGATTTGCGTAGTGGATACCATCAAATTAGTATGAAATTGGGAGATGAATGGAAAACAGCGTTTAAAACTAAGTTTGGATTATATGAGAGGTTAGTCAAGCCTTTTGGGTTAACTAATGCATCTAGTACTTTCATGAGACTAATGAACGAAGTTTTACGTGCTTTCATTGGACGATTTGTGGTAGTCTATTTTGATGATATACTGATTTATAACAAATCTTTCGAACAACATTTGTAACATTTACGTGCTATTTTTATTGCTCTACGTGATGCACGTTTGTTTGGTAAGCTTGGGAAGTGCACCTTTTGCACCGACCGAGTATCTTTTCTTGGCTATGTTGTTACTCCACAGGGAATTAAAGTTGATAAAGCCAAGATTGAAGCTATTGAGAGTTGGCCGCAGCCCAAAACGGTCACACAAGTGAGGAATTTTCTTGGCCTCGCTTGATTCTATAGGCGTTTTGTGAGAGATTTCAGCACCATTGCTGCACCTCTCAACGAGCTTACAAAGAAGGATGTGCCTTTTGTTTGGGGTACCGCACAGGAAGAAGCCTTCATGGTATTGAAAGATAAGTTGGCACTGTCGGACTTTGGGTTCCAGCAGACCCTTGAGGTTCGAACTCTGGGGTGCGCACGGAGATATTTCCCCTACCAGCTCACGCGTTGATGGTTTGCAAGGGATCTAAACTAGGAACGATGAACAGCACAAGAGACACAAGATTTATATTGGTTCGGGCCGCCGTTGTGGTGTAATACCCTACTCCAGTGTGTGGTGTGGTGGATTGTCTCCGGGGCTGATGAAGAACAGTACAAAGGAAGAACAGCCTCGCGAGGGGCTGTTCTTGAGCTGGTGCGATGGACTGCTTTGGTTAGTCCAGTCGCTTCTCTCTCTCTCTAGTGGGTTTGACCTCTCTCTTTCCTTTTCTTCTCCTTCTTCTCCCTTCTCTCTGTGGTGGCTAGTCCTATTTATAGAGGGAGGCCCTGGGTCTCTTCCCAAATAATGAGCGGGAAGGGCGCCAACAATCGGCCATTTTGAAGGGGAACATCTAGTACACTTATCCTGACTAAAGTTGGTCTTCGGCTGCCAAAGGCTCTGACGGTGACGCCGTCCTGGGCTCCATGATGACCTCCATCCTGCCGCTCTGTTGGTCTTGTTGCACCGAAGCGGTAACCTTTGCCTGATGCCTTGGCCTGTGCTTTCTTCCTTTGCACCAAAGGGGAAACAAGGACACTGCGCAGGCTGGCGCCCGCCTGGCGCCCGCCTGATCTCGATCGCCATGGCTTGCGTCACGGGGCACCATCGTGAGGTACCCTGCCTTGATCTCTCCGCCTCCTCGTGAGCCTGCCTGACGAGGCTTCTCCCGAGGAAGGTTCTTGTCATCCTCCCCGTGAGGCTTGGCCCCTCGCGAGGGTCTTGAGCTTGAGCTGATGAAGCTGGGCCGCGCTGAGCCCCCACTTGTGCCACCCCGCAGGCCGCAGGCAGGCAAGTATGGGGACCCCCGTTCCCAGAACGCCGACAGTAGCCCCCGGGCTCAAGGCGCGCCCGGACTTGGCTTAGCAAAGAAGAGAAGGGGCAAGTGCGAAGCACCGCGGGCCCCAACAGCCTGCGGCCTTGTGTGCCGCGTGGCGATTGATTGGTCGTGGGCGTCTCCGCTTCCCCACGATGCATCATTACATGCCCGGCTAAGCGGACCCGGGGTTGCACACACCCATTCCCCTTTCACCGTCCGCGCACTCCTGGCCCTTCCTTCTTCCTCTGGCTCCAACTTCCGCCCTTAATCCAACTCGGACTCTCACCCTTCCTGTCGCCATGGCGCCAACGAAGAAGGAAAAGGTGAAGAAGCTCGCGCCTTCGCCCCGCTCGACTCTGGCGGTGGCCCCCGCCGTCGATCGATCTATCATACTCAATCTCGAGGCCTTGGGCAAGGTCTGCTCTGCTCTTGCCACCATCTTCAACGAGTGCGGCAGGACCATGGCATGGCCTGCATCCCATGCCTCCTTCGACAGGATTGTCATGGAGGTCCGGTTTTTCGCTGATGCCCCGTGGGCGGGTCTGGTTCCCCCCTTTTCGGCTTTCTTCAATGCGGTGCTCTCCCACTATCAGGTCCACATGTTGCATCTCGGGCCTGAGTCCATTACCCTCTTGGCTATCTTCGCCTTTGTCTGTGAGGCAATGGTGGGCATCCCTCCTTCCGTTGCCCTGTTGCGTCACTTCTTGTCTTTGCACCTGAGTGATCCTACTCAATGCTCGGGGTGTGTGAGCTTACTTGCGGTGCCGGAGACGGCTGCTTCGGGGATCGATTTCGGACTCCCTCCCCCTGAGGCCAAGTTCAGAGAGCGGTGGTTGTATGTGGACGTTGGGGTGCCCAGTCCCCTACTCTCGCACCCTACCTTGCCTGCTGTTCCCAACTCAGGCTGGGGTCATGAGACGCTCATGGACACCCGGCTTGCATTCGTCTGGCGCCGCTTCGAGATCTTGAGGGCGCTCAACGTGACGGCGCCCAAGGTAGTGAAGGAGTTCCTCCAGTGTCGCATTGCTCCTCTCCAGCGCCACTCTCATCGGATGTGGGACTTTGCGGGATGCAAAGACCGCATGCGACTTTAGGAGGGGGACCTGGTGCCTAAAGTGATGAGGACGGTGCTCAGGGTCCTGGCTGGCGATCCTTCCCCAGGCAGCCTTCGACATGGCGGTGCCCTCTTGTATCTCTGTTCGGGCAGGGCCGATTTCGTGAAGCAGATGCCCAGCTTTGACGAGTGGGGGCTGCGCCTGGCTGACCTCAGGGGGCCTCGCGAGAACCCAGTTGCTGCGGTCGCTCTTTCGGTCGCCCAAGGTGGCTCTGTCTCAGGTGATGGAGTAGGGAAACGAGAACCGTTAGGAGTTGAAGGGGACGACGTTGAGGTGGTGATGTCGCGCAGATCCCTGAGGGCGGCATCTCTCGGAGCTCGTTCGGGAATAGTGACAGGTGAGGAGTTGCGGCCTCCGGCTCCCGAGGTTGGGGCTCCCGAGGCCCTGGTCGTCCCTCACGAGGCGGCGCCTGGTGGCGTCCCCCAGGCTGGTCCCATTGGCGCTGATCACCTTACCGCCTCCTCCATGCCACAAACCGACCCCTGCGCCGAGCGCTTAGGCCGGTTCCGCGTAGACTTCATGGCCCTTTGCAAGAGGAAGGAGGCCTCGGGCGGTGATGATCACCCTTGCCGCTTGCTGAAGTGCAGGAGGTACTTCGCCATGGACGAGTAAGTCCTCTTCTCTCTCTGCTCCTCTACTTCTCAGTTCTTGCAGCTGACCGTGGCCTTTCAGGGCCCTTCCTGCCGAATTCGCGGAGACGGCCAAGGAGCCATCTCCCCAAGCTCCGTCCTCGTTGCTGATCCTTGGTGCGCCGGGTTCAAGCGGCGCCCTTATCACTCAGCCGGTCGGAGAGGTAGCCCGTTCAGCTGGGCGTCCCAAGCTTACGTGCTTGCTGTCCTCCCTTCACGAGTTCTCCTGGGGCATAGCTAACTTGCCCCGCGCCCCTTCCTCGATCGCGGACGTTGGCTGGCTGAAGTCAATCTTGAGCTCTTCTTCTGGGGACGGACCGACGCCAGGCCCTGCTCCTGGTGAGGCCCGTCCGGAGATTGTTGGGGCGCCAGCCCCCTACCCTGCACCGGGAGGAGGCGCGCCGCCTTTGGGCCCTCCACATACACCAGCAACAGAGGGTGACGCGGAAGACGTGCTCAGGCGCGCTTGCAAACGCCACGCCCTTCGTCAAGAATTTCTCCATGGGGCGACGGACGCGGTGAACCGGCTTGGGGCGGAGCTCACCAGCGAGGATGCGCGTCTTGAGGCCGAGGGTTTGCGCCTTGCTGAGGAGAGGCGCAAGCTGAAGGTAGCCATTGCCCTCGCGCGTCACCAGCGTGACCTTGACAATGCGAAGGCTGAAGCGTCGCTGGCGGCCTCGCGAGAGGCTTGTTCTCGAGCCGTCAAGGAGGCCCTGGAAGCAGACCGACGGTGCAGGGACGCCGAGGAGCGTGCGTGGGAGCACCAAGCCTGGAGAAACTCTCTGGAGCAGCAGGTGGAGCTACGCCAGGCTGCACTTGTCTCGCTGAAGGAGGCTTCCGTCGACCAGGCGGAGCTCCAGAAGCGCGAGGAAGCGCTGATGCTGGAGGCCGCCGAGCACAACCTCGACCTTGAGCGGTTGGAGATGAGGGAGCGACTGGTGGCTCAGGCGGAGGATGATGTCGCCGCGCGCGAAGCCCGAGCCCAAGAAGAGGTCGACCGCCGCGTAGCGGAAGCTCGCTCAGGCCTCGAGCGCCAGTATGAGTTGAGGTTGGAGTTGGTCAGGGCCGAAGCTGAGGGCAGGACCGCGG
Source organism: Aegilops bicornis (assembly GCA_021605145.1). Taxonomy (NCBI): domain Eukaryota; kingdom Viridiplantae; phylum Streptophyta; class Magnoliopsida; order Poales; family Poaceae; genus Aegilops; species Aegilops bicornis. The sequence goes on from CM038670.1 coordinate 349,541,870, forward strand.
CCCTCAAGGCCAAACTAGACGAAGTGACGCGGGGTGCGGACTCCTCCGCAGCTGCCCTTCGTGCAGTGCAGGCAGAGCTGACCTCCTCCTGCGCAGAACTGCTTCTTCTCCGACAGAGGATTGATGACGCCGAGGCCACCACACGGCAGAATGAGGACGAGATTCGTCGGCGGCGGGTTCTAGAGCACGAGCACACCCCCATGCTCCGTACGCTCAGGGAACGGGCTAACGTGGCCCTGGGCAACATTTGTGAGGCCGCTGCTGAGGAGCCGCACGAGACCAACTATGCTGGCATCCTCCATTGTTTTGATGATGTGGTGACGCTCCTGGAGAGCCGCTCCGAGAGGTCTCGTTGGCTCGTCGAGGAGAGGAGTCGGGCCTTGCTCGGGCATGCTTTCTCCCGTGTCTTCAGTTATCTGCGGGACAGGGATCCCCACTTCGACTTCGATGCCGCCATCGCACCGGTGCCCATAGCCGTCCGGGGCGACCTGGCGCAATGGGTGGAGGATCACGTGGACGACCTTGTCAGGGCCTTCGCGTCTGATGATGATGGCGTGATCGTGGCCGCCGATGAAGGCGTCGTGGTGGACGGTCCTGGTGCTGGCGGAGGTGTTGGTGACGGCGATGATGTCAGCGATGCCAGTGACGCCTCTGGAGGTGACCCAGAAGGCGCGGCGAGCGATATGTCCGACTGATTGTTTGTCACCGCTTTTTACCCTGCACGAAAGAGGTTCGGGCTTGGCCATGAAGACTATGAGAGCATTTTGGGAGGGGAAGCCCCTCATGTAAAGGTATGCGGTAAATGCCCTGGTAATCTTAACGCAGCATGTGAGCTTAACGGCCGTCCTGGTGGTGGGTCAGCTGGCTCGTTTACCTTTAGACCATGGTGAGCCCCGAGCGGGGCTGTGGGGGTCATAGCGCCATATGTGTCTTCTGGGTGAACCCATTGATCCTGCGATAAGAACCTCCGGAGAGGGCGTGGCGACAGCCGTCCGAGCTGTGGACGCGGTTGGCCCGGCCCGGCTCGCGAGGGGCTCGCGAGGGGAGGCAGCTGACGCTAGCTTTGGACGCAAAGCCGAAACCAGAACACGAGAGATTGCTCGAATGAGACTAAACACCCCTTCCCCAAACACACGCAAGGCTCGAACTCAAATCCAACTTAAATTCAAATCGAAGAAACTTGTCAACAGAGGAAAAGGCAAAAAAAAGGCAAAAGGCCGCGTCCGGCACCTAGTCTAGTCTTCGACGTCTTCTCACCAGCGCGGAGCTAAGTGCTGCCACTGGGCATGGGCGGGAGCCCCCGAGGCCGGCTCTCCGGAGACTCCGGGGTGTGTACAGCCCCACTCATTATTACGTGAGAGTGTCACGGGGTGGCGAGCTTCACAGGCACTGGGCCCTCTTCACAGGTACCGGCCTTGCTTCATATCGCCAGATGAGGGTCCCGCCTTGCGCCACACTCTACCGCCACTGACGGCGGCCGGAGACCAAGGACGACGCCAATGGGGTAGAGCGGTCGCCAGCGGTTCCCCCGATGACCACGGGTCCTCTGCCGAGGGTAGGCACTGAGGCACCTCCCCGGCAGAGGGCCAAGCGCCGCGGGGACGAACCCGAATCTCGGCCCCTCTGCTGCAGCTCCTGGTGCCCTCCTCCTGAGGGGTAAGAGGCTGCAGTGTTGGGGCAGCCACCTGTCGCGGCGACTTGTACCTCCTGCGACACACGGTTAGCATAAGTTTGCTCCTGAGGAATTAATGGTACCAGATAGTTGTTGTCGCCGGCACGGTCGTCGAGGCCCTCTTGGGGTTCCTGAAAGAGCTCAACTTGTGGTGTCTCCTCACCCCAGCCTGTCCCAAGGAACGAGCCATGGTCTTCTTCCCGTGCACACTCTTGATCCATCATGCGGGGCACATAAGCTTCTGGGGCCGCTGCCCCGTAGGTCTCGCTGTAGTGCCCCACATGCCACGCAGTCCGGCCCGGAGCGTTGTCTTGAGAGTGGTGGCGCGGTGGTCCGCCGAGGCCAAAGGTCACGGCATGCGCTCGTTCGCCGGCCGGAGATGGGGTCTGCACTGCTTGCCGCCTGGTGCTGCCGGCCGGGTTGGCATCGAGTAGGCCCTGGAGCCCGCTTGATGTTGTATGGGCGCGTACGGGGCCGTCATACGGCACGGTCTGGACCTGGGGCGGCAGCCGGACACAGAAAGGAGGTGCTCCCGAGGCGGCGGCGTTCAGGAGCTCGGCCACTCGCTCTAACAACACGTCGCGGCCGCCGTCTAGAAGCCGGCACCGTAACAGCTCTCGGGCCACCGTGAGCGCGGCCCTGTAGTTTTCCTGCTCCCGTCGGGTGTGTGGTGCCGTCGCCGCGATGTGGCTTGAGGCTCTGGCCGTGGACCGCACCTGCCGCGGTGAAAGGGCGGGCGGCGTCTGGCCGCATCGCCCGCGCCCTGCAGCGCCTTGCGGAGCGCGAGCTGCCTGAGGTGCAAGGTTGAGGTCGCCCTGGGCTGGTGGCACGGCGTGGGCGGGCCACGCCGCGCAGCGGTCGGCGTCGGCTGTCGGGTTGCTTGAAATCGAACGACGAGGCGACGAAACGCGAGGCGGCGGAGGAAGGATTCCGGCAGACCCTTGAGGTTCTAACTCTGGGGTGCGCATGGAGATCTTTCCCCTACCAGCTCACGCGTTGATGGTTCGCAAGGGATCTAAACTAGGAAAGATGAACAACACAAGAGACACAAGATTTATATTGGTTCGGGCCACCGTTGTGGTGTAATACCCTACTCCAGTGTGTGGTGTGGTGGATTGCCTCTAGGGCTGATGAAGAACAGTACAAAGGAAGAACAGCCTCGCGAGGGGCTGTTCTTGAGCTAGTGCGATGGACTCCTTGGGTGAGTACTATCGCTTCTCTCTCTCTCTCTCTCTGTCTAGTGGGTTCGACCTCTCTCTTTCCTTTTCTTCTCCTTCTTCTCCCTTCTCTCTGTGGTGGCTAGTCCTATTTATAGAGGGAGGCCCTGGGCCTCTTCCCAAATAATAAGCGGGAAGGGCGCCAACAATCGGCCATTTTGAAGGGGAACATATAGTACACTTATCCTCACTAAAGTTGGTCTTCGGCTACCAAAGGCTCTGACGGTGATGCCGTCCCTGGGCTCCACGATAACCTCCATCCTGCCGCTCTGCTGGTCTTGGTCTTGTTCCACCAAAGCAGTAACCTTTGCCTAATGCCTTGGCCTGTGCTTGCCTCCTTTGCACCAAAGGGGAAACGAGGACACTGCGCAGGCACCCTCGTGAGGTACCCTGCCTTGATCTCTCCGCCTCCTCGTGAGCCTGCCTAATGAGGCTGCTCCCGAGGAAGGTTCCTGTCGTCCGCCCCGCGAGGCTTGGCCCCTCGCGAGGGTCTTGAGCTTGAGCTGATGAAGCTTGGCCGCGCTGGGCCCCCACTTGAGCCACGCCGCAGGCCGCGGGCAGGCAAGTCTGGGGACCCCCGTTCCCAGAACGCCGACAGACACATGCTCCTTTACTCCAACTTCCTGATTTAAATAAGACCTTTGAGCTTGAATGTGATGCTAGTGGAATTGGATTAGCATGTGTGTTATTACTTGATGGCAAACCTGTTGCATACTTTTCTGAAAAATTGAGTGGGCTTAGTCCGAATTATTCTACTTATGATAAAGAATTATATGCTCTTGTTCGGACTTTAGAGACATGGCAACATTATTTATGGCCCAAAGAATTTGTTATACATTCTGATCATGAATCTTTGAAACACATTAAAAGTCAAGCAAAACTGAATCGTAGACATGCTAAATGGGTTGAATCCATTGAGACTTTCCCTTATGTCATTAAACACAAGAAGGGTAAAGAAAATGTTATTGCTGATGTATTGTCTCGTCGCTATACTGTGCTTTCACAACTTGACTTCAAAATATTTGGTTTGGAGACCATCAAAGATCAATATGTTCATGATGCTGATTTTAAAGATGTAATGCAGAATTGTAAACAAGGAAGAACATGGAACAAGTTCGTTATTAATGATGGCTTTGTGTTCCGTGCTAACAAGCTATGCATTCCAGCTAGCTCTGTTCGTCTTTTGTTGTTGCAGGAGGCGCATGGAGGAGCATTAATGGGACACTTTGGCGTGAAGAAGACGGAGGACGTACTTGCTACACATTTCTTTTGGCCAAAGATGAGACGGGATGTTGAGCGTTTTGTTGCTCTCTGCACTACATGTTTTATATATGCCTTTGCATGTACCTACTGTTCCTTGGGAGGATATATCTATGGACTTTATTTTAGGTTTACCTCGAACAAAGAAGGGGAGGGATAGTATATTTGTTGTCGTGGATAGGTTCTCGAAAATGGCACACTTTATACCATGTCATAAAAGTGATGATGATGTTAATGTTGCTGATTTGTTCTTTCGTGAAATTATTCGCTTGCATGGTGTGCCAAATACTATTGTTTCAGATCGTGATACTTATTGTCTTAGCCACTTTTGGAGATGTTTATGGGCTAAGTTGGGGACTAAACTACTTTTTAGTACTTCTTGTCACCCCCAAACTGATGGTCAAACTGAAGAAGTCAATAGAACATTGTCTACTATGCTTAGGGTTGTTTTGAAGAATAATAAGAAAATGTGGGAAGAATGCTTGCCTCATATTGAATTTGCTTATAATCGTTCGTTGCATTCTAATACTAAGATGTGCCCTTTTGAAATTTTGTATGGTTTCCTACCTCGTGCACCCATTGATTGGTTGCCGCTTCCATCTTCGGAGAAGGTTAATTTTGATGCTAAACAACATGCTGAATAGATCTTAAAAATGCATGAGTTAACTAAGGAAAATATTGAGCGTATGGATGCTAAATATAAACTTGCTGGAGATAAGGGTAGAAAATATGTTGTCTTTGCACCTGGAGATCTTGTTTGGTTACATTTGCGTAAGGATAGGTTTCCTAATTTGCGCAAATCAAAGCTAATGCCACGTGCTGATGGTCCTTTTAAGGTGTTATAGAAAATAAATGATAATGCATATAAACTTGAGCTGCCTGCATATTTTGGGGTTAGTCCCACTTTTAACATTGCAAATTTGAAGCCTTATTTGGGTGAGGAAGATGAGCTTCCGTCGAGGACGACTTCATTTCAAGAAGGGTGGATGATGAGGACATCAATACGATTGTTACACCCACAGCCCCTGCTGCTATACATACTGGACCAATTACTAGAGCTCGCGCACGCCGATTGAATTATCAAGTACTTTCATTTCTTGGTAATGATTACAATGTTCATGAGAATATGATGCTGCCTAAATTGGATACATTTGTTTTGCTTACAAATGAAGGGCCTAGCTTGGACAAGAAAGATGAACCTTGGAGCAAGTTCAAGCGTGGAGATGATGGCATGTGCAAGGGGAAGAAGAACGGAGTTACAAGTGATGATTCCAGGACTTTGAAGCCACCATAATGAGTGCATGAAGTCTTGGACGAAATATACAAGATACCACTTCATAAATTTCGTCTAGAGGCTATTCTAGGTGCTACGTCACACCTTATTTTGGGGCCAGACCCATGTAATTTCGAAATACTTGATTATAGGCAGTTTTTAGAGTCCGTATGTGTGGGGAAACAAGAGTTAGGGTTGGTTTCGTACCCCTCCTGCAAGGGCCACGAAATCCCCCCCCCCTCTCTCCTCCATATATACAGCCCTTAGGGCATCGTTTAGACTTTGGGTTTTGTTTAGATTAAAGTTCGCCATAGCTGCAAATTTGCGTACTTCGTTTGTGTTCAACGACCAGACAAAGGCGTCACAGAACCCCACCTTGATCAATAAAGCTTTCCTCTTATATTCACAATATCCAGATTGCAATCTTAGTTTCTTGCTTGTTCTTCGTTTGCCTGGTGTAAACAGACCTTCGTGGTCAGGTTGATCGTGCTCCGGCTTGGTCAATAACCTCTCAGAGTTGGTTTAGCGATTGCTAAGGCGCGACGTCCTCGCACGTTCGTAGTCGGATCGTCAAAGTCGACTTCCTCCAAAACGATAGCTACCATCTCATCGAAAGATGGGATACCTTTGCCTCTATCACACCGGCTCTGAATCATGTCTTTGGTCAATAGTTGGGTTGCCCACCTCCTGTGTTTGCTACCTTACGTTCCGTCTGATCGGCTAGGGTAGTAAAGGGAGAACTACTGCGATTGTGTTTCTGGTTCGTCCGGTTAAGCACCTCAGTAGAGAAAGCCGAAAACTGACTGTCATGATGCGGCGAGAGCTGGTCAGCCACTCGGCGACTTATTAAAATCTTTAGCGATTTTTTCCGTACTACACGAAGGACTGCTTGCCGGTCACATATGTAACACATCCGCATCCGGATAGCCGCGTACATACCAGGGGCTACCTCGTAGACCCATCGTCAAACTCCTATGGCTAAGTGAGAGTGGTAAAGCTTCATAGTCTGATTGCCTGGTTTGCCACACTGACACCACCTATACGGACCAAGACGTTGGGTCAAGTGTGAACATGTGCTATTCTGAACACCCCCATATTATCTACATGGGGGTTGAAGACGACGACTCGAAAACTCTCAGGAATACAACAACGGCTGCATAGGAGTCAATAATAGCACAAATATATCGCAAGGCCTTAGTACATAATAAAAACGTCCAGGCAGATCAGGTACATTCATTCGAACATAATGTCCTTTGAGCATTGACCCTCTATCAAGCGGGCGCCTTCTAGGATGTCGTCTAAGTAGCGTTTCGGTGTGTAGTGGTCCTTGCCTCCAGGCAGACCCTTAACTGCAACGTCGGCGGCCTTCATCTTCGCCCAGTACATCTTGACGCGGGCGAAGGCCATCCGTGCACCTTCTATGCACACTGACTGCTTGACTGCGTCGATTCGCGGCACTGCATCGACAAGTCACCGCACTAGGCCGAAATAGCTGCTTGAAATAGGTTCGACTGGCCATAGCCGAACTATGACGTCATTCATGGCTGCTCCGGACATCTTATGCAGCTTGGCCCACTACACCATTTGGTCGTTCAGCAGCGCCGGGCGCTCCTGCACCGTGAACTATGACCAGAACATCTTCTCCGTCGTATGTCCCTCCTGAGCCTGGAAGAATTGCGAGGCGTCAGCGGCACTCTTCAGAAGATCCGCAACAGCGTCTGGAGAACTCCACAGTGGATTAAGCAAGGCATATCTCTGATCACCAAACTTAGTCTGTAAAAGAAAGGACTTACCAGCCGCTATCTGTTTGGCCTGCCGGATCTCTTCGCGAGCCACTTTGGATTCAGACCGCGCATCTTTGGCCTCCTGAAGGGCTTTGTCGAGTTCAGTCGCCTTGGTTTTATTCTCCTTCTCAAGGGACTCACACATGCAGACGGCGTCCTTGAGCTCTTGCTCTACGACGGATATCTGCTCCTCGAACTGGTGCCGGGTGGCCCGTTCGGCCTTCAAATATGCAGCCGCTTTATCAGCGGCCGCATTGCTCACCTTGGCCTGCTCCTTGGCCCGGGCAAGTTCACCCCTGAGGGTCTCGACCTCGGCAGCACCATCTGCAATTATGCAAATAATAGCGTCTAAGTTTCAACCTAATGTTTGCACACTCGTATAGGCACAAAAGGGATGTTCAAAGCATACCTTGCGCCTCGTCGAGCCGCCTGTTAATGAGGACAATGTCCTCATCGGCCAGCTTCAGTTTCTGCTTTAGTTCGGAAACCTCTGCAGCCTGGGCGGTTGCCACTAACAATGAAGCCTGTTTTTTCAATCAAATAAGTATGTTACTTTCTGCACATATCTATAGATCCTCTGTTTGCCCTTTTTCATGGGCCGACCAGAGTCTCAGGGGCTACTATCTATATATAGGCGTATTGTTCATATGGAAAGCAGCAAAAGACATTACATCGCATACCTCGAAGCCTGTAAGTAGGCTCGGGAAGGCTTCATTCAGCCCGCTTTTGGTGGACCGAATCTTCTCAACCACCGTACCCATCAAGGTACAATGCTCCTCCAAGATGGATGTACTTTGTAGTACATCCATCCGAGTGTCCGGCGCCTCCGGATTCATGGAGGTAGCCACAGTATTAGGCGCTCCCCTTCCCTTGAAGGGGGCCACTCACCCGACTCCGGATCCGTCTCCGGGGCGGTATTCGGCTGGGGGCCAAACAACCCAGGGCCCTCATCGCTGGCTTCACAGGGGCCGCACCCCCTGTGCCCTCGACAGCCAAGGTATTCCCCTCCGGTGCCGTGTTGATGGTTCCCTGTACCCCTCGGCGATCCGGAGAAGTCCTCTAGGATGACACCTCGATGTCATCTGCCCTAGGGGGCGGGGAAGCTTGTGGAGGCATCTCACTCTCCATCATCTCCGGCGGTAGATCCCCTGATGACGATGATACTTGAGGGAGATCGTGGGCCAGGCTGCAACACGTAATTTTATAATTATTCCCGCAATTCAAAAAGAATTGGATGTGTATAGAGCATTCTTAGTTACTTACGATTCGGCAAGGGGCATGCCCCTAGGGCGGTGTTTTGGGACGGCTTCGGCTTCTGAATCCGAGCCATCTGACAGGGATATATTTCCCCTCTTGGGCGCATCCACCTCCAGGTCTTCAGAGGCCGCCCTTTTCATCCCCTCAGGAGGAAGGTTATCGCTTTCTTCCTCCTCTTCATCTTCGGAGGAGGGAGCCTCCGTCCGCCCGGACATAGCGTCCAAGGTACCTTTAGGGTGAAGGACACCTTCGTCCTTCTTACTCTTCTTCTTCTTGTCCTTCTTCGTTGGCGCTTGGTACATCGCAGGGACCAGCATGTTCATTAACAAAGGATCAGCTGGGTTTTCGAGAAGTGGAGCTGAACACCTGATTCGATCCGCCTTCTTTATCCAGCCCTGATTAAAGGATGGAATTCTCAGTGCATCACCTTGGACTAATGGACTAAGCTATGTTTAGAAATTGAGCACTTACCGGGGTGTCCGGATGGTTGTAGTCGAGGCCGACGTCCTCAGATGTATCCGGCCAAGATTTTTGAGCCTTGAAGAGCAGTTTCCAGATCCCTTGTGCGTTGTGCCGAAGAATTGTTGCAGGGTCCACGGCCCTTCCTTGTTAAACTCCCACATACGGAGAGACCGTCGCTGGCACGGAAGGGTGAGGCGAACGAGCATCACCTGGATCACGTTAGTAAGACTGGAGTCTATTTGATGATTCTTTTGATGCGCTTTTGCAGCATCAGCACCTCATCGGATGGTCCCCAATCCAGACCCTTATTGATCGACAATGCTATCCATAATGGGGGACCGGATCTGAATGTAGGAGCGGCCGCCCATTTGGTGCCGCGGGGTTCGGTGATGTAGAACCATTCATGCTGCCATACCTTGACGGTTTCCATGAAGGCCCCTTTTGGCCAGGTTACATTGGCGAGCTTGCTCACCATAGCGTCGCGCACTCTGCGTGCTCCCCGTCGACCACCTTCGGCTTCACATTGAATTCTTGAGACACAGACCAAAGTGTGGGCATATGGAGAAAAGCCTCACACATGATGATAAACGCCGAGATATGGAGGAAAGAGTTTGGGGCTAGATCATGAAAAATTAGCCCGTAATAGAACATAAGACCGCGAACAAAGGGGTGGAGAGCAAACCCTAACCCACGGAGGAAGTGAGGGATGAACACAACCCTCTCACCGGGATTTGGTGTGGGGATGACCTGCCCTTTGGCAGGAAGCCTGTGTGGGATTTCTGCAGTCAGGTACCTCGCCTCCCGGAGCCCCACGATGTCCTCCTCGGTGACAGAGGAGGCCACCCACTTGCCTTGAGAGCCGGACCCGAACATGGTTGGAGTGCTTGGTGGCAATATAAGAAGTCGAGACTTGGGCGCTAGAGCTCAAGGATGGAAAGGCTGAGGAAGAAGAAGGCGTGGGGGAGAAAGATGGGTCTTTATCCCTTTATAAAGGCAATGAATATCAAGTGCCCCATCAAAAGCCTTAAATATCGCCTATTCCCAAGGGGTCATGCAAACGGCACGGTTGGATTATCCAAACCCGTATTGATGAGAATCCCATAATAAGGGGACATGATCTCTGCCTGGACAAGACGTGTCAATGTGGGCCATGCCTCGAAACGCGAAGAGAGAGGCTAAAAACGGTTCGAAATAATAATGAGGCCAAGCATAATGTCTCGCCGAAAAAAGGCTATTGATAGACGTGACTTATTGTTAAGTATTTTTCTCTTATGGTTTAGGGTTGTAGCTGATAAGCGGAGCCGAATATAGCTCTCGTGTTGGAAGGCTACTTTGGAGTATTCGGAGGAGGAACCCGCCTTGCAATGCCGAAGACAATCTGCGCACCGAACACATTGTCATTGAAGCCTGGTTCAGGGGCTGCTGAGGGAGTCCTGGATTAGGGGGTCCCCGGGCGTCTAGGCTATGTGGCGTGGGCCGGACTGATGGGCCGTGAAGATACAAGACAGAAGGCTTTCCATCGTGTCCGCATGGGACTCTCCTTTGCGTGGATGGCAAACTTGGCATTCGGATATGAAGATTCCTTTCTCTGTAAACCAACTCTGTACAACCCTAGGCCCCCTCTGGTGTCTATATAAACCAGAGGGTTTAGTCCGTAGAGGCAATCATAATCATACAGGCTAGACATCTAGGGTTTAGCCGTTACGATCTCGAGGTAGATCAACTCTTGTAACCCCTATACTCATCAAAGTCAATCAAGCAGGAAGTAGCGTATTACCTCCGTTAGGAGGGCCCAAACCTGGGTAAACATCGTGTCCCTGTCTCCTGTTACCTTCGATCCTTAGACGCACAGTTCGAACCCCCTACCCAAGATCTGCCGGTTTTGACACCGACAGTACCCATACTTTCCTGCCTGCGGCCCACGGCGTGCATGGCTCCATCGACGGTCTGGTACGGCCCAGCTTCGCAATCGACAACTCAAGACTCTTGCGAGACGGACGACACCAAGACCTCCACGACGAACAACCTTCTCAGGCTAGCTCCCGAGGGGCAGAGCTATCTATGCAAGTATCACCTCGCGAGGATCAGATGACGTGAGCCATGATGACCAAGGCCAGGCGGGTGCCAGCGGGCACAGTGTACCAGTTTCCTCTTCGGTCCTAAAGGGGCAAGCGCAGGCGTGGAGTCCCGAGGAATTAGCCAAAGGTTTCCATTCCCGTGCAACAAGACCAAGACCGCCAGGACGGCAGGACGGAGGTCATCACCGAGTCCACCGCGGCGTCACAACCAGAAGCTTTTGCAGGCGAAGACTACTTTTTTCAGGATAAGATATACTAGTTGTCTCCCTTCGAATTTGGTTGTTGTGGGATCCCTTCCCGCCTTTATTTGGGAGGAGGACCAAGGCCACTCTAAATAGGACCTAGCCACCACCATAGAGGGGGTTCGGATCCATTCCACCCGGACCAGCTCACCAGCTTACTGGAGCTCCAGAACACACCTCCTGAGATTGTTCTCCCGCTGTACTAGTTCATCCTCAACCTTCCAAGGCCAATCCACCACAAAGCAGGAGTAGGGTTTTACACCGCAAGTTGGCCCGAACCTGGGTAAACTGTCGTGTCCCATTTTCCTTTGAGTTAGACGAGCTAGGCTATGAGATCGGCGAGTAGGCAGACTCGGGAGGTTGTGTTCTTCGCACGCACCCCAGAGTTCGAACCTCTCAAGGGTCTGCGGAACCCGAAATCTGACACGCGCCTCGGGACCGGCGGCTACTGTCAGTGTTCTGGGACCCGGGGTACCCAGACTTTCCTGCATGCGGCCCACGGCGTGGCTCCATCGAGGCCTGCTACGGCCCATCTCCAGCACCAACAACTCAAGACCCTCGCGAGGGGCCAAGCCTCGCGAGGCAGACGACACCATGACCTCCAGAAGGAGCGGCCTCCTCGGGCTGGCTCCTGAGTAGCGGAGATTTCTATGCAAGCCTCACCTCGTGAGGTTCAAATGACGTGAGCCATGACGACCAAGGCCAGGCGGGTGCCAGCGGGCGCAGGACAGCAGTTTCCTCTTTGGTGCTAAGGAGGCAAGCGCAGGCGCAGAGTCCCGAGGAATCAGCCAAAGGTTTCTATTCCCATGCAATACGACCAAGACCACCAGGACGGAGGTCATCGCCGAGACCACCATGGCGTCACGACCAGATGCTTTTGTAGGTGAAGACTACTTTTGTTAGGATAAGATGTACTAGTTGTCTCCCTTCGAATTTGGCCGTTGTGGGATCCCTTCCCGTCTCCATTTTGGGGGAAGAGGACCAAGGCCACTATAAATAGGGCCTAGCCACCACCATGGGGACGGACCGGATCCGGATCATTCAGATCATCCTCTCCCCACCAGCTCAAGAACACACCTCCTAAGATCATTCTTCCACTATACTAGTTCATCCTCAGCCCACCTCGAGGCCAATCCACCACTAAGCAGGAGTAGGGTTTTACACCACGAGGTGGCCCAAACCTAGGTAAACTGTTGTGTCCTCTTTCCTTTTTGTTTGTCGAGCTAGGCTGTGGGATCGACGGGTTATCAGACTAGGGAGGTCGAGTTCTTCGCACGCACCCGAGAGTTTGAATCCATCCAGGGTTTGCGGAGCCCGAAATCTGACATTGGTCTTGTAGCATGGAAATGGAAACCATTGATTGATCCTCGGGACTGCGCGCCTGCGCTTGCCTCTTTAGCACCATAGGGGAAACCTGATGTACATCGCCCGTTGGCGTCCGCCTGGCCTTGGTCATAATGGCTTGCGTCATCCCAGCCTCACGAGGTGAGGGATTGCATAGAAATCTCCGCTCCTCAGGATCCAGCATAAGGAGGCCGCTCCTTCTGGAGGTCCTGACATCGCCCGCCTCACGAGGCTTGGCCCCTCACAAGGGTCTTGTGTTGTTGGTGCTAAAGATGGGCCGTACCAGGCCATAGATGGAGCCACGCAGTTGGCCGCAGGCAGGCAAGTCTGGATACCCCGGTTCCCAGAACACCGACAGCCCTTGCTCGAGCTCTAGTCGTTGGTCCATGTGGTGTCCTAGGAGATCAAGGTAGGTCCATGGGGATGACTGTAGGATGCTCCACATCATCCCCCCGCCCTTGGGAAAGATCCAACCTCGGATCGAAAACCTCATCACCATGGTAGGGAGAGAGATCCTTCATGTTGAAGACATCGCTCATGGTCTACTTGTCGCGTGGTATGTCGATCTTGTAGGTATTTAGCGTGCGATCACCTTGAAGGGTCCGTTGGCGCGAGGTAGCAGCTTGGACTTGTGTTCATTGGGGAAGCGGTCCATGCGAAGGTGTAGCCACACAAGATCTGCAATGTTGAATATCATGGGTTGCTTGTTGATGTTGATCTTGGTCCCAAGGTAGTTTACTTAGCGCTCGATTGCTTGTCTTGTATCTTCATGCACCTTCTTGAGATATCTCGCTCGTGCGCTCGCATCCATGTTGATGTTGAGGTAGTGGAAGAATGTCCAATTGGGACAACGGATTGTAACTATCGATGACCTCGAAGAAGGGGGTCTTGCTGGTAGTCGAATGTTGTGCTCGATTGGAGGCGTATTCGGTGATGGGTAAGAATTCCTCCCACTCCTTGATGTTCTTCTTGATCAAGACGCGGAGGAGAGTTGTAGCGTCTGGTTGGTGGTCTCTGTTTGGCCTTCGGTTTGCGGATGGTATGCGGATGAGAAGAGTAGCTTCATTCCGAGCGTGGTGCATAAGTTCTTCCAAAAGTAGCTAAGGAAGTTGACATGCTACGCACTTGTTGCAATTTGGTTGGTTGTGGCCAAGTTTTAATAGCATCAATTTTAGCTTCATCTACAACAAAACCCAAGAAAGCAAGCTTGTCAACAACAAATGTGCATTTCTCCATATTAGCATAAGTTGCTCATTTTGACAAGTTTGCAAAACGGACCTAAGATGGGTGACATGATATTCGAGAGGTTCGCTAAACCCAAGTATATCGTCAAAGTAGACCACAACAAATATGCCATTGTATTTGCGAAGAACATAATGCATCACACGCATGAAAGTGTTAGGTGCTTCGGATAAGCCCATAGGCATGACTATCCACTCATACAAGACAAACTTGGTTTTGAGAGCGGGTTTCCATTCATCACCCTCTTGAATGTGAATTTGGTAATAGCCACTCTTAAGATCAAATTTTGAGAAATTGTGGCTCCGCTAAGCTCATCTAGCATACCGTCAAGGCATGGAACTGGATGCCTATAGCGAACGGTGATAGCATTTATGGGACGGCAATCGAAACACATGTGAAAACTACCATCCCTCTTAGGCACAAGAATAACCAAAATGGCACAAACACTTGGGCTCTCACATATATGTCTATTGTTAATGAGGTGTTGGACTTGCCTTTGTATTTCTTTGGTTTCTTTGGGGTTGACGCGGTATGGTGCCTTGTTTGGTAAAGGTGCGTCGGGGATGAGGTTGATGCAATGTTTGATGCCTCGTAGTGGAGGTAGTCCTGGAGGTAGCTCATCAGGGAATACATTAGCGAACTCCTGCAATAGATTAGGCAACACTAGAGGTAGATGGAGAGAGGTGTTGGCTCTTGCCACTTCATATTTGCACACTAGTACATAGTGTATAACACTCAATGGTTTCTCACACACTTCCTCTCATTTATCTTTTGGTAGCTAAAAGCACTAAATTTTTCTTGTCGCTCATCATGGAGGCACTCATTTTTTGGCTTGTGGTGCTCACTCTCTTTTTGTTGGCTCACTCTCTCACGATTATGTCCATGACGGGTGGATGCTGCTTGTCGGCGATCACTCGGCTAGGCGACATTGGTCGTAGCACGTATTCCTTGCCCTTCATCTTGAACCTATAGTGATTGGTTCGCCCATTGTGGATGACGCCGCAGTCGAATTGCCAAGGTCGTCAAAGTAGGAGGTGGAAAACGGACACGGGAACCACATCACACTCCAATGTGTCTTCCTATGCTCTAATCTTGAAGGAGACTTGAATGGTGCCGGAGTCGCTAAGACATTGGACCTTGTAGGGACGAGGATGCTTCATCTTGACCAATTGTAGCTTGGAACATAGCTCTTCACTTGCCAAATTGTGGCAACTTCCTCCATCGATGATGACCTTCACAAAACGTCCATTGATGCCAGCTTTGTTGTGGAAGATGTGGCAACGTTGGTCTTTGTCTTGTTGGTGTTGAAGTGTCAAGACATTTGAGACAACAAGAGAGGGGCTTGAGTGACGGTATCCTGGACTAGGGGGTACTCACCACGTCGTCTCCCGGTCAGTTGGATTGGGCCGAGGACCCCCATGGCCGTATACACATGGTCCAGTCCTAACAGCTGCCGCATGCAAGGAAGATTCCACAAGACTTGGTGATCAAGACAAGGACTCCTCCCCCACCGGCGTATTCGGCTAGGACTCTTGTTATCCTAGGCCTCTGGTGCATTATATAAACCAGGGCCAGGCTAGTCGATAGATCACAATTACAATCATACCACCATAGGCTAGCTCTTAGGGTTTAGCCTCTACGATCTCGTGGTAGATCTACTCTTGTACTACTAATATCGTCAATATTAATCAAGCAGGAAGTAGGGTTTTACCTCCATCGAGAGGGCCCGAACCTGGGTAAACATCGTGTCCCCGGTCTCCTGTTACCATCATCCTTAGACGCACGGTTCGGGACCCCCTACCCGAGATCCGCCGGTTTTGACACCGACATTGGTGCTTTCATTGAGAGTTGCGCTGTGTGATCGGCAAAAGGATCAATGGCTCGTCAGCAGATCAACTACGACGTCGACTTCTTCGTCACCGGCTCGACTGGTCACCTCATCTTGACCAAATACTGTGCCCTACCTTCGATCGTCATGTTCGGACGAGGTCCTTCGTCAACATCAACTCCGATCTCTATCAAGATCATGGAGGAATCATCCATGGCGCTCAGGGGCTCAACGTCAACATTGCCCTCGGACAACCGTGCTGTCTTTCTGGACAACAAACTTGTATCCGCCGCTACTGCCTCCTCGAGTGTTGCTTTAACGATTGCTTCGGTGGAATTGTGTAGAATTGAGTCTACAACGACCCTGGAAAATTTCGTTGAGTTCCGATGGAGGAATCTCCGGCAATCTCCGATATACCGGAGCCGCATTGAATCTGGACGAGAATCCGGACGAGTTTGGAGTGTGGTGTCCAGCATCTAGCTCGGGCGTCCTTTGGAAGATCCAACCGTTGATCGGCTGTGGATTTCCTATATCTACCACCTGTCAAAAATTCAGCTCGATACGACCGTCCAAACTCCGGGAACCTCCCGATTAGTGCATCACTTTTCAGATCTGTTTCCTATGCGAATACGGATCCGACCCGAATTCATGTTTCTTTATGAACGTGATATTTGACAACCTTTTAAAAGGAATTTTCTTCTAAGGTATTGCACATTGTTTTTAACACGCGCCCATAAAATTTTAATCCTCCTCTGAGGTAATCTTCACCATCACGCTGGTGTCAAACCAGTCCGGCAATATAGCTCCACGGCTGCCAACCTGCGCTAGACATCTTGTCGCTTTTTGAGCCGAGCTCAACTTCTTCGGATACTCACCTCGGCGAGCCGAACAAGAGTTCGGAATCGCCAAAGATAAATCATCACCAACATCACCGCCCCACGGATTACACGGAGCGGGCACACCGGCATCGCTGCACGGCCACCTCAGCAAGCCAGTATTGACCACGCCACAAGTTACGACCTACATCGGCATGGCCGAACTGTTGCTTCATCGATCCAATGTCCACCAACGCTGAACTACTTCAACACCTCGGCTGACATGGCAGCTGCAACATCTCCTCATCGATCTGCTCTGTCTCCTCGTCCGGACCGGGGGCTTCGTCATCCCTTCATCGGCACACTCCGGTAACTTCGGCGACACCAGCCGACCAGCTTCATCACGCCAGCTGGACCGGGGGCTTCGCCTCGGCGAGTCAACCTTTACCAGCGTTGCCATGCCATCGCTTCATCGCCCATCAGGCAATGGGTATGCGGATCGAGTCCCAATTTTGGGAGTCACTTTTCTTCAGACTGCTACAACGAATAAACCAGGTGCTATTAATCCTAACAATTTTTGCTTGTTGGGTTTATTTTTCTTAAGGAATTATTACTCTGGTTTGTTCCAGCATCTGTACACAGGTCTATCAAATGGCGGCCACATTAAGAACGGTCGCGTGGTGGTTCGGTCAGTTTCCGTACATAGTTCAGCGAACGCCGCATCCGGAGTCCGGACCGCCCTGCGAATTGAGGCTTTGTCACTGCGTCACGCTGACGCCCTGCATCGACATTTGCTTCAGCACCAGGCCACATCTCTTTAAATAAATTATTTTTGCGCAAAGCAATTTCGCAAGGATTATATGTATTATTATTTCCTGGACCGCACTATTTTACATGTGCAGGTAATGGACTTTGACTGCGTCGCGTGGTCTCTTCGGCGTCACTCTGCCGGCCTACATTGGCCGTGCTACGTCGCCACTTCGGATTGCCGAGCTCTTTGCTCCGCCACCTCGAGACTGCATTGGGGGCTGGGACCTTGTCCCGCATCAAGCTAGGACCGTGTCATCAACACCGATCACATCAACCAGCTAAGTCGCTTTCATGCACAAAAACTTTCAGTTTTAAATTTTGTTCGGTCCGACCAAGCATTATACCTTTTTTGACAAAAGGTTGTTTGTGAAAAACTTCCTCGTCCAAACTTTATTTGTGACACACAAATTCAAATACCCCGTTTACTTGGGGGCTTCCTTTGTGAAGCTTTTCCTCTTGCATATGATTATACTTGTACGGCTTTGTTCCTTGTTTGCGTATTACGCCACAATATGCACCATGTTGACTTAAGCGATTTGCAAGCTGGGTTGCCTTGCTCCTGTGTTTACCCCTATGTTCCCGATTGTTCGGCTAGGGAGTAAAGGGAGCACGTCTGCGATTGTCACGATCGGTTCATCCGGGCCGGACCTCAGACTGGGTGGAGCCGAAAGCTAGCGCTCTTACTGTTTTCAATTATGGTCGGCACACAACGGAACTCATGAGTACAAAAAATCTATTGCACAAGTCTCATAGTAACAATGAGCACCGAAGAAAGGTATCGATGGGGGTACTATTTTCTTCGAAGATGCTTCTTACACTTTGTTAGTAATATAGCATAAGTCCCCTGAGCGTGCTTTATGCATTCTGACCTTATGGCCTGATTTCCTGGTTATCGGAAACACCGTTGATATTCTCGACAGGTGGAGTACATAACACTTTTCGGTCCTTGACCAAAGAGGGAGAAGCCGATGGTCGGTTAAGACACGTTTAAAGTTCGGGTGAACAGAGATATGATATTAGTACTTCGGTACATACAATCATTATACATAAAATTCTTTTACCCAAGTGTAGGACCTTGAAGTATGTCTAGAGGGGGTGATTAGAGTACTTGACCAATAAAAACTTAACCTTTTCCCAATTTTAGACTTTGGCAGATTTTAGCTATTTTAGAACAAGTCAAGGAATCTTCACACAATTCAAGCAAACATGCAAAGAGTATATATGCAGTGGAAAATAAAGCATGCAACTTGCAAGAATGTAAAGGGAAGGGTTTGGAGAAATCAAACGCAATTGGAGACACGGATGTTTTTGTCGTGGTTCCGATAGGTCATGCTATCGTAGTTCCACGTTGGTGGAGACTTCAACCCACGTAGGGTAACGGTTGCGCGAGTCCACGAAGGGATCCACCCACGAAGGGTCCACGAAGTAGCAACCTTGTCTATCCCACCATGGCCGTCGCCCACGAAGGACTTGCCTCACTAGCGGTAGATCTTCACGAAGTAGGTGATCTCCTTGCCCTTACAAACTCCTTGGTTCAACTCCACAATCTTGTCGGAGGCTCCCAAGTGACACCTAGCCAATCTAGGAGACACCACTCTCCAAGAAGTAACAAATGGTGTGTTGATGATGAACTCCTTGCTCTTGTGCTTCAAATGATAGTCTCCCCAACACTCAACTCTCTCTCACGGGATTGGATTTGGTGGAAAGAAGATTTGAGTGGAAAGCAACTTGGGGAAGGCTAGAGATCAAGATTCATATGGTTGGAATGGAATATCTTTGCCTCAACACATGAGTAGGTAGCTCTCTCTCAGAACTGGTAAGTTGGAAGTGTAGGTTTGTTCTGATGGATCTCTCCACGAATGAAGAGGAGGTGGAGGGGTATATATAGCCTCCACACAAAATCTAACCGTTACACACAATTTACCAAACTCGGTGGGACCGAATCATCAAACTCGGTCAGACCGATTTAGTAAACCTAGTGACCATTAGGATTTTGATTGGGGTGACATGCATCTCAGTAGGACCGATTTGGTTAGGGTTAGGGCATAACGTAATCTCGGTGAGACTGATTACACAAACTCGGTGAGACAGATTTTGGTAATTGGCTAACCAGAGAGTTGGTCAGGTAAATTCAATGGGACCGATTTTCTCTTTCGGTGAGACCAAAAAGTTAGAAAAGGGAAACAGAGAGTTTACATTGTAATCTCGGTGGGACCGATTCGCTCTTTCGGTGAGACCGAAAAGTTACGGAAGGGAAACAGAGAGATTACAATCCCATCTTGGTGAGACCGAGATCCCTATCAGTGAAACCGATTTGCCTAGGGTTTGTGGCAGTGGCTATGACATCTGAACTCGGTGGCGCCGGATAGAAAGAATCGGTAGGGCCGAGTTTGACTTTGGGTTTAGGTCATATGTGGATGTGAGAAAGTAGTGGAGGGTTTTGGAGCATATCACTAAGCACATGGAGCAAAAGTCTCATTAAGGAACACCTCATCCCTTCTTGATAGTATTGGCTTTTCCTATAGACTCAATGTGATCTTGGATCACTAAAATGTAAAATGAAGAGTCTTGAGCTTTTGAGCTTGAGCCAATCCTTTGTCCTTAATATTTTGAGGGATCGACTTTCATCATCCATGCCATGCCATTCATTGAGCTTTCCTGAAATATTTATCTTGAAATAGTATTAGCTCAATGAGCTATATGTTGTTATGAATTACCAAAACCACCTAGGGATAGTTGCACTTTAAATCTCCCCCTTTTTGGTAATTGATGACAACATATAGATCAAAGCTTCGATAAATGATAATAAAATTGAGAAACATCGTCGCTTTGAGAAGTATGTGATAAGCAAGAGCTCCCCCTAAATTTGTGCATATCTTAAGATTTGCTTTGGACTGGAAATGCACAAGAAATTAGGCTCATGGGTTACTCTTCCATGTCACATACATCTTGGTGGAGCGCTCAAAATAATAACGAGTGAATACATGCACTCATCACCAGGCACAGTGAATGATCATATAAGGATAAATAAGGTAATATCATAAAAGGCATAAGTGTAGCTTATGATCAAACACATGATCATCAATGTCTCACGGGTAATGCATAGTATCACAAGCAATCAAACGCAAAGAAGTTCAACCAAGAAGACAAGAGAGAACAAAAGCAAATCTCTCTCTCTTGAAGCCTATGATCTATACATTTTTCTCCCCCTTTGGCAACAAGTTACCAAAAAGTTCCTAGAAAATGCATAGTACTATGTCGTCTCTCGTGCTTGGTCTTACGGTGGTGGTGTAGACAGGACTCCAAGGACAAACGCATCAGTAGACGTGGTAGGAGCTGAAGAAGTTGGAGCTGGAGCTGGTTGAGCTGGAGCTGTAGCTGGAGCTGAAGTAGTGGCTCTGGCGTCTGGAGTTGGTACTGCAGCTGACCTCTGAGCTCTTGGCACTCTTGTAAATGCATTAATTGTCGTCTTGCCCTTCCTCTCCTGCATATCATCTTTTAATTGCTCCACAGCTGACTGAATCTCAGTCACTTTGACATCAAGATCATAGAATTTTTGTTCCATGATTCTCTCCAGGCTCTCCTAGTTTTGAGTTAGGGTGGCCAACCCTTTCTCAATCTGCAGAGATGATGCTATTAAGTAACCAAGCTGCTACTTCTTGTTCTTCAGAAAGTAGTCAGATGCCTCTGCTTGAGTTGGCATCTTTGCAGCTTTCTCTTTCCTTGCCTTCTCCTTTCTCTCCTGAGCTTGCACTGATGATGGTTCATTCTCGGTCATGACAACTCGATTTTCCTCAAAATCAGGATAGAGAACCATGTGTTCCTTATCCAAAAGATACTTGCATGTGCCCATCTTCGAGTTTATCAACTCCTGAATCTTTGGGTCCACAGCTTCTCTTCTGATCTGCTGCTGTCCTCTTGATCGTCTCGACTATGAGGCTCATGACCTTGAATTTCTGAGGCACATCAAAGACATGAAGCAAATTGATTGCATGTCCTCTAATCATGTTATGGTCACCTGATTTCGGCAATAGAGTATGCCTTAAGATCCAGTTGATCGTAGGCAGCCCCGACAATGAAAAATGGACTGATCCAAACTTGAAGTTCTCAAGTGCATCATCGGGGATCTCCTTGTACATGTGTGACATTGTGCTATGATCCATTTTCTTCTTTCCATAAATGTCTAGGTCATCCTCACTTTCCTTTGGGGCATTGATCAAACTTTCCCATTCCTCTATGGTAGACTGATATCTGGTTCCTTCTGACATCCATACTATCCTGCCATCTGGATAGAAGTGTGCTGTGGAGTAGAATTGCATGATAAGTTCATCGTTCCAGTTGGTGAGCTTCTGCCCAACCAAATCAGCAACTCCACAAGCACTGAAGCTGTCATAAACTCCAGGGTAGTGTTCTACATTCTCCTTCATGTAGGTCCAGTTGACCCATCTCATATCGCAAACTATCGGCTTCTTATCCAGCAAGACAGTCTCATAAAAGTCCTGCTGCTCCTTGGTGTGGAACCTCTAATCCACAGCAGTCCTTCTCCTCGTGGCATATGGATCTGTCTCTCTCCATAGCCTCAACCCATTATCTCTCCTGATCTTCATGTTTTCAGCCACAGGATGAGCATCGTTGGTCTGGGATCTTGGGTTTGAGTTTCCTTTGGACCTGCCCTTCTTCCTCTTCTTCAGCTTCAACCTCAGGCAATGGGGCCTTGTTCTTTTCGGCTGCTGGTATGCTCCTGGTATTCCTTTTGGGTGCATTCTTGGGCTTGGAGGCCGCTTTGGGCTTGGAAGTTGCAGCCCCTGACTTGACTGCATCACCCATCAGCTTTTGTGCCTTGGGTGCAGGCTCTGCAGCCTCTTCTTCTTCTTCCTCTTCCATCATGGAAGGCTTCCCTATCACTCTTGCCATGGTCTTCTTGACCCTTTCTTTCCTTTCCTTTCCCTCTGCAGCAACAGGCTCTGTGGGTAGAGATTCCAAAAAAGCTTGAGTAGACACTCTAGCTTTGGACATTGGTTGTCTACCTGCTGGCCTTTTGATTTTCAAACCAGGCTTCACTGCAGATGAACTGACCTCCCTCTTGAGCACTTTCTTCTTGGAGCTTGCCTCATCCTCAACTGCCACGTAATCCTAATCCTCAGACTCTGAGGTCTTCTTCTTTCTTGACCTAGTGGTAGCCTTGGGCAAATTGCTCGGAGTGCTTCTACTCCCCTCAGCTGCGCTGCTTGAGGGACTAGTGCCCTCGCTCAATTGAACCTGCTCTTCAGATTTGTTCTGGCTGTCACTCTGGTCTGACATGTTGTCCAACTGATTGCTGACCATGTGAATAGTTATAGATGAGGTAGAGTGGATGAGCATCACAAAATGCAGAGATTTTTGCAAAAGAATGATTCAAAAAACTTAGTTTTAGTTTCCCACTGAAAACATTTCGGATCTACCGATTTTCAAACTCGGTGATACGAAGCAGTTTTGGAACCTAAACTAGTGAACTCGGTCGATCGAGTCATAGTTCGATGGCACCGAGACTGCTAGAGTTACACGTTCGAAATCGGTCACACCGATTTGTAATTCTCGGTCAGACCGAGACTTACAAGTGCAATGGCATCAGCCAAATTGGTGGGACCGAGTTTTTCAACTCGGTGGGTCCGAGATGGTTTCGGCGGAAACCTAACCCTAAATTTTCGAATCGCAATTATTCCAAGGATTGATTTGACTGGATAGGAGTGATTCAATCATGGCAAGATGCATAATGTTCACAATGTGGTGAGAATCGGACGAGGAAAGCACTGTGATCGAGTCCATACCCTAGTTCGGCGGGAACTCGCTACGGCGGCAACGGCGTAGGAGAATTCCGTTGACGGTGGCGGAGACCAGTGACTGGAGGCGGCTGGCGATGAAGTCGACGATTCGTAGACCAAGTTTAAGTGAGCTATGCGCAGGAAAGAGGATTCGGAGAAAGTTTTCCAAATTTTGCCTGTGCGATATATATAGCTCGACCCTATCGGTGTGACCGAGTGGTACAACTCGGTGGCACCGAGATGCAAAACTGTGAACGGTTATTGCAACTTGGTGTGACTGAAAAGTACAAATCGGTTGCACCGAGATGAAAAGCTCGATCGACTTAGTAATCTTGGTATGACCGAAATGGAGGAATCGGTCAGACCGAAAATCACAAAGAAGTTTTGGAAGTTTAAGTCTATGACGAATCGGGGACTGCGAGTGCTCCTCACACAGAGTGGTTCGAATCTGACTTGATCAAATTTTGTGATGTAGCATGTATAGAGTTTGAGACGAGAAAATCATAGATAGCTAGAGAAGGTTCTTAGGCATTCTTGTCCATCCACTTGGCCAAAGAAAGAAAAGCCAAGCAATCAAAACAACAAGTGGATGTCCTCGAATGAGTAAATATGCAACCAACATGCTCACACAATAAAATAACAAATGAGATATGTGACAAAGCATGCACAACCAATTCTAGCATCTATCAAACAATTGGCGATGACTAGGTCATCTATATATGAGTATATTGACTTAGGAGTCAAATGAGAACATTTGATCATAGGTCATACTCATCGTTTAAGCTCAAGTGGGGTTACCACTTTTACGTAAAGCATTTATGTATTCACATCATTAGAGTTGCTTTGACTCAATTCTTAGAGTTAAGATCCCCTAGATGTGAGATCCCCCCTTAGAGGGATAAACTAACCTTGGGTTTTGTCGACGATGACTTCATGTAGGTGTTGAAGATGTGGATGCTCAATGTTGATGTAGATCGTTTGGAGCAATCCTTTGGAGTGAGTTGCACTTTCAATACCTACATGGGTTAGTCCCACAAGGAACAAACAAGAATATCCATAGACATAGAGTGATGCACACACAAAATGATGTCCATGAAAACATTAGGTTACCTTGTCCCTTGCCTTACCAACATGAGGGTTTGTGACTCCTTGAACTAGTGCAATATATGGAAGTTGATTGCACTTGTCCTTGCCATAATGATATGAGTGAAAAATGTTGGCGGAGTCACCCTCAAGAACTCTCTAGTTCTTCTTCTTCGGGATCAACATCAACTTGATGGGAATCCTTGGTGTAGTAGTTGTACTTGATGAAGTAGAACTTGACGTAGTCTTGGGAATCCACTTGACCAAGGCCTTAGGTGCTTCTTCAAATGCATCAATATCCTCTTGAAGCTTGTCCTTGCCTTTGTTCTTGTGGTCTTGTTGTGGAAGATCATCTTGAGCTTGTGTTCCCTCGAAGGAAGTAGGATCATAGTTCACTTGTTGAGGAACAAACTTCGTCTTGGGGTATTGATCTTCTTCCCACTCAAATCCATTGGCATTGAACTTTCATTCAAAATCAACATCTTGATTCTTCCGGTGCCTTCCTTGCTTGCGTACAATTACCTCAAATTGCTTACTCCCGGCAAGACTCTTGTATACACCTTTCTCTATAATTCCCTTCAATAAGCTGTTTTCTTGCTCAAGTGTAACTTGGCTAAGAGGATCATTAGTGGAATCAAGAGAACTACTAGAAGCAACAATATTGGATTTGGCATTATGATTGTTACTACTAGAAGAAGAATCTTTCTTGTTCTTGTTACTAGACTTGACTTGAGGCATGTAAGTAGATAAGAGTAAACGCTTGGCAATGTAAGAAGAACTTTTCTTATGAAGATCATCATTGATTGCCTTTAAGAACTCATGCTCTTGCTCAAGGTTGAGTTTTTCAAAGCGTAACTTCTCATGAGCCCTTAAAAGTTCTCGATGATCTTCAAAGATAGTTTCATGAGCTAACTTAAGAGTGTTTAGTTCTTTAGTTAAACGCTCATTTTTTCTCCTTCTCATTGTCATTCGTTTCAACTTGATTAGCATGATTAATTGAAGTTTCATCATAGTATTCATCACTAGAGTTGTCAACAAGTAAATCATCATCTCCTAGCAAGTCATCTTCATCAACATCAAAATCAACATACTCGGGGTGTGTTACCTTAGGACCTTTGGCCATGAAGCATCTACCAATTCCTTCACTTGGTGATTCAAATATTTCGTAGGAGTTGGTTGACACAAGTGCTAGACCGGCAACACCTTCATCTTGAGCGTATTCGGAGTCGGAGTTATAGCTTCTCTCGGAGTGATGGTCGGAGTCGGAGCCGGATACCCGTTCACCAACATGAGCTTGATGTCTTCGTTTTGTGTAGCTCCTTGATGACTTGTCCTTCCTTTCCTAATCTTTGCTTCTCCGTGAGGGTCTTCGTTCATAACGATCATCTCTACTCCTTCTCTCTCTTGGTGGTGATTCTTCTCTTCTACTTCTTCTCTTGGGAGAATCTTCTCTTCTTTTGTAGGGTGTCGTACACTCATTGGAGTAGTGTCCGGGTCTCCCACAATTGTAGCAATTGCGCTCTCGACTAGAAGATCTTTTGTCATTGTAGGACCTTGACAGCTTCTTTCTTTGCTTCTACTCTTGTAGAACTTGTTGAAGTTCTTCACCATTAAGCTCAATTACTCATTGAAGATTTGTTTCTCACTTGATGATGTTGGGGCTTCACATGAAGCTTTGTAAGCACACTCGACTTATTGTGAAGTTCCTCCTTATCCTTGAGTGACATCTCATGAGCAACAATTCTTCCAATGACTTTCGTAGGCTTGAGATCTTTGTAATTGGGCATCATTTGGATCAATGTGCACACGGTATCATATTTTCCATCCAATGCTCTTAGGATGTTCTTGATGATGAATCTGTCGGTCATCTCTTCACTTCCTAAGCCGGCAATCACAATTGTGATCAGAGCAAGCCTAGAGTACATTTCAGCGATACCTTCACCATCCTTCATTTTGAACTTGTCAAGCTGACTTTGGAGCACATCCAACTTGGATTCCTTAATTGAGTCGGTACCTTCGTGCATATCAATCAAAGTATCCCAAATTTCCTTTGCATTCTCAAGACGGCTGATTTTGTTGAACTCTTCGGGGCACAATCCATTGAAGAGGATATCACAAGCTTGAGCGTTGTATTGCAACATCTTCAACTCATCCGCACTAGCTTCACGGTTTGGTTCTCTCCCATCAAAGAATTCAACTTGCTAGCCAATACACACAATAGCCCAAACGGCGGGGTTATGTCCAAGAATATGCATTTTCATCTTATACTTCCAACTAGCAAAATTAATGCCATCAAAGTAAGGACCTCTACGGTGATAATTTCCCTCGCTGGACGCCATACTCTCCTAGGTTGTGAAACCAAGGCTGTGACCACCAAAAGCTATGGAAATCAAAGCAAATGGAGACCAAAGCTCTGATACCACTTGTAGGACCTTGAAGTATGTCTAGAGGGGGGTGATTAGACTACTTGACCAATAAAAACTTAACCTTTTCCCAATTTTAGACTTTGGCAGATTTTAGCTATTTTAGAACAAGTCAAGGAATCTTCACACAATTCAAGCAAACATGCAAAGAGTATATAGGCAGCGGAAAATAAAGCATGCAACTTGCAAGAATGTAAAGGGAAGGGTTTGGAGAAATCAAACGCACTTGGAGACACGGATGTTTTTGTCGTGGTTCCGATAGGTGGTGCTATCGTACTTTCACGTTGGTGGAGACTTCAACCCACGTAGGGTAACAGTTGCGCGAGTCCACGAAGGGCTCCACCCACGAAGGGTCCACAAAGTAGCAACCTTGTCTATCCCACCATGGCCGTCGCCCACGAAGGACTTGCCTCACAAGCGGTAGATCTTCACGAAGTAGGCGATCTCCTTGCCCTTACAAACTCCTTGGTTCAACTCCACAATCTTGTCGGAGGCTCCCAAGTGACACCTAGCCAATCTAGGAGACACCACTCTCCAAGAAGTAACAAATGGTGTGTTGATGATGAACTCCTTGCTCTTGTGCTTCAAATGATAGTCTCCCCAACACTCAACTCTCTCTCACGGGATTGGATTTGGTGGAAAGAAGATTTGAGTGGAAAGCAACTTGGGGAAGGATAGAGATCAAGATTCATATGGTTGGAATGGAATATCTTGGCCTCAGCACATGAGTAGGTAGCTCTCTCTCAAAACTGGTAAGTTGGAAGTGTAGGTTTGTTCTGATGGCTCTCTCCATGAATGAAGAGGAGGTGGAGGGGTATATATAGCCTACACACAAAATCTAACCGTTACACACAATTTACCAAACTCGGTGGGACCGAATCATCAAACTCGGTCAGACCGATTTAGTAAACCTAGTGACCGTTAGGATTTTCGGTGGGATTGACATGCATCTCGGTAGGACCGATTTGCTTAGGGATAGGGCATAACGTAATCTCGGTGAGACCGATTACACAAACTTGGTGAGATTGATTTTGGTAATTGGCTAACTAGAGAGTTGGTCAGGTAAACTTGGTGGGACCGATTTGCTCTTTTGGTGAGACCGAAAAGTTACAAAAGGGAAACAGAGAGTTTACATTGTAATCTCGGTGGGACCGGTTCGCTCTTTCGGTGAGACCTAAAAGTTACGAAGGGGAAACAGAGAGATTACAATCCCATCTCGGTGAGACCAAGATCCCTATCAGTGAAACCGATTTGCCTAGGGTTTGTGGCAGTGGCTACGACATCTGAAGTCGGTGGCGCCGGATAGAAAGAATCGGTAGGGCCGAGTTTGACTTTGGGTTTAGGTCATATGTGGATGTGAGAAAGTAGTGGAGGGTTTTGGAGCATATCACTAAGCACATGGAGCAAAAGGCTCATTAAGCAACACCTCATCCCTTCTTAATAGTATTGGCTTTTCCTATAGACTCAATGTGATCTTGGATCACTAAAATGTAAAATGAAGAGTCTTGATCTTTTGAGCTTGAGCCAATCCTTTGTCCTTAATATTTTGAGGGATCGACTTTCATCATGCATGCCATGCCATTCATTGAGCTTTCCTGAAATATTTATCTTGAAATAGTATTAGCTCAATGAGCTATATGTTGTTATGAATTACCAAAACCACCTAGGGATGGTTGCACTTTCACCAAATCACTTGGGGGCTCTTAAATTAGTATGAGCTGTTTTTTTTCTTGGTTGTTGCAAAGTCTTTTTTTCTATCACTCCTTTCTCGATGGAAGTGTGTGGTCAATAGCCAGATAGCCTTGCTTCTCTCTAAATCCGCTCGAGTGCAGTTTGCTAAACTAGCCTCGGAGAAGCACGCCGCCTTCGGGATAAGGAGGTTGAGGCCATAGGCTGACCCGCTTGGAGTCTTGAGATAGGATGTGTCATGTTAAAGCACGACAGAAGCACCTTTTTTTTAAAGTCCAATTTTTGGATTGGCACCGAACACTTGATCTAGGTCGGACATTAAATTTTTGAATAAGTTTTTTGGCTTTTCGAGCCTATGGCACTTTCAAACTATTTGTGCGTTTCCAGCATTAGTCTCGCAGTGCAACGCCAGACACCTTTAGGGATTCGGCAAAAATTCTTGGATATTGCTATATATGCATTACTTTCGAATTGTGTCTTCGGTCAATAGTTGGTTTGCCCGGCTCCTTTGCCTGCCTCTTATTTTCCGCTTTGTTCGGCTAGGTGTGCAAAAGGAGAACCACTGCGATTGTGCTTCCAGCTCGCATGGTTAAGCACCTCAGTGGAGAAAGCCAAAAACTGACTGTCACAGTAAGTGCAAACTGTTCAGTGATCCGATGACCGTGTTAAATGATGAGCCATTCATAACATTGGCCGAAGTGTTTATGGCTTGACCTCAGCTGTCGCCGAACACTAACCAGGGGCTCGTAGCTAGCTTCCCCGGTTTAAAGCTCCTATGACTAAGTGAAAGTTATAAAGCCAAGATATCTGATTGCCTCATTTCCGCTAACACAACCGCTCCGGGCACCGAGACGTCGGCTAAGGATTCTCTGGTTATTGCAGAAACACCCTGCGTAGTATCTACAAAGGGGTAGAAGCCAACGATGGGCCACTTTCAACTCATAAACGGTCGCAATGGGGTCAAAATAAGTATATATCATCAGCATTTGTATTCACTATACAAGCGTTGCCTTCCGTAATTATTGTTATATAAAGCCATAAATATGCATCAATTTGACTTACGATTTTTGGCCAAGCTGGGTTGCCTGGCTCCTGTGCTTACCCCTACGTTCCCGATTGTTCGGCTAGGCGGTAAAGGGAGCACCTCTGTGATTGTTACTACCGGGTCATCCGAGTTAAGTACTTTAGACTGGGTGAAGCCGAAAGCTAGAAATCTTAAAGGATCACATTGGTCGGCAACAACGGAAGTAAAAAATTTGGTTCATTAATACCACAGAGTTCGGGAACTTTCCTCAAACTAAATCCTCAATATTTTCCTCCCACATTGATCGGAGCTGAGGTTTCATGATCATGCTTAGCATGACAACCCAAAGAAAGGAACCGATAGTGGGACTATTTTCTTTAGAAGATGTTTCTTACGTTAAAAAGTAATATAACATATCTCTCCGCGTACCTTTGTTTATAAAACCATATGGCCGGATTGCCTTGTGTGCGGTAAATCTTTGCCCTCATAAAGGCTTTATAAGGTAGGACAAACACTCCTCGGCTACTAGCTGAGGAGGTTGAAGCCGATGGTCGGTCAACAAAGTTTTGTACAACGCGGATCCGAGCATTAATGATGTAGAGTACTTGAATACATAGAATCATTACACATACTTTGTGATTTTACTCTTGATATCGATCCTTAATTCGGCCACCCATGCCCACATTAAGGCTCGGGGGCTACTGGGCTTTGCGCTTATTATTTATAAATATTAAAGGGTTACATCGATCCCTTGATCTGATTTTGCCACCCGACCAGTGTCTGGGGGGCTACTGCATTGCCTATTCAATGCAGAAAATTCAAATTGCTCAGTGTTCGGCCTGACCGAACTATGCGCAAACGCGTCTTCGGACAAAAATGGGTACCATCTGGACCTATACGGCGTCAAGCTAATATATTACGGCGACTTCTCGAGACCCTCTATCAAGGGCCTGTTCACCGATCACCATTTTCCCTAATATATTACATCGCGTTTCTATTCCTACGTATGCTGCCGAGCTAGGAATTGATCCTCAGGCCGATTTCGTGCATCGACCTGAGTCTCAGGGGCTACTAGGATCAGCGGTTTCATGTTTTCCTTCAGGTGCATCTCGGATATTAGGCCAACACGCACCTTGAGGGATACTAGTTATACATCTTGTCAGACATTACATTGCACAATTCAGAAATAAATTCATAAAAATGAGTCCCATGGCCAAGGAGGTGCACCACCTCGGAAGCAGTCTGTCATAAAGCTCGGGCGCCAGTGGCTGGCTCCATAGAGGGCATTTCCGGTATTAAGCTTAGCTAAACTCTTTTAACTTTTTGAATCAAGGTGATCTATGACACCTCGAATATAATCCGGCGTTGGAGCTCGGATATAGTCCAGCATTGGAGCTTGGACATAGTCCGTTGTTGGAGCTCGGAAGCAATCCGACATTGGTGCTCGACTGCGAACGAGGACACTGCCTCCCGGGAATAACTTCAAACCCGAGGCGTGGCATAAAAATAACAAGGCATTGATAAAGGCCGGAAACTTAAAAGGGGCTCCTCGGATACCCAACGTGTAAACTCTTCGGATGCACTTCGGCAATCCTCAAGATCGAAGATGAGAAGATTTGTTGAACCAGTTTTCAAGACCGACGACCGAAGATAAAGAATAGTTCGGAAGAATCAAGGAGCGTTCCTAACTTGAAGACCGGTTCAGGGGGCTACTGACGGTATCCTGTACTAGGGGGTACTCACCACATTGTCTCCTGATCAGTTGGATTGGGCCGAGGACCCCCATGGCCGTATACTCATGGGCCAGTCCGGACAGCTGCCGCATACAAGGAAGATTCCACAAGACTTGGTGATCAAGACAAGGACTCCTCCCACACCGGCGCATTCGGATAGGACTCTTGTTATATTAGCCCTCTGGTGCATTATATAAACCAGGGCCAGGCTAGTCGATAGATCACAATTACAATCATACCATCATAGGCTAGCTCTTAGGGTTTAGCCTCTATGATCTCGTGGTAGATCTACTCTTGTACTACTCATATCGTCAATATTAATCAAGCAGGAAGTAGGGTTTTACCTCCATCGAGAGGGCCCGAACCTGGGTAAACATCGTGTCCCCTGTCTCCTTTTACCATCATCCTTAGACGCACAGTTCGGGACCCCCTACCCGAGATCCGCCGGTTTTGATACCGACATCGAGTCATTTGTCACAAAAGACTTGATCGTCTTCATTTTCATTCACTTGCTAGTGCATTGCCATGTTCTCAAGCGCTTCCTTTTCTTCCTCACTCATGGAGTCATAGGTGTTTTCAGCAGCGGCGATGATGGTGCGCAGAGTGGGGCACTCAAATGTCTTGCGGCCTCGGCCTTGACATGTGAAGCATTTGATGGAACTCTTCTTGAAGGTCTCATCTGGTGGAGTAGTTGATGATGAAGTTCTCAGCTTGAAGTTGCTTGTAGTAGGAGGACAACTTGAAGATGTCGAAGTTTTCTTGTAACTTGACTTGTCGCCGTTGCTTGGTGAAGCTTTTGTCGATGTAGAAGGCGTCGTAGTCGTTGATGCTTGATTGTATGAACCGTGGGTCTTGGAAGAGTACTTGGTGTACTTGTAATCATCTTGCACTTGTTGCTCTACCTTGGAAGCTTGGTGTACTAGCTCGAGGAGGTTTGATCAGGACATCAATAACATTGTTACACCCACAGCCCTTGCTGCTATACATACTGGACCAATTACTAGAGCTCACGCACGCCAATTAAATTATCAGGTACTTTCGTTTCTTGGTAATGATTCTAATGTTCATGAGAATATGATGCTGCCTAAATTGGATACATTTGTTTTGCTTACAAATGAAGGGCCTAGGTTGGAGAAGGATGAACATTGGAGCAAGAACAAGCATGGAGTTGATGGCATGCACAAGGGGAACAAGAACAGAGTTACAAGTGATGATTTCAGGACTTTGAAGCCACCATAAGATGTGCATGAAGCCTTGGAGGAAATATACAAGATGCCACTTCATAAATTTCGTTCAGATGCTATTCTAGGTGTTGCGTCACCTTATTATTGGGCCAGGCCCATGTAAATTTCGAAATACATAAGTATAGGCTGTTTTTAGAGTCCGTATGTGTGGGGAAACAAGAGATAGGGTTGGTTTCGAACCCCTTCCCCAAGGGCCACGAAATCCCCCCCCCCCTCTTCCTCCATATATACAGCCCTTAGGGCACCATTTACACTTTGGGTTTTCTTTAGATTAAAGTTCGCCATAGCTGCAACTTCGCGTACTTCGTTTGTGTTCAACGACCAGACAAAGGCGTCACATAACCCCACCTTGATCAATAAAGCTTTCCTCTTATATTCGCAATATCCCTCTTGCAATCTTAGTTTCTTGCTTGTTCTTCATTTGCCTGCAGGAAACAGACCTTCGTGGTCAGCTTGATGGTGCTCCGGCATGGTCAATAACCTCTCGGAGTTGGTTTAGCGATTGCTAAGGTGCGACGTCCTCGCACGTTTGTAGTCGGATCGTCAAAGTCGACTTCCTCCAAAACGATAGCCACCATCTCATCGAAAGATGGGACACCTTAGCCTCTATCAAGGTTCCAGTACGGTTGGAAATCCGCAATCTTCTTGATAAGGTGGTTGAGTCCATTAAAGAAGTGTGTCATAGTTTGCTCCTCATCTTCCATGACATTGGCTCGTATCATGGCAATCTCCATTTCCTTGTAATACTCATCAATGGACTTGGTGCCTTGCTTGAGGAGTTGCAATTTCTTAAATAGGTCACGGCTATAGTACGTGGGTACAAAGCGCGCTCGCATGACATCCTTCATTTGATTCCATGTTCCGATGGGTGGGTCACCTTTTGCTTTTTGCCTCTCAATGACTTGCTCCAATCAAATGAGGACATAGTCTTGGAACTCAAGAGATGCCATGGCAATCTTCTTTTCTTCTTCACAATTGTGTAGGCGAAAGATCTTGTCGGCCTTCAATGCCCGTGAAAGGTAGTCTGCGGGATCATTGCTTCCGGAGAACTTAGGCATGGTGAACTTTGGCTTGTCGTAGCATTGCTCTTTGTTGTGTTGGGGCCATGGTGATGACGCTCTTGCTATGCTGGAGGGTCGCCGACCGCTTGTTCTACGCTTGAATAGCTTGACGTTGAGGGCGCGGGATTCTCGCACGGTTTCTCATTTCTTGGCGCACCTTGAGGCGTGCAGATTCTTGTCGCTCTCGTCCGATAGCCTCTTCCTGTTGCCGGTTGCATGCACGACTTATGTTAATTTTTTTAGAGCATGTTGGTCTTCAAGGGCTTGTTAGCCATGGCATTGTTGCTCTTGTCGAAGGGCTTCGCCATCTTGGTTTACTTAGTGATCTTGGCATATTGGAGCTTGCACTTGGTCCATGGCGGCTTATTCTTGTCAACGTTGTTGGTCGCGCTCTTGAAGGCGGCCTTGCAAACTAATTTCATGGAATGGATTATGTGGAGCGTGATGATCTTCATAGCATTGACGATGATGTGAGCGAGGTCTTGAGTGACTTGAATCCAAAGATGTATCTGAAGAGCGTCGGCTTACGTGTCACCTTGTTGATGATGATGACGTTGTAGATGAGTGGACGGCCATCATGGCTCGAATATTGTCCTTGAGGCAATTGAGGTGTCTAAGTATTCTCTTGTTCGTTCTTCGGATTGTCGCATGTTGGTGGCGAGTTGATCGATGCAGTCGCCCAATGCTTCATTTGCTTGGTGCAAAGCTCTATGCACGCTGAATAGTTGATTCTTGGTGACATAGTTGTTCGGTTACTCTTCTTTCTCGATGAAGATTTGGTTGGTTGAAGTACTTGGCCTATCCATCATCTCAAGCAAATATTTGAGTGGAACAAAGTAAAGAACTAGACCAAATGTACCTTATCCGATGTCGAAAATAGATCAAAGATCACCCAAAGTAGTATTATGGAAGTAGCACAATTGGTACCAGATCTTGTCGATTCTCACACCTACACAAGTAAAGCTTTTGGAATAGCTTGGTGAGGATGGTGGCACAAAATTTGTATGATTGTTAACAATATTCAATAATGTTGAAAGAGATTCACAAATTTGCAAGTGAAACAAGTACACCAATAGCTATATGTGGCACACGGAAACAGACACACGGGTAGATAAATGGGGTCGTGCAACCAAGGAACGAGCTCAAAATGTGGAATCCACGGAAAATGCTCTTGTTGCACAACTCTAGAGAGACACTAGCATGATTTCTCAATAAGCAAGATACGATACTTGTGCACAACCTATAAGAGACAAAACGTAATGACTTTTATCCCAAGTATTTTATGTATGTGTGGATCCTAGTGATTCTCTCACGATGATCCAAGATGATCGAATATTACAATCTGATATGCTATGTGGCGATGCTATGGCTATTGCTTACAAGCTCTTTGTTGTCTCTTTGCTTAAAAGCTTTTTGTTTGTTTGGTATTTTCCTTAGGCCACTTATGCAAACTTTTTGAACCAAGGGAGCAATGATGTATATGCCGGAACAATTGATAACACGATATATGATATGATGGTATATGCATGCATACCAAGATGATATACACGATGGATGGTCCTGGTCGATTATCACTAAAGTGCACATGTAACGTTGCCCTGCAATACTCAAATGGCTAGTCTCGGTAGGAAAGTGACACAAAATGGGCTCGGGGTTAACAATACAATGGCAAGGGAGAATATCTGAAGATGTCGTCGAGGTTACCGTCCTTGCTTACGGTTGATGGTGTCACGAAGGTGAAGTGGTTATTGTCGATGATGAATACATTATGAAGATGAGCGGTGGTGATGTCGGTGTCGAACCATCCCTAAGTAGCCGAAACATGTTAGGAAATGGAAATCTCAGCTGAAATTCCCAAAACAAATGTGTCAAAATTGTCGGAGGCAGTAGCGGATAAGCAATAGTGCTTGCAGAAAGTTGTGGAGGCAATGCGGAAGTGTGGAGTTGGCTATGCGGAAGTGTGGGTGGTGGTTGGAATTTTCTATACAAATTCAGTTTCGTCAGGTTTGGTCGGACGTTCGTTAATTGTCGAACAACCGGCAGCTATCGGGCGTCCGGTATTCGTTGGATGTCTGGTGCCTGGGCGAGATTGGGCTGCGGGATGAACTCGAAGAACTCGTGGGAAAAGAAAAATTGAGGGTCAAAATTGATCGAATTTCATGGAAGGAAATGATCGGAATGATGGGGAAAAGCTAGATCCACTTGTGACACATCAAATCTATGGATCAAATCCAACAAAACATCATCAAACCAACAAATCACAAAAAAAAATTGGTATGGCTATTTTTGTGGGTATTTTCGAAATTGGGAGAAAACAAAGCAAAATTAGGCTAGAAAGTGGGGTAGGGACTCCAACTTCATGATCAACCATGGCTCATAATACCAAGATGATGTAGGGTGAACCCTAATGGCTGATCTTTCATGATTTGGAGGGGAATTCTCGGAGAACACGATGAACGCACACAAGAGGAAAACACTCAAATCAAGGAGATCTGACCACACATGGGATAAATTCACATACACAAAAGGGAAATACAAGATCCAAAGTCAACAAGGGAGGATATATCGTAGCTAGTTCATCCCGATTCGTGAGGAAAGATGTCAGGAACCCACTCGGGGGATCTTCTCCTTGAGAAGGCCCTGGTATCCAAAGGAGTAGGGGTATAAGTAGATGAGCAAAGCTCTATCTCCAGGATGAGCTATCACAATGCTAACCCTAAAATGTTGGGGGAGAATAAGTATATATAGTTGAGGGGGCGAAGGGGTAGATGGGCCTCGGCCCGAGACACTGTGCGCAGACATGTATTGGGCGTCCGAGAACTACCGGTCACCCCGTGTCTCGCGAGGGAACGATCGTCCAGTAAGGCTCAGACTTCCGGCGTTTTGGCTCTATAACGGGCTTTGTCGGATTTCCGGATGGGGTCGAACATCCAGTGCGTCAGTCCTCCGAAGGGCTAAGACTTTTGACATTTTTGTTCTGGACTGGTGGTGCCAGATTTCCAGAAATGGTCGGATGTTCGGTCGTTGGAGTGTGTCGGATGTTCGATACTTTTAGGTCGTCCGGCCGCTGTAGCATGCGTTAGCTGGCCCTTCTGACTGGTGGAGTCTACAGGCGTCAGACATTTGACAGGAACTGGTCATGCGGTGGCTGTAGTTTTCTGGTAGATCTTCCTCTTTGTCTAGACACTTGGTGTCCTCGCCATCTTGCCCATTGGATGTAGTTGTTCCGTGGCTTTCCTCCAAGTACCCGATCACACACAAGGTCTCCGCTTGAGCTAGTAGCCTGTCTCACATGTGGAATGTGTTAGTTCAGAGAGGAGCGAGTTCACCTTAGCTTCGATAGCCCTTGCTTGAGCTCTTGTCATTGGTCCATGTGGTGTCGTAGGAGACGAAGGTAGGTCCATGGGGATGACCGTAGGATGCTCCGCATAACAGATTCTATTTTTATTGCATAGTGTGCTTATTTTGATGATGTTATGGATTATATCGGGGTATAAGTCAGAGAAGTTAGAAAACAGTAGATATTATGCAAGAACAATTATGAATTGGTTTATAACAGTACCTAAGTTTATGGTTTACTGATGATCCTAACGGATCTCACAAAGTTTACGTTGAGTTTTGTGTGTTGAAGTTTTCAGGTTTTGGGTGAGATCATGAAACATGAAGGAATAAGGAGCGGCAAGACCCTAAGCTTGGGGATTCCCAAGGCACCCCAAGGTAATATTCAAGGAAGACTCAAGTGTCTAAGCTTGGGGATGCCACGGATGGCATCCCCTCTTTCGTCCATAATTCATAGGTATGTTACTCAGAGCTATATTTGTATTCATCACATGATATGAGTTTCACTTGGAGCATCTTGTGATATAGTTTTATTTTGTTTATTAGTTTTACACAATCATTGTTTGTTGGACGCACCTTTTGAGAGATACGCACATTCATCAAGATTTGTTAGAATGTTCTATGTGCTTCACTTATATCTTTTGAGTTAGGCAGTTGCTCATGTGCTTCACTTATATCTTTAGAGCATGGCGGTTTTTATATTTTATAGAAATCATTTGCACTCTCATGCTTCACTTATATCTTTTTGGGATTCTATAAATAGGAAGTGGTAATTTGCACGGGTTATATGACTAGTCCAAAAATGATGGGTATACAAGAGTGGTATAATAAAAACTTTCAGGGGCAACAGCCCGCACCCGCAGGTGACGAGGGAAGCACCCGAGGAGCACTGGAGCCAGCAGAGCTGCGACCACGGCGGACGGCGTCTTCGCCGAGACTCGGGCACGACGCTCCGGCCAAAAAGAGGAGGCGGCAACCACCGGGGAATGGTCAAGGATGGTGGTGGAGGGTTCTGGTGGAGAAAAGAGGTGAAGGGGGGCTCAGTATGCTCGAATTTGAGCGGCGGTGGGCGACAGCCATGGCGGCCATGGTGGTCAGGAAGAGCTTCTGGAGCTCGAAGAAGAGGCTGGGGAGGGCTCTAGGAAGGAGGTGAGGTTGATGAGGATCTCGAGAGGGGCTCGGAGTGGCTATATATAGCCGAGCAGAGGCGGTGGGCGAGGGCCGAGGTCATGTGCCGCCACTCGAGCTCGGCTAATGCTCTGGCGCGCTCAGCGAGCACGGCGGGCACGGCAACACGACGAGGGATCAATGCAGGGGGGTCACGGAGAAGAAAGAGACACAGGGGAGCAGAGGAAACGGACGGAGCGAGGACCGGGTCAAACGGCGCACAGTGCGCTCGTGGGCGCGCGTCGGCTAGCTCCGGCGAGGATGCTTCCGGAGAGGGCAGAGGGCGACGGGTGAGGCACGGGGAGTCAGGTCGGCACCAGAGGACGCGTGGACATCGTCGGGGCTACGCGATGCGACGAGGTCAGAGGCACAGAGCGCGCTCGACGCAGTGAGAGCGCGTGCACATGCAACAATACACGTGGTCACCACGAGACAAGGCAAGGAGGGTACGCAAGAGGCAGGGAAACATTGTCCAAAGTGTTGTCTTTCCATCAGAGGGGCTGTGGAAGTTGATGGATCGAAAGAAGGAGGCAAGGAGAGGAGTGTGGCATCGCTGGAAGTTTGTTGCATTAAACTTGGCAGTGCACTGCTGATCAACAGGAACTTGATTGGGTTAAATGGTGTTGTCTGGGGTGTTTAGATAAGGAAGGACTACAATCTTGTTAAGTTTGAGGGGAAATGGACCAATATAAATCCTAGTTGCTTCACAACTGCATTTTTGGTCCAGAATAGAAATCAAGATGATGCACTCAAATTGTGTATCAACTTGAGCTCAAACTTGGTAGATCGGCATGTTTTGGGCACATGAAGATGCTGTAAGGGTTTCATACCAATTGGATTCACCAAAATGGTACTTGCTTCACAAACATCCTCATTGACCAGAAACTTGCAATAATTTTGGAGGGAAAATGGCTAAATGAAATGGTCCCAAATTTAGTGCAGAGAGGTTATTTGGGTAGGAGCACAATCTGGCAATTTCTCAAAATTAATGAAGCAATATAAATTATACTTGCTTCACACCCTGAAAATATTAACAAAATCAAAGGTTTGATCTTGTGCTCACATAGATGATGGGATGGGGCTGAAATTTGGAGGAGGGTTATAATATGAAACATTAAGGAGTGTCCAAAATTTCAACCCATTTGGGTACCCCTAGCTAGTACTTCCTTCACAAAGGCTTTTGTTTGATAGAAACTTTGGAAGATCACTAAGGAAGATTGGTTAGGCAAATAAAGTAGAATTTTGGCATGATGCAATTATTTGGACATACAAGAAATCCGAAAAAGTTTGGGAGCAAACAAGATAAGAGAAATGACACTTCCTTCACAAAGTGCCACTATGGACAAAAATGAAGAATAATTATTGGGGAATTATTTTTGAACTGGCCAAGGAAGTGTTTGGGCATATTTGAGAAATATATGACCCAAATAAATTATGAGAATTAATTGGGATTTTTTAGATGGACAGAAATATAGGTTGCTTCACAACCTAGGGCATTTGAGGTTATTCCTTTAAAGGAATTTTCCCAAGAAAAAAGTTTAGGGTTTAGGGCTAGAATGGCAATGGCATGATCTTGGGAAAGATTTGAGGATGATGAGCCACTTGGGAGAAGAAATGAAGATGATCTCCTAGGTTGCAAGAACACATAACCACTCCAAAAAGAAAAACAGAGCAAAAACCAAAAAAATCAAAAGAAAAAGAAAAGGGCCAAAAGTCAGGTTGTTACACTTGCTCACGAAGACCTAGGTCAATTTGAGGAAGCCCATCATTGGAGTATACAATCCAAGTTCTATAATGAAAATTCCCACTAGTATATGAAAGTGACAACATAGGAGACTCTCTATCATGAAAATCATGGTGCTACTTTCAAGCACACATATGGAAAAGGATAGTAACATTGCCCCTTCTCTCTTTTTCTCTCATTTTTTTATTTTTTCTTTCCTTTTTTTCTTTCTTTCTCTTTTTTCTCATTTATTCTTTCTTTCTTTTTTTGTTTCTTTCTTTCCTCACATGGGACAATGCTCTAATAATGAAGATCATCATACTTCTATTTACTTACAACTCAAGAATTACAACTCGATACTTAGAACAAAATATGACTCCATATGAATGCCTCAGGCGGTGTACCAGATGTGCAATGAATCAAGAGTGACACGTATGAAAGAATTATGAATGGTGGCTTTGCCACAAATACGATGTCAACTACATGATCATGCAAAGCAGTATGACAATGATGATGCGTGTCATAATAAATGGAACGGTGGAAAGTTGCATGGCAATATTGTCGACCTTCTGGGAACGGGGGTCCCCAGACTTGCCTGCCTGCGGCCCACAGCGTGGCTAAGCAGCAGGCCGTACGGCCCATCTTCATCAACAAGGCATCCAAGACCCTCGCGAGGGTCCAAGCCTCGCGAGGTGGACGATCCAAGACCTCCTCTGGAGTGGCTTAGCCAGGCAGGCTCATGAGGAGCGGAGATATCAAGGCGGGGCAAACCTCACGAGGCTCTCGTGATGTGAGTCATGACGAACGGCACCAGGCGGGCGCCAGCGCGCGCATCGTCCTTATTTCCTCTTTGGTGCTAAGGAGGCCAGCGCAGGCGAAGAGTACCGAGGCATCAGGAAAAGGTTGCCATATTGGTGCAATGAGACCAAGACCAGGAGGACGGCAAGGCGGAGGTCATCGTGGAGCCCAAGACGGCGTCACCCCAGAGCTTTTCGCAGGTGAAGACCACTTTTGTCAGGATAGCTTGTACTAGCTGTCCCCATTCAAATTTGCCCGCGGTTGTTGGCTCCCTTCCTGCTCGATATTTGGGAAGAGGACCAGGTCCTATATAAGTAGAGCTAGCCACCATAGTAGGGGGATATCTCATCTTAGCTTGATCCAACCCGATCGAGAGCCTAGCCACAAGAACACCTCAACCTTAGGAGGCTGTTCTTCCCTTGTACTGTTCATCATCAGCCCAAGAGGCAATCCACCACCACCACCACACTGGAGTATGGTATTACACCACGATGGTGGCCCGAACCAGTATAAACCTCGTGTCTTTCTGTGTTGCCAGTTCGTCGAGTTCGTCCGCGAGATCTTAGCGAGCAAGGGCGTAGATCGGCAGGAGGAGGGAAAGACAGCGCGCACCAGTGTTCAAACCTTAAGGGTTTGCCGGAACCCCACATCCGACATTTGGCGCGCCAGGTAGGGGGCGCCGGAGCTCCTCTCCACCAACCTGTGCCCCGTGCCGCCGCGCTTCGCTCCCATGGCAGGTGCCCCGCCACCCACCTCTGCGGCT
This sequence comes from Aegilops bicornis, assembly GCA_021605145.1. Classification (NCBI taxonomy): domain Eukaryota; kingdom Viridiplantae; phylum Streptophyta; class Magnoliopsida; order Poales; family Poaceae; genus Aegilops; species Aegilops bicornis. The sequence goes on from CM038670.1 coordinate 349,583,002, forward strand.
GACACCAACAGCAGGGAGTCAGGGTACCGAGCCCTGGGCCCCACCCTGCGGCGAGTGCAGTGGCCAACCAAGTTCAAGCCGGAGATGCCACCGCGTTACGATGGCACGGAAGACTCGGCGCCGTTCCTACAGGCGTAGGAGGAGGCCGTCCTCGAGGCCGAAGGCGACGACAAAAATCATGGCCAACTGGTTCCCCATGGCCCTTGCCAGGGAGCCACGCACCTGGCTGCTCAACCTCCCTGGATACACGGTGGCATCCTGGGGGGAACTCCGCAACCTCTTCACCGCGCGCTACGCGGTGTCAGTGCACCATGCAGTCGCGGCACTACTGGGCGGCTCTCAAGCATCGCCTTCAGATTGCCACGTCAAACCTTTCTTTTGTCAGATTGGGGTAGCCTCCAAGCGCTCGGGGGCTCCGCCAGGTTGGGCTGCCCCAGAGGCCAACCTCACCTTCGGCTCAGAAGACCAACCCGGCTCGACCGCCGGCTCCGGCATGCTCCCGATGCTCTGCACGCCCACCATCTGCAATGTGGCCGTCACCAAGACCCTCATTGACGGCGGTGCCGGCCTCATCTTGCTCTCTGTAGAAGCCTTCAGCCTTCTCCACGTGCCGCCCGAGTGGCTCAACCTTAGCAAGCCTTTTTGGGAGTGGGTGGTGGAGCTGCCCACTCTCTGGGGCATATCTGCCTCCCTGTCACCTTCGGCACGCGCGATAACTACCGCACTGAGCTAGTGGACTTTGACATCGCCCGCATCAGTCTCCCATAAAATGCCATCCTCGGGTACCCAGCTCTCACTCAGTTCATGGCGGCGACCCATCCGGCCTACAACCTCATGAAGATGCTAGGAAGCAAGGGCGTCCTCACCATCAAGGGGGACACTAAGGAGGCCGTGATGGCGCTTAGGCTCGCCTTCAAGACCGCGGCGGCAGCGCAGCCGTCCGGCGCCGGTACCCACAAGGCCAAGGAGGCCGCGCCTACTGAGAAGAAGCAGTTGTTCACCCAAGACAAGGCGGAAACCAAGCAGGTGCCGGTCGACAAGGACGGGTCTTCGGGGGCCACCTTCACCATAGGAGCCGGCCTCGACCCGGGACAAGAAGAAGCCTTGGTGAGGTCCTTGCGCGCGAACAAGGAAATATTCGCGTGGGAGCCCAATCAGATGGTAGGGGTGCCGAGAAAGGTGATCCAGCATCATCTAAGGGTATGCCCCAACATATGCCCCGTGAAGCAGCGAGCCAGACGGCAGTCCACTAAGAAGCAGGCCTGCATCGTCCAAGAGACATGCAAGCTGGAGGCGGCAGGTGCCATTCGGGAAGTTTAATATCCTGAATGGCTGGCAAACCCTGTCGTAGTGCCAAAGGAAGGCGGGAAGGAGTGGATGTGCGTCGACTTCACCAACCTCAACAAAGCCTGCCCCCAAGATCCGTTCCCGCTCCCGTGCATCGACCAAATCGTCGACTCCACCGCCGAGTGCGACTTGCTATGCTTCCTGGAAGCGTTCTCAGGGTTTCATCAGATCAAGATGGCGGTGGAAGATGTGGAGAAGACAGCTTTCTTAACACCATGTGGGGTGTACTGCTACACCTGTATGCCCTTCGGGCTGCGCAACGCAGGCGCCAACTTCCAGCGGTTGATGCACATCGCCCTGGGGCGGCAGCTCGGGACGAACACAGAGGCTTACGTCAACGACATAGTGGTCAAATCTCGCGAGGCGAGGACATTGATTCAAGAGTTGGAGGAGACCTTCGAGAGCTTGCGCCAAGTGAACTTGAGGCTTAACCTGGAGAAGTGCGTGTTTGGCGTCCCTTCCGGCAAGCTACTAGTGTTCCTCGTATCCCACAGAGGGATCGAGGCGAACCCGAAGAAGATCAAGGCCATCGAAGGCATGAGCCCACCGCAGACCCTCAAGGAGATGCAGAAGCTAGCAGGGTGGGTGACCGCATTAGGGCGATTCATCTCCCAGCTAGGCGAGCGCGCCTTACCCTTCTTTAAGCTCATGAAGAAGAAGGGCTCGTTCGGGTGGACCCCGGAGGCCGACCGGGCCTTCCAAGACCTCAAGAAATACCTCACCGCCCCCCCGGTAACGGTGGCGCCGCGGCCTCTCGAGCCCCTGGTGCTCTAGCTTGCCGCCACACCGTACTCCGCCAGCATGGCGCTGGTGGCGGTTCGGTAGGAACGCTAGGACAAGGGTGTGCCGCGCCAAGCCAGAGCTGATGCAGCGCAGGGTCAGGAAGGCGCAGCAAAGCCATCAGCGGCGGAAGACCAAGCTCAGCAGGGCAACATCGCAGAAGCTCCTGAGGACGGTCAGGTCTCAGGAAACCCACCACCTCAGGATATGCCACAATCTCCGCAGGACCCGAGCCTCAACAGTGCGCCAGCCCTAGTCGAGAACCCGGTGTACTTCGTTAGCACCGTGCTGGGGGACGCGAGGGCGCGCTACCCCATGCCGCAAAAGCTCCTGCTCGCACTCTTGGTGGCCTCGCGCAAGCTGCGGCACTACTTCCAGGGCCACCCCATCAAGGTCGTCTCAGCTTACTCATTGGAGAGGGTACTCAGGAGCCCTAACTCAGCCGGAAGGGTCACTGAATGGAACATCGAGCTACAAGCATTCCAGTTGGAGTTCAGCACTACCAAGGTCATCAAGGGAGCCGCGCTCGCCGATTTTGTGGCAGAATGGACAGATGCCCCGGCTCTTGAGGAAGGAGAAGACCGGTCCACCTCCCCAGGAAGCGAGGCACTAGACGGCTGGGTCATGTATTTCGATGGCGCCTCCGCGCACCAGGGCGCGGGCGCTGGAGCAGTGCTCATCTCGCCCACTCAGGACAAGCTCCACTACCCCATGCAACTCTGCTTCTAGCATGGCGAGAAGGTCTCCAACAACATCGCAGAATACAAAGGCCTCATAGCTGGCCTGAAGGCTGCGACAACTCTGGGGGTGAAGCGCCTCGCCGTCAAAGGCGACTCGCAACTCCTTGTCAACTTCTCCAACAAGATATACGAGCCGAAGGACGAGCACATGAAGGCCTACCTCACGGAGGTGCGCAAGATGGAAAAGCAGTTCTCGGGCCTGGAGTTGCAGCACGTGCCCCGAAGCACCAACAAGGAAGCCGACGACATCGCCAGGAGAGCATCCAAGCGGCAACCGCAGGAGCCCGGCGTCTTCGAAGAGCGGCTCTTCAAGCCATCAACTACGCCACCTCTTTCAAGCACGACTCAGCTTCGGGAGGAGCTCCCACAGCCCCCGGCCACGGGAGCCCCAGCCTGTGGCCCAACCTCAGGAGCTCGGCTGCTCTTGGCGCTCGAGCACTAGGAGGAGTGCTGGACCAAGGAATTCAAAGAATACCTGATGCACATGACGCTGCCGGAGAAGGAAGAGGACGCGGAGCGCGTGGCCCTGCAAGCCACGGCATACTGTATCCAAGACAGCGAGTTATACAGGAAACGACCGAACGATGTCATGCTGCGCTGCATATCCAGCGATCAAGGAAGGGAGTTGCTGATTGACATACACAGTGGGGACTGCGGGCATCACTCGTCGTCATGGACCCTCGTCGGCAAGGTGTTCCGCAGTGGATTCTATTGGCCTATAGCACTCAACGACGCAGCCAAGCTGGTGAAGTCCTGCGAAGCTTGCCAATTTCACGCCAAGCAAATCCATCAGCCTGCTCAAGGTATCAAAACCATCCCGCTCACAATGCCGTTTGCGGTCTGGGGGCTGGACATCCTAGGCCCGTTCCCCCGGGTGCCAGACGGCTATCGCTATCTCTACGTCGCCATCGACAAGTTCACCAAGTGGGCGGAAGTGGAAGCCATCTGCACCATTCCAGCAGGCTCTGCTGTCAAGTTCATCAAGGGCCTCGTGAGCCGCTTCGGGGTCCCCAACCGCATCATCACAGATAACGGTTCGCAGTTTACTAGCAACCTCTTCAAAACCTACTATGCTAACGCGTAACGCAGATCTGCTACGCCGGTGGCCCACCCGGAGCAATGGTCAGGCTGAGCGCGCCAACGCAGAGGTCCTGAGGGGCCTCAAGACCAGGACCTTCAAGAAGAAGCTGGAGGCCTGTGGCAGGGGCTGGCACGACGAGCTCCAGTCCGTGCTATGGTCCATCCGTACCACCACTACCAAGCCAACGGGCGAGACTCCGTTCTTCCTCGTCTATGGAGCCGAAGCAGTCCTCCCTCACGAGGTCAAGCATCGCTCCGTGCGGGTCCTAGCGTTCGACGAAACGTAGCAGGATGCCATGCGGGGGATGGATCTCGTGCTGGGGGAGGAACACCGACGCGAAGCCGCATTGAGGGCGGCAAGGTACCAACAAGCGCTGTGGTGGTACCACTACCGCAACATCCGCTCCAGGACGCTCGAGGTGGGCGACCTCGTCCTGAGGCGGGTCCTCTCCAGAGAAGGGCTGCACAAGCTTTTGACCATGTGGGAGGACCCGTTCAAGGTCGTCCATGTCTCCAGGCCGGGTGCAGCGCGCCTGGAGACGCAGGACGGGATACCCATCCAGAACGCCAGGAACATCCAGCACCTCCGGAAGTTCTATCCATGAAGCAAGGCCTGGAGCCTGAGAAGCAAGGCCCAGAGCCTGAGAAGCAAGGCCTAGAGCCTGAGAAGAAAGGCCCAGAGCCTATGAAGAAGGCCCGGTTCCTATGAAGAATCGCCGCCCGTGACACTCTCACGTAATAATGAGTGGGGCTGTACATGCCCCGGAGTCTCAGGAGCGCCGGCCTCAGGCCCTGGGGCTCCCTCCCACGCCTAGTGGACAGCACTTAGCTCCGCGCTGGTGAGAAGACTTGAAGACTAGATTAGGTGCCGGACGCGGCTTTTCATTTGCTTTCCGTAGTTGGCTCGCTTTTCCTTAATCGAAGTTGCTCTTGGTGTTCGTTACTGATTTGGTTCCCTAGCCTTTTACTGCATTTTTTGGCTCTGGTTTGCTCATGTTCTCTCTCTTGCATACCTCGCGAGGGGGCTAGGAAGGTGCCCTCGCGAGCATTTTTCCTCTCTCTGCCTTCTCGCGAGCCACCCTCGTTCGAGCCTGGAAGCTGGCACATCTCTCCTAATTCGTGCCCCTCAGGTACCGTGATACAAAGTGCCAAGTCAAATCTTGGGTGGACAGCAAATCCTCTAGCGCACCCCTAACGAATTTTTTTGCAGTTTCTGAGCAAACACAGACACCTCACGAGGGAAAGGGCATCCCAAACGCGCCAGGTTAAGTTATCTTTGCGCAAAATAACAACACGAAATGGGAATAACAAGCACAGTGCATTTTCAATAAACGCCCCTCTGGCCCATACTGCTTTCGTTTTCTGATGCAAGAAAGAAGGAAAAAACTAAACAAAGCAGCGTCGCAGCAATCCGTGGAGGCAGGCCCTTAGCGATGCCCCGAGCCTAGCCAGACCACTCCTCGCTCTTCACGGAGGCGCGGCGACGAGATGACCCGTTGCCTCCTTTGAAGCGGGCGCGGCGGCACGGCGGCTGGTCGTAGCCACCACTGCTGGAGCTGTCGCCAGAGGAAGAGCCACCGTAGCTGGAAGAGATGCGGTCGCCGCCGAGGGAAGGCTCGCCCTCGTCCTCGTCGCGACCATCACCAAGGCCGAGCACCTCCTCACCGTCGTTCGCCTCGGGGCAGCACCCGGCGTGGCGACCATCTTCCCCAAACACCCTCACATAGAGGGTCGACCCACCATCGTACCTGAAGTGGAGGGTGCACCGCCTGCCAGGCCACGCGCGCGGGCGAATGTCTGCCAGCCGCGGGTCAGGGCTATGTTGCCCGCGGCGGAAGTCTCGACCACAATCCAAGAGGCCTTACTACAGCAGCCATCCGCCTGCAGCCATAGTCCGCCCGGACCAGAGCCGGTAGTTTGCCGGCGAAGAAGCGCGGAAGTTGGAGCCAGTTGCCGGCCGGGTTCTCCGACCAGACGACGAACTCTGGTGACACCTCCGCCGAAAGGAAGCGGGCGGGGAGGCCGCACCACCATCGCGTGCCACCCCTCATCAGCTGGACCACCATGGATGGGACGATCCCCTCCGTGTGCTGTGGCGCCACCTCAATGGTGGGCCACGACGGGGGACGCGGCAGGCTTGCGCGGACGGTCGCGGCCGTGCTTGGGCGCCGGGGAACCAGGGCCCTCGCGAGGGGCCTTTCCCTTCTCGGCGGCAGAGAACTTCCTTCGTGGCGCCATTGGCGGCACTGCAAGCAATGGAGCAGAGAAGCAAGCAAGCGAGGAAGAGATGGGCGACGGGGGCTCCGCCCCCCTCCCCATTTATAGCAAGAGAAGGCCAACCGGCGTCTCCCACGATCGCAGGTAATGATGGTTTTCCTTGCATGTCGCAGGGACTTGTCAAGTCGTGCAGTTGCCGAGGCAGCATGGGGAAGCGGAGACGCCCACGTCCAATCAACCGCCACGCGTCAACCGAGGCCGCAGGCTTTTGGGTCCCGTGATGCTCCGAACTTGACCCTTGGCTTCATCGCGAAGCCAAGCCCGAGCGAACCTTGGGCCCAGGGGCTACTATCAGCGTTCTGGGAAAGGGGGTCCCCAGACTTGCCTACCTGCGGCCCACAGCGTGGCTAAGCAGCAGGCTGTACGGCCCATCTTCATCAACAAGGCACCCAAGACCCTCGCGAGGGTCCAAGCCTCGCGAGGCGGACGACGCAAGACCTCCTCTGGAGTGGCCTAGCCAGGCAGGCTCACGAGGAGCGGAGATATCAAGGCGAGGCAAACCTCACAAGGCTCTCGTGACGTGAGTCATGACGAACGGCACCAGGCGGGCGCCAGTGCGCGCAGCATCCTTATTTCCTCTTTGGTGCTAAGGAGGCCAACGCAGGCGAAGAGTACCGAGGCATCAGGCAAAGGTTGCCATATTGGTGCAACGAGACCAAGACCAGGAGGACGGCAAGGCGGAGGTCATCGTGGAGCCCAAGACGGTGTCACCCAAGAGCTTTTTGCAGGCGAAGACCACTTCTGTCAGGATAGCTTGTACTAGCTGCCCCCCTTCAAATTTGCTCGCCGTTGTTGGTCCCTTCCCACTCGATATTTGGGAAGAGGACCAGGGCCTATATAAGTAGAGCTAGCCACGATAGTAGGGGGATATCTCATCTTAGCTTGATCCAACCGGATCGAGAGCCTAGCCACAAGAACACCTCAACCTCAGGAGGTTGTTCTTCCCTTGTACTGTTCATCATCAGCCCAAGAGGCAATCCACCACCACCACACTGGAGTAGGGTATTACACCACGAGGGTGGCCCGAACCAGTATAAACATCGTGTCTTTCTGTGTTGCGAGTTCGTCGAGTTCGTCCGCGAGATCTTAGCGAGCAAGGACGTAGATCGGCAGGAGGGAAAGACTTCGCGCGCACCCGAGTGTTCGAACATTAAGGGTTTGCCGAAACCCCACATCCGACAAATATATCTCAGAATGGCTATGGAAATGCCATAATAGGTAGGTATGGTGGCTATTTTGAGGAAGTTATACGGTGGGTGTATGGTACCGGTGAAAGTTGCGCGGTACTAGAGAGGCTAGCAATGGTGGAAGGATGAGAGTGTGTATAATCCATGGACTCAACATTAGTCATAAAGAACTCACATGCTTATTGCAAAAATCTATTAGTTATCAAAACGAAGTACTACGTGCATGCTCCTAGGGGGATAGATTGGTAGGAAAAGACCATCACTCGTCCCCGACCGCCACTCATAAGGAAGACAATCAAAAAATATATCATGCTCCAACTTCGTTACATAACGGTTCACCATACGTGCATGCTACGGGATTCGCAAACCTTAACACAAGTATTTCTGAAATTCACAACTACTCACTAGCATGACTCTAATATCACCATCTTCATATCTCAAAACAATCATAATGAATCAAACTTCTCATAGTATTCAATGCACTTTATATGAAAGTTTTTGTTATATCCCTCTTGGATGCCCATCATATTAGGACTAAATTCATAACCAAAGCAAATTACCATGATATTTAGAGACTCTCAAAATGATATAAGTGAAGCATGAGAGTTCAACAATTTCTTCAAAATAAAACCATTGTCATGCTCTAAAAAGATATAAGTGAAGCCCTAGAGCAAATGGCAAACTACTCCAAAAGATATAAGTGAAGATCAATGAGTAGTTGAATAATTAGGTAACTATGTGAAGACTCCTTCTAATAAATAAAATTTGAGATATTAAGTAATTTATTCAAACAGCAAGCAAAACCTAATAAAATAACATTGCAAGGATAGCACATATCATGTGAAGAATCAAAAACTTAGGGTGAACCAAAACTGACCGATAGTTGTTGAAAAAGAAAGGTGGGATGCCAACCGGGGCATCCCCAAGCTTAGATGCTTGAGACTTCTTGAAATATTAATTAGGGATGCCTTGGGCATCCCCAAGATTGAGCTTTTGTGTCTCCTTAATTCCTCTCATATCATTGTTTCCCTAAATCTTAAAACTTCATGCACACAAAACTCAACAAGAACTCGTGAGATAAGTTAGTATAAATCAATGCAAAACCTTATCATTCTCTACTTTAGAAAATCACTAACATTATAATTTAACATTTCATACGAAATGCGTCTGCATATTTAATACTCCCATCCTCAAATAGAATCATTAAACAAGCAAACATATGCAAACATAACGACAATTTGTCTAAACAGAACAGACTGTAAAGAATGCAAGAGGAATCTTACTTCCCTAACTCCAAAAATTGTGAAAAATTACCACACTATTGATAATTTAGTGTAGCTCATTATGTAAAAATTCAAGATTTTATCACATTCTGAATTTCCAAAAGAATTCAGACAATGATAGAAAACTTTCTGTTTTCAAAACAGCAACATATAGACTTGCAAAATAAGCATGGTAAAGGCTACACTTGACTTTTTATTGAACTAAAAAGATGCAAAACATTACTATAAATAATAGCAAGCAAATCCTAATAAAGGAAAATGACGCTCCAAGAAAAACTCATATCATGTGATGAATAAAAATATAGCTCCAAATAAGGTTACCGATAATGTTGGAGACGAAAGAGGGGACGTCATCCGGGGCATCCCCAAGCTTAGTTGCTTGGGTATTCCTTGAATATTACCTTGGGGTCCCTTGGGAATCCCCAAGCTTAGTTTATTTCCACTCCTTACTCTCCTCATATCGATATCTCACCCAAACCTTGAAAACTTCAATCATACAAAACTTAACAGAACTTCGTGAGATGGGTTAGTATGATAAAGACAAATCATTCACTTTGGTACTGTCAATATAAGATTCATAATTGTTCCCACACAATGCCTACTGTACCTTATCATATCCAAAATTTACATTACTCAATATAAACCATGGAAACACTAAAACAAGCAAATTATGCATTAAAAACAGAATCTGTCCAAAATAGAACAGTCTGTAATGATCTGAACAACAATCATACTTCTATTACTCCAAAAATTCTGAAAAATTAGGACAAGGTATAAATTTTGTATATAAATATACCGTGAAAATTTGAAAAATTTCCGACGCTCCATTGATTTTTAACAATTCTGTGACTGGGCGCAAAAGTTTCTGTTTTTGGACAGAATTGAATCAACTATCATCCACACTGTCCCAAAGGCTTTACTTGGCAATTTTTTGAAACAAAAGCTATAAAACATGATTACTACAGTAGATTAATCATGTGAACACACAAAAACACTAGGGGTAAATGTTGGGTTGTCTCCCAACAAGCGATTTTCTTTAATGCCTTTCCAGTTAGGCATGATGATTTCAATGATGCTCGCATAAAAGTAAAGAATTGAAACGCAAAGAGAGCATCATAAAAAATATGTGGCAAGAACATTTAAGTCTAACCCACTTCCTATGCATAGGGATTTTGTGAGTAAACAACTAATGGGAGCAACAATCAACTAGCATAGGAAGGTAAAACAACCGTAACTTCAAGATTTTCAGCACATAGAGAGGAAACTGGATATTATTGCAACTCCTACAAGCATATATTCCTCCCCCATAATAATTTCAGTAGCATCATGAATGAATTCAACAATATAACCATCAAATAAATCATTATTTTCATGATCTACAAGCACAGAAATTTTATTACTCTCCACATAAGCAAATCTATTCTCATCAATAGTAGTGGGAGCAAAATCAACAAAATAACTATCATGTGAGGCATAATCCAATTGAAAATTAAAATCAAGATGACAAGTTTCATGGTTATCATTACTATTTATAGCATACTTGTCATCACAATAATCATCATAGATGGCAACTTTGTTCTCATAATCAATTGGAACCTCTTCCAAAATAGTGGATTCATCACTAAATAAAGTCATGACCTCTCCAAATCCACTTTCATAATTCTTACAATAAGATTCAACACCCTCCAAAATAGTGGGATCATTACTTCCTAAAGTTGGCACTCTTCCAAACCCACTTTCATCAATATAATCATCATAAATAGGAGGCATGCTATCATCATAATAAATATTCTCATCAAAACTTGGGGGACAAAAAATATCATCTTCATCAAACATAGCATCCCCAAGCTTATGGCTTTGCATATCATTAGCATCATGGATATTCAAAGAATTCATACTAACAACATTGCAATCATGCTCATAATTCAAAGATTTAGTGCCAAACATTTTATAGACTTCTTCTTCTAACACTTGAGCACAATTTTCCTTTCCATCATTCTCATGAAAGACATTATAAAGATGAAGCATATGAGGCAACCTCAACCCATTTTTTTGTAGTTTTCTTTTATAGACTAAACTAGTGATAAAACAAGAAACTAAAAGATTTGATTGCAAAATCTAAAGATATACCTACAAGCACTAACCTCACCGGCAACGGCGCCAGAAAAGAGCTTCGTTGATGGGATGTGATTGCCGCTTACCTAGCCTCCCCGGCAACGGTGCCAGAAAAGAGCTTGATGTCTACTACGCAACCTTCTTCTTGTAGACTCATGTTGGGCCTCCAAGCGCATAGTTTTGTAGGACAGTAGCTAATTTTCCTCAAGTGGATGACCTAAGTTTTATCAATCCATGGGAGGCGTAGGATGAAGATGGTCTATCTCAAACAACCCTGCAACCAAATAACAAAGAGTCTCTTGTGTCCCCAACACACCCAATACAATGTTAAATTGTATAGGTGCACTAGTTCGGCGAAGAGATGGTGATACAAGTGCAATATGGATGGTAGATATAGGTTTTTGTAATCTAAAATTATAAAACCAGAAAGGTAGCAAGTAACAAAAGTGAGCGAAAACAGTATTGCAATGCTTCAAAACAAGGACTAGGGTTCACACTTTCACTAGTGCAAGTTCTCTCAACAATGATAACATAATTAGATCATATAAAAATCCCTCAACGTGCAACAAAGAGTCACTCCCAAGTCACTAATAGCTGAGAACAAATGAAGAGATTATTGTAGGGTATGAAACCACCTCAAAGTTATTCTTTCTTATCGATCTATTGGGCTATTCCTATAAGTGTCACAAACAGCCCTAGAGTTCGTACTAAAATAACACCTTAAGACACACATCAACCAAAACCATAATGTCACCTAGATACTCCAATGTCACCACAAATATCCGCGGGTTTGAATATACGATATGCATCACACAATCTCAGATTCATCTATTCAAACCGACACAAAGAACTTCAAAGAGTGTCCCAAAGTTTCTACCGGAGAGTGAAGACAAAAACGTGTGCCAACCCTGATGCATAAGTTCACAATGTCACAGAACCCGCAAGTTGATCACCAAAACATACATCAAGTGGATCACGTGAATATCCCATTGTCACCACAGATAAGCACATGCAAGACATACATCAAGTGTTCCCAAATCCTTAAGGACTCAATCCGATAAGATAACTTCAAAGGGAAAACTCAATCCATTACAAGAAGGTAGAGGGGGAGAAACATCATAAGATCCAACTATAATAGCAAAGCTCGTGGTATATCAAGATTGTGCCAAATCAAGAACACAAGAGAGAGAGAGAGAGAGAGAGAGAGAGATCAAACACATAGCTACTGGTACATACCCTCAGCCCCGAGGGTGAACTACTCCCTCCTTTATGGAGAGCGCCGGGATGATGAAGATGGCCACCGGTGATGGTTTCCCCCTCTGGCAGGGTGCCAGAATGGGCTCCCGATTGGTTTTTCGTGGCTACAGAGGCTTGCAGCGGGGAACTCCTGATCTAGGTTTATTTCTGGGGTTTCTGTATTTATAGGAATTTTTGGTGTTAATAACAAGTCAGGGGGTCCACGAGGAGCCCACAAGGATGGAGGGCGCGCCCAGGGGGGTAGGGCGCTCCCTCCACCCTTGTGGAAGCCTCATGGATCTTCTGGCCCAACTCTTTTGCTTCAGGGGCTTCTTCTGGTTCATAAAAAATCCCCATAAATTTTCAGCTCAATTGGACCCCGTTTGATATTCCTTTTCTGTAAAACTCAAAAACAAGGGAAAACATAAACTGGCACTGGGCTCTAGGTTAATAGGTTAGTCCAAAAAATCATATAAATAGCATGTAAATGCATATAAAACATCCAAGATAGATAATATAATTACTTGGAACAATAAAAAATTATAGATACGTTGGAGACGTATCAGAAAGCACTTCTCGTGCATTGTCCGTTCTCACCTCGAGACTTGGTGCAAACTTCCGAACATCGTGATATGATACGCTCTATCACACATAAGCCTCATCATATCCTTCCTCAAAATATTTACTATACCTACCTATTATGGCATTTCCATAGCCATTCTTAGATATATTGCATGCAACTTCCATCGTCACTATCTGCATGACTTGTATGTTCATAGTCATATTGCTTTGCATGATAATAGAGCTGACATGATATTTGTCGCACAGACACAATTCACCATTGTAATACATGGTATACTAGATCATTGCACATCATGGTACACTGCCAGGGGCATTCATATAGAGCCATATTCCTTCTGTTTTGTCGAGTTGTAAGTAAATAAAAGTGTGATGATCATCATTATTATAGTGTTGCCCCTACCGATGAGGAAAAGGATGGTGGAGACTAATGAGTCTTTTAAAAAGTGGAGATAAGGTCCATGAGACTGTTCAAGAGAGAGAGAGAGAGAGAGAGAGAGAGAGAAGTGAGATAAGTGAGAGAAAAAGAGAGAGGGGGCACACTACTATCCTTTGCCGCACTTGTGCTTCAAAGTAGCACCATGTTCTTCATATAGAGAGTCTCCATGATTTGTCACTTTAATATACCAGTAGGAATTTTTACATAATAGAACTTGTCTTGCATATTCCAATGACGGGCTTCCTCAAATGCCCAAGGTCTTCATGAGCAAGAAAGTTGTATGCACACCCTCTTAGTGTCAGTAGTGAGCTTTCATACACTTATAACTCTAGTGCATTTGTTGCATGGCAATCCCTACTCCTCGCATCAATATCGATTGAAAGGTGTTGGGGTACACAAACAGGGGTGTATGCTTCCCCTGACTTGTGCACGGACGGCAGACCTCCGGTCCAGCAACACTCGACATCCAAGACAAGACCAAGCTGGAGTGATAGCTCTTTGAGAAACCAAAGGACAGATCAAGAAGACCAAGTCAAGCCTAATGAACAAGATATCACTAAGGAAAAACCTCCCTTGTCGGGCAGGCGAGCCCGACGAGGTCGAGGTTGCCCCGAAGACAAATCTCAAGACTGCCCGGCAAGCTAGTCGGGTACGCTGAGGGCGGATTACCCCGCCAAGGCTCCACCGCTCCACCTCACAGCAACGCAAGTCAACTATCGGTGCGGTGTCGAGACCCCAAGTGATTAAGTGGCTGTTATTTGGCACGTGGCAGCCATTTCCGAAGGAAATCACCTCCAATTGACACCCGTCCAGGGACGTGTCATGCAGGCAGGCGAGAAGGTGGCTGAATGGCACGGCAAGGCTTGCTGGGCTATGCCATGATGTGACATTAAGCGGTGCATTTAACGCACCTTGTCGTGTCTGTAGAGTTAGGTATGATAGCATTGTTTGCTATCTAATCAGTACATAATGACTGATTTGCCATTGTGGTGACCCCTTGACCTATAAAAGGAGGGTCGTGGCAACCTTAGAAAGGATTGTGACCCTGTACACTCATACGCACGTAGCTGCTCTCGTCCCGAGGCAACCTTGACGGGCTAGAGCGTTGTGTCTCCACCATGGTCCTCTCATCAATCCACCAAAGCAGGAGTAGGGTTTTACGCCTCGCGGCGGCCCGAACCTGGGTAAAAACTGCCCGTGTGATCACTGTCGTGCTACTCTATGCCCTCCGCTCTTTGTGCAATGTGCTCTTCCCCCTGCCGAACCACAAGGGGCTGATGGACCCATAGGTGGTCGTGTTATTCCACGACATCTTTGGCGCGCCAGGTAGGGGTGCTGGCGCTTGCGCGAACCTGATAGTGTAAGCAGCGCGTCATCTTCATCATCATTTTCTCCATCAATAGCTTCATCATCCATGACGCCCAAGAAAAGGCGGGGAATAGTGGGACAGGAGGGAAGCGATATCACTCCCCCGCCCACCCTGTCCAATCTCCACCACCTCTCTCCGCCGCGGCTACATCGGCAGCGGGAACCAGGAATGATGGCGGCACGACAGCCCCAAACGGTTCGGGCAGCATGGTCGCCATGCAGGCCTCGTTCGTGAAAAAAGGGCAAGGTGTAAGGGTACAAGGTTTCTCTCTTCGCCACTTTCACTTATCAACAATCGAGCTACACTTGGTTTAGTGTCGTCAATGTCGATGAGTCCGCGCGATAATCGGTCCAGCATTTACCCTGCCAAGGGAAATCGTGCGTAGAGCGTTGGTGCGAATCTGTTGATTGACGCCTCGGCAAGTACTCTCCGGCAAGTTCGTCTGCGTTGGCATGACCTTTATGCCAGCTGCCATCAGATTGTTAAAGGAGGAGAGAGAAACCGATCGTACCTTGCATCACATCCTATCGCTCACAAGATATATATGATTCCGGCTAGCACCTGCTGGGAGCCCGAAATCAACACGCGCGGCGCCATCCTTCCCAAAGCATGCGAACGCGACAAGCTACCGCAGCTGGAGAAGTGGAAGGAAGCAAGGATGAAAGCTAAGTCCACGCGATCGTTGCTCCATTATAGATCTAGAATTTGCATTTGCTTAACCCTCAGATACCAAGGGGTTTCGTATGAAGAAATCTTTTTGTGTGGTGGCACCTTGATGGATCTTCTGCGCCCCCGCTCCGTTCTGAGCCTGCTCACGGAGCGGGTGGCTGCATCAAAAACTCCTAAGGGAAAAACCTTGCCGGGATCCGGATCGAGCGCGAGCAGGAGGTGGAGGAATCCGTTGCTGCTTTCAAGCAAAGTCGTGAGGAATGGAAGAAGTAGCTGGAGGATTTCGTCGCCCGATGATCCATAGACGAGTAGAGACAGTAGCGACCCAGATCATTGTCTGCAATTTCCTTCTTCTCTTGCCCCCATGTCTTCCGGGCTTTGTCGCATGTGGCATTTTAAATTATCCGGAATATGTAAGACAATTATTATCTGCACCATAAGAAATTTGTCATTGTATTATCCGTTGCCATTTTATGTTTGGTCGTATTATCCATTTCCCTATGTGGCAACTTAAATTACGGCGGAATACGAGTTGAAAACACGAACAAAGCAAATGCTGCCATGGGATCACAAGCAAACACCCTCCGTCCAGGTGCTTTAATTAGCCCATTAATGGAGAAGTTGTGAGCGAGGCGAGCGGTGGCTGGTGCATGGAGGTCAAAGAGCTCGCTTCCCGGTGAGCATGGGTGGCCTTGCTGCTCGCACTTGTCCCGTCGAGCCTGCGAAGTGGACATGATGCACGCGTCCCGTCGAGCTTGCACGGTGGACTTCTCGCGCTCGTCCCGTCTAATCAAACAGTTGCATGCACGCCACCGAGTATGGTTAAATTTCGACACGGTTAATATAATACAACCGTTTGTGATATTAACGTGTCAGCTTTTTGTTTCAAAAAGGACTTCGTTGGCTACTAATGTGTGCACCTCTTCTCAAACTGGACGATTTTTTTACCACGACATATATCTGCCATGTCATGAAACCATGCCAAGTTTCATGTTTTTGGGTGACTTTTTGATTTACTGGGATTTAAAAACCGAGATTCTCAATGTTTTAGGACGACGATAAGTTTTTAATTCATTCACATTCCTTAAATGAGACCTAAACATGCACCCAATGACACATGTACGATTTCCCACCCATTTTGTTTCACTGGACATGTGCTTGTAGTTCAAATTTGAATTATGGACTACATTAAATGCATAAAAAACTTAGTAATTAGTAATATATACAATGGCCAAACGAACCCTGAACAGTTTCAAATTTTATCCCGACACTCCTGTTATTCTATGTTGCATGTAGAAAACAAAGTTCAAGGCGAGAAGAGGCAGCGATTATCGTTTCGCCCACAAGAGGGGCATGTTTCCCTATCGAAATCACGAGGGTTGCGACAGGCTCCGGTTTCCAAGAGGCTTGTAATATAGCTTCACCCAAATTGGACAATTATATGTACCATGTAGTGACACCATGCCAAGTTTCATGGTTTCCTGGTGAGTTTTGGATTTACAGAGATTTAAAAACCGAGATTCCCAATGTTTGTGGCCAAGCCAGGACAGCGAGACGGTTGAATTCGTTCCCATTCATTCCATGGGATCTAAACATGCACCCCTGATGAGGACATCAATACCATTGTTACACCCACAGCCCCTGCTGCTATACATACTGGACCAATTACTAGAGCTCGCGCACGCCAATTGAATTACCAGGTACTTTCGTTTCTTGGTAATGATTCTAATGCTCATGAGAATATGATGCTGCCTAAATTGGATACATTTGTTTTGGTTACAAATGAAGGGCCTGACATGGATAAGAGGGATGAACACTGGAGCAAGACCAAGCAGGGAGATGATGGCATGCGCAAGGGGATCAAGAACGGAGTTACAAGTGATGATTTCAGGACTTTGAAGCCACCATAAGGAGTGCATGAAGCCTTGGACGAAATATACAAGATGCCACTTCATAAATTTCGTCCAGAGGCTATTCTAGGGGCTGGATCACCTTATTATTGGGCCAGGCCCATGTATTTTTTAAATACTTAAGTATAGGCTGTTTTTAGAGTCTGTATGTATGGGGAAACAAGAGTTAGGGTTGGTATCGGACCCCTCCTCCAAGGGCCACGAAATTCCCCCTCTTCCTTCATATATACATCCCTTAGGGTGTCGTTTAGACTTTGGGTTTTGTTTAGATTAAAGTTCGCCATAGATGCCACTTCGGGTACTTCGTTTGTGTTCAACGGCCAGACAAAGGCGTCATAGAACCCCACCCTTGATCAATAAAGCTTTCCTCTTATATTCGCAATATCCAGATTGCAATCTTAGTTTCTTGCTAGTTCTTTGTTTGCCTGCAGGAAGCAGACCTTCGTGGTCAGGTTGATCGTGCTCCGGCATGGTCAATAACCTCTCGGAGTTGGTTTAGCGATTGCTAAGGCGCAACGTCCTCGCACGTTCATAGTCGGATCGTCAAAGTCGACTTCCTCCAAAACGATAGACACAATCTCATCGAAAGACGGGACACCTTTGCCTCATTCAAGTGGTATCAGATTTCCAGGTTGCTCGGTGAGATTTTACAGTTTTTCGTAGTTTAGATCGAGTCTGTTCTTCATACCTGTAGTCCATGAAAAAAGCCAAAAAAAAATTAGGGTTAGTTCATCCTATCTGAACCAATCTGAGCCTTTGCATAATCTTTTCTGTATTTGCTTTGTTGAATTTGCGGTTGCATTGTCGTGTCAAGTTGCTGGTCTTAGCGTCTAGTCCTTTAGAGTTTCGAGTTCTGTTCACAGGTTGTCACGTCGCCGCTGCAATATATCACCATCGCATCATCATCGTTGCTGCCATATACCACCACCACACCAACTTCATCGTCGCTACCATATACTATCACCACATATTCACCACCAATCCGAGTCCATATACGCCACCACATATCCACCGCCATCACGCCAATTTGAGTCCACCTGCAACATATATCTGCCACCAGTCCGAGTTCCAAAAGATTCATCTCTGCCACCAGTCCGAGTTCCACCAGATTTATCTCTGCCACCAGTCCGAGTCCAGTATTTGTTGCTTTGTTTTCGAGTTCCAGATCACGCGATACTTCGAGTCGTGACCAAGTCGTACTCCCCAATTTCTGTGCTACCCGTAGAAGAGAAATAGTTCCAAACTAAAAAAAAACTAAGTCTGGAAAATCTGGCTAGGCAATTTTTAGACCATTTGTAGACTTTTTGGAAAAAAAATTTGTTGCGGAGCAAAAAAAAGAGGAAAAAGTGCAAAAAAAAGGTGAAAAAAGGGAAAAAATTAGAGCGTGCTCCTCCTTTATTTACGTGCAGCGCCGTGATTTTGTTAGTGTTCTAGGCTCACATCTCTAGCACGGTCTAGCCTAGGACCAGCACAGTACCGTCGTTGAGCGTTTATTCAACTTTGCATCTCTGAATTGATTATTGCTGACACATTTTGCTAACATATAATAAGCCTTCCCAACTCCACATACATCTACATCGTGCATTTGACTCTCCTGGTAATCGCTCTATCCAAGCTTTGAGAGTTTTGACTACATCGGTTGCCGATCACCGCCTGCTGCTGGGTAAGAACTGGTAAGAATTCGAGATTTGCTTGACGGATTTGTGACACCCACCACCACCACCACTTGTTAGTAGTCTCTAGGATCCTTTTGTGTGTTTCTATTGCTGCTAACCATGCCAGGATCACAAGCCGACGAGATTGACTGGGAGACCTTAACGAACAAGGAGCTTCATGATAAGTTTCAGCAAATGATGACTGAACAGGTGCAAGATGTGCCATGGAGAAGATCACTGGCCTTGAGAAGACGTTCGAAACAAAGCTCGATAACAGATTTAATGAACTTCTTGCGCGTCTTCCACTAATTGCACCGCCGCACCTCTCGCAACAACAACAACACCACCAACAACAACAAAGAATAACAACAAAGAATAACAAAGAAGAATAACAAGAATAACAACAACAACACCACCAACAACAACAAGAATAACAACAGAATAACAACGAAGAATAACAACAAAGAATAACAACAACAACAACAGAATAAAGAATAAAGAATAAAGAATAACAACAACAGAAGAACAACAAAGACAACAAGAATAACAAAGAATAACAAAGAATAACAACAACAACAACAACAACAACAACAACAACAACAACAACAACAACAACAACAACAACAACAACAACAACAACAACAACAACAACAACAACAACAACAACAACAACAACAACAACAACAACAACAACAACAACAACAACAACAACAACAACAACAACAACAACAACAACAACAACAACAACAACAACAACAACAACAACAACAACAACAACAACAACAACAACAACAACAACAACAACAACAACAACAACAACAACAACAACAACAACAACAACAACAACAACAACAACAACAACAACAACAACAACAACAACAACAACAACAACAACAACAACAACAACAACAACAACAACAACAACAACAACAACAACAACAACAACAACAACAACAACAACAACAACAACAACAACAACAACAACAACAACAACAACAACAACAACAACAACAACAACAACAACAACAACAACAACAACAACAACAACAACAACAACAACAACAACAACAACAACAACAACAACAACAACAACAACAACAACAACAACAACAACAACAACAACAACAACAACAACAACAACAACAACAACAACAACAACAACAACAACAACAACAACAACAACAACAACAACAACAACAACAACAACAACAACAACAACAACAACAACAACAACAACAACAACAACAACAACAACAACAACAACAACAACAACAACAATAATAACAACAACAACAACAACAACAACAACAACAACAACAACAACAACAACCCCCACGTCGTGAAACAGCCCTCCGCCGAGCGAGCCGTGTCCTTCTTCAGCCTGGCCAAACCGTTGGTGCTGTTGTTGATACTTCTGTGGCTCCTGCTGCTGATGCGGAGGATGATTATGCGGGAGATTACGAGGATGAGGTTTATCAAAATCATAACTACGTGCAACCACCAGCACCACAACCACCAGGTCGTCCACATGCAAATAATCACGGTAGGGCTCTCCCTCAGGTATGAGATCGTGACCATCTTCCTAAACTGAAATTGAATATTCTACCATTTGAGGGCAGATATGTTCCTGATATATATATTACTTGGGAGTTTGAAACTGAACAACGATTTACATGTTTACAATATCCTGAGGAGAGACGTGTTCCTGCTGCTGTTTCTGCTTTCACTAGCTTTGCATGTGTTTGGTGGTCTGAACATTGTAGATTATATCCTATTCCAGCTACTTGGGATGCTTTGAAAACTGTTATGCGTACTCGTTAGGTTCCACCATATTATCAACGTGAATTAATTCAAAAATTGCAGCATTTAAGACAAGGAAAAAATTCTGTAGAAGAATATTATCAGGAATTACAAACTGGCATGATTAGATGTGGTATTGTTGAGGAGAATGAAGCTATGCTTGCGCGTTTTATGGGTGGATTAAATAGAGAGATTCAGACCATTCTAGAGTATAAGAAGTATAATAATATTACTCGTTTATTCCATCTTGCTTGTAAAGCTGAACGTGAAGTGCAGGATTGACAGGCATTGGCACGAACAAACTTTTCTGCAGGTCGATCTTCATCATGGACACCACGTGCATCCTCTACTTCCACTACACCAGCACCTCCATCAGGTGCCACCTCCAGCCGTGATACAAGAAAGCAGGCACAACCACCACTATCTGCTAAGAGCACACCTGCCGGGGCTGCACAGAACTCTTCTTCTTCCATGGCATCAACAGGGCACACAAGTGATATTATTTGTCGTCGTTGGGGAAGAGGACATTTTGCGAGAGAATGCAAATCTCAGCGTGTGATGATTAATTGCTACTGATGATGGTGGGTATGAGTCCGCCAGTGACTATGATGAGGAGACTTTGGCTCTTATTACACATGAAGAACACGGTGGAGATGATTCTGATCATGAGACACAATACATGGTTGCTGAATATGCTGACAGGTATGAATGTTTAGTTGCTCAACGTGTTTTGAGTGTGCAGGTTACACAAGCTGAGCAAAATCAGAGGCATAATTTGTTCCATACAAAGGGAGTTGTGAAGGAACGTTCTGTTCGCATCATCATAGATGGAGGGAGCTGCAACAACTTGGCTAGCATGGAGATGGTGGAGAAGCTATCTCTCACCACAAGACCACATCCACATCCTTACTACATCCAATGGTTCAACAATAGCGGCAAGGTTAAGGTAACACGTATTGTTCATGTGCATTTTAGTATCTCTACATATGCTGATTATGTTGATTGTGATGTGGTACCTATGCAATCATGTTCCTTATTACTTGGTAGACCATGGCAATTTGATAAAAATTATGTGCACCATGGTAGAAACAATCAGTATACTCTTGTTCATAAGGACAAAAATATTACTTTGCTTCCTATGACTCCTGATTCCATTTTGAAAGATGATATTAATAGAGCTAATAAAGCAAAATAGGAGCAAAATATGAGTGAAAATCATATTGTGGCAAAAGAATTTGAGCAACAAATGAAGCCTAATAATAAACCATCTAGTGTTGCTTCTGAAATTAAATTGAAAAGTGCATGTTTACTTGCCACCAAATCTGATATTGATGATCTCGATTTTAGCAAATCTGTTTGCTATGCTTTTGTGTGCAAAGAGGCATTATTTTCATTCAAGGACGTGCCTTCCTCTTTTCCTCCTGCTGTCACTAACATTTTGCAGGAGTTCGCTGACGTCTTTCCACAAGACGTGCCACCGGGATTACCACCTATTCAAGGGATTGAGCATCAAATTGACTTAATTCCTGGTGCATCATTACCCAACAGTGCACCATACCGTACCAATCCAGAGGAGACGAAGGAGATTATGCTTCAAGTACAAGAGCTGCTCGACAAAGGTTATATTCGCGAATCCCTTAGTCCTTGTGTTGTTCCTATCATTTTAGTGCCAAAAAAGGATGGTACGTCGCGTATGTGCGTTGATTATAGAGGCATTAATAATATTACCATTCATTATTGTCATCCCATTCCTAGGCTAGATAATATGCTTGATGAATTGAGTGGCTCTACAATATTCTCCAAAGTTGATTTGCGTAGTGGATACCATCAAATTCGTATGAAATTGGGAGATGAATGGAAAACAACATTTAAAACTAAGTTTGGATTATAGTACTTTCATGAGATTGATGAACGAAGTTTTACGTGCTTTCATTGGATGATTTGTGGTAGTTTACTTTGATGAAATATTTATTTATAGCAAATATTTGGAGGAACATTTGGAACATTTACGTGCTATTTTTATTGCTCTATATGATGCATGTTTGTTTGGTAACCTTGGGAAGTGCACCTTTTGCACCGACCGAGTATCTTTTCTTGGCTATGTTGTTACTCCATAGGGGATTGAAGTTGATAAAGCCAAGATTGAAGCTATTGAGAGTTGGCCGCAGCCCAAAACGGTCACACAAGTGAGGAGTTTCCTTGGCCTCGGTGGTTTCTATAGGCGTTTTGTGAGAGATTTCAGCATCATTGTTGCACCTCTCAACGAGCTCACAAAGAAGGATGTGCCTTTTGTTTGGGGTACCGCACAGGAAGAAGCCTTCACAGTATTGAAAGATAAGTTGACACATGCTCCTTTACTCCAACTTCCTGATTTTAATAAGACTTCTGAGCTTGAATGTGATGCTAGTGGAATTGGATTAGGAGGTGTGTTATTACAAGATGGCAAACCCGTTGCATAATTTTCTGAAAAATTGAGTGGGCATAGTCTAAACTATTCTACTTATGATAAAGAATTATATGCTCTTGTTCAGACCTTAGAAACATGGCAACATTATTTATGGCCCAAGGAATTTGTTATACATTCTGATCATGAATCTTTGAAACACATTAAAAGTCAAGCAAAACTGAACCGTATACATGCTAAATGGGTTGAATTCATTGAGACTTTCCCTTATGTCATTAAACACAAGAAGAGTAAAGAAAATGTTATTGCTGATGCATTGTCTCGTCGTTATACTATGCTTTCACAACTTGACTTTAAAATATTTGGTTTGGAGACCATCAAAGATCAATATGTGCATGATGCTGAATTTAAAGATGTATTGCAGAATTGTAAGGAAGGGAGAACTTGGAACAAGTTCATTCTTAACGATGGATTTGTGTTTCGTGCTAACAAGCTATGCATTCCAGCTAGCTCCGTTCGTCTTTTGTTGTTGCAGGAGGCGCATGGAGGAGGATTAATGGGGCACTTTGGCGTCAAGAAGATGGAGGATATACTTGCTACACATTTCTTTTGGCCGAAGATGAGACGGGATGTTGAGTGTTTGTTGCTCGCTGCACTACATGTCAAAAAGCTAAGTCATGTCTCAATCCTCATGGTTTATATATGTCTTTGCCTGTACCTAGTGTTCCTTGGGAGGATATATCTATGGACTTTGTTTTAGGTTTACCACGAACAAAGAAGGGGAGGGATAGCATATTTGTTGTCGTGGATAGATTTTCGAAAATGGCACACTTTATACCATGTCATAAAAGCGATGATGCTGTTAATGTTGGTGATTTGTTCTTTTGGGAAATTATTTGCTTGCATGGTGTGCCAAATACTATTGTTTGAAATCGTGATACTAAATTCCTTAGCCACTTTTGGAGATGTTTATGGGCTAAGTTGGGGACTAAACTGCTTTTTAGTACTACTTGTCACCCCCAAACTGATGGACAAACTGAAGTAGTCAATAGAACATTGTTTACTATGCTTAGGGCTGTTTTGAAGAATAATAAGAAAATGTGGGAAGAATGTTTGCCTCATATTGAATTTTCTTATAATCGTTCATTGCATTCTACTACTAAGATGTGCCCTTTTAAAATTGTGTATGGTTTCCTACCATGTGCACCTATTGATTTGTTGCCTCTTCCATCTTCGGAGAAGGTTAATTTTGATGCTAAAGAACGTGCTGAATTGATTTGAAAATGCATGAGTTAACTAAGGAAAACATTGAGCATATGAATTCTAAATATAAATTTGCTGGAGATAAGTGTAGAAAACATGTTGTGTTTGCACCTGGAGATCTTGTTTGGTTACATTTGCGTAAGGATAGATTTCCTTTCTGCAAATCAAAGCTAATGCCACGTGATGATGGTCCTTTTAAGGTGTTAGAGAAAATAAATGATAATGTGATACGTCCATTTTGCATCATGCTTTTATATCGATATTTATCGCATTATGGGCTGTTATTACACGTTATGTCACAATACTTATGCCTATTCTCTCTTATTTTGCAAGATTTACATAAGGAGGGAGAATGCCGGCAGCTGGGATTCTGGGATGGAGAAGGAGCAAATATTAGAGACCTATTCTGCACAACTCCAAAAGTCCTGAAACTCCACGAAAGTCATTTTTGGAAATAATAAAAAATACTGAGCGGAAGAAATACGTCAGGGGGGCCACCACCTGTCCACGAGGGTGGGGGCGCGCCCTACCCCCCAGGGCGCGCCCCCTGCCTCATGGGCCCCCTGTTGGCTCTCCGGTGGCCATCTTCTGCTATATGAAGTCTTTCGTCCAGGAAAAAAATCATAAGCAACCTTTCGGGACGAGACTCCGCCACGAGGCGGAACCTTAGCGGAACCAATCTAGGGCTCGGCAGAGCTGTTCTGCCGGGGACACTTCCCTCGGGAGGAAATCATCGCCATCATCATCACCAACGCTCCTCTCATCGGGAGAGGGCAATCTCCATCAACATCTTCACCAGCACCATCTCCTCTCAAAACCCTAGTTCATCTCTTGTATCCAATTCTTGTCTCCAAGTCCGGGATTGGTATTAGTAGGTTCTTTGGTAGTGTTGATTACTCCTTGTAGTTGATGCTAGTTGGTTTACTTGGTGGAAGATCGTATGTTCAGATCCTATATGCATATTAATACTCCTCTGATTATGAACATGAATATGCTTTGTGAGTAGTTACGTTTGTTCCTGAGGACATGGGAGAAGTCTTTCTATTCGTAGTCATGTGAATTTGGTATTCGTTCGATATTTTGATGAGATGTATGTTGTCTAGCCTCTAGTGGTGTTATGTGAATGTCGACTACATAACACTTCACCATTATTGGGCCTAGAGGAAGGCATTGGAAAGTAATAAGTAGATGATGGGTTGCTAGAGTGACAGAAGCTTAAACCCTAGTTTATGCGTTGCTTCGTAAGGGGCTGATTTGGATCCATATGTTTCATCCAATGGTTTGGTTTACCTTAATACTTTTGTTGTAGTTGCAGATGCTTGCAATAGAGGTTAATCATAAGTGGGATGCTTGTTCAAGTAAGAACAGCACCCAAGAACCGGTCCACCCACATATCAAATTATCAAAGTACCAAACGCGAATCATATGAACGTGATGAAAACTAGCTTGACGATAATTCCCATGTGTCCTCGGGAGCGCTTTTCTCTATATAAGAGTTTGTCCAGGCTTGTCCTTTGCTAAAAAAAGGATTGGTCCACCTTGCTGCACTTTATTTAATTTTGTTACTTTTTGCTCGTTACAAATTATCCTATCACAAAACTATCTGTTACCACTTATTTCAAAGATTTGCAGAGAATACCTTGCTGAAAACTGCTTATCATTTCCTTCTGCTCCTCATAGGGTTTGACACTCTTACTTATCGAAAGGACTACGATAGATCCCCTATACTTGTGGGTCATCAAGACTCTTTTCTAGCGCTGTTGCCGGGGAGTGAAGCGCCTTTGGTAGGTGGAATTTGGTAAGGAAAAATTTATATAGTGTGCTGAAAATTACTGTCACTTGTTACTGTGGAAAGTAATCCTCTGAGGGGCTTGTTCGGGGTATCTTCACACCGACTAGTAGAGCAAAGAGTTGCTCCTCAACCTACTGAACCTACTAAAAATGAAAATGAGAATGAAAATTTCCACTTTGAGATTCCTTCGGGTATGTTAGAAAAACTGCTAGCTAATTCTTTTGCAGGAGATGGAACAAAGCATCCTGATGAGCACCTAATATATGTGGATGAAGTTTGTGGATTATTTAAGCTTGCAGGTGTACCCGGTGATGTTGTCAAGAGGAAGGTCTTCCCTTTATCTTTGAAGGGAGATGCATCAACATGGTATAGGCTATGTGATGATACGGGGTCATGGAACTACAAACAAATGAAATTGGAATTTCATCAGAAGTTTTATCCTATGCATCTTGTTCATCGTGATCGCAATTATATATATAATTTTTGGCCTCGCAAAGGAGAAAGCATTGCTCAAGCTTGGGTGAGGCTTAAATCAATATTATATTCATGCCCCAATCATGAGCTCTCAAGAGAAACAATTATTCAAAGTTTTTATGCTCGGCTTTCTGATAACAATTGCATCATGCTCGATACTTCTTGTGTTGGCTCTTTTATGATGAAGACTATTGAATTCAAATGGAATTTATTGGATAGAATTAAACGCAACTCTGAAGATTGGGATCTCGAGAAGGTAAGGAGTCAGGTATGACACCTAAGTTTTATTGTGTTAAATCTTTTATGGATACCGATGTTTTCCGTAAATTTAGCACTAAATATGGACTTGACTCTGAGATAGTAGCTTCATTTTGTGAATCTTTTGCTACTTATGTTGATCTCCCCAAGGAGAATTGGTTTAAATATCATCCTCCCGTAGAAGTAAAAGTAGCTGCACCTACTAAAGTTGAAGAAAATACTATCACTTACAATGATCCTGTTGTTCCTACTTCTTATGTTGAGAAACCACCTTTCCCTGTTAGAATAAAGGATCATGCTAAAGCTTCAACTGTGGTTCGTAAAAGCAATATTAGAACTTATACACCTCCTCAGCAGATTAAAGTTGAACCTAATATTGCTATTGTTAAAGATCTCTTGTCTGATAATATTGATGGGCATGTTATTCATTTCCGTGATGAAACTACTAGAATTGCCAAACCTTGTGCTAAAGATAAACATAGACCAGTGGTAGGCATGCCTGTTATTTCTGTTAAAATAGGTGATCATTGTTATCATGGCTTATGTGATATGGGTGCTAGTGCTAGTGCCATACCTATTGGCTTATACAAAGAAATTAAGCATGATATTGCACCTGCTGAGTTAGAAGATATTGATGTCACAATTAACTTGCCAATAGAGATACTATTTCACCAATGGGAATTGTTAGAGATGTTGAAGTCTTGTGCAGGAAAACCAAATATCCTGCTGATTTTCTCGTTCTTGGTTCCCCACAAGATAGCTTTTGTCCCATTATATTTGGTAGACCCTTCTTGAACACAGTTAATGCTAAGATAGACTACGAAAAGGATGTTGTTACTATTGGTTTGGGTGATATGTCTCATGAGTTTAATTTCTCTAAATTTAGTAGACAACACCGTGAAGAGGAATTACCTAGTAAGAATGAAATTATTGGTCTTGCTTCTATTGTCGTACCTCCTAGTGATCCTTTAGAACAATATTTGCTAGACCATGAAAATGATATGTTTATGAATGAAAGAAGGGAAATAGATGAAGTGTTCTTTAAACAAGAACCTATCCTGAAACACAATTTGTCTGTTGAAATCCTAGGGTATCCTCCTCCACCCAAGGGTGATCCCGTGTTTGAGCTCAAACCATTGCTTGATACTCTTAAATATGCTTATCTTGATGAAAAGAAGATATATCCTATTATTATTAGTGCTAACCTTTCAGAGCATGAAGAAGAGAGATTATTGAAAACTCTGAAGAAGCACCGTGCTGCTATTGGATATACTCTTGATGATCTTAAGGGCATTAGTCCCACTCTATGTCAACATAAAATAAATTTGGAAGAAGATGCCAAACCAGTTCGTGATCATCAACGAAGGCTGAATCCTAAGATGAAAGAAGTGGTAAAAAAAGAAATACTAAAGCTCCTCGAGGCAGGTATAATTTATCCCGTTGCTGATAGTCAGCGGGTAAGTCCTGTCCATTGTGTCCCTAAGAAGGGAGGTATTACTGTCGTTCCTAATGGTAAAGATGAATTAATTCCGCAAAGAATTATTACAGGTTATAGGACGGTAATTGATTTCCGCAAATTAAATAAGGCCACTAAGAAAGATCATTACCCCTTACCTTTTATCGATGAAATGCTAGAAATATTATCCAAACATACACATTTTTGCTTTCTAGATGGTTATTCTGGTTACTCTCAAATACCTGTGTCAGCCAATGATCAATCAAAGACTACTTTTACTTGCCCTTTTTATACTTTTGCTTATAGACGTATGCCTTTTGGTTTATGTAATGCACCTGCTACCTTTCAAAGATGCATGATGGCTATATTCTCTGACTTTTGTGAAAAGATTTGTGAGCTTTTCATGGACGACTTCTCCGTTTATGGATCCTCTTTTGATGATTGCTTGAGCAACCTTGATCGAGTTTTGCAGAGATGTGAAGAAACTAATCTTGTCTTGAATTGGGAAAAGTGCCACTTTATGGTTAATGAAGGTATTGTCTTGGGGCATAAAGTTTCTGAAAGAGGTATTGAGGTTGATAAAGCCAAGGTTGATGATATTGAAAAGATGCCATGTCCCAAGGACATCAAAGGTATAAGAAGTTTCCTTGGTCACAACGGTTTTTATAGGAGGTTCATTAAGGACTTCTCAAAAATTTCTCGGCCTCTGACTAATTTATTACAAAAAGATATACCATTTGTATTTGATGATGATTGTGTAGAAGCATTTGAAATACTTAAGAAAGCATTGATCTCTGCACCTATTGTTCAGCCACAAGATTGGAATTTACCCTTTGAAATTATGTGTGATGCTAGTGATTATCTTTGTAAGTGATGTTCTAGGGCAAAGAGTTGATAAGAAATTAAATGTTATTCAATATGCTAGTAAAACTCTAGACAATGCTCAGAGAAATTATGCTACTAATGAAAAAGAATTCTTAGCAGTTGTATTTGCTTGTGATAAGTTCAAACCTTATATTGTTGATTCTAAAGTGACTATTCACACGGATCATGCTGCTATTAAATATCTTATGGAAAAGAAAGATGCTAAACCTAGACTTATTAGATGGGTTATCTTGCTACAAGAATTTGATTTGCATATTGTTGATAGAAAGGGAGCTGAGAACCCCGTGGCAGACAACTTGTCTAGGTTAGAAAATGTTCTTAATGACCCACTACCTATTGATGATAGCTTTCCTGATGAGCAATTAAATGTCATAAATGCCTCTCGTAGTACTCTGTGGTATGCTCATTATGCTAATTATATCGTGGCTAAATTTATACCACCTAGTTTCACATACCAGGAAAAGAAAAAGTTTTTCTATGATTTGAGACATTACTTTTGGGATGACCCACATCTTTATAAAGAAGGAGTAGATGGTGTTATTAGATGTTGTGTACCTGAGCATGAACATGAACAGATCCTACGCAAGTGTCACTCCGAAGCTTATGGAGGACACCATGCTGGAGATAGAACTGCACATAAGGTATTGCAATCCGGTTTTTATTGGCCTACTCTCTTCAAGGATGCCCGTAAGTTTGTCTTATCTTGTGATGAATGTCAAAGAATTGGTAATATTCGTAGACGTCAAGAAATGCCTATGAACTATTCAATCGTTATTGAACCATTTGATGTTTGGGGCTTTAATTATATGGGACCTTTTCCTGCCTCTAATGGTTACACACATATTTTACTTGCTGTTGATTACGTTACTAAGTGGGTAGAAGCTATTCCAACTAGTAGTGTTGATCAAAACACCTCTATTAAGATGCTTAAAGAAGTTATTTTTCCGAGGTTTGGAGTCCCTAGATATATGATGACTGATGGTGGTTCACATTTTATTTATGGTGCTTTCCGTAAAATGCATGCTAAGTATGATGTTAATCATAGAATTGCATCACCTTATCACCCACAGTCTAGTGGTCAAGTAGAATTGAGTAATAGAGAGCTCAAATTAATTTTGCAAAAGACTGTCAATAGGTCTAGAAAGAATTGGTCCAAGAAACTTGATGATGCATTATGGGCCTATAGAACTACATATAAAAATCCTATGGGTATGTCTTCGTATAAAATGGTCTATGGAAAAGCATGTCACTTACCTCTCGAACTAGAACATAAGGCATATTGGGCTATTAAAGAGCTCAACTATGATTTGAAACTTGCCGGTGAGAAGAGGTTATTTGATATTTGCTCACTTGATGAATGGAGAACCCAAGCTTATGAGAATGCCAAGTTGTTTAAAGAAAAAGTTAAAAGATGGCATGACAAAAGGATACAAAAGCGTGAGTTTAATGTAGGTGATTATGTATTGCTATACAACTCTCGTTTAAGATTTTTTGCAGAAAAACTTCTCTCTAAATGGGAAGGCCCTTACGTTATCGAGGAGGTCTATCGTTCCGGTGCCATAAAAATCAACAACTTCAAGGCACAAATCCAAGGTGGTGAACGG
The DNA here is from genome assembly GCA_021605145.1 of Aegilops bicornis. Taxonomy (NCBI): domain Eukaryota; kingdom Viridiplantae; phylum Streptophyta; class Magnoliopsida; order Poales; family Poaceae; genus Aegilops; species Aegilops bicornis. Next base: position 349,613,604 of record CM038670.1, read on the forward strand.
TCAAAGAATCAAACATTATATCTCAGGTAATCCTATAAATGTTGAAACCAATGTTATTGAAACCGTAACCCGGAGGAATACATAAGGACACTTTCCGAACGCGTTTGCATCTCGAAAAGGAATAGGTACGTGGTACGGTAAGTAAACCGACTCCAAAACAATTTTTATGGCAATATTTCTCCATTTTGGAATATTTAGAAAAATAGAAAAATAAGAAGCAGTCCGGGAAGGACACGAGGGCCCCACGAGGGTGGAGGGCGTTCCCTACCCCTGGGCGCTCCCCCCTACCTCGTGGGCACCTCATGTGCTCTTCGGACTCCGTTTTCTTGCATGATATGTATTTTGGTCGGTAAAAATTCATTGTATAATCTCTCGAAGGTTTTGACCACCGTATCATGCAATTGTCCTCTGTTCTTGTTTCAAGCTGTTTCCTGTCAGGGTTGTCAAGGCTAGGCATCATGTCGTCTCCCTCCTCCAACAATGGTGACAACGATGCTTGGCTAATGAAAATAGAGCTGAAGAGGGAAGAACCCATGGAGATCAACAAGGATGAAGGGATCAAGAAGGCCACGGAGGATCAAGCTCCGGCAGCAGAAGACATCGTTCAACTTGATCACAATCTTCTTACCCCAACTGAGATCAAAGCTTTCAAGATGATTGAGTTAGCTCGTATACAGAACAAGTATCTCACACGTGAAAATATTTTGTTGAAGGAGCATATCGTTGCACTCAAGGGTATTATCCGCAAGCTGGAGGACCTCTTACGCTCGATGTGTGACTATCCATCATCACCTCCACCCTCTTCACCAGCAAAGGAGACATAATCACATGGATATGGGCACTCCCCTTGGCAACTGCCAAGCTTGGGGGAGATGCCCTGGTATCGTATCACCAACACACTCCTATCTTTACCATTTTTCTTAGTTCGATCCTATCAGTAGTATCTTGATCTAGCAGAATAAAGTTTATGGCATGACTTAGTTTTGAGTTTTGATTTATGATCTCTCTAGGTAATCGAGTCCGTGAGCTATATAATAAAGATTAGTGTTGAGTCAAGGGCTTGATTATTTTGCCATTATCTTGAGTGAATAAAAGAAAAGAAAAGAAGAATAAAAAGAAATAAAGAGATCATATTGATCTTATTGAGAGTAATGACTTCACATAGAAAGAGTATGATGATTAAAAATTGTTGAGAGTTGGCAAACATAGCTTTGGTCATCGTTGCAATTAATAGGAAGTAATAAAGAAAGAGAGGTTTAACATATAAATATACTATCTTGGACATCTTTTATGATTGGGAGCACTCATTAAAATATGACATGCTAAAGAGTTGATGTTGTACAAGGAAGACAACGTAATGGGTTATGTTTTCTTATATCTGAGATAAAGTATATTGTCATGGATCATCCAACATGTTGAGCTTGCCTTTCCCCCTCATGCTAGCCAAATTCTTTGCACCAAGTAGAGATACTACCTGTGCTTCCAAAAACCCTTAAACCAGTTTTGCCATGAGAGTCCATAATATCTACATATGGATTGAGTAAGATCCTTCAAGTAAGTTGTCATTGGTGCAAGCAATAAAAATTGCTCTTTAAATATGTATGATTGATTGGTGTGGAGGAAATAAGCTTTATACGATCTTGTGATGTGGAAGAAATAAAAGCGACGGACTGCGTAATAAAGGTTCATATCACAAGTGGCAATATAAAGCGACGTTCTTTCGCATTAAGATTTTGTGCATCCAACCCTGAAAGCGCATGGCAACCTCTGCTTCCCTCTGCAAAGGGCCTATCTTTTATTATTATCTTCTTCCTTATGCAAGAGTCATGGTGATCTTCACCTTTCCTTTTACATTTTATCCTTTGGCAAGCACTGTGGTGTTCGAAAGATCCTGATAGATATATCTAATTGGATGTAAGTCAGCATGAGTTATTATTGTTGACATTACCCTTGAGGTAAAAGGTTGGGAGGCGAAACTATAAGCCCCTATTTTTCTCTGTGTCCGATTAAAACTCCATAACTACAAGTATTGCGTGAGTGTTAGCAATTATGAAAGACTAAATGATAGTTGAGTATGTGGAATTGCTAGAAATCTCTAACATAGACTCTTTCTGATGTTATGATAAATTGCAATTGCTTCAATGACTGAGATTATAGTTTGTTAGTTCTCAATAAAGTTTCTGATTCGTACTTTTGCATTGTGAATAGGTTATTACTTGAGCATAAGAAATCATATGACAATATCTATCTATGATGCTGTCATGAGAATAATCATGATGCCCTCATGTCCGTATTTTATTTTTATCGACACCTCTACCTCTAAACATGTGGACATATTTATCGTTATCGGCTTCCGCTTGAGGACAAGCGAGGTCTAAGCTTGGGGGAGTTGATACGTCCATTTTGCATCATGCTTTTATATCGATATTTATCACATTATGGGATGTTATTACACATTATCTCACAATATTATGCCTATTCTCTCTTATTTTGCAAGGTTTACATAAGGAGGGAGAATGTCGGCTGCTGGGATTCTGGGCTGGAAAAGGAGCAAATATTAGAGACCTATTCTACACAACTCCAAAAGTCCTGAAACTCCACGAAAGTCATTTTTGGAAATAATAAAAAATACTGAGCGGAAGAAATACGTCAGGGGGGCCACTAAGGGAGTCTTGGATTAGGGGGTCCTCGGACGGCCGAACTATATACTTTAGCCGGACTGTTGGACTATGAAGATACAAGATTGAAGACTTCGTCCCGTGTCCGGATGGGACTCTCCTTGGCGTGGAAGGCAAGCTTGGCGATACGGATATGTAGACCTCCTCCTTTGTAACCGACTCTGTGTAACCCTAGCCCCCTCCGGTGTCAATATAAACCGGAGGGTTTAGTCCGTAGGACAACAACAATCATACCATAGGCTAGCTTCTAGGGTTTAGCCTCTACGATCTCGTGGTAGATCAACTCTTGTAATACTCATACCATCAAGATCAATCAAGCAGGAAGTAGGGTATTACCTCCATCGAGAGGGCCCAAACCTGGATAAACATCGTGTCCCCCGCCTCCTGTTACCATCCGCCTTAGACGCATAGTTCAGGACCCCCTACCCGAGATCCGCCGGTTTTGACACCGAAATTGGTGCTTTCATTGAGAGTTCCACTGTGCTGTCAACATAAGGCTTGATGATTCCTTCAATCATCATCAACGATGCGATCCAGGGTGAGGTTTTCCTCCCCGGACAGATCTTCGTATTCGGCGGCTTCGCACTGCGGGCCAACTCGCTTGGCCATCTGGAGCAGATCGAGAGCTACGCCCCTGGCCATCAGGTCAGGTTCGGAAACTTGAACTATACTGCTGACATCCGCGGAGACTTGATCTTCGACGGATTCGAACCCATGTCGGGTGCGCCGCACAATCACGACGAGCATGACATAACTCTGCCGTCGGACAGTGTTCGGGAGATCACACCTGCAACTACTCCGGCCCTCAATCCGGAACAAATTGCGCCATCCGAGGACGGGTGGATAGACCCCGCCATGAGGCCGCACTCTTAGTGGCGATAGAGCCGAATACTGACTTCACCCCTTACGAGAGCCGTGTTGCCGAACCATTGGATTCGTCCCCGGCCACGGGCTCCGAACCGCCTGCGTCCGTGCCTATCGAATCCGATTGGGCACCGATCATGGAGTTTACCTCTGAGGATATCTTTCAGCACTCGCCTTTTGGCGATGTGCTAAATTCATTAAGGTCTCTCTCCTTGTAAGGAGAACCTTGGCCGAACTATGTCCGACTAGAATGGGATGCGGACGACGAAGAAATTCGCTCCCCACCCACCACCCACTTAGTAGCCACAGTCGACGATTTAACAGACATGCTCGACTTCAACTCCGAAGACATCGATGGTATGGACGACGATGCAGGAGACAAACAGGAACCACCACCCACAGGGCGCTGGATCGCCACCTCATCATATGATATATACATGGGGGATACCCCCAAAGAAGGGGATGGCGACAAGACAACGGAGGATAATCCCTCCAAGAAGCAACCCAAGCACCGATGTCAGCAGCGCTGCTCTAAGTCTCTCCATAGCAAAAGCAGCGATACCGGGACAAGAGACAATAACGCCCCAGACAGTGCCGAAGACGACGATAATCCCCTCCAGCTAGACCTCGAGCGGGAGGATGAACAAGCTAGCCCTCCAGAACAGGCAGCAAATGGAGAATCAGAGGATGACAATTACATGCCTCTCTCCGAAGATGAAGTGAGCCTCGGAGATGAAGAATTTGTCGTGCCTGAGGATCCCGTCGAGCAGGAACGCTTCAAGCCCCGGCTTATAGCCACAACAAACAGCCTGAAGAAAAAGCAACAACAGCTTTGAGCTGAGCAAGATCTTCTAGCATATAGATGGACCGACGTCCTGGCAGCCGAGGAATACGAACTCGAGCGCCCAACCAAGAGTTATCCAAAGCGCAGGGTGCTACCTCAACTCGAGGAGGAAGCATTGAAACCTACATCACCAGCGTATGATGCGGCTGATCTGCCACCTCGTGGCCGAGACAGAGAGGCATTTCAGCCCGAAGTCCAGCCCGCGCCCCGCCGCCAATCAAACAAAAATACCAAGGCCCGGGGCAACACGCGGGACCTGTGAGACGTATTGGAAAACAAGGCAAAACATGCAAGATCGATCTACGGATCACGGGGGCGCGCACCAATGCGGGACGATGACCGTCACGCCGGATACACTAAAAGCAAATCCGGTCGGGCCGAATACAGCAGACAAGACTCATATGAACTGCATCGTGACATAGCCCGGCACAGAGGCGCCGCACACCCCCAATGCTTCACTAATTAAGTAATGGATCATGAATTCCCAGAGGGTTTTAAACCCGTAAATATTGAATCATATGACGGTACAACAGATCCCGCGGTATGGATCGAGGATTTCCTCCTCCACATCCACATGGCTCGCGGTGATGATCTACATGCCATCAAGTACCTCCCACTAAAACTCAAAGGACTAGCTCGGCAATGGCTGAATAGCTTGCCAGCAGACTCCGTTGGTAGTTGGTAGGATTTGGAAGATGCATTCCTTGACAACTTCCAGGGCACTTATGTGCGACCACCGGATGCTGATGACTTGAGCCATATAACTCAGCAGCCAGGGGAATCGGCCAGGCAATTCTGGACCCGGTTCTTAACTAAGAAAAAACAAATTGTCGACTGTCCGGATGCAAAGGCCTTAGCGGCATTCAAGCATAACATCCGTGACGAGTGGCTCTCCCAGCACCTCGGCCAGGAGAAGCCAAGTCTATGGCAGCCCTCACGACACTCATGACCCGCTTTTGCGCGGGCCAGGATAGCTAGCTAGCTCACAGTAACAACACATCAAGGAATCCGGGCACTTCAGATACCAAAGATAATAACGGCAGACCACGTCGTAACAGACATAAGCGCCGCAACAACGGCGACAACGCCGAAGATACGGCAGTCAATGCCGGATTCAGTGGCTCTAAACCCGGTCAGCGGAAAAAGCCATTCAAAAGAAGTACTCCGGGCCCGCCCAGTTTGGACAAAGATACTCGATCGTCGTGTCAAATCCACGGCACTTCGATAAGCCAGCCAATCACACCAACAGAGAATGCTGGGTGTTCAAGCAGGCCGGCAAGTTGAATGCCAAAAACAAGGACAAGGCGCTGCATAGCAATGACGAGAAGGAGCCCCAAATTACGAACACGGAGGATGTAAGAGGTTCCCCCCACAAGTGAAGACGGTGAACATGATATACACAACCCACATTCCCAAGAGGGAACGGAAGCGTGCACTAAGGGACGTCTATGCGATGGAGCCTGTCGCCCCAAAGTTCAACCCATGGTCCTCTTGTACGATCACCTTCGATCGCAGGGACCACCCCACTAGTATCCGTCATGGCGGATCTGCCGCATTGGTCCTAGACCCCATCATTGACGGATTTCACCTCACTCGAGTCCTTATGGACAGCGGCAGCAGCCTGAACCTGCTCTATCAGGATACAGCATGCAAAATGGGTATGGACCCCTCGAGGATCAAACCCACCAAAACCACCTTTAAAGGCGTCATCCCAGGTGTAGAGGCCCATTGCATGGGCTCAATCACACTGGAAGTGGTCTTCGGATCTCCGGACAACTTCTGAAGCGAGGATTTAATCTTCGATATCGTCTCGTTCCGCAGTGGCTATAAAGCACTACTCGGGCGAACCGCATTTGCAAGATTCAATGCGGTACCGCATTACGCATACCTCAAGCTCAAGATGCCAGGACCTAGGGGGGTTATAACACTCAATGGAAACACAGAACGCTCGCTCCGCACGAAGGAGCACACCGCGGCCCCTCGCAGCAGAAGCACAAAGCAGCCTTTTAAGGCAAACCCCCAATTCGGCGATGAAGCCCCCGGACACCTTCAAGCGAGTCCGGAGTAACCTGCAACAGGATCGCCTGGCACGTTCAGAGCTCGCCTAGCAATTCGGCCTCCTCCTAGTCCCAATCAAGCGACAAAATTTACGCCGCGCGTACATAATTACTCACTACAAATACCATGGGCATAGGCGGAGGCACGGTCAGGACACGTCCCACAATGCGGCTCAACCGCCCCAGGGGTTGTATACCTTTATAGTTTTCTCTCTTTCAGGACCTTACTCTCTGGAAGCCCTTTTCAGCAGTCTGATTGCTAGACGCATTACGGGAAGGAAATACAAAGGAGGCAAGAAGCTAGGATGTACAAGGGAATCCCCAGGTGGTCTCTAATAACGATCGAAATACCTATTTTAAATACCCATACGCAGCTTGCCCCTGGATAGGACATGTCAAATAGCCCTATTATCTGCTTATTGCACTACTTGTATTTGTACGCTTTGACGTACTATTTAATAACAATGCGTAGCGTTTATTGCATTACCCCTTCCTTTTTTCTTTCTCTTGTTTGCTTAATTACGGCAGATTGCACCCATACATTTTAGTACGACTAGTACGCCAGGGGCTTCAGTATACCCCATAATACGGCGTGAGAAGTCCGAACACTTTCGACAGTGCCGCACCCCGAACTTATAGAATTATATGCATTAGCTCCGAATCATGTCTTGGGTCAATAGTTGGGTTTGCCTGGCTCCCATGTTTTGGTACCTTACGTTCCGCAAAATTGGCTAAGGTAGCGCTGGGAGAACTACTGCGATTGTGTCCCGGTTCTTCCGGACAAGCACCTCAGTAGAGAAAGCCGAAAACTGACTATCATGATGAGGCGAGAGCTGGTCGCTGTTCGAGAGGTCTGAAGTCCTTAAAGACTTTTTCCGCTTTGGGCGAGGAGTCGGCCTTGCCCGACTTAGGCGTATATAGAGCCCCAAATTCGGCCTTCCGAATACTAGGGGCTTCGCCAAAATTTAAAATTGTAGACTTCTATGGCTAAGTGAGGGTGATAAAGCTTTATAGTCCAATTGCTAGTTACATGGGGGCAAAAGCCAACGACTGGCCAACCCTCAGATTTCATAAACGGCCGCACAGAAGGTAATATTTTAAATTAACAAGTGTTGCATAGCGCAAATGAACTTGTTTCACATTACAGGATCACATGAGTACGTTCATTCAAATATTACATCTTTAGCACATTCCTCCGCCACAAGGCGGGAACCCTTCAGGACACTATCATAATACATTTAGGGGTGGCGATGCTCCTTGCCTTCCGGCGGCCCCTCCTTCACCAGCTTTACGGTGTCCAGCTTCGCCCAGTGCACCTTCGCCCGGGCAAAGGCCCTGCGCGCACCCTCGATGCAGACGGACCGCTTTATGACTTCAAGCCATGTGCATGCATTCACAAGCCACCTCACCAGATCGAAGTAGCTGTCAGGCAGGGGATCGCCAGGCCACATCCGGACTATAAGACCCTTCATGGCCTGTTCGGCCGCCTTGTGGAGCTCGATCAGTTGCTTCAGCTGGTCGCTCAAGGGCATTGGGTGTTCGGTCCCAGTATACTGAGACCAGAACAACTTCTCCGTCGAGCTCCCCTCCTCAGCCTGGTAAAAATCCACGGCATCCAACACACTGCGGGGAAGATCTGCGAACGCTCCTAGAGAGATCCGAACTCGGGTAAGTAAAAGGAAAGTTTCCTTCACATGCTTGCTTTGCATAATGAATGCCTTACCTGCTGCTATCTTCTTAATCGCCTCAATCTCCTGGAGGGCGTTGTGGGCTTCAGTCTTGGCGTTTTGTGCGCTTTCGAGGGCCTTCGCAAGCTCGGACTCTCGCGTCTTAGAGTCAAGCTCCAAGGACTTGTGTTTTTTGGCGAGAGCCTGGAGCTCTTGCTGCACCTCGCCTACCCGGGCTTCTTGCTTTTCTTGCTCGATGCGCTCCTTGGACGCTTTGTCTTTGGCCTCGGATAGCGCCTTCTTCGGGGTTGCCCCTAAGGTCGTGGCCCCTGGCAAATTCATGATGATCCTATTATTTTACAACCAAATTTCTTCTTAACATATAGACAGGGTATCGCTTACCTTTGTTCTCTTCGAGCTGCCTCTTGGTAAGGCCGAGCTCTTCCTTGGACCGCTCAAGGTCCTGCTTCAGTGCAGCGACCTCCGTAGTACATGCGGCAGTGGCCAGCAGTGAAGCCTGCATTTGCACATAGACATATTCTGATTAGACTCCTGAGTCATTATTTGATCCTCTATTCACCTTTCTTCGCGAACGCCAAACAGAGCATCAGGGGCTACTATCTATGCGGTAATATTTTCCTATAATTTGATTACTTACCTGAAAGCCTGTTAGAGGCTGGCACAGGCTTCAGTTAGTCCGCTTTTGACGGACTGAACCTTCTCGATCACCGCACTCATGATAGTGCGGTGCTCTTCGTCGATGGAAGCGCCACGAAGCGCTTCCAGCAAGTTGTCCGATGCCTCTGGATGGATAGAGGCCACCGGCACGGGCGGCTTGTCCCTCTTAACGGGGGGTCGCCTGACAGAGTCTGGAACCACTGGAGGTTCTGGTGCAATGTTCAGCTGGAGGCCGAATTCGGAGCCCATGGGAGTCTTGCTCCCATTGCGCCCAGGGTCCGGAATGTCGCCTCGAGGCGCCTCCAGGACTACCTCCCCTCGGCTCGGTGCCCTTTGAGACAACACCTCGACGTTGTCCGTAAGGCGAGGGGTGGAGGCGGTCGGAATTGAATCGCCATTCATATCCGACGGGTCCAAAGAACCATCCGACGAAGATATGTCGATATGGGCTCGGGACGGACTGCATAATCATGTTCCGCGTGATGAGAAGTAGTGCAATAAAACATACCATGAATTGCTATGGTATCCGGATACTTACAACTTCGCCAGGGGCTTCTCCCTGGGCAACCACTCGTCGTCGCTGTAGGCGGCCGTCGTGGAGCAGTCCGGAAGGAGGGTCCTTCCCTTCTTGGACCCTTCGGCCTCACCGGTTGGGAAGCCTTCCTTTTCTTGTCTCCCCCGGCTGGGGGGAGAACTTTCCTCTTCCTCCTCCTCGTTTTCGTGGGAGGAGTGCGCCTTGGAGTTTTCGGACTGTGAGTCCGATATAACCTTCCGCCAGAGACCCTTTCGGGTCCCTGTGGCCTTCTTCTTGGCCTTCTTCGCCGGCACCTCATAAGGCACCGGAACCAGCATCTCCGTTAGGAGAGCATCTGCAAGATCTTCAGGCAGGGGGGCTGGGCAATCGATCTGCTCCACTCTCTCTACCCAGTCCTATTAAATGGCACGGAGGCTTAGATCCCGCACATGATTAAACTGGGGAAAATAAACATCATGTGAGATATAAAAAACTTACCGGATTGGCATGGCGCTTTGCGCTGAGTCCGCGGTCCTCGGTAAGGGGAGGAGGTACCTCAGCGCCCTTGAACAACACCTTCCAGACGTACTTGTGTGTCGTGTCGGAGAGCTCTCGCAGCGTCTGGTGCTCGACCGGGTCGAACTCCCACAAATTGAATGCCCGTCGTTCACATGGGAGGATCCGGCGGAAGAGCATGACCTGGACCATGTTGACAAGCTTGATTTTCTTGCTCATCATGTTTCTGATGCATTTCTGGAGTCCGGTCAGCTCCACCGATGAACCCCAGGACAGGCCCTTCTCTTTCCAGGAGGTGAGCCGCGTGGGGATTCCGGATCGGAATTCGGGGGCCGCCACCCAGTTGGTGTCGCGCGGCTCGGTGATGTAGAACCACCCCGATTGCCACCCCTTTATGGTCTCCACATAGGAGCCTTCGAGCCAGGTGACATTAGGCATTTTGCCCACCATTGCGCCTCCGCACTCCGCTTGCTGTCCGACCACTACCTTTGGTTTAACATTGAAGGCCTTCAGCCACAGGCCAAACTGGGGCCTGTTGCGGAGGAAGGCCTAATACGTCTCCGTCGTATCTATAATTTTTTATTGTTCCATGCGAATATTATTCAACTTTCATATACTTTTTGGCAACTTTTTATACTATTTTTGGGACTAACATATTGATCCAGTGCCTAGTGGCAGTTCCTGTCTGTTGCATGCTTTTGGTTTCGCAGAATATCCATATCAAACGGAGTCCAAACGGGATAAAACGGACGGAGATTTTTTTTGGAATATTTGGGAAGTCTAGAAGAAAGATCATCACCAAACGGAGTCCGAGGGGGGCACGAGGTAGGGGGGCACGCTCTACCCCCCCCCCCCCCAGGGCGCACCCCTGACCCTCGTAGTCCACCCGTAAGGCGGTTGATGCCCTCCTTCGGCCGCAAGAAAGCTAATTTTTGGTAAAAAAAATCACGGCGAAGGTTTTCAGTCCAATCGGAGTTACGGACCTCCATATATACCCAAAACGGTGAAAGGGCACCAGAACAGAAGGCAGAAAGAGAGAGACAGAGAGACAGATCCAATCTCGGAGGGGCTCTCGCCCCTCCCATGCCATGGAGACCATGGACCAGAGGGGAAACCCTTCTCCCATCTAGGGAGAAGATCAAGGAAGAATAAGAAGGAGGGGGGCTCTCTCCCCCTCGCTTCCGGTGGTGTCGGAGTGCCACCGGGGACCATCATCATCACCGTGATCTACACCAACACCTCCGCCATCTTCACCAACATCTCCATCACCTTCCCCCCTCTATCTACAGCGGTCCACTCTCCATAAACCGCTGTACCCTCTACTTGAACATGGTGCTTTATGCTTCATATTATTATCCAATGATGTGTTGCCATCCTATGATGTCTGAGTAGATTTTCGTTATCCTATTGATGGTTGATGAATTGCTCTGATTGATTTAATTTGCTTGTGGTTATGTTGCTGTCCTTCGGTGCCCATCATATGAGCGTGCGCGTGGATCACACCATAGGGTTAGTTGTATGTTGATAGGACTATGTATTGGAGGGAAAGAGTGACAGAAGCTTCAGCCTAGCATAGAAATTGATGCATATGGGATTGAAGGGGGACCAATATATCTTAATGTTATGGTTGGGTTTTACCTTAATGAACATTAGTAATTGCGGACGCTTTCTAATAGTTCCAATATAAGTGCATAGAATTCCAAGTAAGGGATTACATGCTAGCAGTGGCCTCTGCCACATAATACTTGCTATCGGTCTAGTAAAGTAGTCAATTGCTTAAGGGACAATTTCGCAACTCCTACCACCACTTTTCCACACTCTCTATATTTACTTTAGTTGTGTTTTTATCTAAGCAGCCACTAATTTTATTTTCGTGCTCTTTATTTTCTTGCAAACCTATCCAACAACACCTACAAAGTACTTCTAGTTTCATACTTGTTCTAGGTAAAGCAAACGTCAAGCGTGCATAGAGTTGTATCGGTGGTCGATAGAACTTTAGGGAATATTTGTTCTACCTTTAGCTCCTCGTTGGGTTCGATACTCTTAGTTATCAAAAACTTTTGCGATCCCCTATACTTGTGGGTTATCAAGACCTTTTTCTGGTGCCGTTGCCGGGGAGTTATAGTGTGGGGTGAATATTCTCGTGTGTGCTTGTTTGCTTTATCACTAAGTAATTTTTATTTGTTGTTCTTAGTTGTTTTCTATCTTTAGTTATGGGTAGGAAACACAAAATACCAAAAAAATTAGTTGTACCTACTGAACCAATGGTTGAAGAACCACTCAAAATCTATCACACTCATGAAGCTTTTTACTTGGATCATCTTCGATCCCTTTGTGCTCGTGCTGAAACCCCAACTAGCTTAGTTAAGGGCAAATCTTTAGATGAGCATGCTTGTTATGCGCGACACCGAATATCTGAAAAAGGGAAAATTCTATTGGGTCAAATTCATCGTTTGCAGTGCTATGCTTGGAATTTATGTGAAATATATGATGTTACTTGTTGTTCTGAAAATTCTAAGCAACACCTTCCCTACCAATGTGAGTTTATTGATAATGTAACCCTATCTTCGTATGCTAAGGGTGTTTATAATTACTATGATATTCAATAAATTGAAGAATTTGTTGCTTTTAAGGGTGCTTACGAAATTGCTTCTTTGATTGAAACGTATGATGCTACTTTTCACAAATCTGAAAATTTTGCCATACTTAAATATTGCTATGATAATTATGCTTCTAATGCCTATATTGAACCATATATTGAGGACTACCCCGCTGTCCAAGAAGAGACTAATATTTGCAGGAGTCTATGGAAGAAGAAATTGATGAAACAGTGAGCCCAATGGATGAAGAAGATGATGTGGAGAGCGAAGAACAGAAGGAGGAAGAGCGGATTAGCTACCCGTGCCCACCTTCTAATGAGAGTAACTCTTCAACTCATATATTGTTTAATTTCCCTTCACGCCATCAAGGATGATTGCTATGATGATTGTTATGATCCCGTTGATTCTCTTGAAATATCCCTTTTTGATGATGCTTGCTATGCTTGTGGCCATGATGCCAATATGAATTATGCTTATGAATATGAACTTGTTATAGTTCCTTATGTTAAACATGAAATTTTTGCTATTGCACCCACGCATGATAGTCCTATTATATTTTTGAATTCTCCCAACTATACTATATCGGAGAAGTTTGCACTTATTAAGGATTACATTGATGGGTTGCCTTTTACCGTTGCACATGATGATTTTGATGAGTATAATATGCATGTGCTTGCTGCTCCTACTTGCAATTATTATGAGAGAGGAACTATATCTCCACCTCGCTATGTTTCCAACACGATAAAATTGCAAGAAACTGTTTATACTATGCATTGGCCTTTACTTTGTGTGCATGAATTGTTCTTTTATGACATGCCGATGCATAGGAAGAGAGTTAGACTTCGTCATTGCTTGATATATGTTACTTTGTGCTCACTACTAAATTATAAATCATTGCTAATTAAAATTGGCTTTGATATATCTTGGGATCCGGGTGGATTCACTACTTGAGCACTATATGCCTAGCTTAATGGCTTTAAAGAAAGCGATGCCAGGGAGACAACCCGGAAGTTTTAGAGAGTCATTTATTTCTGTTGAGTGCTTTCATATAGTTTAAAAACAACAAAAATAAAGAGGGGAACCCAAAACATTTCAAAAAGGAAAGTGAAAGTGAGAAAGACAAGCATTGTTGAAGTGGGAGAGCTCCTTGAACTTTGTTCATGCTCACGGAAACTTTGTGAATATTGATTACAGAAACTTTTCAACAAAAATAATTATCCCCTTGTACAATTCCATTGTATTATAAAAATAATGTGCCAAGGTTTGCCTTTAGGATGTTTACAATACCTGTTGGTTTGTAGGGGTGGAAAGTGGTAGCGGATAATCCGAAATATCCGATATTCATATTCGAGAAAATGCATATTCATATCCGAAACATCCGCATCCGAACCAAAATGGAAATGGAAATTATCCGTATCCGCATTTACTAAACAAATAAAAAATAAAATATGGTAGGAAATTTTGACACAAATATGGATATGGAAGTGGATATATCCGTATCCGAATAAGATTATGGGAGGTAATTTCAAAATTATATACCCAATATTCCAATTATCCAAGATAAAAGCCAAATAAGGGGTCAAATTTTACTCTTTATATGATTAAAATTATAAATTATTATGCATTACAATAGTATTTATTCATAAACCTATGTATCATTGACTTATTGTATGTCACAAGTTGATTATTTCAGGTCACATAGCTAGCGACTAATTTACTTAAGCAATATGTTGATATTATTCGTATCCGTTCCGAATCAAGAAAATATCCGATACGTATCCATATTCGAATAATATCCGAGCCGCATCCGTATCTGATAACATCTGTATTCAGATTCGTATTTGTTTTGAAAATATGAAAATGGAAGTGGTAAGAGCACTATCCGATCCGCATCCGATCCGTTTCCACCCCTATTGGTTTGTACGGTGCAGGACAGAAACTTTGGCTGTAGTGCAGGATATTTAGTTTTTTACTGGAACTTCAAATGGTTGTGATTCTTTTTGCACTGTCTTTCTATACAAATTTTGTATTTTTCCTAATTTTGGCAGAAATTTTCAAGTATCATAAGTATAGTGAATGTACAGATTATTACAGACTGTTCTGTTTTCGACAGATTCTGTTTTAGACAGATTCTGTTTTTGATGCTTAGTTTGCTTGTTTTCATGAAACTATCAATTTATATCAGTGGATTAAGCGATGAAAAATTTATATTAGAGTATACACAATGCAAAAACAAAATATGAATTGGTTTGCAACAGTACTTAGAGTAGTGATTTTCTTTATTATACTAACGGATCTTACCGAGTTTTCTGTTGAAGATTTGTGTGGATGAAGTGTTCGATGATCGAGAGGGTTTCGATGTGAGAAGAAGGAAGAGAGGAAAGAGCTCAAGCTTGAGGATGCCCGAGGCACCCCAAGTAAATATTCAAGGAGACTCAAGCGTCTAAGCTTGGGGATGCCCCGGAAGGCATCCCCTCTTTCTTCAACAAATATCGGTATGTTTTCAGATTCGTTTCATTCATGTGATATGTGCAAATCTTGGAGCGTCTTTTGCATTTAGTTTTCACTTTTATTTTAGGCACCATGATGGTATGAGATAGTCCTTGGTTGGTTTATAGAATGCTCATTGCACTTTACTTATATCTTTTGAGTATGGCTTCATAGAATGCTTCATGTGCTTCACTTATATCATTTGAAGCTTGGATTGCCTATTTCTCTTTACATAAACAACCGCCATTTGTAGAAAACTCTTTTGCTTCACTTATATTTGTTAGAGCGTGGGCATATATTTTGTAGAAAGAATTAAACTCTCGTGCTTCACTTATATCTATTTAGAGATATGACACGAACTGGTCATTCACATGGTTAGTCATAAAAAGCCTACATAAAACTTGTAGATCACTGAATATGATATGTTTGATTCCTTGCAATAGTTTTGCGATATAAAGATGGTGATATTAGAGTCATGCTAGTGTGTAGTTGTGGATTAGTAGAAATACTTGTGTTGAAGTTTTTGATTCCCGTAGCATGCACGTATGGTGAACCGTTATGTGATGAAGTCGGAGCATGATTTATTTATTGATTGTCTTCCTTATGAGTGGCGGTCGGGGACGAGCGATGGTATTTTCCTACCAATCTATCCCCCTAGGAGCATGCGCGTAGTACTTTGTTTTGATAACTAATAGATTTTTGCAATAAGTATGTGAGTTCTTTATGACTAATGTTGAGTCCATGGATTATACACGCTCTCACCCTTCCATCATTGCTAGCCTCTTCGGTACCGCGCCTTGTCCTTTCTCACCTAGAGAGTTGGTGCAAACTTAGCGGTGCATGCAAACCCTGCGGATACGATACGCTCTGTCACACATAAGCCTCATTATATCTTCCTCAAAACATCCACCATACCTACCTATCATGGCATTTCCATAGCCATTCCGAGATATATTGCCATGCAACTTCCATCATCATCATATACATGACTTGAGCATTTATTGTCATATTGCTTTGCATGATCGTAAGATAGCTAGCATGATGTTTTCATCGCTTGTCCGTTTTTTGATGTCATTGCTACGCTAGATAGTTGCACATCCCGGTACACCGCCGGAGGCATTCATATAGTCATATCTTTGTTCTAGATATCGAGTTGTAATATTGAGTTGTAAGTAACTAAAAGTGTGATGATCATAATTATTAGAGCATTGCCCTAGTGAGGAAAGGATGATGGAGACTATGATTCCCCCACAATTCGGGATGAGACTCCGGACAAAAAAAAAGAGAGAAAGGCCAAAAAAAGAGAAGGCCCAAAAATAGAAAAAAAGAAAAAAATGAGAGAAAAAGAGAGAAGGGGCAATGTTACTATCCTTTTACCACACTTGTGCTTCAAAGTAGCACCATGTTCTTCATACAGAGAGTCTCTTGAGTTATCACTTTCATATACTAGTGGGAATTTCCATTATAGAACTTGGCTTGTATATTCCAACAATGGGCTTCCTCAAATGCCCTAGGTCTTCATGAGCAAGCAAGTTGGATGCACACCCACTTAGTTTCAGTTTGAGCTTTCATACACTTATAGCTCTAGTGCATCTATTGCATGGCAATCTCTACTCCTCACATTGACATCAATTGATGGGCATCTCCATAGCCCGTTGATTAGTCACGTCGATGTGATACTTTCTCCTTTTTTGTCTTCTCCACATAACCCCCATCATCATATTATATTCCACCTATAGTGCTATGTCCATGGCTCACGCTCATGTATTGCGTGAAAGATGAAAAGGTTTGAGAAATGTCAAAAGTATGAAACAATTGCTTGGCTTATCATCGGGGTTGTGTATGATGTGAATACTTTGTGTGATGAAGATGGAGCATAGCCAGACTCTATGACTTTGTAGGGATGAGCTTTCTTTGGCTATGTTATTTCAATAAGACATAATTTCTTGGTTGGTATGCTTGAAGTATTATTGTTTTTATGTCAAAGGATAGACTATTGCTTTGAATCACTCGTGTCTTAATATTCATGCCATGATTAGACATATGATCAAGATTATGCTAGGTAGCATTCCACATCAAAAATTAGCTTTTTTATCATTTACCTACTCGAGGACGAGCAGGAATTAAGCTTGGGGATGCTGATATGTCTCCGTCGTATCTACAGTTTTTTATTGTTCCATGCCAATATTATTCAACTTTCATATACTTTTTTGGCAATTTTATATACTATTTTTGGGACTAACATATTGATCCAGTGACCAGTGCCAGTTCCTGTCTGTTGCCTGTTTTTGGTTTCGCAGAATATCCATATCAAACGGAATCCAAACGGGATAAAAACGAACGGACATATTTTTTGGAATATTTGGAAAGTCCGGAAGAAAGATCATCGCGAAACAGAGTCCGAGGTGGGCACGAGGTAGGGGGTCGCGCCCTACCCCCCCCCCTAGGGCGCACCCCTGACCCTCGTGGTCCACTCGTAAGGCGGTTGATGCCCTCCTTTGGCCGCAAGAAAGCTAATTTTTGGTAAAAAAATCACGGCGAAGGTTTCAGTCCAATCGGAGTTACGGATCTCCATATATACCCGAAACGGTGAAAGGGCACCAGAACAGAAGGTAGAAACAAAGAGAGACAGAGAGACATATCCGATCTCGGAGGGGCTCTCGCCCCTCCCACGCCATGGAGACCATGGACCAGAGATGAAACCCTTCTCCCATCTAGGGAGAAGGTCAAGGAAAAGAAGAAGGAGGGGGCTCTCTCCCCCTCGCTTCTGGTGGCGCCGGAGTGCCACCGGGGGCCATCATCATCACCGCGATCTACACCAACACCTCCGCCATCTTCACCAACATCTCCATCACCTTCCCCTCTCTATCTATAGTGGTCCACTCTCCCGCAACCCGATGTACCCTCTACTTGAACATGGTGCTTTATGCTTCATATTATTATCCAATGATGTGTTGCCATCCTATGATGTCTGAGTAGATTTTCGTTGTCCTATTGATGGTTCATGAATTGCTATGATTGATTTAATTTGCTTGTGGTTATGTTTCTGTCCTTTGGTGCCCATCATATGAGCGCGCACGTGGATCACACCATAGGGTTAGTTGTATGTTGATAGGACTATGTATTGGAGGGCAAGAGGATGAAGCTTCAGCCTAGCATAGAAATTGATGCATACGGGATTGAAGGGGGACCAATATATCTTAATGCTATGGTTGGGTTTTACCTTAATGAACATTAGTAGTTGCGGACGCTTGCTAATAGTTCCAATCATAAGTTCATAGAATTCCATGTAAGGGATGACATGCTAGAAGTGGCCTCTGCCACATAATACTTGCTATCGGTCTAGTAAAGTAGTCAATTGCTTAAGGGACAATTTCGCAACTCCTACCACCACTTTTCCACACTCGCTATATTTACTTTAGTTCTGTTTTTATCTAAGCAGCCACTAGTTTTAATTTCATGCTCTTTATTTTCTTGCAAACCTATCCAACAACACCTACAAAGTACTTCTAGTTTCATACTTGTTCTAGGTAAAGCGAACGTCAAGCGTGCGTAGAGTTGCATCGGTGGTCGATTGAACTTTAGGGAATATTTGTTCTACCTTTAGCTCCTCGTTGGGTTCGACATTCTTACTTATCGAAAACTATTGCGGTCCCCTATACTTGTGGGTTATCAAGGACTCGCACACGAGGATAAACGCCGAGCTGTTGAGGATGAAATTGGGGGCCAGATCGTGAAAATCTAGCCCGTAGTATAACATGAGCCCACGGACAAACGGGTGGAGGGGAAATCCAAGTCCGCAGACAAAGTGGGTAAGGAAAACCACCATCTCATGGGGTTCGGGCATAGGGATGATCTGCCCCGCATCTGGGAGCCGGTGTGCGATGTCCGCGGCCAGATATCCGGCTCCCCGTAGCTTCGTGATGTTCTCCTCCGTGATGGAGGAGACCATCCACTTGCCTCCCGCTCCGGACATGCTTGGAGTGGTTTGAGGGGGAAAACGCGAACTTGTGTGCTGGAGCTCGAGTGTGCAAGAATGCATAAGCAAGGAGGAAGAAGAAGTGGGTAAAAATAGGAATCCTTGTCCCTTTATAGGGGCGGAGGAAACTATACGCCTCCCCACCTTCCTAGAAAACTCGCTTATTCCCCAAGCGACGTAATTGATGGCGCGGTTGGGTTACCCACATCCGTATTGATGAGAATCCCATGATAAGGGGACACGATCTCTGCTTCGACAAGACGTGCCAAGAAAACCGCCTCGCAATACGTGCAGTAGCTGGTTGGGAAAAACGGTTCGAATAATGACGGGGCCGTGGTATGATGTCATGCTGCCAAACGTGTCAGCAGATTAGATTTGTGGAAATATTATTCTCTCTACGGTGGTATGTGGAACTTGTTTTGCAGAGCCAGACACTATCCTTGTGTTCAAGATCTTCTATGGAGTATTCGGAGGAAGAACCCGCCTTGCAATGCCGAAGACAAATCTGCGCGCCGGACTCATCGTCATTGAAGCCTGGTTCAGGGGCTACTGAGGGAGTCCTGGATTAGGGGGTCCTCGAACGGCCGGACTATATACTTTAGCCGGACTGTTGGACTATGAAGATACAAGATTGAAGACTTCGTCCCGTGTCCGGATGGGACTCTCCTTGGCGTGGAAGGCAAGCTTGGCGTCTGAGATATGTAGATCTCCTCCCTTGTAACCGACTACGTGTAACCCTAGCCCCTCCGGTGTCTATATAAACCGGAGGGTTTAGTCTATGGGACAACAACAATCATACCATAGGCTAGCTTCTAGGGTTTAGCCTCTATGATCTCGTGGTAGATCAACTCTTGTAATACTCATATCATCAAGATCAATCAATCAGGAAGTAGGGTATTACCTCCATCGAGAGGGCCTGAACCTGGGTAAACATCGTGTCCCCCACCTCCTGTTACCATCCGCCTTAGACGCACAGTTCGGGACCCCCTACCCGAGATCCACCGGTTATGACACCGACAGCCACCACCTGTCCACGAGGGTGGGGGCGTGCCCTACCCCCCAGGGCGCGCCCCCTGCCTCGTGGGCCCCCTGTTGGCTCTCCGGTGGCCATCTTCTGCTATATGAAGTATTTCGTCCAAGGAAAAATCATAAGCAACCTTTCGGGACGAGACTCCGCCGCCACGAGGCGGAACCTTGGTGGAACCAATCTAGGGCTCCGGCAGAGCTGTTCTGCCGGGGATACTTCCCTCCGGGAGGGGGAAATCATCGCCATCATCATCACTAATGCTCCTCTCATCGGGAGAGGGAAATCTCCATCAACATCTTCACCAGCACCATCTCCTCTCAAAACCCTAGTTCATCTCTTGTATCCAATTCTTGTCTCCAAGTCCGGGATTGGTACTAGTAGGTTGCTAGTAGTGTTGATTATTCCTTGTAGTTGATGCTAGTTGGTTTACTTGGTGGAAGATCATATGTTAAGATCCTATATGCATATTAATACTCCTCTGATTATCAACATGAATATGCTTTGTGAGTAGTTATGTTTGTTCCTGAGGACACGGGAGAAGTCTTGCTATTAGTAGTCATGTGAATTTGGTATTCGTTCGATATTTTGATGAGATGTATGTTGTCTAGCCTCTAGTGGTGTTATGTGAACGTAGAATACATAACACTTCACCATTATTGGACCTAGAGGAAGGCATTGGGAAGTAATAAGTAGATGATGGGTTGCTAGAGTGACAGAAGCTTAAACCCTAGTTTATGCATTGCTTCGTAAGGGGCTGATTTGGATCCATATGTTTCATGCTATGGTTAGGTTTACCTTAATACTTTGTTGTAGTTGCGGATGCTTGCAATAGAGGTTAATCATAAGTGGGATGCTTGTTCAAGTAAGAACAACACCCAAGCACCGGTCCACCCACATATCAAATTATCAAAGTACCGAACGCGAATCATATGAACGTGATGAAAACTAGCTTGACGATAATTCCCATGTGTCCTCGGGAGCGCTTTTCTCTATAGAAGAGTTTGTCAAGGCTTGTCCTTTGCTAAAAAAAGGATTGGTCCACCTTGCTGCACTTTATTTACTTTTGTTACTTGTTGCTTGTTACAAATTATCCTATCACAAAACTAACTGTTACCGCTTATTCAGTACTTGCAGAGAATACCTTGCTGAAAACCGCTTATCATTTCCTTCTGCTCCTCGTTGGGTTCGACACTCTTACTTATTGAAAGGACTACGATAGATCCCCTATACTTGTGGGTCATCATAATGCATATAAACTTGAGCTGCCTATAGATTTTGGGGTTAGTCCCACTTTTAACATTGCAGATTTGAAGCCTCATTTGGTTGAGGAAAATGAGCTTCCGTCGAGGACAACTTCATTTCAAGAAGGGGAGGATGATGAGGACATCAATACCATTGTTACACCCACAACCCCTGCTGCTATACATACTGGACCAATTACTAGAGCTCGCGCACGCCAATTGAATTACCAGGTACTTTCGTTTCTTGGTAATGATTCTAATGTTCATGAGAATATGATGCTGCCTAAATTGGATACATTTGTTTTGCTTACAAATGAAGGGCCTGGCATGGATAAGAGGGATGAACACTAGTGCAAGACCAAGCAGGGAGATGATGGCATGCGCAAGGGGATCAAGAACGGAGTTACAAGTGATGAATTCCGGACTTTGAAGCCACCATAAGGAGTGGATGAAGCCTTGGACGAAATATACAAGATGCCACTTCATAAATTTTGTCCAGAGGCTATTCTAGGTGCTGCATCACCTTGTTATTGGGCCAGGCCCATGTGTTTTTGAAATACTTAAGTATAGGCTGTTTTTAGAGTCTGTATGTATGGGGAAACAAGAGTTAGGGTTGGTTTGGACCCCTCCTCCAAGGGCCACGAAATTGCCCCACCCCCCTCTTCCTCCATATATACAGCTGAGGGAGTCCCGGACTAGGGGGTGTCCGGATAGCTGGACTATCGTCACGGCCGGACTCCAAGACTATGAAGATACAAGATTGAAGACTTCGTCCCGTGTCCGGATGGGACTTTCCTTGGCGTGGAAGGCAAGCTTGGCGATACGGATATGTAGATCTCCTACCATTGTAACCGATTCTGTGTAACCCTAACCTATCCGGTGTCTATATAAACCGGAGGGTTTTAGTCCGTAGGGATCTAACAACAATCATACCATAGGCTAGCTTCTAGGTTTAGCCTCCTTGATCTCGTGGTAGATCTACTCTTGTACTACCCATATCATCAATATTAATCAAGCGGGAGTAGGGTATTACCTCCATCGAGAGGGCCCGAACCTGGGTAAAAACATCGTGTCCCTTGTCTCCTCGTTACCATCCGCCTAGACGCAGTTCGGGACCCCCTACGAGATCCGCGGGTTTTGACACCGACATTGGTGCTTTCATTGACAGTTCCTCTGTGTCGTCGCCATCAGGTAGGATACCTCATCTCACCTTTAAAGACGATACTATCGCCAAAGGAGCCTTGGCCGCTGGCCAGACTCTTCGGCTAGGTGGTTTTCTTATGACCGCCAGTCCGGCCACCGCGCCGATGATGACGTCTCGGGTCATCGAAACCAATCTTCATGTCAATTCGGAACTTGCCGAACAATTAGATCCGATCGAGCTCTCCTCCATAAGCGAGCTCTTGGATCGAATCGCCGCCCTAGGAGTCGCCACAGACTACGACCGGGTCGGGCCTAAAACCGATCTGAGAGAGATCAACTCTCCCCAGGCTACCCATCACGTTGCTGTGATAGAGGAGCAATGCGGCGATTCTTCTTTTATCTTAAGGACTAGCTATGTCCAGATTCCTGATCCCTCCATGCCGGATTCCCGCGGAGGGACGGATGTCGATCAAGCCCTGAACCTAAAGTCAGAAGGCGGGTTGGACTCATTGGATAGCACTCAAAAATCCAAACTTCCGAGTTCGGAAACTTCTCGGCCCCTGAGTCCTAAATTGGACGGGGTTCCGGACTTAGTGCCACCCACCCACCCAAACATTAGCGACCTCTCTCGAATTCGGCAAGAGCCCGCCGAAACAGTAAATCATTACTGGGCCAGATTCCTCCTGGTTATGAACAGGATAAAGGACTGCCGAGAGGAGGACGCAATCCCAATCTTCTGCAATAATTGCACGGACAAGGGCATCCTAAACGCCATAAATAAATCGTCATAAAATTACACGCTTTGCTGACTTGGTGACCATAGTACAAAAGTATCAGCATGTAAGGAGAGCGCCTGGAAAACCGAAAGTAAATTTTGGGATAATCCGGCCCTAAATACATCCCTAGTCCGAAACAAAAGGGTGCATCATTATCAAGCACCCGGGTTAAATACCAAAAAACCAAAACCCCCTAAAGGGTACGGAACCGTACTGGAGGGTTGGCTAAACGGACCCTGCAAAATTCATAGCACAGAGGGCGCCACTCCAACTCATAGCCTTCGAGCATGTTGGATACTACGGCTGGTGGCCAAAAGTGGCGAAGAGCTTCTAGCCTTTGTATCCCAGCAAAGCAACACCAAGACGGTGTTAACAGTCTTCAGACTTTCGCATCAAATAACATGCGAAAACGAACACTCCGCAACCTTGCCGAAGTCTACCAAGTAGCAACAATAAATCCATGGAGTGACACGGCTATTACCTTTAATGCCAGTGACGAACCTAAATTCCGAACTGCCCGGGCACCAGCCGCATTGGTCCTCAGCCCGATAGTGGACGGCTTTCGCCTTACTAAGGTACTCATGGATGGCGGCAATGACTAAACCTCATCTATGAGGAAACCCTCCGAAAAATGGAAATAGACTGGAACCGCATTGAGCGAAGCAGCACAACCTTTAGAGGAATAATCCCTCAGCCGGAAGCATGCTGCACAGGAAAAATCACGCTGGACGTAGTGTTATTTCGACGGACAATTACAGGTCCGAGGAGGTCACATTTCAAGTGGCCCCGTTCAACAGCGGATATCATGCTTTATTAGGACGAGAGGCATTCACAATTTTTCAAGCTATACCACATTATGGGTACATGAAGCTCAAAATGCCCGGACCTAACGGAATCATCACTCTCACTAGTGATCCGAACATAGCACTCCGCGCCGAAAACAAGACAACCGCACTAGCCCTCGAGGCACTATCCGAAGCCCTAGCGGCCGAGTAACTCACCGCGATGCGCTCCATGGTGAACAGGGACGATGTGATACTTGATAAAAGATCCAAGTCCACCTCTTTTAAACCAGCGGATGAAATAGTCAAATTCCAAGTCCACTCAACGGACCCTGCAAAGACGGCCTCCATTGGGGCACAATTAAACCCTGATGTAGACGCCGCACTACGAGAATTTCTTCAAGAAAACTGGGACATCTTTATGCGGCACCCTTCGACATGCCAGAATCCCACGTCGGTGGCCGAGCACAGCCTAAATATCCTAAAAGGATTCAAGCCGATCAAACAGGCTCTTGGCGCTTTACGAACCCAAGAGACAGGCCATGGGAGAGGAGCTAGCCAAACTTTTGGAAGCCGGATTCATCGGAGATATAAAACATCCGGACTGGCTAGCAAACCTAGTGATGGTACCAAAGAAGGATAAATCGGGCGCCTATGTGTTGATTTCAAGGACCTTAATAAGGCTTGCCCAAAGGATCCCTTCCCCCTCCCTCGAATTGATCAAATCATTGACGCTACAGCAGGACACGACTCATTGTGCTTCCTTGACGCGTACTCTGGCTACCACCAAATCAAGATGGCGGAGCCAGACAAAGCTGCAACAACATTCATCACTCCATACGGCCCGTTCAGCTTCAACACAATGCCCTTTGGGCTCAAAAACGCCGGCACAACATATCAGCGCATGACCCAGACATGTCTGGCAAACCAGATCGGCAAAACAGTAGAAGCATATGTAGATGACGTGGTCGTCAAAACCAAGCATGTCGAAACTCTAGTAGACGACTTGAGGCTCACATTCGACAATCTTCGAAAATATGACATCAAGCTCAATCCGGAAAAATGCGGCTTCGGTGTTCCAGCCGGAAAGCTCCTGGGCTTCATTGTGTCTGGTAGAGGAATTGAAGCAAACCCAGCAAAGATCTGAGCTCTATCACAATTGGATATTCCAAAAGACCTCAAACAAATACAAAAATTGACGGGATGCGTAGCGGCTCTAAGCCGCTTTATTTCCCAATTGGGGGAAAAGGCGTTACCCCTTTACCGCCTCCTCCGCCGCACCGAACACTTCGAGTGGACGGATGCCGCCACAGCCGGACTCGAAGAAATAAAGGCCATTTTGGCAACAAATCCGGTCCTGGCCGCTAACGTGGGCGAACCAATGCTATTATATATCGCCGCAACACATAAAGTTGTCGGTAGCGGTGCTCGTTGTCGAACGAGAAACGGACGGACACGGTTCCCCTGCTCAAAACCGGTTTATTATGTGTCCACCGTCCTAACTCCATGCAAGTCCGGTACCCACACTATCAAAAGATAGCATATGCGGTGTTCATGGCATCCCAAAGCTGCGACACTACTTTCAAGAGTGCTCGATAATGGTAGCCTCGAAGTACCTCTTAACGACATTATAAACAATCATGACGCCGACGGGCCAGATTGCTAAATGGGCCATAGAGCTCCTTCCATTCGATATAACTTATAAGCCACGACGAGCTATTAAGTCGTAGGTTTTGGCCGACTTCGTGGCGAATGGACCAAGCCGAACTCCCTAAAGAGTACGGCGATACTCCAATTGGATCATGCACTTTAACGGCTCCAAAATGTTGGCGGCACGGGGCTGGCGTCGTCTAACGTCCCCAATCGGGGACACAGGTCCAATACGTCCTTCAAATAATGTATACGGACTCCAACAAAGCAGCCGAATCTGAGGCCCTTACGCACGGCCTCCGGGATGGCGATCTCCATGGGCATTCAACGCCTAGAGGTGCGCGAGATTCGAACCTTGCAATCTCTCAAATAAACGGAGACTTTGATGCCAAAGATCCAAAATGGCAGCATACCGCAATGCGGTCCTAAAAATGTCAAAGACGGTTCGAAGGGCTCGAATTTCATCATATAGCCCGGGATAACAACCAGGCGGCGGATATATTGGCACGCATCGGTGTAAAACGCGATGCCGTCCCACCCAATATCTTTCTAGAACGGCTGTTCAAGCCATCCGTACTATGGGAAGGGGAGTCCGGCAATATCAATCCGGACCCAACCGCACTGCCTGACGCCGAACACTCTGACATAACCGGAGGCTCTGCCCCCGAGATAACACCCTCTGCTCACGAAATAATGGCGGTTATCGCCCCGTGGACGGAACCATTCCTAGCCTACCTAACTAGGCAGGAACTCCCTGAAGACCAAAATGAGGCTCGCTGCATAGTACGGCGCTCTAAAGCCTATAAAGTCCATGAGGGAGAGCTTTATTAGAAAAGCACTACCGGAGTCCTTCAAAGATGTATCTCCGAAGAGGAAGGGCGAAACCTCCTGGCTGAAATTCATGCCGGACTGGGTGGGCACCACGCCGCAGCCCGGGCCCTTGTAGGCAAGGCCTTCCGAGAGATTTTATTGGCCGACGGCCGGCAGATCTGCAGGACTTAGTCCAAAGGATGCGTCGGTTGCCGACTTTTGCTAACCAAAGCCACATGCCACCCACCACCCTTAAAACTATACCTATCACCTGGCCGTTCATGTGCAGGGGCTTGACATGGTTGGACCCCTCAAGGGAGGAACCCACAAGCAAAAATACCTATTGGTCATGGTGGATAAATTCACCAAATGGATAGAGGCCAAGTCTGTTAAAACGGCCGAATCCGGACCAGTGATAAACTTCATATCAGGGGTAGTTCACAGTTACGGTGTCCCCCACAGTATCATCACTGATAACGGCACCAACTTCACGGCCGATGAGGTCAAATTATGGTGCAAAAACATGGGCATCAAGCTCGATTACGCCTCCGTCTATCACCCTCAAACCAACGGCCAAGTCGAACGGGAAAATGGTCTAATCATGAGCGGCATTAAACCCAGACTTGTGCGGTCCCTCAAGGAATCTAACAAGCACTGGGTTGAGGAGCTCGACTCCGTACTCTGGGGGCTGCGGACCACGCCGAATCGTACTACCGGATACACACCATTCTTCATGGTGTACGGCACAGAGGCGGTCTTGCCCTGCGACATAATACATGACTCACCTCGCGTGCGCATGTATGAAGAAAGAGAAGCCGAGCTTGATCGGCAGGACAGTTTGGACGCATTGGAGGAGGAGCGCGACGTGGCAAAAGCTCGTTCCGCATTCTATCAATAGCAGGCTCGAAGATATCAAAGCAGGGAAGTACGGGCCAAAGCTTATAACGTTGGCAAACTAGTTCTACGCCTGCCGGACAAGAAAAATGACAAACTCAAGCCCAAATAGGAAGGTCCCTTCATCATCGACCAGGTCCTGACCGGCGGAGCATACTGTCTGCAAAACGCATCGGATAACCGACTCGAGCCGAACCCATGGAACGTAGCCCGTCTACGAAGATTCTATGCCTTAGTGCTGGACTCCAAGTTCGTCTCCTTCCTCCGTCCACATTTTTTATTTTTGCTGTCTTTTATTTCTCTCCTTCCTCCTTCTTCTTCTTGAAGCCTCTAGAGGCTCGTTTGCGCTTTTTTCGCACACATGTGACGCGATGTCCGCGCTCACTATACCTGGGGGCTTCTTTAACAGAAGCTTATTTATACGGGCTTCATGCCCAACACATGCGTTAAACTTCCGCATGTACCTTTTATTCACCATTATATGCATCGATATGACTTAAGTTTTGGCCAAGCTGGGTTGCTGGCTCTGTGCTTACCCCTACGTTCCCGATTGTTCGGCTAGGTGGTAAAGGGAGCACCTCTGCGATTATTCTTGCCGGGTCAGCCGGATGTGTACCTTAGATCGGGTGAAGCCGAAAGCTAAGCGTTCTTAAGGGAATATTTGGTCGGTGAACTAAAAGATGATTTTTAAATATTTACCCATCTGCCCCAGATGATTTTACGCTTTCATAGCAGCTTTGACATGCACTTTAGGGCATGCATCCCAAATGAAAGGAACCCTTAACGGAACTATTCTCCACGGAAGGTGTTTCTTACTACCCATGTAATATAACATAACTAGTTGGGCACTTATGCGATACAGCAACAATGACCCCTACGCCTTGTCTCCATGCATACCCCTGGTTCTTATATAACCACGAAGGTATTCGGACACACTCCGGACTATTGGGTCCTGAGGTTGAAGCGAAAAGGTCCGCTACGACAAACGATCTACAATCCGGCTAGAAGACATTTTTTTTCATGTCATATTTTTACATAGTCAACTCGACTCATTGTATTCCTCCTCAATGCCATCTAATAGGCTATCTAATTTACAATCTTGTTGGGAATACTTGGCGGCCAATTCTACTTGGCCGTACACTAAGCTTTCTGAGGAACTCCATCCCATCAGGCCCCACAGGTCCGACCTCGCCATGTGGTTTGGGACAACAACCGTGAACCGCGTCTTTACCATGGCCCGAGCCTCCTCGGCGCCTTGACGGCAGCCGATATCTTCCATAGACGGAAGCGCTCGTGCTCCTTGAAGCCGCTTCTGCCCGGCTCCCCAATGCCTTGAGGCAGGGAGATAGATGTCCACAAGGCACGGCCGATGCCTTTCATCACCTGCGGACTCGTTAAATGCGGGCGCAATTCGGGAAGAAGATCACCAAGAACTGGGCATCTCCTCCTCGTGACGACCTGTAAGCAAACCTACATACATGTTTATGTTAGTCGCCTTCCTCGCCGAACTCTTTCAAAGTTCGCTCAAGCACTTACTGAAAATGCCGCGACGAAGCCGCCGATTCTCCTTTACGGAGTCAGACAACTGGGCATGACCATCTTTTAGTTCCTCACCCATCTTGGTGTTGGCATCCTGGAGGTTATTTTTCTCCTGCCGCACCCTCGTAAGCACGCTCTCACCGGCCTTTAGCTGGCGCAAGAGCTGTTGCTTGTCCGGATCCAGTCCGGCGCCA
Organism: Aegilops bicornis; assembly: GCA_021605145.1. Lineage (NCBI taxonomy): Eukaryota > Viridiplantae > Streptophyta > Magnoliopsida > Poales > Poaceae > Aegilops > Aegilops bicornis. Next base: position 349,642,547 of record CM038670.1, read on the forward strand.
TCTGCAATGTTTTTGTCAGATTTATACACCCGCCGCACTCCATAAACTATTTATCTTTTAAAGTGTATATTACCAGTGGGGGTCTCTGCGGCTCCCCCTGTAGCAGCTAGTGCGGCCTCAAGTTGGGCCTTGCACTCTCAAGCTCCTGGGACAATTGGGTATTCTTTTCTGTAAGATCCTGCATAATAAATGATCCTTAAATCAGTTATTCTAACTATTTTAAGTCTCGGGGGCTACTGGCATATATAACTGTCAAATTTCCTTACCCGTATGTCCTTTACATACTGCTCCGTGGCTCTGGCTAGACCATCTTGAGCGGCACGGAGGTGCGCATCTCCCGAATCGAAGGCATTCAAGGCCTCCTGGGAGAAACATCCGTCACGAAGAACTGTCCGGCGGCGCCTGTGATTCAAGGCGCTCTCCACCTCGGAGTTGGTGGTGGACGGCCTGTGGGCATCCTCTGTCAGAGGAGCATCCGACGCACGTCTCGTGCTCGCCTCAGCCTCCGGACCCGGCTTCGAACCATGGCCGGTGAAGGTTTGATTGGCAACCTCTCCGGACTCAGTCCGGCGAGCGCTCTTTTTCCTGAAAAGAGCACCAGCGTCAGTACGCCTTCTAGGAATCAATCCCGGGAGTATGGTGACACGCCATACCGTTGCGGCGGATTTTCAATCCGAACCGCACTTCTTTTTAGCCTGCGGGGCCGCACCGCCCTTTGTTGGCCAGCCGCCGCGGGCTCGGCTTCCTGCCTTGAAGGTACCCCCTGCGAAGCACCATTGGTATACGGTGATCATTAATAAGCATGGATGGGTCATTATCAGGGTTTTGGGATCTCGGTCTCAGTTACCTGTGAGGCTGGAAGTATTCCGGGGTAATCAGCCGTAATGACAACCAAAGCATTGTCGATGCTAAGTTGGTGGAATACCCCGTCGATCAACTCCACCTTTATATCCGGATCCTCTTCGAAGGTCGGATCGAGGGACCGTTCCGAATCCTCGGGTTGTGGGGGCGGGCTGTGTATCTTCTCCACAGTCCGATGCAGTTCCTGCGCAGAAACCATGAAATAAGATATTTAACCATGGGAACATGGATCGGACAGGTCACAGAGATGTTTGCTTACCCAGCTTCGAGGATTATTTGAAGAAAACTCCTTCAGTGCATTGACACAGAGGAAATCCTCCTCCTCCCCTTTATACATGGCAGACAAGATCTTCGCCAGTTCGGTGACCGATCCTGGCCCTTTGCGGCCATGGCGGGTGGCATCGTCCACCCCGTTGAAGTCCCACATGGGGTGGCCCCTGTATTGGAGCGGCTGCACTCCCCTCATAATGCAGATTGCCATGACTCCTATCATGGTCAATCCGGCATGAGCCAGTAACCTTATTCGGATCATCAAATAAAGGACATCCCGGTCATCTTCTCTCCGGGGCTCCGAGGGCGCCAAATTAGGCGCTTCTTGAGGAGCACTGCTGAACTCCGGGAGGCCGATCCGAACAGGATCCGGCAATGGGGCGTCCTCCAAGTAAAACCATTCCAAGGCCGGTCTTGGACACCTTCTTTGGGGTTCCAGATAGGTATCCGGTCCCGGCGATGCGCCATAGCTCGGCTCCGCCCACTTGATATATTGACCCCTCATGAGAACGGGGTACTAGGCAGAATATTCTCTTCCACAGCCCGAAATGAGCCTCGACGCCCAAGAACAGTTCGCAAAGGGCCACGAAGCCCGCGATGTGCAAGATGGAGGCAGGAGTAAGATGGTGCAACTGGAGGCCGTAGAACTCCAGGAGCCCCCGAAGAAACGGATGGATTGGAAATCCGAGTCTCTTACTATATAAGAGACGAAGCATACCCGCTCTCCTTTAGAGGGATCGGGGATGCTCTCCACTTGCTTTCCGCCCTTGTAGGTGGCACGTCCGGCTCGAACCAGGACCATGAAGGCCGGGGGGAGAAATCCCTTGGCTTGGAGTATAACTAGCTGCCACGCTGGGTGAGCATCTCTCCCAATTTCTGGCTGAAATGGGAGGCGTGAGAGGAGGAGCAGCGTCGACTGTCCATGATGGAATGGGCTTTGATCGGAGGCGCCCGATGAAAGCTTCATAAAGGGGAGGGTGTGACTCAGATCTAAATCCTTGCCCCTTCTATAGGCGGCTCATTTGCGCGGCTAGGGGGGTAATTGTAAAAATACCCTGGCTTTTCGCATTCATTCAAACACGTGTCAGATGGCCATTATTGGGCATAGAAGCCGAGGAGCGCAGCATTTATCTGAAGTCGGACACTATTCGACAAGTATATGGAATTTGGAGAAGAACCCGCCTCGCAATGCCGAAGACAATCAACGCGTCGGACTCATCGTCATTGAAGCATGGTTCAGGGGCTACTGAGGGAGTCACGGACTAGGGGGTGTCCGGATAGCTGTACTATCGTCATGGCCGGACTCCAAGACTATGAAGATACAAGATTGAAGACTTCGTCCCATGTCCGGATGGGACTTTCCTTGGCGTGAAAGGCAAGCTTGGCGATACGGAGATGTAGATCTCCTACCATTGTAACCGACTCTGTGTAACCCTAACCTATCCGGTGTCTATATAAACCGGAGGGTTTTAGTCCGTGGGGACGAACAACAATCATACCATAGGCTAGCTTCTAGGGTTTAGCCTCCTTGATCTCGTGGTAGATCTACTCTTGTACTACCCATATCATCAATATTAATCAAGCAGGAGTAGGGTATTACCTCCATCGAGAGGGCCCGAACCTGGGTAAAACATCGTGTCCCTTCTCTCTTGTTACCATCCGCCTAGACGCACAGTTCGGGACCCCCTACCCGAGATCCGCCGGTTTTGACACCGACAACAGCCCTTAGGGTGTCGTTTAGACTTTGGGTTTTATTTAGATTAAAGTTCGCCATAGCTGCAACTTCACGCACTTAGTTTGTGTTCAACGACCAGACAAAGGCGTCACAGAACCCCACCTTGATCAATAAAGCTTTCCTCTTATATTCGCAATATCCAGATTGCAATCTTAGTTTCTTGCTTGTTCTTTGTTTGCCTGCAGGAAACAGACCTTCGTGGTGAGGTTTGATCGTGCTCCGCGTGGTCAATAACCTCTCGGAGTTCGTTTAACGATTGCTAAGATGCGGCGTCCTCGCACGTTCGTAGTCGGATCGTCAAAGTCGACTTCCTCCAAAATGATAGCCACAATCTCATCGAAAGACGGGACACCTTTGCCTCTATCAACCCCAAGGAAACATGTACGTTTTTTCTAGCCATTTTGGTGCACTGGAGCATGTATTTGTAGTTTGGATTTGAATTATGGACATTAAATTCCTAGAAAACTCAATTAATGAATAAAAAAGGTCAAAGAACCCTAAATAATTTCAAAGTGCAGCGCGAGTCTCCCGTTGTTCCATATTGCGTGTAGAAGAAAATACGAGGCTGGAAGAGGGAGCGATTATCGTTTGGCCCACAAGGGGACATGTTTCCCTATCGAAACCACGAGGTTTCTTGCGACAGGCTCTGGTTTGTAAGAGGTTTGTAATAAAGCTTGGCCCAAATTGGCAATGTTTTACCACGATATATATGTGCCATGACATGACACCATGCCACCTTTGATGAATTTCTCGTGAGTTTTGGATTTATGGGGATTTAAAAACCGAGATTCGAAATGTTTGAGGACGATCTAGGACACCGGTACGGTTGTAATTCGTTCCCATTCCTGGCATGGGACCTAAACATGCACCCAAGGACACATCTATAATTTTTTCTAGCCATTTTGGTGAACTAGAGCATGTATTTGTAGTTCAGATTTGAATTATGGACATTAAATGCCTAGGGAACTCAATTAGTGTATAAAAAGGCCAAACGAACCCTGAATAAGTTTAAATTTCAGCACGGATATCATGTCATTCCATGTTGCCCGTGAAAGAAAATACAAGGCGAAAAGAGGCAGTGATTACGTTTCACCCAAAAGGGGAACACGTTTCCTTATCGGAACCACGAGGCTTCTTTGAGAGAAGCTCCGGTTTGTAAGAGGTTTGTATTAAAGCTTGGCCAGAATTGGACAATGTTTTTACCATGGCATATATGTGCCATGACGTGACACCATGCCACCTTTGATGACTTTCTGGTGAGTTTAGGATTTACGGGGATTTCAAAACCCGAGATTCCAAATGTTTGAGGACGAGCCAAGACGCGGGTACGGTTGTAATTCGTTCCCATTCCTGGCATGGGAACTAAACATGCACCCAAGGACACATGTATAAATTTTATAGCCATTTTGGTGAACTGGAGCATGTATTTGAAGTTTAGATTTGAATTATTGACATTAAATGCCTAGGAAACTCAATTAGTGTATTAAAAGGCCAAACGAACCCTTAATAAGTTTACATTTCAGCACGGATATCATGTCGTTCCATGTTGCCCGTTGAAGAAAATACAAGGCAAAGAGAGGCAGTGATTACGTCTCTCCCACAAGGGGGTCACATTTCCCAATCAGAACAACGAGGCTTCTTTGAGAGAAGCTCCGGTTTGTAAGAGGCTTGTAATAAAACTTGTGCCAAAATGGAAGAAAAAAATTCCTCGACATATATGTGCCATGACGTGACACCATGCCAGGTTCCACGATTTTCGGGTTAGTTTTGGATTTATGGGGATTTAAAAATCGAGATTCTTCTCATAAAATGTTTTCAAATAGCACACGGTTCACTCACGAAAGCCGTGTGCCTACCAAACCATGGCCGATGCCCCCCTCCCCCCTGCTGCGTGCACGATCTGAGTCGTGTGTTCTGATTGGCCAGACCCAAACCCCACGGATCGTACGTGTGCACCATTGGATGCTCCCAGATCGAACTGTAACCCTGAGCCCTTTCAACAGCACATGCAGTACATGGGTAAGCACTGTGCGCATGCGTCGTTCTGCTCATGCTTCCTTCTCTGCTAGGTTTTCTAAACAGGCTACCGTTTCTCGCCACTCCTCTCATCGGTTTCATGCCTCTTCTCCCATCGTTTTCCTGCTACCAGTGTCAGTGCTCATTGAAGGCTAGCGGAGACACACCGGCCATGTAAATATCCCACACAGTTTCTAAAAGCACAAATGTGTGTGATAGGAGGGAGTAGGTCCCATAGGGTGACCAGCGTGAAACACCTTAATGGCAAGGAGGCAATTCTTATCAGCAAGGGGCGGCTTCCCATCCGCTAGCCTAGTCGAATAGAATGCAGAAGTTAAGCGTGCTCGGGCTGGAGTAGTCCAGGGATGGGTGACCCGGGGGAAGTTGCATATCTCAAGCTTCATTTAAATGCCATAACACAGTCATTATAGAGATATATTATATCTCTCTAGTGACCTATCATGGCAATTATATAAACCTTGGGATCCTTGTTTTGCTAATTTGTAGACTATGGTTTTATGGGTTATTTTTTGCTCTAAAAATTAAAGAATGTTTGACTTGACCAGTCATGGTGATTATATAAATGTACTATGTTTTTATGGGTTATTTTTTGATCTAAAAAATTAAAGAATGATTCACTTGACCTGTCATGGCGATTATATAAACCGTTTTTAGGTTGCATGCAGGGTATAGGGGGCAGGGTGTTCTTCTCGAGCATGTCTCCCTTGTGCGGCTTATAGACGCGGCACATATCTGTGGGCTCCCCGAGGTATATATACTATCCTTTACCGACAATTAGGGGGCCACACAATCTATCCTTTGACCCAACAACGAGAAGGGTTTGACCATGATGGTTTCCTATTGATACTAGTAAGGTACACGTGCATTGCACGCATGAGATTTGGTAACCAAATTATGAATAAATACCACACTATAGCATGTAAGCTTTGAGTCATATATGCATGATGTAGATGTTCATTTAATTCTTATAGTTCATCTCATCCAAAATCAATTAGTTTTATAAAAAATCCATTTTAAGATTCATGGAATTGTGCATTGTAAAGCATAAAGTAGAAACAAAAAGTGACAATTCATTTAAAAAAGTTTGTGCAATTAAGATATTTAATATTCTAGAGAACAAAGGAGAAGTTCTTGTGTTTTGAGTTTTGTGCATTATGCTTATGTTCAACCATGGAGTGTTCTAGATTGTACATGTGGCAGAATCTGGTGGATTGTAGATGATATCCAATTGCTAGTAGTGCTCGGATTTGCCATGTATGTACCGTCGGATTGGCTTCATCCAGTGACTAACTTTCAAAGTTATTCGCACACTATATAGGGGTATAGATATAGATGTGTCCCATGCTAGACCAAATAAAGTTTTAGCGCATGCGTGGAACGACCCCACCGTCGCCGCCTCGAAGTTGGGAAACTGACATCGTACGTATGGAACCAGGCTTGGAGTCGGGTACGGTGTTCGGTTTGTAATGTAGTTGGTGGCCCATCGAAATTGTGCATTTGGGATTTAAACACATCACACACCACTGTACCCATAAATATTTTTGGGCCGCATGCAGTGTATACGGGGTCTTCTGATCGACCACGTCTCCATTGTGTGGTTTTTTGTGACGACACACATAGTTGTGGGCTCTCCGAGTGTATATATATCATCCCTTTGACCGATAATGAGGGGTATGTGTTGGCCATGAATGGATTCCTCCTAGTTCGTGTTCGGTCACCGTCACATGTCGCTCAACCAAAGCTTGAGCTCATGCATTGTCAGGATTCCCTCCCACATGCTCGGATTGCTGGGTTCGACCTACATCATACCATGTGTATCTCGTCCTTAACTACCTTGCCTTCAAGGTTGTTATCTGTATCTAGGCACCACATGTAAATTGTACATTATTCTATATTGAAAACACACATAACCCCTTCCCAACGTACATTATTTTGGGCCGCATGCAAGAGGTGCTGGTTTTGTGGTCCCTCTCGTGCGATTTTATGATGGTTCAATCTATTGGCCCAAGGGATTTATCGACAACAACTGATGTTGTTTGACCAAATGATAGATTCATTGGTCCGTCTTATGGTAGATCACGGTGACATGCATGTATGACCAAAGTATCGATCATTACGTGCATCTGCCCCGCTGACACGAAGTGGGAGGTGGTGGGCCAAGCATCCTAGCTAGGTACGACATTATGTCATTATATATATCCTAGCTAGGTGGTTGTTAGGGTGCTTTCGGGTTGCGAGGCAAGTGCCTAGATATATCCAAGGATGCTTTCGGGTTTGCGAGGCAGGTGCCACCAAAGTTATGCATATTTAAAGTTTTAAACATCCCCAATATTCCTACATATATTTGGCCACTTCCAGGTGGTTATTGGCTTCTGGCCCCTCTCATCGATCTTTGACGACGCACCCAACCATGGGCTCGCACGGTCAAAGTTGTGCATTGGAATTTTGAACATCACAGACCACCCTTTTCACTCATATATATATTTGGGCCACATGCTGGTGTGGCTGTCTTCTGACACTCTCTAACATTATTTTTTGCTGCAAAGACTCTGATGACGCTCAACAGACACGGGTATAATATCTTAACCGTGTGCGATACAAGTGCGTTGTGAATCACCACGCCTGCGCAAGTGCGAGCAAATTAAGGTGGAGGTACTAGCTCAACCATGTGCGATGCAAGTGCACTGTAAAATTACCACGCCGCGCAAGCGCGAGCAAAGGGTGGAGGTACTGGCTTAACAGGTAATGCGATGCAAGTCTTGTTGTAAAACTACCACCTGTGCAATCTAAAGGGGGTAAGTTTATTTGGAAATTAGGACGAACCGTGTGTGATAGACCAGCTAGCTAGAAATATAAAAACAAACTACCCGCCTTGAGCGTTGCAAAAATCAGCGGTTCCGCGCCACTTTTCCTTATTATCATACACGCATATTGTTATTGGACCATCGCCCTTGGGCACTCCCGCCCCACATCAATTCCTTTACCCAAATTTTAGTAGTCGTCATACTTCAACCATCGCCACACTCCTCCAGCACCGAACTTATAGTAAAATTGCAGTAGCCGAGGCATTTGAACCATCGCCCTCCCTCATCCACCAACATCTCCACCCACCATTACTAAAAATTTCAGTAGCCGCGGCGTATCCTCAAACACCCCCCTCCACAATCCCCCTCCCCCCTCAAACCCTATCTCCCGGCCGCCACCGGCGCCGCCGCCAACCCCTGCCGGTCTGCCGTTCCTCCTAGCTTAGATAATAAAGTTCAAGTTACCTAGTGATTCCCATACCGTCGCCCCACTCCCCTGAGTTTTTATATGAGGCCCGCGGTGTCCCTCCCCGCCAGATCCACATCCCCTGCTCCAGAATGTCGCAGCCTAAGCTCGACCACGTATCCCGGGGAGCCCGACGAGAGTTCGGCCAAGAAGAGGTTTATCATGGCCTCTCCGACGGACGTTGGCAAGGTGGCCGCCGTTTTCCTCTACTTGTCGATCCCGGAGCAACACATCACCGCGGAAGCCGGTGAAGACATTGACTACGTTGCCATGCCGAAGTCTTCATGTCAGCGGGCTAGCGTATTACTGTATCTTGGGAAAGCTAGCTACGACATCAAGCTCGTCCACAGAGAGGGCTTCACGTGGGCCATGTCACAGGTTAAGTGGTCCATCCCCAACCCCTCTGGTTCAACCGCCGTCGATCTCTTCGACGGCCCTGCCGCTGATCTCCTCCGCCAAGCGGTCAAGGATTTGCGAGCTTTATACGCCATCGAGCCAATTTTGTCATTTCTGAAGGACACGTTCTACGGCGGCGGCTTGGGATCCTCAATTGCCAAGTCAGATCTCATCGACCACGACCATGAGGATGGCACCCACGAAGGTTCTTCCAAGGTGAAATAGCCCATCTGTGACATCAGAGAGCGCACCATGGGTTTGTGCTCTTCCAACTGGAAGGATCCCGTCCATGAAATGTGAGGCAACATTCTATCAGCAAATCTTACCTTTTCTAGCTTGCCAACCCGTACCCTTTGTTGTAGTAGCATTTGTCGTGTGGTGCTTTAACTGTGTCGTGTTTATTTATTCTAGTTATGCAAAAATGTATTGTTCAATAGGGCTATGTGATGTTTAAGTATGAATTGTCCACTTTAGTTTCACGAATGGCTATATTTAGTTGGTTATAGTGAGTAGATGCCTTCTTTATCTGTATTTGGTTGTTAGGTTGGTTGAAGTGAGCATTTTTTCAGTTACCGAGTAGACGCCTTGTTTATATTTATTTGGTTCTTAGTTTGGTTGCAGTGAGCATTTGTCTAGTTATCAAGCAGATGCCTTGTTTATCTATATTTGGTTGTTAGGTTGCTTTTTTTAGCATTTGTCCAGTTATCCAGCAGATGCCTTGTTTATCTATATCTGCTTGTTAGGTTGGTTGCAGTGAGCATTTGTCCAGTTTTCAAGCATATGCCATATTTATTTGTATTTGCTTGTTAGGTTGGTTGCAGTGAGATTCGGTCCAGTTTTAAATGGCTATATTTGGTTGTTATACTGGTCATTTATGCCTTGTTTATTTTAGTCATTCAGAATATGTTGTTCATTATGTGCAAGTCGAAACTGTGCCGCTCGACTACATCAATACCAGTTTGAACGGCTATATTTGGTTCCAGTTATTCCTGGTGTAGTTAACACATGACCTTTATTTTAGTTTTACACATTTATCCCGTGTGATGTTTAAGCGTTACCTACATTCTATTCATTTTCAATAATACCAGTTTGAATTGCAATATTTGATGGTTGTTAAGCCTGCTGTCGACAACATTGCCTTCCATTTTATATCTGCTTTAACAGCATGCTGAAACCAACACATTCAAGCTATCATTTGGAGATGATGTTGTTTACCTTTGATATATTTGTTTGATGTTAAGGTTGCTGTACTTATCATGCCTTTCCGCTACTTATGCAGGACAACAACGGGAGTGGCCACCATTTTCCACCGAGGTTAGCTTCATCCCTCGGCTTGTACTCCCCCATCGTTCCATAATGTAGTGCATATAGATCCAGGCCTTGACACTTGTTAGCTTCTAATGTTGACTTGTTGCTTGTAGGTACATATACCCTTGGCAAGGAGCCACGCAACGACCCTTTTTGCGTATGGGGCAATGAGATATTCATGAACAAGCATCAAGTGAGGAAACTGATAAGGATTATTAGCAAAAAGATACGAATGGTGGCAAGCAAATTATTGGTTTATGCTCTATCCAACACAACAGTGAGCTATAGGATGGTAACTACAAACTCTGCGGCCTTCTCTTTTTACTGCCCATAATGAGTTGTTAGAAAACAATTTCTGAATCTTTTTCATTCTCAGTGGTTCCCGAAGTAGTTCACTGAAGATTACCTTGCAAAGTACATGATTGGTGGACACGCAATGAAGGTTAAAGTATTTCATCCAGACTACAATGAGCATCGAGAAGTTGTAATCAAGACAGTGAAGGATGGGTGGGCAGCCATCACAAGGGGTTGGCCTAGAGTCGTGCGCGCATTATGCATGGAGGAGGGCACAATATGGGCATTCCGGTTCACCTTCTCTAGCAACCAGAATGTCTTTCGCCTCTCTCTTTACAGTCTTCAGTACAACTTGTGGTTCATCATTCTTTACTTGGTGCTTCTATAGTTCTTCAGTATCTGTACCTGTGCATTGGTGGTTGAACCTATATTTGTAATAAACATGGTTGGATATGAAATAAGTGATTGCCTACTTTCAAATTAAAAACATGTGATTTTTAAATTAGGGATAAATTAGGGATTACACTGCACACGGTTTGCGAAAGCGAAATGTCTGCAATAGACGTGGAGATCAGAAACATTTCTAGGATCCACTATGTGTGCGGTCAATCTCCACTGCACACACAACATCCTCTTGAAAACTGTTTGCGTTAGCCCACCTTGCGCTAACGTTTACCACATAAAAACTATGTGTGATGGATAGCCTTTGCCACACATTTTCTTATATGCACCGTGTGTGTTGCATTCAATAACGTAAACGATAAAATTGTTAATATCATGTGCAATGGCAAGGCTATCACAAACGATTTAACGGGGAAAATTGTGTGTGATGTACCTATGAACGAAAACGTTTTCCTTGGAGGGACTGTGTGGGATGTACATACGAACGGAAACGTTTAGTGGGGACTGACTATGTGGGATGTACTTGCGACCGAAAGCAATTTCGCATCTATAATTGTATTTTTTTAGCTCTACTATGCGTATTTCCATATTTGAGCGCTCGCCGGTCGCACACGAACTCATTTTGCCGAGCGTGTGTGCCAGGAGGGCATATCCCCGACGATTTCTAGGTCATGTGGGAAGGACCCCCTATCGCCGTCACTCAATAGGCAACGGTTCTAAATGTCGTCGCGGAAAGGGGTTAAAAACGGTTTGTATAGCAACGACGCGTACCAGTGATTACTTTGTTTGTTATGAACTTAATACCTTAAGATGCATGTTGGATAGCGGTTCAGGGGTGGAGTAATAGTAGTAGATGCAGAATTATTTCGGTCTACTTGTCATGGACGTAATGCCTAGATATTGATCATGCCATGAATAACATCATAATTATGCGCTATTCTATCAATTGCCAATAGTAATTTGTGTGATTTGGATCTAGATCCTCGTCTCTTATATAGCCAGCTCATTTGCGCAGCTAGGGGGGTAAATGTAAAAATACCCTGGCTTTTCGCATTCGTTCAAACACGTGGAAGATGGCCATTATTGGGCGCGGAAGCCAAGGAGCGCGATATTTATGAGAAGTCGGACACTATTCAACAGGTACACATAATTTGGAGAAGAACCCGCCTTGCAATGCCGAAGACAATCTACGCGCCAGACTCGTTGTCATTGAAGCCTGGTTCGGGGGCTACTGAGGGAGTCCCAGATTAGGGGGTGTCCGGATGGCCGGACTCCTGGACTATGAAGATACAAGATTGAAGACTTCGTCCCGTGTCCGGATGGGACTTTCCTTGGCGTGGAAGGCAAGCTTGGTGATACGGATATGTAGATCTCCTACCATTGTAACCATTTGTGTGTAACCCTAACCCTCTTTGGTGCCTATATAAACCGGAGGGTTTTAGTCCGTAGGACGAACAACAATCATACCATAGGCTAGCTTCTAGGGTTTAGCCTCTCCGATCTCGTGGTAGATCTACTCTTGCACTACCCACATCAATATTAATCAAGCAGGAGTAGGGTTTTACCTCCATCAAGAGGGCCCGAACCTGGGTAAAAACATCGTGTCCCTTGTCTCCTGTTACCATCCTCCTAGACGCACAGTTCGGGACCCCCTACCCGAGATCCGCCGGTTTTGACACCGACAGAGTCCAAATGGAATGAACTTTTTGACGATTTTTCTTGGACCAGAAGACACCTAAGAAGCTTCAGGAGGAGGCGGGAAGACCCATGAGGCAATTGAAAGCTTAGAGGTTGCGCCCTAGGGGGGCTTCCCGAGCTTGTTGGCCCCCTATGGCTCCTCTAACCCTAATCTTTGCTCCATAAATACCCAAATATTCCCCATATACCAGAGGGCACACCAAAAACACTTTGCCACCGCCGCAAGTTTCTTCCCTCATGAGATCCCATCTGGAGACCTATTTTGGTACTCTGCCGGAGGGGGGTTCGATCACGGAGGGCCTCGACATCAACCTTGTTTCCCTTTCGATGATGTGTGAGTAGTTTACCACACACCTACTGGTCCATTTCTAGTACGTATATGGCTTCTTCTCTCTCTTTGATCTTCAATACAATGTTCTCCTCGATGTTCTTGGAGATCTATTCGATGTAATCTTCTTTTGTGGTGCGTTTGTTGAGATTCGATGAATTGTGGGTTTATGATCAGACTATCTATTAATATTACCTGGGTCCTCTCTGAACTCTTTTATGCATGATTAAGATAGCTTTGTATTTCTTCCCAATCTATTGATTTGGTTTGGCCAACTAGATTGATTTTTCTTGTAATGGGAGAGGTGCTTTGTAATGGCTACAATCTTGTAGTGCTCAATCCTAGTGACACAAAGGTACATGATACGTATTTGTATTGTTGCCATTATGATAAAAAGGTTGGGTTTATTCGTATTGATTGGATCTATCCCTCTACATCATGTCATCTTGCTTAAAGTGTTACTCCGTTCTTGTTAACTTAATACACTAGATGCATGCTGGATAGCAGTCGATGTGTGGAGTAATAGTAGTAGATGTAGACAGGAGTCGGTCTACTTCTCATGGACGTGATGCCTACATTCATGATCATTGCCTTAGATGTCGCCATAATTACTCGCTTTTCTATCAATTGCTCAACGGTAATTTATTCACCCACCGTATGTGTTCTTTCAAGAGAGAAGCCTCTAGTGAAAACTATGGCCCTGAGGTTTATTCTTATCATATTATTTTCTGATCTATAAAACCAAAAACCCAAAAAATACATTGCTACAATTTATTTTTCTTACTTTATTTTGCACTTTTATTTATCTTTTATACCTATCTCTATCAGATCTCATCCTTGCAAGTAACCGTGAAGGGATTGACAACCCCTTTACCGTGGGGGGTGCAAGTATTTGTTTGTTTGTGTAGGTGCTATCATTGGATACTACTGTGTTCCTCCTACTGGATTGATACCTTGGTTCTTAACTATGGGAAATACTTATCTCTACTTTTATGCATCACCCTTTCTTCTTCAAGGGAAAAACCAACGCAAGCTCAAGAAGTAGCAATCACCAACGTCATCGGGATCGGACTCCTCTTGAGCAACCATTGCCTTCCCATCTCTCTTCTTGAGCTTGGATTTCGAGGAGTTTGGCAACTTATTCTTCACAAAGGTCTTGGGAAACCTTGGGCTATCTTCTCTCTTCTCATGGGGACACTCGTTTCAGAAGTGGTTAGTCTCTTCAGAGATGTAGCAACTTCTCACTTTCTTCTTTGGGAATCTTCCCTTGAATTTTCCCGCACTAAACTTCTTGACAATGAGATCAATATCTTCATATGATGGGATCTCATCCGAGTCGATCTCATCACCTTTTTCCTCCTCCTCTTCTTCTTCTTCACTTTTCTCTTCCTCACACGCATGTTTGGCCTTCAAGGCAAGATTGGTCTTTGATGATGAGCTACCATGCACTACAAAATGTTTTGTAGAATTAGCCTTGGATTCCTCAAATAATTAAAATGTGGAAATGGTATCATCGGGACACATTTCCTTAAACCCATATTGGTGCCTTATGTCCCACACCATTTTATGATGATAAGGAGCAATAGCATTGAGCAATTTTTCCACAAGGAATCACTTGGTCAAGTTGAATCCATATTGGGTCTTGAGACGCTCAAGAAGTTGAATCCATCTCACAATTGTAGGACTCAATGTCGGTGAGAAGAGTCATGGTATGCTCAAGAAGATGCTTGTGGGTTTCACCCTTCATACAAAAAAATTGACCATGGAACTACAGGGCGTACCCTACAGCAATTTTTATTAAAATAGAAGGCAGTAACATATTTACAGGAAACAAGTTCCACTAGAAGGGGAAGAAAAATAAAATCTAATCTAATCTAAAGAACTAGATAAACTAGCATGGGGTAGGTAGGGACTCAAGGAGGTAGGAAAGCTATCTATAGTAACAAGTCCTCTTTGTGCCTGGTCTTGATCATGTGAGCCATCAAAGAAATATCATGGATATAACCAGCCTTCCATTTCCCAAATGTTGTTCTCTCCTTTCTAAAGACCTTATCATTTCTCACTATCCACCAAGTGAGAAAAAACACCTCAACAAAGAAAGGATTTGCAAACTCCCTTCTGGCTTGGACAACAATATCCATCATGTTTGGTTTGAGAGGCCAAAGGATATGAAGATAATTACAAATTCTAGCACTAAAATTACATTCAAAGAATAAATTATTCATGTCTTCCAGAGCCTCAGAGTGACAAAGCACACAAGAAGGACCATCCTCAATTCTCCAATGCCTTCTCTGAGTCATATCATTTGTGTTCACTTTGTCCATTATAACTATCCATGCAAACATTTTTATTGACATAGTGCAACAGCTTTTCCATAGCCAGATTAGGATTGGGTTAGCCACAATAGGCCTATGTACAAGCTCATAGTATTTCTTTGCAGTATACTGAGGTCCCTTGCTAGCATTCCAGGACCAGCAGTCTGGCAGCATCCTATCCCCAGTAAGTGTTCCCAAACATGGTGTGAGTGCATGTAGTTCATTATGGGTCTGCTCAGAAAGAGGCAAGTCAAATATATTGAGAATGTTCTCACTATTCATCACTTCCTCGATAGAAACAGATTTATCAGAGTAGTAAGAATACGGTCTTTTAATCTAGCTTCCAGTGGTATGCTATTATTATCAAGCACCCATCAATCACTCCAAAACAACACAGAGTCCCTTTGGCAATCTCATATTGTGCAAGCCGGAGAATGGTGGTACTGGTCTTGGTCATCACAATGTTATCCCATAATTTCTTGGCATTGGTGATGTGTATGTAACTTGTCTGTCATGCCCTTTCTTATGATCATAATTGTGGTGTTGTTGAGATGTTTGTAATATACTTCACCCGGTGTGAGATTCTTTGGATTGACCGGATTGTATCCGTTCTCCATGATCTCCAACATCTCATCGATGGCTAACCTAATATGTGATGGAAATATGCCCTAGAGGCAATAATAAAGTTGTTATTATTATATTTCCTTAATAAAGGTTTACTATTCATGCTAGAAGTGTATTGATCGGAAACTTAAATACATGTGTGGATACATAAACAAAATACTGTGTCCCTAGTGAGCCTCTACTAGACTAGCATGTTGATCAAACATGGTTAAGGTTTCCTAACCATAGACATGTGTTGTCACTTGATAACGGGATCACATCATTAGGAGAATGATGTCATGGACAAGACCCATTCGTTAGCTTAGCATATGATCGTTAGTTTATTGCTATTGCTTTCTTAAATGTCAAATACATATTCCTTCGACTATGAGATCATGCAACTCCCGAATACCAGAGGAATACCTTGTGTGCTATCATACTTCACAATGTAACTGGGTGATCATAAAGATGCTCTACAGGTATCTTCGAAAGTATATGTTGAGTTGACATGGATCGAGATTAGGATTTGTCACTCCGTGTATCGGAGAGGTATCTCTGGCCCTCTCGGTAATACACATCACAAGAAGCTTGCAAGCAAAGTGACTAAGGATTTAGTTACGAGATGGTGTATTACGGAACGAGTAAAGAGACTTGCCGGTAACGAGATTGAACTAGGTATGAAGATACCAACGATCGAATCTCGAGCAAGTAACATACCGACAGACAAAGGGAATTACGTATGTTGTCATAAAGGTTCGACCGATAAAGATCTTCTTAGAATACGTAGGAACCAATATGGGCATCCAGGTCCCACTACTGGTTATTCACCGGAGAAGTGTCTCGGTCATGTCTAGATTATTTTCGGACATGTAGGGTCCGCACGCTTAACGCTCATTGATGATATAGTTTTATATGAGTTATGTATGTTGGTGACAGAATGTTCTTCGGAGTCCCGGATGAGATCACGGACATGACGAGGACCTCTAGAATAGTCCAGAGGTAAAGATTGATATATGGGATAATAGCGTTTGGTCTCCGGAAGGGTTCCAGAATTCACTAGAAGGGGTTTCAGAGGTTTCCCAAAATGTTTGGGTACGAGAACACTTTATTTGGGCCAATGGGTAAATCCCACGAGGTTTTTGGAAGGAGCAAAAGGAAGTTTTGCGGAGACCAAGGTCCAGACGCCAGGGACCACGGCGTCTGCGAGTCTGTTTCTTCGGGAACCACAAGGCGTGCAGTTACGAGTCCAAGAAGGACTCTTGCCTTTCAGGCAAAATCGACTTTGAGGAGGCTTTTACTCGAAGTTCCGACATATAAATAGAGGGGCATGGCTAGCAACCAAGACACATCAAGATTCACCAAGTCGTGTGCCAGCAACCCCGTCCCCTTGTAGTGCTTGGCAAAGCCCTGCGGAGATTGTTCTTCATCACCAACCGTCACCACACCATCGTGCTGCCGGAACTCATCTACTACTTCGCCCCTCTTGGTGGATCAAGAAGGCGAGGACGTCATCAAGCTGAACGTGTGCTGAACGCGGAGGCCGTACGTTCAGTACTTGATCGGGACGGATCATGAAGGTGTACAACTACATCAACCGCATTGATAAATGCTTCTGCTTAGCGGTCTTCAAGGGTATGAAGATGCTCTCCCCCTCTCGTAGCTATGCATCTCCATGGATAGATCTTGCGTGTGCGTAGGAAAAATTTTGTTTTCCATGCAACGTTCCCCAACTGTGGCATCCGAGCCAGGTCAATGTGTAGATGATATGCACAAGTAGAACACAAAGGAGTTGTGGGCGGTGATGGTCATACTCCTTACCACCAACGTCTTATTTTGATTCGGATGTATTGAGGGATGAAGTGGCCCGGACCTGAAGGAAATATGCCCTAGAGGCAATAATAAAGTTGTTATTTATATTTCCATATATCATGATAAATGTTTATTATTCATGCTAAAATTGTATTAACCGGAGACTTAGTACATGTGTGAATACATGGACAAACAGAGTGTCCCTAGTATGCCTCTACTAGACTAGCTCGTTAATCAAAGAAGGTTAAGTTTCCTAGCCATAGACATGTGTTGTCATTTGATAAAAGGGATCACATCATTAGAGAATGATGTGATGGACAAGACCATCCGTTAGCTTAGCACTATGATCGTTTAGTTTATTGCTATTGCTTTCTTCATGACTTATACATGTTCCTACGACTATGAGATTATGCAACTCCTGAATTAGTGTACTATCAAACGTCACAACGTAACTGGGTGATTATAAAGATGCTCTACAGGTGTCTCCGATGGTGTTTGTTCAGTTGGCATAGATCGAGATTAGGATTTGTCACTCCGATTGTTGGAGAGGTATCTCTAGGCCCTCTCGGTAATGCACATCACTATAAGCCTTTTAAGCAATGTGACTAATGAGTTAGTTGCGGGATGATTCATTACGGAACGAGTAAAGAGACTTGTCGGTAACGAGATTGAACTAGGTATGGTGATACCGACGATCGAATCTCGGGCAAGTAACATACCGATGACAAAGGGAACAACGTATGTTGTTGTGCGGTTTGACCGATGAAGATCTTCGTAGAATATGTAGGAGCCAATATGAACAACCAGGTTCCGCTATTGGTTATTGACCGGAGATGTGTCTCGGTCATGTCTACATAGTTCTCGAACCCGTAGGGTCCGCACGCTTAACGACTGATGATCATCCGTATTATGAGTTTATGTGATTTGATGTAATGAAGGTTGTTCGGAGTCCCGGGTGAGATCATGGACATGACGAGGAGTCTCGAAATGGTTGAGACATAAAGATTGATATATTGGACCATGTTATTCGGACACCGGAAGTGTTCCGGGGAGTTTCGGATAAAACCGGAGTGCCGGAGGGTTACAGGAACCCCCCCACCCCTGGGAAGTTATGGGCCTTAGTGGGCCTTAGGGAGAGAGAGGGCCGCAGCCAAGAGGTGGCACCCCACCCCCCAAGGGGAGTCCGAATAGGACATGGGGAGGGGGGCGCGGCCCTTCTTTCCCTCTCCCTCTCCCTCTCCTTCCTTCTTCTCCTAGTTGGACTAGGAAAGGGGGGAACCTATTCCTACTTGGAGTAGGATTCCCCCCCTTGGGCGCGCCCCTTGTGGCCGGCCGGCCTCCTCCTCTCCTCCATTATATACGGGGGAGGGGGCACCCCATAGACACAAGTTGATATTTAGCCGTGTGCGGTGCCCCCCTCCACAGTTTTCCACCTCGGTCATATTGTCGTAGTGCTTAGGCGAAGCCCTGCGCCATTAACTTCATCATCACCGTCACCACGCCGTCGTGCTGACGAAACTCCCCCTCGGCCTCAGCTGGATCTATAGTTCGAGGGACGTCACCAAGCTGAACGTGTGCAGATCGCGGAGGTGCCGCGCGTTTGGTACTTGACCGGTTGGATCACGAAGACGTTCGACTACATCAACCGCGTTACTAAACGCTTCCACTTTCGGTCTAAGAGGGAACGTGGACATACTCATCCCGCTCGTTGCTATTCTTCTCCTAGATAGATCTTGCATGATCGTAGGAATATTTTGAAATACTACGTTCCCCAACAATGGCATCCGAGCCAGGTCTATGCGTAGATGTTATATGCATGAGTAGAACACAAAGAGTTATGGGCGATAATAGTCATGCTGCTTACCAGCATGTCATACTTTGATTCGATGGCATTGTTGGATGAAGCGGCCCAGACCGACATTACATGACCGCTTTCATGATATTGGTTCTACCGACGTGCTTCACACACAGGTGGCTAGTGGGTGTCTGTTTCTCCAACTTTAGTTGAATCAAGTGTAACTACGCCCGGTCCTTGCTGAAGGTTAAAACAACACACTTGACGAAAAATTGTTGTGGTTTTGATGCGTAGGTAAGAACAGTTCTTGCTAGAAGCACGTAGCAGCCACATAAAACATGCAACGAGAAAGTAGAGGACGTCTAACTTGTTTTTGCAGGACTTGCTGTGATGTGATATGGTCACGTGATGATATATAAATTTTTGTATGAGATGATCATGTTTTGTAACAGTTATCAGCAACTGGCAGGAGTCATATGGTTGTCGCTTTATTGTATGAAATGCAATCGCCATGTAATTGCTTTACTTTCTCACTAAGCGGTAGCGATAGTCATAGTAGCAATAGTTGGCGAGATGACAACGATGCTTCGATGGAGATCAAGGTGTCAAGACGGTGACGATGGTGATCATGACGGTGCTTTGGAGATGGAGATCAAAGGCACAAGATGATGATGGCCATATCATATCACTTCTATTGATTGCATGTGATGTTTATCCTTTATGCATCTTATTTTGCTTACTACAGCGGTAGCATTATAAGATGATCTCTCACTAAATTTAAAGGTACAAGTGTTCTCCCTGAGTATGCACCATTGCGATAGTTCGTCGTGCCGAGACACCACGTGATGATCGGGTGTGATAAGCTCTATGTTCACATACAACGGGTGCAAGATAGTTTGCACACGCAGAATACTCGGGTTAAACTTGACGAGCCTAGCATATGCAGATATGGCCTCGGAACACTGAGACCGAAAGGTCGAGCGTGAATCATATAGTAGATATGATCAACATAGTGATGTTCACCATTCAAAACTACTCCATCTCACATGATGATTGAACATGGTTTAGTTGATATTGATCACGTGATCACTTAGATGATTAGAGGGATGTCTATCTAAGAGGGAGTTCTTAAGTAATATGATTAATTGAGCTTTAATTTATCATGAACCTAGTACCTGATAGTATTTTGCAAGTCTATGTTGTTGTAGATAAATGGCCCATGCTACTGTTCCATTGAATTTTAATGCGTTCCTAGACAAAGCTAAGTTGAAAGATGATGGTAGCAACTACACGAACTGGGTCCATAACTTTAGGATTATCATTGCTGCACAGAATAATTACGTCCTCGAAGCACCGCTAGGTGCAAGACCCGCTGCAGGAGCAACGCCGGACGTTGTGAACGCCTGGTAGAGCAAAGCTGATGACTACTCGATAGTTCAGTGTGCCATGCTTTACGGCTTAGAACCGGGACTTCAATGATGTTTTGAACGTCATGGAGCATACGAGATGTTCCAGGAGTTGAAGTTAATATTTCAAGCAAATGCCCAGGTTGAGAGATATGAAGTATCCAATAATTTCTACAGCTGCAAAATGGAAGAGAATACTTCTGTCAGTGAGCATATACTCAGAATGTCTGGGTACCACAATCACTTGACTCAGCTGGGAGTTAATCTTTCAGTTGATAGTGTCATTGACAGAGTTCTTCAATCACTGCCACCAAGCTACAAAAGCTTCGTGATGAACTATAATATGCATGGGATGGATAAGACAATTCCTAAGCTCTTCGTGATGCTAAAGGTTGTGGAGGTAGAAACCAAGAAGGAGCATCAATTTTTGATGGTCAACGAGACCACTAGTTTCAAGAAGAAGGGCAAAGGGAAGAAGGGGAACTTCAAGAAGAACGGCAAGCAAGTTGCTGCTCAAGTGAACAAGCCCAAGTCTGGACCTAAGCCTGAGACTGAGTGCTTCTACTGCAAAGGGACTGGTCACTGGAAGCGGAACTGCCCCAAGTATTTGGCGGATAAGAAGGATGGCAAAGTGAAAGGTATATTTGATATACATGTTATTGATGTGTACCTTAGTAATGCTCGTAGTAGCGCCTGGGTATTTGATACTGGTTCTTGTGCTCATATTTGCAACTCGTAGCAGGGACTATGGATTAAACGAAGATTGGCTAAGGACGAGGTGACGATGCGCGTGGGAAATGGTTCCAAAGTCGATGTGATCGCCATCGGCATGCTACCTCTACATCTACCATCGGGATTAGTTTTAGACATGAATAATTGTTATTTGGTGCCAGCGTTAAGCATGAACATTATATCTAGATCTTGTTTAATGTGAGACGGTTATTAATTTAAATCAGAGAATAATGGTTGTTCTATTTATATGAGTAATATCTTTTATGGCCATGCACCCTTGATGAGTGGTCTATTTTTACTGAATCTCGATAGTAGTGATACACATATTCATAGTATTGAAGCCAAAAGATATAAGTTTAATAATGATAGTGCAACTTATTGTGGCACTGCCGTTTAGGTCATATTGGTGTAAAGCGCATGAAGAAACTCCATGCTGATGGGATTTTGGAATCACTTGATTATGAATCAATTGATGCTTGCGAACCATGCCTCATGGGCAAGATGACTAAGACTCCGTTCTTCGGAACAATGGAGCGAGCAACAGACTTGTTGGAAATAATACATACTGATGTATGCGGTCCGATGAGTGTTGATGCTCGTGGTGGGTATCGTTATTATCTGACCTTCACAGATGATTTGAGCAGATATGGGTATATCTACTTGATGAAACATAAGTCTGAAACATTTGAAAAGTTCAACGAATTTCAGAGTGAAGTGGAAAATCATTGTAACAGGAAAATAAAGTTTCTATGATCTGATCGTGGAGGTGAATATTTGAATTATGAGTTTGGTCTTTATTTGAAACAATGTGGAATAGTTTCACAACTCACGCCACCCGGAACACCACAGCATAATGGTGTGTCCGAACGTTATAACCGCACTTTATTAGATATGGTGCGATCTATGATGTCTCTTACTGATTTACCGCTATCGTTTTGGGGTTATGATTTAGAGACGGCTGCATTCACGTTAAATAGGTCACCATCTAAATCCGCTGAGACGACACAATATGAACTGTAGTTTGGCAAGAAACCCAAGTTGTCATTTCTTAAAGTTTGGGGCTGCGATGCTTATGTGAAAAAGCTTCAACCTGATAAGCTCGAACCCAAATCGGAGAAATGTGTCTTCATAGGATACCCAAAGGAGTCTGTTGGGTACACCTTCTATCATAGATCCGAAGGCAAGATATCTGTTGCTAAGAATGGATCCTTTCTAGAGAAGGAGTTTCTCTCGAAAGAAGTGAGTGGGAGGAAAGTAGAACTTGATGGGGTAACTGTACCTGCTCCCTTATTGGAAAGTAGTTCATCACAGAAATCAGTTCTAGTGATTCCTACACCAATTAGTGAGGAAGCTAATGATGATGATCATGAAACTTCTGATCAAGTTACTACCGAACCTCGTAGGTCAACCAGAGTAAGATCCGCACTAGAGTGGTACGGTAATCCTGTTCTGGAGATCATGTTACTTGACCATGACGAACCTATGAACTATGAGGAAGCGATGATGAGCCCAGATTCCGTGAAATGGCTTGAGGCCATGAAATTTGAGATGGGATCCATGTATGAGAACAAAGTGTGTACTTTGGTTGACTTGCTCGATGATGGGCAAGCCATAGAGAATAAATGGATTTTCAAGAAGAAGACTGACGCTGACGGTAATGTTACTGTCTACAAAGCTCGACTTATTGTGAAAGGTTTTCGACAAGTTCAAGGAGTTGACTACGATGAGACATTCTCACCCGTAGCGATGCTTAAGTCTGTCTGAATCATGTTAGCAATTGCCGCATTTTATGATCATGTAATTTGGCAAATGGATGTCAAAACTGCATTCCTTAATGGATATCTTAAAGAAGAGTTGTATATGATGCAACCAGAAGGTTTTGTCGATCCAAAAGGTGGTAACAAAGTGTGCAAGCTCCAGCGATCCATTTATGGACTGGTGCAAGCATCTCGGAGTTGGAATATACGCTTTGATAGTGTGATCAAAGCATATGGTTCTATACAAACTTTTGGAGAAGCATGTATTTACAAGAAAGTGAGTGGGAGCTCTGTAGCATTTCTGATATTATATGTGGATGACATATTGTTGATCGGAAATGATACTGAATTTCTGGATAGCATAAAAGGATACTTGAATAAGAATTTTTCAATGAAAGACCTTGGTGAAGCTGCTTATATATTCGGCATCAAGAAATAGAGATAGATCAAGATGCTTAATTGGACTTTCACAAAGCACATACCTTGATAAAGTTTTGGAGAAGTTCAAAATGGATCAAGCAATGAAAGGGTTCTTGCCTGTGTTACAAGGTGTGAAGTTGAGTCAGACTCAATGCCTGACCACTCCAGAAGATAGAGAGAAAATGAAACTCATTCCCTATGCTTCAGCCATAGGTTCTATCATGTAGGCAATGCTTTGTACCAGACCTGATGTGTGCCTTGCTATTAGTTTAGCCGGGAGGTACCAAAGTAATCCAGGAGTGGATCACTGGATAGCGGTCAAGAACATCCTGAAATACCTGAAAAGGACTAAGGATATGTTTCTCATTTATGGAGGTGAAAAATAGCTTGTCGTAAATGGTTATGTCGATGCAAGCTTTAACACCGTTCCGGATGACTCTAAGTCACAAAATGTATACGTATTTATATTGAATGGAGGGGCTGTAAGTTGGTGCAGTTCCATGCAGAGCGTCATGGCGGGATCTACGTTTGAAGCAGAGTACATAGTTGCTTCGGAAGCAGCAAATGAAGGAGTCTGGATGAAGGAGGTCATATCCGATCTAGGTGTCATACCTAGTGCATCGGGTCCAATGAAAATCTTTTGTGACAATACTGGTGCAATTGCCTTGGCAAAGGAACCCGGATTTCACAAGAGAACCAAGCACATCAAGAGAAGCTTCAATTCCATCCGCGATCAAGTCAAGGAGGGATACATAGAGATTTGCAAGATACATATGGATCAGAATGTTGCAGACCCGTTGACTAAGCCTCTCTCACGAGCAAAACATGATCAGCATCAAGATTGGGTGTTAGAATCATTACTATGTAATCAAGATTATTGACTCTAGTGCAAGTGGGAGACTGAAGGAAATATGCCCTAGAGGCAATAATAAAGTTGTTGTCTATATTTCCTTATATCATGATAAATGTTTATTATTCATGCTAGAATTATATTAACCGGAAACTTAGTACATGTGTGAATACATAGACAAACAGAGTGTCCCTAGTATGCATGTACTAGACTAGCTTGATAATCAAAGATGGTTAAGTTTCCTAGCCATAGAGATGTGTTGTCATTTGATAAACGGGATCACATCATTATGGAATGATGTGATGGACAAGACCAATTTCGTTAGCTTAGCACTATGCTCGTTTAGTTTATTGCTATTGCTTTCTTCATGACTTATACATGTTCCTTTGACTATGAGATTATGCAACTCCCAAATACCGGAGGAACACTTAGTGTGCTACCAAATGTCACAACATAACTGGGTGATTATAAAGATGCTCTATAGGTGTCTTCGACGGTGTTTGTTGAGTTGGCATAGATCGAGATTAGGATTTTTCACTCCGATTGTCGGAGAGGTATCTCTGGGCCCTCTCGGTAATGCACATCACTATAAGCCTTGCAAGCAATGTGACTAATGAGTTAGTTGTGGGATGATGCATTCCGGAACGAGTAAATAGACTTGCCGGTAACGAGATTGAACTAGGTATGGTGATACCGATGATCGAATCTCAGTCAAGTAACATACTGATGACAAAGGGAACAACGCATGTTGTTGTGCAGTTTGACTGATAAAGATCCTCGTAGAATATGTAGGAGCCAATATGAACATCCAGGTTCTGCTATTGGTTATTGACCGGAGATGTGTCTCGGTCATGTCTACATAGTTCTCGAACCCGTACGGTCCGCACGCTTAACGTTTGATGACGATCGGTATTATGAGTTTATGTGATTTGATGTACCGAAGGTTGTTCGGAGTCTCGGATGAGATCACGGACATGATGAGGAGTTTCAAAATGGTCGAGACATAAAGATTGATATATTGGACCATGTTGTTCGGACACCGGAAGTGTTCTGGGGAGTTTCGGATAAAACCGGAGTGTCGGAGGGTTACCGGACCCCCCCCCCCCAGGAAGTAATGGGCCTTAGTGGGCCTTAGGGGAGAGAGAGGGCCGCAGCGAAGAGGTGGCGCCCCCCCCCAAGGGGAGTCCGAATAGGACATGGGGAGGGGGCGTGGCCCCTCTTTCCCTCTCCCTCTCCCTCTCCTTCCTTCTTCTCCTAGTTGGACCAGGAAAGGGCACTGGTGTGCGTCGGTCCTAAATTAACGGTTTTTAACCCCTTTCCGCGACGGCATCTGGAACCATCGCCAAGTGAGTGTGGCGATAGGGGGGGTCCTTCCCACGTGACCCCAAAACCGTCGGGGATATGCCCTCCTGGCACACATGTTTGGCAAAATTCGGTTGTGTGCGACCGGCGAGCGCTCAAATACGGAGATACGTACATTAGAGCTAAAAAATACAATTATAAGGCTAAAAAATACTTACATCCCACACAGTCAGTCCCCGCTAAACGTTTCCGTTCATATGTACATCCCACACAGTCACTCCAAGGAAAACGTTTCCGTTCGCAGGTACATCACCCACAATTTTTCCCGTTAAATCGTTTGTGATAGCGTTGACATTGCACAAGATATTTATAATTTTATCGTTTGCGTTATTGAATGCATCACACAGGGTGCGTAGAAAGAAACTGTGTGGCAAAGGTTGTCCATCACACACACTTTTTATGTGATAAACATTTGCGCAAGGTGGCCTAACGCAAACAGTTTTCAAGAGAAAGTCATGTGTGCAGTGGAGATTGATCGCACACATAGTGGATCCTAGAAACGTTTCTGATCTCCACGTATATCGCAGACGTTTTGCTTTCGCAAACCGTGTGCAGCGTAATCCCTATTTAATCAATAATTAATCCAATTAATCCCTAATTTAAAAATCACATGTTATGAATTTGAAAGTAGGCAATCACTTATTTCATATCCAACCATGTTTATTACAAGTATAGGTTCAACCAAGAATCCATAATTCAATGCACAGGTACATATACTAAAGAACTACAGAAGCACCAAGCAAAGAATGATGAACCACAGTTGTACTAAAGACTGTAAAGAGAGAGGCGAAAGACATTACGGTTCTTTGGAGAAGGTGAAGCGGAATGCCCATATTGTGCCCTCCTCCATGCGTAAGGCGCGCACGACTCTAGGCCAACCCCTTGTGATGGCTGCCCGTCCATCCTTCACTGCCTTTATTACAACTTCTCGATGCTCATTGTAGTCAGGATGAAATACTTTAACCTTCATTGCATGTCCACCAATCATGTACTTTGCGAGGTAATCTTCAGTGAACTGCTTCGGGAACCACTGGGAACGAAAAAGATTTAGACATTGTTGTCTATCAACTCATTATGGGCAGTAAAAAGAGAAGGATGCAGAGTTTGTAGTTACCATCCTACAGCTCACTGTTGTGTTGGATAGAGCATAAACAAATAATTTGCTTGCCACCATTCGTATCTTTTTGCTAATAATCCTTATCAGTTTCCTCACTTGATGCTTGTTCATCAATATCTCATTGCCCCATACGCAAAAAGGGTCGATGCGTGGATCCTTACCAAGGGCATATGTACTTACAAGCAACAAGTCAATATTAGAAGCTAACTAGTGTCCAGGTCTGGATCTATATGCACTACATTATGGAACGACGGGGGGAGTACAAGCCGAGGGATGAAGCTAACCTCGGCGGATAATGGTGGCCACTCCCGTTGTTGTCCTACATAAGTAGTGGAAAGGCATGATAAGTAGAGCAATCTTAACATCAAACAAATAGATCAAAGGTAAACAACATCATCTCCAAATGATAGCTTGAATGTGTTGGTTTTAGCATGCTGTTAAAGCAGATATAAAATGGAAGGCAATGTTACCGACAGCAGGCTTAACAGCCATCAAATATTGCAATTCAAACTGGTATTGTTGAAAATGAATAGAACGTAGGGAATGCTTAAAAATCACACTGGATAAATGTGTAAAACTGAAATAAAGGGCATGTGTTAACTACACCAAGAATAACTGGAACCAAATATAGCCGTTCAAACTGGTATTGATGTTGTCGAGCGGCACAGATCCGACTTGCACATAATGAACCACACATTGTGAATGACTGAAATAAGCAAGGCATAAAGGACCAGTATAACAACCAAATATAGCCATTGAAAACTGGATAGAGTCTCACTGCAACCAACCTAACAAGCAAATACAGATAAACAGGGCATATGTTTGAAAACTGGATAAATGCTCACTGCAACCAACCTAACAAGCAGATAAAGATAAATAGGGCATCTGCTTGATAACTGGAGAAATGCTAAAAAAAGCAACCTAACAACCAAATACAGATAAACAAGGCATGCAGCGATAACTGGACAAATGCTAAAAAAGCAACCAAACAACCAAATACAGATAAACAAGGCATGCAGCGATAAGCGGACAAATACTCACTGCAATCAAACTAAGAACCAAATACAGATAAACAAGGCATCTGCTCGATAACTGAAAAAATGCTCACTCCAACCAACCTAACAACCAAATACAGATAAACAAGGCATCTTATCACTATAAACAACCAAATATAGCCATTCATGAAACTAAAGTGGACAATTCATACTTAAACATCACATAGACCTATTGAACAATACATTTTTGCATAACTGAAATAATTAAACATGGCATAGCTAAAGCACCGCACGGCAAATGCTACTACAACAAAGGGTACAGGTTGGCAAGCTAGAAAAGGTAATATTTGCTGATAGAATGTTGCCTCACTTTTCATGGACGGGATCCTTACAGTTGGAAGAGCACAGACCCATGGTGCGCTCTCTGATGTAACACATGGGCTGTTTCACCTTGGAAGAACCTTCGTGGGCGCCCTCCTCGTGGTCGTGGTTGTGGTCGATGAGATCTGACTTGGCAATTGAGGATCCCAAGCCGCCGCCGTAGAACGTGTCCTTCATAAGTGACAAAATGGGCTCAATGGCGTATAAAGCTCGCAAATCCTTGACCGCTTGGCGGAGGAGATCAGCGAGAGGGCCATCGAAGAGATTGACGGCGGTTGAACTAGAGGGGCTGGGGATGGACCATTTAACCTGTGACATGGCCCGCATGAAGCCGTCGGTGTGGACGAGCTTGATGTCGTATGACTTTCGAGATATGAATACGCCAGCTAGCCCGACATGAAGCCTTCGGCATGGCAATGTAGTCAACGTCTTCGCCGGCTTCCACGGCAACTTGTTGCTTCAGGATCGACAAGTCGGGGCGAACGGCGGCCACCTCGCCAACGTCCGCCGGAGAGGCCATGATAAACCTCTTCTTGGCCGAACGCTCGTCGGGCTCCCCGGGATACGTGGTCGAGCTTAGGTTGTGACATTCTGGAGCAAGGGATGTGGATATGGCGGGGAGGGACACCGTAGGCCTCATCTAAAAACTCATGGGAGTGGGGCGACGGTATGGGAATCGCTGGATAACCTATACTTTATTATCTAAGCTAGGAGGAATGGGCAGACCGGTAGGGTTGGCGGCGCCGCCGACGATAGCAGTGAGCTAGGGTTCGAAGGGGGAGGGGCGGGTGGGGACTGTGGAGGGGGGGTGTTTGAGGATACGCCGCGACTACTGAAAATTTTAGTAATGGTGGGTGGAGATGGTGGTGGACGAGGAAGGGCGACGGTTCAAATGCCTCGGTAGCTAAAATTTTACTATAAGGTCGATGCTGGAGGAGTGTGGGCGACAGTTGAAGTACGGCGGCTACTAAATTTTGGGTAAAGGAATTGATGCGGGGCGGGAGTGCCCAAGATCGCGCACGGTCCAATAACAATATGTGTGTATGACAAAAAGGAAAAGTAGCGCGGATCCACCGATTTTTGCAACGCTCAAGGTGGGTAGTTTTTTTTATTTCTAGCTAGCTGGTCTATCGCACACGGCTCGTCCTAATTTCCAAATAAACTTACCCGCCTTTAGCTTCCACAGGTGGTGGTTTTATAGCGCACTTGCATCGCACATGGTTAAGCCAGTACCTCCACCCTTTGATCGCCCTTGCACGGTCGTGGTGATTTCAAGCACTTACGCCGCACGCAGTTGAGCCAGTACCTCCACCCTTTGCTCAAGGCTATGCGATCGTGGTGATTTCAGCGCACTTGCATCACACACGGTTGAGCCAGTATCTCCACCTTAATTTGCTCGCGCTTGCACGGTCGTGGTGATTCACATCGCACTTGTATCACACACGGTTTAGATATTACACCCCGTGCCCGTTGAGGATCATTAGAGTCTTTGCAGCAAAAAATAACGTTAGGGAGGGTCAAAAGACAGCCACACCAGCATGTGGCCCAAATATATATGAGTGAAAAGGGTGGTATGTGATGTTCAAAATTCCAATGCACAACTTTGACCCCGCGGGCCCACGGTTGGGCGCGTCATTGAAGATCGATGAGAGGGGCCAGAAGTCAAGAACCACCTGGAAGTGGCCAGATATATGTACGAATATTGGGGATGTTTAAAACTTTAAATACACAATGCATAACTTTGGTGGCACCTGCCTCGCAAACCCGAAAGCACCCTAACAACCACCTAGCTAGGATATATATAATGACATAATGTCGTACCTAGCTAGGATGCTTGGCCCAGCACCTCCCACTTCGTGTCAGCGGGGCGGATGCACGTAATGATCAATATTTTGGTCATACATGCATGTTGCCATCACCTACCATAAGACGGACTAATGAATATTTCGTTTGGTCAAATGACAGTTGTTGTTGTCGATAAATCGCTTGGGCCAATAGATTGAACCATCATAAACATCGCACGAGAGGGACCACAAAACTAGCGCCTCTTGCATGCGGCCCAAAATGATGTACATGGGAAGGGGTGATGTGTGTTTTCAATATAGAATAATGTACAATTTATATGTGGTGCCTACCTCTCGATACAGACAACAACCATGAAGGCAAGGTAGTTAAGGACGAGATACGTACGCAGAGTTTGATGTAGGTCGAACCCAGCAATCCGAGCATCTGGGAGGGAATCCTGACAACACATGAGCTCGAGCTTTGGTTGACCGACATTTGACGGTGACTGGCCCTAACATGAACTAGGAGGAATCCATTCATGGCCAACACATACCCCTCATTATCGGTCAAAGGGATGATATATATACACTCGGGAGCCCACAGGATATCCGTGTCGTCACAAAAAACGCACAAGGGAGACGTGGTCGATCAGAAGACCCCGTATACACTGCATGCGGCCCGAAAATATGTATGGGTACGATGGTGTATGATGTGTTTAAATCCCAAATGCACAACTTCGACGGGCCACGCCAAGTATATTACAAACCGAACACCGTACCCGACTCCAAGCCTGGTTCGATACCTATGATGTCAGTTTCCCAACTTCGAGGCGGCAGCGGGGAGGTCGTCACACGCATGCGCTCAAAATTTATTTTGTCTAGCATGGGACACATCTATATATATCTATACATCTATGTATGTACATCTATACACATATATAGTGTGCGAATAACTATGAAAGTTGCTCGTTGGATGAAGCCAATCCGACGGTACAGAGATGGCAAATCCGAGCACTACTGGCCATTGGATATCATCTACATTCCACCATATTCTGCCACATGTACAATCTAGAAGACTCCATGGTTGAACTTAAGCATAATGCACAAACCTCAAAACACAAGCACTTCTCCTTTGTTCTCTAGAATCTTCCATATCTTAATTTCCCACACCATTTTTTTCTAAATGAATTGTCACTTTTTGTTTTTACCTTTACAATGCACAATTCCATGAGTTTTAAAATATATTTTTTTACAAAACTAATTGATTTTGGATGAGATGAACTATAAGAATTAAACGAACATCTACATCATGCATATCTGGGAGAAGAGGCGGGAAACCGATGAGAGGAGTAGCAAGAAATGGTAGCCTGTTTTGAATGTAAACCTAGTAGAGAAGGAAGCGTGAGCTACACAACGCATGCGCACAGTGCTTACCCATGTACTGCATGTGCTGTTGAAAGGGCTCAGGGTTGCCGTTTGATCTGGGAGCATCCAATGGTGCACACGTATGATCCGTGGGATTTGGGTTCTGGCCAGTCAGAACGCAGGACTCAGATCGCGCGCGCAGCGGGGGGAATATCATACAGAAACAAACATTTGGTGGAAACCGGTGAAAACCACGAGAAAAATATGTTTTCAAGTTTAAAAAAATTCAAAAAAATGCGGGATGTTAAGAGGATGATGTTTCATTGGCACAAAAAATTTCAAGTTGAAACACATTAAGAGATGTGAGCTATGAAAAAGACAAAATTAGTGTTGAATAGTGCCAAATAGTAATGTCACTATTCGTATGGAATTTGTCTTTTTCATAGCTCACATCTCGTAATGTTTTTCAACTTGAAATTTTGTGTCGCAATAAAACATGACCTTCTTAACATCCCATATTTTTTCAGATTTTTATAAAACTTTAAAATATGGTTTCCAAGAAGTTTTCATTGAATATCGGCTTTCGTGAGTGAACCGTGTGCTATTTGAAAACATTTCGTGAGAAGAATCTCGGTTTTTAAATCCCTGTAAATCCAAAACTAAGTTGAAAATCGTGAAACCTGCCATGGTGTCACGACATCGCACTTATATGTCGAGGAAGTTTTTCGTCCATTGTGGCGCAAGTTTTATTACAAGCCTCTTACAAACCGGAGCTTCTCTAAAGAAGCCTCATGGTTCCGATAGGGAAACGTGTCCCCCTTGTGGGCGAAACGTAATCACTGCCTCTTTTCACCTTGTATTTTCTTCTATGGGCAACATGGAACGACAGGATATCCGTGCTAAAATTTAAACTTGTTCAGGGTTCGTTTTGCCTTTTTATACACTAATTGAGTTTCCTAGGCATTTAATGTCCATAATTCAAATCTGAACTACAAATACATGCTCCATTTCACCAAAATGGCTAGAAAAATTATACATGTGTCCTTGGGTGCATGTTTAGGTCCCATGCCAGGAATGGGAACGAATTACAACCGTACTGATGTCATGGCTCATACTCAAACATTTCGAATCTCGGTTTTTAAGTCCCCATAAATCCTAAACTCACTAGAAAGTCATCAAAGGTGGAATGGTGTCACGTCATGGCACATATATGTCATGGTAAAAACATTGTCCAATTTGGGCCAAGCTTTATTACAAACCTCTTACAAAAAATGGAGCTTCTCTCAAAGAAGCCTCGTGGTTCTGATAGGGAAACACGTTCCCCTTGTGGGCGAAACGTAATCACTGCCTCTTTTCGCCTTGTATTTTCTTCCACGGGCAACATGCAACCCACTGGATATATGTGCTGAAATTTAAACTTATTCAGGGTTCGTTTGGCCTTTTTATACACTAATTGAGTTTCCTAGGCATTTAATGTCCATAATTCAAATCTGAACTACAGATACATGCTCCAGTTCACCAAAATGGCTAGAAAAATTATACATGTGTGCTTGGGTGCATGTTTAGGTCTCATGCCAGGAATGGGAATGAATTACAACCGTACCGGTGTCCTGGCTCTTCCTCAAACAATTTGAATCTCAGTTTTGAAGTCCCCATAAATCCTAAACTCACCAGAAAGTCATCAAAGGTGGCAAGGTGTCATGTCATCGCACATATATGTCATGGTAAAAACATTGCCAATTTGGGCCAAGCTTTATTACAAACCTCTTACAAACTGGAGCTTGTCGCAAGAACCCTCGTGGTTTCGATAGGGAAACGTGTCCTCTTGT
This sequence comes from Aegilops bicornis, assembly GCA_021605145.1. Lineage (NCBI taxonomy): Eukaryota > Viridiplantae > Streptophyta > Magnoliopsida > Poales > Poaceae > Aegilops > Aegilops bicornis. The sequence continues at coordinate 349,675,666 of CM038670.1, forward strand.
GGGCCAAACGATAATCACTCCCTCTTCTAGCCTCGTATTTTCTTCCACACGCGACACGTAACAACTGGAGATTCATGCTGAACTTTGAAATTATTCAGGGTATGTTTGACCTTTTATATTCATTAATTGAGTTTTCTAGGCATTTAATGTCCATCATTCAAATCCGAACTACAAATACATGCTCCAGTGCACCAAAATGGCAAAAAATGTACATGTTTCCTTGGGGTGCATGTTTAGGTCCCATGGAACGAATGGGAACGAATTCAACCGTCTCGCCGTCCTGGCCTGGCCACAAACATTGAGAATCTCGGTTTTAAATATCTATAAATCCAAAACTCACCAGGAAATCATGAAACGTGGCACGGTGTCACTACATGGTATATATAATTGTCCAATTTGGGCGAAGCTATATTACAAGCCTTTTACAAACCGGAGCATGTCGCAACCCTCGTGGTTCCGCTAGGGAAACATGCCCCTCTTGTGAGCAAAACGATAATCGATGCCTCTTCTCGCCTTGAACTTTTTTTTCTATAGGCAACATAGAATAACAGGAGTGTCAGACTAAAATTTGAAACTGTTCAGGGTTCGTTTGGCCATTGTATACATATTACTAATTACTAAGTTTTCTATGCATTTAATGTAGTCCATAATTCAAATTTTAACTACAACCACATGCTCCAGTGAAGCAAAATGGGTGGGAAATTGTACATGAGTCATTGGGTGCATGTTTAGGTCTCGTTTAAGGAATGAGAATGAATTACAAACTTGTCGTCCTCATGAAACAATGAGAATCTCGGTTTTTAAATCCTAGTAAATAAAAAAGTCACCCAAAAACATGAAACTTGGCATGGTTTCATGACATGGCACATATATGTTGTGGTAAAAAAATCGTCCAGCTTGAGAAGAGGCGCACACATTAGTAGCCAACGAAGTCCTTTTTGAAACAAAAAGCTGACACGTTAATATCGCAAATGGTTGTATTATACTTACCGTGTCGAAATTTAACCATACTCGGTGGCGTGCGTGCAGCTGTTTGATTAGACGGGACGAGCACGAGAAGTCCGCCATGCAGGTTCGACGGGATGCGTGTGAGCAGTCCGCCACGCAGGCTCAACGAGACACGTGCCTGTCCACCTCGCATGCTCGACGGGACACGTGCGAGCAGCAAGGCCGCCCATGCTCACCGGTGAGCGAGCTCTTTGACCTCCATGCACCAGCCGCCGCCCGCCTCGCTCTCAACTTCTCCATTAACGGGTTAATTAAAGCACCTGGATGGAGGGTGTTTCCTTGTGATCCCATGGTAGCATTTGCTTTGTTCGTATTTTCAACTAGTATTATGCCCTAATTTAAATTGCCACATAGGGCAACGGATAATACGACCACAAATAAAATGGCAACGGATAATACGACGACAAATTTACAATGGCACACATAATAATTGTCTTATATATTCCGGATAATTTAAAATGCCACATGTGGCAAAGCCCGAAGACAAGGGGGCAAGAGAAGAAGGAAATTGCACACAACGATCTGGGTCGCTACTGTCTCTACTCGTCGATGGATCGCCAGGCAGCAAAATCCTCTAGCTCCTTCTTCAATTCCTCACAACTTTGCTTGAAAGCAGCCACGGATTCCTCCACCTCCTACTCACGCTCGATCTAGAGCTTCCTCAGGCCATCCATCAGTTCCTCGACGACCGCTTTCAGCGTCATCTCCGAGGCACTGCTCTGCTCATGCAGCATCTTCCAGCCGGCGGCCTCCTCCTCCTTCTCAGCGACCAACTTGAGGAGCTTCGCATTGTCATCCATGAGTTGCTCGACGAGGCCGGTCGCCTTGTCAACCGAGGCATCGCTGATCTTGAGCAGCTTCATCAAGCCGTCGACCAGCTCCTGCTGCGTAGTGACGCCAGCGAGAATGTCGTCATCGCTGGTGAAGGACTTCAGGAATGCCGGCTCGTCGTGATGGTCGACGCCGTGAATGCGCTTGTTGGAGCCCTCGCGTGCCCGTGAGAGCTCGTTCGAGGGCTCTGCTGCACGCCGAGACATCTCTGCTGCGGCTGCGGCTTAGTGGCGGGACCTCTGTAGTGCTTCCGCGGCCTTGGTCTTTGCTGCCTGGTTATATGTCCACCCTAAACTCCTCCTACCGGTCATGGCGGAACGACTTGACAGAGAAAACCAGTTTTGTGGGTGATGAGGAGAGGAACTGTGAAGTAATTTTCGAGTGGGTAGTTTTTATAGCCCGGTGCTAAGTGTGAACACATATTAGTTTGATAGGTATGAACAGATTTGCAATTACTTATTGTGTTGTAATCAGCAATGTGACGAGAAACAAGGTCAAAATTTATTGATGGCAGAAGGTTGACCACGTGGTTCCTCGCCATTGAGGCGGCGGGCGGCGCGCTCCGCTCTGGCGTCCCTGCGCGCGCTCTGCTCGCCGTTGAGGCAAACTTACAATGCAACTGTTAATAATTCTTAATAATTGTCTTACATATTCACGATAATTTAAAATGCCAAATGCGGCAAGGCCTAGAACACTCACGACCTACATTTGCATACAATTATAATAAAATATAAGCTAAAAGGCTGAGCTGGCGGCCTTCCGACGATGGTCTTCTCGGACTCCATGATCAGCATAGCACCCTCTCGGCCGTTCACTCCAAGTGTCCCGACCCGCCTCCGCCTCTGAGTTCTTTGGCAAGGAGGCTCTTGGGGCCTCTTTGGGCCTCTTCGAGAAGAGCTCGACGATGCAATCGCGCGCATGACAACTCCATGGAACCGCTCCATTTCCATGTCTCTGGCCTGGTAGCAAATTCCGTCGATCACCTGCATCCTCAAGATATCACGTTGGTGATGTTCTACTTCGTCGGGGACGTCAACTCAGCCAAGGATGCACTCGAGCCTGGCCACCACATCATCGGGATCGAGGTTGACACGGCCGCCGCGGGCAATGATGAAGTTGTAGGCTGCCTTTATCTTGACTGAATCGCAGAGGTCCTCTGCCCATTCCTTGCGGGGCATCAGGCTCTCAATGAGCACTGGTGGCGACGGCTCTTCGGGTGGGTCGATGATCATGCCGCCGAGCAGCTCTGGATCTTTTGCACGATGGATGACAAACTGCTCATCACACCTCCTATCCAATATGTCGATTGTGCTCCCAAGGACTGTGACGCCGATATCGCTGCCGATAGGCCATGGTGCCTGCACCGGCCAATGAAGCTCTTGCTCCCCGACCTGCTCCGGCTCATTCTCCTCGCCGAAGATGTAACGCAGGTAGGCGTCGACGTTGAAGCTTTGGTCGTTGCCTCGCATGCTTGGAATAACAAATGGTAGATGGGTGAGGACTAGATCTTCGCAGAATGTCGCGGCGGTGCATTGCCGCCTGGGTTATATGCAGCAAGCGGTTAGCTGGTGGCGGGAAACCGGTGAGGGAATAGGCGTGGAATTTACAATTCATCCATGTGGAGCGCGGGAAGTATTCGCTGGAGCGCGGGAAGACTAAGTGGAGCACACACACAACCCAGATACCGTATCCGGTGCCACGTGTTATTTATCACACAAATGTTAACATAAGGAAATGTATGTGTAACTTACTAATCATCGCACATGAGTACTCGCAGACGCATCGTGTGTGATATTCTTAGCCACCGCAAGCAACTAGTTTGCATTTTTCAAAGTTTTTTGTACACACGGAATCGCACACAAACTAACTATATTAACCGTCTGTGTTGTAATTTCTCATCACAAACAGTTCATCCGAGTCGGCTGTTTGCCACGTATCACACACATCTTGTTCAGTTGAACCGTTTTTGTTGCGTTCGCTAATCGAAAACAGTTTGTCCGAGTGAACCGTATGCCCTATATCACACACACCATGATCTGGCTAACCGTTTATGTTGCACTCCCTAATAGCAAACGGGTCATCGGAGCGAACTGTATGCCATATATCACACACTCATTGATATGGCTGCCCATTTTTGTTGTTCTGCCTCATCGCAAATAGTTCGAACGGGTTAACAGTGTGGCCTGAATCGCACACGCAACTAACATGTGAACCGTGTTTGATGCATCCTCAATCACAAACGTTTTGCACATTTTTTGACGGTTTTTTTACACCACTGTTTGCGATTATGGCATCGCACACAGTTTCGTCGAAGGGTCTCTGATCGTAGTGTCACGTTAGCAGCATCCTGCAGTAGTGGGGGGGGGCTATTCCTACTTGGAGTAGGATTCCCCCCCTTGGGCGCGCCCCTTGTGGCCGGCCGGCCTCCTCCTCCCCTCCTTTATTTACGGGGGAGGGGCACCCCATAGACACAAGTTGATCTTTAGCCGTGTGTGGTGGCCCCCTCCGCGGTTTTCCACCTCGGTCATATTGTCCTAGTGCTTAGGCGAAGCCCTACGTCGGTAACTTCATCGTCACCGTCACCACGCCGTCGTGCTGACGAAACTCTCCCTCGGCCTTAACTGGATCTAGAGTTCAAGGGACATCACCGAGCTGAACGTGTGCAAGATGCGGAGGTACCGTGCGTTCTGTACTTGATCGGTTGGATCACGGAGAAGTTCGACTACATCAACCGCATTACTAAACGCTTCCGCTTTCGGTCTATGAGGGTACGTGGACACACTCTCCCCGCTCGTTGTTATGCTTCTCCTAGATAGATCTTGCGTGATCATAGGAATATTTTTGAAATACTACGTTCCCCAACAGGACCAACCTTACATGTCCACGTACATGAGACCGGTTCCACCGCCTGACATGCAACTTGTTTTGCATAAAGGTGGCTGGTGGGTGTCTGTTTCTCCTACTTTAGTTGAATCAAATTCGACTATGGCCGGTCCTTGAAGAAGGTTAAAACATCAAACTTGGCAATTATTGTTGTGGTTTTTGTGTAGTTAAGAACGGTTCTTGCTAGAATCTCGTAGCAGCCACGTAAAACTTGCAACAACAAAGTAGAGGATGTCTAACTTGTTTTTGCAGGGCATGTTGTGATGTGATATGGTCAAGACGTGATGTGATATACGTTGTTGTATGAGATGATCATGTTTTGTAATATCGACAACCGGAAGGAGCCTTAGGGTTGTCTCTTAATTATTGTATGAAGTGCAAGCGCCATGTAATTTCTTTACTTTATCACTATGCGTTAGCAGTAGTTGTAGAAGCAATAGTTGGCGAGACGACCCCGACGCAGCAATGGAGATCAAGGTGTCGAGCCGGTGATGATGGAGATCATGACGATGCTTTGGAGATGGAGATCGAAAGCACAAGATGATGATGGCCATATCATGTCACATATTTTTTTGATTGCAGGTGATGTTTATCATTTGTGCATCTTATTTTGCTTAGAACGGCGGTAGCATTATAAGATGATCCCTTCACTAAATTTCAAGATAAAAGTGTTCTCCCTGAGTATGCACCATTGCCAAAGTTTTTTGTTTCGAAGAACCTCGTGATGGTCGGGTGTGATAGACTCTATGTTCGCATACGACGGGTGCAAGACAGTTTTGCACATGCAGAATACTTGGGTTAAACTTGACGAGCCTAGCATGTACAGACATGGTCTCGAAACACTGGAGACCGAAAGGTCGAACGTGAGTCATATAGTAGATATGATCAACATAGAGATGTTCACCATTGATGACTACCCCATCTCACGTGATGATCGGACATGGGTTAGTTGATTTGGATCATGTATCACTTAGATAAACTTGAGGGATGTTTATTTAAGTGGGAGTTCATTGGTAATTTGATTAACTGAACTTAATTTATCACGAACTTAGTCTTAATAGTTTTGCATATCTATGTTGTAGATCAATGGCCCGTGCTACCGTTCCCTTGAATTTTAAAGCATTCCTAGAGAAAGCCAAGTTGAAAGATGATGGTACCAACTACACAGACTGGGTCCGTAACTTGAGGATTATCCTCATTGCTGCATAGAAGAATTATGTCCTTGATATACCGCTAGGTGACAGACCTGCTTTAGGAGCTATTGTGGATGTTATGAACGTATGGTAGACTCGATTTGATGACTACTCAATAGTTCAGTGTGCCATGCTTTATGCCTTAGAACCGAGACTTTAAAGACATTTTGAACATCACGAAGCATATGAGATGTTCCAAGATCTGAAGTTGATATTTCAAGCTAATGCCCGGGTTGAGAGATATGAAGTCTCCAACAAGTTCTATAGATGCAAGATGGAGGAGAATAGTTTTGTCAGTGAACATATACACAAAATGTCTGGGTATCATAACCACTTGACTCAGCTCGGAATTGATCTTCCAGTTGAGAGTGTTATTGAAAGAGTTCTTCAGTCACTGTCACCAAGCTACAAAGGCTTTGTTATGAACTATAATATGCAAGGGATGACGAAAACGAGCCCCGAGCTCTTCGCAATGCTTAAGGCCGCGGAGGTAGAAATCAAGAAGGTGCGTCAAGTGTTGATGGTTAACAAGACCACTAGTTTCAAGAAAAAGGTCAAGGGAAAGAAAGGAAACTTCAAGAAGAATGGCAAGCAAGTTGTTGCTCCCGTGAAGAAGCCCAAAGCTGGACCCAAGCCTGAAACTGAGTGCCTCTACTGCAAAGGAAATGGTCACTGGAAGCGGAACTGCCCCAAATACTTGGCGGATAAGAAGGATGGCAAAGTAAACAGAGGTATATTTGATATACATGTTATTGATGTGTACCTTACTAATGCTCGTACTAGCGCCTGGGTATTTGATATTGGTTTCGTTGCTCATATTTGCAACTCGAAATAGGAGCTATGTAATAAATGAAGACTAGCTAAGGATGAGGTGATGATGCGCGTCGGGAATGGTTCCAAGGTCGATGTGATCACCGTCGGCACGCTACCTCTACATCTACCTTCGGGATTACTTTTAGAAATCAATAATTGTTATTCGGTGCCAGCTTTGAGCATGAACATTATATTTGGATCTTGTTTATTGCGAGACGGTTATTCATATAAATCGGAGAATAATGGTTGTTCTATTTATATGAGTAATATATTTTATGGTCATGCACCCTTGATGAATGGTCTATTCTTGTTGAATCTCAATCGTAGTGATACACATATTCATAATATTGATGCCAAAAGATGCAAAGTTGATAATGATAGTGAAACATACTTGTGACACTGCCGTTTAGGTCATATTGGTGTAAAGCGCATTAAGAAACTCCACGCGGATGGACTTTTGGAATCACTTGATTATGAATCATTTCATACTTGCGAACCATGCCTATGGGTAAGATGACTAAACTTAGTTCCTCAGAACAATGGAGTGAGCTAATGACTTACTGGAAATAATACATACCGATATATGCGGTCTGATGAGTGTTGAGGCATGCGGCGGGTATCATTATCTAACCTTCATAGATGATTTGAGTAGGTATGGGTATATCTACTTGATGAAACACAAGTATGAAATATGTAAAAATTCAAAGAATTTCAGAGTGAAGTGGAGAATCATCGCAACAAGAAAATAAAGTTTCTACGATCTGATCGCAGAGACGAATATTTGAGTTACGAGTTTGACCTTAATTTAAAACAATGTGGAATTGTTTCACAACTCACGCCACTTGGAATACCACAGCGTAATGGTGTGTCTGAATGTCGTAACCGTACTTTATTAGATATGGTGTATTCTATGATGTCTCTTACGGATTTACCACTATCATTCTGGGGTTATGCATTAGAGACAGCCGCATTCACTTTAAATAGGGCGCCATCTAAATCCGTTGAGACGACACCATATGAACTATGGTTTGGCAAGAAACCTAAGTTGTCGTTTCTTAAAGTTTGGGGATGCGACACTTACGTCAAAAGGCTTCAATCTGATAAGCTCGAACCCAAATCGGAGAAGTGTGTTTTCATAGGATACCCTAAAGAAACTATTGGATACACCTTCTACCACAGATTCGAAGGCAAGATCTTTGTTGCTAAGAACGGAACATTTCTAGAGAAGGAGTTTCTCTCGAAAGAAGTGAGTGGGAGGAAAGTAGAACTTGATGAGTAATTGTACCTTCTCTCGAATTGGAAAGTAGCACATTAGAGAAAATCGTTCCAGTGATGCCTACACCAACTGGAGAGGAAGCTAATGATGATGATCATGAAACTTCGGATCAAGTTACTACTGGGCATGCAGGTCAACCAGAGCATGCTCCACACCAGAGTGGTACGGTAATCATGTCCTGGAAGTCATATTATTAGACCATGGCGAACCTATGAACTATGAAGAAGCTATGATGAGCCCAGATATTGATAGATGGCTTGAGGCCATGAAATCTGAGATGGGATCCATGTATGAGAACAAAGTGTGGACTTTGGTGGACTTGCCCGATGATCGACAGGCCATTGAAAATAAATGGATCTTCAAGAAGAAGAAGGACGCTGATGGTAATATCACTGTCTATAAAGCTCGACTTGTCGGAGAAGGTTTTTGACAAGTTCAAGGGGTTGACTATGATGAGACTTTCTCACTCGTAGGGATGCTTAAGTCTATCCGAATCATGTTAGAAATTGCCGCATTTTATAATTATAAAATCTGGCAAATGGACGTCAAAAATGCATTCATTAATGGATTTCTTAAATAAGAGTTGTATATGATGCAACCAGAAGGTTTTGTTGATCCTAAAGGTGCTAACAAAGTATGCAAGCTCCAGCGATCCATCTATGGACTGGTGCAAGCATCTCGAAGTTGGAATATACGCTTTGATGAGGTGATCAAAGTACATGGTTTTATACAGACTTATGGTGAAGCATGTATTTACAAGAAAGTGAGTGAGAGCTCTGTAGCATTTCCGATATTATATGTGGATTACATATTGTTGATTGGAAATGATATAGAATTTCTGGATAGCATAAATGGATACTTGAATAAGAATTTTTCAATGAAAGACCTTGGTGAAGCTGATTATATATTGAGTATCAAGATCTATAGGGATAGATCGAGATGCTTAATAGGACTTTCACAAATCACATACCTTGACAAAGTTTTGAAAAAGTTCAAAATGGGTGAGTCAAAGAAAGGGTTCTTGCATGTGTTACAAGGTGTGAAATTGAGTCAGACTCAAAGCCCAACCACGGCATAAGATAGAGAGAAAATGAAAGTCATTCCCTATGCCTCAGCCATAGGTTCTATCGTGTATGATATGTTGTGTACCAGACCTGATGTGTGCCTTGCCATAAGTTTCGCAGGGAGGTACCGAAGTAATCCAGGAGTGGATCACTGGACAGTGGTCAAGAACATCCTAAAGTACCTGAAAAGGACCAAGGATATGTTTCTCGTTTATGGAGGTGATGAAGAGCTCGTCGTAAATAGTTATGTCGATGCTAGCTTCGACATTGATCCGGATGACTCTAAGTCACAAACCGGATACGTATTTATATTGAATGGTGGAGCTGTCAGTTGGTGCAGTTCCAACCAGAGCATCGTGGCGGGATCATGTGTGAAGCGGAGTACATAGCTGCTTCGGAAGTAGCGCATGAAGGAATCTGGATGAAGGAGTTCATATTCGATCTGGGTGTAATACCCAGTGCATCGGGTCCAATGAAAATCTTTTATGACAACACTCGAGCAATTCCCTGATAGAGGCAAAGGTGTCCCGTCTTTCGATGAGATGGTGGCTATCGTTTTGGAGGAAGTCGACTTTGACGATCCGACTACGAACGTGCGAGGAAGTCGTGCCTTAGCAATCGCTAAACCAACTCTGAGAGGTTATTGACCACGCCGGAGCATGATCAACCTGACCACGAAGGTCTGTTTCCTGCAGGCAAACGAAGAACAAGCAAGAAACTAAGATTGCAATCTGGATATTGTGAATATAAGAGGAAACATTTATTGATCAAAGGTGGGGTTATGTGACGCCTTTGTCTGGTTGTCGAACACAAACGAAGTACGTGAAGTTGCAGCTATGGCGAACTTTAATCTAAACAAAACCCCAAAGTCTAAACGGTGCCCTAAGGGCTATATATATGGAGGAAGAGGAGGGGAATTTCGTGGCCCCTGGGGGAGGGGTCCGAAACCAACCCTATCTCTTGTTTCCCCACACATACGGACTCTAAAAACAGCCTATACTCAATTATTTCGAAATTACATGGGCCTGGCCCAATAATAAGGTGACGCAGCACCTATAATAGCCTCTGGACGAAATTTATGAAGTGGCATCTTGTATATTTTGTCCAAGGCTTCATGCACTCATTATGGTGGCTTCAAAGTCCTGAAACCATCACTTGTAACTCCGTTCTTGTTCCCCTTGCATATGCCATCATCTCCATGCTTGGTCTTGCTCCAGTGTTCATCCCTCTTATCCATGCCAGACCCTTCATTTGTAAGCAAAACAAATGTATCCAATTTAGGCAGCATCATATTCTCATGAACATTAGAATCATTACCAAGAAACGAAAGTACCTGATAGTTTAATTGGCGTGCGCGAGCTCTAGTAATTGGTCCAGTATATGTAGTAGTAGGGGCTGTGGGATTAACAATGGTATTGATGTCCTCATCATCCTCCCCTTCTTAAAATGAAGTCGTCCTCGACGGAAGCTCAGCAGCGATGATGATGATGCAGTGGTGATATATGGCAGCGGCGACGTAACAACATGTGAACAGAACTCAAAACTCTAAAGGATTAGACGTTAAGACCAGCAACTTGACATGATGATGCAACCACAAATTCAACAAAGCAAAAGCAGAAAAGATATGCAAAGGCTCAGATTGGTTCGGATAGGATGAACTAACCCTAATTTTTTTTGGCTTTTTCGTGGACTATAGGTACGAAGAACAGACTCGATCTAAACTACGAAAAACTGTAAAATCTCACCGAGCAACCTGCAAATATGATACCACTTGATAGAGGCAAAGGTGTCCCGTCTTTCGATGAGATGGTGGCTATCGTTTTGGAGGAAGTCGACTTTGACGATCCGACTACGAACGTGCGAGGATGTCGCGCCTTAGCAATCGCTAAACTAACTCCGAGAGGTTGTTGACCTCGCCGGAGCACGATCAACCTGACCACGAAGGTCTGTTTCCTGCAAGCAAACGAAGAACAAGCAAGAAACTAAGATTGCAATCTGGATATTGCGAATATAAGAGGAAAGCTTTATTGATCAAAGGTGGGGTTACGTGGCGCCTTTGTGCGTTAGATTGAACACAAGCGAAATGCAGCGAAGTTGCAGCTATGGAGAACTTTAATTTAAACAAAACCCCAAAGTCTAAACAGTGCCCTAAGGGCTATATATATGGAGGAATAGGAGGGGAATTTCGTGGCCCTTGGGGGAGGGGTCCGAAACCAACCCTATCTCTTGTTTTCCCACACATACGGACTCTAAAAACAGTCTATACTCAAGTATTTCAAAATTACATGGGCCTGGCCCAATAATAAGGTGGCGTAGCACCTATAATAGCCTCTGGACGAAATTTATGAAGTGGCATCTTGTATATTCCGTCCAAGGCTTCATGCACTCATTATGGTGCCTTCAAAGTCCTGAAATCATCACTTTTAACTCTGTTCTTGTTCCCCTTGTGCATGCCATCATCTCCATGCTTGGTCTTGCTCCAGTGTTCATCCCTCTTATCCATGCCAGGCCCTTCATTTGTAAGAAAAACAAATGTATCCAATTTAGGCAGCATCATATTCTCATGAACATTAGAATCATTACCAAGAAACGGAAGTACCTGATAATTTAATTGGCATGCGCGAGCTCTAGTAATTGGTCCAGTATATGTAGTAGTAGGGGCTGTGGGTTTGACAATGGTATTAATGTCCTCATCATTGCCTTAGTGAAGGAACCCAGGTTTCACAGAAGAACCAAATACATCAAGAGACGCTTCGACTCCATTCATGAAAAGGTCAAGGATGGAGACATAGAAATTTGCAAATACATACAGATCTGAATGTAGCAGAATCATTGACTAAGCCTCTTCCGCGAGCAAAACATGATCAGCACCAAGACTCCATGGGTGTTAGATTCATTACAATGTAATCTAGATTATTGACTCTAGTGCAATTGCGAGACTGGTAGAAATATGCCCTAGAGGCAATAATAAAGTTGTTATTATTATATTTCCTTATTCATGATAAAGGTTTATTATTCATGCTAGAATTGTATTGATCGGAAACTTAAATACATGTGTGGATATATAAACAAAATACTGTGTCCCTAGTGCGCCTCTACTAGACTAGCCCGTTGATCAAACATGGTTAAGGTTTCCTAACCATAGATATGTGTTGTCACTTGATAACGGGATCACACCATTAGGAGAATGATGCGATGGACAAGACCCATCTGTTAGCTTAGCATATGATCTTTTAGTTTATTGCTATTGCTTTCTTAAATGTCAAATACATATTCCTTCAACTATGAGACCATGCAACTCCCGGATACCGGAGGAATGCCTTATGTGCTATCAAAAGTCACAACATAACTGGGTGATAATAAAGATGCTCTACAGGTATCTCCAAAGGTATCTGTTGAATTGGCATGGATCGAGATTAGGATTTGTCACTCCGTGTATCGGAGAGGTATCTCTGGGCCCTCTCGGTAATACACATCACAAGAAGCTTGCAAGCAAAGTGACTAAGGAGTTAGTTACGAGATGGTGTATTAGGGAACGAGTAAAGAGACTTGCCGGTAATGACATTGAACTAGGTATGAAGATACCGACGATCGAATCTCAGGCAAGTAACATACCAACAAACAAAGGTAATTACATATGTTGTCATAAAGGTTCGACCAATAAAGATCTTCGTAGAATATGTAGGAACCAGTATGGGCATCCAGGTCCCGCTGTTGGTTATTGACGGGAGAAGCGTCTCGGTCATGTATACATCATTCTCGAACATGTAGGGTCTGCACGCTTAACGCTCGTTGACGATATAGTATTATATGAGTTATGTATGTTGGTGACCGAATGTTCTTCGGAGTCCCGGATGAGATCATGGACATGACGAGGAGGTCTGGTATGGTCCAGAGGTAAAGATTGATATATGGGATAATAGTGTTTGGTCTCCGAAAAGGTTCCGGAATTCACTGGAAGGGGTTTCGGATGTTTCCTGAAATGTTCCGGTACGAGAACACTTTATTTTGGCCAAAGGGTAAAGCCCACAAGGTTTTTGGAAGGAGAAAAAGGAAGTTCTGCAGAGACCAAGGGCCAGATGCCAAGGACCCTGGCGTCTGGGTCCAGACACCGGGAACCTGGCGTCTGGTCCTGGAGTCCGAGAAGGACTCTTGCCTTTCGGGCAAAACCGACTTTGAGGAGGCTTTTACTCCAAGTTTTGACCCCAAGGCTCAACATATAAATAGAGGGGCAGGGCTAGCACCAAAGACACATCAAGATTCACCAAGCCGTGTGTTGGCAGCCCCGTCCCCTCTAGTTTATCCTCCGTCTAGTTTCTGTAGTGCTTAGCGAAGCCCTGCGGAGATTGTTCTTCATCACCAACCGTCACCACGTCGTCGTGCTGCCGGAACTCATCTACTAATTCGCCCCTCTTGATGGATCGAGAAGGCGAGGACGTCATCGACCTAAACATGTGCATAACACGGAGGTGTTGTACGTTCGGTACTTCATCGGGACAGATCGTGAAGGTCTACGACTACATCAACCGCGTTGATAAATTCTTCTGCTTATCGATCTTCAAGGGTATGTGTAGGATCGAAAGTATGTCTAGAGGGGGGTGATTAGACTACTTGACCAAATAAAAACTTATCCTTTTCCCAATTTTAGTCTTTGGCGGATTTTATCTATCTTAGCACAAGTCAAGCAATCTTAACACAATTCAATCAAGCATGCAAAGAGTATATGAGCAGCGGAAAGTAAAGCATGCAACTTGCAAGAAATGTAAAGGGAAGGGTTTGGAGAATTCAAACGCAATTGGAGACACGGATGTTTTTGTCGTGGTTCGGATAGGTGGTGCTATCGTACATGCACGTTGATGGAGACTTCAACCCACGAAGGGTAACGGTTGCGCGAGTCCACGGAGGGCTCCACCCACGAAGGGTCCACGAAGAAGCAACCTTGTCTATCCCACCATGGCCGTCGCCCACGAAGGACTTGCCTCACTAGTGGTAAATCTTCACGAAGTAGGTGATCTCCTTGCCCTTACAAACTCCTTGGTTCAACTCCACAATCTTGTCGGAGGCTCCCAAGTGACACCTAGCCAATCTAGGAGACACCACTCTCCAAGAAGTAACAAATGGTGTGTTGATGATGAACTCCTTGCTCTTGTGCTTCAAATGATAGTCTCCCCAACACTCAACTCTCTCTCACAGGATTTGGATTTGGTGGAAAGAAGATTTGAGTGGAAAGCAACTTGGGGAAGGCTAGAGATCAAGATTCATATGGTAGGAATGGAATATCTTGGCCTCAACACATGAGTAGGTAGTTCCTTCTCAGAAACAGCAAGTTGGAAGTGTAGGTCTGTTCTGATGGCTCTCTCCACGAATGAAGAGGAGGTGGAGGGGTATATATAGCCTCCACACAAAATCTAACTGTTACACACAACTTGCCAAACTTGGTGGGACCGAATTGATAAACTCGGTCGGACCGATTCAGCAAATCTAGTGACCGTTAGGATTTTTGGTGGGACCGACATGCAACTCGGTAGGACCGATGTGGTTAGGGTTAGGGCATAACGTAATCTCGGTGAGACCGATTACACAAACTCGGTGAGACCGATTTTGGTAATAAGCTAACGAGAGAGTTGGTCAGGTAAACTCGGTGGGACCGATTCGCTCATTTCGGTGAGACCGAAATGTTACGAAAAGGAAACAGGGAGTTTACATTGCAATCTCGATGGGACCGATCGCTCATCTCGGTGGTACCGAAACGTTACGAAGGGAAACAGAGATATTACAATCCCATCTCGGTGAGACCGAGATCCCTATCGGTGAGACCGATTTGTCTAGGGTTTGTGGCAGTGGCTATGACATCTGAACTCGGTGGCGCCGGGTAGAAAGAATCAGTAGGGCCGAGTTTGACTTTTGGTTTAGGTCATATGTGGATATGAGAAAGTAGTTGAGGGTTTTGGAGCATATCACTAAGCACTATAGAGCAAGAAACTCATTAAGCAACACCTCATCCCTCCTTGATAGTATTGGCTTTTCCTATAGACTCAATGTGATCTTGGATCACTAAAATATAAGATGTAGAGTCTTGAGCTCTTGAGCTTGAGCCAATCCTTTTATCCTTAGCCTTTTGAGGGATCCACTTTTCTCATCCATGCCATGCCATCCATTGAGCTTTTCCTGAAATATTCATCTTGGAATGACGTTATCTCAATGAGCTATATGTTGTTAGGAATTACCAAAACCACCTAGGGATAGTTGCACTTTCAATCTCCCCCTTTTAATTTGGTAATTGATGACAACATATGGATCAAAGCTTACAAATGATAATAATGGTGAAAAACATTGTCGCTTTGAGAAGTATGTGATAAGCAAGAGCTCCCCCTAAATTTGTGCATAGTTCAAGATTTGCTTTGGACTGCAAATGCACAAGGAGTTAGGCTCATGGGTAACTCTTCCATGTCACATACATCTTGGTGGAGTGCTCAAAATGATAATGATTGAATACATGCACTCATCACCAAGCAAAGTGGATGATCATATAGAGATAAAAAGGATAAATTCATCCAACAAGCAAAAATGTAGCATATGATCAAACACATGATCATCCAAGTATCACACAGACATAGAGTATCTCAAACAAGCAAATAAAGTTCAACCACTAAAGCAAGAGAGAACAAAAAGCAACACTCTCTCTCGAAGCCTATGATCTATACATTTTTCTCCCCCTTTGGCAACAAGTTACCAAAAAGTTCATAGAAAATGCATAGTACTAAATCGACTCTCAGGCTTGGTCTTCAGGTGGTGGTGTAGACAGAACGCCAAGGACGAAGCCTGAGTGGATGCCCCTTCTCAATCCTCAGAGTGGATGCAATCAAGTAGCCAAGTTGATCTTGTTTGCTCTTCAAAAAGTACTGAGATGCCTCTTCCATTGTTGGCATCTTGGCAGCCTTCTCAGTCCTTGCCTTCTCCTTCTTAGCTTGTGCTTGCACTGAAGATGGTTCATCTTCATCCATAACCACTTGGTTGTCCTCAAAGTCTGGATAGATAGGCATATGCTCCTTATCCAACAGGTATGTGCCTGTGCCCATCTTGGAGTTAATCAGCTCCTGGATCTGTGGGGCATATCCACAACTTCTTTTCTGGTCAGCAGCTGTCCTCTTGATAGTCTCAACTATAAGGCTCATGACCTTGAACTTCTGTGGCACATCAAATATGTGTAGCAAGTTTATTGCATGGCCTCTGATCATGTTGTGGTCACCTGACTTGGGCAATAGAGTATGCATGAGGATCCAGTTGATGGTTGGCAGTCCTGACAGAAGATAATGTACTGATCCAAACTTGTGTGATTCTATTACAGCATCTGGGATCTCCTTGTACATATGTGCCATAGAGTTGTGATCCATCTTCTTCTTGGCATAGACATCCAAGTCATCCTCTTCCTCCTTAGGTGCATTGATCAGATTTTCCCATTCATCAATAGATGATTGGTACCTAGT
The DNA here is from genome assembly GCA_021605145.1 of Aegilops bicornis. Classification (NCBI taxonomy): domain Eukaryota; kingdom Viridiplantae; phylum Streptophyta; class Magnoliopsida; order Poales; family Poaceae; genus Aegilops; species Aegilops bicornis. Next base: position 349,692,221 of record CM038670.1, read on the forward strand.
ACCTTCAGACATCCATACTATCTTGCCATCTGGATAGAAGTGTGTTGTGGAGTAGAATTGCATTATGAGCTCCTCATTCCTTTTTGTGAGCTTCTACCCAACAAAGTCTGCAACTCCACAAGCACTGAAGCTGTCATACACTCCAGGATAGTGTTCCTCATTCTCCTTCATGTAGGTCCATTTGACCCACCTCATGTCACACACTATAGGCTTCTTGTCCAACAACACTGTCTCATGGAAATCCTCTTGTTCCTTTGTGTGGAACCTGTAGTCAACAGCAGTCCTCCTTCTGGTGGCATATGGATCTAACTCTCTCCATAGCCTCAATCCTGAGTCTCTCCTGATCTTCATGTTCTCAGCCACAGGATGAGCATCATTGTGGTCTGGAATCTTTGGCTTCAACTTTCTCAAGACATGTGTCTCATCATCTTCTTCCTCAGCAACAATTTCAGGCATCGGAGCCTTGTTCTTCTCAGCAGCTGGAATGTTTCTACTACTCCTCTTTGGTGCAATCTTGGGCTTGGAGGCAGCTTTGGGTGCTTCTTTGGGCTTTGATGTTGCAGCCCCTGACCTAATAGCATCACCCATAAGCTTCTGAGCCTTGGGTGCTGGTGCAGCAACCTCTTCTTCTTCCTCCTCCTCTTCCATCATGGAAGGCTTTCCAATAACTCTGGCCATGGTCTTCTTGACTCTTTCCTTCCTCTTCTTCCCTTCAGCAGCAGCCTCTTTGGGTTCAGATTCCAAAGATGCTTGAGTGGAGGCTCTAGCTTTAGACATGGGTTGTCTTCCTGCTGGTCTTTTGGTCTTCAGACCTGGCTTAGTTGCTGCAGCTCAGCTATATTCTTTCTTGAGCACCTTTTTCTTGGAAATGGCCTCATCCTCTACTGCCACATAGTCTTCATCCTCAAATTTTGAGGTTCTCTTCTTTCTGGCTCTGGTGGCAGCTTTGGGCAAGTTGCTTGGAGTGCTCCTGCTACCCTCATCAGAGCTGCTAGAGGGACTAGTGCCCTCACTCATTTGAATCTGCTCCTCTGACTTGTTCTGGCTGTCACTCTGATCAGACATATTGCAAACACTGACTGCAGACCCTGTGAATAGATATAGATGAGATAGAGTGGATGAGCATCACAAAATACAGAGGTTTTTGCAAAAGAATGAGTCAAAAACTTAGTTTTAGTTTTCCACAGAAAGCATTTCGGATCAACCGATTTGCAAACTCGGTGATACCGAAGCAGCTTTTGGAACCTAAACTAGTGAACTCGGTCAGACCGAGTCATAGTTCGGTGGCACCGAGACTGTTAGGGTTTCACAAAGTCCTGAACTCGGTCACACCGAGTTGCAGTTCTCGGTCAGACCGAGAATCACTTGTGCAATGGCCTTAGCCGAATCGGTGGAACCGAGTTCTACAACTCGGTGGGTCCGAGATGGTTTCGGCGGAAACCTAACCCTAAATTTTCAATTCACTTCTAAACTATGGATTGTTTTGACTGGATAGAACAGTTTCAATCGTGGCAAGAATCATGATGAACACAATGTGCTAGGAATCGGACGGGGATAGCACCGTGATTGAGTCCATACCCTAGCTTGGCGATGAACTCGCTACAGCGGCAACGGCGGGGTTGAATTCCGTTGGCGGCGGCGGAGACCAGCGACAGGAGGCGGCTGGCGACGAGGAGGACGATCCGGAGACCCTGGAGGCAGAGCGAGCTATCTTGTGGCGAAGGGGTTTGGAGAAAGTTTCCAAATTTTTGCCCATGAGTATATATAGCCCGACCACATCGGTGTGACCGAGTGGAACAACTTCGGTGGCACCGAGATGCATAACTATTGGCGATTCTGACAGCAACTCGGTGTGACCGAAAAGTTCAAATCGGTTGCACCGAGATTGAAAACCTAGATCGACTTAGTGATCTTGGTATGACCGAAATGGAGGAATCGGTCAGACCGAAACGCACAAAGAAGTTTTGGAAGTTTAAGTCTATGACGAATCAGGGATTCAGAGTGCTCCTCACATAGAGTGGTTCGAATCTGACTTGATCAAATTTTGTGATGCGGCATGAATAGATTTTGAGATGAGAAGAGCACAGATAGCTAGAGAAGGTTCTTAGGCATTCTTGTCCATCCACTTGGCAAAATAAAATGAAACCAATCAATCAAACCAACAAGTGGAAGTCCTCGAATGAGTAAAATATGCAACCAACATGCTCACACAATAAAATGGCAAATGAAATATGTGACAAAGCATGCACAAACAATTCTAGCATCTATCAAACAATTGGCGATGACTAGGTCATCTATATATGAGTATATTGACATAGGATTCAAATGAGAACATTTGATCATAGGTCATACTCATCGTTTAAGCTCAAGTGGGGTTACCACTTTTACATAATGCATTGATGTTTTCACACCATTAGAGTTGCTTTGACTCAATTGTTAGAGTTAAGCTCCCCCTAGATGTGAGATCCCCCCTTAGAGGGATGAACTAACCTTGGGTTTTGTCGATGATGACTTCATGTAGGTGTTGAAGATGTGGATGCTCAATGTTGATGAAGATCATTTGGAGCAATCCTTTGGAGTGAGTTGCACTTTCAATACCTACACGGGTTAGTCCCACAAGGAACAAACAAGGATATCCATAGACATAGAGTGATGCACACACAAGATGATGTCTATGAAAGCATTAGATTACCTTGTCCCTTGTCTTAGCAACAAGAGGGTTTGTGACTCCTTGAACTAGTGCAAGATGTGGAAGTTGATTGCACTTGTAGTTGCCAAAATGATATGAGTGAAATATGTTGGCGGAGTCACCCTCAAGAACTCTCTAGTTCTTCTTCTTCGGGATCCACATCATCTTGATGGGAATCCTTGGAGTTGTAGTCGTACTTGATGAAGTAGAACTTGTCGTAGTCTTGGGAACCCACTTGACCAAGGCCTTAGGAGCTTCTTCAAATGCATCAATCTCCTCTTGAAGCTTATCCTTGCCTTTTAGCTTGTGGTCTTGTGGTCGAAGATCATCTTGAGCTTGTGTCCCCTTGAAGGAAGTATGATCATACTTCTCTTGTTGATGAACAAACTTCGTCTTGGGATATTGATCTTCTTCCCACTCAACTCCATTGGCATTGAACTTTCGTTCAAAACCAACAACTTGATTCTTCTGATGCCTTCCTTGCTTGCATACAATTTCCTTAAATTGCTTACTTTCGGCAAGACTATTGTAAACACCTCTCTCTATAATTCCCTTCAATAAGCTATTTTCTTGCTCAAGTGTAACTTGGCTAAGAGAATCATTAGTGGAATCAAGAGAACTACTAGAAGCAACAATATTTGATTTAGCATGATTATTGTTACTACTAGAGGAAGAATCCTTCTTGTTTTTGTTAATGGACTTGACTTGAGGCATGTAAGTAAATAAGAGTAAACGCTTGGCAATGTAAGAAGAACTTTTCTTACAAAGATCATCATTGATTGCCTTTAAGAACTCATGCTCTTGCTCAAGATTGAGCTATTCAAAGCGTAACTTCTCATGAGTCCTTCAAAGTTCTCGATGATCTTCTAAGATAGTTTCATGAGCTAACTTAAGAGTGTTTAGTTCTTTAGTTAGAAGCTCAATCCCTTATCATTGTCATTCGTTTTATCTTGATTAGCATGATTAATTGACATTTCATCATAGTATTCATCACTAGAGTTGTCAACAAGTAAATCGTCATCACCTAGCAAGTCATCTTCATCACTATTGAAATCAACATACTCGGGGTGTGTTACCTTTGGGCCTTTAGCCATGAAGCATCTTCCAATTCCTTAATTAGGTGAATCAAATATGTCATAGGAGTTGGTTGACACAAGTGCTAGACCGGCAACACCTTCATCTTGAGTATATTCAAAGTCGGAGTGATAGCTTCTCTCGGAGTGATTGTCGGAGTCGGAGCCGGACACCCATTCACCAACATGAGCTTGATGTCTTCGTTTTGTGTAGCTCCTTGATGACTTGTCCCTCCTTTCTGAATCCTTGATCCTCCGGGATGTTCTTTGTTCATAACGATCATCTCTACCCCTCCTCTCTCTTGGTGGTGATTCCTCTCTTCTACTTCTCCTCTTGGGTGATTCTTCTCTTCTTTTGTAGGGTGTCGTACACTCATTGGAATAGTGTCCGGGTCTCCCACAATTGTAGCAATTGCGCTCTCGACTAGAAGATCTTTTTTCATTGTAGGACCTTGACTTGGAGCTTCTCTCTTTGCTTCTATTCTTGTAGAACTTGTTGAAGTTCTTCACCATTAAGCTCAATTCTTCATTGAAGGTTTGTTTCTCACTTGATTATGTGGGGGCTTCACATGAGGCTTTGTAAGCACCACTTGACTTGTTGTGAAGTTCCTCCTTATCCTTGAGAGACATCTCATGAGCAACAATTCTTCCAATGTCTTCTGTTGGCTTGAGATCTTTGTAATTGGGCATCATTTGGATCAATGTGCACACGATATCATATTTTCCATCCAAAGCTCTTAGGATCTTCTTGATGATGAATTTGTCAGTCATCTCTTCACTTCCTAAGCCCGCAATCTCATTTGTGATAAGAGCAAGCCTAGAGTACATTTCAGCGACACCTTCACCATCCTTCATTTTGAACTTGTCAAGTTAACTTTGGAGCACATCCAACTTGGATTCCTTGACGGAGTCGGTACCTTCATGCATATCAATCAAAGTGTCCCAAATTTCATTTGCATTCTCAAGACGGCTGATTTTGTTGAATTCTTCGGGGCACAATTTGTTGAAGAGGAAATCACAAGCTTGAGCGTTGTATTGCAGCATCTTCAACTCTTCCGCACTAGCTTCACGGTTCGGTTCTCTCCCATCAAAGAATTCACCTTGCAAGCCAATACACACAATAGCCCAAACGGTGGGGTTATGTCCAAGAATATGCATTTTCATCTTATGCTTCCAACTAGCAAAATTAGTACCATCAAAGTAAGGACCTCTACGGTGATAATTTCCCTTGCTAGACGCCATACTCTCCTAGGTTGTGAAACCAAGGCTATGACCACAAAAAGCTATGGAAATCAAAGCAAATGGAGACCAAAGCTCTGATACCACTTGTAGGATCGAAAGTATGTCTAGAGGGGGTGATTAGACTACTTGACCAAATAAAAACTTATCCTTTTCCCAATTTTAGTCTTTGGCAGATTTTAGCTATCTTAGCACAAGTCAAGCAATCTTAACACAATTCAAGCAAGCATGCAAAGAGTATATGAGCAGCGGAAAGTAAAGCATGCAACTTGCAAGAAATGTAAAGGGAAGGGTTCGGAGAATTCAAACACAATTGGAGACACGGATGTTTTTGTCGTGGTTCCGATAGGTGGTGCTGTCGTACATCCATGTTGATGGAGACTTCAACCCACGAAGGGTAGCAGTTCTTGTGAGCCCACGGAGGGCTCCACCCACGAAGGGTCCACGAAGAAGCAACCTTGTCTATCCCACCATGGCCGTCGCCCACGAAGGACTTGCCTCACTAGCGGTAGATCTTCACGAAGTAGGTGATCTCCTTGCCCTTACAAACTCCTTGGTTCAACTCCAAAATCTTGTCGAGGCTCCCAAGTGACACCTAGCCAATCTAGGAGACACCACTCTCCAAGAAGTAACAAATGATGTGTTGATGATGAACTCCTTGCTCTTGTGCTTCAAATGATAGTCTCCCCAACACTCAACTCTCTCTCACGGGATTTGGATTTGGTGGAAAGAAGATTTGAGTGGAAAGAAACTTGGGGAAGGCTAGAGATCAAGATTCATATGGTAGGAATGGAATATCTTGACCTCAACACATGAGTAGGTAGTTCCTTCTCAGAAACAGCAAGTTGGAAGTGTAGGTCTGTTCTGATGGCTCTCTCCACGAATGAAGAGGAGGTGGAGGGGTATATATAGCCTCCACACAAAATCTAACCGTTACACACAACTTGACAAACTCGGTGGGACCGAATTGATAAACTCGGTCGGACCGATTCAACAAATCTAGTGACCGTTAGGATTTTCGGTGGGACCGACATGCAACTCGGTAGGACCGATGTGGTTAGGATTAGGGCATAACGTATTCTCGGTGAGACCGATTATAGAAACTCGATGAGACTAATTTTGGTAATAAGCTAACCAGAGAGTTGTTCAGGTAAACTCGGTGGGACCGATTCGCTCATTTCGGTGAGACCGAAATGTTACGAAAAGGAAACAGGGAGTTTACATTGCAATCTCGATGGGACCGATCGCTCATCTCGGTGGTACCGAAGCGTTCTGAAGGGAAACAGAGATATTACAATCCCATCTCGGTGAGACCGAGATCCCTATCAGTGAGACCGATTTGCCTAGGGTTTGTGGCGGTGGCTATGACATCCGAACTTCGGTGGCGCCGGGTAGAAAGAATTGGTAGGGCCGAGTTTGACTTTTGGTTTAGGTCATATGTGTATATCACGAAAGTAGTTGAGGGTTTTGGAGCATATCACTAAGCAATCAGAGAGCAAGAAACTCAATAAGCAACACCTCGCCCCTCCTTGATAGTATTGGCTTTTCCTATAGACTCAATGTGATCTTGGATCACTAAAATATAAAATGTAGAGTCTTGAGCTTTTGAACTTGAGCCAATCCTTTTATCCTTAGCCTTTTGAGGGATCCACTTTTCTCATCCATGTCATGCCATCCATTCAGCTTTTCCTGAAATATTCATCTCGGAATGATGTTAGCTCAATGAGCTATATGTTGTTAGGAATTACCAAAACCACCTTGGGATAGTTGCACTTTTAGTATGAAGATGCTCTCCCCCTCTTGTAGCTATCCATCTCTATGGATAGATCTTGCATGTGCGTAGAATTTTTTTGTTTTCCATCCAACGTTCCCCAACAATATGATCCTGCATCCCAACTCTCCACAAAGAAAAATCGGCAGTGTCGTCAAGCAAAGGAGGTTTACCCCCCGGCTTATAGTTTGGTTTCTCCACTTTAAATTTTGCATAAAGCCATGAAACACTAGAGGTAACGCTAGTAGGAGGTTGTTGGCCAAGGGAGGAAGAGTCACATTTTTCCCTGGAGCCATGATGACCCACAAGTATAGGGGATCTATCGTAGTCCTTCCGATAAGAAAGAGTGTCGAACCCAACGAGGAGAAGAAGGAAAGTATAATCGGATTTCAGCAAGGTATTCTCTGCAAGTACTGAAATAAGTGGTAACAGATAGTTTTGTGATAAGATAATTTGTAACGAGCAACAAGTAACAAAAGTAAATAAAGTGCAGCAAAGGATAAGCCTGGACAAACTCTTATATGGAGAAAAATTCTCCCGAGGACACATGGGAATATCGTCAAGCTAGTTTTCATCACGTTCATATGATTCGCGTTCAGTACTTTGATAATTTGATATGTGGGTGGACCGGTGCTTGGGTCCTGTTCTTACTTGAACAAGCATCCCACTTATGATTAACCTCTATTGCAAGCATCCATAACTACAACAAAAGTATTAAGGTAAACCTAACCATAGCATGAAACATATGGATCCAAATCAGCCCCTCTGAAGCAACGCATAAACTAGGGTTTAAGCTTACATCACTCTAGCAACCCATCATCTACTTATTACATCCCAATGCCTTCCTCTAGGCCCAAATAATGGTGAAGTGTTATGTAGTCGACATTCACATAACACCACTAGAGGCTAGACAACATACATCACATCAAAATATCAAACGAATATCAAATTCACATGACTACTAATAGCTAGACTTCTCCCATGTCCTCAGGAACAAACGTAACTACTCACAAAGCATATTCATGTTCATAATCAGAGGGGTATTAATATGCATAAAGGATCTGAACATATGATCTTCCACCAAATAAACCAACTAGCATCAACTACAAGGAGTAATCAACACTACTAGCAACCTACTAGTACCAATCCCGGACTTGGAGACAAAAATTGGATATAAGAGATGAACTAGGGTTTTGAGAGGAGATGGTGCTGGTGAAGATGTTGATGGAGATTGGCCTCTCCCGATGAGAGGAGCGTTGGTGATGACGATGGCGATGATTTCCCCCTCCCGGAGGGAAGTGTCCCTGGCAGAACAGCTCAGTCGGAGACCTAGATTGGTTCCTCCAAGGTTCCGCCTCATGGCGGCGGAGTTTCGTCCCGAAAGGTTGCTTATGATTTTCTTTCCTCGACGAAAGACCTCATATAGCAGAAGATGGCATCGGAGAGCCAACAGGGGGCCCACGAGGCAGGGGGGCGTGCCCTGGGGGGTAGGGCGCGCCTCCACCCTCGTGGCCAGGTGGGTCCCCCTCTGGTGTACTTCTTCCGCTCAATATTTTTTATTATTTCCAAAATTGACTTTCGTGGAGTTTCAGGACTTTTTGAGTTGTGCAGAATAGGTCTCTAATATCTGCTCCTTTTCCAAATTTCAGATTCCACCGCCGCATTCTCCCTCCTTATGTAAACCTTATAAAATAAGAGAGAATAGGCATAAGTATTGTGACATAGCGTGTAGTAATAGCCCATAATGCAATAAATATCGATATAAAAGCATGATGCAAAATGGACGTATCAACTCCCCCAAGCTTAGACCTCGCTTGTCCTCAACCGGAAGCCGATAACGATAAATATGTCCCCATGTTTAGAGGTAGAGGTGTCGATAAAAATAAAATACAGACATGAAGGCATCATGGTTATTCTCATAACAGCAACATATATATATATATATATATATATATATATATATATATATATATATTCATATGATTTCTTCCCTCAAGTAATAGTCTATTCACAATGCAAAGTACGAATCATAAACTTTATTGAGAACCAACAAACTATAATCCTAGTCCTTGAAGCAATTGCATTTTATCATAACATCAAAAAGAGTCTATGTCAGAGCTTTATAGCAAGTCCACATACTCAATTATCATTTAGTCTTTCATTATTGCTAACACTCATGCGATACTTGTGGTTATGGAGTTTTAATCGGACACAGAGAAAGATAGGGGCTTATAGTTTCGCCTCCCAACCTTTTACCTTAAGGGTGATGTCAACAATAATAACTCATGCTCCCCTACATCCAATTAGATATATATACAAGGATCTTTCCAACACATTGTGCTTGCCAAAGGATAAAATGTAAAAAGGAAAGGTGAAGATCACCATGACTCTTGCATAAAGTAGAAGATAATAGTAAAAGATAGGCCCTTCGCAGAGGGAAGCAGAGGTTGCCATGCGCTTTTATGGTTGGATGCACAAAATCTTAATGCGAAAGAACGTCACTTTATATTGCCCCTTGTGATATGAAACTTTATTATGCAGTTCGTTGCTTTTATTTCTTCCACATCACAAGATCGTATAAAGCTTATTTTCTCCCACACTAATAAGTCATACATATTTAGAGAGCAATTTTTATTTCTTTGCACCGATGACAACTTACTTGAAGGATCTTACTCAATCCATAGGTAGATATGGTGGACTCTCATGGCAAAACTAGTTTAAGGGTGTTCGCAAGCACAAGTAGTTTCTCTACTTGGTGCTGAGAATTTGGCAAGCATGAGGGGGAAAGGCAAGCTCAACATGTTGGATAATCCATGACAACATACTTTATCTCAGATATAAGAAAACATAGCCCATCACGTTGTCTTCCTTGTCCAACGTCAACTCTTTAGCATGTCATATTTTAATGAGTGCTCCCAATCATAAAAGATGTCTATGATAGTATATTTATATGTGAAACCTCTCTTTCCTTATTACTTCCTATTAATTGCAACGATGACCAAAGCTATGTTTATCAACTCTCAACAATTTTTAATCATCATACTCTTCCTATGTGAAGTCATTACTCTCAATAAGATCAATATGAACTATTTGTTTCTTTTTATTCCTTTTCTCTTTCTTTTATTCACTCAAGATCATGGCAAAATAATCTTTATTATATAGCTCACGGACTCAATTACATAGAGAGATCATAAAGCAAAACTCGAAACTAGATCATGCCATAAACTTTATTCTACTAGATCAAGATACTACTAATAGGATCGAACTAAGAAAAACGGTAAAGATAGGAGTGTGATTGTGATACGATGCAGGGCACCTCCCCCAAGCTTGGCAGTTGCCAAGGGGAGTGCCCATACCCATGTGATTATGTCTCCTTTGCTGGTGAAGAGGATGGTGGTGACGATGGATAGTCGCACATCGAGCGTAAGAGCTCCTCCAGCTTGCGGATAATGCCCTTGAGTGCAACGATATGCTCCTTCAACAAAATATTTTCACGTGTGAGATACTTGTTCTGTATATGAGCTAACTCAATCATCTTCAAAGCTTCAATCTCAGTTGGGGTAAGAAGATTATGATCAAGTTGAAGGATGTCTTACGCTGCGGAGCTTGATCCTCCGTGGCCTTCTTGATCCCTTCATCCTTGTTGATCTCCATGGGTTCTTCCCTCTTTAGCTCTATCTTCATTAGCCAAGCATCGTTGTCACCATTGTTGGAGGAGGGGGACGACATGATGCCTGGCCTTGACAACCCTGACAAAGAACAGCTCGAAACAAGAACAGAGGATATTTGTGTGATACACGAGTTAAAACCTTAGAATATATAATGAATTTTTTCCGACCAAAATACGTATCGTGCAAGAAAACGGAGTCTGGAGGGCACACGAGGTGCCCACGAGGTAGGGGGGCGCGCCCAGGGGGGTAGGGCGCGCCCTCCACCCTCATGGGGCCCTCATGTCCTTCCGGGACTGATTCTTATTTTTCTATTTTTCTAAATATTCCAAAACGGAGAAATATTGCCTTAAAAGCTGTTTTGGAGTCGGTTTACTTACCGTACCACATACCTATTCCTTTTCGGAGTCTGAAACGTTCTGGAAAGTGTCCCTTATGTATTCCTCCGGGGTTACGGTTTCAATAACATTGGTTTCAACATTTATAGGATTACGTGAGATATAATGTTTAATTCTTTGACCGTTCACCACCTTCGGATTTGTGCCTTCGAAGTTGTTGATTTTTATGGCACCGGAACGATAGACCTCCTCGATAACGTAAGGGCCTTCCCATTTAGAGAGAAGTTTTCATGCAAATAATCTTAAACGATATTTGTGTAGCAATACATAATCACCTACATTAAACTCACGCTTTTGTATCCTTTTGTCATGCCATCTTTTAACTTTTTCTTTAAATAACTTGGCATTTTCATAAGCTTGGGTTCTCCATTCATCAAGTGAGCTAATATCAAATAACCTCATCTCACCGGCAAGTTTCAAATCATAGTTGAGCTCTTTAATAGCCCAATATGCCTTATGTTCTAGTTCGAGAGGTAAGTGACATGCTTTTCCATAAACCATTTTATACGGAGACATACCCATAGGATTTTTATATGCAGTTCTATAGGCCCATAATGCATCATCAAGTTTCTTGGACCAATTCTTTCTAGATCTATTGACAGTCTTTTGCAAAATTAATTTGAGCTCTCTATTACTCAATTCTACTTGACCACTAGACTGTGGGTGATAAGGAGATGTAGTCCTATGATTAACATCATACTTAGCAAGCATTTTACGGAAAGCACCATGAATAAAATGTGAACCACCATCAGTCATTAAATATCTAGGGACTCCAAACCTCGGAAAAATAACTTCTTTAAGCATTTTAATAGAAGTGTTATGATCAGCACTACTAGTTGGAATAGGTTCTACCCACTTAGTAACGTAATCAACAGCAACTAAAATATGTGTATACCCATTAGAGGCAGGGAAAGGTCCCATATAATCAAAGCCCCAAACATCAAATGGTTCAATAACAAGTGAATAATTCATAGGCATTTCTTGACGTCTACTAATATTACCAATTATTTGGCATTCATCACATGACAAGACAAACTTACGGGCATCCTTGAAGAGAGTAGGCCAATAAAAACCGGATGCAATACCTTATGTGCAGTTCTATCTCCCGCGTGGTGTCCTCCATAAGCTTCGGAGTGGCACTTGTGTAGGATCTGTTCCTGTTCATGCTCAGGTACACAATGTCTAATAACACCATCTACTCCTTCTTTATAAAGATGTGGGTCATCCCAAAAGTAATGTCTCAAATCATAGAAAAACTTTTTCTTTTGCTGGTATGTGAAACTAGGTGGTATAAATTTAGCAACAATGTAATTAGCATAATCAGCATACCATGGAGTACTACGAGAAGTATTTATGACATTTAGTTGCTCATCGGGAAAGCTATCATCAATAGGTAGTGGGTCATCAAGAACATTTTCTAACCTAGACAAGTTGTCTACAACGGGGTTCTCAGCTCCCTTTCTATCAACAATATGCAAATCAAATTCTTGTAGCAAGAGAACCCATCTAATAAGTCTAGGTTTAGCATCTTTCTTCTCCATAAGGTATTTAATAGCAGCATGATCAGTGTGAATAGTTACTTTAGAATCAACAATATAAGGTCTGAACTTATCACAAGCAAATACAACTGCTAAGAATTCCTTTTCAGTAGTAGCATAATTTGTTTGAGCATTGTCTAGAGTTTTACTAGCATATTGGATAACATTTAATTTCTTATCAACTCTTTGCCCTAGAACAGCACCTACATCATAATCACTAGCATCACACATAATTTCAAAGGGTAAATTCCAATCAGGTGGCTGAACAATAGGTGCTGAGATCAATGCTTTCTTAAGTATTTCAAATGCTTCTACACAATCATCATCAAAGACAAATGGTATATCTTTTTGTAATAAATTGGTCAGAGGCCGAGAATTTTTTCAGAAGTCCTTAATGAACCTCCTATAAAAACTGGCATGACCAAGGAAACTTCTCATACCTTTGATGTCCTTGGGACATGGCATCTTTTCAATAGCATCAACCTTGGCCTTATCAACTTCAATACCTCTTTCAGAAACTTTATGCCCCAAGACAATACCTTCATTAGCCGTAAAGTGGCACTTTTCCCAATTCAAAACAAGATTAGTTTCTTCACATCTCTGCAAAACTCGATCAAGGTTGCTCAAGAAATCATCAAAAGAGGATCCATGGACGGAAAAGTCGTCCATGAAAACCTCAAAAATCTTTTCACAAAAGTCAGAGAATATAGCAATCATACATCTTTGAAAGGTAGCAGGTGCATTACATAAACCAAATGGCATACATCTATAAGCAAAAGTACCAAAAGGGCATGTAAAAGTGGTCTTTTATTGATCATTGGCTGACACAGGTATTTGAGAGAAACCGGAATAACCATCTAGAAAGCAAAAATGTGTATATTTGGATAATCTTTCTAGCATTTGATCGATGAAAGGTAAGGGGTAATGATCTTTTTTAGTAGCCTTATTTAATTTGCGGAAATCAATTATCATTCTATAACCTGTAATAATTATTTGCGGAATCAATTCATCTTTATCATTAGGGACAACAGCGATACCTCCCTTCTTAGGGACACAATGGACAGGACTTACCCACTGACTATCAGCCACGGGATAAATTATACCTGCCTCAAGAAGCTTTAGTATTTCCTTTCTTACCACTTCTTTCATTTTAGGATCCAGCCATCATTGATGATCAATAACTGGTTTGGCATCTTTCTCCAAATTTATTTTATGTTGACATAGAGTGGGACTAAAGCCCTTAAGATCATCAAGAGTATATCCAATAGCAGCACGGTTCTTCTTCAGAGTTTTCAATAATCTTTCATCTTCATGCTCTGAAAGGTTAGCACTAATAATAATAGGATATATCTTCTTTTCATCAAGATAAGCATATTTAAGAGTATCAGGCAACGGTTTAAGCTCAAACACGGGATCACCCTTGGGTGGAGGGGGATCCCCTAGGATTTCAACAGGCAAATTGTGTTTCAGAATAGGTTCCTGTTTAAATAATACTTCATCTATTTCCCTTCTTTCATTCATAAACATATCATTTTCATGGTCTAGCAAATATTGTTCTAAAGGATCACTAGGAGAATGCGGCAATAGAAGAAAGACCAATAATTTCATCCTTACTAGACAATTCTTCTTCACGGTGTTGTCTACTAAATTTAGAGAAATTAAACTCATGAGACATATCACCCAAACCAATAGTAACAACATTCTTTTCGCAGTCTATTCTAGCATTGACAGTGTTCAAGAAGGGTCTACCAAATATAATGGGACAAAAGCTATCTTGTGGGGATCCAAGAACAAGAAAATCAACAGGATATTTAGTTTTCCCACACAAGACTTCAACATCTCTAATAATTCCCATTGGTGAAATAGTATCTCTATTGGCAAGTTTAATTGTGACATCAATATCTTCTATCTCAGCGGGTGCAATATCATGCATAATTTCTTTATATAAGTCATAAGGTATTGCACTAACACTAGCACCCATATCACATAAGCCATGATAACAATGATCTCCTATTCTAACAGAAATAACAGGCACGCCTACCACAGGTCTATGTTTATCTTTAGCAAAGGTTTGGCAATTCTAGCAGTTTCACCATAGAAATAAATAACATGCCCATCAATATTATCGGCCAAGAGATCTTTAACAATAGCAATATTAGGTTCAACTTTGACTTGCTCAGAAGGTGTATAAGTTCTAATATTGCTTTTACGAACCACAGTTGAAGCTTTAGCATGATCCTTTATTCTAACAGGGAAAGGTGGTTTCTCAACATAAGAAGTAGGAACAATAGGATCATTATAAGTGACAGTCTTTTCTTCAACTTTAATAGGTGCAACTACTTTTGCTTCTATGGGAGGATGATATTTAAACCACTTCTCCTTGGGGAGATCAACATAAGTAGCAAAAGATTCACAGAATGAAGCTACTATCTCAGAGTCAAGTCCATATTTAGTGCTAAATTTACGGAAAGCATCGGTATCCATAAAAGATTTAACACAATTAAACTTAGGTGTCATACCTGACTCCTTACCTTCGTCGAGATCCCAATCTTTAGAGTTGCGTTTAATTCTATCCAATAAATTCCATTTGAATTCAATAGTCTTCATCATTAAAGAGCCAGCACAAGAAGTATCGAGCATGCATTGATTATTATGAGCCGAGCATAAAAATTTTGAAGAATTATTTCTCTTGAGAGCTGATGATTGGGGCATGAATATAACATTGATTTAAGCCTCCCCCAAGCTTGAGCGATGCTTTCTCCTTCACAAGGCCAAAAATTATATATATAATTGCGATCAGGATAAACAAGATGCATAGGATAATACTTCTGATGAAATTCCAATTTCATTTGTTTATAGTTCCATGATCCCGTGTCATCACATATCCTATACCATGTCGATGCATCTCCCTTCAAAGATAAAGGGAAGACCTTCTTCTTAACAACATCATCGGGTATACCTGCAAGCTTAAATAATCCACAAACTTCATCCACATAGAGTAGATGTTCATCAGGATGCTTTGTTCCATCTCCTGTAAAAGGATTATCTAGCAGTTTTTATAACATACCCGAAGGAACTTCAAAGGGAACATTTTCATTTTCAGTAGGTTCAGTAGGTTGAGGAGCAACTCTTTGCTCTACTGGTCAGGGTGAAGATACCCCGAACAAGCCCCTCAAAGGATTACTTTCCATAGTAACAAGTGATGATGAAATTTCAGCACACTATATAAATTTTTCCTTACCAAATTCCACCTACCAAAGGCTCTTCATTCCCCGGCAACGGCGCCAGAAAAGAGTCTTGATGACCCAAAAGTATAGGGGATCTATCGTAGTCCTTTCAATAAGTAAGAGTGTCGAACCCAACGAGGATCAGAAGGAAATGATAAGCGGTTTTCAGCAAGGTACTCTTTGCAAGTACTGAAATAAGTGGTAACACATAGTTTTGTGATAAGATAATTTGTAGCGAGCAACAAGTAACAAAAGTAAATAAAGTGCAGCAAGGTGGCCCAATACTTTTTGTAGCAAAGGACAAGCCTGGACAAACTCATATATAGAGAAAAGCGCTCCCGAGAACACATGGGAATATCGTGAAGCTAGTTTTCATCACGTTCATATGATTCGCATTCGGTACTTTGATAATTTGATATGTGGGTGGACCGGTGCTTGGGTGCTGTTCTTACTTGAACAAGCATCCCACTTATGATTAACCTCTATTGCAAGCATCCGCAACTACAACAAAAGTATTAAGGTAAACCTAACCATAGCATGAAACATATGGATCCAAATCAGCCCCTTACGAAGCAACGCATAAACTAGGGTTTAAGCTTACATCACTCTAGAAACCCATCATCTACTTATTACTTCCCAATGCCTTCCTCTAGGACCAAATAATGGTGAAGTGTTATGTAGTCGACGTTCACATAACACCACTAGAGGCTAGACAACATACATCTCATCAAAATATCGAACGAATACCAAATCCACATAACTACTAAAAGCAAGACTTCTCCCATGTCCTCAGGAACAAACGTAACTACTCACAAAGCATATTCATGTTCATAATCAGAGGGGTTTTAATATGCATAAAGGATCTGAACATATGATCTTCCACCAAATAAACCAACTAGCATCAATCTCCCATGTCCTCGTGTACCAACCCCGGACTTGGAGACAAGAATTGGATACAAGAGATGAACTAGGGTTTTGAGAGGAGATGGTGCTGGTGAAGATGTTGATGGAGATTGGCCTCTCCCGATGAGAGGAGCGTTGGTGATGACGATGGCGATGATTTCCCCTCCTGAGGGAAGTGTCCCTGAGAACAGCCTGTCGGAGCCCTAAATTGGTTCCGCCAAGGTTCCGCCTCGTGGCAGCGGAGTTTCGTCCCGAAAGGTTGCTTATGATTTTTTCCTCGATGAAAGACCTCATATAGCAGAAGATGCCCATCGGAGAGCCAACAGGGGGCCCACAAGGCAGGGGGCGCGCCCTGGGGGTAGGGCGCGCCCCCCACCCTCGTGGCCAGGTGGGTCCCCCTCTGGTGTACTTCTTCCGCTCAATATTTTTTATTATTTCCAAAAATGACTTTCGTGGAGTTTCAGGACTTTTGGAGTTGTGTAGAATAGGTCTCTAATATTTACTCCTTTTCCAGCCTTATGTAAACCTTATAAAATAAGAGAGAATAGGCATAAGTATTGTGACATAGCGTGTAGTAACAGCCCATAATGCAATAAATGTCGATATAAAAGCATAATGAAAAATGGACGTATCAAGCCACACTCCTGAAATTAACAAGTGGTGAGGGAATCAGAGTTAATGCGGTCAACTTCAGTTGGACCAAGGCCTCGATAGGAGCATCAATGCTCCTTGTTTTTCTTATCAACGGTCCATTCCAAATCCTCATAAGTGAAGGACTTGTGCACTTTTGAAGAAGGTGCATCCTTCTCTTTTGATTTGTAACAAGGGGAGTCCCCTCAGGGTTCATCTCGTTCTAGGGAGCTTAAGCCACAAGAATAGAGCACGTGGATCTAATACCAATTGAAAGGATCAAGTTGGACCTAGAGGGGGTGAACAACAACGACGACGATAACAACAGCGACGATGACAATGACGACAACGAGACAAATAACCACAAGTAGAGAGTTAGGGTTAGGGATAGCCGCAACTCTGTGAGATGAGGATGTATGACGATGGTCACTTCCTTGGAGGGAAGCTACGACGACGACGACGATAACAACAGCGACGATGACAATGACGACAACGAGACAAAGAACCACAAGTAGAGAGTTAGGGTTAGGGATAGCCGCAACTCTGTGAGATGAGGATATATGACGATGGTCACTTCCTTGGAGGGAAGCTAGTCGCCATTAGAGAGGTGGTTGTGACCACTGATGATCCACAAGTATAGGGGATCAATCGTAGTCCTTTTGATAAGTAAGAGTGTCGAACCCAACGAGGAGCAGAAGGAAATGACAAGTGATTTTCAGCAAGGTATTTTCTGCAGGCACTGTACTTATCGGTAACAGATAGTTTGTTAGTAAGATAATTCATAACGGGTAACAAGTAAAAAGTGTAGAAAAGGTGCAGCAAGGTGGTCCAATCCTTTTTGCAGCAAAAGATAAGCCTGGAGGAAATCTTATATAAAGCAAAGCGCTCCCGAGGACACACGGAATTATCATCAAGTTAGTTTTCATCATGCTCATATGATTCGGGTTCGTTACTTTGATAATTTGATATGTGGGTGGACCAGTGCTTGGGTGTTGCCCTTACATGGACAAGCCTCCCACTTATGGTTAACCCCTCTCGCAAGCATCCGCAACTATGAAATAAGAATCAAGATAAATCTAACCATAGCATGAAACATGTGGATCCAAATCAACCCCTTACGAAGCAACGCAAAACTAGGGTTTAAGCTTCTATCACTCTAGCAACCCATCATATACTTATTAATTCCCAATGCCTTCTCCTAGGCCCAAATCATGGTGAATTGTCAGGTAGCCGACGTTCACATAACAGCACTAGAGGAAAAACAACATACATCTCATCAAAATATCGAACGAATACCAAATTCACATGATTACTTATAACAAGACTTCTCCCAT
The DNA here is from genome assembly GCA_021605145.1 of Aegilops bicornis. Classification (NCBI taxonomy): domain Eukaryota; kingdom Viridiplantae; phylum Streptophyta; class Magnoliopsida; order Poales; family Poaceae; genus Aegilops; species Aegilops bicornis. The sequence continues at coordinate 349,710,691 of CM038670.1, forward strand.
GTCCTCGGGAACAAACGCAACTAATCACAAAGCATATTCATGTTCAAGATCAGAGGGGTAATTAATATAATTAAGGATCTAAACATATGATCTTCCACCAAATAAACCAACTAGCATCAACTACAAGGAGTAATCAACACTACTAGTAACCCACAAGTACAAATCTGAGGTTCTGAAGCCAAGATTGAATACAAGAAATAAACTAGGGTTTGAGAGGAGATGGTGCTTGTCGGTGTCAAAACCGGCGGATCTCGGGTAGGGGGTCCTGAACTGTGCGTCTAAGGCGGATGGTAACAGGAGGCGGGGGACACAATGTTTACCCAAGTTCGGTCCCTCTTGATGGAGGTAATACCCTACTTCCTGCTTGATTGATCTTGATGATATGAGTATTACAAGAGTTGATCTACCACGAGATCGTAGAGGCTAAACCCTAGAAGCTAGCCTATGGTATGATTGTTGTTGTCCTACGGACTAAACCCTCCGGTTTATATAGACACCGGAGGGAGCTAGGGTTACACAGAGTCGGTTACAAGGAAGGAGATCTACATATCTGTATTGCCAAGCTTGCCTTCCACGCCAAGGAGAGTCCCATCCGGTCACGGGACGAAGTCTTCAATCATGTATCTTCATAGTCCAACAGTCCGGCCAAAGGATATAGTCCGGCTGTCCGGAGACCCCCTAATCCAGGACTCTGTAAGTAGCCCCCGAACCAGGCTTCAATGACGATGAGTCTGGCGCGCAGATTTTCTTCGGCATTGCAAGGCGGGTTCTTCTCCAAATTCTGAGTACCTGCTGAGTAGTGTCCGACTTCCCATATATGTTGCACTTCTTGGCTTCCGCGCGCAATAATAGCTATCCTCCATGTGTCGAGCGAATGCGAGAAGCCAGGGCATTTTTACATTTGCCACCCTAGCCATGTGAGTAAACTGTCTATTAAAGAGACGGGGATCCTTAGATCCAGATCACACCATCCTCCCATGGCGAGTATCCATCGGAGCGCGCTCGGAAAAATCCATTCCAACATGGCCGGCCATCGCAGCTCCTCCTCTCGCTCCCGTAGCCCTAAGCCCGGTGATTGGAAGAACTATTCCGTCCCGCACAGCCAATTAGTAGAGTTACAAACCCAGGGATTTCTCCCTCCAGCGTATATGGTCCCCGTTCGAGCCGGGCTCGCCACCTATAATGGCGGGGAGCAAGCGGAGAGCTTTCCCAACCCCTCCAAAGGGGAGCGGGTATGCCTTGTCCCTTATTTATTAAGGGGACTTGGATTTCCAATCCATCCATTCCTCCGCGGGCTCCTGGAGTTTTATGGCCTCTAGTTGAATAACTTCACCCCCGCTTCCATATTACACATCACTGGTTATGTTGCCCTTTGCCCATTGTTTACGGGCTGCGAAAGCTCATTTCATGTTGTGGAAGAAGCTATTACGCCTTGTGCCCGCATACGAAGGGGTCAATATATCAAGTGGGCGGAGCGAAATATGGCGCATCGTCGGGACCGGATACCTGTCTGGTACCCCAAAGAAGACGTCCGAAGACTGGCCTTCGGAGTGGTTTTACATGGAGGACGTCCCCCTTCCAGATCCTATTCGGATGGGTCTTCTCGAGTTCGACAATGCCACTTTAAAGAACCACCGAAGCTAGCGCCCACGGAGCCCTCAGGAGGAATATAACGGAGAAGTCCTTTACCTGGTGGGCCGGATAAAAGTGCTGGCTCAATCAGGATTGATGTGACAGCCTGGATTTTGGCCCTTTTCTTTTTCTTTTTGATTTATTGGTTTTTGCTCTGTTTTTCTTTTTGGAGTGGTTCTATGGCCTTGTCACCTGGGAAATCATCCTCTTTTCCCTTCCCTAGTGGCTCATCATTCTCAAAACCTTGCCAAGATCATGTCACTCCACTGCTTGACCAATCCCTAATTTCTTTTTGTCAGGAATATTCCTTTTTCTATTAAAGGAATAACCCTGTCTGCCTAGTTTGTGAAGCAACCTTTATTTCCATCACTCCTAAAATTCCCAAATAATTCTCATAAATTGTTTGGGTCATATCTTTCTCAGATATGGCGAAATATTTCATTTTTCATGTTTATCATCTTGCTCAAATAATTCATTTCCTATTCTGTCCTAAATGGCAGAATGTGAAGCAAGTGCCATTTATCTTTGCCCAATTGACTTCAAACTCCTTGGACACCTTTTCATGTCCATATCATTGCCACATGCCAAAGTGCAAACTCATTTGCCTAGTAATTATTTAATTATGATTTTCCAAAGTTCCCGTCTAAGGGAAGTAGTCGTGAAGGAAGTACAAGCTAGGAATATCCAAATGAGTTGCCATTTTGCATGGTCCCTCATATCATAATATCATAGCCCTCCACAAAGGTAGAGCTCATGTCATGCCTCCATGTGAAATCACTTTCAATTCTTTGATTCTGCCCAAAATTTCAGTTTGTGAAGCAAGTATATTTTATCTTGCTCCATTATGGCTGCCAATTTTTCTAGGCCTTCTATTATTCATATAACCTACCTAAACCCATTTTGGGCCTGTTTTTTCAAGCCAGTTTTCCTCTAGAATTTTTGCAAGTTTATGGTCAGCAAGGATTTGTGAAGCAAGTACCATTTTGGTAAATCCAATTGGTATGAAACTTATACAGCATCTTTGTATGATCAAATCATGAAGCCTTGCCAAACTTGAGCTCAAGTGGCCACACCATTTGAGATTTTGAGTGCATCATCCAAATCTCATATCTGGACCATTTTGATCAGTTGCAAAGCAACTACGATTTATCTTGATCCAATTCTTCTCCAAGTTACCAGGATGAAAGTCCTTCTTTAACTCAACCTCCCAGACAACTCCTTTGACCCCAATCAAGTCTCTGTGGATCAGCAGTGCTCGTCCAAGTTTACTGCAGTAAACTTCAGAGCTTGATTACCATTTAACCACAATTCCATTTCTTACAATTCCACCGCAGTTGAAACCTATCTTGGAAGGACTTCACCACAGACAAGGTTTGCTGTTCTCCCGTGCCCTCCCTGTGCGTTGTCCCGTGGTGACCGCCTAGCTGGCATACAGTTTCACGCGCTCTGTGCGCAGTGGCCGCGTCCAGGGCGTCGTTTCTGCTTCGTCCGCTTCCCCCTCGTCGTCTTAGCGCGCGTGAGCATGTCCCTTGGCTTCACCTCGTCGTCGGTGACCACCTGGACCCCGCTTCCCCTCCGGCAGCTTGTTCACCGACGCAAACCGCCATGTGCCCACGAGAGCACAGTGCTCCGTTTGGCTCTGCTCGTCGCCATCGTCTTCCTCCCTGCGCTCCCTTGGTCTTCTCTTCCCCGTGAGACCTCCACTGCACCTCCCCCGTCGCCTCCCTCCGAGCTCATGCTTGTGCACACGCGTCCGCGGCGTCGGCCGCGTGTCCACGTCGACGCCAGCTCGGCCTCCTCGCCCCACGGCTATATAAAGCCATCCCGGAGCCCTCCCGAGCACCTCACCAGCCTCCACTCGCTCCACTTCGCCTCCCCAGCCCCTCGTTTGAGCTCGAGGAGCTCTCCTGCCCTCCCCTCCCCGCCATGGCCGCCGTTCGGCTCCGCTTAAATTCAAGCGAACCAAGCCCTCCCCCTCCCTCCTAACCTCACCTTAGCTTCACCCAGACCTCGGCGGTCCTCCCCGTGTCCTCGCCCCACCACCGGAGCCACCATGGCCGCGTACCGCGAAGATCGCTGCCGCCTCTGCCTCTTTTTTCCTCCAACCGTCGCCGCCTCCCCACTCCTCCCCGGGGCTTGTTTTTTCCCTGGATGGATGCGGTGGGCTGCGCTGCGGTCTCCGGTGGCCTCCCCTTGGCCGGAGTTGGCCGGAGCCATGAGGCCGGTCTGCGTGCGGCGCCCCTCCCTCTGCTGCGTCGCGTCGGGGAGAAGAGAAGGAGCGGGAGGAGAGAGAGGACGAGATTGACCCAGCTCGCCAGTGGGCCCGTGGCCCCACCTGTCGGCGGGTAGGCGTTGACCCTTTGCCCAATTTGGATAAGTGTGGGCCCCGCCCATGGACTTCATGACGTCGTGAAAACCAAGCCGGGCCCGCCTCTGTGACTAGGATAAGTGGAAGCGTATTCCACATAATACATCTTCCCTTTCTCGAAGCTGCATTTTACGCTTGCTTTGACCCGCTTTACGCTTTTCCGTCGAAAAGCGATTCTAGCAAAAGGCGCGTTCTGTTTTTCCAGCCAAGGGCCTGTTTGTGATGATTTTGTTGCAGAAAGGTCCCTGGCAGAAAAACAACTATAACTTTTTACTCCCAACTCCAAATGAGGTGAATCCAAAGCCCACTTCTTCGCTTCGTAGAGCCCGTTCTAATGGAACCATTTTCACCATGTTTTGACATTTTGAAAATGAACATTTTGCCCCTACCCTTATTCAGCCCCCTCCGAGAATGAACGTTTTCCGGTGATTCTTTTTGCAAGCTTCTCGCACTTTCTCCCGGTGTATTCTTCCACCCCAGGCAAGCCACACCCTCCATTTGCATGATTGTGATGCAGTGCCATGGTTTAAATTATTTGAACTTGTTTAAAATATTGCTTTAGCTACATGACTTTGTGCATGGCAATTTCTCGGAGTTGTATTTTGATCTTATTATTGCCATGATGTTGCTTGGAGTTCTAGGATTTATATTTTGCAGCTTAGGTGGTTGACATGTTCCCATTGGATTATTAGTGGCTTATGTTATGATTATTTTCATGGTGGTGTTGGATATGATATTTTGGAGTGTTACTTTGGATGTCATGCTGCCTTTGGATTATTAGTGGTTAGTATGATTATTTTCATGATGATACCTGTTATTATATTTTGGAGTGTTACTTTGGATGTCATGCTGCCTTTGGATTATTAGTGGTTAGTATGATTATTTTCATGATGCTAGTTGATGTTCTGTTGCTTGGAGTATTATTTTCGGAGATGATGTTTACATGTGGATCTTAGCCGAATAGCTTTATTCTTGTTATTGGAGTAGTAGGATTATCGTTTTTCGAATCCATCAGGATAGTAGTGTTGTGCTACCCTTGGAGTATTTTGACATGATGATATTATGCTTGGATTATTTGTTGGATATTGCTATGACTTGGATTATAGTTTGGTAGTTGATATCGGAGTATCAGTTATCACAGTTATATTTTTAGGGATAAATTCCATCATTAAGTTGGTCAGGTGTCGCCGAACCGGGCTTTTTCCAGTGCAACCACGCTTACCTTTGTGGGAAGGTCCTAACTGGGTCTATTGTCGTGCATCTCGCCGGTGCCTCCCACGAGGGAAGGTTATGGGTGTGCTTACCCTGATCAGGTAGGCGGGCATAACCTTGTGTGCCGGCAGTTGGATTTTGCGCGCGTGTCCCTGTGTGGGAGAGTTTATGTTTTGACCACGACGGTGGTCGGGGTGTCTTTGGTAGACACGGGGCCACCCAGGACTAGCCTAGTTGGGAGTGGGTCAGAGTGGCCGGTAGAGTGTCACGGCAGTAGATCGGTTTTGTCGGAACGCCGTTGGTCCACCCGAATGGGAGTGCGAGGCCATGGGTTCCGTGGTGTGGATACAGTGTGCTACCTCTGTAGAGTGTATGTAATCTATCGATAGTCATGTTCGTACTAGGTCCCACCGTTCGATCAACACTCACATGACAGAATAACTTATAGGTGATTTATATGATGATATATTGTGAGCAGTAACGGTTTTGCAGGATGTTGATGATGATGTTGGAGACCAAGTGTTGGTCATGGTAGTGATCGCGGAAAGATCACGATTTGAGACCAAGTGTTGGTCATGGTGGTGGTCGTAGGAAGATCACGCTTTGAGACCAAGTGTTGGTCATGGTGCGATCACGGAAAGATCACCGTATGGTTTTGATCATGAGTTGATCGAGATGGTATATTGCTTGGCCGGTTAGCCAAGAGAGATATGGTTATGGAGATCTGATATGGTGATTTATCAGCATTGTATTAGTTCATCTCATGCTTAGTAGTTGCTTTATCATGGTAGTTGTTAATTAATTAACCTGTTAATGTTATGTTATTGTCTTACCTTGATGTTTATGGTTGTTGTGAGCTTGCAAGTACATTCAATGTACTGACTTGGCGTGTCATGCCAGATTGCAGGTGATGCCGTGATTGCTTGATTGCTTGTCGTGGTTTCCGTCCATGCGAGCTAGGTCGTGTCCCAGCCAGAGTCCTGCGGAGTGGAGTTCACCACCTTCATCGTTGTTCCGCTGCTAGAAGTTTTCCGCTGCTACGAGATGTTCCACTGCTAGCATAGAGCAAGTGTAGTATCGCAGGCGCAGTGTCGCCATGCTGATGTGATCATTGTAACATCAGACCCGTGTAATTGTTATTCTTGTAATAAGAGCTGATTTGTTCTATGTCAAGGAGCTGTATTCCAGAGACTTCTCCTCGATCTCTGGGCTGGAATACGGGGCGTTCCAGTTTCTTTGATCCGGGGTGCCACAGGCTTGGTATCAGAGCAGGTCTGGCTGTAGGACGCCCTAGTCAGCGCGAGCGATAGAAACTGGTAGAAATCGGTAGTTTAAAGTCTGGCTTGTTTATTGCATTTGGTTGCTGCATTTATTTGTTGCATAGCATGCATATAGCCTTATTATTTTGTTACTAGCGGTTTAATCTGGTGAGTGTAGATGGCATCGGTCCGGATCCACTACAGCTCAGCCTTTACATTTCTCCGGTTTTCTTTTCTTGCTCATTCTTCGGTGTTTGGTGTCATTTCTGTCCCAGCAGAGTGATGCCAAGTGATCGCGACACTGTTTGCAAAAATGGTGCTCAGGTATCGCGCCGAGTTATTTCCTTCAGCCCCACCTTTTGTTTCAGTGGTAGACATGCTTCTATCACGGATCGTCCTTTTGCTTGTCATTTTGGCAACCCTTAATGATCGTAGTTATCAAGAAAGGGCAGTGTCAGCAGCCTCAGTTTTTCCCCGCTATCCTATTTCTTGGACGAGTACGGATCTTTTTCCGTCCGCTTGATAATAATGTGCTTGCAACCTTCGTGTCCCGCTACATGATTATCGAGTGCGTCCTCACCTCCGAGCTAGTCCAGGTTGCTACCTGGCTAAGCTAGCACTTGGTGTAGCGCTGCTTACACCAATTTTTTCACACGTTTATTCGTCCTCGTGCACATCGTCACAGCATGCTAGATCGTAGAGCCGGAGATCCCGCTGGAATTGTGTGCTTAAGTAGGCATGCATATCGTGTGACTAGTAGTAATATGTGACATTGATTGTGTGTGAATTGATTGTTGTTGTGTGCTTTTTGTTTAGTTGAGTTTTCTTTTGCTTCTTTCTTTTTGGGCCCCGGCGTTACATTATTTTTCCCCTATAAAGAGTTGCTCATCAACTGACACCGGACTCGAAGAAGTAATAAGTATTTCAAATATTTGGAAGAAGCTCAGCTAAACATTATGGCCTTCTCAGTCAACCGCAAGATATAAGGAATATCTGCTTAGAATACCAACTGGGTCTTGGATTGATTATCCGCATCAATTCTACAGCAGTAATGATCCAGCCAGCAGAAAGACAAGTCAGATGGAAAACCAACGGTATATTTTTCAGCCAAAGGTATGGATCATAGGCAAAGTTTTGGCTCAGCAATAGATGATACTTGAAATATGTTATACTCCAAGAGAAAGTCAGGATTGATATGCTCAACGAAGACAGTCAAACAAATTTTCTCATGCAAATAATCAGCCGCAAAATATTATGGACATGTGCATGGATTTCAGTCTGCATATCAGTATGAAGTTTTGGATGTAAGAAACCCAGCATTATTCCACACGATATCGGAAGAAATTTATGAGGCAAGGCTCCTCAATTTTTTTTCCGCAGCATGATATGTGAATAATTTCCGGTCCATGATATCCGGTCTTTCTCAACAAGATACCTTGGTAAAAGCTTCCAACCGACGGGAAAGGAATTTTTCCCAACAAGCAAACCCGAGGGGAAGCTTCTCAAGTACAGAAACCTGGCTTCTCTTGCACACTACTCAGGTCAAGCTTCGTGGCTTCTTCTGCACGCTACCCAGACAAAAGCTTCGAGCAGAAGCTAATGAGTCTTCCTCATCAAGCTACTTGGATGGCTTCCCTCGTAAGCCACCCAGTCTGCGTCAGTACTACACTATGCAGCATCCTCAGAGATTATATGATGAGTTGGCAGTATATGGCAGTACATCTCAAGGATCAAATTTGCAATAATTTTGTCAGAGGAACAATTCAGTCAAAACATATGCCTGCCGCAATAATATGGTATTCAGTTGCATATGATTATTATACATATGGGACGCATGTATCCCGAGTCAGATCGGTCACTTATACGGGATACGGCACTGATCCAGCATATATACCTAAGAATGCAATGAGCTCCGTACAGCTACAAACCCCGAGTATATGTCATATATGTGCGGACACAGGTCAGAAAAACAAGCACAAGGAATAATGTCAAAAATATTAACCACATCCATGGTCATACGAAGAATCAAGGACATGTGTGGCCAAGTTATTTCAGCAAGGTATCCTGACAAAGAAAATCATGACCGTTAAAGGGTGAAACTGACAATAAAGGTATGCTGTATTTTGCACGACCCTTAGGGTCCGGATACCCAAATCAGTTGGAGGCCATAATTCCATATGGATCCACAAAGACATACACCTTCAGCGGCCTACTCTATTTACAAGGATTTTCATATCCTGCTGACCCGCTTGACATGGTTAGTGTGGAATATCCAAGTCTGTTCTGTCAGATCCAAGATTCCTTTGCAACCTCAACAGTTTGACCTCAGCGGCAATGCGAAAACATATCACAACGTATTACCAAAAATGGGTATACCGACAAAATAAGAAAGTCAAAAGCCGAATAATCAGCTCAGGCCCAGTATACTCGTCGACGGAATCAAGTACCCGGTCAGTCTGTCAGGAAAAGCATTTGTCCGTCAGCCCCTGTCGGGCAAAGTCTCAAGCTATAAATATTTGAGGTATGACATAGCTATAACTCCATAAACCGTTATATTGCTCACGACAGAAGGCAGTCAAATCTCTGGTATATGCCACATGCTCGAGCCAAAGGAAATAAAACAAGATAAATCGGTGCACCTATGAGCAGTCAGATCCCGTCAGAAGATGGCCATGATTTATTCTAAGCATTTATTGAACCCAGAAGGCTTGCAAGCAACCCCATGACAGAAATAAAAAGGTTTTCATGACCAAAAGGAAATTTATGATCAGATCCGTCGGACATCACCGCTGATATGAGAAAATCAACGTCAGCAAAAGGATTTGGTATATGAGCAAACACCCATCAAAATTTGGGGAAAGGTGAAGCAAGCCACCCCAGAGCAAGGTAAGTTGATCATCTGAAATTCTTGGGGGAACAATAAATAAAGGAAAAAGGATATGCGAGTTGGAAACGGTATCCTCAAGTCATACTTGTTCCTAGAGCAACTAAATCTCGAGGATGATATTTCTTTAAGGGGGTAAGAGTTGTGACAACCTGGATTTTGGCCCTTTTCTTTTTCTTTTTGATTTATTGGTTTTTGCTCTGTTTTTCTTTTTGGAGTGGTTCTGTGGCCTTGTCACCTGGGAAATCATCCTCTTTTCCCTTCCCTAGTGGCTCATCATTCTCAAAACCTTGCCAAGATCATGTCACTCCACTGCTTGACCAAACCCTAATTTCTTTTTCTCTGTAATATTCCTTTTTCTATAAAAGGAATAACCCTGTCTGCCTAGGTTGTGAAGCAACCTTTATTTCAATCACTCCTAAAATTCCCAAATAATTCTCATAAATTGTTTGGGTCATATCTTTCTCAGATATGGCAAAATATTTCATTTGTCATGTTTATCATCTTGCTCAAATAATTCATTTCCTATTCTATCCTGAATGGCAGAATGTGAAGCAAGTGCCATTTATCTTTGCCCAATTGACTTCAAACTCCTTGGACACCTTTTCCTGTCCATATCATTGCCACATGCCAAAGTGCAACCTCATTTGCCTAGTAATTATTTAATTATGATTTTCCAAAGTTCCTGTCTAAGGGAAGTAGTTGTGAAGGAAGTACAAGCTAGGCATATCCAAATGAGTTGCCATTTTGCATGGTCCCTCATATCATCATATCATAGCCCTCCACAAAGGTAGAGCTCATGTCATGCCTCCATGTGAGCTCACATTCAATTCTTTGATTCTGCCCAAAATTTCAGTTTGTGAAGCAAGTTTATTTTATCTTGCTCCATTATGGCTGCCAATTTTTCTAGGCCTTTTATTATTCATATAACCTACCTCAACCCATTTTGGGCCTGTTTCTTCAAGCCATTTTACCTCTAGAATTTTTGCAAGTTTCTGGTCAACAAGGATGTTTGTGAAGCAAGTACCATTTTGGTGAATCCAATTGGTGTGAAACTTATACAACATCTTTATATGATCAAACCATGAAGCCTTGCCAAACTTGAGCTCAAGTGTCCACACCATTTGAGTGCATCATCCAAATCTCATTTCTGGACCATTTTTGTCAGTTGCAAAGCAACTATGATTTATCTTGATCCAATTCTTCTCCAAGTTATCATGATGAAATTCCTTCTTTACCTCAACCTCCCAGACAACTCCTTTGACCCCAATCAAGTCTCTGTGGATCAGCAGTGCTCGTCCAAGTTTACTGCAGTAAACTTCAGAGCTTGATTACCATTTAACCACAATTCCATTTCTTACAATTCCACCGCAGTTGAAACCTATCTTGGAAGGACTTCACCACAGACAAGGTTTGTTGTTCTCCCGTGCCCTCCCTGTGCGTTGTCCCGTGGTGACCGCCCGGTGGCATCTGATTTCCAGCGCTTTGTGCGCTTGATGGCCGCGTCCAGGGCGCCTTTTCTGCTTCGTCCGCTTCCCCCTCGTCGTCTTAGCGCGCGTGAGCATGTCCCTTGGCTTCACCACGTCATCGCCGATCACCTGGACCCCGCTCCCCCTCCGGCAGCTTGCTCACCGACGCAAACCGCTGTGTGCCCACGAGAGCATAGTGCTCCGATTTGCTCTGCTCGTCGTCGTCGTCTTCCTCCCTGCGTTCCCTTGGCCTTCTCTGCCCCGTGAGACATCCACTGCACCTCCCTCGTCGCCTCCCTCCGAGCTCATGCATGTGCACACGCGTCGGTGGTGCCGGCCGCGTGTCCACGGCGGCGCCAGCTCGGCCTCCTCGCCCTGCGGCTATATAAAGACATCCCGGAGCCCTCCCGAGCACCTCACCAGCCTCCACTCGCTCCACTTCGCCTCCCCAGCCCCTCGTTTGAGCTCGAGGAGCTCTCCTGCCCTCCCCTCCCCGCCATTGCCGCCATTCGGCTCCGCTTAAATTCGAGCGAACCAAGCCCTCCCCCTCCCTCCTGACCTCACCTTAGCTTCACCCAGACCCCGGCGGTCCTCCCCGTGTCCTCACCCCACCGCCAGAGCCACCCTGGCCGCGTACCCCGAAGATCACCGCCGCCTCTGCCTATTTCTTCCTCCAACCGTCGCCGCCTCCCCACTCCTCCCCGGGGCTTGTTTTTCTCCTAGATGGGTGCGGTGGGCTGCGCTGCGGTCGCCGGTGGCCTCCCCTTGGCCGGAGCCACGAGGCCCGGCCTTGATCTTGGCGCCCCTCCCCTGCTTCTGCGTCGCGTCGGGGAGAAGAGAAGGAGCGGGAGGAGAGAGAGTAGGGAGTTGACCGGTTGGCCGGTGGGCCCTTGACCCCCACTCGGCCGTGGTGGGCGTTGACCCCTTTGCCAATTTGGATAAGTGACGGGCCCCGCCCCGCGGGACCCGCATGTCAGCAACACCAAGCCCGGCCCCGCCTCTGCCGACTAGGATAAGTGGAAGCGTATTCCACAGAATACGTCTTCCCTTTCCGAAAGCGTACTTTGGCGCTGCTTTGTCCCAGTTTACATTTTCTCTGTTGGAAAGCGTATTCTAGCAAATGGCGCGTTCTGTTTTTCCAGCCAAGGGCCTGTTTGTGATGATTTTATTGCAGAAAGGTCCCTGGCAGAAAAACAACTATAACTTTTTACTCCCAACTCCAAATGAGGTGAATCCAAAGCCCACTTCTTTGTTTCGTCGACCCATTCTGATGGAACCATTTTCACCATGTTTTTACATTCTGAAAATGACCATTTTGCCCCTGCCCTTATTCAGCCCCCTCCGAGAATGAACGTTTTCCGGCGATTCTTTTTGCGAGCTTCTCGCACTTTCTCCCGGTGTATTCTTCCACCCCAGGCAAGCCACACACTCCATTTGCATGATTTCGATGCAGTGCCATGGTTTAAATTAGTTGAACTTGTTTAAAATATTGCTTTAGCTACATGACTTTGTGCATGGCAATTTCTCGGAGTTGTATTTTGATCTTGTTATTGCCATGATGTTGCTTGGGGTTCTAGGACTTATATTTTGCAGCTTAGGTGGTTGACATGTTCCCATTGGATTATTAGTGGCTTATGTTATGATTATTTTCATGGTGGTGTTGGATATGATATTTTGGAGTGTTCCTTTGGATGTCATGCTACCTTTGGATTATTAGTGGTTAGTATGATTATTTTCATGATGATACATGTTATTATATTTTGGAGTGTTACTTTGGATGTCATGCTGCCTTTGGATTATTAGTGGTTAGTATGATTATTTTCCTGATGCTAGTTGATGTTCTGTTGCTTGGAGTATTATTTTCGGAGATGATGTTTACATGTGGATCTTAGCCGAATAGCTTTATTCTTGTTATTGGAGTAGTAGGATTATTGTTTTCGGATCCATCAGGATAGTAGTGTTTTGCTACCCTTGGAGTATTTTGAGATGATGATATTATGCTTGGGTTATTTGTTGGATATTGCTATGACTTGGATTATAGTTTGGTAGTTGATATCGGAGTATCAGTTATCACAGTTATATTTTTGGGGATAAATTCCGTCATTAAGTTGGTCAGGTGCCGCCAAACCGGGCTTTTTCCAGTGCAACCACACTTACCTTTGTGGGAAGGTCCTAACTGGGTCTATCGCCGTGCATCTCGCCGGTGCCTCCCACGAGGGAAGGTTATGGGCGTGCTTACCCTGATCAGGTAGGCGGACATAACCTTGTGTGCCGGCAGTTGGATTTCGCGCGCGTGTCCCTGTGTGGGAGAGTTTATGTTTTGACCACGACGGTGGTCGGGGTGTCTTTGGTAGACACGGGGCTACCCAGGACTAGCCCAGTTGGGAGTGGGTCAGAGTGGCTGGGAGAGTGTCACGGCAGTAGATCAGTTTTGTCGGAACGCCGTTGGTCCACCCGAATGGGAGTGCGAGGACATGGGTTTCATGGTGTGGGTACAGTGTGCTACCTCTGCAGAGTGTATGTAATCTATCGATAGTCGCGTCCGTACTAGGTCCCACCGTTTGATCAACACTCACATGACAGAATAACTTATAGGTGATTTATATGATGATATATTGTGAGCAGTAACAGTTTGGCAGGATGTTGATGATGATGTTGGAGACCAAGTGTTGGTCATGGTAGTGATCGCCGGAAAGATCACAGTTTCAGACCAAGTGTTTGTCATGGTAGTGATCGCCGGAAAGATCACAGTTTGAGACCAAGTGTTGTTCATGGTAGTGATCGCCGGAAAGATCACCGTATGGTTTTGATCATGAGTTGATCGAGATGGTATATTGCTTGGCCGGTTAGCCAAGAGAGATATGGTTATGGAGATCTGAGATGGTGATTTATCAGCATTGTATTAGTTCATCTCATGCTTAGTAGTTGCTTCATCATGGTAGTTGTTAATTAATTAACCTGTTAATGATATGTTATTGTCTTGCCTTGATGTTTATGGTTGTTGTGAGCTTGCAAGTACATTCAATGTACTGAGCTGGCGTGTCATGCCAGATTGCAGGTGATGTCATGATTGCTTGATTGCTTGTGTTGGTTTCCGTCCGTGCGAGCTAGGTCGTGTCCCAGCCAGAGTCCCTGCGGAGTGGAGTTCACCACCTTCGTCGTTGTTCCACTGGAAGAAGTTTTCCGCTGCTACGAGATGTTCCGCTGCTAGCATAGAGCAAGTGTAGTATCGCAGGCGCAGTGTCACCATGTTGATGTGATCATTGTAACATCAGACCCGTGTAATTATTACTCTTGTAATAAGAGCTGATTTGTTCTATGTCAAGCAGTGTCGTATTCCAGAGACTTCTCCTCGATCTCTGGGCTGGAATACGGGGTGTTCCGGTTTCTCTGAATCGGGGTGCCACAATTGACAATAACCGAGGTTATGTCAATATGTATAATGCGGGGGGTACAACCACTTCAATATCGAGGGCACCCCATGTGGCACTTTAACGAGGAAGATGATGCCACCCACTGCGGGCGTAAGGGACCGGACTCAGTTGCTGCTCTAGCAAAAAAATTGTCCGATTTGTACAAGGGAGAGGAAGAGGAGTTCATCCGTATTAAGCCACAGGATGGATTCTCCATGTACAACCCTCCAAGCTGGGTGAGCTGTCACTTTTTACTCCGAGCCCTCCTGCATTCTTCATCATAAGTACTCACCTTGCTGTTTCATGGCAGGAACTGCGAAAAGCTGTAAGGGAGGTCAGCAGCCCACCTCCACAACCGGAGGACCATGACCGGGCCCTCGATCCCGGACTCGAAGAGGATCCGGACATATTTGTGGAGCTGGTCGATAGGACACTCTATCAATTGAGCTGCGATGATGCCATGGTGGCCATCACAGTCGACTATCCGGGGCTACTCCCTGCATCGCATGTAAGAAAAAACGGAGCCCCAACTTCTAAGAAGGATCCCCTTTTATGCACTTCACCTACCGCACATATGTGGTGTCTTACAAGGAAGGCCCTCGGGACGCCATGCCGAACCCGCAGTGACTCGCCAACAAGGGGCACCGAAGCCGGGTAGGCTAAAAAGGAAGGCGGTTAGGACTGAGACGCCGGTGCAGAGGTATGATACAGAAACTTGCTCCGTGGTTGTCGTCTTTTAAAATATAATAACGTCCATGTTTCCTCGTAGGAAAAACACTCGTCGGACTATATAGAGGCGAAAGCTAACACGGGGCGAACGCCGGATGCTCCTCCTACAGAGGATGTGGATAGAATATCCGCTACAAATTCCAAAGTGGAGAGCGCCATGAATCACAGGCGTCGTCGGGCCATACTCCGTGACGCTTGTTTTTTCAAAGAGGCGTTTGATGCCTTCAACTCAGGAGACGCGTACATCCGTGCTGCTCAAAATGGTCTTGCCAGAGCCACGGACCAGTATGTGAAGGATATACGGGCAAGAAAATCTGATGATTATATATATCAGTAGCCCCTGAGACTTGAAATAGTTGAGACAACTGATTTAAGGATCATTATTTGTGCAGGTTCTTACAGAGAACAATACCCAATTGTCTCAAGAGCTGGAAGAGTGCAAAGCCCAGCTATGGGCCGTGGTTGCCGCGTTGAAGGAGTCTGAGAAGGGCCCCTCTGGTAACACTTGTTTCCATTGCAGAGAATGACAAGTACCATATAGTATGCGGCATGCATGCAAATCTAACAATAAATGTTGCAGATGACTCCGGAGTGAATCCGGAGGCCGTGCCGGGTGATGCGCAATGTGCTAATCGACAGCTAAATGCTGGCGAGCGCATGCTTACGTGGGTCAGGCAGGAGAAAAATGATCTCCAGGACGCCAATCTCCAGCTGGGGGTGGAACTGAAAGATGTTCGAGCCCAACTTGCGGACTCCGTGAAGGAGAATAAGTGGCTTCGACACGGCATTTTCAGTAAGTGCTTGAACGAAATTTTGAAAGAGTTCGGTGAAGAAGCCGGCTAACAGAGTTATGTCTGCAGGTATGTTGACGGGTCGTCCCGAGGAGGAGATGCCCGGGTCTGCGGGTGATCTTCTACCAGAGCTCTCACAACTGCACGGACAAGTTTGGCAGGTGATGCAGGGTATTGCCCAAGCCTTGTGGCCATCCGCCTCCCCGCCAGGAGGCGTGGGAGAGCTTATAGAGAAGCTCAAGGGAGCGCGGTGGCGCTTCCGATTATGGAAGATATCAGCCTGCCGACAAGGTGCAAGGGAAGCCTGGGCCATGGTGAAGACGCGATATACCAAAGCCAACCCAAATCACATGGCCGAGGTCGGACCTGTGGGGCCTGATGGGAAAGAGATCCCCGTCAGTTTGGTGTATGACCAAGTAGGATTAGCCACAAAGTATTCCCAACAGGATTGTAGGCTAGACAGCCTGTTGGATGGTATAGAAGAAGAATTTAGTCAGTCTAAGTGATTGTGCACTTTTAGTGACATATATGATGTCCCTAGCCAGATTGTAAATCATTTGTCATGGCGGACCTTGTCGCTTCGACCTCTGGACCCGATAGTCCGGAGTGTATCCGAATACCCGCTCGGTTATGTAAAAACCAGGGTACGCGTGGAAACCAGGCATAGGGGTCATAAGTGCTTGAACAGACAAGTACCCAACTAGCTATGTTATATTACATGGATAGTAAGAAACATCTTCCAGGGAGAATAGTTCTGTTAAGGGTTCCTTTCCCTGGGTACGCATGCCCTAATGTGCATGTCCGAACTGCGAGAAGAGACGCAGGCTATAATCATATGGAGGCATGTATCAAAAATAAATAAAAGTCATCTTTTGTTCACCGACTGAATATTCCCTTAAGAACTCTAGCTTTCGGCTTCACCCAGTCTGAGGTACACATCCGGCTGACCCAGCAGTAACAATCACAGAGGTGCTCCCCTTATGCCCTAGCCGAATTAACGGGAATGTAGGGCATAAACACAAGAGCCAGGCAACCCAGCTTGGCCAAAACTTAAGTCATATCGATGCATATAATGGCAAAAAAAGGTACATGTGTGGGGCATAAAGCCCAGAAAAATAGTTATATTAAGCTTCTGTATAAGAAGCCCCCAGGTATAATGAGCGCGGTTAGCGCGTCAAGATTGTGTAGCCAATACACAAGTTAGCCTTTTAAGGCCTGGAGGAAAAGGAAAAAGAAGAAAGAAAGAGAGAAAAGACAGATAACGGATATGCAAAAAATTGACGGGGGTAAGGAGACGAACATAGAATCCGGCACTAGGCGTAGAATCTTCAGAGTCTGGCTGCGTTCCATGGGTTTGGCTCGAGTCGATTGTTCGATGCATCCCGTAGACGGTACGCTCCATCGGTCAGAACTTGGTCGATAATCAAGGGACCTCCCCATTTGGGTTGGAGCTTGTTCTTTTTCTTCTCCGGCAGGCGTAGAACTAGTTCGCCAACGCTATAAGTTTTGGCCCGTACTTCTCTGCTTTGATACCTTCGAGCATGTTGCTGATAGAATGCGGAACGGGATTTTGCCACGTCACGCTCCTCCTCCAGGGCGTCCAAACTGTCCTTCCGATCGAGCTCGGCCTCTTTTTCTTCATACATGCGCACTCAAGGTGAGTCATGAATTATGTCCTAGGGCAGAACCGCTTCTGCGCCGTACACCATAAAAACGGTGTGTATCTGGTAGTGCGATTCGGTGTGGTCCGCTGCCCCCATAGTACAGAGTCGATCTCCTCTACCCAGTGCGTGTTTGATTCTGTTAAGGACCGCACTAATCTAGGTTTAATGCCGCTCATGATAAGACCATTTTCTCGCTCGACTTGACCATTGGTTTGCGGGTGATAGACAGAAGCATAATCGAGCTTGATGCCCATGTTGCTGCACCAAAGTTTTACCTCGTCGGCTGTAAAGTTCGAGCCATTGTCGGTGATGATGCTGTGGGGGATGCCATAACGGTGTAACCCCAGATATGAAGTCTATCACCAGTCTGGATTCAGCCGTTTTAACGGGTTTGGCTTTTATCCATTTGGTGAATTTATCCACCATGACTAGTAAGTATTTTTTCTTATGGGTTCCCCCTTTGAGGGGTCCAACCATATCAAGCCCCCAGACCGCGAAAGGCTAAGTAATGGGGATTGTTTGGAGAGCGGTAGGCGGCATATGGCTTTGGTTTGCAAAAAGCTGGCAACCGACGCAACGTTGAACAAGGTCCTGTGCGTCTGCTCGGGCCATTGGCCAATAGAAACCTATACGGAAGGCCTTGCTTACAAGGGCCCGGGCTGCGGCGTGGTGGCCACCGAGTCCAGCATGGATTTCTGCCAAAAGCTTCCGCCCTTCCTCTTCGGAGATGCACCTTTGAAGGACTCCGGTAGTGCTTTTCTTATAAAGCTCTCCCTCGTGGACCTTGTAGGCTTTAGATCGCCGCACTATGCAGCGTGCCTCATTTTGGTCCTCGGGTAGTTTCTGCCTGATTAGGTAGGCCAGGAATGGTTACATCCGCAGGCGATGGCGACGCCCATTATCACATGGGCTGAAGGTGTTATTTCGATGGTAGAGCCTCCGATTGTGTCGAGTGTTCCTATTCGGTGTTGTGGCCGGGTCTGGACTATTGTTACCGGTGTCCCCTTCCCATACCACAGATGGTTTAAACAGTCTTTCCAAGAAGATGTTAGGTGGGACGGGGTCGCGCTTAGCGCCAATACGGGCGAGGATATCCGCCGCTTGGTTGTTTTCTCGGATCACATGGTGGAATTCAAGCCCCTCGAACCGAGCTGACATTTTGAGGACGGCGTTGCTGTATGCCGCCATTTTCGGATCCTTGGCATCGAAGTCTCCATTTATTTGATATATTGCGAGGTTCGAGTCCCCACGCACCTCCAGGTGTTGAATGCCCATGGAAACTGCCATCCGGAGACCATGTAATAGGGCCTCGTATTCGGCTGCGTTGTTGGAGTCTGTGTATAGTATTTGGAGTACGTATTGGACTGTATCTCCGGTGGGGGACGTCAGGACGACGCCAGCCCCCAGACCAGCCAGTATTTTAGAGCCGTCAAAGTGCATGATCCAATTGGAGTACGTGTCGTACTCTTTAGGAAGTTCGGCTTCTGTCCACTCGGAGACAAAATCGACCAGTACTTGCGACTTAATGGCTCGTCGAGGTTTATATGTTATGTTGAACGGGAGGAGATCAATGGCCCATTTGGCAATCCGGCCCGTGGCATCGCGGTTGTTTATTATGTCGTTGAGTGGTACTTCCGAGGCCACCGTGATTGAACACTCTTGAAAGTAGTTTCGTAGTTTCCGGGATGCCATAAATACCATGTATCCTATCTTTTGATAATGTGGGTACCATGTTTTGCATGGAGTGAGGACAGTGGACACATAATATACTGGCTTTTGAAGTGGGAATTTATGTCCGTCCGTCTCTCGTTCAACGACGAGCACTGTGCTTACAACTTGGTGGGTTGCCGCTATATATAACAGCATTGGTTCGTTGACATTTGGCGCGGCCAAGATTGGGTTAGTGGCCAAGATGGCTTTTATCTCTTCCAATCCGGCCGCGGCCGCGTCCGTCCACTCGAAGTGTTCGGTGCCCCGAAGAAGGCGATAAAGGGGTAGTGTCTTTTCTCCTAATCGAGAGATAAAGCGGCTTAATGCCGCCACACATCCAGTTAACTTCTGGATTTGCTTGAGTTCAGTTGGGATAGCCAACTGTGACAGAGCTCGGATTTTAGCCGGTTTTGCTTCAATTCCTCTACTGGAGACTATAAAGCCCAGGAGTTTTCCGGCGGGAACGCCGAAAACGCATTTTTCTGGATTTAGCTTGATGTCGTATGTTTGGAGATTGTCGAACGTGAGCCTCAAGTCTACTTTTAAGGATTCGACGTGTGTGGTTTTAACGACCACATCATCTACGTATGCCTCTACCATTTTGCCGATCTGTTTTTCCAAACATGTCTGAATCATGCGTTGAAACATCGCGCCGACGTTTTTGAGCCCGAAGGGCATTGTGTTGAAACAGAAGGGGTTGTATGTAGTAATAAATGCAGTTGCAGCTTGATCAGACTCCGCCATCTTAATCTGGTGGTAGCCGGTGTATGCATCGAGGAAGCACAATGAGTCGTGTCCTGCAGTAGCGTCGATAATTTGATCGATGCGGGGGAGGGGGAAGGGATCCTTGGGGCAAGCCTTGTTAAGGTCCTTGAAATCGACACATAGGCACCAGGATTTATCCTTCTTTGGTACCATCACCAGGTTTGCCAACCAGTCTGGATGTTTTATTTCTCTAATAAATCCGGCCTCCAGTAACTTAGCTAGCTCCTCTCACGTGGCTTGTCGCTTAGGTTCAGAGAAACGCCGAAGAGTCTGCTTGACCGGCTCGAATCCCTTTAGAATGTTAAGGCTATGCTCGGCCAGCCTGCGTGGAATTCCTGGCATGTCTGAAGGATGCCAGGAGAATATGTCCCAATTCTCGTGCAGGAACTCCCCTAGTGCGGCGTCTACAGCGAGGCTTAACTGTGCCCCGATGGATGCTGTTTTTGTAGGGTCCGTTGGGTGGACTTGGAATTTGACTAGTTCATCCGCTGGCTTAAAAGAGGTGGACTTGGATCTTTTGTCGAGTATCACGTCGTCCCTGTCCACTGTGGAGCATAGCGCAGTTAATTCCTCCGCCGCAAGGGCTTCGGATAATGACTCGAGGGCCAGTGCGGCTATTCCGTTTTCGGCGCGGAGTGTTATGTCCGGATCACTAGCTAGAGTGATGATTACATTGGGCCCGGGCATTTTGAGCTTCATTACCCGTAATGGGTTATGGCTTGGAAGATCGTGAATACCTCCCGCCCTAGAAGGGCGTGGTATCCGCTACTGAACGGGGCCACTTGGAATGTAATTTCTTCGGACATGTAATTCTCCGGAGTGCCGAATACCACATCTAGTGTGATTTTC
The DNA here is from genome assembly GCA_021605145.1 of Aegilops bicornis. Classification (NCBI taxonomy): domain Eukaryota; kingdom Viridiplantae; phylum Streptophyta; class Magnoliopsida; order Poales; family Poaceae; genus Aegilops; species Aegilops bicornis. The sequence goes on from CM038670.1 coordinate 349,731,436, forward strand.
CCAGCGCAACGTGCCTCCCGACTGGGGATGATTCCTCTGAAGGTCGTGCTGGTTTGCTCAATGCAGTTTCTGTCTATTTCCATTTTTTGAAGAGTCTCCTCATAGATGATGATGAGGACATCAATACCATTGTTACACCCACAGCCCCTGCTGCTATACATACTGGACCAATTACTAGAGCTCGCGCACGCCAATTAAATTATCAGGTACTTTCGTTTCTTGGTAATGATTCTAATGTTCATGAGAATATGATGCTACCTAAATTGGATACATTTGTTTTGCTTACAAATGAAGGGCCTGTCATGGATAAGAGGGATGAACAGTGGAGCAAGACCAGGCATGGAGATGATGGCATGCGCGAGGGGAACAAGAACAGATTACAAGTGATGATTTCAGGACTTTGAGGCCCCCATAATGAGTGCATGAAGCCTTGGACGAAATATACAAGATGTCACTTCATAATATTCGTCCATAGGCTATTCTAGGTGCTGCGTCACCTTATTATTGGGCCAAGCCCATGTAATTTCAAAATACTTAAGTATAGGCTATTTTTAGAGTCCGTATGTGTGGGGAAACAAGAGTTAGGGTTGGTTTCAGACCCCTCGCTCAAGGGCCACGAAATTCCCTCCTCTTCCTCCATATATACAGCCCTTAGGGCGTCGTTTAGACTTTGGGTTTTGTTTAGATTAAAAGTTCGCCATAGCTGCAACTTCGCGTACTTCGCTTATGCTCAATGACCGGACAAAGGCGTCACGTAACCCCACCTTGATCAATAAAGCTTTCCTCTTATATTCGCAATATCCAGATTGCAATCTTAATTTCTTGCTTGTTCTTCGTTTGCCTGCAGGAAACAGAACTTCGTGGTCAGGTTGATCGTGCTCCGGCGTGGTCAATAACCTCTCGGAGTTGGTTTAGCGATTGCTAAGGCGCGACGTCCTCGCACGTTCGTAGTCGGATCGTCAAAGTCGACTTCATCCTAAACGATAGCCACCATCTCATCGAAAGACGGGACACCTTTGCCTCTATCAGATGAGGTTTAATCCGCTGCCGCCGTCCATGAGCACTTCAGTAAGCCGAAAGCCATCCACAATTGGACTGAGGACCAAGGCGACTGGTGCTCGGGCTGTTCGGAATTTAGGTTCGTCACTGGCATTGAAGGTGATAGCCGTGTTGCTCCATGGATTTATTGCTGCCACGTGGCAGACTTCGGCAAGGCTGCGGAGTGCTCGCTTACGCCTATTATTTGAGGTGAAGGTCTCGAATACTGTCACTGTATTGTTATCCATGGGATGGTGCTCTGCGGTGTTTTGAATGAGGAGATCCTCACTGCTTTTGGCCACCTGCCGGAGTACCCAACATGCTCTAAGGTTGTGTGTTGGTATGGTATCCGTTATACTGTGAATTTTGCAGGGCCCGTTAAGCCATCCCTCCAATACGGTTCCACGCCCTGTAGTGGGCTTTTGCTTCTTTGTAATTGAGTCGGGCGACTTATGAGAGTGCACCCTTTTAGTTCAGACTGGGGGCTTTGTCAGAGCCGGATTATCCTAAAATTTTGTTTGGGTTTTCCAGGCGCTTTCCATCGCATAGTACTTCCATACTATGGCCCCCAAGTCAGCGAAGCGTGCTATGTCGTGGTGACTTATGGCGTTGAGGATTCCCTTGTCCGTGCAATTATTGCAAAAGAATGAGATTGCGTCTTCCTCGCGACAGTCCTTAACCTTGTTCATCACAAGGAGGAATCTGGCCCAATAGTGATGTACTGTCTCCTGGGGCTCTTGCCTAATGTGGGAAAGATCGTTTATATCTGGGTGGGTGGGTGGATTTATGTCCGGACCCTGACCCAGTCTGAGACCTAGGGGCGGAGGAGTTTCCGATCTTGGAAGTTCGGGCTCCGGGATGTTGCCTAGTGGGTCTGGCCTACTGCCTGGTTCTAGGTTCAGGGTTTGGGCGATATCTTCCCGTAGACGGGTATCCGGCTCGGAGAGCTCGGGAATCCGAACATAGTTTATCCTCAAGATAGAGGAAGAATCGCCGAATTGCTCCTCTACCACCGCTATCTGATGGGTGACCGGGGGAGAGTTAATCTCCCTTTGGTCGGGTTTAAGCCCAATCCGATCATAGCCCGTAGCGACTCCCAAAGCGGCGATGCAATCCAAGAGCTCGTTCAAAGAGGAGAGCACCATTGGATCCATCCGCTCGGTAAGCTCCGAGCCGATGTGGAGGCTGTTTTCGATGACCCGAGAAGTCATCGTCGGCACAACGGCCGAACGGGCGGTCATGACGAAGCCGCCTAGTCGGAGAGTTTGGCCTACAGCCAGGGCTCCCCTGAAGTGATGTTGTCCCTGACAACGAGACGAGCCATCCTTCCTTACAGTGACGGCACAGTGGAACTCTCAATGAAAGCACCAATGTCGGTGTCAAAACCGGCGGATCTCGGGTAGGGGGTCACGAACTGTGCGTCTAAGGCGGATGGTAACAGGAGGCAGGGGACACAATGTTTACCCAGGTTCGGGCCCTCTCGATGGAGGTAATACCCTACTTCCTACTTGATTGATCTTGGTGATATGAGTATTACAGGAGTTGATCTACCACGAGATCGTAGAGGCTAAACCCTAGAAGCTAGCCTATGGTATGATTGTTGTTGTCCTACGGACTAAACCCTCCGGTTTATATAGACACCAGATGGGGCTAGGGTTACACAGAGTTGGTTACAAGGGAGGAGATCTACATATCCGTATTGCCAAGCTTGCCTTCCACGCCAAGGAGAGTCCCATCCGGACACGGGACGAAGTCTTCAATCTTGTATCTTCATAGTCCAACAGTCCGGCCAAAGGATATAGTCCAGCTGTCCGGAGACCCCCTAATCCAGGACTCCCTCAGTGCTGGCGAAGATGTTGATGAATATTGACCCTCCCTCGATGAGAGGATCGTTGCTGATGACGATGGCTTCGATTTCCCCGTCCCGGGGGGAAGTTTCCCCGGCAGAATAGCTCCGCCGGAGCCCTAGATTGCTTATGCCCAGGTTCTGCCTCGAAACGGCGGCGCTTTGTCCTGAAAGCTTCTCTCTAATATTTTCTAGGTCAAAACCTTTCATATAACAGAAGATGGACACCGGGGGCTTGCCAGGGGGCCCACAAGCTGAGGGTGCACGCCCTGGGGGTAGGGCGTGCCCCCCAGGTTTTTGGCCACCTGGTGGGTCCCCTTCTATTGTTTTTCGCCCAATATTTTTTATATATTCCAAAACAATATCCATAAATTTTCAGAACATCTAGAGTTGTGCAGATTAGGTATCTCAGATTTGCTCCTTTCTGGTCCAGAATTCCAGCTACCAGCATTCTCCCCCTTCTTGTAAATCTTGTAAAATAAGGGAGAAAAGGCATAAGTATTGTACCATAATGTGGAAGAACAATCCATAATGCAATAAATATCAACATAAAAACATGATGCAAAAGGGATGTATCAACCATGAAGGCACGCCGACGCCACAAAGGCTCACCCTATTCTCCCTTGAGGCAACACCACGGAGGCATTTCTGTAGCGACCCGGCCTCAAACGGTCAAGTCTCTATGCTTCAGTGTCATCCTGGACCGTAATCTTGACACACGATTACTCGAAGGATTTATAACGAGTAGCAATCACACACTTATTACATCGAAAGTCTCAAAAGAGAACTTATTACAATAAATATGGCTTAAGGCCATCTAATGCGATAACAATGGAAGGCTTGGAAGATAAAGTGAGTCCATCAACTCCAACGGCATAGCTGAGCTGCGGCAACGACCCAACGAACCTTACTCCTCGTCCGAAAAGTCTGCTTTCAAAAGTACGCAACATAATACGTTGCAGCCCGAAACGGGTCAACACATGGAATATCTTTGGCAATATAACACAGTAGAGCAAGAACAGAAATAATGCTATCACTACATGCATATTTGGCTGGTGGAAAGCTCTATGGTTATAGTTTTTGCGAAAAGCCAATTTTTCCCTATGTCGGTGTACTAGAGTAGGGGTACCCTAGTATCCCTAACTTGTGCACGGGCAGTTGCAGCCCTCCGCGGCAAGGCTTACCGGGTGACCGCCAAGGTCCTCCGTGGTTCCTTTGGAGCCATTCAAGAACAAAGTATTCAAGCCAAGGAGACAATGCCCGGCAAGAGGATCTTGCCGGAAGGCCACCCAAGGCACCCTAGGAGACAAGGCCCGGCAAGAGGAGCTTGTCGGGAAGGCCCGTGATGGCGACAAGCTTCGGATGCGACAAGACAACAACCGCGGCAAGGCGCTTGCCGCGCAGATCACCACTCTGTACATGCGCTCCAAGACATCCACTAACGTGTCGCTACAGGACCTTTCCAGCGCCACAGTGGCAAGACCGTGCGGCGGTGAGCGCCGGTGGAAAGCGGTGCTGATAAGATTGCCATCGTGGCAAGCGGTGGTGCCCCTAACGGTCCCTTTCTGCACTGTTAGGGCGACGTAGACGGGCATTTAATGCCTTTGTCCCCTGCCGTCAGGGTTAGGTATGATACATTGTACAAGTAGCTGTACCAACCACTCCTTTTCCATGTTTACCCTTGTCTACGTTGCCACCTGTCGGAGACCCCTTTAGCATATAAAAGGAGGCCCATGCGCAACGTAGGGGAGAAGGGGGGAAAAGGGTTCGAAGCCAGAGAACACTCACGCTCGGTCTCGTTAGCAGCTTGTGTGTACTGTCGCACTCAGCGCTCCTGAGCAAGAACTCAATACACTCAGACATGCAGCAGTAGGAGTGTTATCTCTCCGGAGAGCTCCGAAGCTGGGTAAACTACTCGTGTGCTTCGCCTCGATCTGCTCTTCGTGTGACCTCCGCCCCTTGAACCGAAAGGGGCTCGGTCCGCCGGTCCCATAGGTGTTCGTGGGCCAGATCAGCCTCCCCGACATCTTTGGCGCGCCAGGTAGGGGGCGTCGAGATTGTGTGAACCTGATCCGGCATCCACACGAGCTAGATCTTCATCATCTTCATCGACATGCCACCGAAGAAGAAGGCTTCGGCGGCAGATGTTCCGTCCGCGTCGAACATTGCACCGGTGGTGGGGTAGACGCCGGCGGAAGAATGGACGTCGACGGGGGAGCCCACGGTGCTGCCAAGTCCAAGGACAAGGCTGCGCAGACCTCGGCGTCCGTACATGCACCGCGCCCGTCTCAGGAGGCGCGGGACCGACAGCGTCATGGTATTCACAACGCCATACGCTCGTTGGACCAAGATCGAGCTGGTGGATCTCGGGATGCTCAAGACCAGCATGCACGCCAACATGCTGGCGCGAGCAAGGCACGGTCGCCTGGACGGGATATTGCTCCTTCTAACATAGTTAGAAGTCCGAGCATATCCCGCTCCTCGCGCCGTTCGCCATCGCCACCCACCACTCCAGCAGAAGCTTTGGCGAGAGCTCAATCCGCTTCCCCGGATTACCCTCCAACAGCCGACAAGCTCGATGAATGGAGGGCCACCATTCGTAGTCTCATCGGCTTTGCTAACGGCGACGCCCGCGGCAGAAAGTGCATCATCGCCTTGGCGGGGACTGCCAAACACGAGCCGGTGGTGACGAAACCGGTGGGGTGCAACCACCATGCACTCTCCGCCCGAAGGCCAAGATTGTCGACTTCGCCGGATCCACCTCGACAGCGACTCCACCGCATCATCGGATCCACGAGCTCGTCGCGATCAGCGCCAAGTTCTTCACGGCGACAGAAGAAGACGCTCGAACTTCGCATCGGCGCAAGAGAAGCGGCGTCAATCCGACCAGCGGCTGGGCCCTCTGTCGACATGCATGTGCCGGGGAACCAGCGACTTTGTCAGACGTCTGTGAGGTTGCCCTGCGTTCACTCGTGAGCTGCGGCAAGTCCAGTGGCCCAGTAAGAAGAATTTCAAGCCAGACGTACCAGAGAAGTACGACGGCAAGACGCATCCATCGGAGTTCCTCAGCATCTACACCATCGCGGTGCAAGCTGCCGGGGGGCGAGACGACAAGATCAAGGCCATTGAGCAGATTGAAGCACCAAAGCGCGTCAAGGATGTACGAAGACTTGCCGGTTGCGTAGCTGCTCTCAGCAGGTTTATCTCTAGGTCTGCTGGCGGCATACGCCATTTTTCAAAATTTTGAAAAAGGCAGGTCCGATGAAATGGACTCCGGAAGCGAAGGTTGCGCTGCAGGACTTGAAGAGATACCTGTCCTCCACTCCAACACTTGTCCCACCTAAGCCACGAGAGAAGTTGCTGCTATATATAGCGGCAACCAATCAAGTGGTTAGTGCTGCGTTAGTACCGGAGAGGGAGGCGGATGATGAGCTAGCAACCATGGCAGATGCATCCAGCGACGACCAGGGGGCTTCACCGGGAAGCTCTGGTCCCAACAAGGATGGATCTACGCAGACGCATGAGAAGATGCAGAAAAGAATGGTGCAGCGCCCAGTTTACTTTGTCAGTTCCCTTCTGCAGGGGGCTAGGTCAAGGTACTCTGGTGTGCGAAATTGCTTTTCGGCCTCCTCATGGCCTCGAGAAAGTTGCGCCATTACTTCCAGCACATGAGATCACGATCGTCACTCATTTCACTGAAGAGGATCTTGCAAAAATCCAGAGGCAACAGGCAGAATTGTCGAGTGGGCACTGGAACTGTCAAGCTTTGGCCTCAAGTTTGAGAGCACTTCAACAATCCAAAGTAGAGCATTGGCGGAGTTCATAGCAGAATGGACACCAACACAAGATGAAGAAATTCCAGAAACGAGCATCCCCGTCAAGGAAGCAAGCAAAGAGTTGTAAGTGCATCTAGTGCCCCTTAGTGATTTTGGTGTATTGAAGACTTATAGGTTAAGTAACTAATGCGTTTGTGAGTGTACACAGGTCTATAAGTCTATGAGGAGTTTGATATTTACAGAGAAAGTCGACCCTAAAAATGAAGTTCTTCATCTGAAGACTTTGATATTACGAAGACTTTACGAAGACTTTGAAAGTGAAAGAAATTGGTGTGATCACGAAGACTTGGTATTCGGCTTGAGGAACATGAAGCGTGAAGACTTTTGTTTTCGTAGTTTCATTTTCTCTTTCTTGAGTCATAGGAAACACCGTACTGTTAAAGGGGGTCGAGGAAATACTAAGGGAAAATTTCCATTTGATGCTCAACTCAAAATCCTACACCTACCAATCCCTTCGAGTGAAGCTTTTGGAAATCTCATACAGTTCAGTCAATTTCTTCAGTGACAGAGACGAAGCTCTTCTGATCACTGAGGAATTTGTTCTCGATCGAGGAGTTAGGAATTCGCCATGATCTGAATTGCCTACACAAAGTGAGGAACATGATAGCCCCGAGGAATTTGAAAGTCAAATTTCCGACCCGTTCTGTCTTCTTGGCATGTTGTCCCAAAATATCTTATCCACCTAACGGTCATATCATTGAAGGGCATTTATGTCTTATCATGTCGGGCTGCTCCCTAGGCTATAAATAGCCGCCCCTACAACCACTAGCTGGTTGGCTGCTCCGAGAGATCTTGACACTTGTCATTTGAGAGCAACCCATCCTCTGAGGACTTTGAGAGAAAATCATCAAGTGAGGAAAAACCCAAAAGTGAGGAAAAACCCAAAAACCAAACCCCAACAAACCCAAAGTGATTGAGCATCGAAGAAATTGATCCTGCGTGGATCCGACGCTTTTACCTTTGAAGACTGTGCTTCTTCCAGACGGTTAGGCGTCAAGGTCTAGAGCATCCAAGAGGAATTGTGGATTCTTAGGGTGACCAAGTATGTGAAGGTTTGGAAGTCGCCTGAAGACTTACCACGAGTGATCGGACGAGGTCTGCGTGACCTTAGTTCAAGGAGAATACGGTGAGGACTTGGTGTCCTGAGCTGCGTGCTCAGTGACTGGGTGTCCGGGACTGTGTGTCCTCGAGTTTAAATACTCAGCCGCTCCAACCCAGACGCATAACCGAGACAGCAGCTTGAACTGGTCTACCAAATCATTGTCTTCACCAACCTAACTGGGTTCTATTTCCTCAACCCTTTCATTTCCTCATAAGCTGTGTTGAGTGTTTGTCATATCTGTGTTTGAAGACTTTGATCAAGACTTTCTCAATTTCCTCAGTTCAATTTCTTGATCTGTTTGTCTTCATCTTGTGTTATCCTGTGATTACGCTTTACGTACTCTGTGATTGTCTTCATTTCATCATGATGACTATGCTTGTAATCTGTTATGCTTACTTCCGAGTACTTATTCCGCTGCATGTATTTCTTCGCTAAGGAATTTCCTCACCAGCAAATTCCTCAGTGAAGAATTTGTAAAATTCTCTAAAAATCGCCTATTCACCCCCCCTCTAGTCGATATAACGCACTTTCAAGAGTGGCTGATGTACTTTGATGGTGCCTTCTCGCTGCAAGGCGCCGGTGCGGGCGTGCTACTTGTTGCACCCACCGGAGAGCACCTCAAGTACGTAGTCCAGATGCACTTTCCCAAGGAGCAAGCAACAAACAATACTGCAGAGTATGAAGGTTTGCTTGCGGTCTCGTGGATCGCAGAGACCTTGGGATCAAGAAGCTCATTGTCGTGGTGACTCACGACTTGTCATCCGCCAAGTGAACAAGAGTTATCGAGTCCGTTGATGGAAGCTTATGTTGATGAAGTGAGAAAGCTAGAAGAGCACTTTGATGGCCTACAAATGGAACATGTTCCAAGAGCTCGAGCGACATTGCCGATGGCTTCGCCGGCGCGCTGCACTTAAGTTACACAATGGAACCAGGGATTTTTGTGCTCAAGCTGACTCAACCGTCTGTAACGCCATCAACCGGACAGAGCAAGAAGAGGAAGTTGATCTCTGGTGACTATTTTCTCGCGTAGCTTCAAGTCGCCGTCAAGAAGGTCCTCAAGATCAACACCAAGGGTGCCGAGGAGCAGTCTGCTCCGACAAGCCCTAGGGTTTGTTTCGTTGAAGCAGACGCTCCCGACAAGTTTTGCTCCGGCAAACTTGCCGGGGAACGTCAAGCTCCAGCTGAGCCGCAGGTTCTCGCCGTGGAAGCAGATGTTCCTGCAGCAGCAGATGTGCCTTTAGTCCTTGTTGTCGAGCCGCAAGCTCCAGCATGGGCACAGCAGATTGTCCGTTTCCTTCAGACAGGAGAACTTCCCGAAGAGCAAGAAGAAGCTGAAAGAGTATCCCGTGAGTCAAGTATGTACGAGTTTGTCGACAACACCTTTGTCTGACAGAAGAAGACTCAACGGTGTGAAATTGAAGTGTATTCACCGGGAAGACGGACAAAGCTGTTGGCAGAGATACATGGAGGCATATGTGGTCACCACATTGGCGCAGAGCACTTGCCAGCAAAGCGCCCAAGAAGGTTTCTTTTGGCCAACAGCCCTCCAGGATGCAAGCGCACAAGTAACCAAGTGTGAAGCGTGCAGTTCCATTCCAAGCAGATACACCAGCTAGCTCAAGCTCTCCATACGATCCCTTTATCCTGGCCATTTTCGATGCAGGGGCTCGACATCCTCGGCCCCTTTCCCCGAGCTGTCGGGGGCTTTGAGTACTTGTACGTTGCAATCGACAAGTTCACAAAGTGGCCGGAAGTGGAAGCAGTGAGGAAGGTGACAGCACAGTCAGCAGTCAAGTTCTTTAGGTCGATTGTTTGTCGTTTCGGAATCCCTAACAGGATCATCACCGACAACGGCACGCAATTCACGAGCCGCACCTTCATGCAGTACGTCCAAGATCTTGGCGCCAAGGTGCCGCTTCGCTACATTGCTCATCCGAGAAGTAACGGTCAAGCGGAGAGGGCGAATGCTGAAGTGTTGCGCGGGCTCAAGACCAGAACTTTCGACAGGCTGCACAAGTGCGGTAAGAACTGGATTGAGGAGCTGTCGATGGTTCTTTGGTCGATTAGGACGACGCCAAATCGAGCCACTGGCCAGACACCTTTCGCTCTAGTCTATGGAGCAGAGGCAGTTCTCCCCACGGAACTCGTATACGGATCACCTCGAGTGCTCGCTTATGATGAGCTTGAGCAAGAGCAGTTGCGACAACATGACGCGCTGCTCCTTGAGGAGGATCGTCTTGAAAGCTCTTTATGCGAGCTGCTCGATACCAGCAAGCTTTGTGTCGCTACCATAGCCGCAGAAGTTAATGCCGAAGTCTCGAGGAAGGCGACCTTGCTCTTCGCTGCGTTCGATCCGCCAAGAATTCCAACAAGTTGGCGCCAAAGTGGGAAGGCCCTTACCGGGTGAAACGAGTCATTAGGCACGGCTTGTCCGCCTTTGAGACCGAAGATGGGATTCGGTGAGCAACTCACGGAACATTGAGCATCTTCGTAAGTTTTACCCAGAAGCGCGGTTGCGGAACCTGTTCCGGCAACCACCTTTGTACAAGTCTTGCCGATGTTGCATGTAATCCTTTGTACAAAGCGCGCAGACCCGTGCATAAGTAAGGCTAATGTGCCGCACATCTTGTCAATTTCATGCTTTCTACTTCTATTTCGCATCGTTATCGACACTTTGTGCAGCACCTGACCCCGGTAAGCAATAACGAGCCATAAGGCTCCATATATTTATTTTCTCTTCTTTCTCTTTCTCAAAGAAAGGAAGGTTCCCTCGCCCACAAGTTTGCCGGGGGGAAAGGAGAAGATAATGGTGTGGACCAAGCGTCACTCAAGGAAGTCTAGCGTTACCGGGAAGCAAACGAGCGGAAAAGCTAAGTTGCTAAAGTTTGAGCAATCAGTTTTAAAATTTTAAGTTATCTTCCTCGAACGACCGTACTTTTGTATGGAAAACACATGCGCGGAGGAACCAACTCGTAGCTAGTTGCGCCCTTACTTTGTTTCGAGTCCGCTCAACAACTTAAGTGAGATGCGACTAGTTGCGACAAGGTTTCTTGTCGGTAGCTGCACCGCCAAAGAGGCGTCCGACGTCTCAAGACTTCATGACCCAGTGTGCTGTTGACAAGTTCCCTAAAAGCGAGGGGCAAAATATACAAAGGAAGGAACCAAGTAAAGGAAATAACATAGCAATTGCTACCGAAATAGAGTTATATTACAAGATAGCTTGTCGCAGCTCTAATAGATTGTTCTCATAACATGACCAGCAGCGGCAAGAAAAAGAGAAAGCGGGCGGCCTAATCTACGTGATCGCCCTCAACCCTCTTGATCCCGCTCACCCTGTCCACGATGGGTGCGACAAGGGTCTTGAGCGCTTCCACATCAGCATCCGGCGGCAAGGACTTGAGGACGTTGGTGAGGTTGAGGCCTGGGTTGCGGAAGGCCACCTTCATCAAGACCTTTTGAAGAGCTCCCGCAGATCTGGCGCGACTCCTCGGCCAGCTGCTTTGGGATTTCTTCCCGAGTCGGCTGGAGGGCCGCCACCACGCCCTTGAAGAACAAGCTGAGCTTGGCGCTGGGTCGGAGGTGCTCATCGGAGGAATATCCAAGATCCTCCATCCCAGGCCAGCCACTCCCTGTCGATGGCTGCAGAACATCCACGAGACCCTCAGTCCAGTGCTCCACATTCTCCCTAAAGGTATTCTGAGCGACAGCAGCTTCCGCAGCAGCTGCTCCTCCTCAGACTAGCCACTGCTGCTGTTTGGTGCGTCGACCAGCGTCAGTCCAGCGGAGGCGAGCAGCTCTTCATCAAAAGTTTCTCCTTGGTGGCGCCCTGGAGCTCGACGCCCATGGGAGATTGATGAAGACGCCATCGCCGGCCTTCAAATAGGCGCCGGGCTGGGGCTCTTTGGAGCCTGACGCTGTAGCAGCGGCGGAGGTATCGGCGATCGGCGTAGCGCCTGGCGCTCCTACGGCCTCAGGGTCGTCGGTCACGATCGCCGGACCCCTCGCCCGGCCTGCGACGGCAGCTTTGGCGGCCTCTTCGCGGTGGGCTCGTCGGTATGACTTCTTCTCCAATGGCAGCGTCGCCAGATATTGCCTTGTAGCGTCCTCCTCGCCGGCGGCCTCGGTCTCCATTGGCTCTGTGGCGGATGGATCTGACGACCGGAAAATGAAGAAAAGTCAAGCAAATATTCAAAAAGAAAATCAGAAGAAGAAGAACACAAGGAAAGTTTTCAAGCAAGAAGATTACCTGTGCTAGGGTCTGCAGTCATGGTCTCCGCCACTGTGGGATCGCTGGTGCCGCCCCTTGCCGGAGAGTTGTCCCTGCCGGAGAACTGCCCTGCTTCCGCTTATAAAGAGGGAGGCGGACGTTCCGTCTTTCGAATAAAGAAACCACCCACGATCTCTCACACGACGCCGCATTCAAGCGCGTGCCGTTCATCGAGGCGTGGTGGGTCCGGGTGAGTTACGGGCGTAACCCAAGCTGCGTGCCCGTGCCTGCTTTTGGGCCTGGCCCAACAGCGCCGGCAAGACTGTGTGGCCCAGGCCCGGGGCTCCTATCGGTGTACTAGAGTAGGGGTACCCTAGTATCCCTAACTTGTGCAGGCGATTCTGCAGCCCTCCGCGGCAAGGCTTACCGGGTGACCGCCAAGGTCCTCCGTGGTTCCTTTGGAGCCATTCAAGAACAAAGTATTCAAGCCAAGGAGACAAGGCCCCGGCAAGAGGAGCTTGCCGGAAGGCCACCCAAGGCACCTAGGAGACAAGGCCCGGCAAGAGGAGCTTGCCGGGAAGGCCCGATGAGCGACAAGCTTAGGACGCGACAAGACAACAACCGCGGCAAAGGCGCTTGCCGCGGCAGACCACTACGTACTGCGCCCAAAGACATCCACTAACGTGTCGCATACAGGACCTTTCCAGCGCGTGGCAAGAGGTCGTCGGCGGCCGGAGCGCCGGTGGCAAGCGGCGCCGACAAGATTGCCACCGTGGCAAGCGGTGGCGCCTGACGGTCCCTTTACGCCTTTGTTAGGGCGACGTGAGACGGGCATTTAATGCCTTTGTCCCCCGCCATCGGGGTTAGGTATGATACACTTTGTACAAGTAGTTGTACCAACCACTCCTTTTCCATTTTACCCTTGTCTACGTTGCCACCTGTTGGAGACCCCTTTAGCATATAAAAGGAGGCCCATGCATAGCGTAGGGGAGAAGGGGAAAAGCGGTTCGAAGCCGAGAACACTCACGCTCGGTCTCGTTAGCAGCTTGTGTATCAGTAGCACTCAGCGCCTCTGAGCAAGAACTCAATACACTCGGACATGCAGCGGTAGGGAGTGTTATCTCCGGAGAGCTCCAAAGCTGGGTAAACTGCTCGTGTGCTTCGCCTCGATCTGCTCATCGTGCGACCTCCGCCCCCCGCCGAACTGAAAGTGGCTCGGTCCGCCGGTCCCATAGGTGTTCGTGGGCCAGATCAGCCTCCCCGACACCCTACAACAAAGGAATAAATTTTAATTTAACTATCATGGTAGTTGAAACATCATTGAGAAGGTTTCTCCAACTCAATCCCAATTAAAGTAGTTATTACCCCAACAATATTAATTAAGAGTGATGAGATATTTAGGATACTCCAAGTACTAGATACTCAAGATTGTCCATAACCGGGGACACGGCTAACCCTGATTAGATTGTACACTCTGCAGAGGTTTGTGCACTTTTCCCCACAAGACTCGATCACCTCTGTTGAATTTCTACTTTTCTACGGTGTTTGAGAAACGGATGACCGAGACGAGTCTTTCGTAAACATTAACTCTCTACTCCGGGCAGACCATACCAAACCTACAACCCTCTACCTGCTAATCCACCTCTTCAAGAGCTTCACATAACTTACTCAACTATGCTAGAGCCCATAATAGCTTGTGGCTGCACACGGAAGTTTCTAGCATGAAAATATCTCAGTTCCCTTTGAGCATGGGTGGCGGTCCATAGGAAAATCACACGGAACCCCGGGATTTCCAAAAATACAGGCAACATCGGATTCTCCAGGTGCCTCAATCCACCCAGATGTGTATTTAAGTTGCCACCTTAAGTTGAACCATTAATTAAAAATCTCACATCTGTCATGGATTTCACTCACCCAAATCACGTCTACGAGCATAGCATAGCAATATAAGCAATACGTAGAAGTAACTCCCAAGGGTTTGATATAACAGGGCAATAGGTTCTACCACATCAACTACTTCCCAACCCACATATTAATGACATCCTAATCATGCAATGTTTGCAGATTGAAACTAATGCATAAAAACTGGGTATGGAAAGAGTATGATCATTGTGTTACTTGCCTTGCTGACGATCCGCGAAACCTAGGAACTCGTAGTAGCACGCTTCGCACTCCGGGAATTCTATCGCAAACAAACAATAGCATACATAAGCAATCAAGCAAAGATGCACGGGCAAAACTCAAATAAGAGGAATTGACCAGAAAGTTCAACCCAAGAATTCCGGTTTGCAAAAAGAATCAAATCAAACGAACAGCGAAACTCAAACGGCAAAAGAAACAAGATCCGTTTACTAATCTGAACTAAAGTCAAATTTTACAATACCAAAATCTTGTTCAAGTTGATTAAACAGAAAGAGGATTTCGCGACGAATATCTAGGCGCTTGAATCGCCTGATTCCGATAAACGAGCGAAAAGATAAACTGAAACGAAAATCGGATCAGAAATTGTGATTGAAAATAATCACGAAAAAATCCGAGAAAAAGAAACTGACAAACAGGCTAACGAACGAACGTTCGTTGTTTGTAACTATCGAGCGAAAACCGTTCGTTAAAACGAACATACGGACGAACATCCGCTAAGTAGTTAAACCGGGAAAAACCGGCGAACCGATCTAAAAAAACGAACTAGGGTTTTCAAAAAACCGGATCGGTTTTCTAAAAAAACCGGCGGCGGCAACGGCACGTTACCTCCGGTGAGGCTCCGGCGAGGCGGGGCGACGGCAGCGTGGCGAAGGCGGCAGCGGCGGCTGCTGTCGGGGCGGCGGGGCTGGCGGCTTGGTGGTGGTGGAGGTCCGGGAGGTATTTAAAGAGGGGGGCGGCGGCTTGGAGGAGGGGGCAAGGCGGCGGGGAGGAGTCCGGGTCGGACTCCGGTCCTAGGCGGCAGCGGTGGCGCGGTCTCAAGGTGGGAGACGGCGGCGCGTGGGGGTGGGCCGGCTCGGCTGGGCTGCGGCCCAGTCGGGCGCTGGAACTTTTTTTTAAACAATTCCGCCGAACCGAAAATAAATCCTAGAAAATAAAATTAAAACCTAAAAATGCCAAAACAAATTTTCACCGTCTAAATAAAATATTTAGAACGAGATGAACATTTTCTTGGCCCTAAAATGCAATTTTGAAAAAACGTGCAATTTTTCTAATGCAAATAAAATTGCGATAAAATCCAAATAAAATCAAATATTTGATTTTAATATTTTTCCTCCAATATTTCAATTACTTTGGAGAAGTCATATTATCTCCTCTCATATTTTAATATGAAATATTTTCGGAGCGAAAAACAATTAAAATCAATGATCCTCGTTTCAATATTTCATAAAAGTCAAATATGAAAACCGGGAAATCCCCAACTTTCTCCGACGGTCCTTGAGTTGCTTAGGATTTCGAGGATCGCGAAACGAAATGCAATAAAATATGATATGCATGAATGATCTATGTATAACATTCCAAATTGAAAATTTGGGATGTTACAAACCTACCCCCCTTAAGATGAATCTCGCCCTCGAGATTCGGGTTGGCTAGAAAATAGGTGTGGGTGGTCTTTGCGAAGATCATCCTCTCGTTCCCAGGTGGCTTCATCCTTGGTATGGTGACTCCACTGAACTTTGCAAAACTTGATAACCTTGTTGCGGGTGACTCGACTGGCAAATTGAAGAATCTTAACTGGCTTCTCCTCATAAGTCAAATCACTGTCCAATTGAATCGCATCCAAGGGTACTGTATTTCTTAACGGTATATCGGCCATCTCAGCATGACACTTCTTCAACTAAAAACGTGAAACACATCATGAACTCCTGACAGTCCTTCAGGTAACTCCAACTTGTAGGCAACTTCTCCCATACGTTCCAAAATATGATACGGTCCTACAAATCTCGGGGCTAACTTTCCCTTAACTCCAAAACGTTTCACTCCTCGCAAGGGTGATTGAGGGAGTCCTGGATTAGGGGGTATCCGGGCAGCCCGACTATATCCTTTGGCCGGACTGTTGGACTATGAAGATACAAGATTGAAGACTTCGTCCCATGTCCGGATGGGACTCTCCTTGGCGTGGAAGGCAAGCTTGGTGATATGGATATGTAGATCTCCTCCCTTGTAACCGACTCTGTGTAACCCTAGCCCCCTCCGATGTCTATATAAACCGGAGGGTTTAGTCCGTAGGACAACAACAATCATATCATAGGCTAGCTTCTAGGGTTTAGCCTCTACGATCTCGTGGTAGATCAACTCTTGTACTACTCATATCATCAAGATCAATCAAGCAGGAAGTAGGGTATTACCTCCATTGAGAGGGCCTGGACCTGGGTAAACATCGTTCCCCTGCCTCCAGTTACCATCCGCCTTAGACGCACAGTTCGGGACCCCCTACCCGAGATTCGCCGGTTTTGACACCGACATTGGTGCTTTCATTGAGAGTTCCACTGTGTCGTCGCCGCAAAGCTGGATGGCTCCTCCAATCATCGATAACGATGCGGTCCAGGGTGAGATTTTCCTCCCCGGATCGATCTTCGTATTCGACGGCTTCGCACTGCGGGCCAACTCGCTTGGCCATCTGGAGCAGATTGAGAGCTACGCCCCTGGCCACAAGGTCAGGTTTGGAAACTTGAATTACACTGCCGATATCCGCGGAGACTTGATCTTTGACGGATTCGAGCCCATGCCAGGTGTGCCGCATGATCACGACAAGCATGATGTAGCTCTGCCGTCGGACAGTGTTCGGGAAATCACGCCAGCAACCACTCCGGCCTTCAATCCGGAACAGATCACGCCATCCGAGGACGGGCGGATAGACCCCGCCTTGGAGGCCGCACTCTCAATGGCGATAGAGCCGAACACTGACCTTACCCTTCACGAGAGTCGTGACGCCGAACCAATGGACTCGTCTCCGGCCACGAACTCCGAACCACCTGCGCCCATGCCTATCGAATCCGATTGGGCGCCGATCATGGAGTTCACCTCCGCGGATATCTTTCAGCACTCGCCCTTCGGCGATGTACTAAACTCGTTAAGGTCTCTCTCCCTGTCAGGAGAACCTTGGCCGAACTATGTCCGGCTAGGATGGGATGCGGATGACAAAGAAATTCACTCCCTACCCACCACCCACTTAGTAGCCACTGTCGATGACTTAACCGACATGCTAGATTTCGACTCCGAAGACATCGATGGTATGGACAATGGTGCAGGAGACGAACAGGAACCACCGCCAACAGGGCGCTGGACCGCCACTTCTTCACATGACATATACATGGTGGATACACCCAAAGAAAATGATGACGTGGAACAGAAGGATGCAGCGAAGGATAGCTCCCTCGAGAAGCAAACAAAGCGGCGCCGTAGGCGCCGCTCCAATTCCCGCCTCGGCAAAAACAGCGATAACTGTTGGAAATATGCCCTAGAGGCAATAATAAATTAGTTATTATTATATTTCCTTGTTCACGATAATCGTTTATTATCCATGCTATAATTGTATTGATAGGAAACTCAGATACATGTGTGGGTACATAGACAACACCATGTCCCTAGTAAGCCTCTAGTTGACTAGCTCGTTGATCAATAGATGGTTACGGTTTCACGACCATGGACATTGGATGTCATTGATAACGAGGTCACATCATTAGGAGAATGATGTGATGGACAAGACCCAATCCTAAGCCTAGCACAAATATCGTAGTTCGTATGCTAAAGCTTTTCTATTGTCAAGTATCATTTCCTTAGACCATGAGATTGTGCAACTCCCTGATACTGTAGGGATGCTTTGGGTGTACCAAACGGTCACAACGTAACTGGGTGGCTATAAAGGTGCACTACAGGTATCTCCGAAAGTGTATGTTGGGTTGGCACGAATCGAGACTGGGATTTGTCACTCCGTGTAAACGGAGAGGTATCTCTGGGCCCACTCGGTAGGACATCATCATAATGTGCACAATGTGACCAAGGGGTTGATCACGGGATGATGTGTTACAGAAACGAGTAAAGAGACTTGCCGGTAATGAGATTGAACAAGGTATCGGTATATCGACGATCGAATCTCGGGCAAGTACAATACCACTAGACAAAGGGAATTGTATACGGGATTGATTGAGTCCTTGACATCGTGGTTCATCCGATGAGATCATCGCGGAACATGTGGGAGCCAACATGGGTATCCAGATCCCGCTGTTGGTTATTGATCGGAGAACGTCTCGGTCATGTCTGCATGGTTCCCGAACCCGTAGGGTCTACACACTTAAGGTTCGATGACGCTAGGGTTATAAAGGAAGTTTGTATGTGGTTACCAAATGTTGTTCGGAGTCCCGGATGAGATCCCGGACGTCACGAGGAGTTCCGGAATGGTCCGGAGGTAAAGATTTATATATGGAAAGTTGTTGTTCGGGTTCCGGAAAAAGTTTGGGTTTTTTCGGTATTGTACCTAAGCTTCGAGAAGGTTCCGGAGGATTCGGAGGGGTCCCGGAGGTCCGGAAATTGTTCCACCACGTCCAATACAGTAGCATGGGCTGTAGGGGCGCCCTAGCCTTAATGGGCCAGGGGCACCAGCCCCCCAAGGCCCATGCGCATGGGAAGGGAAAACCCTAAAGGGGAGGCCTCCACTTGACTTGGGAGGCACTCCTCCCCTTGGCCGCCGCCCAACCCTAGATGGGATCTAAGGGGCCGGCCTCCTCTTCCCCCACCTATAAATAGTGGAGGGGTGAGGGCAGCCGCACCACAAGTTGGCGCAGCCCTCCCCTCTCCCAAGTACTCCTCCTCTCCGCGGTGCTTGGCGAAGCCTCGCAGGATTGTCACGCTCCTCCATCACCTCCCTGCCGTTGTGTTGCTGCTGGATGGTGTCTTCCTCAACCTCTCCCTCTCTCCTTGCTGGATCAAGGCATGGGAGACGTCACCGGGCTGTACGTGTGTTGAACGCGGAGGTGCCGTCCGTTCGGCACTAGGATCTCCGGTGATTTGGATCATGACGAGTACGACTCCTTCAACCCCGTTCTCTTGAACGCTTCCGCTTAGTGATCTACAAGGGTATGTAGATGCACTCTCATTCCCTCGTTGCTAGTTTCTCCATAGATAGATCTTGGTGACACGAGGGAAAATTTTGAATTTCTGCCACGCTCCCCAACAAAGTGGCATCATGAGCTAGGTCTATTATGTAGATTCTTTGCACGAGTAGAACACAAAGTAGTTGTGGGCGTTGATTTTGTTTAATATGCTTACCGTTACTAGTCCAATCTTGTTTCGACGGTATTTTGGGATGAAGCGCCCGGACCGACCTTACACGCATTTCCACGTGAGACAGGTTCCACCGAATCGACATGCACTTGGTGCATAAGGGGCTAGCGGGTGCCGTCTCTCCCACTTTAGTCGGGACGGATTCGATGAAAAGGGTCCTTATGAAGGGTAAACAGCAATTGGCATATCACGTTGTGGTTTTATGAGGTAAGAAACGTTCTTGCTAGAAACCCATAGCAGCCATCAGAAACATGCAAACAACAATTAGAGGACGTCTAACTTGTTTTTGCAGGGTATGCTATGTGATGTGATATGGCCAAGAAGAATGTGATGAATGATATGTGATGTATGAGATTGATCATGTTCTTGTAATAGGATTCATGACTTGCATGTCGATGAGTATGACAACCGGCAGGAGCCATAGGAGTTGTCTTTATTTATTGTATGACATGCGTGTCATTAAACAACGCCATGTAATTACTTTACTTTATTGCTAACCGGTAGCCATAGTAGTAGAAGTAATAGTTGGCGAGACAACTTCATGAAGACACGATGATGGAGATCATGATGATGGAGATCATGGTGTCATGCCGGTGACGATGATGATCATGGAGCCCCGAAGATAGAGATCAATGGAGCTATATGATATTGTCCATATCATGTCACTACTATATATAATTGCATGTGATGTTTATTATGTTTATGCATCTTGTTTACTTAGAACGACGGTAGTAAATAAGATGATCCTTACAACAATTTCAAGAAGTGTTCTCCCTAACTGCGCACCGTTGCTAAAGTTCGTCCGCTTCTAAGCACCACGTGATGATCGGGTGTGATGGATTCTTACGTTCACATACAACGGGTGTAAGACAGATTTACACACGCTTGAAACACTTAGGGTTAAATTGACGAGCCTAGCATGTATGAGACATGGCCTCGGAAAACAGAGACCGAAAGGTCGAGCATGAGTCGTATAGTAGATACGATCAACATGAAGATGTTCACCAATGATGACTAGTCCGTCTCACGTGATGATGGGACACGGCCTAGTTGACTCGGATCATGTAATCACTTAGATGACCAGAGGGATGTCTATTCGAGTGGGAGTTCATAAGATGAACTTAATTATCACGAACATAGTCAAAAGACCTTTTGCAAATTATGTCGTAAGCTCGCTTTTAGTTCCTTTGTTTAGATATGTTCCTAGAGAAAATATAGTTGAAAGTTGATGAGCGATTATGCGGACATTAGATAGCTTATGTCCTTAATGCACCGCTGGGTGTCCGAACCCGAACGTCGCCTGTGGATGTTGCGAACATCGGACATACACATTTGATAACTACGTGATAGTTCGGTTAAACAGTTTAGAGTTGAGGCACCAAAGACGTTTGAAACGTCATGGAACATATGAGATGTTTCAAGGGCTGAAATTGGGATTTCGGGGCTCGTGCCCACGTCAAGAGGTATAAGACCTCCGACGATTTTCTTAGCCTGCAAACTCAGGGAGAAAAGCTCAATCGTTGAGCTTGTGCTCAGATTGTCTGAGTGCAACAATCACTTGAATCGAGTGGGAGTTAATCTTCCAGTTGAGATAGTGATGTTTCTCCAAAGTCATTGCCACCAAGCTGCTAGAGCCTCGTGGATGAGCTATAACATATCAGGGATAGATATGATGATCCTTGAGGTATTCGTGATGTTTGACACCGCGAAAGTAGAAATCAAGAAGGAGCATCAATTGTTGATGGTTGGTAAAACCACTAGTTTCAAGAAGGGCAAGGGCAACAAGGGATACTTCATGAAACGGCAAAACAGTTGCTGCTCTAGTGAAGAAACCCGATGTCGAACCCAAACCCGAGACTAAGTGCTTCTGTAATGAGAGGAACGGACACTGAAGCGGAACCACCCTAGTACTTGGTAGATGAGAAGGCTGGCAAGGTCGATAGAAGTATATTGGATATACATTATGTTAATGTGTACTTTACTAGTACTCCTAGTAGCACCAGGGTATTAGATACCGTTCGGTTGCTAAGTGATAGTAACTCGAAATAAAAGCTACGGAATAAACGAAGACTAGCTGAAGGTGAGCCGACGATATGTGTTGGAAGTTTTTCCAAGCTTGATGTGATCAAGCATCGCACGCCTCCCTCTACCAACGAGATTGGTGTTAAACCTAAATAATTGCATTTGGTGTTTATGCGTTGAGCATAGACATGATTGGATTATGTCTATCGCAATACGGTTATTCATTTAAGGAGAATAATGGTTACTCTGTTTATTTGAATAATACCTTCAATGGTCTTGCACCTAAAGGAATGGCTTATTGAATCTCGATCGTAGTGATACACATTTTCATGCCAAAAGATATAAGATAGTAATGATAATACCACTTACTTGTGGCAATCGCCATGTGAGTCATATTGGTATAAAACGCGTGAAGAAGTTCCATGTTGATGGATCTTTGGACTCACTCGTTTTTGAAAAGTTTGAGACATGCGAACCATGTCTATTGGTGTATACGCATGAAGAAACTCCATGCAGATGGACCGTTTGGACTCACTTGATTTTGAATCACTTGAGACATGCAAATCATACCACATGGGCAAGATGACTGAAAGCCCTGCTTTTCAAAGAAATGGAACAAGAAAGCAACTTGTAGGAAGTAGCACATTTTGATGTGTGCAGTCCAATGAGTGCTTTGAGGCATGCGATGAATATCATTATGTTCTTACTTCACAGATGATTCGAGTAGATGTTGAGTATATTTACTTGATGAAACACAAGTCTGAATTATTGAATGGTTCAAGTAATTTCAGAGTGAAGTTCAAGATCTTCGTGACAAGAGGATAGAATGTCTATGATATGATCATAGAGATGAAAATCTGAGTTACGAGTTTTGGCACACAATTAAGACATTGTAAAAATTGTTTCACAATTAATACCGCCTGGAACACCATAGTGTGATGGTGTGTCCGAACATCATAGTTGCACCCTATTGGATATGGTGCGCACCATGATATCTCTTATCGAATTACCACTATCGTTCATGGGTTAGGCATTAGAGACAATCGCACTCACTTTAATGGGGCACCACGTAATTCCGTTGAGAAGACACCGTTTGGAGAAACCTAAGTTGTCGCTTTCTTGAAAGTTTGGGGCTGCGACGCTTATGTGAAAAAAGTTTCAGGTTGATAAGCTCGAACCCAAAGCGGATAAAATGCATCTTCATAGGACACCCAAAACAGTTGGGTATACCTCCTAATTCAGATCCGAAAGCAATAGGGATTGTTTCTTGAATCGGGTCCTTTCTCGAGGAAAAGTTTGTCTCGGAAAGTTGAGTGGGAGGATGGTGGAGACTTGATGAGGTTATTGAACCGTCACTTCAACAAGTGTGTAGCAGGGCACGTGAAGTTGTTCATGTGGCACCTACACCAATTGAAGTCAAAGCTTATGATAGTGATCATGAAGTTTTGGATCAAGTCACTACTGCACCTCGTAGGGGTGACAAGGATGCGTCTTTGCTTGAGTGGTACGGTGATCCTGTCTTGAAGGTCATGTTGCTAGACAACAATGAACCTACAAGCTATGGAGAAGCGATGGTGGGCCCAAATTCCGACAAATGGTTAGAAGCCATGAAATCCGAGATAGGATCCATGTTTCATAACAAAGCATGGACTTTGGTGGACTTGCCCGATGATCGGCAAGCCATTGAAATAAATGGATCTTTAAGAAGAAGACGGACGTGGACGGTAATGTCACCGTCTATGAAGCTCGACTTGTGGCGAAGAGTTTTTCACAAGTTCAAGGAGTTGACTACGATGAGATTTTCTCAACTGTAGCGATGCTTAAGTCCGTCGGAATCATGTTAGCATTAGCTGCATTTATGAAATTTGGCAGATGGATGTCAAGACGAGTTTCCTTACCAGTTTACGTAAGGAAAGGTTGTATGTGATACAATCAGAAAAGTTTTTCGATCCTAAGGATGCTAAAAGGTATGCTAGCTCCATGATCCTTCTAAGGACCGGAGTAAGCATCTCGGAGTTGGAATATGCACTTTGATAGGATGATCAAAGATTTTGGGTTTATACAAAGTTTATTAGAAACTTGTATTTCCTAAGAAGTTAGTGTGAGCACTATAGAATTTCCGATGAGTATATGTTGTTGACATATTGATGATCGTAAATGATGTAGAATTTCTGGAAAGCAAATAGGG
Source organism: Aegilops bicornis (assembly GCA_021605145.1). Classification (NCBI taxonomy): domain Eukaryota; kingdom Viridiplantae; phylum Streptophyta; class Magnoliopsida; order Poales; family Poaceae; genus Aegilops; species Aegilops bicornis. The sequence goes on from CM038670.1 coordinate 349,754,938, forward strand.
TTATTTGAAAGATGTTTTCAATAGAAACCTGGATTAAGCTACTTGAACATTGAGCATCAAGATCTATAGGGATAGATCAAAATCGCTTAATGGTACTTTCAAATGAGCATATACCTTGACATGATCTTGAAGGTGTTCAAGATGGATCACCAAAGAAGGAGTTCTTGCACGAGATGTAAGGTATGAAGTTAAGAGTTAAAGCTCGACCACGGCAGAAAAGAGAGAAAGGACGAAGGTCGCCCTTATGCTTTAGGCGTAGGCTCTATAGTATGCTATGCTGTGTACCGCATCGAAGTGTGCCTTGCCATGAGTCAAGTCAAGGGTACAAAAATGATCCAGAACGGATCATTGGACAGCGGTCAAAATTATCCTTAGAAGAATAAGGAAATATTTCTCGATTATGGAGGTGATAAAGAGTTCGGCGTAAAGGGTTACGTCGATGCAAGCTTTAACACCTATCCAAATGACTCTGAGTAGCAAACCGGATACGTATAGTGGAGAAACCATTTGGAATAGCTTCAAGTGGAACGTGGAAGTAGCATTTACAATATGACATAGAGAATTGCGAAGTACATACGGATCTGAATACTGCAGGCCCGTTGACTAAAACTTCTCTTACAAGCAAAACATGATCAAACCCTAGAACTCATTGAGACTTAATCACATGGTGATGTGAACTAGTTTAAGAGACTAGTAGACTCTTTGGATGTTGGTCACATGGCGATGTGACCTATCAGTGTTGATCACATGGCGATGTGAACTAGATTATTGACTCTAGTGCAATTGGGAGACTGTTGGAAATATGCCCTAGAGGCAATAATAAATTAGTTATTATTATATTTCCTTGTTCATTTATAATCGCTTATTATCCATGCTATAATTGTATTGATAGGAAACTCAGATACATGTGTGGGTACATAGACAACACCATGTCCCTAGTAAGCCTCTAGTTGACTAGCTCGTTGATCAATAGATGGTTACGGTTTCCTGACCATGGACATTGGATGTCATTGATAACAGGGTCACATCATTAGGAGAATGATGTGATGGACAAGACCCAATCCTAAGCCTAGCACAAATATCGTAGTTCGTATGCTAAAGCTTTTCTAATGTCAAGTATCATTTCCTTAGACCATGAGATTGTGCAACTCCCGGACATCGAGGGAATGCTTTGGGTGTACCAAACGTCACAACGAATCGGGTGGCTATAAAGGTGCACTACAGGTATCTCCGAAAGTGTCTCATTGGGTTGGCACGAATCGAGACTGGATTTGTCACTCCGTAAACGGAGAGGTATCTCTGGGCCCACTTTCGGTAGGACATCATCATAATGTGCACACTGTGACCAAGGGGTTGATCACGGGATGATGTGTTACGGAAACGAGTAAAGAGACTTGCCGGTAACGAGATTGAACAAGGTATCGGTATATCGACGATCGAATCTCGGGCAAGTACAATACCACTAGACAAAGGGAATTGTATACGGGATTGATTGAGTCCTTGACATCGTGGTTCATCCGATGAGATCATCACGGAACATGTGGGAGCCAACATGGGTATCCAGATCCCGCTATTGGTTATTGATCGGAGAACGTCTCGGTCAAGTCTGCATGGTTCCCGAACCCGTAGGGTCTACACACTTAAGGTTCGATGACGCTAGGGTTATAAAGGAAGTTTGTATGTGGTTACCAAATGTTGTTCAGAGTCCCGGATGAGATCCCGGACGTCACGAGGAGTTCCGGAATGGTCCGGAGGTAAAGATTTATATATGGAAAGTTGTTGTTCGGGTTAGGAAAAGTTCGGGTTTTTTCGGTATTGTACCGGAAGCTTCCAGAAGGTTCCGGAGGATTCCGGAGGGGTCCGGAGGTCCGGAAATTGTTCCACCACGTCCAATACAGTAGCATGGGCTGTAGGGGGGCGCCCTAGCCTTAATGGGCCAAGGGCACCAGCCCCCCACCCCAAGGCCCATGCGCATGGGAAGGGGAAAACCCTAAAGGGGGAGGCCTCCACTTGACTTGGGAGGCACTCCTCCCCCCTTGGCCACCGCCCCCAACCCTAGATGGGATCTAAGGGGGGCGGCCTCCTCGTCCCCCCCCCTAGAAATAGTGGAGGGTGGGAGGGCAGCCGCACCACAAGTTCTCGGGCGCAGCCCTCCCTCTCCCAAGTACTCCTCCTCTCCCGCGGTGCTTGGCGAAGCCTGCCCGGGATTGCCACGCTCCTCCATCACCACCACGCCGTTGTGTTGCTGTCGGATGCTGTCTTCCTCAACCTCTCCCCTCTCTCCTTGCTGGATCAAGGCATGGGAGACGTCACCAGGCTGTACGTGTGTTGAACGCGGAGGTGCCGTCCGTTCGGCACTAGGATCTCTGGTGATTTGGATCATGACGAGTACGACTCCTTCAATCCTGTTTTCTTGAACGCTTCCGCTTAGCGATCTACAAGGGTATGTAGATGAACTCTCCTTCCCCTCGTTGCTAGTTTCTCCATAGATAGATCTTGGTGACACGTAGGAAAATTTTGAATTTCTGCTACGTTCCCCAACAATAACAGCGCAAGAAAAAACAATACCCCGGTCGACTCCGGAGGAAACGACGACCGAATAGACCCAGCGACAGAGCAGGGTGAGCCAACGGACGATGAACAAAGTACGGAGCCGCTGTCCGAACACGGCGACGCCGAGCGTCAAGCTAATCAACCCGTCTCCGGAGAAGAGAACAGTCCGGATGACGATGAACACATCATCCCGGAAAGGCAGCTGGAGCAAGAGAACCTCCATAGAAGGCTTATTGCCACTGTGAGGAGTCTGAAGAAGTAGAAGCAAAGGCTCAAGGCTGCAAAAAACACACTCAACAGTAGATGGAACAAAGTGCTTGATACGGCAGAAAAGTATGGTGGCAGTCGCCACGCGAAGAGCTACCCAAAGCGAAAATTGCTGCCTGAATTCGATGATGAGGCCTTAGAGCCCCCACAGCCAAAAAATAAAACTGCCGACTGGTCGGATCAACGACCTCGTGGCCGCGATAGAGCGGCCAACGAGGCCGCACATAAGTCAGTACATGAACCACACGAGGACTCGCATTAAAGGACCGGCGCAACCAGATCCATCTACGGATCAAGAAAACGCGCTCCAGCACTAAACCAAAACCAAATATCACAACAATCTGATCGCCATGGTGCAGCTAAATTCAGGGGTGCCGTGCACCCCCTATGTTTCACCGACAAGGTACTAGACCATGAATTTCCAGAAGGATTCAAACCAGTGAACATAGAGGCGTACGACGGGACAACAGACCCCGGGGGTCTGGATTGAGGACTTTATCCTCCATATTCATATGGCTCACGGAGACGATGTCCATGCCATCGAATACTTGCCCCTCAAGCTCAAAGGACCAGCTCAAGATCGGCTAAAAAGCCTCCCCTGAAAACTCCATCGGAAGTTGGGAGGAGCTCGAGGATGCTTTTCGGGCTAAATTTCAAGGGACTTATGTCCGACCTCCCACGCAGCATTTATTTGAGTCATATAATTCAACAGCCCGGAGAGTCAGCCCGAAAGCTTTGGAACAGGTTTCTCACTGAGAAGAACCAAATTGTCGACTGTCCGGACGCCGAAGCCTTAGCATCTTTCAAGTGCATCCAAGAGAATGTCTTGCCAGACACCTCGGCCAAGAAAAACCAAGAATAGTGGCAGCCCTAAAAGCCTTATGACCCGCTTTTGCGCGGGCGAGGACAGCTGGTTAGCCCGAAGCAGCGCCAGCGACCCAAGCACATCCGAAGTCAGGGATGGCAACGGAAAACCGCGACGCGGTAAAAACAAGCGCCGGAATAAAGAAGACAGCCCAGATAACACGGCGGTAAACGCCGGATTCAGGGGCTCTCGACTGGGTCAGCGGAACAAGCTCTTTAAAGGCAACAGAGATGGACCAACCAGCCTAAACAAGATTCTAGACAAACTATGTCAGATCCACGGCACCCCCGATAAACCTGCAAATCATACCCCACAGATAATGTTGGGTCTTTAAGCAGGCCGCCAAGCTAAACGCCGAACACAAGGGGGAGGGCACACCAAGCGAAGACGAGGATGAGCCTCGCCAGCAGGGCACTGGGGGACAGAAAAAATTCCCACCAGAAGTCAAAACAGTAAACGTGATCCACGAGACAAAGAGGAGAAGCAAATATGCACTCCAAGATACACGAGCCGTAGAGCCCGTCACCCCTGAGTTCCACCCCTGGTTGGCCTCGCCTTGGCCACTTTCGATCATAGGATCACCTAATAAGCATCCGGCAGGAAGGATCAGCTGCCTTGGTGCTGGACCCAATAATAAACGGATACCATCTCACACGAGTCCTTATGGACGGCGGCAGTAGTCTCAATCTGATATATCAGGACACCATCCGCAAAATGGGGTTAACCCAACAAAATCGGCCACAGTAATACTACCTTCAAGGGAGTAATACCAGGCACAGAGGTTGTTGGAAATATGCCCTAGAGGCAATAATAATATGGTTATTATTATATTTCTTTGTGCATGATAATAGTCTATTATTCATGCTATAATTGTGTTATCCGGAAATCGTAATACACGTCTGAATACATAGACCACAACGTGTCCCTAGTGAGCCTCTAGTTGACTAGCTTGTTGATCAACAGATAGTCATGGTTTCCTGACTATGGACATTGGATGTCATTGATAACGGGATCACATCATTGGGAGAATGATGTGATGGACAAGACCAATCCTAAGCATAGCTCAAAGATCGTGTAGTTCGTTTAGCTAGAGCTTTTCCAAATGTCAAGTATCATTTCCTTAGACCATGAGATTGTGCAACTCCCGGATACCATAGGAGTGCTTTGGGTGTGCCAAATGTCATAACGTAACTGGGTGACTATAAAGGTACACTACGGGTATCTCCGAAAGTGTTTGTTGGGTTGGCACGAATCGAGACTGGGATTTGTCACTCCTATGACGGAGAGGTATCTCTAGGCCCACTCGGTAATGCATCATCATAATGAGCTCAATGTGACCAACTGTCTGGTCATGGGATCATGCATTATGGTACGAGTAAAGTGACTTGCCGGTAACGAGATTAAACGAGGTATTGGGATACCCATGATCGAATCTCGGGCAAGTAACGTACCGATTGACAAAGGGAATTGTATACAGTGTTGCTTGAATCCTCGACATCGTGGTTCATCTGATGATATCATCGAGGAGAATGTGGGAGCCAACATGGGTATCCATATCCCGTTGTTGGTTATTGACTGGAGAGGCGGCTCGGTCATGTCTGCATGTCTCCCGAACCCGTAGGGTCTACACACTTAAGGTTCGGTGACGCTAGGGTTGTAGAGATATGAGTATGCAGTAACCCGAAAGTTGTTGAGTCCCGGATGAGATCCCGGACGTCACGAGGAGTTCGAGAATGGTCCGGAGGTAAATAATTATATATAGGAAGTCAGGTTTCGCCATCGGGAAAGTTTGAGGGTCAACGGTATTGTACTGGGACCACTGGAAGGGTCCAGGGTCCACCGGGTGGGGCCACCTATCCCGAAGGGCCCCATGGGCTGAAGTGGGAGGGGAACCAGCCCCCTGGTGGGCTGGTGCGCCCCCCTTGGTCCCCCCTGCGCCTAGGGTTGGGAAACCCTAGGGGTGGGGGCGCCTCCACCTGGCTTGGGGGGAAGCCACCCCCCTGGCCGCCGCCCCCCTTGGAGATCCCATCTCCAGGGCCGCCCCCCCCCCTAGGGGGCCTATATAAAGAGGGGGGAGGGGGGCAGCCGCACCCATGCTCTTGGCGCCTCCCTCTCCCCTTGCTACACCTCTCCCTCTCGCAGACGCTTGGCGAAGCCCTGCCGAGATCGCTGCTGCATCCACCACCACGTCGTCGTGCTGCTGGATCTTCATCAACCTCTCCTCCCCCCTTGCTGGATCAAGAAGGAGGAGACGTCTTCCCAACCGTACGTGTGTTGAACGCGGAGGTGCTGTCCGTTCAGCACTAGGATCATCGGTGATTTGGATCACGACGAGGACGACTCCCTCAACCCCGTTCTCTTGAACGCTTCCGCTCGCGATCTACAAGGGTATGTAGATGCACTCCTCTCTCTCGTTGCTAGATGAACTCATAGATTGATCTTGGTGAAACTGTAGAAAAATTTTATTTTCTGCAATGTTCCTCAACAATGGTATCAGAGCCAGGTTTATGCGTAGTTCTCTTTGCACGAGTAGAACACAATTTGTTGTGGGCGTAGATGTTGTCAACTTTCTTGCCACTACTAGTCTTATTTTGCTTCAGCGGTATTGTGGGATGAAGCGGCCCGGACCGACCTTACACGTACGCTTACGTGAGACAGGTTCCACAATCGACATGCACTAGTTGCATAAGGTGGCTAGCGGGTGTCTGTCTCTCCCACTTTAGTTGGAGCGGATTCGATGAAAAGGGTCCTTATGAAGGGTAAATAGAAGTTGACAAATCACGTTGTGGTTACGTAGGTAAGAAAACGTTCTTGCTAGAACCCTATTGCAGCCACGTAAAACATGCAACAACAATTAGAGGACGTCTAACTTGTTTTTGCAGCATGTGATTGTGATGTGATATGGCCAAAAGTTGTGATGAATGATGAATGATATATATTGCATGTCGATGAGTATGACAACCGGCAGGAGCCATAGGAGTTGTCTTAATTATTGTATGACCTGCGTGTCATTGATTCAACACCATGTAATTACTTTACTTCATTGCTAAACCGTTAGCTATAGTAGTAGAAGTAATAGTTGGCGAGCAACTTCATGGAGACACGTTGATGGATATCATGGTGTCATGCCGGTGACGAAGATGATCATGGAGCCCCGAAGATGGAGATCAAAGGAGCTGTATGATATTGGCCATATCATGTCACTACTATTTGATTGCATGTGATGTTTATCATGTTTTGCATCTTGTTTACTTAGAACGACGGTAGTAAATAAGATGATACCTCATAATAATTTCAAGAAAGTGTTCCCTCATCATGCGCCGTTGTGAAAGTTCGTTGTTTCGAAGCACCACGTGATGATCGGGTGTGATAGATTCTAACGTTCACATACAACGGGTGTAAGACAGATTTACACATGCATAAATACTTAGGTTAACTTGACGAGCCTAGCATGTACAGACATGGCCCGAACACAAGAGACCGAAAGGTCGAACATGAGTCGTATGGAAGATACGATCAACATGGAGATGTTCACCGATGATGACTAGTCCGTCTCACGTGATGATCGGACACGGCCTAGTCGACTCGGATCATGTATCACTTAGATGACTAGAGGGATGTCTAATTTGAGTGGGAGTTCACTAAATAATTTGATTAGATGAACTTAATTATCATGAACTTAGTCTAAAACCTTTGCGAATATGTCTTGTAGATCAAATGGCCAACGCTCATGTCCACCTCAACTTCAACGCGTTCCTAGAGAAAACCAAGCTGAAAGATGATGGCATCAACTATACTGACTGGGTCGAACACGAGGATCATCCTCATGGCTGCGTAGATAGATTATGTCCTAGAAGCACCTCTAGGTGAAGCTCCCATCCTAGAGAACCAAGGCGTTATGAACGCTTGGCGGTCTCGTCTTGATGATTACTCCCTCGTTTAGTGTGGCATGCTTTACAGCTTTAGAACCGGGGCTCCAAAAGCGTTTTGAGCAACACGGAGCATATGAGATGTTCGAAGAGATGAAAATGGTTTTCCAAGCTCATGCCCGGGTCGAGAGATATGAAGTCTCCGACAAGTTCTTTAGCTGTAAGATGGAGGAAAATAGTTACATCGGTGAGCACATACTCAAGATATGCAGGTTGCACAACCGCTTGACTCGGTGGGGTTAATCTCCGGATGACGCGGTTATTAATGAGAATCCTTGATCGCTTCCACCGAGCTACAAGAGCTTTGTGATGAACTTCAATATGCGAGGATGGAAAAGACCATTCTGAGGTATATTCAATCTGAAATCAGCGGATGTAGAAATCAAGAAGGAACATCAAGTGTTGATGGTGAATAAAACCACTAAGTTCAAGAAAGGCAAGGGTAAGAAGAACTTCAAGAAGGACGGCAAGGAGTTGCTGCCCGATAAGCCGATTGCCGGAAGAAGTCAAAGAATGGACCCAAGCCTAAACTGAGTGCTTTTATTGCAAGGGAAGCGGACATCGAAGCGGACAACGCCCCAAATACTTAGCGGACAAGAAGGCCGGCAACACTAAAGGTATATGTGATATACATGTAATTGATGTGTACCTTACCGATTACTCGTAGTAGCTCCACAGGTATTTGATATCGGTGTCGTTGCTCATATTTGTAACTCAAAGCAGGAGCTGCGAAATAAGCGGAGACTGGCGAAGGATGAGGTGACGATGCGCGTCGGGAATGGTTCCAAGGTCGATGTGATCGCCGTCGGCACGCTACCTCTACATTTACCTACGTGATTAGTTTTAAACCTCAATAATTGTTATTTAGTGCCAGCTTTGAGCATGAACATTGTATCTGGATCTCGTTTAATACGAGATGGCTACTCATTTAAATCCGAGAATAATGGTTGTTCTATTTATATGAGAGATATGTTTTATGGTCATGCCCGATGGTCAATGGTTTATTCTTAATGAATCTCGAGCGTGATGTTACACATATTCATAGTGTGAATACCAAAAGATGTAAAGTTGATAACGATAGTCCCACATACTTGTGGTAATCGCCGCCTTTGGTCACATTGGTGTCAAGCGCATGAAGAAGCTCCATGTCGATGGACTTTTAGAGTCTCTCGATTATGAATCGTTTGACACATGCGAACCATGCCTCATGGGCAAAATGACCAAGACTCCGTTCTCGGAACAATGGAGCGAGCAACCAACTTATTGGAAATCATACATCTTGATGTGTGCGGTCCAATGAGTGTTGAGGCTCATGGAGGATATCGTTATGTTCTCACTCACTGACGACTTGAGTAGATATGGGTATGTCTACTTGATGAAACACAAGTCTGAGACCTTTGAAAAGTTCAAGGAATTTCAGAATGAGGTAGAGAATCAACGTGACCGAAAGATAAAGTTCCTACGATCAGATCGTGGAGGAGAATATTTAAGTCACGAATTTGGTACGCACTTAAGGAAATGTGGAATCGTTTCACAACTCACGCCGCCTGGAACACCTCCGCGTAAAGGTGTGTCCTAACGTCGTAATCGCACTTTATTGGATATGGTGCGATCTATGATGTCTCTTACCGATTTACCGCTATCATTTTGGGGATACGCTCTAGAGACAGCTACATTCACTTTAAATAGGGCACCGTCTAAATCCGTTGAGACGACACCGTATGAATTATGGTTTGGGAAGAAACCTAAGCTATCGTTTCTAAAAGTTTGGGGATGCGATGCTTATGTCAAGAAACTTCAACCCGAAAAGCTTCGAACCCAAGTTGGAAAATGCGTCTTCATAGGATACCCTAAGGAAACCATTGGGTATACCTTCTACCTCAGATCGAAGGCAAGATCTTTGTTGCCAAGAACGGGTCCTTTACGGAGAAAGAGTTTCTCTCGAGAGAAGTAAGTGGGAGGAAAGTGGAACTTGATGAAGTACTACCTCTTGAACCGGTGAGTAGCGCAGCTCGGAAGATGTTCTGTGGTGCGGCACCAACTGAAGAGGAAATTAATGATGATGATCAAGGTACTTCGGATCAAGTTACTACTGAACTTCATAGGTCCACGAGGACACGTTCCACACCAGAGTGGTATGGCAACCCTGTCCTGGTAATCATGTTGTTAGACAACGGTGAACCTTCAAACTATGAAGCAGCGATGGCGGGCCCAGATTCCAACAAATGGCTTGAAGCCATGCAATCCGAGATAGGATCCATGTATGAAAACAAAGTATGGACTTTGACAGACTTGCCCGATGATCGTGAGCGGTAGAAAACAAATGGATCTTCAAGAAGAAGACGGATAGATGGTAATGTTACCATCTATAAAGCTCGACTTGTCGCTAAGGGTTATCGACAAGTTCAAGGGGTTGACTACGATGATACATTCTCTCCCGTAGCGAAGCTAAAGTCCGTCCGAATCATGTTAGCAATTGTCGCATACTATGATTATGAGATATGGCAAATGGACGTCAAAACGGCATTCCTTAACGGCCATCTTAAGGAAGAAGCGTATATGACGCAGCCGGAAGGTTTTGTCGACCACGAGAATGCTAACAAGGTATGGAAGCTCCAGCGATCCATTTATGGGCTGGTGCAAGCATCTCGGAGTTGGAACATTCGCTTTGATGAGATGATCAAAGCGTTTGGGTTTATGCAGACTTATGGAGAAGCCTGCGTTTACAAGAAAGTGAGTGGGAGCTCCGTAGCATTTCTCATATTATATGTAGATGACATACTTTTGATGGGAAATGATATAGAACTTTTGGATAGCATTAAGGCCTACTTGAATAAATGTTTTTCAATGAAGGACCTTGGAGAAGCTGCTTACATGTTAGGCATCAAGATCTATAGGGATAGATCAAGACGCCTCATAGGTCTTTCACAAAGCACATACCTTGATAAGATATTGAAGAAGTTCAATACGGATCAGTCCAAGAAAGGGTTCTTGCCTGTATTGCAAGGTGTGAGATTGAGCTCAGCTCAATGCCCGACCACGGCAGAAGATAAAGAAGAGATGAGTGTCATCCCCTATGCCTCAGCCATAGGATCTATTATGTATGCCATGTTGTGTACGGACCTGATGTAAACCTTACCGTAAGTTTGGTAGGAAGGTACCAAAGTAATCCCGCAAGGAACCTTTGGACAGCGGTCAAGAATATCCTGAAGTACCTAAAAAGGACAAAGGATATGTTTCTCCTCTATGGAGGTGACGAAGAGCTCGTCGTAAAGGGTTACGTCGACGCTAGATTCGACACAGATCTGGAAGACTCTAAGTCACAAACCGGATACGTGTATATTTTGAATGGTGGGGCAGTAAGGTGGTGCACTTGCAAGCAAAGCGTCGTGGCGGGATCTACATGTGAAGTGGAATACATGGCAGCCTCGGAGGCAGCGCATGAAGCAATCTGGGTGAAGGAGTTCATCACCGACCTAGGAGTCATACCCAATGCGTCAGGGCCGATCGCACTCTTCTGTGACAACACTAGAGCTATTGCACTTGCCAAGGAGCCCAGGTTTCACAAGAAGACCAGGCACATCAAGCGTCATTTCAACTCCATTCGTGAAAATGTTCAAGATGGAGACATAGATATTTGTAAAGTACATACGGACCTGAATGTAGCAGATCCGTTGACTAAACCTCTCCCTAGGGCAAAACATGATCAACACCGGAACTCTATGGGTGTTCGATTCATCACAATGTAACTAGATGATTGACTCTAGTGCAAGTGGGAGACTGTTGGAAATATGCCCTAGAGGCAATAATAAAATGGTTATTATTATATTTCTTTGTTCATGATAATAGTCTATTATTCATGCTATAATTGTGTTATCCGGGAATCGTAATACACGTGTGAATACATAGACCACAACGTGTCCCTAGTGATCCTCTAGTTGACTAACTCGTTGATCAACAGATAGTCATGGTTTCCTGACTATGGACATTGGATGTCATTGATAACGGGATCACATCATTGGGAGAATGATGTGATGGACAAGACCCAATCCTAAGCATAGCTCAAAGATCGTGTAGTTCGTTTAGCTAGAGCTTTTCCAAATGTCAAGTATCATTTCCTTAGATCATGAGATTGTGCAACTCCCGGATACCGTATGAGTGCTTTGGGTGTGCCAAATGTAACAACGTAACTGGGTGACTATAAAGGTACACTACGGGTATCTCCGAAAGTGTCTGTTGGGTTGGCACGAATCGAGACTGGGATTTGTCACTCTGTATGACGGAGAGGTATCTCTAGGCCCACTCGGTAATGCATCATCATAATGAGCTCAATGTGACCAAGTGTATGGTCATGGGATCATGCATTACGGTACGAGTAAAGTGACTTGCCGGTAACGAGATTAAACGAGGTATTGGGATACCGACGATCGAATCTCGGGCAAGTAACGTACCGATTGACAAAGGGAATTGTATCTGAGGTTGCTTGAATCCTCGACATCGTGGTTCATCCGATGAGATCATCGAGGAGCATGTGGGAGCCAACATGGGTATCCAGATCCCGCTGTTGGTTATTGACTGGAGAGGCGTCTCGGTCATGTTTGCATGTCTCCCGAACCCGTAGGGTCTACACACTTAAGATTCGGTGACGCTAGGGTTGTAGAGATATGAGTATGCAGTAACCTGAAAGTTGTTCGGAGTCCCGGATGAGATCCCGGACGTCACGATGAGTTCCAGAATGGTCCGGAGGTAAAGAATTATATATAGGAAGTCATGTTTCTGCCATCGGGAAAGTTTCAAGGGTCGTCAGTATTGTACCGGGACCACCGGAAGGGTCCCGGGGGTCCACCGGGTGGGGCCACCTATCCCGGAGGGCCCCATGGGCTGAAATGGGAGGGGAACTAGCCCTTGGTGGGCTGGTGCGCCCCCCCTTGGGCCCCCTGCGCCTAGGGTGGGGCAGCCCTAGGGGTGGGGCGCCTCCACCGGCTTGGGGAAGCCACCCCCACAGCCGCCCCTTAGAGATCCCATCTCCTAGGGCCGGCGGCCCCCCTAGGGGGCCTATATAAAGAGGGGGGAGGGCAGCCGCACCCCATGCTCTTGGCGCCTCCCTCTCCCTCTGCTACACCTCTCCCTCTCGCAGACGCTTGGCGAAGCCCTGCCGAGATCGCTGCTGCATCCACCACCACGCGTCGTCTGCTTTGGATCTCCATCCACCTCTCCTTCCCCTTGCTGGATCAGGAAGGAGGAGACGTCGTCCCCAACCGTACGTGTGTTGAACGCGGAGGTGCTGTCTGTTCAGCACTAGGATCATCGGTGATTTGGATCACGACGAGTACGACTCCCTCAACCCCGTTCTCTTGAACGCTTCTGCTCGCGATCTACAAGGGTATGTAGATGCACTCCTCTCTCTTGTTGCTAGATGAACTCATAGATTGATCTTGGTGAAACCGTAGAAAAATTTTATTTTCTGCAACGTTCCCCAGTAGAGGCCCGCTGCACGGGCTCTCTAGTACTAGAGGTTGTGTTCGGCTCGCCCGACAACTTCCGAAGCGAAAAGTTAACCTTCGACATTGCTCCATTCCGAAGTGGCTATCAAGCACTACTCGGACGAGCGGCTTTCGCTCGTTTTAATGCAATACCGCATTACGCTTTTCTCAAGCTTAAAATGCCCGGTCCGCGTGGCATCATCACAGTACATGGAAATGTTGAGCGCTCTTTACGAGCAGAAGAACGTACGGTTGCTTCGCTCGTTTTAATGCAATACCGCATTACGCTTTTATCAAGCTTAAAATGCCTGGTCCGCGTGGCATCATCACAGTACATGGAAATGTTGAGCGCTCTTTACGAGCAGAAGAACGTACGGCTGCTTTAACGGTCGAACACTAGACGGCCTCGCCACCAGAACAGATGACCAGTCGTTAAGACCACGGACACGTTTAGACGAGTCCGGCTAATCATTGGATAGAGATTGGTTTGATGGTTATACCCTTGTAGACGGTACCAGGGGCTTCTTAGCAATAATTCGGCTCAACTTTACCCATCTTGACTTTTAACTGGTTTATTTATAATTGCCAATTTTTTGCACGACAAATTTCAACAAAGTTCATCTCTTTACAGATGACAATCATGCTACACCCGTCGAGGATACGGCTGCGGAGACACGGTAGCAGACGCGTGCAGCAGGGACCCGTTCAAAGGTTTCTCTTTAGATTAAGACCCTGCGTAAACCTTGTTTGCTGTCTTTTGTTGTTCACATCCTCCGGATTCTCAATACAACTGAGAAGGATGTTGGCGTTCTTGGCATGTGGCCACGTCATAATATTGCTCGTACCCGGACAGTAGGGGCTCATTATCCACGGGCATCATTTAGCCCGGTATATATTTCAAAGACCGACTACCTTAGGGAGTGTTCGGCGTCACGAGTTTGGCCTTATATGAATCAGCTCCGAATCATGTCTTTGGTCAAATGTTGGGTTTGCCCGGCTCCTGTGTTTTGCTACCTTACGTTCCGCTCTATCGGCTAAGGCGGCACCAGGAGAACTACTGTGATTGTGCCCTGGTTCGGCCGGACGAGCACCTCAAAGAGAGAAAGCCAAAACCGATCATGATAAAGCGCGAGACTGGTCACCACTCGATGACCTAGCAGAATCTTCGGATTCCTCCGCATTAACGAAGGGCCGTTTCGGCCAGGCATGTCTGGCGCCCGTATTCGGATGAACGCGGAGCCACCAGGGGCTATATAGTATCCCCACTGTCAAACTCCTATGGCTAAGTGAAAGTGCTAAAGCAATATAGTCTGATTGCCTAGTTCGCTGCGCTATCACCTCCTTAATGGACCAAGACGTTGGATCAAGTATGAACATGCGTCTTCTACGAACAGCCCCGCATTATATGCGTAAATGGGCTGAATCGCAAACTTTCGGGTTATATACATATATACATAAGCGGCCGCACAGAGGCATCATCATACTTTCAGGCAAAAGTATAAAAATAGCCTTTACAATTCAGTAAAACATTGTTTTTCAACGGGAATACGTGTCACTAGAACATAATATTCTTCGAGCACTGAGCTTCTATTGAACGAGCGCCTTCAAGGACTTCGTCAAAGTAGTGCTCGGCAGCTACTCGGCTAACGGCCGAATGATAATCCCCAAGTGCAAGGAATCATCATAGCACTTTCGAAAGATGGAAGTGATAAGTATGGAGTGTCGAACCCACAAGGAGCTAAAGGTAATATCAATATTCTCTCAAGCCCTATCTACCACTGATACGACTCTACGTGCACCGTACGTTTACTTCCAACTAGCAACGGGAGATAAAACTACGTTGTGGATATGAAGAGGATAACTTTGCATGATATCGGAGAGCTAAAACATAAAAGTAGGTGTTGTTATCATAAAGTTAGAATATATTACTAAATAATATAAATAGCGAGTGTGGAATAATGGTGGATCGGTGTGCGGAATTGTCCTAGGCAATCATTAACAAGATCGGTAATCACTATTGCAGTTTCATATGAGGGAGAGGCATAATATAACATACTTTCTCTACTTGGATCGTCTGCACTTATGATTGGAACTCTAGCAAGCATCCGCAACTACTAAAGATCATTAAGGTAAAACCCAACCATAGCATTAAAACATCAAGTCCTCTTTATTCCCATATGCAACAATCCCCCTTACTCGGGTTTGTGCTTCTGTTCACTCACCAATACACTATAAGCGAATCATGAACGTATTGCAACACCCTACAGCGGGAATCCCTCACGCTTGCGTGACACGGGGGGCACCATAGGACAGCACCAAAGTAAAACATACAACTCATACCAATCTAGATCATCAATCAACCCAAAGACAAAAGATATCTACTCAAAACATCATAGGATGGCAACACATCATTGCATCATAATCTGTGGCATAAAGCACCATGTTCAAGTAGGGATTACAGCGGAGTGCGGGAGAGTGGACCGTGTAAAAGAGATGAGGATGGTGATGATGATGGTGATGTTGATGAAGACGATCACCGTGGCGATGATTCCCCTCCCGATGGCACTCCGGCGCCACCGGAAGAGAGGAGGAGAGGTTCTCCCCCTTGTGCTTCCTCCTCCATGGCCTCCTTCCTCTGGTCCTTGGCCTTCATGGTGATGATGGCCCCTCCGGGATACTCGTCCCATGGCCGCGGTGATGATGGCCCTCCGTGAGGGGTGCCATAGAGGGCCTAGATTGATTTCTCGTGGCTACAGAGGCTTGCGGCGGAACTCCCGATCTAGGTTAATTTTCCGAGGTTTCTGTATTTATAGGAATTTTTGGCGTCGGTCTCACGTCAAGGAGGTGCTCGAGCTGTCCATGAGGCAGGCCCACGCACCCTTGGGGGGTGGGCGCGCCCCCCACCCTCGTGGGCATCTTGGGACTCTTCTGGCCCAACTCCGATACTTTTTGGTCTTCTTTTGGTCCATAAAAAATCATCAAAAATTGGCACGTCAATTGGACTCCGTTTGGTAGTCCTTTTCTGCAAAACTCAAAAACAAGGAGAAAACAGAAACTGGCATTGGGCTCTAGGTTAATAGGTTAGTCCCAAAAATCATATAAAATATCATATAAATGCATATAAAACATCCTAGAAGGATAGTATAATAGCATGAATACTTCATAAATTATAGATACGTTGGAGACGTATCAGCATCCCCAAGCTTAATTCCTGCTCGTCCTCGAGTAGGTAAATGATAAAAGAAATAATTTCTGAAGTGTGAATGCTAGCAAGTGCATAAGTTTGATCAATGACAATTCCAATCACTTTTTCTAGCATCATTATATGTCATAACAGTAGCTCATCTCATAAAACTTTTCATGAACAAGTAACAAGCAAGTCACATGTTTAAAGTATAGATCATAAACTTTCTTGAAAACTAACAAACAATATTCTCAGTCATCAAACAATTGCAATTCATCTTATTTTCAGGAAGAGTCTATGTCAGAGTTATGATTTAGCAAACTCCACATACTCAACTATCATTTAGTCTTTCACAATTGCTAATACTCACACAATACTTGTGGTTATGGAGTTTTAATCGGACACAGAGAAAGATAGGGGCTTATAGTTTCGCCTCCCAACCTTTTACCTCAAGGGTAATGTCAACAATACTAGCTCATGCTAACTTACATCCAATTAGATATATATATATCAGGATCTTTCCAACACCCTGTGCTTGCCAAAGGATAATATGTAAAAAGGAAATGTGAAAATCACCAAGACTCTTGCAGAAGGGTAAGAGATAAAAGTAAAAGATAGGCCCTTCGCAGAGGGAAGCAGAGGTTACCATGCGCTTTCAGGGTTGGATGCACAAAATCTTAATGCGAAAGAACGTCACTTTATATTGCCCCTTGTGATATGGACCTTTATTATGCAGTCCGTCGCTTTTATTTATTCCACAACACAAGATCGTATAAAGCAAATTTACTCCACACCAAAAAATCATACAAAATTAGAGATAAATTTTTATTTCTTGCACCCATGACAACATAATTGAAGGATCTTACACAAAACAAAGGTAGATATGGTGGACTCTCATGGAAAAACTGGTTTTAAGAGTATTTGGAAGCACAAGTAGTATCTCTACTTGGTGCAAAGAATTTGGCTAGCATGAGGGGGAAAGGCAAGCTCAACATGTTGGATGATCCATGACAATATACTTTATTTCAGATATAAGAAAACATAACCCATTACGTTGTCTTCCTTGTCCAACATCAACTCTTTATCATGTCATATTTTAATGAGTGGTCCCAATCATAAAAGATGTCCAAGATAGTGTATTTATATGTGAAACCTCTCTTCCTTCAATATTCCTTCATGAATTGTTCAAGTGACCAATTCTATGTTTGCTAACTTTCAATAAGTTTACTACCTATACTTATTATGTGTGAAGTCATTACTCCCCATGTTATAAGCATACGAAACATATATAAATTCAGATTTATGACATTCAATTTATTCAACCATTTACTCATAGGATATACATGAAGCACATGAGCAAATGACAAACTACTCCAAAAGATATGAGTGAAGAACACTGAGTAGTCAAATAATTAACTAGCCATGGGAGGATTATTTTTCATTCAATATTTCAGATCCAATGATTTTATTCAAACAGCAAGTAAAATTGAAAATACTCTCCAAGCAAAACACATATCATGTGACGAATAAAAATATAGCTCCGAGTAAGGTATACCGATAGTTTTGAACACGAAAGAGGGGATGCCTTCCGGGGCATCCCCAAGCTTAGGCGCTTGAGTCTTCCTTGAATATTACCTTGGCGTGCCTTGGGCATCCCCAATCTTAGGGCCTTTCCACTCCTTATTCTCCTCATATCGATATCTCACCCAAAACTTGAAAACTTCAATCACACAAAACTTAACCAAACTTCGTGAGATAGGTTAGTATGATAAAGAGCAAACCATTCACTTTGGTACTGTCAAAGACAAGGTTCATAATTTTTCTCACACAATGCCTACTGTACCATATCATTTGTACAATTTATATTGAGGAATATAAGTCATAGAAACTAGAAAACAAGCAAACTATGCAATGAAAACAGAATCTGTCAGAAACAGAACAGTCTGTAATGATCTGAACAATAACCATACTTCTGCTACTCCAAAAATTATGAAATAAATTGGTGGACGTGAGAAATTTGTCTATTAATCTTCTGCAAAAATAATCAACTCAATAGCACTCTTCTGTAAAAAATGACATATATTCTCGTGAGCGCAAAGTTTCTGTTTTTTACAGCAAGATCACATTAGCTTTCACCCAAGTCTTCCCAAAGGTCTTACTTGGCACTTTATTGAAACAAAAGCTATAAAACATGATTACTACAGTATCTTAATCATGTAAACACACAAGAACGGTAAGGGTAAATATTGGGTTGTCTCCCAACAAGCGCTTTTCTTTCATGCCTTTTAGCTAGGCATGATGATTTCAATGATGCTCGCATAAAAGATAAGAATTGAAACACAAAGAGAGCATCTTGAAGAATATGACTAGCACATTCAAATCTAACCCACTTCCTATGCCTAGGGATTTTGTGAGTACACACTTTATAAGAGCAACAATCAACTAGCATAGGAAGGCAAAACAAGTATAACTTCAAAACTTTAAGCACATAGAGAGGAAACTTGATATTAATGCAATTCCTACAAGCATGTATTCCTCCCTCATAATAATTTTCAGAGGCATCATGGATAGCAACTTTGTTCTCATACTCAATTGGAACATCTTCCAAAATAGTGGAATCATTACTAGCTAAAGTTGACACTCTTCCAAATCCACTTTCATAAATATCACACTAAAATTCAACACCCTCCAAGATAGTGGGATCACTAATTCCTAAAGTTGACACTCTTCCAAACACACTTTTAAATGATAGTATTAATCATACTCCAAAGTATATAAGTGAAGTTCATGGATCATTCTACAACTAACCAATATCCAAGCTCAAAATGTATAAGTGAAGCACATGGAGCATTCTATAAAACCATACTCAAAAGATTTAAGTGAAGCACAAAGAGCAATTCTATAAAATCATACTTAAAATATATAAGTGAAGCTCATGAAGTATTCCATAAATCAATTAAGTCTATCTCATGCTAGCATGGTTCTTAAAGAAAAAGAAAAACACAAAGGACACAAATCATGTGATCAAAACAAAAACAGAGGTATACCGATAATTGTTGAAGAAGAAAGATGGGATGCCAACCGGGGCATCCCCAAGCTTAGATGCTTGAGTATACTTTGAAATATTTACTTGGGGTGCCTTGGGAATCCCCAAGCTTGAACTCTTGCCTCTCTTTATTCTTCTCATATTGATAGCTCCTCGACCTTCAGACACTTCATTCACACAAAACTTTAACAAAAACTTGTGAGATCCGTTAGTATAATAAAGCAAATCACTACCTTTATGTACTGTAATGAACTCATTCTTTATTTATATTGGTGTTAAACCTACTGTATTCCAACTTCTCTATGGTTCATACCCCCCGATACTAGCCATAGATTCATCAAAATAAGCAAACAACACACGCAAAACAGAATCTGTTAAAAATAGAACAGTCTGTAGTAATCTGGAAGTTTGGTAAACTTATGTAACTCCTAAAATTATGAACTAAATTTGAAAATTTGAAAAATTTGTACATAAGTAATGTTCAAAAAGTTTCAGACCCATTTGGCTTTCCAGTAAAAAATTTAAATTCACGCACTACAGCCAAAGTTTCTGTTTTTGTTCTGCACATAGTAAACAAGCAATCTAATCATCCTAAAACCAAAGCTTGGCACATTATTTTATAATACATTGAATATATACAAGGGGATAATTATTTACAGAGAAACTTCCATGAAAACTTCTACATTGTTTCCGTGAGCATGAACACAAGTGCTCAAGGTCGACCCACACTTCTTCAATGCATAACTTTCCAATCGCTTCTCTTTTTGAAAAACTTTTTAGGCATGAAAGGCAAGTAAATTTTTTTGTATTTTCATTTTTTAATTTTTTTGTATGTTTCACCCACAACTAAACAGAAACAAAAGGAAAAACAAAATCTACATAGTGAAGAAAGCAAACAAGCACACACGAGAATATCAACCTCACGCTTATTGCTCCCCTAAGCAACGGCGCCAGAAAAGAGCTTGATAATCCCCAAGTGCAAGGAATCATCGTAGCACTTTCCAAAGGTGGAAGTGATAAGTATGGAGTGTCGAACCCACAAGGAGCTAAAGGTAAGATCAATATTCTCTCAAGCCCTATTTGCCACTGATACGACTCTACGTGCACCGAACGTTTACTTCCAACTAGCAACGGGAGATAAAACTACGTTGTGGGTATGAAGAGGATAACTTTGCATGATAT
The DNA here is from genome assembly GCA_021605145.1 of Aegilops bicornis. NCBI lineage: Eukaryota > Viridiplantae > Streptophyta > Magnoliopsida > Poales > Poaceae > Aegilops > Aegilops bicornis. The sequence goes on from CM038670.1 coordinate 349,775,447, forward strand.
CAGAGAGCAAAAACATAAAAGTAGGTGCTGTTATCATAAAGTTAGAATATATTACTAAATAATATAAATAGCGAGTGTGGAATAATGGTGGATCGGTGTGCGGAATTGTCCTAGGCAATCGTTAACAAGATCGGTAATCACTATTGCAGTTTCATATGAGGGAGAGGCATAAGCTAACATACTTTCTCTACTTGGATCGTATGCACTTATGATTGGAACTCTAGCAAGCATCCGCAACTACTAAAGATCATTAAGTTAAAGCCCAACCATAGCATTAAAGCATCAAGTCCTCTTTATTCCCATACGCAACAATCCCTATTACTCGGGTTTGTGCTTCTGTTCACTCACCAACCCACTATAAGCGAATCGTGAACGTATTGCAAAACCCTACAGCGGGAATCCCTCACGCTTGCGCGACAGGAGGGCACCATAGGACAGAACCAAAGTAAAACATACAACTGATACCAATCTAGATCATCAATCAACCCAAAGACAAAAGATATCTACTCAAAATATCATAGGATGGCAACACATCATTGGATCATAATATGTGGCATAAAGCACCATGTTCAAGTAGGGATTACAGCGGAGTGCGGGAGAGTGGACCACATAAAAGAGACGTGGATGGTGATGATGATGGTGATATTGATGCAGACGATCACTGTGGCGATGATTCCCCTCCCGATGGCACTCCGGCGCCACCGGAAGAGAGGAGGAGAGGTTCTCCCCCTTGTGCTTCCTCCTCCATGGCCTCCACCCTCTGGTCCTTGGCCTTCATGGTGATGATTGCCCCTCCGGGATACTCGTCCATGGCCGCCGGTGATGATGGCCCCCTCCGGCAGGGTGCCATAGAGGGCCTAGATTGATTTCTCGTGGCTACAGAGGCTTGCGGCGGCGGAACTCCCGGTCTAGGTTAATTTTCCGAGGTTTCTGTATTTATAGGAATTTTTGGCGTCGGTCTCACGTCAAGGAGGTGCTCGAGCTGTCCACGAGGCAGGCCCATGCACCCTGGGGGGGTGGGCGCGCCCCCCACCCTCGTGGGAAGCTCGGGACTCTTCTGGCCCAACTCCGATACTTTTTGGTCTTCTTTTGGTCCATAAAAAATCATCAAAAATTGGCACGTCAATTGGACTCCGTTTGGTAGTCCTTTTCTGCAAAACTCAAAAACAAGGACAAAACAGAAACTGGCACTGGGCTCTGGGTTAATAGGTTAGTCCCAAAAATCATATAAAATATCATATAAATGCATATAAAACATCCTAGAAGGATAGTATAATAGCATGAATACTTCATAAACTATAGATACGTTGGAGACGTATCACCGAACTCGGGGTTGCAATTGCGGTGGCTTCCATCTCCGCCCGGTATGTCTTGACACGGGCAAGCGCCATCCGCGCACCCTCGATGCACGCCGACCTCTTCATAGTGTCGATGTGCGGCACAGCACCAAGGAACTGTTGCACCAAACTAGAATAACTGTTTAGCCTTGGCTCTTTCGGCCATAGATGATCCACAACAGACCTCATGGTGAGCCCGTTCAACCTATGGAGCTCGGCCCATTTGGCCATCCACTCATTCAAAGGAAGCGGACGTGCTGGAACGTTAAATTGTGACCAGAACAGCTTCTCCACTTCACGATCTTTTTGATCTTTCAAGTATTCAGCCGCATCAGTGGCACTTGCTGCCAAATCTAGATAAGCGTCTGCAGTACTCCACAGCCGATCCAGAGGAGCGTACTTAGGATCTACGAACTTCATTCGCAGCATAAAGGGCTTCCCAGCCGCGATATCCCCGGCGTGACGTAGCTCCTCCTTCATTGCTATAATTGTAGAGCTGGCGTCCTTGGCTGCCACCGTGGCCTTCTCCAGGTCCGTCATCTTCGCTCGATCTTCCTTTTTGAGAAGCTCGTAACGGCCGGCGGCATCCTTCAACTCCACAGCCATCTTTGCTATTTCCTCCTTGCTTCAGCAATGAGCTGCCTTTTCGGCTCTCAGCTCCTCGACCGCCTTCAGGGCGGCCGCATCACTTTTCCTAGCTTGTTCTTTGGCCTGGGCAAGTTCCGCTCGAAGGGTCTCCACGGCCGCAGCTCCATCTGCAGGCGCAACATTTAAAGATATTGGCATCATGATCCTCTTACTGCGTATCGATCACTGGAGAAATCTAATACCCTGTGCCTCGTCAAGCCGCTTGTTGACAAGCACGATGTCGGCATCCGCTGCATCAAGTTTCCGCTTCACCTCGGCAAACTCACCAGTCCGGCTAGCCACCGGACCTTCCGCCACCTGCATATGAAGACGGCAGGATTGTTACCTGGGACTATGATCCTTTGTTTGCCGCCGTTTTCGACAGCAACTAGAGTCTCAGGGGCTACTATCTGCACAGGACACACCTTAACGTGTGCGGTACTGTTGAAAATACACACTATTTCACATACCTCAAGACCTTTCAGCAGACTCATAAAGGCTTCATGCAACCCGCTTTCGGCAGATGAAATCCTCTCAACCACCGTACCCATTAGCGTACGATGCGCTTCTGAGATAGCCGCCTGCTCTAGCAGATCCTTCAGTGCGTCCGACCGCATAACAGACGGTGCCGGACCCTTCCGGTTGCTCTCTTCAAGAGCCGGATACTGAGGACTTTGGGTGGCCAAAGGATTACCCTCTGGCCTTGTCGGATCAGGAGAAGCCCTCTGCAATGACACCTTGGGGTCGCCCGCCTCGTAAGGCGGGAGGGCATGGGGAGGCGTTTCGCTCTCCATCATCTCCGGAAGAAGATCCCCCGAAGACGAACTCTGCCGAGAATGGCTATGATCCGGACTACAAGATAAGCATTTTGATTATTTTCCTCAAAAGCAAAGCAGGACATTTTTTTACTATTAAGTCCCCTTTCTACGTACAGCTCGGTTGGGGGCTGACCCCCTTGCGGGCATTGTGCGGTCGGGGTATCCCCCCGGGGCAGGACCCTCTGGCGAAGATTTCTTCCCCGTTTGGAGACCATTGTCTCCGGGTCTTCAGAGGCGGTCCTCTTCCTTCCTAGGGAAGGGGGAATTTCAGTTTCTTCCCCCTGGTTATCCTCCTTCGCGGAGGCGCTAGCCTCTTTCTTCCCCCCTTTGTCTTCCCCTAAGGGCGCTTGATAAGGCGTGAGCTCCAGCATCCTGGCTAGTACAGGATCCGGTGAGACCTCGGGGAGGGGGCCGGACACCTGATCATCTTCGCCTTTGTTACCCACTCCTGGTCAAAGAGCGAATTTTCAGAATGATGTTGCGATAAATAAAGATACAGCATGTTCGGTTACAGGACTAATTACTTGGGTATCTGGACGATTGCAGTTCAAACCCGCATCCTCGATGGTGTCTGGACACATTATTTGTGGTCCGAAGAACAATTTGTACATCTCCTCGAGCGTCATGCCGAGGAAATGATGGATAGCTCGCGGTCCCTCTTGGTTGAACTCCCACATGCGGAGGGGACGACGTTTGCAGGGCAAGACTCGATGAATTAACATGACTTGCATTACCGTGACTAGACTGATGTCTCTCTCTAGGAGATCTTGGATGCGGCTCTGCAATATTGGCACATCCTTTACTGGCCCCCAGTCCAGCCCCTTGTTGACCCATGACATTAGTTGTGGCGGGGGGGCCGAGCAAAAAGCAGGGGGAGCCACCCACTTGGTACCCCTGGGAGCTGTGATATAAAACCATTCTCGTTGCCAGTTGGACACCTCCTGGAAAGAACCCTCTGGCCATGGGGAATCGGCATTTTTGCTTATTACAGCACCTCCACACTCTGTGTGCCGCCCCTCGACTATCTTCGGCTCCACCTTGAAGGTCTTGAGCCACAGGCCGAAGTGAGGGGTAATGCGGAGGAAAGCTTCACACACGACGATGAACGATGAGACGTGGAGGACAGAATCGGAGCGGATCATGGAAATCCAGCCCATAGTAAAACATGAGCCCCCTCACGAAGGGATCTAGAGCAAGGCCTAGCCCTCGGAGGAAGTGAGATACGAACACAACGCTCTCGCCGGGTTTGGGAGTGGGAATGACCTGCCCTTGAGCAGGCAGCCGGTGCGGGATCTCGCCGGTCAGGAACCTGGCCTCTCTTAACTTTTTGACGTCTTCCTCCGTGATGGAGGAAGGCATCCATCGACCTTGAAGGTTGGATCCGGACATGGTTGAAGGTCCGAAGCGCCTGACCTAAGCTTCGGGTGTTGGAACTCGGGGCGGGGGAAGGATTCAATTGAGTTCGAGGAGTAAAAAGGATAGGCCTTGGTCCCTTTATAAAGAGGGTGAATACCAAGCGTCCTCCTCGTGACCGTTTGAGACTTGCCTACAATCGAGGAGTCATACCAACGGGCACGATTGGGTTACCCACGTTCGTATTGATGAGAATCCCGTAATAAGGGGACACGATCTCTGCTTCGACAAGACGTGCCAAGGAAACCGCCTCGCGATATGCGCCAAGGCTGGTTGAGAATAACGGTTCGAATAAAGACCGGGCCGTGGTATGTTGTCATGATATCGAGTGTGTCGGCAGATTAGATTTGTGGAAATATTATTCTCTCTATGGTGGTATGTGGAACTTGTTTTGCAGAGCTGGACACTATCCTTATGTTCAAAATCTTCTATGGAGTATTCGGAGGAGGAACCCGCCTTGCAATGCCGAAGACAATCTGCGCGCCGGACTCATCATCATTGAAGCCTGGTTCAGAGACTCGGGGGAGTCCTGGATTAGGGGGTATCCGGACAGCCGGACTGTTGGACTATGAAGATACAAGATTGAAGACTTCGTCCCGTGTCCGGATGGGACTCTCCTTGGCGTGGAAGGCAAGCTTGGTGATACGGATATGTAGATCTCCTCCCTTGTAACTGACTCTGTGTAACCCTAGCCCCTCTAGTGTCTATATAAACCGAAGGGTTTTGTCCGTAGGACAACAACAATCATACCATAGGCTAGCTTCTAGGGTTTATCCTCTACGATCTCGTGGTAGATCAACTCTTGTACTACTCATATCATCAAGATCAATCAAGCAGGAAGTAGGGTATTACCTCCATCGAGAGGGCCCGAACCTGGGTAAACATCGTGTCCCCTGCCTCCTGTTACCATCCGCCTTAGATGCACAGTTCGGGACCCCCTACCCGAGATCCGCCGGTTTTGACACCGACAGTGATACTCGCAGATGTGCTCTGTCTCCAATTTCATAGGTTACCTCCTTGCGTTTCGAATCTGCATAACTCTTCTGCCTGGACTGAGCTACCTTCATTCTATCTCGAATTAACTTAACTTTCTCTTCAGACTCCTTGATCAAGTCTGGTCCAAACAACTGTCAGTCTCCAACTTCATCCGACATCAACGGTGTTCTGCACCTTCATCCATACAGGGCTTCAAACGGTGCCATCTTCAAACTGGCTTGGTAGCTATTGTTGTATGAGAACTCTGCGTAAGGCAAATTGTCATCCCAACTAGATCCATAATCTAGCGCACAGGCCCTCAACATGTCCTCCAGAATCTGGTTGACTCTCTCGGTCTGCCCATCCGTCTGCGGGTGAAATGTTGTACTGAACTCTAATCTCGTTCCTTAACTCTGGTGTAGCTGATGCCAAAACTTTGAGGTAAACTGCGTTCCTCTATCTGATACGATGGTCCTCGGAACTCCATGCAGACATACGATCCTGGTCATATATATCTTGGCCAACTTCGCACTTGTATAAGTTGTTTTCATTGGGATAAAGTGAGCCACTTTGGTCAAGCAATCAACTACTACCCATATAGAATCATATCCTGATTTGGTCCTGGGTAATCCGGTGATAAAATCCATGCCAAGTTTATCCCACTTCCATTCAGGTATCGGCATAGGCTGTAACAATCACGTTGGCTTTTGATGCTCTGCCTTCACTCTCTGACATACATCACATACGGCTACATACTCGGCAATATCCTTCTTCATACCTGTCGGTGTCAAAACCGGCGGATCTCGGGTAGGGGGTCCCAAACTGTGCGTCTAGGCGGATGGTAACAGCAGACAAGGGACACGATGTTTTTACCCAGGTTCGGGCCCTCTCGATGGAGGTAAAACCCTACTCCTGCTTGATTAATATTGATGATATGGGTAGTACAAGAGTGGATCTACCACGAGATCAAAGAGGCTAAACCCTAGAAGCTAGCCTATGGTATGATTGTTGTATATCTATCGACTAGCTTTGGCCTCGGTTTATATAATACACGGAGGCCTAGGATAACAAGAGTCCTAGCCGAATACGCCGGTGGGGAGGATTCCTTGTCTTGATCGCCAAGTCTTGCGGAATCTTCCTTGTATCTGGCGGCTGTCGGGGCCCAGCCCATGAGTATCTGACCATGGGGTCCTCGGCCCAATCTAACAGATCGGGAGATGACGTGGTGAGTACCCCTAGTCCGGGACACCGTCAAGAGCCCCTGAACCGGTCTTCAAGTTTAGGGATGCTCCTTGATTCTTCGAACCGTTCTTCATCTTGATCGTCGGTCTTGAAAACTGGTTCAACAAATCTTCTCATCTTCGATCTTGAGGATCGCCGAAATGCATTCGACGAGTTTACACGTCGGGTATCCGAGGAGCCCCTTTAAGTTTCCGGCCTTTATCAATGCCTTGTTATTTTTATGCCACACCTCGGGTTTGAAGTTGTTCCCGGGCGGCAGCGTCCTCTTGCGTCTGAGCTCCAACGCCGGACTGCATTCGAGGTATCTTTTGCAGCCGAGCACCGACGCCGGACCGCTTCCCAGCTCTAACGCCGGAATGTATCCGAGCTCCAACGCCGGACTATGTATCTGAGCTCCAACGCCGGACTGTATCCGAGCTCCAATGCCGGACTATGTATCCGAGGTGTCGTAAACCACCTTGGTTCAAAGAAGTTTGAAGGAGTTTAGCCGAGCTTAATGCCGGAAATGCCCTCTATGGAGCCAGCCACTAGCGTCCGAGCTTTATGCTCGGACTGCTTCCGAGGTGGTGCACCACCCCGAATGTGGGACGATTTTTGTCAATATTTTTGATTGGTGCAATTTATTCTCGGCCGAGATACATAGCCAGTAGCCCACAAGGTGTGTATCGGTCTAAAACCCGAGATGCATGAAGGATGACATAAGACCGCTGATCCCGTGAGTCACCGAGACTCAGGTTGATTTGCAAAATCGGTCCGAGGATCAAGTCCTAGCTTCAAGAATACTTTGGGACACAAAAAGCGGCGTGCTCAGTCCTCAAGACTCAGGTTGGGTGCGGCCGACCAACCGTAGGATCAAAATCTCCTCGGAGACTGTATTACACTTAAAAATTTCTGCATTGGACAGGCAATGTAGTAGCCCCCGAGACACCGGTCGGGTGGCAACACCAGATCAGGGGATCGATGTGCCCCTTTAATATTTGTAAATAATAAGCCCAAAGCCCAGTAGCCCCCGAGCCTTAATGCGGGCACGGGTGGCCAAATTAAGGATCGATATCCATAGTAAAATCGCAAATTATGTGTAATGACTCAATGTATCCAAGTACTTTATGTCATTAATGCTCGGATCCGCATTGTACAAAACTTTGTTGACCGACCATCGGCTTCAACCTCCTCGGCCAGTAGCCGAGGAGTGTTTTGTCCTACTTTATAAAGCCTTTATGAGGGCAAAGATTTACAACAAACAAGGCAATCTGGCCATTCGGTTTTATAAACAAAGGTACGCAGAGAGATATGTTATATTACAGTTTAATAGAAGAAATGTCTTCCAAAGAAAATAGTCCCGCTATCTGTTCCTTTCTTTGGGTTGTCATGCTAAGCATGATCATGAAACCTCAGCTCTAATGTAAGAGCAAAATATTGAGGATTTAGTTTGGGAGGCGATTACTAGCCCCGGTAGTGTTCGTGACGATCGAGGTCAAGCCGAAAACACTTCGCCAATGTTATGAATGGCACGTTATTTAATATAGTCATCGGATCAGCGACCAGTTTACACCTATTGTGATAGTCGGTTTCGACTTTCTCCATCGAGGTGCTTGACCATGCGAAATGGAAGCACAATCGTGATGGTTCTCCTTTGCACACCTAGCCGAACAAAGCGTAACGTAGGAGGCAAGCGCAGGAGCCGGGCAACCCAACTATTGACCGAAGACACAATTCGAAACCGATGCATATATAGCAATATCCGAGAATATTTTTGCCGAATCTCTAAAGGTGCCCGGCATTGCACTGCGAGACTTGTGCTGAAAACACACAAATAGTTTAGAAGTGCCAAAAGCTTGGAAAACCAAAAAACATCAGTAAAAACATGACGTCCGAACAAGATCAAGTGTTCGGTGCCAATCCGAAAATTCGACTTTAGAAAAAAAGTGCTTACATGGTGCTTTAACATGACACATCCTATCTCAAGACTTCAAGCGGGTCACCCTACGGCTTGGTCTCCCATCCAGAAGGCGGAGTACTTCTCATTAGGCCAGTTTAGAAAACTAAACTCTAGCGGTTTTGAGAGAGAAATTAGGCTCCCGACTAGTGACCGCACTTTCGTGTCGAAAAAATGAGTGATAAATAATAATAAAAACTTTGCAGCGACTAAGAAGAAAAACACTTATTATAAAACGGCTCAAATAAACATAAGAGCCCCCAAGTGACTTGGGTAAAAGAATGATTGTATGTACCAAGTACTTATATCATATCTATGTTCAACCGAACTTTAAACGCGTCTTAACCAACCGTCGAAGCTTCTCCCTCTTGATCGAGGACCGAAAAGTGTTATGTACTCCATCCGTCGAGAATATCGACGGTATTTCCAATAACCGTGTAATCAGGCCATAAGGTCTGTAATGAGACAAAAGCGGCGCTCAGGGAACTTATGCTATATTACTGCGAAGTGTAAGAAGCATCTTGGAAGAAAATAGTACCCCCACCGATACCTTTCTTCGGTGCTCATTGTTATATGAGACTTGTGCAATAGATTTTTTGTACTCATGAGTTCCGTTGTGTGCCGACCATGATTGAAAACAATAAGAGCACTAGCTTTTGGCTTCACCCAGTCTGAGTTAGAGCTCGGAGGACCCGGTCGTGACAATCGCAGAGGTGCTCCCTTTACTCCCTAGCCGAACAATCGGGAACGTAGGGGTAAGCATAGGAGCCAGGCAACCCAGCTTGCAAATCGCGTAAGTTAATATGGTGCATATTGTGGCGTAATACACGAACAAGGAAGAAGCCGTACAAGTATAATCATATGCAAGAGGAAAAGCTTCATGAAGGAAGCCCCCAAATGAATTGGGTATTTGAATTTGCGTGTCACAAACAAAGTTTGGACAAGGAAAAATTTTACAAGCAACTTTTTTCCAAAAAAGTATAATGCTTGGTCGAGCCGAACACAAGTTAAAAATTTAAAACTTTGAGCATGAAAGCGACTTAGCTGGTTAATGTGTTCGGTATTGATGACGCGGTCCGAGCTTGATATGGGACAAGGTTCCATCCCCCAAGCTGGTCCCGAGGTGGTGGAGCAAAGAGCTCGGCACTCCGAAGTAGTGACATAGCACGGTCAATGCAGGCCGGCGAAAGTGATGCTGAGGTCATCGGCATGGGATAATGAAGTGTTGACGAAGCCCCCCGTCCAGCCGAGGTGATGCCAAAGGATATAGTCTGGCTGGATCGTTTTACTGTGCACAAAAAATAGTGCAAACCGGAGATAATAGTAATAATGATAATTAAAAAAATCATTGCATAATAAATAATTTATGCAAAGTGAGTAATAAAAGAAATATGGCCTGGCACCGAAGTCAATGTCGATGCAGCGCGTCGGCGTGATGCGGTAAAGGCGTGGCAAAGCCTGAATTCACAGGTCGATCCGAGCTCCGGATGCGGAGTTCGCCGGACTATGTACGGAAACTGACCGAACCACCATGCGACTGTCGTTAATGCGGCCATCATTTGATAGACCTGTGTACATATGATGGAAAACCAGAGTAATAATTCCTTGGGGCAAATGCACCCAAACAAGCAAAAAATATTGGGATTAATAGCACCTGGTTTATTTGTTGTAGCAATCCGAAGGAAGGTGATTCCCAAAATTAGGACTCGATCCGCGCACCCATTGCCTGATGGGCGATAAAATGACGGAATGGCAATGCTGGCGAAGGTTGGCTCGCTGAGGCAAAGCCCTCGGTCCAGCTAACATGACGGAGCTGGTCGGCTAGCAACGCCGAAGCGTCCGGAGTAGGTTGATGAAGAGATGGCGAAGCCCCCGGTCCAGCCGAGATGTCGAAGTAGGTCGGCGTGATGGAAACCAGCTTGAAGAAGCAATAGTTCGGCCCTGCCGATGCAGGTCGTGACGTGGTCGATGCCGGCTTGATGAAGCGACCGTGCGGCGATGCCGGTATGCCCGCTCCGTGTAATCTGTGGGGCGGCGATGTTGGTGATGATTTATCCTTCGCGATGCCGGACTCTTGTTTCGGCTTGCCGAGATGATGATCCGAAGAAGTTGAGCTCGGCTCAACAAAGTGACGACGTGTCTAGCGTAGGTCGGCAGCCGTGGAGCAAATATTCCCGGACTGGTTTGACACCAGCATGATATTGAAGATCATTTTAAAGTTAGTGGGATGTGTTCGGGAACAAAACACAATACCCCATACAAAACTTCCTTCAAAAAGGATGTCCGAAATCCCGTTCGTAAAAAGGACGAACTCGGGTCGGATTTGTTTTCGCGCAGAAAACAGATCCGAAAAGTGATGCACTAATCGGAACGTTCCCGGAGTTTGGACGGTCGGATCGAGCTGAAATTTTGAGGGGTGGTAGATATAGGAATTCCGCAGTCGATCAACGGTTGGATCTTCCAAAGGAGGTCCGAGCTAGAAGCTGAACACCACGCCCTAAACTCGTCTGGATTCTCGTCCAGATTCAATACGGCTCCGGTATATCGGAGATTGCCAGAGATTCCTCCATCGGAACTCGACGAAATTTTCCAGGGTTGTTGTAGACTCAATTCCGCACAATTCCACTGAAGCAATCGTCAAACCGACGCTCGAGGAGGCGGTGACGGTGGATACAAGTTCGCTGTCCAGAAAAACAGCACGGTCGCCCGAGGGCAATGTTGACGTTGAGCCCCCGGGCTCCCTGGATGATTCCTCCATGATCTTGATAGAGATCGGAGCTGATGTTGATGAAGGCCCCCATCCGAACATGACGACCGGAGGTAGGGCGCAGTCCTTGGTCGAACCAAGGTGACGGTCGGTGGTGACGAAGATGTCAAGTCGCGATTAATCTGCAGCGAGCCATCGACCTTTTGCCGAACACACATGGAACTCTCAATGAAAGCACCAATGTCGGTGTCAAAACCGGCGGATCTCGGGTAGGGGGTCCCGAATCGTGCGTCTAGGCGGATCGTAACATGAGACACGGGACACGATGATTTTACCCAGGTTCGGGCCCTCTCGATGGAGGTAAAACCCTACTCCTGCTTGATTAATATTGATGATATGGGTAGTACAAGAGTGGATCTACCACGAGATCAAAGAGGCTAAACCCTAGAAGCTAGCCTATGGTATGATTGTTGTATATCTATCGACTAGCCTGGCCTCGGTTTATATAATGCACCAGAGGCCTAGGATAACAAGAGTCCTAGCCGAATACGCCGGTGGGGGAGGAGTCCTTGTCTTGATCACCAAGTCTTGCGGAATCTTCCTTGTATGCGGCAGCTGTCCGGACTGGCCCATGAGTATACGACCATGGGGTCCTCGGGCCAATCTAACAGATCGGGAGATGACGTGGTGAGTACCCCCTAGTCCAGGACACCGTCAATACCCGTCCACCAGGAATGTTCCTTCAAATCCAAATACATCTTGGTGTTTCCGGGGTGTATCGAGTATGGTGAGTCATGAGCCTCCTGAAGTATTAACTTCCTGATCTCTGTATTATCGGGCACATAAACACGGTCCTCAAACCATAAGGTATCGTGCTCATCCTCACGAAAACCTTTGGCCTTTCCTTTGCCCATTCTCTCTTTTATCTCGGCAATCTCTTTGTCGTCCTTCTGAGCTTATCGAATCTTTCCTAACAATGTAGACTGAACCTCCATTGTTGCAACAAAACCTCTAGGAACAATCTCCAATCGAAGTTCCCTGAGATCCTCTGCTAACTCCTTTGGTAATCCTGTACTCTCTAGGGTATTAGCATAACTCTTCCAGCTCAAAGCGTCTGCTACGACATTGGCCTTGCCTGGGTGATAGTGCAGCTTCATGTCATAATCCTTTATAAGCTCCAACAATCTCCTCTGCCTAAGGTTCAGCTCCTTCTGTGTGAATATGTACTTCAAACTCTTATGATCTGTGTACACATCACAACGGTTTCCTATAAGGTAGTGTCTCCAAGTCTTCAACGCATGCACTACGACTGCTAATTCCAAATCATGTGTGGCATAATTCAATTCGTGCGGTTTTAGTTGTCGTGAGGCATACGAAACAACTCTTCCGTCCTGCATAAGCACACTTCCAAGTCCTAAGCGAGAGGCGTCGCAATACACTTGGAAATCCTTACGTATATCTGGCAGTGTCAGCACAAGGGCTGTAATCAAATATTTCTTTAACTCCTGAAAACTTGCCTCGCAATCTTCCGTCCATTTAAACTTGGTATCCTTCTTCAATAACTCCGTCATTGGCTTCTCAATCTTGGAAAAGTTCTCAATGAATCTCCGATAGTATCCTGTGAGTCCAAGAAAATTGCGGATCTCGCTAACTGAAGTGGGTGCCAACCATTCAAAGTTGGCCCGAACCTTGGTGGGGTCTACTGCTATACCTTCTCCTGATATAACATGTCCAAGGAATCCAACTTCCTTCAACCAAAACTTGGATTTGCTGAACATGGCATACAACTGGTGTTCCCTGAGTTTCTCGAGAACTAAGCGCAAATGCTCCTTGTGCTCTTCTTCATTCTTCGAGTATACCATTATATCATCAATAAACACCACAACAAACTTGTCCAAATATTCCATGAACACCTTTTTCATCATGCTCATGAAGTAGGCAGGGGCGTTAGTCAGTCCAAATGACATGACTGTATATTCATACAACCCATACCGCGTGGTGAATGCTGTCTTTGGTATATCCTTCTCTCGAATCTTCAACTGGTGGTATCCTGATCGTAGATCGATCTTCGAAAACACCTTAGCTCGTTGCAGCTGGTCAAACAAATCATTGATCATCGGCAGTGGGTGCTTGTTCTTAATCGTCACCTCATTCAAGGCCCGATAATCAACAACCATTCTTAGAGATTTATCCTTCTTCTCAACCAAAAGTACTGGGGCTCCCCATGGTGATGAACTCCGTCGAATGTAACCTTTCTCCAATAACTCCTTGATCTGTTTCTTAATCTCCTCCGGATCATTCGCGGGCATCCGATAGGGTCTCTTTGATATTGGCCCTGTACCTGGCAATAACTCTATCAAAAACTCGTGTCTCGATCCGGTGGCATGCCCGGTAACTCCTCTGGGAAAACATCCGGGTAATCCTTCACTACAGGCACTTCCTCCTGAACAACTCCCGCGAGGGTATTTACTTGGCTCCTCCTAGGTACATGCCTAGATACATACTTGATCCTTTTTCCCTCCCGGGTGGTGAGATAAATCGACTTACTAGCACAGTCAATGCTTCCTCCATACTTTGACATCATGTCCATGCCTAATATCACATCCAATCCTTGTGACTCCAAGATTATTAGGTCGGACGGAAAACATGGCTACCAATGGTTAGGGGTATCTGGTTACACCATCGACTAGCCATATACTCTGCTCCAGGTGAACTCACTAACAGAGGGGTCTTAAGGGTTTGGGTTGGTAGTTTAAACTTATCCACGAATCCCCTTGATATGTATGAATGTGATGCACCAATATCAAAAAGAACAAGGGCGGTAAATGACTTAACCAAAAACTTACCTATAACCGCGTCTGGCTGCTCTTCAACCTCCTCCACGTTAACGTGGTTCACTTGTCCTATGTTGAATGGATTGGGCTTCTTCCCAGCGCTCCCATTTCCGTTTCCATTCTTCCCTTCAGGGCACTCCGTGGCATAGTGTCCAGTCTTCCCGCACTTATAGCAAGTAATGTGACTTAGATCTCTTTTGGCAGGTGTGGCTGGATTGGGGCGGTTCTGATTATTGTTAGTTCCGTTCCCATTTCCGTTCTTAGAACCATTGTGGTTATGCGAACCTCCTCTGGTATGGTTATGACCTCCATGGTTATGAACAAGTCCTCCCGAGTTCGGGGTTAGGCGAGGCTTCTGCTGAGCTCCTGAGTTATACCTCCCTTGCCCATACTTCCTCTTACATCTCTCAATCTGCTGCTGCTTCCCTTCAATCATAAGAGCCTTATCTACCAACTCCTGGTAGTTGTTGAATGTTTCCACCATCAACTGCTTGCTCATATCATCATTCATCCCTTCCATAAACTTCTCCTGCTTCACGGCATCTGTGGCCACGTCGTCAGGGGCATAGCGAGATAACTTGCTAAACTCATCCACGTACTGAGCTACAGTATGGTTCCCCTGGCGTAAGTTGCGAAACTCACGCTTCTTCATATTGATGGCTCCAGTTGAGACATGGGATGTGCGGAAAGCTTGCTGAAACTGGTCCCAAGTGACGTTGGCTATGGGGAAAGTGGCCGTATAATTCTCCCACCATGAGGCTACTGGTCCATCCAATTGATGTGCGGCAAAGCGCACCTTCTCAGCATATGTGCAACCTACAGTGGTCAACTCCCTTCCAATACGGCGTAGCCAATCATCAGCAACTATAGGCTCGGTGCTACTGGAAAACACCGGCGGTTGTAACCTCAAAAAACGGGCTAGGTTATCAACTGGAGGCAGGTTGTTGTTGTTGTTGTTGTTGTTGTTGTTGCCTTGGTTCTGGACTAACAATTGCATCAAGGCATTCTGCTGCTGGATCAACTGAGTGAGCTCTGGCGGGAAGGCAAATCCGATGTCACGTCTCGGAGGCATCTGGTGGGTTTAGAGGGAAGAGATTAGAATAGAACAGGGGTCTAATGAGAAAGCACTACCCATATGCACATGAGACAACACAAACATTTCACTCAATCAATCAAGCAAGGGCATACAAGCGGTCTAGAACTATCGCAAAAGTGCTCAGCTACTACTATATACATGGGGAATACTACTAATTTCTTTGGTGGTCATCTAGAAATTTTGATCGGTGGAAGACTCCATGATGTCCGCTCGACTTCGTCTTCAAAGTCATCATCACTAGGGTCGGAGTCGGTGTCGTCGATGATGATGTAGTTCTCCAGGCAAGTGGAATCGTCATCCTCTCCTCCCGGCGCTGGGTCTCCCATGAATACTCTGATCTTCTTTATCAGGTCGTCATTTTCTCCAATAGTGTCGCAATTTCCTCCTCATATCCATCGCGTGTAAACTTGAGTTCTTCTTCCAGCTCGGTGATCCTAGTCTTCGCCTTCTTCAAATCTATCATGTCTGCGCACATCTGATTCTCCTGGCGTCGAATGTGCTGGTTTACCTGGATGAAAGCTGCAATGGATTTGTCCTTCTTGGTGTTGATCATCTCCCATTGCTCGTCTCGGCGCCCACATATCTGGTTGTAGACTTCTCCAATGCGTCCCATGGTAATGTGGGCTGCCATGCTCTTGCCTAAACTCCAGGTGGATGCTTCAAAAGAAAATTCTATGGGCTTAGAGGTTGGCGAGAACGTCCTTCCTGGAACTTGTACTTGAATAATCCAGCGCTCCTCTTCTGGTAAGGTGGCGTTGTACGTCCCGGTGAAGCTTGGTATTCCAATGTTCAAGTACCTAGTGACTTCCTTCAAGTGGCGTCCAAAAGGTGTGTCTTCGTCCGTCTGTGCATACTTGTTCTTCAACTCCGCCATCCTAAAGAGTAGAAAATGGAGAGGAGTCAGAAATGAGTAGAGAAGAGTGACCTATGGTTTATCTTAGTGGTCGTGTCCTACACTTAGTGTGTGCTCTGATACCATCTTGTAGCGACCCGACCTCAAACGGTCAAGTCTCTGTGCTTCAGTGCTATCCCTGGATCGGTAAACCTGACACACACAGTACTCGAAGGATTTATAACAGAGTAGCAATCACACACTTATTACATCGAATGTCTCAAAAGAGAACTTATTACAATAAATATGGATTAAGGCCATCTAATACGATAACAGCGGAAGGCTTGGAAGATAAAGTGAATCCATCAACTCCAACGGCATAGCTGAGCTGCACGGTAACGACCTAACGAACCTTACTCCTCGTCTGAAAAGTCTGCAACATAATACGTTGCAGCCCGAAAACGGGTCAAAGACATGGAATATGCTGGCAATATAACACAGTAGAGCAAGAACAGAAATAATGCTATCACTACATGCATATTTGGCTGGTGGAAAGCTCTATGGTTATAGTTTTTGCGAAAAGCCAATTTTTTCCTACAATAAACGGATAAATTTTAGTTTAACTATCATGGTAGTTGAAACATCATTGCGAACGTTTCTCCAACTCAATCCCAATTAAAGTAGTTATCGGCCCTATTAATTAAGAGTGATGAGATACTTAGGATACTCCAAGTACTAGATACTCAAGATTGTCCATAACCGGGGACACGGCTAACCATGATTAGATTGTACACTCTGCAGAGGTTTGCGCACTTTTCCCCACAAGACTCGATCGCCTCCGTTGGATTTCTCGCACTACATGGTGTTTGAGAAACGGATGACCGAGACACAGTCTTTCAGAAACATTAACTCTCTACTCCGGGCAGACCATACCAAACCTACAACCCTCTACCTGCCGATCCACCTCTTCAAGAGCTTCACTTAACTTACTCAACTATGCTAGAGCCCATAATAGCTTGTGGCTGCACACGGAAGTTTCTAGCATGAAAATATCTCAGTTCCCTTTGAGCTTGGGTGGCGGTCCATAGGAAAATCACACGGAACCCCGGGATTTCCAAAAATAGACGCAGCACTGGATTCTCCAGGTGCCTCAATCCACCCAGATGTGTATTTAAGTTGCCACCTTAAGCTGAACCATTAATTAACAATCTCACATCTGTCATGGATTTCACTCACCCAAACCACGTCTACGAGCATGGCATAGCAATATAAGCAATACATAGAAGTAACTCCCAAGGGTTTGATATAACAGGGCAACAGGTTCTACCTCATCAACTACTTCCCAACCCACATGTTAATGATATCCTAAGCATGCAATGTTTGAGGATTGAAACTAATGCATAAAAACTGGGTATGGAAAGAGTATGATCAATGTGTTAATTGCCTTGCTGACGATCCGCGAAACCTAGGGACTCGTAGTAGCACGCTTCGCACTCCGGGAATTCTATCACAAACAAACAATAGCATAGATAAGAAATCAAGCAAAGATGCACGGGCAAAACTCAAATACGAGGAATTGACCAGAAAGTTCAACCCAAGAACTCCGGTTTGCAAAAAGAATCAAATCAAACGGAGCAACGAAACTCAAACGGCGAAAGAAACAAGATCCGTTTACTAATCTGAACTAAAGTCAAATTTTACAATACCAAAATCTTGTTCAAGTTGATTAAACAGAAAGAGGGTTTCGCGACGAAGATCTAGGCGCTTGAATCGCTTGATTCCGATAAACGAACGAAAAGATAAACTAAAACGAAAATCGGATCAGAAATCATGATTGAAAATAATCGCGGAAAAATCCAAGAAAAAGAAAACTGACGAACAGGCTAACGAACGAATGTTCGTTGTCTGTAACTATCGAGCGAAAACCGTTCGCGGACCAACGTCCGCTAAGTAGTTAAACCGGGAAAAACCGGCGAACCGATCTAAAAAAACGAACTAGGGTTTTCAAAAAAACCGGATCGGTTTTCTAAAAAAAACGGCGGCGGCAATGGCGTGTTACCTCCGGCGAGGCTCCGGCGAGGCGGGGCTGCGGCGGCGGGGCGGCGGGCTGCGGAGGCGAGGCGACGGGCGGCTGGGTAAGGGCGGCAGCGGCGGCTGTCGGGCGGTGGCTGGCGGCCGGGCGGGCGGGTGGGCGGCTTGGTGGCTATGGAGGTCCGGGATATTTAAAGAGGGGCGGCGGCTTGGAGGAGGGGCAAGGCGGCGTGGAGGAGACCGGTCGGACTCGTCCGAGGCGGCGGGCGGCGGGCGCGGGTCTCCAGTGGGAGACGGCGGCGCTGGGAGTCGGCCCGGCTGGGTCATGCCCGCCAAGGCCGGAACTTTTTTCTAAAACAATTCCGCCGAACCAAAAATAAATCCTAGAAAATAAAATAAAAACCTAAAAATGCCAAAACAAATTTTCACCGTCTAAATAAAATATTTAGAAAGAGATGAACATTTTCTTGGCCCTAAAATGCAATTTTAAAATAACGTGCAATTTTTCTAATGCAAATAAAATTGCGATAAAATCCAAATAAAATCAAATATTTGATTTTAATATTTTCCTCCAATATTTCAGTTACTTTGGAGAAGTCATATTATCTCCTCTCATATTTTAATATGAAATATTTTCGGAGAGAAAAACAATTAAAATCAATGATCCTCGTTTCAATATTTGATAAAAGTCAACACGAAACCGGAAATCCCCAACTCTCTCCGAGGGTCCTTGAGTTGCTTAGGATTTTGAGGATCGCGAAACGAAATGCAATAAAATATGATATGCATGAATGATCTATGTATAACATTCCAAATTGAAAATTTGGGATGTTACAATTTCTCAACCACTACTGGTAGATCTTGAGGTGATCTCAAAACCTTTACAAACTTTCTAGGCGCAATCACAATGCTTGATTCCTCACCAAAGAAATCCTACCGTCTAGGAGTCTCCAGCCTCCAAGAGTAGCAAGATCCAAGGGGAAACACACAAGAATTGCTCAAATCGCGATTTGCTTTGGTCATAAGAGGGGGAGGGAGAGGATCTATCTTTTGATTGGGACACCTCTCAAGAACACTCACAAATCAACTCGGGATCTCAGATTTGGTGTAAGAGAGAATGAGTGGTTGCACTAGCGTTCTTAGGGAAGATTAGAATATAGTGGTCAACCCTCTCCCGGAGTGGGAGAGGGGTATTTACATATCTCACAAAATATAGCCGTTTGGTACAATAGTGACATGTCTGGATGATCGGATACCTACCTGGATGATCCTCGCGGAGCCCGGACGATCCGGTTAGGGATCCGGATGATCCATATGGGTCAACTTAGACCAGTCACACAGGGATGTCCGAACATCCGGGAGGGAGTCTGGACCATATTATGCATACGCCAGTGCAAAAGGGAGCCCAGACGGTTGGGATGAGACCCGGATGATCCGGATAGGTACCCACAGAGTCTGGGCAACACTCGACTATCCGAATACGAATCCGGACGACCTGGCTGCTGCTCAAACCAACTGGTATCTTGCGGTCCTCTAACCTGATGATCCGGCTAGTTGTCTAGATGGTCCGGGCATTCCCCGGACGATCCTGCAAGCTACCCTGATGATCTGGCAGAGGAATCCAATGAAGATTTTTCTCTAAGTGTTGTGCATATATTGGTATAGAAATATTTTGCTAAGGCATGGGAATAGTGATGAGTGTAGGAAGATAGTGCCAAGCTGATGACTTGAGCAAATATTGAACGACTGTATCCGATCCCCTCTTAATAGTTTGTGATCCCTATAACTCAAGAATTAACTGAAAAAACTATGCTTCTTTTCTTATTACCGTTGTGCTTGAGTCATATATATCATATGTTGTGTTCATGATCCCTACACAAATGTCGCCACGAAAATAAATGTCATGTGTATATACTTAGCAAACGAAATCAGTCTCATATATGTCTTTTGTCATCAACATCAAAATAAGATAAAAGACGTTATTGCACTTTCAGGCATGAGCCCCTCCGATATTGGATGTCTCCTCTTTTTTTTCTCTGGGGTTTCTTCTCTATTCGGTTATGTTTTCTGGCAAACATCATTTTTTAATTTAGCCGGAGTTCCGTAACTCCGATCGGACTGAAATTATAACACATTTTTTTTCTCATAATTAGCTTCCCAGCCCCCAAAGGAGAGCTCCATAAGATTCACGGTCTCTCCACAAGCCAGGCCCCCACGCCCTAAGGGGTGGGCATGCCATGGTGTCTTGCGAGGCTCATGGGCCTCGCCTTGCATTGATTCTTGTGCCCTAAATTCAGATATATTCAATAAAAACACGTAAATTTTCAGGTCATTTCGACTCCGTGAATTTGTCACCTAAAAACCCAAAAACAATAGAAAACGGAAACTAGCCTTTGGCACAGGATTAATAGGTTAGTATAGATAGAAATAGTATAAATTATTGCCAAAAATATGTAAAAGGGGTATGATAATATCATGAAACATTCGAAATTATAGATACATCAGAGACGTATCAATCTACACCAACCACCATAAGCCTACAGTGTAGTTAGTGAGAGATGTTTCAGTTACTCGCATCCATATACTCATCTAGATTCCACCAACCTCCTAGACAACATCATCATATTAATGTTATTGGCAACTAATAGGTGGGAACCCCATGAACGAGTTCACACCCGAGTGGCCTGATCTTCACGTCGTAGGATCAAATCGGGAGGTGTTGGGGATATTACTACTGGGCGTAAACCGGCCAGGAGAGGCCGGGTTACTTCATCAGTAGTCAAGTATGCTTGAAGCCCGTGAGGATATTCTATAAGGGCCCAAGGCCCAAAACCTGTTTAAGGCTTGTAGCCGTGAACCGGCATTAGTATGTAACTTGTGTTGTAAGTTAGAAATACTAGAGACCGAACCGGACACGTCTATGAGCCGGTCTCGGGACTCTCAGAAACCGACGGTCGTCACCCATGTATATAAGGGGACGACCCGGCGGCGGTTTAGGGACAACAGACAACAACTCGAGACTTAGGCGAAGCTTGTTTGCTCCATAGTCATTGAAACCCCTATCAATTCCATCACAACTAGACGTAGGCTTTTACCTTTATCGAAGGGGCCGAACTAGTATAAACTCTCTTGTGTCCCTGTGTCCGCTTTAACCCCTTCAAGCTAACCCGTAGCGATGGCTCCATGACTAAGTCCTTTCATGAGGACATCTGCCGTGACAAAAGCACGACAGTTGGCGCCCACCATGGGGCTATCGCACGATGGTTTCAAGCTCTTGGAGGGCAACTTCGAAGGACTCAAGGGTTACGCTGTGGGCCGGATGACCAAGGGTCGTCGCGGCAAGCTCTACATCGACGATTCAAGCTGGGGCCCCGAGGCCGGCTCTATTGAGTACGGGTACCGGGTCCCCTTTGGTGGCATACACGTCTTCATTGGCAAGATCGGTGAACCGGGCTCTGAGCCATACATCTGCACCAACCTCGTCGAAACGGCTCAGCGTGCGAGATCTGCCCAGGTTAAACCGGCCGTGAAGCGTGCCTTCGTGGGAGTCATCCACGGAGGAGAATATGAAGATGGATCGGCATCTGGTAGCGAGACTGTCGTTTATTTCGGCGACGAGTCCTCGACCGGAGAAACCAAATCATTGTATCAGCTACAGGACGGCCGGATTGGGGGCTAATCCGATGGCGACAGTATTCCGGACCCCTCTGATCTGCCCAACCGGGTTGGGATATTCATGGCCGGTACAAGGCGGCGGTCCACTCTTCGACCGCAGCAGCAATGTTCTCCGGATCAGCAGCGGCGGCAGCGGCCGGGGCAGGAGGCTCTGTGCACCCGTCGGCTCAGGTTTTATCTGATCTGTTTGATGCGTTGGCTGTGCTTATGGCAGAAGCTAACCCGACGGATCAGGACGCCCACAACGCGGAGATTGCAAAAGTGAGGGAACAGATCACTCAGGCCAAGGCCGACCTAGCGGCTGAGAACAACAGGATGGTCGCAGAGCGGGCCGCTTTGGATGCGCAGGCCTATAGGCCTATCTTTGACCGTAACGCGTGTCGCATGAAGTCTTGAAAAGTAAGCATCGCCTCGCCACCGACGGTTTTCGATGCCGAAACCTCTTTAATACCCCGTGAGCAGGGGACTAGCAACCCGCCGTGGCTAAACCGGTGGAGGCACAGGACGGTGCGCCGGTTCAGTCTCGCCTGATGGAGCCACCTCGACAGAATAATATCGTACCTCAGCCTCTCTAGACACCTCCAGGTCATTATTCCAATCCAATGGACAATCTTATCGCCGCCGCTTCACTACTGGAGGCCATCCCGATTGAAGGTGATTCTCCGCAAGCGGTGGAGACGCGCCGGGTTAAGGGACTTCTTCGAACAGCCTTCGTTCAGCAGGAAGCATATTCATATAGCCGTGATCGAATTCATTCCACCCCCCGTCCAAGCCGGAGTTACAGCGGGCGGATGGATGAACCGCCAGATTCAAAGTAATGCACGGAACCGTGAAGCGCCCCGTGGCCATAACCCGGCGGGTGATGCTCAGGAGGTGGTGGACCGGGCCCGAGCACGAAGGGATGCTGAGTTAGCAGCGCAGCATGAGGCTCATCAGCTTACGCCGGTTCGTCCAACCACCTCGATCGAGCCAGGAGTTACTTCCAGTTCTCTGGGAGTGCCTTGTCTTGTCCCCGCTTTACGCAATGTGCGCCTGCCCAAGGATTTCAAGGGCCCGCGCAAGGTGCCAAATTACACGGCTGATTTATCTCCGGAAGCATGGGTAGAGAGTTATGAGATGGCCATGGAGATGCTTGACGTAGATTAAGCGGCATGTGCAAAGTATTTCACCATGATGCTTGAAGGGACAGCCCGTATTTGGTTAAAGAGCTTACCAGCCAATTCTATCAGTTCATGGGCCCGATATGCGAGCCCGGTTTATCCAGAATTTCAAGGATACATGTAAGCAGCCCATGTCGATAGTGGATTTAGCGGCCTGTGTCCAGGAGGAAGGAGAGTCAACAACCCGCTGGGTACGCTGAGTCTCGGAAATCTTGCATTCATCAGACCGTATCAATGCTGATTCCGCGGTTATAACTTTGGAAAGCAACTGCCGGTTTAAACCTCTGAAGTTGAAATTGGGATGGATGAAGCGCCATTGTAATGATATGGGGACCCTCATGACTGTGTTAGTGAAGTATGTTGATTCTGATGGTACCAAGGATCCCGAGTCTGATGATGACAAGACAGGGAAGGGAAAGAAGAACAACAACTCCAAGGGGCAGCAACACAACACGGCAGGTCATGGTAACGGAGGCAAGCGTAAAGCGGATGGCAGCATGGACTTTGTGGCTAATACTAGCGCACAGGACAGGGGCCAGCGACGGAAGGGTAAACCGCCAAATCGCGGTGGAGCTCCAAACCCCAATCCGGACCGCCTGACTTATCTATTAAACCAGCCCTGTCCAAAGCACGGGACAAAGGAGGCGCCAGCCACCCACCTTTGGAAGGATTGCTATATTATGCAGGAGTTCAAAAATTCTAATGCTTTCCGGTATGATCACGGATCAGGTGGTGGCTCAGGATCCGGATTCCATGGGCCAGGTCACGGTGGAGGAAATGTCGGTTCAGGCTTCAATGGAGATCAGGGTGGACATAACAATCAAAACAATCAAAGTAGCCAGGGTGGTTACAACCAGCAGGAGCAGTCGGGTTATTAGAGCAATCCAAAATAGTTGAATAGTGGGCAATATCATGTATTCACCACTAGCTTGGATAAACGAGACCAGAAGCTTCACAAGCGAGCAGTGAATTCTGTTGAACTGGTCGTGCCTTGTTATTTACGCTGGTCAGAACAGCCAATCATATGGAGCAGAGAGGACCACCCTCCCTGGGTTGACAATCCGGGTCAGCTAGCGTTGGTGGTGGCACCTCAGGTGGGAGGTTCTAAGTTCACCAAAGTGCTCATGGATGGAGGAAGCAGCATTAACATCTTGTACTATGAGACCTTCCATCGTATGGGGCTAACAGACAAGAATCTTAAACCGTCCAATACGGTATTCCATGGTGTGGTACCTGGTAAGTCCGCATATCCCGTTGGCAAGATAGCTCTGGAGGTGGCCTTTGGAGATGATCATGATTCCGTGTCGAAACATTGGTTTTTGAGGTGGTTAAGATCCGGAGCCCGTACCACGCTTTGTTTGGGCGGCCGGCTTATGCCAAGTTTATGTCACGGCCCTGTTATATTTATCTGTAGCTCAAGATGCCGGGTCACAAGGGGACCATAACCGTTCATGGAAGTCGCAAGATTGCCTTGGAGTGCGAAGAAGGTGATGCGGCCTATGCAGAGTCGGTTTGTGCCACGGAAGAGTTGAAGTACTACAAGGATAATGTTGATCCGGCGGACATGACTCCGTTGAAGAAGCCAACCACAGAGCATGACCTGGCTTTAAAGTTCAAATCGGTAGCTGAGACTAAGCTTGTTGACTTCGTACCTGGCGATTCGTCCAAGCAGTTTAGTATCAGCACCAACTTGGATCCGAAATAGGAAAGCGCGCTCATCGAGTTCATCCGTGAGAACCGGGACATTTTTGCATGGAAGCCTTCTGACATGCCAGGTGTACCGAGGGAACTCGCTGAGCACACTCTTAATATTGATCCTAAGTACAAACCGGTGAAGCAGTTTCTCCGCCAATTCAACGAAGAAAGGCGCAAAGCTATTGGAGAGGAAGTGGCCAGGCTCTTAGCGGCTGGCTTTATTGTTGAAGTGTTCCATCACGAATGGTCGGCTAATCCGTGCTGGTCCTTAAGAAAAACAGCACCTGGCGCATGTGTGTGGATTACACAGACCTTAACAAGGCTTGTCCAGCAGATCCTTTTGCCCTCCCCCGCATCGATCAGATTATTGATGCTACGGTGGGTTGTGAGCGTTTGAGTTTTCTCGATGCATATTCTGGTTATCATCGATCAAGATGGCGATTAAGGACCGTGGAGAAGACGGTGTTCATAACTCCCTTTGGAGCCTTCGCTATGTATGTATGCCCTTTGTGCTAAAGAGTGCGCAGGCAACTTATCAACGGTGTGTACAAAATTGCCTTCATAAGCAGATCGGACGTAATGTACATGCCTATGTGGATGATATTGTGGTTAAGTCAAGGGAAAAGGAGACTCTGGTTGATGATTTGAAGGAAACCTTTGATAACCTGCGGACATACAAGATGATGCTCAACCAGGCCAAGTGTGTTTTTGGTGTACCGGCAGGCAAGTTATTGGGTTTTCTGGTGTCCAACAGGGGAATTGAGGCTAATCCGGAGAAGATCACGGCTATCACCTCTCTGGCTAAACCGAAATGTATAAATGATGTCCAGTGCTTGGCAGGCCGGATTGCCGCGTTGAGCCGGTTTATCAGCCGCCTCGGCGAGAAGGCGATACCTTTGAATCAGATGCTGAAAAAATCGGACCCCTTTGTTTGGAGTCCGGCCGCTGATAAAGCATTGGAGGACTTAAAGCGGCAGCTAGCCAATCCGCCTGTTCTTGCTGCTCCGATTGACAAGGAACCATTACTACTCTATGTGGCAGCTAATGCTCGTCGGCAACAAGATAGCTATCGTGATGGAGCGCAAGGAGGCGGGCAAGGAATATCCGGTTCAGCGTCCGGTTTACTATATCAGCGAGGTGCTTATTGAGTCCAAGCAAAGATACCCGCATTGGCAGAAGCTGGTGTATGGAGTTTTCATGGCAAGTCGGAAACTTAAGCAATACTTCCAGGGACATCCCATCACAGTGGTCAGCTCTGCTCCTTTGGGAGATATAATTCAAAACAAAGAGGCAACTGGCCGGATTGCCAAGTGAGCTATAGAGATTGGGCCGCACGGTTTGAAATACGTGCCTCGGACGGCGATCAAGTCTCAAGCACTTGTGGATTTCATCACTGATTGGACGGAGCTACAAGCACCTGAAGAAAAACCGGATCACACCTATTGGACCTTTTTGATGGGTCCAGGCACTTGGAGGGCTCGAAATTTGGAGTCGTATTAACTTCCCCACGAGGTGATAAGTTACATTACGTTCTCCGCTTAATGTTCCCTTGTACTAACAATGCAACCGAGTATGAAGCTTTACTCCATGGTCTCCGGATGGCTAAGGAGATGAATCTCAGCCAGTCAAGTGCTTTGGTGACTCGGACTGGTGGCCCAACAAGTGTCCGGTACTTGGGATTCTAAGGACACGCTCATGGCGGCATACCGTCGTGAGGTGGATATCATTGCAGGCCACTTCAAGGGATATCGGTGGATCATGTGGATGACGGAAGAACGAAGCGGCAGACACTTTAAGCCGGTGGGCTCTCAACAGAACTGGTCCCGCCTAATGTCTTCTTAGATGTCCCGCATAACCCGTCGGTCAAGCTCCTGGCGAAGAGGATTTGGCTATTCACGATCCGGAGGCTCGGTTGGTGGCGGCTCTGCATGTCATTCCGGATTGGATGGTTCCTTATCTTGCGTACATGAACCGGGCGAGTTACGAGAGGATGAGACGGCGCCGACAGATAATCCGGCGATCCAAGTCCATGACTATTGTCAATGGCGAGTTGCATCATTGCGATTAATGTCGGGGAGCATTTCAACGTTGTGTGTCGCCAGAGGAAGGTTGTGAGATCTTGCGCGAAATCCACGAAGGAGATTGTGGTCACCACACCGGTTCAAAATCTCTGGTGGCTAAGGCGTTTCGTCACGGATTTTATTGGTTGACTGCTCATGCTGATGCGGAGGACCTGGTTAGGCGATGTGACGGCTGTCAGAAGTTCTCAAGACGCGCTCATGTGCCGGCTCAAGAATTGAGGATGATTCCAATTACTTGATCGTTTGCGACTTGGGGGCTGGATATGGTTGGGCCTTTCAAACGGTCCAAGGACAAGAAGACCCACCTTTTGGTGGCAGTTGACAAATTTACAAAGTGGGTAGAAGCGGAGCCCGTAAGCAAGTGTGATGCAGCCACGGCGGTTCAATTCATTAAGAAGGTGATTTTCTGGTTTGGCTTTCCACACAGTATCATTACTGATAATGGTACCAATTTGTCTAAGGGTGCTATGAAGGAGTTCTGTGAACGTGAGCACATCCGGCTTGACGTTTCATCAGTGGCTCAACCACAGTCCAATGGCCAAGCAGAGAGAGCTAACCAGGAGATCTTACGAGGCATCAAACCCCGGCTTATGGTTCCTTTGCAATGACGTCGGGTTGTTGGGTTGTGGAGTTACCATCTGTGTTATGGAGCATCAACACTACACCCAACAGATCGACAGGATACACACCGTTCTTCATGGTCTACGGAGCGGAGGCGGTTCTCCCCAGTGATATCCGTCATGATTCACCTCGTCAGCTTTTTATTCCCTACCCACCGGCTGGAAATCAACAGTCATCCAGTCGATTCCCATTAATGCTTGGAATACGGCTTCATCAGTGATCAGCAACGATGGTTCAATATCAGGAGCGTAAGTATGCTTACAGATTGGCGGTATAAGGTTCTCCGCTGTGAATCGGCGCAGACACTCGTTTATTTTCTCCATCATATTGGGCCTGATAGTGAGACAGATTTGCCTCTTCAACCAGCTGACAAGCCAAAGGGCGCACTTCCCGCTTTATAGCTCGAAGATCCTCTTCGCTGAATTTCGTCCCGTCTTCCTTCAAGCTTGGGAAGCCTTGGGCCGCTTCAATAGGATCAAAGTCTGGCACCCACGCTTTGGCCCGGATTAAGGCGTTTATGGCACCGGTTCTAGCAGCAGATTTCTTTAGTTCTTCAAACCGGGCAGGAAGCATTGACAACCTTTTAAGGGTGTCCTGGATCAAGGTCGGTGCCGGGTTGTTATGAGAGGCGGTGCTAATGATACGCTGCGCACCAGTATAGAGTTGCTCTATCAACGTATAAGAGGCTTTCAATTTCTTCCGCACATCTGATCCCAAGTGGCCAATGCGTGTTCCTATATCATTCAAAGTGTTAATAAACCGGCAGTTACATGAGAAAGCTTCATTATGTCAGAAATCATAAAAGGCTTACCAAAGACAGCGGCGGTCATGGCATGCACTTGCCGCTTTACACTGGACAGTTCATCCACCACCGGTTTAAGGGCAGCTTCAAAGATTTTCTCGCCTGCTGAGTTAAAGCGGCCTTTTCAGTGGCCCAATCCGCCCACTCCTTGTTGAAGCTCTCATTAAGCTTTTCCATGACGCTTAAAGCGCTGGTTAATTCATTTTTTGCCTTGGAGGTTTCAGCTTGCTGGGATTTCAGGTTTTCTTGGAGATCAGCGATTTGGCTTTCTTTCTTGTTCAGATCAGCCTACATATAGAAAATCATTAAGATGCAGACTTGAAGTACCAACCCCATAACAAGTTATGCCTTTGGTACTTGGGGGCTAATGCATATTTGCTGTTCATCCTACTATTTCTATATATCAAGTCCCAAGCTCAATATAAGTATTCAGTTTGGCACTTGGGGGCTAATGCTTATTTGCTCTGTCCTTGAGGGATATTTGATTTCTTATAAAAGTCCCAGTTTAACTACATTAAGTTGAAACGGCCCTTGGGGGCTACTTTCCCAAAAGTAAAGCTTTGCTCAGGATTATATTGGGAAGTCCCGGTTTAAGTTCACATCTTAAACCGTTACTTGGGGGCTATTAGAGTTGACAGATTGAAAAATACAAGCAGGGAGTCATGGAATTTACCTCATATTTGTCCTTCATCATATTTACCAAACTGGCTTCATAATCACGGCTGGTATATAACCGGTTCAGATAACCGGAATGAAGATCTTGGGGATTCAAAGCGGCATAAGTTGCCAAGTCGGCATTCCACTTGCCTTTACCAAACGCAGTAAATTCATCCTTTGCAGTGTGCTTGGACAAAGCGACAGGATTACCTGGCTCGGAATGGACAAAACCAGTAATCACAACATCGTCATCCTTGGCTTCACCGGTTCGCACTGGGGTCGCCGGTTTATCTGTCTGCTTTGGTGGACTCGCTGTCTTGTCAGTTTGAGCAGGACTCGTAGGTTGATTTGAAGGACCGGTGGTATCAACATATGCCTCTTCAACAGTAACATCATGATCTTGCAATGGTGGGTCGGTCAGTATATCATCCTAGATGTGTTCCTCGGGATTTGGTATTTGGGTCAGTTCAGGAGCATCATCTTCTGCCGCTTTATCCAGGTGAGCTTTCTTGCTTGGCCTAGGCTTGGCTCTGAAAGGAAAAAGACGGATCAGTCCAATGAACATTGAAAGTGGTATACCAAACAACATTATCAGGAATATGGCTCACCCAAGCATTGTCTTGAGCGGTGGGAGTTGGGTGCCTGTCGACTCGCCAGAGGAAGAATGAGAAGTCACCTGATAATCGGAGTCATATGGATTAAAAGGTTGACGAATGCAACCCGCTTTAGGATAAGCATTGACAAAACAGTTAGAGACCTCTGAACGGCGTTTCCAAACCGGACTGTTCGGTAAACCGGTGGAGGTGACTACCTGGCCGCTGTGCTGTGTTGCACGACGAGTTTCGATCCAAGTAAGCAAGAGGATGAGAAAATTTAACTTTCCGGTTTGCCCGACGGATTTTTACTGAAGGTAAAGGGTTTGAGTCGGAAGAAAGAGTGATTACCTCTACAACATCAGCATGACTAGCTTCAGCATCATCCTAGCAATAATCATTATCAATAAGGCGTGTAAAAAATAGACCAAGTGAGTCAAGTTCTACCACAAGGTCCAGATTACCCACATCATCGTCAGCTGGTGGATCGGAGGAGGCAGTGGTTTTCTTTCTATTTGCTGGTTTCTTCACAACTTTGGTCTTGGGCCGGGTTATTGCCACCGGTTTGTCTTGTGGAATCTTCCTGCTCCAAAATGGATCATCACCCTGTTTGAAAGATGTTAATATCAACAAAGAGTACTTAAAACATAGTCAGATTTTGTAAAGGCAAAGATATGAGTCTTACGGCTGGCGGTTTGTTAATGGCAGAAAAGGGAGCCAGGCCGGTTTGGGCGCAAGCAGCTTCCGGTTCGTTTAACATCCTCTTAACAACCTCAGTAACTTCATTGTCTGTCAGCTGGATCTCAATATGCCATAGAGGGTCTTTCACATTTTCTGTGTATTTGCACATCAAACCGGAGCGCGGGCTTAGGGGCAGTATACTCCAAGATATCCAAATGAGCAAGATCAACTCCTCACAACCCGTTGGCCATGAAGGCCCGGAGCTTGGATAGTTGAGGGGCATATTTGCTTCTCTCCTTAGCGATCGATCTATGAGGGAGGGATGTGTGTTGCTTAGCCGCTCGGGACGGTAACCCGGTAAAGGATTTTTCTCCCTCGGGGAGGTATCTTTGATAAAACCATGTTGAGTTCCACTCTTTGGGATGGCTGTGCAGTTTGGCGTGAGGGTAAGTGACCTCTTTCCGCTTTTGAATCGCCACACCACCCAACTCAGTGTTGGGACCGTCAGAAAATTCAGTGTGGCGGTTTAGATAGAAGCAATCTCTGAACAATTCAACTGTGGGCTCCTCTTGAAAGAACACCTCACAGAGCACTTGAAAGTGACAGATATTGGTTATGGAGTTGGGGCCAATGTCTTGTGGACGCATTTGGAAGCTGGCCAAGACATCTCGATAAAACTTTGAACCGGGTGGACTGAAGCCCCGGGCTAAATGATCAGCAAACACAACAACTTCTCCATCCTTGGGTTCTGGAGAACTCTCCGGGCCAGGGACCCTCCAGTGAATGACGTCTTTTTTGCCTAAGGCGCCGGTGCGGACTAAGTTATCCAGTTGAGTTTCAGTCACTCGACAGGGGACCCAGTTACACTCGTACACTTGCTTGGCCATGATGCAATCTGCAAAGCACTAATACCGGTTCAAGAGTATGTTGGAAGGCTATATATTGATACATTCATTGTTAAACTGGAAGAAGTTGCTTAAAAACCGGAGTTTTACAAGGTGGCAATACATAAACCGGAAAACCCTGGCGGTTCAACAAGGGGACTAATGGTATATGCCGAGTTGTCAATTTCTCTACAAAGTTAAACCGCCTGGTCTGAAACATTGGTGAATCAAAAGTAGATGTGCGAAAACAGGTTTCACAAAAGCTTATCATAGTTTTGGATCTGGAGCATATTCAGAAAAGAAATAAATATTCAAGATCCAAAACGGAGCGGTACCGAATCAATGAGAAAGGATGCAGGGAGATCTATGACCTTGAGATGCATAAGTGACAGCGGATGCTAAAAAACTACCGCTACGCGGAACAAAGATTCGCAGACTTAACTAAAAGTTAGCATATGAGCAAGAAGCAAGCGATGAGCACCGAAGAACAGGGAAACCCTAGAATAGATCTATGGTGAAAGGACAGAAGACTTACCGGGGCTGAGGAAGAAGCGGAAGGTCGCCGCGATGCTCTGGTACGTTCAGGGTGATGCAACGGCCAAGGTTGGTGCAGAAGTTGACGGCGGCGGCGGAGCTCCGAAGCTAGGCGGCGCGAGGAAGACGAAGCAAAGGGGCACGAAGGGGAAAAAAGAAATGACCCTTTGGTCTATTTATAAAGGCAAGGGATATGTGTGTCAGGCGCGAAAATCAAGGGGCCGCAAGTTTGGAAGCGGAGCTGTCGCTTCGATTGTTGCAGACTCATTAATGAAAAGATATTATATACAATTCTTTATGACAGATGACGTCATGCCGGTTCACCACAATCTGAGAAGATGACGTCATGGCAGTTCAACCAAGAAGATGTTGAAGACGAAGTTTTTTACTAAGGATTGACATGAACCTGTTCAAATCAATCTGGGGCCTAATGTTGGGGATATTACTACTGGGCATAAACCGGCCAGGAGAGGCCGGGTTACTTCGTCAGTAGTAAAGTATGCTTGAAGCCCGTGAGGATATTCTATAAGGGCCCAAGGCCCAGAACCGGTTTAAGGCTTGTAGCCGTGAACCGGCATTAGTATGTAACTTGTGTTGTAAGTTAGAAATACTAGAGACCGAACTGGACACGTCTATGAGCCGGTCTCGGGACTCTGCAAACCGACGGGCGTCACCCGTGTATATAAGGGGACGACCCGGCGGCGGTTTAGGGACAACAGAAAACAACTCGAGACTCAGGCGAAGCTTGTTTGCTCCCTAGTCATCGAAACCCCTATAAATTCCGTCACAACTAGACGTAGGCTTTTACCTTCATCGAAGGGGCCGAACTAGTATAAACTCTCTTGCGTCCCTGTGTTCGCTTTAACCCTTTCAAGCTAACCCGTAGCGATGGCTCCACGACTAAGTCCTTTCATGAGGACATCTGCCGTGACAAAACCACGACAGGAGGGATAACTAATTGCAAGCAGCCGGGATAACTAGCTTTATACCTGCCAAGGTTGGATTCAACCCGTACGTTGGGGATGCCTGACCGAAGCTACAAGAACTCCAACCCGTTGTCCGAACAATCACAGAACCACAAACCGGGACTAATCCACACAAAATAGCCGGAACCGTAGAGCACGAACTAGGGGGAACCAGAGGCTCCTTCTCGCAAATCCGAATGAACTCACAAGAGCAAAGGTAGTATGATCTCTCGGATCTCTCTAGCAGTCTTGCTGCATAAGCTTGTAGCTGAATGGTTTGACAAAGGTTCTCTAGAGGATGGGGGAGATGGGGTTTTATAGCAGGGACAAACCCCCTTAACTAGGTGTGAAAAGTAAGCAGGTTTGCATGGCTTCCTTGGGTGAATAAGCAGTCAACTTTGGGAGTTGTTGCAGAGCTCCTCGGAAATTTGTGAAGCATTGACAGTCTGGACACCTTCCACAAGAATGACTAGAAATTTTGACTCACAACTTCAAATGATGTGAGGTTTTTTGCATTGGAAAGATAATTTGATGTAGCTTATGTTGATGTACCCCTATGGCCCCGTCTCTCCACCACATGGGAGTGGAACAACAAAACATCAGAGGTAAAAACTGACAGCATCAGCTTCACTTGAAACTTGTTTTCTCCAAACTTGTTCCTCCAGACCGCTTGCTTCAAGAGCTCATAGGTTGTTGGATTTCTTCCATGTGATACCTAAGTTCAACTAACAACAATGGGGATGAAATCATAGTTGTGTCATCAAGGTTACAAGGTAACCTTAAGTTAGCATTCAGCTGGTCACTTATTTGTTTGGCGCGACTTCTTGTGATTGGACCTATAATTGTTGGAGACTTGTCGATGGTTGTGGTGTCCTCATCATCCTCCCCCTCTTGAAAAGGAGTCGTCCTTGACTCTAATGGTCCAAAGTATGGAGAGAGGTCAGACACATTGATAGTTGGACTAACACCATAATCCATCGGAAGGTCAATCTTGTAGGCATTGTCATTGATCTTCGCAAGCACTTTGAATGGACCATCTCCACGTGGCTGCAACTTGCATTTGCATTGATCCGGGAAATGATCCTTCCACAGGTGTACCCACACAAGATCACCTTCTTCAAAACAGCACCTTGTTTCTTCCCTTGTTTGCTCGTTTTGCATATTGTTCAGTCATCTTCTCAATATTTTCCTTGGTCTTCTCATGAATTTTCTTCACGAAGTTAGCACGCTTACTTGCATCAAGATTGGTTCGCTCCTGCAATGGTAAAGGAAAAAGATCTATGGGAGCAGCAGGTTTGAAACCATAAACAATTTCAAAAGGACAAAATTTAGTGGTCGAATGTACTGCCTTGTTGTATGCAAACTCCACATGGGGGAGACACTCTTCCCACATCTTCAATGTTTTCTTTAAAACTACTCTTAGCATCATGGATAGTCTGATGTTGACAACTTCAGTTTGTCCATCCGCTTGTGGGTGGCATGTAGTGGAAAAGAGAAGCTTTGTTCCTAGCTTTGCCCACAATGTTTTCCAAAAATAGCTCAGAAACTTGGTGTCACGATCTGAAACAATAGTGCGTGGTACTCCATGTAGCCGCACGACTTCCCTGAAAAACAAATCAGCAATGTGTGAAGCATCATCACTCTTATGACACTGGATAAAATGAGCCATTTTGCTAAACCTATCAACCACTAAAAAAACTGAATCACTCCCCCTCTTAGTGCATGGTAATCCAAGAACAAAATCCATGAAAATATCTTCCCAAGGTGTACTAGGAACTGATAAAGGCGTATAAAGTTCATGAGGGTTTAGACGTGACTTAGCTTTGCGGCATATCTCACAACGTAGCACGTAGCACTCAACATCACGCCTCATCCTTGGCCAAAAGAAATGGTCGATCAGCACACTCTCAGTTTTCTTTGCTCCAAAATGTCCCATGAGACCACCAGCATGAGCCTCCTGCAAAAGAAACAAACGAACAGAGCAATCTGGGATGCACAATTTGTTAGATCGAAATAAGAATCCAACATGCAAGTGAAACTTTTCCCAACCATTCCCCTCACTACACTTTGAGTGTGGGTCAGCAAAATATGGGTCATTGGCATACAATTCTTTGATGCTTTGCAACCCAAGAATTTTAGTATCAAGTTGTGAGAGTAAAATATGGCGTCTAGACAAAGCATCGACAACAACATTATCTTTTTGTTTCTTGTACTTGACAATATAGGGAAAAGATTATATGAATTCACTCCATTTTGCATGTCTACGGTTCAGTTTCTGTTGACCCCTAAGGTGCTTGAAAGATTCATGGTCGGAATGTATCACAAATTCTTTACGCCACAAATAATGTTGCCATGTTTCCAAAGATCTCACAAGTGCATATAATTATTTGTCATAAAATGAGTAATTTAGAGTTGGACCACTTAGATTATCACTAAAATATGCAATAGGACTACCTTCTTGCATTAGTACACCTCCAATACCAACACCACTTGCTTCACATTCAATTTCAAAAGTCTTACCAAAGTTGGGTAGCGCAAGCAATGGTGAAGATATCAATTTTTATTTAAGCTCTCGGAAGGCCTTCTCTTGTAGGTTTGCCCACTTGAAGGGAACATCTTTCTTGGTTAGCTCATTCATTGGGGCAGCAATGGTGCTGAAGTCCTTCACAAACCGACGGTAGAAACTAACAAGGCCCGGAAAGCTTCGAACATGGCTTACATTTTGTGGAGGCATCCACTCACGGATGGCCTTGACCTTCTCCTCTCTACCTCCACACCTTGAACTGAAACAATAAATCCAAGAAACACAACTTTTTCTATGCAAAATGTGCACTTTTCCTTGTTAGCATATAATTTCTCCTCTCTTAGGATAGCAAGCACACACCGGATGTGTTCAGCATGTTCATCCAAAGTTTTGCTATAAATCAGGATGTCATCAAGTAAACAACCACAAACTTGCCAATGAACATTCTAAGCACATGATTCATTAATCTCATGAAGGTACTAGGTGCATTTGTCAATCCAAATGGCATAACTAACAACTCATACAAACCAGATTTTGTTTCGAAAGCAGTTTTCCATTCATCATCCTCTCTCATTCTAATTTGGTGGTAGCCACTTCGCAAGTCAATTTTAGAAAAGATGGTGGCGCCACTAAGTTCATCAAGCATATCATCAAGCCTAGGTATGGGGTGCCTATACCTCACGGTGATGTTGTTAATAGGCCTACAATCACACCACATTCGAGAAGTTCCATCTTTCTTGGGTACTAAAAGAACGGGTATAGCACAAGGAGAGAGACTTTCCCTTACATAACTTTTGTTTAGTAGGCCTTCAACTTGTCGTTGAATCTCCTTGGCTTCCACTGGATTTGTGCAGTATGGTGGTCGGTTTGGCAATAGGGCTCCTGGAACCAAATCAATTTGGTGTTCAATGCCTCTTTGTGGTGGCCGCCCTGGTGGTATCTCCTTGGGGAACACATCTTCATACCCCTGCAAAATTTCAGCAACAACACTAGGAGTGGTAGAGGATAATTCGTTAGTAGAAAGGAAGTTGTCCTTGTACAAAAGTACAAAGAACACGGAATTGGGTTCTCTCAACTCTCTCATATCCCTTTTCCTAGCCATCATAACTTATCCCTGTTTTCCCCATGTCTTGGTCAATTTAAGTTGTGTGGTTTTATTTGGCTTTGGATTCTCTCGCTCACTATGTTGGTGGATGTCACTCAAGTGTTTCTCACTCACTCTCTCTTTCCTTTTCAGATCATCCATCAATATTTCTTCGGGTGTCAAAGGGAGCAAAGATATGTGCTCTCCCTCGTATTGGAATGAGAGACGATTAGTATGGCCGCTGATTTGCACATCACGGTCATACAACCAAGGTCTTCCCAACAACAATTGGCATGCTTGCATTGGCACCACGTCACATTCCACTTGATCTCGATACTTCCCAATGGAAAACGGAACGGTGACTATGTTGCTTACTCGAAGTGTACCACAATCATTGAGCCATTGCATCTTATATGGATTTGGGTGCCTTCTTTGCTTTAGTCCCAATTTCTCTATCAAATCTGAACTTGCAATGTTGTTGCAGCTGCCATTGTCAACAATAATTTTGCAAACCTTGTCCTTGATGATGCCACGGGTGTGAAAAATATTATGTCGCTGCCCTTTCTCTTCTCTAGCTGCATTCACTAACCACACTTCTTGCCCTCTTCATCCTCATGATCATCCGATGCTCCATTATCTTCATGCTCACTTTCAGATTCCCATTCCCCTTGTTCATGCACAAAGAAAACTCTCTTGTTTTGACATTCAGAAGAAATGTGACCATGCCCTTTGCACTTCCAACACTCAATATCTCGGCTTCGAGATGATGGTACAGCCATGGGGTTGAAAGTACTTCCAGCAGCAGAAGGAGCACGCTTGTCAACATTCCTAGGAGCCGGTGATGATGCCGATGAAACCGTTGTTCGTCGGGTGGCAGTAGGGTGTGAAGTATGCGGAAACTAAGAACCACCATGAGAGGCACTTGGCTGCAACCTTTGCCATGGTGTGGTGGTGCGGTTATGAGATATCCGTCCATGACCACTCCGTTGCACCTTCCTCTCCGTGCGCTTTTCTTGCTCCAGAATATCTTGTAGAGTGTTATAGGGAAACATCTCCAAAAAATCAGAAATTCCACTGTTGAGACCATGCAGAAATCTTGCCATCTTTGGCTCCTCATCTTCATGAATACGAGCACTAACCAACAACAATTCCATCTCTTTGTAGTACTCATTCATCATGCACGTACCTTGGCTGAGAGCTGCAATCTATTTCGGAGATCTCTTTGATATTGCGAAGGAACAAACCTTCGCCTCATGGCTTGTTTCATCTCTTCCTAAGTGTCAATGTGGTCACGGCCTAACAGCAGCTGATTTTCTTGGAGTTGGTTCCACCAAGTCAGTGCGTAACCAGAAAACTCAACACAAGCAAGGTTGACTCTCTTCGGATCAGCAAGGTTATGGATACGAAAACTCTGATCACACTGCTCTTCCCAAAATATGCATCGGGGTCTTCCTTTCCTGTGAACTTGGGGATGTGCAACTTGATTCTTGCTATGTCATCTCGACCAACTCGGTCATGATGTTCTGCATGACGCCCATCTTCAGCAGCATGATGGTATGAAACACCATCATAATCATCAAAATCATCTCCATGACCACGAGAAACATGCTCATGAGGGTCATAGTAGTGCCCACGAGGACCATGGCGTCGCCCTCGAAGTTTTCCTCCTCGCTGCCCTCCATGAGCAGCGGCACCACGCCCACGAGTAGTAGCCACATGTACACCATAGTTGTTGTTATCATCCTCCAAGGCACCATCCACAGCAGCGTGCATGGAATTCTCATCGCCAACTTCCTCAAGTGGATCAATAGGGTGTTGTCGGTGTCGAACCTTATCACCACCTGCTAGAGGACGCTCGTGAAGCATCCTTTCCCTGGCTTGGAGTAATTTGTTCTCGAGATGCTGCAGCTCGGCATGTCTGACCCGGGCATCTTCTTCCCCATGGTTTTCTCCATGAACACTCGATCTAGATCCTGCCATGTTAGTAAGGCCAAAAGTGGAATAGGATAATTTTGTGGAATCACACAACCTCACCTCTTACTCACCAAAGTTCTTATGAGTTCACATCAGATTGTGCTTCTCCTGGATGTGTTAAAGTAATTGAAAGACAGAGATCAAAGAACTAGCTTCGGTTTTTGGTGGAGCTCGGTGGGGTAAACAAAAAGGGGCTTGTGCTGAAATCAAGTTGATGCGAACCAAGAAAATATGGGGATAGATCTTGTCATGCCCAAGATGCGACCCTATCATAAAGGAACTCGAAGGTCCCACCAAGGATATAAGCGCATCTTGAAGACGCTTTCGCAAGGTGGATATCATTACATCAAACCATTACATAATAGTTGGGGATACATCCAAGACATACAATGTCACATGAATACAACAATACAACATACATAAGATCAACATCCGACTACCGATGAAACATAAACAGAAACTCAAACAATATCCACCCTGCTAGCCCAGGCTGCCGACCTAGAACCTATCCCCGATCGAAGAAGCGTAAGAACTCCAAAACAAGTAAACATCACTCTCGCGTAATGATCATCGTGATAACCTGTACACAATCGTGGTTGTAGTAATCAGTGAGCCACGTAAAGCACTCGGCAATCCCATAACCATGGGTATCAAGACTAGCAAAGCTTAATGGGAAAGGAAGGGGTAAAGTGGTGAGGTTGCAGCAGTGACTAAGCATGATATGGTGGCTAACATACGCAAGTGAGAGCGAGAAGAGAAGCAAACGGAACGGTCGTGAAGCTAGCAATGATCAAGAAGTGATCCTGAACTCCTACTTACATCAAACATAACCCAAGAACCGTGTTATCCCCTCAATCAACCCCGAAAAGAGACACTCACGGTTACGCACACGGTTGGTGTATTTTAGAAGAGTTTTCTTCAAGTTTACTACAACCGGATATTAACAAATTCCCATCTGCCACATAACCGCGGGCACGGCTTTCGAAAGTTCAAACCCTGCAGGGTGTCCCAACTTAGCCCATGATAAGCTCTCGCGATCAACGAAGCGATATTCCTTCTCCGGAAGACCCGATCAGTCTCGGAATCCCGGTTACAAGACATTTCGACAATGGTAAAACAAGACCAAAGAAGCCGCTGGATGTGCCGACAAATCCCGATAGGAGCTGCACATATCTCGCTCGTGGCACACCGGATGAGCAAGACGTCGGGTTGGCATAGACCCTGATTTCCTGTGGGCGCCGGACATCGCCGGTTTGGACCAAAGCACTCGAGGAGCACCGCCCGGGGGGCTAAAATAAAGATGACCCTCGGGCTCCGGAAACCCAAGGGAAAAAAGGGCATAGGTGAGGCAAATGGTAAAACCAATGTTGGGCCTTGCTGGAAGAGTTTTATTCAAAGCAAACTGTCAAGGGGGTCCCATAAATCACCCAACCGCGTTAGGGACGCAAAATCCGAGAACATAATACCGATATGACGGAAACTAGGGCGGCAAGAGTGGAACAAAACACTGTGCATAAGGCCGAGCCTTCCACCCTTTACCAAGTATATAGATGCATTAATAATATAAGAGATGTTGTGATATCCCAACATAAACATAATCCAACATGGAGCAATCTTCATCTTCACCGCAACTAGCAACGCTTATAAGAGGGGCTGAGCAAAAGCGGTAACATAGCCAAGCAACGGTTTGCTAGGAAGGGTGACAAAGGTTAGAAGTTCATGGCAATTTGGGAGGCTTGATAAGCAAGTGGTAGGTAACGCGGCATAGCGAAAGAACAAAGCAACTAGCATAGCAATGATAGTAATGAGATCCAATGTGACGGTCATCTTGCCTGAAATCCCGCTAGAAAGAAGAACGAGTCCATGAAGATGACGAACGGAAGTAGTCGAACGAATCCTCACAATCGCAACATTACCGGAACTAAGAAGCAACATCGGAAAGAAACAAACAACATGGTAAACGCACAAGCATAAACATGGCATGATGCACAATCAAGTATGATGCATGTCCGGTTTAAAGAGGCATGGCATGGCAAAGTGCAACAAACAATACTACAAGTTAAGTGGAGCTCAATATGCAACGAGTTGCATATTGACAAAACACCACATGCAATTATTTAGTTTGATATCGTTATAAGCTACTCAACAATATTAAATGTTTTTAAACATGGCAAGGGGTGAAGCATAATTAAACTACCTATCTAGGCAAGCTTAAATGAGGCCGGAAGTAAGAAACAACAATTCCGAAAAATCCTCATATGCATATTTCAAATTTGGTACTGTTCTGCCCTAAACCATATTTTTAATGTTATTAAACAGCAAAATAAGGTGCACCATGTTAAACTAGGCATTTTTCCACCCCATTTACATATAAAGTTTATTAAAAACGGACCTACGGTTAATTAGTTATGAAATAAATCATTTTAGCATGGCATTTAAGCAAATTAATGCTAACAGCAAGTTAAACATTTTCAACATGGATGAAAGTTGCATATTATGAAACTAGATGAAATTCTAAGCATTTTACATATATAGTTTATTTAAATCTGATGCATGGTTAATTAGTTATTATATGCATGAACTCAAGGGTTTTCTGCAAATCAGAAATCCTGGAATAATTGCTAAAATTGCAGAAGGAAAAAACACGATCGGGTCAAACTTGAACAGAGCCGAACAGAGCAAAGGCTGGGGGGCAGCTCACCCATGGGCTTCGCCCGGTTCGGTGGAGGAGGCAGGCAGGCCGGATCGGCTTGGGCCGGCTTGAGCTCGCCTTTGGAGGCCAAGGGGAAGCAAAGGGCGCGGTCAACGCGAGATGCGGCGAGCAGCGCCAAATCCCCGAAGCAGAGGACACAGGCGGCGGTGGACTTGGCGCTGGCGTCTCCCGGCGATGAGTGGAAGGACGAGGGGGACGGATCCGGCGATGGGTGGCTGATGGTGACACGAGCGCCGGGAACGGGCAGCTCAGGGCGAGGGGGTCTCGGATCCGGCGCAAGGGAGCTCCGAGGCGGTGGAAACTGCAGGGCCATGACGAGGAAAATTCAGAGAACATACAGAGAGGGAGGAAAAGAGATAGAAGGAGAGGAGAAGGCGCGAGACACAGGCCTGCTGGTCCGGCGGCTCTGCCCGTGGAGGTGGCCGATGGCGGAGCTTGGACAGCGTCGAGGCGGTTCCCGCTAGTTCGGTCGGCCTGCGGCGGGGTCGCGCAAAGCTCCTGCAGCGGCCATGGGGGGTCTCCCTGTCAGAGAACAAGGAGAGAGAGACATGATCACGAGAGGGAGGAAGGGATGGAGGGGAGAGGAAGGAAAGAGAGAAAGGAGGGGCGGCGCTCATCTGTTGGTCGTTGCTGTCGGCGACGGCCGGACCTGGAGTCAAGGTGGCGGAGCAAGGCGGCGGCGGGTAGGAGGAGATGGATGGATTGGAAAGCC
The DNA here is from genome assembly GCA_021605145.1 of Aegilops bicornis. NCBI lineage: Eukaryota > Viridiplantae > Streptophyta > Magnoliopsida > Poales > Poaceae > Aegilops > Aegilops bicornis. The sequence goes on from CM038670.1 coordinate 349,816,650, forward strand.
TAGGGTCTAGGGTTAGACTATATATATAAGAAAGAGAGGAGTTTGGATCACCCGATCGAAATTCGACGGATGAGAATAAATAGGTAGGGAAGTCCAAATAAAAAACGGAGATGTTTTAGGGATGTTTGAGGTTGATCTGGACTCATCGGTAACGACAGCCCGGTTCGGGTTCGGAGCAGTTTACGGACGCGCGCGAGGGGGCTGCGAGCTGGCAAGAGAGGTTAGGTGGTCACGGTCAAGAGGGAAGCAAAAACCCGATTGGTCTCGAAATGGTCAACGAAGGCAAGGGGGGACGCGGCAACTACGAACGGGTGCAAACTTTATGAAAACATGCAGATGCAATGCGCATGATGCTATGAGATGAAATGCATGACATGAACAAACTGCAAAACAAAAGACAAAAACCCGACCACGGAGGAAATATCATATCACATCTCCGGAAAAGGCAAGAGTTGGAGTTACGAATATGGAAAATTGTATCCGGGGCGTTACAACACTCCACCACTACGAGAGGATATCGTCCCGAGATCTAGGATGGCACCGGAGAGAAACGGAAGAGGAAGAGAAGAGGTAAAACTAAGTTGCTTCTTCGACCAATGAGTGAAACCAAAGAACCTTAGAGGTTGAAAAGTTGAAAAAAAGAACGTAACAGAGTTGAACACAATTGAGAGCACTGCGGTAGAAAATAGAAACAAGGAACACCATGTGAACCTTGGAGGTTGCAAAGCTATGGATGACGATTACAATGGACAAGAAGGAATTGGAACCACTCTGGTTGAAACGAGATAAACAAGGAACAAGGCAAGATCAAATACGGACAACACTCCGGTTGAAAAGAGATGCAAGACTTGATAAGATGAAAAGAACTTGAAGAGATGACACAACACTCCGGTTAAATGGATAAGCACGAAAAGAACATGATCCTCACAATTCGAGATGATGAGTGAAGAGAGCAACATCACCATGCCTCCGGAAGAAAGAATAGAAGATAGATCATTGAAATAAAAGAATGGGGAAGAAAATGCCAACTTCTACAAATGAGCTTGGAAAGCACCCTTGCAAAGAATAATTGAACGGAGTTGTTGCAAAATCAACAACGAAAAGCACAAGCTTGTTGTGGGCTTATGGCAAACATCTCAAAATGATGAGGTGACAACCGGCCACCGATGGAAACAGTTAATTGGATTGAGATTAGCAAGGAGATGAAAACTCCTTTTAATGAGAGAATAGGAGGAAACTTGGATTATCGATAGGCACCACAATTAGCAACATTCCTTAGGGAAGGCTTTAGGTGTAACCTAAACCAAGATAACTCAAAGGAAGAAAGTGATGGGTTTAAAATATGTCATTCTTGAAAACTTGTGAATCATGAAACACGAAGGGAATTGTCAAGAATGGCATAACACCACCTCAAAAGATAAGGTAGGAAGAATTGCACTTCGGAATGCAAGATGAAGAATGCTTGAACTCCTCAAAACAAAACATGTGTTGAGCACCATGTTTATTTTGAAGTATGGCTTGACGGATCATAACTTCGAGAGAAATCTTGAAGAACAATTGAAGAATGAAAAGAATCCTTGACGAACCATCATGTAGAGCCTCCATGAAGAACTCCAGTAATAAAAGGATGATAAAAAAAAGATAAGTCGAAAACACAAAGTGAAGCCTTGCGATGATTTAGATGGAGCTTTGTGATGAGATAATGCGGAAAACTTGGAACTCCAGAAAAGAAAAGATGGAGCATCTCGAACCGAGAAATGTGACATGATGACAATGATGGAAAGAAGAAACTAGATCACTTGGATGAAACAATAATAAGAATTACGTTATGTGTATCCTTCACCAATTTAATTGATGATAAGCAACGTATTTGGCACACTACTTATTCTTTTGCAAGGATTGAATAGAGATATAGCGCCAACTTGAAGAAGTCTTCGACGAATCACCAAGAGGATTGGAAAGGACGAATGAAATGATACGGTAATAAAGGAAGAGGAATCTTGAACGAACCACCGTAAAAATTGAAAATGAAACTAGCAAAGGCACACTTCACCGGGAAGAATTGGAGAAAAATAAAATGAAGATACTTGAGAGGATTTAGATACATGAGAACGAAGAGATCATGAACTGATTAGAGGATATTTGAACGATGCACCATTAAGATTTGGAGAACGATAGCTACACGCTGATAACGAAGAATTATGACATGATGGCCTTCGGAGGAAAGAAATGGAAACAACTCATGAAATGCTCCGGATGGTAAGAAAAGAATTCTCACAATCGAAAACAATTATGAGAGGATGGCATCAAACTTGAACTACGCCTCTTTGGAAGAACGGGTAAGGATTTAAGAGGAACTCTTCTTCGGTCTTCAAAATCTGAGAATGACGACGAGAAACACCACCATGAATTGTTGAGATACTCCGGAAGGATTAAAAGAGGAAAGGTTGAGCCAAAGATGAAAAGAGTTTGAAAACGACCTTGGAGAAGGCATGTGACTGATGAAAATTCATTCTTACGTCAAACTTTGAAATGAATTTGAGAATAGTTTCAGGAAAATTAGAAGAGTCAGGTAAGATCCTAGGAAAAGACCTATGGGTTAGGGCCCACTCAAAAGAAAACACCGTTGAACAATTTTAAAGAGAGGTTGCACCGGTTGAATTAAATGGCTTGAATGGGATAACAACCTTGAAATATCTTGAACGGGTTGAGAATGGAAACACAAGTCTTGTGAGATATTTTCAGCACTCCAGAACAAATGAATAGGAAGAAGTGAATGATTAAGAGGTGCATCGGCATGAGAAAGCATTTGCAACAAGGAAAGGAATATGATCAACACTGAAAGCTTGAGTTAAATCCCCCGGAAAAGAATACGAGAATGAAGAATGATGAACTTGGAGTTGTTGAGCATCTTCATGAGGGATCACCGGATCGTAACATTGATTGAAAAGAGTGAAGAGACTTCACATGAATAAATGGATACTTGATTAAAATATATAAGTCCTTGCAGAAAAGGGTGGGAGGGCGGGAAAACAAAGACAACTTGGGACGGATGAAACAAACACCATTGAGAAAACTTAGAATTGATCTCGCAAATGTTGAAATGATCGGATCCACTTAAAGAGAAGCACGCCGATTGGAAAAGAATTAACATGACGACCTCGATGATCAAGAAGGATTAGTATTCACATAGCAATATGAGAACACCGTTTAGGGAAGGTATGGATCAACACTTGACATCGAAGCAACTCGAATACCACAAATAAAACAAAACAAAGGATTGGCTTGCAGAATAAGCCGGAAAAAATACATATGATAGAGATTTACCCAATCCCATAGCATGCATCTGTCGGAAAGATATTCTAGAAGCTACTTGAATTCCCACCTATAAACTCCCGAAACTTTCTGGTTATGCAATCTGGTGTTGGGGACAGGGGACACAAAATATATCACCCAAACTAACAATACCTAGATCCAGCTGTATCCATCCTTCAACACATAACCAAGAAAACTCCGGAAATCGTGTACCTCAACCTTCGAAAAGCATCCGTTATACGAGTTATGGCAATACTCAACTCCCAGATCTTGGGTGGCGCCGAGGTTATCTCACCAACAACTGCATAAAAGAGATTTTCAAAGTCGGCAAAACTCGTATTCCAGAATCAAGAACGATAAAATTGTGACGACAACACCTCGGAGCTCAACTCCCCGGGACACTGCCACAACCCCTAAATGTCAAGAGGCGCCAAGAACAATGTTCTCGTCACAAGACTATCGGAACGATCCCAAGATATCCGCGTGATCCTAAAAAAATCATGAAATTTGAGGAGAGGAAAGACAAAACATCTACGTCAGGAGGCCTCACCAGAGCGACGAAGGGACTGAGGAGTAAAAAGAATCCTACTCTCTGATATATATAATCCTAAGACTCAAAATAGTTTTCTTCTAGACTCAACAACGGCCAACAATCAAGGGGGCTCCTATGGTCGGTCGAGGCTCTGATACCAACTTGTCACGCCCAAGATGCGACCCTATCCTAAAGGAAATCGAAAGTCCCACCAAGCAGAGAAGCGCATCTTGAAGACGCTTTTGCAAGGTGGATATCATTACATCAAACCATTACATAATAGTTGGGGATACATCCAAGACATACAATGTCACATGAATACAACAATACAACATACATAAGATCAACATTCGACTACAGATGAAACATAAACAGAAACTCAAACAATATCCACCCTGCTAGCCCAGGCTGCCGACCTGGAACCTATCCCCTGATCGAAGAAGCAGAAGAACTCCAAAACAAGTAAACATCACTCTCGCGTAATGATCATCGCATAACCTGTACCTGCAACTGTGGTTGTAGTAATCTGTGAGCCACGAGGACTCAGCAATCCCATTACCATGGGTATCAAGACTAGCAAAGCTTAATGGGAAAGGAAGGGGTAAAGTGGTGAGGTTGCAGCAGCGACTAAGCATGATATGGTGGCTAACATACGCAAGTGAGAGCGAGAAGAGAAGCAAACGGAACGGTCGTGAAGCTAGCAATGATCAAGAAGTGATCCTGAACTCCTACTTACGTCAAACATAACCCAAGAACCGTGTTCTCCCCTCAATCAACCCCGAAAAGAGACACTCACGGTTACGCACACGGTTGGTGTATTTTAGAAGAGTTTTCTTCAAGTTTACTACAACCGGATATTAACAAATTCCCATACGCCACATAACCGCTGCACGGATTTCGAAAGTTCAAACCCTGCAGGGTGTCCCAACTTAGCCCATGATAAGCTCTCGCGATCAACGAAGGATATTCCTTCTCCGGAAGACCCGATCAGTCTCGGAATCCGGTTACAAGACATTTCGACAATGGTAAAACAAGACCAAAGAAGCCGCTGGATGTGCCGACAAATCCCGATAGGAGCTGCACATATCTCGTTCTCAGGGCACACCGGATGAGCAAGACGTCGGGTTGGCATAGACCCTGATTTCCCAGGGGGCGCCGGACATCGCTCGGTTTGGACCAGCACTCAGAGGAGCACTGGCCCAGGGGGCTAAAATAAAGATGACCCTCGGCCCTAAACCCAAGGGAAAAAAAAGGGCATAGGTGAGGCAAATGGTAAAACCAATGTTGGGCCTTCTTTGGAAGAGTTTTATTCAAAGCAAACCGTCAAGGGGGTCCCATAAATCACCCAACCGCGTTAGGGACGCAAAATCCGGGAACATAATACCGATATGACGGAAACTAGGGCGGCAAGAGTGGAACAAAACACTGCATAAGGCCGAGCCTTCCACCCTTTACCAAGTATATAGATGCATTAGTAATATAAGAGATATTGTGATATCCCAACATAAACATAATCCAACATGGAGCAATCTTCATCTTCACCGCAACTAGCAACGCTATAAGAGGGCTGAGCAAAAGCGGTAACATAGCCAAGCAACGGTTTGCTAGGAAGGGTGACAAAGGTTAGAGGTTCATGGCAATTTGGGAGGCTTGATAAGCAAGTGGTAGGTAACGCGGCATAGCGAAAGAACGAAGCAACTAGCATAGCAATGATAGTAATGAGATCCAAGGTGACGGTCATCTTGCCTGAAATCCCGCTAGAAAGAAGAACGAGTCCATGAAGATGACGAACGGAAGTAGTCGAACGAATCCTCACAATCGCAACATTACCGGAACTAAGAAGCAACATCGGAAAGAAACAAACAACATGGTAAATGCACAAGCATAAACATGGCATGATGCACAATCAAGTATGATGCATGTCCAGTTTAAAGAGGCATGGCATGGCAAAGTGCAACAAACAATACTACAAGTTAAGTGGAGCTCAATATGCAACGAGTTGCATATTGACAAAACACCACATGCAATTATTTAGTTTGATCTCGTTATAAGCTACTCAACAATATTAAATGTTTTTAAACATGGCAAGGGGTGAAGCATAATTAAACTACCTATCTAGGCAAGCTTAAATGAGGCCGGAAGTAAGAAACAACAATTCCGAAAAATCCTCATATGCATATTTCAAATTTGGTACTGTTCTGCCCTAAACCATATTTTTAATGTTATTAAACAGCAAAATAAGGTGCACCATGTTAAACTAGGCATTTTTCCACCCCATTTACATATAAAGTTTATTAAAACGGACCTACGGTTAATTAGTTATGAAATAAATCATTTTAGCATGGCATTTAAGCAAATTAATGCAAACAGCAAGTTAAACATTTTCAACATGGATGAAAGTTGCATATTATGAAACTAGATGAAATTCTAAGCATTTTACATATATAGTTTATTTAAATCTGATGCATGGTTAATTAGTTATTATATGCATGAACTCAAGGGGTTTTCTGCAAAACTGTAAATCCTGGAATAATTGCAAAAATCGCAGAAGGGAAAAAAACACGCATCGGGCCGAAACTTGAACAGGGCCGAACAGGAGCAGGCGCTGGGGGGCAGCTCACCCATGGTGTTCGCCCCAGTTCGGTGGAGGAGGCAGGGCAGGCCGGATCTGGCTTGGGCCGGCTTGAGCTCGCTTTTGGAGGCCAAGGAAGCAAAGTGGGCGCGGTCAACGCGAGATGTGGGCGAGCGGGCGCCTCGTCCTGGAAGCAGAGGACACAGGCGGCGGTGGACCTGGCGCTGGCGTCTCCCGGCGACTAGTGGAAGGACGAGGGGGACGGATCCGGCGATGGGTGGCTGACGGTGACGCGAGCGCCGGGAACGGGCAGCTCAGGGCGAGGGGGTCTCGGATCCGGCGCAAGGGAGCTCCGAGGCGGTGGAAACTGCAGGGCCATGACAAGGAAAATTCAGAGAACATACAGAGAGGGAGGAAAATAGATAGAAGGAGAGGAGAAGGCGCGAGACACAGGCCTGCTGGTCCGGCGGCTCTACCCCTGGAGGTGGCCGATGGCGGAGCTTGGACAGCGTCTAGGCGGTTCCCGCTAGTTCGGTCGGCTGCTGGCGGGTCAAGCTCCTGCAGCTGACCATGGGGGTCTCCCTGTCCAGAGAACAAGGAGAGAGAGACATGAGCACGAGAGGGAGGAAGGGATGGAGGGGAGAGGAAGGAAAGAGAGAAAGGAGGGGCGGCGCTCATCTGTTGGTCGTTGCTGTCGGCGACGGCCGGACCTGGAGTCAAGGTGGCGGAGCAAGGCGGCGGCGGGTAGGAGGAGATGGATGGATTGGACAGCCTAGGGTCTAGGGTTAGACTATATATATAAGAAAGAGAGGAGTTTGGATCACCCGATCGAAATCCGACGAATGAGGATAAATAGGTAGGGAAGTCCAAATAAAAAACGGAGATGTTTTAGGGATGTTTGAGGTTGATCCGGACTCATCGGTAACGACAGCCCGGTTCGGGTTCGGAGCAGTTTACGGACACGCGCGAGGGGGCTGCGAGCTGGCAAGAGAGGTTAGGTGGTCACGGTCAAGAGGGAAGCGAAAACCTGATTGGTCTCGGAATGGTCAACGAAGGCAAGGGGGTACGCGGCAACTACGAACGGGTGCAAACTTTATGAAAACATGCAGATGCAATGTGCATGATGCTATGAGATGAAATGCATGACATGAACAAAATGCAAAACAAAAGACAAAAACCCAACCACGGAGGAAATAACATATCACATCTCCGGAAAAGGCAAGAGTTGGAGTTACGAATATGGAAAATTATATCCGGGGCGTTACAGATCTGCTGCACCTTTGCACCAAGATTAAGAATACACAACACACAAGCTTCTGAAAATTTTCTACCAAGCTGAAACTTTTGGATCTTACACAACACTTTCTTTTTCTCTCTTGACTTTTTTTCCACTCTTTTTTTCTCTCTTTGATTTTTTTTTGGCCACTCTTTTTTTCTCTCTTTTTCCAAAGCACAACAACCAAATCTGAAAGCAATTACGAAGATGAACTTGGTGTAGATCTAAAGAATGAAGAACATGCAAGGTATGCAACAACAAGATCTCAGCACCAACAAGGCTTGGATTTATTTTTGGTGGGGCTTTGGACTTCTAGGACAGAAAATATAGCATGAAAAACATTCGATCTAAAGGGATGATAGCAAGATAAACTTGGATAACAGATCCTACCGTGTCAACGAAGGCTCTTATGCCAGATGATAGGTGGGAACCCGATGAACGAGTTCATGCCCGAGGGTGGCCCGATATTCACGTCATAGGATCAAATCGAGAGGGATAACTAGCTGCAAGAAGCCGGGATAACTAGCTTTATACCTGCCATGGTTGGATGCAACCCATACATTGGGGATGATTGACCGAAGCCACAAGAACTCCAACCCGCTGTCCGAACAATCGCAGAACCACAAACCGGGACTAATCCACACAAAATGGCCGGAACTGTAGAGCACGAACTAGGGGGAACCAGAGGCTCCTTCTCACGAATCCGAATGAACCCACAAGAGCAAAGGTAGTAAGATCTCTCGGATCTCTCTAGCAGCCTTGCTGCATAAGCTTGTAGCCGAATGGTTTGACAAAGGTTCTCTAGAGGATGGGGGAGATGGGGTTTTATAGCAGGGACAACCCCCCTTAACTAGGTGTGAAAAGTAAGCAGGTTTGCATGGCTTCCTAGGGTGAATAAGCAGTCAACTTTGGGAGTTTTTGCAGAGCTCCTCGGAAATTCACGAAGCCTTGACAGCTTGGACACCTTCCACGAGAATGACTAGAACTTTTGACTCACAACTCCAAATGATGTGAGGTTTTTTGCATTGAAAAGATAATTTGATGTACCTTCTGTTTATGTACCCCTATGGCCACGTCTCTCCACCACATGGGTGTGGCACAACGAAACATCAGAGGTAAAAACTGACAGCATCAGCTTCACTTGAAACTTATTTTCTCCAAACTTGTTTCTCTAGACCGGTTGCTTCAAGAGCTCATAGGTTGTTGGATTTCTTCCATGTGATACCTAAGTTCAACCAACAACAATGGGGATGAAAGCATAGTTGTGTCATCAAGGTTACAAGGTAAATTTAAGTTAGCGTTCACCTGGTCACTTATTTGTTTGGCGCGACTTCTTGTGATTGGACCTATAATTGTTGGAGACTTGTCGATGGTTGTGGTGTCCTCATCAACAACACGCACCATGATCCATGCCATCCACGGACATGAACCGAATGTCAGTCAATCCTATAGGGTGTATCATTGTCGCACGATGTAAATCTTCATTTGGAATGTTTGCCCTGAATAAATATTATGAGCTAGCAAATTAAACGATCTTGATCATGGACAATGTGTTTGCTCCATAGCGAAGTATGTCTCCGTTGGCATATTTCTTAGTTAAGCTAAATTTAGCACAAAATAAACCCGTTTGAAACAATAGCACAATTTAATTGTTTTTTGCAACGCCCAGTTCTTCGGCATTGCATCTCTACAGCAAAAGCTAAGACACGTGGGTTGCAAACTATCTCACCCTGGCCCACTTGGCATGACCGTGTTGCATGCTATAACGCCCAAGATGTGTTCCTAATTCCAACAAAGATGTTGCAATCTTCGCGGGGGCTAGAAGTGCATATTGGTCGCCCCAACATATGACTTCCTAACATACACGCATTGTCATATGTCGGCGACCAGGATGGACATCGTAGAAAACATAACTAAAAGAGATGAAGAGATAATATGAGTGAGGATAGGGAAAATATATGTCAATACATAAATATATCACCAATCATTGCAGTAGAAGAAGGCACGGATCTAAGTGCGGATAAGAAGCAAATATGCCTAAGAGGCAAGAGAAACAAGCAAAGCGTCTACCCTGCAGTCCTAGACTGCCGATCGAGAACCCAAATCTAAACGTCGTCGAAGAAGAACGAAAAGAAACTCCACGTGGAACGTTCCATGCTCTCAACTTAGAGCAAAGCTTTACCAGAACTTGTGCCTAAGTTGTTGTGGTATATGTGAGCCTTTTGGGACTCAACAAGTACATTACCAAGGGTACTAATACTAACAACACTTTTGGGTATGATATGGCTATGTGGTGAGGTTGCAGCATGCAACTAAGTAATGTAAACCATCTAGTCCTACGAATACTAGAACAAGATAAGATAAACCTATGCATAAGGGGGTCATAACTAATTGATCAAGAAGTGGTCCTGAACACCTGCCTACGAGTCATGCATAACCCACCATGATCTCTTCTTCCTTACATACCCATAAGAAGAGACGATCATGGCACGCACACGGTTGAGCAAGTTTTAGTTACTAATTGAAGTTTTCTACGTCTGGACATTATAAATTTCCAAGTCGTTTGTAACCGCGGACACTGCTTTTTGAAAGATTTAACCCTACAGGGGTGCTTCAAACCACTCATTATAAGTTTGCATACCCATTCCTCCAAGTTCAGGGCCGTTAGAGCCTGAAATCCATTCTAGGAGTTCGGAGTAACAAATTCCTCTGGCGTGAGGTGTATCCACCATGTAGATGTCGTAGGTCGAGGTCTTCTTCCATCTCGCCGATCTCCTCTTCCTTGTCTGCGTCCTCGTCGACTATTCCTTCAAGGATGCCGGTGAGATCTTCGACGTTAGCAATGAGATGGGTGGTGGGTGGGTAGGAAAAATTGACTCCCACAGGGAGTTCCACTATCTGATCTGATGCCTAGATTGGGAAATTTGATTTTCTTGATTTACTTTAGCTGATGTAACATTACATCAAAGAGGACTTTCTCACGCTCCTCCTTGGCCAGGTCTGAAACCGGGGAAGCGGCTTCGAGATCCAATCTGACACTGATCCCGGGAGAGGGTTCACGGCTTCACACCCTCCTCCAAAGCTTGATCCAAAATCTCGCCTGGGGAGAGTTTCTTTGGGATCCAATCTGACACTGATCCCGGTAAGGTTGTCTCACATCTATCCTGGACCTGATCTAAAATCGGGCCCGAGGAGAATACCTGAGGTTGCTCCTCGACTTGGCGCGAAACCAAGCCACAAAAGATCAGCTCGCTGTGGGGATCTATGGTGTACTCCATGATGCCGAACCTGACGGTACAGCCTGAAGCAAAGGTTTCGTCCTGGCCAAGAAGGCCAGTCGAGTTGGCGATGAGGGTGATGCCGCCAAGACGAACATCTGGCCCGACACAAAGGTTGTGACGGAGTCGATCGCAGTGTTGATCTTGACTCTCATCGCTCCACGACGATCACCTAGCAGGACCGGCATGGTCCGCCACTGACGGAGCTAAATCTGTCATGTCTCCTGGTAGGGGATCATAAGCTAGGCATCTAGGAGCAATGGTAACAAAGGCACAGGGTTTACCCCAAGTTCAAGCTCTCCGCATAGATAATACCCTATGTCATGTTTGTGTTTATTGCGTTGGGTTGTCCGAATTGGCCTAGGACGTCCGACCCATTAGGTCAGAAGTCGACGTGGTGAGAGGCCCCTTAGCAATGACAGCGAAGCTGCGGCGGCTCATTCTGGTGGCGGTAGTGGTTGTTCGGTGATCCTGGAACCTCGATGTAAGTTTTGTTATATTGACAATGGGTCCAGATTCTTTTAAAAAAATAAAGGAACGGCGCAACCAAGATAGTTCAGTAGGGATGCGTGTGTATAATTACAACCACGAAACTATTAAAGCAACATTGAATTAGTCTATATCTCCGTTCCTCCAATACTTTGTTGCAATTGTCACGACAGGAGGCCATGAATCAAAGCACAATGTAAATGGCTCCATGTCGCGAATCAACCTTGTGGTTGAATGGTTAGGAGAACAGTGATATTCGCAAATCACCAGAGTACGTTGCAAATCAACTTTGTGGTTGAACGGTTAGGAGAACTGTACGCCGCGAATCAACCTTGTGGTTGAACGGTTAGGAAAACAGTGGTATCTTCAGGCCACCAGAGTTCAAGTCCTGACAACATTGGTGCTCGTATTATTTCTAGATTTATTTTAGGCTTCGAGCGATGTTCATTCATTGAGAGGAGACACTGAGTGGGAGTAGAGTTCTCTGCGAGGTATAAATGCAGTTAATGATTTAAGTATTGTACATTTTCTCCCCTCGTCAATTCGTCGTCAAGGAAGAACACAACGCAAATTCCATCAAAATAAAGTAATACTACAAGGACTTTGACCGGGAAATAGAAGTCAGCTGCACAGATTTTGCCAAACTAATCAGGTAGTCACATACAGTATTATAAATACAAACCTACAGCTCATGCTTAGACTCGAGCCACATGCTACACGTGGAAAAGAGTAGCTCAGATGCCGACCAGCGGACAACTCACTTGTACTAGTTTTGCTCCCTGCGAAATACTGCTGTGATACCCCACACAGCAGCAGCATCATGCCCAAGGCTAGGCAATAAAATTTATATCCTACATTCTCGACCACAAGATAGAATCAATCAATCTAACCATAATACAGCAGCAATTGATCAACACGCGGCCTTCATGTAGTTTACACAAGCGGATGGTAAACTTTGTCAGCATGGCATCCCCTCCCAAGCGCTCAAATGATGTTTGAGGATGTGTGTCCCTGAAGCCCCCCGCCAGGTGGAATCTCACACCTTTTGTCACTGTGAATCATCAATGTACTAACAATCAAACTGAGCCATCCAAATATCACGACATCTCATCAGAGGCCCATTGATTGTCATGGTCCATGACTTCACGCATTTACACCTTGCTCGAAACAGCAATCCCTAACACTCGAATCTATCACAACTTATTTCCTAACTGTTATCCATGTCCTCATCTTTCATTGCCAGGCTAGGGCCTTCGTCAAAGCCACCTCCAGGCGCAAGCTCGTTTAGATCTAGGAATGTTCTTCCAACACTTCCACTCTCCCTGCTGGGAGCATCCATCTTCTCTACAGACTCTGGCTGCAGTTGCCGCTGCTCCTCCTTTTGCTCTTTATTTGCTGCCACTGCATGGTCTTCAGACATTTTATCGTTATTACTATTACTAACTTTTAGTTCCTCGGGGCCATCATCCTCTTCTTCCTGTAGCCCTTGACTTGATGTCGAGAGTTCCATACCATTTTCTGCATCAGAGTTGGCATCGGGGTCTGATGCATCTGATTTACCTGCCTTTCCCACCTCTGCATCCGTGTCTGAAAAATCATACTGCTGGTAGTTTATACGTGGACGAGAAGAACGCTTGCTGCGTCTGAGACCTGTTTGGATTTCATCAACAGATCTCAGCTTAGCACCTCGGCCATTTTGACTTCGCAACTTTTTATGACGCTGGGGCTCCTCTATATCTTCACTGGTGCCTGCAGAAAACTCCTCTTCCTCTTCTTCATCGTCATCTTCAACATCCTCTTCCAACCGGAACTCTTCATCCTCTTCAGAAGCACTTGATGTCTTCTGCAGTTTGCGAGTTCTCAGATATTCCTCATCATAAACCGCTTCTCCCATGATATCATCATCGCTGTCAAAGTTCGGATCAATATCCGAGACAGCCTCAACAAAATCTTGTGTGTATCGCTGAGATCTTCTCCTGCGGCGGTTACTACAAATGAAAGCATTAACTATATTAGGCTCAAGTTTCATTGGGTTAACTCCTATATACCAAATGTTCAGTGAGACATGTACCTGCGATCAAGTGCTTCATTTTCTTGTTCCCCATCACTATCTTGGTAGTCATCCGAATTTGAAGAATTTCCATCATCTAATTCATTGGCTAGAGAGGGGTCATTTAACTTGCCATTACTTGATGACTCTGGTCTTGGTATAAGCATCCTTCTATTGAGAGTAGTAACAAGCTCGGCAGAGTTTTCTCTTTTCCTGTCCAAGAATGTGTAGCATATAAGTATGCCAAAAATTTCTTCTCTAAAACATGAATTCCCCTACCAAAGGAAATTTATGAAGCAATAAAGATGATCCACATACTTCGTTATTTTAATGGCTTCGTTTATTGAGCGGTCATAGTCATCTGCATCGTAAGAAAGGTCAAACCTTGTAATTAGAACAGATATTAAGTCGAGCAAACAAACGACAGCGGGGTAAAATGACAACAATATGACAGAACATATTTTAGGTGCCATAACGAACATGAGGAAACCAGTGCACAAGGGCATACAGGATCAATTTCCGCCACATGCTAGTCTCACTTTCCAACAAGTACCTAGTACCTATTACTCTTGGAAAGCAATCAATTCTGATTCTTGAAGCTTACCAAATGAGGTTACTGACAACCCTCACTAAAAATATAATCAGGTTAATCTGAGGCAGCCAACACAGATTCAATTTTAATTCTCATTCTCAGGAGCTGTCTCATTGTCATTACTTTGCTGCTGATAAAAAAACAAAGAGTCATATAGGAGCATCTCCAACAGCAGCCCTAAAATAGGGCAGCTGCCCAAAAAACAGTTTTTAGGGCATTTTGACCCAAAAACGGTGCTCCAACAGCTGCCCTATATGTATCTAGTGCTGCAAATTTTTTTGGGCAGCCCAAAACTGCGACCACTTGTGCTGCAAATATACAGGCAGCCTACCCGCTGCCGCAAAACAAATCCACCAACGCACGCACGTCAACTACCAACCAGAAGTTTCATGCCGCCCTTCCGCCTCTCCTCCGCGACCGCCACCGCCTCCTCTCCCATCGATTTGGCCTCGAATCCAGCAGCTCCACCATGGATCCGGTCGGATTCAGCCTCAAGGGCTGCCGCTGCTACAGGGTGCCACCAAGGCCGTGCAAGAGAGAAAGAGAGGCCAGACCTGATCCCGTGCCAGCCCTAGCGCCGGTGAGCGCCACAGCCCCGTCCTCCTTCGCCGCCGGCCCTCCTATCTGCCTCCGCCGCCATGCCTGAGCTCGACCACGTCCTCCAGCACCGCCACTGCGGAAGCGATCTACGCGCACTCCGAGCACCGAGGCCGGGCATGCCCGGCTGGCTGTTAGGCGGCCGGGAGAAGAAGGTGAGCTGGCTGGCCGGATCCATGGAACCCCCCCCCCCCCCCGGAGGCAGGCGATACCAGGCCAGCTGCAGCGGCGGCGGCTGAAGTGAGGCAGCCACATCCAGCGGGCCTCCCAATGGCAGTTCCCTTCACTGCATCGGCCCTGCTGAAGGCGGCGGAGCTAGGGCCCGAGGATTTGCTCGCCCGGCTGAGCGCTCCCGCCCGTACACATGTTCCTGACTGCGTTCATCCCACCGTCCTGCGACCTCGAATCCTCCCACGATGGGCTGCAGCGCCGGGCTCATCTCCATGGGTCTCGCCAGGAACCTGCTCCAAGTCACGCCCACAGGCTCGTGCACATGGTGCGGATCGATCATCAAGTCTGCAATGTTTATGGCTGAACTGAAGGTGTTCCTCAAGTACCTTCAATGTTATCCAGAGGTTGCAGTAGCAACCTCAACTCTAATATGCAGAGCTTCCGGTTGTGTACGCTTGTGGCTGTGTACGCTTGTTCCGCTTGAGGTTGTGTACACCTCTAATTGTGTATGCTTGCAGGTTTATTTTTGCTAATAGGAAACAGGTAGCACACAATCTGGTAAACTGTGGCTGTTCTCTGGACATGTATGAGGATATGCAGGCTGATTCGCCATTGTATTTGACATTGTGGTGAGCGATGCTGGCTCTGATTAATGCAGTTTATTTACATTTGCGTGCAACTAGAGAATATGTTGTTTTCATATGCAGTTTTGTTACACATAATGTAGTCAAAAAGCTTTTATTTATCTGACATTATTTTGTGTCAATATGTATGCAATTGTGGAGAAGAGAAACATAGTTGGTGCCCTATTTTACATCATCTGTTGGAGCAATGGTGCCCTATATTAGGGCAGCTGATGGAGAAGAACAATTTTTGGTGCCCTAAAATCACTTTTAGGTGTCCTAAAAATGTTTTTCAGTGCCCTATTTTAGGGCAGCTGTTGGACATGCTCTAAATTTACTAAGAAATACCTATACCATACACCTAGGGGTTCCATAAAGGACATGGGATGTAAATGACGGAACAGTCAGTCAGTGGTGCAGGTTAAATCAGTCATCTAATGTAAAGGAAATACCCTCGTTTAATAACTGAACGCCTATTACGGGCCTGTTTAGTACTGCTCCACTCCCAAAAATTCAGCTCCACAATGTCCCACTCCACAAAGAAACTAGAAACTGGATCAACTCCCTGTTTTTCATAAAGCTTTTTAGGGAGTGCTCCAAAAAACTCTAGTTAGAAAAGTCCTCATGGAGTTGGAGGGAAATTACCCACCACTGCCAGCAGTAAGTGGATACCCCTTCGGGGGTTTTCCCCATGTCACCCCCCCCCCCCCCCCACCAAATCTTTTCCACAAAAAATTTCCATTCTTGAAGCTGGAGCTAGCTGGAAGCCAAACAGAATAAGTGCTCTATGGTAAAGCTGCAACTCCTGGGTGGAGCTGCTCCAAAGTAGATTTGGCGGAATGGAGCTGATTTTGGTGGAGTGGAGCAGTCCCAAACAGGCCCTACAAGAAGTGCCACTGTGTTCAAAACAATAAGGAAATTTTAGCTAGGCAGCATTCAGAAGATGTATTAATGGGATAACACCATCCTGTGTAAGACGGGCAATTCAGATTCCAACTTGAGTGATGTTTACAGTTTAGAATAAGATCTGAACAAACAATAATGCTTAGTTCAGTGGGGACTTACCAAAAGTATATGTTACAGGCTTTCTATCACGAAGAGACCGACCAGTGGTAATATCTGATGTCAAGTAACTATCGAGGAGGAGAGCTTCTCTCTGTTGCTTATTGAGCATCTTCTCCTTCTTCTGTGCAATAAAATGGTTGTGATTAACAGGTTCAAAACAGCTATCAGCTAGCAAAACAAACATATTAGGCTGAGTTAAACAAGCTATGTACTTTATGAATCTTTTCGATCTCTGGAAGATATTCAATCTTCAACTTCTTGCCAAGGGAAACCTCTGTCCTGTTCCGACTAGAAAATAGTTTTTCCTAAATAAGACAAGACAGAAAAGTTACTATAACTAATCAACAAGGGAATAATAAGATTAACAACGACAATTAACTTAGAAATAGAAGCTGATTAACATTCCATGTCAACATTTCCTTCTGAGTTAACTTTGTTGAGCTCCATGGAAATTAGTCAAGTGTACTCACAATTACGTAAATCTTGGCACATTATTAAGGTATATACACAATTACACACCTTATATTGTCTAACATTAACACAGTATGAAAACACGTGGGCTGACAACTGAATACGAGATGGTGCCACAATATTCGAGATGCTTAAAAACTTCAGGCAAATCCAGAAATGTTAGGAATCAGTTATATACGGCAGTAATGTCACATAAGAAAGCGCGCTGCAGGTATGTCATGTTATTAAGTTTTACTTAATACCCCATGCTTTCTCTTCTATCGAGTGTCTGCTTTATGTACTCATGTAGATCAATCCATACTATGAACTGGCAGGCACATCAAAATCTGTCCCCGTCATTCTTCTCCCTATTAAAAGGAAAATGCTATCCTCGAACCGGCTGATGCACGCACAGCGTCTGTCGCCTGTGCAGCCGTCAGATGGATCTTGATCGAGCGCTCGTGCTGGCCACAAGTCCCATGCAGCTAGTTCTTTTTTTTTTTTTGCAACAAGCGTATTGTTTCAGAAGGTTTTTGCAACGGAGGTCTTGTTTGAAAAGAGAAAAAAGGGTACGGTGGTGAAGTTTTTTTCAGCAACATGGTCTAGTTTCAGAAGGTTTCTGCAACTGGGGTCTTGTTTTAGAAAGAAAAAAAATGGTTCAATGATGAATATTTTTCTTCTGCAACAGGGGTCTTGTTTCAAAAACATAGGCCCGGTTGCAGAAAGCGCCGGAGGAGGGCCCGATGTTAGAGTATACGAGGCCAAGCATTGCAACACGACGCATGTTCCAAAAACATAGCTTCGGTTGCGGAAATCGCCAGAGGAGTGCCCGACGTGGGAACTGGTCGTCGTCGTGCTGGAGTAGAGGCAGTTGCTCGGGGTGCTGAGTCGGAGGAGACGCGACAACTCCAGTGGCCAGCGGCGCTCCATGGCCGAGGCACTTAGGCCATGGCGGGGCAGCAGTGCGGTAGACCTTTGCAACAAGGTCCTTGTTGCAAAGCCCGTGAGCGCAACTCGCTGTTGCAAAGGTCCTTAGTTGGCTGGGACGGTAGATCAGGCGGCTGTTTCGAGCGGCATCCGATGGCCGTCGAGGCGGCCAATCTAATCGGTTTATCACCCGGCGGACGCGTAGCACTCCCTATTAAAAACTGTTAGCCACAACTTCTTGTGGTAATACTACCATATGCATAAGATACTAACCA
This sequence comes from Aegilops bicornis, assembly GCA_021605145.1. NCBI lineage: Eukaryota > Viridiplantae > Streptophyta > Magnoliopsida > Poales > Poaceae > Aegilops > Aegilops bicornis. The sequence goes on from CM038670.1 coordinate 349,834,862, forward strand.
AATTGCTATGTGGCGATTAACCTACAGCCAAACCAAGCTGGTTAAGTCGTCTGCTTGGTTAGGATTGGTACCTGATTGCTATATGGTCTTTTTTAAGCGACAGTCTTTACGCAAGGGCAAGACCCTGACAAGAGGCATAGTCCTTTTTTGTGCTCCAATAGCGCGTGTTGTAAGACCATCCTATACAATAGGAGGCAATCACGTTGGTTTGAGGAGGCAATCAATAAAGTTATATCTCCCTTATCTCTATGCTCTCTCTCCTCCCTGTTATCCTCCGGGTACTGTCCGCCGTCAATGGTGCCTCCTCGCCAGCCTTCGGTCAGTCCGGAAGCTACTCCAGGTCTAGGTGCCATAAAACCTTGGTATCAGAGACCATGACAAGTTCTGAAGATGGAGGTCCATAAACCCGGATGCTGCAATGTTCCATGCATGAGATGATGTCCCACATGGAACATTGGCAGAAGCAACAGAAGCAACAGGAGGGAAGTGCCCGCCAGCACCAACATGTGCGGGAGCAGCACCTTGCAATTTAGCCACCCGCATGTCCAACTTGGAGTCACGGACACTTCCTCCCATTGAAGATGGGTGTGCTCTCCCTGTTCCAGAGAAGGTGTTGCAGACTTTCGCCTGCCGTGGCACTTGGCATCCTTGTTAAGTGGCCAGGGCGAGCTGATCACCATGCTACATGGGAACCAATGGAGAATTCAAGGAGGCATTTCCCTCATTTCAACTCGAGGACAAGCTGTATCGCAAGGGAGAAATGTTATATGGGGATTAACCAACGGAAATTGCTTTTCAACCAACTACACAATTGCCCCGTCGGCCACCACCTCGCACCTTCTTTGGATCTCGTGCGATCGTCTTGGCGCCAACCGGTCTCTCTTGGCTCCCAAAGATTTATGACAAACCATGTCGCGCGCCGGCCGTGTGTTCTCGGGCCAGGTCTGTTATGGACCCCACATGTCGCCGCTTCGTAATTGCCAGCCTTATCTCTATTGTCTTCCATCCTCATCATCTGCCCATCCCTTTCTCTGTCTCGCAGGCAACCACCAGGCGCAGCACGCCACAGCCGTCGATGCTGCTTGGGGACACCCCGCTGCTGCAAGCACGAACCACCGCCACACATGGTTGCTGCAACGACACGCCACCGCCACCATGGCTGCTGCAAGGGGGGCCATCCGGTGATGGAAGCACGCCGAACCGAGGCCGCTATTGCAAGTGCTGCAGCAACCACCGCTCCATCCTCTTCCTTGCTGCGGATTCACCGTTGAAAGGGCCCCCAGATGTTGCAAAGCCATGGCCGCGATGCTGTGCATGAGGCGACCGGGGGTGCTGCGTGGGGGTGGGTGTAGGGGCAGCGGTGTGCTGCAAGCTGGGGCACTAGCCAGGGCTACATGCAAGGCCGCGAGGAAGCACGCACAAGCCGGCGACGAACTGTGGCAACGCAGCACCGAGCGGGAACACCCGATGCTGCAAGCAGCGAGCTTATGAGCATAGGTAGAGGGGCTGTTGTGACGGGAGCGTCATGGTACTTCATGGCGAGCCGGCGATGGCTGCTGCTAGACGGTCGTGGGTGCTACGAGCAGGGAGCAGCACTACGAGGCAAGCAGTGCTGCGAACGACGGCCAGCGACTCCTGCTGCGAGGCCGGCGGTGCTGCAGAGACAGGGGCGGCGCTCTCCGAACTACTGCAAGGGAACAAGTCGGGGGTGAGACAAGCAGGCGGCGAGTGCTCCAGCCGCATGGAACTCGCCGGTGCTTCGAGGACATCAGCGGGGCAGCAGCTGCGCAACAGTGATACTGCATGACGGTGCTGCAAGGGGTGGTAGCATGTGTTGCTGCGTGACGGTGCTGCAAGGGGTGGTAGCGTGTGCTGTTGTGCTGTAAATTGACAGTGTTGCTGCCATCGGCAGCTCACAGCTGTCAGCCGAGGGAGGAGACGAGGTGTGGTGCAGCGACGAGTGGAATGGGGTGCCGGCAGTGCTGCAATGGTGCTGCGCTGGCCATGCCATGTGTGCGCACGGGGGCGAAGCAACCATGCTGCATCGCAGCATCAGTGGTGCCAGCGTCAGGGGTTGGGGTCATGCTATGTATCGCGAATCGAACAAGCGATATCGCTGGATCAGACAGTCATCAGGGCAATGATTCCTGGCTAGCTACAGCCGGTTGGTGCCTAGCGCCCGCCTTAACCTACAGCCGGAGCCCAGCTGGTCAAGTCTAGTCACTATGATGATACCAAGTTAGGATTGATACCTGATTGGTATATAGTCTGTTTGTAGGCAACAGTTTTCAGGACAGGGTGAGTCCGTATTAGACAAGAGGTAGTCTTTTTTGTGCTCAAATAATATTTCGTGCAAAGCCATCCTATATAATAGGAGGCAGTCACGTTAGTTTGAGGAAGCAATCAATGACGTTAAATCTCCCCTATCCCTGTTCTCTATCTTCTACCCGTTACCCTCCTGGTTCTGTGCACGGCGCCTCCTCGCCGGCCTAAGCTACAACATCAGATCAAGGAGCCATAACACAAATAGAGTAGGTAAATTTGTGAACAGAACCAAGTGGTGAACTGTCAGTAGCAACTATCCTAATCATAATGGCATAGAACACTTCCATGTTATAAAACCTCTACGATGTTTATGTTTGATTCAAGATATGCTCATGTATTGTTCGCGGAAAGAATTAGGATTGTTGGAGGAATACCAAGTTCAACTTAGCAACAAACTGTATGGAGCATATATTACGAACTCAACTTACTGCAACATCATCAAATTCTTCAAAAGTGGACGCAACAGTTTCCCAATGATACGACACAACTGGAGGAGTTGAAATTCTTTTTCCCTTCGATCTCTTCCCAGGTTCCTTCTTCATCTGTTCCACTCGTCTAATTTCACGATACAATCTATGTCCAAGAATTGGATCATCTTCGTACCTGTTTTGCATGACTAGATTAGCACGGGCCATACATAAATATCCGAAGGATGAATTTTTTTCAAAATGCTTTTCACCAAAAAACGGAAGAAAATATTTGACCCACCAATATGAGATTCCAAGGGAATCTCCCCCAATTCGTTCTTTACGGAAGGTAGAAAGGTCGTAACCACGCTTTACGGAAGTGTCAATGTAGTTGCGTATATCATCTTGCTGCAAAATGCAATAGTCAGCCATCACAACCAACTTAAAAGACATGCAATGCAGCTAGCTTCAAACCTAAACTGTAACGGTGTAACCTACTTTCGAACATATCAAAAATAGCATAGAACTCACAGCTTGTGGTTGCAATTATCCCTTACAAAGATAGGAAGTATCAATAAAACACATCCCTATGCCTCTCTTCTCCTTTATTTTAAATTTCTACAGGAATGGAGAAATTAACTGTATGCTACTAGGCATATGGTTTTTCTCAAAAATCAGCACCTATAAATTATCTTCACTACAATTTTCTATTACAAAGCGCAAGATCTATTGCAGAGTTCCTCCCCTCTACAAAACTATATTTACTTCCCAAATATGCCAATTAAATTACTCATTTGACATACAAGCTAATCCAGTTCAAGTCTGCCTTTTAGTGCATTGTCAATCTTCCACATGTTATCTCCTTCATGCGGAAAATATATGTACTTTAGTTTTATGCAGATGAACACCACAAGGTTAAAAGAACAAGAAAAAACATAATGCGTTAACAAGATAAAAAAAAGGCATATTTTGTTCAGAAATTTGAGATTTTTCACATGAACATTACTTCACGCTTGCCAAGCTGTTTCAGTAGTGATAAGCATCAACTACAGCAGTAGCAGCAGCAGCAACAACAACAACAACAAAGCCTTTAGTCCCAAACAAGTTGGGGTAGGCTAGAGGTGAAACCCATAAGATCTCGCAACCAACTCATGGTTCTGGCACATGGATAGCAAGCTTCCACGCACCCCTGTCCATGGCTAGTTCTTTAGTGATATTCCAATCCTTCAGATCTCTCTTTCCGGACTCCTCCCATGTCAAATTCGGTCTACCCCGACCTCTCTTGACATTACCCACACGCTTTAGCCGTCCGCTATGCACTGGAGCTTCTGGAGGCCTACGTTGAATATGTCCAAACCATCTCAAACTATATTGGACAAGCTTCTCTTCAGTTGGTGCTACCCCAAATCTATCTCGTATATCATCATCGCAGACTCGATCCTTCCTCGTGTGGCCACACATCCATCGCAATATGCACATCTCCGCCACACCTAACTGTTGAACATGTCGCCTTTTAGTCGGGTCGAACCGCCATCCTATAGAACATTGCGGGTCGAACCGCCATACAACATTGCGGGTCGAACCGCCATCCTATAGAACTTGCCTTCTAGCTTTTGTGGCACTCTCTTGTCACAGAGAATGCCAGAAGCTTGGCGACACTTCATCCATCCGACTTTGATTCGATGGTTCACATCTTCATCAATACCCATCCTTCTGCAGCATTGACCCCAAATATCGAAAGGTGTCCTTCTGAGTAACAATGTCCATTAACTTTGTCAAGTTCATATACTAGAATAAACAGCAGCTGCTGCTGAAATCCACAATGGGAAGTGCTAAAGAATTGTCTTTGGCCAGGCATCTGAATGCCTTATCAACAGCAAAAATTTACAAAGTTCTTAGTTCTAAACTTCTAATAATATATGCCAAAACAGACGAAAATTGGTCGTATTGCACTGTTGGTATTTTAATCTATAAGTGAAATAAGCTTTCTAACAAACTGAATCAACATAATGGAACTCGGTTCAAACTGTCAGTCATAGTTCGGATTGATATACGCAGCACAAAACACATGTGACATACAACATCAAAATGGTGTAACAGTTCTCTACCGCAATGCACATTTGAAAAGATTGGCACTTTGAAAAACTTCATTGCCTCCCTAGGATGGAAACAAAATTAGCACGAACCTCGACACGTATGTCACATATCGCTTTCAAGATCAGTAAACGAGTCGATGGTTCAAGCTCCTTGTACATTTCAATTTCAGCTCTGCGCAAGATGGGACAATTAGCAAAACTATGAAGATAAGACAGAACCAGAAAATCTGATCAAGCAGTTCTTATGTACAGGACTAACCCATGTGATGCAACTATTGGTAGATCACCTTCTGCAACCTGCAGTTTGGATCTCTGTTAGTTTATTAATTGAATGGAATATCAATACTGGCATTAAATTGTTTGCAGCATGCGGTATCAGTAATATACCCAATGCCACCAATCCCTTAGTTTTCTACATAGGACGGTTACCCAGGTTCCTCGCCCCATCGCCATGCGGGTTATTGGGGGAATTGACTGCACATGTGATCAACAATCATGAGAATCCAGAGAAGATGTTTGCATAGTTTGTGTGACTGCTTGAGCATAAAAAGATAGATCAAAGGCGGAAGAGCATAACAGGCACTCAATATGCTAACCAATCCTAGAGATGCTGGCTGAACAACATGTATTGCCTAAACAGAGCATGTGATCGAGTACATATATACTCTAGTAAATCAATGAATGAAGTATATTCCAGCAATGAAATAGCGGGCATCAGCCATGCTGCTACTGTACCATTTGCTCAAATAGTTAATGCAAGAAAACTAAAGATTAGCGGTAAATTCCTAGACCCACATGGAACAAAATTTTCCTTAAAAAGAAAATGAACAGCTTGTACTTCCTGCAAGCAGAAGAGCATATTTTGTGATAATCCTGAACCAAAAATGATCCCTGCTGCACTCCCGTGCACTGAGAATTACAGAACTTAATTCCAGACAAGATAGAGAAGAGAGGGAAAGGGGTCCACAAAAAAATGTAAAACTTAACAACCGAGTTAGTAAGGAGCTCACCTTTAGCAGCGGCATGTGAATATCGTATAGAGTACCGTTAGGTGTGATAAGTGCCGCCTCGATATCCTCTGCCGTGAGCTCCACCGTGATATTGAGCAAAGCGCGGAACACCTAAAGCCACCAGAAACAGTGCTACAGCCGCGTCAAACCCTAATCCAAGCTCTGGAAGCCTATGCGAAGAAACAAACCCAGTACGCCGAGCTGCCGGCCGCTGGGGATATGACGGTAGAAAAGGGACACGCACGTGGAGGAAGTTGAGAACGGAGCCGAGCTCCCACATACAGCGGAGGCGCCACCGTGCCAGCTCCGCGGGCGCTTCGGGCTCCGACACAAGCGGCGTCACCACGCGGCATTGCGGCGCCTCGTCCGCGGCGGCACCCGCTGCAGCTCGGCGACGCGGCCGTTCTAGCGGCGGCGGGGGAGGGAGCCTCGGCTTGCTGTTGCAGGCGCGCGGCAGGCGCGTCTTCCTAGGGGTTGGGGTCTCCTCGGCAGGTGTAGGGGGCTCCAGCTCCTCCTTCCCCGGCGCGGCCAGCTCGGCCTCCTCCTGCAGCTCCGTCGACGCGGGGGAGGCTCCGTCGCCGTCGCTGGCGGCGGGCATGGAGAGATCAGATCGAGGATCTGCGCCGGCGTGAGGGTTAGGGTTTGTCTGGGAGAAAGAGGCGAGAGGCGGGTAGGGTGAGGAGGAGGAGGCCATGGAGAGGAGAAGGGGGCGGAGGGGAGGAAGGGTAGAAGTGGGATTCCGAGGAGGGGTGGGGGAGAGAGAGAGCCAGAGAGGACAGGGGACGAGGGAATTCTTTTAATAATTTGAGAAAAAACAGCAGGCGGAAAATTTAAAAAACAGTATAACTTGTTTTTGGTAGAGCAACTCTAGCACACCCCGCATCCGGCCGGCCCGCAAAACGCGATTGCACGTCGTGGAAACCCGCTTTTGCGGGCTGGCTCGGAGGTCACAGATGCAGACCCTCCAAACGAACCCGTAAAAAAGTATATTCGCATTTGACATAGGTTTCTACAAATAAGTTGAAATTCAAACGACATAACACAGTTTTACGCGCAAATAAAAGCCGTGTTCAGTACCACAAACGCAAAAGAGGGCCCTGCAAAAGTTTGCGCCCATATCCGGCACCATCTCGGTCGATCTTCACTCCGCGCCATCGAGTCCGTCTTGAAGTTCATCGCCACCACCGTCTCCACCTTCGGCGCTTGTTCCAGCTCCCGCACCGAAATCATCGACATTGCCACCATATGGAGCAGAGAAAACATCTCCCGAATCAGTATACGCACCGCCGACGCAACCATTCTCCTCTTCAAGATTTCTCTCCTTGCCATATCATGCCATGTTTTGGTGAGATCGTCCATGTCGTTGCAGTTCATTGACATGATCTTGTTCTCTTCATGACGGCTTGGACATGGCTTTGTTTTCTGCGGTCGTGCTCTTCTCTCCTCAATGGCAGCTTTATGCAGCCCCTCTTCCTTGAGCAATTGCCACTTTTCTTGCTTCTCCTTTGCCTTCTTCTCGGCCAACTCTTTCTTGATCTCCAACGACTTCAACAACATCAACTCGTTTGATTGCACCATGGCATCAATCTTCTCCTCAAGCTCGATGCTTCTTGCTCTCTCTTCATCTTCTCCTTAATCTTCTTGTCGCCATCGGGCTTGTGCAAATTTCTGGGGCCATCATCATCCTCATCTTCATCCATGTTTGTAAGTGAGCCTCTCTTTGGTGGGGATTATTTGTCGATCAACGCCCACTTCTCGCACTTTTGGAGCAACTCCCAACAATGATCTAGTTTGAAGAATTTGCCTTCCGAAGCTTCCATGTCTTTGTATCTATGTTGAGCAATCTTGTCCTACACAACGTGAACAAAGTGACGCAATCATTTCACATGATGCAAATATGATGATGCACAACTTGAACAAAGGCAAAACAAACTCAAATAGTCGGATTCCACCGTTCCACTTGGAGGTGCATTGCGTACTTGCTCCAAGCAAGCTGCCCAACGGCTGCAAATAGGCTTAATACTCTCCCAACGCCCTTGAAGCAACCGAAATGTGCGTGGAGTCCTATTGGGATGCTTTGCCATAATGCGGAAGTATTGATCTTCGATCCTTTGCCAATTCTCTTAGCGTTTTTGAGAAGTACCCGTGCATGCATCAAGAGACACCGCACTCCATGCTTTGATCAAAGCTTGATCTTCCAAGATCGTGTAGTTCTTCGATCTTTGGCTTTTCCCAGTTCTTGTTTGCGATTGCTCATGCGCTTCCGCTTCGATCTCCTCCAATTCGTCCTCAAAACCATGATCGTCCACGCCGCCCTCCATTTCATTGTAGTCGAATGCGGTGAACAGGGCTTGATCAATGTCAACGGCGTTGGTGTCCAACAAGTTCACGAATTCGGTGGTTACATTGTTCGAACCACCGCTATAGTAAACAATAACAAGTCACGAGCTAACGCAAAAAATGGCGAAAAATGAAAGGAATTCGCCATGACCGAAGACACGTACCTTCCGGCCATTTCGTCGAGCACCTCGCTTGCGGGGGGGCAGCACCGTTGAATGGCATCATCGGGGCACCTCTTTTCCGGGATGGAGTGAGAGGATGAAGAAGGCGGCTTCTTTGTAGCCGAAATCTTCCTCCGCTTTACGCAGCGGCCTTGCCGACCTTCTCCGCCGTCGGCCGGGATGGCGTTGCGGCGTTGGCGCCCGAACGAGCCTTCAGCGGTGGGGGCGGATTCCATACCTGACGACCACGTTGCCCTGCCGCTTGCGGGCAGGCGCGACATTAGCTTGGGCGGCGGCGGCGGGGCCAACATGGCCGGCGACGAGATCCGCCCAAGGCGAAGGAGTGTGCGCGACCTTGACGGTGACGGGGGACAGCAGGGAGTCGTCCATGGCAGCGAGGAATGGCCGAGGAGGAAGCACCGGAGCATGCGGAGGCGGGGCAATGGTGGCGGAGGGTGGGGGAGCGGGAAAGGGCGCGCGGAAATGTCCCTCCCGCCAAATCTCGCTGCGGATAGGGGTTGAGCTCGGGTCGGCCTCCCAGCCCGTGAAACTAGAGGTTGGGGGAGAAGTTTTGCCGTGCCCCGTAAAAATATTTGCGGGCCGGGGCGGGATGCGGGGTCTGCTAGAGTTGCTCTAAGAAACAGTATAACTAGGCTAGTCAAGAGCCCTCACTGCGATTTAAGAGCATCTCTAGCAGACCCGCAAAATCCCGGCGAGTATACTGGCTCGGACCATTTTTTTGGCCAGAACAGAGCCCGTATACTCGTCCGGCCTATAAACCATTTTATGGTGGCCCGCAACCCCCCCCCCCACACACACACACACACCCACTGACGCGGTATATGTACAGGGCTGCGGCGCCGATATGGGTCGAAACCCTATCCCTCCGCCGTCGTGATTCCCCGCGATTCCCCAGTCCCCCTTTCTATTTCTCGCCGTCGGTGAGTCCAATCTCGCCGAATAATGCCACCATGTGGGGCGGAATATGGAGCTCCGGCAGGAGGGACGTCCCTGAGCGCCAACGGTGTGTCCGAGTGGACAACACGAGGAAGTACACCAACAACGTCATCCAGCCGCCGGAGTCGCTCCTCCGCCGCGAGATGGAGTACAACCGCCAGCATAGGTTGATCTCCTCCGCCCGGGGGCGAGTCCTCGCACGCGGTCGTTACACCAGTGAAAAGGGAGCCGGCGGATCTCCTGGCCCTCCGCGTGGTGAAGCGGGAGCTCGAGGCGGAGTCGGTGTTGCGGGGCGATGGCGTCATCGGGCCGGAGGATTTCCTCACCCCCCCCAGGCGAGGTGGAAATCTTTGAGCGGGCAATCATGGCCCGCGACACGTGGGAGGAGGACCAGGGGCAGCGTCGGCGGTTGCTTGCGAACCTCGACGACGTCCTCCTCAAGCATTGGCTCGTGAAGGAGAAGGAGTTCATCGACAACCAAGACACATGGTGCCGCGAGAAGAAGGCGCAGGACGACATGTACATCGACCTCGTCTCCGACAACGACTGAGGATGTCCGCCGCCTCACCGCTGCACCCGGATGGCTCCGGTGAGCCAATTTTGGTTGTAGGGTACGGTGGCCGCCTTTCCCCTATCTATTGTGTAAAAATTTGGTGTATGTGTGAACTATGTATGGTGATCTCAAGTAGTAGAACTTGTTCTGTTTGTCCTGCGAAGTCTTGAATTTAAAATCTACAGTTTTGTTTGAGGTCTATGTTCTTTCGCGAAGGTTTTCGGTCCGTATCCGAGGCAACGAGCCAATTATAAACTGAGTTTACAGGTCCGCGCTTTGCGGGGTCTGCTAGAGATGCTCTAACGTCCTAGCCTCTCGATTGCATGTATGACCGCTCCAGATGTCCCCGTCTTCCCACCACTTGCATCTCGCGATCTTTTGCCCTGTTATAATCATGCGAGCCACTTGGTCCATGTAACCCGGCAGCTGCTCTGGAGACCAACCTATGAATTATCTCCTTAATCAGGCTTTACCCTGCTAATCACACGACCCACTCGGGTCCATGTAACCCGGCAGCTGCTCTAGAGACCGACCTAGGAATTATCTAGGTTATAATACTTTTTGTGCTCTCAAGCTCGACATGATGAAGGCCTATGACCGCGTAGAGTGGGCATACTTGAAGAAAGTTATGATCAAGCTGGGTTTCAATGCTATTTGAGTTGAACGGATTATGAGTTGCGTATCTTCGGTCTCTTTCTTAGTGTTGTTTAATAGGGGAAAGTTGGAAGAATTTAAGCCATCTAGGGGACTCCGGCAGGGTGACCCTATTTCACCGTATCTATTCTTGCTAGCGGCTGAAGGATTATCATGTATTTTGAAGGGCCGAAATATCACTGATGATGTTCTTTGGGATCAAAGTGGCCCCCACTGCACCATGTATTAATCACTTGCTTTTTGCAGATGATAGCATTTTATTCTTCAAAGCCAATGAAGTGGGAGCCCAGCAAATTAAGGATTCCTTGGACATCTATTGTCACGCGTGAGGACAAAGGGTAAACATGGACAAATCTTCTATTTTCTTTGGAAAAGGTTGTTCTGACGCAACTCGTGGGCAGATTAAGGGACTCCTTGGGGTCCAAAATGAATCACTAGCAGAGAAATACTTGGGATTGCCCTCGTCCGTGGGTAGATCTAAGAATGGAGTTTTCAAATATCTCAAGGATAGAGTTTGGGCTCGTGTAAGAGGGTGGATGGAGAAGGCTTTATCTTGTGGAGGGAAAGAAATCTTGATCAAGTCGGTGGCTCAGGCGATACCCACCTATTCGATGGTGTGCTTCAAATTACCTCGAGGTCTTTGCGAGCATATAAATTCTTTGCTTAGAAAATTTTGGTGGGGCTGCAAGGACGGTGAGCGCAAAACAGCATGGGTTTCGTGGGATGAGATGAGTAGGCCGAAACGAGATGGTGGTCTAGGCTTCTGGGACATTGAGCTCTTCAATCTCGCGTTATTTGCTCGACAAGCATGGCGGATGTTAACTAACCCAGATTCCATTAGTGCCCAAGTTTTAAAGGCAGTCTATTTTCCTGAAGGAAATATCCTAACTGCTGTTATTGGTTCACGCCCTTCGACCGTATGGAGGTCCATCTGCGAAGGTAGGGATGTGTTGAAGCTGGGCGTAATCCGGAGAATTGGTGATGGAAAAGAGACACAGTTTTTTGATAACTGGCTGCCACGCGACCATAAGCTACACCCGATTTGTGCAAGGAGTGCAACACCGCTTGAGTTTGTTAGTGAATTAATTAACCAAGCCGTGCATGCATGGAACATAGAGGTCAGACGAGAGCATATGGTCCCACCGATGCGGATGTGGTGCTAAACATCTCGCTAAGTTCAATCAACTTGTCGGATACTGGGCATGGCACTATGAGCACTCTGGACAATTTTACGTCCGCTCGACCTACCGGCTACTAGTGGAGACGAAGCGACAAAGAGAGGACTGGCTCGAGCACCGATCGGGGCCGTCCAACCTTGAAGGAACTAAATCGGCAATGGTCTGATTTATGGGGCATCAAGGTTCCTTCTAAAGTTAAAATTTTTGCTTGGCGACTTGCTCATGTGTCCCTCCCGACGGGTGTGATGTAAGGCTATCTCGGAACATGGCGCAGAGGCAACTTGTTCTGTCGCAATGCATTTGAAGATTCGTGGCACCATTCGTTCATAGATTGTAACATGGCGAAAGTAGTATGGTCGTTGATGGATGATGATGTTGTGAATCTTGTTCGACCACGTGATCAGGAGGATCCTAAGTTGTGGTTGTTCAATCTAATCGAAGTAGCATCACATGCGGAAGTTGTGAAGGTCCTGATAACACTATGGTCCATTTGGTGGGCTCGCCGGAAAGTGATTCACGAGCCAAAATTTCAGTGTCTGCTATCGACGTTCTCCTTTATCCAGCGTTTTCTGTTAGAGCTTGAAGGGCTACCAATAAGAAGTCTAACCAGCCCAGCCAACCCCGTAGGCCCGCCCGGGGCGGCTAGCAAGCTCCTGCTGTGGGAAGTGCCAAAATTTATGTTGACGGAGGTATAGACAGAGGAGAATGGAAGGGAGCTGTAAGTGCAATTTGCCGTAATGTGAGTGGTACCTTCCTGGGCGCGTCCTCAATTGTTTTCGAAGGTCTTACACATCCATCGACACTTGAAGCCATTGCATGCAGTGAGGCAATGTCGCTAGCTCTTGATCTAAACCTCTCACGGTTACAAATTGCTACGGATTGTCTACAAGTGGTTCGCAACATCAAGGAGGATAACCCATGCAGTTATGCCGTAATCATCAAGGAGATTCTCGCGAAAAAGGCGTTGTTCCAGGAGGTGTCCATTAGTCATGAAAATCGAGCATGCAATATTGAAGCACATAGTCTAGTGAAAGCTGCTACTTCTCTGGAGAGTGGGCGCCATGTTTGGCTCACCTCACCCCCACCTATAGCTTGTATCCCTACAAACATTGTTTAAATAAAGTTATATGGTGTTCTAAAAAAACCTAGGAATTATCTAAATCGGGCCGATCGACGGTCAAACGGGTATCTAGGTCTAAAAAGAGGATCATCATGTGCTCTCTCCCAGTGATGAGTGTGATCGTCTCCGTTCAGCGGCGCCGCTGTCGTGCCTTCCACCGCCCACTTCCTCGCTGGGACATCGAGGGATGAGTGAGTGCGAGAGCCAGCCGAGCCATTTTCACGATCGCGCCATCACAAGGCCGTCGGTGTTGAAGCCTTGAATGGGTCGGACAGCTGCACTCTTGTAGGACTAGGAGACGGCCGAGTCGACATGCGTCTACATTCGGCCCCACGCTTCGCCTTCTTCCACTCAAACAATCCCCCTCTTCCTTTATGTTTCTCTTCCTTTATGTTTCTCTGTTGGAGTTCTTGGTCGCTCCGCTACAAGAAACCATGGAGGGCAATTTGGATGGTGCTTGAAAGGTGGTTGTAGAATTGCCTTTTTAGTTATGCATTCTACCTTTTTCGATCTTTTCCCTTGCTTTTTTCCCGAGTGGGTTTTAGCTATTCTATTTCTCATTGAACTTATCTGTTCGAATAGTTTGGCAATCGTTGCGCTTATACTTTGATGCTAGATTTTGCATGAATTTGATGTTTGTGCTTTGGAGAAGTTAATTGGACCTGGTAGACAATCCTTGCCAGATGTCCAGGAACCATCCTTGCCCCTCGAAATTCTTCTAAACCAAATGCAAGTAGTGTAGCCATGGACGGAACCTGCTTTCTGTAAAGCTTGATCTTTACCTCTATTAGACAATAACATTAGCAACAATTTACCAGAAAAGGTAAAACAAGTAACAAATTTATTGTTGGTGTGAGATATTCTGTATCAATTTGAAGATTAATATATTTGTTAACTACTTCCCATGTTACCTAACATTTTAGACTTCTATAGACTTCTCGAATTGATCTGAATATTTTTCAACAATTGCAGTAGAGCTTGCCAGATTGTCTTCGTTAAACAAGCCAACTTAATATATGACAATTTCTTTGAGATTTCAAATTCACACATGACATACCTTTTACACTTAATAATTTGGACAATATTATTGAATTCTCTGCTTTGGAGTTTGAAATAACACCCTTTGTTATTTGCTTCCACTCTTAAATTATCTTTTTGACCAAAAGAATAACCATGATTTTAGGAATATGTCATTTTTTCCCTGTCATTATTTATTTATAAGAGGAATGTTTGAATAAAGTATATTACATACTGTTGGGGATATAACTACTGAGTGTAAACCGCCCAGGAGGGGCCGGTTCACGCTCATCCATACTGAAGCCCATGAAGATAAAGAAGATGTCGCTCTACTATTAAAGCTTACAGGCCGAGAGCCCAGAGGCGGATTAGGGCCCATAGTTGTAAACCGCCATAGTTGTATAACTTGTGTTGTAAGTTAAGGAAAGGAAGAGACCGAGCCAGACACTTGTATGAGCCGGCCTCGGAACTCTGTAAACCGGCCGGGCGTCAACCTGTGTATATAAGGGGAAGACCCGGCGGTGGTTCAGGGACAAGAAACAACAACTCGAGACTCAGGCAAGCATATTTGCTCCGTGGTCATCGAAACCCCAATAATCCCATCACAACTAGACGTAGGCTTTTACCTTCATCTTAAGGGGCCAAACTAATATAAAACTCTCGTGCGTCCCTTGTCCTCTTTAACCCCTTTAAGCTAACCCGTAGCGATGGCTCCATGACTAAGTCCTTTCATGAGGACATCTGCCGTGACAAAACTATGATAGTTGGCACCCACCGTGGGGCTATCGCACGATGGTTTCAAGTTCTTGGAGGGCAGCTTCGAAGGACTCAAGGGTTCTGTTGTGGGCGGATGACCAAAAGTCGTCATGGCAAGCTCTACATCGACGATGCGGGGTGGGGCCCCGAGTAGGCTCAATCGAAATCTGGTACCGGGTCCCCTTTGGTGGCATACACGTTTTCATTGGCAAGATCGGCGATTTGGGGCCTGAGCCGGACATCTACACCGACCTCGTCCGAAGCGGCTCGGCGTCGTGATCTGCCGGATCAAGCACGCCATGAAGCGTGCCTTCGTGGAGTCATCCATGGAGGGAATACGAGGACGATCGGAATCTGGGTGGTGAGACCGTCGTTTATCCGTGACGAGTCATCAACCGGAGAGACCGAGTCATTATATCGGCTACAAGATGGCCGGATTGGAGGCTGTTCGATGGCGGCGATTCGGACCCTCGATCCGCCAAACCGGTTGGAATCTTCATGGTTGGTACACGTACCGGCGCTCCACTCTTCGATCAAGAAGAAGAATTCGGCGGGCAGGAGGCCCTGTGCGGCTGCCGGCTCAAGTTTTATCTGATCTATTTGATGCGTTGGCAACACTGATGGCGGAGGTTAACCCGGCGGATCAGGATGCGCACAATGCGGAAATCGCGAAAGTAAAGGATCAGATTACTCAGGCCAAGGCCGATTTGGCAGCTGAGGATGCCAGGATGGCCGCGGAGCGAGCCGCTTTGGATGCACAGGCTTACCGGCTTATGCTGGATCAGAATGCATCGCACGAAGTCCTAAAGAGAAGGCACCGATCTCGCCTGCCTCCGGTTTATGATGCTAGGAACCTCTTTAACACCCCAGGTGCAGGGACCAGTAACCCGCCGGTAGCAAACCGGGCGGAGGCACCTTGAGCGGGGGCTCCGGTTCAGCCCCGTTTGATGGATCCGCCTCGACAGAACAATGTGACGCAGCCTGTCCCAATGCCGCCGGGTCATTATTCTACTCCGATGGACAATCTTGTTGCTGCCGCTTCACGACTGGAGGCTATCCCAATTGAAGGTGATTCTCCGGCGGCGGTCGAGACGCGTCGGGTTAAGGAGCTTCTTCGGACAGCCTTGTTGCAACAGGAGGCTTATTCATACAGTCGTGATCGGATTCATGCCACCCCCCGTCCAAGCCGGAGTTATAGTAGGCGTATGGATGAACCAGCCGTGTCAAGCAATGCGGGAAACCGGGAGCCGCCCCGCGGCCACAACCCGGCAGGGGGTGCTGGTGATGCTCAGGAGGTGGTGGACCGGGCTCGTGCATGCAGGGAGGCCGAGTTAGCAGCGCAGTATGAAGCTCGTCAGCCCACTCCGGTTCGTCCAACCACGTTGAGAGAGCCAGGAGTTACCTCTAGCTCTTTGGGGGTGCCGTGTCTCGTCCCAGCATTACGCAACGTACGCCTACCCAAAGATTTCAAGGGCCCGCGCAAGGTGCCAAATTACACCGCCGATTTGCCTCCAGAGACATGGGTTGAAAGCTATGAGATGGCCATGAAGATTTTAGATGTGGATGATCCAGCTTGTGCGAAGTACTTCACCATGATGCTAGAAGGGACGGCTCGTACTTGGTTAAAGAGTCTACCGGCTAACTCTATCAGATCATGGGCCGAGTTGAGAGTCCGGTTTGTCCAGAATTTTAAGGATACATGCAAGCAGCCCATGTCGATTGTGGACTTAGCTTTGTGTACAGGAGGAAGGAGAATCAACAACCCAAAGGTGCGTCAGGTCTCGGAAATTTTGCATTCATCGGACCGCATCAACGCCGACACCATGATTCTAACTTTGGAAGGCAATTGCGGTTTAAGCCTCTCGAGGTTGAAGTTGGGACGGGTGAAACGCCATTGTACTGACATGGGAACCCTCATGGCCGCTTTAGTAAAGTATGCTGACTCTGATAGTGCCAAGGATCCCGAGTCGGATGATGATAAGACAGGGAAGGGAAAGAAGAGCGGCAACGCCAAGGGGAGCACCACAACTCGGCGGGTCACGGAAACAGTGGTAAGCGTAAAGCGGACAATTCCGATTTTGTGGCTAACACCAGCATGCAGGGTAATACGCAGCGCCGTAAGGTAAACCGCCCCAGTGCGGTGGAGGAATGAATCTGGAACGCTTGTTAAACTAGCCTTGCCAAAAGCATGGGACAAAGGAGGCTCCAGCCTCACACCTCTAGAAGGATTGCCACATCATGAGGGAATTCAAAAACTCTGATCTTTTCCGGTATGATCAGGGTCCACCTGGAGGTTCCGGTCCAGGATTTCACGGGCCGGCTTACGGTGGTGGCGGTTCAAGCTCGTGGATTTCGTGAGTAATGTGGCAATCGTAACAACCAAGGTGGTAACAATCGGCAAGGTAATCAGAAGTCGATGGCAGCCAAAGTTATCAGAGTAACCCGAAGCAGTTAAACGGTGGACAGTATCATGTTTTCACTACTAGCTTGTGCAAGCACGATCAGAAGCTCCACAAAAGGGCGGTAAAATCCGTTGAACCGGCAGTGCCCCGTTACCTATCTTTGATGCAAGCAGCCTATTGTCCGAGCAGGAGGATCATCCGCCCGGGTTGACAACCCGCCACCTAGCTTTGGTGGTTGCCCCGCAGGTTGGAGGTTATAAATTCACCAAGGTGCTCATGGACGGAGGGAGCAGTATCAATATCTTGTACTATGAAACCTTTCGGCATATGGGGTTGACAGATAAGAACCTTAGACCGTCAAACACTATTTTTCACGGTGTGGTGTGATACGTCCATTTTGCATCATGCTTTTATATCAATATTTATTGCATTATGGGCTGTTATTACACATTATATCTCAATACTCATGGCTATTCTCTCTTATTTTACAAGGTTTACCATGAAGAGGGGAATGCCGGCAATTTGGAGAAAAAGGAGCAAACGTTGGAAACCTATTCTGCACAACTCCAAAAGTCCTGAAACTCCACGAAACAACTTTTTGGATTTTATAAGAATTTATGAGCAAAAGAAATAGGCCAGGGGCCCCACACCCTGTCCAGGAGACAGGAGGGCGTGCCCCCCTGTAGGGCGCGGCCCCTATCTCCTGGGCCTCGGTGAGCCTCCGCGTCCATCTTCTGCTATATCATCACTTTTACCTGAAAAAAATCGGGGCAAGCTTACGGGACAAAACTCCGCCGCCACGAGGCGGAACCTCATGTAATCAATCTAGGGCTCTGGCGGAGCTGTTCGCCGGGGACACTTCTCCGGAGGGGGAAATCATCACCAACGTCATCACCAACGCGTTCCTCTCATTGAGAGGGGTCAATCTCCATCAACATCTTCACCAGCACCATCTCCTCTCAAAACCCTAGTTCATCTCTTGTATCCAATCTTGTATCAAAACCACAAATTGGTACATGTGGGTTGCTAGTAGTGTTGATTACTCCTTGTAGTTGATGCTAGTTGGTTTACTTGATGGAAGATCATATGTTCAGATCCTTTATGCAAATTATTACTCCTTTGATTATGAACATGAATATGCTTTGTGAGTAGTTACGTTTGTTCTTGAGGACATGGGTGAAGTCTTGTTATTAGTAGTCATGTGAATTTGGTATTCGTTCGATATTTTGATGAGATGTATGTTGTATTTCCTCTAGTGGTGTTATGTGAACGTCGACTACATGACACTTCACCATTATTTGGGCCTATAGGAAGGCATAGGGAAGTAATAAGTAGATGATGGGTTGCTAGAGTGATGAAGCTTAAACCCTAGTTTATGCGTTGCCGTTAAGGGGCTGATATGGACCCATATGTTTAATGTTGTGGTTAGGTTTACCTTAATACTCCTTTTTGTAGTTGCGGATGCTTGCAATAGGGGTTAATCATAAGTGGGATGCTTGTCCAAGTTAGGGCAGTACCCAAGTGCCGGTTCACCCACATATCAAATTATCAAAGTAATTAACGCTTGAATCATATGAACATGATGAAAACTAGCTTGACGATAATTCCCAATGTGTCCTCGGGAGCTCCTTCTTCATTATTAGAGTTTGTCCAGGATTATCCTTTGCTACATAAAGGATTGGGCCACCTTGCTGCACTTTATTTACTTTATTTACTTTTTGCTCGTTACTATTTATCTTATCACAAAACTATCTATCACCTACTATTTCAGTGCTTGCAGAGAAAACCTTCGAAAACCGCTTATCATTTCATACGCTTCCTCGTTGGGTTCGACACTCTTAATTATCGAAAGGACTATGATAGATCCCCTATACTTGTGGGTCATCAAGACACTTTTCTGGCGCCGTTGCCGCGGAGTGTAGCGCTTTTGGTGAGTGGAACTTGGCAAGGAAACATTTACATAGTGTGCTGAAATTTTCTGTCACTTGTCACTATGGAAACTAATCCTTTGAGGGGACTGTTTGGGGTATATTCGCACCAACCAGAAGAGCAAAGAGATGCTCCTCAACCTACTGAACTTTATGAAAATATTTACTTTGAGATTCCTTCGGGTATGATAGAAAAACTGCTAGCTAATCCTTTTGCGGAGGCGGAACATTGCATCCCGATTTACACCTTATCTTTGTGGATGAAGTTTGTGGATTATTTAAGCTTGCAGGTATTCCCGATGATGTTTTTAAAAGGAAGGTCTTCCCTTTATCTTTGAAGGGAGATGCATTGACATGGTATAGGCTATGTGATGATACGGGATCTTGGAATTATAAGCGATTGAAGTTGGAATTTCACCAGAAGTTCTCTCCTATGCATCTTGTTCATCGTGATCGTAATTACATATATAATTTACGGCCTCATGAAGGAGAAAGCATCGCTCAAGCTTGGGGAGGCTTAAGTCAATGTTATATTCATGCCCAATCATGAGCTCTCTGGAAATGATTATTCAGAATTTTTATGCTCGGCTTTCTCTTGATAATCGCAACTTTGCTCGATACTTCCTATGTTGGTTCTTATATGTCAAGACTATTGATTTCAAATGGGACTTATTGGAAAGAATTAAACGCAACTCTGAAGATTGAGGTTCCGACGATGGTAAGGAGTCGGTATGACACCTAAGTTCGATTGTGTTAAATCTTTTATGGATACCTATGCTTTTAGTGGATTTAGCGCTAAGTATGGGCTTGACTACGAGATAGTAGCTACTTTTGTGAATCTTTTGTTACTCACGTTGATCTCCCTAAAGAGAAGTGGTTTAAATATAATCCTCATGTTGAAGTGAAAGTAGTTGCACCTATTACGATCGAAGAAAAGACTATTACCTATAGTGATCCTATTGTTCCCTCTGCTTATGTTGAAAAACCTCCTTTTCTGTTAGGATAAAAGATCATGCTAAAGCTTATTTGTTGTTCGTAAGAGTAATACTAGGACTTATACACCTCTGAGCAAATTAATGTTGAACCTAGTATTGCTATGGTTAAAGATCTCTTGGATGAGGACTTAGATGGGCATGTTATTTCTTTTTGGGTGAGACTGCTAATATTGCTAGACCCGATACTAAGACACGTAGACTGTCGTAGGCATCTTTATTATTTACATTAAAATAGGAGATCATGTTATCATGGCTTATGTGATATGGGTGCTAGTGCTAGTGCGATACCTTATGATCTTTATAAAGAAATTATGCACGATATTGCACTTGTTGAATTAGAAGACATTGATGTTACTATTAAGCTTGCTAATAGGGACACCATTAAACCTATTGGGATTGTTAGAGATGTTGAAGTCTTGTGTGGGAAGATTAAATACCTGCTGATTTTCTTGTTCTTGCTTCCCCACAAGATGATTTTTGTCCCATTATTTTGGTAGACCTTTCTTGAATACTGCTAGTGCTAAGATTAATTGTAAAAGGAAGGTAGTCACTTTGTTGGCATAGATGGTATGTCTCGTGAGTTCAATTTTGCTAAGTTTAGTAGACAACCTCGTGAAAGGGAACCACCTAGTAAGGATGAGATTATTGGTCTCGCTTCCATTCTTGTTCCTCCAACGATCCATTAGAACAATATTTGTTAGACCATGAAAGCGATATGTTTATGAAGGAAAGGGAAGAAATAGATGAAGTGTTCCTTAAACAAGAACCTATCTTTGAAACATAACCTTCCCGTTGAAATTCTTGGGGATCCCCCTCCACCCAAAGGTGATCCCGTGTTTGAACTCAAACCCTTACCTGATAATCTTAAGTATGCCTATCTTGATGAAAAAGAAATATATCCTGTTATTATTAGTGCTAGCCTTTCAGAGAAAGAAGAAGAAAGATTATTGAAAACTCTGAAGAAGCACCGAGCTGCTATTGGATATACTACGGGCGATCTTAAGGGCATTAGTCCCACATTATGTCAACACAAAATTTCAGTGGAGAAAGATGCCAAACCAGTTAGAGATCCTCAAAGACGATTAAACCCCAAAATGAAGGAGGTGGTAAGAAAGGAGATTCTAAAGATCCTTGAGGCAGGTATTATTTATCCCGTTCCTGGTAGTGAATGGGTAAGCCCTGTCCATTGTGTCCCTAAAAAGGGAGGTATTACCGTTGTTCCTAATGATAAAGATGAATTGACCCATAAAGAATTATTACAGGCTATATGATGGTAATTGATTTTCGTAAGTTAAATAAAGCTACTAAGAAAGATCATTACCCTTTACCTTTTATTGATCAAATGCTAGAAAGGCTATCCAAACACACACATTTTTGCTTTCTAGATGGTTATTCGGCTTCTCTCAAATACTGTAAATAAAGGATCAATCTAAAACTACTTTTACTTGCCCTTTTGGTACTTTTGCTTATAGACGTATGCCTTTTGGTTTATGTAATGCACCTGCTACCTTTCAAAGATGCATGATGGCTATGTTCTATTATTTTTGTGAAAAGATTTGTGAGGTATTCATGGATGACTTCTCCGTCTATGGATCCTCTTTTGATGATTGTTTGAGCAACCTTGATCGAGTTTTGCAGAGATGTGAAGACACTAGTCTCGTCCTGAATTGGGAAAAGTGTCATTTTATGGTTAATGAAGGCATTGTCTTGGGGCACAAGATCTCCGAGAGAGGTATTGAAGTTGATAAAGCCAAAGTTGATGCTATTGAAAAGATGCCATGTCCCAAGGACATAAAAGGTATAAGAAGTTTCCTTGGTCATGCCGGAGTTTATAGGGGGTTCATTAAGGACTTTTCTAAAATCTCTAGGCCTCTGACTAATTTATTGCAAAAAGACATTCCTTTTGTCTTTGATGATGATTGTTTGGAAGCATTTGAAACACTTAAGAAAGCCTTGATCACTGCACCTATTGTTCGACCACCTGATTGGAATTTACCTTTTGAAATTATGTGCGATGCTAGTGATTATGCTGTAGGTGCTGTTTTAGGGCAAATAGTCGATAAGAAATTGAATGTTATCCAGTATGCTAGTAAGACTCTTGATCTTGCCCGGAGAAATTATCTTGCTCTTGAAAAAGAGTTCTTAGCAGTTGTGTTTGCATGTGATAAGTTTAGACCTTATATTGTTGATTCCAAAGTTACTATTCACACTGATCATGCTACTATTAAATATCTTATGGAAAAGAAAGATGCTAAGCCTAGACTCATTAGATGGGTCCTCTCGCTCCAAGAATTTGATTTGCATATTATTGATATAAAGGAGCCGAGAACCCGTTGCGAACAACTTGTCTAGGTTAGAGAATGTTCTTGATGACCCACTTGCCTATTAATGATAGTTTTCACGATGAACAATTAGCGGTTGTCAATGCTTCTCGTCTTTGCTCCTTGGTATGCTGATTATGCTAATTACATTGTTGCTAAATATATACCGCCTAGTTTCACATACCAAAGAAAAGAAAAAGTTCTTTTATGATTTAAGACATTACTTCTGGGATGATCCACACCTTTATAAAGGAGTAGATGGTATTATTAGACGTTGTGTGCCTGAGCATGAACAGGAACAAATCCTACGCAATTGTCACTCTGAATCCTATGGAGGACACCACGCTGGATATAGAACTGCACACAAGGTACTACAATCTGGTTTTTATTGGCCTACTCTTTTCAAAGATGCTCGTAAGTTTGTCTTATCGTGTGATGAATGTCAAAGAATAGGTAACATTAGTAGACGTCAAGAAATGCCTATGTATTATTCTCTTGTTATTGAACCGTTTGATGTTTGGGGCTTTGATTATATGGGACCTTTTCACGCCTCCAATGGTTATACACATATTTTAGTTGCTTTGTTGATTACGTTACTAAGTGGGTAGAAGCTATTCCAACTAGTAGTGCTGATCATAACACTTCTATTAAAATGCTTAAAGAAGTTATTTTTCGAGGTTTGGAGTCCCTAGATATCTTATGGTGATGGTGGTTCACACTTTATTCATGGTGCTTTCCATAAGATGCTTGCTAAGTATGATGTCAATCATAGAATCGCATCTCCTTATCACCTTGATCTAGTGGTCAAGTAGAGTTGAGCAATAGAGATCTCAAATTAATTTTGCAAAAGACTGTGAATAGATCTAGAAAGAATTGGTCCAACAAACTTGATGATGCATTATGGGCCTATAGAACTGCATACAAAATCCTATGGGTATGTCTCCATATAAGATGGTTTATGGAAAAGCATGTCATTTACCTCTTGAACTTGAACATAAAGCATATTGGGATATTAAAGAGCTCAATTATGACTTCAAACTTGCGGTGAGAAGAGGTTGTTTGATATTAGCTCACTTGATGAATGGAGAACCCAAGCATATGAGAATGCCAAGCTTTTCAAAGAAAAGTCAAACGCTGGCATGATAAGAGGATACAAAAGCGTGAGTTTAACGTAGGAGATTATGTGTTATTGTCCAACTCTCGTTTAAGATTTTTTGCAGGAAAACTTCTCTCAAAATGGGAAGGTCCCTACGTTATCGAAGATGTCTATCGTTCTGGCGCTATAAAAATCAACAACTTCGAAGGCACAAATCCGAGGGTGGTAAACGGTCAAAGAATTAAACATTATATTTCAGGTTATCCTATCAATGTTGAAACTAATATTATTGCAACCATAACCCCTGAGGAATACATAAGAGACACTTTCGAGCGTTCAGGACTCGAAAAGGTATAGGTACGTGGTAATGCACGTAAACCGACTCCAAAACAACTCTAATGGCATTTTTGTCGGTTTTGGATTATTTAAGAATTTTAGGAAGAAAGAAGTAGTCCGAAAGGGACACAAGGCTCCCACGAGAGGAGGCGCGCCCCCGTAGGGCGCGCCCCACATCTCGTGGGCACCTCGTGCCTCCCGGACTCCGTTTTCTTGTATGTTACGTATTTTGGTCGGTAAAAATTCATTATATATACTCCCGAAGGTTTTGACCACCGTATCACGCAAATATCCTCTATTTTCGTTTGGAGCTGTTTCTGTTGTAGATTTAGAACACCATGACTTCCCCCTTCTCCAACAACGGAGACAAGTATGCTTGGCTATTGAAGATAGAGTTGAAAAGAGAGGAACCGGAAGAGATCAACAAGGAAGAAGGGATCAAGAAGGCCATGGAGGTTCAAACTCCGGTGGTGAAAGAAGAAGACGTCCCTCAACCTTTACCTAACCTTTTTACTCCAACAGAGATTGAAGCTTTCAAGATGATTGAGTTAGCCCGCATATAGAACAAGTATCTCGCACAGGAGAATATTTTGTTGAAGGATCATATTGTTGGGTTCAAGGGCATTATCCGCAAGTTGGAGGAGCTATTACGCTCGATGTGCGATTATCCACCGTCATCATCACCACCTCCATCACCTCCGAAGAAATAATCACATGGGTATGGGCACTCCCCTTGGCAACTGCCAAGCTTGGGGGAGGTGCCCCGGTATCGTATCACCATCACACTCCTTTTTACCGCTTTATTTAGTTCGATCCTTTTAGTAGTATCTTGATCTAGTAGATTGAAGTTTTGATATCAAGTAGTTTTGAGTTTTGCATTGTGATCTCTTTATGTAAGCGAGTCCGTGTGCTATCTATAATAAAGATTAGTGTTGAGTCAAGGGCTTTGCTATGTTGCTATGGTATTGAGAAAGTAGAAAGAACAAAAGAGTTCATATTGATCTTATGGATAGTGATAACTTCACACATAGAAAGTATGAGGCATAAAAATTGTTGAGAGTTGATGAACGTAGCCTTGGTCATCGTTGCAATTAATAGGAAGTGATAAGGAAAGAGGGGTTCACATATAAATATATTATCTTGAACATCTTTTATGATTGTGAAGCACTCATTAAGTATGACATGCTAAAAGAGTTGACGTTGGACAAGGAAGACAATGTAATGGTTTATGTTTTCCGACATCTCAGTTAAAGTATATTGTCATTGACCTTCCAAACATGTTGAGCTTGCCTTTCCCCCCTCATGCTAGCCAAATTCCTCGCACCAAGTAGAGATACTACTTGTGCTTCCAAATATCCTTAAACCCAGTTTTGCCATGAGAGTCCACCATACCTACCTATGGATTGAATAAGATCCTTCAAGTAAGTTGTCATCGGTGCCAGCAATAAAATTGCTCTCTAAATATGTATGACTTATTAGTGCAGAGAAAATAAACTTTGTACGAACTTGTTGTGGAAGTAATAAAAGCGACAGACTACATAATAAAGGTCCACATACAAGGGGCAATATAAAGTGACGTTCTTTTGCACTAAGACTTTATGCATCAACCCTAAACATGCATGACAACCTCTGCTTCCCTCTGCGAAGGGCCCATCTTTTACTTTATGTTTTACTTTATGCTTGAGTCAAGGTGATGCTCACCTTTCCCTTTTTATTTTTATCCTTTGGCAAGCTCTTCGTGTTTGAAAGATCATGATACATATATCCAATTGGATGTAAGTTGGCATAGGCTATTATTGTTGACATCACCTAAAGGTGAATACGTTGGGAGGCAACACAATAAGCCCCTATCTTTCTCAGTGTCCAGCTGAAACTCTATAACCACAAGTATTGCATGAGTGTTAACAATTATAGGGGACTACGGTATAGTTGAGTATGTGAGCTTGCTGAAAAGCTCTATTATTGACTCTTTCTGATGTTACGATAAATTGCAATTGCTTCAACGACTGAGATTATAGTTTGTTGGTTCCCAATGAAGTTTTCGAACCATACTTGACATTGTGAATTGCTTATTACTTGAACATAGGAAATCATATGACAAAATCTATATATGTTGCTGTTATTAGAATGATCATGATGCCCTCATGTCCGTATTTTATTTTTATCGACACCTCTATCTCTAAACATGTGGACATATTTTTCAATTTCGGCTTTCGCTTGAGGACAAGCGAGGTCTAAGCTTGGGGGAGTTGATCGTCCATTTTGCATCATGCTTTTATATCAATATTTATTGCATTATGGGCTGTTATTACACATTATATCTCAATATTTATGGCTATTCTCTCTTATTTTACAAGGTTTACCATGAAGAGGGGGAATGCCGGCAGCTGGAATTCTGGCTGGAAAAGGAGCAAACGTTGGAAACCTATTCTGCACAACTCCAAAAGTCTTGAAACTCCATGGACTAACCGATGCTTCTAGAGATTACCTGGATAGTTGTGCGGGTTCTCTTTTCAGGGAAAGAACACCGGATGAAGCTGAAATTTTATTGAATAATATGTTGACAAATGAAAATAATTGGGCACCTCCTGAGCCGACATCTGCTCCAATTACTGAGCCTATTCCTAAACCAACTCCGAAGAAGAGAGGTGTTCTATTTCTCAGTCCTGAAGATATGCAAGAGGCAAAGAAATCTATGAAAGAAAAAGGTATTAAAGCTAAAGATGTTAAGAATTTGCCCCCTATTGAAGAAATACATGGTCTTAATTTACCGCCTGTTGAAGAAACATATAATCTTGATCCACTACCTATTGAAGAACCTCCTGATCCCGATAACCTAACACAGGTAATAAAGGTAAATTCTCTCTATAGATTTGATGAAGGTGATATTCCTCATTATAAGTTTGCTAGACAATGCTTTGATGAGTTTGATAATTTTATTGTCAAACAAGAAAATTTTAATGCTTATTTTGGTAGACAATTGAAATCTGATTCCAATATGATTAAACACTTGGGTGATTATATGGCTAATATTAGAGGTGAACTTAAACTTGTGAGCAAACATGCTTCTATGGTTACCACTCAAGTAGAACAAGTACTTAAGGCTCAAAAAGAATTGCTCGATGAAATGAATAGTAAGAAAAATGATTATCTTTGTTAGAGTGGCTACTAGAACTAGTAGAATGACTCAGGAACCTTTGTATCTGAAGGCCACCCTAAGAGAATTGAGCAAGATTCTTAGAGAAATAATATTGATGTACCTAGTTCTTCTAAAAGGAAGAAAAGAAAAATGATAGGACCTTGCAAACTTCTAGTGAACCTATTATTTGAACCACCGAGAATCCAAATGATATCTCTATGTCCGATCTTTGAAACACAATCGGTAATGAACATCAACCTAGTGAAAATGTTAATGATAATGTTCATGATGATGCTCAACCTAGTAATGATAATGATGTAGAAATTGAACCTTTGTTGATCTTGATAACCCACAATCAAAGAATCAACGTTATGATAAGAGAGACTTTGTTGCTAGGAAACATGGTAAAGAAAGAGAACCATGGGTTCGTAAACCCATGCCGTTTCCTCCCAAACCATCCAAGAAAAGGATGATGAGGATTTTGAGCGCTTTCTTTGAAATGATTAGACCTATCTTTTATGCGTGTCACGATTGGTGATATGCTCAAAATGAGTCCTTATGCTAAATATATGAAAGATATTGTCACTAATAAGAGAAAGATACCAGAAGCTGAAATTTCCACCATGCTTTCTAATTAAACTTTTAAGGGTGGAATACCAAAGAAACTTGGAGATCCAGGAGTACCTACTATACCATGCTCCATTAAAAGAAATTATGTTAAAACTGCTTTATGTGATCTTGGAGCCGATGTTAGTGTTATGCCTCTCTCTTTATATCGTAGACTTGATTTGAATAAGTTGACACCTACTGAAATATCTTTGCAAATGGCTGATAAATCAACTGCTATACATGTCGGTATTTGTGAGGATGTGCCTGTTGTGGTTGCAAACGTTACTATTTGTTATCCTTGATATTCCCGAGGACGATAGTATGTCTATTATTCTTGGAAGACCTTTTGTGAATACTGTAGGGGCTGTTATTGATTTCAACAAAGGCAAAATCACTTTTCATGTTAATGGTAATGAGCATACGGTTCACTTTCCGAGGGAACAACCTCAAGTTCATAGTATCAACTCTATTGGAAAAATCCCATCGATTATATTTGGAGGTTTTGAATTTCCTCTTCCTACTGTCAAGAAGAAATATGATATTCTTATTATTGGGGATGTTCATATCCCCATTGAGGTAACATTGTGTTATTCGAAATTTCTCCGGTTCCATGTTAATCGGAATGAGTTTGTTAACAAGACCTGATCAACCTTGTTAGTGGATTATTTTTGATGAGCATGAGACGGATGAAACTAGAAGCAAAACTTCTGTACCCTCTTTATACTTTCTGTTATTTAGTTGAAATAAAGTAAAAATAGTATTTTTTCTGTCTGTTTTCTGATTTATCCGTGCAATATAAAAATATCCCGAAAATAAAAGTCCTCCAAATGCCATGCCAATTTAGTATGATTTTTCGGAAATATTTGAAGATTTATGGTGCAAAAATCACCGCGGGGGAGCTGCCACCTGGCCACGAGGGTGGAGGGCGCGCCCCCTGCCTCGTGGGCCCATGGTGGCCCTCCTCCACTTATTCCTGCACCCATCCTCTTCTTCTTCCTTCCACAAATACGAATAACTAGCTCAAGCACGAGTTCTAGCTCACTTTGCTGCGATTTTTGATCTCCTTGCTCAAAGCACCTCTCGCAAAACTGCTTGGGGAAATTGTTCCTTGGTATGTGACTCCTCCATTGGTCCAATTAGTTTTTGTTCTAGTGCTTTATTCATTGCAAATTTGTGCTGCATAGGTGACCATGTTCTTGAGCTTGCATGTCAAATTTATATGGTTCCAAGTAGTTCTAATGCTTGATATAGGCTCTAGGCACTTGTAGGAGTAGTTGCTATGAAGTTGGTTCACCTTAGTTTGAAGTTACTAAAAATTTCAGAAATTTTTCAGAGAAAACAATATGTTTAGGAAGATGTTCCAAGGTGGTTCTTCCAGGAAGCAAGGCCCTAGGCTTGCAATGCGTGATGCCGACGAGGAGCCCCCAAGGAACGCTCCCGTGAGGCCCTGTGAGTGGCTTTCGGAAAATTTTATGGATCGAGCGGGAATCAAAGAAGAATTTAACGCATATTTGCGTAACGCAGATCTTGTGGACTTCGAGGCAGACAAATGCCCACAGTATCATGATCTCACTAGTTCATTTGTGAGGAGGTTTGAGTTTTCATCTTCGCGTAATTCTCCTTCAGTCATGTTTGATCTTTATGATAAATCTTATACCATGGACTTAGAGGATTTTACTTTTGCTTGCAAACTCCCACAATGGGAAGTACTGTTGATCCCCGTAAATCTGAATTTAGAGACTTTCTTGCTAATATAACCATAGGGGAATCTAGAGATATAACGCAAGCTACCATAGGGAGCATTCACTTTCCTGCTATACATTATTTTGCTCTCTTCATAGGTAGGTGCCTAAATGCTAAGGATGAAGCACGTCACATGTGTGTCCCTGACCTTAGCATTCTCAGGAGTGCTGTGTTAGGAGACCAATCTTATCATATGGGAGCCATTGTAGCTCGTAGGTTGCATCATAATAGATATAATGGAGATTTCTTTGGAGGAATTTATGCAACCCGCTTAGCTAATTTTCTTGAGGTGGATGTTCGTGAGGGTGACATGGAGTTGCCCCCTGCTTATTTAGATTTTAATTCGATGGTTTCCCACCAGTTTGTCGAGAGGACTGAATTACCTCTCCACTATCGACTAATCTTTAACAAACGGCATGTTGTCCGTATTACTCTCCCTGCTCCTGCCTTCTTTGATTCTTAGATAAAAGAAAGGTATACCATTGCCAGAGAGGAGGTAGATGAGTACGAGAGGAGAGCAGAGGCAGCCCGCCGCCACGGTGCAGCTCAGGAGGCGATAGTCGCTGCATCTCAGTACGACCCCAGCTACACCTACGGGTATCCGCCAGCTATCCTCGGCAATAAACCAACAGGCCAAAAGCCTAAGCTTGGGGGAGTACGTATTTCTCACCGACATTACATTTATGTTTACACACACTCATTGCTATATGTCGGTGCTCATACTCTTTCACTGTAATATCCATGCTAGTTTATTTTCTTTTTCCTGCTTTCTTCTTGTGTGTTTAATAAACCTTAAGAAAAAAACACAAAAAAGCTTACTTTTCTTGCTGTAGTAGTAATAATTAAAAGAAAACCCAAAAATATTTCCCGTTCTTCTTTTGCTTGTTGGGAGCTTTCCCGTGTAAATAGATTTTATTTCTTTTCTTTTCTTTGGGGGCCGATAGGAGAAGACCATAATTAAATTGTTGAAGTGGCTCTTATATGCATTATTGTTGATTTAACCAAGAACCCATTTTGCCTTGTCTTCTCCTGTTTATTGAATGCTCGTAGATTCCAGCTTAGTCCAATGCACGCGCACTCTTATTATTATTCACATCGTTCGATCGTGCAAGTGAAAGGCAATTATGACGATATATGATGGATCGACCGAGATGGGAAAGCTGGTATGAACTCGACCTCTTTTGTTTTTGTAAATATGATGAGTTCATCGTTCTTGATTCAGCTTATTATGAATAAACATGTTTGCAATGAAAATTAGAGATCATAGTTGCTTATGCCATGCTTGATTAGCTATGAGTTATAATGGTTTACCTTGCGTGCTAACATGTTATCGAAATGGTTGTGATGTGGTATGATGGGGTGGTATCCTCCTTTGAATGATTTAAGTGACTTGACTTGGCACATGTTCACGCATGTAGTTGAAACAAATCAACATATCCTTCACGATATTTATGTTCATGGTGGATTATATCCTACTCATGCTTTCATCCAATGTTTATTAATTTAATGCATGTTCATGGCTGTTGTTGCTCTCTAGTTGGTCGCTTCCCGGTCTTTTGCTAGCCTTCACTTGTACTAAGCGGGAATACTGCTTGTGCATCCAATCCCTTAAACCCCAAAGTTATTCCAGATGAGTCCACTATACCTTCCTATATGCGGTATTTCCTGCCGTTCCAAGTAAATTTGTATGTGCCAAACTCTAAACCTTCAAATAAACATTCTGTATCAACTAGGGCTGCCCTTATCTTCCATGTTAGGCGGGTTATTCTCAAGAGGAGTGGACTCCGCTCCTCATTCACGAGAAAATGGCTAATCACCGGGATGCCCAGTCCCATGCTTTATGCAAACTAAATCAAAATAATTGCAAACAAAACTCCCCCTGGGACCTGATGTTTGTTGGAGGCACTCGTTGTTTCGAGCAAGCCATGGAATGATGCTTGTTGGTGGAGGGGGGGGGGTATAAACTTTACCATTCTGTTTGGGAACCGCCTATAATGTGTGTGACATGGAAGATATCGCCATCTCTTAGTTGTTATGTTGAGAATGAAAGTATACCGCTCAAAATATTATTTATCTCTATTTCAAAAGCTGAGCTACGCACCTCTACAAATCCACCTTCCCTCTGCAAAGCGGCCTACTATTTACTTTTATGTTGAGTCATCACCCTCTTATTAAAAGCACTAATTTGGAGAGCACAACTGTCATTTGCATTCATTTCTGTTAATCTATATTGGGTATGACTATGATTGGATCTCTTTTACCATGAATTACAATGTCTAGTCAGTCCTTGATCTTTGAAGGTGCTCTGCATTTATGTTTTGCGGTCTCAGAAAGGGCTAGCGAGATACCATCTTGTTATATCATATTATGATTGTTTTGAGAAAGTGTTGTCATCCGAGATTTATTATTATCGCTCGTTAGTTGATTATGCTATTGATATGAGTAAACATGAGACCTGAGAATTATTGCAAATGTGGTTAGTTATGATCTTTGCTGAAAACCTGAATGCTGGCTTGACATAATTACAACAACAAGAGCAAACAGAGTTTGTAAAAGTTTTCTTTTTCTCTTTCAGTTTGTCAACTGAATTTCTTGAGGACAAGCAAAGGTTTAAGCTTTGGGGAGTTGATATGTCTCCGTCGTATCTACTTTTCCAAACACTTTTGCCCTTGTTTTGGACTCTAACTTGCATGATTTGAATAGAACTAACCCGGACTGACGCTGTTTTCAGCAGAATTGCCATGATGTTGTTTTATGTGCAGAAAACAAAAGTTCTCGGAATGACCTGAAACTCCAGGGAACATCTTATAAAAAATAATAAAAAATCATCGCCAAAGATGAAGACCGGGGCCCACACCCTGTCCACGGGGGTGGGGCGCCCCTAGGCGCGCCCCATACCTCGTGGCCCCCGGAGACCTTCCGACGCCAACTCCAACTCTATATATTTGCTTTGGGGAGGAAAAATAGAGGAGAAGAAATCATCGCGTTTTATGATCTGGAGCTGCCAAGCCCTAAAACCTCTTGGGAGGGCTGATCTGGAGTCCGTTCGGGGCTCCGTAGAGAGGATTCGTCGCCCGTCGTCATCATCAACCATCCTCCATCACCAATTTCATGATGCTCACCGCATGCGTGAGTAATTCCATCGTGAGGCTTGCTTTGGACGGTGATGGGTTGGATGAGATCTATCATGTAATTGAGTTAGTTTTGTTAGGGTTTGATCCCTAGTATCCACTATGTTACGAGATTGATGTTGCTATGACTTTGCTATGCTTAATGCTTGTCACTAGGGCCCGAGTGCCATGATTTCAGATCTGAACCTATTATGTTTTCATGAATATATGTGTGTTCTTGATCCTATCTTGCAAGCCTATAGTCACCTACTATGTGTTATGATCCGGCAACCCCGAAGTGACAATAATCGGGACCGCTCCCGGTGATGACCATAGTTTGAGGAGTTCATGTATTCACTATGTGCCAATGCTTTGTTCCTGTTCTCTATTAAAAGGAGGCCTTAATATCCCTTAGTTTCCATTAGGACCCGCTGCCACGGGAGGGTAGGACAAAAGATGTCATGCAAGTTCTTTTCCATAAGCACGTATGACTATATTGGAATACATGCCTACATTATATTGATGAATTGGAGCTAGTTCTGTGTCACCCTATGTTATGACTGTTACATGATGAGCTGCATCCGCATAATTATCCATCACCGATCCAATGCCTACGAGCTTTCCATATCTTTGGGTTTACGCTTATTTACTTTCCCGTTGCTACTGTTACAATCACTACAAAATACCAAAAATATTACTTTTGCTTTTGTTACTTTTGTTACCGTTACCACCACTATCATATTACTTTGCTACTAAATACCTTGCTGCAGATATTAAGTTATCCAGGTGTGGCTGAATTGACAACTCAATTGCTAATACTTGAGAATATTCTTTGGCTCCCCTTGTGTCGTATCAATAAATTTGGGTTGAATACTCTACCCTCGAAAGCTGTTGCGATCCCCTACACTTGTGGGTTATCAACCGACATGAGCAACTGGGTGGGACCGATGTGCTAGGGTTAGGGAAAAACCTCATCTCGGTTTGACCGATTGCATGAACTCGGTGAGACCGATTTCAGCAATAAGCAAACAGAGAGTTGGTTAGGCAAACTCGGTGGGACCGATCGCTCCTTTTGATGAGACCGAAACGTTACGAAAGGGAAAGAAAGAGTTTGCATTGTGAACTCGGTGGGACCGATCGCTCATTTCGGTGAGACTGATATGTTACGAAGGGAAACTGAGAGTTTGCAATCCCATCTCGGTGTGATCGAAATTCCTATCAGTGAGACTGAACTAATTAGGGTTTCTGGCTATGGCTATACCAGAAGAACTCGGTGGCGCCGGATGGATCAAATCGGTGGGGCTGAGTTTGACTTTAGGTTTAGGACATATTAGGATTTGAGAAAGTGGTTGAGGGTTTTGGAGCATATCACTAAGCATTTTGAGCAAGTAGACCATTAAGCAACACCTCATCCCCTTTTAATAGTATTGGCTTTTCCTATGGACTCAATGTGATCTTGGATCACTAAAATAGAAATGAAGAGTCTTGAGCTTTTGCCAATATTTGTCCTTAGCATTTTGAGGGTCCACATCTCTAGTCCATGCCATGCCAATCATTGAACTTTCTGAAATAATCAACTTGAATGGATATTAGTTCAATGAGCTATATGTTATGAATTACCAAAACCACCCGGGGAATAGTCACTTTCAATCTCCCCCTTTTTGGTAATTGATGACAACATATAGATCAAAGCTTCGACAAATGATAATATGAATGAAATATATCGTCGCTTTCAGAAGTATGTGAAGCAAGAGCTCCCCCTAAATTTATGCATTATTTAAAATTTGCTTTTGAATGCAAATGCACAATCGATTAGGATCATGGGTTACTCTTCCATGTCACATACATCTTGGTGGAGCGCTCAAAATGATAGAATATAAAAAGCATGCACTCATCACCCAGACAAACATGATTGATCATACACAAGACATAAGATATCATCATTCAAGCTTACATTAAGGCATAATATGATCAATCACATGATCATAAGTCACACACAAGCACGAATATTGTAGCAAGCACACAAGCAAAAACAAGTAGCAAGAGAGGCAAACAAAATCAACACACACACACTCTCTCTCTTGAAGCCTATGATAAATACACTTTCTCCCCCTTTGGCAACAAGTTACCAAAAAGCTTAAAAATGCATAGTGCTATGCGGCACTCTAAGCACGATCTCTGGGAGCTCTGGTGTGCGAAGATGGCGCGGAGAGGACAACATTGTTAGTTGACCGAACATGCCTACTTTCTAGAAACCATGTGGGTTGTTTGAGGTCATCGCCCACGGTGTTGTCTGAGTAACGGTCTGCAATAGAAAACCCCAATAAGCAGGGTAATTATCCTATTATTGATAATCCATGTAGTAATCAAATTGATATTTCTTATAAAACACACCAGATATTTCATATATGTATAACAGCAACTAGGATTTCATAATCGAATTACATCAGATAGCTTTAGCACTCAGTTACGCCATTACACAACAGCACCAAGTTTCACATGCAACATCGAAAACCTTGGGAAAGTAGCATCATACACGGTAAATAAACAGATGAATCTCATCTGGGAAACTATAGAAGCGGAAGGCAAATATTGAGCCTTCAGTGATGTTGAATGTCCTTGCAACTTTAGGCTAGTGGCTATGGATAATTGCACGCCCAACTTTCGTCCTCTTTAGGAAGACTTCAATATTGTACCGTGGGTGTTGAATGAATACCTTCCTCGCCTGCATGCAGGTGGTTTGAGAGGTCATCATAAGTGAACTGCTTTGAAAAGTACTGAAAACAAAGATATGCATAAATCGCTATTATAAATTTTGAAATGGCGCAAGGGGTAAAAACAAGGTAAAAGAGTTAGTACCATCCTATAGTTGACTGATGTCTTCTTCATTGTGCAAACAAAGATCTTGTTGTTATTCATCGCAAGTTTCTTCATCCTAACAATCTTTCTGAGTTTCTTGACTTGAATGATATTCATGGACATCTCATTTCCCCATATGCAAAAGGGATCAAACAGTGGGTCTAAACCTCTGACAGCAGGACCTACATGTGCAAGACCAAATTGTAAGAAACCTAAATATTAGAATGATTCCTGCAACTGCACAATAATGTGCTATTAACGAAAGGACCATGGATGAGCAAACCTCGATGGTAAACTACAGTTGCTCCCATTGTTTCCCTGCAACACAGATAAGGAAGATCTTGATCAGGTTAACTGAGAGTTGCCATACTATCATTAGAATATGTATTGAGTACAGCCAAATTTGATTTATTTCTCACATGCATAACAATACAAAAATTTACCCACATCAAATGAAAATCAAATTGCAGAATTGAACCATACAGTTAAATGGACATCAGACCTAATGAACCAAAACAGTTAAATGAACACGACATTGCAGAATAGAAACATGTACTAGAAGATAGTACAGTTAACAAAACAAAGAATGCTTGAGAACAGTACTACGAAATGTAGCAATTGTTGGACCAAACTGTTAACTGAACATTACATTTCAGAGGACCAAACTGTTAAGTGAACATTAAATTGCATATTAACATTACAGAGGATAAATCCTAGTAGTCACTGGCTGTGGCCTCGAGAAAACAACATGAACTGTATTTTAAAGTAGATAACCGCATTGCTGTGTCGACGGTGGCCTCGAAGACGAGGTGCTCCTCCAAGATTTGGCGGTCAACATGCATGGCAGCTATAGCGACCTCATGCATGCATGCGGCCGCGATTTGCTTCTTCGCTACCAGATGCTACTGAGCTCCATGTTATACTGCGTGCAAAATTGTTGTGGGCGGCGCTTAATTGGAGGACGAGGACAGTGATTTCGGCGGAAGGTGTCGCACCATCGGTCGGGGCATGTGCGACGGGGAAGGGGGAGGATGGTGTGGGTGGGGTGCGGATTACCTGGCTATATCGACGAGGTCGTGCAGCAAGAAGAAGGGTCGGCGGCGAGGAGGCCGCGCAGCAAGAAGAAGGGTCACCGACGAGGAGGTGGCGCTGCACGAAGAAGGGTAGCCGGCGAGGAGGCGGCACTGTAAGAAGAAGGGTCGCCGGCGAGGAGGCTGAGCTGCCAATAAGCAGCAGTGAAGGTTTGAACTTGGAAAGCAAGGAGGAACAATGGCAATGTGGCTTTTGGTGGGAGGGAGGGGGCGGGGAGATAGATATTTCCATGGTGGTAGAAAAATTTTGCTAGGTGCCACGACAAACTAACGCGCAAGTGTGGTTCAAGCGCGGGCGGTGGACTGTAGACGGCGAAGCTTCATGCGTAAGCCAGACAAGACCGTGCTCCAAGATATTTTATATCACATCCCACACGATTCTTTCTAGTAAAACTGTTTGTGTTATACTTGATTTTTTTCGTTATGTTTTGAAAGACAAAATGGTGTTACGGAGGGAAAGGATGGTGTTTGAATTGCTATAATATTTATATACAGTGATATGCAACTACATGAGTGTCGTGTTTAAATTTGGAATTGTTCTGGGTTCGTTTGGCATTTTTATGCATTAGTTGAGTTTCTAGGCATTTAATGTGCATAATTCAAATTTGAACTACAAGCACATGCTCTAGTGCACCAAAGTTTGTTGAAAAATCACATGTGTGTCTTTGGGTGAATTTATAGGTCCTATGCAAGAAATGGGAATGAAATTCAAACATCTGGTGTCGTGGCTCGGCCAGGAACATTGAGAAACTTGGTTTTAAATTCTGTAAATTCAAAACTACTTTGAAAATCATGAAACTTTGCATGGTGTCATTTCATGGCACCAACATGCTGTGGTAAAAAATTGGCCGCATTTGGACAAGTTTTGGTATAAGCTTCTTGCAAACCGGAGCTTCTGTTGAGAAGACTCGTGGTTCCCGAGGGGGGACGTGTCACCTTTGTGTGTGAAACGATATACGTTGCCTCCCCCCTTGATTTTTTATAGAGGCAACATAGAACTATATGAGTGCCGTGTTAAAATTTGGAATTATTCTGGGTTTGTTTGGACTTTTATACATTAATTGAATTTCTCGTCATTTAGTGTGCATAATTCAAATTTGAACTACAAGCACATGCTCTAGTGCACCAAAGTTGGTTCAAAAATCACATGTGTGTCCTTGGGTGAATTTCTAGGTTCCATGCAAGAAATGGGAATGAAATTCAAACATCTGGGCATCGTGGCTTGGCAAGGAACAATGAGAAACTTGGTTTCTAAATTCCTGGAAATTCAAAACACGCCTGAAAATCATGAAACTTGGTATGGTGTCATTTCATGGCACCAACATCGTAAAGAAATTGGCCGCATTTGGACAAGTTTTGGTATAAGATTCTTGCAAACCGGAGCGTCTCTCGAGAATACTCATGGTTCCCGAGGGGGACGTGTCACCTTTGTGTGCGAAACGATATACGCTGCCTCTCCCCCTTGATTTTTTACAGAGGCAACATAGAACTATATGAGTGTTGTGTTAAAATTTGGAATTTTCCCGGGTTTGTTTGGCCTTTTTTATACATTAATTGAATTTCTGGTCATTTAATGTGCATAATTCAAATTTGAACTACAAGCACATGCTCCAGTGCACCAAAGTTGGTTGAAAAATCACATGTGTGTCCTTGGGTGAATTTCTAGGTCCCATGCAGGAAATGGGAATGTAATTCAAACATCTGGGCGTCGTGCCTCGGCCGGAAAGATTGAGAAACTTGGTTTTTTAATTCATGTAAATCCAAAACACGCCTGAAAATCATGAAACTTGGCATGGTGTCATGACATGGTACCAACAAGCTGTGGTAATTTTTTTGGCCGAATTGGGACAAGCTTTGGTATAAGCTTCTTGCAGATCGGAGCTTCTCTCAAGAAGGCTCTTGGTTCTGAGAGGGAATGTGTCACCTTCGTGTGAGAAACGACATACACGGCCTTCTCTCGCCTTGATTTTTTTACACATGCAACTTAGACCAAATAGGAGTTTCATGCTAAATTTTGGAATTATTTCAGGTTCGTAGCCTTTTTACACATTAATTGATTTTCCAGGCATTTAATGCGGATAATTCAAATTTGAAGTACAAGCACATGCTCCAGTGTGCAAAAGTTAGTTGGAAAATCATTTACGTGTACTTGGGCGAACTTCTAGGTCCCATGGAAGAAGTGGGAATGGAATTCAAACATCTTGGCGTCTTGGCTCGGCTGGAAACATCGAGAAACTTGGTTTTAAAATTCCTATAAATCCAAAACTTGCCTGAAAATCATGAAACTTGGCATGGTGTCATGACATGGCACCAACATGGTGTGGTAATTTTTCTGTCCGATTTGTGAAGGCGCACACATTAACAATCAACAAAGTCATTTTGGAACAAGTGTTGTCACGTTACAAATCGGAACACAAATATTATTGAAACTGTGGGCGTTCTACTTACCAATTACGTGCCGCCACGCGTCCCTTTTTTATTGGCTAGGAGGTGCCATGCGGGGTAGCTATTTGAGTACGGGAGGCATGCGAACAGATCCCTGCGCGTACTCATCGGGAGGAGAGCCCTTTGACCTCTATCTGCCACCCACCTCCCTCCCAACGTCTCCATTAATGGCGCTCGAGCCCCTGTTTCACGGCGTGGCTATGTCTCACTCGACTGAGATTTAAGAGAGAAAAATAAAATATTAAAAGAAATTTTTGTACGGATCTTGAAAATGCCTTTTGCGCTTGATGCGGAGCATGGCATTCTCGTCCATAAGTTTCTCGTCGATGATGCCAGTCCTCTTCAACAAGGCAGTGGTCTCCTCCTGCTACTCCGCACTTCCGACGATCTTCGGCCTCAGCAGGTCACGCTCTGCTCGGAGCTTCGCATTGCCTTCACTTAGTTGCTGGATGATGCTAGTAGCCTGTTCAGATGAGGCTTTCATGTCGTCCTGCAACCTCGCCCAGCCGGAGATCTGATCCATCTAGCTATGGACGATCGCATTCATGCGCTTGTAAGAGTCCTCGCCTGCTCGCGAGACATTTTCCCAGGCTGCCGCGACACGCGAGGACATCTCTGCTGCATTTGCGGCACGGCGGGACATCTTCTTTGCTTCCGTGGTAATTTGAACCCGATCTGCTTTGCATCGACGGGTTTGGGACCTCCGTCTTTGCCGGTGATCTTGTTGGACCTCTCTGCTGCTTTCTGACGTAGCGGTGGCACATGTCGGCTGCTTTCGCAGCGAGGCGGGACATCTCTCGTGCTTCCGCTTCTGTTGGGGATATTACCACTGGGTATAAACCGGCCAGGAGAGGCCGGGTTAACCCCATCAGTAGTTCATTATACTTGAAGCCCATGAAGACAGACGGTGACGCTGTATGAAGGCCCAAGGCCCAGAACCGGCTTAACGCCTGTAGATATAAACCGACATTGATATGTAACTTGTATTGTAAGATAGAAAGAACGGATACCGAGCCGGACGCATTTATGAGCCGGCCTCGGGATTCTGTGAACCGACGGGCGTCAACCCATGTATATAAGGGGACGACCCGGCGACGGTTCAAGGACAACAGACAACAACTCGAGACTCAGGCAAAGCGTATGCGCTCCCTGGTCATCAAAACCCCATCAATTCCATCACAACTAGACGTAGGCTTTTACCTTCATCATAAGGGGCCGAACTAGTATAAAACTCTCTTGCGTCCCATGTCCGCTTTAATCCCTTTAAGCTAACCCGTAGCGATGGCTCCACGACTAAGTCCTTTCACGAGGACATCTGCCGTGACAAAACCACGACAGTTGGCGCCCACCGTGGGCCTATCACACGATGGTTTCAAGTTCTTGGAGGGCAGCTTCGAAGGACTCAAGGGTTACGCTATGGGCCGGATGACTAAGAGTCGTCGGGACAAGCTCTACATCGACGATGCAGGCTGGGGCCCCAAGGCCGGCTCAATCGAGTACGGGTACCGGGTCCCCTTTGGTGGCATACACGTTTTCATTGGCAAGATCGGCGAACCGGGCCCTGAGCCGGACATCTGCACCGACCTCGCCGAGACGGCTCAGCGTGCAAGATCTGCCCGGATCAAGCCTGTCATGAAGCGTGCCTTCGTGGGAGTCATCCACGAAGGGGAATCTGAGGATAGATCGGAATCTGGTGGTGAGACCGTCGTTTATTCCGGCGACGAGTCATTGACCGGAGAGACCGAGTCGTTATATCAGTTGCAAGATGGCCAGATTGGGGACTGTTCTGATGGCGACAGTATTCCGGACCCCTCTGATATGCCAAACCGGGTTGCAATCTTCATGGCCGGTATGCAGCCAACGCTCCACTCTTTGACCGCGACAGCGATGATTTCCGGATCGGCGGCGGCAACAGCGGCCGGGGCAGGAGGCCCTGTACGACCACCAGCTCAGGTTCTATCTGATTTGTTTGATGCATTGGCGATGCTGATGGCGGAGGTTAACCCGACGGATCAGGATGCACACAATGCAGAAATTGCGAAGGTGAAAGATCAGATCACACAGGCAAAGACCGATTTGGCAGCTGAGGATACCAGGATGGCCACGAGGCGGGCCGCTTTGGATGCACAGGCTTACCGGCTCATGCTGGATCAGAGTGCGTCGAACAAAGTCCTGAAGAGGAGGCACCGATCCCGCCTGCCGCCGGTTTATGACGCTAGAAACCTCTTTAACACCCCAGGAGCAGGGACCAGTAATCCGCCGGTGGTAAACCAGGCGGAGGCACCTGGGGCAGGGGCGCCAGTTCTGCCACGTTTGGTGGATCTGCCTCGTTAGAACAACATTGTAGCGCCACTTGTCCCAACGCCACCGGGTCATTACTCTAACCCGATGGACAACATTGTTGCTTTCGCTTCACGGCTAGCGGCCATCCCGATCGAAGGCGATTCTCTAGCGGCGGTCGAGACGCGTCGGGTTAAGGAGCTTCTTCAGACGGCCTTGGTTCAACAGGAGGCTTATTCATATAGTCGCGATCGGATTCATTCCACTCCCCGTCCAAGCCGGAGTTACAGCAGGCGTATGGATGAGCTGGCAGTGTCAAGCAACGTGCGGAACCGTGATTCGACCAGTGGCAATAACCCAGCGGGTGATGCTCAGGAGGTGGTGGACCGGGCTCGGGCACGCAGAGAGGCCGAGTTAGCGGCGCAACATGAAGCCCGTCAGCTTACTCCGGTTCGTCCAACC
Source organism: Aegilops bicornis (assembly GCA_021605145.1). Taxonomy (NCBI): domain Eukaryota; kingdom Viridiplantae; phylum Streptophyta; class Magnoliopsida; order Poales; family Poaceae; genus Aegilops; species Aegilops bicornis. The sequence goes on from CM038670.1 coordinate 349,876,252, forward strand.
ACATCGGTGGAACCAGGGGTTACTTCTAGTTCTTTGGGAGTGCCATGTCTCGTCCCAGCACTACGCAGTGTGCGCCTACCAAAGGATTTCAAGGGCCCGCGCAAGGTACCGAATTACACCGCCGATTTATCTCCTGAGACATGGGTTGAAAGCTATGAGATGGCCATGGAGATGCTAGATGTGGATGATGCGGCGTGTGCGAAATATTTCACCATGATGCTAGAAGGGACAACCCGTACTGGCTAAAGAGTTTACCGGCTAACTCTATCAGATCATGGGCCGAGTTGAGAGCCTGGTTTATCCAGAATTTTAAGGATACATGCAAGCAACCCATGTCGATTGTGGACTTAGCTGCCTGTGTCCAAGAGGAAGGAGAGTCAACAACCCGTTGGATGCGCCGGGTCTTGGAAATTTTGCATTCATCGGACCGCATCACGCTGATACCGCAGTTCTAACATTGGAAGGCAATTGCCGGTTTGAATCCCTAAAGTTGAAGTTGGGACGGCTCAAACGTCATTGTAATGACATGGGAACCCTCATTGCTGCTCTGGTGAAGTATGCCGATTCGGATAGTACCAAGGATCCCGAGTCTGACGATGATAAGACAGGGAAGGGAAAAAGGAGCGGCAACGCCATAAGGCGACACCACAACCCGGCGGGTCATGGAAACGGCGGCAAGCGTAAAGCGGACCACAGCTTAGACTTCGTGGCTAATACCAGCATGCAGGACAAGGGCCAAAGGCGTAAGGGTAAACCACCCCAGCGTGGTGGAGCACCAAGTCCTAACCCGGACCGCTTGTCTTATCTGTTGAACCAGCCTTGCCCAAAACATGGGATGAAGGAGATTCCGTCCACACACCTCTAGAAGGACTGCTAAATCATGCAAGAGTTCAAAAATTCTAATTCTTTCTGGTATGATCATGGACCGGGTGGCGGTTCGGGCCCCGGATCTCACGGGCCGAGTTATGGTGGAGGCAGCTCCGGTTCAGGTTTTCATGGCAACCAGAGTGGGCATGGCAATTAAGGCAATCAGGGCAACCAAGGTGGTTATAACAATCAGGGGAACCAGCAACAGCAGCAGCAATCGGGTTACCAGAGCAACCCAAAGCAGTTGAATGGCGGGCAGTATCATGTCTTTACCACTAGCCTGGACAAGCGTGATCAAAAGCTTCATAAAAGGGCAGTGAATGCCGTTGAACCGGCGGTTCCCCGTTATTTACGCTGGTCCGAGCAGCCGATTGTGTGGAGTAGAGAAGATCATCCACCCCGGGTTGACAATCCGAGTCATCTGGCACTAGTGGTGGCACCTCAGGTGGGAGGTTATAAGTTCACTAAGGTACTCATGGATGGAGGAAGTAGTATCAATATTCTTTATTATGAAACTTTCCGTTGCATGGGGTTAATAGATAAAAGTCTTAAACCGTCCAATATGGTGTTCCATGGCGTTGTGCCTGGTAAATCGGCATATCCTGTTGGTAAGATAGCTCTGGAAGTGGCTTTTGGAGATGAGCATGACTCGAGATCAGAAACTTTGACCTATGAAGTGGTGAAAATCAAAAGTCCGTATCATGCCCAGTTTGGACGGCCTGCTTATGCTAAGTTTATGGCACGACCTTGCTATGTCTATCTGCAGCTCAAGATGCCGGGTCACAAGGGAACTATAACCGTACATGGGAGCCGCAAGATTGCTCTGGAATGTGAAGAAGGTGATGCGGCTTATGCTGAGTCGGTTTGTGCAACGGAAGAGTTGAAGCTTTACAAGGACAATGTTGACCCGGCGGATATGACTTCATTAAAGAAACCCACTACAGAGCATGATCTGGCCCTGAAGTTTAAATCGGCTGATGAGACTAAGCTTGTTGACTTCGTGCCCGGCGATTCGTCCAAGCAGTTTAGCATCAGCGCTAACTTGGATCCGAAATAGGAAAGCGCGCTCATCGAGTTCATCCATGAGAATCGAGACATCTTTGCATGGAAGCCTTCTGACATGCCAGGTGTACCGAGAGAACTCGCTGAGCACACTCTCAATGTTGATCCCAAGTATAAACCGGTGAAGCAGTTTCTCCGCCAGTTCAATGAGGAAAGACGCAAGGCTATTAGAGAAGAAGTAGCCAGGCTCTTGGCGGCTGGATTTATCGTTGAGGTATTTCATCCTGAGTGGTTGGCTAATCCAGTGCTGGTCCTTAAGAAGAACGACACTTGGCGTATGTGTGTGGACTACACAGATCTTAACAAAGCTTGTCCAGCAGATCCTTTTGCCCTCCTCCGTATTGATTAAATTATTGATGCTATGGCGGGTTGCGAGCGTTTGAGATTTTTGGACGCATATTCTGGTTATCATCAGATCAAGATGGCAGTTAAGGACCAGGAGAAAACGGCCTTCATAACTCCTTTTGGAGCCTTCTGCTATGTGTCCATGCCCTTTGGGCTCAAGAGTGCCCAGGCGACTTATCAATGGTGTGTGCAGAATTGTCTTCATAAACAAATCGGCCGTAATGTTCATGCCTATGTGGATGATATTGTGGTGAAATCAAGGAAGAAGGAGACATTAATTGATGACTTAAAGGAAACCTTTGATAACCTGCGGGTTTACAAAATGATGCTTAATCCGACTAAGTGCATTTTTGGTGTACCGGCAGGCAAGCTCTTGGGCCTTTTGGTATCTAACAGGGGCATTGAAGCTAATCCGGAAAAGATCAAGGCTATTACTTCCTTGGCTAAGCCGAAGTGTATCAATGACGTTTAACACCTGGCAGGCCGGATTGCCGCGTTGAGCCGGTTTATCAGTCGCCTTGGCGAGAAGGCCATCCCTTTATATCAGATGCTGAAGAAAACGGATAACTTCGTTTGGAGTGACGCCGAAGCGTTTGAGGATTTAAAGCGGCAGCTGGCTAATCCGCCGGTTCATGCTGCTCCGATTGACAAAGAGCCATTATTGCTATATGTGGCAGCTAACGCTCGGGCAGTTAGCATGGCTATTGTGGTGGAGCGCAAAGAGGCAGGAAAGGAATATCCGGTTCAACGTCCGGTTTATTATATCAGCGAGGTACTTATTGAGTCCAAGCAGAGGTATCCGCACTGGCAGAAGTTGGTATATGGAGTTTTCATGGCGAGTCGGAAGCTTAAGCAATATTTCCAAGGCCATCCTGTCACGATGGTCAGCTCTGCTCCTTTAGGAGATATAATCCAGAACAGGGAAGCAACTGGCCGGATTGCTAAGTGGGCTATCAAGCTCGGGCCTCACGGGTTGAAATACATACCCCGAACGGCGGTCAAATCTCAGGCGCTTGTGGATTTCATCAACGATTGGACATAACTACAAGCGCCAGAAGAGAAGCCGGATCACACTTATTGGACTATTCATTTTGATGGGTCCAGGCAATTGGAGGGCTCGGGGGCTGGAGTCGTATTAACTTCTCCACGAGGTGATAAGTTTTGTTATGTTCTCCGTTTAATGTTCCCTTGCACTAACAATGCAGCTGAATACGAGGCTTTGCTCCATGGTCTTTGGATGGCTAAGGAGATGAACCTAAGCCGAGTTAAGTGCTTCGGTGACTCGGACCTGGTGGCTCAACAAGTGTCCGACACTTGGGATTCCAAGGACCCACTCATGGCAGCATATCGTCGTGAGGTGGACATTGTTGCAGGTCACTTTAAAGGTTATCAGGTGGATCATGTGGACCGGCGGAAGAATGAAGCGGCAGACGCTTTAAGCCGCCTGGGTTCCCAACGTAAACCGGTTCCACCTAATGTCTTCCTGGATGTTCTGCATAATCCGTCCGTCAAGCTCCCTGGTGAAGAGGATTTAGCTATTCCTGATCCGGAGGCTCAATTTGTGTCGGCTCTTCATGTTATCCCAGATTGTACGGTTCCATGTCTGGCGTATATGAACCGGGGCGAGTGACCAGAGGATGAGACTTTGGCCAGACAGATAATCCGGCGGTCCAAGTCCATGACTATTATCAACGGAGAGTTACATCATTGCAGTGTGACAGGGGCGTTTCAACATTGTGTATCTCCTGAAGAAGGCTGTGAAATTTTGCGCGAGATCCACGAAGGAGATTGTGGTCACCACACTGGTTCAAAGTCTTTGGTGGCCAAGGCGTTTCGTCACGGTTTCTATTGGTTGACAGCTCATGCTGATGCCGAGGACTTGGTCAAAAGATGTGATGGCTGCCAGAAATTCTCAAGGCGCGCTCATGTACCGACTCAAGAATTGAGGATGATTCCAATCACCTGGCCGTTTGCAACTTGGGGGCTAGATATGGTCGGGCCTTTCAAGAGGTCCAAGGACAAGAAGACTCACCTTTTGGTGGCGGTTGATAAATTCACGAAGTGGGTGGAGGCAGAGCCAGTTAGCAAGTGTGACGCAGCCACGGCGGTTCAACTCATCAAAAAGGTGATCTTCCGGTTTGGCTTTCCACACAACATTATAACAGACAATGGTACCAATCTATCAAAGGGAGCCATGAAGGAGTTCTGTCAGCGTGAGCACATCTGGCTTGACGTGTCATCAGTGGCTCACCCACGGTCCAATGGTCAAGCAGAGAGGGCCAATCAAGAGATCTTGAGGGGCATCAAACCCCAGCTTATGGTTCCTTTGCAACGGACGCCGGGTTGTTGGGTTGAGGAGCTACCTTCAGTATTATGGAGCATCAACACCACACCCAACAGATCGACAAGATACACGCCGTTCTTTATGGTTTATGGAGCGGAAGCGGTTCTTCCAAGTGACATACGTCATGATTCACCTCATGTAGCGGCATATGTTGAAGCTGACAACGAGAAGGCACGGCAGGAAGCTCTTGTCCTGTTAGATGAGGAACGTGACATAGCGGCAGCCCGCTCGGTGATTTATCAGCAAGATCTGCGTCATTATCACAGCCACCGGGTTAGAACCAGAACCTTTCAAGAAGGAGATTTGGTGCTTTGACTCATCCAGGATCAGACGGATATGCACAAGTTATCCCCCCTGGGAAGGACCCTTTGTGGTCAGCAAGAATCTACACAACGGGTCATACTACCTAATCGATGTTCGAGAGTGCAAAGACTCACGTAAATCGGAGGAGTAGACCAACCGGCCATGGAATATTGCTCATCTTCGGCCTTACTATACTTGAGCTATAGGCTCTTCTTATGTACATATTATGACAATGTATATATTATGATCAATATAATAAACCAGAACCTCAGCTAAAGCGGGGTATCTGTTGTTTTCTTACATCATGTGTGGTTACAGGGAGCTTCTATTTCTAAAGCGGCGTCCGGTTTACCCCTTGATTTAGCTTCTCAAAGCTTTATATTACATCACTTGGGGGCATGGTCGTATCCGAACCATAGCTACACCTTTTGATAGGTGCAATGCCATAGCATCACTTGGGGGCTTGGTCGTATTCGAACCATAGTCACACCTCTTGACCGGCTCAAAGCCAAGACAATCTGGGGCCAAAGAGAGTGTTGTAAAACGACAACTCAAACATAGGCACTCACTGAGCACAACTCAAAACGTTACTTGGGTATTCTTTGCTATCGCAATGAACTTAGAATCTACACTTATAATGGGATATCAAGCCATGGCTTGGAAGCCTGGTGTATACACCTAAAACCCCGAGTTAACCTGCCTCTTTAAGTAAGTTACTCCGCCCAGGTAAACCTGGTATGACCCTTCGAACTTTGACAAGTTACTCTAAAATACAGACCCTAAACTTGTCAAGTTAAAACAATGATTGGTTAAGGATTGAGGACCATCTTAAAAGGCTTTGCAAAAATGGTTTAACTCAGTGGCCTGGCAGCCCATGAAAAGCCTCGAATTTGGGGCCTGGCAGCCCGTGAAAAGCCTCGACTACAACGGTTTTATTTGCCTTTTGTTCTCTTTGATTTCACAAGATTTATGATGTTTTTTAAACCGGTGTTCGTCAACCCGATTAGGCTGTCAACTACAAGTTGTCGGTACACGATTAAATTATAATCCGGAGACTATCAGCCCGGTCTAGTTTTGACGCAAAGTCACCAGTATGGAATAAACCGGTGTTTATCATAACCCGGAACGATTTTATTGTAAATCGGCATCTTATAACAGGAGTTGTTTATCCTTCAGAGCAGGGTCTGACCCTCACTACAACGTTGGTCAGCCAACATTATGTTTACGATCAGAGGTATTATATATTTCCATATTTGGTTATATTTCACAACCAGGGTTGTAAACCTTGGTCATATATATATATATATATATATATATATATATATATATATATATATATATATATATATATATATATTGACCTGCCCGGCGGTAAACCACCAGGGCGTTTTAAGCTTCTTATCTGCAGGAACAGCTTGAATAAATGGTTATGGATATCATATCTTAAGCATGTCGAATTAAGCAAGCATCAGTCAGAGATAAAAATGCACGAAGCCATATCGGATCAAGTATTTTTACTAGCCTATTACAAGGTGTTTCAGTGCCCAAAAGGATAATTGTTTTGTCAAATACATGTGGCAGCATGTAGAACGTTAAACCGGCCTCCGGTTCATGATTGGTCACCAGCTTGGCCTGACGGTTGCGGGTCATCTCGCGCCGGTTCACCTCCCTCCTCTCTACCCAGCAGCTGGAACTCAACAGTCGCCCAGTCGATCCCAATTAAGGCTTGGAATATAGCTTCATCGCTTATAAGCATGGACGGTTCAATGTCAGGGGCATAAGTGTGCTTACGGATTGGCGGGATAAGACTTTGAGCTTCTGGAATTGGTGCAACAACCCGTTTGTTCTTGTCATCATAGCTTGCCTGATAGTATGAAAGGTCCGCCTCTTCAACCAGTTGACAAGCCAATGGGCGTACTTCCCGGTTTATGATTCGGAGATCATCTTTGCCAAATTCTATTCCGTCTTTGTAGGACCTTGAAGTATGTCTAGAGGGGGGGGGGGGTTGATTAGACTACTTGACCAATTAAAAACTAAACCTTTTCCCAATTTTAGACTTTGGCAGATTTTAGCTATCTTTAAGCAAGTCAAGCAATCTTCACGCAATTCAAGCAAGCATGCAAAGAGTATATATAAGCAGCGGAAAATAAAGCATGCAACTTGCAAGAATGTAAAGGGAAGGGTTTGGAGAATTCAAATGCAATTGGAGACACGGATGTTTTTGTCGTGGTTCCGATAGGTGGTGCTATCGTACCTCCACGTTGATGGAGACTTGAACCCACGAAGGGTAGCAGTTCTTGTGAGTCCACGGAGGGCTCCACCCACGAAGGGTCCACGAAGAAGCAACCTTGTCTATGCCACCATGGCCGTCGCCCACGAAGGACTTGCCTCACTAGCGGTAGATCTTCACGAAGTAGGCGATCTCCTTGCCCTTACAAACTCCTTGGTTCAAGTCCACAATCTTGTCGGAGGCTCCCAAGTGACACCTAGCCAGGTCTAGGAGACACCACTCTCCAAGAAGTAACAAATGGTGTGTTGATGATGAACTCCTTGCTCTTGTGCTTCAAATGATAGTCTCCCCAACACTCAACTCTCTCTCACAGGATTTGGATTTGGTGGAAAGAAGATTTGAGTGGAAAGCAACTTGGGGAAGGCTAGAGATCAAGATTCATATGGTTGGAATGAAATATCTTGGCCTCAACACATGAGTAGGTGGTTCTCTCTCAGGCCCAGTAAGTTGGAAGTGTAGGTTTGTTACTGATGGCTCTCTCCACGAATGAAGAGGAGGTGGATGGGTATATATAGCCTCCACACAAAATCTAACCGTTACACACAATTTACCAAACTCGATGGGACCGAATCATCAAACTCGGTCGGACCGATTTAGTAAACCTAGTGACCGTTAGGGTTTTCGGTGGGACTGACATGCAACTCGGTAGGACCGATATGGTTAGGGTAAGGGCATAACGTAATCTCGATGAGACCGATTACACAAACTCGGTGAGACCGAATTTGGTAATTAGCTAACCAGAGAGTTGGCCAGGTAAACTCGGTGGGACCGATTTGCTCTTTCGGTGAGACCGAAAAGTTACAAAAGGGAAACAGAGAGTTTACATTGTAATCTCGGTGGGACCGATCGCTCACTCTGGTTAGACAGAAACATTACGAAGGGAAATAGAGAGATTACAATCCCATCTCAGTAAGACCGAGATCCCTATCGGTGAGACCGATTTGCCTAGGGTTTGTGTCAGTGGCTAAGACATCTGAACTCGGTGGCGCCGGATAGAAAGAATCGGTAGGGCCGAGTTTGACTTTAGGTTTAGGTCATATGTGGATGTGAGAAAGTAGTGGAGGGTTTTGGAGCATATCATTAAGCACATGAAGCAAAAGGCTCATTAAGCAACACCTCATCCCTCCTCGATAGTATTGGCTTTTCCTATAGACTCAATGTGATCTTGGATCACTAAAATGTAAAATGTAGAGTCTTGAGCATTTGAGCTTGAGCCAATCCTTTGTCCTTGATATTTTGAGGGATCCACTTTCATCATCCATGCCATGCCATTCATTGAGCTTTCCTGAAATATTTGTCTTGGAATAGCATTAGCTCAATGAGCTATATGTTGTTATGAATTACCAAAACCACCTAGGGATAGTTGCACTTTCAATCTCCCCCTTTTTGGTAATTGATGACAACATATAGATCAAAGCTTCGACAAATGATAATAAAATTTGAAAAACATCATCGCTTTGAGAAGTATGCGATAAGCAAGAGCTCCCCCTAAATTTGTGCATAGTAATATTTGCTTTGGATTGCAAATGCACAAGGAATTAGGCTCATGGGTTACTGTTCCATGTCACATACATCTTGGTGGAGCGCTCAAAATAACAAAGATTGAATACATGCACTCATCACCAAGCAAAGTGAATGATCATATAAGGATAAGTAAGATAATATCATAACGAGCATAAGTGTAGCTTATGTTCAAACACATGATCATCAATGTCTCACAGGTAATCGCATAGTATCTCAAACAATCAAAAGCAAATAAAGTTCAACCAAAAGGACAAGAGAGAACAAAAGCAAATCTCTCTCTCTCTCGAAGCCTATGATCTATACATTGTTCTCCCCCTTTGGCAAAAAGTCACCAAAAAGTTCCTAGAAAATACATAGGACTATATTGTCTCTCAGGCTTGGTCTTCTGGTGGTGGTGGTGTCCGGAGAACTCCAAGAACAAAGGCTTCAGTCGATGTAGAAGGAGCTGAAGGAGTTGGTCTTTGGAGCTGGTGGTCTTTGGAGCCGATGAAGTGACTCTGGTGTCTTGAACTGGCTCTGCGGTGATCTCACGAGCTCGTGGCTCTCTGGCAAATGCATCGATCGTTGTCCCGCCCTTCCTCTCCCGCATGTCATCCTATAGCTGCTCCACACCGACCGAATCTCCGCCATTACTTTGACATCAAGATCATAGAATTTTTGTTCCATGATTCTTTCCAGGCTCTCCTAGTTTTGAGTTAGGGTGGCCAACCACTTCTCAGTCCGCAGAGTTGATGCTATCAAGTAACCAAGCTACTCCTGCTTGTTCTTTAGAAAGTATTCAGATGCCTCTGCTTGAGTTGGCATCTTGGCAGCCTTCTCTTTCCTTGCTTTCTCCTTCTTCTCTTGCGCTTGTACTGATGTTGGTTCATTCTCAGTCATGACAACTTGATTGTCCTCAAAGTCAGGATAGAGAACCATGTGTTCCTTATCCAACAGATACTTCTCTGTGCCCATCTTTGAGTTAATCAACTCCTGAATCTGTGGGGCATATCCACAGCTCCTCTTCTAGTCTGCTGCAGTCCTCTTGATAGTTTCAACTATGAGGCTCATGACTTTGAATTTCTGAGGCACATCAAAAATGTGAAGCAAATTGATTGCATGCCCTCTGATCATGTTGTGGTCACCTGATTTGGGCAAAAGAGTGTGCCTTAGGATCCAGTTGATTGTAGGCAGCCTGACAGAAGAAAATGAACTAATCCAAACTTGAAGGACTCAAGTGCATCATCAGGTATCTCCTTGTACATCTGTGACATTGAGTTCTGACCCATCTTCTTCTTGGCATAAATGTCCAAGTCATCTTCATCTTCCTTTGGGGCATTGATCAGACTTGCCCATTCCTCTATGGTTGACTGATATCTCGTTCCTTCTGACATCCAAACTATCCTGCCATCTGGATAGAAATGTGTTGTGGAGTAGAATTGCATTATGAGCTCGTCATTCCAATTTGTGAGCTTCTGCCCAACAAAATCTGCAACTCCACAAGCACTAAAGTTGTCATACACTCCAGGATAGTGCTCTTCATTCTCCTGAATGTAGGCCTAGTCGACCCACCTCATATCACAAACTATGGGCTTCTTATCCAATAAGATGGTCTCATAGAAGTCCTGTGTTCCTTGGTGTGGAACCTGTAATCCACGACAGTCCTTCTCCTGGTGGCATATGGATCTGACTCTCTCCATAGCCTCAATCCTTGATCTCTCCTGATCTTCATGTTCTCAGCCACGGGATGAGCATCATTGTGGTCTGGGATCTTGGGTTTGAGCTTCCTTAGGACATGCCCTTCTTCATCTTCCTCAGCATCAACCTCATGCATTGGAGCCTTGTTCTTCTCAGTTGCTGGTATACTCCTGGTATTCCTCTTTGGTGCACTCTTGGGCTTGGGGGCAGCTTTGGGCTTTGAAGTTGCAGCCCTGACTTTATGGCATCACCCATCAGCTTTTGTGCCTTGGGTGCAGGCTCAGCAACCTCTTCTTCTTCCTCTTCCTCCATCATAGATGGTTTCCCAATTCTTGACCCTTTCCTTCCTTTTCTTTCCTTCAGCAGCAGCAGGTTCTTTGGGTTGGGATTCCAAAGAAGCTTGAGTGGAGACTCTGGCTTTGGACATTGGTTGTCTACCTGCTGGACTTTTGATCTTCATTCCAGGCTTAACTGCTGTCGATCTGTACTCCTTCTTGAGCACTTTCTTCTTGGAACTGGCCTCATCCTCAGCTGCCACATAATCCTCATCCTCGGACTCGAGGTCTTCTTCTTCCTTGTCCTTGTGGCAGCCTTGGGAAAATTGCTGGGAGTGCTTCGCTCCCCTCATCTCGAGCTGCTAGAGGGACTAGTGCCCTCACTCATGTGAATTTGCTCTTGACTGCTGGGCCGTCACTTTGGTGCGACATGCTGCACACCTAATCGCTGACCACGTGAATAGTTATAGATGAGGTAGAGTGGATGAGCATCACAAAATGCAGAGATTTTTGCAAAAGAATGATTCAAAAACTTAGTTTTAGTTTTCCACAGAAAGCATTTCGGATCTACCGATTTTTAAACTCGGCGATCAAGGCAGTTTTGGAACCTAAACTAGTGAACTCGGTCGCACCGAGTCACAGTTCGATGGCACCAAGACTGCTAGGGTTTCTAAAGTTCTAAAATCGGTCACACCGATTTGTAATTCTCGGTCAGATGGAGACTTACTAGTGCAATGGCGTTAGCCAAATCGGTGGGACCGAGTTTTTCAACTTGATGGGTCCGAGATGGTTTCGGCGGAAACCTAACCCTAATTTTTTGAATCATACCTATTCTAAGGATTGTTTTGACTGGATAGAAGTGTTTCAATCATGGCAAGATGCATTACAAATACAATGTGCCGAGAATCGGACAAGGATAGCACAGTGATCGAGTTCATACCCTGGTTCGGCGGTGAACTCGCTACGGCGGCAACGGCGGAGGAGAATTCCGTTGACGGCAGCGGAGACCAGCGATAGGAGGCGGCTGGCGACGAAGTTGACGATCCGTAGACCTGGTAGGCAGAGCGAGCTATGCGCGGGCGAGAAGTTTCGGAGAAAGTTTTCCAAAAATTTGCCCGCAGGTATATATAGCCCGACACTGTCGGTGTGACCGAAGTTGAACAACTCGGTGGCACCGAGATGCATAATCATATCAGCATAAAGAACTCGGTGTGACCGAAAAGTTAAAATCGGTTGCACGAGATTGAAAACCTAGATCGACTTAGTAATCTCGGTATGACCGAAATGGAGGAATCGGTCAGACCAAAAATCACAAAGAAGTTTTGGAAGTTTAAGTCTATGACGAATCGGGGACTCAGTGCTCCTCACCTGAGTGGTTCGAATCTGACTTGATCAAATTTTGTGATGTAGCATGAATAGAGTTTGAGACAAGAAAATCATAGATAGCTAAAGAAGGTTCTTAGGCATTCTTGTCCATCCACTTGGCAAAAGAAAAAGAAACCAATCAATCAAACAACAAGTGGATGTCCTCGAATGAGTAAAATATGCAACCAACATGCTCACACAATAAAATGACAAATGAAATATGTGACAAAGCATGCACAACCAATTCTAGCATCTATCAAACAATTGGCGATGACTAGGTCATCTATATATGAGTATATTGACTTAGGAGTCAAATGAGAACATTTGATCATAGGTCATACTCATCGTTTAAGATCAAGTGGGGTTACCACTTTTACATAAAGCATTTATGTGTTCACATCATTAGAGTTGCTTTGACTCAATTCTTAGAGTTAAGCTCCCCTAGATGTGAGATCCCCCTTAGAGGGATAAACTAACCTTGGGTTGTCGTTGATGACTTCATGTAGGTGTTGAAGATGTGGATGCTCAATGTTGATGTAGATCTTTTGGAGCAATCCTTTGGAGTGAGTTGCACTTTCAATACCTACACGGGTTAGTCCCACAAGGAACAAACAAGAATATCCATAGACATAGAGTGATGCACACACAAAATGATGTCCATGAAAACATTAGGTTACCTTGTCCCTTGTCTTACCAACATGAGGGTTTGTGACTCCTTAAACTAGTGCAAGATATGGAAGTTGATTGCACTTGTCCTCGCCATAATGATATGAGTGAAAAATGTTGGCGGAGTCACCCTCAAGAACTCTCTAGTTCTTCTTCTTCGGGATCCACATCATCTTGATGGGAATCCTTGGTGTTGTAGTTGTGCTTGATGCAGTAGAACTTGGCGTAGTCTTGGGAACCCACTTGACCAAGGCCTTAGGTGCTTCTTCAAATGCATCAATCTCTTCTTGAAGCTTGTCCTTGCCTTTGTTCTTGTGGTCTTGTGGTGGAAGATCATCTTGTTCTTGTGTTCCCTTGAAGGAAGTAGGATCATACTTCACTTGTTGAGGAACAAACTTCGTCTTGGGGTATTGATCTTCTTCCCACTCAACTCCATTGGCATTGAACTTTCGCTCAAAACCAACACCTTGATTCTTCCGGTGCCTTCCTTGCTTGCGTACAATTTCCTCAAATTGCTTACTCCTGGCAAGGCTCTTGTATACACCTTTCTCTATAATTCCCTTCAATAAGCTGTTTTCTTGCTCAAGTGTAACTTGGCTAAGAGAATCATTAGTGGAATCAAGATAACTACTAGAAGCAACAATATTGGTTTTAGCATTGTTATTGTTACTACTAGAAGAAGAATCTTTTTTGTTCTTGTTACTAGACTTGACTTGAGGCATGTAAGTAGATAAGAGTAAACGCTTGGCAATGTAAGAAGAACTTTTCTTACAAAGATCATCATTGATCGCTTTTAGGAACTCATGCTCTTGCTCAAGATTGAGATTTTCAAAGCGTAACTTCTCATGAGCCCTTAAAAGTTCTCGATGATTTTCGAAGATAGTTTCATGATCTAACTTAAGAGTGTTTAGTTCTTTAGTTAGACGCTCAATTTTCTCCTTATCATTGTCATTCGTTTCATCTTGATTAGCATGATTAATTGACGTTTCATCATAGTATTCATCACTAGAGTTGTCAACAAGTAAATCATCATCACCTAGCAAGTCATCTTCATCACTATTAAAATCAACATACTCGGGGTGTGTTACCTTAGGACCTTTGACAATCATTCTCTCGGAGTCGGAGCTGGATACCCATTCACCAACATGAGCTTGATGTCTTCGTTTTGTGTAGCTCTTTGATGACCTGTCCTTCCTTTCGGAATCCTTGCTTCTCCGCGAGGGTCTTCGTTCATAACGATCATCTCTACTCCTTCTTTCTCTTGGTGGTGATTCTTCTCTTCTACTTCTTCTCTTCTTTTGTAGGGTGCCGTACACTCATTGGAATAGTGTCCGGGTCTCCCACAATTGTAGCAATTGCACTCTCGACTAGAAGATCTTTTGTCATTGTAGGACCTTGACTTGGAGCTTCTTTCTTTGCTTCTACTCTTGTAGAATTTGTTGAAGTTTTTCACCATTAAGCTCAATTCTTCATTGAAGGTTTGTTTCTCACTTGATGATGTGGGGGCTTCACATGAGGCTTTGTAAGCACCACTTGACTTGTTGTGAAGTTCCTCCTTATCCTTGAGCGACATCTCATGAGCAACAATTCTTCCAATGACTTATGTTGGCTTGAGATCTTTGTAATTTGGCATCACTTGGATCAATGTGCACACGGTATCATATTTTCCATCCAATGCTCTTAGGATCTTCTTGATGATGAATCTGTCGGTCATCTCTTCACTTCCTAAGCTGGCAATCTCATTTGTGATAAGAGCAAGCCTAGAGTACATTTCAGCGACACCTTCACCATCCTTCATTTTGAACTTGTCAAGCTGACTTTGGAGCACATCCAACTTGGATTCCTTGACGGAGTCGGTACCTTCATGCATATCAATCAAAGTATCCCAAATTTCCTTTGCATTCTCAAGACGGCTGATTTTGTTGAATTCTTCGGGGCACAATCCGTTGAAGAGGATATCACAAGCTTGAGCATTGTATTGCAACATCTTCAACTCTTCCGCACTAGCTTCAGGGTTCGGTTCTCTCCCATCAAAGAATTCACCTTGAAAGCCAATACACACAATAGCCCAAACGGCAGGGTTATGTGCGAGAATATGCATTTTCATCTTATGCTTCCAACTAGCAAAATTAGTGCCATCAAAGTAAGGACCTCTACGGTGATAATTTCCCTCGCTAGACACCATACTCTCCTAGGTTGTGAAACCAAGGCTATGACCACCAAAAGCTATGGAAATCAAAGCATATGGAGACCAAAGCTCTGATACCACTTCTAGGACCATGACCTATGCCTAGAGGGGGGGGGGTGTGATTAGACTACTTGACCAATTAAAAACTAAACCTTTTCCCAATTTTAGACTTTGGCAGATTTTAGCTATCTTTAAGCAAGTCAAGCAATCTTCACGCAATTCAAGCAAGCATGCAAAGAGTATATAGGCAGCGGAAAATAAAGAATGCAACTTGCAAGAATGTAAAGGGAAGGGTTTGGAGAATTCAAACGCAATTGGAGACACGGATGTTTTTGTCGTGGTTCCGATACGTGGTGCTATCGTACCTCCACGTTGATGGAGACTTCAAACCATGAAGGGTAACGGTTGCACGAGTCCACGGAGGGCTCCACCCACGAAGGGTCCACGAAGAAGCAACCTTGTCTATCCCACCATGGCCGTCGCCCACGAAGGACTTGCCTCACTAGCGGTAGATCTTCACGAAGTAAGCGATCTCCTTGCCCTTACAAACTCCTTGGTTCAAGTCCACAATCTTGCTGGAGGCTCCCAAGTGACACCTAGCCAATCTAGGAGACACCACTCTCCAAGAAGTAACAAATGGTGTGTTGATGATGAACTCCTTGCTCTTGTGCTTCAAATGATAGTCTCCCCAACACTCAACTCTCTCTCACAGGATTTGGATTTGGTGGAAAGAAGATTTGAGTGGAAAGCAACTTGGGGAAGGCTAGAGATCAAGATTCATATGGTTGGAATGAAATATCTTGGCCTCAACACATGAGTAGGTGGTTCTCTCTCAAAACTGGCAAGTTGGAAGTGTAGGTTTGTTCTGATGGCTCTCTCCACGAATGAAGAGGAGGTGGAGGGGTATATATAGAATCCACACAAAATCTAACCGTTACACACAATTTACCAAACTCGGTGGGACCGAATCATCAAACTCGGCCGGACCGATTTAGTAAACCTAGTGACCGTTAGGGTTTGATTGGGGCCGACATGCAACTCGGTAGGACCGATATGGTTAGGGTTAGGTTATAATGTAATCTCGGTGAGACCGATCACACAAACTCGGTGAGACCAAATTTGGTAATTAGCTAACCAGAGAGTTGGTCAGGTAAACTCGGTGGGACCGATTTGCTCTTTCGGTGAGACGAAAAGTTACAAAAGGGAAACAGAGAGTTTACATTGTAATCTCGGTGGGACCGATCGCTCACTCCGGTTAGACAGAAACGTTACGAAGGGAAACATAGAGATTACAATTCCATCTCGGTGAGACCGAGATCTCTATCGGTGGGACCGATTTGCCTAGGGTCTGTGGCAGTGGCTAAGACATCTGAACTCGGTGGCGCCGGATAGAAAGAATCGGTAGGGCCGAGTTTGACTTTAGGTTTAGGTCATATGTGGATGTGAGAAAGTAGTGGAGGGTTTTGGAGCATATCATTAAGCACATGAAGCAAAAGGCTCATTAAGCAACACCTCATCCCTCCTTGATAGTATTGGCTTTTCCTATAGACTCAATGTGATCTTGGATCACTAAAATGTAAAATGTAGAGTCTTGAGCATTTGAGCTTGAGCCAATCCTTTGTCCTTGATATTTTGAGGATCCACTTTCATCATCCATGCCATGCCATTCATTGAGCTTTCCTGGAATATTTGTCTTGGAATAGCATTAGCTCAATGAGCTATATGTTGTTATGAATTACCAAAACCACCTAGGGATAGTTGCACTTTCAGTCTTCCTTCAAACTGGGATAACCTTGGGCCACTTCAACTGGATCAAAGTCAGGTACCCATGCTTTTGCCGGTCGGTCTTGACCAGCGCCCGTTCTAGTGGCAGACTTTTTTAGCTCGTCTACCCGGGCACGAAGCATAGATAACCTTTCTAAGGTATCCTTGATCAAGGTGGGAGGCAGATTATTGTGTGAAGCAGCATAGATGATCCGCTGCGCGCCGGTATATAGCTGCTCTATCAGAGCATAGGCCGCTTTCAATTTCTTCTGAACATCAGATCCCAAGTGGCTAATACGAGTTCCTGTATGATTACAAGGATTAATAAACTGGCAAATGCATGAAAATATATGTGGAAAGCCTAAGTCAAGGATATTTACCGAAAACAACAGCAGTCGTGGCATGAATCTGCCGCTTTACACCGGTCAGTTCATCAACCACCGGTTTAAGTGCTGCTTCTGCGTTCTCAGCCCTTTTGGTCAAAGCGGATTTTTCAATCTCCCAGTCCGCCCGCTGAGGGAGTCCTGGATTAGGGGGTATCCGGACAGCCGGATTATATCCTTTGGCCGGACTATTGGACTATGAAGATACAAGATTGAATACTTCGTCTCGTGTCCGGATGGGACTCTCCTTGGCGTGAAAGGCAAGCTTGGCGATACGGATATGTAGATCTCCTCCCTTGTAACTGACTCTGTGTAACCCTAGCCCCCTCCGGTGTCTATATAAACCGGAGGGTTTAGTCCGTAGGACAACAACAATCATACCATAGGCTAGCTTCTTGGGTTTAGCCTCTACGATCTCGTGGTAGATCAACTCTTGTACTACTCATATCATCAAGATCAATCAAGCGAAGTAGGGTATTACCTCCATCGAGTGGGCCCGAACCTAGGTAAACATCGTGTCCCCTGCCTCCTGTTACCATCCGCCTTAGACGCACAGTTCGGGACCCCCTACCCGAGATCCGCCGGTTTTGACACCGACATTGGTGCTTTCATTGAGAGTTCCACTATGCCGTCACCGTAAAGCTGGATGGCTCCTCCGATCATCGATAACGATGCGGTCCAGGGTGAGGTTTTCCTCCCCGGATAGATCTTCGTATTCGGCGGCTTCGCCTTGTGGGCCAACTTCGGCAGCCATCGAGAGCAGATCGAGAGCTACGCCCCTGGCCACCATGTTAGGTTTGGAAACTTGAATTACACTACCGATATCCGCGGAGACTTAATCTTCGACGAATTCGAGCCCATGGCAGGTGTGCCGCACGATCACGACGAGCACGATGTAGCTCTGCCGTCGGACAGTGCTCGTAAAATTACATTAGCAACTACTCCGGCCTTCAATCCGGAACAGACTGCGCCATCCGAGGACGGGCGAATAGACCCCGCCTTGGAGGTCGCACCCTTAGTGGCGATAGAGCCGCATACTGACCTTACCCCTCACGAGAACCGTGATGCCGAACCGCTGGACTCGTTTCCGGCCACAGACTCCGAACCGCCTGCGCCCATGCCTATCGAATCCGATTGGGCGCCGATCATGGAGTTCACCTCCGCGGATATCTTTCAGCACTCGCCCTTCGGCGATGTACTAAACTCGTTAAGGTCTCTCTCCTGTCGGAGAACCTTGGCGAACTATGTCCGGCTAGAATGGGATGCGGATGACGAAGAAATTCACTCCTACCCACCACCCACTTAGTAGCCCTTTGTCGATGATTTAACCGACATGCTCAACTTCGACTCCGAAGACATCGATGGTATGGACAACGATGAAGGAGACGAACAGGAACCACTGCCCACGGGGCACTGGACCGCCACCTCATCATATGATATATATGGTGGATACACCTAAAGAAGGCAATGGCGACAAGACAGCGGAGGATGACCCCTCCAAGAAGCAACCCAAGCGCCGACGTCAGTGGAGCCGCTCTAAGTCTCGCCACAGCAAAAGTGGTGATACCGGCACATGAGATAACAGTACTCCGGACAGTGCCGAAGATGATGACAATTCCCTCTAGCAAGATCTAGAGCCGGAGGATAAACAAGCCAGCCCTCCTGAGCGAGCGGCAGAGGGAGAAGCGGAGGATGACAATTACATGCCTCTCTCCGAAGACGAAGTGAGCCTCGACGACGAAGAATTTTTCGTACCCGATGACCCCGTCGAGTAGGAGCGCTTTAAGCGTCGGCTTATAGCCACAACAAATAGCCTGAAGAAAAAACAGCAACAGCTTCGAGCTGATCAGGATTTGCTAGCAGACAGGTGGACTGAAGTCCTTGCGGTCGAGGAATACGAACTCGAGCGCCCCTCCAAGGGTCACCCAAAGCGCAGGATGCTACCACGACTTGAGGAGGAAGCATTGAAACCCACATCACCAGCATACGATGCGGCTGATCGGCCACCTCGTGGCCGAGACAGAGAGGCATTTCAGCCAGAAGCTCAGCCCGCACCCCGCCGCCACTCAAACAATAATACCAAGGCACCGGGAAACACGCGAGACCTACGAGACGTATTGGAAGACATGGCAAAACACGCAAGATCGATCTACGGATTACGAGGGCACGCCCCTACGCGGGACGGTGACCGCCACGCCGGATACAGTAAAAGAAAATCCGACCGGGCCGAATACAGCAGGCAGGACTCATATGAGCTGTGCCGCGATATAGCCCAGCACAGAGGCGCGACATACCCCCTATGCTTCACTGACGAAGTAATGGAGCATGAATTCCCAGAGGGTTTTAAACCCGTAAATATTGAATCATATGATGGCACAACAGATCCCGCGGTATGGATCGAGGACTTCCTCCTCCACATTCACATGGCCCGCGGTGATGATCCATGCCATCAAGTACCTCCCGTTAAAACTTAAAGGATCAGCTCGGCATTGGCTGAATAGCTTGACAGTAGACTCCGTTGGCTGTTGGGAGGATCTGGAAGACGCATTTCTCGACAACTTCTAGGGCACTTATGTGCGACCACCAGATGCCGATGACTTGAGCCACATAATTCAGCAGCCAGGGGAATCGGCCAGGCAATTGTGGACACGGTTCCTAACCAAGAAAAATCAAATTGTCGACTGTCCGGGATCTGAGGCCTTAGCGGCATTTAAGCACAACATCCGTGACGAGTGGCTCGCCCGGCACCTCGGCCAGGAAAAGCCAAAGTCTATGGCAGCCCTCACGACACTCATGACCCGCTTTTGTGCGGGAGAGGATAGTTGGTTGGCTCGCAGCAACAACATATTAAGAAACCTTGGCACTTCGGATACCAAGGACAGTAACGGCAGGCCACGTCGCAGCAAACACAAGCACCGCAACAATGGAGATAACACTGGGGATACAATAGTCATTGTCGGATTCAGAGGCTCTAAACCCGGTCAGCGGAAAAAGCCATTCAAAAGAAGCACTCCGGGCCCGTCCAGTTTGGACCGCATACTCGATCGCTCATGTCAAATACACGGCACCCCTGATAAGCCAGCCAATCACACCAACAGAGAATGCTGGGTGTTCAAGCAGGCCGGCAAGTTAAACACCGAAAACAAGGACAAGGGGCTGCACAGCGATGACGAGGAGGAGCCACGGCCGCCCGAACACGGAGGACGAAGAGGTTCCCCACAAGTGAGGACGGTGAACATGATATACGTAACCCACATCCCCAAGAGGGAATGGAAGCGTGCACTAAGGGACGTATATGCGATGGAGCCCGTCGCCCCAAAGTTCAACCCATGGTCCTCTTGTCCGATCACCTTCAATCGCAGGGACCACCCCACTAGTATCCGTCATGGCGGATCTGCCGCATTGGTCTTAGACCCCATCGAGTCCTTATGGACGGCGGCAGCAGACTGAACCTGCTCTATCAGGATACAGCGCGCAAAATGGGTATAGACCCCTCAAGGATCAAACCCACAAAAACAACCTTTAAAGGCGTCATCCCAGGTGTAGAGGCCCATTGTATGGGCTCAATCACACTGGAGGTGGTCTTCGGATCTCCGGACAACTTCCGAAGCGAGGAGTTAATCTTCGATATCGTCCCGTTCCGCAACAGCTATCACACACTGCTCAGGCGAACCGCATTCGCAAGATTCAATGCGGTACCGCATTACGCATACCTCAAGCTCAAGATGCCAAGACCTAGGGGGGTCATCACGGTCAATGGAAACACAGAGCGCTCGCTCCGTACGGAGGAGCACTGCTACCGCGCCAGCGGCGGAGGCACAAAGCAGCCTTTTAAGGCAATCCACCAGTTCGGCGATAAAGCCCCCGGACACCGTCAAGCGCGTCCGGAGTAACCTGCAACAGGATCGCCTGGCACGTTCAGAGCTCGCCTAGCAATTCGGCCCCCGCCCTAGTCTCAGTCGAACGGCGAAATTCGTGCAGCGCGTACATAATTACGCATTGAAAATACCATAGGTGTAGGCGGGGGCACGATCATGGCACGTCCCACAATGCGGCTCAACCGCTGAGGCTTACCACCTTTATCATTTCTCTCTTTCAGGACTTTACTCTCTGGAATCCCTATCCGTGATACAATTGCGGACACATGATCTAACATGCAAGGAGGCGGAAGCTACGTGCATTACAATGGAATCCCAGTGGTCTCGGTAAGGAAATACACCTTTAAGATACCGATCCATAACTTGCCCTCGGATGGGACATGTCAAATAGTTCTATTTTGCGCTTACCGCACTACTTGTATCAGTATGCTTCGACGCATTTCTCGAATAAACAATGCATAGCACTAGTCTATTATCGCATTCTATATTCTTTTTTATATATATGTTCATTTATGACAGTTAGCACCCGTACACTCTGGTACGGTCGATGCCGAGGGCTTCCGTATACCCCATAATACGGCGTGAGAAGTCCGAACACTTTCGACAGTGCGGCACCCCGAACTTATAGCATTATATGATGCATCAGCTCCGAATCATGTCTTGGGTCAATAGTTGGGTTTGCCCGGCTCCCATGTTTTGGTACCTTACGTTCCGCTATATTGGCTAAGGTAGCACTGGGAGAACTACTGCGATTGTGTACTGGTTCTTCCAGACGAACACCTCAGTAGAGAAAGCTAAAACTGACTGTCATGATAAGGTGAGAGTTGGTCGCTATTCAAGAGGTCTCAAGTCCCTAAAGACTTTTTCCGCTTCGGGCGAGGAGTCGGCCTTGTCCAATTTAGGCGTGTATAGCGCCCCAAATTCGGCCTTCCGAATACTAGGGGCTTCGCCAAAATTTAAAATTGTAGACTTCTATGGCTAAGTGAGAGTGATAAAGCATTATAGTCCGATTGCCTGGTTCGTTATGCTGAGCACCTCCCTCGAAGGACCCAAAAATGGGAAAAAGAGTGCTCAGATTTATTCTGAACACCCCAGCACTAGTTGCATGGGGGCATAAGCCAACGACTAGCCAACTCTCAGATTTTGTAAATGGCCGCACAGAAGGTAATATTTTAAATACAAAAGAGTTGCATAGCGCACATGAACTAGTTTTCATGTCTGAGGATCACATGAGCAAGTTCATTCAAAAATTACATCTTTGGAACACTTTCGTCCGCCACAAGGCGGGCACCCTTGAGACACCCTCATAATACATTTCGGGTGGCGATGCTCCTTACTGCTGGCGGCCCCTCCTTCACCAGCTTCTCGGCGTCCATCTTGGCCCAGTGCACCTTCGCACGGGCAAAAGCCCTGCGTGCACCTTCGATGCAGACGGACCGCTATGACTTCCAGCCGTGGGCAGGCATCCACAAGTCGCCTCACCAGGCCGAAGTAGCTGTTGGGAAGGGCATCGCCAGGCCACATCCGGACTATAAGGCCCTTCATGGCCTGTTTGGCCGCCTTGTGGAGCTCGACCAGTTGCTTCAGCTGGTCGCTCAAGGGCATCGGGTGTTTGGTCCCGATATCTGAGACAGAACACCTTCTCCGTCGAGCTCCCCTCCTCGGCCGGTAGAACTCCAGCGGCATCGGACACACTCTGAGGCAGATCTGCGAACGCATACAGAGCTCCGAACTCGGGTAAGTAAATAGAAATTTTCTTTCACATGCTTGCTTTGCATAATGAATGCCTTACCCGCCGCTATCTTCTTCACCGCCTCAATTTACTGGAGGGCCTTTTGGGCTTCGGCCTTGGCATGTTTTGCGCTTTCGAGGGCCTTGGGAAGCTCGGACTCTCGCGTCTTCGAGTCAAGCTCCAAGGACTCGTGCTTCTTCACGAGCGCCTGGAGCTCTTGCTGCACCTCGCCTACTCGAGCTTCGTGTCTTTCTCTTCGATTCACTCCTTGGCCGCTTTGTTTTCGGCCTCGAACAACGCCTGCTTCAGGGTCGCCACGTCGGTCGTTGTCCCTGGCACATTCATGATGATCCTATTATCTTGCAACCAATTTTTTTTATAGACAAGGTATTGCTTACCTTTGTTCTCCTCGAGCTGCCTCTTGGCAAGGCCGAGTTCTTCCTCGGACCGCTCGAAGTGCTGCTTGAGTGCGGCGACCTCCGCAGTACGTGCGGCAGCGGCCAGCGGTGAAGCCTGCATAAGCATACATACATATTTGGATTAGACTCCTGCAATTACTATTTGATCCTCTATTCGTATTTTCTTCGCGAATGCCGAACAGAGCATCAGGGGCTACTGTCTATGCGGTAATATTTTCCTATATTTCGATTACTCACCTCAAAGCCTGTTAGGAGGTCGCACGAGGCTTCAGTCGGTCCGCTCTTGGCGGGTGAACCTTCTTGATCACCGCACTCATGATAGTGCGGTGCACTTCGTCGATGGGCGCTCTGAAGCACTTCCGACAAGTTGTCCGGTGCCTCTGGATGGATAGAGGTCATCACGCGGTGACTGCCCCTCTTAACAGGGGGCCGCCTGCCGGAGTCCGGGACCACTGGTGGTTCTGGTGCGGCGTTCGGCTGAGGGCCGAACTTGGAGCCCGTTGGAATCTTGCTCCCTTTGTGCCCAGGGTCCGGAAGGTCACTTTGAGGCGCCTCCAGGACTACCTCCCCTCAGCTTGATGCCCTTTGAGACAACACCTCGACGTTGTCCGTAGGGCGAGGGGAGGAGGCGGTCGGAAGTGAATCACTATTCATATCCGACGGGCCCAAAGAACCGTCCGACGAAGATACGTCAATACGGGCTCGGGACGGACTGCATAATCATATTCGGCGTAAGGAGAAGCTGTGCGATAAAAGCATACCATGAATTACTCTGGTATCCGAATACTTACGACTTCACCAGGGGCTTGTCCCTGGGCAACCACTCGTCTTCGCTATGAGTGGCGGTCGTGGAACAGTCCGGAAGGAGAGTCCTTCCCTTCTTGGACCCTTCGGCCTCCCCAGCTGGGGTGGCCTTCCTTTTCCTGTCTCCCCCGGCTGGAGGGGGAGAACCTTCATCTTCTTCCTCCTCGTTTTCACGAGAGGAGTGCGTCTCAGAGTTATCAGACGATGAGTCCGATACTACCTGACACCGGGAACTCTTTCGGGTCCCCGTGGCCTTCTTCTTGGTCTTGTTCTCCGGCACCTCATAAGGTGTCGGAGTCAGCATCTCCATCAGGAGAGCGTTGGCTGGACTTCGGGCAGGGGGGACGGGCAGTCGATCTGCTCCGATGTCTCCACCCAGTCCTGTCAAAGGCATGGGAGCTCAGATCCCGCACATGATCAAACTGGGGAAAGTAAATACCCTATAAGGTGTGGAGAACTTACCGGATTCGCAGGGTGCTTCGCGCTAAGTCCGCGGTCCTCGGTAAGGGAAGGGGGACCTCGGCGCCCTTGAACAGCACCCTCCAGACGTCCTTGTGCATCGTGTCGAAGAGCTCGCGCGTGATGCAGTCTTGGGCGGGTCGAACTCCAATAAATTTAACGCCCGTTGTTGACTCGGGAGGATCCGGCGGAAGTGCATGACCTGGACCACGTTGACAAGCTTGAGTTTCTTGCTTATCATGTTCGGATACATACGGAGTCCGGCGAGCTCCACCGGTGAACCCCAGGACAAGCCCTTCTCTTTCCAGGAGGTAAGCCGCATGGGGATTCCGGATCGGAACTCGGGGGCCGCCGCCCAGTTGGTGTCGCGCGGCTCGGTGATGTAGAACCACCCCGATTGCCACCCCTTTATGGTCTCCACGTAGGAGCCCTCGAGCCATGTGACATTGGGCATTTTGCCCACCATGGCGCCTCCGCATTCGGCTTGCTGGCCGCTTACAACCTTCGGCTTGACATTGAAGGTCTTGACCACGAGCGAAGTGGGGCTGGACGCGGAGGAAGGCCTCGCACACGACGATAAACGCCGAGATGTTGAGGATAAAGTTCGGGGCTAGATCATGGAAGTCCAGCCTGTAGTAGAACATGAGGCCGCAGACGAACGGGTGAAGGGGGAACCCTAGTCCACGGACGAAATGGGTGAGAAAAACTACCCTCTCGTAAGGTTCCGGGGTAGGGACGATCTGCCCCTCGTCGGGCAGCCGGTGCGCGATATCCGCGCCAAGTATCCGGCTCCCCGCAACTTTTTGATGTCCTCCTCCGTGACGGAGGATTTCATCACTTGCCTCCCGCTCCGGACATGGTTGGAGCGGTGTGAGGGGAAAGGTGCGAACTTGGGTGTTGGAGCTCGAGTGCGTGAGAATGGATAAGCAAGGAGGAAGAAGGCGCGGGTGAAAAAAGGTGAACTCTTATCCCTTTATAAAAGCGGACGAAACTATACGCCCCCACTAGCCTGGTAAACCCGCTTATTCCCCAAGCGTCGTAATTGATGGCGCAGTTGGGTTACCCACACCCGTATTGATGAGAATCCCGTGATAAGGGGACACGATCTCTGCTTCGACAAGACATGCCAAGGAAACTGCCTCGCGATATGCGCCAAGGCTGGTTGAGAAAAACGGTTCGAATAATGGCCGGGTCGTGGTATGATGTCATGATATCAAGTGTGTCAGCAGATTAGATTGGTGGAAATATTATTATCTCTATGGTGATGCATGGAACTTGTTTTGCGAGCCGGACACTATCCTTGTGTTCAAGATCTTCTATGGAGTATTCGGAGGAGGAACCCGCCTTGCAATGCCGAAGACAATCTGCGCGCCAGACTCATTGTCATTGAAGCTTGGTTCAGGGGCTACTGAGGGAGTCCTGGATTAGGGGGTATCCAGACAGCCGGACTATATCTTTTGGCTGGACTATTGGACTATGAAGATACAAGATTGAAGACGTCGTCTCATGTCCGGATGGGACTCTCCTTGGCGTGGAAGGCAAGCTTGGCGATACGGATATGTTGATCTCCTCCCTTGAAACCGACTCTGTGTAACCCTAGCCCCTTCCTTTGTCTATATAAACCGGATGGTTTAGTCCGTAGGACAACAATAATCATACCGTAGGCTAGCTTCTAGGGTTTAGCCTCTACGATCTCGTGGTAGATCAACTCTTGTACTACTCATATCATCAAGATCAATCAAGCAGGAAGTAGGGTATTACCTCCATCGAGAGGGCCTGAACCTGGGTAAACATCGTGTCCCCTGCCTCCTGTTACCATCCGCCTTAGACGCACAGTTCGGGACCCCCTACCCGAGATCTGTCGGTTTTGACACCGACACCCGCTCCTTGTTGAAGCCCTCTTTAAGTTTTTCCATAGCGCCTAGAGCGCTGGTTAGCTCCTCCTTGGCTTTGGAAGTTTCAGCTTGTTGGGACTTGAGGTTCTCTTGCAGATCAGCGGTTTGGCTTTCCTTCTTACTCAGTTCTGCCTATAAAGAGAAAGATATATAATGAGTTAACCGTACATATTTGAAGTACCAAGCACATAACAAGTTATGCCCTTAGTACTTGGGGGCTAATGCATATTTGCTCTCTATCAGAATTTGTTTACACGTCCCAAGCACAATACAAGTATTAAGCTTGGCACTTGGGGGCTAATGTGTATTTGCTCATACATTGCTGATATAGGAATTCTTCTACAAAGTCCCGGTTCATCTTTATCAAGTTAAACCGGCCCTTGAGGGCTACTTCAGTGAAGTTAAGATGCATTGTTGCAAACATAGAATTTTTACTAAGTCCCGGTTTAGATTGGCATCTTAAACCGTCACTTGGGGGCTACCGGAATTGATAAGCTACAATTAAATATAAGGGAAAAACACTTATGAAGTTACCTCATATCGCTCCTTCATCATATTTACCAGAACGGCTTCATAGTCATTGTTGGTGTCTGAGCAGTTCGAGATAGCCAGAATGAAGGTCTTGAGCATTCAGATGGGCATAAGATGACAAATCGGCGTTCCATTTGCCTTTGCCAATTGCAGAGAGTTCAGCCTTGACAGTATGCTTTGATAAAGCGACAGGATTTCCCGGAGTGGTATGGCCAGTGCCAGTAATCATAACGTCATCATCTTTTTCCTCAGCAGCTCTTACTGGAGTTGCCGCTTTGTCAGTATCTTTTACTGGACTGACCGGTTTGTCAGTCTGGATAGGGCTGGTTGGCTGGTCAGCATGGCATGTGGTGTCAACTTCTACTCGCTCAGCAACAAAGTCATGATCTTGAGGCGGTGAGTCATTTAATACGGCATCAATGTTGGTCTCTTAAGGATCTGGAGTTTTCTCCGGATTAACAGCCACGCCTTCATCAGCCGGGTTATTCAACCGAGCCTTCTTGCTTGGTCTGGGCTTACCACTGAGAAAAGTAAAACATGAAGGTCAGTATAGCGTATAAAACACATGTTAAGGATAAAACAAGTGTATAGCTCACCCAAGAACCGTTTTGAGGGGTGGAAGTTTGGTGGCTGACGACTCGCCAGAAGATGAGTGACAAGTACCCTGATAATTTGAATCAGATGGATTAAGAGGTTGACGAAAACAACCCGCTTTGGGGCGTGAAGTATCAAGGAGATAAGAGACCTCTGATCGGCGTTTCCAAACCGGACTATTCGGTAAACCG
This sequence comes from Aegilops bicornis, assembly GCA_021605145.1. NCBI lineage: Eukaryota > Viridiplantae > Streptophyta > Magnoliopsida > Poales > Poaceae > Aegilops > Aegilops bicornis. The sequence continues at coordinate 349,903,808 of CM038670.1, forward strand.
GCGGAGGTAACTACCTGGCCGCTATGCCGGGTTGTGCGGTGAGCCTCGTGCTGTTGTGTCTTCACAAGAAAGTTCGGATCCAAGTAAGCAAGAGGATGAGAAAATTTAACTTTCCGGTTTGCTCGACGGATTTTTAGTGTTGGCAAAGGATTTGAATTGGAGGAAAGAATGATTACCTCTACAACATCGGCTTGGCTGCCTTCAGCGTCGTCCTGACAATAATCATCATCAATAAGGCGTACGAAAAATGAACCAAGTGAGTCAAGTTCTACCTCTAATTCCGGGTTACCCACATCGTCATCAGCTGGTGGATCGGAGGATGCAGTGGTCCTTTTCTTGGCAGCTTTTTTAACAACCCTTGTCTTTGGACGAACTGGCTTGACCGATTTGTCTTGCGGCTTCGTCGGTTTGTCTTGTGGGGGTTTCTTGTTCCAGAACGGATCATCACCCTGTCAGAAAATAATCACAGTTTCAGAGAATATTTGGACAGAAGCAATTTCAGATAAAAAGATTATATGATTCTTACAGCTGGCGGTTTGTTGAAGGTGCAGAAAGGGAGTAGTCCGGTTTGGGCACAGACAACCTCCGGTTCATTCAACATATTTTTTACAGCCTCAGTGGCTTCTTCATCTGTAAGCTGAATGTCAATGTGCCGTTGAGCATCCTTCAGACTCCCTGTATACTCACACATCAAACCGGAGCGCTGGCTTAAGGGCAGAACGCTCCAGCTTATCCAACAACGAGCAAGATCAACTCCTGTCAAACCGTTTGCTAGCAAGGCTCTAAGCTTTGATAATTGCAGAGCATAGTTGGCCCTCTCTTTTGCAGTCAACCTCTGAGGGAAAGGATGTGTGTTGCTCAGGCGTTCAGGATGGTAACTGTCGGATTTAGGGTTCCGGCAGACCTTTGAGGTTCGAACACTGGGGTGCGTGCGGAGATCCAACCTTCCACCATCTCGCACCTCGCCGAATCGCTGGGACCTAAACTACTAAACAGAACACCACAAGAGACACAAGATTTATACTAGTTTGGGCCACCGTTGTGGTGTAATACCCTACTCTAGTTTGTGGCGTGGTGGATTGCCTCTGGGGCCGATGAGGAACAGTACAAGGAAGAACAGCCTCGCGATGGTCTGTTCTTGGTGGGTGTGATGAACTGCTAGGTGGTGTCCCGTCGCTCTAGCTTGAGGATCGGGTCTCTGTCTTTCTCTGGATTCCGGATGCCAGATCCCTCTACTATGGTGGCTAGCTCTACTTATATAGGCTAAGGCCCTGGGCCTCTTCCCAAATATTGAGCGGGAAGGGCGCCAACAATTGGCCATTTTGAAGGGGAACAGCGGGTACACTTATCCTGACTAAAGTTGGTCCTCGCTTTGCCAAAGGCTCTGGTGATGGCCTTTGCTTGGGCTCCACGATGACTCCCTTCCGGCCGTTGGGGCTTGTCTTGGTCTTGTTGCACCGAAGCGGATGCCTTTGCTTGATGCTCTCACTGCGCTTGCTCCCTTTGCACCAAAGAGGAAAGGAGGGGCCGCTTCTGGTGGCACACCGGCAATGGCGCCCTTAGTGCGTCATGGCTCGCGTCATGGGCACCTCGCGAGGTACCCTGCCTTGAACTCTCCGCCTCCTCATGAGCCAACTGACGAGGCCGTGCACGAGAAGCTCCTGGTCGTCCGCCCATGAGGCTTGGCCCTCGCGAGGGTCTTGAGCTTGTGTTGATGAAGATGGGCTGTCTGGGCCTCCTTTGAGCCACGCCGCATGAGCCGCAAGCGAGCAAGTCTGGGACCCCGTTCCCGAACGCCCAGTGATAGCCCGGGCCTGACAGCGCCCGGACTTGGCCGAGCGAGAGGCGAAAGGGCAAGTCTTGGCGTCGCGGGCCCTAACGACTGCGGCCTTGGGCGCCCAGCGTGGCGATTGATTGGGCGTGGTGACCTTTGTTCCCCACGCCTCCTTATTTCGTGCCTTGCTAAGCGGACACGCTTTGTACACATCCGTTCCCCTCTCTCTTGCTCAAATGCGCCCTGTCCTTCCCCTCTCGAACTCCGGCTTCCATTTTCAATCCAATCTCGAATCTCCCCTCCCCTTTCAATCGCCATGGCTCAAAGCGAAGAAGGGAAAGGGAAAAACTTGTGCCTCCGCCTCGCTACTTGGCCGTGCAGCCTCCGCTGTCGACCTGTCGATCATACTCAATCTAGAGGGCTTGGGCAAGGTTAGTTCGGCTCTGGCCACCAACTTCAACGAATGCGGGAGGACGACGGCTGGCCCGTCCCACTTCTCCATCGGCAGGATAGTCACGAGGTCCGGTATTTTCTTTGGCGCCACGTGGCGAGGCTAGTTCCCCTTCTCTGATTTCTTCAATGCCGTGCTTTCCCACTATCGAGATCCACATGATGCATCTGGGTCCTGAGTCCATCACTCTCCTCTCGGTCTTCGCCTTCGTTTGTGAAGCAATGATGGGCATCCTTCCTTCGGTTGCCTTGCTGCGCCACTTCTTCTCTCTGCGCCTTGTCGACCCCACCCAATGCTCGGCGTGCGTGAGCTTCGTTGCCGCGCACGAGACAACGACCTCAGGGATCGACTTCAGCCTCCGCCCACAGGCTGAGTTCCGCGAGAGGTGGTTATGCGTGGATGTGGGGTGCCCGGCCCCACGCTATCGAGCCAACCTCGCTTTGTTGTCCCCAATTGAGGTTGGGGCGAGGAGGCGCTTTCAAGCCCTCGGCTCATCTTTGTCTGGCGCCGCTTCGGCGTTTCACGAGGTCGCTTTGTGGCAGCGCCCAAGGTGGTGAAGGAGTTCTGATATGCGCGTTGCTCCTCTCCAACGCCATTCCCACGGATGTGGGCCTTGGTGAACTGGTGATCGTATGAGGCTTCGGAAGAAGACACGGCGCTGAAGCGCTAAGGAAAGTACTCCTGGTCTGTTGGCGACCCCAACCACAGTGGCATCCGACATGGGGCCTTCTTTGTACCTCTGCCCGGAATAGGGGTGATTTTGTGAACCAGATGCCTATCTTCGATGAATGGGGCCGCGCCGCTGGTCTCGAGGGGCCTCGCGAGAATCCGGTGATGGTGACAGCCCTTCTAGTCGGCCCAGCGGCTCCTCCTCAAGTGGCGAGCGAGGAGGCACGAGCCGCCCGAGCCGAAGGGACCTCCGCCCGGGGTGTGGCGCGGCAACGCTCATGAGGAGCAGCTCTAGAGGCTCATGCCGCCATGGTGAGGCGGCGGGCAGCCGCCTTGGCCTTCGGATGGAGCCCGAGGCCCTCTTTGCTTCTCTTGGTGAGGCGACCAGCAGCGCGTCAGGCGGGACGCCCACAGCAGGTCGCCTTGATGCTTCTCCCTCGCCGCAGTGACCCTAGCGCTCAAATCTTGGGTCGTTTCAGCGTGAACTTGAGGCCCTCCGGAAGAGAAGGGAGGCCCTGGCGATGATTACCCTTGTCGCTTTCTTGAGCGTGGGAAGTGCCATTTGATGAGTAAGCCTTCTCCTTCTCCGGCTCCTGATTCTTCTGCTGCTTGTCTTGATCCTTGCCTGCAGCCCCTTCTGCCGAGCTCACGGAGGCGGGTGAGCCGTCCCCGGCCGCCCCTCCCCGTCCTTGAGTGCTCCAAGCAATGGAGCCCTTGTGGTGAGGGCGACCGGGGAGGTGAACCGTCCCGAGGCGCGTCATGGCCCTGCACGCCCCTCGACTCTTCCTCGCGAGCCTTCCCGTGGCATAGCTAGCCTGCCGTGGGCTTCTCGCCTGGTCGTGGACAGCGATTGGCTGAGGCGCTTCCTGCGCCCTTTGTCTAGGGATGGGCTGGCTCCAGGCCGGGCTTCTAGCGCGGCGCGCCCGGCCGTCGAGGTGCGGCCCAGCCCCTGCCCGGGAGAGTGCTGATCGTGGCTCCGGCGCCCGCTGGGCGGTTGATGGTGTGGAGGGCGTGCAGGCAGCGCCGGGCGCTGCACCCTTCGCCAAGGATTTCTTGAAGGGCGGTGATGTGGTGAGCCTGCTTGGTGAAGAGCTTGTCGATGAAAACGCCTTGAGGCCGAGGGCTGCGCAGCAGAGGCGCGAGCCGGAGGGCGCCGCCGCCTTGCACGCCACCAGCGCGATCTTGATGATGAAGAGGCCAGGCGTGTTGGCAGCCTCTCGGGAGGCCTGTTCTCGGGCCGTCGAGGAGGCCCGGGAAGCTAACAGGCGGTGAGAGGCAGCGGAGGAGCGGGCACGGGAACTCCTGGCCCAGTGTCACTCATTGGAGGAGCAAGTGGAGCTGCACGAGGCAGCCCTCACGTCGATGAAGGTGGCCTCAGGCGACCCTGCGGAGCTCCAGAAGTGTGAGGAGGCGTTGACGCTTGAAGCCGCCGAGCGCACGCGTGAGTACGAGCGCTTGGAGACGAGGGAGTGCTTGGCGACGCGGGCAGAGGATGAGGTCGCTGCACGGGAAGCCCGCGTCCTGGAGGAGGTCGGACGCCGAGTGGCGACGGTGCGCTCGAACCTCGAGCGCGAGTTTGAGGAGAGGCTGGGGTTGATCAAGGCCGAGGCTGAGGGCAGGACTGCTGCCTTGAGGGCCAAGCCGAGGAGGCGACGCGGTGGGCGATGCTCTTCGGGCCGCCCTCGAGGTGGCGCAGGGGAGTCAACCACCTCTCGCGAGGCGCTCCTTCTTCGCCAACGGGTGGAGGAGGCCGAGGCCATCGCGCGCGAATCGCGGACGAGATCGTCGTGGCGAATCTGGAGCATGAGCACGGCCCCATGCTCGCCACGCTCAGAAAAAGAGCCAACATGACCTTGGGTAATATCTGCGAGGCGGCGGTTGGCAAGCCGCCTGTGATTAACTCACGCCGGCAACCTTGAGTTCTTCACCGGCGTGGTGGCGCGCCGAGGCGCGGTCGGTCAGGGCCAATAGGTTGGTGGAGGAGAGGAGCCGTGCGCTGCTTGGGCGCCGCTTTTCTCGTGTCTTCAGCCATCTCCGGACATGGACCCCCGCCCGACTTTGGCGCAGCCATCGCCCGATTCCCGGGCCGTCCGGGCGACTGGCGCCGGGTGGAAGACAATGTAGATGCTCTTGTCCGGGCCTTCGCTTCGGATAACGACAACGTGGTCGTGGCCGCCGATGAGGGCGGCGTGGTGAACGGCCCTGCCGCCGCTGATGACCCGCATGAGCGGACGGCGAGGCCAGCGACGCCCGAACGGCTCGGGAGGTGCTCTGAGGGCGCATTGGGGGTTTTATCCGGCGATTATGTATTGTCCCTGTTCCATTACCTGCATGAATAGAACTTCGGTTTTGGCACGATGGCTGTGAGAGCATTTTGGGAGGAGCCCTCATGTAAAACTTGTGTTCATCGTATTAGCAGGTGTTACATCGCCCATACGCCCGCGCCAAGTGGTTGGCCAAGCGGCGTGCTTGGGTTGGCTGATTTACCTTTGTTTCTTACTGAGTCTGAGATAGCTTGTGGCAGGCTGCGATGACTGAGTGTCTCTGATCGAATCCATAGGATCTGCGGTAAAAACCCTCCGGAGAGGGCGGCGGCGATAAGCTGGGCTCTTGGCATAAGCTAGGCTGGCCCGGCTCATGAGGGGCTCACGAGGGGAGGCAGGCTGAGGCGGAGTGGTAACCAAACGCGAGAGATTTGCTCGAGCGAGACTAAGCACCCCTTCCCGAACACACGCAAATCTCAAATTTGAATCCAACTTAAATCCGGGGAAAGCGACAATCGAATGGAAAGGCGAAGCGGAAGAAAAGCGCGTCCGGCACCTAGTCTAGTCTTGGGCGTCTTCTCACCGGTAGCGAGCTAAGTCTGCTGCCCTTTGGGCGTGGGAGGGAGCCCAGGGGCTGAGGTCGGCACCCCTGAGACTCGGGCGTGTGACCTCACTCATTATTACGTGAGAGTGTCACGGGGCGGCGAGCTTCACAGGCACCGGGCCTTCTTCACAGGTACCGGCCTTGCTTCATATCGCCAGACGAGGGCCCCGCCTTGCGCCACACTCTAGTGCCATCAACGACGACCGGAAACCAGGACGCCGCCGATGGGGTAGAGCGGTCGCCAGCGGGTCCCCCGACGACCACGGGTCCTCCGCCGAGGTAGGCCTAAAGGCGCCTCCCAGAGAGGCCTACCTCTGAGAACGCCTTGCTCAACGCCGCGGTGGTGGGGTCTCTGCCCCTCTCGGCAGCCCCTGCGCCCCCTCCCGAGGGGTAGGAGGCGGGGAGGCGGGCAGCCGCTCATCGTGGTGACTGTACCTCCTGTGACCTATGGTTAGCGTATGTTTGCTCTTGAGGAAGTAGCAGTACCGATAATCGTCGCCCCAGGCGTGACCCGGTGGGGCCGTCTCGAGGCTCTGGAAGAGCTCGGCCTGGCGCCTCATCCCCGGCTCGGGCTGAGGAGGCGAGCCTTGTTCTCCCTCATGCGGGTGCCCTTGGTCCATCATGTGGGGCACGTATTCTTCTGCGCCGTCATCCCGAAGGCCACGCCGTAGTCTTGGCGTGCCATGCGGCTCTGCTTGATCGCCCATCATGGGGTGGCGGTGCGGCGGTCCACCGGGCCGTGGGTTACGTCCGAGTCCTTCTTCTCCGTGGGCGGCGGGGCAACCCAGCTGCCCGGCCCGGTCTTGGCAACCGCGGTGTTGGAGTAGCTTTGGAGCCTGCAGACGCAGCGTGGAGCCCCGTGCGGGCCGCCTGGCCCGAGATGGAAGCTGGGTGCAGAAGGGGTGAGCCCCCGAGGCGGCGAAGCCCAGGAGCTCCGCCACTCACTCCAGCAGCATGTTGCGGCCGCTCTCCAGCAGCCTGCACTGCAGCAGCTCTCGGGCCACTGTGAGCGCGGCCCTTGAGTTCGCCTACTCCCGGCGGGTGTACGGTGACGTGGTCGCGGCGTGATTGGAGGCCCTTGCTGCCGACGGCGCCTGCCATGGCGTGAGCGTCGAAGCCGTCGGCTTGTCCGCGTCGCCATGACCCGTGGCGCCCTGCGGACCGCGAGCTGCACAGGGGCATGGGGTCGCCCGGCGGCTCTGCGATGGGCGAGCCACGCCCAAGGATCTGGGTTGCCAGCAGTGCGCGGACATGGTGATGACGATGCGACGGGACACGAGGTGGCGAGGCGGATTCGGCGCACCTACTGGCGCGCCAAATGTCGGATTCGGGTTCCGGCGGACCCTTGAGGTTCGAACACTTTGGGGTGTGGCGGAGATCCAACCTTCCACCGTCTCGCACCTCGCCGAATCGCTGGGACCTAAACTACTAAACAGAACAGCACAAGAGATACAAGATTTATACTAGTTCGGGCCACCGTTGTGGTGTAATACCCTACTCTAGTTTGTGGCATGGTGGATTGCCTCTGGGGCCGATGAGGAACAGTACAAGGAAGAACAACCTCGCGAGGGTCTATTCTTGGTGGGTGTGATGAACTGCTAGGTGGTGTCCCGTCGCTCTAGCTTGAGGATCGGGTCTCTGTCTTTCTCTGGATTCGGATGCAGATCCCTCTACTATGGTGGCTAGCTCTACTTATATAGGCTAAGGCCTGGGCCTCTTCCCAAATATTGAGCGGGAAGGGCGCCAACAATTAGCTATTTTAAGGGAACAATGAGTACACTTATCTGACTAAAGTTGGTCCTCGCTTGCCAAAGGCTCTGGTGATAGCCTTTGCTTGGGCTCCACGATGACTCCCTTCCGGCCGTTGGGGCTGGTCTTGGTCTTGTTGCACGAAGCGGATGCCTTTGCTTGATGCTCTCGCTGCGCTTGCTCCCTTTGCACCAAAGAGGAAAGGAGGACGCTGCAGCGGGTGGCGCGGCCCAGGCGCCCTTGGTCATCATGGCTTGCGTCATGGGCACCTCGCGAGGTACCACCTTGAACTCTCCGCCTCCTCATGAGCCGGCTGACGAGGCCGTGCACGAGAAGCTCTGGTCGTCCGCCCACGAGGCTTGGCCCCTCGCGAGGGTCTTGAGCTTGTGTTGATGAAGATGGGCTATACTGGGCCTCCTTTGAGCCACGCCGCAGGCCGCAGGCAGGCAAGTCTGGGGACCCCCGTTCCCAGAACGCCGACAGTAACCCAGCAGGGGGTTTTCATCAGGTGGAGATGTGTCTTTGCAATAAAACCAATTGGCGTTCCACTCCTTAGGGTGACTGTGAAGTTTGGGATGAGGAAAAGTAACTTCCTTTTCTGAACCGCCATTCCACCCAATTCAGTGTTGGGCCCATCTGTAAATTCTGTGCGATGGTTTAAGTGAAAGAAATCCCTGAACAGTTCTACTGTAGGTTCCTCTTGAAAGGTAAACCTCACAAAAAACTTGGAAGTGGCATATGTTGGTCACAAAATTAGGACCAGTATCTTGAGGGCGCAGTTGAAAGCTGGCCAGTACATCCCGGAAATTTTTTGAACCGGGAGGGCTGAAACCCTGACCTAAGTGATCAGCAAACACAACTACCTCTCCATCCTTGGGGGTAGGAGGATTTTCCGGGCCAGGGACCCTCCAGTGGATAACATCTTTCTTCGCTAAAGCGCCCGTTTTAACAAGGTTGTTTAATTGTTCTTCAGTCACTCGAGAAGGAGCCCAATTGCATTCGTAAACTTGCTTGGCCATGGCAACGAAAATCTGAAACATTATGTTTGCCGGTTTAACTATTTAAAGTGGACAACTATACAATGATATAAGGGTGTAAGCATATTATTAAACCAGAGTTGGCTGATCATAAACCGAAGTTTGCTAATGGAGACAGTATAATGGTGAAGTACATTGGCGGTTCAACAAGGGGACTAATGGTATCTACCGGGTCTTCATTTTTCTAAAAAGTTAAACCGCCTACTCTGGCATTGAAGATACAAGTCTACAGATGTATAAGTGAAGGAAAAACAGATTTCACAAGTTGGCATTATAATTTTGGATCTGCCGCATGTCAGAAAAGGAAAATATACCCAGACCTAAATATTGGTAACGAGGCAGTTGATGAAGGTTCAGATGGGATCTTCTACTTAAACGGGACGCATGGATGGAGAGAAAGGCTGCGGCTGTCATTATACAGAGTAAATATCAAGGTTTGAATCAAAGAGCTATTATACAAACGACGAACACCGACGAATACCGAAGAACACCGAAACCCTAGAAACAGATCTATGGCGGAAGAATAGAGAGCTTACCGATGCTGATGGGAGAGCGGAGAAGCACCGCGATTCTCTGGTACATTCAGGGTGATGCAGCAGCTGACGTTGAGGCAGAAGTGACGGTCGACGGTGGCGGCGGAGCTCCAAAGGTCGGGCAGCGCAAGGAAGAAGACGAGATGAAGAGGTACGGGGGGGGGGGATGGAAAGACCCCCTGACCCTATTTATAAAGGCAAAAAATAAAGTGTCAGGCGCGAAAATCGAGGAGTCTGAAATTTGGATATAAGGCGGAGCTGTCGCCTCGATTGTCGAAGGCTCGTTAATGAGGACGAGTTGTGTGCAATTTTAAATAACAGGTGATGTCATGGCGGTTTACCATGGTTCTGGAAAGCGACGTCACGGCGGTTTACAAAGTATGTGAAGATATTGAAGAAGAAAATGTTCTTAAGTGTTCAGGACTGACATCAACCAGTTCAAATCAGTCTGGGGCCTAATGTTGGGGATACTACCACTGGGTATAAACCAGCCAGGAGAGGCCGGGTTAACCCCATCAGTAGTTCATTATACTTGAAGCCCATGAAGACAGACGGTGACGCTGTATGAAGGCCCAGGGCCCAGAACCGGCTTAAGGCCTGTAGATATAAATCGGCATTGATATGTAACTTGTATTGTAAGATAGAAAGAATGGAGACCGAGCCGGGCGCGTTTATGAGCCGGCCTCGGGATTCTGTGAACCGACGGGCGTCAACCCATGTATATAAGGGGACGACCCGACGACGGTTCAAGGACAATGGACAACAACTCGAGACTCAGGCAAAGCGTATTCGCTCCCTGGTCATCGAAACCCCATCAATTCCATCACAACTAGACGTAGGCTTTTACCTTCATCGTAAGGGGCCGAACTAGTATAAAACTCTCTTGCATCCCTTGTCTGCTTTAACCCCTTTAAGCTAACCCGTAGCGATGGCTCCACGACTAAGTCCTTTCACGAGGACATCTGCCGTGACAAAACCACGTCAGCTTCCATGCTCGCCTCTCCCTGGTGGTAATCTATCGACAGAGAACTCACACTGGCCATGGCAGATGCAAGGGAATGAGGATGGATGCCTTGTTTGTTTTTGTGGATGAGGAGTTGAGGAGGAATGTGCAGTCATCTTGGAGTAGTAGTATTTATAACCGAGTACTAATATGCTCCTAAGTGGGAAACCGTTTAACTTTTGATCGGTGTGAACAGGTTTGCAATTAAATATAGCGTGGTACTAGTAATTTGGAATGTGACGGGACGCAGGCTCAAAATTTATTGACGGTTCTATAATTTCTAAGTGCGGCACTATTCTTGGACGGGGTAATGTGGACACGCTTTCTCGGCCGCGCACGTGGCGTTTGCACCATAGGGTGCACCACAATAGGCAATGTCAGCACACGTCTTGTTCAAACAACCGTGCGCGGTCGTTATTACAATCACGTACACTTCTTTTAATTAGAATATGTGCCTGTCTAGCGCACACACGTTGATCTGTCTAATTGTTTCTGTTTATTGTGGCTAATCGCAGACAGTTCATACATGTGAAGTGTATGCCGCAAATCGGAGACACTTTGATCTGGCTGACCGTTTCTGTTCTGTTGCCTATCGCAAATAGTTAATCCTTCTGAAGCGTATGCCCTCAATCGCACACACCTTTATTTAGCTGCACATTTCTGTTGTTCCGCCTCATCACAAACAGTTAATCCGACTGAACTGTATTACGTATATCGCAACACCTTCATCTGGCTTCCCGTTTCTGTTCTTCTTCCTCATCGCGGACAGTTAATTGAACTGAACCGTATGCCTTGCATCGCACACGCAACTAAAATCGGAACCGTGTTTGATGGCTCCGCCATCGCAAATGTTTTGCATCTTTTTTGACGGTTTTTTCACATCACCGTTTGCGATTAATGCATCGCACACAGTTTTGTCAAAGGGTCTATGATCGTAGTGTCGCATTAGCAGCATCCTCTAGTAGTGGTCGCTTAGTGATGAAGGACATGAGAAGTACGCCGAGTGAGTATCTCTCATTATGTTTGCTCTTCTTTTCTTCTGTTGTTTCTAACTGCTAAATAAATATGACCTTAACTGCTCATTTTATATAACTTGAACTTCTATTTATGCCTTATCTTCCTTCCCCTGCTTTTTTTTTCTGTCTGTTGTAGGACTACATTCTCACTGATACCTCAGCAATTAATAACATAACTACCTTCACTGCCAACCGCGTCTGGGAAGTTTTTGCACCTGGACAGCTGATGGAGGGTGATGTAATGGACTTCCTCATTGATGAATGGAAGCAAGATCCCGAAAGAAATGTTGATTTCACATCTAGAAAAAGTGTCTTGCTAAGTCCATATTTCATCATGGTAATGAATCAGATCGTTTCTTTCTGTGAAATAAGCCTGCATATTGTTTTACGACATTTTAAAATACGTACCTTGTTGATCCTTTTCCCCTATCTATTTCTTTTTGCCTCTTTGCAGGTTGTGCTTGACTGTTTGTTTTACTGCGATGAAGAGAAATAGTTCAATGTGGAGAGTGCAATGAGAGATTTCTGGAGATATGTTCAAGATGGGGAAGACTTGCTCAGTGCTGACCTTGTGAGATCTACTAGCTGATTTTGGTTTTATTTGTTTGCTGTGATGTAGGTTTTTATTTTGAATATTTAATATCTCTTTTGGTCATTTTTTTAGGTCAAGATGCCTCTATTCAAACCTATAGTTTTATCAAAGGATTTGAGAGTGTCGCACTATTCCTTATATGTCATGAATCAGTACCGAAGTACCGTTGACATCCTCGACCCTTTACCGTATGGGAAGAACCATCGTCCTTCGAAGAACACCTATCACAAAGACTGCGAGAAGATTGTGAGTGATATTAATTATCTCTACTAAATTAATTTTTGCGCCTTTTGTTTCTGCTTTTCTGAGACCTGAAATGTGTGGTTTCTTTTCTTTTTTTGGTGGTATTTAATTTACAGTTCTCTAGATTGGTCGAAGTATTGAAGGCCGTGTATGGTGATGCTCAGTATAATGCAAGCAAGATGCCCAATTGGAATGCTTTAGCAAAGAGACCAAGGTTTGTCAAGGTTCCCTTTCAAGGGCCGAATGAATGTGACCATTATGCTCTGAAGTGTGCGGGGACCTATGATGGTGAAAACATAGCCGAGAACATTCAAGATAACGACGTGGGTTCTAGTTCCACTTTCACTTTCTGTGTTTGGCTGGTTATCTTTTCGTTTTTATTTGTCATGATTTTTTGTTATTTGTTTTTTTGTTTTGCAGCCACATATTGTTGATTGGAATGCCGAGGATCTATATACAGCCGTGTTCAACCCGAATAACCAGGTTTTGGTGAAGGAGCTCCCCGAGGATGTTCAGGCTTTGGCTCCTGGTGCATAGAAGAATTGACTACCATTTGCATGGTGAATCAGATACTTGTGTGATTTTATGTCTTGAAAACATTGTAGGCTTTGTATGTAGGGTTTGGATGTCTTGTCAACTATGTAATAACCAGGATACTTTGTGATATTTTTTGTGTGGCACAATGTTTTACAAACTTTTTTATGTGATGAGAATGTGGTTGAAGTGCTATTTTACTCGTGTCTGTTTTCTCGGGGGTTTGTTTTGGTTAAGTTTTATTTGCACTGAAGTCTTATACACTAGTTGAACTGAAACACATTTTTCAGTGCATTGCGAGTTATTGCTCAAAAGTGAGACTTACTTTATTTTCATCTGTCCCAACCTAAGTTGGACCTTTATAGTTTCTGTACCCTCTTTCGTGTAATTATGGTATAGTGCTGTGAGTACTGAATTGTAATTTCATACAATGTAAGGCTTTGAAAATTGGTGTCATAGTAGTATGTGGATGTAGCGTGAGTGGACTATGTCGGAATCGGGGCTCCGCGGACCCAACAAAGGTTCGAACTCTGGGTTGTGTGCGAAGGATCCTCCCCAACTATAGCTCGCTGCTCACCGCCCCATGGTGTGGCTCTGTCGAGCTCGAGCGAGCGGGGCGAGGAAGTGGACACAGTTATTTACCCAGGTTCGGGCCACCTTGCGGTGTAAGAACCTACTCCTGCTTTGTGGTGGATTGCCTCGCGAGGAGGATGAGTATGAACTAGTACAAGTGTGAGTTGCCTCGAGAGAGCTCAGTGGCCAAAGGACCCCATCCCCTCTATGGTGGAGACTAGCCTATCTTTATAGGGGCGTCGGTCCTCTTCCCTCGTAGCTTAGGTGGGAAGGGATACCACAATAGCCAATTTTAAGGGGGACATGAGTATACCCTATCCTGACTGAAGGTGGTCTTCGTCTGCAAAGCTTCTGGTTGTGACGCAGTGGTGGGCTCGGTGGTGACCTCCGTCTTGCCGAGCCCGTGGTATTGGTCTTGTTGTGCTTGAATGGAAACCTTTGGGGGATTCCTTGGGAACCCGCATACGTCCTTGCCTCCTTCGCACCAAAGAGGAAAGTTTCCTCTCCTATGCCCGCTGGCACCCTCCCAGCCTTGGTCGTCATGGCACACGTCATCGCGTGCCTTGCGAGGTGGGACACCTGCCTAGAGATGTCCGCTCCTCTAGAGGCAGCCTTGGGGGGCTACTCCTCGGGAGGCCTTGTCGTCGTCCGCCTCGCGAGGCGGGGGCCCTCGTGAGGGTCTTGCTTGTGAAGCCTTGGAGTTGGGGCACGGCGGGCCGTTGGTGGAGCCACAGACTAGGCCATAGGCAGACGGGTCTGGGTACCCCCAATCCCAGAACGCTGATAGTAGCCCCCGAGCCCACTGCGCACTCGACCTGCCTTCGAGGCGAAGGCAGAGAGGAGAGGGTGAAGCGACGCGGGCCCTAACCGCCTGTAGACCAGGTTTGACGCGTGGCGCACGATGGCGTATGGATGCCTCCACTTCCCCACGTCCCATCGGCAACCGCCCCGGCCTGACAAAAAGCCTAGCGCATGCCGCGGGGCCATCATTGCTCCTTCTCATCACACGCGACCATGATGATGCCGCCTCACCCTGACATCTTGAGGATGTTGTAGCCATGGTGTGTCACCGCCATGAGCTTGGCGAGGGTAGGGTACCTAAGGATGGCATTCTACGGGAGGCCAATGTCGGCCACATCAAAGTCCATGAGCTCAGTACGGTAGTTGTTGCACTTGTCGCAGGTGTCTGGGAGGCGCACTTGCCACAGGCGTCGGTGGAGCCGTTAGTCACCCCAGAGACTGGCCTGTTGGGCATGAGCTGATCATAAGGCACTTGAAGCGTCTCGAAGGTCTCGACGGAGAGCACACTGAGGCCGGCGCCGCTGTGGATGAGGGTCTTGGTGACGGAGACGTTGCTGATGGTGGGCATGCACAACATGGGGAGCGCACCAGCAGTGGCCGCGCACCTGAGGTGGTCCTTGGAGTCGAACGTGATGGCGTACTGTGACCACTTCAGGGGCTGCACGGCTTCGATCCTTGGGCGGGCTGCATTCACCTCGCGAGTGAACTGCTTGAAGATGCCATTCGAGGCAGGTGCCTGAGCTTCGCCGAGGATGCAGACAATCGCGTGAGGCTCCTAATAGCCCCCAGCCACATAGTCTTGATGGTTGTCATCGTTCCTCCTTGGTGGCGGAAGCAGCGGAGGAAGGCTAGTGTTGCCTTGAGGATGGGCCTCACGAGGCTGATCATGCCAAGGGTCGTCATGAGGTTGATCGCACTAGCCACCATTGCAAGGCTGGTCACGCCAGCCTTGACGGGGGTTGCAGTTGTCCCAGCAGCCTCCGCCGGGGCCTCCTCCACGGATGAAGCCAAGGTCACCCCGCTCGGGGCGGTGGCCCAGTCACTTTTCCCAGAGCTCCCTGAGCTCCTGACAGTTTTCTGTGTTGTGGGTGTGGACGTTGTGGAAGACGCAGAACGGGCAAGCATCCTTGGCAGGCTCACTGCGATCACGATCGCGCTTCATCTCGAGCTCTGCTGCCAGCACGGTGGGGTCCTTGCGCTTTGCTTCCTTGGCCTTGGCCTTCTTGTCCTCAGGATCGATGTCTTAGTGCTTGAGGAGGGAGAGGCGGCCTTCTTCGGCCTTGGCGCACTTGTCCATCAAGTTGAACATATCCAGCGCCGAGCACAGGTCATCGTCGATGGTGAGCTTCTCGCTCATCTTGACATCCGTGACCACCTCGGTGAACGCAGAGATGTTGGCTTCGTCCGATGCTTTTTGGATCTTGAGACGGACCTGGGTGAAGTACTGAATATACTTGTGGAGACTCTCGCCCAGCTGCTGCTTCACGCGTCGTAGGTCGTTGACGGTGAGGGCGCGGTTAGGTGTCCCTTGAAAGTTGGTGATGAACCACTCACAGAGCTCATCCCACGAGGAGATCGACCGGTCCGGGAGATGCATGAGCTAGGAGCACGCGCTGTCCATGAGGGCCATGCGGATTGAGGGCCATGGGGAAACAGTACGCCATGACCTTGTCGTCGCCATTTGTTGCCCCAATGCTCAGCGAGTAGAGCTGGAGGAACTCCGTAGGTCAGGAATGCCGTCGTAGTGTGGCGGCAGATCTGGCTTGAACTTGACCGGCCGGAGAACGAGGCACAACTCACGAGTGAAGGCTTGGAAGCCTGACGCGCTCATGGGCACGGTCTGCGCAAGGGGGCCACGGTCCTGACACTCATGTGCGGCAATCTCCAGAGCGGCCCAGTCTTGGTGTTGGCGCGGCGGCACCGGGAGCGCACGCGCGTCGTATTGCGGCTGCTGCACTACCTGGCAGCTGTGGCCTCGTCCCGGGTCGGCGCTTCACGCGGCGGGTCACGCGGCCGCGCGTCACGCCTGGGCTCGACGTCGGTGCTGTATAGAGGAGGAAGCAGAGGCATGCGGTGGGCCACGTCGCCCGCACGAGACGGCGGGGGACCTAGCGAGTGGGAGGGCGCCGGGGCCTCACCTCCAGCGTTGACGAGCTCGGTGATGCGACCGAGCCAGGCGTCATAGCCCTTGCGGGACAGTAGCGCAACAGCTCACATGCCGTGAGAAGCGCAGCCTGCGCGATCGCCGGCCTGCGACGAACATTGGAGGAGGAGACCGTGGCGGGAGTGAGGGAAGGAGTGGCGGTGCAGCCATTGCTACCTCTTGAGCACTGCGTTGGTTTTTCCTTGAAGAGGAAAGGGTGATGTAGTAAAGTAGCGTAAGTATTTCCCTTAGTTTTTGAGAACCAAGGTATCAATCTAGTAGGAGGCTACGCGCGAGTCCCTCGTACCTACACAAAACAAATAACTCCTCGCAACTAACGCGATAAGGGGTTGTCAATCCCTTCACGGTCACTTACGAGAGTGAGATCTGATAGATATGATAGGATAATATTTTTGGTATTTTTGTGATAAAGATGCAAAGTAAAATAAAAGCAAAGAAATAACTAAGTGTTAGAAGATTAATATGATGAAGATAGACCCGGGGGCCATAGGTTTCACTAGTGGCTTCTCTCAAGAGCATAAGTATTTTACGGTGGGTGAACTAATTACTGTTGAGCAATTGACAGAATTGAGCATAGTTATGAGAATATCTAGGTATGATCATGTATATAGGCATCATGTCCGAGACAAATAGACCAACTCATGCCTGCATCTACTACTATTACTCCACTCATCAACCGCTATCCAGCATGCATCTACAGTATTAAGTTCATGAAAATAGAGTAACGCCTTAAGCAAGATGACATGATGTAGATGGATAAATTCATGCAATATGATAAAAACCCCATCTTGTTGTCCTCGATGGCAACAATACAATACGTGCCTTGCTGCCCCTACTGTCACTGGGAAAGGTGTGACGCCCGGGTAATCAAGCTACAGTGAACCTCTGCTAATGATGACACGTCACCTTGATTACCGTTACTAATCTCGCGTTAGTTCGAAACCGGTTCAAATTTCAAAATTAGAATAAAGGCTAACAATAAAGGTTTTCAAATATTAAAACTAAATGTTCGGGTGGAGCCAAATAATGCATAGGTAATTGTGGTGGAGAGACCACACTATTATAAAATGCTTAAAATCTATGAGATGAATAAAACCGTAGCAAAAACTATTACTTAAATACTTTAAATATTAAATAGTTACAAACTATTTTATTTTGGGTTAACAAATTTATGAGGCAAGTTGGCATAATTAATAAACATCAATTTAGGTGCCATTTTGGTATTTTGTTATCACTAGAATAAATAGCAACTAAAAGTAATAGAATAAAAAAGGGGTCAAAACAAAAGAAACAAAAAAAGGGGCAAACCCTCCCTGCCAACTGGGCCGAACGGCCCAGCTGGCCGCCGAACCAACCGGCCCAGGCTGGGCCCCTCACTCCCTTATCCCCCCGCACACCCCCGAACCCTAACCCTATCCACCCCACTTTCCGCCATGTCGCTCGCCTCCCGATCCAGATCGAGGGATCGACCCCAACCGCCCGCACTCCCCCTTCGCTCTCTCACCCCCCCCCCCCACTCCCCCGATCCAGATCGGGGCGACCACGCCCCCACCCCCGTCGAAGCCACCGCGTCGCCCGTCGCCACGCAGACCCTGCCGCCACCTTGCCGACACCATGGGCGCTACCTCGTCATCGCCGACCCGCCTCCTCAAACCTCCGCCCGTGTGGATCCGGTCGGGCAGACGCAGCGCCCACGTCGGCCCGACCCTCGAAGAACCCGTCGGTCGCCGCCCGTGCCTCGTCGCCGGACCTCACCGTCGCCCGTAGCCGCCCCCTACGCCGCCGCCGCACACCGCCTCGGCCCGGCTCTGCCCCAGCCGCTCGACGCCATCGCCGGAGCCACCCCGCCGGATCGCCGCCTCGCCATCCTCTTCGTCACCGACCTCGTCGCCGTCCTCCTCCCCACGGGTCGCCCTCGAGCCCGCTGCCATGCCCCTCCCGCTCCCCTGTGAGCCGCCACCTCCCTCCTCCTCCCTCTCCTCTGTGCGCGCGTGTCGCCGTCACCGCACGCCCGACGCCTCGCTCCTGCACCGCGCCCGGCGCCGCCACGCCTGTGACCAACTCCGTCGCTCAGGCCCCGCACCCTACTCCCTCGCCTTAGTCCCACCTCGTCACCTTCCTGGCCGGCGTCGTGGCGTCGGCGACCACTGCTTTGGTCTCATGGGGAGGTGTCCAGGGCTCCCTTTCAAGGCTCGTGGCCATACCCGTGCGCTTGACGCCCTCGCCCGTAGCCACTTGACGCCCGCAAGGCCCAGGGGGTTTATGTGATCAGGCCCGGCCCTAGAACATAAAAAAAAGAAATAAAAATAATAATAAATAATAAATAAATAGTGAAAATAATTAATTAATTAACTAATTAATTAACTTAATTAATGCTGATTAAATTAACCAATTAAGATTAATTAGCCTAATGGTTAATTAACCTAATTAACTACTGTTAAATAGTTAATTAATTAGTATGACAGTGGGGCCCACCCACTAATTAATTTGGATTAATTTAATTAATCTCTTAAATTAAAATTTGTCACTGACCAGTGGGGCCCACTGGTCAGGTCGACCAGTCAACTTTGTTGACTGCTGATGTCAGCATGACATCATGCTGATGTCATTAATTCATTTTCGAATTAATTGAATAATTAATTAAATTCCAGAAATTAATAAAATCTTCAAAAAATCATATCTTTTAATCCGTAACTCGGATCAAATTATTTTCAACATGAAAGTTGCTCAGAACGACGAGACAAATCCGGAAACGCAGCCCGTTCGTCCGCCACACACCCCTAACATATCAAACTCACAACTTTCCCCCTCCGGCTCCTTTACCCGAAAACACGGAACACTGGGAATACTTTCCCGGATGTTTCCCCCCTTCACCGGCATCACCTCATACTGCGTTAGAACACACCTAGCACCGCTCTTTGTCATGTCTTGCGTCGTCTTGCTTATGTTTGCACTGTATTTATTGTTTCTTCCCCCTCTTCTCTCCGGTAGACTACGAGACCAAGCTGCTGCTTTGCCAGTTCGACTACGGAGTTGACGACCCTCTCTCTTGCGAGCAACCAGGCAAGCCCCCTTTGATCACCGGATATCGCCTACTCTTCTCTATCTTGCTTGCGTTCGAGTAGTGTAGCATGTTACTCCTTCGATTAATCCTATCTTCACTGCATAGCTTTGTCCTTGCTACTCTTGTTGTTACCTTTACTCGCTATCCTCTTGCTTAGTATAGGATGCTAGTGTTCCATCGGTGGCCCTACACTCTTGTCAAATGCCATGCTATACTCTTGGGCTGTGATCACTTCGAGGTGATCACGGGCATATACTATATACTTTACACCATTACATTACACGTGATCTTGTTAGGAGATGAAATTTGAAAGGACGGTGGCTCCATCCAGTAGAGGTGGGCACAGGTTCCCGACGGCCCCATCGTTACTTTGTGGCGGAGGCGGCAGGCAGGTTGAGACCACCTAGGAGAGAGGTGGGCCTGGCCCTGGTCGGCGTTCATGCGGATACTTAACTGCTTAACGAGATCTTGGTATTTGATCCGAGTCGGCCATTTGGTCTATACGCACTAACCATCTGTGGCGGGAGTAGTTATGGGTATCCCGGCGTCGTGGTATCAAAAACTTGCCGTGGCGTCGCGGCCGACCGAGTGGCGACGCCGGATTGGACTGGAACGCACAGAGGCTAGGGTCTGCTTCCGGCCACAGACGCAACGTGGTGTGTGCTAAGGGCGATGGGCCCAGACCCTGTGCGCTTAGGTTTAGACCGGCGTCTTGACCTCTCTGTCGAGCCTAGGTGGGGCTGCGGCGTGTTGATCTTCCGCGGCGGGCATGACCCGGAAAGTGTGTCCGCCAAATGGGATCAAGCGTGTTGGGTTATGTGGTGCACCCTGCAGTGAAGTTAATCTATTCGAATAGCCGTGATCTTCGGTAATGTGACGACTTGGAGTTGTACCTTGACCTTATGACAACTAGAACCGGATACTTAATAAAACACACCCTTCCAAGTGCGGATACAACCCGGTGGTCGCTCTCTCTCGGGGTTACGAGGAGGATCGCCGGGTAGGATTATTACTATGCGATGCTACTTGGAGGACTTGGACTACTCTACGCTACATCTGCAAGGCGGAGGCTGCGAGCGTAGTCTCAAGCAGGATTAGCTATCCCCTCTTATTACGGCATTCTGCGATTCAGTCCACCGATATGGCCCTTTACACATATATCCATGCATATGTAGTGTAGCTCCTTGCTTGCAGTACTTTGGATGAGTACTCACGGTTGCCTTGTTCCCCTTTCCCCTTTCTCTACCCGATTCTGCAGCAGACGATGGAGCCGGTGAGCTAGACGCCACCGTCAATGACGACTACTACACTGGAGGTGCCTACTACTACGTGCAGCCGGCGGCGGCGACCGAGGAGTAGTTAGGAGGATCCAGGCGGGAGGCCTGCGCCTCTTCGATCTGTATTGGTTTGTGCTAGCCTTCTTAAGGCAAACTTGTTTAACTTATGTCCGTACTCAGATATTGTTGCTTCACGACTTCGTCTATGATCGAGCACTTGTATTCGAGCCCTCGAGGCCCCGGCTTGTATTATGATGCTTGTATGACTTATTTATGTTTTAGAGTTGTGTTGTGATATCTTCCGTGAGTCCTTGATCTTGATCGTACACATTTGCGTGCATGATTAGTGTACGATTGAATCGAAGCGTCACAAGTTGGTATCGAGCCATTGCTGTAAAATCCCCTTCCACACTCCTTGGCTGAAGTCGAGTCTAGGCGTTGCAAAAACTTTTACTAACATGGTTGTGTGTCTTACGGGCTGCGTCGCCATTGGGTGGTAGTAGGATCTTTTATTTCTCGACCTATACTCTAGGACTCTGACATCTCTTCTATTCGGGTTAAACGATTTTACTAACTCTGACTCTAGGTTCTCGATAATACTTTCTCCCGGAGAGCCCCTTATTACAGATGATCGTCTGTTGCACCAGAAGAATCCGAAGATACTCTCCGATGTTCTCTTGATACTTTGTGCCCATCACTTTTGCTATTCCCGACCACCGATAAATCCTTATAGATAACTACTTACACTTGCCATTCATATGATCATCCCCCATTGATCTTGTTATTACAAGATACCCCAAAGTTTTCTCTATTGTTCCGAGAATACTTTGTGCCTACTGCCTAGCAGTTCTTTACCACATGAATACCCCTTAAAAGAAATCCTCGCACTTGTCGAGTATCCGCTCATCCCCAGTTGTTCATGCGTTTCAATAAAGTCTTCAAAATACTATTCGATCTTCCGAAAATCCTATGGAGCCTTTGGCTCTTGAAATTCTTGCTTGCTCGCATTATGGTTAATCCCATAAGTCTCGTAGTCTTATTGACATTCCTTGTCCTTATCATTTTGGGTCTGTTAACTCAATATGTTTGCAAATACACGCAATCATCATTGATCCTTATAAATTACCTTTCATTTGAGCTGCCATTCTTTTAAGCGGAATTGGTTCTCGACCAATCCAATTGTCGATTGATTGTACCCTAAGGCTATTCAACTTATCCATCCCTAATCGAGCATTGCTTGATCCCTTGATTTGGAAATCATAATTCCTTGGCATTTGACAATTGAGTTAGTCAGTTGTTTCTATAATCGATCTCCTTGCATTCTTCTTCCTCTAGTTGAGTACCGATGCTCACGCCAGATCCCTTGTGGACCACGGATCCTTTGTTGGATTTTATCGACAACGCCCTTCATATTCAATAACCTTGTGAGCCTTTCCTCCGATACATAATGCCTTTGGTAAATTGTATCCTCTGCTTTCTCATCCATGCTCTTCCTTCGATCTTGATTTAATTACTTCTAAAATATTCTGGTATATGATTCTAAGATGCCCCGATGGGTTGAACCTATGCCTTCCTTAATATGTGTGAACTTGAAAATTTTCACGAGTCGTACTCTTCTGGTATTTTGCCAGATAAAATTTCAACACTCCAACTTCATTGAACGCGAGAAGTGAATGAAAGGTTATACATTGAAGAAGTGGGAGTCTACCTTGAACTTTGTGTTCATGCCCATGGACACGATGTAGATCCTACCATAGAAGCTTCTTGTGATAATAACTATTTCATTGATACAATATCATCTGGTATCTGTGAATTTATCCTATGCAATCGTGGTCCCGACCACATTTTCTCCTTGATTCAATTTCTCGGACAAGTTGAAGTACTTGTCTTCTGCAGGACAATACACCTGTCCAACCTCTATTCTGCTCTACCTTCGAGTATACCCTCTGGTACCTCGAGAATATCACGGAACTACATAATTTCTTATGAGTTCTTCATCAACTATTATTCTCGCCGATTCCAATCCCCCTCAAATTTTGACTTATTAGTCACTCAAGAACACCGATAAGTGTATCGATTCCGCACTCCGATTCAATACTCTAAGTAACTTTAGTTGCTTATGAGTTTAATAATCCTTCAAGTCATTCCTAGCCTAATTGGCTATAACTTTATCATGCTAAATTTTAATCGTGCTACTTGGTCCTTCTTCCTGGAGCACAATTTTTGATGGTGAGCTAAGCTTACGTTGATTTTCCTCAACATATCATCTCGCCTTGAACCGCAAGCTTGATTTTGAGTTTGTGTCGTAACCATGGTTCCAATAACCTTCCGCTTCATCATTCCTTCAACTTGGTGTCATTGCCGATCGATTACATCTTCATGTGATCTCACGACAAATGTGTCATGATCATCATCAGCATTCCGAGCTCTTCCAGGATATCAATTGAATTTATGATTGAGAAAGACCATCCTTGCCCTCGATGATTTTTGTTATCATCGACCACTTTATTGCCTTCCGTTCAACACAAAACTTGTTCGTGTTTTGTGTTATACCTTGAGTTCCTTGCTATCCAACGTTTGTTCTTCTTTAGCTTGGAATATTACCACCTTTTATGTGAAAAATGTCGTGGGAATTTCACCACCTCTTGGGAATTCTTGATACAAGTGATACTTCTCACCATCACCATTCTTCCTTGGTCCCCGTGTTGATTTTGACCGGGATACCAATATGCTGACGATGCTGCTGGAGTTCTGTACTTCTAGCAACCCTATTGCTTTGAAGTTAACGATCGACAGTTCGTTCTTAGGCTGTTGGTTATTGAATCGTCACTCTAACAGTGATCTTGCTGCCTAAGGTCATATTTCGGGCACACCTTTCAACTAATGATTGATGGTGTATGTTTTCCTCAAGCATACAACCTTATATCATTTGAATTGACAATTGTCATCTTCTTGTTCACCATAATGTGGAAATCCATCCGTTTGGAATTCTCGATGAATTGTAGCTGAGCCCATCAGCCACCTTCTCATCCCCTCCTTGGTTTAATGATGAACTATTGCTTCAGGAACCCGCTCCCGTAGTTCATTTCCCGAGAATCTTGTAATGTCATTTCGACGATTTGTGTTGCACCTTTTGCTCTCGAACACCCTGAGTCTGAGGTATCATGACACCAATCGGATCTGAATCTCGATCAAATATGAGGGTTGAGACAACTTTCCAAGAGTTATGATGTTGGTCCTTTGATGACCTGGTAACATGATGTCATGCTAAACACCCCCCCCCCGGCAGTAGGACCTATCATTATAGTTTCCTTTTTAACAAGGTTAACCATTCTTCCATGAGGAAATTGTAAGACTTATTCTACAAGTTGTTCTTGATGGATCCTTTGTGTATCCGTAGTCCGACCTTTGCTTGAAGACCATGTCAATGCTATCTCGAAGCATCTATGTGGTACTCCTATCATCAATAAGAACACTCGAAGTACAATGTTAATTTTTCTTAATCAAATTATCCAAACATCGTTGTATGGGTAATGTCATGAAATTTCTCTTCCCTTTCCTAAAGCGGTTTCTACATTATATCCTGTCATGGATATCATGCTCTGCTTGTCCTTGGGAAGGATATCCCCCTGAAATAGGTGTTTAAACGCATTTTCCTTTCCATTATTTTGTTTAACCTTTCTTGTAATCTACTTAACCGAGCAGTGATAATTCCCTGCTTAGGTAAGCACCTCGTTGTACCACTCTGTGAGTAAGACCCTGTTACTATTGTTGATGACATTCCGGTAACCACCGATGGACGATAACTTTGCCTATTGGTCCGCCTCGTTTCAACGAGCAGTAAAATGGTTCTCTTCGTCCCCCGCCCTTGGTACCGATGTTGTTGCCGACATAACTGACAGGCTATCCTCTAACATGACTTGCTTACATTATCGTGCAAGATGTCATCGCCCTTCCTACTTGTAAACCACAGGGTGGGCCCATACCCCACAGGTCCACTAGATCGAAACCTGACTCTTCTTTACAACCCGGATTCTAATGTATCCTTTGCACCTGGCTTCGTATGTGATTCACGAGTTAAATGATATACCATTATTCGTCCTGGAATCGAATACCATGTTATTCTTGTTGTTCAAACCTCCATTCCAGCTTCTGTCTAGTCATCGAATGATAGCCTACCCGTTTGAAACTTTGGTACCATCGTATATTGCACTCAACGAATTCACTGAATTACAACTCGTGGGGTACCTCGGGTGTTTCCCATTGAGTTCACTGCCAGATGCCCAACATTGTGGAGATGCGTTCTTCCAGAGTTTTTCCCCTTGGTCGCGTTCGTAGGACGATGGAGATCCCGAACAAAGGATGACGACTTGATCATGGTGACTTAAAGCAGAGAAGTGAAGACATCAACAAAAGGAATCAACCCTTCGAAAGGGCAGCCAAGACCGAGAAGACTCGTTAGGTTTTCGCTACCAGCACTTTTCCCCCTTACTCCACCGCTTAAATCTCGGGACGAGATTTCTTGTAGTGGAGGAGAATTGTGACGCCCGAGTAATCAAGCTACAGTGAACCTCTGCTAATGATGCCACGTCACCTTGATTACCGTTACTAATCTCGCGTTAGTTCGAAACCGGTTCGAATTTCAAAATTAAAATAAAGGCTAACAATAAAGGTTTTCAAATATTAAAACTAAATGTTCGGGTGGAGCCAAATAATGCATAGGTAATTGTGGTGGAGAGACCACACTATTATAAAACGCTTAAAATCTATGAGATGAATAAAACCGTAGCAAAAACTATTACTTAAATACTTTAAATATTAAATAGTTACAAACTATTTTATTTTGGGTTAGCAAATTTATGAGGCAGTGGCATAATTAGTAAACATCAATTTAGGTGCCATTTTGGTATTTTGTTATCACTAGAATAAATAGCAACTAAAAGTAATAGAATAAAAAAAGGGGTCAAAACAAAAGAAACAAAAAAAGGGGCAAACCCTCCTCGCTTAGCTGGGCCGAGCAGCCCGGTAGCCATTGAACTCAACCGGCACAGGCTGGGCCCCTCACTCCCTTATCCCCCCTCACACCCCCGAACCCTAACCCTATCCACCCCACTTTCCCCATGTCGCTCGCCTCCCGATCCAGATCGAGGGATCGACCCCAACCGCCCGCACTCCCCCCTCGCTCTCTCACCCCCCCCCACTCCCCCGATCCAGATCGGGGAGACCACGCCCCCACCCCCGTCGAAGCCACCACATCGCCATTGTCACAGACCACCGCCGCCACCTTGCGACACATG
The DNA here is from genome assembly GCA_021605145.1 of Aegilops bicornis. Classification (NCBI taxonomy): domain Eukaryota; kingdom Viridiplantae; phylum Streptophyta; class Magnoliopsida; order Poales; family Poaceae; genus Aegilops; species Aegilops bicornis. Next base: position 349,929,453 of record CM038670.1, read on the forward strand.
GCGCTACCTCGTCATCGCCGACCCGCCTCCTCAAACCTCCGCCCGTGTGGATTCGGTGAGCGACGCCCACGTCGGCCCGACCCCTCGAAGAACCCGTCGGTCCGCCTGGCCACCTCGTCGCGGACCTCACCGTCGCCCGTAGCCGCCCCCTACGCCGCCGCCGCACACCGCCTCGTCCCGGCTCTGCCCCAGCCGCTCGACGACATCGCCGGAGCCACCCCGACGGATCGCCGCCTCGCCATCCTCTTCGTCACCGACCTCGTCGCCGTCCTCCTCCCCACGGGTCGCCCTCGAGCCTTTGCCATGCCCCTCCCGGCTCCCACAGTGAGCCGCCACCTCCCTCCTCCTCCCTCTCTCCTGCATGTGGCGTGTCGCCGTCACGCCTTGACGCCTCGCTCCTGCACCCCTACTGGGCTGACGCGCCACGCCACGCTGACCAACTCCGTCCTCAGGCCCCGCACCCTACTCCCTCGCCTTAGTCACCTTTCTCAGTCACCTTCCTGGCCGGTCGTGGCGGCGACCACACTTTGGTCTCATGGGAGGCTGTCCGGGCTCCCTATCGGGCGCTCGTGGTCGTGCCCGTGCGCCCGCACGCCCTCGCCCGTAGCCCTCACGCCCGCTAGGCCCCAGGGGCCTATGACAGTCGGGGCCCAGCCCCTAGAACATAAAAAAAAAGAAATACAAATATTAATAAGTAAATAAATAGTGAAAATAAATAATTAATTAATTAACTAATTAATTAACTTAATTAATGCTGATTAAATTAACCAATTAAGATTAATTAGCCTAATGGTTAATTAACCTAATTAACTACTGTTAAATAGTTAATTAATTAGTATGACAGTGGGGCCCACCCACTAATTAATTTGGATTAATTTAATTAATCTGTTAACTTAAAATGTGTCAGCGACCCGGTGGGGCCCTTGGTCAGTTGACTATCAACTCTGTTGACTCGATGTCGACATGACATCATGTCGATGTCATTAATTCATTTTCGAATTAATTAAATAATTAATTAAATTCCGAAATTAATAAAATCTTTAGAAAATCATATCTTTTAATCCGTAACTTTCGGATCAAATTATTTTCAACATGAAAGTTGCTCGAGCGACGAGGCGAATCCGGATACGCAGCCCGTTCGCTCGCCACACACCCTAACATATCAAACTCGCAACTTTCCCCTCCGGCTCCTTCCGCGAAAACACGGAACACGGAAATACTTTCCGGATGTTTTCCCCTTCACCTAAGCATCACCTCATACTGCGTTAGAACACACCTAGCACCGCTCTTTGTCATGTCTTGCGTCGTCTTGCTTATGTTTGCCTTTGTATTTATTGTTTCTTCCCCTCTTCTCTCCTAGAGACTACGAGACCGAAGCCAGCTGCCGCCCAGTTCGACTACGGAGTTGACGACCCCTCTCTCTTGCTGAGCAACCAGCAAGCCCCCTTTGATCACGGATATCGCCTACTCTTCTCTATCTTGCTTATGCGTTCGAGTAGTGTAGCATGTTCTCGCTGATTAATCCTATCTTCTTTGCATAGCTTTGTCCTTGCTACTCATTGTTACCTTTACCGCTATCCTCTCGCTTAGTATAGGATGCTAGTGTTCCATCGGTGGCCCTACACTCTTGTCCGTGCGCCATGCTATACTCTTTGGCTGTGATCACTTCGGAGGTGATCACGGGCATATATTATATACTTTACACTATTACATTACGTGATACTGTTCGGAGATGAAATTTGAAAGGACAGGTGGCTCCATCCCGGTAGAGGTGGGCACAGGTTCCCGATGGCCCCATCGTTACTTTGTGGGCGGAGCGACAGGCAGGTGTTGAGACCACCTAGGAGAGAGGTGGGCTCGCCCTGGTCGGTGTTCGCGGATACTTAACACGCTTAACGAGATCTTGGTATTTGATCCGAGTCCGGCCATTTGGTCTATACGCACTAACCATCTACGCGGGAGTAGTTATGGGTATCCCGACGCCGTGGTATCACCGGCACTTCGTGACGCCGGCCGATCGAGTGGCGCCGCGCCGGATTGGACCGGAACGCCTGTAGGCTAGGTGCGCTTCCGGCCACAGACGCATAACGTCTTGGTGTGCTAAGGCGATGGGCCTGAACCCTGGCGCTTAGGTTTAGACCGGCGTCTTGACCTCTCTGTCGAGCCTAGGTGGGGCTGCGGCGTGTTGATCTTCCGCGGCGGGCATGACCCAGAAAGTGTGTCCGCCAAATGGGATCAAGCGTGTTGGGTTATGTGGTGCACCCTGCAGGGAAGTTAATCTATTCGAATAGCCGTGATCTTGATAACAGGGCGACTTGGAGTTGTACCTTGACCTTATGACAACTAGAACCGGATACTTAATAAAACACACCCTTCCAAGTGCCAGATACAACCCGGTGGTCGCTCTCTCTCAGGGTTACGAGGAGGGGATCGCCGGGTAGGATTATTACTATGCGATGCTACTTGGAGGACTTCAGACTACTCTCTGCTACATGCTGCAAGGCGGAGGCTGCCAGAAGCGTAGTCTCCGACAGGATTAGCTATCCCCCTCTTATTCTGTCATTCTGCAGTTCAGTCCACTGATATGGCCCTATACACATATATTCATGCATATGTAGTGTAGCTCATTGCTTGCGAGTACTTTGGATGAGTACTCACGGTTGCCTTGTTCCCCTTTCCCCTTTCTCTACCCGATTCTGCAGCAGACGATGGAGCCCAGAGCGACGCCACCGTCAATGACGACTACTACACTGGAGGTGCCTACTACTACGTGCAGCCCGTGACGGCGACTGTGAGTAGTTAGGAGGATCGAGGCGGGAGGCCTGCGCCTCTTTCGATCTGTATCCCGGTTTGTGCTAGCCTTCTTAAGGCAAACTTGTTTAACTTATGTACGTACTCAGATATTGTTGCCGTGACTTCGTCTATGATCGTAAAGCACTTGTATTCGAGCCCTCGAGGCCCTCGGCTTGTATTATGATGCTTGTATGACTTATTTATGTTTTAGAGTTGTGTTGTGATATCTTCCCGTGAGTCCTTGATCTTGATCGTACACATTTGCGTGCATGATTAGTGTACAATTGAATCGGGGGCGTCACAAAAGGACACCGCAAGATTGAACCCAAAGCTAAGCACTTCTCCCACTTCAAGAAAGATCAATCTAGTAGGCCAAACAAAACTGATAATTCGAAGAGACTTGCAGAGATAACGAATCATACATAAAAGAATTCAGAGAAGATTCAAATATTGTTCATAGATAATCTTGATCATAAACCCATAATTCATTGGTCTCAACAAACACACCGCAAAAAGAAGATTACATTGAATAGATCTCCACGAGAGAGGGGGAGAACATTGTATTGAGATCCAAAAAGAGAAGAAGCCATCTAGCTACTAACTATGGACCCGAAGGTCTGAGGTAAACTACTCACACTTCATCGGAGAGGCTATGGTGTTGATGTAGAAGCCCTCCGTGATGGATGCCCCTCCGACGGAGCTCGAGCAGGCCCCAAGATGGGATCTCGTGGGCACGAAGTTTGCGGTGGTGGAATTGGGTTTTGGCTCCATCTCATTTGTTTGGGAATGCGAGGTATATATAGGAGGAAGAAGTACGTAGCTGGAGCAACGTGGGGCCCACGAGGGTGGAGGGCGCGCCCTCCTACCTCGTGGCCTCCTAGAAGCTTCTCTTACATAGGGTCTAAGTCTCCTGGATCATGTTCGTTCCAAAAATCACGCTCCTGAAGGTTTCATTCCGTTTGGACTCCGTTTGATATTCTTTTTGTGCGAAACTCTGAAATAGGCAAAAAGCGCAATGCAGGTTGGGCCTCACGGTTAATAGGTTAGTCCCAAAAATAATATAAAAGTGGATAGTAAAGCCCAATATTGTCCATAACATTAGATAATATAGCATGGAGCAATCAAAAATTATAGATACGTTGGAGTCGTATCAAGCATCCCCAAGCTTAATTCCTGCTCGTCCTCGAGTAGGTAAATGATAAAAACAGAATTTTTGATGCGGAGTGCTACTTGGCATAATTTCAATGTAATTCTTCTTAATTGTGGTATGAATATTCAGATCCTAAAGATTCAAGATAAAAGTTCATATTGACATAAAAACAATAATACTTCAAGCATAATAACTAAGCAATTATGTCCTCTCAAAATAACATGGCCAAAGAAAGTTCATCCCTACAAAATCATATAGTTTAGTCATGCTCCATTTTCGTCACACAAGAATGCTCTCATCATGCACAACCCCGATGACAAGCAAAGCAATTGTTTCATACTTTAGTAATCTCAAACCTATAAACTTTCACGTAATATATGGGCGCGAGCCATGGACATAGCACTATGGGGGAATAGAATATGATGATGGACGTTACTTGGAGAAGACAAAAAACGAGAAAGTCTCACATCAACGAGGCTAATCAATGAGCTATGGAGATTCCCATCGATTGATGTTAATGCAAGGAGTAGGGATTGCCATGCAACAGATGCACTAGAGCTATAAATGTATGAAAGCTCAACAAAAGAAACTAAGTGGGTGTGCATCCAACTTGCTTGCTCACGAAGACCTAGGGCACTTGAGGAGGCCCATTGTTGGAATATACAAGCCAAGTTCTATAATGAAAAATTCCCACTAGTATATGAAAGTGACAAAACAAGAGACTCTCTATCATGAAGATTATGGTGCTACTTTGAAGCACAAGTGTGGAAAAAAGGATAGTAGCATTGTCCCTTCTCTCTTTTTCTCTTTTTTTTGGGCTTCTCTTTTTTATGGCCTTTCTCTCTTTTTTATTATTCCTCACTTGGGACAATGCTCTAGAAAATGATGATCATCACACTTCTATTTATTTACAACTCAATGATTACAACTCGATACTAGAACAAAGTATGACTCTATATGAATGCCTCCGGCGGTGTACCGGAATATGCAATGCATCAAGAGTGACATGTATGAAAGAGTTATGAATGGTGGCTTTGCCACAAATACTATGTCAACTACATGATCATGCTAAGCAATATGACAATGATGAACGTGTCATGATAAACGGAATGGTGGAAAGTTGCATGGCAATATATCTCGGAATGGCTATGGAAATGCCATAATAGGTAGGTATGGTGGCTGTTTTGAGGAAGATATAAGGAGGTTTATGTGTGAAAGAGCATATCATATCATGGGGTTTGGATGCACGGCCGAAGTTTGCACCAACTCTCAATGTGAGAAAGGGCAATGCACGCATCAAGAGGCTAGCAACGATGGAAGGGTGAGAGTGCGTATAATCCATGGACTCAACATTAGTCATAAAGAACTCACATGCTTATTGCAAAAATCTACAAGTCATCAAAAACCAAGCATTACGCGCATGCTCCTAGGGGCATAGATTGGTAGGAAAAGACCATCGCTCGTCCCCGACCGCCACTCATAAGGAGGACAATCAAAGAACACCTCATGTTTCAAATTTGTTACATAACGTTTACCATACGTGCATGCTATGGGACTTGCGAACTTCAACACAAGAATTTCTCAAATTCACAACTACTCAACTAGCACGACTTTGATATTATTACCTCCATATCTCAAAACAATCATCAAGCATCAAACTTCTCTTAGTATTCAACACACTCATAAGAAAGTTTTTACTAATTTTTGAATACCTAGCATATTAGGATTATTTAAGCAAATTACCATGCTATTTAAGACTCTCAAAATAATCTAAGTGAAGCATGAGAGATCAATAGTTTCTATAAAACAAATCCACCACCGTGCTCTAAAAGATATAAGTGAAGTACTAGAGCAAAATTATATAACTCAAAAGATATAAGTGAAGCACATAGAGTATTCTAACATAATCCAAATCATGTATGGCTCTCTCAAAATGTGTGTACAGCAAGTGTGATTGTGTTAAACTAAAAACCAAAGACTCAAATCATACAAGACGCTCCAAGCAAAACACATATCATGTGGTGAATAAAAATATAGCTCCAAGTAAAGTTACCGATGGAAGTAGACAAAAGAGGGGATGCCTTTCGGGGCATCCCCAAGCTTTGGATTTTAGGTGTCCTTAGATTATCTTGGGGGTGCCATGGGCATTACCAAGCTTAGGCTCTTGCCACTCCTTGTTCCATAATCCATCAAAATCTTTCACCCAAAACTTGTAAACTTCACAACACAAAACTCAACAGAAATCTCGTGAGCTCCGTTAGCGAAAGAAAACAAAATACCACTTCAAGGTACTGTAATGAACTCATTCTTTATTTATATTGGTGTTAAACCTACTGTATTCCAACTTCTCTGTGGTTTATAAACTATTTTACTAGCCATAGATTCATCAAAATAAGCAAACAACACACGAAAAACAGAATCTGTCAAAAACAGAAAAGTCTGTAGTAATCTGTAACTAATGCAAACTTCTTGAACTCCAAAATATCAACAAAAATTGTACTACCTACGAAATTTGTTTATTGATCATCAGCAATTGGAATCAGTATTTTATCACGTTCTGGTGATTTTTAACAATTGTTTCCGTGAACAGAAAGTTTCTGGAAATTTCAGCAAGATCAAATAATTATCATCCAAGAAGATCCTATAGGTTTAACTTGGCACAAACACTAATTGAAACATAAAAACACATCTAACCAGAGGCTAGAACAAAGATTTATTCCTAAACAGAAGCAAAAAGCAAAAAACTAAAAATAAAATTGGGTTGCCTCCCAACAAGCGCTACCGTTTAACGCCCCTAGCTAGGCATAAAAGCAAGGATAGATCTAGGTATTGCCATCTTTGGTTTTCAACTTTTTAGCGGAATCAGGCTCGAATCCGGGAGGTTCTTTACATTTCCCTTCATATTCTGAAATTTTTAGATCTAAAGAATCTAACCGCTTATTGCAAAGAGTAATCAACATATTCATACGGTGAATATTTTCGCTAATGTTCTTAAGAGGTTCAAGAGACTTCTGTAAAATCTTAGTTACTTCGCAATTTTTTTTGAAAAACTTGTGTCCCTTCCTGAGTAGGATTAGGCCCCTTTTGTTGAGGTAGTGTTCCCACTATACCTTCTATAACTTCAAGCGCAATATGGGGATCAATTTCAATAAAATTGCCTTTGGCAACGCAATCCAAGAGTTGTCTATGAGACATATTTAATCCAACATAAAAATTGCGAAGCAAAATTCTCAGGTTCACTTCAAAGGTACAATTACGATAAGACTCCATTATTCTCAAGCAGGCATCTTTTAAGTTTTCTCCTTGTCTTTGTTTGAATTGAAAGACTTCAAACTCAGGGGACGACGGAGTGGATAAAGGACTAGCCATAACGACAAGCAAGCGAAAAAGAGGCGAACGAAAAAGAGAGGGCGAATAAAACGGTGAGGGTGAAGTGGGGGAGAGAAAAACGAGAGGCGAATGGCAAATAATGTAATACAGGAGATAAGAGATTGTGATAGGTACTTGGTATGTTGACTTTTGTGTAGACCTCCCCGGTAACGGCGCCAGAAATCTTCTTGCTACCTCTTGAGCATTGCGTTGGTTTTTCCGTGAAGAGGAAAGGGTGATGCAGCAAAGTAGCGTAAGTATTTCCCTTAGTTTTTGAGAACCAAGATATCAATCCAGTAGGAGGCTATGCGCGAGTCCCTCGTACCTACACAAAACAAATAACTCCTCGCAACCAACGCGATAAGGGGTTGTCAATCCCTTCATGGTCACTTACGAGAGTGAGATCTGATAGATATGATAGGATATTATTTTTGGTATTTTTGTGATAAAGATGCAAAGTAAAATAAAAGCAAAATAAAAGCAAAGGAAATAACTAAGTGTTGGAAGATTAATATGATGAAGATAGACCCGGGGCCATAGGTTTCACTAGTGGCTTCTCTCAAGAGCATAAGTATTTTACGATTGGGTGAACGAATTCTGTTGAGCAATTGATGAAATTGAGCATAGTTATGAGAATATCTAGGTATGATCATGTATATAGGCATCACGTCCGAGACAAGTAGACCGACTCCTGCCTGCATCTACTACTATTACTCCACTCATCGACTGCTATCCAGCATGCATCTAGAGTATTAAGTTCATGAAAACAGAGTAACGCCTTAAGCAAGATGACATGATGTAGAGGGATAAATTGATGCAACGTGATAAAACCCCCATCTTGTTATCCTCGATGGCATCAATACAATACGTGCCTTGCTGCCCCTACTGTCACTGGGAAAGGACACCGCAAGATTGAACCCAAAGCTAAGCACTTCTCCCATTGCAAGAAAGATCAATCTAGTAGGCCAAACCAAACTGATAATTCGGAGAGACTTGCAAAGATAACCAATCATACATAAAAGAATTCAGAGAAGATTCAAATATTGTTCATAGATAATCTTGATCATAAACCCATAATTCATCGGTCTCAACAAACACACCGCAAAAAGAAGATTACATCAAATAGATCTCCACGAGAGAGGGGGAGAACATTGTATTGAGATCCAAAAAGAGAGAAGCCATCTAGCTACTAACTATGGACCTGAAGGTCTGAGGTAAACTACTCACACTTCATCGGAGAGGCTATGGTGTTGATGTAGAAGCCCTCCGTGATGGATGCCCCCTCATGAGCTCGGAACAGGCCCCAAGATGGGATCTCGTGGAGTGCATGAAGGTTGCGGTGGTGGAATTAGGTTTTGGCTCCGTCTACGATTGTTTGAAGTGCGTAGGTATATATAGGAGGAAGAAGTACGTCGGTGGAGCAACATGGGGCCCACGAGGGTGGAGGGCGCGCCCCCTACCTTGTAGCCTCCTGGAAGCTTCTCTTATGTAGGGTCCAAGTCTCCTGGATCATGTTCGTTCCAAAAATCACGCTCCCGAAGGTTTATTCCGTTTGGACTCCGCTTGATATTCTTTTTTTGCGAAACTCTGAAATAGGAAAAAAATGCAATTCTGGGCTGGGCCTCCGGTTAATAGGTTAGTCCCAAAAATAATATAAAAGTGGATAGTAAAGCCCAATATTGTCCATAACAGTAGATAATATAGCATGGAGCAATAAAAAATTATAGATACGTTGGAGTCGTATCAAGCATCCCCAAGCTTAATTCCTGCTCGTCCTCGAGTAGGTAAATGATAAAAACAATTTTTTTATGCGGAGTGCTACTTGGCATAATTTCAATGTAATTCTTCTTAATTGTGGTATGAATATTCAGATCCGAAAGATTCAAGATAAAAGTTCATATTGACATAAAAACAATAATACTTCAAGCATACTAACTAAGCAATTATGTCCTCTCAAAATAACATGGCCAAAGAAAGTTCATCCCTACAAAATCATATAGTTTAGTCATGCTCCATTTTAGTCACACAAGAATGCTCTCATCATGCACAACCCCGATGACAAGCAAAGCAATTGTTTCATACTTTAGTAATCTCAAACCTATAAACTTTCACGCAATATATGAGCGCGAGCCATGGACATAGCACTATGGGTGGAATAGAATATGATGATGGACGTTACGTGGAGAAGACAAAAAAGGAGAAAGTCTCACATCAACGAGGCTAATCAATGAGCTATGGAGATTCCCATCGATTGATGTTAATGCAAGGAGTAGGGATTGCCATGCATCGGATGCACTAGAGCTATAAATGTATGAAAGCTCAACAAAAGAAACTAAGTGGGTGTGCATCCAACTTGCTTGCTCACGAAGACAGGGGCACTTGAGGAGGCCCATTGTTGGAATATACAAGCCAAGTTCTATAATGAAAAATTCCCACTAGTATATGAAAGTGAGAAAACAAGAGACTCTCTATCATGAAGATTATGGTGCTACTTTGAAGCACAAGTGTGGAAAAAAGGATAGTAGCATTGTCCCTTCTCTCTTTTTCTCTCATTTTTTTGGGCCTTCTCTTTTTTATGGCCTTTCTCTTTTTTTTATTCCTCACTTGGGACAATGCTCTAGGAAATGATGATCATCACACTTCTATTTATTTACAACTCAATGATTACAACTCGATACTAGAACAAAGTATGACTCTATATGAATGCCTCCGGCGGTGTACCGGAATATGCAATAAATCAAGAGTGACATGTATGAAAGAGTTAAGAATGGTGGCTTTGCCATAAATACTATGTCAACTACATGAGCATGCTAAGCAATATGACAACGATGAACGTGTCATGATAAACGGAATGGTGGAAAGTTGCATGGCAATATATCTCTGAATGGCTATGGAAATGCCATAATAGGTAGGTATGGTGGCTGTTTTGAGGAAGATATAAGGGGGTTTATGTGTGAAAGAGCGTATCATATCACGGTTTTTGGATGCACGTGAAGTTTGCACCAACTCTCAATGTGAGAAAGGGCAATGCACGGCACCGAAGAGGCTAACAATGATGGAAGGGTGAGAGTGCGTATAATCCATGGACTCAACATTAGTCATAAAGAACTCACATACTTATTGCAAAAATCTACAAGTCATCAAAAACCAAGCATTATGCGAATGCTCCTAGGGGGATAGATTGGTAGGAAAAGAGCATCGCTCATCCCCGACCGCCACTCATAAGGAGGACAATCAAAGAACACCTCATGTTTCAAATTTGTTACATAACGTTTACCATACATGCATGCTACGGGACTTGCAAACTTCCACACAAGCATTTCTCAAATTCACAACTACTCAACTAGCACGACCTTGATATTATTACCTCCATATCTCAAAACAATCATCAAGCATCAAACTTCTCTTAGTATTCAACACACTCATAAGAAAGTTTTTACTAATTTTGAATACCTAGCATATTAGGATTATTTAAGAAAATTACCATGCTATTTAAGACTCTCAAAATAATCTAAGTGAAGCATGAGAGATCAATAGTTTCTATAAAACAAATCCACCACCGTGCTCTAAAAGATATAAGTGAAGTACTAGAGCAAAACTATATAACTCAAAAGATATAAGTGAAGCACATAGAGTATTCTAAAAAATTCCAAATCATGTATGGCTCTCTCAAAAGGTGTGTACAGCAAGTATTATAGTGGTAAACTAAAACCAAAGACTCAAATCATACAAGACGCTCCAAAACACATATCATGTGGTGAACAAAAATATAGCTCCAAGTAAAGTTACCGATGGAAGTAGACGAAAGAGGGGATGCCTTCCGGGGCATCCCCAAGCTTTGGCTTTTCGGTGTCCTTAGATTATCTTGGGGGTTCCATAGGCATCCCCAAGCTTAGGCTCTTTCCACTCCTTGTTCCATAATCCATCAAAATCTTTCACCCAACACTTGAAAACTTCACAACACAAAACTCAACAGGAATCTCGTGAGCTCTGTTAGCGAAAGAAAACAAAAGACCACTTCAAGGTACTGTAATGAACTCATTCTTTATTTATATTGGTTTTAAACCTACTGTATTCCAACTTCTCTATGGTTTATAAACTATTTTACTAGCCATAGATTCATCAAAATAAGCAAACAACACACGAAAAACAGAATCTGTCAAAAACAGAACAGTCTTTAGTAATCTATGACTAACGCAAACTTCTGGAACTCCAAAAAATAATACAAAATATTAATTCCTAGGCAATTTGTTTATTGATCAGCAGCAATTGGAATCAGTATTTTATCACGTTCTGGTGATTTTTAACAATTGTTTTCGTGAACAGAAAGTTTCGGGAAATTTCTGCAAGATCAAATAACTATCATCCAAGAAGATCCTATAGGTTTAGCTTGGCACAAACACTAATTGAAACATAAAAACATATCTAAACAAAGGCTAGAACAGAGATTTATTCCTAAACAGAAGCAAAAAGCAAAAAACAAAAAGTAAAATTGGGTTGCCTCCCAACAAGCGCTACCGTTTAACGCCCCTAGCTAGGCATAAAAGCAAGGATAGATCTAGGTATTGCCATCTTTGGTTTTCAACTTTTTAGCGGAATCAAGCTCGAATACGGGAGGTTCTTTATGTTTCCCTTCATATTCTGAAATTTTTAGATCTAAAGAATCCTACTGCTTATTGCAAAGAGTAATCAACCTTTTCATACGGTGAATATTTCCGCTAACGTTCTTAAGAGGTTCAAGAGACTTCTGTAAAATCTTAGTTACTTCGCAATTTTTTTCAAAAACTTGTGTCTCTTCCTGAGTAGGATGAGGCCCCTTTTGTTGAGGTAGTGTTCCCACTATACCTTCTATAACTTCAAACGCAATATGGGGATCAATTTCAATAAAGTTGCCTTTGGCAACACAATCCAAGAGTTGTCTATGAGACATATTTAATCCAACATAAAAATTGCGAAGCAAAATTCTCAGGTTCACTTCAAAGGTACAATTACGATAAGACTCCATTATTCTCAACCAGGCATCTTTTAAGTTTTCTCCTTGTCTTTGTTTGAAGTGAAAGACTTCAAACTCAGGGGACAATGGAGTGGATAAAGGACAAGCCATAACGACAAGCAAGCGAAAAAGAGGCGAACGAAAAAGAGAGGGCGAATAAAATGGCGAGGGTGAAGTGGGGGAGAGGAAAACGAGAGGCAAATGGCAAATAATGTAATGCGGGAGATAAGGAATTGTGATAGGTACTTGGTATGTTGAGTTTTGCGTAGACCTCCCCGGCAACGGCGCCAGAAATCTTCTTGCTACCTCTTGAGCACTGCGTTGGTTTTTTCCTTGAAAAGGAAAGGGTGATGCAGCAAAGTAGCGTAAGTATTTCCCTCAGTTTTTGAGAACCAAGGTATCAATCGAGTAGGAGGCTACGCGCGAGTCCCTCGTACCTACACAAAACAAATAACTCCTCGCAACCAACACGATAAGGGGTTGTCAATCCCTTCACGGTCACTTACGAGAGTGAGATCTGATAGATATGATAGGATAATATTTTTGGTATTTTTGTGATAAAGATGCAAAGTAAAATAGAAGCAAAATAAAAGCAAAGGAAATAACTAAGTGTTGGAAGATTAATATGATGAAGATAGACCTGGGGGCCATAGGTTTCACTAGTGGCTTCTCTCAAGAGCATAAGTATTTTACAGTGGGTGAACGAATTACTGTTGAGCAATTGGCGAAATTGAGCATAGTTATGAGAATATCTAGGTATGACCATGTATATAGGCATCACGTCCGAGACAAGTAGACCGACCCCTGCACGCATCTACTACTATTACTCCACTCATCGACCGCTATCCGGCATGCATCTAGAGTATTAAGTTCATGTAAGCGAGTAACGCCTTAAGCAAGATGACATGATGTAGAGGAATAAATTCATGCAATATGATAAAAAAACATCTTGTTATCCTCGATGGCAACAATACAATACGTGCCTTGCTGCCCCTCATCCTTTGGGAAAGGACACATAAGATTGAACCCAAAACTAAGCACTTCTCCCATTGCAAGAAAGATCAATCTAGTAGGCCAAACCAAACTGATAATTCGAAGAGACTTGCAAAGATAACCAATCATACATAAAAGAATTCAGAGAAGATTGAAATATTGTTCATAGATAATCTTGATCATAAACCCACAATTCATCGGTCTCAACAAACACACCGCAAAAGAAGATTACATCGAATAGCTCTCCATGAGAGAGGGGAGAACAGTGTATTGAGATCCAAAAGAGAGAAGAAGCCATCTAGCTACTAACTATGGACCCGAAGGTCTGAGGCAAACTACTCACACATCATCGGAGAGGCTATGGTGTTGATGTAGAAGCCCTCCGTGATGGATGCCCCCTCGTGAGCTCGGAACAGGCCCCAAGATGGGATCTCGTGGAGTACAGAAGGTTGCGGCGGTGGAATTAGGTTTTGGCTCCGTCTCGATCGTTTGAAGTGCGTGAGGTATATATAGGAGGAAGAAAATCGTCGGTGGATTAACATGGGGCCCACGAGGGTGGAGAGAGCGCCCTGGGGGAGTGGGCGCGCCCCCTACCTCGTGGCCTCCTGGAAGCTTCTCTTACGTAGTGTCCAACTCTCCTGGATCATGTTCGTTCCAAAAATCACGCTCCCGAAGGTTTCATTCCGTTTGGACTCCGTTTGATATTCTTTTTCTGCGAAACTCTGAAATAGGCAAAAAAACAGCAATTCTGGGCTAGGCCTCCGGTTAATAGGTTAGTCCCAAAAATAATATAAAAGTGGATAATAAAGCCCAATATTGTCCATAACAGTAGATAATATAACATGGAGCAATAAAAAATTATAGATACGTTGGAGACGTATCAAGCATCCCCAAGCTTAATTCCTGCTCGTCCTCGACTAGGTAAATCATAAAAACAGAATTTTTGATGCGGAGTGCTACTTGGCATAATTTCAATGTAATTCTTCTTAATTGTGGTATAAATATTCAGATCCGAAAGATTCAAGATAAAAGTTCATATTGACATAAAAACAATAATACTTTAAGCATACTAACTAAGCAATTATGTCCTCTCAAAATAACATGGCCAAAGAAAGTTCATCCCTACAAAATCATATAGTTTAGTCATGCTCCATTTTCGTCACACACGAATGCTCTCATCATGCACAACCCCGATGACAAGCCATGCAATTGTTTCATACTTTAGTAATCTCAAACTATAAACTTTCACGCAATATATGAGCGCGAGCCATGGACATAGCACTATGGGTGGAATAGAATATGATGATGGGGTTATGTGGAGAAGACAAAAAGGAGAAAGTCTCACATCAATGAGGCTAATCAATGAGCTATGGAGATGCCCATCGATTGATGTTAATGCAAGGAGTAGGGATTACCATGCAACGGATGCACTAGAGCTATAAATGTATGAAAGCTCAACAAAAGAAACTAAGTGGGTGTGCATCCAACTTGCTTGCTCACGAAGACCTAGGGCACTTGAGGAGGCCCATTGTTGTAATATACAAGCCAAGTTCTATAATGAGAAATTCCCACTAGTATATGAAAGTGACAAAACAAGAGAGTCTCTATCATGAAGATTATGGTGCTACTTTGAAGGATAAGTGTGGAAAAAAGGATAGTAGCATTGTCCCTTCTCTCTTTTTCTCTCATCTTTTTGGGCCTTCTCTTTTTTTATGCCCTTTCTCTTTTTTTTTATTCCTCACTCGAGACAATGCTCTAGAAAATGATGATCATCACACTTCTATTTATTTACAACTCAATGATTACAACTCGATACTAGAACAAAGTATGACTCTATACGAATGCCTCCGGCGGTGTACCGGAATATGCAATGAATCAAGAGTGACATGTATGAAAGAGTTATGAATGGTGGCTTTGCCACAAATACTATGTCAACTACATGATCATGACAAGCAATATGACAATGATGAACGTGTCATGATAAACGGAATGGTGGAAATTTGCATGGCAATATATCTCGGAATGGCTATGGAAATGCCATAATAGGTAGGTATGGTGGCTGTTTTGAGGAAGATATAAGGAGGCTTATGTGTGAAAGAGCGTATCATATCTCGGGGTTTGGATGCACCGGCGAAGTTTGCACCAACTCTCAATGTGAGAAAGGGCAATGCACGGCACCGAAAAGGCTAGCAGTGATGGAAGGGTGAGAGTGCGTATAATCCCTAGAATCAACATTAGTCATAAAGAACTCACATACTTATTGCAAAAATCTACAAGTCATCAAAAACTAAGCATTACACGCATGCTCCTAGGGGGATAGATTGGTAGGAAAAGACCATCGCTCGTCCCCGACCGCCACTCATAAGGAGGACAATCAAAGAACACCTCATGTGTCAAATTTGTTACATAATGTTTACTATACGTGCATGCTACGGGACCTGCAAACTTCAACACAAGCATTTCTCAAATTCACAACTACTCAACTAGCACGACTTTTATATTATTACCTCCATATCTCAAAACAATCATCAAGCATCAAACTTCTCTTAGTATTCAACACACTCATAAGAAAGTTTTTACTAATTTTTGAATACTTAGCATATTAGGATTATTTAAGAAAATTAGCATGCTATTTAGGACTCTCAAAATAATCTAAGTGAAGCATGAAAGATCAATAGTTTCTATAAAAAAAATCCACCACCGTGCTCTAAAAGATAAAAGTGAAGTACTAGAGCAAAACTGTATAACTCAAAAGATATAAGTGAAGCACATAGAGTATACTAACAAATTCCAAATCATGTATGGCTCTCTCAAAAGGTGTGTACAGAAAGTATGATTGTGGTAAACTAAAAAGCAAAGACACAAATCATACAAGATGCTCCAAGCAAAATACATATCATGTGGTGAATAAAAATATAGCTCCAAGTAAAGTTACCGATGGAAGTAGACGAAAGAGGGGATGCCTTCCGGGGCATCCCCAAGCTTTGGCTTTTCGGTGTCCTTAGATTATCTTGGGGGTGCCATGGGAATCCCCAAGCTTAGGCTCTTGCCACTCCTTGTTCCATAATCCATCAAAATCTTTCACCCGAAACTTGAAAACTTCACAACACAAAACTCAACAGAAATCTCGTGAGCTCCGTTAGCGAAAGAAAACAAAAGACCACTTCAAGGTACTGTAATGAACTCATTCTTTATTTATATTGGTGTTAAACCTACTGTATTCCAACTTCTCTATGGTTTATAAACTATTTTACTAGCCATAGATGCATCAAAATAAGCAAACAACACACGAAAAACAGAATCTGTCAAAAACAGAACAGCCTGTAGTAATCTGTAACTAAATTAAACTTCTGGAACTCCAAAAATTCAGCCAAAATAGTACTACCTAGGCAATTTGTTTATTGATCAGCAGCAATTGAAATCAGTATTTTATCACGTTCTGGTGATTTTTAACAATTGTTTTCGTGAACAGAAAGTTTCTGGAAATTTCTGCAAGATCAAATAATTATCATCCAAGAAGATTGACGGTGTACAAAACCAGGGGCACATTTTTGTACCCCTTTACCTGTGCACGGGCAGTCAGAGCCGCGCCCGCGACCACACCAAGCAGAGCGAGGGAGGTGAGCCAAGGTAAGACCGAAGCCCAAGATGGCCAGAGCAACGCCAAGACCAAGACCACAAAGAGCAGAGGGACGAAGCAGGTTCCCCTGGCAAGACCCTTGCCGGGGCAACCTCGGCGGCCCTGGCAAGATCCTTGTCGGGACAGCTCGCCCCACACCAACAGAGCGAGCCACCCTTCAGCCCACGGCCGTCGACGCCGTCATCATCGTGGGGCCAGGGCTCGGGAAGGCACCTCTGTAGTGGCATGCAGATCTTTGTGAAGACATATTCAAGGTCAGATGAGGATTAGAAGACGACGATCCTCGGCAAGATCCTCGCCGATGAAGGTTACCAAGGCCCCCGGCAAGACCCTTGCTAGGGACGACAGCACGCTACGGCAAGACCCTTGCAGGGCCACCCGGCAAGGCCCTCGCCAAGCGCACCAGCAGGGCCACCGTCGGGCCCGCACCTGCCAAGTCTTCGCCGCCGTTCGCATGCAGCTGCCGACCCAACCAGCTGGGCAGGCACCTGCGTGGCAACATGTAGCCCTTCGTGGAGGCTCCACCACCGCGCCACCTCAGCTGCCTGCCTGCCTACATGGCACCGCATGCATCGCTGGCCAGGGCGCGTGTCGAACCCTGGAGGAGCGGCGACGGACGGGACGGGCCTCGCCCCCGTCCCTGATAAAGCAAGGGGACGCCTAAGCGATGCATTAAATGCATCTTGTCCTATAATACGAGGGATAAACTTGCAACACTGTTGCCTTTCCACCTCCTGTGTGCCACTGTGGCGACCCCTTTTTCCTATAAAAGGAGGCCCAAGGCAACGAGGGAAAGGATTCGGCTTTTTGGAGCTTGTTACACCCCGTAGCTAGTTCAAGAACTCAGAATACATCCACCAAAGCAGGACTAGGGTTTTACGCATCATCGCGCCCCGAACCTGGATAAATGAACCGCGTGCTCTCTGTTAGACCCGCTCTTCTCTCAACCCCGCGCCCCGCAACCGCTGTAGGGATTCTTGTGATCCCATAGTTGTCGTTTCCCACCGACATCTTTGGCGCGCCAGGTAGGGGACGCGCGATTGCGAGAATCGGTTTTAGCAGTTAAGGGAGCATTTCTTCGTGGTGATGGCTCCAAGAGAAGTAGGAGAGGGGGTCGAAAGATCGACGTCGGCGCGACTACAAGCAGAAGCTAAGTCACACCGAACCCTGACTACTTGCTTTCCTTTTTATTTGAGGTTATTTCCCTTGGAGATGTCGTGCCTTTGCATGGAAAACCTGCACGCCAGGGGGCTCTCCTGCTGTTGGCAACACCCTTGCCCTGTTTCGATTCCACTCAACAGCTCAAGCGGCTGCGTCGAGGGCGGCATGGTAGCCTTCCGCGATTGACAATGCTCTCGATTCTGACTCGAGTCAAGCTCGACAGTTCGAGCGGCCGCGTTAAGAACGGTAAGATGGCTCGCCCGGACACGCATACCGGCAGCCAATGGGGATCCGTCCCCAAGACGCCGCCTTGGGCTTCGGCGCGTAGCCCGATTGGCGTAGGGTGCGCATACAAAGGGAAATTGAATAGGGAAATAACATGCATAATACTGAAAATGCTGCAGAGTTATGTTACATCAAATTGTTGCCGCGGTTCTAACTAGAGATAACAATTGTCTTGGTTGTGAATCCGCAACGGCAATAAGGAACAAGATGCCTAATCCCGGTGCTGGCCCTCCACCCTCAGAATTCCGCCGACACGGCTGATGATGGGCTTGATGCGCTCCCTGAGTGGCGCGAGGTCGACATCCTCCGGCAAGCTCTCCAGCGCGGCGTCGAAGTCGAGGTCGGGGTACCAGTGCGCCACCTTGGTGAGAACCTTGGTCATGGCGCCCTGACAAAGCATCCGGGACTCCTCGGCCAGTGAGGCCGCCCGGTTGGCGTGGAGCCGCTCCAGAGCACAGACGACCTTCTCAAAGAACATGGTCAGACTGCAGTTGGTGCTCATGTTCTGCTCCGGGACAAACCTCACGTCCGGCATCCCCATTACGGCCAGCTGCGCGGCGGCCTGGTTGGCGATGGCGGCGAGGCGATCGAGCCAACGGTTCTCGCCCTCCACGTGATCCGCAAAGTTGAGGCCCTCGTTCTTCCGCAACAGCTTCTCAGCCTCCAGCTCCTTGGCCAGGGTCCCCTCTTGGGTTGTAGCCTCCGACAAAACCTTCTCGAGACCCTCCAGCTTCAGCTTGAGGTCTTTGGTGGAGTTGTTGGCCTCGGAGAGCTCCCCAGCCTTGCTGACGACCGCGCCCTGCGCCTCTATCAGAGCACCGTTGAGCGTGTCCTTTTCCTGGGACAGCTTCAGGGCCCGCTCCGTCAGCCTGTCGCGCTCCTCCTCTAGCTCCTTCACCTTGCCGGTGTGAACCTGGGCCTGGGCATTGAGTGCCTCCTTAGGCCTCTGCTCCAGCTCACTGGTCCGCTGCAGGACAAGCTTCTCCACCTCGGCATCTTTGCCATGAAGTGTGGCGGCGAGCCTCCCCTCGCGTGCGGCAAGGTCCTCCTCCTGGGAGTTCAGCGCAGCCTCGCGCTGGGTCCGAACAGCCTCAGCGGCCTCGGCCGAGTTCTTCACCGCCTCCTGAGCTTTCTCGATGTCGGCAAGCTTCATGGTGAGCTCCACGTCGCGCCTGGCCTGCTCGCCCTGGGCAGCCTTGAGCTCCTCGTGGGCCTTGCGGAACCAGTTCTGCGCCTCGGCAACACGCTTCTGGAGGTCCGCCTCCGCCTTCTCCACCATCGCCGTCCTGGACTTAACCTTGTCCAGACGGGCGTTGTGGAGCACCTGGAGCTTCCGGAAGCTGGCGCCCATGGCATGGAGGAGCCGCTCCTCCTGCGAGCCATCGCCGCTCCTCCTGCGAGCCGTCGCCGCCAACGATCGGCTCGTCGGCGACTTCAAGCCCGGCAACGGCAAGCACCTCGTCGTCGAAAACCTCTCCCTCAACGGGTGTCCTGGTGCTCGACGCGCCTAGAAGGTGGACGAACAAGTCGTCGCTCACCCTCAGATACTTGCCAGCATACATCTACTACTATTACTCCACTCATCGACCACTATCCAGCATGCATCTAGAGTATTAAGTTCATGAAAACAGAGTAACGCCTTAAGCAAGATGACATGATGTAGAGGGATAAATTCATGCAATATGATAAAAAACCCATCTTGTTATCCTCGATGGCAACAATACAATACATGCCTTGCTGCCCCTACTGTCACAGGGAAAGGACACCGCAAGATTGAACCCAAAGCTAAGCACTTCTCCTATTGCAAGAAAGATCAATCTAGTAGGCCAAACCAAACTGATAATTCGAAGAGACTTGCAAAGTTAACCAATCATACATAAAAGAATTCAGAGAAGATTTAAATATTGTTCATAGATAATCTTGATCATAAACCCACAATTCATCGGTCTCAACAAACACAACGCAAAAAGAAGATTACATCGAATAGATCTCCACGAGAGAGGGGGAGAACATTGTATTGAGGTCCAAAAAGAGAGAAGAAGCTATCTAGCTACTAACTATGGACCCGAAGGTCTGAGGTAAACTACTCAAACTTCATCGGAGAGGCTATGGTGTTGATGTAGAAGCCCTCCGTGATGGATGCCCCCTCCGACGGAGCTCCAGAACAGGCCCCAAGATGGGATCTCGTGGGCACAGAAGTTTGCGGTGGTGGAATTGGGTTTTTGGCTCCATCTCTGACTGTTTGGGGGTACGTAGGTATATATAGGAGGAAGAAGTACGTAGCTGGAGCAACGTGGGGCCCACGAGGGTGGAGGGCGCGCCCTGGGGGGTGGGCACGCCCCCTACCTCGTGGCCTCCTGGAAGATTCTCTTACTTAGCGTCCAAGTCTCCTGGATCATGTTCGTTCCAAAAATCACGCTCCCGAAGGTTTCATTCCGTTTGATATTCTTTTTCTGTGAAACTCTGAAATAGGCAAAAAAACAACAATTCTGGGTTGGGCCTTCGGTTAATAGGTTAGTCCCAAAAATAATATAAAAGTGGATAATAAAGCCCAATATTGTCCATAACAGTAGATAATATAGCATGGAGCAATCAAAAATTATAGATACGTTGGAGACGTATCAGCCATCACACTGCACGGAGGGCGGAAGCAAAGATTCCTGCTGCTCATGGACGGCAGGATCGGTGGCGGTGTTGGCTGCAAGAGAAGCGGAGCGACGGGGGGCGCCACGTCCCACATGCGTCATCTGGGCGATACGAGCAGCCTGGCGCTCGGCGCGAAGTCGGTGGCCGTCGGCCATGGGAGTGGCGAAGCTATGATGAAGAGAAGCGGAAGGGAGAACTTCGACACACCCTACGTGGTGTGCCAAATGTCGGAATCGGGGCTCTGCGGATCCAAAGAGGTTTGAACTCTGGGGCGTGTGCGAAGAATCCGGCCTAACTACATCTGCTTCTCACCACCCACGGCCTGGCTCCATTGAGCTCGAGCGAGCGGGGCGAGGAAGTGGACATAGTCGTTTACCCAGGTTCGAGCCACCTTGCGGTGTAAGACCCTACTCTTGCTTTGTGGTGGACTGCCTCACGAGGAGGATGAGTATGAACTAGTGCAAGTGTGAGCTGCCTCGGGAGAGCTCAATGGCCAAACGATACCATCCCCTCCATGGTGGAGACTAGGTTATCTTTATAGGGGCCTCGGTCCTCTTCCCTCGTAGTTTAGGCGGGAAGGGATACCATAGCGGCCAATTTGAAGGGTGAAAGGAGTACACCCCATCCTGACTAAAGGTGGTCTTTGCCTGCGATGCCCCTGGTCATGACGCAGCAATGGGCTCGGTGATGACCTCCATCCCGCCGAGCCCGTGGTCTTGGTCTTGTTGTACTGGAATGGAAACCTTTGGGGGATTCCTTCGGTACCCGTGTATGTCCTTGCCTCCTTAGCACCAAAGAGGAAATTGTCCTCTCCTGCACCCGCTGGAGTCCTGCTAGCCTTGGTCGTCTTGTCTCACGTTGTCGCGTGCCTCGCAAGGTGGGACGCCTGCCTAGAGATGTCCGCTCCTCTGGAGGCAGCCTCGGGGGGCTGCTCCTCGGGAGGCCTTGTTGTCGTCCGCCTCGCGAGGCGGGGGGGCCTCGTGAGGGTCTTGCTTGTGAAGCCTTGGAGTTGGGGCACGCCAGGCTGTTGGTGGAGCCATGCGCTAGGCTGTAGGCAAACTGGTCTGGGTACCCCAGTTCCAGAACGCCGATAGACTGAACCTTCCTGGTTTTGTTGAACTGATGTAATATAATATGTTAGAACTAAAGTTTTTTTGGGACTGATATTATTTACGAAGAAATCGTTAGATGAGCTCTAGACACATTTTATTTAAATAAGAAATTTAGCAAAATTGACAACCAATATTTTTGTGAACTTCTTGCATTTTAGTAGTTGAACTTCAAAGTAAAAAATTAATTCCCTGATTTAAATTAGCTACATTTAACAGATAGCTTGTTAAGTTCTCCGCTTTTTAAAGTATCATTGTTTTTGTAGCGCGTTTTTTATCCTTTTTTTCATGCTACAGAGCTAAATTTATTATATTTTATTTTAAATTAAAATTATTGCCTGCGAATATGTATTTGAATTTTCTATATTCAGTTTTCGAATTTTTTTGTAGTAGTTTATAGTTTTTTCCACGCGCTCTGATTTATTCAACGTGCCTTAAGGGGTGGGGTAAGGACAATTTGGAGACGAGGGAGGATTCCAAGGAGCAGACATATTGGGCCCTTTTCCAACCCAAATGGCCCATGCGTGCTACTGTGCAGTGCTGGCTGCGTGTGCGCTGTGAGATTAGTCCCACCTCACTAGCCGATGGGGCTCTTGACCGGTTTATAAGGATTGCCGTGGCTCATATGTCGAACTCCTCGGAATACTTACCTGAGCGCTTTTACACGGAGCTCGCTCTCTGTTCCATGACCCGTGGGCCTTGGTCGGCTGGCCCCATGCAGTGTCGATAACTATGGATTCGCCAATGGTGCCTCAGTGGGCTCGAGTCCAAGTGTATCCTCCTACATAGGGACGGTCTATCCTTGGACGATTTTTTTTGAAACTAGTACCTCACTGCTCCAGTAATGTGGAGTGATGTTTTTTGTTGTGGTTCTAGTGAATTTCCTTGGATTATGTAAGCACTATTTTATGAGCACTGTATGTTCTCCTTGGTCGAACTGATATCTTTTTAATTGAGTTTTGGCCTTCTTTTTCTCGGCTCTTATTATTGTGAAAGGTCTTTTGGCATTATTTGGTATCATAGTACTTGTCGTATAAACTTAGTTGTACCGAGATTTCAATTGTACTAGTACTATTATTTCTTTAGTGTGTCAATGATTAAGGAATGTGAATCGATGCTTCTTGTTCCTTTTTATTGTAATAAAGATGTACTGTTTGTTCAGGTGTACCAGTACTGTCATTCCTAGTATGTTAGTGACTAAGAAATACGTACTGATGGTTCTTAGCTTTTCCGTTGTAGTACTTACTAATTTTCTAATGACTAGATGCATGATCTTGTTAGTACTGACTGTTGTCCTCGACTGGAACTTGGTCTTTAGTGCAATGGTACCTTTTTGTGTTCTTCTGAAGCTAGAAACTATTTTAGTGTGATAGTACTACCGTACATGACTAAGTTGTACTAAGCGTCCAAGGCTACTATTTGTTGTTGTCCGTAGTCTTCATGTGTTTTGTGAAATATGTGATGCCAGTACAAGTCTATGTTTAGTGTTAACAGTTGTGTTGGGGCATGTTTTGTCCAAGGCTACTATTTGTTGTTGTTCGTAGTCTGCCGAATGATTTCAACGTTACATTTTCCATACAATGCTGAATCAAAACTACACATGAAACATCCATGTGTGATTAGTTGCTCCATAACTAGTGCTGAAGAGCAGCCACAAAGTTTCATTCACAAGCTACTTCAACTTCAAATGATGGGTAAACAAAATAGGAAGCTAGCAAACTTGTTCAACCACATAAGCAAACTATGTAATTGACATAAGTAAACTTGTTCAAAGCTGACACACATGACATAAGCAAACTGGTTTAACCTAACAAAAGCAGACTACGAATTTCAAACAAGAAAAAGGACAAGCATAAGTGCAAGCAACACGAAAGCAGACTTTGATATCTCTTCAACCCGCATAGTGGCAGTGGTAGTAGGGGTCCGCTTACTCCTGTTTGGAGCTTTCCAGACCTGTTTTGATTTTGTGGATTTTCTTCCATGTCTGGTAGGTGGCGTATGCATCTATCGCTGCATACTCGATGAGCTTTTCTCGCAGTGGGATGGTCCCCCATAGTTTATGGTCTTCCTTCCTGTCGATCTTCTTCTTCATGTTGTCATAGAATAGGTGGATCACGCTAGATGCAACATCAGCCAAGGAGTCGTACTCTTTTCCGGTGTATGGAACTCTCCAGTTGTGCTGGATGTCGATGAAGTTCTTGGGGTTGATCCCCAAACTAGACTTCTTCAGCATCTCTTTATCATCTTTAATGCTGAAACCCCAAAAGTTGTACAACTTCTCCTCCTTCAGGAGCTCTTTGAGGCACTTGGGCCTGCAAGGGGGGACACATATTGAATATTAGTGTTCTTTTCAAGATTTAATACTTCTATTTTTTTGGTTCACAAGTGACGAATCCATGAAGTAGATGCTTATATAGTATAAGTCATGGATGAATGTAGTTCGGAAACTAGTACACAAAGTTCTGAAATTAAAATTCATGTACACCATGTTATTTTTCTTTTTGGTATCTACAGGTGCTTCACCAAGTTCAGAAACCTATACCAGAGTCAATAATCCATGTGCCGCATAGTACCAGTTTAATTTTCTTTTTTTTGAATATAAAAAAACCTATACCAGTGCTTCACCAAGTTCTTACTTATTTTGCTGCTGAAAATAACATCAGACCAAGTTCAGAAACTACTGTACTACATGAAGTGCGGAAACATCTTTTAGTACATCGAGTCCAGAAACTACACTAGTGCATCAAGATCATAAACTACACTAGTACATCAAGTTCAAAAATGAATCATGTGCAACAATTTCAGATACTAATCCAGTGCATCATGTTAAAATATATTCTAGTGCGTCTACTTGAGAAACATGTACTAGTGCATCCACTTCACAAACTACACTAGTACATCTAGTTGGAAACTAGTTTAATGAAATTTTGACAGGCGCATTACTAATTAAATAGATGAATGAAGAGGGAGAAATGAGTAGGATGGTTCACCATTTTGTGGACGCAGCGATGTGGTATCCAGGCAGAGTTCCTCCACGCATAACTACAGAGTTACGGCCATCTGCGGAGGTTCATCTTTTCTGGTAAACTACACATCAACACCGATGAAGCTAGGAAATAAGCCGCCGCCCTTCATCCTGAGCCTCCTGATCATCTCACCGGCTTCGTCTGGTTCACTAGTGCAGACGGCCTCCAGCGTCTCCTTGCCGTGGAGCTCAACCCCTGTGAGAATTTTGGTGTACTCGAGCTTCTCATCGGGGACGTGAACATCGTCAAGGTTGCTGCTCTGGTCGGACGTCTCGCCAAGCTGACGCTTGGCAGACGGTTCCTCCGCCATTGCCCTCCTCGAGCGACGGTGGTCTTCAAAGAGAGATGTTGTGGGGAGTTAGTAGTGGAGATGGAGCGGCAATGTTGGTTCTTAGAATGAGGCAGAGATGGAGGTGAATGGGGTATTTCAAGGCGTGGTTGGGGACGTGGGGGAAGCAGTTCGTCGTGGGCGTAGGAGTAGTGGTCGTGGGGTCGCCTTTGCAGTCCATGGTGGCAACCGCCCAGTGGGTGGCGCGGGAAGTGGCCTTGAAATACCACCCGTCTAAGCCAATTTCTTTGCAGGTGTATTGACTGGTTGCACTGACCAGTCTTGTCAAGGTGTACTTATCAGTTGCTTATCCCACTTGCACACCTCATGGTCTATAATGATGGCATTTTGTACAGTTTTGAGTGAAAAATACTTGGACTGGTGATTGACGTGTGGTTGAACTTACCAATACAAGTGTATTATTTTTGTATCGCGCCAGCTCATGTGCCGTTTTTTGATCATATTTTTTATATTCTGTGTGATGCTAATTTTTTTAAACCTTGTTTTTTGAAATGATTGTTTAAATAAACTTTTCTATTTGCTTGAGGTCATTCTTTTATGTACTGAGGGGCGTTCTGAACGAGGACTAGCAGACCAGTCATAGTTCTTGAAAAATGTTTTTTGTGGTGTTCACGGGTGTGTTTGGTTGATCTGCCTTGAACTGACGTGGAAGACTTATTAGTACTCATGTACTATCAGAGTTCCATTTTTTTTAATATTTTGCCGAATTATTGGTCGATATTAGTGTTGATGGTACATAAATCCAGATCAATTCAAATATATTTGTGAGTGCATTCGAAAGGTTTATGAAATGGTTTACATAATAATATCACTGGTCGAGTGGGCACAAATCACAAATGGTATCTTAACTATAGTACTGATCCAGAAATCGAAAATAAATCTAAATATTTTTTGGTAAAGTTAGTGTTTCTGATACGATTCGCCATTGTGTACTGAGGCGATCGAGAGTAAAATCTTATTTTTAATTGATGCAGTAGCACAACCACTATGGATTCTTCCGTCTTGAGCTCCTTCTTTTTTTTGAGAGTACGCCAAAGGCGTACCTTAGCTTTATACAAGGGAGAAAAATATGTACAAGATTACATGGGAGATCGTCACAAGCCGGCGATCCCACCCAACCACCCCAAAACACTAAGCGGACTACTCACAATACCGTTGAACTCCTACTACTCCCGCAAGCCTCCAAAGATGCAACTCCTGAAAAATAAGATTGGTCGTAGCGAGCTCATCTAGAATGGGGCCTGACTGGAAAACCCCGACGTTCCTTTGCTTCCACAATGTCCAGCAAATCAGCATGACAAACGCATCAAATCCCTTCTTGTCCACTCTGCTGATCTGCTTGCGCGAACGCATCCACCATTGGTGAAGCCTATCATGATGCATGGGGATTAGATTAGGATTGATGCCCACCTTGGAGAAGCATCTGAACCACAGTTGTCGCGCGAATACACACTGGATCATGAGGTGGTCTACCGTGTCCTCCTCCTGATCACATAAGTAACAAGGGGATGCAGTCTCTTGTAGGCCATGCCTAAGGCTTCTATCCGATGTCCAGGTCCGGTATTGAATTGCCAGCCACATGAAGATCTTGCAAGCAAGGGGTGCCCTGTTCTTCCAAATAGCAGCCGCTGGCGCAAATCTGATGCCTCCCTCACAAAACATCCTATATGCCGAAGCAGCAGAGTATATCCCTGACTCGTGCCAAGCCCACAACACCTTGTCTCCACTCTCCGGAGTGATGACAAACTGCATAAGAATCTCCCAAAGGTGTATGAATTGTGTGAGCTCCTCCGTGGATAGCGACTCTGGAATGTCCTTGATCCAGTCATGTTGGTATAGACCCTCAGTGGCCAACCTAGAGTTGATCGTCCTCGTTTTCACTTTGGAAACCAACATAGGAGCAATCTCCGAGATCGTATAGCCATGCACCCATCTGTCCTTCCAGAAGAGAATCCTCTTGCCATCTCTAATCTCCCAAGTCACTAAGCTATTGAATGCGCACTGGACTTGCTTGTCCGGGACCAGATTTAAACCTTGCCACGGCCGGTTCCCATCCACTCTGCGAAGCCATTCCCATCTCATCTGAAGGGCAAGATCATGCTTGCTAAGATCCATAATGCCGAGGCCACCTAGCTGTTTTGGGCGACAGACTCGTTGCCAGGAGACTGCACACTTCCCACCGCCGACCGCATCCATACTAGCCCAAAAGAAAGCTCTACAACCTTGGTCCACTTTCTCGATCGCCCACTTAGGAGCTTCAGCCACAATTAAATGGTGGGTAGGCCTGGCTCTCATGACTTGATTCACCAATATTAATCTCCCGCGGCGAGTAAGCAGTCCTTTTTGCTATCCTGGTAGAATCTTGAGTGCTCCATCCACCATGAACTACCACTCCGATCGTGTTAGTTGTTTGATACTCAATTGGAGACCCAGATATTCATGGGAAGTTATCGATCTTCCAAGGCAGAGCATTCGTGACTAGCTCTTCATCCTGCAGTTCTCCACGAATCAATATCGCCGAAGACATGGCGAAGTTGACCTTCAAACCCGATGCCATTCCAAAGATCTCAGGGCCTCCTTGACAAAAGCAATGTCACCCCTCAATGGTCTGATAAAGAGAACCACATCATCCGCGTAGAGAGAAAGACGTTTGTCGGTGTCAAAACCAGCGGATCTCGGGTAGGGGGTCTCGAACTGTGCGTCTAAGGCGGATGGTAACAGGAGGCGGGGGACACAATGTTTACCCAGGTTCGGGCCCTCTTGATGGAGGTAATACCCTACTTCCTGCTTGATTGATCTTGATGATATGAGTATTACAAGAGTTGATCTACCACGAGATCATAGAGGCTAAACCCTAGAAGCTAGCCTATGGTATGATTGTTGTTGGTCCTACAGACCAAACCCTCCGGTTTATATAGACACCGGAGGGGGCTAGGGTTACACAGAGTCGGTTACAATGGGAGGAGATCTACATATCCGTATTGCCAAGCTTGCCTTCCACGCCAAGGAGAGTCCCATCCGGACATGAGACGAAGTCTTCAATCTTGTATCTTCATAGTCCAATAGTCCGGCCAAAGGATATAGTCCGGCTATCCGGATACCCCCTAATCCAGGACTCCCTCAGTAGCCCCCGAACCAGGCTTCAATGACGATGAGTCCGGCGCGCAGATTGTTTTCGGCATTGCAAGGCGGGTTCTTCTCCAAATCCCGAATACGCGTTGAATGGTGTCCGGCTCCTCATAAATGTTGCGCTTCTTGGCTTTTACGTCCAATAATGGCTACCTTCCACGTGTCGAGCGAATGCGAGAAGCCAGGGTGTTTTTACATTTACCACCCTAGCTATGTGAATAAAATGCCTATTTAAAGGGACGGGGATTCTCATATCCAAATCACACCATCCTCCCTCAGCGAGCATTCATCGGAGCGCGCCCGAAAAAATCCATCCCAACATGGCCGGCCAGCGCAGCTCCTCCTCTCGCTCCCGTAGCCCTAAGCCCAGAGATTGGAAGAAGTGTTTCGTCCCGCACAACCAATTAGTGGAGCTATAGACCCAGGGATTTCTCCCTCCAGCGTATATGGTCCCCGTTCGAGCCGGGCTCGCCACCTATAATGGCGGGGAGCAAGCGGAGAGCTTCCCCAACCCCTCCAAGGGGGAGCGGGTCTGCCTCGTCCCATATTTATCAAGGGGACTCGGATTTCCAATCCATCCGTTCCTCCAAGGGCTCCTGGAGTTTTATGGCCTCCAGTTGCATAACTTCACCCCTGCTTCCATTTTACACATCGCTGGTTATGTAGCCCTTTGCGAGCTGTTTCTGGGCTGCGAAGCTCACTTCACGCTGTGGAAGAAGCTATTCTGCCTTGTGCCCCGTACTCATAGGGGGTCGATATATCAAGTGGGCGGGGCCGAAATATGGCGCATTGCCGGGACCGGATACATATCCGGTACCCCAAAGAAGACGTCCGAAGACTGGCCTTCAGAGTGGTTTTATATGGAGGACGTCCCCCTCCCGGATCCTATTCAGATTGGTCTTCCTGAGTTCGACAATGCCCCTTTGAAGAAACGCTGAAGCTGGCACCCACGGAGCCCTCGGGAGGAAGATGACAGAGACGTCCTTTACCTGATGGGCCGGATAATGGTACTGGCTCAATCAGGACTGACAATAACCGAGGTTATGTCAATATGCATTATGCGGGGGGTGCAGCCGCTTCAATATTGAGGCCACCCCATGTGGCATTTCAACGGGGAAGATGATGCCACTCACTGCGGCCGTAAAGGACCAGACTCAGTTGCTGCTCTAGCAAAAATTCTGTCCGATTTGTATAAGGGAGAGGAAGAGGAGTTCCTCCGCATCAAGCCACGGGATGGATTCTCCATGTACAACCCTCCAAGCTGGGTGAGTTGCCACTTCTTATCCCATCCTTTCCACACTTTTGTAGTAAGTATTTACTTGGCTATTTCATAGCAGGAATTGCGAAAGGCTGTAAGGGAGGTCCACAGCCCACCCCCACAATCGGAGGATCCCGGCCGAGCACTCGACCCCGGCCTAGAAGAGGATCCGGACATATTTGTGGAGCTGATCGACAGGATATTCTATCAATTAAGCTGTGATGATGCCATGGTGGCCATTACAGCTGACTATCCCGGGCTGCTCCCCGCCTCGCATGTAAGTGAAACCAGAGTCCCAACTTTTGAGAAGGATCCCTTTTTATGCACTTCGCCTACCGTATCTATGTGGTGTTTTACAGGGAAGGTCCTCGGGACGCCACGCCGAACCCGCGGTGACCCGCCAACAAGGGGCGCCGAAGCCGGGCAGGCTAAAAAGGAAGGCGATCCGGACTGAGATGCCGGTGCAGAGGTATGATACAAAACCTCGCTCCGTGGTTGTCGTCTTTAAAAAGCATACGAACACCCGTGTTTCCTAGAAGGAAAAACGCTCGCCGGACTATATCCGGAGAGGTTGCCAATCACGCCTCCACCAGTCGGGCTCCAGGGCCGGACACAGAGGCGGAAGCTAACACGGGGCACGCGCCGGATGCTCCTCCTATAGAGGATGCGGATAAAATATCTGCTACGAATTCCGAAGTGGAGAGCGCCATGAATCACAGGCGTCACCGGGCCGTACTCCGTGACGCTCGTTTCTCCCAAGAG
Organism: Aegilops bicornis; assembly: GCA_021605145.1. Classification (NCBI taxonomy): domain Eukaryota; kingdom Viridiplantae; phylum Streptophyta; class Magnoliopsida; order Poales; family Poaceae; genus Aegilops; species Aegilops bicornis. Next base: position 349,960,116 of record CM038670.1, read on the forward strand.
GCGTTTGATGCCTTCAACTCAGGAGACGTGTACATCCGTGCTGCTCAAAATGGTCTTGCCAGAGCCACGGACCAGTATGTAAAGGATATACGGGTAAGAAAATTTGATGATTATATATGTCAGTAGCCCCTGAGACTTGAAACAGTTGTTCACAACTGATTTAAGGATCATTATTTGTGCAGGTTCTTACATAGAAGAATACCCAATTGTCTCAAGAGCTGGGAGAGTGCAAGGCCCAGCTACGGGCCGCAGTTGCCGCATTGAAGGAGTCAGAGAAGGCCCCCTCTGGTAACACTTGTTTCAAACAATGATAGGTACCATATGGTATGCGGCATGCCTGTGAATCTAACAATAGATATTGCAGATGACTCCGGAGTGAATCCGGACGAGCAACATGCCATACAGCGGCTAAAGGCTGGCGAGCGCGTGCTTACGAAAGTTAGGCGGGAGAAAAACGATCTCCAAGACGCCAATACCCAGCTGAGCGTGGAACTGAAGGATGTTCGAGCCCAGCTTGCGGACTCCGTGAAGGAGAATAAGCGGCTTCAACGCGGCATTTTCAGTAAGTGCTTGAACGAACCTTTAAAAGAGTTCGACGAAGAAGCCGGCTAACAGAGTTATGTCTGCAAGTATGGTGACGGGTTGTCCCACGGAGGAGATGCCCGGGTCTGCGGGTGATCTTCTACCAGAGCTCTCACAACTGCACGATAAGTTCGGCAGGTGATTCAGGGTATTGCCCAGGCCTTTTGGCCATCCGTCTCCCTACCAGGAGGCCTTGGAGAGCTTGCAGAGAAGCTCAAGGGAGCGCAGCGGCGCTTCTGATTATGGAAGATATCGGCCTGCCGTCAAGGTGCCAGGGAATCCTGGGCCATGGTGAAGACGCGGTATACCAAGGCTGACCCAAACCACATGGCCGAGGTCGGACCTGTGGGGCCTGATGGGAAGGAGATCCCCGTCAGTTTGGTGTATGACCAAGTAGAATTAGCCGCAAAGTATTCCCAACAGGATTGTAGGCTAGACAACCTGTTGGATGGGATAGAATAAGAATTTAGTCAGTCTGAGTGACTATGTAATTTAAGTGACATGTATAATGTCTCTAGCCGGATTGTAATTCATTTGTCACGGCGGACCTTTTCGCTTCGACCTGGGACTTAATAGTCCGGAGTGTATCTGAATATCCCCTCAGTTATGTAAAACCGTGGTATGCGTGGAAACCAGGCGTAGGGGTCATAAGTGCTTGAACAGACAAGTACCCAACTAGTTATGTTATATTACATGGATAGTAAGAAACATCTTCCAGGGAGAATAGTTCCGTTAAGGGTTCCTTTCACTGGGTACGCATGCCCTAATGTGCATGTCCAGACTTCCAGAAGAGACGCAGGCAAAAAACATCTGGGGGCATGTATCAAAATAAATAAAAGTCGTCTTTTGTTCACCGACCGAATATTCCCTTAATAATGCTAGCTTTCGGCTTCACCCAGTCTGAGGTACACATCCGGCTGACTCGGCAGTAACAATCGCAGAGGTGCTCCCCTTATGCCCTAGCCGAATTAACGGGAACGTAGGGCATAAATACAAGAGCCAGGCAACCCAGCTTGGCCAAAACTTAATTCATATCGATGCATATAATGGCGAAAAAAGGTACATGCGGAAGAATAACACATGTGCGGGGCATGAGGCCCAGTAGAATGATTAAGCTTCTGTGTAAGAAGCCCCCAGGTATAATGAGCGCGGCTAGCGCAATTATAGTGTGTAAGCAAAACACAAGTTGGCCTTTGAAGGCCTTGAGGAAAAGGAAAAAGGAAGAAAGAAAGAGAGAAAAGACAGATAATGAAAAATGGACAAGGGTAAGGAGATGAACATAGAGTCCGGCGCTAGGCGTAGAATCTTCGGAGTCTAGCTGCGTTCCATGGGTTTGGCTCAAGTCGATTGTCTGACGCATCCCGTAGACGGTACGCTCCACCAGTCAGCACTTGGTCAATAATGAAGGGACCTTCCCATTTGGGCCTGATCTTGTTCTTTTTCTTCTCCGGCAGGCGTAGAACTAGTTCGCCAACGTTATAGTTTTGGCCCGTACTTCTCTGCTTTGGTATCTTCGAGCCTGTTGCTGATAGAATGCGGAACAGGCTTTTGCCACGTCGTGCTCCTCCTCCAGGGCGTCCAAACTGTCCTACTGATCAAGCTCGGCCTCTTTTTCTTCATACATGCGCACTTGAGGTGAGTCATGGATTATGTCGCAGGGCAGAACCGCCTCTGCGCCGTATACCATAAAAAAGGTATGTATCCGGTAGTGCGATTAGGCGTGGTCTGCAGCCCCCATAGGACGGAGTCGAGCTCCTCTACCCAGTGCGTGTTAGACTCCTTTAAGGACCGCACTAATCTGGGTTTGATGCCGCTCATGATAAAACCATTTGCTCGCTTGACTTGACCGTTAGTTTGCGGGTGATAGGCAGAAGCATAATCGAGCTTGATGCCCATGTTGCTGCACCAAAGTTTCACCTCGTCGGCTGTAAAGTTAGTGCCGTTGTCGATGATGATCCGTGGGGACGCCATAACGGTGTACAACCCCAGATATGAAGTCTATCACCGGTTCGGATTCGGCCGTTGTAACGGGTTTGGCCTGTATCCATTTGGTGAACTTATCCACCATGACCAGTAAGTATTTTTTCTTATGGGTTCCCCCTTTAAGGGGTACGACCATATTAAGCCCCCAGACCACAAAGGGCTAGGTAATGGGGATTGTTTGGAGAGCGGTGGGCGGCATATGGCTTTGGTTTGCGAAAAGATGGCAACCGACGCAGCGTTGGACGAAGTCCTGTGCATCTGCCCGGGCCGTTGGCCAATAGAAACCTGTACGGAAGGCCTTGCTTACGAGAGCCCGGGCTGCGGCGTGGTGGCCGCCCAGTCCAGCATGGATTTCTACCAAAAGCTTTTGTCCTTCCTCTTCGGAGATGCACCTTTGAAGGACTTCCGGTAGTGCTTTTCTTATAAAGCTCTCCCTCGTGGACCCTGTAGACTTTAGATCACCGCACTATGCAGCGTGCCTCATTTTGGTCCTCGGGCAGTTCCTGCCTGGTTAGGTAGGCCAGGAATGGTTCTGTCCATGGGTCGATGACAACCATTATTACGTGGGCAGAAGGTGTTATTTCGATGGCAGAGCCTTCGATTGTGTCAGAGTGTTCGGTATCTGGCGTTGTGGCCGGGTCCGGACTATTGTTACCGGTGTCCCCTTCCCATACCACTGATGGCTTAAACAACCTTTCTAAGAAGATGTTAGGTGGGACAGGATCGCGCTTGGCGCCGATCCGGCAGTATATCCGCCGCTGATTATTTTCCCGAGCCACATGGTGGAATTCGAGCCCCTCGAACCAAGCTGACATCTTGAGGACGGCGTTGCGATAAGCCGCCATTTTCGGATCCTTGGCATCGAAGTCTCCATTTATTTGGGATATTGCAAGGTTCGAGTCCCCACGCACCTCTAGGCGTTGAATGCCCATGGAAACTGCCATTCGGAGACCATGTAACAGGGATTCGTATTCGGCTGCGTTGTTAGAGTCTGTGTACAGCATTTGGAGCATGTATTGGACTGTATCCCCGGTGGGGGAGGTCAGGACGACGCCGGCCCCCAGACCAGCCAGCATTTTAGAGCCGTCGAAGTGCATGATCCAATTGGAGTATGCGGCGTACTCTTTAGGGAGTTCGGCTTCTGTCTATTCAGCGACAAAATCGGCCAATACTTGCGACTTAATGGCTTGCCGAGGTTTATATGTTATGTCGAACGGGAGGAGCTCAATGGCCCATTTGGCAATCCGGCCCATGGCGTCGCGGTTGTTTATTATATCATTGAGTGGCTCTTCCGAGGCCACTGTAATTGAACACTCTTGAAAGTAGTGTCATAGTTTCCGGGATGCCATGAATACCGCATATGCTATCTTTTGATAATGCGGGTACCGTGATTTGCATGGAAAGAGAACAGTGGATACATTACCGGCTTTTGAACGGGGAATTTATGTCCGTCCGTTTCTCGTTCGACGACGAGCACTGTGCTTACAACTTGATGAGTTGCCGCTATATATAGCAGCATTGGTTCGCCGATGTTTGGCGTGGCCAGGATTGGGTTGGTGGCCAGTATGGCTTTTATTTCTTCCAATCCGGCCGTGGCAGCATCCGTCCACTCGAAGTGTTTGGTGCGCCGAAGAAGGCGATAAAGGGGGAGTGCCTTTTCTCCTAATCGGGAGATAAAGCGGCTTAAGGCCGCCACACATCCAGTTAATTTCTGGATTTGTTTGAGGTCCGTTGGGATAGCCAACTATGACAGGGCTTGGATTTTAGCCGGATTTGCTTCGATTCCTCTACTGGAGACGATGAAGCCCATGAGCTTTCCGGCGGGTATGCCGAAAACGCATTTTTCCGGATTGAGCTTGATGTCATATGTTCGGAGATTGTCAACGTGAGCCTCAAGTCGTCTATTAAAGAGTCGACGTGTCTGGTTTTAACGACCACATCATCTACGTATGCCTCCACTGTTTTGCCGATCTACTTTTCTAGACATGTCTGAATCATGCGTTGATACGTTGCACCGACGTTTTTGAGCCCGAAGGGCATTGTGTTGAAACAGAACGGGCCGTATGGCGTGATAAATGCCGTTGCGGCTTGGTCGGACTCCGCCATCTTAATTTGGTGATAGCCGGAGTATGCGTCGAGGAAGCACAATGAGTCGTGTCCTGCGGGAGCGTCGATAATTTGATCGATGCGAGGGATGGGGAAGGGATCCTTTGGGAAGGCCTTGTTGAGGTCCTTAAAATCGACACATAGGCGCCGGGATTTGTCCTTCTTTGGTACCATCACCAGGTTTGCTAGCCAATCTGGATGTTTTATTTCTCTAATAAATCCGGCCTCCAATAACTTGGCTAGTTCCTCTCCCATGGCTTGTCTCTTAGGTTCAGAGAAACGCCGAAGAGTTTGCTTGACCGGCTTGAATCCCTTTAAATGTTAAGGTTATGCTCAGCTAGCCTGCGTGGGATTCCTGGCATATCTGAGGGATGCCAGGCGAATATGTCCCAATTCTCGCGCAGGAACTCCCGTAGTGCGGCGTCTACAGCGGGGTTTAACTGTGCCCGATGGATGCTGTTTTTGTGGGGTCCGTTGGGTGGACTTGGAATTTGACTATTTCATCCGCTGGTTTAAAAGAAGTGCACTTGGATCTCTTGTCGAGTATCACGTCGTCCCTATCCACTGTGGAGCGTAGCGTAGTTAATTCCTCTCCCACGAGGGCTTCGGATAATGCCTCAAGGGCCAGTGCGGCTGTTTTGTTTTCAGCGCGGAGTGCTATGTCCGGATCACTAGCTGGGGTGATGATTCCCTTGGGCCCGGGCATTTTGAGCTGCATGTACCCATAATGGGGTATGGCTTGGAAGATCATGAATGCTTCCCGCCCTAAAAGGGCGTGGTATCCGCTACTGAACGGGGCCACTTGGGAATGTAATTTCTTTGGACCTATAATTGTCCGGAGTGCCGAATACCGCATCTAGTGTGATTTTTCCAGCGCAGCGTGCCTCCCGACTAGGGATGATTCCTCTGAAGGTCGTGCTGCTTTGCTCAATGCGGTTCCTATCTATTTCCATTTTTTGAAGAGTTTCCTCATAGATGAGGTTTAATCCGCTGCCGTCGTCCATGAGCACTTTAGTGAGCCGAAAGCCGTCCACAATTGGACTAAGGACCAATGCGGCTGGTGCTCGGGCTGTTCGGAATTTAGGTTCGTCACTGGCGTTGAAGGTAATAGCCGTGTCACTCCATGGATTTATTGCTGCCACGTGGCAGACTTCGGCTAGGCTACGGAGTGCTCGCTTTCGCCTATTGTTTGAGGGGAATGTCTCGAAGACTGTCAGTACTGTGTTGTCATCCACGGGATGGTGCTCTGCGGTGTTCTGAATGAGGAGATCCTCACCGCTTTTGGCCACCTGCCGGAGTACCCAACATGCTCTCAGGCTGTGTGATGGTATGGTATCCATCTTTGTGGATTCTGCGAGGACCCGTTAAGCCATCCCTCCAACACAGTTCCACGCCCTGAAGTGGGCTTTTGCTTCTTTATGATTGAATCGGGCGACTTATGAGAGTGCGCCCTTTTGATTCAGACTGGGTGTTTAGTCAGAGCAGGATTATCCCAAAATTTTGCGTCGGTTTTCCAGGAACTATCCATCGCACAGTACTTCCGTTCTATGGCCGCCAAGTCAACGAAGCGTGCTATGTCACGGCGACTTATGGCGTTAAAGATTCCCTTGTCCATGCAACTATTGCAGAAGAATGAGATTGTGTCTTCCTCGCGATAGTCCTTGACGTTGTTCATTACAAGGAGGAATCTGGACCAATAGTGATGTACTATTTCCTGGGGCTCTTGCCTAATGTGGGAAAGATCTCTTATATCTGGGTGGGTGGGTGGATTTGAGTCCGAACCCTGACCCGATCTGAGAACCAGGGGCAGAGGAGTTTCCGATCTAGGAAGTTTGGGCTCCGGGAGGTTGCCCAATAGGTCTAGCCATTGCTCGATTCTAGGTTCGTGGCTTGGGCGATGTCCTTCGTCAGAACAGTATCCGGCTCAGAGAGCTCGGGAATCCGGACATAGTTTGTCCTCAAGATAGAGGAGGAATCGCCGCATTGTTTCTCCACTACCGCTATCTGATGGGTGACCGGCGGAGAGTTAATCTCCCTTTGGTCGGGTTTAAGCCCAATCTGATCATAGTCCGTAGCGACTCCCAAAGCAGCGATGCGATCCAAGAGCTCGTTTAGCGAAGAGAGCTCCATTGGATTCATCTGCTCGGCAAGTTCCGAGCTGACGTGGAGGCTGTTTTCGATGACCCGAGAAGTCATCGTCGGTGCAGCAACCGAACGGGCGGTCATGACGAAGCCGCCTAGCCGGAGGGTTTGGCCGACAGCCAGGGCTCCCCCAGAGGTGACGTTGTCCTTGACAATGAGATGAGGCATCCTTCCTTACAGGGACGGCACAGTGGAACTCTGAATGAAAGCACCAATGTCGGTGTCAAAACCGGCGGATCTCGGGTAGGGGGTCCCAAACTATGCGTCTAAGGCGGATGGTAACAGGAGGCGGGGGACACAATGTTTACCCAGGTTCGGGCCCTCTCGATGGAGGTAATACCCTACTTCCTGCTTGATTGATCTTGATGATATGAGTATTACAAGACTTGATCTACCACGAGATCGTAGAGGCTAAATCCTAGAAGCTAGCCTATGGTATGATTGTTGTTGGTCCTACGGACTAAACCCTCTGGTTTATATAGACACCGGAGGGGGCTAGGGTTACACAAAGTAGGTTACAATGGGAGGAGATCTACATATCCGTATTGCCAAGCTTGCCTTCCACGCCAAGGAGAGTCCCATCCGGACACGAGCCGAAGTCTTCAATCTTGTATCTTCATGGTCCAACAGTCCGGCCAAAGGATATAGTCCGGCTGTCCGGATACCCCCTAATCCAGGACTCCCTCAACGTTGCAAAGGTTTGCATCCATTCAACTTATCCAGAACCCTAAGCTCATGCGCCTTTGTGATGATAGCTGTTAGAGTCTCCATTGCGATGACAAACAGAAGCAGAGAGATCGAGTCCCCTTGTCTAAGCCCACAAGCATGCATGAACTTTTCTGTCATACACCCGTTCACCACAATCCTCGAGCTAGCCGAAGTGAGCATTATCACTAGCCAAGTTAGTCACCTCTCCGAAAAACCTTTCGCGCGAAGCACCTCGAAAAGGAAGGGCCACGACAGCGAATCGAAAGCTCGAGCAATATCCAACTTGAGTAGGACTCCCTTAGCTTTTCTTTGATGTAATCTTCTGGCCATTTGCCTCACCAGCAGGAAGTTGTCATGAAGATTCCTACCACGAATGAAAGACGACTGGTTGATGTTCACAAGCTCTCCGATCCGCAAACACACCCGGTTGGCCATCAACTTGGAAGCTAATTTTGGGATGCTATGGACTAGGCTAATCGGCCTGAAGTCATTGACACTGCAAGCTTCCGGGTTTTTGGGTATGAGAGTGATAAGGGCTTGATTTAGTCTTCCAAAACCCTGACCATTATTGAACACCAACTTGTGGAGTGCAGCCATCACATCAACCTTGATTATGCTCCAAGCTGTTTGAAAGAACACTCCTATGAATCCATCGGGACCCGGGGCACGGTCTGACGGCATGTCCTTGATAGTGGCCCACACTTCCTCTTTTGAGAAGGGAAGATCTAACTCCGCAAGATCAACAGGTTGTATGTTGAGAAACTCCATGTCCAGGGTGTGCTCTCTAGCAGATGACACTCCCAACATCTCCCTATAAGCCTGGAGAAACGCCTCCTCCTTTCCTCTTTGCTCCGTGATGATATGACCGTTCACCACGATGGCCAGAATGAAATTCTTAGTCTTCCTTCCATTAGCAACCAAGTGGAACAACTTAGTGTTAGCATCCCCCTCCTCGAGCCAGCGATCGTCCTTTCAAGCGAAGCTGTCACGACCGGTTTTTCAATAAAAATATTTATTGAACAACCGACCTATGAAGTCCAATATGAGGAAAAATCCTTCATACCGGTTGACAAAACTTTGATACAATAAGCCAGTAGCATTACAATATTACAAGGGTCGGACTAAAGATGCCCAACCAATTATTACAACACGCCAATGATTATACATAGTGGCGGATATGACTCAAAGGTGTGGGGTGGAAATACTCGACTCGAGCTATGAGTGGTTGGTGGAATAACACAGCGGTGGTTAATAAGTCTATCAAGATCGGGCGGCTAATCGGCCGAGGTGAGGCTCGATGAATTTTATTTGGGTAGCGGAAGCGGATATATCACAATGACTAATCCAGGGTCGACGAGACCGGGATTCCTCTAGGCGTCCGGACTCGCTATCGAACTCTTCATCCATGAGATCGCCTTTCACAAGATCTGGCCAAATCAACAAGCCAGGTGAGTACTATGAAAGTACTCGCAAGATAGTTCGGACAAAAGATATAACAAATGAATGCATGAATGCTACATGGTTAATCTTAACAATGCTCAATTAAAACAGTATAGCAAAATAATTAAGAAGGGAATCGGCGGTAGCCCGCTCAAAAACCCAAAGAAGATAAACTCAAAACCGATCGAATTATGCAGGCGGCGCCTCGAAGGGTGAATAAATAAGCAAAACATGCCACAATCGGGCGTCGAGCGACACCTCATAAAGGGCTTATATTGAAAATAAAAATACATGCGTGCATGATCGCCCGTCGAGCGACATCACGTAAAGGGCTTATAATGAAAATAAATAACAACAATGCATGATCGGACGTCTGAGCGACATCACGAAAGGGCTTATAATGAAAATAAATAACAACAATGTCATGATCGGACGTCTGAGCGACATCACGTAAAGGGCTTATAATGAAAATAAATAACAACAATGTCAGCGATCGGACGTCCCGAGCGACATCACGAAAAGGGCTTATAATGAAAATAAATAACAACAATGTCATGATCGGACGTCTGAGTGACATCACAGAAAGGGCTTTCATCACAAAGATATAGCACTCATAATAAATATCCAACACATGAATATAAACGGGTTAGTCCATCCACGGGAATAAACATTTAATCGGACTTAGTACTCATGTGAATCACCGGAGTATTCATCACCAAAACTGACACTTGTCGAGATAAGATAATACAGAACTTGGACATGGATAAGATGATTTGAGGATTTATGACTCTGCAGAGTTTGTACTAAAATTACTCACAGCCAACGGATTTCCGTAGTGCTGAAGGACTAGTTCCGTTTATGGTATTTCGGAAGAAACACAGCTAACTAGTACACACCCATCCTACCTCACGAATGCCAGGAATCACCCTAGACATCGTCCAAGAAAAACTTTTGAGACGGGGAGATCACAATCTCGAATAGCATGGGATCAAATTTATATTCGCGCGCTCTAAGGGGTGCCCCTCTCTCGGTCCCAACCGGAAACACCCATGCCCCCTGACCGGATGGTAGCTTTAATCCAGGGCCATGGAACCATCATCATGGCCTCTCCATTTGGTGTGTACCAGAAAGCGGTTCGCAACTTACTAAGCCATATCCCTTGCGGAAAACATGTGGTAGTACGGGAAGGGAAAAGGATGGGAACCGAACTGATACGGGTTGACACTGAAGTCAAATAGTATGGCATAAGACTGGCATGCTACAACACTGCCATCTTACCCATCCTCATGCCAACACATGGCCATGCACATTCACATCCAACATGTATGGATTATCGAACTCACTTGCCTCAACTTTGCATGAAAATAACCTTCATCGGTATGCTCACAAACATGCCATGAAACTACTTAATGCAAACCTGCCAGAACACTCATCATATCAAAAGTTCAAACATGCTTGCCTAGTTCGGAGAAGTCGGAGTCTAGCTCGGCGAAGTTCGCAGCTCCGTCACCTCTTCCGGAACCTACGGTATAGCGAAAAGGCATACTAACGTGAAAACCAACGCGTGCATAAAAGTTGTTTCCAAAATTTTTCCAAATAAATCCCATAAAAAACTAGACAAAATTATAAGACTGTCAGAAAAAGAATCACTCAAAAATCACTTTTTATTAAAAAGTTATAAGGGTTTCTGTCCAGGACTCATCTGTAATGAAACGAGAAAAGTTCCGTGGGTTTAACCGAGAAAAGCGAAACGGTTCGAACAGAAACTCGCAAGCCCACAGGGAAAACGTACTCTGCCCAAAGGCGCCAACGGAAAACGGTTCGCGGGAAAAGAAAGAGAGGCTGACATGGGGGTCCACATGTCAGGTTTGAAAGACCTCGCCGGCGCCCGAAGGCTGCGGTGGTCGTCGGCGTCGAACCACGGCGAGTCAGGGAGATCGGAGTGTACCAAGAGTATCAGCGTGTCCTTCCGCGTCGGTGGGTGGTGGACTTGGGCGTCGGGGAGCACCATGTCGACGGCGACACTTTCTCCGGCGGACGACGGCTCGGGCGATGGTGGGGAACTCCGGTGGTGTGCTGCAAACTTCGAATTGAAGCGCGGGTCAGAAGGAGGGATGTACTAGAGAGCTACTGGCAAGAGATGGGAGGCAGAGGCGCACGCATGGGAGCGAATCGAGCTGGATCCCGTGGCGGGTCGCGGCGGCCGGAGTCGAGGAAGGAGACTCGCTCGGGGCTCTTCCAGTGGCTAGGCTGGGTCTTGGTGAAGTGCAGAGGTGGTGTGTGTGCACGAGCGAGCTCGGGGCTCCTTTTATAGGCGATCCGAGGCGGTGGCCGTGAACGGGCTTCTCCGGCGATGGTTACGGGCGGGCGCAGAGCTTGGTCGGGGAGGTTTAGGGAGTGGGGCGTCGGCGTGGAGTTCCACCGGTTCTGTTTGACGCTAAACAAACTTGGATTAGGAGCCACGGTGGATTCGGTGGAACGGGCGGCGCTGGGCCGGGCGGGCAGAGGGTGCGCCTTGTGCTTGCAGACCTTGGGCGACGGTGCTTGGGTGCGCTGGCATGCATGAGGCCACGCGGAGGGCTAGGGCGCAATGGGCGGCGCAGAACGGCGTTGCGAGCCGGAGCAGGCTCCGTTCGGCCGCCTTGAGCTGATCTTTGGTGTGGTGGTCTCTCATTGCATCTGAGGGCTGCCTGAATTTTGGTAGAATTTTTGGGGAAGAGGAGATATGAATTTCACCAAAATTGATGAATCTGGTCCAAACTTGCAGAGGTTAAATTTTGAAAATTTTGAAAAGAGGAAGAGTGGATCAAGATGGTTCGGGTTGTGGGTACCAAGGACTATCCAAGGGAGTTGGTTTGAGGTCAAAAATCAAGAGCATTAGGGTACTTGCTTTGCAAATCACTTAGGCTCAAAAGAAAAGACAGAATTATTTTGGGAGAAGAAATAATTAGAATAAAGTCCAAAAATTGATTTTACTAGTTTGGACAGAATGTTTGAGTTGAACCAAAGTGTAAGGAGGGGTTTTGGGAGAAATTTACCACAAGAGGCATGGTAAAACCAAGGATGGATCAAAACCAAAGAATAGCCCAAAACCAAAAAGGTTTCTTTTTAGAAGAAAATAAATCCAAGAAATGCTTTTTGAGAAGAAAACTCAAAAGAGAGGTTTTTAAGAAGGGTTTAAATGACCTTCTTCAAACCAAGCAAGGCTTTTGCTGAAAAAAAAACAACAAAATTTTTGGAGTGTCACAGCACCTACCCCCTTAGGAAAAATCTCGTCCCCGAGATTCCAGTTGATTTTCAAACAATTGTGGGTGCTCTGTTCAAAGGAAATCCTCCCTTTCCCAAGTGGCTTCACTTTCGGTGTGGTTGCTCCACTGAACTTTGAAGAACTTGGTGGTTTTCTGTCGGGTTCTCCTTTCTGACTCTTCCAAGATTTTTATCGGATGCTCCCGATATGTGAGATCTGGTTGCACGACAATGTTTTTATGGGGTACTTGTTTCTCTGGGTTGCTTACGCACTTCCTCAATTGGGAGACGTGGAATACGCCGTGGATGTCGGATAATTTTTCGGGTAAGTCTAGTTGGTAGGCCACCGTGCCTCTTCGTGCTACTATGCGTAAAGGCCCGATGAATCTCGGTGCTAGTTTTCCTTTAATCTTGAATCGGTGCAGGCCTCTCATGGGTGATACTCGTAGGTACACAAATTCACCGGGTTCAAAATGGACTCCACGATGCTTCTGATCGTAATAACTCTTTTGTCGACTTTGGGCTGTCTTGAGCCGGTCCTTAATTACCTTGACTTTATCCTCAGCCTCCTTGAGCAGGTCTGGGCTGAAGATATGACTGTCTCCGGTTTCCGACCAATTTAGCGGGGTACGACATCTTCGTCCGTCTGTAGCTTCAAATGGTGCCATTTGCAGTCGGATCGATAGCTGTTGTTATATGCGAATTCTGCGTAGGGTAAGCTCTCCTCCCAACAGGTCCCATAGGTGAGGACACATGCTCTCAGCATATCTTCTAGAATTTGATTTACTCGCTCAGTCTGCCCATCTGTCTGGGATGGTATGCGGTACTGAATGCCAGCTGAGTTCCCAGAGCTTGTTGTAAGTGATCCCAAACCGGGAGACGAATTGAGTGCCTCTGTCCGAGATTATTTTCTTTGGGACTCCATGTAGGCAAACGATACGGGAGAGGTAGAGCCTAGCAAGCTTCTGAGTGGTGTGTGTTGTCTTCACGGGGATGAAGTGAGCTACTTTAGTCAGCCTATCGGTGATTACCCATATGGCATCATGTCCGTGTCGTGACCGAGGTAGTCCAACAATAAAATCCACTCCGATTTCGTCCCATTTCCACTCGGGTATCTTATTCGGTTGCAATAGTCCGGCCGGTTTCTGGTGCTCGGCCTTGATGCGTTGACAAGAGTCACAACATGCAATAAACGTGGCTATGTCTCTTTTTATACCATGCCACCAAAATGTTTCCTGAAGATCTTTGTACATTTTTGTTCCTCCAGGATGGATTGAATATGGAGCGGTGTGGCTTTCAGCCAGATTTGTTGTTTAAGGTCATGGATATTTGGTACGCAGAGCCTATTCCCTGCATTCACAATATTCCTTGCTCATCAATATCAATTCTGAGGCCTTGCCCAATTTCATCTTATGCTTTATGCCTTCAATGCTGGGGTGTCCACGTTGAGCCTCTCTAACCTTCTCTATCAGGGTAGGCTGTACTTCTAAGTTTGACACACTGCCTTCGGTGACCACCATCAGGTTGAGCCTTGCGAACTCCTGCTGGAATTCAGGTCTTAAGTCTGGCATGCTGTCGTTGTCTGGACTGGGGTTCCGACTCAGAGCGTCTGCTACAACATTTGCTTTGCCCGGGTGGTAGTGGATCCCAACATCATAATCCTTTACTAATTCCAACCAGCGTCGCTGTCAGAATTTAGTTACGGTTGTGTGAAAATATACTTGCTTTTGTGGTCCGTGTATATTTCACAACGGTTACCAAGTAGAAAGTGTCTCCATTCCTTGAGTGCATGTATCACTGCTGCTAATTCCAGGTCATGGCTACGGTAATTTTCCTCATGCTTGCGAAGCTGTCTGGAAACATATGAGACAACCTTGCCTTCTTGCATTAATACGCACCCAAGGCCCTTTCGAGATGCGTCACAAAATACTTCAAAATTCTTGTGTATATCTCGCACAATTAGTACTGGTGATGTCGTCAGTTTCCTCTTTAGTTCTTGGAAACTTTTCTCGCAGGTTTCCGTCCATTCAAACTTCCTGTCTTTCTTGAGTAGTTGCGTCATTGGCTTTGCTATGGTGGAGAATCCTTCAATAAATCTTCGGTAGTATCCTCGCCATTCCCAAGAAACTTCGTACATCCGTCACATCGGCCGGTGGCTTCCAGCCAAGCACGGCCTTGACTTTTTCCGGGTCTCTGGCGATACCTTCTTGAGATAGTACGTGGCCCGTAAAACCTATTTGCTTTAGCCAAAATTCACACTTGCTGAATTTGGCGTACAACCGATGTTTCTGAGTTCTCCTAGTACAATCCGGAGATGTTCAGCGTGTTCTTACGGTGTTTTGGAGTATACCGTAATATCATCGATAAATACCACAACAAACTTATCCATAAACTTCATGAATACTTTGTTCATGAGGTGAACAAAATATGCGAGGGCGCTTTGTTAGTCCGAATGGCATCACGGTGAACTCGCATACAATCCGATCTGGAGGTGAAGGCAGTCTTGGGAATATCCTCGGTTCGTACTTTCGCTTGATGATATCCCGATCTCAAGTCAATCTTTGAGAATACCTTGGCCTTAGCGAGTTGATCGAATAAATCATTTATTCATGCATCGGATATTTGTTCTTGATTGTGACCATGTTTAGCGCTCGATAGTCTATGCACAATCTCGTTGTTCCATCCTTCTTTTGGCGAATAAAATTGGTGAACCCCAAGGTGAGGAACTGGCTCAGATGTACCCTTTTTCCAACAGTTCCTTTATTTGCTTCTTCGCCCACCAATTCGGAAGGTGCCATTCTGTATGGTTTCTTGTATATGGGAGCGGTTCCGGTGCTAGCTCAATGCTGAATTCTATCTCTCGATCCGGTGGCATGCCCGGTAGTTCTTCGGGAATACATCCGGAAATTCACACACTACTGGAACTTTGCTCAATTCAGAAATATCTACCTTGTTCAATCTTGGTTGCATGGATATTTTTCTTTCCTTGGCTGAAACCTTTATGGTCTCCCCGTGGTGATGGGTGAGAATTACAGTCCTGTTGAAGCAGTCAATAAAACCTTTGTTGGTGGTTAACCAATCCATCCCTAAGATGACATCCAGTCCTTTATTTTCCAATACAATAAGATTTGCGTGAAACTTCAACCCTTCAAACTCGATAACCACACCCTGGCAATAATTCTGGGTAACTTGCTTAATTCCAGGGGACTTGACGATCATAGATTTTCCCAAGGGAAGCATCGAAAAATTATTTTTCAAAGCAAAACTTTTCGAAACGAACGAGTGAGAAGCTCCAGAATCAAACAAAACCATGGCAGGTATTTTGTTGACAGGAAACGTGCCGAGTACGATATCTGGGGCATTTTGTGCTTCCTCTTTGGTCACGTGGTTCAGATGAACCTTCCTGTGGTTGTTATTTGGGTTGAAATTATTGCGCTTTGGTGCCGAATTATTGCTTCCATTGTTCGGCTTTGGGGTCGAGTTCCTTGGCTTGGGGCACTGCTTGGCATAGTGCCCTTCTTCTCCACAAGCGTAACAGGTAACGCCTGGGCGGTATGTGAACTCCTTGTCCCTTGCATGGAAATTCTTGATTGGGCGTGAGACGCTTGTCGTGGGTTTGGGTGTCCAGTTTTTCTGAACATCTGTCTTGCTGCGGTGGTTGCAGGTGTGTTTAGTCTGGTCCCTCTTCCGCTTACGGAAATCATCTAAGCTGCGTCTCTCATTTTCCAAGGTAATGGCCTTATCCACCAGCGTCTTAAAATCTGGAAATGTGTGTACGACCAATTGACATTAAAGCGCGGGTGTCGCACCATCTAGGAATTTCTCCATCTTTTGTTTTTCGACATACGCTCCTCGTTGGCGAAGCGAGATAGCAGTGGTAAATTGTTGTATTCGACACTTTGTCATTGTCCTTTGCTTGAGGTCATCAAATTCTCTCTTTTGATCTTCATAAGGCTCTTAGGAATATGTGCCCCACGAAAACCTTCTTTAAATTCCTCCCATGATATATTATTTTCGTTGGGGTGCATGTGCAGAAATTTTCCCACCACGATGCGGCTGCTCCGGTGAGATAGTGCGGAGCATAAAGTACTTTCTCAAGGTCTGAACACTGGCGATAATTAATTTTCTCTCCATGTCTCGAAGCCAGTCCTCGGCTTCCGAGAGGTTTGTCGGTGTGAGAAAATGTTTGGGGACGCCGTCTTGTAGCTCGAGATAACTTGGATTGTCACGATACGGTCCGCGGTGATTTCCCATATTGATGACTTGGTTCAAGATTTCCTGATGTTGCTGCTGACTTTGTTCATAAAGACGGCACATTTGGGAAAGTGCCGTTTCACCGTCCTGTGACTTGTCTCATCCTCGTGTGAAATTGTTGCACAGGGTGTGTCATAATTCTTCTCTGTCGGAGTTGACATGGAGCGCGTCCAAGGACGAGACATAGTTCACTCTGGGGATATATTTTGAAACACTCATAAAAAAAGGAATTGAGCTGCAAAAATCAATAAATTCAAGAAGATGCAAAAAGTTGCAAATGCTCCAAGATTTTTCAAGAGAAAAAATACGTTTGCGCATGGAGAAAGACTGTTCATTACATATCTTACACGCAAGCAGTAATTATACAATACATCACTCGGGATATGCGTACATAAATCCTGACATGTTATTTAGTCTAGTGCACTCCTCCGGATCCTACATGACGCGCAAACAGACTACTTCTCACAGCCTATTTTCATATGAACATATCGCACAAGTCGGTACATCGCATGGCGGCTAAGCGCACTTAGTCGGAGATGGTAAGGATTTCCCTTGGCCTGCCAAGGGTGAGGCATAGAGAGGCTGGGGACTCAACCTCCTCCTCAGAGATAGGCTCCAGACGAGAGGTGTTGCACGGAGTTGGTGGAGCAGGTGCCTTGTGCGGGACAACACGAATCTGAGCGGGCACGAAGGGTGGTGCAGAACGAACCGGAGTAGGCGCAATGACGTGGTTGAATTCCTCCGTGGTAGGCAGGCGACGAGTAGCGGTGCGAGCAGTAGGAGCGAATGATGCTGATGACGAGACGAAAGTCAGTGGTGGTGCAGCATGCAGGAGCTCCCTCCTGTTGACGGTACAGCCATGGACTGAGTCCATGCGGGCAGCTACAAAGTCGTCCACCAGGTTGTCGAAGGCTGCCTCCAAAGCCCGAAGATACTCGATGAGCATCTCAAAAGCTTCATCCCGTTCTCCTCTGGGGCAAGAGAACGCGTAGTGGCAAGTGTATGGCACGTGACATGGCAGGTAGCGGTAGCGACGAGTCTTCATCGAAGGCGGGATATCCACGAGACGGGCTATCGCCTCACGGGCTGCCATCATGAAGCGCTGCTTCTCTGTGGGCATGGCTCTCCCCACGAACCGTAACGCTCAACTCGCCCTCTCTTGATTCCACCGCGGCTTGGTGCATGGTTAGACGGTCATTGACCTTGTCGAGAGAGAGAGAAAAGCTGGCGCATCCGGCCCCATCGCGACTTGGACGATGAAGGAGAGAAGCTTGACAAACCCATCAGGCATGTTGGCGAACATCTGCGACTCGCGATCGTTCTGGCCATCTACAAAAGTAGGCAAAAATCACGAGGAGTCAAAACATAAATTTTATCTTGTTGTAAATTGACTACATTTGTAAAAATAATAAATAGCTCTACTATGCTAATAACCGATTAGCGATCGTACCTAGTGGCTTCCTTGATCAGCTGGCTCGTACCAAGCTTGTCACGACCGGTTTTTCAATAAAAATATTTATTGATCAACCGACCTATGAAGTCCAATATGAGGAAAAATCCTTCATACCGGTTGACAAAACTTTGATACAATAAGCCAGTAGCATTACAATATTACAAGGGTTGGACTGAAGATGCCCAACCAATTATTACAACACACCAATGATTATACATAGTGGTGGATATGACTCAAAGGTGTGGGGTGGAAATACTACTGACTCGAGCTATGAGTGGTTGGTGGAATAACACAGCGGGGTGGTTAATAAGTCTCTTGACCTTTGGCGGCTCATCGGCCGAGGTGAGGCTCGATGAATTTTATTTGGGTAGCGGAAGCGGATATATCACAATGACTAATCCAGGGTCGACGAGACTGACCGATTCCTCTAGGCGTCGGACTCGCTTATCGAACTCTTCATCCATGAGATCGCCTTCACAAGATTCCGCCAAATCAACAAGCCAGGTGAGTACTATGAAAGTACTCGCAAGACAGTTCGGACAAAAGATATAACAAATGAATGCATGAGTGCTACATGGTTAATCTTAACAATGCTCAATTAAAACAGTATAGCAAAATAATTAAGAAGGGAATCGGCGGTAGTCCGCTCAAAAACCCAAAGAAGATAAACTCAAAACCGATCGGGTGTCTGAAGTGATGCCTCGAAGGGTGAATAAATAAGCAAAACATGCCACAGTCGGGCGTCTGAGCGACACCTCATAAAGGGCTTATATTGAAAATAAAAATACATGCGTGCCGCAGTCGGACGTCTGAGCGACATCATAGAAAGGGCTTATAATGAAAATAAATAACAACAATGCCGCAATGGACGTCTCGAGCGACATCACGTAAAGGGCTTATAATGAAAATAAATAACAACAATGTCATGATCGGACGTCTCGAGCGACATCACGAAAGGGCTTATAATGAAAATAAATAACAACAATGTCATGATCGGACGTCTGAGCGACATCACAGAAAGGGCTTATAATGAAAATAAATAACAACAATGCTGCAGTCGGACGTCTGAGCGACATCACAGAAAGGGATTTCATCACAAAGATATAGCACTCATAATAAATATTCAACACATGAATATAAACGGGTTAGTCCATCCACAGGAATAAACATTTAACCGGACTTAGTACTCATGTGAATCACCGGAGTATCTGTCACCAAAACTGACACTTGTCAGGATAAGATAATACAAAACTTGGACATGGATAAGATGATTCGAGGAATTATGACTCTGCAGAGTTTGTACTAAAATTACTCACAGCCAACGGATTTCTGTAGTCCTGAAGGACTAGTTCCATTTATGGTATTTCGGAAGAAACACAGCTAACCAGTACACACCCATCCTACCTCACGAATGCCAGGAATCACCCTAGACATCGTCCAAGAAAAACTTTTGAGACGGGGAGATCACAATCTCGAATAGCATGGGATCAAATTTATATTCAGCGCTCTAAGGGGTGCCCCCTCTCAATCCCAACCGGAAACACCCATGCCCCCGACCGGATGATCGGCTTTAATCCAGGGCCATGGAACCATCATCACGGCCTCTCCATTTGGTGTGTACCAGGAAAGCGGTTCGCAACTTACTAAGCCATATCCCTTGCGGAAAACATGTGGTAGTACGGGAAGGGAAAAGGATGGGAACCGAACTGATACGGGTTGACACTGAAGTCAAATAGTATGGCATAAAACTGGCATGCTACAACACTGCCATCTTACCCATCCTCATGCCAACACATGGCCATGCACATTCACATCCAACACGTATGGATTATCGAACTCACTTGCCTCAACTTTGCATGAAAATAACCTTCATCGGTATGCTCACAAACATGCCATGAAACTACTTAATGCAAACCTACCAGAACACTCATCATATCAAAAGTTCAAACATGCTTGCCTGGTTCGGAGAAGTCGGAGTCTAGCTCGGCGAAGTTCGCAGCTCCGTCACCTCTTCCGGAACCTACGGTATAGCGAAAAGGCATACTAACGTGAAAACCAACGCGTGCATAAAAGTTGTTTCCAAAATTTTTCCAAATAAATCCCATAAAAAACTAGACAAAATTATAAGACTGTCAGAAAAAGAATCACTCAAAAATCACTTTTTATTAAAAAGTTATAAGGGTTTCTGTCCAGGGACTCATCGTAATGAAATGTAAAAGTTCCGTGGGTTTAAGCGAGAAAACAGAAAATGGTTCGAATAGAAACGCCGCAAGCCCACAGGAAAACGTACTCTGCCGAAGGCACCAACGGAAAACGGTTCACGGGAAAGAAAGAGAGGCTGACATGGGGGGGGTCCACATGTCGAGTTTGAAAGACCTCGCCGTGGCAAGGCTGCGGTGGTCGTCGGCGTCGAACCACGGGCGAAGTCGGGAGATCGGAGTGTACCAAGAGTATCAGCGTGTCCTTCCGCGTCGGTGGGTGGTGGACTTGGGCGTCGGGAGCACCACGCCGACGGCGACACTTTCTCCGTGGACGGCGGCTCGGCGATGGTGGGGAACTTGGTGGTGTCGCAAACTTGAATTGAAGCGCTGGTCGAAGGAGGGATGTACTAGAGAGCTCTTGGCAAGAGATGGGAGGCGAGGCGACGCGACGGGAGCGAATCGAGCTGGATCCCGTGGCGGTCATGGCCGGAGTCGAGGAAGGAGACTCCTCGGGGCTCTTCCGGTGGCTAAGCGGTGGTCTTGGTGAAGTGCAGAGGTGGTGTGTGCACGAGAGCGAGCTCGGGGCTCCTTTTATAGGCGATCCGAGGCGGTGGCCGTGAACGGGCTTCTCCGGTGATGGTTACGGGCGACGTAGAGCTTGGTCGGGAGGTTTAGGGAGGGGCGTCGCGTGGAGTTCCACTGGTTCTGTTTTGACGCTAAACAAACTTGGATTAGGAGCCCTGGGTGGATTCGGTGGAACGGGGCGGCGCGGGCCCGTCGGCGGTAGTGGGTGCGCCCTGTGCTTGCCGGGCCATGGCGACGGTGCTGCGGGGGTGCGCTGGCATGCATGAGGACACGCGGAGGGCTAGGGCGCAATGGGCGGCGCAGAACGGCGTTGCGGCCGGGCGAGCTCCGTTCGGCCGCCACGGGTGGCCCCGCAACCGCAGAGGCTGCCGGGCGTTGAAGATGCTCACCGCCACCGACGCTGCGTCCGTCCAAGCGTCGGCGGTGCTCTGGCCAGGGAAGAGGTCGTGCGCAAAGCGCCAGGTGCACGGGCGATCGGTGCCAACACTCGATTTAAAAATGACACTGCAACTCGAACTTTACGAAAGTACACAGAACGGTCTTAGGCCAAGTGTTCGACGAAATGATTTTGGCATGTGGGAAATTTTTCGTGAGCTGATCTTTGGTGTGGTGGTCTCTCATTGCATCTGAGGGCTGCCTGAATTTTGGTAGAATTTTTGGGGAAGAGGAGATATGAATTTCACCAAAAATGATGAATCTGGTCCAAACTTGCAGAGGTTAAAATTTGAAAATTTTGAAAAGAGGAAGAGTGGATCAAGATGGTTCTGGGTTGTGGGTACCAAGGACTATCCAAGGGAGTTGGTTTGAGGTCAAAAATCAAGAGCATTAGGGTACTTGCTTTGCAAATCACTTAGGCTCAAAAGAAAAGACATAATTATTTTGGGAGAAGAAATAATTGGAATAAAGTCCAAAAATGGATTTTACTAGTTTGGACAGAATGTTTGAGTTGAACCAAAGTGTAAGGAGGGGTTTTGGGAGAAATTTACCACAAGAGGCATGGTAAAACCAAGGATGGATCAAAACCAAAGAATAGCCCAAAACCAAAAAGGTTTCTTTTTAGAAGAAAATAAATCCAAGAAATGCTTTTTGAGAAGAAAACTCAGAAGAGAAGTTTTTAAGAAGGGTTTAAATGACCTTCTTCAAACCAAGCAAGGCTTTTGCTGAAAAAAAACAACAAAATTTTTGGAGTGTCACAGAAGCGAGGCCCAACACTAGCTGCTTGAGCATGTTGCGCAACCATATCTCCTCAGGGGTAAGAAGCCGCAAGTCCTGAGCAGCATCAAGTCTGAGGATGACCAATCTCGCCACCCCTATCTGCAACTTGATATTTCCAATCTTCCTTTGGCCCTAAGAAGTGAGAGCTCTGGCTGTGTTCCTCAAAAGCACATCCAAACGGTGAAACGGCTCCACGATCAAGGGATCACATATCCAAGCCTCTTGAACCACCTCCAAATACCCCTCGAGCTTAGTCCAAAACAGCTCAAAATGAAATCTTCTCTTCTTGTCCATACGCTCCTCCAACATGAGATACAGCGGGCAGTAATCAGATGAGTCAGTGGAGAGAGCTTGTAACAAGCTGTCCGGGTGATCTAGCTCCCAATCCACTGACACAAATGCCCGGTCTATCTTAGTAAGGGTAGGCACCTCCCTCTCATTGCTCCACGTAAACTTCCTACCATGCAGGAACAATTCCTTAAGCGTGTTATCATCGACAAATCTCTTGAACTTCCCCATCATCCTACGATCCAACAACGAGTTGTTTTTATCCCTTGCATGTAAGATCATGTTGAAATCTCCCATCACCAACCACGGCCCCGGGCACAGCATCCTTCTATCCACTAACTCCTGTAGAAATTGAATTTTCAGTTGATCCTCTTGTGATCCATATACCGCGGACAACCACCACGGGCTCCCTTCCCGTGGCGCAACATAACCAGACAGAGAGAAGGAATCAAAGGCGAAGTTAGAAATCTGGACACGTGAAGAGTCCCATCCCACCAAGATCCCTCCTCTAGTTTCTGATGCCGGGAGATACGCATAACCATCATACGATGGGCCTAAGCATTCCAATATAATGTACTGGTCAACCTGATCCAGTTTAGACTCCACAATACAAACAATGGTCACACGCAAAGAATCTACAAACTCCCTCAGCGCCTCCATCTTGACAGGGCTGTTTAGGCCACGCACGTTCCAACACACCACATCCAAAGGGTTGTACGACATAGAAAGACGAAGCTCCATGTCCGTAACAACACAAGCTCCTAACTACGCATTTGCCAAGGCTGCAGACTCCAACTGGGCCGACAGGTTGGTACGCACGGCCTTCCCAAAGATTGCCGCGATCGCCTTCAACTGTTGCTTTTGAAGCGACGAATCGAACGCATTTGCCAAGGCCGCAGACTCCAACTGGGCCAACAGGTTGGTACGCACGGCCTTCCCAAAGATTGCCGCGATCGCCTTCAACTGTTGCTTTTGAAGCGATGAATCGAACACGGAACGGAGTAGACTTAATGTGTCATCCAAAACTGCCAACTCGTCGCAAGCCACACCCAACGCCTTTAAAAGCACTGTCTCTGCCACCTCCACTTTAGTCTTCCTTCCTCCCCCAACTGAGCTCACCATCGATCTAGTCGTGCGTCTAGGAGTGAAAGGATCTTGGCCCGGTCGAACACCGTGGGCACCCTCAATTTCCTTAAGTAGCGGTGGAGCTAATTTCTTGAGAAACCCGGCGCAGAAGGTCTGGATGTTGCCCAGAGCAACCAATTCTTTAGCCGTGACATTTGCTTGCAACACATCCAACTGCACAGGGTCCGCCACCTCCAACGACCGAGGCGCATCAAAGCCAGATACACCCGCATACGTAGTCACATCCATGCATGGCACCACCGAATCAGCCTGGGGGGCCATGCCCAATGGGATGGGGCCAAGCCTCACAGGCCCACACAGCTCAGGGATCAACGCCCATCCATCCGCAGAAGCTCCCAAATCTGGGACCCGAGGCGATGGGATCTGCTGCGCCGGCTGCTGAGTAGCCTCACCTACCACAGTATCATCCTCCCCGAGCGTCGGGCCGACGCAGGGAGCAGAAGATCCCGCTTCCCCTCCATCTGGCACCCCGCACTTTCCACCGACTGGACCATGGCATCTGAGGCAGCCAAGGCCACAGTACTCCCTACTGTCACCAGAGCCCTCTACGGGTCCACCTGCTGCTGCCCGACAACAACCAGCGCCGTGGGAGAAGAACCAGGAACCGGACAAGCCATAGGATCCGAGGCCGTTGTCTTATCCGAGGAGTAGGTCTTGAGCTCCTTCTAACTGGATGCGAATGCAGTCCTTTATCGGCATCATTTCCTGCTTTAGCCATGGCAGCTTCATTGTCAGTTTCTGGTTCCTCTTCCCCAATACTGCCATCTTCATTGTCTTCGTCTGATTGGTCATCATGCTCATCAAACTCTTCTTCTTCATCCTCTTCTTTTGATTTTTTGGAACTCTGGACCTTGCCCTGTTTCTGTTCTGCGCCATTGATCTTGCCCAGTTTGCATGTACGGGCATTATGTCCATCAGTCCCCCCACACTTGCCACAAGTGGAGCTGTAACGTGCATCCTGTCCAGTGGTAGAAACCTGGGTGGCTCTGATCTGCTTCTGCATCTTTTGCTTGTCTATGATAGCATCTGTGCAGTTTGGGCACGTGCGTGCATTATGTTTGGTCACCATGTTGCAGACACTGTATACCCTTATCCCGAGAGGTTTGCCGTTCAGGCCGAATTCCACGCATCTGACGGGGTGCGACGGCTTGTTGGCTGCTGATTTCGCTGCTTTCGCTGCGTGCGTCTTAGTCTTCTTGCCCTTTGTGCATGAGAATATGGGCGGTTTAATTAACCTTTGTTGTTGCTGCTGGTAGGATCTCTTGGTGTCATGTTGTTCGCCTATAGCATCGTCAAGCTCATGATCTTGCACGTGAGCATGCTGCGGCTCTTGAGTGTGCACACAGACAGGCTCTGGTTGCTGTTGCTCCTCCTCCTTGTTGTTGTAGCAGTTAATAGCTCCCAGATGGTTCATCTCGGATAAGATTGTAGCGACACATGCTCAATTTTTTCTACTTAGCTGCCCGCGTCACCTCCATTTTCAGCAGAATGCATGGCGTCAAGTTCTTGTTCAAGAGTTTCCATGACGACCCGTGACCTCAAAACTTGGTCTTGGCTTATCAAACTTTTTCTGTGTACCCTCATGTTCAGCTGCAGCAATGTGCTCAATGAAGTATTGCGAGGCCTTGTTTGATGCTACTGTCCTCAAGTCATTTCTGTTGAAGGTTGGCTTGATGTTCGAGCGTTTGGTGTATCTCCTGAGGATGTATTTCTCCGGAAAGCTGCCAACCTTATTTGTTTGCATCATGCATAGGACATGCAGGCAGAAAATACCTGTTTCTCCTGAGGATGTATTTCTCCGGAATGCTGCCAACCTTATTTATTTGCATCATGCATAGGACATGCAGGCAGAAAATACCTATTTTTTGGAAGGCGTGCATGTTTTCGGTCATTTTCAATCCAACTAAAATTGTGTCAAAACTAGACTATTTCTTTGAATCATGTAAAAGTCCATATGTCCATGCTACAAAAGAAAAGAATATGTGATGAACATGTTAGGCAATATTCCACATCAAAAATTCTGTTTTTATCTTCTACCTACTTGAGGACGTGTAGGAATTAAGCTTGGGGATGCTGATACGTCTCCAACGTATCTATAAATTTTGCTTGTTCTATGCTGTTACATAATAATTCTTCGATGTTTTACAATCATTTTCTAGCAACTTTATATCATTTTTTGGGACTAACCTATTGACTTAGTGCCTAGTGCCAGTTGCTCTTTTTTGCTTGTTTTTTACTTCGCAGAAAATCAATACCAAACGGAGTCCAAACGTAGCAAAACTTTTTGGACCAGAAGGAACAACTTGGGCCAAAGAAGTACCAGAGGGGTGCCCCAAGGGGGCACAACCCACCTGGGTGCGCCTGGGGGCCCAGGCGCGCCGTGGTGGGTTGTGCCCACCTCGGTGGCCTCCCGCACCGCCTCTTTGCTCTATAAAT
The DNA here is from genome assembly GCA_021605145.1 of Aegilops bicornis. Taxonomy (NCBI): domain Eukaryota; kingdom Viridiplantae; phylum Streptophyta; class Magnoliopsida; order Poales; family Poaceae; genus Aegilops; species Aegilops bicornis. The sequence goes on from CM038670.1 coordinate 349,985,901, forward strand.
ACCCTAAAAATCCAAAAACCCTAGGGGAATCGACGAAACACAATTCCAGCCGCCGCAAGTTCAAGAACCACCAGATCCAATCTAGACACCATCAGGGAGGGGTTTATCATCCTCATTGGTGCCTCTCCCGATGATGTGTGAGTAGTTCTTTGTAGACCTATGGGTCCGTAGGCACTAGCTAGATGGCTTCCTCTCTCTTTTGATTCTCTATACAATGTTCTCTTGGAGATCTGTTTGATGTAACTCTTTTTGCGGTGTGTTTGCTGGGATCCGATGAACTTTGAGTTTATGATCAGATCTATTTTATCCATGAAAGTTATTTGAGTTTTGATCTCTTATATGCATGATTGCTTATAGCCTCATATTTCTTATTCAAATCTTTGGTTTAGTTAGGCCAACTAGATCATTTTTTCTTGCCATGGGAAGAGGTCCTTTGTGATGGGTTCGATCTTACGGTGCTCAATCCTAGTGACAGATAGGGACATGACATGTATGTATCGTTGCTATTAAGGAGAACAAGATGAGGTCTATTCCTACATGAATAGATCTTGTCTACATCATGTCATCGTTCTTATTGCATTACTCCGTTTTTCCATGAACTTAATACAATAGATGCATGTTGGATAACGGTCGATGTGTGGAGTAATAGTAGTAGATGCAGGCAGGAGTCGGTCTACTAATCTTGGATGTGATGTCTATATAGGGGCCTCGGTCCTCTTCCCTCGTAGTTTAGGCGGGAAGGGATACCATAGCGGCCAATTTGAAGGGTGAAAGGAGTACACCCTATCCTGACTAAAGGTGGTCTTTGCCTGCAATGCTCCTGGTCATGACGCAGCAGTGGGCTCGGTGATGACCTCCGTCCCGCCGAGCCCATGGTCTTGGTCTTGTTGTACTGGAATGGAAAACTTTGGGGGATTCCTTGGGAACCCGTGTATGTCCTTGCCTCCTTAGCACCAAAGTGGAAATTGTCCTCTCCTGTGCCCGGTGGAGTCCTGCTAGCCTTGGTCGTCTTGTCTCACGTCATCGCGCGCCTCGCAAGGTGGGACGCCTGCCTAGAGATGTCCGCTCCTCTGGAGGCAGCCTCGGGGGGCTGCTCCTCGGGAGGCCTTGTCGTCGTCCGCCTCGCGAGGTAGGGGGGGGGGGCTCGTGAGGGTCTTGCTTGTGAAGCCTTGGAGTTGGGGCACGCCAGGCTGTTGGTGGAGCCATGCGCTAGGTTGTAGGCAAACTGGTCTGGTACCCCCAGACTGAACCGTCCTGGTTTTGTAGAACTGATGTCATATAATATGTTAGAACTGAAGTTTTTTTGGGATTGATATTATTTACAAAGAAATCATTAGGTGAGCTTGAGGGAGTCCTGGATTAGGGGGTATCTAGACAACCAGACTATATCCTTTGGCCGGACTGTTGGACTATGAAGATACAAGATTGAAGACTTCGTCCCGTGTCCGGATGGGACTCTCCTTGGCGTGGAAGGCAAGCTTGGTAACACGGATATGTAGATCTCCTCCCTTGTTACCGACTCTGTGTAACCCTAGCCCCCTCCGGTATCTATATAAACCGGAGTGTCGGGGATATACCCCGCGGCGTAAACCGACCGGAAGTATAACCCGGCCGGACTTGGCGGTTTACTGAGATCCGGCTGGCACTTGGCGATTCACTGGCGACCCACCCTGACTGGCGGTTTACAAGCAACCCACCTGGTCATTATGACTCACCTGGTGATCCGCGACGGAGACGACAGATGACAAGGCCCAAGGCCCGTAAGGCAGTTCACGCTTAATGGTGGGCTGGTTTATGAGGAAAGCGTAAGGACTATTCTCCTACGAAGGAAGCAAGACTAGGACTCCACTTGTAATAGAGTAATCCTAATCCTAATAGGACTCCACATGTAACCCGCCCCTTCAACATATATAAGGAGGGGCAGGGCTCCCCAAAGGGAGAAGCGACAAGCAAGAAGAAACAATCTTAGGGCTAGACACAAAGAGGAGAGCCGGTTTACGGCGACTCCCTCGTGATGATAATGAGATCTAGCCTCAAACAGCATGTAGGGTTTTACCGGATGATGTTTCCCGGGGCCCGAAGCTGTCTAAATCCCTGTCTTGTGTTGTGTCTTTCGATTCCGCTCAACCCCTCTCAAGCTACCACATAGATGCGTTGGCCTCGCGACTAAGTCCTGACACTAAGGACATCTGACGTGTTAATGCCACGACAGTTGGCGCCCACCGTGGGGCTCGCGCACGGTGGTGTTGAGTTCTTGGAGGGATCTTATCTAGGGTTTGAGAAGTTTGCATCCGGATGAGGAAAAGACCGGTTTCTTGGAAGGATCTGCATCAACTTCCGAGAGGATTGAATCATTGCTGCGGCTACACTCGCGGAAGTTACGGTCAAGTACTGATATTGGCACGGTTTACGAGATCTGATGGATTTTGGAAAAGTACTAGATACTACTTCTAGTACATGAGCTCTAAACAGAAGCAAGTTTTGATTGATCAGACTCGGATGCATCACATAAAGACTCAAGAAGCATCAAGGAAAGATACCAAATAAACAATATGTTCGTCGCTCGAGATGGAAAAAGTTCTCATGCGGCGAGACAAAATTCCGTTCGGATCTTTTGTTGCAATTACGGCCAAGCGTCGACCGAAACCAACAAAAGTTCTACAGCAGCTGATATATGCCATGTGGTGGGCAGGAGTCAAGTCCCAAGTTATATCCATAAAGCAACATGCTATAGCAGCGGTTACAGTTGATAGTTTTTGGATCGGTCAAATCAGCCACGACGTGGACTCTGCTATCGCTGTTTGTGCAAAGGCTCGGCCTCCCGTCCACCCCATACCGGCTTCGCGATCGACTCACCAAGCCGCTGCGGTGGTCTACCTCTAAACCACCATTGCAGGCTTACTCGCTGCTGTTCCTTCGAGCTGCCCCGCCGACGGTTCGTGATATCGCCGTCGACTGCTACTGGGTCGCCACCGCCTCGTCATTTCGCCTCCACGTCGTTCCACCGCCAGGCCGCCGCCTCTGCTTTGGTCGGCCCCGAGATCCGAGTCGCCGGTCCGTCCCCTGCCGAGCGCGCCATTGAGCCGCCCCGGGTCAACCCACTTCCGCCGTGGCCGCGGTCCGCTTCGCTCTACCCCCGGGCTGGCCTCACTGAGCCGCCGTTTCAAGTCGCCGGCCTGCTCGCCCGCAGGCTATGCTCGAGCTGCTGCACCCCCGAGTCAACCGAGGACTGCCTCAACGCACCTGCGCGAGCATTTGCCGAGCGCCGAGTTGCTATGGCCCTTGTTGCTAAGCCGCCATATTGACTTGTGCTTCTCCACTGCACCAGTGTCAAGGGCGCTGCCTGAGCCGGGCGCGCAGTGTGGTCATGGTCGCGCTCCACCTTGCCAACCGCCAACAAGCATCACCGGATTCTCTTGTCCGAGTTGACAAAGTCTGAAGCAACCAAACCGAGTCAACATCATCGAGAGAGAGACCAAAAACTAGTATGGTTACCTGCAAGGAAAGTCACGGGCGTGGTTGACGGAAGTTTTTGAAAGGATGAGGCCGGAACTCAGTTTCCGTTTCTGTCTATAAATCGCCGCCGTACTCCACTTTGCTTGAGTCTCTACTGCGGATGAGTGGTCGTCACTGCCGTCGCTAGACTGCCTCCGAAATGGTCAACACGGTACCGTGAACCGCCCGCTTGTACCACGGCGTCAACCCGCCGTTTCCACATTGATTTCAACCCGGCGTACTACTTCAATGATTGCCATGGTCGCCCGGGTTTAACCCACCTCTGCAACGGGCTGCGCCCCTCCGTCGGTGCGCCGCGAGCCGCCGAGTACACTTCCAAGTCGCACAGCGGATCACCGTCGTTAGCGCCAAGACACCACCAAGAACCGCCGGTATCCGTTTCATCAATCCGCCTCGGCTGCAGCAGAGTGCCGCTTCACTACCGTGTTGCCAAGTCACCGCCGCCATATTCACTGGCTGTGGCCGTGTTGCCATGGTTTCTACCCCAAACCGTCGAGACCTCCCGCCGCCGAGACCCGCCGCGGCCTTCCCCTCCGCTGTCTCAAACCGCCATGGCCACCGAGGTCTTCGCGTCTGCTCTGACTCCGAAAACGCGTGTGTACCAGACCGCCGCGCACACGCATACATCCAGCGCCAGGAGAACGCCCGTGATCGATCCTATGGCCGCGCCCCCTGTCGCTGCTGCTGCTCCACCTCCAGCCTCCTAACCTTGGCACGAGCCATCCTCGCTTTCTCGATCTCGTATACCGACGCCACTTGAAGGAAACGGGGAAGTAGGGAGTGTTGGATAAGAAGAGATTGATTGGAGAGATTATCTGAAAAAAAAACGGGTCAAATACGATCTGGAGGGTCCGTCTGAGCCGGCCGGTGCAGTGCTTTACGCCATCGCCTCTATTTCGGTGAACGGGTCATTCATCATCCGACGTCGTTTGCCATCTGCAAACATCAGGTGCTATCCATCTCAAATTTGTTTTATCAACACATATTATTTCTATCAAAGGACAAATTACTTTGATTTGTATATTTTTATATACAGGACCATTATTCACTATAAATGTGGTTTATACCATGGGTATGGAGCACGGGCTGACAATATTCCGCCGGTGATAGTCCGTAACGTATTACCCGATGAATGGGCGCTCACAAGCCGCCATCCAGTCTACATCGACTACCGGGACCGCTACCGCTGTTGACTCGCCCATCTGCGGCTTATCACAAGATGCGATCGATACGCTCGTTCGCACCCGCCATTTACAACGCCGCCAACGCGGCCGTCATTAATTTCAGCTTTACCATGGTGATCATCAACTCCATGATGAATAACCCCTGGCATGATATATCAGGTGAAATCCATCCAATATATTTTATATTGTATATTGCCTTGTTTAAAAGAGCAATTACTTTTGCCTGCAAAGTTGTCTAATGCAGGACCCTAAACCACCATATTGGTGCAAATTTAAAGGCCATTCGAAAATTTCCGGCTTAAAAAGAGGGATTCCGGTTTAAAGTCCGGCTCAAGGGGAAGATATCTCCCACAAAGCTTTGAAGCTCTCAAATCCGGTTCAAAATTCCGGTTCAAGAAGGATTTATCTCTTGCAAAAAGTTAAAGGGTGCCAAAGAGGGCCTACTGCCATGATGCACGGTTCAAACATGGGTATCATGCCTTATTGGCTTATCATATTATTGGTCACTTGGGGGCTTGGTCGTATCCGAACCATAGCCACGCCTCTTGATCGGCCTAGTGCCACAACATCACTTGGGGGCTTGGTCGTGTCCGAACCAATGCAACACCTTTTGATAGGCGAAAGCCACCAGATCACTTGGGGACATGGTCAAGTCTGAACCAGTCATGCCTCTTGATCGGCCTAAGGCCATAGATTCACTTGGGGGCTTGGTCGAGCCCGAACCATTGCCACGCCACTTGATCGGCATAATGCCACGGTTTCAGTTGGGGACCTGGCTGACTTGAACCATAGCTACACCTTATTGGGAGCTTGGTCGTGTCCGACCATGGTAACACCATCTGATCGGCTCAAGAAAGCCTCTTTTTGCAAACGGTCTTATCCTTGCCATTGCTTCCATCTTCTTATCATAGCTGTTATTTACTTTTTGTTGCATTTTTTAAACCGACATTATTAATCCGGATCAAACTGCCAATTACAAATTGGCGGAACACGGTCAAATCCTAATCCGGAGACTATCTGCCCGGTTTGATTCTATGTTACCATCTTATTATGGAGTAAACCGGTGTTCATTAACCCGGTTTGACTTTCAATTACAAGTTGTCAGTACAGGATCAAATCATAATCCGGAGACTATCCGCCCGTGCGGTTTGACTACGAGTCGCCAAGATTATATATGGTTAAACCGGTGTTTATCACAACCCGGTACGGTTTTATCATAAACCGACACCGTATGAAAGGAGTTATCATTACTCAAGATTGGGGTTATCACCCTTACTACAAAAAGTTGGTAAACCAATGATGTGATTCAATGTCACGGTATGATATATTTCACCGATTATTCTTAAGTGCAGCCTTGGTTATAAACCTGGGTTATATGTTGGGCATTATGACCCGTCCGTGATAAACCGCCAGACACTTTAAACTTGTTGTATGCGTAGACAGGTTGAATAAAGCATGATGATAAATTATCCGATGTTTATTAAACCGCCCGGCTTTAAGATGATAAGTCGCCAAGATATGATGAGAAATTATCCGGTGTTTGTTAACCCGGCACGGCTTTGGACTATAAGTCGCCAGTACATATTTGGATTGCGCCATTGGAATCATGCACTTATAAATCATTGGGTTATATTATTCAAATAGCCAAACTTGGCTGAATTTTCATTATGATATTGAATGAATAAGGTTTTTCATACCAGATTATATTATCTTGAATAACCAACATGGCTAGATTTTTATTATGGTTATCAATAACCAATATTATGATTGAGGTCTTCAAAGTCGCTTCAGCGCAATGGCTACTATTTTATCAATGGATATGATTTATTCTACAATGGAGGGAATAGTCCCGAGTCGCTGCAGCTTACGACCCGCACTTGGGGGCTACATTATTTAAGTTTAGATTATATCAAATATGCAAGTCTCATGTCGCCGCAAGCATGCACCATGACACTTGGGGGCTAATGCAAAGTAATTTTTTGCTCATATTATTGAAGACCCGACTCATCACATTATAATGAGTCGGCCCTTGGGGGCTACCAATTGCTCACATCAACAGCTTGAAGGTACAAAGCTTTTATTCATTATATTGAAGAGTCCACTGCTCAGTTGGTAAAGCACAAGGCTCTTAACCTTGTGGACGTGGATTCAAGTCCCATGACGAGGGTTACATCATATGATGTTATTTTCATGGAAGTATATATTAAGTCCCAGCTCAATCTTATCTTACTGAGCCGGCCCTTGGGGGCTACACATCCTTGCTCAAATCTACATGATTATACCTACAAAGTCCCTGCTCATTATTGCATAATGACCCGGCCCTTGGGGGCTACACTGGTTGAAGTTTTTATGAGTATAAGACAATTACAAGTCCTGTGTTGTCGCAAGCATGACAACCCGACACTTGGGGGCTACATAGTATGGAGTATTCAGTTTTTACTAGTCACTGGGATGAACAACATGGATTTCTTTGAAAGTGGCAATATTTATACTGGGGCAAGGTCTTAAGCCACCACTTTGTTCTGCTCAAAGACTTGGGGGCTACAACCAGCGTTGGCAACAATCATGAACCGGTGTCTACAACAATCATGACTCGGAATTATCAGTTTTATAACCCGACAATGGTCGTAATCATAAAACGGCAAGTTTTACATCTTCAAGCCGGCTGGATATCAGTTGAATATTTCAGAGACTAATATTTTTGTCAAGTTAGAGCATTGAAGGCCAATTCAAATGGATTCTTCATTTACAATATTTTTTCTGCAAGCAAATTGATTATGAAGCTGGTCTATTGACTTGGATTTTCTAGAAGGAGGAAATGACAAGGATTTAAGGATGATCAGGTGTCGGTCTACAAGAATTCTTAACCCGGAGCACAACCCGCCAAATTTGTTCTTGTGTTTATGTTGCAGATTAGTTTAACATGGACAAATCCAAATTAAACTGGGGGCTAATGTCGGGGATATACCCCGCGGCGTAAACCGGCCGGAAGCATAACCCGGCCGGACTTGGCGGTTTACTGAGATCCGGCTCGCACTTGGCGATTCACTGGCGACCCACCCTGACTGGCGGTTTACAAGCAACCCACCTGGTCATTATGACTCACTGGTGATCCGGCCAGACGGGATGACAGATGACAAGGCCCAAGGCCCGAAGGCGATTCACGTTTAATGGTGGGCCGATTTATGAGGAAAGCGTAAGGACTATTCTCCTCTGAAGGAAGCAAGACTAGGACTCCACTTGTAATAGAGTAATCCTAATCCTAATAGGACTCCACATGTAACCCGCCCTTCAACATATATAAGGAGGGGCAGGGCTCCCCAAAGGGAGAAGCGACAAGCAAGAAGAAACAATCTTAGGGCTAGACACAAAGAGGAGAGCCGGTTTACGGCGACTCACTCGTGATGATAATGAGACCTAGCCTCAAACAGCATGTAGGGTTTTTACCGGATGATGTTTCCCGGGGTCCGAAGCTGTATAAATCCCTGTCTTGTGTTGTGTCTTTCAATTCCGCTCAACCCCTCTCAAGCTACCACATAGATGCGTTGGCCTCGCGACTAAGTCCTGACACTAAGGACATCTGACGTGTTAATTCCACGACACGGAGGGTTTAGTTCATAGGACAAGAACAATCATACAATAGGCTAGCTTCTAGGGTTTAGACTCTACGATCTCGTGGTAGATCAACTCTTGTACTACTCATATCATCAAGATCAATCAAGCAGAAAGTAGGGTATTACCTCCATCGAGAGGGCCTGAACCTGGGTAAACATCGTGTCCCCTGCCTTCTGTTACCATCCGCCTCAGACGCACAGTTCGGGACACCCTACCCGAGATCCGCCGGTTTTGACACCGACATTGGTGCTTTCATTGAGAGTTCCACTATGCCGTCACCGTAAAGCTGGATGGCTCCTCCGATCATCGAGGGTGAGGTTTTCCTCCCCGGACAAATCTTCGTATTCAGCGGCTTCGCACTGCGGGCCAACTCGCTTGGCCATCTGGAGCAGATCGAGAGCTACGCCCCTGGCCGCCAAGTCAGGTTTGAAAACTTGAATTGCACTGCCGATATCCGCGGAGACTTGATCTTCGACGGATTCGAGCCCATGCCAGGTGTGCCGCACGATCACGACGCGCATGATGTAGCTCTACTGTCGGACAGTGTTCGGGAGATCACGCCAGCAACCACTCCACCCTTCAATCCGGAATAGATCGCGCCATCCGAGGACGGGCGGATAGATGCCGCCTTGGAGGCCGCACTCTCAGCGGCGATAGAGCCGAAGACTGATCTTACCCTTCACGAGAGCCGTGACGCCGAACCAATGGACTCGTCTCCGGCCACGGACTCCGAACCGCCTGCGCCCATCCCTATCAAATCCGATTGGGCGCCGATCATGGAGTTCACCTCCGCGGATATCTTTCAGCACTCGCCCTTCGGCGATGTACTAAACTCGTTAAGGTCTCTCTCCCAGTCAGGAGAACCTTGACCGAACTATGTCCGGCTAGGATGGGATGCGGATGACGAAGAAATTCACTCCCCACCCACCACCCACTTAGTAGCCACTGTCGATGACTTAACCGACATGCTAGATTTTGACTCCAAAGACGTCGACGGTATGGACAACGATGCAGGAGACGAACAGGAACCACCGCCAACAGGGCACTGGACCGCCACTTCTTCACATGACATATACACGGTGGATACACCCAAAGAAAATGATGACGAGGAACGGAAGGATGCAGCGAAGGATAGCTCCCTCGAGAAGCAATCAAAGTGGCGCCGTAGGCGCCCCTCCAAATCCCTCCTCGGCGAAAACAGCGATAACAGCGCAAGAAAAAACAATACCCCGGTCGACTCCGGAGGAAACGACGACCGAATAGACCCAGCGACAGAGCAGGGTGAGCCAGCGGACGATGAACAAAGTACGGAGCCGCTGTCCGAACATGGCGACACCGAGCGTCAAGCTAATCAACCCGTCTCCGGAGAAGAGAACAGTCCGGATGACGATGAACACATCATCCCGGAAAGGCAGCTGGAGCAAGAGAACCTCCATAGAAGGCTTATTGCCACTGCGAGGAGTCTGAAGAAGCAGAAGCAAAGGCTCAAGGCCGCACAAAACACACTCAACAGTAGATGGAACAAAGTGCTCGATACGGAAGAAAAGTATGGTGGCAGTCGCCACACGAAGAGCTACCCAGAGCGAAAACTGCTGCCTGAATTCGACGATGAGGCCTTAGAGCCCCCACAACCCAAAAAATAAAACTGCCGACCGGTCAGATCGACGACCTCATGGCCGCGATAGAGTGTCCAACGAGGCCGCACATAAGTCAGTACATGACCCACGCGAGGACTCGCATCAAAGGACCTGGGCAACCAGATCCATCTACGGATCAAGGAAACGCGCTCCAGCACTCAACCAAAACCAAATATCACAACCGTCCGATCGCCATGGTGCAGCTAAATACAGGGGTGCCGCACACCCCCTATGTTTCACCGACAAGGTACTAGACCATGAATTTCCGTATGATTCAAACCAAAGTGAACATAGAGGCGTCTGACGACAGACAACAGACCGGGTGCGGATTGAGGACTTTATCCTCCATATTCATATGGCTCATGGAGACGATCTCCATGCCATCAAATACTTGCCCTCAAGCTCAAAGGACCAGCTCGGCATCGGCTAGAAAGCCTCCCGAAAACTCCATCGAAGTTGGGAGGAGCTCGAGGATGCTTTTCGGGCCAATTTTCAAGGGACTTATGTCCGACCTCCGAGACGCAGCGATTTGAGTCATATAATTCAACAGCCCGGAGAGTCAGCCGAAGCTTTGGAACAGGTTTCTCACTAAGAAGAACCAAATTGTCGATTGTCCGGACGCCAAAGCCTTAGCAACTTTCAAGCACATCGTCCGAGATTTAATGGCTTGCCGACACCTCGCCAAGAAAAACCAAGAACAATGGCAGCCCTAACAAGCATTATGACCCGCTATACGGGCGAGGACAAATTGGTTAGCCCGGCAAAGCACCAGCGACCCAAGCACATCTGAAGTCAGGGATGGCAACGGAAAACCGCGACGCAGTAAAAACAAGCACCGGAATAAAGAAGATAGCCCAGATAACACAGCGATAAATGCCGGATTCAGGGGCTCTCGACCGGGTCAGCGGAAAAAGCCCTTTAAAGGCAACAGAGATGGACCAACCAGCCTAAACAAGATTCTAGACAAACTATGTCAGATCCACGACACCCCCGATAAACCTGCAAATCATACCCATAGAGAATGCTGGGTCTTCAAGCAGGCCGGCAAGCTAAACGCCGAACACAAGGGGGAGGACACACCAAGCGAAGACAAGGATGACCCTCGCCAGCAGGGCACTGGGGGACAGAAAAAATTCCCACCAGAAGTCAAAACAGTAAACGTGATCCACGTGACAAAGAGGAGAAGCAAATATGCACTCCGAGATACACGAGCCGTAGAGCCCGTCACCCCTGAGTTCCACCCCTGGTTGGCCTGCCCGGTCACTTTCGATCGCGGGGATCACCTAATAAGCATCCGACAGGAATAAACGGATACCATCTCACACGAGTCCTTATGGACGGCGGCAGTAGTCTCAATCTGATATATCAGGACAGCATCCGCAAAATGGGAATAAACCCAACAAAAATCAGCCACAGTAATACTACCTTCAAGGGAGTAATACCAGGCACAGAGGCCCGCTGCACGGGCTCTCTAGTACTAGAGGTTGTGTTCGGCTCGCCCGACAACTTCCGAAGCGAAAAGTTAACCTTCGACATTGCTCCATTCCGAAGTGGCTATCAAGCACTACTCGGACGAGCGGCTTTCGCTCGTTTTAATGCAATACCGCATTACGCTTTTCTCAAGCTTAAAATGCCCGGTCCGCGTGGCATCATCACAGTACATGGAAATGTTGAGCGCTCTTCACGAGCAGAAGAACGTACAACTGTATTAACAGCCGAACACTAGACGACCTCGCCACCAAAACAGATGATCGGTTGTTAATACCACATACACGGTTAGACGAGTCCGGCTAATCATTGGATAGAGATTGGTTTGATGGTTATACCCTTATAGACGGTACCAGGGGCTTCTTAGCAATAATTCGGCTCAACTTTACCCATCTTGACTTTTAACTGGTTTATTTATAATAGCCAATTTTTGAACGACAACTTTCAACTAAGTTCCTCTCTTTACAGATGACAATCGTGCTACACTGGCCCGTGATACGGCACAACAGAGAGACAAAGCGCAGACGCAGCGAGGGACCCGCTCAAAGGTTTCTCTTTAGATTAAGACCCTGCGTAAACCTTTTCTTGTCTTTTGTTGTTCACATCCTCCGGATTCTCAATACAACCGAGAAGGATGCTGACGTTCTTGGCATGTGGCCACGTCAGAATATTGCTCGTACCTGGACACTAGGGGCTCATTATCCAAGGGCATCATTTAGCCCGGTACATATTTCAAAGACTGAATACCTTAGGGAGTGTTCGGCGTCGCGAGTTTGGCCTTATATGGATCAGCTCCGAATCATGTCTTTAGTCAAATGTTGGGTTTGCCCGGCTCATGTGTTTTGCTACCTTACGTTCCACTCTATTTGCTAAGGCGGCACCAGGAGAACTACTGCGATTGTGCCCTGGTTCGGCCGGACGAGCACCTCAGTAGAGAAAGCCGAAAACTGACTGTCATGATAAAGCGCGAGACTGGTCAACCACTCGATGACCTAGCGGAATCTTCGGGATTCCTCCGCATTAACGAAGGGCCGTTTCCCGGCCAGGCATGTACGCGCCCCGTATTCGGATGAACGCGGAGCCACCAGGGGCTATATAGTAGCCCCACTGTCAAACTCCTATGGCTAAGTGAAAGTGTTAAAGCAATATAGTCCGATTGCCTAGTTCGGCTGTGCTATCACCTCCTTAATGGACCAAGACGTTGGATCAAGTGTGAACACGGCGTCTTCACGAACACCCGCATTATATGTGTGAAATTTGAAGCCGACATCGCAAACTTTCAGGTTATATACATATATACATAAACGGCCGCACAGGAGGAATCATAATACTTTCAGGCAAAAGTATAAAAAGCCCTTACAATTCTGTAAAACATTGTTTTTCAATGGGAATACATGTCACTAGAACATAATATTCTTCGAGCACTGAGCTTTATTGCACGAGCGCCTTCAAGGACTTCGTCAAAGTAGTGCTCGGCAGCTACTCGGCTAACGGCCGAACTCGGGGTTGCAATTGCGGTGGCTTCCATCTCCGCCCAGTATGTCTTGACACGGGCAAGCGCCATCCGCGCACCCTCGATGCACGCCGACCTCTTCATAGCGTCGATGCGCGGCACAGCACCAAGGAACTGCTGCACCAAACTAAAATAACTGTTCGGCCTTGGCCCTTCCGGCCATAGATGATCCACAACATACCTCATGGAGAGCAGCCCGACAACCTATGGAGCTCGGCCCATTCGGCCACCCGCTCATTTAAAGGAAGCGGACGCGCTGGAACGCTAAATTGTGACCAGAACAACTTCTCCACTTCGCGACCTTTCTGATCCTTGAAGTATTCGGCCGCATCAGTGGCACTTGCTGCCAAATCCAGATAAGCGTCTGCAGAACTCCATAGCTGATCCAAAGGAGCGTACTTAGGATCTATGAACTTCATCCGCAGCATAAAGGGCTTCCCAGCCGCGATATCCCCGGCGTGACGCAACTCCTCCTTCATCGCTCTAATTGTAGAGCGGGCGTCCTTGGCTGCCACCGTGGCCTTCTCCAGGCCCGTCATCTTCGCTCGATCTTCCTTTTTGAGAAGCTCGTAACGGCCGGCGACATCCTTCAACTCCATAGCCATCTTGGCTATTTCCTCCTTGCTTCAGAAATGAGCAGCCTTTTCGGCTCTCAGCTCCTCGACCGCCTTCAGGGCGGCCGCATCGCTTTTCCTGGCTTGTTCTTTGGCCCGGGCAAGTTCCGCTCGAAGGGTCTCCACGGCCGCAGTTCCATTTGCAGGCGCAACATATTAAAGATACTGGCATCATGCTCCTCTTACTACGTATCGATCACTGGAGAAATCACATACCCTGTGCCTCGTCAAGCCGCTTGTTGACAAGCACGATGTCGGCGTCCGACGCATCAAGTTGCCGCTTCAGCTCGGCAAACTCACCAGCCCGGCTAGCCACCGGACCTTCCGCCACCTGCATAAGAGGGCAGCCGGATTGTACCTGGGACTATGATCCTCTGTTTGCCGCCGTTTCCGACAGCAACCAGAGTCTCAGGGGCTACTATCTGCATAGGACACACCTTAACATGTGTGGTACTGTAAAAAATACACACTATTTCACGTACCTCAAAACCTTTCAGCAGACTCATAAAGGCTTCATGCAACCCGCTTTCGGCGGATGAAATCCTCTCAACTATCGTACCCATTAGCGTATGATGCGCTTCTGAGATAGCCGCTCGCTCTAGCAGATCGATCAATGCGTCCGACCGCGTAACAGACGGTGCCGGACTCTTTCGGTTGCTCTCTTCAAGAGCCGGATACTGAGGACTTCGGGCGGCCAAAGGATTACCCTTTGGCCTTGCCGGACCAGGAGAAGCCCTCCGCGACGACACCTCGGGGTCGCCCGCCTCGTAAGGCGGGAGGGCATGGGGAGGCATTTCGCTCTCCATCATCTCCGGAAGAAGATCGCCCGAAGACGAACTCTGCCAAGAAGGGCTATGATCCGTACTACAAGATAAATATTTCGGTTATTTTCCTCAGAAGCAAAGCAGGACGTTTTTATTATTAAAGCCCCCTTTCTACTTATAGCTCGGTTGGGGGCTGACCCCCTTGCGGGCATTGTGTGGGCGGGGTATCCTTCGGGGCAGGACCCTCTGGCTAAGATTTCTTCCCCCGTTTGGAAACCATTGTCTCCGGGTCTTCAGAGGCGGTCCTCTTCCTTCCTTGGGATGGGGGAATTTTAGTTTCTTCCCCCTGGTTATCCTCCTTCGCAGAGGCGCTAGCCTCTTTCTTCCCCCCTTTGTCTTCCCCTAAGGGCGCTTGATAAGGCGCGAGCTCCAGCATCCTGGCTAGTACAGGATCCGGTGAGACCTCGGGGAGGGGGGCCGGACACCTGATCATCTTCGCCTTTGTTACCCAGTCCTGGTCAAAGAGCGACTTTTCAGAATGATGTTGCGATAGATAAAGATACATCATGTTCGGTTACAGGACTACTTACTTGGGTATCTGGACGATTGCAGTTCAAACCCACATCCTCGGTGGTGTCCGGACACATTATTTGTGGTCCGAAGAACAATTTGTACATCTCCTCGAGCGTCATGCCAAGGAAATGATGGATAGCTCGCGGTCCCTCCGGGTTGAACTCCCACATGCGGAGGGGACGACGTTTGCAGGGCAGGACTCGACGAATTAACATGACTTGCATTACCGTGACTAGACTGATGTCTCTCTCTAGGATATCTTGGATGCGGCTCTGCGATATTGGCACATCCTTTACTGGCCCCCAGTCCAGCCCCTTGTTGACCCATGATGCTAGTTGTGGCGGGGGGCCCGAGCGAAAAGCAGGGGGAGCCACCCACTTGGTACCCCTGGGAGCTGTGATATAAAACCATTCTCGTTGCCATAAGTTGGATACCTCCTGGAAAGAACCCTCTGGCCATGGGGCATCGGCACTTTTGCTTATTACGGCACCTCCGCACTCTACGTGCCGCCCCTCGACTATCTTCGGCTCCACCTTGAAGGTCATGAGCCACAGGTCGAAGTGAGGCGTAATGCGGAGGAAAGCTTCACACACGACGATGAACGACGAGATGTGGAGGACAGAATCCGGAGCCAGATCATGGAAATCCAACCCATAGTAAAACATGAGCCCCCTCATGAAGGGATCTAGAGCAAGTCCTAGCCCTCGAAGTAAGTGAGATACGAACACAACGCTCTCGCCGGGTTTGGGAGTGGGAATGACCTACCCTTGAGCAGGCAGCCGGTGCGGGATCTCACCGGTCAGGAACTTGGCCTCACTTAACTTTTTGACGTCTTCCTCCGTGACGGAGGAAGGCATCCACCGACCTTGAAGGTTGGATCCGGACATGCTTGAAGGTCCGAAGCGCCTGACCCGAGCTTCGGGTGTTGGTACTCGAGGCGGGGGAAGGATTCGATTGAGCTCGAGGAGTAAAAAGGATAGGCCTTGGTCTCTTTATAAAGAGGGTGAATACCAAGCGTCCTCCTCGTGACCGTTTGGGACTTGCCTACAATCGAGGAGTCATACCAACGGGCTTGATTGGGTTACCCACGCCCGTATTGATGAGAATCCCGTAATAAGGGGACACGATCTCTGCTTCGACAAGACGTGCCAAGGAAACCGCCTCGCGATATGCGCCAAGGCTGGTTGAGAATAACGGTTCGAATAAAGACCGGGCCATGGTATGTTGTCATGATATCGAGTGTGTCGGCAGATTAGATTTGTGGAAATATTATTCTCTCTATGGTGGTATGTGGAACTTGTTTTGCAGAGCCGGACACTATCGTTGTGTTCAAAATCTTCTATGGAGTATTCGGAGGAGGAACCCGCCTTGCAATGCCGAAGACAATCTGCACGCCGGACTCATCGTCATTGAAGCCTCGGTTCAGGGCTACCGAGGCGCCCTGGATTAGGGGTATCCGGACAGGCGGACTATATCCTTTGGCCCGACTGTTGGACTATGAAGATACAAGATTGAAGACTTCGTCCCGTGTCCGGATGGGACTCTCCTTGGCTTGGAAGGCAAGCTTGGTGATACGGATATGTAGATCTCCTCCCTTGTAACCGACTCTGTGTAACTCTAGCCCCCTCCGGTATCTATATAAACCGGAGGGTTTAGTCCGTAGGGCAAGAACAATCATACAATAGGCTAGCTTCTAGGGTTTAGCCTCTATGATCTCATGGTAGATCAACTCTTGTACTACTCATATCATCAAGATCAATCAAGCAGGAAGTAGGGTATTACCTCCATCGAGAGGGCCCGAACCTAGGTAAACATTGTGTCCCCTGCCTCGTGTTACCATCCGCCTCAGACGCATAGTTCGGGACCCCCTACCCGAGATCCGCCGGTTTTTACACCGACAGAGCTCTAGACAGATTTTATTTAAATAAGAAATTTAGCAAAATTGACAACCAGTATTTTTTTGAACTTCTTGCATTTTAGTAGTTGAACTTCAAAGTAAAAAATTAGTTCCCTGATTTAAATTAGCTACATTTAACAGATAGCTTATCAAGTTCTCCTCTTTTTAAAGTATCATTGTTTTTGTAGCGCGTTTTTATCCTTTTTTTCATGCTATAGAGCTAAATTTATTATATTTTATTTAAATTAAAATTATTGCATGCGAACATGTATTTGAATTTTCTATATTCAGTTTTCGAACTTTTTTGTAGTAGTTTATAGTTTTTTCCACGCACTCTGATTTATTCAACGGGCCTTAGGGGGTGGGGTGAGGACAATTTGGAGACGAGGGAGGATTCCAAGGAGAAGGCGTATTGGGACCTTTTCCATCCCAAATGGCCCATGCGTGCTACTGTGCAGTGCTGGCTGTGTGTACGCTGTGAGATTAGTCCCACCTCGCTAGCCGACGGGGCTCTCGACCGGTTTATAAGGATTGCCGTGGCTCATATGTCGAACTCCTCGGAATACTTACCTGAGCGCTTTTACACGGAGCTCTCTCTCTGTTCCATGACCCGTGGGCCTTGGTCGGCTGGCCCCGCGCAGTGTCGATAACTATGGATTCGCCAACGGTGCCTCCGTGGGCTCGAGTCCAAGTGTATCCTCCTACGTAGGGACGGTCTATCCTTGGGCGGTTATTTTTTTGAAACTAGTACCTCACTGCTCCAGTAATGTGGAATGATTTTTTTTGTTGTGGTTCTAGTGAATTTCCTTGGATTATGTAAGCACTATTTTATGAGCACTGAATGTTCTCCTTGGTCGAACTGATATCTTTTTGATTGAGTTTTGGCCTTCTTTTTCTCGGCTCTTATTATTGTGAAGGGTCTTTTGGCATTATTTGGTATCATAGTACTTGTCGTATAAACTTAGTTGTACCGAGATTTCAATTGTACTAGTACTATTATTTCTTTAGTGTGTCAATGATTAAGGAATGTGAACTGATGCGTCTTGTTCCTTTTTATTGTAATAAAGATGTACTGTTTGTTCAGGTGTACCAGTACTGTCATTCCTAGTATGTTAGTGACTAAGAAATACGTACTGATGGTTCTTAGCTTTTCCGTTGCAGTACTTACTAATTTTCTAATGACTAGATGCATGATCTTGTTAGTACTGACTGTTGTCCTCGACTGGAACTTGGTCTTTAGTGCGATGGTACCTTTTTGTGTTCTTCTGAAGCTAGAAACTATTTTAGTGTGATAGTACTACCGTACATGACTAAGTTGTACTAAGCGTCCAAGGCTACTATTTGTTGTTGTCCGTAGTCTGCATGTGTTTTGTGAAATATGTGATGCCAGTACAAGTCTATGTTTAGTGTTAACAATTGTGTTGGGGCATGTTTTGTCCAAGGCTACTATTTGTTGTTGTTCGTAGTCTGCCGAATGATTTCAACGTTCTGTTTTCCATACAATGCTGAATCAAAACTACACATGAAACATCCCTGTGTGATTAGTTGCTCCATAACTAGTGCTGAAGAGCAGCCACAAAGTTTCATTCACAAGCTACTTCAACTTCAAATGATGGGTAAACAAAATAGGAAGCTAGCAAACTTGTTCAACCACATAAGCAAACTATGTAATTGACATAAGTAAACTTGTTCAACGCTGACACACATGACATAAGCAAACTGGTTTAACCAAACAAAAGCAAACTACGAATTTCAAACAAGAAAAAGGACAAGCATAAGCGCAAGCAACACGAAATCAGACTTTGGTATCTCTTCATCCTGCATAGTGGCAGTGGTAGTAAGGGTCCACTTCCTCCTATTTTGGGCTTTCCAGACCTGTTTTGATATTGTCGATTTTCTTCCATGTCTGGTAGGTGGCGTATGCATCTATTGCTGCATACTCGATGAGCTTTTCTGGCAGTGGGTTGGTCCCCCATAGTTTATGGTCTTCCTTCCTGTCGATCTTCTTCTTCAATGTTGTCGTAGAATAGGTGGATCACGCCAGATGCAACATCAGCCAAGGAGTCATACTCTTTTCCGGTGTATGGAACTCTCCAGTTGTGCTGGATGTCGATGAAGTTCTTGGGGTTGATCTCCAAACTAGACTTCTTCATCATCTCTTTATCATCTTTAATGCTGAAACCGAAAAAGTTGTACAACTTCTCCTCCTTCAGGAGCTCTTTGAGGCGCTTGGGCCTGCAAGGGGGGACACATATTGAATAGTAGTGTTCTTTTCAAGATTTAATACTTCTATTTTTTTTGGTTTACAAGTGATGAATCCATGAAGTAGATGCATATATAGTATAAGTCATGGATGAATGTAGTTTGGAAACTAGTATACAAAGTTCTGAAATTAAAATTCATGTACACCATGTTATTTTTCTTTTTGGTATCTACAGGTGCTTCACCAAGTTCAGAAACCTATACCAGAGTCAATAATCCATGTGCCGCATAGTACCAGTTTAATTTTCTGTTTTTGAATATAAAAAAACCTACACCAGTGCTTCACCAAGTTCTTACTTATTTTGCTGCTGAAAATAACATCAGACCAAGTTCAAAAACTACTGTACTACATGAAGTGCGGAAACATCTTTTAGTACATCGAGTCCAGAAACTACACTAGTGCATCAAGATCAGAAACTACACTAGTACATCAAGTTCAAAAATGAATCATGTGCAACAATTTTAGATACTAATCTAGTGCATCATGCTAAAATATATTCTAGTGCGTCTGCTTGAGAAACATGTACTAGTGCATTCACTTCACAAACTACACTAGTACATCTAGTTGGAAACTAGTTTAATGAAATTTTGACACGCGCAGTACTAATTAAATATATGAATGAAGAGGGGAAAATGAGTAGGATGGTTCACCAGTTTGTGGCCGCAGCGATGTGGTATCCAGACAGAGTTCCTCCATGCATAACTACAGAGTTACGACCATTTTCGAAGGCTCATCTTTTCTGGTAAACTACACATCAACGCCGATGAAGCTAGGAAACAAGCCGCCGCCCTTCATCCTGAGCCTCCTGATCATCTCGTCGGCTTCGTCTGGTTCGCTAGTGCAGACGGCCTCCAGCGTCTCCTTGCCGTGGATGTAACATCCCAAAATTCTAAATTTTGGAATGTTATAATAAATAAATAGTTTTGATTGATTGATTGTTTGTTGCGTGATTGATTGAGTGAAATTGAGTGGAATTTGAAACTTTTTTTTTGAAAGTTGAATGAGAGGGAATGAAATGACTTTCCCCGACTTTCACTTTGCCTTTTGATATCCATGAATTCAAATTCAATTCAAACACAAAACCCTAGAGAGAAGATGATATGAATTCTTCCATTTAAATAAATAAAAAGGGTTTTGAAAAGATTTGAATTCCATTTGGAAATATTTCAAATTTTAGAAACTTTATGCAACTCAATGATTTTCATGAGATAAGATAAAATGACTTCTTCAAATTATATGAAATAGAGTTGGAAGTGGTTTGAAATTCAAAATTCAAAACCATTTAGGAGTTATTAGGGTTTTATTCAAATTATTTTTTCTCCAAAAATAAATTATTTGGAAATTGGGGCAAAATGATTCCCTATAATATAAAATTGGAGGAAAATAAATTTGAAATCATTCTGGTGTTTTTAAAATGATTTTTGTTGGGTTTTATTGCAACAGCAACACTATTTGAGTTTTGTAAATTTTTGAGGATTTTATTTGAACTTGAAAAATAGTTCATGTTGTAGGAAATCTTTTTCTGAAAATTTTGATATATTATATGTCTATATAATATTATTATTTGTTTATTTGTGTTTGTTTTGTTGTCTATGTTTTATAAAAAAAAAGAACAAAACCCCAGGCGCTAGCCAGTTAACTGCCCAAATTTCAAGGCCGAGGTAGCCCACCAGCGCAGCCCAAAACCGAGCCAGCCCGAGCCGGCCCACGCCACCGCCGACGCCAAACCCCTTCCTCGGTCGCCCGACCAAACCCCCTCCTCCCTCTCACGACGCTGGGCCCGTCGTCCCTTTCCCTCGCCCACGCCACGCCATCGCTGGCCACGGGAATCCCGGAGAACGCGGATCTCCTCCCGATTCGCCCCTCCTCCAAGCCGGTCCCCCTATAAATACCGACCCCTCACCCTGCTCCGCCTCCCGACCCGAAACCCTCTCTCCTCGCTCATGATTCTCGCTGAACCCGACGCTTCGCGCCATTGCCGCCCACCGAGCTCCTCCGACGCCCCGAGGCTCCAACTACTCCACCCCGACCTCCTCGCTCGTCTGCACCGACTTTGGCCTCCGCCGTCGCCCGGACCACCGAACCACTGCGCCGTCGCCGCCCGAGCCGCCCGTCGCCGTCGACCACCATGTAAGTCATTGAAACCCTCCGTCGTCCGATCTGAAATCTAAGGTTTAGATTAGATCACACGAAGGGGTATGTTTTATTTTTTAAAAGCCGGTTTAGTTACGGTTTATTTTGGTTTAGTTAGTGGTTTAGTTAGACCGGCCCGATCGGTTTATTTTCAGTTAGCCGCGGGCACACTTTAGTTATTTGACGCCTGAGCGTTAGATAGGCCCGTTAGCGCCAGTTTTTCGTTTAGTTATTTTTTTCGTTTCTGTTTTTAACAGAATAGTTTCAGTTTTGTAAAATCCATATCTTTTAGGTTACTTAATATTTTTAGTTGATTCTTTTTTTGTTAGTTTACAAATTTGTTGTAGTTTCTGTAGAAAATATGTTGGGCCATGTTTAAATTATTAGAAATTGTTTTATTTTAGTTTTAGACAGATTAGTATTTCTGCTATAAAAATGAGTTAGGATTATTTTATTTTAGTGATTCTTTTTGCATTGTGTCACAAATTTGCTTAAGTTTCTGTTGGTGTACTTAGGTTTCAAATTAGCTGTTTTATATTTTCTTTTCAGATTATTTATTATATTGGTATTTTCTTTGTTGTTAAATTTTACTTAGGATAAAACTATTTTTGTGTTGTGTCTTAGAGTTTTCTTTAATAGTTTTGTTGTGTAGTTTTTCCTTTGTTTTTATTTGGTGTCCCTTGATTTGCATTTTTATTTGTTGGTTTTATTATGAGTGTTAGAATTGTTTGCTAGGATGTTTGCTTATGTGAATGCTATGTTTGACTATATAGATTTTCAACGGAGTGACGAATAGTTCTACCAAGTCATTATTCGAGAGCGTTATTATCTTCATCAACTTACCAGGCAAGTTCACTTTGACCATGCTTTCATACCTATGTTTTTATTGCATATAGTGGCATCTTTGCAACAACCCTACAGTAGTGATATTGAATTCTTGTAGTTGAGTAGTATGCATGAGGTAGGAACCCATCACCTTGTTACCAAGCCTGGGACGATATTTTATTTTAATGCTACGCTATAGTAGACGGGGTTTGGTATGAGTGCACGAGAGTGGTATGAAGAAGGAGGACTCTACGTAAATGACGACAACTCCATGATGGCATCTGCAAGGATCGCATCTTCAAGGCCTCAAGACTTCAAGACTCGAGACAAGAATTCAATACACACTCTTCGGGTGAAGGATGGTTGACGGGCACCTGGAGAATCCAAAGGTTGGCCGGGATGCATGGAGAAGCGCCATGACATCTTGCGGAAAGCTTCACCTGCACTCAAAGAGACGGAAGAATACTTCATGCCCGGAAGCTTACCTGTGCAACCGCAAGTCACTATGGGCTCTGGCTTGGTTGACCTTAGTTGTGACTCTGGCTGGGATGGTGCTAGCAGATGTAGAACTACGGTAGGATTGGATGAGCACCGGACAATGGTCAGAGGAACTCTTCGGAAGACCATGTTTGATCGTCTTGTTCTCAAACACCTGAAGTGCGAGAACTAAAAGAGGGATCGAATCTTGCGGTAAAGTGTACAAACCTCTCTGAGGGTTAAAAACCTAATCGATTAGCCGTGTCCCGGTTACGGACAATTTGAGCCTCCGGACTTGGATCTATCTCGGAACTCTCAACACCAGATTGATAACTTAATTGTGGGCAACTTATGATGATTTTGGGCTATGAGACATCGGTTGGCGGAACCATGTCATGATAGAAAACTCCATAGTACAGACTTCATTTATCCCTTTGATGTAGGGAAAATAAATCAGCTTTTACGCAAACAAAACTCAGACACAGAGCCACAAAGCCATATTGCATATAGTATAGTTTTATCATCTGTTTTTCTCATGTTGTGATCTTGCCGGTACATTCAATGTACTGACCTACACGGCTGCAACGTATCATGTTGCAGATATTTTCTTCCGACGAGTAAGAGTACGGTACAGGGTTACGGTCTACACTCAACCTGCCGATGGCGTTGATGGGACTCCACACCTGACTTTTTGTTTCATTGTGACTTATGAGGTATATATCAGTTTTACGTTAATTATACATGTGATTGCACTTTGATATATACATTGATGTACTGTGTGCCAAAGATATTGATCTGTGGATGGCATGTACAGATACCGAGGCTTGACCGTTTGTGGTCGGGTCGCTATAGATATGGTATCAGAGCACATGTTGACTGTAGGACGTGACCCTAGAAACCGGAAAGCCCCTAGGACCGAAAATCTCTAAAACTTTATTTTCAAACAGATCCTTTACTTCCCATCTTTTCTGATTTTATCAAATAACATCCTTACCTCAAATAGTTAGAATATACCATATCCCTTTGATCACCCGGAGGATCAACTGAAGCCACTCCAAGAAGGACAAGATATCGGATAACTGATGGCCTCTTCAGAGTAAAGAGGATTTCACCATGCATTAGAAGAATTGAAGCTACAACAGTTGAAGACTCAAGACTTGAAGAATCTGAAGAATTATTTGACCTTTAGAAGACCAAACCCTGTTACACACTTACGTTAGATGCGGCGACTTGTGAGCTGTCATTTGTTTGATCTTTTCCGATGTACCACAAAGTAAAATTCGCTTTCTTCAAAAAACTATTGTTTGTATTGTGTGTATATCCCTCCCCACCTCTCTCATATCTCATCCCAAAACTTTTGGACCCCATAGATGATGAATGAAGTTGGACTGATATTCTTCGGATCAAGACTTCACCGGAGGCAGAGCTATGGATTCAGAACATGGAGAATCACTTCGAGAGCAATTTGGTTTCAAGGAAGAATGAAGTATCTTACGCTCTTCAGTACTTTGAAGGAAGTGCTGCAACATGGTGGCAGATGCATCAAACTATACAGGGATGGAATGGAGCAAAGACTTGGAAAGAATTCAAGAAGACTCTGACAAGATCTCGTCTTATCCAGAAGCAACATGATACACCAAGAAATAAACCTTGTGCCTGCAAGATTTGCGGAGAAATAGGAAACACCCAGCTGAGGAATGCCCAACTAGTCAGGTGACTTGTTTCTTGTGTGAAGGAACCACCCACTACCCGACTTAGTGTCACATTTACCCCATGGTGCAACAAACTATTCAGAGCAGGAAGAAGGAATGAAAGAAGCCCTCCGAGAAGTTATGAAAGAACCTGTGATGAAGGAATGTGTTGAAGACCACGATGGAGAAGGCCTCAACAGATTTTACTCCAATGCCTGCTATTCATGTGGAGAAGAAGGACATTTTCACAAGATTGCACCAAGGAAAGAAAGAGTATCTCGGGATACTTCCCGACGGAAGCAATAGAGTTTGATCCACAGGGAATAAAAGGTTTGATCGTAACGAAGAAACCCGGAAGAGAAAACAAAGACACCCTCGTAACAACCCAATTTCTGCAAAGAGGGACAAGAGTCCTATTACCTGCTTTTGAATGTAAGGACGCCGGGCATTATGCCAATCATTGTCTCGAAAGGAAGCAAGGAACTCAAGGAGCATGCACCATCTCCAAGAAGCCCAAAGACTTATCGAAAGTTATTTGTTTTCATTGCAAGGAAGCAGGACATTATGCTACTAAATGTCCCGACAAGATGAAAGCTGGAGCTGAGTAGTTGGAATTTTGATATTGGTAATAAGTGTAGTAGGAAGCAATTGTTTCCATAAGGATATGGAGTTGAATTTATGTAATGAAAGTCTCGGATATTGTAATGAATTCATGAAATCAATAAAGTTATTGTGTCATGATTTCATACATGGATTTTTTGAGTTGTTACTCCATGAACAAAGAGTTTTGACCATTTTCGAGGATATGAGAAAAATATGGTCTATGGAAGAATTTGTGCATTTTAAGGGTGGTAGTACCCTGTGAAAAAGACTAGACTAATGGGTAAGAAAATATATATTCCACTAGTTCGAAGGAAAAAAAAGTTGGAGTTTTGCTTTTGATATGATGGTATGAAGAAACAGAGTACTACTGGATTTAAAGGAGATCTTATGGAACAAGAGAGTTACTCCAAGGATGAGTTAAAGCTGCACTAGTGTTGAAGTGGGCCATAACCCACAGGCCCAGGATTTTGAAAAGGAACAGATGTAACCTTGATGAAAGAAGAAATTATGGAAGAAGATGTGATTTGATGAGCAGACGTTTCATAGGAGGTTACACAAAAACCTGAGAGTGGTGAAGTAACGATAGATGTTTTGTTTAGTTTGCAGAATCAATGAAATTATCCGAACTAAGTTCGTTGAGAAGAGAAATTCTGCAATGCTTGTGAGAATGCCCGAGTGTTAGAAATACGAGATTCGCTAAACCTTATACAGGGTAATGATCTGGGTGCGGAATGGATTGATCACCATACCGACTTACTCGTATCATTCGCTCTTGCTATTTGGAATGGTAAATCTGAGAGACTTAACCATAGTAGAGAGACGACGATCAAAGCCTTGTTTAAACCCTATAATGGTAGGACGGTTGATCCATGTACAGCAACCGCTACAATCGAGGATATACGGTGAGATTCAACCCCGACCATTTTTCCTGCAGGAGAAGCCATAAATTGTTGACCGCCAGGAGGTTCCGATAGTCTCTTAGTATTGACGACAGACATGTCAGATATGAAGATCCACTCTTCGGAAGAACCTCATCAGGATTGAGAGGACATGAGATTTTGAGAAAAGTCATGCCCCTACCGAAGAGCACCAAAGGAAAGATTTATCCCGAAGAATATGAGAAGACCGACACCATCAACCCAAAGGATGGAGTACATGAATTTTGTCGAACCATAACCGTGTTTTTAAGTGTGGTAGCACCCCGACCTTTCCGACCAAAACATTTGCTAGAAGACCCCAAACCCTAACCTTTTCTTTCTAGTTTCTTGAATCTCGAGGACGAGATTCATTTTAAGTGTGGTAGTTTGTAACATCCCAAAATTCTAAATTTTGGAATGTTATAATAAATAAATAGTTTTGATTGATTGATTGTTTGTTGTGTGATTGATTGAGTGAAATTGAGTGGAATTTGAAACTTTTTTTGAAAGTTGAATGAGAGGGAATGAAATGACTTTCCCCGACTTTCACTTTGCCTTTTGATATCCATGAATTCAAATTCAATTCAAACACAAAACCCTAGAGAGAAGATGATATGACTTCTTCCATTTAAATAAATAAAAAGGGTTTTGAAAAGATTTGAATTCCATTTGGAAATATTTCAAATTTTAGAAACTTTATGCAACTCAATGATTTTCATGAGATAAGATAAAATGACTTCTTCAAATTATATGAAATAGAGTTGGAAGTGGTTTGAAATTCAAAATTCAAAACCATTTAGGAGTTATTAGGGTTTTATTCAAATTATTTTTCTCCAAAAATAAATTATTTGGAAATTGGGGTAAAATGATTCCCTATAATATAAAATTGGAGGAAAATAAATTTGAAATCATTCTCGGTGTTTTTAAAATGATTTTTGTTGGGTTTTATTGCAACAGCAACACTATTTGAGTTTTGTAAATTTTTGAGGATTTTATTTGAACTTGAAAAATAGTTCATGTTGTAGGAAATCTTTTTCTAAAATTTTTGATATATTATATGTCTAAATAAACTAAAATATGTATCTATATGTGTTTGTTTTGTTGTCTATTTTTTATAAAAAAAAAAAAAAACCCAGGCGACCGAATAGCCGACCCGGCCAGTGAGCGACCCACCAGTGACTCGGCGCCGAGCCAGCCAGCCGAGCCATTACGCTTGGCGCCCGAAACCCCTTCCCCTCGGTCGCCCGACCAAACCCCCTCCTCCCTCTCTCGCTGACGCGCCGGGCCCGCCCTCGTCCCTTTCCCCTCGCCCACGCCACGCCACTGCCGCCGCCGCCGGAATCCCGGAGAACGCGGGATCTCCCGCCCCGAGTCGCCCCTCCTCCAAGCCGGGCCCCCTATAAATACCAACCTCACCCTGTTCCACCCTCCCCGACCCGAAACCCTCTCCCCTCGCTTCATGATTCCTGAACCCGACGCCCAAGGCGCCATTGCCGCCCACCGAGCTCCTCGACTCCCAGCTCCAACTACTCCACCTCGACCTCCTCGCCGTTCACTTCCGACGCCTCCGCCTTCCCCGGACCACGGAGCCACCAGCGCCGTCGCCGCCCGAGCCCGTCATGCGTCGACCACCGCTGTAAGCTTGGGAAACCCCCTCCGTCGGCCGATCTGAAATCTAGGGTTTAGATTAGATCACGCGAAGGGGTATGTTTTATTTTTTAAAAGCCGGTTTAGTTACGGTTTATTTTGGTTTCGTTAGTGGTTTAGTTAGACCGGCCCGATCGGTTTATTTTCAGTTAGCCGCGGGCACACTTTAGTTATTTGACGCCTGAGCGTTAGATAGGCCCGTTAGCGCCAGTTTTTCGTTTAGTTATTTTTTTCGTTTCTGTTTTTAACAGAATAGTTTCAGTTTTGTAAAATCCATAACTTTTAGGTTACTTAATATTTTTAGTTGACTCTTTTTTTGTTAGTTTACAAATTTGTTGTAGTTTCTGTAGAAAATATGTTGGGCCATGTTTAAATTATTAGAAATTGTTTTATTTTAGTTTTAGACAGATTAGTATTTCTGCTATAAAAATGAGTTAGGATTATTTTAATTTAGTGATTCTTTTTGCATTGTGTCACAAATTTGCTTAAGTTTCTGTTGGTGTACTTAGGTTTCAAATTTGAATAATTTAGATTTGAATTTGATGAAATTTGTTCAAATCACTAATTTGGTCATATTTTGAGTTTTACAAAGTATTTTTGATTGATTCCTTTTGCTACTGTTTTATTATGGTTTTGTCTATCCAGTAGCATATACTTCTTTATTTTTATTTTAATTTTAAATTAGGTTTTTACCAAAACAGTACTGTTTTAGTTATAGTTTTGTTTTAGTCTTTTCTTTATTGTTTTTATTAGTTTTAAATTATTTATTTTTGTCACTTTTGACAAATTTAGTTTTGTTTCGTTAGTAAACCAAAGAAAATTTTGTTTTTATTTTAAAAATTTATTTTATTTAGTTTTGTATGAAAACTTGTTTAGGTCATAGTTAGTGTTTCATAAACGCTTTTTATTTGTTTCTTTTTGCTATTAAAAGTTTATGAAAAATACTTTCTGTTAAAATTAGCTGTTTTATATTTTCTTTTCAGATTATTTATTATATTGGTATTTTCTTTGTTGTTAAATTTTACTTAGGATAAAACTATTTTTGTGTTGTGTCTTAGAGTTTTCTTTAATAGTTTTGTTGTGTAGTTTTTCCTTTGTTTTTATTTGGTGTCCCTTGATTTGCATTTTTATTTGTTGGTTTTATTATGAGTGTTAGAATTGTTTGCTAGGATGTTTGCTTATGTGAATGCTATGTTTGACTATATAGATTTTCAACGGAGTGACGAATAGTTCTACCAAGTCATTATTCGAGAGCGTTATTATCTTCATCAACTTACCAAGCAAGTTCACTTTGACCATGCTTTCATACCTATGTTTTTATTGCATTTAGTGGCATCTTTGCAACAACCCTACAGTAGTGATATTGAATTCTTGTAGTTGAGTAGTATGCATGAGGTAGGAACCCATCACCTTGTTACCAAGCCCGGACGATATTTTATTTTAATGCTACGCTATAGTAGACGGGGTTTGGTATGAGTGCACGAGAGTGGTGTGAAGAAGGAGGACTCTACGTCAATGACGACAACTCCATGATGGCATCTGCAAGGATCAAGGCGTCTTCAAGGCCTCAAGACTTCAAGACTCGAGACAAGAATTCAATACACACTCTTGGGTGAAGGATGGTTGACGGGCACCTGGAGAATCCAAAGGTTGGCCGGGATGCATGGAGAAGCGCCATGACATCTTGCGGAAAGCTTCACCCAGACTCAAAGAGACGGAAGAATACTTCATGCCCGGAAGCTTACGTGCAACCGCAAGTCACTATGGGCTCGGCTTGGTTGACCTTAGTTGTGACTCTGGTTGGGATGGTGCTAGCAGATGTAGAACTACGGTAGGATTGGATGAGCACCTGACAATGGTCGAGGAACTCTTGAAGACCATGTTTGGTCGTCTTGTTCTCAAACACCTGAAGTGCGAGAACTAAAAAGAGGGATCGAATCTTGCGGGTAAAGTGTACAAACCTCTACAGAGGGTTAAAACCTAATCGATTAGCCGTGTCCCCGGTTACGGACAATTTGAGCCTCTGGACTTGGATCTATCTCGGAACTCTCAACACCGGATTGATAACTTAATTGTGGGCAACTTATGATGATTTTGGGCTATGAGACATCGGTTGGCGGAACCATGTCATGATAGAAAACTCCATAGTATAGACTTCATTTATTCCTTTGATGTAGGGAAAATAAATCAGCTTTTACGCTAAACAAAACTCGCATACGAGCCACAAAGCCATATTGCATATAGTATAGTTTTATCATCTGTTTTCTCATGTTGTGATCTTGCGGTACATTCAATGTCTTGACCTACACGGCTGCAACGTATCATGTTGCGTATATTTTCTTCCGACGCAGTAAGAGTATGCAGTGCAGGGTTACGGTCTACACTCAACTTGCCGATGGCGTTGATGGGACTCCACACCCGACTTTTTGTTTCATTGTGACTTATGAGGTATATATCAGTTTTACGTTAATTATACATGTGATTGCACTTTGATATATACATTGATGTACTGTGTTTTCCAGCATACTGATCCAGGGATGGCACAGATACACAGAGGCTTGACCGTCTGAGGTCGGGTCGCTACAGTGGAGCTCAACCCCTGTGAGCATTTTGGTGTACTCGAGCTTCTCACCGGGGACGTGAACGTCGTCAAGGTTGCTGCTCTGGTCGGACGTCTCGCCAAGCTGACGCTTGGTAGATGGTTCCTCCGCCATTGCCCTCCTCTAGCGACGGTGGGCTTCAAAGAGAGATGTTGTGGGAAGTTGGTAGTGGAGATGGAGCGGCAATGTTGGTTCTTAGAATGAGGCAGAGATGGAGGCGAATGGGGTATTTCAAGGCGTGGTTGGGGACGTGTGGGAGGCAGTTCATCATGGGCGTAGGAGTAGTGGTCGTGGGGTCGTCGTTGCAGTCCATGGTGGCAACCGCCCAGTGGGTGGCGCGGGCGGTGGCCTTGAAATACCACCCGTCTAAGCCAATTTATTTGCAGGTGTATTGACTGGTTGCACTGACCTGTCTTCTCAAGGTGTACTTATCAGTTGCTTATCCCACTTGCACACCTCATGGTCGGTAATGATGGCATTTTGTACAATTTTGAGTGAAAAATACTTGGACTAGTGATTGACGTGTGGTTGAACTTACCAATACAAGTGTATTATTTTTGTATCACGCCAGCTCATGTGCCGTTTTTGAGCATATTTTTGATATTCTGTGTGATGCTAATTTTTTTAAACCTTGTTTTTTGAAATGATTGTTTAAATAAACTTTTCTGTTTGCTTGAGGTCATTCTTTTATGTACTGAGGGGCGTTCTGAACGAGGACTAGCAGACCAGTCATAGTTCTTGAAAAATGTTTTTTGAGGTGTTCACGGGTGTGTTTGGTTGATCTGCCTTGAACTGACGTGGAAGACTTATTAGTACTCATGTACTATCAGAGTTCCAAATTTTTTAATTTTTTGCAGAATTATTGGTCGATAGTAGTGTTGATGGTACATAAATCCAGATCAATTCAAATATATTTGTGAGTGCATTCGAAAGGTTTATGAAATGGTTTACATAATAATATCACTGGTCGAGTGGGCACAAATCACAAATGGTATCTTAACTATAGTACTGATCCAGAAATCGAAAAGAAATCTAAATAAGTTTTGGTAACGTTAGTGTTTCTGATACGATTCGCCATTTTGTACCGAGGCGATTGAGAGTAAAAGCTTATTTTTAATTGACGCAGCAGCACAACCACTATGGATTCTTCCATCTTGAGCTCCTTCTAACTGGATGCGAATGCAGTCCTTTATGGGCATCATTTCCTGCTTTAGCCATGGCAGCTTCATTGTCAGTTTCTGGTTCCTCTTCCCCAATACTGTCATCTTCAGTTTCTGGTTCCTCTTCCCCAATACTGTCATCTTCATTGTCTTCGTCTGATTGGTCATCATGCTCGTTAAACTCTTCTTCTTCATCCTCTTCTTTTGATTTTTTGGAACTCTGGACCTTGCCCTGTTTCTGTTCTGCGCCATTGATCTTGCCCAGTTTGCATGTACGGGCATTATGTCCATCAGTCCCCCCACACTTGCCGCAAGTGGAGCTGGTATGTGCATCGTGTCCAGTGGTAGAAACCTGGGTGGCTCTGATCTGCTTCTGCATCTTTCGCTTGTCTACGATAGCATCTGCGCAGTTTGGGCATGTGCGTGCATTATGTTTGGTCACCATGTTGCAGACACTGTATGCCCTTATCCCGAGAGGTTTGCCGTTCAGGCCGAATTCCACGCATCTGACGGGGTGCAACGGCTTGTTGGCTGCTGATTTTGGTGCTTTAGCTGCGTGCATCTTACTCTTCCTGCCCTTTGTGCATGAGAATATGGGCGGTTTAATTAACCTTTGTTGTTGCTGCTGGTAGGATCTCTTGGGGTCATGTTGTTCGCCTATAGCATCGTCAAGCTCATGATCTTGCACGTGAACATGCTGCGGCTCTTGAGTGTGCACACAGACAGGCTCTGGTTGTTGTTGCTCCTCCTCCTTGTTGTCGTAGCAGTCAATAGCTCCCAGATGGTTCATCTCGGATAAGATTGTAGCGACACATGCTCAATTTTTTCTACTTAGCTGCCCGCGTCACCTCCATTTTCAGCAGAATGCATGGCGTCGAGTTCTTGTTCAAGAGTTTCCACGACGACCCATGACCTCAAAACTTGGTCTTGTCTTATCAAACTTTTTCTGTGTACCCTCATGTTCAGCTGCAATAGTGTGATCAATGAAGTATTGCGAGACCTTGTTTGACGCTACTGCCCTCAAGTCATTTCTGTTGAAGGTTGGCTTGATGTTCGAGCGTTTAGTGTAACTCCTGAGGATGTATTTCTCCAGAACGCTTCCAACCTTATTTGTTTGCATCATGCATAGGACATGCAGGCAGAAAATACCTGTTTTTTGGAAGACGTGCAAGTTTTCGGTCATTTTCAATCCAACAAAAATTGTGTCAAAACTAGACTATTTCTTTGAATCATTTAAAAGTCCATATGTCCATGCTACAAAAGAAAAGAATATGTGATGAACATGTTAGGAAATATTCTACATCAAAAATTTTGTTTTTATCTTTTACCTACTCGAGGACGAGTAGGAATTAAGCTTGGGGATGCTGATACGTCTTCAACGTATCTATAAATTTTGCTTGTTCTATGCTGTTATATAATAATTCTTCGATGTTTTACAATCATTTTCTAGCAACTTTATATCATTTTTTGGGACTAACCTATTGACTTAGTGCCTAGTGCCAGTTGCTCTTTTTTGCTTGTTTTTTACTTCGCAGAAAATCAATACCAAACGGAGTCCAAACGTAGCAAAACTTTTTGGAGAATTTTTCTGGACCAGAAGGAACAACTTGGGCCAAAGAATTACCAGAGGGGTGCCCCAAGGGGGCACAACCCACCTGGGTGTGCCTGGGGGCCCAGGCACGCCGTGGTGGGTTGTGCCCACCTCGGTGGCCTCCCGCACCGCCTCTTTGCTCTATAAATACCCTGAAAATCCAAAAACCCTAGGGGAGTCGACGAAACACAATTCCAGCCGCCACAAGTTCAAGAACCACCAGATCCAATCTAGACACCATCACGGAGGGGTTTATCATCCTCATTGGTGCCTCTCCGATGATGTGTGAGTAGTTCTTTGTAGACCTATGGGTCCGTAGGCACTAGCTAGATGGCTTCCTCTCTCTCTCTTTTGATTCTCAATACAATGTTCTCTTGGAGATCTATTTGATGTTACTCTTTTTGTGGTGTGTTTGCTGGGATCCGATGAACTTTGAGTTTATGATCAGATCTATTTAATCCATGAAAGTTATTTGAGTTTTGATCTCTTATATGCATGATTGCTTATAGCCTCATATTTCTTCTTCGAATCTTTGGTTTAGTTAGGCCAACTAGATCATTTTTTCTTGCCATGGAAGAGGTCTTTTGTGATGGGTTCGATCTTACGGTGCTCAATCCCAGTGACAGAAAGGGACATGACACGTATGTATCGTTGCTATTAAGGAGAACAAGATGAGGTCTATTCCTACATGAATAGATCTTGTCTACACCATGTTACTGTTATTATTGCATTACTCCGTTTTTCCATGAACTTAATACAGTAGATGCATGCTGGATAACGGTCGATGTGTGGAGTAATAGTAGTAGATGCTGGCAGGAGCCAGTCTACTAATCTTGGATGTGATGCCTATATAATGATCATTACCTGTATATCATCATAATTATTTGAAGTTCTATCAATTGCCCAACAGTAATTTGTTTACCCGCCGTATGCTATTTTTCTCGACAGAAACCACTAGTGAAATCTACGGCCCCCAAGTCTATTCTTTATCATATTTGCTTTCTGATCTATTATTTCCCTCTTTTATTTTCAGATCTATTATTCCAAAAACACAAAAATACCTTGATGCAATTTTTTGTTATTTATTTTATTTCGCATTTCCGCGAGATCTATTTATCCAATCTACTACAAACCAATCTATCTTTTACCCGGGAGGGATTGACAACCCCTCTTACACGTCGGGTTGCAAGTATTTGTTCTTTATGTGTAGGTACCATTTACATAGTGTTGCGTGGTTCTCCTACTGGTTCGGTAACCTTGGTCTCATCACTGAGGGAAATACCTACCATCGATGTGCTATATCATCCTTTCCTCTTCAGGGAAAATACTGACGCGGGCATGAGCCAACAGCCGTCTTTGCTCAGATTTGTTGTGAGGTTGCTCCTGTCTATACGGCTCATATCTGCTACTTTGCACCCTGCTAGAGTGGTGAACATTCCTGTCTCCTTGGCCCGGTCTTCCCGTCACAACTGCTTTTGCAGCACTGATGATTGATGTTGATGGAGCGACTGGTGGAAGCCTGGGTGTCCTTGCCTTTCTGCTTGTGCCAGGGAAGGAACATATTTGTTATTGGGGACATTGTGGACCTTATTGCACCCCAGCAGTGGCAAAGCTTGTATTCCCAGTAAGCGGTGCTTGCTGCAGAGAAGAACCAGACCATGCTTCTGATGATTCTGGTGTAGCTTGAAATCTGCGTGTAGTGTTGAAGTATCAAGGGGCTATTTATGGTGTACCCAACCAGGCGGCGCCTCATATCCGCTTGGCTGATCAAACCCTCCCTGTGTGTGCCGTCTTGCATGTTTCTGCAATGACATTAAACAGTTTTGGGATTAATCTTTCTGCCTTTTCTCCTATTACTGATGTAACATGTTATGTACTAAAGGTAACATATAAATTGAACTTGCATCGCTGGGCGTTATTAAACTTTGTATCTATTCTCCCTGATGTACTTTCAGTCGAACTGATGAATGGACATGTTCAGCACTGGGCTTATATAGAGTGCGCCAAGACCCTAGCCAGCCCACGTTACAAGGGGTTCAATGTACATAAAGGTGGAACGTTACTGGTAACGCCAGCAATAAAGTCCTATAAATGATCATTAAGACTACTGAGTGAATGCTTGGCCGTTGTCATCCTGAGTGACATTAGATCTTCTGTACTCTGAGTGGTTTCTGATATGGTCGAACGATTATATCCTGGTCGAATGGAATTTGGTTATCCGAGTGGAACTGTTGGTCGAGTTGGTTGCACCCTGAGGTGATTTCAGTCGGTAGATGTTGTTGTCCTTTGAATGTCTTTGATTGTAGGGCAGTGTCCTTGGGAAGGGTGTCTAGATCAGGTATATTACCCTACCCTAGGTACGTATCATCGTCAATCCCCCTCTTATTCTGGCATTCTGCAGTTCAGTCCACATATACTACCCATTTCATTGATACCGATGCATATGTAGTGTAGTTCCTTGCTTGTGAGTACTTTGGATGAGTACTCACGGTTGCTTTGCTCCCCCTTTCCCCCTTTTTTCCTTTTATCCTGGATGTCGCAACTAGATGCTGGAGCCCCGGAGCCAGACGCCACCATTGATGACTCCTACTACACCGAGGGTGCCTACTACTACTTGCAGTCCGTCGACAACCAGGACTGGTTAGGAGGATCCCAGGAAAGAGGCATGTGACTCTTTCGATCTGTATCCCAGTTTGTGCTAGCCATCTTATGGCAACTTGTTTAACTTATGTCTGTACTTAGATATTGTTGCTCCTGCTGACTCATTTATGTTCTAGCACTTGTATTCAACCCCTCGAGGCCCCTAGCTTGTAATATGATGCTTGTATGACTTTTATTTGTGTCTAGAGTTGTGTTGTGATATCTTCCCGTGAGTCCCTGATCTTGATCGTACATGTTTGCGTGCATGATTAGTGTACGGTCAAATCGGGGGCGTCACAAGTTGGTATCAGAGTCGACTACCTGTAGGAATCCCCCTTCCAAACTCCTTGGTCGAAGTTGAGTCTATTCATTGCAAAACTTTTACTAACATGGTTGTGTGGCGTGCAGGCCCACGTCAGCATTGGGTGGTATTAGGATCTTTTATTCCTCGACCTATACTCTAGGACTCTGATCTCTCTTCTACTCGGGTTAAATAATTTTGCTAACTCCAACTCTAGGTTCTTGTAATTACTTCCTCCCTAAGAGCCCCTTCATTCCAGACGATGGCTCGATTCACCAGAAGATTCTGAAGATGCTCTTCCATGTTTTCTCAAGACCGATGTGCCACCGCCGTTGCAATTTCCTACCACCGATAAATACTTATGGATAAATAGATACACCTGTGGTTCTTACTTTTATTCCCAGTTGATCTTGTTATTACAAGATACCCCGAAATTCTCTATTGTTCCGAAAATACTTTGTGCCTACTACCTTGTAGTTCTTTGCCACATGAATACCCATACGGATACTTCATCGCATTTACCGAGTATCAGCTCGTCCCCAGTTGTTCATGTGTTTCACAAAGGCCCTCGAAATAGTATTTGCTCTTCCGAAAATCAGCAGCAGCTTATTGCTCTTGAAATTCTTGCTGGCTTGCATTATGGTTAATCCCTTAAGTATAGTAATCCTATTTGCATAATTTGTCACTATCATTTTGTGTCCATTGATTCAATAAGTTTCAAATGCTCGCAGTCCTCAATCAGATCCTAGAATTCATCCTTCCAGCTCAGACGACATTTTAAACATGAGCTGGATCTCGACCAATCAAATTGTCATTGATTGTACCTCTAAGCCTACTCAACTTACCCATCCTAAATCAGAGTGATTGCTTCTGATCCCTTGATTTGGAAATCATAATTCATTTATATTTGAGCTTTGAATTAGTCAGTTGTTTCTATAATCTGATCTCCTTGCATTGTTTCTTCTTCTGGTTGAGTACCGATGCTCACATCAGATCCCTTGTGGACCTTGAGATCCTTTGTTGGATTATTATCTGACCGCTCCTGCATATTCTCAAAACCTTGAGTCCTTTCCGTGATACATAATGCCTTAGGTAAATTGTATCCCCTGCTCTTATCAACCATGCTCTGCTTCGAGCTTGTGTTAAATACTCCTGAAGTTTTTTGTATATGCTCCTAAGATGCCCTGATAGGTTGAACCAACGCCTTCCCTAATATGTGTGAACCCGAAAGATTTCATGGGTCATACTAATCTGGTATTGCACCGGGTAAAACTTACAACAACAAATGTCATTTTCGGAAAAAAAATTGAAAGGTGAATGGAAGGTTATACATTGAAGAAGTGGGAGTCGACCTTGAACTTTGTGTTCATGTCCATGGACACGATGTAGATCCTATCATGGAAGCTTCTGTTATAATAACTATTTCTTTGATATAATATCATCTAGTATCTGTGAATTGATCCTTTGCAATCGTGGTTCTGACAATAATTCTCCTTGATTCCATTTCTTTGACAAGTTAAAACACTTGTCTTCTACAAATCAGTACATCTCCGCAACCCCTATTATGATCTTCCTTCGAGTAATACCCTTTGGTATCTCGAGAATCTCAAAGAACTGTGTTGATTCCTATGAGTCTTTATCTAGTATTGCTTCTCACCAATTTCTAATTTCCCCTGGGTTCTGAGTTACTACTCACTGGACAACACCAATAAGTGAATCGATTCCGCACTCCGATTCAATAACTCTATGTAATTTTCATTTCTTACAAGTTAAATAATCCGTCAAGTCATTCCTAGCCTGATCGGCTATATCATTATCGTGCTAAAATTTAACTGTGCTACCTGATCCTTCTTCCTGGAACACATTTTTCGATGATGAGCTAAGCTCACGTCGATTTCCTCGTCTTATCGTTCACCTCGAACAACAAGCTAGACTCCCAGTTGGTGTCGTATCCGTGGATCCAATAATCTTTCGCTGCATCAGTCCTTTTGCTTGATGTAGTCGCTGATCGATTGCTTCTTCGTGGAGCCTCTCGACAAAATTTGTCATGATCATCATCAACATTTTGACTCCTTCGAGAATATCAATCCAATTCTTGATGAGAAATGCCGTTCGCGCCCCTCGATGATTTGTGTTATCATAGACAAAATTATTGCCTTCCCTCCAACATAAACTTGATCATGTTATGGAGCTCCTAGCTATCCAGCTTATGTTATGTTCAACCTTGCAGTATTACCATCTTTTATATCAAGGATGTTGTGATAATTGCTCCACCTCTTAAGAATTCTTGATATAGTAATACTTCTCACCATCTCCATTCATTTCATGATCACCATGTTATTCCTAACCGGAATACTGACAATTGAACCATGATGTGTGAATTCAAAACTTCCAGCAACCCTAGTGCTTTGATCTGAATGGTCGATATTTTCATTCTAAGTCTTTTGGTTATTGAATCACCATTCTAATATTCTAAGTCTTGTGCACTTTGGTTCAATGTTTAATTGTGGATGTTATCCTCGAACATATTTCATTATATAATTTGGTGTGCCCAATGCTATCACCTTGTTCACTTAATTCCTCGTTGTACCACTCTGTCAGTAAGACTCTGCTACTATTGTTGATGACATTCCGGTAACCACCGATGGACGAGAACTTTGCCTATTGGTCTGCCTCGTTTAACGATCGGGAAAATGGTTCTCTCCGACCCTCGCCCTTTGTACCGACGTTGTTGCAGACATAACTGACAGGTTATTCTCTGACAGGCCTTGCTATCATGATCGTGCAAGATGACATCACCCTTCCTACTTTTTAACCCACATGGTGGGCCCATAACCCACAGTTCCACATGATCGAAACCTGACTCTCTTGTACACCCTTGTTGCCAAATATTCCTCATGTTTGACTCCATATGTAATTCACGAGTCACCCTCCTAGAGATGATCTATTCTGGTATCAGACACAATACTTATTCCCGCTGCTCTGAACCCCTTTCATGCCTTGTTTCAGGAATCAAATGATTTCTTGCCCGCTCGAAACATCTCATGGTACCTTCTTACTTTGATCTCGATATCTTCTTAAGTTTCAATTCGAAAGTTACTTTCCGCCACCTTCCCCAAAGTTATCTACCAGATAGTAAACCTTGAAGAGGTCCGTTCTTCCTGAATACCCCCCTTTATTCGTTCATAAGTATGATGGGATTCCCAAAGAAAGGATGACAACTTCATCATGATGACCTGAGGCAGACAAATGAAGACATCAACGTAATGGATCTACCTCTTTGAGAAGAGAAACCAAGACTGAAAAACTCGTTAGAATTTTGTAACCAGATCTTCCCCCTTACTCCACCTCTTAAAATCTCGGGACGAGATTTCTTGTAGTGGAGGAGAATTGTGACGCCCTGATAATTAAGCTACAGTAACCTCACCCTAATATGCCTTGTCATCATGTTTTGTTAATCCATTTTGCCACTTGATGAAAACCGAGTCAAATTCAAATTTCAAATAACAAGTCAAATTCCTATTTCTTCAAACTGTCAAATAAAAATGTTGGTGGTGTTGCAAATATTCATTAACTAATTATCATGAATAAACAAACATTATTTGAATTACTAAAATTATCCTAACCTAATTAAAAATAAACTAGCAATGGTTAGTTGATCCATTTCAATTTAAATAAATGTTTAGGCTTTTCCAATTTCTTCCAAAGCTTGTGTGTGGTCTTGATACATTGTCTAGTATTTATGTGTGGAACTTCAATTGCAAGAATTTTAGTTATTATTAACTTCAATAGCAAAACAGTGTGGAAAATGAAAAACACAAAAATAATAATATGAAAAGGAACAAAACCTACTGCCCAACTAGGCTCTAGTCCATAGGAGCCGGCCCAACCTAGCCAGCGTCACCCTCCTCCTCTGTCCTCCACCTGTCGAACACGACCGAGCGCTGGACACCGTCCCAGCCACGCCAGCTCTTCACCCGCGTCGCTACAGACGCGGCAGGGTGGATAAGAACGCCAGCGTCGACGCGTTGAATACCACCGAGATCATTTTCCCCTCCCCCACGAGCTGTTGCATCTTCTCCCACCATGGCCGCTTCTGCCGTCGTTGCCGCATGCGTAGCCATAGAGTGCCCCGCACCGAGCCACTGCGTCCACTGGCTCCACCGTCGACTGCTTCGTCATTCACATCAACCTGTTGGAGTCGGGAGCCCCTGCATCAAGCCCTGTGACGTCGTCTTCTTCCTCAGCCCAAACGAACTTCCTCATCGATTCTGGCATAGTAGAGCCCTCCCAGAGCCCACCTTGCTCATCTACAAGCTCAGTGTGAGCCCCTCTTCTTTTCCCCTCTGCTTCGCCCTCGGATTCTTGCTGTATCACCGGCATCCACGAGCACCGAACTCTGCCGTCCGCCATGGACGATGGGGGTCGAGCACCCCGTGCCCCTCTGCCCGAACCAGTGTTCCTGGTGTTCTCCTGGCACTGGCTGGAGGTCGACGAGCGCATACGCTCGCCTTGCCGCGCCCTCTAGCCCTGAATCCACCCTTGTCGTCGGTTCGGCCGCCGCCTTGCTCATCCCCTGCGCCTCGCCGCACGCATCCGCGCATGCCCCGATTGCCCCCTGCTCGCCGGTCGCGCCGTGCCCGCGCTCCCACCGTTGGCCACAGCCGTCGCGCCCCTGCCGCCTCTCCCCCGTGTGCCAAACCTTCCCCCTGCTAGCGCCATCGCTGCCGCTGCTTGCCGCCTTGTCGTTGCTCCCCGCCCATGACCTGCCTAGCGCCGCTGCTTGCTACTGGTCGTTGTTAAGCTGTTGTTCGCTGCTCCGCTACTGCTTGCCGCTGCTAGTGCTAAATCTACCCTTGCTAGTGCTGCTGCTTGCTGCTACGCGACTTGTTGTTGCTTGCTTTTCCCGATGCGCCGCTACTGCTACTAACTCTGTCCAAGAGGCCGGCCCTGTAGTGCTAAGTTAGATTAGGTTATGGGCTAATCTAATTAGCTATTCTAACTAGACACTGATTGGTAGGCCCCGCTTTAATTAGTTCAACCAAATAACCTCTGGATTTAGTTACTATGTATGACATGTGGGTCCCCCTGCAAATTAAACTAATTTAGTTAAAACATCTAATTACTAGTCTATGACATGGGGCCCCACTTGGCAGTTTTGACCAGTCAATGGCCAACTCTGTTGACTATTGACTGGGTCAATTCGGACCCCCTAGACCCACCCGTCATCCTCTCTGGTACACTTCTGTGTATCCAGAGCTGGGTACCCATAGCAATTGGTATTTATTTTTCAAATTAAAATAATTTCACAAAATGATTAAAACTTTCAAAGTCAATATAAAATAATCCGTAACTCGGATGAAAATACTTTGTACATGAAAGTTACTCAAAAAGATGAGACGAATCCGCATGTGCAGTCCGTTCATCTGCCACACGTCCCTAGCATAGAGAACATGCAACCGTCCCCCTCTGGTTCGTCTGTCTGAAAATGCCAAACACTAGGAATACTTTCTCGGATGTTTCCCCCCTTCGCCAGTATCGCCTAGTACCGCGTTAGGTCACACCTAGCACCGTTTATTGCCATGTCATGCATTGTCATGCATCTGTTTGCATTTATTTATTGTTTCTTCCCCCTCTTCTCTCCGTTAGACTTCGAGACTGACGCCACTACTGCTGCCTCGATTGACTATGGTGTTGGCGACCCGTCCTTCTCTGCCGAGTTTCCAGGCAAGCAAACCCCCCTTGATCAACCAAATATCTCCCACTCTCTTCTCTCTTATTCTTTCATTACATTTGCTACTGCTGTTGATTCAACAGCTCATATTCTATTGCATAGCCTGTCATTGTTGCTACTGTTGTTACCTTTAGCTGCAATCCTAAATGCTTAGTATAGGATGCTAATATTCCATCAGTGGCCCTACATTCTTGGCCGTCTGCTATGCTATACTATCGGGCCATGGCCACTTCAGCAGGTGATCACGGGTATATACATACATACATACATACATACATACATACATACATACATACATACATACATACATACATACATACATACATACATACATACATACATACATACATACATACATACATACATACATACTATACATGATACATGATGTGACTAAAGTCGGGTTGGCTCGTAGAGTAACCGCAAGTGATTCCGATGTGGGGGCTGAAAGGATAGGTAGTTCCATCCAGGCAGTGGTGGGCCTGGGTTCCCGACGGCCCCCGAGTGTTACTTCTAGTTTCATACTTGTTCTAGGTAAAGCGAACGTCAAGCGTGCGTAGAGTTGTATCGGTGGTCGATAGAACTTGAGGGAATATTTGTTCTACCTTTAGTTGTTCACATGTTCGCAAAAGCGCATTTCGGGTCCATATTAAAAGACAGCACATTAATTTACATGCACGAGGGGCCCCCCTCCAAAATGCTCTCACGCCCTGCGGGGCCGTGTCCAAGTCTTTGCTTGCAGGTTCAAGCGAAGAAATGCAGGATTAACCGGACGTGCTGCCCGTAGCATCACCCTGGTGACTCTCGTACGCGCTGCTTGCGCTGTCGCTGGCGTCATCTTCACCGTCATCGTCCATGCCATCTTCATCCGCCGCAACCACCACCGCGTCATCCTCGGTGGCGAACACCCTGACCAAAGCTTCCACATGATCGTCCACCCAGTGCGACAGGTTGTCCCGGATAGCCCCGGGCACTGGGGCTATGGCGGCGTCAAAGTCGAAGTGGGGGCCAAGGTTCTGAAGATGACTGAAGACGCATGAGAACGCACGCCCAAGGAGGCCCTGACTCCTCTCCTCAACAAGCTCGCGAGCCCTTGCAACCTGGTCCTCCAAGCGCGTCACGACTTCAGTAAAGAAGCGAAGGTGGTTGGCGTAATCTTCCACGCGGGGATGAGGGACGCTCTCCTTGCAGATGACGCCCAGGGCTCGGTTGGCCCTCACCCTGAGGGCCTGGAGCATGGGGGCATGCTCGCGCTGCAGCGTCTGCCAACGACATGCCTCCTCCCTGTTCCGCTTCGCGAGGGATGCGGCGTCATTGATCTGCTGTTGGAGCGAGAGCAAGTCAGCACGTGCAGAGGCCAGGTCAGCCTGGGCAGAGGTCTGGGCCACCGTAGCGGCCTTCTCTCGCGCTGCTCCGCCTTGTTCAGCCTTGTCCTGAGGGCGGTGCTCCTGCCTTCGGCTTCGGCCTCCAGGAACTTCAACTTCATGTCGTACTCATTTGCAAGATCTGCACGAGCCTTCGCCACCCTCCGGTCAACCTCCTCCTGGATCTTGGCTTCGCGTGTGGTGATGGAATCCTCAGCCATGGCCACATGGCGCTCCCTCGTCTCCAGGCGCTCGAGCTTGAGG
The DNA here is from genome assembly GCA_021605145.1 of Aegilops bicornis. NCBI lineage: Eukaryota > Viridiplantae > Streptophyta > Magnoliopsida > Poales > Poaceae > Aegilops > Aegilops bicornis. Next base: position 350,028,912 of record CM038670.1, read on the forward strand.
CTACGCTCCGAGGCCCCCAACATCAGCACCTCCTCATGCTTGTGGGTCTTGTTCTCTTCAGAAGGCGCCCCCTCATTGACGCCAAGACGGCCCTGCACGCCTCGACCTGCTGCTCGAGGGTATCATTCAAGGCATGGAGGACCCATTCGCGCTCCTCAGCGACCTCGCGGCGGCGATCATCCTCCCTGGCCTCCTCCAAGGCCCGGGCGCTAGCCTCGCATGAGGTCGCAAGGGACGCCTCGGCCTTCGCACTGGCGCGCTCATGCTGAAGACGCTCGAGGTTGATGGCCACCTTCAACTGATGCCATTCATCCACCAGCCAAAGGCCCTCTATCTCAAGGCGGGCATCAACATCGACAAGCTCTTCCCCGAGCCGGCTCAACGCACCCATCGCCTCCCGAAAGAGCTCGTGGCGGACAGTGCCCCGCCCACGCGCAAGCTCAAATGCGCGGCCGGGTCCGTCCCCCGTGCCAGCAATCATCGGCGAAACTTCAGGTGGCTTGCCTGCTCCTAGCAGGGGTCTGGAGGCCGGTGCCTTCCCCGCCGCCCTTCGGGCCTCGTCGGAGGTGAGGGAGTCCTGGATTAGGGGGTATCCGGCCAGCCGGACTGTGTACAACGTCCGGACTATTGAAGCGTGAAGATACAAGACTCAAGACTTCGGCCCGTGTCCGGATGGGACTTTCCTTGGCATGGAAGGCAGCTTGGCAATCCGGATATTATATTTCCTTCCTTGTAACTGACTCCATGTAAACCCTAGCCCTCTCCGGTGCCTATATAAACCGGAGAGGTTGGTCCTTAGAAGGCCGATCACAATTACAATCATACCATCATAGGCTAGCTCTTAGGGTTTAGCCTCTATGATCTCGTGGTAGATCTACTCTTGTACTACCCATATCATCAATATTAATCAAGCAGGAAGTAGGGTTTTACCTCCATCGAGAGGGCCCGAACCTGGGTAAACATATGTGTCCCTTGCTTCCTGTTACCATCAGCCTTGACGCACAGATCGGGACCCCCTACCCGAGATCCGCCAGTTTTGGCACCGACATTGGTGCTTTCGTTGAGAGTTCCTCTGTGTCGTTGCCGTCAGGCTCGATGGCTCCTTCGATCATCATCAATGACGCTGTCCAGGGCGAGACTTTCCTCCCCGGACAAATCTTCGTGTTTGGCGGCTTTGCACTGCGGGCCTACTTGCTTGGCCATCTAGAGCAGATCGACAGCTACGCCCCTGGCCACCAGGTCAGGTTCGGAAACCTGAACTACACGGCGGATATCCGCGGAGACTTGATCTTCGATGGATTTGGGCCTATGCCAGGAGCACCGGACAGTCTCGACGAGCATGGCTTAGACCTGCCATCGGATGAAGCTCGGGGTATCGTCCCTGTAGTATCTCCGGACCTAGATCCGGAGCAGGCTGCGCTGCTTAAGAACGGAGGGATGGACCCGCCCCCAGGTCACGCCCTCATCGGCGGTGGAGCCGAACACGGGTCTTACCTCTGCGGTGGCCCGCGACTCCGAACCCCTGGATTCATATCCGGACGTTGGTTCCAGCCCGCACACTCCGAGCCCGTCGGGCCAGGATGGGCTCCGGTAATGGAGTTCACCGTTGCGGATATCTTCCAGCACTCGCCCTTTGGCGACATGCTGGACTCATTAAAGTCTCTCTCTTTGTCAGGGGGCTCTTCGCCGAACTATGTCCGGCTCGAGTGGGAGGCAGACGACGAAGGAATTCGTTGCCCACCCACCACCCACTTCATTTCCACGGTCGATGACTTAACCGAGGTACTGAACTTCGACTCCGAAGACATCGACGGTATGGACGACGATGCAGGAGAAGAACATGAACCACCGCACACTGGGCACTGGACAGCCACCTCTTCTTATGATATATATATATGGTGGACACTCCAAAGGAAACAAATGGCGACGAGGCAACGTAGGATAAAACCTCGGGGAAAAAAGCAAATAATGGGCGTCGTCAGCGCCACTCCAATCCCCGCCACACCAATACCGGCCCAGGAGACGAAAACAATCCGAATGGTGCCGAAGAAGAATACAACCCTGACCAGCCCGCCTTCGAGCAGGCGGAACAGGAGGATGAGCAGGTCAGCCCAGAAGAACAGGCGACAGACGAATACCCGGAGGAGGAAAGCTACATGCCCCCCTCCGAAGACGAGATTAGCCTCGGCGACGACGAGTTCGGCGTGCCTGAGGATCCCGTAGAGCAGGAGCGTTTCAAGCGTCGTCTTATAGCCACTGCGAGGAGCCTGGAAAAGAAATAGCAGCAACTCCAAGCTGATCAAGATCTGCTCACAGATAGATGGACGGAAGTCCTGGTAGCCGAGGAATACGGACTCGAGCACCATACGGCTGACCGGCCACCTCGTGGCCAGGATAAAATGGCATACTAGTCCGCATACCAGCCAATACCCCCACGCCAACATACTACGGCCCGGGGCAACAAAACGGGACAGCCAAGATCGATCTATGGATCGCGGGGGCGCGCCTCGGTACGCGACGAGGACCGTCACGCTGGACACACCTTCAACAAGTCCGGCCGGGCCGAATATAGCCATCCAGAGCAATTCGACCTGTGTAGCCACATAGCCCGGCCGCAGGCGCCAAGACCCCTCTCGCTTTCATCGACGAAGTAATGGATCATGAATTCTGTAAGGGTTTAAACCCGTAAACATCGAATCATACGATGGCACAACAGACCCGCAGTATGGATCGAAGATTTCCTTCTCCACATTCACATGGCCCATGGAGACGATCTACACGCCATCAAGTATCTTCCACTTAAGCTCAAAGGACCAGCCCAAGATCGGCTAAACAGCCTATCAGCAAATTCCATTGGCAGTTGGGAAAACCTGGAGGACGCATTCCTCGACAACTTCCAGGGCACATATGTGCGACCACCTGACACCGATGACTTGAGCCACATCACTCAACATCCCAGAGAGTCAGCCAGGAAATTTTGGACTCGGTTCCTAACCAAAAAGAACCAAATAGTTGACTGTCCGGACGCGGAAGCCCTAGGGGCTTACAAGCATAATATCCGTGACGGGTGGCTCGCTCGACACCTCGGCCAGGAAAAACCCAAGTCCATGGCAGCTCTCACAACATTAATGACCCGCTTTTGCGCGGGCGAGGACAGTTGGTTGGCTTGCAGCAACACTACGCCACAGTCTGGCAATTCGGATGGCCGCGACAATAACGGCAAGCCACGGCGTAACAGACATAAGCGACGGAACAACGGCGACAACACTGAAGACACGACAGTCAACGCCGGATTCAGTGGGTCCAAGCCCGGTCAGTGGAAGAAGCCGTTCAAAAGAAATAATCAGGGACCGTCCAAGATGGACCGTGACATCTGAGCGCTCGTACCAAATTCATGGCACCCCGGACAAGCCAGCCAACCACACCAACAGAGATTGCTGGGTATTCAAACAGGCCGGCAAGATAAACGCCGAAGACAAGGACAAGGTGTCGGTGTCAAAACCGGCGGATCTCGGGTAGGGGGTCCTGATCTGTGCGTCAAGGCTGATGGTAACAGGAAGCAAGGGACACAGATGTTTACCTGTGTTCGGGCCCTCTCGATGGAGGTAAAACCCTACTTCCTGCTTGATTAATATTGATGATATGGGTAGTACAAGAGTAGATCTACCACGAGATCGTAGAGGCTAAACCCTAAGAGCTAGCCTATGATGGTATGATTGTTGTATATCTCTATCGACTAGCCTGGCCTCGGTTTATATAATGCACCAGAGGCCTAGGATAACAAGAGTCCTAGCCGAATACGCCGGTGGGGAGGCATCCTTGTCTTGATCGCCAAGTCTTGTGGAATCTTCCTTGTATGCGGCAACTGTCCGGACTGCCCCATGAGTATACGGCCATGGGGGTCCTCGGCCCAATCTAATAGACCGGGAGATGACGTGGTGAGTACCTCCTAGTCCAGGACACCGTCAGTAGCCCCCTGAACCGGTCTTCAAGTTAGGGACGCTCCTCGATTCTTCCGAACTGTTCTTCATCTTCGGTCATCGGTCTTGAAAACTGGTTCAACAAATCTTCTCATCTTCGATCTTGAGGATCACCGAAGTGCATCCGAAGAGTTTACACGTTAGGTATCCGAGGAGCCCCTTTAAGTTTCTGGCCTTTATCAATGCCTTGTTATTTTTATGCCACGCCTCGGGTTTGAAGTTGTTCCCGGGAGGCAGTGTCCTCTTGCGTCCGAGTTCCAACGTCGGACTGCATCCGAGGTATCTTTTGCAGCCGAGCACCAACGCTGGACTGTGTCCAAGCTCCAACGCCGGACTGTATCCACGCCCCAACGCCGGACTATATCCGAGGTGTCATAGATCACCTTGGTTCAAAAAGTTGAAAGAGTTTAGCTAAGCTAAATACCGGAAATGCCCTCTATGGAGCCAGCCACTGACGCCAGAGCTTTATGCCGGATCGCCCGAGGTGGTGCACCACCTTGGCCATGGGACTGATTTTTATGAATTTAATTCGAATTGTGCAATGTAATGTCCGACAAGATGTATAGCCAGATCCCTCAAGGTGCGTGTTGGCCTAATATCCGAGATGCACTGAAGGAAAACATGAAACCGCTGATCCTAGTAGCCCTCGAGACTCGTGTCGATGCGCCGAAATCGGCGTGAGGATCAACTCCTAGCTTCGGCAAAGACACGAGGAATAGAAAAGCGGTGTAACATTTTATGGAAAATAGTGATCGGCGAAAAGGCCCTTGATAGAGGGTCTCGAGAAGACGCCGTAATATATTAGCTTGACGCCAGTATAGGTCAGATGGTACCCATTGTTGTCCAGAAGACGCTGCTTATGCATAGTTCGCCGTTCTAACAACCCGAGCACTTTGAATTTTCTCGCATTGAATAGACAATGCATTAGCCCCGAGACACCGGTCGGGTGGCAACACCAAATCAGGGATCGATGTGCCCTTTAATATTTATAAATAATGAGCACAAAGCCCAAGAGTTCTCGAGCCTTAATGTCGGCACGGGTGGCCGAATTAAGGATCGATATCCGAGTAAAATCACAGATTATGTGTAATGATTCTATGTATCCAAGTACTTTACATCATTATTTTGACTCCATTGTGACCGTTTATCGGTTGAAAGTGGCCCATCGTCGGCTTCTACCCCTTGGTAGATACTACGCAGGGTGTTTCCGTACTAACAAAACAACCCTTAGCCGACGTCTCGGTGCCCGAAGGCGGTTGTGTTAGCAGAAAAGAGGCAATCAGATATGCGGGCTTTAGAACTTTCGCTTAGTCATAGGAGCTTTATACTGGGGAAGCTAGCTATGAGCCCCCGGTTAGTGTTCGGCGATAGCCGAGGTCAAGCCGTAAACACTTCGGCCAATGTTATGAACGGCCCGCCATTTAACATAGTCATCGCATCGCTGACCAGTTTACGCCTATTGTGATAGTCAGTTTTCGGCTTTCTCCACTGAGGTGCTTGACCATGCAAGCTGGAGGCACAATCGCAGTGGTTCTCCCTTGGCACACCTAGCCGAACAAAGCGGAACGTAGGAGGCAAGCATAGGAGCCGGGCAACCCAACTATTGACCGAAGACACAATTTGAAACCGATGCATATATAGCAATATCCGAGAATGTATTTTCCGAATCCCTAAAGGTGTCCGGCGTTGCACTACAAGACTAATGCTGGAAACGCACAAATAGTTTAAAAGTTCCATAGGCTCGAAAAGCCAAAAAACTTATTCAAAAGTTTAATGTCCGAACTAGATCAAGTGTTCGGTGCCAAATTGAAAATTGGTCTTAAAAAAGGTGTTTCTGTCGTGCTTTAACATGACACATCCTATCTCGAGACTTCAAGCGGGTCAGAGTATGGCTTCAACCTCCTATCCCAAAGGCGGAGTACTTCTCGTTAGGCCAGTTTAGCAAACTTTAGTGGCTTTGAGAGAGAAATTAGGCGCCCCGGCTATTGACCGCACACTCGCGTCGAAAAAAGGAGTGATAGAAAAAAGACTTTGCAACGACTAAGAAGAAGAACACTTATTATAAAACAGCTCACATAATTTTAAGAGCCCCCAAGTGACTTGGGTAAAAGAATCATTGTATGTACCGAAGTACTTATATCATATCTATGTTCACCCGAACTTTAAACGCGTCTTAACCGACCGTCGGCTTCTCCCTCTTCGGTCAAGGACCGAAAAGTGTTATGTACTCCACCTGTGGAGAATATCGATGGTGTTTCCGATAACAAGGCAATCAGGTCATAAGGCTGTAACAGATAAAGCACGCTAGGGAACTTATGCTATATTACAGATAAAGTGTAAGAAGCGTCTTCGAAGAAAATAGTACCCCTACCGATACCTTTCTTCGGTGCTCATTGTTAATATGAGACTTGTGCAATAGATTTTTTGTACTCATGAGTTCCGTTGTGTGCCGACCATGATTGAAAACAATAAGAGTGATAGCTTTCGGCTTCACCCAGTCTGAGGTCAGAGCTCGGACGACCCGGTCGTGACAATCGCAGAGGTGCTCCCTTTACTCCCTAGCCGAAAAATCAGGAATGTAGGGGTAAGCACAGGAGCCAGGCAATCCAGCTTGCAAATCACTTAAGTCAACATGGTGCATATTGTATGAATAATACGAACAAGGAACGAAGCCGTACAAGTATAATCATATGCAAGAGGAAAAGCTCCATCAAGGGAGCTCCCAAATAAACGGGGTATTTGAATATGTGCGTCACAAACAAAGTTTGGACAAGGAAATTTTTTTACAAGCTACTTTTTTCCAGAAAAGTATAATGCTTGGTCGAACCGAACATAAATTAAAAATTTAAAACTTTGAGCATGAAGGCAACATAGCTGGTTAATGTGTTCGGTATTGATGACGCGGTCCGAGCTTGATGCGGGACAAGGTTCCATCCCCCAAGCCGGTCCCGAGGTTGCGGAGCAAAGAGCTCGGCACTCTGAAGTGGTGACATAGCACGGTCAATGCAGGCCGGCAGAGTGATGCCGAAGTCCCCGGCGTGGGGTAATGAAGTGTTGACGAAGCCCCCCGTCCAGCCGAGGTGACGCCAAAGGATATAGTCCAGCTGGATCATTTTCTTGTGCACAAAAAATAGTGCAGACCGGGGATAATAGTAATAATAAAAATAATGTTGCATAATAAATAATTTATGCAAAGTGAGTAGTAAAAGAAATATGGCCTGGCGCCGAAGTCAATGTCGATCTGAGGCATCGGCGTGATCTTGGTAAAGGCGTGGCGAGCCTGAATTCACAGTGTCGGTCCGAGTTCGGATGCGGCGTCACGGACTATGTACGGAAACTGACCGAACCACCATGTGATCGTCGTTAATGCGGCCACCATTTGATAGACCTGCGTACATATGATGGACAAACCAGAGTAATAATTCCTTGGGAAAAATGAACCCAAACAAGCAAAAAATACTAGGATTAATAGCACCTGGTTTATTTATTGTAGCAATCCGAAGAAAGGTGATTCCCAAAATTGGGACTCGATCCGCACACTCGTTGCCTGATGGGTGATAAAGCGACGGCATGGCAATGCTGGCAAAGGTTGGCTCGCCAAGGAAAGGCCCTCGGTCCAGCTAATGTGACGGAGCTGGTCGGCCAGTGACGCCGAAGTCTCTGGAGTATAGGTTGATGAAGAGATGGCGAAGCCCCCGGTCCAGCCGAGATGTCGGAGCCTCGATGTCAGCAGATGAGTCGAAGTAGGTCGGCGTGATGGACACCGGCTCGAAGGAGCAACAGTGCGGCCCTGCCGATGTAGGTCGTGACGTGGTCAATGCCGGCTTGATGAAGTGACCGTGCGGCGATGCCGGTGTGCCTGCTCCGTGTAATCTATGGGGCGGCGATGTTGGTGATGATTTATCCTTTCGATGCCGAAATCTTGTTCGGCTTGCCGATATGATGATCCGAAGAAGTTGAGCTCGGCTCAACAAAGTGACGACGTGTTTGGCGCAGGTCGGCGGCCGTGGAGCAATATTGCCGGACTGGTTTGACACCAGCATGATGTTGAAGGTCATGTTCAAAAGATTTTAGAGTTAGTGGGATGTGTTCGGAAACAAAACACAATATATACCCCATACAAAACTTCCTTCAAAAAGGATGTCCGAAATCCCGTTCATAAAAAAGACGAACTCCGGTCGGATTCGTTTTCGCGCAGAAAACAGATCCGAAAAGTGATGCACTAATCGGAAGGTTCCCGGAGTTTGGACGGTCGGATCGAGCTGAAATTTTGAGGGGTGGTAGATATAGGAATTCCGCAGCCGATCAACGGTTGGATCTTCCAAAGGACGTCCGAGATAGAAGCTGGACACCATGCCCTAAACTCATCCAGATTCTCGTCCAGATTTAACAGGGCTTCGGTATATCGCGGATTGCCAGAGATTCCTACATCGGAACTCGACAAAAATTTCCAGGGTTGTTGTAGACTCAATTCCGCACAATTCCGCCGAAGCAATTATTAAAACGACACTTGAGGAGGCGGTGGCGGCGGATACAAGTTCGCTGTCCAGAAAAACAGCACGGTCGCCCGAGGGCAATGTTGACGTTGAGCCCCCAGGCTCCCTTGATGATTCCTCCATGATCTTGATAGAGATCGGAGCTGATGTTGATGAAGGCCCTCATCCGAACATGACGATCGGAGGTAGGGCGCAGTCTTTGGTCGAACCAAGGTGACCAGTCGAGCTGGTGACGAAGATGCGAAGTCGCAGCTTGATCTGCAGCGAGCCATCGACCTTTTGCCGAACACACAGCGGAACTCTCAATGAAAGCACCAATGTCGATTGTCAAAACCGGCGGATCTCGGTAGGGGGTCCCGATCGTGCGTCAAGGCTGATGGTAACAGGAAGCAAGGGACACAGATGTTTACCCAGGTTCGGGCCCTCTCGATGGAGGTAAAACCCTACTTCTTGCTTGATTAATATTGATGATATGGGTAGTACAAGAGTAGATCTACCACGAGATCGTAGAGGCTAAACCCTAAGAGCTAGCCTATGATGGTATGATTGTTGTATATCTCTATCGACTAGCCTGGCCTCGGTTTATATACTGCACCAGAGGCCTAGGATAACAAGAGTCCTAGCCGAATACGCCGGTAGGGAGGAATCCTTGTCTTGATCGCCAAGTCTTGTGGAATCTTCCTTGTATGCGGCAACTGTCCGGACTGACCCATGAGTATACGGCCATGGGTGTCCTCGGCCCAATCTAATAGATCGGGAGATGACGTGGTGAGTACCCCCTAGTCCAGGACACCGTCACAAGGGGCTGCACAACGACGACGATGAGGAGCCCCGACGTCCGAACACGGGGGGACAGAAGAAATTTCCCCCCCAGGTGAAAACGGTCAACATGAGCTCCGCCACTCACATCCCCAAGCGGGAAAGAAAGCGGGCACTAAGGGACGTCTATGCGATGGAGCCACGCCCCAAATTCAACCCATGGTCACTTTGTCCGATAACTTTCGATCGTAGGGATCACCCTACTAGCATCCGTCCACGGTGGCTCACCCGCATTGGTCCTAGACCCAATCATTGACGGATTCCACCTCACGCTGGCGTCCTTATGGACGGGCGGCGATGCTGAACCTGCTTTACCCGGGACACGGTCGCATAAAATGGGCATTGACCCTTCAAGGATCAAGCCCACTAAAACCACCTTTAAAGGTGTAATTCCTGGAGTAGAGGCCACCAGACGGGCTCTATAACATTGGAAGTGGTCTTCGGATCCCCGGATAACTTCCGAAGCAAAGAGTTAATCTTCGATATCGTCCCCTTCCGCAGTGGTTACCATGCACTGCTCGGACGAACCGCATTCGCCAGATTCAATGCAGTACCACACTACGCATATCTCAAACTCAAGATGCCAGGACTACGCAGGGTCATAACGGTGAACGGAAATATGGATCGCTCCCTACGAACAGAAGAACATACTGTAGCCCTTGCGGCGGAAGTACAATGCGGCCTTCTCCAACAAACCAATCAGCGACAACAACTTCGAGCACGATCCAAGCGAGTCCGGAGCACCCCGCAACAGGATCGTCAGGCACGCCAAGAGCGCGACTAGCAGTTCGGCCTCCGCTTAAGCCCCATCAAAGCAGCATTTGTGCCACGTGCACACAATTACGCACTTAAAATACCATGGGCATAGGCGGAGGCGCATCAACGACTTCGATCCAATAGTGCGGGTAACCGCCAAATACTTTCATACTCTTTCCCTCTTACCTTCCAGGACACCGCGTTGGCGCAACATCCTCAAAAGAGCCGAATTGCCGGACTTATAGGGAAGAGACATCCAAGGAGGCAACATACGTTGTGCCAGTACGAAGGAAACACCTGTGTCGATTCTATTTACGATCATTATACCTGCTTTATCTATCTGAACACAGCCTGCCCCTGGATAGGACATGTCAAATAGTCCTATTTTATCTCTGCTTAACGCATCCATTGTAAATGTACGCTTAAACGTATTTTTCTTCAATGGGAGATTATATATAGCGTCAGCTTACTATTCTTATTTGAGCATTTTTTCTCTTATAAATGTTTATTCGATATTGCATCCGTACACTTTGGTGTGGCCGGTTTGCCAGGGGCTTCTCATGGCGCCCCGTAATATGGCAAATAAAGTCCGAACACTTTCAATAGTGCGACACCCCGAACTTATAGCACTATATGCATCAGCTCCGAATCATGTCTTGGGTCTACAGTTGGGATAGCCCGGCTCTCTTGTTTTGGTGCCTTACGTTCCGTTATATCGGCTAAGGTAGCGTTGGGAGAACTACTGCGATTGTGTCCCGGTTCTTCCGGACGAGCACCTCAGTAGAGAAAGCCGAAATTGACCGGCATGATGTGGCGAGAGCTGGTCGCTGTTCGAGAGGTTTTAAAATCCTTAAAGATTTTCTGCTTTAGGCGATAAATCGGCTTTGTCCGATCTAGGCGTGTATAGCGCCCCAATTCGGCCTTCCGGATTCTAGGGGCTTCGCAAAATTTAAAATTGTAGACTTCTATGGCTAAGTGAAAGTTATAAAGCCGCATAGTCTGATTTCCTAGTTCGCTGCGCCAGCCACCTCCTTAAGGGACCAAACATTTGGGTAAAGAGTGTCTGGGTTTTCCACGAACACCCCAGTGCTAGTCACGTGAGGGCGAAGTTTTAATCCGCCTACTTTCAGGATTTTATAAACAGCCGCACAGAAGGTAATATTTTAAATAACAAAAGCGCTACATAGCGCAAGTAACTTCGTCTTTAATTACAAACATGATAGAAGTGAACTCATTCAAATATGGCGTCCTTGGTACACTCATTGGAAACGAGACGAGCACCCTTCATCACGCCATCATAGTACATTTCGGGATGGCGATGCGTTTTACCCTCCGGCGGCCCGTCCTTGACCAGCTTCTCCGCATCCAGCTTGCCCCAATGCACCTTGACGCGGGCAAAAGCTCGGCGGGCACCTTCGATACAGACGGATCGCTTGATCACTTCAAGCCGCGGGCAGGCGTCCACCATTCGCTTGATCAGGCTGAAGTAGCTATCGGGCAAGAGCTCACCGGGCCACATCCTCGACTATGAAGTCCTTCATAGCCAGTTCGGCCGCTGTGGAGTTCGACCAACTGATTCACTGGTCGCTCAGAGGCATCGGATGATCGGCCTGACATCTTGGGACCGAGAACAACTTCTCCGTTGAGCTCCCCTCACAGGCGCGGTAGAACTCCGCGGCGTTCGAGACACTGCGTGGCAGATCTGCAAATGCCCCTGGAGAGCTCCGTATTCGAGTAAGTAAAAGAAACGCCTCCTCCACATGTTTGCTTTGCATAAAGAATTTCTTACCCGCTGCTATCTTATTGGCCTCCTGGATCTCCTGCTGTGCTTTCTCGGCTTCGGCCTTGGCATCTTTCAAATTCACAAGGGCCTTCGCAAGCTCGGCCTACTTCATCTTCAGATTATGCTCCACGGACTCGCACTTCATGCCGAGGTCCTGGAGCTCCTGCTGTACCTCGCCCACTCTAGCACTTTGCTTTTCGCGCTCCTTACACTCCGAGGCCTCCTTGTCTTCGGCCTCGGACAGCGCCTTCTTCAGGGACGCCAATTCGGCGGTGGCCCCTGTTACACGGTCACGACACTTAGGTGTTAGACTCTTCAATTCTGCCTATCCTTAAATGCATAAGAGCGGGAATTACTTACCCTTGTTCTCTTCAAGCTGCCTCTTCGTGAGGACGAGCTCTCCCTGCGCCTGCTCCAGGTGCCGCTTCAGTTCGGCAACCTCAGCAGTACGGGCAGTAGCAGCAAGCAGCACAACCTGCTTATTCACAACAATACTTATTATTAGACTCCTGCGGATTATAATTGACCCTCCGTTTGGCTTTTCTTTTCGAACACCAAACAGAGTATCAGGGGCTACTACTTATTGGGTGATAATCTTATACATTTTTATTACTTACCTCAAAGCCCGCCAGGAGGCTTGTGCAGGCTTCGGTTAGTCCCCTTTTGGCGGACACGACCGGTTGAATCACCGCACTCATAAGAGTACGGTGCTCTTCTTCCATGGAAGCGCCTCGAAGCACTTCCACCAGTCTATCCGGCGCCATTGATGCGACGGAAGTCCTCGGCACGGGCGGCTCGCCCTCCCTAACGAGGGGCTGCCTGCCCAAGTCCGGAACCGTTGGAGGTTCCGGGGCAGTGTTCGATCGGGAATCCGCCTTGTTACGGCTCTCGTCGACGCGGTCCGCGGGGATCTTGAACCCCGCATGCCCGACATCTGGAATCCCGCCGTGGGGCGTCTCCAGAGTCACCTCCCCCTGCTCTGAGAGCCTGCGGGACAACACCTCCGTGTCATCCGCGTGTGGAGGGGTAGTGGCCGTCGGGAGCGAATTTATCGCCGAATCGCTCAGGGACCCGGAGGAGGGTACCTCGGGGTGAGCCCTGGCCGGACTGCATATATGTTCGGCACTATAAGTACAAAAACTATGAAGTAAAACCATGAGAGGATGTGGACACTTACGATCGCACCGGGGGCTTCCCCCGGGGCAGCCACCCCTCCTCGCTGTAAGCGGCCGTGGAGGAATAGTCCGGAAGGGTTACCTTCCCCTTCTTGGACGCCCCAGCCTCCCCCTCCGGGGTGGCTTTCCTTTTCTTCTCCCCCCTAGTACGGGAGGTGGAATTTCTTCTTGATTCCCCCCGCCTCCGCGAGAGGAATGTGTCTCATCGTCATCGGACGGCAGAGGAATAACGGCCTTGTGCCGAGGGCCTTTTCCGCCCCCCTGGCCCACTTCGTCGGGCCCCTCATCCTTCTCGGATGGGGCGTCTTCTTCTTCTTCCTCCTCCCCTTCGTGGGAGGAGTCCGCTTCATCGTTTTTGGACGAGGCTTCGGACGCAACCTTACGCCGGAGACCCTTCCTGGTCCCCGGGGCCTTCTTTTCGGCCTTCTTCTCCGGCACCTTGTACGGTGCCGGGACTAGCATCTCCGTCAGGAGAGCATCCGCTGGATCTTCCGGCAATGGAGCCGGACAGTCAATCTGCTCCGCTGTCTTCACATAATCCTGAGGCAAATATATATAAATACTTAAAACTACCCCATGAATGTATCGGGAAAAAACTAAAACCGGTGGTGGTCCCAAAACTCACCGGATTCGGGGGCCACACTGCATGAAGTCCGCGATCCTCGGACGTGGGAGGAGGTACTTCGGAGGCCTTGAACAACACTTTCCATGCGCCTTTGTGCGTCATGCCGTAGAGCTTCCGGAGCGTCTGGTGTTCGGCCGGGACGAACTCCCACAGATTTACCGCCCACCTTTGGCAGGGTAGGATCCGGCGAACGAGCATGACCTGGATCACATTGACAAGCTTGATGTTCTTGTCCTTCATGCTTTTGATGCATGTCTTGAGTCCGTCCAGCTCCGTGGAATCGCCCCAGGACAGGCCCTTCTTTTCCCAAGAGGTGAGCCGCATGGGGATTCCGGATCGGAACTCGGGGGCCACCGCCCAGTTGGCGCCGTGCGGCTCGGTGATGTAGAACCACCCCGATTGCCATCCTTTTACGGTCTTCGCAAAGGAGCCGTCTAGCCAGATGATGTTAGGCATCTTGCCCACCATGGCCCCTCCGCACTCCGCTTGTTGGCCGCGACAATATTCGGCTTCACGCAGAAGATTTGCAGCCATGGGCCGAAGTGAGGCCGGATGCGGAGGAAAGCCTCGTAAACGACGATGAACGCCGAGATGTTGAGGATGAAATTCGGGGCTAGATCATGGAAATCTAGCCCGTAGTAGAACATGAGCCCGCGGACGAAGGGATGGAGTGGAAATCCCAGTCCACGAACGAAGTGGGCGACGGACACGACCCTCTCGTGGGGTCCTGGGGTCGGAATGACCTACCCAGCGTCTGGTAGCCGGAGCGCTATGTCTGCGGCCAAGTATCCGGCCACCCAAATATCTGTGATGTGCTTCTCCTCGACGATGGAAGCCACCCACTTGCCTCCTGCTCCGGACATGTCTAGCTGTGCGGAGGAGACTTGGGCTTGGGCGCTGGAGCTCGAGGGGGCAAGAGTGGGTAGAGAACGAAGAAGGCGTGGGTAAAAATGAGCAGATCTTATCCCTTTATAGAGGCAACGAAAGCGGTGCGCCTCCCCACTTGCCCGTTGGGAATCGCTTGCTTCCCAAGCGCCCACGATTAATGATGTGGTGGGATTACCTGCACCGTATTGATGAGAATCCCGTAATGAGGGGGCACGATCTCTGCTTTGACAAGACGTGTCAAGGAAACTGCATCACAATATGCGCTGTGGCTGGTTGTGGAAGGACGGTTCGAATAATGACCTGACCGTAGCGACACGTTGCGTTGCCTAAAAGGTTGTCAACAGATTGCATTTGTGAAACATCATTCTCTCTACGGTGGCATACGAAGATCATCTTGTGAATCCGGACACGGTTTGAGTGTTCGATAATTACCTTGGAGTATTCGGAGAAGGAACCTGCCCTGCAATGCCGAAGACAAGACTGCACACCGGACTCGTCGTGATTGAAGCCTGGTTCAGGGCCTACTGAGGGAGTCCTGGATTAGGGGGTATCCGGACAGCCGGACTGTGTACAACGTCCGGACTATATAAGCGTGAAGATACAAGACTCAAGACTTCGGGCCGTGTCCGGATGGGACTTTCTTTGGCGTGGAAGGCAAGCTTGGCGATCCGGATATTATATTTCTTTCCTTGTAACCGACTCCATGTAACCGGTGCCTATATAAACCGGACAGGTTGGTCCTTAGAAGGCCGATCACAATTACAATCATACCATCATAGGCTAGCTCTTAGGGTTTAGCGTCTACGATCTCGTGGTAGATCTACTCTTGTACTACCCATATCATCAATATTAATCAAGCAGGAAGTAGGGTTTTACCTCCACCGAGAGGGCCCGAACCTGGGTAAACATCTGTGTTCCTTGCTTCCTGTTACCGTCAGCCTTGACGCACAGATCGGGACCCCCTACCCGAGATCCGCCTGTTTTGACATCGACAGGAGGCGCTGCAGGGCGAGGCCTCGCAGCTTGAAGACGAAGCCAGGGCTGAGGTCGCCCAGCTGCGGGCGATGACTAATGGAGGAGCCCTCGGCACACCTTCTGCACCCCAGACAGGACCGTGAAGGAGGGATGACAAGAAAGCAGGATCAAGACCCACAGTCGGTGCATCCGCCTCTCGAACAGGCCCCGTGCCGCGCGCAGCGGCCCGGTAAGGAGTCCTCAAGATCAATGGTGAGCCAAGGATTGGTGGAGGCCGCTCCCCAGGAGATTTCGCCGCTCCAGCCGAAGGGATCCTAAGAAGCCATGGTCAGGAAAGGATGCTGCGCTCAGGGAATCACGGAGATGAGGTACTTACTCGTCTATGGCAATATACTTCCTCTGCTTCAAAGGCCGGTAGGCGTCACCACTACAGCCTGGAGACCCTCTCCTCTTGCGGAGCACCGAGATTCGGCGGCTGGGCCAGAAGCCAGTCTGATCGCCCGGGGCACAGGGGCATTGGGTGGGGCTCCTGAGGAGGAAGCCTCGGGAGTATCAGGATGCGCCGGCTCCTCAGCCTCCACTCCAGGACCTCTCGCCCGAGCCTCGGGGGCTCCCACCTCGGGAGCTTCGGACCTCGTCAGCCCTCCGGCTGCCTCCTCGGGGCGGCACACTCAAGCCCCGAGAGACGCCGCCTCGGGAGCCCCAACAGATGTCGCTCCTACGCAGCCACCTCGTCGATGTTCGCGGCGCCCGCCCCCTGCATCCGTTTCTGGGGTGGGCGCCGTGGTGGCGGCAGGCAGAGGAACCACGAGGACGGGGTTCTCGCGAGACCCTTCAAGGCCAGGCGGGCGCAGTCCCCATTCATCTAAAGGGGGCTTCTGCCCCACAAACTCCACCTTGTTCGAGCAGCAGTACAAGAGGCAACCCTCCTCTGGCAGATTGGTTGGCGCCGAGTCGCCCGTCAGAAGCTCGAGCACCATGTGCAACACCTCGGGAGGAAGCGCGGGCACGTGAAGCCTTATGGGGTCCCTGCTACCGGAGAAGGTCCACATCGGCCGAGAGTGACGCTGGAGCGAAGCAATACGGAACCGGATGAACTCCTTCACCACCATGGGCGCCATCACCCCAAGGTCCTTCAACCTGGCTAGCCGGCGCCAGACATGGGCGAGCCGCCGGTCGACGAGCTTCGCATGCCCCCAGCCAGAGCTACGAGCGGCCGGTGCCTGTGGAAGCAAGAGCAGAGGGCTGAGCACGCCAACATCCACGAACACCAACCGCTTCCGAAATCCACCTACAACTGGCGAGAGCTTGAAGTCGATCCCCGAACCGGCTGTAGCCGCTACAGCCTGGAAGGACACGCACCCCGAGCACTGGCCGGCGTCGGACAGATGAATCGAGAAGAAATGGCGAAACAAGGCCATAGAGGGGGCAATGCCCACCATGGCCTCGCAGACAAAGGCAAAGACGACGAGGAGGAGGATGGATTGGGGATCCAGGTGCAGTGCATGGACTTGGTAATGCGAGAGCACGACACTGAAGAACTCGGAGAAGGGGGGATCAGGCCAGCCCAGAGGGCGTGAAGATGGATGGGGATCTCGGTGGCCGCCATGTCGACCAAGGTGCGGGAAGCAGGCCAATTCACCGTCGCCTTCCATTCATTAGAATCGGTGGCGGGCGCTGGGCAAACCTTGTCCAGCCCTTCCTTATTGACCACCACCGACCGCTCGACGGCGGGCTCGAAGACCGGCGGCGCTTCTGCTGAGGCGCGGGCTTTCCCCTTCCCCTTCTTCTTCATGCACGGCGTCATAGCGACGGGGGGAATTGGTGCTGGGGTCAAGCCAGGGAAGGAAGTTGCTGTCCTTCTAGAAGACGGATGAGCTAGGGGAGCACGCGACTATTAATGGAGGCGAAGCTGTGTTGGCAACGGCGGCGGCCAAGCCTGACGGATATCAAGGATGCGTGGGTAAGTGGAGGCACCCACGTCCCATCAATCAGCACGCGTTAACAGAGGCCGCAGGCGGTTGGGGCCCGCGGCGCTCCACACTTGCCCCTTGGCTTCGCCCTGAAGCCAAGTTCGAGCATGCCTTGGGCCCGGGGGCTACTGTCGGCGTCCTGGGAATGGGGGTTCCCGGACTTGCCTGCCTGGGGCCCGCGGCGTGGCTACGTCAACAGCCCGGTACGGCCCAGCTTCAGCAGCAACGACTCAAGACCCTCGCGAGGGGCCAGGCCTCACGAGGCGGACGACACCAAGAGCTCGCTGGGGGTGGCCTCACTATGCTGGCTCCCGAGGAGCGGAGATATCTATGAAAGGTGCACCTCGAGAGGCTCACATGACGTCAGATGATAACCCACAAGTATAAGGGATCGCAAAAGTTTTCGAGGGTAGAGTATTCAACCCAAATTTATTGATTCGACACAAGGGGATCCAAAGAATATTCTCAAGTATTAGCAGTTGAGTTGTCAATTCAACCACACCTGGAAAACTTAATATCTGCAGCAAAGTATTTAGTAGCAAAATAGTATGGAAGTAACGGTAACGGTAGCAAAAGTAATATTTTTGGGTTTTGTAGTGATTGTAACAGTAGCAACGGAAAAGTAAGTAAGCAGAGAACAATATAGGAAAAGCTCATAGGCATTGGATCAGTGATGGAGAAATATGCCGGATGCGGTTCACCATGTAACAGTCATAACATAGGGTGACACAGAACTAGCTCCAATTCATCAATGTAATGTAGGCATGTATTCCGAATATAGTCATGCGTGCTTATGGAAAAGAACTTGCATGACATCTTTTGTCCTACCCTCCCGTGGCAGCGGGGTCCTAGCGGAAACTAAGGGATATTAAGGCCTCCTTTTAATAGAGTACCGGACCAAAGCATTAACACATAGTGAATACATGAACTCCTCAAACTATGGTCATCACCGGGAGTGGTCCCGATTATTGTCACTTCGGGGTTGCCGGATCATAACACATAGTAGGTTACTATAGACTTGCAAGATAGGATCAAGAACTCACATATATTCATGGAAACATAATAGGTTCAGATCTGAAATCATGACACTCGTGCCCTAGTGACAAGCATTAAGCATAGCAAAGTCATAGCAACATCAATCTCAGAACATAGTGGATACTAGGGATCAAACCCTAACAAAACTAACTCGATTACATGATAGATCACATCCAACCCATCACTGTCCAGCAAGCCTACGATGGAATTACTCACGCACGACAGTGAGCATCATGAAATTGGTGATGGAGGATGGTTGATGATGACGATGGCGATGGATTCCCCTCTCCGGAGCCCCGAACGGACTCCAGATCAGCCCTCCCGAGAGAGTTTAGGGCTTGGCGGCGGCTCCGTATCGTAAAACGCGATGAATCTTTCTCTCTGATTTTTTCTCCCTGAACTCGAATATATGGAGTTGGAGTTGAGGTCGGTGGAGCTCCAGGGGGGCCACGAGGCAGGGGGTGCTCCCAGGGGGCAGGCGCGCCCCCACCCTCGTGGACAGGTGGTGGGCCCCCTGGCCTTGATTCTTTCACCAGTATTTTTAATATTTTCCAAAAATAAGTTCCTGGAGTTTCAGGTCATTCCGAGAACTTCTGTTTCCGCATATAAATAACACCATGGCAATTCTACTGAAAACAGCGTCAGTCCGGGTTAGTTCCATTCAGCAAAGATTATGACTAACCATATTCACAATAACTCTTAGGTCTCATGTTTACTCATATCAATGGCATAATCAACTAGCGAGCAATAATAATAAATCTCGGATGACAACACTTTCTCAAAAAAATCATAATATGATATAACAAGATGGTATCTTGCTAGCCCTTTCTGAGACCGCAAAACATAAATGCAGAGCACCTTTAAAGATCAAGGACTGACTAGACATTGTAATTCATGGTAAAAGAGATCCAGTCATAGTCATACCAAATATAAATTAATAGTAATGGATGCAAATGACAGCGGTGCTCTCCAGCTGGTGCTTTTTAATAAGAGGGCGATGACTCAACATGAAAGTAAATAGATAGGCCCTTCGCAGAGGGAAGCAGGGATTTGTAGAGGTGCCGGAGCTCGATTTTGAAATAGAGATAAATAATATGAGCAGCATACTTTCATTGTCAACATAACAACCAAGAGATGGCGATATCTTCCATGCTACACACATTATAGGCGGTTCCCAAACAGAATGGTAAAGTTTATACTCCCCCTCCACCAACAAGCATCAATCCATGGCTTGCTCGAAACAACGAGTGCCTCCAACTAACAATAGTCCTGGGGGAGTTTTATTTGCAATTATTTTGATTTGATTTGCATAAAGCATGGGACTGGGCATCCCGGTGACCATTCATTTTCTCGTGAGTGAGGAGCGGAGTCCACTCCTCTTGAGAATAACCCGCCTAACATGGAAGATACAGACAACCCTAGTTGATACATGAGCTATTCGAGTATACAAAACAGAATTCATTTGAAGGTTTAGAGTTTGGCACATAAAAATTTACTTGGAACGGCAGGTAGATACCGCATATAGGAAGGTATAGTGGACTCATATGGCATAACTTTGGGGTTTAAGGAATTGGATGCACAAACAGTATTCCCGCTTAGTACAAGTGAAGGCTACCAAAAGACTGGGAAGCGGCCAACTAGAGAGCGACAACAGTCATGAACATGCATTAAATTAATAAACATTTGAGTGCAAGCATGAGTAGGATATAATCCACCATGAACATAAATATCATGAAGGCTATGTTGATTTGTTTCAACTACATGTGTGAACATGTGCCAAGTCCAGTCACTTGAATCATTCAAAGGAGGATACCACCCCATCATACCACATCACAACCATTTTAATAGCATGTTGGCACGCAAGGTAAACCATTATAAACTCCTAGCTAATTAAGCATGGCATAAGTAACTATAATGTCTAATTGTCATTGCAAACATGTTTATTCATAATAGGCTGAATCAGGAACGATGAACTAATCATATTTACAAAACAAGAGAGGTCGAGTTCATTCCAGCTTCTCTCATCTCAATCAATTCATCATATATCATCATAATTGCCTTTCACTTGCACGACCGAATGATGTGAATAATAATAATAGTGCACGTGCATTGGACTAAGCTGGAATCTGCAAGCATTCAATAAACAAGAGAAGACAAGGCAATATGGGCTCTTGGTTAAATCAACAATAATGCATATAAGAGCCACTTCAACAATATAATCATGGTCTTCTCCTATCGACCCCAAAGTAAAGAAAAGAAATAAAAACTATTTACACGGGAAAGCTCCCAACAAACAAAAGAAGAACAAGAAATATTTTTGGGTTTTCTTTTTAATTACTACTACTACAGCAAGAAAGTAAACTAACTAAAAGCTACAACTATTTTTTTTGTTTTTCTTAAGGTTTATCAAACACACAAGAAGAAAGCAGGAAAAAGGAAAATAAAATAGCATGGATAGTACAATGAAAGAGTATGAGCACCACATCTAGCAATGAGTGTGTGTGAACATGAATGTAATGTCGGTGAGAAATACGTACTCCCCCAAGCTTAGGCTTTTGGCCTAAGTTGGTTTATTGCCACGGATGGCCTAGCGGATATCCAAAGTTGTAGTTGGGGTCATACTGAGAAGAAGCCTCAAATTTCCACTGGTTTGCAATTGCCTCCAGGCCCCACTGGTAATTAGACTGTCGTGGATGATCAAATTGTGGTTCCGGCTCTGGCTCTGTGGCTGATGTAGGGTTCCGGTAGGCGTGAATGGCCGCCAGCGGAACGAGATACTGGCCTGGAGATAAATCAAACAAGGAAGGAGCAGGGAAGGTAATAGTCTCAGGGTGATGTTTATCAAAGAATAATTTGTATTTAAGCGCCCCTTCCCTAATCTTAACAATAAAGTCATGCGCTACCATACTCTTATAATCTAAATAAACAGTAGGCAGCAATTTTTCTTCTTTTTCATAGTGCCTAATAGGTATGTTATAGTATGCAGCAAGGCGTGAAGCATAGACACCTCCAAAGATGGGGCCCTTTGTACGGTTCAGACTTAACCGTTTGGCAATAATACCGCCCATACTAACAGAGTCATCACAGAATGAACCATGGAACAAAATAATAATATCAGGAACACTAAGGTTTCCACAATTTCCGTGACCAATTAAGCAACGACTAGCAAATATTGCAACCTAGCGTAAAACAGGAAAAATGTATGCTAGTATTCTTGCATCGGAAACCTTCCTAGTTTCCCCTACAGTAATAGTATCAATAAACCCGTCCACATCTTTACGATGTGGTTCCTCTAAGCTACCCTCGAAAGGTATTTTGCAAACCCTGAAAAATTCATATAGTGACATCTTCTTAACCACATCATATAAATGAAAACTCTACTGAATGAGGTGATTCATTAGGATAATAGTAGAATTTTTGCACAAAAGTATTGGTGAGTAAGAGATACTGTTCGCCTTGGTCGCGGAGGAAGTCGGTGAGGCCTGCATTCTCGGCAAATTCATAAAAATCACCATAAATCCTGGCTGCTCTCAAGAAATCATCGGAAGGCCATTCACACGGCCAAACCTCCGTGGTGCGAGGCAGATTATATTTGGGCCTCTCTGCTTCTTCACTTTGCTTTTCCTTCGAGCTTTGGCTCGATGAGCCCCTCAAAAATCTCTTCATTATTTTCTAAAAAGTTCTGAAATTTTTAGAACTTCAAATAAAAGTGAACCAAGCTCAACAAAATTGATAGGAACTACTCTCACAAGTGCCTAGAGACTATATCATGCATTAGAACTACTTGGAACCATATAAATTTGACATGCAAGCTCAAGAACATGGTCACCTAGGCAGCACAAATTTGCAATGAATAAAGCACTAGAACAAAAACTAATTGGACCAATGAAGGAGTCACATACCAAGGAACAATCCCCCAAAGCAGTTTTGTGAGAGGTGCTTTGAGCAAGGAGATCGAAAATCGCAGCAAAATGAGCTAGAACTCGTGCTTGAGCTGGATGGTGATTTTTTTTGGAGGAAGAAGAAGTGTGTGGGTGCAGGAATAAGTGGAGGGGAGCCACCATGGGCCCACGAGGCAGGGGGTGCGCCCAGGGGGGTGGACGCGCTCTAGACCCTCGTGGCCAGGTGATTGCTCCCCCTGCTGTGTTCTCGGTGCCAGATATTCTCAAATATTCCAGAAAAATCATATTAAATTGGCAGGGCATTTGGGGAACTTCTATTTTTGGGGTATTTTTATATTGTATGGATAATTCAGAAAACAGACAGAAAAATACTATTTTTACTTTATTTCAACTAAATAACAGAAAGTAGAGAGAGGGTACAGAAGGTTGTGCTTCTAATTTCATCCATCTCATGCTCATCAAAAGGAATCCACTAACAAGGTTGATCAAGTCTTGTTAATAAACTCATTCCGAATAACATGGAACCGGAGAAATTTCGAATAACACTATGTTACCTCAACGGGGATATGCACATCCCCAATAATAAGAATATCATATTTCTTGTTGACAGATGGAAGAGGAAATTCAAAACCTCCAAAAATAATCGATGGAATTTTTCCAATAGAATTGATACTATGGACTTGAGGTTGTTTCCTCGGAAAGTGTACCATATGCTCATTACCATTAACATGAAAAGTGACATTGCCTTTGTTGCAATCAATAACAGCCCCTGTAGTATTCAAAAAGGGTCTTCCAAGAATAATAGACATATTATCGTCCTTGGGAATATCAAGAATAACAAAGTCCATTAAAATAGTAACATTTGCAACCACAACAGGCACATCCTCACAAATACCGACAGGTATAGCAGTTGATTTATCGGCCATTTGCAAAGATATTTCAGTAGGTGTCAACTTATTCAAATCAAGTCTACGATATAAAGAGAGAGGCATAACACTAACACCGGCTCCAAGATTACATAAAGCAGTTTTTAACATAGTTTCCTTTAATGGAGCATGGTATAGTGGGTACTCCTGGATCTCCAAGTTTCTTTGATATTCCACCCTTAAAAGTATAATTAGCAAGCATGGTGGAAATTTCAGCTTCCGGTATCTTTCTTTTATTCGCAACAATTTCTTTCACATACTTAGCATAAGGATTCATTTTGAGCATATCAGTTAATCGCATACGCAAGAAGATAGGTCTAATCATCTCGGCAAAGCGCTCAAAATCCTCATCATCCTTTTTGTTGGATGGTTTTGGAGGAAAAGGCATGGGTTTCTGAACCCATGGTTCTCTTTCTTTACCATGTTTCCTAGCAACAAAGTCTCTCTTATCATTACGTTGATTCTTTGATTGTGGGTTATCAAGATCAACAAAAGGTTCAATTTCTACATCATTATCATTCCTAGGTTGAGCATCAACATGAAGATCATCATTAACATTATCACTAGGTTCATGTTCATCACCAGATTGTGTTTCAGCATCAGAAATAGAAATATCATTAGGATTCTCAGGTGTGTCTACAACAGGTTCACTAGAAGCATGCAAAGTCCTATCATTTTTCTTTTTCTTCCTTTTAGAAGGACTAGGTGCATCAATATTATTTCTCTAAGAATCTTGCTCAATTCTCTTAGGATGGCCTTCAGGACACAAAGGTTCCCGAGTCATTTTACCAGTTCTAGTAGCCACTCTAACAACATAGTCATTATTCTTACTATTCAGTTCATTGAGCAAATCATTCTGACCTTTAAGTACTTGTTTTACTTGAGTGGTAACCATAGAAGCATGTTTACTAATGAGTTTAAGTTCACCTTTAACTCTAGACATATAATCACCCAAGTGTTCAATCATATAAGCATTTTGTTTTAATTGTCTACCAAAATAAGCATTAAAATATTCTTGCTTAACCATAAAGTTATCAAACTCATCCAGACATTGGCTAGCAAACTTAGTAGGAGGGATTTCAGCTTTATCATATCTATAGAGAAAATTTACCTTTACTACCTGTGTCGGGTTATCAAGACCATGAGTTTCTTCAATAGGTGATGAATTAAGATCATATATTTCTTCAACAGGTGGTAAATTAAGACTGTGTATTTCTTCAATAGGAGGTAAATTCTTAACATCTTCAGCTTTAATACCTTTTTCTTTCTAGATTTCTTTGCCTCTTGCATATCTTCAGGACTGAGAAATAGAACACCCCTTTTCTTCGGAGTTGGTTTAGGAATAGGCTCATGAGTTGGCTCAGGAAGTGCCCAATTATTTTCATTAGTCAACATATTATTCAATAAAATTTCAGCATCATCCGGTGTTCTTTCCCTGAAAACAGAACCAGCACAACTATCCAGGTGGTCTCTGGAAGCATCGGTTAGTCCATTATAAAAGATATCAAGTATTTCTTTCTTGAGAGGGTGATTAGGCAAAGCATTAAGTAATTGGAGAAGCCTCCCCCAAGCTTGTGGGAGACTCTCTTCTTCAATTTGCACAAAATTATATATTTCCCTTAAAGCAGCTTGTTTCTTATGAGCAGGGAAATATTTAGCAGAGAAGTAATAAATCATATCCTGGGGACTACGCACACAACTAGGATCAAGAGAATTAAACCATATCTTAGCATCACCCTTTAATGAGAACGGAAATATTTTAAGGATATAAAAGTAGCGAGTTCTCTTATTATTAGTGAATAGGGTGGCTATATCATTTAATTTAGTAAGATGTGCCACAATAGTTTCAGATTCATAGCCATAAAAAGGATCAGATTCAACCAAAGTAATTATATCAGGATCAACAGAGAATTCATAATCCTTATCAGTAACAAAGATAGGTGAAGTAGCATAAGCAGGATCATATTTCATTCTAGCATTCAGATTTTTTTGTTTCAGTTTAGCTAATAATTTCTTAAGATCACTTCTATCATTGCAAGCAAGAAAGTCTCTTTTAGTCTCTTCATCAATAATATAGCCCTCAGGCACAACAGGCAATTCATATTTATTGGGAGAGCCTTCATCATCACTTTCATCAATATTACTACTAGTTTCAGCTTAGCTAATAATTTCTTAAGATCACTTCTATCATTGCAAGCAAGAAAGTCTCTTTTAGTCTCTTCATCAATAATATAGCCCTCAGGCACAACAGGCAATTCATATTTATTGGGAGAGCCTTCATCATCACTTTCATCAATATTATGAGTTTCAATAATTTCATTCTCTCTAGCCCTAGCAAGTTGTTCATCAAGAAATTCACCAAGTGGCACAGTAGTATCAAGCATAGAAGTAGTTTCATCATAAGTATTATGCATAGCAGAAGTGGCATCATCAATAAAATGCGACATATCAGAATTAATAGCAGAAGCAGGTTTAGGTGTTGCAAGCTTACTCAAAATAGAAGGCGAATCAAGTGCAGAGCTAGATGGCAGTTCCTTACCTCCCCTCGTAGTTGAGGGATAAATTTTTGTTTTCGCGTCTTTCAAGTTCTTCAAAGTGACCAACAGATATAAATCCAAAGTGACTCAAAGAATAGAGCTATGCTCCCCGGCAACGGCGCCCAAAAATAGTCTTGATAACCCACAAGTATAGGGGATCGCAACAGTTTTCGAGGGTAGAGTATTCAACCCAAATTTATTGATTCAACACAAGGGGAGCCAAAGAATATTCTCAAGTATTAGCAGTTGAGTTGTCAATTCAACCACACCTGGATAACTTAATATCTGCAGCAAAGTATTTAGTAGCAAAGTAGTATGGAAGTAACGGTAACAGTAGCAAAAGTAATATTTTTGGGTTTTGTAGTGATTGTAACAAGATGTAACGAAAAGTAAGTAAGCAGAGAACAATATAGGAAAAGCTCAGAGGCATTGGATCGGTGATGGAGAATTATGCTTGGGATGCGGTTCATCATGTAACAGTCATAACATAGGGTGACATGTAACTAGCTCCAATTCATCAATGTAATGTAGGCATGTATTACGAATATAGTCATACGTGCTTATGGAAAAGAACTTGCATGCAATCTTTTGTCCTACCCTCCCGTGGCAGCGGGTCCTAGCGGAAACTAAGGGATATTAAGGCCTGATTTTAATATAGTACCGGACCAAAGCATTAACACATAGTGAATAAATGAACTCCTCAAACTATGGTCATCACCGGAGTGGTCCCGATTATTGTCACTTCGGGTTGCGGATCATAACACATAGTAGGTGACTATAGACTTGCAAGATAGGATCAAGAACTCACATATATTCATGAAAACATAGTATGTTCAGATCTGAAATCATGGCACTCGGGCCCTAGTGACAAGCATTAAGCATAGCAAAGTCATAGCAACATCAATCTCGTAACATAGTGGATACTAGGGATCAAACCCTAACAAAACTAACTCGATTACATGATAGATCTCATCCAACCCATCACCGTCCAGCAAGCCTACGATGGAATTACTCACGCACGGCGGTGATCATCATGAAATTGGTGATGGAGGATGGTTGATGATGACGACGGCGACGGATTCCCCTCTCCGGAGCCCCGAACGGACTCCAGATCGGCCCTCCTGAGAGAGTTTAGGACTTGGCGGGGGCTCCGTATCGTAAAATGCGATGAATGTTTCTCTCTGATTTTTTTCTCCCCAAACACGAATATATGGAGTTGGAGTTGATGTCAGTGGAGCTCCAGGGGGCCCACGAGGCAGGTGGTGGGCCCCCTGGCCTTGATTCTTTCGCTAGTATTTTTAATATTTTCCAAAAATAAGTTCCGTGGAGTTTCAGGTCATTCCAAGAACTTTTGTTTCTTCACATAAATAACACCATGGCAATTCTGCCAAAAACAGCATCAGTCCGAGTTAGTTCCATTCAAATCATGCAAGTTAGAGTCCAAAACAAGGGCAAAAGTGTTTGGAAAAGTAGATACGACGGAGACGTATCATCATCCATGACGACCAAGGCCAGGCGGGCGCTAGCGGGCTCATTGTACCAGTTTCTTCTTTGGTGCTAAGGAGGCAAGCGCAGGCGCGGAGTCCCAAGGAATCAAGCAAAGGTTTCCATTCTGGTGCAACCAGACCAAGACCTCCAGGACGACTGGATGGAGGTCATCGTGGAGCCTACCATAGCGTCATCACCAGAGCCTTTGGCAGGCGAAGACTACTTTTGTCAGGATAGCTCATACTAGTTGTCTCCCTTCAAATTTGGCCATTGTGGGATCCCTTCCCGCCTACATCTAGGAAGAGGACCAAGGCCACCATAAATAGGACTTAGCCACCACCATAGTAGGGGATCTGGATCTAGAGGGGAGCCATTCCACCCTCACCAGCTCACTGAGCCCAAGAACACCTCACCTCCTGAGGCTGTTCTACCATTGTACTAGTTCATCCACAGTCCCTCGAGCCAATCCACCACAAAGCTGGAGTAGGGTATCACACCGCAAGGTGGACCGAACTAGGATAAATATCTGTGTCTCTCGTTCTTTGGGTTCGTCGAGCTAAGCCATGGGATCGTTGAGCGAGCGAGCTGGGGAGAGAGTGTCCTTCGTGCGCACCCCAGAGTTCGAACCTCTCAAGGGTCTACGGAACCCGTAATCTGACAGGATTGCACCGCATAAAGTACCCTCCTTTGTAATGGAGGATGCCAAGTCTGCTCATCGGCCGCGTACGCAACGTGCAGGTGTGCAACGGGCGATGGGCCCAAGACCCTTGCGTGCATAGGATTTAGACCGGCGTGCTGACCTCTCTGTTAGGCCTAGGTAGGGCTGCGATGTGTTGATCTTCCGAGGCCGGGCATGACCCAGGAAAGTGTGTCCGGCCAAAGTGATCAAGTGTGTCGGGTAATGTGGTGCACCCCTACAGAGAAGATTGGTCTATTCGAATAGCCGTGTCCACGGTAATAGGACGACCTGGAGTTGTATTCCAACCTCATGATGACTAGACCAGATACTTAATAAAACACACCCAGATAAGTTCCAGGGACAACCCGGTGATCGCTCTCTCACAGGGTGACGAGGAGAGGATTGTCGGGTAGGATTATGCTATACGTTGTTACTTGGTGAACGTACTAGCTACTCTCTTCTACATGCTTCAAGATCTAGGCTGCCAGAAGCGTAGTCTTCGATAGGACTAGCTATCCCCTTCTTATTCTGGCATCCTACAATTCGGTCCACAGATACTACCCATTTCATTGATATCGATGCATACGTAGTGTAGATCCTTGCTTGCGAGTACTTTGGATGAGTACTCACGGTTGCTTTGTTCCCCCTTTTTTTCCTTTTCTCTCGGATGTCGCAACCAGATGCTGGAGCCCCAGAGCCAGACGCCACCTTCGATGACTCCTACTACACCGAGGGTGCCTACTACTACATGCAGACCGCCGACGACCAGGAGTAGTTAGGAGGATCACAGGCAGGAGGCATGCGCCTCTTTCGATCTGTATCCCAGTTTGTGCTAGCCATCTTATGGCAACTTGTTTAACTTATGTTTGTACTCAAATATTGTCGCTGCCGCTTACTCTTTATGTACGAGCACTTGTATTCAAGCCCTCGAGGCCCCTAGCTTGTAATATGATGCTTGTATGACTTTTATTTGTGTTTAGAGTTGTGTTGTGATATCTTCCCATGAGTCCCTGATCTTGATCGTACATGTTTGCGTGCATGATTAGTGTACGGTCAAATCGGGGGCGTCACACCGGCTCAGGTGTGGTGGCCTCCTCGATCGAGGTCCTGCTCATCCGCGGCAACGACCTCTACTACCACGGGGTCCTATTCATCCAACCCCCAACAATGGTCACTGTTCATAGAGAGGTAGCAGGTTCGATCGGCTTCAGTTAGCAGCAGTAGCAAAGGAATCACTCGGGTTCATTTAACAGCCAAGGGATCGATCGCTCGGGTTCATTAACGTAGCTAGTGCAATCGCTCGGGTTCAGTAAGCGAACGCCTCGCTCGGGTTCAGTTAGAGCCCAACACCTCGCACACACGCGCGTACATGTACGAGAGAAATGCGCAAACCTCCTTGCATCGCTCGGCCCCTACCACCCACTGTAACCGGGAACTCCCAGATATTTTCCTCGCCCTCGCTTCTGCCACGATTTTTTCCATTATGGACAGCCCAAAGAATGTCATGCAGGTGCGTCCCCGGCCCACCCAGGACGAAAAGCCCATTTTCTGTCATGATTTTTGTCATAGAAGTAGGAGCCCACCACATCTATGATGATACGTGCTTTTGTCACAATTATCATCATAGAAGTGTCATAAGCATGACAGGAAAAAAATTGTTCAGCCCATAATGTCACGGACGTGTCTTTTTTTTGTAGTGCATGGAACATTGAGTATGTCCGCAAGTTATACCTATGAGGCGCGGTTGCCGGGCCTCCTGGCAACCTCTTCTGTACAAGTCTGTTGGGAAGACATGTAATCCTTTGTACAAAGCCAGGCGCAGACCCTGTGCATACTGAAATAAAGCTAAGTGTTTCACAACTTTTGTCAAAGTACATATTTATTTGTGTATGTTGCATGTGATGTTTTGTTACATTTATCCTTGTACAAAATGATTAATGAGCCATCAAGGTTTTGCGCCTCCTCTTTCCTCTTCTTTCTTTTTTTCAAAGAAAGAAGGATTCCTCGCGTACAAGTTTCCTAGGGGGCCATGGTATGGATACCCAAATGACGTTCAAGTTATCATTTTATGACAAGAAGTACAACAATGAAAAATTTAAGTTGGAAAACCCTGAAACAAATTCTTTGTTGTAGTTGCTACTTTTCCTTGAACGATTTTGGTCTTCACATGAAAAACCTACATGTGAAGGAACCTTGTCGGGACCAATTGTGCTCTTATTTTGTTTCGAGTCCGCTCAGCAACTTAAGTAGATGCAGTGAGTCCGTCAAGTATAACCTTGCCCGCAGCGGCACTTCCAGCAGGCTGCTAAGGATCTGTTCCACAAGCGCTTGCATCAAGAGTGTGTGCACCGGCAAGTTTCTGGCAAGCGTAGGGTATAAAACATGCAAAGAAATAATGAAACAAGGGATGCATCATACATTCATCCAAATACACAAACTTATATTACATCTAAAGCATAGTGCACTTCTAATCAAAGATAAATCTGTCTTTTACATGAACTACACTTGCGATAAGAGATGGCAAGGGGACTAGTGCCTGTGCTGGCACTCGGTCCTAGGGATCTGGCCAACCTTGTCGGCGATAGGAGCGGCAAGCTCTTTGGCGGCCTTGGTGTCGGCTCCCTTTGGCAAATTGGTGAAAATTTTGGAGAGATCAACGCCAGGGTTCTGGTGTACCACTTTGACAAGCACCTTGAAGAGGACATCCCGGCAAAACTTGAGGGATTCGCTGGCAAGATGGGCAGCTCGAGCTTCATGATGCTTCTCCAGCACTTCGATGAGGCTTTCGAAGAACAATGTGAGCCTGGCACTGGCGGCATCCCTCTTGTTGGTGGAAAAGTGGTAATCCTGCAGACCCATGACAGATAGACACGTAGTAATACCTTCTTCGGCTGCCACAAGACGATCAGTCTAGAGCTTCATGGTGTCCTTGTACTCGTTGAAAGAGTTCACAACGCTCTCAAGCAGGGCTTTCTCATTCTGGAGATCCTTTGATAGTATCAGTTCCCTCTCTCTGGTGCCTTCCAGGGTCTTTTCCAAGGTGGTTAATTTCAGCTTATGATCAACGGTGACGTCATTAGCTTTAGTGGGCTCTTGGTTCTTGGCAGACACTGAGGTTTGCAGCTCCGCCAGGTGTGAGTTGTCTTCTCCATATCTTTTTTGAGTGCCAAGACCTCCTTATTGCTGACCACGAGATATGTTTCAAGTTTCGTTACCTTGCCCTCCAATTCATTCTTGGCGGCCTCTGCAGCTTCGGCAACATTGACGGCTTCTTTGACCTTATCGGCATGGTCCACAACTTGAGCTTCGATTGCCTCTTTGTGCTTTCGCTCTAGTTCCCGGGTTTGTTGTGCAAGGAGGGCTTGGATTTCATCATCCATGCCGTGGAGTTTGGCGGCAAGTGCTTCCTCATGAGCGGCAAGCTGAAAGTGCAACTATTCCCTGGGTGGTTTTGTAATTCAGAACAACATATAGCTCATTGAACTAATATCCATTCATGTTGATTATTTCAGAAAGTTCA
This sequence comes from Aegilops bicornis, assembly GCA_021605145.1. NCBI lineage: Eukaryota > Viridiplantae > Streptophyta > Magnoliopsida > Poales > Poaceae > Aegilops > Aegilops bicornis. The sequence continues at coordinate 350,060,469 of CM038670.1, forward strand.
ATGATTGGCATGGCATGGACTAGATATGTGGACCCCTCAAAATGCTAAGGACAAATATTGGCAAAAGCTCAAGACTCTTCATTTATATTTTGGTGATCCAAGATCACATTGAGTCCATAGGAAAAGCCAATACTATTAAAAGGGGATGAGGTGTTGCTTGATGGTCTACTTGCTCAAAATGCTTAGTGATATGCTCCAAAGCCCTCAACCACTTTCTCAAATCCTAATATGCCCTAAACCTAAAGTCAAACTTGGCCCCACCGATTCGATCCATCCGACGCCACCGAGTTCTTTTGACATAGCCATATATAGCCAGAAACCCTAATCAGTTCGGTCTCACCAAGATGGGATTGCAAACTCTCTGTTTCCCTTCGTAACATTTTGGTCTCACCGAAATGAGCAATCGGTCCCACCGAGTTTCCAATGTAAACTCTCTATTTCCCTTTCATAACATTTCGGTCTCACCGAAAGGAGCAATCGGTCCCACCGAGTTTGCCTGACCAACTCTCTATTTGCTTATTGCTGAAATCAGTCTCACCGAGTTCATGCAATCGGTCACACCGAGATGAGGTTTTTCCCTAACCGTAGCACATCAGTCCCACCGAGAATCCTAACGTTCACATTTTGAACTGAATCGGTCTCACCGAGTTCACCTATTTGGTCTGACCGAGTTGGGTCAAATGTGTGTAATAGTTAGATCTTGTGTGGAGGCTATATATACCCCTCCACCCCTTCTCTATCAAAGAGAGAGCCATCAGAACGTGCCTACACTTGCACTACTCATTTTCTGAGAGAGAACCACCTACTCATGTGTTGAGACCAAGACATTCCAATCCAACCACAAGAACCTTGATCTCTAGCTTTCCCCAAGTTGCTTTCCACTCAAATCATCTTTCCACCATAGCCAAATCTGCGAGAGAGAGAGTTGAGTGTTGGGGAGATTATCATTTGAAGCACAAGAGCAAGGAGTTCATCATCAACAAACCATCTATTACCTTTTGGTGAGTGGTGTCTCCTAGATTGGTTAGGTGACACTTGGGAGCCTCCGTCAAGATTGTGGAGTTGAACCAAGGAGTTTGTAAGGGCAAGGAGATCGCCTACTTCGTGAAGATCTACCCAAGTTAGGCAAGTCCTTCGTGGGCGATGGCCATGGTGGGATAGACAAGGTTGCTTCTTCGTGGACCCTTCGTGGGTGGATCCCTCCGTGGACTCGCGCAACCTTTACCCTTCGTGGGTTGAAGTCTCCATCAACATGGACGTACGATAGCACCATCTATCGGAACCACGCGAAAAATCTCCGTGTCTACATTGCGTTTGCCTTTCCAAACCCTTCCCTTTACCTTCATATACAATGATTTACATTCCACTGCTATACTCTTAGAATTGCATGTGTAGTTTGATTGCTTGACTTGTGCTAAGTTGCTATAATCTGCCAAGACTTAAAATTGGGAAAAGGCTAGATTTTATTTGGTCAAGTAGTATAATCACCCCTCCCTCTAGACCTACTTTTGATTCTACATGTGGTATCAGAGCATTGGTGTCCATTTTCCTTGATTTCCATAGCTTTGGTGATCATAGCCTTGGTTTCACAACCTAGGAGAGTATGGCGTCTAGAGAGGGAAATTACCACCATAGAGGTCCTTACTTTGATGGTACTAATTTTGCTAGTTGGAAGCATAAAATGAAAATGCATATTCTTCGACATAACCCCGCCGTTTGGGCTATTGTGTGCATCGGTTTGCAAGGTGAATTCTTTGAAGATGGAAGAGAACCGAATCGTGAAGCAACCGCGGAAGAATTGAAGATGCTGTAATACAACGCTCAAGCTTGTAATATCCTCTTCAACGGATTGTGCCCCGAAGAATTCAACAAAATTAGCCGCCTTGAGAATGTAAAGGGAATTTGGGATACTTTGGTTGATATGCATGAAGGTACCGAGCCCGTCGAGGAATCCAAATTGGATGTGCTTCAAAGCCAACTTGACAAGTTCAAAATGAAGGATGGTGAAGGTGTCGCTGAAATGTAGTCTAGGCTTGCTCTCATCACAAATGAGATTGCTGGCTTAGGAAGTGAAGAGATGACCGACAGATTCATCATCAAGAAGATCCTCAGAGCATTGGATGGAAAATATGATACCATGTGCACTGTGATCCAAATGATGCCCAATTACAAAGATGTCAAGATAACAGAAGTCATTGGTAGAATTGTTGCTCATGAGATGTCACTCAAGGATAAGGAAGAGGTTCACAACAAGTCTAATGGTTCTTACAAAGCTTCATGTGATGCTCTGTCGGTGTACAGAAAGAAGGGTACACCTTTTAACTGTGCACGGGCAGTCTGAGCCGCGGGCGTCGCCACGCTAAAGCAAGGCACGGAAGGTGAGCCAAGGTAAGGCCGAAGCTCGAAAGAAGCAGAACGACACCAAGACCAAGACCACAAAGAGCAAAGGGGACAAAGCAGACTCCCCCGACAAGATCCTTGCCGGGGGGCGGTTTTAGCAGACCCGGCAAGGCCCTTGCCGGGGCGGCTCGCCCCACGCCCATGGAGCGGGTCACCTTAGAGTCCACTGCCCCCCCCCATGGGGCAAAGGATTCGGGAGACATCCCCGTGGTGGCATGCAGATCTTTGTGAAGACATTCAAAGATCAGATACATACTATAGAAGATGACGACCCTTGGCGGGATCCCGGCGGCAAGAGCCTTGCCGCGGATGGCAGCAGACACCGCGGCAAGACCCTTGCTGGGGCCCCCGGCAAGACCCTTGCTGGGGCTGCGACAAGGCCCCTGCCAAGGACACCCGCAGGGCCACCATCAGGCCCGCACCAATCGAGCATCCACCATGTGGCTGCCGACCCAACCAGTTAGGCGAGGCACTGCGTGGCGGAAAGTGAACCTTCGTGGAGACCCACCACCGTGCCACCTCAGCTGCCTGCTCGCCACGTGGCACCACAGTGCACCGCTGGCCAGGGCGCGTGTCAACGCGAAAGGGAGCGGCGGCGGACGAGACTGGGCTCTCCCTCATCCCTGATAAAGCAAGGACACCTAAGCAAGACGCATTAATGGTGCCTTGTCATGTAATACAAGGATAAACTCGTATGACTGTACCCTTTCCACCTCCTGTATGCCACTGTGGCAGCCCCTTCCCCTATAAAAGGAGGCCCAAGGCGACCAGGAGGAGGATTCGGCTTTTTGGAGCTCCTCACGCCCCATAGCTAGCTCAAGAACGCAGATAAACTAACCACCAAAGCAGGAGTAGGGTTTTACGCATCTCGCGGCCCGAACCTGGATAAAGAACCTGCGTGTTATCTGTTTGATCTGCTCTTCTCACGACCTCGCGCCCCACAACCGTAGGTGGGATTCTTGTGATCCCATAGGTGTCGTCCCCGCACCGACATCTTTGGCGCGCCAGGTAGGGGGCGCAGTTGTGAGAATCAGCTCTAGCGGTTAGTTCGACGCTTCTTCATCGTCATGGCGCCCAAGAAGAAGATGACGGTGGCAGTTGGCCCGTCGGAAGCCGGACACCCCATCCCGACGCGGGCGAGTAGCGGATCGGTCGCAGAAAGGACCCAGGGCGCTGTTCGCGAACACCAACACCGTCCCAGCAGCCGAAGTTTGGGAGGCGGCGATGTTCGTGCGCCTGGTAGCGGGCCGCACGCTGCCAAATCCAAGGACGGAGTCAGGCCCTCCGCGGGTGGCGCGGGGCCTTCTAAGATCGCTGCCACCCTGCTTGCAGGCGACGCGAGGGCTTCCAAAACTCCCACACCGGCGCCGACGGCACGCTCGCGCGACGAACGGCGTAATCACGCCGAGGACCCCGGGCGTCGCCGCGGAAAGAGCCCCGAGCGCCACCTCCGGGATTTAGAAGACCTGCCCGCTCGCCGAGGCGCTGGTGAAGATGGCGTGCGACCGCAGGGTCGTGATAGAGCTCCTTCTGACATGGTCAGAAGTCGAAGCGCATAGCGATCCATGCAGGTTTCACGCCTGCGCCACCAACGCCAGCGGCTCGCTCGCGATTGCTCCTCGATTTTTCTCCCAGTGTGGGGAAACTCGACGAATGGAGAGCCACTATCCGAAGCCTTGTTTCGGTGGCCAACAAAGACGAACCGGGTCCGATGGAGCCCCCGGGTCGACGTTCCGACGGAGTCCCACGCACCAGTGGCAGGAGAGCCGACGGCGCTGCAACCATGGTGCACTCCCCTCCTCCTCGCCCGGCCCCGCGGACGCCAGCCCGTCGCGACGTTACGGGCGACGAGATCTCCGTAGCATCGTCCGACCCACAGGCCCACTATGACTAGCGCCAAGTTCTTCGAGGACGAGAACATGAAGACGCTCGAACCACTATCGAGCGCCGGCGCGGAGCGCGCCACCAATCAGACAGGCGAGTAGGGCCTGCTGTGAGCCACCCGACACCGGGGAGCCCTGGAGGCCTACCTTACGAGGTAGGCTGTCCGGCTTTTACCCGTGAGCTGCGGCAGTTCTAGTGGCCCATTCACCGCACCTTCAAACCCGACGTGGCGAAAAAATGCGATGGCAAGACCCACCCATCTGAGTTCCTCAGCGTCTACACCATCGCGATGCAGGCTGCCGGAGCCCGCGACGATAAGGTGCTTGCGAACTACTTTCCATTGGCTCTCAAACCCAACGCCATGTCGTGGTTGATGCACTTGCCGGTAAACTCTATTTCCTCCTGGTCGGATTTGTGCCATGAGTTCGTAGGCGCCTTTACTAGAGGCCACCAAGCCCATGACCAAGCAAGCGACCTGCACGTCATTCCACAGAAGGGAGGCGAGAGTCTCCGCAAGTATATTCAGAGGTTCAGCCGGGTACAGTACAATATCCCTGATGGTCACCCTGCCGCCATCATCAGCGCGTTTCATCAGAACATGCGTAACCGCAAGATGCGTGAAGAGCTGGCAATGAACAAGGTGAGAGATGTAGCAGAACTCTATGTTCTTGCTGACAAATGTGCCCGAGCCGAAGAAGGAAGGAAGTACCCCGATGAAGATGCCGGCGTGGAAACCGATTCTTCAGATGAGGATATTGCCGCCCCGGCGAAGAAAGGCCGGCGCCGCAACAGGAAGCGCAAGGGAAAAACCGTGCTTGCCGTTGAGGGATCTGATGGCACCGGCTCCACCAAGAAAACTAAGGCAGACAACCCCGGCAAGGAGGTTGCGGGTCGTCGCCTGCCAGACCTTGGCGGCTGCCGAAGCCAGGAAACCCCGACAAGCGATACTGCAAGATCCATCGCACCAAAGGCCATGCTCTCCAGGACTGCCGACAGGTTGAGCTCCTCGCTGAGAAGCAGAGGGCTGAATATGAGAGGCAGGACAAGGAGAAGGGCTCGGATGGTGCTGAGGGGTCCGGCAAGAAGCGTGACGGCCAGACGGGCCATCACGGAAAGGATAAGCAACAAGAGAGGCCCGCCCGGGGCCGTGACAAGAAGCCAGAAGACGACGATCAGGAAGAGGACGACGAATCCGGCGACCAAGAGTTTCAGAAAGCTACACATGCCATGTGCATCGACGGTGGCGCCTCGCTGCATACTTCTCACCGCCGGCTTAAACAGTGGGCGCGAGAGGTTACAGCGGCGGAGCCGTCGTTTGATGCCCAAAGGCCGCTGAAGTGGTCCAGCACACCTATCATCTTTGACGCCGAGGATCACCCTGATCGCACCACTGCGGTCGGGTGCTTGCCGTTGTTGGTTTCACCAACAATACGCAACCTCAAGGTGACAAAGATGCTAGTCGATGGCGGGGCCGGTCTGAACTTGATCTCGCCCGCCATGATCGAGAAACTGCAGATTCCTGATGGAGACCTCGAAGAGACGGGCACGTTTCAGGGGGTCAACCCGGGAAGAAGCCAACCCAAGGGAAAGGTCATGCTGCCCGTGACCTTTGGAAGCGACTTGAACTTCAGGACAGAGAGGATCGTGTTCGATGTTGCCAAGATCCTTGCCCTACAACGGGATCCTTGGCAGCCCAGCGCCAGCCAAGTTCATGGCGGCGTCACACTACGCCTACAACACCACTGAAGATGCGGGACCTATGGCGATTATCACCATTCCTCCGACAAGAAAGATGCGCTAATTTGCGGCGACCAACTATACCAAAGAAGCGATTGCAGAGCTGCCACCGCTAGGGCACTTGCTCCTGCCGCTGGGACCCGAGAGAGGAAGAAGAAGAAGAAGACGGTGTGACCTCGGACACCCACTCCGGCAAGTGCCCCTCTTGAGTGTAAGCGCTGCCCGTCGAGGGGCGTCTTGGGAGAGCTCCACCGGCGGAAACAAGAAGCCCAGGGCAATACCACCGGGAACCAAGAAGGTTCCTGTCAATGAGGACGGCACGGAAGGAGCTTTTACCATAAGCTCCACCCTTGACGACAAATAGGAAGACGCGCTCGTCACCTTCCTGCGGGCGAATGTCGATGTGTTTGCGTGGCAAGCTTCCGACATCCCCGGCGTTCCCAGGAAGGTGATTGAGCACCACCTTGCTGTCTTCCCTCGCGCGGCCGTCAAGCGGAAGGTCGAAGCAAGCTTTGGAGCGACAAGAGTTCATCACCGAAGAGATCCGGAAACTGGAAGCAGCGGGTTTGGTAAGAGGAGTGCTCCATCCAACGTGGTTGGCCAATCCGGTCGTGGCGCGCAAGGCAAATGGGAAGTGGAGGCTGTGTATTGATTACACAGATATCAATAAGGCTTTCCCTAAAGATCCCTTCCCGCTGCCGCGCATCGATCAGATTGTTGACTCCACGACCGGGTGTGATCTGTTGTCATTCCTCGACGCCTACTTCGGTTACCACCAGATCTTCATGACAAGAGAAGACGAAGAGAAGACAGCATTCATCACCCCATGTGGTACGTATTGTTTCATGCGGATGCCTTTCGGGTTGAAGAGTGCTGGTTCGACGTTTGCAAGGGCGGTCCAGATTGGTTTAGAACCCCAGCTCCATAGAAATATGGAGGCTTATATGGATGACATAGTGGTCAAAACCAAGGACAGGGCAACCCTCATACCGGATTTGCAAGAAACATTTGCAAACCTGCGTAAGATCAATCTCAAGCTGAACCCCGAGAAGTGCGTCTTTGGCGTCCCATCCGGCAAGCTCCTCGGGTTCTTATCCGGAAAAAATCAAAGCTATAGAGCAGATTGAAGCACCCAAGCGGATCAAGGATGTGCGTCTGCTTGCTGGTTGCGTTGCCGCCATGGGCAGGTTCATTTCCAAGTCTGCCGAGCGTGCCCTCCCCTTTTTCAAGATCCTGAAAAAGGCGGGCCCAATGGAGTGGGCGCCAAAAGCCAAAGAAGCATTGCAAGATTTGAAGAAATATCTCTCTTCCACGCCAATACTAGTTGCACCCAGGACGCAAGAACCGTTGCTGCTATACCTGGCGGCAATGGACCAAGTGGTCAGCGCCGCACTGGTGGCGCAGAGAGAGGTCGACGACGAGGAAATGGCAGCATCAAAGCTCAGCACCACCAATGCAGAGACGACACATCCAGTTGAAGTGCCGCCAAAGAAGAAAATGATGCAGCGCCCGGTCTACTTTGTTAGTTCCCTCCTGCAGGGGGCTAGATCAAGGTACTCCGGTGTGCAGAAACTGCTCTTGACCTCCTTATGGCCTCGAGGAAGCTGCGTCACTACTTCCGAGCACACGAGATCACTTGTCGTCACTCGCTTCCCTCTGCAACGGATATTGCACAATTCGGATGCAACGGGGAGAATTGTGGAATGGGCACTGGAGCTGTCCAGCTTTGGCCTCAAGTTTGAAAGTACCTCGACGATTCAGAGCCGAGTCCTAGCAGAGTTCATTGCAGAATGGACCGCAACACCTGACGAAGAAATTCAAGAGACTGCCCTCCCCGGCAAAGAGGCAAGTTGTGATTGGACCATGTACTTTGATGGAGCTTTCTCCTTACAGGGCGCCGAGGCTGGCGTGCTGCTTATCACGCCCACCGGAGAGCACCTCAAGTACGTGATCCAGATGCACTTCCCCAGGGAGGTGTCGACAAACAATACGGCAGAGTACGAGGGGCTGCTTGCCGGTCTTAGGATCACGGCGGACCTCGGAATCAAGAAACTCATCATCTAGGGAGACTCGCAGCTTGTCGTCAAGCAAGTCAACAAGGATTACCAGAGCCCGTTGATGAAGGCCTACGTCGATGAAGTGAGAAAGCTGGAAGAGCGTTTCGACGGTATACAGGCTGAACACGTTCCCCGAGTGGAGAACGATGTCGCCGATTACCTGTCAAAACGCGCTGCCCTCAAGCTACCTGTGGAACCAGGTACCTTTGTGCTTCAGCTAACTCAGCCATCCATTGATCCATCAACATAGCAGAACAAGAGGAGGAAATCAGGGCCCGACAAGTACTTTCCCGCCGAGCTCCCTGGGGCCGCCGGCAAGGATGTTGCCGGGAATACTGAGCCCGCCACGGGACGACTGGCTCCGGCGGAGCATCAAGCTCTTGCCGTCGAGACGGCCGCTCCTGTAGCGGAGGAAATGCCTTTAATCCTCGCCGTCGAGCCCCAGGCTCCGGCGTGGGCACAGCACACCGTCCGATTCCTCCAGACAGGGGAACTTCCTGAGGAGCAGGAAGAAGCGGAAAAAGTAGCCCGTCGCTCTACCATGTACCAGTTCGTCGATGACGTCCTGTACAGAAAGAGGCCGAACGGAGTGAAATTGAAGTGTATCCCTCGAGAGGAAGGACTGGAGCTGTTGGCAGAGATATACAGAGGCATATGTGGATCCCACATTGGGTCAAGGGCCCTTGTCGGCAAAGCGTTCCGGCAAGGCTTTTTCTGGCCCAACGCCCTCCAGGATGCAACGACACTAGCCACCAGGTGTGAAGCGTGTCAGTTCCATTCAAAGAAGCTTCATCAGCCAGCTCAAGCCCTTCAAACCATTCCTCTCTCCTGGCCCTTCTCGATGCAGGGGCTCGACATACTGGGCCCTTTCCCCAACGCTGTCGGGGGCTTTGAGTACTTGTACGTTGCAATCGACAAGTTCACAAAGTGGCCAGAAGTGGAGGCAGTGAGGAAGGTCACAGCTCAGTCAGCCGTCAAGTTCTTCAAGGGACTAGTGTGCCATTTTGGCGTGCCCAACAGGGTTATCACCGACAACGGCACACAGTTTACAAGCCACACCTTCATGCAATATACCCGAGACCTCGGCAGCAAAGTCTGTTTCGCTTCTGTTGCTCACCCACGGAGCAATGGTCAAGCAGAGAGGGCAAATGCTGAAGTATTGCTAGGCTTAAGGACCAAGACCTTTAACAGACTGCACAAGAGTGGAAGGCACTAGATTGATGACTTGCCGGCGGTTCTTTGGTCGATCAGGACGACGCCAAATTGAGCCACCGGCCAGACACCTTTTGCCCTGGTATACGGGGCAGAAGCAGTTCTCCCCATTGAACTCATATACAGGTCACCTCGAGTGCTCGCTTATGACGAGCTTGAGAAAGAGAAACTGCGGCAAGATGACGCAGTGCTCCTTGAGGAAGATCGTCTTCGGGCGGCTGTGAGAGCAGCATGCTACCAGCAAGCCTTGCGCCGCTACCATAGCCACAGGGTTCATGCCCGAAGCCTTGAGGAAGGCGACCTTGTCCTTCGGCGCGTTCAATTGTCCAAGAATTCCAACAAGTTGACGCCAAAGTGGGAAGGCCCTTACCGGGTCACATGAGTCACCAGGCCTGGCGCAGTCCGCCTGGAGACCGAAGATGCCGTTCGAGTGAGTAACTCCTGGAACATTGAGCATCTTCGCAAGTTTTACCCGTGAGGCGCGGCTTGGCGGCCCCCCCGGCAAGCCAGCTTTTGTACAAGCATTGCCGATGATGCATGTAACCCCTTGTACAAAGCCAGGCGCAGACCCTAAGCATAAATAAATGAAGCGCTGGCGCCCTAAGTTATAGTATGCATGCTAGGTCAAGTCTCGTCCTTGGTTAGGGTTGATAGTGCTTGGCGGCGACTAACCCCTAGCTTAGAGGTCGAATGTGCGTCTCTTTGCCATTCTTTTGTCTCTTTTGGTTCGCAGGACTCACAGATACCCTTGCCGGACCACTTGAGGACGAAGGAGGAAAAAGAGGGACAGATCAGTATCTTTACCCCGACAAGCCAGTATTGCCGGGGGCTGCAAGTACGAAGATTCACCCACGGCAATCTAGAGTTGCGGGGGCTGCAGCTTCAGATAAGTTCTTCATTCCTTATCATGCATTCCCTTATGGACTGAGGTATGTGAAACTTCGTTGTTTCCCAAGCTACCGTGCTCCCCTAAAAACTCTAGGCTCTAGGGCTCGTTCTTGGGGCCAGGTTTTCGTAGTCGCGGCAGCAAAAGGATGAAACGAGGAGCCTGAACCCGCCTCATCCCTGCCTCCGCCAAAAGCGTGAGGAAGGTCGAGTGAAGTGGGAGACGGCTGTGCCTGTTGCCGGGCAAGGAAATGTTTATCTTAGAGATATCAAGGATTTATTCCTTGTCGTGGGTTCTACCCGCAAACAAACGACCCGGCAAGCATCCCTTTTCATTAAAAACATTCCACTCAGGTACAGTCCATAGAGAATGAAAAACATGAATGATGGGATTACAAGTTTTTAAGTTCAGCCTAGGCCCGAAGGCTTACAAACTAAAAAAAGGTAAGGTGCCCGTGACCCCTCTCTTGCCCCTCTCTTCAGGAGGCAGGTCAAGGAGGCGAAAAGGGCAAAAGGGACGCCTAGACGAGCTACGGGTGGCAGAAGACACCAAGAGAACATCTCGGTGGCCGTCCGAAGGCTGGATGGTGATGGCGGCGCCGGAAGCAGAGCTCGAAGACGAGGCAGCAGGACGTCAGCACGCGTCGAAGGCGTCGGTGCCCGCGCGCTCCGATTTGGCGGCCTTGCTGCCCGCCCTCTTCCTCTTCCGCAGCCTCCCAACGCCAGCCGTCGAAGGAGACGACCCCAAGAAGTTCAGGAAGCCGGCGACATGGATGATGGGATCGCCGGTGCCGCACGGAGCGACGCCCGACACCTAGTCGGACCCGGCCATCCCGCCACACCGCCACCCTCGTCGTTGCCGCCGCTGTCCTCCTCGCCACTCTCGCTCGAGGAGGAGCCTTCGCTATCAGAAGAGCTCTCCACGCAGCACCTTGCCGGGTCCCGAAGCACCCGAAGACCTTGACGGAGAGGAGGCCGCCCTCCATCAGCTTGAAATGGAGAGTGAGCCCGCCCGTCAAGCGGTGGATGTGAGCGAACGTCTTCCACCCTCGACCAAGATACATCACTTGAGGGGCTGGAAAGTCGACGCGAACTCGCGTACCGCTGATCCAACAGCCCCTCATATGCAGCCGCAGTGACTCCGGCAGATCCTGCTCCATCTCACTCGTGAAGGGAGTCGGGAGACGGAGGCGACGGCGAGGCGGCCGGCGCAGCCTGACAAAGAACTCGCAAGGGTCATCCCCAACATGGCCCTCTGTGGGGGGAGGAACCGCTGGCGGAGGCGGGACCAGCGCGCCGCCCCGTTCTCCTCTTCCCTGAGCACCTCGACCTCGTCCACGGCCTCGCCCGCGGCCTCACCCCCTCCCCCTTTCCCTCGCGGCTGGCTCTGCCACCACAGGTGAAGGAGAAGGAAGGACGCGTTGTCGAGCGGCGACCCTCGCTGCCACCGTTGAAGAGCAGTGATTCCCTCTCTCCATGGCGAATGGAGGGAGGGCGGAAGCTGAAGGAAAGAGAAGATGGAAGAGTGCGGACGCTGCTTCTCGCTTCTTTATAAAAGAACGGGGCACGACCGCTCCGCTCAACCAATCAAGACGCGGAAGGCGCAGGGAACTGGGACTGACCCGCTGCCCCGGCCCGCGATGGCCCGGTTTCCCGCCTCCGCCATTCGCCACCCCGAGCACATGAGAGCCACATGGCAGGCATGCGGGGCCAAGGCGACGGTTGAGGCGACCTCTCCCCGCCCCGTGATCATGGGGAGTGGACGCCTTGAAGACCACGCCCCGGCCCCGTTCAGTAAATGAGTCGCGCCTCGACGCCTCCCTCTGTTTATGGGGAAGGCGCGAACCGCTCCCTTTTACTGCGGCGTGACGCATGCGTGCAGAGCTCAGCCCCACGCATGCCCCCCATGTCACGCACGCCTCTCCACGCCAAGCCATGCGCGGGAGGCATGGGAAGCGCAGCGCGCGAAAAGACTTACCGCGGTAAAAACCACCCTGCCTGCCCGCGCACCGTTTATGGGCCTAGCCCAACGATGCGATTGCGCTTACGTGTGGCCCAGGCCCGGGGGCTCCTGTCGGTGTACAGAAAGAAGGGTACACCTTTTAACTGTGCACGGGTGTCGGTGTACTAGAGTAGGGGTACCCTAGTATCCCGAACTCGTGCACGGACAGTTGCAGCACCCCGCGGCAAGGTTTGCCTGGTCACCGCCAAGATCCTCCGTGGCTCCTTTGGAGCCATTCAAGAACAAAGTATTTGACCAAGGAGACAAGGCCCCGGCAAGAGGAGCTTGCCGGGAAGGCCACTCGAGGCACGCAGAAGACAAGGCCCCGGCAAGAGAAGCTTGCCGGGAAGGCTCGGAGCGTGACAAGCCTCCGGACGCGACAAGGATTCAGCCGCGGCAAGGCGCTTGTCATGGGCAGACAACCCTCTCGTGATCTCCGCTCCAGCTCATCCATCAACGTGTCGCAATGGGACCATTCCATGCGCTACAGTATCAAGAGGCTGTGCAGCCAGCGGGGAGCAGCGATGAGCGACGCCGACAAGCTTGCCATCGTGGCGGCGGTGGCGCTTTGACGATCTCTGTTGCCTTTGTTTAGGCGACACAGACGGGCATTTATTGCTTTTGTCCCTTGCCGTCAGAGTTAGGTATTTTGCACTGTACACTGTTCAAGTAGGTGTACCAACTACTGTTTTTACATTTGTACCCTCATCTACGTTGCCACCTGTCGGAGCCCCTTGGTGCATATAAAAGGAGGCCCATGCGCAACGTAGAGGGGGTTCGGTCCATTCGACTCACTCGAGACCAGAGACTCTCACGCTAGGTTTTGTAGCTCTCATCGCTCCCTAGTAAGAACACAATACAATCAGACAAGCAGCAGTAGGAGTTTTATCTCTCCGGAGAGCTCCGAAGCTGGGTAAAACTGCTCGTGTGTTTCGCCTCGATCCGCTCTTCGTGCGGTCTCCGCCCCCCTCCGAACCACAAGGGGCCTGGTCCGCCGGCCCCATAGGTGTTCGTGGGTCCGATCAGCCTCCCCGACATCTTTGGCGCGCCAGGTAAAGGCGTCGAGGCCGTGTGAACCTGATCCCGGCGTGCACACGAGCAGCGTCTTCATCATCTTCAACATCTTCCTCGACATGCCACCGAAGAAGAAGGCTTGGCAGCAGAGCCGTCCGCGTCGTACCGCCATCACCGGAGCAAGCGGGTGGTGGGGTAGACGCTGGCGGAAGAACGGCGCCGATGAAGGAGTTCGTGACGTTGCCAAGTCCAAGGACAAGGCCGCGCAAACCTCGGCGTCCGCACACCCCCCGCGCCCATCTCAGGAGACGCGGGACCAAGAGCGTGATGGTATTCACAATACCATACGCTCGTTGGATCAAGATCAACCCGGAGGTTCTCGAGACCCTCAAGACCAGCGTGCACGCCAACGTGCTGGCACGAGTGAGATACGGTCGCCTGGACGGGAGGCTGCTCCTTCTAACATAGTTAGAAGTCCGAGCATATCCCGCTCCTCGCACCGTTCACCATTGCCACCCACTACTCCAGTAGAGGCTCTAGCGAGAGCTCAGCTGCTTATGGATTACCCTCCAACGGCCGACAAGGTCGACGAGTGGAGGGCTACCATCCAAAGCCTCATCGGCTTTGCCAACGGCGACGCTCCGCGGCAACCAACTACATCACTGCCGCGGCAAGACGACAAGGCACGAGCCGGTGGCGACGAGACTTATGGAGGTGCAACCACCATGCACTCTCCACCCCGAAGGCCAAGATCGCCGACTCGCCGGATCCACCTCGACAACGACTCCACCGCATCATCTGATCCACGAGCTCGGTGCGATCAGCGCCAAGTTCTTCATGAGCGACAACAAGAAGACGCTCGAACTGGCATTAGCGTCAAAGAGAAGCGCGGCGCCAGTCCGACAAGCGCGCCGGGCCCTCTGTCGACATGCACGCGCCGGATGAACCAGGCGACTTGCCGTACGCGGTAGGTTGCCCTGCGTTCACTCGTGAGCTGCGGCAAGTCCAGTGGCCCAAAGAACAAGAACTTCAAGCCGGCGTGCGAGAAGTACGATGGCGGGACGCACCCGTCGGAGTTCCTCAGCATCTACACCATTGCGGTACAAGCTGCGGGGGGACGAGACGACAAGATCCTCGCCAACTATTTCCCACTGGTACTCAAGCCCAACGTCAGATCTTGGCTCATGCACTTGCCGGACAGCTCTATATCCTCTTGGGCAGATTTGTGCCATCAGTTTGTTGGCGCCTTTACAGGCGGCCACAAGCCTCATGGCCAAGAGAGTGACCTTCATCTGCTCGCCCAGAAGGAAGGAGAGTCCCTGCGCAAGTTCATTCAGAGATTCAGCCGTGTGCACTACAACATCCCAGATGTTCACCCTGCCGCGGTGATCAGCGCGTTCCATCAGAACGTGCGGAACCGCAGGATGAGGGAGGAGATGGCGATGTGCAAAGTCAAGGACGTCAGTGAGCTGTACGCCTTGGCCGACAAGTGTGCGTCTTGAGGAAGGGAGGAGACTCAGGAGAGAATGCGAAGCAGGATCTCGGTGAGGGGACCGCCCCGGCAAAGAAGAGCCGGCGGCGAGGCAACAGGAAGAAGAAAGGTAGAGAAGTGCTAGCTGTTGAGCAGTCCGGCAATGGAGGTGGCGACAAGAACGCCAAGGCTGGTGGCTCTGGCAAGGAGGTTGCCGCTGACGCCAACCACCAGTCTGTGGTGGCCGCCGACAAGCGGTGACGGCTCCGACAGCAAGATCTTGCAAGATCCACCGCACCAAGGGCCATGACCTCCAGAGCTGCAAGAAGGTCGAGCAGCTTGTCGAACAGCAGAAGGCTGAGTATGAGCGGCGCGACAAGGAGAAGGCCCAGGAAGGCGCTGGAGGAGCCAACAAGAAGCGTCCCAGCCGGGGAGGGCGCCGCGGCAAGGCCAAGCAGCGGCAAGGAGACAGACCTCCCCGCGGCCGCGACAAGGATGAAGACGAAGACGACGATGAAGACATGGATGATGATGACGCCGACGAGCAGGAGTTTCAGAAAGCCACGGAGGTTCTCTGCGTGACGGAGGTGCTTCCTACATACTTCCCACCGCCAACTCAAGCGGTGGATGCGGGAGGTCAATGCAGCGGAACCATCCGTAGAGTCACGCAAAGCCTCTCAAGTGGTCCAAGACGCCTATCATCTTTGATATTGAGGACCACCACGATCGCATAAGCTGCGGTCGGGTGCTTGCCGATGTTGGTCTCACCAACCATCCGCAACCTCAAGGTCACCAAGATGTTAGTTGACGGCAGGGCCGGCTTGAATCTGATCTCCTCCGTGGTGCTCCAGAAGCTTCAGATCCCTGACAGCTAGCTCGAAGAGACTGGCACTTTCCAAGGAATCAATCCGGGAAGGAGCAAGCCGAAGGGGAAGATCACGCTGCCGGTAACATTTGGCAGCGAGCTGAACTTTAGGACTGAGAGGGTCACATTCGACGTCGCTGATGTCCCATTGCCTTACAATGGGATACTTGGCAAATCCGGCACTCGCCAAGTTCATGGCAGCCTCTCATTATGCCTACAACCTACTCAAGATGCCGGGCCGATAAGCATCATCTCTATCCATGGCGACAAGAAGGATGCTCTTATCTGTGCCGACAAGATCAACCGGGATGCAGCAGCTGCGACGGAAAGCAAAACACTTGCCGCTGAAGCTCCCGGGGGAAAGAAGAAGACCAAGTCGGGCAAGAGCTCTGAGGCTCACTCCGGCAAGCGCACCTCTTCGGAGTGCTGCGCTACTGTCGAGGACGCACCATCGAGCTCCACCGGCAAGTGCAAGAAGACGATGGCTGCTCCGCCAAAGACCAAGAAGGTGTCCGCCAAGGAGGACGGCGCTGGTGGTACCTTCACCATCGATGCCTCTCTCGACCCCAAATAGGAAGGCGGCGCTCGTTGCTTTCCTCGAGGCGAATGTCGGCGTGTTTGCATGGCAACCGTCGACATCCCCGTGTTCCTGTGAAAGTGATTGAGCACCGCCTGGCCGTTTGTCCTCATGCGCGGCCCGTCAAGCAAAAAGTTAGGAAGCAAGCAGTGGAGCGCCAAGAGTTCATCGCAGAAGAGATCAAGAAACTGGAAGCAGTAGGCCTTGTCAGAGGAGTGCTCCATCCTACATGGTTGGCCAATCTCAGAGTTGTGCGCAAGGCAAATGGAAAATGGAGACTTTGTATTGACTTCACGGATGTTAATAAAGCTTGTCCCAAAGATCCATTTCCCTTGCCGCGCATCGACCAGATTGTTGACTCCATGGCCGGATGTGATTTTCTTTCGTTTCTTGATGCATATTCAGGATATCATCAGATCTTCATGGCAGAAGAAGATGAGGAGAAGAACATATTCATTACTCCATGTGGCACGTATTGTTTCATACGGATGCCTTTCGGTTTGAAGAATGCTGGTTCAACGTTCGCAAGAGTAGTCCATGACGCTTTTGAGCCGCAAATGCACAGAAATGTAGAAGCCTACATGGATGACATAGTGGTCAAAAGCAAGGACAAAGCAACTCTGGTTCAAGACTTGGATGAGACCTTTGCAAATCTGCGCAAGATCAACCTCAAGCTCAACCCCGAGAAGTGCGTGTTTGGAGTCCCTTCCGCAAGCTTCTCGAGTTCTTCGTGTCTCGGGGATTGAAGCCAATCCCGACAAGATCAAGGCCATCGAGCAGATTGAAGCACCAAAGCGCGTCAAGGATGTACGAAGACTTGCGGTTGCGTGGCTGCTCTCGGCGAGTTTATCTCTGGAGTCTGCTGAGCAGCCTGCCATTTTCAAATCTTGAAAAAGGCAGGTCCAATGAAATGGACTCCCGAAGCGGAGGCTGTCTGCTTGAGACTTGAAGAGATACACATCCTCCACTCCAACACTTGTCGCACCTAAGCCACAAGAGAAGTTGCTGCTATATATAGCGGCAACCAATCAAGTGGTTAGTGCTGCGTTAGTAGCGGAGAGGGAGGCGGATGACGAGCTAGCAACCACGACAGACACACCCAGCGACAAGCAGGGGGCTTCGCCGACAAGCTCTGGTCCCGACAAGGACGGATCTGCGCAGATGCAAGGGCAGATACAGAAAAGGATAGTGCAGCGCCCAATTTACTTTGTCAGTTCCCTCCTGCAGGGGGCTAGGTCAAGGTACTGCGCGTGTGAGAAATTGCTTTTCGGCCTCCTCATGGCCTCGAGAAAGCTGCGCCATTACTTCCAAGCACATGAGATAACGATCGTCACTCGCTTTCGAAGAGGATCTGCGAGAATCCGGAAGAGACAGGCAGGATTGTCGAGTGGGCACTTTGGAACTGTCAAGCTTTGGCCTCAAGTTTGAAAGCACTTCAACTATCCAAAGCGAGCATTGGCGAAATTCATAGCAGAATGGGCGCCAACACGGATGAAGAAATTCGAGACGAGCATCCCGTCAAGGAAGCAAGCGAGAGTGGCTGATGTACTTTGATGGTGCCTTCTCGCTGCAAAGGCGCCCGGTCTTTGGCGTCTTGCTTATCGCACCACGGAGAGCACCTCAAGTCGTAGTCCATATGCACTTTCCCAAGGAGCAAGCAACAAACAATCTTTGCGGAGTATGAAGGTTTGCTTGCCGGTCTCGAGATCATGATGGACCTTGGGATCAAGAAGCTTATTGTCGAGGGGTGACTCGTTGGTCGTCCGCCAAGTAAACAAAGATTATCGAGTCCATTGATGGAAGCCTACGTTGATGAAGTGAGGAAGCTAGAAGAGCACTTTGACGGCTGCAAATGGAACATGTTCCAAGAGCTCGAGAATGATATTGCCGATGGCTGTCAAAGTCGCTGCACTTAAGTTGCACTGTGGAACCAGGGATTTTTCTGCTCAAGCTAACTCAACCGACCGTAACACCATCAACTGGACATAACAAGAAGAGGAAGTTGATCTCTGGTGACTACTTTCCGGCAGAGATCCCCGAAGCCGCCGCCAAGAAGGTCCCCAAGATCGACACCAACAGAGCTGAGGGGCAGTCTGCTCCGACAAGCCCCGGGGTTTGTTTCGTTGAAGCAGACGCTCCCGACAAGTTTTGCTCCGGCAAGCTTGCCGGGGAACATCAAGCTCCGGCTGAGCCGCAGGTTCTTGCCGTGGAAGCTGATGTTCCCGCAGCAGATGTGCCTTTAGTCCTTGTTGTCGAGCCGCAAGCTCCGGCATGGGGCGCATCAGATTGTCCATTTCCTTGAGACGGAGAACTTCCGAAGAGCAAGAAGAAGCGGAAAGAGTAGCCCGGCGGTCAAGTATGTACCAGTTTGTCGACGGCATCGCATGTAAGAAGACTCAACGATGTGAAATTGAAGTGTATTTGCGGGAAGATGGACAAAAGCTGTTGGCGAGAGATACATGGAGGCATATGTGGTCACCACATTGGCGCCAAGAGCACTTGCAAGCAAAGCTTTCGGCAAAGGTTTCTTCGGCCGACAGCCCTCGAGGATGCAATCGCACAAGTAACCATGTTTGAAGCATTCCAGTTCAATTACAAGCAGATAAACCAGCAATATCAATATCTCCAGACGATCCATTTATCCTGGCCATTTTGATGCAGGGGCTCGACATCCTCGGCCCTTTCCCACAGCTGTCGGGGCTTTGAGTACTTATACGTCGTGAATCGACAAGTTCACAAAGTGGCGGAAGTGGAAGCGATGAGGAAGGTGACAGCACGATCGGCGATCAAGTTCTTGGTCGATTGTTTGCCATTTCGGAATCCCTAACAGGATCATCACCGACAACGGCACACAATTCTGAAGTCGCACCTTCATGCACTACGTCCAAGATCTTGGCGCCAAGGTCTGCTTTGCTACATTGCTCACCGAGAAGCAACGGTCAAGCAGAGGGCAAATGCTAAAGTGCTGCGCGGAGCTCAAGACCAGAACTTTCGACAGGCTGCACAAGTGCGGAAGAAAGCTGGATCGAGGCTGCCGGTGGTTCTTTGGTCGATCAGGACAACGCCAAATCGAGCAATGGCGGACACCTTTCGCTCTAGTCTATGGAGCAGAGGAAGTTCTCCCCACGGAACTTCGTGTCTGGATCGCCTCGAGTGCTCGCTTCACGATGAGTTTGAGCAAGAGCAGCTGCGACAAGATGACGATGCTGCTCCTTGAGGAAGATCGTCTTCAGGCATTGCACGAGCTGCTCGTTACCAGCAAGCTTTGCGTCGCTACCATAGCCGCAAGGTTAGTGCGAAGCCTCGAGGAAGGCGACCTTGTTCTTCGCGCGTTCAGTCCGCCAAGAATTCAAACAAGTTGGCCTTGAAGTGGGAAGGCCCTTATCGGGTGAAAGCGAGTCACTAGGCACTGGCGCTGTCCGCCTTGAGACCGAAGATGGCATTCCGGTGAGCAACTCCTGGAACATTGAGCATCTTCGTAAGTTTTACCCGTAGGGCGCGGTTGCCGGAACCTGTTCCGGCAACCACCTTTTGTGCAAGTCTTGTCGTTGTTGCATGTAATCCTTTGTACAAAGCCGGGCGCAGACCCCGTGCATCAGTAAAGCTCATGTGTTGCGCACAATTTTTCAAATTCATGCTTTCATCATTTTATTGCATATTTTGACTAACACTTTGTGCAGCACCCACACCCGGTAAGCAACATCGAGCCACTAGGCTCCATGACTTTATTTTCTCTTCTTTCTCTTTCTCAAGGAAGAAAAGGTTCCCTCGCACACCAGTTAACCGGGGAAGGAGAAGGTAATACTATGGACCAAGCGTTGCCGAGGAAGTTTCGCCTTTATCGAGGAGCAAGCAGCGGAAAAAGATAAGTTGCCAAAGTTTGAGCAATCAGTTCTTAATTTTTAAGTTATCTTCCTCGAGCGATAGTACTTTGTATGGAAAACCTGTGCGAGAGGAACCAACTTCATGAGCTAGTCGCGCCCTTACTTTGTTTCGAGTCTGCTCAACAACTTGAGTGAGCTGCAGCTGGTCGCGACAAGGTTGCTTGTCGGAGGCAGCACCGCCAGCAGGCTGCTGACGTTCCGCACTCAGCGCTCGCGGCAAAGGTGCCTGCACTGACAAGTTCCCTAAAAGCGTAGGGAAAAAACGTACAAAGGAAGAAATCAAGTAGAGGAAATAACGTTGCATTCATCACCTGAGATAGAGTATATTACAAAATGACTTGTCGCAGATCTAATGAATTGTTCTAAACATGATCGGCAGCGACAAGGGAAAGATAAAATTGGCGGCCTAGTCTCTGGCGGTCGCCATGAATTCTCTTGATCTTGTTCACCTTGTCCACAATGGGCGCGACAAGGGCCTTGAGCTCCTCCACGTTGGCATCTGGCGGCAAGGATCTGAGGACGCCGTTGAGGTTGAGGCCTGGATTGCGGAAGGCCACCTTCGTCAACACCTTCTCGAGGGCTCCTGCACAGATCTGGCTTGATTCCTCAGCCAACTGCTTTGGGACCTCTTCCCGAAGTCGCTGGAGGCCCGTCACCACGCCCTTGAAGAATAAGCTAAGCTTGGCGCTGGGTTGGAGATGCTCGTCGGAGGAGTATGCAAGATCCACCATCCCCAGCTCCATCAGCTCGTTGTGGATGTCGGCAGTAGTATCCACAAGACCTTCGGTCCAATGCTCCACACTCTCCCTCAAGGCGCTCTGGGTGTCAACAGCATTCGCCAGCAGCTCCTCCTTGGCCTTGATCGTCTCCAACAGGCCCACCTCCCGCTCTCTAGCGCCGTCCAGCGTCTGCGTCAGAGTGGTCAGCTTCAGCTCAAGATCCGCCTTGGAATCCTTGGCGGCGTCGAGCTCCTTGACCCTATCGGTGAGGCAGCCTCGCAGCTCGCCAAGAGTGTAGGCGTCCTTCTCGGCGCTTCGCGCTTGCTGACAAGCTCTTCGCTGTTCTTGGAGGCGGCCTCCGGTGTGCCACCTTCGCCTTCAGCTCCTCCTTGGCGGCCTCGGCGGCTGCGGCAGCGCCCTTCGCTTCCTGGAGCGCCACGCCAAGCGACTCCTCGCGCGCGGCAAGTTCTTCCTCATGGCTGTCCAAGTTGACCTTCCGCTGCGCCAGCTCGCTTTCCTGCGCGGCGAGCTTCTCGGCTGACCTGCTCCTCCTCATTGCGGCCTTCTCAAGGATGAAGGCCGTGCGGCTCACGCAAGTTGCTCCAGCTTCGCTACATTCCGGAGAGTTTCTTGGTTGGCGCTCCGGAGCTCTTCTGCGCGCTTCTCCATGTCCGCTCCCGCCCTTGCGACGAGTGCTTCCCGGGACTCCAATTTGGCTTGCCGGGCGCGGTAGAGCGACAACAGCTTCTTTAACAGCCGCTCCTCCTCGGACTCGCCGCTGCTGCTACTTGGCGCGTCCACGGCGTCGGCCAATGCGGAGGCGAGCAGCTCTCCGTCGAAGGTCTCTCCTTCGATCGGCGCTTGAGCTCGGCTCCCATGGGAGCTTGATGAAGACACCATCGCCCGGCCTTCAAGTAGGCGCTGGGGCTCTTGAACTGGCAGCTGACAGCAGCGGGAAGTCGGCGGTCGGTGTAGCGCTGGCGCTCCTGCGCGTCATGAGGCGTCACAATATGATCACGCAGACCCTCGCCCGGCTTACGTGGCGGCAGCCTCGGTGGCCTCCTCGCCGACGGGCTCGTCGGCGTCGGCTTCTTCTTCCATGACGGCAACCGTCAATGTTGCACAAGACATCCCTTCGCCGGCGACCTCGGTCTCCATCGGCTCTGTGGCGGACAAAGAAAGAAAGTCAAGCAAATATTCAAAAAAAACAGAACAAGACCAGCCCGAGGGAAATTTTCGCGCAGAGGGATTACCTGCAATGGGATCTGCGGCCGTGGTCTCGACCACTGGAGGATCACTGGTGCTGTCCCTTGCCGGAGTAGCCTCCCTTGCCGGAGCAGCCTCCCTTGCGGAGGACGGCTCCCTTGCCGGAGAATCCTCCCTTGGCGGGCGTAGTCCAAGCGAGCAAATTTGAGGCGGCTTCCGGGCCCTCCCGATGAGGCTGCTCTGCTCCTACACGAACCAACAATCGGATGTTTATGAAGAAGGAGCACCCATGCACACCCAACAATAAGGAAAAACCGCATACTTACCACAGGGGCTGTGTTGGGGGCTGCTCGAGGAAGAGTTGCGGTCCGGCAAGGGGTCTCAGAGATCGCCTCCTGTTGCCACAGGTGAATCGTCCTCAACAGCGACCACGGGGTCTTGGCCCTCTTCGACGCTCTGGGCTAAGCGTCACGAAAAGGAAGAAGTTGAACGAAGCAAGTCGATTCAAGATAAAGCAACAAAATTGAAGAAATACAAGCACAATATTGAAGCTTACTCTTCTTCTTCCTCCTCGAGCTAAGCGCGGAGAAGTCAAACTCGGCTCGCCCGGTGCGGCGAGGCGGAGGAGTGGGCTCTCTTCGCCGCTTGGCGGGCGTCGGCGGTGGCACAGGAGGATCCCGCCCGATTGTCGCAGCGGTGTGGGGTGCTCAGCGGCAACATCGCTTGTCTTGATGAAAGCGCGTCGCTTGATGCTGCGGCTGTGGGCCCGTCTGTCGCCCCGTCTCGTCTCCGGCCTTGCGGAGACGCCTCTTCGGCGGAGCCGGGGGCTCTGTTGGCGGCAAGTCGCTGGGTGGTGGAGAAGAAGCGCCCTCGACTGGTCCGCTCGACTCAGCCCCGGGTGCGACAAGCTCTTCCTCGCCGGCGAACTCCCTTCGCTCGGCAAGGCTTGCCGCCTCGGCTGCGTCCGCCTCCTCCACGGTGAACCCGAAGACGCCAGCGGCCGCAGCTGCTGCCGCCTCCTCCAGCCTGGTGGCTATGCGAGCCATCTCCTCGTCGGTGGTGTCGCGAGTGAGCCTCTTCGCTTTCGTCGGGCGGACGGCACTTCTTCCAAGTTGTCGAAGAACTGCTGCACGATCTCGTCGAAGGCTCTTGCAGGTTGGAGCGATCCCAAGGGAATCGCTGCGCGGCATCATGGCACGGATGCGGTCGAGAGTGGAGTTGTTGCACAATGGGGCGACCCCTCGGCAACCTAAACCACTCGGGGTGATCGGGTCGTTCTTGAACAGCTCTAGCAAGCATCGCATCCAGCTCCAAGACGGTGAAATTCCAATTGAGACCAGGCGCAGCCTCATGATGTCTGCCGCATTTTGGAACTCCCAAGCAGGCCTCCTCCTTTCCTGCAAGGGAAGCGATCTGGCGGCGAAGGAAGTCTGCGCCAAGCTGCGCTTCTGATTAGTCCGGCAAGCTCGAGGCGCAAAATCCGGGTGATGACTATCTTCAACCTAGCATCCTCCGGCCAAGTTGCTCCAATCGTTGCAGCGCACTATCGGGGTTTGGCGCCGCAGCGATGAAGGGCTGCGGGTTCTCCTCTCACGATCCAACACCAGTTAGCTCTCCACTCCTCCCACTTGTTACGGAACTCTCCTTCCGGTAGGCTTCTTTCTTGCCAATCTCGGAGACCCAAGCTATCCCTCCGGCAAGCGGCTCTCCTCTCTCGACGCGGGGCACGAAGAAATGGCGGAAGAGTGCCACATTTGGGTGGACTCCGACAAAGTTTTCGCAAAGGTGTGCGAAAACTGCCATGGTCAAGACAGCGTTAGGAGTGAAATAGAGGAGGCGGAGGCCATATGTGTTCATGATATCGCAGAAGAACTCGGAAAAGGGCGGGCAGAGCCCGCAATAAAAGAAAAGGGCAAAGAAAGGATACCCAGTTGGGGCTAAATCCGACGCGGTGGCGGGGAGTACCTTCGTGCACGGATGCGCACGCGTCTCCGTCGACCAGAAGAGGTAGAAGCCCTCCCTCAGCTCCTTCGCATCGAGCTGGGGGGAGAAGATGGCCCACTCCTTGCGCAGCGCCGCGAGCCGCTGCGCCTCAGCCGATTTCACCCCCTTCCCCTTGTCGGCCTTTAGAGCCATGGCGGAGGCGGTGGAGGAGGTCGACGGCGTCGAGTGTGCTTGTGGCGAAGGGGCGGGCGCTGCTCTCTTCGCCTTGGAGAAGAAGGGGGAGCGGCGGTGGTTTTCTTGACAAGACAGCTATGGCGAGGTGGGCGGCCTGCCCTGTCTCCCTGTTTATAAGGAGGGGATGGGGCGGACGTTCCGCTTTTCTAATAAAGAAACCCCACGACCACACCCACGATCTCTCACACGACGCCACGTTCGGTGCATGCCGTTAGTGGGGGACGTGGTGGGTCCGAGGCGAAATGTGGCGTGATCTAGGCCGCGTGTGTCCGTTACCTTTGTTTTGGCCTGGCCCGACAGCGCTTCGGCACCGTGTGCGGCCCAGGCGAGGCTCTGTCGGTGTACTAGAGTAGGGGTACCATAGTATCCCGAACTTCGTGCCGCAGACGATTGCAACACCAGCGGCAAGGTTTGCCTGGTCACCGCCAAGATCCTCCGTGGCTCCTTTGGAGCCATTCAAGAACAAAGTATTTGACCAAGGAGACAAGGCCCCGGCAAGAGGAGCTTGCCGGGAAGGCCACTCTAGGCACGCAGAAGACAAGGCCCTGGCAAGAGAAGCTTGCCGGGAAGGCTCCGAGCGTGACAAGCCTCCGGACGCGACAAGGATTCAGCCGCGGCAAGGCGCTTGCCGCGGCAGACAACCCCTCTGCATCTCCGCTCCAGCTCATCCATCAACGTGTCGCCATGGGACCATTCCATGCGCGCGTGTCAAGAGGCTGTGCAGCCAGCGGGGAGCAGCGATGAGCGGCACTGACAAGCTTGCCATCGTGGCGAGCGGTGGCGCACCTGACGGTCTGTTGCCTTTGTTTAGGCGACCTGACGGGCATTTATTGCTTTGTCCCTTGCCATCGAGTTAGGTATTTTGCACGCATACCTTTGTTCAAGTAGGTGTACCAACTACTGTTTTACATTTGTACCCTCATCTACGTTGCCACTGCCGGAGCCCCTTGGTGCATATAAAAGGAGGCCCATGCGCATAGCGTGGGGGTTCGGTCCATTCGACTCACTCGAGACCGAGACTCTCACGCTAGGTATTGTAGCTCTCATCGGCTCCCTAGTAAGAACACAATACAATCAGACAAGCAGCAGAGGAGTTTTATCTCTCCGGAGAGCTCTGAAGCTGGGTAAAACTGCTCGTGTGTTTCGCCTCGATCCGCTCTTCGTGCGGTCTCCGCCCCCCTCCGAACCACAAGGGGCCTGGTCCGCCGGCCCCATAGGTGTTCGTGGGTCCGATCAGCCTCCCCGACAACGGGCAGTCTGAGCCGCGGGCGTCGCCACGCTAAAGCAAGGCAAGGAAGGTGAGCCAAGGTAAGGCCAAAGCTCGAAAGAAGAAGAATGGCGCCAAGACCAAGACCACAAAGAGCAAAGGGGATGAAGCAGACTCCCCCGGCAAGATCCTTGTCGGGGGGCGGTTTTAGCAGACCCGGCAAGGCCCTTGCCGTGGCGGCTCGCCCCACGCCCACGGAGCGGGTCACCTTTGAGTCCACTGCCCCCCCCATGGGGCAAAGGATTCGGAGGCGTCCCGTGGTGGCATGCAGATCTTTGTGAAGACATTCAAAGATCAGATACATACTATAGAAGATGGCGACCCTTGGCGGGATCGGCCAAGGGGACCATAAGGCCCCGGCAAGACCCTTGCCGGGGCCCCCCAACAAGACCCTTGCCGGGGCTGCGGCAAGGCCCCTGCCAAGGACACCCGTAGGGCCACCATCAGGCCCGCGCCAATCGAGCCTCCATCATGCAGCTGTCGACCCAACCAGTTGGGCAGGCACCTGCGTGGCGGTAAGCGAACCTTCGTGGAGACCCACCGCGGCACCACCTCAGTACTGCACCGCCTACGTGGCACCACAGGCTGGCCAGGCGGCGTGTCAACGCGAAAGGAGGCGGTGGCGGAGAGGCTGGCTCTCCCGTCCCGATAAAGCAAGGACACCTAAGCAAGACGCATTAATGGCACCTTGTCATGTAATACAAGGATAAACTCGTATGACTGTACCCTTTCCACCTCTTGTATGCCACTGTGGCAGCCCCTTCCCCTATAAAAGGAGGCCCAAGGTGACCAGGAGGAGGATTCGGCTTTTTGGAGCTCCTCACGCCCCATAGCTAGCTCAAGAACGCAGATAAACTAACCACCAAAGCAGGAGTAGGGTTTTACGCATCTCGCGGCCCGAACCTGGATAAAGAACCCGCGTGCTATCTGTTTGATCTACTCTTCTCACGACCCCGCGCCCCGCAACCGTAGTAGGGATTCTTGTGATCCCATAGGTGTCGTCCCCGCACCGACATGCTCCTACATCATCAAGTGAGAAACAAGTCTTCAATGAAGAATTGAGCCTAATGGTGAAGAACTTCAACAAGTTCTACAAGAGTAGAATCAAAGAGAGAAGTCACAAGTCAAGGTCCTACAATGACAAAAGGTCTTCTAGTCGTGATCGAAATTGCTACAATTGTGGAAGACCCAGACACTACTCTAGTGAGAGAAGACTCTCCTAAAAGGAGAAGCAAAAGAGAGGAATCACCACCAAGAGAGAGAAGGAGTAGAGATGATCATTATGAACGAAGACACTCTCGTAGAAGCAAGGATTCGGAAAGGAAGGACAAGTCATCAAAGAGCTATACAAGACGAAGACATCAAGCTCATGTTGGTGAATGGGTATCCGGCTCCGACTCTGAGAACTACTCCGAGATAAGCTATCACTCCGACTCCGAATATACTCAAGATGAAGGTCTTGCCGGTCTTGCACTTGTTTCATCCAACTCCTATGACATATTTGATTCACCAAATGAAGGGATTGGAAGATGCTTCATGGCTAAAGGCCCCAAGGTATCACACCCCGAGTATGTTGATTTCAATAGTGATGAAGATGATTTGCTAGGTGATGATGATTTACTTGTTGACAACTCTAGTGATGAAAACTATGATGAAATTGCTACTAATCATGCTAATCAAGATAAAACGAATGATGATGATAAGAAGGAGATTGAGCATCTAACTAAAGAACTAAACACTCTTAAGTTAGCTCATGAAACTACCTTAGAGGATCATCGAGAACTTTTAAAGACTCATGAGAAGATACGCTTTGAAAATCTCAATCTAGAGCAAGAGCATGGGTTCTTAAAACCAATCAATGATGATCTTCGAAAGAAAAGTTCTTCTTACATTGCCAAGCATTTACTCTTGTCTACGTACATGCCACAAGTAAAATTTAGCAACAAGAGCAAGAAAGATTCTTCTTCTAGTAGTAACAATAATCATGTTAAATCCAATATTGTTGCTTCTAGTAGTTCTCTTGATTCCACTAATGATTCTCTTAGCCAAGTTACACTTGAGCAGCAAAATAGCTTATTCAAGGGAATTATAGAGAAAGGTGTTTACAAGAGCCTTGCGGAAGTAAGAAATTTGAGGAAATTGTACGCAAGTAAGGAAGGCACCGGAAGAATCAAGGTGTTGGTTTTGAACGCAAGTTCAATGCCAATGGAGTTGAGTGGGAAGAAGATCAATACCCCAAGACGAAGTTTGTTCCTCAACAAGAGAAGTATGATCCCACTTCTTTCAAGGGAACACAAGATCAAGATGATCTTCCACCACAAGACCACAAGCTAAAAGGCAAGGACAAGCTTCAAGAGGAGATTGATGCATTTGAAGAAGCTCCTAAGGCCATGGTCAAGTGGGTTCCCAAGACTACATCAAGTTCTACTTCATCAAGTACGACTACAACTCCAAGGATTCCCATCAAGATGATGTGGATCCCGAAGAAGAAGAACTAGAGAGTTCTTGAGGGTGACTCCGCCAACATACTTCACTCATACTCATTTAGGCAAGCACAAGTGCAATCAACTTTCACATCTTGCACTAGTTCAAGGAGTCACAAACCCTCTTGTTGGTAAGACAAGGGACAAGGTAACCTAATGCTTTCATGGACAACATCATGTGTGAATTTCACTCTATGTCTATGGATATCCTTGTATGTTCCTTGTGGGACTAACCCATGTAGGTATTGAAAGTGCAACTCACTCCTATAGATTGCTCCAAATGATCTACATCAACATTGAGCATCTACATCTTCAACACCTACATGAAGTCATCATCGACAAAACCCAAGGTTAGTTCATCCCTCTTAGGGGGATATCACATCTAGGGGGAGCTTTGCTCTAAGAATTGAGCTAAAGCAACTCTAATGGTGTGAACACAACAATGCTTTATGTAAAAGTGGTAACCCCACTTGTGCTTAAACGATGAGTATGACCTACGATCAAATGTTCTCATTTGACTCCTCAGTCAATATACTCATATATAGATGACCTAGTCATCGCCAATTGCTTGATAGATGCTAGAGTGTTGTGCATGATTTGACACATATTTCATTTGCTATCTTATTGTGTGAGCATGTTGGTTGCATATTTTTCCCATTCAAGGACATCCATTTGTTGTTTTGATTGCTTGGCATTTGTTTTTGCCAAATAGATGGACAAGAATGCCTAAGTTCTCCCTCTAGCTATCTATGATTTTCCCGTCTCAAATTCTATTCATGTTACATCACAAAGCTTGATCAAGTCATATTCGGACCCTCCGAGTGAGGAGCACTTGGAGCCACCGATTCGTCATAGACTTAACTTCCAAAACGTCTTAGTGCATTTCAGTCTGACCGATACATCCCGTTCGGTCACACTGATCTCATTAAGTTGATCTAGGTTTTAATCTCGGTGCAACCGATTTGAACCTTTCGGTCACGCCAAGTTGCAGCAACCGCTTGCGATTCTGCATCTCGGTGCCACTGAGTCGTTCCACTCGGTCACACTGATAGTGTCTAGATATATACCCACGGGCTGAAAATTTGGAAACTCTCCAAACGCTTTGCCCGCTCCTGTCCACCTCTGTCGACTCAAGGTCTCTGGATCGTCTCCTCGTCGCCAGCGTCCTCCTGCCACTGGTCTTCACCGCCATCAACGGGATCTTCGCCGCTGTTGTCGCCGTAGCGGGTGCATCACCAAGTTAGGGTATGAACTCGTCCCTTTGTGCTTTCCCCACTCCGATTCCGAGCACAAAGATCAATGCCTATATTCTTGCCACGTTTGAGACAACTCTATCCACTACAAACTCCGATTAGATTAGATTTCATGTAGAAATTTAGGTTTAGGTTTCCGCTGAACTCATCTCAGACCGACCGATATTAGGATTTCGGTCTCACCGATTTGGCTCGGGCCATATCACAAGTATTTTTAGGTCTGACCGAAACATAGAATCGGTGTGACCGAGTTCATTTCTCTGTGAAACCCTAGCAAATCGGAGTCACCGAACTGCACCTTGGTCTGACCAATCTTGCATGTTTAGACTCAAGAACTGCTTCGGTGTCACCGAGTTTGTAACATCATCGGTAGCTCCGAAATGCTTTCTGTAGAAAACTAAAACTAAGTTTTTGAACTCATTTGTTTTGTAAAATAGCTGTGCTTTGTGATGCTTATCCACTCTATCACAACCTATCTATTCACAGGGTCAGCTTTCAGTGTTAGAGATGTCAGACAATAGTGACAGTCAGAATAGGTCAGAGGAGCACCAGAATCTCAGTGAGGGCACTAGTCCCTCAAACATCAGTTATGATGAGGGTAGCTAAAGCACCCCAAGCAATCTACCTTAGGCTGCAACTAGGCAGAGGAAGAAGAGAACCTCAGATTCTGAAGATGAGGATTTTGTGATTGATGAGGAGGTCACTTACAAGAAGAAGGTGATCAAGAAGGAACAAGTTGCTGCTGCTGGCATCAAGCCTGGCATGAAGAAGAAGGCTCCTGCTCAGAGGAAGCCAATGTCCAAAGTCAGAACCTCAACTCAGGAAACTATGGCGTTCACTCTTGAACCAATAGAAGAAGAGGCTGCTAGATGCAAGAAGAGGAAAGAAAGGGTCAAGAAGACCATAGCCAGAGTGATTGGCAGACCCTCAATGATTAAAGATCCAGAAGAAGAGGAAGAAGATGCTTTACCATCTCACAAATCACAAAAGTTGATGGGAGATGCTATCAAGTCTGGGGCTGCTCCATCCAAGCCCAAAACAGCTCCCAAGCAATCTTCACAAGCTCAAGCTCCCAAGCCAACAACACCTAAGAGAAGCGCAAGAAATATCCCAGCTAATTAGAAGAACAAGGCCCCAGTGTCTGAAGTTCAAGAAGAGGAAGAGCCCCAAGTGCTCAGGAAGCTCAAGCCTAAGATACCATATCATGATGACAACCATCCCATTGCTAAAAATATGAAATTTATAAAAGATGCAGGTCTCAGACTATGGAGGTAGACAGACCCCTATGCTACAAGGAGAAGGACTGCTGTGGATTACAGGTTTCACACTAAGGAGCAGCAGGACTTCTATGAGACAGTTCTCCTGGACAAGAAGCCCATAGTCAGTGACATGAGATGGGTAGACTTAAAGTTCATTGATGACAATGAAGACTACTTCCTTGGAGTTCATGAGAGCTTCAAAATGAATGGAGTTGACAACTTTGTTGGTCAGAAATTAACTAAATGGAATGATGAGATAGATGGTGATGCAGTTTTACTCTACAACTCATTTTTACCTAGATGGCAAGATAGTCTGGATGACTGAGGGTACAAGGTACCAATCTTCAGTTGCTGAGTGGGCCAAGCTGATCAATGCCCCTGAAGAGGCTGAGGATGATACAGATGTATATACCAAGCTGAGGAAAGACCACAACTCCATGGCACACATGTACAAGGAGATTCCTGATTCTGCCCTAGAAACTCACAAGTTTTGGTCCATTTAATATCTGTTGTCAGGGCTGCCAACTATCAACACTATACTGAGGCATACTTCATTGCCCAAATCAGGAGATGATAGGATGATCAGAGGGCACTCAATCAACTTACTACATATGTTTGATGTGACTGAAAAGTTCAAGGTGATGACCTTGATTGTTGAAACAATTAAGAGGACTGTGGCAAATCAGAAGAGGTCATGTGGGTATGCCCCACACATTCAGATGCTCATCAACTCCAAGGTGGGCACATGCACATATCTGCTAGACAGAGAGCACCTTTCCCTAAGGCCAAATTTTGAGGTCAATGTTGTTGTCATGGATGCCTCACATCCTATATCTGTAGAGGCTCAGGAGAAGAGAGAGAAAGCAAAGGCAGCAAAGACCTCCAAGATTCCAGATGCCTCAGCTACAAATATCAAGACCAAGCAGGATCAGCTTAGCTATCTGCTTGAGGCCGCTGTGAGAATTGAGAAAGGACTGGCCACCCTGACTCAAAATCAAGAAAGTCTTAAGAGGATCATTGAAACAAAATTTTATGATCTAGACTTGAAGGTCATAGAGATTCAGATCGCAGTTGAGCAACTTCAACAAGAAGCACATGATAGGAGAGGAAGAACTACCATAGAGGCATATCAGAGAGTGCCTAAAGCACACAGGTAAGCAGCTATGCCAGTCCGTGATACGAGAGCTACAACTTCAGCACCTGCTGCCACTGCCCCAGTTGCCCCTCCAATGGCAACTCCTCCAGCTCCTCAGACATCATCAGAAGCTTTTGCAGATCACACACGGCTTTCAGCATAGAACTATTTGCGATAGGCCACCTTGCACAGACGTTTCGACACAAAAAACTGTGTGTGCTATACATACGAACGGAAATGTTTTTCTGGGATTCATCGTGTGGGATGTACATACAAACGAGAACGATTGGGTTTTGATGCCTCGCCCTACCGCACATGAGCTCATTTTTCCCCAGCCTGTGTGCCAGGAGGGTCTATCCCCGACGGTTTCTCGGTCATGTGGGAAGGACCCCCCTATCACCCACACTCATTTGGCGATGGTTCCAAACGCCATCGCGGAAAGGGGTTAAAAACCGTTTGTATAGCACATCACTATACCAGTGAACAAATTATAGAAATTGCGAGCCTTGTCCAGCTGAAGGAATTTATGAGGGTGAAGCTGCTGCACGGTGGAGCAAAACTTAATCGGAGCTCTGGGTGCATGCTTCATGCTTGTAACATTGCCAGACTTAAACGCAGTATCCTTGCTAGCAACACCGGCTCTACGGCCCACTATTCTAGCAAGGGGAGATACACCCTTGGCACAAGCACTCCTGGTGACTCTTCCCATTCCAGCGGTCTTGTCAAACGCGTCATTGTCATTGTCTATCAATTGCACAATGGGATTCTTCGGTGTAGTGGGACTCTTTGGAGCAGCAGACGTAGAACCTTTGAGAGCACCCAACCGCCCCTTCATAACACCAGATCTTGTCTTTTCAGCAGAACGCCCCTGGGCTCAAATCAACGGCCACATGCTTGAGCTCCGAGAACTGCCTGCCAAAGATCCTATAGTCATGTTCCCCAAGATCCATCCACTCATCTACAACATAAAAGGAGGAGCACAAAAAGGGTAAGTTCAAATGCAGAATTCATGGCAGTACTAGTCAAGAGGTAAAAGCTGGAAACAAAGACAAAAGGTCATGCATACGTACAAGGTTCGATGCCAAACAAACCACATAAGTAAGCATCAAACACATTGCTAGTGGCGCAGGTATGCAGAGTCTTTCTAATATCAAGAATGTCTTGAAGTTTTATAGCATAAAGAAGCCACAATCATGCATGTTAATAAGATAAAACAAAGGGTGCATTACAAATTTAAATACATGAATACAACAAAAAATTGGAAAACCACGTATTCCAGCAACAAAATCAACTAATAAATTTCGTTAAAATGGATACTCACGTGTTTTCCTGCTGCGGCACACGAACAAACTCGCAAGAGAAACCATCAACATGCACCGGCGAGAATGGTTTGTCCCTATCTACACTGGAGTCCCTATAAAGCCTCTTTATATTATATGTCATAGTCCTGAAGAATCTAAGCGCATCACTCCAGGTTTCATCACAGAGTGAATCAAGACACTTGAAATGACGGAACCTCAAATTAAGAACAACCAAGCACCGGTGCCCAACATCTTCACCGGGCTTCATAGCAGCCACAAATGACGGCGGATCAAAAGTAGGGAAAAGAAGCTGACAAAAAAATGGCAGAGGAAAAATTAATTTATTAATTTAACAAATTATAATGAAACTAAATATTCAGCCTCCAAAACAATAAATAAAAGAGGGAAATTGAAATTCAGAAGCACAAACAGATGAGATAATCATAATTTTAAATTAAGTAAGCAACTCAGTACAAAAAAATAAAGGCTACTCAAGTTTATCTCCACTGCCCAAACTTGGAAGAAACATATCAGTTCGACTTCCTTGCTATAATAAGTTGAGCTTCAAAAAAGAGTACGCGTCATTCCTAAGTATAGGGGGAAACAGGCTATCAAGTTCATTCCCACCTTCTAGACTTGCAAGAAACACGACAGTTCCAGATCATGAGTACAATAAGTTTACATAAGAGCATGCATCTTTCTTCATTAGTACACAAAAAAACATCAAACATCAGGATGAGTCACATACATGGTCATAACCATCAGCCCCTGATCTTGTGAACCAATGCTGCACATTGGCATCAATATTTCCATCATGGATCTTGGTCTGTTGTACAAAAAGAACAACAGTTAGAAAAATGGAAAATAACTTATAATCCTATGTACAAAGAAAAATACTGACTGTCACCCATCTGGGAACAATCAACTTGTTAGTGTCTCTATACTTCTCACGCAGAGAATATAAAACAATGTCAGCAGTGTCTGAGTTGAGCATGCCAGTTGGGATGAACGCTTTAGCAACAGAACCAACACTAGCATCGCATTCTTCATTTTGGAACATCGGCTTTTCACTACGGAAAATACAAGATAAGAGGAATTAAAACTACTGCAGTGACAACAATAATCAAACGAGAGAAATGAAAAGAGACGAAAATGACATAGGCAAAATCCCACACTAACCGTTTCCCACGGTTCGTCCACAACCTTGTAACAGCGAAGAAACACAAATCAACCTTAGCAGCATTAGCACCTTCTTCTTGCAAAACAAAAATGAAAAAACAAATAAGTTCAAGCACTACAAGGGAACATGGCCACCATGCCATAAATGAGAAGTATGCCCCATTTACAAGTCCTTACCTGCACTTTCAGGGTTTGACGACGAAAGATCCTGTGATGATAGCAATATGTCTTCGCTTTCAGGGTTTGATGACAGAAGATCCTATGATGACAACAATATGGCTGTGCTTTCAGGGACCGAAGACAGAAAATCCTGGGACTACAGGAGCGCCTCCTGTGTCAAGGGGCCAGAAGAAATCAACAGAATTAAATCATCATCCTGAGATGGCACCTCCTCCATGCTAGACACGTCGGCATGTTCCAATGCATCACCGTAGTCAAGCCCTCCAGGCGGGAAATTTTTTGGAGGCAACTCTTCAGAATCAGAATCAGAACCATTATCATTATCAGCAATACCAACACCAGAAGATTTGGCATCAAGTATGCTGGCAGCACCAACATCCTCATCTGCAACTTTACCACCAACATCGCAACCACTGCTAAATGGAACAGCACAAGCATCTGCTCCAACAGTAACGATCGCCTCGCGCTCAACATCAGCCATCTGAGAAAACAAAAATTTAGACAATGAAGAAAAATGAGCAAAAATAACAACCAAAAAATATCCACAAGAGGTACACATGCTAACGTTTACAGCTACATGAAACAGCAGCGAAAGCTGCATATAAAATTAATACAAGCACACAAAACAAACCTTAGCATCATCCACAACAACATCACCGATGTTGCTTCTGCTAACATTTAAAGGAACATCACCGATGGACGAAGAAAGCTCATCACCAACAAGATGATCCTAATTCATAGAAATAAAGCAAAAAACAGTGCTCTTATTACTAACAACACACAAAAAGTTAAACTACACTAACAAACGAGGATATCACCTACAATTCTTAACGATGCGGGATAGAAAAATGAACATTTAAGGCACATAGGTGCACATGAAAATTCAAGAATCCATCTAAACACTATAAAAAAATAAAAATACACTTGCTCTTATGTTGTAGGGTGGAACCCTAGATGGAGATCTTTCACGAATTGGAGGGGAAATCCCCAAGAACACGAAGAACACAAGAGAGGGGAAACACTCAGATTGACTAGATCCAATCACACATATGCTGGATCCAATCACACACAAGAGTTCACAATGATTCAAGAACAACAAAGGAAAGATACAAGGTACTAGTTCATCCCAATCCTAAGAGGAGAGAGGTCTTGATGATCCTATGATGGGGACCTTTCCCTAGATGGGGGGCTTGAATCCACTAGGGGATCTTCTCCATAGGAGGTCTTGAACTCCAATGGAGTGGTCTCTCTCTCACAAGAGGAGATACAAGGAGCAAAGCTCACTAAATCATGTCATATACTTTGCTATCCTCTCTAATGAGCTAGGGGAGGTGTTTATATAGTCTAGGGACGAAGTTGGAGGGGGAGAGGGTTACAAGGGCAAAAGCCCCAACTCGCATGCAGGCAATCGGATGGGTCCGGGCACCCGAGGTAAAGGGGCCCGGGCACCCGGAGGTGGTGCGGTGGTAGGTGGCCGGGCACCCGGGGGCAAAGGGCCGGGCACCCGGGCCGGTCAGGGAGCCTTGGCCGGGGCGCTGTAGAGGGCCGGGTGCCCGGGGGTTGAGAGCCCGGGTACCCGGGGATTGAGAGCCCGGCACCCGGGGATTGAGAGCCCGGCACCCGGCTGGGCATCCGAGGGTGATGGCCCGGGCACCCGGGGGTGGCGACCCGGGCACCCGGGGGTGGCGACCCGGGCACCCGGGGTGGGTAGCTCAAGCGCCCAGGCGGGCAGGGCCAGGCACCCGGGGCCTCCTGGCCGGGCACCCAGGGTGGCGAGGGCCTTGGCCAGCTGGCTGCTGGTGGCCGGGCACCCGGGGGTGTTGGTGACCAGGCACCCGGGGTGGTCCGCGACCACTCTTGCTTCATGCCTCGCGCGTCCTTCTTCCTTCTCCTTCACCATAGGTGCATCTGTCTCCGTCCTCGCCTCTTCATGGTTCTCTTCTTGCTACCTACGAGTGCATAAAGTTTCCATTTGAGGTAGAATCCGACTCTCGAGTGAATCCGAATGAAACTCGAAGAGGAAAGAGTTAACCTTGGGTTTGACGGTGCGTGCACGTGCTCTTGTCATTGGTCCATGAGGTGCTTGCAGTGGTGGTGTGATGTCCATGGTGATGGTCGAGGGATGATCCGCATCATCTCCCCCCCCCCTTGGGAGAGATCCGTCCGCGGATCGTGTTCTTCATCACCGTGGTGAAGTGTGGGCGTCGCCGTGTAGAAGTGGACAACCACCAAGCATTTGTCATCTTGAAGCTCGAAATGGGCACTCTCCAATGTCGCACCGTCTTGTAGTTCCTTCAAAAGGAGCAAAGGTAACAAGCACGTGGAAAAACAAATGTGGTTGGCATTAAATCAAAACTAAGCCTCCAAGAGGCGATTCACCCAACAAGTGTTGTCATCAAGCATAGCATATGGTTTGACAAAGAAGTGTGGCATGGAATTTAAGCATCTAAATTGAGCACATGGAAAAGCATCATGGAAACAATCATGCAAAGGTGAGGAAAAGGTGCTAATATGTTGGACATGAGAATAAGCATCTACCTCAAGCCCATAGCAAGCATGCATAAGACTCTCAATGAACGGTCTATGGTAGGCATAAGAGTCATCCACAACACCAAGAGAAATGAAATGTCTAAACACATGGGCTAAGTGCAAGACAATCCAAGCATAATGTGCATATGGTGTGGTGAAAATCGAGTGGCACTCAACACAATTGAAAGAGCAATTGTTCATCATGTGTGAGGCAATCAAATCAATCATGTGACAAGCAATGGTACATGGCATATGTGAAGTAATGACATTGTTGCAACCAAACATATGATAGGAGCAAGTAATCCAAGAATTGGATGCAACATGACAAAGCATAGAAATCTCGTCGTGCAAACTAGTGGAGCGAAGATGCAACACACTAGAGGAAATCATGGCAATCATGTCATGTGTGCAAATAGTGGGCATGAATAATGCACATGACATATCACAAGCACGATTACAATGCAAGATCATAGTATCATCATAGGAATGGATCACAAAGGAAACATGTCAAGAACAAGCAATATCTCCACCAAGCTTGCAAATACACATACAAGTACTAGAATCAATCATCATGTGTAATGCAAAGCATGGGTCACAAATGCATGGCAATGGCATATGAATAATCATGTCATGCAAAGTGAACATGGCAAGATGGGCATACAAAATGTAATGGACGATAACCCATAACAATGCGAGAGCCATGTAGAAGATATGAGTGAAGTCTTTGTGCGAAGAGAGCGGTGGGAAAGACAATCCATGGGATCCCAAGTCATCATTGCTCTCTAGAGCTTGTTTTGTCAACTCGTGGGATTGCGAGATTGACAAGTATTCATGGGTACCTACACAGAAGAGACACAAACCAAATAAAGTGTGTGCGTGGTAAATGTACACAGCATCCATCATGATGTGTATGTGCATGTGTGAGTTAGCACAAGATAAGCATCGCTCAAAGAAATTTGATGCATGCTATAAGAACATGTCACCCATCATGAAAGAGTAGTTGTTATGTATGACACAATGGGGACAAAAATTGAGAATGCAAGTATATGGCACATCACTAGCATGTTTATTCATGGGGAGTATATGGTGCACACAAGTAGTGGGATCATGCAAAGTATGGCATGCATCAAAATCTCCTAATAGGTATGAGGAAACTATTGGGGTCTCCTCATGAGCATTAATGGAAACATCACATGGAGAATATTGACAACATCCAAAACAATGCATATCCGATGCTAGGTAGTCATGGCATGGCATATGAGATAAATGATGCAAAGGGAGCATATCAATATCATCACAAGAAAAACAAATGCCAATAATGTGGGGACTCCAACTCATAAGTCGAGATCACCGAATGCACGTGTACAGTGATCCCAGAGATCAATGCTCACTGAACACACAGAAGCTGAATAACAAGAGTCTTACACCCATACATACCATATTACACAAATTATGACCATTATGGTCAAGTCTTACATTGATAAAGCCTTAAGGGCTGAACATCAAAGGAAACACAAGCAGCGGAAATCTTCATTGATAAGTAGAACCCATGCCATCTTCCTTAACCTACACGCATTCTGACTGGGAAGCGTCCTAGTTCGCTTGTTCATCACCAAAGAACTCTTCTTCAAACTCCTGTTCTTCCATGTCTGGCCAATTAAATAACCAGTGGCACGCCAATGAGTACTTTGAATGTACTCGCAAGCAACCCATGATTTGGTTCAAAGTAACAATGCAATTGTACAACAAGTAAGCAACCTAGCTTCACGCTAGTTGGGATGTCCTATCAACTCGTGAGATATGCATCAATGAACTTGGGTAACCCTGAGAACAGGTTACAGATATCAACATAAATATAATTTGAATCAAATGCCATGCCATTCAACATGTCAAGTCACCACCTTGACACAAATAGTTCCTTTCCACACACACAAGCACCGAGATTGTAAAGTTTCTGGACATAGTTTAAGTAGCACCTCCCAACTGTCCATGACCGTGGAAAAGGCTATTCGAATAGTTTGACACTCTGCAGAGGTTGCGCGCTTTACCCACAAGATCTGGGAAGCTTTCGTGTCACCCACGATCCCGCAGTACCTCAAGTACCCGGGGGAAGCACCCGATCATTACCTTTCCCTAGACGATACTAACGTAGGGTCCACTCGTTGATACACATCCCTCGTGTATAAGCAAAAGATCGTGGGACTTTGCCCTTTTTATGTTATCACGCATACACGAAGGGACCAACGTTGTGTCCGGTGCCCTGTGAAAACAGTCATGGCTGCCTATCCAAGCATGATCCCGTCCCGAGAGTGACCTCAAGTCACCCCCGTCACTAGTAATGTGGGCACCATGCTAGTATCAGTCCAGGTAATCAATAATGCCCCGTCCCATAAAGGGGTAGAGTGGTTGCACATGTTTGGTTGGGACGGTAATCACGCATAAATCTAATCCATCATTTTACACACTCCAAAAGCTCTCTTCGGTACACCACTTCTTCCTCAAGTCGTGACCTTAGTTCAACATCTCCCAAGGGCATTAGGGGCACAGAAGGGTTTTCGAAAGAATGTAACCACGAAGAGTTCATGGTACACATGCATCATTATGCATCGACTAGTCTATTGACAATGCATTCATGAACAAGGTAAGGTCATAGGTAGGGGTATGCATCATGTAGTGGTTCACAACAAGTTTACCACCATCATATTTCATCATCGTGCAATCGGAAAAAGGGTACCGATGAACAAGAGGGGTGTCATGGTCAAAGGGCTGCTTGCCTTGATTGGCTTGGTCTTCAAGTTCTTCAAATCCTTCTCCTCCTTCTTCTTCAGCAACTTCGTCAAATACGGGATCTAAACGTCGCAAGAAAATAACGGAAAAATAAGACAATAATAAAAACAGAAAAGTCAAAGTGCTCAGAAAAATGTCAACTTATTTTTGTAAAATACTAGGGTGAAAACTAAGAAGGGAAAAATTCTTAGTTTTGGACTTGGAGTGGCATAACAGGAGAAATGGATTTACAAAGGTATATTTAAATGCTTAAAATCAAATTTAAATATTCTGATGAAAGAAAAGGTTGTTGGATTTGAATGAAAGTTGCACCATTAAATAGGTTGCAATACTTTAGGAATTTAGGAGTTGGAATTAATTTATTTGGATAAGTATTTTATCTTGTGGAATTTTTATAAAACAGACAGAAAAAGAAAAAGAAAAGTGACATTGTGCCACTGGGCCAGAAAGGCCACGGGGCAGCAGGCCCAGAGGGAAATCAGCCCGCGCGAGGCCGCCACGTCGAAGGCGTAAAGGCGGCACGCCCACCGACAGGCGAACCATCGATACAAGGCGTGCGTTTCTAAACTTGACGGGTGGATCCCACCAATCAGGGCGTGAGGCTGACGGACAGGGCCCATGGCCGTCGTCGTATACCTCCATCCAGAGGTGACGGCGAGCTCGCCGGCGGCGATGCAAGGCATGGGAGGATGCGTTGGTGGTACCATTGGACTCAGGGGGATGTCACCGTTCGGGTGGTGGTGGAGTTGGTCGCCGGAGCAGCCTGGTTCGCCGGTGAAGAGGTCACGCGACGGAGGTGCTTCGGGCGTCGATGGTTCCGGCCGTTCCCGGCTGCAAAAAGAGTGGGAAAGAGAGGGGAAAGGGTCAGCGACGCCTTGCGGTTCCAGATCGAGAGAAAACAGGGGCGGAGGAGGCCTGTACCGCGTGGACGTCGACGACCAGAGGCGGCGGAGCTCGAGCTTGATCTCGAGCTCGAGCCTCTCTAGGGTTGAATGGATGGGTCGGGAGGTAGATTAGGGGTGTAGGGGAGCGACAGGGAGCGAGAGAGAGGCTCGGGGTCACCTTTTATAGGCTGGCCGAGGTCCACCGTAGGCGCGGCCTACGGGTGCCCGCGGGATCGGCTCGGGTGGCCGTTAGAGAGGGAACGGAGGGCTCGGGGGTGTTCGTGGGAGTGGTGTAGGATGCCAAGGAGAGAGAGGAGGAGCGGGGCGAGCTGCGGGCGGGCCATAGGAGCGGCACGAGCATTGGCCGAGCGGGGCGGCGCTCTGGCGCGAGCTGCAGGAGAGAGAGGAGGGCGCGGGAGCAAGTGGGCGGCCTGCTGGCGTGGAGCGGACGTCGAGGGGCATCGACTGGCGCGCGGGGGAGGCTCGAGGTGGCCGGGAGACGCGGCGTCAATGGTCGGGTGCCCTGCCAGGCGCTCCAGAGCGCGACTTTGGCC
The DNA here is from genome assembly GCA_021605145.1 of Aegilops bicornis. Taxonomy (NCBI): domain Eukaryota; kingdom Viridiplantae; phylum Streptophyta; class Magnoliopsida; order Poales; family Poaceae; genus Aegilops; species Aegilops bicornis. The sequence goes on from CM038670.1 coordinate 350,101,371, forward strand.
GGCATCCGTGGCTTTCCCGCGTCCGCGCGCGTCCACTTGCTTCTAGCAGCTGAAGGGGCATGGGCAAAAGCTGGGGAGGGCCTTGGATGCTCTGGAAAGCTGAGAGGAAAGAGGGAGGCTGAGAGAGAGGGAGGAATCCACTGTCCAGAGAAGAAAAATGGGCCTCTCCCCCCTTCATCATTGCTTCCTCGGGCAGCAAAGCACACAGGTGCTAGAGGGGGACTAGGAGGGATCGTCGCAGAAAGTTGAGCCCATAGAGATTAGTGGAAGAGGTAAAAAATAGCATTTTGGAAAAGAGTCAGAAGGTGTTTGATAATGGTTTGGGCAAGTAGATGATCTCCATTTGCCATGAGACTCCATAGGGTGAAATGACACATATAATTAGGGCCTTCCACCAATTTGGAGCTTATTTGGGCAAAGTTGCCAATGCAACTTTTGTAAACCCTAGAAATTAGCACAAATGAACTTGTGTAGATCCAGTTGAGTAAATCACTTGTCCTTGATGCACCACTTGGTGTGGTGGTCTGATTTGGTCATGTGATCATGATCACAAAAGTTGGGGTCAAGGAGAGAAAGTTGGTAGTACAAAGTTGTTCAAATTTGATTCTGGACAGAGAGGGTTTTGGGGCATTTTGGTGGACCAAAATGACCTTAATTGAGATAAGGCTTTGCAAGGTGATCACAATATGCATTTTTGACTTGCTGGATTGTCCTTGGATTTTTATGAAAATATTTCATGTATAAGTATTTCAAATCCTTGAACTGGGCAGGAATGGTTTTGGGAGGTTTTGTCCAATATTTTGAACATGACCATATGTTGAAACTCTTATATATGGAAAATATATGTCCACTGAGTTTCCCAAATTTTCCTAAAATATTTTGAAGCTTTTAAATAATTTTAACCTATTAAAGACCATTTCTGGCCTAAAGAAAAAGCCTTTAAATAAAATAGGAAAATAACTTTTAAAATTATATTTTTGTGGTTTATGGGAATCCTATACCTAATAGGTTTCAAGTATACTCTTTGAAATATTTTTCATACCCCAAATCAAGTACTTGCAGTGAAAACCTCAATTCAGGGGGTTTTAGAAAACTAATTTTTGAAAATACTATTTGGCCAAATTATTTTTGTAAGAAAATACTATATTGCACTATACACATGGCATGATCATTGGGCAGAAGTTTGGGGGCAAGGAGGTGAAGTACAGAAGGTGGATTAGTTGACTTTGAAGAGCACTTGAAAATCACACAGAGAAAACCAACTCCAAAATAAAAGCCAAATAATGCAAAAGTTTTTGTTGGTCCAAATTTTTATGCTTTATTAATGCAAATGAAATGTTACAAAATGCAGGGTGTGACAGACCTACCCCCCTTACAAGAATCTCGTCCCCGAGATTCCTAAACTAGGCTTTAAAGAGATACGGAAACTCGGATCTAAGGTAGTCATCACGTTCCCAGGTTGCTTCTGCTTCAGTGTGGTTGCTCCACTTGACCTTGAAGTACTTGATGGTGCGGCTTCGAGTGCATCGCTCAGCCTGATCCAAAATGCAGATGGGCCTCTCACGGTAAGTCAAATCAGGTTGAAGGTCAATGGCTTGGTGATCGACGTCCTTGTAAAGATCAGGCTTGTCTGGGACTTGGAGACACTTCCGGAGTTGTGACACGTGGAATACGTTGTGCACATCGATAGTTCAGGTGGTAGTTCCAACTGATAAGCCACCTCTCCTCGCCGTGCAGTGATCTTAAAGGGGCCAATGAATCTTGGCGCGAGCTTCCCCTTAACATGGAAACGCTTGGTTCCCTTAAGGGGGGTTACCCGTAGGTACACATGGTCTCCGACTAGGAAGTTCACCTGTCGACGACGAGTGTCAGCATAGCTCTTCTGTCTTGACTTGGCGGTCTTCAGACGCTCTCTGACTAGCTGCACTTGTTCTTCTGCTTCGCGGAGAACATCTGGTCCAAAGACTAGCCCTTCTCCGGTCTCTGACCAATTGAGGGGTGTGCGACACTTGCGCCCATATAACACTTCAAATGGTGCCATCTGGAGACTTGATTGGTAACTATTGTTATAGGAGAACTCAGCGAACGGAAGACAATCTTCCCACTTAGCTCCATATGCTAGGACACAGGCTCGGAGCATATCTTCGAGAATCTGATTCACTCGTTCTGTCTGGCCTCCGGTCTGTGGGTGGAAAGCAGTGCTGAAAGACAACTTGGTTCGCATGGCCTCTTGGAACTTCTTCCAGAATATACAGGTAAACTGGGTTCCTCGATCTGACACAATCTCTTTAGGAACACCATGAAGACTTACAATTCTGTTGATGTATAGAGTCGCCAGCTGGTTGCCATCATAGGTAGTCTTGACAGGAATGAAATGGGCCACTTTGGTCAAATGGTCGACTATAACCCAAATGGAGTCATGACCCTTATTTGACCTGGGTAACCCAGTGACGAAATCCATTCCGACTTTATCCCATTTCCATTCGGGAACCTTGAGTGGTTGGAGCAATCCAGCAGGTCGCTGATGCTCAGCCTTGACCCTTTGGCATACATCACACTTTGCAACATAGGTGGCAATCTCCCTTTTCATCCCGTGCCACCAGAATCTTTCCTTCAGGTCCTGATACATCTTGGTCCCTCCAGGATGGATGGAATAGGGGTGTCATGAGATTCTTGCAAGATCAGATTCTTGAGCTCAATCTTGTTGGGCACGCAAATGTGATTCCCGAACCATACAACTCCTTGCTCATCCTCTAAGAAACTTGGGGCTTTGCCCGCCTTGATCTTCCTCTTGATGCCTTCAATACTCTCATGTCCCTTCTGAGCTTCCTTAACATCATCCATCAGGGTAGGCTTGACTTCAAGGTTGGCTAAGAATCCTGGTGCAACCATTTCCAATCCGAGGCCTTCAAGTTCTTCATATAAGGCGGGTAACCTCTCCTTAAGCATAGGATTCAAGGAACAAGCATTTCTGCTTAAGGCATCTTCTACCACATTAGCCTTTCCAGGGTGGTATTGAACACTAAGGTCATAATCCTTGATCAACTCTAGCCATCTCCTCTGCCTCATGTTCAATTCTTTCTGAGTGAAAATATACTTCAGACTTTTGTGATCCGTGTATATCTCACATCGCTTCCCTAGAAGGTAATGTCGCCAGGCCTTTAAGGCGTGAACTACAGCTGCCAACTCAAGGTCATGAGTAGCGTAGTTCTCTTCATGAGGACGTAGCTTTCTGGATAGACACCACCGAGTCCGGTTCTTGATGCATCACAATATATCACAAATTCCTTGTGAATATCACGTGTGGCCAGTACTGGGGCGGTGGTTAATCTCTTCTTCAGCTCCTGGAAGCTCTCTTCACATTTTGGTGTCCACTCAAATTTCTTGTCCTTCTTCAGGAGCTAGGTCATAGGTCACGCAATGCTTGAGAATCCTTCAACGAACTTGCGGTAATATCCATGAGTCCGAGGAAACTTCGACTTCCTTCACATTGCTCGGGGTTTGCCATTCAGTCACGGCCTGGATCTTGGTGGGATCCACTGACAACCCTTCGGCATTCAGTACATGACCCAAGAATCCAACCTCATGCAGCCAAAATTCACACTTGCTGAACTTGGCGTACAGTTGGTGCTCTCGAAGCTTGTCTAGGACCATCCTCAAGTGTTGCTCGTGCTCTTCTTCCGTCTTCGAGAATATAAGAATGTCGACAATGAAGACGACAACAAACTTGTCCAAATATTCCATGAAGACCTTGTTCATGAGATACATGAAGTAAGCTGGGGCATTGGTCAATCCAAAGGACATGACCGTGCACTCATCTGAGCCATATCTGGTTACAAATGTCGTCTTCGGAATATCTTGGGGTCTGATTTTCAGTTGGTAGTACCCAGATCTGAGGTCGATCTTGGAGAACACCTTGGCCCCATTGAGTTGATCAAATAGATCTTCAATCTTGGGAAGTGGATACTTGTTCTTGATTGTAACTTCATTGAGGGAGCGATAGTCAATGCACAAGTGGATGGTACCGTCCTTCTTTGGCACAAACAGAACAGGTGATCCCCAAGGGGACACACTAGGGCGGATAAATCCCTTCCTCAACTGCTCTTCCAGTTGCTCCTTCAACTTCGCTAACTCTTCCGATCCCATTCTATAAGGCTTCTTATAGATGGGTCCTGCTCCGGGCATGAGCTCGATGATGAACTCAATGTCTCGGTCAGGAGACATTCCCGGGAGCACATCAGGAAAGACATCGGGGTATTCACATACTACCGGCACTTGCTCCAATCCAACTTCAGTCAGGCAGTTGACTTGGGTGGCTTGAGCAGAGGAGGGGTGGGAGGCAAACTTAACTTCGACTCCTTGGTTATTGGTCATAGTGACGATCCGGTTGGCACAATCTAACAAGCCTTGGTGCTTGATGAGCCAATCCATTCCTAAGATCACATCCAAGACTTGCGATCTTAAGATGATAAGATCTGCTAGAAAATCTACCCCGTTAAAGACAATCCCGACTCCCTTACATCCTATCTTGACTCTCATCTCTGCTTCGGGGGTTTGTACCACCATAGGGTTATTCAGAGGTGTAGGGGTCATGCCACTTTTTAATGCAAACCTTTGGGTGACAAATCAATGCGTGGCTCCAGAATAAAAAAAAAGCGATTCTTGGTGTTGAGTTGACAAGGCATTACCCGGACGACGTCCGGGTCTTCCTGGGCTTCTTCTGCAGTGACATGATTCACACGACCCTTGCCATTGTTGGGCGGGTTGCGGGAAGCTGGGTTCCTTGGTGGCATCCCGCAGCCTTGTCCCGGGTTCTGCGCATTGGGGCGCGGAGCATCGGGCTTCTTGTTGAGGCACACCCTTGAGATGTGTCCTGCCTGACCACATCCAAAGCAAGTGACTTGGTTTGGGTTGATGATCTTGTTACCTCCACTATTATTGGGGTTGTTGAAAGCTGTCCTGGGGTTGGCATACTGCTGAGGCTGATAGTTGGTGCGAGGTGCAGGGGCTCTTGGCTGCTGATAGGTTGGCTTGGCCAATTTGGCTGCCACAGGCGGGCTTCCAGTTCTTTGGAGTTACCCTTGCTGATCATCTTGAGCTTACGAGTATCATCCAAAGCACGTCGCTTGTCCTCAAGCATGACTGCCTTGTTCACCAGGTCGAGGAAAGGTTGGGCGATCACACACAACAAGCGAAATCGCAGAAGTCTGGTTAAGGCCTTCCATGAAGCGCTATCTTTTGGCAGCATCGGTCTTGACATCCTCAGAACATACCTTGCCAGAACACTGAACTTCTGCATGTACTCCTTGACAGTGCTACTTCCTTGCTTCAGGGCTCGGAACTCATGCTTCTTGATGGCCATAATTCCCGAAGGAATGTGGGCCTTGCGGAATTCTGCCTTGAAGTCATCCCAAGTGATGTTTTGCCCCGCATGCATGACCTTGAATCCATCCCACCAAGCTCTGGCAGTTCCCAGAGGCGATTGGGCAGCATAAGCCACCCTCTCACGGTCTTCAGTGCAGCCGACTAGTTCCAATAGATCCTCAATGGTGCGGACCCAGTCGTCTGCATCCAGGGGTTCAGCAGTCTCGATGAAGGTGGGTGGTGCATGCTTCTTGAACTCTGCCAACATGGAACGTCCATTGCCGTTCCCCGCCGGCTGGCGGTTGACAGCTTAAGCAATCATCTGGAGAGCTGCAGTGTTGGCTTGGCGTTCCTCTCGGAAGACTTGGACAAACTGAGCCATGTCCATGTTCGGAGGTGGTGGCGGTGGTGGAGCTTGTCCTTGGGTTTGGTCCTGATTGGCTCCTGCTCCGGCTTCTTGCTGCTGGGTAGAGGTACCAGTACGCGTTACAACAGGCATCCTGTGGGAGCGGTCAAGGGCTCATGGGGGAAATCAATGTAAATGGGGTGCCTAGTAAGGGGGTCGGTATGACACTAATTGTTTTCACGCAAGGGCCAAAAGGCCAAACACATTCATTAAAATCCAAATGGGTGATGTGGTTGCTTACAAGTTCCCGAAAGGGAAAGTACAACTTCCATCAAAACAAGTCGAAAGCAAACACAACACAACATGGTTTTATTTGAACCATTACATGGACTCGACTTCGCATAAGGGGTACATAACCTATCCTACCTTAAGGGTTACGGACTGGCCTATCCTAGTCCTGAACGGTGTCTAAGTGGTGGAATGCTCGGTTGCGTATTCTGGCTCCTTTGGGTCTTCCTCTTCATCTTCATCCGTCTCAGTTTCTTCGTCACTAGAGGGAGTGGGGGAGTGGAGGAGCTGAACACGGCGCTGCTTCGCCGGTGGCACCGTGAAGAGGTTGCGATACTCCTTCGCCATCATACGGCGTGGCTGAGATGATCCCTTGGCATGCGTGACCTGCGGGGGTCGCCCGCCTCGATAGGCAACAACGGGCTGTCCAGGGGGTGCACCATCTTTCTTGATCCTGTCCGCCTTTGCCTGAGCTAGGCGGAGGAGTTCCTTGGTCTCATGGAGTTCCTTGGTCTCGTGGAGTTCCTTGGTCTCGTGGAGTTCCTTCCGAAGCTCCATCGACTCCGAGGCCAGGTGCTGTGCCAGGCTGTCGGCACACAAGCTGAAGTAGGTCTGGAAGCGGAGGGAAAGTCCTTCGTCCATGGGTGGAGCTGGTGCGCTGCTCTCGTCATCACCCTCCTTACGATAAGGCAGGTAACGAGTGGCTGGCTCACTTGCCATCTCTGGCAGAAGATCCCGAAGGCGAGTCAGCGCCTTGAGGGCAGCAGTCTCAACGGCGAGAAGCAGGGTCGCCATCTGGGGTCCCTCAAAGAACCAGCTCGTCGGGGAGTCGTTCGCCCTCACGACTACCTCCACGTGATACTCCTTCTTAGTACTGTTCATCCAGTGCTCGTGGTAGGAGAAGCTGGGGGCTCGAGTAAACTGGCACTTCTTGAGGCTGTCCTCGAGAAGCACGGGAAATCCGATGGTCAGGAAGTCCTCGGGTACGACGGCCATCTACAAAAGTGGAAGGGTAAGGGTCAATAGAGGAAATGTGACCTACGTTTGGGACATTTTTAGAAAGCTTAGGTATATAGGTAATTTTTGTAGGTAGTCTCACTCTAACTAACGTCCATGCTAACTAAGGCTTCCTACAGTTAGGATGGCTTCGATACCAGCTCTGTGGGGACTCCGACTCATAAGTCGAGATCACCGAATGCACGTGTACAGTGATCCCAGAGATCAATGCTCACTGAACACACAGAAGCTGAATAACAAGAGTCTTACATCCATACATACCGTCTTACACAAATTATGACCATTATGGTCAAGTCTTACATTGATAAAGCCTTAAGGGATGAACATCAAATGAAACACAAGCAGCGGAAATCTTCATTGATAAGTAGAACCCATGCCATCTGCCTTAACCTACAGGCATTCTGACTGGGAAGCATCCTAGTTCGCGTGTTCGTGTAAGTGCATCTAGTGTCCCTTAGTGATTTTGGTGTATTGAAGACTTATAGGTTAAGGAACTAATGCGTTTGTGAGTGTACACAGGTCTATAAGTCTATGAGGAGTTTGATATTTACAGAGAAAGTCGACCCCTAAAAATGAAGTTCTTCGATTGAAGACTTTGATATTTTGAAGACTTTCTGAAGACTTTGAAAGTGAAGAAAAGTGTATCACCTTGAAGACTTGATATTCATTTGAGGAACATGAAGCGTGAAGACTTTTGTTTTCGTAGTTTCAATTTCTCTTTCTTGAGTCATAGGAAACACCGTACTGTTAAAGGAGGTCGAGGAAATACTAAGGAAAACTTTCCATGTGATGCTCAACTCAAAATCCTACACCTACCAATCCCTTCGAGTGAAGCTTTTGGAAATCTCATACAGTTCAGTCAACTTCTTGATGTGAGAGACGAAGCTCTTCCGGTCCTGAGAATTTGTTCTCGACCGAGGAGTTAGGAATTCGCCATGCGGATTGCCTACGATGAGGAACATGATAGCCCTGAGGAATTTGATATTCAAATTTCCGACCATTGCTGTGTTGCGCGCTAGCTGTCCCAAAATATCTTATCCACCTAACGGTCATATCATTGAACGGCATTTATGTCTTATCATGTCGGGCTGCTCCCTAGGCTATAAATAGCCGCCCCCTACAACCACTAACTGGTTGGCTGCTCCGAGAGAAACTTGACACTTGTCATTTGGGAGCAACCCATCCTCCGAGGACTTTGAGCGAAAATCATCGAGTGAGGAAAAACCCAAAAACCAAACCCCTACAAACCCAAAGTGATTGAGCATCACTGAAGAGATTGATCCTGCGTGGATCCGACGCTTGTTACCTTTGAAGACTGTGCTTCTTCCAGACGGTTAGGCGTCATGGTCTAGAGCATCCAAGAGGAATTGTGGATCGCCGAGTGACCAAGTGTATGAAGGTTTGGAAGTCGCTGAAGACTTACCACGAGTGATTGGACGAGGTCATGTGACCTTAGTTCAAGGAGAATACGGTGAGGACTTGGTGTCCTGAGCTGCGTGCTCAGCGACTGGGTGTCCGGGACTGTGTGTCCTCGAGTTTAAATACTCAGCCGTTCCAACCAGACGTACAACTGAGACAGCAGTTGGATGTAACATCCCAAATTTTCAATTTGGCATGTTATACATAGGTCATCCATGCATATCATATTTATTTGCATTCTCGTTTACCTTCCTCGAAAATCCTAAGCAACTCAAGGACCCTCGGAGAGAGTTGGGGATTTTTCAATTTTCATATTTGAATTTTGTCAAATAATGAAAGACGAGGATATTGGATTTTAATTATTTTCTCTCCGGAAAACCATTTCAATTTAAATAAATAAAGGAGGGGAGATAATATGACTTCTCCAAAATAATTGAAATAACGGAGGAAAAATGTTAAAATCATTTTTGGGATTTTATTTGATTTTATTTGGGATTTTAATTGCCCTAGAAAAATTTGCAGGCTTTAAAAGTTGCATTTTAGGGGCCAAGAAAAGTTCATCTAGTTCTAAATATTTTATTTAGACGGAGAAAACTTGTTTTGGAATTTTTAGATTTTTATTTATTTTTCTAGGAATTTTTCTTTCGGCGGAATGTTTAAAAAAAATGGACCCGCGCCCGACTGGGCCGAAGGCCCAGCCGAGCCAGGCCGGCCCGCTCGCGCCGCCGCCTTCCCCGCGCGCCGCCGTGCGAGGCACGGACGCCGAGGGCGAGTCCGAGCCGGACTCCACCCCAGGCGCCCTTCCCCAAGCCGCCCCGCCCCCTATAAATACCGCCGCCCCCGCCACACACCACCACCCGCCACCACCCGAGCCCCGCCGCCGGAATCCGCGGGAGCCGGAGCCTCGAGCCGCCCGGGCCCCGATCCGCTCCGTCGCCGCCCTCTCGCCGAGCCGCCGCCGCCTCTCGCCGAGTCGCCGCCGCCCTCGCCGACCCGCCCCACCCGGAACCCGCTGAGCCGCCCGCCTGGGCCGCGCCCGGAGGTAAACCCGCCGCCACGGTTTGTTTTTTTAAGAAAACCCTTCGGTTTTTTTATAAAACCCTAGATCGTTTTTTTATAGAATGGTTTATTTCGTCGGTTTATTTACTTAGCGAACGTCCGTTCGTCCGTTCGTTCTAACGAACGCGTTCACTGTTTAGGTTCTGTTAACGAACTCGTTCGTTTAGCAGTTCGTCGCTTTTCTTTTATCAGATTTATTACGCGGTTATTCTGATCGCGATTTCTGAACCGTTTTTCAAACCTGTTTATCTTTTAGCTCGTTTATCGGAATCAGGCGATTCAAGCGCCTGGAGTTTCATCTCGAAACCCTCTTTCCGAATAATCAACTTAAACTAGTTTTTATCTCTGTAAAATTTGACTCTAGTTCATATTAGTAAACGGACCATGTTTTTCTCGCCGTTTGAGTTTCGTTGTTCCGTTTGGTTTGATTCTTTTTGCAAACCGGAGTTCTTAAGTTGAACTCTTCGGTTAACCTCTTTCAGTTGAAGTTTCGTTTGTGCATCTTTGCTTGTTTACTTATGTATGTATTGTTTGCTTGCGATAGAATTCCCGGAGTGCGAGCGTGTTACTACGAGTCTCTAGGATTCACGGATCGTCAGCAAGGCAAGTAACACTTGATCATACCTTTTCATACCCAGTTTTATGCATTAGCTCAACCCTCAAACATTGCATGATTAGGATGTCATTAAATTGTGGGTTGGGAAGTAGATGATGAGGTAGGAACCTATTGCCTGTTACTTTCAAACCCTTGGGAGTTACTTCTACGTTATGCTTATATTGCCATGCTATGCTTCGTGAGACGTGGTTTGGGTTTGAGAGATATTCACGACAGATGTGAGGTTTTTAAATAATGGTTTACTTTAAGGTGGCAACTTAAATACACATCTGGGTGGATTGAGGCACCCGGGGAACCAGTGTTGTCTGCATTTTTGGAAATCCCGGTACCCGTGTGATCTTCCTATGGACCGCCACCCAGGCTCAAAGGGAACTGAGATTATTCATGCTAGAAACTTCCGTCTGCAGCCACAAGCTATTATGGGCTCTAGCATAGTTGAGTAAGTTACGTGAAGCTCTCGAAGAGGTAGGTCAGCGGTAGTGGGTTTTATAGGTTTGGTATGATCTATCAGGAGTAGAGAGTTAATGTTTACGAAAGGCGTGTCTCGGTCATCCGTCTCTCAAACACCATGCGGTCACGAGAAACCAACGGAGGCGATCGAGTCTTGTGGGGAAAAGTGCGCAAACCTCTGCAGAGTGTACAAACTAATCATGGTTAGCCGTGTCCCGGTTATGGACAATTCTGAGTATCTAGTACTTGAATATTCACATGTATCTCATCACTCGTAACTAATTTTGCTGGGTTGTTAATCACTTTAATTGGGATCATTGAGTTGGGGTTACACCTTCTCGATGATGTTTCAACCACCATGATAGTTAAATTAAATTTATTCCTTTGATGTAGGAAAAAATTGGCTTTTCGCAAAATTGTAACCATAGAGCTTTCCACCAGCCTTATATGTATGTAGTATAGCTTATTCTTTCATTACTCTATGTGTTACATTGCCAGCATATTCCATGTGCTGACCCGTTCTCGGGCTGCAACGTATTATGTTGCAGACTTTTCGAACGAGGAGTAAGGATTGTAGGTCGTTGCCGTGCAGCTCGATTATGCCGTTGGAGTTGATGGACTCACTTTATCTTCCAAGCCTTCCATTGTTATCGCATTAGATGGCCTTCACCATATTATTGTAATAAGTTCTCTTTTGAGACATTCGATGTAATAAGTGTGTGATTGCTACTCTGTTATAAATCCTTCGAGTAATCGTGTGTGTCAAGACATTCTTGATCCGGGGATGACATGTACACGTAGACTTGACCATCTGAGGTCGGGTCGCTACAAGGTGGTATTAGAGCACACGCTGAGTGTAGGACACGACCACTAAGATAAAACCATAGGTCACTCCTCTCTTCTCATTTCTGACCTCTCTCCATTTTTTCCACTCTTTAGGATGACGGAGATGAAGTACAAGTTTGCCCAACCGGATGAAGACACACCTTTCGGATGCCACTTGAAGGAAGTCACTAGGTACCTGGATATTGGAATACCAAGCTTCACCAGGACGTACAACGCCACCTTACCAGAAGAAGAATGCTGGAAGATTCAAGCTCTAGTTCCCGAAAGGACGTTTGCGCCAAGTACGGAGCCCATAGTATGTGTTTTCAATGCACCAACATGGAGTTTGGGAAAGAGTATGGCAGCTCACATTACCATGGGACGCATTTGAGAAGTCTACAACAAGGAGCTTAAAGACACCATATACCAAATATGTGGGCGCCGAGACGAGCAATGGGAAGTAATTAGCACCAAGAAGGATAGATCCATTGCAGCTTACATCCAGGAGCTAAACCAGCACATTCGACGTCATGAGAACCAGATGTGCGCAGACATGCTAGATTTGAACAAGGCAAAAACTAAGATCATCGAATTGGAGGAAGAACTCAAGTCTACCCGCGATGGATATGAGGAAGAAATCAATATACTACTGGAGAAGAACGACGACCTAGTCAAGAAGATTGGAGTTTTCATGGGAGGACCAGCACCCAAGGAAGAGGAGCAAGAAGAGGAAGAAGACCCCGCTTGTCCAGACAACTACATCATCATCGCATTTACACCGACTCAGATCCAAGTGATGATGACTATGAAGACGAAGCTGGAGCAGACATCATGGAGTCTTCCACCGATCAAAATTTCTAGATGACCACCAAATATTAGTATTTTCCCCCATGTAACTAATAGTAGTTGAGCACGTATGCGATAGTCCTAGATCGTTTTGTATGCCCTTGCTTGCTTGATTGAATGAATGTGTGTTTTGCCTCATGTGCATATGGGTAGTGTTTTCTCACTAGACCTCTTTCTATTTCTAATCTCTCCCCTCTAAACCCTCGGATGCCTCCGAGACGTGACCCGGTTTTGTTTTCCCACGGAGCTCACCCAGTTGATCCAACAGCGAGAATGCCTTGATGCAATTGCTAGTTCAGAACCAGGGCAATGCCAACAACAACAACAACAACAACAACAACAACCCGCCGCCAGTGGACAATTTAGCCCGTTTTCTGAGGTTACAACCGCCGGTGTTTTCCAGTAGCACCGAGCCAATAGTTGCAGATGACTGGTTACGCTGTATTGGAAGGGAGTTAACCACTGCAGGATGCACGGATCTTTGAAAGAGTGCGCTTTGCTGCACATCAATTGGATGGACCAGCAGCCGCATGGTGGGAGAATTACACGGCTACTTTTCCTATAGCCAATGTCACTTGGGACCAGTTCCAACAAGCTTTTCACACGGCCCGTGTTTCAACTGGAGCCATGCAAATAAAGAAGCGTGAGTTCCGCAACTTACGCCAGGGGAACCGTACTGTGGCCTAGTACGTGGATGAGTTTAGCAAGTTATCACGCTATGCCCCTGATGATGTGGCCACGGATGCATGAAGCAAGAGAAGTTTATGGAAGGACTGAATGATGAGATGAGTATGCGGTGATGGTGGCAACTTTCAACAACTACCAGGAGTTGGTAGATAAGGCCCTAATGATTGAAGGAAAGCAGCAGCAAATTGAGAGTCGTAAGAGGAAGTATGGACAAGGGAAGTATAACTCAGGAGCTCACCAGAAACCTCTCCTAGCCCCGAACTCGGGAGGACTAGTTCATAACCATGGAGGACATAACCATACTGGCGGAGGAACGCATAATGGTGTGAAGAATGGGAATGGAAATGCAGCCAATAATAATCAGAATCGCTCTAACCCAGCTACACCCGCTAAGAGAGACCTGAGCCAAGTTATTTGCTTTAAGTGCGGGAAGACAGGGCACTATGCCAACGCGCCTCAAGGAAAGAATGGAAACGGAAATGGGATTTGGGAAGAAGCCCAATCCATTCAACAAAGGACAAGTGAACCACGTTAACGTGGAGGAAGTTGAAGAGCAGCGGATGCGGTAATAGGTAAGTTTTGGTTCAGTCATTTACCGCTATTGTTCTTTTCGAAATCTGGTGCATCGCATTCATACATATCAAGGGGATTTGTGGATAAGTTTAAGTTACCAACCGGACCCTTAGAACCCCTCTTTTAGTGAGCTACTTTGGAGGCGAGTATATGGCTAGCGGATGGTGCACCCAGATACCCCTAATCATTGGCACACATGTTTTTCCGTCGACCTAATTATCTTGGAGTCGCAAGGATTGGATGTGATATTAGGTATGGATTGGATGTCGAAGTTTGGAGGAAGTATCGACTGTGCTAGCAAGTCAATCTATCTTACCACCCCAGAGGGAAAATGAATTAAGTATGTATCTAGGCATGTGCCTAGGAGGAGCCAAGTGAATGCCCTCACGGGAGTTGTACAGGAGGAAGTACCTGTAGTGAAGGATTATCCAGATGTTTTTTCGGAAGAATTACCAGGCATGCCACCGGATCGAGACATCGAGTTTCTGATAGAACTAATACCAGGTACAGGGCCAATCTCAAAGAGACCCTATCGGATGCCCGCAAATGATTTGGAGGAAATTAAGAAACAGATCAAGGAGCTATTGGAGAAAGGTTACATTCGTAGAAGTTCATCACCTTGGGGAGCTCCAGTACTTTTGGTGGAGAAGAAGGATAAATCCCTAAGGATGGTTGTTGATTACCGAGCTCTGAATGAAGTAACGATAAAGAACAAGTATCCCTTACCGATGATTAATGATCTGTTTGATCAGTTGCAAGGAGCTAAGGTGTTTTCTAAAATTGATCTCTGATCGAGGATACCATCGATTGAAGATCCGAGAGAAGGATATACCAAAGACAGCATTCACCACACGATATGGATTATATGAGTATACGGTCATGTCGTTTGGGTGACTAACGCCCCTGCCTATTTCATGAGTATGATGAACAAAGTGTTCATGGAGTATTTGGACAAGTTTGTTGTAGTGTTTATCGATGATATTATGGTTTACTCGAAGAACGAAGAGGAGCATGCAGAACACCTACGTTTGGTTCTTGAGAAACTGGGGAACACCGATTATACGCCAAATTTAGCAAGTGCGAGTTTTGGTTAAAGGAAGTTGGATTTCTTGGGCATGTTATATCGGGAGAAGGTATAGCGGTAGATCGATAAAATTCGTGATCCTTTGAATGGTTGGCACCCACTTGATCCAACGAGATTCGCTTGATTTCCTTGGGCTGGCGAGGATATTATCGGAGATTCATTGTGAATTTTTCCAAGATTGCTAAACCAATGACAGAATTGCTAAAGAAGGATACCAAGTTCAAATGGACGGAGGATTGTGAGACAAGCTTCCAAGAGTTGAAGAAAGCGGTTGACTACAGCCCAGTCTTGACATTGCAGAGATATACATAAGGAGTTTCAAGTGTATTGTGATGCCTCTCGCTTGGGAATTGGATGTGTTCTTATGCAGGAAGGAAAAGTTGTTTCGTATGCCTCACGACAAGCTGAAGCCTCATGAGAAGAACTATGCCACGCATGATTTGGAGTTAGAAACTGTAGTACATGCGTTGAAGACCTGGAGACATTATCTCATGGGAAACCGTTGTGATGTGTACACGGATCATAAGAGTTTAAAGTACATTTTCACACAGAAGGAGTTAAACCTCAGACAGAGGAGATGGCTGGAACTTATAAAAGATTACGACATAAAGCTACACTATAATCCAGGAAAAGCCAATGTTGTAGCAGACGCTTTGAGTCGGAAGAGTTATGCCAATATCCTTGAAGGTAGAGGACTGCCAAAGGAGTTAGCAGAGGATGTTATGGAACTTCAGTTGGAGATTATTCCAAGAGGTTTTCTTGCAACAATGGAGGTTCGGTCGACCTTGTTGGACAAGATTCAAGACGCTCAAAAGGAGGATAAAGAGATTGCTGAGATAAAGGAAAAGATGGGCAAAGGAAAAGCCAAAGGTTTTCACGAGGATGAGCACGATACCTTGTGGTTTGAGGATCGGATTTATGTGCCCAACAATTCGGAGATCAGGAAGTTAATACTTCAAGAGGCCCATTACTCACCATACTCGATTCACCCCGGAAACACCAAGATGTATTTGGACTTGAAGGAACGTTTCTGGTGGACTGGTATGAAGAAGGATATTGCCGAGTATGTAGCCGTTTGCGATGTATGTCGAGAGTGAAGGCAGAGCATCAAAAGCCAGCAGGACTGTTGCAGCCTATGCCAATACCGAATGGAAGTGGGACAAACTTGGCATGGATTTTATCACGGATTACCCGTAACCAAAGCAGGATATGATTCAATATGGGTAGTAGTGGATCGGTTGACCAAAGTAGCTCATTTTATCCCAGTGAAAACAACTTATACAAGTGCAAAGTTGGCCAAGATATATATGACCAGGATCGTATGTTTGCACGGAGTTCCGAGGAGTATCGTATCAGATAGAGGAACACAGTTTACTTCAAAGTTTTGGCATCAACTACACCAGACTTTGGGTACCAGATTGGAGTTTAGTACCGCGTTCCACCCACAGACGGACGGATGCATGAGAGAGAGTCAATCAGATTTTGGAAGACATGTTGAGAGCCTGTGCGCTAGATTGTGGATCTAGTTGGGATGACAATTTGCCGTACGCAGAATTCTCATACAACAACAGCTACCAGGCCAGTTTAAAGATGGCACCGTTCGAAGCTCTGTATGGACGCAGATGTAGAACACCCTTGATGTGGGATGAGGTTGGAGACCGTTAGTTGTTTGGACCAGACTTGATCAAAGACTCTGAGGAGAAGGTTAAACTAATCAGAGACAGACTAAAAATTGCTCAGTCTAGATGTAAGAGTTACGCAGATTCAAAACGCAAGGAAGTAACCTATGAAATTGGAGACAGAGCCTATCTGCGAGTATCACCCCTGAGGGGAGTGAAACGTTTTGGAGTAAAGGGAAAGTTAGCCCCAAGATTTGTAGGACCGTACCGTATTTTGGAACGGATGGGAGAAGTTGCCTACAAGCTGGAGTTACCTGAAGGACTGTCAGGAGTGCATGATGTGTTTCACGTATCACCACTGAAGAAGTGCCACGCTGAGATGGCCGACATACCGCTAAAGGATACAATACCCCTGGAGGCGATACAATTGGATAATAATTTGACCTATGAGGAGAAGCCAGTAAAGATTTTGGAGTTTGATAGCCGAGTCACTCGCAACAAGGTGATCAAGTTTTGCAAAGTTCAGTGGAGCCACCACACAGAGGAAGAAGCCACCTGGGAGCGAGAAGAGGATATTCGCAAGGACCATCTGCACCTATTTTCTAGCCAACCCGAATCTCGAGGGCGAGATTCATCTTAAGGGGGGTAGGTTTGTAACATCCCAAATTTTCAATTTGGCATGTTATACATAGGTCATCCATGCATATCATATTTATTTGCATTCTCGTTTACCATCCTCGAAAATCCTAAGCAACTCAAGGACCCTCGGAGAGAGTTGGGGATTTTTCAATTTTCATATTTGAATTTTGTCAAATAATGAAAGAGCGAGGATATTGGATTTTAATTATTTTCTCTCCGGAAAACCATTTCAATTTAAATAAATAAATGAGGGAGATAATATGACTTCTCCAAAATAATTGAAATAACGGAGGAAAAATGTTAAAATCATTTTTGGGATTTTATTTGATTTTATTTGGGATTTTAATTGCCCTAGAAAAATTTGCACGCTTTAAAAAGTTGCATTTTAGGGGCCAAGAAAAGTTCATCTAGTTCTAAATATTTTATTTAGACGGAGAAAACTTGTTTTGGAATTTTTAGATTTTTATTTATTTTTCTAGGAATTTTTCTTTCGTGGAATGTTAAAAAATAGACCATACCGATCGGGTCAAGGCCCAGCCGAGCCAGGCCAGCTGGGCCGCCGCTTTTCCTCACAAGACCGGGCGAGGCACGGATGCCGAGGGCGAGTCCGAGCCGGACTCCACCCCGGGCGCCCCCTTCCCCAAGCCGGAGCCGCCCCCGCCCCCTATAAATGCCGCCGCCCCGCCGCCACACCACCACCCCGCCACCACCGAGCCCGCCGCTGAACCGCCGGAGCCGGAGCCCGAGCCGCCCGGAGCCCCAATCCGCGCCGTCGCTGCCCTCTCGCCGAGCCGCCGCCCGCCGCTCGCCGAGTCGCCGCCGCCCCTCGCCGACCCCCGCCCCACCCCGGAACCCGCCGGAGCCGCCCGCCCCGCCGGACGCGCCCCGCCGGAGGTACCCGACCCCGCCGCCGGTTTGTTTTTTTTAAGAAAACCCTTCGGTTTTTTTATAAAACCCTAGATCGTTTTTTTATAGATCGGTTTATTTACTTAGCGAACATCCGTTCGTCTGTTCGTTCTAACGAACGCGTTCACTGTTTAGGTTCTGTTAACGAACGTTGGTTCGTTTAGCAGTTCGTCGCTTTTCTTTTATCAGATTTATTCCGCGGTTATTCTGATCGCGATTTCTGAACCGTTTTTCAAACCTGTTTATCTTTTAAGCTCGTTTATCGGAATCAGGCGATTCAAGCGCCTGGAGTTTCATCTCGAAACCCTCTTTCCGAATAATCAACTTAAACCAGTTTTTATCTCTGTAAAATTTGACTCTAGTTCAGATTAGTAAACGGACCATGTTTTTCTCGCCGTTTGAGTTTCGTTGTTCCGTTTGGTTTGATTCTTTTTGCAAACCGGAGTTCTTAAGTTGAACTCTCCGGTTAACCTCTTTCAGTTGAAGTTTCGTTTGTGCATCTTTGCTTGTTTACTTATGTATGTATTGTTTGCTTGCGATAGAATTCCCGGAGTGCGGCGTGTTACTCTGAGTCTCTAGGATTCACGGATCGTCGACAAGGCAAGTAACATTTTATCATATATTTTCATACCCAGTTTTTATGCTTTAGCTCAACACTCAATCAGTGCATGATTAGGATGTCTTTAAATTGTTGGTTGGGAAGTAGATGATGATGTAGGAACCTATTGCCCTGTTACTTTCAAACCCTTGGGAGTTACTTCTACGTTATGCTTATATTGCCATGCTATGCTCGTAGACGTGGTTTGGGTTTGAGAGATATTCACGACAGATGTGAGGTTTTTAAATAATGGTTTACTTTAAGGTGGCAACTTAAATACACATCTGGGTGGACTGAGGCACCCGGGGAACCCAGTGTTGTCTGTTTTTTTGGAAATCCCGGGGTACCCGTGTGATCTTCCTATGGACCGCCACCCAGGCTCAAAGGGAACTGAGATTATTCATGCTAGAAACTTCCGTGTGCAGCCACAAGCTATTATGGGCTCTAGCATAGTTGAGTAAATTACGTGAAGCTCTCAAGAGGTAGGTCGGCAGGTAGTGGGTTTTATAGGTTTGGTATGATCTATCCGGAGTAGAGAGTTAATGTTTACGAAAGGCGTGTCTCGGTCATCCATCTCTCAAACACCATGCGGTCACGAGAAACCAACGGAGGCGATCGAGTCTTGTGGGGAAAAGTGTGCAAACCTCTGCAGAGTGTACAAACTAATCATGGTTAGCCGTGTCCCCGGTTATGGACAATTCTGAGTATCTAGTACTTGAATATTCACATGTATCTCATCACTCTTAACTAATTTTGCTGGGTTGTTAATCACTTTAATTGGGATCATTGAGTTGGGGTTACACCTTCTCGATGATGTTTCAACCACCATGATAGTTAAATTAAATTTATTCCTTTGATGTAGGGAAAAATTGGCTTTTCGCAAAAGCTGTAACCATAGAGCTTTCCACCATCCATATATGCATGTAGTATAGCTTATTCTTTCATTACTCTATGTGTTACATTGCGGCATATTCCATGTCTTGACCGTTCTCGGGCTGCAACGTATTATGTTGCAGACTTTTCAGACGAGGAGAAAGGATTGTAGGTCGTTGCCGTGCAGCTCGATTATGCCGTTGGAGTTGATGGGCTCACTTTATCTTCCAAGCCTTCATGTTATCGCATTAGATGGCCTTGACCATATTATTGTAATAAGTTCTCTTTTGAGACATTCGATGTAATAAGTGTGTGATTGCTACTCTGTTATAAATCCTTTGAGTACTGTGTGTGTCAGCATTACCGATCCAGGGATGACACAGAAGCACAGAGACTTGACCATCTGAGGTCGGGTCGCTACATTGGAACTGGTCTACCAAATCATTGTCTTCACCAACCTAACTGGTTCTATTTCCTCAACCCTTTCATTTCCTCATTATTGTGTTGAGTGTTTGTTCATATCTGTGTTTGAAGACTTTGACTGAAGACTTTCTCAATTTCCTCAGTTCAATTTCTTGATCTGTTTGTCTTCATCTTGTGCTATCCTGTGTTTACGCTTTACGTACTCTTTGTTTGTCTTCATTTCATCATGATGACCATGCCGCATTCTCTTATGCTTACTTACGAGTACTTATTCCACTTTGCAAGTAGTTCTTCGCTAAGGAATTTCCTCAGCAAATTCCTAAGGGGAGAATTCATAAAAATCGCCTATTCACCCCCCTCTAGTCGATATAACGCACTTTCAATTGGTATCAGAGCAAGGTACTCCCTTGTTCTGTGTGATTTTGGTGTAACCACCTGGAGTTTTAGTTATGTCGACCGCAGGTATGATCAAGGTCTCAGCAGGGTGTCCTACCTTTGATGGGATGGACTACCCCTACTGGAAGAACAAGATGCGAATTCATCTTGAGGAAATTGACAACGATCTTTGGTATGTTGTGGAAAATGGTGTTCCCTCAGTCACACCTTCTCTGAATGCTGCCGATGTGAAGAGATTCAAGCAACTCGATTCTGAAGTGAAGAATATCATATGTGGCCATCTGAGCAAAGGACAATATGGAAGAGTGAGTGCTTTGGAAACTGCCAAGCTCATCTGGGACAGGTTGTCCAAAGTAAATGAAGGAGTCTCAACTCAGCGTGACTCTCGAGTTGATGTTCTTCGCAATCTCTTCAACCGCTTCAAAAGACTCGACAACGAAAATGTTCAACAAACCTTCGATCGCCTCACTGACATCTCAAATGAGCTTCAAGCGCTTGGTGCCTTGACATCACCGACCATGAGGTGGTGAAGAAATTGTTGAGATCGCTTGATTCCTCATTTGATACTCCGCACCGATGATACAAGAGCGTCTTGACTACAAGTCACTTGATCCAAACCGATATCCTCGAGAGGCTAAATACTCATGAGTTCGACTTGCTGAAAAGAGATCTCTATGGTTCTAGCTATGGAAAACACGTGCCACGAAGACCAAGGCTGTGTCTCGAATAAAGTGTGAAGACTCTGGTAGTAGCCTTGGAGATCCTGAAGAATTAGGTCAGGAGCTAGCACTGCTCGTGAAGAAATTCCAGAAGTTCTCAAGACGTGGTCGCTTTGGAAAATCCTCAATAAGCAGTGATTCCTCATCTAGTGACTATAAGAGAAGACTTTGCCACAAATGCAAGAAACCTGGTCACTACATCCAAGATTGTCCTCAGTGGGAAAAGGAATTAAAGAAGAAGAAACACAAGGATTACAGTTCTGATGACGCGAAGAAGAAGAAGAAATCATCGAAATCTTCATCATCAAAATCCTCAAAGCCTTCTTCTCACAAGAAGAGCAGCTCCAAAAAGGCTCGGGCATTCATTGGCAAGGAAATGGACTCTGAAGCTGAATCTGAGGAACACGAGGAAGAGGAGGCATCAGAAGAATCTGAGTCTAGTGAGGTGAGTCTAGCTCTCGCTACTGCTTTCGTCAGCAAGTCCATCTTCAACTCTGAAGAAAATGACCTCACCAACAAACCTGATGAAGATAGTGATGACTATGCTCCCACCTATTGCTTCATGGCAAAGGGTGCCAAGGTACTCAAATATACCTCCTCTGAATCTAGTGAAAATGAATCGATGAAGATCTAAAGCCCGATTACTCAAAACTTGCTAAGATTGCTGTAAAACAACAAAGGGCTTTTGAAAAGGTTCAAAACATGCTAGGTAAGAGTGATGATATGTTAGGTGAAGAAATGGATCGCACTCAAGCCCCGATGAAAATCTTGAGACTTGGGTCTAGGTTTGACAGCCTTCAAGGTCATCATAACTCTCTCTTGTCGATCATGAGAAACTTTCTTATGAATTTCTTCAAAGAAAGCAAGATCTTGAGAAGCTAAGAGTGAATTATGAAGATCTTGAGAAGGAAGCGATTCATTACTTGCTCAACAAATCAGCGCTTCTCGTGAAAATTTGTTCCTCCATGCTTAAAGTGCATTGAGCGTGAATCTGCTAATTCTTCACTGAATGTTCAAATGCTTCAACTATTACAAATTTTTACCTGCCTCGCTATCACTAATTCCTCATCCGAGGACATTGCGATATCCTTGACGATGCAGGGCTGAAGGAATTGTATATGACAGGCATGTACAAAAGCCTCAAAGGGCATCATCCTCTTTGTGATGTGCTTAAAAAGCAGATCCTCAACAGGAACCCTAGGAAAGAGGGTATTGCCTTTGAGAGGAAACTCAATGCTGATGGAACATATTGGAAGCCTGAGCAATATCCCAAAACCTCATGGGTTGCTGCAAAGGGACCTCCAGTTGATCCATCTAACTTATCTGGCTTTACATGCGAATCTCCTCATTCTTCTGATGAGTCATTTGACTCCAACTATAAACTGTTCAAAAATCAGAATGGTGAAGTATTTGCTAGATATGTTGGCACTAAGCTGCAGGAACGGTTCCCCTATGAAGAAAATCTGGGTTCCCAAGAAGTGCCTTGAAAGTCTTCGGTGAATGTCCTCATGACACCACCTGTGAAGAATAGGAACCCCAGATGAAATTCTTCATATGGACCAAATTCTTCATATGGATCCAAGTCCTCATACGGACCAAATTCCTCACGTGGATCAAATTCCTCAAAAGGATCAAAGTCCTCATATGATTATCATTGTGCTAATAACTCTATTTCGCAGGGTAGAGCTAAGGGCTATGAATATGTGCATTATTCTTCAAACCAATATGTTCATAAGTCCTCGAAGAATTTCTCTGCTTATTCATATGCTTACCCTAACCCCTCTTATGTGAAACGAAATGGATTGGACTCTATGCCACCATTCTCATATGGTGCTCGCAGAGTGATGAACTCTTTGCCACCCCTTCAGATGTGGGTGGTGAAGAAAAGAACTAACCTCTTCTGCGGTCAGGTCTCCAGACGTGCTTTAAACGTCTCAAGAATTTCTTGGGGGCACGACAAAATGCACGAAAGGGACGAGGCTAATCATGATGAAATGAACTTTCATTTCACACGTCCTCATACTACTTATCCGTTATCTTGCTGATGAAATTCATCTGATGAACTTGATATCATATTCTTCATTGATGAACTATATGAGATCGTAAGTTGCACTAATTCATCTGCAGGATGATCAACCCAAAGCCACTGAGTGGGTTCTCGATAGTGGATGTACCAATCACATGGCTGGTGACAAGAATCTATTGATGGATGCTCCCTTATCACCGTCTCATCTGAAGCATATCATCTTTGCTGACAAAGGCAAAAGTCAGGTATTGGGTCTTGGTAAGGTTGCGATCTCTAAGGACATACACATGGACAAAGTCATGCTTGTTGAGTCCTTAGGATACAACCTCATGTCGATCTCAATGCTTTGTGATCTTGATATGGTTGTTATCTTTGGCAAGTATCGTTGTGTTGTGATTATGGAAGCTTACAATTCCAAAGTCTTCGAAGGCTTTAGGAGAGGAGACTTGTATATTGTTGATTTCTCTACAGGACCACAACCAGCCGTGTGTTTACTTGCAAAAGCTTGGAGAAGGCTGGCTATGGCATCGCCGACTTGGTCACGCATGAGCATGAGGAATTTGCACACACTTGCAAAGAAGAAGCATGTCATTGGCATTGAGAATGTCAAATTCCTCAAGGATCACTTGTGTGGAGCTTGTGAAGCTGGAAAAATGACCAAGGCCAAGCATCCAGTGAAGACTATCATGACCACTACTCGTCCCTTCGAATTGCTTCACATGGACCTCTTTGGTCCTAATCATTACTCAGCTGTCACTAATGACGCATCTCTATATGGCTTTGTTATTGTTGATGATTACTCCCGTTACACATGGGTACACATTGTTACTTACAAAAATGAAGTGCAGGAGGTCTTCAAACGATTTTCCTCGAGGGCTTCAACTAACTTTGGTGTGAAGATCAGACACATCAGGAGTGACAATGGAACTGAGTTCAAGAATTCCGGTCTTGATGCCTATCTTGATGAACTAGGTATTACTCATGAGTTATCTGCTCCCTATACTCCTCGTGAGGAATGGCGTCGTGGAGCGCAAGAACAGAACTCTTGTTGAGATGGCTCGCACTATGCTTGATGAATACAAAACGCCTAGTCGTTTTTGGATTCATGCAATTGATACTGCGTGCCACATCATCAACAGAGTATATATTCACAAATTCTTCAAGAAGACTGCCTATGAACTCGTCACTGACAAGAAACCCAATGTAAGTTATTTCAAAGTCTTTGGTGCTAAATGCTGGATTAGAGATCCTCATCACAATTCTAAATTTGCACCGAAATCACATGAAGGTTTTATGCTTGGTTACGGAAAGGACTCGCACACCTCTGTAGTCTTCAACATCGCTCTTCACAAGATTGTTGACCTTTGTAGATGTGCGGTTCGATGAAACTAATGGCTCGCAAAGAGAGCACCTACCTTACGTGTTAGATGAACCAGCACCCGAGGAATCTATCAAGTTCAAGACAAGCGAGGATGTCATTCCCTCTTGAAGAATCAGTGAAGAATTCATTCCAAGACGCTGAAGAACGTCGAGCTGATGCACTGAAGATAATCTGAAGACAATGGTGTGAGGAAAATGATCAAGTTCCTCGACGATAACCAGCTCATCCTCGCGTTGCAAAAGAAGTACAAGTTGACAAGATCATCGATGACATTGAAGCGCCTGTGTCCTCTCACACGCTCAAAAGCTTCACATTTATCTAACTTTTGTGGGAACTATGCTTTTGTCTCTATCACAGAGCCCACTAAGGTAGATGAAGCATTTACGGAGCCCGAGTGGATTCAGGCCATGCAAGAAGAATTACATCGATTCGAGCTCAACAATATGCAGGAACTGGTCAAACGACCAGATCCTCGTAAGCATAATATCATTGGCACAAAGTGGATCTACCGCAACAAGCAAGATGAAAATGGCCTTGTGGTGAGGAATAAGGCACGACTTGTAGCTCAAGGCTACACACAGGTTGAAGGAATTGATTTGGATGAAACTTTTGCACCTGTTGCTAGACTTGAGTCTATTCGCATATTACTCGCCTATGCTAACCATCACAATATCACTTTATATCAAATGGATGTGAAAAGTGCATTCCTCAATGGTAAGCTTGAGGAAGAAGTATATGTTGCTCAACCCCCAGGTTTTGAAGATCCAAAGAATCCCGACAAAGTCTTCAGACTCAACAAGGCTCTCTATGGTATCAAACAAGCCCCACGGGCGTGGTATGATACATTGAAGGAATTCTTCGTGAAGAATGGCTTCACACCAGTTCACTCGACCCTACTCTCTTTACTAAATCATATGATGGTGAACTGTTTGTGTGCCAAATATATGTTGATGATATTATCTTTGGTTGTACTGACCAACGTTATAGTGATGAATTTGCCTATATGATGAGTGAAGAATATCAAATGTCTACGATGGGAGAGTTGAAATTCTTCTTAGGTCTTCAAATTCGTCAACAACACAATGGCATATTCATATCTCAGGAGAAATACCTCAAAGATGTCCTGAAGAAATTCGGCATGCAAGATTGCAAAGGCTAAAATTCCTATGCCCACAAATGGCCATCTATGCACCGATGAAAATGGTATTGACTTCGATCACAAGGTATACCACTCTATGATTGGTTCTTTATTGTACTTATGTGCATCTAGGCCAGATATAATGCTTAGTGTTAGCATGTGTGCCCGATTTCAAGCTACACCGAAGGAATCACACCATAAGGCTGTGAAGCATATTCTTCGATATCTAGCTCACACACCAACACTAGGATTATGGTACCCCAAGGGCTCTACTTTTGATCTCATTGGATATTACGACTCGACTATCTGGTGATCGTGTGGACCGCAAGTCAACATCTGGTACATGTCATTTCCTCGGACGATCTTTTGTCCGTTGGTCCTCGAAGAAAGCGAGCTGCGTATCAACATCATCTGCGGAAGCTGAATACATTGCTGCTTGGCTCGTGTTGTGCTCAATTGCTGTGGATGAAGCAAACTCTCAAGGACTACGGCATCAACGTGAAGAATGTGCCTCTCTACTGTGACAATGAGAGTGCCATCAAGATTGCTCACAACCCTGTTCAGCACTCAAAGACAAAGCACATTCAAATTCGTCATCATTTTCTTCGTGATCATGTGTTGAAGGGTTACATCACCATCGAGCATGATAAGACTCCAGAACAGCTAGCCGATATCTTCACTAAGCCCTTGGATGAGAAGAGATTTAGCAAGTTGCGGTGTGAGCCAAATATCTTAGAATCTTGAATGTTCTTTGAAAAGGACACACATCCGACACTTATGCAAAATTGATGACTTAGATGTGCAACACATGAAGAAATGTTTTTCTTCAATCAATGAAGAATAACACTCTAAGTGTGAAGAAATTAATGAAGAATTTGATTCTCAGAACCCTACGACAATTGTACGCGGTGTCTGAAATCATCATTCTTATATGGTGGGTCACGCCAGCACCAAAGTTGAAAATCTTCAATTTGAGTTTTTCCTAAGTTTTTGAAATTTTTCAGTTTTTCAAATTCTTCAACTTTTCAAAATCTTCAGTGTTTCCGTCAATTTTCTTCATTGGCGATATATATATATATATATATATATATATATATATATATATATATATATGGGTTTATGTCCTCTGACAAAGATTCACTTATGGCTATTTCTTCAAGTCGTTTTTTTTCTGCTAAGTGAATGTGATCGGACCCTTCCCCCTCTATGCTATACTCAACCCAATCTATTCACAAATTCTTCATGTGCGTTCTATTTGAAACTCGTTCAAAATCTTCATTGTGTCTTTGTCAGCTGAAGAAATTGCGAACGAAACTTTAAAACTGATGTTATCCAAACTTTCGGTTTTGCCACTCAAACCGTTCCGCATCCCACGATGCATTATTTTACTCACCCACGATCGTACACGATCTCCACTACACAGTACGTGGGTGACACATGTCGTGAGAAGGAGAATGGTCAGGGGCACGTTCGTCCTAAATCTTGGGCGAACAGTTTTCACCGCCTCTATAAATACCCTCTCTCCATCCTCACTTCTTTTACTCCGCCGACCTCTCTCTCCCGCCGAGCTCCTCAAACCCTAAGCGCCGCCCGCTACTCCATCGTCGCCGGTGAGGAAGAGCTTCGCTGCCTTGACCTCGTCGCCGACTGCGGAAATCCTCACTCCGCCGCCGCCGTAGCTGTCTTCCTCCGCCAAGTTAGGGCGTGGAAGATCTGAACAGACGAGCTTCACATGTACAACAACCAGTTCGTCGTGTTCTTCATTTAGGGTAATTAAAAGTTACTTTTACTGCCCTCGTTGATCCAAATTTTACACTACAAAATCTTCAAAGGTGTTTTATTCTTCAAATCCTCACACACAAACACCTCACTAGTTATATGCTCTTGATTCGTTTCTCTAAGAAATCATTTTTTTCTTCAAGATTCCTCAATTGTGTGGATCCTCGATCTGTACAACTCTGGAACCTAAGACAAAGAACGCTTAGTGAAATTCTTCAAGGCTCATCTGGTCAAAATCCTCAAAACTTGTTTTTTGAAAAACCTTCTGAGAACGCATATGACCTCTCCAAATTCCTCGCAACTATACTCTGTTCACAGGTACTCATGTCCGCTGCTGAATCACTAGGTTCTCATCAACTTAACTCATTTGCAGCGTTCCTCGAAGAAAATTTGCATACTTCTTCAGAGAATTCGTTTGTTCAAATTCCTCACCAAGAATATGGCAGAAGGAAAGAAGCCACAGAAAGGAGGAAAGAGGCCTGAGGTCATGACCGCGTTTGAAATCCCTGAGGAAATATATGCTGATTATTGCACACTTGATGAAGCCGAGTTCGGCAAAGAGAACAAAAATCAGCGCAAGGTGCGCATTCAAAGGATTGAACGGAGATGGGCACGGGAATGGAGGGAGTACCGATACGTAACTCCAAAGTACATGGAAGAAATTCGCACTCAATCCTCCATGCCCAAGAGCTCCATTGGCACCTGGTCAAGAAGCTGACCCCACCAGCATCAAGCGTGGTGAAGACTTTCCTGAAGAATGGGCCAAGCACCAAGCCAAGTTGGCAAGACAAGCCAATGAGGCAGTGAGGAAATTCAATGAGGACTCTGCCACTGCTGCTGCCCCTGAGGCCTCTGTCAAGCCAAGAAAATCGATGGCAAAGAAGCCCGCACACAAGCCAAGTGATTCACCAACAGTGCCCTCACGGCCAAGGTCCTCAGCAGTGCCCTCACGGCCAATTCCTCATGCTGCTCCTGCTCCTCCAAAATCCTCAGCTCCTCCCAAGTCCTCAGCAGTTCCGACAAAGTCCTCAACACCTGTGCATCTGGCCACGTGCCAAAGGACTGCAGCCTTCTCCATTGCCTCTCATGTCTCAGCAAGTTCCTCAGCTACACCAAAGTCTTCATCTGGCCCGACTCTGCTGAAGACTAAGGCCACAGCTGGACGAGGTCCTCGGCCAAGTCCCAAGAAGAAACAGGCCGCCTTCCAAGAGCCACCTGAAGATGATGAGGCTGATGATGATGAACTTGCGGAAATCATCAGAGATCGCCAAGAGAGGGCCGCTAGAGCCAAAGGCACATCTGTGCCACTGCTGTTGGATCCGAGGAAAATCCTCGATTATATTGATCTCTGGCACAAGGAACTTCTCAAGAAATTCAGCATCCAAATTCTCCACTCTTCACCCCAATCCAACAGATACCTCAGTCCCCTGCTCCAACTGTTCAAATGGGCTCTGAAGAAACTCATCCCACTTCATCGGTCCATGAAGAAATTCCAGCCACTAGCGCTGATGAACCTGCTGCTGCTGATCCTCGATCGCACCTATTGAGGAACAAGAAATTCCTCACTGAAGAACCTGAGATTGCGATTCCAGAGGTCGTGATGCAACTCATCGACACTCCTTGCCAAAGCCAAAGGATCCCTTCTAAACAAAGCAAAAGTTCAAGGCTGAAGACTTCTTCAGCGAGCACATATTCTTCACTGATTACAATCCATATGATTCTGCTCGCATAAGGAAGAGGCGTTTCTAGACTGCCAGTCAAGCCAATTCTATTCCTCAGTGCTCTTCAATAAAGACAAAGTCTTCGATCATGCTCATATTCCTCATGTGGACATGGAGTCTCTGCCAGCTTCGAGCCGGTCCTCGGTGTTCTTCACGACGCAGGACTTCGAATTTCTCTGACCGATATACGTGGATCGGAATGAAGAACCTATTCTTCAATTCTATGCAACGCTGCACATCACCGGAGACGGCGAAGACGTGAACTCATGGGTATTAGACTGGATGTCCGAAAATACTCACTACAAGGCACCAAAGAACTGAATTGCTTCGTGCTCTACCACTCGATCCTCCACTTGATGGTGCTCGTTGTATCTACAACGAACCGTAACTTTCAAATCACTATATGCAAGTGCTGATGAAGCCTTTGAAGCCAAGGCAGGCCCCAAGAACCAAATTCCTCGTCAAGGAATTATTGTATGTGCCTCGGACTGTCTATCGGATACTGACGAAGACAATGAGTCATATCAAAGGCCACGGCTCAAATGATGAAGAAGTCGTTGGCATCATGAAGAATATGCTTTTCAATATCATTCATGGCGTTCCCGTCAACTTCCATGATTTCTTCATGAGGACTCTGGCAAACATTGCTATGTCACCATTTGAGCTGAAGCCTTATGCGCCTTGGATTATGAGATTCATCAGGACAAGGTCTTCACTCAATTACAAGGCTGATACTCTGAACCACTGCAGCTACTTGCCCCCGATTGAAGTCCTCAAACGGACATTTACCTCAGCTGAGGACAAGGGCAAGGCTACTGCTGTGATCGATGAAGGCATTCGTCCATTGGATGGACAGTTCATAGCAAAGCATCCTACTCCACCAATGATGACTCGCCACACATGACTCGCCACAAATACCTCGGTCAAGCAAAGTCCTCAAGCTACAAAGACCTGTGGTGATGATCGATCGTGAGTTACTCCTCGCCTTCATCGGAAGGTTGATCGCAATCATATATTGGTCAAGCGTCAGTTTGGTTCAATTCTTCTCATCAGGACCTCTACACACAATGCAGTGAAGAAAAACCACTACTACCTCCATGAAACCTTCAAACGCACCTGGGCTGTTCTTTCAAATGTCTACAGTGCGGAAGAACTGACGTCAATGGGACTCAAGGAAGAATTTGACAGGTCTGCACCTCCTCCGAAGAAATACAAGAAGGTCAAAGTTCCTTCCTTGGTGGCCAGCTCCTACTCTTCATCGCATGACATCGATGAAAATGAAGACTTGGGCGACACATGGCAGGCCCTACTACAACCACCGACCCCAACAACGGCTGGCGCTCCTTCTTCAACTTGAAATTCTTCAGGGGCGTTAGTCCTCAGTTTCGATCATTTTGGTCATTCGATGACAAAGGGGGAGAAATTTGAGTTAGTCTTCAAGCGGGTCTATTATATGGGCAGATTCTTTTTGTTAAGTTACAACTCTCGTTCTTCTGAAACTTTTATTGGATCGAGTTGTAATCTTAAACCCGATGGTGCTTTGATACTTTTTGATGCACTATGCTCTGATACTAGCTCAAATTCTCTTGAGCTCTGATACTCTTGATGCATTATTCTGCATGCTTGTTCCTCATTAATGTTAACGCACGCATGCTGAATTACATCAAGCACCATATTTCATCATGCATTTCAAATTCTTCATACTATATGTCAAATGCGTGTATGAATTACAAGATATAGGGGGAGATCTCCATGATTCAACTCTTCAAATGTGCATTGCCTCAAAAGCAAATTCCTCACTATGCACATCTTCAGGGGGAGTTCTTCTATATCTTGCAATCAAATTCCTCAATATCAGTATTTACACTTCATATGTTTATCCCTGTTGAAAACTTAACCTATATTGTCATCAATCACCAAAAGGGGAGATTGTAAGTGCATCTAGTGCCCCTTAGTGATTTTGGTGTATTGAAGACTTATAGGTTAAGGAACTAATGCGTTTGTGAGTGTACACAGGTCTATAAGTCTATGAGGAGTTTGATATTTACAGAGAAAATCGACCCCTAAAAATGAAGTTCTTCGACTGAAGACTTTGATATTCTGAAGACTTTCTGAAGACTTTGAAAGTGAAGAAATTGGTGTGACCTTGAAGACTTGATATTCATTTGAGGAACATGAAGCGTGAAGACTTTTGTTTTCGTAGTTTCATTTTCTCTTTCTTGAGTCATAGGAAACACCGTACTGTTAAAGGGGGTCAAGGAAATACTAAGGAAAAATTTCCATGTGAGGCTCAACTCAAAATCCTACACCTACCAATCCCTTCGAGTGAAGCTTTTGGAAATTTCATACAGTTCAGTCAACTTCTTGATGTAGACGAAGCTCTTCCGGTCGTTGAGGAATTTGTTTGACCGAGGAGTTAGGAATTCGCCAAAGGCAGATTGCCTACACAAAGTGAGGAACATGATAGCCCCGAGGAATTTCATATTCAAATTTCCGACCGTTCTTTGTCTT
Source organism: Aegilops bicornis (assembly GCA_021605145.1). Classification (NCBI taxonomy): domain Eukaryota; kingdom Viridiplantae; phylum Streptophyta; class Magnoliopsida; order Poales; family Poaceae; genus Aegilops; species Aegilops bicornis. The sequence goes on from CM038670.1 coordinate 350,132,674, forward strand.
TGCACGCCACTGTCCCAAAATATCTTATCCACCTAACGGTCATATCATTGAAGGGCATTTATGTCTTATCATGTCGGGCTGCTCCCTAGGCTATAAATAGCCGCCCCTACAACCACTAGCTGGTTGGCTGCTCGAGAGAAACTTGACACTTGTCATTTGAGAGCAACCCATCCTCCGAGGACTTTGAGCGAAAATCATCGGAGTGAGGAAAAACCCAAAACCAAACCCTACAAACCCAAAGTGATTGAGCATCAGAAGAGATTGATCTTGCGTGGATTCGACGCTCGTTACCTTTGAAGACTGTGCTTCTTCCAGACGGTTAGGCGTCATGGTCTAGAGCATCCAAGAGGAATTGTGGATCGCCGAGTGACCAAGTTTGTGAAGGTTTGGAAGTCGCTCAAGACTTACCACGAGTGGTTGGACGAGGTCTGTGTGACCTTAGTTCAAGGAGAATACGGTGAGGACTTGGTGTCCCGAGCTGCGTGCTTTCGGCCGATCGGGTGTCCGGGACTGTGTGTCCTCGAGTTTAAATACTCAGCCGCTCCAACCATACGTACAACTGAGACAACAGTTGGAACTAGTCTACCAAATCATTGTCTTCACCAACCTAACTAGTTCTATTTCCTCAACCCTTTCATTTCCTCATTATTGTGTTGAGTGTTTGTTCATATCTGTGTTTGAAGACTTTGACTGAAGACTTTCTCAATTTCCTCGATTCAATTTCTTGATCTGTTTGTCTTCATCTTGTGCTATCATGTGTTTAGCTTTCTGTACTCTTTGTTTGTCTTCATTTCATCATGATGACCATGCCCGCATTCTCTTATGCTTACATCTGAGTACTTATTCCGCTGCAAGTAGTTCTTCGCTAAGGAATTTCCTCACCGCCAAATTCCTCAGTGAAGAATTCATAAAAATCGCCTATTCACCCCCCCTCTAGTCGATATAACGCACTTTCAGTTCGTCACCAAAGAACTCTTCTTCGAACTCCTGTTCTTCCATGCCTGGCCAATTAAATAACCAGTGGCAAGCCAATGAGTACTTTGAATGTACTCGCAAGCAACCCATGATTTGGTTAAAAGTAACAATGCAATTGTACAACAAGTAAGCAACCTAGCTTCACGCTAGTTGGGATGTCCTATCAACTCATGAGATATGCATCAATGAACTTGGGTAACCCTGAGAACAGGTTACATATATCAACATAAATAGAATTTGAATCAAATGCCATGCCATTCAACATGTCAAGTCACCACCTTGACACAAATAGTTCCTTTCCACAAACACATGCACCGAGATTGTAAAGTTTCTGGACATAGTTTAAGTAGCACCTCCCAACTGTCCATGACCGTGGGCACGGCTATTCGAATAGTTTGACACTCTGCAGAGGTTGCACACTTTACCCACAAGATCCAGGAAGCTTTCGTGTCACCCACGATCCTTGAAGACCTCAAGTACTCGGGGGAAGCACCCGATCATTACCTTTCCCTAGACGATACTAACATAGGGTCCACTCGTTGATACACAACCCTCGTGTATAAGCAAAAGATCGTGGGACTTTGCCCTTTTTATGTTATCACACATACACGAAGGGACCAATGGTGTGTCCGGTGCATTGTGAAAACAGTCATGGCCGCCTATCCAAGCGCGACCCCGTCCCGAGAGTGACCTCAAGTCACCCCCGTCACTAGTAATGTGGGCACCATGCTAGTATCAGTCCAGGTAATCAATAATGCCCCGTCCCATAAAGGGGTAGAGTGGTTGCACATGTTTGGTTGGGACGGTAAGCACACATAAATCTAATCCATCATTTTACACACTCCAAAAGCTCTCTTCGGTACACCACTTCTTCCTCAAGTGGTGACCTTAGTTCAACATCTCCCAAGGGCATTAGGGGCACCCGAAGGGGTTTTCGAAAGAATGTAACCACGAAGAGTTCATGGTACACATGCATCATTATATATCGACTAGTCTCTTGACAATGCATTCATGAACAAGGTAACGTCATAGGTAGGGGTATGCATCATGTGGTGGTTCACAACAAGTTCACCACCGTCATATTTCATCATCATGTAATCGGAAAAAGGGTACCGATGAACAAGAGGGGTGTCATGGTCAAAGGGCTGCTTGCCTTGATTGGCTTGGTCTTCAAGTTCTTCAAATCATTCTCCTCCTTCTTCTTCAGCAACTTCGTCAAATACGAGATCTAATCGTTGCAAGAAAATAACGGAAAAATTAGACAATAATAAAAACAAAAAAGTCAAAGTGCTCAGAAAAATGTCAACTTATTTTTGTAAAATACTAGGGTGAAAACTAAGAAGGAAAAAATTCTTAGTTTTGGATTTGGAATGGCATAACAGGACAAATGGATTTACAAAGGTATATTTTTAAATGCTTAAAATTACATTTAAATATTTACACTGAAGAAAAGGTTGTTGGATGTGAATGAAAGTTGCACCATTAAATAGGTTGCAATACTTTAAGAATTTAGGAGTTGGAATTAATTTATTTGGATAAGTATTTTATCATGTGGAATTTTTATAAAACAGAAAGAAAAAGAAAAAGAAAAGTGGCCTTTGTGCACTTTGGGCCGAAAGGCCACGGGCAGCAGGCCCAGAGGGAAATCAGCTCATGAGGCCGCCACATCGAAGGCGTATAGGCGAAGTATGCCTTCAGCCGACGGGCGAACCGGTGCGAGCGCACGTGCGTTTTTAAATCTGACGGGTGGATCCCACCCGTCAGGGCGTGAGGCTGACGGTCAGGGCCCACGGCCGTCGTCGTCTACCTCCGTCCAGAGGCGACGGCGAGCTCGCCGACGGTGATGCAAGGCACGGGAGGATGCGTGGGTGGTACCGTTGGACTCAGGGGGATGTCGCCGTTCGGGTGGTGGTGGAGTAGGTCGCCGGAGCAACCTGGTTCGCCGGCGACGAGGTCACGCGGTGGAGGTGCTTCGGGCGTCGATGGTTCTGGCCGTTCCCGGCTGCAAAAAGAGTGGGAAAGAGAGGGGAAAGGGTCAGCGACGCCTTGCGGTTCCAGATCGAGAGAAAACAGGGGCGGAGGAGGCCTGTACCGCATGGACGTCGACGACCCGAGGCGGCGGAGCTCGAGCTCGGGCCTCTCTGGGGTTGAATGGATGGGTCGGGAGGTAGATTAGGGGTGTAGGGGAGCGACAGGGAGCGAGAGAGAGGCTCGGGGTCAACTTTTCTAGGTTGGCCGAGGTCCACCGTAGGCGCGGCCTACGGGTGCCCGCGGGATCGGCTCGGGTGGCCGTTAGAGAGGGAACGGAGGGCTCGGGGTGTTCGTGGGAGTGGTGTAGGGTGCCAGGGAGAGAGAGGAGGAGCGGGGCGAGCTGCGGGCGGGCCATAGGAGCGGCACGAGCATTGGCTGAGCGGGGCGGCGCTCTAGCGCGACCTGCAGGAGAGAGAGGAGGCGCGAGAGCAAGTGGGGAAGGCTCGAGGTGGCCGGGAGACGCGGCGTCAACGGTCGGGTGCCCTGCCAGGCGCTCCAAAGCGCAAATTTTGCCGGCATCCGCGGCTTTCCCGCATCCGCGCGCGTCCACTTGCGTCTGGAAGCTGAAGGGGGCATGGGCAAAAGCTGGGGAGGGCCTTGGATGCTCTGGAAAGCTGAGAGGAAAGAGGGAGGCTGAGAGAGAGAGAGGGAGGAATCCACTGTCCAGAGAAGAAAAATGGGGCTCTCCCCCCTTCATCATTGCTTCCTCGGGCAGCAAAGCCAACAGGTGCTAGAGGTGGACTAGGAGGGATCGTGGCCGAAAGTTGAGCCCACGGAGATTAGTGGAAGAGGTCAAAAATAGCATTTTGGAAAAGAGCCAGAAGGTGTTTGATAATGGTTTGGGCAAGTATATGATCTCCATTTGCCATGAGACTCCACAGGGTGAAATGACACATATAATTAGGGCCTTCCATCAATTTGGAGCTTATTTGGGCAAATTTGCCAATGCAACTTTTGTAAATCCTAGAAATTAGCAGAAATGAACTTGTGTAGATCTAGTTGACTATATCGCTTCTCCTTGATGCACCACTTGGTGTGGTGGCCTCATTTGGTCATGTGATCATGCTCACAAAAGTTGGGGTCAAGGAGAGAAAGTTGGTAGTACAAAGTTGTTCAAATTTGATTCTGGAAAGAGAGGGTTTTGGGGCATTTGGGTGGACCAAAATGACCTTAATTGAGATGAGGCTTTGCAAGGTGATCACAATATGCATTTTTGACTTCCTGGATTTTCCTTGGATTTTTATGAAAATATTTCCTGTAGAAGTATTTCAAATCTTTGAAATGGGCAGGAATGGTTTTGGGAGGTTTTGTCCAATATTTTGAACATGACCATGTGTTGAAACTCTTATATATGGAAAATATATGTCCACTGAGTTTCCCAAATTTTCCTAAAATATTTTTGAAGCTTTTAAATAATTTTAACCTATTAAAGACCATTTCTGGCCTAAAGAAAAAGCCTTTAAATAAAATATGAAATTAACTTTTAAAATTATATTTTTGTGGTTTATGGTAATCCTATACCTAATAGGTTTTAAGTATACTCTTTGAAATATTTTTCATACCCCAAATCAAGTACTTGAAGTGCAAACCTCAATTTAGGGGTTTTTGGAAAACTACTTTTTGAAAATACTATTTGGCCAAATTATTTTTGTAAGAAAATACTATATTGCACTATACACATGGCATGATCATTGGGCAGAAGTTTGGGGCAAGGAGGTGAAGTAGAGAAGGTGGAGTAGTTGACTTTGAAGAGCACTTGAAAATCACAGAGAGAAAACCAACTCCAAAATAAAAGCCAAATAATGCAAAAGTTTTTGTTGGTCCATATTTTTATGCTTTATTAATGCAAATGAAATGTTACAAAATGCAGGGTGTGACAAATAACCATGGGCTTGTCATCTATGCCATATGTGCAAATTGGGTTTATGTTGATGGCATATGCCTAGTCACTACGATGATATTGCAAATATGACATATTGTTGATATCATGGATAGCATATGACAAGTCAAGCGAATCATCAAACATGATGTGACCTAATGAATTGTCACAAGAAATCCTATGTAACATGGCATCACAACTAATAGACTCCTCATGGCAATCATCAAACTCATCATAATTGGGTAAATCATCGCATGGAGAAATCATACTAGCATGAAGCATGGTAATAGGTGGATCAACATCATGCAAGCAATCAATGTCAAGAAGGTCCACTAGTGGGACAAGAGCATCACCTTCACCTATGTTACATTTGTCGTTCCACTCAAGTGGTGTAGGTGAGGTGGCAAAGACCAAATGGTGGTCATCATCTTCATCTTGATGGAACCATGTGGGGGGTGCATCATATTCCACCATGGCCATCGTCTTGCCCAAAGGAAGGAAGAAGTCGTCGAGAATCGACGGGTCATCATAAATGGGACCTAGCACCAAATGAGAAGACACAATAGAGGTAGAGGTCAAGTTGTTAGAAATGCAAATGGCCTCACGTGCCCTATCAACTTCCTCACTCTCTCTATGTGGTGATGGCTCACTCACTCCCTCAAGGTAGGTGCACTCAATGTCACATATGGTGGAGTCACTCATCTCACTCAAGTGGTGGGGGTTGTGGCTCTCCTCACATGGGAATTGTGGCAACTCATCATATATGGGGCTAGTGGTGAAGTCACTCGCACTCTCCATATGGTGGCACAAGTCACTCAAGTCATCATACATCGCCGCGGTCGAAGGGAAAATCCCATGCTCAACCATCTCGTCACCGTCAGCGTGGATGAAGGCCGAAGATGGCACATCATCGCTCTCCTCCATGACCGAAGGGAAAATCCCATGCTCGATCATCTTCCTTGAGGGGCTTCCGAAGATGGAAGTGTTGCCCTTGCTCGTAGGTGATCGCCTTGTACTTGATGATGTAGAAGTAGGCGTACCCATGGGAAGTAGGCGAAGATGTCGTACGTCCGAAGATGAAGATGCCTTGATAACACTTGGTGAAGATGCCGAAGTAGGCGTGGTGGCCGGAGCTTCCTCTTGGTGGAGCTTGTCTCGCGGTCTTCTCTTGTGCTCATGAAGTTTGGCCGTAGCTTGATGTAGAGCTTTTTGGGACTTGTAGGTGTACGCACCATGAGCATCTTCATCTTGATGTTGTTGTAGTGCTTGAGCTCGATGACGTTCCGAAGATTGGCCACTTGAGCGTCGCCGCCTTGAAGATGACGAAGGGTAAGAACACTTGTAGTTGGCCACCATGTCTCGTACTTGATCCCTTTGTTTGGCCAACTTGGTGTCGAGGTAGTCCCTTATCCTTGCTTCATTTTGGCGAATGTCGATGGAGAGTCGCTCAATGCCTTGCATTGCTCGTTGTAGTCTGAAGATGGCCGTTTTGGTTATGTAGTTGTTCGCGTTGTCGTCGTCCTGGAAGACCGGAGATGAAATGCTTGCCTATCCATCACAAGACTCGAGCAAATGTGAGTGGTAGAAAGAAAAGAACTAGACCAATGTAACTTATCCAATGTTGAAGATGGATCAATGATCACTCAATAATGTAACAAGGAAATAACACAATTGGTACCGGATCTTGTCAACTCTCACACCTACACAAGTAAGGCTTATGATGGAGCTTGGTGAGGATAGTGGCACAAAAATTTGATGCAAAATGTTAGCAAGAGTAAATAATGTTGGAAAAGATTCACAAATTCGCAAGTGAAACAAGTAGACCAATAGCAATATGTGGCACACGGAAACACACACACACAGAGATAGATAAATGGGGTCGTGCAACCAAGGAATGAGCACAAAATGTGGAATCCATGGAAAACGCTCGTATTGCACAACTCAAGAGAGACGCTAGCACGATTGCTCAATAGGCGGATACAACACTTGTGCACAACCTATAAGATGCAAAATGTATGAGCTTTTTATCCCAAGTATGATATGTGTATGATGTTCCCGTTGTTCTTCTCAAGATGATCCAAGATGATCGGATATGACAATCTTATGTGCAATGTGGTATGATGCTATGGCACTTGCTTACAAGCTCTTTGCTCTCTTTTCTTTTGCTTAAAAGCTTATTCTCTCTTTGTTTTTTTATATGGCCACTTATTCGAAATGCACAAACCAAGATAGCAATTGTGTATATGCAGGAACAATCTTGTGGCACAAGGGATGATATGATGATGCCAAGATGATACCAATATGATATGGTATGTATGCAATGGAAGGTATGGATCACTAATGTGCACAAGCAACGTTGCTGGCAATACTCAAAGGCTAGTCTCGATAGGCAAGTGACGCAAAATGGGCTAAGGGGTTAACAATGTAATAGCAATAATGTACAATGAAGGGATACCACGATACCAAGATGATATAGAGGTTACCGTTCTTGCTTAAGGTTAGGTTGTCAAAATTGTGAAGTGGTCGATGTTGAAGACGACCTCGTGGCAATGATGAGTGGCAGTGTTCTTGATGTAGATACCAAGATGATGTAGACCCGTCCCTAAGTAGCCGAAACACCTTAGGAAATGGTAAAAACCGCAAACTCAAAATCTCCAAAGGCAAATGTCAAATGGTGGTAGCGGAATGCGTTGGTGGTTCCGGAGTTAGCAATGCGTAAGTGGTGGTGGTGGTTGATGCCTAAGCGACTGTCCCTAAGTAGCCGAAACACCTTAGGAGACTCAAGTCACCACTCAAGTAACCACAAATGCTATATGGATCAAAATTGGTTTAGGTTGCGGAAAGCTATGGTGGTTTGGCGGATGATATGGTGGATGGCTTAGGCAAAGATGCCAAAATGCAAAAATGCCAAAATTTTGATGGAGTCAAATGGTGGTAAAACCAAGATGAGCAGCTCGGGCTTTCAACGAGCCAAAAAACACCCAAATCGGAGTTTAGGAGTGAAAGTTATGAATGAAAACGTAAAGTGCATGCGGCTAATTCTGGCGGGTGCAGGCACCCGGGGGTGAGAGGTGTGGGTGCCCGGGGTGGTCAGGGGAGTTGGGCGGAGGAGATGGCCCGGGGGTCCGGTGCCCGGGGGTAAGGAGTGCGGGCACCCGGGGTGGTCAGCGGGGTTGCACGGGGGTCCCGAGTGCCCGGGGTTTGAGGTCCGGGTGCCCGGGGGTCGCGGATTTGGGCGGAAAATCATGGAGAAATGGAAGAAATTGGTGGATTTCGTGGAGGAAAAGGTGGAGATGGATGGGGGAAGGCTAGATCCACTTGAAACCAAGCAAATCCATGGATCAAATCCAACAAAACCTCATCAAACCAACAAATCACAAAAAAAAATTGGGGCTATTTTTGGTGGGGAAATTTTTGAAATTAGGACGAAATCACACAAAACAAGGCTAGAAAACGGTGGGGGGGGGGACTCTGAATTCGTGATAAACGTGGCTCATGATACCAAGATGTTGTAGGGTGGAACTCTAGATGAAGATCTTTGACGAATTGGAGGGGAAATCCCCAAGAACACGAAGAACACAAGAGAGGGGAAACACTCAAATTGACTCGATCCAATCACACATATGCTAGATCCAAGAACACACAAGAGTTCACAATGATTCAATAACAACAAAGGAAAGGTACAAGGTACTAGTTCATCCCAATTCTATGAGGAGAGAGGTCTTGATGATCCTATGATGGGGATCTTTCCCTAGATGGGGGGCTTGAATCCACTAGGGGATCTTCTCCATAGGAGGTCTTGAACTCCAATGGAGTGGTCTCTCTCTCACAAGAGGAGATACAAGGAGCAAAGCTCACTAAATCATGTCATATACTTTGCTATCCTCTCTAATGAGCTAGGGGAGGTGTTTATATAGTCTAGGGATGAAGTTGGAGGGGGAGAGGGTTACAAGGGCAAAAGCCCCAACTTGCACGCAGGCAATCGGATGGGTCCGGGCACCCGGGGTAAAGGGTCCCGGGGACCCGGAGGTGGTCTTGATGGTAGGTGGTCGGCACCCGGGGCAAGGCAGGGCACCCGGGCAGTCGAGAGCCTTGGTCAAGGCCAGAGGGCAGGTGCCCGGGGTTGAGAGCCCGGGCACCCGGTGGGGGGCTGGGCATCGCCCAAGAGGAGGCCGGGCACCCGGGGGTGATGGCCCGGGCACCCGGAGGGGGGCTGGCAGGGGTTGGGCACCCGGGGTGGGCAGCTCCAGTGCCCAGGCGGGCATGGCTGGGCACCCGGGGTGGCCAGGGCCTTGGCCAGCCGGCGGCTGGTGGCCGGGCACCCGGGGGTGTTGGTGACCGGGCACCCGGGGTGGTCCGTGACCACTCTTGCTTCACGCCTCGCGCGTCCTTCTTCCTTCTCCTTCACCATAGGTGCATGTGTCTCTATCCTCGCCTCTTCACGGTTCTCTTCTTGGTACCTACTAGTGCATAGAGTTTCCATTTGAGGTAGAATCCGACTCTCGAGTGAATCCGAATGAAACTTTCAGAGGAAAGAGTTAACCTCGGGTTTGACGGTGCGTGCACGTGCTCTTGTCATTGGTCCACAAGGTGCTTGCGGTGGTGGTGTGACGTCCATGGTGATGGTCGAGGGATGCTCCGCATCATCTTATCATTAGATGGATCGTTAACTCCACAGTCAACAGCAGCCTCAACACCATGACTGGTCTCCTACATCATAAATAAACAAATGAACATGAGCAAGTTTAACTACATTACTGACAGTAGAACAACCTAGTAAAAATGCAAAGATCAATGACTGATGTCACAACCCTAGAGCTTGCTTGTAGCTAGTGGCATTGCATCCATGCATCATGTTTAATTTTCATGAAATTTGAAATGGGGATTGCCTAAACCCTAGCATTAAAGGAATTCAAATAGGCTCAACCAAAATATTTTTCAGTGATTTCAAATGGCTTTAGAAAATGTTCATCATTTCTGGAAAAATGCTTTAAACCAGAACCAGAGGTGCTGCACATTTTTCATGACATATTTGGTCACTGGATTAACTCATTAAGTATTTGCATTTGGGCATTTAAATGCTATAAAATATTTTAAATTCTCAAATAATCATAAACTTAAATGTTTGCTGTTGGATATTTTCCAAACAGTAGGCTGAAACAAGTTTCATGATTTTTGGGGTAGCATTAGTATTTTTAATAAAGCCCTAAAGACTACAGAAAATAGAAAACTAAAATAAATAAAAGAGAGAGAGAGGACTACCTAGCCCACCTACATGTAGCCGGCCCAGCTGGCCCAGCCCACCTGGCGCCTCTGTCGTCTTCTCCACTGCAGGGAGGGACGCGGGCGTGTGCCCGACGCATGCGCGGCCACCTCCTGCTTGCCGCTCCCCCCCTCGACGCTCTGGCCGCCTCCCGCGACGCCACGCACCCCCTGGAACCCCCTCGTTCACTCTCTCGCCCCATCCCCTCCTCTGGCTCCCTCTCTCTCCCACCGAGCGGAGCTCGTCGCCGCTGCTCGTCGTTGCCGCGACCACCGGCCCTCCCTCGCTTCCCCGACTAGCCCACAAGCTCCGCCACTCTGTCCTCGACCCCCTCACTAAGCCACGCCCCGCCGGAAGCCCGCAGCGTCGCCCTCGAGCTCGTCTTCAATCTTCGGCCGCCGGCAACCTCACCTTCGATTCACCGTCGTCTGGCCTCCCCCGAGCCCGCTGAGCTACTCATCGACCCCGCCGTGAGCTCCTCTGTCGAACCCCTCTCTCCCCGTGCTCTATTTTCCTCTCTAGCCGTTGATTCCGCCGGAGCCGATTGCTCCTCGCCGCCGGCCATGGCGTAGCTGCCACAACCGGCACAAGACACTCGCTCGAAAGCACACCACCGCTCACCACTCGCAGGAGCGCAAACGCCACCCCACGCGCCTCGCCGTGCTCCCTAGCGCCGTGTTCGACCTCGGCCGAACTCCGGCGGCCGCTTAGGTCGCCGGCGCCGATTCCGCCACCCGACCCGGCTAACTCCACCAAGAGCTTCGGCTCATCCTCGGCTCCTCCTAGATGCCCTCCATGGGCCATTTGGTCACGGAGTGGCTAAACCACTCTCGCCGCGCGTCAGCTCGCGGCTAGACGCATGACAGCCGACTTTGACTTTGACCCCGGGTGGGCCCTGGTTTACTCTCCTGTGTCATTGACAGGTGGGGCCCAGCCCTGTTAACTATTTAGGATTAGTTTTAATTAATTTTTAGTTAGGCTAATTACGCTGACACGCGGGACCCACCGTCAGGTTTGACCCGGACCATGTCTCGTTGACCACTGACGTCACACTGACGTCAGGTTGACGCAGTAATTGATTTTCTGGATTTAATTTAATTCAGGAAATTTCAGAAAATACCCCAAACTTCAAATATTCATAACTTTTAATCAGAACTCCAAATTAAATAATTTATATATGAAAAATGATCGTAAAAATATGAAGAATCTGTTTATGGCACTTTCATGCATGATTAAACAAGTTAACCTCACTGAATAGGATGAATCATGATTAGGGCAATTTATGTAATAACATTTGGAGTTGGAATTTGTTCTTGTTTGAATTCCACTTCAATTAACTTGGCTAGATTTTGCATTAGGTGAATTCAGTACCTTAACATGACATGTCATTCATGTGATTGTGCATTGCATTGATTGTGTTCCTTCTCGATTCTTGCGGTGTTTGCCCCTCTCGGTGACGGCGTTAAGCGATTGTTCGATGACACCGATGAAGAACTATATTATCTTGAAGTGCTGTGCAAGCAAAACCCCCCTTGTCCATTCCGATATAATCCCACTCTCTCGCTCCTGCTCTATTTTACTGCATTAGGACAACAACGACTCATGTGTTACTTGCTGCGGTAGCTGAACCCCTTTATCCTCTGCATGACCTGTCATTCCACAAAGAATTAGATGTAACCCACTAGCATGAGTAGGAGTTGTTTGAGCCATGTTGTGCCTACTCATTCATGCTTGTTGTCGTGCCTGCTACTGCTTAGAGTTGAGTCAGGTCTGATTCATCGGGAATGAATTGGAATGGTTGTGTGAACATGTCCTACTGTGTGTGTCGGTGTACTAGAGTAGGGGTACCCTAGTATCCCGTACTCGTGCACGGACAGTTGCAGCACCCCGCGGCAAGGTTTGCCTCGTCACCGCCAAGATCCTTCGTGGCTCCTTTTGGAGCCATTCAAGAACAAAGTATTTTGATTGAGAAGACGAGGCCCTGACAAGAGGAGCTTGTCGGGAAGGCCACCTGTGCACGCAGAAGACAAGGCCCCGACAAGAGGAGCTTCTTTGGGAAGGCTCGGGCGCGACAAGTCTCCGAGCGCGACAAGGATTCGGCCGCGGCAAGGCGCTTGCCACGGCATGCAACTTCTCTCCATCTCCGCTCCAGCTCATCCCGCGACGTGTCGCCATGGGACCGTTCCATGCGCGCGTGTCGAGCGGCTGTGTAGCCAGCGGAGAGCAGCCATAAGCGGCGCTGACAGGCTCGCCATCGTGGCGAAGCGCACTGACGGTCTCTGTTGCCTTTGTTTGGGCGACAATGACGGGCATTTATTGCTTTTGTCCCTTGCCGTCGAGTTAGGTATTTTGCCTTAATCTGTTCAAGTAGGTGTACCAACTCCTGTTTTTACATTTGTACCCTCGCCTATGTTGCCACCTGTTGGAGACCCCTTGAGCATATAAAAGGAGGCCCGGGTGCAATGTAGAAGGGGTTCCGTTCGGTTCGGCTCGTTCGGTTCATTCGACCCACTCGAGACCGGAGACACTCACGCTAGGTTTTCTAGCCTGCATTGCTCCCTAGCGAGAACACAATAGATCAAACAAGCAGCAGTAGGAGTTTTATCTCTCCGGAGAGCTCCGAAGCTGGGTAAACTGCTCGCGTGCATCGCCTCGATCCGCTCTTCGTGCGATCTCCGCCCCCCTCCGAACCACAAGGGGCCTGCTCCGCCGGCCCCATAGGTGTTCGCGGGTACGATCAGCCTCCCCGACATCTTTGGCGCGCCAGGTAGGGGGCGTCGAGGCTGTGTGAACCTGATCCGGCGTTCACACGAGCAGCGTCATCAACATCTTCCTCAATATGCCACCGAAGAAGAAGGCTTGGCGGCAGAAACCGTCCGCGTCGTACCCACCCTCACCACAGCGAACGGGTGGTGGGGCAGACGCTGGCGGAGGGACGGGCGCCGACGAAGGTGTTCGCGACGCTCCCAAGTCCAAGGACAAGGCACCGCAAACCTCGGCGTCCGCGCATCCCCCGCGCCCATCTCAGGAGACGCGGGACCAACAACGTCATGGCGTTCACAACGCCATACATTCGTTGGATCGAGACCCTCAAGACCATCATGCGGCGCCTACATGCCGGCACGAGTGAGATACGGTCGCCGGACGGGTGCTGCTCCTTCTAACGTGGTTAGAAGTCCGAGCGTGTCCCGCCTCGCACCGTTCTCCAATGCCACTCACTACTCCAGCAGAAGCTCTGGCGAGCTCGGCTGCTCCTCGACTACCCTCCAACGGCCGACAAGGTCGACGAGTGGAGGCCACTATCGAGCCTCATCGGCTTTGCTAACGGCGACGCTCCGCGGCAACCAACGCCATCATTGCCGCGGCGTGACGACAAGGCACGAGCCAGTGGCGACGAGACTGTCGGAGGTGCAACCACCGTGCACTCTCCGCCGAGAAGGCCAAGATCGCCGACTCACCGGATCCACCTCGACAGCGACTCCACTGCTTCGTCGGATCCGCGAGCTCGCCGCGATCAGCGCCAAGTTCTTCATGAGAGACAACAAGAGGACGCTCGAACTCGCATCGAGCGCCGAAGAGAAGCGCGACGTCAGTCCGACAAGCGCGCTGGGCCTTCTGTCGACATGCGCGCGCCGGAGGAGCCAGGAGACTTGTCGTACGCGGTAGGTTGCCCTGCGTTCACTCGTGAGCTGCGGCAAGTCCAAAGGGCCCAGAAAAAAAACTTCAAACCAGACGTGCCGGAGAAGTATGATGGCAGGACGCATCCGTTGGAGTTCCTTAGCATCTACACCATTGCGGTGCAGGCTGAGGGGGGATGGGACGACAAGATCCTCGCCAACTACTTCCCGCTCGTGCTCAAGCCCAACGTCAGATCTTGGCTCATGCACTTGCCGGACAGCTCCGTATCCTCTTGGGCAGATCTGTGCCATCAGTTTGTTGGCGCCTTCACAGGTGGCCACAAACCTCATGGCCAAGAGAGTGACCTTCATCTGCTCGCCCGGAAGGAAGGAGAGTCCCTGCGCAAATTCATTCAGAGATTCAGCCGTGTGCACTACAACATCCCAGACGTCCACCCCGGCGGTGATCAGCGCATTTCATCAGAATGTGCGGAACCGCAGGATGAGGGAGGAGATGGCGATGTGCAAAGTCAAGGACGTCAGTGAGCTGTACGCCTTGGCCGACAAGTGTGCATGCGCTGAGGAAGGGAGGAGACTCCCTGGAGAGAATGCAGAAGCAGGATGCGATAGTGATGACACCGCCCCGGCAAAGAAGGGCCGGCGGCGAGGCAACAGGAAGAAGAAAGCTGAGAAGTGCTAGCGGTCGAGCAGTCCGGCAATGGAGGTGGCGACAAGAACACCAAGGCTGGTGGCTCCGGCAAGGAGGTCGCCACGACGTAACTACCGGTCGGTGGCGGCACGACAAGCAGGACAGCTCCGGCAAGCAGTATTGCAAGATCCACCGCACCAAGGGCCACGACCTCCAGAGCTGCAAGAAGGTCGAGCAGCTTGTCGAACAGCAGAGAGCTGAGTACGAGCGGCACGACAAGGAGAAGGCCCAGGAAGGTGCTGGGGGAGCAAGCAAGAAACGTCCCGGCCGGGGAGGACGTCGCGGCAAGGCCAAGCAGCGGCAAGGAGATAGACCTCCCCGCGGCCGCGACAAGGATGAAGATGAGGACGACGACGATGATATGGAAGACGACGACGCCGATGAGCATGAGTTTCAGAAAGCCACAGAGGTCCTTTGCATTGACGGAGGTGCTTCCCTGCATACCTCCCACCGCCAACTCAAGCAATGGATGCGGGAGGTCAATGCAGCGGAACCATCCGTAGAGTCACGCAAGCCTCTGAAGTGGTCCAGCACACCTATCATTTTTTATATTGAGGACCACCCTGATCGCATAACTGCGGTCGGGTGCTTGCCGATGTTGGTCTCACTAACCATCCGCAACCTCAAGGCCACAAAAATGTTAGTTGACGGCGGGGCCGACCTGAATCTGATCTCCTCCGCGGTGCTCCAGAAGCTTCAAATCCCTGACAGCGAGCTCGAAGAGACCGGTACCTTCCAAGGAATCAATCCGGGAAGGAGCAAGCCGAAGGGGAAGATTACGTTGTCGGTCACATTTGGCAGCGAGCTGAACTTCAGATCGAGAGGGTTACATTCGACGTTGCCAATTTCCCATTGCCTTACAATGGGATACTTGGCAAATCCGGCACTCGCCAAGTTCATGGCAGCCTCTCACTACGCCTACAACCTACTGAAGATGCCAGGCCCGATAAGCGTCATCTCTGTCCACGGCGACAAGAAGGATGCCCTTATCTATGCCGACAAGATCTTCCGAGATGCAACAACCATGACAGACTGCCCAACACTTGTCATTTGAAGCTCCCGGGGGGAAGAAGACGAAGTCCAAGTCCGGCAAAGGCTCTGAGGCTCACTCCAGCAAGCGCACCTCTTCGGAGTGCTGCGCTACCGTCGAGGACGCACCATCGAGCTCCACCGGCAAGTACAAGAAGATGGTGGCTCCGCCGAAGACCAAGAAGGTGCCCGCCAAGGAGAACGGCACTGGTGGTACCTTCACCATCAGTGCCTCTCTCGACCCTAAATAGGAAGGCGCATTCGTTGCTTTCCTGCGGGCGAATGTCGACGTGTTTGCATGGCAACCGTCTGACATCCCCGGTGTTCCCAGGAAAGTGATTGAGCACCGCCTGGCCGTTTGTCCTCATGCGTGGCCCGTCAAGCAAAAAGTCAGGAAGCAAGCAGTGGAGCGCCAAGAATTCATAGCAGAAGAGATCAAGAAACTGGAAGCAGCAGGCCTTGTCAGAGGAGTGCTCCATCCTACGTGGTTGGCCAATCCTGTAGTCGTCGCCAAAGCAAATGGGAAATGGAGACTTTGTATTGACTTCACGGATGTTAATAAAGCTTGTCCCAAAGATCCATTTCCTTGCCGTGCATTGACCAGATTGTTGACTCCACGGCTGGATGTGATTTGCTTTCGTTTCTTGATGCATACTCAGGATACCATCAGATCTTCATGGCTGAAGAAGATGAAGAGAAGACCGCATTCATCACACCATGTGGCACATACTTTTTCATACGGATGCCTTTCGGTTTGAAGAATGCTGGTTCAACATTTGCAAGGGTAGTCCATGACGCTTTTGAGCCGCAGATGCACGTAAATGTAGAAGCCTACATGGATGACATAGTGGTCAAGAGCAAGGACAAAGCAACTCTGGTTCAAGATTTGGACGAGACCTTTGCAAATCTCCGCAAGATCAACCTCAAGCTCAACCCGAGAAGTGCGTGTTTGGAGTCCCTTCCGGCAAGCTTCTCGGGTTCTTCGTGGTCTCGGCGAGGGATCGAAGCTATTCCCAGCAGTGATCAAGGCCATTGAGCAGATTGAAGCACCAAAGCGCGTCAAGGATGTACGAAGGCTTGCCGGTTGCGTGGCTGCTCTCGGCAGGTTTATTTCTAGGTTCTGCTGAGCGCCTGCCGTTTTCAAGATTTTGAAAAAGGCAGGTCCTATGAAATGGACTCCGGCGGAGGCTGCGCTGCAGGACTTAAAGAGATACATCCTCCACTCCAACACTTGTCGCACCTAAGCCACAAGAGAAGTTGCTACTATATATAGCGGCAACCAATCAAGTGGTTAGTGCTGCGTTAGTAGCGGAGAGGGAGGCGGATGACGAGCCAGCAACCACGGCAAGCACATCCAGCGACAAGCAGGGGGCTTCGCCGACAAGCTCTGGTCCCGACAAGGATGAATCCGCGCAGACACATGAACAGATACAGAAAAGGATGGTGCAGCGCCCAGTTTACTTTGTCAGTTCCCTCCTGCAGGGGGCTAGGTCAAGGTACTCTGGTGTGCAAAAATTGCTTTTCGGCCTCCTCATGGCCTCGAGAAAGCTGCGCCATTACTTCCAAGCACATGAGATCACAGTTGTCACTCGCTTTCCCTGAAGAGGATACTGCAGAATCCAGAAGCGACAGGCAGGATTGTCGAGTGGGCACTGGAGCTGTCAAGCTTCGGTCTTAAGTTTGAAAGCACATCAACTATCCAAAGCAGAGCATTGGCAGAATTCATAGCAGAATGGACGCCAACGCCAGATGAAGAGATTAGGAGACGAGCATTCCCGTCAAAGAAGCAAGCAAAGAGTGGCTGATGTACTTTGATGGTGCCTTCTCGCTGCAAAGGCGCCGGTGCACAAGGCGTCGCTTATCGCACCCACCGGAGAGCACCTCAAGTACGTCGTCCGGATGTACTTTCCCAAGGAGCAAGCGACAAACAATATTGCAGTATGAAGGTTTGCTTGCGGTCTCGTGGATCGCATTGGACCTTGGGATCAAGAAGCTTATTGTCAGGGGTGACTCGCAACTTATCGTCCGGCAAGTCAACAAAGATTACCAGAGTCCGTTGATGGAAGCCTACGTTGATGAAGTGAGGAAGCTAGAAGAGCACTTTGACGACCTGCAAATGGAACATGTTCCAAGGGCACAGAATGATATTGCTGACGGCCTGTCAAAGTGCGCTGCGCTTAAGTTGCCTGTGGAACCAGGGATCTTCGTGCTCAAGCTGACTCAACCAACCGTAACACCATCAACTGGACAAGGCAAAAAGAGGAAGTTGGCCTCTGGTGACTACTTTCCAACAGAGCTTCCCGAAGCCGTAGTTGCAAATGTCCCCAAGATCAACACCAACAGTGTTGAGGAGCAGTCTGCTCCGACAGACCCTAGGGTCTGTTTCGTTGAAGCAGACGCTCCTGACAAGTCTTGCTCCGGCAAGCTTGTCGGGGAGCATCAAGCTCCGGCAGGACCGCAGGTTCTTGCCGTGGAAGCTGATGTTCCCAAGAGCGCAGATGTGCCTTTAGTCCTTGTTGTCGAGCCGCAAGCTCCAAAGATGGGCGCAGCAGATTGTCCATTTCCTTGCATGTGAGAACTTCCGAAGAGCAAGAAGAAGCGGAAAGAGTAGCCCGGCGGTCAAGTATGTACCAGTTTGTCGACAAAGATACTGCATGTAAGAAGACTCAACGGTATGAAATTGAAGTGTATTGCCGGGGAAGATGGATGAAGCTGTTGGCGAGAGATACACGGAGGCATATGTGGTCACCACATTGGCGCAAGAAGAGCACTTGGCAAAGCTTTCCGGCAAGAAGGTTTCTTTTGGCCGACAGCCCTCCAGGATGCAAGCGCACAAGTAACCAAGTGTGAAGCGTGCGGTTCCATTCCAGCAGATACACCATCCAGCTCAAGCTCTCCGGGCGATCCCTTTATCCTGGCCATTTTGATGCAGGGGCTCGACATCCTCGGCCCCTTCCCCGAAGCTGTCGGGGCTTTGAGTACTTATGCGTCGCCATCGACAAGTTCACAAAGTGGCCGGAAGTGGAAGCGATGAGGAAGGTGACGCACGATCGCTGATCAAGTTCTTCAGTCAATTGTTTGCCGTTTGGAATCCCCAACCGGATCATCACCGACAACGGCACACAATTTCTGGTCGCACCTTCATGCAAAGACGTCCAAGATCTTGGCGCCAAGGTACGCTTTGTACATTGCTCACCCGAGAAGCAACGGTCAGCGAGAGAGGGCAAATCTTTGAAGTGCTGCGCGGGCTCAAGACCAGAACTTTCGACAGGCTGCACAAGTGCGGAAGAAACTGGATCGAGGAGCTGCCGGTGGTTCTTTGGTCGCATCGTAACGACGCCAAATCGAGCCATCGCCGGACACCCTTTGCTCTAGTCTATGGAGCAGAGGCAGTTCTCCCCACGGAACTTCGTGTCTGGATCGCCTCGAGTCCTCGCTTATGATGAGCTTGAGCAAGAGCAGCTGCGACAAGATGACGCTGCTCCTTGAGGAGGATCGTCTTGAGCCGCGGCGAGCTGCTCGCTACCAAAGACAAGCTCGTGGTCGCTACCATAGCCGCAGGGTTAATGCGAAGTCTCGAGGAAGGCGACCTTGTTCTTGGCCGCGTTCAGTCCGCCAAGAATTCAAACAAGTTGACGCCTTGAAGTGGGAAGGCCCTTATCGGGTGAAACGAGTCACTAGGCTCGGCGCTGTCCGCTTTGAGACCGAAGATGGCATTCCGGTGAGCAACTCACGGAACATTGAGCATCTTCGTAAGTTTTACCCATAGGGCGCGGTTGTTCGGAACCCGTTCCGGCAACCACCTTTATACAAGTCTTGCCGCAGTTGCATGTAATCCTTTGTACAAAGCCGGGCGCAGACCCCGTGCATCAGTAAAGCTCATGTGTTGCGCACAACTTGTCAAGTTAACGCTTTCATCAATCTATTGCATGTTTTGGCTAACACTTTGTGCAGCAACCACACCCGGTAAGCAGAATCGAGACACTGGGCTCCATAACGATTATTTCCTCTTCTTTTTCTTTTCTCAAAGAAAGGGAAGCTCCCTCGCGCACAAGTTAACCAGGGGGGAAGGAGGAGATAATTCTATGGACCAGGCACCGCTCGAGGAAGTTTCACCTCATCGGGAAGCAAGAAACAGAAAAGCTAAGTTGCCAAAGTTTGAGCAATCAATTTTTAAATTTTTAAGTTATCTTCCTCGAGCGATAGTACTTTGTATGGAGAACACGTGCGCAGAGGAACCAACTCGCCGACTAGTCGCGCCCTTACTTTGTTTCGAGTCCGCTCAACAACTTAAGTGAGCTGCGGCTAGTCGCGACGAGGTTGCTTGTCGGAGGCACTTGCCGGCTGAGAATTCTTGACGTTCCGCACTCAGCGCTCACGACAAAAGTGCCCGCACCGACAAGTCCCCTAAATGCGTAAGGCAGAAACGTACAAAGGAAGGAATCAAGTAGAGGAAATAACGTTGCATTGATCGTTCACCTAAGATAGAGTATATTACAGAATAACTTGTCGCTGATCTAACAAAGTTTCTAAACATGATCAGCAGCGACAAGGGAAAGATAAGGTTGGCGGCCTAGTCTACGCGGTCGCCCTCAATCCGCTTGATCTTGTTCACCTTGTCCACAATGGGTGCGACAAGGGCCTTGAGCTCCTCCATGTTGGCTTCGGGCGGCAAGGATCTGAGGACGCCGTTAAGGTTGAGGCCCGGGTTGCGGAAGGCCACCTTCATCAACACCTTCTCAAGGGCCCCTGCACAAACCTGGCGCGATCCCTCGGCCAGCTACTTCGGGACCTCTTCTCGGAGACGCTGGAGGCCCGTCGCCACGCCTTTGAAGAATAGGCTAAGCTTGGCGCTGGGTTGGAGATGCTCGTCGGAGGAATGCAAGGTCCGCCATCCCCAGCTCCATCGGCTCGTTGTGGATATCGGCGGCGGTGTCCACAAGACCTTCGGTCGATGCTCCACGCTCTCCCTCAAGGTGTTACGGGCGGAGACAGCATTCGCCAGCTCCTCTTTGGCCTTGATCGCCTCCAACAAGCCCACCTCCCGCTCTCTGGCGCCGTCCAACGCTTTGCGTCAGAGTGGCCGATTTCAGCCCAGATCCGCCTTTGAATCCTTGGCGGCCGAGCTCCTTAGCCTGTCGGCCGAGACGGCTCTGCAGCTTCGCCCAGCGTGTAAAGGCGTCCTTCTCGCGCTGGCGCTTGAGCACGGCAAGCTCTTCGCCGCTCTTCTTGAGGGTGGCCTCGGCTGTGCCACCTTCGCCTTGACTCTTCCTTGGCGGCCTCGGCGGCTGCGGCAGCGTCGCCGCTTCTGGCGCCCCGTAGCGACTCCTCGCGGCAAGGTCTTCTTCGTGGCTGTCCAGGTTGACCTTCCGCTGCGCCTAACTCGCTCTCTGCGGCGGCGAAGCTTCTCGGCAGCCGGCCGCTGCTCCTCATCACCGCGGCCTTCTCAAGGATGAAGGCCGTGCGCTCTTCTGCGAGTTGCCCCCGCGCTTCCGCCACGTCGCGGAGGGCTTCTTTGTTGGCGCTCCGGAGCTCCTCGGCACGCTTCTCCATGTCCGCTCCCGCCCTCGCGACAAGGGCTTCCCGGGTCTCTAACTTGGCCTGCCGGGCGCGGTAGAGCGACAACAGCCTCTTCAGCAGCTGCTCCTCCTCGGACTCGCCGCTGCTGCTGCTTGGCGTGTCCACCAGCGTCAGGCCAGCGGAGGCGAGTAGCTCGCCGTCGAAGGTCTCCCCTTCGACCGGCGCCCTGGAGCTCGGTTCCTAGGGGACCTTGATGAAGACGCCTTCGCCCGGCCTTCGTGTAGGCATCGGCTGGGGCTCCTCGGAGCTCGACACATGGCGTGGCCAGGGGAAGTCGGCTGTCGATGTAGCGCTTGCCGCTCCTGCGGCCTCAGGGCCGTCAGTACGGCCGCCCGACCCCTCGCCGGCCTCTGCGTCGGCAGCCTCGGTGGCTTCCTCGCCGACAGGCTCGTCGGCGACTGCCTCTTCCTCCACGACGACGACCTCTTCTTCTTCGGCGGCGGCCTTGTTGGTATTGCCGCGCGTTTCCTCCTCGCCGGCGGCCTCGACCTCCATCGGGTCTGCGTCAGACGAAGAAAGAGCAGTCAAGCAGATATTCAAAAAAGAGAAACAAAAGCAAGCAAGACCAAGGGAAAATCTCGTGTAAGGGAGTTACCTGCAACGGGATCCGCAGCTATGACCTCGACCACTGGAGGGTCGCTGGCGCCGTCCCTTGCCGGGGTAGCCTCCCTTGCCGGAGTGGCCTCCCTCGCCGGGGTGGCCTCCCTTGTCGGAGGGAGCTCCCTTGCTGGGGAGTTCTCCCTTGGCGGCGTAGTGGCAGTGGGCAGGATCTCGGAGGCGGCTTCCGAGCCCTCCTGATGAGGCTGCTCTGCTCCTACACAAGCACACAGTCAGATATCAACAATGAAGGAGCACCCCTGCACACCTAATAGTAAGAAGAAAACTGCACACTTAGTGCAGGGGCTGTCTTTGGGGGCTGCTCGAGGGAGGGTCGCTGGTCCGGCAAGGCGGTCTCGGACGCGTCCCCGTCACCACGGAGAATCGTCCTCAACGACGACCGTCGGGATCTTGGCCCTCTTCGCCGCTCTGGGCGGCGTCACGAAAAGGGAAGAGTCGAACAAAGCAAATCAGATTCAAGATGAAGCAATAAAATTGAAGAAATACAAGCATAATCTCGAGAAGCTTACTCTTCGCCTTCCTCCTCGGAGCTGAGCGCGGAGAAGTCGAACTCCGGCCCGCCTCCGGTGCGATGAGGCGGGGGAGTGGGATCTCTTGGCCGCTTGGCGGAGGCGTCGGCGGTGGCTGAGAAGATTCCGCCCGGTTGTCGCTGCAGTGTGAGGCGCCTCGCGGCAACCTCGCTTACGCGGTGGAAGCGCGTCGGCGGCGCTGCTCTGCTGTGGGCGGTCTGTCGCCCGGCTCGTCTCCAACTCTGCGGAGACGCCTCCTCGGCGGAGCAGGGGGCTCCGCTGGCGGCAAGTCGCTTGGCGGTGGGGAAGAAGCGCCCTCGGCGGGTCCACTCGACGTGGCCTCGGGCCCGACAAGCTCGTCCTCCTCGCCGGCGTCCTCCCCTCGCTCGGCAGAGCTTGCCGCCTTCGCCGCGTCCGCCTCCTCCACAGTGAACCCGAAGGCTCCAGCGGCAGCGGCTGCTGCCGCCTCCTCCACCCTGCTGGCAATCCGCGCCATCTCCTGGTCGGTGGTGTCTCGGGTGAGCCTCTTCGCTTTCGTCGGGCGGATCGGCACCTCTTGCAAATCGTCGAAGAATTGCTGCACGACCTCGTCGGGGGCTCCTGCCAGGTCGGGGCGATCCTGGGGAGTCGCCGCGATGGCATCATGGCGCGGATGCGATGCGGCGCCGAGTTGTTGCACAATGGGGCGACCCCTCGCGGCAACCTGAACCACTCTGGATGTTCGGGTCGTTCTTGAACAGCTCGAGCAACACTGAGTCCAGCTCCATGACAGTGAAGTTCCAATTCAGGCCCGGGCGCAGCCTCATGATATCCGCCGCATTCTGGAACTCCCAAGCAGGCCTCCTCCTTTCCTGCAAGGGAGCGATGCGGCGGCGAATGAAGTCTGCGCCAACTGCGCCAACAGTCAACCCGGCAAGCCTGAGGCGCAGAATTCGGGTCACAGCTATCTTCAGCTTCGCATCCTCCGGCGCCAAGTTACTCCAATCCTTGCCGCGCAATATTGGGGTTTGGCGCACGGCGGTGAAAGGCTGTGGGTTCTCCTCTACGACCCAGCACAAGTTGGCTCTCCACTCCTCCCACTTGTTCCGGAACTCCCCCTCTAGGTAGGCCTCTTTCTTGCCGATCCTAGAGACCCAGGCTATCCCTCCGGCAAGTGGCTCTCCTCTCTCAACGCGGGGAACAAAGAAATGGCGGAAGAGTGCCACATTCGGGTGGACTCCGACAAAGTTTTCGCACAAATGTGCGAAAACAGCCATGGTCAAGATGGCGTTGGGGGTGAAATCAAGGAGGCGGAGGCTAAAGGTGTTCATTATGTCGCAAAAGAACTCGGAAAAGTGCGGGCAAAGACCGCAATAGAAGAAAAGGGCGAAGAAAGGGTACCTGTTGGGGCCAAATCAGCGGCGGAGGCGGGGAGCACCTCGCGGCGCGGATGCGCACGAGTCTCCGTCGACCAGAAAAGGTAGAAGACATCCCGCAGCTCCCGTGCGCCGAGCTGCGGGGGGAAGATGGCTCGCTCCTTGCACAGCGCGGCGAGCCGCTGCGCCTCGGCCGACTTGACGCCCTTCTCCTTATCGGCCTTCGGGGCCATGGCGAAGGGGGCGGAGGAGGTCGACGGCGGTGAGTGTGCTTGTGGCGAAAGGGGGGCGGGACGCTGCTCTCTTCGCACCGGAGAAGAAGAGGGGAGCGGCGGTGGTTTCTTGACAAGACAGCAATGGCAGGGGTGGTCGGCCTGCCTCTGTTTCCTCCGCTTATAAAGGGGAGGAGGGGGCGGACGTTCCGCTTATATCAATAAAGAATCCCCCACGACCGCGCCCACGATCTCTCGCACGACGCCACGTCCGGTGCGTGCCGTTAGTGGGGATCGTGGTGGGTCCGGGGCGAGTTGCGACGCGGTCGAGGCCGCGCGTGTCCGTGCAGATTACGGGCCTGGCCCGACAAGCGCTTCGGCACCGTGTCACGGCCCAGAGCCGGGGCTCCTGTCGGTGTACTAGAGTAGGGTACCCTAGTATCCCGTACTCGTGCACGCAGACGATTCTTGACCTCTAACGGCAAGGTTTGCCTCGTCACCGCCAAGATCGCCGTGGCTCCTTTTGGAGCCATTCAAGAACAAAGTATTTTGATTGAGAAGACGAGGCCCCGACAAGAGGAGCTTGTCGGGAAGGCCACTCCAGGCACGCAGAAGACAAGGCCCCGGCAAGAGGAGCTTGCCGGGAAGGCTCGGAGCGCGACAAGTCTCCGAGCGCGACAAGGATTCGGCCGCGGAAAGGCGCTTGCCGCGGCATGCAACTTCTCTCCATCTCTGCTCCAGCTCATCCCGCGACGTGTCGCCATGGGACCGTTCCATGCTTGGCAGCGTGTCGGCGGCTGTGCAGCCAGCGGAGAGCAGTGATAAGCGGCGACAGGCTCGCCATCGTGGCGGCGGAGGTGCACTGACGGTCTGTTGCCTTTGTTTGGGCGACAATGACGGGCATTTATTGCTTTTGTCCCTTGCCGTCGAGTTAGGTATTTTGCATACCTTTGTTCAAGTAGGTGTACCAACTCCTGTTTTTACATTTGTACCCTCGCCTATGTTGCCACCTGTCGGAGACCCCTTGAGCATATAAAAGGAGGCCCGGGTGCAACATAGAAGGGGTTCCGTTCGGTTCGGCTCGTTCGGTTCATTCGACCCACTCGAGACCGGAGACACTCACGCTAGGTTGTGTAGCCTGCATTGCTCCCTAGCAAGAGCACAATAGATCAAACAAGCAGCAGTAGGAGTTTTATCTCTCCGGAGAGCTCCGAAGCTGGGTAAACTGCTCGCGTGCATCGCCTCGATCCGCTCTTCGTGCGATCTCCGCCCCCCTCCAAACCACAAGGGGCCTGCTCCGCCGGCCCCATAGGTGTCCGTGGGTACGACCAGCCTCCCCGACAGTGTGTGAACTAAGTGTGTGAACACGATTTGGTAAAGGTAGCGGTGAGAGGCCATGTAGGAGTACATGGTGGGTTGTCTCATTGCAGCCGTCCTCAGGAACTGAGATCTGTGTTTGTGATCCATGAAACAGTTACTACCACGCATTGGGCCCGAAACCAATGGACCCTCTCGGCTTCTTAACCACTCTTGTCCTCAGTCCGGGAGTTGCAAGTAGTTTACGGTGTTTGTAGCATCTTTGGGGCCTACACGCAACGCTGACCGTAGGGGTGGGTTGTGATGCGGTGGGCACCGTGGCACCGTGTACCGATTCGCCCGTTTGGTGTCTAGTGAAACCTGCACACATCTTTCTGGTCTGTAAGGGAAACCTCTGCCGGACTCCCTTCGTATGTAACACGAATAGGCGATAAACCAGGACTTGGGACTTGTGTGTTTAGGTAGGTCGTGGCCGACACCCACGTTGGGCTTCCGCTTGAAGGTTGCCGAGTACATGTCGTGTAAACGGCGGTAAGTGGTGAGCGTGTGTGAAGAAGTACACCCTGCAGGGTTAATATGATCTATTGAATAGCCGTGTCCACGGAGAAGGACTTGGGTTGCCTATATCAGTTCATAGACAAGTGAAAGTGGATACTCTAAAATCGCAAGATAAGCATGAGTGCTATGGATGGCGTTCTCGTGAGGGAGACGGGGCGGGTCCATAGTGGTGTATCGATATGGTGAATGTGTGGACTCGTGTAAGCCACCTCAAAAGAGTTACTTGCAGTCGTAGTTCAGGATAGCCACCGAGTCAAAGCTGGCTTGCTGCGTCAAACTCCACCACCCCTTTTGATAATGATGCATATGTAGCTAGTTACGATGTAAGTCTTCTTTGATGCGTTTGTACTCATGTTTGCTTATTTTATGTTTTGCGAGAGAGACTTGGTCTCGCTAGTAGTTCCGCTTGGACTTGACGGTTAGCTTGTTACCTCGGCTACAATCTTGTGCCCTCGGCAGATCCGGTAGATAGTCGGGCTTCTCAGCCTTCTTCATTTATAGTTATGCGTACTCGAGACATGTTTAGCTTCCGCTTGTGTTTTGACTTGTATGCTCACGAGTGTTGGGTCATGAGACCCATGTTTGTAATATCTCGCTCCTCGGGCCTATTGAATAAATATTTGAGTCGTAGAGTTATGTTGTGATGCCATGTTGTATCTACACATATTGAGCATATTGTGTGTATGTTTGAAATGCTTGGTATGTGTGGGATCCGACAAACTAGTTGTTTATCCTTGGCAGCCTCTCATATGGGGAAATGTAGTCTCGTGCTTACGGCGATAGTAGTCCGCTTCTGACCCGGTTCACCGGAGTCCTGCTAACCCAGCACTCTGCTTGGACACTTGACTGGCGGCATGTGTTTCGCCGTTCCTATATACATCCCTTCGGGAAATATCACGCGGTGTTATTCGGAGTCCTGCCTAGCCTTTCTGACCGGGATACCGGAGTCCTGTTAGCCAGTGCTACAGCCCGAATTTATACGTTGATGACCGACATGCTCGATGTGATTCATGTATGCCTGTCCCCATGAGTTAGCGCCGCTTTGGGTTCACGACTAGCCATGTCGGCCGGGTTCTTTGTCATATGGATGCTAGCGACACTATCATATCGTGAGCCAAAAGGCGTAAGCGGTCCCGGGCCATGGTAAGGCGACACCCGTAGGAATACCGTCGTGAGGCCGCAAAGTGATATGATGTGTTACATGCTAGATCGGTGTGACTTAGGATCGGGGTCTGACAGCGTTGGTATCGAGCTTTGTTGCTGTGGGTTTACCAAGCTAAACTGGTGAAGTTGTGTCTAGAAATGCTTTAGTTATGTAAGGGAATTGATTGTGGAAGGAGCGTAAGGCTCTTTTTACTTCTTATACCTCATGGCCTTCTGATCTGAGTCAACCTCTTCTCTTCTACGGGGTTAAGAACTAGGCTTCTCATCTATCTATTAGGATGACGTGTTACTAATCCATAGACCTTTGAGATTGTTGGTTTTAAGCCCCAGTTCAGTTCCTACTATCTCTGTATGTTAATTGTTGATCTCGGAACCTTGATATGATGTTGTTAAGTGGCTATGCCACCATTTTGCAGGATGTCTCAAATCATTTTGAGCCTTTACAGCCGTTATGCTGTCCGAGTCATCCCAGGTCTCTAAATAGTCTGATGCATTTGCAAATCCTGTCCTTCCGTTCCGTTGTACTTTTGACCAGGTTAATCACACAAATTAGTATGTTGAGGTACTCCGCTGCCTCAACATATAAGTTGGAACTATTATTATGACCCTAGGTGTTTAGGAAGTCATCTAGCAATTTAGCAATGCTTTTGTATCCCGGTGTGATGATTACGGCCATTATTCTTGAAAGCCTTCCGTGATGTTATTAGTTAGTAGGTACTCTATTCATGGGTTCTTGAACCCGAGATTCACCCTACTTACCTAATGTTGATAGTGTTGCTCGTACCTTTAGGATACTAGTAACTTTGCGATAGTCCTCGAGGTCCGTGGTATTTCCTTCTTCCAAATATCATGAACTGCTTAAGGCAGAAATTCTTTGAATTAAAAGATCACAATCAGAATACTCTTGAGGAGTTCTCCGTTCATAATTGTGAATCTGCCAATTCTACCTTTCCGCATGGGTTATCCGGAAGAAATGTTGAGCTTCACTCGACACACTAATCTATGCATCCACAACTCAGAAAACATATGTTCCTTGAGTTGTTCTTTTTAGTTGTATTCCGACCCGTACATCAATTGTTAGTCGAGAGTATGTATGCATTAGTTTATCGATGCCTATTATCCTTGTGGTCCGTCAAGCCTTTACATTACGGAATGACTAGGAGAAACAAACTCCAGTACCTCATCCATTTCTAGGATTGGGTCAAAGTAGTTGTATTCCGCAGATCAAAATGTCAATTCAGCTTTTGTTCTGTTCTACCTTGGAGTGTTACCATCTTTATGTCAGGAACATCATGAGAATTGCACCTTCTCTTATGAATTCTTGTCGTAGTGATACTTCTCGCCATCATTGTTCATTCCTCGGTCCCGTGTTGATGCAACTAGAATGCCGACAAGTGAATTGTGATGTGTGAAATCGATACTCCTAGCAACCTCGTTGCTTGGTAGTTAATGGACAATATTTTCATTCTTAGCATGTTGGTTATTAAATCATCATACTAAGATTGATCGTGCTACCTAGTCCTTATTTACGGTGCACCCTTGATCAATGAGTTAGGATTATATCAATCCCTTGCTTATTTGATCATATCGCCTTGCCCTCAAAAGCAAGATTGATCTCGAGCTTAGTAACATACCGGTGGTTCGTGGCTTTCCAAATATCTTCTTGGAAGTGTTACCAGGTTGTCACCTGACCGCTATGTTGAGTTCGTGATCATATTGGTTTTCCTCTAAACCACCCATTCTCCAAGACTCTGTGTTGGATATCCCTGAACTAATTGGTTGAGCTAGACAACAACTTGGAGAGTTGGAAGATAAAGCTTTGCTTAACTTAGTTCATCTCTAAGGGATATTCTTGTGTAGTGTGTGTTGAAGAAAGATGATATCTTCATCGATTGGTCTCTGTGATCAGTTGCTGGACCTATTGTCTTATCAATCCTTTGATTTGAGTATGGGCTATCGTCAAGTCAAACCAAAACCAACGATATTCGTAATGTTGTCTTACTCGTGGTTGATCCCTCGAGCATACCCCATTACATCTTTTGGTGCGACCGGTGCTATCACCGTGTTCACATGATGGTGGAAGTCCAGTGATATGGAAATTCCGATGAGTTGTTGTTGAACCCATCAGCAGCATTTTGTCTCCCCCCATGAGTCATGTTGAACATCAACCTAGTATTGGAAACTTGTGTAAGCATTTCTTCGTGTTCCGTTCATGAAGCTCATGCTTGGATGGAAAGAGTGACTTCCTCGAATTCATGTGCTTTAGGTGTAAGTTGCCGTCATGAATTTGAGAAGGGTTTGTTTTGTTTCCTTTGGAATCATTCCAATTCAGTCATGCATGTGCGAAGTATTCTATGGTCTGATAGACTGATCATCTTCATTCCATATGAATTCCATAGCACACCAAGCCACTGGTTGAATTGTTCAAGGAAAAGGAGTTGATGTGCGAATACTAGTTCATGCACACGACTTCGATATCCTTGTTGATGGTGCCCAACCTGAACTTCGGTAGTGTTTTATTATAAGACTACTAGGTGGTAATGCTTGTCTAGGACAACGTGTTCACTTATTAGTAGCAGAACCAGCTCATGTTTTGGAGCTTGCTATCGTAGTTCATTCCCGAGAATCTCGCAACATCTTTCCGTCGATCTGTGTTGCAAACTTTCAGTTCTCTTTCTAGACTCGATGAGTCTGGAATATCCTAACACCAACCAGATCTGAATCTCAGGCAGATATGATGGTTGGAACATTCCCAGCATTTGCATTTTGTTCCCAGCTTGCACCCTATTGTGCCAACTCCCCATGGGCTGCCTTTCTCGGTAGTTGCTGTCCAATATTATCTTCAAAAGTGGACTTACCATGGGTCCCATCCATTTCCGGTGATAAGCAAAAGTCATCCATTGCGTTGTCTTCAATAAGGTAGTCCACATCATCCATTCTAGTATGGGTATGACATTCCTTTGCACTCCACCAAACGATCGTTTGCGAATGCCTTAGGCTGGTATAAAGAGTTTCAATGATGTTATATCAAAAGTAATTCTTTTTGCCACTTAAGGGAATAGTTCCTCGCGTCACCTCCCACAGGGTGCCCGTTATTGAGTCGTGGCAATTTTTCCTCGCCACCTTGACACCATCTACCATCTTTCTAAGCGTGGAATTGTTGCCCACTAATCACACACCATTGTTTGTTCTTCCATCCCTCTCGATGTGTTTTGTGTCTCAACTCGAGATGTTCACCATCTCATTCCGTGAGTCGATCATGTTTACTTGATCTTCGTGAAGATCGAATTATGTAGGACCTCCCTCTCTTTCCATTGTCGTGTCGAGTGAAGATCTCGAAAGCAAGACGTCAAGACCAAGATGATGGAATGAATCAACATCTTCGAGAAGGGCAAATGGATCATGAAGATTGTGATAGTTTTGTGACTTCCCTTTTCCTCTTACTTCACGTCTTGAATCTCGGTGAGATTCTTGTTTAGTGGGGTGAGTTGTCACAGCCCTAGAGCTTGCTTGTAGCTAGTGGCATTGCATCCATGCATCATGTTTAATTTTCATGAAATTTGAAATGGGGATTGCCTAAACCATAGCATTAAAGGAATTCAAATAGGCTCAACCAAAAATATTTTTCAGTGATTTCAAATGGCTTTAGAAAATGTTCATCATTTACGGAAAAATGCTTTAAACGAGAACCGGAGGTGCTGCACATTTTCATGACATATTTGGTCACTGGATTAACTCATTAAGTATTTGCATTTGGGCATTTAAATGCTATAAAATATTTTAAATTCTCAAATAATCATAAACTTAAATGTTTCTTTGTTGGATATTTTCCAAACAGTAGGCCTGAGCAAGTTTCATGATTTTTGGGGTAGCATTAGTATTTTTAATAAAGCCCTAAAGACTACAGAAAAATAGAAAACTAAAATAAATAAAAGAGAGAGAGAGAGGACTACCTAGCCCACCTACCTGTAGCCGGCCCAGCTCGCTGGCCCAGCCCACCTGGCGCCTCCTGTCGTCTTCTCCACGCGGCCAGAGGGCAGGCGTGTGCCCGGCCTTGCAGCCACCTCCTGCTTGCCGCTCCCCCCCTCGACGCTCTGGACGCCTCCCGCAACGCCACGCACCCCCTTGAACCCCCTCGTTCACTCTCTCGCCCCATCCCCTCCTCTGGCTCCCTCTCTCTCCCACCGAGCGGAGCTCGTCGCCGCCGCTCGTCGTTGCCGCGACCACCGGCCCTCCCTCGCTTCCCCAACTAGCCCACAAGCTCCGCCACTCCGTCCTCGACCCCCTCACTAAGCCACGCCCCGCCGGAAGCCCGCAGCGTCGCCCTCGAGCTCGTCTTCAACCTTCGGCCGCCGGCAACCTCACCTTCGATTCACCGCCGTCCGGCCTCCCGAGCCATTGAGCTACTCATCGACCCCGCCGTGAGCTCCTCTGTCGAACCCCTCTCTCCCCGTGCTCTATTTCCCTCTCTAGCCGTTGATTCTGCCGGAGCCGATTGCTCCTCGCCGCCGGCCATGGCGTAGCCGTAGCCACAACCGCGCACACTCGGTTCCGAGCACACCACCGCTCTCACCGCACTCGCAGGAGCACAAAACGCCACCCCACGCGCCTCGCCGTGCTCCCTAGCACCGTGTTCGACCTCGGCCGAACTCCGGCGGCCGCCTAGGTCGTCGCCGACGCCGATTCCGGCCACCCCGACCCCGGCTAACTCCACCAAGAGCTTCGGCTCGTCCTCAGCTCCTCCTAGATGCCCTCCGCGGGCCATTTGGTCGCCGGAGTGGCCAAAACCACTCTCGCCGGGCGTCGGCTCGCCGTGACTGAAGCGCTTGACAGCCGACTTTGACTTTGACCACGGGTGGGCCTGGTTGACTCTCTGAGTCAATGACAGTGGGGCCCAGCCACAGTAACTATTTAGGATTAGTTTTAATTAATTTTTAGTTAGGCTAATTCTGGCGACACATGGGACCCACCGTCGAGGTTTGACCGGACCATGTCTCGTTGACCATCGACGTCCTGCCCGACGTCGGTATGTGATAATTGATTTTCTGGATTTAATTTAATTCAGGAAATTTCAGAAAATACCCCAAACTTCATATATTCATAACTTTTAATTTGTAACTCCAAATTAAATAATTTATATATGAAAAATGATCAGAAAAATATGAAGATTCTGTTTATGGCACTTTCATGCATGATTAAACAAGTTAACCTCACTGAATAGGATGAATCATGATTAGGGCAATTTATGTAATAACATTTGGAGTTGGAATTTGTTCTTGTTTGAATTCCACTTCAATTAACAGCTAGATTTTGCATTAGGTGAATTCAGTACCTTAACATGACATGTCATTCATGTGATTGTGCATTGCATTGATTGTGTTCCTTCTCGATTGCGGTGTTTGCCCCTCTCGGTGAAGCGGCGTTCGGCGATTGTTCGATGACACCGATGAAGAACTATATTATCTTCAGAACTGCCAGGCAAGCAAAACCCCCCTTGTCCATTCCGATATAATCCCACTCTCTCGCTCCTACTCTATTTTACTGCATTAGGACAACAACGACTCATGTGTTACTTGCTGCGGTAGCTGAACCCCTTTATCCTCTGCATGACCTGTCATTCCACAGTAATTAGATGAAACCCACTAGCATGAGTAGGAGTTGTTTGAGCCATGTTGTGCCTACTCATTCATGCTTGTTGTCGTGCACTCTTTGCTTAGAGTTGAGTCAGGTCTGATTCATCGGGAATGAATTGGAATGGTTGTGTGAACATGTCCTACTATGTGTGAACTAAGTGTGTGAACACGATTTGGTAAAGGTAGCGGTGAGAGGCCATGTAGGAGTACATGGTGGGTTGTCTCATTGCAGCCGTCCTCAGGAACTGAGATCTGTGTTTGTGATCCATGAAACAGTTACTACCATGCATTGGGCCGAAACCAATGGACCCTCTCGGCTTCTTAACCACTCTTGTCCTCGGTCCGGAGTTGCAAGTAGTTTACGGTGTTTGTAGCATCTTTGGGGAGCCGCATAGCGCTGACCGTAGGGTGGGTTGTGTTGCGGTAGGCACCGTGGCCCGGTGTACCGATTCGCCCGTTTGGTGTCTCGGGAACCCTGCACACATCGTTCGGGCTGTATGGGAAACCTCGGCGGACTCCTGCGGATGGAACCCGAATAGGCGATAAACCTGGACTTGGGACTTGTGTGTTTAGGTAGGTCGTGGCCGACACCCACGTTGGGCTTCCGCTTGAAGGTTGCAGTACATGTCGTGTATGGCGGTAAGTGGTGAGCGTGTGTGAAGAAGTACACCCTGCAGGGTTAATATGATCTATTGAATAGCCGTGTCCACGGAGAAGGACTTCAGGGTTGCCTATATCAGTTCATAGACAAGTGAAAGTGGATACTCTAAAATGCGCAAGATAAGCGTGAGTGCTATGGATGGCGTTCTCGTGGGGAGGCGGGAGGCGGGTCCATAGTGGTGTATCGATATGGTGAATGTGTGGACTCGTGTGCGCCACCTCAAAAGAGTTACTTGCGATTAAGTAGTTCAGGATAGCCACCGAGTCAAAGCTGGCTTGCTGCGGTCAAACTCCACCACCCCTTTTGATAATGATGCATATGTAGCTATTTACGATGTAAGTCTTGCTGAAATGCGTTTGTACTCACGTTTGCTTATTTTATGTTTTGCGAGAGAGACTTGGTCTCGCTAGTAGTTCCGCTTGGACTTGACGGTTAGCTTGTTACCTCGGCTACGATCTTGTGCCCTCGGCGAGATGCAGTAGATAGTCGGGCTTCTCAGCCTTCTTCATTTATAGTTATGCGTACTTTCGGACATGTTTAGCTTCCGCTTGTGTTTTGACTTGTATGCTCGAGTGTTGGGTCATGAGACCCATGTTTGTAATATCTCGCTCCTCGGAGCCTATTGAATAAATATTTGAGTCGTAGAGTTATGTTGTGATGCCATGTTGTATCTACACATATTGAGCATATTGTGTGTATGTTTGAAATGCTTGGTATGTGTGGGATCCGACAAACTAGTTGTTTATCCTTGGCAGCCTCTCATATGGGGAAATGTAGTCTCGTGCTTACGGCGATAGTAGTCCGCTTCTGACCCGGTTCACCGGAGTCCTGCTAGCCCAGCACTACTGCTTGGACACTTGACTGGCCGGCATGTGTTTCGCCGTTCCTTATGTACATCCCTTCGGGAAATGTCACGCGGTGTTATTCGGAGTCTGCCTAGCCTGCTACAGCCCGGATACCGGAGTCCTGTTAGCCAGTGCTACAGCCCGAATTTATACGTTGATGACCGACATGCTCGATGTGATTCATGTATGCCTGTCCCCATGGGTTAGCGCCGCTTTGGGTTCACGACTAGCCATGTCGGCCCGGGTTCTTTGTCATATGGATGCTCGCGACACTATCATATACGTGAGCCAAAAGGCGCAAACGGTCCCGGGCCATGGTAAGGCGACACCCGTGGGAATACCGTGCGTGAGGCCGCAAAGTGATATGATGTGTTACATGCTAGATCGGTGTGACTTAGGATCGGGGTCCTGACAACTGACTCGCCTCAAGAACAGGGGACTCCAAACCGACATCATTCGTATGGTGGTCAGAAATATTAGACTTAGTATCATCACCAGCCCTCCTGGCAGAAGCCTCATCTTGTTCCATCCGCTTGATAACAACATCATCACCTTCTTCATATGGCTTGCAGCGAGAGTCTTTCATAGTTTTGAAACGCTTCACATTGTTCAACAGACACACCATGTCGGGGATATACTCCGCGGTATGACCCGGCCGGATATATGACCCGGCCGAGACATGGCGCTTCATCGGTAACCCGCCCGAAGACTGGCGACTCACTGGTCTGATGACTCACTGATGACCTTACGGCGGTTCCGATATATGACAAGGCCCAAGGCCCAAAAGGATAGCTCATGTTATGGTAGGACGGCTTAAGAGGAAAGGCATAAGGAATAATTCCCTTACAAGGGAGGCAAGACTAGGATTCCACTTGTAGTAGAATTGTCCTATTCCTACTAGGACTCCACATGTAACCCGCCCCTCCAACTTATATAAGGAGGGGCAGGGCACCCCAAGAGGGACAAGTTAAGATAGACAATCCAATACCTCTCGAGGGAGAGGTAGCGAAACTTCGCCCTTGTAACCGAGATCATCATCATCATCAATATCAATGAAGTAGGATGTAGGCTTTTACCTCCACCGTGAGGGGCCGAACCTGGGTAAAACCTCGTGTCTCTCGTCCAACTCAACCCCTCTCAAGCTACCATGTAGATGCGTTGGCCTCATGACTAAGTCCTCACACTAGGATATCTGCCGTAACAAATCCACGACAGTTGGCGCCCACCATGGGGCCATGCAGGATGGTGTTGAGTTCTTGGAGGGATCTCTCTTCAGGGATCGAGAAAATCACGGTTGATCGGATGAAGAAAAGTGGGCACGAAACAATCATGCAGGACAACCCGACACAAAGACAACAGTGGGTTGGAATTGGTCTGCCGCCCTCGTCCAGCGATCCATCGAAACCAACAGGAAATTTAACTTCGTACGACCGTGCAGTTGAGAGCACGCATCAACTTTTTTCAACGATTGCTGTTTGCAGTATCTATGATAGAGGCAAAGGTGTCCCGTCTTTCGATGAGATGGTGATTATCGTTTCAGAGGAGTAGACTATCACGATCCGACTACGAACGTGCAAGGACGTCGCGCCTTAGCAATCGCTAAACCAACTCCGAGAGGTTATTGACCACGCCGGAGCACGATCAACTTGACCACGAGGGTCTGTATCCTGCGTGCAAACAAAGAACAAGCAAGAAACTGAGATTGCAATCTGGATATTGCGAATATAAGAGGAAAGCTTTATCAATGAAGGTGGGGTTCTGTGACGCCTTTATGCAGTCGTTGAACACAAGCGAAATGCACGCGAAGTTGCAGCTATGGCGAACTTTTGATCTAAACAAAACCCAAAGTCTAAACGATGCCCTAAGGGCTGTATATATGGAGGAAGAGGGGGGAATTACGTGGCCCTTCGAGGAGGGGTCCGAAACCAACCCTAACTCTTGTTTCCCCACACATACGGACTCTAAACACATCCTATATTCAAGTATTTCAAAATTACATGGGCCCAATAATAAGGTGACGCAACACCTAGAATAGCCTTCGGATGAAATTTATGAAGTGGCATCTTGTATATTTCGTCCAATGCTTCATGCACTCCTTATGGTGGCTTCAAAGTCCTGAAATCATCACTGGTAACTCCGTTCTTGATCCCCTTGTGCATGCCATCAATTGCATGCTTGTTCTTGTTCCAATGTTCATCCTTCTCCAAGCTAGGCCCTTCATTTGTAAGCAAAACAAGTGTATCCAATTTAGGCAACATCATATTCTCATGAACACTAGAATCATTACCAAGAAACAAAAGTATCTGATAATTTAATTGGCGTGCGCGAACGCTAGTAATTGGTCCAGTATGTATAGCAGCAGGGGCTGTGGGTGTAACAGTGTTATTGATGTCATCATCATCCTCCCCTTCTTGAAATGAAGTCGTCCTTGACGGAAGCTCATCTTCCTCACCCAAATAAGGCTTCAAATCTGCAATGTTAAAAGTAGGACTAACCCCAAAATCTGCAGGTAGCTCAAGTTTATATGCATTATCATTTATTTTCTCTAACACCTTAAAAGGACAAGCAACACGTGGCATTAGCTTTGATTTGCACAAATTTGGAAATCTATCCTTACGCAAATGTAACCAAACAAGATCTCCAGGTGCAAACACAACATGTTTTCTACCCTTATCTCCAGCAAGTTTATATCGAGCATTCATACGCTCAATGTTTTCCTTAGTTAACTCATGCATTTTTAAAATCAATTCAACACGTTGTTTAGCATCAAAATTAACCTTCTCCGAAGATGGAAGAGGCAACAAATCAATAGGTGCACGAGGAAGGAAACTATACACAATTTCAAAAGGGCACATCTTAGTACTAGAATGCAATGAATGATTATATGCAAATTCAAAATGAGGCAATCATTCTTCCCACATTTTCTTGTTATTCTTCAAAACAGCCCTAAGCATAGTAGACAATGTTCTATTGACTACTTCAGTTTGTCCATCAGTTTGGGGGTGACATGTAGTACTAAAAAGCAGTTTAGTCCCCAACTTAGCCCATAAACATCTCCAAAAGTGGCTAAGAAATTTAGTATCATGATTTGAAACAATAGTATTTGGCACACCATGCAAGCGAATAATTTCGCGAAAGAACAAATCAGCAACATTAACAGCATCATCGCTTTTATGACATGGTATAAAGTGTGCCATTTTCAAGAACCTATCCACGACAACAAATATGCTATCCCTCCCCTTCTTTGTTCGAGGTAACCCTAAAACAAAGTCCATAGATATATCCTCCTAAGGAACACTAGGTACAGGCAAAGGCATATATAAACCATGAGGATTGAGTCGTGACTTAGCTTTTTGCATGTAGTGCAACGAGCAACAAAACGCTCAACATCCTGTCTCATCTTTGGCCAAAAGAAATGTGTCGCAAGTATATCCTCCGTCTTCTTCACGCCAAAGTGTCCCATTAATCCTCCTCCATGCGCCTCCTGCAACAACAAAAGACGAATGGAGCTAGCTGGAATGCATAGCTTGTTAGCACGAAACACAAATCCATCGTTAACGACGAACTTGTTCCATGTTCTCCCTTCCTTACAATTCTGCAAATACATCTTTAAATTCAGCATCATGCACATATTGATCTTTGATGGTCTCCAAACCAAATATTTTAAAGTCAAGTTGTGAAAGCATAGTATAACGACGAGACAATACATCAGCAATAACATTTTCTTTACCCTTCTTATGTTTAATTACATAAGGGAAAGTCTCAATGAATTCAACCCATTTAGCATGTCTACGGTTCAGTTTTGCTTGACTTTTAATATGTTTCAAAGATTCATGATCAGAATGTATAAAAAATTCTTTGGGCCATAAATAATCTTTCCATATTTCTAATGTCCGAACAAGAGCATATAATTCTTTATCATAAGTAGAATAGTTCAGACTAGGCCCACTCAATTTTTCAGAAATGTATGCAACAGGTTTTCCATCTTGTAATAACACACCTCCTAATCCAATTCCACTAGCATCACATTCAAGCTCAAAAGTCTTATTAAAAGCAGGAAGTTGGAGTAAAGGAGCATGTGTCAACTTATCTTTCAATACCGTGAAGGCTTCTTCCTGTGCGGTACCCCAAACAAAAGGCACATCCTTCTTTGTGAGCTCATTGAGAGGTGCAGCAATGGTGCTGAAATCTCTCACAAAACGCCTATAGAAACCAGTGAGTCCAAGAAAACTCCTCACTTGTGTGACCGTTTTGGGTTGCGGCCAACTCTCAATAGCTTCAATCTTGGCTTTATCAACTTGAATTTCTTGTGGGGTAAAAACATAGCCAAGAAAATATACTCGATCGGTGCAAAAGGTGCACTTCCCAAGGTTACCAAACAAACGTGCATCACGTAGAGCAATAAAAACAGCACGTAAATGTTCCAAATGTTCTTCCAAAGATTTTCTATAAATCAGTATATCATCAAAATAGACTACCACAAATCGTCCAATGAAAGCACGTAAAACTTCGTTCATTAGTCTCATGAAAGTACTAGGTGCATTAGTTAACCCAAAAGGCATGACTAACCACTCATATAAACCAAACTTAGTTTTAAATGTTGTTTTTCATTCATCTCCCAATTTCATACGAATTTGATGGTATCCATTACGCAAATCAACTTTGGAGAATATTGTAGATCCACTCAATTCATCAAGCATATCATCTAGCCTAGGAATAGGATGACGATAACGAATAGTAATATTATTAATGCCTCTACAATCAACACACATCTGTGACGTACCATCCTTTTTGGCACTAGTATAATAGGAACAACACAAGGACTAAGAGATTTGCGTATATAACCTTTGTCAAGCAGCTCCTGTACTTGACGCATAATCTCCTTCATCTCCTCTGGATTGGTACGGTATGGCGCACGGTTGGGTAGCGATGCACCGGGAATTAAGTCAATATGATGCTCAATCCCTCGAATAGGTGGTAATCCCGGTGGCACGTCTTGTGGACAGACGTCAGCAAACTCCTGCAAAATGTTTGTAACAGTAGGAGGCAAAGAGGAAGGTACGTCCTCGAATGAAAATAATGCCTCATTGCACACAAAAGCATAGCAAACAGATTTGCTGAAATCTAGATCATCTATATCAGATTTGTGGGCAAGTAAACATGCACTTTTCAATTTAATTTCAGAAGCAACACTAGATGGTTTATTATCAGGCTTCATTTGTTGCTCACATTTTTTTGCCACAATCTGATTTTCACTCTTATTTTTCTCCTGTTTTGCTTTATTAGCTCTATTAATATCATCTTTCAAAATGAAATCAGGAGACATAGGAAGCAAAGTAATATGTTTATCCTTATGAACAAGAGTATCTTGATTGTTTCTACCATGGTGTCTGTAATCTTTATCAAATTGCCATGGTCTACCAAGTAATAAGGAACATGCTTGCATAGGTACCACATCACAATCAACATAATCAGCATATGTAGAGATACAAAAATGCACACGAACAGTACGTGTTACCTTAACCTTGCCGCTGTTGTTGAACCATTGGATGTAGTAAGGATGTGGATGTGGTCTTTTGGTGAGAGATAGTTTCTCCACCATCTCCATGCTAGCCAAGTTGTTGCAGCTCCCTCCATCTATGATGACGCGAACATAACATTCCTTCACAAGTCCCTTTGTATGGAACAAATTATGCCTTTGATTTTGCTCAGCTTGTGTGACCTGCACACTCAAAACACGTTGAGCAACTAAACATTCATACATGTCAGCGTCTTCAGGAGCCATGTATTGCGTCTCATGATCAGAATCATCTCCACCGTGTTCTTCACGTGTAATAAGAGCCAAAGTTTGCTCATCATAGTCACTAGCGGACTCATACCCACCATCCTCAGTAGCAATCATCACACGCTGAGATTTGCATTCTCTCGCGTAATGACCTCGTCCCTTACAACAACGACAAATAATATCACTTGCCCTGTTGATGCCATGGAAGAAGAAGAACTCTGTGCAGCCCCAATAGGTGTGCTCTTGGCAGATAGTGATGGTTGTGCCTGCTTCCTTGTATCACAATTTGGAGGTGGCAGGTGATGGAGGTGTCGGTGCGATGATCTGTATGGAAGTAGAGGATGCACGCGGTGTCCATGATGAAGGTCGACCTGCAGAAAAGTTAGTCCGCGCCAAAGCCTGTCGATCATGCACTTCACGTTCAGCTTTACAAGCAAGATGGAATAAACAAGTGATATTATTATATTCCTTATATTCTAGAATGGTCTGAATCTCTCTATTTAATCCACCCATAAAACGTGCACGCATAGCTTCATTCTCCTCAACAATACCACATCTAATCATGCCAGTTTGTAATTCCTGATAATATTCTTCTACAGAATTTTTTCCTTGTCTTAAGCTGCAATTTTTGAAGTAATTCATGTTGATAATAAGGTGGAACCCAATGAGTACTCATAGCAGTTTTCAAAGCAGCCCAAGTAGCTGGAATGGGATATAATCTACAATATTCAGACCACCAAACACATGCAAAACTAGTGAAAGCACAAACAGCAGCAGGAACACGTCTCTCCTCAGGATATTGTAAACATGTAAACCATTGTTCAGTTTCTAACTCCCAAGTAAGATATATATCAGGAACATATCTACCCTCAAATGGTGGAATATTCAATTTTAGTTTA
This sequence comes from Aegilops bicornis, assembly GCA_021605145.1. NCBI lineage: Eukaryota > Viridiplantae > Streptophyta > Magnoliopsida > Poales > Poaceae > Aegilops > Aegilops bicornis. The sequence continues at coordinate 350,173,313 of CM038670.1, forward strand.
GGAAGATGGTCATGAGCTTGTACCTCAGGTGGTGGTGCAGCCCTACCGTTGCGATGATATGCATGAGGACGACCTGGTGGTGGTGGTGCTGGTGGTTGCACGTAGTTCTGATTTTGATCAACCTCATCCTTGTAATGGTCCTCCACCTCTGCAGTAGCAGCAGGAGCTATAGAAGCATCAACAGCAGGTACATCGGCACCAGAAGTTTGACCAGGCTCAAGGGGAACGCGTTGTGCTCGTCCCATTTGATTTGGAAGGCGTTGTTGTTGTTGTTGTTGTTGTAGAGGTGCGACAGGTGCAGCAGGCGGTGGAAGACGCGCAAGCAGTTCATTAAATCTGTTATCGAGCTTTGTTTTGAACGTCTTCTCAAGGCCAGTGATCTTCTCCATGGCTTCTTCAAAATTGTTCAGCACATCTTGCACCTGTTCAGTCATCATTTGCTGAAACTTATCATGAAGCTCCTTGTTCGTTAAGTTCTCCGAGTCAATCTCGCCGGCTTGTGATCCTGGCATTGTTAGCAGCAATAGAAACACACAAGAATATGATCCTATAGACTACTAACAAGTGGTGGTGGTGGTGGGTGTCACAAATCCATCAAGCAAATCTCAAACTATTACCAGTTCTTACCCAGCAGCAGGCGGTGATCGGCAACTGATGTAGTCAAAACTCTCAAAGCTTGGATAAAGCAATTACCAGGGAGAGTCAAACGCAAGACGTAGATGTATGTGGAGCTGGGAAGGCCTATAATATGGTAGCAAAAAGGGTCAGCAATAATCAATTCAGAGATGCAAAGTTGAATAAACGGTCAACGACAGTACTGTGTTGGTCCTAGGTTAGACCGTGCTAGAGACGCGTGCCTAGAACTCTAACAAAATCACGGCGCTGCACGTAAACAAGGGAAAAGCACACACTGAATTTTTTTTGCTCTTTTTTTGCGCTCCTCTTTTTTTGCGAAAAATCACTATAATGGCGAGTGTCTCAAAACTCTTCCCAAGTCAAACTAACAGGATAGGCACGATTTTTTTTTTTGATTTTTTTCGGAAATCAGGGATACGACGACGAAAAAGTACGAAAAAAAATCACTATGATGGCGAGTGTCTCAAAACACTCCCTGGGACCTAAAAATAGGATAGGGAAAAATATTTTTGGTCGCCGGAATTTTGGCCTAAAAACTGCCCGGGGGTCTCCAGACTCCTTTTTTTTCGAGACCTACTCAGGCAAGAAAACACGAAACGGAAAAATAGATGGATCTCGAAAACAAACCTAATATGAAAAGAACTCTGATTGGTAGTGGATATATGGTGGTAGGATATGACAGCGGTGGTGGTATATTGTAGCGGTGGTGGTATATGGATACAAATTGGTGGTGGTATATGGATATGGATTCAGAGCGGTTGCGAATAAGCGGTGGTGGTAGGTGGCAGGAGCGATGACGATGGTGCGGCGGCGGCGTGACAACTTGTGAACAGAACACGAAACTCTAAGGAAAACTATACGCTAAGACCAGCAACTTGACGCAAAGGCTCAGACTGGTTCGGATATGATGAACTAACCCTAATTTTTTTGGCTTTTTCATGGACTGTAGGTATGAAGAACAGACTCGATCTAAACTATGAAAAACTTTAAAATCTCACCGAGCAACCTGGAAATCTGATACCACTTGATAGAGGCAAAGGTGTCCCATCTTTCGATGAGATGGTGATTATCGTTTCAGAGGAGTAGACTCTCACGATCAGACTACGAATGTGCGAGGACGTCGCGCCTTAGCAATCACTAAACCAACTCCAAGAGGTTATTGACCATGCCGGAGCATGATCAACCTGACCACGAGGGTCTGTTTCCTGCGTGCAAACAAAGAACAAGCAAGAAACTGAGATTGCAATCTGGATATTGCGAATATAAGAGGAAAGCTTTATTAATGAAGGTGGGGTTCCGTGGCCTTTATGCAGTCGTTGAACACAAGCGAAATGCTGTGAAGTTGCAGCTATGGCGAACTTTTGATCTAAACAAAACCCAAAGTCTAAATGACGCCCTAAGGGCTGTATATATGGAGGAAGAGGGGGGAATTTCGTGGCCCTTGGAGGGGCCCGAAACCAACCATAACTCTTGTTTCCCCACACATACGGACTCTAAAAACATCCTATATTCAAGTATTTCGAAATTACATGGTCCTGGCCCAATAATAAGGTGACGCAGCACCTAGAATAGCCTCTGGACAAAATTTATGAAGTGGGATCTTGTATATTTCGTCCAAGGCTTCATGCACTCCTTATGGTGGCTTCAAAGTCCTGAAATCATCACTTGTAACTCCGTTTGTGTTCCCCTTGCACATGCCATCAACTCCATGCTTGTTCTTGCTCCTATGTTCATCCTTCTCCAAGCTAGGCCCTTCATTTGTAAGCAAAACAAATGTATCCAATTTAGGCAACATCATATTCTCATGAACATTAGAATCATTACCAAGAAACGAAAGTACCTGATAATTTAATTGGCGTGCGCGAACTCTAGTAATTGGTCCAGTATGTATAGCAGCAGGGGCTGTGGGTGTAACAATGTTATTAATGTCCTCATCAATCTAGCCATCCATCAACCCAAGATCCATCAATCGAGGGCGTCAATTGCTCCACTAGATCAAAAAAAAGGAAAAGGGGCCACGACGCGGAATTCGATACGGCCATGACTCATAAACGGATACAGCCACTTTCACGGCTTCGCTTTCGGCCGCTTGTCGCTGCCGTGCCACGAATCGGCCTCCCAAGCCACCTCGTCTCTGCATCGCCGGCCGTCTCCTCCTCCGAGTCGCTGCCTGACGCCTTCTACAAGTCACCCCGAGCACCTTGTTCCTCATCGAGCCGCCATTGTGGCTCGCCTCCACGCCCGCCACTGTGCACCCTCGCATCGGCGCTCGATAGTGCGCCCGTGCCGCTCCCTTGATTTGGCTCACCTACCGGCTGATTGTCGCAAGACGCCCCTATGAGCCGCCGCTGTTTAGTCGCCGGTCTCGTCTCCGAGTTGCCTGGGCCTCGCGCTATTTTCGCCGAAGCAGGTTTGAGCCGCGACCTCCGCCTTTTGCGTTGTCAAACCCGGTGCAGTAACCATCACAGGCGTGTTTTGCCTCTGACCCGCCCCCCGCGCGGGCCCTTGCGTCGAGCCGCCGATGACCGCCGTTACCTCCGAGCCGCCCCTGGGCAGGCCGAGTCGGCGGGCGCCGCCGTCCGACCTCCCGCGCCGCCGCTCCACTTTTGGTGTGAGCCACCCTCACACGGGCCTCGCGGTGAGTCATAGGCCTTCACCGGCGCGCCTCCACTACCGAGCCGCCTCGCTGCGGACCAACTTTGATGTGGCTAGGCCAAGTCCCCGTCGCATCACACTGCCTCTAGTTCCAACCCGACACCCGCGCACTGGCCTCCCACTGGCTCTGTCGTGCCACAGCTGCCCACGCGCCCGTCTCCTGAGTTGCCACCACTGCTCCACGTGATTTGAAGCCGCCGTGCTCTACATCTAATGCTACTTCGTCGATACTGGGGAGGTGCAATCTGGTCAGCTTATCCGTAACAAGTAAAATGGACAACTTCAGGGTTATGGTTTTGTCGAGTTTGCTAGCCGTACAGCTGCTGAGCGGTTTTCTTCAGACAGTAAATGGATAAAGGATGCCAGATGTTGAGCTGGTGTGCAGACTTAACTAGGCCAGTGCTGGTGAAGAGTGTGATAATACCACGAACTAATACAATCTTTATTGGGTAGTTGAAAGCTGATATTACAGGAAACATTCAGGGTCCATTACCCTTCAGTGAAGGGAGGAAAAATTGTAACTGACAAGATGACAATGTGTTCAAGGGATTATGGGATTGTGAAGTTTGCAAACAGAAAGGAAATGTGGGTTCCGGAGAGAGTACCAACTCCAAAGTACAAATACGCTAGGATCCAGTTTGACCAACCCACCATATTTGATGGTCTTGACCCAAATGTCACTGAAAATACCTTTGAAAGAAGTGTTTGCTTCTGTCAAAAAAGAGGTGGTGGATCGTGGCAAAAAATCTCAGGGCTATCTATTGTTGCTAGCAGTAGTAGTATGCGCATCCACGCCACTGTTGGGCGTCCATATATCCAAGCTAATTTCTGGACCACGCAAAGATCATCTTGCGTTCAGATGTACCAGGTGATATCTGTTCAGTCTATTTTAATAGCACATATTAAATTCTTTAAAAACAAGTACTCTGGCTTGTGATGTTTTTTGATATAGGACAATTGTTCACGGCAAGAGCGATGGTTGTGTCATGGATATATAGCTCACGCCACGATTATCATGCGCTAGCATCTGACCATGCCATAATGCTCAAGGAATGTATGTGCAAGCCAAGGCCTCTACAACCCAGTCGACATCAACATGATGTGACTGAGTCACCCGTCTGCACGGCTTCCCGCGCCTGCGATTGACTTGCCCGTCCGCACCAGCTTACAACGCCGCGGTCGACTCATATGTCCGTGCCCACGGCCCACTCGCCCGCGTCCGTGCCGCCTCTAATGTTGCGGTCGCTTTTACTGTCCCTCTCTCATGGTCTGGCCTACATCAACACACCGGGCCACACCTGTGTGCACAAGCTACTTAATGAGCTTACGCAAGTCGCCGCTCCCGCTGCCCGGTCTATTCCAACAACTTTGAAGAAAGTCATAATATATTATCAGCCTCTTTCTGCACCGGATGGCTCGATGGGCAGGCGCACAAGTCGCCGCCACTGTAGTTTGGTTAACTGCAATAGCCAGTTGGGATGAACCATTGGCCAAGATACTGACACAGCTCATACGGGATCATTTATAACCCGCCACGGTCGGCCTCAACCTTCTATCGATTACTCTTGTGTTATCAACGCTAAGGATATACAACGAGTGTTACGAAGATCATCAACTCGCCACCTTGCCTCTAGCTTCAACATATTACAGCGATCTGCTGTTCAACTATATGCCGGTCTATATCATGCTCAAGTATGGAGAATCTTAAGACAACTCCTCGAGTCGTCTTAAGACTCGGGGGCTACAATGACATGACTTAGAAAATTTTGCGAGATTCAAGAACCCCGGGCCATTAGAGAGAAAATAACCCGGTCCCAGAGGCTACTGCCATATTGGTGAAAATTCAAAAGGCTGTTAGACAATTTCCGGCTTAAAAAGTGTCTGGCAATCAAAAAAGTTCTGGTTTAATAGAAGAGTTCCGGGTTATAAGAAAAGATTTTGTTTCAATATCCGGCTGAACATCCGATTCAAGAGGAATTCATCTGTCGTAAGTTCGAGTTCTCAGAAAAATTAAAGGTTGCCAAAGAGAACTTCCTGCCATGAAGCACGGTTGAAACATGGGTATCATGCCTTATGGGCTTATCTTATTATGATCAACTTAATAAAGCTGGCATCCCTGATAATTCAGGGCTTTGTCGTTTCATCTCTAAGTATTTGAGTCTTTATTATTTGTTCATAAGGTCACTTGGGGGCTTCCAACCCACCGGGTTTAGCTTTCATACCCTCTTGACCAAGCGTGGACGTTGAATCCCAAGTTATCCTGCCTGTTTGCATGATGCTACTCCGCCAAGTAATCCTGAGTAATCCGCCGTACTCTTAACAGTCAATCTTCTTCAAGACCCTGAACTCGTTAAGGTTAAAATGGTGGTTTGTCACATGAGGGACGGCTTACGGTGAGCAAGGATTAACTCTAAGGCTGTGCGGCCTATGAAAGCACTTGGGTTTTAAGGTTGTGCGGCCTATGAAAGCACTTGGATCTTTTCTTCTGAATATTTTGGATTTGTATCCTTCAAAGATTTTTTCTGCTCAAGTGCGTTTTTTATAATTCGGGCCATGCAGCACTGATTATATGACTCATAATTGAGCATTTTGGGTTTGGTAACCCGCCCCTGTGGCAGACTTTCAGTCGCCAGGATCTTTTTGCCTTGAGCAATCAAAATCATGATATTTCATGACTCCGGGTTAACATCCGCTATGGATATTAATTATCAAGATGTCACCATAGTTTCAATCTACAGGTATGTCTTTCAATACTTATATGAATGTTCGGGGTTTGCAAACCCGCCCTGGCTATGGACTTTAAGTCGCCTACATGCTTTGGTTTGTGCAATTGGGGTCATGTGCTTACAAATCTTTGTGTTTTCATCCTCAGTGGATATGGCGATGTAAGCCGGCAGTATGAGCCAATTTTACAGGTATGTTTTTTATTGTTATACAAATATGCGAGGTTTGAAACCCGCCCTGGCTTTTGACTTTAAGTCGCCAGTATATTTTGGCTTCTATGGCCTTAATTCTAGTCTTTTCCAAAATTGCATAAGACTATATTATGTCTGTGTTGTTATCCATACGGCTTTTGACGTTAAGTCGCCAGGGCATATGTTGTTTAAACTTTGTGCAGGACATGCAGGGCTCTGGTTTACATAAATGATTAAGTTCAAGCCCATCATCAAAGATTAAAATTTGTGTTTCAGAAGGGTTATCAGTACTTGATTTTTACAAAGGCTATAAGCCATCGGGTCACAAAAATCCCGGATTACAATGAATGCCATCGGCCAAGAGCCATAGAGCATTTAACTCTGACTTTACTTGTCAACAGACAAGATATTGTGATTATTTTCATACCAGATTATACTATTCAAATCTTAATAGCCAACATGGCTGGATTTTCACTATGGTTGTTATACCAGTATTGAATGATGGAGGTTTTCCAACTGGGTTATATTATTCAAATCTTTAATAGCCAATAGGGCTGGATTTTTATTATGGTTATCAATAACCGGTATTATGATTGAGGTTTTCAAACACCTTCAGAATAATGGCTATTATTTTCTCGTCCAATAATACCAGCTTACAACAAAGAGCATGGTTCAATATTAATATGCAGGGCTTTCAGCAACATCATCTGGACAATGGATATGGTTTTATTTTATAATGGAAGGAATAATCCTGAGTTGCTGCAAGCATACCACCCGGCACTTGGGGGCTACATTATTCAAATCAATATTAAATCAAGGATGCAAGTCCCATGTCGCAGTAAGCATGCACCATGGTGTAACATCCCAAAATTCTAAATTTTGGAATGTTATAATAAATAGATAGATTTGATTGACTGTTTGATTGATCGAGTGAAATTGAGTGAAATTCGAAACTTTTTGAAAGTTAAATGAGAGGGGATAAAAGGACTTTCCCAAACTTTCATTTTTGCATTTTATGATCTCCGTGAATTCAAATTATTTTCACCACAAAACCCTAGAGAGAAGATGACATGATTTCTTCCATTTAATTAAATTACAAGGGGTGTTGAAAATATTTGAATTTCATTTGAGAATATTTCCAATTCTGAAACTTTATGCAACTCAATGATTTTCACGAGCGAAGATAAAATGACTTCTTCAAAACATATGAAATATGAGTTGGGAGTTTGAAAGGATCAAATTCAAAGTCCTTTTGGAAATTATTATTTTTATAATTTGGGTTATTTGGGTTTTATTCAAATTATTTTCCTCCAAAAATAAAATATATGGAAAATAGGGTAACATGATTCCCTACATCAGAAAATTGGAGAGAAATAAATTTAAATTAATTTTGGTATTTTAAAAATGATTTTTACTGGATTTTTCTAGAGTAGAAGCACTATTTGTTTTATTTGAATTTGTGTGTATTTTATTTAAAGCTAGAATAATGTTCATCTTGTAGGAAATCTTTTTCTGAAATCTTGATATATTATATGCTTATATAATATTTCTATTTCTTTTTGTTTTAATTTTTGTTTGTCTGTTAAAAAAACCTTGCGCCGACTGGGCCGGCCCATCTAGCCAGCCAGGCCACGGCCCAGCCAGCCCACGTCGCCCGCGCCGCTCGTCCGCGAGCTCGGGAGAAGTCACGAGCCGCCGCCGTGTTCGCCCCGGCCTCCCCTTGCCCCTCCTCCACGCCTTGCGCCTCCCTTCCCCTCCTATAAAGGGCGCCGCCCCGGGCCCCTCTCTCTCTCCTCGCCTCGCCTCTCCTCGCCGCTGCCGGATCTCACCGCCACCGCTGCACTTTGCCGCCGCCACCCCGCGCACTCGCTGGAGCCACCCGCGCCTTGCCCCGCCGCCGAGGACGAAGCCGCCGCCTGTCGGAGCCGCATCCGCGCCTCGCCACCGCGCCATCCCGCCGTCGCCGCACTCGCCGGAGAGCCGCCGGAAACCGCCGCCGTTGGTTTTCCACCGAAGATCGCCGAACCGCCGGACCGGTATAAAACCGAACCCTAGATTGGTTATTTTTGGTTTTCCCGGTTTTTCTAAAAAAAGGTTTTCTTTTTAAGTCTAGTTATTTAACGAACGTTCTCCGGTTAGATCTCCTTAGCGAACGGTTTCCATTAGTTAGAGTTCGGCAGCGAACGTTCGCTTTTTAGCCTTTTTTCTTTTTTTCTGTTAATTTCGGCCAGGGACCCGTATGTAATTAGTTTCTTTACAGATTAGCCTCTAGTTTTCAAACGACTACAACTTTTTGCTCGTAAATCAGAATTCAACTAAACCAATGCCCACTTCTTAGTTTTGATCCCCTCTATCCAGTAATCCAACTCAAACATGTTTTTGAAATTTTAAAATTCTGAATTAGATCAGATTTGAATTTGAACCTTGTTTGATCATAACTTGAGTTTCGTAACTCCGATTAGTTGATTCTTTTTGCAAATCGAAGCTCTTGACCTAAACTTTCTGATAAGGCCAAATTCACATAATTTTGGTACTGTTAGAAATTGTTTTATTTTGCAAGAGTTATTTGCTTGGTTTTGATGTTTTCCGAATCGTCTTCTTCATTCTTTCTGATCTTTTGAGTGATTCCTTATGTGTGGTTACTATTGATTGCTTACGATAGATTGGTAGGAGTGTGTGAGTAGACCTATCAAGAGTTTTGAGTGCGAATCATCCTCATCAACAGTACAGGCAAGTTCACACTTTGATCATATCCCTTTCATACCCAGTTTTCATGCATTAGCTTCATCCTCAAACAGTGCATGATTAGGATGTCATTAATTTGTGGGTTGAGAAGTAGTTATTGAGGTAGAACCTATTGCCCTGTTACTATCAAACCCTTGGTAGTTACTCCTACGCGTTGCTTATATTGCCATGCTATGCTCGTAGACGTGGTTTGGGTTTGAGTGAATCCATGACAGATGTGAGATTGTTAATTAATGGTTCAACTTAAGGTGTCAACTTAAATTAACATCTGGGTGGATTGAGGCACACAGGGAACCCGGTGTTGTCTATTTTTGGAAATCCCGGGGTACCCGTGTGATCTTCCTATGGACCGCCACCCAGGCTCAAAGGGAACTGAGATTATTCATGCTAGAAACTTCCGTGTGCAGCCACAAGCTATTATGAGCTCTAGCATAGTTGAGTAAGTTACGTGAAGCTCTTGAAGAGGTTGATCAGCAGGTAGTGGGTTTGTAGGTTTGGTATGGTCTGCCCGGAGTAAAGAGTTAATGTTCTTTGAAAAGGCATGTCTCGGTCATCCGTTTCTCAAACACCATGTAGTGCGAGAAATCAGCGGAGGCGATTGAGTCTTGTGGGGAAAAGTGCACAAACCTACGCATAGTGTACAATCTAATCATGGTTAGCCGTGTCCCCGGTTATGGACAACTTTGAGTATCTAGTACTTGAGTATTCACATGTATCTCATCACTCTAAAAATTAATATTGTTGGGATGTTAACTACTTTAATTGGGATTGAGAATGTTGTCAACCATTCTCAATGTTTAACAACCACCATGATAGTTAAATAAAATTTATTCCTTTGTTGTAGGGAAAAATTGGCTTTTCGCAAAAACTATAACCATAGAGCTTTCCACCAGCCAAATATGCATGTAGTGATAGTTATTATTCATCATTATCCTATGGTGTGAATTTGCCAGTACATTCAATGTACTGACCCTTTGTGGCTGCAACGTCTCATGTTGCAGGATATCTTATGATGAGTAAGTGATACGTTAGGGTTACGATTTCTACACTCAACTTTGCCGTTGGTGTTGATGGGAATCCACAACCTTGTTACTTCCGCTATTTGGTGTCAGTGTACTAGAGTAGGGGTACCCTAGTATCCCGTACTCGTGCCGCAGACGATTCTGCGCCATGGCGAGGTTTGCCTCGTCACCGCCAAGATCCTCCGTGGCTCCTTTGGAGCCATTCAAGAACAAAGTATTTGGTTAAGAAGACAAGGCCCCGACAAGAGGAGCTTGTCGGGAAGGCCACTCAAGGCACGCAGAAGACAAGGCCCCGGCAAGAGGAGCTTGTCGGGAAGGCTCGGAGCGCGACAAGCCTCCAGACGCGACAAGGATTCGGCCGCGGCAAGGCGCTTGCCGCGGCAAACAACCTCTCTCCATCTCCGCTCCAGCTCATCCAGCGACGTGTCGCCATGGGACCGTTCCATGCGCTACAGCGTCGGCGGCTATGCAGCCAGCGGAGAGCAGCGATAAGCGGCACGACAAGTTTGCCATCGTGGCGGCGGAGGCGCACTGACGGTCTCTGTTGCCTTTGTTTGGGCGACAACGACGGGCATTTATTGCTTTTGTCCCTTGCCGTCCGGAGTTAGGTATTTTGCCTTTGTATAATCGTTCGAGTAGGTGTACCAACTCCTGTTTTTACATTTGTACCCCCGCCTATGTTGCCACCTGTCGGAGACCCCTTGAGCATATAAAAGGAGGCCCATGTGCAACGTAGAAAGGGTTCGGCTCATTCGACTCACTCGAGACCAGGGACGTTCACGCTAGGTTTTGTAGCTTGCATTGCTCCCTAGCAAGAACACAATACATCAAACAAGCAGCGATGGGAGTTTTATCTCTCCGGAGAGCTCCGAAGGTGGGTAAACTGCTTTCGTGTGCCTCGCCTCGATCCGCTCTTCGTGCGATCTCCGCCCCCCTCCGAACCACAAGGGGCACAGTGCCGGCCCCATAGGTGTCCGTGGGTACAATCAGCCTCCCCGACATCTTTGGCGCGCCAGGTAGGGGGCGTCGAGGCTGTGTGAATCTGATCCGGCGTTCACACGAGCAACGTCATCAACATCTTCCTCAACATGCCACCGAAGAAGAAGGCTTCGGCGGCAGCAGAGCCGTCCGCGTCGTACCCACCCTCACCACAACAAACGGGTGGTGGGGCAGACGCTGGCGGAGGAACGGGCGCCGACGAAGGTGCTCGCGATGTTGCCAAGTCCAAGGACAAGGCCCCGCAAACCTCGGCGTCCGCGCATCCCCCGCGCCCATCTCAGGAGACGTGGGACCAACAACGTCATGGCGTTCACAATGCCATACGTTCGTTGGATCGAGACCCTCAAGACCAGCATGCGCGCCAACATGCTGGCACGAGTGAGATCTGGTCGCCGGACGGGTGCTGCTCCTTCTAACGTAGTTAGAAGTCCAAGCATATCCTGCTCCTCGCACCGTTCGCCAATGCCACCCACTACTCCAGCGAAGCTCTGGCGAGAGCTGGCTGCTCCTCGACTACCCTCCAACGGCCGACAAGGTCGACGAGTGGAGGGCCACTATCGAGCCTCATCGGCTTTGCCAGCAGCGACGCTCCGCGGCAACCAACGCCATCACTGCCGCGGCGAGACGACAAGGCACGAGCCGGTGGCGACGAGACTGTCGGAGGTGCAACCACCGTGCACTCTCCGCCACGAAGGCCAAGATCGCCGACTCACCGGATCCACCTCGACAGCGACTCCACCGCGTCATCAGATCCGCGAGCTCGCCGCGATCAGTGCCAAGTTCTTCACGAGCGACAACAAGAGGACGCTCGAACTCGCATCGAGCGCCGAAGAGAAGCGCGACGTCAGTCCGACAAGCGCGCTGGGCCTTCTGCTGACATGCGCCCGGAGGAGCCAGCGACTTGCCGTCGCGGTAGGTTGCCCTGCGTTCACTCGTGAGCTGCGGCAAGTCCAGTGGCCCAGCCAGAAAAACTTCAAACCAGACATGCCGGAGAAGTATGATGGCAGGACGCACCCGTCGGAGTTCCTCAGCATCTACATCATCGTGGTGCAGGCTGCAGGGGGACGGGACGACAAGATCCTCGCCAACTACTTCCCGCTCGTGCTCAAGCCCAACGTCAGATCTTGGCTCATGCACTTGTCGGACAGCTCCATATCCTCTTGGGCGGATCTGTGTCATCAGTTTGTTGGCACCTTCTCAGGTGGCCACAAGCCTCATGGCCAAGAGAGTGACCTTCATCTGCTCGCCCAGAAGGAAGGAGAGTCCCTACGCAAGTTCATTCAGAGATTCAGCCGTGTGCACTACAACAACCCAGACGTCCACCCTGCCGCGGTGATCAGCGCATTTCACCAGAATGTGCGGAACCGCAGGATGAGGGAGGAGATGTCGATGTGCAAAGTCAAGGACGTCAGTGAGTTGTACGCCTTGGCCGACAAGTGTGCACGCTACCGAAGAAGGGAGGAGACTCGAGAGAGAATGCGGAAGCAGGATCTCGACAAGGAGGACACCGCCCGGCAAAGAAGGGCCGCGGCGAGGCAACAGGAAGAAGAAAGCGGAGAAGTGCTAGCGGTTGAGCAGTCCGGCAGCGGAGGTGGCGACAAGAACGCCAAGGCTGGTGGCTCCGGCAAGGAGGTTGCGGCAGCGCCAACCACCAGTCGGTGGCAGCCGCCGACAAGCAGGAAAGCTCCGGCAAGCAGTACTGCAAGATCCACCGCACCAAGGGCCACGACCTCCAGAGCTGCAAGAAGGTCGAGCAGCTTGTCGAACAGCAGAGAGCTGAGTACGAGCGGCGACAAGGAGAAGGCCCAGGAAGGTGTTGGGGAAGCGAGCAAGAAACGTCCGGCGGGGGGACGCCTTGGCAAAGGCCAAGCAGCGGCAAGGAGATAGACCTCCAGCGGCGCGACAAGGATGAAGATGATGACGACAGCGAAGATATGGAAGACGACGACGCCCGATGAGCGGGAGTTTCAGAAAGCCACAGAGGTCCTTTGCGTTGACGGAGGTGCTTCCTGCATACCTCCCACCGCCAACTCAAGCAATGGATGCGGGAGGTCAATGCAGCGAGAACCATCCGTAGAGTCACGCAAGCCTCACGAAGTGGTCCAAGACGCCTATCATTTTTGATATTGAGGACCACCACGATCGCATAAGCTGCGGGTCGGTGCTTGCCGATGTTGGTCTCACCAACCATCCGCAACCTCAAGGTCACAAAAATGCTAGTTGACGGCGGGCCGGCTTGAATCTGATCTCCTCCGCGGTGCTCCGTAAGCTTCAAATCCTCGACGGCGAGCTCGAAGAGACCGGTACCTTCCAAGGAATCAATCCGGAAGGAGCAAGCCGAAGGGAAGATTACGTTGCGGTAACATTTGGCAGCGAGCTGAACTTCAGGACTGAGAGGGTTACATTTGACGTCGCCGATTTCCCATTACCTTACAATGGGATACTTGGCCGTCCAACACTCGCCAAGTTCATGGCAGCCTCTCACTATGCCTACAACTTACTCAAGATGCCAGGCCCGATAAGCGTCATCTCTGTTCATGGCGACAAGAAGGATGCCCTTATCTGTGCCGACAAGATCTAGCGGGATGCAGCAGCCGCGACAGATTGCCAGACACTTGCCGCTGAAGCTCCCGGGGGGAAGAAGACAAAGTCCAAGTCCGGCAAGGGCTCTGATGCTCACTCCGGCAAGCGCACCTCTTGAGTCTTTGTGCTACCGTCGAGGACGCACCATCGAGCTCCACCGGCAAGTGCAAGAAGATGGTGGCTCCGCCAAAGACCAAGAAGGTGCCCGCCAAGGAGGACGGGACTGGTGGTACCTTTACCATCAGTGCCTCTCTCAACCCTAAATAGGAAGGTGCGCTCGTTGCTTTCCTGCGGGCGAATGTCGACGTGTTTGCATGGCAACCGTCCGACATCCCCGGTGTTCCCAGGGAAGTGATTGAGCACCGCCTGGCCGTTGTCCTCATCGCGCGCCCGTCAAGCAAAAAGTCGAGGAAGCAAGCGGTGGGCGCCAAGAATTCATAGCGAGAAGAAATCAAGAAGCTGGAAGCAGCAGTCCTTGTCGAGGAGTGCTCCATCCTCGTGGTTGGCCAATCTCGTAGTCGTGCGCAAAGCAAACGGAAAATGGAGACTTTGTATTGACTTCACGGATGTTAATAAAGCTTGTCCCAAAGATCCATTTCCCTTGCCGCGCATTGACCAGATTGTTGACTCCACGGCTGGATGTGACTTGCTTTCGTTTCTTGATGCATACTCAGGATACCATCAGATCTTCATGGCTGAAGAAGATGAGGAGAAGACCGCATTCATTACACCATGTGGCACATCTTTATTTCATACGGATGCCTTTCGGTTTGAAGAATGCTGGTTCAACATTTGCAAGGGTAGTCCATGATGCTTTTGAGCCGCAGATGCACGAAATGTAGAAGCCTACATGGATGACATAGTGGTCAAAAGCAAGGACAAAGCAACTCTGGTTCAAGATTTGGGCCGAGACCTTTGCAAATCTGCGCAAGATCAACCTTAAGCTCAACCCCGAGAAGTGCGTGTTTGGAGTCCCTTCCGGCAAGCTTCTCGGGTTCTTCGTGTCTCAGCGAGGGATTGAAGCTAATCCCGACAAGATCAAGGCCATTGAGCAGATTGGAGCACCAAAGCGCGTCAAGGATGTCTGAAGACTTGCGGTTGCGTGGCTGCTCTCAAGAGTTTATTTCTAGGTCTGCTGAGCGCCACCGCCATTTTCAAGATTTTGAAAAAGGCAGGTCCAATGAAATGGACTCCCGAAGCGGAGGCTGCGCTGCAGGACTTAAAGAGATACATCCTCCACTCCAACACTTGTCGCACCTAAGCCACAAGAGAAGTTGCTGCTATATATAGCGGCAACCAATCAAGTGGTTAGTGCTGCGTTAGTAGCGGAGAGGGAGGCGGATGACGAGCCGGCAACCACGGCAAGCACATCCAGCGACAAGCAGGGGGCTTCGCCGACAAGCTCTGGTCCCGACAAGGACGAATCCACGGAGACGCATGACCAGATGCAGAAAAGGATGGTGCAGCGCCCAGTCTACTTTGTCAGTTCCCTCCTGCAGGGGCTAGATCAAGGTACTCTGGTGTGCAGAAATTGCTTTTCGGCCTCCTCATGGCCTCGAGAAAGCTGCGCCATTACTTCCAAGCACATGAGATCACGGTTGTCACTGTGAAGAGGATCTGCAGAATCCGAGCGACAGGCAGGATTGTCGAGTGGGCACTGGAGCTGTCAAGCTTTGGTCTCAAGTTTGAAAGCACATCAACTATCCAAAGCAGAGCGTTGGCAGAATTCATAGCAGAATGGACACCAACACCAGATGAAGAGATTCCGGAGACGAGCATTCCCGTCAAGGAAGCAAGCAAAGAGTGGCTGATGTACTTTGATGGTGCCTTCTCGCTGCAAGGCGCCGGTGCCGGCGTGCTGCTTATCGCACCCACCGGAGAGCACCTCAAGTACGTAGTCGGATGCACTTTCCCAAGGAGCAAGCGACAAACAATACTGCGCAGTATGAAGGTTTGCTTGCCGGTCTCGTAATCATGATGGACCTTGGGATCAAAAACTTATTGTCGGGGTGACTTCGCAACTTGTCGTCCGCCAAGTAAACAAAGATTACCGAGTCCGTTGATGGAAGCCTCGTCGATGAAGTGAGGAAGCTAGAAGAGCACTTTGACGGCCCGCAAATGGAACATGTTCCAAGAGCTCGTAATGATATTGCCGACGGCTGTCAAAGTGCGCCGCGACTTAAGTTGCACTGTGGAACCAGGGATTTTCGTGCTCAAGCCGACTCACCAACCGTAACACCATCAACTGGACAAAGCAAGAAGAGGAAGTTGACCTCTGGTGACTACTTTCCGGCGAGCATCCCGAAGCCGTCGTTGCAAAGGTCCACAAGATCAACACCAGCAGTCTTTGAGGCGATGCTCCAAGCGAGGCCCTGTGGTTTGTTTCGTTGAAGCAGACGCTCCCGACAAGTCTTGCTCCGGCAAGCAGCCGGGAGCATCAAGCTCCGGCAGGCCGCAGGTCCTTGCCGTGGAAGCTGATGTTCCCGCAGCAGCAGATGTGCCTTTAGTCCTTGTTATCGAGCCGCAAGCTCCAGCATGGGCGCAGCAGATTGTCCATTTCCTTCAGACAGGAGAACTTCCAGAAGAGCAAGAAGAAGCGGAAAGAGTAGCCCGGCAGTCAAGTATGTACGGTTTGTCGGCGGATCTTGTACAGAAGAAGACTCAACGGTGTGAAATTGAAGTGTATTCCCAGGGAAGATGGACAGAAGCTGTTGGCAGAGATACATGGAGGCATATGTGGTCACCACATTGGCGCAAGAGCGCTTGCCGGCAGAGCTTTCCGGCAAGGTTTCTTCTGGCCGATGGCCCTCCAGGATGCAAATGCACAAGTAACCAAGTGTGAAGCGTGCCAGTTCCATTCCAAACAGATACACCAGCCAGCTCAAGCTCTCCAGACGATCCCTTTATCCTGGCCATTTTCGGTGCAGGGCTCGACATCCTCGGCCCCTTCCCGGCGATCGGGGCTTTGAGTACTTATGCGTCGCCATCGACAAGTTCACAAAGTGGCGGAAGTGGAAGCGATGAGGAAGGTGATGGCACGGTCAGCGATCAAGTTCTTTAGGTCGATTGTTTGCCGTTTGGAATCCCTAACAGGATCATCACCGACAACGGCGCACAATTCTGAAGTCGCACCTTCATGCGGACGTCCAAGATCTTGGCGCCAAGGTCTGCTTTTGCTTACATTGCTCACCCGAGAAGCAACGGTCAAGCGAGAGAGGGCAAATCTTTGAAGTGCTGCGCGGGCTCAAGACCAGAACTTTCGACAGGCTGCACAAGTGCGGAAGAAACTGGATCGAGGAGTTGCCGGTAGTTCTTTGGTCGATCAGGACAACGCCAAATCGAGCCACCGGCCAGACACCCTTTGCTCTAGTCTATGGAGCAGAGCAGTTCTCCCCACGGAACTTCAGATCACGGATCGCCTCGAGTGCTCGCTTATGATGAGCTTGAGCAAGAGCAGCTGCGACAAGATGACGCGCTGCTCCTTGAGGAGGATCGTCTTCAAAGTCATTTGTCGCGAGCCGCTCGCTACAGACGCTTTGCGTCGCTACCATAACCCTTGAGTTAGTGCCGAAGTCTCGAGGAAGGCGACCTTGTTCTTGGTAGCGTTCAGTCCACCAAGAATTCAAACAAGTTGGCCTTGAAGTGGGAAGGCCCTTATCGGGTGAAACGAGTCACTAGGGCCTGGCGCTGTCCGCCTTTGAGACCGAAGATGGCATTCGGTGAGCAACTCACGGAACATTGAGCATCTTCGTAAGTTTTACCCATAGGGCGCGGTTGTCGGAACCCGTTCCGGCAACCACCTTTTGTACAAGTCTTGCCGCTGTTGCATGTAATCCTTTGTACAAAGCCGGGCGCAGACCCCGTGCATCAGTAAAGCTCATGTGTTGCGCACAACCTGTCAAATTCATGCTTTCATTATATTATTGCATGTTTTGGCTAACACTTTGTGCAGCAACCACACCCGGTAAGCAGAATCGAGCCGCTGGGCTCCATAACGTTATTTCCTCTTCTTTTTCTTTTCTCAAAGAAAGGAAGGCTCCCTCGCGCACAAGTTAACCAGGGAGGGAGGAGGAGATAATACTATGGACCAGGCACCGCTCGAGGAAGTTTCACCTCATCGGGAAGCAAGAGACAGAAAAGCTAAGTTGCCAAAGTTTGAGCAATCATTTTTAAATTTTTAAGTTATCTTCCTCGAGCGATAGTACTTTGTATGGAAAACACATGCATACAGGAACCAACTCGCTTGGCTAGTCGCGCCCTTACTTTGTTTCGAGTCCGCTCAACAACTTAAGTGAGCTGCAGCTAGTCGCGACAAGGTTGCTTGTCGGAGGCGGCCTTGCCAAAGAGGCTGTGACGTTCACTCGGCGCTTCATGGCAAAAGTGCCCGCGACAAGTCCCCCAAATGCGTAAAGCGAGAAACATACAAAGGAAGGGATCAAGTAGAGGAAATAACGTTGCATTGATCGCCTAAGATAGAGTATATTACAAAATAACTTGTCGCTGATCTAACAAAGTGTTCTAAACATGATCGGCAGCGACAAGGGGGAGATAAAATTGGCGGCCTAGTCTACGCGGTTGCCATCGATCCGCTTGATCTTGTTCACCTTGTCCACAATGGGTGCGACAAGGGCTTTGAGCTCCTCCACGTTGGCATCTGGCGGCAAGGATCTGAGGACGCCGTTAAGGTTGAGGCCCGGATTGCGGAAGGCCACCTTTATCAACACCTTCTCGAGGGCTCCTGCGCAGATCTGGCGTGATTCCTCGGCCAGCTGCTTTGGGACCTCTTCTCGGAGTCGCTGGAGACCCATCACCACACCTTTGAAGAATAAACTGAGTTTGGCGCTGGGTTGGAGATGCTCGTCGGAGGAGTATGCAAGGTCCGCCATCCCGGCTCCATCATTTCGTTGTGGATGTCGTGGCGGTGTCCACAAGACCTTTAGTCCAGTGCTCCACGCTCTCCCTCAAGGTGCTCTGGATGGAGGCAGCATTCGCCAGCAGCTCCTCCTTGGCATTGATCGCCTCCAACAAGCCCACCTCCCGCTCTCTGGCGCCGTCCAACGTCTGCGGCTGAGTGGTGGCTTCAGCTCAAGATCCGCCTTGGAATCCTTGGCGGCGTCGAGCTCCTTGCCTCTATCGGCGAGGCGACTCTGCAGCTTCGCCAAGGGTGTAAGCGTCCTTCTCGCGCTCACGCTTGAGCACGGCAAGATCTTCGCCGCTCTTCTTGAGGGTGGCCTCGGCTGTGCCACCTTCGCCTTCAACTCCTCCTTGGCGGCCTCGGCGGCTGCGGCAGCATCCTTCGCTTCCTTGAGCGCCCCGCCAAGTGACTCCTCGCGCGCGGCAAGGTCTTCTTCGTGGCTGTCCAGATTGACCTTTCGCTGCGCCAACTCGCTTTCTTGCGCGGAGAGCTTCTCGGCAGCCAGCCGCTGCTCCTCCTCAGCTGTGGCCTTCTCAAGGATGAAGGCCGTGCGCTCTTCTACAATATACCCCCGCGCTTCTGCTACGTCGCGGAGAGCTTCTTGGTTGGCGCTCCGGAGCTCCTCTGCGCGCTTCTCCATGTCAGCTCCTGCCCTCGCGACAAGGGCTTCCCGGGTCTACAACATGGCCTGCCCGGCGCGGTAGAGCGACAAAGAGCTTCTTGTGTTGCTCCCCTCAGTTCGCCGCTGCTGCTGCTTGGTGCGTCCACCAGCGTCAGCCCAGCGGAGGCGAGTAGCTCTCCATCGAAGGTCTCTCCCTCGACCGGCGCCCTGGAGCTCGGTTCCTAGGGGAGCTTGATGAAGACGCCTTCGCCGGCCTTCAGGTAGGCGTCGGGCTGAGCTCCTCGAACTGGCCGCAGGCCAGCGGGGAGTCGGCTATCGGTGTAGCGCTTGTCGCTCCTGCGGCCTCGGGGTCACAAGACGATCGCCCGACCCCTCGACAGCTGCTGCGTCGGCAGCCTCGGCGGCCTCCTCGCCAACAGGCTCGTCGGCGATGGCCTCTTCTTCCACAACAACGACCTCTTCTTCCTCGACGGCGGCCTCGTCGGTGTTGCCTTGGCCTTCCTCCTTCTTGCCGGCCTCGACCTCCATCGGCTCTGCGTCAGACGAAGAAAGAGCAGTCAAGCAAATGTTCAAAAAGAGAAACAAAAGAAAGCAGGCCCAAGGGAGATTTTCGTGTAAGGCAGTTACCTGCAACGGGATCCGCAGCCATGGCCTCGACCACTGGAGGGTCACTGGCGCTGTCCCTTGCCGGGGTAACCTCCCTTGCCGGGGTAGCCTCCCTTGCCGGAGTGGCCTCCCTTGTCGGAGGGCGCTCCCTTGCCGGAGATTCCTCCCTTGGCGGCGAGTGGCGTGAGACAGGGTCTCGGGGCAGCTTCCGAGCCCTCCCCGATGAGGCTGCTCTGCTCCTACACAAGCACATAGTCAGATATCAACGAAGAAAGGGCACCCCTGCACACCTAATAGTAAGGAGAAAACTGCACACTTACTCTGGGGGCTGTGCTGGGGGCTGCTCTGAGGAAGGGTTGCCGGGTCCGGCAAGGCGGTCTCAGACGCGTCCCCTGTCAGCCACGGAGAATCGTCCTCAACGACGACCGCCGGGATCTTGGCCCTCTTCGACGCTCTCTGGGCGGCGTCACGAAAAGGAAAGAGTCGAGCAAGCAAATCAGATTCAAGATGAAGCAATAAAATTGAAGAAATACAAGCACAAATCTCAAAGCTTACTCTTCGCCTTCCTCCTCGGAGCTGAGCGGAGAAGTCAAACTCCGCTCGCCTCCGGTGCGACGAGGCGGGGAGTGGGCTCTCTTGGCCGCTTAAGCGGGCGTCGGCGGTGGCTCGAGAAGATCACACCCGATTATCGCAGCGGTGTGGGCGCCTCATGCAAACTCGCTTGCCGCGGTGGAGCGCGTCGCGCGGCGCTGCTGCTGTGGGCCGGTCTGCCGCCCCGATTCGTCACCAACCTTGCGGAGACCCCTCTTCGGCGGAGCCGGGGGCTCCGCTGGCGGCAAGTCACTTGGCGGTGGAGAAGAAGCGCCCTCGTCGGGTCCACTCGACCCGGCCTCGGGCTCGACAAGCTCGTCCTCGCCGACGACCTCCCCTCGCTCAGCGAGGCTTGCCGCCGCCAGCGTCCGCCTCCTACTCGGTGTAGCGGAAGGCTCCAGCGGCTGCGGCTGCTGCCGCCTCCTCCACCCTGGTGGCAATCCGCGCCATCTCCTCGTCGGTGGTGTCGCGGGTGAGCCTTTTCTGCTCGTCGGAGCGGATCGGCACTTCTTCTAAGTCATCGAAGAATTGCTGCACGACCTCGTCGGGGGGCTCCTGCCAGGTTGGAACGATCCCATGGGAATCGCTGGCGGCATCATGGCGCGGATGCGGTCGAGCGCCGAGTTGTTGCACAATGGGACGACCCCCCGCGGCAACCTAAACCACTCAGGGTGGTCGGGGTCGTTCTTGAACAGCTCGAGCAGCATCGCGTCCAGCTCCAAGACGGTGAAGTTCCAGTTCAGGCCCGGGCGCAACCTCATGATGTCTGCCGCATTCTGGAACTCCCAAGCAGGCCTCCTCCTCTCCTGCAAGGGGGCGATGCGGCGGCGAAGGAAATCTGCGCCAATCGCGCTTACGGTTAACCAGCAAGCCCGAGGCGCAAAATCCGGTCACAGCTATCTTCAACCGCATCCTCCGGCGCCAAGTTGCTCCAATCTCTGCGCACTATTGGAGTTTGGCGACGGCAAGAAAGGGCTGCGGGTTCTCCTCACGACCCAGCACCAGTTGGCTCTCCACTCCTCCCACTTGTTGCGGAACTCTCCTTCTAGGTAGGCCTCTTTCTTGCCGATCCTAGAGACCCAGGCTATCCCTCCGGCAAGTGGCTCTCCTCTCTCGACGCGGGGCACGAAGAAGTGGCGGAAGAGTGCCACATTCGGGTGGACTCCGACAAAGTTTTCGCACAAATGCGCGAAAACGGCCATGGTCAAGACGGCGTTGGGGGTGAAATCAAGGAGGCGGAGGCTAAACGTGTTCATGATGTCGCAGAAGAACTTCCGGAAAAGGCGGCAAAGCCCGCAATAAAAGAAAAGGCGAAAAGGGGTACCTGCTGGGCCAAATCAGCGTCGAGGCGGGGAGTACCCTCGTCGCAGCGGATGCGCACGCGTCTCCGTCGACCAGAAGAGGTAGAAGACGTCCCGCAGCTCCCTTGCGCCGAGCTGCGGGGAAGATGGCCCGCTCATGCGTTAACGCCGCGAGTCAGCTGCGCCTCGGCCGACTTGACGCCCTTCTCCATGTCGGCTTTGAGCCATGGCGAGGGGGTGGAGGAGGCCGACGGCGGTGAGCGTGCTTTTTGGCGAAAGGGCGGGCGCTGCTCTCTTCGACCGGAGAAGAAGAAGGGGAGCGGCGGTGGTTTTCTTGACAAGACAGCAATGGCGAGTGGGCGGCCTGCCTCTGTTTCCTCCGCTTATAAAGAGGGGAGGGGCGGACGTTCGCTTATACTAATAAAGAAACCCCCACGACCGCCCACGATCTTCGCAGACGACGCCACGTCCGGTGCGTGCCGTTAGTGGGGATCGTGGTGGGTCCGGGGCAGGTTGCGACGTGGTCGAGGCCGCGTGTGTCCGTGCACAGTTTTGGGCCTGGCCCGACAAGCGCTCGGCACCATGTACGGCCCAGGCCCGGGGGCTCCTGTCGGTGTACTAGAGTAGGGGTACCCTAGTATCCCGTACTCGTGCACGGACAGTTGCAGCACCCCGCGGCAGGGTTTGCCTCGTCACCGCCAAGATCCTCCGTGGCTCCTTTGGAGCCATTCAAGAACAAAGTATTTGGTTAAGAAGACAAGGCCCCGGCAAGAGGAGCTTGTCGGGAAGGCCACCCAAGGCACGCAGAAGACAAGGCCCCGGCAAGAGGAGCTTGCCGGGAAGGCTCGGAGCGCGACAAGCCTCCGGACGCGACAAGGATTCGGCTGCGGCAAGCAACCTCTCTCCATCTCCGCTCCAGCTCATCCAGCAACGTGTCGCCATGGGACCGTTCCATGCGCGCGTGTCGAGCGGCTGTGCAGCCAGCGGAGAGCAGCGATAAGCGGCGCTGACAAGTTTGCCATCGTGGCGAGCGGAGGCGCACTGACGGCTCTCTCAGTAATCGCTTTGGGGCGATAATCGACGGCATTTATTGCTTTTGTCCCTTGCCGTCGGGGTTAGGTATTTTACCTTTGCATACACTTCGCTCGAGTAGGTGTACCAACTCCTGTTTTACATTTGTACTCCCGCCTATGTTGCCACCTGTCGGAGACCCCTTGAGCATATAAAAGGAGGCCCATGCTTAGCGTAGAAAGGGTTCGCTCATTCGACTCACTCGAGACCAGGGACGTTCACGCTTAGGTTTTGTAGCTTGCATTGCTCCCTAGCAAGAACACAATACATCAAACAAGCAGCGATGAGGAGTTTTATCTCTAGGAGAGCTCCGAAGCTGGGTAAACTGCTCGTGTGCCTCGCCTCGATCCGCTCTTCGTGCGATCTCCGCCCCCCTCCGAACCACAAGGGGCCTGGTCTGCCGGCCCCATGGGTGTCCGTGGGTACGATCAGCCTCCCCGACATTTGGATTGAGGTAATAGTATTTACTTTACTTTATACATGTGATTTACCTCTGTTATAAATCCTCGAGTATTGTGTGTGTCAGCATACCGATCCAGGGATGACACTTAAGCACAGAGACTTGACCGTCTGAGGTCGGGTCACTACACATGGCACTTGGGGGCTAATTCAAAGTCATTCTTAACTTACCTCATTGAAGAACCAACCCATCACATCGTGATGAGCCGACCCTTGGGAGCTACTAATTGCTCCTGTCAAAGGTAACCCGAAACTTGGGGGCTACAACATATGATATTATTTTCAATGAAGTGCATGTAAAGTCCCAACTCAATATTATCTTACTAAGCCGGCCCTTGGGGGCTACACATGAGAAGTACATAATGTTTAATTTATGCTTGGCGGCTTACATGAACAACCCGATTTTCTCTAAAGTTGCAGCATTTATAATAAAGCAAGTCTTAAGCTATCACTACATTTTCCTCTTAAGACTTGGGGGCTATAGGTGATATGCATATAAGGGAGAAAGCGGGCACCAAGCCATCACAAGGTTGACTGGGGCTGAGAAAACCCGGACTGTGAGGATTCGTCCTAAGGATTTGGCCTTAAAAATCGAGGAAGACAAATTATATAACCCGGCGTCTATAACAATCATGACCCGGTATCATCAGTTTTATAATCCGGCAATTTTTGGCAATAATAACTCGGCAAGCTTTACATCTTCAAGCCAGCTGAAAATTAGATGAGTCTTAAGAGGATTGGAGCATTGTCAAGTGAGAGCATTGGACGCCGACTCAATTAGATTATTTTTTACAATATTTTTCTACAAGAGACCAATGTCAGCAAATTGACTATGAAACTGGCCTATTGACTCGGACTTTTCAGAAGAAGTGCTCGGATTTTTTTGCATTGGCAAAGTTTGAACATATCTTCTAAAGGAGATTTGCTATGAGATCATGGACACATATCAAGAAGAAATGACAAGGACTTAAGGATGATCAGGTGCCGGCTCAGAATTTTTTTAACCCAGAGCACAACCTGTCAAATTTGTTCTTGTGTTTATTTTCTAGGATCAGTTTAACATGGATAAATCCAAATTAAACCAGGGGCTAATGTGGGGATATACCCTGCGGTATGACCCGGGCGGATATATGACCCGACCGAGACTTGGCGCTTCATCGGTAACCCGCCCGAAGACTGGCGACTCACTAGTCTGGCGACTCACTGATGACCCCGACGGCGGGTCAGATAGATGTCAAGGCCCAAGGCCTAGAAGGCCGGTTCATGTTATGGTAGGACGGCTTAAGAGGAAAGGCATAAGGAATAATTCCCTTACAAGGGAAGCAAGACTAGTATTCCAGTTGTAATAGAATAGTCCTAATCCTACTAGGACTCCACATGTAACCCGCCCCTCCAACTTATATAAGGAGGGGCAGGGCACCCCAAGAGGGACAAGTTAAGACAGACAAGTCAATAGCTCTCGAGTGAGAGGTAGAGAAACATCGCCCTTTAACCGGGATCACCATCATCATCAATATCAATGAAGCATAATGTAGGCTTTTACCTCCACTGTGAGGGGCCGAACCTGGGTAAAACCTCCGTCTCTCATCCCACTCAACCCCTCTCAAGATACCACGTAGATACGTTGGCCTCATGACTATGTCCTCATACTAGGACATCTGTCGTGACAAATCCATGACACACCGAGCTCTGAATTAGTTGAGCAGCACCATCACACATATCACTAATTAAAAATTGTCTCCATCTCAATATAGTCCACCGCTTCCTCAACATTAAATTCATGACCATCAGGAAGGATACCATTAATAAAGCTCAGACGCTCAACTATAGTTGGGACCTTTTCCAGCTCAGAACGCACATTAATAAAAATATGCTCAGGGCGCTTCAACGCAGAAACAACAACATTGATACCAAAACCCTGCCTCTGTGAAGTACTAGCCTTACTAGGGCCAGGGGGAACATAACCAAGACCCTCAACACTACGACCATCTCTCAACTCATCGTGCGGAGATGGAATCTTGAGAACTTGAGACGGCAGCTCCACGACTAGCCGTTTATAGACCCAAAAAAGGTCAATTTCCTCTTGAGTTTTCCACTACGAACAAGGGAAAAAAGAGTTAATTAATCCACACAACAAAGAGGAGAAAATAACATTTAGTTGACAGATTTAAATCCTCTGTACTGACATGCTTTCACTGTCAGTGCCAACTTGTTAGTGTTTACAAACAGGTCATGTGAACAAGAGATTCAGTTCAACCACATATAACACAATAGTAATAAAGATCATACATAAAATCTCACAATCTTAAGAATAGACAAATCTAAACAGGTAACTCTGCAGTACACATGTTCACTCCAGCAAAACAGTTGTACCTAAAAAATAAAAGGGCTGTAAGACAGGATAGAATTAAAACTTATTGGTGGCTTCCCAAAAACCCAAGTCCTTGGATCTGCATTGCCTTTTTTTAGCAAATCTGCATCAGCAAGATCAGAAAGCTTGTCCTGATCCATGAAACATAAGCGTAGGACTCCCATGTCAGCATCTGGAATCTTGCCACGGATGAGGCACTCAAGTTACATGCCCTATAGCACAACATGTGATTTCCTAACTAAGGTAACACCATCTTGGTACCTGACAACAGCCCTTCTATGATCATCAACCATCAGCTGTCAATAATCCATATTAGCCATGTCCTCGATGGTGAGATCCTCAAACATTGCTACCTCTCTGGAACACGAGTGCCCGCACTAAGCAACACAACTTTCATGAACACAATAATGAAGAACACTTTTAGAGCAAGGTCATCTTTACTAGGATCCTTGACAAGAACCCTAAGCTTATCCTCAAATCCTTCTTCTTGATATCCTGGCTCCTGCTAATGCCAAGATCCAATCTTAACTTCATCAGAGCATCGTCATATCCGTCCTCTGACAGCCTTGGCGTAGAGCGACCACCATGAGGGAACCCGAAAAGCTGTTATATGGCATCACTAATGATGCGAAGCATCTTATTCGCCTCACCCATGTCAAGAGTCATCGTATTAGGATCTATCTTTAGGTACAAAACTCCCATCAGAGGGCAGGAAATGTTAGACTTCACCTTCCATTCGAAGACAGAACCAAAACCATTTGCATGAACTCTGGCCTCATGGCGACTCTCGAGCAAACGAGCACAAGTATCTATCTCTTTTAACGAACATCGCACAGTTATATTCAATCGCTATAAGTCACCTTCATCCACAACAACTTTTCCCTCATTGCCACTCGCCGTCTTGACCAGACTCCTAACGCTAACAGGTTGTAAATGCAGTAAAGAAGGCACAGCTTACTTCAGTGAATATAAAAAACATATGAAGTCAAGAAGGAAAAAAATGATTGCACGGGTTCAACTGTTAAAACAACTTTAGTACTACCCTCAAATGATGCAAACAATGACCAAGTCTCACCTGGCCACCATACCAACCCGGCCAGAACTAAATTATTGGAAGTATAGCTAGTAAGTCACATACGGTACAAACACTTATCCCAAAATAAAAATATTGTTTTACGAATATACTTAAGCCAGTGTGCATGACTAATACAAATAAACGCAGTAAATCACCAACCTACTTCAGCAAGACTAGAAACAAAGGAATATAATTAAAAAATGCCACTAACCAGAAAATTTCAAATACTAAAAACAAAAAAACACATACCACTGTATATTCATCTTCAGAATTAACTTCAATATCATCTCCCTCAAATGCAGGATCTTCATCCTCGACATGAGCATGCTTCTTCACACATTTTTTCACCTTTGAAGGAGGAACTTTGCTTCTTATTTTCCTTCAACAAAGAGTGCTTCGGAAGAGGAGACGAAGAAGGCTTCTTATTTGCCAAAACTCTTGGACTCCAGCGAATAAGGGAGCAACCAAGTGTGCTTGGACCAATCTTGATAGCAACACTATCTGCATCAGCTTTGCTATCACCGGGTTGGGAAGCAGCTTTCACATGTGGGCTATGCCTCTATGTGCCATCAGGATTTGGATCTGCCATCTTCCTCGTCAAAACAATTTTCTTTGCCTTAACTACATTACGAGGAAACACTTGCATAAACCGAGTCTGCAAGAAGTTCGTCTTGACAGGTATGTCACTTCCATGAGACCCAGGATGACCAGTTGCAACGGCCTCGTCACCATCTTCATCATCTCCAGCTTGAGCAACATCCTCATCACTTGGTTGAACGCAAGCAGCCTTTCGACACCGCTCCAACTCCTTTCTCTTGTGAAAATCACTCTTCATCTTTCTTATCCTTTCGTCCTCCAGCTATAACTGCATAGGAACATCCCCAGCTGAGTAACAGGCTCAGTACCATCCACACTCCGAGACTGAGTAATAGACAACTGCAAGCTCACATCACCATCACCAAAATTGAGAGAATAAATTCCATCGTTAATATCTTTCACAACATCAGCAATGTCCTCAGCAGCAGCATGGCTGTCATTAACTGCATAAACCAAAAACATACACACAAAAATATAAATTAAAAACAATCAACATTGCAGAGACAAATAAATAAGGTGCATAGCGTCAGACGTAAACAAAAGGAACAACTAAGGTAAATAAACACATTTATGTATGCAAGGTTGTTAAAAAAGAGCAAATAAAAGAGAAACACCAGCAACACTCGTAAGTTCTTCTAGAGGATTTGATATATCACAAATAACATTCACAAGATCTTGAAAGCGGTCTGGTTTGATAGAAAATGGCCCAAGTCCATACAAGCAAGCACTACTTCAGGATGGTCCAAACATGACAGTCGAATCAGAGACCCTTCGACGAAACTGTGTGCGATGCATCAATCACAAACGGTGATGTAATAAAACCGTCAAAAAAGATGCGAAACGTTTGCGATGGCGGCGACATCAAACACTGTTCATATTTGATTTGTGTGTGCAATGAGTGGCAAACGGTTAATCCAGAAGAACTGTTTGCGATGATGCAGAACAACGGAAACGGGCAGCCAGATGAGGGTGTGCGCCATATACGGCATACAGTTCACTAGGATGAACTGTGTGTGATTAGGCAACATAATGGAAACGGTTCAACTGAACAAGATGTGTGTGATACGTGGCAAACATGTCCGTAATCAGAAATGTGTGCGAAGACCAATAATAACACAGACGATTGCTGCTAATAAGCGGTGTGATTTGCTTTATCTACAGAAGAATAACATATGTGTATATATATAATTGAAATAAACATCTAATTACATAAGTGACTATACAGATCATTCGCACACACCTCAATAAACAATTGCATGCATTCTAAAGTAGGAGAAACAATCGTCTAGTTATCTACCTCTTGTGCCGCTTCCGCCACTGCTATGTGGCTCGATCCCTCGTATGGGGCACGAAGAAGACACTTCCTCATGTCAACGATCCGCCTGTACATCTCGTAGCTTGTGTACTTGCGTGTTGTTCATCCAGTCTCTCATGCCAAACACGGTGCCAGGCGATCTTGTCCTTGTTGCTCTCATCCTTCATCTTCATGTAGTAGGACTCGATGATGGCCGAGGCGAGGTCAACCAGGGAGTTTAGTTTGTTGTTGTTGCTGCCCCAGACCTTGTAGTGGTCCTGGATGTTGACAAGATTCCAGCATTTCAAGCCCGAAACCTTGAGCTCTTTTAGATCGTTGGTGGTGTCCACCGTAGCAAAACTGTAGTCAAAGCTCTTGATAAACCTATAGAAAGGCTCGCAAGGCCTTATGAACAGGTGGTAGTGGTAGAAGAGGACATCATGTCACACGCACAATTGGGCGACAACAACCTTCTGATCGTGCTCGGTTCGACCGATGGTGTACTCGAGGTGGAAGCCGACCACTTGGTACTTGTCCTTGGCAAGGAACTACTCCATAGTTTGGATGGAGCTCTCCAACGAGACCGGATCGTTCGTGTACACCATCGAGAGGGCCTTCCCCCTAACGTCGGTGTCCACTACGTGCTGCATGGTGAACTGCCCATCGTTGTCGTCGTCGGCCACGGGGAGAGCCATTGGAGCCACGGGGAGCGCCATTGGAATCGCTGGATGTCCTCTCTGTATGTGTCATCGTGGGTCTGCTTATTGTGTCGTGTGACGCGAGAGATGAAGGTAAATGGCCGCAGGAATAAAAGGGGGCCAGGCGGCATGGATTCTCGGCGCGTCCGCATGGCAGTTTTTGCAGTGGGTAACTGCATCGCCACGCCACGCTCGATGCAACCGCATGCACACGAATGTGTGTGATCATGCGCCAGCCCCAAACACTGGCAGCACGAGTGGAGGGACGAGGGCAGAGCACCCGGAGGGACGCGAGAACAGAGCGCACGTGGCGGGACGCGAGTAGAGCGTGCCGCGGCCGACTCAACCGCAAGCAACCACACACATAGAGCAGTTGAACACGCAGGAAATGTTCACCTACAAGCCGGCCGACAGTTGCTTCGCTGCGTAGAGAGTGGTCGTGTGCTACTACCTCCGTCTTGGTCTATAGTACCCTTTTTATTCTGTGCCATACTTTGCCCTTAAATTTAACCAACAAAATTTTAATGCATGTTATAAAAAATATATAATTGGAAACTATCTTCAAATATGAATCCAACTATATAATCTTAGGGGACATGCATTCTTATTTTATTAGTTAAATCCTACTTATTAACCAGGACGGAGGTATAGTAGGTAATTAAATCAAAAACATTTTTTATTAACCGTATGTGTACATGGCCTTTCGTCCTCCTCTCGTACGTCTTGTCACCCCGCTGCTGCAGACGGCTTACAGCGCAAGCTTGTGCAGCGCGCGGGGGCGTTCTTTTAGCCAAAAGGTGGCTCGAAGTGGCACAAATGAATCGTTGGTGAGCCTGTTCCCATGCAACCTCGCAGGTTCCCGCGCAAGCTTCCCGCCCGACTCGGTGAAAAACCCCCAAATCCCAATGCTTACCGGCCTGCTATATGAACCCTCACGGCCGGCGAGTCATACGTCGCATTTTCCCCTCCCTCCCTGTAGCTTATCCCGTCTGCTTCTCCCACAATCGCCAATGGCACAGGTCCGTAGTCGTCGCCCAGGCACTCCGCCGTCATCAGAGGACAGCTCCAGCTGGGAGGCTACACCGCGGAGGCGTCGCAGTCCCCGGTGTAGTGTAGTGCACGTGGCGTCCCTGTTGGGTGTGCAAAGAACACCCACCACACACTCCGCTGTCGCTGCCCGTCGGCAGCTGTTGCCGGCTGATACGTCTCCAACGTATCTATAATTTTTGATTGCTCCATGCTACTTTATCTACTGTTTTGGACTATATTGGGCTTTATTTTACACTTTTATATTATTTTCGGGACTAACTTATTAACCGGAGGCCCAACCCAGAATTGCTGTTTTTTTGCCTATTTCAGTGTTTCGAAGAAACAGAATATCAAACGGAGTCCAAACGGAATGAAACCTTCGGAAACGTGATTTTCTCACCGAACGTGATCCAGGAGACTTGGACCCTACTCCAAGGAACGAGAGAGGCGGTCACAAGGGTGGGGCGCCCCTAGGGCGCCCCGCCTCAGGCCCCTGTCGCTCCACCGACGTACTCCTTCCTCCTATATATAACTACGCACTTCAAACGATCAGAACAGGAGCCAAAAACCTAATTCCACCGCCGCAACTTCCTGTATCCATGAGATCCCATCTTGGGGCCTGTTTCGGAGCTCCGCCGAAGGGGGCATCCATCACGGGGGGGCTTCTACATCATCACCATAGCCTCTCCGATGAAGTGTGAGTAGTTTACTTCAGACCTTCGGGTCCATAGCTAGTAGCTAGATGGCTTCTTCTCTCTTTTTGGATCTCAACACAATGTTCTCCCCTCTCTCGTGGAGATCTATTCGATGTAACCTTCTTTTTGCGGTGTGTTTGTTGAGACCGATGAATTGTGGGTTTATGATCCAGCTTATCTATGAATAATATTTGAATCTTCTACGAATTCTTTTATGTATGATTGAGTTATCTTTGCAAGTCTCTTCGAATTATCTGTTTGGTTTGGCCAACTAGATTGGTAGTTCTTGCAATGGGAGAAGTGCATAGGTTTGGGTTCAATCTTGCGGTGTCCTTACCAAGTGACAGAAAGGGTTGCAAGGCACGTATTGTATTGTTGCCATCGAGGATAACAAGATGGGGTATTTATCATGTTGCATGAATTTATTCCTCTACATCATGTCATCTTGCTTAAGGCGTTACTGCTTTTTAACTTAATACTCTAGATGCATGCCGGATAGCGGTCGATGAGTGGAGTAATAGTAGTAGATGCGTAATCGTTTGGTCTACTTGTCACGGACGTGATGCCTATATACATGATCATACCTAGATATACTCATAACTATGCTCAATTATGTCAATTGCTCAACACTAATTTGTTCACCCACCGTAGAATACTTATGCTCTTGAGAGAAGCCACTAGTGAAACCTATGGCCCCCGGGTCTATTCTCATCATATCAATCTCCATCACTTTAATACTTGATTTGTTTTACTTTGCCTTTTACTTTTCACTTTGCATCTCTATACCAAAAATACCAAAAATATTATCTATCATCTCTATCAGACCTCACTCTCGTAAGTGACCGTGAAGGGATTGACAACCCCTAATCGCGTTGGTTGCGAGTAGCTATCGTTTTGTGCAGGTACGAGGGACTTGTGCGTGCCCTCCTACTGGATTGATACCTTGGTTCTCAAAAACTGAGGGAAATACTTACGCTACTTTGCTGCATCATCCTCTCCTCTTCGGAGAAATCCAACGCTGTGCTCAAGAGGTAGCAAGAAGAATTTCTGGCGCCATTGCCGGGGAGTCTACGCAAAAGTCAAGACATACCAAGTACCCATCACAATCCCTATCTCTCGCATTACATTATTTGCCATTTGCCTCTCGTTTTCCTCTCCCCCACTTCACCCTTCCGTTTTATTCGCCCTCTTTTTCCCAATCTCCTCCTCTCTTCCCGTTTGCCCTTTTCCTCGTCCGCTTGTTTGCTCGTGTGTTAGTTTGCTTGCTTGTCGTTATGTCTGAAATTGGGGAAATTATTGCCGATATGGGCGGTAATAATATCATAGAAAATTCTGAAGCTCCTGCTGAAGAATCCCCTACCTATCGTACAAAAAGATTTCGAATCGGTAGTGGTAATATTATTGGAAATGGAGTTATTCAAGATTTCTTTACTTGTGCCGGTGCTTTACCCTCTATGGGTGGTTCTATTCTCCATAGAACTAGTAGCCTTGCGGACGCTATTGCCATGCTTATCGTCGAACTTGAAAGGCAATTTATGCATATGCACCCTTCTATACAAAGAATTTTCCTAGAATTTTCTAATATTGAACACTCCTCTGTTAAGCGTGCCGCTACTATCTTTTTGGCTCATGAATTCAGATTTATAATAAAAGAAGCCAAAGAAATCTTTGTGCATTATAGGGTGGACGCTGGCCGTCATCCCATAGAGTCTATCCTCTTTGATCAAGAAGAAATAATGTGTTTTCAATCTATCGACTATGTTGCTTTCAATGAAAATCTTAGAAAAAAAGAGCCTACCAATATTTTAATTGATAGAATCTCTGAACTTAATGATGATTTGGCTATTCGAAATAATGAGCTAGGATTCTCTCTTGAGTATAGGCTCACCAAGTTCTCTCAAAAGAATGCTTATAATGATGAATTGGTTGTGCAATACGAAGGGCCAAAAGAGGAACCTATACCTCCTAAAATTGATCTTGGGGACTTTGTCCTATTAAATTTAGCCCTTTTGATTACTTTTGCTTGCCTCAAAGAAAACTTGCTGCCAAACGTAGAGAATATGAAATGAGTTTCACCGATCTGTCTTATTACTACGACACTACCTAGATCTATCCTTGCTTTTATGCCTAGCTAGGGGCGTTAAACGATAGCACTTGTTGGGAGGCAACCCAATTTTATTTTTAGTTTTTTTTGTTTTTGTTTCTGTTTAGGAATAAATAATCCATCTAGCCTCTGTTTAGATGTGCTTTTATGTTTTAATTAGTGTTTGTGCCAAGCTAGACCTATTGGATCTTCTTGCATGATAGTTATTTGATCTTGCTGTAATTTCCAGAAACTTTGTGCTCAGTTACCGAATTATTAAAAATCACCAGAACGTGATAAAATACTGATTCCAATTGCTTCTGATCAATAAACAAATTTTCTAGGTCGTCTAATTTTGGTAGATTTTTTGGAGTTCTAGAAGTTTGCGTTAGTTACAGATTACTACAGACTGTTCTGTTTTTGACAGATTCTGTTTTTCGTGTGTTGTTTGCTTATTTTGATGAATCTATGGCTAGTAAAATAGCTTATAATACATAGAGAAGTTGTAATACATTAGGTGTAACACCAATATAAATAAATAATTAGTTCATTACTGTACCTTAAAGTAGTCTTTTGTTTTCTTTCTCTAACGGAGCTCATGAGATTTCTATTGAGTTTTGTGTTCTGAAGTTTTCAAGCTTTGGGTAAATTCTTTTGATGGATTATGGAACAAGGAGTGGCAAGAGCCTAAGCTTGGGGATACCCATGGAACCCCCAAGATAATCCAAGGACACCAAAAAGTCAAAGCTTGGGGATGCCGGAAGGCATCCCTCTTTCGCCTACTTCCATCGGTAATTTACTTGGAGCTATATTTTTATTCACCAACATGATATGTGTTTTGCTTGGAGCGTCTTGTATTATTTGTGTCTTTGCTTGTTAGTTTACCAAAATCATCCTTGCTGTACACACCTTTTGAGAGAGCCATACATGAGTTGGAATTTGATAGAATACTCTATGTGCTTCACTTAATCTTTTGAGCTTGATAGTTTTGCTCATAGTGCTTCACTTATATCTTTTGAGCGTGATA
Source organism: Aegilops bicornis (assembly GCA_021605145.1). NCBI lineage: Eukaryota > Viridiplantae > Streptophyta > Magnoliopsida > Poales > Poaceae > Aegilops > Aegilops bicornis. The sequence continues at coordinate 350,207,302 of CM038670.1, forward strand.
AATTTTGCTCTAGTACTTCACTTAGATCTTTTAGAGCACGGTGGTGGATTTGTTTTAAAGAAACTATTGATCTCTCATTCTTCACTTAGATTATTTTGAGAGTCGTTAATAGCATGGTAATTTGTTTAGTATTAATATACTTGGTATTCAAGATATGTGAAACTTCCTTTTGAGTGCGTTGAATACTAAGAAAAGTTTGATGCTTGATAATTGTTTTGAGATATGGAGGTGATAATATCAAAGTCGTGCTAGTTGAGTAGTTGTGAATTTGAGAAATGCTTGTGTTGAAGTTAGCAAATCCCGTAGCATGCACGTATGGTTAAAGTTGTGTAACAAATTTGAAACATGAAGTGTACCTGGCTTGTGCATCCTTATGAGTGGCGGTCGGGGACGAGCGATGGTCTTTTTCTACCAATCTATCCCCCTAAGAGCATGCGCGTAGTACTTGATTTTTGATGACTTCTAAATTTTTACAATAAGTATATGAGTTCTTTTGACTAATGTTGAGTCCATGGATTATACTCAGTTTTACCTTTCCGCCTTTGCTAGCCTCTTCGGTACCGTGCATTGCCCTTTCTCACCTTAAGAGTTGGTGCAAACTTCGCCGGTGCATCCAAACCACGTGATATGATATGCTCTATCACACATAAACCTCCTTATATCTTCCTCAAAACAGCCACCATACCTACCTATTATGGCATTTCCATAGCCATTCCGAGATATATTGCCATGCAACTTTCCACTGTTCCTTTCATCATCATTATGACATACTTTACTTTAGTCATATTGCCATTGCATGATCATGTAGTTGACATCGTATTTGTGGCAAAGCCACCATGCATTATTTTCATACATGTCACTCTTGATTCATTGCACCATCACGGTACACCGCCGGAGGCATTCATATAGAGTCATATCTTGTTCTAGTTTCGAGTTGTAATCCTCATGTTGTAATCAATAGAAGTGTGATGATCATCATTATTAGAGCATTGGCCAATAAAAAAAAGAGAAAGGCCAAAAATAAAAAAAAGGCCCAAAAAAAGAAGAAAATAAATAAAAAGGGCAATGCTACTATCTCTTTTTTTCCACACTTGTGCTTCAAAGTAGCACCATGTTCTTCATGTAGTGAGCCTCAAATCTTGTGCTTCAAAGTAGCACCATGTTATTCATGTAGTGAGTCTCATATATTGTGCTTCAAAGTAGCACCATGTTTTTCATATAGTGAGTCTCATAAGTTGTCCTTTTATACTAGTGGGAATTTTTCATTATAGAACTTGGCTTGTATATTCCTACGATGGGCTTCCTCAAATGCCCTAGGTCTTCATGAGCAAGCAAGTTGGATGCACACCCACTAGTTTTATTTTGTTGAGCATTCATAGCTCTAGTGCATCCGTTGCATGGCAATCCCTACTCCTCATGTTGACATCAATAGATGGGCATCTCCATAGCCCGTTGATTATCCTCGTCAATGTGAGACTTTCTCCTTTTTGTCTTCTCCACACAATCCCCATCATCATATTCTATTCCACCCATAGTGCTATATCCATGGCTCATGCTCATGTATTGCGTGAAGGTTGAAAAAGTTTGAGATTATTTAAGTATGAAACAATTGCTTGGCTTGTCATCGGGGTATAGAAGTTGGGAACATCTTTGTGTGACGAAAATGAAGCATAGCCTAACTATATGATTTTGTAGGGATGAACTTTCTTTTGCCATGCTATTTTGAGAAGACATGATTACTTTGATTAGTATGCTTGAAGTATTATTATTTTTATATCAATATGAACTTTTGTCTTGAAACTTTCGGATCTGAATATTCATACCACAATTAAGAAGATTTACATTGAAATTATGCCAAAGTATCACTCCGCATCAAAAATTCTCTTTTTATCATTTACCTACTCGAGGACGAGCATGAATTAAGCTTAGGGATGCCTGATACGTCTCCAACGTATCTAAATTTTTTGATTGCTCCATGCTACTTTATCTACTGTTTTGGACTATATTGGGCTTTATTTTCCACTTTTATATTATTTTTGGGACTAACCTATTAACCGGAGGCCCAACCCAGAATTGATGTTTTTTTGCCTATTTCAGTGTTTCGAACAAACAGAATATCAAACGGAGTCCAAACGGAATGAAACCTTCGGAAACCTGATTTTCTCACCGAACGTGATCCAGGAGACTTGGACCCTACTCCAAGGAACGAAAGAGGCGGTCACGAGGGTGGGGGGCGCCCCCCCTAGGGCGCGCCTGCCTCGTCAGGCCCCTGTCGCTCAGCCGACGTACTCCTTCCTCCTATATATACCTACGTACCCCCAAATGATCAGAACATGAGCCAAAAACCTAATTCCACCGCCGCAACTTCCTGTATCCACGAGATCCCATCTTGGGGCCTGTTTCGGAGCTCCGCCGGAGGGGGCATCCATCACGGGGGGGCTTCTACATCATCACCATAGCTTCTCCGATGAAGTGTGAGTAGTTTACTTCAGACCTTCGGGTCCATAGCTAGTAGCTAGATGGCTTCTTCTATCTTTTTGGATCTCAACACAATGTTCTCCCCCTCTCTCGTGGAGATCTATTCGATGTAACCTTCTTTTTGCGGTGTGTTTGTTGAGACCGATGAATTGTGGGTTTATGATCCAGCTTATCTATGAATAATATTTGAATCTTCTCTGAATTCTTTTATGTATGATTGAGTTATCTTTGCAAGTCTCTTCGAATTATCTGTTTGGTTTGGCCAACTAGATTGGTAGTTCTTGCAATGGGAGAAGTGCATAGGTTTGGGTTCAATCTTGCGGTGTCCTTACCCAGTGTCAGAAAGGGTTGCAAGGCACGTATTATATTGTTGCCATCGAGGATAACAAGATGGGGTATTTATCATTTTGCATGAATTTATTCCTGTACATCATGTCATCTTGCTTAAGGCGTTACTCTATTTTTAACGTAATACCCTAGATGCATGCTGGATAGCGGTCGATGAGTGGAGTAATAGTAGTAGATGCAGAATCGTTTTGGTCTACTTGTCACGGACGTGATGCCTATATACATGATCATACCTAGATATACTCATAACTATGCTCAATTATGTCAATTGCTCAACAGTAATTTGTTCACCTACCGTAGAATACTTATGCTCTTGAGAGAAGCCACTAGTGAAACCTATGGCCCCCGGGTCTATTCTCATCATGTCAATCTCCATCACTTTAATACTTGCTTTGTTTTACTTTGCCTTTTACTTTTCACTTTGCATCTCTATACCAAAAATACCAAAAATATTATCTATCATCTCTATCACATCTCACTCTCGTAAGTGACCGTGAAGGGATTGACAACCCCTATTCGTGTTGGTTAAGTAGTAGCTATCATTTTGTGCAGTACGAGGGACTTGTGCGTGGCCTCCTACTGGATTGATACCTTGGTTCTCAAAAACTGAGGGAAATACTTACGCTACTTTGCTGCATCATCCTCTCCTCTTCGGGGAAATCCAACGCAGTGCTCAAGAGGTAGCACCGGCCGCCGTTGCCTCCACACCACCATTGAAAGCAAGGGCCATCGCCCGCTCCGCCGCCCGGCCCGAAGGTGGGAGGCAGTCGTCGTAGTCGCCACCCCACTGCCGGCCACCGTGGCCATCACCCACTCTGGCACCACAAGCCGAAGGCGGGATCTAGTGGTCGTGGGCGCCACCCCATCTTCGGCCGCCATGGCCGTCGACCCACCGTCGACCGCCGGGTTCATCACCCGCTCCGCCACCGCCGCCCGAAGCCGGGAGGGGGAGGTGGAGGACCGCACGTGCGTCAGCGACCTTGCGCGCTAGACCGAGTTCCTGTGGGAGGAGGAGGAGCACCTCGTCAAGCACGCAAAGAGCCTTACCGCCTCCTTTGCCGCGGCACACGCCGCCTCAGAGGCGAGGAAATCAGGAGATCTACAAGGAGAACCGCCGCTTCGAGAGGGGTCGTCTGGAGTGGCAGAGGGCGTTCGAGGTGAGCGTCGCTAAAGGTGCAGCAATGGCAGGCACAATATTGCAGTTGTCCAGCTCGTCAGTAGGCTCCTCCTCCTCTGCCTCTTACTGAGCGTGCTCGGCAGAGGAGAGGCTGCCAGAAGTAGTACAAAGCCCCTTCGTAGTAGTAGTAATATTTAGGGGCTATTTTGTTCAGTTCATATAACTATAGATGTGGTGGAACTGTACAACGTACTTAAAATTAGCTAGCATATATACTTGAACTAGCTAGTTCAGTATGTGGTTGGCAACAATTGGGGAAAAGTTTGGTCAGTTCAGCTGTCTAGTTGAACTGTTTTTATAAAGAACGACCGCTTAATCTATGAATGAAATATATGCTTACTTACTGAATTTTAGTTGCAAAAATTAGATAGTGCTGGTGATTTTTAGCTACATATTTTGACAAATCGTAGTGTTACAAGGTTGACAAATGGCAAGGTTACTAGATCAACAAATGTCAATCTTTCCTGTTTAACAAATGGCCACATACCGAATATGACATATGCAAATCTTACCAAATTGTTTGTACGTGGTTGCACACGGGTCATCCAGAACAACCGTTTGCGTTGAAGGGATGCACCAATCCTGCGCTGTGAATTTTCCCTTGGCTTAAGGGGAAGACCATGGCTCTCACTTTGCATACGAGTGTTCTATCTAAACGTTTGCGATTAAAAGCTGCACAAATCCTGCTCGGCACATTTTCCCTTGGCTTCTTGGGGAAGCTGTCAGTTTGCACACGGGTGTTCTAACTAAAACGTTTGTGATGAGTGTTTTATATGTAAAAACCATTGATGTTTTTTTCAAAAGAAAATCATTTGATAAGTCTGTACATTAAGAGAAAAAAACGCAAGTTCCTTCAAACCATATCTTTCATTCAGTAACACTGCGAATTTATATTCATATGATCGAGATACAGTATTAAACCCCCAAAAAAACTATTTCCGGCGGCGGCGTGCCGCGCCGTTGTTGTCGTTGTCGTCCTCCGGGACGCCGTTATTGAAGTCTTCAAGGCAGCACAAAATGTTTTTCACTTGTAAATCAAACATCATGTCGTCGCGCGATCAACGGGCGGGGCGCGGGAGGACGGAAACTTGCAGCGCTGAGAGGTAGCGGTCAACGACGGCGTCCCATGCTGCTGAGGGGGGCGCGCGCATGGGCACGGGCGTGGCAGGTGTAGCCAAACGCACGGGGACCGGCGCCGTGGTGGGTGGAGGGGCACGCACGGGCACAGGCACGGGCGTTGGCGCTGGCGTGCACACAAGCTCACGCGGGTCCACGGAGACCTCGCTGACGCCCATGGCTTCCAGCTCTGCGATAGTGCTCGGCGACCAGCCCGTCAATGCTACGGGGATGGTCGCTGGCGCGGGTGCTGGGATGGGAGCTGGGACGGGAGCGGGGACAGCAACCGCCGTGGCCAGCTCGTTCAAGGTCATGTCCATGAGGCCCCATTCCTCCTTATTTTCTATCTCCTCCGGCTCAGAGTCGACTTCACCAAACTTGAAGACTAGTGGCAGATGATCATTCTGTGCCATGGCGTTGGTGGAGGTCTGCGGGAGGGAGGGGAATGGGAGGCGAACAGTAAGGTTGACCGTATTAAACAGCGGCTCGGGCGCCATTAATGGAGCGGAAGGCGGACGACCATGGAAGTCAAAGAGTTCGCTTCCCAGTGAGCCTGCACAGCGTACAGCTCGCACGCTTCCTGGTGAGCCAGCGCATTGGAGGATATCTTGCATACCTCTCGATCAGCGTGTGCACCAGACTGCACTCGCACGCCTCCCGTTCACTCAAGCAGATGTCCGCACGGCACCTCCTATGGCCATTAAAACCAAGACACGTGGCATCACGTGAATGGTTAACAAAACGACATGATTTAAATTATACAAACATTTGAGATATTAAAGTGGCAGCTATTTTTTCAAAATGCCTTTGTTGGCTATTATTCGAGTGTGCCTTCTCTCAAAATGGATGCGAAAAATACCACAACATGTTGGGTGCCATTCCATGATAGCATGCCAAGTTTCATGAATTTCAGACGAGTTTCGGATTTACTAGAATTTAAAATCAAAGTATCTCAACATTTTGCCGGCAATCAACAATGCCCTGGTGTTTGAAATTCATTCCCATTTCTTGCATGGGACCTAAGCATGCACCCAAGGACACAAATTCAATTTTTCAACCAATTTATATGCACTCGAGCATGTGCATGTAGTTCAAATTTGAATTATGCACATAAAATGCCAAGAAAACCCAGTTAATATATAAAAATGTCCAAACAAACCCCGAAAAATCCCAAAATTTAACACAACACTCATGTTGTTCTATGTCGACACTAGAAATTTTTTGAAAGCAATAAGAGGCAACAGATATCGTTTCGTCCCCAAAGGTTGCACGTTCCCTACCGAAACCATCAGGCTTGTTGTGAGAAGCTTATACCCAAACCTGCCCCAAATGGGACAGAAATTTTACCACGGCATGTTGATGCCGCTCCATGATACCATACCAAGTTTCATGAATTTCAGACGATTTTTGGTTTTACTAAAATTTAAAAACCAGGTATCTCAATGTTTGCGGCCGAGTGACGGTGGCAGGGTGTTTGAAATTCATTCCCATTTCTCGCATGGGACCTAAGCGTGCACCCAATGACATGGATTTGATTTGTCAACCAATTTATATGCACTGGAGCATGTGCATGTAGATCAAATTTGAATTATGCACATAAAATGCCTAGAAAACCCAGTTAATGTATAAAAATGTCCAAACAAACCCCGAAAAATTCCAAAATTTAACACAACACTCCTATTTTTCTATGTTGACACTAGAAATTTTCTGAAAGCAATAAGAGGCAACAGATATCATTTCGTCCCCAAAGGTGGCACGTTCCCTACCGAAACCATCAGGCTTGTTGTGAGAAGCTCAGGTCTGTGAGAAGCTTATAACCAAACCTGCCCCATATGGGAAAAAAATTCCACGGCATGTTGATGCCGCTCCATGATAGAATGCCAAGTTTCATGAATTTCAGATGATTTTTGGATTATTAGAATTTAAAAACCAGTTATCTCAATGTTTGCGGCCGAGTGACGATGGTAGATGTTTAACATTCATTCTCATTTCTTGCATGGGACATAAGCATGCAACCAAGGACACATATTTGAATTTTCAACCAATTTATATGCATTAGATCATGTGCATGTAGTTCAAATTCGAATTATGCACATAAAATCATTGAAAACTCAATTAATGTATAAAAATGTCCAAACAAACCCTGAAAATCCAAAATTTAACACAACACTCCTGTTGTTCTATGTTGACAATACAGAAAATATTGAAATTAAGAAGAGGCAACAGATATCGTTTCGTCACCAAAGGTGAAACATTCCCTACCGAAACCATCAGGCTTGTTGTGAGAAGCTCTGGTTTGTGAGAAGCTTGTACCCAAACCTGCCGCAAATGGGACAAATTTTTTACCACGGCATGCTGTTGCCGCTCCATGTAGCAAGACAAGTTTCATGAATTTCGGACGAGTTTTGGATTTGCTAGAGTTTAAAAAACATGTATCTCAATGTTTGCGGCCGAGTGACGGTGGCAGGTTGTTCGAAATTCATTCCCATTTCCTGCGTGGGACCTAAGCATGCACCCAAGGACACATATTTGATTTTTCAACCAATTTATATTGACTGGAGAATGTGCATGTATTTCAAGTTTGAATTATGCACATAAAATGCCTAGAAAACCCAGTTAATGTATAAAAATGTCCAAACGAACCCCAAAAAATTCCAAAATTTAACACAACACTCCTGTTGTTCTATGTTGACACTAGAGAATTTTTGAAAGAAATAAGAGGCAACGGATATTGTTTCGTCCCCAAAGGTGGCACGTTCCCTACCGAAACCATCAGGCTTGTTGTGAGAAGCTCTGGTTTGTGCGAAGTTTATACCCAAACCTGTCCCATTTTATACCCAAAGCTGCCCCAAATGGGACAAAAATTTACCAGGCATGTTGATGCCGCTCCATGATAGCATGCCAAGTTTCATGAATTTCAGATGACTTTTGGATTTACTAGAATTGAAAAACAAAGTATCTCAATGTTTTGCTGGTAATCAACAGTGCCCTGGTGTTTGAAGTTCATTCCCATTTCTTGCATGTGACCTAAGCATGCACGCAAGTACACATATTTGTTTTTTCAACCAATTTATATGCACTGGAGCATGTGCATATAGTTCAATTTTCAATTATGCACATAAAATGCCTAGAAAACCCAGTTAATGTATAAAAATGTCCAAACGATCCTCGAAAAATTCCAAAATTTAACACAGCACTCCTGTTGTTCTATGTTGACACTAGAAAAAATTTAAAAGCAATAAGAGGCAACAGATATCATTTCGTCCCAAAGGTGGCATGTTCCCTACGGAAACCATCAGACTTGTTGTGAGAAGCTCTGGTTTGTGAGAAGCTTATACCCAAACCTGCCCCAAATGGGACATAAATTTTACCACAGTATGTTGATGCCGATCCATGATAGCATGCCAAGTTTCATGAATTTCAAAAGAGTTTTGGATTTCCTGGAATTACAAAAACAAGTACATCAACGTTTGCCGGAGAGCCATGGTGCCGTGGTGCTCGAAATTCATCCCCATTTCGTGCATCAGACATAACCATAAACCCATGGACACATATATAATTTTACAACCCATGTTGGTGCACCAGAGGATGTGCATGTAGTTTACTTTTGAATTGTGCACTTGAAATGGCTAGAAAACCAATTTAATGTATAAAATGTCCAAACAAACCCTGAATAATTCCAACTTTTTCTACGACACACATATAGTTGCATCCATTGCCTTTGTGACCCCATTATGTAATTCAAATAAAGATGAAAAATCAAGTAGATCCCACACATTATTATTACCAAACGTGTGAGATGCATTACTAAATATCCTAGCATACTGTCAGTGTATTGTACGCCTATGGCTTACGCGAGAAGGTGTGTCGGCTACAATCCACAGCCGGCGTGTCAAGCACACTAGCTCGCTCCCCAAATATCATTTCACTGTTCAATTGTCGCCGGTGAAAGATGGGGACGTGGATCCGCATCGTGAGGGCAACTTCGGCGGCCCACTCCGTTGAGAGCATGGCCGCAGCCGCCATGCGTGTGCTAACAAGTTGCATGAGCGCGGCCGCAATCTGCGACCGAGCGGCCAAGGAAGCCCAAACGGCCGCTGTTTCTTCTCAGGTGGCGGCAGCAACATCTGCCTCGGGGATAGCAAATGGCGAGAGCGGCACAGCAGATGTCCGTTCCGTAGCGGCGGCCTTAGCCCTGATGGAGGTCGCCCACGACCATTCGAGGCCGCCCATGCCCAGCTCGTGGCGATCACCACACAAATCGAATGAAGCTTCTCCGATAATGGTCGGCAACCCACGACCGAAGAGTTGGCAATCGCCGAGAGCATTCTAGCAGCCGTCCGCTCCTCCGCCGCATACCTTGCCACGACGAAGCCCGTCCAAGCCCAGATCGCGGCCACCCACGCCCAGCTCATGGCGGCCTTTTCCAAAGAGATGACGGACGCGGATGGCGAGATGCTTGCCGAGTATGGTGCGATGGATGGCATGGAGCCCCTTCCCCAGGAGACCATCGGGCGCGAGCTGGACATGGAGGCGGCGACGGAGATCGACGAGCACCAACCGTAGTAGTACTCTTTGTTTTGTTTAACTAAGACGCCGGTCTCTAAATTTTTAGAGTAATTTTTAGGTCAGATAGCTCTGTTTAATTGCTGAACTTGCTCAATTAAGAAGTGTGGGTGTGCTGTAGTCTCCTTTGTGTACCCAAATTATGCAATGACATGGATGCCCACTGTAACTAGGGAAATTCGAACCAAAATTTTTGACCTTCAAACTCATCACACACGGGTTAAGCTATCTGAATTGTTTGTGATGTTCACATATCATACACAGTTCTGAATGAGCAACCATGTCTGATGACACTTTGCGTGCCAGTTTTTTCGCTGAACCGTTTGAATTTTTTTGGCTTCCGCGCAAATATCTACCTCCCCGCCCCCTCCCCCATACCAAAAGCCACATTTCCCCTATTTTCGCCTTCCTTTCCAAGTTGAAGACTTCACTCCTTGCTCGCAGCGCCGCATCCTCGCCGGTGACCCTCCTTCACGTTGCTCGACCTCGTCTATCCAGGCAGGTAATCCACACCCGACCCCCATCATCCTCCTCCTTCCACATCCCACATGCCCCGACAGCTGGCGCGACACTTCCACCCAAATCACCAACCCCTCCACCAAATAAGCGCCGCCCTATACCATGGTGCACGCAGTGTAGCCAGGAGCTCAAGGAGCATTTGGCAGCGGAGAAGCAAATCACAGGCGCACGCATGGATGAGGTCGCGATGGCTGCCATTCATGCCGACCCCCCAGATCTTGGAGGGGCACCTTGCCATTTGCTAGCTACGCCGGTTAAGCATGCTCGGATCACCCGTTGCGTGTGCTGCTCCTGCCTTTCCTTAATAAATTCTAGTGAACTGTGCTATCTAATTTTACCATGCAATCTATTGCACTAGTGTATATGTTCTATATGTCGTGCAGTGTGGTGCTCACTTATTAATTGTTTGATTAATTAGTTGTCGTCTTCAGTTAACTGTTTGGTTCAATTCTACAAATGTGATGTTCAGGCTGCAATTTTGTATTGTCTTCCATGTGTGAAATAAATTGAATTTATCTTTACAAAATACATGACAAATGAATACAATTGATATATTTCCAAGTTGTCAAGCATGCTTGTTTTGGTTATAGATTGTGCAATGTGGTGCTTAGTTAATGTTTGGTTCATTTTTTGTGGTGTTTAGTTAACAGTTTGATTTAATTCTGCAATGCGATGTTCGATAGTTGTGGGTGCATTCTATTATTGTCTACCATGTGAGAAGTAAATCGAATTTGGTTGTACTAAATACATGAGAAACAAATACAATTGCTATATTTCCAAGTTGTGAAGCATGATTGGTTTGGTTAACTATCTGATCTTCTATTAGGAGTATGCTATATTGTGCAATGTGGTGCTCAGTTAACATTTGGTTCGTTTGTTGTCGTGTTTACTTAACTGTTTGGTTCAATTCTGCAATGCGATGTTCAATTGTTGTGGGTGCATTCTATTATTGTATACCATGTGAAGAATATTGAATTTGGTTGTACTAAATACATGAGAAACAAATACAATTGCTATAGTGGCAAGTTGTTAAGCATGATTGGTTTGGTTAACTGTCTGATCTTCTATTAGGAGTATGTTATATTGTGCAATGTGGTGCTCAGTTAATGTTTGGTTCATTTGTTGTGGTGTTTACTTAACTGCTTTGTTCAATTATGCAATGCGATGTCCAATTGTCGTGGGTAGAATTTTGTATTGTTGTGCATGTGAGGAATAAATTGAATTTGGTTGCACTTAATACATGAGAAACATATACAAGTGCTATATTTCCTAGTTCGTAATCATGCTTGGTTTGGATAAATGGGTTTTCCGTGTGGCTTGAATTAATCTAATGAGTCTACAATGTGCTTATTTTTCATCAACATATTTTACTGATAGCATGCGAACCCTTACTTAACCTGATGACTAACTACCTTATATGTGTTGCAGGGAAACAATGGGAAGCACTGAGGTTTACAATCGAGGTTAGCACCTGCATGGTCTGTTGGCTAATAGCACATTATTGCACAATTGCAGGAACCATTCTAATATTTAGGTTTTTAGTAATTTGGTCCTGCACATGTAGGTCGTGCTATGAGAGGTTTTGACCCACTATTCGATCCTTTTTGCATATGGGGAAACGAGTTGTCCATGAATATCAATCAAGTCAAGAAACTCAGAAAGATTGTTAGGATAAAGAAATTAGCGACAACAAACAACAAGATCTTTGTCTGCACAATGAAGAAGACATCAGTTAACTACAAGATGGTACTAACTATTATACCTTGTTTTTTATCTCGTTGCCCCATTTCCAATATAGAGAAGATATTTATGCACATCCTTGTTTTCAGGCCTTTCCAAAGCAGTTCACTGATGATTACCTCTCAAACCACCTCTATGGTCAGGAGGCGAGGAAGGTTTTCATACAACACCCACGGTTCAATATTGAAGTGTTCCTAAAGAGGACGAAGGATGGATGGTCATCATCCACAGACACTGGCCTAAAGTTGCAAAGACATTCAACATGAATGAAGGCTCAATATTCGCCTTCCGCTTCAGCAGTTTTCCAGATGAGATGCATCTGTCTATGTACCGTCTATGATGCTAATTTCGAAAGGTTCTAGATGTTGCATGTGAAACTTGGTGCTGGTGTAGTTGTGTAATGGGGTAGCTGAGTGCTGAAGCTATATCATGTTGTACTCTGATGTATTTCAATTATGAAGTCCTGCTTCCTTAATATGGAAATGAAATATATTATGTGCGTAATATGAATGTCAATTAGATTAATAAATGGATTATTAATAATAGGGCACTTAGCCTGCTAATGGCCAATTAGCCTACCAATTGGGTTTTTCTATTGCAATCGGTTATTTAGAAAACACCATGGGCGATGACCTCAGGCAACGAACACAGTTTCTAGGAATAAACCATGCTGGATCAATGAACAATCACACACGACATTCCCTTGATTTTTTTTGCATTAGGCCACATTGCACAAACGTCTACCACATAAAACTGTGTGTGATGGACAACATTTGTCACACAGTTTCTTCTACGCACCGTGTGTGATGCATTCAATAACACAAACGATAAATTTTTAATATCATGTGCAATGGCAACGCTATCACAAACGATTTAACGGAGAAAATTGTGTGTGATGTACATATGAACGGAAGCGTTTTCCTTGGAGCGACGGTGTGCGATGTATATACAAAGGGAAACATTTAGCGGGGACTGACTGTGTGGGATGTACTTACGACCGGAAACGATTTTGTCGTATAATTGTATTTTTTAGCACTACTATACGTATAACCGTATTTGATCGCTCGCCGGTCGCACACGACCTCATTTTGCCGAGCGTGTGTGCCAGGAGGGCATATCCCTGGCGGTTTCTGGGTCGTGTGGGAAGTCCCTATCGCTCACACTCACTTGGCACTGGTACGCGTCGGTGCTATACAAACAATTTTTAACCCCTTTCCGCGACAGTGTTCGGAACCATTGCCGAGTGAGTGACGGCGATAGGGGGTCCTTCGCACACTACCCTGTCGGGAAAACGACACCTATGGGATCACAAAGAATCCCTTCTATAGTTGATAGGGCGCAGGGCTGTGGGAAGAGCGGGATTAGAAGATCAACGCGGGGGAGCCAGGTTCGGGCCGCAAGCGATGCGTAATACCCTACTCCTGCTGGTGTATGTTTATCTGGTGTTCTTGGACTTGCTACAGAGCGTGCAGGGTCCAAAAAGTTCCATCCTCTCTCAGTACGCCGCGGGCCTCCTTTTATAGTCAAAGGGGCTGCCACAGTGGCACACAGGAGGTGGAAAGTTGTACAGTAGTCAAGTTTATCCCTGGCACCGTAGGACAAAACGCATTTAATGCGCTGCTGACATGCCTTCTTGCTTTATCAGGGACGACAAGGAAGCTCGTCCCACCTGTCGCCGCCTCGCCTTGCTTCGACACGCGTCCAGGCTAACGAGGCGTGTAGTGCCACGCTGGCTGGCTAGCTGCTGAGTTGGTGTGGTGGTAGAGTCTTCACAAAGATCTGCATGCCACCACGCAGGTGCTTGCTGAGTTGACCTGGGAGCTGCATGCCGCCACGCAGGTGCCTGCCTAGTTGGCGGGCTGGTAGCTATGTGGGAATGGCGGTGGAGCCTTGGCGTGGGCCTGGCTGCGGCCTCGTAGATGTCCTCGGGAAGAGCCTTGGCCGGGATCTCGCAGGCGTCCCCAACAAGGGTCTTGCCGGGGGTCTTGTGGGCGTCTCCGACTAGCATCTTCTGGTTCTCATCTAGTCTTGTATGCTCTTGGCCTTCACAAAGATCTGCATGCCACCATGGAGGCGCCACCTAAGCCTTGGTTCCAATGTTGTCGATGGTGTCGGAACTCTTAGGCTCAGAGGTGGCAGCCTTGCTGGTGTTGGGCAGGTTGCCCCGACAAGGCTCTTGCCGGGGCCGTGAAGGCCGCCCCAGCAGAGTTCACTTTGCCCCTTCGCTCTTCCTGCTTCGGGCTTTGGGTGTTGCTCAGGTAGTCTTGCGTCCTTGCCTCCTCTGCCCCGCCAAGCGTGGTCGTAGGTGCGGCCGCAACTGTTCCGCACAAGTAAAGGGGTAACAAAAGGACTCGTACTTTTGTACACCGACAGACCCAAAAACCGTCGGGGATATTCCCTCCTGTCATACACGCTTGGCAAAATGAGGTCGTGTGCGACCGGTGAGCGCTCAAATACAGAAATACATATAGTAAAGCTAAAAAATACAACTATAGAGGCGAAATTGTTTCCGGTTGCAAGTACATCCCACACAATCAGTACCCGCTAAACTTTTCCATTCCTATGTACATCGCACACAGTCGCTCCAAGGAAAACGTTTCCGTTCACAGGTACATCACACACAATTTTACCCGTTAAATCGTTTGTGATAGCGTTGCCATTGCACACGATATTAAGAATTTTATCATTTGCGTTATTGAATGCATCACACACGGTGCGTAGAAGAAACTGTGTGGCAAAGGTTGTCCATCACACACAGTTTTTATGTGGTAAACGTTTGAGCAAGGTGGCCTAACACAAACAGTTTTCAAGAGGATGTCATGTGTGCAATGGAGATTGATCGCACATGTAGTGGATCCTAGAAACGTTTTTTATCTCCACGTCTATCGCAGACGTTTCGCTTTCGAAAACTGTGTGCAGTGTGATCCCTAATTAATCCCCAATTAATCCCTAATTAATCCCTAATTTAAAAATCATATGTTTTGAATTTGAAAGTAGGCAATCACTTATTTCATATTCAACCATCACTGGTGCGCGTCGGTCCTAAACAAACGGTTTTTAACCCCTTTCCGCGACGGCATTTGGAACCGTCGCCAAGTGAGTGTGGGCGATAGGGGGGTCCTTCCCACACGACCAGAAACCGTCGGGGATAGGGAGCCTTGATGCATACAGTTGTCCCTATATAACTATTTCTTGTATCTCGAATATCCCAAACGCTTCATCCTTGCCACTCATTTGTGATCGCATTGCCATCGCAGTCGGAGTTTTGTGGTTCTGCCTAAAACCAGGCAGATTCTAGGCACGGGAGTTTTCCAGGCAGATTCTAGGCACGGGAGTTTTACGATGCCAGGCACATCACAAACAGTTCATGATTATAAACGGTGTACGATAGGTAGACAATCACACACATTTAGTTTTCCCACACCGTATGTGATAGTGTTTGACATCACACACGCTTTGCAAACGGCAACTGTGTCCATGCTTGCACATGTTTCCTCTCTGTGAACTGTCTCGAATTATGGTGTATATCGTAAACGTTTGTGTTTTAGCAACCGTGTGTGCCGTAATGACCCGCACAACGTAATTTCTCCCTAATTTAATTGTTGCTATTTAAAATTGTACCTAATGATAAAGAAAGAGGCGATAGACATTCCAGTTGCTGAACAAGGTGAAGCGGAATGGCCCTATTGTGCTCTCCTGGATGCAGAAGGCATGCAGGACTCTAGTCCAACCCCTTGTGATGGTCGGCCGCCAATCATGTAGTTTGAGAGGTAATCTTGAGTAAACTGCTTCAGGATCCACTGCAAAAGAAAAAAGATTTAGATATTGTCATCTAACACAATTTATTACAGGCAGTAAAAAGAAGGCTATAGGGTTCTTACTTACCATCCTGCAGTTCACTGTTGTCTTGCATAAAGTGTAAACAAATAGTTCGATTGACATGTTTTGACCCATTTTAATAACAATCTTGATCACTTTCCTCACTTGATGTTGGCTCATCAACATCTCATTGCCCCATACGCAGAAAGGGTCGAAGTGTGGATCTTTGGCAATGATATATGTAGCTAAAAGCACCAAGTTAATATTAGAAGCTAAACAACAATTGGAAAATGATGTAGTACAACACTCCATCCATCCCATTATATAAGATTTTATTACATGCATATCTAGACATCATCAGAACATTAAGGTAACACTCTTCCTTGTTGCTATGTAGCCTGGGATTGCATATTTAGTCATTCAGTACAATGCATGTTGCTAAACAACAATTGAAAAACAAAAGGCATGTTAACTGCAATATCCTTAACAGCAACCAAATATCGTAATTCATAATGGTATTGTTGAAACTTTTATTGATGAAATTGAACTGCACGGCAAATAGTTGCACATATAGAGCATCACATTGTGAAGAACCGAAATAAACAAGTCATAAGGACAACTCTAGGCAATCCTTAAAAAGTTAAAGGACTAAAACCCTTAGTAGATATATATATATATATATATATATATATATATATATATATATATATATATATATATATAGTCCAGCAATTTTTGGCCTTTTCTAGTCGATCCCCTAAACTAAAGGTTGTAAACTTCAATTTCATCAAGTTCAAAGCAGATTCAACCGAAAGTAGCATGCATTCAAACATAAACATAGATAGTTCTGCATAACCGAACATAAAAGAGAAATTTAAACTAAGCTAAACTACTTTCAGTCGAAGTAGAGGTCGAGCCAATCCTTCCTCGTCATGTACGGTGTGCCGCGAGATGGGTCCGCGCCAGTACCGTCGTCGGGGTCGTTGTGGAAGGCACTCCTCCACTCGTCGACGTTGATCTCCTCGTCCTCGGGGCCCACCTCGACGCCCTACATGCCGCCGTCGCTGCCGCCTTCGACCTCGTCATTAGAGGAGAGCGCGATAACCTCGCCACCCTCTACGCCGCCGTCCTCGCCGCCTTCGACCTCGTCAGCAGAGGAGAGCGTAATAACCTCGCCGCCCTCCGTGTCGGCAAAGTTCGCCCGCTCCTCCTCCACGAGCTCCGGGTGCTGCCGACGGAGCTCTTGCATGTAGGCCTCGTTGGCGGCCTCGGCATCGAGGCGCTCCCACGCCTCGCGGTCCTCCCGCGCCATAGTTGAGCTCACCACCCCTGGCTCCAGTGGAACGAGGTCGACTGACGTGTCCCAAAGGGGAAATTGAGCCTAGCCGCCGCGCCGTGGTAGCGGACCTGCCAGCGGTCGTACTCCATGGCCGCGAGCTCGGCCGTGTGGAAGCTATCGAGCCACCGGTGGGTGTGGGTCTCTTGATCTGTAATCTCGGCGACCCACGTCCCCCACCGCCGTTGTCGGACCCCGAGGTAGGACTTTGTTGGCTGCCGGGTCCGAGGGAGGACGGGGAAGTCCTCGAACCAGCGTAGGGGCGCGGTGGTGGGCGGATCGGGGGACCGGCGACGGCAGATCAGGCCCGCGGAGGACGACAGAGACACCTCGGCGGCCACCTCGCCGGCGTCGGGCGAAAAGGCCGCGATAAACCTCTTTTTGGACATTGGCTCCTCGAGCTCCCCGGCACACATGCAGAGGGTGAGGATGGAGGCGCCAGCGATGGCAGCGACCTACCAATGGTTTCGAGGGTTGTGTGTGTCTGTGTGAGCGGAGGTTTTGGGTGTGTGTGGAGGGGGGCGGGGGTGGGGGCAAGGTTGTGTTTGAGAAAATACTGCAGCAACCGAAATTTTTACTAGGCGGGAGTAACAAGGCAGGGTTACTAAAATTTTTGATCAAGGGCGAGCAGATATTTTTGAGATTGCGAGGGATACAGAGGCGGGAGTAAAATGCTGGGGCTACTGAAAAGTTGAATCAAGGGACTGAAGCAAAGCGGGAGTAACAGACATCACACACAGTCCGCACATACTAATCGTGTGCTACCAAACATTAAAACCTTCCAGGCGGTAGATATTTTCAAGATTACGAGGCAGTAGTATTTTCAAGATTGCGAGGGATGCAGAGGCGGGAGTTTTTGGGGAGCGAGGTAGTGTGCTTGACACGTCGGCTATGGACTATAGCCGACGCATCTTCTCGCGTAATCCATAGGCATACTATACACCAATGGTGTTCCAAGATATTTTGTACTACATCTCACACGGTTGGTCATAATAAACTGTGTGGGATCTACTTGATTTGAATAACGAAATGGGGTCACAGCGGCAATGGACGTTGTTTGAATTGCTAGACCTTTTATCTGCAGTGAACATGCAAATATATGTGTGTCGTAAAAGAATTGGAATTACTCAGGGTTCGTTTGGACATTTTATACATTAAACAGGTTTTCTAGCCATTTGAGGTGCACAATTCAAAATTAAACTACATGCACATGCTCCGGTGTATAAATATTGGTTGAAAAATAAAATTTGTGTCCTTCAGTGCATGCTTAGGTCCCATGTAAGAAATGGGAATGAATTTTTCGGGGTTTGTTTGGCCTTTTTTATACATTAACTGGGTTTTATAGGCATTTTATGTGCATAATTCAAATTTGAACTACAAGCACATGCTCCAATGCACAAAAGTTGGTTGAAAAATCACATGTGTGTCCTTGGGTGAATTTCTAGGTCCCATGAAAGAGATGGGAATGAATTTCAAACACCAGGGCACTATTGATTGCCGGCAAATTGTTAAGATACCTGGTTTTTAAATTCTAGTAAATCCAAAACTCGTCTGAAATTCATGAAACTTGGCATGCTATCATGGAGCGGCGTCAACATGCCGTGGTGAAAATTTTGTCCCATTTGGGGCAGGTTTGGGTATAAGCTTCTCACAAGCCAGAGCTTCTCACAACAATCATGATGGTTTCGATAGGGAACATACCACCTTTGGGAACGAGACGATATCCGTTGCCTCTTATTGCTTTCAAAAAATGTCTAGTGTCAACATACAACAACAGGGGTGTTGTGTTTTGGAATTTTTCGGGGTTCGTTTGGCCTTTTTTATACATTAACTGGGTTTTCTAGGCATTTTATGGGCATAATTCAAATTTGAACTACAAGCACATGCTCCAATGCACTAAAGTTGGTTGAAAAATCACATCTGTGTCCTTGGGTGAATTTCTAGGTCCCATGCAAGAGATGGGAATGAAATTCAAACACCAGGGAACTGTTGATTGCCGGCAAAATGTTGAGATGCATGGTTTTTAAATTCTAGTAATCCAAAACTCATCTGAAATTCATGAAACTTGGCATGCTATCATGGAGCGGCATCAACATGCCGTGGTAAATAATTTGTCCCATTTGGGGCAGGTTCGGGTATAAGCTTCTCACAACAAGCATGATGGTTTCGATAGGGAACATCCCACCTTTGGGGACGGAACAATATCCATTGCCTCTTATTGCTTTCAATTTTTTTCTCGTGTCAACATAGAAAAACACGAGTGTTACGTCAATTTTTGTGATATTTCGGGGTTCGTTTGGACATTTTTATGCTTTAACTGAGTTTTCAATGCATTTATGTGCATAATTTAAATTTGAACTACATGCACATGCTCTAGTGCAATAAATTGGTTGAAAAATCAACTCTGTCTCATTGGGTGCATGCTTAGGTCCCATGCAAGAAATGGGAATGAATTTCAAACACTAGGGCACCGTTGACTGCCGGCAAAACATTGAGATTCCTGGTTTTTAAATTCTAGTAAATCCAAAACTCGTCTGAAATTCATGAAACTTGGCATGCTATCATGGAGCGGCATCAACATGCCGTGGTAAAAAAATTGTCCCATTTGGGGCAGGTTTGGGTATATGCTTCTCACAAACTAGAACTTCTCACAACAAGCCTGATGGTTTCGGTAGGGAACGTACGTCCCACCTTTGGGAACGAAACGATGTCCATTGCCTCTTATTGCTTTCAAAATTTTTCTCGTGTCAACATAGAACAACAGGAGTGTTATGTCAATTTTTGTGATTTTTTGGGGCTCGTTTGCATTTTTATGCATTAACTGAGTTTTCAAAGCATTTATGTGCATAATTCAAATTTGAACTACGTACATGCACATGCTCCAGTGCATATAAATTCGTTGAAAAATCAAATCTGTGTCCTTGGGTGCATGCTTAGGTCCCATGCAAGAAATGGGAATGAATTTTTCGGGGTTCGTTTGGCCTTTTTTATACATTAACTGGGTTTTCTAGCATTTTATGTGCATAATTCAAATTTGAACTACAAGCACATGCTCCAATGCACCAAAGTTGGTTGAAAAATCACATGTGTGTCCTTGGGTGCATGCTTAGGTCCCATGCAAGAGACGGGAATGAATTTCAAACACCAGGGCACTGTTGATTGCCGGCAAAACATTGAGATACCTGGTTTTTAAATTCTGGTAAATCCAAAACTCGTCTGAAATTCATGAAACTTGGCATGCTATCATGGAACCGCATCAACATGCTGTGACGAAAATTTTGTCCCATTTGGGGCAGGTTTGGGTATAAGCTTCTCACAAACTAGAGCTTCTCACAACAAGCATGATGGTTTCGATAGGGAACGTACCACCTTTGGGGACGGGACAATATGCATTGCCTCTTATTGCTTGCAAAAATTTTCTAGTGTCAACATAGAACAACAGGAGTGTTGTGTTTAATCTTGGAATTTTGGGGGTTCATTTGGGCTTTTTTATACATCAACTGGGTTTTCTAGGTATTTTATGTGCATAATTCAAATTTGAACTACAACCACATGCTCCAATGCACTAAAGTTGGTTGAAAAATCACATGTGTGTCCCCGGGTGAATTTCTAGGTCCCATGCAAGAGATAGGAATGAAATTCAAACACCAGGGCACTGTTGATTCCCAACAAAACATTGAGATGCCTGGTTTTTAAATTCTAGTAAATCCAAAACTCGTCTGAAATTCATGAAACTTTGCATGCTATCATGGAGCAGCATCAACATGCCATGGTAAAAAAATTGTCCCATTTGGGGCAGGTTTGGGTATAAGCTTCTCACAAACCAGAGCTTCTCACAACAAGCATGATGGTTTCGATAGGGAACGTCCCACCTTTGGGGACGAAACGATATCCATTGCCTCTTATTGCTTTCAAAAAAATTCTCGTGTCAACATAGAACAACAAGAGTGTTGTGTCAATTTATGGGATTTTTCGGGGTTCGTTTGGACATTTTTATGCATTAACTATGTTTTAATGCATTTATGTGCATAATTCAAATTTGAACTACATGCACATGCTCCAGTGTATATAAATTGGTTGAGAAATCAAATATGTGTCCTTGGGTGCATGCTTAGGTCCCATGCAAGAAATGGGAATGAATTACAAACACCAGGGCACCGTTGATTGCCCGCAAAACATTGAGATGCTTGGTTTTTAAATTCTAGTAAATCCTAAACTCGTCTGAAATTCATGAAACTTGGCATGCTATCATGGAATGGCACCCGACATGCTGTGGCATTTTTCGTGTCCATTTTGAGAGAAGGCGCACTCGAATAATGACAGCCAACGAAGGCATTTTGAAAAAATAGTTGCCACTTTAATATCTCAAACGTTTTATACTTCAAACCGTGTGTGTTCAGTTAACCATTCACGTGACGCCACATGTCTGTTTTAATGGCTGTAGGAGGTGTCGTGCGGACAGCTGCTTCACCTTGACTGAACGGAAGGCGTGCGAGCGCAGTCCGGTGCGCAGGCTGACCGAGAGGCGTGCAAGCTGTCCTCCAATCTGCAGGCTCACCAGGAAGCATGCGAGCTATACGCTACGCAGGCTCACTGGGAAGCGAGCCCTTTGACTTCCATGGCCGCCCGCCTTCCTCTCCATTAATGGCGCCTGAGCCGCTATTTAATACGGGCGACCTTACTGTTCGCCTCCCATTCCCCTCCCTCCCGCAGACCTCCACCAATGCCATGGCGCAGAATGATCATCTGCCACTAGTCTTCAAGTTTGGTGAAGTCGACTCTGAGCCAGAGGGGGCCATCATCACCGGAGGCCATGGAGGAGGATCCCAGAGGGGCCATCATCGCCACGAAGGCCAAGGACCAGAGGTAGAACCTCTCCCCATCTAGGGGGAGGCCATGGAGGAGGAAGCACAAGGGGGAGAACCTCTCCTCCTCTTTCTCGGTGGCGCCGGAGTGCCATCGGGAGGGGAATCATCGCCGCGATGATCGTCTTCATCAACATCACCATCATAATCACCATCCTCATCTCTTTTACGCGATCCACTCTCCCGCCCACCGCTGTAATCCCTACTTGAACATGGTGCTTTATGCCACATATTATGATCCAATGATGTGTTGTCATCCTATGATGTTTTGAGTAGATATCCTTTGTCTTTGGGTTGATTGATGATCTAGACTAGTATGAGTTGTATGTTTTATTTTGGTGCAGTCCTATTGTGCCCTCATGTCGCACAAGCGTGAGGGATTCCCGTTGTAGGGTTTTGCAATACATTCATGATTTGCTTATAGCAGGTTGCTTGAGTGACAGAAGCATAAACCCGAGTAAGGGGGTTGTTGCGTATGGGATAAAGGGGACTTGATATGTTAATGCTATGGTTGGGTTTTACCTTAATGATCTTTAGTAATTGCGGATGCTTGCTAGAGTTCCAATCATAAGTGCATATGATCCAAGAAGAGAAAGTATGTTAGCTTATGCCTCTCCCGCATATGAAATTGCAATGACGACTACGAGTCTTGTTCACAATTGCCTAGGATAATTCCGCACACCGACCCATCATTATTCCACACTTGCTATTTATAATATTTAGTAATATATTCTAACTTTATGGTAACAGCACCTAATTTTATATTTTAGCTCTCCGATATCATGCAAAGTTATCCTCTTCATACCCACAACGTAGTTTTATTTCTTGTTTCTAGTTGGAAGCAAACGTCCGGTGTACGTAGAGTCGTATCAGTGGCAAATAGGACTTGAGAGAATATTGATCTTACCTTTAGCTCCTTGTGGGTTTGACACTCCATACTTATCACTTCCACCTTTGGGAATTTCTACGAACTACATTTGGGAATTATCAAGCTCTTTTCTGGCACCGTTGCCGGGGAGCAATAGCGTGGGGTTGATATTCTCTTGTGTGCTTGTTTCCTTTCTTCACTAAGTAGATTTTGTTTTTCCTTTTTGTTTATGTTTAGTTGTGAGTGAAACATACAAAAAAAATTAAAGAATGAAAATACAAAAAAATTACTTGCCTCTCATGCCTAAAAAGTTTTTCAATAAGAGAAGTGATTGGAAGGTTATGCATTGGAGAAGTGAGGGTCGACCTTGAACACTTGTGTTCATGCTCATTGAAACACTGTAGAATATTTCATGGAAGTTTCTCTGAAAATAATTACCCCCTTGTATATATCCATTGGATTATAAAAATAATGTGCCAAGCTTTGGTTTTAGGAGGATTAGATTGCTTGTTTACTATGTGCAGTACAAAAACAGAAACTTTGGCTGTAGCGCGTGAATTTTAAATTTTTTACTGGAAAGTCAAATGGTCTGAAACGTTTTGCACATTACTTCTGTACAATTTTTTTAAATTTTCATATTTGTTTTAGAATTTTTGGAGTTACATAAGTATACTAAACTTCCAGATTACTACAGACTGTCCTGTTTTTGACAGATTCTGTTTTATATGTGTTGTTCGCTTATTTTCATTAATCTATGGGTAGTATCGGAGGGTATGAACCATGGTGAAGTTGGAATAAAGTAGATGTAGTTCTAATATTAAATTGGAATAAGTTTGCAACAGTACCTAAAGGTAGTGATTTTCTTTATTATACTAACGGATCTCACAAAGTTTTTGTTAAAGTTTTGTGTGGATGAAGTGTTCGAAGATCGAGGAGCTATGAATATGAGAAGAATAAAGAGAGGCAAGAGTTCAAGATTGGGGATGCCCAAGGAACTCCAAGTAAATATTTCAAGAATACTCAAGCATCTAAGCTTGGGGATGCCCCGGTTGGCATCCCATCTTTCTTCTTCAACAATTATCGGTATACCTCAGTTTTTGTTTTGTTCACATGATTTGTGTCCTTTGTGTTTTTGTTTTTCCTTTAAGAACCATGCTAGTATGAGATAGCCATTCATTGATTTATAGAATACTTCATGTGCTTCACTTGTATCTTTTAAGTATGATCTTATAGAATTGCTCTTTGTGCTTCACTTAAATCTTTTGAGTATGGTTTTATAGAATGCTTCATGTGCTTCACTTATATATTTTGAGCTTGGATATTGGTTAGTCTATAATAGTTGTAGAATTCTCCATGAACTTCACTTATATCTCTTGGAGTATGAATAATACTATATTCTAAAGTGCGGTTGGAAGAGTGTCAACTTTAGGAATTAGTGATCCCACTATTTTGGAGGGTGTTGAATCTTAGTGTGATATTTATGAAAGTGGATTTGGAAGAGTGTCAACTTTAGTTAGTAATGATTCCACTATTTTGGAAGAGGTTCCAATTGATTATGAGAACAAAGTTGCTATCTATGATGATTATTGTGATGACATGTATGCTATAAAGAATAATGTTAACCATGAAACTTGTCATCATGATTTTAATTTTCAATTGTATTATTCCTCACATGACAGTTATTTTGTTGAGTTTGCTCCCACTATTCCGAATGAGAAGAATTTTGCTCATGTGGAGAGTAGTAAAATTTCTATGCTTGTAGATCATGAAAATAATGCTTTATGTGATGGTTATATTGTTGAACTCATTCATGATGCTATTGAAAATTATTATGAGGGAGCAATACATGCTTCTAGGAGTTGCAATAATATCATGTTTCCTCTCTATGTGCTTAAAGTTTTGAAGTTATACTTACTTTTCCTTCCTATGCTAGTTGATTCTTGTCCCTATAAATTATGTGCTCACAAAATCCCTGGGCATATGAAGTGGGTTAGATTTAAATGTGCTAGTCATATTCTTCATGATGCTCTCTTTATGTTTCAATTCTTATCTTTTATGTGAGCATTATTGAAATCATCATGCCTAGCTAAAAGGCATTAAAGAAAAGCGCTTGATGGGAGACAACCCAATATTTACCCTTACTGTTTTTGTGTGTTTACATGATTAAGCTACTGTAGTAATCATGTTTTATAGCTTTTGTTTCAATAAAGTGCCAATTAAGACCTTTGGGAAGACTTGGGTGAAAGTTAATGTAATCTTGCTGTAAAAAACAGAAACTTTGTACTCACGAGATTAGCTTTCATTTTTTACAGAAGAGTGATTTTGAGTTGATTGTTTTTGAAGAGGATTAATAGACAAATTACTCAAGTCCACCAATTATTTCATAATTTTTGGAATAGCAGAAGTATGGTTGTTGTTCAGATCATTATAGACTGTTCTGTTTCTGACAGATTCTGTTTTCATTGCATAGTTTGCTTGTTTTCTAGTTTCTATTGGTTATATTTCTCAATATAAATTGTAGAAATGATATGGTACAGTAGGAATTGTGTGAGAACAATTATGAACCTTGTCTTTGACAGTACCAAAGTGAATGGTTTATTCTTTATCATACTAACCTATCTCACGAAGTTCCATTAAGTTTTATGTGATTGAAGTTTTCAAGCTTTGGGTGAGATATCGATATGAGGAGAATAAGGAGTGGAAAGACCCTAAGCTTGGGGATGCCCAAGACACCCCAAGGTAATATTCAAGGAATACTCAAGCGCCTAAGCTTGGGGATGCCCCGGAAGGCATCCCCTCTTTCGTCTTCAAAACTATCAGTATACCTTACTCGGAGCTATATTTTTATTGCTCACATGATATGTGTTTTGCTTGGAGCGTATTTTCAATTTTACTTGATGTTTGAATAAAATCATTGGATCTGAAATATTGAATGAAAAATAATCCTCCCATGGCTAGTTAATTATTTGACTACTCAGTGTTCTTCACTTATATCTTTTGGAGTAGTTTGTCATTTACTCACGCGCTTCACGTTTATCCTATGAGTAAATGGTTGAATGAATTGAATATCATAAATCTGAATTTATATACGTTTCATATGCTTATAACATGGGGAGTAATGACTTCACACATAATAAGTATAGGTAGTAAACTTATTGAAAGTTACCAAATGCAGAATTGGTCACTTGAACAATTCATGAAAGAATATTGAAGGAAGAGAGATTTCACATATAAATATACTATCTTGGACATCTTTTGTAATTGTGAGCACACATTAAAATATGACATGCTAAAAAGTTGATGTTGGACAAGGAAGACAACTTAATGGGTTATGTTCTCCTATATCTGAAATGCTATATTGTCTTGGATCATCCGACATGTTGAGCTTGCCCTTCCCTCTCATGCTAGCCAAATTCTTTGCACCAAGTAGAGATACTACTTGTGCTTCCAAACATTCCTTAACCCAATTTTGCCATGAGAGTCCACCATACCTACCTATGAATTGAGTAAGACACTTCAAGTAAGTTGTCATCAGTGCATGCAATAAAAAATTGCTCCTTAAATATGTATGATCTATTAGTGCGAAGAAAATAAGCTTTATGGGAACTTGTGATAGGGAAGAAATAAAAGCTACGAAGTGCATAATAAAGGTATTTATCACAAGCGACAATATAAATTGACATTCTTTTGCATTAAGATTTTGTGCATCCAACTATAAAAGCGCATGACAACCTCTGCTTTCCTCTGCGAAGGGTCTATCTTTTACTTTTATCTTCTACCCTTATACAAGAGTCAAGGTGATCATCACCTTTCCTTTTTACACTTTTTCCTTTGGTAAGCACTTCGTGTTGGAGCGATTCAGATATATATATATATATATATATATATATATATATATATATCCACTTGGATGTAGGTTTTCATAAATTATTATTGTTGACATTACCCTTGAGGTAAAAGATTGGGTGGCGAAACTATAAGCCCCTATCTTTCTGTGTGTCCGATTAAAACTTTGAACCCATAAATATCACATGAGTGTTAGCAATTGTGAAAGATTAAATGATAGTTGAGTATGTGGAGTTTGCTGAATCAAAGCCCTTACATAGACCCTTCCCGAAAATAAGATGAATTGCAATTGTTTGATGACTAAGAGCACGGTTTGTTAGTTTTCAAGAAAGTTTATGATCTATACTTTAACATGTGAATAGCTTGTTACTTGATCATGAGAAGTTTCATGAGTTGAGCTACTGTTATGGTATATAATGATGATAGAAAAAGTGATTGGAACTATCATTGATCAAACTTATGCACTTGCTAGCATTCACACTTCATAAATTATATCTTTTATCATTTACCTACTCGAGGACGAGCAGGAATTAAGCTTGGGGATGCTGATACGTCGCCAACGTATCTATAATTTATGAAGTATTCATGCCATGTTTACAATAGTTTTATATGATTTTGGTATGATTTGATTAGAACTAACCTGGACTGATGCTGTTTTCAGCAGAACTACCGTTGTGTTGTTTTTGTGCAGAAATAAAAGTTCTCGAAATGCGATGAAAAAACAGAGAATTTTTCCGGAAAATATAAAAAATACTGGAACGAAGAGTTACCGGAGGGGAGGCCCGTGGGCCCCAGGAGGGTGGATGGTGCGCCCACCCCCCTAAGGCGTGCCCCTGTGCCTCGTGGACTTCCCGTGGGGCCCCCTGGCTTGTTCTCGACGCCTACCTCTCCTATAAATGCCCAAACATCTAGAAAATAACCTAGATAGGAAGTTCCGCCGCGGCAAGCCTCTGTAGCCACGAGAAATCAATCTAGGCCCTCTCTGGCACCCTGCCGGAGGGGGCCATCATCACCGGAGGCCATGGAGGAGGATCCCGGAGGGGCCATCATCGCCATGTAGGCCAAGGACCTGAGGGAGAACCTCTCCCCATCTAGGGGGGAGGCCATGGAGGAGGAAGCACGAGGGGGAGAACCTCTCCTCCTCTCTCTTGGTGGCGCGGAGTGCCATCGGGAGGGGAATCATCGCCGCGGTGATCGTCTTCATCAGCATCACCATCATCATCACCATCCTCATCTCTTTTATGTGGTCCGCTCTCATGCACCCCACTGTAATCCCTACTTGAACATAGTGCTTTACGCCACATATTATGATGCAATGATGTGTTGCCATCCTATGATGTTTTGAGTAGATATCCTTTGTCTTTGGGTTGATTGATGAGCTAGATTGGTATGAGTTGTATGTTTTATTTTGGTGCTGTCCTATTGTGCCCTCCGTGTCGCGCAAGCGTGAGGGATTCCTGCTGTAGGGTGTTGCAATACGTTCATGATTCACTTATAGTGGGTTGCTTGAGTGACAGAAGCATAAACCTGAGTAAGGGGGTTGTTGCGTATGGGATAAAGAGGACTTGATATGTTAATGCTATGGTTGGGTTTTACCTTAATGATCTTTAGTAGTTGCAGATGCTTGCTAGAGTTCCAGTCATAAGTGCATATGATCCAAGAAGAGAAAGTATGTTAGCTTATGCCTCTCCCTCATATGAAATTGCAATTACGACTACCTGTCTTGTTAACGATTGCCTAGGAAAATTCCGCATGCCGACCCATCATTATTCCACACTCGCTATTTATAATATTTAGTAGTATATTCTAACTTTATGATAACATCACCTACTTTTATATTTTAGCTCTCCGATACCATGCAAAGTTATCCTCTTCATACCCACAACGTAGTTTTATTTCTCGTTTCTTGTTGGAAGCAAACGTTCGGTGTACGTAGAGTCGTATCAGTGGCAGATAGGACTTGAGGGAATATTGATCTTACCTTTAGCTCCTTGTGGGTTCGACACTCCATACTTATCACTTCCACCTTTGGGAAATTCTATGATGATTCCCTGCACTAGGGGATTATCATGTGACTGAATGAAAAATATGGTTTGAACGAACTTGCGTTTTTCTCTCTTAATGTATAGACTTATCAAATGATTTTCTTTTGAAAAAAACGTCAATGGTTTTTAAATATAAAACACTCATTGCAAACGTTTTAGTTAGAACACCCGTATGTAAATGCATGCCTTCCTGTGAAGCAAAGAGAAAATGTGCCGAGCAGGATTGATGTATCCCTTCAACGCAAACGGTTGTTTTGCATGACCCGTGTGCAACCACGTACAAACAATTGTGTAAGATTTGCATATCTGTCATTTTGGGTATGTTGCCATTTGTCAAACTGGAAAGATTGACATTTGTTTATGTAGTAAGATTGCCATTTCTCAACCTTGTAACACTGCGATTTGTCAAAATATGCAGCTAAAAAGCACTAGCACTATCTAATTTTTGCAACTAAAATCACTAGCACTGTTCATATAGACACCACTAGCAGGCGTGAGTTGATGGAAGCATATGCAAATGTACCATTGATTACATACAACAAGTCATCAACCCACAACGGCAACGAGGATACACGTTGGATTATAGATCATTTCCAACAAAACATTCTAGTAATTTTTTCTCACACAACAAATAACAAAGCGATGAAATGAACTTCAGCTCAACCACTCATCGGTGTTGGAAACACTTGCTTTGAACCAGAAGTGATTCTCTGGGAAGGGCCAGCTACTGTCAATCTCGAGACCAACGCAGGACTGATCATCCAGGCTGAAGCGGCCTATGTCAGGACCCATATTGGGACGGTAGGGAAGCATAGCAATGTCCGAGGTATAGATACAGTTGCCTCTCATAAATGGTAGTAACGCTGTGTCAACTATAGCTGGATCGCCTTCCACCATCATTGGATAGTCTTGTCCAAGGAAGAGCGAGTTTCCTCCAAGACTTTCAATACTGAACCAGGGAGAAGGTGTTGGTGCTACTACACTAGTATCCATCCCAAATACCCTGCAACGGATGTTGAAATAGGTCCGGAGAGTGCGACCATGTGAGACAACACCTGCTTCCTTACTAACATCAGCAGTGCCCTGTATACAGACAAGAAGAGGTGATCCATCGGAATAAGTTGCAAGGCGCCACTGAGTATATGGGTGCTGCTCGTCCTCATGCTCGTGAGCATCAGTATCGTCATCTCCCCCTTGGTTATAATTTTTTTCAAGTATAGGTGGTGGAATATTCACAGGACCTTGGAAACACAAGAAGGTTAATTAGTAAAGGGAAACTAGCTAACCCGCATGCATGTGGATGAAACAGTTATAATTACCGTGGAAGACGAACGTATCGAAAGCATCAGGATTCCATGCACAAACAGTGCCACGAGTGGTGGCAGCAAACACAAGACCCTCGTATTGAATTGCATCACAGTACTCATTTATGTACAGAAATTGATTTTTGAGCAATATCCATCGAGGCATGGAAGTAAGGACGGCAACAAGCTTGTCAAAGATAGGAACAACCTCATAGTTCATGTATTCCCAAGAGCGGTTGGGAACTCGACAAATTGCTATCTTCCATAGACGACAGTCACCATGATCGTATTTGAACTCACGTAGAATACCGGTGTACTCAACCTCTTGGCAGTCGTCTAAGATTTTTGGAAGTGGAACCCGGTGACGAGTGTACACATTCACAAGTTCCCACTCACAGTTGTACCCAATATAAACAACCCAATCTCCATTTGCGCCTGCCCAAGCCTTGCCCTCAAGCGATGGCATCTTAACATCATACGTATCATTATCAAGCGGCATCAACTTGAACAAGGTGAGGCTTCCCTCGTCCCCGCGCCAGTCAGCAGGGTCACGACAAAGAAGATAGGGGATATCAAACTACTCCTGGACCCTTGGGTTCCTTGTAATGATGTTATTGGTTGAGTCGAGAATGGTCTTGAATGAACCTGCCATGCTAGCCGAGGTGATGACGTCGCACCGATCAATGAGTTCCTCCACCACGTCATCATTCAGATCGGGGCAAGAATAACGGGGTCGTTTCCGGCCTGTTCCCTCCATGGAGAAGATGATCGAACAATGGCAGAAGGAAGGGTGAAGGCAAATCGAGGGAGGAAGAGCGTGCGATAGCAGTTCCAAATCAAGAGGGAAAGGCGAAGAGGCGGTGGACGGTTGCACGGTACACGAAGAGGCGCCTGGGGAGCGGACGATTGCCACAGGGGTCACACACTGACGACAAGGGCCAAGTGAACCGCATGCGTATATCGCACACACCTTGATCTGGCTGACCGTTTCTTTTGTGTTGCCTAATCATAAACAGTTCATCCGAGTGAACCGTATGCTGTATATCGCACACACCTTCATCTGGGTGCCCGTTTCTTTTGTGTTTCCTAATCACAAATAGTTCATCCAAGTGAACCGTATGCTGTGTATCACACACGCCTTCATCTGGCTGCCCGTTTCTTTTGTTCCTCCTCATCACAAACAGTTAATTGAACTGAACCGTATGCCCTTCATCGCACACGCAACTAAAATCTAAACCATGTTTGATGCATCCGTCATCGCAGTTTTATACATTTTTGACGGTTTTCATACACCACCGTTTGCAATTATTGCATCGCACACAGTTTCTCAAAGGGTCTCTGATCGTAGTGTCGCGTTAGCAGCATCCTGCAGTAGTGCATGTTTATTACAAATATAGGTTCAACCACGAATGCATAATTTGATGCACATGTACATATACTGAAGAACTACATAAGCACCAAGGAAAGAATGATGAACCACAGTTGTACTAAAGACTGTCAAGAGAGAGGCGAAAGACATTCCGGTCGCTAGAGAAGGTGAAGCGGAATTCCCATATTGTGCCCTCCTCCATGCGTAATGCGTGCAGGACTCTAGGCCAACCCCTTGTGATGGCTGCCCGTCCATCCTTCTCTGTGTTCATTACGACTTCTTGATGCTCATTGTAGTCTGGATGAAATACTTTAACCTTCATTGCGTGTCCACCAATCATGTACTTTGCGAGGTAATCTTGAGTGAACTGCTTTGGGAACCACTGCGAACGAAAAAGATTCACATTGTTGTCTAACAACTATTATGGGCAGTAAAAATAGAAGGTTGCAGAGTTTGAAGTTACTATCATACAACTCACTGTTGTGTTGGATAGATCATAAACAAATAATTTGCTTGCCACCATTCGTATCTTTTTGCTAATAATCCTTATCAATTTCCTCACTTGATGCTTGTTCATGAATATCTCATTGCCCCATTCGCAAAAAGGGTCGATGCATGGATCCTTGCCAAGGGCATATGTACCTACAAGAAACTAGTAAATATTAGAAGCTAACAAGTGTCCAGCCCTGGATCTATATGCACTACATTATGGAACGACGGGGGAGTACAAGCCGAGGGATGAAGCTAACCTCGGCAAAAAATGGTGGCCACTCGCATCGTTGTCCTGCATAAGTAGTGTAAAGGCATGATAAGTACATCAACCTTAACATCAAACAAATATAGCAAAGGTAAACAACATCATCTCCACATGATAGTTTGAATGTGTTGGTTTCAGCATGCTGTTAAAGCAGATATAAAATGGAAGGCAATGTTACTGATAGCAGGCTTAACAGCCATCAAATATTGCAATTCAAACTGGTATTGTTGAAAATGAATAAAGCGTAGGTAATGCTTAAACATCACACTCGATAAATGTGTAAAATTGAAATAAAGGGCATGTGTTAACTACACCAGGAATAACTGGAACCAAATATAGCCGTTCAAACTGCTATTGATGTAGTCGAGCGACACAGTTCTGACTTTCACATAATGAACAACACATTGTGAATGACTAAAATAAACAAGGCATAAATGACCAGTATAACAACCAAATATAGCCATTGAAAACTGGACAAAGTCTCACTCCAACCAACCTAACAAGCAAATACAGATAAACATGGCATATGCTTGAGCTCACTACAACCAACCTAGCAAGCAGATACAGATATACAAGGCATCTGCTTGATAACTGGACAAATGCTAAAAAAAGCAACCTAACAACCAAATACAGATAAACAAGGCATCTACTTGATAACTGGACAAATGCTCCTGCAACCAAACTAAGAACCAAATACATATAAACAAGGCATCTGCTCGATAACTGGAAAAAATCTCACTCCAACCAACCTAACAACCAAATACAGATAAACAAGGCATCTACTCACTATAAACAACCAAATATAGCCATTCGTGAAATTGAAGTGGACAATTCATACTTAAGCATCACATAGCCCTATTGAAAAATATATTTTTGCATAACTGGAATAATTAAACACGGCACAGTTAAAGCACCGCAGGAAAATGCTACTACAACAAAGGGTACGGGTTGGCAAGCTAGAAAAGGTAAGAATTGCTGATAGAATGTTGCCTCACATTTCATGGATGGGATCCTTCCAGTTGGAAGAGCACAGACCCATGGTGCACTCTCTGATTTCACAGATGGGCTGTTTCACCTTAGAAGAACCTTCGTGGGTGCCCTCCTCATGGTCGTGGTCGTGGTCGATGAGATCTAACTTGGCAATTGAGGATCCCAAGCCGCCGCTGTAGAACGTGTCCTTAAGAAATGACAAAATGGGCTCGATGGCGTATAAAGCCCGCAAATCATTGACCGCTTGGCGAAGGAGATCAGTGGTAGGGCCGTCGAAGAGATCGATGGCGGTTGAACCAGAGGGGTTGGGGATGGACCACTTAACCTGTGACATGGCCCGCGTGAATCCGTCACTGTGGACGAGCTTGATGTCGTAGCAAACTTTCCTGAGATACAGTAATACGCTAGCCCGCTGACATGAAGCCTTCGGCGTGGCAACATAGTTAACGTCTTTGCCGGCTTCCGCAGCGACGTGTTGCTCCGAGATCGACATGTCGGGGCGAACGGCGGCCACCTCGCCAACCTCCGCCGGAGAGGCCATGATAAACCTCTTCTTGGTGGAACGCTCGTAGGGCTCCCCGGGATACGTGGTCGAGCGTAGGCAGCGACATTATGGAGCAGGGGATGTGGATCTAGCTGGGAGGGACACCGTAGGCTGATACGTATGCAACGTATATACTTTTTCTCACGTTTTTCCGCTTTTTTGGACTCTAATTTGCATGATTTGAATGAAACTAACCCCGGACTGACGCTGTTTTTGGCTGAACTACCATGGTGTTGTTTTTGTGTAGAAATAAAATTTCTCGGAATGGAACGAAACTTTGCGAGGATTTTTCATATAAATAATAAGAATTTAGGGAGCCAAGACCCACCAGAGAGGGGCCCCTGGTTGGGCACAACCCACCAGGGCGCGCCCCCCTCTCCTAGCGCGCCCAGGTGGGTTGTACCCACCTGGTGGCCCCGCTGACGACCCCCCTGATACTATAAAATCACATTATTCCAGAAAAAATCAGGGAGAAAGAATTATCGTGATCCACGAGATGGAGCCGCCGCCAAACCTTGTTCTTCCTCGGGAGGGCAGATCTTGAGTCCACTTGGGGCTCCGGAGAGGGGGGTCTTTGTTCCTCGTCATCACCAACCCATCTCCATCTCCAATTCCATGATGCTCCCCACCGGGAGTGAGTAATTCCTTTGTAGGCTCACTGGTCGGTGAGGAGTTGGATGAGATTCATCATGTAATCGAGTTATTTTTGTTAGGGCCTGATCCCTAGTATCCACTATGTTCTTAGATTGATGTTGCTATGACTTTGCTATGCTTAATGCTTGTCACTTTGGGCCCGGGTGCCATGAACTTAGATCTGAACCCTTTATGAATTCATCATTATATCCATGTTTTAGATCCGATCTAGCAAGTTATAGTCACCTACTACGGTTATGATCCGACAAACCCGGAGTGACAACAACCGGGCCCACTCTCGGTGATGACCGTAGTTTGAGGAGTTCATGTATTCACTATGTGTTAATGCTTTGTTCCAGTTCTCTATGAAAAGGAGGCCTTAATATCCCTTAGTTTAGAATATGGACCCCGATGCCACGGGAGGGTAGGACAAAAAATGCCATCCAAGTTCTTTTAATAAGGCACGTATGACTATTTACGGAATACATGCATACATTATATCGATGAACTGGAGCTAGTGCTGTATCACCCTAGGTTATAACTGTTGCATGATGAATTTCATCCAACAAGTCACCTATCCAATGCCTACAAATTTATCCTTATTGATCTTGCTGCATTACTATTGCTATCATCACTGTTACGCTTGCTACAAAATTACTGCTATCATTGTTACTGTTACTATTGTTGCTGTCACTACTATCAAAACTATCAAACTACTATGCTACTGGTCACTTTCCTGTAGATAATTAATCTCAAGGTGTGGTTCAATTGACAACTCAGCTGCTAATACCTTCAAATATTCTTTGGCTCCCCTTGTGTCGAATCTATAAATTTGGGTTAAATACTTTACCCTCGAAAACTTTGAGATCCCCTATACTTGTGGGTAATCAAGACCTTTTTCAGGCGTTGTTGCCGGGGAGCATAGCTATATTTCTTGAGTCACTTGGGATTATTATCAATTTATCACTATGAAGAATCTGAAGGATCCTAAGACTAAGATATTTCCCTCAAAGACGAGGGGAGGTAAGGAACTGCCATCCAGTTCTGCTTTAGATTCACCTTCTGTTTTGAGTAAACTTGCAACAACACCACATGCTATCAATTCTAATATGTCGCAAGTTATTCATGATGCTACTTCTGCTATGGATAATGCTTATGATGATGCTAGTACCTTGCTTGATAATGATGATGTGCCACTTGGTGATTTTCTTGATGAACAAATTGCTAGAGTTATACAACATGATGTTGTTGAATCTGATGATGAGCTTCAAACTGAAACTCCTGAAACACCTTCTAGAACTAGCCTTCTTAGATATGAATTGCCTAAGGTACCGGAAGGTTATGTTATGAGTGAAGAAGCAACTAGAGATATTCTTGCTTGCAATGATAGAGATGATCTAGAGAAATTACTACAAAAGTATAAAGGAAAATCTCCGAATGCTAGAAAGAAATGTGATCCTAAGTTTGCTACTTCACCTATCTTTATTGATGATAAGGATTATGAATTCTCTGTCGAACTAGAGTTAATTACTTTGGTTGAATCTGATCCTTTCCATGGTTATGAAACTGAAACTGTTGTGGCACATCTTACAAAGTTGAATGATATAGCCACCCTTTTTACTCATGATGAGAAAACTCGCTATTACTTTATTCTCAAATTATTTCCTTTCTCATTAAAGGGTGATGCTAAAGCTTGGTATAATACTCTTACTCCTGGTTGTGTGCGTAGTCCCCAGGATATGATTTATTACTTCTCTGAAAAATATTATCCTGCTCATAAGAAACAAGCTGTCGTACATGAAATATTTAACTTTGTGCAAACTAAAGAAGAGAGTCTCCCACAAGCTTGGGGGAGGCTTTGCCTGATCATCCTCTTAAGAAAAATGAAATACTTGATATCTTCTATAATGGACTAACCGATGCTTCTAGGGATTTCCTAGATAGTTGTGCTAGTTGTGTTTTCAGGGAACGAACTGTTGGACAAGCTGAAGAATTATTGAATAATATATTAAAAATTATGATGATTGGACTCTTCCTGAACCACTGCCTAAACTCACTCCGAAGAATTATGATGATTGGATTCTTCCTAAAACCAACTATACCTTGCTCTATCAAAAAGAATTATGTAAAAACTGCTTTGTGTGACTTATGAGCTGGTGTTGGTGTTATGCCTTTCTCTTTTATATAAAAGACTTCACTTGAATAAAATCACACCTACTGAAATATCTTTGCAAATGGCTGACAAATCAACTGCCATACCAATCAGTATCTGTGAGGATGTGCCTGTTGGTGTTGCTAATGTTACTATTTTGACTGACTTTGTTATACTTGAGATGGCCGAGGACGACAACATGTCAATTATCCTTGGTACACCCTTCTTAAATACTACATGGGCTGTTATTGATTGCAATAAAAGCAAGGTCACTTTCATATTAATGGTAATGAGCATACGATGCACTTTCCGAAGAAACAATTCCAAGTGAATGGTATTAATGTTATTGAAAAATCTCCGACAATCACTATTGGAAGTTTTCAAATACCTCTATCTACTATCAAAAAGAAATATGAAATGCTTATTGTTGGGGAGATGCAAATCCCCATTGAGGTAACTTAGTGATTTATGAAAGTTCTTCGGTTTCATGCTAATCGAAAGTGGTTGTTAATAAGACCTCATCAACCTTATTAATGAATCATTTCTGAGCGGTATGAAGTTGATGAATTTAGTAATCAC
Organism: Aegilops bicornis; assembly: GCA_021605145.1. Classification (NCBI taxonomy): domain Eukaryota; kingdom Viridiplantae; phylum Streptophyta; class Magnoliopsida; order Poales; family Poaceae; genus Aegilops; species Aegilops bicornis. The sequence goes on from CM038670.1 coordinate 350,244,353, forward strand.
TGCCTTCTGTCTTTACTTTTTGTTTTCTGTTTTTATTAGTTAAATAAAATAAAATACCATTTTTGTCTGTTTTCTGAATTTTCTGTGCAATAAAAAAGACCCAAAAATAAAAGTTCTCAAAATGCCCTGAAAATTTTATATGATTTTTTCTGAATATTTAAGAATTTTTGGTGCAAATAATACCAGAGGGAGGTGCTCCAGGTGGGCACAACCCACCTGGGCGCGCCAGGACCCCTAGGCGCGCCCTGGTGGGTTGTGTTCGCCATGTGGGCCCCCCTCACTTACCTCTTGATCCCACATCATCACTCACCTCCAGAAAAAAATCCCCATTGCTCTCTCTCCCGTGTACTTGAGTTCAAACCCGCGGATTTCGATCTCTTTGCTCGAAGCTCCGTTTTGAAACTATTTCGGGGGATTGTTGCTTGGTATGTGACTCCACCATTTGTCCAATTATTTTTTGTTTTAGTGGTTTATAATTTGAATAATTAGCTACTCTTGGTGCTGCTGTAGATGTGCTTGCATGTTCAATTCTTAGTGTTCTAAGTAGGTTGAATGCTTGCTATGGCCTCTGCGTATCCGTATGAGTAGTTGCTATCAATTTTGTAAAGTTTTGTTGACAAATTTTTGTCACCCCAAAAAATTTATTTTCATAAAATTGTACGCGGACATGATGAACCTATTTGGAAGGAGTTCTTCGAGGAGACAATCCTCGGGGGCATCTTCTAGTGATAGTTCTGGCCGCCGGTCTTATGTTAAACCAAGTGAAAGTTCCATATGAGATGCCGCCACCAAAACGTGTTTATGGCCTTGCGATGAGTATATGATGCGAGTGGGCATTAAGGAGGAATTTGAGCAATATGTTCACAATGTCGGTCTCGGTCCCTACCTTTCAGATAAGTGTGAACAACACCAACTTCTCATTGAATCATTTGTCAAAGGATTTAATTATTTTCCACGTGAGTCTAGGGTGTCGTTTATGCTTTATGATAATCCATATACTATTCCATTGGAGAATTTTGTTTATCATTGCAAACTTCCATTTTGGGGTTCGCTTGATGAGCCACCAAAGGCTGAGTATGAATCTTTCTTGACTAGCCTTTGTTATGCTGAAAATAGGGGAGTGAGACAAGGAAGAATAAAGAGCATTCACTTTCCCGGAATTCAGTATTTTGCTTTATTTAACAGGAAATGCATAGTAGGCAAGCAACACTATAGCATACTTTGTGCACCAGACTTGAGCCTCATTCACACTGCTCACTGGTGAAAGGAATTATAACCTTGGAGCGATTGTTGCACGTAGACTTCAGCATAACACCAAAAGTGGTTGGTTCTATGGTGGAATTTATGCCACATGTCTAGCACGAGGGCTGAGTGTTTCACCTTTACCCTTTGATCCTATCCGACCCACTCGGTGTTTAGATTTTGATGCCTTCAAAGAGCATAAGATTCTCAAGGGAAGGGCTGATAACTTCACTTATAATTTTGTGTTTAACCAATCACATGTTGTGGACACATATTTGCCTGCTCCTGCTCTTTTTGACTATAACAACAAGGAAAGATATTTTGTTCTTGAGAGCGAGGCCTGAGCTCACAACACAGCAGTGCTGGCGGCATGGCGTGCCGAGGCATCCACACTGAGAGCATGTGTGAGCTACCACGCTGACTACTACCCTCCAGGCTACTGATCGATTACCAACTTAGGCCAAAAACCTAAGCTTGGGGGAGTACATGTTTCTCACCGACATTACATTCATGTTCAGATATTATTCTATCTGTCGGTGTTCACACTTTTTCATTGTATCATCCATGCTTAGATTTATTTTCTTGCTTTCTTCTTGTGTGTTTGAAAAACTTTAGAAAAAGCAAAAAAATTAGTTTTAGTAATTTACTTTCTATGCATGCTTAGTAGTAGCACTAAAAAGAAAACCCAAAAAGATTTCCTTGTTCTTCTTTTGCTTGTTGGGAGCTTTCCCGTGTAAATAGTTTTTCTTGTTTTTGCTTTTTATTTGCTTGTTGAAGAAAATAAAAAAATCCAAAAATATTTCGGTGTGTTTCTCTGAATTTCTTTTCCTTTTATTCAAGTCTTGCCGAGGAGAAGACCATGATGAAAATGTTGAGTGGCTCTCATATGAATAACTGTTGGACTGATATAGAGCACATTTTACCTTGTCTTCTCCTGTTGAATAAAATGTTTGCAGATTCCAGCTTAGTCCATGACACTCTTGCACTATTATTATTTTCATATCATTCGGTCATGCAAGTGAAAGGCAATAATGAATATATTCGATGAACTGGCCGTGGCAAAGAGAAACTGGTATGAACTCGACTTGTTCTGTTTGTGTAAATATGTTTAACATAGTATCCAGGCTTTAGGCCGTTATGATTAAACATGTTTGCAATGACAATTAGAGATTATAGTTTCTCATGCCATGCATAAGTAGCTGGGAGTGGATAATGATTTATCTTGGATATCAACGTAGCGTTAAGATGATTGTGATGTAGTATGATGATATGATATCCTCCTTTGAATGTACGAGTGGCTTGACTTGGTACATGTTCATGCATGTAGTTGAATCAAAACCAACATAGCCTCTATGATATTTATGTTCATGGTGTTCATATCCTAATCATGCTAGTGTCCAATGTTACTTATGCATAATGTGTGGTCATGATCGTTGTTGCTCTCTAGCTGGCCGCTTCTCAATCTTAATTGCTAGCCTTCGCCTGTAGTAAGCGGGAATTCTGCTTCTACATTAAAAACCTTGAACCCAAAGTTATTCCAGATGAGTCCACCATACCTACCTATATACGGTATTACCCTGCGGTCCTAAGGAAATTTGCATGTGCCACCTCTAAAAACTTCTAAAAATTACCCGTTTTGTGTGCCTGGATCGTTCATGGAACAAGAGGAGGTGGTCGATATCTTCCGTGCTAAGCGGGTTATCCTCAGGTCGAGTGTTTATTCACTCGCCATCGCATGAGGAAATGGACAGTAATAGGGATGCCTAGTACCAAACTACAAACATGAAAAAGAGTTCATCTCTGGATTAATCAAAGAAAAACTCCCAATGGAGTCAAAACCTTTACTTTTATCTCTTGGGAACTGCCACTAGCGTGCTTAGCATGGAAGATGTTGATAACTGATGGTCGTGAAGTGAATGAGAAGGGTGCATGTCACGAAATATCATTTATCTCTGTTTTAAAAATTCAGCTCTGGCACCTCTGCAAATCCCTGCTTCCCTCTGCGAAGGGACTATCTATTTACTTTTATGTTGTGTCACCACCTTCTAAAAACAAGCGCCGGAAACAGAGTAGAGCACAACTGTCATGATTTATTTATTGTGTGTAGCTAATGTTGGGTGCATCATGATTGGATCTTTTCTACCATGAATTACAATGTTTAGTCGTTGCTTGAACTTTGGAGGTGCTCTGCATTTACGTTTTGCGGTCTCAGAAAGGGCTAGCGAGATACCACTATTGTCATATTATATCATGGTTGTTTTGAAGATGTGTTGCCATTTGAGATATCTTATTATTGCTCGCTAGCTGATTATGTCATTGATATGAGTCATTATAATCTTTAAGAGTTATTGTCGACATGGTTAGTTATAATCTTTGGCTGAAAACACAGGTGCTTTATTTAAGCTTATTTATGCAAACAAGAGCAAAAGAGTTCGTAAAAGTTTTTCTTTCTCACTTTCAATTTATCAACTGAATTTCTTGAGGACAAGCAAAGATTTAAGCTTGGTGGAGTTGATACGTCTCCAACGTATCTACTTTTTCTCACGCTTTTCCTCTTGTTTTGGACTCTAATTTACATAATATGAATGAAACTAACCCCGGATTGACGCTATTTTCAGCAGAACTACCATGGTGTTGTTTTTGTGCAGAAATAAAAGTTCTCAGGATAATAAGAATTTATGGAGCCAAGACCCACCAAAGAGGGGCCTTGGTTGGGCACAATCCACCAGGGCACGCCCCCTTTCCTGGCGCACCCACGTGGGTTGTACCCACCTGGTGGCCCCGCTGACGACCCCCTGATACTATAAGATCACATTATTCCAAAAAAATCAGGGAGAAAGAATTATCGTGATCCACGAGACGGAGCCGCCAAGAAGCCCTGTTCTTCCTCGTGAGGGCAGATCTGGAGTCTGTTTGGGGCTCCGGAGAGGGGGATCTTTGTTCTTCATCATCACCAACCCATCTCCATTGCCAATTCCATGATGCTCCCCACCGGGAGTGAGTAATTCCTTCGTAGGCTCGCTGGTCGGTGAGGAGTTGGATGAGATTCATCATGTAATCAAGTTAGTTCTGTTAGGGCCTGATCCCTAGTATCCACTATGTTCTTAGATTGATCTTGCTATGACTTTGCTATGCTTAATGCTTGTCACTTTGGGCACAGGTGCCATGAACTCAGATCTGAACCCTTTATGAATTCATCATTATATCCATGTTTTAGATCCGATCTAGCAAGTTATAGTCACCTACTACGCTTATGATCCGACAACCCCAGAGTGACAACAACCGGGCCCACTCTCGGTGATGACCGTAGTTTGAGGAGTTCATGTATTCGCTATGTGTTAATGCTTTGTTCCAGTTCTCTATTAAAAGGAGGCATTAATATCCCTTAGTTTCCAATATGGACCCCGATGCCACGGGAGGGTAGGACAAAAGATGTCATGCAAGTTCTTTCAATAAAGCACGTATGACTATTTACGGAATACATGCATACATTATATCGATGAACTGGAGCTAGTGCCGTATCGCCCTAGGTTATAACTGTCACGTGATGAATATCATCCAACAAGTCACGGATCCAATGCCTACAAATTTATCCTTATTGATCTTTCTATGTTACTATTGCTATCATCACTGTTACACTTGCTACAAAATTACCGCTATCACTGTTACTGTTACTATTGCTGCTATCACTACTATCAAAACTATCAAACTACTGTGCTACTGATTACTTTGCTGCAGATAATTAATCTCCAGGTGTGGTTGAATTGACAACTCAGGTGCTAATACCTTCAAATATTCTTTGGCTCCCCTTGTGTCGAATCTATAAATTTGTGTTAAATACTTTACCCTCGAAAACTGTTCGATCCCCTATACTTGTCGATTATCATAGGCCTCATCTAAAAACTTAGGGGAGTGGGGCGACGGTATGGGAATCAATGGGCAAGATGAACTTTATTATCTATGCTAGGAGGAATGGGCAGACCGGCAGGGGTTGGCAGCGGCGCCGGCGGCCGCCGCGAGCTAGGGTTCAAGGGGGGAGGGGTGGGTGGGGACTGTGGAGGGGGGGGGGTGTTTGAGGAGACACCGCGGCTACTGAAAATTTTAGTAATGGTGGGTGGAGATGGTGGTGGACGAGGGGGGCGGGCGAATGTTCAAATGCCTCGGCTACTGCAATTTTATTATAAGGTCGGTGCTGGAGGAGTGTGGGCGACGGTTTAAGTACGAGGCTACTAAAATTTGGGTAAAGGAATTGATGCGGGGCGGGAGTTCCCAAGATCGCGCACGGTCCAATAACAACATGCGTGTATGATAATAAGGAAAAATGGCGCGGAACTGCCCATTTTTGCAACGCTCAAGGCAGGTAGTTTGTTTTTATGTTTCTACCCAGCAGGTCTATCGCACACGGTTCGTCCTAATTTCTAAATAAACTTACCCGCCTTTAGCTTGCATGTGGTGGTTTCTGATGCACTTGCATCGCACGCTGCAGTTAAGCCATTACCTCCGCCCTTTGCTCGCGCTTGTGTGGTCGTGGTGATTTTACAGCGCACCTGCATCGCACACGGTTGAGCCAGTACCTCCACCTTTGCTCGCGCTTGCGCAGGCGTGGTGATTCACATCGCACTTGTATCGCACATGGTTAAGATATTATACCCATGTCCGTTGAGCGTCATCAGAGTCTTTGCAGCTGAAAATAACGTTAGAGAGGGTCAGAAGACAGCCACACCAACATGTGGCCCAAATATATATGAGTGAAAAGGGTGGTCTGTGATGTTCAAAATTCCAATGCACAACTTTGACCGCGCGGGCCCACGGTTGGGCGCGTCGTCGAAGATTGATGAGAGGGGCCAGAAGTCAAGAACCACCTGGAAGTGGCCAAATATATGTAGGAATATTGGGGATGTTTAAAACTTTAAATACAAAATGCATAACTTTGGTGGCACCTGCCTCGCAAACCCGAAAGCACCCTTGGATATATATACACACACACACACACACACACACACACACACACATATATATATATATATATATATATATATATATATATATATGTAATGACATATTGTTATACCTAGATAGGATGCTTGGCCCACCACCTCCCACTTCATGTCAGCGGGGTGGATGCCCGTAATGATCAATACTTTGGTCATACATGCATGTCGTCATGACCTACTATAAGACGGACCAATGAATCTATTGTTTGGTCAAACGACATTTGTTGTTGTCGATAAACCGCTTGGGCCAATAGATTGAACCATCATAAAGATCGCATGAGAGGGACCAAAAAACGAGCACCTCTTGCACGCGACCCAAAATGATGTACGTTGGGAAGGGGCGATGTGTGTTTTCAATATAGAATAATGTACAATTTAGATGTGGTGCCTACCTCTCGATACAGACAACAACCATGAAGGCAAGGTAGTTAAGGATGAGATATGCAGGGCATGATGTAGGTCGAACCCAGCAATCCGAGCATGTGGGAGGGAATCCTGACAACGCATGAGCTCGAGCTTTCGTTGAGCGACATGTGAAGGTGACCGGCCCTAACACGAACCAGGAGGAATCCATTCATGGACAACACATACCCCTCATTATCGGTCAAAGGGATGATATATATATACACCCGGGGAGCACACAGATATGCGTGTCATCACAAAAAACCGCACAAGGGAGACATGGTCGATCTGAAGACCCCGTATACACTGCATGCGGCCCGAAAATATGTATCGGTGCGGTGGTGTGTGATGTGTTTAAATCCCAAATGCACAATTTCGATGGGCCATCAACTACATTACGAACCGAACATCATACCCGACTCCAAGCCTGGTTCAATACGTATGATGTCAGTTTCCCAACTTTCGAGGCGGCGGCGGGTCATCCCACGCATGCGCTCAAACTTTATTTGGTCTAGCATGGGACACATCTATATTTATACCCCTATATAGTGTGCGAATAACTTTGAAAGTTCGTCGTCGGATGAAGCCAATCCGATGGTACAGAGATGGCAATCCGAGCACTACTGGCCATTGGATATCATCTAGATTTCACCAGATTCTGCCACATGTACAATCTAGAAGACTCCATGGTTGAACTTAAGCATAATGCACAAACCTCAAAACACAAGCACTTCTCCTTTGTTCTCTAGAATCTTCCATATCTTAATTGCCCATTTTTTTCTAAATGAATTGTCACTTTTTGTTTTTCACTTTATGCTTTACAATGCACAATTCCATGAATCTTAAAATAGATTTTTTTATAAAACTACTTGATTTTGGATGAGATGAACTATAAGAATTAAACGAACATCTACATCATGCATATATGACTCAAATCTTACATGCTATAGTGTGGTGTTTCTTCATAATTTGGTTACCAAATCTCATGCGTGCAATGCACGTGTACCTTACTAGTATCAATAGGAAATCATCATGGTCAAACCCTTCTCATTGTTGGGTCAAAGGGATAGATTGTGTGTGCCCCCTAATTGTCGGTAAAGGATAGTATATATACCTCGGGGAGCCCACAGATATGTGTCGTGTCTATAAGCCGCACAAGGGAGACATGCTCGAGAAGAACACCCTGCCCCCTATACCCTGCATGCAACCTGAAAAAGGTTTATATAATCGCCATGACAGGTCAAGTCAATCATTCTTTAATTTTTTAGAGGAAAAAATAACCCATAAAACATAGTAACTTTATATAATCGCCATGACAGGTCAAGTCAATCATTCTTTAATTTTTTAGAGCAAAATATAACCCATAAAAACATAGTCTACAAATTAGCAAAACGAGGATCCCAAGGTTTATATAATTGCCATAATAGGTTACTATAGAGATATAATATATCTCGATAATGACCGTGTCATGGCATTTAAATGAAGCTTGAGATATGCAACTTCCCGCCGGGTCACCCATCCTTGGACTACTCCAGCCCGAGCACGCTTAACTTATGTGTTCTATTCGACTAGGCTAGCGGATGGGAAGCCGGCCCTTGCTGATAAGAATTGCCTCCTTGCCATTAAGGCGTTTCACGCTGGTCACCCTATGGGACCTACTCCCTCCTATCACACACATTTGTGCTTTTAGAAACTGTGTGGGATATTTTACATGGCCGGTGTGTCGCCGCTAGCCTTCAATGAGCACTGACACTGGTAGCGGGAAAACGATGGGAGAAGAGTGGGAAACCGATGAGAGGAGTGGCGAGAAACATTAGCATGTTTAGAAAACCTAGTAGAGAAGGAAGCGTGAGCTAGCACGAGGCATGCGCACAGTGCTTACCCATGTACTGCATGTGCTGTCGAAAGGGCTCAGGGTTGCCGTTCGATCTGGGAGCATCCTATGGTGCACATGTACGATCCATGGTGTTTGGGTTCTGGCCAATCAGAACGCATGACTCAGATCACGCGCTGCAGAGGGGATTGGGGCATCGGCCACGGTTTGGTAGGCACACAGCTTTCGTGAGTGAACTGTCTGCTATTTGAAAACATTTTGTGAGAAGAATCTCGGGTTTTAAATCCCCGCAGTTCCAAAACTAAGCCAAAAATCGTGAAACCTGGCATGGTGTCACGACATGGCACATATATGTCGAGGAATTTTTTCCGACCATTTTGGCGCAACTTTTATTACATGCCTCTTAAAAACCGCAACTTCTCTCAAATAAGCCTCGTGGTTCCGATAGGGAAACATGACCCCCTTGTGGGCGAAACATAATCACTGCCTCTTTTCGCCTTGTATTTTCTTCTACGGGAACATGGAACGACATGATATCCATGCTGAAATTTAAACTTATTCAGGGTTCGTTTGGCCTTTTTATACACTAATTGAGTTTCCTAGGTATTTAATGTCCATAATTCAAATCTGAACTTCAAATACATGCTCCAGTTCACCAAAATGGCTAGAAAATCTATACATGTGTCCTTGGGTGCATGTTTAGGTCCCATGCCGTGAATGGGAGCAATTACAACTGCATGCCAGCGTCTGGCTCGTCCTCAAACATTTGGAATCTCGGTTTTTAAATCCCCGTAAATCTTAAACTCACCAGAAAGTCATCAAAGGTGGCATGGTGTCACGTCATGTCACATATATGTCGTGGTAAGAACATTGTCCAATTTGGGCCAAGCTTTATTACAAACCTCTTACAAACAGGAGCTTCTCTCAAAGAAGCCTCGCGGTTCCAACAGGGAAACGTGTTCCCCTAGTGGGCGAAACATAATCACTGCCTCTTTTCACCTTGTATTTTCTTCCACGGGCAACATGGAACGACATGATATCCGTGCTGAAATTTAGACTTATTCGGGGTTCGTTTGGCCTTTATATACACTAATTGAGTTTCCTAGGCATTTAATGTCCATGATTCAAATCTGAACTTCAAATACATGCTCTAGTTCACCAAAATGGCTAGAAAATTTATACATGTGTCCTTGGGTGCATGTTTGGGTCCCATGCCAGGAATGGGAATGAATTACAACTGCATTCGCTGCCCTGGCTCGTCCTCAAACATTTGGAATCTCGTTTTTTAAATCCCAGTAAATTCTAAACTCACCAGAAAGTCATCAAAGGTGGCATGGTGTCACATCATGGCACATTTATGTCGTGGTAAAAACATTGTCCAATTTGGCCAAGCTTTATTACAAACCTCTTACAAATCGGAGCTTCTCTCAAAGAATCCTCATGGTTCCGATAGGGAAACGTGCTCCCCTTGTGTGCGAAACGAAATCACTGCCTCTTTTCACCTTGTATTTTCTTCCACGGGCAACATGGAACGACATGATATCTATGCTGAAATTTAAACATATTCAGGGTTCGTTTGGCCTTTTTTTACACTAATTGAGTTTCCTAGGCATTTAATGTCCATAATTAAAATCTGAACTACAAATACATGCTCCAATGCACCAAAATGGCTAAAAAACGTACATGTTTCCTTGGGGTGCATGTTTAGGTCCCATGGAATGAATGGGAACGATTTCAACCGTCTCACTATCCTGGCTTGGCCACAAACATTGCGAATATCGGTTTTTAAATCTTTCTAAATTCAAAACTCACCAGGAAATCATGAAACTTGTCATAGTGTCACTACATGGTACATATAATTGTCCAATTTGGGTGAAGCTATATTACAAGCCTCTTACAAACCGGAGCCTGTCGCAACCCTCGTGGTTCCTGTAGAGAAACATGCCCCTCTTGTGGGCGAAACGATAATCGCTGCCTCTTCTCGCCTTGGACTTTGTTTTCTACAGGCAACATAGAATAACAGGAGTGTCGGGCTGAAATTTGAAACTATTCGGGGTTCGTTTGGCGATTGAATATATTACTAATTAGTAAGTTTTCTACGCATTTAATGTAGTCCGTAATTCAAATTTGAACTACAAGCACATGCTCCAGTGAAGCAAAATGGGTGCGAAATCGTACATGTGTCATTGGGTACATGTTTAGGTCTCATTTAAGGAATGGGAATGAAGTACAAACTTGTCTTCGTCCTGAAACATTGAGAATCTTAGTTTTTAAATCCCAGTAAATCAAAAACTCACCCAAAAAACATGAAACTTGGCATGGTTTCATGATGTGGCACATATATGTCGTGGTAAAAAAATCGTCCAGTTTGAGAAGAGGTGCACACATTAGTAGCCAACGAAGTCCTTTTTGAAACAAAAAGCTGACACGTTAATATCGCAAACATTATATTAACCATGTCGAAATTTAACCATACTCGGTGGCGTGTGTGCAACTGTTTGATTAGACGGGACGAGCGCGAGAAGTCCGCCGTGCAGGCTTGATGGGACACGTGCATCCTGTCCACCACGCAAGCTCGATGGGGCGCGTGCATCCTGTCCACCTCACAGGATCGATGGGACATGTGCGAGCAGCAAGGCCGCCCATGCTCACTGGGAAGTGAGCTCTTTGACCTCCATGTACCAGTCGCCGCCCGCCTCGCTCACAACTTCTCCATTAATGGGTTAATTAAAGCACCTGGACGGAGGGTGTTTACTTGTGATCCCATGGCAACATTTTCTTATTCATGTTTTCAACTCGTATCCCGCCCTAATTTAAATTGCCACATAGGGCAACGAATAATACGACCACAAATAAAATGGCAACGGATAATAAGACGACAAATACAATGGCACAGATAATAATTGTCTTACATATTCCAGATAATTTAAAATGCCACATGCGCAAAGCCCGGAAGACACAAGGGCAAGAGAAGAAGGAAATTGCACACAACGATCTGGGTCGCCACTGTCTCTACTCGTCGATGGATCGCTGGGCGACGACATCCTCCAGCTCCTTCTTCAATTCCTCACGACTTTGTTTGAAAGCATCCATGGATTCCTCCACCTCCTGCTCGCGCTTGATCCGGAGCTTCCTCAAGCCACCCATTAGTTCCTCGACGATCGCTTTCAGCGTCATCCCCGAGGCACTGTTCAGCTCATGCAGCATCTTCCAGCCGGCGGCCTCCTCCTCCTTCTCAGCGAGCAACTTGAGGAGCTTCACATTGTCACCCATGAGTTGCTCGACAAGGCCGGTCGCCTTGTCAACCGAGGCATCGCTGATCTTGAGCAGCTTCATCAAGCCGTCGACCAGCTCCTACTGTGTAGTGAGGCCAGCAAGAATGTCGTCGTTGCCGGTGAAGGACTTCAAGAACGCCGGCTCGTCAAGATGGCCGATGCTGCGAATGCGCTTGTGCGAGCCCTCGTGTGCCCGTGAGAGCTTGTTCGAGGGCTCCGCGCCGCGCCGGGACATCTCTATTGTGGCTGCGGCTTCGCGGCGGGACCTCTCTAGTGCTTCCGCGGCCTTGGTCTTTGCTGCCTGGTTATATGTCCACCCTAAACTCCTCCTACCGATCATGTCGGAACGACTTGACAGGAAAGACCAGTTTTGTTGGTGGTGAGGAGAGGAACTGTGAAGTAATTTTTGAGTGGGTAGTTTTTATAGCCCGGTGCAAGTGTGAACACATATTAGTTTGATAGGTGTGAATAGATTCGCAATTACTTATTGCGTTGTAATCTGCAGCGTGACGAGAAACAAGGTCAAAATTTATTGATGGCAGAAGGTTGACCACGTGGTTGCTCGCCGTTGAGTCGGATGTTTGCCATGTATCACACACATCTTGTTAAGCTGAACCATTTCTGTTGTGTTCGCTAATCGAAAACAGTTCGCCCGAGTGAATTGTATGCCCTATATCACACACACATTTATATGGCTAACCGTTTCTGTTGCACTCCCTAATAGCAAATAGTTCATCTGAGCGAGCTGTATGTTGTATATCGCACACACATTGATATGGCTGTCATTTCTGTTTTTCTGCCTCATCGCAAACAGTTCGAACGGGTTAACCGTGTGCCCTCATTCGCACACGCAACTAAAATCTGAGCCGTGTTTGATGGCTCCACCATCACAAACGTTTTGCACCTTTTTTGACGGTTTTTTACATCCCCATTTGTGATTAATGCATCGCACACAGTTTCGTCAAAGGGTCTCTGATCGTAGTATCGCGTTAGCAGCATCCTGCAGTAGTGTGGCAACGGTTCCAAATGTCGTCGCGGGAAGGGGTTAAAAACCATTTGTATAGCACCTGGTTGTACCAATGAAGATGTGACGGCACGACTATGCCAATCGACGCGGAACCAATTTTTTACTGACGACGATATTCATCGGTCCATACAAGCAAAGATGTGTCAGTATGACTATGCCCCTCCATGCGGTCCTTGTTTTTTTCCTAAAAGATAGATAATGGGGCAAGTCATGTTCTGGACTCGCCTCCGCATGTGATGCAGCGGCACGCCGCATCGTCGCCTACTATGGCTCATTCCTGGATCGGCCTCGCCAGGATGGGGGAGGGGGTCCCGACCCCCCCCCTCCACCCACGGGCTCGGCCTCGCGCTAACACGGCAGTGCGCTCGTTTGATAGACGCAGTGTGGTTCTTCCGCCTCCCCCCCCCCACGCACCCACACCACCTAAAAGATATACAATGGGGCAAGTCATGTTACAGACTCGCCTCCTACGGCTCGTTCCTGGCTCGGCCTCGCCGGGGAGGGGGTCCCGACCCCCCTCCACCCCCCGGCTCGGCCTCGCCCTAAAGCGGCAGTGTGCTCGTTTGACAGGTGCAGTGCGGGGATTTGAAAGTGCAAGTAATCCCCTGGTGGTTTTGGTAATTCATAACAATATATAGCTCACTGAACTAATATACATTCAAGTCTAATATTTCAGAAAGTTCAATGAATGGCACCTCATGGACTAGTATGTGGACCCCTCAAAATTCTAAGGACACATATTGGCAAAAGCTCAAGACTATTCATTTATATTTTAGTGATCCAAGATCACATTGAGTCCATAGGAAAGCCAATACTATTAAAAGGGGATGAGGTGTTGCATAATGGTCTACTTGCTCAACATGCTTTTTGATATTGCTCCAAAGCCCTCAACCACTTTCTCATTCCAAATATGTCCAAAACCAAAAGTCAAACTCGGCCCCACCAAAATCTTCTATCTGACACCATCGAGTTCATTTGACATAGCCACTTCCAGAAACCCTAACACCCCGGTCACACCGATACGGATCTCGGTCTCACCGAGATGGCCCTGCAAACTCTCTGTTTCCCTTTTGTAACATTTTGGTCTCAGCGAAATGAGCAATCGGTCACACTAAGTTTGCTTGACCAACTCTCTGTTTGCTCTTTGCTGAAATCGGTCTCACCGAGTTCACGGAATCGGCGCCACCGAGATGAGGTTTTTCCCTAGCCCTAGCACATCGGTCCCACCGAGTTGTTCTAGTCAGTCCCATCGAGATTCCTAACGTTCACATTTTGAACTGAATCAACCTCACCAAGTTCTTCGATTTGGTCTGACCGAGTTGGGTCAAATGTGTGTAATGGTTGGATTTTGTGTGGAGGCTATATATACCCCTCCACCCCCTTCTCCATATGTGAGAGAGCCATCAGAACGTGCCTACACTTCCAGCTTACATTTTCTGAGAGATAACCACCTACTCATGTGTGGAGATCAATATATTCCAATCCAACCACAAGATTCTTGATTTCTAGCATTCCACAAGTTGCTTTTCACTCAAATCATCTTTCCACCATATACATATCTATGAGAGAGAGTTGAGTGTTGGGGAGACTATCATTTGAAGCACAAAAGCAAGGAGTTCATCATCAACACAACATCTATTACCTTTTGGATAGTGGTGACTCCTAGATTGGTTAGGTGTCGCTTGGGAGCCTCCGACAAGATTGTGGAGTTGAACCAAGAAGTTTGTAAGGGCAAGGAGATGGCCTATTTCGTGAAGATCTACCCGAGTGAGGCAAGTCCTTCATGGGCGATGGCCTTGGTGGGATAGACAAGGTTGCTTCTTCGTGGACCCTTCGTGGGTGGAGCCCTCCATGGACTCGCGCAACCATTACCCTTCATGGGTTGATGTCTCCATCAACATGGATATACGATAGCACCACCTATCAGAACCACGCCAAAAATTTCCGTGTCATCATTGGAATTACACTCTCGAAACACTTCCCTTTACCTTCATATGCAATGTTTTAGTTTCCGCTTCTACACTCTTAGAATTTCATCTGTAGGTTGATTGCTTGACTTGTGTTAATTGCTAAAATCTGCCCACAACTAAAATTGGGAAAAGGTTAGATTTTCATTTGGTCAAGTAGTCTAATCAACCCCCCCCCCCCTCTAGACCTACTTTCGATCCTACAAGTGGTATTAGAGCTTTGGTCTCCATTTGCCTCGATTTCCATAGCTTTGGTGATCATAGCCTTGGTTTCACAACCTAGGAGAGTATGGTGTCTAGCCAGGGAAATTACCACCGTAGAGGTCCTTACTTTGATAGTACTAATTTTGCTAGTTGGAAGCATAAGATGAAAGTACATATTATTGGTCATAACCCCGCCGTTTGGGCTATTGTGCGCATTGGTTTGCAAGGTGATTTCTTCGAGGATGGAAAAGAACCGGATCATGAAGCGGCCGCGGAAGAAATGAAGATGTTGCAATACAATGCTCAAGCTTAAGATATTCTCTTGAACGGATTGTGCCCCAAAGAATTCAAAAAAAATCAACCGCCTTGAGAATGCAAAGGAAATTTGGGATACTTTGGTTGATATGCATGAAGGTACTGAGTCCGTCAAGGAAACGAACTTGGATGTGCTTGAAAGTCAACTTGACAAGTTCAAGATGAAGGATGGTGAAGGATTTTCTGAGATGACCGACAAATTCATCATCAAGAAGATCCTAAGAGCCTTGGATGGAAAATATGATACCATGTGCACCTTGATCCAAATTATGTCCAATTACAAAGATCTCAAGGCCACGGAAGTCATTGGTAGAATTGTTGCGCATGAGATGTCACTCAAGGATAAGGAAGAGCTCCATAACAAGTCAAGCGATGCTATCAAAGCTTCAAGTGATGCTCCTACAACATCAGGTGAGAAACAAGTCTTCAATGAAGAATTGAGATTAATGGTGAAGAACTTCAACAAGTTCTACAAGAATAGAAGCAAAGAGAGAAGCTCCAAGTCAAGATCCTACAATGACAAAAGATCTTGTAGTCTTGATCGTAATTGCTACAAATGTGGAAGACCCAGACACTACTCCAATGAGTGTACGGCTACCTACAAGAAAAGAGAAGATTCACCAAAAAGGAGAAGTAAAATAGATGAATCACCACCAAGAGAGAGAAGGAGTAGAGATGATCGTTATGAATGAAGACCCTCTCATAGAAGAAAGGATTCGGAAAGGAAGGACAAGTCATCAAAGAGCTACACGAGATGAAGACATCAAGCTCACGTTGGTGAATGGGTATCGGGTTTCAACTCCAAGAGAAGCTATCACTCCGACTCTGAATATACTCAAGATGAAGGTGTTGCCAGTCTTGCACTTGTGTCATCCAACTCCTACGACATATTTGACTCACCAAATGAGGGGATTGGAAGATGCTTCATGGCTAAAGGCCCTAAGGTATCACACCTCAAGATGAAGGTGTTGCCGGTCTTGCACTTATTCATTTCAATAGTGATGAAGATGATTTGCTAGGTGATGATGATTTACTTGTTGACAACACAAGTGATGAAAACTATGATGAAATTGCTAGTATTCATGATAATCAAGATGAAACGAATGACAATGTCGGATGTGGAGTTGCGGCAAACCCTTAAGGTTCAAACACTTGGGGTGCGCGTGAAGTCTTTCCCCCTACCGATCTACGTCCTAGCTCGCTAAGATCTTGCGGACGAACTCGATTTAACTCGCAAATACGTAAAGACACGAGGTTTATATCGGGTTCGGGCCACCGATGTGGTGTAATACCCTACCCAAAGGTGGTGGTGGTGGATTGCCTCTTGGGCTGATGATGAATAGTACAGGGGAAGAACAGCCTCCTGAGGTTGAGGTGTTCTTGTGCGTATGAACTTGTGAGGGTTTGATCACGCTAATATTAGATGCCACTACTGTGGTGTCTAGTCCTATTTATAGAGGCCCTGGTCCTCTTCCCAAATATTGAGCGGGAAGGGAGCCAACAACGGCGGGCAAATTTGAAGGGGGACAGCTAGTACAATCTATCCTGACAAAAGCGGTCTCCGCCTACGAAAAGCCCTAGGGTGACGTCGTCTTGGGCTCCACGATGACCTCCGCCTTGCCGTCCTCCTGGTCTTGGTCTTGTTGCACCAATATGGCAACCTTTGCCTGATGCCTCGGTACTCTTCGCCTGCTGGCCTTCTTAGCACCATAGGGGAAATATGACGCCACAAGGCACCGGGCGCCTCGATCGAACTGCTCATCATGGCTCACGTCACGAGAGCCTCGTGAGGTTTGCCTCGCCTTGATATCTCCGCTCCTCGTGAGCCTTCCTGGCTAGGCCACTCCAGAAGAGGTCTTGCGTCGTCCGCCTCACGAGGCTTGGACCCTCACGAGGGTCTTGGATGCCTTGTTGATGAAGATGGGCCGTATGGCCTCCTGCCTAGCCACGCCGTGGGTCACAGTGTGCAAGTCTAGGTACCTGCTCCTGCATCGCCGACAAGAGCCCCGCCCAAGGTGCGCTCGGGCTTGGCTTCACGGCAAAGCCAAGGGTCAAGTTCGGAGCGCCGCGGGCCCCAAAATCCCGCGGCCTCGGTCGACGCGTGGCGGTTGATTGGACGTGGGCGTCTCCGCTTCCCCACGCTGCCTCGGCAACTGCACGGTTTGACAAGTCCCTGCGACATGCAAGGAAAACCATCATTACCTGCGATCGTGGGAGATGCCGGTTGGACTTCTCTTGCTATAAATCGGGAGGGGGCGGAGCCCCCTTTTCCCATCTCTTCCTCGCTTTCTTGCTTCGTCCTCCTTGCTCCATTGCTTGCAGTGCCATCGGTGGTGCCACAAAAGAAGTTCTCTGCCGCCGAGAAAGGAAAGGCCCCTCGCGAGGGCCCCGGCTCCCCGGCGCCCAAGCGCGGCTGTGGCCATCCGCGCAAGCACGCCGCGACCCCCGCCGTGGCCCACCGTCGAGGTGGCGCCGCGGTATGAGGTGGGGATCGTCCCATGCCTGGTGGTTCAGCCGACGGGGGGAGGCGCCCGATGGTGGTGCGGCCTCCCCGCCCGCGTTTCCATTCGGCTGAAGTGTCGCCGGAGTTCGTTGTCTGGTCAGAGAGCCCGGCCGGCAGCTGGCTCCAACTCCCGTGCTTCTTCACCGGCAAACTGCCGGCCTCTAGTCCGGGCGGGCTCTGGCTACAGGCGGATGGCTGCTGCAGCAGGGCCTCTTGGGTTACGGTCGAGACTTCCGCCATGGGAAACATAGCGCTGGCCCGCGGCTTGCAGACGTTCGCCCGCGCGTGCGGCCTGGGCAGGCGGTGCACCCTCCACTTCAGGTACGATGGTGAGTCGACCCTTTACGTGAGGGTGTTTGGGGAAGATGGTCGCCGCGCCGGGTGCTGCCCCGAGACTAACGACGGTGAGGAAGTGCTCGGCCTTGGTGATGGTCGCGATGAGGACGAGGGCGAGCCTGCCCTCGACGGCGACCGCGCCTCCTCCAGCTACGACGGCTCTTCCTCCGGTGACAGCTCCAGCAGTGGCGGTTACGACCAGCCGCCGTGTCGTCGCGCCCGCTTCGAAGGAGGCAGCGGGTCATCTCGTCGTCGCGCCCCCGTGAAGCGCGAGGAGGTGTCTGGCTAGGCTTGGGGCGTCGCCAAGGGCCTGCCTCCGCGAATTGCTGCAACGCTGCTTTGTTTAGCTTTTTCTTTCTTTCCTGCATCAGAAAACGAAACCAGTATGGGCCCAGAGGTGCGTGTATCGAACTGTGGTTCTTCAGTTAATGCATTGTGCAAGTCGTCCCCATGCCGTGCTACTATTTTGCGCAAAGATAACTTAACCTGGCGTGTTTAGGAAACCCTTTTGTCGGTGTACAAAAAGAGGGGTACACTTTTTGTACCCCTATAACTGTGCACGGGCAGTCTGAGCCACGGGCACCACCGCACTGAGCAAGGCAAGGGAGGTGAGCCAAGGTGAGGTCGAAGCTCGAAAGGAGCAGAACGACGCCAAGACCAAGACCACAAAGAGCAAAGGGGACGAAGCGGACTCCCCCGGCAAGATCCTTGCCGGGAGGCGGTTTTAGCAAACCCGACAAGACCCTTGCCGTGGCAGCTCGCCCCACACCTACGGAGCGAATCACCCTTGACTCCACTGCCCCCATGGGGCAAGGATTCGAGACATCCCGTGGTGGCATGCAGATCTTTGTGAAGACATTCAAGATCAGATACACACTATAGAAGATGACGACCCTCGGCGGGATCCCAGCCAAGGAGGACCATAAGGCCCCGGCAAGAGCCTTGCCGGGATGACAAGAAGCGCCACGGCAAGACCCTTTGCCGGGCTACGGCGAGGCCCTTGCCAAGAACACCCGTAGGGCCACCATCGTGCCCACGCCAATCAAACCTCCACCATCAGCCAGATGCAGCTGCCGACCCAACCAGTTGGGCAGGCACCTGCGTGGCGGCAAGCGGATCCTCGTGGAGACCCACTACTACGCCACCTCAGCTGCCTGCATGCCTACATGGCACCACGGGCATCGCTGGCCAGGGCGCGTGTCGACACGAAAGGGAGCGGCAACGGACGAGACATGGCTCTCCCCCGTCCCTGATAAAGCAAGGACACCTACGCAAGACGCATTAAAGGCGCCTTGTCATGTAATGCGAGGGATAAACTCGCATCAATGTACCCTTTCCACCTCCCGTGTGCCACTGTGGCAACCCCTTTCCCTATAAAAGGAGGCCCAAGGCGACCAAGAGGAGGATTCGGCTTTTTGGAGCTCCTCACGCCCCCATTGCTAGTTCAAGAACACAGATAAACAAACCACCAAAGCAGGAGTAGGGTTTTACGCATCCTCACGGCCCGAACCTAGATAAGGAAACCGTGTGCTATTTGTTTGATCTGCTCTTCTCACGACCCCGCGCCCCGCGACCGTAGTAGTGATTCTTGTGATCCCATAGGCGTCATTCCCACCGACATCTTTGGCGCGCCAGGTAGGGGAAGGGCAGTTGTGAGAATCGGCTCTAGCAGTTAGTTCGACGCTTCTTCATCGTCATGGCGCCCAAGAAGAAGATGACGGTGGCGGTTGGTCCGTCGGAAGCCGGACATCCCGTCCCGACGCGGGCGAGCAGCGGACCGGTCGCAAAAAGAACCTGGGGCGCCGTTCGCGAACACCAACACCATCCCAGCAGCCGAAGTTTGGGAGGCGGTGATGTTCGTGCGCCTGGTAACGGGCTGCACGCCGCCAAATCAAAAGACGGAGCCAGGCCCTCCGCGGGTGGCGCGGGGCCTTCCAAGATCGCTGCCACCCCGCTCAAGGCGGCGCGAGGGCTTCCAAGACTCCCACGCCGGCGCCGATGGCGCGCTTCCTCTCAAGCGGCGCGGCGATTTAACGGCGTAATCACGCCGAGGACCCAGGGCATCGCTGCGGAAAGAGCCCCGAGCGCCACTCCCGGGATTTAGAAGACCTGCTCGCTCGCCGAGGCGCTGGTGAAGTTGGCATGCGACCGCGGGGTCGTGATAGAGCTCCTTCTGACATGGTCAGAAGTCGAAGCGCGTCGCGATCCGTGCAGGTTTCGCTGCCACCAACGCGAGCAGAAGCCCTGGCGCGGGCGCAGTTGCTCCTTGATTTTCCTCCCACTACGGGGAAACTCGACGAATGGAGAGCCACTATCCGAAGCCTTGTTGCGGTGGCCAACAAAGACGAACCGAGTCCGGTGGAGCCCCCGGGTCGACGCTCCGACGGAGTCCCACGCACCAGTGGCAGGAAGGCCGGCGGCACCGCGACCACGGTACACTCGCCTCCTCCTCGCCCGGTACCGCGGACGCCAGCCCATCGTGATGTTACGGGAGACGAAATATCCATAGCATCGTCCGACCCGCGGGCCCACTGTGACCAGCGCCAAGTTCTTCGAGAACGAGAACATGAAGACGCTCGAACCACTATCGAGCGCCGGCAGGGAGCTCGCCACCAATCGTGACAAAGCAGCAGGGCCTGCTATGAGCCACCCGCACCGGAGAGCTCGGAGGCCTACCTTACGAGGTAGGTTGTCCGGCTTTACCCATGAGCTGCGGCAGTTCCAAAGTGGCCCACTCACCGCACCTTCAAACCCGACGTGGCGAAAAGTACAAAGGGCAAGACCCACCCGTCCGAAGTTCCTCAAAGCATCTACACCATCACGATGCAAGCTGCCGGAGCCCGCGACGATAAGGTGCTTGCGAATTACTTTCCGCTGGCTCTAAACCCAACGCCATGTCATGGTTGATGCACTTGCCGGTAGACTCTATTTCCTCCTGGTCGGATTTGTGCCATGAGTTCGTGGGCGCCTTTACTGGAGGCCACCAAGCCCATGACCAAGCAAGCGACCTGCACGTCATTCCCCAGAAGGGAGGCGAGAGTCTCCGCAAGTATATACAGAGGTTCAGCCGGGTATAGTACAATATCCCGTATGTTCACCCTGCCGCCATCATCGCTGCTCCATCGTAACGTGAAACCGCAAGATGCGCCAAGAGCCGGCAATGAACAAGGTGAAAGATGTAGCAGAACTCTATGTTCTTGCCGATGATGTGCCGGGCTGAATAGGGAAGAAAGTACCCGGCGAAGATGCCGGGCGTGGAAACCGACTCTCGAGATGAGGATATTGCCACCCCGGCGAAGAAAGGTCGGCGCCAAGAACAGAAGCGCAAAGGTAAAGCCGTGCTTGCCGTCGAGGGATCTGATGACGCCTGCTCCACCAAGAAAACCAAGGCAGATGACCCCGGCAAGGAAGTTGCTGACGTGTCGCGCCGGCCTTGGCGGCTACCGAGAAGCTGTGAAACTCCGACAAGCGATATCGCAAGATCCATCGCACCAAAGGCCATGCTCTCCAAGATCGCCGACAGGTTGTGCTCTCACGAGAAGCGAGGGCTGAGTATGAGAGGCGGGACAAGGAGAAGGGCCCAGACGGTGCTCGTGGGGTCCCAAGAAGAAGCGTGATGGCCAAAGCGGGCCGTCATGTAAGGATAAACAACAGAGAGGCCCGCCCAGTGGCCGTGATGTAAAGCCGTAAGACGACGATCACGAAGAGGATGACGAATCCGGCACCAGGAGTTTCAGAAAGCTACAGAGGCCATGTGCGCCCGACGGCGGCGCCGCTGCATACTTCTCACCGACGGCTTAAACAAGGCGCGAGATTACAGCCGGGCAGAGCCGCTGCTTGATGCCCAAAGGTCACCAAGTGGTCCAAAGACACCTATCATTTTTGACACTGAGGATCACCCTGATCGCACTACTGCGGTCGGGTGCTTGCCATTGTTGGTTTCACAAAAAATACGCAACCTGAAGGTGACGAAGATGCTAGTCGATTGCGGGGCCGGTCTGAACTTGATCTCACCTGCCGTGATCGAGAAACTGCAGATTCCTGATGGAGACCTCGAAGAGACGGGCACATTTCAGGGGGTCAACTCGGGAAGAAGCCAACCCAAGGGAAAGGTCACGCTGCCCGTGACTTTTGGAAGCGACCTGAACTACAGGATGGAGAGGATCGTGGTTTGATGTTGCCAAGATCCCCTTGCCCTATTAACGGGATCCTTGGCCGCCCAGCTACTGCCAAGTTCATGGCGGCGCCACACCACGCCTACAACACCTCAAGATGTCGGGACTGTGACGATCATCACCATCCCTCCGATAAGAAAGATGCGCTGATTTGTGCCGACTAACTATACCAAAGAAGGGATTGCAGCAGCTGCCGCCGCTAGGGCACTTGCTCCTGCTACCGGGACCCCGGAGGGAAGAAGAAGAAGAAGACCGATGAGACTCGGACACCCACTCCGCAAGCGCACCTCTTCGAGTGTAGCATTGCCGCCGAGGACGTGCTGAGAGCTCCACCGGCGGAAACAAGAAGCCTGTGGCCATACCGCCGAACCAAGAAGGTTTACATCAATGAGGATTTGCACGGGAGGAGCTTTTACCATAAGCTCCACCCTTGAGGACAAATAGGAAGATGCGCCGTCACCTTCCTCGCGGGCGAATGTCGGCGTTTGCATGGCAAGCTTCCGACATCCCCGTGTTCGCAGGGAGGTGATTGAGCACCACCTTGCCGTCTGCCCTCATGCGCGCCCGGCCAAGGTAAGGTCGAAAGCAAGCTTTGGAATGATAAGAGTTCATCACGTAAGAGATCCGGAAACCGGAAGCAGCTGGGTTTGGTAAGAGGAGTGCTCCATCCAACGTGGTTGGCCAATCCGGCTAGAAAAGCGCAAGGCAAATGGGAAGTGGAGACTGTATTGATTACACAGATATCAATAAGGCTTGCCCTAAAGACCCCTTCCCTGCTGCCGCCAAGACGACCAGATTGTTGACTCCACGGCTGGGTGTGATCTGTTGTCATTCCTCGACGCCTACTCCGCTACCACCAGATCTTCATGACAAGAGAAGACGAAGAGAAAACAGCATTCATCACCCCATGCAGTGCGTATTGTTTCATGCGGATGCCCTTCGGGTTGAAGAGTGCTGGTTCAACGTTCGCAAGGGCGGTTCAGATTGGTTTTGAACCCCAGCCCCATAGAAATATGGAAGCTTATATGGATGACATAGTGGTCAAAACCAAGGACAGGCAACCCTCATACCAGATTTGCAAGAAACATTTGCAAACTCACAAGAAGATCAATCTCAAGCTGAACCCCGAGAAGTGCGCCTTTGGTGTCCCGTCCGCAAGCTTCTCGGATTCTTGGTGTCACAGGCGTGGGATAGAGGCCAATACGGACAAAATCAAAGCTATAGAGCAGATTGAAGCACCCAAGCGAATCAAGGATGTGCGCCGGCTTGTTGGTTGCATCGCCGCCATGGGCAGGTTCATTTCCAAGTTCGCTGAAGCGCCTTCTTCCCTTTTCAAGATCCTGAAAAAGGCGGCCCGATGGAGTGGACGCCAAGCCAAAGCAGCATTGCAAGGTTTGAAGAAGTACCTCTCCTCCGCGCCAATACTAGTTGCGCCTTAGGCCACAGTGGAGCCGTTGTTGCTATACCGGGCGGCAACGGACTGTGGTCAGCGCCGCACTAGTGGTGCAGAGAGAGGTTGACGACGAGGTAATGGCAGCGGCAGAGCCCGACACCACCAATGTAGAGACGACACAGCCAGTTGAAGTGCCGCTGAAGAATAAAATGATGCAGCACCCGGTCTACTTTGTTAGTTCCCTCCTGCAGGGGGCTAGATCAAGGTACTCTGGTGTGCAGAAATTGCTCTTCGGCCTTCTTATGGCCTCGAGGAAGCTGCGTCACTACTTCCAGGCACACGAGATCACTGTCGTCACTCGCCTCCCTCTGCAACGGATATTGCACAATCCGGATGCAACGGGAAGAATTGTGGAATGTGCACTGGAGCTGTCCAGCTTTGGCCTCAAGTTTGAAAGTACTTCGCCGATTCAGAGCCGAGTCCTAGCGGAGTTCATTGCATAATGGACCGCAACGCCGACGAAGAAGCCCAAGAGATCGCTTCTCCCGCAAGGAGGCAAGTTGTGATTGCATCATGTACTTTGATGGAGCTTTCTCCTTGCAAGGCGCCGGGGTTGGCATACTGCTTGTCGCGCCCACCGGAGAGCACCTCAAGTACGTGATCCAGATGCACTTCCCCAGGGAGGTGTCAACAAACAATATGGCAGAGTACGAAGGGCTGCTTGCCGTTCTTAGGATCGCGCCGGACCTCGGAATCAAGAAACTCGTCGTCAGGGGAGACTTGCAGCTTGTTGTCAAGCAAGTCAACAAGGATTACAAGAGCTCGTTGATGAAGGCCTAGGTCGATGAAGTGAGAAAGCTGGAAGAGCGTTTCGACGGTATACAGGCTGAACACGTTCCCCGAGCGGAGAACGATATCGCCGACACTGTCAAAACGAAGCTGCCCTCAAGCTACCCGTGGAACCAGTACCTTTTGTGCTTCAAATAACTCAGCCATCCATTGATCCATCAACAGAGCAGAATAAGAGGAGGAAATCAGGGCCCGGCAAGTACTATCCCGCCGAAGCTCCCTCGTGAGCCGCCCGGCAAGGATGTTGCCGGGATACCGAGCCCACCACGGACGACCGGCTTCGCGGAGCGCCAAGGTCTTGCCATCGAGACAACCGCCTCCTATAGCGGAGAAAATGCCTTTAGTCCTTGCTGCCGAGCCCTGTGCTCCAGGTGCGGCACAACATACTGTCCGATTCCTCCAAACAGGGGAACTTCCTGAGGAGCAGGAAGAAGCGGAAAAAGTAGCCCGTCGCTCTACCATGTACCAGTTCATCGATGACGTCCTGTACAGAAAGAGGCTGAATGGTGTGAAATTGAAGTGTATCCCTCGAGAGGAAGGACTGGAGCTGTTGGCGGAGATACACAGAGGCATATGTGGGTCCCACATTGGGTCAAGGGCCCTTGCCGGCAAGGCATTTCGGCAAGGCTTCTTTCCGCCCACCGCCTCCAGATGCGACGACACTAGTCACCGTGTGTGAAGCGTGTCGGCCCATTCAAAGAAGCTTCATCAGCCACTCAAGCCCTTCAAACCATTCCTCTCTCCGCCCTTCTCGGTCTGGGGCTCGACATACCGGGCCCTTTCCCCGCTGCTATCGGGGCTTTGAGTACTTGTACGCTGTAATCGACAAGTTCACAAAGTGGCCGGAGGTGGAGGCAAGTGAGGAAGGTCACACCGCCAGACGTCAAGTTCTTCAGTGACTAGTGTGCCGCTTACGCATCCAACAGGTTATCACCGACAACGGCACACAGTTCACAAGCCGCACCTTCATGCAATATACCCAAGACCTCGGCAAGAAAGTCTGCTTTCGCCTGCTTGCTCACCCGCTGAAGCAATGGTCAAGCTGAGAGGGCAAATTCTGAAGCATCGCGAGGCTTAAGGGCCAAGACCTTTGACAGGCTGCACAAGAGTGGAAGGCGCTGGATTGATGAGTTGCCGGGCGGTTCTTTGGTCGATCAGACGACGCCAAATCGAGCCACCGCCGCACACCTTTTGCCCTAGTATACGGGGCGAAGCAGTTCTCCCATCGAACTCATATACGGGTCACCTCGAGTGCTCGCTTATGACGAGCTTGAGCAAGAGAAACTGCGCCAAGATGACGCAATGCTCCTTGAGGAAGATCGCCTTCGGGCGCGGTTGTGAGAGCAGCACGCTACCAAAGAAGCCTTGCGCCGCTAGCATAGCCGCAATGTTCATGCCCGAAGCCTTGAGGAAGGCGACCTTGTCCTTCGCCGCTCAATCGCCAAGAATTCCAACAAGTTGACGCCAAAGTGGGAAGGCCCCTTATCGGGTAATACGAGTCACTGTGCCCGGCGCAGTCCACCGGAGACCGAAGATGTCGCTCGATGAGTAACTCCCGGAACATTGAGCATCGCCGCAAGTTTTACCCATGAGGCGCGGGCTTGCCGGGCCCCCGGCAAGCCACCTTTTGTACAAGCATTGCCGATGATGCATGTAACCCTTTGTACAAAGCCAGCGCAAACCACGAGCATAAATAAATGAAGCGGCCGGCGCCCTAAGTTATAGCATGCATGCTAGGTCGAGTCTCGCCCTTGGTTAGGGGTTGATAGTGCTTAGCAGCGACTAACCCCTAGCTTAGAGGTCGAGTGTGCCTCTTTGCCGTTCTTTGTCTTCTTTGGTTCGCAGGACTCACTGATATCCTTGCCAGATCACTTGAGGACGAAAAGAGAAGAGGGACAGACCGGCATCTAGACCCCGGCAAGCCAGTATTGCCGGGGGCTGCAAGTGCAAAGATTCACCCACGGCAAACCAGAGTTGCCAGGGGCTACAACTTCAGATAAGTTTTTCCTCCCTTATCAGGCATTCCCTTATGGACTGAGGTATGCGGAACCTCGTTTTTTCCCAAAGCTACCGTGCTCCCCTAAAACTCTAGGCCCTAGGGCTTGTTCCTGGGGCCAGGTTTGGCCGTAGTCGCGGCAGCAAAAGGATGAAACGAGGAGCCTGAACCCACCTCATCCCTGCCTCCGCCAAAAGCGTGAGAAAGGTCGAGCGAAGTGGGAAGACGGCAGGGCCTGTTGTCGGGCAAGGAAATGTTTATCTTAGGGATATCAAGGATTTACTCCTTGTCATGGGTTCTACCCGCAAACAAATGACCCTAAGCAAGCATCCTTTTTCACTAAAAACATTCCACTCTGTGTACAGCCCATGGGGAATGAAACATGAATGATGGGATTACAAGTTTTAAATTCAGCCAAGGCCCAAAGGCTTACAAGCTAAAAGAGATAAGGTGCTCAGAACCCTTTCTTGTCCCTCTCCTCGTGAGGCAGGTCAAGGAGGCGAAAAGGGCGAAGGGGCGCTTAGGCGAGCCACGGGTGGCGTGGAGACACCAAGAGAACATCTCGGTGGCCGCCCAAAGGCTGGATGGTGATGGCGGCGCCGAAGGTAGCTCAAGACGAGGCGACATGATGTCAAGACGCCAGAGAAGGCGTTGGTGCCCAGATACTCCGATTTGACGGCCTTGCCGCCGCCTCTTCCTCTTCCGCAGCCTCCCAACGCCAGCCGCCCAAGGAGACGACTTTAGAAGTTCAGGGAGCCGGGCGACACAGATGATGGGGTCGCCGGTGCCAGACGGAGCGGCGCCCGACACCTAGTCGGACCTGGCCATCCTGCCGCCGCTACCTCGTCGTTGTTGCCGCTGTCCTCCTCGCCACTCCCGCCCGAGGAGGGGTTCGCCATCAAGAGCTCTCCACGCAGCACCTTGCCCGGGTCCCAAGAGCTCAAGACCTTGACGGAGAGGAGGCCGCCTCCATCAGCTTGAAATGGAGAGTGAGCCCCTCCGTCAAGCGGTGGATATGAACGAACGCCTTCCATCCTCGACGAAGATACATCACGTGAGGGGCTGGGAAGTCGACGCGAACTCGCGTACCGCTGATCCCATAGCCCCTCATGTGCAGCCGCAATGACTCCGGCGGATCCAGCACCATCTCCCGCGCGAATGGAGTCGGGAGACGAAGGCGACGGGGAGGCGGCCGGTGCAGCCTGACGAAGAACTCGCAAGGGCCATCCCCAACATGGCCCTCAATGGGGGGAGGAACTACTGGCGGAGGTGAGATCAAGGCCGCCTGCCCCTCCTCTTCCCCGAGCGCCGCCTCGCCCATGGCTCGCCTCCCCTTCCTCGTCGGTCGCTCTGCCACCGCAGGTGAAGGAGAAGGAAGGACGCATTGTCGAGCGGCGACCCTCGCCGCCACCGTTGAAGGGCCAGGATTCCCTCTCTCCATGGCGGATGGAGGGGGAGTAGAAGCTGAAGGAAGGAGGAGATGGAAGAATGCGGGATGCCATCCCCCCCTCCCGCTCTTTATAAAGGAACGTGGTGGGGGCTCGTCCGCCCCGCTCAGCCAATCAAGACGCGGAAGGCGCAGGAACTGGACCAACTCGCTGCCCTGCCCGCGACGGCCCGGTTTCCCGCCTCCACCGCTCGCCACCCCAAGCGCATGAGAACCACGTGGCAGGCGTGCGCGGGACCACATGACAGGTGAGGCGACCTCTCCCCACCCCATGATCATGGGGAGTGGACGCTTGAAGACCACGCCTCGGTCCTGCTTCAAGAATGGGCCACGCCTCCACGCCTCCCTCCGTTTATGGGGAAGGCGCGAACCGCCCCCTTTACTACGACGTGACGCATGCGCGCAGAGCTCAGCCCCATGCATGCCGCCCATGTCACGCACGCCTCCCCACGCCGAGCCACGCGCGGGAGGCATGGGAAGCGCAGTGCGCGAACAGACTTACCACGGTAAAAACCACCCCGCCTGCCCGCACACCGTTTTTTGGGCCTAGCCCAACGACGCGATTGCGCTTACGTGTGGCCCAGGCCCGGGGGCTCCTGTCGGTGTACAAAAAGAGGGGTACACTTTTTGTACCCCTATCACTGTGCACGGGCAGTCTGAGCCGTGGGCACCACCGCACTGAGCAAGGCAAGGGAGGTTAGCCAAGGTGAGGGCGAAGCTCGAAAGGAGCAGAACGACGCCAAGACCAAGACCACAAAGAGCAAAGGGGACGAAGCGGACTCCCCCGGCAAGATCCTTGCCGGGAGGCGGTTTTAGCAAACCCGTCAAGACCCTTGCCGTGGCAGCTCACCCCACACCTACGGAGCGAATCACCCTTGAGTCCACTGCCCCCATGGGGCAAGGATTCGGGAGACATCCCCGTGGTGGCATGCAGATCTTTGTGAAGACATTCAGGATCAGATACACACTATAGAAGATGACGACCCTTGGCGGGATCCCAGCCAAGGAGGACCACAAGGCCCCCGGCAATAGCCTTGCCGGGGATGACAGGAGGCGCCACGGCAAGACCCTTGCCGGGGCTACGGCGAGGCCCTTGCCAAGAACACCCGTAGGGCCACCATCGGCCCACGCCAATCAAACCTCCACCATCGTTCGCATGCAGATGTCGACCCAACCAGTTGGGCAGGCACCTGCGTGGCGGCAAGCGGATCCTCGTGGAGACCCACCACTGCGCCACCTCAGCTGCCTGCCTGCCTACATGGCACCACGGGCACCGCTGGCCAGGGCGCGTGTCGACACGAAGGGGAGCGGCGACGGACGAGACAGGGCTCTCCCCCGTCCCCGATAAAGCAAGGACACCTAAGCAAGACGCATTAAAGGTGCCTTGTCATGTAATGCGAGGGATAAACTCACATCACTATTCCCTTTCCACCTCCTGTGTGCCACTGTGGCAACCCCTTTCCCTATAAAAGGAGGCCCAAGGAGACCAGGAGGAGGATTCAGCTTTTTGGAGCTCCTCACGCCCCCATTGCTAGTTCAAGAACATAGATAAACAAACCACCAAAGCAGGAGTAGGGTTTTACGATCCTCGCGTCTTAACTCGGATAAGGAAACCGTGTGCTATCTGTTTGATCTGCCCTTCTCACGACCCCGCGCCCCGCGACCGTAGTAGGGATTCTTGTGATCCCATAGGTGTCGTTCCTACCGATACCTTTCCCCCGCGTGGTGTCCGTGTTGCTCGAAAACTGCAAAAAATTTGTTAGGGGGTGTACCAAAGACTTGCCGTCCACCCAAGCCTTGACTTGGCGCTTCGTATCGCGGTACCCGAGGGGCACGGATTTAGGAGAGGTGTGCCAGCTTCCAGGCTCGAACGAGGGTGGCTCGCGAAAAGGCAAAGAGAAGAGGAATGCTCACGAGGGCACCTGCGTAGCCCCCTCGCGAGGCATGCGAGAGAGAGGACACGAGCAAACCAGAGCCGAAAAAGCGGTAAAAGGTTGGGGAACCAAATCAGCAACGAACGCCAAGAGCAACTTTGACTATGGAAAAGCGATCCAACTACGGAAATCAAATGAAAAGCCACGTCCGGCACCTAATCTAGTCTTCAAGTCTTCTCACCAGCGCGGAGCTAAGTGTTGTCCACTAGGCGTGGGAGGGAGCCCTGTGGCCCGAGGCCGGGCGCCTCGAGACTCGGGGCGTGTACAGCCCCAACTCATTATTACGTGAGAGTGTCACGGGCGGCGATTCTTCATGTGCACCGGCCTTCTTCATGTGCCTGGGCCTTTCTTCTCAGGCTCTGGGCCTTGCTTCTCTAGCTCTGGGCCTTGCTTCTTAGGCTCTGAGCCTTGCTTCTCAGGCTCTGGGCCTTGCTTCATGGATAGAATTTCCGGAGGTGCTGGATGTTCCAGGCATTCTGGATCGGTGTCCCATTCTGCGTCTCCAGGCGCGCTGCGCCCGGCCTGGAGACATGAACGACCCTAAACGGGCCCTCCCACATGGGCGAAAGCTTGTGCAGCCCTTCCCTGGAGAGGACCCGCCTGAGGAGGTCGCCTACCTCGAGCTTCCTGGAGCGGATGTGGCGGCAATGGTACCGCCACAGAGCTTGTTGGTACCTCACCGCCCTTAATGCGGTTTAACGACGGCGCCTTCAAAGACGAGGTCCATCCTTCGCTGGGCGCCTGGCCAGACTTCGCCGAATGCTGGACTCAGCGGAGCGATGCTTGACCTCGTGAGGAAGGACCGCCTCAGCTCCATAGACGAGGAAGAATGGAGTCTCGCCCGTCGGCTTGGTGGCCGTGGTACGAATGGACCACAGCACGGACTGGAGTTCGTCGTGCCAGCCCCTGCCGTAGGCCTCCAGCTTCTTCTTGAAGGTCCTGGTCTTGAGGCCCCTCAGGACCTCAGCGTTGGCGCGTTTAGCCTGACCATTGCTCCTGGGGTGGGCCACCGAAGCGTAGCAGATCTGCGTTCCATGGTTAGCACAGTAGGTTTTGAAGAGGTTACTATTAAACTACGAGCCGTTATCTGTGATGATGCGGTTGGGAACCCCGAAGCGGCTCACGAGTCCCTTGATGAACTTGACAGCAGAGCCGGCTGGAATGGTACGGACGACTTCCACTTCCGCCCACTTGGTGAACTTGTCGATGGCGACCTAGAGATAGCGGTAGCCCCCTGGCGCTCGTGGGAACGGGCCCAGGATGTCCAGCCCTGCACCGCCGAACGGCCATGTGAGCGGAATGGTTTGGAGGCCCTGTGCAGGCTGATGGATCTGCTTGGCGTGGAATTGGCAAGCTTCACAAGACTTCACCAGCTCGGCCGTGTCGTTGAGTGTTGTAGGACAATAGAACCCACACTACGGAACACCTTGGCAACAAGGGTCCGTGACGACGAGTGGTGTCCACAATCACCGCCGTGTATGTCAATCAGCAACTCCCTTCCTTGATCGCTGGAGATGCAAACAGCCGCGTGACATCGCTCGTCGCTTCTCGCATACAACTCACCGTCTTGAAAGCAGTACGTTGTGGCCTGTCGTGCCACGCGCTCCGCGTCTTCTTCCTTCTCCGGCAGCGTCTCATGCACCAGGTACTCCTCGAATTCCTTAGTCCAGCATTCCTCCTGGGGCTCGAGCACCAGGAGCAGCCGAGCTCCTGTGGTCGGGCCGCAGGCTGGGGCTCCCGTGGCCGGGGGCTGTGGGAGCTCCTCCCGAGGCTGAGTCGTGCTTGAAAGAGGTGGCATAGCCGATGGCTTGAAGAGCCGTTCTTCGAAGACACCGGGTTCTTGCGGTTGCCGCTTGGATGCTCTCTTGGCAATGTCGTCGGCTTCCTTGTTGGTGCCCCGGGGCACGTGCTGCAGCTCCAGGCCTGAGAACTGCTTTTCCATCTTGCGTACCTCCGCGAGGTAGGCCTCCATGTGCTCGTCCTTTGGCTCATACACTTTGGTGGAGAAGTTGACGAGGAGCTGCGAGTCACCCTTGATGGTAAGGCGCCTTACCCCCAAAGCCGTCGCGGCCTTCAGGCCAGCTATGAGGCCTTCGTATTTTGCGATATTGTTGGAGACCTTCTCGCCGTGCTGGAAGCAGAGTTGCACAACATAGTAAAGCTTGTCTTGAGTGGGCGAGATGAGCACTGCTCCAGCCCCCGCGCCCTGGTGTGCAAAGGCGCCATCGAAATACATGACCCAGCCGTCTGGTGCCTCACTTCCTAGGGAGGTGGACCAGTCTTCTCCTTCCTCAAGAGCCCGGGCATCCGTCCATTCCGCCACAAAATTGGCGAGCGCGGCTCCCTTGATGATCCTGGTAGTGCTGAACTCCAGCTGGAACGCTTGCAGCTCGATGTTCCACTCAGCGACCCTTCCGGCCGAGTTCGGGCTCCTGAGTACCCTCTCCAATGGGTAAGATGAGACGACCTTGATGGAGTGGCCCTGGAAGTAGTGTCGCAGCTTGCGCGAGGCCACCAAGAGTGCGAGCGGGAGCTTTTGCAGCATTGGGTAGCGTGCCCTCGCGTCCCACAGTATGTTGCTGATGAAGTACACCGGGTGCTCGACGAGGGCCGGCACACTGTTAGGGCTCGGGTCCTGAGGAGATTGTGGTGTATCCTGAGGTGGAGGGTCTCCTGAGGTCTGACCGTCCTCGGGAGCTTCCGTGATGTTGCCCTGCCGAGATTGGTCTTCTGCTGCTGACGGCTCTGCCGCGCCTTCCTCACCCTGCGCTGCATCAGCTCTGGCTCGGCGCGGCGTACCCTTTTCTTGGCGCTCCTCCCAAACCGCCACCAGCGCCGCGCTGGCGGAGTACGGGGTGGCGGCAAGGTAAAGAACCAGTGGCTCGAGAGGCCGTGGCGCCACCATCACCGGGGGGCTGGTGAGGTACTTCTTGAGGTCTTGGAAGGCTCGGTCGGCCTCCGGGGTCCACTCAAAGGGGCCCTTTTTCTTCATGAGCTTGAAGAAGGGCAAGGCGTGCTCGCCTAGCTTGGAGATGAAACGCCCTAACGCGGTCACCCGTCCTGCCAGCTTTTCCATCTCCTTGAGGGTCTGTGGTGGGCTCATGTCTTCGATGGCCTTAATCTTCTCCGGGTTTGCCTCGATCCCTCTGTGTGAGACAAGGAACCCTAGTAGCTTACCGAAGGGAACGCCAAACACGCACTTCTCCGGGTTAAGCCTCAAGTTCACCCGGCGCAAGCTCTTAAAGGTCTCCTCCAGGTCTTGAATCATCGTCTTCACCTCGCGAGATTTGACCACTATGTCATCAACATAGGCTGTCGGCGTTCTGGGAATGGGGGTCCCCAGACTTGCCTGCCTGCGGCGTGACTCAAGTGGGGGCCTAGCGTGGCCCAGCTTCATCAGCTCGAGCTCAAGACCCTCGCGAGGGGCCAAGCCTCGCGGGGCGGACGATAGGAACCTTCCTAGGAGCAGCCTCCTCAGGCAGCTCTCACGAGGAGGCGGAGAGATCAAGGCAGGGTACCTCACGAGGGTGCCCCGTGACGCAAGCCATGACGATTGAGACCATACGGGTGCCAGGCGGGCGCCGGCCTGCGCAGTGTCTTCGTTTCCCCTTTGGTGCAAAGGAGGCAAGCACAGGCCAAGGCATCAGGCAAAGGTTACCGCTTCGGTGCAACAAGACCAAGACCAGCAGAGCGGCAGGACGGAGGTCATCATGGAGCCTAGGGCAGCGTCACCGTCAGAGCCTTTGGCAGCCGAAGACCAACTTTAGTCAGGATAAGTGTACTAGATGTTCACCTTCAAAATGGCCAATTGTTGGCTGTCAGGACCCCGATTGCAAGTCACATCGATCTAGCCGTTAACACCTCATATCACTTTGCGGCCTCACACATGGTGTTCCCACGGGTGTCGCCTTACCATGGCCCGGGACCGTTTGCGCCTTTTGGCTCACGTATATGATAGTGTCGCTAGCATCCATATGACAGAGAACCCGGGCCGACATGGCTAGTCGTGGAACCCAAAGCGGCACTAACCCATGGGGACAAGCATACATGAATCACATCGAGCATGTCGGTCAGCCAGCGTGTGAATCCGGCTGTAGCACTGTGCTAACAGGACTCAGGAACCCGGCATGTAGCAGAGCTAGGCAGGACTCCGGATGTCACCGCGTGACATTTCCCGAAGGGATGTACCACGTGAACGAAGTGAAACACATGTCGGCGATCCAAGTGTCTTGAGCAGTAGTGCCGGGCTAGCGGACTCCGTGAACCGGCTGTAGCGGACTACTATGGCTCAAGGAAGCACTAGACTATATTTCCCCATAAGAGAGGCTGCCAAGGATAAACAACTAGATTGTAGGATCGCACACATACCAAGCATTTCAAACATACACACAATATGCTCGATATGTGTAAATACAACATGGCATCACAACATAACTCTACGACTCAAGTATTTATTCATTAGGCCCCGAGGAGCGAGATATTACAAACATGGGTCTCACGACCCAACATTCAGAGCATACAAATCAAAGCACAAGCGGAAGCTTAACATGTCTGAGTACAGAAATCTACAAATGAAAAGGCTGCCAAGCCTGACTATCTACCAGATCCTGCCGAGGGCACAAGATCGTAGCTGAGGTAACAAGCCAAACGTCGAAGTCCACGCGGAACTACTAGCGAGACTGACGTCTCTCTGCAAAACATAAAATAGGCAAACGTGAGTACAAATGTACCCAACAAGACTTACATCAGAACTAACTACATATGCATCGGTATCAACAAAGGGGTGGTGGAGTTTAACAGCAGAAAGCCAGCTTTGACTCGGTGGCTATCCCGAACTACGATCGCAAGTAACTCTTTTGAGGTGGCTTACACGAGTCCACATATTCACCATATCAATACACCACTATGGATCCGCTTCCCGCCTCCCTACGGAACGCCATCCATAGCACTCACGCTTATCTTGCGCATTTTAGAGTATCCACTTTCACTTGTCTATGAACTGTTATAGGCAACCCAGAAGTCCTTCACCGCGGACATGGCTATTCGAATAGATCATTTATAACCCTGCAAGGGTGTACTTCTTCACACACGCTCTCACCACTTACCGCCGTTTACACGACATGTACTCGGCAACCTTCAAGCGGAAGCCCAACGAGGGTGTCGGCCACGACCTGACTAAACACACGAGTCCCTAGTCCAGGTTTATCGCCTATTCGGGTTCCATCCGCAGGGAGTCCGCCCAAGGTTTCCACTAACGGCCCCGAACGATGTGTGCAGGGCTCCCGAGACACCAAACGGGCGAATCGTTACACCGTGCCACGTGCCTACCGCAACACAGCCCACCCCTAAGGTCAGCGCTGTGTGCGGCCCCCAGCATGCTACAAACACCAGAAACTACTTTGCAACTCCCGGACAGAGGACAAGAGTGGTTTATAAGTCGAGAGGGTCCATTGGTTTCGGGCCCAATGCGTGGTAGTAACTGTTTCATTGATCACAAACACAGAACTTAGTTCCTGAGGACGACTGCATTGAGACAACCCACCATGTACTCCTACATGGCCTCTCACCGCTACCTTTACCAAATCGTGTTCACACACTTAGCTCACACACAGTAGGACATGTTTACACACCTCCGATTCATCCCCGATGAATCGCACTGACTCAACTCTAAGAAGTAGCAGGCATGACAAACAAGCATGAATGAGTAGGCACATCAAGGCTCAAACAACTCCTACTCATGCTAGTGGGTTTCATCTATTTACTGTGGAATGACAGGTCATGCAGAGGATAAAGGGGTTCAGCTACCGCAGCAAGTAACAGATGAATCGTTGTTGTCCTAATGTAGTAAAAGAGAGCAGGAGCGAGAGAGTGGGATTGTATCGGAATGAACAAGGGGCTTTTGCTTGCCTGGCAATTCTGAAGATAATATAGTTCTTCATCGGTGTCATCGAACTCATCGTCGAATCACGTCTATCGAAAGGGAACAACCACCGGCAACAGAGAAAGAAACACAATCAATGCAATGCACAATATGATGCATGATCATGACATGGCAATATGCTGTGATTTGAGCTAATGCAACAGAAGGTCATTTTGATTGAAGTGGAATTCAAAACTAGATCAAATTCCAACTCCAAATCTATTATCAAATTTGTCCTAATCATGTTTCCTCCTAAACAGTGAGGTTAACTTTCTCAAACATGCATGAAAATGATACAGATGGATATATTGCATTTGTCTGATAATTTTTCATATATAACTTATTTCATTCTGAGCTACAGTTGAATTTATATGAATTTTAGAAGTTTTGGGTATTTTCTGGAATTTCCTGTAAAAGAATAAATCCAGAAAATAATTAACTGCTTCAAAGATCAAGGCCATCGCGGACGTCCGTCAATCGGGTCGGCCAGTCAAACCCGACTGTGGGACCCACGTGTCAGTGCTTAGTTAACTAACTAAACAGAGTTAGTTAGTGTTAGGTTAAGCACTAATCTAGGTTAATTAGCACTAAACTAACCTAACTACTAATTAACAAGGGTGGCCCACACGTCAGTGACCCAGGGGGTCAAACTGGGCCCACCCGGTCAATGGTCAGCGGGGTCAAACCTGCCGGCTGCCGAAGTCGCCGGGCGAGG
Source organism: Aegilops bicornis (assembly GCA_021605145.1). NCBI lineage: Eukaryota > Viridiplantae > Streptophyta > Magnoliopsida > Poales > Poaceae > Aegilops > Aegilops bicornis. Next base: position 350,280,881 of record CM038670.1, read on the forward strand.
TCGGACGACGGAGAGCGCCAGAACGCTGCTCGGCCACGGTTTGATCTTGTGAGTGGGTGCTACTGAGGTCGTGGGGAGTGAGCCGCGTCCAGCAGTGGCATCGTTAGCGTCGGTGGCCGGAATCGTCGGCAGCGTCGCCGGTGGGCGGCGGTGGCGCTCGGGCACATGCGGGAAGTGGTGCTGCGGTGTGCAAACGAGCGCGGTGAGGCACTAGGGAGACTCTGCGCGCGGCGGTGAGCTTTGGCATCGATGGCGACGGCGGCTATGGGGCGAAAATGACACGGGGAAGAGAGGGGAAAAGCGGCAGAGCTCACAGGGAGTTCGGCGACGGTCTCAGCGGGCTCGGGGAGGCACGGACGGCGGCGAATCAACGGTTGCGGTCGTCGGGGCAGAGGTTGATGACGACGGCGATGGCGACGTTCTAGGGCCTCCCGGGATGCGTGGCTCGGTGTGGAGGACATAGAGGATGGAAACGGAGCTCGGGGACGCGTCAGAGAGGCTCGGAGATGGTTGTGGTCGCGGTGGCTTTGGACGGCGGCGACGGACGCGTTCGGTCCGGACGAGAGAGAGGGAGCAGAGGAGAGAATGAGCACGCGAGAGAGTGAGAGCGGTCGAGGGGAGCGCGTGGCGTCGTGGAGGCGCCTGTGCCCTCGCCGGCAAAGCAGGAGGTGGCGCGGCGGTGGCCGTGGCGCGCTGTCGCACGTGCTCGCCCTCCGGCAAGAGGAGGAAGACGACCGGGAGGAGGCGGTGGTGGGCTGGGCCAGCCAAATGCAGTGATGGGTCGGTTGGTGGGCGCCAGTAAGACTGTAGTTTCCTCCCTCTTTATTACCCTTTCTGTTTTCTATTTGTTTTGATATATTTTGATTTGATTTAGATACCAAATCAATTTAAAAGCTTCTGAAAATTATTATGTGGCTAGATATAATATATTAAGAGCCACTCACAAATTTTCAGAATTGTTGGACTTGCAATTCTGTTATCGAACAATTAAATCCAACTCAAATACTTATTGATTTAAATCCAAATGGCGAAAATAATTCCTCAAAAAATGTTCCATATTTTTGGTTTGGACCAAAACCCTTGCCAAAATATTAACAATCATTGAAGAGCATTTTGGAAACATTGGATGCATTTTCCAGGGTTATTTGCCCTTCTTTTAATTAAATTGTTGAGGCTTTCAAATTTCCTCAGTTCAACTTTCAGAATTTAGACATGATGCATGAATGCAATGCCACTAATTACAAGCATTATTCTAGGCTGTGACAACTCACCCTCACTAAACAAGAATCTCGTCCCGAGATTCAAGACGTGAGGTAAGAAGACAGAGGGGGCACAAGACAAACACAATCTTCACGATCCAGATTGCACCTCATAAGGTTGTTGATTCGTTGCATACGTTGATCTTGACATCCTCGCTTTTGAGATCTTCATCGACGCGATGACGACGGAAAGGAACTCTACCAGGATTGATCTTCTCAAAGATCGAACTATACAATCTCAACTCGCGGAATGAGATGTTGAAACATCTTGAGTTGAGACACAAAACACTCGAGAGGGATGGAAGAACAGACGACGGGGTTTGATTTGGTGGGCAACAATTCCACGCTTAGAAAGATGGTGGGTGGTGGCAAGGTGGCAAGGAAATAATTGCCATGATCCCGTAACGGGGCACCTTGGAGAAGGTGACTCGTTGAACTGCTCCCTTAAGTGGCAAAAAGAATTACTTTTGATCCATAGATTATTGACACTCTTCATACCAGCTTAAGGCAATTTACAATTGATCGTTGAAAGAGTTCGAAGGAATGGCATACTCGGACTAGGATGGATGATGTGGACTACCTTGTTGGAGACAACACAATGGATGATTTTGCTTATCATCGGAAATGGATGGGACCCATGGTAGGACCGCTTTTGAAGATGATCCTGGGCAACAATTGCTGGGGTGCAAGCTGGGAACATAATGCAAATGCTGGGAATGTTCCAACCATCATATCTGCCTGAGATTCAGATCCGATTGGTGATAGAATACTTCAGACTCAGCATGTCCGAAAAGAAAGGTCGCAACACAAATCGACGAGATGACGTTGCGAGATTCTCGGGATATGAACTACGATAGCAAGCTCCAAAACATGAGCTGGTTCTGCTACATACATGTGAGCATGTTGTCCAAGAGAAGAATGACCACACAGTAGTCTTATAATAAAACACTATCGAGTTCTGGTCGGGAACCATTATCAAGGATATCGAAGTCTTTACGCAAGTCCATGGATTAGAGCCCAAGCATAGACTTCTCTTCCTTGAACAAGTCGATCAGTGGCTTGGTGTGCTAGGAACACATATGGAGTGGAGGCGGCCAACCTATCAAACCATAGCGCACTTCGCACGTGCATGACTAACTTGGGTTGATTCCAGAGGAGGCAAAAACAATATTTCTCGAACTCACGGCGGCGTCTTACATCAAATGCACGTGAGTTAGAGGAAGTCACTTCTTTCATCCAAACGTATACCTCATGAGCGGAACATGAAGGCAATGCTTACAAAGTTTCCAACACTAGGTTGCTGTTGAACATGAATCATGGGGGAGACAAAATGCTGGTGATGGGCTCAACAGCAACTCATCAGAATTTCCATATCACTAGACTTCCACCATCATGTGAACACGGTGATAGCATCGGTCAGACCAAAAGATGTAATGGTGTATGCTCGAGGGATCAACCACGAGTGAGACAACATTACGAACATCGTTATTCCGATTTGACTTGACGATAGCCCATACTCAAGTCAAAGTTTGGTTAAGATGGTAGGTCCATTAATTGATCACGAGGACCAATCGATGAAGAAATCATCTTTCTACAACAAACACACAACACAAGATATCCCTTTGGAAATGAACTAAGTTAGACAAGCTTTTATCTTCCAACTCTCCAAGTCATTGTTTTAGCTTAACCAACTAGCTCAGGGTATCCAACACGGATTCTTGGAGAAAGGGTGGTTTACAAGAAAACCAACTTGATCACGAACTCAACATAGCGGTCAGGTGACAACCTGGTGATACTTCCGAGAAGATATTCAAAAAATCACGAACCACCGGTATGTTACTAAGCTCGAGAACAACCTTGCTTTTCAGGGCAAGATGATATGATCAAAGGGTGAGGGATTGACATAATCCTAACTCATTGATCGAGGAGTGCACCATAAGTAAAGGCTAGGTAGCACGATCAATCTTAGGATGATGATTTAATAACCAACATGCTAAGAATGAGAATATTGTCCATTTACTACCAAGCAACGAGTTGCTCGGAGTATTGATTTCGCGCATCACAGTACACTTGTCGGCATTCCGGTTACAACAACACGGGAACCGAGGAATGAAGAATGATGGCATGAAGTATTACCAAGGCCAAGAATTCATAAGAGGTGGTGCAATTCTCATGACACTCTTGACATAAAGATGGTAACACTCCAAGGTAGAACAGAACAAAGCTGGATTGGCATTTGATGCGGAATACAACTGCTTTGACCCAATCCTAGAAATGGACAAGGTACTGGAGTTTGTTTCTCCTAGTCATTCCAGAATAGAATGGCTCGATGGACCACAAGAATAATAGGCATCGATGAACACGAATGCACAATTACTCCCGACTATCAATTGATAGACGAGGGTCGAAATACAACTGAAGAGGGACAACTCAAAGGAACATATAACTTTTCGAGTTGTGGAGGCGTGGATTAGTATGTCGAGCAAAGTTCAACATTTCTTCCGGATAACCCATGCGGAGAAGGTAGAACTGGCAGAGTCACAATTATGAATGGAGAACTCCTCAAGAGTACTCTGATTGTGATCTTTTAATTCAAAGAACTTCTGCCTTATTAGTTCATGGTATTTGGAAGAAGGATATACCACGGACCTCGAGGACTATCGCAAAGGTTACTAATATCTTAAAGGAACTAGCAAATACTAACAACATGAAGTAGGGTGAATCTCGGGTTCAAGAACCTAGGAATACAATGCCTACTAACTAATAACATCACGGGATGCTTTCAATAATAGTGGCCAGAATCATCACACTGGGGATACAAAGCATTGCTAAATTACTAGGTGACTTCCTAAAACACCTAGGGTCATAATAATAGCTCCAACATATATGCCGAGGCAACAAAGTACCTCAACTTACCGGTTAGTGTGCTTATCCTGACCCAAAGGAACAACGGGGTGGAAAGAAGGGATTTGCAAATGCATCAGACTAATTAGAAACCCGGGATGACTCGGACAAAGATAACGAATCAGAATGCTCAAAATGATTTGAGACATCCTGCAAAATAGTGGCATGACCACTCAACATCGCAATATCAAGGTTCTGAGACCAACTATGAACATACGGAAGTAGTAGAAACTGAACTGGGCTTAAAACCAACAATCTTAAAGGTCTATGGATTAGTAACACGTCATCCTGAGAGATAGATGAGAAGCCTAGTTCTTAAACCCCGTAGAAGAGAAGAGGATGACTTAGATCAGAAGGGCATATGGTAAAGGAGTAAAAAGAGCCTTACGTTCCTTTCCACAATCAATTCCCTTACATAACTAAAGCATTTCTAGATACAACTTCGATCGGTTTGGCTTAGTAATCCCACAGCAACATGCTCGATACCAAAGCTGTCAGGACCCCGATTCCAAGTCACATCGATCTAGCCGGTAACACCTCATATCACTTTGCGGCCTCACGCACGGTGTTCCCACAGGTGACGCCTTACCATGGCTCGGGACCGTTTGCGCCTTTTGGCTCACGTATATGATAGTGTCGCTAGCATCCATATGACAGAGAAATCGGGCCGACATGGCTAGTCGTGAACCCAAAGCGGCACTAACCCATGGGGACAGGCATACATGAATCACATCGAGCATGTCGGCCAAGAGCGTGTGAATCCGGGCTGTAGTAACTGGGCTAACAGGACTCCGGGAACCCGGCTGTAGCAGCTAGGCAGACTCGGATGTCACCGTGTGACATTTCCCGAAGGGACAAACACAGAGCAGTGAAACACATGTCGGCTTGATCAAGTGTCTTGAGCAGTAGTGCCGGCTAGCAGGACTCCGGTGAACCGGTCTGTAGCGGACTACTATGGCTCAAGGAAGCACTAGACTATATTTCCCCATAAGAGAGGCTGCCAAGGATAAACAACTAGATTGTCGGATCCCACACATACCAAGCATTTCAAACATACACACAATATGCTCGATATGTGTAAATACAACATGGCATCACAACATAACTCTACGACTCAAGTATTTATTCATTAGGCCCCGAGGAGCGAGATATTATAAACATGGGTCTCACGACCCAACATTCAGAGCATACAAGTCAAAGCACAAGCGGAAGCTTAACATGTCTGAGTACAGACATCTACAAATGAAAAGGCTGCCAAGCCTGACTATCTACCAGATCCTGCCGAGGGCACAAGATCGTAGCTGAGGTAACAAGCTAAACGTCGAAGTCCACGCGGAACTACTAGCGAGACTGACGTCTCTCTGCAAAATATAAAATAGGCAAGCGTGAGTACAAATGTACCCAGCAAGACTTACATCAGAAGTAACTACATATGCATCGGTATCAACAAAGGGGGTTCCTGAGGACGGCTGCATTGAGACAACCCACCATGTACTCCTACATGGCCTCTCACCGCTACCTTTACCAAATCGTGTTCACACACTTAGCTCACACACAGTAGGACATGTTTACACACCTCCGATTCATCCCCGATGAATCAGACCTGACTCAACTCTAAGAAGTAGAAGGCATGACAAACAAGCATGAATGAGTAGGCACATCAGGGCTCAAACAACTCCTACTCATGCTAGTGGGTTTCATCTATTTACTGTGGAATGACAGGTCATGCAGAGGATAAAGGGGTTCAGCTACCGCAGCAAGTAACAGATGAATCGTTGTTGTCCTAATGTAGTAAAAAGAGAGCAGGAGCGAGAGAGTAGGATTGTATCGGAATGAACAAGGGGGGTTTTGCTTGCCTGGCACTTCTGAAGATAATATGGTTCTTCATCAGTGTCATCGAACTCATCGTCAATCACGCCTATCGAAAAGGGAACAACCACCGCAATGAGAAAGAAACACAATCAATGCAATGCACAATATGATGCATGATCATGACATGGCAATATGCTGTGATTTGAGCTAATGCAACAGAAGGTCATTTTGATTGAAGTGGAATTCAAAACTAGATCAAATTCCAACTCCAAATCTATTATCAAATTTGTCCTAATCATGTTTCATCCTAAACAGTGAGGTTAACTTTCTCAAACATGCATGAAAATGATACAGATGGATAGATTGCATTTTTCTGATAATTTTTCATATATAACTTATTTCATTCTGAGCTATGGTTGAATTTATATGAATTTTAGAAGTTTTGGCTATTTTCTGGAATTTCCTGTAAAAGAATAAATCCAGAAAATAATTAACTGCGTCAGCACTATGTCACTGTGACGTCAGCGGTCAACTGGGTCGGCCAGGTCAAACCTGACCTGTGGGACCCACGTGTCAGTGGTTAGTTAACTAACTAAACAGAGTTAGTTAGTGTTAGGTTAAGCCCTAATCTAGGTTAATTAGCGCTAAACTAACCTAACTACTAACTAACAAGGGTGGCCCACACGTCAGTGACCCAGGGGGTCAAACTGGGCCCACCCGGTCAATGGTCAGCGGGGTCAAACCTGCCGGCGTCGAGTCGCCGGCGAGGCCGAGACGACGGAGAGCGTCGTAAACGCTGCTCCGGCCACGGTTTGATGCGCGGGTGGGTGCTACGGGGTCGTGGGAGTGAGCCGCGTCCAACGGTGCCATCAGTCAGTTGGTCATGGGGTAGCCGGAATCGTCGACGGCGTCGAGCTGGGCGGCGGTGGCGCTCGGGCACATGCGGAAAGTGGTGCTGCGGTGTGCAAACGAGCGCGGTGAGGCACTAGGGAGACTTCACAGGGCGGTGAGCTTCGCATCGATGGCGACGGCGGCTATGGGGCGAAAATGACACGGGGAAGAGAGGGGAAAAGCGGCAGAGCTCACAGGGAGTTCGGCGACGGTCTCAGCGGGCTCGGGGAGGCACGGGCGGCGGCGAATCAACGGTTGCGGTCGTCAGGGCAGAGGTTGATGACGACGGCGATGGCGACGTTCTAGGGCCTCCCGAGATGCGTGGCTCGGTGTGGAGGACGTAGAGGATGGAAACGGCGCTCGGGGACGCGTCGAAGAGGCTCAGAGATGGCTGTGGCCGCGGTGGCTTTGGACGGCGGCGACGGACGCGTTCGGTTCGGACGAGAGAGAGGGAGCAGAGGAGAGAATGAGCGCGAGAGAGAGTGAGAGTGGTTGAGGGGAGCGCGTGGCGTCGTGGAGGCGCCCAGGCCCTCGTCGGCAAGCAGGAGGTGGCGTGCGGTGGCCGTGCGCGCGTCGGGCACGCGCTCGTCCTCCTGGCAGATGAGGAAGATGACAGGGGAGGAGGCGGTGGTGGGCTGGGCTAGCCAGCTGCAGTGATGGGCAGGTTGGTGGGCGCCAGGTAAGACCAGTTAGTTTCCTCCCTCTTTATTACCCTTTCTGTTTTCTATTTGTTTTGATATATTTTGATTTGATTTAGATACCAAATCAATTTAAAAGATTCTGAAAATTATTATGTGGCTAGATATAATATATTAAGAGCCACTCACAAATTTTCAGAATTGTTGGACTTGCAATTCTTTTATAGAAGAATTAAATCCAACTCAAATACTTATTGATTTAAATCCAAATGGCCAAAATAATTCCTCAAAAAATGTTCCATATTTTTGGTTTGGACCAAAACCCTTGCCAAAATATTAGCCATCATTGAAGAGCATTTTGGAAACATTGGATGCATTTTCCAGGGTTATTTGCCCTTCTTTTAATTAAATTTTTTAGGCTTTCTAATTTCCTCAGTTCAACTTTCAGAATTTAGACATGATGCATGGATGCAATGCCACTAATTACAAGCATTATTCTAGGGCTGTGACATTGGTGCCCTTCCCGCTCATTGTTTGGGAAGAGGCCCAGGGCCTCCCTCTATAAATAGGACTAGCCACCACAGGGAGAGAGGACGGACCAAGGCAGGTCGAACCTACCAGAGAGAGAGAAACAATTGGACTCACCCAAGCAGTCCATCGCACCAGCTCAAGAACAGCCCCTCACGAGGCTGTTCTTCCTTTGTACTGTTCTTCATTAGCCCCTGAGGCAATCCACCACACCACAAACTAGAGTAGGGTATTACACCACAATGGTGGCCCGAACTAGTATAAACCTCGTGTCCCTTGTGTGTTCTTCTTCCTAGTTTAGATCCTATGCAAACCATTAACGCGTGAGCTGGTAGGGGAAAGATCTCCGCGCGCACCCCAGTGTTCGAACCTCAAGGGTCTGCCGGAAAACGAAATCCGACATTTGGCGCGCCAGGTAGGGGTGCGCCGGAATCCCTCCTCCGCCGCCTCGCGTTTCGTCACCTCGTCGTTCGATGTCAAGCGACCCGGCAGCCAACACCGACCACTGGGCGGCGTGGCCCGCCCACGCCGTGCCGCCAGCCCCGGGCGACCTCAACCTTGCACCTCAGGCAGCTCGCGCTCTGCAAGGCACTGCAGGGCGCGGGCGACGCCGACGCCGCCAGCCCTCACGTCATGGCAGTGCGGTCAGCGGCCGAGCCTCAAGCCACGCTTGCCACGGCGCCAAGACACCCGACGGGAGCAAAGCGAACCTGTGGCCGCTTTCACGGTGGCCCGAGAGCTGTTATGGTGCCGGCTTCTAGAGGGCGGCCGCGACGTGCTGTTGGAGCGGGGGGTTTTCCTGGACGCCGCCGCCTCGGGAGCACTTCCTTTCTGCGTCCGGCTGTCACCTCTGGCCCAGAGCATGCCGTATGGCGGCCCCATACGCACCCATGCAACCTCAAGCGGGCTCCATGGCCTACTCAACGCCAACCTGGCCAGCAGCACCAGGCGCCAAGCCGCGCAGACCCCATCTCCGGTCGGCGAAGGAGCGCACGTCGTGGCCTTTGGCCTTGACGGACCACCGCGCTACCACTCTCAAGACAATGCCCCGGGCCGGACTGCGTGGCATGTGGGGCACTTGGCCGAGACCCACGGGCAGCGCCCCGAAGCTTATGTGCCCCGCATGATGGATCAAGAGTGTGCACGGAAGAAGACCATGGCTCGCTCCTTGGGCCAAGCTGGGCGAGGAGACACCGCAAGCAGAGCTCTTTCAGGACCCCAAGAGGGCCTCGACGCTGCCGGGCAAAGCAACTATCTGGTACCGTTAATTCCTCAGAGCAAGCTTATGCTAACCATGTGCCGCAGGAGGTACAGGTCACCAAGCAGTGGCGGTTTCAACGCCGCAGCCTCTTACCCTCGGGAGGAGGGCACCGGAGGCTGCAGGAGAGGGGCCAAGATCCGGGTTCGCCTCATGGGCGCTTGACGCAAGACGTTCTCAGGAGGTAGGCCCTCCGCCGGGAGGTGCTCGTGGCTCGCCAGCAGAGGACCCGTGGTTGTTTGGGAAACTGGCACCGCTCTACCCCATTGGTGTCGTCCTTGGTCTCCGGCTCGCCGTCAGTGGCGGTAGAGTGCGGCGCAAGGCGGGGCCCTCATCGGTGACGGTCATCTTGCGTGAAATCCCGCTAGGAAGAAGAACGAGTCCTTGAAGAAGAACGAACGGGAGTAGTCGAACGAATCCTCACAACCGCAACATTACCAGAACTAAGAAGCCACACCGGAAAGAAACAAACAACATAGTAAATGCACAAGCATAAACATGGCATGATGCACAAACAAGTATGATGCATGTCCGGTTTAAAGAGGCATGGCATGGTAAAGGGCACAAACAATACTACAAGTTAAGTGGAGCTCAATATGCAACTCGTTGCATATTGATGAAACACCACATTCAATCATTTAGTTCGCTCTCGTTTATGCTACTCATCAATATTAAATATTGTTAAACATGGCAAGGGGTGAAGCATAATGAAACTACCTATCTAGGCAAGTTTAAATGAGGCCGGAACACCAAACAACAATTCCGGAAAATCCTCATATGCATATTTCGAATTTGGTACTGTTCTGACCTAAAACATATTTTGTTGTTGTTAAACAGGAAAATAAAGTGCACCATGTTAAACTAGGCATTTTTCCACCCCATTTACATATAAAGATAATTTAAAACCGAGCTACGGTTATTTAGTTATAAAATAAATCATTTTAACATGGCAATAATGCAAATGATATGCAAACAGCATTTTAAACATTTCGAACATGGATGAAAGCAGCATATTGTGAAACTAGACAAAATTCTAAGCATTTTACATATATAGTTTGTTTAATTTGGATGCATGCACATTTAGTTATTGACAATACAAAACAGGGGGCATTTCAGTAAATAAGAAAGCACTGGAAAATGGTAAAATGCACAGACTGGAAAAAAATATGCACGGGCCGGATTCAGCGCACTGTGCAAGCCCGGTAGTAGTTCCGGAAAATCCTCATATGCATATTTCGAATTTGGTACTGTTCTGACCTAAAACATATTTTGTTGTTGTTAAACAGGAAAATAAAGTGCAACATGTTAAACTAGGCATTTTTCCACCCCATTTACATATAAAGTTAATTTAAAACCGAGCTACGGTTATTTAGTTATAAAATAAATCATTTTAACATGGCAATAATGCAAATGATATGAAAATGATATGCAAACAGCATTTTAAACATTTCGAACATGGATGAAAGCAGCATATTGTGAAACTAGACAAAATTCTAAGCATTTTACATATATAGTTTGTTTAATTTGGATGCATGCACATTTAGTTATTGACAATACAAAACAGGGGGCATTTCAAAGAATAAGAAAGCACCGGAAAATGGTAAAATGCACAGATCGGAAAAAATATGCACGGCCGGATTCAGCGACCGTGCAAGCCCGTAGTAGATCGGACCCATTGCGTGTGAGAGAAAATAAGCAGTGCAATAAAGAAATAGGGGGCGCTCGGATTCAACCTGCACTTCGATTATGTGCACAAGTAAGCACCAATAGGCTAGCTGATCCGATTGTGCTAGAATGTAGTGGCTACGGTAAATAAACCCCACGCGCCGTAATGGATCTAGGAAAATAACGAAACTTCAGAGATGGAGGAAGTTGCTCACATCGGGAAACAAAGAGGCCGGCGGCCATGGCGATGTTGAAACTTGGTCGCTGAAGCGGAAGAAGTGGGCGCCATCGGCCTTATGGCGGCCTTTGCGCACACGCCGGGCGTGGTAGATGGTGGTATCGAGCAAAGCGATCGGAGGCAACGCCAAACTCGAACTACTGTGGCGACGGGCGGCGGACTCAGCCGGAGCCGGGCCAAGAAAAGAGCCGCAGGAGGCGGGGATGGGCGGATCCGAAAAGACGAGGTCGGGAACAGAATGGAGGCGAAGCTCCAGAGGTTTAGGACGGCGGCGACGCCCATGGCGTTTCCCCGACGGTCCTGTGAAGACAAGAGATCGAGAGAGCAGCGTGAGAAAGAGCCAGGAGGAAGAGGGGAAAAGAGAAAAGAGAAGGGAGAAGCAAGAGCACACTGCGTGACTGGGCTTCGGGTCGGCGGCCAAGCCGGCTACAACGGGAGGAGGCTCGGGCACTAGACCACCTCACGGGCGGGCCGAGTGAGCTTGAGGCGCTCGGGCGCCATGGCTGCTCCAACTCCCTGTGAACAAACAGAGAGCGAGAGAGATGAGAGACCCGGAGAGAGAGATGGGGAGGAGCGGAGCTTCACCGTGGGGGTGTTGCTGGAGTCGTATGAGTTCGGCGGGAGGACGCGATGATCGACGGAGCGCTTGGGTCCGTGAAGCAGAGGAAGATGACAAAGATGACGTCGAGGAACTCAGGCGATCCGGTCTGGGGGAGTCGCGGGGAGACGTTGCCGGAGTCGTGGGACTTGCTGGGAGGAAGACGACGACCAGGAGATGCTGGCTACGCCGGGCTCGAGTTCAGCTCGGCTGGTCATGGCGATGGCGACGGCAGGGGTGTGGGGAGCTTACCTCGGCGGCGGGAGGAGGCAGAAGAGGGAAAAACGGAGCGAGGAGGAAACCCTAGGGTTGGGGCAGGATTATATGGGAGGAAGGGAGCAGCTCCGGCCGTCAAATCAACCGAACTGCCGACGTGGATGCTCTGGATGTCCTGCCGTACAGAACAGGGAGAAGAGGATGAACAGAGGAGGTGCTGGTGGGCTTGGCTGGGCTGAAAGGTGAGTGCAGATGGGCTGGGGTGCCGGAAGGAACAGAGGGAACTGGGCTCTCTCCTCCTAATATGAAATTCTTTCTTTTCCTTATTTCTTCAACCAGAATTTAGGAGAAAAGAAAGAGGTGCTAGAGGTGGAATAATTCAGAAAAGAAAATATCCCTGGAGTCTTGAGAATATGCACAATTTGAATAAATTGGTTTGGCAATTTTTAGAGGAAGAAAAATGATTCAAGTTTGAATTGAATTCAAACTTGAGTAATTTTTGAACCCAACCAAATCATATTTATATGAGCCGAAAATTAGCAGAGGGGGTGTAGGCAATGAGCAGGATTTATAGGAAAAGGATGAACATTTATGGAGGACAGAAAATGTCACTAGCAAAAATGAAAGGAATAAGAAGGAAGAAGGAGGTGTTGATGCATGGGTAGATTTGAGAGACATAGCAAGGGGTTTGGTCACATGCAACATGCATAGAGCAAGACAACATCATGAAGAATGCGATGCACATGGTGATTACGATGAAATGCAAATGACAAAAGGCACAATGCAATGATCATGGCAACAATCATAGGGAAAAGAAATATGCAAAACAAAGCCACACACAATAAACACACAACAACAACTAACAAAAATGGAAGGCAATCAAGCATCGGTCTCGGGAGCTACAACTCTCCTCCACTAACAAGAGATCTCGTCCCGAGATCTAGGATGGCACCGGAGAGAAACGGAAGAGGAAGAGAGGAGGTAGAACTAAGTTGCTTCTACGACAAACGAGTGAAACCAAAGAACCTTGAGAGGTTGAAAGGTTGAAAGAAAGAACACAATAGAAATGAACGCAATTGAGAGCACTGCGGTAGAGAATAGAAAGAAGGAACACCATGTGAACCTTGGAGGCTGCAAAGCTATGAATGACGAGTACAAAGGACAAGAAGGAATTGGAACAACTCTGGTTGAAACGAGATAAACAAGGAACATGGAAGAACAAATTCGCATAACACTCCGGTTGAAAAGAGATGCAAGACTTGACAAAATGGGAAGAACTTGAAAAGAGGACACGACACTCCGGTTAAATGGATAAGCAAGAAAAAGACCATGATCTTTACAAAACGAGGTGATGCATGAAAAGAGCAACATCACCATGCCTCCGAAAGAAAGAATAGAAGATAGATCATTGGAATAATAGAATGGAGAAGAAAATGACAACTTCTGCCACAAATGAACTTGGAAAGCACCCTTGCAAAGAAGAATTGAACGGAGTTGTTGCAAAATAAACAACGAAAAGCACAAGCTTGTTGTGGGCTTATGGCAAACATCTCAAAATGATGAGGTGACAACCGGCCACCGATGGAAACAGTTAATTGGATTGAGATCAGCAAGGAGATGAAAACTCCTTTTAATGAGAGAATAGGAGGAAACTTGGATTATCGATAGGCACCACAATTAGCAACATTCCTTAGGGAATGCTTTAGGTGTAACCTAAACCAAGATAACTCCAAGGAAGAAAGTGATGGGTTTAAAATATGTCATTCTTGAAAACTTGTGAATCATGAAACACGAAGGAAAATTATCAAGAATGGCATAATACCGCCTCAAAAGATAAGGTAGGAAGAATTGCACTTCGGAATGCAAGATGAAGAATGCTTGAAATCCTCAAAACAAAACATGTGTTGAGCACCATGTTTATTTTAGAGTATAGCTTGGCGGGTCATAACTCCGAGAGAAAAACTTGAAGAACAATTGAAGAATGAAAGGAATCCTTGATGAACCACCATGTAGAGCCTCCATGAAGAACTCCGGTAATAAAAGGATGATAGAAAGAAAGAGAAGTTGAAAACACAAGGTGAAGCCTTGCGATGATTTAGATGGAGCTTCGCGACGAGATAAAGCGGAAAACTTGAAACTCCGGAAAAGAAAAGATGAAAACACTTGGAACTAGAATTACTTCATCATGAACAATCTCCGGAAGAAAAGAATTGAATCACCTCGAGGAAATAAGAATAAAATTTATTGTATGCTTATCCTTCATCAAATTAAATTGATGACAAGCAATGGATTTGGCATACTACTTATTCCCGTAGAAAGGATTAAGAGAGATATAGCGCAAACTTGAGAAGGTATTGATGGAACCACCGGTGGAATTTGGAAACAATGAATGAATTAATATGATAACGAAGGAAGTGAAATCTTGAACGAACCACCATAAGAATTGAAAATGAACGTAGCAAAGGCGCAATTCACCGGGAAGAATTGGAAAACGAATGAAGATATTTGAGGGAATTTAGATACAAGAGAATGAAGAGATCATGAACTGATTAGAGGATATTTGAACGATTCACCAGTAAGATTTGGAGAACGGTAGCTACACGCTAAGAATGAAGAATTATGACATGATGGCCTTCAGAGGAAAGAAATGGAAACAACTCATGAAATGCTCCAGATGGGTGAAAAGAATTCCCACAATCGAAAACAATTATGAGAGGATGGCATCAAACTTGAACTACGCATCTTTGGAAGAACGGGTAAGGATTTAAGAGGAACTCTTCTTCGGTCTTCACATGCTGAGAATGACGAGGAGAAACACCACCAAATTGTTGAGAAACTCCGGAAGGATTAAAAGAGGAAACGTTGAGCCAGAGATGAAAAGAATTTGAAAGCGGCCTAGGAGAAGGCATAGATCGATGAAAATTCATTCTTACGCCAAACTTTGAAATGAATTTGAGAATAGTTCCAGAAAATTAGAAGAGTCGTAAGATCCTGGGAAACGACCTGTGGGTTAGGGCCCACTCGAAAGAAACATCGTTGAAGGATTGCTTGAAATAAAGATTGCACCGGTAGAATTAAATGGCTTGAATGAGATAACAACCTCGAAATAACTTGAACGGATCTGGAATGAAAAGACAAGCCTTTTGAGATATCTTCAACACTCCAGAACAAATGAATAGCGAGAAGTGAATGATTAAGAGGTGCATCGGCAAGAGAAATCATTAGAAACGAGGAAAGGAATATGATGAATATCGAAAGCTTGAATTGGATCCACCGGAGAAGAAACAACAATGAAGGATGATGAACTTGAAACTGTTGAGCATCTTCATGGGAAATCACCGAATAAGAACATTGAAAGAAAAGAATGAAGAGACTCCCCACAAATAAAAGGATACATGATTAAGAAATATGAGTCCTTGAAGAAAAAGGGTGGGAGGGCGGGAAAACAAGGACAACTTGGGATGGATGAAACAAACACCGTTGAGAAAAACTTATAATTGGTCTCGCAAATGTTGAGACGATCGGATCCACTTGAAGAGAAGCACACCGGTTGGGAAAAGAATTAGCATGACGACCTCGATGATCAAGAAGGATTAATATTCACATAGCAATATGAGAACACCGTTTAGGAAAGGTATGGATTCAACATTTGACTTCGAAGCAACTCGAATACCACAAATAAAACAAAACAAAGGATTTGGCTTGCAGAATAAGCCGGAACAAATACATATGATAGAGATTTACCCAATCCCATATCATGCATCCGTCGGAAAGATATTCTAGGAGCTACTTGAATTCCCACCTATAAACTCCCTAAACTTTCTGGTTATGCAACTGGTGTTGGGGATACAGGGGACACAAAATATATCACCCAAACTAACAATACCTAGATCCAGCTGTATCCATCCGTCAACACATAACCAAGAAAACTCCGGAAATCATGTACCTCAACCTTCGAAAAGCATCTGTTATACAAGCTATGGCAATACTCCCGAACTCCCCAAAGATCGGGTGGCGCCGAGGTTATCTCACCAACAACTGCATAAAAGAGATTTTCGATGTCGGCAAAACTCAGGTATTCCAGAATCGCAACGATAAAATTGTGACGACAACACCCTGAGCTCAACTCCCGGACACCGCCACAACCCCTAAATGTCGAGGCACCAAGAACAATGTTCTCGCCACAAGAATATCGAACGATCCCAAGATACCCGTAGGATCCTAAAAAATTTCGTGAAATTTTAGGAGAGGAAAGACAAAACATCTACGTCAGAGGCATCACCAGAGCATTTAAGGACTGAGGAGTAAAAAGAATCCTACTCTCCGATATATATAATCCTAAGACTTAAAATAGTTTTCTTCTAGACTCAACAACGGCCAACAATCAGGGGGCTCCTATGGTCGGTCGAGGCTCTGATACCAACTTGTCACGCCCAAGATGCGACCCTATCCTAAAGGAACTCGAAGGTCCCACCAAGGATAGAAGCGCATCTTGAAGACGCTTTAGCAAGGTGGATATCATTACATCAACAATACATAATAGATGGGGATACATGCAAGGCATACAAATGCCGCAAGGATACATCAATACATCATATACAAGATCAACATCCGACTACGTATGAAACATAAACAGAAACTCAAACAATACCCACCCTGCTAGCCAAGGCTGCCGACCAGGAACCTAACCCAAGATCGACGAAAAAGAAGAAGAACTCCAACACAAGTAACATCGCCTCGGCCATGATCATCGCATAACCTGTACCTGCAACTGTTGGTGTAGTAATTTGTGAGCCACGAGGACTCAGCAATCCCATTACCATGGGTATCAAGACTAGCAAAGCTTAATGGGAAAGGAAGGGGTAAAGTAGTGAGGTTGCAACAGCGACTAAGCAATATATGGTGGCTAACTTACGCAAATAAGAGTGAGAAGAGAAGCAAAGCAAGCGGTCGTCAACTAGTAATGATCAAGAAGTGATACTGAACTCCTACTTACGTCAGACATAACCCAGAAACCGTGTTCTCCTCTCGATCAACCCCGAAAAGAGACCATCACGGTTACGCACACGGTTGGTGTATTTTAGAAGAGTTTACTTCAAGTTTACTACAACCGGATATTAACAAATTCCCATCTCGCCACATAACGCGAACGGCTCTCGAAAGTTTATACCTGCAGGGTGTCCCAACTTAGCCCATGATAAGCTCTCGTGATCAACGAAGGATATTCCTTCTCCCGGGAAGACCCGATCACTCTCGGAATCCCGGTTTACAAGACATTTCGACAATGGTAAAACAAGACCAGCAAAGCCGCCCGATGTGCCGACAAATCCCGATAGGAGCTGCACATATCTCGTTCTCAGGGCACACCGGATGAGCAAGACGACGGGTTGGCATAGACCCTGGTTGCCCAGGGGGCGCTGGACATCGCTCGGTTTGGACCAACACTTAGACAAGCATTGGCCCAGGGGGGCTAAAAATAAAGATGACCCTCGGGTTAATTACTCCCAAGGGAAATGTAGGTGGTGGTGAGGCAAATGGTAAAACCAAGGTTGGGCCTTGCTGGAGGAGTTTTATTCAAAGCGAACTGTCAAGGGGGTCCCATAAATCACCCAACCGCGTTAGGGACGCAAAATCCGGGAACATAATACCGTGGAACAAAACACCAGGCATAAGGCCGAGCCTTCCACCCTTTACCAAGTATATAGATGCATTAATAATATAGGAGATATTGTGATATCCCAACATAAACATAATCCAACGTGGAGCAATCTTCATCTTCACCTGCAACTAGCAACACTATAAAAGGGGCTGAGCAAAAGCGGTAACATAGCCAAACAACGGTTTGCTGGGAAGGGTGACAACGGTTAGGGGCTATCATGCAATTTGGGAGGCTTGATAAGCAAGTAGTAGGTAACGCAGCATAGCGATAGAACGAAGCAACGAGCATAGCAATGATAGTAATGAGATCCAAGGTGATGGTCATCTTGCGTGAAATCCCGCTAGGAAGAAGAACGAGTCCATGAAGAAGAACGAACGGGAGTAGTCGAACGAATCCTCACAACCGCAACATTACCAGAACTAAGAAGCCACACCGGAAAGAAACAAACAACATAGTAAATGCACAAGCATAAACATGGCATGATGCACAAACAAGTATGATGCATGTCCGGTTTAAAGAGGCATGGCATGGTAAAGTGCACAAACAATACTACAAGTTAAGTGGAGCTCAATATGCAACTCGTTGCATATTGATGAAACACCACATTCAATCATTTAGTTCGCTCTCGTTTATGCTACTCATCAATATTAAATGTTGTTAAACATGGCAAGGGGTGAAGCATAATGAAACTACCTATCTAGGCAAGTTTAAATGAGGCCGGAACACCAAACAACAATTCCGGAAAATCCTCATATGCATATTTCGAATTTGGTACTGTTCTGCCCTAAAACATATTTTGTTGTTGTTAAACAGGAAAATAAAGTGCACCATGTTAAACTAGGCATTTTCCCACCCCATTTACATATAAAGTTAATTTAAAACCGAGCTACGGTTATTTAGTTATGAAATAAATCATTTTAACATGGCAATCATGCAAATGATATGCAAACAACATTTTAAACATTTCGAACATGGATGAAAGCAGCATATTGTGAAAATAGACAAAATTCTAACCATTTTACATATATAGTTTGTTTAATTTGGATGCATGCACATTTAGTTATTGACAATACAAAACAGGGGGCATTTCAGTAAATAAGAAAGCAATGGAAAATGGTAAAATGCACAGACTGAAAAAAAATATGCACGGGCCGGATTCAGCGCACTGTGCAAGCCCGGTAGGAGATCGGACCCATTGCGTGTGAGAGAAAATAAGCTGTGCAATAAAAAGAAATAGGGGGCGCTCGGGATTCAACCTGCACTTCGATTATGCGTACAAGCGGGCACCAATAGGCTAGCTGATCCGATTGTGCTAGAATGTAGTGGCTACGGTAAATAAACTCACGCGCACGTAATGGATCTAGGAAAATAACGAAACTTCAGAGATGGAGGAAGTTGCTCACATCGGGAAACAAAGAGGCCGTGCCATGGCGATGTTGAAACTTGGCCGGCCGCGAAGCGGAAGAAGCTGGCGCCATCGCCTTGCGGCCCTTGCGCACACGCCGGGCGTGGTAGATGCAGGGTATCGAGCAGCGATCGAGGCAACGCTCAAACTCGAACTACAGTGGCGACGGGCGGCGGCGGACCTCACGGAGCCGCCAAGAGAAGAGCTGCAGGAGGCGGGATGGGCGGATCCGGAAAAGACGAGGTCGGGAATGTAACTGAGGCGAGCTCCAAAGAGGTTTAGGACGGGCGGCGACGCCCATGGCGTTTCCTGACGGTCCTGTGAAGACAAGAGATCGAGAGAGCAGCGTGAGAAAGAGCCAGGAGGAAGAGGGGAAAAGAGAAAAGAGAAGGGAGAAGCAAGAGCACACCGTGACTGGGCTTCGGCCGGCGTGCCAAGCTGGCTACAACGGGAGGAGGCTCGGCACTAGACCAATTCCGCCAAGTGGGCTGATGAGCTTGAGGCGCCGGGCGCCATGGTTGCTCCAACTCCCCGTGAACAAACAGAGAGCGAGAGAGATGAGAGACCCGAGAGAGAGATGGGAGGAGCGGAGCTTCACCGTGGGGGTGTTGCTGGAGTCGTATGAGTTCGGCGGGAGGACGCGATGATCGACGGAGCGCTTGGGTCCGTGAAGCAGAGGAAGATGACAAAGATGACGTCGAGGAACTAAGGCGATCCGGTCTGGGGGAGTCGCGGGGAGACGTTGCCGGAGTCGTGGGACTTGCTGCGGAGGAAGACGACGACCGGGATATGCTGGCTACGTCTGGCTCGAGCTCAGCTCAGCTGGTCATGGCGATGGCGACGGCAGGGGCGTGGGGAGCTTACCTCGGCGGCGGGAGGAGGCAGAAGAGGGATAAACGGAGCGAGGAGGAAGGAAGGGAGCAGCTCCGGCCGTCAAATCAACCGAACTGCCGACGTGGATGCTCTGGATGTCCTGTCGTACAGAACAGGGAGAAGAGGATGAACAGAGGAGGTGCTGGTGGGCTTGGCTGGGCTGAAAGGTGAGTGCAGGTGGGCTGGGGTGCCGGGAGGAACAGAGGGAACTGGGCTCTCTCCTCCTAATATGAAATTCTTTCTTTTCCTTATTTCTTCAACCAGAATTTAGGAGAAAAGAAAGAGGTGCTAGAGGTGGAATAATTCAGAAAAGAAAATATCCCTGGAGTCTTGAGAATATGCACAATTTGAATAAATTGGTTTGGCAATTTTAGAGGAAGAAAAATGATTCAAGTTTGAATTGAATTCAAACTTGAGTAATTTTTGAACCCAACCAAATCATATTTATATGAGCCGAAAATTAGCAGAGGGGGTGTAGGCAATGAGCAGGATTTATAGGAAAAGGATGAACATTTATGGAGGATGTAAAATGTCACTAGCAAAATGAAAGGAATAAGAAGGAAGAAGGAGGTGTTGATGCATGGGTAGATTTGAGAGACATAGCAAGGGTTTGGTCACATGCAACATGCATAGAGCAAGACAACATCATGAAGAATGCGATGCACATGGTGATTACGATGAAATGCAAAATGACAAAAGGCACAATGCAATGATCATGGCAACAATCATAGGGAAAAGAAATATGCAAAACAAAGCCACACACAATAAACACACAACAACAACTAACAAAAATGGAAGGCCATTGGAGCATCGGTCTAGGGGCGTTACACAATCGTCGGACGGGCCTCGCCAGGAGCCAGGCCTGGCGCCGGTCCGTCCCCAGGAGAAGAGCTCAAGATTGACTTCAACCAATCACCATCCACGATCAAGGGAGGAGCACGGGGCAAGCTGGCTGTGCCTCGGGAGAACTCGTGGAGGGAGGACAGCGGGCGCACAGGCTCGGGATGCTCAGCTGAGCGGGCCACCTCTCCGACCGGCTGAGTGATGGGGGCACTGCTTGAACCCTATGCACCAAGGACCAGCAACGAGGACGAAGCTTGGGGAGATGGCTCCTTGGTCGTCTCCGTGAATTCGGCAGGAAGGGCCCTGAAAGGCCATAGTCAGCTGCAAGAACTGGGAAGTAGAGGAGCAGAGAGAGAAGAGGACTTACTCGTCTGCGGGCGGCACCTCCCGTGCACTTCAGCAAGCGGCAAGGGCGATCGTCACCGCCCGAGGCCTCCTTCCTCTTGCGGAGGGCCACGAAGTCTACGCGGAACCGGCCTAAGCGCTCGGCGCAGGGGGTCGGTTTGTGGCATGGAGGAGGGGTAAGGTGATCAGCGCCAGTGGGATCAGCCTGGGCGATGCCGCCAGGCGCCGCCTCATGAGAGACGACCGGGGCCTCGGGATCCCCAACCTCGGGAGTCGGAGGCCGCGACTCCTCACCTGTCACTATTCCGGAACAAGCTCCGGGAGATGCCGCCCTCAGGGCTCCACACGGCGTCACCACTTCAACATCGTCCCCTTCAACTCCTGATGGTTCTCGTCTCCCTGCTCCATCACCCGAGACAGAGCCACTTTGGGCGACCGGAAGAGCGACCACGGCAACTGGGTTCTCGTGAGGCCCCGTGAGGTCAGCCGGGCGCAGCCCCCACTCGTGAAAACTGGGCATCTGCTTCACGAAATCGGCCCTGCCCGAACAGAGATACAAGAGGGCACCATCATGTCAAGGCTGCCCGGGAAGGATCGCCAACCAGGACCCCGAGCACCGCCCTCAAAGACTTCAGCGCCAGTCCCTCCTGAAGTCGCATGCAGTCTCGGCGCCAGGTCCCCCTCCTGAAGTCGCATGCAGTCTCGGCGCCCCGCAAAGTCCCACATCCGATGAGAGTGGCGCTGGAGAGGGGCAATGCGACACTGGAGGAACTCCTTCACCACCTTGGGCGCCGCCACGTTGAGCGCCCTCAAGCTCTCGAAGCAGCGCCAGACGAATGCAAGCCGGGTGTCCGCGAGTGCCTCGTGACCCCAGCCTGAGTTGGGAACAACAGGCAAGGTAGGATGCGTGAGCAGGGGGCTGGGCACCCCAACGTCCACATACAACCACCGCTCTCTGAACTTGGCCTCAGGGGGAGGGAGTCCGAATCGATCCTCAAGCAGCCGTGGTTCTGCACCGCAAGGAAGCTCACACACCTCGAGCATTGAGTAGGATCACTCAAAGAAGAGAAGAAGTGACGCAGCAGAGCAACGGAAGGAGGGATGCCCACCATTGCCTCACGCATAAAGGCGAAGACAACCAGGAGGGTAATGGACTCAGCCCGAGATGCATCATGTGGATCTGATAGTGGGAGAGCACCGCATTGAAGAAAGCGGATAAGGGGGGAACCAGACCCGCCGACATCAGCGAAGAACCGGACCTCCGTGACAATCCTGTCGAAGGAGGCATGGGACGCAGGCCATGCCGTGGTCCTGCCGCACTCGTTGAAGATGGTGGCAAGAGCAGAGCGGGCCTTGCCCAAGGCCTCGAGTTGAGTATGATAGATCGATCGACGGCGGGGGCCACCGCCGGAGGCGAGCAGGATGAATGCGCGGGCTTCTTACCCGTTTCCTTCTTCGCTGGCGCCATGGCGACAGGAAGGGTGAGAGTCCAAGTTGGATTAAGGGCGGAAGTTGGAGCCAAAGGAAGAAGGAAGAGCCGGGAGTGCGCGGACGGCGAAAGGGGAATGGCTGTGTGTAACCTCGGGTTCGCTTAGCCGGGCGTGTAATGAGGCATCATGGGGAAGTGGAGACGCCCATGACCAATCAATCGCCATGCGGCGCCCAAGGCCGTAGGCTGTTGGGGCCCGCGGCGCTTCGCACTTGCCCTTTGCTTCTCTACTAAGCCAAGTCCGGGCGCGCCTTGGGCCCGGGGGCTACTGTCGGTGTTCGGGAACGGGGTGCCTAGACTTGCTCGCTCAAGGCCCCACGGGCGTGACTCAAGTGGGGGCCCAAGGCCCCAGCTTCATCACTCGAGCTCAAGACCCTCGCGAGGGGCTGAGATTGCTGGGCGGACGACAGAACCTTCCTCAGAGCAGCCTGCTGTGCATGCTCACGAGGAGGCGGAGAGATCAAGGAAGGGTACCTCACGAGGGTGCGCCGTGACGCAAGCCATGACGATCGAGACCACGCGGGCGCCAGGTGGGCGCCGGCCTACGCAGTGTCCTCGTTTCCCCTTTGGTGCAAAGGAGGCAAGCACAGGCCAAGGCATCAGGCAAAGGTTACCGCTTTGGTGCAACAAGACCAAGACCAGTAGAGCGGCAGGACGGAGGTCATCGTGGAGCCTGTGATCTGGCCACCGCCGAGCCTTTGGCAACGAAGACCAACTTTAGTCAGGATAAATGTACTAGATGTTCCCCTTCAAAATGGCCAATTGTTGGCGCCCTTCCCGCTCATTATTTGGGAAGAGGCCCAGGGCCTCCCTCTATAAATAGGACTAGCCACCACAGAGATAGAGGACGGACCAAGGCAGGTCGAACCTACCAGAGAGAGAGAAGCGACTGGACTCACCCAAGCAGTCCATCGCACCAGCTCAAGAACAGCCCCTCGCGAGGCTGTTCTTCCTTTGTACTGTTCTTCATCTGCCCAGAGGCAATCCACCACACCACAAACTAGAGTAGGGTATTACACCACAATGGTGGCCCGAACTAGTATAAACCTCGTGTCCCTTGTGTGTTCTTCTTCCTAGTTTAGATCCTTTGCAAACCATTAATGCGTGAGCTGGTAGGGGAAAGATCTCCCCACGCACCCAAGTGTTCGAACCTCAAGGGTCTGCCGGAACCCGAAATCCGACATAGGCCTCTGTGTTCCTGCCGAGCTGCCGCCCCAAGGCGATGTGCATCAGCCGCTGAAAGGTTGCACCCGCGTTGCATAGGCCGAAGGGCATGCAGGTGTAGCAGTACACCCCACACGGTGTCAGGAAGGCCGTCTTCTCCACATCCTCCACCGCCATCTTGATTTGATGGTATCCAGAGAACGCATCCAAGAAACATAACAGGTCGTACTCGGCGGTGGAGTCGACGATTTGATCAATGCACGGAAGGGGGAACGGATCTTGGGGGCAAGCTTTGTTAAGGTTGGTGAAGTCAACGCACATCCGCTCCTTCCCACCTTTCTTCGGTACCACAACAGGGTTCGCCAGCCATTCGGGGTACCGAACCTCACGGATGGTACCTGCTGCCTCCAGCTTGCGCGTCTCTTGGACGATGAAGGCCTGCTTCTCAGTGGACTACCGTCTTGCCCGCTGCTTCACGGGGCGCATGTTGGGGCACACCCTTAGATGATGCTGGATCACCTCTCTCGGTACCCCTACCAGCTGATTCAGCTCCCACACGAATATCTCCTTCTTTGCGCGCAAAAACCTCACCAAAGCTTCTTCTTGTCCCGGGTCAAGGCTGGTTCCTATGGTGAAGGTGGCTCCTGAAGACCTGTCTTCGTCAACCGACACCTGCTTGGTCTCGGCCTTGTCTTGGGTGAACAACTGCTTCTTCTTGGCGGGCGCCGTTTCCTTGGCCACGGGCGTGCTGGCTGGCCGCGCCGCTGCCGCGGTCTTGAAGGCGATCCTGAGCGCCGTCACTGCCTCCTTAGTGTCCCCCTTGATGGTGAGGACGCCCTTGCTCCCTGGCATCTTCATGAGGTTGTAGGCCAGGTGAGTCGCTGCCATGAACTGAGCAAGTGCCGGGTACCCGAGTATGGTATTGTACGGAAGACTGGTGGGGGCGATGTCGAAATCCACTAGCTCTGTGCGGTAGTTGTCGCGCGTGCCGAAGGTGACAGGGAGGCGGATCTGCCCCAGAGAATGGGTGGCTCCACCACCCACTCCCGAAAAAGGCTTGCTAAGGCTGAGCCGCTTGGGCGGCACATGCAGGAGGCTGAAGGCTTCCACGGAGAGCAAGTTGAGGCCAGCACCGCCATCGATGAGGGTCTTGGTGACGGCCACGTCACAGATGGTAGGTGTGCAGAGCATTGGGAGTATGCCGGAGCCGGCGGTGGACCGGGGTGGTCTTCTGAGTCGAAGGTGAGTTCGGCCTCCGGCGCAACCCAACCCGGCCGAGCCCCCTGGCGTTGGAGGCTGCCCCAATCTGACAGAGGAAAGGCTTGATGTGGCGATCTGAAGGCGGTGCCTGAGAGCCACCCAGCAGCGCCGCTGACCGTAGGAAAGCGCCGCACCGCCAGAAGCGCACGGTGAAGAGGTTGCAGAGTTCCTCCCAGGACGCCACCGTGGATCCCGGGAGGTTGAGCAGCCAGACGCGCGGCTCACCAGCGAGGGCCATGGGGAACCAGTTGGCCATGATCTTGTCGTCGCCTCCGGGTTCAGGGACGGCCTCCTCGTACGCCAGCAGGAACGGCGCCAGATCTGCCGCGCCGTCGTCACGTGGCGGCATCTCCGGCTTGAATTTGGTTGGCCACCGCACCTGCCGCAAGGCGGGGGCCAGGGCCCGGTACCCAGACTTCCTACCGCTGGTGTCGGTCGCAGAGGCGGGCGGCGGCGCACTTGCCATGGGAGCGAAGCACGACGGCACTGGGCGCAAGTTGGTCGAGAAGAGCTCCGGCGCACCCCTACCTGGCACGCCAAATGTCGGATGTGGGTTTCCGGCAAACCCTTAAGGTTCGAACACTGGGGTGCGCGCGAAGTCTTTCCCCCATACCGATCTACGTCCTAGCTCGCTAAGATCTCGCGATTTAACTCCGATTTAACTCGCAAATACGTAAAGACACGAGGTTTATATTGGTTCGGGCAATCGATGTGGTGTAATACCCTACTCCAGTGTGGTGGTGGTGGATTGCCTCTTGGGCTGATGATGAATAGTACAAGGGAAGAACAACCTCCTGAGGTTGAGGTGTTCTTGTGCATATGAACCTGTGAGGGTTTGATCACGCTAAGATCAGATGCCTCTACTGTGGTGGCTAGTCCTATTTATAGAGGCCCTGGTCCTCTTCCCAAATATTGAGCGGGAAGGGAGCCAACAACGGCGGGCAAATTTGAAGGGGGACAGCTAGTACAAGCTATCCTGACAAAAGCGGTCTCCGCCGCGAAAAGCCCCTGGGTGACGCTGCCTTGGGCTCCACGATTACCTCCGCCTTTGCCGTGTCGGGAGGCTGATCGCACTGCTGAACACCTATGGGGCCGGGCGGACCAGGCCCCTTTGTGGTTCGGAGGGGGCGGAGATCGCATCAAGAGCGGATCGAGACGAGGCACACGAGCAGTTTACCCAGCTTCGAGCTCTCCGAGAGATAAAACTCCTCATCGCTGCTTGTTTGATGTATTGTGTTCTTGCTAGGGAGCGATGCGAGCTACAAAACCTAGCATGAGCGTATCTGGTCTCTAGTGAGTCGAATGAACCGAACCTCGAACCCCTTCTACGCTATGCGCATGTGCCTCCTTTTATATGCTCAAGGGTCTCGATGTGGCAACATAGGCGTAGGGTACAAATGTAAAAACAGGAGTTGGTACACCTACTCGAACAAAGGTATGCTGCAAAATACCTAACTCGACGACAAGGGACAAAAGCAATAAATGCCCGCCGTTGTCGCCCAAACAAAGGCAACAGAGACCGTCAGTGCGCCACCGCCGCCACGATGGCAAGCTTGTCAACGCCGCTTATCGCTGCTCTCCGCTGGCTGCACAGCCTCTCGACACGCGTGCATGGAATGGTCCCATGGCGACACGTTGCTGGATGAGCTGGAGCAGAGATGGAGAGAGGTTGCTTGCCGCGACAAGCGCCTTGCCGCGGCCGAATTCTTGTCGCGTCCGGAGGCTTGTCGCGCTCCGAGCCTTCCCGGCAAGCTCCTCTTGCCGGGGCCTTGTCTTCTGCATGCCTTGAGTGGCCTTCCGGCAAGCTCCTCTTGCCGGGCCTTGTCTTCTTAATCAAATACTTTGTTCTTGAATGGCTCCAAAGGAACCACGGAGGATCTTGGCGGTGACGAGGCAAGCCTCGCCGCTGGTGTCTGAACTGTCTGCAGGCACGTAGTACGGGATACTAGGGTACCCTACTCTAGTACACCGACAGAGCCCCTGCCTGGGCCGCATTACGTGCCGAAGCGTTGTCGGGCCAGGCCCAAAACAGGCACGGTCACACGCGCCTCGACCACATCGCACTTCGCCCGGACCCACCACCCCCACTAACGGCACGCACGGTCGTGGGCGCCGGCGAAGATCGTGGGTGTGGTCGTGGGGTTTCTTTATTAGGAAAAGCGAACGCCCGCCTCCCCTCTTTATAAGCGGAGAAAACAGGGCAGGCCGTCCACTCGCCATTGTTGTCTTGTCAAGAAAACCACCGCCGCCCCCTTCTTCTCCGGTGCGAAGAGAGCAGCGCCGCTTCTTCGCCATACAAGCGCGCCACCATTGCCGGCCTCCTCCGCCGCCCTCTCCATGGCTCCGAAGCCGACAAGGAGAAGGGCGCCAAGTCGGCCGAGGCGCAGCTGCTCGCGGGCGCTATGGCGCAAGGAGCGGGCCATCTTCCCCAGCTCGGGCGCAAGGGAGCTGCGGGATGTCTTCTATCTCTTTGGTGGACGGAGACGCGGCGCATCCGCCGCACGCGAAGGTACTCCCCGCCTCCGCTTACGAATTGGCCCCAACTGGGTACCCCTTTTTGCCCTTTTCTTCTATTGCGGGCTTTGCCCGCACTTTTCCGAGTTCTTCTGCGATTAAATTAACCCATATGGCCTCCGCCTCCTTCATTTCACCCCCAACGCCGTCTTGACCATGGCAGTTTTCACAAGACTTTTATGTAAAATTTTGTCGGAGTCCACCCAAACGTGGCACTCTTCCGCCACTTCTTCGTGCCCGAGTCGAGAGAGGAGAGCCACTTGCCGGAGGGATAGCTTGGGTCTCCGTGGATCGGCAAGAAAGAAGCCTATCTCGAAGGAGAGTTCCGCAACAAGTGGGAGGAGTGGAGAGCCAATTGGTGTTGGGTCGAGAGGAGAACCCGCAGTTCTTCACCGCTGCGGCGCTAAACCCCAATAGTGCGCGGCAGAGATTGGAGTAACTTGGCGCCGGAGGATGCGACGTTGAAGATAGCTGTGACCGGATTTTGCGCCTCGTGCTTGCCGGATTAACCAGAGGCGCTAGCTGGCGCAGACTTCCTTCTCCGCCAGATCGCTTCCCTTGCAGGTGAGAGGAGGAGGCCCGCTTGGGAGTTCCAAAATGCGGCAGACATTATGAGGTTGCGCCGGGCCTGAATCGAATTTCACCGCCTTGGAGTTGGATGCGATGTCGCTAGAGCTGTTCAAGAACGACCACGATCACCCCGAGTGGTTTAGGTTGCCGAGGGGGTCGCCCACAGCAACAACTGGCGCCGACCGCATCCGCGCCATGATGCCGCCAGCGATTCCCATAGGATCGCTCCAACTCGGCAGGAGCCCCCGACGCAGGTCGCGGCAGCAGTTCTTCGATGACTTGGAAGAAGTGCCGATCCGCCCGACGAAAGCGTAAAAGGCTCACTCGCGACACTACCGACGAGGAGATGGCGCTATTGCCACCAGTAGGGAGGAGGCGGCAGCAGCCGCCGCCGGAGCCTTCGGGTATACCGTGGAGGAGGCGGACATCGCGAAGGCGGCAAGCCTTGCCGAGCGAAGGGAGATCGCCGGCGAGGACGAAGCTTGTCGAGCCCGAGGCCGGGTCGAGTGGACTCCGCCGAGGGCGCTTTTCTCCACCACCCAGCGACTTGCCGCCAATGGAGCCCCGGTTCCGCCGAAGAGGCGTTTTCCGCAAGGCCGGAGACGAGTCGGGCGGCAGATCGCCCACAAAGAAGAGCAGCCACAGCGACGCGCTTCATCAAGGCAAGCGATGTTGCCGCTGAACGCCACACCGCCGCGATAACCGGGCGGGATCTTCTCGTGCCACCGCCGACGCCCGCTTAAGCGGGCTAAGAGAGCCTACTCCCCCGCCTCGTCGCACCGGAGGCGAGCCGGAGTTTGACTTCTCCGCGCTCAGCTCCGAGGAGGAAGACGAAGAGTAAGCTCTTGAGATTGTGCTGGTATTTCTTCAATTTTATTGCTTCATCTCGAATCTAATAAGCTTGCTCGGACTCTTTCCTTTTCAGGACGCTGGCCCGTAGAGCGTCGAAGAGGGCCAAGATCCCGACGGTCGCCGTTGAGGACGATTCTCCCATGGCAACAGGGACGGCCGTCTGAGACCCCCTTGCCGGACCCGCAACCCTTCTTCAGAGCAGCCCCCTGACAGCCCCCAAAGTAAGTGTGCAGTTTTCTCCTTACTATTAGGTGTGCAGGGTGCCCCTTCTTCGTTGATACCGATTGTTTGCTTGTGTAGGAGCAGAGCAGCCTCATCGGGAGGGCTCGAAGCCGCCCCCGAAATCCTGTCTGCTGCCACTACGCCGCCAAGGGAGGAATCTCCGGCAAGGGAGCGCCCTCCGACAAGGGAGGCCACTCCGGCAAGGGAGGCTACCCCTGCAAGGGACAGCGCCAATGACCCTCCAGTGGTCGAGGCCATGGCTGCGGATCCCGTTGTAGGTAATTTCCTTACACGAAAATTTCCCTTGGGCTTGCTTTCTTTTGTTTCTCTTTTTGAACATTTGCTTGACTGCTCCTTCTTCGTCTGACGCAGAGCCGATGGAGGTCGAGGCTGCCGGCGAGGAGGAAGCGCGCGGCAACACCGACGAGGCCGCCGTCGTGGAAGAAGAGGTCGTTGCTGTGGAAGAAGAGGCCGTCGCCGACGAGCCTGTTGGCGAGAAGGCCACCGAGGCTGCCGGCGCAGAAGCTGGCGAGGGGTCGGGCGATCGCACTGACGGCCCTGAGGCCGCAGGAGCGCCAGGCGCTACACCGACAAATGACTCCCCGCCATCGTCAAGGCCAGTTCGAGGAGCCTCCAGCCCGGCGCCCACCAAGGCCGGGCGAGGGTGTCTTCATCAAACTCCCCGGGAACCGAAGCTCAGGCGCCGGTCGAAGGAGAGACCTTCGACGGCGAGCTACTCCTCTTGGCTGGCCGACGCTGGTGGACGCGCCAAGCAGCAGCGGCGTAGTCCGAGGAGGAGCAACATCAAGAAATTGCTGTCGCTCTACCGCGCCCGGCAAGCCAAGTTGGAGTCCCGGGAAGCACTTGTCGCGAGGGCAGGAGTGGACATGGAGAAGCGCGTAGAAGAGCTCAGTAGCGCCAACCAAGAAACTCTCCGCGACGTAGCAGAAGCGCGGGGGCAACTTGCAGAAGAGCGCACGACCTTCATCCTTGAGAAGGCCGCAGCTGAGGAGGAGCAGCGGCTGGCTGCCGAGAAGCTCTCCGCGCAGGAAAGCGAGCTGGCGCAGCGGAAGGTCAACCTGGACAGCCACGAAGAAGACCTTGCCGCGCGCGAGGAGTCACTTGGCGGGGCGCTTAAGGAAGCGAAGGATGCTGCCGCAGCCGCCGAGGCCGCCAAGGAAGAGTTGAAGGCGAAGGTGGCACAGCTGGAGGCCAGCCTCAAGAAGAGCGGCGAAGAGCTTGCCGCGCCCAAGCATGAGCGTGAGAAGGACGCCTACACTCTTGGCGAAGCTGCAGAGTCGCCTCGCCGATAGGGGCAAGGGGCTCGACGCTGCCAAGGATTCCAAGGCGGATCTTGAGCTGGGCTGACCACTCGACGCAGACGCGTTGGGACGGCGCCAGAGAGTGGGAGGTGGGCTTGTTGGAGACGATCAAGGCCAAGGAGGAGCTGCTAGTGAATGCTGCCTCCACCTGTGAGCACCTTGAGGGAGAGCGTGGAGCACCGGATCAAGGTCTTGTGGACACCGGCCGACATCCACAACGAGCTGATGGAGCTGGGATGGCGGACCTTGCATACTCCTCCGACGAGCATCTCCACCCAGCGCCAAACTCAGTTTATTCTTCAAAGGCGCAGGACGGGTCTCCAGCGACTCGGGAAGAGGTCCCAAAGCAGCTGGCCGAGGAATCACGCCAGATCTGTGCAGGAGCCCTCGAGAAGGTGTTGATAAAGGTGGCCTTCCGCAATCCGGGCCTCAACCTTAACGGCGCCCTCGCATCCTTGCCGCCAGATGCCAACGTGGAGGAGTTTCAAAGCCCTTGTCGCACCCATTGTGGACAAGGTGAACAAGATCAAGCGGATTGATGGCGACCGTAGACTAGGTCGCCAATTTTATCTTTCCTTGTCGCTGCCGATCATGTTTAGAACACTTTGTTAGATCAGCGACAAGTTATTTTGTCATATACTCTATCTTAGGCGATCAATGCAACGTTATTTCCTCTACTTGATTCCTTCCTTTGTACGCTTTACGCTTTACGCATTTGGGGGACTTGTCGGTGCGGGCACTTTTGCCGCGAAAGGCCGAGTGCGGAACGTCAAGAGCCTCTGGCAAAGGCCGCCTCCGACAAGAAACATAGTCGCGACTAGCAGCAGCTCACATAAGTTGATTAGATGACTCGAAACAAAGTAAGGGCGCGACTAGCTCATGCGAGTTGGCTCCTCTGCACATGTGTTTTCCATACAAAGTACTATCGTTCGAGGAAGATAACTTAAAAATTTAAAAATTGATTACTCAAACTTTGGCAACTTAGCTTTTCTGTCTCTTGCTTCCCGATGAGGCGAAACTTTCTCGAGCGGTGCCTGGTCCATAGTATTATCTTCTCCTTCCCCCCTGGTTAACTTGTGCGCGAGGGAGCCTTCCTTTCTTTGAGAAAAGAGAAATAAGAGGAAATAAAGTTATGGAGCCCAGCGGCTCGATTTTGCTTAACGGGTGTGGTTGCTGCACAAAGTGTTAGCCAAAACATGCAATAAAATGATGAAAGCATGAATTTGACAAGTTGTGCTCAACACACGAGCTTTACTGATGCACGGTGTCTGTGCCCGGCTTTGTACAAAGGATTACATGCAACAGCGGCAAGACTTGTACAAAAGGTGGTTGCCGGAATGGGTTCCGGCAACCGCGCCCTATGGGTAAAACTCACGAAGATGCTCTATGTTCCAGGAGTTGCTCACCGGGATGCCATCTTCGGTCTCAAGGCGGACAGCGCCAGCCTAGTGACTCGTTTCACCCGATAAGGGCCTTCCCACTTCAAGGCCAACTTGTTTGAATTCTTGGCGGTCCGAACGCTACCAAGAACAAGATCGCCTTCCTCGAGACTTCGCACTAACTCTGCGGCTATGGTAGTGACGCAAAGCTTCTGGTAGCGAGCAGCTCGCACGGCTTTGAAGACGATCCTCCTCAAGGAGCAGCGTCATCTTGTCGCAGCTGCTCTTGCTCAAGCTCATCATAAGCGAGCACTCAAGGCGATCCGTATACGAAGTTCCGTGGGGAGAACTGCCTCTCGCTCCATAGACTAGAGCAAAGGTGTCCGGCGGTGGCTCGATTTGGCATCGCCCCGATCGACCAAAGAACCACCGGCAGCTCCTCGATCCAGTTTCTTCCGCACTTGTGCAGCCCGTCGAAAGATCTGGTCTTGAGCCCGCGCAAAGCACTTCAAAGATTTGCCCTCTTCGCTTGACCGTTGCTTCTCGGGTGAGCAACGGAAGCAAAGCGCACCTTGGCGCCAAGATCTTGGACGACATCGCATGAAGGTGCGACTTCAGAATTGTGTGCCGTTGTCGGTGATGATCCTGTTAGGGATTCGAAATGGCAAACAATCGACCAAGAACTTGACCGCCGATCGTGCCGGCCACCTTCCTCATCGCTTCCACTTCCGGCCACTTTGTGAACTTGTCGATGGCGGCGTACAAGTACTCAAAGCCCCGACAGCTCGGGGAAGGGGCCGAGGATGTCGAGCCCCTGCACCGAAAATGGCCAGGATAAAGGGATCGTCTGGAGAGCTTGAGCTGGCCGGTGTATCTGCTTGGAATGGAATCGCACGCTTCACACTTGTTTACTGCAGTTGCATCACGGAGGGCTGTCGGCGGAAGAAACCTTGCCGGAAAGCTTTGCCGGCAAGTGCTCTTGCGCCAATGTGGTGACCACATATGCCTCCGTGTATCTTCGCCAACAGCTTACATCCATCTTCCCCGGGAATACACTTCAATTTCACACCGTTGAGTCTTCTTACATGCAGTATGCTGTCGACAAACTGGTACATACTCGACTGCCGGGCTACTCTTTCCGCTTCTTCTCGCTCTGTGGGAAGTTCTCCTGTCTGAAGGAAATGGACAATCTGCTACGCCCATGCTGGAGCTTGCGGCTCGACAACAAGGACTAAAGGCACATCAGCCGCGGAGCATCGGCTTCTACGGCAAGAACCTGCGGCTCGCCGGAGCTTGACGCCTCCCGGCAAGCTTGCCGGAGCAAAACTTGTCGGAAGCGTCGCTTCAACGAAACAAACCTCGGGCTTGTCGAGCAGCATCGCCTCAAAGACTGTTGGTGTTGATCTTGGGGACCTTCGCAACGACGGCTTCGGGAAGCTTTGCCGGAAAGTAGTCACCAGAGATCAACTTCCTCTTCTTGCTTTGTCCAGTTGATGGTGTTACGGTTGGCTGAGTCAGCTTGAGCACGAAAATCCCTGGTTCCACAGGCAACTTAAGTGCAGCGCACTTTGACGAACCGTCGGCAATATCATTCTCGAGCTCTTGGAACATGTTCCATTTGCAGGCCGTCAAAGTGCTCCTCTAGCTTCCTCACTTCATCAACGAGGCTTCCATCAACGGACTCTGGTAATCTTTGTTCACTTGGCGGACGACAAGTTGCGAGTCACCTCTGACAATAAGCTTTTTGATCCCAAGGTCCACTGCGATCCTGAGACCGGCAAGCAAACCTTCATACTCTGCAGTATTGTTTGTTGCTTGCTCCTTGGGAAAGTGCCTCCGGACTACGTGCTTGAGGTGCTCTCCGGTGGGTGCGATAAGCAAAGACGCCGCACCGGCGCCTTTGCAGAGAAGGCACCATCAAAGTACATCGGCCATTCTTTGCTTGCTTCCTTGACGGGAATGCTCGCCTCCGGAATCTCTTCATCCGGGCGCTACGCCCATTCTGCTATGAATTTCGCCAACGCTCTGCTTTGGATAGTTGATGTGCTTTCAAACTTGAGACCAAAGCTTGACAGTTCCAATGCCCACTCGACAATCCTACCCATTGCTTCTGGATTCTGCAGTATCCTCTTCAGCGGAAAGCGGGTAACAAATGTGATCTCATGTGCTTGGAAGTAATGGCGCAGCTTTCTCGAGGCCATGAGGAGGCCGAAAAGCAATTTCTGCACACCAGAGTACCTCGACCTAGCCCCTCGCGGAGGGAATCGACAAAGTAGACTGGGCGCTGCACCATCCTTTTACGCATCCGGTCATGCGTCTGCGGATTCGTCCTTGTCGGGACCAGAGCTTGTTGGCGAAACCCCGCTTGTCGCTGGATGTGCTTGCCGTGGTTGCCGGTTTCGTCATCCGCCTCCCTCTCCGCTACTAACGCAGCACTAACCACTTGATTGGTTGCTGCTATATATAGCAGCAACTTCTCTTGTGGCTTAGGTGCGACAAGTGTTGGAGTGGAGGACAGGTATCTCTTCAAGTCCTGCAGCGCAGCGTCCACTTCGGGAGTCCATTTCATCAGACCTGCCTTTTTCAAAATCTTGAAAACGGCAGGCGCCAGCCAGAACCTAGAAATAAACCCGCCGAGAGCAGCTACGCAACCGGCAAGTCTTCGTGACATCCTTGACGCGCTTTGGTGCTTCAATCTGCTCAATGGCCTTGATCTTGTCGGGATTAGCTTCAATCCCTCGTTGAGACACGAAGAACCCGAGAAGCTTGCCGGAAGGGACTCCAAACACGCACTTCTCGGGGTTGAGCTTGAGGTTGATCTTGCACAAATTTGCAAAGGTCTCGTCCAAATCTTGAACCAGAGTTGCTTTGTCCTTGCTTTTGACCACTATGTCATCCATGTAGGCTTCTACATTTACATGCATTTGCGGCTCAAAAGCCGCCATGGACTACCTTTGCAAATGTTGAACCAGCATTCTTCAAACCGAAAGGCATCCGTATGAAACAAAGATGTGCCACATGGTGTAATGAATGCGGTCTTCTCCTCATCTTCTTCAGCCATGAAGATCTGATGGTATCTCGAGTATGCATCAAGAAACGAAGCAAATCACATCCAGCCGTGGAGTCAACAATTTGGTCAATGCGCGGCAAGGGAAATGGATCTTTGGGGCAAGCTTTATTAACATCCGTGAAGTCAATA
Organism: Aegilops bicornis; assembly: GCA_021605145.1. Classification (NCBI taxonomy): domain Eukaryota; kingdom Viridiplantae; phylum Streptophyta; class Magnoliopsida; order Poales; family Poaceae; genus Aegilops; species Aegilops bicornis. The sequence goes on from CM038670.1 coordinate 350,315,984, forward strand.
CAAAGTCTCCATTTTCCATTTGCCTTGGCGCACGACTACGTGGATTGGCCAACCACGTAGGATGGAGCACTCCTCGACAAGGCCTGCCGCTTCCGGTTCTTGATCTCTTCGCTATGAATTCTTGGCGTTCCACCGCTTGCTTTCCTGAATTTTTGCTTGACGGGCCGTGCATGAGGACAAACGGCCAGGCGGTGCTCAATCACTTTCACAGGAACACCGGGATGTCGACGGTTGCCATGCAAACACGCCGACATTCGCCCGCAGGAAAGCAACGAGCGCGCTTCTTCCTATTTAGGGTCGAGAGAGGCACCGATGGTAAAGGTACCACCAAAGGTGCCGCCCTCCTTGGCGGAGCACCTTCTTGGTCTTTGGCGGAGCTACCATATTCTTGCACTTGCCGGTGGAGCTCGATGGAAAAGGCGTCCTCGACGGCACCGCAACACCAAGAGGTGCGCTTTGCGGAGTGAGCATCGTAGCTCTTGCGGACTTGGACTTTGTCTTCTTCCCCGGAGCTTCAGCGCAAGTGTTTGGCAATCTGCTGTTGCTGCATCCCGGTAGATCTTGTCGGCACAGATAAGGGCATCCTTCTTGTCGCCATGGACAGAGATGACGCTTTATCGGGCCCGGCATCTTGAGTAAGTTGTAGGCGAGTGAGAGGCTGCCATGAACTTGGCGAGTCTTTGGACGGCCAAGTATCCCATTGTAAGGCAATGGGAAATCGGCAACGCCGAATGTGACCCTCTCGGTCCTAAAGTTTAGCTCGCTGCCAAATGTTACCGCAACGTAATCTTCCCCTTCGCTTGCTCCTTCCCGGATTGATTCCTTGGAAGGTGCCGGTCTCTTCGAGCTCGCTCTCAGGGATTTGAAGCTTCTGGAGCACCGCGGAGGAGATCAGATTCAAGCCGGCCCCGCCGTCAACTAGCATCTTTGTGACCTTGAGGTTGCGGATGGTTGGTGAGACCAACATCGGCAAGCACCCGACCGCGATTATGCGATCGTGGTGGTCCTCAATATCAAAGACGCGATAGGCGTGCGGACCACTTCAGAGGCTTGCGTGACTCTACGGATGGTTCCGCTGCATTGACCTCCGCATCCATTGCTTGAGTTGACGGTGGGAGGTATGCAGGAAGCACCTCCGTCAACGCAGAGGACCTCCGTGGCTTTCAAACTCCTGCTCACCGGCGCCGCTGCCTTCCATATCTTCATCGCCGTCATCATCTTCATCCTTGTCGCGCCGCTGGGAGGTCTATCTCCTTGCCGCTGCTTGGCCTTGCATGGCGCCCTCCCCGGCCGGACGTTTCTTGCTTGCTCCCCCTGCACCTTCCTGGGCCTTCTCCTTGTCGCGCCGCCGTACTCAGCCTTCGCTGCTCAACAAGCTGCTCGACCTTCTTGCAGCTCCGGAGGTCGTGGCCCTTTGGTGCGGTGGATCTTGCAAGATCGCTTGCCGGATCCGTGCTGCTTGTCGGTGGCCGCCACCGACTGGTGGTTGGCGTCAGCGGCAACCTCCTTGCCGGAGCCACCAGCCTTGGCGTTCTTGTCGCCACCTCCGTTACCGGACTGCTCAACAGCTAGCACTTCTCTACCTTTCTTCTTCCTGTTGCCTCGCCGCCGGCTCTTCTTTGCCGGGGCGGCCTCCTCACTGTCAGATCCTGCTTCCGCATTCTCTCCTGGGAGTCTCCTCCCTTCCTCAGCGCGTGCACACTTGTCGGCCAAGGCGTACAGCTCACTGACGTCCTTGACTTTGCACATCGCCATCTCCTCCCTCATCCTGCGGTTCCGCACATTCTGATGAAACGCGCCGATCACCGCGGCAGGGTGGACATCTGGGATGTTGTAGTGCACACGGCTGAATCTCCGAATGAACTTGCGCATGGACTCTCCTTCCTTCTCGGGCGAGCAGATGAAGGTCACTCTCTTGGCCATGAGGCTTGTGGCCACCGTGAAGGCGCCAACAAACCGATGGCACAGATTCGCCCAAGAGGATATGGAGCTGTCCGGCAAGTGCATGAGCCAAGATCTCGACGTTGGGGCTTGAGCACGAGCGGGAAGTAGTTGGCGAGGATCTTGTCGTCCCGTCCCCCCGCAGCCTGCACCGCGATGGTGTAGATGCTGAGGAACTCCGACGGATGCGTCCTGCCATCATACTTCTCCGGCACGTCTGGTTTGAAGTTTTTCTGGCTGGGCCACTGGACTTGCCGCAGCTCACGAGTGAATGCAGGGCAACCTACCCCGTATGGCAAGTCGCCTGGCTCCTCCGGCGCGCGCAAGTCAACAGAAGGCCCAGCGCGCTTGTCGGACTGACGTCGCGCTTCTCTCCGGCGCTCGATGCGAGTTCGAGCGTCCTCTTGTTGTCGCTCATGAAGAACTTGGCGCTGATCGCGGCGAGCTTGCGGATCCGGTGACGCGGTGGAGTCGTTGTCGAGGTGGATCCGGTGAGTCGGCGATCTTGGGCTTCGTGGCGGAGAGTGCATGGTGGTTGCACCTCCGACAGTCTCGTTGCCACCGGCTCGTGCCTTGTCGTCTTGCCGCGACAATGATGGCGTTGGTTGCCGCGGAGCGTCGCCGTTGGCAAAGCCGATGAGGCTCTGGATAGTGGCTCTCCACTCATCGACCTTGTTGGCCGTTGGAGGGTAGTCGAGGAGCAGCTGAGCTCGCCAGAGCTTCGCTGGAGTAGTGGGTGGCATTGGCGAACGGTGCGAGGAGCGGATATGCTCGGACTTCTAACCACGTTAGAAGGAGCAGCACCCCGCCCAGCGCATCAGATCTCACTCGTGCAAGCATGTTGGCGCGCATGCTGGTCTTGAGGGTCTCGATCCAACGAACGTTTGGCATTGTGAACGCCATGACGTTGTTGGTCCCGCGTCTCCTGAGATGGGCGCGGGGGATGCACGGACGCCGAGGTTTGCGGGGCCTTGTCCTTGGACTTGGCAACGTCGCGAACACCTTCGTCGGCGCCCGTTCCTCCGCTGGCGTCTGCCCCACCACCCGCTTGCTGCGGTGAGGGTGGGTACGACGCGACGGCTTCGCTGCCGCCAAGCCTTCTTCTTCGTGGCATGTTGAGGAAGATGTTGAGGACGCTGCTCGTGTGAACGTCGATCAGATTCACACGGCCTCGACGCCCCTACCGGGCGCGCCAAAGATGTCGGGAGGCTGATCGCACTGCTGAACACCTATGGGGCCGGGCGGACCAGGCCCCTTTGTGGTTCGGAGGGGCGGAGATCGCACGAAGAGCGGATCAAACGAGGCACACGAGCAGTTTACCCAGCTTCGAGCTCTCCGGAGAGATAAAACTCCTACCGCTGCTTGTTTGATGTATTGTGTTCTTGCTAGGGAGCGATGCGAGCTACAAAACCTAAGCGTGAGCGTATCTCGGTCTCTAGTGAGTCGAATGAATCAACCTCGAACCCCTTCTACGCTATGCATGGGCCTCCTTTTTATATGCTCAAGGGTCTCCGGCTGTGTGGCAACATAGGTGAGGGTACAAATGTAAAACAGGAGTTGGTACACCTACCGAACAGTGTCTGATGCAAAATACCTAACTCGACGGCATAAGGGACAAAAGCAATAAATGCCCGTCGCTGTCGCCCAAGCAAAGGTAACAGAGAGACCGTCAAGTGCGACACACCGCCGCCACGATGGCAAGCTTGTCAGCCGCTTATCGCTGCTCTCCGCTGGCTGCACTGACCTCTCGACACACGCTTCATGGAATGGTCCCATGGCGACACGCTGCTGGATGAGCTGGAGCGGAGATGGAGAGAGGTTGCTTGTCGCGACAAGCGCCTTGCCGCGCCGAATCCTTGTCGCGTCCGGAGGCTTGTCGCGCATGAGCCTTCCCGCAAGCTCCTCTTGCCGGGCCTTGTCTTCTGCATGCCTTGAGTGGCCTTCCCGGCAAGCTCCTCTTGCCGGGGCCTTGTCTTCTTAATCAAATACTTTGTTCTTGAATGGCTCCAAAGGAACCACGGAGGATCTTGGTGGTGACGAGGCAAGCCTCGCTGCTGGTGTCAAGAATCGTCTGCGGTACGCAGTACGGGATACTAGGGTACCCCTACTCTAGTACACCGACATGCCGTCCACCTGGTATTGGTCTTGTTGCACCAATATGGCAACCTTTGCCTGATGCCTCAGTACTCTTCGCGTGCGCTTGCCTCCTTAGCACCAAAGGGGAAATAAGGACGCCAGCGCCAAGACCGGCGCCTCACTCGCACTGCTCGTCATGGCTCACGTCACAAGAGCCTCGTGAGGTTTGCCTCGCCTTGATATCTCCGCTCCTCATGAGCCTGCCTGGCTAGGCCACTCCAGAAGAGGTCTTGTGTTGTCCGCCTCGTGAGGCTTGGACCCTCGCGAGGGTCTTGGATGCCTTGTTGATGAAGATGGGCCGTACGGCCTACTGCCTAGCCACGCCGTGGGCCACAGGCAGGCAAGTCTGGGGACCCCCGTTCCCAAAACACCGACAGACAATGATAAGAAGGAGATTGAGCATCGACCTAAAGAACTGAACACTCTTAAGTTAGCTCATGAAACAACGCTTGAGGATCATAGAGAGCTCCTAAAGACTCATGAGAAGCTACGCTTCGAGAAGCTAAATTTAGAGGAAGAGCATGAGTTCTTAAAAGCCATCAATGATGATCTTCTAAAGAAAAGTTCTTCTTATCTTTCCAAATGTCTCCTCTTGTCTACTTATATGCCACAAATAAAATCTCGCAATAAGAACAAGAAAGATTCTTCCTCTAGTAGTAACAATAATCATGTTAAATCCAACATTGTTGCTTCTAGTAGTTCTCTTGATTCCACTAATGATTCTCTTAGCCAAGTTACACTTGAGCAAGAAAATAGCTTATTGAAGGGAATTATAGAGAAAGGTGTTTACAAGAGCCTTACCGGAAGTAAGCAATTTGAGGAAATTGTACGCAAGCAAGGAAGGCACCGGAAGAATCAAGGTGTTGGTTTTGAACGAAAGTTCAATGCCAATGGAGTTGAGTGGGAAGAAGATCAATATCCCAAGACGAAGTTTGTTTCTCAACAAGTGAAGTATGACCCCACTTCTTTCAAGGGAACACAAGCTAAAGATGATCTTCCACCACAATACCACAAGCTAAAAGGCAAGGACAAGCTTCAAGAAGAGATTGATTCAATTGAAGAAACTCCTAAGGCCATGGTCAAGTAGGTTCCCAAGACTACATCAAGTTCTACTTCATCAACTATGACTACAACTCCAAGGATTCCCATTAAGTTGATGGGGATACCAAAGAAGAAGAACTAGAGAGTTCTTGAGGGTGTCTCCGCCAACATACTTCACTCATATTCATTTTGGCAAGGACAAGTGCAATCAACTTTCATATCTTGCACTAGTTCATGGAGTCACAAACCCTCTTGTTGGTAAGATAAGCGACAAGGTAACCTAATGCTTTCATGGACATCATCATATGTGTGTTTCACTCTATGTTTATGGATATCCTTGTATGTTCCTTGTGGGACTAACCCATGTAGGTATTGAAAGTGCAACACTCCAATGTGTTGCTCCAAATGATCCACATCAACAATGAGCATCCACATCTTCAACATCTACATGAAGTCATCATCGACAAAACTCAAGGTTATTTCATCCCTCTTAGGGGGGATATCTCATCTAAGGGGAGCTTTGCCCTAAAAAGTGAGCTAAAGCAACTCTAATGGTGTGAACACAACAATGCTTTATGTAAAAGTGGTAACCCCACTTGTGCTTAAACAATGAGTATGATCTATGATCAAATGTTCTCATTTGACTCCTCAGTCAATATACTCATATATAGATGACCTAGTCATCGCAAATTGCTTGATAGATGCTAGAGTGTATGTGCATGCTTTGCCACGTGTTCTATTTGTTATCTCATTGTGTGAGCATGTTGGTTGCATAATTTTGTCCATTAGAGGACATCCATTTGTTGTTTTGATTGTTTGATTTTTTTGCCAAATGGATGTACAAGAATGCCTAAGTACTCCTTCTAGCTATCTATGATTTTTCTCGTCTCAAACTATCTTCATGTCACATCACAAAATTTGAGCAAGTCACTTTCGTGCCCTCCGGGTGAGGAGCAGTCGGAGCCACCGATCTATCAAGGGCTAAACTTCCAAAACCTCTTAATGATTTTCAGTCAGACCAACTTATCCAACTCGGTCTCTGATACGTCTCCAACGTATCTATAATTTTTTATTGTTCCATGCTGTTATATTATCGTTCTTGGATGTTTTACAATCATTTTATAGCAACTTTATATCATTTTTTGGGACTAACCTATTGACATAGTGCCCAGTGCCAGTTGCCGTTTTCTGCTTGTTTTTTACTTCGTAGGAAATCAATACCAAATGGAGTACAAACACGGCGAAACTTTTTGTGGATTTTTTCCGGACCAGAAGACACAAGATGGGCCGAAGAAGTACCAGAGGGGTGCCCCAAGGGGGGCACAACCCACCAGGGCGTGTCTAGGTGGGTTATGCCCACCTCGGTGGCCTCCCGCACCGCCTCTTTGCACTATAAATACCGCAATATTCCAGAAACCCCAGAAGAGTCGACGAAAATTAATTCTAGCCGCCGCAAGTTCCAGAACCACCAGATCCAATCTAGACACCATCACAGAGGGGTTCATCATCCTCATTGGTACCTCTTAGATGATGTGTGAGTAGTTCATTGTAGACCTACGGGCCCGTAGTTAGTAGCTAGATGGCTTCCTCTGCCTCTTTTGATTCTCAATACAATGGTCTCTTGGAGATCTATTTGATGTAATTCTTTTTGCGATGTGTTTGTTGGGATCCAATGAACTTTGAGTTTATGATCAGATCTGTGTTTTTATCCATGAAAGTTATTTGAGTTTCTTTGATCTCTTATATGCATGATTACTTATAGCCTCGTATTTCTTCTTCGAATCTTTGGTTTAGTTAGGCCAACTAGATCAATTTTTCTTGCCATGGGAAGAGGTGCTTTGTGATGGGTTCGATCTTACGGTGCTTGATTCCAGTGATGGGGAACCGACACATATGTATCGTTGCTATTAAGATAACAAGATGGGGTCTATTTCTACATAAATAGATCTTGTCTACATCAGGTCATCATTCTTATTGCATTACTCCATGAACTTAATACACTCGATGCATGCTGGATAGTGGTCGATGTGTGGAGTAATAGTAGTAGATGTAGGCAGGAGTCGGTCTACTAATCTTGGACGTGATGCTTATATAATGATTATTGCCTGGATATTGTCATGATTATTTGAAGTTCTATCAATTGCCCAACAGTAATTTGTTTAACCACCGTATGCTATTTTTCTCGAGAGAAGGCACTAGTGAAATCTACGGCCCCCGGGTAACTGCTTTATTATATTTGCCTTCGCGATCTATTTTTATTTAATTTTATTTTCAGATCTATTAATCCAAATATACAAAAATACCTTGCTGCAATTTTTATTTATTTATTTTATCTCGCGTTCCCGTGAGATCTATTTATCCAATCTACTACAATTTTACCTATCTTTTTACCCGTGAGGGATTGACAACCCCTCTCTTACGTCGGGTTGCAAGTATTTGTTCTTTGTGTGCAGGAGCTGATTATGTGGTGTTGCGTGGTTTTCCTACTGGTTCGATATCCTTGGTCTCATCACTGACGGAAGTACCTACTGTCGTTGTGCTGCATCATCCCTTCCTCTTTGGGAAAATAGCGACGTAGTTCAAGCAGCATCAAAAGGAATTTCTGGCGCCGTTGCCGGGGAGACATCATCAACATCTACCAGGTTCCTAATGAAAAATCTCATCTCCTTGCAATTTACATTATTTGCCATTTGCTTCTCATTTCCCTCTCCCCCACTTCACAAAAAATTTCCGTTTTATCCACCCTCTTTTCGTCCGCGTTTCTCGTTGGAATTTTAGTTTGCTAAGGATTTGTCACCATGACTGACTTTGGTATGGCAGAAACAGATGATGGACTAACTCCTAAAATTGGACGATCCGCAATCTGGATGCTAGAACTTTTTTTTGGGGCAAGGGAATGTTATAGCAAAAGAACGTATCCAAGAATTTTTCAATTGTGTTGGAAATTTAAGTCTTGATGATGTTCCTATACTAAAGAGGACTAAATCTTATACGGAAGCTATGTCAACACTAGTTCCGAAAATTGAAAATAAATTTATCCATACTGATCCTACCTTGCAAAGATTTTTTTAGTTACCAAAGCCAAAAAGTTGGCCACCCTTGTTCTTATGAATGAATTTGATTACATAGTACGGGAAGCAAGGGAAATTTTTGATTTCTATGGTATGAATCATGAAAGCCCGGTGATAGATGAAATTATTTATAATAGTGATTATGTGCTAAGACATTTGCTTGGGGATAATAAAATCTTTGATGAGAACCTTACGAAGGAAGTCCCTATTTTAGATGTAATCCAACAAATTTTCCATGATATTAATCAACATTATTCTTGGATTGTTGCCGGAAATTAAAAGGGTTATGATGATAAGCAACTTGATAGTGCTAAAGTCTCTATGGATAAGGTGTTTTACGTTGTTTTTTGCAAAACCTCCTGACGAAAACACCTCTAAGGAAAATAAGACTAAAGATGACAACACTTAGATCCTTCGCATTATGCCTAGCTAGGGGCGTAAAACGATAGCGCTTGTTGGGAGGCAACCCAATGAATAAAATTTGTTTTTGTCTTTTTTCTTTATGTTATTGAGTGTTTGCACAATTATGCTACTGTTATGATTGTGTTTTTTGTGTTTTAATTAGTGTTTGTGCCAAGAAAAGCCTTTGGATCATGTTGGGTGATAGTTGATTTGATCTTGTTAAAAAATAGAAACTTTTGTGTCCAGAAAAATAATTGTTAAAAATCACAGAAGCTATGAAAAATTCTGAACTTTTTACACAAGATTGATATAAAAATTTCTCACGTTGTCCTAATTTTTTAGAATTTCTGGAGTTACAGAAGTACCCGAAATATCCAGATTGCTACAGACTATTCTGTTTTTGATAGATTCTATTTTCTTTGCGTTGCATGCTTGTTTTTATGATTCTATGGTTTTATTTGAAGAGTTTTTGCCATAGAAAAGTTGGAATACAGTAGATATAATGCAAAAATAAAATATGAATGGGTTTGCAACAGTACTTATATTAGTGATTTGCTTTCTTATACTAACGGATGTCACGAAGGTTTTGTTGAGTTTTGTGTGATTGAAGTTTTCAAGCTTTGGGTGAGATCGCGATGGATGAAGGAATAAGGATTAGCAAAAGGCTAAGCTTGGGGATGCCCGGGGCACCCCAAGATAATATTAAAGAAGTATCAAGCAACTAAGCTTGGGGATGCCCGAGGCACCCCAAGATAATGTTCAAGAAGTATCAAGCAACTAAGCTTGGGGATGCCCCTTGTGGCATCCCCTCTTTCTTCTAACGACCATCGGTATTTTACTTGGAGCTGTATTTTTGTTCGTCACATATCATGAGTTTTGCTTGGAGCATATTGTATGATATGACTCTTTTCTTGTTTTGCTTTTTATCATTAGTCAAGAATCCTAGCTGGACACGCCTATTTGAGAGAGCCAAAATTATGCTTTGACTTGTTAGAATTGCTTTCTATGCTTCACTTAAATCTTTATGAGCTATGAAATTGCTCTATTGCTTCACTTATATCTTTCTGAGCACGATGTGCTTTATTATTTTTGAAGAAATTATCTCATGCTTCACTTAGATTTATTTAAGAGTTAGTAAAAATTTAAGAAATTATCTCTTGCTTCACTTAAATTATTTTGAGAGAAGAAATTTTTTACGCTCAGGTTCTTCACTTATATTTGTTTGAGCTATCAAAAGAAACATATGAAATTAGTCCCAAAGTGATAGATATTCAAGAGGGATATAATAAAATTTTTCATGAAGATCATTGGACAAATTAAACTTGATTCTTTGCAATAGTTTTGAGATATGATGATAGTGATATGTGAGTCATGTTGATGAGTAATTATGCTTTAGTAAGAATATTGGTGTTTGTTTGTGATTCCCTATGCAAGCACGAAAGTCAATAGTTATGCAATGAAATTACATCCTACTTGTGATGCATTATTCGGTGTTAGTTATGCTTAATGCTCGCTTATGAGATTTTTCATTTCATGGTTGGATGCTTCTCAATCTTTTGCTAGCCTTCATTTGCACCAAGTATGATCACTACTTGTGCATCCAAAATCCTTTAAACCAGTTTTTGCCATATGAGTCCACTATACCTACCTACATGCAGTATTCTTTTGCCGTTCTAAGAAAATTTGTATGTGACATCTCTAATTTTCAAAATAAATTTCTCTTTTGTGTGCTCGTACCGCTCATGAAACAGTAGGGTTGGCTGATATATTTCCATGCTAGATGTGTTATACTCAAGATGAGTGTTTATTCACTTGTCATTGCACGAGAGTATGACAAAGGTATTAGGGATGCCTAGTACCGAAATGAAAAATGAATTTACTTTATGTTGTCAAATAATAAATTCCTTGGAAACTGTTGGTATGGAAGGCACCCGTGGATACGATTAGCCATGGAAAGTGAAAGTATGGTGGAAAAAGGAATAAAATTTATTTTCTGTTTGGAAACGGCCTATGATATATCTAGCATGGAAAGTATTTGGAACTACTCGATCATTTTTGTTGACAGGAAAAGCATGCGACCTAAAAATGTTTTATCTCTATCTTTTTCGCTTTGAGCTCTGGCACCTCTACAAATCCCTACTTCCCTCCGTGAAGGGCCTTTCTATTTACTTTATGCAATTTTTATTTTATTTTGAGTCACCATCTTCTCATATAAAGCACCAACTAAGGGGCACTATGATCGTACTTGAGCATTGGGTGTAGCTAATATGCGAGTGTATTTCATGAATGGATCAATGATTGAGCATAATGGGCTAGGGATAACTTGCTTTAGTGTTGATATTTTGAAAGACATGGTTGCTTGTTGATATGCTTGAGTATTAGAGTCCACATGTCAAAACTAGACTATAGCTTTGAACCATATAAAGTCCAAATGTCCATGCCACAAAGAAAAGAATATGTGATGAACATGTTAGGCAACATTCCACATCAAAAATTTGGTTTTTATCATTTACCTACTCGAGGACGAGCAGGAATTAAGCTTGGGAATGCTGATACATCTCCAATGTATCTATAATTTTTTATTGTTCCATGTTGTTATATTATAATTTGGATGTTTTACAATCATTTTATAGCAACATTATATCATTTTTGGGACAAACCTATTGACATACTGCCCAATGCCAGTTGTTGCTTTTTGCTTGTTTTTCACTTCGTAAGAAATCATTAGCAAACAGAGTCCAAACGTAGCGAAACTTTTTGAGGATTTTTTTCGGACCAGAAGACACAAGATGGGCCGAAGAAGTACCAGAGGAGTGCACCGAGGGGGGCACAACCCACCAAGGCATGCCTGGGGGCCCAGGCGTGCCCAGGTTGGTTATGCCCACTTCAGTGGCCTCCCGCACCGCCTCTTTTCTCTATAAATACCCCAATATTCTAGAAACCCCAGGTGAGTCGACAAAAATCAATTCCAGACGCCGCAAGTTCCAGAACCCCCAGATACAATCTAGACACCATCACAGAGGGGTTCATCATCATCATTGGTACCTCTCCGATGATGCATGAGTAGCTCATTGTAGACCTACGGGTCCGTAGTTAGTAGCTAGATGGCTTCCTCTCTCTCTCTTTTGATTCTCAATACAATGGTCTCTTGGAGATCTATTTTATGTAACTCTTTTTGCAGTGTGTTTGTTGGGATCCGATGAACTTTGAGTTTATGGTCAGATCTATGTTTTTATCCATGAAAGTTATTTGAGTTTCTTTGATCTCTTATATGCATGATTACTTATAGCCTCGTATTTCTTCTTCGAATCTTTCGTTTAGTTAGGCCAACTAGATCGATTCTTCTTGCCATGGGAAGAGGTGCTTTGTGATGGGTTCGATCTTACGGTGCTTGATCCCAGTGACAGAAGGGCAACCGACACGTATGTATCATTGCTATTAAGGATAAGAAGATGGGGTCTATTTCTACATAAATAGATCTTGTCCACATCAGGTCATCGTTCTTATTGCATTACTCCGTTTCTCCATGAACTTAATACACTAGATGCATGCTGGATAGCGGTCGATGTGCGGAGTAATAGTAGTAGATGCAGGTAGGAGTCGGTCTACTAATCTTGGATGTGATGCCTATATAATGATCATTGCTTGGATATCGTCATGATTATTTGAAGTTCTATCAATTGCCCAACAGTAATTTGTTTACCCACCATATGTTATTTTTCTCGAGAGAAGCCACTAGTGAAATCTACGCCCCCTGGTTCTCTTCTTTATTATATTTGCCTTTGCGATCTATTTTTATCTGCTTTTATTTTCAGATCTATTAATCCAAAAATATAAAAAATACCTTGCTGCAATTTTTATTTATTTATTTTATCTCGCGTTCCCGTGAGATCTATTTATCCAATCTACTACAATTTTACCTATCTTTTTACCTGTGAAGGATTGACAACCCCTCTCTTACGTCGGGTTGCAAGTATTTGTTCTTTGTGTGCAGGAGCTTATTATGTGGTGTTGCGTGGTTCTTCTACTGGTTCGATAACCATGTTCTCATCACTGAGGGAAATACCTACCGCTGTTGTGCTGCATCATCCTTTCCTCTTTGGGAAAATACCAACGTAGTTCAAGCCGCATCAGTCTCACTGAAATCAGTAAGTTGATCTAGGTTTTCATCTTGGTGCCACCGATTAGAATGATTCAGTCACATCGAGTTGCAGCAACATCTAGCAGTTTTGCATCTCGGTGCCACCGAGACGTTCCAATCGACGCCACCAACAGCATCTGGGTATATATTACCATGGCTCGAAGTTTAGAAATTTCTTCAAACACACTCACTCGCGCCTCCCCAACACTGCCGCCCCTAGGTCTTCGGAGTCGTCTATGCTAGTGAGCCTCCGCCGCCGTCACCAGGTATCTTCACCGCCGTTGCCGCGGTAGCGATCCGTAACCGAGTTAGGGTACTGATTCAACCCTTTGTGCTATCCTTTACTCTGATTATTACAAGACTTTATTCCTCCCACGTATGAAATCATTGTATCCAGCAAAGAAATTCTTTAGAATAGATTTGATGCAAAAATTTAGGGTTAGGTTTCCGCCGAACCCATCTCGGACCGACCGATCTGAGGATTTCGGTCACACCGATTTGCCCTGGCCATTGCACTAAGTACAACTCGGTCTGACCGAAGTGTACTAATCAGTGAGACCGATATCACTCTCTTTGTGAAACCCTAGCATCTCAGAGTCACCGAACTACATATCGGTCTGACCGAAACTACATGTTTAGACTCTATTAGTGCTTCGGTGTCACCGAGTATGTCAAATCGGTACCTTCGAAATGCTTTCTGCAGAAAACTAAAGTTAAGTTTTTGTTTCACTTTTTGCAAAAACCAGCTGTATTTTGTGATGCTCATCTACTCTATCCACACCCATCTATTCACAGGGTCAGTTGCAGCTATGTCAGAGGATAGTGACAGTCAGAATAAGTCTAAAGAACATGTCAATCTCAGTGAGGGCACTAGTCCCAATAGCAGCTATGATGATGGGAATAGAAGCACTCCCAGTAACTTGCCTAAGGAAACTACTAGGCAAAGGAAAAAAACAACTTCTGAAAGTGAAGATGAAGACTTTGTGATTGAGGAGGAAGTGGCCTCCAAGAAAAATGTGCTCAAGAAAGAGTATGGTGCTACCACAAAGCCAGGCCTTTCCAAGAAGGCTCCTGCAAAGAGGACTCCAATGTCCAAGGCCAGAGCTTCAACTCAAGAAATAATGCAGTTTACACTTGAGCCCAGAGAAGAAGAAGCTGCTGTTGGTGGAAAGAAGAGGAAACAAAGGTTCGGGAAGACCATTGCTAGAGTCATTGACAGACCATCCATGATCATGGATGAAGGAGAAGAAGAGCATGAGGAAGAGCCTGTTGCACCTCCTGCAAAGACACAGAAGCTGATGGCAGATGCTATCAATACTAGGGTTGCTCCTTCAAATCCCAAGTCTGCCCCCAAGCCCTCAGCTCCAGCTCAAGCACCCAAGACAACAGCTCCAAAGAGATCAACAAGGAGTAGCTCAGCTGCAGAAAAGAACAAGGCCCCAGTGCCTGATGTTCAGGAAGATGATGAGCCACTAGTGCTCAGGAAACTCAAGCCCAAGATCCCAGATCATAACGATGATCATCCTGTGGCAGAGAATATGAAGTTGAGAAAGGATCATGGTCTGAGACTGTGGAGGTAGAATGATCTTTATGCCACAAGGAGAAGGACTGTTGTGGACTATCGATTCCATACCAAAGAACAGAAGGACTTCTATGAGACTATCCTATTGGACAAGAAACCCATTGTTTGTGACATGAAATGGGTGGATTGGGAATATATTGATGAGAATGAAGATTACTTTCCCCATGTGCATGAGAGCTTCAGGATGAATGTTGTTGACAAGTTTGTTGGACAAGAACTGACAAAGTGGAACGATGAGATGATCATGCAGTTCTACTCCACTGCCCACTTCTACCCTGATGGTAAGATAGTGTGGATGAAAAAAGGCACTAGATATCACCAACAATCTATGAATGGGCCAAGCTAATCAATGCCCCCAAGGAAGAAGAAAATGATCTTGATGTCTATGGCAAGCCTAGGAAGGATCACAACTCCATGGCTAACATGTACAAGCCAATCCCTGATAAAGCTTTGGAGACACACAAACTTAGTTCTATATACTATTTGCCTGCTGGCTTGACCACAATGAACACTATCTTGAGGCACACTCTGTTGCCCAAGTCTGGAGATCACATGATGATACGTGGTCACTCCATCAACCTGCTTCATTTGTTTGATGTCCCACAGAGATTCAGTGTCATGAGCTTGATTGTTGAAACAGTGAAGAGGACAGCAACCGACCAAAAGAGGTCTTGTGGATATGCCCCACACATCCAGACATTGATCAACTCCAAGATGGGAACTGGGACATATCTACTAGATAGAGAGCATCTACCCCTGAAGCCAGACTTTGAGGACAACGAGGTTGTCATGGATGCTGCACATCCTACTTGTGCAGATGTCCAGGAGAAGATTGAGAGACCTAAGGCTGCAAAAGCAGGAAAGGCAGCAAGTGCCCCAGATGCTTCAGTTGTGAATCTCAAGACCAAGCAAGATCAAATCAGTTTTCTGCTTGAGCCTACCGTGAGAATTGAGAAGAGCTTGGCCACCTTGTCTCAAAATCAGGAAAGTCTTGAGAGGATTATTGAGATAAAGATACATGACCTAGATGTGAAGGTCACTGAGATTCAGACAGTTTTGGAGAAGCTTAGGGATGATGCTGAGGATCGTGATGGTAGACCCACAACAGACACATTCCAGAGAGTGCCAAGTGCACAAAGATCATCAGTTGTGCCAGTTGCCAAAGACTCCAGGACTACCATCTCAGCACCTGCAACCGCTGCCACAGGTGCCCCTCCAGTGTCAACTCCTCCAGCTCCACGGACTTCCTTAGAGGCATTTGCAGATGCCCTTCTCTCCATGCCATCTAC
The DNA here is from genome assembly GCA_021605145.1 of Aegilops bicornis. Classification (NCBI taxonomy): domain Eukaryota; kingdom Viridiplantae; phylum Streptophyta; class Magnoliopsida; order Poales; family Poaceae; genus Aegilops; species Aegilops bicornis. The sequence continues at coordinate 350,331,587 of CM038670.1, forward strand.
GCACATCAGAGAAACAATGTAGAAGACCACTTCAGGAGCTCCCGGAGATCGTGCTTAGAGTGTCGTATAGCACTATACATTTTCGAACTTTTTGGTAACTTGTTGCCAAAGGGGGAGAAAGTGTATAGATCATAGGCTTCGAGAGAGAGAGAGTGCCTCTTGCTTTTAGTTGGTTTTATTTGCCTTGCTACTCTTGCTATTTGGTTGTTTGGTTGTTGCTTTCTACGCTACAATTTGTGTTACGCTCATGAGATACTTATGTGATCATGTGTTTGATCATATTATGCTTAATTGTGCTTGCATGATTATATCCATGAATGTTTGTGTATGATCAATCACTTGTATCCTTGGTGATAAGTGCATGTTATTTAACTCTTATCATTTTGAGCACTTTGATATGTCTCCAACGTATCTATAATTTATGAAGTATTCATGATGTTATATTATCATTCTTGGATGTTTTACAATCATTTTATAGCAACTTTATATCATTTTTTGGGACTAACCTATTGACCCAGTGCCCAGTGCCAGTTGATGTTTTTTGCTTGTTTTTTACATCGCAGGAAATCAATATCAAACAGAGTCCAAACACCGCGAAACTTTTTGTGGATTTTTTATGGACCAGAAGACTCCCGATGGTCCAGATCAGCACCTGGGGGGTGCCTCGAGGGGGTATAACCCACCAGGGCACGCCCAGGCCCGCCTAGGTGGCTTGTGCCCACCTCGGTGGCCTCCCGCACCCCCTCTTTGGCCTACAAAATCCCAAATATTCCAAAAACCCTCGGGATTAACCTAGATCAGAAGTTCCACCGCCGCAAGGCTCTGTAGCCACCGAAAACCAATCTAGACCCTGTTCCGGCACCTTTCCAGAGGGGGGAATCATCTCCGGTGGCCATCTTCATCATCCCGGCGGCCACCATGATGAGGATTGGAGTAGTTCACCCTCAGGGCTGAGGGTTTGTACAAGGAGCTATGTGTTTAATCTCTCTCTCTCTCTCTCTCTCTCTCTCTCTTGTGTTCTTGAGATGTCACGATCTTGATGTATCGCGGGCTTTGTTAATATAGTTGGATCGTATGGTGATTTCCCCTCTCTATCTTGTTGTGATGAATTGAGTTTTTCCCTTTGAGATTTCGTTGTTATCGGATTGAATACTTTTATGGATTTGAGAGTACTTGATATATTTCTTGCATATGAATACTCGTGGTGACAATGGGGTATCATGTTCATTCACTTGATATGTGTTTTGGCATTTAACTCGAGGATTCTCGCGGTGACATTGGGGTAATCTACGCATAGGGGTTGATGCACGTTCTTGTCTTTGTTTCTCCAAAGAGAAATCTTGGGGCACTCTTTGAGGTTCTTTGTGTTGGATTGCGTATTATGAATCTGAAATTATTTGGTGTTATTTTAGTACGAACTCTTGGATAGATCGATCGGAAAGAATAGCTTTGAGGTGGTTTCATACCATAAAAATAATTTCTTCTTGTGTTCTCCGCTAGATAGGAACTTTGGAGTGATTCTTCATCGCACTTTGAGGGGTGGTTATATGATCCAATTATATTAGCACTGTTGAGAGGTTGCACTAGCGAAAGTACGGACTCTAGGCCTCATTTTCAAGCATTGCAATACCATTTTTGTGCCCGTTTACTATTTGTTGCCTTGCTGTTTTTATTTATTCATATTATAAAAATATATTTCTACCATCAATATTACACTTTTATCACCATCTCTTTGACGAACTAGTGCACCTATACAATTTGCCATTGTATTCGGTGTGACAGAGACACAAGAGATTTCTTGTATTTGGTTGCAGGGCCGTTTGACAGAGATTAACTTCATCGTACGCCTCCAATGGATTGATAAACCTTAGGTCATCCACTTGAGGGAAAATTGGTACTGTCCTACAAAACTCTGCGCTTGGCGGCCGAACACGAGTCTACAAGAATAAAGTTGCGTAGTAGACATCACGCTCCACCAAGATGTATGCGACATGGAAGAGTGACCCATGATCCTAATCGATTGTGCATTTGCATCCATAAGAAAATTTTAAATAATGCACAAATCTAGGGGGAGCTCTTGCTTATCACATACTTCTCAAAGCGACGATGTATTTCATTCATATTATCATTTGTCGAATCTTTTATCTATATGTTCTCATCAATTACCAAAAAGGGGGAGATTGAAAGTGCAACTAATCCCTGGGTGGCTTTGGTAATTCATAACAACATATAGCGCATTGAACTAATATCCATTCAAGTCTAATACTTCAGAAAGTTCAATGATTGGCATGGCATGGACTAGAGATGTGGACCCCTTAAAAAGCTAAGGACATATATTGGCAAAACCTCAAGACTCTTCATTTATATTTTAGTGATCCATGATCACATTGAGTCCATAGGAAATCCAATACTATTAAAAGGGGATGAGGTGTTGCGTAATGGTCTACTTGCTCAAAATTCTTTGTGATATTGCTCCAAAGCCCTAAACCACTTTCTCGTTCCAAATATGTCCAAAACCCAAAGTCAAACTCGGCCCCACCGAAATCTTCTATCCGGCGCCACCGAGTTCATTTGACATAGCCACTGCCAGAAACCCCAACACCTTGGTCACACCGATACAGATCTTGGTCTCACCGAGATGGCCCTACAACCTCTCTGTTTCCCTTTTGTAACATTTCGGTCTCACCGAAATGAGCAATCGGTCACACACGAGTTTGCTTGACAATCTCTCTGTTTGCTCTTTGCTGAAATTAGTCTCACCGAGTTCACACAATCGGCGCCACCGAGATGAGGTTTTTCCCTAGACCTAGCACATTGGTCCCGTCGAGATTCCTAACGTTCACATTTTGAACAGAATCAGTCTCACTGAGTTCTTCTATTTGGTCTGACCTAGTTGGGTCAAATGAGTGTAACGGTTGGATTTTGTGTGGAGGCTATATAGACCCCTCCACCCTTTTATCCATATGTGAGAGAGCCATCAGAACGTGCCTACACTTCCAGCTTACATTTTCTGAGAGAGAACCACCTACTCATGTGTTGAGATCAATATATTCCAATCCAACCACAAGATTCTTGATTTCTAGCATTCCCCAAGTTGCTTTCCACTCAAATCATCTTTCCACTATATCCATATGTATGAGAGAGAGTTGAGTGTTGGGGAGACTATCATTTGAAGCACAAGAGCAAGGATTTCATCATCAACACAACATCCAATACCTTTTCGAGAGTGGTGTCTCCTAGATTGATTAGGTGTCATTTGGGAGCCTCCGACAAGATTGTGGAGTTGAACCAAGAAGTTTGTAAGGGCAAGGAGATCGCCTATTTCGTGAAGATCTGCCCGAGTGAGTTAAGTCCTTCGTGGGCGATGGCCATGGTGGGATAGACAAGGTTTCTTCTGTGTGGACCCTTCATGGGTGGAGCCCTTTGTGGACTCGTGCAACCGTTACCCTTCGTGGGTTGAAGTCTCCATCAACGTGGATGTACGATAGCACCACCTATCGGAACCGCGTCAAAAATCTCCGTGTCATCATTGCGTTTGTACTCTCCAAACCCTTCCTTTTACGTTCATATGAAATGTTTTACTTTCCGCTGCTACACTCTTAGAATTGCATGCGTAGGTTGATTGCTTGACTTGTGTTAATTGCTAAAATCTGCCCACAACTAAAATTGGGAAAAGGTTAGATTTTTATTTGGTCAATTAGTCTAATAACCCCCCTCTAGACCTACTTTCGATCCTATAGGGTTGTGCCTTCAACCACTATCAATCTTGATGAGGATGTTTCATTAGTCCATACAAACAAAAAAGATGTGTCTATACAACTATGCCACTCGGTGAGGTGCCGCTTTTTTACTGACGACGTTGTTCATCAGTCCATAAAAAAAGCAAAAAGATGTGTCTATGCCCCTCAGTGCGGTCCTGGTTTTTCCCGTAAAGATAGATCATGAGGCAAGTCCATACTAGGAAGATGTGTTAGTACGACTATACGACTTGATGCGGTATCACTTTTTACTGGCGACGCAAGATGTTTCAGTACAACTATGACGCTCAGTGTGGTGTTGTTTTTTTCCCTAAAAGATAGATAATGGGGCAAGTCATGTTACAGACTCACCTCCGCATGCGACACTACGGCACGCCATGTCGTTGGCTCCTACGGCTCGTTCCAGGATCGGCCACGTCGGGATGGGGGAGGGGGTCCCGACGCTCCCTCCCCATTCCCCCAGCTCGGCCACGCGCTAACGCGACAGTGCGCTAGTTTGACAGGCGCAGTGCGGGGGTTGTGCCTTCAACCACTGTCAATCTTGACATGGATGTTTCATTAGTCCATACAAACAAAAATGATGTGTCAGTACAACTATGCCACTCGGTGCAGTGCCATTTTTTTTACTAACGACGCTATTCATCAGTCCATACAAAAAGCAAAAAGATGTATTAGTACGACTATGCCCGTCGGTGCAGTCCTGGTTTTTCCCCTAAAGATAGATCATGGGGCAAGTCCATACAAGGAAGATGTGTCAGTACGACTATACCACTCGGTGCAGTATCACTTTTTACTAACGATGCAAGATGTGTCGCTACAAGTATGCCCCTCAGTGCGGTGCTGGTTTCCCCCTGAAAGATAGATAATGGGGCAAGTCATGTTACGGACTCGCCTCTGCATGCGATGCCGTGGCACGCCACGTCGTCGCCTGCTAAGGCTCGTTCCTGGCTCGGCCTCGCCATGATGCGGAGGGTGGTCCCTCCCCCTCCCCCTGGCACAGCCTCGCGCTAACGCAGTAGTGCGCTCATTTGACACGCGCAATGCGAGGGTTGTGCCTTCAACCACTCTCAATCTTGACGCAGATGTTTCATCAGTCCATACAAACAAAAAAGATGTGCCAGTACAATTATGCGACTCGATGAGGTGCCGCTTTTTTACTGACGGCGATGTTCATCAGTCCATACAAAAAAGCAAAAAGATGTGTCAGTACGACTATGCCCCTCGGTGCAGTCCTGGTTTTTCCCCAAAAGATATATAATGGGGCAAGTCCATACAAGGAAGATGTGTCAATATGAAAATACCACTTGGTGCGTGATATGTCTTTGTTGTATCTACTTTTCCTAATGCTTTTGCTCTAGTTTTGGACTCTAATTTGCATGATTTGAATGAAACTAACCCAGACAGATGCTGTTTTCAGCAGAACTACCATGGTGTTGTTTTTGTGCAGAAATAAAAGTTCTCGGAATGGAACGAAACTTTTTGGAGAATTATTTCAGAATAAAAGAAAAATACTGGAGCCAAGAACCACCGAAGGGGACCACTGGGTGAGCACAACCCACCAGGGTGCCCCCCCTCCAGGCGCACTCAGGTGGGTTGTGCCCAACTAGTGGCCCCGCAGACCCTATCTGCATCTCCATAAATACCCATATTCGAGAAAACAATCGTAGAGGAAGAATTATCTCGTTTCACGATTTGGAGCCGCCACCACCTCATGTTCTTCATCGGGAGGCCAGATCTGGAGTCCGTTCAGGACTTCGAATAGGGGGATCTTTGATCTTCGTCATCACCAACCCTCCTTCATCGCTAATTCCATGATGCTCCCCATCGGGAGTGAGTAATATTCCTTCGTTGGCTCGCTAGTCGGTGAGGAGTTGGATGATATTCATCATGTAATCGAGTTAGTTTTGTTCGGGCTTGATCCCTAGTATCCATTATGTTCTGAGATTGATGTTGTTCTGACTTTCCCATGCTTAATGAATGTCACCTTGGTCTGGGTGCCATGATTTCAGATCTGAATCATTTATGTTTTCACCATTATATCTATGTTCTAGATCCGAGCTTGCAAGTCATATTTACCTATTACATGGTACGATCCGTAAACCCCGGAGTGACAATAGTCGGGATACTTTCCGGTGATGATCGTAGTTTGAGGAGTTGATGTATTCACTATGTGTTAATGCTTTGTTCCGGTTCTCTATTAAAAGGAGGCCTTAATATCCTTTAGTTTCCTTATGGACCCCACTGCCACGGGAGGGTAGGACAAAAAATGTCATGCAAGTTCCATAAGCACATATGACTATTTACGGAATACATGCGTACATTATATTTATGAACTAGAGCTAGTTTTGTATCGCCCTAGGTTATGACTGTTATATGATGAATATCATCCAATGTATTCACCAATCCAATGCCTACGAATTTCCTACATATTGCTCTTGCTAAGTTACTAATGCTTCTGTTATTGTTACACTTGCTACAAAATCATTGCTATCACTGTTACCGTTACTAACGCTGTCACCGCTACTATCAAAACTATCATACTACTTTGCTAATGATCACTTTGTTGCAGATATTTAATCTCCAGGTGTGGTTGAATTGACAACTCAGTTGCTAATACTTGCAGATATTCTTTGGCTCCCCTTGTATCGAATCTATAAATTTGGGTTGAATACTCTACCCTCGAAAACTATTGTGATCCCCTATACTTGTGGGTTATCAAGACCTTTTTCTGGCGCCGTTCCTGGGGAGCATAGCTATGAGTCACATGGGATTATTATCTATTTATCACTATGAAGAATCTGAAGGATACCAAGACTAAGATATTTCCCTCTAAGACGAGGGGAGGTAAGGAACTGCCATCTAGCTCTACACTTGATTCACCTTCTATTTTGAGTAAACTTGCAACACCACAACATGCTATTCATTCTGATATGTCGCAAATTATTAATGATGCTACTTCTGCTATGGATTATGCTTATGATGATGCTAGTACCTTGCTTGATGATAATGTGCCACTAGGTGAATTTCTTGATGAACAACTTGCTAGAGCTGAAGATATTGAGAATGCTGAAACTGATGAAATTATTGAAACTGATGAAGTACTTGAAACTTAAAATCTTGAAACACCTATTAGACCTATCTCTCCTAGATATGAATTTCCCAAAAGAATTGAAGGTTATGTTATGGATGAGGAGACAACTAGAGACTTTCTTGCTTGCAATGATAGGGATGATCTTAAGAAGTTGTTATGCAAACTGAAAGAAAAAACTTTGAATGCTAGAATGAAATGTGGTCCTAAGTTTGCTACTTCAGCTATCTTTGTTGCTGATAAGGATTATGAATTCTCTGTCGACCCAGAGTTAATTAATTTGGTTGAATCTGATCCTTTCCATGGTTATGAAACTGAAACTGTTGTGGCACATCTTAGTAAGTTGAATGATATAGCCACCCTGTTTGCTCACGATGAGAAAATTAGCTACCATTATATTCTCAAGTTATTTCCATTCTCATTAAAGGGTGATGCTAGGATATGGTACAATACTCTTGCTCATGGTTGTGTGTGTAATCCCCATGATATGATTTATTACTTCTCTGAAAAATATTTTCCTGCTCATAAGAAACAACCTGCCTTACAGGAAATATTTAATTTTGTGCAAATTGAAGAAGAGAGTCTCCCACAAGCTTGGGGGAGGCTTCTCCAACTGCTTAATGCTTTGCCTGATCATCCTCTTAAGAAAAATGAAATACGTGATACCTTCTATAATGGACTGATTGACGCTTCTAGGGACTTCCTAGATAGTTGTGATGGTTGTGTTTCCATGGAATGAACTATTGAACAACCTGAGGAATTATTAAATAATATATTGAAAAATTATGATGATTGTACTCTTCCTGAACCACTGCCTAAACCCACTCCAAAGAAGAGGGGTATCTTATATCTCAGTCTTGAAGATATGCAAGAGGCAAAGGTAAGTATGAAGGAAAAAGGTATTTAAGCTGAAGATGTCAAAAATTTACCTCCTATTATAGAAATACATGGACTCTACACACCACCACCAAAGGTGGTAGAGGTAAACTCTTTAATGAAATTGGATGAAAGTGACATCCCTTACAATAAACATCCTAGTAAATGATAGAGGCAAAGGTGTCCCGTCTTTCGATGAGATGGTGGCTATCGTTTTGGAGGAAGTCGACTTTGACGATACGACTATGAACATGCAAGGACGTCGCGCCTTAGCAATCGCTAAACCAACTCCGAGAGGTTATTGACCACGCCGGAGCACGATCAACCTGACCACGAAGGTCTGTTTCTTGCAGGCAAACGATGAACAAGCAAGAAATTAAGATTGCAATCTGGATATAGCGAATATAAGAGGAAAGCTTTATTGATCAAGGTGGGGTTCTGTGACGTCTTGGTCTGGTCGTTAAACACAAATGAAGTACACGAAGTTGCAACTATGGCTAACTTTTAATCTAAACAAAACCCAAAGTCTAAACGATGCCCTAAGGGCTGTATATATGGAGGAAGAGGGGGGAATTTCGTGGCCCTTGGAGGAGGGGTCCGAAACCAACCCTAACTCTTGTTTCCTGTCACGCCCAACATTCGACCCTATCCTAAAGGAACTCGAAGGTCCCACCAAGGATAGAAGCACATCTTGAAGACGCTTTTGCAAGGTGGATATCATAATAGTGGGGATACAACCAAGACATACAATGTCACATGAATACAACAATACATCATACAAGATCAACATCCGACTACGGATGAAACATAAACAGAAACACAAACAATAACCATCCAGCTAGCCCAGGCTGCCGACCGAACCTATCCCCGATCGAAGAAGAAGCGGAAGAAGAACTCCAAAGTAAGCAAACATCGCTCTCAAGGCCATGATCATCGCATAACCTGTACTGCAATCGATGTTGTAGTAATCAGTGAGCCACGAGGACTCAAAGCAATCACATTACCATGGGTATCAAGACTAGCAAATCTTAAAGGGAAAGGAAGGGGTAAAGTGGTGAGGTTGCAGAAGCTGCTAATCATATATGTTGTCTAACATACGCAAATGAGAGCGAGAAGATAAACATAGGAACGGTCGTCAACTAGTAATGATCAAGAAGTGATCACGAACTCCTACTTACGCCGACATAACCCGTAAAACCGTGTTCTCCTCTCGATCAACCCGAAAAGAGACACTCACGGTTACGCACACGGTTGGTGTATTTTAGAAGAGTTTACTTCAAGTTTACTACAACCGGATATTAACAAATTCCCATCCGCCACATAACCGCGGCACGGCTCTCGAAAGTTCAAACCCTGCAGGGGTGTCCCAACTTAGCCCATGATAAGCTCTCGCGATCAACGAAGGATATTCCTTCTCCCCGGGAAGACCCGATCAGTCTCGGAATCCCAGCTACAAGACATTTCGACAACAATAAAACAAGACCAGCAAAGCCGCCCGATGCGCCGACAATCCCGATAGGAGCTGCACATATCTCGTTCTCAAGGCAACACCGGATGAGACTAGCTACGAGTAAAACCAGACCTCGAGTTTCTCCGAGGGGCCCTGCAGTAAGCCGGGTTTAGGCCAAAGCACTTAGAGAAGCAATCGCCCGGGGGCTAAAATAAAGATGACCCTTGGGTTGGCCGACCCAAGGGAAGGGTATAGGTGGTGGTGAGGCAAATGGTAAAACCAAGGTTGGGCCTTCTGGAGGAGTCTTATTCAAAGCGAATCACAAGGGGGTCCCATAAACCACCCAACCGCGTTAGGGACACAAAATCCGGGAACTTAATACCGATATGACGGAAACTAGGGCGGCAAGAGTGGAACAAAACACCAGGCATAAGGCCGAGCCTTCCACCCTTTACCAAGTATATAGATGCATTAATAATATAAGAGATATTGTGATATCCCAACATAAACATAATCCAACATGGAGCAATCTTCAACTTGACCTGCAACTAGCAACGCTATAAGAGGGCCGAGCAAAGCGGTAACATAGCCAAACAACGGTTTGCACAGAAAGGTGTCAAAGGTTAGAGGTTCATGGCAATTTGGGAGGCTTGAGCAGCAAGAGATAGGTAATGCAGCATAAGCGAGAGAACGAAGCAACTAGCATAGCAATGATAGTAATGAGATCCAAGGTGACGGTCATCTTGCCCGAAATCCCGCTAGGAAGAAGAACGAGTCCATGAAGAAGATGAACGGGAGTAGTCGAATCGAATCCTCACAATCGCAACATTACGGAACCGAGAAGCAACACGGAAAGAAACAAACAACATGGTAAACGAGCAAGCATAATCCTGGCATGATGCTCAAACCTGTATGATGCATGTCCGGATTAATGAGGCCTGGCATGGCAAGGTGCAACACCCACTGCTACTAGTTAAGTGGAGCTCAATATGCAACGAGTTGCATATTGACAAAACACCACATCAATTATTTAGTTTAATCTCATTTAAGCTACCAAACAATATTAAATGTTATTAAACATGTCAAGGGGTGAAACATAAGTAAACTAACTATTTAGGCAAGTTTAAATGAGGCCGGAACAACAAACAACAATTCCGGAAAATCCTCATACACAATTTATGAATTTGGTACTGTTCTGTCCTAAAACATATTTTATTGTTGTTAAACAGGAAAATAAACTGCACCATGTTAAACTAGGCATTTTTCCACCCCATTTACATATAAAGAACATTTAATTCCGAGTTACGGTTATTTAGTTATGAAATAAATCATTTTAGCGTGGCATTTAAGCAAATTTAAACAAACAGCATTTTAAACATTTTTAACATGAATGAAAGTGGCATAATGTGAAACTAGATGAAATTCTAAGCATTTTACATATATAAATTATTTTAATCCGATGCATGGTTTGTGAGATATTAAATGCATGAACAACAAGGCAATCAGAAATCAGAAATCCTGGGTTAAAAGCTAAATTCATAGATCTGGAAAAAACGTGGCGGGCTGAATCGAGGCAACCGGGCTGGGGAGCAGCTCACATTGGGCCTTGAGGCCGGTCGGATTTGGCGAAGAGGAGCTGGGCCTTGGCGTGGGCGACTTGAGTTGGTCCACGCTGGCGCGTCAACGCCGAGGACAAGCGGGCGGGCAGAGTCGAGGCGCTTGTCCTGGAACGGCAGAGGCGCGACGCAGGGCTCGAGGCGGGTGTCGACCTTCGCTCAAAGCGTAAGCAGAGGAGGAGGCGGCCGAACTTGGCACGGCGGCTCGACGCAGGGGACTTGGCGCGGCGATGGGGATCCGGCGGATCCAGTCGAGGACGTGGCCGGAGGCGGGCGGGGAGATGAGGCCATGGCGGCGGCGTCCTGGTTCAGAGAGAGAGAGAGATGTGAGAGGAGGGAGCATAAGGGAGAGATGGAGGGCAGGGGGCACTGCTGACTGGTGGCCGCCGCAGGAGGCTGCAAGGAGGAAGACCTCGGGTGGCTCAAGGCAGCGGCGAGCGCGGGGCGATGCAGGAAGCAGCAGCAGGCAAAGACGGCTTCAGGAACTTGACGGGGCAACGGAGCCGTGCGGACTGGAGGAGCTCGAGGGGAAGTGGTGGAGCACGGGCGACGGAGACTCGCGGGATCACGCCGACGAGGAGGTTCATAGCGACGCCCGGGGCAGCGGCCATCCATGGCGTCTGCGCAGATCATGTTGGCCTCAAGAAGAAAAGAGAGAGAGACCGCGAGGTGAGAGAGAGATACGGGAAGAAGGGAAACAGGAGGAAGCAGGAGAGGGACGCGACGGTCCTGTTGAGCCTGGTCACCCAAGTGGGTTGGGCTGGTGGCCTCGATCCCTCCAGGATCGGCAGGGGATGTGGCTAGAATCGAGGAGAGGTGGGGATCGATAGATGGGTGGATCGACGGGACTGGGTGGCAGGGAAGATCGAGGAAGGAGGAGGCTGCGGCTGGTTGGGCTGGGGAAGAAAACGAGGGAGGATTTTTGGATCGGGGGAAGAACCCGAGGTGGGAGGGGACAAGAGGAGTGGCGGCGGCGACGGGTGGATGGGACAAGGTCCCTAGGTTTTAGGGTTAGTCTTTATATAACAAGTGAATTTTGGATAGTGGTATTTGGTCCCTCCGATCTTAATCGGATGGTCTAGAAATAAATAGATAGGGAGTCCAAATAAGAAAACAGAGATGTTTTGTAGATGTTTGGGGATGATCCGAACCCAACGGTGATGACTGTCCGGTCGGGTTCGGGGAGTTTCAGACACGCCGCTGAGGGGGTTGGTAAAGTGTGGAGGGGTCAAACGGCCAGACAAGAGGGAACGAGAAGCCGTTGGTCTCGAGAGAGGTCAACGGGGACAAGAGCACGACAAAATAACAACGGAGGCAAAGAGAGAAAGGGCAACTCTGAACGGCTACGAAGTTTTATGAAAACATGCAGATGCAATGCACATGATGCGATGATATGAAATGCAAGACATGAACACAAAGCAAAACAACAGACAAAAACCCAACCACGAAGGAAATAACATATCACATAGCCAGAAATGGCAAGAGTTGGGGTATGAATATGGAAAATTGTATCCGGGGCGTTACAACACTCTACCACTACGAGAGGATCTCGTCCCGAGATCTAGGATGGCACCGGAGGGAAAAGGAAGAGGAAGATAAGAGGTAAACTAAGTTGCTTCTTTGACGAACGAGCGAAACCATGAACCTTGAGAGGTTGAGCAAAATGAATGAAAGAAAACAACGAAGATGAACAAAGCTGAAAACACTCCGTTAGAAAAGAGGAACAAGTGATACGCCGAGAACCAAGAGGTTTAGTGATAAGATAGATATTGAAACCACTCCGGTTAAAGTTAGATAGAGAAGGAATAAGATTGATATAATTTGGGCAACACTCAGATTGAAAGAAGAAGGCAAACTTGATAAGATGAAAAGAACTTGAAGAGATGACACAACACTCCAGTTAAATGGGTAAGCATGAAAAGAACACGATCTCCACAATTCAAGATGATGAGTGAAGAGAGCAACATCACCATGCCTCTGGAAGAAAGAATAGGAGATAGATCATTGAAATAAAAGAATGGAGAAGAAAAATGCCAACTTCTACCACAAATGAGCTTGGAAAGCATCCTTGCAAAGAAGAATTGAACGGAGTTGTTGCAAAATCAACAACGAAAAGCACAAGCTTGTTGTGGGCTTACGGCAAACATCTCAAAATGATGAGGTGACAACCGGCCACCGATGGAAACAGTTAATTGGATTGAGATCGACAAGGAGATGAAAACTCCTTTTAATGAGAGAATAGGAGGAAACTTGGATTATCGATAAGCACCATAATAGCAACATTCCTTAGGGAAGGCTTTAGGTGAAATATGACCCAAGATGACTCCAACAAAGGGATTGATGGATTGAAAAGATCTCTTGAACGAAGAGAAAATGATGGATTTAAAATACCTCATTCTTGACAACAATATGAATCATGAAACATGAAGGAAATTGTCAAGAGTGACATAACACCACCTCAAAAGATAAGGTAGGAAGAATTGCACTTCAGAATGCAAGAAGAAGAATGCTTGAACGCCTCAAAACAAAACATGTGTTGAACACCATGTTTATTTTAGAGTGTAGCTTGGCGGATCATGACTTCGAGAGAAATCTTGAAGAACAATTGAAGAATGAAAAGAATCCTTGACGAACCACCATGTAGAGCCTCCATGAAGAACTCCGGTAATAAAAGGATGATAAAATGAAAGAGAAGTTGAGAACACAAGTTGAATCCTTGCGATGATTTAGATGGAGCTTCGTGATGAGATAATGCGGAAAACTTGGAACTCCGGAGGAGGAATTAATCACTTGGATGAAATAAGAATAAGAATTATGTTATGTGTATCCTTCACCAATTTACATTGATGACAAGCAATGGATTTGGCATACTACTTATTCTTTTGCAAGGATTGAAGAGAGATATAGCGCTAACTTGAAAACGTCTTGATTTAATCACCGAGAGGATTGGAAAGGACGAATGAAATGCTACGGCAATAAAGGAAGAGGAATCTTGAACGAACCGCCATAAGAATTGAACATGAATGAAGAAAAGAGAACGAATCACCGGGAGGAATTAGAAAACGACTTTGATACTTGAGGCAATTTAGATACAAATGAACGAATAGATCACGAGCTGATTAGAGAATACTTGAATGATGCACCGGTAAGATTTGGAGAACGAGAGCTGAAAGCTGAGAATGAGGAATTATGACATGATGGCCTACGGAGGAAAGAAATGGAAACACTCATGAAATGCTCCGGATGGGTGAAAAGAATTCTACAATCGAAAACAATTATGAGAGGATGGCATCAAACTTGAACTACGCATCTTTGGAAGAACTGGTAAGGATTTAAGAGGAACTCTTCTTCGGTCTTCAAATGTTGAGAATGACGGTGAGAAACATCACCATGAATTGTTGAGATACTCCGGGATGAAATTAGAAAGGTTGAACCAACGATGAAAAGAATTTGGAAGATCTTGGAGAAAGACATTTGACTGATGATAATTCATTCTTACGTCCAACTTGAAAAGAATTAGGAATGGCTCCGGAATAAATAGAAGAGTCAGGTAAGATCCTGGGAAAAGACATGTGGGTTAGGGCCCACTCAAAAGAAAACACCGTCGAACAATTTAAAGAGAGGTTGCACCGGTTGAATTAAATGGCTTGAATGAGATAACAACCTCGAAATATCTTGAACGGATTGAGAATGGAAACACAAGTCTTGTGAGATATCTTCAGCACTCCAGAACAAATGAAAAGCGAGAGGTGAATGATTGATAGGTGCATCGGCAAGAGAAAGCATTTGCCACAAGGAAAGGAATATGATGAATATCGAAAGCTTGAGTTAAATCCACCGGAAAAGAATACGAGAATGAAGACTAATGAACTTGGAGCTGTTGAGCATCTTCATGAGGGATCACTGGATCAGAACATTGATTGAAAAGAGTGAAGAGACTTCACATGAATAAATGGATACTTGATTAAAATATATAAGTCCCTGCAGAAAAGGGTGGGAGGGCGGGAAAACAAAGACAACTTGGGACGGATGAAACAAACACCGTTGTGAAAAACTTAGAATTGATCTCGCAAAATGTTGAAATGATCGGATCCACTTGAAGAGAAGCACGCCGGTTGGGAAAAGAATTAACATGACGATCTCGATAAAGAAGAAGGATTAGTATTCACATAGCAATATGAGAACACCGCTTGAAAGGTATGGAATCAACATTTGACTTCGAAGCAACTCGAATACCACAACTCAAAACAAAACAAAGGATTTGGCTTGCAGAATAAGCCGGAACAAATACATATGATAGAGATTTACCCAATCTCATATCATGCATCTGTCGGAAAGATATTCTAGGAGCTACTTGAATTCCCACCTATAAACTCCGAAACTTTCTGGTTATGCAATCTGGTGTTGGGGATACAGGGACACAAAAATATATCACCCAAACTAACAATACCTAGATCCAAATTGTATCCATCCGTCAACACATAACCAAGAAAACTGCGGAAATCGTGGTACCTCAACCTTGAAAAGCATCCGTTATACAAGCTATGGCAATGCTCCCGAACTCCCCAAGATCGGGTGGCGCCGAGGTTATCTCACCAACAACTGCATAAAAGAGATTTTCGATGTCGGCAAAACTCGTGTATTCCGTAATCAAGCAACGATAAAATTGTGACGACAACACCTCGGGGCTCAACTCCCCGGGACACTGCCACAACCCCTAAATGTCAGGAGGCACCAAGAATAATGTTCTCGTCACAAGAATATCGGAACGATCCCAAGATACCCGCGTGATCCAAAATTTTTTTTCATGAAATTTGAGGAGAGGAAAGACAAAACATCTACGTCAGGAGGCCTCACCAGAGCGACGAAGGGACTGAGGAGTAAAAAGAATCCTACTCTCCGATATATATAATCCTAAGACTCAAAATAGTTTTCTTCTAGACTCAACAACGGCCAACAATCAAGGGGGCTCCTATGGTCGGTCGAGGCTCTGATACCAACTTGTCACGCCCAACATGCGACCCTATCCTAAAGGAACTCGAAGGTCCCACCAAGGATAGAAGCACATCTTGAAGACGCTTTTGCAAGGTGGATATCATTACATCAACATTACATAATAGTGGGGATACAACCAAGACATACAATGTCACATGAATACAATAATACATCATACAAGATCAACATCCGACTACGGATGAAACATAAACAGAATCTCAAACAATATCCACCCTGCTAGCCCAGGCTGCCGACCGAACCTATCCTCGATCGAAGAAGAAGCGTAAGAAGAACTCCAAAGTAAGCAAACATCGCTCTCGCGTCATGATCATCGCATAACCTGTACCTGCAATCGATGTTGTAGTAATCTATGAGCCACGAGGACTCAAAGAATCCCATTACCATGGGTATCAAGACTAGCAAAGCTTAATGGGAAAGGAAGGGGTAAAGTGGTGAGGTTGCAGCAGCGGCTAAGCATATATGGTGGCTAACATACGGATATGAGAGCGAGAAGAGAAACAAAGGAACGGTCGTCAACTAGTAATGATCAAGAAGTGATCCTGAACTCCTACTTACGTCAGACATAACCCAGAAACCGTGTTCTCCTCTCGATCAACCCCGAAAAGAGACACTCATGGTTACGCACACGGTTGGTGTATTTTAGAAGAGTTTACTTCAAGTTTACTACAACCGGATATTAACAAATTCCCATCTGCCACATAACCGCGGGCACGGCTTTCGAAAGTTCAAACCCTGCAGGGGTGTCCCAACTTAGCCCATGATAAGCTCTCGCGATCAACGAAGGATATTCCTTCTCCCGGGAAGACCCGATCAGTCTCGGAATCCCGCTTTACAAGACATTTCGACAAAGAATAAAACAAGACCAGCAAAGCCACCGATGCGCCGACAATCCCGATAGGAGCTGCACATATCTCGTTCTCGTGGCAACACCGGATGAGACTAGCTACGAGTAAAACCAGACCTCGAAGTTTCTACGAGGGGCCTCAGTAGCTTCGGTTCAGGCCAAGACGTAGAGAAGCAATCGCCCGGGGGCTAAAATAAAGATGACCCTTGGGTTGGCCGACCCAAGGGAAGGGTATAGGTGGTGGTGAGGCAAATGGTAAAACCAAGGTTGGGCCTTGCTGGAGGAGTCTTATTCAAAGCGAACCGTCAAGGGGTCCCATAAACCACCCAACCGTGTTAGGGACGCAAAATCCGGGAACATAATACCGATATGACGGAAACAAGGGCGGCAAGAGTGGAACAAAACACTGTGCATAAGGCCGAGCCTTCCACCCTTTACCAAGTATATAGATGCATTAATAATATAAGAGATATTGTGATATCCCAACATAAACATAATCCAACATGGAGCAATCTTCAACTTCACCTGCAACTAGCAACGCTATAAGAGGGGCTGAGCAAAGCGGTAACATAGCCAAACAACGGTTTGCATAGGAAAGGTGTCAAAGGTTAGAGGTTCATGGCAATTTGGGAGGCTTGAGCAGCAAGAGATAGGTAATGCAGCATAGCGAGAGAACGAAGCAACTAGCATAGCAATGATAGTAATGAGATCCAAGGTGACGGTCATCTTGCACGAAATCCCGCTTAGGAAGAAGAACGAGTCCATGAAGAAGATGAACGGGAGTAGTCGAACGAATCCTCACAATCGCAACATTACCGGAACCGAGAAGCAACACCGGAAAGAAACAAACAACATGGTAAACACGCAAGCATAATCATGGCATGATGCTCAACCCAGTATGATGCATGTCCGGTTTAATGAGGCATGGCATGGCAAGGTGCAACAAACAATGCTACAAGTTAAGTGGAGCTCAATATGCAACGAGTTGCATATTGACAAAACACCACATCAATTATTTAGTTTAATCTCGTTTAAGCTACCAAACAATATTAAATGTTATTAAACATGGCAAGGTGTGAAACATTAGTAAACTAACTATTTAGGCAAGTTTAAATGAGGCCGGAACAACAAACAACAATTCCGGAAAATCCTCATACACAATTTATGAATTTGGTACTGTTCTGTCCTAAAACATATTTTATTGTTGTTAAACAGGAAAATAAACTGCACCATGTTAAACTAGGCATTTTTCCACCCCATTTACATATAAAGACCATTTAATTCCGAAGTTACGGTTATTTAGTTATGAAATAAATCATTTTAGCGTGGCATTTAAGCAAATTTAAACAAACAGCATTTTAAACATTTTTAACATGAATGAAAGTGGCATAATGTGAAACTAGATGAAATTCTAAGCATTTTACATATATAAATTATTTTAATCCGATGCATGGTTTGTGAGATATTAAATGCATGAACAACAAGGGGCAATCTGTAAAACTGTAAATCCTCGGTTAAAAGCTAAATTTATAGATCTGGAAAAAACGTAGGCGGGCTGAATCTGAGGCAAACTGGGCTGGGGGAGCAGCTCACATTGGGCCTTGAGGCCGGTCGGATTTGGCGAAGAGGAGCTGGGCCTTGGCGTGGGCGACTTGGAGTTGGTCCACGCTGGCGCGGTCAACGCTCGAGGACGAGCGGGCGGGGCAGAGTCGAGGCGCTCGTCCTCTGGAACGAAGCAGAGGCGCGACGCGGCGGGGCTCGAGGCGGGGTGTCGACCTTCTGCTCAAAGCAGAAGCAGAAGCAGAGGAGGAGGCGGCCGGACTTGGCGCGGCGGCTCGACGCAGGGGACTTGGCGCGGCGATGGGGATCCGGCGGATCCAGTCGAGGACGTGGCCGGAGGCGGGCGGGGAGATGAGGCCATGGCGGCGGCGTCCTGGTTTAGAGAGAGAGATGTGAGAGGAGGGAGCATAAGGGAGAGATGGAGGGCAGGGGCACCGCGACCTGGTGCTGCTCACAGGAGCAGCGGCGGCGAGGAGGAAGACCTCGGGTGGCTCAAGGCAGCGGCGAGCGCGGGGCGATGCAGGAAGCAACAGCAGACAAAGATGGCTTCAGGAACTTGACGGGGCAACGGAGCTGCAAGTGGACTGGAGGAGCTCGAGGAAGTGGTGGAGCACGGGCGACGGAGACTCATGGGATCACGCCGACGAGGAGGTTCCTAGCGACGCTGGGCGGCGGCCATCCATGGCGTCTCAAGGCAGATCATGTTGGCCTCAAGAAGAAAAAGATAGAGAGACCGCGAGGTGAGAGAGAGATACGGGAAGAAGGGAAACAGGAGGAAGCAGAGGAGAGGGACGCGACGGTCCTGTTGAGTTGGTCAGCCAACAAGGCGGGGCTGCTGGTGGCCTCGATCCCCTCCAGGATCGAGCAGGGATGTGGCTAGAATCGAGGAGAGGTGGGGATCGATAGATGGGTGGATCGACGGGACTGGGTGGCAGGGAAGATCGAGGAAGGAGGAGGCTGCGGCTGGTTGGTCTGGTGAAGAAAACGAGGGAGGATTTTTGGATCGGGGGAAGAACCCGAGGTGGGAGGGGACAAGAGGAGTGGCGGCGGCGGCGACGGGTGGATGGGACAAGGTCCCTAGGTTTTAGGGTTAGTCTTTATATAACAAGTGAATTTTGGGTAGTGGTATTTGGTCCCTCCGATCTTAATCGGATGGTCTAGAAATAAATAGATAGGGAGTCCAAATAAGAAAACGGAGATGTTTTGTAGATGTTTGGGGATGATCCGAACCCAACGGTGATGACTGTCCGGGTCGGGTTCGGGGGAGTTTCAGACACGCGCGCGAGGGGGTTGGTAAACTGTGGAGGGGGTCAAACGGCCGACATAAGAGGGAACGAGAAGCGGTTGGTCCGAGAGAGGTCAACGGGGACAAGAGCGACAAAATAACAACGGAGGCAAAGAGAGAAAGGGCAACTCTGACGGCTACGAGTTTTATGAAAACATGCAGATGCAATGCACATGATGCGATGATATGAAATGCAAGACATGAACACAAAGCAAAACAACAGACAAAAACCCAACCACGAAGGAAATAACATATCACATAGCCGGAAATGGCAAGAGTTGGGGTATGAATATGGAAAATTGTATCCTTGGCGTTACATTTCCCCACACATACGGACTCTGAAAACAACATATATACAAGTATTTCGAAATTACATGGGCCTGGCCCAATAATAAGGAGACGCAACACCTAGAATAGCCTCTGGATGAAATTTATGAAGTGGCATCTTGTATTTTCGTCCAAGGCTTCATGCACTCATTATGGTGGCTTTCAAAGTCCTGAAATCATCACCGGAACTCCGTTCTTGTTTCCCTTGCGCATGCCATCAACTCCATGCTTGTTCTTGCTCCAATGTTCATCCTTCTCCAAGCTAGGCCCTTCATTTGTAAGCAAAACAAATGTATCCAATTTAGGTAGCATCATATTATCATGAACATTCGAATCATTACCAAGAAACGAAAGTGCCTGGTAATTTAATTGGCGTGCGCGCGCTCTAGTAATTGGTGCAGTATGTATAGTAGCAGGGGTTGTGGGTGTAACAATGGTATTGATGTCATCATCATCCTCCCCTTCTTAAAATGAAGTCGTCCTCGACGGAAGCTCATCTTCTGTACCCAAATAAAGCTTCAAATCTGCAATGTTAAAAGTGGGACTAACCCCAAAATCTGCAGGCAGCTCAAGTTTATATGCATTATCATTTATTTTCTCTAACACCTTAAAGGGACCACCAGCACGTGGCATTAGCTTTGATTTGTGCAAATCAGGAAATCTATCCTTACGCAAATGTAACCAAACAAGATCTCCAGGTGCAAACACAATATGTTTTCTACCCTTATTTCCAACAAGTTTATATTTAGCATTCATACGCTCAATGTTTTCCTTAGTTAACTCATGCATTTTTAAGATCAATTCAGCACGTTGTTTAGCATCAAAATTAACCTTCTTCGAAGATGGAAGAGGCAACAAATCAAAAGGTACACGAGGAAGGAAACCATACACAATTTCAAAAGGGCACATCTTAGTAGTAGAATGCAATGAACGATTATAAGCAAATTCAATATGAGGCAAGCATTATTCCCAAATTTTCTTGTTATTCTTCAAAACAGCCCTAAGCATGGTAGACAATGTTCTATTGACTACTTCAGTTCGTCCATCAGTTTGGGGATGACATGTAGTACTAAAAAGCAGTTTAGTCCCGAACTTAGCCCATAAACATCTCCAAAAGTGGCTAAGAAATTTAGTATCACGATCTGAAACAATAGTATTTGGCACACCATGCAAGCGAATAATTTCATGAAAGAACAAATCAGCAACATTGATAGCATCATCGCTTTTATGACATGGTATAAAGTGTGCCATTTTCGAGAAGCTATCCATGACAACAAATATGCTATCCCTTCCCTTCTTTGTTCGAGGTAAACCTAAAAGAAAGTCCATAGATATATCCTCCCATGGAACACTAGGTACAGGTAAAGGCATATATAAACCATGAGGATTGAGTCATGACTTAGCTTTTTGACATGTAGTGCAGCATGCAACAAAATGCTCAACATCCCATCTCATCTTTGGCCAAAAGAAATGTGTAGCAAGTATATCCTCCGTCTTCTTCATGCCAAAGTGTCCCATTAATCCTCCTCCATGCACCTCCTGCAACAACAAAAGACGAACGGAGCTAGCTGGAATGCATAGCTTGTTAGCACGAAACACAAATCCATCGTTAACGCATTTAACTTGTTCCAAGTTCTCCCTTCCTTACAGTTCTGCAATACATCTTTAAATTCAGCATCATGCACATATTGATCTTTTATGGTCTCCAAACCAAATATTTTAAAGTCAAGTTGTGAAAGCATAGTATAACGACATGACAATGCATCAGCAATAACATTTTCTTTACCCTTCTTGTGTTTAATGACATAGGGAAATTCAACCCATTTAGCATGTCTACGGTTCAGCTTTGCTTGACTTTTAATGTGTTTCAAAGATTCATGATCAGAATGTATAACAAATTCCTTCGGCCATAAATAATGTTGCCATGTTTCTAAGGTCCGAACAAGAGCATATAATTCTTTACCATAAGTAGAATAGTTCAGTCTAGGCCCACTCAATTTTTCAAAAAAGTATGCAACAGGTTTGCCATCTTGTAATAACACACCTCCTAATCCAATTCCACTAGCATCACATTCAAGCTCAAAAGTCTTATTAAAATCAGGAAGTTGGAGTAAAGGAGCATGTGTCAACTTATCTTTCAATACCGTGAAGGCTACTTCGTGCGGTACCCCAAACAAAAGGCACATCCTTCTTTGTAAGCTCGTTGAGAGGTGCAGCAATGGTGCTGAAATCTCTCACAAAACGCCTATAGAAACCAGCAAGGCCAAGGAAACTCCTCACTTGTGTGATCGTTTTGGGTTGCGGCCAACTCTCAATAGATTCAATCTTGGCATTATCAACTTCAATTCCCTGTGGAGTAACAACACAACCAAGAAAAGATATTCGGTCGGTGCAAAAGGTGCACTTACCAAGGTTACCAAACAAACGTGCATCACGTAGAGCAATAAAAACAGCACGTAAATGTTCCAAATGTTCTTCCAAAGATTTGCTATAAATCAGTATATCATCAAAATAGACTACCACAAATCGTCCAATGAAAGCACGTAAAACTTCGTTCATTAGTCTCATGAAAGTACTAGGTGCATTAGTCAACCCAAAAGGTATGACTAACCACTCATATAAACCAAACTTAGTTTTAAATGTTGTTTTCCATTCGTCTCCCAGTTTCATATGAATTTGATGGTATCCACTACGCAAATCAACTTTGGAAAATATTGTAGAGCCACTCACTTCATCAAGCATATCATCTAGCCTAGGAATAGGATGACGATAACGAATAGTAATATTATTAATGCCTCTACAATCAACACACATACGCGATGTACCATCCTTTTTAGGCACAAGTATAATAGGAATAGCACAAGGACTAAGAAATTCACGTATATAACCTTTGTCGAGCAACTCCTGTACTTGACGCATAATCTCCTTCGTCTCCTCTGGATTGGTACGGTATGGTGCACGGTTGGGTAGCGATGCACCGGGAATTAAGTCAATTTCATGCTCAATCCCTCGAATAGGTGGTAATCCCGGTGGCACGTCTTGTGGAAAGACGTCGGCGAACTCCTGCAAAATGTTAGTGACAGCAGGGGGCAAAGAGGAAGGCACGTCCTCGAATGAAAATAATGCCTCTTTGCACACAAAAGCATAGCAAACAGATTTACTGAAATTTAGCTCATCGGTATTAGATTTTGTGGCATGTAAACATGCACTTTTCAATTTAATTTCATAAGCAACATTAGATGGCTTATTATTAGGTTTCATTTGTTGCTCAAATTCTTTTGCCACAATCTGATTTTCACGCTTTTTCTCTTGTTTTGCCTTATTAGCTCTATTAATGTCATCTTTCAAAATGGAATCAGGAGTCATAGGAAGCAAAGTAATATTTTTATCCTTATGAACAAGAGTATACTGATTGTTTCTGATGAGGACATCAATACCATTGTTACACCACAGCCCCTACTGCTATACATACTGGACCAATTACTAGAGCTCACACATGCCAATTGAATTACCAGGTACTTTTGTTTCTTGGTAATGATTCTAATGTTCATGAGAATATGATGCTGCCTAAATTGGATAGATTTGTTTTGCTTACAAATGAAGGGCCTGACATGGATAAGAGGGATGAACACTGGAGCAAGACCAAGCTGGGAGATAATGGCATGTGCAAGGGGATCAAGAACGGAGTTACAAGTGATGATTTCAGGACTTTGAAGCCGCCATAAGGAGTGCATGAAGCCTTGGACGAAATATACAAGATGCCACTTCATAAATTTTGTCCAGAGGCTATTCTAGGTGCCGCGTCACCTTATTATTGGGCCAGGCCCATGTATTTTCAAAATACTTAAGTATAGGCTGTTTTTAGAGTCCGTATGTATGGGGAAACAAGAGTTAGGGTTTGTTTCGGACCCCTCCTCCAACGGCCACGAAATCCCCCCCCCCCCCTTCCTCCATATATACAGCCCTTAGGGCGTCGTTTAGACTTTGGGATTTTGTTTAGTTAAAATTTAGCCATTGCAACTTTGTGTACTTCGTTTGTGTCCAACGACCAGACCAAGACCTCTTCCGGATCCCCACCTTTATCAATACTTCATATTTATTCGCAATATTCAGATTGCTTTATCATATTCTTGCTTGTTCTTCGATTGCTTGGAGGAATAGACTATCGTGGTCAGGCTGATCATGCTTCCAGCATCGTCAGTAACCTCGGGAGATTGGTTTAGCGATTGCTAAGGCGCAAAGTCGTGCACGTTTGTAGTCGGATCGTCAAAGTCGACTCCATCAAATCGATTGTTATCATCTCATCGAAAGATCGGGACACCCTCGCCTCTATTAGTTTCTACCATGGTGTACAGAATTTTTATCAAATTGCCATGGTCTACCAAGGAATAAGGAACATGCTTGCATGGGTACCACATCACAATCAACATAATCAGCATATGTAGAGATACTAAAATGCACACGAACAGTACGTGTTACCTTAACCTTGCCGTTGTTGTTGAACCATTGGGTGTAGTAAGGATGTGGATGTGGTCTTGTGGTGAGAGATAGCTTCTCCACCATCTCCATGCAAGCCAAGTTGTTAGAGCTCCCTCCATCTATGATGATGCGAACAAAACTTTCCTTCACAACTCCCTTTGTATGGAATAAATTATGTCTCTGATTTTGCTCTGCTTGTGTGACCTGCACACTCAAAACACGTTGAGCAACTAAACATTCATACCTGTCAGCGTCTTCAGGAGCCATGTATTGCGTCTCATTTTCAAAATCATCTCCACCGTGTTCTTCACTTGTAATAAGAGCCAAAGTCGCCTTATCATAGTCACTAGTGGACTCATAACCACCATCCTCAGTAGCAATCATCACACACTGAGATTTGCATTCTCTCGCATAATGACCTCTTCCCTTACAACAATGACAAATAATATCACTTGTGTGCCCTGTTGATGCCATGGAAGAAGAAGAGCTCTGTACAGGCCCGACAGGTGTGCTCTTGGAAGATGGTGGTGGTTGTGCCTGCTTTCTTGTATCACACGGTTGGAGGTGGCACCTGATGGAGGTGCTGGTGCAGTGGAAGTAGAGGATGCACGTGGTGTCCATGATGAAATTCGACCTGCAGAAAAGTTAGTCCGCGCCAATGCTTGTCGATCCTACACTTCACATTCAGCTTTACAAGCAAGATGGAATAAACGAGTGATATTATTATACTCCTTATACTCGAGCATGGTCTGAATGTCTCTATTTAATCCACCCATAAAATGTGCAAGCATAGCTTCATTCTCCTCAACAATACCACATCTAATCATGCCAGTTTGTAATTCCTAATAATATTCTTCTACATAATTTTTTCCTTGTCTTAAACACTTCAATTTTTGAAGCAATTCACATTGATAATATGGTGGAACCCAACGAGTACGCATAGCAGATTTCAAAGCAGCCTAAGTAGCTGGAATAGGATATAATCTACAATGTTCAGGCCACCAAACAAATGCAAAACTAGTAAAAGCACAAACAACAGCAGGAACACGTCTCTCCTCAGGATATTGTAAACATGTAAAACGTTGTTCAGTTTCTAACTCCCAAGTAAGATATATATCAGGAACATATCTACCCTCAAATGGTGAAATATGCAATTTTAGTTTAGGAAGATGGTCATGAGCTTGTACCTCAGCTGGTGCATCCCTACCATTGCGATGATATGCATGAGGACGACCTAGAGGTGGTGGTGCTGGTGGTTGCACGTAGTTCTGATTTTGATCAACCTCATCCTCACAATGGTCCTCCACCTCTGCAGTAGCAGCATGAGCTAGAGAAGCATCAACAGTATGTACAGCGGCACCAGAAGTTTGACCAGGCTCAAGGGGAATGCGCTGTGCTCGTCCCACTTGATTTGGAAGTCTATGTTGTTGTTGTAGAGGTGTGACAGGTGCAGCGGGCGGTGGTTGTGGAAGACGCACGAGCAATTCATTAAATTTGTTATCGAGCTTTGCTTCGAATGCCTTCTCAATGCCATCTATCTTCTCCATGGCCTCTTCAAATCAGTTTAGCACATCTTCCACCTGTCCACTCATCATTTGCTGAAAATTAGCATGTAAGTCTTTGTTCGTCATGTTCTCCCAGTCAGTCTTGTCGGCTTGTGATCCTGTCATGGTTAGCAGCAATAGAAACACACAAGAATATGATCCTACAGACTACTAGGAAACGGTGGCAGTGGTGTGGTGGACAAAGTCACAAATCCGTCAAGCGAATCTCAAATTCTTACCAGTTCTTACCAAGCAGCAGGCGGTGATCGGCAATCGTTGAGGTCAAAACTCTCAAAGCTTGGATAGAGCGATTACCAGGGAGAGTCAAACGCACGACATAGATGTATGTGTAGCTGGGAAGGCTTATAATATGGTAGCAAAAAAGGTCAGCAATAATCAATTCAGAGATGCAAAGTTGAATAAACGCTCAACGACGGTACCGTGCTGGTCCTAGGCTAGACAATGCTAGAGACGCGAGCCTAGAACACTAACAAATCATGGCGCTGCACGTAAACAAGGGAGGAGCACACTATGAAATTTTTTCTCTTTTTTTCTCTTTTTTTTCTCTTTTTGGCACTTTTTTGCCCTCTTTTTTTTGCTCCGCAACAATTTTTTTTCAAAAAAGTCTATAAATGGCCTAATAACTGCCTAGCCAGAATTTTCCAGACTTAGTTTTTTTGAAACTGGAACTATTTTTCTTGTACGGGTAGCACGAAAGTTCAGGAGTCCTACTCTGTTACGACTCGGAGTACGGCGTGATATGGAAATCCAAAACAGAGTAACAAAATACTAGACTCGTACTAGGACTGGTGGCGGAGATGAATCTGGTGGAACTCGGACTGGTGGCGGAGATGAATCTGGTGGAACTCGGACTGATGGCGGATATATGTTGCAGGTGGACTCGGATTGGCGATGAATATGTGGTGGTGGTATATGGCAGCAGCGATGAAGTTGGTGCGGTGGTGGTATATGGCAGCAGCGATGATGATGATGCGGTGGTGATATATGGCAGCGACACGTGACAACCTGTGAACAGAACTCGAAACTCTAAAGGACTAGACGCTAAGACCAGCAACTTGACAAGACGATGCAACCGCAAATTCAACAAAGCAAATATAGAAAAGATTATGCAAAGGCTCAGATTGGTTCGGATATGATGAACTAACCCTAATTTTTTTGGCTTTTTCGTGGACTGTAGGTATGAAGAACAGACTCGATCTAAACTACGAAAAACTGTAAAATCTCACCGAGCAACCTGGAAATCTGATACCAATTGATAGAGGCAAAGGTGTCCCGTCTTTCGATGAGATGGTGGCTATCATTTTGGAGGAATTCGACTTTGATGATTCGACTACGAACGTGCGAGGACGTCGTGCCTTAGCAATCGCTAAACCAACTCCAGGAGGTTATTGACCACGCCGGAGCATGACTAACCTGACCACGAAGATCTGTTTCCTGCAGGCAAATGAAGAACAAGCAAGAAACTAAGATTGCAATCTGGATATTGCGAATATAAGAGGAAAGCTTTATTGATCAAGGTGGGGTTCTGTGACGTCTTGGTCTGGTCGTTGAACACAAACGAAGTACGCGAAGTTGCAGCTATGGCGAACTTTTAATCTAAACAAAACCCAAAGTCTAAACGATGCCCTAACGGCTGTATATATGGAGGAAGAGGGGGGGGGGATTTCGAAGCCCTTGGAGGAGGGGTCCGAAACCAACCCTAACTCTTGTTTCCCCACACATACGGACTCTAAAAACAGCCTATATTCAAGTATTTCGAAATTACATGGGCCTGGCCCAATAATAAGGTGACGAATCACCTAGAATAGCCTCTGGAAGAAATTTATGAAGTGGCATCTTGTATATTTCGTCCAAGGCTTCATGCACTCATTATGGTGGCTTCAAAGTCCTGAAATCATCACCAAAACTCCATTCTTGTTTCCCTTGCGCATGCCATCAACTCCATGCTTGTTCTTGCTCCAATGTTCATCCTTCTCCAAGATAGGCCCTTCATTTGTAAGCAAAACAAATGTATCCAATTTAGGCAGCATCATATTCTCATGAACATTCGAATCATTACCAAGAAACGAAAGTATCTAGTAATTTAATTGGCGTGCGCGAGCTCTAGTAATTGGTCCAGTATGTATAGTAGCAGGGGTTGTTGGTGTAACAATGGTATTGATGTCCTCATCAGTAAATGCCTTTATGAGTTTGATAACTACATTAGAAAACATGATCACTTCAATGCAAATGTTATGAAACAATTGAAATACAATTCTGATATGATTGCTAGCTTGAGTAACTTGTTATTTAGAATCACTAATTATGTTAGAGGTGTAGGAAAACATGCCTCTATGGTTCATACTCAGTTAGAACAAGTTGCTAATCTCAAAAAGAAGTGCTTGATGAAATGAACAATAATATAAATGACTTTGCTGTTAGAGTAGCAACTAGAGGAGGTAAAATGACTCAGGAACCACTTTATCCTGAGGGACACCCTAAAATAATTGAACAATACTCTCAAAGAATTAACACTGATGCACCTAGAACTTCTAAAAAGAAGAAGCAAAAGAAAAATGATAGGACATTGCATACCTCTAGTGAACCTGAAATACAAAAACCTCCTGAAGCTAATAATGATGTTTTTTATTTTTGATGCTGAAACTCAATCTAGTAATGAACATTCATCTAGTGATCATGAAAAAGATAATGATGATGTCCATGAAGATACTCAACTAGACAAAGATAAAGAACCAGATAATGATGTTGAAATAGAACCAGTTGTTGATCTTGATAACTCACAACCCAAAAATAATAGATATGATAAAATAGACTTTGTTGCTCGAAAACATGGAAGAGAAAGAGAGAACCATGGGTTAAAAAACGCATGCCCTTTCCACCTAAATCAACTAAGAAAAATGATGATGAAGAATTTGAACGCTTTGCTGAAATGATTAGGCCAGTCTTTTTGCGCATTCGCTTAACTGATATTTTAAAGATGGCCCCTTATGCTAAATATATGAAAGACATCATCACTAATAAAAGGAAAATACCCGAAGCTGAAATATCCACCATGCTTGCTAATTGTTTTTTTTACGGATGGAGTACCTAAAAAACATGGAGATCCGAGAATACCAACTGTACCTTGCTCTATCAAAAGAAACTATGTGAAAACTGCTTTGTGTGATTTAGGAGCTGGTGTTAGTGTTATGCCTTTCTCTTTATATAAAAGACTTGACTTGAATAAACTCACTCCTACTGAAATATCTTCGCAAATGGTTGACAAATCAACTGCCATACCTATCGGTATTTGTGAGGATGTGCCCGTTGTTGTTGCAAATGTTACTATCTTAACAGACTTTGTTATACATGAGATGCCTGAGGACTACAACATGTCGATTATCCTTGGTAGAACCTTTTTGAATACATCAGGGGTTGTTATTAATTGCAATAAAAGCAAGTTCACTTTTCATATCAATGCTAATGAGCATACAGTGCACTTTCCGAAGAAACAATTCCAAGTGAATGGTGTTAATGTTGTTGAAAAGTCTCTCACACTCAGTGTTGGAAGTTTTCAACTACCTCTACATGCTGCCAAAAATAAATTTGATATACTTATTGTTGGGGACATGCATATCCCCGTTGAGGTAACTTAGTGTCTTACAAAAGTTCTTCGGTTTCATGCTAATCGAAGGTGGTTGTTAATAAGACTTGATCAACCTTATTAATGGATCATTTTTGAGAGGTATAAAGTTGATGAATTTAGTAGGCACTACCTTTTGTCCTTACCTTTTCGTTCTCTGTTTTTCTTAGTTAAACAAAATAAAATGCCATGTTTATTCTATTTTCTGGATTTTTCGTGCAATAAAAAATGACCCAAAAATATAAGTTCTCAGAATGTCCTGAAAATTGAATACAATTTTTTTGAATATTTCTGAATTTTTAGTGCAAGTAACATGAGAGGGGGGTGCACCAGGTGGGCACAACCCACCTGGACGCGCCAGCAGCCCCAGGCGCGCCCTGGTTGGTTGTGGTCCCCACGTGGCCCCCCTCACTTATCTCTTTAGCCCATGTCATCTCCTACCTCCAGAAAAAATCACCATTGCTCTCTCTCTCTCTCTCTTGTGTTCTTGCTCTCGAACCCGCAGGTTTCAATCTCTTTGCTCGAAGCTTCGTTTCTGAAACTGTTTTAGGGAATAGCTACTTGGTATGTGTGTCAACCATTGGTCCAATTAGTTTTTGCTTTAGTGGTTTATATTTTGAATAATTAGCTACTCTTGGTGCTGATGTAGATGAGCTTGCATGTTAAATCCTTGCAGTTCTAAGTAGTTTGAATGCTCAATATAGCCTCTATGCCTCCTTATGAGTAGTTGCTATCAATCTTGTGAAGTTTTGCTGACAAAAAATTTGTGGACCAAAAATTTCAGAATTTTATCTATAGGAATAAGATGAGTTTCTATAGGAGTTCTTTGAGGAGGATGTCTTTGGAGGCATCATCTATTAGTAGCTCGGTGCTTGCAGGTCTAAGTAGTTTGAATAATCAATATAACCTCTATGCCTCCTTATGAGTAGTTGCTATCAATCTTGTGAAGTTCTGTTGACAAAAAATTTGTGGACTAAATATTTCAGAATTTCATTTATAGGAACAAGATGAGTTTCTTTAGGAAGTTTGCCTCCAAGAAAAGTAAGTTCCAAGGGAGTCATTAGGGAATCATCGGACAATGACCTCCAAACTCGGAGAAGGGCAGAGGTGCGGCCGTGCGAATGGCCGCATAACCCCTTCATGGATGGAGCCAGAATCCCTCAACAGTTTGCACAATTTGCCGCTAATGCTGGTCTCACCAACTTCATCGCAGCTGAGTGTGAACAATACCATCTCCTTACAAATTCCTTTGTGCAAATTTTTCATTTTTTGAGTAGGAATAACCTCCTGAGGTGCAGTTTAATTGATATGTTGAAACCCGTCAGATACCACTTACTGATTTTTGTGATATATGTTTGATCCCTTCTAACGAGGAAATAAGAGAGCCTAGGCCTGCGTAGTTTGAGGACTTTTTATCGTACTCTGTCAGTGGGAGATGAGAGAGGAGTATCGTGAGTTACCGCCACTAGCTTGCAGTTTCCTTCTTTGCATTATTTTTCTTTATTTATCGCAAAGTACTTAAATGCTAGAGAGAATGTTGGTGCACTCAGTGCCCCCGACTTTGCTATTTTATGTCGTGCACTATATGGCGATAACACCTTTAGCCTAGGGGCTATTGTTGCATGTCGCCTGCACCTTAACAGAACCAAGGGCAAAATTCATGGAGGTATTTATGCTACTCGTTTAGCGAGTCATTTTAACATTTAGATCCGCCAGCATGATTATCGTTTACCCAAGGTTTATTTAGATCACCAGGCGATAAAGGATATCGATAACTCTGTTATTAATATTCCTTATAACCTGGTTTTCAGTGTGGATTCCCGTCATATTATTCCATTGCCTGCACCTGCTTTGTTTGATATATTGCCAGGGGTGGATACAGTATCATGCATGAGGACATTATTGCTTACCGGAATGCCTAGACAGAGGCAGAGGAGGAGCCTTAGGAGTGGGACGGTCTGGTGCCTGCTCCACAACACTTCAACGTGGGACCGGATGGCTACTACGAGTGGTGATTACCAAACTAGGCCAAAAGCCTAAGTTTGGGGGAGTATGTATTTCCACCGACATTACATTCATCTTCACACTTTTCATTCCAGATGTCATTGTCCACACTTTTTCATTGTATTATCCATGCTAGATTTATTTTCTCGCTTTCTTCTTGTGTTTTTGAAAAACTTTGAGAAAACCCAAAATATTTACTGCTTCTATTCGGTTTTTCTTTCTAGTTAATTATTTGTAGTATTAAAAGAAAACCCAAAAAGATTTCTCGATTCTTCTTTTGCTTGTTGGGAGCTTTCCCGTGTAAATAGTTTTTCTCGTTTCTATTCTTCATTTTCTTTAATTTGCTTTCATGCATGTAGTTGAATCAAAACCAACATAGCCTCTATGTTATTTTATGTTCATAGTGTTCATACCCTACTCATGCTAGTATCCAATGTTCATTATGCATAGTGCATGTTCATGACCATTTTCGCTCTCTAGCTGGCCGTTTCCCAACCTATTTGCTAACCTCCGCCTATACTAAGCGAGAGTACTGCTTGTGCATCAAAATCCTAAAACCCAAGTTATTCGAGATGAGTCCTCAATATCTACATATATACGGTATTACCCAGCCATCCTAAGTAAATTTGCATGTGCCACCTCTAAAAACTTCAAATAAAACCTGTTTTTGTGTGCCCGGATTGTTGATAGAGCGACAGGGGGTAGTCGGTATCTTCCATGCTAAGTGTGTTATTCTCATGATGAGTGTTTATTCACTCGTCCTTGCACAAGAGGCGGTAATAGGGATTCCCAGTCCCGAAATCAAAAAAATTGCAAATAATTAAACAAAACTCCCCCAGGATTGTTGTTGGTATGGACGGTACCGTGGATTCGGCTAGCCGTGGAGTGTGATTGTTGGTGGAGAGGGAGTAAACCTTTACTTTTATCAATTGGGAACCTCCACTAATGTGTTTAGCATGGTAGATATTGATAACTTTGTGTTGTGACATAAACAGGAAGGGTGCATTTCCCAAAATTTCATTTACCTCGGTTTTAAAATCTAAGCTCTAGCACCGCTGCAAATCCCTACTTCCCTCTGCGAAGGGACTATCTATTTACTTTTATGTTGAGTCATCACCTTCTCAAATAAGTTCCACATCCTGAGAGCACTATTGTCATCCATGCATTGTGTATAGTTAATATTGGATGCATCATGACTGGATCTTTTCTACCATGAATTACAATGTATAGTCGTTGCTTGAACGTTGGAGGTGCTCTGCATTTATGTTTTGCGGTCTCAGAAAGGGCTAGCGAGATACAATTGTTGTCATATTATACCATGATTGTTTTGGCAAAGTGTTGGAATTTAAGATATCTTATTATTGGTCTCTAGTTGATTATGCCATTATATGAGTTAACATAATTTTTAAGAGTTATTATTGACATGGTTAGTCACGATCTTTGCTGAAAATGTGGGTGCTACTTAAGCTTATTTATTTAAACAATAATAAAAGAGTTAGTAAAAGTTTTTCTTTTTCACTTTCAATTTGTCAACTGAATTGCTTGAGGACAAGCAAGGGTTTAAGCTTGGGGGAGTTGATACGTCTCTGTCGTATCTACTTTTCCTAACGCTTTTGCTCTTGTTTTGGACTCCAATTTGCATGATTTGTATGAAACTAACCCGGACCGACGTTGTTTTCAGCAAAACTACCATGGTGTTGTCTTTATGTAGAAATAAAAGTTCTCGAAATGGAGCAGAACTTTTTGGAGAATTATTTCAGAATAAAAGAAAAATACTGGAGCCAAGAACCACCGGAGGGGGGCCCTGGGCGAGCACACCCCACCAGGGCGCGCCCCCCCTCCAGGTGCGCCTAGGTGGGTTGTGCCCACCTAGTGGCCCCGCAGACCCTATATCCAACTCCTTAAATACCCGTACCTGGAGAAAAAATCGTAGAGGAAGAATTATCTCGTTTCACGATACGGAGCCGCCGCCACCTCCTGTACTTCATCGGGAGGCCAGATCTGGAGTCCGTTCAAGGCTCCGGAGCGGGGGATCTTCGGTATTCGTCATCACCAACCCTCCTTCATTGCCAACTCCATGATGCTCCCCACCGGGAGTGAGTAATCACTACTGCAGGTTGCTGCTAACGCGACACTACGATCAGAGACCCTTTGACGAAACTGTGTGCGATGCATTATCGCAAACGGGGATGTAAAAAACCCATCAAAAAAGATGCAAAACTTTTGCGATGGCAGAGACATCAAACACAGTTCAGATTTTAGTTATGTGTGCGATGCTGGGCATACGGTATATCCAGCAGAACTATGTGCGATGAGGAAGAACAACAAAAATGGGCAGCCATATCAATGTGTGTGCGATATACGACATACAGTTTGCTCCGATGAACTGTGTGCTATTAGGGAATGCAACAGAAATGGTTAGCCAGATCTAGGTGTGTGTGATATACGACATACAGTTCAGTCGGACAAACTGTTTTTGATTACAAGAGAAAGGAAACTGTTCATCTTAACAAGATGTGTGTGATATGCGGCATTTGTGATGAGCCAAAAGAACACAAATGATTCGTGTAAACCAGATATGTGTGATACACAGCAAACAGCCCACTCGGATGAATTGTTTGCGATGAGAAATTATAACACAGACGGTTACTATAGTAAGTTCGTGTGCGATTCTATTCGTACAAAAAACTTTGAAAAATGCAAACTAGTTTCTTGCAGAGGCTAGGAGTATCGCACATGATGCGTCTACGAGTACTCATGTGCGATGATTAGTAAGTTACACATAATGAACGGCCGCAAGGGTGATATGCTGATCATGGAGTCCGAGAAGACCATCGTCGGAAGGCCGCTGGCTTAGCCTTTTAGCCTATATTTGAAGGAAGTATGCCCTAGAGGCAATAATAAAGTTATTATTTATTTCCTTATTTCATGATAAATGTTTATTATTCATGCTAGAATTGTATTAACCGGAAACATAATACATGTGTGAATACATAGACAAATAGAGTGTCACTAGTATGCCTCTACTTGACTAGCTCGTTGATCAAAGATGGTTAAGTTTCCTAACCATAGACATGAGTTGTAATTTGATAAACGGGATCACATAATTAGGAGAATGATGTGATTGACTTGACCCATTCCGTTAGCTTAGCACTTGGTCGTTTAGTATGTTGCTATTGCTTTATTCAAGACTTGTATATGTTTCTATGACTATGAGATTATGCAACTCCCGTTTACCGGAGGAACACTTTGTGTGCTACCAAATATCACAAAGTAACTGGGTGATTATAAAGATGCTCTACATGTGTCTCCGAAGGTACTTGTTGAGTTGGCGTATTTCGAGATTAGGATTTGTCACTCCGATTGTCGGAGAGGTATCTTTGGGCCCACTCGGTATTACACATCACTATAAGCCTTGCAAGCATTGTAACTAATGAGTTAGTTACGAGATGGTGTATTATGGAACGAGTAAAGAGACTTGCCGGTAACGAGATTGAACTAGGTATTAAGATACCGACGATCAAATCTCGGGCAAGTAACATATCGATGACAAAGGGAACAACGTATGTTGTTATGCGGTTTGACCAATAAAGATCTTCGTAGAATATGTGGGAGCCAATATGAGCATCCAGGTTCCGCTATTGGTTATTGACCGGAGACATGTCTCGGTCATGTCTACATAGTTCTCGAACCCGTAGGGTCCGCACGCTTAACGTTCGGTGACGATTTGTATTATGAGTTTATGTGTTTTGATGTACCGAAGGTAGTTCGTAGTCCCGGATGAGATCGGGGACATGACAAGGAGTCTCGAAATGGTCGAGACGTAAAGATCGATATATTGGACGACTATATTCGGACAACAGAAAGGTACTGAGTGATTCGGGTATTTTTCGGAGTACCGGAGAGTTACGGGAATTCGCCGGGGACTATATGGGCATTATCGGGCTTTAGGGGAAAGAGAGTGGGGAGGTTGCGCGCTCCCCCAATGCTTAGTCCGAATTGGACTAGGGGGAGGGGCGGCGCCCCCTCCTTCCTTCTCTTCTCTTTTCCTTTTCCTTCTCTCCTACTCCTACTACTTCGAAGGGCTCCTAGTTCTACTAGGAAAGGGGGAATCCTACTCCCGGTGGGGGTAGGACTCCCCTAGGGCGCGCCATAGAGAGGGCCGGCCCTCCCCCTCCTCCACTCCTTTATATACGGGGAGGGGGGAACCCCTTGGAGACACAACAATTGATCATTGATCTCTTAGCCGTGTGCGGCGCCCCCTCCACCATATTCCAGCTCGGTAATATTGTAGCGGTGCTTAGGCGAAGCCCTGCGTCGGTAGCATCATCAACACCGTCCTCACGCCGTTGTGCTGATGGAACTCTCACACAAAGCTCTGCTGGATCGGAGTTCATGGGACGTCATCGACCTGAATGTGTGCTGAACTCGGAGGTGCCGTGCGTTCGGTACTTGGATCGGTCGGATCGTGAAGACGTACAACTACATCAACCATGTTGTCATAATGCTTCCGCTTTTGGTCTATGAGGGTACATGGACAACTCTCTCCCCTCTTGTTGCTATGCATCACCATGATCCTGTGTGTGCGTAGGAAATTTTTGAAATTACTACGTTCCCCAACAGTGGCATCCGAGCCAGGTTTTATGCATAGATGTTATATGCACGAGTAGAACACAAGTGAGTTGTGGGCGATACAAGTCATACTGCTTACCAGCATGTCACACTTTGGTTCGGCGGTATTCTTGGATGAAGTGGCCCGGACCGACATTACACGTACGCTTACGCGAGACTGGTTCTACCGACGTGCTTTGCACACACGTGGCTGGCGGGTGTCAGTTTCTCCAACTTTAGTTGAATCGAGTGTGGCTACGCTCGGTCCTTGAGAAGGTTAAAGCAACACTAACTTGACGAACTATCGTTGTGGTTTTGATGCGTAGGTAAGAACGGTTCTTGCTCAGCCCATAGCAGCCACGTAAAACTTGCAACAACAAAGTAGAGGACGTGATGTGATATGGTCAAGGCATGATGCTATATTTATTGTATGAGATGATCATGTTTTATAACCGAGTTATCGGAAACTGGCAGGAGCCATATGGTTGTCGCTTTATTGTATGTAATGCAATCGCCCTGTAATTGCTTTACTTTATCACTAAGCGGTAGCGATAGTCGTAGAAGCAATAGTTGGCGAGACGACGACGATGCTACAATGGAGATCAAGGTGTCGCGCCGGTGACGTTGGTGATCATGACGGTGCTTCGGAGATGGAGATCACAAGCACAAGATGATGATGGCCATATCATATCACTTATATTGATTGCATGTGATGTTTATCCTTTATGCATCTTATTTTGCTTTGATTGACGATAGCATTATAAGATGATCTCTCACTAAATTTCAAGATAAAAGTGTTCTCCCTGAGTATGCACCGTTGCCAAAGTTCGTCGTGCCGAGACACCACGTGATGATCGGTTGTGATAAGCTCTATGTTCATCTACAACGGGTGCAAGCCAGTTTTGCACACGCAGAATACTCGGGTTAAACTTGACGAGCCTAGCATATGCAGATAATGCCTCAGAACACTGGAGAACGAAAGGTCGAGCGTGAATCATATAGAAGATATGATCAACATAGTGATGTTCACCATTGAAAACTACTCCATCTCACGTGATGATCGGACTGGTTTAGTTGATTTGGATCGCATGATCACTTAGATGATTAGAGGGATGTCTATCTGAGTGGGAGTTCTTAAGTAATATGATTAGTTGAACTTTAATTTATCATGAACTTAGTCCTGGTAGTATTAGCATATCTATGTTGTAGATAAATTGCTCGCGTTTAGCTCCCCTGTTTTATTTTTGATATGTTCCTAGAGAAAACTAAGTTGAAATATGTTAGTAGCAATGATACGGATTGGATCCGTGATCTGAGGATTACCCTCATTGCTGCACAGAAGAATTATGTCCTTGATGCACCATTAGGTGACAGACCGATTGCAGGAGCAACTGCAGACGTTATGAACGTTTGGCAAGCTCGATATGATGACTACTTGATAGTTTAGTGCACCATGCTTTACGACTTAGAATCGGGGCTTCAAAGACGTTTTTTGAAATGCCACGGAGCATATGAGATGTTCCAAGAGTTGAAATTAGTATTTCATACTCATGCCCGTGTCGAGAGGTATGAGACCTCTGATAGTACTTTGCCTAAAAGATGGAGGAGAATTGCTCAGCTAGTGAGCATGTGCGCAGCATGTCTAAGTACTACAATCACTTGAATCAAGTGGGAGTTAATCTTCCAGATAAGACAGTGATTGGCAGAGTTCTCTAGTCACTATCACCAAGTTACTAGAACTTCGTGATGAACTATAATATGCAAGTGATAACGGAAACGATTCCCAAGCTCTTCGTGATGCTGAAATCGACGAAGGTAGAAATCAAGAAAAACATCAAGTGTTGATGGTGACAAGACTACTAATTTCAAGAAAAAGGGCAAAGGGAAGAAGGGGAACTTCAAGAAGAACGGCAAGCGAGTTGCTGCTCAAGTGAAGAAGCCCAAGTCTGGACCTAAGCCTGAGACTAAGTGCTTCTACTGCAAAGGGACTGGTCACTAGAAGTGGACCGGCCCTAGATACTTGGCGGATAAGAAGGATGGAATAGTGAACAAAGGTATATTTTATATACATGTTATTGATGTGTACTTTACTAGTGTTTATAGCAACCCCTTAGTATTTGATACTAGTTCAGTTGCTAAGATTAGTAACTCGAAATGGGAGTTGCAGAATGAACAAAGACTAGTTAAGGGTGAAGTGACGATGTGTGTTGGAAGTAGTTCCAAGAAAGATATGATCATCATCGCACATTCCCTATACCTTCGGGATTAGTGTTGAACCAAAATAAATACTATTTGGTGTTTGCATTGAGCATGAATATGATTTGATCATGTTTATTGCAATACGGTTATTCATTTAAGAGAATAATTGTTGTTCCGTTTACATGAATAAAACCTTCTATGGTCATACACCCAATGAAAATGGTTTGTTGGATCTTGATCGTAGTGATACACATATTCATAATATTGAAGCCAAAAGATGCAAAGTTAATAACGATAGTGCAACTTATTTCTGGCACTGCCGTTTAGGTCATATTGGTGTAAAGCGCATGAAAAAACTCCATGCTGATGGGTTTTTGGAATCACTTGATGCTTGTGAACCATGCCTGATGGGCAAGATGACTAAGACTCCGTTCTCCGGAACAATGGAGCGAGCAACTGACTTATTGGAAATAATACATACTGATGTATGCGGTCCGATGAGTATTGAGGCTCACGGCGGGTATCATTATTTTCTGACCTTCACAGATAGTTTGAGCAGATATGGGTATATCTACTTGATGAAACATAAGTCTGAAACATTTGAAAAGTTCAAAGAATTTCATAGTGAAGTGGAAAATCATCGTGACAAGAAAATAAAGTTTCAACGATCTGATCGCGGAGACAAATATTTGAGTTACAAGTTTGGTCTTCAATTAAAACAATGTGGAATAGTTTCACAAATTCATGCCACCTAGAACACCACAGCATAATGGTGTGTCCGAACGTCATAACCGTACTTTATTGGATATATAGTGCAATCTATGATGTTTCTTATCGATTTACCGCTATAGTTTTGGGGTTATGTATTAAAGACAACTGCATTCACATTAAAAAGGGCACCACCTAAATCCGTTGAGACGACACCGTATGAACTGTGGTTTGGCAAGAAACCAAAGTTGTCGTTTCTTAAAGTTTGGGGTTGTGATGCTTATAAGAAAAAGTTTCATCCTGATAAGCTCAAACCCAAATCAGAGAAATGTGTCTTCATAGGATACCCAAAGGAGACAGTTGGGTACACCTTCTATCACATATCCGAAGGCAAGATATTCGTTGCTAAGAATGGATCCTTTCTAGAGAAGGAGTTTCTCTTGAAAGAAGTGAGTGGGAGGAAAGTAGAACTTGATGAGGTAACTGTACCTGCTCCCTTATTGGAAAGTAGTTCATCACAGAAATCTATTCCTGTGACTACTACACCAACTAGTGAGGAAGCTAATGATGATGATCATGTAACTTCAGATCAAGTTACTACCGAACCTTGTAGGTAAACCATAGTGAGATCCGCACCAGAGTGGTACGGTAATCCTGTTCTGGAGGTCATGTTACTTGACCATGACAAACCTCCGAACTATGAGGAAGCGATGATGAGCCCAGATTCCGCAAAAATGGCTTGAGGCCATGAAATCTGAGATGGGATCCATGTATGAGAACAAAGTGTGGACTTTGGTTGACTTGCCCGATGATCGGCAAGCCATAGAAAATAAATGGATCTTCAAGAGGAAGACGTACGCTGATAGTAGTGTTACTATCTACAAAGCTAGACTTGTCAAAAAAGGTTTTTGACAAAGTTCAAGGTGTTGACTACGATGAGATTTTCTCACTCGTAGCGATGCTTAAGTCTGTTCGAACCATGTTAGCAAATTGCCACATTTTATGAAATCTGGCAAATGGATATCAAAACTACATTCCTTAATGGATTTCTTAATGAAGAGTTGTATATGATGCAACCAGAAGGTTTTGTCGATCCTAAAGGTGCTAACAAAAATGTGCAAGCTCCAAATGATCCATCTATGGATTGGTGCAAGCATCTCGGAGTTGGAATATACGCTTTGGTGAGTTGATCAAAGCATATAGTTTTATACTGAGACTTCATGTGAAGCCTGTATTTACAAGAAAGTGAGTGGGAGCACTACAACATTTCTGATAAATATATGTGAATGACATATTGTTGATCGGAAATAATGTAGAATTTTCTGGAAAGCATAAAGGAGTATTTGAAAGGAGTTCTTCAAATAAAGACCTCGGTGAAGCTGCTTACATATTGAGCCTCAAGATCTATAGAGATAGATCAAGACGCTTGCTAAGTTTTTTCAATGAGTACATACCTTGACAAGATTTTTAAATATTTCAAAATGGAACAGTCAAAGAAAGAGTTCTTGCCTGTGTTACAAGGTGTGAAATTGAGTAAGACTCAAAGCCCGACCACGGCAGAAGATAGAAAGAGAATGAAAGTCATTCCCTATGCCCCAGCCATAGGTTCTATAAAGTATGCCATGCTATGTACCAGGTCTATTCTATACCCTACCACTGAGTTTGGCAAGGGAGTACAATAGTGATCTAGGAGTAGATCACTGGACATCGGTCAAAATTATCCTTAGTGGGATAAGGATATGTTTCTCGATTATGGAAGTGACAAAAGGTTCGTCGTAAAGGGTTACGTCGATGAAAGTTTTGACACTGATCCAGATGACGCTAAGTCTCAATCTGGATACATATTGAAAGTGGGAGATATTAGCTAGAGTAGCTCTGTGCAGAGCATTGTAGACATACAAATTTGCAAAATACTTACGGATCTGAATGTGACAGACCCGTTGACTAAACTTCTCACACAAGCAAAACATGATCACACCTTAGTACTCTTTGGGTGGTAATCACATAGCGATGTGAACTAGATTATTGACTCTAGTAAACCCTTTGGGTGTTGGTCACATGACGATGTGAACTATGGGTGTTAATCACATGGTGATGTGAACTATTGATGTTAAATGTGATCTAGATTATTGACTCTAGTCACTACAAAAAAGAGACACATCCGTGACATTTTGGGCCGAACGGAAAAAAATTCTGTCATACATATGACACTTCTATGACGATAATTGTGACAAAACTCGGTATCAACATAGATGTGGTGGGCTCCTACTTCTATGACAAAAAATGATGACAGAAAATGGGCTTTTCGTCCTAGGCGGGCCGGAGACGCAGCTGCATGACATTCTTTGGGCCGTCCATGACGGAAAAAACCGTGGTAGAGGCGAGGGGGAGGAAAATTTCGGGGAGTTCCCGGTTACGGTGGGAGGTCGGGGGCCGAGCGATGCGCATTTCTCTTGTACACGACGCTGGCGTGTGTGCGGCGTTGGCTCTAATCGAACCCGAGCGAGGCGTTGGGCTCTAATCAACCCGGCGACAGACCGCAGTTACGTTTATCGAACCCGAGCGATCGATCGATGGTCGTTAATCGAACCCGATCGGCGATTCTTCGCCATCGCTGCTAATCAAGCCGATCGATGCTGCCTCTAGGATGAACAGTGAGCATTGTGGGGGGTTTGGATGAAGGAGCGGTGGCGTTGCCTCTGGATGAACAGGACCCGTGGTGTGGAGGGCTGATGAGCGATGAGGCGGTGGAGGGTGGCCGTGGAGGGGTGGTTGAACAGGACCCCATGGTGTGGAGGGCTGGATGAATAGTAGACGATGAAGGGGTGCCCGTGGAGGGGTGGTTGAACAGTAGCCGATGGAGTAGCGCGTGGTGGAGGCTGGATGAACAGGAGCCCGTGGAGGCTGGAGGAGGTCGACGGTAGCCCGTGGAGGCTGGAGGAGGTCGACGGTGGAGATGAA
Organism: Aegilops bicornis; assembly: GCA_021605145.1. Lineage (NCBI taxonomy): Eukaryota > Viridiplantae > Streptophyta > Magnoliopsida > Poales > Poaceae > Aegilops > Aegilops bicornis. The sequence continues at coordinate 350,373,556 of CM038670.1, forward strand.
CAGTATCCCGTGGAGTCCCGTTTTGCGGTACGCCACACCCCTCCCGATGAACAGGACCCCCGTTTCGACCGTAGCACTCCAACACAAGTCTGTTTCGTCCGTTTTGCGGTACGCCACACCCCTCCCGATCAACATGACCCTCGTTTCGACCGTAGGAGGTCCGTTTCATCCGTTTTGCGGTACGCCACACCCCTCCCGATCAACAGGACCCTTGTTTCGACCGTAGGAGGTCCGTTTCCTCAGTTTTGCGGTACGCCAGACCCCTCCCGATCAACAGGACCCTGTTTCGAACGTGGCCGGTCAAACACAAGGCCGTTTCCTCCGTTGTGCGTTACGCTAGGCCTCGTTTCCATCGCCTGTTCCGTCCAAGCCCTCCCGATGAACACGACCATGCATTCCGTTTCGACCCAGCCGGTTGGCTCCCCAAGAACACGACGACGACGATGTTTCTCTGTTCCGACCCAGCCATGTACGTATGCGCGAGTAGGCGTTTGAGACCCTGCCCGTACGTACGTACGTGGCCGTATTTTCTTTCTTGCACCCTCGCCGTTGTATGTACTTGTACATGCTACGTGCGCGCCTCTACATCGACCAGTATATATGTACGTACACGTTTGCGACCAGAATGACAACGCTACGTACGCTTCGACCAGGTGGGTCCCGACTGTCAGGCACTTCCTTGCCTGCGAAGATGTAGCTGGTGGGTCCCAGCAGTCAGGGGGGCGAATCGTTTGTTTTTTGCCCGGACGCACTTCCTTGCGTGCGAAGATGTAGCTGGTGGGTCCCAGCAGTCAAGGGGGAAACGTTTTTTTCATGAAATACGGTGGCCCGTCTAGTGGGTCCCTGCTGTCAGGTGGAGGAAAAATTATTTTGCGCGTAATAAGGAGGCACTTCCTTGCGGCCGCCGTGGACCCAAATTGTCGACCTCTCCACGACAAGATTTCTTCCGATGGAAGTCGGTCGTTGACCACATTGACCACTCCGCGCCGAGAGCACCATGGCGGTGGACGACGGCGAGGCCTAGGAAGGGGACGACGCGGAGACGGGGAAGACGCAGCAGTGGATGCCCACGTGAAGAGGAGTACGAGGGTGAGGCTGCCGTCACCGCAGAATAACAAGGGGTGTGGGTGATTAGAGGGATGGCCTAGCCAGCGGTGGGAGTAGTAGGGGCGGTGAGGCCTCCGCCGCATCGCAGGCGGCCACAGGAGGCAGGAGCACGAGGCACGACCCGCGCTGGTTTGGGCAGCTGGAGCAAGAAGACAAGAGGTTGAAGAAGCACTACGGCCGTTGGATGGACATCGTACGGTCACTGGAGCTAGAATCATGCATATTGACTAAGTTGACAAATCCCTCTGTCACCATCAACTGAGTAGGCCCACAAGTCAGCCTGGCACTATCTGGGTCCCGACTAACAGCGGAGTATTCATTTTTTTGTGCGTAATAAGGAGGCACTTCCTTGCGTGCGAAGATATAGTTGGTGGGTCCGAGCTGTCAGCGGTGGTAACGTTTTTTCGTGAAATACAGAGGCCCTGTCGGTGGGTCCCTGATGTCAGGTGGAGGAATCATTATTTTGCGCGTAATAAGGAGGCATTTCCTTGCGTGCGGCCGTGGACCCAGCCGTCGGCATCTCCACGTACAGTCCACTTCAAATGCATGTTGGTCGTTGACCACATTAACTAGGCCGCGCCGAGAGCACCAGGGTGGTGGACGACGGCGAGGCCTAGGAAGGGAACGACACGGAGGCAGGGAAGACTCGGCAGTTGTTTCCCATGCGGAGGGGAGTACGACTGTATGAGGGTTTATCTTGGTGCCGCCGTCACGGAGAATAACAACAGGTGTCGGTGAGTAGAGGGATGGCTAGGCCAGCGATGGGAGTATGGTGGGGCGGTGAGGCCTGCGTGGCAGTAGAGCCGGCCGCGGGGAGGAGGGAGCAGGCAGTCCCGCCGACGCTTGTTTGAGAGGCTGGAGCAGGAAGAGCAGAGATTGAAGAAGCACGACAGCCATTGGATGGCCATCCAACGATCCTTTGCTAAAGGCCAACCTTTTTTAGGAAAGCCTCAACTGTGGAAAACAAAGATACAGCCCATCTGCCATTATTTCTAATAATTTACAGCCCATTTGCTAATTCTTAAGGTTTTTTGGAGCCCATATTCTTTTTGTTAGCATTACAACCCATATTGTGGCCACGGTTAAAAAATTATACGAAATTTTGCATATTTCAAAAGCGGTCCGAACTGTTTTTAATCCCGAAATTTCGACTCACATTCAAACTGATTTTAAAAATAAATGTATATTAATATAAAATCCAACAAATTCTCCACGCATAAAAATTAATGTAATTTAAAATCAAAATGAAAAAAGATATTTGAAACTAATTGCCGGTTTGATGTGTTTTAAAAATGTACAGCCCATTTCTCATTACTGATGGGCCATTTTCTCGGCCAGCTGAATGAAAGCTCTCCTCATCTTGAAAGATTTGCAGCCCAGCAGGCATAACAAAGCGACTTACTTGGCAAATCACAAGAAAACTGGGCTGTGGCCGTGGACCCAGCTGTCAGCCTCTCCACGTACAGTACTCTTCCGATGGAAATCGTTCCTTGACCACGTTGACCACGCCGCGCGGAGAGCACCACAGCGGTGGACGACGGTGAGGCCTAGGAAAGGGACGACGTGGAGCCGGGGAAGACACGGCAGTGGAAGCCCGCGCGGAGAGGAGTACGAGTGTTCACTGGTTCGGCTGCGGTGTGAGGTTCCCGTCGCCGCAGGGCCTGGCCAGCGGTGGGAATAGTAGGGGGCGATGAGGCCTCCGTGGAAGCACAGCCGGCCATGGGAGGCAGAATCATGAGGCACGACCGACGCTGGTTTGGGCGGCTGGAGCAAGAAGACCAGAGGTTGAAGAAGCACTACGGCCGTTGGATGGACATTGTACGGTCACTGGAGCTAGAATCGTTCATATTGACTAAGTTGACAAAGCCCTTCGTCCCCGTCAACTTAGTAGGCCCACAAGTCAGCCTCCCACCAAGGTGGGTCCCAGCTAGCAGGGGGGTATTCATTTTTTTGTGAGTAATAAGGAGGCACTTTCGGTGGGTCCGAGCTGACAACGGGGGGAACGTTTTTTTCGTGAAATACGGTGGCCCGTCAGGTGGGTCCCAGCAGTCAGGGGGCAAACGTTTTTTCACAAAATACGGTGGCCCGTCTAGTGGGTCCCTGCTGTCAGTTGGAGGAATCATTATTTTCCGCGTAATAAGGAGGCACTTACTTGCTGCGGCCGTGGACCCAGCTGTCAGACTCTCCACGACAAAGATACTTCCGATGGAAGTCGTTCCTTGACCACGTTGACCTCGCCGCGTTCTGTTGCATGCATGCGTCCATGGGCGTGGTGCGTCCCCACTGTCAGCCTGTCACGTACAGTCATCTTCCGATGAATCTCGGTTGTTGACCACGTTGACCACATCGTGCCGAGCGCACCCAGACTGGAACGACCCGAAGACGGGGAAGACGGGGCAGTGGAGTCGCAGATGGAGAGGAGTGGGAAACTTCCTTTGGTTGGTGCGCTGGCAAGACAGTGCAGTGCCGCCACGGGAGCAGGGAGCAAGAACAGAGGTTGAAGAAGGAGCACGGCTGTTGGATTAACATCAAACGGTCCAGCTGCTAGAATCATTTGTTGATTAAGTTGACAAAGCCGTGCGTACACGTCCGCTTAGTAGGCCCACAAGTCAGTCACCAAATCTGACGGGTCCCAGCTGTCAACGGGATGAATAATTTTTTTTGCAAAACAAGGAGGCTCTTCCTTCCGTGCGAAGATACAGCGAGGCGGTGGACGACGGCGAGGCCCCAGACGGGAACGACTCGGAGATGGGAAAACGCGGTAGTGGAGTCGCAGATTGAGAGGAGGAGAAGGGTTATAACTGGTTCTGTTGCGGCGTGGGGCTGTAGTCTATGGAGAATAACAGGAGGTGTTGAGTGGTGGAGGGATAGCCTCGCCGGCGGTGGGGTAGCGCTTCGCAGCGATGCATGCTAAGAAGAGCTGCTAGCCGCCGGAGGCCGGACCAGGCGGTCCCGACGACGCTGGAGGAAGAAGACGAGAGATTGAAGGTGCATGCCGGCCGTTGGATATAAATCCAATGGTTGTGGAGGACACAATCATTTGTTGACCAAGTTGACAACGCCCTGCGTAGGCTTCGACCTATTGGCCCACATGTCAGCCTACAAAAATGTGGCATATATTCAACCCATGTTTTCTAGAATGTACAGTGCATTTGCTGGGCTGGGTGAACAAATAATTTCGCATCAATCAGGCCCATTTATATTTTCTAAGAAATCCCAGCCCATTTAAATTTCCTTGAAATACATGTATTAGGTGGGCTCGTTATATATATAATGTTATGTTAGAAGGAGCAATTAATATCAAAGAATAAACCGGAGAGGCACATTATATATATATATATATATATATATATAAATATATATAATTAAGAAATTAGCGAGTTATTGCTCAAAATAAAAATGAGCGCGTTATTATTAAATTGGTCCTTCAAAATCTTTGCAAGCTTTTGTACGCAATCACCAGGATTTTCCTTGCCTGTGAGTCAAAAACAACCAGGATTTTCCGTTAAACATTTACTTTTATAAGTTAATAACACGTGGGATGTTTTTATAATGTATATATAAGTCTCTATAAAATATACGATAATAGTAATAATATAAATATATATGTGGTTAGAAGGAAAACATAAATTGGACACAACATTACTTTTATAAGAGACCTGCGTTTTATACCCCATAGTAGGCATACTAACAAGTTCACACACAAATACAATGTAAAAGGTAAACATTCATATCAAACTCAGGTTCACAAGACACGTTCATATTCATAGCCGACATTCACTATCAACAACTCAAAAGATTCATATATACACAAGCTCAGCATATCTATGCATCCAAATGATTGATAGATCACACGACAATATTCATACATAATTCACAAAAAGATTCAGATATACACATGTTAAGTATGTTTATGCATCCAAATGATTGAGATCACAGCCAATATGATCCATGGACGAACTTTAATTACCTAGGGTACAGATCGGTAAATGGTGTTCAATCGGAGGTACTTCTTGCTAAAATTAGTTCTTGTACGAGTAAACTTTCGAGTACATAAGAGGCAACTCTGAGACAATCTGAACTTTGCTTGTAGGTTTATCCTCAAATAGTGCCCTCGTGCGAGGGAGGTTTGAGCAACTTGGCCACTACTTTCATCCAACTAGTTTATCGCTCATCTTGGTCCTGTATCTCGCCAAAATTCTACATTGCAGACGAGAAAGGAGGCGGTTGAGAAAATGAACCACCCAAATTTCTTGTGCAGTTCAACTGAAATGGAGCATCCTTGGCGTGCAGACTGATTAAGTGCCAGATGAATATACGCGTTAACCAACTTGTCTGGAATCTTTAGACTCCATGCCATATAGTTCACTACCATATGTGCCGATAACCAAAAGGCACAAGTTGGGACCAAAGACTGGTCTACGTTTTCCTAGGCTACGCACCAAGCAATATTTTTGGAGTTCACTCTCCTAATACTTGGAGTTTGACAATTGGTTGACGCCGGTTGATACTCGAATGAATATAGACACTTCTTGTCAACATCGATGCTTGTCTGAGTGAACTTTGGAGTACATAGCAGCAGCATAAGTACCTGTCCATCTGATCATTTTGTGCCGTTCTACTGAAATCACCCGATGTAATGATTTGCCTACGAGTTCAGGCTCCAAATTACTCCTTTATGAAATCGACAAACAGTAGCACAATACCAAATTACCAATACATATGACAGGCAAAATAATTAGGATAAAGACCAGTACCAACCTGTTGAGGTAGCATATCAATTACTATTTCCTTTGACTGGAAGACGAGATAAGCCAAGTGACTGACAGCAAAGGAAGAAAGCAAGCGGAGATTAGCGACTGACAGGAAAGGACGGAAGCTGTCGAGGCAATGAAGCACCCAAAGTTTTTGTGTAGTTCCACCAAAATCGAGCATCCCTTTTGGCACATATATTAAGAGAGTGAAATTACTGTAATAGTGGGACTAGTTGATGAAACATACACTAACAAATAGAAGCACCCTGATTATCTTAATGGGTAAAGTTAGCAACATAGTAGTCTTGTTTAAAGAGAGGTATTAGTTTATTTAATCAGTGCCAATTAGCTCAACTCAACACTCAAAGCATTGCCATTTATCATAGGTTGCAAAACTTAAAAGTGCAAAGATAAAGGAGTTTCTCATGACGAGTGTACGATACAAATAGAGATGACAGCAAACTAATATGGATGAAGGCCTTAGGACCGTACCAACTTGAGAAAAAAAGCTTATTCATGTAGTCCCATAAGAGATGATAAAGCACTCACTGCATTCACACAATAGTATATATTTTTGTGCACTTCAAATGTATGGTTGAAATCACTCTTGTTTACCAAAGGTCGAGATTATATCGAAAGATTATCAAGAACTTCCAGCAGAGTTAAAGCAATTTGGTTGGGATACAGATTCATTGTATTGTCTTGTGTAGTTCCACTAAAATGTATGATTGGCACAACATGATCCCTGTTTGCACAAGTAGGAACAAAGTGAAACCTTCATTAGCTCAGTGAGAAAGGATAGGAAGACATTAGCATATTACTCAAACAGTAGCATCAAATTCATGATGGACAATACGCTAAACATTTCCTCATTGAATCAATGGCAATAAATTGACATGCAAAACAATAGCACTATTATGTCATGACACTAATAATATTCCCTCCCTACTCCACCACATGATTCACCTCCATAGACAAACATTCACACGTACATGATTCAGCATAGGGTGCTACTAAAGATTTGTTTAACTCCAACAGAAAATTAGGCAAAAAAATTAGTGGTACTTAAGTACTCCTAATTAATTAAGTGAGACAGCAGAAGTGGAAGGGCTCTGGGATCATCTCACATGTAAGGTAGTCGCTGTCGAGCCCTTGAATGGCCTCGATCGAGGCCTCACAGCTTCAAAGAAGATCGCCTTGGCACTGTTTATTCTTCTTCTTCTTCTTCCTCTTCATGCTCTATTTCTCTTTCTCCTCACCAGTTGGTGAAACCAAGTACATGATTGGCCTTCTAATTCATAATTGGTTTTGTCAGTGAGGGAGTACAAGTGTACTAGTAAAAAACAGCATTATTTTATCATGGCAGTCGGAAAATAGAGATGAACACATGCATTAAATATCATTCTTACCTAATGGAAGGTTATGGCGCCAATATGGATGATGAGGATTGGAACACATCTCCCTTTGTGCAGTTCCACCAAAATAACTGAACTGTTCCATTCTGACATTCCAGTTAAGCAGCACAAAAGTCACTTCTTTTAAGAAGAGTTTTGTGCAAAGGCACCAAAGGTCACAACAAAGAACTGTGTGAATTGGATATCCTGTTTGCACAAAAAGGCACAGAGGAAACAGTCGAGTCTCAAACAATTACAGGCAAAAACATTTGGCTAAACTTGTCGAGTCTCAAACAATTACAGCAAAAACAATGGCATGGCTTCATTTTTACCAGGACATTATATTAAGAACAACTAAGGCTGCGTCGGTTCATGTGTTTTGTTGGGGAGATAACTCATCGAGTGTAAACCGCCCAGGAGGGGCCGGTTCACCCTCAGCTATATTGAAGCCCACGAAGACTTAGAAGATGGCGCTTTACTATAGAACTTAGAGGCCCGGAGCCCAACGGCGGGTTAGGGCCCATAATGGTAAAACCGCCATAGTCATGTAACTTGTGTTGTAAGATAAGGGAAGGGGAGACCGAGCCGAACACTTGTACGAGTCGGCCTCGGGACTCTGTAGACCGGCAAGGCCAACCCATGTATATAAGGGGACGACCCGGCGGCGGTTTAGAGAGAGAACAACAACTCGAGGCCTAGGCGAAGTTGTTTGCTCCCTAGTCATCGAGACCACATCAATCCCATCACAAACTAGACGTAGGCTTTTACATTCATCGAAGGGGCCGAACTAGTACAACTCTCGTGTCTTTGCGTCCGCTTTAACCCCTCTAAGTTAACCCGTAGCGATGGCTCCGCGACTAAGTCCTTTCATGAGGACATCTGCCGTGAAAAAGCCACGACAGTTGGCGCCCGCTGTGGGGCTATCGCACGATGGTTTGATGATCTTGGAGGGCAAGCTCGAAGGACTCGAAGGCTACGCTGTGGGCCGGATGACCAGCAGTCGTCGCGGCAAGCTCTACATCGACAATGCAGGCTGGGGCCCCGAGGCCGGCTCGATTGAGTACGGGTACCGGGTCCCCTTTGGTGGCATACACGTTTTCATCGGCAAGATCGGTGAGCCAGGGGCTGAGCCGGACATCTGCACCGACCTCGTCGAGACGGCTCAGCGTGCGAAACCTGCCCAGGCTAAACCCGCCGTCAAGCGTGCTTTCGTGGGAGTCATCCACGGAGGAAATTATGAGGACGGATCAACATCTGGTGGCGAAACCGTCGTCTACTCGATGACGAAGTCGTCGACCGGAGAAACCGAGTCTCTCTCAGATCACCTGCAAGATGGCGATTGGGGCTGTTCCGACGCGGTGACAGATTCGGACCTTTGATCTCCCCAACCGGGTTGGAATATTCATGGCGGTACACAAGCGATGCTTCACTCTTCGATCATGCGACAATGGTCGCCTGCTCAACCGCTGGGCGATGGCAGCCAGTGGCAGAGGCCTGCGGCGCCCACCGGCTCAACTTTTATCTGAACTATTCGATGCGTTGGCTGTGCTCATGGCAGAGGCTAACCCGGCGGACCAGGACAGTCATAATGCGGAGATTGCAAAGGTGAAGGAACAAATCACTCAGGCTAAAGCGGATCTGGCAGCTGCAGATGCCGTGGATGGCGGCAGAGCGGCCGCTTTGGATGCGCAAGCTTATAGACCGATGCCGGATCGTAACGCGTCGCATGAAGTCATGAAGAGGAAATACAGATCCCGTTTGCCTTCAGTTTTCGAGGAAGAGATCTCTTCAACACCCTGTGAGCAGGGACCAAGAATCGCCGGTGGTAAACCGGGCGGAAGCACTGGACGGGCGCGCCGTCCAGCCCAGCGTAATAGATCTACCTCGCCATCATACCGGCATGCCTCAGGCTGTGCAAACCCCTCCAGGTCACTATTCCAACCCGATGGATAACCTTGTTGCGGCTGCAGCACGGTTGGAGGCGATTCCAATTGAAGGCGATTCACCGCAGGCGGTTGAGACGCGCCGGGTCAAGGAACTCCTTAGGACAGCTCTGGTCCAACAGGAAGCGATTCAGATACCGCCATCGGATCCACTCTACCCCCCGCCCGAGCCGGAGCTATAGCAGGCGTGTGGATGAACCGGCCGTATCAAGTAATGCACGACGCAGTGCGCCCCATGGCAACAACCCGGCGGGTGGTTTGGACAATGCTCAGGAGGTGGTGGACCGGGCCCGGGCACGTAGGGAGGCCGAGTTAGCAGCACAGCATCAGGATTATCATCTTACGCCGGTTCGTCCGACCATCTTTGAGCCTGGAGTTACCTCTAGCTCTTTGGGGGTGCCTTGCCTCGCCCCGCTTTTACGCAATGTACGCTTGCCCAAGGATTTCAAGGGGCCGCGCAAGGTGCCAAATTACACCGCCGATCTGGCTCCAGAGGCATGGGTAGAGAGTTATGATATGGCCATGGAGATGCTGGATGTGGATGAAGCCGTGTGTGCGAAGTACTTCACCATGATGCTCGAGGGCACGGCCCATACTTGGTTGAAAAGCTTGCCACCCAATTCCATCAGTTCATGGGCCCAGTTGCGGACCCGGTTCATTCAGAATTTCAAAGATACCTGTAAGTAGCCCATGTCGGTGGTGGACTTGGCGGCTTGTGTCCAGGGTCAAGGGGAATCAACAACCCATTGGGTACGTCGTGTCTCGGAAGTCTTACATTCTTCAGACCGGATCAACGCTGATTCTGCGATCTTGACCCTAGAGGGCAACTGCCGGTTTAAACCTTTAAAGTTGAAGCTGGGATGCATGAAGCGGTTTTGCAATGACATGGGCACTCTCATGGGCGTTTTAGTGAAGTATGTTGATTCTGATAGTACCAAGGATCCCGAGTCGGATGATGATGATGAGACAGGGAAGGGAAAGAAGAACATCAACTCCAAGGGCCAGCAGCATCACCCGGCAGGTAATGGTGAAAATAAGCGTAAAGCGAATGGCAACATGGACTTCATAGCCAATACCAACGCGCAGGACAAGGGCCAGAGGCGCAAGGGTAAACAGCCGAATCGAGGTGGAGCGCCTAATCCCAATCCGGACCGTTTGAATTATCTGTTGAATCAACACTGTCCGAAGCATGGGACGAAGGAGGCGCCAACAAATCATCTCTGGAAGGATTGTTACATTATGCAGGAGTTCAAAAGTTCTAATGCTTTCCGGTATGATCAAGGTTCCGGCGGCGGTTCGTGGTCCGCCCGAGTTACGGTGGAGGAAATTCGGTCCGTGGTTTAATGGTAATCCGGGCGGACATAACAATCAGAACAATCGTAATAACCAGTGGTGGTTACAATCAGCAGCAGCAGTCGGGTTATCAGAGCAACCCAAAGCAGTTGAATGGTGGGCAGTACCACGTCTTCACCACCAGCTTAGACAAACGAGACCGGAAGCTTCAGAAGCGGGCAGTCAATGTTGTTGAACCGGCCGTGCCTCATTACCTACGCTGGTCAGAGCAGCCCATTGTGTGGAGTAGAGAGGATCATCCTCCCCGGGTCGACAATCCGGGTCAGCTTAGCCTCGTGGTAGCACCTCGGTGGGAGGATATAAGTTCACCGAGGTGCTTATGGACGGAGGGAGCAGCATCAACATCACGTACTCACGAGACCTTCCGTCGTATGGGGTTAACAGCTAAACATCTCAAACCGTCCAATACAGTGTTCCATGGTGTGGTGCCTGGCAAGTCAGCGTATCCGGTTGGTAAAATAGCTCTGGAGGTGGCCTTCGGGGATGAACATGACTCCAGATCAGAAACATTGACGTTGGAAGTGGTAAAAATTCAAAGTCCTTATCACACCCTGTTTGGGCGGCCGGCTTATGCCAAGTTCATGGCACGACCTCGTTATATCTATTTGCAGCTCAAGATGCCGGGTCACAAGGGGACAATAACGGTTCATGGGAGCCGCAAGATCGCTTTGGAGTGTGAGGAAGGTGATGCGGCTTACGCAGAGTCGGTTTGTGCCACCGAGGAGCTGAAGTATTATAAGGACAATGTTGATTCGGCAGACATGACTCCATTGAAGAAGCGAACTACAGAGCACGATCCGACCCTGAAGTTTAAATCGGCAGCTGAGACTAAGCTTGTTGACTTCGTACCTGGCGATTCGTCCAAGCAGTTCAGCATCAGTGCCAACTTGGATCCAAAATAGGAAAGCGCGCTCATCGAGTTCATCCGTGAGAATCGGGACATTTTTGCATGGAAGCCTTCTGACATGCCAGGTGTACCGAGGGATCTCACTGAGCACACTCTTAATGTTGATCCCAAGTACAAACCGGTAAAGTAGTTTCTCCGCCGGTTTAACGAGGAGAGGCGTAAGGCCATTGGAGAGGAGGTGGCCAGGCTCTTAGTAGTGGGTTTTATCGTTGAAGTTTTTCATCCAGAGTGGCTTGCTAATCCGGTGTTGGTCCTTAAGAAAAACGGCACTTGGAGCATGTGTGTGGATTACACAGATCTTAACAAGGCTTGTCCAGCAGATCCTTTTGCCCTCCCCCGCATTGACGGATTATTATCGATGCCACTGCGGTTGTGAGCGTTTGAGTTTTTTGGATGCGTATTCTGGATATCATCAGATCAAGATGGCGGTTAAGGACCAGGAGAAGACAGCGTTTATCACTCCCTTTGGAGCCTTCTGCTATGTGTCTATGCCTTTTGGGCTCAAGAGCGCCCAAGCAACTTATCGGCGTTGTGTGTGTAATTGTTTGCATAAACCGATCGGCCGTAATGTGCATGCCTATGTGGATGATATTGTGGTTAAGTCAAGGAAGAAGGAAACACTGATTGATGATTTGAAGGAAACCTTTGACAACCTGCGGGTTTACAAGATGATGCTCAATCCGGCCAAATGTGTCTTTGGTGTTCCGACAGGCAAGTTATTGGGTTTTCTTGTGTCCAACAGGGGGATTGAAGCTAATCTGGAGAAGATTACGGCTATCACCTCCCTGGCTAAACCAAAGTGTATTAATGATGTCCAGCGTTTGGCAGGCCGGATTGCCGCGCTGAGCCGGTTTATCAGCCGCCTCGGAGAGAAGGCCATCCCTTTGTACCAGATGCTGAAGAAGACAGATCAGTTTGTCTGGAGTCCACCCGCTGATGAAGCGTTGGAGGACTTAAAGCGCCATTGGCCAACCCGCTGTACTCGCCGCCCCATCAACAAGGAGCCGCTCATATATGTTGCTGCTAACGCCAGGCAGTTAGCGTGGCCATTGTGGTAGAGCGGAAGGAGGCAGGAAGGAGCATCCGGTTCAACGTCCGGTTTATTATATCAGCGAGGTGCTTATTGAGTCTAAGCAAAGATATCCGCATTGGCAGAAGCTAGTGTATGGAGTTTTTATGGCGTCGAAAGCTGAAGCAAGATTTGTGGGCACCCCATCACGGTGGTCGATTCAGCTCCCTTAGGTGATATCATATGTAACCGGAGGTGATCGCCGGATTGCCAAGTGGGCTATAGAGCTTGGGCCGCACGGTTTGAAGTATGTACCTCGGACGGCAGTGAAGTCTCAAGCACTTGTGGATTTCATTAATGATTGGACGGAGTTGCAAGCGCCTGAAGAAAAGCCGGGTCATACCTATTGGACCATCCATTTTCACGGATCCAGGCAGTTGGAAGGCTCGGGGGCTGGAGTCGTATTAACTTCCCCACGAGGTGACAAGTTTTGTTACGTCCTCCGCTTAATGTTCCCTTGTACTAACAATGCAGCTGAGTATGAAGCCGGGTTAAGTGCTTCGGTGACTCGGACCTAGTGGCCCAATAGGTGTCTGGCACTTGGGATTCCAAGGACCCACTCATGGCTGCATATCGTCGTGAGGTGGATGTTGTTGCAGGTCATTTCAAGGGCTATCAGGTGGACCACGTGGATCATCGGAAGAACGAAGCGGCGGACGCTTTGAGCCAGTTGGGCTCTCAACGCAAACCGGTCCCGCCCAATGTTTTTCTTGACGTACTGCACAATCCGTCAGTCAAGCTCCCTGGTGAAGCGGATTTGGCTATTCCTGATCCGGAGGCTCAATTTGTGGCAGCTCTGCATGTCATTCCGGATTGGACGCTCCCTTATCTGTCCTACATGAAGCGGGGCGAGTTACCGGAAGATGAGACGTTGGCCCGATAGATCGTTCGGCGGTCTAAGTCTATGACCATTGTTAATGGCGAGTTGCATCATTGCAGTGTGTCAGGGGTGTTTCAACGCTGTGTGTCCCCTGAGGAAGGCTGTGAAATATTGCGTGAGATCCACGAAGGAGATTGTGGTCACCACGCCGGTTCAAAATCCTTGGTGGCTAAAGCGCCCGCCATGGTTTCTATTGGTTGACCGCTCATGCCGATGCGGAAGATCTGGTCAGACAATGTGATGGTTGCCAAAAGTTTTCCAGACGTGCTCATGTACCAGCCCAAGAATTGAGGATGATTCCAATTACTTGGCCGTTTGCGACTTGGGGGCTGGATATGGTTGGACCTTTCAAAAGGTACAAGGACAAGAAGACACACCTGTTGGTGGCGGTTGACAAATTTACAAAGTGGGTAGAGGCAGAAACTGTTAGCAAGTGTGATGCGGCCAAGGCGGTTCAATTCATCAAGAAGGTGATTTTCCGGTTTGGTTTTCCACACAGTATCATTACAGATAATGGTACCAATTTGTCCAAAGGTGCCATGAAGGAGTTCTGCGAACGTGAGCACATCCGGCTTGACGTTTCTTCGGTAGCTCACCCACAGTCCAATGGTCAAGCAGAAAGAGCCAATCAAGAGATCCTGAGAGGCATCAAGCCCCGGCTTATGGTCCCTTTGCAGAGGACGCCGGGTTGTTGGGTAGAAGAGCTACCGTCTGTGCTATGGAGTATAAATACTACACCTAACAAATCCATGGGATACACGCTGTTCTTTATGGTTTATGGAGCGGAGGCGGTTCTTCCCAGCGACGTCCGTCATGATTCACCTCGTGTGGCAGCCTATGTTGAAACGGATAACGAGACAGCACGACATGACGCTTTGGATCGGCTGGATGAAGAGCGAGACATAGCAGCTGCTCGCTCGGCGATTTACCAGCAGGATCTTCGTCGTTATCATAGTCGCCGGGTCGTAATCGTAACCTTTCAAGAAGGAGATTTGGTGCTTCGGCTCATCCAAGACCAGACAGACATGCACAAGCTATCCCCGCCTTGGGAGGGACCTTTCGTGGTCAGCAAGAATCTGCACAACGGGTCGTACTATCTAATCGATGTTCAAGAGCATAAAGACTCACGCACGTCAGAAGAGGAGACCAACAGGCCATGGAACATAGCTCATCTTCGGCCTTATTATACCTGAGCCATCGGCTCTACTTATGTACATATTATGACAGTGTATATATTATGAACAAAGCAATAAACCGGAGCATCGGCTAAAGCGGGTATCTGTTACATACATCATGTGTGGTTACATGGAGTTGTTCTGTCTTAAAGCAGCCTCCGGTTACCCCTTGAGTTTGCTTTCTAAAAAGCTTTATGATATCACTTGGGGGCTTGGTCGTGTCCGAACCAATGCAATACCTTTTGATAGGCGAAAGCCACCAGATCACTTGGGGACATGGTCAAATCTGAACCAGTCACGCTTTTGATCGGCCTAAGGCCATAGAGTCACTTGGGGGCTTGGTCGAACCCGAACCATTGCCACGCCACTTGATTGGCATAATGCCACGGTTTCAGTTGGGGACCTGGCTGACTCGAACCAAGGCTACACCTTATAGGGAGCTTGGTCGTGTCCGACCATGGTAACACCATCTGATCGGCTCAGTACAGCTTTATCTTTTGCAAACGGTTTATCATTGCCTTTGCTCCCATATTTGGCAACAGGTTTTTGTTGCATTTCTTAAACCGACCACATTATTAAACCATTTTCAAAACTGTCAGTTAATGGAATTTGGTCAATTTTTCTTAATCCGGTGATAATTTCGCCGGTTTGATGGTTTTCTGTTAACATCCTATTATGGAGTAACAGGGGGCTTATTCTAACCCGGCACGGTGTATGTGGTAAACCGGCAGTATAAACACAGGAGCTGTTCTCTCCTTTGAAGGTAATGGTTTATACAACCTCCGCTTCAAGATTGGCTAAGCCAACTTCATGCTCAGCGACGGCAGGTATTTTGTATCACAAAATTTTGATTATATACCTCCATATTTCATATATGTATGAATGTCACAAACCGACTGGCGACACAGACTGCTGGGGCAGTTTAAAATTTTGAGACTACAGGCAATTTAAATTGAAGGGTTCGATCATTCAATCAAAGGAGTCCGCACCAGGGAACGAAGGCATATTAAAAACAAAAGTGATGGCTATCCTATTACAAGGCATTCAGAGGCCCAAGATTTGGTATGGCGTCATGACAAGCAGCTTCTGATGCATCAACCGGCTTGACGGATTAAGCTTCATTGCCGGGTTGACGTGAAGAAGATGGGTCGTCTGGTGTCGGTTCAACTTTTTCCTCCTCACCACCCACTGGCCGGAAGTCATTGGTGGTCCAATAATCCGGTTAAAGCCTGAAAGACAGCCTCTTCACTTATAAGCTCAGCCGGATCAACGTCAGGGGCATAAGTGTGCTTACGGGTTGGTGGAACAAGGTACTGCACTTTCGGAATAACAGCTTCAACCCGTCTGTTGTTTGCATCATAGAAGGAGCGGTGAACCGTCAGGTTGGCCTCTGCTGCCAGTTGACTTCGCCAGAGGATGCATCTCCCTTGTTACCCGCTTGAGAGCATCATTATCAAATACTTTGCCATTTTCTTGAGCACCGGGAAGCCTTTGGCTATGTCACCGGATCAAGATCAGCTATCCACGCTTTGGCGAAAGTTAGAGCCAATAAGGTGCCAGCCCGGGCAGCGGATCATTTCAATTCTTCTAGCTGCGCCGGTATCATGGATAGCCGGTCCAGTGTATCCTTGATCAAGGACGGAGCTGTGTTATCATAAGAGGTGGCGCAAATAACTCATTGGGTGCGGTATACAGCTGTTCAATTAAGCGTATACGGCCTTGAGTTTCTTCCGCATGTCAGAGCCCAGATGAGCAATGCGCTTACCTATACCGGTTTAAGAAAGTTTAGGTTAAACCGGCGGAAATGTCAAAACGGAATATTAATCATAACCTTGGTGAAACATTTCTTACCAAATATCGCAGAGGTCATGGCGTTAATTTGGTGCTTTAATCCGTAAGCTCTTCCGTCACCGGTTTGAGCTGCTTGACAGATCCTCCGCCTGCTTTAGCAACCCAGCTTTCTCAAGATCCCAGTTGGCCTGCTCAGATTTAAACCACTCCTTGAGCTGCTCCATAGTAGTCAAGGCGGTTTTCAGCTCATCCTTGGCCTTGGAGGCTTCTGCTTGTTGAGATTTCAGATTGACATGAATGTCATTGATTTGGGCGGTTTGTTGGCGTATCTCACTCTGTGATAAAAAGGGAGCATGTTAGTAGTTTCATCACAAAGTCCCAAGCTCAATACAGGTATTCAACTTGGCACTTGGGGGCTAATGGCTATTTGGTCAAACATGTTCTGCTACGGCGATACAAGTTACAGTTCCGGTTTAACTATACTAAGTTGAACCGGCCCTTGGGGGCTACATAAATGAAGTCTGACAAGGTTGAGTTTATATTAAGTCCCGGTTTAACTAAACTAAGTTGAACCGGCCCTTGGGGGCTACTATGCAATGAAGGTACAAGAGAGGCATAACTCCTTACCTCATAGCGCTCCTTCATAAGATTCACAAGACCGGCTTCGAAATCACGACTTGTGTAGAGCCGGTTCAGGAAGCCGGAGTGAAGATCTTGGGCAGAGAGATTGTCATAAGCTGACAGATCAGTTTTTTCCTTCCCTTTACTCATGGCAGCAAACTCTTCCTTGGCGCTGTGTTTTGATAGAGCAACCGGATTGCCAGGGGCGGTATATGCGGTGCCCGTCACTACGACATCGTCATCTTTGGTCGGGCTGGCCGGATTGGCAATTTTTACTGGGCTTCGTGCTTTCATACCCGGGCTTGGCGGATCAGCAGCCGAATCCCGTTTTTCTGGCGGCAGACTCGGTGGAGCAGGATGTGACGTCTCAACTTGGACATCCGGTTCAACCTCTGGCGGGTTAGCATTGTCATCTTAATTAACCCCAGCAGAGTTGCTTTTAGCGACTTCGGGATTTTCACCATGATGCTCTGGAGTCTTCTCCGGATCAACATCCACAGTAGGGTCGAGGGTCTTCGCCTTCTTACTTAGGCGAGCCTTGGTGCTACAACATCAAGGGTTAGAATGTGATAAACCGACAAATGCAAAAAACAAATGGAGTAATATGCTTACCCAACAGTAACTTTGAGAGGAGGCAGCTGAGTGGTTGATGAACCGCCAGACGAGTTGGAAGAAGCCTGATAATTCGGGTCAGACGGATTGAGAGGACATCGGAAGAAACCTTTCAAAGGATAACACTTTTTAGGAGAACAAGTCACCTCTGGACGACGTTTCCGGGTTGGTGTGTCAGCTAAACCGGACGACGTGATTTGTTGACCGCTATGCCGGGTCGTACGGCGTTCTTCAGCTTGCTGTGTCTTCAAAGAAAGTTTCGGATTCAAATGAGCGCGAGAGTGAGATTGTTTCACTTTCCGGACTGTGCGGCGAATTCTTTTAACCGGTACAAGATCAGAATCGGAAGAAAGAAGGATTACCTCAACAGGATCTGCATAGCTGGCCTCAGCGTCATCCTGGGAATTGTAAACTGTCAATAAGATGAATGACAAAAAGGGGCAAAATAAGTCAAGCTCTACCTCAGCATCTGATTCTTCATCCTCCGGCGGTTCAGAAGACTCGACGGTTTTCCTCTTGCCAGCTTTCTTGGTGGTCTTGGTCTTTACACGAGGAACCCGGGCCGGTTTCGTTCGTTTCCAAGAGCTGTTAGCCTGAGAATTAATAAGGGATTAATACAATCAATAGGGAATCAAAATCAGTAGAGCAATGAGTGGAGCCTTACTGCGGGCGGTTTGTTGGAGACGCAGAACGGGGCCAACCCGGTTTGGCTGCACGCGGAGATCGGTTCATCGAGCATTTTCTTCACTGTCTCGGCAACTTCAAGCTCAGTTATTGATAGCTCATGATGTCGTTGAGGGTCTTTGACGTTACCAGTGTATTCATGCATCAATCCGGGCGGCTTATCGGCAAGATGCCCCAAGAAACCCAACAGCGGACAAGGTCAATACCTGTTAAGCCATTGGCCATCAGAGCTCGGAGTTTGATAATTTGGGGTGCAAAGTTCTTCCGTTCTGCGGCAGTCAAGCGTGAAGGCAATGGGTGGTTGTTGCTAAGCCGGTGAGGGCGATAACCTGACAAGGGATTTTCTCCATTAGGAGCAGTATTCCGGCAATAGAACCAGGTTTGATTCCAATCTTTCGGATGGCTATGATGTTTGGCATGAGGAAAATCCACTTCTTTCCTTTTTTGGATTGAAACGCCACCAAGTTACGTGTTAGGACCGTCCGAAAACTCAGACGGCGGTTCAAATGAAAGAAATCTCGGAATAATTCCACAGTTGGTTCTTCTTGAAGATAGACTTCGCAGAAGACTTGAAAGTTGCATATATTGGACACAGAGTTCGGACCAATATCTTATGGATGGAGTTGGAAGCTTGCGAGGACATCCTGGAAATTTTTTGATCCGGGCGGGCTGAATCCCCGATCTAAGTGTTGCATAAATACAATCACTTCTCCCTCTTGAGGTTCAGGAGGGCATTCAGAATCCGGAACACGCCAATGAAGGACACTTTTGGATGCTAAAGCGCCAGTGGTGACATATCCATTGATTTGTGTCTCGGTGATCTTGGACGGAACCCGATTCTTGCAGCAGAGAATTGTTTGGCCATTCCGGAAGAAAAATTGTGAAAGGAAAAGTAAAGGCCAGTTTACAGTTAGCGGTTTATGCATATTATTCAGTGTTAAACCGGCAGATTGCCATTCAATTTCAGTTGCCGGTTTAAGTGAGGACTAATGAGGTACAGCGGATTAGCTATCAAAAATTAAACCGCCCTTAGGCAGAAGGGACAAACCTGAAAAATTTGCTAAGTGTTGACAGAAACAGGTTTCACACATCGACGGAATTAATTCGGATCTACCAAAGATTCAGTAAGAAAAATTTTCTGCGATCTATAAAGGCTTCAAATAAGGGCAGAGAAGTTCGTGCGTTCTATCAGGGGATTCGGAACAAAAAGGAAGATCTACTAAGTGATAAACTGAATGCGGAGCAACTACCGCACAAGATATATATGCTACAGTTGAACTAAAGAAGCTATGGCAGAGTGAATACGAAGAAACTAGGGATGAACACCTATGAACGCCGATGAGAACAGGAGCCCTAAGATACAGATCTAGGGGTATGAGGAAGAATCTTACCGGATGCGCAGGATAGCGGAGGGGCACCGAGGATCTCTGGTACAACCAGGTTGATGCAACAGCCTTTTGTTGATGCAGCGTTCGAAGGTCGAAGGCGACGGCAGAGCTTCAGAGCTGGGGCGTCGCGAGGAAGAAGAAGTACGGAAGGGGAAGAAGAGAAAGGGCCCTCAGGTCTATTTATAATAAGGCAGAGAGTAATTGACAGGCGCGAGAATCAAGGAGCGGAAAGCGGCAGATGGCGCAGCGGTCGCCTCGATTTCCGGGATAATATTAAATGAAGGGAATCTTGTTATTTAGTTTTTTTTATAGAGATGACGTCAAGATAATCTGTTGCTGTGTCCAGAGGATGACGTCATGACGGTTTAACAAGATGGCGGTTTACGAGAAATGAAGGAAGATGTTCAGAGTTTTTTCTAAAGTGTTGAAGATTGACATGAACAGGTTCAAATCAATCTGGGGCCTAATGTTGGGGATGTAACTACTGAGTGTAAACCGCCTAGGAGGGGCCGGTTCACCCTCAGCTATATTGAAGCCCACAAAGACTTAGAGGATGGCGCTTTACTATAGAACTTAGAGGCCCGGAGCCCAAAGGCGGGTTAGGGCCCATAATGGTAAAACCGCCATAGTCATGTAACTTGTGTTGTAAGATAAGGGAAGGAGAGACCGAGCCGAACACTTGTACGAGTCGGCCTCGGGACTCTGTAGACCGGCCGGGCGTCAACCCATGTATATAAGGGGACGACCCGGCGGCGGTTTAGAGAGAGAACAACAACTCGAGGCCTAGGCGAAGCTGTTTGCTCCCTAGTCATCGAGACCACATCAATCCCATCACAAACTAGACGTAGGCTTTTACCTTCATCGAAGGGGCCAAACTAGTATAACTCTCGTGTCTTTGCGTCCGCTTTAACCCCTCTAAGTTAACCCGTAGCGATGGCTCCGCGACTAAGTCCTTTCATGAGGACATCTACCGTGACAAAGCCACGACAGGTTTGGTGCAGGATTTTCGTAGGAACACAATTCCTACGTTATTCTTTCCCTTCCAACCGTCCGGAACACGGGAAAGGTGAATAGTGTTTCATAGGAAAGCTGGTCTGGTAGTACTGATTCCATAGGATTAGAAACATCCATGCGCTGCTCATTTTTTGAGCGGAAGTTCGAGGCAGCGCCGCTGCCATGCGTTAGACAAAGGTTGTCAGGCTTTGTGTTTGCTGGAATAAAAAATCAACCTATGTGTGGTAATGCGTGAGGTGAGGACAAGAGTAGTCACTGTGCAGCTGAATAAACAAATAACATCTCATAACGCCAAGCATGCTACTCTAAAAAACAAATTTGTACATTTCAGTAGTCCATCCGAACACATTCTCTTGAGAGTTTCCTCCGGTTCATTGTTCCATAGTTTTATACCTACATTCCTTTCCTATTCCTCTATTTTCATCAAGATCTATGTTTTACGCCCTTTATTCCGACCGAGCCTAGATATTTGGTATAAGGGCATGGGACGGTGGGTTCACCAAAGAAGACAGCACCATGTACGTAAACAGGGGCATAAAGTGCTGATTCATAGTTTGTTGCCTCGAGAAACAAACATCCAAGAAACATATCTGGGTTGGTCCCATTTTGTTCACTCTAGCCACCTACTCCTATGTGTGGATAGCAAATCTAGTCCTGGTCATACCACCGTGTACAGCGTTACCCCTATATTTCCCTTTTCGACCAAGAGACCGGTTGGATGACCAGTCTGTACTACTTTCACCCCTTTCCTTCCTGTTTGTACCAAGTCCGATGTACATACTAAATTCCCCCACCCCCACTTTATTTCTTGTTTGAACCAAGTACTCCCTCCGTCCGGAATTACTTGTCATCAAAATGGATGTGTCTAGAACTAAAATACATATAGATACATCCATTTCAATGACAAGTATTTTTGGACGGAGGGAGTACAAGATTCGACTCCATGAAGTAGCTTTACCTCTAACAATAGAAAAAAAAGGTGATGTTGGACCATCCGATCGAGAGGGGCTGAGAGGTAGAAAATGATGCACATGCAGCGACATAGCGAGCTGGGGAAGTAGAGCTAAGGCGGTTTCGAACGAAGATATACCTGAAGGTCGTCGGGATGTGGATAGGTGGGCGGCGGGAGGCCGGATCCGCCCACAGGCAACGACGAAGGGATCGGAGGACCTCCCGCGCCGGCGCTCGGCCAGAGATAATGGTGCGGCCGGCAGTGGGTCTCCTCCCTTGCTGTCGACGACGGCCTAAATGCTGCCCCTCCTCCCCTTCACCGGCGGAGGGGGATACGTCTGGATGTGTAACCAGTGGTGAGGATAGAAAGCCAGTGTTTTTTGAAGGGAGAAAGACAGTGTTACTACCCCTATCTTGTTTAGATCTGGAGAGGATGAGAGTATGTGAATAGAGCAACCCTAGCAAGCAAGCGCGGAGGCTCCGGCCTATATATAAGTAGTGGGGTAGTTTTCCTTTTTCACTTCATCAAAACAATCGTTTAAAATTGTGTACTACTACATGCCGTGTCGCGGTTTTTTAGTTGTTGATTGTTTTTGAGATAGCTACCCGCTTGTTCCAAGTGGTGTTACGGTGTGCCAGTGTCGCACTTTGTATCATTCAAGTCCGGTACTACAAGCCCTCCATTAAATGAACAGCCACCCCTCGTAAAAATTGTGAACAAGCCCATGGCTAAAATTAGCGGAAATGTGGGTTGCCCCAACGTGCATTATTATTTATATTTTCTACTCCCTCCGTTCCTAAATATAAGTCTTTTTTATTAGCCACACCTAAGACAAGAATTTTTTTATTAGTAGTGAACCCCACATGTCATAGACACAGAAATTGTGGCAAGATTCCCTTAGGCAAGCCAAATTGTGCCTAACAATTTGAGCAACTCAGGTTAGGCAAGTGTGGCAAGTGTGGGAAAAATAAT
The DNA here is from genome assembly GCA_021605145.1 of Aegilops bicornis. NCBI lineage: Eukaryota > Viridiplantae > Streptophyta > Magnoliopsida > Poales > Poaceae > Aegilops > Aegilops bicornis. The sequence continues at coordinate 350,396,172 of CM038670.1, forward strand.
GTGGCAACATAAGACAAACATAGTCACAATCCAAACAGCCCGTAATTTTTTGTGACATGCATGAAAATTTGGTTAGTTAAATTTATAGTCAAAATTTGGCAAGGTGCATCAAATCAACACATGCAAGTATCAAAAGGAAAGTCACCGCATGGATGCCTGCGTTGTACTCCCTCCGTTTCCAAATATAAGTCTTTTTAGAGATTGCAACAAGTGCCTACATACGAAGCAGAATATGTCTACTCCTACATACGAAGTAGCCCATTTGAAATGTGTAAAAAGACTTTTATCGAAAGTGCAGTGCTTTGATGTGTCGCGTCAACTCGCATAAGACCGAGAAATTTGATTACTACAACGCCTCTCCCTCATGGATCGAGCTCGGTGTTTTAACTGCAGCTGCCTTTGGCTGCATGACCCGAGGGCCAACCACCTGTTGGGCCCACCTGTCATAGACGCAAAGGTAGGAGCAGTAAGTAGAAGCTTTCGCTACACGCTATCCCTCCCGCACGAGGTGGACGGACATGCAACAGTGGATTCGATAATGTAGAAGTAGGAGTAGCATCATTGTTCGTCTTCACGAAGAGGCGAAGAGCCAAGCACAACCCGAACATGGCGATTCTATGAACGCTCGCGTGGTGCGGTTCCTTGGAGCACGCATATACTAGCTGTGCTCTTGCATGAGACAAAATTGCTACTCCCTCCTTTCCGGTTTATAGTGCTCAATTCAAAAATCTCACCAATCAATGTAGATAGTGAGTGGTGGAATACAGTTTGTAGTTTTGCAAAAGCACCTAATTAATGCTCTTGTTTTCCTCAAAAAATTATGTTTAGTTAATTGCAATGCATGCATGCATAAAGTACATGCATTGGTCAAATTTCTCTTAATACTTGCATGCAATGATTTAATGCACCTTGGAATCTGAAAATGTGATGGAAAACAACCAAATTGAGCCTTATAAAATGGAAAACACAAAATTTTGAGATAAGCCCTATAAACCGGAAAGGAGGGAGTATTGTTTAACAATTAAACTCCATTATCCATTGGTTGATACTCATTCTGCATAGGTCCACGCGCTTAGCACCGTGTCCTCCTGGGGTCACCAATGTTTATTTGCTAATTAATAGCATTGCATGCAATGAACTAGCCATTGCAAGTCATTAAAAGCATGCACACCTCTCATCTCTTATTGGTTCATATGTCAAGAAACAAGAAACTAGGTAGAAGTTAATGCACCTGGCCTAAGTGTTTTGGGACTATTTTGTTTTCGTAAGATGACTTACACACCTTAGACGGAGGGAGTAGTATAGACCTGTAAACCGGAAAGGAGTATTTGCCTTTCTAGAGATTTCAACAAGTGACTAGACTACACCGTGTGCAGTACCCCCTCCCTTCCGGTTTATAGGGCTCTAATCTCAAATCTCATGAACCAAGGCATTTTGCGATTGGAGGAATGTATCTCATACTTTACAAAACTACCCTAATTAAACTCATGCATTAATTACGTAGTTCTCTCGTTTTCCTCTCCGCGTTGGTCGCGGTGCACAATATTGAGCACTCCTATATGACTAGCCGCTCTATCTACATGCGGGACATTTCAAAGCATCCGGGCCCGCGTGCCATCCACCAAACCACGGCCGAGGTGCTACGGTCAAGACTCACTGTCACCCCGGTGTGGCCATCATGACCCGTCATATCACAAAACCCACACCTTTACCAAAGGTGGTAAGGTGGCCTCAAGTTGGACTGGACGAAGCAACCATCATTTCACCGAACGCTCGTTCAAGCCCTTTCTTCCCTTTCTTGAAGAAAACCTCACCTGTGCTACTCACTACGCCATTTTTCTGCTTTGCAGAAGCGAAGGAAAGGTGGGCGAATCAGTTATGCTGCTATATTTTCATTCCAAGAATCTTCTTTTATGGCGAATCCGACCGATTTCAAATCCTATTCTTTCCCCGTTTTCATTGCGATTGTCGTTTCCTTTCGATTGCTTTTTGTTTGTCAGTTCATTGATGGATCCTGGAGCACTAGGCAAAGAGTTGCCGGCGGACAACCCACTGGAGACAGCGATCTCCAGGAAGCGAGCACCGACCAACAAGTTGACCATGTTGGCGGGCCAACCCATGGAGACGAAGAACTCCAAGAAACAAGCACTGGCCCAAGAGTTGAGGATGTTAGCGGACGAACTCCTCAAAGAAAGTTGGAAGAACAGCAAGGGCCCCACCGTGCCTACCCCAGGAACTGTGATTGCCACCTATGTGAGGCTCAAGACCGAGTTTGAGGAGATAGTCGCCGTTGAGAAGCAGATTCTCGAAAGGTGATGGCCCCCATCGAGGACGAGGAGATGGCCCCCGGAGGGATGATATCCCCCGGTGAGCTGCACAAGGTAAAAAATAATGGATTATTACCATAGTTGTGGTTTTTGATTATTTGCAATGTGCTTGCTAATATGTTAGGGTTGTGTAGGTGCCGGTGGACGTCCTTGATGATTCCGATGTCGCGGGTCTGGCCCCTGCTGGCATCGCCGGAGATCGATTCCGAAGCCGCTGTCCATCCAATGGACATCGTCCCACATATCGAATCTGATGTCGCGGTCGATCCTGCGGACATCGCCTTAAATTGATTCCCATGCCGTCTGTCCGTCTTTGTGGTCATTGCCCGAGAGATCGATGACAAGAAATAGTTGGTCGCGCTAATCCTTCAGGGTAGTTTGCATTGCCCTGTGTTTAATTACCAGAAGGATGCGTGTTATGAAACCATCTTAGGGCTAGTGCACTGTATTGTGTGGGCGGATCTTGCTACTTTTGTTTGATAGTGAATCATGCGAACCCTCTCCGAGTTATGGAAACAGATGTATCCTCACCAGCTTTTGATGTAATATATGGCATGCTTAGATGTAAGCTTGAACTGTTTATCATATCAGCAGGGCTTGTTTGATGATTCTTGGTATTAGTAGGCTAGCTACTGTGCGAGCTATAGTACTTGCAAAACACTCACCGAAGGGAAACGTTGGGGCTGATGAGCTCGTGGTACGCTTATACTTATCCCTCGTCGATCGACCAATAGCCCTAGCTCCTAAAATTGTAGGCTTAGCGATCGATCAGACAATAGTTGACATACATTCAGGCCTCATTTAGTTCATAGGGTAGGAAAATCATAGCAAAAGTACAGAGAACGTGCAACACAAAAATCATAGGAGTGCAGAGACGTACTCCCTCCGTTCCAAAATAGATGACCTAGGCGGGCTAGTTTGGCCTAGTGGGTTTCAGTGATATGACATGGTATAGTGCCGTCCAGTCTTCGCATGTGGTAGCAATATTGCGGGTACAATACGTTTTCTTGAAGAAGCGGAATTCAACGAAGTCATGATGGTTCCTTCGTCCGAACAACTTACAGTGGGAAAGGTTGGGCCTGCGATACTACCGGGGTAGACCAGGATAATTTTGTGCATGGCAGGTGGACCAGGATGGTCGACGTCCCACATGTCGGCGAATGAAAGTATTCTTTCCGATATAGAGGACGAGCAACGAGTATTCATTGTTTATTTTGATGAAAGCCATTGTCTCCATCATTACGACGGAGGAGTGTGAAACACGGCAGCCCAGTGAACTTGGCATGTGCACCACTCCCTCCTTCCTCATGTAATGCCCAGGTTAAAACTTTTTCTCACTTTCTCTCTATTTATTTCCTCTCAAATGTTTTTTACCTTTCTTTTTTAAGACACAATTGTTTTTATGCCTTTTTTAGAATTATTTTTTTATACCTAGGAGCATGTGTAGAGACGGGCTCTTGCAGAGCCCACACCTTGACTTTGTCAATGCCTCTCTCTCCTCCACATAAGGAGTACTACTCCCTCCGTTCCCAAATATTTGTCTTTCTAGACATTTCAAATGGTTACAACATACGGATGTATGTAGACATATTTTAGAGTGTAGGTTCACTCATTTTACTTCGTATGTAGTCACTTGTTGAAATCTCTAGAAAGACAAATATTTAGGAACGGAGGCAGTACTTGCTATGCATGCATGCGGCGGGCAGCTGGCGTCTTGAGGGGCCAGGGCAGTGAGAGCGGGCTCCGGAAGCGGTCCGGACTCTAGCATGGCCCACCTCACATTATCACCATATAATTTTTGGAGTCTGTGCGAGGCGGGCAGGCGATCTCTTCTCCCTCCCCCGTTTCTCTCTTCTCAGCCGACGCCCGCCGAGCGATTAGATTTCGGCTATCGACGGTTATTCAATTAAGGTCCCACATGTCAGTGAAATTGCAAGACAACGTGTGTCCCCTCTGGTGAGCGGAGTGCGAGCCGGAATGTCGGGGTTGCGACGCGTATGAGTCGTAAGTGTGCCGCCTTTTCCTTTAGAACTTGCGAAGCATAACATTTTCGCGCAATCGATCAATAGAAATCCAGAACAAAATGACGAGGGCAGTGCTTTCCCGCTCGTTAGGCGGGCTAGTTCGAGTGATATGACATGCTACATTGCCGTCCACTTGCTCCATTTTTATGTAAGCAAGAGTTTACACTCTTACGCGGGAGGAGTGCGAAACACCGCGGATCTGATTTTGATCGAGGGATAATTGTTCCCTGCCAAATAATGGAGGATTGTTAGCGATTATAGCATGATAGTTAGGGCATCTCTAGCGCTGGCCCACAAATTTACACCGGCATCTGTCCGAGGACACTGATGGATGCCGTCCGATGCTGCCCGTATACCTTTCGACAACTATATGAACTAACCGGACGAAATTCGTGCAAACAAAGCAAATTTCAGATTGACCTGATGAAATTCATTACATTTCGAGAACTTTTCCTATAAACTGGATGAAATTCATTACATATTTCACACAAACCGTAGTAAAACCTATTGTAAACCTAATCTAAACAACCGTCGGGCCCCGACCACCATGTCCGGCCATGAACCCGAGAAAGCTGGCCATTGCCTTTGCCTCCTCCTTATCCACCTCGATAACCTCCTCCTCCGGAGCACAAGGTTTTGAAGATTTCCGCCTCCACGTCGCCATCAAGCGGCTAATCGGCCGCGGATTTTTATCCCACCAAGCTTGGCGTCGACTGAGTGGAGGAGCGGTGGCCTTCCTAGGACCAGAGCGATGGCGACCTACCGTGTACTACTCTTCCTCGCTGCCGGCTGCGCCCGCGCACGCGCGCCGGCTTCGTGGTCGTGGCGGCGGAGGGCGGCCGAGGGGGGGGGGGGAGCCGGCGATCTCCTTCGTCTGCTCCTGCGAGAGTATGTCCAAGAGAGCTTTGGAGCGCGCCTGGAGCAGAGCCACCGATGTCCTTCGTCCGCTCCTGCGACAGTACGTCCAAGAGATCTTTCGAGTGCCCGGAGGCCATGGTTGGAGTGGTGCCAACAAAAGGAAGGGACCGGATGAGAATGAGTGTGGGTATTTGGCTATGGCTGGCACCTGGGGCTCAAGTTAATATAGCGGGCGAATGGCAATGAGCCGCGGCAGACGGATGGACGGCTGGCAGCGGAGTAGGTTCGTCGGCAGCCATGGTGTCATTAACGCGGAGCAGTCGCTTGCACCGGGATGCCGCGCGGGTGGCGCTCTCTCGGCCGGCGCGCTGCTGCAATGCCGGCGCCAGTGAGAGGTCGCGTCGGGCGTGAATGCGGACGCTGCTTCAGTGACTTAACCGCAGGTGCGTTGTCTCACTAACATGTGGGCCCAACGGGCATCAAGCCCGCATGTCAGTGACACACCAACTGCACCTGCAGTTAAGGATGGTGAATGCGGCATTGACGTTCTGGAGAGACGGTGATCGTTTCAGGCGGGAAGTTCTCACTAGCGATGGAAGGGGTTTTGGTAGGCCAGGGCGGTCAGACGCTGGCGTGGTGGTAAAATGTGAACTCATGGATGACGAGCCTTTGAAGCGTATGTGGCATGTATTGACAACCAGGAGTCCATGCAACCGCTCTTGTCGCCAGCTAGCATTCGATGACCACCATTAGACACCACACAACCATACATAACTTATGAATAATGGACGAATCGATCAGACACACACTCGTGTGCAGTGGCACTATGATCGGTTGCTCACGATAGTACATACTCCGCACCATAGTACCCTCTCTAGGTAGGACGTTTTATAGATTGTCATTGTGATGGACGATATACATGAGCAAGGCACCGAGTCACGAGTATGACCGTTGGTGTTGAGCCAGGTGAATACATGCTCGGCGTCCGCGGAGGCCTCCAGCAAACGTCTAAACAGTAATGTCACATACCCATAATTTTGGTTTTTATTTCTTTCTTCACTGACAGGTAGGCCCGTATAGATAGATAGATAAAGAACACGAGCTGCTGAGGCGCATGCGAACTGTTTGACTGGACAACTATGTGGGAGGAATTTGAAGATGCCAAGGCCGAATGGGCGCTAGAGCAAGAGGCGGCCAAAGCCGCACAGAGGGAGCGGAAAAGTCAGAAAGCACTCAAGACAAGAGAGGCCCGCCACAAGACGAAAAGAAAAGGACGCACGCTACTTGCTGGAGAGGTCGTGGAGATCCAAGCACGGTGGGTGTCGCCGACAAAGCCGGGAAGGAGAACGGCAAGGCGTCGGCCAGCATGTGAGAAGTAGTAGTACTAGTAGTTAGTGTCTGTGGTTGCGTGTGCCGAGTACGAGCATGTACCAATACTAGTACTAGTTACTACTGTAGTTTTTAGAGAAAATTACCAAAGACATTAGCCTAGACTAAATGGAAAAATTCCTATCCTAAGCAACAAATGGCATCTCTATCTCTAAAGGACATTAGGTGCATGTCATCTCACTTCCTATGATTTTCAAATTCCTATCCTATGAACGAAAGGAGGCCACTGTTGGAGTAACCATCTGTAGCTAGCGATGCTGGTACAGTAGTTTTCTTCAAGCAGCGGAATTCAACGAAGTCATGATGGTTCCTTCGTTCGAGCAACTTCAAAGTGGGAAGTGGGCATGTGATTTGATGGCTCATTAGTCATTGTTACTGCGGCGCGATGACATGGGTGACTCCCTTGGAGTTCTGCGTGCATGGCAAGTGGACCAAGATGGTCGACGTCCCACATGTTGGTGAACGGAAGTATTCTTTCCGATATCGAGGAGCAAGGAAACTGAGTGGTATAGTATCACTGCTGATTGGTTCGCAAAAAAAAATAGTATCACTGCCGATTTATAATTATTTTTTATTTCTGATGAATGCTAGCGTTTTAACTCCTACGACGAAGGGTGCCAAACACGGCACGTACGACCGTCCCACACGCCCGAAAGGAGTAGGACATGAACAAAGCATGGCGAGCCCAACAGAAAAAACCAGCGTGGTAGAGCGTCTCCACTTCTTCCACTTCTAGGTCGGAGACCACACGTAGTAGTACTTAGTGGTATGAACGATACATAGTGCGACCTGGAGAGAAAGACACGTCTAGTTGGAAGGTCTCGGGGCATACACGTAAACAAATATAAAATTTAATATGTGCCTCGAACTAATATAGTAGTAGTAGAGTACTTAGGCACGTACTCCATAACATCACCGTGCATTGCACGTACAACATTTAGTGGTAGTACGTAGTAAGAGATAAATGCCGCCTAAGATTTCCCTTCTCGACCTACTTTTGGGTGTTTGGTAGAGTGTATGGAGGGTGCATGAGTCCACACTAGTTTAGCACAAATACACTAGAAGCATGCATGAAGAGAGCATGCATGAAGAGGGGTGTTGAGTTGAGCATGCATGAAGAGGGAACAACTATGCTGAGACGAGAACGCAACCAAACACACCCTATATGCCACGCATGTTCATACCATTTGTGCCTTTCTACTTCACTTACTGCGCTACATTACTCAGGTTCGTATGTCCACTCCTGGGTACATGTCCGTCTCGTAGTTCCAGTCCCACGTGTTCTTCATATAGATGGAACGATCCTTGCATACACGTGCACCTTGATGTCTCGCGTGTTGGCAAAAGGATGAACAAAGCTCACGTAAAAAAATAGAGTGGAAGAACATAGATTCCGGACGACCGAGAAGGAGCTAGTAACCTCGTGGTGGAGCGTCTGCACTCATAATATTTAATATTATTCAGCGATATAAAATTAACCAAACATCTCCACAGTGGACTGGAAGAGTATGAAACACGGCAGCCCAGTGTAGTTACATCATACTAGTACATGGCTAACCCACGCTATCACCATATTTCTTGGCTTCCGTGCGACACCTATCTCTAGTAATCCGAAGCACTGTATCGCTTCTCCCTCCTCGTCTCTTTCAAAGTGCGGTGGGCTGGCGTTTCTGCCGTCTATTGAGGTCGGTTAACTATCACATGTTAGCGACATGCCAAGAGAATTCTAAAAAAATTCCTTTCACGTTCCGTTTTCAAAAAGAAAAAAAATCCTTTCATGTACGAATTTGCCTGTATGCTTTGAGCAACTTGCATGTCCTATACTGCTCTTGTTTGATACTCTAACTTAGCTAGAGGTTAGACTAACTCATGACTAACCCTGAACTAACTGTAGCCAAAGAGGTGTTTGGGTGACAGGGTTATATTGACAATAAATGCACTTCATGGAGAGAGAAAAGTGATTTTTCAGTGGTCCCAATGAGAACTATCTCCAGTTAGCACCTCTTGGGTGGGATAGTTTTTTTTGTGGGTTCGGTGCAACTTGCTCCAATTTTAAACCCTGATGCTTGGATACTTAGGGCTATTTGAGCCCCAACTAGCTCAAACTAACTCTAACCCATGGATCCAAACAGGGCCTATGGCCAGTCTCAACGCGGAGCAGTCGCGTGCCCCGGGATGCGGCGCTCTCTCGGCCATCGCGCCACTTCAAAGCCAACACCAGTGAGAGGTCGCCTCCACTCTGGCCGGGCATTAATGCGGCACTGAAGCTCCAGGGTGACGCTGACCGTTTCACGCGGGAAGCGCGCGCTGGCAAGGGAGTATATGTTTTGAACCGTTTCAGGTGTAGTACTGGTAGTTTGCAAAACTACTCAATTATTGCACTCAGTTTCCTAAGAAATTGTGGTAAAAAACATTACTCCACAGCCCACTTCCCTTCTCCTTCCTTTTCCACCGCCCGCGCACATCCGCGGGAAGTGACTGGTCAACCCTTATATAGGAGTGCTAGCACAAAAATATGCATGAATGACCACTAAAATTTCCATATTAAAGCGCCGCTCCGGCGGGAGTATGGCGTATGTTGTTACTTCGGCCGGCCCATGGCTACCGGGCGACAACGACCAGAGAAGAGGCGACAGGAGGGGAATGAATTCAGCTACTGTTTGGGTTCGCCTTCCGGCTTAAATAAATGTGCAGCATCACGTGTACCCGCGGGTGCAGAAATTGTAACATACTCGTGTCTGCTTAAGTGGTCGTCACGTAACTGGTGTGTGTGTGAGAGAGATTCTGAGAGACAGAGTGCGTGTGTGCGACTCTACTCTTCGGACATGTACTCAACCTTTTGCATCGGGATATAAGTATAATGGTATTTACTTTAGCTAGTGATTTACGTGGCCATGTTAACGTGGTTGTGTCAAAAAATGTCACTTCCTGCTCGTGATTTGCGTTATATAATTACAAGCAAGATTCTCGTGCATTGCACGGAACATCAATATGCATTTTTTACAAAACACCCGTTGTGATTGACCCATGCAGGAGTAATCCCATGTGTAAAAAATAATGATATCTCGAGAATTTTATAGGAAAACTGGTATCTCGAGAATGTCATCGAAAAAATGAAAGATGAGAAATAAGGCGAGGAGGACTGGAGCGTGGTGGTGACTGGTGGTTGGAATGGGCGGAGGCATGGGGATGGACGGCGCCGGCAGGCGACAGTGGCCACCATGCATGCTAGATTGTTCCAGAGACTTATTCCTTTTTTAATTGCTGAGCAATGAGGTTGCGGGAGATAATTATGTGGAGAGAGGTGCGGGTATCTTTTGTAAAATTATCATAGTTTGCTTTCTATCCGTCGGATATAGATCATACGATTACGTATTACAAGATGGCAGGCACACGATCATTGCCAACTCGCTTTTTGTATAAGAATGCAGGATGATAAGTTTGCTGACTACTAAAGTAAAGTGGAATTTGTCCATGTTATGCAAGTAAATAAAGGTGATTGTTTATCATACAGGTAAGGTTGGATGAAGGGTGGTAGGAACAAATGCTCCGCCTAGAGCATGTGTGTGTGAGATGGAGTCTTAGTGTGTGTGTGGGGTGCGTGTCTGTGTCTGTGTATGTGTGTGTGAGAGAGAGAGAGAGAGGAGAGAGAGATGGAATCTTAGTTTGTGTGTGTGTGTGAGAGAGAGAGATGGAGTCTAAGTGTGTGTGGGGGTTGCGTGCGTGTGTGTTTGTGTGTTTGTGTGTGTGTGTGAGAGATAGAGAGATGGAGTCTTAGTGTGTGTGGGGGGGGGGGTGCATGTGTGTGTGTGTGTGGTGCGTGTGTGTGTGTGTGTGTGTGTGTGTCGCGGGGTCCTCTGTGGCGGATGTAATTTAAGTGTGCATGGCTTCATCAAAGAGAGATGATGTGTATGGCAGAGGCCACCAACGATGGGGTGCGAGAGAGAAAATGCCCGTAGAGAGGGAAGAGAAGGTGCGTGCACGTGAGAGGAGTCGACATCGAGTGAACGTGTTTGTTCGAGAGACATCGAGGAAGACTACTATATATCGATGGTGCATATGTAGGCGGGAATTAAACAAAGGGATGGTCTTATTGGTTTCGGGGATATAGGGGAAGAGTGAGAGGCGCGCGGGGGGGGGGGGGGGGGTAGCTAGAAGGAGATTGTTAAGTGTGAGTGTGTGTTTTACCAATCCATGCGGAAGTTATGTGCACAAAATAGGAGAACGATTCGATGTGGCGTTAGATTGAGGGTAATTAACTACGTATGGAGACATAGAGACCTTGAACGTGCATGTGTGAGAGGTATACATGTATACGTGGGATGTGTGTGTGTGCGCGCGCGCATGATCGAGATAAAAGAAAGATGACATAAGTCATAAGATCAACGACATGGGAGAGACGGATCGATATGACAATATGCATGCATGTGAGAATGTAGGGAAGAAGGCCCGGCAATTGAGCATGTGTTTTTGTCTTTAAGAGATAGTGGCGTGGGCTGGAGCATGCATCTATGGCGAGCAGAGGGGGTGAGGCGCAACGATTGTGCATAAGAGATCAACCTATAAATGCATATGTATGGAGAGACATATATAGTGTGGGTGATAGTAAGCAAGACTCCGTGAGAGAAAGAAATGTTGACGGAGAAACTACAGATAGATACATAGATGGAGATGCTAGCTAGAGGGACATCCGCTAGTTTGGGTGTTGGAGATGACCGTCAGGTGGTTCAAAGGGTGAAGTTATATATGTGTGTGAGAGAGCACTTGACTGCATGTAGAGAGAAACATATGTAGTGTACGCGATAGGAATCAAGAGTGAGGGCGAGAAAAAAGGTTGATGGAGAAACAGATGAATAGAAAGATAAAGATGCTAGCTAGTGTGCGTTAGAGATAGGAGTCGAGTGGATCAGAAGGCTGGGTTATGTGTGTGGGTGTGAGAGAGATAGAGAGAGGGTGCATGTGAGTCACATACAAACAGATATCGAGAGAAATGAGATCTAGAGAGACGTAGTTTTGTGTCTCATGAGAGAGAAATATATTTCACAACGAGAGTGATAGCTAGAGAGACATATGAGGGAGCATAAGATATCTCTAGGGAGAGAGGGTGTGTGTGAGCGACATACAAGAGAACAATGGAGAAATATGAGACCACAGGAGACAGAGTTTGTGTTTGTGTGTGAGAAAGAGATATTGAAGAGGAAGAGTCGAGGGTTCTCATATCTAAGGAGCGAAAGACATCTCTGTATGAGGGGGTGTGCGAGTGGCACACATGGGAATAGTAGAGAGAAATGAGACCCCGGGAGACAAAGTTTTGTGTTTGTGTGAGAGAAAGAGATTCCACATGGAGAATCATAGTTAGAGACACATAGCAAGGAGCGAGATATACTTAGAGAGAGATAGAGTGATGAAGGTCGAGGGAGAGAGTACCGTCAGTGTGTTACGAAGATAAAAGATCATTGTCGACATACAGGTAGCACGAGAGATACCTGAGAGACGATGAACGCGTATAGGTCCAAAGAGATAGTCCTATATAAGCATGAGTGATAGCTATATGAGACGAATATCTGGATTAAAGGGGATTCAAATATTTAAACTGGAGATCACGACATCGATAATATCATAATGCAAATTGGTGTATCAAACATGCATATTCATTTGAATTTGGGCACACGTAATGTTATATAGTTTATCAATATTGGTGATCCATAGATTCTTCAATTACAAACAATGCATGGTTTATATGCAATTAATGTCTAAACGGGATTACACTATATGTTGCGTGTGTGAAACACATTATACATGTTTGAGAAGTTAAACAAAATCCCGCATGAAACACACATTAATTGGAGACAGTTAGCGAGGAATGCATACATTGGATTTCAACATAAAGTGGTTTCACATATTTGAAAATCCAAATTGATAGATACAACCTTATGAATCTAAGATCATGCCATTTGTAAACCATATTTATGTATAAATGGTGTTGTGCTTTTGAAAGTATATATAAAAAAATGATGTATATAGAATGTAATTCCAATTGAAAATGGACCCCTCCCAAAAAAATATAATACAAACGGGATTCCAATTGAGTTGGCACGGTAAACGTGCAATCTGCAAAATTTGAACGAAGCGGGAAAAGTCGCAGTAACCGCCCGAAACCAAAATCTGCGAGATGGAAATCACTACTGCCTATGCCTGCCACGCAAAGCCTATCTGCTGCATTTCTATAGGTTTCGATAGGGGTAGGTTTGTAATTTCACCCAAACGTGACGTAACTGCCTCTCACCCGGATTTATACACGGTGGGCGCCAAAACACAGTGTGTCCTCGGCCGAAATCGACTCCCTCCCCGATTCATATTCATACACGGTGGGCGCCAAAAACAAACTCTCGTCGGCAAATATTCGGTGTATGCGAGATCACCGTCCTATCCCCAACCGACTAATGTTGCTGTGATGTAGTAGAAATTTGAAACGGGGGCTAAGTTTGTAAATTTCCTCGCATTTGAGACAAGCACGCCCTGGATACATGGTCCCCCCTTCCTCTCTACCTCCCTTTTCCCCATTAGTACTCCGTGGCGCCAAAACACCCTCTCCACCCCACCTCCTCCGTCCCGCTGTCCGCCACCCCATCCACCACCGTCCTCCTCCACCAGGCCGGAGCTGATACCCAGACGCCGCCGTCCATTACAAGAGATCGACCTCTCCCATCCACGCCTTCGGACCGGGATCCTTGCATCCCGTCCTCTCACTTCATCCCCGCCGTCGTCCACCTTGCCGGCGCCGCTCCTACAACCATCTCGTCCACCGCGCCCCGCCGCCACCGTCTACCCTCCTAGATCTGCTTCCATGCCGCCGACAGCCATCGCTACCGCAGCACCGTCAAATTCTCAGCAGATGCAAGACATCGGCACCGCACTGCAGGCGGTACTCTTTCAGATGTCTGCTCAACTTATTTATCGCATGAAGAAAATAGATCGCCACTGCTTTACTCCGATTTCTTGTCTTGGTTGCGAAGTTGCCTTTGTCTGGTTTGCACCTTCAGATCCGCCATGGCACGCTCAACACTATACTCCCAATGCTTATGGTTTTCCCCTTTTGTATTCCACACTAGTTAAATCACAGTAGACTAAATTTCAAAATTGGGTTAGTCGATTTTTCAGAGCTCGTCGGAGTTCGCCGGTGTGATCAAAGGGGCTCGGGTGGTTGTGGGGCCTCGTCGAACGAAGAAAACTCGACACAGGTAGGGGTTGGGGCGGAGGTGGGGGTGGGGTTGGCGGAGGAACACAGGCGGTGGGGGCCGGTGGTCCGGCCGGTGGCCCGTAAGCGGTGTTGTATGGGAAGAATCAGATACGAGGAAGAAGAAGGGTTAGGAGGCGTGGGATCTTCATCCAACCGCTTGAAATGGTCGAGAGACAGGTGGGAGTTGCATTCTTAATGCGCTCTGGTTCATCATGCGTGGGCACTGCGCAACCAACATTTTATTATCCAAAATCTGCTTGCTCTTCTTTACCATGTTCGATAGAGCTGGCCTGTACGTGATCGATAGGCTTTCAATTACTAGCGGCAATACAACACCATATTTTCAAGCCAGTTCCACTTTCCCGATTTATATATTGTGGTTATGGTCTACCCCTGTTATGTACACTATGATCTGCCTAGTTGTTGTGTGCTCTTGTTATCATGGTTTGGCAATAAACTCTATACAAAGATATTATGAACCTATCATCTGCCAGCTATCCTTACTTCTGGAGCCTATTTTTTTGTGTACTTGTGCTAGATTATATAAATGCACACACCATATTACAGCACACATGAGCTCTCTCATTAGAATGCAGTGACAGCACATAAGTGTTTACAGGGGCACCCCTATATTAGAATATCATATGAATTACAAATATAATCTCACAACTATTTATGTTTTCATGGTTCTCAGATATTATACGCAATTACAGTGAATATCAGAATCCGCGCATCAGAAGAATATTGTGGAACACTGCAATGACTTACAAAATTGGCACCAAGGCATTGAGTGCCATTACGAAGCAATGAAACTCAGACGCTCCCCACCTCTTGATTCTTGTTCAGAATATCATCCTAATGACTATTCTAACCTCGAGGAGTCAAAGGCAGATGGCCTGTCCTGTTCACCCATCAAGGTGCCTGTTCTAATTTGGCAAGGTTTTATTGATTGCGCGTATCTTGCATATTTTGTCTTGCATTTCTTCTACTTTGTTGCACCGCCATCTGCTTAGTTTACTCATCATATAACTCGAGATGCCATGCCCATCCATTATCAATACATATTCCATCTGTCACCATACCATGTTTTTCCACTCAAATGTTGTTCTTGTGCATTATACATCAAAAAGGAAGAGGGTGATTACCGAACCTGAAGGAGCACCAGCAAAGTCCTTGAAAAACATGGTGGTGCCGGAGAAATCAGGCAGCGCCCCACTTATATTGGTTGTACAACAAGTGACACAAAACATAGGACCGACTCCAGCAGACTGTACCCATACTTCACTGGCCACACCACTAGCCCCACCACACAGGACCTGCACTCTAGCAAAAGGTATACCGATTTCATTTGCCATAGCACCAAATTGCACCATAGAAAAATCCCACTCCAGCAAAAAGTACAGCAAGTCCATCGGTCGAAGACCTATCCCAACTGCAGAGACGGCCAATTCCTGCAGATTGGAACCCCATTCCATTTATTCCCAGTTTAAGAGAGAATGCTTTCAATGTTGTTAGGGACTACGTGCATATATTCCCATCATGGGAAGATTATAGTGAAGACAAACACCATTTTCACATCTTCCTGTCCAACTTACGTGTAAGTGCTATTATTCATGGTTATTATTTTCCTGTTTTCTGCTGATCGAACACATCAATGTTTTACATTACATTGTTGTAACTAGGCGAGGGTCAATCTGGATAGTCATGAAGAGCAAAGCTTGCTTGTGCTTTTCAAGGAAGCATTGCAGCAGTATCAGTGTTACCTGAGGAAATCACACTTTGATGGCAAGTCTATAAACGAATTTCTAGTGAAGTCTCCTGTGCTAAATTTGGAAGACATTGAATGGAAAAACCTTGTTATGCACTGGTCTCGTTCCCAGGATGAGGTATTGTCTATGAAATCACATGACAATTTGAACTTCTACTTTTCCGCATGTGCCTGACGGATCTTTTGCAGGAAATCTGCTCGAAGAAGAATTCGGTTTGAAAAGAACGACGAGGATATCGCAAATATGCTGCCCGCTGCTTTGTTCTTGTTAGTACCTGTTGTCTGTATCAGTACTTGCATACATACCTGGTTCATTATGTGACACCAGTATGCATGATAGCTTGCTTATCAATTGTTCTCTCCAAATTATCTGATCTGTATGAATGGTTACATTAGTGTAGAATATATCCAATGCCAATGAATTTTTTTAGCTCTGCATTTTTCTTGTAAGTACATGCTATCCTTTATCAGTGTACTTATATTGACAGGTAGTTGTTCATGTACCATCACTCTGCAGCTTATTTTCCTTTACCCTCCATTTTCTACACATCAGATGTATATTTACTCTTACAATAAGGTTGGTACTGAAGAAGTTTAGCTATGCATTGCTCTTGGCTATGCCTTTTGCCTGTATCGCTGCACATACATTTATAGCTACTTGGTTATGTAGCATCATTCTTCATCTTATCTTAAATATTCTCCATTTTTTCGTATATTATCACATCTATATTTACTCTTGAAAAATGTAGAATAAAGGCAATGCTTATGAAGAAGATTCATGCTAAACTTCTTGAATTTCCCCATCGGCATGGACAAGGGCTTTATAGAGCCTGTCTTCACCAAGAATGTAAGTTTGTCCTTCTCAAGCCTTCAAACTTTGTTGTGTATATTTGGTTAGGCATGATCGCAATAGCTGTTTATTTTTGGTGTTTGCATCAAATTGCATGTTTAAAGTTTATTATGTACATAAACAAAAGTGTGTCCTTCTCAATTTAAGTTTTCAGTTGTACAACCAAGTTCCTTCTTCATACCATGTAAATTAAACTATACTGAGCAAGTGATCTTCTTTTGCCTTTGCATGTATGCTTCATTCTTCATCCGTAATCCGGTGGTGTGGTGAACCTACCCACTACAAAGCACAATGTCATATTCTGCAATGTCTTAACTATGAACAATGTCATATCATTCTACTATTATTTAAACCTTCTCTTTATTTGCCAATCTGAAATGGGATAAATTAATGACACACTAACCATTGATACTTATGAGTTCTTGATCTGTAATCCAATGGTGTCGTGAAGCTGCCAACTCCTTCACAATGTCATTTCCTGCCATGTCCTGACCTGAACAATACCATATTGTGTTAATGCAATTTTAAACCGTGTCACTTTATTCGTCGGTAAGAAATGTGATGAATTGTCAGCACTGATACTTTTATGTGCAAAACCTGTCATCTGTCTGCTTGTTTATCTTTCAGAGTGAGGAAGATATAAGTGTTGAACAAGCTCAGTCTCATCATCTTGCTCAGCTGCTTGTGCTGCAGCTCCCCAACAGGGCTAACCTTTCTTGAACTCTATTGAAGTCTTTGTCGATTTTGTATATTATTTTGTCGGCGTGTTTATTTGCACTGGTGGGGATCTTTGATGCCCAGTGTATGTAATATGCTGTCTGCTTGTGCTTTATTATCATAGTGGCGAACTTTGATGCCCAGTGGATGTAATATGCCGTAATTTCTTTATTGTATAGTCTAGTTTTTTCTTATTCACGATGCTGCAGTTTTTTTACTGTATATATATCCTGTCTTCATAGTAAACCGGCCAAACCATAAAATTACGGTACATAATCGGGCCGTCATGCAATCACGATGTATGATCCGCATCATGGGCCCCGTCAAACTGGCCCACTAGTAGATTCGTGCCTTTAATAGGCCGAGTAACCCCCGGCCCTCTTTTCGCAAGAAAACTCAATGGGCTTTTAGGAGGCTGAGAAGTAGGTTGGGCCTGAAACGTGCCGAATAGCTCATGGGCCGGCAGCAGCCCGAAATGGACCCGACCCATGATTGTGTGAATCAATTCACGGGCTTTTAACAGGCCAAAGTTTTCTCGGTCCTTGTTTGGCCCAATCAGATATCCGCTGCGAGCAGGCCGGATGCAAACCGGGTCGTAGTTAGGCCCAACTATATGACGGGCTTTTAACAGGCCGAAATTAATATAGGACCGAAATGTTAAACAGGCCCTTAACAGGCTGAAACTAATATCAGGCCGAATTACTAAGTGGGCCTTTAGCAAGTGGGCCCAAAAGCATAGCATCCAGTTAACGGGCCGAATCTGATATGGGCCATAATTGAGCCCAAAGCCTCTTAAAGGGTCGGACCTGATCTGGGCCGTGATTTGGCCCAGAAAGTGGGAGGCTTTTGACGGGTCGGATCTTATATGGGCCATTATTAGGCCCGGAACGTGGTAGGCCATTAATGGACCGGATCAAATATGGGCCGGCATTTGGCCCAAAACATGGCAGCCAGTTAATGGGCCCGCCTACTAGGGTCCTCAAAATCTTGTGGGCCTACAGCTGGGCCGGCCCATTAATGCCGGCGAAATCTCGTGGGCCTTTAGCTGGGCTGGCCCATTATGATCCGTAGGGATTTTGTGGGCCTTTACCTGGGCCGGCCCATTATGGCACACAAAAATCTTGTGGGCCTTTACCTGGGCCGGCCTATTATGGCCCGCGAAATCTTGTGGGCCTTTAGCTGGGCCAGCCCATTATGGTCCGCAAAGTCTCATGGGCCTTTAGCTGGGCCGGCCCATTATGGTCCGCAAAATCTTGTGGGCCTTTAGTTGGGCCGGCCCAATTAAACTTGATGGGCCGTGCCACGTGTCGACGTATCATAGGCGTATACATCCAATGAGTGGATGACATCTGTCCCAACGATGAGCCGGCACGTGTTTCCTCCAGCCAATGATGATTTTACATGTGGAAAATCCCCATTGGTCGGGGCTGTTAACGGGTTATCGGATCCAAAACCCGACCCGCTGCTTAACGGCGTTCCGTTACGGTGGATGCCACGTGTCGGTCACCCTTGACGAAAGCACTTATGTGACGCGCGATTTATCGTCATGGAAGTGGAAACTTCCGTGATGATAATTTTCGTAATGTCATGGAACACTTCTACGACAACACAGGTATGACTATCTTGATTCTGTCATAAATTTGTCATGGATGTACATGCATGACAAAAAACGCGACCTACTGTGGCAAACACGTATCATCACGGAAGTGTATTTTTTTGTAGTGAGTGCAAGTGGGAGACAGAAGGAAATATGCCCTAGAGGCAATAATAAAGTTATTATTTATTTCCTTATTTCATGATAAATATTTATTATTCATGCTAGAATTGTATTAACCAGAAACATAATACATGTGTGAATACATAGACAAACAGAGTGTCACTAGTATGCCTCTACTTGACTAGCTCGTTGATCAAAGATGGTTAAGTTTCCTAACCATAGACATGAGTTGTCATTTGATAACCGGGATCACATCATTAGGAGAATGATGTGATTGACTTGACCCATTCCATTAGCTTAGCACTTGATCGTTTAGTATGTTGCTATTGCTTTCTTCATGACTTATACATGTTCCTATGACTATGGGATTATGCAACTCCCGTTTACCGGAGGAACACTTTGTGTGCTAGTCACAAAGTAATTGGGTGATTATAAAAGTGCTCTACAGGTGTCTCCGAAGGTACTTGTTGAGTTGGCGTATTTCGAGATCAGGATTTGTCACTCCGATTGTCGGAGAGGTATCTCTGGGCCCACTCGGTAATACAAATCACTATAAGCCTTGCAAGCATTGTAACTAATGAGTTAGTTAAGGGATGGGTATTACGGAACGAGTAAAGAGACTTGCTGGTAACGAGATTGAACTAGGTATTAGATACCGACGGTCGAATCTCGGGTAAGTAACATACCGATGACAAAGGGAACAACGTATGTTGTTATACGGTTTGACCGATAAAGATCTTCGTAGAATATGTGGGAGCCAATATGAGCATCCAGGTTCCTCTATTGGTTATTGACCGGAGACGTGTCTTGGTCATTTCTACATAGTTCTCGAAACCGTAGGGTCCGCACGCTTGACATTCGGTGACGATTTATATTATGAGTTTATGTGTTTTGATGCACCTAAGGTAGTTCGGAGTCCCATATGAGATTGGGCACATGACATGGAGTCTCAAAATGGTCGAGACGTAAAGATCGATATATTGGACGACTATATTCGGACATCAGAAAGGTTCCGAGTGAATCGAGTATTTTTCGGAGTACCGGAGAGTTACGGGAATTCGCCGGGGAGTATATGGGCCTTATTGGGCTTTAGGGGAAAGAGAGAGGGGAGGCTGCGTGCCCCCCCCCCAATGCTTAGTCCGAATTGGACTAGGGGAGGGGCGGCGCCCCCTCCTTCCTTCTCTTCTCTTTTCCCTTTCCTTCTCTCCTACTCCTACTACTTGGAAGGGCTCCTAGTTCTACTAGGAAAGGGGGAATCCTACTCCCGGTGAGAGTAGGACTCCCCTAGGGCGTGCCATAGAGAGGGCAGGCCCTCCCCCTCCTCCACTCCTTTATATACGGGGAGGGGGTACCCCTTGGAGACACAACAATTGATCATTGATCTCTTAGCCGTGTGCGGTGCCCCCCTCCACCATATTCCACCTCAGTAATATCGTAGTGGTGCTTAGGCAAAGCCCTGCGTCGGTAGCATCATCAACACCGTCATCATGCCATCGTGCTGACGGAACTCTCCCACAAAGCTCTGCTGGATCGGAGTTCGTGGGACGTCATCGAGCTGAACGTGTGCTGAACTCGGAGGTGCCGTGTGTTCGGTACATGGATCGGTCGGATCGTGAAGGCGTACGACTACATCAACCGCGTTGTCATAACGCTTCCGCTTTCGGTCTACGAGGGTACGTGGACAACACTCTCCCCTCTCGTTGCTATGCATCACCATGCTCCTGTGTGTGCGTAGGATTTTTTTTTGAAATTACTACGTTCCCCAACAATATTTTATTATAATTGTATGCGTAAGTAGGTCTTGAGTGTTTTGTGCCTTGCCGCATGTGGCATTTTAAATTATCCTGAATATGTAAGACGATTATTAATCGTTGCCATTATAAATTTGCCTCAACGGCAAGCAGAGCGCGTGCACAGACGCCACGGCGAGCAACCACGTGGTCAACCTTCTGGCACCCCGTGGGAGACGCGACGACGCATCCATAGGACACGATGGTGATATCATGACCGTGTGCGGTAGTGGGCAGACACGTACACGTACATCCGAGAATAAGGGCCCACGTTTTGGGCTTCTGATGCGTGGCATACGGTTGATCCAAAAGAACTGTTTGCGATGACGCAGAGTAACAAAAATGGGGCTTTGTAGTCCCAGAACCATCAATAAATTTTGACTTTGTTTCTTGTCACATTGCAGATTACAACGTAATAAGTAATTGCAAATCTACTCACACAGATCAAACTAATATGTGTTCACACCGATCAAACTAATATGTGCTCACACTTAGCACCGGGCTATAAAAATTACCCATTCAAAAATTACTTCACAGTTACTCTCCTCATCACCCACGAAACTGGTCTTTCCTGTCAAGTCGTTCCGCCATGACTGGTAGGAGGAGTTTCGGGTGGACATATAACCAGGCAGCAAAGACCAAGGCCACCGAAGCACTAGAGAGGTCCTGCCGCAAAGCGGCAGCCGCAGCAGAGATGTCCCGGCGCGTCGCGGAGCCCTCGAACGAGCTCTCACGGGCACACGAGGGCTTTCACAAGCGCACTCGTCGCGTCGGCGATCGCGACGAGCTGGCGCTGCTGAAGTCGGCCGGCAACGACGACATTCTTGCTGGCCTCATTAAGCAGCAAGAGTTGGTCAATGGCTTGATGAAGCTGCTCGAGATCAGCGATGCCTCGGTTGACAAGGCGACTAGCCTCGTCGAGAAACTCATGGGTGACAATGCGAAGCTCTTCAAGGCGCCCGTCGAGAAGGAGGAGGAACCCGCCGGCTGGGAGATGGTACATGAGCAGAGCAGTGCTGTCGGCGTTCTGGGAACGGTGGTCCCCAGACTTGCCTGCCTGCGGCCTGCGGCCTGGCTCAAGTGGGGGCCCAGCGTGGCCCAGCTTCATCAGCTCAAGCTCAAGACCCTCACGAGGGGCCAAGCCTCGTGGGGCGGACGACATGAACCTTCCTCAGGAGCGGCCTCGTCAGGCAGGCTCACAAGGAGGCGGCGAGATCAAGGCAGGGTACCTCACGAGGGTGCCCCGTGACGCAAGCCATGACGAACGAGATCGGTGAGGCGCCCGACTACAAGATGTCCTCGCTTCCCCTTTGGTGCAAATGAGGCGAGGCTGAGCCAAGGCATCATGCAAAGGTTACCGCTTTGGTGCAGCAAGACCAAGACCAGCAGAACGGCAGGACGGAGGTCATCGTGGAGCCAGTGACGCCACCGCTGAGCCTTTGGCAGCCGAAGACCAACTTTAGTCAGGATAAGTGTACTGGATGTTCCCCTTCAAACTGGCCAATTGTTGGCGCCCTTCCCGCTCATTATTTGGGAAGATGCCCAGGGCTTCCCTCTATAAATAGGACTAGCCACCACAAAGAGAAGGAGAACGAAAAAGAGGGAACGAAAAGGGAGAGAGACCGAGGACGAAAGGAGGTCGAACCTACTAGAGAGAGAGAGAAGAGACTGGACTCACCCAAGCAGTCCAATCAAGACTCAAGAACAGCCCCTCGCGAGGCTGTTCTTCCTTTATCTTATTCTTCATCAGCCCAGAGGCAATCCACCACACCACACACTTGAGTAGGGTATTACACCACAACGGTGGCCCGAACCAGTACAAACCTCGCGTCTCTTGTGCTGTTCATCGTTCCTAGTTTAGATCCCTCGCAAACCATTAACGCGTGAGCTGGTAGGGGAAAGATCTCCACGCGCACCCCAGAGTTCGAACCTCAAGGGTCTGCCGGAACCCGAAATCCGACATTTGGTGCGCCAGGTAGGGGTGCGCCGGAATCTTTCTTCCGCCGGTCGCGTGTGATCTTCCGTCATGACCATGGCTGACGCTCGCCGAGCCAGCTGGCGCCGGGCTGCTCGCGCCGCTGGTCGCCAGACGGCTCCGTCGGCGGACACCCCGTCGTTGCTCCATCGCCGCCGCCGCTAACGCCGCCACCGCCCAGCTGGGAACGAGCAGCAGGCCTCGTCCTCGCATCCATCGGTGAGGCGAGAAGGCCGCACCGCTACTCGCTCGCCGCCTCGCTGGTTCTTCGCCCTGCGGCGCACTGCGCTTCCCATGGAGGCTGGAGCCGCGCTCATCGCCGCGAACGAGCTCCTGGGCTACCGTCCTGTCGATGACATCTACAAGGAGTGGCTCGACCGTGTCGCCGAGCTCGTCCGCGCCGCAGGGGGCTCCCCCACGTCGTCCCTCTCGTTGCCTCGCCCTTCACCCCGCGCGGGAGGCAGGGAGCCGGAGGTGTCTCCGCCACCTCCTCCCCAAGAAGGCGCCCTGGCTCCAAGTCGCGTGGTCCCAGGCCGAGACCCTCCGCGTCCGGCGCCCGCGCAACAGGAAAGGAGCTGCCAGGAGATCCCTCGTCCCCAAAAAGGTGCTCGCGTGCTCCCAGCACCGGAGCGCCGCAATCGTGTTCCAGCGCCACCGCATCAAGACCTCAGCGCTGCTCTGTGCAGCGTGCTGGAATCCACAAGAACAAGCTTCGCATCCGCAGAGAGCCCCGGTGGGCACTGCAGGCTGCCGCGCCTTCACCGCCGAGCTACGTAGCGTCGCATGGCCCGGCAAGTTCAAGCCAGACCTGCCTCCTTGCTACGACGGCACTGCCGACCCCGCAGAGTTCCTTCAGTTCTACGAGCTGGGCATCAAGCCGCTTAACGGGGATTTAAAAAGGTCATGGCGAATTGGTTCCCCATGACGCTCAAGGACGGAGCCCGAACCTGGCTCCTGAACCTGGCTCCCGGCACAATCTCCTCCTGGGACGAGATGTGCACCCGCTTCATCGCCAACTTCCAAGGCACTCGTGATCGGCCTCCGGCCGTGAGCGACATGCGCTGCATCAAGCAGCAGCCAGGAGAGACCCTGCAGAAGTACATCCAACGCTTCAACAACGCCTTCCTCAAGATTCCCAAGGTGACTGAGGAAGCCATCATCTCAGCCTTCTCCGATGGTGTGCGTGACGTCAAGATGAAGGAGGAGCTAGTGATGCATGAATACCTGTGCACATCCCTGGAGCTGTTCAACTTGGCGACCAAATGCGCCAGGGCTGAGGAAGGGCGCCTCTCCCTCCTCGAGCTTCCGGCTGCCGATCCAAAAGAGAAGAAGCCCAAGGTCAAGGACGTGAAGCGCAAGGGGGCTGCCGTGCTTTCGGCGAACTGCACGCCAAGCAAGGCAGGGATCAGCCCGAGTCATCCAAAGGCAGCCGGTACTGCGTATACCACGACCTCCACACCCACAACACCAACGAATGCCAGGAGCTCAGGGTCGTGCGAGAAGGGCGTATCGGCCGACGCCCCGAGCGCAATGATCGAGGCTACAACCGAGGAGGAGGAAGAGGCGCAGGACGCTGGGAAGACTGTGGCCCTCGCCAAGGATGGCGTGACAGACCTCGCGAGGACCGCTAGCAGGACCAGCCTTGCGAGGGAGGTTGGAGGGACCAGCCTCCTGAAGATCGCCCTCAAGGCAACGCAGGGCTCCCACCTCTGCCGCAGCTGCCAAGAAGGTACGAAGACCATCATCAGGACGAGGGGCTGGGGGCTTCCTGGAGCCGCGTGTGATCGCTTGCATCCTAGGTGGTGCTCAGGCCCCAGCCTCTCAGCGCATCTTCAAGCAGTTTGCTCGCGAGGTGAATGCATTCCTCCCCAAGCCAGAGGCCACACGCCCTCTCAGGTGGTCGTCGTGCACTATCATGTTCAGTTCAGCGCATCAGCTCAAGTGCGCGGCAACGGCCGGAGTCCTCCCCATGCTTTGCTCACCAGTCATCAGCAACGTGCAAGTCACCAGGACCCTCATTGATGGTGGAGCAGGACTCAACGTCCTATCTGTCGAGACATTCAATGATCTCCAAGTGCCATACGATCAGCTTCAGCCGACCAAGCCTTTCTCAGGAGTCACCGATGGTTCCACCGTCCCGATTGGGCAAATTCGCCTTCCTGTCACCTTCGGATAGCACAACAACTACCGCACCGAGCTCATCGACTTCGACGTCGCCCACATTCGCCTGCCATACAATGCCATCCTCGGGTACCCAGCTTTGGCCAAGTTCATGGCAGTGACTCACCATGGCTACAATGTCCTCAAGATGCCAGGAAGCGGAGGAGTCATCACAGTGCCTTGTGAGGAAAGGGATGCAGTGTGCTCTCTTGAGCGTGCCTTCCAAGCCGCAGCAATCGAAGACCCAGATCACAGGAGCGGGAGACTTCCCAAGGCGATCCCTAAGAGGAAGAAGGCTTTGCCTGGTCTAAGCCCTCATGGGGTAGGCACCTCCTGAGGCGTAGCAACAGGACTCGCGCCCGTCCAAGGGGCGCCACCCTCTATCGCATAGGAAGGCGTGCCCGGCGCCCTCCTCAGGCGGGGCTCGGGGGCTCTTTCATGGCGAGCCATCGACCTAGCCGGGGTCACGAGGGAGGCGCTCGGGCACCACTTGGAGGCGTGCTTCAAGGCACGTTTCCCTTAGGAAGGTATGAGGCAAGGAGGGCCAAACCGTCAGGAGTTTATCAGGAGGAGCATCCAGGAGCTATAGGAGTCAAGAGTCATGCGCGGCTGTCGCCGCCTGCCTGCCGTGGCCCCACATCCAGGCGAGGATGGTGGGCCGTGAGTCTGCATCGACATACCAGGGCTCAACCGGGCTGCGTCTCAGGAGCGCCTCTGGCCCTCACGCGTGGGGCGTTGCGAGGGTCCACCTCACAGCTGCGTTCGCATGACTTTCGGCCTGCCGAACGCGGTCGCCGCCCATCAGCGCCTGCTGAGGTGCGCTCTGGAGGCTCAGGAGGTCAAGCAGCGCGTAGTCCTGGCAGAGATGGAGATGGCCCTCGAGGAACCCCCCGTGCCCCCGGAGCCTCCCGAGGCTCCAGGTCCAGAGGGTTCGTGAGGGCCGGCTCCCTCATCACGCGTCGTCCGCTACCTCAACATCCCGCCATCTCCGGCCATATCAGGTGACACCTTTCCAAGTTCCATTTTCAGCTGGGAGCGCCCCTCGGGCTGCATCATTCCTAGGCCGCGTGGGTCCGTCCCTGCGGCATGTATCCTGCTTATGTTATTTACTTACCTTGTTGGGGGCGCCCCTCGGGCTGCATTATCCCCAAGCTACTCGGGCTAGACCAAGTGGCATGTGCTTTCTCTGCACCTATCTAGATGGATTTGCTCAACTGCGCTTAACCTGATTTACGTAATTATTGCCTACTACCTGTCACGGGCCTCTCCGCCCTAATGCAAAGCGCTTGCATGTTAAAAGGGGGGTACCTGAGCATCGCGACTCACGGCTCATCGGCTCTCCAGCCCTCACCCCCTGGCCTTGACCCACGGCATCGCGACCTGTCATACCAACGACGGCTGAGCTCGCTCGAGAGCCGGGACCTGAGGACGTAGAGCATTTTCATTCTAACCACCCTGCAGGAACACACCATTGATAAAGGCCCAGAGCTAGGCGCAACCCGCCTCGAGGTAGGGCCTCGTGAGTCCCGCGCTGGCTCACGGGTGCCCAGATACACCTCTCCTAGCCCTACCGTGCCGGCCACGTGTCGAGCGGGGCTGTACATGCCAGGGGCTCCTCCTGAGGGGAGCCCCTCCCACGCACTCAGTGGAAGCACCATGCTCAGCGCTGGCCGACGACACCGGCCGAGGAGTGGCTATGCCTGACACATACCGGCGCTTATGCTCTGCTACCGGTGATAAACAATCGAGGCGGCTCACAACCAGATCAACCTCGTGGAGCCCAGAGCTCGGTGTCTCGGCGCCGTTGGTAACGCCTCCTCGGGAGTGCCGCGAGGGGGCTGGACATGGGCTGCACCTGGCCACGCCTTGAACATCGCCACCAGCCAGGTCCCTCGGACCTGGTCATCGCGCGCCTCCCCGTGCGGAGCCAATGTATGAAAATTCGTTTAAACGTCAAGGGGGACTCCTGAGCATAGCGACTGAGGAGCCTAACTGGTCACGTAGCCCCTCACTCCTTAGTCCCATCCTGGTCTCCGGTCGGGGCTAATGGCGGCTGAGGTATGCGCGGGGCCGGGCCCTGCCGACGTAGAACGACCAATCTACTCCTATGCCTCTCGTCCCTACTTGTTGTTCAAGGCCAAGGGGACTCTGAGCATCGCGACCGAGGAGCCTAACTTGCCACGTAGCCCCTCACTCCTTGGTCCCGTCCTGGTTTCGGTCGGGACTAGCAGTTGAGGTATGCTGGAGGTCGGGCCCTACCGACGTAGAACACACGCAAGTGGGAGGGAAGAGTGCAAATTCAAAGCAAATATTACAAGCCATAAGTCATTTCACAATGCCAAGCACAAGTTTAAACGCCTCCACAAGGCATGGTGCATGTTGCAGGAATTAAAACAGAGCGGAAGCTGCGAAGGGATCACTTTCCTATGGCGCCTCCACCTCCCGAGGCCGCGGAGCTGGCGGCACCACGCCTGTGCAAGGTGTCAAGGCGCAGAACCTCCCAGCAGGCCTCGGCTCGGCCTTTCACGACCTCAAAGAAGCAGCGGCAAGGTCGCCACCACAGCTCCAAAGAGCCGCCGAGGTCGATGCTAGGGTCGCGAAGATAGATGTGGCTGAGGACACGCGTCAGCGCTGCAGAGGACAGGGCACGCGCCTCGGCCTCGGCCGTGGGGCCAAGGCCGTCCGCGACATCTTCAAGTGCACGGACCAAGAAAGGAAGCAGCTCGGCAGGGCCGTCCTCTGCACCAGCCAACAGCCTCTCCGGGCCACCCTCGTAGAGCGTCTTTAACGCGGCGCGATCCTTCTCCTCCAACCTAGAAATGGCCACCCGATCCTCAGCTAGGATCTTTGCCTTCCTGTCTAGATCGATCCTCTCCGCTTTCAGTGACTGTTCCAGCGTCTCCAACTGGCCACGACAGTCATGAAGCTCGGCGTCCCGGTTCCTAACGGCGGCCTTCCGAGCCTCCATCTCCTTCTCCTTCTCCTGGCGGCCGCGGACCTCCTTGGCGAGCTCGTTGCGCAGGCCTTGCAGCTCGACCTCCAGCGCCTTGCAGCGGTCCTGGGCGTTCGCGGCGTCGCCCTGGGCAGCATCACGAGCGGCCCTCGCCTGGCAGGCTGCTTGTTTCTCCCCATCGGAGGCCGACGCGGCTTGGTTCAGCGCCGCTCGGACGGAGGCGGCAGAGCGGGCCCAGTCAGAAGCTAGCTCCAGGCGCCCGGCCACCAGACGGGGGTCGGCATTCCTGAGATCCTCATGCAGCCGACTCAGTTCGTTGGCAGCCTGGTTCAGGATGGCCGAGGGATCATAAGAGAGTGGAGCCGGCGGAGCAGGTGTAGAAGACGACAGCGTGATCACGGCTTGGGAAGGAGGAGCCCCCTGGGCCTTGGGCACCTCAGTGACAACGTCAAGCGCAGGCACCTCCAGAGTCAGCAGGACCACGGGGTCTGACTCACCACCACAGTGCCCCTGCTAGGCTCGCGAGGATGACCGGGCAGGGGAGGCCTGAGCTTCGCTGCCTCCTTTCCCCGCAGGCGGAGCCGCAGCCCCGGCAGGCGAACCCGCCTCAAGCAGGGCCGCAGAAGCCCCCTTCGGCCTTTCTACTGCAGGTGCCGACCTGGCCAAGAGAATTTAGACGTCAAGCCTCGGCGGCAGAAGAAAAGCAAAACACGGATCGAACACCTACTGGTCGTCGTCCACGGGCTCAAGCAACCTCTGGCCGAACTTGAAGCCTGAAAGCCTGCAGCTAGGGTCAGCCTTGGGAGGCCCGGAAGCAGTAGGCACGTCGGGAAGGCTGGAGCTGGCCTCAGATCGCCCCAGAGTCAGAACGGACCCTGGGAGAACCAGCCCCGACCTGCCCTTCCTCGGAACCAGGGGAAAATCCTCCCCTCCTCGCCTGGCACCGGCCTCGTCGTCGTCCGGCATGGAGCGAAGGGCGTGGGACCTGCGCCGAGGGAAGGAATCCCCCGACTCCTCGCCAGTCGCCTCGAAATCAGAACCTTCCTCCTCCACCTCCTCTTCTTCCTCCTCACTCCCACTGGAGTTGCTCGAGGAAACGTTCACCGTCGCCAACATCGCCAGATCCTCGGGAGACCCGGCAGGCACCAACCCCTCGCCATTGAAGGTGGACATGGTTTTCACCACTTGCTCCCGATCATCGCGAAGGAACAGGGGACGGGAGCGCCCTCCGGCCTCGCCACGTCTCCCCCGACCAAGGAATGGAGAGCCGCGGCCAGATCTTCGTCAGAGAGGGCCTCGGAGCTCAGGCGAAGGGCGTCACCTGCCTCCCCAAGCCTCCACAACGGAAGCGAATGCTCTCAGAGCGGAGCCACCCGATGTTCCAGGAACTCCCTCAGGAGCGTGGCCCCGGTCAGCTTCGCCGCCCCTATGATGCCTGGCCTCAGGTCCGAGTCTATCCTCTTCAGCACCATCTTCGCACGAGGGTCGACGAGCTCCGCACGAGACCACGCATCAATGGTCTCGGGCTGCCTCGACGGCAGCGCCAGTCGGGGGTGGATGCGCCCGACATCCACCATTACCCACTTGCTCCTGAAGCCTTCGATCCTCTTCCCGGGCTTGGAGATGGAGTTGGAGCTGGAATATGCGATAAAGCTCGCGCATGCAGTAATAGTGCCACGAGAGACCCGGAGGTACAAGTAATGGCGCAGCAAAGCCACCGAGGTCTTTATCCCAACGTGAGTCTCACAATAGTAGGCGAAAATCGCCAGGAGAAGAACAGAGTTGGGGTGGAGATGCAGAGCTTGCAAGTTGTATTGGCGGAGAACAGTTAGGAAGAACTCGGAAAAAGGAGGGACCAGACCGGCGATGATGGCGCTCACAAAGAACGGGTAGAAGGTGCTCCCCTTGCCTTCAGGCTGATCGGAGCTGGCCTTGAGCACAGTCGCCCCCTCATTGCCCTACGCCACCGTCCTCCGGCGCACAAGGACGAGATTCTTCGCTGAAACAGTCGGAGGATCCAGAGCCGTGAGGTACCAGGCCTCAGTCGGGGTCTTGCGAGGCGCCATGGCTTGCAGGATGGGAAGGATTGAGGTAGATCTGGAGGATTTCGGAAGCAAGGAGGAGAAGGGCGAGAAAGGGTGTCGGTGTCAAAACCGGCGGATCTCAGGTAGGGGGTCCCGAACTGTGCGTCTAGGCGGATGGTAACAGGAGACAAGGGACACGATGTTTTTACCCAGGTTCGGGCCCTCTCGATGGAGGTAATACCCTACTCCTGCTTGATTAATATTGATGATATGGGTAGTACAAGAGTAGATCTACCACGAGATCGAGAGGCTAAACCCTAGAAGCTAGCCTATGGTATGATTGTTGTTCGTCCCCACGGGACTAAAACCCTCCGGTTTATATAGACACCGGATAGGGTTAGGGCTACACAGAGTCGGTTACAATGGTAGGAGATCTACATATCCGTATAGCCAAGCTTGCCTTCCACGCCAAGGAAAGTCCTATCCGGACACGGAACGAAGTCTTCAATCTTGTATCTTCATAGTCTTGGAGTCCGGCCAAAGATGATAGTTCGGCTATCCGGACACCCCCTAGTCCAGGACTCCCTCAGTAGCCCCTGAACCAGGCTTCAATGACGATGAGTCCGGGACGCATATTGTCTTCCGCATTGCAAGGCGGGTTCCTCCTCCGAATACTTCATAGAAGGTTTTGAACACAAGGATAGTGTCCGGCTCTGCAAAACAAGTTCCACATACCACCATAGAGAGAATAACTTTTGCACAGATCTGCTGACGTATTCCGCGGCGTGACATCACACCACGGCCAGGCCTTTATATGAATCGTTTTCTAATGTTCCACCTTAGCGCATTTAGCAAGGCGGTTTCCTTGGCACGTCTTATCAAAGCGTAGATCGTGCCCCCTTATTCCAGGATTCTCAATAATACGGACGCTGGTAACCCAACCGTGCCCGTTGGCACGCCTCCTCTATCAAAGGCGGGTACCAGTCGACCACGGGGAGGGCTCTTGGTATTCAACCTCTTTATAATGAGACCAAGGCCCCCTTCTTTTTTCACCCTCCATCGAGTTCGCCTTGCGCTTCGAGTTCTAACACCCAAAGCTTCATATTTAGGCGCTTCGGACCTTCGACGATGTCCGGCTCCGACCAGCTCGGCCGATGGATGTCTTCTTCCGTCACAGAAGAAGTTGTGCTAAAGCTGCGAGACGCCAGGTATCTAACCGGCGAGATCTCGCATAGGCTGCCTGCTCCAGGGCAGGTCATTCCCACTCCCGAGTCCGGCGAGAGCGTGGTGTTCGTGTCACACCTCCTTCGGGGTTTAGGCTTGCCGACGGATCCTTTATGCGGGGCTCATGTTTTATTATGGGCTGGATTTCCATAACTTGAATCCGGAGTCCATCCTCCTTATCTCGTAATTCATTGTCGTATGTGAGGCCTTCCTCCATATTACCCCTCACTTTGGATTGTGGCTCAAGACCTTCAAGGTGGAGCCGAAGATGATCAAGGGGCAACAAGCAGAGTGTGGAGGGGCGGTCATAAGAAAGTGTGCTGATGCTCCGTGGCCCGAGGGCTCTTTCCAAGAGGAGCTTGGTTTGTGGCAACGGGAGTGGTTTTATATCACCGCTCCCAGGGGCACCAAATCGGTGGTGCCACCCGCCTTTCGCTCAGGTCCACCACAGCGGCTGGCATCATGGGTCAACTGGGGGCTTGACCGGGGGGCTCGTCAAGGGCGTTCCTCCACAGGTGGCCGTATTCGAGACCTCCAAGAAAGAGAGATCAATCTGGTCGCAGTGGCGCAGGTTATGTTGATTCGGCGCCTTCTGCCCTGCAAATGTCGCCCTCTCCGTCTATGAGAATTTAATCCGGAGGGACCACGAACTCTCCAACATTTTATGGGTATGACACCTGTGGAGATGTATAAACTGTTCTTTGGATCACAAGAGGAGCGTCCGGACCTGACTGAGGACGCAGGACTAAGCTGCAATCACCCAGATACTCAAGTAAGTAGTCCCGTACCCGGACAGGCTGTTCATTCATTTACCATATATATACCCTTTAAGGAGCCGTTTCTTGAACAGGAGTGGATAGCCAAGGCAAAGTTAATAAGGTGTCCGGCTCCCCTCCCAGAGACCACACCGGATCCCATGCTGACCAAGATGTTGAAGGCCGCACCTTTTAAAGAAGGCGAAGGGTGGAGCGGGGAAGCAACTGCCTCCATGAAGGAGGCCTTTGAGGAAGGAGGGATCAAAAGTCCCACCCTTCAAGGAGACAAGAGGACCGCTTCGGAAGATCCGGAGGTCAAGGCCTCGAAGAGGGGAAAGAAATCTTCGTCAGAGAGTCCAGCACTGGGAAGTACCCCAGCCGCACTATTTCCCCAAGGGGATCAGCCCTCATGCGAGCCGTAAGTAAAAAAGAAGGGGTCTTGTAGTAAAGGATATCCCTGTATTTATTTCTGAAGATAACCGAAATTGTACCTTGTAGTTCGGATCTCAGCCCTTCTCAGGAGAGCTCGTCTTCGGGGGATCTTCTTCCGGAGATGATGGAGAGCGAAACGCCTCCACCTGTCGCACCTTCATGCGAGGCGGACGACCACGAGGTGTCGCCGTGGAGGTTTTCCCGAGTCCGGCGGGGCCGGAGGTCCGGCGCCAAGCTGGCGTGTAGGGAGGAGCTGAAAGATCTGCTCGGGCGAGCGGCTATCTCAGAAGATCACCGTGCGCTAATGGGTACGGTGATTGAAAGAATTGCATCCGCGGAGAGCGGATTGCATGAAGCCGTCAGAAGCTTACTGACGGGGTTCGAGGTATGCAAAAATGATGTACCTTCTGACAGTTATGCATATAGAATGCGCCCTGTATAGATAGTAGCCCCTGAGACTCGGTATGTTGTCAAAATTGACAGCGTGCCGAGGATCATAATCTCAGTTATAACATTGCGCCGCTCCTAAATAGGTGGCGGGGCGTCCAGTGGCCAGCCGGACTGATGAATTTGCGGAACTAAAGCGGCAACTTGACGAGGCAGATGCGGACATCGCACTTGCCAATAAGCGGTTTGATGAGTCACAAGGTATGCGACTTCTTCGCGGATGCCTGGTAAGGGAGCTTGACGCCCGTGCCTTACTAGTTGTATGCTTAATGCAGGTGGTGCCGCTGCTGTGGAGAAGCTACGGGCGGAACTCGCCCGAGCTAAAGAGCAAGCCAGAAATAGTAATGCGGCCGCTTTAAGGGCGGCCGAAGAGCTAAAAGCCGAACGGGCTGCTCACTGCCGAAGCAAAGAGGAAATGGCCGATATGGCCAAAAAGTTGAAGAATACTACCGATCGCTGCGAGGTTCTTGAAAGAGAACGTCAAGCGGAGCAAGAGGGCCTGAAAAAGGCCACCGCCGAATCCAAGGATGCCCGTTCCGCTTTGAGAGCTACCAAGGAGGAGCTGAGTCAGGCCGGAGCTATTGCGGCTGGAAAACCGTTTCTGCTACGGAGGAAATATACGGATCCGAAGTATGCTCAGTTGGACAAGTTGTGGAGTTCGGAGGATGCTTATCTGGACTTAGCGGCGAGCGCTTCGGACGCGATTGAGCACTTCCAAGGCGAAAGGGGCACGAAGGGAAGAGCTATATTGGTCGCAATTCCATAGTCCGGAGCGTCCTCTTCAGTTGACCGATCGGTTGGCCGAATGGGCCGAGCTGATTCGATTATCCGGACTTGCCATGAAGCATTTCATGACTCATTTGTGGCCAGGTGGACCCCAGCCGAAGAGTTATTTTTGCTTAGTGCAGCAGTTCCTTGGTGCGGTACCGCGTATCGACGCAATGAAGCGGTCGGCGTGTATTGAGGGAGCGGGGATGGCCCTAGCCCGTGTCAAGACATACTGGGTGGAGATGAAGGCCACCGACGTTGCATCCCAAGATTCGGACAGAAGCCAAGTACCTGCCGAGCACTATTTTGAGGGAGTCCTGCAGGGCGCTCGTTTAATAGAGACGCAATGCTCGAAGGATATTATGTTTAAATGACATGTATGATTTTGTGAAAACAATGTGTCAATATAATATAAGAGCTTTTTATACTTGTGCGTTCAAGTAGTAAACTACTCCCTGTGCGGCCGTTGATGTATATGTATATATAACCTGAAAGATGGCAGTCCTTGGCTTCAGCCCCCATGCACATAGTGCGGGGGTGTTTGCAAAGAAGGCGCTTTTTCACACTTAATCCAACGTCTTGGTCCTATTAAGGAGGTGGTAGCATAGCAAACTAGGCAACCGGATTATAATGCTTTATCACTTTCACTTAGCCATAGGAGTTCGAGGGTGGGGCTACTATATAGCCCCTGGGGGCACCGCACTCTCCCGAATTCGGGGTGCGTATGTGCCTGACCGAAAAACGGTCCTTCGTTAATGCGGACGAATTCTAAACATTCCGGTGATTCATCGAGTGGTTGACCAGTCTCGCTATATCATGATAGTCGGTTTTCGGCTTTCTCTCGAGGTGCTCGCCCGCCGAACCGGGTCACAATCGCAGAGTTCTCCGGTGCCGTTAGCCGATAGAACGGAACGTAAGGCAGCAAAACAGGAGCCGGGCAAACCCAACATTTGACCAAAGACATGATTCGGAGCTGATGCATATAAGGCCTAACTCGAGACGCCGAACACTCCCTAAGGTATTCGGTCTTTATAAAAACGGGCAGAATAATGCCCTAAGCCCCTGGTGTCCAGGTACACGCAAAAATTGCGTGCGGCCGATGCCAAAACGCCAGCCTCCTCCTCAGTTATAGCTAGAAACCAGGGGATGTGTATCAACAAGAGACAATAAAAAAGGTTTACGCAGGGTCTTAATCTGAAAAGAATCCTTGCAACGGGTCCCTACTGCATGTCTGCGCCTATGTCCCTCAAGCCGTATCCTGGACGGGTGTAGCACGTTGTTCATCTGTAAAAGAGAGGAACTTAGTTGAAAAGAAAAAAAAAGATCATGCGAAAAATGTACTTTATATTAAATAAACAGAGTACGATTCGAAAAGTGAATAAATTTGAGCTTTATTGTCTCTTGTTGTACATGCGTGCAGCCCCTTGCATGGGGGCATGCTGCTAGTAGGCGCCGGACTCGTCTAGTCGTGTCCGGGGTTTGAATGACCTGTCCAGGTGCTTTAATTAGCGGAGCCGGATAGGTGTGGGGCTGTCAAGGTAGTCTCACGTTCTTCTGTGCTCGAGTAACACTTAATACTCCCTTTTAATGAGATGATGCCGCGTGGACCGGGCATTTTAAGTGTAAGAGATGCATAATGCGGTATTGCGTTAAAGCGGGCGAAAGCTTCATGGCCCAGTAGTGCTTGATAGCTACTTTTGAATGGGGCGATGTAGAAGGTTAACTTTTCGCGGCGGAAGTTGTCGGATGAGCCGAACACAACTACTAGCAGTAGGGAGCCCGTACAATGGGCATATGGGCCTGGCATTACCCCTTTGAAGGAGGTGTTGCTATGGAGAATTTTGGTTGGGTCTATCCCCATCCTGTGGATTGTGTCCTGATATATCAGGTTTATGTCACTGCCGCCATCCATGAGGACTTGTGTAAATTGGAATCTGTTGATTATAGGATCCAATATCAAGGCAGTCCATCCTGCGTTCCGAATACTTTCGGAGTAGTCCTGATGGTCGAAGGTGATTGGTTTTGACAACCAGTGTTGGTACTCCGCTAGGGTAGTATGCGCGGTAGCGCATCTTAATGGGCGCCGCTCTTTTTCCTTTTATCACGTGAAGTGAGTTCTTTATTTTGACCTCGTGTGGGAAATTCTTTTGTTTTCCGGGGCTCGCTTGTGGGGTTCGTCATCATCCTCGCTTGGTGTGTCGAGCCCCTTGTGTTCGGCGTTGAGTCTGCGGACTGCTTGAAAGACCCAACAATCTCTGTGGGTATGGTTTGCGGGCCTCCCGGAGTCTTGTGGATTTGACATATCTTGTCCAAGATTTTGTTTAAGTTGGATAGCTCATCGCTATTGTCCTTAGGGGGCAGTTTTTTATTGTTCTGCCGTGAGCTTTTGAATCCGGCATTGACTAGCGTGCTCTTTGGACCGTTCCCCTTAATCCGGCGCTGGTCCTTGTTGCGTCGTGGTTTCCCATTTCCATCCCTGACCTCGGATGTACTTGGGTCGCTGGTGCTGCATCTTGCTAGCCAGCTATCCTCTCCCGCGCAAAAGCGGGTCATGAGGCTTGCTAATGCGGCCATGTTTCTCGGCTTCTCCTGGCCGAGGTGTCTGGCGAGCCATTCGTCTCAGACGTTGTGTTTGAAAGCTGGTAAGGCTTCGGCGTCCGGATAGTCGACTATTTGGTTCTTTTTTGTGAGGAACTTGTTCCAGAATTTGCGGTCTAACTCTCCGGGTTGTTGAGTTATATGACTTAAATCGTCTGCATCCGGAGGACGTACATAAGTCACTTGATTTGCCCGAAAAGCATCCTCGAGCTCTTCCCAACTTCCAATGGTATTTTCAGGGAGGCCTTTGAGCCAATGCCGGGCTGGCCCTTTGAGCTTGAGGGGTAAGTATTTTATGGCGTGGAGATCATCTCCTCTAGCCATGTGTATGTGGAGGATGTAATCCTCAATCCAGACTCCAGGGTCTATTGTTCCGTCGTATGCCTCTATGTTTACGGGTTTGAATCCCGCTGGGAATTCGTGATCCAAAGCACCTCATCGGTGAAACATAGGGGTGTGCGGCACCCTATATTTGGGTGTGCCGTGATGTTCGGATATTTGGCGTGTTGCATTGCTCACGAAGAGCTTGCTTTCTCGGCCCATAGATGGACCTAACCGGGCCATCCTTTTGATGTGAATCCTTATGCGGATCGCTGCATCGCTTGTGTGCGGCGCCATTTGCCACTCTCTTTTTGCCGTGGGTCGTCCATCCGACCAGGTGGCCTTCTTACTTTTTGATTGTGGGGGCTCTATGGCCTCTTCATCAAATTCGGGCAGTAGTTTTCTCTTTGGGTAGCTCTTTGTTCGTTGTCACCGTGATTTATACGTGGTGTTGAATACTTTGCTCCATCTGATTCTGAGTGCATCTTCCGCTGTTTTGAGCTTCCGCTTCTGCTTTTTCAGGCTACGCGCAGTGGCGATGAGCCTTTTGTGGAGGTTATTCTGCTCCAACAATTTGTTCGGCGTGAGATCGTCCGGACTATTATCTTCGCCGGGGACGGGTTGTTTATCCAAGTTGTACTGTTCGGACAGTTGCTCGATAGCATGTTCGTCGTCCACCGGTTCGCCCTGCTCTATGGCTGGGTCTTTGTTGAGGCGGGACTTGGTGCGGCGTTTACGTTGCCGTTTTGACTACTTTTCGAGGGATTTATCCTTCAGAAGGCCCCGTTGTTCCTCGTCGTCACTTCCTTTAGGTGTATCCGCCATGTATACATCATGGGATGAGGTGGTTGTCTAGCATCCTATAGGTGCTGGTTCATGGTTGTCTCCTACATCGTCGTCCATACCGTCAATGTCTTCGGAGTCGAAATCGAGCACGTCATGTAAGCTTTCGCCAGTGCCTACAAAGTGGGTGGTGGGTGGGCGTTGAATTTCTTCGACGTCCGCATCCCAACCTTCCTGACCGTAGTCCGGCCAGTGCTCTCCTGATAAAGAGAGAGACTTTAGTGATTTCAAGATGTCGCCAAAGGGCGAGTGCTGAAAGATGTCCGCGGCAGTGAACTCCTTGACCTGCGCCCAATCAGATTCGATCGGCAGGGGCGCGGAGGGTTCGGAGTCCGGAGAGGAGTTCGGCACCTTGGAGTCACGGTCTTCGCAAAGGACAGGGATGGTGTTCGGCTCAATCGCTATAGAGATTTCAGCCCCCGAGGTGGTGTCCAACCAACCATCCTCGATCGGCGAGATCGGCTCCGAATCAATGGTCGGAGCGGACACTAGTGCGACCTCCAGGACACTGTTCGGCGGCAGAGTCAGATCGTGCCCATCGAGACAGTGCGACGCGCTTGGCTGCGGCTCGAATTCGTCGAAGATCGAGTTTCCGCGGATGTCGGCCTTGTAGTTTAAACTCCCAAATCTGACCTGACGGCCAAGGGCGTTGCTTTCGATCTGCTCCAGATGGCCAAGTGAATTGGCCCGCAGTGCAAAGCCGCCGAATACGAAGATCTGTCCGGGGAGAAAAGTCTCACCACCGCTGCGTCGTTGTCGATGATCGAAGGAGCCATCGGGCCTATAGGTGACGACACAGAGGAACTCTCAATGAAAGCACCAATGTCGGTGTCAAAACCGGCGGATCTCGGGTAGGGGGTCCCGAACCGTGCGTCTAGGCGGATGGTAACATGAGACAATGGACACGATGTTTTTACCCAGGTTCGGGCCCTCTCGATGGAGGTAATACCCTACTCCTGCTTGATTAATATTGATGATATGGGTAGTACAAGAGTAGATCTACCAAGAGATCAGAGAAGCTAAACCCTAGAAGCTAGCCTATGGTATGATTGTTGTTCGTCCTATGGACTAAAACCCTCCGGTTTATATAGACATCGGATAGGGTTAGGGCTACACAGAGTCGGTTACAATGGTAGGAGATCTACATATCCCAGACGCCAAGCTTGCCTTCCACGCCAAGGAAAGTCCTATCCGGACACGGGACGAAGTCTTCAATCTTGTATCTTCGTAGTCTTGGAGTCCGGCCAAAGATGATAGTTCGGCTATCTGGACACCCCCTAGTCCAGGACTCCCTCAAAGGGGATCTGGAGCAAGGCGAGCAAGAACAAGCACCAATTCTGGCCCGGGCCACCTTTTTCTCAGAAGGACGGTTGCCGAGGCATCGTGGGTAAGCGGAGACGCCCACGACCAATCAATCGCCACGCGGCGCCCAAGGCCACAGCCTGTTTGGGTCCGCGGCGCTTCGCACTTGCCCCTTCGCTTCTCTGCTAAGCCAAGTCCGGGCGCACCTTGGGCTCGGGGGCTACTGTCGGTGTTCTGGGAATGGGGGTCCCTAGACTTGCCTGCCTACGGCCTGCGGCGTGGCTCAAGTGGGGGCCCAGCGTGGCCCAGCTTCATCAGCTCAAGCTCAAGACCCTCGTGAGGGGCCAAGCCTCGCGGGGCGGACGATAGGAACCTTCCTCAGGAGCGGCCTTGTCAGGCAGGCTCACGAGGAGGCGGAGAGATCAAGGCAGGGTACCTCATGAGGGTGCCCCGTGACGCAAGCCATGACGATCGAGATCAGGAGGGCGCCAGGCGGGCGCCATCCTGCGCAGTGTCCTCGTTTCCCCTTTGGTGCAAAGGAGGCAAGCACAGGCCAAGGCATCAAGCAAAGGTTACCGCTTCGGTGCAACAAGATCAAGACCAGCATAGCGGCAGGACGGAGGTCATCGTGGAGCCCAGGACGGCATCACCGTCAGAGCCTTTGGCAGCCGAAGACAAACTTTAGTCCGGATAAGTGTACTACTTCAAACTGGCCAATTGTTGGCGCCCTTCCCGCTCATTATTTGGGAAGAGGCCCAGGGCCGCCCTCTATAAATAGGACTAGCCACCACAAAGAGAAGGAGAACGAAAAAGAGGGAACGAAAAGGAAGAGAGACCGAGGACGAAAGGAGGTCGAACCTACCAGAGAGAGAGAGAGAGAGAGAGAGAGAAGAAACTGGACTCACCCAAGCAGTCCATCGCACCAGCTCAAGAATAGCCCCTCGCGAGGCTGTTCTTCCTAGTGTTCTTTATCCTACTAGTTTTTTCTTTGCGAAATTACCCAAAGCTTATGTACTGTTCTTCATCAGCCCCAGAGGCAATCCACCACACCACACACTGGAGTAGGGTATTACACCACAACGGTGGCCCGAACCAGTATAAACCTCGCGTCTCTTGTGTTGTTCATCGTTCCTAGTTTAGATCCCTCGCAAACCATTAACGCATGAGCTGGT
The DNA here is from genome assembly GCA_021605145.1 of Aegilops bicornis. NCBI lineage: Eukaryota > Viridiplantae > Streptophyta > Magnoliopsida > Poales > Poaceae > Aegilops > Aegilops bicornis. The sequence continues at coordinate 350,435,826 of CM038670.1, forward strand.
AGGGGAAAGATCTCCGCGCGCACCCCAGAGTTCGAACCTCAAGGGTCTGTTGGAACCCAAAATCCGACAAGTGCCTCGGGGATGACAATGACAGCGGTCGTCGAGGAACTGATGGGTGACTTGAGGAAGCTCCGGATCGAGCGCGACCAGGAGGTGGAGGAATCCGTGGCTGCTTTCAAGCAAAGTTGTGAGGAATTGAAGAATGAGCTGGAGGATGTCGTCGCCCGATGATCCATCGACGAGTAGAGACAGTAGCGATCCAGATCGTTGTCTGCGATTTCCTTCTTCTCTTGCCCCCATGTCTTCCGGGCTTTGCCGCATGTGGCATTTTAAATTATCCAGAATATGTAAGACAATTATTATCTACGCCATTATAAATTTGTCGTCGTATTATTCGTTTCCATTTTATTTGTGGTCATATTATCCGTTGCCCTATGTGGCTATTTAAATTAGGCTAGAATATGAGTTGAGAACACGAATGAAGCAAATGGTGCCATGGGATCACAGGCAAACACCCTCCGTCCAGGTGCTTTAATTAACCCATTAATGGAGAAGTTGTGAGCGAGGCGGGCGGCGGCTGGTGCATGGAGGTCAAAGATCTTGCTTCTCGGTGAGCATGGGCGGCCTTGCTGCTCGCACGTGTCGCGTCAAGCCTGCGAGGTGGACAGGATGCACACATCCCATCGAGCCTGCACGACAGATCGCCAAGACGCTGGCCCCGTCGAGCCTCGCATGGGACTTCTCGGCGTCTGTCTAATCAAACAGCTGCACGCACGCCACCGAGTATGGTTAAATTTTGACATGGTTCATATAATACAACCATTTTTGATATTAACGTGTCAGCTTTTTGTTTCAAAAAGGACTTTGGCTACTAATGTGTGCGCCTCTTCTCAAACTGGACGATTTTTTTACCACGGCATATATGTGCCATGTCATGAAAACATGCCAAGTTTCATGTTCTTTGGGTGAGTTTTTGATTTCTGGGATATAAAAACCGAGATCTCAATGTTTTAGGACGACGACAAGTTTGTAATTCATTCCCATTCCTTAAATGAGACCTAAACATGCACCCAATGACACATGTACGGTTTCTCATCCATTTTGCTTCACTGGAGCATGTGCTGGTAGTTCAAATCTGAATTATGGACTGCATTAGATGCGTAGAAAACTTAATTAGTAATATATACAATGGCCAAACAAACCCTGAACAGTTTCAAATTTCAGCACGACACTCCTGTTATTCTATGTTGCCTGTAGAAAACAAAGTTCAAGGTGAGAAGATGCAGCTTTTATCGTTTAGCCCACCAAAACAGGAAGGTTGCGAGAAGCATTGGTTTGTAAGAGGCTTGTAATATAGCTTCCCCCAAATTGGATAATTATATGTACCATGTAGTGACACCCTGCCAAGTTTCATGATTTCCTGGTGAGTTTTGGATTTACAAAGATTTAAAAAATGAGATTCACAATGTTTGTGGCCAAGGCAGGACGGCGAGACGGTTGAATTCATTCCTATTCGTTCCATGGGACCTAAACATGCACCCCAAGGACACATGTATATTATTTCTAGCCATTTTGGTGCACCGGAGCATGTATTTGTAGTTCGGATTCAAATTATGGACATTAAATGCCTAGAAAACTCAATTGATGAATAAAAAGGGTTAAACGAACCTTGAATAATTTCAAAGTTCAGCGCAAATCTCCCATTGTTCTGTGTTGTGTGTACAAGAAAATACGAGGCTAGAAGAGGGAGCGATTATCATTTCGCCCACAAGGTGACACATTTCCTTATCGAAACCACGAGGGTTCTTCCGACAGGCTCCAGTTTGTAAGAGGTTTGTAATAAAGCTTGGCCCAAATTGGCAATGTTTTTACCACGACATATATGTACCATAATGTGACACCGTGCCACCTTTGATGACTTTCTGGTGAGTTTTGGATTTATGGGGATTTAAAAACCGAGATTCCAAATGTTTGAGGACGAGCCAGGACGTCGGTACGATTGTAATTCATTCCCACTCCTGTCATGGGACCTAAACATGCACCCAAAGACACATGTACATTTTTTCTATCCATTTTGGTGAACTTGAGCATGTATTTGTAGTTCAGAATTGAATTATGGACATTAAATGCCTAGGAAACTCAATGAGTGTACAAAAAGGCCAAAGAACCGTGAATAAGTTTAATTTTCAGCATGGATATTCGTTCGATGTTGCCCATAGAAGAAAATACAAGGCGAAATACGGGGCGATTACGTTTCTCCACAAGGCGAACACATTTCCTTATCGAAACCAAGAGGCTTCTTTCAGAGAAGCTCCGGTTTGTAAGAGGTTTGTAATAAAGCTTGGCCCAAATTGGCAATGCTTTAACCACGACATATATGTGCCATGACGTGACACCATGCCACCTTTCATGACTTTCTGGTGAGTTTTGGATTTATGGGGATTTAAAAACCGAGATTCCAAATGTTTGAGGACAAGCCAGGACGCCGGTACGGTTGTAATTCGTTCCCATTCCTTGCATCGGACCTAAACATGCACCCAAGGACACATGTACAATTTTTCCAGCCATTTTGGTGAACTGGAGCATGTATTTGTAGTTCTGATTTGAATTATGGAGATTAAATGCCTAGGAAACTCAATTAGTGTATAAAAAGGCCAAACGAACCCTGAATAAGTTTAAAATTTCATCCTGGATATCCTGTCGTTCCATGTTGCCCGTAGAAGAAAATACAAGGAGAAAAGAGGTAGTGATTATGTTTCGCCACAAGGGGAACACGTTTCCCTATCGGAACCACAAGGCTTCTTTGAGAGAAGCTCTGGTTTGTAAGAGGTTTGTAATAAAGCTTGGCCTAAATTGGACAATGTTTTTACCACAACATATATGCGCCTTGATGTCACACCATGCCAACTTTCATGACTTTCTGGTGAGTTTAGGATTTACGGGGATTTAAAAACCAAGATTCTAAATGTTTGAGGATGAGCCAAGACGCCGGTACGGTTCGTTTCCATTCCTTAAATGAGACCTAAACATGCACCCAAGTACAAATGTATAATTTTTCTAGCCATTTTGGTGAACTGCAGCATGTATTTCAAGTTCAGATTTGAATTATGGACATTAAATATTCCTAGGAAACTCAATTGGTGTATAAAAAGGTCAAACGAACCCTAAATAAATTTAAATTTCAGCACGGATATCCTGTCGTTCAATGTTGCTCGTAGAAGAAAATAAAGGCAAAAAGAGGCAGTGATTATGTTTTGACAACAAGGGGAACACGTTTCCCTATCGGAACCACGAGGCTTCTTTGAGAGAAGCTCTGGTTTGTAAGAGGTTTGTAATAAAGCTTGGCCCAAATTGGACAATGTTTTTACCACGACATATATGCACCATGACGTGACACCATGCCTACTTTCATGACTTTATGGTGAGTTTAGGATTTACGGGGATTTAAAACCGAGATTCCAAATGTTTGAGGACGAGCCAAGACGTCGGTATGGTTGTAATTCGTTCCCATTCCTGGCATGGGACCTAAACATGCACCCAAGGACACATGTATAATTTTTCTAGCCATTTTGGTGAAATGGAGCATGTATTTGTAGTTCAGATTTGAATTATGGACATTAAATGCCTAGGAAACTCAATTAGTGTATAAAAATGCCAAACGAACCCTGAATAAGGTTAAATTTTAGCACGAATATCTTGTTGTTCCATGTTGCCGGTAGAAGAAAATACAAGGCAAAAAAAGGCAGTGATTATCATTTCCCCCACAAGGGGGACACGTTTTCCTATCGGAACCGCGAGGCTTCTTTGAGAGAAGCTTCGGTTTGTAAGAGGCATGTCATAAAACTTGCACCAAAATGGACGAAACTTGACACATATGTGCCATGTCGTGACACCATGCCAAGTTTCATGATTTTCGGTTGATTTTTGGATTTACTGGGATTTAAAAACCGAGATTCTTCTCATGAAATGTTTTTAAATAGCACACGGTTCACTCACAAAAGCCGTGTGCCTACCAAACCGTGGCCAAGACACCCCCCTTCCCCCCTACTGCGTGCGCGATCTGAGTCGTGTGTTCTCATTGGCAAGAACCCAAACCCGACAGATTGTATGTCTGCACCATTGGATGCTCCCAGATCGAACGACAACCCTCAGCCCCTTCGATAGCACATGCAGTACATGGGTAAGCACTATGCGCATGCGTCGTGCTAGCTCACGCCTCCTTCTCTACTATGTTTTCTAAACAGGCTACCGTTTCCCGGCACTCCTCTCATCGGTTTCCCGCCTCTTCTCCCATCGGTTTCCGCTACCAATGTCAGTGCTCATTGAAGGCTACACGGCGACACACCAGCCATGTAAATATCACACACAGTTTCTAAAAGCACATATGTGCGTGATAGGAGGGAGTAGGTCCCATAGGGTGACCAGCATGAAACTCCCTAAAGTCAAGGAGGCAATTCCTATCAGCAAGGTGCCGCTTCCCATCCGCTAGCCTAGTCGAATAGAACACAGAGGTTAAGCATTCTTGGGCAGGAGTAGTCCAAGGATGGGTGACCTGGTGGGAAGTTACATATCTCAAGATTCATTTAATCGCCATGACATGGTCATTATAGAGATAAAGAGACAAAAATCTCTATAGTTACCTTATCTCTATAATGACCTGACATGCTGATTATATAAACCGTGGGATCCTTGTTTTGCTAATTTGTAGACTAGGTTTTTATAGGTTATTTTTTGCTGTAAAATCACCACGACTGCGCAAGCGCGAGCAAATGGTGGAGGTACTGGATTAATCGTGTGTGGTGCAAATGCGCTGCAAAATCACCACGACTGCGCAAGCTAAAGGCGGGTAAGTTTATTAAAAAATTAGGACGAACTGTGCGATAGACCAGCTAGCTAGAAATATAAAAACAAACTACCCGCCTTGAGCGTTGCAAAAATCGGCAGATCCGCAACTTTTCCTTATTATCATACACGCATATTCTTATTGGACCGTGCGCGATCTTGGGCACTCCTGCCCCACATCAATTCCTTTACCCAAATTTTAGTAGTTGTCGTACTTCAACCGTCGCCCACACTCCTCCAGCATCGACCTTATAGTAAAATTGTAGTAGCTCAGGCATTTGAACTGTCGCCCTCCCTCGCCCACCACCATCTCCACCCACCATTACTAAAATTTTCAGTAGCCGCGGCGTATCCTCAAACACCACCACCCCCTCCACAAAGGCACCATCCGGTCCCTCCCCCTTGAACCCTAGCTCATGGCGGGCCGCCTCGCCTCAAACTCATGTTGGTCTGCCCGTTCCTCCTAGCTTAGATAATAAAGTTAAGGTTACCCAGCGATTCCCATATCGTCGCCCCCACTCCCCTAAGTTTTTAGATGAGGCCTGCGGTGTCCCTCCCCGCCAAATCCACATCCCCTGCTCCAGAAAGTCGCAACCTAGGATTGACCACGTATCCCGGGGAGCCCGACGAGCGTTCGACCAAGAAGAGGTTTATCATGGCCTCTCGGGTGGACGCTGGCGAGGTGGCCACCGTTTGCCCCGACCTGTCGATCCCGGAGCAACACGTCGCCATGGAAGACATCGAAGACGTTGACTACGTTGCCATGTCGAAGGCTTCATGTCAGCGGGCTTGGGTATTACTGTAACTCGGGAAAGCTAGCTACGACATCAAGCTTGTCGATAGCGATGGCTTCACGCGGGCCATGTCACAGGTTACGTAGTCCATCCCCAACCCCTCTGGTTCAACCTTTGTTAATCTCTCCTTGGCCCCTACCGCTGATGTCCTCCACCAAGTGGTCAAGGATTTGCGATCCTTATATGCCATCGAGCCCATTTTGTCATTTCTGAAGGACATGTTCTACGGTGGCAGCTTGGGATCGTCAATTGCCAAGTCAGATCTCATCGACCACGACCATGAGGAGGGCACCCACAATGGTTCTTACAAGGTGAAACAGCCCATCTATGACATCAGAGAGCGCACCATGGATCTGTGCTCTTCCAATTGGAAGGATCTCGTCCATGAAATGTGAGGCAACATCCTATCAGCAAATCTTACCTTTCCTAGCTTGCCAACCCGTACCCTTTGTTGTGGTAGCATTTGTCGTGCGGTGCTATAACTGTGCCGTGTTTAATTATTTCAGTTATGCAAACATGTATTATTCAATAGGGCTATTCGATGTTTAAGTATGAATTGTCCACTTTAGTTTCACGAATGGCTATATTTGGTTGCTTATAGTGAGTAGATGCCTTGTTTATCTATGTTTGGTTGTTAGGTTGGTTGCAGTGAGCATTTTTTCAGTTATCGAGCCGATGCCTTGTTTATATGTATTTGGTTCTTAGTTTGGTTGCAGTGAGCATTTTGTCCAGTTATCAAGCAGATGCCTTGTTTATCTGTATTTGGTTGTTATGTTGCTTTTTTTTACCATTTGTCCGGTTTTCAAGCAGATGCCTTGTTTATCTGTATCTACTTGTTAGGTTGGTTGCAGTGAGCATCTGTCCAGTTTTCAAGCATATGCCTTGTTTATCTGTATTTTCTTGTTAGATTGGTAGCATTGAGACTCTGTCCAGTTTTCAATGGCTATATTTGGTTGGTATACTGATCAGTTACGCCTTGTTTATTTCAGTCATTCACAATTTTTTGTTCATTATGTGCAAGTCAAAACTGTGCCGCTCGACTGCATCAATACCAGCTTGAACAGCTATATTTGGTTCCAGTTATGCCTGGTGTAGTTAACACATGCCCTTTATTTCAGTTTTACACATTTATCCAGTGTGATGTTTAAGCATTACCTACGTTATATTCATTTTCAACAATACCAGTTTGAATTGCAATATTTGATGGCTGTTAAGCCTGTTGTCGATAACATTGCCTTCCATTTTATATATGCTTTAACAGCATGCTGAAACCAACACATTCAAGCTATCATTTGGAGATGATGTTGTTTACCTTTTCTATATTTGTTTGATGTTAAGGTTGATGCACATATCATGCCTTTCCACTACTTATGCAGGACAACAACAGAAGTGGCCACCGTTTTCCGCCGAGGTTAGCTTCATCCCTCGGCTTGTACTCCCCCCGTCGGTCCATGATGTAGTGCATATAGATCCAAGCCTGGACACTTGTTAGCTTCTAATATTGACTTGTTGCTTGTAGGTACATATGCCCTTGGCAAGGATCCACGCATCGACCCTTTTTGCGTATGGGGCAATGAGATATTCTGAACAATCATCAAGTGAGGAAACTAATAACGATTATTAGCAAAAAGATACGAATGGTGGCAAGCAAATTATTTGTTTATGCTCTATCCAACACAACAGTGAGCTATAGGATGGTAACTACAAACTTTGCAGCCTTCTCTTTTTACTGCCCTAATGAGTTGTTAGACAACAATCTCTGAATCTTTTTCGTTCGAAGTGGTTCCCGAAGCAGTTCACCCAAGATTACCTCGTAAAGTACATGATTGGTGGACACACAATGATGGTTAAAGTATTTCATCCAGACTACAATGAGCAACGAGAAGTCGTAATGAAGACAGTGAAGGATGGACGGGCAGCCATCACAAGGGGTTGGCCTAGAGTCATGCACGCATTACGCATGGAGGAGGGCACAATATGGGCATTCCACTTCACCTTCTCCAGCAACCAGAATGTCTTTCGCCTCTCTCTTTACAGTCTTTAGTACAACTGTGGTTCATCATTCTTTACTTGGTGCTTCTGTAGTTGTTCAGAATATGTACCTGTGCATCGAATTATGCATTCGTGGTAGAGCCTATATTTGTAATAAACATGGCTGGATATGAAATAAGTGATTGCCTACTATCAAATTCAAAACATATGATTTTTAAATTAAGGATTAATTAGGGATTATACTCCATAGGGTTGGCGAAAGCGAAACATCTACGATAGACCTGGAGATCAGACACGTTTCTAGGATCCGCTACGTGTGCGATCAATCTCCACTTCACACACACGATCAGCCAAGAAAAAACGTGTGCGATTAACAACAACATCGCACACAGTTCTTTATTAAATGTTTGCGATAGTCACCTTATCACATATGCTTTCAAATTATGGACTGTTTGTGATGTTGCGCGCATCGCAAATGTTTGGTCATAGAAGAACTAAACGTTTGTGAAAATTGCCTTATCATACACGATTCGCAACCATGAACTGTTTCTGATGAAGTATGCATCAAGCGAATGTGTGTGTTTGTATGCTTATCATACACGTTCTATAATAGTGAACCGTTTGTGATGGGTCGTGCATCGTAAACGTAGCACCAAAGAATACCGATTGCGATGGCAATGCAAGCACAAACAAGTAGGAGTACTGTATATGCATCTTGGCTCCCTATCCCCGACGGTTTCTGGGTCGTGTGGGAAGGACCCCCCTATCGCCCACACTCACTTGGCGAAGGTTCCAAATGCCGTCGCGAAAAGGGGTTAACAACCATTTGTATAGCACCAACGCGTACCAGTGAATTCCTTCGTAGGCTCACTAGCCGGTGAGGAGTTGGATGAGATTCATCATGTAATCGGGTTAGTTTTGTTAGGGCTTGATCCCTAGTATCCATTATGTTCCGAGATTGATGTTGTTATGACTTTGCCATGCTCAATGCTTGTCACTTTGGTCCTGGGTGCCATGATTTCAAATCTGAACCGTTTAAGTTTTCACCATTATATCTGTGTTCTAGATCCGATCTTGCAAGTCATATTCACCTATTACGTGTTATCGTCCATAAACCTCGGAGTGACAATAGTCAGGATACTTTCCGGTGATAACCGTAGTTTGAGGAGTTCATGTATTCACTATGTGTTAATGCTTTGTTCCGGTTCTCTATTAAAAGGAGGCTTTAATATTCCTTAGTTTCCTTGTGAACCCTGCTGCCACGAGAGGGTAGAACAAAAGATGCCATGCAAGTTCTTTCCATAAGAATGTATGACTATTTATGTAATACATGCCTACATTATATTTATGAACTGGAGCTAGTTTTGTATCGCCCTAGGTTATGACTATTATATGATGAGTATCATCCAACGAATTCACCGATCCAATGCCTATGAATTTCCTACATATTGCTCTTGAAAAGTTACTACTGTTGTTGTTACTTTTACACTTGCTACAAAATCATTGCTATCACTGTTACCGTTACTATTGCTGTCACCACTACTATCGAAACTTCATACTACTTTGCTACTCATCACTTTGCTGCAAATATTTAATCTCCACATTGGTTGAATTGACAACCCAGCTGCTAATACTTGCAAATATTATTTCGCTCCCCTTCTTTCGAATCTATAAATTTGGGTTGAATACTCTACCCTCGAAAACTATTGCGATCCCCTATACTTGTGGGTTATCAGTGCGGTATCACTTTTTAATGACGATGTAAGATGTGTCAGTACAACTATGCCCCTCGGTGCAGTGCTGGTTTTCCCCCTAAAAGATAGATACTGGGGCAAGTCATGTTACAGACTCGCCTCCGCACGCGATGCCATGGCACGCCACGCTGTCGCCTGCTACGGCTCGTTCCTGGCTCGGTCTCACGCTAAAGCGGCAGTGCGCTCGTTTGATAGGCGCGGTGCGGTTGTTCTGTCCCCTGCCCCACACACACACACACCCACACCCCCCTAAAAGATAGATAATGGGAAATGTCATGTTACGGACACGCCTCTGCATACGACACCGCGGCACGCCGCGTCGTCGCCTGCTATGGCTCGTTCCTAGTACGGCCTCGCCGGGATGGGGTCAGGCGACCCCCCTCCCCCGGCTCAGCGTCGCACTAATGCGGCAGTGCACTCGTTTAACAGGCGTAGTGCGGGGGTAGTGCCTTCAACCACAGTCAATCTTGACGCAGATGTTTCATCAGTCCATACAAGCAAAAAAGATGTGTTAGTACAACTATATCAGTTGGTGTGGTGCCGCTTTTTTTACTGATGACGTTGTTCATCAGTCCATACAAAAAGCCAAAAGGTGTGTCGGTACCACTATGCCCCTCGGTGCGGTCCTGGATGTCTTACCCGGATGTTCATCAAATCCAAAAATGCTGAAAAAATGAGAACAAGAAGAAAGGGAGAAAAACACACTATAAAAAAGACGTCAGTCCAAGAAGAGGAGAACATTCAGTACTAATAAAAATAAATGCTTATATCAGGAAAAAAAGGAATTTGTAAAAACTAGAGCAAAAAAATGCTAAGAAAAACTAGGGCAAAAATGGCATAGAAGAATCAACCCCCTGTGCGGTCCTAGATGTCTTACCTGCATGTTCATCAATCCAAAAATGTTGAAAAAATGAGAACAAAAAGAAAGGGAGAAAAACACACTACAAAAAATATGACAGTTCAAGCAAAGGAGAACATTCAGTACTAATAAAAATAAGTGCTTATATCAGGCAAAAAATTTATTAAAAACTAGGGCAGAAAATTCTAAGAAAAACTAGAGCAAAAAATGCTAAGAAGAATCAAAAAATTGACCTCCCAAGGGACTGGCCGGCCCAACGCATGTGGATGTTAGGACTCAAGCCAACAACAAACCACTAGAAAATTCATTGCAAACCATACTACACAGGCAAACCGACCAGGGCCCAATGGTCATGCCACAGAGCGAGTGCCGTGTATAAGCTCTCAGGTAAATATTTAGAGGACTTCAATCGGTATGCCTCGGCAGCACTTACAAACAGGTTGAGAGCCCCCTCGGCTAGGGAGGTGGGACTAAATGCATAGCGCACGTGCACGCGACACTGCACAGCCACGCAGACGGGCTATTTGAGCCGAAAACAATGGCTCCAGGGGGCGGCCCAATACAACAGAGCGGCCCATTACAAAATTCCTTCCGATACCACACAACAATCGAAGGAACAAATGCAGATTTTTTTTTGAAATAAACCACATAAATAAATAAGTTCAAATAAAGAATGTAGAAAAGTTCAAACACATGTTCATTGTAAAAATAAAAAAATAAACAAATTTTTAAAAGGATACTTCAACATAGAAGATTGTAATAAAAAATTGAACATTTTTTTAAAAGTTCTCTTTTTATTTAAAAAATTACTAGAACTATCAGTAGTCAACTAAAAACTAATTTGTGCTCTAAATTCTTGTCAATAATAAGAAAAAATGTTGTGCAACGAACAAGTGCGATATGGCATTGACATTCAAAGTACTTCAGTACTATCATTATCAGCATGCATGTTCAACAAACTCAACCCAAGGGGTGCTACATCCATCATCAGCATATATTTTTCGTGTTCGGTCTATCTACATGAAAATATGCAAGTAAAAATAAAGGATGCACATCAGTTCAACTATAGTTGTTCCAAACAAAATATAAAAAATATAAAAAATATAAAAAATAGAACCGTCGCGCTTGAGCCAAATAGGAAGCATTACATTAAAAATATAGCGCATACATTAATATACGAACAAAATCTTCTAATCCATATGGTAAAACATAAAGTTCAACCATCTCATACACATTGTTTAAAAAAATACTGCAACATAATCAAACGCAGACAAATCTCACAACCAGCCTCATTTGTCACATTTAAACATACAACACATAAATCCTGAACGTCAGGAGTCATCTTTCCTGAAGAACATAACCATAACCATATCTCCATCCTCCGTTCCATACTCTGCCACAAACTCCTTCCACCCAGTCGTTAGGTTAATGCAATCATAAAAGTCGATGTGGTAGGTAACTTCCATCAACTGATACCCGTTCTTGTCTGCCATCTCCATCTTTAGTAGCCTTGAAGTAGGAGCAACAATCCTGATAATGGATGTCATTTTCTGCAAATGGGCATGGGAGTAGGAAAAAAAGTGAACACCTGACATAACTGAATATTTGCATAGATCTAGCAACTGTTACATAACAAGTGAACATATCTGAACCCAAAACAAAACACAGGACTACCTACTGCTATGTCCTAACCAAACTGAAGAAATATACATATGAATCCCTACAGTAAACTTCTGACAAAAATGGAACAAGAATTATACAAAGGAATAAATATTGTTAACTACTGAAAAAATATACTTACGAATCACTATTGTTAACTGCTAAAAAACCCAATGAAGAATTATAGACAAAACTATCGATAAATCTAAAATATAGATTCAGTCTATGGGATTCAAAATAAGACCTACAAAGCAGAAAACAAAAAAAATAGGAAGCACATACCCATGATTCCTCCAAGTCCCCAGCCGTCAGGCGACAAACATAGGGAGCACGAAACCCGTGTTTGCTATACAACAGCGATGAATTTTGCCCATGGCACTGACTCTGGGTGAGCTCCAAACTAGATTCGTACACACAAGCGTCAGCTATGGGCACCATCCTTGCGAGGCACGCGCATGAACCATCCTCCATGGGCACCACAAGAAATAAAAAGAAAAGAACAAAGAGAAGAGGGAGGAACCTAGATCTGATCTTTGGAGGAAGGAAGAAAAAGGAGGAGGAGACTGAGCCACAAATCACACATAGATGGATAGAATTTATAGCGAGATGACTCGCAAATTATAAAAATAATAAATAGGCAGGGGCAGCCAGCCGGTAGAAAATAGTTATTATGATGATGTCATCATACAAGTCATACAACATTGACCGCAAAACAGTTCAAGTACAGATAAGGTAGTAGTTCAAAGGATCATGGGAGAGCACATACGGCAGCAGTTCAAAGTGCACATACCAAAATATGTAGATAGAATATCTCATTTAGAGATAGACAGATGCATTCATTTAGTCACTCAACTCTTTGCTCTCTCCCAACATAATCTTAAAAACATAAAATTTAAGTACTTCAGTCATAACGATCAAAGAACCGACGCCACTTTGCCTTGGTGGATGGGTGTGGAGCCATGACTGCTCTCCCCCTAGCCCACCTGATGATCAGTAGAGAGTTCCTTCTCCTGCCGTCTGGCAAAACTAGCTCCAGTTCAGTGGAGTTGTAAGTCTCCAGCACTTTGTTGGCAAGACGTCTGTTGAACTCTGCATCCACTTCTTCCTCGGCCGCATGTTGTGCCATCTACCTGCGCCTGCACCTCCTCCTCACCCTCTGCTCTGCTTCTACAGGCCTCACCTTGACGGCATCCTCCTCCTCTGTGACCTCTTCCAGGTCAGGATCCATCTGGCTTTTCTTTGCTGGCAGCTGGTGGAATAAAAGTGAGAGAGGGTAGGGGATGGGGAAGGGTTTATATTGATAGTGCAGATGGTTGGGTAGGCAGCCGGTAGAAACTACTTACTCTGATGTCTACGCATAGTAATACAACTTTGACCGGGTGCAGTCCAACTACACATACTCAAGAAGCATGGATGTCTGCCCAAAAAATTTAACAACACAGAAAAACACGAAACTTAATTACACCGTTTGACCAGATTTTAAGAAATAGGCTACAGTCAGCCATGATACACCACCTCCACTGACGACCAAGTCACATGGGAACCGGGTAGAAACAACTCAAGGAGCAAAATTGACAATGCAAAAATGTTCATACGATCCTCATCGCTCTCCCTGCAACGCCAATGTGAAGACAAAACATCAGGAAAAAAAAGAACACACTTGCATGACGGCCATGGCCGACGACCAAGAATGGCAAAACTTCTGATCAGAAATTACAGGCAAAAAATCTCCAAGCGAACATAAAGTTGACGGCTAAGAACACCACGCCAAACACCAGCGCCTGCAACACCTCCGCCACCAAATGCCCACGTCGTCACCTCTGGTGACTTGAGCCCGGAAAACCCGACCAGGTGAGCGCGCGCACGTGCAGAATCCCAAACATGTCTCCTCTGGCAAAGAATGGCCTACAGCAGCGTGCTGGAGAACCCTCAGAACCTCCCCGTTGAACCCACAATTCCCGTCCCTCGAAGACACATGAAGAATAGTTCACATGGCAAAGCCTATCAGTCCAACGTCTCAAGGCCATTCGTTCAACTTTGAGTAACAGAATAATATTTATATTTATATATATATATATATATATATATATATATAGACAGAGAGAGATAGATAGAGAGAGAGAGAGAGAGCATGCACGTTCATGTGCATGAGAGACATGGGCGATATTTCTACTAGATGGAGTGATCTATAACGGCCGGTTGATGCCATAGTCTGCCCGGATGGCGTGTTTTGACCCTGCGTGCTCAACCTGTTGCACCTAGTTGGATGACGGTTTTGGAATATCTTCTCGGCCTTAGTACGCTACGGCTGTACGTTCTCGCTGACCGTCGCTTCCTTCTACTCCTATGCTTTTTGGTGGAGTGCATGGTTTCAATGGTTTGGGTCAATTCCCGTGGGCAAATAGCTTATAGTGGAGCTCGATGGGGCTAGTGGCACAAAATATGAAGAAAATTGAAGTCCAAGATGTTGTAAAAGTTTAGATCAATCCAAAGGACGCAAAATGCAAAGCAGGTGATTACAAATATAGAGGAAGGAAATAAATAAACACACATGGTGGGATAATGGGGCTTGTGCAGTGGTAGAGCCAGCCAGGTGAAGGAGCTGGCGCAAAGTCTTTACATGGCGATGTTGCCCAACATTTTCCCAAGTAGTTAGTAATGATAATCATGGTTTCTTTGTATTGTTTAGTGAAGAGTGGACAGAGTAACCCGGGCAACTACCCCAGGTCGCTGGGAGCTAGCTCCACCACTGGGCTTGTGCAACTATAAGGATGAGCAATACAAAATTGCCTAACGAAGACTAAGCTCTTGTTGCACAAACACAAGAAGAGACGGTAGATTTATTGCACGTTTGGCCATGATTCACCACTTGGCACCAACCTATATGCATGCAAGCAAAACATTTCCTATTCCATGTATCCTCATGCACAAGTATATCTTTTAGGCTCAACTGTCTTTTGCTTATAAGCTTTGATCTTTCTTTCTTGCGTAAAAGCATTATTTTCTCTTTTTCTTCCTTTCAACTGTACTTATTGAGCCACAACCAAATATTCAAGATAGGTATCACTATGCACGGGAGTAATCCATGATATGATATACCAAATGATGAAACAAGATATCGTATCACTATGGTGCTCAACTGACACTTGACAAGATAAGTTGAACACAGTACTTGGACATGGATAAGATGATTCAAAGGATTTTTGACTCTGCAGAGTTTGTACTAATTATCCACAGCCAACGGATTTCCGTAGTCACGAAGGACTAGTTCCGTTTATGGTATTTCGGTAGAAACACATCTAACCAGTACACACCCATCCCACCTCACGATGCCAGGAATCACCCTAGACAACTTTCAAGAAAAACTTTGAGACGGGGAGATCACAACCTCGAATAGCATAGGATCAAATTTATATACGCGCGCTCTAAGGGGTGCCCCCCTCTCGGTCCCAACTGGAAACACCCATGCCCCCTGACCGGATGACTGGCTTTAATCCAGGGCCATGGAACCCTCATCACGGCCTCTCTATTTGGTGTGTACCAGGAAAGAGGTTTGCAACTTACTAAGCCATATCCCTTGCGGAAAACATGTGGTAGTACAGGAAGGAAAAACGGATGGAAACGTGACTTGATTCACGTTGACACTGGAGTCAAATAGTCTAGCATAAGACTGGCATGCTACAACACTGCCATCTTACCCATTCTCATGCCATCACATGGCCATGCAAACTCATATCCAACAACATATGGATTTTCGAAACTCACTTGCCTCAACTTTGCAGGTAATATAACATTTATCGAAATGCTCATAAACATGCCATGGAACTACTAAATGCAAACGTGCCAAATACACTCATCATATCAAAAGTTCAAACATGCTTGCCTGGTTCGGAGTAGTCGGAGTCTAGCTTGGCGAAGTTCGCGGTTCCGTCACCTCCTCCGGTATCTACGGTATAAGAAAATACGTACTAACGTAAATACCGAGAGTGCACAAAACTGTGTTCCAAATATTTTCCAAATAAATATGACAAAAAACTAGACAGAAAAATAAAGATGACAGAAAAAGAATCAATCAAAAATCAGTTTCTGTTTAAAAGTTATAAAGGTTTTATTCCAGGGACTGATCTGTAATGAAACAGAAAGTTTCCAGGGGCTAGATTATAAAAACAGAAAACGCTTCGGCTAAAAACCCATCAACTGCAAAAGGAGACGTATTCTGCCCGTAGGCATTTTCAGAAAACGGTTCGAAAAAAAAAGAAAAAAAATGACGAGGGGTCCCACCCGTCAGGTTTGAAATTTCAAACGGGGGGAGAAGCAGAGCTCGTCGGCGCCCGAGAGCTGCGGTGGTCGCCGGCGGCGATCCACGGCGATTTGGGAGGATCGGAAGGTACCTACGTGATCAGCGTGACCTTCCGGGTCTGTGGGTGGTGGTGGTGGTCGTCGGTGAGCACCACGTCGACGACGGTCCTTGCTCCGGCGCACGACGGCTCGGGTGAAGGTGGATCTCGTCGGGGAGGGCTGCGGAGGTCAAATTGAAGCTTGGGTTAGATCACTGGGTGCTCGAGAAGACTACTGACAAGGTTTGGGAGGCGGGGATGGCCTCACCGGAGTGGATCGAGCTAGTGGCCGAGGCGGATCGGGGCGGCCGGAGTTGGGGGAGGAGACCTCCTCAAGGTCCTCCTAGTGGCTTGGCAGGGTTCTGGTGGGGCGCAGTGGTGGTGTGTGCTCGAGAACGAGCTCGGGACTCCATTTTATAGGCGATCTGAGGCGGTGGCCGTGAACGGGGATCTCCGGCGATGGTTACGGCGGTGCAGTGCTTGGTTGGGGAGTTTAGGAGGTTGGGCATCAACGTGGAGGTCCACGGGTTCTGTTTAGAAGCTAACCTTGGTTGGATTAGGCGCGTTTGGGTGGTTTCGACAGAACGGGGCGACGCGGGCCCGTCGGCGGCAGAGGGCGCGCCCTGTGCTTGCCGGGCCACGGCGACGGTGCTGTGGTGTGCGCTGGCATGCATGAGGCCACGCCGAGGGCTAGGAAGCGTTGGGCGGCACCGAACGGCATAGCGAGCTGGCGCTGGCTCCCGTTGGCCGCCACGGGTGGCTCTGCCACCGCAGAAGCTGCCGGCGTCGGCGATGCTCGCCGCCACCGACACCTGCGCCCGTCCAAGAGAGCATGCGATGCTCTGGTCAAGGAGGAGAGGCCGTGTGCAACGCGCCAGGGTGCACTGGTGATCGATGACAAGGCACTGACGAAAAACGACACTGACAAAACTCTGAAACTTTTGAATTTACTGAATATGCACATGAACAGTTCCGGCCAAGTGTTTGATGAAATGATTCAAGCATGAGAAAAATTTATCTGGGGCTGATCTTTGATGTGGTGGCCTCTCAAAGCTCCTAGGGGCTGCCTGAATTTTGGTGGAATTTTTGGAGAAAGGAAAATATGAATTTCACCAAAAATGATGAATCTGGTCCAAACTTGCAGAGGTTGAAACTTGAAAATTTTGAAAAGACAAAGAGTGGATCTTGATGGATCTAGGTTGGGGGTGCTAAGGACTATCCAGAGGAGTTGGTTTGAGATCAAAACTCAAAGGAAATCAGGTACTTCCTTTGTAAATCATCTAGGCTTAGAATAATGGACATAATTGTTTTTGGGGAAAAAATAAATGAAATAAAATCCAAAAATGGGTTGGACTTGTTGGAACAGAATGTTTGGGTTGCCCCAAAGTGGAGGGAGGGGTTTTGGGAGAATTTACCACATGAGGCATGGTAAAAAAAGGATGGTTTCAAAACAAAAGAGTAGTCCCAAAACCCATAGTGTTTCTTTTAAAAAGAAAAATAAATTCCAAAAATATATTTGAGGTGGTAAAAGTCAGAAGGAAGGTTTTCAAATAACCAAACACCAAGGTTGAAGAAGACACCAAATAAAATCATTGGCATGAGGAAAATTTTTGAGAGAGAGAGAGAGGTTTTTGGAAGGATTTAAATGACCTTCTTCAAACCAAACAAAGTTTTTGTTGAAAACCAAATAAAATTTTTGGAGTGTCACAGTAAGTGACCGTGAAGGGATTGACAACCCCTTTATTGCGTTGGTTGCGAGTATTTATTTGTTTGTGTAGGTGCGAGGGACTCGAGCGTGGCATCCTACTGGATTGATAACTTGGTTCTCAAAAACTGAGGGAAATACTTACGCTACTTTGCTGCATCACCCTTTCCTCTTCAAGGGAAAACCAACGCAGTGCTCAAGAGGTAGCAAGAAGGATTTCTGGTGCCACTGCCGGGGAGTCTACACAAAAGTCAACATACCAAGTACCCATCACAAACCCTTATCTCCCGCATTACATTATTTGCCATTTGCCTCTTGTTTTCCTCTCCCCCACTTCACCCTTGCCGTTTTATTCGCCCCCTCTTTTCCGTCCGCCTCTTTTTCGATTGCTTCTTGGCTCGTGTGTTGGATTGCTTGCTTGTCGTTATGGCTAGTCCCCTATCTTCTCCGTTGTCTCCCGAGAATGAAGTTCTTAATTTTAAACAAAGGGAAGGAGAAAATCTAAAAGACTCTTGGTATAGAATTTGCAATGCTCAAAATAGATCTACTAGGAAGCAATCTACTTCTGTTATTCTCCGCAATTTTTATGTAGGCGCTAATCCTTGGTACAGATATATCCTTGATACCATTACTGGAGGGAATTTCCTGGGTAGCCATACTTTTGATTCTTATAATGCTATGATACATTTGTTTGGCTCACCCCCTCTTATGATTAATTGAACTATGTTAACTTTGGAGCATGTAATGCAAAAACTTGAACTTATTGAAAATAAAGTTGCTACCGTAGAGTTAATTGAAAATTTGGATAAGAAGATCCACAACCGAATTACTCAATACGGATCTAAAGTAGGAGTCACTTTGAAAAATATTAAGGAGAAGGAACCCGTAGGTAATGAACGAATAAATAAGGATTCCACTAGAATCGATAAAATTGAGAGTATCATTACCAACTTGGGGGCCTCTTTTTCTTCCATAAAAAATACTCCAAGTACCCCAACTAAAATTGCCAAGCTTATGTATGTTCCTAAAAATAAGCGTGAATCATCTAGTAAGGAAACTGCGGATCTCAAGTCTATAAGTATTCATCCCAATCTTTTTGCTATCATTAAGGAACCATTTGTTACAAATGAATTCTTCGATTTTGTGCCTAAAAACTTGACAATCAATAAAAATAAAGAAACTCCTAAGTATGATAGATGTCTCACTGAAGAATTGCATACCAAACATGGCAATACCTAGATGTATCCTTGCTTTTATGCCTAGCTAGGGGCGTTAAACGATAGCGTTTGTTGGGAGGCAACCCAATTTTATTTTTAGTTTTTTTTGTTTTTGCTTCAGTTTAGCAATAAATGTTTGATCTAGCCTCTGGTTAGATTTGTTTTTATGTTTTAATTAGTGTTTGTGCCAAGTTAAACCTATAGGATCTTCTTGGATGATAGTTATTTGATCTTGCTGGAAATTGCAGAAACTTTCTGTTCACGAAAATAATTGTTAAAAATCACCAGAACATGATTAAATATTGATTCCAATTGCTGCTGATCAATAAACAAATTTTCTAGGCCGTCCTATTTTGGCTGAATTTTTGGAGTTCCTGAAGTTTGCGTTAGTTACATATTACTACAGACTGTTCTGTTTTTGACAGTTTTTGTTTTTGTGTGTTGTTTGCTTATTTTGATGAATCTATGGCTAGTAAAATAGTTTATAAACCATAGAGAAGTTGGAATACAGTAGGTTTAACACCAATATAAATAAAGAATGATTTAATTACAGTACCGTGAAGTGGTGTTTTGTTTTCTTTCGCTAACGGAGCTCACGAGATTTTCTGTTAAGTTTTGTATTGTGAAGTTTTCAAGTTTTGGGTAAAAGATTTGATGGATTATGGAACAAGGAGTGGCAAGAGCCTAAGCTTGAGGATGCCCATGGCACCCAAAGATAATCTAAGGACACCAAAAAGCCAAAGCTTGGGGATGCCCCGGAAGGCATCCCCTCTTTTGTCTAGTTCCATCGGTAACTTACTTGGAGCTATATTTTTATTCACGACATGATATGTGTTTTTCTTGGAGCGTCTTGTATGATTTGAGTCTTTGCTTTTTAGTTTACCACAATCATGTTTGCTGGACACACCTTTTGAGAGACACACATGATTCGGAATTTATTAGAATACTCTATGTGCTTCGCTTATATCTTTTGAGCTATATAGTTTTTGCTCTAGTACTTCACTTATATCTTTTAGAGCACGGTGGTGGATTTGTTTTATAGAAACTATTGTTCTCTTACACTTCACTTATATTATTTTGAGAGTCTTAAACAACATGGTAATTTTCTTAATCCTAATATGCTAGGTATTCAAGACTAGTAAAAACTTTCTTATGAGTGTGTTGAATACTAAGAGAAGTTTGATGCTTGATGATTGTTTTGAGATATGGAGGTAGTGATATTAAAGTTGTGCTAGTTGAGTAGTTGTGAATTTGAGAAATACTTGTGTTGAAGTTTTCAAGTCCCGTAGCATGCACGTATGGTAAATGTTATGTAACAAATTTGAAACATGAGGTGTTATTTGATTGTCCTCCTTATGAGTGGCGGTCGGGGAATGACGATGGTCTTTTCCTACCAATCTATCCCCTAGGAGCATGCGTAGTGCTTGGTTTTTGATGGCTTGTAGATTTTGCAAGAAGTATGTGAGTTATTTATGACTAATGTTCAGTCCATGGATTATCGCACTCTCACCTTTCCATCATTGCTAGCCTCTTGATGCGTGCATTGCCCTTTCTCACATTGAGAGTTGGTGCAAACTTCGCGGTGCATCCAAACCCCGTGATATGATACGCTCTTTCACACATAAACCTCCTTATATCTTCCTCAAAACAGCCACCATACCTACCTATTATGGCATTTCCATAGCCATTCCGAGATATATTGCCATGCAACTTTCCACCGTTCCGTTTATCATGACACGTTCATCATTGTCATATTGCTTTGCATGATCATGTAGGTTACATAGTATTTGTGGCAAAGCCACCCTTCATAATTCTTTCATACATGTCACTCTTGATTCATTGCATATCCCGGTACACTGCCGGAGGCATTCATATAGAGTCATACTTTGTTCTTGTATTGAGTTTTAATCATTGAGTTGTAAATAAATAGAAGTGTGATGATCATCATTTTCTAGAGCATTGTCCCAAGTGAGGAAAAAAATAAAAATAAAAATAGAGAGAAAGGCCATAAAAAAAGAGAAGGCCCAAAAAAATGAGAGAAGGGACAATGTTACTATCCTTTTTACCACACTTGTGCTTCAATGTAGCACCATCATCTTCATGATAGAGAGTTTCTTGTTTTGTCACTTTCATATACTAGTGGGAGTTTTTCATTATAGAACTTGGCTTGTATATTCCAACAATGGGCTTCCTCAAATGCCCTAGGTCTTCGTGAGCAAGCAAGTTGGATGCACAACCACTTAGTTTCTTTTGTTGAGCTTTCATACATTTATAGCTCTAGTGCATCCGTTGCATGGCAATCCCTACTCCTTGCATTAACATAAATCGATGGGCATCTCCATAGCTCATTGATTAGCCGCGTTGATGTGAGACTTTCTCCTTTTGTCTTCTCCACATAACCCCCATCATTATATTCTATTCCACCCATAGTGCTATATCCATGGCTCACGCTCATGTATTGCGTGAAGGTTGAAAAAGTTTGAGATTACTAAAGTATGAAACAATTGTTTGGCTTGTCATCAGGGTTGTGCATGATGAGAGCATTCTTGTTTGACGAAAATGGATCATGACTAAACTATATGATTTGTAGGGATGAACTTTCTTTGGCCATGTTATTTTGAGAGGACATAATTGCTTAGTTAGTATGCTTGAAGTATTATTATTTTTATGTCAATATTGAACTTTTATCTTGAATCTTTAGGATCTGAATATTCATACCACAATTAAGAAGAATTACATTGAAATTATGCCAAGTAGCATTCCACATCAAAATTCTATTTTATCATTTACCTACTAGAGGATGAGCAGGAATTAAGCTTGGGGATGCTTGATACGTCTCCAACGTATCTACAATTTTTTATTGTTCCATGCTATATTATATTCTGTTTTGGACATTATTGGGCTTTATTATACACTTTTATATTATTTTTGGGACTAACCTATTAACCAGAGGCCCAGCCCAGAATTGATGTTTTTGCCTATTTCAGAGTTCTGCAGAAAAAGAATATCAAACGGAGTCCAAACGGAATGAAACCTTCAGGAACATGATTTTCGGAACGAACGTGATCCAGAGGACTTGGACCCTATGTCAAGACATCAACCAGGAGGGCACGAGGTAGGGGCCGCACCTACCCCCCAGGGCGCGCCCTCCACCCTCGTGGGCCCCATGTTGCTCCACCGACATACTTCTTCCTCCTATATATACCTACGTACCCCCAAACTACCAGATACGGAGCCAAAAACCTAATTCCACCGCCGCAACCTTTTGTACCCGTGAGATCCCATCTTGGGGCCTTTTAGGAGCTCACGAGGAGGGCATCGATCACGGAGGGCTTCTACATCAACACCATAGCCTCTCTGATGATGTGTGAGTAGTTTACCTCAGACCTTCGGTTCCATAGTTATTAGCTAGATGGCTTGTTCTCTCTTTTTGGATCTCAATACAATGTTCTCCCCCTCTCTTGTGGAGATCTATTCGATGTAATCTTCTTTTGAAGTGTGTTTGTTGAGACCGATGAATTGTGGGTTTATGATCAAGTTTATCTATGAAAAATATTTGAATCTTCTCTGAATTCTTTTATGTATGATTGGTTTTCTTTGCAAGTATCTTCGAATTATCAATTTGGTTTGGCCTACTAGATTGATCTTTCTTGCAATGGGAGAATTGCTTAGCTTTGGGTTCAATCTTGCGTGTCCTTTCCCAGTGACAGTAGGGGCAGCAAGGCATGTATTATATTGTTGCCATCAAGGATAACAAGATGGGTTTTATATCATATTGCATGAGTTTATCCCTCTACATCACGCCCTCTTGCTTAAAGCGTTACTCTGTTCTTATGAACTTAATACTCTAGATGCATGCTGGATAGCGGTCGATATGTGGAGTAATAGTAGTAGATGCAGGCAGGAGTCGGTCTACTTGTCTCGGACGTGATGCCTACATACATGATCATACCTAGATATTCTCATAACTATGCGCAATTCTGTCAATTGCTCAACAGTAATTTGTTCACCCACCATAATACTTATGCTCTTGAGAGAAGCCACTAGTGAAACCTATGGCCCCCGGGTCTATTTTCCATCATATTAAGCTCCCGTCAACAAGTTATTCCTAGCGTCGTTTTTATTTTGCTTTCTTTACTTTGCATCTTTATCATAAAAATACCAAAAATATTATCTCGTAAGTGACCGTGAAGGTATTGACAACCCCTTTATTGCGTTGGTTGCGAGGATTTATTTGTTTGTGTAGGTGCGAGGGACTCGAGCGTGGCCTCCTACTGGATTGATACCTTGGTTCTCAAAAACTAAGGGAAATACTTACGCTACTTTGCTGCATCACCCTTTCCTCTTCAAGAGAAAACCAACGCAGTGCTCAAGAGGTAGCACTGTGGCTCTGTTCTTGCTGTCGGTCGCGCTGCACTGCTCTTGCTTTCGTTCATGCTGCTGCTCTGCTCTGTTATTACTGTTGGTCATGTTGCTGCTCTGCTATTGCTGTTGGTCGCGATGCTGCTCCGCTCTTGCTCTCATTCGTGTTGCTGCTCTACTCTTACTCTCGCCCACGCTGCTGCTGCTGCACAACCTCCAGCAGCTATAGGAGTTGCTGCTTTAGCACTCGCTCGCGGTGCAGCTGCCTGACTTGCTCTCTGCTAGTGCATTCCCTCCTCGAGCGGCTGCTGATTTAGATCACTGCTTCTCTTCTACTAGTGCTCGAACACCCTAAACTTCTATTGCCATGCTCGGCTACTAGTTCAATCAGTTTCGATAGTAAAATTCAGTTTCGACTTTAAAGTTCAGTTTCTTCAGTTAAGTTCAGAGTGAATAGTATTTACAACATCTGTCGGAGCGACCGGGGCGCGGCTGATGCGTTTTACATCTAGCACTTTTTGGTGATGTATTTTACATCATCTATTGCAGATGATATTAGAGTCCCACTTCAGATGAACGTTGTCTGTCATGTACTGCTTCAGCCTCCCTGCCGAACACCTCACTGGAGCTGCTCCAACGACGGAACCGTCCATCACAGTGGAGCAGTACCCTCGGCGTTGTTTCTAGAGGCCTCAGATCTTCTTCCCCACCTCTGATGGTCACACCAGCATCACTATCCTCCACGTCCAACCCAATGATGTTGAGGCCGACAAGGCTATGCCAAAGAGGTTGTACACTCATCACATCACTTTGTTACTCTGCATTCATGTCGATCCCTCAGGGATCCTTTGCTATGGAACTACTATTCATGCCTTTGTTAGAAGGAGTGGAGCAAAGCAAAACTAGAGGATTTTTTTTCCTTTGGTGTCTCTTTCAATGAAAAAACGTAGGAATTTTAATATCCACTTGGACGTCCTTTTCAAATTAATATGCATGAAGAACAGGACTAATTGCATTACTGGCATAATAAGATTCTTATTTTTTTTCATTTTCACGTGGTTTCACTTTAATTTGACAATGTTTCTCCATTCCTGTGTTCTTCCAATTCATGTGAACCAAACACCCAGGTTGACAGAAATCCTATGTTTGCAAATGCTCTGTTTTGCACGTGCATTCCTATCCTATTCCTGTGTTTTTCCTGTCACTGTGTTTATAGAATCCTCCAATTTTAAGGAGCCCTTACAGATTTACTTCATTTTCAGATAAGCGTCAAAGAAAACTCTGTGTGTTATGTCCTGCTCCTGCCGTGCCGTCATCCACCCCACCTGAGGTGCACCATCGACGGAAGCATTCACTATAGCAGAGATTTCCCTTGCAGACTTTCTTTCGCCTTCTCAGATCATCTTCCATGTTGGCGGCAGCCACGCCTACTGCATTACCATCATCGACTGAGCATATGAACATGAGGACAAGACAGTTCCGGAAGAGAGGTTGCACTCTTACGTGTCTTATTACGTTATACATCGGTTATTATTACATGCTACTTTATTGTTCAAGCTTGACTTTTAAAGTGCCCGTGGGGTACATATCGAGGCAACAACGAATAGTATTTGTCTACTATCTGGTTCATCTGGGGTCTTCTATGTGGTTCAAGTTGGGTGGGCAACAAACAGTAGATGATCCATTGTCTATCTTTTTAAACTGAAGCTATAATCTACCTGCTATCATTAGTTTTGGATCTATCCACTCGTTTGCTACCATTAGTATTGATTTCTGCATGCACCCCTTATGCCTTACATAATATAACTATGTTTTTCTATTATGCATGTCAGTTATTGTAAACAATCGTACTGAACATGTAGAGAAAAAGAGAAGACTATTGCATGGGAATATAATGTCATGTAGATGCCGCTCCATGGTGGGCGAAGTGCCCCCCCTTCCGCCATTCCAGATTGTATTCCAGAGGAAGATAACTGTTCAGAGGGGGATTCAGAGGGAGCCAATCACTCCTATTTACCCCCTGAGCTGTTTGCTCTAACCTGGCATGTTGATGTTGGTCATATCATGCATATGGCGCCTCACATTGCTTACATTATACATCTTATATGTCATCAGCTTAGTTTAGATTTGCTTTGTGTGAATGTGATGCGGAGCATCCTACGATCATCCCCATGTACACTACGACTATTCCCCAAGCCCCAAGTGGACATACGGAGAGACCTCCAACATGCGCCATTGGACATAAGGTGTACTCTCTCCTTGTTCAACTTCCCTTGGACCCACATGAGACATGGCTACTACCTCAAACAAAGACACTTTGTGTGCCTAGGTACCAAGGAACCAACAAGGAGAAGGAATGGTGCAAGATGGACACCAAGAGCATAGACAGGTATTTTCCCAGCGCAGAGATAGAGGTACTACCGGTTCAACTACCGCCCAAACTACCGGTCCACCGGTACTACCGCCCAACAACCGGTCAACTACCGGTCAAGCTTCTGTGATGAGACCGGTGCAAGGCCGGAACAGCACCGGAACAACCGCTATATCCGCTAAAACCGGTACTACCGGCCCCATGACCGGTACTACCACCCTGCCTGCGCGCAGTTGAAGGGGTTTCACCCGATGTATCCCCCAACTTACCCCTTGGACTATATATACTTGTCCCTTAGCTCCGTACTAGGGTTAGCAAAGGATTAGCTCATGTTTGTGTGAGAGCGTTGCTCATCCACTTGGTTATCTTCTCCTCGGAGATCGTGCCTCCTCGGAGAAGATCCTTCCAAGCGGATTCAAGACCTCCTTTTGGGTGGCCCCATCAAGACCTCCTCATGGAGAAGAACCGGTTACCCTTTGTATCGTCCTTTGTTGGATTCAGATCTTGTATGTCCCCTTGTGTTTCGAGGATCTAGCACACGTGTGATCTATTCTTGTTGGTTGAGTGATTTCTCTTTTGTTTTCCCTTGTGATTCCCCGTGTGTTCTTCGTGTTCTTAGTTGGGATCAGCTCCTTTCATGAAAGATCGGCCGTATAGGGTTCCACCCTACATCAGAATGCCACCTGTTTGGTTTCTATATCATACTCCCAACGTTCCTAAATATTTGTCTTTTTAGAGATTTCAACAAGTGACTACATAAGGAGCAAAATGAGTGAATCTACACTCTAAAATATGTCTATATACATCTGTATGTGGTAGTCCATTTGAAATCTCTAAAACGACAAATATTTAGGAACGGATGGAGTATATGGGAATTATGCAATGCCATCTTATTTAGCCAGGCATCATATACGTGAATCATGCAATGCCATCCTGTTTAGCTAGTCATCGTATATGTGAATTGTATCGTGCCATATTTTTTTTCATAATGTATTCCATTTGTCAACAATGGTTATACATTCATCTACTCTTCCTGTGCATCAACCATTTGAGTCGGTCATGGGAAAATCTGGAGTGAAAACAAGGTCTTCTGAGCAGTCAGTGCTACCTATCGATGCAGATTTCTTGCTGGTTACAGATAGCTCCTCAGAGGAGGATTCAAAGACAGATGACCAGTCATATTAGCCCCCCGAGGTTCATGCTCTAACTTTGAAGGGTTATATTGCTCATATCATACATATGGTGTCTTGCATTGCCATGCCATCTGCTTAGATTAGACATGTTTTGTGTGAATGCCTCGTGTTTGCTTTCTATATCAGATATGTGAATTATGCAATGCCATGTTTTTCATCCAGTTATCATATATGTGAGTTATGCACCGCCATGTAGCCAGGCATCATATATGTGAATTATCTCATGCCATTTTTTTTCATTATGTATTCCATTTGTCGATAATCTGTGTATATTGAACTAATCTTCATGTGTATCAGCCATTTGAGCCGGTTATGGAAAAATTAGGAGCCAAAACAAGGTCTTCAGGGAAGGCAATGGTATATGTTGAAGCATATATCTCGATGGTTACAGGTAGCTCCTCAGAGGAGGATTCAGAGACAGATGACCAGTCATATATCCCACCTGAGGTGTATGCTCTTCGTTGCAATGTTTATATTTCTCATAGCATGCATATGGTGTCTTGCATTGCTTAGTTTAGACATCATGCACAATATTGAATTCCATCTGCTTAGATTAAAGATCATACATGCGAGTGCCAGCTGCTTAGTATATGAATCAATTATGTCAATTATATCATGCCATCCTGTATACTTAGACAACATGTATGTCAATTATTTCATCCCAACCTATTTTAGGAAGACATCATATAGTTTTGTAATATCATCCTGTTTAGATATTCATCATATGTTGAATTATGCCATTATATCCTATTAAGTTATCCATCATATATCTGAAACTGTGTCATGCTATCCTGTATAGTTAGCCGTCATATATGTGAAATTGTGCCATGCTGTCCTGTTTGGTTAGACAACATATATGTGAATTACCACATCTGTCTATGATACAATGTCTGTATGTTCAATTTCTTTTCTTGTTTATTATACATTTGAATTGGAGGGGGGTGATGGCAGTATCTAAGGGAGCAAAAACCCGTTCTTCACAAAAGACAGTGCTACCCGTCGATGCAGATAGAACAATGGTTGTACTGGCCCACGAACTAGCCCCAACACACATAATCGAGACTCTTACAAATTGCACACTTACACCGTTGGATAGAGAACCAACTACAACCCATCTAACCCCAATCCCAGCGGATAGTAACCCACTTCTAGTTGACACAGCACCATGTCCACCATAGAGTACCCCAACACGAGCAGTTTGTAAAGCAATTGCAGTGCCCAAAGCACGAAGACCACCACAGCGAACCCAAACTCCACGTTCAAAGCAGAAGAGCAACTGTTCTCAGGTGAGACTCTGTAGCTATGGTCCATACTCCTTTGTTGTTGCATCAATTTTTTTACTCATACAAACTACTTTCGAATTTCAAGGATCCAACTGAGACTCCAATGGCGCAACAGGTATGTTTTAAACCTATTTCTTTAACTGGATTGCTATTTTAACTTCTTGCTCTATGTTGATTTCAGTTTCAGTTGTATAAATAGGTATGTTCTCATGTGATGCACATTACAAGTGTTTCCAATGTTGTGTAGTTTCTCACACCTATATTCTGTCTATGTTCTTTGTGTCTTAAAAATATATGGTTTGAGCGTGTCTCTATCTTGATTTGGCAACATAAACTAGAATGATATGGACAATCTGATGACCATAGTACATAGATATATGTTTGTTTCATGTTGTTATCCTGTCCACCTTACTCTTTGAACGGTTTACCAAAATGAGTTTCATACACTACATGCTAAACCTGTGATGTGTCTGCTTGTTTCTCTTGTAGAATGCGAACAGAATATTGGAGAAGAGCGCCCCACTATGCAATGGTAGAGAAAGTAATGCAGATAAGGTTCAAGATAGTGAGACAACCCTGTTGGTCTCCAAGAAAGGTGATAAAAATGATCTTGTAGACAGTGAGACAACCCCACAGTCCTGCGTTGTTGTAGTGTTCGAGTTACTGGCTAGTACCGGTAGCACAAGCTCTTCGAACTCGCTGCTTGAATCACTTCAGCTTCTTCAGTCTCGGCTACAAGATGAAAGGCATCAGTTAGCTGTGCTGCAGTAAGAAGCCAAAGGACTAAGGAAGTCCCTGCAGAATTCAGATGCATACTTTCTTGTGCAACAGCAAGCACTAGAGGATTTAAGAACCAAACAAGATAAAGTTAATAAGCTTGCTAAGCATCTTGCCAGCATTATGGGTACCCAGGATATTGTTTCTTGAGCTCTTCTGAAGTGGTTTCAGTTCTAGACTTGTTTTTCTGCGGCGTTTATTTGCACTGGTCGCCAACTTTGACAACCAGTATATGTGATATGTTGCTTTGTTCCCGATATTTGCACTGGTTGTGAACTTTGATGCCCAGTGGATGTAATATGTGTAATAGTTGTGATAGCCTTGCGTAAGTTGCTTGCTTATTTATTTCCTTGTTTTCTTGTTTATTTGTTTGCTTGTAGTCAGTGCAATTCTTTTTCCGCGGTTTGCTAGTGGCTGCAATAACCTATTTTTTAAAACTAGGCCACAATAACCATGGGCTACATATTTACTTTAGTGACCCTGGGCCTCCTACGGGCCGTAGAAACAATGGGCCTTCTACGGGGCGTAGCATCAATGGGCCTTCTATGGGCTGTATGATCAATTGGCCAAACATGGGCCAATAACGGACCGCATTATGGGTCGTAAACGGGCTAGAGTTGGAATCGTCCGTTCACCGGGCCGACCATAATGGGTCGTCATTAAATGGCCATATTTGATGACGCTGTGAAAACGGCCCAACGGTTTAACGGGCCACAAACGGGCCGACTGTAACCACGGGCTGAATTTGGCCCACAAGCAGAAAAGGACAATAACAGGTCGTAAGTAACCGAATGCTGGAAACGAGCCTAAAAATAAATGGGCCCTGAGAAGGCTGAAAGATAACATGGGCTGGAAACGGCCCAATGGAATAATGTGTCGTTAATGGGTATAAAACGATACACTGTTCATTACCGGCGAGTTTCTGATGCGGGTGTGACACCGTTGATCGATAATCCTACTGAACCTGAGCCATTTAATGAGTCAAGTCATGAAAAAGTTGCGAAAAATAATGTAAAGCATGCGACCAAATTATGTCAAGGAAACGATGGTCGGGTATGCGTCGCTTTCTGGACCAAAAATTGCTCTGTATTTGAGAAGGAATTAGTACATGTTGATTCTCTTCATACCGGTGCATGTACCAAGAAGAATATACAACAAAAGGTTCAGATCGGACGCTAATGAGGTACGAAGCCGGAAGATGTATTTCCTACATTTCGTACACCTCCGGAGAAGATCAGGATCGACAGCTTCCTTTTTAAACTCCATGCAAGCCAATATATTTGATGGGATCTGCTAAGGATAAGTTTCCATGTTTTATTTAATCAAGTATATTTATCTCTAGAGGCAGGTCACGTGAATTCCATAGACTTGTAGTTTTCCTTGTACGTGGCAGCCGTGAGTGATGAGGACATCAATAACATTGTTACACCCACAGCCTCTGCTGCTATACATACTGGACCAATTACTAGAGCTCGCGCACGCCAATTAAATTATTATGTACTTTCCTTTCATGGTCATGATTCTAATGTTGATGAGAATATGATGCTGCCTAAATTGGATACATTTGTTTTGCTTACAAATGAAGGGCCTAGCTTGGAAAAGGATGAACATTGGAGCAAGAACAAGCATGGAGTTGATGGCATGCGCAAGGGGAACAAGAACGGAGTTACAAGTGATGATTTCAGGACCTTGAAGCCACCATAAGGAGTGCATGAAGCCTTGGGCAAAATATACAAGATGCCACTTCATAAATTTCGTCCGGAGGCTATTCTAGGTGCTGCATCACCTTATTATTCGGCCAGGCCCATGTAATTTCGAAATACATAAGTATAAGCTGTTTTTAGAGTCTGTATGTGTGGGGAAACAAGAGATAGGGTTGGTTTCGGACCCCTTATATACAACCCTTAGGGCACCGTTTAGACTTTGGGTTTTGTTTAGATTAAAGTTTGCCATAGCTGCAACTTTGCGTACTTCGTTTGTGTTCAACAACCACACAAAGGCGTCACAGAACCCCACCTCGATCAATAAAGCTTTCCTCTTATATTCACAATATCCAGATTGCAATCTTAGTTTCTTGCTTGTTCTTCGTTTGCCTGCAGGAAACAGACCTTCGTGTTCAGGTTGATCATGCTCCGGCGTGGTCAATAACCTCTCGGAGTTGGTTTAGCGATTTCTAAGGCACGACATCCTCGCACGTTCGTAGTCGGATCGTCAAAGTCGACTTCCTCCAAAACGATAGCCACCATCTCATCGAAAGATGGGACACCTTTGCCTCTATCAAGTGGTATCAGATTTCCAGGTTGCTCGGTGAGATTTTACAGTTTTTCGTAGTTTAGATCGAGTCTGTTCTTCATACCTACAGTCCACGAAAAAGCCAAAAAAATTAGGGTTAGTTCATCATATCTGAACCAGTCTGAGCCTTTGCATAGTATTTTCAGTATTTTGCTTTGTTGAATTTGTGGTTGCATCGTCGTGTCTAGTTGCTAGTCTTAGCGTCTAGTTTCCCTTAGAGTTTCGAGTTCTGTTCACAAGTTGTCACTCCGCCGCTGCACCATCGTCATCGCTCCTGCCATCTACCACCACCGCTTATCCGCCACCAATTCGTATCCATATACCATCACCAATCCGTATCCATATACCACCACCAATCCGTATCCATATACCACCACCAATCCGTATCCATATACCACCACCGCTGCCATATACCATCAGCGCTGCCATATCTTACCATCCTATATCCACCACCAATCCGAGTCTTTTCATATTAGGTTTGTTTTCGAGATCCATCTATTTTTCGTTTCGTGTTTCCTTGCCTGAGTAGGTCTCAAAAAAAAAGAGTCTAGAGACCCCGGGCAGTTTTTAGGCCAAAATTTTGGCGACCAAAAATATTTTTCCCTATCCTATTTTTAGGTCCCAGGGAGTGTTTTGAGACACTCGCCATCATATTGATTTTTTGTCGCACTTTTTCGTCGTCGAAGCCCTGATTTCCGGAAAAAAATCCAAAAAAAATTTCGTGCCCATCCTGTCAGATTGACCTGGGAAGAGTTTTGAGACACTCGCCATTGTAGTGTTTTTCGCAAAAAAAAGGAGCGCAAAAAGAGAGCAAAAAAACAATTTCAGAGTGTGCTTTTCCCTTGCTTACGTGCAGCGCCATGATTTTGTTAGTGTTCTAGGCTCGCGTCTCTAGCACGGTCTAGCCTAGGACCAACACAGTACCGTCGTTGAGCGTTTATTCAACTTTGCATCTCTGAATTGATTATTGCTGACCCTTTTCCCTACCATATTATAAGCCTTCCCAGCTCCACATACATCTACGTTGTGCGTTTGACTCTCCCTGGTAATCGCTTTATCCAAGCTTTGAGAGTTTTGACTACATCGGTTGCCGATCACCGCCTGCTGCTGGGTAAGAACTCGTAAGAATTTGAGATTTGCTTGACGGATTTATGACACCCACCACCACCACCACTTGTTAGTAGTCTGTAGGATCATATTCTTGTGTGTTTCTATTGCTGCTAACCATGCCAGGATCACAAGCCAACGAGATTGACTGGGAGAACTTAACGAACAAGGAGCTTCATGATAAATTTCAGCAAATGATGACTGAACATGTGCAAGATTGCTGAAATTTTTTGAAGAGGCCATGGAGAAGATCACTGGCCTTGAGAAGACATTCGAAACAAAGCTCGATAACAGATTTAATGAACTGTTTGCGCGTCTTCCACCACCTGCTACACCTGTCGCACCTCTACAACAACAATAACCACAACATCGCCTTCCAAATCAAGTGGGACGAGCACAACGCGTTCCCCTTGAGCCTGGTCAAACTTCTGGTGCCGGTGTACCTATTGTTGATGCTTCTATAGCTCCTGCTACTACTGCATAGGTGGAGGACCATTACGAGGATGAGGTTGATCAAAATCAGAACTACGTGCAACCACCAGCACCACCACCACCAGGTCGTCCACATGCATATCATCGCAACAGTAGGGCTGCACCACACCTGAGGTACAAGCACATGACCATCTTCCTAAACTAAAATTGAATATTCCACCATTTCAGGGTAGATATGTTCCTGATATATATCTTACTTGGGAGTTAGAAACTGGACAACGGTTTACATGTTTACAATATCCTGAGGAGAGATGTGTTCCTGCTGTTGTTTGTGCTTTCACTAGTTTTGCATGTGTTTGGTGGTCTGAACATTGTAGATTATATCCCATTCGAGCTACTTGGGCTGCTTTGAAAACTGCTATGCGTACTCCTTGGGTTCCACCTTATTATCAATGTGAATTGCTTCAAAAATTGCAGCGCTGAAGACAAGGAAAAAATTCTGTAGAAGAATATTATCAGGAATTACAAACTGGCATGATTCAATGTGGTATTGTTGAGGAGAATGAAGCTATGCTTGCACGTTTTATGGGTGGATTAAATAGAGAGATTCAGACCATTCTAGAGTATAAGGACTATGATAATATCACTCGTTTATGCCATCTTGCTTGTAATGCTGAACGTGAAGTGCAGGATCGACAGGCATTGGCGCGGACTAACTTTGCAGGTCGACCTTCATCATGGACACCGCGTGCATCCTCTACTTCCACACATTCTACTGCACCGGCACCTCCATCAGCTTCCACCTCCGGTAGTGATACAAGGAAGCGAGCACAACCACCACTATCTGCCAAGAGCACACCTATTGGGGCTGCACAGAGTTCTTCTTCTTCCATGGCATCAACAGGGCACACAAGTGATATTATTTGTCGTCGTTGTAAGGGAAGAGGTCATTACGCGAGAGAATGCAAATCTCAGCGTGTGATGATTGCTCCCGAGGATGGTGGGTATGAGTCCGCTAGTGACTATGATGAGGAGACTTTGGCTCTTATTACACGTGAAGAACACGGTGGAGATGATTCTAATCATGAGACGCAATACATGACTCCTGAAGACGCTGACAGGTATGAACGTTTGGTTGCTCAACGTGTTTTGAGTGTGCAGGTCACACAAGCTGAGCAAAATCAGAGGCATAATTTGTTCCATACAAAGGGAGTCATGAAGGAACGTTCTGTTCGCGTCATCATAGATGGAGGGAGCTGCAACAACTTGGCTAGCATGGATATGGTGGAGAAGCTATCTCTCACCACACGACCACATCCACATCCTTACTACATCCAATGGTTCAACAACAACGGCAAGGTTAAGGTAACACCTACTGTTCGTGTGCATTTTTGTATCTCTACATATGCTGATTATGTTGATTGTGATGTGGTACCTATGCAAGCATGTTCCTTATTACTTGGTAGACCATGGCAATTTGATAAAAATTATGTACACCATGGTAGAAACAATCAGTATACTCTTGTTCATGAGGATAAACATATCACTTTACTTCCTATGTCTCCTCATTCCATTTTGAAAGATGATATTAGTAGAGCTAATAAAGCAAAACAGGAGAAAAATAAGAGTGAAAATCAGATTGTGGCAAAAGAATGTGAGCAACAAATGAAGCCTGATAATAAACCATCTAGTGTTGCTTCTGAAATTAAATTGAAAAGTGCATGTTTACTTGCCACCAAATTT
Organism: Aegilops bicornis; assembly: GCA_021605145.1. Taxonomy (NCBI): domain Eukaryota; kingdom Viridiplantae; phylum Streptophyta; class Magnoliopsida; order Poales; family Poaceae; genus Aegilops; species Aegilops bicornis. Next base: position 350,470,545 of record CM038670.1, read on the forward strand.
GATATTGATGATCTAGATTTCAGCAAATCTATTTGTTATGCTTTTGTGTGCAAAGAGGCATTATTTTCATTCGAGGACGTACCTTCCTCTTTGCCTCCTGCTGTTAGAAACATTTTGCAGGACTTCACTGACGTCTTTCCACAAGACGTGCCACCGGGATTACCACCTATTCGAGGGATTGAGCATCAGATTGACTTAATACCCGGTGCATCGCTACCCAACCGTGCACCATACCGTACCAATCCAGAGGAGATGAAGGAGATTATGCGTCAAGTACAAGAGCTGCTCGACAAAGGTTATATACGCAAATCTCTTAGTCCTTGTGTTGTTCCTATTATACTAGTGCCTAAAAAGGATGGTACGTCGCGTATGTGTGTTAATTGTAGAGGCATTAATAATATTACTATTCGTTATCGTCATCCTATTCCTAGGCTAGATGATATGCTTGATGAATTGAGTGGCTCTACAATATTCTCCAAAGTTGATTTGCGTAGTGGATACCATCAAATTCGTATGAAATTGGGAGATGAATGGAAAACTGCATTCAAAACTAAGTTTGTTTATATGAGTGGTTAGTCATGCCTTTTGGGTTAACTAATGCACCTAGTACTTTCATGAGATTAATGAACGAAGTTTTACGTGCTTTCATTGGATGATTTTTTGTAGTCTATTTTGATGATATACTGATTTATAGCAAATCTTTGGAAGAACATTTGGAACATTTACGTGTTGTTTTTATTGCTCTACGTGATGCATGTTTGTTTGGTAACCTTGGGAAGTGCACCTTTTGCACCGACCGAGTGTCTTTTCTTGGCTATGTTGTTACTCCACAGGGAATTGAAGTTGATAAAGACAAGATTGAAGCTATTGAGAGTTGGCCGCAGCCCAAAATGGTCACACAAGTGATCAATAAAGCTTTCCTCTTATATTCGCAATATCAAGATTGCAATCTTAGTTTCTTGCTTGTTCTTCGTTTGCCTGCAGGAAACAGACCTTCGTGGTCAGGTTGATCGTGCTCCGGCGTGGTCAATAACCTCTCGGAGTTGGTTTAGCGATTGCTAAGGCGCGACATCCTCGCACGTTCGTAGTAGGATCGTCAAAGTCGACTTCCTCCAAAATGATAGCCACCATCTCATTGAAACACGGGACAAGTTGTACTACTAGTTACGTACACGTTTTGAGTCAAGGTTAGTTGGAAGGTAATCAATGTGGCCGGATAATTAATTAGTTAAATCCTTAGTTAGTTGGTTATAGAAGAGTCCTTTGCACAAGTTTGCATCTCCTATAAAAAGGGCTCGGCCACGACCGATGTATGGATCAGTTTTGGGTTTTATTTTTGAGTATGAGATATACAGAAAAATGTCCGAGTTACGGGTGGCCATATCTTGTGTATTATCTGTGATTTTCCCATAGTGGAAATTTACAAGCGACGGAGGGTGGATCATCACATCGACGCCTACGTGCTGATCCGAGGGGGTCATTATGTTCGTTTGTGTATTTTCGTACACATGTGAAAATTATCTTGAAGGTCGCGAGGAGGAACAAGGGGACGAACTGTTGATCAAGCATCGCCGTGATAGATCGCCCATCTACACGCGCGAATTAGCATCTCGCTAGTCCGCGCCTCATCAAGTGGTATTGAGAGAAAAGGTTAGTCACGGCGACCCAGATTATAATATCGTCTGCGGAGTCAAGCATCAACATGTTGAGCAAGAACATATTGATGGAGGAGGAAGGCATTGGCGAGGTCACTCTTTTTCACACTCGTTGCATCGTGAACGAACGACGTGTCAATCTGACAATCGATGAGAGTACCGCAGTATGGTGAGCATCGAGGTGGTGGAAAAATTGGGGCTGAAGATAGCGCCTCTTGAAAGACCGTACACGCTGAAGTGGTTCAAAGGTGAAATCAAAATTACGCATCAGATTTTGCGGATTTTTTATCTGGGAAAATATTGTTGTGCGGAATTTTTTTCATGTTTGTACTGTGTCCATGGTGTCGTGCCATCTTCTACTTGGGGACACATGGTGCAAGCGTGTTGGGGCTGTTCGGGATGTCAAGAAAAATATTTATTCTTTATCACGGAAGGGCAAACAAAATTGTTTTATTCCCATGCCAATGGATGTGCGCACTGCTGATTGGAAAGATTGTTTGCGAAAAAGAAGAGAAGAGGTAGAAGAAATAAAAGAAGAAGTTGATGCACCGATGAAGGGTCTAAATCTCTTAGTGAAGAAGGTGCAGGAGGATGGTGATCCTAAAGGGCAGCGATGGAGTGTTTTTAAAACACAGTGTAAGATCAACAATCGTGCTTGCAAGTTGATAATTGATGGTGGTAGCTTTACAAATGTCATTAGAAAAGATCTTGTGCAGGCATTGGGTTTGTCCATGTGGTGACACCCACAACTGCACCACATAGAGTGGCTATACAACTCCGGAAAATTAAAGATCACACATAAGGTACGTGTGAAGTTTTCAGTTGGAGATTATATTGATAAGGTGGACTGTGATGTTGTGCCGATGGATACGTGTCAGCTGTTGTTGGGAAGACCATGGCAGTTTGATCATGATGCAATCTGTCGGTGTACTAAAGTAGGGGTACCTTAGTACCCCGAACTTGTGCACGGGCAGTCGCAGCGTCCCCGTGGCAAGCCTCGCCGGGCGTCCGCCAAGACCCTCCGCAGCCATTCGTAAGACAAGACCCGGCAAGAGGAGCTTGCGGGAAGGCCTCTCTAAACGCAGACAAGGCCCGGCAAGAAGAGCTTGTCGGGAAGGCCGCCTGTGCACGCAGAAGACAAGGCCCGGCAAGAGGAGCTTGCCGGGAAGGCTCAGGCCGCGACAAGGATTCGTCCGGCAAGGCCCTTGCCGCGGCATGCAACCTCTCTCTCCGTCTCGCTCCAGCTCACCCAATGACGTGTCGCCATGGGACCGTTCCATGGGCGGCGTGTCGGCGGCTGTGCAACCAGCGGAGAGCAGCGATAAGCGGCTGACAGGCTCGCCATCGTGGCGGCGGGCGCGCACTGACGGCCTCTGTTGCCTTTGTTTGGGCGACAATGACGGGCATTTATTGCTTTTGTCCCTTGCCGTCGAGTTAGGTATTTTGCACTGTACACTGTTCAAGTAGGTGTACCAACTCCTGTTTTTACATTTTTACCACCGCCTATGTTGCCACCTGTCGGAGACCCCTTGAGCATATAAAAGGAGGCCCGAGTGCAACGTAGAAGGGGTAGGGCCCCGTTCGGTTCGGTTCGCCAGGTTCGTCTCGTTGGGTTCATTCGACCCACTCGAGACCAGATAGACACACGCTAGGTTTGGTAGCTCTCGTTGCTCCCTAGCAAGAACACAATAGATCAAACAAGCAGCAGTAGGAGTTTTATCTCTCCGGAGAGCTCCGAAGCTGGGTAAACTGCTCGTGTGCCTCCCCTCGATCCGCTCTTCGTGCGATCTCCGCCCCCTCCGAACCACAAGGGCCTGCTCACGGCCCCATAGGTGTTCGTGGAGTGCGATCAGCCTCCCGATATCTCTGGCGTGCGGGTAGGGAAGCGTCGAGGCCGTGTGAATCTGATCCGGCGTTCACACGAGCAGCGTCATCAACATCTTCCTCAAGATGCCACCGAAGAAGAAGGCTTCGGCGGCAGCAGAGCCGTCCGCGTCGTACCCACCCTCACCGCAACAAAAGGGTGGTGGGGCTGACGCTGGCGGAGGAACGGGCGCTGACGAAGGTGCTCGCGACGTTGCCAAGTCCAAGGACAAGGCACCGCAAACCTCGGCGTCCGCACATCCCCCGCGTCCATCTCAGGAGACGCGAGACCAACAACGTCATGGGGTTCATAACGCCATACGTTCGTTGGATCGAGACCCTCAAGACCAGCATGCGCGCCAACATGCTAGCACGAGTGAGATACGGTCGCCCGGACGGGGCGCTGCTCCTTCTAATGTAGTTAGAAGTCCGAGCGTGTCCCGCTCCTCGCACCGTTCTCCAATGCCACCCACTACTCCAGCAGAAGCTCTTGCGAGAGCTCAACTGCTCCTCGACTACCCTCCAACGGCCGACAAGGTCGACGAGTGGAGGGCCACTATCCAGAGCCTCATCGGCTTTGCCAACGGCGACGCTCCGCGGCAACCAACGCCATCATTGCCGCGGCGAGACGACAAGGCACGAGCCGGTGGCGGCAGGCTGTCGGAGGTGAAACCACCGTGCACTCTCCGCCAAGAAGGCCAAGATCGCCGACTCATCGGATCCACCTCGACAGCGACTCCACTGCGTCGTCGGATCCGCGAGCTCGCCGCGATCAGCACCAAGTTCTTCATGAGCGACAACAAGAGGACGCTCGAACTCGCATCGAGCGCCGAAGAGAAGCGCGACGTCAGTCCGACAAGCGCGTTGGGCCTTCTGTTGACATGCACGCGCCGGAGGGGCCAGGCGACTTGCCGTACGCGGTAGGTTGCCCTGCGTTCACTCGTGAGCTGCGGCAAGTCCAGTGGCCCAGCCAGAAAAACTTCAAACCAGACGCGTGCGGAGAAGTATGATGGCAAGACGCACCGTCGGAGTTCCTCGATATCTACACCATCGCGGTGCAGGCTGCGGGGACGGGGCGACAAGATCCTCGCCAACTACTTCCCGCCGTGCTCAAGCCCAACGTCGGATATTGGCTCATGCACTTGCCGGACAGCTCCATATCCTCTTGGCAGATTTGTGCCATCGGTTTGTTGGCGCCATCACAGTGGCCACAAACCTCATGGCCAAGAGAGTGACCTTCACTTGCTCGCCCGGAAGGAAGGAGAGTCCTCGCGCAAGTTCATTCAGAGGTTCAGCCGCGTGCACTACAACATCCTGCACGTCCACCCTGCCGTGGTGATCAGCGCATTTCATCGTAATGTGCGGAACCGCAGGATGACGGAGGAGATGGCGATGTGCAAAGTCAAGGACGTCGATGAGCTGCACGCTGGCCGACAAGTGTGCACGCTGAGGAAGGGAGGAGACTTCGGAGAGAATCTGAAGCAGTGGTCTCGATAGTGATGACACCGCCCGCAAAGAAGGGCCGGCGGCGAGGCAACAGGAAGAAGAAAAGCAGAGAAGTGCTAGCTGTCGAGCAGTCCGGCAACGGAGGCGGCGACAAGAACGCCAAGGCTGGTGGTTCCGGCAAGGAGGTTGCCGCTGACACCAACCACCAGTCGGTGGCGGCCGCCGACAAGCAGGACGGCTCCGGCAAGCAGTATTGCAAGATCCACCGCACCAAGGGGCACGATCTCCAGAGCTGCAAGAAGGTCGAGCAGCTCGTCGAACAGCAGAGAGCTGAGTACGAGCGGCGCGACAAGGAGAAGGCCCAGGAAGGTGCTGGGGGAGCAAGCAAGAAACGTCCCGGCCGGGGAGGACGCCGCAGCAAGGCCAAGCAGCGGCAAGGAGATAGACCTCCCCGCGGCCGCGACAAGGATGAAGATGATGACGACGACGATGATATGGAAGACGACGACGCGCCCGGACGAGGAGTTTCAGAAAGCCACGAGAGGTTCTGCGTTGACGGAGGTGCCTCCTGCATACCTCCCACCGCCAACTCAAGCAATGGATGCGGGAGGTCAATGCAGCGGAACCATCCGTGGAGTCACGCAAGCCTCTCAAGTGGTCCAAGACGCCTATCATTTTTGATATTAAGGACCACCACGATCGCATAAACTGCGGTCGGGTGCTTGCCGATGTTGGTCTCTCCAACCATCCGCAACCTCAAGGTCACAAAATGTTAGTTGACGGCGGGCCGGCTTGAATCTGATCTCCTCCGCGGTGCTCCGAAGCTTCAAATCCTCGACAATGAAGCTCGAAGAGACCGGAACCTTCCAAGGAATCAATCCGGGAAGGAGCAAGCGAAGGGGAAGATTACGTTGCCGGTCACATTTGGCGATGAGCTGAACTTCAGATCGAGAGGGTTACGTTTGGCGTCGCCGATTTCCCATTGCCTTACAATGGGATAATTGGCCGCCCAAAGACTCACCAAGTTCATGGCAGCCTCTCACTACGCCTACAACCTACTCAAGATGCCGGGCCCGATAAGCGTCATCTCTGTCCATGGCGACAAGAAGGATGCCCTTATCTGTGCCGACAAGATCTTCCGGGATGCGGCAGCCGCGACAGATTGCCAGACACTTGCCGCTGAAGCTCCCGGGGGGAAGAAGACCAAGTCCGGCAAGGGCTCTGATGCTCACTCCGGCAAGCGCACCTCTTCGGAGTGCTGCGCTACCGTCGAGGACGCACCATCGAGCTCCACCGGCAAGTGCAAGAAGATGGTGGCTCCGCCGAAGACCAAGAGGGTGCCCGCCAAGGAGGACGGCGCTGGTGGTACCTTCACCATCAGTGCCTCTCGGCCCCCAAATAGGAAGGCGCTCGTTGCTTTCCTCATGGGCGAATGTCGGCGTGTTTGCATGGCAACCGTCTGATATCCCAGTGTTCCTGTGAAAGTGATTGAGCACCGCCTGGCCGCTTTGTCCTCATGCGGCCCATCAAGCAAAGAGTCAGGAAGCAAGCGGTGGAGCGCCAAGAATTCATAGCCGAAGAGATCAAGAAACTGGAAGCAGCAGGCCTTGTCAGAGGAGTTCTCCATCCTACGTGGTTGGCCAATCCTGTAGTCGTGCGCAAGGCAAATGGGAAATGGAGACTTTGTATTGACTTCACGGATGTTAATAAAGTTTGTCCCAAAGATCCATTTTCCTTGCCGCGCATTGACCAGATTGTTGACTCCACGGCTGGATGTGATTTGCTTTCGTTTCTTGATGCCTACTCAGGATACCATCAGATCTTCATGGTTGAAGAAGATGAGGAGAAGACCGCATTCATCACACCATGTGGCACATAATCGTTTCATACGGATGCCTTTCGGTATGAAGAATGCTGGTTCAACATTTGCAAGGGTAGTCCATGGCGCTTTTGAGCCGCATAAATGCACAGAAATGTAGAAGCCTACATGCATGACATAGTGGTCAAGAGCAAGGACAAAGCAACTTTGGTTCAAGATTTGACGAGACCTTTGCAAATCTGCGCAAGATCAACCTCAAGCTCAACCCCGAGAAGTGCGTGTTTGGAGTCCCTTCCGCAAGCTTCTCGGGTTCTTCGTGGTCTCAAATGGGGATTGAAGCTAATCCCGACAAGATCAAGGCCATTGAGCAGATTGAAGCACCAAAGCGTCAAGGATGTCACGAAGACTTGCGGTTGCGTGGCTGCTCTCAAGAGTTTATTTCTAGGTCTGCTGAGCGCGTCCTGTCATTTTTCAAGATTTTGAAAAAGGCAGGTCCAGTAAAATGGACTCCCGAAGCGGAGGCTGCGCTGCAGGACTTAAAGAGATACCAGTCCTCCACTCCAACACTTGTCGCACCTAGGCCACAAGAGAAGTTGCTGCTATACATAGCGGCAACCAATCAAGTGGTTAGTGCTGCGTTAGTGGCGGAGAGGGAGGCGGATGATGAGCCGACAACGCGGCAAGCACATCCATGACAAGCGGGGGCTTACCGACAAGCTCTAGTCCCGACAAGGGCGAATCCAGCAGAACACATGAGCAGAATCACGGAAAAGGATGGTGCAGCGCCTTGATCTATTTTGTCGACTCCCTCACGCAAGGGGCTAGGTCAAGGTATTCGGTGTGCGAAATTGCTTTTCGGCCTCCTCATGGCCTCGAGAAAGCTGCGCCATTACTTCCAAGCACACGAGATCACGATTGTCACTCGCTTTCCTCAAGAGGATCTGCGAGAATCGAAGCGGCAGGCAGGATTGTCGAGTGGGCCTTTGGAGCTGTCAAGCTTTGGCCTTAAGTTTGAAAGCACATCAACTATCCAAAGCGAGCATTGGCAGAATTCATAGCAGAATGGGCGCCAACGCCAGATGAAGAGATTCGGAGACAAGCATTCCGTCACAAAGAAGCCAGCAAAGAGTGGCTGATGTACTTTGATGGTGCCTTCTCGCTGCAAGGTGCCGGTGCCGGCATGCTGCTTATCGCACCCACCGGAGAGCACCTCAAGTACGTCGTCCAGATGCACTTTCCCAAGGAGCAAGCGACAAACAATACTGCAGAATACGAGGGTTTGCTTGCCGGTCTCAGGATCGCAGTGGATCTTGGGATCAAGAAGCTTATTGTCAGGGGTGACTCGCAACTTGTCGTCCGACAAGTGAACAAAGATTACCAGAGTCCATTGATGGAAGCCTACGTCGATGAAGTGAGGAAATTTGGAAGAGCACTTTGACGGCACCTGCAAATGGAACATGTTCCAAGAGCTCGTAATGATATTGTTGATGGCTTTGTCAAAGTGCGCGACTCAAGCTACCTGTGGAACCAGGGGTCTTTGTGCTCAAGCTGACTCGACCAACCGTAACACCATCAACAGGGCAGAATAAGAAGAGGAAGTTGGCCTCTGGTGACTATTTTCCGACAGAGCTTCCCGAAGCCGTCGTTGCAAAGGTCCCCAAGATCAACACCAACAAGCAGCCGAGGAGGAGTCTGCTCAAGCCGGACCTGTGGTTTGTTTCGTTGAAGCAGACGTTCCCGACAAGTCTTGCTCCGGCAAGCTTGTCGGGGAGCATCAAGCTCCGGCAGGTCGCAGTCCTCGCCGTGGAAGCTGATGTTCCGCAGCAGATGTGCCTTTAGTCCTTGTTGTCGAGCCACAAGCTCCAAAGCATGGGCACAGCAGATTGTCCATTTCCTTCAGACAGGAGAACTTCCGAAGAGCAGGAAGAAGCGGAAAGAGTAGCCCGGCGGTCAAGTATGTACCAGTTTGTCGGCGGCATAGTGTATGTAAGAAGACTCAACGGTGTAAAATTGAAGTGTATTCCGGGGAAGATGAAACGAAGCTGTTGGCGAGATACATGGAGGCATATGTGGTCACCACATTGGCAAGAAGAGCGCTTGCCGCAAAGCTTTCCGGCAAGGTTTCTTCCGCCGACAGCCCTCGAGGATGCAACCGCACAAGTAACCAAGTGTGAAGCGTGCGGTTCCATTCCAAGCAGATACACCAGCCAGCTCAAGCTCTCCAGACGATCCCTTTATCATGGCCATTCTCGGTGCGGGGCTCGACATCCTCGGCCCCTTCCCGAAGCTGTCGGGGCTTTGAGTACTTATGCGTCGCCATCGACAAGTTCACAAAGCGGCGGAAGTGGAAGCGATGAGGAAGGTGATGACACGGTCGTGAGTTAAGTTCTTCAGGTCGATTGTTTGCCGTTTCGGAATCCCTAACAGGATCATCACCGACAACGGCACACAATTCACGAGTCGCACCTTCATGCAATATGTCCAAGACCTTGGCGCCAAGGTCTGCTTTGCTTCTGTTGCTCACCCGAGAAGCAACGGTCAAGCGAGAGGGCAAATCTTTGAAGTCTTGCGCGAGCTCAAGACCAGAACTTTCGACAGGCTGCACAAGTGCGGAAGAAAGCTGGATCGAGGAGCTGCCGGTGGTTCTTTGGTCGATCAGACGACGCCAAATCGAGCCACCGCCAGGCACCCTTTGCTCTAGTCTATGGAGCAGAGGCAGTTCTCCCCATGGAACTTCAGATACGGATCGCCTCGAGTACTCGCTTATGATGAGCTTGAGCAAGAGCAGCTGCGACAAGATGACGCGCTGCTCCTCGAGGAGGATCGTCTTCAGTCAGGCGAGCCGCCGCTTCTGACAAGCCTGCGTCGCTACCATAGCCGCAGGGTTAGTGCCGAAGTCTCGAGGAAGGCGACCTTGTTCTTCGGCGTTCAGTCCGCCAAGAATTCAAACAAGTTGGCCTTGAAGTGGGAAGGCCCTTATCGGGTGAAACGAGTCACTAGGCTGGCGCTGTCCGCTTGAGACCGAAGATGGCATTCGGTGAGCAACTCTGGAACATTGAGCATCTTCGTAAGTTTTACCCATAAGGCGCGGTTGTCGAATCCGTTCCGGCAACCACCTTTTGTACAAGTCTTGCCGCTGTTGCATGTAATCGCCATTCAGACAAAGCCGGGCGCAGACCCCGTGCATCAGTAAAGCTCATGTGTTGCGCACAGCTTGTCAAGTTCATGCTTTCATCAATTTATTGCATGCTTTGGCTAACACTTTGTGCAGCAACCACACCCGGTAAGCAGAATCGAGCCACTGGGCTCCATAACGTTATTTCCTCTTCTTTTTCTTTTCTCAAAGAAAGGGAAGCCCCCTCGCGCACAAGTTAACCAGGGGGGAGGAGGAGATAATACTATGGACCAGACACCGCTCGAGGAAGTTTCACCTCATCGGGAAGCAAGAGACAGAAAAGCTAAGTCGCTAAGTTTCAACGATCAGTAATAAATTTTTAAAGTTATCTCCCTTGAATGACCGTACTTTGTATGGAAAACACCTGTGGAGGAACCAAATCGTGATCGGTCGCCCTTACTTTGTTTCAAGTCCGCTCAACAACTTAAGTGAGCTGCGGCTAGTCCGCGACAAGGTTGCTTGTAAGCGACCCGCCAAAGAAGTCTTTGAAGTTCACTTTTCGGCGCTCGCGCCATGCAAGGGTGCTGCACCGCAAGTTTCCGAAAAGCGTGGGGTAATAACATACAAAGCCAAGAGTTGAGTAAAGGAAGTAACGTAGCAAATGTTGCCCAGAATAAAGTTATATTACAAAAATAACTTATTGCGGCCTTTGGCTAAATCGTTCTCGAACTGAAATAACAGCGAAGAGGAGAAGAAGGGCGCCCGGCACCAAGCCCGGCAAGCGAGTTGCCGGGGCTGCGGCAAGCGGAGTTGCCGGGGCTGCGGCAAGCCAGAGTTGCCGGGGCTGAGATATCAAATAAGCCCTTGACCCTTTTCAAGCATCCTTTTTCATTAAAAACATTCTACTCGGATACAATCCGTGGGGAATGAAAAACATGAAAGGGAAGATTACAAGTATTAAATGCGGATAAGGCTGGAAGGCTTACAAATTAAAAAGATAAGATGCCCGTAATCCTTTTTTCTGTCCCTCTCTTCAGGAGGTAGGTCAAGGAGACGAGAAGGGCAAAAGAAACGCCTAGGCGAGCTACAGGTGCCAGAAGGCACCAAGGGAACATCCCGGGAGCTCCCCGAGGGCTTGACGGAGATGGCAGCGCCGAGGCGGGCTCGAAGACGGGCGGCGGGGCGTCGCCAAGATCTTGTCGAGGGCACTACACCCTCGTACTCCGACTTGACGGCCTTGTCGCCATCCCTCTTCCCCTTCCACAGCCTCCCTACGCCAGTCGCCCAAGGAGACGACCCCGGGGAGTTCAAGGAGCCGGCGACGCGGATGATGGGGTCGCCGGTGACGCACGAAGCGGCGCCCGACAACTAGTCGGGCCCACTACCCTCATCGTCGCTGTCGCTCTCCTCCTCGTCACTCTCGCTCGAGGGGGAATCTTCGCTGTTGGAGGAGCTATCCACGCAGCACTTCGCCCGAGTACCGAGATCCCCGAAGACCTTGACGGAGAGGAGATCACCCTCCATTAACTTAAAATGGAGGGTAAACCCCGCCTCGAGGCTGTGGATGCGAGTGAACGTCTTCCACCCACGATCAAGATACATCACATTAGGGGCTGGGAATACAACACGGACTCGCATGCCGCTGATTCCACAGCCCCTCATGTGCAGTCTCGATGTCTCGGCGGATCCGACTCCATCGTGCTTTCATGAACGGAGCTGGAAGCCGGAGGAGACGACGAGGCGCCCGCAGCCTTTGACGAAGAACTTCGCAAGGGTCGTCCCTATATGGACCACCGCAGGGGGGAACCGCCCGGGAAGCGGAGACGGCGCGCCGCCCGTCCGCCTCTTCCCCGGCGCCTCGACCTCGTCCACGACCTCGCCTCCCTCTTCCCCTTGTGGCGGTTACGCCACCCCGGCGTGGGGTTGGGAGGAGGCGCTGCCATGGCGACCCTCGCCGCCACCGATGAAGGACCAAGGTTCCTTTTCTCCATGACGAATGAGAGAAAGGGGAGCAGAAACTGAGGAAAGGAGGAGATGGGAGAGTGCGGGCTTCTGCACCCCCCCTTCCGCTCTTTTTAAGGAAGCAAGGTGGGGGCTCGACCGCCTCGCTCGACAAACCAGGGCATAGGAAGAGCAGGGAATCGGGGCCAACCTACTGCCTCTGCTCGTAACGGCCCAGCTTTCCACTTCCACCGTCCGCGACCCCAAGAGCATGGGAACCACGTGGCGGGGATGCAGAACTGAGGCGACGGGTGAAGCGACCCCTCACGCCGCAAACTTCCCCCACGATGGCGCAATTAACGTGCGTGCACGGGGAACGCGGCGGTACGGGAGGGTTTGGTTTGGACCCGGGCAGCGTGCGTGCCCTGTTTTGGGCCTGGCCCAACAGCGCTCGGCACCGTGTATGGCCCAGACCGGGGGCTCTGTCGGTGTAGTAAAGTAGGGGTACCTTAGTACCCGAACTTGTCTGCACGGGCAGTCGCATGGCGTCCCGTGGCAAGCCTCGCCAAGGCGTCCGCCAAGACCCTCCGCAGCCATTGAAGACAAGACCCGGCAAGAGGAGCTTGCCGGAAAGCCTCTCTAGGCAGCATAAGGCCCGGCAAGAAGAGCTTGTCGGGAAGGCCGCTCGAGCACGCAGAAGACAAGGCCCGGCAAGAGGAGCTTGCCGGGAAGGCTCAGGCGCGACAAGTCTCCGGCGCGACAAGGATTCGGCCGCGGCAAAGGCGCTTGCCGCGGCATGCAACCTCTCTCCGTCTCCGCTCCAGCTCACCCGGTGACGTGTCGCCATGGGATCGTTCCATGGGCGGCGTGTCGGCGGTATGTGCAGCCAGCGGAGAGCAGCGATAAGCGGCGGCCGACAGGCTCGCCATCGTGGCGGCGGAGGCGCACTGACGACCTCTGTTGCCTTTGTTTGGGCGACAATGACGGGCATTTATTGCTTTTGTCCCTTGCCGTCGAGTTAGGTATTTTGCACTGCATACCTTTGTTCAAGTAGGTGTACCAACTCCTATTTTTACATTTTTACCCCCGCCTATGTTGCCACCTGTCGGAGACCCCTTGAGCATATAAAAGGAGGCCCGAGTGCAACGTAGAAGGGGTAGGGCCCCGTTCCGTTCGGTTCCGTTCGGTTCGGTTCACCAGGTTCGTCTCGTTGGGTTCATTCGACCCACTCGAGACCAGATAGACACACGCTAGGTTTGGTAGCTCTCGTTGCTCCCTAGCAAGAACACAATAGATCAAACAAGCAGCAGTAGGAGTTTTATCTCTTCGGAGAGCTCCGAAGCTGGGTAAACTGCTCGTGTGCCTCGCCTCGATCCGCTCTTCGTGCGATCTCCGCCCCCCTCCGAACCACAAGGGGCCTGCTCCGCCGGCCCCATAGGTGTTCGTGGGTACGATCAGCCTCCCCGACACAATCCATGCTGGAAGATCCAACACATACACGTGCATGCATGATGGAAGGAAGCACGTGTTGAAACCAAAGGCAGACAGTGCAATCATCATAGAGATGCAAGTTCCGGAGAGGAAGGTTGTACAAAAAATAGACTTGAAACCGAGGAAGGTTTGTCTTCAAGGAAGGGAGGATGATACGGGCATGACACCATTGATCGATAATCCTACTGACCCTGAGCCATTTAATGAGTCAAGTCATGAAAAAGTTGCGAAAAATAATGTAAAGCATGCAACAAAATTATGTCGAGGAAACGATGGTCGTGTGCGTCAGTTTTGTGGACCAAAAATTGCTCCTGTATGTGAGAAGGAATTAGTACATGTTGATTCTCGTTATACCATGCATGTACCAAGAAGAATATATAAACAAAAGGTTCAGATCGGATGCTAATGAGGTATCGAAGCTATAAGATGTATTTCCTACATTTCGTACACCTCCAGAGAAGATCAGGATCGGCGCTTCCTTTTTAAACTCCATGCAAGCCAATATATTTGATGGGATCTGCTAAGGATAACTTTCCATGTTTTATTTAATCAAGTATATTTATCTGTAGAGGTAGGTCACGTGAATTCCATAGACTTGTAGTTTTCCTTGTACGTGGCAGCCGTGAGGGTCAAGTTGTACTACTAGTTACATACACGTTTTGAGCCAAGGTTAGTTGGAAGTTAATCAATATGGCCGGATAATTAATTAGTTAAATCCTTAGTTAGTTGGTTATAGAAGAGTCCGTTTCACAAGTTTGCATCGCCTATAAAAAGGGCTCAGCCACGGCCGCTGTATAGATCAGTTTTGAGTTTTATTTTCGAGTATGAGATATACAGAAAAACGTCCGAGTTACGGGCGACCATATCTTGTGTATTATCTATGATTTTCCCATAGTGGAAAATTTACTAGAGACGGAGGGTCGATCATCACATCGACGCCTACGTGCTGATCCGAGGGGGTCATTATTTTTGTTTGTGTATTCTCGTACACAGGTGAAAATTATCTTGAAGGTTGCGTGGAGGAACAAGGGGACGGTCTATTGATCAAGCATCGCCATGAAAGATCGGGCCATCTACACACGTGAATTAGCATCTCCCTAGTCCGCGCCTCATCAAGTGGTATTCAGAGCAAAGGTTAGTCAGGGCAAATCAGATTGTAATATCGTCTGCGGAGTCAAGCATCAACATGTTGAGCAGGAACATATTGATGGAGGAGGAAGGCAATGGCGAGGTCACTCTATTTCACACTCGTTGCTTCGTGAACGAACGACGTGTGAATCTGACAACCGATGAGAGTACCGTAGTCAATATGGTGATCATCGAGGTGGTGGAAAAATTGGGGCTGAAGATGCCGCCTCTAGAAAGACCGTACACGCTGAAGTGGTTCAAAGGTGAAATCAAAATTACGCATCAGATTTTGCTAATTTTTTATCTGGGAAAATATTGTTGTGCGGAATTTTTTCATGTTTGTCCTGTGTCCATGGTGTCGTGCCATATGCTACTTGGGGACCCATGGTGCAAGCGTGTTGGGGCTGTTTGGGATGTCAAGAAAAATAGTTATTCTTTATCACGGAAGGGCAAACAAATTTGTTTTATTCCCATGCCAATGGATGTGTTCGCTGCTGATTGGAAAGATCGTTTGCGAAAAAGAAGAGAAGAGGTAGATGAAATAAAAGAAGAAGTTGATGCACCAATGAAGGGTCTAAATCTCTTAGTGAAGAAGGTGCAGGGGGATGATGATCCTAAAGGGCAGCGATGGAGTGTTTTTAAAAACACAGTGTAAGATCAACAGTCGTGCTTGAAAGTTGATAATTGATGGTGGTAGCTTTACAAATGTCATTAGCAAAGATCTTGTGTAGGCATTGGGTTTGTCCATGTGGCGACACCCACAACCGCACCACGTAGAGTGGCTATACAACTCCAAAAAATTAAAGATCACACATAAGGTACGTGTGAAGTTTGCAGTTGGAGATTATATTTATAAGGTGGACTATGATGTTGTGCTGATGGATACGTGTCAGCTGTTGTTGGGAAGACCATGGCAGTTTGATCATGATGCGATCCATCTTTGGAAGATCCAACACATACACGTTCATGCATGATGGAAGGAAGCACGTGTTGAAACCAATGGCAGAAAGTGCAATCATCATAGAGATGCAAGTTCCGGAGAGGAAGGTTGTACAAAAAAATAGACTTGAAACCGAGGACGGTTTCTCTTCAAGGAAGGGAGGATGATGCGGGCATGACACCATTGATCGATAATCCTATTGAACCTAAGCCATTTAATGAGTCAAGTCATGAAAAATTTGCGAAAAATAATGTAAAGCATGCGACCAAATTATGTCGAGGAAACGATGGTCGTGTGCGTCGGTTTTGTGGACCAAAAATTGCACCTGTATTTGAGAAGGAATTAGTACATGTTGATTCTTGTCATACCACGCATGTACCAAGAAGAATATACAACAAAAGGTTCAGATCGGATGCTAATGAGGTACCGAAGCCAGAAGATGTAATTCCTACATTTCGTACACCTCGAGAGAAGATCAGGATCGGCAACTTCCTTTTTAAACTCCATGCAAGCCAATATATTTGATGTGATCTGCTAAGGATAAGTTTCCATGTTTTATTTAATCAAGTATATTTATCTGTAGAGGCAGGTCACGTGAATTCCATAGACTTGTAGTTTTCCTTGTACGTGGCACCCGTGAGGGTCAAGTTGTACTACTAGTTACGTACACGTTTTGAGTCAAGATTAGTTGGAAGGTAATCAATGTGGCTGGATAAATTATTAGTTAAATCCTTAGTTAGTTGGTTATAGAAGAGTCTGTTTCATAAGTTTGCATCGCCTATAAAAAGGGCTCGGCCATGGCCGATGTATGGATCAGTTTTGAGTTTTATTTTAAAGTATGAGATATACAGAAAAACGTCCGAGTTATGGGCGGCCATATCTTGTGTATTATCTATGATTTTCCATAGTGGAAATTTACTAGCGAAGGAGGGTTGATCATCACATCAAGGCCTACGTGCTGATCCGAGGGGGTCATTATTTTCGTTTGTATATTTTCGTACACAGGTGAAAATTTTCTTTAAGGTTGCGAGGAGGAACAAGGGGACGAACTGTTGATCAAGCATCGCCGTGAAAGATCGGGCCATCTACACACACGAATTAGCATCTCGCTAGTCCGCGCCTCATCAAGTGGTAATCAGAGCAAAGGTTAGTCACGGCGACTTGGATTATAATATCGTCTGCGGAGTCAAGCATCAACATATTGAGCAGGAACATATTGATGGAGGAGGAAGGCATTGGCGAGGTCACTCTTTTTCACACTCATTGCGTCATGAACGAACGACGTGTCAATTTGACAATCGATGAGATTACCGCAGTTAATATGGTGAGCATCGAGGTGGTGGAAAAATTGGGGCTGAAGATGGCGCCTCTTGAAAGACCGTACACGCTGAAGTGGTTCAAAGGTGAAATCAAAATTACGCATCAGATTTTGCTAATTTTTGATCTGGGAAAATATTGTTGTGCGTAATTTTTTCATGTTTGTCCTATTTCCATGGTGTCGTGCCATCTGCTACTTGGGGACCCATGGTGCAAGCGTGTTGGGGCTGTTCGGGATGTCAAGAAAAATAGTTATTCTTTATCACGGAAGGGCAAACAAATTTGTTTTATTCCCATGCCAATGGATGTGTTTGCTGCTGATTGGAAAGATCGTTTGCGAAAAAGAAGAGAAGAGGTAGAAGAAATAAAAGAAGAAGTTGATGCACCGATGAAGGGTCTAAATCTCTTAGTGAAGAAGGTGCAGGATGATGGTGATCCTAAAGGGCAGCGATGGAGTGTTTTTAAAACACAGTGTAAGATTTACAATCGTGCTTGCAAGTTGATAATTGATGGTGGTAGCTTTACAAATGTCATTAGCAAAGATCTTGTCCAGGCATTGGGTTTGTCCATGTGGCGACACCCACAACCGCCACCACATAGAGTGGCTATATAACTCCGGAAAATTAAAGATCACACATAAGGTACGTGTGAAGTTTGTAGTTGGAGATTATATTGATAAGGTGGACTGTGATGTTGTGCCGATGGATACGTGTCAGCTGTTGTTGGGAAGACCATGGCAGTTTGATCATGATGCAGTCCATGCTGGAAGATCCAACACATACACGTTCATGCATGATGGAAGGAAGCACCTGTTGAAACCAATCGCAGACAGTGCAATCATCATACAGATGCAAGTTCCGGAGAGTAAGGTTGTACAAAAAATAGACTTGAAACCGAGGACGCTTTCTCTTCAAGGAAGGGAGGATGATGCGGGCATGGCACCATTAATCGATAATCCTACTGAACCTGAGCCATTTAATGAGTCAACTCACGAAAAAGTTGCGAAAAATAATGTAAAGCATGCGACCAAATTATGTCGAGGAAACGATGGTCGTGTGCGTCAGTTTTGTGGACCAAAAATTGCTCCTGTATTTGAAAAGGAATTAGTACATGTTGATTCTCGTCATACCATGCATGTACCAAGAAGAATATACAAAAAAAGGTGCGGATCGGATGCTAATGAGGTACCGAAGCCAAAAGATGTAATTCCTACATTTCGTACACCTCCAAGAAAATCAGGATAGGCAGCTTCCTTTTTAAACTCCATGCAAGCCAATATATTTTATTTGGTCTGCTAAGGATAAGTTTCCATGTATTATTTAATCAAGTATATTTATCTATAGAGGCTGGTCACGTGAATTCCATAGACTTGTAGTTTTCCTTGTACGTGGCAGCCGTGAGGGTCAAGTTGTACTACTAGTTACGTACACATTTTGAGTGAAGGTTAGTTGGAAGGTAATCAATGTGGCCGGATAATTAATTAGTTAAATCCTTAGTTAGTTGGTTATAGAAGAGTCCGTTTCACAAGTTTGCATCGGCTATAAAAAGGGCTCGGCCAAGGCCGATGTATGGATCAGTTTTGATTTTTATTTTCGAGTATGAGATATACAGAAAAACATCCGAGTTATGGGTGGCCATATCTTGTGCATTATCTGTGATTTTCCCGTAGTGGAAATTTACTAGCGACGGAGGGTTGATCATCACATCGACGCCTACGTGCTAATCCGAGGGGGTCATTATTTTCATTTGTGTATTTTCGTACACAGGTGAAAATTATCTTGAAGGTTGCGAGGAGGAACAAGGGGACGAACTTTTGATCAAGCATCGCCGTGAAAGATCGGGCCATCTACACGCGTGAATTAGCATCTCGCTAGTCCGCGCCTCATCAGTTTCACCATGGGCCGTTAATGGGCCAAGAGTTACAAATGGCCTCATATGGGCCGAAAGACGTCATGGGCCATACATGGGCCGGAAGTTACAACGGGCTAGAATCATATTGGACGGCGATACGATGCTATTGGGCCTAATTTGGATAGGCCATAACGGGCCCTAGGTTAGCGGGCTGTAAATGGGCTATCTGTGAACAGGCCGTGAACATGCTTTCCGTGGGCCGGCCCGCTACCTTTTGACCAACTCAAACGGGCCGGCCTTTTCACAGGAATGGGCCTTTGTTAAGCTGTGCTACGTGTCGATGTATCATAGGCGCCTTCGGTCCAATGAGTGAATGACATCTATCCCAACGGTGAGCAGACACGTGTCTCCTCCAGCCAATGATGATTTTACACGTGGAAAATCCCCATTGGTCTAGGCTGTTAACGGGTTATCGGATCCAAATCGGAACCCGATAGCTCAATGGCGACCTGTTACGGTGGATGCCACGTGTCGATTACCCTTTGAAAGGAACGAAAAGAGGTGTCTAGGGGGGGTGAATAGACTCTAATCAAGAAAAGTTACAGTTTTTAATCTCTTGAGTTGGAGTGGAGCATTAGCACAAGTTTAAACATTCACAATACATATCAAGCAAGCATGCAAGCATACAAAGAGTATATGAGTAGCGGAAAGTAAGGCATGCAAGGTGCAAGAATGTAAAGGGATGGGATTGGAGTGTGCAAACGCAATTTGAAGACACGGAGATTTTTTATCCGTGGTTCCGATAGGTGGTGCTATCGTACATCCACGTTGATGGAGACTTCAACCCACGAAGGAGTAGCAGTTGCCTTGAGTCCGGAGGGC
The DNA here is from genome assembly GCA_021605145.1 of Aegilops bicornis. NCBI lineage: Eukaryota > Viridiplantae > Streptophyta > Magnoliopsida > Poales > Poaceae > Aegilops > Aegilops bicornis. Next base: position 350,489,993 of record CM038670.1, read on the forward strand.
TCCACCCACGAAGGGTCCATGAAGAAGCAACCTTGTCTATCCCACCATGGCCGCGCCCACGAAGGACTTGCCTCACTCGGGTAGATCTTCACGAAGTAGGCGATCTCCTTGCCCTTACAAACTCCTTGGTTCAACTCCACAATCTTGACGGAGGCTCCCAAGTGACACCTAGCCAATCTAGGAGACACCACTCTCCAAGAAGTAACAAATGGTGTGTTGATGATGAACTCCTTGCTCTTGTGCTTCAAATGATAGTCTCCCCAACACTCAACTCTCTCTCATAGGATTGGATTTGGTAGAAAGAATATTTGAGTGGAAAGCAACTTGGGGAAGGCTAGAGATCAAGATTCATGTGGTTGGAATGGAATATCTTGACCTCAACACAAGTGTAGGTGGTTCTCTCTCAGAAAATATGTGTTGGACGTGTAGGCATGTTCTGATGGCTCTCTCCGCGAATGAAGAGTGGGTGGAGGGGTATATATAGCCTCCACATAAAATCTAACCATTACACACAAATCAGCAAACTCGGTGGGACCGATTCAAATAACTCGGTCAAACCGATTTGGTTCATAATGTGTCCGTTAGGGTTTTCGGTGGGACCGACATGTCAACTCGGTGGGACCAATTTTATTAGGGTTAGGGCATAACGTAATCTCGGTGAGACCGATTACACAAACTCGGTGAGACCGATTTTGGTAATAGTCAAACAGAGAGTTGGTCAGTCAAACTTGGTGAGACCGATTCGCTCATCTCGGCTAGACCAAAACGTTACGAAAAGGCAACAGAGTGTTTGCATTGTAATCTCGGTGGGACCGATTGCATATTTCGGTGGGACTGAAATTATTGCAATACGCAACAGAGAGTTTGCAATCCCATCTCAGTGAGACCGAGATCCCTATCGGTGAGACCGAAAAGACTAGGATTTCTGGCAGTGGCTATGTCAACAGAACTCGGTGGCTCCGGATAGAAAGAGTCGGTGGGGCCGAGTTGGACTTTTGGTTTGGGACATATGTGGATATGATAAAGTGGTTGAGGGCTTGGAGCATATCACTAAGCACTTTGAGCAAGCAAGCCATTAAGCAACACCTCATCCCTTCTTAATAGTATTGGCTTTTCCTATGGACTCAATGTGATCTTGGATCACTAAAATAGAAAATGTAGAGTCTTGTGCTTTGAGCTTGAGCCAATCCTTTGTCCTTAGCATATTGAAGGGGTTCCACATCCTCTTGTCAATGCCACTCCATTGTTGAACTTATCTGAAACATACTAGGTAGAAGCATTAGTCCAACAAGAGATATGTTGACATTAATTACCAAAATCACCCAGGGAACACTTGTGCTTTCAATCTCCCCCTTTTTGGTAATTGATGGCAACATACATCAAAGATTTTAGATAAGGATATACAGAATAACAAGTAAAACTTTGGAAAGATATGTAACATGCAAAGGCTCCCCCTACATGTATGCAATCATATAACTATGGAATATAGGATCATGTGAATGCATAAGCATGTCAGAGTAGTCCATGTGTTACATGTATCTTGGCTATATGCATCAGAGCAAATGATGTGAATATAGGAAATGTACTCTCATGCCCATGGGTCCTTCTTGCAAACAGTATGTACATCAGCTAGAAATCCTCATACACATGACTGTGATGCATATACTTACCTTGTGGTCTTGAGTTGGCTAAGGAAGGAATGAACATGAGTAAACAAGGTTAGACAACACAAATACACCTACTAGCCAGAGCAAACAAAAGAAACCACAAGAGAACCAAGACTGGGATGACATGTATATAGTGAGTACTGAGTACCCCATTAGGTATAGACATGTCCCCAAAGGTAAATATATGCAATAAAATTAGAGATTTCCTTCCCTTAGATGTCTTGCTCCCCCTGAATCTTGCATGGGATATTGGGAGAAGACAGGGAACAAAAAATTAGAGCAAAAGAAAAGAAACAACATAATTAATGCAAGCAATCAAATATGAACATGTCTTTCCCCTCTTAAAGACATGTAACTTCTCTCCTCTTGAACACCAAACATCTAAGGTCTGAGGTTTCTTACACACACTCCCCCTGAGTATCCTCTCCCCCTATAGAAATGATTAATCATAGAGCTTTGATGTGATCCCTCTCTCCCCCTTTGACATCAATTTCCAAGAAGGGCTCTTCTGGATTTTTGTTTTATTGCAAAAGGGTTTGGTCCTTGAGTCACAGAGCAAAGCAGCATGTTGCACATGATGCTGGTAGAGGACAAGAATCATTGAGTGGAGCTGGATCAAAAAGACTGCATAAATAAGTGGCAAGTTGGCTGTAGCGACCCGACCTCAGACGGTCAAGTCTCTGTGCTTAAGTGTCATCCCTGGATCGGTATGCTGACACACACAGTACTCGAGGATTTATAACAGAGGTAAATCACATGTATAAATAACATAAATACATTTACCTCAATCCAAAATAGCGGAAGTAACAAGGTTGTGGATTCCCATCAACACCAACGGCAAAGTTGAGTGTAGAAATCGTAACCCTAACGTATCACTTACTCGTAAATGCGAAAAGTGCGCAACATGAAACGTTGCAGCCCGAAAACGGGTCAGCACATGGAATATGCTGGCAATGTAACACATAGAGAGTAATGAAAGAATAAGCCTATACTACATGCATATATGGCTGGTGGAAAGCTCTATGGTTACAGTTTTTGCGTAAAGCCAGTTTTTCCCTACTGCAAAGGAATAAATTTATTTAACCATCATGGTGGTTGTGAAACATTGAGAATGGTTGACAGCATCCTCAATCCCAATTGAAAGTACTCATTAAAAACCCAACAATATTAATTAGAAGTAACATGATGAGATTCACATGATATCCAAGTACTAGATACTTGTCCATAACCGGGGACACGGCTAACCATGATTAGTTTATACACTCTGCAGAAGTTTGCGCACTTTTCCCCACAAGACTCGATCGCCTCCATTTGATTTCTCGCACAACATGGTGTTTGAGAGACGGACGACCGAGACATAGTCTTTCAGAAGCGCTAGCACCTTACATGTGGGTAGACCGTACCAACCTACAACCCCTACATCTGCTAGCCTACCCGTAAGAGTTCGCACAACTTAATCAACTACGCCAGAGCCCATAATGGCTTGTGGCTGCACACGTAAGTTTCTAGCATGAATAATCTCATGATCCCTTTGAGCACAGGTGGCGGTCCGAAGAAATCTGAGCAAGTCTGATAGAAACCAGGTGCCTCAATCCACCCAGGATGTGTGTTTAAGTTGCCACCTTAAATAAACCATTAAATAACAATCTCACATCTGTCATGGATACACTCACCCAATCCACGTCTACTAGCATAGCATAGCATAATAAGCAAACAGAGAAGTAACTCCCAAGGGTTTGATAATAAAACAGGTAATAGGTACTACCTCAATCTACTTCCCAAAAACCCACAATTTAATTAGATCCTAATCATGCAAGTGTTTGAGGATAGATCTAATGCATAAAAACTGGGTATGAGAAGAAGTATGATCAAAGTGTTACTTGCACGGAATGTTGATGAAGATGATTAGCACTCAAAACTCGATAGTTGTACTCGTCACACTCCGATTCGATCTATCGTAAGCAATCAATAGTAACCACACATAAGCAATCACTCAAAAGATCGGAAAAGAACGGAGAAGACGATTTGAAAAACATCAAAACCAAGCAAATAACTCTTTCAACATTAAACAATTTCTAATAGTACCAAAATTATGTGAATTTGGCCTTATCAGAAAGTTTAGGTCAAGGGCTTCGATTTGCAAAAAGAATCAACTCAAACGGAGTTATAAAACTCAAGTTATGATCAAACAAAGTTCAAATACAAATCAGTTTGAATTCAAATTTTAAAACTTTCAAAAACATGTTTAAGTTGGATTACTGGATAGAGGGGATCATAACGAAGAAGTGGCCGTTGCTTTCATCTAATTTGGATGAACGAGTAAAAAGTTATGGCTATTCGAAAAAAATCAGGGCCAAGCTGTTTTACGAAAAAAAAATAGTTACGGCTAAGGTCTAAGAAGTCGCGCCGGAGAGGAAAAAAATATTTTTCTTTAAGGAATCTAGTCAAACCAAAATATTGATTTAACCCGAATCGGATGATTTTTGAAGGCTCTATGGGTCTATATTTATTGGTGGAAAAGAGGTTTAGGGGTCAAAAGCTAGGCAATGTGGGACTAAACGTAGACGAAGATATACGAAACAGAGGAGAAAAGGAGAGTCGCGTGGCATGGGCCAAAAGGCTTTTCGGCCAAGGCTATTAATCTGTAAATTTTTTTGAGCAATAGAAAAGAAAAAGAAAAACTATGGAAAAAATATGACAATTGAATATGGCCCGCTGGGCTGGCCCATATATTATATAGAAAAAGAAAAGAAGGCGCTTTCTTTGGTACTATGATGCGCACATCGTGACGATTAGTTTCAGGCGCGCGTGCAATTTTTGTTATTTTTTTTAAACAGAAAGCGATAAACTGAAAAACGAAAATGAAACTATAATTTTATATAGGCATATTATATATCAAAATTTTCAGAAAAAGATTTCCTACAAGCTGAACATTTTTCTAGCATCAAATAAAATACACACAAGTTCAAATAAAGCAAAGAGTGCTTCTGCTCTAATAAAATCCAACAAAAATCATTTTAAAAATACCAAAATTAATTCAAATTTATTTCTCTCCAATTTTCTGATGTAGGGAATCATGTTACCCTATTTTCCATATATTTTATTTTTGGAGAAAAATAATTTAAAACTCAAATAACTCCAAATTGAAAATAAATTCAAAAGAACTTTGAATTTAATTCTTTGAAACTCCCAACTCATATTTCATATGTTTTGAAGAAGTCATTTTATCTTCACTCGTGAAAATCATTGAGTTGCATAAAGTTCTGGGTTGGAAATATTTTCCAAATGAAATTCAAATATTTTCAACACCCCTTGTCATTTAAATAAATGGAAGAAGTCATGTCATCTTCTCTCCAGGGTTTTGTGGTGAAAAGAATTTGAATTCATGAAGATCAGAAAAAAAAGAAAATGAAAGTTTGGGAAAGTCCTTTTATTCCCTCTCATTTAACTTTCAAAAAGTTTTTAATTTCACTCAATCAATAAAACAATCAATCAAATCTATCTATTTGTTTATAACATTCCAAAATTTAGAATTTTGGGATGTTACAAAACTACCACCCTTAAAAGGAATCTCGTCTTCGAGATTCGGAGAGGCTAGCAAGAAATAGGTTAGGTTTGGGGTCTTCTAAAAAATCCATCGATCGTCTCCGGGGGTCTCGGGTGCTACCACCCTTAGAAGCATGGTTACGGTTCCAGCAAAACTCATATACTCCATCCTTATCGTTGACAGTGTCGGTCTTCTCAGATCTTCAGTATAATTCCTTCTCTGGTCTCTTCCGGTGGTGGCGTAACCTTTTCCTCAATTCTTTTGTCCTTTCATCATGGTAAGGTTATTCCGAAATTGGGTCTTCATAGATGACGGGTCTGGCGCCAATTCTAAACAACTATCGATATCTCATGGTGGTCAACAATTTATGGTTTATCCTGCAGGAAATGGGTCTGAGTTGATCCTCACCGTATATCCTGCGGTTGGCAACAACTGCCTTGTACAAGGGGAAAATGTGTATACCATTCTAAGGTTCAACAAGGTTTAATATCGTCGTCACTCTACTATAGGTAGGTCACTCAGATTTACCATCCCATATAGCAACACGAATAATAAGAGTAAGTCGGTATGGTGATCAATCCATCCCGCACCCAAATCATTACTTTGTACATGGTTTAGTGAATCTCGCATTCTAACACTCGGTCATCCTCACAAGCATTGCAGAATTTCTCTTGTCAACGAACCAAGTTCGGATAAACCCATTGATTCTGCAAGCCAAACAAACATCTATCGTTCCTTCACAACTCTTAGGTTTTGCGTTACTCCTATAAAATCTTCTGTCGATAAAATCGTAACTTCTTCCAGGGTTTTACCTTCAGTAAGAGTGTGCTTGCTTCTTGGAAGGTCCTGGTGCCTGTGGGTTATGGCCCACCTCATCACTTAAAATCCTTGAACACATCATCTGGGCAACTGATCATTATCCCAACATCCAACTTCCTGGCATACTTAAAATCCACCCAATTGTACTGTCTCTTCCTTCCTTCTATTGGTACCAAACTAAGACGTGATTACTCAGACTCATCATGGAATTTCCATTGATCCATATTTCCAACATCATACCTCCTTTATATCCAATAGTAATTCATCTCTTCATCCTCGTGGGATATCCCACATACCAAGATAAAAACTTATACTTATGAAGTCCATACTCCACTTCGTGGAACATCATTATCCTTTCCAGGGTCAAGCGTCCTTACAGGGGAATATTGGCCATCTCTGCATGGCACTTCTTCAATTGGAATACGTGAAACACATCATGAACTCCTCACAGTCCTTTGGGTGACTCCAATTTGTTGGCCACTTCTCCCATATCCTCCAAAACTCAGTATGGTCCTACAAATCTGAGGGCTAACTTTTCCTTAACTCCAAATCGTTTAACTCTTCGCAGAGGTGGCACACAAAGATATGCTCTATCTCCGATTTCATAGACTACCTCCTTGCGTTTTTGAGTATGCATAACTATTCTGCCTCGACTGAGCTACCTTCAGTCTATCTCGAATCAACTTAACATTCTCTTCTGACTCCTTGATCACATTTGGTCCAAACAACTGACAGTCTCCAACTTCATCCCACATCAACGGTGTCTGGCTCCTTCTCCCATACAAAGCTTCAAAAGGGGCCATCTTCAAACTGGCTTGGTAACTGTTGTTGTATGAGAACTCCGCGTAAGGTAGATTTATCATCCGTACTAGATCCATAATCTAGCGCACACGCTCTCAACATGTCTTCCAGAATCTGATTGACTCTCTCGATTTATCCATCTGTCTGCGGATGAAAGGCTGTACTGAACTCTAGCCTAGTACCCAAAGTTTCACGCAACTGATTCCAAAACTTTGAAGTAAACTGGGTTCCTCTATCTGATACAATGGTCCTCGGAACTCCATGCGGACATACGATCCTGGTCAAATATATCTTGGCCAACTTCGCACTTGTATAGGTGGTTTTCACTGGGATAAAGTGAGGCACTTTGGTCAAGCGAATCAACTACTACCCAGATAGAATCATATCCCGATCGGGTTCTTGGAAATCCGGTAATGAAAATCCATGCCAAGCATATCCTACTTCCATTCGGTTATCGGCATAGGCTGTAGCAATCCTGTTGGCTTCTGATGTTCCGCCTTCACTCTCTGACATACATCACATACGGCTACAAACTTGGCAATATCCTTCTTCATACCAGTCCACCAGAAACGCTCCTTCAAATCCAAATACATCTTGGTGTTTCCGGGGTGTATCAAGTGTGGTGAGTGATGAGCCTCCTGAAGCATTAACTTCCTGATCTCTGCATTATTGGGTATATGTACATTGTCCTCAAACCATAAGGTGTCGTGCTCATCCTTACGAAAACCTTTGGCCTTTCCTTTACTCATCCTCTCTTTTACCTCGGAAATCTCTTTGTCATCCTCCTGAGCTTCACGGATCTTTCCCAACAATGTAGACTGAACTTCCATTGCTGCAACAAAACCTTTGGGAACAATCTCCCACCGAAGTTCCCTGAGATCCTCGGCTAACTCCTTTGATAATCCTCCGATTATGAGGGTATTCGTCCTTGTTTTCTTTATGGTTGTGTCCTATTTCTCCACAAAGCTTGTATGCACAAGGTTTCTTCATATCCTTTCCATAAGGCCTCAACCACGGGACACAAGACGAGATCTTTGCAGAGTCAACTTAAATTCTTCCCCAAATGGTTACTCTTTGCCATCCTTTGATGGTTTGGTACATCCTCCACCAAGTACCAGCACCTCTTTCAAAACACTTAAGAGCATGCTGAGCCATATCCTTTCTAACTATAGGTTTGTTCTCCATATGATCCTCCATGTTCTGAATCCATCGGTCTGTCTCCAATTGACTCATCGGTCCAGAAAATATAAGCTCATCTCCATTCATCCTCTATTGGGTCCATGGGTTTTGGGGTGGGATAAGAGAGATAGAGAGGGATGCACACAATACAAACAAAAGTTTTGAAATGGCAGATTTTATTGTGGCTGTCGGAAAAACATCAAACAAATGACAGCTCACAATCGTCGCATCTAACACAGGTATGTAACAGGCGTTTTGGTCTTCTAAAGGTCAATAAATCTTCAAAGTCGTCAAACTCTTCAAGTCTTGTTCATGTCTCCAACAGCTTCTTCTGATCGTGCTTGACCCTCTCAAGTTCTTTTGCCAGATCATCTCTGTTGTCGCAAAGTCTCTCGTGATGTCCTTTAATATTTTTGGAGTTGCATTCCAAACTTCTGGTTTCAACTTCCTTGACATGAACCATCGTCCTACTGTACTTCAGTTCCTGACAAATCTTTGATGTCTCAAGGTTTTGCTCCTCTAGCTTGGCTATTTTAATCTTCTGGAACCTGGGTTCTTCACAAACTGCTTCATAGTCAAATAAGGCTTCCTGCAGATCCATCTTAAACTTCTTGATGTAATACTCGGATCTGGTGATGCACCAGCTATGTTAAAACTGCATCCTTCGCTGACAGATGCTCCTTCAGCCTTCTACCATCCAATGCTTCCATGCATCTGCACGCTTAACCCCGCATGGTGACAATAGCATAGGCGGTTAACAACATCATGGATAGCCATGTTTTTGCTCTTGTCATTTCCATGAGCTACCATTCCATAGTTGATATCTCACCTTAGGGTTTCCTTGACAAAAACTTTGAGTTTTTAACTCTCCATGCTCCGGTCTTACTCCAATACACCTTGATCTCGGGTATTGATAACTTCCATAGTCCGTCAAATTCCATAAGTGTAACCTTCCTAGGTCATACCAAATCTGGAAATTCTTCAGAGCCTTCAAAATCTCCTAGTCTTCGGAGTCTTCAACAGTTGTAGTTTCCATTTACACGGTAAAATCCTCTTCATTCCAAATGGTCTTAGTTATGCGATATCTTATCTCCTTGGAGTGGTCTCATCGATCGAATCTTTGAGTGGTCAAGAGGGAAAAGGGGTATGGTCTCACTAAAAGGGAATATTTGAATAAGCTCAGAAGAGAAGAGAGGTAAAAGATTTTTTTGAAAAAGAAAGTTGTAGAGAAAAATCTTTCCTATGGGCTTGCCAGTTTTTAGGGTCACGTCCTACAGTCAACATGTGCTCTGATACCATCTTGTAGAGACCCGACCTCAGACGGTCAAGTCTCTGTGCTTAAGTGTCATCCCTAGATCGGTATGCTGACACATACAGTACTCAAGGATTTATAACAGAGGTAAATCACATGTATAAATAACGTAAATACATTTACCTCAATCCAAAATAGCGGAAGTAACAAGGTTGTGGATTCCCATCAACACCAACGGCAAAGTTGAGTGTAGAAATCGTAACCCTAACGTATCACTTACTCGTCGTTGCGAAAAGTCTCGCAACATGAAAAGTTGCAGCCAAAAACGGGTCAACACATGGAATATCTTTGGCAATGTAACACATAGAGAGTAATGAAAGAATAAGCCTATACTACATGCATATATGGCTGGTGGAAAGCTCTATGGTTACAGTTTTGCGTAAAGCCAATTTTTCCCTACTGCAAAGGAATAAATTTATCTAACTATCATGGTGGTTGTTAAACATTGAGAATGGTTGACAGCATCCTCAATCCCAATTAAAAGTACTCATTAAAAACCCAACAATATTAATTAGAAGTAACATGATGAGATTCACATGATATCCAAGTACTAGATACTTGTCCATAACCGGGGACACGGCTAACCATGATTAGTTTATACACTCTGCAGAGGTTTGCGCACTTTTCCCCACAAGACTCGATCGCCTCCGTTTGATTTGTCGCACTACATGGTGTTTGAGAGACGGATGACCGAGACATAGTCTTTCAGAAGCGCTAGCACCTTACATGTGGGTAGACCGTACCAACCTACAACCCCTACATCCGCTAGCCTACCCGTAAGAGTTCGCACAACTTAATCAACTCACGCCAGAGCCCATAACAGCTTGTGGCTGCACACGTAAGTTTCTAGCATGAATAATCTCATGATCCCTTTGAGCCTGGGTGGCGGTCCGAAGAAATACAGGCAAGTCCTGATAGAAACCAGGTGCCTCAATCCAACCAGATGTGTGTTTAAGTTGCCACCTTAAATAAACCATTAAATAACAATCTCATATCTGTCATGGATACACTCACCCAATCCACGTCTACTAGCATAGCATAGCATAATAAGCAAACGTAGAAGTAACTCCCAAGGGTTTGATAATAAACAGGTAATAGGTACTACCTCAATCTACTTCCCAAAACCCACAATTTAATTAGATCCTAATCATGCAAGTGTTTGAGGATAGATCTAATGCATAAAAACTGGGTATGAGAAGAAGTATGATCAAAGTGTTACTTGCCTGCTATGTTGATGAAGATGATTCGCACTCAAAACTCGATTGTTCTACTCGTCACACTCCGGTCAATCTATCGTAAGCAATCAATAGTAACCACACATAAGCAATCACTCAAAAGATCAGAAAGAACGGAGAAGACGATTTGAAAAACATCAAAACCAAGAAAATAACTCTTTCAACATTAAACAATTTCTAACAGTACCAAAATTATGTGAATTTGGCCTTATCAGAAAGTTTAGGTCAAGAGCTTTGATTTGCAAAAAGAATCAACTCAAACGGAGTTATAAAACTCAAGTTATGATCAAACGAAGTTCAAATACAAATCAGTTTGAATTCAAATTTTAAAACTTTCAAAAACATGTTTAAGTTGGATTACTGGATAGAGGGGATCATAACAAAGAAGTGGCCATTGGTTTCATCTAATTTGGATGAACGAGTAAAAAGTTATGGCTATTCGAAAAAAATCAGGGCCAAGCTGTTTTACGAAAGAAAAATAGTTACGGCTAAGGTCTAAGAAGTCGCGCCGGAGAGGAAAAAATATTTTTCTTTAAGGAATCCAGTCAAACCAAAATATTGATTTAACCCGAATCGGATGATATTTGAAGGCTTTATGGGTCTATATTTATTGGTGGAAAAGAGGTTTAGGGGTCAAAAGCTAGGCAATGTGGGACTAAACATAGACGAAAATATACGAAACAGAGGAGAAAAGGAGAGTCGCGTGGCATGGGCCAAAAGGCTTTCGGTCACACAGACATCGTAATTTTTTTTGAGCAATAGAAAAGAAAAAGAAAAACTATGGAAAAAATATATGAGAAATGAATATGGCCCGCTCGGCCTGGTCCATATATTATATAGAAAAAAGAAAAGAAGGGCGCTCATTGGTACTATGATGCGCACATCGGCAATGATTAGTTTCAAAGGCGTGCAGCAGTTTTTGTTATTATTATTTTTAAGCGAAGCGATAAACTGAAAAACGAAAATGAAACTATAATTTTATATAGGCATATTATATATCAAAATTTTCAGAAAAAGATTTCCTACAAGCTGAACATTTTCTAGCATCAAATAAAATACACACAAGTTCAAATAAAGCAAAGAGTGCTTCTGCTCTAATAAAATCCAACAAAAATCATTTTAAAAATACCAAAATTAATTCAAATTTATTTCTCTCCAATTTTCTGATGTAGGGAATCATGTTACCCTATTTTCCATATATTTTATTTTTGGAGAAAAATAATTTAAAACTCAAATAACTCCAAATTGAAAATAAATTCAAAAGAACTTTGAATTTAATTCTTTGAAACACCCAACTCATATTTCTTATGTTTTGAAGAAGTCATTTTATCTTCACTCGTGAAAATCATTGAGTTGGATAAAGTTCCTGGGTTGGAAATATTTTCCAAATGAAATTCAAATATTTTCAACACCCCTTGTCATTTAAATAAATGGAAGATGTCATGTCATCTTCTCTCCAGGGTTTTGTGGTGAAAAGAATTTGAATTCATGAAGATCAGAAAAAAAAGAGAATGAAAGTTTGGGAAAGTCCTTTTATTCCCTCTCATTTAACTTTCAAAAAGTTTTGAATTTCACACAATCAATCAAACAATCAATCAAATCTATCTATTTGTTTATAACATTCCAAAATTTAGAATTTTGGGATGTTACATTGGCTTTTCTGTAGTGAAATCGGTAGCACCGAGTTGTGTGGTTCGGTGGCACCGAGAGAATTCGGTTGGGCCGAAGAAAACATACCGGTGTGACCGAGTTCATCACAGTAAAACACTTGTCACCTCAGCTCACTAGGCATTAAGATCTCACAAGGATTTGCAAGGAATTAGCTGAAAGATTTGCAATTAATTGGATGTAGAAAATGCAGAACAGAAAAGTGAAGAAAAGATGTAGATGAAGTTTTTTTTTGAAAGAGGAAACAAAAATGTATGATACAAATGCAAGAGGAAACACAAGAGAACTTCATCTAGAATTGATCGGTGACAAAGTCATCTATGCTAGAGTATATTGACTTAGGAGTCAAGTGAGATCACTTGATCTTTGTTCATACTCATCGGTTAAGCTCAAAATGGGGTTACAATTTTTCGTTTAAGCTTCTTGATGTATTCACATCTTGTTGAGTTGCTTTATCCCATGACTTGGAGTAAAGCTTTTCTAAGATGTAATATCATACCTTGGGTGGTGGTGTTGATCTTGATCATGTAGTCGAAATTGTGTGAGTTTCTCAAGGTTGATGTAGCTCATCAAGAGTTGGGAGCACCACTTGGAGTTTGAGTTCATCTTCCTACATGGGTTAGCTTTGCAAGGAAGAGCACTTGTGTATCCAAAATGACAATCATAAAATTTAACATAGAATGAGTCAAAGGATATATTTGAGGGGTTTTGTGCTTCCTTGACTTCAACCACCATTGTATAGAGACTTTGTGATGCAGAGATTGCTGAAGATGTGAGGGAGTTGCAATCTCAAGGATTTAGATTCATCCAAGTACCTACAAGGGTTAGATAGCATGAAAGTGTGCAAAAGTATCCAAGACATATAGATAGCATCATGAAAGAAATATCAAGGATTAGTCAAAGGCTCATGCCTTGCATGTATCCAAATGGAGTTCCTGCTCCAAGTTTGAAGCATCAATGATGTTCAATTCACCTCTCAAACGGCAAAAGACTTTCTCATCAAGCGGTTTGGTAAATATATCCGCTAATTTCTTATCGGTGCGAACATGCTTAAGATTAATGTCCCCTTTGGCAACATGGTCTCGAATGAAATGATGACGAACTTCAATATGTTTAGTTCGAGAATGTTGCACGGGATTGTGAGCAATCTTAATAGAACTTTCATTGTCACATAGCAATGGAACATGTTTCACATATATCCCATAATCCTTAAGAGTTTGGGTCATCCAAAGTAATTGAGCACAACATGAACCAGTGGCAATGTATTCCGCTTCGGCGGTGGATAAGGATACCGAGTTTTGTTTCTTGGAGGACCAAGACGCAAGAGATCTACCAAGAAATTGACAAGTACCCGAAGTGGACTTTCTATCAACCTTATCTCCGACATAGTCCGAATCGGAGTAGCCAACAAGATCAAAGGAAGACATCTTAGGATACCAAATGCCAAAATTTGGTGTATGTATTAAGTATCTCACTATCCTTTTCACATCCTTAAGATGACATCCTTTAGGTGCCTCTTGATATTGTGCACACATGCACACACTTAGCATAATATTGTGACGAGAGGCACACAGATATAACAATGAACCAATCATAGAGCGGTAAACCTTTTGATCAACCGGTTCACCATCTTTGGTCAAATCAAGATGTCCACTAGTAGGCATGGGTGTAGTCATACCTTTGCATTCTTGCATATTGAACTTCTTGAATAAGTCCTTGGTGTACTTTGTTTGAGAGACAAAGGTACCTTCCTTAGTTTGCTTGATTTGCAAACCGAGAAACAATTTGAGTTCACTCATCATAGACATCTCAAACTTCTCCGACATTAGCCTCCACACAAAATCTAACCGTTACACACAAATCACCAAACTCGGTGGGACCGATTCAAATAACTCGGTCAGACCGATTTGGTTCATAATGTGACCGTTAGGGTTTTCGGTGGGACCGACATGTCATCTCGGTGGGACCGATTTTATTAGGGTTAGGGCATAACGTAATCTCAGTGATACTGATTACACAAACTCGGTGAGACCGATTTTTGTAATAGTCAAACAGAGAGTTGGTCAGGCAAACTTGGTGAGACCGATTCGCTCATCTCGGTTAGACCGAAACGTTACGAAAAGGAAATAGAGTGTTTGCATTGCGATCTCCGTGGGACCGATTGCATATTTAGGTGGGACCGAAATTATTGCAATAGGCAACAGAGAGTTTGCAATCCCATCTCTGTGAGACCGAGATCCCTATTAGTGAGACCGAAAAGACTAGGGTTTCTGGCAGTGGCTATGTCAACAGAACTCGATGGCTCCGAATAGAAAGAATCGGTGGGGCGGAGTTGGACTTTTGGTTTGGGACATATGTGGATATGAGAAAGTGGTTAAGGGCTTGGAGCATATCACTAAGCACTTTGAGCAAGCAAGCCATTAAGCAACACCTCATCCCTTCTTAATAGTATTGGCTTTTCCTATGGACTCAATGTGATCTTGGATCACTAAAATAGAAAATGTAGAGTCTTGTGCTTTGAGCTTGAGCCAATCCTTTGTCCTTAGCATATTGAAGGGTTCCACATCCTCTTGTCCATGCCACTCCATTGTTGAACTTATCTGAAACATACTAGGTAGAAGCATTAGTCCAACAAGATATATGTTGACATTAATTACCAAAATCACCCAGGGAGCACTTGTGCTTTCACCCTTGACGAAAGCACTTCCATGACTCGCCATTTATCGTCATGGAAGTGGACACTCCTGTGATGATAATTTCGGTATTGTCATGGAACACTTCTACGACAGCACATGTATGACTATCTTGATTCTATCCTAAAATCGTCATGGATGTACATGCATGACAAAAAACATGACCTGTTGTGACAAACACGTATCATCACAGTGTATTTTTTGTAGTGTTGGGAGCCTCTTTCAAGATTGTTGAGTTGAACCAAGGAGTTTGTAACGGCAAGGAGATTGCCTACTTCGTGAAGATCTACCCAAGTGAGGCAAGTTCTTCATGGGAAATGGCCATGGTGGGATAGACAAGGTTGCCTCTTCATGGACCCCTCATGGGTGGAGCCCTCCGTGGACTCGCGCAACCGTTACCCTTTGTGGGTTGAAGTCTCCATCAGCGTGACGTATGACAGCACCATCTATCGGAACCACACCAAAAATCTTCGTGTCTACATTGTGTTTGCCTTCTCCAAACCCTTCCATTTAACTTCATATGCAATGTTTTACTTTCCGCTGCTATACCCTTAGAATTGCATGTGTAGGTTGATTGCTTGACTTGTGCTAAGTTGCTAAAATCTGCCAAGACTTAAAATTGGGAAAAGTCTTGATTTTATTTGGTCGAGTAGTCTAATCACCCCCACCCCTCTAGACATACTTTCGATCCTACAAGTGTTATTAGAGCTTTGGTCTCCATTTTCCATGATTTCCATAGCTTTGGTGATCATAGCCTTGGTTTCACAACCTAGGAGAGTATGGCGTGTAGCGAGGGAAATTACCACCGTAGAGGTCCTTAGTTTGATGGTACTAATTTTGCTAGTTGGAAGCATAGGATGAAAATGCATATTATTGGACATAACCCCACCGTTATGGTTATTGTGTGTATTGGTTTGCAAGGTGAATTCTTCGAAGATGGAAGATAACCAAATCATGAAGCAACCACGGAAGAATTGAATCTGTTGCAATACAATGCTCAAGCTTGCGATATCCTCTTCAACAGATTGTGTCCCGAAGAATTCAACAAAATCAGCCATCTTGAGAATGCAAAGGAAATTTGGGATACTTTGGTTGATATGCACAAAGGTACCGAGTCCGTCAAGGAATCCAAATTGGATGTGCTTCAAAGTCAACTTGACAAGTTCAAAATGAAGGATGGTGAAGGAGTCGCTGAAATGTACTCTAGGCTTGCTCTCATCACAAATGAGATTGCCATCTTAGGAAGTGAAGAGATGACCGACAGATTCATCATCAAGAAGATCCTAAGAGCCTTGGATGGAAAATATGATATCGTGTATACTTTGATCCAAATGATGCCCAATTACAAAGATCATGAGATGTCACTCAAGGATAAGGAAGAGCTTCACAACAAGTCTAGTTGTGCTTACAAAGCTACATGTGATGCTCCTAAAACATCAAGTGATAAACAAGCCTTCAATGAGGAACTGAGCCTAATGGTGAAGAACTTCACCAAGTTCTACAAGAGTAGAAGCAAAGAGAGAAGTTCCAAGTCAAGGTCCTACAATGACAGAAGATCTTCTAGTCGTGATCGCAATTGCTACAATTGTGGAAGACCCGGACACTGCTCTAGTGAGTGTACGGCTCCCTACAAAAGAAGAGAAGACTCACCTAAAAGGAGAAGTAGAAGAGAGGAATCACCACCAAGAGAGAGAAGGAGTAGAGATGATCGTTATGAACGAAGACCCTCTCGCAGAAGCAAAGATTCGGAAAGGAAGGACAAGTCATCAAAGAGCTACACAAGACGAAGACATCAAGCTCATGTTGGTGAATGGGTATCCGGTTCCGACTCCGACAACTACTCCGAGAGAAGCTATCACTCTGACTCAGAATATACTCAAGATGAAGGTGCTGCCGACCATGCACTTGTGTCATCCAACTCCTACGACATATTTGATTCACCAAATGAAGGGATTGGAAGATGCTTCACGGCTAAAGGCCCCAAGGTATCACATCCCGAGTATGTTGATTTCAATAGTGATGAAGATGATTTGCTGGGTGATGATGATTTACTTGTTGACAACTCTAGTTATGAAAACTATGATGAAATTGCTATTAATCATGCTAATCAATATGAAACGAATGACAATGATAAGAAGGAGATTGAGCGTCTAACTAAAGAACTAAACACTCTTAAGTTAGCTCGTGAAACTACCTTAGAGGATCATCGAGAGCTTTTAAATACTCATGAGAAGCTACACTTTGAAAAGCTCAATCTAGAGCCAGAGCATGGGTTCTTAAAAGCAATCAATGATGATCTTCGTAAGAAAAGTTCTTCTTACGTTGCAAAGCGTTTACTCTTGTCTACTTACATGCCACAAGTAAAATTAGCAACAAGAGCAAGAAAGATTCTTCTTCTAGTAGTAACAATAATCATGTTAAATCCAATATTGTTGCTTCTAGTAGTTCTCTTGATTCCACTAATGATTCTCTTAGCCAAGTTACACTTGAGCAATAAAATAGCTTATTGAAGGGAATTATAGAGAAAGGTGTTTACAAGAGCCTTGCCGGCAGTAAGCAATTTGAGGAAATTCTACGCAGGCAAGGAAGGCACCGGAAGAATCAAGGTGTTGGTTTTGAACGCAAGTTCAATGCCAATGGAGTTGAGGGGCAAGAAGATCAATACCCCAAGATGGAGTTTGTTACTCAACAAGAGAAGTATGATCCCACTTCTTTCAAGGGAACACAAGCTCAAGATGATATTCCACCACAAGACCACAAGCTAAAAGGCAAGGACAAACTTCAAGAAGAGATTGATGCATTTGAAGAAGCTCCAAAGGCCTTGTTCAAGTGGATTACCAAGACTACATCATGTTCTAATTCATCAAGTACGACTACAACTCCAAGGATTCCCATCAAGATGATGTGGATCCCAAAGAAGAAGAACTAGAGAGTTCTTGAGGGTGACTCCGCCAACATACTTCGCTCATATTCATTTTGGCAAGGACAAGTGCAATCAACTTTCACATCTTGCACTAGTTCAAGGAGTCACAAACCCTCTTTTTGGTAAGATAAGGGACAAGGTAAACTAATGCTTTCATGGGCAACATCATTACATGTGAATTTCACTCTATGTCTATGGATATCCTTGTGTGTTCCTTGTGGGACTAACCCATGTAGGTATTGAAAGTGCAACTCACTCCAATGGATTTCTCCAAATGATCTACATCAACATTGAGCATCTACATCTTGAAAACCTACATGAAGTCATCATTGACAAAACCCAAGGCTAGTTCATCCCTCTTAGGAGGGATATCACATCTAGGGGGAGATTTGCTCTATGAATTGAGCTAAAGCCACTTTAATGGTGTGAAGACAACAATGCTTTATGTAAAAGTGGTAACCCCACTTGTGTTTAAACGATGAGTATGACCTACGATCAAATGTTCTCATTTGACTCCTCGGTCAATATACTCATATATAGATGACCTAGTCATCGCCAATTGCTTGATAGATGTTAGAGTGTTTGTGCATGCTTTGCCACATATTTCATTTGCTATCTTATTGTGTGAGCATGTTTGTTGCATATTTTTTTCCCATTCGAGGACATCCATTTGTTGTTTTGATTGTTTGGCTTTTCTTTTTGCCAAATGGATGGACAAGAATGCCTAAGTACTCCCTCTAGCTATCTATGCTTTTCTTGTCTCAAACTCTATTCATGCTACATCACAAAGTTTGATCAAGTCGAATTCGGACCCTCCGGGTGAGGAGCACTCGGAGCCACCGATCCTCCAAGGGCTTAAACTTCCAAAGCATCTCAATGGTTCTCAGTCTGACAGATTCATTCCCTTCGGTCTCACCGAACTCATTGAGTTGATCTAGGTTTTCACATCGGTGCAACCGATTAGAAAAGTTCGGTTTCACCGAGTTGCAGTAACCGCTTGTGATTCTGCATCTCAGTGCCACCGAGTCGTTCCACTCGGTCACACTGATAGTGACTAGGTATATATATCCGCGGGTTGAAAGTTGGAAATTACTTCAAACCTCCAACCGTGCCTGCCCATCTATGCCGCCCCTCCTGGTCTCTGGATCATCTCCGTCATCGCCAGCGCCCTCCTGCCACTAGTCTCCGCCGCAGTCAACGGGAATCTTCACCGCCGTTGTCGCCGTAGCGAGTGCGTCGTCGAGTTAGGGTACGAACTCGACCCCTTTGTATATTCCTTAACACTGATTCCTACACAAAGGTTAATGCCATGTTTCTAGCCATGATTGAGATCATTCTATCTAACCAAAACTTGCTCTAGATTAGTTTTGATGCAAAAACTTAAAGTTAGGTTTCCGCCGAACTCATCTCGGACCGACCGATTTGAAGTATTCGGTCCCACCGATTTGGCCAAGGCCATTGCACATGTACTACTCTGTCTGACTGAAGTGTAGAAATCGGTGTGACCGAGTTCACTTTCTCTATGAAACCCTAGCATCTCGGAGTCACCGAACTATGTCTCGGTTTGACCAAAATCACATGTTTAGACTCCAAAGCTGCTTCGGTGTCACTGAGTTTGTCATATCGGTAGCTCCGAAATGCTTTCTGCAGAAAACTAAAATTAAGTTTTTGACTCAATCTTTTGCCAAAATAGTTGTGCTTTCTGATGCTCATCTACTCTACCTATACCTATTTATTCAAAGGGTCAGTGTCAGCCATGTCAGACAATAGTGACAACCAGAACAGGTCAGAGGAGCATGGAAATCTTAGTAAGGGCACCAATCCCTCAAATAGCAGCTATGATGAGGGTAGCAGAAGCACCCCAAGCAATCTGCCTAAGGCTGCAACTAGGCAGAGGAAGAAGAGAACCTCAGAATCTGAAGATGAGGACTTTGTGGTTGATGAGGAGGTCACTTCAAAGAAGAAAGTGATCAAGAAGGAGCAAGCTGCTGCTTCCATGAAGCATGGCATGCATAAGAAGGCTCCTGCTCAAAGGAAGCCCATGTCAAAAGTCAGAGCCTCCACTCTTGAAACTATGAAATCGAAAGAGGAAGAGGCTGTTGGAGGAAAGAAAAGAAAAGAGAGAGTCAAGAAGACTATGGCCAGAGTATATCTTCAATGATGAAAGGATCAGATGAGGATGATGAAGAGGAGGAAGAAACCGCGCACCTCCACCAAAGTCTCAAAAGCTTATGGGAGATGCTATCAATTCTGGGGCTGCTCCATCTAAGCCCAAGACAGCTCCCAAGCCATCTTCACAAGATCAAGCTCCAAAGCCAATAGAACCCAAGAGATCCGCAAGAACCATCCCAGCTGCAGAGAAGAACAAGGCCCCAGTGCCTGAAGTACAAGAGGATGAGGAGCAGCAAGTGCTCAGGAAGCTCAAACCAAAAATTCCAGATCATGATGACAATCATCCAATTGCTGAAAACATGAAAGTGAGAAAGGATGTAGGTCTCAGACTGTGGAGACAGACAGACCCATATGCTGTGAGGAGAAGGAATGTTTTGGATTACATATTTCACACCAAGGAGCAGCAAGACTTTTATGAAACAGTTCTTTTGGAAAAGAAGCCCATAGTCAGTGACATGAGATGGGTTGACTGGAAATTCATTGATGACAATGAAGATTACTTCCCTGGAGTTCATGAGAGCTTCAGAATGAATGGAGTTGACACTTTTGTTGGTCAGAAGCTGACTAAATGGAATGATGAGATGGTGATGCAATTTTATTCAACTGCATTTCTATCCAGATGGCAAGATAGTCTGGATGACAGAAGGCACAAGATACCAATCATCCATTGCTGAGTGGGCCAAGTTGATCAATGCACCTGAAGAAGGTGAAGATGACACAGATGTTTATGCCAAGCCCAGGAAAGATCATAACTCCATGGCTCATATGTACAAGGAAATTCTTGATGCTGCCTTGGAGGATCACAAGTTTGGCTCCATCTACTATCTGTTGTCAGGGTTGCCCACAATAAACACCATACTGAGGCACACTCTGCTGCCAAAATCAGGAGATGACAGGATGGTCAGAGGTCACTCAATCAACTTGCTACATATGTTTGATGTGCCAGAGAAGTTCAAGGTGATGACCTTGATTGTTGAAACTATCAAGAGGACTGCTGCAGATCAGAAGGGGACATGTGGATATGCCCCCCACATTCAGATGCTCATCAACTCCAAGATGGGAACATGCACATATCTACTGGACAGAGAGCACCTTCCTCTGAGACCGGATTTTGAGGACAATGTTGTTGTCATGGATGCATCACATCCAACTTCTGTAGAGGCCCAGGAGAAGCGAGAGAAAGCAAAGGCAGCAAAGACTTCCAAGATGCCAGATGCCTCATATGTAAATCTCAAGACAAAGCAGGATCAGCTCATCTATCTGCTTGAGGCAACAGTGAGAATAGAGAAAGGACTAGCCACCATGACTCGAAATCAAGAGATCCTTGAGAGGATCTTTGAGACAAAGTTGCATGACTTAGATGTGAAGGTCACTGAGATTCAGACCTCAATTGAGAAGATACAGGAAGACCTTGAGGACAGGAGTGACAGGCCAACTACGGATGCATTTAAGAGAGTGCCAAGAGCACATAGGTCTACAAATGTGCTAGTTAACAGAGACTCCAGAGCCACTGCTTCAGCACCTGCTGCAACTGCCACTATTGTACCTCCAGTTGCAACTCCTCCAGCTCCTCATACATCAGCAGAAGCTTTTGTAGACGGACTCCTCTCCACGCCATCTACGCACACCGGAGCCACCAGCCAGAAGACCACTTCAGGAGCTCTCGGAGATCATGCTCAGAGTGTTGCATAGCACTATGCATTTTCAAGCTTTTTGGTAACTTGTTGTCAAAGGGGGATAAAGTGTATAGATCATAGGCTTCGAGAGAGAAAGTGTTTTGCTTTTGTTTGCCTCTATTGCTACTTGTTGTTTGATTGTTTCCTTGCTACAATATTTGTTCTTGTGTATGAAATACTCTTATGATCATGTGGTTGATCATACTATGCTTTAATGTGTGCTTGAATGATGATATCTTAATACTTGTGTATGATCAATCATGTTTTCCTTGGTGATGAGTGCATGTTATTTATATTCTATCATTTTGAGCGCTCCACCAAGATGTATGTGACATGGAAGAGTAACCCATGATCCTAATCGACTGCACATTTGCATTCAAAAGAAAATTTTAAATAATGCACAAATTTAAGGGGAGCGCTTTCTTATCACATACTTCTCAAAGCGACAATGTATTTCATTTATATTATCATTTGTCGAAGCTTTGATCTATATGTTGTCATCAATTACCAAAAACGGGGAGATTGAAAGTGCAACTAATACCCGGGTGGTTTTGGTAATTCATAACAACATATAGCTCATTGAACTAATATCCATTCAAGTTGAATATTTCAGATAGTTCATTGATTGGCATGGCATGGACTAGAGATGTGGGTCCTCAAAATGCTAAGGACGAATATTGGCAAAATCTCAAGACTCTTCATTTATATTTTAGTGATCCAAGATCACATTGAGTCCATAGGAAAAGCCAATATATTAATAGAGGATGAGGTGTTGCTTAATGGTCTACTTGCTCAAAATTCTTAGTGAAATGCTCCAAAGCCCTCAATCACTTTCTCAATTCCAAATATGTCCTAAACCTAAAGTCAAACTCGGCCCTACCAATTTGATCTATCCGGCGCCACTGAGTTCCTTTGACATAGCCATAGCCAGAAACCCTAATCTGTTCGGTCTCACCGATAGGGATTTCGGTCTCACCGAGATGGGATTGCAAACTCTCTGTTTCCCTTCGTAACATTTCGGTCTCACCGAAATGAGCGATCGGTCCCACCTAGTTCGCAATGCAGACTCTCGGTTTCCCTTCCGTAACGTTTCGGTCTTATAGAAAAGAGCGATCAGTCCCACCGAGTTTGCCTGACCAACTCTCTGTTTGCTCATTGCTGAAATTGGACTCACCGAGTTCATGCAATCGGTCACACCGGGATGAGGTTTTGCCCTAACCCTAGCGCATTGGTCCCACCGAGTTGATCATGCCAGTCCCATCGAGAATCCTAACGTTCACATTTTGAACTGGATCGGTCTCACAGAGTTCACCTATGCGTTCTGACAGAGTTGGGTCAAATGTGTGTAACGGTTAGATTTTATGTGGAGGCTATATATACCCCTCCACCCGCTTCTCTATTCAAGAGAGCCATCAGAACATGCCTACACTTCCACTACTCATTTTCTGAGAGAGAACCACCTACTCATGTGTTGAGACCAAGACATTCCAATCCAACCACAAGAATCTTGATCTCTAGCCTTCCCCAAGTTGCTTTCCACTCAAATCATCTTTCCACCATAGCCAAATCTGTGAGAG
Organism: Aegilops bicornis; assembly: GCA_021605145.1. NCBI lineage: Eukaryota > Viridiplantae > Streptophyta > Magnoliopsida > Poales > Poaceae > Aegilops > Aegilops bicornis. The sequence continues at coordinate 350,513,262 of CM038670.1, forward strand.
AGAGTGAGTGTTGGCGAGACTATCATTTGAAGCACAAGAGCAAGGAGTTCATCATCAACACACCATATATTACCTTTTGGAGAGTGGTGTCTCCTAGATTGGTCAGGTGTCACTTGGGAGCCTCCGTCAAGATTGTGGAGTTGAACCAAGGAGTTTGTAAGGGCAAGGAGACCGCCTACTTCATGAAGATCTACCCAAGTGAGGCAAGTCCTTCGTGGGCGATGGCCATGGTGGGATAGACAAGGTTGCTTCTTCATGGACCCTTCATGGGTGGAGCCCTTCGTGGACTCGCGCAACTGTTACACTTCGTGGGTTCAAGTCTCCATCAAAGTGGAGTACGATAGCACCACCTAATGGAACCACGACAAAAATCTCCATGTCTACATCGCGTTTGCCTTCTCCAAACCCTTCGCTTTACCTTCATATGCAATGTTTTACTTTCCGCTGCTATACTCTTAGAATTGCATGTGTAGGTTGATTGTTTGACTTGTGCTAAGTTGCTAAAATCTGCCAGGACTTAAAATTGGGAAAAGGCTAGATTTTTATTTGGTCAAGTAGTCTAATCACCCCCCCTCTAGACCTAGTTTCGATCCTACAACCAGCCTGGCTCCCCGCGGGTTATCTCGAGCATAGGTGATGGCCTTGATCTTGGCCCCCACGTCCTTCTCGGCGAGCTCCTCTGGGCGCACTCGGATGGGTTCATTCGGCCCCTCTTACAACCACATGGGATGGGCCCTAGCCTACAGCGGCTAAATCCGCCGAGTGAGAGAAGTCTCCAGCAAATCCATGCCATTCACGTTGGCATTCACGATTCTGACCAAGGCGGTGGCCAAGATGCCGACCTCCATTTTCTCGTCCTTCGCCACCAAAAGGGACTCGAGGGCCCTCACCCCTCCGCCGAGTATGGTGGGAGGCCAGACTGGTTGGGGCACTGGGGACATCCCTACAATAAAACCATGTCCCCTGCCACCCCTTGAAGGAATCGGGGAAGCTCACCTTCGGGAAGGCGCTCCCCCCCAGACTTGGATACCCAAGCCCCTGCACAGCTGGGTGACATGGGTCTTCGCGCCGGCTGATGAGTCCTTGACGGTCATCAACCAACAAATGAAGATATGCCTAAAAAGCCCCCAATGGGGTTGACAGCCGAGGAAGTTCTCGCAGAGGGACACGAAGGCCGAAAGATAGATGATGGCATTCGGACGAAGATGGTGGAGCTGCGCACCGAAATAATTGAGAAACGCTCGGAAAGGGTGGGGGCATAGAGAAGCCCCGCACGATGTGGGTGACAAGCAGGACGCGCTCGTCCTCCTGCGTCCCCGGCTCGATCTCCCCCGCACCCGAGCGATGATAACCCACAAGTATAGGGGATCAGTTGTAGCTTCTTTCAATAAGTAAGAGTGTCGAACCCAACGAGAAGCTAAAGGTAGAACAAATATTCCCTCAAGTTCTAACGACCACCGATACAACTCTACGCACGCTTAACGTTCGCTTTACCAAGAACATGTATGAAATTAGAAGTACTTTGTAGGTGTTGTTGGATAGGTTTGCAAGATAATAAAGAGCACGTAAATAAAATCTAGGGGATGTTTAGATAAAGAAACAACTAAGTTAGTTTTAGTATAGAGCTTTTTGTCACGAGAAAGTTATTTGTCCCTAGGCAATTGATAACTAGACCGGTAATCATTATTGCAATTTTATATGAGGGAGAGGCATAAGCTAACATACTTTCTCTTCTTGGATCATATGCACTTATGATTGGAACTCTAGAAAACATCCGTAACTACCAAAGATCATTAAGTTAAAACCCAACCATACCATTAAAGTATCAAGTCCTCTTTATTCCATACGCAAACAACCTACTTACTTGGGTATGTGCTTCTGTCACTCACGCCACCCACCATAAGCAAATCATGAACATATTGCAAACCCTACAGCGGGGATCCCTCATGCTTGCATGACACGGAGAGCACCATCGGACATCCCCAATAATAAAACATGCAACTCAAACCAATCATGATCATCAATCAACCCATAGGACAAAACGGATCTACTCAAACATCGTAGGATAGCCATACATCATTGGGAAATAATATATATCGTTGAGCACCATGTTTAAGTACAGACTACAGCAGGTAAAAGAGGGGTTACACCGCTGCATAGAGGGGGAGAGAGTTGGTGATGACGGCGGTGAAGTTGTTGGTGTAGATCATTGTCACGATGATGGCCCCGACGGCGTTCCGGCGCCACCCGGAGAGACGGGAAGAGCCCCCTTCTTCTTCTTATTCCTTGACCTTCCCCCTAGATGCGAGAAGGGTTTCCCCTCTGGTCCTTGGATTCCATGGCGGCGGAGGGGCGGGAGCCCCTCAGAGATTGGATCTCCCTCTCTCTCTCTGTTCCCTTCTGTTTTTGCGCTCCCTGATTCTGGCCTTTCACCGTTTCTTAAATTCCGGAGATCCGTAACTCCGATGGGGCTGAAATTTTAACATGATTTTTATCTGGATATTAGCTTTCTTGCGGCCGAATAAGGGCACCAACCGCCTTACGGAGTGTCCACAAGGTCCAGGGGCGCGCCCTACCCCCTGGGGCACACCCTCCGACCTTGTGGACCCCTCGTGCATCGTCTCGCGTTGATTATTTTTCCCAAAAATCACATATATTCCAAAAATAATCTCGGTAAGTTTTTATCCTGTTTGGACTCCATTTGATATGGATTTTCTGCGAAAAAAAACATGCAACAAACAGGAACTGGCACTGGGCACTGGATCAATATGTTAGTCCCAAAAAAATATAAAAAGTTGCCGAAAGTATGTAAAAGTTGTAGAATACATAGACAAACAGAGTGTCACTAGTATGCCTCTACTTGACTAGCTCGTTGATCAAATATGGTTATGTTTCCTAGCCATTGACATGAGTTGTCATTTGATTAACGGGATCACATCATTAGGAGAATGATGTGATTGACTTGACCCATTCCTTTAGCTTAGCACTCGATCGTTTAGTATTCTGCTATTGCTTTCTTCATGACTTATACATGTTCCTATGACTATGAGATTATGCAACTCCTGCCACGGAGGAACACTTTGTGTGCGACCAAACATCACAACGTAATCGGGTGATTATAAAGGTGCTCTACAGGTGTGTTTCGAAGGTACTTGTTGGGTTGGCGATTTCAAGATTAGGATTTGTCACTCCGATTGTCGGAGAGGTATCTCTGGGCCCACTCGGTAATGCACATCACTATAAGCCTTGCAAGCATTGCAACTAATAAGTTAGTTGCGGGATGATGTATTATGGAACAAGTAAAGAGACTTGCCGGTAACGAGATTGAACTAGGTATTGAGATACCAACGATCGAATCTCGGGCAAGTAACATACCGATGGCAAAGGGAACAACGTATGTTGTTATGCGGTTTGACCGATAAAGATCTTCATAGAATGTGTGGGAGCCAATATGAGAATCCAGGTTCCTCTATTGGTTATTGACCGGAGACATGTCTTGGTCATGTCTGCATAGTTCTCGAACCCATAGGGTCCGCACACTTAAAGTTCGATGACAGTTATATTATGAGTTTATGTGTTTTGATGTACCGAAGATAGTTAGGAGTCCCGGATGTGATTACAGACATGACGAGGAGTCTCGAAATGGTCGAGACATAAAGATTGATATATTGGAAGCCTATATTTGGATATCGGAAGTGTTCCGGGTGAAATCAGGATTTTACCGGAGTACCGGGGGTTACCGGAACCCCCCCCCCCCCTCGGGGGTTACGGATGTTTAATGGGCCAAGATGGGCCTTAGTGGAGAAGAGGAGGGGCGTCTAGGGCAGGCCGCACGCCCCCTCCCCCTTTAGTCCGAATTGGACAAGGAGGGGGGCGGCGCCCCCCTTTCCTTCCCATCTCTCTCCTCCTTCCCCCTTCTCCTACTCCAACTAGGAAAGGAGGGAGTCCTACTCCCGGTGGGAATGGGACTCCGCCCCGACGCGCCTCCTCCTGGCCGGCCGCCTCCCCCTTGCTCCTTTATATACGGGGGCAGGGGGCACCTCTAGACACAACAATTGATCTCTTAGCCGTGTGCGGTGCCCCCCTCCACCATAATCCACCTCGATAATATCGTAGCGGTCCTTAGGCGAAGCTCTGCGTCGGTAGAACATCATCATCGTCACCACACCGTCGTGTTGACGAAACTCTCCCTCAAAGCTCGGGTGGATCAGAGTTCGAGGGACGTCATCGAGCTGAACGTGTGCTGAACTCGGAGGTGTCGTACGTTCTGTACTTGATCGGTCGGATCATGAAGACGTACGACTACATCAACCGCGTTGTGCTAACACTTCCGCTTTTGGTCTACGAGGGTACATGGACACACTCTCCCCTCTCGTTGCTATGCATCACCATGATCCTGTGTGTGCGTAGGAATATTTTTGAAATTACTACATTCCCCAACAGTGGTATCAGAGCCTGGTTTTATGCATAGATGTTATATGCACGAGTAGAACAAAAGCGAGTGTCGGTGTACAAAAGGAGGGGCGCACTTTTATACCCCTTTACCTGTGCACGGGCAGCCGGAGCCGCGCCCACAGTCACACCAAGCAGAACAGGGGAGGTGAGCCAAGGTAAGACCGAAGCCCAAGATAACCAGAGCAATGCCAAGGCCAAGACCACAAAGAGCAGAGGGACGAAGCAGGTTCCCGGCAAGACCCTTGTCGGGCAGCCTCAAAGAGCCCGGCAAGACCCTTGCCGGGCCTCAAGAGCTCGACAAGACCCTTGCTGGGGCAGCTCACAAGACACCAACAGAGCGAGCCACCCTTGAGCCCACGGTCTCCAACATCACGTTGGGCCAGGGCTCGGGAGGCACCTTCGTGGTGGCATGCAGATGTTTGTGAAGACAAGGAACACTCAAGATCAGATGAGGATTAGAAGACGATGATCCTCGGCAGGATCCTTGCCGAGGAAGGCCACCAGACCCTCGGCAAGGCCCTTGCCGGGGACGACAGCGCGCCACGGCAAGACCCTTGTCGGGCCACCCGGCAAGGCCCACACCAAGGACGCCAGCAGAGCCACTACCAGGCCCGCAAAAACCAAGTCTCCACCGTTCACATGCAGCTGCCAGCCCAACCAGCCCAACCAGTTGCCAGCGTGGCAACATGCAGCTCCCAGGCCAACGCATCAAGCGCCTGCGTGGCGGCATGCGGATCTTCGTGGAGGCTCCACCACTGCGGTACCTCAGCTGCCTGCCTGCCTACGTGGCGCCGCATGCGTTGCTATCCAGGGCGTGTGTCGAAGCAAGGAGGAGCAGCGACGAACGGGATGAGGCTCGCCCCCGTCCCCAATAAAGCAAGGGGACACCTAAGCTACGCATTAAATGCGTCTTGTCCTGTAATACGAGCGAGAAGCTCGTAGCACTGTGCGCCTTTCCACCATCTGTGTGCCACTGTGGCAGCCCCTTTCGACTATAAAAGGAGGCCCATGGCATACTGGAGAAGGATTCGGCTCTTTCAAACCACACACTCACCACAGCTAGTTTCGAGAGCTCAAGAACTCTCTGAAATACACTCATCAAAGCAGGACTAGGGTTTTACACATCCTCGCGGCCCGAACCTGGGTAAACGATCCTTGTGCTAATTACTAATCCTGCTCTTCTCGCAACCCTGCGCCCCGGCAACCGTAGTTGGGATTCTTGTGATCCCATAGGTGTCGTTTCCCCGACATCATTGGCGCGCTAGGTATGGAGCGCTATTGTGAGAATCTGGTCTAGTAGCTAGCCTAGCAGTTCTTCGTCGCCATGGCTCCCAAGAAGAAGAGGGCCATGGCGATTGGCTCATTGGGAGCCGAACGGCCCGTGCCAGTGCGGGCGAGCAGTGGTTCGGTCGCGGACAGGACCCGGGCCGCGGTCCGTGAACACCAGCATCGCCCTGGCGAGCACCGTCGTTCGCGTGCCAGACGACCGGCAGCACGTCGCCAGATCCAAAGACAGAGCTGGGCCCCCCGCAGGCGGCGCGGGGCCCTCCAGGAGTGTCGTTGTGCCACCCCCGGGCGGCGCAGCAACCTCCAAGACGCTCACGCCGGCGACCACTGCACGCTCTTCCCATGGTGAGCCCGACGAGCAGCGTCACCACGCCGGTGACCCTGGGCACCGCCGTGGGAAGAGCCCTGTGCGTCGTCCACGGGATGAAGGAGTTCAGCATGCCTGCCGAAGTGCTGGCGAAAATGGCACGCAGCCGCTGGATCATAATGGAGCTCCTTCTAACATGGTTAGAAGTGGAAGCGCGCCGTGATCCACGCAGCTATCGCCGTCGCCCATGCCAGTAGAAGCTTTGGCGCGCGTGCAGCTACTCATCGACTTCCCTCCTGCTGCAGAGAAGCTCGACGAGTGGAGCGCCACCATCCGGAGCCTCGTCGCCATCACCAACAAAGACGATCCGCGGCCGGTGGGGCCCTCGGGTCGGTGCTCCACCGAGCCACCACACGTTGGCGTTGGGAGGACCAGGGGAGCTACGGCCACGGTGCACTCTCCTCCTCCTCGCCAGCCGCCGCGGTCGTCGGCCCATCGTGATGACACTTGTGATAACATCTCCATAGCATCATCCGACCTGCAGATCCTCCGCGACCAGCGCCAGGTTCTTCGGGAATGAGCTTACGAAGACGCTCGGACCACCATCGAGCGCCGGCGTGATACGCGCCACCAGTCGGACAAGCGGGCAGGACCCACTATGGACCACCCAGCATAGGGGGGCTCCGGTGGCCTACCTTACGAGGTGGGCTGCCCGGCCTTCACCCGCGAGCTGCGGCAGTTCCAGTGGCTGTCCCACTTCAAGTTAAAGCCCGACGTCAGCGAGAAGTACACTGGCAAGACCCATCTGTCCGAGTTCCTCAGCATCTACACCATCGCGATGCAGGCTGCTGGAGCTCACGACGACAAGGTGCTTGCCAACTATTTCCCGCTGGCACTGAAGCCCAATGTTATGTCTTGGTTGATGCACATGCCGGTGGATTCCATTTCTTCTTGGTCGGATCTGTGCCATGAGTTCGTTGGCGCCTTCACAGGAGGCCACCAAACTCATGGCTGTGCCGTTGATCTCGCATATCATTCCCCAGAAGGAAGGGGAAACCCTGCGCAAGTACATCAAGAGATTCAGCCGGGTGCAGCACAACATCTCCGACGTTCATCCCGCCGCTATGATCAGCATGTTCCATCAGAATGTGCGCAACCGCAAGATCAACCTTAAGCTGAACCCTGAGAAGTGTGTCTTCGGTGTTCCGTCCGGCAAGCTTCTCGGATTCTTTGTGTCGCAGCGCGGGATCGAGGCAACCCCAGACAAAATCAAAGCTATTGAGCAGATTGAGGCGCCCAAGTGGATCAAAGACGTGCGTCGGCTCACTGGCTGCATCACCGCCATGAGCTGATTCATCTCCAAGTCTGCCGAGCATGCCCTTCCCTTCTTCCAAATATTGAAGAAGGCAGACCCAATGGAGTGGACCCCGGAAGCCGCGGCAGCGTTGTAGGATCTGAAAAATACCTTTCCTCCACGCCAATACTGGTTGCGCCTAAACCACAAGAGTCGTTGTTGTTGTATCTAGCGGCGATGAATCAAGTGGTCAGCGTAGCACTAGTGGCGCAGAGAGAGGTTGATGAAGAGGAAGTGGCGGTGGCACAACCAGCGGATGGAAAGCCAAAGATCCCCCCAGCAGGGCCTGGTGCTTGCAAGGCAGGGCCCCCGGCAGGATCTGTCGCCACCGAGGCAGTGCTTGCGCAGTCAGGCGAGGTGGTGCGAAAGAAGAAGATGATGCAGCACCCGGTTTACTTTGTCAGCTCCCTCTTGGAGGGGGCTAGGTCGAGGTATTCCGGTGTGCAAAAATTGCTCTTCGGCCTCCTTATGGCCTTGAGGAAGCTGTGTCATTACTTCCAAGCCCATGAGATAACTGTCGTCACCCGCCTCTCATTGCAACGGATACTGCATAACCCAGATGCAACTGGAAGGACTATGGAATGGGCCTTGGAGTTGTCAAGTTTTGGTTTGAAGTTTGAAAGTACCTCGACAATCCAGAGCAGAGTCTTGGCGGAGTTCATTGCATAATGGACCTCAACGCCCGATGAAGAAATCCAGGAGACCGCTCTCCCCGGCAAGGAAGCAGACCGTGACTGGATCATGTACTTTGATGGGGCTTTCTCGCTGCAAGGCGCTGGTGCCGGCGTGCTACTCGTCGCGCCCACCGGAGAGCACCTCAAGTACGTGGTCCAGATGCACTTTCCCAGGGAGATGTCCACCAACAACACTGCGGAATACGAAGGGCTGCTTGCCGGTCTCAGGATCGCGGCAGACCTCGGGGTTAAGAAGCTCATCGTCAGGGGTGACTCACAGCTCGTTGTCAGACAGGTCAACAAGGATTATCAGAGCCCATTGATGGAGGCTTACGTAGATGAGGTGAGGAAGCTGGAGGAATGCTTTGACGGTATCCAAGCGGAGCACGTCCCCCGAATGGAGAACGACATCGCCGATTACCTGTCAAAGCGTGCTGCATTCAAGCTACCTGTGGAACCAGGTACCTTTTTGCTCCGGTTAACTCAACCATCCGTCGAACCATCAACGGGGCAGAACAAGCGGAGGAAGTCAGGTCCCGGCAAGTACTTTCCTACCGAGCCCCCCGGGGCTGCCGGCAAGGGTGCTGCTGCGGACGCTGAGCCTGCCAAAGGGCAACTGGCTCCGGCAGGGTGTCAAGCCCTGGCCATGGAAACAGTTGCGCCCATGGCTGAGGAAATGCCTGTGGTCCTTGCCGTCGAGCCCCAGGCTCCGGCATGGGCACAGCATAATGTCCGATTCTTCCAAACAGGGGAACTTCCTGAGGAGCAGGAGGAAGCGGAAAAAGTAGTCCGCCGGTCCGCCCTGTACCAGTTCGTCCACGACGTCCTGTACAAGAGAAGGCCGGACAACTTGAAATTGAAGTGCATTCCCCGGGAGGAAGGACTGGAGCTGTTGGCAGAGATACATGGAGGCATATGTGGCTCCCACATAGGGTTGAGAGCCCTTGCCGGAAAAGCGTTCCGGCAAGGTTTCTTCTGGCCCACTGCCCTCCAGGATGCGACGGCAGTAGTAACCAAGTGTGAAGTGTGTCAGTTCCATTCAAAGAAGCTTCATCAACCAGCTCAAGCCCTTCAAACAATCCCTCTCTCCTGGCTATTCTTGGCCGGGGGATCAATATACTGGGCCCTTTCCCCGCGCTGTCGGGGGCTTTGAGTACTTGTACGTTGCAATCGACAAGTTCACAAAGTGGCCGGAGGTGGAAGTAGTGAGAAAGGTGACTGCTCAGTCACCTGTCAAGTTTTTCAAGGGACTAGTCTGCCATTTTGGTGTGCCAAACAGAGTTAGAGTCATCACAGACAATGGCACGTAGTTCACAAGCCATACCTTCATGCAATACATTCAAGACCTCGGCAGCAAGGTCTGTTTCGCTTCCGTGACACACTCACGGAGCAACGACCAAGCGGAGAGGACAAATGCTGAAGTGTTGCGAGGCCTAAGAACAAAGACTTTTGACAAGCTGTGCAAGAGCGGAAGGCGCTGGATTGATGAATTGTCGGCGATTCTTTGGTCGATCAGGACGACGCCAAATCGAGCCACCAGCCAGACACCTTTTGCCCTGGTATATGGGGCAGAAGCAGTTCTCCCCATGAAACTCATATACGGGTCACCTCGAGTGCTCGCTTACGATGAGCTTGAGCAAGAGTAGTTGCGCCAAGATGACGCAACGCTCCTTGAGGAAGATCGTCTTCGGGCGGCTGTGAGAGCAGCACGCTATCGGCAAGCCTTGCGCCGCTACCATAGCTGCAAGGTTCATGCCCGAAGCTTTGAGGAAGGCGACCTTGTTCTTCGGCGTGTTCAGTCGGCCAAGAATTCCAACAAGTTGATGCCAAAGTGGGAAGGCCCTTATCGGGTAATGCGAGTCACCAGGCCCGGCGCAGTCCGCCTGGAGACCGAAGATGTTGTCCCAGTGAGCAACTCCTGGAACATCGAGCATCATCGCAAGTTTTACCTGTAAGGCGCGGCTTGTTGGGCCTCCCGGCAAGCCACCTTTTGTACAAGCTTTGCCGACAAGCCATGTAACCCTTTGTACAAAGCCAGGCGCAGACCCTGAGCATAAATAAATGAAGCGCTGGCGCCCTAAGTTATAGCATGCATGCTAGGTCGAGTCTCTTCCTTGGTTAGGGTTGATAGTGCTTAGCGGCGACTAACCCCTAGCCTAGAGGTCGAGTCTTGGCGTCTATCTGTTTCTTTTCTGTCCTCCTTTGGTTCGCAGGGCACATGAGCACTTCTACTGAGCTACTTGGAAGAAAGGAAACGGACCAGCGTCCCGACCCCGGCAAACCAGAGTTGTCGGGGGCTGCAAGCACTAGGATCCAACCGCGGCAAGACAAGGTTGCCGGGGGCTACAGATCCAGATAAGTCTTTCATCCTCTATCACACATTTCGGAAGGGAACTGGGATATGTGAAACCTCGTTTTATTTCTAGGCCGCCGTGATCCCCTTTTCTATACCCAAGGATTATCTCATGGGCCCGGATTTGGTTGTAGTCGCGGTGGCAAGAAAGTAGGACGAGGAGCCTAAGCCCGCTTCATCCCTGCCTCCGCCAAGGGCGCGAGAATGGTCGAGCGAAGTGGGGGGCGGCAAGGCCTGTTGCCGGGTGAAAACGTTTATCTTATATTGTAACAAGGACTCGCTCCTTGTCGCGGGGTCTACCCATGAACGAAAAACCCGGCAAACATCCCTTTTTCATTAAAAGCATCCCACATAGGTACAGTCCGTACGGAATGAAAAACATGAACAAGGGGGATTACAAGCTTTAAATTTAACAAGGCCCGAAGGCTTACAGATTAAAAAAGAGATAAGATGCCCATGATCCCTTTCTTGTCCCTCTCCTCAAGAGGCAGGTCAAGGAGGCAAAAGGGCAAAAGGGGCGCCGAGGCGAGCTACGAGCAGCAGAAAGCACCAAGAGAGCACCTCGGTGGCCGCCCACGGGTGGGCCGGTGATGACGGTGCCGGGAAAGGAGCTGGAAGACGAGGCGGCAGGAACGGCAATACGCGATGAAGGCGTCGGTGCCCGCGTACTCCGAGTTGACGGCCTTGCCACCCTGCAACCTCCCAACGCCAGCCGCCCAAGGAGACGGCCCCGAGAAGTTCAAGGAGCTTGCCTCACCCCCGGCAAAACTTTGCCGGAGGAGCGGCCAGGTGCAGATGCTGCTGCTGCCGCACCCGCCCAGGTGTGGGGCGTCCGACGCCTAGTCGGACTCGTCCCCGTCATATCCCTCGCTATCCTCCTCATCACTTTCGCTCGAGGAAGAGCTTCAATCGTCGGAATCTCCGTCGGAGGAGCTCTCCATGCAGCACTTTAGGTGAGTCCCGAAGTCTCTGAAGACCTTGACGGAGATCAGGCCGTCCTCCGTTAATTTGAAGTAGAGGACAAGCCCCGCCGTCAGGCTGTGGATGTGAGCGAACGTCTTCAATCCACGATGGAGGTACATGACCCGAGGAGCCGGGAAGTCGACGTCGACCCGCGTGCCCCCATTCCCACAGCCCCTCAAGTGCAATCTGAAGGATTGGGGCGGGTCATGCTCCATCTCCCGAGCAAACGGGGCGGGAAGACGAAGACGGTGACGCGGAGGCCGGCGTAGCCTGATGAAGAACTCGCGGGGCTGGTCTCCAACATGGCCTTCCATCGGAAAAGGCATCATTGGCGGGGGCGAAGCCGGCACGCCGCCCCGTCCTCCTCTTCCCCGAGCACTACGACCGCCTGCCTCGCCCCACGGCCTCGCCCCTCCCCTTCCCTCGCGGCCGGTTCCACCACCGCGGGCTCAGGAGGGGTGATGCGGAGCATCCTTCCATCATCCCCATGGACTCTACACCGATACATCAAGCCCACGTGGACCTATGACAAGAGCTAGAGCACGTGCTTTGGAAACCGAGGTGAACTCCTTCCTACTTAACTTGCATACGAATACGAACAGAACATTGTTGCTACCTCACCAAAATATGCTATGTCTCATTAGGTACAGAGAGGAACACCACCAGGAGGCTCAGGAGCATCCCCAAGGAGAAGAAGGACCACCCCAAGGCCACGCGGACCAAGACGGAGTGCAACAGCAGCAACATTGGATGTCCCCGTGACCCAGGTGACCTGCAAGACGGGCCCCGAGACCCCGTGCCCACGGACTATCCAGGAGTTGGCGCTGGAGCACCCCTGCAGGAGCTCAGACAGTGCCCACGGGACCCCCGTGCGCACGGGCCCAACTTACCCCGTGCGCAAGGGCCTCCCAGGATGGCCGGCTGAGATCTCTTGTTCAAGCCCCTCTTCATCCACTTCGACCCCAAGCCTATATAAACCATACCTAGGGTTATGTTTAGGGTTAGCAAAGTATTTTAGAACACAAAGAGGGCTTTGCTCATCTTCCTCCTTTTGGAGATCTTAAGGGTCAAACTAAGTTGAACAAGCGTCATGCTAAGTGGAGTGAGTTTATTGAGTCATTTCCTTAGGCCTTGTACAATGGGAGATGCTTAGGGAAGTGCTTAGAAAAATAAACCGAGTTTTTCTGAAGCACCGGTGCCTATTTCTATAGGAGAGACGCTTAGTTAAGCGTCTATCCTGTGCAAATAAGCACATGTGCTTAAGAAAAGCCTGGTTTATTTCTCTACGCACCTCCCCTAAGCACCTTCCATTGTACAAGGCCTTATGTCATCAAGTATATTAAAGGTAAGGAAAATGTTGTGGCGGATGCACTTTCCTGTATATGCATGCTTGTCACTCAACTTGGATTGAATGTCATTGGTTTTGAGCATGTCAAAGATTTATATGAGCATGATGTGACTTTTCCTACTCCTTATGCTAAGTGCGTGACGCATACTTCTTGGGAACGATACTATATCAAAGATGGTTATCTTATGAGAGCTAACAAACTATGCATTCCTTTAGTCTTCTCTTCGTTTGTTACTTTTGCAAGAGGCTCATGGAGGTGGACTCATGGGACACTTTGGACGCGACAAGACTTATGCCATGCTCTCCAAGAACTATTTTTGGTCCAAGATGTTTCGCGATGTCGCTCGCTTCACCAACCGATGCTCTACAGGTTGCAAAGCGAAGTCACAATCTCAATCCCATGGTTTACATATGCCTTTACCTATTCCCCACCAACCTTGGGAAGACATTAGCATGGATTTTGTGCTTGGATTGACTAGGACTCAAAATGGCAAGGACTCCGTATTTGTTGTGGTGGACCGATTCTCTAAAATGGCTCATTTTATCCCATGAAACAATATAGAAGATGCTTCACATGTTGCTTTTGTAGGGAAATATTGCATCTACATGGAATGCCAAGGACAATTGTCTCGGACCGCGACGTCAAGTTCTTGAGTTACTTTTGGAAGACATTATGGGCCAAGCTCGGAATCAAGCTACTCTTCTCCACGGCTTACCATCCTCAAACCGACAGCCAAACGGAGGTGACGAACCTAACACTCTCCACTCTACTACGCGTCTTGATCAAGAAGAACATCAAGGAGTGGGAGGAGTGTCTACCAATCGCCTAGTACGCCTACAATCGTGCAAGACATTAGACTACCGGCAAGTCCCCCTTCGAGGTCGTCTACGGTTTCAACCCATTGTCCCCATTGGACATTCTTCCTCTACCACTACAAGAGCGGATCAACATGGACGCGAGCGACCGAGTGAACCACTTCAAGAAGATGCATGAAGATACAAGGCAAACCATCGAGCGCCAAGTACAACGACTCGCGACCAAGCTCAACACCCACAAGTCTCCAATGGTGTTCCAACCGGGTGACCTAGTTTGGGTACATCTCCGCAAGGACCGTTTCCCCAAGGAGCGCAAGTCCAAGCTCCTTCCAAGAGCCGATGGTCCATTCAAGGTACTCGCACGCTACAACAACAATGCCTACAAGTTCGACATTCCACAAGACAAGTACAATGTGAGCGACACATTCAACGTCAAAGACTTGGCCAAGTACCATGGTGTGAAGATCACGATCCGTGGACGGATCTCTCCCAAGGGGGGGGGGGGGGGTGATGCGGAGCATCCATCCATCATCCCCATGGACTCTACACCGATACATCAAGCCCCACGTGGACCTATGACAAGAGCTAGAGCACGTGCTTTGGAAACCGAGGTGAACTCCTTCCTACTTAACTTGCATACGGATACGAACGGAATATTGTTGCTACCTCACCAAAATAGGCTATGTCTCATTAGGTACAAAGGGGAACACCACCAGGAGGCTCAGGAGCATCCCCAAGGAGAAGAAGGACCACCCCAGGGCCACGCGGACCAAGACGGAGTGTAACAGCAGCAACACTGGATGTACCAGGTGACCCGTGCGCACGGGCCCCCGAGACCCCGTGCCCATGGACTATCCAGGGAGTTGGCGTTGGAGCACCCCGTGCGCACGAGCATGTACCGTGCCCATGGGACCCCCGTGCGCACGTGCCCAACTTACCCCGTGCACACGGGCCTCCCAGGATGGCCGTCTGAGATCTCCTGTTCAAGCCCCTCTTCATCCACTTTGACCGTAAGCCTATATAAACCGTACCTAGGGTTATGTTTAGGGTTAGCAAAGTATTTTAGAACACAAAGAGGGCTTTTCTCATCTTCCTCCTTTTGGAGATCTAGACCTCCTCTTGGAGTAGCTCCTCTTGGAGATCAAGCCCTCCTTCTTGGGGCAGATCCTCTTGGATTCAAGACCTCACCTTATGGGAGGAACTTTACCCTAGTGCTATTTTCCTTGAATTGTTCATGTAATCTTGTGGATCTCTTGTGTGCTACTCTAGTGGATGTGATATTTGGGTTTGTTTGAGTGAATTGTGCTCTTGTGTTCTTGAGTGTTCTTCCTCCTTCTCCCCATCCAAGTGTGAAAAGATCCCCTCTAGGGTTTCACCCTACAACATCTTGGTATCATGAGCAAGGTTGATTCACTTCTTGGAGTCCCATCCCCCCACTTGCTAGCTTGATTTTGTTGTTTTCTTTCGTCCAAATTCGAAAATCCCCACAAAAATAGCCCCAAAAAAAATTTCTTGCAATTTGTTAGATCTTGTGACATTTGGTTGTTTTGGTCCATGAATTTGGTGTTTGGCATGTGGATCTACCCATCTTCCAGCTTCCCCACCCTTCAAATCCTCGAGATTGGCCTTAGCTTTGAAGATTCCTATGGATCCGAAGCTTTTCATCCACTCCTAGAACACCCCGTGCACACGGTCCCTCGAGACCCCATGCACACGGGCCTCACTTACTCCGTGCGCACGGACCATCCAGTGACTTTCGGCCATCTTTTGTTTGCACCATTTTGTTTCCCAACCAACACTCGTGTTCTCCCGCACTATTTCTCGTGGTTGTTTGAGTTTTGGACCGCGGTTTCTCTTGTGTCCTAAGGTATTTCGGCTACATAGGCGCATTTGGGCATCATCATCGCCGCCACTCGATCATCAACTCGGACACCACACCGGCTTCAACAACTTCATTCTTACCGTAAGATCGGACGGTAACCTCGACGACTCTCACCTTTGCTTTTGCATTGATAACTCGAGCCATTTCGCGTCTCTTACCCATCGAGACTAGCAAGTTGAGAATTGCCGGGCCACGCTATTGTGCACCATAGTGATCTTGTTACCATCTAAGTGCCATAAGTCTCTCCCGTGCATATCTTACATACTTGTCTCATACACACTTGGCTCAAGCATCAAGCATCAAAAAAAAAAGAAGATACAAGCAAAGCTTTTAAGCACAAGAGAAGAAACAAAGAGCTCGTAAACAATAGCATCGAGCCATTTTGCATATCATGTTCGACACCACATACATAGCATAGTTAGGATTGAAGACAACACGTTTCTCTTATAGGTTGGTGCACATGCGTATCTAGCCCATTTGAGCAATCAAGCTAGCATCTCTCTAGCATTCACACAACAAGAGCATTTTCCATGGTTGCACATTTTGAACTCACCCCTTGGTTGTGCGGATCCCATCTATATTTCGTGTGTGTGTTCCTAGTGATATCCTTGGGTTTGATCTATTTGCTTTACTTGCATTTTTTGTGAACCTTCTCAACCTTATCGATATCTTGACTAACATTTTCTTGAAATTTTTTCCACCATCCTAACCGAGCTCCTCCATCAGCCTTTTACTTGTAGGTGTGAGAAACAAACCCGGTTCCAATTCTACTATTGAGGCATTACATTCAGTGAGACCTGTTACATCCTCAATCCTCGGAAAAGGTAACTTCGGTATTGTTCTCTCACTTTCCTACTCACCCTACTTGGTTATGATGGATAGGCCAAGTTCGTCGGCGAACCCGCTTTTTGTGGAGCAAGATGGTGATAATGACTTCATCACCAAGAACCACTTCTTCATCGCGCAACGAGCTCTCCATCAAGAAAATGAGGCCTTGGGTGAACGCCTCGACCGACTCGCCGCCGACGTTCGTCAAGAGGAAGCAAGGAACCGCAACTACATCGATGACAAGTTCACTACACAAATGGAAGAGCTCCGCAATATGATCGTGCGATGCCGCCTTCCTCGTCTACTTCATCAAACGGCGCCACTCAAGCCATCGCTCAAGTCGACACTCTTCGGACTACTCATCTTATGATACAAGTCCTCCCCGAGCTCGAGCCCCTCGCCGTGATGCTCCCCAAGATCGCCATCCTCTAGACAATCCATTCCATGGAAATGGTTTCCA
Organism: Aegilops bicornis; assembly: GCA_021605145.1. Taxonomy (NCBI): domain Eukaryota; kingdom Viridiplantae; phylum Streptophyta; class Magnoliopsida; order Poales; family Poaceae; genus Aegilops; species Aegilops bicornis. Next base: position 350,529,989 of record CM038670.1, read on the forward strand.
AGACCGAGTTCGAGAACGTCAAAGGGCAAGACACCAAGCACAAGAAGCAATGGAGCAAGAGCAAATACCTCCACAAGTGCCTCGTCAAGACCCACAAGACGGTGAGACAATTCGACACGCATAAGAGCGCCATGAAGTACAACCCCTCGAACATGAAGCGAAAGAACTCGAAGCACAACGCGCACTCCGCGATGCCACTCGAGCCATTGAAAAGCGCAACCGCCAAGTGCGAGAACAAGAGGATGCTCTTCGTCGCGAGATACAAGAAGAAGTCGCACGTCGCTAAGAGCAACAAGAAAGGCGCAACCAAGCGCATATCCCTCATCCTCCTCCAAGAAAAGAGCGACACCAAGCGGAACAAGTGCTTCAAGACCCTCCTCCACGCCAAGAGCGACATCAAAACCGCTACTTCGATGAAGAACTCCGCTACGGCAAGCTCAAGTTCACCATGCCCAAGTTCTCCAGCAGAAATGATCCCGAAGAGTATCTCTCATGGGCCTTGAAGGTCAACAAAATATTTCGTCTTCATAACTATGACGAGGAAAAGAAGATCGCCATGGCCTCCCTCGAGTTCCAAGACTACGTTCTCATTTGGTGGGAACAAGCGATTGAGCAACGACGTACAAGAGGCGAACCACCAATCACAACTTGGATGGCGATGAAGGATGTCATGAGAGCTCGTTTCGTGCCTACACACTACACTCGTGATCTCTTCAAGATGTTGCAACTCCTCAAACAAGGCACGAAGACGGTCGAAGAATACTACCAAGAAATGGAGATTGCCATTATACGAGCCAATGTCAAGGAAGATGACGAGCAAACAATGGCACGCTTCTTGAACGGCCTCAAGCACCCAATCAAGCAGATTGCCGACTTCCAACCATACTCAAACCTCCTCGAGCTAGTTCATCAAGCGACCAAGGCCGAGCGACAAGTCCAAGATAACTTCAAATATGCCAAGTACTCGTCCAAGACCTACGGCTTCTACTCTCAAGCTCCCGCGACTTCGGCAACTCCTACCTCAACTAGCACCACGGTCAAGATTTTGTGACACACCTATCTGTTGGCATAGGGTACCTTTGCCGACACATAAATTGTAGCTAACAGCTACGCCGACAAAAGATAATACAGTCGGAGGACTTGCTGTTGGCAAAGGTATTGCCGACAGTTATTTACTTCCTGACAGACATTCAGTCGGCATACACCCTACCTACGTCGACACATTTCCTGCGGTCATACACCCTACCTATCCCGACAGTTGGTTTGTGGGCGTACACCCTATCTACCCCAACAGTTCTTTTGTGGGCATACACCCTACTTTTGTCGACACATAGGTTGTCCCTCTAGGTATATGCTTTAGAAGACAATTAATCTGTCGAGGTATGTACATACCTTGGCCGACACTTAATCTGTCCATTTAGGTACATACCTTGGCCGACACTCATTATGTCTAGCTAGTTAGGTACGTTTCCTGACACTTACTTTGTGAAGATAGGTATGTACCATGGCCAACAAGTAACATGCAACATCCATATAAAGTGTACAGCCAAAACAATAATTTGGCACATATGTTGTGCTCAAGTGTCATCCACAAACAACATCAGAATGAAAATATTTGATATACATATACAATGCTCAAATTTCATCCATAAAAAGCATTAAGATGACAACATACATATATATCCACATAGATCCACAACAACCAACATAGTTTGCCCATGCATGAGCACTGCATATGTTTGACCCAGGTTCATAATAACATACATATATATTGACCCAGGTTCATAACAAAACAAGTCGCATTAATAGGAGCACTACTTGCTGGTCTAAAAGAGTTCAAACACTAGTCCAGAACACAAGTCACATACATGAGCACAAAGTTCTACTCCAAAATACTTGAAGCACCAAATAACACACAGAAGATTCATGGCATGGTTGAAGTTGGCCGGTCCAAAATACTGCAAACAGCCAAATGTTCCATGACACTCCAAGTCATCATATCCATGCGCTAGGTGGCTAAGTACCTGACATCCATAAAAAATTCTCAAGTAAGTGAGCATTCAACCCCAAAAATGTTCAAAGTTCATGCATGGTTTTATTCTCCTTAATAAATTACAGATAGGATTTAGAAATTATTTACATGGAAGTTTCATAGCAAGCATAATACATTGAGAAGAGATCACCGGGGCAATTGAGAATAAAAAACCATGAAAAATTTGTTCCAGGACATTTACATTGAGAATAAAACAATGCATAATTCTGCACACTACTCCTGTGTTTGAATGTAATATAGGACACCTCTGGCTACAAGTTGTTCTGGCCAGTCTCTCACACTCAGCAAAGTGATCCAATAAATTATGAAAACCCACAAATGCAAACAATCAATATCTCACTCAGGTTTACAATTAAAAAAGGCAGTAAAAAAGAATAGAATGCAAAGAACATAACAATAGCTAGTGAAGTGCTAACAGGAATTAGATAGGTGAAAAACATGTTATGAATTTGTCCCAGCAATAAACAGATGGTTTCTCACATTCAACAAGCATTCCACTATTTCCAATTACAACAATTTCATCACATCACATAAAAGTTGTTGATGGCACAACAATCACAGAATACAAGGAAAATAAAGGATCATAGTAAACTTGAAGTATGGAGTATGTCATAGTACCTGCACCTCGTGGCACATTGGCTTCCTACATGCATCTTTGATCTACAACAATAATCATCACTTAGCATCTCCCATGGCCAATAGGTGACCAATCAGCGGAAAAGAAAAGAAATCAAGTGCTCTAGATTCTTACCATAGCAGATGGCCATGCAATTGATTTACCCTTAGCATCTTCCATGGTAAGCACATCTCCATACGGACGAGGCAACTGAGTTTCCCTTTTGAACACCGAATAGACGACAATTTCAACAAATTGAGAACCTAGAGGCTCACCCCCCACCACAGCCTTTGGATTGGTTGTTTGAATTGTTCCTTTGGCGACAAGGACACTTAAGGGTCTAGTTATGCTATATAGTATCACATCTCTTCCACCCTATAGGGAAAACTTGTAATTCAGAACATACTTTCATTTGAAAGAAGCAAGTTCAAGTGTACAAATACATATTATTGTGTAGAAAAGCATAGGAAATCCCAAGTAGAAAAACTTAAGTTAATAAAGCATCATATTGACAAGATCTAGTTAAATGAATTATCGTTCAGACTTAAGTCAAATGAATTTTCATTCAAGTTGTATCGTAGCATTAAATTCAAATGAAGTTGAATCATAGCATAGCATTACAGTAAAAAGGAGGGCATAAGATCTTCTATGTAGGAAAGAAAGGTTTACCCTTGTTGCTTGTCAGGTTTCTCTACATTAACAACTCTTCTTCCAATTCCAATAGCATTTGACTCAGCCACGCCCTCCGTAATAGTATTACCTTCTTCAAGATTACTAGCTTCTCTTGTCCTTATGTTCTACATCAAAATCAAGCATTGTAGATGTTACTAAATATAATAAACAATAAGGAAATCATAGCACTACATGTTCCACTATTGCAAAGATACAATATAGTAGAACTACCGTATTACTGTTGTCTTTGTTGCAGCAGGTGTGCTATTGGATTGATCTCGTTGCCCTTGTGAAGACAAAAGAAGTTCCCTCATCTCAGCCATTTGCTTCTTCATGTCATCCATCTGTGTCATTTTCTTCTTCATGTCGTCCATCTGTTCTTGCAGATGTTCCACTTTTTGGTCAGATACACGACACGCCTCCATTGCCATTTGAAGCATTTCTTTTGATACTTCTACACCTCTTCAACTAATGCCAACACCTGAGTATAGAATTGTTGTTAGTTACAACAGGTCAACATGATTAATGTTGAGCACAATAGGTCAAAGTCATGTCCTACTTACATGTTGTCGAAACCACTCATGAAACTTCTCATGTTGCATAGTATTGATTGCTTTTTCATTGGGAAGACCAATTGAAGATAGGTGCTCGCGGTGCTTCCTATAATTGTGTATCAAATTAATTATTGTAAGAAAGGTAAGAAAGGAAGAGATAATATTACTAGAGCGCGGGAAGCTTACTTCACATAAGGTTCTATTTCATTGTGGTTGAACAAGACATATCTATGTGCTTGGATCCAAGAATTGGTTGATAATGATACAATGCTACCCAAACCATGCCCCTTGTGGCAGAAGTATGGATTGGTACTGGAGGTTTCATTATTCAGCACCTCAACATTATTATCTTGCCGAGTGAACCTAGTCTCACACCCTTTTAGATTGTGAGAACAATATGTAAGGCTCTCATCAAACAATTAACCCTCGGCGATTGATCCTTCGGGATGGCTTCTAGTGCGAACATGTCCTTTGGAGTGCCCCAAATATCTACATACTACAGATTGTAAGCCTATTTGCAAAATTCATTTGTCAAAAATGGTGCTATTAGATTTTGTTTAGAAGATCACCTTTCTACCGACCACATGCTTCGGAAGTGTACTAGACCACCAATTCTAACTTGGGCAGGCAGATGCACCATCAAGTGGACCATGACATCAAAAAAACTTGGCAGGAATATAGTTTCAAGTATGCTTAAGGTCTCAAATTTATTTCAGCCTCTAGGATTTGCATATCACTGATGCGGATAACAGGTGAGCAAATCTTGTTGAAGAAGTTACTAACACGAGTCAATGCAGCACATACTCTTGTTAGCAGTATTTTTCGAATCGCAAGAGGAAGTAGGTGTTGCAATAGAATGTGATTATCATGGCTCTTAAGTCCAAAAATCTTCTTCTCGGCAACATGGATATAACGTCGTATATAAGCTGCAAAGCCTTGTGGAAACTTGACTCCCATCAGGACTTGGAGAAAATGTTTCATCTGTTCAGGTGTCAAAGTATATTGTGCTGGAGGTATATACAATTTACCATCTTCTACTTCAACAGGATGAAGGTCCCCCATAATACCCAAAGCTTGGATGTCTAGGCGAGAATTTGCGTTATCCTTTGATTTTCCCTCAAGGCCCAGAAGTGTGTTAACTATGTTATCGCATACATTTTTCTCTATATGCATAACATCAAAATTATGATGCAACATCAGATCTTTCCAATAGGGCAACTTAAACCACACAGATCTTCTTTTATAAAGGGGAGGCGATTCACCTTCTTTGTGTTTTCTCTTTGCTGTTTTCCTAGCAGCTGGATCTTTTCCAAAGGATGTTTCAAGATTTGCTGTCAAATCATCAATTTCTTCGCCGGTAAGAGGTATAGGTGCAGTCCTATGCTCTGACTTGCCATCAAATAACTTTTCATCTGACCTAAACTTATGGTTGGATGATAAGAACCTACGATGTCCCATATAACAATATTTGCTGCCCTTCTTTAATTGTAGGAACAAGTGAGTGAATGGAACTCAGGACAAGCTACCTCACCCTGGGTAGCACACCCATGAGTGTAGCCTAAACCTGGAAAGTCGTGTTTGGTGCAAAGGATGGCAGCACGAAGGTCAAATATTTCAGACTTAGAAGCATCAAATGTCTTTACACCATGGTAGTACATATCTACTAGATCGCCTACTAAAGGCTCAAGTTAGACATCCATATCACCACCAGGTGCCTTAGGGCCAGGAATGAGCAAAGAAAGGATGAAATTAGGCCGCTTCATGCACATCCAAGGAGGAAGGTTGTATGGAATCAAAAAGACTGGCCAGATACTGTAGGTACTCCTTGTTGACCTAAATGGATTAAAGCCATCTGTTGTTGCAGCCAACCTAAAATTGCGACTGTCATTACCAATTAGTGGATGTTTGGAATCAAAATCCTTCCAGAAAATAGCATCTGCTGGGCACCTAATCAGACCATCTTTGGTACGTTGTTCATCAGGCCACCTCATGTCAGTTGCAGTTTTAGAGGACACAAAATACCTTTGAAGCCTTCTTTTAATAGGAAAATAGCGAAGAACCTTTTTAGGAACCCTATGTACCCTTTTCCCATCAGGACTCTTCTTTTCTGATTTCCACCTTGAAGTTTTACACTTTGGACAATCGATTCTCCTTATCAAATTCATTTCTGAATAGTACACAATCATTTTCACACGCATGAATATTAACATACCCAAGCCCAACAGATTTAACTATTTTCTTAGCTTCATTGAAATTTTTGGGAAGTACTGAACCTTTGGGGAATGCATCGCTAAGTAACTCAAGCACCATGTCAAAACTTTTGTCACTCCATCGCCCAAGGAGTTTGATGTGGAGCAATTTGACAACAAAACGCAATTTTGAGAAGTTTTTACACCCAGGGTATACCTCTGTGTTGTCATCATCAACCATCTTCAAATAAGCCTTGGTATCAGCATCAACATGGGGGTTGTTATTGTCCTCATTGTTCTCTTCCAACACCCCCCCCATCATCTAATCCACAAGCTATGTCTCGCAAGAAATCAGCTAATTCATTATCTGTAGATGAACTCTCTGCTTCTACCCCCTCAATATTTGGGCAAGAGTGGCTAGATTCTCCATGAAACAACCATGTATGATACCCCTCCATGAAACTCGTACATATCAAATCATCACATACTTCAGTTGCTACTCTCCATTTAGAATTCAAACATATCTTGCAAGGACACAAGATTTTGTTTCCATTTGTTGAATTAATAAAAGCAAACTCTATAAACTTGTCTACCCCCTGTACATACTCATTTGTGTGCCTACATGTAATTGTTTAGATATCAGAACAATTCATGACATAATTATACCGCTTATGAGTTAAAAAAGCAAATTTGATGTACCTAGGCTGAGACAACCATGTTTTGTCCATGATGCACCCTTAATATCAAATTTTCCAACTAATCTGTATTTGGCGGTCTTGGCGGTGTTAGCTTTGCATCAGTGAAGATAAAATCATTATTCAAGCAACAATAGAAATACCAAACTATCATTATTCAAGCAACAGAAACAACTCCATATGGTTCAAGTTCAGTAATACACAAGCAGACAGCAGTATATAGAAGGAAATCACACGAGGAGCTGATGCTTACCTCACGGAACAGAGTATGGACGGGGATGACTCTTGTGCAGAAATCGGCAGCAACCACGGCTCGCTTTGGGAGGGGCGCAGCTCGCAGGTCGACCATCGCAAGCAGACAGTGTGTACAGGCAAAGATCGAAGGTCTGGTAGCAGCGGCAACGGGGATTGAGGATGGAGAACTGGTAGCAGGGATGAGGGAGGGGGGCACTAACGGCGGCGGCAGGGGACAAGCGGACGAAGATCGACAGCGCCCAAGACGTTGTGAGGCTGCTGGAAGTCGGGGGTGAGCGCCGGCTGGATGAGGGGGACGCGAGGACGGCAGATCGACGTAGGGGTGGAGCTCGGGGGAGGCCGGGCGTCGGGGTGGTGCTCCACGACGGCTGGGCGTCGGGGTGGCGCTCCCCGGCTGGGAGATGGGGTGGAGCTCCACGGCGGCTGGGCTATGGGGTGGAGCTCGACGGCGGCTGGGCGACGGGGTGGAGCTCGACGGCGGCTGGGCGACGGGGTGGAGTGCGAGGACGCGAGGACGGCGGCTGGGGCGTCGGGGTGGAGCGCGAGAACGGCGATGACGGTGGATAGAGCGTGAGGGCGGCGGCGGCAGGCACGGGTAGGGTTATGGAGTTGCCTTTTTTTGATTGAGGTAGGAGCTGGCTAGATTTGGGGATATTTTGCACGGGCACGCCAAAAATTTTGCCTCCTCGCGCCTAAGTCTCGCGCCAAGTTTGCAACCTCCGGTCGATTGACACATGTCAATCTACGCCGACACTTAATCCGTGCCCATACACCCTACATACGCCGACACATTTGACGTCGCTAAGTGTGTATCTACGCCAACTGATAAACTGTCAATCACCACACATGTGCCGATTACGACGTGTTGTTAAGAAAACGCCGACTGATACGTGGTGGCTTTGTGGTTGCTGACACTTAGTGTGTCCACATTGATTTATCTTCGCCGGCAAATGATGTGAAGACACAACTTAAAAGATACGCCAACAGTTATTTTGTGGACATCAGTAGACCTTTGCCCACAGAATTGTGTCACCTAAGCTCCACCGTGGTGTAGAGAGCATCACCAAGTACCGGCGACAAGTCAAGTCCCAAGCAAGCTACGCCTTCCTCGACTCGTCCTTCGGCAAGCAACTACAAATCTAAGACTCACTCATCTTCGGCGCCACCAAACGACCCCGTCAAGACAAGTTCTCTCAAGTGCTTCACATGTGGTGGCCGGGGACAGAAGTCCTTCGAGTGCACAAACAAGCGGACCATGATATTCAACGATGATGGCACATATGACTCGATGAGTGAAGAAGAAATGGAAGCCCTTGAGCACGTGGCCATGCATCGGCGCGTGAACGAAGATGAAGATGACCAAGTGTTTTGCGACAATGATTCAAGTCCCTCTCTTGTGGTCTCCAAGGTCTTGACACTTCAACACCACCAAGGCGAAGACCAACGGTGCCACATCTTCCACACAAAGGCCAGCATCAATAGGCGTTCCGTCAAAGTCATCATCGACGGAGGAAGTTGTCACAACTTGGCAAGTGAAGAGCTCTATTCCAAGCTGCAATTGGTCAAGAAGAAGCACCCGCGTCCCTACAAGGTGCAATGGTTAAGCGACTCCGGAACTATTCAAGTGGAGCATACAGTGCAAGCTTCTTTCAAGATCGGCGCCTACGAGGACACCTTGGAGTGCGATGTGGTCCCAATGTTCGTGTGCCATCTCCTCTTGGGGAGGCCTTGGCACTTCGACCGTGGAGTCATACACAACGGACGAACCAACCACTATAGCTTCAAGACGAAAGGCAAGGAATATGTGCTTCGACCAATGTCACCAAGCCAAGTGATCGCCGATAAGCAAGCTTCCACCCATCGAGGAGACCTAATGAGAGAGTGAACCACCAAAAATAAAGTGAGAGCCACAAGCTAAAATTGAGCGCCTCTTCGCCATGAGAGAAAAACTTAGTCCTCCTAGCCACAAAAAGAGAGATGCGTGAAGTGTGTGAGAACCCATCGAGGTTCATCCACTTTGTCCTCCTATGCAAGGATGAGGTGACAAAAACTAACGATTCTAATCCTCTTCCTCTAGTATTTTCTAACTTGTTGTAGGAATTCGAGGATGTCTTTCCCGATGAGCTACCTCACGGTCTTCCTCCTCTACGTGGCATTGAACATAAGATCAACCTCATCCCCGGCGCTCCTCTTCCGAACAAGGATCCCTACCGCGTCAACCCCGAAGAAACTAAGGAGATCCAATGGCAAGTTAAACAACTCGTCGACAACGGTCATGTACGTGAAAGCTTAAGCCCTTGTGCCGTTCCGGTTATACTTGTGCCCAAGCAAGATGGTACTTTTTGAATGTGCTCCGATTGTAGACTCATCAATGCTATCACCGTTCGTTATAGGCACCCCATACCTCGACTTGACGATATGCTAGATGAACTTAGCGGTGCCACTATTTTCTCCAAAATTGATCTTAAAGTGGTTACTATCAAATTCGCATACAAGAGGGTGATGAATGGAAAACAGCTTTCAAAACCAAATTTGGCTTGTATGAGTGGTTGGTTATGCCTATGGGTTTATTGGAAGCACCCGGTACTTTCATGTGTCTTATGCATTATGTGTTCCGCCTTACATTGCTGAGTTTGTTGTGGTCTACTTAGATGATATCCTTGTTTTTAGCAAATCTATCAAAGAGCATGTCACCCACCTTCGCACCGTCTTGCAAATCCTTCGCAAGGAACGTCTTTTTGCAAACATGAAAAAGTGCACTTTTGGAGTTGACAAGCTTGTTTTCTTGGGTTTTGTAGAATCATCTAAGGGTGTTCATGTTGATGAATCTAAGATTAATGCTATTAAAACTTGGCCCAAACCAACCAATTTGCAACAAGTGCGTAGTTTTCTTGGTTTGGCCGGTTTCTACCGTAGATTTGTGAAGGATTTTAGAACCATTGCTTCACCTTTGCATGCTTTGAGTAAGAAAAATGCACCGTTCGTTTGGGGACCATCCCAAGACATTGCTTTCAATGAGCTTAAAACTATGCTTACTCATGCTCCCGTGCTTGCATTACCCAACTTTGACAAACCTTTTGAGATTCATTATGATGCTAGTGGTAATGGCATAGGAGCTGTGTTAATGCAAGAGAAGCGCCCCATAGCATACTTTAGTGAGAAACTTTCCGGAACGCAACTCAATTATCCCATCTATGACAAAGAGCTATATGCTTTAGTGCGAGTCTTGCGTGAATGGGACCATTACCTCCGCCTCATGAATACATTATCCACACCGATCATGAAACACTTAAATATCTTAAGGGTCAAACTAAGTTGAACAAGCGTCATGCTAAGTGGAGTCGATTCTTGAGTCATTTCCTTATGTCATCAAGTATATTAAAGGTAAGGAAAATGTTGTGGCGGATGCACTTTCCCGTATATGCATGCTTGTCACTCAACTTGAATTGAAGTCATTGGTTTTGAGCATATCAAAGATTTATATGAGCATGATGTGAATTTTGCTACTCCTTATGCTAAGTGCGTGACGCATACTTCTTGGGAACGATACTATATCAAAGATGGTTATCTTATGAGAGCTAACAAACTATGCATTCCCGAGTCTTCTCTTCGTTTGTTACTTTTGCAAGAGGCTCATGGAGGTGGACTCATGGGACACTTTGGATGTGACAAGACTTATGCCACGCTCTCCAAGAACTATTTTTGGCCCAAGATGTTTCGTCTTTGTCACCGCTTCACCAACCGATGCTCTACATGTTGCAAAGCTAAGTCACAATCTCAATCCCATGGTTTACATATGCCTTTACCTATTCCACACCAACCTTGGGAAGACATTAGCATGGATTTTGTGCTTGGATTGCCTAGGACTCAAAATGGCAAGGACTCCGTATTTGTTGTGGTGGACAGATTCTCTACAATGGCTCATTTTATCCCATGCAACAAGATAGATGATGCTTCACATGTTGCCAATCTCTTTTGTAGGGAAATATTGCGTCTGCATGGAATGCCAAGGACAATTGTCTCGGACCGCGACGTCAAGTTCTTGAGTTACTTTTGCAAGACCTTATGCGCCAAGCTCGGAATCAAGCTACTCTTCTCCACGGCTTACCATCCTCAAACCGACGGCCAAACGGAGGTGACGAACCAAACACTCTCCACTCTACTACGCATCTTGATCAAGAAGAACATCAAGGAGTGGGAGGAGTGTCTACCAATTGCTGAGTACGCTTACAACCGTGCAAGACATTCGACTACCGGCAAGTCCCCCTTCGAGGTCGTCTATGGTTTCAACCCGTCGTCCCCATTGGACATTCTTCCTCTACCACTACAAGAGCGCATCAACATGGACGCGAGCGACCGAGTGAACCACTTCAAGAAGATGCATAAAGATACAAGGCAAACCATCGAGCGCCAAGTACAACGACTCGCGACCAAGCTCAACACCCACAAGTCTCCAATGGTGTTCCAACCGGGTGACCTAGTTTGGGTACATCTTCGCAAGGACCGTTTCCCCAAGGAGCGCAAGTCCAAGCTCCTTCCAAGAGCCGATGGTCCATTCAAGGTACTCACACGCTACAACGACAACGCCTACAAGGTCGACATTCCACAAGACAAGTACAATGTGAGCGACACATTCAACGTCAAAGACTTGGCCAAGTACCATGGTGATGAAGATCACGATCCGTGGACGGATCTCTCCCAAGCGCATGGAGGACGCGTGGCAAACGTGCAGAATCGAGGAGACGGGTGAAGCGACCTCTCACCACCCCGTGATCGTGGGGTGTGGATGCCTTGGAGACCGCAACACGGCCCCGTGCAGTAAATATGCCGCGCCTCCACGCCTCCCTCCTTTCATGGGGAAGGCGCGAGCTTCCCCATTTAGTGCGATGTGACGCATGCGTGCAGGAACCTCCCCACGCATGATGCCCACGTCACGTGCACCCCTCCATGCCACGCCGCGCCGCGCGCAGTGCGTGGGAAGCACACCGCGTGAAAAGTTTTACCGCTGTAAAAACCGCCCCGCCTGCCCACGCACTGTTTTGGGCCTAGCTCAACAACGTGTCGCACTTATGTGTGGCCTAGGCCTGGGGGCTCCTGTCGGTGTACAAAAGGAGGGGCACACTTTTGTACCCCTTTACCTGTGCACGGGCAGTCGGAGTCACGCCCACGGTCACACCAAGCAGAATAGGGGAGGTGAGCCAAGATAAGACCGAAGCCCAAGATAACTAGAGCAACGCCAAGGCCAAGACCACAAAGAGCAGAGGGACGAAGCAGGTTCCCCCGGCAAGACCTTTGCCGGGGCAGCCTTAGCAGCCCCGGCAAGACCCTTGCCGGGAAGTTTCACCCCACCAATGTGAGCGAGCCACCCTTGAGCCCACGGTCTCCAACATCACGTTGGGCCGGGGCTCGGGAGGCACCTCCGTGGTGGCATGCAGATCTTTGTGAAGACAAGGAACACTCAAGATCAGATGAGGATTAGAAGACGACGATCCTCGGCAGGATCCTTGCCGAGGAAGGTCACCAGATCGCCGGCAAGGCCCTTGCCGGGGACGACAGCGCGCCACGGAAAGACCCTTGCCGGGCTAACCGGCAAGGCCCTCACCAAGGACGCCAGTAGGGCCACTACCAGGCCCGCACCAACCAAGTCTCCACCGTTCACATGCAGCTGCCAGCCAACCTAGCTGGGCGGGCACCTACGTGGCAACATGCAGCTCCCAGGCCAACTCATCAAGCGCCTGCGTGGCGGCATGCCGATCTTCATGGAGGCTCCACCACCGTGCCACCTCAGTTGCCTACCTGCTTACGTGGCGCCGCATGCGTCGCTAGCCAGGGCGCGTGTCGAAGCAAGGAGGAGCGGCGACGGACAGGACGTGCCTCGCCCCCGTCCCCAATAAAGCAAGGGGACACCTAAGCTACACATTAAATGCGTCTTGTCCTGTAATACGAGCGATAAGCTCATAGCACTGTGCGCCTTTCCACCTCCTGTGCGCCACTATGGCAGGCCCTCTCGACTATAAAAGGAGGCCCATGGCATACTAGAGAAGGATTCGGCTCTTTCAAACCACACACTCACCACAGCTAGTTCGAGATCTCAAGAACTCTCTGAATACACCCACCAAAGCAGGACTAGGGTTTTACACATCCTCGCGGCCCGAACCTGGGTAAATGATCCTTCTGCTGATTACTAATCCTGCTCTTCTCGCAACCCTGCGCCCCGGCAACCGTAGTAGGGATTCTTGTGATCCCATAGGTGTCCTTTCCCCGACAGTGAGTTGTGGGCGATACAAGTCATACTGCTTACCAGCATGTCATACTTTGGTTCGGCGGTATTGTTGGATGAAGCGGCCCGGACCGACATTACGCGTACGCTTACGCGAGACTGGTTCTACCGACGTGCTTTGCACATAGGTGGCTGGCGGTGTCAGTTTCTCCAACTTTAGTTGAACCGAGTGTGGCTATGCCCAGTCCTTGAGAAGGTTAAAACAACACTAACTTGACAAACTATCGTTGTGGTTTTGATGCGAGGTAAGAACGGTTCTTGCTCGACTGTAGCAGCCACGTAAAACTTGCAACAACAAAGTAGAGGACGTCTAACTTGTTTTTGCGGGGCATGTTGTGATGTGATATGGTCAAGGCATGATGCTATATTTTATTGTATGAGATGATCATGTTTTGTAACCGAGTTATCGGCAAGTGGCAGGAGCCATATGGTTGTCGCTTTATTGTATGCAATGCAATCACCCTGTAATGCTTTACTTTATCACTAAGCGGTAGCGATAGTCGTAGAAGCATAAGTTGGTGAGACGACAACGAAGCTACGATGGAGATCAAGGCGTCGCGCCGGTGACGATGGTGATCATGACGGTGCTTCGAAGATGGAGATCACAAGCACAAGATGATGATGGCCATACCATATCACTTATATTGATTGCATGTGATGTTTATCTTTTATGCATCTTATCTTGCTTTGATTGATGGTAGCATTAGAAGATGATCTCTCACTAAATTATCAAGGTATAAGTGTTCTCCCTGAGTATGCACCATTGCGAAAGTTCTTCGTGCTGAGACACCACGTGATGATCGGGTGTGATAGGCTCTACGTTCAAATACAACGGGTGCAAAACAGTTGCACACGCGGAATACTCAGGTTAAACTTGACGAGCCTAGCTGTGGGGACGCCGACTCATAAGTCGAGATCACCGAATGCACGTGTACAGTGATCCCAGAGATCAATGCTCACTGAACACAAAGAAGCTGAATAACAAGAGCCTTACATCCATACATACCGTCTTACACAAATTATGACCATTATGGTCAAGTCTTACATTGTAAAGCCTTAAGGGCTGAACATCAAATGAAACACAAGCATCCGAAATCTTCGTCGATAAGTAGAACCCATGCCATCTGCCTTAACCCTACAGGCATTCTGACTGGGAAACGTCCTAGTTCGCATGTTCGTCTCCAAAGAACTCTTCTTCGAACTCCGGTTCTTCCATGCCTGGCCAATTAAATAACCAGTGGCAAGCCAATGAGTACTTTGAATGTACTCGCAAGCAACCCATGTTTTGGTTCAAGATACAACAATGCATGATATAGGTAACTTTTTTTTGCAGAAAGCTAGTTTTGAGTGCAATGACATGCTCAACAACTTGTAAGACATGCATCAGGAGAATTCAAGTAACCATCAGGACAGGTTACAGATATCAACATAAATAGAGAGGGCACCAACCCAACTCATTCATGTCAAGTCCTTTGACTTGACCCAAGTAGATCTTCCCACTTATCCAAACACACACACTAGTTTGCAAACATGTGGACGTAGCCCAAGAGCGGTTACCCAACTGTCCTTGACCGTGGACACGACTATTCGAATAGTTTTACACTCTGCAGAGGTTGCACACTTTATCCACAAGATCCGGGGAACTTCCGTGTCATCCACGACCCGCGATACCTCAAGTACCCGGGGTAAGCACCCGATCACTATCTTTCCCTAGACGACACTAAAAAGGAGTCCACTCGTTGTTCCGTATCCTCACGATGTACATCATACGAGACTCACTCGAGATCGTATCATCCGAGAGGGGACACAACGGTGTATCCGGTGCCCTGTGAAAACAGGCATGGCCGCCCTACCTGGCACGACCCCTCCCGAGAGAAAGCACCAACTCTCCCCCGTCACTAGTAATGCTGGCTCCAAGCTAGTATCAGCATAGGTAATCAATAATGCCCTTTCCCATAAAAGGGTAGAGTGATTGCGCATGTAAGGTTGGAATAATGGTCGCAACTTAAACCAATCCGTTTTGGAAACAACACACACACTTGCCTCAGTACACCACTTCGTCATCAAGTGGCTACCCAACTCATCATCTCCCTCGGGCATAAGTGGCACCCGATGGGGTTTTTGAAAAGTCTTTTGAAAATGCCTTGTCTCCGTTACCATGCATATCCCCGTCCCTTTTTGTGTAGCACTACTTAGCATCCTATCTACTCCCACCGGCATAACCCTCATAAGAAGGTAGGGTCACGCACAATGCAAGTATCAACGAGGAAGTAACGGTGGCAAACCACCCCATGTGGTCATCACAGTATCATGTCTCTGATGCATGCAATAAGAGTGCTATATGACATGCATAAAAAGGGTTTCATAGACATGGTCAAAGGGCTGCTTTCCTTGGTCTTCAAAGTCTTCAAGTTCTTCAAATCCTTCTCCTTCTTCTTCTTCTTCAGCAACTTCGTCTAATACAGGATCTAATCATCGCAGGAAAATAACGAGAAAATAAGGCAATAGTAAAACAGAAAAACCAAAGTGCTCAGAAAAATGTCAACTTATTTTTGATAAATACTAGGGGGAAATCTAAGAAGGGGAAAATTCCTAGTTTTGGATTTGGAGTTAAGGAATAGTGGAAATGGATTTTCAAAGAAGGATTTAAATGCTCACATTTGAATTTAAATTTGAACAGTAGAGAAAAGTTTGATGGATATTTATTAAAGTTACACCATTAAATAGGTGGGATTTTTAGAAGAGTTTAGGAACTGGAATTATTTCATTTGGATTAATATTTAATCTCGAGGAATTTTGCAAGTCTGACAGAAAAGAAAAAGGGAAGGGCACCGTGCCGGGCGAGAATAGTCAGCAGGCGCCCAGACCAAATGACACGGCCCAGCCGAGCCGATCTTACAAGGCCATGTTTTTAAACCTGACGGGCAAGGCCCGGCGTCAGTGAGAGAGGGTGCGAGAGAGGGAGAGGACAGAGAGGCTGACGGGCGGGGCCCCTTGTCAGGGTCGTGGTCAACCCTCGTCCGACGGCGGCAAGGCTTACCGGCGACGATCCAGGGCACGGCGAGCTTGGCCAAGGGCAGGGATGGACTCATCGTGTCGTGCTGTTCGGGTGGAGGTGGAACCGGTCGCCAAGGTGGCCTGGTTCGTCGGCGACGAGGTCACGCGGCGGAGGGGCTTCGGCCGGCGGCGGTTCTGGCCGTTTCCGACAGCTACAGAGAGGGGAAACAAGGGGGAAATGATCAGGGGTGCTCGGGGGTTCCAGATCGAGGCAGAGGAGGAGCGGGGGAGGCATGTACCTCGCGAACTCTGGCAAGCCGAAGCGGCGGAGCTCGAGCTTGATCTCGAGCTCGGGTGCTCCTGGAGGAGAGCTGAGGGCACAGGGGGCCGATTTGGAGTGGGTAGGAGCGAGTGGTGGTAAGGGAGAGGCTCGGGGAGGCCTTTAAGTAGGCGAGCCACGGCTCACCGTAGACCCGTGCGCCGGCGAGGTCGTTGCCATTGATGTGGACATGGGGGCGCGCGTGGGCGTGTCTGGGGTGCTCGTGGGTTTGGTCCAGAGCGAGGGAAAGAAGAGAGAGGGAGCAGGGGGGCCAGGGGCACCGCGCGTGCGAGCACGCTCACTGGTGCACTCGAGTGGTTGTCGCGCGTGCGTGCTGGGGCAAGAGGAGGGAGAAGGAGGAGGGGACCGACCAGCTGCCATGTTGCGGACGTCGAGGGGTCTCGTCGGGCGTGCTGGGGAGGCCCGAGGTGGCCGGAGGTGCTTGGCAGGGGGCGGCTACAGTGCGGGAGCGCACTGTAGCGCGCTCCAGAGCGCCCAAATGGCTGTCCAGGCCATTTTATATGCTTGTGGGCGCTCCCTTGCATGTCCAGTAGTATTTTGGGGGTGCTAAGGAAGGGATCTTGGCCTTGGATGCTTTGGGTGGCCAGTGGGTGAAGAGAGAGGAAGGAGAAGAGTGGAAATGGGGTTGTCCAGAATATAAAATTGGTGGTTCCATCCCCTTGATCAATAAGCATTGACTTGTGCTGAATGCCAGGGGTAGAGGGAGGTTAGGAGGAGGTGTGGTAAAGAGGAGAACTCATTTGGATTAGTGGAAGTAGCCCAAACAGGGTTTTTGGTTAAAATTCAGAAGGTGTTTGATGCTAGTTTAGGCAAGTAGATGATCTCCATTTTCCATGAGACTCCACAGGGTGAAATGACACATAAAATTAGGGCCTTACCCCAATTTGGAGCTTATTTGGGCAAAGTTGCCAATGCAACTTTTGTAAACCCTAGAAATTAGCAGAAATGAACTTGTGTAGATCTAGTTGAGCAAATCACTTCTCCTATATGCACCACTTGGTGTAGTGGCCCCATTTGGTCATGTGAATATGCTCATAAAAGTTGGGGTTAATGAGAGAAAGTTGGTAGTACAAAGTTGTTCAAATTTGATTCTGGTCAGAGAGGGTTTTGGGGCATTTTGGTGAACGAAAATGACTTTAATTGACATGAGGATTTGCAAGGTGATCACAATACGCATTTTTGACTTGCTGGATTTTCCTTGGATTTTTATGAAAATATTTCCTGTGGAAATATTTCAAATCCTTGAAATGGGCACAAATGGTTTTGGGAGGTTTTGTCCA
Source organism: Aegilops bicornis (assembly GCA_021605145.1). Lineage (NCBI taxonomy): Eukaryota > Viridiplantae > Streptophyta > Magnoliopsida > Poales > Poaceae > Aegilops > Aegilops bicornis. Next base: position 350,547,920 of record CM038670.1, read on the forward strand.
ATATTTTGAACATGACCATGTGTTGAAACTCTTATATATGGGAAATATAAGCCCACTTAGTTTCCCTGATTTTTGTCAAATATTTTTAAAACAATAAAATAATTTTTCCCTATTAAAGACCATTTCTGGCCTTAAGAAAAAGCTTTTAAATAAAATAGGAAAATTACTTTTAAAATTATATTTTTTTTGGTTTATGGGAGTACTATATCTAATAGGATTCAAATATAATCTTTGAAATATTTTTCACACCCCAAATCAAGTACTTGCAGTGCAAACCTCAATTCAGGGGTTTTTGGAAAACTAATTTTAGAAAATACTTTTTGGCCAAATTATTTTTGTAAGAAAATACTATATTTCTCTATACACATGGCATGATCGTTGGGTAGAAGCTCGGGGCAAGGAGATGAAGTATAGAAGGTGGAGTTGTGTTGACTTTAAAGAGCACTTGAAAAACACAGAGAGAAAACCAACTCCAAATAAAAAGTCAAATAATGCAAAAGTTTTTGTCAAACCACATTTTATCATGATTTATCATCTTAAGTGTTGTGCCATGAAAATCAGGGTGTGACAGACCTACCCCCCTTACAAGAATCTCATCCCCGAGATTCCCAAACTACGCGTGGGAAGGAATACGAAACTTAGATGCGGGGCAGTCTTCACGTCCTCACAATGCTTCTGCTTCCGTGTGGTGCTCCATTGAATCTTGAATTACCTGGTGTTGTAGCTTCGTGTATGATGCTCTCGGTTGATCCAGGTTGCTAAGGGGTCTCTCGCATTAGGTCAGGTTGGATCAGGCTGGAGGTCGATGGCTCGGTGATCGATGCCCTTGTAGAGATCGGGCAAGTTAGGAAGTTGGAAACACTTCCGGGGTTGTGATGCATGGAAAGCGTTGTGCACATCAGGTAACTCGAGTGGCAACTCCAGCTGGTAACTGTCTTCTCTTCATCTCGTAGTGATCTCAGAGGGGGTTGTTAAATCTTAGAGTGATCTCGAAGGGGGCCAATGAATCTTGGTGTGGGTCTCCTTGTCATGGGAATGCTTGGTTCCTTAGAGAGGAGTGGCTTGCAGATACACCTGGTCTTCAACGCGGAGGTGTACTTCTTGACGACGGTGGTTGGTATACTTCTTCCTCCTAGACATGACGATCTTCAGATGTTCCTTGACCAGCTCAACGATTCTTCTTCCGTCCTCGGGTAGACAAGGATGCCATCAAGGAAAGATGACAACTAACCTGTCCAAGCACTCCATGAAGTCTATGGGGTACGTAAAGTGGGCTGAGGCATTGGTGATGGTCACGGTTGAGTATTGGCCAAGGTCTTATCGATCTAGAGCCAAAGCCCAAGGTCAGGATCCCACCATGTTGTGGCTTGGTAGGACGTAAGGGTTTCAAGGATTCTAGTGTGCGAGTGAATGTTCATCATCCCATCCTTGAGCATAGTTTCTGAGATGCCAATTGTGCTATCTAGTCCTTTAAACAAATCACATCATATCACTGATATCATCATTTCGTATAGGTCAACTCCAATCATCACTCATGGGATTCATATCCTCATGACTCTCGAGAGGAGGTCTAACAAAATCATATATGTCTACAATCCCCAAACTCATATGTATGTCTACCCCTAAAAATCCATGGTAGAACATATAAGCTGCTAAGCTTGAACGTGACAATCCAAGTGCTCAGCCTATTCTTCCAAGGTCTAAAATAAAGCACCTCTATCCTAAGGAAACACGTCGTAAGCCACTCCAAGATCTTGTTTCCTTCCTATGAATCAACTCCAGCAGCCCATTAACTTCCATCAATCACTACATAATCCATTTAATTCTACGAATCCAATGTTTATGGTGTTCCACATGATCTTCTAATGTCCTATAATCCTCAAATACTTGAAAAGGGTTATCTTTACTATAGTCAGTCCACCAATTCCCGTTATCGGGGTCAAGTAACTTCCAACCTCCAGCTTATATATAACTCTAAATCAACTCTGACAATTAATCCAATCTCCTAGTTTATTGTCCACCGAGAAACATAGTATCATGATCGAGATCATCAGTCTAAATGCAATTTACTCCGAATCCTGCAGGCTTACTCTGCATCTATACTCAACTAGGATCACCTATTTAAATCCAAATCTATTGTCCAATGAGGGATCCTACATGTTTCCCTCAAGTTATTTACGTAATATCAACTGTCTCCTATCAATATCATCTAATCAAGTCAAATCCTTGCACTTCCAGGAGTTTCAGCTTGTGATCATAATTGTCCTATAAATCCAATTTACTCAGGGGTAATGATAGCTATGCTACTCTATAATCATGATCCCACCAAGTTCATCTACCGACATGAAAGCCTCATAATCCACCAAATAGTCTCAGGTGATTCCTCAAAGTCATGGATATAAACTCATCAAGTCATTTCTCCTCTAGTCCTATATCCTCAAATTAGTCTTCCCTATGGAATCGTTAGTTTTGGTGCTATCTTAGGATGATAATGTGCTCGTTCACTATGTCCACTAGTTCCCTAATGAACCCAGTGATAAGCAAGGATACGAAGGCTTAACAGGTTCTCTTGCAATTATGTGGGTTAAGAACATGGTTAAGGATTCGAGCTGGGGTATCTTATGAAGTCTCGTAGGGTCTAGGAATGGGTTTCTAATCTTGAGGGGTAAACATAACTCTACGGGGTTGCACTTGGTCGAGAAGGTTGTAGCAAAAGTCTTCAGTTCTGGTTGGTTGCCAAAGTAGAATCCTTGGTGTATCTCGTCTTGCCGGTCTTCAATTGATGAGAGAGATGAGAGAGAAAAGTGGCATAGATGGGGAATGCCTAAAGGGGGTTCTATAGTGCAAGTGCAAATAAACAAGTGCTGAAAAGGGCCAAACACAAACAATAAAATAAGGCAGGTGATATAGCTGCGTACTAGTTGCCTCGGGCAAAAGGGCGACTGATATCAAAACACAAACAAATAAAAACAAGCAACACACAGTCATGGTTCTATTTGAACTATCATACGGACTCGACTGTGCATAGGGGGTACACGACTCATCCTACCCTAGGGGTTCTCGGACTAAGTAGTTGTGATTTACTTCGTGCCTCATGTAGTCTTCTGGATTTTTCCTCAGGTGTTGCTATGTCTCCTGTAGTTGTTTGACAAAATGATCCAGGTTGGCCTGAAGAATCTTCAACAACTTCTCGCCCGATGAGATGATGGGGTGAAGGTGGCTCCTCGTAGCTGGCACTGACTTGGTCTTCTCTTGTCCTCTTAATCATGATGATCGCTTTTGCCTTTTTAAGGTGTCGGCGGTTCCAGGTGGCCATCCTTTATGCAATGATACTAACAACGCATAGTAGAGGTCCAACCTGCCGGACACACTGTTGCCAGTATCGTCACCGAGAGCGGGGGATGAAGAGGACCGTTCTCCTGCTCACTATAGTGAGGCGGACCAAATGGCTAGGTTCTCATCTACCGGTGGTTGCCGATGCGACAATGATAAGGACAGGGTTGCTCTACTAGTGATGTATATCATGTTATTGCATATCCTATGCCCTGGTCATCATAGGCCAAGGTTTCATAATCCTGGGGCAAATTCAAAGGTGTCACCATCCTCTGGGTCTTCATGTCCCATTCCTTGAGAGCGTACCTTCTGTTGGCATCGTCTTGACGTGGTGTTGCCAATCTTGTGTTCAGAAGAGGTGGATGAGTGTCTGGCAAGGTGTCTTCCTTCTAGATTATCCACGAGGATTACAAGGAATCCCGTGGTCAGGGGCATAAGGATTCTAGCGACCATTAAATTTTGAAGGGGAAGAGGAAAGTATATCTTAGTTTTTGAAAAACTCAGAAGGGGAAGAGAAGTATAGATAGTTTTGAAATTTAGTAATAGTTTTGAAAATAGACTTACCCTAACTAACGACCATGCTAACTAAGGCTTCCTACAGTCAGGATGGCTCTGATACCAGCTCTGTGGGGACCCCGACTCATAATTCGTGATCACCGAATGCACGTGTACAGTGATCCCAGAGATCAATGCTCACTGAACACACAGAAGCTGAATAACAAGAGTCTTACATCCATACGTGCACTGCCTTACACAAATTATGACCATTATGGTCAAGTCTTACATTGATAAAGCCTTAAGGGCTGAACATCAAATGAAACACAACCAGCGGAAATCTTCGTCGATAAGTAGAACCCATGCCATCTGCCTTAACCCTACATGCATTCTGACTGGGAAACGTCCTAGTTCGCATGTTCGTCTCCAAAGAACTCTTCTTCAAACTCCGGTTCTTCCATGCCTGGCCAATTAAATAACCAGTGGCAAGCCAATGAGTACTTTGAATGTACTCCCAAGCAACCCATGTTTTGGTTCAAGATACAACAATACATGATATATGTAATTTTTTTTGCAGAAAGCTAGTTTTGAGTGCAATGACATGCTCAACAACTTGTAAGACATGCATGAGGAGAATTCAAGTAACCATCAGGACAGGTTACATATATCAACATAAATAGAGAGGGCACCAACCCAACTCATTCTTGTCAGGTCCTTTGATTTGACCCAAGTAAATCTTCCCACTTATCCAAACACACACGCTGGTTTGCAAACATGTGGACGTAGCCCAAGAGCAGTTACCCAACTGTCCTTGACCGCGGACACGGCTATTCGGATAGTTTTACACTCTGCAGAGGTTGCACACTTTACCCACAAGATTCGGGGAACTTCCGTGTCATCCACGACCCGCGATACCTCAAGTACCCGGGGTAAGCACCCGATCACTATCTTTCCCTAGACGACACTAACAAGGAGTCCACTCGTTGTTCCGTATCCTCACGATGTACATCATACGAGACTCACTCGAGATCGTAAGATCCGAGAGGGGACACAATGGTTTATCCGGTGCCCTGTGAAAATAGTCATGGCCGCCCTACCTGGCACGACCCTGTCCCGAGAGAGAGCACTAACTCTCCCCCGTCACTAGTAATGCGGGCTCCAAGCTAGTATCGGCCTAGGTAATCAATAATGTCATTTCCCATACAAGGGTAGAGTGGTTGCGCATGTAAAGTTGGAATAACGGTCACAACTTAAACCAATCCGTTTTGGAAACAACACACACACTTGCCTCAGTACACCACTTCGTCATCAAGTGGCTTCCCAACTCATCATCTCCCCCGGGCATAAGTGGCACCCGATGGGGTTTTCGAAAAGTCTTTTGAAAATGCCTTGTCTCCATTACCATGAATATCCCCGTCCCTTTTTGCGTAGCACTACTTAGCATCCTATCTACTCCCACCGGCATAACCCTCATAAGAAGGTGGGGTCATGCAAAATGCAAGTATCAACGAGCAAGTAACGCTGGAAAACCACCCCATGTGGTCATCACAGTATCATGTCTCCGATGGAAGCAAAAAGAGTGATCTATGACATGCATAAAAAGGGTTTCATAGACATGGTCAAAGGGCTGCTTGCCTTGGTCTTCAAAATCTTCAAGTTCTTCAAATCCTTCTCCTTCTTCTTCAGCAACTTCGTCTAATACGGGATCTAATCGTCGCAAGAAAATAACGAGAAAATAAGGCAATAGTAAAACAGAAAAACCAAAGTCCTCAGAAAAATGTCAACTTATTTTTGATAAATACTAGTTGGAAATCTGAGAAGGGGAAAATTCCTAGTTTTGGATTTGGAGTTAAGGAATAGTGGAAATGGATTTTCAAAGAAGGATTTAAATGCTCAAATTTGAATTTAAATTTGAACAGTACAAAAAAGTTTGATGGATATTTATGAAAGTTACACCATTAAATTGGTGGGATTTTTAGAAGAGTGTAGGAACTGGAATTATTTCATTTGGACTAATATTTAATCCTAAGAAATTTTTGCAGGTCTGACAGAAAAGAAAAAGGGGAAGGGCAGCAGGCGTTGGGCCGAATAAATGGGAGGGCAGCTGCCCAGCCAGTGATGCGGCCGCTGAGCCGACACAAGGCTGCTGTGTTTTTAAACCTGACGGGCGGGGCCCGGTGTCAGTGAGAGAGGGCATGGGAGAGGGAGAGGACAAAGAGGCTGACGGGTGGGGCCCCTTGTCAGGGTCGTCGTCAACCCTCGTCCGATGGTGGCAAGGCTTACATGCGACGATGCAGGGCACGGTGAGCTTGGCCAAGGGCAGGGATGGACTCATCGTGGCGTCGCTGTTCGGGTGGCTGTTGCTGCTTTTTCTTGAGGCTGTTTGCCGTGGCCATGAGCATGCGTTTGAAACGCTCTTGTTCGATAGGATCCTCGGGCACGACAAATTCGTCGTCGTCGAGGCTTGCCTCATCTTCAGAGGGAGGCATGTAATTATCGTCCTCTACCTCTTTTTCTGCCGCTCTCTGATGAGGGCTGGCTTCTCCATCCTCTTGCGCTGAATCTTGCTGGAGGGGGTTGTCTTCGGCACTGTCTGGGGTGTTATTATCTCCCGTGCCGGAATCACCGTTTTTGCTGTGGCGGGATTTAGAGCGGTGTCACCGACGCCTTGGCTTAGGCTATTTCTTGAGGGGGTCATCCTCCGCTGTTCCATCGCCATTCCCGTCTTTTGGGATGTCCACCATGTATATGTCATATGATGAGGTGGCCTTCCGGTGCCTGTGGGAGCTGGTTCTTGGTAAATCTCTGCATCGTCGTCCATACCGTCGATGTCTTCGGAGTTGAAGTCGAGCATGTCGGTTAAATCATCGACAGTGGCTACGAAGTGGGTGGTGGGTGGGCTTTGATTTTCTTCGTTGTCCGCATCCCAACCTTCCTGACCATAATCCAGCCAGGGCTCTCCTGATAAAGAGAGAGACTTTAGTGAATTCAGGATGTCGCCAAAGGACGAGTGCTGAAAGATGTCCGCGGCAGTGAATTCCATGATCGGCGCCCAATCGGATTTGATTGGCAGGGGCGCGGAAGGCTCGGAGTCCGGAGAGGAGTTTGGTGCCTTTGAGTCATGAGCTTCGCAAAGGATGGTGTAGGTGTACGGCTCAACCTCCATGGAGATCGCAGCCCCCGAGGCGGTGTCCAGCCACCCATCCTCGATCGGCGCGGTCGGCTCCGAGCTAAAGGTCGGAGCAGACTCTGGTGCGGCCTCCAGGACACTGTCCGGCGGCAGAGATAGATCATGCCCTTCGGGACAGTGCAGCAAGACTTATGGGTTTCGAACTCGTCGAAGATCAAGTCTCCGCGGACGTCAGCCGTGTAGTTCAAACTTCCAAATCTGACCTGATGGCCAGGGGCGTAGCTTTTGATCTGCTCCAGATGGCCAAGCGAATTGGCCCACAGTGCAAAGCCGCCGAATACGAAGATCTGTCCGGGGAGAAAGGTCTCACCCTGGAGCGTATCGTTGTTGATGATTGGAGGAGCCATCGGACCTAAAGACGACGACATAGAGAAACTCTCAATGAAAGCACCAATGTCGGTGTCAAAACCGGCGGATCTCGGGTAGGGGGTCCCGAACTGTGCGTCTAGGCGGATGGTAACAGGAGACAAGGGACACGATGTTTTTACCCAGGTTCGGGCCCTCTCGATGGAGGTAAAACCCTACTCCTGCTTGATTAATATTGATGATATGGGTAGTACAAGAGTAGATCTACCACGAGATCAGAGAGGCTAAACCCTAGAAGCTAGCCTATTGTATGATTGTTCTTCGTCCTACGGACTAAAACCCTCCGGTTTATATAGGCACCGAATAGGGTTAGGGTTACACAGAGTCGGGTACAATGGTAGGAGATCTACATATCCGTATCGCCAAGCTTGCCTTCCACGCCAAGGAAAGTCCCATCCGTACACGGGACGAAGTCTTCAATCTTGTATCTTCATTGTCCAGGAGTCCGGCCGAAGGCAATAGTCCGGCTATCCGGACACCCCATAATCCAGGACTCCCTCACCCAGATTTGCTATTTTATGCCTATTTCAGCATTTCGAGGAAAAGGAATATCAAACGGAGTCAAAACGGAATGAAATCAACTGGAGAAGTTATTTTTGGAAGGAAAGCCACCCGATGGACTAGGAGTGCACGTCAGGAAAGAAGGGAGGTGCTCACGAGGGTGGGGGGCGCGCCCACCCACCTGGCGCGCGCCTCGTGCCCCCCTTCGGTCCACCGACGCACTTCGCACTCCATATATACCTACGTATCGTAAAACTTCTAGAACGGAAGATAGATCAGGAGTTCCGCCGCCGCAAGCCTCCAGAGCCACGAAAAACCAATCGGGACCCTTTTCCGGCACCCTGCCGGAGGGGGGAACCCTCACCGGTGGCCATCTTCATCATCCCGACGCTCTCCATGACTAGGAGGGAGTAGTTCACTGTGACGCCCCCGATTCAATCATACACTAATCATACACGCAAACGTGTACGATCAAGATCAAGGACTCACGGGAAGATATCACAACACAACTCTAAAAATAAAATAAGTCGTACAAGCATCATAATACAAGCCAGGGGCCTCGAGGGCTCGAATACAAGTGCTCGATCATAGACGAGTCAGCGGAAGCAACAATATCTGAGTATGGACATAAGTTAAACAAGTTTGCCTTAAGAAGGCTAGCACAAACTGGGATACAGATCGAAAGAGGCGCATGCCTCCTGCCTGGGATCCTCCTAAACTACTCCTGGTCGTCGTCAGCGGGCTGCACGTAGTAGTAGGCACCTCCAGTGTAGTAGGAGTCATCGTCGACGGTGGCGTCTGGCTCCTGGGCTCCATCGTCTGGTCGCAGCAATCGGGTAAAGAAAGGGGGAAAAGGGGGAACAAGGCAACCGTGAGTACTCATCCAAAGTACTCGCAAGCAAGGAGCTACACTACATATGCATGGATATATGTGTAAAGGGCCATATCAGTGGACTGAACTGCAGAATGCCAGAATAAGAGGGGGATAGCTAATCCTGTCGAAGACTACGCTTCTAGCAGCCTCCGTCTTGCAGCATGTAGAAGAGATGTAGACTGAAGTCCTCCAAGTAGCATCGCATAGCATAATCCTACCCGGTGATCCCCTCCTCGTCGCCCTCTTAGAGAGCGATCACCGGGTTGTATCTGGCACTTGGAAGCGTGTATTTTATTAAGTATCCGGTTCTAGTTGTCATAAGGTCAAGGTACAACTCCAAGTCATCCTGTTACCGAAGATCACGGCTATTCGAATAGATTAACTTCCCTGCAGGGGTGCACCACGTAACCCAACACGCTTGATCCCATTTGGCCAGACACACTTTCCTGGGTCATGCCCGGCCGCGGAAGATCAACACGTCGCAGCCCACCTAGGCCAACAGAGAGGTCAAGACGCCGCCTAAACCTAAGCGACAGTGGTCCGGGCCCATCGCCTTAGCACACTCAAGATGTTGCGTGGGCGGCCGGAAGCAGACCTAGCCTAACAGGCGTTCTAGTCCAATCCGGCGCGCGCCGCTCAGTCGCTGACGTCATGAAGGCTTCGGCTGATACCACGACGTTGAGTGCCCATAACTTTCCCACATAGTTGGTTAGTGCGTATAGACCAAATGGCCAGACTTAGATCAAATACCAAGATCTCATTAAGCGCGTTAAGTATCCGTGAACGCTGACCAGGGCCAGGCCCACCTCTCTCCTAGGCGGTCTCAACCTGCCCTGTCGCTCCGCCACAGGTAACAGTCGGGGGCCGTCGGGAACCCAGGCCCACCTCTACCGGGATGGAGCCACCTGTCCTTTCAAATTTCATCTCCGAACAATATCACAGATAATGTAATAGTGTAAAGTATATAGTATATGCCCGTGATCACCTCCCGAAGTGATCACAGCCCAGTAGTATAGCATGGCAGACGGACAAGAGTGTAGGGCCACTGATGAAGTACTAGCATCCTATACTAAGCATTTAGGATTGCAGGTAAAGGTATCAACAGTAGTAGTAAGGACAGGCTATGCATCAGGATAGTAATAATGGAAAGAAGTAACATGCTACACTACTCTAATGCAAGCAGTATAGAGAAGAATAGGCGATATCTGGTGATCAAGGGGGGAGGGGCTTGCCTGGTTGCTCTGGCAAGGAGGGGTCGTCAACTCCGTAGTCGAACGGGGCGGCAGCAGCTTCGGTCTCGTAGTCTACCGGACAGAAGTGGGGGAAGAAACAATAAATACAATGCAAACATAAGCATGACGATGCGTGACGTGACAATGAGCGGTGCTAGGTGTGCCCTAACACGGTAGTAGGTGATACCGGCGAAGGGGGAAAACATCCGGGAAAGTATTCCCGGTGTTTCGCGTTTTCGGACAGATGAACCGAGGGGGAAAAGTTGCAGGTTTGCTAAGCTAGGGATGTGTGGCGGATTTAACGGGCTATGCTTCCGGATTCGCCTCGCTGCTCGAGCAACTTTCATGTACAAAGTTTTTCCATCCGAGCTACGGTTTATTTTATATTGATTTTAAAAGATTTAATCATTTTTAGAATTTATTCAATTATTTTAATTCAACATTATCAAGAATAGTGCATGCTGACGTCATCATGACGTCATCATGACGTCAGCAGTCAACAGAGGTGTTGACTAGTCAAACTGACGTGTGGGTCCAGTGGGACCCACCTGTCTTACTCTGTTTCGGTTAATTAGGTTGGTTAAACTAATTACTATTTAATTAAACTAACTAGTCAATTAGATTAATTAAACATGATTAATTAACTTAATTAATTAATTAATTATTATTTTACAATATAATTTTTTTAACGCTCCTGTGGGCGTGGCCTTACTGTCATAAACCTAGGGGCCTTAGCGGGCGACGGGGATACTGGCGCGACGCCACCCGATTAAGACGCCAGGACGCTGTGGCGACGAGGCTGATGAGGCCGGGCGGTCGAGCGGAAGGCGAGGCGGGCGCCGGAGTTGCCGCGGGCAGCCGGCAGTCGGCGTGAGCTGGGATGACGACAGCCGGGCTGGCAGAGAGCGAGTGTGGCGGAGCCAGAGCGGGGGCCGCGGGACGAGGCCGGAGCTCGACCGGAGCGAGCTCATGGCGGCGGGAGTGAGCAGAGGCGACAGTTCGATGAGCGCGGGGCACGGCGTGCGACAGAGGAGGAGAGGAGGAGATCGGGGCCTCACCACGTCCGTGGGGTCTAGGCAGTGGGCGTGAGGAGGAGGACGGAGACGTCGCGGACGGAGTGGAGGCAGGCCGGCGAGGAGGAGGAAGCAGACCGGCGAGGAAGTCCGGCGAGGTCCAGGCGGCGGCTCGGTGGCTCCGGTGACGGCGTCGGGGAGGCAGGGTCGAAGTAGCTTCAGGCGGGGTTCACCGACGGCGCGGTCGTGGACGGGGCAGCGAGGTGGCGGGGGATCGGCAGGGCTACTTGGTCACAAGGCCGAAGCGGCGGGAGCGCCACTGGCCGGGCGCAGGCGAGGTTGAAGGGTCGCGTCGGGGCGGCAGACTTGGAGCCCCCGATCCCGAATCGAGAGGGGGGAAGAGGTCGTGGGGGAGAGTGGGGAGTGTGGCGGCGTTGGAGAAACGAGAGGGAGTGGGGAGGGGATCGTGCGGGACGACGGGGATGGGCACCGTGGGCTCGTTCCCTCTATCCAGATCTGGATCGGGGAGGGGGAGAGAGCGACGTGGGGGGGGGGGGTGAGTGTGAGCGAGTGGGATGGGGGAAAGTGTGCGCTCGGGGGTGATTAGGGTTTCCCCCTGGTGGGGTTATGGAGGGGGGTTGGGCCGGTTGGGCCAGGTGGGCCGGCCTGGTGAGCTGGGCCGCCTGGTCCAGGGGGCGGTTGTTTTTCTTCTCCTTTTTTTGTAGTTTTGTTTTCTGTTTTTATTCCTTTCCTTTTTCTTTATTTTCTCTACTGTTTTAATTCATTTTAAATTATTTAGACCTCCTATAAAAATGTGGTTCCTTCACCATAAATATCTAGGCATTAATTGACACACTCCGAACATTTTACTTTAATGTTTGAAAATTTTTGACGTTTGCTTTTATTTTAAATTGGAATTTGAACCGGTATTGAACTAACGCGAGTTTCACAATAGTAACCGAGGTGACGTGGCATCATTAACGTGGAATTACTGTAGCCTAATTATCCGGGCGTCACAATTCTCCTCCACTACAAGAAATCTCGTCCCGAGATTTAAGTGGTAGGGTAAAGGGGAAAGATTGGGTTACGAAATTCTAACGAGTATCTCGACATTGGTTCCTCTTCTCGAAGAGTTCTATCCATTACGTTGATGTCTTCACTCTCTGCTTCAGGTCATCATGATGAAGTCGTCATCTTTTCTTCGGAGTCCTCATCGTACATGCGAAGGACAAGGGGTAACTTCGGAAGAATGGACCTCTACAATGTTACTTATCTGGTAGATAACATCAGGAAAGGTGGCGGAAAGTTACTCTCGAATTGAAACTTAAGAAAACATCGAGAGCAAGTCAGACGGTGCAATAAGAAGTTCCGAGCGGATAGGCAATCGTTCGTTGCCTGAAACAAAGTGTGAAACGGGTCCAGAGCAACAAGAATAAGTATTGCGTCTGATACCAGAGTAGATCATTTGTAGGACGGTGACTCGTGAATTACATACGAAGCTAAGTGCAAAGGATACTTCAGAATGAAGGATGTACAAGAGAGTCAGGTTTCGATCCTGTGGAACTGTGGGTTATGGGCCCACCATGTGGGTTAAAAGTAGGAGGAGCGGTGACATCTTGCATGGTCAAGATAGCAAGGCAGGTCAGAATGTAGCCTGTCGATTATGTCGGCAACAACGTCGGTACCAAGGGCGAGGGACGAAGAGAACCATTTTCCTGCTCGTTGAACGAGGCGGACCAATAGGCAAAGTTCTCGTCCATCGGTGGCTACCGGAATGTCATCAACAATAGTAACAGGTCTTGCTGACAGAATTGTACACCGAGGTGTTTACATAAGTAGGAGAATATCACTACTTAGATCATATAGATCACAAGAAAGGTTAAACCAAACAATGGAAAGGAAAATATGATTATCAGATTAAATGAACAATGGAAAGGAAAATGTGGTTAAACACATGTTTCAGCGATATATCCTTCCCAAGGACAAACAGAGCATGATATCCAAGACAGGATAGAAAGTAGAAAACCCATTTGATAAGAGGAAAGAAATTTCATGACATTACCCATACAACGGTGTTTGGATAATTGAGCAGGAAACATTTAGCATTGGGCTTCAAATGTTCTTGTTGAAAATCGGAGTACTAGTGACATGCTTCGAGATAGCATTGACAAGGTCTTCAAGCAAAGGTCAGACTCTAGATACATGAAGGATCCATCAGGAACAACTTATAGATAAGTCTTACGATTTCCTCATGGAAGAATCACTAAGCTTGCTAAAAAGGAAACTATAACAATAGGTCCTCCGGCCAGGTGTGCTAGGCATGACATCACCTTACCGGGTCACATAAAGACCAATGTTATAACTCTTGAAAATATGTTCCAACCATCATATCTGACCGAGGTTCAGATCTGATTGGGGTCAGGATACCTCAGACTCAGGATGCCTGAGAAGAAAAGGTGCAAAACAAATTGACAAGATGACATTATATGATTCTCGGGAAATGAACTATGGAAGCGAGTTCCGGAACAAGAGTTCATCATTGAACCAAGGAGAGGATGAGGAGGTGGCTGATGGACTAAGTGACAATCCATTGAGTTTAACAAAAGATGGATTTCCACTATGATGTGATCAAGGAGGTAACATTTGTCAGAACAAATGATATAATTATGTATGCTCGAGGAAAACATACACAATTAAACACAGGTTGAAAGGTTCAACCGAAATATGGGCTAGGTTGCCCGACCAATGTTAGAATGGTGATGGTGAGAAGTATCACTATACCAAGAATGCTTAAGAGCTGGAGTAATACTCACGACATTCTCTCGTAAAAGGCAGTAATACTTCAAGGCAGAACACAACACTAGCTGGAGAGCAAGTTGTATTCATAATGTGGACAAGTCCGCGATGAAAGGAAGTCAAGGGAGTTGTCGATGATAATAAAAATCATCGAGGGCAAGGAGGGTATTTCTCACCATGAACACAGTTGACATCTCAAAAGAAGTCAAAGTGTTGAAGGTGATCCGACACATTTGTCGAGAGATTTCATGAAGATGTAATCCATCAGCGACGACATCGAGTCAAAGGAATGATGAAGCGAAAGGTTATTGGAACCATGGGTACGACATAAACTCAAAATCAAGTTTGTTCAAGGAGAAATGATATGACGAGGAAGATCACGGAAGATTAGCTTACCATCTAAATCTGTGCTCTGGAAAGAGGGCCAGTAGCATGCTTAAAAGTTGCATGATAATGATATAGCCGATCAGGTTAGCAATGACTTGAAGGATTAATAAACTCATAAGCAATGAAGAATACTTAGAGTTATTGAATCGAAGTGCGGAATTGATTCACTTATCAGTGTTCTCGGTTGACGACAACCCGTAACCTGTGAAAATTGGAATTGGTGAGAAATAACAGTTGATGAAGAACCCATAAGAAGTTATGTAGTTCCATGATATTCTCGCGGTACCAGAGGGTATACTCAAGGGTAGAGCGTGATAGAGGTTGGACAAGTGAAATCATTTGCAGAAGGCAAGCACTTAAACTTGTCCAAGAAATGGGATCAAAGAAGAACAATATGGTCGAAACCACGATTGCATAGGATCAATTCACAGATACCAGATGATATTATATCAACGAAATAGTTATTATTATAAGAAGCTTCTATGGTAGGATCTACATCGTGTCCATGGGCATGAACACAAAGTTCAAGGTCGACTCCCACTTCTTCAATGTATAACCTTCCATTCACCTCTCACTTTCGAAGAAGTTGTAGTGTTCAAATTTTACCTAGCAAAATACCATAAGAGTATGACTCGTGAAAACTTTCGAGTTCACACATATTAGGAAGGCATAGGTTCAACCCATCAGGGTCTCTTAGGAACATATACCACAAACTTCATGAGTAAATAACACAAGCTCAAAAGTAGAGCATTGTTCAAAAGCAGATGATACAATTTACCAAAGGAATTATATACCCATGGAAAGTCTCTCAAGGTTATTCAATATGAAGCACACTGTCGGATAAAATCCAACAAAGGGACGGATGGTCCACAAGGGATCTGATGTGAGCATCGGTACTCAACCAGAGGAAGAAGAATGCACGGGCATCGTATTATAGAACATCTGAATAATTCGATGCTTAGATAACAAAGGAATTACAATTTCCAAAACAAAGGATCAGAAGCAGTCGCTCTGATCAAGGATGGATAAGTTGGATAGACCAGAGTCGCAATTGACGACCAATAGTTTGGTCGAGAACCATCTCATGTTCAAAAATGATGTCTGAGCCGGAAAGATAATTTAGAAGGGTTGATAGATGATTGTGTGCATTCGCACACATGTTGAATCAATAGGATCAAAATGACGGTGTCAAAAGATACTAGTGAATATTGCAAGATATAGGAGCATCCATAATGTAAGCATACAAGTATTTGCAGAGCAATAGTTCAAAGAGGATGCTCAGAAGGTCGAATAGCATGTTGAAGACTTTTGTGAAACACATGAACAACTGGGGATGAGTGGATACTCGACAAGTGCGAGGATTTATTTGAAGGGGTATTCATGTGGCAAAGAACTGCTAGGCAGTAGGCACAAAGTATTCTTGGAACAATAGAGAAAACTTCGGGTATCTTGTAATAACAAGATCAATGGGGGATGATCGTATGAATGGCAAGTGTAAGTAGTTATCCATAAGGATTTATCGGTGGTCGGGAATAGCAAAAGTGATGGGCACAAAGTCTCGAGAGAATATCAAAGAGTATCTCCAAAATCTTCTGGTGCAGTCGGTGATCATCTGGACTGAATGGCCTCTCCGGGAGAAAGTATTTTTGAGAACCTAAAGTTTGATTTTAGTAAAAATCGTTTAACCCGAATAGAAGAGGGTTCAGAATCCCAGAGTAAAGGTCGATAAGTAAAAGATCCTAGTACCACCCAATGGCGACGTGGGCCCGTAAGGCACACAACCATGTTAGTAAAAGTTTTGCAATGTCTAGACTCGACTTCAGCCAAGGAGTGTGGAAGGGGGATTCCTACAGCAAATGGCTCGATACCAACTTTTGACGCCCCGATTCAATCAGACACTAATCATACACGCAAACGCAATGTACGATCAAGATCGTGGACTCACGGAAGATATCACAACACAACTCTAAAAATAAAATAAGTCATACAAGCATCATAATACAAGCCGGGGCCTCGAGGGCTCGAATACAAGTGCTCGATCATAGACGAGTCGTGGAAGCAACAATATCTGAGTATAGACATAAGTTAAACAAGTTTGCCTTAAGAAGGCTAGCACAAACTGGGATACAGATCAAAAGAGGCACATGCCTCCTGCCTGGGATCCTCCTAAACTACTCCTGGTCGTCGTCAGCGGGCTGCACGTAGTAGTAGGCACCTCCAGCGTAGTAGGAGTCGTCGTCGACGGTGGCGTCTGGCTCCTGGGCTCCATCGTCTGGTTGCAGCAATCGGGTAAAGAAAGGGGGAAAAGGGAGAACAAGGCAACTGTGAGTACTCATCCAAAGTACTCGCAAGCAAGGAGCTACACTACATATGCATGGATATATGTGTAAAGGGCCATATCAGTGGACTGAACTGCGGAATGCTAGAATAAGAGGGGGATAGCTAATCCTGTCAAAGACTACGCTTCTGGCAGCCTCCGTCTTGTAGCATGTAGAAGAGATGTAGACTGAAGTCCTCCAAGTAGCATCGCATAGCATAATCCTACCCGGCGATCCCCTCCTCGTCGCCCTGTTAGAGAGCGATCACCGGGTTGTATCCGCACTTGGAAGGGTGTATTTTATTAAGTATCCGGTTCTAGTTGTCATAAGGTCAAGGTACAACTCCAAGTCGCCCTGCTATCAAGATCACGGCTATTCGAATAGATTAACTCACTGCAGGGTGCACCACATAACCCAACACGCTTTATCCCATTTGGCCAGACACACTTTCCTGGGTCAAGCCCGACCGCGGAAGATCAACACGTCGCAGCCCCACCTAGGCCCACAGAGAGGTCAGCACGCCGGTCAAAACCTAAGCGCCTTGTGGTGCAGGGCCCATCGCCTTAGCACACCTGCATGTTGCATGGGCGGCGGAAGCAGACCTAGCCTAACAGTGCGTTCGGTCCAATCCGGCGCGCCACTCGGGCCGCCGACGTCACGAAGGCTTCGGCTGATACCACGACGTCGAGTGCCCATAACTTTCCCACGTAATTGGTTAGTGCGTATAGACCAAATGGCCAGACTTAGATCAAATACCAAGATCTCATTAAGCGCGTTAAGTATCCGTGAACGCTCACCTCTCTCCTAGGCGGTCTCAACCTGCCGTGTCGCTCCACCACAAGTAACAGTCGGGGGCCGTCGGGAACCCAGGCCCACCTCTACTGGGATGGAGCCACCTGTCCTTTCAGCCCCCATCTCCGAACAGTATCACAGGTAATGTAATAGTGTAAAGTATATAGTATATGCCCGTGATCACCTCAAGTGATCACAGCCAAAGAGTATAGCATGGCAGACGGACAAGAGTGTAGGGCCACTGATGAAGTACTAGCATCCTATACTAAGCATTTAGGATTGCAGGTAAAGGTATCAACAGTAGTAGTAAGGACAGGCTATGCATCAGGATAGGAATAACGGAAAGCAGTAACATGCTACACTACTCTAATGCAAGCAGTATAGAGAATAATAGGCGATATCTGGTGATCAAGGAGGGGGGGGCTTGCCTGGTTGCTCTGGCAAGGAGGGGTCGTCAACTCCGTAGTCGAACGGGGCGGCAGCAGCGTCGGTCTCGTAGTCTACCGGACAGAAGAGGGGGAAGAAACAATAAATACAATGCAAACATAAGCATGACGATGCGTGACGTGACAATGAGCGGTGCTAGGTGTGCCCTAACGCGGTAGTAGGTGATACCGGCGAAGGGGGAAAACATCCGGGAAAGTATTCCGGTGTTTCGCGCTTCAGACAGAGATGAACCGGAGGGGAAAAGTTGCAGGTTTGCTAAGCTAGGGATGTGTGGCGGACTAACGGGCTGCATACCCTGATTCGTCTCGTCGTTCTGAGCAACTTTCATGTACAAAGTTTTTCCATCCGAGCTACGGTTTATTTTATATTGATTTTAAAAGATTTAATCATTTTTAGAATTTATTCAATTATTTTAATTCAACATTATCCAAAATAGTGCATGCTGACGTCATCATGACGTCAGAAGTCAACAGAGGTGTTGACTGGTCAAACTGACGTGTGGGTCCAGTGGGACCCACCTGTCATACTCTGTTTAGGTTATTTAGGTTTTATTTAAACTAATTACTATTTAATTAAACTAAATAGTCAATTAGATTAATTAAACAGGATTAATTAACTTAATTAATCCACTAATTAATTAATTATTACTTTTATGAATTATTATTTTATAATATAATTTTTTTAACGTTCCCAGGGGCGTGGGCCCTGGCTGTCATAGGCACTGGGGCCTTAGCGGCGACGGGATACGGCGCGACGCCACCAGATTGGGCGACGCCAGAGACCCTGTGACGAGGCCAGGGAGGCCGGGCGGTCAGAGCGGGAAGGCGAGGCGCGGTGGGGCGCCGGAGTTGGCCGCGGGGCAGCGACGGTCGGCGCGAGCTGGGACGACGACCGCGGGGCTGGCAGAGAGCGAGTGTGGCGGAGCCAGAGCGGGGGCCGCGGGACGAGGCCGGAGCTCGACCGGAGCGAGCTCATGGCGGCGGGAGTGAGCAGAGGCGACAGTTTGATGAGCGTGGGGCACGGTGTGCGACAGAGGAGGAGAGGAGGCGATCGGGGCCTCACCACGTCTGTGGGGTCTAGGCAGTGGGCGTGAGGAGGAGGACGGAGACGTCGCGGACGGAGTGGAGGCAGGCCGGCGAGGAGGAGGAAGACATCGGCGAGGAAGTCCGGCGAGGTCTGTGCGGCGGCTCGGTGGCTCCGTGATGGCGCTGGGAGGCAGGGTCAAGTAAGCCAGCGGGTTCACCGACGGCGCGGTCGTGGACGGGGCGGCGAGGTGGCGGGGGATCGGCAGGGCGATGGGCCGCGACGTCGAGCGGCGGGAGCGCCAGCCACCGTCGGGGCGCAGGCAAGGTTGAAGGGTCGCGACGGGGCGGCAGACTTGGTGCCCCCGATCCAGAATCGAGATGGGGGAAGAGGTCGTGGGGGAGAGTGGGGAGTGTGGTGGCGCTGGAGAAACAAGAGGGAGTGGGGAGGGGATCGTGCGGGACGACGGGGATGGGCGCCGTGGGCTCGTTCCCTCGATCCAGATCTGGTTCGGGTAGGGGGAGAGAGCGACGTGGGGGGGGGGGGGTGAGTGTGAGTGAGTGGGATGGGGGAAAGGGTGCGCTCGGGGGTGATTAGGGTTTCCGGTGGGGTTATGGAGGGGTTGGGCGGTTGGTCCGGTGGGCGGCCTGGTGAGCTGGGCCGCCTGGTCCAGGGGGCGGTTGTTTTTCTTCTCCTTTTTTGTAGTTTTGTTTTCTGTTTTTTTTCCTTTCCTTTTTCTTTATTTTCTCTACTGTTTTAATTCATTTTAAATTATTTAGACCTCCTACAAAAATGTGGTTCCTTCACCATAAATATCTAGGCATTAATTGACACACTCCGAACATTTTACTTTAATGTTCGAAAAATTTTGACGTTTGCTTTTATTTTAAATTGGAATTTGAACCGGTATTGAACTAACGCGAGTTTCACAATAGTAACCAAGGTGACGTGGCATCATTAATGTGGAATTACTGTAGCCTAACTATCCGGGCGTCACATTCACCCTAGGGGCTGAGGGTATGTACCAGTAGCTATGTGTTTGATATCTCTCTCGCGTGTTCTTGATTTGGCACGATCTTGATGTATCGCGAGCTTTGCTATTATAGTTGGATCTTACGTTTCTTCTCCCCCTCTACTCTCTTGCAATGAATTGAGTTTTCCCCTTGAAGTAATCTTATCGGATTGAGTCTTTAAAGATTTGAGAACACTTGATGTATGTCTTGCCGTGCGTATCTGTGGTGACAATGGGATATCACGTGCCACTTGATGTATGTTTTGGTGATCAATTTGCGGGTTCCGCCCATGAACCTATGCATAGGGGTTGGCACATATTTTCGTCTTGATTCTCCGATAGAAACTTTGGGGCACTCTTTGAGGTTCTATGTGTTGGTTGAATAGATGAATCTGAGATTTTGTGATGCATATCGTTTAATCATACCCACGGATACTTGAGGTGACATTGGAGTATCTAGGTGACATTAGGGTCTTGGTTGATTTGTGTCTTAAGGTGTTATTCTAGTACGGACTCTAGGACTGTTTGTGACACTTATAGGAATAGCCCAACGGATTGATTGGAAAGAATAACTTTGGGGTGGTTTCGTACCCTACCATAATCTCTTCATTTGTTCTCCGCTATTAGTGACTTTGGAGTGATTCTTTGTTGCATGTTGAGGGATAGTTATATGATCCAATTATGTTATTATTGTTGAGAGAACTTGCACTAGTGAAAGCATGAACCCTAGGCCTTGTCTCCTATCATTGCAATGCCGTTTGTGCTCACTTTTATTATTAGTTACCTTGCTGTTTTTATATTTTCAGATTACAAAAACCTATATCTACCATCCATATTGCACTTGTATCACCATCTCTTCGCGAACTAGTGCACCTATACACTTTACCATTGTATTGGGTGTGTTGGGGACACAAGAGACTCTTTGCTATTTGGTTGCAGGGTTGTTTGAGAGAGACCATCTTCATCCTACGCCTCCCACGGATTGATAAACCTTAGGTCATCCACTTGAGGGAAATTTGCTACTGTCCTACAAACCTCTGCAAGATTGGAGGCCCAACAACGTCTACAAGAAGAAGGTTGCGTAGTAGACATCAAGCTCTTTTCCTGGCGCCGCTGTCGGGAGGCTAGGTAAGTGAAGGTATATCTTTAGATCTTGCAATCGAATATTTTTGTTTCTTGTTTTAGCACTAGTCTAGTTTATAAAATAAAATTACGAAAAATGGAATTGAGTTTGTCTCATACGCTTCACCTTTTTAATATCTTTCGTGAGAATGATGGAAAGGAAAATTGTGCCAAAGTTCTAGAAGAAGAATTACATAGAATGCTTGGCATGAAATATGTGAATGATGAGCATGATTGCAATGTTGTTAGTATGAATTCCTTGAATATCCATGATACTAATGATATGCAAAGCCACAAGCTTGGGGAAGCTATGTTTGATGAAGATGATATTTTTTGTCCCCAAGCTTTGATGAGCAAATTTACTATGATGAAAGCATGCCTCCTATCTATGATGATTATTGTGATGACATGTATGCTTTAAATAATAATGATAACCATGAAACTTGTCATCTTGATCTTAATTTTCAATCATATGATAGTTATTTTGTGGAGTTTGCTCTCACTATTATTCATGAGAAGAAATTTGCTTATGTGGAGAGTAATAAAAATTCTATGCTTGTAGATCATGAAAAGAATGCTGGAGGTGCTGGTTATATTGTTGAATTCATTCATGATGCTACTGAAAATTATTATGAGGGAGGAATATATGCTTGTAGGAATTGCAATAATATCAAGTTTCCTCTCTATGTGCTTAAAGTTTTGAAGTTATGCTTGTTTTACCTTCCTATGCAAGTTGATTATTGTTCCCATAAGTTGTTTGCTCACAAAATCCCTATGCATAGGAAGTGGGTTAGACTTAAATGTGCTAGTCATATTCTTCATGATGCTCTCTTTATGTTTCAATTCTTATCTTTTATGTGAGCATCATTGAAATCATCATGCCTAGTTAGGGCGTTAAACGATAGCGCTTGTTGGGAGGCAACCCAATTTTATTTTAGTTTCTTGATTTTTGGTTCTGTTTAGTAATAAATAATCCATCTAGCTTCTGTTTAGATGTGGTTTTGTGTTTTAATTAGTGTTTGTGCCAAGTAGAACCTTTGGGAAGACTTGGGTGAAGTCTTTATGATCATTCTGTAAGATTAGCTAGAACTTTTTACTGGAGAGTGATATTTAGTTGATTCTTTTTGCATATGATTACTAGACAAATTCCTAAGGTCCACTAATTTATCTTAGAATTTTTTGAGTTCCATAAGTTTGCGTTAGTTACAGATTACTACAGACTGTTCTGTTTTTGACAGATTCTGTTTTTCGTGTGTTGTTTGCTTATTTTGATGAATCTATGGCTAGTAAAATAGTTTATACACCATAGAGAAGTTGGAATACAGTAGGTTTAACACCAATATAAATAAATAATGAGTTCATTACAGTACCTTGAAGTGGTGTTTTGTTTTCTTTCGCTAACGGAGCTTACGAGCTTTCTGTTAAGTTTTGTGTTGTGAAGTTTTCAAGTTTTGGGTAAAGATTCGATGGACTATGGAATGAGGAGTGGCAAGAGCCTAAGCTTGGGGATGCCCAAGGCACCCCAAGGTAATACTAAAGGACAACCAAGAGCCTAAGCTTGGGGATGCCCCGGATGGCATCCCCTCTTTCGTCTTCATTCATCGGTAACTTTACTTGGAGCTATATTTTTATTCACCACATGATATGTGTTTTGCTTGGAGCATCATTTTCTCTTGTTAGTATTTTCTTGCTGTTATTTAGAATAATGTTTTGCATCTTTAGTTTCAATAAAAATGTCAAGGACAGCCTTTACCATGCTTATTTTGCTAGTATACATGTTGCTGTTTGAAAACAGAAAGTTTACCGCTGTTGCAAAAATTCCCTAGAAAAGTCAGAGCATGATATAATGTTGAAACGTTTTTCATAATGAGCTATGATAAATTTAATACATTGGGAATTTTAGTCCATAATTTTTGGAGTTAGGGAAGTATGATGAATCTTGCATTCTTTACAGACTATACTGTTTTGGCAGATTGCTGTTATGTTTGCATTGTTTGCATATGTTTGCTTGTTTAATGATTATATTTGAGGATAGGAGTATTAAATATGCAGGGGCATTTAGTATGCAATGTTTAATAATAATTTTAGTGATTTGTCACAGTAGGAAATGATAAGGTTTTGCATTGGTTTATACTAACCTATCTCACGAGTTCTTGTTGAGTTTGTTGTGAATGAAGCTTTTGATAAAAGAGAAACCATGATATGAGAGGAATTAAGGAGACACAAAGCTCAAGCTTGGGGACGCCCAAGGCACCCCAAGATAATATTTCAAGAAGTCTCAAGCATCTAAGCTTGGGGATGCCCAGTAGGCATCCCACCTTTCTTCTTCAACAACTATCGGTTAGTATCGGTTGAGCCTAAGTTTTTGCTTCTTCACATGAGTTGTGCTATCCTTGCATTGTCATTTTATTTTGTTTTGCTTGATGTTTGAATACAATACCAAGATCTGAAATTCCTTAATGTTAGAGAGTCTTCACATAGTTACATAATTATTCAACTACTCATTGATCTTCACTTATATGTTTTGGAGTAGTTTGTTGTTTGCTCTAGTGCTTCACTTATATCTTTTAGAGCACAATGGTGGTTTTATTTTGAAGAAATAGATGAACTCTAATGCTTGACTTAGATTATTTTGTGAGTCCTAAATAGCATGGTAATTTGCTTAAATAATCCTAATATGCTAAAGCATACAAGATTTGTAAGAATACTTATGAGTGTGTTGAATACTAAGAAAAGTTTGATGCTTGATAATTGTTTTGAGATATGAAGATGGTGATATTAGAGTCATGCTAGTTGAGTAGTTGTGAATTTGAGAACTACTTGTGTTAAAGTTTGTGATTCCCGTGGCATGCACGTATGGTGAACCATTATGTGATGAAGTCGGAGCATGATTTATTTATTGATTGTCTTCCTTATGAGTGGCGGTCGGGGACGAGCGATGGTCTTTCACTATCAATCTATCCCCCTAGGAGCATGCGCTTAATACTTTGCTTTGATAACTTGTAGATTTTTGCAATAAGTATATGAGTTCTTTATGACTAATGTTGAGTCCATGGATTATACGCACTTTTCCCATCTTTCCACCATTGCCAGCCTCTCTAATACCGCAGACTTTTCACGGTATCATACACCCACCATAAACCTTCCTCAAAACAGCCACCATACCTACCTATCATGGCATTTCCATAGCCATTCCGAGATATATAGCCATGCAACTTTCCACCATTCCGTTTATTATGACACGCTCCATCATTGTCATATTGCTTTGCAGGATCATGTAGTTGACATCGTATTTGTGGAAAAGCCACCGTTCATAATTCTTTCATACATGTCACTCATGATTCATTGCATATCCCGGTACACCGCCGGAGGCATTCATATAGAGTCGTATCTTCTCTACTCCTAATGGAGCAGTTGGTAGTCTCCGTCGGTCAATTTTCGTCCCACCATTTTCGTCCGGTTTTTTTTTTCCGTAGGTTAACCGTCGTAGATATTTTTCATCGCCTCCCCCACCCCACCCCTACGCACACACTAAAAAACCGGGTTTGAGCCTGTATTTTTTCCTCTCGGTCTAGTTGCTTCCTCGATCTAGGAAATCCTAGGGCGTGGTCTTGGGACGCCGCCGCCACCATTGCTGGGGTTCCCACCAGCCGCCGCCTTCACTGGGGTTCCCAGCCGCCGCCTCCCAACCTCCGAGACCGCTGCAGCCAGCGCCATCGCAATCCCATGTCAGTGTAGTACTCAAAGGAGGTCGTGGTTCCCCCCAATCCATCTCAATACGACCGCCCCGCCCAGGACGACATGCAACGACCGGTGTTGGCGTGTCCTCGTGGGTGGCGGTGAGGAGGACGGCCAGTGGCAGCCTCAAGCACCACCATGACGGCACCTCGCCGCGGCCGCTCGGCATGGGTTGCCGCCTGGCCCCTAGAGATGGGTAAGTTCGGTTTCTTGCAGAACAACTTCTATGATGTTACAAGACAGGCAAATTGATGCTTGTATATTTAATTGGGTTCTTCGTTGATTAGGGAATCTTGTAGTGGAGTCCTGAGATGTATACATGGTTGACTCAATCCTAATTGTTGGAAACAATATCACAGGTTAGCTAATCACCCTTTTGTCTCGATTTATCTAACAACACCTTGATTCTTTCATCATCAGTTATAGTTTCTAAGTATTAACTAAATATTATTCTCAGATCAAAGCTTTATCGAGTCTCATAAAATGTGTGAGAAGTGTGAGAATAGAGTTCTTAGGAAGGTATGCTTTCATTTGCTGGTTCAAGGTTACCTCATCTAGCGATGCATACTACAGTAAATGATTTATGGTTTCAAATTTGTGGACAACTTATTAGGAGGCATCATGGGCATTGTGAAACGTAGCAGCAGGCAAATTTGGGCACATGAAATATTGCAGGTTATGAGGGTGTACCCCAAACAGGGCTCAAAGCATGTGGAGAGGAAGGATTCCCACGGGCATTTGTTGGCGCGAGCTGATGCAATCCCACTGTGGAAATTGGGATGGGTAGAAGGGGAGGCATGGTGGAGGCCGGTGGCAGCATCTGGAAGAAAACAATGAGCGAGGCGGCGGCAGTGTACAGTGGTATGGCCGTTGTGTTGCAGCCGTCGCATAGACGTCGAAGGAGCACCAAATGACACGCCAAGACGCATTACGCATACACACACACTAATGGTGCTGCTTTGGAGGCCATGGGGCTGAGCAAGGATGTGAGTGGTACACGACGATTCTTAGTGATCCGTCTTCATTGTCATTTTTAGCTGGTTAATTTACTTTTCTCATCAAAGTAGTTTGCTAGATGATGGAATTTATCTTTCATTTTGTTCATTCTGCTCTAGATACTCTACGTGTTTTTACACATGATATGAGAAATAATTTTCAATAGGCAAAGTATGGCTATAATATGAACAATGGTGCAATTCCTCATGACCTTTCCAAATATATTACTGGTTTGCCGTTCAGAACGGAAATTATAATGACACATGCTTTATTTAATTCTGAAATTGATGGTATCCTGTGCATGCAGTATATTAAGTTAATTTATGATCTACGAGATTATGTACCCGGATTTACAAAGGCAAAAGTGGAGTACTGTGAGATACATCATTAGTTCAACGCCAGGTTCAAGAAATGAATGTTTTTGTTTTTTTATTGTAGTATATATCTGCATATGGCTGTTAAAAAACAGCTAGCATTGTAACAAATTGACAAATCTTACCAACGTGTGCTAACAGTTTTGAACCTTATAGCTTATACTCACACATGAGCTTTGCTTGATTTTTCTAGATTAAAAAAGCATGCAGTTATTTAAGATTTTTAAACCTTTGCTCTATCTGTGAGCAAAATCACACCTGCCCCTGTTAACTAAACAAGATGCTTGTCAATTAGTAGAAGTACTGCTAGATTTCCATTTGTGGGTTTCCATTTTACTGAAGTTTACTTCTTTTTGATATTTCCTGCAAGTAAAACTACTATACATCACTTTGCAAATGTGTTTCGCATTGTTTGTTTCATTAGTTTATTTCCATTTTTCACAAAAAGAAATATTTATTGTTACCTTTTGTCCACATTTTGTAGGGCACTGGTAGCATTATACTATCAAGAACACCGGCATGGCATTGATTCTTGCTATCTATAATGCACGCGACACGCCATGGTTGTCTTCCACCACACGACGCCTCCAACCCTCCAAAGCGTGTCACCTCAATGGTCGTCGTCGCCTCATACTCCAGCTCTCCCAGCCACCGCCACAGGTCACCGCCTCTGTCCCTCCAAATAACAGGGCCTCTTTTGTTGCAACCTCCTTACCATGGCGACCAACGACGAGGAGGAGGAGGAGCTGGGCGAGGCAGGGAGGCCCAGGTTGAAGTGTTGTGGGTGCTTCATTCGGATAGAACATGTTGTAGCCTTGTAGATCAAGGGCTGACTCCTTAATATCTTGCAGGCCTAAAGTTATGTTATTGGTTGCTACAGGTCACCACATCCACTTCCTAGGGCTGCAGGCGGCAATGGTGAGGAAGTGAGTGACAACGGGAGGCTAAGGTGAAACTGATGAGAATTAGTGTCGCTTCCTCAATTATGTGTATGGAGAAGGGAAAAGTGTGGGTAGCTTTGAGGTAAGTCGTGGTTGGTTCAGAGTTTCACATATGCTCTCTAATGGTAGAGCATGAACTATTAGACAATACTCAGCTAGATGTAGGTATGGATCGAGCTCTGAATGTGATGCGTAATTATTAGTCCATGTTTTTGTGAGTCAGACTGCATTTAAATCAAACTGTAAATGTGGTTGAAGATCAAACAAGGCGAAGTGGTTTTATTAAGTTTTGCGGGTTACTCAAAATAGAGCCCATGTTTTCTTGATTGATGCACATTGGAAGAATATTATTTATACTGCTTGTTGAGTAACAACTGGATATGCCATTTTTCTTGAGATATTTACATTTTCATAGTGTGTAAACTGAGATTATTTTCACCATCTCATTTCTCCCAGTTCATATACATTTACTTCAATGCCTTTTTTTGCCTTTCTTTATCATGTCATGTGCTTCCTTGAGTGGTGAGATGAAGTTCACTATGCCGTCAAAATATATGTCTATTTTTAGGTTGGATATGATATAGTTGTCCTATGCCTTTTTGCTAGGTTAACTACGACCAATTTTCATCCTATGTTGTGGTATGCATTGAAGTGGGATGTGCGTAATGTTTTGCTTTTTCTAGGGAAGGCCATTATGTCTCTATTCATATCAATAGTAATTACACCATTTACGATATTACATGGAAAAAAGTGAGGGGGTTCATTGACACGATTACGATGATTTTTATAATAAAAAACATATAGCCAACTCTTGTATCATATCATTCTCTTCTCTTCTCTTCGGAAGTGCTTCAATTTGAATTTCCCATTCGATCTAAAAACTTAAGCTTGCTTGGGAATCACAATGGTCGATGAAAAGGCTAGATACTCCGTCATGAAGTGTTACACTCTAGCCATCTAGAGGGACGACGATGCATGCAATCATTTGCATAATGTAATACGTATAGGTTGAGTCATCAATTCAAGTGAGAATAACTTGTTCCATGCGATTTGTAGTGGATAAAAGTGGAGACAGATTATTTTTATAATAGCTAATTCAACAACACAAGTGCTACAGCTTAATCATTATGGGCATATGATACGTACGACTCTAGCTATTTTCCGTTGTATGGGTGATTTTAATCGTGGCATAGGAGGGTTCATATGAGTGGAGCTGAAGCCAACAAGCAACTTGTTGATCCAATTGTTACAGGTGATGGGACTCAACAATTTTATAGAATTGAAGGGAACACCAAACGAATTTAGAGTGGGGTGACAACATTGTGAAGTAACACAATGATCAAAGAGCTGAAATTGAGGGGCTCGTGATAAACCATTTGTTGGCCCGTGGCAACGCACGGGCGTTCTACTTGATACTGGACCAAACATGGTTAATTTTTTTAGAGAAAAAATTGTTTTATAATCATAATGTATCTTGCTATTGTTTGGTTAGGATTTATTTGGAGTGTTTATCCACCTATTTTTGAGTCCTCCTGGTTCGATACACAGATTCGATTCAATCATGAACAATGATTTGCAAGCAAACCCTCTTGTACCCAAAATCACAATGGTTGGCATCTCAATGAGCGAAGGGGGACATATGAGCAAAGCGAACCTAATGAAAATAAAGGTAATATTGCATCTAATGATTGGGACACCAGACCAGTTGAGACATTACAATTCTTTGCTTTATTTTAGATTTACACCTCTATTTAAGATTGATTGTTATCACATGGATATTCCATTTTGGACTGCACTTGCACTTGGTCAGCACAATTCTACAAATGAGCTTTCCCTTTCTATCTTGGTTTTGACTACTAGGAACCTTTTTTGAAATGCAATGCCTCTTTAATACAATCTGAATAGCTTCTTGTCACTTTTGCATTGCATCTTTGACTTCCAAGTTCAACATAATCAGATGATAGATATTCCCTCTGTAAACTAATATAAGAGCATTTAGATTACTATTTTAGTATTCTAAACGCTATTATATTAGTTTACGGAGGGAGTACTTGTGTAGTAGATTTGTTTTGATTTTGGATTTTGTATCTTGTAGCTAGCTCGTGTTTCCTAGACATCATATTTGACGCTTCTCTCACCATTTAGACGAGCAAGAGAATAATGACATGCATACATGAAGGCTATCTCCCATATTGTTAAATATGGAGTTTATTCTACAAATGGTTTACTCCCTTATTATTCTGTTGGATTTGCCAGTACATTTACTTATGCAATTGGGAAGTGAAAACTAAAGTTCAATTCCAGTTTTTTTTCAGAAACATAAAACAGTGACATACAATATAATACATCAGCGAAAGAGGAGGAGGCATATGAAGCTGGGAGAGGTGACGGGGAGCACGAGAAACTGCTCCCACTTCAAGAGAGAGAGCCATGCCAAAATAGTCGGGCCAGGGCTTGTGGCACTTGGTCGCGATCACGTGCATCACCAACCATGATCGTCCCTGTGCTGTGGCATGGGGGTCGCTTTGCTGCTTGTGCGGCGATCCCCCCATCGTCATGATAAGGCGACTCCCCAACCCCGATGATAAGGCTTCATCCATTCAATTTTGACTCTGTGGACAACTAGCTTTTGGTAAGTGCAGCATGCTCAAGTTTAGTTTGTAGCTATTTTCGTGTTCTGCATTTTAGTGGTACAAGATTGTGTTACACAATCTTGGCCTAGAGGACTAGAGGTGCTCCTATTTTAGGCCAAACACAGTTTATTCTGAAACCATTGCATCTTTTGCTGAAATGCTTCAAGGTGGTTTTACTATTACAGTATGACCATGCTTGTAATGCCAGCTTGTCTTGAGAGGTCGGCTAATTCAGTAGGCTTATTCAATGCCGAATAGGTCCATGTATTAGATAGGATCAACAAGAGTTGGCTGGCAGCTGCTACGTATATGTTATGGATCAGAGGAATTAATCTGTCTTTGCCCCACCCCCTTTTTAATTCAAGCCCTTAAGATTATGCTCGTAAATGCAAACACATGACTTACTTCCAAATTTAACAAGACTGCATTCTACAATGAGCTATATAGCTGATGTTGATCATAATCAAGACGCGATGTACAGAGCAGTTTTAAGATTTCCTGTTTTCTTCATATTGAATACCAATTATGCTAAAGATGTGTATTTGTAGCATATTGCAGACTTGCAGTGAAGTAGTGCCTGCTATACATGAGATGTACATTATTTTTAGATAACTTTTCTTGAAATTAAAAATACTAAAATGCACATGTTTCTATCAATTTATTGGTACTCGATGACTTCCTTATTCAAGTTGTGATTATCTATACAATTTCTTACATGTTAGAAGGTACATATGAGATAGAGTAAAGTTGATTATATATGGGATATAAACTAGAAAATTATAAGGCGTCATATGCAAGTTGGCTGAAAAATCTTAGGAATGCATTGACTTTGGCCGAACACGGGGCAAGACATGAACTTGATGCCTGATAGTTATCGTCGCTGCACCTTTGCATCTGTTTCTATTTTGTTGCAATATCCTGCATTGAATGAGAGCTGTTACCATGCACATGTTTGCGATGCAGGTTCCAACACTACCACAAAGCTTGGTTAAGCCATGGGTCACTTATTGATAAATGTAGTTGAAGTCTATTTTTTGCAAAATGAAATATATATTCTTGGTTTAATGATTTAGTACATATTGTTTCAAAAAAGCTTACATTGATTTTTGTGCTAAGGTTGAGAAAACTAGGTAATTATCTAGCCATGTCAGTAACATAATATGCCTTGAGTATTCAAACGTGGTAATACAAATTTTGCAACTTGATATTTAATTCTTGCAAGGAATATTGTTGTTTGCACGATTAACTAGATACTTGAGTCACTTCACAAAATGTTACGCCTTTGAGGCGTTCATGTGGAAGGCTATTGGTGTTGTCATCGCTGTTGCCGCTTATAAACTAAATGATCTTTAGCATGATGGAATGTTATTAACTCTTGTGGTGAACACTAATGACCTTTAGCGTTGCATAGTGAGTATGAGATTGGGCCTCCGTCTTTGGTAGAAAATATGTTCCAGTCTGTCTAAGTTGTAGTGGGAGCATATATTGCTTATTATTGGCATTAATTGCATTGTGCTTCCCTTCTTTGGTGGAAATTCACTTTATGTCCATTGCCTAATTTGTACAAAAAACCTAGAATGCTATTGGCATAATTACTTTTCCTCGAGAGCAGAGTTTTTGAAGTGTATGGAGACGAGAAAGGTATGTGCTACCATATCCTGATCGTCAAGAGTAAATGTGTGTGTGTGGTTTTCACGCAAGTCATTGTTCTGAAGTGTCTTTGCAACTTCAGATTGTGATTTTAGTGTCGCTATTTCTTACATGTTAGAGGGCACATATTATTTTTCACATTCCATCTTTGCAGAGGAGTAGTTGTTATCTGTAATCAGATAGTGTATAAAAAAATGAAAGATTTGTTTGTCTTAGCATCAAAATGTTAAATATTAAAATATGCATGACATCATATTCAACACATATCCGAATTATGCCAAATTTGTTTGATCAGTGCAAAATTGCTAAGATATTTTTTTGTTATTCCGCGCCAACACATGTGTATTTATCTAGGCGGATATATGCGGTGTGCTATTTAATGCATTGTTATTTAGTAGGCCAGTAATAAGTTCTAAAAAGCATCCTCCTACAAGAGCCAAATTTCTATAAAATTTAGAGTGAATAAATCGTTGTTCTATATACATGTAATGCTTGTCAGCAACTTTTAGTTTCTTTTACCGAGAGTGTTAGTTTCTTTTACATTTTAGAAATGGTTGTTTGTTTATTTCTTCTCATCGATCGGAGTTCATTGGTTTGTTTGTTCCTTTTTATCGTGCATCTACCATGGAATGTTCTATATAAGATTTTTGTCCAAAGAGATATTTTCTCTCATGTGCTTTAATCATATGCACACATGGTTGCATGCGATATTAAAACCAGTCAATCAATCCTTTTTATGATGAATTTAAGAGTTTTTATCTTGAAAGTAGTCTTACAACATCTATTTTATTTTTGGACTCTTGAATTGTAGGGTCTATGCCAGTGATGCGATGCTTACATGTTTTATGATGTTTTTCCAACACACTGTCCATGGTTGCTTGACAGGAAATAGAGAAGTGGCTGGATGGGCAATCAACTCATCTGTTGATTGGATTGGAGGTGGCATGAACAAAGTAAAGGTGAAGAAAGCAAGCTTGGACGCTAGGTGGCGGCACCAACATGGGAAGTGTCTGGCATGAACCAAACATCTATGGCTTGTTGCTTTGAATCTTGCCGGTCTAGGCAAGGTTAGCTCTTGTCACGATGCAATGATCAACCTCTAAGAAATTCTTGCGTACATGTGTTTTAGTACTATTTTTCCCACGGTCCATCTGTGTATGTCATTTCCATGATGCGGTGATTTTGATAATTTTTCTTAAAATCTTTACTTATTAGTTGCGGATATCTTCTCTAGAAATAACAAAAGTATAATATAGGCAAGAATGAGTATCAGAATTAACGCCATGGTGCTCATGTAAGTCTAGCCATGGATTAAAAAGTTTACAATGTCAAGTCATTTTTGTTTGTTGTACAGATTATAATCATTAATTCGTGTGATCCAGAAGTTATAAAAGTTATCTTAGCCTGTATAAAGGTTAAAATTTCAATTTAATGTTTAACCTTCTAGGATGTTTATCAGAAGCTGCCAAAATTTAACACTGAGAAAAATTGAGTTGAGCCAAAAATTAAGTTTTGAGTCGAGGGAAAGGGTTTTAGTGTGTGAGAGAAAAGAGAGACAGGGTGAGACTCAGAGAAGGTAGGAGAGAGAATGGGAGAGAGAGAGATGGAGGGTGGTATACATAGATATGTGCATTGTATTCATATATGTGCAATTGAAAAGGAAAAATTGAAGCGCCCGTGGCAACGCACGGGCGTTCTACTAGTCTTGTTCTAAGTATCGAGTTGTAATTGTTCAGTTGTAAGTAAATAAAAGTGTGATGATCATCATTATTAGAGCATTGTCCCAGTGAGGAAAGGATGATGGAGACTATGATTCCCCCACAAGTCGGGATGAGACTCCGGACGAAAAATAAAAAAAATAAAAAAGAGAAAAAAAGAGGCCATAAAAAAAGAGAAAAGGCCAAAATAAAAAATGAGAGAAAAGAGAGAAGGGACAATGCTACTATCCTTTTACCACACTTGTGCTTCAAAGTAGCACCAAGATCTTCATGATAGAGAGTCTCTCATTTTGTCACTTTCATATACTAGTGGGAATCTTTCATTATAGAACTTGGCTTGTATATTCCAATGATGGGCTTCCTCAAAATGCGCTAGGTCTTCGTGAGCAAGCGAGTTGCATGCACACCCACTTAGTTTCTTTTGTTGAGCTTTCATATACTTATAGCTCTAGTGCATCCGTTGCATGGCAATCCCTACTCACTCACATTGATATCTATTAATAGGCATCTCCATAGCCCGTTGATACGCCTAGTTGATGTGAGACTATCTTCCCTCTTTTTGTCTTCTCCACAACCACCATTCTATTCCACATATAGTGTTATGTCCATGGCTCACGCTCATGTATTGCGTGAAGATTGAAAAAGTTTTGAGAATGTCAAAAGTATGAAACAATTGCTTGGCTTGTCATCGGGCTTGTGCATGATTTAAATACTTTGTGTGGGGAAGATGGAGCATAGCCAGACTATATGATTTTGTAGGGATAACTTTCTTTGGCCATGTTATTTTGAGAAGACATGATTGCTTAGTTAGTATGCTTGAAGTATTATTATTTTTATGTCAATATGAACTTTTGTCTTGAATCTTTCGGATCTGAATATTCATATCACAAGTAAGAAGAATTACATTGAAATTATGCCAAGTATCACTCCGCATCAAAAATTATCTTTTTATCATTTACCTACTCGAGGACGAGTAGGAATTAAGCTTGGGGGTGCTTGATACGTCTCCAACGTATATATAATTTTTGATTGCTCCATGCTATATTATCTACTGTTTTAGGCAATATTGGGCTTTATTATCCACTTTTATATTATTTTTGGGACTAACCTATTAACCGGAGGCCCAGCCCAGATTTGTTGTTTTATGCCTATTTCAGTATTTCGAGGAAAAGGAATATCAAACGGAGTCAAAACGGAACGAAATGAACTGGAGAAGTTATTTTTGGAAGGAAAGCCACCCGATGGACTTGGAGTGCACGTCAGGGAAGAAGGGAGGTGCTCACGAGGGTGGGGGCGCCCGCCTGCGGGCCCCCTTCGTCCACCGACGCACTTCGCACCCATATATACCTACGTATCGTAAAACTTCCAGAACAGAAGATAGATCAGGAGTTCCGCCACCACAAGCCTCCGGAGCCACGAAAAACCAATCGGGGCCCTGTTAAAGACCACGGAGGGGGAACCTCACCGATGGCCATCTTCATCATCCGGCGCTCTCCATGACGAGGAGGGAGTAGTTCACCCTCGGGGCTGAGGGTATGTACCAGTAGCTATGTGTTTGATCTCTCTCTCTCTCTCTCTCTCTCGTGTTCTTGATTTGGCACGATCTTGATGTATCACGAGCTTTGCTATTATAGTTGGATCTTATGTTTCTTCTCCCCCTCTACTCTCTTGTAATGAATTGAGTTTTCCCCTTGAAGTAATCTTATCGGATTGAGTCTTTAAATATTTGAGAACACTTGATGTATGTCTTGCCGTGCGTATCTGTGTTGACAATGGGATATCACGTGCTACTTGATGTATGTTTTGGTGATCAACTTGCGGGTTCCGCCCATGAACCTATGCATAGGGGTTGGCACACGTTTTGGTCGTGATTATCCGGTAGAAACTTTGGGGCACTCTTTGAGGTTCTATGTGTTGGTTGAATAGATGAATCTGAGATTGTGTGATGCATATCGTATAATCATACCCACGGATACTTGAGGTGACATTGGAGTATCTAGGTGACATTAGGGTCTTGGTTGATTTGTGTGTTAAGGTGTTATTCTAGTACGAACTCTAGGGCTGTTTGTGACACTTAAAGGAATAGCCCAACGGTTTGATTGGAAAGAATAACTTTGAGGTGGTTTCGTACCCTACCATAATCTCTTCATTTGTTCTCTGCTATTAGTGACTTTGGAGTGATTCTTTGTTGCATGTTGAGGGATAGTTATATGATCCAATTATGTTATTATTGTTGAGAGAACTTGCACTAGTGAAAGTATGAACCCTAGGCCTTGTTTCCTATCATTGCAATACCGTTTGTGCTCACTTTTATCATTAGTTACCTTGCTGTTTTTATATTTTCAGATTACAAAAACCTATATCTACCATCCATATTGCACTTGTATCACCATCTGCTCACGAACTAGTGCACCTATACAATTTATCATTGTATTGGGTGTGTTGGGGACACAAGAGACTCTTTGCTATTTGGTTGCAGGGTTGTTTGAGAGAGACCATCTTCATCCTACGCCTCCCACGGATTGATAGACTTTAGGTCATCCACTTGAGGGAAATTTGCTACTGTCGTACAAACCTCTGCACTTGGAGGCCCAACAACGTCTACAAGAAGAAGGTTGCGTAGTAGACATCACGCCCGTCTATTTTGGCAATAAAATGATAGGAATTTATATAAATGCAAGGAGACAAAAGATAAACATAATTGGATCACAAAATATTAAAAAGGATACAATAGTCTAACAAAAGTTGTTTCATAGAAGTTATGTATACAATCTATATGTCTAGTTGTAGCTTTGGCCACTTTCAAATGAAAATGTCAAAAAATAAATTGACATAATAGCTCTCCCTATAACTTAAAAAACATCTAAAATCTAATAGGGTTGATCAAGAAGCAACATCTAGCCTTCAATCAGTGGACTAATTGCAGTAACTTGAACAATAATATGCACGAAACCGTAAAAGTTATACTTCAGGATTCAACTAAACATCCACGTATGGATTAACTCTGCCAAAGCCGCTCGATGGATCCTACACTTTTTGTGAGTGGCGTAGTACACACTACATGGCATGTCAAATAATTGCCGAATCTAAGTTCTAAATCTAAATTTCTGTTGAAGAAAATCATGCATGTGTGCACCTCTGATAAATGATAACATAAAAATTTCCACATGGAAAAAAACCATACATGGTTATTCTTTTGCTTCAGGAAATCAAAGGTATATATAATAAATGATTCATCTTATGCTTTAGGAAATCAAACGTATATAACAGTCAATGGTGAAGATGTGTGCAACATATTAGCAAAAATCATTCGTACAATCTAGAAGACAAATAACTTATTTAATAGAGAACAAAACTTGCAAGTAATTAAAAGTTAAAAAAATAAAGTAGATAATATGTGCAAGAATCCATGCAATCTATTGGAGGTAAATCCGACCTGAAATGGAAATAGAGAAGCATCGCATGACCTCTCGGCAGATCAAAACCTACATTATTTTCTTTACACTCTGACTTGGATTGGTATTTAGTTCAACACCTATAGAGTTACAAGCTACACTACTTTTGCGGATGATTTATAAGCATTTGAAAATTAAAGAAGAAAAGCATGCATATATGTGATCATATATATAGCTTTTGTGATGAGCAATTAAATGACATAAATGCTTCTCGTAATGCTCCATGGTATGCTGATTATGCTAATTATATTGTTGGTAAATTTATACCACCTAGTTTCACTTATCAGCAAAAGCAAAAGTTTTTCTATGATTTAAGACATTACTTCTAGGATGACCCACATCTTTATAAAGAAGGAGTAGATGGTGTTATTAGACATTGTGTACCTGAGTATGAATAGGAACATACTCCTAAGCAAGTGCCACTCTGAGTCTTACGGAGGACACCACGCTGGAGATAGAACTACACACAAGGTATTGCAATTCGGTTTCTATTGGCCCACTCTCTTTAAGGATGCTCGTAAGTTTGTCTTGTCTTGTGATCAATGTCAAAGAATTGGTAATATTACTAGACGTCAGGAAATGCCCATGAACTATTCACTTGTTATTGAACCATTTGATGTTTGGGGCTTTGATTATATGGGACCTTTTCCTTCCTCCAATGGGTATGCACATATTCTAGTTCCTGTTGATTACATTACTAAGTGTGTAGAAGCTATTCCAACTAGTAGTGTTGATCATAACACTTCTACTAAGATGCTTAAAGAAGTTACTTTTCTGAGGTTTGGAGTCCCTAGATATTTAATGACTGATGGTGGTTCGCATTTTATTCATGGTGCTTTCCGCAAAATGCTTGCTAAGTATGATGTCAACCATAGAATTGCATCTCCTTATCATCCTCAGTCTAGTGGTCAAGTAGAATTGAGCAATAGGGAGATTAAATTAATTTTGCAAAAGACTTTTAATAGATCTAGAAAGAATTGGTCTAAGAAACTTGATGATGCTTTGTGGGCTTATAGAACTGCTTATAAGAATCCTATGGGTATGTCTCCATATAAAATGGTTTATGGAAAAGCTTGTCACTTGCCTCTTGAGCTAGAACATAAGGCATATTGGGCTATTAAAGAGCTCAACTATGATTTCAAACTTGCCGATCTTGAAGAGGCTATTTGACATTAGCTCACTTGATGAATGGAGAACCCAAGCCTATGAGAATGCTAAGTTGTTTAAAGAAAAAGTTAAAAGATGGCATGACAAAAGGATACAAAAGCGTGAGTTTAATGGAGGTGATCATGTTTTTCTATACAACTCTCGTTTAAGATTTTTTGCAGGAAAGCTTCACTCTAAATGGGAAGGCCCTTACATTATCGAGAGGTCTATCGTTCGGGTGCCATAAAAATCAACAATGCCGAAGGTAAAAAGCTGAAGGTGGTAAACGGTCAAAGACTTAAACATTGTATCTCAGGTACTCCCATAAGAGACCAATATAATTGATACTGTGACACCTCAAGAGTACATAAGGGGCACTTTCCAGAACGTTTCAGACTTCGAAAAGGAATAGGTATGTGGTACGGTAAGTAAACCGACTCCAAAACGTTTCCAATGATAATTTTTCTTTGTTAATATTAAAAAAATTAGGAAAACTAAAAGTAGTCCGAAAGAGACACGAGGCCACCACAAGGGTGGAGGGCGTGCCCCCCGACCTTGTGGCCACTCGTGTGCCCTCTGGACTCTGTTTTCTTGCAGAATACTTCTTATGGTAGGTAAAAATTCATTATATATTCTCCCAAAGGTTTTGACCACCGTACCATTATGTTGATGCCGCTCCATGATAGC
Organism: Aegilops bicornis; assembly: GCA_021605145.1. Taxonomy (NCBI): domain Eukaryota; kingdom Viridiplantae; phylum Streptophyta; class Magnoliopsida; order Poales; family Poaceae; genus Aegilops; species Aegilops bicornis. The sequence continues at coordinate 350,586,159 of CM038670.1, forward strand.
ATGCCAAGTTTCATGAATTTCAAATGAGTTTTGGATTCACTAGAATTTAAAAACCAGGTATCTCAATGTTTGCGGCCGAGTGACGGTGGCATGGTGTGCGACATTCATTCCCATTTCTTGCATGGGACCTAAGCATGCAACCAAGGACACATATTTGATTTTTCAACCCGTTTATATTTACTGGAGCATGTGCATGTAGTTCAAATTAGAATTATGTAATTGAAATGCCTACAAAACCAAGTCAATGTATAAAAACGTCCAAACGAACCCTGAATAATTCCAATTTTTTTGATGACACACCTATAGTTGCATGTTCACTGCAGATAAAAGTTCTGTAAATTCAAACACCATCCTTTGTAGCTGTGACCCCATCACGTAATTCAAATCAAGACGATAAATCAAGTAGATTGCATACAGTTTATTATAACCAACCGTGTGAGATGCAGCCATCGGTGTATAGTACACCTATGGCTTACGCGAGAAGGTGCGTTGGCTACAGTCCATAGCTGGCGTGTCAAGCACACTAGCCCACTCCCCAAATATCATTTCACTTTTCAATCGTCACTGGTGAAAGGTGGGGACATGGACCCACGTCGTGAGGGCAACTTCGGCGGCCCACTCCGGCGAGAGCGCGGCCGCAGCCGCCACGCTCATGCTAACAAGCTTCATGAGGGCGACAAGATCACAGACGGGCGGCCAAGGCAGCCCAAACGGCCGCCGCTAAGCTTCTCAAAGGCAAAGCAGCAAAGATTCGCCTCGTGGATAGCAACTGGCGAGAGCGGCACATCAGCTGTGTGTTCTGCAGCGGCGGCCTTAGCCCTGATGGAGGCCGCCCACTACTATGTCGAGGCCGTCCACGCCCAGCTCATGGCGGTCACTGCACAAATCAAACGAAGCTTCCCTGAGAACGATCGACAACCCACGGCCGAAGAGTTAGCAATCGCCGAGAGAGTTTGAGCAGCCATCCGTTCCTACGCGGCATACCTTGCCATGACGGAGCCCGCCAGAGCCCAGATCGTGGCCGCCCACGCCCAATGGATGGCGAGATGCTTGCCGAGTATGGTGCAATTGATGCCATGGAGCACCTTCCCCAGGAGACCGTCGGGCACGAGCTGGACATGGAGGCGGTGCCGGAGATCGACGAGCACCAGTCGTAGTAGTACTCTTTGTTTTGTTTAAGTAAGACATCGGTCTTTAATTTGTTAGAGTAATATTTAGGTCAGCTAGCTCTATTTAATTGCTGAACTTGCTCGATTAAGAAGTTAGTCTCCTTTGTGTACCCAAATTATGCAAATGACGTGGATGACCACTGTAACCAGGGAAATTTGAACCAAAATTTTTGACGTTCAAACTCAACACACACGCGTTAAGCTATCTGAATCGTTTGTGATGTTCACATATCGTACACAGTTCTGAATAAGGGACACTACAGGATGGTGGACGGCAAAGGCCTGTGTCGTCTGCCACGGACGGCAAACTGTGTCGGCAAAGATAGGATCGACAAAGACCTTCTTTGCCGTCTGCTTTCAGCAACGGACGGCAAAGAGGCCTTTGCCATCAGTGGCTGACGGCAAAGAAAGCCGAGGGAAATAAATTCACTGTTAGTCCGTTAGGTGGCTAACAGTAGTCTTTGCCGTCCGCCAGCTGACGGCAAAGAGCACCAGGCCTTTCCCGTCGGCCAAATGACGTCAGCTGCACGTCACCGCCCACCAAGGCTTTGCCGTATGCCACTGTAGGCAAAGGCGGTGATCCTTTGCCGTCTGCCCCTGTAGGCAAAGGCTTTGCCGTCCGCCACTGTAGGCAAACTGACCAAATGGGCCAGCTCCCAGGAAACACAGGTGGCTGCCACGTGGCTTCTTTGTCGTTCGCCGCAGGTGGCAAAGAGCCCTTTGCCGTCGGTGGCAGACGGCAAAGAGCCTGCATTGCCTCTTTTTTTCTGTTTTTTAATCCAACAATTTTCACAGCAAATATATATGACACATATATATATATATTTCACAGGGCTATTTCACAGCAAACATGACATATCCAGCACATATGTTTCATCATACATACATAGTTCCATCCATACATACAAAGCAAGTTGCACATACACATTGTTCCATCCATACATATTGCAATGCAAAGTTTCATCCATATAGCAAGTTCCATCATAGCAAGCTAGAAGAATACTAGAAGTGAATGAAAGGAAAAACAAGCACTCCATCATAGCAAGCTAGCTTCCGTGAAGTGAATGAAATCTGCAAAATGGCAAATAAGAAAGTTAGAAAAAGGTGACTAGAAGAAGAAGAAGACTAGAAGAAGAAAAAGACTAGAATAAGAAGTATATGTCATTTATGAGCTAACTTAGGTGAAATGGATAACTTAGGTGAAATGGATCATTTATGAGCTAACTTAGTTGAAATGGATCGTTTATGAGCTAACTAAGGTGAAATGGATCATTTATGAGCTAACTTAGGTGAAATGGATTGTTTATGAACTAGCTTAGGTGAAATGGATTTTTATGAGCTAATTTAGGTGAAATGGACCATTTATGAGCTAACTTAGGTGAAATGGATCGTTTATGAGCTAACCTAGGTGAAATGGATCGTTTATGAGCTAACTTAGGTGAAATGAATCATTTTGGAGCTCACTTAGGTAAAATGCATCATTTTAGAGCTAACCTAGGTAAGATGGGTCATTTTGGAGCTAACCTAGGTAAAATGGGTCATTTTAGAGCTAACTTGGGTAAAATGGTTCATTTATGAGCTAACTAAGGTAAAATGGGTCATTTTAGAGCTAACTCAGGTAAAATGGATCGTTTATGAGCTAACTAAGCTAATTATGCCATTTTTGACATAAGTAAGCTAAGTACATGTCATTATTGAGCAAACCTAGTTAACTAAGCATATTAGAGCTAACTTAGGTCATTTTGGAGGAAACAAAGCTAAGTATAGATCGTTTTAGAGATAACTTAGGTAAAAATGGATGGTTTTGGAGGTCAGTAAGCTTATTAAGTCATTTTGGAGGAAAAGAAGCTAACTCTAGGTCATTATGGTAAGCATATTGGAGGAAATAAAGCTAAGTCTAGGTCTTTATGAATTTGTTCAGCAAAACACTTGAGAAACTTACCATGATCATGGAGATGTTGGAGCGGGCTGGCTCGCGCCGATAGCTGGAGAAGGATCGTGCGATGCTTGGCTGGAGATACGCTGCACCAAAGATCATTTCCAATGTCTCGTTAGCATGATGACACTCAAATGTTAAGACTAGCAAGTAATGTCCATTCAAATTAAACTCGCCATGGTCCTAGGAGCAATCTCTAGCATCGGCGGAGTGGTCTGACCGGCCTTCTCGCACACAGACTGCACATTTGGTTTTGACGACTCAGTCATACTAGTTAGTAATGAGACGAACACTACATGAATGTTTTGGCTAATCTGTAGAAGAAACTTACCACAAGGAGCTCATACATGGCCCTTTCCTGCATGTCATTTCGTGCCCTCTCCTCCTCCAACATCTTTGTCGTCCTCTCCTCCAACTCCCGCTGCCTCTCCGCCGCCTCCGCCAGAAGTTTCTCCGTTCTATCTCTCTCACTCTGCATAGCAGCCTGCAACACCACTCCTCGTTAGCATTTGTAATCATTGATGCAAGCGCACACAATGTAATGGAGAAAGATAGCTGAGTACGTGTAACTAACCTTGAAGGCAAGTTCGACTGGCCGTTCACGAGGCCTTATCTCAGGAGCGGAGCTCGACTGGCGTGCCTTGATCTCTGGAAGAGTGCGAGGACAACGGATAAGTCCATCTCCAATGGCTATCGATCCATGGGACCTCCCGCGACCAGCTATCATCACCAGCTCTGGATCAATGGGAACCAGTAAGCTTCTGGACATCATGCACACGCACTGGGCATTTCATTCGGAGTATGGTACCAACTTTCTCGGGGTTAGCATCGATCCCTCGTTCGGAAACGAGAAAACCGAGTAACTTTCCGCCTGGAACTCCGAACGTGCACTTTGATGGATTAAGCTTGATATCGTACCTTCTGAGGTTGACAAAGGTTTCAGCAAGGTCAGTCAGTAGGTCGGAACCTTTACGTGACTTGACCACAATGTCATCCATGTATGCTTCCACATTCCGACTGATTTGAGTGAGTAAACACTTCTGAATCATTCGCATGAATGTGGCTCCAGCGTTCTTCAAGCCGAGTGCCATAGTGACATAACAGAAGCACCCAAATGGGGTGATGAAAGCTGTTTTGATTTCATCAGGTCCAAACAGACGGATATGATGATACCTGGAATAAGCGTCCAAAAAGGACAGACGCTCACATACCATAGTCGAATCGACTATCTGATCAATGCGAGGGAGAGGAAAGTGATCCTTCGGGCAGGCCCGATTGATATGCGTGAAGTCGATGCACATGCATAGTGAATTGTACTTCTTAGGAACCATTACAACGTTAGCTAACCACTCGGAGTGGTAAATCTCTCGGATAAACCCAGCTGCCAGGAGCCGAGCCACTTCTTCACCGATTGCTTTTCTCTTCTGTACGGCGGACCGTCGAAGATGTTCCTTGACCGGTTTTATCCTTGGGTCGACTCGCAAACGATGCTCAGCCAGTCCCCTGGGAACACCTGGCATGTCAGAAGGTTTCCATGCAAAGATGTCCCAGTTCTCACGGAGGAACTGTATGGGAAATGTATGAGCGCTTCTTCCTATTTGGAGTCGAGAGTTGTTGAAATGTGGGTCGGAGCAGCATTGGGATCAGTCGGGTGGATATGAACCGGTTTTGTTTCACCGGACGACTGAAATGCCGAATCCGTTGCAGGCTTCTTAGCTCGTAGCAAATCACTCGGATCTGCATTTTTCTGATACTCCTGCAATTCCACCACTGCCATCTGCGCATCAGCGGTTTTTGAGCCCTTCTGGAAGCACTCTTCTGCCTTCTTTCGATTGCCAGTGATGGTGATCACTCCCTTGGGACCAGGCATTTTCAATTTGAGGTACACATAGCATGGTCGAGCCATAAAACGCGTCTAAGCCGGCCAGCCCAGAATGGCGTGATAAGCACTCTGGAAACCCACCACTTAAAATATCAACTTTTCTTTGCGGTAATTGTTGTGATCACCGAAAACCACGTCATGAGCAATCTGGCCGAGTGATTCAGCCTTTTTGCCCGGAATGACTCCATGGAAACTCATACTGCTTTCACTGAGTCTGGACATCGGAATGCCCATCCCTTTTAATGTTTTTGCATACAGAATGTTCAGGCCACTGCCACCATCCATCAGAACTTTAGTCAATCGAGTGCCTTCGACAACTGGGTCGACCACCAAAGCTTTCCTCCCAGGGGTGGCTATGTGTGTCGGGTGATCGGACTGGTCGAATGTGATGGCGATGCAGGACCATTTCAAATAATGGGCGTCACCGAGCGACCATATTCACTTCTCTGTTGATCACTTTCAATCGACTCTTACTCTCAACATCAGCCAAAAATCATCAGAGTGGAATTGACGTGAGGGTAACCATCATCACTCTCCTCCTTGTCCTCAACCTTGTCGGACTCTTTTTCCTTGTCTTTGGGTTGTTTATCCCGGAACTGCTGGATCAGGAGCCGGCACTGCCGAGTGGTATGCTTTGGGTAAATGATTTTACCCTCCTCATCTTTCTTTGTGCGGATGAGGCATGGCAAATCTAGCACATCATTTCCATCTTGATCTTTTATCTTCTTAGGGTTCCATGGCCCCTTGGGCTTCCCTTTGGGTTTTCCTTGAGTCATGGCTAAGGTTTCCCCAGGAGCAGCTGGCTCGGCTTTGCTCGCTTCCGATCGAGTTTCCTCCTTCGGTTTCATGGGCGACTGATTTGTGCTTGCCACTCCGGAGCCGATCCTCTTCTTCACCATTAGCATATTTGGTGGCAATCTCCATCATTCGACTCAGAGACATGTCTCCGGTCCGACCAAACTTCAAGTTCAACTCGATATTTGACGCCTTCCTTGAAGGCGCAGACTGCTTGGTGATCAGACACGTTCTCAACTGTGTGATGCAGTGTGATCCATCTCTAGATATAATCCCTCAAAGTTTCATTTGTCTTCTGCACACAAGATTGCAGCTCATCAACCCTGCTGGTCGTTTGCATGTCCCTTCAAGCGTTCGACAAACACTCGGGCAAGATCTTCCCAAGTGTATATGCTGCTGGGTGCTAATTGATTCAGCCACGCTCTGGCCGAACCCTCCAACATCAGAGGAAGGTGTTTCATAGCCACTTCATCATTACCGCCGCCAATCTGAACAGCCACTCAGTAGTCCTCAAGCCAAGTATCAGGCTTGGACTCACCAGTGAACTTACTGACTCGATCGCCAACCTGAAGTTGGGGGGAATCACCGCGGCCCTGATGGCTCTGCTGAAGCACTCTGGTCCTAAGATGCACGCTCTACTGCTGGTGGGTACATCTCTATCATGACCTTCTTGGTGAGCTCTGTTCCTGTCGACCAAACCCTGAACGAGAATAGATCTCGCATCAAAGCCTGGCTCCCTGGGGTCGACTCGAATCCTTCGCCCAGTGCTGTGAGGGCGCCTATCATCCTGCTGTCGAGGCACATATGATCCACTCCTTGGGGGAGGAGTGGGCACTCGACGATGATCGTCACGATCGAGTCGGTGATCATACTGCTCACGGTTTCTGTACTGATCACGCCGGTCGTCACGCCCCTCACGCCTCGGGGGCGATCTTGGACTATGTGCCGACTGGACTGTGTCTGCAACAACGGACTTGCTATGGATCCTATTCCGTGACTTGATACAGCTGTATTCTGCTCCCCCGATGCGCGGGGTAAAGCTCTGATCTGCATTAAACCCCTGCCGGCTTCTGACTGGGAGGGCTGAATTGACTTTGCTATACGAGCTGCAGCTGTAAGATTTTGGATCGGAGTTCGATATACCTGAGTCGGAGGTGGAAAAGTTGGCGTCGACTGGATTCTTGAACCCTTTGTCGCGCACGCTGGAGATTTTCCAGTTGAGTGCGCTCAGCCAGATTGGCCAGGCGCGCGTCCTCCAAGGCCCGGGCCTCGGGGGTTTCTCCAACGATAGGAGTGTGAAGAGCATCCATGTTCCGGCGGCGAAGCTCTTCCCTCTGCTCCGAAGAGAGGGGCTCGGGGCGGTATTCCTCATGAGCATGCGACGGATCGCCTCTGCCGTCGCCACCGTCGGTGCGAGGGAAGCCGGGAGGACTGCGAGGTCCATCGACCATCAGGACCTCCGCCGCTGGATCACTGCTGTCGCACTCGGATGCGGTCTCTGCGGAGCCAGTCGACAGGTCGAACAGGCCGTAGAGAGATTCGTCGGGCTCGATCGCCGCGACTTGAGGGGTGGCCGTTTGGCGAGCCACTGCGTGCCTCACCCATCGTTGAAGCCTTGACCGACCGGAGCGCTTGCGCTGGCAGGCGACAGGGAGGGAGGACGCAACAGGTGCTGACCGATACTGGGTCGACGGTTGCCTCAGGAGGAGGACGCGGATGCACGTGCGAAAATGCGTTGCCCCGCGGATGGGGAGTGCATCGACGTCGAGTGGAGCCTCCTGAAGCCAATCGGAGTCGTCGGCGACGAAAACGAGCGCGCCGAGACGGATCTCGTGGCCCTCAGCCAAACCTCTGCCTAAAACCATGATGATGGGAATCGGAAAAATTGCATCTTCTCCAACAAGTCGCTAAGACACCTGCCCCACGGTGGGCACCAACTGTCGTGGTTCTGAGTCTGACAGTAAAATATGGGGGTAGGAATGTAGAGGCAAGATCTTAGCTATGGAGGAGTTGTACACGCTGGTTTTACGAGTTCAGGCCCTTCTCGGAGGAAGTAACAGCCCTACGTCTCGGAGCCCGGAGGCGGTCGACTGTATTATATGCGTGTGTGTTACAGGAGGTGCGAACCCTTGTCCCAGAGGAGGGGGGTGGCTTATATAGAGTGCGCCAGGACCCCGGCTCCCCTCCGTTACATAGGATTCAATGTACATAAAGAGGTGGCGTTACAGGTAACGCCTGTATTGAAATGCTGTAAATGATCATTAAATATCTGAGTGAATGCTCGACCGTTGCTGTGCAGGACGGCTTTAGGTCTTCTTATCGTCGAGTGGTTTGATGGTCGAGTGACCTGGATAAAGTGAGACCTCCGAGTGTATGGTAGGTCGAGTGGATCCCTTCTTCTGATACTTGAACTTCTTTGTCCTTAGGACTAGGACCTTGGGTAGGATGTGTAGGTCAGGCATATTACCCTACCCTATGTTTATGTCTACATCACTCCGCGTGTAGGCCGTCCACCATCTTCGGTTTCACGTTGAAGATCTTGAGCCATAGTCCGAAGTGGGGTTGGATGCGAAGGAAAGCCTCACACCCGACAATGAATGCCGAGATGTTGAGGAAAGAGTTTGGAGCTAGATCATGGAAATCTAGCCCATAGTAAAACATCAGTCCGTGGACGAAAGGGTGGAGTGGAAACCATAACCCGCGGACGAAATGAGGGATGAACACCACCCTCTCGTTGGGCTTCGGTGTGGGGATGACTTGCCCCTTTGCAAGAAGACGATGGGAAATTTCCTTCGCCAGATACCCGACCGCCCGAAGCTCGGTGATGTCCTTCTCCTTGACAGAGGAGGCCATCCACTTGCCTTGTCCTCCAGATCCGGACATGGCTGAGTGCTTGCTTGAGGCGGAAAAGGTGAGAACTTGGGCGCTGGGGCTCGAGAATCGAAGGGCAGACGAAGAGAGAAGGCGTGGGTGAAGAAAGGGAATCCTTATCCCCTTATAAAGGCAGTGAATATCGAACACCCCCCACTCGCCTTAAAACTCGCCTATTCCCAAGGGTTGTGCAAACGGCATGGTTGGATTACCCACGCCTGTATTGATGAGAATCCCGCAATAAGGGGACACGATCTCTGCTTTGACAAGACGTGCCAATGGAAACCGCATCTCGAAACGCGGAACAGCAGACGAAAATGGTTTGAAATAATGACCGGCAGACATGATGTCATCTAGCAAAAAGTTGTCAGCGGATGGGACTCGTGAAATATTATACTCTCTATGGCTGTGTGTGTGGTACTTGTGTTGGAGATCCGGACACGTTCATTGCGTCCGAAGACAATCTTGGAGTATTCGGAAAGGGGAACCCGCCTTGCAATGCCGAAGACAATCTGCGTGCCAGACACCTCGTCATTGAAGCCTAGTTCAGGGGCTACTGATGGAGTCCTGGACTAAGGGGTCCTCGGGCGTCCGGCCTGTTGGACATGGGCCAGACTAATGGGCTATGAAGATACAAGACCAAAGACTCCCTCATTTGTCCGGATGGGTCTCTCCTTGGCATGGAAGGCAAGCTTGGCGACCAAATATGAAGATTCCTTTCTCTGTAATCGACTTTGTACAACCCTAATCCCCTCCGATGTCTATATAAACCGGAGGGCTTAGTTCGGAAACAGATACAGTCATACAAGCTAGAGTTCTAGGGTTTTAGCCATTGCGATCTCGTGGTAGATCAACTCTTGTAATATTCATATTCATCAAGATCAATCAAGCAGGAAGTAGGGTATTACCTCCATAGAGAGGGCCCGAACCTGGGTAAACATTGTGTCCCCTGTCTCCTGTTACTATCGACCTAAGACTCACAGTTCGGGACCCCCTACCCGAGATCTGCCGGTTTTGACACCGACACCACTCTTATTGATAATATTGCAGTTCTACCCTCAGTTTGTCTAGTAGGCCTCTCCCACCATCTTCGAGGAGCAACTCCATCACCCATCCAGCACTCTACCCCTCTCACTCCCCCTCTCTCTCTCTCTCTCTCCCTCTCCCCCCCTCTCTCTCTGTCCCAACCTATTTCCCGTCCTTCAGTTTTTTATGGATGTCGACTGATCTCCCTCAAGACATAGCTGGTTCTCTCCTTCTCAACACATATACGAGTCGTTCTACCTCTCTAGTTAGGCCTCTGCCTCCCCCTCCTCCCCCCCCACACACACCGATACATCGAGCGCTCTAGTCATGTCTCCCTGCCACACACAAACTTGCCCTATGCCCTCCGACATTCCGGTAGGTCAGTCGCCCTATATCTTTGACATGCACACACACAATTTTGATGGCTCTCTTCATCGATCTCACAACCACCCACTTGATCCTCTCTTCGACTCTATCGATATCTATGACCCCTCCCTCTCTTCTCGCGGATCGCCTCCTCTATATATGATACCGATAGGCCTCTATTTCACACACATTGCATGTGCCAAATTTTTGTGTGAGATGTCATCGACACATATTCCCACAAATACATTCACGAAATCACCCCCCTAAAAAAAACACTCACGAACGCACACGCCATCTATCTAGGTTTGTATCTCTCTCACACACACCCACGTAGGTGGGAGACGTGCATGAAGAGAAGAGGTGCACGCACGGCGCACGTACTCCTGTCTCTTTCCCAACCACACCCGCGCGGGTACACGGTGGAGCTCATTTTTGTAAGAAAAGGCAGCCCACATGGTAATTTGACATGTGTACTGGTTGTCCACTTGATGGAGGATCGTCTACCACGGGTGAACAAACAAATTGTGACTTGACGCGTTATGTTGAAAAAGAGGCAAACCATGTGGGGCCTACCTTAGAGGCAATGCTCTATACACTCAGGATGCTCTGTGCGTATTACTTTTGATGTGTCCCGTCAACTCGCAGAATGAGGAGAAGCTTGCTTAGTACGCCATCTCCCCTGCCCATGGGCGCGGTGGCTCGCAGGACGAGGTGAAGCTTGCTTACGACGCCTACGCCCGCTACCTCGCCCACGCGCGCGGTGGCTCGCAGGACGAGGAGAAAATTTTACTACTCCCTCCGTTTACTCCTCGTACCTACCTTGGTTAGAGAGATTATCATATTGTTTGGAATATATGTCCTTTAGTAGACTTCAATATGAACCACTAGTACATACTCCAAAGACTGATGTATATAGACGTATTTTAGAGTGTAGATTCATTCATTTTGCTCTGTATGTAGTCAATATTGAAACAGACGTAATAGTACGCACTCTCCCTCGCCCATGTGGTGGACGTGCAACAATTCATTCGGTCTCATATAGCTAGAATGACATATACTGCAGTACCATTATTGCTCGACTTCCCGAAGAGGCGAAGAGCCAATTGCAAGGTTAATATTTTGGAGATGCCGAGCGCAAGGTTTATAGGAGAATGAGTAGTAGTAGTACTAGTAGTAATGCATCAAAGGTACGTACTATACGAGGAAGAAGGCAACAAGATGTATGTTTTGCGTGATAGTCTCTTCTTACAGGACGTGCTAGACCTAGTGGACCTCATTGTTGCAATGGGACTAATCCTTATCATAGATGGCACGATTCAGAGTGGTGGGCAGCGGGCATAATTCGGAGCTGCTGAGGCTAGTAATAGTGGGAGTACCTTTATGTAGTAACATGACACATCCCAAGACAAATTTGCTTATGTGGCATGGAGTTATTGAGGGAAGAGATGCTTGTGGTAACATAATATGTTACTGCAACATAAGACACCCCGAGGTAAAATGAGTTTATGTCTAAATTAATGAATGTTTGTATGTTTCCATCTATATGTTACTACCCCTTATGAAGGTAGTAACATGGACTAGTAACAAAAGCATGTTACTAGTCTAAGTTACTCCCCATTATGACCAGCCTTAGTCTTAAACCCCATGAAGAAGTCCCATCAAAAGGAATAGCCATCCTCTACACGTGCTCCTATGTAAAATGAGTAAATGAGACAAAAAGAGAAAGAGACAAAGTAAAAAAATCACCAACCTTAGATCCATCCCTATTGTATCAGTGAATGATATTTCTACGTCGTGATTGACATGGCTATATTATTAACCATGCTACGAAGGTATAAGCGGATTTTTATTTATTCGCGGAGGTAGCAGCGGATGGATATTCAACGAGTGAAATGATGGTTGCTTCCTCGGTCAAACATAGAGAAAGGTGGGCCTCGTGATTTCACGGCTCATTAGTCATTATTACTCCCTATACTATTTGCCCATATATAATAACCGCGTGGTAGTACAGTAGTGGGCTATACTTTTAATAACCATGCTCGAAGAGAAGAGGTCCATGCACCCACGCACATAGTGTATTAGTAGCACTCTTTGAGTATTTTCCGTCTTCCCCAACCACACACGTGACACGGTGGAGCTCATTTCTGTAAGATGATGCAGCCCACGTGATAATTTGACGCTGCCTAGTAGTAGTTACTCACTTATAAATAATGGAGGGTCGGGAACCACGCATGAACGGTGCCGCACCATTTATACATAAAGTGTTTTTTTCTTGATGGCACATACACAATATAAATAGGTTCATATGGAGAGAAAAGAAAACCGCTCCACTATATACATAGCCAGGACGAGCCTACACGGTTTCTTGCTGGGGTTGCTCCCTTCACACTCTCTCGCACAAAACGACTGTGGCCACATCTTTAACATCTCGGCAGATCACGTCCGCGGGGGGAAGGGGTGGATGCTTAGTGTACATGCGGTCATCGTTGCTGACGGCGAAAACCCACTGTCGGCACGTCTCGATCAGGGGTCCCTGATGTTTCCTCACACAAAGCCGGTGAGGTTGCCTTCGTCCCTTGCTCACTGCCGTGATGTGGGCAGTTGCCGCCTCCCGCTGCCCTCCTCTAGGTTGAGCTACGTCCCGACATCCCTCAGGTACAACTTCCTTTACAGCCGGCTTGCACCACTGCTCCAGTTGCCCACATCACTCCATGTGGATATTTCTCTACTTCTTTGCCCCGCACATACCTCTACGGGTTTCTACGCACTGTATTTGTGATGACTTTATGTCTCATCAACTACTCCCAGTAATCTTATTCTAATCACGCTTCTTCAATTTCTTTGCCACAGGGATGCTCATGTCGATTTTGGTGAAACTGCACAAAATGATCCGATAGTCAAATTGTTGCAAACTTCATTTCTTCGGAAGCTCCAACATTGCCAGCAAATTAAAGCCTAGTTAGGGTTTACGGTTCAAGGGCTGGGGACTGCATGGATCATTTTTTCTTTAGTCTGCCTGTTCCAAAATAAGTGTCAACTTTAGTAGTAGTACAACTTTGTACTAAAGTTTGCATAAAGTTGAGACCCTTATTTTGGAATGGAGGGAGTACATATTGGCTATGATCTGTCAATCATTGAGATGCAATAGCATGCATGTTAGTCTCCTTTGTATTCAACGGGCAACCTTGGACGCAAGATACATGAAACAGAAGCTGGAAGCTTCATAGCATTGTACAAATTTATCTCGCTGATAAATTACAGTACATACTATACTGGTACTGTGTAAAGAGTTAGGTGTCGCACGGTGTCCATAAATTATGGTGATAATGTGAGGTGGGCTATGTAATCACTGAGCCTGCATGTTTTCACTGCTCTTGCACTCCTCCGCTGTAAGAATGGAGAAAAATATAATCTAGTAGTACCTCCTTTCGCCGAAAGCGTGGGACATCCAGCAGTCCTACCACCTCAGTAATAATGACCAATGAGCCGTCAAATCACATAGACCCAAAGAAGAAGTTGGACGGACGAAGAAACCATCACTCTTGAATCCGCTTCTCTCTTCAATGCAGGTGCCAGTGAGAGGTCGCGTCTGCTCTGCCCGGGCATGAATGCGGCACCGATTCTTTGCAGCAGGGCTGACCGTTTCGGGTGGGAAGCGCGCGCGGCGGTGGAAGGGCTTTGGGTGGGCTAGGCTGGCCAGGAGCGCGCGTGGCAGCGGTTCGCCTGTCCTGACCGGATGCCCGGAAATGAGAGGATGAACCAACTCTCGCGGCTAAATCGTACACTAGACACCATCTCTTTGTAGGAGTAGGTTGATGTGTCGCTCTCTCTAACACACACATGCTGTTAAACACACACACACACACGCGGGCACACACAGGTTCATAGAATAGGAATATCGTGCGAGTTACTTAGGGAGCATTTGGATCCTTAGCAAGAACAGTTTATAGCCTAGCCGGGCAAGGTTAGGCATTTGAATCATTAAAATATGTTAGCTTTTGTGGGCCAGCTAACTTGGGTGGGCTAGAAAAACCTTGCTAGCTCAAGAGAGCCAGATCGGCTCGCTTCCGACGACAAACTTCACATACTACCTCTCCTGGTTTATTGGTCCCCATTGTATTTCGTGTCAAATTTTGACCATAGATTGAACTAACAAAATGTTCACGCATGTCACAAAAAATTATATTAATTTGTATATCGCGTACTAACATTTTTCTTATTAATTTGTTTGTTTCACCATCTGACTGGTGGGACCCAACGTACTACGTGGAGAGAGGTAAGGTGACTAAGGCTGCATTATTTCTGTACTACCAACACTGCTTTAAATCCCAAAAGACCTTACCACCAAATCCACATGACACGATTATGATTTAAATCCTAATGACTCCCACGCAAAACAAACACGGCATGCTTGTCACACGAATGCAGGAATGTATAAAAGGTTACTTTCCTCTCGTTAAACATAACATGAGGGTGGTGTAGCTGGTTAGCCTCTTCGCTCATCAAACTAGAGGTCTCGGGTTCAATAACCACACTTGAGCATAATTTTGTTTGTGTTCGACTTCTTTCTTCCACCCAATGACAGGTAGGCCCCGCATGACAAAGAGAGAAAGTGATCTGGGGCGGTGCCAGGAGGATTCTTTGACTGGTCAAAATGGATGGATACAGAGCTATACGTTCTCGGCCTCGGCACTTGTTTTCTAGGGTTTGCTCTCTTCACACTCTCTCTGTTGGGGAACGTAGTAATTTCAAAAATTTTCCTACGATCACGCAAGATCATGGTGATGCATAGCAACGAGATGAGAGTGTTGTCTACGTACCCTCGTAGACCCACAGCGGAAGCGTTGACGCTGACGTAGAGGAAGTAGTCGATTTCTTCACGATCCAACCGATCCAAGTACCGAACGACGGCACCTCCGAAGTTCTGCACACGCTCAGCTCGATGACGCCCCTCGAACTCCGATCCAGCCGAGTGTTGAGGGAGAGTTTCACAAGACGACGGCGTGGTGACGATGATGATGTTCCACCGGCGCAGGCTTCGCCTAAGCTCCGCCACGGTATTTTCGAGGTGTAATATGGTGGAAGGGGCACCGCACACGGCTAAGGAAAGATCTCAAGGATCAACTTGTGTGTCATGGGGTGCCCCCTGCCCTGTATATAAAGGAGGGAAGGGAGGCTGGCCGGCCAAGGCTTGCGCGCCAGGGTGTCCTACTCCTACTAGGAGTAGGATTCCCCCAATCCTAGTCCAACTAGGTTTCCCCAAGTGGGAAGGGAGAGAGAGGGGCGCCTTCTCCTAGTCCTAATAGGACTAGGGAAGGGGGAAGGTGCGCCAGCACTTGGGCCCCTTCTCTCCTTTCCACTAAGGCCCATGTTGGCCCATTAGTATTCCGGGGTTCCGTAACCTCCCTTGCATTGGTAAAATTCCCAATTTCACCCGGAACACTTCCGATGTCCAAACATAGACTTCCAATATATGAATCTTTATGTCTCGACCATTTCGAGACTCCTCGTCACGTCCGTGATCTCATCCGGGACTCAACAACCTTCGGTACAGAAACATCATAACAACTCATAGTAATCGCCATCGAAACGTTGTTGCAAGCGGACTTACGGGTTCGAGAACTATGTAGACATGACCGAGACACCTCTCCGTCAATAACCAATAGCGGGACCTGGATGCCCATATTGGCTCCTACATATTCTACGAAGATCTTAATCGGTCAGACCGCATAACAACATACGTTGTTCCCTTTGTCATCGGTATGTTACTTGCCCGAGATTCGATCGTCGGTATCCAATACCTAGTTCAATCTCGTTATCGCAAGTCTCTTTACTCGTTCCGTAATACATCATCTCACAACTAACACATTAGTTGCAATGCTTGCAAGGCTTATGTGATGTGCATTACCGAGAGGGCCCAGAGATACCTCTCCACAATCGGAGTGACAAATCCTAATCTCGAAATATGCCAACCCAACATGTACCTTCGGAGACACCTGTAATGTACCTTTATAATCACCCGATTACGCCAGACGCTTTGGTAGCACCCAAAGTGTTCCTCGTGCAAACGGGAGTTGCATAATCTCATAGTCATAGGAACATGTATAAGTCATGAAGAAAAGCACTAGCAACAAACTATACGATCAAAAGTGCTATGCTAATGGAATGGGTCATGTCAATCGATCATTCAACCAATGATGTGATCCCGTTAATCAAATAACAACTCCTTTGTTCATGGTTAGGAAACACAACCATCTTTGATTAACGAGCTAGTCAAGTAGAGGCATACTAGTGACACTGTAGGTTTATGTATTCACACATGTATTATGTTTCGTTAATACAATTCTAGCATGAATAATAAACATTTATCATGATATAAGGAAATAAATAATAACTTTGTTATTGCCTCTAGGGCATATTTCCTTGAGTCTCCCACTTGCACTAGAGTCAATAATCTAGATTACACAAGAATGATTCTAACACCCATGGAGTCTTGGTGCTGATCATGTTTTGCTCGTGGAAGAGGCTTAGTCAACGGGTTCCGCAACATTCAGATCCGTATGTATCTTGCATATCTCTATGTCTCCCACCGACCAAATCCGGATGGAGTTGAAGCGTCTTTTGATGTGCTTGGTCCTCTTGTGAAATCTGGATTCCTTTGCTAAGGCAATTGCACCAGTATTGTCACAAAAGATTTTCATTGGACCCGATACACTAGGTACAACACCTAGATCGGTTATGAACTCCTTCATCCAGACTCCTTCATTAGCTGCTTCCAAAGCAGCTATGTACTCAGCTTCACATGTAGATCCCGCCACGACGCTTTGTTTGGAACTGCACCAACCGACAGCTCCTCCGCTTAATGTAAATACGTATCCGGTTTGCGATTTAGAATCGTCCGGATCAGTGTCAAAGCTATGCGTCGACGTAACTGCCATTCTGACGAGTTCTTTGTCACCGCCATAAATGAGAAACATATCCTTAGTTCTTCTCAAGTACTTAAGGATGTTCTTGACCGCTGTCCAAAGGATCCATTCTGGATTACTTTGGTACTGCCGCCAAACTTACAAAGAAGGCACACATCAGGTCCGGTACACAAGATTGCATACATGATAGAGCCTATGGCTGAAGCATAGGGAACATCTTTCATTTTCTCTCTATCTTCTGCGGTGGTCGGGCATTGAGTCTTACTCAACTTCACACCTTGTAGCACCGGCAAGAACCCTTTCTTTGCACGATCCATTTTGAACTTTTCAAAACTTTATCAAGGTATGTGCTTTGTGAAAGTCCTATTAAGCCGCCTTGATCTATCTCTATAGATCTTAATGCCCAATATGTAAGCAGCTTCACCGAGGTCTTTCATCGAAAAACTCTTATTCAAGTATCCCTTTATGCTATCCAGAATTCTATATCATTTCCGATCGGTAATATGTCATCCACATATAATATCGTAAATGCTCTGAGCTCCCACTCACTTTCTTGTAAATACAGGCTTCTCCAAAAGTCTCAGATAAAACCAAATGCTTTGATCACACTATCAAAACGTTTATTCCAACTCCGAGAGGCTTGCACCAGTCCATAAATGGATCACCGAGCTTGCACACTTTGTTAGCTCCCTTTGGATCGACAAAACCTTCTGGTTGCATCATATACAACTCTTCTTCCGTAAATCCATTCAGAATGCAGTTTTAACATCCATTTGCCAAATTTCATAATAATAAAATGCGGCAATAGCTAACATGATACGGACGGACTTAATCAACGCTACGGGTGAGAAGGTCTCCTCGTAGACAAACCCTTGAACTTGTCGAAAACCTTTTGCAACACGTCGAGCTTTATAGATAGTAACATTACCATCGTCGCCTTCTTCTTGAAGATCCATTTATTCTCAATTGCTTGCCGATCATCGGGCAAGTCAACCAAAGTCCACACTTTGTTCTCATACATGGATCCCATCTCAGATTTCATGGCCTCAAGCCATTTTGTGGAATCTGGGCTCACCATCGCTTCTTCATAGTTCGTAGGTTCATCATGTTCCATTAACATGACTTCCGAATAGGATTACCGTACCACTCTGGTGCGGATCTTGCTCTGGTTGATCTACTGAAGTTCAGAGAAACTTGATCTGAAGTTTCATGATCATCATCATTAGCTTCTTCCCTATTTGGTGTAGGTGTCACGTAAACTGTTTTCTGTGATGTACTACTTCTCAATAAGGGAGTAGATACTGATTATCTCATCAAGTTCTACTTTCCTCCCACTCACTTCTTTTGAGAGAAACTCCTTCTCCAAAAAGTTTCCGAATTTAGCAACAAAAATCTTGCCTTCGGATCTGTGATAGAAGGTGTACCCAACAGTCTCCTTTGGGTATCCTATGAAGACACATTTCTCCAATTTGGGTTCGAGCTTATCAGGTTGAAGCTTTTTCACATAAGCATCGCAGCCCCAAACTTTCAGAAACGACAACTTTGGTTTCTTGCCAAACCACAGTTCATAAGGCGTCGTCTCAACGGATTTAGATGGTGCCCTATTTAAAGTGAATGTAGCCGTCTCTAAAGCATAACCCCAAAACGATAGCGGTAAATCAAGAAGAGACATCATAGATCGCACCATATCTAATAAAGTACGATTACTGACGTTCGGACACACCATTACGTTGTGGTGTTCCAGGTGGCGTAAGTTCTTGAAAACTATTCCGCATTGTTTCAAATGTAGGCCAAACTCGTAACTCAAATATTCTCCTCCACGATCAGATCGTAGAAACTTTATTTTCTTGTTACGATGATTTTCCACTTCACTCTGAAATTCTTTGAACTTTTCAAATGTTTCAGATTTGTGTTTCATTAAGTAGATATACCCATATCTGCTCAAATCATCTGTGAAGGTGAGAAAATAACGATATCCGCCACGAGCCTCAACATTCATTGGACCACATACATCAAGATGTATGATTTCCAATAAATCTGTTGCTCTCCATAGTTCCGGAGAACGGTGTTTTAGTCATCTTGCCCATAAGGCACGGTTCGCAAGTGCCAAGTGATTCATAATCAAGTGACTCCAAAAGTCCATCAAGATGGAGTTTCTTCATGCGCTTTACACCGATATGACCTAAACGGCGGTGCCACAAATAAGTTGCACTATCATTATCAACTCTACATCTTTTGGCTTCAACATTATGAATATGTGTATCACTACTATCGAGATTAAGTAAAACAAACCATTCTTCAATGGTGCATGACCATAAAAGATATTATTCATATAAATAGAACAACCATTATTCTCTCGATTTAAATGAATAACCGTCTCGCATCAAACAAGATCCAGATATAATGTTCATGCTCAACGCTGGTACTAAATAACAATTATTTAGGTCTAATACTAATCCCGAAGGTAGATGTAGAGGTAGCGTCGATTGCGATCACATCGACTTTGGAACCATTTCCACGCGCATCGTCACCTCGCCCTTAGCCAATCTTCGCTAATCCGTAGCCCTCGCTTCGAGTTGCAAATATTAGCAATGTAACCAGTATCAAATACCCAGGTGCTCTGCGAGTATTAGTAAGGTACACATCAATAACATGTATATCACATATACCTTTGTTAACCTTGCCATCCTTCTTATCCGCCAAATACTTGGGGCAGTTCCGCTTCAAAGGACCAGCCTGCTTGCAATAGAAGCACTCCGCTTCGTGCTTAGGACCAGACTTGGGTTTCTTCTCTTGATCGGCAACTTGCTTGCCGCTCTTTTGAAGTTTCCCTTTTCTTTCCTTTGCCCTTTTCTTGAAACTAGTGGTTTTGTTAACCATCAACACTTGATGCTCCTTTTTGATTTCTACCTCCGCGGCTTTCAAAGATCGCGAAGAGCTCGGGCATTGTTTTGGTCATCCCTTGCATATTATAGTTCATCACGAAGCTCTTGTAGCTTGGTGGCGTGATTGGAGAATTCTGTCAATGACGCAATCATCCGGAAGATTAACTCCCAGTTGAATCAAGTGATTGTTATATCCAGACATTCCGAGTATATGCTCACCGATGTAACCGTTCTCCTCCATCTTACAGACTATAGAACTTATTGGAGACTTCATATCTCTCAATCCGCATTCGCTTGGAATATTAACTTCAACTCTGGAACATCTCATATGCTCCATGGTGTTCAAAACGACGTTGAAGTCCCGGTTCTAAGCCGTAAAGCATGGCACACTTGAACTATAGAGTAGTCATCAGCTTTGCTTTGCTGTGACGTTCACAACTTCGGCGCAGCCCTTGCATTCAGGCACGGCACCTAACGGTGCTTCCAGACGTAATTCTTCCGTGCAGCAATAAGGATAATCCTCGTTACGGACCCAGTCCGTGTAATTGCTGCCATCATCTTTCAACTTTGCTTTCTCAAGAAACGCATTAAAATTCAACGGAACAACAAAGACGAGCCATCTATCTACACATCATAGACAAGCAAGATACTATCAGTACTAAGTTCATGATAAATTTAAGTTCAATTAATCATATTACTTAAGAACTCCCACTTAGAAAAATATCCTCCAATTCTCTAAGTGATTGCGTGATCCATATCAACTACACCATGACCGATCATCACGTGTGATGGAGTAGTTTCAATGGTGAACATCAATATGTTGATCATATCTACTATATGATTCACGCTCGACCTTTCGGTCTCGTGTTCCGAGGTCATATCTTATATGCATAGCTCGTCAAGTATAACCTGAGTATTCTGCGTGTGCAACTGTTTTGCACCCGTTGTATTTGAACGTAGAGCCTATCACACCCGATCATCACGTGGTGTCTCAAAGACGAAGAACTTTCGCAACGGTGCATACTCAGGGAGAACACTTCTTGATAATTTAGTAAGGGATCATCTTATAATGCTACCGTCAATCAAAGCAAGATAAGATGCATAAAGGATTAACATCACATGCAATCAATATAAGTGATATGATATGGCCATCATCATCTTGTGCTTGTGATCTCCATCTCAAGCACCGTCATGATCACCATCGCCACCGGCGACACCTTGATCTCCATCGTAGCATCGTTGTCGCCTCGCCAATCTTATGCTTCCACGACTATCACTACCGCTTAGTAATAAAGTAAAGCATTACATCGCGATTGCATTGCATACAATAAAGCGACAACCATATGGCTCCTCGCCGATTGCCGATAACTCGGTTACAAAACATGATCATCTCATACAATAAAATATAGCATCACGTCTTGACCATATCACATCACAACATGCCCTGCAAAAACAAGTTAGACGTCCTCTACTTTGTTGTTGCAAGTTTTACGTGGCTGCTACGGGCTGAGCAAGAACCGTTCTTACCTACGCATCAAAACCACAACGATACTTCGTCAAATAGACTCCGCTTTTAACCTTCTCAAGGACCGGCGTAGCCACACTCGGTTCAACTAAAGTTGGAGAGACAGTCTTCCACAAGCCATCTATGTGCAAAGCACGTCGAGGGAACCGGTCTCGCAGAAGAGTACGCGTAAGGTTGGTCTGGATCGCCTGTCCAACAATACCGCTGAACCAAAGTATGACATGCTGGTAGGTAGTATGACTTGTATCGTCCACAACTCACTTGTGTTCTACTCGTGCATATCATCAAACCATAAAAACCTAGGCTCGGATGCCACTGTTGGGGAACGTAGTAATTTCAAAAATTTTCCTACGATCACGCAAGATCATGGTGATGCATAGCAACGAGATGAGAGTGTTGTCTCACGCCCTCGTAGACCCACAGCGGAAGCGTTGACGCTGACGTAGAGGAAGTAGTCGCATTTCTTCACGATCCAACCGATCCAAGTACCGAACGACGGCACCTCCGAGTTCTGCACACGTTCAGCTCGATGGCGTCCCTCGAACTCCGATCCAGCCGAGTGTTGAGGGAGAGTTTCACAAGACGACGGCGTGGTGACGATGATGATGTTCCACCGGCGCAGTGGCTTCGCTTAAGCTCCGCCACGGTATTTTCGAGGTGTAATATGGTGGAAGGGGGCACCGCACACGGCTAAGGAAAGATCTCAAGGATCAACTTGTGTGTCATGGGGTGCCCCTGCCCTGTATATAAAGGAGGGAAGGGAGGGGCTGGCCGGCCAAGGCTTGCGCGCCAGGGTGTCCTACTCCTACTAGGAGTAGGATTCCCCCAATCCTAGTCCAACTAGGTTTCCCCAAGTGGGAAGGGAGAGAGAGGGGCGCCTTCTCCTAGTCCTAATAGGACTAGGGAAGGGGAAGGTGCGACCAGCACTTGGGCCCCTTCTCCTTTCCACTAAGGCCCATGTTGGCCCATTAGTATTCCGGGGTTCGGTAACCTCCCTGCATTTGGTAAAATTCCCAATTTCACCCGGAACACTTCCGATGTCCAAACATAGACTTCCAATATATGAATCTTTATGTCTCGACCATTTCGAGACTCCTCGTCACGTCCGTGATCTCATCCGGGACTCTGAACAACCTTCGGTACAGAAACATCATAACAACTCATAGTAACTGTCATCGAAACGTTAAGCGTGCGGACCCTACGGGTTCGAGAACTATGTAGACATGACCGAGACACCTCTCCGGTCAATAACCAATAGCGGGACCTGGATGCCCATATTGGCTCCTACATATTCTACGAAGATCTTAATCGGTCAGACCGCATAACAACATACGTTGTTCCCTTTGTCATCGGTATGTTACTTGCCCGAGATTCGATCGTCGGTATCCAATACCTAGTTCAATCTACGTTACGGCAAGTCTCTTTACTCGTTCCGTAATACATCATCTCACAACTAACACATTAGTTGCAATGCTTGCAAGGCTTATGTGATGTGCATTACCGAGAGGGCCCAGAGATACCTCTCCGACAATCGGAGTGACAAATCCTAATCTCGAAATATGCCAACCCAACATGTACCTTCGGAGACACCTGTAATGTACCTTTATAATCACCCGATTACGTTGTGACGCTTTGGTAGCACCCAAAGTGTTCCTCGTGCAAACGGGAGTTGCATAATCTCATAGTCATAGGAACATGTATAAGTCATGAAGAAAAGCACTAGCAACAAACTATACGATCAGGTGCTATGCTAATGGAATGGGTCATGTCAATCAGATCATTCAACCAATGATGTGATCCCGTTAATCAAATAACAACTCCTTTGTTCATGGTTAGGAAACACAACCATCTTTGATTAACGAGCTAGTCAAGTAGAGGCATACTAGTGACACTCTGTAGGTTTATGTATTCACACATGTATTATGTTTCCTGTTAATACAATTCTAGCATGAATAATAAACATTTATCATGATATAAGGAAATAAATAATAACTTTGTTATTGCCTCTAGGGCATATTTCCTTCACTCTCTCCACTATATATACACGTTGGAGCCTCAGCGCTTGTAGTTACTCTCTTCACACTCTCTCACCCTCTCTAGATCTAAACAAGACTTCGTTGGCCTCTCTCTCTCCCCTCACTGCTTGTCAAAGAGCCGGCAGGATCTGTCTGCCGGGAAGGGAAGGAGGCTTAACGCTGTCACCGTCGGCGAGGGAGGGAATCCACTACCGGCGCAGCTGTTCTCTTTCACCCAGCGGCGGCGCGGGAGGGCCTCCGATCCCTTCTTCCTCGCCGCTACATAGTGTGGGTAGAACGGCCTCCGGTCGCCCACCGAACCACACCCCAAGAACCTTAAGGTATAATTTACTTACTCCACATGCATTGCTCTAGCTGCATGTGGGTGGAGAATCTGTACTAAGGGGTCCTCGGGTGTCCGGCCTGTTGGACATGGGCCGGACTAATGGGCTATGAAGATACAAGACTGAAGACTCTCTCTCGTGTCCGGATAGGACTCTCCTTGGTGTGGAAGGCAAGCTTGGCGACTAAATATGAAGATTCCTTTCTCTGTAACCGACTTTGTACAACCCTAGTCCCCTCCGGTGTCTATATAAACCGGAGGGCTTAGTCCGGAAACGGATACAGTCATACAGGCTAGACTTCTAGGGTTTTAGCCATTACGATCTCGTGGTAGATCAACTCTTGTAATACTCATATTCATCAAGATCAATCAAGCACGAAGTAGGGTATTACCTCCATAGAGAGGGCACGAACCTGGGTAAACATTGTATCCCCGTCTCCTGTTACCATCGACCTTAGACGCACAGTTCGGGACCCCCAACCCTAGATCCGCCGGTTTTGACACCAACATTAGTGCTTTCATTGAGAGTTCCACTGTGCCGTCCCCAAAAGGTTTTGATGGCTCCTCCGATCGTCAACAACGATGCCGTCCAAGGGGAAACCTTCCTCCCTGGAAAAATCTTCGTGTTCGGTGGCTTCGCACTGAGGGCCAACTCGCTTGGCCATCTGGAGCAGATCGACAGCTACGCCCCTGGCCATCAGGTCAGATTTGGGAGCTTGAACTACATTGCGGATATCCGTGGAGACTTGATCTTCGATGGCTTTGAGACCACGGCAGCCGCTCCCTGTCCCTACGATGAACATGACATAAATCTGTCATCGGTCCGTACTCAGGAAATTGCACCTGTAACTACTCCGGTCTTAGATCCGGAGCAGATGGCGACATCCGAGGACGGGAAGCTCAACCCCGCCACGGAAGCCGCAGATTCCGCGGTGTTCGAGCTGCACACAGACCTAACCCCGGGTGATATCTGTGTCTCTGGAACCTCGGACTCGTTTTCGGCCATAAGTTCTGAACCATGTGTGACTGCGCATGTCGAGCTAGATCAGTCATCAACCATCAAATTCAGCGCCGCGGACATCTTCCTGC
Organism: Aegilops bicornis; assembly: GCA_021605145.1. Classification (NCBI taxonomy): domain Eukaryota; kingdom Viridiplantae; phylum Streptophyta; class Magnoliopsida; order Poales; family Poaceae; genus Aegilops; species Aegilops bicornis. The sequence continues at coordinate 350,610,987 of CM038670.1, forward strand.
ACTCACCTTTGGGCGACGTATTAAACTCATTAAAAATCTGTCCTTAGCGGGGGACTGACAGCCGAACTATATCCGGTTCGAACTGGAGGCTGATGACAGGGAATTTTGCTTCCCATCCGCCACCCACTACATAGCCACCGTCGAGGACTTAACCGACATGCTCGATTACGTCTCCGAAGACATCGACGACATGGACGACGATGCCAATGAGGAGCAGGGCCAAAACCCGTCGTTTACCGGAAGCTGGACGACCACTTCTTCGTACAACGTATACATGGTGGATACACCTAAAGAAACTAACAATGATGACAAAGAGGATCCAGTTGAGGATAAACCTCCTGAGACACAACCAAGACGTCGGCGCCAGTGGCACCGCTCTAAGTCACTTCGTGCGAAAGACAGCCACCCGGGCAGCGGAGAAAACAATACTCCGAACGAGGCCGAAGACAACGCAGAACCTGTTGGGGCAACCTCCGAACAGGATGAACAGGAAGAAGGGCACGTTAGCCCTGATGAACAGGCCATAAACGAAGACTCGGAGGACAGTAATTATCTTCCGCTCTCCGAAGATGAGGAGAGCCTCGGCAACGAGGATTTCATCGTGCGTGAGGAGCATTTCGAGTAGGAGCGCCTTAAACCCCGGCTAATAGCCACTGCAAGGAGCCTGAAAAAGAAGCAGCAGCAGCTTCAAGCTGACCAAGACCTGCTCAACGATAGATGGACAGATATCCTAGCAGCCGAAGGATACGGCCTCAAGCGCCCAACCAAAGGTTACCCGAAGCACAGATTGCTACCTCAGTTCGACGAGGGGGCAACGGGACTTGCTCCACGCGGTCGAGACAATTCGGCTGACCGACCACAACACGGTCGGGATAGAGCGGCAGTTCAAGCCGAACAACAGCCCGCCTTACCACAACGAAAAAACAAAGATAAAATAGCTCGGGGTCATACATACGACCCTCGGCATGACCTGGACGGTAGAGCGGGACATACCAGATCGATCTATGGATCGCGAGGACGTGCCTCGAAATGCAATGTCGGCTACCTATTCGGACATGACAAGTCTAGTCACGCATGGCCCGAAAACTGCAGACGAACTCCATCTAGGCTACGTCGTGACGTGACCCAATATAGAGGCGCCGCACACCCACTCTGCTTCACTGACGAAGTAATGGAGCATGAATTCCCAGAAGGGTTTAAACCCGTAAATATCGCATCATACGATGGAACAACCGATCCTGCAGTGTGGATCGAGGATTTTCTTCTCCATATCCATATGGCCCGCAGAGATGACCTCCACACCATCAAATACCTCCCGTTAAAACTCAAAGGACCAGCTCAGCCCTGGTTAAACAATCTACCGAAAAACTCTATTGGCAGCTGGGAGGACTTGGAAGACGCCTTCCGCGACAACTTCCAAGGTACATATGTCCGGCCACCAGATGCTGATGACTTAAGTCACATTGTCCAGAAGCCCGGAGAGTCAGCCAGGAAGCTCTGGACTAGGTTCCTAGTCAAAAAGAACAAAATCATCGACTGTCCGGATGCAGAAGCCCTAGCGGTCTTCAAACACAGCGTCTGGAACGAGTGGCTCGCCCGCCACCTCGGTCAAGAAAAAAATCCATGTCAGCCCTTACCGCTCTGATTACCCGCTTGTGTGCGGGAGAAGACAACTGGCTCGCTCGTAGAAGCAACAGTGCCAGCGATCCGGGCACTTCCGAAGTTTGAGACGGCAACGGCAAGCCACGACGCAGCAAGCACAAACATCGCAATGATAACGAATGAACGCGTGACACAGCGGTCAACGCCGGATTCAGCGGTCCCAAACCCGGTCAACGAAAAAAGCCATTCAAGGCAAACAGAGACGAACCATCCAATTTCGACAGGATATTGGATCGGCCCTGCCAGATTCATGGCCACCCCGATAAGCCAGCTAATCATACCAATAGAAGCTGTTGGGTCTTCAAGCAGGCTGGCAAGCTCAATGCAGAATACAAGAGGAGGAGGCCGCCCAGTGATAGTGACGGCGAAGAGACTCACCAACCAAATACCGGGCGTCAGAAGCAATTTTCCCCCGAAGTAAAAACAGTGAACATGGTATACGTGACACACAACGCTACAAGGGAGCAGGAGAAGCACACCCTCTAGACTGAAGATCATACTACGGTGACCTCAGCCGAAGTACAAAGCGGTCTTATTAAACCGCATACCTTGTCGGCCCTTAAGCCATCGGTCTCCATTCAACAGGGTCGATCAATTCCGGAGCGGAACTAGTTCGGCTTCCGCCGCCCACCTCATATGCCTGCGAAATCTGTACCGTGCATACATAACTATGCACTTAAGATACCCTGGGCATCAACGGAAGCACAATAAGGACGAGCCTGCAAGCACTCCCATAACCTTTGTTTCTTTTCTAATTACTCTTTCCCTTTCATTATCATTTACCACAGGTGACGCAAAGGCTAATCATCTCATGGACTCTATCGGAGATCGGATTCGTACACTCACCTAGGGCTATTTCCGTCAAGGAGTCCCCTCACCGAGGACAGGCGGCGCAGACGTGCGACAGGAGGTCCAAAACAACTTTTTGTAGACCGCACTCTTTATTTCAAGCCTGTAATGTGCCTTTTACCTCTGCCTTCGACCCCGAGCATGTCAAATAGCCGGGGTTGCGGCTTTGTTATCTATAAAATAAATATTGGCATATCACTCAGGTCCCAGTAAACATAATCCGCATCCAGCATTTGCTTTTTTCAAAAAAACTGAATTTGTCTCCTGTGGTTGTTTCACACATATACCTCGGCATAACTTGCCAGGGGCTCGGTATGGGAACAAATGAGTTGCCGACAAGTCCAAACAGCTTTATAGCATACTTTGGCGTCGCGAGTTTGGCCTTATATGCATCAGCTCCGAATCATGTCTTGGGTCAATAGTTGGGTTGCCCGGCTCCTGTGCTTGCTACCTTATGTTCCGCTTTATCGGCTAGGGTAGTAAAGGGAGAACTACTGCGATTGTGCTTCCAGTTCATATGGTCAAGCACCTCAGTAGAGAAAGCCGAAAACTGACTATCATGATGCGGCGAGAGCTGGTCAACCACTCGATGACTTATCGGAATCTTTCGCGGTTCCCTCCGTATTATACAAAGGACCTTTTTCTTCAGGTCATATATGTAAGGCACCATATTGGAATAAGTCGTGTACATACCAGGGGCTATATCTTACTCCCCCCATAAAACTCCTATGGCTAAGTGAAAGTGTTAACGCCCTATAGTCCGATTGCGTAGTTCACCGCATTGACGCCTCCTGAATGGACCAAGACGTTGGGTTAAGAGTGATCAAATGCTTTTCCGAACACCCCTGTACTTTATACGAGGGGGCTGAAGCCGACGGCTGGAAAGCTTTCAGATTAATATAAAAACGGCCGCATAGGAGGAACAAAAGTTTTAGGGGAAACTAGAAAATATAGCCTTATCATAATATTATCTTTTACAAATTCCCATACATTTCACTCAAATATCATGTTTTTCAAGCATTGACCCTCTATCAAGCGGGCACCCTCCAGGACATCCTCGAAATAATCCTCTGGTGCGTGATGGTCCTTGCCCTTGGGTGGACCCTTCGCTGCAACATCAGTGGCCTTCATCTTCGCCAAGTATGTCTTGACACGGGCAAAAGCCATCCGTGCACCTTCAATGCACGCTGACCACTTAATGACGTTGATATGCGACACCACATCAGCAAGTCGCCGCACCAAAACAAAATAACTATCCGGAATTGGCTTGTTCAGTCATAGGCCCGATCATGGCGTCCTTCATGGCAGAACCGGATAGTCTATGGAGCTCGGCCCATTGGGTCATCTGTTCGTTCAGCAACAGTGGGCGTTTTGATGCACCGAACTGCTTCCAGAAAAGCTTCTCCATTGCATACCCTTCTTGCACTTGGTAAAACTGTGTCGCATCGGAAGCACTCTTCGGCAAGTCCAATAACGCGTTTGGAGAACTCCACACTTTATTAAGTGGAGCATAATTCGGATCGCCGAACTTAGTTTGCAATAAAAAGGGCTTACCAGCCGCGATCTCCCCAGCTTGTTGGATCTCCTCCCGAGCCGCTCTAGATTCAGACCGCGCTTCTTTCGCCTCTTGCAAGGCCTTGTCATGATCAGCCATCTTTGCTTTATTATCCTTCTCAAGGATTTCACAGTGGCTAGCGGCATCCTTTAGCTCCTGCGTCATCGTGGATATTCTCTCCTCGCATTGGCGCCGAGCAGCCTGTTCGGCCTTTAGCTCGGTAGATGCCTTCTCGACAGCCGCATTATTAATCCTGGCCTGCTCCTTGGCCTGGGCCAGCTCAACCCGATGGATCTCGACCGCGGCAGCACCATCAGCAGTCATGCATATTTCAGTATACAATTCTTAGCGTCATGATCAAATACAGGCATGTGCATGTAATGACCACCCCTGAGACATACGGACCTCGTCAAGCCGCCTGTTGATAAGCGTAATGTCATCATCCGCTACATCAAGCTTCCGTCGCAGCTCTGCAACCTCCGTAGTCCGGGCAGTCGCCAGGGGGGTAACAGCCTGTGTTCCAATTCATCAAATTATTTGCTGGGCATATCTTTTTGATCCTTTGACCGCCCCCCTCGGGAGGGCAATCGTAGTCTCGTGGCTACTACCTATACACAGTGCGGTTTGTGAATAAAACACACTCGATGATTTTTTAGTACAAACCTCGAAGCCTCTTAACAGGCTCGCGCAGGCTTCGTTCAATCCGATTTTCGCGGACAGAACCTTCTCAACCACCATACCCATCAAGGTATGATGTTCCTCCGAGACGGACCCTTGTCGCAACATGTTCGTCAATATATCCGGCGCTTCTGGACCTCCAGAAGTTGCTGTAGGAGTACGGCCTCCCTTCGAAGGGATCCGCTTATCTATCCCCAGAGTCGTCTCCGGCTGTAAACCGAACAGTCCGGGGCCTTTATTGTTGGCCCTTGGATCCTGGGCTACCAAAGTATCACCTTCGGGCAGTGTCTTCATCACCCCTCGCACCACTTGTTGATCAGGAGAGACCCTCCGGGACGACACCTCAAATTCGTCCGCCTTATTAGGCGAGGACACCGGTGGAGGTGTCTCGCTTTCCATCATCTCTGGAAGAAGATCTCTCGAGGAACAGGATTGGTGAAGAAGACTATTTGCCGAGCTGCGAAAACATATATTTTAGATGTTACCCTAGTAACAGGAAAGGAACAGGATATGTTAGAAAAACATCCTTGTTCAGTCACGATTCAGCTAGAGGCTTGCACTTATCCCGGGACTGTGCGAAGACGCCATCCTCCAAGCCCGAGCCGCCCGACTGGGGCACCTTGCCTCACTTAGGAGCCTCTTTCTCCCAATCTTCGGAGGCAGCCCTTTTCTTACCATGGGGCGAAGAGACGTTAACTCCTCCTTCACTTTTGTCTTCGGATGAGGGAATTTTGATTCCCCTGGACACAATGTTCGATATACCTTCGGGATGGAGGCCGCCTTTGGTCCTCCCGCTTTCCGCCTTGTCCTCCTCCACAGGCACCTGGTATAGTGTCGGGGCCAGCATCCTTGTTTGTACGGGATCTGCCGAGTCTTCGGGGAGGGGGCTGAACACCAAATTCGCTCCACTTTCTTTACCCAGCCCTGGAAGAAGATAGTTTGCTCAATAACGTATTACGACATGCTTAACTACAAAGTGTTTGGGGATTGAGCGCTTACCGAGGTATCCGGATGGTTGCAGTCGATGCCGATGTCCTCGGTGGTGTTCGGCCACTGTTCCCATTTACCAAAAAACAACTTCCACATCCCTTTGTGTGTAGTGCGGAAGAAGTGCTGGAGGGTTCGTGGTCCTTCCGGATTAAACTCCCACATGCGAAAAGGCCTATGCTGGCATGGCAGGGCTCGGCGGACTAGCATTACTCGAATCACGTTGACAAGGTCGATGCCATTCTCAAGGAGGGTTCGGATACGGCTCTGTAGAGTCTGCACTTTGTCAAATGATCCCCAGTCCAGCCCCTTATTAATCCATGATGCAAGCTGTAATGGAGGGCCAGAACAGAACGCAGGTATAGCTACCCACTTGATATCGCGGGGTTCTATGACGTAAAACCACTCCCACTGCCATTGGTTGGAAGTTTCGGTGAAAGAGCCTTTTGGCCTGAGAATATTGGTAAGCTTGCTCACTACAGCGCCGCCGCACTCCGCTTGTTTCCCGTCGACCACCTTCGGCCTCACACTAAAGGTCTTGAGCCATAAGCCAAAGTGTGGGGGAATTCGGAGGAAGGCCTCACATGTGATGATAAACGCCGAGACATGGAGGAAAGAATCTGGGGCTAGATCGTGAGAATCTAGCTTGTAATAAAACATGAGCCCCCGGACGAAGGGGTGAAGAGCGAACCCTAGCCCTCAGAGGAAGTGAGCGATGAATACGACCCTCTCGCTGGATCTCGGAGTCGGAATAACCTATCCTTGAGCAGGAAGCCTATGGGGGATCTCAGCGGTTAGGTATCTGGCAGCCCGAAGCTTCACAATGTCCTCCTTTGTAACAGAGGAAGCCACCCATCGGCCCTGAGAGCTCGGTCCGGACATGTCTAGAAAGCTTGAAGCAATGGAGTAGAACCTTGGGTGCTAGAACTCGAGGGTGGAAAGGCTGAAGAGAGGTTTGGTGTAAATAAAGACGACCCTTGGCTCCTTTATAAAGGCAATGGGTATCGAACGCCTCCTCCTAAGCCTGAAAACCTGCCTATTCCTAAGGAATCTTTCCAATGGAACGGTTGGGTTACCCACACTCGTATTAATGAGAATCCCGCGATAAGGGGACACGATCTCTGCTTCGACAAGACGTGCCAATAAAAACCTCGCCTCAAAACATGGAACGACAGGACAGGAAACGGTTCAAAATAATGACCGAGCGAGTGTGATGTCACGTTACGAAAAGTCGTCGGCAGATTGGACTCGTGAAATATTATATTCTCTTGTGGTACTTGTGTTGCAGATCCGGACACGTTCGTCCGAAGACTACCTTGGAGTATTCGCAAAGGGGAACCCGCCTTGCAATGCCGAAGACAATCTGCGCGTCGAACACTGATACGTCCATTTTGCATCATGCTTTTATATAGATATTTATTTCATTATGGGCTCTTATTACACGTTATGTCACAATACTTATGCCTATTCTCTCTTATTTTACAAGGTTTACATAAGAAGGGAGAATGCCGACAGTTGGAATTCTGGGCTGGAAAGGAGCAAATATTAGAGACCTATTCTGCACAACTCCAAAAGTCCTGAAACTCCACTAAAGTCATTTTTGGAAATAATAAAAAATATTGTGCGGAAGAAATACGCCAGAGGGGGGCCCACCTGGCCACAAGGGTGGGGGCGCACCCTACCCCCCAGGGCGCGCCCCCTGCCTCATGGGCCCCCTGTTGGCTCTCCGGTGGCCATCTTCTGCTATATGAAGTCTTTCATCAAGGGAAAAATTAGAAGCAACCTTTCGGGACGAGACCCGCCGCCACGAGGCGGAACCTTGGCGGAACCAATCTAGGGCTCCGGCAGAGCTGTTCTCGGGGGACACTTCCCCTCCGGGAGGAAATCATCGCCATCGTCATCACCAATGCTCCTCTCATTGGGAGAGGGCAATCTCCATCGACATCTTCACCAGCACCATCTCCTCTCAAAACCCTAGTTCATCTCTTGTATCCAATTCTTGTCTGCAAGTTCGGGATTGGTACTAGTAGGTTGCTAGTAGTGTTGATTACTCCTTGTAGTTGATGCTAGTTGGTTTATTTGGTGGAAGATCATATGTTCAGATCCTTTATGCATATTAATACCCCTCTGATTATGAACATGAATATGCTTTGTGAGTAGTTACGTTTGTTCCTGAGGACATGGGAGAAGTCTTGCTATTAGTACTCATGTGAATTTGGTATTCGTTCGATATTTTGATGAGATGTATGTTGTCTAGTCTCTAGTGGTGGTATGTGAACATCGACTACATGACACTTCACCATTATTTGGGCCTATAGGAAGGCATTGGGAAGTAATAAGTAGATGATGGGTTGCTCGAGTGACAGAAGCTTAAACCCTAGTTTATGCGTTGCTTAAAAGGGGCTGATTTAGATCCATATGTTTCATGCTATGGTTAGGTTTACCTTAATACTTTTGTTGTAGTTGCGGATGCTTGCAATAGAGGTTAATCATAAGTGGGATGCTTGTTCAAGTAAGAACAACACCCAAGCACTGGTCCACCCACATATCAAATTATCAAAGTACCAAACGCGAATCATATGAACGTGATGAAAACTAGCTTGACGATATTCCCATGTGTCCTCGGGAGCGCTTTTCTCCATATAAGAGTTTGTCCAGGCTTGTCCTTTGCTACAAAAAGGATTGGGCCACCTTGCTGCACTTTATTCAATTTTGTTACTTGTTGCTCGTTACAAATTATCTTATCACAAAACTATTTGTTACCACTTATTTCAAGATACTTGGCAAGAGAATACCTTGCTGAAAACCGCTTATCATTTTCTTCTGCTCCTCGTTGGGTTCAACACTCTTACTTATAGAAAGGACTAGATAGATCCCCTATACTTGTGGGTCATCAAGACTCTTTTCTAGCACTGTTGCCAGGGAGTGAAGCGCCTTTGGTAGGTGGAATTTGGTAAGGAAAAATTTGTATAGTGTGCTGAAATTTACTATCACTTGTTACTATGGAAAGTAATCCTCTGAGGGGCTTGTTCGGGGTATCTTCACCTCGACCAGTAGAGCAAAGAGTTGATCCTCAACCTACTGACCCTACTGAAAATGAAAATGTTCCCTTTGAAGTTCCTTCGGGTATGTTAGAAAAACTGCTAGATAATCCTTTTGCAGGAGATGGAACAAAGCATCCTGATGAGCACCTAATATATGTGGATGAAGTTTGTGGATTATTTAATCATGCAGGTATACCCGATGATGTTGTTAAGAAGAAGGTCTTCCCTTTATCTTTGAAGGGAGATGCATCGACATGGTATAGGCTATGTGATGATACGAGATCATGGAACTATAAACGATTGAAATTGGAATTTCATCAGAAATTTTATCCTATGAATCTTGTTCATCGTGATCGCAATTATATATATATAATTTTTGGCCTCGCGAAGGAGAAAGCATCGCTCAAGCTTGGGGGAGGCTTAAATCAATGTTATATTCATGCCCCAATCATGAGCTCCCAAGAGAAATAATTCTTCAAAGTTTTTATGGTGGCTTTCTCATAATAATCAATCCATGCTCGATACTTCTTGTGCTAGCTCTTTTATGATGAAGACTATTGAATTCAAATGGAATTTATTGGATAGAATTAAACGCAACACTGAAGATTGGGACCTCAACGAAGGTAAGGAGTCGGGTATGACACCTAAGTTTGATTGTGTTAAACCTTTTATGGATACCGATGTTTTCCGTAAATTTAGCACTAAATATGGACTTGACTCTGAGATAGTAGCTTCTTTCTGTGAATGTTTTGCTACTTATGTTGATCTCACCAAGGAGAAGTGGTTTAAATATCATCCTCCCATAGAAGTAAAAGTAGCTGCACCTACTAAAGTTGAAGAAAAGACTATCACTTATAATGATCCTGCTGTTCCTACTTCTTATTTTGAAAACCACATTTCCCCGTTATGATAAAGGATCATGCTAAAGCTTCAACTGTGGTTCGTAAAAGCAATATTAGAACTTATACGCCTCCTGAGCAAGTTAAAGTAGAACCTAATATTTCTATTTTTAAAGATCTCTTGGCTGATAATATTGATGGGCATGTCATTTATTTCTGCGGTGAAACTGCTGGAATCGCCAAACCTTGTGCTAAAGATAAACATAGACCTGTGGTAGGCGTGCTTGATATTTCTGTGCAAATAGGAGATCATTGTTATCATGGCTTGTGACTTATACAAAGAGATTATGCATGAAATTGCACCTGCTGAGTTATGTTACAATTAAGGTTGCCAATAGAGATACTATTTCACCAATGGGAATTGTTAGAGATGTTGAAGTCTTGTGTGGGAAAACTAAATATCCTGCTGATTTTCTTGTTCTTGGTTTCCCACAAGATAGCTTTTGTCCCATTATATTTGGTAGACCCTTCTTAAACACCGTTAATGCTAAGATAGACTGCGAAAGGATGTCGTTACTATTGGCTTGGGTGATATGTCTCATGAGTTTAATTTCTCTAAATTTAGCAGACAACACCGTGAAGAAGAATTGCCTAGTGAGGATGAAATTATTGGTCTTGCTTCTATTGCCGTGCCTCCTAGTGATCCTTTAGAACAATATTTGCTAGACCATGGAAATGATATGTTTATGAATGAAAGAAGGGAAATAGATGAAGTATTCTTTAAACAGGAACCTATGCTGAAACACAATTTGCCTGTTGAAATCCTAGGGGATCCTCCTCCACCCAAGGGTGATCCCGTGTTTGAGCTTAAACCGTTGCCTGATACTCTTAAATATTATCTTGATGAAAAGAAGATATATCCTGTTATTATTAGTGCTAACCTTTCATAGCATGAAGAAGAGAGATTATTGAAAACTCTGAAGAAGCACCGTGCTGCTATTGGATATACTCTTGATGATCTTAAGGGCATTAGTCCCACTCTATGTCAACATAAGATAAATTTGGAAGAAGGTGCCAAACCAGTTCGTGATCATCAACGAAGGCTGAATCCTAAAATGAAAGAAGTGGTAAGAAAGGAAATACTAAAGCTCCTTGAGGCAGGTATAATTTATCCTGTTGCTGATAGTCAGTGGGTAAGTCCTGTCCATTGTGTCCCTAAAAATGGAGGTATTACTGTCGTTCCTAATGATAAAGATGAATTGTTTGCGCTATGAATTATTTCAGGTTTTAGTTTTGTAATTGTTTTCCAGAAATTAAATAAGGCTACTAAAAGGATCATTACCCTTACCTTTTATCGATCAAATGCTAGAAAGATTATCCAAACATACACATTTTTGCTTTCTAGATGGTTATTCTGGTTTCTCTCAAATACCTGTGTCAGCCAATGATCAATCAAAGACCACTTTTACATGCCCTTTTGGTACTTTTGCTTATAGACGTATGCCATTTGGTTTATGTAATGCACCTGCTACCTTTCAAAGATGCATGATGGCTATATGCTCGACTTACGTGAAAAGATTTGTGAGGTTTTCATGGACGACTTTTTCCGTCTATGGATCCTCTTTTGATGATTGCTTGAGCAACCTTGATCGAAGTTTTGCAGAGATGTGAAGAAACTAATCTTGTCTTGAATTGGGAAAAGTGCCACTTTATGGTTAATGAAGGTATTGTCTTGGGGCATAAAGTTTACGAAAGAGGTATTGAAGTTGATAAAGCCAAGGTTGATGCTATTGAAAAGATGCCATGTCCCAAGGACATCAAAGGTATAAGAAGTTTCCTTGGTCATGCCGGATTTTATAGGAGGTTCATTAAGGACTTCTCAAAAATTTCTCGTCCTCTGACTAATTTATTACAAAAAGATATACCATTTCTTTTTTGTGATGATTGTGTAGAAGCATTGATCTCTACACCTATTGTTCAGCCACCTGATTGGAATTTACCCTTTGAAATTATGTGTGATGCTAGTGATTATGCTGTAGGTGCTGTTCTAGGGAAAAGAGTTGATACGAAATTAAACGTTATTCAATATGCAAGCAAAACTCTAGACAATGCTCAAAGAAACTATGCTACTACTGAAAAAGAATTCTTAGCAGTTGTATTTGCTTGTGATAAGTTCATACCTTATATTGTTGATTCTAAAGTAACTATTCACACGGATCATGCTGCTATTAAATATCTTATGGAAAAGAAAGATGCTAAACCTACAATTATTAGATGGGTTCTCTTGCTACAAGAATTTGATTTGCATATTGTTGATAGAAAGGGAGATGAAAACCCCGTTGCAGACAACTTGTCTAGGTTAGAAAATGTTCTTGATGACCCACTACCTATTGATGATAGCTTTCCTGATGAGGAATTGATTGTCATAAATGCTTCTCGTAGTACTCCATGGTATGTTGATTATGCTAATTACATTGTTGCTAAATTTATACCACCTAGTTTCACATACCAGCAAAATAAAAAGTTTTTCTATGATTTGAGACATTACTTTTGGGATGACCCACATCTTTATAAAGAAGGAGTAGATGGTGTTATCATACATTGTGTACCTGAGCATGAACAGGAACGGATCCTACGCAAGTGTCACTCCGAAGCTTATGGAGGACACCACGCTGGAGATAGAACTGCACATAAGGTATTGCAATCCAGTTTTTATTGGCCTACTCTCTTCAAGGATGCCCGTAAGTTTGTCTTATCTTGTGATGATTGTCAAAGAATTGGTAATATTAGTAGACGTCAAGAAATGCCTATGAACTATTCACTCGTTATTGAACCATTTGATGTTTGGGGCTTTGATTATATGGGACCTTTTACTGCCTTTAATGGATATACACATATTTTAGTTGTTGTTGATTACGTTACTAAGTGGGTAGAAGCTATTCCAACTAGTAGTGCTGATCATAACACTTCTATTAAGATGCTTAAAGAAGTCATTTTTTCGAGGTTTGGAGTCCCTAGATATTTAATGACTGATGGTGGTACACATTTTATTCATGGTGCTTTCCGTAAAATGCTTGCTAAGTATGATGTTAATCATAGAATTGCATCTCCTTATCACCCACAGTCTAGTGGTCAAGTAGAATTTAGCAATAGAGAGCTCAAATTAATTTTGCAAAAGACTGTCAATAGGTCTAGAAAGAATTGGTCCAAGAAACTTGATGATGCATTATGGGCCTATAGAACTGCATATAAAAATCCTATGGGTATGTCTCCGTATAAAATGGTTTATGGAAAAGCATGTCACTTACCTCTCGAACTAGAACATAAGGCATATTGGGCTATTAAAGAGCTCAACTATGATTTCAAACTTGCCGGTGAGAAGAGGTTATTTGATATCAGCTCACTTGATGAATGGAGAACCCCAAATTATCAAAATGCCAAATTCTTTAAAGAAAAAGTTAAAAGATGGCATGACAAAAGGATACAAAAGCGTGAGTTTAATGTAGGTGCTATACAACTCTCGTTTAATATTTTTTGCAGGAGAACTTCTCTCTAAATGGGAAGACCCTTACGTTATCGAGGAGGTCTATCGTTCCGGTGCCATAAAAATCAACAACTTCGAAGGCACAAATCCGAAGGTGGTGAACGATCAAAGAATTAAACAATATATCTAAGGTAATCCTATAAATGTTGAAACCAATGTTATTGAAACCGTAACCCCGGAGGAATACATAAGGGACACTTTCCTGAACATTTCAGACTCCGAAAAGGAATAGGTACGTGGTACGGTAAGTAAACCGGCTCCAAAACAGTTTTTAAGGCATTATTTTTCCGTTTTGGAATATTTAGAAAAATAGAAAAATAAGAAGCAGTCCGGGTAGGACACGAGGGCCCCACGAGGGTGGTGGAGGGCGCGCACCCTACCTCGTGGGCACCTCGTGTGCCCTCCAGACTCCGTTTTCTTGCATGATACGTATTTTCTTCAGTAAAAATTCATTATATAATCTCCCGAAGGTTTTGACTACTATATCACGCAAATATCCTCTGTTCTTGTTTTGAGCTGTTTTTCTGACGGATCTAGATTATAATGACGTCCCCAAGTGCCCCCAAGGACAAGTTCTTCGAGAAGGTCATCAACCCTTACCTCGCGAAGGTGTTGCGACACCCTCAAACCATTGAGATGCGCGATGGGTTGCTGCACATCCGCGATGTTGAGGGACCGAAGGGGACCGGAAGTGTGGAGACGAGGCCCGAAGCAATGGAGCAACAAGTTTTCAAGTGCTAGGGGATGGTGGAACGTGGACTCAACTCCAATCACATGATGATCGCGGAGTTCACCATCAAACACAAGCTGGAGGCCGACAACATCGGGGAGACCATCTTCAAGCTTCACGAGAAGATCGAGCACCTTCAAGCCCAAATCTATGACCTGCAAAACCAAAACTGTGAGTATGAATATAGATTCAAAAGGATGAGTTTGGCTGCAGATTTGAGGATCCTGGAGAGTCGATCATCCTTCTATGATGGTGAGCATATGCCTTGGAAGATGGACGATAAGCCCGCATCATCAACAACAGCTCGACATTCTTCATCAGCAAAGGAGACATAATCACATGGGTATGGGCACTCCCCTTGGCAACTGCCAAGCTTGGGGGAGGTGCCCCGGTATCGTATCACCATCACACTCCTATCTTTACCGTTTTTCTCAGTTCAATCCTATTAGTAATATCTTGATCTAGTAGAATAAAGTTTATGGCATGATCTAGTTTTGAGTTTTGCTTTATGATCTCTCTATGTAACCGAGTCCGTGAGCTATATAATAAAGATTAGTGTTGATTAAAGGGTTTGATTATTTTGCCATGATCTTGAGTGAGTAAAAGAAAAGGGAAAAGAATAAAAAGAATAAAAGAGATCATATTGATCTTATTGAGAGTAATGACTTCACATAGAAAGAGTATGATGATTAAAAGTTGTTGGGAGTTGGCAAACATAGCTTTGGTCATCGTTGCAATTAATAGGAAGTAATAAGGGAAGAGAGATTTCACATATAAAAATATTATCATGGACATATTTTATGATTGGCAGCACTCATTAAAATATGACATGCTAAAGAGTTGATGTTGGACAAGGAAGACAATGTAATGGGTTATGTTTTCTTATATCTGAGATAAAGTATATTGTCATGGATTATCCAACATGTTGATCTTGCCTTTCCCCCTCATGCTAGCCAAATTCTCAGCACCAAGTAGAAATACTACTTGTGCTTCCAAAAACCCCTAAACCAGTTTTCCCATGAGAGTCCACCATATCTACCTATGGATTGAGTAAGATCCTTCAAGTAAGTTGTCATCGGTGCAAAGCAATAAAAATTGCTCTCTAAATATGTATGAGTTATTAGTGTGGGAGAAAATAAGCTTTATACGATCTTGTGATGTGGAAGAAATAAAAGCGACAGACTACATAATAAAGGTTCATATCACAAGTGGCAATATAAAATGACGTTCTTGTCGGTGTTCTGGGAACGGGGGTCCCCAGACTTGCCTGCCTGCGGCCTGCGGCGTGGCTCAAAGGAGGCCCAGGACGGCCCATCTTCGTCAACACAAGCTCAAGACCCTCGCGAGGGGCCAAGCCTCGCGGGGCGGACGACCAAGGGCTTCCTCAGGCGTGGCCTCGTCAGGCTGGCTCACTAGGAGGTGGAGAGTTCAAGGCGGGGTACCTCGCGAGGTGCCCGTGACGCAAGCCATGACGACCAAGGGCGCCCGGTTGGGCGCCCGGCCAGCATGGCGTCCTCCTTTCCTCTTTGGTGCAAAGGGGGGCAAGCGCAGGCAAGGGTATCAAGCAAAGGCATCCGTTTCGGTGCAACAAGACCAAGACCGGCCCCAACGGCTGCAATGCAGTCATCGTGGAGCCCAAGCAGGCGTCATCGCCAGAGCCTTTGGCAGGCGAGGACCAACTTTAGTCAGGATAAGTGTACCCGCTGTTCCCCTTCAAAATGGCCAATTGTTGGCGCCCTTCCTGCTCAATATTTGGGAAGAGGCCCGGGGCCTTCGTCTATAAATAGGGGTAGCCACGCTCGGAGAAAAGGAGAAGGAGGAGAGAGGCGGAGGACGATCAGATCGAGCATTCGGAATCCAGAGAGAGAGAGAGAAACCCGTTCCTCAAGCTAGAGCGACGAGACACCACTAGCAGTTCATCACACCCACCAAGAACAAACCCTCGCGAGGTTGTTCTTCCCTGTACTGTTCTTCGTCAGCCCAGAGGCAATCCACACAACACAAACTAGAGTAGGGTATTACACCACAACGGTGGCCCGAAGTAGTATAAATCTTGCGTCTCTTGTGTTGTTCTTGTTAGTAGTTTAGGTCCCTGCGATTCGGCGAGGTACGAGACGGTGGAGGGTTGGATCTCCGCGCGCACCCCAGAGTTCGAACCTTAAGGGTCTGCCGGAACCCGAGATCCGACATTTTGGCGCGCCAGGTAGGGGTGTGCCGGAATCTGCCTTTCGTCGCCTTGTTCTTCCCCGACCACCGCCACCATGTCTGACGCTCGTCAGGCTCGCGCCGAGCGCCGAGCCTCCCTTCCTTCCCACGTCGCCCAGACGGCTCCCGTCGGCGAACGTCCTCGTCGTTCCCCGTCACCGGCTGTCAACGCCGCCATCGGCCCGGCGGGGAACGAGCAGCAAGCGTCATCCCAGCACCCGTCCATGAGGCGGGACGGCCGCGCCGCCACGCCTTAGCTCACCCCCGCTGGTTCTTTGTCGCACGCGCCCCGCGCGGCCATGGAGGCCCGAGCTGCACTCATCGTGGCCAACGAACTCCTGCACTACCGCCCCGTCGACGACGTCTATGAAGAATGGCTCGACCGCGTCCCCGAGCTCGTCTGCGTTGCGGGAGGCGACCGCGCCGTCCGTTTGGCCAGACCGCACCCGCCCAGCTGGCGATGAAGCTCCCGGGGCGCCTCAGCCGCCTCCTCCTAAAGACGGCGCCCTGGCTCCAAGGCGCGCGGCCCCTGGGCAGAACCCGCTCGGCCAGGCGCCGGCGCGGCAGGAGCAGAGCTGCCAAGAAGTTCCTCGCCCACAAGAAGCTGCCCGAGCGCTCCCCGCCCCAGCATGTCAAGACCCTACGCTGCCCCCAGCCGCGGCGCAGGGAGGCCTGCAAGACCAAGCTCACTGCCGTCCGAGGCCCCCCCGTGGCCACGGCGGGCTGCCGCGCCTTCACCACTGAGCTGTGCGGCGTCGCGTGGCCCGCCAAGTTCAAGCCAGACCTGCCCCACGCCACGCTTCTGACGACACGGCAGACCCTTCGGAGTTCCTCTAGCTCTACGAGCTGGGCATCGAGGCTGCCAACGGAGATGAAAAGGTCATGGCGAACTGGTTTCCCATGGCGCTCAAGGACGGAGCCCGCACCTGGCTCCTGAATCTAGCCCCAAGCACGATCTCTTCCTGGGACGAGATGCGCACCCGCTTCATCGCCAACTTCCAAGGCACTCGCGACCGGCCACCCGCCGTGAGCGACATGCGCAGAATCAAGCAGCAGCCAGGGGAAACCCTGCAAAAGTACATCCAGCGCTTCAACAACGCGCGCCTCAAGATCCCCAGGGTGACGGAGGAGGCCATCATCTCTGCCTTCTCTGACGGCGTGCGCGACGTCAAGATGAAGGAGGAGCTGGCGATGCATGAAGATCTGTGCACCTCCCTGGAGCTGTTCAACTTGGCGACCAAGTGCGCCAGGGCTGAGGAGGCGCCTCTCCCTCCTCGAGCTGCTGCCGGGGATCCCAAGAGAAGAAGTCCAAGGCCAAGGACGTAAAGCGCAAGGGCTGCCGTACAAGGCGAACCAGACACCAAGCGGGGCAGAGATCAGCCCGATTCTTCCAAGGGCAGCCGGTACTGCGTGTACCACGACCTCCACACCCACAACACCAATGAATGTCAAGAGCTCCGGGCTGTGCGCAAAGGAAGGGTCGGCAGACACCCTGAGCGCAGCGACCGGGGCTACGGTCGAGGAGGAGGAAGAAATGCAGGACGCTGGGAAGACCGCGGCCCGCGCCAAGGGTGGCGCGACCAACCTCGCGAGGACCGCTGGCAAGACCCACCTCGCGAGGGGGCTAGAGGATCAGCCTCGTGAGGATCGCCCGCAAGGGAACGCAGGCCTCCCTCGCTGCCGCCGCCACCAAGGAGAATCAAGACCGTCATCGGGGCGAGGGGTTGGGGGCTTCAGAAGCGCGCGATCGCCTGCATCCTGGGCGGAGCCCAAGCCCCAGCCTCCCACCGCATCTTCAAGCAGTTTGCCCGTGAAGTGAATGCAGTCCTCCCCAAGCTCGAGTCCACGCGCCCTCTCAGGTGGTCGGCGTGCGCCATCACGTTCAGCTCAGCGGATCAGCTCAAGTGCGCAGCCACAACCGGAGTTCTCCCAATGCTTTGCTCCCCAATCATCAGCAACGTGCTGGTCACCAAGACCCTCATCGACGGCGGAGCAGGGCTCAACGTCCTGTCCGTGGAGACCTTCAACAATCTTCAAGTGCCCTACGGCCAGCTTCAGCCAACCAAGCCCTTCTCCGGAGTCACCGACGGCTCCACGGTCCCGATCGGGCAGGTCCGCCTTCCTATCACCTTCGGGGCCCGCGTCAACTACCACACCGAGCTCATCGACTTCGACGTCGCCCACATTCGCCTGCCGTACAACGCCGTCCTCGGGTACCCAGCGTTGGCCAAGTTCATGGCCGTGACCCACCATGGCTATAACATCCTCAAGATGCCAGGAACCGGCGGGGTCATCACGGTGCCCTGCGAAGAAAGAGATGCAGTGTGCTCCTTGGAGCGAGCCTTTCAGGCCGCATCATTTGGAAGACCTGCAGACCACAAGAGCGGGGCGCCTCCCGAGGCAGCACCCAAGAAGAAGAAGACATCGACCGCCCGGCTCATCAAGAGACAGGCCCCTCGGGGCCCGCGCCGGCCAGGGGGAGCCTCCTTCCATCGCAGATAGGAAAGCGCGCGGCGCCCTCCTCAGCAGGGCTCGGGGCTCTCCTGGAGGGCCACCGACCTCGCCAAGGTCTCGAGGGAGGCGCTTGGGCACTACGTGAGGCGTGTTTTGAAGCACGTTTCCCGCAAGCAGGAGCAAGACCAGGAGGACAGAACCCCTGAGAGTTCATCAGCAAGGCCATTCAGGAGTTACAGGAGTCAAGGGTCATGAGGGGCAGCCGCCTCCTACCCGCTCTGGCCCCCCATCCAGGCGAAGATGGTGGGCTGCGCATCTGCATCGACACACCAGGGCTCAACCGAGCCGCATCTCAAGAGCGCCTCTGGCCATCGCGAGTGGGACGTTGCGAGGGCCCGCCCAGCCCACGTGACGCATGCCTTATGGCCTGCCAAAGCCGGCTGCTGCACACCAGCGTCTCATGAGGACCATCACTGAGGCTCAAGAGGTCGCACGCCGCAGCCTGGCGGAGATGGAGATGGCCCGTGAGGGGCCGCCAGCGCCTCGAAGCCTCCCGAGGCCCCCGAGCACAGGGGCTCGTGAGGATCGGCTCCGCAGCCCACCCAGTCTGCTACATCAACAGCCCTTCATCCCCAACATCACCAGGTGACATCTTTAAGTTTTATTTCCGGCTGGGAGCACCTTTAGGGCCGCATTATTCCCAGGCCGCGTGGGTCCGTCCCTGCGGCATGTATCCCTTTTGTTTCATGTCCTTAGCTTACCCTGTTGGGGGCGCCCCTCGGGCTGCATCATCCCCAAGCCGCCCGGGCCAGTCCCAGCGGCATGTATCCTTCATGCGTTTTCCTTAGGATTATGCTCCACCATGCTTGTTATTTGGTGCCTTCTCACGGTGGCGAAATGTTGCACGTTAAAGGGGGTGCACGAGCATCGCGACTCAGGGCTCCTACCGGCTCTCCGGCCCTCACCCTCTGGTCTTGTCCATGGCATCGCGACTGGCTCGCCAAATGACGGTAGAGACCAGCCCGAGAGCCGGGACCGAGGACGAGAGTTGTTGCCTCCGACCTAGCTTGCGTTAAAGGGGGTGCACGAGCATCGCGACTCAGGGCTCCTACCGGCTCTCCGGCCCTCACCCTCTGGTCTTGTCCATGGCATCGCGACCTGGCTTGCCGACGGCAGAGAGACTAGCCCAAGAGCCGGGACCCGAGGACGAGTTGTGTCATCTAATCCAGCTTGCAGCGTTAAAGGGGGTGCACGAGCATCGCGTCTCAGGGCTCCTACCGGCTCCGGCCCTCACCCTCTGGTCTTGTCCATGGCATCGCGACTGGCTTGCGGCCGACGATAGAGACCAGCCCGAGAGCCGGGACCCGAAGACGTAGAGCACCGGCATCTAGCCATTTTTGCAGGAACACGCTCGAAGATAAGGCCCAGAGCCAGGCGCAACCCGCCTTGAGGTAGGGCCTCGTGAGTCCCGCGCTGGCTCACGGTGCCCAGATACACCTCGTCTAGCCCTACCGTGCTAGCCACGTGTCAGGGTGGGGCTGTATACGCCCCGTGGGCTCCTCCCGGAGGGTAGCCCCCTCCCACGTTCCAGTGGAAGCACCATGCTCCGCGCTGGCTGACGACACTGCCGAGGAGCGGCTATGCCCGTACGCATGCGGAAGCGCTATGCTCCGCGCTGGTGATAAACAACTGAGGGTGGCCTCCGGGTCACGTCAACCTCAGGGAGCCCAGAGCTCAGTGTCTGGCCTCGTCGCAACGCCTCCTCTCGGGAGCGCCGCGCGAGGGGGCTGGGCACGGGGGCTGCGCCTGGGTCACACCCAGATGCACGCCACCCAGCCAGGCCCCTCGGGCCTGGATCATCGCACGCCACTCCCGGCCGGAGCCAAGGTGCGCATGCCGTTTGAGCGTCAAGGGGACTCTGAGCATCGCGACTCAGGAGCCTAACTGGTCACGTAGCCCCTCACCCCTTAGTTCAAAGAAGGCTAACGGCGGTTGGGGTATGCGCGGGGCCGGGCTCTGCAGACGTAGAACGGTGGATCCGCCTGCGCCTCACCTTCCTACTTGCTGTTCGTGCGCCAAGGGGGACTCCTGAGCATCGCGACTCAGGAGCCTAACTTGTCACGTAGCCCCTCACCCCTTGGCCCCGTCCTGGTTTCCAGTCGGGGCTAACGGCCCGAGGTATCTTGAGAGGCAGGCTCTGCCCGGCGAGAACATAAGCAAGTAGGAAGCACAAATTTCAAGGAATTCAAAAGCAAATATTACAGTCCACACTGTTATCGCAGTGCCAAACGCAAGTTTAAACGCCGCCCCGAGGCATGATACATGTGCAGGAGTTACAAGCAAGGCAGGAGCCGCAACGGAGTCACTTGTCGGCGGTGGAGCAGCGCGGAGTGGGCGCGCCTCGTGAAGCAGCAGGGCCGGCAGCGCCTCGCTTCGGCTTGGTCTGAAGGCACAGAACTTCCCCATGAGCCTCATGCGACCCTTCACAGCCTCGGCGATGGCAGCTATGTGCTCGCCGCTCACCGGCTCCAAAGAGTTGTCCATGTCGCTGCTGGGGTCGCGAAGATAGATGTGGGTGAGGATCCGCGTCAGTGCCGCAGAAGACAAGACCCGCGCCTCGGCCTCAGCCGTGGGGCCAAGACCAAGGGAGACATCTTCAAGAGCGCGGATCATGAAGGGAAGCAGCTTGGCGGGGCCGTCCTCCGCGCCGGCCAGTGGGCTCTCCAGGCCGCTGTCATAAAGCTCCCTCAGCAGGACGTGAGCCTTCACCTCCATATCCATGAAGGCCACGCGGTCTTCAGCCAAAACCCGCGGCTTGGCGTCCAGCTCGACCTTCCTCGCCTCCAGTTCCTGCCCCAACGCGTCAAGACGGTCGCGGCGCTTCTTCAGCTTGGCCTCCCGGTCCTTGATGGCCGCCTCGCGAGCCTTCATGCCTTCCTCCTGCTACTGGCGGAGGCGAGCCTCCTCGGCGAGCTGGTTCTGCAGGCCCTTCAGCTCACCCTCCAGCGTCTCGCAGCAACCTCGGACGTTGGCTGCCTCCCCCAGGGCAGCATCGCGGGCTACCTTCGCCTCGCGAACAGCCTGCTTCTCCTCGTCACAGGCCGTCGAACCCTGAACCAGCGCCGCCCAAATCGAAGCGTCAGCATGAATCCAGCCAGAGGCCAGCTCCAGGAGCCCGGCCACCAAGCGAGGGTCGGCCCAGAAGATCCTGCCGCAGCCGGTCGGTTTATAAAGAAGGCGGTCCAGACCATGGAGGAGTCGGAGAGAGAGCAGTAGGCGGAGTAGGAGGAGTTGGCGGCGGTGTAACAACTGCGCCCTAAGGCGGAACCGGCGGCGCCACGACGACGGTGGAGGCTGCGCCCAACAATGCCGCCTCGGGAGTCGCTTGGGACAAGGGGGCTGAGCTCGCCCCAGCGGGCTCAGCCAGGCCTCGCGAGGACGCCCGGGCAGGAGAGGCCTGGGCGTCGGGGTCATCTCCCTTTTCGGGCAACGGCACCATCACGGATGGAGCCTCAGGAGCCCCCTTCAGCATCTTCGCCGCAGCGCCACTGGCAAGAGCATGGACATCAGATCTCGTCAACAAAGCAATAATCAAGACAGGAGGCGGGCACTTACAAGTCATCTCTGGTGGACTCGAGCAGCCGCCGGTCATACTTGAAGCCCGAGGGCCGGCTGAAGGGATCGGCTTCAAGGGGACCTGGAGCGGCAGGCGCGTCCGCGGATCGCCCCGGGGCCGGGGCGGACCCGTGGGGGACCAGCCCAGTCCGGTCCTTCTTCGGAATCGGGGGCAGGCTCTTGCCTCCCCGCTCATCCTCATCTTCGTCGTCGTCACTTTCGGGGAGGCGGAGAACGCGGGGCCTGCGCCGTAGGGAGGGAGCCCTTGACTCCGCCCCCGAATCAACCCCCTCTCCTGGCTCCCTTTCCTCCACCTCTTCGCTGGAGTCGGAAGAGGGCACGTCCACCAGGTCCTCCGGAGCCTCCGCAGGCACGAGCCCGTCCCCATTGAAGGAGGGCATGGACCCCACAACCTGTTGCCAATCCTCGCGAAGAAACAGGGGTGCGGGGGCGCCCTCCGGTCTCGCCACATCGCCTCCTACCAAGGACTGGAGGACCGTCACCAGATCCCCGCCGGTCAGGGCCACGGGGCTTGGGTTAGGCCTCCACATCGAAGCGTAGCATCGGCGAAGCGGAGCCGCTTGGTGCTCCAGAACTCCCTCAAGAACGACACACCGGTCAACCGCTTCGCCGCCGCATCGTCCGGCTTCAGATCAAGGCCCATCCTCTCCGGCACCGGCTAGCGAGGATCCCGAAGCTTCGCCCGGGACCAGTCATCGGAGCTCTCGGCGGGCTCCGTGGGCAGGATCAGTCGAGGGTGGATCCGCCCTGCATCCACCAAGACCCACTTGCTCCTGAAGCCCTCAATCCGCTTCCCAGTGTTTGAAATGGCAATGGCTCCGCCGTATCTTTAAGCTCGACGCTGGAGACGGGACCACGGAGAATCAGAGGAAGAAGTAGTGGTGCAGCAAGGCCACCGAGGGCTTCACCCCAACATGGGCCTCACAATAGTAGGCGAAGATTGCCAGGAGAAGGACGGAGTTGGGATGGAGGTGCAGAGCATGAATGTTGTAATGGCGAAGGACGGAGAAGACGAACTCAGAGAAGGGAGGCGACAGACCAGCAATAATGGCGCCCGCGAAGAACGGGTAGAAGGTACTCCCCGACCCTCGGGGCGGAGGAGCGACCTTAAACACCGCCGTTCGGCTGACGCCCTGCGCCTCCGCCACCGGCCATTGATCGGCAAGGCTCGCGGCCCGACACATTCGGGCGGGTCCAAGGCAGGAGAGTACCAGCTCCGGCCGGGTTTGACGAGGAGCCATGGATCAGCTAGGGCACGGAGGCGAGTGGATCTGAAAGTCTTGGAAGCAGAAAGGAGAGGCGCAAGAAAGGGGATCTGAGCAGCAACTGGAGAAAGTAAAGGAGGCAAGCAAGATGCCGCTCTATTATCAACCCGCGCGGTTGCAAGTGCGCCCACGTCCAATCAACCGCCACGCGGCGCCCAAGGCCGCAGGCTGTTAGGGCCCACGTCGCTTCGCACTTTCCCTTTCGCCTCTCTGCACGGCCAAGTCCGGGCATGTCGTGGCCCCGGGGGCTACTGTCAGCGTTCTGGGAACGGGGGTCCCCAGACTTGCCTGCCTACGGCCTGCGGCGTGGCTCAAAGGAGGCCCAGGACGGCCCATCTTCGTCAACACAAGCTCAAGACCCTCGCGAGGGGCCAAGCCTGGCGGGGCGGACGACCAAGAGCTTCCTCAGGTGCGGCCTCGTCAGGCTGGCTCACGAGGAGGCGGAGAGTTCAAGGCGGGGTACCTCGCGAGGTGCCCGTGACGCAAGCCATGACGACCAAGGGCGCCAGTCGGGCGCCAGCCCGCGCAGCATCCTCCTTTCCTCTTTGGTGCAAAGGGGGGAAAACGCAGGCAAGGGTATCAAGCAAAGGCATCCGTTTCGGTGCAACAAGACCAAGACCGGCCCCAACGGCTGGAATGCAGTCATCGTGGAGCCCAAGCAGGCATCATCACCAGAGCCTTCGGCAGGCGAGGACCAACTTTAGTCAGGATAAGTGCACCCGCAGTTCCCCTTCAAAATGGCCAATTGTTGGCGCCCTTCCCGCTCAATATTTGGGAAGAGGCCCAGGGCCTTCGCCTATAAATAGGGGTAGCCACACTCAGAGAAAAGGGGGAAGGAGGAGAGAGACGGAGGACGATCGGATCGAGCATCGGAATCCAGAGAGAGAGAGAGAGAAACCCGTTCCTCAAGCTAGAGCGACGGGACACCACTAGCAGTTCATCACACCCACCAAGAACAGACCCTCGCGAGGCTGTTCTTCCCTCAGACTTGTTCTTCACAGCCCGAGGCAATGCACACACCCCAAACTAGAGTAGGGTATTACACCACAACGGTGGCCCGAACTAGTATAAATCTTGCGTCTCTTGTGTTGTTCTTGTTAGTAGTTAGGTCCGTGCGATTCGGCGAGGTACGAGACGGTGGAGGGTTGGATTTCCGCGAGCACCCCAGAGTTCGAACCTTAAGGGTCTGCCGGAACCCGAGATCCGACAGTTCTTTCGCATTAAGATTTTGTGCATCCAACCCTGAAAGCACATGGCAACCTCTGCTTCCCTCTGCGAAGGGCCTATCTTTTATTATTATCCTCTACCTTATGCAAGAGTCATGGTGATCTTCACCTTTCCTTTTTACATTTTTTCCTTTGGAAAGCACAGGGTGTTGGAAAGATCCTGATAGATATATCTATTTGGATGTAGGGGAGCATGAGTTATTGTTGTTGACATTACCCTTGAGGTAAAATGTTGGGAGGCGAAACTATAAGCCCCTATCTTTCTCTGTGTCCAACTAAAACTCCGTAACCACAAGTATTGCGTGAGTCTTAGCAATTATGAAAGACTAAATGATAGTTGAGTATGTGGACTTGCTATAAAGCTCTGACATAGAATCTTTCTGATGTTTTGATAAATTGCAATTGCCTCAATGACTGAGATTATAGTTTGTTAGTTCTCAATAAAGTTTCTGATTCATAGTTTGCATTGTGAATATATTATTACTTGAGCATAAGAAATCATATGACAATATCCATATATGTTGCTGTTATGAAAATAATCATGATGCCTTCATGTCCGTATTTTATTTTTATCGACACCTCTACCTCTAAACATGTGGACATATTTATCGTTGTCGGCTTCCGCTTGAGGACAAGCGAGGTCTAAGCTTGGGGGAGTTGATACGTCCATTTTGCATCATGCTTTTATATCAATATTTATTGTATTATGGGCTGTTATTACACGTTATGTCACAATACTTATGCCTATTCTCTCTTATTTTACAAGGTTTACATAATAAGGGAGAATGCCGGCAGCTGGAATTCTAGGCTGGAAAAGGAGCAAATATTAGGGACCTATTCTGCACAACTCGTAAGTCGAAACTCCACGAAAGTTATTTTTGGAAATAATAAAAAATACTGAGCAGAAGAAATACCAGAGGGGGCCCACACCCTGGCCACGAGGGTGGGGGGCGCGCCCTACCCCCCAGGGCGCGCCCCCTGCCTCGTGGGCCCCCTGTTGGCTCTCCAGTGGCCATCTTCTGCTATATGAAGTCTTTCATCAAGGTAAAAATCAGAAGCAACCTTTCGGGACGAGACTCCTCCACCACGAGGTGGAACCTTGGCGGAACCAATCTAGGGCTCCCGCAGAGCTATTCTGCCGGGGACACGTCCCTCTGGGAGGGGGAAATCATCGCCATCTTCATCACCAATGCTCCTCTCATCGGGAGAGGGAAATCTCCATCAACATCTTCACTAGCACCATCTCCTCTCAAAACCCTAGTTCATCTCTTGTATCCAATTCTTCTCTCCAAGTCCGGGATTGGTACTAGTAGGTTGCTAGTAGTGTTGATTACTACTTGTAGTTGATGCTAGTTGGTTTATTTGGTGGAAGATCATATGTTCAGATCCTTTATGCATATTAATACCCATCTGATTATGAACATGAATATGCTTTGTGAGTAGTTACGTTTGTTCCTGAGGACATGGGAGAAGTCTTGCTACTAGTAGTCATGTGAATTTGGTATTCGTTCAATATTTTGATGAGATGTATGTTGTCTAGTCTCTAGTGGTGTTATGTGAACGTCGACTACATAACACTTCACCATCATTTGGGCCTAGAGGAAGGCATTGGGAAGTAATAAGTAGATGATGGGTTTCTAGAGTGACAGAAGCTTAAACCCTAGTTTATGCGTTGCTTCGTAAGGGGCTGATTTGGATCCATATCTTTCATGCTATGGTTAGGTTTACCTTAATACTTTTGTTGTAGTTGCAGAAGCTTGCACTAGAGGTTAATCATAAGTGGGATGCGTGTTCAAGTAAGAACAGCACCCAAGCATCGGTCCACCCACATATCAAATTATAAAAGTACCGAACATGATGAAAACTAGCTTGACGATATTCCCATGTGTCCTCGGGAGCGCTTTTCTCCATATAAGAGTTTCTCCAGACTTGTCCTTTGCTACAAAAAGGATTGGGCCACCTTGCTGCACTTTATTTACTTTTGTTACTTGTTGCTCGTTACAAATTATCTTATCACAAAACTATCTGTTACCACTTATTTTAGTACTTGCAGAGAATACCTTGCTGAAAATCGCTTATCATTTCCTTCTACTCCTCGTTGGGTTTGACACTCTTACTTATCGAAAGGACTACGATAGATCCCCTATACTTGTGGGTCATCAGACACCTCATCATTGAAGCCTGGTTCAGGGGATACTGAGGGAGTCCTGGACTAAGGGGTTCTCAGGCGTCCGGCCTGTTGGACATGGGCCGGACTAATGGGCTGTGAAGATACAAGACCGAAGACTCTCTCCCGTGTCCGGATAGGACTCTCCTTGGCATGGAAGGCAAGCTTGGTGACCAAATATGAAGATTCCTTTCTCTGTAACCGACTTTGTACAACCCTAGTCCCCTCCGATGTCTATATAAACCGGAGGGCTTAGTCCAGAAACTGATACAGTCATACAGGCTAGACTTCTTGGGTTTTAGCCATTACATTCTCGTGGTAGATCAACTCTTGTAATACTCATATTCGTCAAGATCAATCAAGCAGGAAGTAAGGTATTACCTCCATAGAGAGGGCCCGAACCTGGGTAAACATTGTGTCCCCCGTCTGCAGTTACCATCGACCTTAGAAGCACTGTTCGGGACCCCCTACCCAAGATCCGCCGGTTTTGACACCGACAGTGGGCCTTTTCCGCTTCTGCACTTGAATCTTGGTGTTGGATCAAACAGGAAAGTAGTGGGGAAAGTTGTATAGCATGAATCTAGGACATGATTCAAAGAGGAAAGGAATGGGGGGAAGTATTGGGGAAAGTTGTATCGCATGAATCTAGGACGTGGTTCAAAAAGGAAAGGAAGGGGGAAAGTTGTGGGGACAGTTGTATAGCATGAATCTAGGACGTGGTTCAAAGAGGAAAGGAAGGGGGGAAAGTTGTGGGGAAAGTTGTATAGCATGAATCTAGGACGTGGTTCAAAGAGGAAAGGAAGGGGGAAAGTACTAGTACAGACTAGCTATCCAGCACCTACGTTGGTCGAAAAGGCAAAACAATGACAAATGCTGTACGCACATCTGTAACGAATTGATATTTTTGTTTTGGGGAACAAGGCTGTAGAGTTTCAACAGGACTAGATTTGCTGCGCTCACATAGGGAAAGGTGTCTAAAGATAACAAAACTGGGACCAACAGAAATATGCTCCTTGGTTGTTTGTTCTTTGTTGCAACAGACTGTGCATCACCCCTTCAAACATTGGTAGATGCACATGGTGATGGTGAGTCCATTGTCCCGTGCAACTCTTTAGTTGTTTTTAATCTAAGACCCTGTTTGGTTAAAAAGTCCTAGCACTTTTTTTAGTCCCAACTAAAAAGTCCCTAGTCCCTACCTGATTGGTTCCAAGGACTATACATGGACTAGAGGTTATTAAATGACATGCTAAAAGACCATGTTACCCCTAGTAATGAACTAATAGAGATAAGGTGCGATGCGGGGCATGGGCAACTGTTGGAAAAAGTCCCAAAAAGACTCTCCTTCGGGGTCTTATTTCTTTAGTCCCAAATGCCCACTTTTAGTCCCTAAAAGTCCCTCCTGTTTGGTTTAGATGGGACTGAAAGGTACTTTTTTTAGTCCCTACACCAAAAATTCCCTGTAAACAAACACCCTCTAATAATGCCGCTGGAAAATTGATGCAATGGCACAGTTAAAAGCAAAATACATGTTTAACGAATTTTATTGTTAATATAATCTCTCTGTTAATATGAATCAGTGCCACCGTTTGAGAAATGCTACTATCTTTCTTTATTTCCCAATTAGATAAGTTAGATGCTTCTTTTTGTTGGCTTCTGTGTCATCCACCGTTATTGACCACTTGTTGTTTCCTTTGCACCTCCGTGTAAACAGGGTTATCTACTTCACCTCGTTGCTATTGTGACCTTTTGTTGCACTTCACAAAACATTTTTGTTTTAAGAGTGTTTTGTGCAGTTCAACCAAAATGTCACACCGACAATGTTGCTTGATTGCTTGATCTTAGTGTAACTGCACAAGAGGAGATCTTACTTCCTATCTATGTTGGCAAATTTGGTTCAGATCTTTTCTTGTGAGTTGTTTGAATTCCGCGTCATGGGAGGTCAGTACTAGCCTTCTTTCACATGATTGTGCAGTGTGCTTTCATATCTTGTGCTACTTGTATGGTAACGTTGCTTGATTTTAGTGAACTGCACAAATGGAGACAAGACTTCCAATCTGTATGTGCACCGTAATATCCCATTGAGGTAAGATAAGGATATTGCACAACTTTTGGCCTGTATTTTCCCACTTTCATCAGAAAATTAATGTCGTTGTTTAGTGCTATACTTGTGCTCCCTAATTGACATGCCAAATCTTACATTGAAGACGAAGCTTATGCATTATTGAACCAAGTGATGAAGGGGAAGAACAAGCGGAAGAAAAACAAAAATCAACTCCCGGTGCTGTAATGAAGCACTAGAATTGTCATGACACAAGTAATGATATAGTTTTGCATCTTAATTTATTGCTATGGCTGGAACGAGCAATTGTTTTTCCATTGATTTGATGCCACTTTTAATGTAATATTTAATTATCTCTACTTGTGCAAACAGGGATCTTCTTTGAAGATACCATATATTTTAGTGGAACTGCACAAGAATATGATGGAAACATTAAACTAATCGAGGAGTATATAGTAAGCATGGCAACCACAGTAGATAACAACAGATGGTTCCGGAGAAGTGCTTGATCTGTATGCTCTACACAATAAGCTTCCTGACAAAGGTTGTTACTTGCCCACGGATTTCATCCATATGATTGAGCTTTGTTATCTCTATTGGTGTTGTGCTACTGTTTAGATACTGTCATGAGAAAGTGGTATTGTCCTTGAGAAGTGCTTCATCTGTGCTGTTTTAAATATTTCCTTTCCTTTTTTTGATAAACAGGGATGCTAGCATTTAGTTGTCCTCTTGTCTTTAAACAACAAGATCATCCTCCTCTGAAGAAGAATATGGAGTACATGAAGTGACTAGTTCCGATTATACCAGGATGAAGAAGCCCTGTCTATCTTCTCATCAGAAGGAGCAGTTGTAGGATGGTTACGTTACTCCCCACAAGACCAAACTAACTTCAGCTCGGAAGGACTGGCAGACCTCCATCTTTTTTGCTGTGATGCGCAAGTACAATGTTGTTCTAGGATTCTTTCCGGTGAGTTCCATTTTTTTAAAGTGTGCTCTACGTGGACCATGTAGGTGCCTGTTTAAACTATCAATTCATAGTACAGTTTGCTTTATACTAATCACTTCTTTTGTATTTGTGCAAACAGGGGTGCTCAGCTTGATTTCAATGGGAACTGCACAAAATGTTCATGAATACATCAAATCATTCATTTCCACCACAAGAAAGGAGGTGCTGATATGTTCAAGGCGTTGCAACATATAAAGGCGAAATCAAACAAGATACGCGTGAATTTGGTTGATTTTGGTGGAACTGCACAAAAAGAACAGCTGGTTTATTTAGCACGAGGTGCCATGTCAATGTCCGAACTGATGGCAAACCCTGCCCATTCCACAATCATAGTGATGTAGGGTGGAGCCCTATACGACCGATCTTTCACGAAAGGAGCGGATCCCGCGAAGAACACGAAGAACACGGGGAAGAACGAAGAGAAATCACAAGGGGAAACACTCAAGAACAAGTCCAATCACACATCCACTAGACAATCAAACACACAAGATCCACAAGGTACATGAACAACAAAGGGAAATATACAAGGTAAGGTTCATCTCCATGAGGAGGTCTTGAAGGGGGCCACCCAAGAGGGTGTCTTGAATCCGAGGGGGATCTTCTCCGTAGAGGGGCCGCGGTTTCTCTCGTGGAGTAGATCCGTAATGGATGTGTCGGGGGTTGGGTGCGACATATGCCAAAGGATGGCTTATCATGGAGGGGGCGAGTAGAACGTCGCCGGTGCCTGGAAACGGGATGAGGCGAAGGCATGCACGCCGGTGAATCTTACCCAGCTTCGGGGCTCTCCGTGGAGATAACACCCCTACTGCTGCTCTGCGGGGTCTCCGCATGATCACTATGGCAAAGTGAGTACAAGATTGCTCCTTGAGCTGTTCGGGGTGAGGAAGGAGAAGGGCACGGCTAGCTCTTCTCTTCCCTCTATGGGTGTGTCAAACTACTAGGTTCCAACCCTTTGCATGGGTGCCCCGGGGGGTTTATAGGCCTACCCGGGTACATTGGTAATCCGTCTGGGAGCAGGTCCCAGCCGCTGCCTCTTAGGGTCGCCGTCTTCTCCGCCCGACCACGGGGCCCGCCGACTAGCGGGCCTTCACGGCGATCCAAAGATGGGGCCGATAGCCCATGTCCGCCATGCATGGTCTTGCCGGCTGCGAAGTTATCAGAAGCCGCTCTTCTAATGACGCGAGCTTGTCGGGGGGTCATGGCATGATGCCGCCCGCTGGCTGGCGATCATCATTGCCATTCCACTGTCTTATGTCGGGTTAATGGCGATAGAGCTCGTGGGAGGCCGGCCGACTCTGGAGGCCGACTCCCGGGGTCCGTCTTTGGGGTGCTCTCGCCGTCCTTCAGACTCCCGCCGACAAAGCGGGTCCCACCGCCGGGTCGCAGACAGGCCATCGTGGGTACAGGAATCTGCCCACGGGTCGACGTCGAGGTCAGCGTGGCAACAAGGTTGCCACGGACGGAGATCTCCGTCAAGATCTGGCGCTCAGGGCTATGCCTCGCCTTTTATGAGCGGGCAGGATGGGCCGCGAGGCTTTTTACCCCATCCCGCTCGTAGTCACTCAGCAGGAGGTGGATGGAGTCGCTGGCCGACTCCCGTAGCCGGCTTCATCGAAGTCGCTTGCTTGGAGTCGGCTTGTCTTGAGGCCGCCTGGGGACTCGGTGGGAGGGCGATGGCGACTCCGTTGCCGACTCTCAAGGCGGCTCTTCGTCTTTGGGGTCTTGAGGGCGAGTCTGCCCGATGTTTTCATAGGTCCAGGGGCTCGGGTTTGCCTACCGTGGCCCATTACTCCGACAGTAGTCCCGGTTGGTGGTGAGGCGCCGAGGGCAACGTGTCAAGGAGCCTCAACAGTTTCATCCCTTTAGTGGAAGAATCTGGGCTCAGCTTGCCGTCTCTATCTTGAGCCGACTAGCTGGAGTCGGCCTTGCAGGAGGCCGTCTTGCTCCTGAAAGGTTTCGAAGGTCGTGGCGGGATCCGGGTAGCATGCCTGATAAGCTTCCGGGCAGCTGCCCGTTGCGATCCCGCCACGTGATGCCACGCAGCAGGGCAAGTCTGCCAGCCCACGCGCGTGACTAGACAGGCCCGTCAGGCGGGGCCCGCCATCATCAGCGCCTACCAAGACGGGCGGATCCACTGCGGCCGTGCGGCGAAGGAAAGAGTTTTCACGCCGTTATCGCGTGCAGTAACGTCGTGGTTAAATCGTGAGGCGTGGGGACGTGGGCGCGATTAATCCACGCCGCCCCTGGCTTCTCAGCCTAGGCGCCTATAAGTAGGCGAGAGGAGGGGCGGCGACGCACGCGCACCCACTCTTCCCCGCTTCCTCTCACTTCCTCCCCCGCTTGCTTCGTCTTCCTCCTCGCTCCGCCGTGCTGAGCCACGCCGCGCCGCGGATATGAGCTCCTCTTCCGCCGCCGCGCCTCCCGCCGTGCGCTCCGGCGTGTCGGATGGCTCCAGCATCGACGACGACATCATCGAGTTTCTCCGCCAAACGCGCCGCATCCCCGGCAGCCAGTTAGTGTGGACCTACGCCGCGCCGGCGGGCGAAATTACGCCGGCGCCGGAGGAGGGCGAGCGGGTCATATTCCGCTCGCACCTCATGCGTATTAGGGCTGCGGCAAGCGGCTTCTTCCGCTGCTCTCGAGTTCCACGGGCTCCGTACCGCACCACCTCACTCCAAACACGGTGGTGCTGGCCGCCGCCGCATCCTTATGCGAGGGCTTTCTTGGCGTTCTCCCCACCATCGAGCTGTGGGGAATTCTTCAAGCCAAGCTCGGAACCCACGCCGCCGGCGTGCGGCTCTGTGCAGCACGCTCATCGCAATGAGGAGGCCGGTGCCCGAGAACCCCTTCCTGCCATCCCCTCATCAAGTCGGTGAAGATGTGGAAGCGCACGCATTTCTACGTCAAGAACGCCGCCTCGAGGGCGAATGGGTCAACTTGCCGCCTTTACGTGGCCGGGCGAAGTTGGCGGGCGACTTCGCCTGGTCCCATCGGGCCCGGATCGCGACTCCATGGGCAACGCCGCCATCGCTGCTCAGCGTGATGACGCAATGGAGGGCTCGATCGGGGCGGACTTGCTGGCCGCCTTCGTGGCGCACCGAGTCCTTCCTCTCCAAGGCCGGCCTCATCTGATCTGTCAGATGAGCGGCCGCCGGGATCCCAGCCGGCTGTGCTCCAAAGATATGCCCCACGCGGGGGTGGTGGACACGGTCAATTTCTTGGCGAACTGAAGCCTCACGGAGGAATGGCAGTTCGGCAAGGAACCGTACTCACGCGCCAACCCCCTGCCTGTGGTAAGTCTTCTCTTGCTTTTCTGTTTGCTTCTTCAGCCGAACCGACTCTAATTCTCTTTGGTCTTTTCCGCGTCAGAACCCCCTCATGCAGCCTGCGGCCGGCACTGCGGGGCCGGCTCGTGAATTCGTCCCCGACCGGGCGGAGAGCGACGTTGATGACCCCGACTTGGGGGGTGGCGGCGATGGAGACCGACGCCGAGGGAGGAGGAGGGGCCGACGACTTCAGGCCTTCGGCAACCTTCCCCGACTGGCCTGACGACGACGGCGAAAAGGAAGTCGTCCCCCGCCGCTAGCAGAAAGCCGGCCATCCAGGCGTTAGTTCGTCCGCCGCCTTGGGCGGTCGAGGCGGCTTAAGAAGCGCGGGCCGAGCCAGCCAGCGGCCGGGCGAATAAATTCAGGGGGGGGACGGCCGCGCGACTCAATGAAGAGGCGGTCGCGAAGGCTAATCGCTTCCGCAAGGAAGTGAAGAAGCCGCCGCTAGTCTCCGCGTAAGTACTTCTAGTTTTGTCTTGTTTTCTTCTGGTCCGTCTTGTCCAAGTCTTTACATGTCTTTTTCTCATCAGGGCTCCCCTCACCTTGGAGAGGGTCACCGCCGCCTCCGTCATGGGGTCGGCAGAGACGTCCGCCAATACTCGGCGGATTGATCCTGCGGCCGCCCTCCGGGAGGCGACGGAGCGGAACGCGCAGGAGAAGCGTGACGAGGAGGAGGCCGCCCGTCTGGAGAAGGCGGAGGCTGAGAAGGCGGCGGCTTCCGCTCAGAAGAAGCTGGAGGAGGTCGAAGCCGCCGCTACAGCCAAGAGGCGAGCCGAGGAGGCCGCGCTCCTCCAGTCGGCGCTGCTCGTCACCCCGCTAAGCTCTGCGCCGCTGCCGCCGGAGTTCACGGGGTAGACGGAGGGAGTCAGCAGTGAGGTCCCCGTTGTAGAGAAGGAAGGCGGCGAGGCCTCCCTATCGGGCACGGCCGAGCCACCCCCGCCGCCTCCACCGCAGTCCGAGAGCGCGCGAGGCAAACAGCCGGCGGACCCGCCTGTGCCGCCGACCGACGACGAGGCCGTGGCGAAGCTGCTTCTTCAGGTCGCCTCGCCAGCGCGACGCCGTCTTGAGAAGGCGACTTCGGCGCTGCGCCCCATGGAGCGCGTCGCCGCTAGCTCAGCCATTCCAGACGCCGAGGCGACAAGCGCCGCACCCACTGAGTGGGTGCGGGGAGGCGGCATAGGCCCACTGAACACGGTGCTCCTGGACGTCCAGGCGAAGCTACGAGCTGAGGGAGACACCATCCAGAACCTCTCCAAGGCGCATCTGGCGTCGCGAGCCGCCGTGCGGGTACGTTTCATTGAATTTTTTCTCGCTCTTCTGCGTAAGGCGCGCCATACACTCCACCGGTGTGTAGTCCCCGAGTTTTGGGCCGGCCGCTGAGCAGGCGGCTCGGAACTTTATTTGCTGTCTTCCAAATTTTTACCTTGTCGCAGGAGTATCACAACCTCCGCGTCACTGCCTTCAACCGCAACGTTGAGGAGCTGAGCAAGCGGACTGCTGACTTGGCGAGGAGCCGAGGTGAGTTTCTTCTTCGCGGAGGCGCGCTGGCGCACCCACGGGCTGTAGTCCCCGAGATTCGGGCCGACTGCTGCGCAGTCGGGCCGGATCTTCCTGCCGACCTTCTTAGCTGACGACTTCGCGTCCTTCTTCTTTTTATTCTTCAGAGGCCAGCGCCACTCTTAGGCGGCAGCTGGGTACGGCCAACACTGCCTTGCGCGCCAAGGAGGAGTGCAGCAAGCTCGCCGCAGAGCGCGACCTGCTGGCTACGCAGCTCGCGGAGCAGAGGGAGCTGCTTAAGGCGGCGCAGGACGAGGCGGAGAAGAAAGAGGCCGCTCTCCTGGCCGAGTTTGAGAGCGAGCGCTCCTCTTGGACCGACAGGGAAGCGCTGCTGACCTCCGGCTTCCACGAAATCGAGGACATCGTCGATGGTGAGTTTGCTTTTGCTTCTTCTTTTGGGTCGCCGACTATGGGTCAGGCCGAGTCTTGTTTTTCTGACTTGCTTCTTGTTCTTCTTGGCAGACTTCTTCCCCGGTCACACGCAAGCGGCCAATCAAGCCATCGAGGCTGATCGCGAGGCGCGAAGGGCGGGTGGTGCTGAGATCGCAGCCAACGCTCCCCGGACCCTTGACGAGCAGCTTCTGAGCATTGAGGCTCGTCTGCAGCCGACCCATCGGATGTTGCGCCAGCTTTAGCGTGTCGGTGCCCAGGCGACCGCTGCTCTGTGGCCGTACATGCCGGTTCTGCGCACTCCCAGCCGGACCGCCAACTGGCTGGAGGTCGCGGCTGGCCGTCTCGAGGCCTGGAAGGGTTCCGCGGCTCGGGCTGGAGCTCGCCGAGCCCTGGAGTTCGTCAAGGCGTGGTATCCAGCCCTAGATCTGGACCGGCTGGCCGCGTTCCGGTCAGAGGCCCAGGCGGAGTTGCTGGCCGCGGAGGACGCCCTCGTCGAGCATGCGGTGGCGATTGCCGACTACACGGACACCAGCGTCTTCGTCCCTGAGAGGGCTGAGGATGGTGGGGAGGCGCCGCCAGAGTGGTTCGGGATGAACCCGGACTACGACGAGGACTCGGCGGAGGTGATCGACTCCAGCACCGAGGAGGAAGACGAGGCGGAGGACGGAGACGACATGGAGGTGCTGAAGACGGAGCGAGCGACCAGCCTGTTTCGACCAAGGCCCAAAGAATGAGCGGCGACCATCTGGGCCGGCTACCGCCAGAGACGATCATGCCGAGACCGCCCAGCCGGCCGTCCCGGCGCCTGACGCCTCCGGCCCTCCGACCCCATCTGCCACTTCTTAGGCCGCTGCCTCGCCTTTATTTTATCTGTTTTGCTAGTCTTTAAAAGAACTTGTTAATTCGCACAATTCCACCCGCGGGGTGTATTACGAACTTCGTCTCAAGATCCGCCAAGGGCCTAAGCTGTGTAAATATTATTCTAATTTTATCTTTTCTTGCTTATTGCTCTTGTGGCTTTTTCCTTTGCCGCCTTTCCCTTAGATGCCGCCTTGCCCATCGGGCAACCGCTCATGGATCGCTGCCTAGGTCAAGTGCTTGGCTACTTTGAGGAGGCAAGTACTTGGCCATTTTTTAGAGTCATTAAGCAAGTTGGGTAGAAAGCGGCAAGCCGACTATTTAAGAGTCGGTTTTTTCAAAACGGGCTGGAAGACGATTTAAACTATGTTTATGCTTTGGGTCCTTAGCTATTTTTTCGTGTGAGCGCCCGTTCTTCCTTACTCCAGCCCACCAAACAGTCGCTCATGAAGCTGCGGCTTCCCGACAGAGACGGCTTAGGCAATCAGACGTTACTTGTCCGACCGCAGAAAGCATTTCATAGCCCAAAGCGGCGAGTCCCCGGGCCGACTAGTCGAGCCCGGTGCCAAATAGCATAACAAAGAGTAACATACTCAAAGGCATAATTCTTATCGTACAGACAACAAAAGAGGGCAGTCCCCGAGCTCGTCTCGGGGGGCCCGTAGTCTTGGTTCTTTAAACACAAAGGGTGGCGTGGTACATACTGCATCAATTGTAAAATCTTCGGAGGAGATTCGCATTCCATGGCCGTTCCGTCTCTTTACCGGAGTCATCCCTCTTCTGCGCTTCGGGGCTTACGGCGTCGATCGTGTAGTAGGAGTCGCTGCCCAAAGACTTTGTCGATGATGAATGGGCCTTCCCAAGGCGCCGACAGCTTGTGCTGGCCGGCTGTCCGCTTGATCAACCGGAGCACAAGGTCTCCCTCTAGGAATGATCTTGGCTTGACCTTCTTGTTGTAGTAGCGGCGCAGGCTCTGCTGGTAGATGCTGGACCGGCTGAGTGCCAACAGCCGGCCCTCTTCCAGCAGATCGACACCGTCTTGACATGCTTCTTCTGCTTCCTCTTCGGTGTACATGGTGACTCGCGGGGAGTCGAACTCCATATCCGTTGGGATGACGGCTTCGGCACCGTAGACGAGGAAGAAGGGCGTGAAGCCAGTTGACTTGTTTGGAGTCGTGCGCAGACTCGAAGAGGCCGTTGGCAACTCCTCAAGCCAGCAGTCGGCCGAACGCTCCAATGGTTCGACCAGTCGGGGCTTGATGCCAGACAGGATGAGGCCGTTCGCTCGCTCCACCTGGCAGTTTGACTGCGGATGGGCAACGGACACTAGGTCCAGTCTGATGCCTTGCATCGCGCAGAAACTGGCCAGGGCGCCTTTGGCAAAATTTGTGCCATTGTCAGTGATGATGCTGTGTGGTACGCCGTACCGAGTCGTGATGTCGGCGATGAAAGTCACTGCAGTAGGACCATTCAACTTCTTGATGGGTTTTGCTTCTATCCACTTGGTGAACTTGTCCACCGCGACAAGTAAGTGAGTTAGGCCGTTTTGAATGGTCCCACCATGTCCAGGCCCCAAATAGCAAAGGGCCAGGCGATGGGGATAGTCTTGAGTGCAGAAGCCGGCTGAAACGGCTTGGAGCGGAACACCTGGCACCCCTTGCATTTTTGAACTAATTCCTTGGCCTCTTCTAGGGCAGTTGGCCAGAAGAAACCGTGTCGGAAGGCTTTGGCGACGAGTGCTCTTGAGGTTGCATGATGGCCAGACTCTCGATGGATGTCTTCGAGAATTGCTTGGCCTTGCTTTCCTCGACTGACGCAATACCGGTAGACACCAAAGGACGCTGTGGCTCCCGACCAGCTCTCTATTGACTATAGTGTAGGCTGCTGCTCGGCATTGCACTTGCCGAGCCAAGGTCTCATCGGTTGGTAGCTCTCCGCTTACTAAGAACTTGAGGATGGGCTGGGCCCATGAGGGTGCTGCTATTTCTTCGACCGCCAAGATCTTGCTACTTGGACGAGGGCGGCTGGGCTGGGAGGCGGCGGTTGGAGTCCACAGCAGCTTCTTTGGGTTGAAGAAGTCCCTGGCTGACCGGGCGCAGTCCCCGGGCCGAAATCTTGGAGTCTCGCAATGGTCGCCGCAGTCCCCGGGCCAGGTTCTGAAGTCCCCGGGCCGGCTTTGACTGTCGCGTTCTTGGGGGCGTCTGCAAGGATTCTTGTGCCATCTTCTGAGGCTTTGGACTTGGATCCGACTTCTTCAGGGGGAGCCGGCACAAAAATGGAGTCTGACTCTGGTGACGGCTTGATAGATGGCTTGAGGAGGCGCTGAAGGGCGACGCCTGACGGTATTGCCTGGCGGGTGGAGCCGATTCTTCCCAGGGTGTCTGCTTGGTCGTTGTCGTTTCTTGGTATGTGGAGGAACTCGCACCCCTCAAAATATCCACTTAACTGTTGTACCAGGAAACGGTAGCTCGCCATAATTGCATCTTTGGCATCCCAGTCGCCGGATGACTGTTGGACCACCAAATCGGAGTCGCCATAACACAGGATCCGGCGAATGCCAAGCTCTTTGGCAAGCCGGAGCCCGTGGATGAGCGCCTCGTATTCGGCAACGTTGTTGGAGGCGGCGAAGTGGATCGACAGCGCGTACTTGAGCTTGTCGCCTTTGGGGGAAGTGAGGACCACGCCGGCTCCCTCGAAATGCATCCGCCAATGGGTGGAGTCGGGCGCTGGCGGCAGGTACTGGGTCTCGGCCCAGTCGACGAGGAAGTCGGCCAGTGCTTGTGACTTGATGTCGGAGCGGGGCTGGTAATAGATGGTGTAGGGGGCCAACTCTATGGCCCATTTGGCCACTCGGCCAGAAGCATCTCGGCTTCCGATGATCTCTGCTAGTGGGGCCGAGCAACCCCGGGGATAGGATGCTCTTGAAAGTAAGGCGTCACAGTCTTGGCGGCAAAGTGCACGCCGTAACACATCTTTCTCGGTAGTGGGGGTAGTTCTGCTTGGAGGTCGACGGTGGCTCGCTTCGGGGTAATATCTGGTCTCTCGGACAGGTAGCGCCTTGCCTTCCTCCTTATGCGTTCAACTACAATGATCAGGTTGACTACCCTGCTGGTGGCGGCAATATCTGAGGAGCATTGGCTCCTTTGGAGTCGGAGCCGCCCGGCATTGGGGAGTAGTCAGCATTTTCTTCAATCGGAGAAAAGCTTCGTCCGCTTTGAGTTCCATTCAAGAAGGTGGTCTTCTTCATGAGCTGGTACAGAGGAAGAGCTTTCTCGTAACCGATCGATGAATCGGCTGATGGACGCTAAGAAGCCGTGAACTTTTGCACATCTAGCAGTCGGCGGGTACTTCCATCCTTTCGATCGCTTTGATCTTTCACTTGAGGTTGCACTCTATGCCGCTGCTCAGAGACCAGGAAGCCAAAGAGCTGGCCGGCGGTACTCGAAGACGCATTTACGTGGGTTGAGCTTGATCCGGAATCGGCGCAGATTTTCAAAGGTCTCCTTGAGGTCTTGCAACAGCTGCTCTCGCTTCTCCGCCTTTTACCACCACGTCATCCACGTAAGCGTATGCTTCGCCAAGCTGCTTGAGGAGGCATTTCTGCATGCAACGCTGAAAGGTGGCGCCGGCATTCCTCAAGCCGAACGTCATAGTCAGGTAGCAGAAGGCTCCAAATGGCGTGATGAAGGCGGTCTTCAATCTGTCGGCCGGTTTCAGCTTGATCTGGTGATATCCTGAGTATGCATCTAAGAAGCTCAACAGCTTGCATCCGGCTGTGGAGTCTATCACCTGATCAATTCTTGGCAAAGCGAACGGGTCCTTGGGGCAAGCTTTGAGGCTCGTGTAGTCAATACACATCCGCCACTGCTTATTCTTCTTTAGTACCAAGACCGGGTTCGCTAACCACTCTAGAAAGAATACTTCCATGATGAAACCGGCTGCGAGGAGCCAGGCTATCTCTTCTCCAACAACTCTTCTTTTCTCTTCTCGACAGCGGCGCAAGGGCTGCGGCCAGACTTCACATATGATCGGACATGTAACTTGTGCTCGGCGAATTCCGTGCATTACACTGGCATGTCTTTAGGGGACCATGCGAAAATGTCCCGATTCTCACGGAGGAAATCGATGAGCTCGCCTTCCTATTTGCTGTCGAGGTTTGCACCCACGACAGGGTACCTCTCTGGGTGCTCCGGGTCCAAGGGTATCTTCTTGGTCTCTTTGGCCGGCTTGAACGAGGCCCTCAACCGACTCCTTGGGGTGGGCGACATCTCTGGCTGCTTGCCGCCATTGCCACAACCCGATCAAGAAGCCGCTTCACCAAGCGATCACTGTGGACTCGGCCAGCCGATTGCTTTCGGCCGCAGAAGCGGACGACTTTCTCAGAAGTCGCCGACCACGGTCAGAATCCCTTGGTACTCGGCATCTTCATCTTGAGGTAGGCGTGGTGGGGACCGCCATGAACTTGGCGAGCGGTCGGCCGAGCAGAGCATGGTATGGGCTTTCAAGGTCCACCACTTGAACCAGACTGGCTCTCGACGAAGTGATCTTTGTCCCCAAAGAGGACGTCTCATCGTGATCTTGCCAATCGGTGAGCAGGAAAGGCCAGTACAATTCCGTGGAACCTGATCATTTGTCTTTGAAGCTGTCTTTGCTTGATTCCTAACTTCTCCATTGTATCCTTGTACAGGATGTTGATGCTGCTGCCTCCGCTCTATCGCGATCGCGAGAAGCGAGCGCCCGCCTATCCGGGCGTAGGGTGGCTCCCAAGACCAGGGCGTAGGAGCCCGGATTCGCATCACCTCTGGGTGATCAGCTCGGCTCCAATCGAGCAGGTTTCTCGGACCAGTGCATGAATTCTGGAGTATCTGATGCTACTGCATTCACTTCTTGCTGTTGCTGCCGCCTGCTGAGGCAATCGTCGGCCACGCTGGTTAACACTACATAGGCTCCATGCTCTTCTGGGTACTCGTCTTGTACGACGCCGACAGGCCTGACAGCCCGCTGCTGGGGCGGCGGTGGAGGCGGCGGCCCAGCAGGCGGAGGAGGGATGAGGTCGTCTCCCTTGGCGATCCTGGTGAGCGATGGCACTTCCGGTGGTGTGGTTGGCGGCTTCGGCGCGCCGCTATGGAACTTGCAGGGTCCATCCAGAGTCTGCTCGTAAGAGAAGGCCGGCAACCAGTTGGACTTGCCGCCTTTCTGCCGCTTGGCAGGAGGCTGCCCCTCTGGCTGCTGGTCTTCGACTATCGCCACCTGCCGGCTGTTGGAAGCCGGCTGCGGGGCCTTGCGCTTGTGATCATTCTGCTGTTGTCGCCTACTTGTGTCGCTAGCCGGAGTTCTGGGAGCCTGAGGAGCCACCT
Organism: Aegilops bicornis; assembly: GCA_021605145.1. Classification (NCBI taxonomy): domain Eukaryota; kingdom Viridiplantae; phylum Streptophyta; class Magnoliopsida; order Poales; family Poaceae; genus Aegilops; species Aegilops bicornis. The sequence continues at coordinate 350,652,384 of CM038670.1, forward strand.
TCCAGTCGCACTGACTTCGATCCGACTTCATGGAGGAGTCGGCCGTGGCGTACTTGTCTACTATGATCAGCAGCTCGTCGAGGGTCTCTGGCTCGTCGCAAAGGAGCTTGTGCTTGAGGAGGGTGCCTTCTCTGCACCCGGAGGTGAAGTACTCGATTGCCTGCACCTCGTGCACCCCCTCGCAGGAGTTCCGGAGCTCGGCCCAGCGCGTGAGGTAGTCGCGAGTAGACTCGTTGGGGCCTTGCACACACAAGGAAAGTTGGCGAGGCTTGGGAGGTCGCTTGTATGTGCTTGTGAAGTTGCGGACGAAGGCCTCGGTGAAGTCGACCCAGCTGTTGATGCTGCGGGGCTTCAAGCTGTTCAACCATGTCCGGGCCGTGCTCGGAGCATGAGGAACATACTTTTACGGCAACGCCGCTTTTGTTCTCGTTTCGGCGAGGCCGACGGCCGTGGAGTAGTCCACTAGCCAGTCCTCCGGCTTCACGGAGCCGGTGTATTTGGGTGTGTCTCAGGGGAGTGTGAATCCTCTGGGGAAGGGCTCGTCTCAGATGCGAGGTCCGAAACAGGGCGGGCCCAACTCGTCATCTTCTTCCAGCGCCAGGGATCGGTGGAGTCGCTCGATCCGGTGGCGGGCGTCGTTTTCTCCGACTCCCTCTCGGCGGCTAAGGCGATCTCCGAGAGTCGGATGCTCAACGGGTGGCGGGGAGACTCGCCTTTCTCTACGGGGAGGTGGAGGCAGATAGTCGTCCCGCCGCTCCACCGCTCTTGGGCGGCCGTCTTCGTCGCGCTCGATGGAGATGTGAGTCCGGCTATGGCTGACAGCCGGATCCTTGTTTTTTCTTCCACGGACGCCGCCAGTCGGCGTCCGAGACGTCGCGCCTTGATCTCGGCGGGGAGGCAAGTCGCCGTGTTGTCGTCGCGGCGCCCGTCGCGAAGCAGCTTTGTCTTCGCGCAGCGGCGCGTCGAGGAGCTGTTGGACTCGCTCCGTCATCAGGCGGCGCTCTTCGCCCTCGAAATTGTCCAGCTCGTCTGCCGCCGCCTGGGCGGCTCGGATGTTCTCCGCAGGCGTGGCATATACGGGGCGATTCGCCCCGAACAGATTGGCGATAGCTACGCCATAGCCGGACTGCCCTAGGCGGCTTAGGCCCGGAGCCGGGCGGGCAGCGCAAGACGGGCGCGATCCATCTCGCGCTGGTAGGCTTCTGACAAGCGTCTCATGCTTGCCAGCTTCTCTGCGCCCACGAGGAGCTGGAGGCGGCGCGCTTCCAGCGTTCCAGCGTCGGCATCTTCCGGAATAGGCGCGGTTAGGTCTTGCAGAACCGTGTCGAGAGGGTCACGAGCTCCCTCGCCGGACGGCTCGCTGTGACCGATGACGAGCACCTCTGTGACGGTGCTTCCGCCGCTCCCCGTGCGAGGGAGCGGCTCGTCGTAGACCACCACATTGGTGGCGAACGCGTCGAGCGACGCGGTGTCGGAGTCGACCAGCATCGGGTCGATGGAGCCTACGGACTCCAGGTCGGCGGCGGGCTCGCCGGCAACGTGGAGCTGCTTGAGGAGGCCCGCGAGGAGGCTCTCGGGGCCGTCCGTGCCTGCGCCGGATGCAGGCTCGTCGGAGAGGCGAACCTCGCCGACAAGTTCGGCGAGGCAGCTTCGCCGCAGAAGCGACCTCAGCGCCATGTAGCGCATGGGCGCAGAACTCCGTCTGGCGTAAGCGGGCCGCTGCGCGCCGCCAGGGAGGAAGAGGGTTCCCATCCGGCAGAAAGGTGTCTCCGGACGACGGTGCACCTAGCCCCACGGTGGGCGCCAAATGTCGGGGTTGGAGTGCGACATATGCCAAAGGATGGCTTATCATGGAGGGGGCGAGAACGCCGCCGGTGCACAGAAACGGGATGAGGCGAAGGCATGCACGCCGCGAATCTGACCCAGCTTCAGGGCTCTCCAAGGAGATAACACCCCTACTGCTGCTCTGCGGGGTCTCCGCATGATCACTATGGCAAAGTGAGTACAAGATTGCTCCTTGAGCTGTTCGGGGTGATGAAGGAGAAGGGCACGGCTAGCTCTTCTCTTCCCTCTATGGGTGTGTCAAACTACTAGGTTCCAACCCTTTGCATGGGTGCCCCGGGGGGTTTGAGAGTAGGCCTATTTCTGTGGGTACAATGGTAATCTGTCTGGGAGCAAGTCCCAGCCGTCAGTCTCTTAGGTCGCCGTCTTCTCCGCCGACTTCTGGGGCCCGCCGACTAGCGGGCCCCGCCGACGGTCCAGCATGGGGCCGACAGCCCGTGTCCGTCGCGGGCGGGTCTTGCCAGCTGCGAGTTACTGTAGCCGCTCTTCTAATGATGCGAGCTTGGTCGGGGTCATGGCAACATGATGCCGCTGGCCGCGTGGCGATCATCGCTGCCATTCCCTGTCGTGTCTGGTTAATGGCGCATGGAGCCCGTGGGAGGGGCCGGCCGACTCTCGGAGGCCGACTCCCAGCGGGTCCGTCTTTGGGGTGCTCTCGCCGTCTTCTGCACTCCCGCCTATAGGCGGGTCCCGCCGTCTTCGGGTCGTACAGATAGGCCATCGTGGGTATAGGAATCTGCCCATGGGTCGACGCTGTGGCAGCGTGGCTTGATGCCGCCACGGACGGAGATCTCACAAGACGGCGCTCTGTGGCTATGCCTCACCCTTTATGAGCGGGCAGGGACGGGCCGCGAGGCGGCTTTTACCCCATCCCGCCGTGTAGTCGCCAAGGCGGGAGGTGGATGGAGTCGCTGGGCCGACTCCCGTAGCCGGCTTCATCGGAAGTCGCCGGCTTGGAGTCGGCTTGTCTTGAGGCCGTCTCACGGGACTTCATTTGGGAGGCGGTCGGCGACTCTGTTGCCGACTCTCAGAAGGCGGCTATTCGTCTTGGGGTCTTGAGGGGCGCAGTCTGCCCCGATGTTTTGAAAGGTCCAGGGGCTCGGGTTTGCCTACCCGTGGCCCATTACTCCGACAGGATGAGCAAAGCTCTATCTCAAATGAGCTAATCCTTTGCTAACCCTAACTTGGAGGAGGTGGAGGATTATATATAGTCTAAGGCCATGAAGGGGTAAGTGAGGAGGGGATACATGGGCCTCTAGCCAGGCTGTGCACGCGCAGGTGCCGGATATCCAGGCTGGGGCCGGATGTCCGGGGCTTCAGGAGGCGCCAGATGTCCGGGGCTCTGGCAGGGTGTCCGGGCTAAAGTGGCCAAACTTCTGGTGTGTTATGTCGTTGATGCCGGATTTTCGGGGGAGAGGCCGGATGTCCGGGAGTTGGAGGGGCACCGGATGTCTGGGCACGCATGCCGGATGTCCGGCCGCTGATGCCATTGGCCGTCTGTTGGAGCAGCTCTTGCGCGGCTGTCCAGGCGCCAGATGTCCGGCCTCTTTCCCGGATGTCCGGCCGCTGTAGGTTCAGCAGCTCCGTCTTCTTCTGCCGTCGCTTCCAGGCTTCCCTCGTGGATGGTGTAGTTGTTCCTTGGCGCTTGCACTCGTCTCGTCATCCGTAGTGTTCCGACAATACCTATGCATGCACACGAGTGGAGTGTCAAGTAGTATACCATCCTCGAAGGTGTCAAGTGAGCACGTGTAAAGGAGATGATTCACCTTTGTGTATGTGAAGTAGATGTCGCATGTGTCACTGCGATCATCTCCCTCCCTTGGGAAAGATCTGAACTCGGATCGAAAACCAAATCACCATGGGAAAGAGATGGCTTCACTGTAGAAGTGGACGTTCACCAAGTACTTGTCATCTTTAAGCTCGAAATGGGCACTCTCCAATGTCGCACCGTCTTGTGATTCCTTCAGAAGGAGTAAGGACAACAAACACTTGGAAAAACAAATGTGGTTAGCATTAGTGCAAAACCAAGCATTCAAGAGGTGAGTCACCAAAAAAGTGTCGTCATCATGCAAAGCATATGGTGTGACAAAGGATTGTGACATGGCATGTAAGCATATCAATCGAGCACAAGAAAGGATATCATGGGGACAAGCATGTAAATGTGAGGTAGAGATGCAAATATGTGTGTCAAGATAATAAGCATCTACCTCAAGTTCATAGCAAGCATTCACAAATTTCTTAATGAAAGGTCTATGATAGGCATATGAATCATTCACAACACCTAAGAAGATGAGATGTCTAAACACATGGGTCAAGTGCAAGACAATCCAAGCATAACGTGCATAGGGTGTAGTGGATATAGTGTGGCACTCAACACAATGGAAAGAGCAATTGTTCATTGCTACCTCTTGAGCACTGCGTTGGATTTCCTTGAAGAGGAAAGGGTGATGCAGCAGAGTAGAGTAAGTATTTCCCTCAGTTTTTGAGAACCAAGGTATCAATCCAGTAGGAGGCTACACGCAAGTCCCTCGTACCTACACAAAACAAATAGCTAAACGCAACCAATGCGATTAGGGGTTGTCAATCCCTTCACGGTCACTTACGAGAGTGAGATCTGATAGAGATGATAGATAATATTTTTGGTATTTTTGGTATAAAGATGCAAAGTAAAATAAAAGGGAAAAGTAAAAATGCAAAGCAATAATAAAGTGATGGAATATTGATATGATGAGAATAGACCCGGGGGCCATAGATTTCACTAGTGGCTTCTCTCAAGAGCATAAGTATTCTACGGTGGGTGAACAAATTACTATTGAGCAATTGACAGAATTGAGCATAGTTATGAGAACATCTAGGTATGATCATGTATATAGGCATCACGTCCGAGACAAGTAGACCGACTCCTGCCTGTATCTACTACTATTACTCCACTCATCGATCGCTATCCAGCATGCATCTAGAGTATTAAGTTCAAGGAAACAGAGTAACGCCTTAAGCAAGATGACATGATGTAGAGGAATAAATTCATGCAATATGATAAATACCCCATCTTGTTATCCTCGATGGCAACAATACAATACGTGCCTTGCTGCCCCTATTATCACTGGGAAAGGACACCGCAAGATTGAACCCAAAGCTAAGCACTTCTCCCATTGCAAGAAAAACCAATCTAGTAGGCCAAACCAAACTGATAATTCAAGAGACTTGCAAAGATAACAAATCATACATAAAAGAATTCAGAAAAGATTCAAATATTGCTCATAGATAATCTTGATCATAAACCCGCAATTCATCGGTCTCAGCAAACACACCGCAAAAAGAAGATTACATCGAATAGATCTCCGTGAGAGAGGGGGAGAACATTGTATTGAGATCCAAAAAGAGAGAAGAAGCCATCTAGCTACTAACTATGGACCCGAAGGTCTGAAGTAAACTACTCACACTTCATCGGAGAGGCTATGGTGTTGATGTAGAAGCCTCCGTGGTGGATTCTCTTCCCATGGAGCTCCTAATGTGCCCCAAGATGGGATCTCGTGGATACATAAGGTTGCGGCGGTGGAATTAGGTTTTTGGCTCCGTATCTAATCGCTTGGGGCAATGAGGTATATATAGGAGGAAGGAGTACGTCGGTGGAGCAAAGGGGGCCCACGAGGTGGGGGCGCCTAGGGGGCGCCCTCCACCCTCGTGACCGCCTCTCTTCTTTCTTGACGGAGGGTCCAAGTCTCCTGGATCATATTCGGTGAGAAAATCACGCCTCCGAAGGTTTCATTCCATTTGGACTCCGTTTGATATTCTTTTTCTTCGAAACACTGAAATAGGCAAAAAACAACAATTCTGGGATGGGCCTCCGGTTAATAGGTTAGTCCCAAGAGTAATATAAAAGTGGAAAATAAAGCCCAATATGGTCCAAAACAGTAGATAATATAGCATGGAGCAATCAAAAATTATAGATACGTTGGAGACGTATCATTCATCATGTGTGAGGCAATCAAGGAAAGCATGTAGCAATCAATGGGACATGGCATATTTGAAGTGATCACATTGTTGCAACCAAACATGTGATAGGAGCAAGTAATCCAATAATTGGATGCAACACACAAGGCATATATATCATGATGCATGGGATGGTGAAAATGACAAGTCGAAGCAAGATCTCTAACATGTGTGCAATCAGGTTGTCCAAGATGAACAATAAGTCTCATGGTGCAAGCAACACAAGTAGTATGATCCGTCATATCCATGCTCAAGAAAGATGTCACCTTGAAGGCGTGTCCTTGTGCCTTATTCACAATGCGGAAGCGGTAGGAAAGGTGGTGTAGAAGCCAGTGGTGGTCGAATGTATGAAGACCGCTCTCAAGAGCTCGAATGGTCAACTCACGTGAAGTGGAAGTCGACACAAAGTCCAAGTATCCTACACATGCACACAACAAAACAAAGAACATATGCGCATGGTAGATAAACACACCATCCATCATGATGGTTCTCTTCTTTTGCACATAACCATTAGAAGCACAAGTGCATGAATAATATGATGCAACAACGGCAATATTCATGGCGCTAGGTATATGGTGCAGAGAGGTAAGACAAGCATGCTTCACAAGAAAAATGTCAAAATATCCAATCATATGTGAGAATGCTATGGTGGCAATCTCATTAGCAAGGCTAAAAGCATCATTGCACTCAATACATGGCAAAGCATCTAGCAGGAGAGAGGCAACACATGGAGATACATGACAATAAGCAATAACCATCATGTGCAAAGCATGTAGATGGTTGTCATCAACCGCATGAAAGGAGCAAGTGTGAATTATCGGTGATGCAACAAGGCAAGCAATCATAGTAATCAAGTCGTGCAAGCTAGTAGTGCGAAGATGCAACATACTAGAGGAAATCATGGCAATCATGTCATGTGAGCAAATAATAGGCATAGGCAATGAACATGACATATCGCAAGCACAAACACAAAGCAAGATCATAGTATCATCATAGGCATGGGGTACAAAACAAACATGGCAATAACAAGCAATATCTCCACCAAACTTGCAAATACACATACAGGTAGTAGAATCAATCATCATGTGCAATGCAAAGCATGGGTCACAAATGCATGGCAAAAGCATAGGAATGAGCATATCATGCAAAGTGAACATGGCAAGATGGGCATAGAATATGTAATGGACAATAACCCATAGTGAAGTGAGGGCCATGTAGAAGAAATGTGCAAAGACTTCGCGTGAAGAGAGCGGTGGGAAAGGCAATCCATGGGATCCCAAGTCATCATTGCTCTCTAGAGCTTGTTTTGTCACCTTGTTGCTGGTGGGGTGGGGCCTCGGCTGAGCCGGAAATGTCCTCTGCATCATTGTTGGTGAGGCGGGGCCTCGGCGGAGTAGGGCCTCGCTGAAGCCGGCGAGGTCCTCTGCCTCGGTGCCGGCGGGGCGGGGCCTCGGAGGAGCCGGCGGTGTCCTCTGCCACATTGTTGGCGCCGCGGGGCCTCGTCGACGCCAGTGGAGCAGGGACTCGTCGGAGCCGGCATTGTCCTCTGCCTCGTCCTCGGTCTCGCCAAACAGTGCCTCCCCCGCTTCATCGCCCTCTTTGTAGGCGGCCGAAGCCTCCGCCACCCGCATGCGGTACCGCCAGCGCTCGAGGCGGCCCTCGCGGGCGGAGTGTTACGAGTCAAGCAACGCCTCCTGCTTTGCCCGCTCCACGGCGATCTGCTCCTCCGCCTACAGGTGCTCCTATAGGAGATGGTGGTTGTTGGCGGCGTCGTCTTGCGCCTCCCGAAACTACTCCTCACGCTTCTGCCTCACAGTGTCCATGTATTGGGAACGGGCCTCGCCGATGGTCATGGTGCAATGCACCGGCGAGGATGGCGCGGAGGAGGGGGTTGGCGCCAGATCGTCGACTACCATGTTATCCATTGGGACGTCATCGTCCTCCGGCTGCCTGCCGGCCAGCCAGTCGGCAGCAATGGCGGCCATCTCCTTGTGGTCCGTCGTCCACCCGTCCCAAAGAGCACTAGAGCGCGAAGAAGCCATGCTGGGCAGAAGTGGTGTGGACAGGAGAAAGGGAACGGAGGCAGATAACTGCGGCTATGGCCGGCGCAACAGTTTATATAGCAATGGTGGGCGGTGGAGGGGCGGACGTGTGGCGCCAGAGTAGCCGCCTCGGCAACCACGTATCATTAATGTGGGCGGCAGCATTTAACGGATGGACGACACTTCTCTCGCTTGAAGGCGGAGCACCGCGCGCACCGGAAGCGGGCGGGCGGCGCCGATCATTTCGGGCGTAAGATACAAGCGAGGGAGGCGGTCTGGCTAGGCCACGGCAGTGACACTCATGCTTGGCAGCGGGTCGGTCCAGTAGCCGGACATGCGGGCTCGCTGAGTTGAGCGTCGACAATCAGATGATGGACGTAGCTTCCGACCAGGAGCCGGCGCCACCGTCCAAGCTGGTTCATGTCGTGTTCACCATAGAGCAGGTGCGGCCACACTTCGACGCCCTAATGAAGGAAGAGCTACCAGCGCAGGAGGACCTGTGCTGTAATCTCCGTCTCCTGAACAAGCACAGGTGAACAAGAAAATGACAATGTCGTCGCGGACATGTGGCCCTATGATCCTGGCTTCCCGAATGAGCAGTGGGCGCTGTATCAGACCATCCGTAGGGCCCGCGAGGCCCTCCCCGTTGTCCTTCGTTATGAGTACATCAATAACATTGTTACACCCACATCCCTTGCTGCTATACATACTGGACCAATTACTAGAGTTCGCGCATGCCAATTAAATTATCAGGTACTTTCGTTTCTTGGTAATGATTCTAATGTTCATGAGAATATGATGCTGCCTAAATTGGATACATTTGTTTTGCTTACAAATGAAGGGCCTAGCTTGGAGAAGGATGAACATTGGAGCAAGAACAAGCATGGAGTTGATGGCATGCGCAAGGGGAACAAGAACGAAATTACAAGTGATGATTTCAGGACTTTGAAGCCACCATAAGGAGTGCATGAAGCCTTGGACGAAATATACAAGATGCCACTTCATAAATTTTGTCCAAAGGCTGTTCTAGGTGCTGTGTCACCTTATTATTGGGCCAAGCCCATGTAATTTCAAAATACTTGAATATAGGTTGTTTTTAGAGTCCATATGTGTGGGGAAACAAGAGTTAGGGTTGGTTTCGGACCCCTCCTCCAAGGGCCACGGAATTCCCCCCTCTTCCTCCATATATACAGCCCTTAGGGCATCGTTTAGACTTTGGGTTTTGTTTAGATCAAAAGTTCGCCATAGCTGCAACTTCGCGTACTTTGTTTGTGTTCAACGACCAGACAAAGGCGTCACAGAACCCCACCTTCATTAATAAAGCTTTCCTCTTATATTCGCAATATCCAGATTGCAATCTCAGTTTCTTGCTTGTTCTTCGTTTGCACGCAGGAAACGGACCCTCGTGGTCAGGTTGATCGTGCTCCGTCATGGTCAATAACCTCTCGGAGTTGGTTTAGCGATTGCTAAGGCACGACGTCCTCGCACGTTCGTAGTCGGATCATGAAAGTCTACTCCTCTGAAACGATAATCACCATCTCATCGAAAGATGGGACACCTTTGCCTCTATCAAGTGGTATCAGATTTCCAGGTTGCTCGATGAGATTTTACAATTTTTCATAGTTTAGATCGAGTCTGTTCTTCATACCTACAGTCCAATTTAAAAAGCCAACAAAAAATTACGGTTAGTTCATCATATCCGTACCGATTACCGAGCCTTTGCATAGTCTTTTCAGTATTTTGCTTTGTTGAATTTGTGGTTGCATCGTCGTGTCAAGCTGCTGGTCTTAGCGTCTAGTTTCCGTTAGAGTTTCGACTTCTGTTCATAAGTTGCCACGCCGCCGCCGCACCATCGTCATCGCTCCTGCCATCTACCACCACCGCTTATCCGCCACCGCTCTGAATCCATATCCATATACCACCACCAATCTGTATCCATATACCACCACCTCTACCATATACCACCACCGCTGCCATATCCTACCACCATATATCCACCACCAATCCGAGTTCTTTTCATATTAGGTTTGTTTTCGAGATCCATCTATTTTCTGTTTCGTGTTTTCTTGCCTGAGTAGGTCTTTGGAAAAAAACGAGTCTGGAGACCCCCGGGCAGTTTTTAGGCCAAAATTTCAGCGAACAAAAATAATTTTCCCTATCCTATTTTTAGGTCCCAGGGAGTGTTTTGAGACACTCGCCATCATAGTGATTTTTTTGTCGCACTTCGTCGTCACAGCCTGATTTCCAAAAAAATTCAAAAAAAATTCGTGCCTATCCTGTTAGTTTGACTTGGGAAGAGTTTTGAGACACTCGCCATTATAGTGATTTTTCGCAAAAAAAAGAGAAGCGCAAAAAAAGAGCAAAAAAATTCAGAGTGTGCTTTTCCCTTGTTTCCATGCATCACCGTGATTTTGTTTGTGTTCTTGGCTCGCGTCTCTAGCATGGTCTATCCTAGGACCAGCACAGTACCGTCGTTGAGCGTTTATTCAACTTTGCATCTCTAAATTGATTATTGCTGACCCTTTTTGCTACCATATTATAAGCCTTCCTAGCTCCACATACATATACGTCGTGCGTTTGACTCTCCCTTGTAATCGCTTTATCCAAGCTTTGAGAGTTTTCACTACATCGGTTGCCAATCACCGCCTGCTGCTGGGTAAGAACTGGTAAGAATTTGAGATTTGCTTGACGGATTTGTGACACCCACCACCACCACCACCACTTGTTAGTAGTCTGTAGGATCATATTCTTGTGTGTTTCTATTGCTGCTAACCATGCCAGGATCACAAGCCGACGAGATTGACTGGGAGAACTTAACGAACAAGGAGCTTCATGATAAGTTTCAGCAAATGATGACTGAACAGGTGCAAGATGTGCTGAACAATTTTGAAGAGGCCATGGAGAAGATCACTGGCCTTGAGAAGACGTTCGAAACAAAGCTCGATAACAGATTTAATGAACTGCTTGCGCGTCTTCCACCGCCTGCTGCACCTGTCGCACCTCTACAACAACAACAACAACAAAAACAACAACAACAACAACAAAAACAACAACAACAACAACAACAACAACAACAACAACAACAACAACAACAACAACAACATCGCCTTCCAAATCTACGCCATTCCAGCTACTTAGGCTGCTTTGAAAACTGCTATGCATACTCGTTGGGTTCCACCTTATTATCAACGTGAATTACTTCAGAAATTGCAGCGCTTAAGACAAGGAAAAAATTATGTAGAAGAATATTATCAGGAATTACAAACTGGCATGATTAGATGTGGTATTGTTGAGGAGAATGAAGCTATGCTTGCATGTTTTATGGGTGGATTAAATAGAGAGATTCAGACCATTCTATGTCGGGGAGGCTGATCTGACCCACGAACACCTATGGGACCGGCGGACCGAGCCCCTTTCGGTTGTGGCGACCGATTCTCCGGGTAATAATTCCCAAAAAATGGCCCTTGTGCTCATCGGCCCCAGGATAACTGTTAGCTGATGAGGCACCAACTTGATACAGAAATTCCAAGCGGAAAATACAATATGTGTAGTACAAGACCATTCTGGCCTGTGAGTACAACAAATGGTTTCTAGTGGTTGATGGCGGAAGCGGGTTGAAAATCATCAGTGTCTATGGGACTCCATTTCTCACAGGAACAGCTGACCAGGTTAATTCCTCTCTTCGCGTGGCCGAGATCACCGTTGCCTAGGTTCTGGGACAGTCACCGCAACGCTCCTCTCCAAGCATGAAATCTGGCCAAGACAATAGCTGTGGACAAGCCAATGAGTACTTTGAATGTACTCGCAAACATAATGAACACAGGCATGATTTAATAAATACGAGCTGAAAAATATTTATGCTCATGACGCTAGCCACATAAGATAATTAAAACTCTGATGCGGATAAGCATGTATATATGAATATGCTATGCCATAGAAGCATTAAAAATTATGAAATAAATAAAAAGCATGCCACAGTCGGGCGTCTGAGCGACACCACATAAAGGGCTTAAAAAAATGCCACAGACGGGCGTCTAGGCGACACCACATAAAGGGCTTTAAAAGAAATGCCACGATCAAGGCGTCGAGCGACACCACATAAAGGGCTTTAAAAGAAATGCCACGCAGTCAGGCGTCTGAGCGACACCACATAAAAGGGCTTTAAAAGAAATGCCATTAAATGGGTGTCCTGAGCGACACCACATAAAGGGCTTTAAAAGAAATGCCACGGTCAAGGCCCGAGGCGACACCACATAACGGGCTTTAAAAGAAATGCCACCGTCGGGCGTCTGAGCGACACCACATAGAGGGCTTTAAAAGAAATGCCACAATCAAGGCGTCTGGCGACACCACATAAAGGGCTTTAAAAGAAATGCCACGGTAAGGCCCTGAGCGACACCACATAAAGGGCTTTAAAAGGAATGCTATTAAAGGCGTCTGAGCGACACCACATAAAGGGCTTTAAAAGAAATGCCATAATGAATATCACGGAGGTAGGACCATCGAGGGATATTCAAGAATACCAAAAAAAAATAGCACGGGTTAGTCCACATCCAAAATAGTAATCATAAATTATCACAAGTCACCATCGTACTTCCAGGTTTAATAGTTTCACCTCCGAAGACCGACACTAAGACCGACACTTGACTCATCCCAAACTGTAATCCTTAACCATGGACACGGCTATTCGAATAGGTTTAATCTCTGCAGAGGGTGTACTCTTTACCCACGAGTAACGGATTTCTTTAGTCCATCGAGACTAATTCCGCTTCACGCCTTTTTGTTGGAAACACACCTAACTTGCACACACCAGCTTAACTCACATGTGTCTGGAATCACCCACAACACCTGTTAAGCAAAACTCTAAGTGGGGAGGCTAGAACCTCGACGTAAATGGGATCACAAAATTTATACCGCGCGCAAACTGGGGAGCTACCCCCTTTCGGCTACAACCGAAACACCCATGCTCCCGGACCCGATGGTATGACTACCTGATGCCTCCAGTATCTTCCACCACGGCCTCTCTGTACGGTGTGTGCTAGGAAAGGGTTGACAACTTACTGAACCGTACCCTACTTGATGTAGATACGAGTGGTAGTACGAAGCAAGTATGGGGGTTACTGGCACAAGACTCGATCTACGGTCGACTCAGAAGGTTGTAATATTTCCTGCATGATTAGCACAAACAATGCATATATCTCAAACAACAGATGAAAACATCACGCAACATCCCCTCATGTCATACCGGACACGACCGTCTCGACGGAGGACTAGGGGCAAGCCCGTGTCTACCCAAGACAGAGGCCTTCCCGTCTTTCCTTCCAGTATGCATGAAAGACGATGACGGTGATTTCCATCCCAAATCATGTCAACTTCATTAGCATAAACTTATTAATATGCACCCATGAATAGGATCACATCCTCACATAAAATGACGCATGTATGTGTCGGGGTGGTGTTGCCATAGTGCTATGCAACACACACAAAAATTCACCAGGGTTTAGAATGCTTGCCTTCAGGTCATGGGAAGGAAGGGTGCATCCAAATCATCATGAAATCTTCAAAAACCCTATTTAAAGTAATATATTTGAATTAACACACAAAATAAAAACAGCACAAAAGTTGTTTTGAAAAGTTTTCAAATAAATCTTAAAATAAACTAGACAATATTTGAGAGAGGTAGCAAAAGAATCAATTCATTTGAGTTGTATTTAAAAAGTTATCGATACCAAAGTTCTGGTCAAACTCGATTTTAAAATAAAACAGAAAAAATGTAAAAAACGTTTCGATTATACGTACGTGGAAGGCGATTTTGAAAATGCGCTTCCACTTATCCAGCGTGGACGGCGCTGAGTCACCGCTGGGTCAAGGGGGCCCCACTGGTCAGGTTTGACCAGTCTCCTTACCTCTCTTTCCTCTGGCCGAACAGAGGCGGGAACTCCGGCGATCTTCGCCGGCGTTAGGCGGCTCCTCGAGGGCATCCGAGTGTAGGGATGGATCCGCCACTCCTAGGAGATTCTTCCGGTGGTCGTAGGGTAGCCGGGGGTGGAGGGAGTCGCCGGCGGCGAGCTTCGCGGCGGAGGGGGCATTCGGGTGGATAGTGAGTTTGGGGCTGCGGTGGTCTCCAGCCAAAATTGAGCGAGGGGTTGTGCTCACGAGAGGAAGGGGAGTTCTTGGTGGAGAGCGTGGAGAGGGAGAGGCACTGGTGGCGATGGAATCGGCCAGGGCTTGGCGGCGACCGAACCGGCTGGACTTCGGGAAGAAGGCCTTCCCTTGCTCGATTGCCGCCAAGGCAACACTAGGAGGATGAAATGAGGTTGCTCGAGGACTTGGTTGAGCTCCGGGGCCCTTATATACGCGATGGAGGTCGGTTCAGGGGCGGCCGGCGATAAGGACGACGACGAACCGCCTCCTTGTAGCTTGGGCGACGTGGCGGTGACGAGCGCTAGCGGACGAGGCTGCGGATGAGCTCGCACTGCTCACAAGGGTAGGTGGCAAGCTGGGGTGGCTTGGGCGGCGCCGACCACGGTCGGGCCTGCTAGCGGCCGGCAGCTAGCCGCCACAGCCATCCTGGTGGTGGCGCTGTGGGGCGCCAGGTTGGTCGGGGTGGTGTGTCGGTGCAGGGGGACACGACGAGCTGGCTGGGGCCAGGTTTTGAGTGCGGGGTGGGACGCGGTGACTCAGGTGCAGGCGGGTGCCAAGCGACGCTCTGGGCGCGCCCTGCAGCACGCCACTAAAGGTGCTCGATGAAATGCCATGGCCTGCTACAGGGCTTGGGTGAGGCTGGCAAAGAACCAGGCTAGGTTGTTGATAGAGTGAAGCTCAGGGGACAAGGTGGTTTGGTCAGGAGACCAAGTTCACAATGCCAACAACAACTTATGTCAAATCTGATCATGCACTCCAGATGTTTGACAAAATGCCACAGGCACTTAGGCTATTCTTGGAGGGGCCAAATCTTCCAGAGTAGTGTCTCTATGGATATAAGAGAGGGTGGTGAAGTCAGTTTGCAAAAAGGAGAAACTTTCTAGTGCAAGTTTTGCAAAACCTCAATTCTCAAGTGTGGAGTGAGTGGCATCATTTCATGGACCAAAAGTGTTCCAAACAGAGCATGCTCCTGGACTTAGGGGTTTTGCAAGGTTGAATACAAGCATGAGAAAACACAAGGTCATTAGAGCAAGAAATAATAGAGTTGTAGTAGAAAACACAAGTCTGGTCCAGAATGAAAAAGAGGTCATTGCACTCAAATTTTCCAAAGAACATCACTATGTTTTTGCATAAAGTTGAATGGCATGCTACTACTGACATCCCAAAATTTTGGTGGAGGCTCTAGGGAAATATTTAAATGGGTTGTAGTGCAAAATACCCATTGAACCAGAGAAGCAAACCAGGTCAAAGAACCCAAAATAAGCAATGAAATAAATTTATTAGTGCTCATAATTGATTTAGAGACATCTCATGACATCTCCAAATTTTGGTTGAAATTTTAAGTGATCTTATCAAATGCTCATAATTTATTAGTTCATTTTAATGAATAAAGCTCAAGTTGAAATAATTTAATAAACAATTCTACTTATTTAGAAATTGTTTTGATGAGATGGCAAGGAAGTCCAATGTATTTTGGAAAGCTCCACTGGGGAAAAATAAAGGAAGAGTTCTGAAATCAACAGAAATAAAGATGTTTTAAAACCTTTGGCAAAAATTTTAATATTGAAAACTTGGAAAAAAAATTTGGGGTGTTACATCGGTTCGACGGGGAGCGGAGATGGCACGAAGAGCAGATCGAGGCGAAGCACACGAGAGGTTTTACCCAGCTTCGGAGCTCTCCGGAGAGATAACACTCCTACTGCTGCATGTCTAGGTGTATTGTGTTCTTGCTCAGGAGCGCTGAGTGCTACAGTACACACAAGCTGCTAACGAGACTGAGCGTGGGGGGAACCGACCTCCTCTACGTTGCGCATGGGCCTCCTCTTATATGCTCAAGGGGTCTCCGACAGGTGGCAACGTAGACAAGGGTAAAAATGGAAAAGGAGTGGTTGGTACAGCTATGCATGCGATTATGCGATGTATCATACCTAACCTCGACGGCGAGGGGCAAAGGCATTAAATGCCTGTCACGCCGCCCTAACAAAGGCACACAGGTGGCCCGTGGGCGCCACCGCCGCCACGATGGCAATCTTGTCGGCGCCGCTTGCCACCTCGCACCGCTGGTTGCATGACCTCTCGCCATGCGCTACGCTGGAAAGGTCCTGAGGCGACACGTTAGTGGATGTGCTGGAGCGTGAGTACAGTGGTGGTGGTGCGCATGACAAGCGCCTTGCCGCGGTTGATGTCTTGTCGTGTCCAGGAAGCTTGTCGCATCACGGGCCTTCCCGCAAGCTCCTCTTGCCGGGGCCTTGTCTCTTAGGTGCCTTGGGTGGACTTCCCGGCAAGCTCCTCTTGCCGGGACCTTGTCTCCTTGGCTTGAATACTTTGTTCTTGAATGGCTCCAAAGGAACCACGGAGGACCTTGACGGTCACCCGGTAAGCCTTGCCGCGGAGGGCTGCAACTGCCCGTGCACAAGTTCGGGATACTAGGGTACCCCTACTCTAGTACACCGACAGAGCCCCGGCTCGGGCCACACACACAGTGCCGAGCACTGCTGGGCCAGAGCCCAAAATAGGGCACGCAGGCACCTTGGCCTGGGTCACGCTGTAACTCACCCGGACCCACCACGCCCTCCACAGGCAGCCGCAGCGTCGAATGCGGCGTCGTGTGAGAGATCGTGGGCGAGATCGTGGGGGGTTTCTTTATTCGGAAAATCGGAACGTCCGCCCCCTCCCTCTTTATAAGCAGGGGAAACAGGGGCAGGTCGCCCACCTTGCCAGTTGCTGTCCCATCTCGAGAAAACCTCCGCTGCTCCCCCCTTCTTCCCAAGGCTGAAAAGAGAGCAGCGCTCACTTCATCGCCACCAGCATCACCAACGCCGCCGATCTTCCTCACCACCTCTGCCATGGCTCCGAAAGCTGACAAGGGGAAGGCCGTGAAGTCGGCCGAGGCGCAGCGGCTTGCGGCGCCACGGAAGGAGGGGGCGATCTTTCCCCCCCAGCTCGCCGCGAGGGAGCTGAGGGAGAACTACTACCTCTTCTGGTCGACGGAGACGCTGCGCATCCAGCGCACGAAGGTACTCCCGCTGCTGCTTTTGGAACCGGCTCGACCGGATATCCCTTCTTCGCACTCTTCTTCTCTGCGGGCTCTGCCCGCCTTTCTCTGAATTCTTCTGTGACATCATGAACACCTACGGGTTCCGCCTCCTTGATTTCACCCCCAATGTTGTTCTGACCATGGCAGTTTTCGCACATCTCTGCGAAAACTTTGTCGGAGTGAGAGAGGGGAGCCTCTTACCGGAGGAATTGCTTGGATCTCGAGGGTCGGCAAGAAGGAAGCCTATCTGGAGGGAGAGCTCCATAGCAAATGGGAGGAATGGAGGGCGGATTGGTGCTGGATTGTCGAGGAGAACCCGCAAGCCTTGTCGAGCGAAAGGAGTTTGCCGGCGAGGAGGAGCTTGCCGAGCCTGAAGCTGAGTCGAGCGAGCCCGCCGAGGGCGCATCCTCTCCACCTTCAAGGTTGCCGTGAGTGGAGCCCCCAGCTCCACCAAGAAGGCGTCTTCGCAAGGCCGGAGACGTAGCGGGGCGGCAGACGGGCTAACAAATAAGGCCACATGATGCTGGGCAGCTCCACCGCGGCAAGCACTTTGTGCAGCTGGAGCACCTCACGCCGCAAGGCAACTGGAGCGGGCCTCGCAGACCACCGCCTCCGCTCCCGCCAAGCGCCAAGGGAAACCACCTCCGCCTCGTCAATCGGAGGCGGGCCAGACTTGATCTCTCGCGCTTAGCTCCGGACGAGGAAGAAGAAGAGTAAGATTCTTTACAGCATTTGTAGTTCTTCGGCTTGTTGCTTTGTCTTGTATCTGACTTGCTTCATTCTGAACCCATTCTTTTTCAGGACGCTGGCCCAGAGGGTGTCGAAGAGGGCCAAGACCCCGATTCTTTTTCAGGATGCGGCAACTCTTCTTCAAAGCAGCCCCCAGCGCGGCCCTCAGCGTAAGTATATGGTCTACTTCTTGCTGTTCGGCTTGCATGGGTGCTCTTTCTTTGCTGATATCTGACTGTTGATTTGTGTAGGAGCAGAGCAGCCTTCCTTCGCTTCGACCACGCCGCCAAGGGAGGATTCCCGGCAAGGGCGTTCTCCGGCAAGGAGCGTTCTCCGGCAAGGGAGATTTCTCCGGCAAGGGCAGCTCCGCAAGGGGACAGCACCAGCGATCTCTCGGCGGAGACCATGATGCGGACCCTAGCGCAGGTAATCCTCTTGCTTGAAAACTTTCCTTCGTTCTTCTTCTTCCGGTTTTCTTTTGAATATTTGCTTGACTTTTCTTCATCCATCCGCCACAGAGCCAATGGAGACCGAGGTCGCCGGGCGAGGAGGACGCTACATAACATCTTGATGAGGCCGCCGCCATCAAGAAGAAGCCGGCGCCGACGAGCCCGCCGGGCGAAGAGGCCGCCAAAGCTGCCGCCGCAGGCCGGGCGAGGGTCCGGCGATCGCGACGACCTGAGGGGCAGGAGCGCCAGCGCCACTGACCGCCGATCCCTCCGCCATTGCTGCAGCTGTCAGTTCAAGAGCCCCAGCCCGGCGCCCTATTTGAAGGCGGCGATGGCGTCTTCATCAAGCTCCCATGGGCGCTAAGCTCCAGGGCGCCGGCGAAGGAGAAACCTTCGATGAAGAGCTGCTCGCCTCTGGATCGACGCTGGTCGACGCGCTAAGCAGCAGCGGCGAGCCCGAGGAGGAGGAGCTGCGGAAGCTGTTGTCGCTCTACCGCGCCTCGACAAGCCAAGCTTGGAATCCCGGAAGCGCTTGTCGCTAAGGCGGAGCAGACATCGAGAAGCGCGTGGAGGAGCTCGGGGCCTCAACCAGGAAGCTCTCCGGGCCTTGGCAGAGGAGGCCGGGAGCAACTTGCCGAGGAGCGCAAGGCCTTCCTCCTCGAGAAGGCTGAAGCCGAGGAGGAACAGCGCTTGCCGCCGAGAAGCTATCTCTGGCAGGAAGGCGAGTTAGGCGTGAGGAAGGTTAATCTTGACAGCCACGAAGAGGATCTTGCCATGCGCGAGCAAACATTTGGCGGGGCTCTCAGGGAAGCAAAGGATGCTGCCGCAGCTGCCGAGGCCGCCAAGAAGGAGCTGGAGACGAAGGTGGCGCAGCTGGAGGCCAATCTCAAGGAGAGCGGCGAGGAGCTTGCTACACTCAAGAACGAGCGCGAGAAGGACGCCTACACTCTTGGCGAGCTGCAGGGCCGTCTCGCCGAGAGGTGCAAGGAGCTCAGCGCCGCCAAGGACTCCAACGCGGATCTTGAGTTGAAACTGACCACCTTGACTCAGGCACTGGACGGCGCCAGGGAGCAGGAGGTGACCTTGAAGGAGAAGATCAAGGCCGACGAGGCGCCAAGCTGGCGAAATTTGCTGCCGCCCAGAGTGCCTTGAGGGAGAATGTGGAGCACTGGACCGAGGGTCTCATGAATGTTGCTGCAGCCATCGATGAAGAGCTGACACAACTGGGGATGGTGGATCTTGGATATTCCTCCGACGAGCACCTCCAACCCAGCGCCAAGCTTAGCTTGTTCTTCAAGGCGTGGTGGCGGCCCTCCAGCGACTCGGGAAGAAGTCCCAAAGCAGCTGGCCGAGGAGTCGCGCCAAATCTGCGGGAGCTCTTCGAAGGTCTTGATGAAGGTGGCCTTCCGCATAATCCAGGCCTCAACCTCACCAACGTCCTCAAGTCCTTGCAGCGGATCTCGACGTGGGCGCTCAAGACCCTTGTCGCACCCATCATGGATAGGGTGAGCGGGATCAAGAGGGTTGAGGGCGATCGCGTAGATTAGGCCGCCCGCTTTCTCTTTTTCTTGCTGCTGCTGGTCATGTTATAAGAACAATCTATTAGAGCTGCGACAAGCTATCTTGTAATATAACTCTATTTCGGGTATCAATTGCTATGTTATTTCCTTTACTTGATTCCTTCCTTTGTATGTTTTTGCCCTACGCTTTTAGGGAACTTGTCGGTATGAGCATGAGCCATGAAGTGAGTCTTGGAGACGTCAGCAGTCTGCTGGCGTTGCCGCTTCCGACAAGTAACCTTGTCGCAACTAGTCACAGCTCACGTAAGTTGTTGAGCGGACTCGAAACAAAGTAAGGGCGCAACTAGCTACGAGTTGGTTCCTCGCGCATGGGTTTTCCATACAAAAGTACGATCGTTCGAGGAAGATAACTTAAAAAATTTTAAAACTGATTGCTCAAACTTTGGCAACTTAGCTTTTCTGTCGTTTGCTTCCCGGTAAGGCTAGACTTCCTTGAGCGACGCTTGGTCCACACCATTATCTTCTCCTCCTCCCCGACAAACTTGTGGGCGAGGGAACCTTCCTTTCTTTGAGAAAGAGAAAGAAGAGAAAATAAAGATATGGAGCCTTATGGCTCGTTATTGCTTACCGGGGGTAGGTCACAAAATGTCAAATAATGCACGCAAAATAGAAGTAGAAAGCATGAAATTGACAAGATGTGCGAAGCACGCTAGCTTTACTTATGCACGGGGTCTGCGCCCGGCTTTGTACAAAGGATTACATGCAACAGCGGCAAGACTTGTACAAAAGGTGGTTGCCAGAACAGGTTCCGGCAACCGCGCCCTACGGGTAAAACTTACGAAGATGCTCAATGTTCCAGGAGTTGCTCACCGGAATGCCATCTTCGGTCTCAAGGCGGACAACGCCATGCCTAGTGACTCGTTTCACCCGGTAAGGGCCTTCCCACTTCGGCGTCAACTTGTTGGAATTCTTGGCGGACTGAGCAGCGAAGAACAAGGTCGCCTTCCTCGAGACTTCGGCATTAACTTTGCGGCTATGGTAGCGGCGCAAATCTTGTCGGTACCGAGCAGCTCGTCTAAAGCACTTTGAAGACGATCCTCCTCAAGGAGCAGCGTCATCTTGTCGCAGCTGCTCTTGCTCAAACTCATCATAGCGAGCACTCGAGGTGATCCGTATCTGAAGTTCCGTGGGGAGAACTGCCTCTGCTCCATAGACTAGAGCGAAAGGTGTCTGGCCAGTGGCTCGATTTGGCATCGTCCTGATCGACCAAAGAACCACCGACAGCTCCTCAATCTAGTTTCTTCCGCACTTGTGCAGCCTGTTGAAAGTTTTGGTCTTGAGCCCGCGCAGCACTTCAGCATTTGCCCTCTCCGCTTGATCGTTACTTCTCGGATGAGCAACAGAAGCGAAGTAGACCTTGGCGCCAAGATCTTGGACGTACTGCATGAAGGTGCGGCTCGTGAATTGCGATGCCATTGTCGGTGATGATCTGTTAGGGATTCGAACGGCAAACAATCGACTGAAGAACTTGATCGCCGTTGTCTTGTCACCTTCCTCCTTGCTTCCACTTCCGCCACTTTGTGAACTTGTCGATTGCAACGTACAAGTACTCATAGCCCCCGACAGCTTGGGGAAAGGGGCCGAGGATGTCGAGCCACCAGACTGAAAATGGCCAGGATAAAGGGATCGTCTGGAGAGCTTGAGCTGGCTGGTGTATCTGCTTGGAATGGAACTGGCACGCTTCACACTTGGTTATTTGTGCGATTGCATCACGGAGGTTGTTGGCCAAAAGAAACCTTGCCGGAATGCTTTGCCGGCAAGTGCTCTGGCGCCAATGTGGTGACCACATATGCCTCCATGTATCTCTGCCAACAGCTTTTGTCCGTCTTCCTGGTGAATACACTTCAATTTCACACCGTTGAGTCTTTTCTGTATAGTGTGTTGTCGACAAACTGGTACATACTTGACTGCCGGGCTACTCTTTCCGCTTCTTCTTGTTCTTCGGGAAGTTCTCCTGTCTGAAGGAAATGAACAATCTGCTGCGCCCATGCTGGAGCTTGCGGCTCGACAACAAGGACTAAAGGCACATCTGCTGCTGCGGGAACATCCGCTTCTACGGCAAGAACCTGCGGCTCAGCGGAGCTTGACGTTCCCCGTCAAGTTTGCCGGAGCAAAACTTGTCGGGAGCGTCTGCTTCAACGAAACAAACCCTAGGGCTTGTCGGAGCAGACTACTCGTCAGCACTGTTGGTGTTGATCTTGGGGACCTTCTTGGCAGCGGCCTCGGGGAGCTCTGCCGGAAAATAGTCACCAGAAATCAACTTCCTCTTCTTGCTCTGTCCAGTTGATGGCATTACAGATGGTTTTGTCAGCTTGAGCACAAAGATCCCTGGTTCCATTGTGTAACTTAAGCGGCGCGACTTCGACGAGCCATCGGCAATGTCGCTTACGAGCTCTTGGAATATATTCCATCATGTAGGCCGTCAAAGTGCTCTTCCAGCTTCCTCACTTCATCAACATAAGCTTCCATCAACGGACTCGATAATTCTTGTTCACTTGGCGGATGACAAGTCGTGAGTCACCGACAATGAGCTTCTTGATCCCAAGGTCTCTTGCAATCCACGAGGCGGCAAGCAAACCTTCATACTCTGCGGTATTGTTTGTCACTTGCTCCTTGGGAAAGTGCATCTGGACTACGTACTTGAGGTGCTCTCCAGTGGGTGCAACAAGTAGCACGCTCAAGACCGGTGCCTTGCAGCGAAGGCACCATCAAAGTACATCAGCCACTCTTTGCTTGCTTCCTTGACGGGATGCTCGTTTGGAATTTCTTCATCTTGTGTTGGCGTCCATTCTGCTATGAACTCCGCCAATGCTCGCTTTGGATAGTTGAAGTGCTCTCAAACTTGAGGCCAAAGCTTGACAGTTCCAGTGCCCACTCGACAATCCTGCCTGTTGCCTCTGGATTTTGCAGTATCCTCTTGAGCGGAAAACGAGTGACGACTATGATCTCATGTGCCTGGAAGTAATGGCGCAGCTTTCTCGAGGCCATGAGGAGGCCGAAAAGCAATTTCTGCACACCAGAGTACCTTGACCTAGCCCCTGTAAAGGGCCCGACAAAGTAAACTGGGCGCTGCACCATTCTTTTCTGCATCTTCTCATGCGTCTGCGTAGATCTTTCCTTGTCGGGACCAGAGCTTGCCGGTGAAGCCCCACAGCAGCCATTTGGATGCATCTCGCCATGGTTGCTAGCTCATCATCCGCCTCCCTCTCTGTACTAAAGCAGCACTAACCACTTGATTGGTTGCTGCTATATATAGCAGCAACTTTTCTTGTGGCTTAGGTGCGACAAGTGTTGGAGTGGAGGACAGGTATCTCTTCAAGTCCTGCAGCGCAGCCTCCGCTTCCGGAGTCCATTTCATTGGACCTGCCTTTTTCAAAATTTTGAAAAATGGCAGGGCGCGCTCAGCAGATCTAGAGATAAACCTGCTGAGAGCAGCTACGCAACCGGCAAGTCTTCGTACATCCTTGACGCGCTTTGGTGCTTCAATCTGCTCAATGGCCTTGATCTTGTCGGGATTGGCTTCAATTCCCGGCCGAGACCACGAAGAACCCGAGAAGCTTGCGGAAGGGACTCCAAACACGCACTTCTCGGGGTTGAGCTTGAGGTTGATCTTGCGCAGATTTGCAAAGGTTTCGTCTAAATCTTGAATCGAGTCGCCTTGTCCTTGCTTTTGACCACTATGTCATCCATGTAGGCTTCCACATTTACGTGCATTTGCGGCTCAAAAGCGTCATGGACTACTCTTGCAAATGTTGAACCAGCATTCTTTAACCCGAAGGGCATCCGTACAAAACAGTATGTGCCACATGGGGTGATGAATGCGGTCTTCTCCTCATCCTCTTATGCCATGAAGATGCGATGATATCCTGAATATGCATCCAGAAATGAAAGAAAATCACATCCGCCGTGGAGTCAACAATGCGGTCGATGCGCCGCAAGGGAAATGGGTCTTTGGGGCAAGCTTTATTGACATCGGTAAAGTCGATACAAAGCCTCCATTTCCCGTTGCCTTCGATACAACTTCTGGATTGGCCAACCACGTGGGATGGAGCACTCCTCGACAAGGCCTGCTGCTTCCAATTTCTTGATTTCTTCTGCGATGAACTCTTGGGGCTCCACCGCACGCTTCTCGACTTTACGCTTGACGGGCGCGCATGAGGACAAGCGACAAGATGGTGCTCAATTACTTTCACAGGAACACCGGGGATGTCAGACGGTTGCCACGCAAACACGTCGACGTTCGCCCGCAGGAAAGCAACGAGCGCGCCTTCCTATTTAGGGTCGAGAGATGCACTGATGGTGAAGGTACCACCAGTGCCGTCCTCCTTGGTGGACACCTTCTTGGTTTCTGGTGGAGCTGCCATCGTCTTCTTACATTTGGTGGTGGAGCTCGATGGTGCATCCTCGACGGTAGCGCAGCACTCCGAGGAGGTGCGCTTGCCGGAGTGGGCACCAGAGCTCTTGCCGGACTTGGTCTTCTTCTTCCCTTCGGGAGCTTCAGCGGCAAGTGGCTTGCAATCTGTTGCAGCCTTTGCTTCCCGGTAGATCTTGTCGGCGCAGATAAGAGCATCCTTCTTGTCGCCAGGGACAGAGATGACACTTATCGGGCCTGGCATCTTCAGCATGTTGTATGCATAGTGAGAGGCTTCCATGAATTTGGCGAGTGCTGGACGGCCAAGTATCCCATTGTAGGGCAATGGAAAGTCGGCAACGTCAAAAGTGACCCTCTCAGTCCTGAAGTTCAACTCGCTGCCAAATGTCACCGGCAACGTGATCTTTCCCTTCGGCTTGCTCCTTCCCGGATTGATTCCTTGGAATGTGCCTGTCTCTTCGAGCTCGCCATCAGGGATCTGGAGTTTCGGAGCACCGCGGAGGAGATCGAGTTCAAGCCGGCCCGCCGTCAACTAGCATCTTAGTGACCTTGAGGTTGCGGATAGTTGGTGAAACCAACATCGGCAAGCACCCGACCCTTGATTCTGTGATCGAGGTGGTCCTCAATATCAAAGATGATAGGCGTGCTGGACCATTTCAGAGGCTTGCGTGACTCGACGGTTGGTTCTGCTGCATTGACTTCCCGCATCCACTGCTTGAGCTGGCGGTGTGAAGTATGCAGAGAAGCACCGCCGTCAATGCACAGGACCTCTGTGGCTTTCTGGAACTCCTGCTCATCGGTCTCGTCATCATCCATGTCTTCATCATCGTCGTCGTCTTCATCCTTGTCGCGGCCGCGGGGAGGTCTGTCTCCTTGCCGCAGCTTGGCCTTGCCGCAGCGTCCTCCTCGGCCAGGACGTTTCTTGCCAGCTCCTCCAGCACCTTCCTGTGCCTTCTCCTTGTCGCGTCGTTCGTATTCAGCCTTCTGCTGCTCGACAAGCTGCTCGACCTTCTTGCAGCTCTGGAGGTCATGTCCCTTGGTGCGGTGGATTTTGCGATCTTGTTTGTTGAGCTGTCACGCTTGTCGGCGACCGCCACAGACTGGCAGTTGGTGCCAGCGGCAACCTCCTTGCCGGAGCGACCAACTTTGGCTTTCTTGGCGCCACCCCCGTTGCCGGACTGCTCAACAACTAGCACATCTTTGCCTTTCTTCTTCACATTACTCCGCCGCGGTTTTTCTTTGCAGGCGGTCTCCTCACTATCGAGATCCTCCTGCTTGAGTATTCTCTCCGGGAGTCTCTTCCCTTCCTCAAAGACGTGCACACTTGTCGGCCAGGGGCATATAGCTCTTGACATCTTCGATCTTGCACATCGCCATCTCCTCCCGCATCCTGCGGTTTCGCACGTTCTGATGGAACGCGCTGATTACCGCGGTAGGATGGACATCTGGGATGTTGTGCTGTACGCGGCTGAATCTCCGAATGTACTTGCGTAGGGGCTCTCCTTCCTGCTGGGCGAGCAGATGAAGGTTGCTTTCTTGGCCATGGGGCTTGTGGCGCTGTAAGGCGCCGACAAACTGATGGCATAGATCTGCCCAAGAGGATATGGAGTTGTCCGGCAAGTGCATGAGCCAGGATCTGACGTTGGGCTTGAGCACCAGCGGGAAGTCGTTGGCAAGGATCTTGTCGTCTCGCCCCCCGGCAGCTTGCACCGCGATGGTGTAGATGCTGATGAACTCCGATGGATGCGTCTTGCCGTCGTACTTATCTGGTACGTCTGGCTTGAAATTCTTCTTGCTGGGCCACTGGACTTGCCGCAGCTCACGAGTGAACGCAGGGCAACCTACCGCGTACGGCAAGTCGCCTGGTTCCTCTGGCGCATGCATGTCAACAGAGGGCCCAGCGCGCTTGTCGGATTGACGCCGCGCTTCTCTTCGGCGCTCGATGCGAGTTCGAGCATCTTCTTGCTGTCGTTCGTGAAGAACTTGGCGCTGATCGCGACGAGCTCGTGGATCCGATGATGCGGTGGAGTCGCTGTCGAGGTGGATCCGGCGAGTCGGCGATCTTGGCCTTCGGGGCGGAGAGGGCATGGTAGTTGCACCCCCACCAGTCTCGTCGCCACCGGCTCGTGTTTGGCAGTCCTGCCGCTGCAATGAAGCACTCGGTTGCCGCGGAGCGTCGCCGTTGGCGAAGCCGATGAGACTCTGAATGGTGGCCCTCCATTCATCGACCTTGTCGGCTGTTGGAGGGTAATCTAGGAGCAGTTGAGCTCTCGCCAAAGCTTCTGCTGGAGTGGTGGGTGGCAGTGGCGAACGGCGCGAGGAGCAGGATATGCTCGGACTTCTAACTATGTTAGAAGGAGCGATATCCCGCCCAGCGCATCGTGCCTCGCTTCGCGCCCGACATGTTGGCGTGCATGCGGGTCTTGGGCATCCCGAGATCCACCAGCTCGATCTTGGTCCAACGAGCGTATGGCGTTGTGAATACCATGACGCTGTCGGTCCCGCGCCTCCTGGGAAGGGCGCGGTGCATGTACGGACGCCGAGGTCTGCGCAGCCTTGTCCTTGGACTTGGCAGCAGCGTGGACTCCCCCGTCGACGTCCATTCTTCCGCCGGCGTCTATCCCACCACCCATTTGCTCCGATGGTGGTGGGTTCGACGCGGACGGAGCATCTGACGCCGAAGCCTTCTTCTTCGGTGGCATGTCGATGAAGATGATGAAGATCTAGCTCGCGTAGACGCCGGATCAGTTTCACACAATCTCGACGCCCCCTACCTGGCGCGCCAAAGATATCCTGGAGGCTGATCTGACCCACGAACACCTATGGGACCGGCGGACCGAGCCCCTTTCGGTTCGGCGGGGAGCGGAGATGGCACGAAGAGCAGATCTAGGCGAAGCACACGAGAGGTTTTACCCAGCTTCGGAACTCTCCGGAGAGATAAAACTCCTACTGCTGCATGTCTAGGTGTATTGTGTTCTTGCTCAGGAGCGCTGAGTGCTACAGTACACACAAGCTGCTAACGAGACTGAGCGTGGGGGGAACCGACCTCCTCTACGGTTGCGCATGGGCCTCCTTTTATATGCTCAAGGGGTCTCCGACAGGTGGCAACGTAGACAAGGGTAAATTTGGAAAAGGAGTGGTTGGTACAGCTACCTGTACAGTGTACAGTGTATCATACCTAACCCTGACGGCAGGGGACAAATGTATTAAATGCCTGTCTACGTGACCCTAACGATTACACAGGGCCCGTCGAAGCGCCACCGCTTGCCACGATGGCAATCTTGTCGGCGCCGCTTGCCACCTCGCACGGCTGGTTGCCTGACCTCTCGCAACGCAGCGCCTAGAAAGGTCGAGGCGACACGTTAGTGGATGTCTTGGAGCCTTGGTCTGAGTGGTGGTGCGCGGCAAGCGCCTTGCCGGTTGTTGTCTTGTCGCGTCCGGAAGCTTGTCGCTCACCGGGCCTTCCCGGCAAGCTCCTCTTGCCGGGGCCTTGTCTCTTAGGTGCCTTGGGTGGCCTTCCCGGCAAGCTCCTCTTGCCGGGACCTTGTCTCCTTGGCTTGAATACTTTGTTCTTGAATGGCTCCAAAGGAACCACGGAGGACCTTGGCGGTCACCCGGTAAGCCTTGCCGCGGAGGGCTGCAACTGCCCGTGCACAAGTTCGGGATACTAGGGTACCCCTACTCTAGTACACCGACATTCTAGAATATAAGGAATATAATAATATCACTCGTTTATTCCATCTTGCTTGTAAAGCTGAACGTGAAATGCAGGATCGACAGGCATTGGTGAAGACTAACTTTTCTGCAGGTCGATCTTCATCATGGACACCGCATGCATCCTCTACTTCCATAGAGTCTACTACACCGACACCTCCATCAGCTGCCACCTCCAGCCGTGATACAAGGAAGCAGGCACAAGCACCACTATCTGCCAAGAGCACACTAATTGGGGCTGCACAGAGTTCTTCTTCTTCCATGGCATCAACAGGGCACACAAGTGATATTATTTGTCGTCGTTGTAAGGGACGAGGTCATTACACGAGAGAATGCAAATCTCAGCGCGTGATGATTCCTACTGAGGATGGTGGGTATAAGTCCGCTAGTGACTATGATGAGGAGACTTTGGCTCTTATTACACGTGAAGAACACAGAGGAGATGATTCTGATCATGAGACGCAATACATGGCTCACGAAGATCGACGGTATGAATGTTTAGTTGCTCAACGTGTTTTGAGTGTGCAGGTCACACAAGCTGAGCAAAATCATAGGCATATTTTGTTCCATACAAAGGGAGTTGTGAAGGAACGTTCTGTTCGCGTCATCATAGATGGAGGGAGCTGCAACAACTTGGCTGGCATGGATATGGTGGAGAAACTATCTCTCACCACAAGACCACATACACATCCTTACTACATCCAATGGTTCAACAACAGCGGCAATGTTAAGGTAACACGTATTGTTCATATGCATTTTAGTATCTCTATATATGCTGATTATGTTGATTTGTGATGTGCTACCTATGCAAGCATGTTCCTTATTACTTGGTAGACCATGGCAATTTGATAAAAATTATGTACACCATGGTAGAAACAATCAGTATACTCTTGTTCATAAGGATAAACATATTACTTTGCTTCCTATGTCTCCTGGTTCCATTTTGAAAGATGATATTAATAGAGCTAATAAAGCAAAACAGGAGAAAAATAAAAGTGAAAATCAGGTTGTGGCAAAAGAATGTGAGCAACAAATGAAGCCTGATAATAAACCATCTAGTGTTGCTTCTGAAATTAAATTGAAAAGTGCATGTTTACTTTCCAATAAATCTGATATTGATGATCTAGATTTCAGCAAATCTGTTTGCTATGCTTTTGTGTGCAAAGAGGCATTATTTTCATTCGAGGACGTACCTTCCTCTTTGCCTCATGCTGTTACTAACATTTTGCAGGAGTTCGCTGACGTCTTTCCGCAAGACGTGCCACCATGATTACCACCTATTCTAGGGATTGAGCATCAGATTGACTTAATTCCCGGTACATCGCTACCCAACCGTGCGCCATATCGTACCAATCCAGAGGAGATGAAGGAGATTATGCATCAAGTACAGGAGCTGCTTGACAAATGTTATATACGCGAATCTCTTAGTCCTTGTGCTGTTCCTATTATACTAGTGCCCAAAAAGGATGGTACCTCGCGTATGTGTGTTGATTGTAGAGGCATTAATAATATTACTATTCATTATCGTCATCCTATTCCTAGGCTAGATGATATGCTTGATGAATTGAATGGCTCTACAATATTCTCCAAAGTTGATTTGCGTAGTGGATACCATCAAATTCGTATGAAATTGGGAGATGAATGGAAAACAACATTTGAAACTAAGGTTGATTTATATGAGTGGTTAGTCATTCCTTTTGGGTTAACTAATGCACCTAGTACTTTCATGAGACTAATGAATGAAGTTTTACGTGCTTTCATTGGACGATTTGTGGTAGTCTATTTTGATGATATACTGATTTATAGCAAACATTTGGAAGAACATTTGGAACATTTACGTGCTGTTTTTATTGCTCTACGTGATGCACGTTTGTTTGGTAACCTTGGGAAGTGCACCTTTTGCACCGACCGAGTATCTTTTCTTTGCTATGTTGTTACTCCACAGGGAATTGAAGTTGATAAAGCCAAGATTGAAGCTATTGAGAGTTGGCAGCAGCCCAAAACGGTCACACAAGTGAGGAGTTTTCTTGGACTCACTGGTTTCTATAGGCGTTTTGTGAGAGATTTGAGCACCATTGCTGCACCTCTCAATGAGCTTACAAAGAAGGATGTGCCTTTTGTTTAAGGCACCGCACAGGAAGAAGCCTTCACGGCATTGAAAGATAAATTGACACATGCTTCTTTACTCCAACTTCCTGCTTTTAATAAGACTTTTTGAGCTTGAATGTGATGCTAGTGGAATTGGATTAGGAGGTGTGTTATTACAAGATGGCAAACCTGTTGCATACTTTTCTGAAAAATTGAGTGGACCTAGTCTGAACTATTCTACTTATGATAAAGAATTATATGCTCTTGTTAGGACCTTAGAAACATGGCAACATTATTTATGGCCCAAAGAATTTTTATACATTCTGATCATGAATCTTTGAAACATATTAAAAGTCAAGCAAAACTGACCCATAGACCTGCTAAATGGGTTAAATTCATTGAGACTTTCCCTTATGTCATTAAACACAAGAAGGGTAAAGAAAATGTTATTGCTGATGCATTGTCTCGTCGTTATACTATGCTTTCACAACTTGACTTTAAAATATTTGGTTTCGAGAGCATCAAAGATCAATATGTGCATGATGCTGAATTTAAAGATGTATTGCAGAATTGGAAGGAAGGGAGAACATGGAACAAGTTCATCGTTAACGATGGATTTGTGTTTCGTGCTAACAAGCTATGTATTCCAGCTAGCTCCATTCGTCTTTTGTTGTTGCAGGAGGCGCATGGAGGACAATTAACGGGACACTTTGTCGTGAAGAAGACAGAGGATATACTTGCGACACATTTCTTTTGGCCAAAGATGAGACGGGATGTTGAGCGTATTGTTGCTCGTTGCACTACATGTCAAAAAGCTAAGTCACGACTCAATCCTCATGGTTTATATATGCCTTTGCCTCTACCTAGTGTTCCTTGGGAGGATATACCTATGGACTTGGTTTTAGGGTTACCTCAAACAAAGAAGGGGAGGGATAGCATATTTGTTGTCGTGGATAGGTTCTCGAAAATGGCACACTTTATACCATGTCATAAAAGCGATGATGTTGTTAATGTTGCTGATTTGTTCTTTCGTGAAATTATTTGCTTGCATGGTGTGCCAAATACTATTGTTTCAGATTGTGATTGTAAATTTCTTATCCATTTTTGGTGATTTTTATGGGCTAAGTTGGGGACTAAACTGCTTTTTAGTACTACATGTCACCCCCAAACTGATGGACAAACTGAAGTAGTAAATAGAACATTGTCTACTATGCTTAGGGCTCTTTTGAAGAATAACAAGAATAAGTGGGAAGAATGCTTGCCTCATATTGAATTTGCTTATAATCGTTCATTGCATTCTACTACTAAGATGTGCCCTTTTGAAATTTTGTATGGTTTCCTTCCTCGTGCACCTATTGATTTGTTGCCTCTTCCATCTTGGAGAAGGTTAATTTTGATGCTAAACAACGTGCTGAATTGATTTTAAAAATGCATGAGTTAACTAAGGAAAACATTGAGCGTATGAATGCTAGATATAAACTTGCTAGAGATAAGGGTAGAAAACATGTTGTGTTTGCACCTGGAGATCTTGTTTGGTTACATTTGCGTAAGGATAGATTTCCCAATTTGCGCAAATCAAAGCTAAAGCCACGTGCTGCTGGTCCTTTTAAGGTGTTAGAGAAAATAAATGATAATGCATATAAACTTGAGCTACCTGCAGATTTTGGGGTTAGTCCTACTTTTAACATTGCAGATTTGAAGCCTTATTTGGGTGAGGAAGATGAGCTTCCGTCGAGGACGACTTCATTTCAAGAAGGGGAGGATGATGAGGACATCAATAACAACACCCACAGCCCCTGCTGGTATACATACTCGACCAATTACTAGAGTTCGCGCACGCCAATTAAATTATCAGGTACTTTCGTTTCTTGGTAATGATTCTAATGTTCATGAGAATATGATGCTGCCTAAATTGGATACATTTGTTTTGCTTACAAATGAAGGGCCTAGCTTGGAGAAGGATGAACATTGGAGCAAGAACAAGCATGGAGTTGATGGCATGCGCAAGGGAACAAGAACGGAGTTACAAGTGATGATTTCAGGACTTTGAAGCCACCATAAGGAGTGCATGAAGACTTGGACGAAATATACAAGATGCCACTTCATAAATTTCGTCCAGAGGCTATTCTAGGTGCTACATCACCTTATTATTGGGCCAGGCCCATGTAATTTCGCTGTTTTTAGAGTCTGTATGTGTGGGGAAACAAGAGTTAGGGTTGGATTCGGACCCCTCCTCCAAGGGCCACGAAATTCGCCCCTCTTCCTCCATATATACAGCCCTTAGGGCATCGTTTAGACTTTGGGTTTTGTTTAGATCAAAAGTTCGCCATAGCTGCAACTTCGTGTACTTCGTTTGTGTTCAACGACCAGACAAAGGCGTCAGAGAAACCCACCTTCATTAATAAAGCTTTCCTCTTATATTCGCAATATCCAGATTGCAATCTCAGTTTCTTGCTTGTTCTTCGTTTGCTTGCAGGAAGCAGGACCCTCGTGGTCGAGTTGATTGTGCTCGGCATGGTCAATAACCCGTCGGAGTTGGTTTAGCGATTGCTATAGGCGCGACGTCCTCGCCGTTAAATTACTCGGATCGTGAAAATCTACTCCTCAAACGATAATCACCATCTCATCGAAGGCGGGACACCTTTGCCTCTATCACTTTGAGTTGTTGCGCTGTGAGTGGCGCCGCCGTCTCGCATTGTCAACATGGTCATCGGACATGAGGAATGAGGAGATGACTTTACTTGGAGAGGATGAGAGTGGGGACCCACCTGGGCCATAGCCGCACGTACGCAAGTGCCTCCTTATTATATACAACTATAATATTTTTTGCTCCCTCCTGGTTTCCTGACATCACGGTCCCACACCATTGTCAACCTATGTAGTCAATAAACGAGATAATTGCACCAGGAGCGGCCGACAGCTGGGACCAAGCAGCTCGAGCCGTATTTGTGTTTTTGAGGTGTGAGCACCGCAGAGTTTTTCTTGAGCGATGTTTTCGTTGTTGTTTAGAGGAGAGAAGGGTATTAACTGGGCGGGCTATGGCCCGTCTAGCCCGTGCCAGATATCCAGCCCAGATATTAATTTTTTCAAGCTGAAAATGTCTAGCCCAGCTATACTTTTTTTTTGAGGAATACCCAGGCAAGGTCAACTTGTTATTCTCTGCCCCGCTGGGCTGCAAATCTTTCCAAGGAGGGATGCATTAGTCTTAACAAGAAAATGGGCTTTAAGAAATAGTAAATGGGATGTCATTATGAAAACTGGGCATTAAATATAAAAAATGCACCAAACACGTAATTAGTTTATAATTTTTGTTTTGGATTTTGAAAATTTTAATTCCATTAATTGTTGCGCGCGCAATGTTTCGTTGGAATTTTTACGTAATACAAATTTATATTGAAATTGTACTTAATCTGACTAGAAATTTCGGGATAAAAACATTTCAAATCCCATCAAAATGTGGGAAATTTTATTGAATTCTGTTTTCAACGGTTGGTTGAAATTATTAATCGTTGTCCTAGCTTGAAAATGGTTGTACTTTTAACAAACTGTAAATGGGTTGTAATAAATTCCATTAGATTTCAAAAATGGGATGTACATTCTTGAAAATCGCAAATGGGCTATAAGTTCTCTGCCACACACTTGTGGGCCTACTAACTTGACGCATCCCCTAAAAAAAGTAAGTTGACGCATATGCAAGGCTTTGTCAACTTATAGTCAACACCTGCAGTTCTAGCGGCGGCGGTGGCGTTGGATGTCCATCCAACGGATGTCGTGCTTCTTCTTCAATCTCGGATATTCTAGCTTCAGCCGCCCAAAAAATGATTCCTCCCCCTAACATCTGGGGTGCACCGTTTCGGAGGCTGACCTATGGGCCTACTAAGTTGACGCGTACCAAGGGCTTTGTCAACTGAGTCAATATAAACGATTCTAGCTGCGGAGACCGTACGATGTCCATCCAACGACCATAGTGCTTCTTCAACCTCTAGTCTTCTTGCTCCAGCCACCCAAACCAGCGCCGGTGCGACTGCCTGCTCCCGCCTCCCGTGGCTAGCTGTGCTGCCGCACAGGGCGCACCGCCCCCACCCTACTCCATTGCTGGCCAGGCAATTCCTCTACTCACCCACACCTCCTGTTATTTTCTGGCGACGGCAGCCGGACCAGTAAACCCTCATACTCCCCACTGTGTGGGCAACCACTGCCGAGTCTTCCCCGACTCCGTGTCGTTCCCTTCCTGGTGCTCTCGGCGCACCGTGGTCAACGTGGTCAATGAACGACATCCATCGGACGTGGACTGTACGTGGAGAGGCTGACAGCTGGGTCCACTGCCGCACACAAGGAAATGCCTCCCTATTACGCGCAAAATAATGATTCCGCCACGTGACAGCCGGGACCCATCGGACGGGCCATCGTATTTTGTGAAAAAAATTATTTCCCCCTGACTGCTGGGACCCACCAGCTACATCTTCGCACGCAAGGAAGTGTGTCAATATTACGAGCAAAAAAATAATGATTCGCCCCTGACTGCTGGGACCCACCAGCTACATCTTCGCACGCAAGGAAGTGCCTGACAGTCGGGGCCCACCTAGTCGAATCGTACGTAGCGTTGTCATTCTGGTCGCGAATGTGTACGTACATATGATCGGTCTGTCTGCATGCTGCAGCGATGAAGCGTGGCCGTGTAAGGGGGGCATGTGTCGTAGTAGATGCGCACACATAGCATGTACACGTACGTACAGCGGCCAGGGTGCAAGAAAGTAAATACGTCCACCTACGTACATACGGGCGGGGTCTCGAACGCCTACTCACGCATACGTATGGCTAGGGCTCGTGTACATGGCTTGGTCGGAACGGAGAAACTGCGTCGTCGTCATGTTCATGGGGAGGCAACGAAATGCCTCGTGTTCATCGGGAGGCAACGAAACGCGTGCTGTTCATCGGGAGACAACCGTCTTGGACGGAACAACCAATGGATATGAGGCCTGGCGTACCGTAGAACGGAGGAAACAGCCTTGTGTTCGACCGGCCACGGTCGAAATGGGATCCTGTTCATCGGGAGGGGTCTGCCATACTGCAAAATGGAGGAAATGGACCTCCTACGGTCAAAACGGGGTCCTGTTGATCAGGAGGGGTGTGGCGTACCGCAAAACAGAGGAAACAAACTTGTGTTGGAGCGCCACAGTCCAAACGAGGGTCCTTTTCATCGGGAGGGGTGTGGCGTACCGCAAAACGGGACTACACGGGATACTGTTCATCTCCACCGTCGACTGCCTCCACGGGCTACTGTTCATCCACCGTCGACCTCCTCCAGCCTCCACCTGTGACTGTTCATCCACGGGCTCCTGTTCATCCAGCCTCCACCGCGCGCTCCTCCACCGGCTACTGTTCAACCAGCCCTCTCCACGGGGTCCTGTTCAACCACCCCTCCACGTGCTACTGTTCATCCAGCCCTCCACCAGCTACTGTTCAACCAGCCTTCCACGGGGTCGTCTTATTCATCCATCCCTCTACGGGGTCTTGTTCATCCACCCCTCCACCGGCTCGATCGATTGGTGTCATGTTCATCCAGCGGCAACGGCCTCTACTACCACAGGGTCCTGTTCATCCAACCCCCCACCGGGAACTGTTCATTCAAACCCCCCCCCCCAACAACGCTCACTGTTCATCAAGGGAAGGAGGCAGCAGTGTTCGATCGGCTTGATTAGCGGCAGAGCGAAGCGAATCACTCGGGTTCGATTAACGGCAAGGGATCGATCGATCGCTCGGGTTCGATAACGCATAGCCTGCGGTGCAATCACTCGGGTTCGATTAGAGCCCAACACCTCGCTTCAGCGTTGATTTAGAGCCCAATGCCTCGCTGCAGCGTTATACGTATGAGAGAAACGCGCATCGCTCGGCCCCCGACCACCCATCGTAACAGGGAACTCCCTGATATTTTCCTCGCCCTCACTTCTACCACGGTTTTTTCCATCATGGACAGCCCAAAGAATGTCATGCAGCTGCGTCTCCGGCCCGCCCAGGACGAAAATCCCATTTTCTGTCATGATATTTTGTCATAGAAGTAGGAGCCCACCACATCTATGATGATACCTGGTTTTGTCACAATTATCGTCATAGAAGTGTCATAAGTATGACAGAAAAAAAATCGTTCGGCCCAAAATGTCACGGATGTGTCTTTTTTTTGTAGTGAGTGGCCAGTCCAGACAACAGATAATATACAGAGCCTAGATTGTGAGTTTCAAGGCATTGTCAGGAATCTCCTTATACATGTTGGCCATGGAGTTGTGATCTTTCTTTCTCTTGGCATAGACATCTATGTCATCCTCAAGCTCTGCAGGGGCATTGATCAGCTTGGCCACTCAGCAACTGTTGATTGGTACCTTGTACCTTCAGACATCCATACAATCCTTCCATCTAGATAAAAATGAGTTGTAGAATAGAATTGCATAATGAGCTCATCATTCCACTTGGTCAGTTTCTAACCAACAAAAGTGTCTACTCCATTGAGTCTGAAACTTTCATGCACTCCTAGGAAGTGGTCTTCATTGTTGTCGATGTATTTCCAGTCTACCCACTTCATGTCACACACTATGGGCTTCTTATCCAAAAGAATTGTCTCATAGAAGTCCTGCTGCTCCTTGGTGTGAAATCTATAGTCCACGGCATTCCTTCTCCTTATAGCATAAGGGTCAGATTGTCTCCACAATCTGAGACCTGCATCCTTTCTGACTTTCATGTTCTCTGCCACTGGATGATTGTCATCATGGTCAGGGATCTTTGGCTTTAGCTTCCTGAGTACTTGGGCTTCATCATCTTCTTATTCTTCAATTTTAGGCACTGCGGCCTTGTTCTTCTCAGCAGCTGGTATGTTTCTTGTGCTCCTCTTTGGTGTAGTCTTGGGGGCTGGAGCAGATGCTTTGGGGGCAATCTTGGGCTTTGAAGGAGCAGCCCCAGACTTGATGGCATCCCCCATCAGCTTTTGTTCTTTAGGTGCTGGTGCAGCATCCTCTTCTTCCTCTTATTCCTCATCCTCAGCTGGGTCTCTCGTCATAGAGGATCTGCCAATTACTCTGGCCATGGTCTTCTTGACCTTTTCCTTTCTCTTCTTGCCCTCACCAGCCTCCTTTGGTTCAAGAGTGAACTCAATGGTTTCCTATGTTGAGGCTCTGGCTTTGGACATGGGCACTCTCTTTGCAGGAGCTTTCTTGTTCAAACCAGGTTTGTTTGAGGCAGCTGTGCCAAATTCCTTCTTGACAACCTTCTTCTTGGAGTTGACCTCCTCCTCAGCAGCAACATAGTCTTCACCCTCAGAATCAGAATTTCTCTTCCTCCTCTGCTGTAACACTCCAAAAATTTTGATTTGGTTTTATCTAATTCTTTAATTAGTTGGAAGGAGGTTATTTAATTTTTTTCTAAAGACTCTCCTTCTCAAAAAAAATCTTTTAAGACAAATATTTTATTTGTTCTTCCCAACCTTGATTTTTGGTCTTGAGGGTTTTCATCTTGTGTTGGCTCAACACAAATAATTTTGGAAGGTTTTTTACAATTTCTTTTTATTAAACAGAATTCCTATAAATTATGGATTTATTCTTTCCCATTCAAAAAAATTTTCTCTTGCCATAACCTATGTTGAAAACTTTCTTCCAAACCCACCTCCCTACTTAGGGTCAACCCAAGCATCCAATTCCAGCAAGTTTCAACTTCCCCTAGATCTTATTTCTATTTATTTTAACCTCAAAATATTTTCTGTCATTTAATCTGGACCTTAGAGATTTACAAAGGAACTGCCAGATTTCCTTTGAGTTTTGACTCCAAATAAATTCCTCTGGCTAGTCCTTAGCACCCTCAACCAAGATCCATCTAGATCGGCTGGTCCACAGTTCAAATTTTTCAAAATGTGCTTGCTGCAAGTTTGGACCAGATTTGCCATTTTTGGTCAAATTCATTCTTTTTCTTTTCCTAAAAATCTGAGATAATTTAGGCAGTCTCCAGATGCATCAAGAGATCACCCCACCAAGGATAAGCTCAAGGAAAATTTTCCACGTGCCTAAATCATTTCGTCGAACAGCTGGTGTGCACTATTTCTGTCAAATTTAGAAAAATTCAGTGTTCAGTGCACGCGTTGGCGCCTTGCTCACTGCTCCCCCTTCTTATCCATCGCGCCACACGGTCGTCTGGACGGATGCGAGTGTCGGCGGTGAGCTGGCAGGGGTACATCTCCCCCGTGAGCGGCGGCAGCAATGTTCGCTGTGGCCACGAGAGAGGCTCAGCGTGGTACGACACCGTCCAGCACCGCCCACACCACCAGGAGCCGCCGCGTGGCCGTCCCCTTCCCCATGCGTGCTGCAGAACCGTCGCCGTGGCCTGAGAGGCGCAGAGCACGCTCTCTGCCGCTACCGTGCCCGTGAGGCCGTTCCGTCGAAGGCCTGGAGTATTGCCCAAGTTGTACCAATATTAGCTGTTGAATGGAGCCAGTGGACCAATCCGAAGACTCCCAGTCACCTAAACCTCTAGCCCGACCACTACCTCGCCGTAATCGCTCGCCGGAGTAATCCCATTCTTGGCAACCGCCTCGGGCTGGCTATAAATGGAGGTCCCGAGCTCGCCTCCGACCCAGCACCACTCCTCCACTTCACCAGGACCATGACCAAGCACTAGAAGGACCTCGAGGAGGCCTTCTTCCCCAACTCCGGCCGCCCCGATCCGCTTCGGACTCCGGCAAGATTCTCTCTGGTGAGAGCACCCCTGCCTCCCAAATTGCGTCATTAGCCTCCTAGTACACCCACTCCTCTAACCCGCGCTTCAATTTGGCGTCTGCAGCCCTCCTTGGTGAGATCCATCCTCGACCGAACCATCGTCCACCGGAGAGGAGGCCTCCGTCGACGTGGTGCTCGCCGACGACCAACTCCACCACCCACAGACGCGGGAGAGCTCCGTGAGTCCGTAGGTACCCTCCCCTCCCCCTACCTCACCGTGGATCGACGCCGGCGACCACTGCGAGCCTCGGGCACCGGCGGGACTCTGTTCTGATTTTTAAACCTGGTGGGTGGGACCCCCTCGTTAGCCTCTCCTTTTTTTCCTTTTGTCAAAACGTTTTCTGAAACGCCTTTGGGCAAACTATGTTTCCCTTTTGGGTTGGCGTATTCCTAACCGAAGCATTTTCTGTTTTTTCTAAACTGGCCCCTGGAAAGTTTATGTTTCATCACAGATTAGTCCCTGGACTAAAACCTTAATAACTTTAAAACAAAAGATGATTTTGAGTTGATTCTTTTTCTGTCATCTTTATTTTTCTATCTAGTTTTTTATCATTTATTTGAAAAATATTTGCAACAATTTTTATGCATGCACAGTATTTACGTTAGTATCCGACTTCTTTTATAACGTAGATACCGAAGGAGGTGACGGAGCCGCAAACTTCACCGAGCTAGACTCCGACTACTCCGAACCAGGCAAGCATGTTTGAACCTTTGATATGGTGAGTGTTTTGCATGTTTGCTTGAGTAGTTTTCTCATGGCATGTTTATTTAAGCACTTGTGAATGTTATATTGCATGCAAGGTAAGCTGCAAAGTGAGCTTCGAAATTTGATGTGTTCATATGATGGTGAGATAACCTGATCATGTGGTGGCATGATAGGTTGTAAGCTGGTATTGTTGAAGCATGCCAGTCTTATGCCAACTGTTTAACTCCAGTATTAACGTGGATCAAGTCATGTTCCCGTTCGTCCCCTTTTTTCGTGCTGCCACATGTCTTCTTCAAAGAATGCAGTCTAGTCAGTTGGAAACCTCTTTCCTTGTACACACCAAATAGAGGGGCCATGATGAGGGTTCCATGGCCCTGGATTAAAGCCCGTCATCCGATCATGGGGCATGGGTGTTTCCGGTTGGGACCGAGAGGGGGCACCCCTTAGAGCGCGCGATATAA
The DNA here is from genome assembly GCA_021605145.1 of Aegilops bicornis. Classification (NCBI taxonomy): domain Eukaryota; kingdom Viridiplantae; phylum Streptophyta; class Magnoliopsida; order Poales; family Poaceae; genus Aegilops; species Aegilops bicornis. Next base: position 350,692,294 of record CM038670.1, read on the forward strand.
ATTTGATCCCATGCTACTCGAGGTTGTGGCCTCCCCGTCTTAGAGTTTTTCTTGAATATTGCCTAGGGTGATTCCTGGCAGCGGAATGTGGAATGGGCGTGTACTGGTTAGATGTGTTTCTTCTAAAATACCGTAAACGAAACTAGTCCTTTGTGACTACGGAAATCTATTGGCTGTGGGTAAAGAGTACAAACTCTGCAGAGTCAAAACCATTCGAGTAACCGTGTCCATGGTCAAGGACTTTGATCAACATATCAATGTCAGTATCACTGTCAGTCTCAACGTCCGTCTCAGCGTCAGTCTCAGTGTCAGTCTCGGTGACAATCTCCGGTGAATAAACATGAGTGGTAAACCCGGCTAAATGTTATTCCTGTGGATGGCCTAACCAGTTTATTATTATGTACTGAGTATTTCCTTGGGATGATTTAAATTCATGAGCTACTTGAATTCGAATGATGAAGTATAAGCCCTTTATGTGATGTCGCCGAGACGTCCGATCGTGGCATTCTTGTTATTTACTTTTGATATAAGCCCTTTATGTGATGTCGCTCAGACGTCCGATCGTGGCATTCTTGTTATTTACTTTTGATATAAGCCCTTTATGTGTTGTCGCTAAGACGTCCTCCTTTGGCATTCTTGTTATTTACTTTTGATATAAGTCCTTTATGTGATGTCGCTCAGATGTCCGACTGTGGCATTCTTGTTATTTACTTTTGATATAAGCCCTTTATGTGATATCGCTCAGACGTCCGGCTGTGGCATCCTTGTTATTTACTTTCATTATAAGCCCTTTTCGAGATATCGCTCAGACGTCCGGCTGTGGCACGTACTTTCATTCACGTTTCAATATAAGCCCTTTATGTGGTGTCGCCCTGACACCCGACTGCGGCAAGTTAATTTATTTTTAAATTTCGAGGCGTCGCTCCAGACACCCGATCAGTCTTCAGTTATTTTATTGGGATTTCGGGAGGACTACCGCCTAACTTCCTTTTTATTTAACATGCAGTGCAAGTTTACTATCTGAGTGCGCGTTACTAGTCTGCTCATGTGCATCATGTTTGCATTTGTTATATCTTATGTCCAAACTGTCTTGCAAGTACATTCAAAGTACTCACCTGGCTTGTTGATTTGGCCAGACATTGACGAAGGCGATCTTATGGATGAAGAGTACGATAGCGAGTCCGGCGCCTAGAGGAGTCCCAGTCAGTCCCGTGCGATCCTGGAGTTGGTCACTTGTATTATATACGCTTCCGCTACCCAAAATAAATCATCGAGCCTCACTCCGGCGCTTGATGAGCTGTAAGATTTTGGAGTCATGTCACCCACTTCACTGTGACATATCCACCACCACTTTTATTGCGAGTCAGTACTTATGCCACCATACCCTTTGTGTCATATCCGCATTTATGTATAATATCAGCGTGCTTGTAATAAATTGTTGAGCAGCCTCAGCTCAACCTTGTATAATATTTAGTACTTCTGGATTTCTGTATCAAGGATTTGTCTACGATGAGGAAGATTTTCCTATCTTGATGCGATAAAATAGTCGATTTTTCAATAAATATTTTATTGGAAAACCGGTCCCGACAACCTTGGTATCGAGCCAGTCGATCAGGAAGCCACTAGGTGCGATCGCTAATCGGTTATTAGCGAAATAAGCACTATTTTAACATTTTGCAAATGTAGCAATTTTCTGTTGGTCATCATAAATTTATGATTTGACTATTCGGAATTTTTGTCTACCCTTGTAGATGGTCTTCGCCAATGTACCTAAGGGGTTTATCAAGCTTCTCGTCTCCATCATCAAGGTCGCGATCGGGCCATCGGCTCGTCTGGAGTTCACACTCTACCAGCACAAGATCAGCGACAGTCTTTCTATGCACCAGGCCACGGTGCAATTCAAGGGAGGACGTTCTAAGTCACGCCGCTTCCGATTTGTGGGAAGGGCCATGCCTACGGAGAGGGATGCCATGCAGATGGCTGCCCGTGAGGCGATAGCTCGTCTCCGGGATGCTCTTCCTTCGATGAAGGCTCGTCGCTACCGCTACCTCCCATGCCACGTGCCATACACATGTCACTATCGTGCTTGCGCCTGTGGGGGGAGATGAGGTTATTGAAATGTTGGTTGAGTATCTCAAAGCTCTTGAGGCAGCCTTTGATAACCTCATGGACGACTTTGTGGCTGCTTGTATGGACTTAGTTCAGGGCTGTTCTGCCAACAGGAGGGAGCTCCTCCATACATCACCACCATTGACTTACGTCTCGTCCTCAGCATCCTATACACCTGCCATCTTAGCCACCGCTCGCCGCCTACCTACCACTGAGGAGTTTGACCAGGTCATTGCTCCTACTCCAGTCAGTGCTGCACCACCTGCCGCGCCCGAACCAGCTCCTCAACTCAGTACTTCGCGCCTGGAGCCTGTTAGTGAGGAGGAGGTTGCGTCTCCAGCATCACTGGGTCTTACCCTCAGTAGGCCGACGGAAGTCTTCACCATCTCCGACTGAGTGCGCCTAGCAGCCGTGCGATGTACCAGCTTGTATGATATGTTTATATGTATATAGGTTTGGTGAGAAGTAGTTTGTGTGCGCATCATGTAGGAACTCGGAGAAGTGCACTAGCCTAAATAACATGTCAGGAAGGTGTACGCACATCCTGAGTGATGTATTGTATAATTACGACTTGCGTGTAAGATATGTACTGAGCGGTCCTTCTCCATGCGCAATCAAGTATTTTCTTGAAAAATCTTGGAGTCTTTAAAAATTCCGCCTTTGCAAAATTATTTATTTTTGCCACTCAGTTTTTCTCATGAGTTACGCAAAAATACCCAGTGGAAAATGCCTCGTCCACGAACTCGTTCCATGCCAAGTCTGCCGGAAGAAAATTATGGTACCCGGCACAAGCAACAATTTCACACAAGGGCGATCAAGTCGACAAAGCGTTGAAGCAGCATTTTCTCAAGTATGCCGCCTTTATGAGCAAAGCCAGCAGCAGCATCAAGAAATGATGAATCATGTTATCAATATGGGAAATCATCGTGAACCATATCAGCAGCATTCCAAATTGTCTGAACTACAAAAGATGCGCCCCCAACGTTCTCTCACACTGATAGACCTCTTGAGGCCGATGATTGGCTTCGAGACATCAAAAGGAAGTTAATTATTGCACAATGTTCGGACCGTGAGAAGGTACTTTATGCACCTCACTACCTCACTGGAGCAGCTGCATCATGGTGGGAAAATTTCCTACACATGCACCCCAATGAAAATAACATCACCTGGGAAGAACTTAAAGAAGGTTTTCATGGGGAGCACATACCCAGAAGCTTTATGAAGATCAAGAAAAGGGAGTTTGATGACCTCAAGAAGAGAAGCATGATAGTGACTGAGTACAATAGTCAGTTTACTCAATTATCTCGTTATGCCAACGAAGAGCATATGACTGAAAATAAAAAGATGGAAATTTTTTTGGACGGTCTGGCACAAACACTTAAATGCCAGCTGGTCGTACACACCTTTCCGGATTTCAAAACACTTGTGGACAAAGCCATTACATTGGAAAATGAGCGCCGCAGCTTGGAGGATTTTCGCAAGCGCAAAAGGGACAAGACTACTCATGCTCGCAACAACCGGAACAAGACTGATTTTCAAAAAATTGGAGCAAACAAATCCACAACCAATGTTCCACGCTCAAACAAAAAATTTCATGCAAGAGACAAGGATTTTACGTATCGCCTAGGTGTTACTTGCTATGCTTGTGGGGAGGAAGGACACTATGCCAAACAGTGCCCAAAACAAAGGAGCTCGGCCCCCAAGCCGAACAACAGTGGAAATAATTCAGCCCCCAAGCGTAACAACTTCAACCCCAATAACATCACAAGAAGGGTCACTTGAACCATGTGACCAAGGAGGAAGCACAGAATGCTCCGGATATCGTACTCGGTACGTTCCCTGTCAACACAATACCTGCCACGGTTTTGTTTGATTCTGGAGCTTCTCACTCGTTCATTTATAAGAAATTTGCTTTGCAACATGATTTTTCGATGCTTCCCTTGGAAAAATCCATGATCATCAAGTCCCCCGGGATTAAGCAAATCACACAGAGTTACTGCCAAGGTATGGTTATTGAGATTGAGGGACTAAATTTTCAGGCAAACCTCATTGTATTGGAAAATAAGGGACTGCATGTTATCCTAGGAATGGACAGGTTAACCACCAACAAGGGATTTATCGACTGCTTCAATCGGACTGTAATTCTTACTCATCATCACGGGAAGATGATAAAAATTGCAGCTCAAGAAAGACCAATATCACGACAACCAAGGTTGAACAAGGTGGACATTTCAGAGTTAAGAAAAGTTCCAGTGGTCTGTGAGTTCCCCGACGTATTTCCCAAAGAACTACCAGGCATGCCACCAGACCGGGAAATAGAGTTCAGCATTGAACTAGCACCTGGAACCACCCCCATTTACAAGAAATCCTATAGAATGGCACCCTCTGAGTTGGTAGAATTAAAGAAGCAAATAAAAGAATTACCGGACAAAGGATTTATACAGGCCAGCTCCTCACCTTGGGGTTCACCAGTATTATTTGCCAAGAAAAAGGATGGGACACTGAGATTATGTATAGACTATCGAGCGCTCAAAATGGTCACCATCAAAAACAAATATCCGATGCCACGGATAAATGATTTATTTGGCCAGCTCGCACAAGCCAAGGTTTTCTCAAAAATTGATTTAAGGTCGGTGAGGGAGTCCCGGATTAGGGGTGTCCGGATAGCCGAACTATAACCTTTGGCCGGACTCCTGGACTATGAAGATACAAGATTGAAGACTTCGTCCCGTGTCCGGAAGGGACTTTCCTTGGCGTGGAAGGCAAGCTTGGCGTCTGGATATGTAGATCTCCTCCCATTGTAATCGACTCTGTGTAACCCTAGCCCTCTCCGGTGTCTATATAAACCGGAGGGTTTTATTCCGTGGGGACGGACAACAATCATACCATAGGCTAGCTTCTAGGGTTTAGCCTCTCGATCTCGTGGTAGATCTACTCTTGTACTACCCATATCATCAATATTAATCAAGCAGGAGTAGGGTTTTACCTCCATCGAGAGGGCCCGAACTCGGGTAAAACATCGTGTCCCTTGTCTCCTATTACCATCCGCCTAGACGCACAGTTCGGGACCCCCTACCCGAGATCCGCCGGTTTTGACATCGACATTGGTGCTTTCATTGAGAGTCCCTCGTTGCCGTCGCCATCAGGAAGGATGCCTCATCCCGTCTTTAAAGATGGCACTTTTGCTAAAGGAGCTTTGGCTATCGGCCAAACTCTCCGGCTAGGTGGTTTTCTTATGACCACCTGTTCGGCCGCGCCGACGATGACTTCTCGGGTCATCGGAAGTAATTTTCACGTCAGCTCGGAACTCGACGAGCAGTTAGATCCAACGGAGCACTCTTTCTTAAACGAGCTCCTGGATCGCATCGCCGCCCTGGGAGTCACTACAGACTACGATCAGATTGGGCCTAAACCCGATCTGAGAGAGATTAACTCTCCCCAGGTCACCCATCACGTTGCCGTGGTGGAGGAACAATGCGGCGACCCTTCATCTATCTTAAGGACTAGCTATGTCCGGATTCCGATCTCTCCAAGCCGGATACCCGCGGAGGGAAGAACGACACTCAAGACCTGAACTTAGAATCAGGCAACGGGCTAGATTCATTGGACAACATCCAAGAATCCAAGCTGCCGAGTTCGGAAACTCCTTGGCCCTTGAGCCTCAGATTGGGTGGAGTCTCGGATCTAATTCCACCCACCCACCCGAACATAGGCGATCTATCCAAAATTAGGCAAGAGCCCGAGGAAACAGTACATCATTACTGGGCTAGATTCCTCCTGGTTATGAACAGGATAAAGGACTGCCGTGAGGAAGACACAATTTCATTCTTCTGCAATAATTGCACGGACAAGGGACTCCTCAACGCCACAGGTCGCCGTGAAATTACATGATTTGCTGACTTGGCGTCCATAGTACGAAAGTACTGCGCGATGGAAAGCGCCTGGAAAACCGAAGTAAGATTTTGGGACAATCCGGCCCTGAATACAAACCCAGTCCGAAATAAAAGGGTGCATTATCGCCAGTCACCCGGGTTAAACACCAAAAAACACACAACCCCGACGGGGCATGGAACCGCACTGGAGGGATGGCTCAACGGACCTGCAAAATTCATAGTACAGAGGGCGCCACACCAACTCATAGCCTTAGAGCATGTTGGATACTCCGGCAGGTGGCCAAAAGCGGCGAGGAGCTTCTAACCCCAGCATCCACAGAGCACCAGCCCAGGGATACCAGTACGGTATTAACAGTCTTCGAGACTTTCGCATCAAACAATATGCGAAAACAAACACTCCGCAGCCTTGCCGAAGTCTACCAAGTAGCAACAATAAATCCATGGAGTGACACGGCTATTACCTTTAATGCCAGTGATGAACCTAAATTCCGAACAGCCCGAGCACCAGCAGCATTGGTCCTCAGTCCAATAGTGGACGGCTTTCGCCTTACCAAGGTACTCATGGACGGTGGCAGCGGATTGAACCTCATTTATGAGGAAACCCTCGAAAAATGGAAATAGACTGGAGCCGCATTGAGCGAAGCAGCACAACCTTTAGAGGAATAATCCCACCGGGAAGCGTCTCAAGACAGGAAAAATCACACTGGGTGTGGTGTTCGGCACGCCGGATAATTATAGGTCCGAGGAGGTCACGTTCCAAGTGGCCCTGTTCAGCAGCGGATATCACGCTCTATTAGGGCGAGAGGCATTCACAATTTTTCAAGCTATACCCCATTACGGGTACATGAAGCTCAAAATGCCCGGGCCCAACGGAATCATCACTCTTGCTAGTGACCCGGACATAGCACTCGGCGCCAAAAATAAGACAGCCGCACTAGCCATTGAGGCACTATCTGAAGCCCTAGCGGCCGAGGAACTGACTGCGCTGCGCTCCACGGTGAACAGGGACGATGTCATACTCGATAAAAGATCCAAGTCCACCTCCTTTAAACCAGCAGACGAAATAGTCAAATTCCAAGTCCACCCAACGGGCCCTACAAAAACGGCCTCCATTGGGGCACAATTAAACCCTGATGTAGACGCCGCACTACGAGAATTCCTACGCGAAAATTGGGACATTTTTGCCTGGCACCCTTCAGACATGCCAGGAATCCCATGCCGGCTGGCCGAGCACAGCCTAAACATCCTAAAAGGATTCAAGCCAGTCAAACAGGCTCTTCGGCGTTTCTCCGAACCTAAGAGACAAGCCATGGGAGAGGAGCTAGCCAAACTATTGGAGGCTGGATTCATTAGAGATATAAAACATCCGGATTGGCTAGCAAACGTGGTGATGGTACCAAAGAAGGACAAATCCTGGCGCCTATGCGTTGATTTCAAGGACCTCAACAAGGCTTGCCCAAAGGATCCCTTCCCCCTCCCCCGCATCGACCAAATTATCGACGCTACCGCAGGACACGATTCATTGTGTTTCCTCGACGCATACTCCGGCTACCATAAAATCAAGATGGCAGAGCCTGACCAAGCCACAACGGCATTTATCACCCCATACGGCCCATTCTGCTTCAACACAATGCCCTTCGGGCTCAAAAATGCCGGCGCAACATATCAGCGCATGATTCAGACATGTCTAGCAAACCAGATCGACAAAATAGTGGAGGCATACGTAGATGATGTGGTCGTCAAAACCAAGCATTTCGAAACTCTAGTAGACGACTTGAGGCTGACATTCGATAATCTTTGAACATATGACATCAAGCTTAACCCGGAAAAATGCGTTTTGGCGTACCCGGTAGGAAAGCTCTTGGCTTCATTATATCCGGTAGAGGAATTGAAGCAAACCCAGCCAAGATCCGAGCTCTGTCACAATTGGATATCCCAAAGGACCTCAAACAAATACAAAATTGATCGGATGCTGGCGGCTTTAAGCCGCTTTATCTCCCGTTTGGGAGAAAAGGCAATACCCTCTATCGCCTCCTCCCAAGACCGAACACTTCGAGTGGACGGATGCCGCCACGGCCGGACTCGAAGAAATAAAAGCCATATTGGTAACAAACCCGGTCCTGGCCGTGCCCAACATGGGCGAACCAATGCTATTATACATCGCCGCAACTCATCAAGTTGTAAGCACGGTGCTCGTTGTCGAACGAGAAACGGACGGACACAAGTTTCCCCTTCAAAAACCAGTCTACTACGTGTCCACTGTCCTCACTCCATGCAAGTCACGGTATCCGCATTATCAAAAGATAGCGTACGCGGTGTTTATGGCATCCCGGAAGCTGCGACACTACTTTCAAGAGTGCTCGATAACAGTAGCCTCCGAAGTACCTCTTAACGACATTATAAACAACCGCGACGCGACGGGACGGATTGCCAAATGGGCCATTGAGCTCCTCCCGTTTGACATAACCTATAAGCCACGACGAGCCATTAAGTCACAAGTTTTGGCTGACTTCGTCGCCGAATGGAATGAAGCCGAACTCCCTAAAGAGTATGGCACATATTCCAACTGGATCATGCACTTCGACAGCTCCAAAATGTTGGCTGGTCTGGGGGCTGGCATCGTTCTGACGTCCCCAACAGGAGATACAGTTCAATACGTACTCCAGATAATGTATACGGACTCCAACAACGCAGCCGAATACGAGGCCCTTCTACATGGTCTCCGGATGGCAGTATCCATGGGCATTCAACGCCTAGAGGTGCGCGGGGACTCGAACCTCGCGATATCCCAAATAAATGGAGACTTTGATGCCAAGGATCCGAAAATGGCAGCTTATCGCAACGCCATCCTAAAAATGTCAGTTCGGTTCGAAGGGCTCGAATTTCTTCATATAGCTCGAGAAAACAATCGAGCAGACGCGTCTTGGCACGCATGGGCGCCAAGCGCGATGCCGTCCCCAATATCTTCTTAGAGAGGTTGTTCAAGCCATCCATAGTATGGGAAGGAGTCCGGAAATAATAGCCGGACACAACAAAGACCGCCTAACACCTACAATTCGACACAACCGGAGGCTACGCCTCTGAAGTAACATCTTCAGCCCACGTAATAATGGCAGTCATTGCCCGTGGGCGGAACCATTCCTAGCCTACCTAACCAGGCAGGAACTTCCGGGGACCAAAACGAGGCACGCTGCATAGTGCGGCGATCTAAAGCCTATAATGTCCATGAGGGAGAGCTTTATAAGAAAAGCACGACCGGAGTCCTTCAAAGGTGTATCTCCGAAGAGGAAGGGCGGAATCTTCTGGCTGAAATTCATGCCGGACTCGGCAGGCACCATGCCGCAGCCCGGGCCCTTGTAAGCAAGGCCTTCCATACAGGATTTTATTGGCCGACGGCCCGGCCAGGTGCTCAGGACTTAGTCCAACGATGCGTCGGTTTCCAGCTCTTTGCTAATCAAAGCCACATGCCACCCACTGCCCTCCAAACTATACCCATAACCTGGCCCTTCACGGTCTGGGGGCTTGACATGGTTGGACCCCTTAAAGGAGGAACTCACAAGCAAAAATACCTACTGGTCATGGTGGATAAATTCACCAAATGGATAGAGGCCAAGCACATTAAGACGGCGAATCCGGACCGGTGATAGACTTCATATCGTGGGTCGTACATTACATTACGGCGTCCCACAGGATCATAATCGATAACGGCCACGAACTTCACGGCCGACGAGGTCAAACTCGGTGCAAAAACATGGGCATCAAGCTCGATTATGCTTGATCTATCACCCTCAAACTAACGGTCAAGTCGAGCGAGCAAATGGTCTAATCATGAGCGGCATCAAACCCAGATTAGTGCGGTCCCTCAAGGAATCCCACACGCACTGGGTAGAGGAGCTCGACTCCGTACTCTGGTGGCTGCAGACCACGCCGAATCGCACCACCGGATTCACACCATTCTTTATGGTATACGGCGCAGAGGCGGTTATGCCCTGCGACATAATTCATGACTCACCTCGTGTGCGCATGTACGAAGAAAGAGAAGCCGAGCTCGATCGGCAGGACAGTTTGGACGCCTTGGAGGAGGAGCATGACGTGGCAAAAGCCCGTTCCGCATTCTATCAACAAAGAGGCTCAAGATATCAAAGCAGTAGAAGTACGGGCCAAAACTTACAATGTTGGCGAGTTAGTTCTACACCTGCCGGACAAGAAAAAAGGACAAACACAAGCCCAAATGGGAAGGTCCCTTTATTATCGACCAAGTCCTGACCGGTGGAGCGTACCGTCTGCGAGATGCATCGGATAACCGACTCGAGCGGAACCCATCGAACGCAGCCCGTCTCCGAAGATTCTACGCCTAGCGCCGGATTCCGAGTTCGTCTCCTTCCTCTGTCTATTTTTACACATTAGTTGCCTTATATTTTTCTCCATCTCCCTCTTTTTCTCTTACAGCCTTTAAAGGCTCGTTCGCGCATTGTGCGCACACACTTGACGCGCTATCCGCGCTCATTATACCTGGGGGCTTCTTTAACAGAAGCTTATTTGTACGGGCTTTACGCCTAACACATGTGTAACGCTTCCGCATGTACCTTTTATTCACCATTATATGCATCGATATGACTTAAGTTTTGGCCAAGCTGGGTTGCCTGGCTCCTGTGCTTACCCCTACGTTCCCGATTGTTCGACTAGGTGGTAAAGGGAGCACCTCTGCGATTGTTCCGCCGGGTCACCGGATGTGTACCTCAGACTGGGTGAAGCCGAAAGCTAGCGTTCTTAAGGGAATATTCGGTCGGTGAACTAAAGATGATTTCTCACTTATTTATTTATACGCCCCCGGATGCTTTTCTGCTTTTTTCGCAGTCCGGAGATGCACTGTAAGGCATGCCTCCTAGGGAAAGGAACCCCTAATGGAACTATTCTCCCTGGAAGATGTTTCTTACAAACCATGTAATATAACATAACTAGTTGGGCACTTGTCTGTTCAAGCACTAATGACCCCTACGCCTGGTCTCCACGCATGCCCTGGTTCTTACATAACCGTGAGGGTATTCGGACACACTCCGGATTATAGGGTCCCAAGGTTGAAGCGAGAAGGTCCGCCATGACAAACGATCTACAATCCGGCTAGAAGGCATTTTTACATGTCATCTTCAGTTACATAGTCAATTGACTGGGTGTATTCCTCCTCAATACCATCTAATAGGCTGTCTAGTTTACAGTCCTATTGGGAATACTTTGCGGCCAATTCTACTTGGCCGTACACTAAGCTCACAGGGATCAACTTCCCATCGGGCTCCACAGGTCCGACCTCGGCCATGTGGTTTGGGTCAGCCTTCGTCTACTGCGTCTTCACCATGGCCCAGGCCTGGCGCCTTGACGGCAGGCCGATATCTTCCATAATCGGAAGCGCCGCCGCACTCCTTAAGCCTCTCGCAAGCTCTCCAAGGCCTTGGGCAGGGAGACAGATGGCCGCAAGGCACAGGCGACGCCCTTCATCACTGCCGAACTTCGTTCGATGCGGTTGCAAGAGCTTCGGGAAGAAGGTCACCCGTAGAACCGGCATTTCCTCTGCGGGGCGACATTGTGAGCATACCTACAGACATAACTACTGTTAGTCGACTTCCTCGCCGAACTCTTTTTGAAGTTCGCTCAAGCACTTACTAAAAATGCCGCGTCGAAGCCGTCGATTCTCCTTCACGGAGTCCGGAACCGGGCACGAACATCCTTTAGTTCCTCGCCCAGCTGGGTGTTGGCATCTTGGAGATTATTCTTCTCGCCTCACTCACCTCGTAAGCACGCTCTCGCCGGCCTTTAACCGGCGCAAGAGTTGTTGCTTGTCCGGATCTACTCCGGCGCCATCTGCAATGATATTGTCAGATTTACACACGCTGCACTTCACAACATACTTATCTTTCGAAGGGTATATTACCAGAGGGGGTCTCCTTGGCCTCCCCTGCAGCGGCTAGTGCAGCCTCAAGTTGGGCTTTGCACTCTTCCAGCTCCTGGGACAGTTGGGTATTGTTTTTTGTAAGATCCTGCATAACAAATGATCCTTAAATTAGTTATTCTAACTATTTCAAGTCTCGGGGGCTACTGGTATATATAACCATCCAATTTTCTCACCCGTATGTCTTTCACATACTGCTCCGTGGCTCTGGCTAGACCATTTTGAGCGGCACAGAGGTGTGCATCTCCCGAATTGAAAGCATCCAATGCCTCTTGGGAGAAACATGCGTCACGAAGAACTGTCCGGCGACGCCTGTGATTCATGGCACTCTCCACCTCGGAATTGGTGGCAGATAGTCCGTCGGCATCCTCTGTCGGAGGAGTGTCCGACGCATGCCTCGTTTTCGCCTCCGCTTCTGGACCTGGCTTTGGAGCCTGGCTAGTGGAGGCTCGATTGGCAGCCTCTCCGGATATAGTCCGATGAGTGCTCTTTTTCCTGAAGGGAGCACGAGTGTTAGTATACCTTCCGGGAATAAAACCTGGGAATAAGGCGGCATGCCATACCGTGGCGCCGGCGTCTCAATCCGGACCGCACTTCTTTTCAGCCTGCTGGGCCTTGCTGCCCCTTGTTGGCTAGCCACCGCAGGCTCGGCCTTCCGCCTCAAGGGATCCCCCTGCACAACACCATTGATATACGGTGATCAAAGATAAGCATGGAGGGATCATTTTTAAAGTATTGGGACTTCGGTCTCAGTTACCTGTGAGGCTGGAAATATTCCGGGGTAATCGGCCGTAATGGCGACCAAGGCATTGTCGATGCTCAGTTGGTAAAATACCCCATCGATCAGCTCCACGGATATGTCCGGATCCTCTTGGGAGGCCGGATCGAGGGACCGTTCCGGATCCTCGGGTTGTGGAGGTGGGCTGTTTATATCCTTTACGGCCCGACGCAATTATTGCGTCGAAATCACAGGATAAGGTACTTAACTATGGGAATATGGAACGGATGGGCATAAAGAAGTGTCCGCTTACCCAGCTTGGAGGATCATACATGGAAAATCTGCCCTGTGATTGACGCGGAGGAACTCCTCCTCTTCTCCCTTGTACAATGCGGACAAGGCCTTCGTCAGAGCAGCAACCGATCCCGGCCCCTTACGGCCGCAGCGGGTGGCATCATCCTCCCCGTTGAAATCCCACATGGGGTGGCCTCTATATTGAAGCGGCTGCACCCCCTGCATAATGCTTGTGGCCATGACCCCGATCATGGTCAATCCGGATGAGCTAATAATCTTATCCGGCTCATCAGGTAATGGACGTCCCTGTCGCTTTCCTTCTGAGGGCTCCGTGGGCGCCAGCTTAGGCGCTTCTTCAAAGGAGCATGGTTGAACTCAGGAAGGCCGATCCAAACAGGGTCCGGCAGGGGGACATCTTCTATATAAAACCATTATGAAGGCCAGTCTTCGGACGCTTTCTTTGGGGTTCCGGATAGATATCCGGTCCCGGCGATGCACCATAGTTCGGCTCCGCCCACTTGATATATCGAATTCTCCTCGAGGACGGGCACAAGGCGTAACAGCTTCTTCCACAGTGCGAAATGAGCCTCGACGCCCAAGAACAGCTCGCAAAGGGCTACGAAGCCCGCAATATGCAATATGGAGGCAGGCGTAAGGTTGTGCAGCTGGAGGCCGTAGAACTCCAGGAGCCCCGGGAGAAACGGATGAATTGGAAATCCGAGCCCTCTTATTAAGTAAGGACAAGGCATACCCACTCTCCTTTGGAGGGATTGGGGACGCTCTCCACTTGCTTTCCGCCATTATAGGTGGCGAGTCTGGCTCGAACCGACCATGAAGGCTGGGGGAAGAAATCCCTTGGTTTGGAGCGTCACTAGCTCGCTGTGTGGGACGGAACATCTCTCCCAATCTCCAGGCTGAGGGCTGGGAGGGCGAGAGGAGGAGCTGCGTCGACTGGCCAAGATGGAATGGATTTCTGTCGGATGCGCTCCGATGAATGCCCGCGAAGGGAAGATGGTGTGATTCGGATCTAAATCCTCGTCTCTTTTATAAGGCAGCTTATTTGCGCAGCTAGGGGAGTAAAAGTAAAAACACCCTGGCTTTTCACGTGGAAGACGGCCATTATTGGGCATGGAAGCCGAGGAGCACAATATTCATGAGAAGCCAGACACTATTCAACAGGTACACAGAATTTGAAGAAGAACCGGCCTTGCAATGCCTAAGACAAATCTGCGCGCCGGACTCATCGTCATTGAAGCCTGGTTCGGGGGCTACTGAGGGAGTCCCGGATTAGGGGGTGTCCGGATAGCCGAACTATAACCTTTGGCCGGACTCCTGCACTATGAAGATACAAGATTGAAGACTTCGTCCCGTGTCCGGAAGGGACTTTCCTTGGCGCGGAAGGCAAGCTTGGCGATATGGATATGTAGATCTCCTCCCATTGTAACCGACTCTATGTAACCCTAGCCCTCTCCGGTGTCTATATGAACCGGAGGGTTTTAGTCCATAGGACGGACAACAATCATACCATAGGCTAGCTTCTAGGGTTTAGCCTCTCTGATCTCGTGGTTGATCTACTCTTGTACTACCCATATCATCAATATTAATCAAGCAGGAGTAGGGTTTTACCTCCATCGAGAGGGCCTGAACCTAGGTAAAAACATCGTGTCCCTTGTCTCCTGTTACCATCCGCCTAGACGCACAGTTCGGGACCCCCTACCCGATATCCGCCGATTTTGACACCGACAGTCGGGGTATCATCAATTAAAAGTACGGACAGAAGATATCCCTAAGACATCATTCACCTCCAGATACGGATTATATGAATTTACAAAGAATGCCGCTTTTGGACCCATAAACGCCTCGCATATTTTGTCCACCTCATGAACAAAGTGTTTTTGAAATTTATGGACAAATTTGTTGTGATGTTCATTGATGATATTCTAGTATACTCTAAGACACCAGAAGAACATGCTCAACATCTCAGAATTGTACTGGGAGAATTAAGGAAATATAAATTATACGCCAAATTCAGCAAATGCGAATTTTGGTTAAGACAGGTTGGTTTTCTAGGCCACGAATTGACCCAAGAAGGTGTTTCCCTGGACCCAGAAAAAGTCAAGGCCGTACTTGGCTGGAAACCACCAGCCAACGTAACAGATGTACGAAGTTTCCTAGGGATGGCTAGATATTACCGAAGGTTTATTGAGGGGTTCTCCACCATAGCAAAACCAATGACACAGTTACTCAAGAAGGATAAGAAATTTGTATGGACTGAAGCTTGCGATAAAAGTTTCCAAGAACTCAGAAGGAAATTAACAACAGCACCAGTATTGGTTGTACCAGACTTACACAAGAGTTTTGAAGTATATTGTGGCGCATCCCGAAAGAGCCTCGGATGCGTACTAATGGAAGAAGGCAAAGTAGTCGCATACGCTTCCAGGCAACTACGAAAGCATGAAGAAAATTATCCTACTAATGACTTGGAATTGGCAGCAGTCATTCATGCACTCAAAGAGTGGAGGCACTTTTTGCTTGGAAATCGTTGTGAAATATATACGGACCATAAAAGCCTCAAATATATTTTCACGCAACCAGAACCCAATTTACGACAACGGCGCTGGTTGGAATTAGTGAAAGATTCTGATGTTGGCATTCACTACCATCCAGGAAAGGCGAATGTAGTGGCAGATGCTCTTAGTCGAAACCCCAGCTCGGGCAACGACAGTCTACAGAACTTGAGACCTAAATTTCAGCAGGAGTTCGCCAAACTCAACTTGGTGATGGTCACCGAAGGCTATGTGTCAAATTTGGAAATACAGCCCACCCTAATGGAACAGATTAAGAAGGCTCAGCTTGGACACCCCAGCATCGAAGGCATAAAAAGAAAAGTGAGTCGGGGCAAGGCTTCAGAATTTGTCATAGACGATAAGGGAATATTATGGTACGGAGACAGACTTTGCGTACCAAATATAGAGGACCTCAAACAGCAAATTCTAGCCGAAGGCCACACCGCTCCATATTCAATCCACCCTGGAGGAACCAAAATGTACAAGGACATTCAGGAAAAAAATTAGTGGCACGGTATGAAGAGGGATATAGCCACATTCATTGCATGTTGTGATTCATCTCAGCGCATTAAAGCCGAGCACCAAAAACCAGCAGGACTATTACAGCCAAACAGGATACCTGAGTGGAAATGGGACGAAATTGGAATGGATTTTATTGTCGGACTACCTCGGTCACGACACGGAGATGATGCCATATGGGTCATCACAGATAGATTAACTAAGGTGGCACATTTCATCCCAATAAAGACAACCCACACCACTCAGAAGCTTGCCAAACTTTATCTCTCCCGTATAGTTTGTCTGCATACCACCCTCAGACTGGAGGACAAACTGAACGTGTGAACCAAATTCTAGAGGACATGCTGAGGGCATGTGTTCTCACCTATGGAGCTAGTTGGGAAGAAAGCTTCCGTATGGCGAGTTCGCATACAAAAACAGTTACCAAGCCAGTCTACAAATGGCAACTTTTGAAGCCTTGTACGGGCAAAGATGTCGTACCCCATTAAATTGGTCAGAAACAGG
This sequence comes from Aegilops bicornis, assembly GCA_021605145.1. Lineage (NCBI taxonomy): Eukaryota > Viridiplantae > Streptophyta > Magnoliopsida > Poales > Poaceae > Aegilops > Aegilops bicornis. The sequence goes on from CM038670.1 coordinate 350,708,842, forward strand.
AGACAGTCGTATCTTCGGCCCAGACATGCTCAAAGAAGCTGAGGAGAAAGTTAGACTAATCAGGGATCGACTCAAGACAGCCCAGAGCCGACAAAAGAGTTATTACGATCAAAAACATCGCGAAGTCAGCTTTGAACCCGGTGAGTATGTGTATCTACGAGTATCTCCTATGAGGGGCCTGCAACGTTTCAAAGTAAAAGGAAAGCTAGCACCACGGTTTATTGGACCCTTCTGTATAATTTCATGAAGAGGCACAGTGGCCTACCAGCTAGACCTACCCAAAGAACTATCAGATGTCCAGGACGTGTTCCACGTCTCACAGTTGAGTAAATGTGTAAGCAACCTAGAAAAGCATGTATCTCACGAGAACATTGACATGCAACCAGACCTCACCTACACAGAACGTCCAATAAAAATATTGGAGGAGTCCGAAAGGAGGACCCGTCAAAAAACAATTAAGTTTTTCAAGGTTCAGTGGAGCAATCACACCGAGGATGAAGCAACATCGGGAAGAGAGGATTTTCTTCGGACAGAGTAACCACACCTATTTGAGGATCAGCTGAAATCTCGGGGACGAGATTTTTCCTAAGGGGGTAGGTGTTGTAACACTCCAAAAATTTTGATTTGGTTTTTATCAAATTCTTTAATTAGTTGGAAGGAGGTTATTTAATTTTTTTCTAAAGACTCTCCTTCTCAAAAAATTTCTTTTCAGACAAATATTTTATGTGTTCTTCCCAACCTTGATTTTTGGTCTTAAGGGTTTTCATATTGTGTTGGCTCAACACAAATAATTTTGGAAGGTTTTTACAATTTCTTTTTATTAAAAAGAATTCCTATAAATTGTGGATTTATTCTTTCCCATTCAAATTGTTTTTCTCTTGCCATGACCTATGTTGAAAACTTTCTTCCAAACCCACCTCCCTACTTTGGGTCAACCCAAGCATCCAATTCCAGCAAGTTTCAACTTCCCCTAGATCTTTTTCTATTTATTTTAACCTCAAAATCTTTTCTGTCATTTAAGTTGGACCTTAGAGATTTACAAAGGAACTGCCATATTTCCTTTGAGTTTTGACTCCAAATAAATTCCTCTGGCTAGTACATAGCACCCTCAACCAAGATCCATCAAGATCGGCTGGTCCACAGTTCAAATTTTTCAAAATGTGATTGCTGCAAGTTTGGACCAGATTTGCCATTTTTGGTGAAATTCATTCTTTTTGTTTTCCTAAAAATCTGAGATAATTCAGGCAGTCTCCAGATGCATCAAGAGATCACCCCACCAAGGATCAGCTCAAGGAAAATTTTCCACGTGCCTAAATCATTTCGTCGAACAGCTGGTGTGCACTGTTTCTGTCAAATTCAGAAAAATTCAGTGTTCAGTTTTCAGTGGCAGTGTCGTTTTCTTTAGAACCCCGGCGTCGATCTCGCCAGTGCACGCGTTCGTGCCTTGCTCACTGCTCCCCCTTCTTATCCATCGCGCCGCACGGTCGTCTAGACGGATGTGAGTGTCGGCGGTGAGCTGGCAGGGGTACATCTCCTCCGTGAGCGGCGGCAGCAACGTTCGCTGCGGCCACGAGAGAGGCTCAGCGTGGTACGACGCCATCCAGCACCGCCCACACCACCAGGAGCCGCCGCGTGGCCGTCCCCTTCCCCGTGCGTGCTGCAGAACCATCACCGTGGCCTGAGAGGCGCAGAGCGCGCTCTCTGCCGCCGACGTGCCCGTGAGGCCGTTCCGTTGAAGGCCTGGAGTATCGCCCAAGTTGTACCAAGATTAGCTGTTGAATGGAGCCAGTGGACCAATCCGAAGACGCCCAATCACCTAAACCTCCAGCCCGACCACTACCTCGCCGTAATCGCTCGCCGGAGTAATCCCGTTCTCGGCAACCGCCTCGGGCCGGCCATAAATGGAGGTCCCAAGCTCGCCTTCGACCCAGCACCACTCCTCCACTTCACCAGGACCACGACCATCCACTGGAAGGACCTCGAGGAGGTCTTCTTCCCCAACTTCGGCCGCTCCGATCCGCTTCGGGCTCCGGCAAGATTCTCTCTGCTGAGAGCACCCCCGCCTCCCAAACCGCGTCAGTAACCTCCTAGTACACCCACTCCTCAAACCCGCGCTTCAATTTGGCGTCTGCAGCCCTCCTCGGTGAGATCCATCCTCGACCGAACCACCGTCCGCCAGAGAGGAGGCCGGCGTCGACGTGGTGCTCGCCAACGACGAACTCCACCACCCACAGACGCGGGAGAGCTCTGTGAGTCCGTAGGTACCCTCCACTCCCCCTACCTCGCCGTGTATCAACGCCGGCGACCACCGCGAGCCTCGGGCGCCGGCGGGACTCTGTTCTGATTTTTAAACCTGACGGGTGGGACCCCCTCGTCAGCCTTTCCTTTTTTTCCTTTTGTCGAAACGTTTCCTGAAACCGCCTTCAGGCAAAGTATGTTTCCCTTTTGGGTTGGCGTATTCCTAACCAAAGTGTTTTCTGTTTTTCTAAACTGGCCCCTGGAAAGTTTCTGTTTCATCAGAGATTAGTCCCTAGACTAAAACCTTAATAACTTTAAAACAAAAGATGATTTTGAGTTGATTCTTTTTCTGTCATCTTTATTTTTCTATCTAGTTTTTCATCATATTTATTTGAAAAATATTTAGAACAATTTTTATGCACGCACGGTATTTACGTTAGTATCCGATTTCTTTTATAACGTAGATACCGAAGGAGGTTTTGAGCCGCAAACTTCACCGAGCTAGACTCCGACTACTCCGAACCAGGCAAGCATGTTTAAACCTTTGATATGATGAGTGTTTTGCATGTTTGCTTGAGTAGTTTTCTCATGGCATGTTTATTTAAGCACATGTGAATGTTATGTTGCATGCAAGGTAAGCTGCAAAGTGAGCTTCGAAATTTGATGTGTTCATATGATGGTGAGATAACCTGATCATGTGGTGGCATGATAGGTTGTAAGCTGGTATTGTTGAAGCATGCCAGTCTTATGTCAACTGTTTAACTCCAGTATTAACGTGGATCAAGTCATGTTCCCGTTCGTCCCCTTTTTTCGTGTTGCCACATATCTTCTGCAAAGAATGCGGTCTAGTCAGTTGCAAACCTATTTCCCTGTACACACCAAATAGAGGGGCCGTGATGAGGGTTCCATGGCCCTGGATTAAAGCCCGTCATTCGGTCAGGGGGCATGGGTGTTTCCGGTTGGGACCGAGAGGGGTCACCCCTTAGAGCGTGTGATATAAATTTGATCCCATGCTACTCGAGGTTGTGGCCTCCCGGTCTTAGAGTTTTTCTTGAACGTTGCCTAGGGTGATTCCTGGCAGCGGAATGTGGAATGGGTGTGTACTGGTTAGATGTGTTTCTTCTAAAATACCGTAAACAGAACTAGTCCTTTCTAACTACGGAAATCCGTTGGCTATGGGTAAAGAGTACAAACTCTGCAGAGTCAAAACCATTCGAGTAACCGTGTCCATGGTCAAGGACTTTGATCAACATACCAATTTTAGTATCAGTGTCAGTCTCCACGTCCGTCTCAGTGTCAGTCTCGGTGACAATCTCTGGTGAATAAACATGAGTGGTAAACCCGGCTAAATGTTATTCATGTGGATGGCCTAACTAGATTATTATTATGTACTGAGTATTTCCTTGGGGTGATTTAAATTCATGAGCTACTTGATTTTGAATGATGAAATATAAGCCCTTTATGTGATGTCGCTCAGACGTCCGACTGTGGCATTCTTATTATTTACTTTTGATATAAGCCCTTTATGTGATGTCGCTCATACAACCGACTGTGGCATTCTTGTTATTTACTTTTGATATAAGCCCTTTATGTGATGTCGCTCAGACGTCCGACTGTGGCATTCTTGTTATTTACTTTTGATATAAGCCCTTTATGTGATGTCGCTCAGACGTCAATCGTGGCATCCTTGTTATTTACTTTCATTATAAGCCCTTTTCGAGATGTCGCTTAGACGCCCGATCGCGGGTAACGCATTGTCATTTATGTTTCAATATAAGCCCTTTATGTGGTGTCGCCCTGACGCCCGACTGCGGCATGTTAATTTATTTTTACCTTTCGAGGCGTCGCTCCAGACACCCGATCGGTCTTTAGTTATTTTATTAGGATTTCGGGAGGACTACCGCGTGACTTCCTTTTTATTTAACATGCAGTGCAAGTTTACTATCAGAGTGCGCGTTACTAGTTTGCTCATGTGCATCATGTTTGCATTTGTTATATCTTATGTCCAAACTATCTTGCGAGTACATTCAAAGTACTCACCTGTCTTGTTGATTTGGCCAGATGTTAACGAAGGCGATCTTATGGATGAAGAGTACTTTAGCGAGTCCGACGCCTAGAGGAGTCCCAGTCAGTCCCGTGCCATCCTGGAGTTGGTCACTTGTATTATATACGCTTCCGCTACCCAAAATAAATCATCAAGCCTCACTCCGGCGCTTGATGAGCTGTAAGATTTTGGAGTCATGTCACCCACTTCACTATGACATATCCACCACCACTTTATTGCGACTCAGTAGTTATGCCACCATACCCTTTGTGTCATATTCGCTTTTATGTATAATATCGGCGTGCTTGTAATAAATTGTTGAGCAGCCTCAGCTCAACCTTGTATAATATTTAGTACTTCTGGATTTCTGTATCAAGGATTTGTCTACCAGTAAGGAAGATTTTCCTATACTGGTCTGATAAAATGGTCGATTTTTCAATAAATATTTTATTGGAAAATCGGTCCTGACATCTGCCTAGTAGCAGCCTTAGGCAAGTAGCTAGGAATACTTCTGCTGCCTTCATCATAACTGCCAGAGGGACTAGTGCCCTCACTCAGATTTACCTGCTCCTCAGACTTGTTCTGGCTATCACTCTGATCTGACATTGTTGACACTGCAAACTGACAGCTGACCTTGTGAATAGTCATAGATGAGATAGAGTGGATGAGCATCACAGAGTGCAGAGATTTTGCAAACCAAATGAGTCAAAAACTTAGTTTTAGTTTTCCACAGAAAGCATTTCGGAGCTACCAATTTTTTAAACTCAGTGACACCGAAGCAACTTTGGAGTCTAAACTAGTGGAATCGTCAGACCGAGACACAGTTCGGTGACTCTGAGATAGTTAGGGTTTCACAGAGAGTTGAACTCGGTCACACCGATTTGCAAGTTTCTGTCAGACAGAAAGTTACAAGTGCATTGGCCTAAGCCAAACCGGTGAGACCGATTTCCACAACTCGGTTGGTCCGAGATGAGTTCGGCGGAAACCTAACCCTAAATTTTCGAATCAAAACTAATCTAAAGGGACTTTTTGCTGGATAGGATGATCGCATACGTGGTAAGAATCATGGCATTGACTTTGTGCTAAGAATCGGAGGTAAAGATTGCACAAAGGTTCGGACTCATACCCTAACTCGGCGATGAGATCGCTACGGAGGCAACGACGGTGAAGATTTTTGTTGACAGCGATGGAGACCAGCGGCGGGATGTTGCTGGCGATGAGAGGACAATCTGGAGAACCGAGTTGGCAGAGCAAGACATGCGCAGGCGAAAAGGGTTCGGACAAATTTCCAAAATTTGACCCGTCGGTATATATATCCTGACCCTGTCGGTGTGACCGAGTGGAACAACTCGGTGGCACCGAGATGCAGAATCGCAAGCGGTTCCTGCAACTTGGTGTGAACGAACAGTTCTAATCGGTTGCACTGAGATTGAAAACCTAGATCAACTCAGTGAACTCGGTATGCCCGAAAAGGATGAATCGGTCAGACCGAAGTGCACAGAGAGGTTTTGGAGGTTTAATTCTATGACGAATCGGTGACCCCGAGTGCTCCTCACCCAGAGGGCCCGAATCTGACTTGATCAAACTTTGTGATGTAGCATGAATAGAGTTTGAGACAAGAAAAGCATAGATAGCTAGAGGAAGTTCTTAGGCATTCTTGTCCATCCATTTGGATAAAGAAGAAGATCCAAACAATCAAATCAACAAATGGATGTCCTCGAATGAGAAAAATATGCAATCAACATGCTCACACAATAAGATGTCAAATGAAATGTGTGGCAAAGCATGCACAAACACTCTAGCATTTATCAAGCAATTTGCGAGGACTAGGTCATCTATATATGATTATAGTGATTTAGGAGTCAAATGAGAACATTTGATCATAGGTCATACTCATCGTTTAAGCACAAGCGGGTTACCACTTTTACATAAAGCATTGTTGTGTTCACGCCATTAGAGTTGCTTTAGCTCAATTCTTAGAGTAAATCCCCCCCTAGATGTGGTATCCCCCCTAAGAGGGTTGAACTAACCTTGGGTTGTGTCTATGATGACTTCATGTAGATGTTGAAGATGTGGATGCTCAATGTCGATGTAGATCACTCGGAGCAATCCATTGGAGTGAGTTGCACTTTCAATACCTACACGGGTTAGTCCCACAAGGAATAAACAAGGATATCCATAGACATAGAGTGAAGTTCACACAAGATGATGTCCATGAAAGCATTAGGTTGCCTTGTCCCTTGTCTTACCAACAAGAGGGTTTGTGACTCCTTGAACTAGTGCAAGATGTGGAAGTTGTTTGCACTTGTTCTTGCCAAAATGATATGAGTGAAGTATGTTGGCAGAGTCACCCTCAAGAACTCTCTAGTTCTTCTTCTTTGGGATCCACATCAACTTTATGGGAATCCTTGGAGTTGTAGTCGTACTTAATGAAGTAGAACTTGATGTAGTCTTGGGAACCCACTTTACCAAGGCCTTGGGGGCTTCTTCAAATGCATCAATCTCCTCTTGAAGTTTGTCCTTGCCTTTTTGCTTGTGGTCTTGTGGTGGAAGATCATCTTGAGCTTGTGTTCCCTTGAAAGAAGTAGGATCGTACTTCTCTTGTTGAGGAACAAACTTTGTCTTGGGGTATTGATCTTCTTCCCACTCAACTCCATTGGCATTGAACTTTCGTTCAAAACTAGCACCTTGATTCTTCCGGTGCCTTCCTTGCTTGCGTACAATTTCCTCAAATTGCTTACTTCTGGCAAGGCTCTTCTAAACACCTTTCTCTATAATTCCCTTCAATAGGATATTTTCTTGCTCAAGTGTAACTTGGCTAAGAGAATCATTAGTGGAATCAAGAGAACTGCTAGAAGCAACAACATTTGATTTAACATGAGTATTGTTACTACTAGAGGACGAATCTTTCTTGCTCTTATTACTAGATTTTACTAGTGGCATGTAAGTAGACAAGAGTAAGCGCTTGGCAATGTAAGAACAACTTTTCTTACGAAGATCATCATTGATTGCTTTGAAGAACCCATGCTCTTGCTCTAGATTGAGCTTTTCAAAGCGTAGCTTCTCTTGAGTCTTTAAAAGCTCTCGATGATCGTCCAAGGTAGTTTCATGAGCTAACTTAAGAGTGTCTAGTTCTTTAGTTAGACGCTCAATCTCCTTCTTATCATCATCATTCATTTTATCTTCATTAGCATGATTAATAGCAAGTTCATCATAGTTTTCATCACTAGATTTGTCAACAAGTAAATCATCATCACCTAGCAAGTCATCTTCATCACTATTTGTCGGGGATATACCCCGCGGTGTAACCCACCGGATGTATGACCCGGCTGGAGCTTGGCGACTCACTAGCGACCTGCCCGGACCTGGCGGTTTACGGGTAACCCGCCTGAGCATTACGACTCACCGGAGACCCGGTAGATGGGTCAGACGAACGACAAGGCCCAAGGCCCAGTAGGCCGGTTCATATGAACGTGGGCCGGTTTAAAAGGAAAGGCATAATGAATATTCTCCTACAAAGGAAGCAAGACTAGGACTCCACTTGTAATAGAGTAATCCAAATCCTACTAGGACTAGTCATGTAACCCGCCCCTTCAACATATATAAGGAGGGGGAGGGCACCCCAAGAGGGACAAGAAAATAATCTCTAAGGCTAGACACAACTAAAGGAGAGCCGGCTTATACGGCGACTCCCTCATGAGCATAATGAGAGCTAGCCACAAACAACATGTAGGGCTATTACCGGATGATGTTTCCCGGGGCCCGAAGCTGTCTAAACCCTAGTCTTGTGTTGCGTCTCTCGATTCCAATCAACTCCTCTCAAGCTACCACATAGATGCGTTGGCCTCACGACTAAGTCCTCACACTAGGAAATCTGCCGTGACAATTTCATGACAGTTGGCGTCCATCGTGGGGCCTATGCACGGTGGTGTTGAGTTCTTGAAGGAATTTCTCTAAAAGGATCGAGAAGTTCGCAATTTTCCGGATGAAAAAGAACCGGTTAAGTAGGATCTTCATCATTGGTGAGCAGTCGGAACGGCATGTACGAAGATCAAGATTGAAAGGTTTTTAGGGTTGCGAGTTGGGTAGCCGCCACCGCGATTTTCAGATCGAAGATGAGCTGGCATGGAAATATTTGGCAGAGTAAACTCAGCTTGGGACAACCTTGGACAGAGCCGGCAAATTCAACTTTCTACAAGAAATTATGGTTTTCTCCATATGTTACCGCCGCCGCGATTTTTTCCGATAAAAGATCAATTCTGCTGCAAGCCGCTGTACGGCGCTTTTGCATATGTACGTCGACAAGACCGACAAGAATTCCATCTGCGGTGTCACAGGGCAATCGGATCGGCGCATTGGATTTTTATTTCTCTTAGACATACTTGTGCAAGCTGCTGGGTCAGATCCAATAAAAACTTACGCAGCGCGCGTATCTGCTCATACAATTTTAAAATCACCATGCGATTATATAAATCACTGCTTCTCCTACTTCTAGACCAGGGGCAATCAGCTTCCTTATTGAAATCAAATATACTACTACTAGTCTACTACTCTGTGTCCCAGGTATAGGCCAAAACAGCAGAGCAATGTTTGCATGAGAATCAAGGAATAGTACTACTACCTTTTGGATGGGAAGGAACAAGACGAGAGGTATGCAAAAATCAGTCAAGTTCTTCACAAGTTTGTCACGTGGGTCTCCCAATGTCTTGGCTCAGTAGGGGAGATTACGACATGGAAGACACGGACATGGATTGCCAAACTGACATCGACCAGGATGAGGATTTGAACAGGGGTCGGACTCGGACTCTGCCATGGCCGGCCTCGAGCCGCCGCACCAGTTTTCCTCTCGCTCAGCTGCAGTCGCGACTAGTTTCAATCAACTTCTGCTCCATACTGCCGCCTCGTCTCCACATCGCCGGCTGCCTCTGCCTTGAGCTGCCGTTCTCTACCGCCGTGGTCTCGCCCTGCTTGTGGGTCATTGCTCTGCTATAGAGTCTTGCGATGAGCCGCGCCAAATCGACCCGGCCGTGCCTCTAGTCGCCGATCATTGTTTTGTGAGAGTCGGCCTCGAGTCCGACTCAAAGACAAGAATCAAGTCGCCGAGGCCGTTTCTTTTTTCCTTGGCTGCAGTTTTTTGACCTGATGGAACATGCCTGGGAAAATTGATTATAGTTGCTGCCACTGTTTTTCCTCCACATGAAGGGCCCTCTTTACCAGCAAAATTCCAAAGAAGTATAAGTACTGTACATACATGGAGGGAGTACGACCACTGTATATGCATGGACTCCCAACTTGCTGCAAGCTGCAGACTCCTTCTCCTGCGAGCCGCCATCCAGCGTTGAGCCGCCGTTTGCCTTCGGGTCGACTCGTTTCCGCCTCGGGCCATGCCGCGCCTTGTCAGTTTTGCTCCTGCTAAAGGTTGTTGCGCCCCGGCCTCACTCGCTCTGTTGCCACAGCCCTACGGCCGCCTAAGTCATCGTCCGTGGCCGACTCAGGAGAACCGCCGCTGGAGAGCCGCCCTATCGAGCTACCCGGGGCCTCGCGCATTAACTGCCGTCTCACCCTTGTTGAGCCGCATGTTGTGTCGCCCACGAGTCGTCTTCAAGTTGTCCCTCTGTTGATACTCCATGAAACACCTGACCTCTGCAGCGAGTCTGGCCGCACTGCAAGTTGCCACGATCTTGATTATGTTTTCGATCTCTCATGTTTGAGTGCCAACGCCCAGCGGCCACTGCCACGAACACCTCATTACAATAAAAAGAGAGAGTGGACAAATCACCGTTGAAACTACTGGAGACTATTCACGGACGCTATATCCGGATCATCCGTTGTGCGGACAAACCAGGTGATATCTATCCAAGTTTGTTTTATTAGTATGTATTGTTTTTGTAAAAGAACAGTTTATCTTTGTCTTGGTCTGCAATATTGTTTATGCAGGACAATTATTCAACCAAGAATGATCGTTATGTCATCGATATAAAGCTTGCGCCAATATTATCAAGTGCCGACATCCAACCATACCGCATTGTTCAACAAATGTGTGTGCAAACCGCCGCCTACGTGGCTCGATCTACAACAACAGACCGCTGCCGCTCACTGCGTCAAGCTGCCATTTACAACACCACAGATAAGTCACCCGTCCGCCCCCGCGGCCGACTCTCCCGCCCGCGCCGGCGTACAACATTGCGGCCGGGTTATCTGTCCGCGCCGCCTCTGATGCTGCGGTTGTCTTTACTGTCCGCCTTGTGGCCCGGTCTTTTTCCCAACAGTTTGGAGGCAAATTATCGTATATTATCAGCCGCCGTCTGCACCGGACGGCTCAATGAGCAGGCGCACAAGTCACCACCACTACAGTTTAGTTAACTTCAAAACAGCCAGTTGGGATGAACCATTGGCCGAGTTGCTGACACAGCTCATACGGGATCATTTATAACCCGCTGCAGTCACCTCAACCTTCTATGGATTCATATCGCGTTATCAATGTCAATAATACACATCTTATGCTATGATCAAAATATGAAGAATCTCAAGCCAACTCTTCGAGTCGTCTTGAGACTCGGGGGCTACAATGACATGACTAGGCAGAATTGACCGGTTTCAGTGAATTCAAGAGCTTCGGGTCATTGGAAGGGAATATAACCCGGTCCCGGAGGCTACTACCATATTGATAAAAAATTAAAGGCCGTCGGAAATTTTCTGGCTTAAAGAGAAGATTCTGGTTTAACATCTGGTTCAAAAGAAATTTGCTTTTCACAAAGCATTGAAGCTTTCAATAGCCGGTTTAAAATCAGGCTCAAGGGAAATCAGTCTCACTGAAAGTCTCAAATATCCGGTTTAAAATCCGGCTCAAGGGAAATCTGTCTCTCACAAAGCTTTGAAGCTCTCAATATCCGGTTTACAATTCCGGTTTAAAAAATACGTCTCTCGCAAGTTCGAGTTCTCAGAAAAAATTAAAGGTTGCCAGAGAGAACTCATTGCCATGATGCACTGTTCAAACATGGGTATCCGATCCGGCTTACACACCTTATTACAAATCACTTGGAGGCTTGACGCCCCAATTGCAGGGATCAAAGAGAGTTAGATGCACAGCACAGCTAAAACATAGGTCCCTAACGAGCACAACTTGTAAGTATGTCACATGGGGGCTTCCTGTTCAAACATAGGCGTATTCGACCAAAGAGAACATAGCATGACTACCCTCTTGACCAAGTTATCTTGTTCAAACATATGCATATTCGACCAAAGAGAACATAACCTTTCTGGGTCATCCTACCTGTAACCAGCTGCTTCAACTCCATCGGGTAATCCCGATTGACCCGCCGTACTCTTAATGATCAATCTTTTACGGTGTATTCGATCAAAGATCCTGAGCTCGTTAAGGTTCAAACGGCGGTTTGTCATGTGAGAGCACGGCTTACAGATAGTCAGGATAGATCCAGGCTTCATAAGCCGCCTTCCTTGAAACTTGGATAAATCGGCCCGTGATGCATGCTGCTACTCTGACCCCGCGTACTCCTGATAAGTCTATCTTTATACAAGACCTGACTTTATCTGGGTTCAAATGTCGATTGGGTACTGTGAGTGCCGGCTCATGGAAATCACATACCTTCCAGTGGCTCAGGCTAGTTTCATCGAAGAAGACACTTTGGCTTGGCGGCCTTCAAAAGCCTAGAATTTTTTTGATTTCTTTTCTTTATATGATCTCTTTTTTGCCATCTGGTTTTTACGAATCGGGACAGGCTGCCCTATTTATGGATCATATTTGAAGCATCTTTTGGGTTTCTACAACCCGCCAGGATGGCAGACTCTAAGTCGCCAGAGGATAATAATCTTATGTTTTAGAGTCATCGCTCTAAAAACTCTAGCTGCGTGGAGCTGATAAGCCGGCAGTTTAAACATACACCACATGGCACTTATGATCTGTTTGTGTGCAGGAACCGGTTTTCAAACCGGGTTGAATTATTCAAATCTTTAATAGCCAACATGGCTGGATTTTTATTATGGTTATCAATAACCAATATTATGATTGAGGTTTTCAAAGTCGCTTCAGCGAAATGGCTATTATTTAATCAATGGATATAATTTATTCTACAATGGAAGGAATAGTCCCAAGTCACTGCATGCTTACGACCCGACACTTGGGGGCTACATTATTCAAGTTAAGATTACATCAAATATGCAAGTACCATGTCACTTCCAGCATGCACCATGACACTTGGGGGCTAATGCAAAGTCATTTTTACTGGCCTTATTGAAGACCCGGCTCATCACATCATAATGAGCCAGCCCTGGGGGCTACCAATTGCTCCTGTCAAAACTTTAAGGTACACAAGCTTTAAATCCATTATATTGATACGTTTATTGCTCAGTTGGTAGAGTACAAAGCTCTTAACCTTATGGACATGGGTTTGAGCCCCATGGTGGAAGTTACGTCATATGAAGTCATTTTCAATGAAGTATATATATAAAGTCCCAGCTCAGTATTATCTTACTGAGCCGGCCCTTGGGGGCTACACGTTGTTGTTCAAGTCTACATAATCATATCTACAAAGTCCCTTCTCATTATTGCATAATGACCCGGCCCTTGGGGGCTACACTGGTTGAAGTTTTTATGAGCATAAGGCAATTATAAGTCCTAGGTTGCTGCAAGCATGACAACCCGGCACTTGAGGGCTACATATGTGGAATATTCAGTTTTGACTAGTGACTGAGATGAACAACCTGGATTTCTTCAAGATTGCAACATTTATATTGAAGCAAGTCTTAAGTTGTTACTGCGCTCCCTTCTTAGGACTTGGGGGGCTACAGGTGATATGAATATAATAGAGGAACATCTTCAAATTCTCAGTTTTGAGTAAAACGGGGAGATTAATTGTGTGACCCGGCATTGGCAACAATCATGAACCGGCATTGGCAACAATCATGAACAGGCGTTGGCAACAATCATGACCCGGAATTATCAGTTTTTATAACCCGGCAATTTTGGAAATCATAACTCAGCAAGTTCTACATTTTCAAGCCGGCTGGATATCAGTTGAATATTTCAAAGACCGATATTTTTGTCAAATCAGAGCATTGAAGGCCGAATCAAATGGATTCTTTATTTTATTTCTTCTACAAGAAAATTGATTATGAAGGTGGTCTATTGACCCGGATTTTCTAGAAGGAAACGACAAGGACTTAAGGATTATCAGGTGCCGGTTCAGAAAAACTTTTAAACCAGGGCACAACCTGTCAAATTTGTTCTTGTTTTATTTTTCAGCATAAGTTTACCATGGATAAATCCAAGCTAAGTTGGGGGCTAATGTCGGGGATATACCCCACGGTGTAACCCGCCGGATGCATGACCCGGCTGGAGCTTGGCGACTCACTAGCTAATTACGGACTGGCGATTCTGGGTAACCCGCTTTGAGCATTACGACTCACTGGAGACCCGGCAGATGGGTCAGACGGATGACAAGGCCCAAGGCCCAGTAGGCCGGTTCATATGAAGGTGGGACGGTTTAAGAGGAAAGGCATAAGGAATATTCTCCTACAAAGGAAGCAAGACTAGGACTCCACTTGTAATAGAGTAATCCTAATCCTACTAGGACTACTCATGTAACCCGCCCCTGCAACATATATAGGGAGGGGCAGGGCACCCCAAGAGGGACAAGAAAATAATCTCTAAGGCTAGACATAACTAAAGGGGAGCCGGCTTATCCGGCAACTCCCTCATGAGCATAATGAGAGCTAGCCACAAACAACATGTAGGGCTATTACCGGATGATGTTTCCCGGGTCCTGAAGCTATGTAAACCCTTGTCTTGTGTTGCGTCTCTCGATTCCAATCAACCCCTCTCAAGCTACCACATAGATGCGTTGGCCTCATGACTAAGTCCTCACACTAGGACATCTGCCATGACAATTCCACGACACTATTGAAATCAACATACTCGGGGTGTGATACCTTTGGGCCTTTAGCCATGAAGCATCTTCCAATTCCTTCATTTGGTGAGTCAAATATGTTATAGGAGTCTGTAAGTGCATCTAGTGCCACCCCTAGTTGGTTTTGGAGTATTGACGACAAATTTGGTTGAGGGACTAATGTGTTTGTGAGAATTGCAGGATAACACAGGTAGTGTCCCTCATTGATTCGGTTTACCCACCGGAGATGCCCCTAAAAATGTATGAAGACATTGGCGACAATGGTGGTATGTGAAGATATTCATATTGAAGACTATGACATGAGAAGACATTGAGTGAAGACTATGGAGCGCCAAGATCGTGGTCGCTTCGTTGTTTCCTTTTTCTTCTTTGTTGAGTCATAGGAACCACCGTCTTGTTAAGTGGGGTCCAAGTGAACAAAGTCGGAATGATCAAGTGATGCTCAACCCAAATCCTATGTCTTCGAGCGAAGACAATGAGAGCAAATCTTATCCAGAGCTGGATGAGTCAGCTTTGCTTGTAGCCCAAGTAAAGTTGCCGTGTGTGTTTGAAATCTGACCATTGGAACATGTGTCAGTTCCTTAGTGACCCAGGGTCATTTCGGACATATCAGTTCGGGTTGCCTAGTGGCTATAAATAGCCCACCCCCTACACCATAATTTGGTGGCTGCTCAGAGTTAGTGCACGGCTTTTGTCGTTTGAGAGCAACCCACCTCGAAGCCTTTGAGAGAGAGAGAAATCCTTGCGAGGACAAAGCCCAAACACCCAAAGCCAAAGAGTGTTAGGCATCACTGAAGTCCTTCTGTCTGCGTGACCTGAAGACTTATTACACTTGAGGACTGTGAATCCTCCGGTAGGTTAGGCGTCGCGCTCTGAGCATCCAAGAGTCATTGTGGATCGCGGTGAACGAAGTCTGTGAAGGTTCGGAAGTATACCTTGAAGACTTACCAGAGTGATTGGGCGAGGACTGTGTGTCCTTAGCTCAAGGGGAATAAGGTGAAGACACGGTCTTCTGAGTTGAATCTCAGCCTCCCTAACAAGACGTACAGTTGTCACAGCAACTGGAACTGGTCCAACAAATCCTATGTCTTCAACAAGTGACTGGTTCTATCCTCTCCCTCCCTTTACTTAGAGTTTGTCTTCGTGAAGTCATTGCCTATTTGTCGTATATGTTTGACTTCATTGCTTGACTACTATCGTTGGTTGGCTTCATACTATCTTCCATCCTGATCCTTACTACTAAGCTGCTATTAGTTTTTGTACTTTCACATTGTTGCATACTTGACTATGGTTTGCTTGTTGTAGTTTATCTTCCGCTGCATATCAATTAGGTCATTTCTATTGTTTGTCTTTGAAACTTCCACGTTTTGAAGACTTTCAGAAAAATCGCCTATTCACCCCCCCTAGTCGATAACTAGCACTTTCAATTGGTATCAGAGCAAGGTACTCCCTTGTTACATTCGATTCAGTTTAACCACCTGGAGTTTTAGCTATGTCGACTGCAGGGATAATCAAAGTCTCCGCTGCTTGCCCTATGTTTGATGGAACTGGATATCCCTACTGGAAGAATAAGATGCGCATGCATCTTGAAGCCATTGATGTCGACCTCTGGTATGTCGTCAAGAACGGCGTTCCCAAAACTGGTGAAGGTGTCACCCCTGCTGATGTCAAGAAGTTCATTCAACTGGACTCTGCTGCAAAGAACATCATCTGTTGTCATCTAAGCAAAGGACAGTATGGCCATGTGAGTGCTCTGGAAACGTCGAAGCTAGTCTAGGACTGGCTATCCAAGGTCAACAAAGGCGTCTCAACCCAGAGAGATCAAAGGATCAGTGTTCTCCGCAACCTCTTCAACCGCTTCAAGAGAAACGACAATGAAAATGTACAGCTCACGTTTGATCGCCTCACCGACATCACAAATGAGCTTCGTGCTCTCGGCGCCACTGAGATTACCAAACATGAAATCGTCAAGACACTACTGAGATCACTTGACAGATCCTTTGACACCCTTGCCCTCATGATACAAGAACGCCCTGACTTCAAGACACTCGATCCGTCTGATATACTTGAGAGGCTCAACACACATGAGTTCCAGCTTTCTGAGAAAAGAGATATATATGGTCCCAACTATGGCCGAACTCACGCTTTGAAGGCAAAAGTTGTTTCCTCATCTGAAGAAGAATCTGACAGCAGTTCTGATGATCCTGAAGACATTGGAAAGGAACTTGCTTTGCTTGTGAAGAAGTTCTAGAAGTTCACTAAGAAGAAGGGCTTCAGAAAGTCTTCACGATCTAGCTCAAGAAATGATGAAGCTTCCACTCATGACCACAAGAAGAGAACATGTCACAAGTGCAAGAAACCTGGACACTATATATCTGAGTGTCCACAGTGGGACAATGAGAAGAAGAAGAAGAGCAAGGAATATGATTCTGATGACAAGAAGAAGAAGAAATCTTCAAAGTCTTCTTCCAAGTCCTCATCAAAGTCATCATCACATAAGAAGAGCTCATCTGGCAAGGCTCGTGCTTTTGTTGGCAAGGAAATGGATTCAGAGGAGGAGTTCCGCTTCGAGGAGGCGGAGGTGGAGTCTCAAGAGGAGTCCGACCACAGCGTTGCAAGTCCGGCTCTAGCCACGACCTATGTTGCCAAGTCCATCTTCAACATCAAGACAATGACTTCCACACCAACGCTGAAGGCGATGACAAGGACGACCCTGCTCCCACCTATCGCTTCATGGCACGTGGTGCCAAGGTAAAATCACATGATGCTTACTTTCAAACATCAAGTGAAGATGGCTCTGATTGTGAATCCAAGCCCAGCTACAAAACACTTGCTAAAATTGGAACTGAACAACAAAAAGCTATGGAACATACTCAAAAACTGTTAGACAAAAGCGATGACCTGTTGGACGCGGAAATGACACGTTCACAGTCCTTAGTTGAAGACGTAAAAATTCTTCATGCTAAGTACCAAGAACTTGAAAGTCGTCATGAAACGCTCTCAACCACTCATGAAAAGCTCTCCTATGATTATCTTCAAAGGAAGCAAGACCTTGAGAAATTGAGAGAGGCTCATGAAGATCTTCAAAAAGAGAATGTATCACTTCGTGCTCAACAGATTAGTCCCGCTCAGGATGGATTTGAACCACCATGTCTAAAATGCCTTGAGCGTGATAACGCTACCTCTGTTGCTGAATGATCCACTGCTGCTACTGTTGCATTGTCTTCAACTACTGATGTGGTAACTAACCCCTCTGCGGAGGATACCACTACCATTGCTGATGAAAATGCTAGGTTGAAGACATTGCTTGAAACAGGGATGTATAAAAGTCTGAAAGGACATCGGACACTTTGCGATGTCCTCAAAAAGCAGATACTGAACCGAAACCCTAGGAAAGAGGGTGTTGGGTTCGAGAGGAAAATGAATGTTGATGGTTCCTACTGGAAGCCTGAGCAGTATCCCAAAACCACATGGGTTGCTGCAAAGGGACCTTCAGTGGATCCATCCACCTTATCTGGTTTTACCTATGCTAATCCTGTTATCATTGATGAATCCCTTGATGCAAACTATAAGCTGTTCAAAAATCAGAATGGTGAAGTGTTTGCTAGGTATATTGGTACTAACTGCAGGAATGGACCACCTATGAAGAAGATCTCGGTTCCCAAAAGTTGTCTTGAGAATCTTCCAGTGAATGTGATCATGACACCACCTAGGAAGAAGACAAACCCCAGACCTAAGGCGTCATATGGTCCAAAGGCTTCAAACAGACAGAGGACTCACCTGAGTCACCCTAATGCCAATGTTTTGCAGGGAAACCGTACTCAGACTTGTGAATATGAGTGTGTGTCTTCAAACCGCTATGTTCATAGAACTAAGAAATTTTCTGCTTATTCATATGAGTATCATTCATCTCCTGCAAGGCTATTTGCTAGGGCTCCAAAGCCGAAGTTCTCAGATGCTGCACTTAGACTCGTTGCTTCTAAGCCACCCACGAAGATGTGGGTGGTTAAGAAGAATTAACTTTCTTTTTGCGGGAAGGGTCTCCACCGAAAATCAAAGGCGTCGATGTTATTGTCAGAGGACCTTGAAGTATGTCTAGAGGGGGGTGATTAGACTACTTGACCAATAAAAACTTAACCTTTTCCCAATTTTAGAGTTTGGTAGATTTTAGCTATTTTAGGACAAGTCAAGCAATCATCACACAATTCAAGCAAGCATGCAAAGAGTATATAGGCAGCGAAAAATAAAGCATGCAACTTGCAAGAAAGTAAGGGGAAGGGTTTGGAGGATTCAAACGCTATTGGAGACACAGATGTTTTTGTCGTGGTTCCAATAGGTGGTGCTATCGTACATCCACGTTGATGGAGACTTCAACCCACGAAGGGTAGCAATTGCCTTGAGTCCACGGAGGGCTCCACCCACGAAGGGTCCACAAAGAAGCAACCTTGTCTATCCCACCATGGCCGTCGCCCACGAAGGACTTGCCTCACTAGCGGTAGATCTTCACGAAGTAGGCGATCTCCTTGCCCTTACAAACTCCTTGGTTCAACTCCACAATCTTGTCGGAGGCTCCCAAGTGACACCTAGCCAATCTAGGAGACACCACTCTCCAAGAAGTAACAAATGGTGTGTTGATGATGAACTCCTTGCTCTTGTGCTTCAAATGATAGTCTCCCCAACACTCAACTCTCTCTCATAGGATTTGGATCTGGTGGAAAGAGGGTTTGAGTGGAAAGCAACTTGGGGAAGGCTAGATATCAAGATTCATATGGTAGGAATGGAATATCTTGGCCTCAAGACAGGAGTAGGTGGTTCTCTCTCAGAAATGGTAAGTTGGAAGTGTAGGTTCGTTTCATTGGCTCTCTCCACGAATGAAGAGGAGGTGGAGGGGTATATATAGCCTCCACACAAAATCTAGCCGTTACACACAATTTACCAAACTCGGTGGGACCGAATCAACAAACTCGGTCGGACCGAATTAGTAAACCTAGTGACCGATAGTGATTTTCGGTGGGATTGACATGCATCTCGGTGAGGCCGATATGGTTAGGGTTAGGGCATAACGTAATCTCGGTGAGACCGATTACTCAAACTCGGTGGGACCGATTTTGGTAATAAGCTTTCCAGAGAGTTGGTCAGGTAAACTCGGTGGGACCGATTTGCTCTTTTCGGTGAGACCGAAATGTTACAAAAAGGAAATAGAGAGTTTACATTGCAATCTCGGTGGGACCGATCGCTCACTTCGGTTAGACCGAAACTTCTGAAGGGAAACAGAGAGATTGCAACCCCATCTCGGTGAGACCGAGATCCCTATCGGTAAGACCGATTTTCTTATGGTTTGTGGCAGTGGCTATGACTTTTGGAATCGGTGGCGCCGGATAGAAAGAATCGGTGTGACCGATTTTGGCTTTAGGTTTAGGTCATATGTGGATGTGGGAAAGTAGTTGAAGGTTTTGGAGCATATCACTAAGCACATGAAGCAAGAGGCTCATTAAGCAACACCTCAGCCCTTCTTGATAGTATTGGCTTTTCCTATAGACTCAATGTGATCTTGGATCACTAAAATGTAAAATGAAGAGTCTTGAGCTTTTGAGCTTGAGCCAATCCTTTGTCTTTAGTATTTTGAGGGATCCACTTTCATCATCCATGCCCATGCCATTCATTGAGCTTTCCTGAAATAATAGTCTTGTAATAGCATTAGCTCAATGAGCTATATGTTGTTATGAATTATCAAAACCACCTAGGGATAGTTGCACTTTCAATCTCCCCCTTTTTGGTAATTGATGACAACATATAGATTAAAGCTTCGACAAATGATAATAAAATTTAAATAACATCGTCGCTTTTAGAAGTATGTGATAAGCAAGAGCTCCCCTAAAGTTGTGCATAGTTTTAGATTTGCTTTGGACTGCAAATGCACAATGAATTAGGCTCATGGGTTACTCTTCCATGTCACATACATCTTGGTGGAGCGCTCAAAATAATAAACAATGAATACATGCACTCATCACCAAGCATAGTGAGTGATCACATAAGATAGATAAGATAATATCAAGCATGCATAAGTGTAGCTTATGATCAAACACATGATCATCAATGTCTCACAAGCATAGTATCTCAACCAAAAGAAAACAAAGTTTGAAAAACCACCAAATAAAGCAAGAGAGAACAAAAGCAACACTCTCTCTCTCTCGAAGCCTATGATCTATACATTTTTCTCCCCCTTTGGCAACAAGTTACCAAAAAGTTCATAGAAAATGCATAGTGCTAGATCGACTCTCAGGCTTGATCTTCAGGTGGTGGTGGAGTCCGGATAACGCCGAGGACGAAAGCTTCAGTTGAAGTAGATGGAGCTGGAGCTGATGTAGATGCTGGAGCTGGTGGCACTGAGGCTGTAGCTGGTGCAGATGAAGTTGCTCTTGTGTCAGGAACTGGCACAATAGATGACCTCTGGGCTCTAGGCACTCTGGCAAATGCATCAGTTGTTGTTTTGCCCTTCCTCTCCTGCATGTCATCTTTTAGTTCCTCCACTGCAGACTGAATCTCAGTTACTTTCACATCTAAGTTATAGAACTTTTGTTCTATGATTCTCTCCAAGCTCTCCTGATTTTGAGTGAGGGTGGCCAATCCCTTCTCTATCCTCAGGGTTGATGCTATCAAGTATTCGAGCTGCTCCTGCTTGTTCTTCAAGAAATACTCTGATGCCTCCTCTTGAGTTGGCATCTTGGCAGCTTTCTCCCTCTTTGCCTTCTCCTTCTTCTCCTGAGCTTGAACTGATTGTGGATCATCTTCATTCATGACAACCTCATTGTCCTCAAAATCTGGATAAAGTAGAAAGTGTTCCTTATCCAACTTATATTTTCTTGTGCCCATCTTTGAGTTTATCAATTCTTGTATCTGAGGTGCATATCCACAGCTCCTATTCTGATCTGCTGTAGTCCTCTTGATTGTTTCAATGATCAGGCTCATGACTTTGAACTTCTGTGGCACATCAAACACATGCAACATGTTGATGGCATGCCCTCTGATCATGTTATGGTCCCCGGACTTGGGCAACAAAGTGTGCCTCAGAATCCAATTTATGGTTGGCAACCCTGACAGCAGAAAGTGAACTGATCCAAACTTGTGAGTTCCTAATGCCTTGTCTGGAATCTCCTTGTACATGTGAGCCATTGAATTGTGGCCCATCTTCTTCTTTGCATAAATGTCTAGGTCATCCTCATTTTCCTCTGGGGCATTGATCAGCTTTGCCCATTCTTCAACAGTTGACTGGTACCTTGTACCTTCAGACATCCAAACAATTCTTCCATCTGGATAAAAATGTGCTGTGGAGTAGAACTGCATGATAAGTTCACAATTCCAATTTGTGAGCTTTTTCCCAACAAAATCTGCAATTCCACAACCAACAAAGCTATCTTGCACTCCAGGATAGTGCTCTTCATTCTCCTTCATGAAATTCCAGTCAACCCACCTCATGTCACAGACAATGGGCTTCTTGTCCAACAGAATGGTTTCATAGAAGTCCTGTTGTTCCTTTGTGTGGAACCTGTAGTCAACAGCAGTTCTTATCCTTGATGCATATGGATCTTCCATCCTCCATATCCTCATCCCTGAATCCTTCCTGATTCTCATGTCCTCAGCCACAGGATGGGCATCATTGTGGTCTGGTATCTTGGGCTTGAGCTTCCTCATAACTTTTCCTTCTTCATCTTCCTCATCAGCATCCTCAGGCACTGGGGCCTTGTTCTTCTCAACAGCTGGAATACTCCTGGTATTCCTCTTTGGTGCAGACTTGGCCTTGGGGGCAGCTTTGGGTGCTTCCTTGGGCTTAGATGTGGCACCCCCGGATCTAATAGCATCACCCATAAGCTTTGGTGCCTTTGGAGCTGGTGCAGCAATTTCATCTTCCTCTTCCATCATGGAAGGCTTCCCAATAACTCTGGCCATGGTCATCTTGACCCTTTCCTTCCTTTTCTTCCCTTCAGCAGCAGGCTCTTTGGGATCAGGCTTCTCAGGCAGTTTAGTTGATTCTCTGGCCTTGGACATTGGTTGTCTTCCTGCACGCCTTTTGAACTTCATGCCTGGCTTTTTATTCTTTGCTGAGCCATATTCCTTCTTGAGCACCACTTTCTTGGAGATAGCCTCATCTTCCTCAAAGACTATAATCTTCATCCTCCGACTCAAGTTCTTTTCCTCCTTTGCCTAGTTGCAGCCTTAGACAGGTTGCTAGGAGTACTTCTGCTCCCTTCATCCGAAGTTGAGGGACTAGTGCCCTCACTCAAGTCCATCTGCTCTTCTGACCTGTTCTGGCTGTCACTTTGATCAGACATACTGCAAAAGCTGACGGTTGACCCTGTGAAGAGTTGTAGATCAGATAGAAAAGATGAGCATCACAAAATGCAGAGGTTTTTGCAAAAGAATGACTCAAAAGTTCAGTCTTAGTTTTCCACAGAAAGCATTTCGGATCCACCGATTTTCAAACTCGGTGATACCGAAGCAGTTTTTGGAACCTAAACTGATGATCTTGGTTGGACCGAGTTTCAGATCGGTGGTACCGAGACTGCTAGGGTTTCACAGAATTCTCAAATCGGTTGCATCGATTAGTAATTCTTGGTCAGACCGAGAGTCACTAGTGCAATGGCATAAGCCAAATTGGTGAGACCGAGTTTTTCAACTCGGTGGGTCCGAGATGGTTTCGGCGGAAACCTAAACCTAAAAATTTGAATCACATCTAATCTATGAACTACTTTGGCTGGATAGATGAGTTTAAATCATGGCAAGATTCAATATGAAAACAATGTGCCAGGAATCAGACGTGGATAGCACAAAGTTGAAGTCCATACCCTAACTTGGCGGTGGACTTCCTACGGCGGCAACGGCGGGGACGAAATTCGTTGACGGCGGCGAAGACCAGCGACAGGAGGTTGCTGGCGACGAGGAGACGGTCCGGAGACCACGATGGCAGAGAAACTGTTGCGCGGGCGAATGGTTTCGGAGAAATTTCCAAAATTTTGCCCGTGGCTATATAGAGCTCGACCCTGTCGGTGTGACCGAGTGGAACAACTCGGTGGCACCGAGATGCATAACTGTGTTCAGTTACAGCAAATCGGTGAGACCGAAAAGTTCAAATCGGTTACACCGAGATTGAAAACTCAGATCAACTTCATGATCTCGGTAGGACCGAAATGGAATGATCGGTCAGACCGAGAATCACTAAGAGGTTTTGGAAGTTAAGTCTATGACGAATCGGGGACTCCGAGTGCTCCTCACATAGAGTGGTTCGAATCTGACTTGATCAAATTTTGTGATGTAGCATGAATAGAGTTTGAGACGAGAAAAGCATAGATAGCTAAAGAAGGTTCTTAGGCATTCTTTTCCATCCACTTGGCACAAAGAAAAGAATCCAAACAAGCAAAACAACAAGTGGACGTCCTTGAATGAGTAAAATATGCACCAACATGCTGACACAATAAAATGGCAATTGAAATATGTGGCAAAGCATGCACAACTAATTTTAGCAACTATCAAGCAATTGGCGATGACTAGGTCATCTATATATGAGTATATTGACTTAGGAGTCAAATGAGAACATTTGATCATAGGTCATACTCATCGCTTTAAGCTCAAGTGGGGTTACCACTTTTACATAATGCATTAATGTGTTCGCACCATTAGAGTTGCTTTGACTCAATTCTTAGAGTTAAGCACCCCTAGATGTGAAATCCCCCTTAGAGGGATGAACTAACCTTGGGTTTTGTCGATGATGACTTCATGTAGGTATTGAAGATGTAGATGCTCAATGTTGATGTAGATCATTTGGAGCAATCCTTTGGAGTGAGTTGCACTTTCAACTTGCCTACATGGGTTAGTCCCACAAGGAACAAACAAGAATGTCCATAGACATAGAGGGATGCACACACAAGATGATGTCCATGAAAACATTAGGTTACCTTGTCCCTTGCCTTACCAACATGAGGGTTTGTGACTCATTGAACTAGTGCAAGATGTGAAAGTTGATTGCACTTGTTCTTGCCAAAATGATATGAGTGAAGAATGTTGGCGGAGTCACCCTCAAGAACTCTCTAGTTCTTCTTCGGGATCCACATCATCTTGATGGGAATCCTTGGAGTTGTAGTTGTACTTGATTAAGTAGAACTTGATGTAGTCTTGGGGACCCACTCGAACGAGGCTTTAGGTGCTTCTTCAAATGCATCAATCTCTTCTTGAAGCTTGTCCTTGCCTTTGTTCTTGTGGTCTTGTGGTGGAAGATCATCTTGAGCTTGTGTCCCTTGAAGGAAGTAGGATCATACTTCTCTTGTTGAGGAACAAACTTTGTCTTGGGGTATTGATCTTCTTCCCACTCAACTCCATTGGCGTTGAAATTTCGTTCAAAACCAACACCTTGATTCTTCCGGTGCCTTCCTTGCTTGCGTACAATTTCCTCGAATTGCTTACTCGGCAAGGCTCTTGTAAACACCTTTCTCTATAATTCCCTTCAATAAACTATTTTCTTTCTCAAGTGTAACTTGGCTAAGAGAATCATTAGTGGAATCAAGAGAACTATTGTAAGCAACAACATTGGATTTGACATTATTATTGTTACTACTAGAGGAAGTATCTTTCTTGTACTTGTTACTAGACTTGACTTGAGGCATGTAAGTAGATAAGAGTAAACGCTTGGCAATGTAAGAAGAACTTTTCTTGCGGAGATCATCATTGATTGCCTTTAAGAACTCATGCTCTTGCTCAAGATTGAGCTTTTCAAAGCGTAACTTCTCATGAGCCCTTAAAAGTTCTCGATGATCTTGAAGATAGTTTCATGAGCCAACTTAAGAGTGTTTAGTTCTTTAGTTAGAAGCTCAATTTTCTCCTTATCATTGTCATTCGTTTAATTAGCATGATTAATTGACGTTTCATCATAGTATTCATCACTAGAGTTGTCAACAAGAAAATCATCATCACCTAGCAAGTCATCTTCATCACTATTAAAATCAACATACTTGGGATGTGTTACCTTAGGACCTTTGGCCATGAAGCATCTACCAATTCCTTCATTTGGTGATTTAAATATGTCATAGGAGTTGGTTGACACAAGTGCTAGACCGGCAACACCTTCATCTTGAGTATATTCGGAGTCGGAGTGATAGCTTCTCTCAGAGTGATGGTCGGAGTCGGAGCCGGAAACCCATTCACCAACATGAGATTGATGTCTTAGTTTGTGTAGCTCCTTGATGACTTGTCCTTCTTTTCCGAATCCTTGCTTCTCCGTGAGGGTCTTCGTTCATAACGATCATCTCTACTCCTCCTCTCTCTTAGTGGTGATTCTTCTATTTTGCTCCTTCTTCTTGGAGAATCTTCTCTTCTTTTGTAGGGTGCCGTACACTCATTGGAGTAGTGTCCGGGTCTCCCACAATTGTAGCAATTGCGCTCTCGACTAGAAGATATCTTGTCATTGTAAGACCTTGACTTGGAGCTTCTTTCCTTGCTTCTACTTTTGTAGAATTTGTTGAAGTTCTTCACCATTAAGCTCAATTCTTCATTGAAGGTTGGTTTCTCACTTGATGATGTGGGGGCTTCACTTGAGGCTTTGTAAGCACCACTTGACTTGTTGTGAATTTCCTCCTTATCCTTGAGTGACATCTCATGAGCAACAATCCTTCCAATGACTTCCGTTGGCTTGAGACCTTTGTAGTTTGGCATCATTTGGATCAATGTGCACACGGTATGATACTTTCCATCCAATGCTCTTAGGATTTTCTTAATGATGAATTTGTCGGTCATCTCTTCACTCCCTAAGCCGGCAATCTCATTTGTGATAAGAGCAAGCCTAGAGTACATTTCAGCGACACCTTCACCATCCTTCATTTTGAACTTGTCAAGCTGACTTTGGAGCACATCCAACTTGGATTCCTTAACGGATCGGTACCTTCATGCATATCAATCTAAGTATCCCAAATTTCCTTTGCATTCTCAAGACGGATGATTTTGTTGAATTCTTCGGGGCACAATCCGTTGAAGATGATGTCACATGCTTGAGCGTTGTATTGCAACATCTTCAAATTTTCCACATTAGCTTCACGGTTCGGTTCTCTCCCGTCGAAGAATTCACCTTGCAAGCCAATACAACTAATTTCCCAAACGGCAGGGTTATGTCCAAGAATATGCATTTTCATCTTATGCTTCCAACTAGCAAAATTAGTACCATCAAAGTAAGGACCTCTACGGTGATAATTTCCCTCGCTAGACGCCATACTCTCCTAGGTTGTGAAACCAAGGCTATGACCACCAAAAGCTATGGAAATCAAAGCAAATGGAGACCAAAGCTCTGATACCACTTGTAGGACCTTGAAGTATGTCTAGAGGGGGTGATTAGACTACTTGACCAATAAAAACTTAACCTTTTCCCAATTTTAGAGTTTGGTAGATTTTAGCTATTTTAGGACAAGTCAAGCAATCATCACACAATTCAAGCAAGCATGGAAAGAGTATATAGGCAGCGGAAAATAAAGAATGCAACTTGCAAGAAAGTAAGGGAAGGGTTTGGAGGATTCAAACGCAATTGGAGACATGGCTGTTTTTGTCGTGGTTCCGATAGGTGGTGCTATCGTACATCCACGTTGATGGAGACTTCAACCCACGAAGGGTAACGGCTGCCTTGAGTCCACGGAGGGCTCCACCCACGAAGGGTCCACGAAGAAGCAACCTTGTCTATCCCACCATGGCCGTCGCCCACGAAGGACTTGCCTCACTAGCGGTAGATCTTCACGAAGTAGGCGATCTCCTTGCCCTTACAAACTCCTTGGTTCAACTCCACAATCTTGCTCTGAGGCTCCCAAGTGACACCTAGCCAATCTAGGAGACACCACTCTCCAAGAAGTAACAAATGGTGTGTTGATGATGAACTCCTTGCTCTTGTGCTTCAAATGATAGTCTCCCCAACACTCAACTCTCTCTCATAGGATTTGCATCTGGTGGAAAGAAGGTTTGAGTGGAAAGCAACTTGGGGAAGGCTAGAGATCAAGATTCATATGGTAGGAATGGAATATCTTGGCCTCAACACATGAGTAGGTGGTTCTCTCTCAGAAAAGGTAAGTTGGAAGTGTAGGTTCGTTCTGATGGCTCTGTCCGCGAATGAAGAGGAGGTGGAGGGGTATATATAGTCTCCACACAAAATCTAATCGTTACACACAATTTACCAAACTCGGTGGGACCGAATCAACAAACTCGGTCGGACCGAATTAGTAAACCTAGTGACCGTTAGTGATTTTCGGTGGATCGACATGCATCTCGGTGAGGCCGATATGGTTAGGGTTAGGGCATAACGTAATCTCGGTGAGACCGATTACTCAAACTCGGTGGGACCGATTTTGGTAATAAGCTTTCGAGAGTTGGTCAGGTAAACTCGGTGGGACCGATTTGCTCTTTTCGGTGAGACCGAAATGTTACAAAAAGGAAACAGAGAGTTTACATTGCAATCTCGGTGGGACCGATCGCTCACTTCGGTTAGACCGAAACATTATGAAGGGAAACAGAGAGATTGCAACCCCATCTCGGTGAGACCGAGATCCCAATCGGTAAGACCGATTTGCTTAAGGTTTGTGGCAGTGGCTATGACTTTTGGAATCGGTGGCGCCGGATAGAAAGAATCGGTGTGACCGATTTTGGCTTTAGGTTTAGGTCATATGTGGATGTGGGAAAGTAGTTGAAGGTTTTGGAGCATATCACTAAGCACATGAAGCAAGAGGCTCATTAAGCAACACCTCATCCCTTCTTGATAGTATTGGCTTTTCCTATAGACTCAATGTGATCTTGGATCACTAAAATGTAAAATGAAGAGTGTTGAGCTTTTGAGCTTGAGCCAATCCTTTGTCCTTAGTATTTTGAGGGATCCACTTTCATCATCCATGCCATGCCATTCATTGAGCTTTCTGAAATAATAGTCTTGGAATAGCATTAGCTCAATGAGCTATATGTTGTTATGAATTACCAAAACCACCTAGGGATAGTTGCACTTTCAATTCTTGGGGACCTAAAACATCTTGTAGGGCACAAGATCAAATGCCCAAATGATCTCACTATGTATTTTGTTCATGAATTGTTTGCCATTCATCCTATCAGTCCTAATCTTGATCTGAGCTTCAATAATCCTCTTGTCCGTCAAATGTTTATGCTTCACAATGCTCTTGGTGAAGCCTATCCCCCTAACAGTACTGTAGGGTATGACACCTCATGCTTCAGAATGGGTTATGGACAGCGGATGCACTAATCATATGACTGGTGATCGAAGTCTTCTCATGGACTCAACCTTACGTCCATCAGACAAGAGTCACATCACATTCTTGACCTTTGGTAAAAGCAAGGTATTGGGTCTAGGTAGAGTTGCAATCTCAAAGGATCAACACATGGATAAAGTGATGCTTGTTGAATCCCTTGGTTTCGACTTAATGTCTGTCTCGATGCTTTGTGACTTGAACATGATTGTGCTATTCGGAAAATATCGTTGCCTTGTACTAATGGAATCTGACAAGTCTCTAGTCTTTGAAGGGTATCGGAAAGATGATCTATACATGGTAGATTTCTCAGCAGGTCCACAGCTAGCCGTATGTCTTCTTGCAAAAGCTTCAGGATGCTGGCTCTGGCATCGGAGGCTGGGGCATGCTGGCATGTGGAAATTACACACACTCGCCAAGAAGAAGCATGTCATAGGCATCGAGGGTGTCAAGTTCAAGAAGGATCATTTGTGTGGTGCCTGCGAAGCTGGAAAGATGACAAGGGCAAAGCACCCTCGAAGACAATCATGACGACATCTCAACCCTTCGAGCTGTTACACATGGACTTATTTGGCCCTACTCACTACTCTACCCTCACAACAACTGCTTGTCTCTATGGTTTCATAATTGTTCATGACTACTCAAGATATACATGGGTGCACATAATTCTCTACAAGAGTAAAGTGCAAGATGTCTTCAGACGCTTCGCCAATCGAGCCATGAACAATTATGGCGTCAAGATCAAGCATATCAGAAGTGACAACGGCACTGAGTTCAAGAACACCGGACTTGATCTATATCTGGATACAATGGGAATCACTCATGAGTTTTCTGCTCCATACACACCTCAGCAAAATGGCATCAGAGAGCGCAAGAACAGAACCCTCATTGAGATGGCTCGAACAATGCTCGATGAGTACAAGACACCAAGAAAGTTACGGCTGAAGCTATTGATACTGACATGTCACGTCATCAACCGTGTTTACATCCATAAGCTTGAACAAAACATCCTATGAGCTCCTTATCGGCAAGAAGCCAAATGTCAGCTACTTGAGTATTTGGAGCAGTCTTTGGATCAAGGATCCCCATCACAAGTCAAAATTTGCACCTAAAGCTCACGAAGGCTTCATGCTCGGTTACGGAAAGGACTCGCACTCTTACAGAGTCTTCAACCTTTATCTCTACAAAATCGTCGAAACTATGGACGTGCGATTTGATGAAACCAATGGTTCACAAAGAGAGCTCCTGCCAAGTACACTAGACGAAGCTCCACCCAGCGAATCTATCAAGCTGATGGGAACTGGTGAAATCATGCCTTCTGAAGCACAGCCTGAAGAGGAACTTATCATTTCTGCACCTAACCAACACGAAGACAATGCTCGCATCAAGACAATCCTCCCAATGATGACAATGATCAGCAATAGCAAGGTCTTCGTCCAGTTCATCTTCGAGTTGCAAATGAAGTACAAATTGAGAAGATAATTGATAGCATTAATGCACCTGGTCCACTTACTCGCTCAAGAGCAACACAGTTAGCAAATTTTGTGATGTAGCATGAATAGAGTTTGAGACGAGAAAAGCATAGATAGCTAAAGAAGGTTCTTAGGCATTCTTTTCCATCCACTTGGCACAAAGAAAAGAATCCAAACAAGCAAAACAACAAGTGGACGTCCTTGAATGAGTAAAATATGCACCAACATCTTGACACAATAAAATGGCAATTGAAATATGTGGCAAAGCATGCACAACTAATTTTAGCAACTATCAAGCAATTGGCGATGACTAGGTCATCTATATATGAGTATATTGACTTAGGAGTCAAATGAGAACATTTGATCATAGGTCATACTCATCGTTTAAGCTCAAGTGGGGTTACCACTTTTACATAATGCATTAATGTGTTCGCACCATTAGAGTTGCTTTGACTCAATTCTTAGAGTTAAGCTCCCCTAGATGTGAGATCCCCCTTAGAGGGATGAACTAACCTTGGGTTTTGTCGATGATGACTTCATGTAGGTATTGAAGATGTAGATGCTCAATGTTGATGTAGATCATTTGGAGCAATCCTTTGGAGTGAGTTGCACTTTCAACTTGCCTACATGGGTTAGTCCCACAAGGAACAAACAAGAATGTCCATAGACATAGAGGGATGCACACACAAGATGATGTCCATGAAAACATTAGGTTACCTTGTCCCTTGCCTTACCAACATGAGGGTTTGTGACTCATTGAACTAGTGCAAGATGTGAAAGTTGATTGCACTTGTTCTTGCCAAAATGATATGAGTGAAGAATGTTCGCGGAGTCACCCTCAGGAACTCTCTAGTTCTAATTCTTGGGATCCACATCATCTTGATGGGAATCCTTGGAGTTGTAGTTGTACTTGATTAAGTAGAACTTGATGTAGTCTTGGGGACCCACCTCGAACGAGGCTTTAGGTGCTTCTTCAAATGCATCAATCTCTTCTTGAAGCTTGTCCTTGCCTTTGTTCTTGTGGTCTTGTGGTGGAAGATCATCTTGAGCTTGTGTCCCCTTGAAGGAAGTAGGATCATACTTCTCTTGTTGAGGAACAAACTTTGTCTTGGGGTATTGATCTTCTTCCCACTCAACTCCATTGGCGTTGAAATTTCGTTCAAAACCAACACCTTGATTCTTCCGGTGCCTTCCTTGCTTGCGTACAATTTCCTCGAATTGCTTACTCCCGGCAAGGCTCTTGTAAACACCTTTCTCTATAATTCCCTTCAATAAACTATTTTCTTTCTCAAGTGTAACTTGGCTAAGAGAATCATTAGTGGAATCAAGAGAACTATTGTAAGCAACAACATTGGATTTGACATTATTATTGTTACTACTAGAGGAAGTATCTTTCTTGTACTTGTTACTAGACTTGACTTGAGGCATGTAAGTAGATAAGAGTAAACGCTTGGCAATGTAAGAAGAACTTTTCTTGCGGAGATCATCATTGATTGCCTTTAAGAACTCATGCTCTTGCTCAAGATTGAGCTTTTCAAAGCGTAACTTCTCATGAGCCCTTAAAAGTTCTCGATGATCTTCGAAGATAGTTTCATGAGCCAACTTAAGAGTGTTTAGTTCTTTAGTTAGAAGCTCAATTTTCTCCTTATCATTGTCATTCGTTTAATTAGCATGATTAATTGACGTTTCATCATAGTATTCATCACTAGAGTTGTCAACAAGAAAATCATCATCACCTAGCAAGTCATCTTCATCACTATTAAAATCAACATACTTGGGATGTGTTACCTTAGGACCTTTGGCCATGAAGCATCTACCAATTCCTTCATTTGGTGATTTAAATATGTCATAGGAGTTGGTTGACACAAGTGCTAGACCGGCAACACCTTCATCTTGAGTATATTCGGAGTCGGAGTGATAGCTTCTCTCAGAGTGATGGTCGGAGTCGAGCCGGAAACCCATTCACCAACATGAGCTTGATGTCTTCGTTTTGTGTAGCTCCTTGATGACTTGTCCTTCTTTTCCGAATCCTTGCTTCTCCGTGAGGGTCTTCGTTCATAACGATCATCTCTACTCCTCCTCTCTCTTAGTGGTGATTCTTCTATTTTGCTCCTTCTTCTTGGAGAATCTTCTCTTCTTTTGTAGGGTGCCGTACACTCATTGGAGTAGTGTCCGGGTCTCCCACAATTGTAGCAATTGAGCTCTCGACTAGAAGATATCTTGTCATTG
This sequence comes from Aegilops bicornis, assembly GCA_021605145.1. Lineage (NCBI taxonomy): Eukaryota > Viridiplantae > Streptophyta > Magnoliopsida > Poales > Poaceae > Aegilops > Aegilops bicornis. Next base: position 350,741,021 of record CM038670.1, read on the forward strand.
TAAGACCTTGACTTGGAGCTTCTTTCCTTGCTTCTACTTTTGTAGAATTTGTTGAAGTTCTTCACCATTAAGCTCAATTCTTCATTGAAGGTTGGTTTCTCACTTGATGATGTGGGGGCTTCACTTGAGGCTTTGTAAGCACCACTTGACTTGTTGTGAATTTCCTCCTTATCCTTGAGTGACATCTCATGAGCAACAATCCTTCCAATGACTTCCGTTGGCTTGAGACCTTTGTAGTTTGGCATCATTTGGATCAATGTGCACACGGTATGATACTTTCCATCCAATGCTCTTAGGATTTTCTTAATGATGAATTTGTCGGTCATCTCTTCACTCCCTAAGCCGGCAATCTCATTTGTGATAAGAGCAAGCCTAGAGTACATTTCAGCGACACCTTCACCATCCTTCATTTTGAACTTGTCAAGCTGACTTTGGAGCACATCCAACTTGGATTCCTTGACGGATCGGTACCTTCATGCATATCAATCTAAGTATCCCAAATTTCCTTTGCATTCTCAAGACGGATGATTTTGTTGAATTCTTCGGGGCACAATCCGTTGAAGATGATGTCACATGCTTGAGCGTTGTATTGCAACATCTTCAAATTTTCCACATTAGCTTCACGGTTCGGTTCTCTCCCGTCGAAGAATTCACCTTGCAAGCCAATACAACTAATTTCCCAAACGGCAGGGTTATGTCCAAGAATATGCATTTTCATCTTATGCTTCCAACTAGCAAAATTAGTACCATCAAAGTAAGGACCTCTACGGTGATAATTTCCCTCGCTAGACGCCATACTCTCCTAGGTTGTGAAACCAAGGCTATGACCACCAAAAGCTATGGAAATCAAAGCAAATGGAGACCAAAGCTCGATACCACTTGTAGGACCTTGACGAAAGTCTAGAGGGGGCGTGATTAGACTACATGACCAATACAAACTTAACCTTTTCCCAATTTTAGAGTTTGGTAGATTTTAGCTATTTTAGGACAAGTCAAGCAATCATCACACAATTCAAGCAAGCATGGAAAGAGTATATAGGCAGCGGAAAATAAAGAATGCAACTTGCAAGAAAGTAAGGGGAAGGGTTTGGAGGATTCAAACGCAATTAGAGACATGGCTGTTTTTGTCGTGGTTCCGATAGGTGGTGCTATCGTACATCCACGTTGATGGAGACTTCAACCCACGAAGGGTAACGGCTGCGCGAGTCCACGGAGGGCTCCACCCACGAAGGGTCCACGAAGAAGCAACCTTGTCTATCCCACCATGGCCGTCGCCCACGAAGGACTTGCCTCACTAGCGGTAGATCTTCACAAAGTAGGCGATCTCCTTGCCCTTACAAACTCCTTGGTTCAACTCCACAATCTTGTCGGAGGCTCCCAAGTGACACCTAGCCAATCTAGGAGACACCACTCTCCAAGAAGTAACAAATGGTGTGTTGATGATGAACTCCTTGCTCTTGTGCTTCAAATGATAGTCTCCCCAACACTCAACTCTCTCTCATAGGATTTGCATCTGGTGGAAAGAAGGTTTGAGTGGAAAGCAACTTGGGGAAGGCTAGAGATCAAGATTCATATGGTAGGAATGGAATATCTTGGCCTCAACACATGAGTAGGTGGTTCTCTCTCAGAAAAGGTAAGTTGGAAGTGTAGGTTCGCTACGATGGCTCTGTCCGCGAATGAAGAGGAGGTGGAGGGGTATATATAGTCTCCACACAAAATCTAATCGTTACACACAATTTACCAAACTCGGTGGGACCGAATCAACAAACTCGGTCGGACCGAATTAGTAAACCTAGTGACCGTTAGTGATTTTCGGTGGGACTGACATGCATCTCGGTGAGGCCGATATGGTTAGGGTTAGGGCATAACGTAATCTCGGTGAGACCGATTACTCAAACTCGGTGGGACCGATTTTGGTAATAAGCTTTCCAGAGAGTTGGTCGGAGTAAACTCGGTGGGACCGATTTGCTCTTTTCGGTGAGACCGAAATGTTATAAAAGGGAAACAGAGAGTTTACATTGCAATCTCGGTGGGACCGATCGCTCACTTCGGTTAGACCGAAACATTATGAAGGAAACAGAGAGATTACAATCCCATCTCGGTGTGACCGAGATCCCAATCAGTAAGACCGATTTGCTTAAGGTTTGTGGCGGTGGCTATGACTTTTGGAATCGGTGGCGCGGATAGAAAGAATCGGTGTGACCGATTTTGGCTTTAGGTTTAGGTCATATGTGGATGTGGGAAAGTAGTTGAAGGTTTTGGAGCATATCACTAAGCACATGAAGCAAGAGGCTCATTAAGCAACACCTCATCCCTTCTTGATAGTATTGGCTTTTCCTATAGACTCAATGTGATCTTGGATCACTAAAATGTAAAATGAAGAGTGTTGAGCTTTTGAGCTTGAGCCAATCCTTTGTCCTTAGTATTTTGAGGGATCCACTTTCATCATCCATGCCATGCCATTCATTGAGCTTTCCTGAAATAATAGTCTTGGAATAGCATTAGCTCAATGAGCTATATGTTGTTATGAATTACCAAAACCACCTAGGGATAGTTGCACTTTCAATTGCTGGGGACCTAAAACATCTTGTAGGGCGCAAGATCAAATGCCCAAATGGTCTCACTATGTATTTTGTTCCTGAATTGTTTGCCATTCATCCTATCAGTCCTAATCTTGATCTGAGCTTCAATAATCCTCTTGTCCGTCAAATGTTTATGCTTCACAATGCTCTTGGTGAAGCCTATCCCCCTAACGATCTTGTAGGGTATGACACCTCATGCTTGAGAATGGGTTATGGACAGCGGATGCACTAATCATATATTTGGTGATCGAAGTCTTCTCATGGACTCAACCTTACGTCCATCGGACAAGAGTCACATCACATTTCTTGACCTTTGGTAAAAGCAAGGTATTGGGTCTAGGTAGAGTTGCAATCTCAAAGGATCAACACATGGATAAAGTGATGCTTGTTGAATCCCTTGGTTTCGACTTAATGTCTGTCTCGATGCTTTGTGACTTGAACATGATTGTGCTATTCGGAAAATATCGTTGCCTTGTACTAATGGAATCTGACAAGTCTCTAGTCTTTGAAGGGTATCGGAAAGATGATCTATACATGGTAGATTGCTCGGCAGGTCCTGACTAGCCGTATGTCTTCTTGCAAAAGCTTGAGGATCTTTGGCTCACGGCATCGGAGGCTGGGGCATGCTGGCATGTGGAAATTACACACACTCGCCAAGAAGAAGCATGTCATAGGCATCGAGGGTGTCAAGTTCAAGAAGGATCATTTGTGTGGTGCCTGCGAAGCTGGAAAGATGACAAGGGCAAAGCACCCCTCGAAGACAATCATGACGACATCTCAACCCTTCGAGCTGTTACACATGGACTTATTTGGCCCTACTCACTACTCTACCCTCACAACAACTGCTTGTCTCTATGGTTTCATAATTGTTCATGACTACTCAAGATATACATGGGTGCACATAATTCTCTACAAGAGTAAAGTGCAAGATGTCTTCAGACGCTTCGCCAATCGAGCCATGAACAATTATGGCGTCAAGATCAAGCATATCGAAGTGACAACGACCGAAGTTCAAGAACACCGGACTTGATCTTTATCTGGATACAATGGGAATCACTCATGAGTTTTCTGCTCCATACACACCTCAGCAAAATGGCATCGTAGAGCGCAAGAACAGAACCCTCATTGAGATGGCTCGAACAATGCTCGATGAGTACAAGACACCAAGAAAGTTCTGGCCTGAAGCTATTGATACAGCATGTCACGTCATCAACCGTGTTTACATCCATAAGCTTACGAACAAAACATCCTATGAGCTCCTTCTTGGCAAGAAGCCAAATGTCAGCTACTTGAGTATTTGGAGCAGTGCTTTGGATCAAGGATCCCCATCACAAGTCAAAATTTGCACCTAAAGCTCACGAAGGCTTCATGCTCGATTCACGGAAAGGACTCGCACTCTTACGAGTCTTCAACCTTTATCTCTACAAAATCGTCGAAACTATGGACGTGCGATTTGATGAAACCAATGGTTCACAAAGAGAGCTCCTGCCAAGTACACTAGACGAAGCTCCACCGGTGAATCTATCAGTCGATGGGAACCGGTGAAATCATGCCTTCAAGCATGACTGAAGAGGAACTTATCATTTCTGCACCTAACCAACCTGAAGACAATGCTCAGACTGAAGACAATCCTCCCAATGATGACAATGATCAGCAATAGCAAGGTCTTCGTCCAGTTCATCTTCGAGTTGCAAATGAAGTACAAATTGAGAAGATAATTGATAGCATTAATGCACCTGGTCCACTTACTCGCTCAAGAGCAACACAGTTAGCAAATTTCTATGGGCACTTTTCTTTTGTGTCAATATCAGAACCCAAGAAAGTAGCTGAAGCCTTTATGGAACCTGAATGGATACAAGCTATGCAAGAGGAACTTCAACAGTTCAAGCTGAACAATGTTTGGGAACTTGTCAAGCGTCCTGACCCTCGCAAGCATAACATTATTAGCACAAAATGGATATATCGAAACAAGCAAGATGAGCATGGTCAAGTCGTCACAAACAAAGCACGTCTTGTGGCTCAAAGATATACTCAAGTTGAAGGAATTGACTTCGACAAAACATTTGCTCCTGTGGCTAGGCTTGAAGCTATTCGCATACTGCTAGCCTATGCTAACCACCACAACATTTTTCTATATCAAATGGATGTGAAGAGTGCATTTCTCAACGGCAAAATTGAAGAAGAAGTATACGTCGCTCAACCACCTGGCTTTGAAGATCCAAAACATCCTCGATATGGTGTACAAGCTAAACAAAGCAATCAGATGGCCTCAAACAAGCTCCTCACGCTTGGTATGATATGATCAAAAACTTCCTGAAGAGAAAAGGCTTCAAACCTGGATCCCTCGATCCCACACTCTTCAGGAAGACATATGATGGTGAACTGTTTGTGTGCCAAATATATGTGGATGACATTATCTTCTACCGCACCAACCATAAGTATAGTGATGAGTTTGGATACATGATGCAAGAGCAATATCAGATGTCCATGATGGGTGAGCTGAAGTTCTTCCTTGGTCTTCAAATTCGTCAGCAAAGGAATGGCATCTTCATATCTCAAGAAAAATACCTCAAAGATTGTCTGAAGAAGTTTGGAATGCAAGATTGCAAAGGTTACACGACGCCAATGCCAGCCAAACACCATCTGGGTCCCGACGACAATGGTAAAGAATTTGATCAAAAGGTATACCGGTCCATGATTGGTTCCTTACTTTACCTATGTGCATCTAGGCCAGATATTATGCTTAGTGTTTGCATGTGTGCTTGATTCCAAGCGGCACCAAAGGAATCACATCACTTAGCTGTGAAGCGAATTCTTCGATATTTGGCTCACACCCCAACACTCGGATTATGGTATCCAAAGGGCTCAGAATTTGATCTGGTTGGATTCTCGGATCTTGATTATCTTTGGTGACAAGGTCGATCGCAAGTCTACATCAGGCACATGTCACTTTCTAGCACGATCACTTGTGCATTGGTCTTCAAAGAAGCGTAACTGTATCACTCTCAAGCTGTTGAGTCGTAATACATTCTTTCTGGATCTTGCTGCGCTCGGCTTCTATGGATGAAGCAAACTCTCAAGGACTATGGCATCAATCTGAAACAAGTACCTCTCTTACGTGACAACGAAAGCGCCATCAAGATTGCCAACAATCCAGTCCAGCACTCGAAGATAAAGCACATTGAAATTCGTCATCACTTTCTCGGAGATCATGTCATGAAGAAAGACATTGACATCATTCACGTCAACACTGAAGAGCAACTGGAAGATATCTTCACAAAGCCCTTGGATGAGAAAAGGTTTTGCAAGTTACGGTGTGAGATAAATATCTTGGAATCCTCAAATGTCCTGTGATCAGACACACATCCTAACACGTATGCATGTTGATGACTTAGATGTGCAACACACAAAGTAAAGTATATCTTCAATCAATGAAGACTTACATTCTGAGTGCGAATACATTAACGTGGAATTTGACTTTGGAGCGCCACGATAATTGTGCGCCGTGTCTGGGTCTAATACTTCCTATACGGTGGGTAACGCCACCACCAAATTTCTCTGTTTGAAGTGTTTCACTTATGGCGTTATTTTTGCTATGTCTTCACATTTGGTTTGTCTTCAAATTTCAACTTATCTTCATGATTTTCTTCACTATGTTGATTTGATTGCTTTCTGATATATATATATATATACTAGTGTTCTATCCTCTACATCATTCACTTATAGCTATGTCTTCCTAGTTGAATCTTTTGAACTAAGTGAATGTGATAGGACCCTAATCTCTCTATGCTTTCTATCTCAAACTCTATCTGTCCAAATCATATGCATTCTATTGAAACTGTCGAATGTCTTCTCTGCGTCCTTGTCGCCAGAAGACACAGAGACAAATATTAAGTCTGTTTTAAATGATTCATCCTTATTGTTTGAAATCCGGAGGCCGGAACGACCATCCGACAAACCTGGCGGGCGTGGGAACGTGGGACAACTCTGAGTATGTTGCATGCTTGCCACGTGCCCCTCAGATGTGAACCGCCAGGGGCACCTGAGTAATTGCGCTGTGCCGCACACTTCCTTATAAATACATGTCCCCTGCGGTAAAGAAAACTTTCTTCCACCTCTCCACCGCGTCAAAACCCTAGCGCCACCGCTAGACCTCGACGACGCCGGCGAGGAAGCGCTTAGCTGCCGCGACTTCTCCGACACCGTCCTCACGCCGGCCGCGAACATCGTCCTCTCCGCCGCCGCTGTAGGTGTCCTCCATCGCCAAATTAGGGCACGGTGGATTGAACTGCTCGGTCTCCTACTCATCCCATCTAGCAGTTCTTCGTTTGGTAAATATAACTCTATTTTTACCATCTTTTTTATCCTCAAAGATTCATCCTATTTACCAAAATTAGTTTCTGCCTATACAATGTTAGATCGATTCTGTCTGCATCTCAGACTGCCTAGTATATTCACTTAAGCTCCATAACTAGTTGATTCCTCACTTGTACTTATTCACGGATTCGTACAAATCTGGAACCAACTCTCAACATATAAGTGAATGTCTTCGCATCATGAGGTCAATGTCTTCACACTGATTTATCTTCAAAATCTTACGAGAATGCATATGACCTCGTCCCCTTTCCTCGCATCTCTAATGTTGTCACAGGTACATGTCCATGGGAGAATCCCTTGGTTCTCATAGTCTGCATTCGTTTGCAGAATTCTTACAGCATCACATTAACTCTCCCGGAGCCAGTTCCTGTTTATCCAGCAAGCGATAGCTTTTGAAGCCTTTGAAGGTGTTGACGCCATTTAGTTTGAAGTTCATGGCTGCAGAGAAATCAGTAAGGAAGGGTGGCAGATAACATCGTGGGGGAACATCAAGAGATTTGCCTGATGACCTCGTAGAGCTTTACAAAACAGATCCTGAAGAGAATTATAATCAGCGCAAGACACGAATCCAGTGGATTCGACGATATTGGGCTGAACAATGGTTCAAATACAAGTTCGTGACCCAGGAATACGCTGAGAAGAATGCTATCAAAAGTCCTTGGGGTGATATTCTCTTTCGAGGCCTTCCACCCAAGAACAGAGCTGAAGCTATTGCACATGGTTTCTATCCTTGTATGGTCCGTGGACCTCAGCCTGAAAATGCCGACCCATCATCATTGCTCTGGTGCCGTGACGATAATCTCTTCAAGCGCAACTTCCAGCACGCAAAGGCATCGGCCAAGGAAAACAAGAAGTCATTGGGATTAGACTTCAACCCTAGTCCCTCTGCTCCCCGTGCTGACGGCTCACGTGATGCAGAACCCAATGTCATCAGTCCTTTCTACAACCTTGATGGCCTCATCACTCACATCTCAGTGCAAGGTGCCAAAGTGGATCATTCTGATGATGATACTGACATACTTTATCCCCGTTGAAAACTTCAACCAGTTTGTCATCAATCACCAAAAAGGGGGAGATTGTAAGTGCATCTAGTGCCACCCCTAGTTGGTTTTGGAGTATTGACGACAAATTTGGTTGAGGGACTAATGTGTTTGTGAGAATTGCAGGATAAGACGGTAGTGTCCCTCATTGATTTAGTTTACCTACGGAGATGGCCCCTAAAAATGTATGAAGACATTGGCGACAATGGTGGTATGTGAAGATATTCATATTGAAGACTATGACATGAGAAGACATTGAGTGAAGACTATGGAGCCTTGAAGGCGTGTCGTTTCGTTGTTTCCTTTTTCTTCTTTGTTGAGTCATAGGAACCACCGTCTTTGTTAAGTGGGGTCCAAGTGAACAAAGTCGAATGATCAAGTGATGCTCAACCCAAATCCTATGTCTTCGAGCGAAGACAATGAGAGCAAATCTTATCCAGAGCTGGATGAGTCGACTTTGCTTGTAGCCCAAGTAAAGTTGCCGTGTGTGTTTGAAATCGACCGTTGGAACACGTGTCGGTTCCTTAGTGACCGAGGTCATTTCGGACATAACAGGTCGGGTTGCCTAGTGGCTATAAATAGCCCACCCCCTACACCATAAATTGGTGGCTACTCAGAGTTAGTGCACGGCTTTTGTCGTTTGAGAGCAACCCACCTCGAAGCCTTTGAGAGAGAGAAATCCTTGCGAGGACAAAGCCCAAACACCCAGAGCCAAAGAGTGTTAGGCATCATCAAGTCATACATGCTGCGTGACACGAAGACTTATTACACTTGAGGATTGTGAATCCTCCGGCCGGTTAAGCGTCACATTACGAGCATCCAAGAGTCATTGTGGATCACCGATGAACGAAGTGCATGAAGGTTCGGAAGTCTACCTTGAAGACTTACCAGAGTGATTGGGCGAGGACTGTGTGTCCTTAGCTCAAGGGGAATAAGGTGAAGACGCGGTCTTCTGAATTGAATCTCAGCCTCCCTAACCAGACGTACAGTTGTCACAGCAATTGGAACTGGTCCAACAAATCCTATGTCTTCAACAAGTGACTGGTTCTATCCTCTCCCTCCCTTTACTTACAGTTTGTCTTCGTGAAGTCATTGCCTATTTGTCGTATCTGTTTGACTTCATTGCTTGACTACTATCGTTGGTTGGCTTCATACTATCTTCCATCCTGATCCTTACTACTAAGCTGCTATTAGTATTTGTACTTTCACATTGTTGCATACTTGACTATGGTTTGCTTGTTGTAGTTTATCTTCCGCTGCATATCAATTAGGTCATTTCTATTGTTTGTCTTCGAAACTTCCACGTCTTGAAGACTTTCAGAAAAATCTCCTATTCACCCCCCCTCTAGTCGATAACTAGCACTTTCAGAGTTGGTTGACACAAGTGCTAGACCGGCAACACCTCCATCTTGAGTATATTCTGAGTCAGAGTGATAACTTCTCTCGGTGTGATGGTCGGACTCGGAGCCGATACCCATTCACCAACATGAGCTTGATGTCTTCGTTTTGTGTAGCTCCTTGATGACTTGTCCTTCCTTTCTGAATCCTTGCTACTGCGAGAGGTTCTTCGTTCATAGCGATCATCTCTACTCCTCTCTCTTGGAGGTGATTCTTCTCTTCTACTTCTCCTTTTAGGCGAGTCTTCTCTTCTTTTGTAGGGAGACGTACACTCATTGGAGTAGTGTCCGGGTCTTCCACAATTGTAGCAATTACGCTCATGACAAGAAGATATTTTATCGTCGTAGGACCTTGACTTGGAACTTCTTTCCTTGCTTCTACTCTTGTAGAACTTGTTGAAGTTCTTCACCATTAGGCTCAATTCCTCATTGAAGGCTTGATTCTCACTTGATGATGTAGGCGCATCACATGAGGCTTTGTATGCACCACTAGACTTGTTGTGAAGCTCTTCTTTATCCTTGAGTGACATCTCATGAGCAACAATTCTACCATTGACTTTCGTTGGCTTGAGATATTTGTAGTTGGGCATCATTTGGATCAATGTGCACACAGTATCATATTTTCTATCCAAGGCTCTTAGGATCTTCTTGATGATGAATCTGTCAGTCAACTCTTCACTTCCTAAGCCGGCAATCTCATTTGTGATGAGAGCAAGCCTAGAGTACATTTCAGTATACCTTCACCATCCTTCATTTTGAGCTTGTCCAGTGACTTTGAAGCACATCCAATTTGGATTCCTTTGAGTCGGTACCTTCGTGCATATCAATCAAAGTATCACAAATTTCCTTTACATTCTCAAGATGGCTGATTTTGTTGAATTCTTTGGGGCACAATCTGTTGAAGTGGATATCGCAAGCTTGATCATTGTACTGCAGCATCTTCAATTCTTACACGGTATCTTCACGATTCGGTTCTCTCCCATCAAAGAATTCACCTTGCAAGACAATACACACAATAGCCCAAATAGCGGCGTTATGTCCAAGAATATGCATTTTGATCTTATGCTTCCAACTAGCAAAATTAGTACCATCAAAGTAAGGACCTCTACGGTGGTAATTTCCCTCGCTAGACACCATACTCACCTAGGTTGTGAAACCAAGGCTATGATCACCAAAGCTATGGAAATCAAGGCAAATGGAGACCAAAGCTCTTATACCACTTGTAGGATCAAAAGTATGTCTAGAGGGGGGTGATTAGACTACTTGACCAAATAAAAATCTAGCATTTTCCCAATTTAAGACTTGGCAGACTTTAGCAACTTATTACAAGTGAAGCAATCAACCTAGACATGCAAATCTAATAGTATAGCAGCGGAATGTAAATCATTGTGATACGTCTCCAATGTATCTACTTTTCCAAACACTTTTTTGGCGTTACGGAGCAGGGGTACCCAGACTTGCACACTGCGGCCTCTTGGCGTGGCTCAAGGGGTGGCCCATCACGGCCCATCTTCATCGGCACAAGCTCAAGACCCTCGCGAGGCCAAGCCTCATGAGGCGGACAATAGGAAGCTTCCTCGTGCACGGCCTCGTCAGGCTGGCTCGCGAGGCGGAGAGATCAAGGCGGGGTACCTCACGAGGTGCCCATGACGTAAGCCTTGACGACCAAGGGCGCCCGAGGGGCGCCAGCCAGCATGATGTCCTCCTTTCCTCTTTGGTGCAAAGGGGCAAGCGTGCAAGAGCATCAAGCAAAGTCATCCGTTTGATTGCAACAAGACCAAGACCGTCGAACGGCAGGAAGGAAGTCATCGTGGAGCCCAAGCCGGCGTCACCACGAGCCTTTGATAGGCGAGGACCAACTTTAGTCGGGATAAGTGTACTAGATGTTCCCCTTCAAAATGGCCAATTGTTGGCGCCCTTCCCGCTCAATATTTGGGAAGAGGCCCAGGGCCTTTGCCGATAAATAGGACTAGCCTCCCACAGGGTAGAGGGATCCGGAATCCAAAAGGAGAGGATCAGGCATCATAGAGAGAGGATCCAGCATCTCGAATCAGCAGAGAGAGAGAGCGACTGAACCCCCCTAGCAGTTCATCGCACCAGCCAAGAACAGACCCTCGCGAGGTTGTTCTTCCTTGTATTGTTCATCATCAGCCCAAGAGGCAATCCACCACACCACAAACTAGAGTAGGGTATTACACCACAATGGTGGCCCGAACTAGTATAAACCCCTGTCTCTTGTGTTGTTCCTTTCATAGCTCTAGATCCTAGCGAGGCGGCGAGGTGTAGGTAGGTAGAGGGCGAGATCTCCGCGCACCCAAAGTGTTCGAACCTAGAGGGTCTCCGGAACCCGAACCGACATTTGGCGCGGTAGGTGTGCGCCGGAATTCGCCTTCCGCCGCTCGTTCTTCGCCGACCACCGCATCCAAGTCGACGCTGTCGGGCCAGCGCTGCTGAAGCGCCGAGCCGCTTGCTTCCAGCGTCCCAGACGGCCCTCTGCCGGGCGTCAGCCGCCATTCCCGTCGCCGTCATTAACGCCGCCACTGCCCTGCTGGGAACGAGCAGCAAGCATCGTCCCAGCATCCGTCCGTGAGGCGAGACGGTCGTACTGCTATTCCCTCACTCGCCCCCGCTGGTTCTTCGTCCCGCAAGCTCCGCGCGCCCATGGAGGCTCGAGCAGCACTCATCGCGGCAATCGAGCTCCTGCGCTACCGCCCTGTCGACGACGTCTATGAAGAGTGGCTCGACCGCGTCGCCGAGCTCGTCCGCACCGCAGGGGGCTCCCCCGCGCCGTCCTTCTCACTGCACCGCGCCCCGCCCTGCGCCTGCGATGAAGCTCCGGGGGCGCCTCAGCTGCCTCCCCCTCGAGAAGGCGCCTTGGCCCCAAGGCGCGTGGCCCCTGGGCGGAACCCACTCCGTCCGGGCGCCAACAAGCAAGAGCAGAGCTGTCAAGAGGTCCCTCGCCCCCAAGAAGCTGCCCGAGTGCTCCCTGCACCGGCTCATCATGACCACGCTCCTGCTCCAGCACGCCAAGACCCCGCGCTGCTCCCAGCTGCAGCACATGGGGACCCGCAAGACCAGGCTCTTCGTCACCAAAGGCCTCCCGTGGCCACAGCAGGCTGTCGCGCCTTCACCACCGAGCTGCGCAGCGTCGCGTGGCCCGGCAAGTTCAAGCCAGACCTGCCTCCTCGCTTCTGACGGCGGCCGACCACCTGTGGAGTTCCTCCAGCTTCTGAGCTGGGCATTGAGGCCGCCAACGGGGATGAGAAGGTCATGGCGAACTGGTTTCCCATGGCACTCAAGGACGGAGCCCGCACCTGGCTCCTGAACCTGGCTCCTGGCACGATCTCCTCCTGGTACGAGATGCGCACCGCTTCATCGCCAACTTCCAAGGTACTCGCGACCGGCCTCCTGCCGTGGCGACATGTGCCGCATCAAGCAGCAACCGGGGAGACCTGCGGTACATCCAGCGCTTAAACAACGCACGCCTCAAGTTGCCAATGGTGACCGAGGAGGCCATCATCTCTGCCTTCTCCGACGGTGTGCGCGATGTCAAGATGAAGGAGGAGCTGGCGATGCATGAAGATCTGTGCACTTCCTTGGAGCTGTTCAACTTGGCGACCAAGTGCGCCAAGGCTGAGGAAGGTCACCTTTCTCTCCTCGAGCTGCCGCAGACCCAGAAGAGAAGAAATCCAAGGCCAAGGACGTGAAGCGCAAGGGGGCTGCCGTGCTCATGCGTAACAGCACACCAAGCAGGGCAGAGATCAGCTCGAGTCTTCCAAGGGCAGCCGGTACTGTGTGTACCACGACCTCCACACCCGCAACACCAACGAATGTCAAGAGCTCCGAGCCGTGAGAGAAGGGAGGATCGGCCGACGCCCCGACCGCAATGATCGAGGCTACGGCTGAGGAGGAGGAAGGAACGCAGGACGCTGGGAAGACCGTGGCCCTTGCCAATGGTGGCGCGATCGACCTCGCGAGGATCGCTGGCAGGACCAGCCTCGCGAGGGAGACTGGAGGGATCAGCCTCGCGAGGATCGCCCGCAAGGAAACGCAGGTCTCCCTCCTCTGCCGCCGCAGCCAAGGAGGAACGAGGACCGTCATCAAGACGAGGGGGCTAGGGGCTTCCAGGAGCCTCGCGCGATCGCTTGCATCCTGGGCGGAGCTCAAGCCCCAGCCTCTCAACGCATCTTCAAGCAGTTCGCCCGCGAAGTGAATGCAGTCCTCCCCAAGCTCGAAGCCACGCGCCCTCTCAGGTGGTCAGCATGCGCCATCACGTTCAGCTCAGCGGATCAGCTCAAGTGTGCGGCCACAGCCGGAGTCCTCCCAATTCTTTGTTCCCCAATCATCAGCAACGTGTAATTCACCAGGACCCTCATCGACGGCGGAGCAGGGCTCAATGTCCTGTCCGTAGAGACATTCAACAATCTCCAAGTGCCTTACAATCAGCTCCAGCCAACCAAGCCTTCCTCCGTAGTCACCGATGGCTCCACGGTCCCGATTGGGCAGGTCCGCCTCCCTGTCACCTTCGGGGCGCGCGACAACTACCGCACCGAGCTCCTCGACTTCGATGTCGCCCACATTCACCTGCCATACAATGCCATCCTCGGGTACCCAGCTCTGTCCAAGTTCATGGCCGTGACTCATCACGGCTACGCGTCCTCAAGATGCCGAGAAGCGGCGGAGTCATCACGGTGCCTTCAAGAGAGAGGCGCAGTGTGCTCCACAGAGCGAGCCTTTCAAGCCGCATCACTTGAAGACCCAGATCGCAGGGGCGTGAGGCTCCCGAGAACGCTCCCAAGAAGAAGAAGACATCGCCGGGCCCGACCCCTCGGGAGGCAGGCCCCTCGAGGTCGCGCACGCTCGGGGGCACCTCCTTCTGTCGCATAGGAAAGCATGCCCGGCGCCCTCCTCAAGCAAGGCTTGGTGGCTCTCTCCTGGAGGGCCACCGACCTTGCTAAGGTCACGAGGGATGCGCTTGGGCACCACTTGGAGGCGTGCTTCAAAGCACGTTTCCCTCAGGAAGGAGCAAGGCAAGGAGGGCCAAACCCTCAGGAGTTCGTCAGTCAGATCACGCAGGAGTTGCAGGAGTCAAGAGTCATGAGTGGCAGCCGCCGCTTACCCGCCGTAGCTCCCCATCCAGGCGAGGATCGTGGGGCGCTGCGAAGGCCCACCCCACAGCTACGTTCGCATGCCCTACGGCATGCCGAACGCGGCCGCCACGTACCAGCGCCTCATGGGGAGCATCCTGGAGGCTCAAGAGGCCAGGCGTTCGCGATCTGGCGGAGATGGACATGGTCCACGAGGAGCCACCAGCGCCTCCGGAGCCTCCCGAGGCTCCTGGGCCTGGGGGCTCATGAAGATCGGCTTCCGCAGCCCACGACGTCCGCTACTTCAACATCCCTTCGTCCTCAACGTTATCAGGTGACATCCTTCAAGTTTCATTTCCATTGGGGCGCCCCTCGAGCTGCATTATTCCCGAGCCGCGTGGGTCCGTCCTGCGGCGTGTATCCCTTTACTTCATGTTCCTAACTTACTTTGTTGGGGCGCCCTCGGCTGCATCATCCCCAAGTCGCTCGGGCGGAACCAGCGGCATGTACCCCTCTTGCGTTTTATTTGGGTCATGCGTTCGACCCATCATGATTGTTATTTGATGCCCGTCCACGACACCCTTCTTCCTTCATGTCGGCCGCTTGCACGTTAAAGGGGGTACACGAGCATCGCGACTCATGGGCTCCTCTGGCTCTCGGCCCTCACCCTCTGGCCTTGTCCACGGCATTGCGACACAGCATACCAGCGGCACTGAGACTTCGCTCGAGGCGGGACACGAGGACGAGAGCGTCGGCATCTAACCAAATTTGCAGGAACACATCACAAGTTAAGGCCCAGTGCCAGGCACAACCCGCCTTGAGGGAGGGCCCCGTGAGTCCCGCGCTGGCTCACGGGTGCCCAGATACACCTCGTGAGGCCCTACAGTGCCAGCCACTTGTCGTATGGGGCTGTACACGCCTGGGCTCTCCTCCCGAGGGGAGCCCTCCCACGCACTACCGGAAGCACCATGCTCGCGCTTAGTTGACGACATCGCCGAGGAGCGGCTATGCTCAGACACATATGAAAGCGCTATGCTCGCTGGTGATAAACAACTGAGGGTGGCCCCTGGCTGCATCAACCTCAGGGAGCCCAGAGCTCAGTGTCTGGCCTCATCGCAACGCCTCCCCTTGGGAGTGCCGCGCGAGGGGGCTGGGCACGGGGGCTACGCCTGGGTCATGCCCAGACGCACGCCACCCAGCCAGGCCCCTCGGGCCTGGTTCGTCGCACGTCTCTCCCCGAGCGGAGCCAAGGTATGAAGGCCATTTGAGCATCAAGGGGGACTCCTGAGCATCGCGACTCAGGAGCCTAACTAGTCACGTAGCCCCTCACTCCTTAGTTCCGAAAGGCTAACGGCGGTTGAGGTATGCGCGGGGTCGGGCTCTGCAGACGTAGAATGGTAATTCACCCACACATCTCACCTCCCTACTTGCTGTTCGTGCGCCAAGGGGGACTCCTGAGCATCGCAACTCAGGAGCCTAACTTGTCACGTAGCCCCTCATTCCTTGGTCCCGTCCTGGTTTCCGGTCGGGGCTAACGGCGGCTGAGGTATGCGCGGGGCCGGGCTCTGCCGGCGTAGAACATAAGCAAGTAGGAAGGAGAAGCGCAAATCTCAAGGAATTTAAAAGCAAACATTACAGTCCATAATTGTTATCACAACACCGAATGAAAGTTTAAACGCCTCCCCGAGGCATGATGCATGTTGCAGGAAGCAGAACAGGAGCCACAACGGAGTCACTTGTCGACGACGGAGCTGCGCCGAGCGGGTTCGCCTCGTGAAGCCTCAGGACCGGCAGCGCCTCGCTTCGGCTTGGTGCTGAAGGCCCGGAACTTCGACAGCAGAGCCTCCGCTCGACCCTTCACAGCCTCAGCAGCGGCAGCGGCAAACTCGCCGCTCACCGGCTCCAAAGAAGCTGCCGAGGTCGGCGTCGGGATCGCGAAGGTAGACGTGGGTAAGGACCCGCGTCAGCGCTGCAGAAGACAGGACACGCGC
The DNA here is from genome assembly GCA_021605145.1 of Aegilops bicornis. Taxonomy (NCBI): domain Eukaryota; kingdom Viridiplantae; phylum Streptophyta; class Magnoliopsida; order Poales; family Poaceae; genus Aegilops; species Aegilops bicornis. The sequence continues at coordinate 350,757,495 of CM038670.1, forward strand.
CTCGGCCTCAGCCGTAGGGCCAAGGCCAAGGGTGACATCTTCAAGAGCGCGGATCAGGAAGGGAAGCATCTTGGCGGGGCCGTCCTCGGCGCCAGCTAGCGGGCTTTCCAGGCCGCTGTCGTAAAGCGACCTCAGCAAGGTGTGAGCCTTCACCTCCATCTCCGTGGAGGCCTCGCGGTCCTCGGCAAGAACCCGCGCCTTGCCGTCCAGCTCGACCTTCTTCGCCTCCAACTCCTGCTCCAGCGCACCCGGCGGTCATGGCGCTGTTAAGCTGCGTCTCGGTCCTTGACGGCTGCCTCGTGAGCCTTCATGTCTTCCTCCTTCTCTTGGCGAATGCGGGCCTCCTTGGCAAGCTGGTCCCGCAGGCCCTGCAGCTCGCTCTCCAGTGCCTTGCAGCGACCTCGGACATCAGCTACCTCCCCCAAGGCGGCGTCGCGAGCAGCCTTCGCCCCGAGGACGGCCTGCTTCTCCTCGTCGCAAGCCGTCGAGGCCTGAACCAGCACCGCTCGAATCAAAGCGTTAGAGCGAATCTAGCCAGAGGCCAGCTCCAAGCGCTCGGCCACCAAGCGAGGATCGGCGCCCAGAAGATCTTGCTGCAGCCGGTCCAATTCAGCAGCAGCACGATCAAGGACAGTGGGAGGAGTCGGAGAGACAGCAGTTGGTGGAGTAGGAGGAGAGGACGGCAGCGTAACCACAGTATCCTGAGGCGGAACCTGCTGCGCCCCAACAGCGGCGTGGGGGCATCGAGCAAGGATACCTCGAGATTCGCTTGGGCCATGGGGCTGGGCTCGCCCAAGCCAGCTCCGCCAGCCTCGCGAGATGACCGGGCAGGAGAGGCCCGTGTCTTGTTGTCGCCTTCCTTGGCAGGCGGGCGCTGCCCTGCACGAAGTCTCGGGAGCTCCCTTGACTTCTTCGCCGTGGCTCAGCCCTAGCCAAGAGATCTGAGACATCAAGCCTCGGCGACAAAGCAAGGAATAAAACAGGAATCAAGCACTTCTTGGTCATCGTCATGAAGCTCGAGCAACCTTCGGCCATACTTGAAGCCCGAGAGCCAGCTGCAGGGAACAGCCTCAAGAGGCCCGGGCGCAGGAGGCACGTCTGCGGATCGCCTCGGAGCCGGGGCAGACCCGCGGGGGAGCAGCCTAGTCCTGTCCTTCTTCGGGATCAGGGGCAAGCTCTCGCCGCCCCGCTCGTTGCCATCCTCGTCGTCATCGCTCGGCAAGAGGCGGAGAGCGCGGCACCTGCCGGGGGAGGGGCGCTCTCGACTCCCTGTCAGTCGCCTCAGAGTCAGGCCCCGCTTCCCGCTCCTCTTCTTCCTCCTCTTTGCTAGAGTCGCCGGAGGACACGTTCACCGTCGCCAGGGCTGCTGGGTCCTCGGGAACCTCCGCGGCCACGGGCCCGTCCCCATTGAAGACGAGCATGGATTCCACCGCTTGCTCCCAATCATCTCGAAGGAACAGGGGCACATGAGCGCCCTCAAGCCTCGCCACGTCTCCCCCGACCAAAGATTTGAGGACTGTGGCCAGACCTTCGTCAGCCAAGACTGCGGGGCTCGGGCGGGGCCTCCACAGCGGAAGCGAGTACTGACGAAGCGGGGCTTCCTGATGCTCCAAGAACTCCCTCAGGAGCGACGCACCAGTCAGCTTCGCGGCCGCCATGTTGCTCGGCCACAGATCCGCGTCCATCTTCTCCAGCATCGGCTTCACGTGGGGATCCACGAGTTCTGCGCGAGACCAATCGTTGGAGGTTGTGGGGTGCTCCGTGGGCAAAATCAGCCGAGGGTGGATGCACCCAGCATCTACCATGACCCACTTGCTCCTAAAGCCCTCAATCCTCTTCCCGGGCTTCGAGATGGCGTTGGATCTGCCATACGCGACAAAGCTCACAAGACGCTGGAGATGGGACCGCGAGAGGTCCGGAGGGAGAAGTAGTGGCGCAGCAAGGCCACTGAGGGCTGCACCCCGACGTGAGCCTCACAATAGTAGGCGAACATCGTCAGAAGAAGAACAGAGTTGGGGTGGAGGTGTAGAGCTTGCAGTCTGTAGTGGCGGAGGACAGAGAAGAAGAACTCAGAAAAGGGAGGCACCAGACCAGCAGCAATGGCGCTCACGAAGAGCGGATAGAAGGTGCTTCCTTGGCCCTCGGGAAGGGCGGAGCCAGCCTTGAACAGTTCTGCCCCGTTGATGCCTTGCGCTGCCACCATCCGGCGCACCCGGGCAAGGCCCTCCTCCGACACATTCGGCGAGTCCAAGGCGGCTGAGTACCAAGCTCCGGCCGGGGTCTGGCGAGGCGCCATGTCTTGCTAGGGCACGCTGTAGGACCTTGAAGTATGTCTAGAGGGGGTGATTAGACTACTTGACCAACAAAAACTTAACCTTTTCCCAATTTTATAGTTTGGCAGATTATAGCTAATTTAGGAAAAGTCAAGCAATCATCACACAATTCAAGCAATCATGCAAAGAGTATATAGGCAGCGGAAATTAAAGCATGCAACTTGCAAGAATGTAAGGGGAAGGGTTTGTAGGATTCAAACGCAATTGGAGACACGGATGTTTTTGTCGTGGTTCCGATAGGTGGTGCTATCGTACATCCACGTTGATGGAGACTTCAACCCACGAAGGGTAACGGCTGCACGAGTCCACGGAGGGCTCCACCCACGAAGGGTCCACGAAGAAGTAACCTTGTCTATCCCACCATGGTCGTCGCCCACGAAGGACTTGCCTCACTAGCGGTAGATCTTCACGAAGTAGGCGATCTCCTTGCCCTTACAAACTCCTTGGTTCAACTCCAAAATCTTGTCGAAGGCTCCCAAGTGACACCTAGCCAATCTAGGAGACACCACTCTCCAAGCAGTAACAAATGGTGTGTTGATAATGAACTCCTTGCTCTTGTGCTTCAAATGATAGTCTCCCCAACACTCAGCTCTCTCTCATAGGATTTGGATCTGGTGGAAAGAGGGTTTGAGTGGAAAGCAACTTGGGGAAGGCTAGAGATCAAGATTCATATGGTAGGAATGGAATATCTTGGCCTCAACACATGAGTAGGTGGTTCTCTCTCGAAACGGTAAGTTGGAAGTGTAGGTTAGATTCGATGGCTCTCTTCACGAATGAAGAGGAGGTGGAGGGGTATTTATAGCCTCCACACAAAATCTAACCGTTACACACAATTTACCAAACTCGATGGGACCGAATCGTTAAACTCGGTCAGACCGAATTAGTAAACCTAGTGACCGTTAGTGATTTTCGGTGGGACTGACATGCATCTCGGTGAGGCTGATATGGTTAGGGTTAGGGCATAACGTAATCTCGGTGAGACCGATTACTCAAACTCGATGGGACCGATTTTGGTAATAAGCTTTCCAGAGAGTTGGTCAGGTAAACTCGGTGGGACCGATTTGCTCTTTTCGGTGAGACCAAAATGTTACAAAGAGGAAACAGAGAGTTTACATTACAATCTCGGTGGGACCGATCGGTCACTTCGGTTAGACCGAAACGTTACAAAGGGAAACAGAGAAATTGCAACCCCATCTCGGTGAGACCGAGATCTCTATCGGGAAGACCGATTTGCTTAGGGTTTGTGGCAGTGGCTATGACTTTTGGAATCGGTGGCGCCGGATAGAAAGAATCGGTGTGACCGATTTTGGCTTTAGGTTTAGGTCATTTGTGGATGTGGGAAAGTAGTTGAGGGTTTTGGAGCATATCACTAAGCACATGAAGCAAAAGGCTCATTAAGCAACACTTCATCCCTTCTTGATAGTATTGGCTTTTCCTATAGACTCAATGTGATCTTGGATCACTAAAATGTAAAATGAAGAGTCTTGAGCTTTTGAGCTTGAGCCAATCCTTTGTCCTTAGTATTTTGAGGATCCACTTTCATCATCCATGCCATGCCGTCATTGAGCTTTCCTGAAATAATAGTCTTGGAATAGCATTAGCTCAATGAGCTATATGTTGTTATGAATTACCAAAACCACCTAGGGATAGTTGCACTTTTAATCTCCCCTTTTGGTAATTGATGACAGCATATAGATCAAAAGCTTCGACAAATGATAATAAAATTTAAATAACATCGCCGCTTTGAGAAGTATGTGATAAGCAAGAGCTCCCCCTAAATTTTTGCATAGTTTTAGATTTGCTTTGGACTGCAAATGCACAATGAATTAGGATCATGGGTTACTCTTCCATGTCACATACATCTTCGTGGAGCGCTCAAAATAATAAACCATGAATACATGCACTCATCACCAAGCATAGTGAGTGATCACATAAGATAGATAGGATAATATCATCAAACATGCATAAGTGTAGCTTATGATCAAACACATGATCATCAATGTCTCACAAGCATAGTATCTCAACCAAAAGCAAACAGAGTTTGAAAAACCACCAAATAAAGCAAGAGAGAACAAAAGCAACACTCTCTCTCTCTCTCGAAGCCTATGATCTATACATTTTTCTCCCCCTTTGGCAACAAGTTACCAAAAAGTTAATAGAAAATGCATAGTGCTAGGTCGACTCTCAGGCTTGATCTTCAGGTGGTGGGGGATTCCGGATAACGCCGAGGACGAAAGCTTCAGTTGAAGTAGATGGAGCTGGAGCTGATGTAGATGTTGGAGCTGGTGGCACTGAGGCTGTAGCTGGTGCAGATGAAGTTGCTCTTGTGTCGAAATCGCACATGAGATGAACTCTGGGCTCTAGGCACTCTGGCAAATGCATCAATTGTTGTTTTGCCCTTCCTCTCCTGCATGTCATCTTGTAGTTCCTCCACTGCAGACTGAATCTCGCCATTACTTTCACATCTAAGTTATAGAACTTTTGTTCTATGATTCTCTCGAGCTCTCCTGATTTTGAGTGAGGGTGGCCAATCCCTTCTCAATCCTCAGGGTTGATGCTATTAAGTATCCGAGCTGCTCCTGTTTGTTCTTCAAGAAATACTCAGATGCCTTCTCTTGAGTTGGCATCTTGGCAGCTTTCTCCCTCTTTGCCTTCTCCTTCTTCTCCTGAGCTTGAACTGATTGTGGATCATCTTCATTCATGACAACCTCATTGTCCTCAAAGTCTGGATAAAGTGGACAGTGTTCCTTATCGAACTTATATTTTCCTGTTCCCATCTTTGAGTTTATCAATTCTTGAATCTGAGGTGCATATCCACAGCTCCTCTTCTGATCTGCTGCAGTCCTCTTGATTGTTTCAATGATCAGGCTCATGACTTTGAACTTCTGTGGCACATCAAACACATGCAACATGTTGATGGCATGCCCTCTGATCATGTTATGGTCACGAGACTTGGGCAACAAAGTGTGCCTCAGAATCCAATTTATGGTTGGCAACCCTGACAGCAGAAAGTGAACTGATCCAAACTTGTGAGTTCATAATGCCTTGTCTGGAATCTCCTTGTACATGTGAGCCATTGAATTGTGACCCATCTTCTTCTTTGCATAAATGTCTAGGTCATCCTCATTTTCCTCTAGGGCATTGATCAGCTTTGCCCATTCTTCAACAGTTGACTGGTACCTTGTACCTTCAGAGATCCAAACAATTCTTCCATCTGGATAAAAATGTGATGTGGAGTAGAACTGCATGATAAGTTCATCATTCCAATTTGTGAGCTTTTGCCCAACAAAATCTGCAACTCCACAACCAACAAAGCTATCTTGCACTCCAGGATAGTGCTCTTCATTCTCCTTCATGAAATTCCCGTCAACCCACCTCATGTCACAGACAATGGGCTTCTTGTCCAACAGAATGGTTTCATAGAAGTCCTGTAGTTCCTTTATGTGGAACCTGTAGTCAACAGCAGTTTTTCTCCTTGAAGCATATGGATCTTCCATCCTCCATATCCTCAATACTGAATCCTTCACGATTCTCATGTCCTCACCACATGATGGGCATCATTGTGGTTTGGTATCTTGGGCTTGAGCTTCCTCATAACTTGTCCTTCTTCATCTTCCTCATCGGCATCCTCAGCACTTTGGGGCCTTGTTCTTCTCAGAATTGGAATACTCCTGGTATTCCTCTTAGGTGCAAACTTGGCCTTGGGGGCAGCTTTGGGTGCTTCCTTGGGCTTAGATGTGGCAGCCCCTGATCTAATAGCATCTCCCATAAGCTTTGGTGCCTTTGGTGCTGGTGCAGTAGGTTCATCCTCTTCTTCCATCATGGAAGGCTTCCCAATAACTCTGGCCATGGTCATCTTGACCCTTTCCGTTCTTTTCTTCCCTTCAGCAGCTGGCTCTTTGGGATCAGGCTTCTCAGGCAGTTTAGTTGATTCTCTGGCCCTGATCTAAATATGGACTTGACTGTGAGATAGTAGCTTCTTTCTATGAATCATTTGGTACCTATGTCAATGTCCCTAAGGAGAAGTGCTTTAAATATCATCCTCCCATTGAAGTTAAATAGCTGAAACTATTATTTATATTGTCGATCATATTGTTCCCACTACTTATATTGAGAAACCGCCATTCCCTGTTAGAATAAAGGATCATGCTAAAGCTTCAACTGTGGTTCGTAAGAGTTATACTAAAACACCTACACCTTCTGAACAAATGAAAGTTGAACCTAGTATTGCTATGGTCAAAGATCTCTTGGTAGATAAAATTGATGGGCATGTTATTTATTTCTGTGATGAAGCTGCGAGGATTGCTAAACCCGATACTAAAAGACAAACATAGACCCGTTGTTGGCATGCCTGTTATTTCTGTTAAAATAGGAGATCATTGTTATCATAGCTTATGTGATGTGGATGCTAGTGTGAGTGTAATTCCTTTTACCTTATATAAAGAAATTATGAATGATGTTGCACCTGCTGAGATAGAGGATATTGATGATACTATTAAGCTTGCTAATAGAGATACTATATCACCGATTGGGGTTGTTAGAGATGTTGAAGTCTTGTTTGCGAAGATAAAATATCCTACTGATTTTCTTGTTCTTGCTTCCCCACAAGATAATTTTTGTCCATTATATTTGGTAGACCCTTCTTGAATACTGTTAATGCTAGGATAGACCGCGAGAAAGATATTGTTAGTATTGGTTTTGGAGATATGTCTCATGATTTTAATTTGTCTAAATTTCGTAGACAACCCCATGATAAAGAATTGCCTAGTAAAGATGAAATTATTGGTCTTGCTTCTATTGATGTGCCTCCTGGTGATCCTTTAGAACAATATTTGCAAGACCATGAATGAAAAAAGGGAAATACATGAAGTATTCTTTAATTAGGGACCTATTTTGAAACACAATTTGCCTGTTGAAATCCTTGGGGATCCTCCTCCACCTTAGGGTGATCCCGTGTTTGAGCTTAAACCATTACCTGATACTCTGAAATATGCTTATCTTGATGAAAAGAAAATATATCCTATTATTATTAGTGCTAACCTTTCAGAGCATGAAGAAAAGAGATTATTGAAAACTCTGAATAAGCACCGTGCCGCTATTGGATATACTCTGGATGATCTTAAGGGCATTAGTCGCACTCTGTGTCAGCACAAAATAAAATTGGAAAAAGATGCTAAACCGGTTGTTGATCATCAATGACGGCTAAATCCTAAGATGAAAGAAGTGGTAAGAAATGAAATACTAAAGCTTCTAGAGGCAGGTATAATTTATCCTATTGCTGATAGTCAATGGGTAAGTCCTGTTCATTGTGTCCCTAAGAAGGGAGGTATTACTGTTGTTCCTAATGATAAGAATGAATTGATTCCTCAAAGAATTGTTACAGGTTATAGAATGGTAATTGATTTCCGCAAATTAAATAAATCCACTAGAAAATATCATCACCCTCTACCGTTTATTGATCAAATGCTAGAAAGATTATCTAAACATACACATTTTTGCTTTCTAGATGGTTATTCTGGTTTCTCTCAAATACCTGTGTCAAAAGAGGATCAAGAGAAAACCACTTTTACTTGCCCTTTCAGTACCTTTGCTTATTGACGTATGCCTTTTGGTTTATGTAATGCACCTGCTATCTTTCAAAGATGTATGACTGCTATATTCTCTAATTTCTGTGAAAAGATTGTTGAGGTTTCATGGATGATTTCTCCATTTACGGAACTTCTTTTGATGATTGCTTAAGCAACCTTGATCAGTTTTGTAGAGATGTGAAGAAACTAATCTCGTCTTGAATTGGGAAAAGTGCCACTTTATGGTTAATGAAGGTATTGTCTTGGGGCATAAAATTTCTGAAAGAGATATTGAAGCTGATAAAGCTAAAATAGACGCTATTGAAAAGATATCGTGTCCTAAAGATATCAAAGGTATAAGAAGTTTCCTTGGTCATGCTGGTTTCTATAGGAGGTTTATTAAAGACTTCTCTAAAATTTCTAGGCCTCTCACTAATCTCTTGCAAAAATATGTTCCTTTTGTTTTTGATGATGATTGCGTAGAAGCATTTGAAATACTTAAGAAAGCCTTGATTTCTACACCTATAGTTCAGCCACCTGATTGGAACCTACCCTTTGAAATTATGTGTGACGCTAGTGATTATGTTGTTGGTGTTGTTCTAGGACAGAGAGTTGATAAGAAATTAAATTTTGTTCAGTATGCTAGAAAAACTCTAGACAGTGCCCAGAGAAATTATGCTACCACTGAAAAAGAATCTTTAGCAGTTGTATTTGCATGTGATAAGTTCAGACCTTATATTGTTGATTCCAAAGTAACTGTTCACACTGATCATGCTGCTATTAAATATCTTATGTAAAAGAAAGATGCTAAACCTAGACTTATTAGATGGGTTCTCTTACTACAAGAATTTGATTTGCATATTATTGATAGAAAGGGAGCTAAGAACCCCGTTGCAGACAACATATCTTGGTTAGAAAATGTTCTTGATGACTCACTACCTATTGATGATAGCTTTTGTGATGAGAAATTAAATGACATAATTGCTTCTCGTAATGCTCCATGGTATGCTGATTATGCTAATTATATTGTTGCTAAATTTATACCACCTAGTTTCACTTATCAGCAAAAGAAAAAGTTTTTCTATGATTTAAGACATTACTTCTAGGTTGACCCACATCTTTATAAAGAAGGAGTAAATGGTGTTATTAGACATTGTGTACCTGAGTATGAATAGGAACATACTCCTAAGCAAGTGCCACTCCGAGTCTTACGGAGGACACCACGCTGGAGATAGAACTGCACACAAGGTATTGCAATTCGGTTTCTATTGGCCCACTCTCTTTAAGGATGCTCGTAAGTTTGTCTTGTCTTGTGATGAATGTCAAAGAATTGGTAATATTACTAGACATGAGGAAATGCCCATGAACTATTCACTTGTTATTGAACCATTTGATGTTTGGGGCGTTGATTATATGGGACCTTTTCCTTCCTCTAATGGGTATGCACATATTCTAGTTCCTGTTGATTACATTACTAAGTGTGTAGAAGCTATTCCAACTAGTAGTGTTGATCATAACACTTCTACTAAGATGCTTAAAGAAGTTACTTTTCTGAGGTTTGGAGTCCCTAGATATTTAATGACCGATGGTGGTTCGCATTTTATTCATGGTGCTTTCCGCAAAATGCTTGCTAAGTATGATGTCAACCATAGAATTGCATCTCCTTATCATCCTCAGTCTAGTGGTCAAGTAGAATTGAGCAATAGGGAGATTAAATTAATTTTGCAAAAGACTGTTAATAGATCTAGAAAGAATTGGTCTAAGAAACTTGATGATGCTTTGTGGGCTTACAGAACTGCTTATAAGAATCCTATGGGTATGTCTCCATATAAAATGGTTTATGGAAAAGCTTGTCACTTGCCTCTTGAGCTAGAACATAAGGCATATTGGGCTATTAAAGAGCTCAACTATGATTTCAAACTTGCCGGTGAGAAGAGGCTATTTGACATTAGCTCACTTGATGAATGGAGAACCCAAGCCTATGAGAATGCTAAGTTGTTTAAAGAAAAAGTTAAAAGATGGCATGACAAAAGGATACAAAAGCGTGAGTTTAATGGAGGTGATCATGTTTTGCTATACAACTCTCGTTTAAGATTTTTTGCAGGAAAGCTTCTCTCTAAATGGGAAGGCCCTTACATTATCGAGAGGTCTATCGTTCCGGTGCCATAAAAATCAACAATGCCGAAGGTAAAAAGCTGAAGGTGGTAAACGGTCAAAGACTTAAACATTGTATCTCAGGTACTCCCATAAGAGACCAATATAATTGATCTTGTGACACCTCGTGAGTACATAAGGGCACTTTCGTAACGTTTCAGACTTCGAAAAGGAATAGGTATGTGGTACGGTAAGTAAACCGACTCCAAAACGTTTCCAATGATAATTTTTCTTTGTTAATATTAAAAAATTTAGGAAAACTAAAAGTAGTCCGAAAGAGACACGAGGCCACCACAAGGGTGGAGGGCGTGCCCCCCGACCTTGTGGCCACTCGTGTGCCCTCCGGACTCTGTTTTCTTGCAGAATACTTCTTATGGTAGGTAAAAATTCATTATATATTCTCCCGAAGGTTTTGACCACCGTACCACGATGATATCTCCTGTTTTTGTTTCGAGCTGTTTTCTGTCAGAGTTTTCAAGGCCAGGCATCATGTCGTCTCCCTCCTCCAACAACGCGGGCGACGATGATTGGCTAATGAAGATAGAGATGAAGAGAGAAGAACTTGGGGAGATCAACAAGGGTGATAAGATCAAGAAGGCCGTAGAGGATCAAGTTCCGGCAGCAGAAGTAGAAGACATCCTTCAACCTTACTACAATCATCTTATCCCTACTAAAATTGAAGCTTACAAGATGATTGAAATAGTTTGGGTGCAAAACAAGTGTCGGTGCAATAAACCCTGGGTCAGTTGCCCAACTGTGCATAGGCACAAGACCAAGATTGAAGCATCAGCTTACACTACTGCAGGATGCTGCTAACGCAACACTACGATCAGAGACCCTTCGACGAAACTATGTACGATGCCATAATCGCAAACGGTGGTGTAAAAAAACCGTCAAAAAAGGTGCAAAACATTTGCGATGGTGGACCCATGAAACACGGTTCAAATTTTAGTTGCGTGTGCAATGCATGGCATACGGTTCAGTTCAATTAACTATTTTCCATGAGGAGGAACAAAAGAAATGGGCAGCCAGATGGAGGTGTGTGTGCGATATACAGCATACGGTTCACTCGGATGAACTATTTGTGATTAGGCAACACAAAAGAAACGGTCAGCCAGATGAAGGTGTGTGCGATATACGACATGCAGTTCACTCGGCTAAACTATTTGCGTTGAGACATTAGAACAGAAATGGTTCAACTTAACAAGATGTGTGTGATACGCGGAGGCGAGGAATCAGGAGATCTATGAGCAGTCCAGCCGCTTCGAGAGGGATCATCTGGAGCGGCAGTGGGCGTTCGAGCTGGCGAGCGTCGCCGAACATGCAGCAGCGGCAGGCATCATATTGCATTTCTCCAGATCGTCGGTAGGCTCCTCCTCCTCTGTCTCTTACTGAGCGCGCTCGGCAGAGGAGAGGCTACCGGAAGTGGCACAAAGCCCCTCCATGGTAGTAGTAGTATTTAGGGGCTATTTTGTTCAGTTCATCTGACTATAGATGTGTGGTCGAACTGTACAACGTACTTAAAATTAGCTAGTATATATATATATATATATATATATATATATATATATATATATATATATATATATATGCTTAATTACTTAATTTTAGTTGCAAAAATTAGATAGTGCTAGTGATTTCTAGCTGCATATTTTGACAAATCGCAGTGTTACAAGGATTGACTAATGGCAACGTTACTAGATCAACAAATGTAAATCTGTCCAATTTGACAAATGGCAACATACCCAATATGACATATGCAAATCTTACCAAATTGTTTGTACGTGGTTGCACACGGGTCACCAAAAACAACCGTTTGCGTTGAAGGGATGCACAAATCCAGCGCTGCGGATTTTCCCTCGACTTAAGGGGTAAGACCATAGCTCTCACTTTGCATACGGGTGCTATATCTAAAACGTTTGCAATCAAGAGCTGCAGAAATCCTGCTCGGCACATTTTCTCTTGGCTTCCTGGGGAAGCTGTCGTTTGCGATGAGTTTTTATATTTAAAAACCTTATTAAACTGCAGTTTGGGCGCCATTAATGTAGAGGATGCGAGCAAGGCGGGCGGCCATGGAAGTCCATGGGCTCGCTTCCCGGTGAGCCTGCACGGTGTAGATCTCGCACGCTTCCCGTTGAGCCTCCGCATTGGAGTACAACTCGCACGCCTTCCGTTTAGTCAAGCACTCAAGCACCTGTCCGCACGGCACCTCCTAGCCATTAAAAGAGTGAGCCGTGGCGTCACGTGAATGGTTAACAAAACGCACACAATTTAAATTATACAAAATGTTTGAGATGTTACAGTGGCAACTATTTGTTTCAAAATGCATTTGTTGGATGTTATTCGAGTGTGCCTTCTCTCAAAACGGAAACGAAAAATACCACAGCATGTCGGGTGCCATTCCATAATAGCATGCCAAGTTTCATGAATTTCAGACGAGTTTTGAATTTACTAGAATTAAAAAACAAAGTATCTCAACGTTTTTCCGACAATCAACAGTGCCCTGCTGTTTGAAATTCATTCCCATTTCTTGCATGGGACCTAAGCATGCCCCGAAGGTCACAGATTTGATTTTCAACCAATTTATATGCACTCGAGCTTGTGCATATAGTTAAAATTTGAATTATGCACATGAAATGGCTAGAAAACCCAGCTAATGTGTAAAAATGTCCAAATGAACCCCGAAAAATTCCAAAAGTAATCACAACACTCCTGTTGTTCTATGTTGACACTAGAAATTTTTTGAAAGCAATAAGAGGTAACGAATATCGTTTCATCCCGAAAGGTGGCACGTTCCCTACCGAAACCATCACGCTTGGTGTGAGAAGCTATGGTTTGTGAGAAGCTTATACCCAAACCTGCCCCAAATGGGACAAAAATTTTACCACGGCATATTGATGCTGCTTCATGATAGCATGCCAAGTTTCATGAATTTCAGACGACTTTTGGGTTTACTAGAATTTAAAAGCCAGGTATCTCAATGTTTGCGTCGAGTGACGGTGGCAGGGTGTTTGAAATTCATTCCCATTTCTTGCATGGGACCTAAGCATGCAACATACGACACATATTTGATTTTTCAACCAGTTTATATGCACTGGAGAATGTGCATGTAGTTCAAATTCGAATTATGCACATAAATTGCCTGGAAAACCCAGTTAATGTATAAATATGTCCAAACGAACCCAGAAAAATTCCAAAATTGAACACAACACTCCTGTTGTTCTATGTTGACACTCTAAATTTTTTGAAAGCAATAAGAGGCAACGGATATCATTGCGTCCCCAAAGGTGGCACGTTCCCTACCGAAACCATCACGATTGTTGTGAGAAGATCTAGTTTGCGAGAAGCTTATACCCAAAACTGCCCCAAATGGGACAAATTTTTTACCACGGCATGCTGATGCCGCTCCATGATAGCATGCCAAGTTTCATGAATTCTAGACGAGTTTTGGATTTACTAGAATTTAAAAACCAGGTATCTCAATGTTTTCGGCCAAGTGACGGTGGAAGGGTGTTTGAAATTCATTCCCATTTCTTGCATGGGACCTAAGCATGCAACCAAGGACACATATGTGATTTTTCAACCAGTTTATATGCACTAGAGAATGTGCATGTAGTTCAAATTTGAATTATGCACACAAACTTGGGAAACCTAGTTAATGTATAAAAATGTCCAAACGTACCCCAAAAAATTCCAAAATTATACACAACACTTCTGTTGTTCTGTTGACACTGAAAACTTTTTGAAAGCAATAAGGGGCAACGCATATCATTTCGTCCCCAAAGAGGTGGCATGTTCCCTACCGAAACCATCACGCTTGTTGTGTGAAGCTCTGGTTTGTGATAAGCTTATACCCAAACCTACCCCAAATGGGACAAAAAATTTACCACGTCATGTTGATGCCGCTCCATGATAGCATGCCAAGTTTCATGAATTTCAGACGAGTTTTGGATTTACTAGAATTTAAAAACCAGGTATCTCAATGTTTGCGGCCGAGTGACGGTGGCATGGTGTTTGAAATGCATTCCCATTTCTTGCATGGGACCTAAGCATACAAGCAAGGACACATATTTGATTTTTCAACTAGTTTATATGCGCTGGAGAATGTGCATGTAGTTCAAATTTGAATTATGCACATAAAATGCATGGGAAACCCAGTTAATGTATAAAACTGTCCAAACGTACCCCGAAAAATTCCAAAAATAAACACAACACTCCTGTTGTTCTATGTTGACACTCAAAATTTTTTGAAAGCAATAAGAGGCAACTGCTATTGTTTCATCCCCAAAGGTGGCACATTCCCTACAGAAACCGTCACGCTTGTTGTGAGAAGGTCTAGTTTGTGAGAAGCTTATACCCAAACCTGCCCCAAATGGGACAAATTTTTTACCACGACATGTTGATGCCGCTCCATGATAGCATGCCAAGTTTCATGAATTTCAAATGAGTTTTGGATTTACTAGAATTTAAAAACTAGGTATCTCAATGTTTGCGGCCGAGTGACGGTGGCAGGGTGTGCGACATTCATTCCCATTTCTTGCATGGGACCTAAGCATGCAACCAAGGACACATATTTGATTTTTCAACCTGTTTATATTTACTGGAGCATGTGCATGTAGTTCAAATTAGAATTATGTACTTGAAATGCCTACAAAACCAAGTCAATGTATAAAAACGTCCAAACGAACCCTGAATAATTCCAATTTTTTTGATGACACACCTATAGTTGCATGTTCACTGCAGATAAAAGTTCTGTAAATTCAAACACCATCCTTTGTAGCTGTGACCCCATTACGTAATTCAAATCAAGACGATAAATCAAGTAGATTGCATACAGTTTATTATAACCAACCATGTGAGATGCAGCCATCGGTGTATAATACACCTATGGCTTATGCGAGAAGGTGCGTTGACTACAGTCCACAGCTGGCGTGTCAAGCACACTAGCCCACTCCCCAAATATCATTTCACTTTTCAATCGTCACCGGTGAAACGTGGGGACATGGACCCACGTCGTGAGGGCAACTTCGGTGGCCCACTCCGGCGAGAGCGCGGCCGCAGCCGCCACGCTCATGCTAACAAGCTTCATGAGGGCGACAGCAGTCTGCGTACGGGCGGCCAAGGCAGCCCAAACGGCCGCCGTTGCTTCTCAGACGGCGGCAGCAGCATCTGCCTCAGGGATAGCAACTTGCAAGAGCGGCACATCAGCTATGTGTTCTGCAGCGGCGGCCTTAGCCCTGAAGGAGGCCGCCCACTACTATGTCGAGGCCGTCCACGCCCAGCTCATGGCGGTCACTGCAAAAATCAAACGAAGCTTCCCTGAGAACGATCAACAACCCACGGCCGAAGACTTGGCAATCGCCGAGAGAGTTTGAGCAGCCATCCGTTCCTATGCGGCATACCTTGCCATGACGGAGCCCGCCAGAGCCCAGATCGCGGCCGCCCACGCCCAACGGATGGCAAGATGCTTGCCGAGTATGGTGCAATTGATGCCATGGAGCACCTTCCCCAGGAGACCGTTGGGCACGAGCTGGACATGGAGGCGGCGCCGGAGATCGACGAGCACCAGTCGTAGTAGTACTCTTTGTTTTGTTTAACTAAGAGCATCGGTCTTTAATTTGTTAGAGTAATATTTAGGTCAGCTAGCTCTATTTAATTGATGAACTTGCTCGATTAAGAAGTTAGTCTCCTTTGTGTACCCAAATTATGCAATGACGTGGATGACCACTGTAACCAGGGAAATTTGAACCAAAATTTTTGACGTTCAAACTCAACACACACGGGTTAAGCTATCTGAATCGTTTGTGATGTTCACATATCGTACACAGTTCTGAATAAGGGACACTACAGGAACCAGCTACTTTGTCGTCCGCCAAGGCAGACGGCAAAGGCACGGATGGCGGACGGCAAAGGCCTTTGTCGTCTGCCATGGACGGCAAACGGTGTCGGCAAAGATAGGATCAACAAAGACCTTCTTTGCCGTCTGCTTTCAGCAACGGACGGCAAAGAGGCCTTTGCCATCAGTGGCTGACGGCAAAGAAAGCCGACGACAATAAATTCGTTGTTAGTCCGTTAGGTGGCTAACAGCAGTCTTTGCCGTCCGCCAGCTGACGGCAAAGAGCACCAGGCCTTTCCCGTCGGCCAAATGACGTCAGCTGCACGTCACTGCCCACCAAGGCTTTGCCGTTTGCCACTGTAGGCAAAGGCGGTGATCCTTTGCCGCCTCAGAGGGCAAAGGCTTTGCCGTCCGCCACTGTAGGCAAACTGACCAAATGGGCCAGCTCCCAGGAAACACAGGTGGCTGCCACGTGGCTTCTTTGTCGTCCGCCGCGGGTGGCAAAGAGCCCTTTGCCGTCGGTGGCAGACGGCAAAGAGCCTGCATTGCCTCTTTTTTTTCTTTTTTTTAATCCAACAATTTTCACAGCAAATATATATGACATATATATATATATATTTCACAGCAAACATATGACATATCCAGCACATATGTTTCATCATACATACATAGTTCCATCCCTACATACAAAGCAAGTTGCACATACACATTGTTCCATCCATACATATTACAATGCAAAGTTTCATCCATATAGCAAGTTCCATCATAGCAAGCTAGAAGAATACTAGAAGTGAATGAAAGGAAAAACAAGCACTCCATCATAGCACGCTAGCTTCCGTGAAGTGAATGAAATCTGCAAAATGGCAAAGAAGAAAGTTAGAAAAAGGTGACTAGAAGAGGAAGAAGACTAGAAGAAGAAAAAGACTAGAAGAAGAAGTATATGTCATTTATGAGCTAACTTAGGTGAAATGGATAACTTAGGTGAAATGGATCATTTATGAGCTAACTTAGTTGAAATGGATCGTTTATGAGCTAACTAAGGTGAAATGGATCATTTATGAGCTAACTTAGGTGAAATGGATTGTTTATGAGCTAGCTTAGGTGAAATGGATTGTTTATGAGCTAATTTAGGTGAAATGGACCGTTTAAGAGCTAACTTAGGTGAAATGGATCGTTTATGAGCTAACCTAGGTGAAATGGATCGTTTATGAGCTAACTTAGGTGAAATGAATCATTTTGGAGCTCACTTAGGTAAAATGCATCATTTTAGAGCTAACCTAGGTAAGATGGGTCATTTTGGAGCTAACCTAGGTAAAATGGGTCATTTTAGAGCTAACTTGGGTAAAATGGTTCATTTATGAGCTAACTAAGGTAAAATTGGTCATTTTAGAGCTAACTTAGGTAAAATGGATCGTTTATGAGCTAACTAAGCTAATTATGCCATTTTTGACATAAGTAAGCTAAGTACATGTCATTATTGAGCAAACCTAGTTAACTAAGCATACTAGATCTAACTTAGATCATTTTGGAGGAAACAAAGCTAAGTATAGATCATTTTAGAGATAACTTAGGTAAAAATGGATGGTTTTGGAGGTCAGTAAGCTTATTAAGTCATTTTGGAGGAAAAGAAGCTAACTCTAGGTCATTATGGTAAGCATATTGGAGGAAATAAAGCTAAGTCTAGGTCTTTATGCATTTTTTAGGCAAAACACTTGAGAAACTTACCATGATCATGGAGATGTAGGAGCGGGCTGGCTCGCGCCGATAGCTGGAGAAGGATCGTGCGATGCTTGGCTGGAGATACGCTGCACAAAAGGTCATTTCCAATGTCTCGTTAGCATGATGACACTCAAATGTTAAGACTAGCAAGTAATGTCCATTCAAATTAAACTCACCATGGTCCTAGGAGCAATCTCTAGCATCGGCGGAGTGGTCTGACCGGCCTTCTCGCACACAGACTGCACATTTTGTTTTGACGACTCAGTCATACTAGTTAGTAATGAGACGAACACTACATGAATGTTTTGGCTAATCTGCAGAAGAAACTTACCACAAGGAGCTCATACATGGCCCTTTCCTGCATGTCATTCCGTGCCCTCTCCTCCTCCAACATCTTTGTCGTCCTCTCCTCCAACTCCTGCTGCCTCTCCGCCGCCTCCGCCAGAAGTTTCTCCGTTCTATCTCTCTCACTCTGCATAGCAGCCTGCAACACCACTCCTCGTTAGCATTTGTAATCATTGATGGAAGCGCACACAATTTAATGGAGAAAGAGAGTTGAGTACGTATAACTAACCTTGAAGGCAAGTTCGACTGGCTGTTCACGAGGCCTTATCTCAGGAGCGGAGCTCGACTGGCGTGCCTTGATCTTCGGGAGAGTGCAAGGACAACGGATAAGTCCATCTCCAATGGCTATCGAGCCATGGGACCTCCCGCGACCAGCTATCATCACCAGCTCTGGATCAATGGGAACCAGTAAGCTTTTGGACATCATGCACATGCACTGGGCATTTCATTCGGAGTATGGCACCAACTTTCTCGGGGTTAGCATCGATCCCTCGTTCGGAAACGAGAAAACCGAGTAACTTTCCGCCGGGAACTCCGAACGTGCACTTTGATGGATTAAGCTTGATATCGTACCTTCTGAGGTTGGCAAAGGTTTCAGCAAGGTCGGCCAAGAGGGTCGGAACCTTTACGTAACTTGACCACAATGTCATCCATGTATGCTTCCACATTCCGACTGATTTGAGTGAGTAAACACTTCTGAATCATTCGCATGAATGGGGCTCCAGCGTTCTTCAAGCCGAATGGCATAGTGACATAACAGAAGCACCCAAATGGGGTGATGAAAGCTGTTTTGATTTCATCAGGTCCAAACAGACGGATCTGATGATACCCGGGATAAGTGTCCAAAAAGGACAGACGCTCACATCCCACAGTCGAATCTACTATCTGATCAATGCGAGGGAGAGGAAAGTGATCCTTCGGGCAGGCCCGATTGATATGCGTGGAGACGATGCACATGCATAGTGAATTGTCCTTCTTAGGAACCATGACAACGTTAGCTAACCACTCGGAGTGGTAAATCTCTCGGATAAACCCAGCTGCCAGAAGCCGAGCCACTTCTTCACCGATTGCTTTTCTCTTCTGTACGGCGGACCGTCGAAGATGTTCCTTGACCGGTTTTATCTTTGGGTCGACTCGCAAACGATGCTCAGCCAGTCCCCTAGGAACACCTGAAATGTCAGAAGGTTTCCATGCAAAGATGTCCCATTTCTCACGGAGGAACTGTATGAGCGCTTCTTCCTATTTGGAGTTGAGAGTTGTTGAAATGTGGGTCGGAGCAGCGTTGGGATCAGTCGGGTGGATATGAACCGGTTTTGTTTCACCGGACGACTGAAATGCCGAATCCGTTGCAGGCTTCTTAGCTCGTAGCAAATCACTCGGATCTGCATTTTTCTGATACTCCTGCAATTCCACCACTGCCATCTGCGCATCAGCGGTTTTTTAGCCCTTCTGGAAGCACTCTTCTGCCTTCTTTCGATTGCCAGTGATGGTGATCACTCCCTTGGGACCAGGCATTTTCAATTTGAGGTACACATAGCATGGTCGGGCCATAAAACGCGTGTAAGCTGGCCAGCCCAGAATGGCGTGATAAGCACTCTGGAAATCCACCACTTGAAATGTCAACTTTTCTTTGCGGTAATTCTTGTGATCACCGAAAACCACGTCAAGAGCAATCTGGCCGAGTGATTCAGCCTTTTTGCCCGGAATGACTCCATGGAAACTCATACTACTTTCACTGAGTCTGGACATCGGAATACCCATCCCTTTCAATGTTTCTGCATACAGAATGTTCAGGCCACTGCCACCATCTATCAGAACTTTAGGCAGTCGAGTGCCTTCGACAACTGGGTCGACCACCAAAGCTTGCCTCCCAGGGGTGGCTATGTGTGTCGGGTGATCGGACTGGTCGAATGTGATGGCAGTCTGGGACCATTTCAAATAACTGGGCGTCACCGGAGCGACCATATTCACTTCTCTGTTGATCACTTTCAATCGACTCTTACTCTCAACATCAAGAAAATCATCAGAGTGGAATTGACGTGAGGGTAACCATCATCACTCTCCTCCTTGTCCTCAACCTTGTCGGACTCTTTTTCCTTGTCTTTGGGTTGTTTATCCCGGAACTGCTGGATCAGGAGCCGGCACTGCCGAGTGGTATGCTTTGGGTAAATGATTTTACACTCCTCATCTTTCTTTGTGCGGATGTGGCATGGCAAATCTAGCACATCATTTCCATCTTGATCTTTTATCTTCTTAGGGTTCCATGGCCCCTTGGGCTTCCCTTTGGGTTTTCCTTGAGTCATGGCTAAGGTTTCCCCAGGAGCAGCTGGCTCGACTTTGCACTTCTGCTTCCGACTGGAGTTTCCTCCTTCAGTTTCATGGGCGACTGATTTGTGCTTGCCACTCCGGAGCCGATCCTCTTCTTCACCATTAGCATATTTGGTGGCAATCTCCATCATTCGACTCAGAGACATGTCTCCGGTCCGACCAAACTTCAAGTTCAACTCTCGATATTTGACGCCTTCCTTGAAGGCGCAGACTGCTTGGTGATCAGACACGTTCTCAACTGTGTGATGCAGTGTGATCCATCTCTGGATATAATCCCTCAAAGTTTCATTTGTCTTCTACACACAAGATTGCAGCTCATCAACCCTGCTGGTCGCTTTGCATGTCCCTTCAAGCGTTCGACAAACACTCGGGCAAGATCTTCCCAAGTGTATATCTTCTTTGGGTGCTAATCGATTCAGCCACGCCCTGCCGAACCCTCCAACATCAGAGGAAGGTGTTTCATAGCCACTTCATCATTACCGCCGCCAATCTGAACAGCCACTCGGTAGTCTTCAAGCCAAGTATCAGGCTTGGACTCACCAGTGAACTTACTGACTCCAGTCGCCAACCTGAAGTTGGGGGGAATCACCGCGGCCCTGATGGCTCTGCTGAAGCACTCTGGTCCTAAGACGCACGCTCTACTGCTGGTGGGTACATCTCTATCATGACCTTCTTGGTGAGCTCTGTTCCTGTCGACCAAACCCTGAATGAGAATAGATCTCGCATCAAAGCACGACTCCACAGGGTCGACTCGAATCCTTCGCCCAGCGCTGTGAGGGCGCCTATCATCCTGCTGTCGAGGCACATATGATCCACTCCTTGGGGGAGGAGTGGGCACTCGACGATGATCATCACGATCGAGTCGGTGATCATACTGCTCACCGTTTCTGTACTGATCACGCTGGTCGTCACGTCCCTCACGACTCGGGGGCGATCTTGGACTATGTGCCGACTGGACTGTATCTGCAACAACGGACTTGCTATGGATCCTATTCCGTGACTGTGATACAGCCGTATTCTTCTCCCCCGCTGCGCGGAGTAAAGCTCTGATCTGCATTAAACCCCTGCCGGCTTCTGACTGGGAGGGCTGAATTGACTTTGCTATATGAGCTGCAGCTGTAAGATTTTGGATCGGAGTTCGATATACCTGAGTCGGAGGTGGAAAAAGTTGGCGTCGACTGGATTCTTGAACCCTTTGTCGTGCACGCTCGTCGAGTACTCGGTGGAGATTTTCCAGTTGAGTGCGCTCAGCCAGATTGGCCAGGCGCGCGTCCTCCAAGGCCCGGGCCTCGGGGGTTTCTCCAACGATAGGAGTGTGAAGAGCATCCATGTTCCGGCGGTGAAGCTCTTCCCTCTGCTCCGAAGAGAGGGGCTTGGGGCGGTATTCCTCATGAGCATGCGACGGATCGCCTCTGTCGTCACCACCGTCGGTGCGAGGGAAGCCGGGAGGACTGCAAGGTCCATCGACCATCAGGACCTCCGCCGCTGGATCACTCCTATCGCACTCGGATGCGGTCTCTGCGGAGCCAGTCGACAGGTCGAACAAGCCGTATAGAGATTCGTCGGGCTCGATCGCCGCGACTTGAGGGGTGGCCGTTTGGCGAGCCACTGCGTGCCTCACCCATCGTTGAAGCCTTGACCGACCGGAGCGCTTGCGCTGGCAGGCGACAGGGAGGGAGGACGCAACAGGCGCTGACCGATACTGGGTCGACGGTTGCCTTAGGAGGACGCCGCGGATGCATGTGCGAAAGTGCGTTGCCCCGCGGACGGGGAGTGCATCGACGTCGAGTGGAGCCTCCTGAAGCCAATCAGAGTCGTCGGCGACGAAAACGAGCGCGCCGAGACGGATCTCGTGGCCCTTAGCCAAACCTCCGCCTAAAACCATGATGATGGGAATCGGAAAAATTGCAACTTCTCCAACAAGTCGCTAAGACACCTGCCCCACGGTGGGCGCCAACTGTCGTGGTTCTGAGTCTGACAGTAAAATATGGGGGTAGGAATGTAGAGGCAAGATCTTAGCTATGGAGGAATTGTACACGCTGGTTTCTGAGTTCAGGCCCTTCTCGGAGGAAGTAACAGCCCTACGTCTCGGAGCCCGGAGGCGGTCGACTGGATTATATGCCTGTGTGTTACAGGAGGTGCGAACCCTTGTCCCAGAGGAGGGGGGTGGCTTATATAGAGTGCGCCAGGACCCCAGCTCCCCTCCGTTACATAGGATTCAATGTACATAAAGAGGTGGCATTACAGGTAACGCCTATATTGAAATGCTGTAAATGATCATTAAATATCTGAGTGAATGCTCGACTGTTGCTCTGCAGGACGGCTTTAGGTCTTCTTATCGTCGAGTGGTTTGATGGTCGAGTGACCTGGATAAAGTGAGACCTCCGAGTGGATGGTAGGTCGAGTGGATCCCTTCTTCTGATACTTGAACTTCTTTGTCCTTAGGACTAGGACCTTGGGTAGGATGTGTAGGTCAGGCATATTACCCTACCCTAGGTTTATGTCTACATCACTCCGCGTGTAGGCCGTCCACCATCTTCGGCTTCACGTTGATGATCTTGAGCCATAGTCCGAAGTGGGGTTGGATGCGAAGGAAAGCCTCGCACACGACAATGAATGCCGATATGTTGAGGAAAGAGTTTGGAGCTAGATCATGGAAATCTAGCCCATAGTAAAACATCAGTCCGTGGATGAAAGGGTGGAGTGGGAACCATAACCCGCGGACGAAATGAGGGATGAACACCACCCTCTCGTTGGGCTCCGGTGTGGGGATGACTTGCCCCTTTGCAAGAAGACGATGGGAAATTTCCTTCGCCAGATACCCGACCGCCCGAAGCTCGGTGATGTCCTTCTCCTTGACAGAGGAGGCCATCCACTTTCCTTGTCCTCTAGATCCGGACATGGCTGAGTGCTTGCTTGAGGCGGAAAAGATGAGTACTTGGGCGCTGGAGCTCGAGAATCAAAGGGCGAAGAGAGAGAAGGCGTGGGTGAAGAAAGGGAATCCTTATCCCCTTATAAAGGCAGTGAATATCGAACGCCCCCCCACTCGCCTTAAAACTCGCCTATTCCCAAGGGTTGTGCAAACGGCACGGTTGGATTACCCACGCCCGTATTGATGAGAATCCCACAATAAGGGGACACGATCTCTGCTTTGACAAGACGTGCCAATGGAAACCGCATCTTGAAACGCGGAACGGCAGACGAATATGGTTCGAAATAATGACCGGGCAGACATGATGTCATCTAGCAAAAAGATGTCAGCGGATGGGACTCGTGAAATATTATACTCTCTATGGCTGTGTGTGTGGTACTTGTGTTGGAGATCCGGACACGTTCGTTGCGTTCGAAGACAATCTTGGAGTATTCGGAAAGGGGAACCCGCCTTGCAATGCCGAAGACAATCTGCGTGCCAGACACCTCGTCATTGAAGCCTGGTTCAGGGGCTACTGATGGAGTCCTGGACTAAGGGGTCCTCGGGCGTCCGGCCTGTTGGACATGGGCCAGACTAATGGGCTATGAAGATACAAGACCAAAGACTCTCTCATGTGTCCGGATGGGTCTCTCCTTGGCATGGAAGGCAAGCTTGGCAACCAAATATGAAGATTCCTTTCTCTGTAACCGACTTTGTACAACCCTAATCCCCTCCGGTGTCTATATAAACCGGAGGGCTTAGTTCGGAAACAGATACAGTCATACAAGCTAGAGTTCTAGGGTTTTAGCCATTGCGATCTCGTGGTAGATCAACTCTTGTAATATTCATATTCATCAAGATCAATCAAGCAGGAAGTAGGGTATTACCTCCATAGAGAGGGCCCGAACTGGTAAACACTGTGTCCCCTGTCTCCTGTTACTATCGACCTAAGACTCACGATTCTGGGACCCCTACCCGAGATCTGCGGTTTTGACACCGACACCACTCTTATTGATAATATTGCAGTTCTACCCTCAGTTTGTCTAGTAGGCCTCTCCCACCATCTTCGAGGAGCAACTCCATCACCCATCCAGCACTCTACCCCTCTCCCTCCCCCTCTCTCTCTCTCCTCTCTCTCTCTCTCCCCCTCTCTCTCTCTGTCCCAACCTATTTCCCGTCCTTCAGTTTTGTATGGATGTCGACTGATCTCCCTCAAGACATAGCTGGTTCTCTCCTTCTCAACACATATACGAGTCATTCTACCTCTCTAGTTATGCCTCTGCCTCCCCCTCCCCCTCCCCCCCACACACACCGATACATCGAGCGCTCTAGTCATGTCTCCCTGCCAAACACAAACTTGCCCTGTGCCCTCCGACATTCCGGTAGGTCAGTCGCCCTATATCTTTGACATGCACACACACAATTTTGATGGCTCTCTTCATCGATCTCACAACCACCCACTTGATCCTCTCTTTGACTCTATCGATATCTATGACCCCTCCCTCTCTTCTTGTGGATCGCCTCCTCTATATATGATACCGATAGGCCTCTATTTCACACACATTGCATGTGTCAAATTTTTGTGTGAGATGTCATCGACACATATTCCCACAAATACATTCACGAAATCACCCCCCTAAAGAAAAAACACTCACGAACGCACGCGCCATCTATCTAGGTTTGTATCTCTCTCACACACACCCACGTAGGTGGGAGACGTGCATGAAGAGAAGAGGTGCATGCACGGCGCACGTACTCATGTCTCTTTCCCAACCACACCCGCGCGGGTACACGGTGGAGCTCATTTCTGTACGAAAAGGCAGCCCACATGGTAATTTGACATGTGTACTGGTTGTCCACTTGATGGAGGATCGTCTACCACGGGTGAACAAACAAATTGCGACTTGACGCGTTATGTTAAAAAAGAGGCAAACCATGTGGGGCCTACCTTAGAGGCAATGCTCTATACACTCAGGATGCTCTGTGCGTATTAATTTTGATGTGTCCCGTCAACTCGCAGAATGAGGAGAAGCTTGCTTAGTACGCCATCTCCCCTGCCCACGGGTGCGGTGGCTCGCAGGACGAGGTGAAGCTTGCTTACTACGCCTACGCCCGCTACCTCGCCCACGCGCGCGGTGGCTCGCAGGACGAGGAGAAAATTTTACTACTCCCTCCGTTTACTCCTCGTCCCTACCTTGGTTAGAGAGATTATCATATTGTTTGGAATATATGTCCTTTAGTAGACTTCAATATGAACTACTAGTACATACTCCAAAGACTGATGTATATAGACGTATTTTAGAGTGTAGATTCATTCATTTTGCTCTGTATGTAGTCAATATTGAAATAGACGTAATAGTACGCACCCTCCCTCGCCCATGTGGTGGACGTGCAACAATTCATTCGGTCTCATATAGCTAGAATGACATATAATGCAGTACTATTATTGCTCGACTTCCCGAAGAGGCGAAGAGCCAACCGCAAGGTTAATATTTTGGAGATGCCAAGCGCAAGGTTTATAGGAGAATGAGTAGTAGTAGTACTAGTAGTACGCATTACGCTGGTAATGCATCGCATCTTGAGAGAAGAAGGCAACAAGATGTATGTTTTGCGTGACAGTCTCTTCTTACAGGACGTGCTAGACCTAGTGGACCTCATTGTTGCAATGGGACTAATCCTTATCATAGATGGCACGATTCAGAGTGGTGGGCAGCGGGCATAAATCGGAGCTGCTTAGGCTAGTCATAGTGGGAGTACCTTATGTAGTAACATGACACATCCCAAGACAAATTTGCTTATGTGGCATGGAGTTAATGAGGGAAGAGATGCTTGTGGTAACATAATATGTTACTGCAACATAACACACCCCGAGGTAAAATGAGTCTATGTCTAAATTAATGAATGTTTGTATGTTTCCATCTATATGTTACTACCCCTTATGAAGGTAGTAACATGGACTAGTAACAAAAGCATGTTACTAGTCTAAGTTACTCCCCACTATGACCAGCCTTAGTCTTAAACCCCATGAAGAAGTCCCATCAAAAGGAATAGCCATCCTCTACACGTGCTCCTATGTAAAATTAGTAAATGAGACAAAAAGAGAAAGAAACAAAGTAAAAAAATCACCAGCCTTAGATCCATCCCTATTGTATCAGTGAATGATATTTCTACGTTGTGATTGACATGGCTATATTATTAACCATGCTACGAAGGTATAAGCGGATTTTTATTTATTCGCGGAGGTAGCAGCGGATGGATATTCAACGAGTGAAATGATGGTTGCTTCCTTGGTCAAACATAGAGAAAGGTGGGCCTCGTGATTTCACGGCTCATTAGTCATTATTACTCCCTATACTATTTGCCCATATATAATAACCGCGTGGTAGTACAGTAGTGGGCTATACTTTTAATAACCATGCTCGAAGAGAAGAGGTCCACGCACCCACGCACATAGTGTACTAGTAGCACTCTTTGAGTCTTTTCCGTCTTCCCCAACCACACACGTGACACGGTGGAGCTCATTTCTGTAAGATGATGCAGCCCACGTGATAATTTGACGCGTCTAGTAGTAGTTACTCACTTATAAATAATGGAGGGTCGGGAACCACGCATGAACGGTGCCGCACCATTTATACATAAAGTGTTTTTTCTTCAGTGGCACATACACAATATAAATAGGTTCATATGGAGAGAAAAGAAAACCGCTCCACTATATACATAGCCAGGACGAGCCTACACGGTTGCTTGCTGGGGTTGCTCCCTTCACACTCTCTCGCACAAAACGATTGTGGACACATCTCTAACGTCTCGGCGGATCACGTCCGCCGGGGGAAGGGGTGGATGCTTAGTGTACATGCGGTCATCGTTGCTGACGGCGAAAACCCACTGTCGGCACATCTCGATCAGGGGTCCCCGCTGTTCCCTCACACAAAGCCGGCGAGGTTGCCTTCGTCCCTTGCTCACTGCCGTGATGTGGGCAGTTGCCGCCTCCCGCTGCCCTCCTCTAGGTTGACCTACGTCCCGACATCCCTCAGGTACAACTTCCTTTACAGCCGGCTTGCACCACTGCTCCAATTGCCCACATCACTCCATGTGGATATTTCTCTACTTCTTTGCCCCGCACATACCTCTACGGGCTTCTACGCACTGTATTTGTGATGAGTTTATGTCTCATCAACTACTCCCAGTAGTCTTATTCTAATCACGCTTCTTCAATTTCTTTGCCACAGGGATGCTCATGTCGATTTTGGTGAAACTGCACAAAATGATCCGATAGTCAAATTGTTGCAAACTTCATTTCTTCGGAATCTCCAACATTGCCAGCAAATTAAAGCCTAGTTAGGGTTTACGGTTCAAGGGCTGGGGACTGCATGGATCATTTTTTCTTTAGTTGTCTCTGTTCCAAAATAAGTGTCAACTTTAGTAGTAGTACAACTTTGTACTAAAGTTTGCATAAAGTCGAGACACTTATTTTGGAATGGAGGGAGTACATATTGGCTATGATCTGTCAATCATTGAGATGCAATAGCATGCATGTTAGTCTCCTTTGTATTTGATGAAATGTTGCAACGGGCAACCTTGGACGCATAAGATACATGAAATGTAAGTGGAAGCTTCATAGCATTGTACAAATTTATCTCGCTGATAAATTACAGTACGTACTATACTGGTACTGTGTAAAGAGTTAGGTGTCGCACGGTGTCCATAAATTATGGTGATAATGTGAGGTGGGCTATGTAATCACTGAGCCTGCATGTTTTCACTGCTCTTGCACTCCTCCGCTATAAGAATGGAGAAAAATGTAATCTAGTAGTACCTCCTTTCGCCGAAAGCGTGGGACATCAAGCAGTCCTACCACCTCAGTAATAATGACCAATGAGCTGTCAAATCACATAGACCCAGCAGTAAGTTGGACGGACGAAGAAACCATCACTCTTGAATCCGCTTCTCTCTTCAATGCAGGTGCCAGTGAGAGGTCGTGTCTGCTCTGCCCGGGCATGAATGCGGCACCGATTCTTTGGAGCAGGACTGACCGTTTCGGGTGGGAAGCGCGCGCGGCAGTGGAAGGGCTTTGGGTGGGCTAGGCTGGCCAAGAGCGCGCATGGCAGCGGTTCGCCTGTCCTGACCGGATGCCCGGAAATGAGAGGATGCACCAACTCTCGCGGCTAAATCATACACTAGACACCATCTCTCTATAGGAGTAGGTCGATGTGTCGCTCTCTCTAACACACACATGCTGTTAAACACACACACACACACGCGGGCACACACAGGTTCATAGAATAGGAATATCGTGCGAGTTACTTAGGGAGCATTTTGATCCTTAGCAAGAAGAGTTTATAGCCAAGCCGGGCAAGGTTAGGCATTTGGAACTGTTAAAATATGTTAGCTTTTGTGGGCCAGCTAACTTGGGTGGGCTAGAAAAACCTTGCTAGCTCAAGAGAGCCAGATCGGCTCTCTTCCGACGACAAACTTCACATACTACCTCCGTCCTGGTTTATATGTCCCCATTGTATTTCGTGTCAAATTTTGACCATAGATTGAACTAACAAAATGTTCACGCATGTCACAAAAAATTATATTAATTTGTATATCGCGTACTAACATTTTTCTTATTAATTTGTTTGTTTCACCATCTGACTGGTGGGACCCAACGTACTACGTGGAGAGAGGTAAGGTGACTAAGGCTGCATTATTTCTATACTACCAACACTGCTTTAAATCCCAAAAGACCGTACCACCAAATCGACATGACACAATTATGATTTAAATCCTAATGACTCCCACGCAAAAAGAACACGGCATGCTTGTCACACGAATGCAGGAATGTATAAAAGGTTACTTTCCTCTCGTTAAACATAACATGAGGGTGGTGTAGCTGGTTAACCTCTTCGCTCATCAAACTAGAGGTCTCGGGTTCAATAACCACACTTGAGCTTAATTTTGTTTTTGTTCGACTTCTTTCTTCCACCCAATGACAGGTAGGCCCCGCATGACAGAGAGAGAAAGTGATCTAGGGCGGTGCCAGGAGGATTCTTTGACTGGTCAAAATGGATGGATACGGAGCTATACGTTCTCGGCCTCGGCGCTTGTTTTCTAGGGTTTGCTCTCTTCACACTCTCTCTCCAGTATATATACACGTTGGAGCCTGAGCGCTTGTAGTTACTCTCTTCACACTCTCTCACCCTCTCCAGATCTAAACAAGACTTCGTTGGCCTCTCTCTCTCCCCTCACTGCTGGTCAAAGAGCCGGCAGGATCTGTCCGCCGGGAAGGGAAGGAGGCTTAACGCTGTCACCGTCAGCGAGGGAGGGAATCCACTACCGGCGCAGCTGTTCTCTTTCACCCAGCGGCGGCGCGGGAGGGCCTCCGATCCCTTCTTCCTCGCCGCTACATAGTGTGGGTAGAACGGCCTCCGGTCGCCCACCGAACCACACCCCAAGAACCTTAAGGTATAATTTACTTATTCCACATGCATTGCTCTAGCTGCATGTGGGTGCGGGAGTCCTGTACTAAGGGGTCCTCGGGCGTCCGGCCTGTTGGACATGGGCCGGACTAATGGGCTATGAAGATACAAGACTGAAGACTCTCTCTCGTGTCCGGATAGGACTCACCTTGGTGTGGAAGGCAAGCTTGGCGACTAAATATGAAGATTCCTTTCTCTGTAACCGACTTTGTACAACCCTAGTCCCCTCCGGTGTCTATATAAACCGGAGGGCTTAGTCCGAAACCGACATACCATACAGGCTAGACTTCTAGGGTTTTAGCCATTACAATCTCGTGGTAGATCAACTCTTGTAATACTCATATTCATCAAGATTAATCAAGCACGAAGTAGGGTATTACCTCCATAGAGAGGGCACGAACCTGGGTAAACATTGTATCCCCCGTCTCCTGTTACCATCGACCTTAGACGCACAGTTCGGGACCCCCAACCCGAGATCCGCCGGTTTTGACACCGACATCAGTGCTTTCATTGAGAGTTCCACTGTGCCGTCCCCAAAAGGTTTTGATGGCTCCTCCAATCGTCAACAACGATGTCGCCAAGGGGAAACCTTCCTCCCCGGACAAATCTTCGTGTTCGGTGGCTTCGCACTGAGGGCCAACTTGCTTGGCCATTTGGAGCAGATCGACAGCTACGCCCCTGGCCATCAGGTCAGATTTGGGAGCTTGAACTACATTGCGGATATCCGTGGAGACTTGATCTTCGATGGCTTTGAGACCACGGCAGCCGCTCCCTGTCCCTACGTTGAACATGACTTAAATCTGTCATCAGTCCGTACTCAGGAAATTGCACCTGTAACTACTCCGATCTTAGTTCCGGAGCAGATCGCGACATCCGAGGACGGGAAGCTCAACCCCGCCACGGAAGCCGCAGATTCCGCGGTGTTCGAGCTGCACACAGACCTAACCCCGGGTGATATCTGTGTCTCTGGAACCTCGGACTCGTTTTCGGCCATAAGTTCCAAACCATGTGTGACTGCGCATGTCGAGCTAGATCAGTCATCAACCATCAAATTCAGCACCGCGGA
This sequence comes from Aegilops bicornis, assembly GCA_021605145.1. Lineage (NCBI taxonomy): Eukaryota > Viridiplantae > Streptophyta > Magnoliopsida > Poales > Poaceae > Aegilops > Aegilops bicornis. Next base: position 350,788,218 of record CM038670.1, read on the forward strand.
CATCTTCCGGCACTCACCTTTGGGCGACGTATTAAACTCATTAAAAATCTGTCCTTAGCGGGGGACTGACAGCCGAACTATATCCGGTTCGAGCTGGAGGCTGATGACAGGGAATTTCGCTTCCCATCCGCCACCCACTACATAGCCACTGTCGAGGACTTAACCGACATGCTCGATTACGCCTCCGAAGACATCGACGACCTGGACGACGATGCCAATGAGGAGCAGGGACAAAACCCGTCGTTTACCGGAAGCTGGACGGCCACTTCATCGTACAACGTATACATGGTGGATACACCTAAAGAAACTAACAATGATGACAAAGAGGATCCAGTTGAGGATAAACCTCCTGAGACACAACCAAGACGTCGGCGCCAGTGGCGCCGCTATAAGTCACTTCGTGCGAAAGACAGCCACTCGGGCAGCGGAGAAAACAATACTCCGGACGAGGCCGAAGACAACGCAGAACCTATTGGGGCAACCTCCGAACAGGATGAACAGGAAGACGGGCACGTTAGCCCTGATGAACAGGCCATAAACGAAGACTCGGAGGACAGTAATTATCTTCCGCTCTCCGAAGATGAGGAGAGCCTCGGCAACGAGGATTTCATCGTGCGTGAGGAGCATTTCGAGCAGGAGCGCCTTAAACCCGGCTAATAGCCACCGCAAGGAGCTCGAAAAGAAGCAAAGAAGCAGCTTCAAGTCGACTCAAGACCTGCTCAACGATAGATGGACAGATATCCTAGCAGCCGAAGGATACGGCCTCAAGCGCCCAACCAAAGGTTACCCGAAGCACAGATTGCTACCTCAGTTCGACGAGGGGGCAACGGGAGTTGCACCACGCGGTCAAGACAATTCGGCTGACCGACCACAACACGGTCGGGATAGAGCGGCAGTTCAAGCCGAACAACAGCCCGCCTTACCACAACAAAAAACAAAGATAAAATAGCTCGGGGTCATACATACGACCCTCGGCAGGACCTGGACGGTAGAGCGGGACATACCAGATCAATCTACGGATCGCGAGGACGTGCCTCGACATGCAATGTCGGCTACCTATTCGGACATGACAAGTCTAGTCACGGATGGCCCGAAAACTGCAGACGAACTCCATCTGGGCTACGTCACGACGTGACCCAATATAGAGGCGCCGCACACCCACTCTGCTTCACTGACGAAGTAATGGAGCATGAATTCCCAGAAGGGTTTAAACTCAGAATATCGTGATCATACGATGGAACAACCGATCCTGCAGTGTGGATCGAGGATTTTCTTCTCCATATCCATATGGCCCGCAGAGATGACCTCCACACCATCAAATACCTCCCGTTAAAACTCAAAGGACCAGCTCAGCCCTGGTTAAACAGTCTACCGGAAAACTCTATTGGCAGCTGGGAGGACTTGGAAGACGCCTTCCGCCACAACTTCCAAGGTACATATGTCCGGCCACCAGATGCTGATGACTTAAGTCACATTGTCCAGAAGCCCGGAGAGTCAGCCAGGAAGCTCTGGACTACGTTCCTAGTCAAAAAGAACAGAATCATCGACTGTCCGGATGCAGAAGCCCTAGCGGTCTTCAAACACAGCATCTGGAACGAGTGGCTCGCCCGCCACCTCGGTCAAGAAAAAACAAAATCCATGTCAGCCCTTACCGCTCTGATTACCCGCTTGTGTGCGGGAGAAGACAACTGCTCGCCAGAGAAGCAACAAAGGTGCCGATCCGGCACTTCCAAGTTTGAGACGGCAACGGCAAGCCACGACGCAGCAAGCACAAACATCGCAATGATAACGAACGAACGCGTGACACAGCGGTCAACGCCGGATTCAGCGGTCCCAAACCCGGTCAACGGAAAAAGCCATTCAAGGAAAACAGAGACGAACCATCCAATTTCGACAGGATATTGGATCGGCCCTGCCAGATTCATGGCCACCCCGATAAGCCAGCTAATCATACCAACAGAAGCTGTTGGGTCTTCAAGCAGGCCGGCAAGCTCAATGCAGAATACAAGAGGAGGAGGCCGCCCAGTGATAGTGATGGCGAAGAGACTCACCAACCAAATACCGGGCGTCAGAAGTAAAAACAGTGAACATGGTATACGTGACACACAACGCTACAAGGGAGCAGGAGAAGCACACCCTCCAGACTGAAGATCATACTACGGTGACCTCAGCCGAAGTACAACGCGGTCTTATTAAACCGCATACCTTGTCGGCCCTTAAGCCATCGGTCTCCATTCAACAGGGTCGATCAATTCTGGAGCGGAACTAGTTCGGCTTCCGCCGCCCACCTCATATGCCTGCGAAATCTGTACCGTGCATACATAACTATGCACTTAAGATACCCTGGGCATCGACGGAAGCACAATACGGACGAGCCTGCAAGCACTCCCATAACCTTTGTTTCTTTTCTAATTACTCTTTCCCTTTCATTATCATTTACCACAGGTGACGCAAAGGCTAATAATCTCATGGACTCTATCGGAGATCGGATTCGTACACTCACCTAGGCCTATTTCCGTCAAGGAGTCCCCTCACCGAGGACAGGCGGCGCAGACGTGCGACAGGAGGTCCAAAACAACTTTTTGTAGACCGCACTCTTTATTTCAAGCCTGTAATGTGCCTTTTTCCTCCGTCTTCGACCCCAGGCATGTCAAATAGCCGGGGTTGCGGCTTTGTTATCTATAAAATAAATATTGGCATATCACTCAGGTCCCAGTAAACATAATCCGCATCCAGCATTTGCTTTTTTCAAAAAAACTGAATTTGGCTCTTGTGGTTGTTTCACACATATACCTCGGCATAACTTGCCAGGGGCTCAGTATGGGAACAAATGAGTTGCCGACAAGTCCAAACAGCTTTATAGCATAGTTTGGCGTCGCGAGTTTGGCCTTATATGCATCAGCTCCGAATCATGTCTTGGGTCAATAGTTGGGTTGCCCGGCTCCTGTGCTTGCTATCTTATGTTCCGCTTTATCGGCTAGGGTAGTAAAGGGAGAACTACTGCGATTGTGCTTCCAGTTCATCTGGTCAAGCACCTCAGTAAAGAAAGCCGAAAACTGACTATCATGATGCGGCGAGAGCTGGTCAACCACTCGATGACTTATCGGAATCTTTCACGGTTCCCTCCGTATTATACGAAGGACCTTTTTCTTCAAGTCATATATGTAAGGCACCATATTGGAATAAGTCGTGTACATACCAGGGGCTATATCTTACCCCCCCCCCCCATAAAACTCCTATGGCTAAGTGAAAGTGTTAACGCCCTATAGTCTGATTGCGTAGTTCACCGCATTGACGCCTCCTTAATGGACCAAGACGTTGGGTTAAGAGTGATCAAATGCTTTTCCGAACACCCCTGTACTTTATATGAGGGGGCTGAAGCCGACGGCTGGAAAACTTTCAGATTAATATAAAAACGGCCGCATAGGAGGAACAAAATTTATAGGGGAAACTAAAAAATATAGCCTTATCATAATATTATCTTTTACAAATTCCCATACATTTCACTCAAATATCATGTTTTTCAATCATTGACCCTCTATCAAACGGGCACCCTCCAGGACATCCTCGAAATAATCCTCTGGTGCGTGATTGTCCTTGCCCTTGGGTGGACCCTTCGCTGCAACATCAGTGGCCTTCATCTTCGCCAAGTATGTCTTGACACGGGCAAAAGCCATCCGTGCACCTTCAATGCACGCTGACCGCTTAATGACGTTGATACGTGGCACCGCATCAGCAAGTCGCCGCACCAAAACAAAATAACTATCCGGAATTGGCTCGTTCAGTCATAGGCCCGATCATGGCGTCCTTCATGGCAGAATCGGATAGTCTATGGAGCTCGGCCCATTGGGTCATCTGTTCGTTCAGCAACAGTGGGCGTTTTGATGCACCGAACTGCTACCAGAAAAGCTTCTCCATTGCATACCCTTCTTGCGCTTGGTAAAACTGTTTCGCATCGGAAGCACTCTTCGGCATGTCCAATAACGCGTTTGGAGAACTCCACACTTTATTAAGTGGAGCATAATTCGGATCGCCGAACTTATTTGCAATAAAAAGGGCTTACCAGCCGCGATCTCCCCAGCTTGTCGGATCTCCTCCCGAGCCGCTCTAGATTCAGACCGCGCTTCTTTCGCCTCTTGCAAGGCCTTGTCATGATCAACCATCTTTGCTTTATTATCCTTCTCGAGGATTTCACAGTGGCTAGCGGCATCCTTTAGCTCCTGCGTCATCGTGGATATTCTCTCCTCGCATTGGCGCCGAGCAGCCTGTTCGGCCTTTAGCTCGGTAGATGCCTTCTCGGCACCCGCATTATTAATCCTGGCCTGCTCCTTGGCCTGGGCCAGCTCAACCCGATGGATCTCGACCGGCGGCACCATCAGCGATCATGCATATTTCAGTATACAATTCTTAGCGCCATGATCAAATCTGAGCATGTGCGTGTAATGACCACCCCTGAGACATACGGACCTTGTCAAGCCGCCTGTTGATAAGCGTAATGTCATCATCCGCTACATCAAGCTTCCGTTGCAGCTCTGCAACCTCCGTAGTCCGGGCAGTCGCCAGGGAGGTAACAGCCTGTGTTCCAATTCATCAAATTATTTGCTGGGCATATCTTTTTGATCCTTTGACCGCCCCCCTCGGGAGGCCAATCAGAGTCTCAGGGCTACTACCTATACACAGGTGCAGTTTGTGAATAAAACACACTCGATGATTTTTCAGTACAAACCTCGAAGCCTCTTAACAGGCTCGCGCAGGCTTCGTTCAATCCGCTTTTCGCGGACAGAACCTTCTCAACCACCATACCCATCAAGGTACGATGTTCCTCCAAGACGGACTCCTCCTTCACTTTTGTCTTCGGATGAGGGAATTTTGATTCCCCTGGACACAATGTTCGATATACCTTCGGGATGGAGCCCGCCTTTGGTCCTCCCGCTTTCCGCCTTGTCCTCCTCCACAGGCACCTGGTATAGTGTCGGGGCCAGCATCCTTGTTAGTACGGGATCTGCCGAGTCTTCGGGGAGGGGGCCGAACACCAAATTCGCTCCACTTTCTTTACCCAGCCCTGGAAGAAGATAGTTTGCTCAATAACGTATTACGACATGGTTAACTACAAAGTGTTTGGGGATTGAGCGCTTACCGAGGTATCCGGATGGTTGCAGTCGATGCCGATGTCCTCGGTGGTGTTTGGCCACTGTTCCCATTTACCTAAAAACAACTTCCACATCCCTTTTTGTGTAATGCGGAAGAAGTGTTGGAGGGTTCGTGGTCCTTCCGGATTAAACTCCCACATGCGAAAAGGCCTATGCTGGCATGGCAGGGCTCGGCGGACTAGCATTACTCGAATCACGTTGACAGGGTCGATGTCCTTCTCAAGGAGGGTTCGGATATGGCTCTGTAGAGTCTGCACTTTGTCAAATGATCCCCAGTCCATCCCCTTATTAATCCATGATGCAAGCTGTAATGGAGGGCCAGAACGCAACGCAGGTATAGCTACCCACTTGATATCGCGGGGTTCTATGAAGTAAAACCAATCCCACTGCCATTGGTTGGAAGTTTCGGTGAAAGAGCCTTTTGGCCTGAGAATATTGGTAAGCTTGCTCACTACAGCGCCGCCGCACTCCGCTTGTTTCCCGTCGACCACCTTCGGCCTCACACTAAAGGTCTTGAGCCATAAGCCAAAGTGTGGGGGAATTCGGAGGAAGGCCTCACATGTGATGATAAACGCCGAGACATGGAAGAAAGAATCTAGGGCTAGATCGTGAGAATCTAGTCTGTAATAAAACAGGAGCCCCCGGACGAAGGGGTGAAGAGCGAACCCTAGCCCTCGGAGGAAGTGAGAGATGAATACGACCCTCTCGCTAGATCTTGGAGTCGGAATAACCTGTCCTTGAGCAGGAAGCCTATGGGGGATCTCAGCGGTTAGGTATCTGGCTGCCCGAAGCTTCACAATGTCCTCCTCTGTAACAAAGGAAGCCACCCATCGGCCCTGAGAGCTGGGTCCGGACATGTCTGGAAAGCTTGAAGCAATGGATTAGAACCTTGGGTGCTAGAACTCGAGGGTGGAAAGGCTGAAGAGAGGTTTGGCGTAAATAAAGACGACCCTTGGCTCCTTTATAAAGGCAATGGGTATCGAACGCCTCCTCCTAAGCCTGAAAACCTGCCTATTCCTAAGGAATCTTTCCAATGGAACGGTTGGGTTACCCACGCTCGTATTAATGAGAATCCCACGATAAGGGGACACGATCTCTGCTTCGACAAGACGTGCCAATAAAAACCTCGCCTCAAAACATGGAACGGCAGGACAGGAAACGATTCAAAATAATGACTGAGCGAGTGTGATGTCACGTTACGAAAATTCGTCGGCAGATTGGACTCGTGAAATATTATATTCTCTTGTGGTACTTGTGTTGCAGATCCGGACACGTTCGTCCGAAGACTACCTTGGAGTATTCGCAAAGGGGAACCCGCCTTGCAATGCCGAAGACAATCAAGCCGAACACTGATACGTCCATTTTGCATCATGCTTTTATATCGATATTTATTGCATTATGGGCTGTTATTACACGTTATGTCACAATACTTATGCCTATTCTCTCTTATTTTACAAGGTTTACATAAGAAGGGAGAATGCCGACAGTTGGAATTCTGGACTGGAAAGGAGCAAATATTAGAGACCTATTCTGCACAACTTCAAAAGTCCTGAAACTCCACGAAAGTCATTTTTGGAAATAATAAAAAATATTGAGCGGAAGAAATGCATGAGGGGGCCCACACAGCCACAAGGGTGGGCGCACCCTACCCCTGTAGCGCCCCTGCCTCATGGGCCCCCTGTTGGCTCTCTGGTGGCCATCTTCTGCTATATGAAGTCTTTCATCAAGGGAAAAATTAGAAGCAACCTTTCGGGACGAGACCCGCCGCCATGAGGCGGAACCTTGGCGGAACCAATCTAGGGCTCCGGCAGAGCTGTTCTGCCGGGGACACTTCCCTCCGGGAGGGGGAAATCATCGCCATCGTCATCACCAATGCTCCTCCCATTGGGAGAGGGCAATCTCCATCGACATCTTCACCAGCACCATCTCCTCTCAAAACCCTAGTTCATCTCTTGTATCCAATTCTTGTCTCCAAGTCCGGGATTGGTACTAGTAGGTTGCTAGTAGTGTTGATTACTCCTTGTAGTTGATGCTAGTTGGTTTATTTGGTGGAAGATCATATGTTCAGATCCTTTATGCATATTAATACCCTCCGATTATGAACATGAATATGCTTTGTGAGTAGTTACGTTTGTTCCTGAGGACATGGGAGAAGTCTTTCTATTAGTAGTCATGTGAATTTGGTATTCGTTCGATATTTTGATGAGATGTATGTTGTCTAGTCTCTAGTGGTGTTATGTGAACATCGACTACATAACACTTCACCATTATTTGGGCCTAGAGAAAGGCATTGGGAAGTAATAAGTAGATGATGGGTTGCTAGAGTGATGAAGCTTAAACCCTATTTTATGCGTTGTTTCAGAAGGGGCTGATTTAGATCCATATGTTTCATGCTATGGTTAGGTTTACCTTAATACTTTTGTTGTAGTTATGATTCTTGCAATAGAGGTTAATCATAAGTGGGATGCTTGTTCAAGTAAGAACAACACCCAAGCACTGGTCCACCCACATATCAAATTATCAAAGTACCGAATGTGAATCATATGAACGTGATGAAAACTAGCTTGACGATATTCCCATGTGTCCTCGGGAGCGCTTTTCTCCATATAAGAGTTTGTCCAGGCTTGTCCTTTGCTACAAAAAGTATTGGGCCACCTTGCTGCACTTTATTCACTTTTGTTACTTGTTGCTCGTTACAAATTATCTTATCACAAAACTATTTGTTACCACTTATTTCAGTACTTGCAGAGAATACCTTGCTGAAAACCGCTTATCATTTTCTTCTGCTCCTCGTTGGGTTCAACACTCTTACTTATAGAAAGGACTAGATAGATCCCCTATACTTGTGGGTCATCAAGACTCTTTTCTAGCGTCGTTGCCAGGGAGTGAAGCGCCTTTGGTAGGTGGAATTTGGTAAGGAAAAATTTGTATAGTGTGCTGAAATTTACTATCACTTGTTACTATGGAAAGTAATCCTCTAAGGGGCTTGTTCGGGGTATCTTCACCTTGACCAGTAGAGCAAAGAGTTGATCCTCAACCTACTGACCGTACTGAAAATGAAAATGTTCCCTTTGAAGTTCCTTCGGGTATGTTAGAAAAACTGCTAGATAATCCTTTTGCAGGAGATGGAACAAAGCATCCTGATGAGCACCTAATATATGTGGATGAAGTTTGTGGATTATTTAAGCATGCAGGTATACCCGATGATGTTGTTAAGAAGAAGGTATTCCCTTTATCTTTGAAGGGAGATGCATCGACATGGTATAGGCTATGTGATGATACGAGATCATGGAACTATAAACGATTGAAATTGGAATTTCATCAGAAATTTTATCCTATGCATCTTGTTCATCGTGATCGCAATTATATATATATAATTTTTGGCCTCGCGAAGGAGAAAGCATCACTCAAGCTTGGGGGATGCTTAAATCAATGTTATATTCATGCCCCAATCATGAGCTCCCAAGAGAAATAATTCTTCAAAATTTTTATGGTGGCTTTCTCATAATAATCAATCCATGCTCGATACTTCTTGTGCTGGCTCTTTTATGATGAAGACTATTGAATTCAAATGGAATTTATTGGATAGAATTAAACGCAACTCTGAAGATTGGGACCTCAACGAAGGTAAGGAGTCGGGTATGACACCTAAGTTTGATTGTGTTAAATCTTTTATGGATACCGATGTTTTCCGTAAATTTAGCACTAAATATGGACTTGACTCTGAGATAGTAGCTTCTTTCTATGAATCTTTTGCTACTTATGTTGATCTCCCCAAGGAGAAGTGGTTTAAATATCATCCTCCCATAGAAGTAAAAGTAGCTGCACCTACTAAAGTTGAAGAAAATACTATCACTTATAATGATCCTGTTGTTCCTACTTCTTATGTTGAAAACCACCTTTCCCCGTTATGATAAAGGATCATGCTAAAGCTTCAACTGTGGTTCGTAAAAGCAATATTAGAACTTATACGCCTCCTGAGCAAGTTAAAGTAGAACCTAATATTTCTATTGTTAAAGATCTCTTGGCTGATAATATTGATGGGCATGTCATTTATTTCTGCGGTGAAACTGCTAGAATTGCCAAACCTTGTGCTAAAGATAAACATAGACCTGTGGTAGGCGTGCCTGATATTTCTATGCAAACAGGAGATCATTGTTATCATGGCTTGTGACTTATACAAAGAGATTATGCATGAAATTGCACCTGCTGAGTTATGTTACAATTAAGCTTGCCAATAGAGATACTATTTCACCAATGGGAATTGTTAGAGATGTTGAAGTCTTGTGTGGGAAAACTAAATATCCTGCTGATTTTCTTGTTCTTGGTTTCCCACAAGATAGCTTTTGTCCCATTATATTTGGTAGACCCTTCTTAAACACCGTTAATGCTAAGATAGACTGTGAAAGGATGTTGTTACTATTGGCTTGGGTGATATGTCTCATGAGTTTAATTTCTCTAAATTTAGCAGACAACACCGTGAAGAAGAATTGCCTAGTGAGGATGATATTATTGGTCTTGCTTCTATTGTCGTGCCTCCTAGTGATCCTTTAGAACAATATTTGCTAGACCATGAAAATGATATGTTTATGAATGAAAGAAGAGAAATAGATGAAGTATTCTTTAAACAGGAACCTATTCTGAAACACAATTTGCCTGTTGAAATCCTAGGGGATCCTCCTCCACCCAAGGGTGATCCCGTGCTTGAGCTTAAACCGTTGCCTGATACTCTTAAATATTATCTTGATGAAAAGAAGATATATCCTGTTATTATTAGTGCTAACCTTTCATAGCATGAAGAAGAGAGATTATTGAAAACTCTGAAGAAGCACCGTACTGCTATTGGATATACTCTTGATGATCTTAAGGGCATTAGTCCCACTCTATGTCAACATAAGATAAATTTGGAAGAAGGTGCCAAACCAGTTCGTGATCATCAATGAAGGCTGAATCCTAAAATGAAAGAAGTGGTAAGAAAGGAAATACTAAAGCTCCTTGAGGCAGGTATAATTTATCATGTTGCTGATAGTCAGTGGGTAAGTCCTGACCATTGTGTCCCTAAAAAGGGAGATATTACTGTCGTTCCTAATGATAAAGATGAATTGATTCCGCAAACAATTATTACAGGTTATAGGATGGTAATTGGTTTCCGAAAATTAAATAAGGCTACTAAAAAGGATCATTACCCCTTACCTTTTATCGATCAAAAGCTAGAAAGATTATCCAAACATACACATTTTTCCTTTCTAGATGGTTATTCTGGTTTCTCTCAAATACCTGTGTCAGCCAATGATCAATCAAAGACCACTTTTACATGCCCTTTTGGTACTTTTGCTTATAGACGTATGCCATTTGGTTTATGTAATGCACCTGCTACCTTTCAAAGATGCATGATGGCTATATGCTCTGACTTTTGTGAAAAGATTTGTGAGGTTTTCATGGACGACTTTTCCGTCTATGGATCCTCTTTTGATGATTGCTTGGGCAACCTTGATCGAGTTTTGCAGAGATGTGAAGAAACTAATCTTGTCTTGAATTGGGAAAAGTGCCACTTTATGGTTAATGATGGTATTGTCTTGGGGCATAAAGTTTCTGAAAGAGGTATTGAAGTTGATAAAGCCAAGGTTGATGCTATTGAAAAGATGCCATGTCCCAAGGACATCAAAGGTATAAGAAGTTTCCTTGGTCACGCCGGATTTTATAGGAGGTTCGTTAAGGACTTCTCAAAAATTTCTCGGCCTCTGACTAATTTATTACAAAAAGATATACCATTTGTTTTTTGTGATGATTGTGTAGAAGCATTGATCTCTACACCTATTGTTCAGCCACCTGATTGGAATTTACCCTTTGAAATTATGTGTGATGCTAGTGATTATGCTGTAGGTGCTGTTCTAGGGAAAAGAGTTGATACGAAATTAAAAGTTATTCAATACGCAAGCAAAACTCGAGACAATGCTCAAAGAAACTATGCTACTACTGAAAAAGAATTCTTAGCAGTTGTATTTGCTTGTGATAAGTTCATACCTTATATTGTTGATTCTAAAGTAACTATTCACACGGATCATGCTGCTATTAAATATCTTATGGAAAAGAAAGATGCTAAACCTAGAATTATTAGATGGGTTCTCTTGCTACAAGAATTTGATTTGCATATTGTTGATAGAAAGGGAGCTGAAAACCCTGCTATGCATAACTTGTCTAGGTTAGAAAATGTTCTTGATGACCCACTACCTATTGATGATAGCTTTCCTGATGAGCAATTGATTGTCATAAATGCTTCTCGTAGTACTCCATGGTATGCTGATTCTTGTTGCTAAATTTATACCACCTAGTTTCACATACCAGCAAAATAAAAAGTTTTTCTATGATTTGAGACATTACTTTTGGGATGACCCACATCTTTATAAAGAAGGAGTAGATGGTGTTATTAGACGTTGTATACATGAGCATGAACAGGAACAGATCCTACGCAAGTGTCACTCCGAAGCTTATGGAGGACACCACGCTGGAGATAGAACTGCACATAAGGTATTGCAATCCAGTTTTTATTGGCCTACTCTCTTCAAGGATGCCCGTAAGTTTGTCTTATCTTGTGATGATTGTCAAAGAATTGGTAATATTAGTAGATGTCAAGAAATGCCTATGAACTATTCACTCGTTATTGAACCATTTGATGTTTGGGGCTTTGATTATATGGGACCTTTTACTGCCTTTAATGGATATACACATATTTTAGTTGTTGTTGATTACGTTACTAAGTGGGTAGAAGCTATTCCAACTAGTAGTGCTGATCATAACACTTCTATTAAGATGCTTAAAGAAGTCATTTTTTCGAGGTTTGGAGTCCCTAGATATTTAATGACTGATGGTGGTACACATTTTATTCATGGTGCTTTTCAGTAAAATGCTTGCTAAGTATGATGTTAATCATAGAATTGCATCTCCTTATCACCCACAGTCTAGTGGTCAAGTAGAATTTAGCAATAGAGAGCTCAAATTAATTTTGCAAAAAGGCATCAATAGGTCTAGAAAGAATTGGTCAAAGAAACTTGATGATGCATTATGGGCCTATAGAACTGCATATAAAAATCCTATGGGTATGTCTCCGTATAAAATGGTTTATGGAAAAGCATGTCACTTACCTCTCGAACTAGAACATAAGGCATATTGGGCTATTAAAGAGCTCAACTATGATTTCAAACTTGCCGGTGAGAAGAGGTTATTTGATATCAGCTCACTTGATGAATGGAGAACCCAAGCTTATCAAAATGCCAAATTCTTTAAAGAAAAAGTTAAAAGATGGCATGAAAAAAGGATACAAAAGCGTGAGTTTAATGTAGGTGCTATACAACTATCGTTTAATATTTTTTGCAGGAGAACTTCTATCTAAATGGGAAGGCCCTTACGTTATCGAGGAGGTCTATCGTTCCGGTGCCATAAAAATCAACAACTTCGAAGGCACAAATCCGAAGGTGGTGAACGGTCAAAGAATTAAACATTATATCTAAGGTAATCCTATAAATGTTGAAACCAATGTTATTGAAACCGTAACCCCGGAGGAATACATAAGGGACACTTTCCTGAACATTTCAGACTCCGAAAACGAATAGGTATGTGGTACGGTAAGTAAACCGGCTCCAAAACAGTTTTTAAGGCATTATTTCTCCGTTTTGGAATATTTAGAAAAATAGAAAAAACAAGAAACAGTCCGGGAAGGACACGAGGGCCCCACGAGGGTGGTGGAGGGCGTTCCCTACCCCCCTGGGCGCGCCCCCTACCTCGTGGGCACCTCGTGTGCCCTCCGGACTCCGTTTTCTTGCACGATACGTATTTTGTTCGGTAATAATCTCCCGAAGGTTTTGACTACTATATCACACAAATATCCTCTGTTCTTGTTTCGAGCTGTTTTTCTGACAGATCTAGATTATAATGACGTCCCCAAGTGCCCCCAAGGACAAGTTCTTCGAGAAGGTCATCAACCCTTACCTCGCGGAGGTGCTGCGACACCCTCAAACCATTGAGATGCGCGATGGGTTGCTGCACATCCGCGATGTTGAGGGACCGAAGGGGACCGGAAGCATGGAGACGCGGCCCGAAGCAATGGAGCAACAAGTTTTCAAGTGCCAGGGGATGGTGGAACGTGGACTCAACTCCAACCACATGATGATCGCGGAGTTCACCATCAAACACAAGCTGGAGGCCGACAACATCGGGGAGACCATCTTCAAGCTTCACGAGAAGATCGAGCACCTTCAAGCCCAAATCTATGACCTGCAAAACCAAAACTGTGAGTATGAATATAGATTCAAAAGGATGAGTTTGGCTGCAGATTTGAGGATCCTGGAGACTCGATCATCCTTCTATGATGGTGAGCATATGCCTTGGAAGATGGATGATAAGCCCGCATCATCAACAACACATCCACCTTCTTCATCAGCAAAGGAGACATAATCACATGGGTATGGGCACTCCCCTTGGCAACTGCCAAGCTTGGGGGAGGTGCCCCGGTATCGTATCACCATCACACTCCTATCTTTACCGTTTTTCTCAGTTCGATCCTATTAGTAATATCTTGATCTAGTAGAATAAAGTTTATGGCATGATCTAGTTTTGAGTTTTGCTTTATGATCTCTCTATGTAGTCGAATCCGTGAGCTATATAATAAAGATTAGTGTTGAGTTAAGGGCTTGATTATTTTGCCATGATCTTGAGTGAGTAAAAGAAAAGGGAAAAGAATAAAAAGAATAAAAGAGATCATATTGATCTTATTGAGAGTAATGACTTCACATAGAAAGAGTATGATGATTAAAAGTTGTTGGGAGTTGGCAAACATAGCTTTGGTCATCGTTGCAATTAATAGGAAGTAATAAGGGAAGAGAGGTTTCACATATAAATATATTATCATGGACATATTCTACGATTGGGAGCACTCATTAAAATATGACATGCTAAAGAGTTGATGTTGGACAAGGAAGACAATGTAATGGGTTATGTTTTCTTATATCTGAGATAAAGTATATTGTCATGGATTATCCAACATGTTGATCTTGCCTTTCCCCCTCATGCTAGCTAAATTCTCAAAGCACCAAGTAGAAATACTACTTGTGCTTCCAAAAACCCCTAAACCAGTTTTGCCATGAGAGTCCACCATATCTACCTATGGATTGAGTAAGATCCTTCAAGTAAGTTGTCATCGGTGCAAAGCAATAAAAAATGCTCTCTAAATATGTATGACTTATTAGTGTGGGAGAAAATAAGCTTTATACGATCTTGTGATGTGGAAGAAATAAAAGCGACGGACTACATAATAAAGGTTCATATCACAAGTGGCAATATAAAATGACGTTCTTGTCGGTGTTCTGGGAACGGGGGTCCCTGCACTTGCTCGCCTCATGGCTCATGGGCGTGGCTCAAAGGAGGCCCAGGACGGCCCATCTTCGTCAACACAAGCTCAAGACCCTCGCGAGGGGCCAAGCTTCGCGGGGCGGACGACCAAGAGCTTCCTCGGGCGCGGCCTCGTCATGCTGGCTCATGAGGAGGCGGAGAGTTCAAGGCGGGGTACCTCACGAGGTGCCCGTGACGCAAGCCATGACGACCAAGGGCGCCCGATCGAGGCGCTTAGCTCCGTCTGGCGTCCTCCTTTCCTCTTTGGTGCAAAGGGGGGCAAGCGCAGGCAAGGGTATCAAGCAAAGGCATCCGTTTCGGTGCAACAAGACCAAGACCGGCCCCAACGGCTGGAATGCAGTCATCGTGGAGCCCAAGCAGGCGTCATCACCAGAGCCTTTGGCAGGCGAGGACCAACTTTAGTCAGGATAAGTGTACCCGCTGTTCCCCTTCAAAGTGGCCAATTGTTGGCGCCCTTCCCGGTCAATATTTGGGAAGAGGCCCAGGGCCTTCGCCTATAATAGGGGTAGACACACTCAGAGAAAAGGGGGAAGGAGGAGAAAGACGGAGGACGATCGGATCGAGCATTCGGAATCCAGAGAGAGAGAGAAACCCGTTCCTCAAGCTAGAGCGACGGGACACCACTAGCAGTTCATCACACCGACCAAGAACAGACCCTCGCGAGGTTGTTCTTCCCTGTACTGTTCTTCGTCAGCTCCAGAGGCAATCCACACCCCACAAACTAGAGTAGGGTATTACACCACAACGGTGGCCCGAACTAGTATAAATCTTGTGTCTCTTGTGTTGTTTTTGTTAGTAGTTTAGGTCCCTGCGATTCGGCGAGGTACGAGACGGTGGAGGGTTGGATCTCCGCGCGCACCCCAGAGTTCGAACCTTAAGGGTCTGCCGGAACCCGAGATCTGACATTTTCGCGCGCGCCAGGTAGGGGTGCGCCGGAATCTGCCTTTCGTCGCCTTGTTCTTCCCCGACCACCGCCACAATGTCTGACGCTCGTCGGGCTCGCGCCGAGCGCCGAGCCGCTTCGCTTCCCTATGTCGCCAGACGGCTCCGTCCGGCGGACGTCCTCGTCGTTCCTCGTCACCGGCTATCAACGCCGCCATCGCCCGGGCGGGGAACGAGCAGCAAGCGCCGCCCCAGCACTGGCCCATGAGGCGGGATGGCCGCACCGCCACGCCTTCGCCACCCCGCTGGTTCTTCGTCAGACGCGCTTCAAGGCGACCATGGAGGCCCGAGTTGCACTCATCGCGGCAAACGAACTCCTGCGCTACCGCCCCGTCGACGACGTCTACGAAGGATGGCTCAACCGCGTCGCCGAGCTCGTCCGTGCTACGGGAGGTGACCCCACGCCATCCGTTTCGCTGCACCGCACCCCGCCCCGCGCGGGCGATGAAGCTCCCAGGGCGCCTCAGCCGCCTCCTCCTCAAGACGGCGCCCTGGCCCCAAGGCGCGCGGCCCCTGGGCGGAACCCGCTCGGCCAGGCGAAGGCTGGCAGAGCAGAGCTGCCAAGAAGTTCTCGCCCACAAGAAGCTGCCCGAGCGCCTCGCCCCAAAGACGTCAAGACCTGCGCTGCCCCCAGCCGCAGCGCAGGAGGCCTGCAAGATCAAGCTCTCGCCGTCCGAGGCCCTCGTAGCCACGGCGGGCTGCCGCGTCTTCACCATCGAGCTGCGCGGCGTCGCGTGGCCCGCCAAGTTCAAGCAGACCTGCCCCACGCCACGACGGCACGGCAGACCCTACGGAGTTCCTCCAGCTCTACGAGCTGGGCAGCGAGGCTGCCAACGGAGATGAAAAGGTCATGGCGAACTGGTTTCCCATGGCGCTCAAGGACGGAGCCCGCACCTGGCTCCTGAATCTAGCCCCAGGCACGATCTCTTCCTGGGCCGAGATGCGCACCCGCTTCATCGCCAACTTCCAAGGCACTCGCAACCGGCCACCCGCCGTGAGCGACATGCGCAGAATCAAGCAGCAGCCAGGGGAAAACCTGCAAAAGTACATCCAGCGCTTCAACAATGCGCGCCTCAAGATCCCCAGGGTGACGGAGGAGGCCATCATCTTCGCTTTCTCCGACGGCGTGCGCGACGTCAAGATGAAGGAGGAGCTGGCGATGCATGAAGATCTGTGCACCTCCCTGGAGCTGTTAAACTTGGCGACCAAGTGCGCCCGGGCTGAGGAGGGGCGCCTCTCCCTCCTCGAGCTGCCTACCGCGGATCGCGAAGAGAAGAAGTCCAAGGCCAAGGACGTAAAGCGCAAGGGGGCTGCCGCGGCGAACCAGACACCAAGCGGGCGTAGATCAGCCCGAGTCTTCCAAGGGCAGCCGGTACTGCGTGTACCACGACCTCCACACCCACAACACCAATTAATGTCAAGAGCTCCGGGCCGTGCGCGAAGGAAGGGTCGGCAGACGCCCTAAGCGCAGCGACCGGGGCTACGGCCGAGGAGGAGGAAGAAATGCAGGACGCTGGGAAGACCGCGGCCCGTGCCAAGGGTGGCGCGACCAACCTCGCGAGGACCGCTGGCAAGACCCACCTCGCGAGGGGGGCTGGAGGGATCAGCCTCGTGAGGATCGCCCGCAAGGGAACGCAGGCCTCCCTCCGCTGCCGCCGCCACCAAGGAGAATCGAAGACCGTCATCAGGACGAGGGGGCTGGGGGCTTCCAGGAAGCGCGCGCGATCGCCTGCATCCTGGGCGGAGCCCAAGCCCCAGCCTCCCACCGCATCTTCAAGCAGTTCGCCTGTGAAGTGAATGCAGTCCTCCCCAAGCTCGAGCCCACGCGCCCTCTCAGGTGGTCGGCGTGCGCCATCATGTTCAGCTCAGCGGATCAGCTCAAGTGCGCAGCCACAGCCGGAGTCCTCCCAATGCTTTGCTCCCCAATCATCAGCAGCGTGCTGGTCACCAAGACCCTCATCGACGGCGGAGCAGGGCTCAACGCCCCGTCCGTGGAGACCTTCAACAATCTTCAAGTGCCCCATCGCCACCTTCAGCCAAGCAAGCCCTTCTCCGAGTCACCGACGGCTCCACGGTCCCGCTCGGGCAGGTCCGCCTTCCTGTCACCTTCGGGCCCGCGACAACTACCACACCGAAGCTCATCGACTTCGACGTCGCCCACATTCGCCATTGCATAACGCCATCCTCGGGTACCCAGCGTTGGCCAAGTTCATGGCTGTGACCCACCATGGCTATAACATCCTCAAGATGCCAGGAAGCGGCGGGGTCATCACGGTGCCCTGTGAAGAGAGAGATGCAGTGTGCTCCTTGGAGCGAGCCTTTCAGGCCGCATCGCTGGAAGACCCAGACCACAGCAGCAGGACGCCTCCCGAGGCAGCACCCAAGAAGAAGAAGACATCGACCGGCCCGGCTCATCAAGAGACAGTTCTTCAGGCCCGCCGGGCCAGGGGGGAGCCTCCTTCCATCGCAGATAGGAAAGCACGCCCGGCGCCCTCCTCGTGCAGGGCTCGGGGCTCTTCCCCGAGGGCCACCGATCTCGCCAAGGTCTCGAGGGAGGCGCTTGGGCACTACGTGGAGGCGTGAGCCAAGCACGCTTCTGCAAGTGTGAGCAAGACCAGGAGGACAGAACCCCGAGAGTTCATCGCCAAGGCCATTCAGAGTTACAGGAGTCAAGGGTCATGAGGGGCAGCCGCCTCACCCGCCTGCCCCCCATCCAGGCGAAGATGGTGGGCTGCGCATCTGCATCGACACACCAGGGCTCAACCGAGCCGCATCTCAAGAGCGCCTCTGGCCATCGCGAGTGGGACGTTGCGAGGGCCCGCCCCACAGCTACGTATGCATGCCTTATGGCCTGCCAAACGCGGCTGCTGCACACCAGCGTCTCATGAGGACCATCCTGGAGGCTCAAGAGGTCAGGCACGCCGCAGCCCTGTTGGAGATGGAGATGGCCCGTGAGGGGCCGCCAGCGCCTCCGAAGCCTCCCGAGGCCTCGAGCACAGGGGCTCGTGGAGGATCGCCTCCCACAGCCCACCGAGTCTGCTACATCAACAGCCCTTCATCCCCAACATCACCAGTGACATCTTTAAGTTTTATTTCCGGCCGGGAGCGCCTTCAGGTCAGATTATTCCTGTGCAGCGTGGGTCTGTCCCCTGCGGCATGTATCCCTTTGTTTCATGTCCTTAGCTTACCCTGTTGGGGCGCCTCGGGCTGCATCATCCCCAAGCCGCCAGGCCACCCCAATGCATGTATCCTTCATGCGTTTTCCTTAGGATTATGCTCCACCATGCTTGTTATCTGGTGCCTTCTCCTGGGTGGCGAAATCTTGCACGTTAAAGGGGGGTGCCTGAGCATCGCGACTCAGGGCTCCAACGGCTCTCCGGCCCTCACCCTCTGGTCTTGTCCATGGCATCGCGACTGGCTCGCCAATGACGGTAGAGACCAGCCCGAGAGCCGGGACCCGAGGACGAGAGTTGTTGCCTCCAACCCAGCTTATGCGTTAAAGGGGGTGCCTGAGCATCATGACTCGTGGCTCCTACCGGCTCTCCGCCCTCACCCTCTGGGTCTTGTCCATGGCATCGCGACCTGGCTTGCCCGACGGTAGAGAGACCAGCCCGAGAGCCGGACCCGAGGACGAGAGTTGTTTCATCTAATCCAGCTTATGCTGCTAAAGGGGCGGGGTGCCCGAGTATCGCGACTCGTGGCTCCTACCGGCTCTCCGCCCTCACCCTCTGGTCTTGTCCATGGCATCGCGACTGGCTTGCTGCTGACGGTAGAGACCAGCCCGAGAGCCGGGACCAAGACGAGAGCACCGGCATCTAGCCATTTTTGCAGGAACACGCCAAGATAAGGCCTGCAGCCAGCGCAACCCGCCTTGAGGTAGGGCCTCGTGAGTCCCGCTACCGGGCTCACGGTGCCCAGATACACCTCGTCTAGCCCTACCGTGCTAGCCACGTGTCGTGGTGGGGCTCTATACGCGGGGCTCCTCCCGAGGGGAGCCCCTCCCACGCTCCAAAGGAAGCACCATGCTCCGCTACTGGCCGACGACATCGCCGAGGAGCGGCTATGCCCAGACGCATGCGAAGCGCTTATGCTCCGCTGGTGATAAACAAGCGATGGTGGCCTCCGGTCGCGTCAACCTCGAGGAGCCCAGAGCTCGGTGTCCGGCCTCGCCGCAACGCCTCCTCTCGGGAGCGCCAGCGAGGCTGGGCACGGGCTGCGCCTGGTCACGCCCAGATGCACGCCACCCAGCCAGGCCCCTCGGGCCTGGTTCGTCGCACGCCACTCCCCGAGCGGAGCCAAGGTACGCATGCGGTTTGAGCGTCAAGGGGGACTCCTGAGCATCGCGACTGAGGAGCCTAACTGGTCACGTAGCCCCTCACCCCTTAGTTCCGAAAGGCTAACGGCAGTTGGGGTATCTGTGAGGGCGGGCTCGCAGACGTAGAACGGTGGATCCGCCCGCTCACCTCCTCCCTACTTGCTGTTTCAGGCGCCAAGGGGACTCTCGAGCATTGCGACTCAGGAGCCTAACTTGCCACGTAGCCCTCACCCCTTGGTCCCGTCCTGGTTACGGTGGGGCTAGCACGGCTGAGGTATCTGTGAGGCCGGGCTCTGCCGGCGTAGAACATAAGCAAGTAGGAAGCACAAATTTCAAGGAATTCAAAAGCAAATATTACAGTCCACACTGTTATCGCAGTGCCAAACGCAAGTTTAAACGCCTCCCCGAGGCATGATACATGTGCAGGAGTTACAAGCAAGGCAGGAGCCGCAGCGGAGTCACTTGTCGGCGGTGGAGCAGCGCGGAGTGGGCGCGCCTCGTGAAGCAGCAGGGCCAGCGGCGCCTCGCTTCGGCTTGGTGCTGAAGGCCTGGAACTTCCCCAACAGAGCCTCCGCGCGACCCTTCACAGCCTCGGCAGCGGCAACTGCGTGCTCGCCGCTCACCGGCTCCAGCAGGCTGTCCATGTCGACGCTGGGGTCGCGAAGATAGATGTGGGTGAGGATCTGCGTCAGTGCCGCAGAAGACAAGATCCGCGCCTCGGCCTCAGCCGTGGGGCCAAGACCAAGGGAGACATCTTCAAGAGCGCGGATCATGAAGGGAAGCAGCTTGGCGGGGCCGTCCTCTGCGCCGGCCAGTGGGCTTTCCAGGCCGCTGTCATAAAGCTCCCTCAACAGGACGCGGGCCTTCACCTCCATATCCATGAAGGCCACGTGGTCTTCAGCCAGAACCCGCGCCTTGGCGTCCAGCTCGACCTTCCTCGCCTCCAGTTCCTGGCCCAACGCGTCAAGACGGTCGCGGCGCTTCTTCAGCTTGGCCTCCTGGTCCTTGATGGCCGCCTCGCGAGCCTTCATGCCTTCCTCCTGCTCCTAGCGGAGGCGAGCCTCCTCGGCGAGCTGGTTCTGCAGGCCCTTCAGCTCACCCTCCAGCGTCTCGCAGCGACCTCGGACGCAGGCTGCCTCCCCCAGGGCAGCATCGCGGGCTACCTTCGCCTCGCGAACAGCTTGCTTCTCCTCGTCACAGGCCGTCGAAGCCTGGACCAGCGCCGCCCAAATCGAAGCGTCGGCATGAATCCAGCCAGAGGCCAGCTCAAGGCGCCCGGCCACCAAGCGAGGGTCGGCGCCCAGAAGATCCTGCCGGTCCAGCTGAAGAGTAGCAAGGGTCCAGACCGCGGGAGGAGTCGGAGAGACAGCAGTAGGCGGAGTAGGAGGAGTTGGCGGCGGCGTAACCACTGCACCCTGAGGCGGAACCGGCGGCGCCACGACGACGGTGGAGGCTGCGCCCAGCAATGCCGCCTCGGGAGTCGCTTGGGACAAGGGGCTGAAGCTCCCCAATGGCTCAGCCGAGCCTCGTGAGGACGCCCAGGCAGGAGAGGCACAGGCGTCGGGGTCATCTTCCTTTCGGGCAAAGGCACCACCACGGATGGGGCCTCAGAGGCCCCTTCAGCTTCTTGCAGCGCCGGCTGATCAAGAGCATGGACATCAGATCTCGTCAACAAAGCAATAATCAAGACAGGAGGCGGGCACTTACAGGTCGTCTCTGGTGGACTCGAGCAGCCGCCGGCCATACTTGAAGCCCGAGAGCCGGCTGCAGGGATCGGCTTCAAGGGGACCAGGAGCGGCAGGCGCGTCCGCGGATCGCCCCGGGGCCGGGGCGGACCCGCGGGGGACCAGCCCAGTCCGGTCCTTCTTCGGGATCGGGGGCAGGCTCTTGCCTCCCCGCTCATCCTCATCTTCGTCGTCGTCACTTTCGGGGAGGCGGAGAACGCGGGGCCTGCGCCGCAGGGAGGGAGCCCTTGACTCCGCCCCCGAATCAACCCCCTCTCCTGGCTCCCTTTCCTCCACCTCTTCGGGCTGGAGTCGGAAGGGCACATCCACCAGGTCCTCCGGAGCCTCCGCGGGCACGAGCCCGTCCCCATTGAAGGCGGGCATGGACCCCACAACCTGCTCCCAATCCTCACGAAGAAACAGGGGCGCGGGGGCGCCCTCCGGTCTCGCCACATCGCCTCCTACCAAGGTCTGGAGGACCGTCACCAGATCCTCGTTGGTCAGGGCCACGGGGCTTGGGTTAGGCCTCCACATCGGAAGCGAGTACTGGCGAAGCGGAGCCAGTTGGTGCTTCAGGAACTCCCTCAGCAACGACGCACCGGTCAGCTTCACTGGCCAAGATCGTCCGGCTTCAGATTCAAGGCCCATCCTCTCGCAAGACTACCAAGGCGAGGATCCTGAAGCTTCGCCCGGGACTACTCGTCGGAGCTCTCGGCGGGCTCCGTGGGCAGGATCAGTTGAGGGTGGATCCGCCTGGCATCCACCAAGACCCACTTGCTCCTGAAGCCCTCAATCCGCTACCCAGTGTTCGAAATGGCAATGGCTCCGCCGTATGCGACGAAGCTTCGCAAGACGCCGAGACGGGACCACGGAGAATCGGAGGAAGAAGTAGTGGCGCAGCAAGGCCATCGAGGGCTTCACCCCAACATGGGCCTCACAATAGTAGGCGAAGATTGCCGTGGAGAAGGACGGAGTTGGGATGGAGGTGCAAAGCGTGAATGTTGTAATGGCGAAGGACGGAGAAGAAGAATTCAGAGAAGGGAGGCGACAGACCAGCAATAATGGCACCCGCGAAGAACGGGTAGAAGGTACTCCCCCGACCCTCAGGGGCGGAGGAGCCGGCCTTGAACACCGCTGTTCCGCTGATGCCATGCGCCCGCCACCGGGCGATTGTGGCAATGCTCGCCACGACACATTCGGGCGGGTCCAAGGCAGAGAGTACCGAGCTCGGCCGGGTTTGACGAGGAGCCATGGCGCTAGACACGGAGGCAGAGTGGATCTGAAAGTCTTGGAAGCAGGAAGGAGAGGCGCTAGAAAGGGGATCTGAGCAGCAACTGGAGAAAGTAAAGGAGGCAAGTGAGATGCCGCTCTATTATCAACCCGCGCGGTTGCAAATGCACCCACGTCCAATCAACCGCCACGCGGCGCCCAAGGCCGCAGGCTATTAGGGCCCACGTCGCTTCGCACTTTCCCTTTCGCCTCTCTACACGGCCAAGTCCGGGCATGTCGTGGCCCCGGGGGCTACTGTCGGCGTTTTGGGAATAGGGGTCCCTAGACTTGCCTGCCTGCGGCCTGCGGCGTGGCTCAAAGGAGGCCCAGGACGGCCCATCTTCGTCAACACAAGCTCAAGACCCTCGCGAGGGGCCAAGCCTCGCGGGGCGGACGACCAAGAGCTTCCTCAGGCGTGGCCTCGTCAGGCTGGCTCACGAGGAGGCGGAGAGTTCAAGGCGGGGTACCTCGCGAGGTGCCCGTGACGCAAGCCATGACGACCAAGGGCGCCAGTCGGGCGCCAGCCCACTGGCGTCCTCCTTTCCTCTTTGGTTCAAAGGGGGCAAGCGCAGGCAAGGGTATCAGGCAAAGGCATCCGTTTCGGTGCAACAAGACCAAGACCAGCCCCAACGGCTGGAATGCAGTCATCGTGGAGCCCAAGCAGGCGTCATCACCAGAGCCTTTGGCAAGCGAGGACCAACTTTAGTCAGGATAAGTGTACCCGCTGTTCCCCTTCAAAATGGCCAATTGTTGGCGCCCTTCCCGCTCAATATTTGGGAAGAGGCCCAGGGCCTTCGCCTATAAATTGGGGTAGCCACACTCAGAGAAAAGGGGGAAGGAGGAGAGAGACGGAGGACGATCGGATCGAGCATTCGGAATCCAGAGAGAGAGAAACCCGTTCCTCAAGCTAGAGCAACGGGACACCACTAGCAGTTCATCACACCCACCAGGAACAGACCCTCGCGAGGCTGTTCTTCCCTATCTTGTTCTTCGTCGCCTGAGGCAATCCACACACCACAAACTAGAGTAGGGTATTACACCACAACGGTGGCCCGAACTATTATAAATCTTGCGTCTCTTGTGTTGTTCTTGTTAGTAGTTTAGGTCCCTGCGATTCGGCGAGGGTACGAGACGGTGGAGGGTTGGATCTCCGTGCGCACCCCAGAGTTCGAACCTTAAGGGTCTGCCGGAACCCGAGATCTGACAGTTCTTTCGCATTAAGATTTTGTGCATCCAACCCTGAAAGCGCATGGCAACCTCTGCTTCCCTCTGCGAAGGGCCTATCTTTTATTATTATCCTCTACCTTATTGCAAGAGTCATGGTGATCTTCACCTTTCCTTTGGCAAGATCCTGATCTTCACCTTTCCTTTGGCAAGCACAGGGTGTTGGAAAGATCCTGATAGATATATCTAATTGGATGTAGGGCAGCATGAGTTATTATTGTTGACATTACCCTTGAGGTAAAAGGTTGGGAGGCGAAACTATAAGCCTCTATCTTTCTCTGTGTCCAATTAAAACTCCGTAACCACAAGTATTGCGTGAGTGTTAGCAATTATGAAAGACTAAATGATAGTTGAGTATGTTGACTTTCTATAAAGCTCTGACATAGAATCTTTCTGATGTTATGATAAATTGCAATTGCCTCAATGACTGAGATTATAGTTTGTTAGTTCTCAATAAAGTTTCTGATTCATACTTTGCATTGTGAATATATTATTACTTGAGCATAAGAAATCATATGACAATATCCATATATGTTGTTGTTATGAAAACAATCATGATGCCTTCATGTCCGCATTTTACTTTTATCGACACCTCTACCTCTAAACAAGTGGACATATTTATCGTTGTCGGCTTCCGCTTGAGGACAAGCGAGGTCTAAGCTTCGGGGAGTTGATACGTCCATTTTGCATCATGCTTTTATATCGATATTTATAGTATTATGGGCTGTTATTACACGTTATGTCACAATACTTATGCCTATTCTCTCTTATTTTACAAGGTTTACATAAGAAGGGAGAATGCCGGCAGCTGGAGTTCTAGGCTGGAAAAGGAGCAAATATTAGGGACCTATTCTGCACAACTCCAGAAGTCCCGAAACTCCACGAAAGTCATTTTTGGAAATAATAAAAAATATTGAGCGGAAGAAATGCATGAGGGGGACCCACACAGCCACAAGGGTGGGGGCACGCCCTACCCCCTGTATGCGCGCCGCCTCGTGGGCCCCTGTTGGCTCTCCAAAGTGGCCATCTTACGCTATATGAAGTCTTTCATCAAGGTAAAAATCAGAAGCAACCTTTCGGGACGAGACTCCGCCGCCACGAGGCGGAACCTTGGCGGAACCAATCTAGGGCTCTGGCAGAGCTATTCTGCTGGGGACACTTCCCTATGGGAGGGGGAAATCATCGCCATCTTCATCACCAATGCTCCTCTCATTGGGAGAGGGAAATCTCCATCAACATCTTCACTAGCACCATCTCCTCTCAAAACCCTAGTTCATCTCTTGTATCCAATTCTTGTCTCCAAGTCCGAGATTGGTACTAGTAGGTTGCTAGTAGTGTTGATTACTACTTGTAGTTGATGCTAGTTGGTTTATTTGGTGGAAGATCATATGTTCAGATCCTTTATGCATATTAATACCCTTCTGATTATGAACATGAATATGCTTTGTGAGTAGTTACGTTTGTTCCTGAGGACATGGGAGAAGTCTTGCTATTAGTAGTCATGTGAATTTGGTATTCCTTCAATATTTTGATGAGATGTATGTTGTCTAGTCTCTAGTGGTGTTATGTGAACGTCGACTACATAACACTTCACCATTATTTGGGCCTAGAGGAAGGCATTGGGAAGTAATAAGTAGATGATGGGTTTCTAGAGTGACAGAAGCTTAAACCCTAGTTTATGCATTGCTTCGTAAGGGGCTGATTGGGATCCATATGTTTCATGCTATGGTTCGGTTTACCTTAATACTTTTGTTGTAGTTGCAGATGCTTGCCATAGAGGTTAATCATAAGTGGGATGCGTGTTCAAGTAAGAACAGCACCCAAGCGCAGGTCCACCCACATATCAAATTATCAAAGTACCGAACGTGATGAAAACTAGCTTGACGATATTCCCATGTGTCCTCGGGAGCACTTTTCTCCATATAAGAGTTTGTCCAGACTTGTCCTTTGCTACAAAAAGGATTGGGCCACCTTGCTGCACTTTATTTACTTTTGTTACTTGTTTCTCGTTACAAATTATCTTATCACAAAACTATCTGTTACCACTTATTTCAAGATTTGCAGAGAATACCTTGTCAAGACCGCTTATCATTTCCTTCTACTCCTCGTTGGGTTTGACACTCTTACTTATCGAAAGGACTACGATAGATCCCCTATACTTGTGGGTCATCGACACCTCATCATTGAAGCCTGGTTAGGGGATGCTGAGGGAGTCCTGGACTAAGGGTCTCGGCGTCCGGCCCATTGGACATGGGCGGACTAATGGGCTGTGAAGATACAAGACCGAAGACTCTCTCCCGTGTCCTGGATAGGGACTCTCCTTGGCATGGAAGGCAAGCTTGGTGACCAAATATGAAGATTCCTTTCTCTGTAACTGACTTTGTACAACCCTAGTCCCCTCCGATGTCTATATAAACCGGAGGGCTTAGTCCAGAAACCAATACAGTCATACAGGCTAGACTTCTTGGGTTTTAGCCATTACGTTCTCGTGGTAGATCAACTCTTGTAATACTCATATTCGTCAAGATCAATCAAGCAGGAAGTAAGGTATTACCTCCATAGAGAGGGCCCGAACCTGGGTAAACATTGTGTCCCCCGTCTCCAGTTGCCATCGACCTTAGAAGCACTATTCGGGACCCCCTACCCAAGATCCGCCGGTTTTGACACCGACAGTGGGCCTTTTCCGCTTCTGCACTTGAATCTTGGTGTTGGATCTAACAGGAAAGTAGTGGGGAAAGTTGTATAGCATGAATCTAGGACATGGTTCAAAGAGGAAAGGAATGGGGGGAAGTATTGGGGAAAGTTGTATCGCATGAATCTAGGACGTGGTTCAAAAAGGAAAGGAAGGGGGAAAGTTGTGGGGACAGTTGTATAGCATGAATCTAGGACGTGGTTCAAAGAGGAAAGCAAGGGGGGAAAGTTGTGGGGAAAGTTGTATAGCATGAATCTAGGACGTGGTTCAAAGAGGAAAGGAAGGGGGAAAGTACTAGTACAGACTAGCTATCCAGCACCTACGTTGGTCGAAAAGGCAAAACAATGACAAATGCAGTACGCACATCTGTAACGAACTGATCTTTTTGTTTCGGGGGACAAGGCTGTAGAGTTTCAATAGGACTAGATTTGCTGCGCTCACATAGGGAAAGGTGTCTAAAGATAACAAAACTGGGACCAACACAAATATGCTCCTTGGTTGTTTGTTGTTTGTTGCAACAGGCTGTGCATCATCCCTCCAAACATTGGTAGATGCACATGGTAATGGTGAGTCCATTGTCCCGTGCAACTCTTTAGCTGTTTTTAATCTAAGGCCCTGTTTGGTTAAAAAGTCCTAGCACTTTTTTTAGTCCCAACTAAAAAGTCCCTAGTCCCTACCTGATTGGTTCCAAGGACTATACATGGACTAGAGGTTACTAAATGACATGCTAAAAGACCATGTTACCACTAGTAATGAACTAATAGAGATAAGGTGCATTGCGGGGCAGGGGCAACTGTTGGAAAAAGTCCCAAAAAGACTCTCCTTCGGGGTCTTCTTTCTTTAGTCCCAAATGCCCACTTTTAGTCCCTAAAAGTCCCTCCTGTTTGGTTTAGATGGGACTGAAAGGGACTTTTTTTAGTCCCTACACCAAAAATTCCCTGTAAACAAACACCCTCTAATAATGCCGCTGGAAAATTGATGCAATGGCACAGTTAAAAGCAAATTACATGTTTAACGAATTTTATTGTTAATATAATCTCTCTGTTAATATGAATCAGTGCCGCCGTTTGAGAAATGCTACTGTCTTGCTTTATTTCCCAATTAGATAAGTTAGATGCTTATTTTTGTTGGCTTATGTGTCATCCATCGTTATTGATCACTTGTTGTTTCCTCTGCACCTCCGTGTAAACAGGGTTATCTACTTCACCTCGTTGCTATTGTGACCTTTTGTTGCACTGCACAAAACACTTTTGTTTTAAGAGTGTTTTGTGCAGTTCAACCAAAATGTCACACCGACAATGTTTTTTATTGCTTGATCTTAGTGTAACTGCACAAGAGGAGATCTTACTTCCTATCTGTGTTGGCAAATTTGGTTCAGATCTTTTCTTGTGAGTTGTTTGAATTCCGCGTCATGGGAGGTCAGTACTAGCCTTCTTTCACATGATTGTGCAGTGTGCTTTCATCTGTTGTGCTACTTGTATGGTAACGTTGCTTGATTTTAGTGAACTACACAAATGGAGACAAGACTTCCAATCTGTATGTGCACCGTAATATCCCATTGAGGTAAGATAAGGATATTGCACAACTTTTGGCCTGTATTTTGCCACTTTCATATGAAAATTAATGTCGTTGTTTAGTGCTATACTTGTGCTCCCTAATTGACATGCCAAATCTTACATTGCGCATTTAAGCTTGTGCATTATTGAACCAAGTGATGAAGGGGAAGAACAAGTGGAAGAAAAACAAAAATCAACTCCCGGTGCTGTAATGAAGCACTAGAACTGTCATGACACAAGTAATGATATAGTTTTGCATCTTAATTTATTGCTATGTCTGGAACGAGCAATTGTTTTTCCATTGATTTGATGCCACTTTTAATGTAATATTTAATTATCTCTACTTTTGCAAACAGGTATCTTCTTTGAAGATACCATATTTTAGTGGAACTGCACAAGAAGATGATGGAAACATTAAACTAATCGAGGAGTATATAGTAAGCATGGCAACCACAGTAGATAACAACAGATGGTTCCGGAGAATTGCTTGATCTGTATGCTCTACACAATAAGCTTCCTGACAAAGTGTAACGACCCGACCCGAATGGATCAAGTCTCTGTGCTCAGGCGTCATCCCTGGATCAGTAATGCTGACACCACACAGTACTTCGAAGGATTTATAGCAGAGAAGCAATCACACACTTATTACAGCATTGTCCAAAAGAGGACTTATTACAATAAATATGGCTTAAGGCCATCTAATAACGATAATAGCGGAAGACTTGGAAGATAAGTGAGTCCATCAACTCCATCGGCATCACTGAGTATAGAACCACGACCTAAAACACCTTACTGTCATTCGAAAAGTCTGCAACATGAAAGTTGCAGCCTGAAACGGTCAGCACATGGAATATCTTGGCAATGTAACACATAGAGAGTAATGAAGGAAATAATCCTATACTACATGCATATATGGCTGGTGGTAAAGCTCTCTGATTACAGCTTTTGCATAAAGCTAGTTTTTCCCTCATCGCAAAGGAATAAATTTGTTTAACTATCATGGTGGTTGTTAAACATTGAGAATGGTTGACAGCATCCTCAATCCCAATTAAAAGTACTCATTAAAAACCCAATAATATTAATTAGAAGTAACATGATGAGATTCACATGATATCCAGGTACTAGATACTCAAGATGCCCATAACCGGGGACACGACTAATCATGATTAGTTTATACACTCTGCAGAGGTTTGCGCACTTTTCCCCACAAGACTTGATCGCCTCCGTTTGGTTTCTCGTGACCGCATGGTGTTTGAGAGACGGATGACCGAGACACAGGTCTTCGTAAGCACTAGCACCTCACATGTGGGTAGACCGTACCAACCTACACCCCCTACATCAGATAGCCTACCCGTAAGAGTTCGCACAACTTAGTCAACTATGCCAGAGCCCATAATGGCTTGTGGCTGCACACGGAAGTTTCTAGTTTGAATAATCTTATGATCCCTTTGAGCACAGGTGGCGGTCCGAAGAAATACAGGCAAGTCCTGATAAAAACCAGGTGCCTCAATCCACCCAGATGTGTGTTTAAGTTGCCACCTTAGATAAACCATTAATTAACAATCTCACATCTATCATGGATATCACTCACCCAATCCACGTCTACTAGCATAGCATGGCATAATAAGCAAACGTAGAAGTAACTCCCAAGGTTTCATAAGTAAAACAGGTAATAGGTACTACCTCAATCTACTTCCCATCCCACAATTTAATTAGATCCTAATCATGCAAGTGTTTGAGGATTGATCTAATGCATAAAAACTGGGTAGTAGAAGAGATATGATCAAGTGTTACTTGCCTTGCTGACGATCCGCGAAACCTAGAGACTCGAAGTAACAAGCGGCGCACTCCGGGTGATCTAACGCAGACAAACAACAAGCATACAATAAGTACTCATCTAATGCACAAGGAAATCTCGGATAGAAGATCTAACCAGAAAGTTCAACTTAAGAACCCTGTTTGCAAAAATAATCGAATCAAATAAACCAACGAAATACAAACGTCTAAAGAACACGACTCGGTTCTAGCAATTTGAAACTAGGTCAAATTTTACAGTAGCAAAACTTTGTTTAAGTGGATTAGTCGGAACGGCGGTTTCGAAACGAAACTCCAGGCGCTTGAATCACATGATTCCGATAAACGAGCGAGAAGATAAACTGATTCGAAGACTGGATCTGAAATTGAAATCGGAAAATAACGGATTAAATCCGATTTAAAAGAAAAACGACGAACGGTTAGATGAACGGACGTTCGTTAATAGAAACTAACCGGCGAACGCGTTCGTTAAAACGAACGGATCGGTGAACGTTCACTAATTAACTAACCAAAAAAAAACCGATCTAGGTTTTTTCTAAAAAAAACCAAACAACGAAGGAAAACCGGACGGTTTTTGAAACAAAACCGGACCGGGTGTGGCGGCGGCTACCTCCGGCGAGGTCGCGGGGCACCTGGCTCCTGGGTCGGCTTAGGCGGGCGGGCGACGGGGGTTCAGACGGGGCACCGGCGGCGGCTCCCGGGCGGCGGGCTGCAGGTTGGGCGGCGGCGGTCTTTGGGTGGGGAGGAGAGAGGGGGGTGGGGTATATAAGGAGGGGGGTGCCTTGGGGAGGGGGCAACGGCGGGCGGCGTGGCCGAGGGGGACTCGGGGTGGCGGCGGCGGCGGGGACTCCTCCCGGGGAGCCTTGAGGGAGGGGCGGCCGGGCTCATGCGGTTGGGCAAGCCCTTGGCCCAAAGGGCTTTTTAAACCAAAGCTAATTAAAATAAATCTAAACGAACTCCAAATTTAATAAAATAAATTTTCCCGACTCCTAAAAATGAGTCGAACAAAATGAACTTTAATCTGAGGCCAAAATGCATATTTTTAAAATACTCATTTTTCCCTAAAGCCAATAAACCTCGAAAACCCAAAATTTGATTTATTTATTAAATCTTCATTTTTTCCTAAATTTTGGGAAAGTCATATTATTCCCTCTCTTATTTTTTACTGGAAAAATATTTGAAGATAAAATAAATAAATCCAAATGATCCTATTTTCAAAATTTGAGAAAACCCAAATATGAAAATAATGAAATCTCCAACTCTCTCCGAGGGTCCTTGAGTTGCGTGAAATTTCTAGGATCGACAAAATGCAAGAAAATATGATATGCATGATGACTTAATGTATAACATTCCAAATTGAAAATTTGGGATGTTACAAACCTACCTCTTAAGATGAATCTCGCCCTCGAGATTCGGGTTAACTAGAAAATAGGTGAGGGTGGTCCTTGAGCAAATCTTCCTCTCTTTCCTGTGTGGCTTCATCCTCAGTGTGGTGGCTCCACTGAACCTTGCAAAACTTGATAACCTTGCTGCGAGTAACTCTGCTGGCATAACCGAGAATCTTGACTGGTCTTTCCTCATATGTCAAATCATCCTGCAACTGAATTGCTTCAAGCCTTTGTATCTCTTAACGGTACTTCCGCCATCTCGGCGTGACATTTCTTCAACTGAGAAATATGGAATACATCATGAACTCCTGACAGTCCCTCTGGCAATTCCAGTTTATAAGTAACTTCTCACATGCGCTGCAAGATCCTATACGGTCCAACGAAACATGGTGCTAATTTTCCTTTAACTCCAAAACGCTTAACTCCTCGAAGCGGGGATACTCTAAGATATACTCTGTCTCCAACTTCATATTCTATCGCCTTGCGTTTTGAATCTGCATAGCTCTTATGTCTGGACTGGGCTACCTTGAGCCTATCACGAATCAACTTAACCTTCTTTTCAGACTCCTTAATCAAATCTGGTCCAAACAACTAACGATCTCCAGTTTCGTCCCATGACAACGGTGTCCTGCATCTCCTTCCATACAGAGCCTCGAAAGGTGCCATCTTCAAGCTGGTTTGGTAACTGTTGTTATAAGAAAACTCTGCATACGGCAAGTTATCATCCCAACTAGATCCATAATCTAGTGTACAAGCTCTCGACATATCCTCCAAAATCCGATTGACTCTCTCGGTCATCCCATCATGCGTGGGTGAAAAGTTGTACTAAATTCCAGCCTGGTTCCCAATGTTTCGTGTAACTGATTCCAAAACTTTGAGGTAAATTGGGTTCCTCTATCGTCTGATACTCCTCGGAACTCCATGTAAACACACAATTCTGGTCATGTATATCTTTGCCAACTTAGCACTCGCTATAGGTAGTCTTGATCGGAATGAAATGAGCTACCTTCGTCAAGCGGTCGACTATAACCCAAATCGAGCCATATCCTGAACGAGTCTTTGGCAAACCTGTGATGAAATCCATGCCTAGTTTATCCCACTTCCATTCGGGTATTGGCAATGGTTGTAACAATCCTACTGGCTTCTGATGTTCTGCTTTCACTCTCTGACATACATCGCAAAGTGCTACATACTCTACGATATCCTTCTTCATTCCGGTCCACCAGAACGTTTCCTTCAAATCCAAATACATCTTGGTATTTCCTGGATGAATCGAATAGGGTGAATCATGGGCTTCTTGCAAAATCAACTTCCTGATCTCCGGGTTATTTGGCACATAAACACGGTCCTCAAACCATAGGGTATCGTGCTCATCCTCACGAAATCCTTTAGCTTTTCCTTTGCTCATTTTCTCCTTTATAGAGGCAACTTCCTTATCTGCCTTTTGGGCTTCTCTGATTTTGTCCATCAGTGTAGACTGAATCTCCAATGCTGCCACAAAGCCTCTCGGAACTATTTCTAAACATAGCTCTCGAAGATCCTCGGCTAACTCCTTGGGTATTCCTCCCATCATTAGGGTATTGACGTGGCTCTTACGGCTCAATGCATCTGCTACAACGTTAGCCTTTCCGGGGTGATAATGCAATCTCATATCATAATCCTTAATAAGCTCCAGCCATCTGCGCTGTCTGAGATTTAATTCCTTCTGCGTGAAGATGTACTTCAAACTCTTGTGATCCGTGTACACCTCACAATGATTTCCAATGAGAAAATGTCTCCAGGTTTTCAATGCATGCACAACGGCTGCTAACTCCAAATCATGTGTGGCATAATTCAACTCATGAGGCTTAAGCCGTCGTGAAGCATCTGAAACAACTCTTCCTTCCTGCATAAGCACTGCTCCAAGTCCTCGGCGTGAGCGCCGTAATACACCTCATAATCCTTGGTGCGATCCGGCAAAATTAACACTTTGGTGAGGTAACCAATCTTTTCTTCAACTCACGAAAACTTGTCTCACAGTCCTCGGTCCAAATGAACTTGGTATCCTTTTTGACAATTCTGTCATAGGCTTTGAAATCCTTGAGAAATTCTCAATGAATCTTCGGTAGTATCCTGCGAGTCCAAGGAAACTCCGAATCTCTCCAACCTGTCGTGGGTGCTTCCCATTTGGTTATGGTCTCAACCTTTGTGGGGTCAACTGCTATTCCTTCTCCGGATATAACATGTCCAAGAAATCCAACTTCCTTTAGCCAAAACTCACATTTGCTGAACTTGGCATATAAGCGATGTTCCCTTAGTTTCTCCAAAACCAATACATAAATGTTCCTTATGTTCCTCTTCATTCTTGAGAAAATCAAAATATCATCTATGAACACCACGATTTAACTTATCCAAAACTCCAATAACACTTTGTTCATCAGGTTCATGAAATAGGTCAAGCGCGTTAGTCGGTCAAATGACATAACGGTATATTCATACAGTCCATATCTCGTGGTAAATGCTGTCTTAGGTATGTCCTGTTCTCGAATCTTCAATCGATGGTACCACGATCGCAAATCGATCTTGGAAAACACTTTAGCTCCTTGCAAGCGATCAAATAGATCATTTATCATTGGTAGTGGGTACTTGTTCTTGATTGTTACTTCATTCAATCCACGATAATCAACAACCATCCTTAACGATCCATCCTTCTTCTCCACTAACAGTACGGGTGATCCCCAAGGTGAAGAACTTGGGCGTATAAAACCTTTATCCAATAGCTCCTTAATCTGCTTCTTGATTTCCACCAAATCACATGCGGGCATCACTGTATGGTCGCCCGATTGGACCTGTTCCTGGCAAAAGTTCAATCAAAAACTCAATGTCTCTATCCGGTGGCATTCCTGGCAACTCTTCCGGAAATACATCAGAGAAATCCTTCACCACTGGCACTTCTTCCTGCACAACTCCTGATAGGCAATTTACTTGCGCTCTCCTCGGCTCGTGCCGTGATACATACTTGATCCTTCTTCCTTCTGGTGTGGTGAGCAAAATTGACTTGGTGGTGCAATCTATGTTCCCTCCATACTTCGATAACCAATCCATGCCTAATATCACATCCAATCCTTGGGATTCCAGAACTATTAGGTCCGAGGGAAAAACATAATGTCCAATCCTTAATGGCAGTCGATCACACCATATACTAGCCATGTATTCTGCTCCGGGGGAGGTTACTAGCATGGGTGACCTAAGGGCTTGGGTCGGTAATTTGTGTTATTCACAAATCCCCTTGATATGTATCAATACGATGCACCAGTATCGAAAAGAACAACTGCAGTAAATGACTTAACCAAAAACTTACCGATTACTGCATCGGGCTGATCTTCAACCTCCTCCACATCAATGTGGTTCACCTGTCCCCTGTTGAAAGGGTTTGGCTTCTTTCGAGCTTCCATTGCCATTTCCATTCTGGCCTTACGGACAGTCATTTGCATAATGCCCGATCTTGCGGCACTTAAAGCAAGTGATGTGACTCAGTCTACCTTGGATGGTGTTGACGGGTTGGTGCGGTTACGTCCATTGCTTCCTCCATTCCGTTCCCATTCTTGCTGCCATTATGGTTATGTGAATTACCTCCTCCATGGGTATGCTGGCCCGAACTCCTGTTTAGGGGTATAACGGGCTTCTGCTTTGGGCTCCAGAGTTATACTTCCGCCCATACTTCCTCTTGCGGTTCTCAATTTGCTGCTGCTTTCCTTCAATCATGAGGGCTCGGTCTACCAACTCCTGGTAGTTATTGAAACTTGCTACCATCAACTGCATGCTTAACTCATCATTCAGTCCTTCGAAACTTCTCTGCTTAGTTGCATCCGTAGTAACGTCATCCGGGGCATAACGTGCTAACTTACTAAAATCATCCACATCCGCCAACAGTCCTTCATCCTTGGCGTAAATTGCGAAACTCACGCTTCTTCATGGCCATAGCTCCTGCCGAGACATGGGCGGAGGAAAGCTTGTCAAACTGATCCCATGTGACAGTGTCTATAGGGTAAGTGGCTGTAAAATTCTCCCACCATGCTGCTGCGGGTCCTTCAAGTTGGTGTGCAGCAAACTTCACCTTCTCTCCATCTGTACATCCTGCAGTGGTCAACTCCCTTCCTATCTTACAGAGCCAGTCATCTGCTACTATAGGCTCGGTGCTAATGGAAAACTCCGGCGGATTCAGTCTTAAGAAACATGTCAAGTGATCCGCAGGTGGTGGTGGTGGCGGTGGGTTGTTGTTGTTGTTGCCTTGATTATGCACTAGTGTTTGGATCAAAGTGTTCTGCTGCTGAATCAACTGGGTGATCTCTGGCGGGAAAACAAATCCGGGGTCGCGTCTCGGAGGCATCTGATGGGTTTAGAAAAGATGAGAAATTAAGAATAGAATGGGGTCTAAGGAGAAACACTACCCAAATGTATATGAGCAAAAGCACACAAAATCACTTCATTCAATTCAAACAAAGGGCTTACAACGATCTAACTATCGCAAAAGTGTGTGTACTAAAATGTTACATGGAGGAAATACTACTAATATGTGGGGGTCATCTACTAATTTGAACCGGTGGAAGACTCCATGATGTCTGCTCCAGCTTCATCTTCAAAGTCGGGTTCACTTGGGTCTGAGTCGGTGTCGTCGATGTTGATGTAGTCGCTTGGACAGCCGACGTAATGGTCTTCATTCTTGAGTGCCAATTTCTTCTTGAGTTCTTCAATCTCATACTTAAGATCGTTGTTGTGTCTTGCTAAAGCTACGATCTCGTCCCATATAGTCCTTGCATGTAGACTTTAATTCCTCTTCAAGTTCGATGATCCTTCCTTCGCATTCTTCAACTCGAGCATATCATTGCACATATGGTTCTCCGGCGTCGAATGTGCTGGTTTAACTCCTGGATAAAAGCTGCAATGGATCTATCCTTCTTGGTGCCGACTATCTCCCATTGTTCATCTCGGCGTCTAAAATCGATAGATGGTGTCTTTGAGGTCTTCTTGATAAACTTCTCCAATGCGTCCCATGGTGATGTGAGCTGCCATGCTCTTTCCCAGACTCGAGTTGGTGCGAAAACACTATCTATAGGCTTGGTGATTGGGGTGAACGTCCTTCCCGGTACATGAGCTTGAATCTTCCAGCTCCTCTTGAGTGAGTGGCGTTGAAAGTCCCGGTGAAACTTGGTAGTCCAATGTTCATGTACTTGGTGACTTCCTTCAAGTGAAATCCAAAAGGTGTGCCTTCATCCGGTTGGGTGTACTTGATCTTCACGTCCTTCATCCTAAAAGAGTAGAAAAGATGAGGAGTTAGAAAATGAGAAGAGAGTAGTGATCTATGGCTTTAACTTAGTGGTCGTTTCCTACAGTCAGCGTGTGCTCTGATACCATCTCTCAGAGCGACCCGACCCGAATGGATCAAGTCTACGTGCTTTCAAAGGCCATCCTCGGATCAAGAATGCCGACACCACACAAGTGCTTGAAGGATTTAGAGCAGAGTAGCAAACACACACTAATTACATAATTCTCCAAAAGAGGACTAATTACAATAAATATGGCTTAAGGCCATCTAAAAACTATAAAAGCGGAAGACTTGGAAGATAAGTGAGTCCATCAACTCCATCGGCATCACAGAGTATATAACCACGACCTAAATAACCTTACTGTAAATGCGAAAAGTCTGCAACATGAAAGTTGCAGCCCGAAAACGGGTCAGCACATGGAATATGCCGCAATGTAACACATAGAGAGTAATGAAGGAAATAAGCCTATACTACATGCATATATGGCTGGTGGTAAAGCTCTCTGATTCTGCTTTTGCATAAAGCTAGTTTTTCCCTATCAAAGGAATAAATTTGTTTAACTATCATGGTGGTTGTTAAACATTGAGAATGGTTGATGACATCCTCAATCCCAATTAAAAGTACTCATTAAAACCCAATAATATTAATTAGAAGTAACATGATGAGATTCACATGATATCCAGGTACTAGATACTCAAGATGCCCATAACCGGGGACACGACTAATCATGATTAGTTTATACACTCTGCAGAGGTTTGCGCACTTTTCCCCACAAGACTCGATCGCCTCCGTTTGGTTTCTCGCACTGCATGGTGTTTGAGAGACGGATGACCGAGACACACTCTTTCATAAGCACTAGCACCTTACATGTGGGTAGACCATACCAACCTACATCCCCTACATCAGCTAGCCTACCCGTAAGAGTTCGCACAACTTAGTCAACTATGCCAGAGCCCATAATGGCTTGTGGCTGCACACGGAAGTTTCTAGTTTGAATAATCTTATGATCCCTTTGAGCCCTGGGTGGCGGTCCAAGAAATACAGGCAAGTCCTGATAGAAACCAGGTGCCTCAATCCACCCAGATGTGTGTTTAAGTTGCCACCTTAGATAAACCATTAATTAACAATCTCACATCTGTCATGGATATCACTCACCCAATCCACGTCTACTAGCATAGCATGGCATAATAAGCAAATGTAGAAGTAACTCCCAAGGTTTCATAAGTAAAACAGGTAATAGGTACTACCTCAATCTACTTCCCATCCCACAATTTAATTAGATCCTAATCATGCAAGTGTTTGAGGATTGATCTAATGCATAAAAACTGGGTAGTAGAAGAGATATGATCAAGTGTTACTTGCCTTGCCGACGATCCGCGAAACCTAGACACTCGAAGTAACAAGCGGCGCACTCCGGGTGATCTAACGCAGACAAACAACAAGCATACAATAAGTACTCATCTAATGCACAGGAAATCTCGGATAGAAGATCTAACCGTAAAGTTCAACTTAAGAACCACTGGTGCAAAAAGAATCGAATCAAATAAAGAAACGAAAGTCAAACGTCGAAAGAAAACGACTCGGTTCTAGCAATTTGAAACTAGGTCAAATTTTACAGTACCAAAACTTTGTTTAAGTGGATTAGTCGGAACGGTGGTTTTGAAACGAAACTCCAGGCGCTTGAATCACCTGATTCCGATAAACGAGCGAGAAGATAAACTGATTCGAAGATTGGATAAAATTGAAATCGGAAAATAACGGATTAAATCCGATTTAAAAGAAAAAGCGACGAACGGTTAAGCGAGCGGACGTTCGTTAATGAAAACTAACCGTGACGCGTTTGTTAAAACGAACGGATCGGTGAACGTTCACTAATTAACTAAACCGAAAAAAAACCGATCTAGGTTTAAGAAAAACCGAACAGCGAAGGAAAACCGGACGGTTTTTGAAACAAAACCGGACCGAGGGTGTGGCCTTGGCGGCTACCTCCGAGGTCGCCAAGGGGTATCGGGCTCCGGGTCGGCTTGGGGCAGCGGGCGACGGGGGCTCCGTGACGGGCACCACGGGCGGCGGCAAGGGGCTGGGTTAGAAGCGGCAATACTGGGTGGGGAGGAGAGAGGGGTGGGGTATATAAGGAGGGGGTGCCTTGGGAGGGGGGCAACCATGGGCGGCGTGGCCGAGGGGACTCGGGTGGCGGGCGGCGGGACTCCTCCCAAGGCGGAGCGCCTTGGAGGAGGGCGGTTTGGGCCCTTGGCCCGGGGCTAGTATGAGGTTTTTTTTTAAAACCGAAAACGAATTAAAATAAATCTAAACGAACTCCAAATTTAATAAAATAAATTTTCCCCGACTCCTAAAAAATGAGTCGAACAAAATGAACTTTAATACGGGGCCAAAATGCATATTTTTAAAATACTCATTTTTTCCCTAAAGCAAATAAACCTCGAAAACCCAAAATTTGATTTATTTATTAAATCTTCATTTTTTCCTAAATTTTGGGAAAGTCATATTATTCCCTCTCTTATTTTTTATTGGAAAAATATTTGAAGATAAAATAAATAAATCCAAATGATCCTATTTTCAAAATTTGAGAAAACCCAAATATGAAAATAATGAAATCTCCAACTCTCTCCGAGGGTCCTTGAGTTGCGTGAAATTTCTAGGATCGACAAAATGTAAGAAAATATGATATGCATGATGACTTAATGTATAACATTCCAAATTGAAAATTTGGGATGTTACACAAAGGTTGTTACTTGCCCACGGATTTCATCCATATGATTGAGCTTTGTTATCTCTATTGGTGTTGTGCTACTGTTTAGATACTGTCATGAGAAAGTGGTATTGTCCTTGAGAAGTGCTTCATCTATGCTGTTTTAAATATTTCCTTACCTTTTTTTGATAAACAGGGATGCTAGCATTTAGTTGTCCTCTTGTCTTTAAACAACAAGATCATCCTCCTCTGAAGAAGAATATGGAGTACATGAAGTGACTAGTTCCGATTATACCAGGATGAAGAAGCCCTATCTATCTTCTCATAAGAAGGAGCAGTTGAAGGATGGTTATGTTACTCCCCACAAGACCAAACTAACTTCAGCTCGGAAGGACTGGCAGACCTCCATCTTTTTTGCTGTGATGCGCAAGTACAATGTTGTTCTAGGATTCTTTTCGGTGAGTTCCATTTTTTTAAAGTGTGCTCTACATGGACCATGTAGGTGCCTGTTTAAACTGTCAATTCGTAGTACAGTTTGCTTTATACTAATCACTTATTTTGTATTTGTGCAAACAGGGGTGCTCAGCTTGATTTCAATGGGAACTGCACAAAATGTTCATGAATACATCAAATCATTCATTTCCACCACAAGAATGGAGGTGCTGATATGTTCAAGGCGTTGCAACATATAAAGGAGAAATCAAACAAGATACGCGCGAATTTGGTTGATTTTGGTGGAACTGCACAAAAAGAACAGCTGGTTTATTTAGCACGAGGTGCCATGTCAATGTCCGAACTGATGGCAAACCCTGCCCATTCCACAATCATAGTGATGTAGGGTGGAGCCCTATACGACCGATCTTTCACGAAAGGAGCGGATCCCGCGAAGAACACGAAGAGCACGGGGAAGAAAGAAGAGAAATCACAAGGGGAAACACTCAAGAACAAGTCCAATCACACATCCACTAGACAATCAAACACACAAGATCCACAAGGTACATGAACAACAAAGGGAAATATACAAGGTAAGGTTCATCTCCATGAGGAGGTCTTGAAGGGGGCCACCCAAGAGGGTGTCTTGAATCCGAGGGGGGTCTTCTCCGTAGAGGGGCCGCGGTCTCTCTCGTGGAGTAGATCCGTAATGGATGTGTTGGGGGATGGGTGCGACATATGCCAAAGGATGGCTTATCATGGAGGGGGCGAGTAGAACGTCGCCGGTGCCTGGAAACGGGATGAGGCGAAGGCATGCACGCCGGCGAATCTTACCCAGCTTCAGGGCTCTCCGGGGAGATAACACCCCTACTGTGCTCTGCGGGGTCTCCGCATGATCACTATGGCAAAGTGAGTACAAGATTGCTCCTTGAGCTGTTTGGGGGTGAGGAAGGAGAAGGGCACGGCTAGCTCTTCTCTTCCCTCTATGTGTGTGTCAAACTACTAGGTTCCAACCCTTTGCATGGGTGCCCCGGGGGGTTTATATAGGCCTACCCCCCGGGGGTACAATGGTAATCCGTCTGGGAGCAGGTCCCAGCCGTCAGTCTCTTAGGTCGCCGTCTTCTCCGCCGACTTCTGGGGCCCGCCGACTAGCGGGCCCCGCCGACGGTCCAGCATGGGGCCGACAGCCCTTGTCCGCCGCGGGCGGGTCTTGCCGGCTGCGAGTTACTGTAGCCGCTCTTCTAATGACGCGAGCTTGGTCGCGGGGTCATGGCAACAGTGCCGCCGCCTGGCGGGCGATCACTGTTGCCATTCCCTGTCTTGTCTGGTTAATGGCGCATGGAGCCTGTGGGAGGGGCCGGCCGACTCTCGGAGGCCGACTCCAACGGGTCCGTTTTTGGGGCGCTCTCGCCGTCTTACGCACTCCCGCCCGACAAATCCCACCGTCTTCGAATTAAATGCAGACAGGCCATCGTGGTCTGAGGAATCTGCCCACGGGGCTGACGTCAGGGCCGGCGTGGCAAGAGTGCCGCGCCGGACGGAGATCTCCGTCAGTACGGCGCTCTGTGGCCATGCCTGCCCTTTATGAGCAGGGCAGGGATGGGCCGCGAGGCGGCTTTACCCCATCCCACTCGTAGTCGCTCAGGCAGGAGGTGGATGGAGTCGCGGGCCGACTCCCGTGAGCCAGCTTCATCGAAGTCGCTGGCTTGGAGTCGGCTTGTCTTGAGGCCGCCTCTGGGACTCGGTGGGAGGGCGATCGGCGACTCCGTTGCCGACTCTCGGCGGCTCTTCGTCTTGGGGTCTTGAGGCGCGATGCCGCGATGTTTTGAAAGGTCCAGGGCTCGGTTTGCCTACCCGTGGCCCATTACTCCGACAGTAGTCACCGAAGCTGGTGAGGCGCCGAGGGCAACGTGTCGAGGAGCCCCAACAGTTTCATCCCTTTAGTGGAAGAATCTAGGCTCAGCTTGCCGTCTCTATCTTGAGCCGACTAGCTGGAGTCGGCCTTGCAGGAGGCCGTCTTGCTCCTCAAAGGTTTCGAAGGTCGTGGCGGGATCCGGGCAGCATGCCTGATAAGCTTCCAGGCAGCTGCCCGTTGCGAGCCCGCCACGTGATGCCACGCAGCAGGGCCAGTCTGCCAGCCCACGCGCGTGACTAGACAGGCCCGTCAGGCGGGTCCCGCCACTACCGCGCCTCGGCGCACGGGCGGATCCACTGCGGCCGTGCGAGCGGTTGGGCTCCCCACGCTGTTACTGCGCGCAGTAACGTCGTGGGTTAAATCGTGGCGGCGTGGGGACGTGGAGCGCAGTTAATCCCACGCCCGCCCCCTCGGCTTCTCAGCCTAGGCGCCTATAAGTAGGCGGGAGGAGGGGGGCGGCGACGCACGCGCACCCACTCTTCCCCGCTTCCTCTCGCTTCCTCCCCCGCTTGCTTCGTCTTCCTCCTCGCTCTGCCGCGCTGAGCCACGCCGCGCTGCGGAGATGAGCTCCTCTTCCGCCGCTGCGCCTCCCGCCGCGCGCTCCGGTTTGTGGGATGGCTCCAGCGTCGACGACGGCATCATCGAGTTTCTCCGCCAAACGCGCCGCATCCCCAGCAGCCACCTAGTGCGGACTCGCCGGGCCGGGCGAAATTACAGCGGCGCCGGAGGAGGGCGGCGGGTCATATTACGCCGCACCTCATGCGCGGGCTAGGGCTGCCGGCGAGCGGCTTCTTCCGCTGCGTTCACAGGTTCCACGGGCTTGGCCGCACCACCTCACTCCAAACACGGTGGTGCTGCTGGCCGCCTTCGCATCCTTATGCGAGGGCTTCCTTGGCGTTCTCCTCACCATCGAGCTGTGGGGGAAATTCTTCCAAGCCAAGTTCGGAACCCACGTCGCTCGCGTGCCGGCTCTGTGCAGCACGTTCATCGCGATGAGGAGGCCGGTGCCCGAGAACCCCTTCCCTGCCATCCCCCTCATCGGGCCTGGACGCTGACTCCCGCGGGCCCGGACGCTGACTCCGAACGCGCTGCTGCGTGGCAGCTCCAGCGTGATGACGATCGGAGGGCTGGCCCAGGGCGGACTTGCTGGCCGCCTTCGTGGCGCAGCGAGTCCTTCCTCTCCAAGGCCGGCCTCATCTGATCTGTCAGATGAGCGGCCGCCGGGATCCCAGCCGGCTGTGCTCCAAAGATATGCCCCACGCGGAGGTGGTGGACACGGTCAATTTCTTGGCGAACTGAAGCCTCACGGAGGAATGGCAGTTCGGCAAGGAACCGTACTCGCGCGCCAACCCCCTGCCTGTGGTAAGTCTTCTCTATCTTTTCTGTTTGCTTCTTCAGCCGAATCTAATTCTCTTTGGTCTTTTCCGCGTCAGAACCCCCTCATGCAGCCCGCGGCCGGCACTGCGGGGCCGGCTCGTGAATTCGTCCCCGACCGGGCGGAGAGCGACGTCGACGACCCCGACTTGGGGGGTGGCGGCGATGGAGACCGACGCCGAGGGAGGAGGAGGGGCCGACGACTTCAGGCCTTCGGCAACCTTCGCCGACTGGCCTGACGACGACGGCAAAAAGGAAGTCGTCCCTCGCTGCCAGCAGAAAGCCGGCCATCCAGGCATGAGTTCGTCCGCCGCCTTGGGCGGTCGAGGCAGCGCGAAGAAGCGCCGGGCCGGGCCGAGCCAGCCAGGCGGCCGGGCGAAGAAATTCAGGGGGACGGCCGCCGCGACTCAACGCGAAGAGGCGGTCGCGAAGGCTAATCGCT
The DNA here is from genome assembly GCA_021605145.1 of Aegilops bicornis. Classification (NCBI taxonomy): domain Eukaryota; kingdom Viridiplantae; phylum Streptophyta; class Magnoliopsida; order Poales; family Poaceae; genus Aegilops; species Aegilops bicornis. The sequence continues at coordinate 350,831,877 of CM038670.1, forward strand.
TCCGCAAGGAAGTGAAGAAGCCGCCGCTGGTCTCCGCGTAAGTACTTCTAGTTTTGTCTTGTTTTCTTCTGGTCCGTCTTGTCCAAGTCTTTACATGTCTTTTTCTCATCAGGGCTCCCCTCACCTTGGAGAGGGTCGCCGCCGCCTCCGTCATGGTGTCGGCACAGACGTCCGCCAATACTCGGCGGATTGATCCTGCGGCCGCCCTCCGGGAGGCGACGGAGCGGAACGCGCAGGAGAAGCGTGATGAGGAGGAGGCCGCCCGTCTGGAGAAGGCGGAGGCTGAGAAGGCGGCGGCTTCCGCTCAGAAGAAGCTGGAGGAGGTCGAAGCCGCCGCTGCAGCCAAGAGGCGAGCCGAGGAGGCCGCGCTCCTCCAGTCGGCGCTGCTCGTCACCCCGCTAAGCTCTGCGCCGCCGCCGCCGGAGTTCACGGGGTAGACGGAGGAAGTCAGCAGTGAGGTCCCCGTCGTAGAGAAGGAAGGTGGCGAGGCCTCCCTGTCGGGCACGGCTGAGCCACCTCCGCCGCCTCCACCACAGTCCGAGAGCGCGCGAGGCAAACAGCCGGCGGACCCACCGGTGCCGCCGACCGACGACGAGGCCGTGGCGAAGCTGCTTCTTTAGGTCGCCTCGCCAGCGCGACGCCGTCACGAGAAGGCGACTTTGGCGCCGCGCCCCATGGAGACCGGCGCCGCTAGCTCAGCCATTCCAGACGCCGAGGCGACAAGCATCGCGCCCACTGAGTGGGTGCGGGGAGGCGGCACAGGCCCACTGAACACGGCGCTCCTGGACGTCCAGGCGAAGCTGCGAGCTGAGGGAGACGCCATCCAGAACCTCTCCAAGGCGCATCTGGCGTCGCGAGCCGCCGTGCGGGTACGTTTCTTTGAATTTTTTCTTGCTCTTCTCTGTGGGGGTGCGCCAGCGCACCCACTGGGTGTAGTCCCCGAGTTTCGGGCCGGCTGCTGAGAAGGCGGCTCGGAACTTTATTTGCTGTCTTCCAAATTTTTACCTTTGCCTTCAACCGCAACGTTGAGGAGCTGAGCAAGCGGACTGCTGACTTGGCGAGGAGCCGAGGTGAGTTTCTTCTTCGTGGGGGCGCGCTGGCGCACCCGCGGGCTGTAGTCCCCGAGATTCGGGCCGACTGCTGCGCAGTCGGGCCAGATCTTCCTGGCGACCTTCTTAGCTGACGACTTCGTGTCCTTCTTGTTTTTATTCTTCAGAGGCCAGCGCCACTCTTAGGCGGCGGCTGGGTACGGCCAACACTGCCTTGCGCACCAAGGAGGAGGAGTGCAGCAAGCTCGCCGCAGAGCGCGACCTGCTGGCTACGCAGCTGGCGGAGCAGAGGAAGCTGCTTCAGGCGGCGCAGGACGAGGCAGAGAAGAAAGAGGCCGCTCTCCTGGCCGAATTTGAGAGCGAGCGCTCCTCCTGGACCGACAAGGTAGCGCTGCTGACCTCCGGCTTCCACGAAATCGAGGACATCGTCGATGGTGAGTTTGCTTTTGCTTCTTCTTTTGGGTCGCCGACTATGGGTCAGGCCGACTCCTGTTTTTCTAACTTGCTTCTTCTTCTTCTTGGCAGACTTCTTCCCCGGTCACACGCAGGCGGCCAATCAAGCCATCGAGGCTGATCGCGAGGCGCGAAGGGCGGGTGATGCTGAGATCGCAGCCAACGCTCCCCGGACCATTGAGGCTCGTCTGCGGCCGGCCCATCGGATGCTGCGCTAGCTTTAGCATGTCGGCGCCCAGGCGATCGCTGCTCTGTGGCCGGACATGCCGGTTCTGCGCACTCCCAGCCGGACCGCCAACTGGCTGGAGGTCGCGGCTGGCCGTCTCGAGGCCAGGAAGGGTTCCGAGGCTCGGGCTGGAGCTCGCCGAGCCCTGGAGTTCATCAAGGCGTGGTATCCAGGGCTGGATCTGGACCGGCTGGCTGCGTTCCGGTCAGAGGCCCAGGCGGAGTTGCTGGCCGCGGAGGACGCCCTCGTCGAGCGTGCGGCGGCGATTGCCGACTACACGGACACCAGCGTCTTCGTCCCTGAGCGGGCTGAGGACGGTGGGGAGGCGCCGCCAGAGTGGTTCGGGATGAACCCGGACTACGACGAGGACTCGGCGGAGGTGATCGACTCCAGCGCCGAGGAGGAAGACGAGGCGGAGTACGGAGACGACATGGAGGCGCTAGAAGACGGAGCGGGCGACCAGCCTCAGCTCGACCGCGCCTCCAGCAATGAGTCGCGCCCGTATGGGCCGGCTACCGCCAGAGACGATCATGCCGAGACCGCCCAGCCGGCCGTACCGGCGCCTGACGCTTCCGGCCCTCCGACCCCATCTGCCGCTTCTTAGGCCGCTGCCTCGCCTTTATTTTATCTGTTTTGCTAGTATTTAAAAGAACTTGTTAATTCGCACAATTCCACCCGCGGGGTGTATTCTGAACTTCTGTCCGAAGATCCGACCAAGGGCCTAAGCTGTGTAAATATTATTCTAATTTTATCTTTTCTTGCTTATTGCTCTTGCGGCCTTTTCCTTTGCCGCCTTCCCTTAGATGCCGCCTTGCCCATCGGGCAACCGCTCTGCGGACTGCCGTCTAGGTCAAGTGCTTGGCTACTTTGAGGAGGCAAGTACTTGGCCGTTTTTTAGAGTCATTAAGCAAGTTGGGTAGAAAGCGGCAAGCAGACTATTTAAGAGTCGTTTTTTTCAAAACGGGCTGGAAGCCGATTTAAACTATGTTTATGCTTTGGGTCCTTAGCCATTTTTTCGTGTGGGCGCCCGTTCTTCCTTACTCCTGCCCACCAAACAGTCGCTCTGCGAGCTGCGGCTTCTGACAGGAGACGGCTTAGGCACCGCACGTTACTTGTCTGACTGCAGAAAGCATTTCATAGCCCAAAGGCGGCGAGTCCCCGGGCCGACTAGTCGAGCCCGGTGCCAAATAGCATAAAAAAGAGTAACATACTCAAAGGCATAATTCTTATCGTACAGACAACAAAAGAGGGCAGTCCCCGAGCTCGTCTCGGGGGGCCCGGAGTCTTGGTACTTTAAACACAAAGGGTGGCGTGCTACATACTGCATCAATTGTAAAATCTTTGGAGGAGATTCGCATTCCATGGTCGTTCCGTCTCTTTGCCGGAGTCGTCCCTCTTGCGCGCTCGGGGCTTCTGAGCGTCGATCAGGTAGTAGGAGTCGTTGCCCAACACTTTGCTGATGATGAATGTCCTTCCCAAGGCGCCGACAGCTTGTGCTGGCCGGCTGTCCGCTGGATCAGCCGGAGCACAAGGTCGCCCTCTAGGAATGACCTTGGCTTGACCTTCTTGTTGTAGTAGCGGCGCAGGCTCTGCTGGTAGATGCTAGACCGGCTGAGTGCCAACAGCCGGCCCTCTTCCAGCAGATCGACACCGTCTTGACATGCTTCTTCTGCTTCCTCTTCGGTGTACATGGTGACTCGCGGGGAGTCGAACTCTATATCCATTGGGATGACGGCTTCGGCACCGTAGACGAGGAAGAAGGGCGTGAAGCCAGTTGACTTGTTTGGAGTCGTGAGAAGACTCCAGAGGACGGCTGGCAACTCCTCAAGCCAGCAGCCGGCCGAACGCTCCAATGGTTCGACCAGTCGGGGCTTGATGCCAGACAGGATGAGGTCGTTCGCTCGCTCCACCTGGCCGTTTGACTGCGGATGGGCAACGGACGCTAGGTCCAGTCGGATGCCTTGCATCGCGCAGAAATGGGCCAGGCCGCCTTTGGCAAAATTTGTGCCATTGTCGGTGATGATGCTGTGTGGTACGCCGTACCGAGTCGTGATGTCGGCGATGGCGAAAGTCACCGCAGAGGGACCATTCAACTTCTTGATGGGTTTTGCTTCTATCCACTTGGTGAACTTGTCCACCGCGACAAGTAAGTGAGTTAGGCCGCCTCGTGCCGTTTTGAATGGTCCCACCATGTCCAGGCCCCAAACAGCAAAGGGCCAGGCGATGGGGATAGTCTTGAGTGCAGAAGCCGGCTGAAACGGCTTGGAGCGGAACACCTGGCACCCCTTGCATTTTTGAACTAATTCCTTGGCCTCTTCTAGGGCAGTCGGCCAGAAGAAACCGTGTCGGAAGGCTTTGGCGACGAGTGCTCTTGAGGCTGCATGATGGCCGCACTTTTCGCTCGATGGATGTCTTCGAGAATTGCTTGGCCTTGCTCGACTCAATGCAATACCGGTAGACACCAAAGTGACGCCGCTACCGACCACTCTCTCTGCTGACTATAGTGTAGGCTGCTGCTCGGCGTTGCACTTGCCGAGCCAAGGTCTCATCGGTTGGTAGCTCTCCGCTTACTAAGAACTTTAGGATGGGCTGGGCCCATGAGGGTGCTGCTATTTCTTCGATCGCCAAGATCGCTACTTGGACGAGGCGGCCGGGCTGGGAGGCGGCGGGTTGGAGTCCACACAGCTTGCTTTGGGTTGAAGAAGTCCCTGGCTGACCGGGCGCAGTCCCCGGGCCGAGTAATGGAGTCTTCGGAATGGTCGCCGCAGTCCCCGGGCCGGGTTCTGAAGTCCCCGGGCCGGCTTCGACTGCCGCGTTCTTGGGGGCGTCTGCAAGGATTCTTGTGCCGTCTGCTGAGGCTTTGGAGTCGGATCCGACTTCTTCAGGGGGAGCCGACACAAAAATGGAGTCTGACTCTGGTGACGGCTTGACAGATGGCTTGAGGAGGCGCTAAAGGGCGACGCCTGACGGTATTGCCTGGCGGGTGGAGCCGATTCTTGCCAGGGTGTCTGCTTGGTCGTTGTCGTTTCTTGGTATGTGGAGGAACTCGCACCCCTCAAAATATCCACTCAGCTGCTGTACCGGGAAACGGTAGCTCGCCATATTTGCATCTTTGGCGTCCCAGTCGCCGGATGACTGTTGGACCACTAAGTCGGAGTCGCCATAACACAGGATCCGGCGAATGCCAAGCTCTTTGGCAAGCCGAAGCCCGTGGATGAGCGCCTCGTATTCAGCAACGTTGTTGGAGGCGGCGAAGTGGATCGGTAGCGCGTACTTGAGCTTGTCGCCTTTGGGGGAAGTGAGGACCACGCCGGCTCCCAAGCCGCTGCGCATCTTGGAGCCATCGAAATGCATCCGCCAATGGATGGAGTCGGGCGCTGGCGGCAGGTACTGGGTCTCCGCCCAGTCGACGAGGAAGTCGGCCAGTGCTTGTGACTTGATGGCAGTGCGGGGCTGGTAATAGATGGTGTAGGGGGCCAACTCTATGGCCCATTTGGCCACTCGCCGTAAGCATCTCGGCTTCCGATGATCTCTGCTAGTGGGGCCGCAAACCACGATGATTGGATGCTCTTGAAAGTAAGGCTTCAACTTCTTGGCGGCAAAGTGCACGCCGTAACACATCTTCCGGTAGTGGGGTAGTTCTGCTTGGAGGTCGATGGTACCTCGCCAAGAATATATCTGGTCTCTCGGACAGGTAGCGCCTTGCCTTCCTCCTTGCGTTCAACTACAATGATCTGGCTGACTACCCCGCTGGTGGCGGCAATATCTGAGAGCATTGGCTCCTTTGGAGTCGGAGCCGCCAAAGATCGGGGAGTAGTCAGCATTTTCTTCAACTAGAGAAAAGCTTCGTCCGCTTTGAGTTCCATTCAAGAAGGTGGTCTTCTTCATGAGTTGGTACAGAGGAAGAGCTTTCTGCCACCGATCGATGAATCGGCCGATGGACGCTAAGCAGCCGTGAACTTTTGCACATCTAGCGATCGGCGGGTACTTCCATCCTTTCGATCGCTTTGATCTTCACGGGTTGCACTCTATGCCGCGTTCAGAGACCAGAAGCCAAGGAGCTGGCGGCGGGTACTTCAAGACGCATTTCTACGGGTTGAGCTTGATCTGGAATCGGCGCAGATTTTCAAAGGTCTCCTTGAGGTCTTCCAACAGCGTTCCTCGCTTCTCCGTCTTTACCACCACGTCGTCCACGTAACGTATGCGTTCGCTAAGCTGCTTGAGGAGGCATTTCTGCATGCAACGCTGAAAGGTGGCGCCGGCATTCCTCAAGCCGAACGTCATGGTCAGGTAGCAGAAGGCTCCAAATGGCGTGATGAAGGCGGTCTTCAATCTGTCGGCCGAGTTCAGCTTGATCTGGTGATATCATGAGTATGCATCTAAGAAGCTCAACAGCTCGCATCCGGCTGTGGAGTCTATCGCCTGATCAATTCTTGGCAAAGCGAACGGGTCCTTGGGGCAGGCTTTGAGACTCAATACACATCCGCCACTGCTTATTCTTCTTTAGTACCAAGACCGGGTTCGCTAACCACTCTGGAAAGAATAATTCCATGATGAAACCGGGTGCGAGGAGCCGGGCTATCTCTTCTCCAACAACTCTTCTTTTCTCTTCTGACAGGCGGCGCAAGGGCTGCCTGACGGGCTTCACATCTGATCGGACATGTAACTTGTGCTCGGCAAATTCCGTCGGTACACCTGGCATGTCTTTAGGAAATCGATGAGCTCTCCTTCCTATTTACTGTCGAGGTTTGCACCCACGACAGCGTACCTCTCCGGGTGCTCCGGGTCCAAGGATATCTTCTTGGTCTCTTTGGCCGGCTTGAACGAGCCCTCAGCTTCTGACTCCTTGGGGTCGGGCGACATCTTTGGCTGCTTGCCGGCCATTGCCACAACCCGATCAAGAAGCCGCTTCTCACCGCGATCACTGTGGACTTGGCCAGCCGATCGCTTTTGGCCGTGCAAGAGGACGACTTTCTCAGAGTCGCCGGCCACGGTCGTAATCCCTTGGTACTCGGCATCTTCATCTTGAGGTAGGCGTAGTGGGGGACCGCCATGAACTTGGCCAGAGCGGGTCGGCCGAGGAGAGCATGGTATGGGCTTTCGAGGTCCACCTCTTCGAACCAGACTGGCTCTCGACGAAAGTGATCTTTGTCCCCAAAGAGGACGTCTATCAGGATCTTGCCAATCGGTGAGCAGGAAAGGCCAGGTACAATTCCATGGAACACGATCCGACCGGTCAAGCTGTCTTTGCTTGATTCCTAACTTCTCCATTGTATCCTTATGCAGGATGTTGATGTTGCTGCCTCCGCCTATCAAAGATCATGAGAAGCGAGCGCCCGCCTATCATGGCGCAGGGTGGCTCCCAAGACCAGGCGTAGGAGCCCGGATTCGCATCACCTGCGGGTGATCAGCTCGGCTCAATCGAGAGGTTTCTCGGACCAAAGGTGCATGAATTACGGAGTATCCGATGCTACCGCATTCATTTCTTCTATTGCTTTGCCGCTTTCTTCTGCGGGCGATCATCGCTCCACAGTGAACACTACATAGGCTGCATGCTCTTCTGGGTACTCGTCTTGTACGACGCCGACAGGCCTGACAGCCGGCTGCTGGGGCGGCGGTGGAGGCGGCGGCCCAGCAGGCGGAGGAGGGATGAGGCCGTCTCCCTTGGCGATCCTGGTGAGCCAGTGGCACTTCCGGGTGGTGTGGTTCGACGGCTTCGCGCCGCTATGGAACTTGCAGGGCCCATCCAAAGTCTTCTCGTAAGAGAAGGCCGGCAACCAGTTGGACTTGCCGCTTTTCCGCCATGTGAGGCTGCCCTTCCGCTATTGGTCTTCGACTATCGCCACTGCCGGGCTGTTGGAAGCCGGTGCGGGCCTTGCGCTGTGATCATTCTCTTTGCTTGTCGCCGACTTGTGTCGCCACCGGATTTCTCGGGAGCCCGAGGAGCCACCTTGCCGGGCCAGACTGATTTCGATCTCCGACTTCATGGAGGAGTCGGCCGTGGCGCATTTGTTCCGCTATGATCTGCAGCTCGCCGAGGGTCTCGGCTCGCCGCAAAGGAGCTTGTGTTTGAGGAGGGTGCCTTCTCTGCACCCGGCGGTGAAGTACTCGATTGCCTGCACCTCGTGCACCCCCTCGCAGGAGTTCCGGAGCTCGGCCCAGCGCGTGAGGTAGTCGCGAGTAGACTCGTTGGGGCCTTGCAAACACAAGGAAAGTTGGCGAGGCTTGGGAGGTCGCTTGTATGTGCTCGTGAAGTTGTGGACGAAGGCCTCGGTGAAGTCGACCCAGCTGTTGATGCTGTGGGGCTTCAAGCTGTTCAACCATGTCCGGGCCGTGCCTGGAGCATGAGGGGAACATACTTTACGCAAGAACGCGCTTGTTGTCGTTTCACAGGCCGATGGCCGTGGAGTAGTCCACTAGCCAGTCCTCCGGCTTCACGGAGCCGGTGTATTTGGGTGTGTCTTGGGGGAGTGTGAATCCTCTGGGGAAGGGCTCATCTCGGATGCGAGGTCCGAAACAGGGCGGGCCCAACTCGTCTTCTTCTTCTAGCGCCAGGGATCGGTGGAGTCGCTCGATCCGGTGGCGAGCGTCGTTTTCTCCGACTCCCTCTCGGCGGCTAAGGCGATCGCCGAGAGTCAGATGCTCGACGGGTGGCGGGGAGACTCGCATTTCTCTACGGGGAGGTGGAGGCAGATAGTCGACCCGCCGCTCCACCGCTCTTGGGCGGCTGTCTTCGTCGCGCTCGATGGAGATGTGAGTTCGGCTATGGCTGACAGCCGGATCCTTGTTTTTTCTTCCACGGACGCCGCCACCGGTCGGCGTCAAGACGCCGCGCTTTGATCTCGGCGGGAGGCAAGTCGTCGTGTTGTCGCCGCTGGCGCCTCCGTGCGGCAGCCGGCTTCGTCTTGCGCGGCAGCCGCGTCGAGGAGCTGCTGGACTCGCTCCGTCATCAGGCGGCGCTCCTCGCCCTCGAAGTTATCCAGCTCGTCTACCGCCGCCTGGGCGGCGCGGATGTTCTCCGCGGGCGTGGCGTATACGGGGCGATTGGCCCCAAACAGATTCGCGATTGCTACGCCGCATTGGCGCCGGACCGCCGCTTAGGCGGTTAGGCCTGGGCCGGAGCCGGGCGAAGCGCCCACGGCGCGATCCATCTCAAGGCCGGGTAGGCTTCTCGAAGCGTCTCATGCTTGCCAGCTTCTCTTCGCCCACGAGGAGCTGGAGGCGGCGCGCTTCCAGCGTCCCAGCGTCGGCGTCTTCCGGAATAGGCGTGGTTAGGTCTTGTAGAACCGCTTCGAGAGGGTCACGAGCTCCCTCGCCAGAAGGCTCGCTATGACGATGACGAGCACCTCTGTGACGGTGCTTCCGCCGCTCCCCCTGAGAGGGAGCGGCTCGTCGTAGACCACCACATTGGTGGGGAACGCGTCGAGCGACGCGGTGTCGGAGTCGACTAGCATCGGGTCGGTGGAGCCTACGGACTACAGGTCGGCGGCGGGCTCGCCGACGACGTGGAGCTGCTTGAGGAGGCCCGCGAGGAGGCTCTCGGGGCCGTCTGTGCCTGCGACGGATGCAGGCTCGTCGGAGAGGCGAACCTCGCCGACAAGTTCGGTGAGCCAGCTCGCCATGCAGCGCGTCGGCGCAGACTCCGTCTGGCGTGCCGGGCTGGCTGCGCTCGCCAGGGAGGAAGAAGGTTCCCGTCCAGAGTAGGTCTCCGGGCGACGGTGCACCTAGCCCCACGGTGGGCGCCAAATGTCGGGGGTTGGGTGCGACATATGCCAAAGGATGGCTTATCATGGAGGGGGCGAGTAGAACGTCGCCGGTGCCTGGAAATGGGATGAGGCGAAGGCCTGCGCCGGCCGAATCTTACCCAGCTTCGTGGCTCTCCGAGGAGATAACACCCCATCGCTGCTCTGCGGGGTCTCCGCATGATCACTATGGCAAAGTGAGTACAAGATTGCTCCTTGAGCTGTTCGGGGTGAGGAAGGAGAAGGGCACGGCTAGCTCTTCTCTTCCCTCTATGGGTGTGTCAAACTACTAGGTTCCAACCCTTTGCATGGGTGCCCCGGGGGGTTTATATAGGCCTACCCCCCGGGGGTACAATGGTAATCCGTATGGGAGCAGGTCCCAGCCGTCAGTCTCTTAGGTCGTCGTCTTCTCCGCCAACTTATGGGGCCCGCCGACTAGCGGGCCCCGCCTACGGTCCAGCATGGGGCCGACAGCCCGTGTCCGTCGCGGGCGTGCCGGCTGCGAGTTACTGTAGCCGCTCTTCTAATGACGCGAGCTTGGTCGCGGGGTCATGGCAACAGTGCCGCTACCGGGCGGCGATCATCACCGTTGCCATTCCTCGCCTTGTCCGGTTAATGGCGCATGGAGCCCGTGGGAGGGCCGGCCGACTCTCGGAGGCCGACTCCCGGTGGTCCGTCTTTGGGGTGCTATCGCCGTTTTTCAGCACTCCCGCCGACAAAGCGGTCCCGCCTCTTCGGGTCATACAGATAGGCCATCGTGGGTACAGGAATCGCCCATGGGGCTGGCGTCAAGGCAGCGTGGCAGCGATCTTGCCGCCGGACGGAGATCTCCGTCAGTACGGCGCTCTGTGGCCATGCCTGCCCTTTATGAGCGGGGCAGGGACGGGCCGCGAGGCGGCTTTACCCCATCCCGCTCGTAGTCGCTCAGGCAGGAGGTGGATGGAGTCGCGGGCCGACTCCCCGTAGCCGGCTTCATCGGAAGTCGCTGGCTTGGAGTCGGCTTGTCTTGAGGCCGTCTCTGGGACTCGGCTTGGAGGGGCAGTCGGCGACTCTGTTGCCGACTCTCAGAAGGCGGCTCTTCGTCTTGGGGTCTTGAGGGGTGCAGTCTGCCCTGATGTTTTGAAAGGTCCAGGGGCTCGGGTTTGCCTACCCGTGGCCCATTACTCCGACAGGATGAGCAAAGCTCTATCTCAAATGAGCTAATCCTTTGCTAACCCTAACTAGGAGGAGGTGGAGGATTATATTTAGTCTAAGGCCATGAAGGGGTAAGTGAGGAGGGGATACATGGGCCTCTGGCCAGGCTGTGCACGCGCAGGTGCCGGATGTCCGGGCTGGGGCCGGATGTCCGGGGCTTCAGGAGGCGCCAGATGTCCGGGGCTCGGGCAGGATGTCCGGGCTAAAGTGGCCAAACTTATGCTGTGTTCTGTCGTTGATGCCGGATTTTCGGGGGAGAGGCCGGATGTCCGGGAGTTGGCGGGGCACCGAATGTCTGGGCACGCAGGTCGGATGTCCGGCCGCTGATGCCATTGGCCGTCTGTTGGGGCAGCTCTTGCGCGGTTGTCCAGGCGCCAGATGTCCGGCCTCTGTCCCGGATGTCCGGCCGAAGCTTCAAAGAGCTCCGTCTTCTTCCGCTGCCGCCTGTGCTTCCCTCGTGGATGGTGTAGTTGTTCCTTGGCGCTTGCACTCGTCTCGTCATCTGTAGTGTTCCGACAATACCTATGCATGCACACGAGTGGAGTGTCAAGTAGTATACCATCCTCGAAGGTGTCAAGTGAGCACGTGTAAAGGAGATGATTCACCTTTGTGTATGTGAAGTAGATGTCGCACGTGTCACTCGCATCATCTCCCTCCCTTGGGAAAGATCCAAACTCGGATCGAAAACCAAATCACCATGGGAAAGAGATGGCTTCGCCGTGTAGAAGTGGACGTTCACCAAGTACTTGTCATCTTTAAGCTCGAAATGGGCACTCTCCAATGTCGCACCGTCTTGTGATTCCTTCAGAAGGAGTAAGGACAACAAACACTTGGAAAAACAAATGTGGTTAGCATTAGTGCAAAACCAAGCATTCAAGAGGCGAGTCACCAAAAAAGTGTCGTCATCATGCAAAGCATATGGTGTGACAAAGGATTGTGACATGGCATGTAAGCATATCAATCGAGCACAAGAAAGGATATCATGGGGACAAGCATGTAAATGTGAGGTAGAGATGCAAATATGTGTGTCAAGATAATAAGCATCTACCTCAAGTTCATAGCAAGCATTCACAAATTTCTTAATGAAAGGTCTATGATAGGCATATGAATCATTCAACACCTAAGAAGATGAGATGTCTAAACACATGGGTCAAGTGCAAGACAATCCAAGCATAACGTGCATAGGGTGTAGTGGATATAGTGTGGCACTCAACACAATGGAAAGAGCAATTGTTCATTGCTACCTCTTGAGCATGCGTTGGATTTCCTTGAAGAGGAAAGGGTGATGCAGCAGAGTAGAGTAAGTATTTCCCTCAGTTTTTGAGAACCAAGGTATCAATCCAGTAGGAGGCTACACGCGAGTCCCTCGTACCTACACAAAACAAATAGCTCAACGCAACCAATGCGATTAGGAGTTGTCAATCCCTTCACGGTCACTTACGAGAGTGAGATCTGATAGAGATGATAGATAATATTTTTGGTATTTTTGGTATAAAGATGCAAAGTAAAATAAAAGGGAAAAGTAAAAAAGCAAAGCAATAATAAAGTGATGGAAGATTGATATGATGAGAATAGACAGGGTGGCCATAGATTTCACTAGTGGCTTCTCTCAAGAGCATAAGTATTCTACGGTGGGTGAACAAATTACTGTTGAGCAATTGACAGAATTGAGCATAGTTATGAGAATATCTAGGTATGATCATGTATATAGGCATCACGTCCGAGACAAGTAGACCGACTCGCCTCGTATCTACTACTATTACTCCACTCGTCGATCGCTATCCAAAGATGCATCTAGAGTATTAAGTTCAAGGAAACAGAGTAACGCCTTAAGCAAGATGACATGATGTAGAGGAATAAATTCATGCAATATGATAAATACCCCATCTTGTTATCCTCGATGGCAACAATAGAATACGTGCCTTGCTGCCCCTACTATCACTGGGAAAGGACACCACAAGATTGAACCCAAAGCTAAGCACTTCTCCCATTGCAAGAAAAACCAATCTAGTAGGCCAAACCAAACTGATAATTCGAAGAGACTTGCAAAGATAACCAATCATACATAAAAGAATTCAGAGAAGATTCAAATATTGTTCATAGATAATCTTGATCATAAACCCACAATTCATCGGTCTCAACAAACACACCGCAAAAAGAAGATTACATCGAATAGATCTCCGTGAGAGAGGGGAGAACATTGTATTGAGATCTAAAAAGAGAGAAGAAGCCATCTAGCTACTAACTATGGACCCGAAGGTCTGAAGTAAACTACTCACACTTCATGGAGAGGCTATGATGTTGATGTAGAAGCCCTCCTTGGTGGATTCCCCTTCCGACGGAAAGCTCCTAATGTGCCCCAAGATGGGATCTCGTGGATCTGTAAGGTTGCGGCGGTGGAATTAGGTTTTGGCTCCGTGTCGATCGCTTGGGGTGCGTGAGGTATATATAGGAGGAAGGAGTACGTCGGTGGAGCAAAGGGGGGCCCATGAGGCAGGGGCGCGCCCTAGGGGGGGGCGCCCTCCACCCTCGTGACCGCCTCTCTTCTTTCTTGACGGAGGGTCCAAGTCTCCTGGATCATATTCGGTGAGAAAATCACGTTCCCGAAGGTTTCATTCCATTTGGACTCCGTTTGATATTCTTTTTCTTCGAAACACTGAAATAGGCAAAAAACAACAATTCTGGGATGGGCCTCCGGTTAATAGGTTAGTCCCAAGAGTAATATAAAAGTGGAAAATAAAGCCCAATATGGTCCAAAACAGTAGATAATATAGCATGGAGCAATCAAAAATTATAGATACGTTGGAGACGTATCATTCATCATGTGTGAGGCAATCAAGGAAAGCATGTAGCAATCAATGGGACATGGCATATGTGAAGTGATCACATTGTTGCAACCAAACATGTGATAGGAACAAGTAATCCAATAATTGGATGCAACACACAAGGCATATATATCATTATGCATGGGATGGTGAAAATGACAAGTCGAAGCAAGATCTCTAACATGTGTGCAATCAGGTTGTCCAAGATGAACAATAAGTCTCATGGTGCAAGCAACACAAGTAGTACGATCCGTCATATCCATGCTCAAGAAAGATGTCACCTTGAAGGCGTGTCCTTGTGCCTTATTCACAATGCCGAAGCGGTAGGAAAGGTGGTGTAGAAGCCAGTCGTGGTCGAATGTATGAGGACCGCTCTCAAGAGCTCGAATGGTCAACTCACGTGAAGTGGAAGTCGACACAAAGTCCAAGTATCCTACACATGCACACAACAAAACAAAGAACATATGCACATGGTAGATAAACACACCATCCATCATGATGGTTCTCTTCTTTTGCACATAACCATTAGAAGCACAAGTGCATGAATAATATGATGCAACAACGGCAATATTCATGGCGCTAGGTATATGGTGCAGAGAGGTAAGACAAGCATGCTTCACAAGAAAAATGTCAAAATATCCAATCATATGTGAGAATGCTATGGTGGCAATCTCATTAGCAAGGCTAAAAGCATCATTGCACTCAATACATGGCAAAGCATCTAGCATGAGAGAGGCAACACATGGAGATACATGACAATAAGCAATAACCATCATGTGCAAAGCATGTAGATGGTTGTCATCAACCGCATGAAAGGAGCAAGTGTGAATCATCGGTGATGCAACAAGGCAAGCAATCATAGTAATCAAGTCGTGCAAGCTAGTAGTGCGAAGATGCAACATACTAGAGGAAATCATGGCAATCATGTCATGTGAGCAAATAATAGGCATAGGCAATGAACATGACATATCGCAAGCACAAACACAAAGCGAGATCATAGTATCATCATAGGCATGGGGTACAAAACAAACATGGCAATAACAAGCAATATCTCCACCAAACTTGCAAATACACATACAGGTAGTAGAATCAATCATCATGTGCAATGCAAAGCATGGGTCACAAATGCATGGCAAAAGCATAGGAATGAGCATATCATGCAAAGTGAACATGGCAAGATGGGCATAGAATATGTAATGGACAATAACCCATAGTGAAGTGAGGGCCATGTAGAAGAAATGTGCGAAGGCTTCGCGTGAAGAGAGCGGTGGGAAAGGCAGTCCACGGGATCCCAAGTCATCATTGCTCTCTAGAGCTTGTTTTGTCACCTTGTTGCTGGCGGGGTGAGGCCTCGGCTGAGCCGGCGATGTCCTCTGCATCGTTGTTGGTGGGGCGGGGCCTCGGCGGAGTAGGGCCTCGCTGAAGCCGGCGAGGTCCTCTGCCTCGGTGCCGGCGGGGCGGGGCCTCGGAGGAGCCGGCGGTGTCCTCAGCCTCATTGTTGGCGCCGCGGGGCCTCATCGACGCCAACGGAGCAGGGACTCGTCGGAGCCAGCATTGTCCTCTGCCTCGTCCTCAGTCTCGCCAAACGATGCCTCCCCCGCTTCATCACCCTCTTTATAGGCGGCCGAAGCCTCCGCCACCCGCATGCGGTACCGCCAGCGCTCGAGGCGGCCCTCGCAGGTGGAGTGTTACGAGTCAAGCAGCGCCTCCTGCTTTGCCCGCTCCGCGGCGATCTGCTCCTCCGCCTCTGTGTGCTCCTAGAGGAGATGGTGGTTGTTGGCGGCGTCGGCTTGCGCCTCCCGAAACTACTCCTCACGCTTCTGCCTCACCGTGTCCATGTATTGGGCACGGGCCTCGCCGATGGTCATGGTGCAATGCACCGGCGAGGATGGCACGGAGGAGGGGGTTGTCACCGGATCCTCGACTACCATGTTATCCATTGGGACGTCATCGTCCTCCGGCTGCCTGCCGGCCAGCCAGTCGGCAGCAATGGCGGCCATCTCCTTGTGGTCCGTCGTCCGCCCGTCCCAAAGAGCGTGAGGAAGCCATGCTGGGCAGAAGTGGTGTGGACAGGAGAAAGGGAACGGAGGCAGATAACTGCGGCTATGGCCGGCGCAACAGTTTATATAGCAATGGTGGGCGGTGGAGGGGCGGACGTGTGGCGCCAGAGTAGCCGCCTCGGCAACCACGTATCATTAATGTGGGCGGCAGACGAACGGATGGACGACACTTCTCTCGTTTGAAGGCGGAGCAATCGCCTGCACCGGGAAGCGGGGCGGGCGGCGCTGATCATTTCGGGCAGAAGGCGCGCGCGGGCGAGGGAGGCGGTCTGGCTGGGCCACGGTAGTGACACTCATGCTTGGCAGCGGGTCGGTCCAGTAGCCGGACATGCGGGCTCGCTGAGTTGAGAGTCGACAATCAGATGATGGACGTAGCTTCCGACCAGGAGCCGGCGCCATTGTCCAAGCTGGTTCATGTCGTGTTCACCATAGAGCAGGTGCGGCGGCACTTCGACGCCCTAATGAAGGAAGAGCTACCAGCGCAGGAGGGCCTGTGCTATAACCTCCTTCTCCTGAACGAGCACAGGTGAACAAGAAAACGACAATGTTGTCGCGGACATGTGGCCCTATGATCCTGGCTTCCCGAATGATCAGCGGGCGCTGTATCAGACCATCCGTAGGGCCCGTGAGGCCCTCCCCGTTGTCCTTCGTGATGAGTACATCAATAACATTGTTACACCCACATCCCTTGCTGCTATACATACTGGACCAATTACTAGAGTTCGCGCACGCCAATTAAATTATCAGGTACTTTCGTTTCTTGGTAATGATTCTAATGTTCATGAGAATATGATGCTGCCTAAATTGGATACATTTGTTTTGCTTACAAATGAAGGGCCTAGCTTGGAGAAGGATGAACATTGGAGCAAGAACAAGCATGGAGTTGATGGCATGCTAAGGGGAACAAGAACGAAATTACAAGTGATGATTTCAGGACTTTGAAGCCACCATAAGGAGTGCATGAATCCTTGGACGAAATATACAAGATGCCACTTCATAAATTTTGTCCAAAGGCTATTCTAGGTGCTGTGTCACCTTATTATTGGGCCAGGCCCATGTAATTTTAAAATACTTGAATATAGGCTGTTTTTAGAGTCCGTATGTGTGGGGAAACAAGAGTTAGGGTTGGTTTCGGACCCCTCCTCCAAGGGCCACGGAATTACCCCCTCTTCCTCCATATATACAGCCCTTAGGGCATCGTTTAGACTTTGGGTTTTGTTTAGATCAAAAGTCTGCCACAGCTGCAACTTCGCGTACTTTGTTTGTGTTCAACGACCAGACAAAGGCATCACAGAACCCCACCTTCATTAATAAAGCTTTCCTCTTATATTCGCAATATCCAGATTGCAATCTCAGTTTCTTGCTTGTTCTTCGTTTGCACGCAGGAAACGGACCCTTGTAGTCAGGTTGATCGTGCTCCGGCATGGTCAATAACCTCTCGGAGTTGGTTTAGCAATTGCTAAGGCACGACGTTCTCGCACGTTCGTAGTCGGATCATGAAAGTCTACTCCTCTGAAACGATAATCACCATCTCATCGAAAGACGGGACACCTTTGCCTCTATTAAGTGGTATCAGATTTCCAGGTTGCTCGATGAGATTTTACAATTTTTCATAGTTTAGATCGAGTCTGTTCTTCATACCTACAGTCCACGAAAAAGCCAACAAAAAATTACGGTTAGTTCATCATATCCGAACCAGTCCGAGCCTTTGCATAGTCTTTTCAGTATTTTGCTTTGTTGAATTTGTGGTTGCATCGTCGTGTCAAGCTGCTGGTCTTAGCGACTAGTTTCCGTTAGTGTTTCGACTTCTGTTCATAAGTTGCCACGCCGCCGCTGCACCATCGTCATCGCTCCTGCCATCTACCACCACCGCTTATCCGCCACCTCTCTGAATCCATATCCATATACCACCACCAATCTGTATCCATATACCACCACCTCTACCATATACCACCACCGCTGCCATATCCTACCACCATATATCCACCACCAATCCGAGTTCTTTTCATATTAGGTTTGTTTTCGAGATCCATCTATTTTCTGTTTCGTGTTTTCTTGCCTGAGTAGGTCTCGGGAAAAAAACGAGTCTGGAGACCCACGGGCAGTTTTTAGACCAAATTTTCAGCGACCAAAAATAATTTTCCCTATCCTATTTTTAGGTCCCAAGGAGTGTTTTGAGACACTCGCCATCATAGTGATTTTTTTGTCGCACTTCGTCGTCGCAGCCTGATTTCCAAAAAATTTCAAAAAAAATTCGTGCCTATCCTGTTAGTTTGACTTGGGAAGAGTTTTGAGAAACTCGCCATTATAGTAATTTTTCGCAAAAAAAAGAGTAGCGCAAAAAAAGAGCAAAAAAATTCAGAGTGTGCTTTTCCCTTGTTTACGTGCATCACCGTGATTTTGTTTGTGTTCTTGGCTCGCGTCTCTAGCACGATCTAACCTAGGACCAGCACAGTACCGTCTTGAGCGTTTATTCAACTTTGCATCTCTGAATTGATTATTGCTGACCCTTTTTGCTACCATATTATAAGCCTTCCCAGCTCCACATACATATACGTCATGCGTTTGACTCTCCCTTGTAATCGCTTTATCCAAGCTTTGAGAGTTTTGACTACATCGGTTGCCAATCACCGCCTGCTGCTGGGTAAGAACTGGTAATAATTTGAGATTTGCTTGACGGATTTGTGACACCCACCACCACCACCACTTGTTAGTAGTCTGTAGGATCATATTCTTGTGTGTTTCTATTGCTGCTAACCATGCCAGATCACAAGTCATTTAGATTGATGGGAGAACTTAACGAACAAGGAGCTTCATGATAAGTTTCAGCAAATGATGACTGAACAGGTGCAAGATGTGCTGAACAATTTTGAAGAGGCCAACGTCTGAAACAAGACTCGATAATAGATTTAATGAACTGCTTGCGCGTCTTCCACCGGCTGCTGCACCTATCGCACCTCTACAACAACAACAACAACAAAAACAACAACAACAACAACAACAACAACAACAACAACAACAACAACAACAAAAACAACAACAACAACAACAACAACAACAACAACAACAACAACAACAACAACAACAACAACAACAACAACAACAACAACAACAACAACAACAACAACAACAACAACAACAACAACAACAACAACAACAACAACAACAACAACAACAACAACAACAACAACAACAACAACAACAACAACAACAACAACAACAACAACAACAACAACAACAACAACAACAACAACAACAACAACAACAACAACAACAACAACAACAACAACAACAACAACAACAACAACAACAACAACAACAACAACAACAACAACAACAACAACAACAACAACAACAACAACAACAACAACAACAACAACAACAACAACAACAACAACAACAACAACAACAACAACAACAACAACAACAACAACAACAACAACAACAACAACAACAACAACAACAACAACAACAACAACAACAACAACAACAACAACAACAACAACAACAACAACAACAACAACAACAACAACAACAACAACAACAACAACAACAACAACAACAACAACAACAACAACAACAACAACAACAACAACAACAACAACAACAACAACAACAACAACAACAACAACAACAACAACAACAACAACAACAACAACAACAACAACAACAACAACAACAACAACAACAACAACAACAACAACAACAACAACAACAACAACAACAACAACAACAACAACAACAACAACAACAACAACAACAACAACAACAACAACAACAACAACAACAACAACAACAACAACAACAACAACAACAACAACAACAACAACAACAACAACAACAACAACAACAACAACAACAACAACAACAACAACAACAACAACAACAACAACAACAACAACAACAACAACAACAACAACAACAACAACAACAACAACAACAACAACAACAACAACAACAACAACAACAACAACAACAACAACAACAACAACAACAACAACAACAACAACAACAACAACAACAACAACAACAACAACAACAACAACAACAACAACAACAACAACAACAACAACAACAACAACAACAACAACAACAACAACAACAACAACAACAACAACAACAACAACAACAACAACAACAACAACAACAACAACAACAACAACAACAACAACAACAACAACAACAACAACAACAACAACAACAACAACAACAACAACAACAACAACAACAACAACAACAACAACAACAACAACAACAACAACAACAACAACAACAACAACAACAACAACAACAACAACAACAACAACAACAACAACAACAACAACAACAACAACAACAACAACAACAACAACAACAACAACAACAACAACAACAACAACAACAACAACAACAACAACAACAACAACAACAACAACAACAACAACAACAACAACAACAACAACAACAACAACAACAACAACAACAACAACAACAACAACAACAACAACAACAACAACAACAACAACAACAACAACAACAACAACAACAACAACAACAACAACAACAACAACAACAACAACAACAACAACAACAACAACAACAACAACAACAACAACAACAACAACAACAACAACAACAACAACAACAACAACAACAACAACAACAACAACAACAACA
This sequence comes from Aegilops bicornis, assembly GCA_021605145.1. NCBI lineage: Eukaryota > Viridiplantae > Streptophyta > Magnoliopsida > Poales > Poaceae > Aegilops > Aegilops bicornis. The sequence goes on from CM038670.1 coordinate 350,852,082, forward strand.
ACAACAACAACAACAACAACAACAACAACAACAACAACAACAACAACAACAACAACAACAACAACAACAACAACAACAACAACAACAACAACAACAACAACAACAACAACAACAACAACAACAACAACAACAACAACAACAACAACAACAACAACAACAACAACAACAACAACAACAACAACAACAACAACAACAACAACAACAACAACAACAACAACAACAACAACAACAACAACAACAACAACAACAACAACAACAACAACAACAACAACAACAACAACAACAACAACAACAACAACAACAACAACAACAACAACAACAACAACAACAACAACAACAACAACAACAACAACAACAACAACAACAACAACAACAACAACAACAACAACAACAACAACAACAACAACAACAACAACAACAACAACAACAACAACAACAACAACAACAACAACAACAACAACAACAACAACAACAACAACAACAACAACAACAACAACAACAACAACAACAACAACAACAACAACAACAACAACAACAACAACAACAACAACAACAACAACAACAACAACAACAACAACAACAACAACAACAACAACAACAACAACAACAACAACAACAACAACAACAACAACAACAACAACAACAACAACAACAACAACAACAACAACAACAACAACAACAACAACAACAACAACAACAACAACAACAACAACAACAACAACAACAACAACAACAACAACAACAACAACAACAACAACAACAACAACAACAACAAGATCACCTTCCAAATCAAGTGGGACGAGCACAACGCGTTCCCCTTGATACATCTACGCCATTCCAGCTACTTAGGCTGCTTTGAAAACTGCTATGCATACTCGTTGGGTTCCACCTTATTATCAACGTGAATTACTTCAGAAATTGCAGCGCTTAAGACAAGGAAAAAATTATGTAGAAGAATATTATCAGGAATTACAAACTGGCATGATTAGATGTGGTATTGTCTAGGAGAATGAAGCTATGCTTGCACGTTTTATGGGTGGATTAAATAGAGAGATTCAGACCATTCTAGAATATAAGGAATATAATAATATCACTCGTTTATTCCATCTTGCTTGTAAAGCTGAACTTGAAATGCAGGATCGACAGGCATTGGCGCGGACTAACTTTTCTGCAGGTCGATCTTCATCATGGACACCGCATGCATCCTCTACTTCCATACAGTCTACTACACCGACACCTCCATCAGCTGCCACCTCCAGCCGTGATACAAGGAAGCAGGCACAACCACCACTATCTGCCAAGAGCACACTAATTGGGGCTGCACAGAGTTCTTCTTCTTCCATGGCATCAACAGGGCACACAAGTGATATTATTTGTAAATGCGTTGTAAGGGACGAGGTCATTACATGAGAGAATGCAAATCTCAGCGTGTGATGATTGCTACTGAGGATGGTGGGTATAAGTCCGCTAGTGACTATGATGAGGAGACTTTGGCTCTTATTACACGTGAAGAACACGGTGGAGATGATTCTGATCATGAGACGCAATACATGGCTCCTCAAGACGCCGAGGTGTATGAATGTTTAGTTGCTCAACGTGTTTTGAGTGTGCAGGTCACACAAGTGAGCAAAATCAGAGGCATAATTTGTTCCATACAAAGGGAGTTGTGAAGGAACGTTACATTAGCGTCATCATAGATGGAGGGAGCTGCAACAACTTGGCTAGCATGGATATGGTGGAGAAACTATCTCTCACCACAAGACCACATACACATCCTTACTACATCCAATGGTTCAACAACAGCGGCAATGTTAAGGTAACACGTATTGTTCATATGCATTTTAGTATCTCTATATATGCTGATTATGTTGATTGTGATGTGCTACCTATGCAAGCATGTTCCTTATTACTTGGTAGACCATGGCAATTTGATAAAAATTATGTACACCATGGTAGAAACAATCAGTATACTCTTGTTCATAAGGATAAACATATTACTTTGCTTCCTATGTCTCCTGATTCCATTTTGGAAGATGATATTAATAGAGCTAATAAAGCAAAACAGGAGAAAAATAAAAGTGAAAATCAGATTGTGGCAAAAGAATGTGAGCAACAAATGAAGCTTGATAATAAACCATCTAGTGTTGCTTCTGAAATTAAATTGAAAAGTGCATGTTTACTTTCCACCAAATCTGATATTGATGATCTAGATTTCAGCAAATCTGTTTGCTATGCTTTTGTGTGCAAAGAGGCATTATTTTCATTCGAGGACATACCTTCCTCTTTGCCTCCTGCTGTTACTAACATTTTGCAGGAGTTCGCTGACGTCTTTCCGCAAGACGTGCCACCATGATTACCACCTATTCTAGGGATTGAGCATCAGATTGACTTAATTCTCGGTGCATCGCTACCCAACCGTGCGCCATACCGTACCAATCCAGAGGAGATGAAGGAGATTATCCATGAAGTACAGGAGCTGCTTGGCAAATGTTATATACGCGAATCTCTTAGTCCTTGTGCTGTTCCTATTATACTAGTGCCCAAAAAGGACGGTACCTCGCGTATGTGTGTTGATTGTAGAGGCATTAATAATATTACTATTCGTTATCGTCATCCTATTCCTCGGCTAGTTGATATGCTTGATGAATTGAATGGCTCTACAATATTCTCCAAAGTTGATTTGCGTAGTGGATACCATCAAATTCGTATGAAATTGGCAGATGAATGGAAAACAACATTTAAAACTAAGGTTGATTTATATGAGTGGTTAGTCATTCCTTTTGGGTTAACTAATGCACCTAGTACTTTCATGAGACTAATGAATGAAGTTTTACGTGCTTTCATTGGACGATTTGTGGTAGTCTATTTTGATGATATACTGATTTATAGCAAATATTTGGAAGAACATTTGGAACATTTACGTGCTGTTTTTATTGCTCTACGTGATGCACGTTTGTATGGTAACCTTGGGAAGTGCACCTTTTGCACCGACCGAGTATCTTTTCTTTGCTATGTTGTTACTCCACAGGGAATTGAAGTTGATAAAGCCAAGATTGAAGCTATTGAGAGTTGGCAGCAGCCCAAAACGGTCACACAAGTGAGGAGTTTTCTTGGACTCACTAGTTTCTATAGGCGTTTTGTGAGAGATTTGAGCACCATTGCTGCACCTCTCAATGAGCTTACAAAGAAGGATGTGCCTTTTGTTTGAGGCACCGCACAGGAAGAAGCCTTCACGGCATTGAAAGATAAGTTGACACATGCTTCTTTACTCCAACTTCCTGCTTTTAATAAGACTTTTGAGCTTGAATGTGATGCTAGTGGAATTGGATTAGGAGGTGTGTTATTACAAGATGGCAAACCTGTTGCATACTTTTCTGAAAAATTGAGTGGGCCTAGTCTGAACTATTCTACTTATGATAAAGAATTATATGCTCTTGTTCGGACCTTAGAAACATGGCAACATTATTTATGGCCCAAAGAATTTGTTATACATTCTGATCATGAATCTTTGAAACATATTAAAAGTCAAGCAAAACTGAACCATAGACATGCTAAATAGGTTAAATTCATTGAGACTTTCCCTTATGTCATTAAACACAAGAAGGGTAAAGAAAATGTTATTGCTGATGCATTGTCTCGTCGTTATACTATGCTTTCACAACTTGACTTTAAAATATTTGGTTTCGAGACCATCAAAGATCAATATGTGCATGATGCTGAATTTAAAGATGTATTGCAGAATTGTAAGGAAGGGAGAACATGGAACAAGTTCATCGTTAACGATGGATTTGTGTTTCGTGCTAACAAGCTATGCATTCCAGCTAGCTCCATTCGTCTTTTGTTGTTGCAGGAGGCGCATGGAGGACAATTAATGGACACTTTGGCGTGAAGAAGACAGAGGATATACTTGCGACACATTTCTTTTGGCCAAAGATGAGACGGGATGTTGAGCGTTTTGTTGCTCGTTGCACTACATGTCAAAAAGCTAAGTCACGACTCAATCCTCATGGTTTATATATGCCTTTGCCTGTACCTAGTGTTCCTTGGGAGGATCTACCTATGGACTTTGTTTTAGGGTTACCTCGAACAAAGAAGGGGAGGGATAGCATATTTGTTGTCGTGGATAGGTTCTCGAAAATGGCACACTTTATACCATGTCATAAAAGCGATGATGCTCTTAATGTTGTTGATTTGTTCTTTCGTGAAATTATTTGCTTGCATGGTGTGTCAAATACTATTGTTTCAGATTGTGATTTTTATCCATTTTTGGAGATGTTTATGGGCTAAGTTGGGGACTAAACTGCTTTTTAGTACTACATGTCACCCCCAAACTGATGGACAAACTGAAGTAATCAATAGAATATTGTCTACTATGCTTAGGGCTCTTTTGAAGAATAACAAGAATAAGTGGGAAGAATGCTTGCCTCATATTGAATTTGCTTATAATCGTTCATTGCATTCTACTACTAAGATGTGCCCTTTTGAAATTTTGTATGGTTTCCTTCCTCGTGCACCTATTGATTTGTTGCCTCTTCCATCTTCGGAGAAGGTTAATTTTGATGCTAAACAACGTGCTGAATTGATTTTAAAAATGCATGAGTTAACTAAGGAAAACATTGAGCGTATGAATGCTAGATATAAACTTCTTTGGAGATAAGGGTAGAAAACATGTTGTGTTTGCACCTGCAGATCTTGTTTGGTTACATTTGCGTAAGGATAGATTTCCCAATTTGCGCAAATCAAAGCTAATGCCACGTGCTGCTGGTCCTTTTAAGGCGTTAGAGAAAATAAATGATAATGCATATAAACTTGAGCTACCTGCAGATTTTGGGGTTAGTCCTACTTTTAACATTGCAGATTTGAAGCCTTATTTGGGTGAGGAAGATGAGCTTCCGTCGAGGACGACTTCATTTCAAGAAGGGGAGGATGATGAGGACATCAATAACATTGTTACACCCACAGCCCATGCTGCTATACATACTGGACCAATTACTAGAGTTCGCGCACGCCAATTAAATTATCAGGTACTTTCGTTTCTTGGTAATGATTCTAATGTTCATGAGAATATGATGCTGCCTAAATTGGATACATTTGTTTTGCTTACAAATGAAGGGCCTAGCTTGGAGAAGGATGAACATTGGAGCAAGAACAAGCATGGAGTTGATGGCATGCGCAAGGGGAACAAGAACGGAGTTACAAGTGATGATTTCAGGACTTTGAAGCCACCATAAGGAGTGCATGAAGACTTGGACGAAATATACAAGATGCCACTTCATAAATTTCGTCCAGAGGCTATTCTAGGTGCTACATCACCTTATTATTGGGCCAGGCCCATGTAATTTCGAAATACTTGAATATAGGCTATTTTTAGAGTCTGTATGTGTGGGGAAACAAGAGTTAGGGTTGGATTCGGACCCCTCCTCCAAGGGCCACGAAATCCGCCCCTCTTCCTCCATATATACAGCCCTTAGGGCATCGTTTAGACTTTGGGTTTTGTTTAGATCAAAGTTCGCCATAGCTGCAACTTCGTGTACTTCGTTTGTGTTCAACGACCAGACAAAGGCGTCAGAGAAACCCACCTTCATTAATAAAGCTTTCCTCTTATATTCGCAATATCCAGATTGCAATCTCAGTTTCTTGCTTGTTCTTCGTTTGCACGCAGGAAACAGACCCTCGTGGTCAGGTTGATTGTGCTCCGGCGTGGTCAATAACCTGTCGGAGTTGGTTTAGTGATTACTAAGGCGCGACGTCCTCGCACGTTCGTACTCGGATCGTGAAAATCTACTCCTCCGAAACGATAATCACCATCTCATCGAAAGACGGGACACCTTTGCCTCTATCACTTTGAGTTGTTGCGCTCGCCGTGGCGCCGCCGTCTCGCATTGTCAACATGGTCAACGGACATGAGGAATGAGGAGATGACTTTACTTGGAGAGGATGAGAGTGGGGACCCACCTGGGCCATAGCCGCACGTACGCAAGTGCCTCCTTATTATATACAACTATAATATTTTTTGCTCCCTCCTGGTTTCCTGACATCATGGTCCCACACCATTGTCAACCTATGTAGTCAATAAACGAGATAATTGCACCAGGAGCGGCCGACAGTTGGGACCAAGCAGCTCGAGTCGTATTTGTGTTTTTGAGGTGTGAGCACCGCAGAATTTTTCTTGAGCGATGTTTTCGTTGTTGTTTAGAGGAGAGAAGGGTATTAACTGGGCGGGCTATGGCCCGTCTAGCCCGTGCCAGATATCCAGCCCAGATATTAATTTTTTCAAGCTGAAAATGTCTAGCCCAGCTATACTTTTTTTTTTGAGGAATACCCAGGCAAGGTCAACTTATTATTCTCTGCCCCGCTGGGCTGCAAATCTTTCCAAGGAGGGATGCATTAGTCTTAACAAGAAAATGGGCTTTAAGAAATAGTAAATGGGATGTCATTATGAAAACTGGGCATTAAATATAAAAAATGCACCAAACACGTAATTAGTTTATAATTTTTTTTTGGATTTTGAAAATTTTAATTTCATTAATTGTTGCGCGCGCAATGTTTCGTTGGAATTTTTACGTAATACAAATTTATATTGAAATTGTACTTAATCTGACTAGAAATTTTGGGATAAAAACATTTCAAATCCCATCAAAATGTGGGAAATTTTATTGAATTCTGTTTTGAATGGTTGGTTGAAATTATTAATCGTTGTCCTAGCTTGAAAATGGTTGTACTTTTAACAAACTGTAAATGGGTTGTAGTAAATTCCATTAGATTTCAAAAATGGGATGTACATTCTTGAAAATCGCAAATGGGCTATAAGTCCTCTGCCACACACTTGTGGGCCTACTAACTTGACGCGTCCCCTAAAAAAAGTAAGTTGACGCATATGCAAGGCTTTGTCAACTTATAGTCAACACACGGTTCTAGCGGCGGTGGCGTTGGATGTCCATCCAACGGATGTCGTGCTTCTTCTTCAATCTCGGATATTCTAGCTTCAGCCGCCCAAAATATGATTCCTCCCCCTAACATCTGGGGTGCACCGTTTCGGAGGCTGACCTGTGGGCCTACTAAGTTGACGCGTACCAAGGGCTTAGTCAACTGAGTCAATATAAACGATTCTAGCTGCGGAGACCGTACGATGTCCATCCAACGACCATAGTGCTTCTTCAACCTCTAGTCTTGTTGCTCCAGCCACCCAAACCAGCGCCGGTGGGACTGCCTGCTCCCGCCTCCCGTGGCCAGCTGTGCTGCCGCACAGGCCACACCGCCCCCACCCTACTTCATTGCTGGCCAGGCAATTCCTCTACTCACCCACACCTCCTGTTATTTTCTGGCGACGGCAGCTGGACCAGTAAACCCTCATACTCCCCACTGTGTGGGCAACCACTGCCGAGTCTTCCCCGACTCCGTGTCGTTCCCTTCCTGGTGCTCTCGGCGCACCGTGGTCAACGTGGTGAATGAACGACATCCATCGGACATGGACTGTATGTGGAGAGGCTGACAGCTGGGTCCACAGCCGCACACAAGGAAATGCCTCCTTATTACGCGCAAAATAATGATTCCTCCACGTGACAGCCGGGACCCATCGGACGGGCCATCGTATTTTGTGAAAAAAATTATTTCCCCCTGACTGCTGGGACCCACCAGCTACATCTTCGCACGCAAGGAAGTGCGTCAATATTACGAGCAAAAAAATAATGATTTGCCCCTGACTGCTGGGACCCACCAGCTACATCTTCGCACGCAAGGAAGTGCCTGACAGTCGGGGCCCATCTGGTCGAATCGTACGTAGCGTTGTCATTTTGGTCGCGAACGTGTACGTACATATGATCGGTCTGTCTGCATGCTGCAGCGATGAACCATGGCCGTGTAAGGAGGGGCACATGTCGTAGTAGATGCGCACACATAGCATGTACACGTACGTACAGCGGCCAGGGTGCAAGAAAGTAAATACGTCCACCTACATACATACGGGCGGGGTCTCGAATGCCTACTCACGCATACGTATGGCTAGGGGTCGTGTACATGGCTTGGTCGGAACAGAGAAACTGCGTCGTCGTCGTGTTCATGGGGAGGCAACGATATGCCTCGTGTTCATCGGGAGGCAACGAAACGCGTGCTGTTCATCGGGAGCCAACCGTCTTGGACGGAACAACCAATGGATATGAGGCCTGGCGTACCATAGAACGGAGGAAACAGCCTTGTGTTTGACCGGCCACGGTCGAAATGGGATCCTATTCATCGGGAGGGGTCTGCCCTACTGCAAAACGGAGGAAACGGACCTCCTACGGTCAAAACGGGGTCCTGTTGATCAGGAGGGGTGTGGCGTACCGCAAAACAGAGGAAACAGACTTGTGTTGGAGCGCCACAGTCCAAACGAGGGTCCTGTTCATCGGGAGGGGTGTGGCGTACCGAAAAACGGGACTACACAGGATACTGTTCATCTCCACCGTCGACTGCCTCCATGGGCTACTGTTCATCCACCATCGACCTCCTCCAGCCTCCACCTGTGACTGTTCATCCACGGGCTCATGTTCATCCAGCCTCCACCGCGCGCTCCTCCACCGGCTACTATTCAACCAGCCCTCTCCACGGGGTCCTGTTCAACCACCCCTCCACGAGGTACTGTTCATCCAGCCCTCCACCGGCTACTATTCAACCAGCCTTCCACGGGGTCGTCCTATTCATCCATCCCTCTACGGGGTCTTGTTCATCCACCCCTCCACCGGCTCGATCGATTGGTGTCCTGTTCATCCAGCGGCAACGGCATCTACTACCACAGGGTCCTGTTCATCCAACCCCCACCGAACTGTTCATTCAAACCCCCCAACAACGCTCACTTTGTTCATCAAGGGAAGGAGGCAGCGGTGTTCGATCGGCTTGATTAGCAGCGATAGCGAAGGAATCACTCGGGTACAGTTAACAGCAAGGGATCGATCAATCGCTCGGGTTCAGTAACGCATAGCCTGCAGTGCAATCGCTCGGGTTCAGTTAGAGCCGAACACCTCGCTCGGGTTCAGTTAGAGCCCAATGCCTCGCACACACGTGCGTACGTATGAGAGAAACGCGCATCGCTCGGCCCCCGACCACCCATCATAACCGGGAACTCCCTGATATTTTCCTCGCCCTCGCTTCTACCACGGTTTTTTCCATCATGGACGGCCCAAAGAATGTCATGCAGCTGCGTCTCCGGCCCGCCCAGGACGAAAATCCCATTTTCTGTCATGATATTTTTTCATAGAAGTAGGAGCCCACCACATCTATGATGATACCGGGTTTTGTCACAATTATCCTCATAGAAGTGTCATAAGTATGACAGAAAAAAAATCATTCGGCCCAAAATGTCACGGATGTGTCTTTTTTTTGTAGTGAGTGGCCAGTCCAGACAACAGATAATATACAGAGCCTAGATTGTGAGTTTCAAGGCATTGTCAGGAATCTCCTTATACATGTTGGCCATGGAGTTGTGATCTTTCTTTCTCTTGGCATAGACATCTATGTCATCCTCCAGTTCTGCAGGGGCATTGATCAGCTTGGCCACTCAGCAACTGTTGATTGGTACCTTGTACCTTCAGACAACCATACAATCCTCCATTTGGATAGAAATGAGATGTAGAATAGAATTGCATAATGAGCTCATCATTCCACTTGGTCAGTTTCTAACCGACAAAAGTGTCTACTCCATTGAGTCTGAAACTTTCATGCACTCCTGGGAAGTGGTCTTCATTGTTGTCGATGTATTTCCAGTCTACCCACTTCATGTCACACACTATGGGCTTCTTATCCAAAAGAATTGTCTCATAGAAGTTCTGCTGCTCCTTGGTATGAAATCTATAGTCCACGGCATTCCTTCTCCTTATAGCATAAGGGTCAGATTGTCTCCACAATCTGAGACCTGCATCCTTTCTGACTTTCATATTCTACGCCCTTTGGATGATTGTCATCATGGTCGAGGATCTTTGGCTTTAGCTTCACGAGTACTTGGGCTTCATCATCTTCTTATTCTTCAATTTTAGGCACCGCGCCTTGTTCTTCTCAAAGACTGGTATGTTTCTTGTGCTCCTCTTTGGAGTGCAGTCTTGGGGTGGAGCGAGAAGCTTTGGGGGCAATCTTGGGCTTTGAAGGAGCAGCCCCGGACTTGATGGCATCCCCATCGACTTTTGTTCTTTAGGTCTGGTGCAGCATCCTCTTCTTCCTCTTATTTCTCATCCTCACTGGGTCTCTCGTCATAGAGGATCTGCCAATTACTCCGCCATGGTCTTCTTGACCTTTTCCTTTCTCTTCTTGCCCTCACCAGCCTCCTTTGGTTCAAGAGTGAACTCAATGGTTTCCTATGTTGAGGCTCTGGCTTTGGACATGGGCACTCTCTTTGCAGGAGCCTTCTTGTTCAAACCAGGTTTTGTTGAGGCAGCTGTGCCAAATTCCTTCTTGACAACCTTCTTCTTGGAGTTGACCTCCTCCTCAGCAGCAACATAGTCTTCACCCTCAGAATCAGAATTTCTCTTCCTCCTCTGCTGTAACACTCCAAAAATTTTGATTTGGTTTTTATCTAATTCTTTAATTAGTTGGAAGGAGGTTATTTAATTTTTTTCTAAAGACTCTCCTTCTCAAAAAAAATCTTTTAAGACAAATATTTTATGTGTTCTTCCCAACCTTGATTTTTGGTCTTGAGGGTTTTCATCTTGTGTTGGCTCAGCACAAATAATTTTGGAAGGTTTTTTACAATTTCTTTTTATTAAAAAGAATTCCTATAAATTATGGATTTATTCTTTCCCATTCAAAAAAAATTATCTTGCCATGACCTATGTTGAAAACTTTCTTCCAAACCCACCTCCCTACTTTGGGTCAACCCAAGCATCCAATTCCAGCAAGTTTCAACTTCCCCTAGATCTTATTTCTATTTATTTTAACCTCAAAATCTTTTCTGTCATTTAGTTTGGACCTTAGAGATTTACAAAGGAACTACCATATTTCCTTTGAGTTTTGACTCCAAATAAATTCCTCTGGCTAGTCCTTAGCACCTCAACCAAGATCCATCTAGATCGGTGGTCCCACAGTTCAAGTTTTTCAAAATGTGCTTGCTGCAAGTTTGGACCAGATTTGCCTTTTTTGGTGAAATTCATTCTTTTTATTTTCCTAAAAATCTGAGATAATTTAGGCAGTCTCCAGATGCATCAAGAGATCACCCCACCAAGGATAAGCTCAAGGAAAATTTTCCACGTGCCTAAATCATTTTAAATCGAGCAATTTGGTGTGCACTATTTCTGTCAAATTCAGAAAAATTCAGTGTTCAGTTTTCAGTGGCAGTGTCGTTTTCTTTAGACCCCGGCGTCGATCTCGCTAGTGCACGCGTTGGCGCCTTGCTCACTGCTCCCCCTTCTTATCCATCACGCCACACGGTCGTCTGGACGGATGCGAGTGTCGGCGGTGAGTGGCGGTACATCTCCCGTGGCGGGCGGCAAAGAATGTTCGCTGCGGCCACGAGAGAGGCTCAGCATGGTACGACACCATCCAGCACCGCCCACACCACCAGGAGCCGCCGCGTGGCCGTCCGCTTCCCCGTGCATGCTGCAGAACCGTCGCCGTGGCCTGAGAGGCGCAGAGCGCGCTCTCTGCCGCCGTCGTGCCCGTGAGGCCGTTCCGTCGAAGGCCTGGAGTATCGCCCAAGTTGTACCAAGATTAGCTGTTGAATGGAGCCAGTGGACCAATCCGAAGACGCCCAGTCACCTAAACCTCCAGCCCGACCACTACCTCGCTGTAATCGCTCGCCGGAGTAATCCCGTTCTTGGCAACCGCCTCGGGCTGGCTATAAATGGAGGTCCCGAGCTCGCCTTCAACCCAGCACCACTCCTCCACTTCACCAGGACCATGACCAACCACTAGAAGGACCTCGAGGAGGCCTTCTTCCCCAACTCCGGCCGCCCCGATCCGCTTCGGACTCCGGCAAGATTCTCTCTGGTGAGAGCACCCCCGCCTCCCAAATTGCGTCATTAGCCTCCTAGTACACCCACTCCTTTAACCCGCGCTTCAATTTGGCGTCTGCAGCCCTCCTTGGTGAGATCCATCCTCGACCGAACCACCGTCCACCGGAGAGGATGCCTCCGTCGACGTGGTGCTCGCCGACGACCAACTCCACCACCCACAGACGCGGGAGAGCTCCGTGAGTCCGTAGGTACCCTCCCCTCCCCCTACCTCACTGTGGATCGACGCCGTCGACCACCACGAGCCTCGGGCGCCGTCGGGACTGTTCTGATTTTTAAACCTGGCGGGTGGGACCCCCTCGTTAGCCTCTCCTTTTTTTCCTTTTGTCAAAACGTTTTTTGAAAGCGCCTTTGGGCAAAGTACGTTTCCCTTTTGGGTTGCCGTATTCCTAACCGAAGCATTTTCTGTTTTTCTAAACTGGCCCCTGGAAATTTATGTTTCATCACAGATTAGTCCCTGGACTAAAACCTTAATAACTTTAAAACAAAAGTTGATTTTGAGTTGATTCTTTTTCTGTCATCTTTATTTTTCTATCTATTTTTTATCATTTATTTGAAAAATATTTGGAACAATTTTTATGCATGCACGGTATTTACGTTAGTATCCGATTTCTTTTATAACGTAGATACCGAAGGAGGTGACGGAGCCGCAAACTTCACCGAGCTAGACTCCGACTACTCCGAACCAGGCAAGCATGTTATATTGCATGCAAGGTAAGCTGCAAAGTGAGCTTCGAAATTTGATGTGTTCATATGATGGTGAGATAACCTGATCATGTGGTGGCATGATAGGTTGTAAGCTGGTATTGTTGAAGCATGCCAGTCTTATGCCAACCGTTTAACTCCAGTATTAACGTGGATCAAGTCATGTTCCCGTTCGTCCCCTTTTTTCGTGCTGCCACATGTCTTCTGCAAAGAATGCAGTCTAGTCAGTTGCAAACCTCTTTCCTTGTACACACCAAATATAGGGGCCATGATGAGGATTCCATGGCCCTGGATTAAAGCCCGTCATCCGATCATGGGGCATGGGTGTTTCCGGTTGGGACCGAGAAGGGGCACCCCTTAGAGCGCGCGATATAAATTTGATCCCATGCTACTCGAGGTTGTGGCCTCCCCGTCTTAGAGTTTTTCTTGAATATTGCCTAGGGTGATTCCTGGCAGCGGAATGTGGAATGGGCGTGTACTGGTTAGATGTGTTTCTTCTAAAATACCGTAAACGAAACTAGTCCTTTGTGACTACGGAAATCTATTGGCTATGGGTAAAGAGTACAAACTCTGCAGAGTCAAAACCATTCGAGTAACCGTGTCCATGGTCAAGGACTTTGATCAACATATCAATGTCAGTATCAGTGTCAGTCTCAACGTCCGTCTCAGCGTCAGTCTCAGTGTCAGTCTCGGTGACAATCTCCGGTGAATAAAGATGAGTGGTAAACCCGGCTAAATGTTATTCATGTGGATGGCCTAACCAGTTTATTATTATGTACTGAGTATTTCCTTGGGATGATTTAAATTCATGAGCTACTTGAACTCGAATGATGAAATATAAGCCCTTTATGTGATGTTGCTCAGACGTCCGACTGTGGCATTCTTATTATTTACTTTTGATATAAGCCCTTTATGTGATGTCGCTCAGACGTCCGACTGTGGCATTCTTGTTATTTACTTTTGATATAAGCCCTTTATGTGATGTCGCTTAGACGTCCGACTGTGGCATTCTTGTTATTTACTTTTGATATAAGCCCTTTATGTGATGTCGCTCGGATGTCCATTGTGGCATTCTTGTTATTTACTTTCGATATAAGCCCTTTATGTGATGTCGCTCAGACGTCTGACTGTGGCACCCTTGTTATTTACTTTCATTATAAGCCCTTTTCGAGATGTCGCTCAGACGTCCGGTATGTACGCATCTTGTCATTCACGTTTCAATATAAGCCCTTTATGTGGTGTCGCCCTGACGCCCGACTGCGGCAAGTTAATTTATTTTTACCTTTCGAGGCGTCGCTCCAGACACCCGATCAGTCTTCAGTTATTTTATTGGGATTTCGGGAGGACTACCGCCTAACTTCCTTTTTATTTAACATGCAGTGCAAGTTTACTATCTGAGTGCTTGTTGATTTGGCCAGATGTTGACGAAGGCGATCTTATGGATGAAGAGTACGATAGCGAGTCCGATGCCTAGAGGAGTCCCAGTCAGTCCCATGCGATCCTGGAGTTGGTCACTTGTATTATATACGCTTCCGCTACCCAAAATAAATCATCGAGCCTCACTCCGGCGCTTGATGAGCTGTAAGATTTTGGAGTCATGTCACCCACTTCACTGTGACATATCCACCACCACTTTTATTGCGAGTCAGTACTTATGCCACCATACCCTTTGTGTCATATCCGCATTTATGTATAATATCAGCGTGCTTGTAATAAATTGTTGAGCAGCCTCAGCTCAACCTTGTATAATATTTAGTATACGGATTTACGTATCAAGGATTTATCTACCGATGAAGGAAGATTTTCCTATCTTTGATGCGATAAAATGGTCGATTTTTCAATAAATGTTTTATTGGAAAACCGGTCCTGACAACCTTGGTATCAGAGCCAGGCTGACTGTAGGAAGCCACTAGGTGCGATCGCTAATCGGTTATTAGCGAAATAAGCGCTATTTTAACATTTTGCAAATGTAGCAATTTTCTGTTGGTCATCATAAATTTATGATTTGACTATTCGGAATTTTTGTCTACCCTTGTAAATGGTGTTCGCCAATGTACCTGAGGGGTTTATCAAGCTTCTCGTCTCCATCATCAAGGTCGCGATCGGGCCATCGGCTCGTCTGGAGTTCACACTCTACCAGCACATGATCAGCGACAGTGTGTCTATGCACGGGCAGCGGTGCAATTCAAGGAGGGCGTTACGAGTCACGCCGCTTCCGATTTGTGGGAAGGGCCATGCCTACAGAGAGGCATGCCATGCAGATGGCTGCCCGTGAGGCGATAGCTCGTCTCCGGGATGCTCTTCCTTCGATGAAGGCTCGTCGCTGCCGCTACCTCCCATGCCACGTGCCATACACATGTCACTATGTGTTCGCTTGCGCCAGGGGGGAGAGATGAGGTTATTGAAATGTTGGTTGAGTATCTCAAAGCTCTTGAGGCAGCCTTTGATAACCTCGTGGACGACTTTGTGGCTGCTCGTATGGACTTAGTTCAGGGCTGTTCCGCCAACTGGAGGGAGCTCCTCCATACAGCACCACCATTGACTTACATCTCGTCCTCAGCATCCTATACACCTGCCATCTTAGCCACCGCTCGCCGCCTACCTACCACTGAGGAGTTTGACCAGGTCATTGCTCCTACTCCGGTCGATCTGCACCACTGTCGGCGCCCAGAACCAGCTCCTCAACTCAGTACTTGGCGCTGGAGCCTATTAGTGAGGAGGAGGTTGAGTCTCAACATCCTTTGGGTCTTACCCTCGGCGGGCCGAGGGAAGTCTTCACCATCTCCGATCGAGTGCGCCTAGCAGCCGTGCGATGTACCGGCTTGTATGATATGTTTATATGTATATAGGTTTGGTGAGAAGTAGTTTGTGTGCGCATCATGTAGGAACTTCGGAGAAGTGCACTAGCCTAAATAACATGTCGGGAAGGTGTCGCACATCGTGAGTGATGTATTGTATAATTACGACTTGCGTGTAAGATATGTCTTGAAAGCAGTCCTTCTCCATGCGCAATCAAGTATTTTCTTGAAAAATCTTGGAGTCTTTAAAAATTCCGCCTTTGCAAAATTATTTATTTTTGCCACTCAGTTTTCTCATGAGTTACGCAAAAATACCCCAGTGGAAAATGCCTCGTCCACTGAACCCGTTCCATGCCAAGTCCGCGAGAAGAAAATTATGGTACCCGGACAAGCAACAATTTCACACAAGGCGGTCAAGTCGACAAGGCGGTGAAGCAGCATTTTTCTCAAGTATGCCGCCTTTATGAGCAAAGCCAGCAGCAGCATCAAGAAATGATGAATCATGTTATCAATATGGGAAATCATCGTGAACCATATCAATGACATTCCAAATTGTGCGAACTACAAAGATGCGCCTCAACGTTCTCTCACAGCGATAGACCTCTTGAGGCCGATGATTGGCTTGAGACATCGAAAGGAAGTTAATTATTGCACAATGTTCGGACCGTGAGAAGGTACTTTATGCACCTCACTACCTCCGGAGCAGCTGCATCATGGTGGGAAAATTTCCTACACATGCACCCCAATGAAAATAACATCACACAGGAAGAACTTAAAGAAGGTTTTCATGGGGCTCAAGCGGAGAAGCATGGCGGTGATCGAGTACAATAGTCGGTTTACTCAATTATCTCGTTATGCCAACGAAGAGCACATGACTGAAAATAAAAAGATGGAAAAATTTCTGGAATGATGCAGCAAAGACTTAAATGCCAGCTGGTCGTACACACCTTTCCGGATTCCAAAACACTTGTGGACAAAGCCATTACATTGGAAAATGGCGCCCTTGACTTGGAGGATTTTCGCAAGCACAAAAGGGACAAGACTACTCATGCTGCAACAACCGGAACAAGACTGATTTTCAAAAAGTTGGAGCAAACAAATCCACAACCAATGTTCCACGCTCAAACAAAAAATTCATGCAAGAGACAAGGATTTTCACGTATCGCTTAGGTGTTACTTGCTACGCTTTGTGGGGAGGAAGGACACTATGCCAAACAGTGCCCAAAACCAAGGAGCTCGGCCCCCAAGCCGAACAACAGTGGAAATAATTCAGCCCCCAAGCGTAACAACTTCAACCCCAATAACAATCACAAGAAGGGTCACTTGAACCATGTGACAAAGGAGGAAGCACAGAATGCTCCGGATATCGTACTCGGTACGTTCCCTGTCAACACAATACCTGCCACGGTTTTGTTTGGTTCTGGAGCTTCTCACTCGTTCATTTCAAAGAAATTTGCTTTACAACATGATTTTTCGATGCTTCCCTTGGAAAAATCCATGATCATCAAGTCCCCCGGGATTAAGCAAATCACACAGAGTTACTGCCAAGGTATGGTTATTGAGATTGAGGGACTAAAGTTTCAGGCAAACCTCATTGTATTGAAAAATAAGGGACTGGATGTTATCCTAGGAATGGACTGGTTAACCACCAACAAGGGATTTATCGACTGCTTCAATCAGACTGTAATTCTTACTCATCATCACGGGAAGACGATAAAAATTGCAGCTCAAGAAAGACCAATATCACGACAACCAAGGTTGAACAAGGTGGACATTTCAGAGTTAATAAAAGTTCTAGTGGTGTGTGAGTTCCCCGATGTATTTCCCAAAGAACTACCAGGGATGCCACCAGACCGGGAAATAGAGTTCAGCATTGAACTAGCACCTGGAACCACCCCCATTTACAAGAAACCCTATAGAATGGCACCCTCCGAGTTGGTAGAATTAAAGAAGCAAATAAAAGAATTCTTGGACAAAGGATTTATCTGAGCCAGCTCCTCACCTTAGGGTTCACCGGTATTATTTGCCAAGAAAAAGGATGGGACACTGAGATTATGTATAGGCTATCGAGCGCTCAAAATGGTCACCATCAAAAACAAATATCCGATGCCACGGATAAATGATTTATTTGGCCAGCTCGCACAAGCCAAGGTTTTCTCAAAAATTGATTTAAGGTCGGTGAGGGAGTCCCGGATTAGGGGTGTCCGGATAGCCGAACTATAACCTTTGGCGGACTCTGGACTATGAAGATACAAGATTGAAGACTTCGTCCCGTGTCAGGAAGGGACTTTCCTTGGCGTGGAAGGCAAGCTTGGCGTCTGGATATGTAGATCTCCTCCCTGTGTAAACGACTCTGTGTAACCCTAGCCCTCTCCGGTGTCTATATAAACCGGAGGGTTTTATTCCGTAGGACGGACAACAATCACACCATAGGCTAGCTTCTAGGGTTTAGCCTCTCTGATCTCGTGGTAGATCTACTCTTGTACTACCCATATCATCAATATTAATCATGCAGGAGTAGGGTTTTACCTCCATCGAGAGGGCGAACACAGGTAAAAACATCGTGTCCCTTGTCTCCCTATTACCATCCGCCTAGGCGCGGTTCGGGACCCCCTACCCGAGATCCGCCGGTTTTGACATCGACATTGGTGCTTTCATTGAGAGTCCCTCTGTGCCGTCGCCATCAGGAAGGATGCCTCATCCCGTCTTTAAAGATGGCACTTTTGCTAAAGGAGCTTCGGCTATCGGCCAAACTCTTCGGCTAGGTGGTTTTCTTATGACCACCTGTTCGGCTGCGCCGACGATGACTTCTCGGGTCATCGGAAGTAATCTCCACGTCAGCTCGGAACTCGCCGAGCAGTTAGATCCGACGGAGCACTCTTTCTTAAACGAGCTCCTGGATCGCGCCATCGCCACAGGAGTCGCTACGGACTACGATCAGATTGGGCCTAAACCCGATCTGATAGAGATTAACTCTCCCCAGGTCACCCATCACGTTGCCGTGGTGGAGGAACAATGCGGCGACCCTTCATCTATCTTAAGGACTAGCTATGTCCGGATTCCCGATCTCTCCAATCCGGGTACCCGCGGAGGGAAGGATGACACTCAAGACCTGAACATAGAATCGGGCAACGGGCTAGATTCATTGGACAACATCCAAGAATCCAAGCTACCGAGTTCGGAAACTCCTTGGCCCTTGAGCCTCAGATTGGGTGGGGTCTCCGATCTAATTCCACCCACCCACCCGAACATAGGCGATCTATCCAAAATTAGGCAAGAGCCCGAGGAAACAATACATCATTACTGGGCCAGATTCCTCCTGGTTATGAACAGGATAAAGGACTGCCATGAGGAAGACGCAATTTCATTCTTCTGCAATAATTGCACGGACAAGGGAATCCTCAACGCCACAGGTCGCCGTGAAATTACACGCTTTGCTGACTTGGCGTCCATAAATGCGAAAATCTTGCTAGCGATGGAAAGCGCTGGAAAACCAAGTAAGATTTTGGGACAATCCGTACGAATACAAACCAGTCCGAAATAAAAGGGTGCATTATCGCGGTCACCGGGTTAAACACCAAAAACAAAAAAACCCTATGGGGAATGGAACCGTCTTTGGAGGGATGGCTCAACGGACCTGTAAAATTCATAATCTGAGGGCCACACCAACTCATAGCCTTAGAGCAAGTTGGATACTCCAACAGGTGGCCAAAAGCGGCGAGGAGCTTCTAACCCCAGCATCCACAGAGCACCAGCCCAAGGATACTAGTACGGTATTAACAGTCTTCGAGACTTTCGCATCAAACAATATGCGAAAACAAACACACCGTAGCCTTGCCGAAGTATACCAAGTAGCAACAATAAATCCATGGAGTGACACGGCTATTACCTTTAATGCCAGTGATGAACCTAAATTCCGAACAGCCCGAGCACCAGCAGCATTGGTCCTCAGTCCAATAGTGAATGACTTCGCCTTACCAAGGTACTCATGGACGGTGGCAGCGGATTGAACCTCATTTATGAGGAAACCCTTTGAAAAATGGAAATAGACTGGAGCTGCATTGAGCGAAGCACCACAACCTTTAGAGGAATAATCCCTAGTCGGGAAGCGTGCTGCACAGAAAAAATCACACTGGATGTGGTGTTCGGCACGCCGGATAATTACAGGTCCGAGGAGGTCATGTTCCAAGTGGCCCCGTTCAGCAGCGGATACCACGCTCTATTAGGGCGAGAGGCATTCACAATTTTTCAAGCTATACCCCATTACGGGTACATGAAGCTCAAAATGCCTGGGCCCAACGGAATCATCACTCTTGCTAGTGACCCGGACATAGCACTCCGCGCCAAAAATAAGACAGCCGCAGGCACTATCTGAAGCCCTAGCGGCCAAGGAACTGACTGCGCTGCGCTCCACGGTGAACAGGGACGATGTCATACTCGATAAAAGATCCAAGTCCACCTCCTTTAAACCAGCAGACGAAATAGTCAAATTCCAAGTCCACCCAACGGGCCCTACAAAAACGGCCTCCATTGGGGCACAATTAAACCCTGATGTAGACGCCGCACTACGAGAATTCCTACGTGAAAATTGTGACATTTTTGCCTGGCACCCTTCAGACATGCGGGAATCCCATGCCGGCTGGCCGAAAGCACGACCTAAACATCCTAAAAGGATTCAAGCCCGATCAAACAGGCTCTTGGCGTTTCTCTGAACCTAAGAGACAAGCCATGGGAGAGGAGCTAGCCAAACTATTGGAGGCTGGATTCATCAGAGATATAAAACATCCGGATTGGCTAGCAAACCTGGTGATGGTACCAAAGAAGGACAAATCCTGGCGCCTATGCGTTGCTTTCAAGGACCTCAACAAGGCTTGCCCAAAGGATCCCTTCCCCCTCCCCCGCATCGACCAAATTATCGACGCTACCGCAGGACACGATTCATTGTGTTTCCTCGACGCATACTCCGGCTACAATAAAATCAAGATGGCAGAGCCTGACCAAGCCGCAACGGCATTTATCACCCAAACGGCCCATTCTGCTTCAACACAATGCCCTTCGGGCTCAAAAATGCCGGCGCAACATATCAGCGCATGATTTAGACATGTCTGGCAAACCAGATCGACAAAACAGTGGAGGCATACGTAGACGATGTGGTCGTCAAAACCAAGCATGTCGAAACTCTAGTAGATGACTTGAGGCTCACATTCGATAATCTTCGAACATATGACATCAAGCTTAACCTGGAAAAATGCGTTTTTGGTGTACCAGCTGGAAAGCTCTTGGGCTTCATTGTATCCGGTAGAGGAATTGAAGCAAACCCAGCCAAGATCCGAGCTCTGTCACAATTGGATATCCCAAAGGACCTCAAACAAATACAAAAATTATTTGGATGCATGGCGGCTTTAAGCCGCTTTATCTCGATTTGGGGAGAAAAGGCATTACCCTCTATCGCCTCCTCGGTGCACGAACACTTGAGTGGACGGATGCCGCCTGAGTCGTACTCGAAGAAATAAAAGCCATATTGGCAACAAACCCGGTCCTGGCCACGCCCAACATGGGCGAACCAATGCTATTATACATCGCCGCAACTCATCAAGTTGTAAGCGCGGTGCTCGTTGTCGAACGAGAAACGGACGGACACAAGTTTCCCCTTCAAAAACCAGTCTACTACGTGTCCACAGTCCTCACTCCATGCAAGTCACGGTATCCGCATTATCAAAAGATAGCGTACGCGGTGTTTATGGCATCCCAGAAGCTGCGACACTACTTTCAAGAGTGTTCGATAACAGTAGCCTCCGAAGTACCTCTTAATGACATTATAAACAACCGCGACGCGACAGGCCGGATTGCCAAATGGGCCATTGAGCTCCTCCCGTTCGACATAACCTATAAGCCACGACGAGCCATTAAGTCGCAAGTTTTGGCTGACTTCGTCGCCGAATGGACTGAAGCCGAACTCCCTAAAGAGTATGGCACATATTCCAACTGGATCATGCACTTCGACGGCTCCAAAATGTTGGCTGGTGCAAATTTGGCGTCGTTCGGCGTCCCCAACAGGATATATAGTTCATACGTACTCGAGATAATGTATCACGGACTCCAACAACGCGGCGAATCTGAGGCCCTTCTACATGGTCTCCGGATGGCGGTATCCATGGGCATTCAACGCCTAGAGGTGCGGGGACTCGAACCTCGCGATATCCCAAATAAATGGAGACTTTGATGCCAAGGATCCGAAAATGGCAGCTTATCGCAACGCCATCCTAAAAATGTCAGTTCGGTTCGAAGGGCTCGAATTTCTTCATATAGCTCGAGAAAACAATCAGGCAGCAGACGTCTTGGCACGCATGGGCGCCAAGCGCGATGCCGTCCCCCCCCCCCCAATATCTTCTTAGAGAGGTTGTTCAAGCCATCCATAGTATGGGAAGGGGAGTCCGGAAATAATAGCCCGGACACAACAGCACTGCCTAACACCTACAATTCTGACACAACTGGAGGCTCTGCCTACGAAGTAACATCTTCAGCCCACGTAATAATGGCAGTCATTGCCCCGTGGACGGAACCATTCCTAGCCTACCTAACCAGGCAGGAACTTCCCGGGGACCAAAACGAGGCACGCTGCATAGTGCGGCGATCTAAAGCCTATAATGTCCATGAGGGAGAGCTTTATAAGAAAAGCACGACCGGAGTCCTTCAAAGGTGTATCTCCGAAGAGGAAGGGCAGAATCTTCTGGCTGAAATTCATGCCGGACTCGGCAGGCACCATGCCGCAGCCCGGGCCCTTGTAAGCAAGGCCTTCCGTACAGGATTTTATTGGCCGACGGCCCGGGCAGGTGCTCAAGACTTAGTCCAACGATGCGTCGGTTGCCAGCTCTTTGCTAATCAAAGGCACATGCCACCCACCGCCCTCCAAACTATACCCATAACCTGGCCCTTCACGGTCTGGGGGCTTGACATGGTTGGACCCCTTAAAGGAGGAACCCACAAGCAAAAATACCTACTGGTCATGGTGGATAAATTCACCAAATGGATAGAGGCCAAGCCTGTTAAGACGGCCGAATCCGGACCGGTGATAGACTTCATATCGAAGTGCATTACCATTACGGCGTCCCACACAGGATCATAACTGATAACGGCACGAACTTCACGGCCGACGAGGTCAAACTCTGGTGCAAAAACATGAGCATCAAGCTCGATTATGTTTCAGTCTATCACCCTCAAACTAACGGTCAAGTCGAGCGAGCAAATGGTCTAATCATGAGCGGCATCAAACCCAGATTAGTGCGGTCCCTCAAGGAATCTAACACGCCTTTGGGTAGAGGAGCTTCGACTCCGTACTATGGGGCTGCGGACCGCCCGAATCGCACCACCGGATTCACACCATTCTTTATGGTATCTGGCGCAGAGGCAGTTATGCCTGCGACATAATTCATGACTCACCTGGGTATGCGCATGTACGAAGAAAGAGAAGCCGAGCTCGATCGGCAGGACAGTTTGGACGCCTTGGAGGAGGAGCATGACGTGGCAAAATCCCGTTCCGCATTCTATCAACAGCAGGCTCGAAGATATCAAAGCAGAGAAGTACGGGCCAAAACTTACAATGTTGGCGAGTTAGTTCTACGCCTGCCGGACAAGAAAAAAGGACAAACACAAGCCCAAATGGGAAGTTCCCTTTATTATCGACCAAGTCCTGACCGGTGGAGCGTACCGTCTGCGAGATGCTTCAGATAACCGACTCGAGCCGAACCCATGGAACGCAGCCCGTCTCCAAAGATTCTACGCCTAGCGCCGGATTCCGAGTTCGTCTCCTTCCTCTGTCTATTTTTACACATTAGTTGTCTTATATTTTTCTCCATCTCCCTCTTTTTCTCTTACAGCCTTTAAAGGCTCGTTCGCGCATTGTGCGCACACACTTGACGCGCTATCCGCGCTCATTATACCTGGGGGATTATTTAACAGAAGCTTATTTGTACGGGCTTTACGCCTAACACATGTGTAACGCTTCCGCATGTACCTTTTATTCACCATTATATGCATCGATATGACTTAAGTTTTGGCCAAGCTGGGTTGCCTGGCTCCTGTGCTTACCCCTACGTTTCCGATTGTTCGACTAGGTGGTAAAGGGAGCACCTCTGCGATTGTTACTGCCGGGTCAGCCGGATGTGTACCTCAGACTGGGTGAAGCCGAAAGCTAGCGTTCTTAAGGGAATATTCGATCGGTGAACTAAAGATGATTTCTCACTTATCTATTTATCTGCCCCCAGATGCTTTTCTGCTTTTTTGATCCGGGACATGCACTTTAAGGCATGCCTCGAGGAAAGGAACCCCTAACGGAACTATTCTCCTGGAAGATGTTTCTTACTAACCATGTAATATAACATAACTAGTTGGGCACTTATGCATTTCAAGCACTAATGACCCCTACGCTTTGGTCTCCACGCATGCCCGGTTCTTACATAACCGTGAGGGTATTCGGACACACTCGGACTACTGAGGTCCCAAGGTTGAAGCGAAAAGGTCCGCCATGACAAACGATCTACTATCCGGCTAGAAGGCATTTTTACATGTCATCTTGATTACATAGTCAATTATTTGGGTGTATTCCTCCTCAATACCATCTAATAGGCTGTCTAGTTTACAGTCCTATTGGGAATACTTTGCGGCCAATTCTACTTGGCCGTACACTAATCTCACAGGGATCAACTTCCCATCGGGCTCCACAGGTCCGACCTCGGCCATGTTGTTTGGGTCAGCCTTCGTGTACTGCGTCTTCACCATGGCCCAGGCCTGGCGCCTTGACGGCAGGCCGATATCTTCCATAATCGGAAGCGCCGCCGCGCTCCCTTAAGCCTCTCTGCAAGCTATCCAAGGCCTTGGGCGGGGAGGCAGAGATGGCCACAAGGCCTGAGCGACGCCCTTCATCACCTGCCGAACTCGTTCATGTAGTTGTAAGAGCTCGGGAAGAAGGTCACCCGTAGAACCGGGCATTTCCTCTGCAGGACGACCTATGAGCATACCTACAGACATAACTCTGTTAGTCGACTTCCTCGCCGAACTCTTTTTCGAAGTTCGTTCAAGCACTTACTAAAAATGCCGCGTCGAAGCCGTCGATTCTCCTTCACGGAGTCCGACAGCTGGGCACGAACATCCTTTAGTTCCTCGCCCAGCTGGGTGTTGGCATCTTGGAGATTATTCTTTTCCTGCCTCACCCTCGTAAGAACGCTCTCCCCGACCTTTAACCGGCGCAAGAGTTGTTGCTTGTCCGGATCTACTCCGGTGCCATCTGCAATGATATTGTCAGATTTACACATACGCCGCACTTCACAACATACTTAGCTTTCGAAGCGTATATTACCAGAGGGGGTCTCCTTGGCCTCCCCTGCAGTGACTAGTGCTTGACCTCAAGTTGGGCTTTGCACTCTTCCAGCTCCTGGGACAGTTGGGTATTCTTTTTTGTAAGATCCTGCATAACAAATGATCCTTAAATTAATTATTCTAACTATTTCAAGTCTTTCACATACTGCTCCGTGGCTCTGGCTAGACCATTTTGAGCGGCACAGAGGTGCGCATCTCCCGAATTGAAGGCATCCAATGCCTCTTGGGAGAAACATGCATCACGAAGAACTGTCCGGCGACGCCTGTGATTCATGGCACTCTCCACCTCGGAATTGGTGGCAGATAGTCCGTCGGCATCCTCTGTTGGAGGAGTGTCCGATGCATGCCTCGTGTTCGCCTCCGCTTATGGACCTGGCTTTCGAGCCTGGCTGGTGGAGGCTCGATTGGCAGCCTCTCCGGATATAGTCCGACGAGTGCTCTTTTTCCTGAAGGGAGCACGAGCGTTAGTATACCTTCCGGGAATAAAACCTGGGAATAAGGCGGCATGCCATACCGTGGCGCCGGCGTCTCAATCCGGACCGCACTTCTTTTCAGCCTGCTTTGGGCCTTGCTGCCTTGTTGGCTAGCCACATGAGCTCGGCCTTCCGCCTCAAGGGATCCCCCTGCACAACACCATTGATATACGGTGATCAAAGATAAGCACGGAGGGGTCATTTTTAAAGTATTGGTACTTCGGTCTCAGTTACCTGTGAGGCTGGAAATATTCCGGGGTAATCGGCCGTAATGGCGACCAAGGCATTGTCGATGCTCAGTTGGTAAAATACCCCATCGATCAGCTCCACGGATATGTCCGGATACTCTTGGGAGGCGGATCGAGGGACCGTTCGGATCCTCGGGTTGTGGAGGTGGGCTGTTTATATCGCTTCTGACCCGGCGCAATTCCTGCGTCGAAATCACAGGATAAGGTACTTAACTATGGGAATATGGAACGGATGGGCATAAAGAAGTGTCCGCTTACCCAGCTTGGAGGATCATACATGGAAAATCCGCCCTGTGGATTGACGCGGAGGAACTCCTCCTCTTCTCCCTTGTACAATGCGGACAAAGCCTTCGTCAGAGCAGCAACCGATCCCGGCCCCTTACGGCCGCAGCGGGTGGCATCATCCTCCCCGTTGAAATCCCACATGGGGTGGCCTCTATACTGAAGCGGCTGCACCCCCCGCATAATGCATGTGGCCATGACCCCGATCATGGTCAGTCCAGAATGAGCTAATAATCTTATCCGGCTCATCAGGTAAAGGATGTCCCTGTCGCTTTCCTTCTGAGGGCTCTGTGGGCGCCAACTTAGGCGCTTCTTCAGAGGAGCATTATTGAACTCAGGAAGGCCGATCCGAACAGGGTCCGGCAGGGGGACATCTTCTATATAAAACCATTCTGAAGGCCAGTCTTCGGACGCCTTCTTTGGGGTTTCGGATAGATATCCGATCCCGGCGATGCGCCATAGTTCGGCTCCGTCCACTTGATATATCGACCCCTCCTGAGGACGGGCACAAGGCAGAACAGCTTCTTCCACAGCGCGAAATGAGCCTCAACGCCCAAGAACAGCTCGCAAAGGGCTACGAAGCCCGCAATATGCAATATGGAGGCAGGCGTAAGGTTGTGCAAATTGGAGGTCAGTAGAACTCAGGAGCCCCGGAGAAACGGATGAATTGGAAATCCGAGCCCTCTTATTAAGTAAGGACAAGGCATACCCGCTCTCCTTTGGAGAACGGACCCTAGAAAAACAGCCTCCATCGGGGCACAGTTAAACCCTGCTATAGACGCCGCACTACGGGAGTTCCTGCGCGAGAATTGGGACATATTTGCCTGTCATCCCTCAGATATGCCAGGAATCCCACGCAGGCTGGACGAGCATAGCCTCAACATTCTAAAGGGATTCAAGCCGGTCAAGCAGACTCTTTGGCGTTTCTCTGAACCTAAGAGACAAGCCATGGGAGAGGAGCTAGCCAAGTTACTGGAGGCCGGATTCATTAGAGAAATAAAACATCCGGACTGGCTAGCAAACCTCGTGATGGTACCAAAGAAGGATAAATCATGGCGCCTATGTGTGGATTTCAAAGACCTGAACAAGGGTTGTCCCAAGGATCCCTTCCCCCTCCCCCGCATGGATCAAATCATCGATGCTACTGTAGGACACAACTCATTGTGTTTCCTCAACGCATACTCCGGATACCATTAGATTAAGATGGCGGAGTCCGACCAAGACGCAACGGCATTTATCACCCCATACGACCCCTTCTGTTTTTAACACTATGCCTTTTGGGCTCAAGAACGCCAGTGCAACGTATCAACGCATGATTCAAACATGCCTGGAAAAACAGATCGGCAAAACAGTGGAGGCATACATAGACAATGTGGTCGTTAAGACCAGACACATCGAATCCTTAATAGACGACTTGAGGCTCACGTTCGACAATCTCCGAACATATGACATCAAGCTCAATCCGGAAAAATGCGTTTTCAGCGTGCCCGCCGGGAAGCTCCTGGGCTTCATCGTATCCAGTAGA
Source organism: Aegilops bicornis (assembly GCA_021605145.1). Lineage (NCBI taxonomy): Eukaryota > Viridiplantae > Streptophyta > Magnoliopsida > Poales > Poaceae > Aegilops > Aegilops bicornis. The sequence goes on from CM038670.1 coordinate 350,879,460, forward strand.
GGAATTGAAGCAAATCCGGCCAAAATCCGAGCCCCGTCACAGTTGGCCATCCCAGCTGACCTCAAGCAAATCCAGAAATTAACTGGATGCGTGGTGGCCCTAAGCCGCTTTATCTCCCGCTTAGGAGAAACGGCATTACCACTTTATCGCCTTCTTCGGTGGACCGAACACTTCGAGTGGACGGATGCTGCCACGGCCGGATTGGAAGAAATAAAAGCCATACTGGCCACCAACACAATCCTGGCCGCGCCAAACATCGGCGAACCAATGCTGCTATATATAGCGGCAACTCATCAAGTTGTAAGCGCAACACTCGTCGTCGAACGAGAAACGGACGGACATAAATTCCCCCTTCAAAAGCCGGTATATTATGTATCCACTGTCCTCACTCCATGCAAATCACGGTACCCGCATTATCAAAAAATAGCATATGAGGTATTCATGGCATCCCGGAAACTATGACACTACTTTCAAGAGTGTTTAATCACAGTCGCCTCGGAAGTGCCACTCAACGATATAATAAACAACCGCGACGCCACGGGACGGATTCCCAAATGGGCCATTGAGCTCCTCCCGTTCGACATAACATATAAACCTCGACGAGCCATTAAGTCGCAAGTATTGGCCGATTTTGTCGCCATGGACAGAAGCCGAACTCCCTAAAGAGTACGGCACATACTCCAATTGGATCATGCACTTCTACGGCTCTAAAATGCTGGCTGGTCTAGGGGCGGGCGTCGTCCTGACCTCCCCCACCGGAGATACAGTCCAATATGTACTCCAAATACTGTACACAGACTCCAACAACACAGCCGAATATGAGGCCTTGTTACATGGTCTTCGGATGGCAGTCTAAATGGGCATTCGACGCCTGGAGGTGCGTGGGGACTCGAACTTCGCAATATCCCAAATTAATGGAGACTTCGATGCTAAGGATCCAAAAATGGCGGCTTATCGCAACACCGTCCTCAAGATGTCAGCCCGGTTCGAGGGGCTCGAATTCCACCATGTGGCTTGGGAAAACAATCAGGCGGCAGATAACCTCGCCCGTATCGGTGCTAAGCGCGATGCGGTCCCACCTAACATCTTCTTGGAAAGGTTGTTCAAGCCATCTGTGGTATGGGAAGGGGACACTGGTAACAATAGTCCGGACCCGGCCACAATGCCAGATACCGAACACTCTGACATAATCAGAGGCTCAGCCACCGAAATAACACCTTCAGCCCACGTAATAATGGACGTCATCGCCCCGTGGACAGAACCATTCCTGGCCTACCTAACCAGGCAGGAACATCCGAGGACCAAAATGAGGCACGCCGCATAGTGCAGCGATCTAAAGCCTACAAGGTCCACGAGGGAGAGCTTTATAAGAAAAGCACTACCGGAGTCCTTCAAAGGTGCATCTCCGAAGAGGAAGGGCGGAAGCTTTTGGCAGAAATCCATGCTGGACTCGGCGGCCACCACGCCGCAGCCCGGGCCCCTGGTAAGCAAGGCCTTCCGTCCAGGCTTCTATTGGCCGACGGCCCGGGCAGATGCATAGGACTTGGTCCAACGTTGTGTCAGTTGCTAGCTTTTTGCAAACCAAAGCCATATGCCGCCCACCGCCCTCCAAACAATCCCCATTACCTGGCCCTTTGCGGTCTGGGGGCTTGATATGGTTGGACCCCTTAAATGGGGAACCCATAAGAAAAAATACTTACTGGTCATTGTGGATAAATTCACCAAATGGATAGAAGCCAAACCCGTTAAAATGGCCGAATCCGGACAGGTGATAGACTTCAAATCTGGGGTGGTACATCGTTATGGCGTCCCCCATAGCATCATCACTGACAACGGCACGAACTTTACAGCCGACGAGGTAAAACTTTGGTGCAACAACATGGGCATCAAGCTCGATTATGTTTCTGTCACTCACCCGCAAACTAACGGTCAAGTCGAGCGAGCAAACGGTCTTATCATGAGTGGCATCAAACCCTGATTAGTGCAGTCTTTAAAGGAGTCTAACATGCACTGGGTAGAGGAGCTCGACTCCGTCTTATGGGGGATGCGGACCACTCCGAATTGCACTACCGGATACACAGCGTTCTTTATGGTGTACGGCACAGAGGCGGTTCTGCCCTGTGACATAATTCATGACTCGCCTCGAGCGTGCATGTACGAAGAAAAAGAGGCCGAGCTTGATCGGCAGGACAGTTTGGACGCCCTGGAAGAGGAGCGCGACGTGGCAAAAGCCCGTTCCGCATTCTATCACCAACAGGCCCGAAGATACCAAAGCAGAGAAGCACGGGCCAAAACTTATAACGTTGGCGAACTAGTTCTACGCCTGCCGGAGAAGAAAAAGAATAAGCTTAAGCCTAAATGGGAAGGTCCCTTCATCATTGACCAAGTTCTGACCGGTGGAGCGTACCGTCTACGGAATGCATTGGACAATCGACTTGAGCCAAACCCATGGAACACAGCCAGACTCCGAGATTCTACGCCTAGTGCCGAACTCTATGTTCGTCTCCTCACCCCTGTCCATTTTTCGCATATACATTATCTATCTTTTCTCTCTTTCTTTCTTCTTTTTCCTTATCCTCAAGGCCTTCAAAGGCCAACTTGTGTCTTGCTTACACACAATTAACGCGCTAGCCGCGCTCGTTATGCCTGGGGGCTTCTTACACAGAAGCTTAATTATTTTTCTGGGCTTTATGCCCCGCACATGTGTTATTCTTCCGCATGTACCTTTTTTCGCCATTATATGCATCGATATGACTTAAGTTTTGGCCAATCTGGGTTGCCTAGATCTTTTATTTATGCCCTACGTTCCCATTAATTCGGCTAGGGCATAAGGGGAGCACCTCTGCGATTGTTACTGCCGGGTCAGCCGGATGTGTACCTCAGACTAGGTGAAGCCGAAAGCTAGCGTTCCTAAGGGAATATTCGGTCGGTGAACAAAAGATGACTTTTATCTATTTTGATACATGCCCCCAGATGTTTTTTGCCTGCGTCACTTCTCGCAGTACGAACATGCACATTAGGGCATGTGTACCCAGGGAAAGGAGCCCTTAACGGAACTATTCTCCCTGCAAAATGTTTCTTACTATCCATGTAATATAACATAACTAGTTGGGTACTTGTCTGTTCAAGCACTTATGACCCCTACGCCTGGTTTCCACGCATACCCCCGTTTTTACATAACTGAGCGGGTATTCGGATACACTCCGGACTATTGGGTCCCGAGGTCGAAGAGAAAAGGTCCGACATGACAAATGATTTACAATCCGGCTAGGGACATTATACATGTCACTTAAATTACACAGTCACTTAGACTGACTAAATTCTTCTTCTATCCCATCCAACAGGCTATCTAGCCTGCAATCCTGTTGGGAATACTTTGCGGCTAATTCTACTTGGTCATACACCAAACTGACGGGGATCTCTTTCCCATCGGGCCCCACAGGTCCGACCTCGGCAACGTGGTTTGGGTCAGCCTTGGTATACCGCGTCTTCACCATGGCCCAGGCCTCCCTGGCACCTTGACGGCAGGCCGATATCTTCCATAATCGGAAGCGCTGCCGCGCTCCCTGGAGATTCTCTGCAAGCTCTCTAATGCCTCCTGGTAGGGAGATGGATGGCCAGAAGGCCTGGGAATACCCTGCATCACCTGCTGAACTTGTTCATGTAGTTGTGAGAGCTCTGGTAGAAGATCACCCGCTCACCCGGGCATCTCCTCCGCGGGACAACCTGTCAGCATATCTGCAGACATAACTCTGTTAGCCGGCTTCCTCGCCGAACTCTTTTGAAAGTTCGTTCAAGCACTTACTAAAAATGCCACATCAAAGCCACTTATTATCCTTCACGGAGTCCGCGAGCTGGGCTCGAACATCCTTCAGTTCCACGCTCAGTTGGGTGTTGGCATCTTGGAGATTGTTTTTCTCCTGCCTAACCTTCGTAAGCACGCGCTCGCCAGCCTTTAGCTGCCGTATGGCATGCTATTCATCCGGATTCACCCCGGAGCCATCTGCAATATTCATTCTCAGATTTGCAGGTCTGCCGCACTCTATATGGAACCTATCATTCTTTAAAACAAATATTACCAGAGCGGGCCTTCTCAGACTCCTTCAATGTGGCAACTGTGGCCTGTAGCTGGGCCTTGCACTCTTCCAGCTCTTGAGACAATTGAGTATTCTTCTCTGTAAGAACCTGCACAAATAATGATCCTTAAATCAGTTGTGCCAACTGTTTCAAGTCTCAGGGGCTATTGATATATATAATCATCAAATTTTCTTACCCGTATATCCTTTACATACTGGTCCGTGGCTCTGGCAAGACCGTTTTGAGCAGCACGGATGTACGCATCTCCTGAGTTGAAGGCATCAAACGCCTCTTGGGAGAAACAAGCGTCACGGAGTACGACCCGACGACGCCTGTGATTCATGGCGCTCTCCACTTTGGAATTTGTAGCGGATATTTTATCCGCATCCTCTGTAGGAGGAGCATCCGACGCGTGCCCCATGTTAGCTTCCGCCTTTATGTCCGGCCCTGGAGCCCGACTGGTGGAGGCGTGATCGGCAACCTCTCCTGATATAGTCCGGTGAGCGTTTTTCCTTCTAGGAAACATGGGTGTTATTATGTTTTACAAGACGACAACCACGGAGTGAGGTTTTGTATCATACCTCTGCGCCGGCGTCTCCGTCCGGACCGCCTTCCTTTTTAGCCTGCCCGGTTCGGCGCCCCTTGTTGAGGAGTCACCGCGGGTTCGGCATGGCGTCCTGAGGACCTCCCCTGTAAAACACCATACAGATATGGTAGGCGAAGTGCATAAAAGGGGATCCTTCTCGGAAGTCGGGACTCTGGTTTTACTTACCTACGAGGCGGGGAGTAGCCCAGGATAGTCAACTATAATGGCCACCATGGCATCATCACAACTTAATTGATAGAATATCCTGTCGATCAGCTCCACAAATATGTCCGGATCCTCTTCGAGGCCGTGGTCGAGGGCCCGGCCAGGATCCTCCGGTTGTGGAGGTGGGCTGTTGACCTCCCTTACAGCCTTACGCAGTTCCTGCTATGAAACGGCAAGGTGAATACTTATTACAAAAATGCGGGAAGGATGGGAGTAAAAAGTGGCAGCTCACCCAGCTTGGAGGGTTGTACATGGAGAATCCATCACGTGGCTTGATGCGGAGGAACTCCTGAAAGTGCAACTATCCCTAGGTGGTTTTGGTAATTCATAACAACATATAGCTCATTGAGCTAATGCTATTCCAAGACTATTGTTTCAGGAAAGCTCAATGAATGGCATGGCATGGATGATGAAAGTGGATCCCTCAAAATACTAAGGACACAGGATTGGCTCAAGCTCAAAAGCTCAAGACTCTTCATTTTACATTTTGGTGATCCAAGATCACATTGAGTCTATAGGAAAAGCCAATACTATCAAGAAGGGATGAGGTGTTGCTTAATGAGCCTCTTGCTTCATGTGCTTAGTGATATGCTCCAAAACCCTCAACTACTTTCCTACATCCACAAATGACCTAAACCTAAACCAAAATCGGTCACACCGATTCTTTCTATCCGGCGCCACCGATTCCAAAAGTCATAGCCACTGCCACAAACCCTAAGCAAATCCGTCTTACCGATAGGGATCTCGGTCTCACCGAGATGGGGTTGCAATCTCTCTGTTTCCCTTCGTAACGTTTCGGTCTAACCGAAGTGAGCGATCGGTCCCACCAAGATTGCAATGTAAACTCTCTGTTCCTTTTGTAACATTTTGGTCTCACCGAAAAGAGCAAATCGATCCCACCGAGTTTACGACCAACTCTCTGGAAAGCTTATTACCAAATCGGTCTCACCGAGTTTGTATGTCGGTCTCACCGAGATTACGTTATGCCCTAACCCTAACCGAATCGGCCTCACCGAGATGCATGTCAGTCCTTGAAAATCACTAACGGTCACTAGGTTTACTAAATCGGTCCGACCGAGTTTAACGATTCGGTCCCACCGAGTTTGTTAAATTGTGTGTAACGGTTAGATTTTGTGTGGAGGCTATATATACCCCTCCACCTCCTCTTCATTCGTGGAGAGAGCCATCGGAACGAACCTACACTTCCAACTTACCATCTCTGAGAGAGAACCACCTACTCATGTGTTGAGGCCAAGATATTCCATTCCTACCATATGAATCTTGATCTCTAGCCTTACCCAAGTTGCTTTCCACTCAAACCCTCTTTCCACGGATCCAAAACCTATGAGAGAGAGTTGAGTGTTGGGGAGACTATCATTTGAAGCACAAGAGCAAGGAGTTCATCATCAACGCACCATTTCTTACTTCTTGGAGAGTGGTGTCTCCTAGATTGGCTAGGTGTCACTTGGGAGCCTCCGACAAGATTGTGGAGTTGAACCAAGGAGTTTGTAAGGGCAAGGAGATCGCCTACTTCGTGAAGATCTACCGCTAGTGAGGCAAGTCCTTCGTGGGCGACGGCCATGGTGGGATAGACAAGGTTTCTTCTTCGTGGACCCTTCGTGGGTGGAGCCCTCCGTGGACTCGCACAGCCGTTACCCTTTGTGGGTTGAAGTCTCCATCAACGTGGATGTATGATAGCACCACCTATCGGAACCACGCCAAAAACATCCGTGTCTCCAATTGCGTTTGAATCCTCCAAACCCTTCCCTTTACTTTCTTGCAAGTTGCATGCTTTAATTTCCGCTGCCTATACACTCTTTGCATGCTTGTTGAATTGTGTGATGATTGCTTGACTTGTCCTAAAATAGCTAAAATCTGCCAAACTCTAAAATTGGGAAAAGGTTAAGTTTTTATTGGTCAAGTAGTCTAATCACCCCCCTCTAGACATACTTCAAGGTCCTACAAGTGTTATCAGAGCATTGGTATCCATTTGCTTTGATTTCCATAGCTTTTGGTGGTCATAGCCTTGGTTTGACAACCTAGGAGAGTATGGCGTCTAGCAAGGGAAATTATCACCGTAGAGGTCCTTACTTTGATGGTACTAATTTTGCTAGTTGGAAGCATAAGATGAAAATGCATATTCTTGGACATAACCTCGCCGTTTGGGCAATTATTTGTATTGGCTTGCAAGGTGAATTCTTCGATGGGAGAGAACCGAACCGTGAAGCTAATGCGGAAGAATTGAAGATGCTGCAATACAATGCTCAAGCATGTGACATCATCTTCAAAGATTGTGCCTGAAGAATTCAACAAAATCAGCCGTCTTGAGAATGCAAAGGAAATTTGGGATACTTTGATTGATATGCATGAAGGTCTTGAATCCGTCAAGGAATCCAAGTTGGATGTGCTCCAAACTCAGCTTGACAAGTTCAAAATGAAGGATGGTGAAGGTGTCATTTGAAATGTACTCTAGGCTTGCTCTTATCACAAATGAGATTGCCGGCTTAGGGAGTGAAGAGATGACCGACAAATTCATCATCAAGAAAATCCTAAGAGCATTGGATGGAAAGTATGATAACGTGTGCACATTGATCCAAATGATGCCAAACTATAAAGATCTCAAGCCAACGGAAGTCATTGGAAGGATTATTGCTCATGAGATGTCACTCAAGGATAAGGAGGAACTTCACAACAAGTCAAGTGGTGCTTACAAAGCCTCAAGTGAAGCCCCCACATCATCAAGTGAGAAACCAACCTTCAATGAAGAATTGAGCTTAATGGTGAAGAACTTCAACAAATTCTACAAAAGTAGAAGCAAAGAAAGAAGCTCCAAGTCAAGGTCTTACAATGACAAGAGATCTTCTAGTCGAGAGCGCAATTGCTACAATTGTGGTAGACCGGACACTACTCCAATGAGTGTACGACACCCTACAATGAAGAGAAGATTCTCCAAGAAGAAGGAGCAAAAGAGAAGAATCACCACCAAGAGAGAGGAGGAGTAGAGATGATCGTTCTGAACGAAGACCCTCACGGAGAAATAAGGATTCGGAAAGAAAGGACAAGTCATCAAGGAGCTACACAAAACGAAGACATCAAGCTCATGTTGGTGAATGGGTTTCCGGCTCCGACTCCGACAATCACTCCGAGAGAACCTATCACTCCGACTCCGAATATACTCAAGATGAAGGTGTTGTCGGTCTAGCACTTGTGTCAACCAACTCCTACAACATATTTAACTCACCAAATGAAGGTGTTGGAAGATGCTTCATGGCCAAAGGTCCAAAGGTAACACATCCAGTATGTTGATTTTAATAGTGATGAAGATGACTTGCTTGTGGATGATGATTTACTTGTTGACAACTCTAGTGATGAATACTATGATGAAACGCCAATTAATCATGCTAATCAAACGAATGACAATGATAAGGAGAAAATTGAGATTCTAACTAAATAACTAAACACTCTTAAGTTGGCTCATGAAACTACCTTCGAAGATCATCGAGAACTTTTAAGGGCTCATGAGAAGTTACGCTTTGAAAAGATCAATCTTGAGCAAGAGCATGAGTTCTTAAAGGCAATCAATGATGATCTCCGCAAAAAAAAGTTCTTCTTACATTGCCAAGCGTTTACTCTTATCTACTTACATGCCTCAAGTCAAGTCTAGTAGCAAGTAGAAGAAAGATACTTCCTCTAGTAGTAACAATAATAATGTCAAATCCAATGTTGTTGCTTCTAGTAGTTCTCTTGATTCCACTAATGATTCTCTTATCCAAGTTACACTTGAGCAAGAAAATAGTTTATTGAAGGAAATATAGAGAAAGGTGTTTACAAGAGCCTTGCCGGGAGTAAGCAATTCGAGGAAATTATGCGCAAGCAAGGAAGGCACCGGAAGAATCAAGGTGTTGGTTTTGAACGAAAGTTCAACGCCAATGGAGTTGAGTGGGAAGAAGATCAATACCCCAAGACAAAGTTTGTTCCTCAACAAGAGAAGTATGATCCTATTTCCTTCAAGGGGACACAAGTTCAAGATGATCTTCCACCACAAGACCACAAGAACAAAGGCAAGGACAAGCTTCAAGAAGAGATTGATGCATTTGAAGAAGCACCTAAAGCCTCGTTCAAGTGGGTCCCCAAGACTACGTCAAGTTCAACTTCATCAAGTACAACTACAACTCCAAGGATTCCCATCAAGATGATGTGGATCCCTAAGAAGAAGAACTAGAGAGTTCTTGAGGGTGACTCCACCAACATTCTTCACTCATATCATTTTGGCAAGAACAAGTGCAATCAACTTTCACATCTTGCACTAGTTCAAGGAGTCACAAACCCTCATGTTGGTAAGGCAAGGGACAAGGTAACCTAATGTTTTCATGGACATCATCTTGTGTGTGCATCACTCTATGTCTATGGATATTCTTGTTTGTTCCTTGTGGGACTAAACCAAGTAGGCAAGTTGAAAGTGCAAATCACTCCAAAGGATTTCTCCAAATGATCTACATCAACATTGAGCATCTACATCTTCAACACCTACATGTAGTCATCATTGACAAAACCCAAGGTTAGTTGATCCCTCTAAGGGGGGATCTCACATCTAGGGGAGCTTAACTCTAAGAATTGAGTCAAAGCAACTCTACTGGTGTGAACACATTAATGCATTATGTAAAAGTGGTAACCCCACCTGAGCTTAAACGATGAGTATGACCTATGATCAAATGTTCTCATTTGACTCCTAAATCAATATACTCATATATAGATGACCTAGTCATCGCCAATTGCTTGATAGATGCTAAAATTGGTTGTGCATGCTTTGCCACATATTTCAATTGCCATCTTATTGTGTGAGCATCTTGGCGCATATTTTACTCATTCAAGGACATCCACTTGTTGTTTTGTTTGTTTGGATTATTTTCTTTGTGCCAAGTGGATGGACAAGAATGCCTAAGAACCTTCTTTAGCTATCTATGCTTTTCTCGTCTCAAACTCTATTCATGCTACATCACAAAATTTGATCAAGTCAGATTCGAACCACTCTGTGTGAGGAGCACTCGGAGTCCCAAATTCGTCATAGACTTAAACTTCCAAAACCTCTTAGTGATTCTCGGTCTGACTGATCCTTCCATTTTGGTCCTACCGAGATCATCAAGTTGATCTGAGTTTTCAATCTCGGTGCAACCGATTTGAACTTTTCGATCTCACCGATTTGCTGTAACTGAACACAGTTATGCATCTCGGTGCCACCAAGTTATTCCACTCGGTCACACCGACAGGGTCGAGCTATATCTATAGCCACGGGAAATTTTTTGGAAATTTCTCCGAAACCCTTCGCCTGTGCAACAGCTCGCTCTGCCATCATGGTCTCCGGATCGTCTCCTCGTTGCCAGCAGCCTCCTGTCGCTGGTCTCCGCCGCCGTCAACGGATTTCGTCCCCGCCGTTGCCGCCGTAGCAAGTCCGTCGCCAACTTAGGGTATGGACTTAATCTTTGTGCTATCCACGTCTGATTCCTGGCACATTGTTTTCATATTGATTCTTGCCATGATTGAAACTCTTCTATCCAGCCAAAGTAGTTCATAGATTAGATGTGATTCAAATTTTTAGGGTAGGTTTCTGCCGAAACCATTTCGGACCCACCGAGTTGAAAAACTCGGTCTCACCGATTTGGCTTATGCCATTGCACTAGTGAGTCTCGGTCTGACCGAGAATTACTAATCGGTGCAACCGATTTGAGGATTCTGTGAAACCCTAGCAGTCTGGTACCACCGAACTGAAACTTCGGTCCAACCGAGATCATCGATTTAGGTTCCAAAACTGCCCGGTATCACCGAGTTTGAAAATCGGTGGATCTGAAATGCTTTACGTGGAAAACTAAGACTGAACTTTGAGTCATTCTTTTGCAAAAACCTTTGCATTTTGTGATGCTCATCTTTTCTATCTCATCTATAACTCTTCACGAGGGTCATGATCGGCTTTTGCGGTATATGTCGATCAAAGTAATGACCGAGCAGTCGGAAGAGCAGATGGACTTGAGTGAGGGCACTAGTCCCTCAACTTGAGATGAAGGAGAAGAAGTACTCCTAGCAATTTGCCTAAGGCTGCAACTAGGAAAAGGAGGAAAAGAACTTGATTAGGAGGATGAAGATTACAAAGATGAGGAAGATGAGGCTACTTCCAAGAAAGAGGTGCTCAAGAAGGAATATGGCTCGACAAAGAATACAAAGCTAGGCATGAAGACCAAAAGGCTGCAGGAAGACAACCAATGTCCAAGGCGAGCATCAACTCAAGCGCCTAAAAGGCACGATCCCAAAGAGCCATTCTTTGAAGGAAATAAGAGGAAGGAAAGAGTCAAGAAGACCATGGCCAAAATTGTTGGTCAACCTTCCATGATGGAAGAGGAAGAGCTTCTTGCACCAGCTCCAAAGGCAGCTAAGCTTATGGGAGATGCAATCAGATCGGGGGTGCAACATCAAGCCCAAGGAAACACCCAAAGCTGCCTCCAAGGCCAAGCAAGTTGCAAAGAGGAATACTAGGAGTATTCCAGCTTTGAAGAACAAGGCCCCAAAGTGCCCAATGTTGCTTGAAGATTGAGGAAGATGAAGGACAGGTTCTAAGAAAGCTCAAGTCAAGATACCAGACCACAATGATGCCCATCCTGTGGCTGAGGACATGAGAATCGGGAAGGATTCAGAGTGAGGCATGGAGAATGGAAGATCCATATGCTTCAAGAAGAAGAACTGTTGTTGACTACGGGTTCCACACAAAGGAACAACATGACTTCTATGAAACAATTACATTGGACAAGAAGCCCATAATGCGTGACATGAGGTGGGTTATTTGGAAATTCATCAAGGAAAATGAACAACACTATCACGGAGTGCAAGACAGCTTTGTTGCTTGTGGAGTTGCAGATTTTGTTGGACAGAAGTTCACCAACTAGAATGATGAGCTTATCATGCAGTTCTACTCCACAAAGACACTTTTACCCAGATGGAAGAATAGTTTGGATGTCCGAAGGTACAAGGTACCAGTCCACTCTTGAAGAATGGGCAAGTCCGATCAATTCCCCCAAGGAGAATGAGGATGACCTAGACATTTATGCAAAGAAGAAGTTGGGTCACAATTCAATGGCTCACATGTACAAGGAAATTCCAGACAAGGCATTAGAGACTCACAAGTTTGGATCAGTTCACTTTCTGCTGTCAGGGTTGCCAACCATAAATTGGATTCCGAGGAACACTTTGTTGCCCAAGTCTGGTGACCATAACATGATCAGAGGGCATGCCATCAATATGTTGCATGTGTTTGATGTGCCACAGAAGTTCAAAGTCATGAGCCTGATCATTGAAACAATCAAGAGGACTGCAGCAGATCAGAAGAGGAGCTGTGGATATGCACCTCAAATTCAAGAATTGATAAGCTCAAAGATGGGCACAGGAAAATATCAGTTGGATAAGGTTCACTTTCCACTTTATCCAGACTTTGAGGATAATGAGGTTGTCGTGAATGAAGATGATCCACAATCAGTTCAAGCTTAGGAGAAGAAGGAGAAGGCAAAGAGGGAGAAGGCTGCCAAGATGCCAACTCAAAAGGAGGCATCTGAATATTTCTCGAAAACCAAACAGGAGCAGCTTAGTTACTTGATAGCATCATCTCCGAGGATTGAGAAGGGGTTGGCCACCCTAACTCAAAACCAGGAGAGCCTGGAAAGAATCATGGAACAAAAATTCTATGATCTAGATGTCAAGGTAACTGAGATTCAGTCGTTTGTGGAGCAGCTGCAGGATGACATGCAGGAGAGGAAGGGCAAGACTACCACCAATGTGTTTGCCAGAGTGCCCAGAGCCCAGAGGCCAGTTGCAGTGCCAGTGACAGACACTAGAGCAACAACTACAGCACCAGCCACTGCCCCTACAGTTCCAGTGCAACCAGCTCCAGCTCCAACTCCTCCAGCTCCATCCACTTCAACTGAAGCCTTCATCCAAGGAGCCATCTCTACACCACCACCAGAAGATCAAGCCTGAGAGTCGATCTAGCAATATGCATTTTCTATGAACTTTTTGGTAACTTTTTGCCAAAGGGGGAGAAAAATGTATAGATCATAGGCTTCGAGAGAGAGAGAGAGAGTGTTGCTTTTGTTCTCTCTTGCTTTATTTGGTGGTTTTTCAATCTTTGTTTGCTTTTGGTTGAGATACTATGCTTGTGAGACATTGATGATCATGTGTTTGATCATAAGCTACACTTATGCATGCTTGATATTATCCTATCTATCTTATGTGATCACTCACTATGCTTGGTGATGAGTGCATGTATTCATTGTTTATTATTTTGAGCGCTCCACCAAGATGTATGTGACATGGAAGAGTAACCCATGAGCCTAATTCATTGTGCATTTGCAGTCCAAATCAAATCTAAAACTATGCACAAATTTAGGCGGAGCTCTTGCTTATCACATACTTCTCAAAGCGACGATGTTATTTAAATTTTATTATCATTTGTCGAAGCTTTGATCTATATGTTGTCATCAATTACCAAAAAGGGGGAGATTGAAAGTGCAACTATCCCTAGGTGGTATTGGTAATTCATCACAACATATAGCTCATTGAGCTAATGCTATTCCAAGACTATTGTTTCAGGAAAGCTCAATGAATGGCATAGCATGGATGATGAAAGTGGATCCCTCAAAATACTAAGGACAAAGGATTGGCTCAAGCTCAAAATCTCAAGACTCTTCATTTTACATTTTAGTGATCCAAGATCACATTGAGTCTATAGGAAAAGCCAATACTATCAAGAAGGGATGAGGTGTTGCTTAATGAGCCTCTTGCTTCATGTGCTTAGTGATATGCTCCAAAACCCTCAACGACTTTCCCACATCCACAAATGACCTAAACCTAAAGCCAAAATCGGTCACACCGATTCTTTCTATCCGGCGCCACCGATTCCAAAAATCATAGCCACTGCCACAAACCCTAAGCAAATCGGTCTTACCGATAGGGATCTCGGTCTCACCGAGATGGGGTTGCAATCTCTCTGTTTCCCTTCGTAACATTTCGGTCTAACCGAAGTGAGCGATCGGTCCCACAGAGATTGAATCGTAAACTCTCTGTTTCCTTTTTGTAACATTTCGGTCTCACCGAAAAGAGCAAATCGGTCCCACCGAGTTTACCTGACCAACTCTCTGGAAAGCTTATTACCAAATCGGTCTCACCGAGTTTGTGTAATCGGTCTCACCGAGATTACGTTATGCCCTAACCCTAACCGAATCAGCCTCACCGAGATGCATGTCAGTCCCACCGAATGAATCTTGATCTCTAGCCTTCCCCAAGTTGCTTTCCACTCAAACCCTCTTTCCACCAGATCCAAAACCTATGAGAGAGAGTTGAGTGTTGGGGAGACTATCATTTGAAGCACAAGAGCAAGGAGTTCATCATCAACGCACCATTTATTACTTCTTGGAGAGTGGTGTCTCCTAGATTGGCTAGGTGTAGCTTGGGAGCCTCCGACAAGATTGTGGAGTTGAACCAAGGAGTTTGTAAGGGCAAGGAGATCGCCTACTTCGTGAAGATCTACCGCTAGTGAGGCAAGTCCTTCGTGGGCGACGGCCATGGTGGGATAGACAAGGTTGCTTCTTCGTGGACCCTTCGTGGGTGGAGCCCTCCGTGGACTCATGGCCGTTACCCTTTGTGGGTTGAAGTCTCCATCAACGTGGATGTACGATAGCACCACCTATCGGAACCACGCCAAAAACATCCGTGTCTCCAATTGCGTTTGAATCCTCCAAACCCTTCCCTTTACTTTCTTGCAAGTTGCATGCTTTAATTTCCGCTGCCTATACACTCTTTGCATGCTTGCTTGAATTGTGTGATGATTGCTTGACTTGTCCTAAAATAGCTAAAATCTGCCAAACTCTAAAATTGGGAAAAGGTCAAGTTTTTATTGGTCAAGTAGTCTAATCACCCCCCCCCTCTAGACATACTTCAAGGTCCTACAACTCCTCTTACTCTCCCTTGTACAAATCAGACAAAATTCTTGCTAGAGCAGCAACTGAGTCCGGTCCCTTGCGACCGCAGCGAGTGGCATCATCTTCCCCGTTGAAGTGCCACATGGGGTGGCCTCGATATTGAAGTGGCTGTACCCCCCGCATAATGCATATTGACATAACCTCGGTTATTGTCAGTCCTGATTGAGCCAGCACCTTTATCCGGCCCTTCAGGTAAAGGATGTCTCTGTCACCTTCCTCCTGAGGGCTCCGTGGGCGCCAGCTTAGGCGTTTCTTCAACGGGGCATTGTCGAAATCGGGAAGACCAATCCGAATAGGATCTAGAAGGGGACGTCCTCCATATAAAACCACTCCGAAGGCCAGTCTTCGGACGTCTTCTTCGGGGTACCGGACAGGTATCCGGTCCCGGCGATGTGCCATACTTCGGCTCTGCCTACTTGATATATTGAGCCCCTCTGTGTATGGGGCACAAGGAAAAATAGCTTCTTCCACAACGGAAAATGAGCCTCGCAACCCAGAAACAGCTCACAAAGGGCTACATAACCAGCGATGTGTAAAATGGAAGCAGAGGTGAAGTTATGCAACTGGAGGCCATAAAACTCCATGTGGGGACCCCGACTCATAAGTCGTGATCACCGAATGCAAGTGTACAGTGATCCCAGAGATCAATGCTCACTGAACACACAGAAGCTGAATAACAAGAGTCTTACATCCTTACATACCGTGTTACACAAATTATGACCATTATGGTCAAGTCTTACATTGATAAAGCCTTAAGGGCTGAACATTAAATGAAACATAAGCAGCAGAAATCTCCGTCGATAAGTAGAACCCATGCCATCTGCCTTAACCCTCTGAGGCATTACATTTGGGAAGCGTCCTAGTTCGCATGCTCGTCTCCAAAGAACTCTTCTTAGAATTCCGGTTCTTCCATGCAGCCAATTAAATAACCGGTGGCAAGCCAATGAGTACTTTGAATGTACTACTTAAGCAACCCATGATTTGGTTCAATGTAACAATGCAATTGCACAATGAGTAAGCAACCTAGCATCAAGCTAGTTAAGATGTCCTATCAACTTGTGAGATATGCATCAATAAAACATGGGTAACCTCGAGAACAGTTCTGAGATATCAACATAAATAGAGTTGAATCGATGTCATGTCATTCAACATGTCAAGTATCCACCTTGACACAACTAGTTCCTTTCCACACACACATGCATTGTGATTTGTAAAATTTCTGGACATAGTTTAAGTAGCACCTCCCAACTGTCCATGATCGTGGACACGGCTATTCGAATAGTTTGACACTCTTCAGAGGTTGCGCACTTTACCCACAAGATCCAGGAAGCTTTCGTGTCATCCACGATCCCGCAGTACCTCAAGCTCTCGGGGGAAGCACCCGATCATTACCTTTCCCTATATGACACTAACATAGGGTCCACTCGTTGATACACGACCCTCGTGTATAAGCAAAAGATCGTGGTACTCTGCCCTTCTCACATTATTTTGCATACATGAAGGGACCAACAGTGTGTTCGGTGCCCTGTGAAAACAGTCATGGCCGCCTATCCAAGCACGACCCCGTCCCAAGAGTGACGTCAAGTCACCCCCGTCACTAGTAATGTGGGCACCATGCTAGTATCAGCCTAAGTAATCAATAATGCCCCGTCCCATAAGGGGTAGAGTGGTTGCACATGTTTGGTTGGGACGATAATCACACATAAATCTAAACCATCACTTTACACACACACCAAAAGCTCTCTTTGGTACACCACTTCTTCCTCAAGTGGTGACCTTAGTTCAACATCTCCCAAGGGCATTAGGGGCCCCCGATGGGGTTTTCAAAGAGCGTAACCATGAAGAGTTCATGGTACACATGCATCATTATGCATCAACTAGTTTCTTGAAAATGCAATCATGAACAGTGTAAAGTCATGAGTAGGGGTATGCATCATGTGGTGGTTCACAACAAGTTTACCATCGTCATATTTCATCATCATGCAATCGGGTAAAAGGGTACCAATGAATAAGAGGGGTGTCATGGTCAAAGGGCTGCTTGCCTTGATTGGCTTGTTCTTCGAGGTCTTCAAATCCTTCTCCTCCTTCTCCTTGACAACCGTCACAAATCACGGGATCTAAACGTCGCAAGAAAATAACGGAAAAATAAGACAAAAAACAGAAAAGTCAAACTGCTCAGAAAAATGTCAACTTATTTTTGTTAGATACTAGGGTGAAAACTAAGAAGGGGAAAATTATTAGTTTTGGATTTGGAGTAGCAGAATAGGAGAAATGGATTCAAAAAGGTATATTTAAATGCTTAAAATCGAATTTAAATATTTCTGATGAAGAAAAGGTTGTTGGATTTGAATGAAAGTTGCACCACTAAATAGGTTGCAATATTTTGGGAATTTAGGAGTTGGAATTAATTTATTTGGAATAGTACTTTATCCTGTGGAATTTTTGGAAAAGAGAGAAAAAGAAAAGGAAAAAGACTCTGTGCCCATTGGGCCGTAATGCAGGTACCAGGCCCAGCCAGAGGCTGACCCAGCCTGGTGCCTTGTGAGTTTAAACCTGACGGGCGGGGCCCAGGCGTCAGGACTTGAGGCTGACGGACGGGCCCCACGACCATCATCGTCAAACCTGGGTCAGAGAGGGCGACGAGCTCACCGGTGACGATGCAGGGCACGGCAAGCTTGGACAAGGGCAGGGACGGACTCAGCGTGGCGTCGCCGTTCGGGTGGAGGTGGAACCGGTCGCCGGGGTGGCCTGGTTTGCCGGCGACGAGGTCACGCGGCGGAGGGGCTTCGGTGGTGGCGGTTCCGGCCGTTTCCGGCAGCTACAGAGAGGGGAAACAAGGGGAAAAGGATTAGAGAGCTGCAGGGGTTCCAGATCGAGAGGAAAGGGGGCCGGGGACGGCCTGTACCTCGCGAACTCCGGCGAGCCAAAGCGGCGGAGCTCGAGCTCGATCTCAAGCTCGGGCGGCTCTGGAGAGGAACTGGGGCGCAGGGGGATGTTTTGGGGAGTGGGATAGCGAGTGGTGAGGAGAGGAGGGCTCGGGGAGGCCCTTAAATAGGCGAACGGCGGGGTGCCGTGGACCCGTGCGCCGGCGAGCTCACGCTCGTCGCTGCAGGGCTCGGGGGAAGAGGGCGTGGTGTCTGGGGTGTTCCTGGACGCCGACTACGTCGGGAGAGATAGAGAGAGGGAGTGGGAGAGGTCGGAGGTGCAGCGTGTGAGCAGCGCCATTAAGCCTTCAGTGATCGGTGTTTTCTAGCCTTGGAGGCCTTGAGGAGGAGGAGAGCAGAAGGGACAGCGCCGTGTCGTGGCCTTGACGTCGAGGCGTTGGTTGGCGTCTTGGGAGGCCCGAGGTGGCGGGAGGCGGTTGGAAGGGGCGGCTTCTGAAGCGGGAGGCGCCTTGTAAGCCAGCTCGAAGCGCCAAATGGCCGAGATGGCAATTCTTTATGCATGGTGGCGCATCCTTTGGTGTCTAGCAGGTCTAGGATTGAGTAAAGAAATGGGGTGGTGCATTGGATGCCATGGATGGCCCTTTGGAGTGAGGAGGGGGTGAGGAAGAGAAGTCTGAGGGGCTGTCCAGAGGGGTAAATGAGCTGGTTTCACCCCTCAATCATTAAGCTGAGATGTAGCCATTGTTACTGGAGGTAGAGGAGGACTAGGAGGAGATGTGGTAAAAAGTTGAGCTCAGGGAGAATAGTTTTAGTGGTCAAAATGGTGATTTTTGAGAAGTGGCAGAAGGTGTTTGATAAAGGTTTTGGCAAGCAAATGATTTAAAATTGCCATGAGACTCCACAGGGTGAAATGACACATATAATTAGGGCCTTCCACCAATTTGGAGATTATTTGGGCAAAGTTGCCAATGCAACTTTTGTAAACCCTAGAAATTAGCAGAAATGGACTTGTGTAGATCTAGTTGAGCAAATCACTTCTCCTTGATGCACCACTTGGTGTAGTGGCCTCATATGGTCATGTGAACATGCTCACAAAAGCTGGTGTCAAGGAGAGAAAGTTGGTAGTACAAAGTTGTTCAAATTTCATTACAGTCGAGGAGAGGGTTTTGGGGCATTTCGGTGAACCAAAATGACTTTAATTGACATGAGGCTTTGCAAGGTGATCACAATATGCATTTGTGACTTGCTGGATTTTCCTTGGATTTTTATGAAAATATTTCTTGTAGAAATATTTCAAATCCTTGAAATGGGCAGAAATGGTTTTGGGAGGTTTTGTCCAATATTTTGAACATGACCATGTGTTGAAAATCTTATATATGGGAAATATATGCCCACTGTGTTGCCCTGATTTTTGTCAAATATTTTTAAAACAATAAAATAATTTTGTCTCTATTAAAGACCATTTCTGGTCTTAAGAAAAAGCTTTTAAATAAAATAGTAAAATAACATTTAAAATTATATTTTTGTGGTTTATGGGAATCCTATATCTAATAGGTTTCAAATATACCTTTTGAAAGATTTTCACACCTCAAATCAAGTACTTAGGTGCAAATCTCAATTCAAGGGTTTTTGAAAAACTAATTTTAGAAAATTCTTTTTGGCCAAATTAATTTTGTAAGAAAATAATATATTGCTCTATACACATGGCATGATCATTGGGCAGAAGCTTGGGGCAAGGAGATGAAGTACAGAAGGTGGAGTAGTTGACTCTAAAGAGCACTTGAAAATCACAAGGAGAAAACCAACTCCAAAATAAAAGCCAAATAGTGCAAAAGTTTTTGTTGGGCCAAATTTCATGCTTTATTAATGCAAATGAAATGTTACAAAATGCAGGGTGTGAAAGACCTACCCCCCTTACAAGAATCTCGTCCCGAGATTCCTAAGCTAAACTTTAAAGAGATCTGAGCTTCGGATCTAAGGTAGTCTTCACGTTCCAGTTATACGCTTGATGTGGTTGCTCCTTTGGACCTTGAAGTACTTGATGGTGCACTTGAGTGTGTCGCTCAGCCTCATCCAAAATGCAGATGGGCCTCTCGCGATAAGTCAAATCAATTTGAAGGTCAATGGCTTGGTGATTGACGTCCTTGTAAAGATCGGGCTTATGCGGAACTTGGAGGCACTTCCGGAGTTGTGACACATGGAATACATTGTGCACATCGGATAGTTCAGGTGGAAGTTCCAACTGGTAAGCCACTTCTCCTCGTCGTGCGGCAATCTTGAAGGGTCCAATAAATCTCGGTGCGAGCTTTCCTTTAACGTGGAAACGCTTGGTTCCCTTAAGGGGGGTTACCCGCAGATACACATGGTCTCCGACTAGGAAGTTCACCTGTCGGCGACGAGTGTCAGCATAGCTCTTTTGTCTTGACTTAGCGGTCTTCAGCCGCTCTCTGACTAGCTGCACTTGTTCTTCCGCTTCACGGAGAACATCAGGTCCAAAGACTAGCCCTTCTCTGGTCTCTGACCAATTGAGGGGTGTGCGACACTTGCGTCCATATAACACTTCAAGTGGTGCCATCTGGAGGCTCGATTGATAACTATTGTTATAGGAAAACTCAGCGAACGGAAGACAATCTTCCCACTTAGCCCCACATGCTAGGACACAGGCTCGGAGCATGTCTTCGAGAATCTGATTCACTCGTTCTGTCTGACCTCCGGTCTGTGGGTGGAAAGCAGTGCTGAAGGACAACTTGGTTCCCATAGCCTCTTGGAACTTCTTCCAGAACCTTGAGGTAAACTGGGTCCCTCGATCTGACACAATCTCCTTGGGAACACCATGAAGGCTTACGATTACATTGATGTATAGAGTTGCTAGCTGGTTGCCATCATAGGTAGTCTTAACAGGAATGAAATGGGCTACTTTAGTCAAATGATCGACTATGACCCAGATGGAGTCATGTACCTTGTTTGACCTAGGTAGTCCAGTGATTAAATCCATTCCAACTTTATCCCATTTCCACTCGGGAACCTTGAGTGGTTGGAGCAATCCAGCAGGTCGCTGATATTCAGCCTTGACTCTTTGGCATACATCACACTTGGCAACATAGGTGGCAATCTCCCTTTTCATCCCGTGCCACGTAATCTTCCCTTCAGGTCTTGATACATCTTGGTCCCTCCAGGATGGATGGAATACGGGGTGTCATGAGCTTCTTGCAAGATCAAGTTCTTGAGCTCAACCTTGTTGGGTACGCAAATGCGATCCCCATACCACACAATTCCTTGCTCATCCTCTGAGAATCCTGGGGCCTTGCCTGCCTTGATCTTCCTCTTGATGCCTTCAATACTCTCGTGTCCCTTCTAAGCTTCCTTAACATCATCCATCAGGGTAGGCTTGACTTCAATGTTGGCTAAGAATCCTGGTGCAACCAGTTCCAACCCGAAGCTTTCAAGTTCTGCATACAAGGCGGGTAGCCTTCCCTTAAGCATAGCATTCAAGGAACAAGCCTTTCTGCTTAAGGCATCTGCTACCACATTAGCCTTTCCAGGGTGGTATTGGACATCGAGGTCATAGTCCTTGATCAACTCTATCCATCGTCTTTGCCTCATGTTCAATTCCTTTTGAGTGAAGATATACTTTAAACTCTTGTGGTCGGTGTATATCTTGCACCGCTTCCCTAGAAGGTAATGTCGCTAGGTCTTTAAGGCGTGAACTACATCTGCTAACTCAAGATCATGAGTAGCGTAGTTCTCTTCATGAGGACGTAGCTGTCTGGATAGATATGCTATGACTCTGCCTTCTTGCATCAGGACACCACCGAGTCCGGTTCTTGATGCATCACAATAGATTACAAATCCCTTGTGAATATCAGGTGTGGCGCCCGGGGCGGTGGTTAATCTCTTCTTCAGCTCCTGGAAGCTCTCTTCACACTTTTGTGTCCATTCAAACTTCTTGTACTTCTTCAAGAGCTGGGTCATAGGTCGGGCAATGCTCGAGAATCCTTCAACAAACTTGTGGTAATATCCCGCGAGTCCGAGGAAGCTTCTGACCTCCTTCACATTGCTCGGAGTTTGCCATTCAGTCACGGCTTGAATCTTGGTGGGATCCACTAACAACCCTTCGGCATTCAATACATGACCCAAGAATCCAACCTCATGTAGCCAAAATTCGCACTTGCTGAACTTGGCGTACAGTTGGTGCTCTCGAAGCTTGTCTAGGACCATCCTCAAGTGTTGCTCGTGCTCTTCTTCCGTCTTCGAGAAGACAAGAATGTCATCAATGAAGACAACGACAAACTTGTCCAAATATTCCATGAAGACCTTATTCATGAGATACATGAAGTAAGCTAGGGCATTGGTCAACCCAAAGGATATGACCGTGCACTCATACATGCCATATCTGGTTCCAAATGCCGTCTTCGGAATATCTTGGGGTCTGATTTTCAGCTGATAGTACCCAGATCTGAGGTCGATCTTGGAGAACACCTTGGCCCCATTGAGTTGATCAAACAGATCTTCAATCTTGGGAAGTGGATACTTGTTCTTGATTGTAACTTCATTGAGGGAGCGGTAGTCAATGCACAAGCGGATGGTACCGTCCTTCTTTGCCACAAACAGAACAGGTGATCCCCAAGGGGAGGCACTAGGGCGGATAAATCCCTTCCTCAACTGCTCTTCCAATTGCTTCTTCAACTCCACTAACTCTTCCGATCCCATTCTATAAGGCTTCTTATAGATGGGTCCTGCTCCGGGCATGAGCTCGATAATGAACTCAATGTCTCGGTCAGGAGGCATTCCCGGCAGCTCATCAGGAAAGACATCGGGGTATTCACATACTACCGGCACTTGCTCCAATCCAACTTCAGTCAGACAGTTGACTTGGGTGGCTTGAGCAGGGGAGGGGTTGGAGGCAAACTTAACTTCGACTCCTTGGTGCTTGATGCTTGATGAGCCAATCCATTCCTAAGATCACATCCAAGCCTTGCGATCTTAAGATGATAAGGTCTGCTAGGAAGTCTACCCCATTAATGACAATCCCGACTCCTTTACATCCTATCTTGGCTCTCATCTCTGCTCTGGGGGTTTGTACCACCATAGGGTTATTCCGGGGTGTAGGGGTCATGCCACTTTTGAACGCAAACTTTTGGGTGACAAATGAATGCGTGGCTCCAGAATCAAACAAGACAGTTGCGGGTGCTGAGTTGACAAGGAACATACTCAGCACGACGTCCGGGTCTTCCTGAGCTTCTTCTGCAGTGACGCGGTTCACACGCCCCTTGCCATTGTTGGGCGGGTTGCGGGGAGCTTGGTTCCTTGGGGGCATTCCACGACCTTGTCCTGGGTTCTGCTCATTGGGGCGCGGAGCATCGGGCTTCTTGTTGGGGCACACCCTTGAGATGTGTCCTGACTAACCACATCCAAAGCAAGTGACTTGGTTTGGATTGTTGGTCTTGTTGCCACCGATGTTATTGGGGTTGTTGTAAGCTGGCACAGGGTTGGAGTACCGCTGAGGTGGATAGTTGGTGCGTGGTGCAGGAGCTCTTGGCTGCTGATAGGTTGGCTTTGTTGGTCTTTGGTTGCCACTAACGAGGCTTCCGGTTCTTTGGAGCTACCCTTGCTGATCATCTTGCGCTTATGGGTATCATCCAAAGCACGTCGCTTGTCTTCAAGCATGAGTGCCTTGTTCACCAGATCAGGAAAGGTTGGGCAGTCACACACAACAAGCGAGTATTGCAGAGTCTGGTTAAGGCCTTCCATGAAGCGCTCCCTTCTGGCAGCATCAGTGCTGACATCCTCAGGAGCATACCTTGAGAGAACACTGAACTTCTGCATGTATTCCTTGACGGTGCTACTACCTTGCTTCAGGGCTCGGAACTCACGCTTCTTGATGGCCATGATTCCGGAAGGAATGTGGGCCTTGCGGAATTCTGCCTTGAAGTCATTCCAAGTGATGTTTTGCTCAGCATGCATGGCCTTGAATCCATCCCACCAAGCTCTAGCAGTGCCCCCGAGACAGTGAGCAGCATAAGCCACCCTCTCATGGTCCTCAGTGCATCCGACTAGTTCCAGCAGATCCTCAATGATGCGGACCCAGTCGTCTGCATCCAGGGGTTCAGCAGTCTCGATGAAGGTGGGTGGTGCATGCTTCTTGAACTCCACCAACATGGTACGTCCATTGCTGTTTCCCGCCGGTTGGCGATTGACAGCTTGAGCGATCATCTGGAGGGCTGCAGTGTTGGCTTGGCGTTCCTCTCGGAAGGCTTGGAGAAGCTGAGCCATGTCCATGCTTGGAGGTGGTGGCGGTGGTGGGGCTTGTCCTTGGGTTTGGTCCTGACTGGCTTCTGCTCCGGCTTCTTGCTGCTGGGTAGAGGTACCAGTACGTGTTACAACAGGCATCCTGTTGGAGCGGTCAAAGTCTCATAGTTGGGAAAGATGGGGAAAGCAATATAGATGGGACGCCTAGTAAGGGGGTTTGTATGACACTAATTGTTTTCATGCAAGGGCCAAAAGGCCAAACACATTCATTAAAGTCCAAATGGGTGATGTAGTCGCTTATAAGTTCCCGAAGGAAAGCACGACGTCCATCAAACACATCAAAAGTAGACACAACACCACATGGTTTCATATGAACCATTACAAGGACTCGACTTCGCATAGGGGTACACGACCTATCCTACCGTAGGGGTTACTAACGGGCACATCCAAGTTGCGAATGATGCCTAAGTGATGGAATGCTCGGTCGCGTAGTCTGGCTCTTCTGGGTCTTCCTCCTCATTATCATCATCCTGACTTTCCTCTTCACTTGAAGGGGTGGGGGAGTGGAGGATCTCAACACGACGTTGCTTTGCCGGTGGTGCGAAGAGCTTGCGGTATTCCTTTGCGCTCATGCGGTGTTGCTGCGGGGGTCCTCCATCCTATGGGGGTCTTCCGCCTCGGTATGCGATTGCGGGCTGTCCAGGGGGAGCACCTTCCTTCTTGATCCTATCCGTCTTCCCTTGTGCTTGGAGAAGTAGTGCCTTGGTCTCATGAAGTTCTTTCCGGAGCTCCATTGATTCCGAGGCCAAGTGTTGTGCCAAGCTATCGGCATAGAGGCTGAAGTAGGTCTGGAATCGGAGTGGAAGTCCTTCCTCCAATGGTGGAGCTGGTGCGCTGCTCTCATCCTCACCTTCCTTCCGATAAGGCAAGAAGCGGGTTGCCAAATCGTCTGCCATCTCTGGAAGAAGGTCTCGGAGGCGGGTGAGTGCCTTGAGGGTTGCCATCTCGACGGCAAGAACCAGTGTTGCCATCTGGGGTCCCTCAAAGAACCAGCTTGTTGGAGAGTCATTAGCCTTCACGATCACTTCCACATGATACTCCGTCTCGGTGTCATTGATCCAATGCTCATGGTAGGTGAAAATGGGGGCTCGGTGAACCGGCACTTCTTGAGGCT
The DNA here is from genome assembly GCA_021605145.1 of Aegilops bicornis. NCBI lineage: Eukaryota > Viridiplantae > Streptophyta > Magnoliopsida > Poales > Poaceae > Aegilops > Aegilops bicornis. The sequence goes on from CM038670.1 coordinate 350,904,672, forward strand.
ATCCTCGAGAAGCACGGGAAATCCGGTGGTCAGGAAGTCTTCGGGTACGGCAGCCATCTACAAAGGTTGAATGGGAGAGGTCAATAAGGGAAGTATATCTTGGGTTGGGTAAGCTTAGAAAAGAAGAGAAGTTTAAATGGTCTCAAGCTAACTAACGTCCATGCTAACTAAGGCTTCCTACAGTCAGGATGGCTCTGATACCAGCTCTGTGGGGACCCCGACTCATAAGTCGTGATCGCCGAATGCAAGTGTACAGTGATCCGAGAGATCAATGCTCACTGAACACACAGAAGTTGAATAACAAGAGTCTTACATCCTTACATACCGTCTTACACAAGTTATGACCATTATGGTCAAGTCTTACATTGATAAAGCCTTAAGGGCTGAACATCAAATGAAACATAAGCAGCGGAAATCTTCATCAATAAGTAGAACCCATGCCATCTGCCTTAACCCTACAGGCATTACGGTAGGGAAACGTCCTAGTTCGCATGCTCGTCTCCAAAGAACTCTTCTTCGAATTCCGGTTCTTCCATGCCTGGCCAATTAATAAACCAGTGGCAAGCCAATGAGTACTTTGAATGTACTCGCAAGCAACCCATGATTTGGTTCAATGTATGTCGGGGGTTGGGTGCGACATATGCCAAAGGATGGCTTATCATGGAGGGGGCGAGTAGAACGTCGCCGGTGCCTGGAAACGGGATGAGGCGAAGACATGCACGCCGTGAATCTTACCCAGCTTGTGGCTCTCCGAGGAGATAACACCCCATCGCTGCTCTGCGGGGTCTCCGCATGATCACTATGGAAAAGTGGGTACAAGAGGCTCCTTGAGCTGTTCGGGGTGAGGAAGGAGAAGGGCACGGCTTGCTCTTCTCTCCCTCTATGTGTGTGTCTAAAACTACTAGCTTCCAACCCTTTGCACGGGTGCCCCGGGGGGGTTTATATAGGCCAACCCCCTGGGGGTACAACAGTAATCCGGCTGGGTGTGGGTCCAAGCCGTCAGTCTCTAAGTCGTCGTCTTCTCCGCCGACTAGTGGGCCCCACTGACGGCCCAGCATGGGGCCGACAACCCTTGTCCGCCGCGGGCGGGTCTTGCCGGCTGCAGATTACTGTAGCCGTGCTTCTAATGACGCGAGCTTGGTCATGGGGTTATGGCAACAGTGGCGCCGCCTGGCGGGCGATCACTGTCGCCATTCCCTGTCTTGTCTGGTTAAAGGCGCGTGGATCCCGCGGGAGGGGCCGGCCGACTCCCGGAGGCCGACTCCATCGGGTCCGTCTTTGGGGTGCTCTCGCCGTCTTCGGTACTCCCGCCGACAGGCGGGTCCCGCCGTCTTCGGTCAGACAGACAGGCCATCGTGGAGTGGAATCGCCTGGCGCTGATGTCAGGGCCGGCATGGCAACAATGCTGCGCCGGACGGAGATCTCCGTCGATACGGCGCTCTGTAGCCATACCTGCCCTTTATGGACTGGGCGGCGATTGGCCGCGAGGCGGCTTTACCCCATAGTCGCCCAGGCGTGAGGTGGTGGAGGTCGCGGGCCGACTCCCCGTAGCCGGCCTCGCTGGAGGTCGCTGGCTTGGAGACGGCTTGCCCTAAAGTCACCGTCTTAAAGTCGGCTTGTCTTAAGGCCGCCTCTGGGACTCGGCCTAGAGGGGTAGTCGGCGACTGTTGCCGACTCTCTGAAGGCGGCTCTTTGTCTTGGGGTCTTGAGGGGCGCAGTCTGCCCCGATGTTTTGAAAGGTTCAGGGGCTCGGGTCTGCCTACCCGTAGTCCATTACTCCGACAGTAGTCCCCGAAACTGGGGAGGTGCCGAGGGCAGCCCGTCGAGGAGCCTCGACAGCTTCATCCCTTCGTCGGAAGAATCTGGACTCGGCTCGCCGTCTCCATATGGAGTCGGCCTTGTAGGGGGCCGTCTTGCTCTTCAAAGGTTTCGAAGGTCGCAGCGGGATCCGGGCGGCGTGCCTGATAAGCTTCCCGGCAGCCGTCCGCCATGGGCCCGCCACGCGACGCCACGCGGCAAGGCCAGTCTGCCAGCCCACAGCGTGACAAGACAGGCCCGTCGGGCTGCCACTACCTGCTGCCCGACGCAGCGGATCCGCTGCGGTCGTGCGGGCGGTTGGGCTCCCCACGCCGTTACTGCGAGCAGTAACGTCGTGGGTTAAATCATGGGGGCGTGGGGACGTGGGCGCAGTTAATCCCATGCCCGCCCCCTCGGCTTTGCAGCCTAGGCGCCTATAAGTAGGCGGGGGGAGGGAGGGGCGGCGACGCACGCGCACTCTCTCATCCCCGCTCCCTGCCACGTCTTCTTCCTCGCTCCACCGCGCTGAGCCTCGTTTCTTCCTCGCCGCGGAGATGAGCTCTTCATCCGCCGCCGCGCCTCCCACCGCGCGCTCCGGCATGTGGGATGGCTCCATTATCGATGACGACATAATCGAGTTCCTTCGTCAGACGCGCCGCATCCCCGGCAGCCACCTAGTGCGGGCCTGCGCCCCGCCGAAGGGCGAAATCACGCCGGCCCGGAGGAGGGCGAGCGGGTGATCTTCCGCTCGCACCTCATGCGCGGGCTGGGGCTGCCAGCGAGTGGCTTCTTCCGCGCGTTCTTGGAGTTCTTCGGGCTCCAGCCGCACCACCTCACCCCCAACACGGTGGTGCTGCTGGCCGCCTTCGCATCCTTATGCGAAGGTTTTCTCGGAGTTCTCCCCACCATCGAGCTGTGGGGGGAATTCTTCCAAGCGAAGCTCGGGACCCACGTCGCTCGCGTGCCGGCTCTGTGCGGCGCGTTCATTGCCAAGAGGAGGCCGGTGCCGGAGAACCCTTTCCCTGCCATCCCCCTCATCAAGTCGGTGAAGATGTGGCAGCGCTCGTACTTCTACGTCAAGAACGTCGCCCCCGACGGCGACTGGGTCAACTTGCCGCCCTACGTGGGCGGCTGTAACGCCCCCGATGCGGCTATATCTCCCACGTGTCGAGGCACGACTTAGAGGCATAACCGCATTGAAAGCAATGTCGCAAGTGAGGTAATCTTCACACAACCCATGTAATAAACAAGGGAAAGAGATACATAGTTGGCTTACAAATGCCACTTCACACAATACATAAATAAACATCCATCATTCAGAGTACACTCAAGGTCCGACCACGGAACCAAAATAAAGAAGATACCCCCAAATGCTACACAGATCCCGAATCGTCCCAACTGGGCACCACTCACGATCATCGAGGAGAAGACACATAGTAACGACCACGTTCCTCGTCGAACTCCCACTTGAGCTCGGTTGAGTCACCTGCAGACCGGCTTCGTGGAACACTGCAACTGTTTTTGGAAGTATCTGTGAGTTCTGAGGACTCGGCAATCTCACACCCGCGAGATCAAGACTATTTAAGCTTATAGGAAGGACAGAGTAGTACAGTGGAGCTGCTGCAAGTTTACTAGCATATATGGTGGCTACATCGCAAAAGAGAGCGAAAAGAGAAGCAAAGCACGGACGTGAAGCTAGTAGCGATCAAGAAGTGATCCTGAACTACTTACGTTAGACATAACTCCAACACCGTGTTCACTTCCCGGACTCTGCCGAGAAGAGACCATCACGGTTACACACGCGGTCGATGTGTATTTTAATTGAGGTCGACTTCGGGTTTTCTACAACCGGACATTAACAAATTCCCATCTGCCTCATAACCGCGGGCACGGCTTTCAAAAGATATTACCCTGCAGGGGTGTCCCAACTTAGCCCATTATAAGCTCTCACGCTCGACGAAGGATATTCCTTCTACCTGGAAAACCCGATCAATCTCGGAATCCCGGACTACAAGACATTTCGACAGCAATAAAACAAGACCAGCAAAGCCGCCCGATTGTGCCGACAAATACCGATAGGAGCTGCACATATCTCGTTCTCAGGGCACATCCGGATAGGTCACCACTGAGTAAAACCAGACCTCGAGTTGCCCGTGGTGGCCCATGATCTGCCGGTTCGGTCCAGCACTCAAAGGAACCTTTGGTCCGGGGGGAGGTTAAAATAAAGATGACCCTCGGGCTCTCGAAAACCCGGGGAAAAGGCTTAGGTGGCAAATGATAAAACCAAAGTTGGGCCTTCTTTGGAGGAGTCTTATTCAAAGCGAACTGTCAAGTGGGTCCCATAAATCACCCAACCGTGTAAGGAACGCGAAATCAAGGAACATAACACCGGTATGACGGAAACTAGGGTGGCAAGAGTGGAACAAAACACCAGGCATAAGGCCGAGCCTTCCACCCTTTACCAAGTATATAGATGTATTAAAAATAGCAGATATAGATATTGTGATATCCCCAACAAGTAAACATGTTCCAAAAGGAACAACATCTCCATGTTCCAACAAGGAACAAACTTGACTTCACCTGCAACTAGCAACGCTATAAGAGGGCTGAGCAAAGCGGTAACATAGCCAATCAACGGTTTGCTAGGAAAGGATGGTTAGGGGCTGACATGGCAAAATAGGTGGCATGATATAGCAAGTGGTAGGCATCGTAGCATAGGCATAGCAAAAGAGCGAGCAACTAGCATAGCAAAGATAGAAGTGATTTCGAGGGTATGGTCATCTTGCACGCAATGTTCTCGAGTTGTCGAAAGCTTGATCCTCGTAAGCGTTCTCAACAGGTTCCTCGTTCACGTACTCGTCTCTCGGCTCTACCCAAAGCAACAACACAAACAAAGGAACCACAATAAATCACGGTGCAATGCACAATCAACATGATGCAAAACATGGCATGATATGCGGGATGTGATATGCAATGCGTATGTGCGCTCCGGAAGGAAAATAATGAACCAAGCATCAACTTGGCAAACCAATTATGCCACTGGAAAGATGAGATGATTTCGGTTGAAATCGATATAAAGATCACCGGAATCGGATGCACGGTTTGCAAATGACGAGCAAAACAAGAATGGCACAAATCTGCCATTAACAGCATGATGCCACTTAGCAAGGAAAAAGAAATTAAGCTACTCAGCCAAACGTATCAACAAAGTATGTGGCAGTGATCTACACAAGATGCTTGACAAAAGATGAGCACTGAGCTTCGGCTAAATCACATCATAACAGGTTCAAACAAGCATGGCAAAAGTGCACAAAATATCACGCTGGACATGGCAAAAACAGCATCAGGTTGCAATGTTCAGAGCAACAAAACTACATGCTACAGGAACTTAAAATAGCAAAACATGGCATTTTATGAATCTACTCAAAGCATAGAACAAAAGTCCCTTACTGACCATAAGCCAAAAGGGATCAGAAAATATAGTAACACCCATGTCAATATTCAAAGTTCCGTTAACAGATTCAGCAACATGGCATGTCAAAAACTGATAACAAGTAGGCATGTTTACAAGCTCAATACACTCACTACAGAGTCTTAAATGATAAAATAAGGATACATACATCAAGAAGACATGGCATATAAGACATACATGGCAAGAACAATAACATAGCATACATGTATCAACCACAACAACCTTGGCAAAATTGAATAACATGTAAACAATCTGCCAGGAAACATTTTATAGCAAAAGTAGAGCTCGATTGACTCAAGCTATGGTACTCCATAATTGCAAACAAGGACATGGATGGATAGAGCAAGACATGTTTAACAAAACATCCTTACTGAAGTATCTCAAAATATGCATGGATCTCTCGGTAGCATCAAGTTAACATGGCATCAAAATATCAGCAAAACAGAGCTGAAAACAGCAACATCAGGACACCTACTTTGCATGCTTGTGCTAGTCACCACATAGATCACAAAAATACATGGCATAAACCCCTGGAAAGATGGCATGGCATATTACAAAACACATGTAGGACTCAAATTCGTAGGGTGCACACATCAATCATGGCAAAAATAAAAAAAGTGCAAGTTCTGTTAAGAAACAGAAACTAACATCACATAGCCCTCTTCTAACAGCATTTCGGGCATCAATATGAGCTCAAATGAAAATGATGCAATGATATGAAATGATCTACTCTTCGAGGCGAACATTTTGACATATTATACGCGCAAAATGGACCTACAGATGCAAAGATACACTCCGTGGAAAATGCAACAAAATTCATAGATATGAAAAACTTAGAGAAAAGTGAGGGGGAGAGAGGTCAACGGCGGCGCGCGAACCGAGGCCGGATCGGGCCGGCTGGATCGGACGAGGGCGGCGGCGGCTCGGGCTCTCCGGAGCCCGGGCGAGGAGGAGCGGCGGCCGGGTCGGGCCGACGGCGCCGGAGGCGGCGCAGTGCAGTGGCCGGGCGCCGGCCGGCTCGGGCGGCGGGCGAGGTCGCCGGGCGCCGGGAGGTCGGGCGCCTCGGCCCGGGAGGCGGGGAGAGGCGGCGGCGTGGCTCGCTGCTGGCCTGGGCCTCAAGGCCAGCGCGAGGCTTGCGATGTGGGGCGCGGACGGCCGACGTGGCACCTGTTGTGATTGGCCGGGCTGACAGGGCGGACGTGTCCGGTCCGAATCGGACACGCCCGTGGTAGCGGAGGAAATTTGCTAGGGTTTCGGGAGGATGATCCGGGATTGGAAAGGGAGGTGCTTAAATAGGCATAGAGGGAGCTAGGAGAGTCCAAATTAGGTGTAGTTTTCGCCACACGATCGTGATCGAACGACGGAGAGCATGGAAGTGACTTAGATGGGTTATTGGGCTGTTTTGGAGGGGTGTTGGGCTGCAACTTAAAAGAGGCCTTTGCGAGAGTGCGGTTAACCGTTGGAGTACCAAACGAGCTCCAAATGACCGAAACTTGACCGGTGGTCTCACGGGTGGTATACCAAGGCCACTAGACAAACCTCGGTCCATTCCGAGAAGGTTTAGTACCCGCACACGGAAAAGCGTAAAAGGGCCGCCGGGGAGATAGGAGTGCGGATTGCAAAAGCGGACAACGGGAAAAATGCTCGGAATCATGAGGCGAACACGTATGCAAATGCGATGCACATGATGACATGATAAAATGCATGACATGGACAAAATGCAAAATGAAGAAAAACCCAACCACGGAGGGAATATCATATCACAATGCCGAAAATGGCAAGAGTTGGAGTTACAAATATGGAAAGTTACATCCGGGGTGTTACAACACTCCACCACTACAAGAGGATCTCGTCCCGAGATCTAGGACTGAAAGAACTCCGGATATTCGGAACGGAGGTGATCCTCGCGCTCCTAGGTAGCTTCTCGGTCGGAATGGTGTGACCAATTCACTTTCAGGAATTTGATTGACTTGTTGCGAGTCTTGCGCTCGGTTTCTTCGAGAATAGCAACGGGGTGCTCATGATAAGAGAGATCTTCTTGAAGGTCAATCTCTTCGAAGTTGATAGTGCGTTCAGGAGTCTTGATGCACTTGCGAAGGCTGTGACACGTGAAACACATCGTTACGCGTTTGCAAAGTTGGATGGAAGCTCAAGTTGATAGGCGAGATCGCCTCTTTTGCCAATTATCTTGAAAGGACCCACATATCTAGGGGCAAGCTTCCCTTTGATACCGAAGCGACGAGTGCCTTTCATTGGAGAGACGCGGAGGTAGACATGGTCTCCGATTTCAAAAGCCACATCACGGTGCTTATCATCATAATAGCTCTTCCGCGCGATTAGCGGCTTTGAGATTCTCACGAATGACTTGGCACATTTCTTACATACGTGATCAAGTCATTGCCAAGAAGTTGGCGTTCACATTGTCTCAGACCAATTGAGAGGAGTACGGCACTTTCTGCCATAGAGAATTTCGAATGGGGCCTTGCCCGAACTCGCTTGGAAGTTGTTGTTGTAGGAGAACTCGGCATATGGAAGACAATCTTCGCACTTCATACCGAAAGAAATGACACAAGCCCTGAGCATATCTTCAAGGATTTGATTTACTCGCTCGACTTGGCCACTTGTTTGAGGATGGAAAGCTGTGCTGAAACGAATGTTGGTGCCCATGGCCTTCTGAAAAGAATCCCAGAACTTGGAGGTGAAGATGCTGCCACGGTCTGAAGAGATCAATTGTGGAATGCCGTGCAAGGAGACAATCTCGAGGTGTATAGCTCTGCCAACCGAGCTGCTTTGTGATGGATTCTTTGATAGGAAGGAAATGAGCCACTTTAGTAAGCTTGTCAATGACAACGAAGATAGCATCATTTCCACGCTTGGACTTAGGAAAACCGATCCACGAAGTCCATCTCGATATGATCAAACTTCCATTCTGGAATAGCAAGAGGTTGGAGGAGACCAGCTGGTCTTTGGTGTTCTGCTTTCACTCTTCTTCAGACATCACATTCATTCACGAATTGAGCAATTTCTCGCTTGATTCGAGTCCACCAATATGACTGCTTGAGATCATGGTACATCTTCGTACTTCCAGGATGAATGGATAGAAGCGAATTGTGAGCCTCGTTCATAATGACTTTTCTCAGATCACCCTTAGGAACCACAATCCGGTCCTCAAAGAAAAGAGTATCTTTGCCATCAACGTGGAAGCACTTGTACTTGGAAATGCCCTTGTCGATACCACGTTTCACCTTTTTCACCATGGTATCCAGAAGTTGAACCTCCCGAATCTGATCTTCCAAAGTAGGAGAGACTATGAGGTTGGCAAGAAAGCCTTGAGGAACAACTTGAAGATTCAGCTTGCAGAAAGCTTCACAGAGATCCGGCTGAAAGGGCTTGAGGATTAGATTGCGATAAGCCTTCCTGCTCAAAGCATCTGCAATGACATTGGCCTTGCCGGAGTATATTCAATACTTGGGTTGTACTCTTGAATCATTTCGACCCATCGAAGCGCACGAGGTTGAGGTTGGGTTGAGTGAAAATGTACTTGAGACTCTTGTGATCGGTGAAAATGTCCACTTTCCTTCCCAACAAGAGATGTCTCCACGTTATCAATGCATGGACAACTGCCGCCAACTCAAGATCATGAGTGGGGTAGTTCTTTTCGTTGGGCTTCAACTGGCGAGAGGTATAAGCCACAACCCTCTTATCTTGCATTAACACAGCACCGACACCTTGAAGAGAAGCATCACAGAAAACTTCGAATGGCTTGGATTCATCAGGAGGAGTCAAGACAGGAGCTGTGACGAGTTTCTCTTTGAGAGTATTGAAAGCAACATCACAATCAGGAGACGGACATACTTCACATGCTTCGGAGGAGGTTGGAAAGAGGCTTTGCAATCTTGGAGAAATTCTCAACGAATCTTGACAATAGCTTGCAAGACCAAGAAAGCTGCGGATCTGCTTGACATTACGAGGAGGTTCCCAATTCATAATTGCGGACACCTTCTCGGGATTAACAGCGATGCCCTTGGCGGAGATGATATGACCAAGATAAAGCACTTCATCAAGCCAAAATTCACATTTGGAGAACTTCACATAGAATTGATACTCTATTAGTTTTTCTAGCACCAATCGCAAATGTTTGGCATGATCCTTCTTATTCTTGGAGAAGACAAAAATGTCATCAAGATATACCAAGACGAATTCATTGGTATAGGGGTTGAAAATGAAGTTCATCATCCGAGAGAAAGTTGGAGGAGCATTGACGAGGCGAAAGACATGACAAGATATTCATAAGAACCAAAGCTTGTTACGAATCTTTGTCTTGGGAATATCTTGTTCAAGAATGCGAATTTGATGATACCCCATACGAAGGTCAAGCTTGGAGAACACTGTAGCACCTTTGAGTTGCTCGAAAAGCTCATTGATGTTGGGAAGTGGATACTTGTTCTTGATTGTCTTCTTATTCAATGGACGGTAATCGACGCAAAAGTCGGTCCGTGCCATCCTTCTTCTGGACAAAAAGAACACCACAACCCCAAGGAGATGAACTCGATGCGATCAAACCCAGACGCTCTTGTTCATCGAGCTGCTTCTTCAATTCCTTCAGCTCATTAGGTCCAAGCTTGTATGGACGCTTGCAAACGGGTTCGATGCAGGCTCAAGATCAATAACGAACTCAAGCTGGCCGATGAGGAGGCATACCGGAAGCTCTTTTGGAGAGACATCTTGGTACTCACAAACGATGGAATCGAGAGATAGCATCCAATTCGCCCTTCTCATTGAGAGAAAACAACCGAATGGTTTCATCACGAGCGGCATAGATGATCACATCATTAGAAGAGTGAGTCAATTGAATTTCACGGCAGCACAATCAAGCTGAGCTTTGTGCTGAGAAAGCCAGTCCATCCCGAGAATAAGATCAATATCCGAGTCACCAAGGACAATTGGTTTAGCCAGAAATCTATAATCGCCCATCTTGATACCGATGTTCGGAACCACCAAGCTAGAACTCATGTGCTTGCCCGGGGAAACAATTGCTAGAGGTTTAACCAAGAATTCCGAAGTGAAATCATGCTTGGCAAAAACGGTCTCGACATGAAACAATGCGATGCACGGTATCAAATAAGACTTTTGCGGGAATATCATTAATCGGAAGATTACCCATTATCACATCGGAAGATTCCTCCGGTTGAGCTGCATTCATCATATTCACCTTGGCATGCTTTGGATTATGCTTGACCCTTTGCATTGCTGGAAGATTTCACAGAGGAGGAGGCGGAAGGCGCCTTTGGTTGAAGCATTTGTTAGCATAGTGACCTTTCTGCCGACATTTGTTGCAAGTCACCTCGAGAGAGCGGGACGGTGGTAAGGAGCACTTGACCTTGGAGCTTGAGAATTAGACTTGTTACGATAGCTTGGGTTGGGTGGGTGGGAAGATCCACGGCCACCTGAGTTCTTCTGGCGATAAGGCTGACGGAACGGAGGAGGAGGAAGGTAAAACTTCTGCTGCTTAGCTGCCACTTGAGAGGAAGAAGAAGACTGAACTGCATCCCTGATTCTCTTCTTAGAAGCCTCACATTTGAGCTGGGCAGCTTCTTGCTTCAGTACCATGTTGTAGAAATCATCATACTTATCTGGCTCAAAAAGCACAAGAGCTAATTGCAGATCTTCTCTCAGACCACCTCTGAATTGATAGATCATACTCTTTTCATCAGGAACGTCTTGCTTAGCAAAACGAGCGAGCTTCCGAACTGGATATTGTATTGATAGACAGACATGTTGCCCTGCTTGAGATTGCGGAACTCCTCACGCTTGCTCTCAACAACACTTTTCGGAATGTGATGAGCTCACGAAATCACGACGGAACTCATCCTGTGTAATGACACGACCTCCTCTGGAATCTTTGTATTCTTTGGTACCACTCAAAGCAGCTTGATCCTTGAGTTGAAACGATGCAAACTTGACAAAGTCCTCAGTCGACATTGCTACAATCAAAATGCTTGCAGATGTCCACAAGCCAATCGTCGTGTCGTGGCCTCGACACAGAAACTGAAAGACTTCGGCTGATTAGCGAGGAACTGACTGAGAGTAGCAAAGTGCGGCTGATTGTTGCCTTGACCCTGATTTCCTTGACTGCCTTGCCCTTGAGTACGTTCTTGCAAGAGCTGCAAAATCATCCGAGCATTGGCATTGGTGGCTGCCATGATAGCTTGCCATGCCTCCGGGAGGCGGAGGTGGAGGTGGAGGTTCGTGATCCCCATCATTGCGATCCGGATTCGGTCGGCAGAGGCGGAGCCATCTGAAGAGGGTGACATCCGTTAGTCCTTTGATAGACAAAAGATAAGTAGAATCAACGGATAGAAATTGCAACATATAGTCTTCACAATAAACATTCGAACAAGAATGAACGAATGAATTCCAAAGTTAATCATCACACGTCCATTAAGGTGAGAAGCCACTTAGATAAAGGATATGGAAACAACATCATCTTAGAAACAAATCGAATATCACAACTGAAAACAAAAGATTGGCTTCTAGAATGAGCGGAACAAACACATGATAGAGATTTACGCCCAAAGTGTTCGTGGTGGGGCCCTGCGGGCACGACGATATGCGGCAAATCACGAATGACAAACAAGACGTCCCGAATCAGCATAGCCAAGGATTCTTTAAGACGTCTACGCGACCAATCAGAATCGACCGTGAATGGGCGGACCACTAGACGTTGAACCCCAATCTCAAATCATACATACATGGAAAGAAATCACCTTAAGCTACTAGAATTCCACCTATAAACTCGAAACTTTACGGTTATGCAATCTGGTGTTGGGGATACAGGGACACAAAATATATCACCCAAACTAACAATACCTAGATCCAAATTTGTATCCATCCGTCAACACATAACCAAGAAATCCTCGGAAATCGTGGTACCTCGACCTTGAAAAACATCCGTTATACAAGTCATGGCAATACTCCCACTTTTCCGCCTCGATCGGGCTATCAGGGTTATCTCACCAACAAGCGCACAAAAGAGATTTCGATGTCGGCAAAACTTCGGTATTCCAGAGCGCAACGATAAAATTGTGGCGACAACACCTCGGAGCTCAACTCCCGGGACACCGCCACAACCCCTAAATGTCGGGAGGCACCAAGAACAATGTTCTCGTCACAAAACCATCGGAACGATTCCAAGAAACCCACGTGATCCTAAAAAATTTAGTGAAATTTGAGGAGAGAAGAGTCAAAACACTACGTCGGGATACCTCACAGGCTGACGAAGGACCGGGAAGTAAAAGAATCCTACTCTCCGATATATATAATCCTAAGACTCAAAACATTTTTCCATTCTAGACTCAACAACGCCAGCAAACAATCAAGTAGGGGGCTCCTAAGTCGGGGAAGGCTCTGATTACCAACTTGTAACGCCCCCAATGCGGCTATATCTCCCACGTGTCGAGGCACGACTTAGAGGCATAACCGCATTGAAAGCAATGTCGCAAGTGAGGTAATCTTCACGCAACCCATGTAATAAACAAGGGAAAGAGATACATAGTTGGCTTATAGTCGCCACTTCACACAATACATAAATAAACATCCATCATTCAGAGTACACTCAAGGTCCGACTACGGAACCAAAATAAAGAAGATACCCCCAAATGCTACACAGATCCCCGAATCGTCCCAACTGGGCACCACTACTGATCATCAGGAGAAGACACATAGTAACGACCACGTTCCTCGTCGAACTCCCACTTGAGCTCGGTTGAGTCACCTGCAACCGCTTCGGAACCTGCAACTGTTTTTGGAAGTATCTGTGAGTCACGGGGACTCAGCAATCTCACACCCGCGAGATCAAGACTATTTAAGCTTATAGGAAGGACAGAGTAGTACAGTGGAGCTGCTGCAAGCGACTAGCATATATGGTGGCTACATCGCAAAAGAGAGCGAGAAGAGAAGCAAACCACGGACGTGAAGCTAGTAGCGGTCAAGAATTGATTCTGAACTACTTACGGCAGACATAACTCCAACACAGTGTTCACTTCACGGACTCACGAGAAGAGACCATCACGGTTACACACGCGTTGATGTGTATTTTAATTGAGGTCGACTTGGGTTTTCTACAACGGACATTAACAAATTCCCATCTGCCTCATAACCGCGGGCACGGCTTTGAAAGATATTACCTGCGAGGGTGTCCCAACTTAGCCCATTATAAGCTCTCATGGTCGATTTAAAGATATTCCTTCTACCGGAAAACCCGATCAATCTCGTAATCCCGGACTACAAGACATTTCGACAAAGAATAAAACAAGACCAGCAAAGCCGCGCCCGATTGTGCCGACAAATCCCGATAGGAGCTGCACATATCTCGTTCTCGGGGCACATCCGGATAGGTCAGCCTACGAGTAAAACCAGACCTCGAGTTGCCCGTGGTGGCCCTTGATCTGCCGGTTCGGTCCAGCACTCGAAGGAGCCTTTGGTGGGGGGTTAAAATAAAGATGACCCTCGGGCTCGCGAAAACCGGGGAAAAAAGGCTTAGGTGGCAAATGGTAAAACCAAAGTTGGGCCTTCTTTGGAGGAGTCTTATTCAAAGCGAACTGTCAAGGGGGTCCCATAAATCACCCAACCATGTAAGGAACGCGAAATCAAGGAACATAACACGGTATGACGGAAACTAGGGTGGCAAGAGTGGAACAAAACACCGGGCATAAGGCCGAGCCTTCTACCCTTTACCAAGTATATAGATGTATTAAAAATAGCAGATATAGATATTGTGATATCCCCAACAAGTAAACATGTTCCAAAAGGAACAACATCTCCATGTTCCAACAAGGAACAAACTTCAGCTTCACCTGCAACTAGCAACGCTATAAGAGGGCTGAGCAAAGCGGTAACATAGCCAATCAACGGTTTGCTAGGAAAGGATGGTTAGGGGCTGACATGGCAAAATAGGTGGCATGATATAGCAAGTGGTAGGCATCGTAGCATAGGCATAGCAAAGAAGCGAGCAACTAGCATAGCAAAGATAGAAGTGATTTCGTGGGTATGGTCATCTTGCGCAATGTTCTCGAGTTGTCGAAAGCTTGATCCTCGTAAGCGTTCTCAACAGGTTCCTCGTTCACCTACTCGTCTCCGGCTCTACCCAAAGCAACAACACAAACAAAGGAACCACAATAAATCACGGTGCAATGCACAATCAACATGATGCAAAACATGGCATGATATGCGGGATGTGATATGCAATGCGTATATGCGCTCCGGAAGGAAAATGATGAACCAGGCATCAACTTGGCAAACCAAGTATGCCACTGGAAAGATGAGATGATTTCGGTTGAAATCGATATAAAGATCACCGGAATCGGATGCACGGTTTGCAAATGACAAGCAAAACAAGAATGGCACAAATCTGCCATTAACAGCATGATGCCACTTAGCAAGCAAAAAGAAATTAATCTACTGCACCCAAACGTATCAACAAAGTACGTGGGAGTGATCTACACAAGATGCTTGACAAAAATGAGCACTGAGCTTCGGCTAAATCACATCATAACAGGTTCAAACAAGCATGGCAAAAGTGCACAAAATATCAGGCTGGACATGGCAAAAACAGCATCAGGTTGCAATGTTCAGAGCAACAAAACTACATGCTACAGGAACTTAAAATAGCAAACAATGGCATGGCATGAATCTACTCAAAGAATAGAACAGAAGTCCCTTACTGACCATAAGCCAAAAGGGATCAGAAAATATAGTAACACCCATGTCAATATTGAAAGTTCCGTTAACAGATTCAGCAACATGGCATGTCAAAAACTGATAACAAGTAGGCATGTTTACAAGCTCAATGCACTCACTACAGAGTCTTAAATGATAAACTAAGCTTACATACATCAAGAAGACATGGCATATAAGACATACATGGCAAGAACAATAACATAGAATACATGGATCAACCACAACAACCTTGGCAAAATTGAATAACATGTAAACAATCTGCCAGGAAACATTTTATAGCAAAAGTAGAGCTCGATTGACTCAAGCTATGTTACTCCATAATTGCAAAAAAGCACATGGATAGATAGATCAAGACATTTTTAACAAAACAACCTTACTGAAGTATCTCAAAATATGCATGGATCTCTCGGTAGCATCAAGTTAACATGGCATCAAAATATCAGCAAAACAGAGCTGAAAACAGCAACATCAGGACACCTACTTTGCATACTTGTGCTAGTCACCACATAGATCACAAAAATACATGGTATACACCCCTGGAAAGATGGCATGGCATATTACAAAACACATGTAGGACTCAAATTCATAGGGTGCACACATCAATCATGGCAAAAATAACAAAAGAGCAAGTTCTGTTAAGAAACAGAAACTAACATCACATAGCCCTCTTCTAACAGCATTTCGGGCACCACGATGAGCTTAAATGAAAATGATGCAATGAGATGAAATGATCTACTCTTCGAGGCGAACATTTTGACATATTATACGCGCAAAATGGACCTACAGATGCAAAGATACACTCCGTGGAAAATGCAACAAAATTCATAGATATGAAAAACTTAGAGAAAAGTGAGGGGAGAAAGGTCAACGGCGGTGGCGAATCCGAGGCCGGATCGGGCCGGGCTGGATCGGACGAGGGCGGCGGCGTTTCGGCTCGCCGGAGCCCGGCGAGGAGGAGCGCGCGGCCGGGTCGGGCCGACGGGCGCCGAGGCGGCAGTCTTGATGGGCGCCGGCCGGCCGCAAGGGCGGGCGAGGTCGCCGGGCGCCGGAGGTCGTGGCGCCGCCCGGAGGCGGAGGAGCCGGGCGGCGGCGGGCGCTGGCTCGCCTGGCCTGGGCCGGGCCTGAGGCGCGGCGATGTGGGCGCGGACGGCCGACGTGACGCCGTGTGATTGGCCGGCGGCGACATGGACGTGTCCGTCCGATCGGACACGCCGGCGCGTGAGGGGAAATTTGCTAGGGTTTCGGGAGGATGATCCGGGATTGGAAAGGGAGGTGCTTAAATAGGCATAGAGGGAGCTAGGAGAGTCCAAATGAGGTGTAGTTTTCGCCCACACGATCGTGATCGAACGACGAAGAGCATGGAAGTGACTTAGATGGGTTATTGGGCTGTTTTGGAGGGGTGTTGTGCTGCAACTTAAAAGAGGCCTTTGCGAGAGTGCGGTTAACCGTTGGAGTACCAAACGAGCTCCAAATGACCCGAAACTTGGCCGGTGGTCTACGGGTGGTATACCAAGTCCACTAGACAAACCTCGGTGCATTCCGAGAAGGTTTAGTACCGCTTTGCAGGAGAAAGCGTAAAAAGGGCCGCCGGGGAGATAGGAGTGCCGGATTGCAAAAGCGGACAACGGGAAAAATGCTCGGAATCATGAGGCGAACACGTATGCAAATGCGATGCACATGATGACATGATAAAATGCATGACATGGACAAAATGCAAAATGAAGAAAAAACCCAACCACGGAGGGAATATCATATCACAATGCCGAAAATGGCAAGAGTTGGAGTTACAAATATGGAAAGTTACATCTGGGGTGTTACAGCGGCGAACTGGCGGGCCGACCCACCAGCTGGTCCTATAGGGCCCGGACGCTCACCCTCGCAGGCATCGCCGCCGTCGCAAAGCTCCGCGTAATGAATCTGATCGGAGGGCTGGCCGGGCAGACTTGCTGGCCGCCGTGGCGCCGAAGTTCTCCCTCTTCAGGGCCGACCTCATCGACCGCCAGGATGAGAGGCCGCCGAGACCCCAGCCGGTTGTGCTCCAAGGACATGCCCCACGCGGAGGTGGTGGACACGGTGAACTTCTTGGCGAACTGCGACCTTACGGAGGAGTGGCATTTCGGCAAGGAGCCATACTCGCGTGCCAATCCCCCGCCGATGGTAAGTTGTTTCTTGCTTCTCTGTTTCCTTCCTTAGCCGGATCCGGCTCTTACTTTCCTTGGTCTTTTCTAACTCAAAATCCTCTCATGCCGCCCTCGACCGGCGCCGCGGGGCTGGCTCGCGACTTCGTCCCCGACCGGGCGGAGAGCGACGCCGACGACCCCGACTTGGGCGTGGCGGCGATGGAGGCCGACGCCAAGGACGGGAGGGGCCGACGACTTCAGCCCTCGGCCACTTTTGCAGATCGGCCCGATGATGAAGTCGCACCTCGCCGCCAGCAGAGAGCCGGCCATCCAGCGCTGAGCTCCTCCGCCGCCTTTGGGGGGGCCGAGGCGCTGAAGAAGCGTCAGGGCCGAGTCACCAGCGGCTGGCCAAGAAATTCATTGGAGCGGCCGCGACTCAGCGCGAAGAAGCGGTCGCGAAGGCTAACCGCTTCCGCAAGGAGGTGAAGAAACCACCGCTGGTCTCCGCGTAAGTATCTTTTTTATTCTGTCTTGTTTTCTTCTGGTCCGTTTTGCCCGAGTCTTCTCATGTCCTCTTTCTCATCGTGGCTCCCTCACTTTGGAGAGGGTCGCTTGTGATCGGCGGGTTGACCTGCGTAATTCTTCGGGAGGCAACAGAGCGGAATGCGCAGGAGAAGCGCGACGAGGAGGCGGCCGCCACGAGAGAAGGCGGCGGCCGAGAAGGCGGTCGGGTTGCCGCTGCAGCAAGAAGGCAAGCCGAGGAGGCCGTGACGCTTTCGGCCGGCGCTGCTCACACTCATTGAAGCTCGGCCACCACCGCCGGGAGTTCACGGGCAGTCGGTGGTGAGGTCCTCGTCGCAGGAGGGAAGGCGGCGAGGTCTCTTAGCCGGAGCGGCCGCGCCACCTCCGCCGCCTCCGCTGCGGTCACGAGGTCGCCTTGAGGCAACAAGCGGCCGTGGACCCACCGTGCCGCCGACCAGCAGCGAAGCCGTGGTGCGGCTTGCTTCTTCAAGTCGCCTCGCTAAGCGGCGCGCCGTCTTGAGAAGGCGGACTCGGCGCGGCGCCCCTTGGAGACCGCCGCGCCATTCGGCCATCTCGACGCCGAGGCGACAAGCGCGCGCCCGTTGGGTGGAGTGCGAGGAGGCGCAGGCCTGCTGAACACGGCGCTCCTGGACGTCCAAGCGAAGCTGCGGGCTGAAGGCGCCGCCCTCCAGAACCTTTCCAAGGTGCACCTGGCGTCGCGATCCGCCGTGCGGGTATGTTTTATTTCCGAATTTTCTCTTGATCTTCTCTGTGGGGGTGCGCCAGCGCACCCACTAGGTGTAGTCCCCGAGTTTCGGGTCGGCTGCTGAGCAGGCGGCCCGGAACTTTATTTGCTTGCTTCTAAGTTTTTTATCTGTGTCTGGAATCCTTGTTACAGGAATATCACAACCTCCGCGCTACCGCCTTCAACCGCAATGTTGAAGAACTGAACAAGCGGGCTGCTGACCCGGCGAGGAGCCGAGGTGAGTTTCCTTCTTCACGGGGGCACGCTGGCGCACCCGCGGGCTGTAGTCCCCGAGATTCGGGCCGACTGCTGTGCAGTCGGGCCGGATCTTCCTGGCGACCTTTTCCTAATCGATTTACTTCGTCCTTCTTATTTTTTTATTCTTCAGAATCCAACGCCGCTCTGCGAAGGCAGTTAGGTACGGCCGAGACCGCTTTATGGCGCCTTAAAGAGGAGGAGGCGCAAGCTCACCGCAGAGCGCGACCTGTCAAGCTATTAACCGGGCGGAGCAGAGGGAGCTGCTCAAGGCGGCGCGGGCTGAGGCGGAGAAGAAAGAGGCCGCCCTCCTGGCCAAATTTGAGAGCGAGCGCTCCGCCTGGACCGACAGAGAGGCATAGCTGACCTCCGGCTTCCATGAAATCGAAGATATGTCGACGGTAAGTTTGCTTTTACTTTCTCTTTTGGGTTGCCGACTATGGGTTAAGCCGGCTCCTGTTTTTTCTAACTTGCTTTTTCTTCTTCTTGGCAGACTTCTTCCCTGGTCATGCGCAGGCGGCCAATCGTGCCATCGAGGCCGAGCCGAGGCGCTGGAGGGCGCAGTGGCGCTGAGATCACAGCCAACGCCCCCCGGACCCTTGACGAGCAGCTCCTGAGCATTGAGGCTCGTCTGCGGCCGGCACATCGGATGCTGCCCGTCTTCAGCGTGTCGGGGCCCAGGCGATGGCTGCCTTGTGGCCAGACATGCCAGTTCTGCGCACTCCCAGCCGGACCGCCGACTAGTTGGAGGTCGTGGCTGGGCGTCTTGAGGCTTGGAAGGGCTCCGCGGCTCGGGCTGGAGCTCGCCGAGCCCTGGAGTTCGTCAAGGCGTGGTGTCTGTGGCTTGACTGACCGGCCGGGCCGCGTCCGGCAGAAAGCTGTGCGGAGCTGAGCCGCATGAGGGCGCCCTCGCCGAAGCGTGACGGGCGATCGCCGACTACACGGACACTCAGTGTCTTCGTCCCCGAGCAGGTCAAGACGGTGGAGGCACCGCCGAGTGCTTGGATGAACCGGACTACTGGCGAGGACTGGCGGAGGTGATCGACTCCAAGACCGAGGATGAAGACGAGGCGGAGGACGGAGATGGCATGGAAGCGCCGAAGACGGAGCGGGCGGCCAGCCTCGGGCCGCCAAGGCCTCCAAAGAACGAGCCGCGCCCATTCGAGCCACCACCGCCAGAGCTGATCAAACCGAGATCGCTTGACCAGCCGCCCGGCGCCTGATGCCGCCGCCGCCTCCGGACTTCCAACCCCATCCGCTGCTTCTTAGGCCGCTGCCTTGGCTTTATTTTATTTGTTTGTTAGTCTTTTGAAAGAACTTTGTTAATTCGCACAATTCCACCCGCGGGGTGTATTCTGAACCTCTGTTCGAAGATCCGGCCAAGGGCCTAAGTTTGTGTAAATATTATTCGAGTTTCATGTTTCCTTGCTTACTGCTCTTATGGCTTTTTCCCTTGCCGCCTTCCCTTAGATGCCGCTTTGCCCGTCGGGCAACCGCTCTGCGGATCGCCGTCTAGGTCAAGTGCTTGGCTACTTTGAGAAGGCAAGTACTTGGCCATTTTAGAGTCGTGTTAGCAAGGTGGGTAGAAAACGGCCAGCCCGGTTCTTAAGAGTCGGTTTGACGAAGCGGTGGGAGCCGATTTAAACTATGTTTATGCTTTGGGTCCTTAGCCCTTTCTTCATGTGGGCGCCGCTTTACCTTACTCCTGCCCACTAAACAATGCCGCTTCCGCGATGCGTGCTTCTCGACAGAGACGGCTTGGGCACCGCACGCTACTTGTCGGACTTCAGGAAGCACTTCATAGCTCAAAAGCGGCGAGTCCCCGGGCCGACTAGTCGAGCCCGGTGCCAAACAGCATAATAAAAGGGTAACTTACCCAAAGGCATAATTCTTATTATACAGATAACAAAAGAGGGCAGTCCCCGAGCTCGTCTCGGGGGGGCCGGAGTCTTGGTATTTCAAACACAAAAGGGTAGCGTGGTACATACTGCATCAACTGTAAAATCTTCGGAGGAGATTCGCATTCCATGGCCGCTCCGTCTCTTTGCCGGAGTCGTCCCTCTTGCGTGCTCGGGGCTTCTGAGTGTCGATCAGGTAGTAGGAGTCGTTGCCCAGAACTTTACTGATGATGAACGGTCCTTCCCACGGCGCCGACAGCTTGTGCTGGCCAGTTGTTCGCTGGATCAGCCGGAGCACAAGGTCGCCCTCTAGGAATGATCTTGGCTTGACCTTCTTGTTATAGTAGCGCGAGCTCTGCCGGTAGATGCTGGACCGGTGAGTGCCGCAGCGGCCCTCTTCCAGCAGATCGACGCCGCCTTGACGTGCTTCTTCGCTTCCTCCTCGGTGTACATGGTGACTCGCGGGAGTCGAACTCTATATCCGTTGGGATGACGGCCCGGCACCGTGAAGCGAGGAAGAAGGGTGTGAAGCCGGTTGACTTGTTTGGAGTCGTATGCAGACTCGGAGAGGGCGGTAGCAACTCCTCAAGCGGCCGGCGAAACGCTCGATGGTTCGACGGACGCAGGCTTGATGCCGGACAAGATAAGGCCGTTCGCCGCTCCACCTGGTCGTTTATTGCGGATGGGCAACGGACGCTAAGTCCGATCGGATGCCCCGCCTCGCAGCGAAACGGGCCAGGCGCCCTTGGCGTAAATTTGTGCCGTTGTCGGTGATGATCTTTGTGTGGTACGCCGCATCGAGTCGTGATGTCGGCGATGAAAGTCAACGCCATAGGACCATTCAACTTTTTGATGGGTTTTGCTTCTATCCACTTGGTGAACTTGTCCACCGCGACAAGTAGGTGAGTTAGGCCACCTCGTGCTGTCTTGAATGGTCCCACCATGTCCAGGCCCCAGACAGCAAAGGGCCAGGCGATGGGGATAGTCTTGAGCGCTGAAGCCGGCTGAAGCGGCTTGGAGCGGAACACCTGGCACCCCTTGCATTTTTGAACTAATTCCTTGGCCTCTTCTAGGGCAGTCGGCCAGAAGAAACCGTGTCGGAAGGCTTTGGCGACGAGTGCTCTGGAGGCTGCATGATGGCCGCACTCGCCCTGATGGATGTCTCTGAGGATTGCTTGGCCTTGATCTGATTCGACGCAGCGCTGGTAGACACCGGTGACGCTGCGCCTGACCAGCTCTCTATTGATTATAGTGTAGGCTGCCGCTCAGGTTGCACTTGCCGAGCCAAGGTTTCATCAGTTGGTAGCTCTCCGCTACCAAAAACTTCAAGATGGGCTGGGCCCATGAGGGTGTCTTGCTATTTCTTGACTGTACCAAGATCGCTACTTGGACGAGGGCGGCTAGGCTGGGAGGCGGCGGGTTGGAGTCTGCAGCTGACTTGTCGAGTTGAAGAAGTCCCCGAGCCGATTAGGCGCAGTCCCCGGCCGAATCGGAGTCTTTGCAAAGGTCGCCAGATCCCCGGCCGGGTTCAAGTCTCGGCCGGGCTTCGACTGCCGCATTTTTGGGGGCGTCTTCAAGGATTCTTGTGCCGTCTGCCGAGGCTCTGGAGTCGGATCTGCCTTCTTCAGGGGGAGCTGGCACAAAAATGGAGTCTGACTCTAGTGACGGTTTGATGGATGGCTTGAGAAGGCGCTGAAGGGCGACGCCGGATGGTATTGCCTGTCGGGTGGAGCCGATTCTTGCCAGAGCATCTGCTTGGTCGTTGTCGTTCCTTGGTACATGGAGGAATTTGCATCCCTCAAAATATCCACTCAGCTGATGTACCAGAAAGCGGTAGCTCGCCATATTTGCATCTTTAGCGTCCCGGTTGCCGGATGACTGTTGGACCACCAAGTCGGAGTCGCCATAGCACAGGATCCGGCGAATGCTGAGCTCTTTGGCAAGCCGGAGCCCGTGGATGAGCGCCTTGTATTCGGCGACGTTGTTGGAGGCGGCGAAATGGATCTGCCGGTAGCGATACTTGAGCTTGTCGCCTTTAGGGGAAGTGAGGACCACGCCGGCTCCCAAGCCGGTGCGCATCTTGGAGCCATCAAAGTGCATCCGCCAATGGGTGGAGTCGGTATGGCCGCGGCAGAATCGGAGTCTCGGCCCAATCGACGAGGAAGTCGGCGGTGCTTGTGACTTGATGGCGGTGCGGGGCTGGTAAAAGATGGTGTAGGGGGGCAACTCTATGGCCCATTTGGCCACTCGGCCCGAAGCATCTCGGCTTCCGATGATCTCTGCTAGTGGGGCTGTGCAAACCATGGTGATTGGATGCTCTTGAAAGTAAGGCTTCAACTTCTTGGCGGCAAAGTGCACAGCGTAACACATCTTCTGGTAGTGGGGGTAGTTACGCTTGGAGGTCGATGATTACCTCGCTCGGGTAATGTCTGCTGGTCTCTGGACAGGTAGCGCCTTTCCTTCCTCCTTGCGTTCAACCACGATAACTGTGCTGACTACCCTGCTGGTGGCCGCAATATACAGGAGCATGGGGTCTTTTGGAGTCGGAGCCGCCAAAGATCGGGGGAGTAGTCGGCATTCTATTCAAGCTGGATAAAAGCTTCGTCCGCTTTGAGTTCCATTCAAGAAGGTGGTCTTCTTCATAAGCTAGTACAGAGGAAGGGCTTTCTCACCCGGTCGGTGATGAATCGACCGATAGGCGTAAGCAGCCGGTGAACCGCACATCCAGCGGTCGGCGGGGCACTTCCATTCTCTCAATTGCCTTGATCTTCACGGGTTGCACTCTATGTCGCGTTCAAGGCATCAGGAAGCCAAGGAGCTGGCCATTTGGTACTCAAGACGCATTTCTCTGGGTTGAGCTTGATCTGGAATCGGCGCAGGTTTTCAAAGGTCTCTTTGAGGTCTTCCAACAGCGTTCCTCGCTTCTCCGTCTTCACCACCACGTCTTCCACGTAAATGTGGGCGTTTCTGCCAAGCTGCTTGAGGAGGCACTTCTGCATGCAACGCTGAAAGGTGGCGCCGGTGTTCCTCAAGCCGAACGTCATGGTCAGGTAGCAGAAGGCTCCAAATGGCATGATGAAGGCGGTCTTCAATCTGTCTGCCGGGTTCAGCTTGATCTGATGATATCCTGAATATACATCTAAGAAGCTCAACAGCTCGCATCCTACCGTGGAGTCTATCACCTGATCAATTCTTGGTAGAGCGAACGGGTCCTTGGGGCAGGCTTTGTTGAGGCTTGTGTAGTCAATACACATCCGCCACTGCTTGTTCTTCTTTAGTACCAAGACCGGGTTCGCCAACCATTCTGGAAAGAAAACTTCCATGATGAAACCGGCTGCGAGAGCCGGGCTATCTCTTCTCCAACAACTCTTCTTTTTTTCTTTGACAGCGGCGCAAGGTCTCGCCGATGGGCTTCACATCAGATCGGACATGTAACTTGTGCTCGGCGAAATCCGTCGGTACACTGGCATGTCTTTGGGGGACCATGCGAAGATGTCCCGATTCTCACGGAGGAAATCGACGAGCCCGCCTTCCTATTTGCTGTCGAGGTTTGCACCTATGACAGCGTATTTCTCTGGGTGCTCCGGGTCCAAGGGTATCTTCTTGGTCTCTTTGGCCGGCCTGAACGAGCCCTTAGCTTTTGACTCCTTGGGGTCTGACGATATCTCTGGCTGCTTGTCACCATCGCCATGATCCGATCCAGAGGCCGCTTCACCGCGATCACTGTGGACTCGGCCACCGGTGCTTTCAACAAGCAGCGGATGACTTCTGTAGTCGCTGCTACGGTCAGAATCCCCTTGGAACTCGGCATCTTCATCTTGAGGTAGGCGTAGTGGGGGAACGCCATGAACTTGTCCAAAGCATGTCGGCCAAGCAAGGCATGGTAGGGGCTCTCGAGGTCCACCACTTGAACCGCAGGCTGGCTCTCGTGAAAGTGATCCTTGTCCCCAAAGAGGACGTCTATCGAGAATCTTGCCAATCGGTGAGCAGGAAAGGCCAGGTACAATTCCGCGGAACACAGTCCGACTATCTTTGAAGCTGCCTTTGCTTGATTCCTAGCTTCTCCATCGTATCCTTATGCAGGATGTTGATGCTGCTGCCTCCGCTCTATCAAGACTCGTGGAGAAGCGAGCGGCCCGCCTATCCGTGGCAAGGGTGGCTCCCAAGACCAGGCGTGGGAGCCGGATTCGCATCACCTCTGGGTGATCGGCTCGGCTCGGTGACGGGCTTCTCGGACGGTGCATGAATGCAGGGCATCCGATGCTCTTGCATTCTCTTCTTCTTCTTTGCTGCCGCGTCTGCGGCAATCATCAGCCACCGGTAAACACGACATAGGCGCCCGTGCTCTTCCGGGTAATCATCTTGTACTCGCTTGTTGGCCGGACAGCCGGCTCTTTGGGCGGTGTGGAGAAGGCGGCCCAAAGAAGCGGAGGAGGGGCAAGGCCGTCTCCCTTGGCGATCTGGTGAGCGGTGGCACTTCCGGCTGGTGTGATTTGACGGCTTCGCGCCGCTGTGGAACTTGCAGGGTCCGTCCAGAGTCTGCACGTAAGAGAAGGCCGGCAACCAGTTGGACTTGCCGCCTTTCTGCCGCTTGGCAGGAGGCTGCCCCTCTGGCTGCTGGTCCTCGACTGTCGCCACCTGCCAGCTATTGGAAGCCGGCTGCGGGGCCTTGCACTTATGATCGTTACATTAGCTGCCGCCCGGGCGTCGCCGGCCGGAGTTACGGGAGCATGAGGAGCTACTTTGCGGTCGTGACCGACCTCGATCTCCGTCTTCATGGAGGAGTCGGCGATGGGCGTCTTATGCACGCTATGACTACGGACTGTCGAGGTCTCCGCTTTCGTCGCAAAGGAGCTTGTGCTTGAGGAGGGTGCCTTCTCTGCACCCGGCGGTGAAGTACTCGATTGCACTGCAGACCTCGTGCACTCCTTCGGCAGGGAGTTCCGGAGCTCGCCCGGTAGCGTGAGGTAGTCATGAGTAGACTCGTTGGGGCCTTGCACGCACAAGGACAATCGACGAGGCTTGGGAGGTCGCTTGTATGTGCTCGTGAAGTTGCGGACGAAGGCCTCGGTGAAGTCGACCCAGCCGTTGATGTTGCGGGGCTTCAAGCTGTTCAACCATGTCCGGGCCGTGCCCTGGAGCATGAGGGGAACATACTTTACGGCAACACGCTTGTTGTCGTTCGCTATGCTGACGGCCGTGGAGTAGTCCACCAGCCAATCCTCCGGCTTCACGGAGCCGGTGTATTTGGGTGTGTCTCGGGGGAGTGTGAATCCTCGGGGGAAGGGCTCGTCTCGGATGCGAGGTACAAAACAGGGCAGGCCCAACTCGTCCTCTTCTTTTAGCGCCAGGGATCGGTGAAGTCGCTCGATCCGGTGGCGGGCGTCGTTCTCTCCGACTCCCTCTCGACGGCCAAGGCGGTCGCTGAGAGTCGGATGCTCGACGGGTAGAGGGGAGACTCGCCTTTCTCTGCGGGGAGGAGGAGGCTGATAGCCGTCCCGCCGCTCCACCGCCCTTGGGCGGCCGTCTCCGTCGCGCTCGATGGAGATGTGAGTCCGGCTATGGCTGATAGCCGGATCCTGGTTCTTTCTTCCGCGGACGCCGCCAGTCGGCGTCCGAGATGTCGCGCCTTGATCTCGGCGAGGAGGCAAGTCGCCGTGTTGTCGTCGTGGCGCCTCCGTGCGGCAGCCGGCTTCGTCTTGCACGGCGGCCGCGTCGAGGAGCTGCTGGACTCGCTCCATCATCAGGCGGCGCTCCTCGACCTCGAAGTTATCGACCTCATCCGCCGCCGCCTGGGCAGCGCGAATGTTCTCCGCAGGCGTGGCGTACACAGGGCGACCGGCCCCAAACAGATTGTCGAGGGTCACACGCTGCCGGACTGCGCTTAGGTGGCTAGGGCCCGGGCCGGAGCCGCCGGGCGAGCCTACGATCCATTCCGCTGGCCGATAGGCTTAAACAAGCGCCTCATGCTTGCCAGCTTCAGGCGCCTACGAGGAGCTGAAGGCGGCGTGCCTCCAGCGTTTGCAAGGCCGGGCGTCCTCCGGAATGGAGGTGGTCAGGTCTTGCGTAACAACGCCGAGAGGTCACGAGCCCCCGCCGGAGGGCTCGCCATGACCGATGACGAGTACTTCGCGGACGGTGCTCCCGCCCGCACCGGCGAGGGAGAGGCTCGTCGTAGCGGTGTCGGAGTCGACCAGCATCGGGTCGGTGGAGCCTACGGACTCCAGGTCGGCGGCAGGCTCGCCGTCGACGTGGAGCTGCTCAAGGAGGCCCACGAGGAGGCTTTCGGGGCCGCCCGTGCCTGCGTCGGACGCAGGCTCGTCGGAGAGGCGAACCTCGCCGACAAGTTCAGCGAGGCAACTCGCCGCGCAGGCAACCTCGGCGCCATGCAGCGCGTCGGCGCGAACTCCATCTGGCCTGCCGGGCTGGCTGCGCTCGCCAGGGAGGAAGAGGGTTCCCGTCTAGAGCAGGTCTCCGGACGACGGTGCACCAGGCCCCACGATGGGCGCCAAATGTCGGGGGTTGGGTGCGACATATGCCAAAGGATGGCTTATCATGGAGGGGCGAGTAGAACGTCACCGGTGCTCGGAAGCAGGATGAGGCGAAGACATGCACGCCGCGAATTCGACCCAGCCTGTGGCTCTCCAAGGAGATAACACCCCATCTGCTGCTTTCTTCGGGGTCTCCGCATGATCACTATGGCAAAGTGGGTACAAGAGGCTCCTTGAGCTGTTCGGGGTGAGGAAGGAGAAGGGCACAGCTTGCTCTTCTCTCCCTCTATGTGTGTGTCTAAAACTACTAGCTTCCAACCCTTTGCATGGGTGCCCCGGGGGGTTTATATAGGCCTACCCCCCGGGGGTACAATGGTAATCCGGCTGGGTGTGGGTCCAAGCCATCAGTCTCTAAGTCGCCGTCTTCTCCGCCTACTCCTGGGGCCCGCCGACTAGTGGGGCCCGCTGACGGCCCAACATGGGGCCGACAGCCCTTCTCCGCCGCGGGCGGGTCTTGCCGGCTGCAGATTACTCTAGCCGTGCTTCTAATGACGCGAGCTTGGTCATGGGGTTATGGCAACAGTGCCGCCGCCTGGCGGGCGATCACTGTCGCCATTCCTCGCCTTGTTCAGTTAATGGCGCGTGGATCCTGGGGAGGGGCCGCCGACTCCGGGAGGCCGACTCCATCACGCCCGTCTTTGGGGTGCTCGCCGTTTTGGTACTCCCGACCGTGCGGGTCCCGATCTTCGGTCGTCTGACAGACAGCAATCGTGGGTACAGAGAATCGCCCACGGCGTTGATGCTCGAGGCCGGCATGGCAACAAAGATCACGCGGACGGAGATCTCCGTCGATACGGCGCTCTGTAGCCATACCTGCCCTTTATGGACTGGGCGGGGATGGTCCGCGAGGCGGCTTTACCCCATAGTCGCCCAGGCGTGAGGTGGTGGAGGTCGCGGGCCGACTCCCCGTAGCCGGCCTCGCTGGAGGTCGCTGGCTTGGAGTCGGCTTGCCCTGAAGTCGCCGTCTTAAAGTCGGCTTGTCTTAAGGCCGCCTCTGGGACTCGGCCCAGAGGGGTAGTCGGCGACTCTGTTGCCGACTCTCTGAAGGCGGCTCTTTGTCTTGGGGTCTTGAGGGGCGCAGTCTGCCCCGATGTTTTGAAAGGTTCAGGGGCTCGGGTCTGCCTACCCGTAGTCCATTACTCCGACAATGTAACAATGCAATTGCACAACGAGTAAGCAACCTAGCATCAAGCTAGTTAAGATGTCCTATCAACTTGTGAGATATGCATCAATAAAACATGGGAAACCTCGAGAACAGGTTACAGATATCAACATAAATAGAGTTGAATCGATGTCATGTCATTCATCATGTCAAGTCTCCACCTTGACACAACTAGTTCCTTTCCACACACACATGCATCATGATTTGTAAAATTTCTGGACATAGTTTAAGTAGCACCTCCCAACTGTCCATGACCGTGGACACGGCTATTCGAATAGTTTGACACTCTGCAGAGGTTGCGCACTTCACGCAGAAGATCCGGGAAGCTTTCGTGTCATCCACGATCCCGCAGTACCTCAAGCACTCGGGGAAGCACCCGATCATTACCTTTCCCTAGACGACACTAACATAGGGTCCACTCGTTGATACACGGCTCTCGTGTATAAGCAAAAGATCGTGGGACTCTGCCCTTTTCACATTATTTCGCATACACGAAGGGACCAACGGTGTGTCCAAGGCCTCGTGAAAACAGTCATGGCCGCCTATCCAAGCACGACCCCGTCCCAAGAGTGACCTCAAGTCACCCCCATCACTAGTAATGTGGTCACCATGCTAGTATCAGCCTAAGTAATCAATAATGCCCCGTCCCATAAATCTAATCCATCACTTTACACACACACCAAAAGCTCTCTTTGGTACACCACTTCTTCCTCAAGCGGTGACCTTAGTTCAACATCTCTCAAGGGCATTAGGGGCACCCGATGGGGTTTTCAAAAGAACGTAACCATGAAGAGTTCATGGTACACATGCATCATTATGCATCAACTAGTTTCTTGAAAATGCAATCATGAACAATGTAAAGTCATGAGTAGGGTATGCATCATGTGGTGGTTCACAACAAGTTTACCATCGTCATATTTCATCATCATGCAATCGGGTAAAAGGGTACCGATGAACAAGAAGGGTGTCATGGTCAAAGGGCTGCTTGCCTTGATTGGCTTGTTCTTCGAGGTCTTCAAATCCTTCTCCTCCTTCTCCTTCAAAGAACTTCACAAATACGGGATCTAAACGTCGCAAGAAAATAACGGAAAAATAAGACAATAATAAAAGCAGAAAAGTCAAAGTGCTCGGAAAAATGTCAACTCATTTTTGTTAAATACTAGGGTGAAAACTAAGAAGGGGAAAATTCTTAGTTTTGGATTTGGAAATAGCGAGAATAGGAGAAATGGATTTACAAATGTATATTTAAATGCTTAAAATCACATTTAAATATTTACAGTTAAGAAAAGGTTGTTGGATTTGAATGAAAATTGCACCATTAAATAGGTTGCAATATTTTGGGAATTTAGGAGTTGGAATTAATTTATTTGGAATAGTACTTTATCCTGTGGTATTTTTGGAAAAGAGATGTAAAAAGAAAAGGAAAAAGGGCTCAGGTTCACCGGGCTGCGTAACCACAGGGCAAGAGGGGCTCAGCCAGAGAGGCGGCCCAACAGATCGGTGCATGCTGCCGCCAGTTTAAACTCGACGAAGCGGGCCCAAAGGCCGGACGTGAGGTCGACGACGGGCCCCAAGACCGTCGTCGTCAATCCCGGGTCAGAGAGGGCGGCGAGCTCACCGACGACGATGCAGGGCACGGCGAGCTTGGACAAGGGCAGGGACGGACTCAGCGTGGCATCGCCGTTCGGGTGGAGGTAGAACCGGTCGCCGGGGTGGCCTGGTTCGCCGGCGACGAGGTCACGTGGCGGAGGGGCTTCGGTGGTGGCGGTTCCGGCCGTTTACGGCAGCTATAGAGAGGGGAAACAAGGGGAAAAGGATCAGAGAGCTGCAGGGGTTCCAGATCGAGAGGAAAGGGGGCCGGGGACGGCCTGTACCTCGCGAACTCCGACGAGATGAAGCGGCGGAGCTCGAGCTCGATCTCGAGCTCGGGTGGCTCTGGAGAGGAACTGGGGCACAGGGGGATGTTTTAGGGAGTGGGATAGCGAGTGGTGAGGAGAGGAGGGCTCGGGGAGGCCCTTAAATAGGCGAACGGCGGGGTGCCGTGGACCCGTGCGCCGGCGAGCTCACGCTCGTCGCTGCAGGGCTCGGGGGAAGAGGGCGTGGTGTCTGGGGTGTTCCTGGACGCCGACTACGTCGGGAGAGATAGAGAGACGGAGTGGGGAGAGGTCAGAGGCGCGCGCGTGTGAGTCGTGCCATTGGCGCGCTCGGGCGGCCGGTGTGTGCGCATGTGAGGCGCTGGGAGGAGGAGAGAGGAAGGGACAAGCGTGTCGTGACGCGGACGTCGAGGGGCGTTGGTTGGCATGCTGGGGAGGCCCGAGGTGGCCGGAGGCGGTTGGAAGGGGGCGGCTATAGTGCGGGAGCGCACTGTAGCGCGCTCCAGAGCGCCCAAATGGCCGACATGGCAATTCTTTATGCATGGTGAGCGCGTCCTTTGGTGTCTAACAGGTCTTGGATTGAGTAAAGAAATGGGGTGGTGCATTGGATGCCATGGATGGCCACTTGAGTGAGGAGGGAGGTGAGGAAGAGGGGTACAGGGGCTGTCCAGAGGGGTAAATGAGGTGGTTTCACCCCTCAATCATTGAGCTGAGATGCAGCCATTGTTACTGGAGGTAGAGGAGGACTAGGAGGAGATGTGGTAAAAAGTTGAGCTCAAGGAGAATAGTTTTAGTGGTCAAAATGGTGATTTTTGAAAAGTGGCAGAAGGTGTTTGATAAAGGTTTTGGCAAGAAAATGATTTCCAATTGCCATGAGACTCCACAGGGTGAAATGACACATATAATTAGGGCCTTCCACCAATTTGGAGATTATTTGGGCAAAGTTGCCAATGCAACTTTTGTGAACCCTAGAAATTAGCAGAAATGGACTTGTGAAGATCTAGTTGAGCAAATCACTTCTCCTTGATGCACCACTTGGTGTAGTGGCCTCATTTGGTCATGTGAACATGCTGACAAAAGCTGGTGTCAAGGAGATAAAGTTGGTAGTACAAAGTTGTTCAAATTTGATTCTGGTCAGAGAGGGTTTTGGGGCATTTTGGTGAACCAAAATGACTTTAATTGACATGAGGCTTTGCAATGTGATCACAATATGCATTTGTGACTTGCTGGATTTTCCTTGGATTTTTATGAAAATATTTCTTGTAGAAATATTTCAAATCCTTGAAATGGGCAGAAATGGTTTTGGGAGGTTTTGTCCAATATTTTGAACATGACCATGTGTTAAAACTCTTATATATGGGAAATATATGCCCACTGAGTTTTCCTTGATTTTTGTCAAATATTTTTAAAACAATAAAATAATTTTTCCCTATTAAAGACCATTTCTGGTCTTAAGAAAAAGCTTTTAAATAAAATAGTAAAATAACATTTAAAATTATATTTTTGTGGTTTATGGGAATCCTATATCTAATAGGTTTCAAATATACCTTTTGAAAGATTTTTCACACCTCAATTCAAGTACTTGCAGTGCAAATCTCAATTGAAGGGTTTTTGAAAAACTAATTTTAGAAAATTCTTTTTGGCCAAATTATTTTTGTAAGAAAATACTATATTGCTCTATACACATGGCATGATCATTGGGCAGAAGCTTGGGGCAAGGAGATGAAGTACAGAAGGTGGAGTAGTTGACTCTAAAGAGCACTTGAAAATCACAGGGAGAAAACCAACTCCAAAATAAAAGCCAAATAGTGCAAAAGTTTTTGTTGGGCCAAATTTCATGCTTTATTAATGCAAATGTAATGTTACAAAATGCAGTGTGTGACACTCCAGGAGCCCTCGGAGGAACGGATGGATTGGAAATCCGAGTCCCCTTAATAAATAAGTTACGAGGCATACCCGCTCCCCCTTGGAGGGGTTGGGAAAGCTCTCCGCTTGCTCCCCGCATTATAGGTGGTGAGCCCGGCTCGAACGGGGACCATATACGCTGGAGGGAGGAATCCCTGGGTCTGTAGCTTCACTAATTGATTGTGTGGGACGGAACATTTCTTCCAATCTCCGGGCTTACGGCTACGGGAGCGAGAGGAGGAGCTGCGCAGGCCGGCCATGTTGGGATGGATTTTTTCGGGCGCGCTCCGATGAATGCTCGCTGAGGGAGGATGGTGTGATTTGGATCTGAGAATCCCCTCTCTTTAAATAGACAGTTTATTCACATAGCTAGGGTGGCAAATGTAAAACGCATACAGCTTTTCGTGATTCGGCCGACACGCGTGGAAGGTAGCCATTATAGGACGTGGAAGCCAAGAAGCGCAACATTTATGAGAAGTCGGACACTATTCAATAGGTATTCAGGATTTGGAGAAGAACCCGCCTTGCAATACCGAAAACAATCTGCGCGCCGGACTCATCGTCATTGAAGCCTGGTTCGGGGGCTACTAAGGGAGTCCTAGATTAGGGGGTATCCGGACAGCTGGATTATATTTTTTGTCCGGATTGTTGGACTATGAAGATACAAGATTGAAGACTTCGTCCCATGTCCGGAGGGGACTCTCCTTGGCGTGGAAGGCAAGCTTGGCGATATGGATATGTAGATCTCCTTCCTTGTAACCGACTCTATGTAACCCTAGCCCCCTCCGGTGTCTATATAAACCGGAGGGTTTAGTCCCTAGGACAACAACAATCATACCATAGGCTATCTTCTAGGGTTTAGCCTCTACGATCTCGTGGTATATCAACTCTTGTAATACTCATATCAGCAAGATCAATCAAGCAGGAAGTAGGGTATTACCTCCATCGAGAGGGCCTGAACCTGGGTAAACATCGTGTCCCCCGCCTCCTGTTACCATCTACCTTAGACGCACAGTTCGGGACCCCATACCCGAGATCCGCTGGTTTTGACACCGCCACTATCCATTTCTCATCACAATCCAATTCTCATCACAAGTATCCAGTTCTAGTTGTATCGATCGGGATACAACTCCAAGTGTCCGTTATCAGAGGGACAAAGCTATCGATAGATGTTTTCTTCCCTGCAGGGGTGCACCAACTTACCCATCACGCTCGATTAACTCCGGCCGGACACACTTTCCTGGGTCATGCCCGGCCTCGGCCAAACAATACGCCGCAACCCGACCTAGGCTTAATAAAGAGATCAGCATGCCGGACTAAACCTATGCCTCCAGGGGTCATGGGCCATCTCCCCGGGAACTCCTGCATGTTGCGTACGCGGCCGGTGAGCAGACCTAGCTACATACTTCAACAAGGCAGGTGCTTACGTGGTCCAACACGGCGCGTTCCACTCAGTTGCTAACGTCTATTAAGCTTTGGCTGATACATACGACGCAGAACGCCCATACTATGCCCATGTGATGGTTAGTGCTATTAGGCCAGAGGCCCCTCGGATCAAATATCCAAATCATAGTGGATTAGGAACGCGCGGTAACAAGTAGAGACTCACGAAAGATGTGACCCTGTTGCCCCGTCTGGAGGGGATAGGAATGCCCGGCCACGCCCCGTAATTATCTCGCGGGCACCCCCCAGGTCAACCCGACTCCTCATCACTCGCAAATATGCTCGCGCAGGTACCCCTCGGGGCCGACCCGTCTTTAGTAAAAGGGTTCAGTGTAAAGTCATAGTAACCATAGTAACCGTGTGTCCGAACATCAAGGGGAAAACCCAAGGAATCACCCCCTGTGAATTCCACTCGATGTAATCATCAAGGTGAACGTAAGAGGAATCACCCCCGAGGTTCACACTTGAGGGGTTGCACCATTGCAGTCGTATCGAGAAGTGGTTAAGGCGAAATCACTCGATGACCACTACCGAATAGCTACACTATAGGGTTAACATCGGAAGTCTTGTAGAGGTCTCACCCTTGGCACTCGATAGTAACCCAAAGAGTGTCGAGCAACTAAGGGAAAGTGATGTGCTGTCGGGCCTGGTCTTCGATCCCGTTGATCGGGTCTTCAATGATGAAGCAGGGGCAACAAGGACAAGGTGAGGGTCACTGATGGCTCACTAATCAACCTATACTAAGAAGTTTAGGATAAGCAGGTAGGTAACAATAAGCAGGTTACAAAAGCAGGCTATGCATCAGAATAGGAGCAATCAATTACTGAAAGAGTAAAATCTAATGCAAGCATGAGAGAATGGAATGGGCGATATCAGGATGATCAAAGGGGGGGGGGGCTTGCCTGGTTGCTCTGGCAAGGAGGGGTCATCGTCGACGTAGTCGATCACAGGGGCGGCATCGGTCTCGGGGTCTATCGGAGAGAAGAGGGGGAAGAAACAGTAAATATAAAGCAAACATAGCATCACAAAGCATAACATGGCAATATGTTGTGCCGGGCTTGACCTAACGTATGGCTACACGATATAGGTGAAGGGAAATTCAACCGGGAATGTATTCCCGGTTCCGGTCCTGTGTCAGACAGATGACTGGAGGGAAAATATTCCATGTTCAGATAGTTAGAGGCATCTGCCAGGTATGTGGGTAGTGTATTCGGGTTCGCCTCATTTTTCTGAGCAACTTTCATATAGTAAACATTTTCATCAGAGTTATGATTTAATTTCTATGAATTTTCAAAGTTTAAACAATATTATGGAATTATTAATTTATCAGAAAAGAATTACTACGTCAGCATGACATCACTGCGTGACGCCAAAGAGTCAACAGATCTACGACCAGTGTCAAACTAACCAGTGGGTCACACCTGTCATAGACAGTGGACTAACAGAAGTTTAAAACTAACTAAACAGAGTTATTTAGGAGGAAGGCCCCACCTGTCATAGACTAATTAGCTAAACTAATTAGTTTTAATTATTGAAACATTTTCATTAGAGGATTTAAGCGGTGGGGCCCGTGACGTGGAGTTCTTTGGGGCTGCCAGTCAGCCGATTATTTGGTCAAATCAGTCAGCGGGCCCGTGGGGCCCGTTGGCAGCGACCCTGGGGTGGCCCCAGGTGTGCCACGTTGGTGGTGGCTGGCGGCTCAACACCGGCAACACCAAACGCGGTGGCGCGGCTCGAATCTCGCCGGAGAACGCGTACAGGGCTCGGGGAGGAGCGGGGCTAGGCTCATTCGAATGAGCTCCCAGCGCCGCGTCCAGTGGTGGTCGTAGCATCGCCGGACTTGGCCAGAATCGGCACCGGTGAGCGGCTGGATCACGGGTTCAATGGGAACGGTGACTGGAGGCACGAGCGGAGGCCCATGCGGTCACGTTGGACTCCTGGGAGACCCAGGAGCACGTTGTTGTGCTCGGACATGAGCATGAGCAGCGGTGGCTGCAGCGGTGATGCGGACGGCGGCGGAGAGCTACTGCTACGGCAGGGGAGAGGCTAGGGGGCACGGGGATCGAATCCAAAGGGACGAGGGGGAGCGGGAGCTCACTATGGTCCGGTAGTGTCGGTGTACTAGAGTAGGGGTACCCTAGTATCTCGTACTGCACTGCACGGGGCCAGTAGCACCCAGTGGTTTGCCTCGCCACCGCCAAGATCCTCCGTGGCTCCTTTGGAGCCATTCAAGAACAAAGTATTTGATTAAGAAGACAAGGCCCCGCAAGAGGAGCTTGCGGAAGGCCACTCAAGGCATGCAGAAGACAAGGCCTCAAGAAGAGGAGCTTGCCGGAAGGCTCGAGCGCGACAAGCCTCCTGACGCGACAAGGATTCGCCACGGCAAGGCGCTTGTCATGCAAGCAACCTCTCTCCATCTCCGCTCCAGCTCATCCAGCAACGTGTCGCCATGGGACCATTCCATGCACGCTGCGTGTCGAGAGGTCAGGCAGCAAAGCAGAGAGCAGCGATAAGCGGCGCCGACAAGCTTGCCATCGTGGCGAAGCGGTGGCGCACCGACGGTCTCTGCTAATTGTTTGGGGCAACACCGACGGGCATTTATTGCTTTTGTCCCTTGCCGCCGAGTTAGGTATTTTGCATCAGACAATCGCTCGAGTAGGTGTACCAACTCCTGCTTTTACATTTGTACCCTCGCCTATGTTGCCACTGTCGGAGACCCCTTGAGCATATAAAAGGAGGCCCATGCATAGCGTAGAAGGGTTCGAGTTTCGGTTCATTCGACTCACTAGAGACCAGATACGCCACGCTTAGGTTTTGTAGCTCGCATCGCCTCCCTAGCAAGAACACAATACATCAAACAAGCAGCAGAGGAGTTTTATCTCTCAGGAGAGCTCCGAAGCTGGGTAAACTGCTCGTGTGCCTCGCCTCGATCCGCTCTTCGTGCGATCTCCGCCCCCTCCGAACCACAAAGGCCTGGTCCGCCGCCCCATAGGTGTTCGTGGGTACGATCAGCCTCCCGACATCTTTGGCGCGGCCAGTAGGGGCGTCGAGGCCGTGTGAATCTGATCCGACGTTCACACGAGCAGCGTCCTCAACATCTTCCTCAACATGCCACCGAAGAAGAAGGCTTGGCGGCAGCAGAGCCGTCATCGTCGTGCATTCCACCTTCCCCGCAGCAAACGGGTGGTGGGGCAGACGCTGGCGGAGGAACGGGCGCCGACGAAGGTGTTCGCGACGTTACCAAGTCCAAGGACAAGGCCCCGCAAACTCGGCGTTCGCGCATCCCCCGCGCCCATCTCAGGAGACGCGGGACCAACAACGTCACGGCGTTCACAATGCCATACGCTCGCTGGATCGAGACCCTCAAGACCAGCATGCGCGCCAACATGCTCGCACGAGTGAGATACGATGCGCTGGGCGGGTGCTGCTCCTTCTAACGTAGTTAGAAGTCCGAGCATATCCCGCCTCGCACCATTCGCCAATCGCGACCCACTACTCCAGCGAAGCTCTAGCGAGAGCTCACCGCTCCTCGACTACCCTCCAACGGCCAACAAGGTCGACAAGTGGAGGGCCACTATCGTAGCCTCATCGGCTTTGCTAACGGCGACGCCCGCGGCAACTAACGCCATCATTGCCGCGGCAAGACGACAAAGGCACGAGCCGGTGGCGACGAGACTGTCGGAGGTGCAACCACCGCGCACTCTCCGCCACGAAGGCCAAGATCGCCGACTCACCGGATCCACCTCGACAAAGAACTCCACCGCCACATCGGATCCGCGAGCTTCGCCGCGACCAGCGCCAAGTTCTTCATGAGCGACAACAAGAGGACGCTTTCGAACTCGCATCGAGCCGGAGAGAAGCGTGACGTCGGTCCGACAAGCGTCTTGGGCCTTCGCTGACGGCGCGCCCGGAGGAGCCAGCGACTTGTCAGACGCTGTAGGTTGCCCTACGTTCACTTGTGAGCTGCGGCAAGTCCAAAGGGCCCAGCCGTAAAAACTTCAAACCAGACGTGCGGAGAAGTATGATGGCAGGACGCATCCGTCGGAGTTCATCAGCATCTACACCATCGCGGTGCAGGCTGCGGGGACGGACGACAAGATCCTCGCCAACTACTTCCCGCCGCGTGCTCAAGCCCAACGCCGATCTTGGCTCATGCATTTGCCGGACAGTTCCATATCCTCTTGGGCAGATCTGCGCCATCGCTTTGTTGGCGCCTTCACGTGTGGCCACAAACCTCATGGCTAAGAGAGTGACCTTCATCTGCCGCCTGAAGGAAGGAGAGTCCTCGCGCAAGAAGTTCATTCAGAGATTCAGCCCGTGTGCACTACAACATCCCGGATGTCCACCCCGCCGTGGTGATCGGTAGCGTTTCATCGTAATGTGCGGAACCGCAGGATGAGGGAGGAGATGGCGATGTGCAAAGTCAAGGACGCCAAGGAGCTATACGCCTTTGGCCGACAAGTGTGCACGCTACCGAGGAAGGGAGGAGACTCCTGTGAAAGAATGCGGAAGCAGTGATCTCGACAAGGAGGAGGCCGCCCGGCAAAGAAGGGCCGACGGCGAGGGCAACAGAAGAAGAAAGGTAGAGAAGTGCTAGCTGTTGAGCAGTCCGCAACAGAGGTGGCGGCAAGAACGCCAAGGCTGGTGGCTCCGCAAGGAGGTTGCCGCCGACGCCAACCACCGGGCCGGTGGCGGCCGCCGACAAGCGGACGGTTCGCAAGCAAGATCAAGCAAGATCCACCGCACCAAGGGCCACGACCTCGAGAGATGCAAGAAGGTCGAGCAGCTTGTTGAGCAGCGAAGGCTGAGTACGTGCGGCGCGACAAGGAGAAGGCCCAGAAGGTGCTAGGGGAGCAAGCAAGAAACATCCCGGCCGGGAGGGCGCCGGGCAAGGGCCAAGCAGCGGCAAGGAGATAGACCTCTCGTGGCGCGATAAGGATGAAGATGATGACGACGATGAAGATATGGAAGACGCATTTACGCCGATGAGCAGGGAGTTTCGTAAAGCCACAGTCCTTCTGCGTTGACGGAGGTGCTTCCCGCATACCTCACACCGCCAACTCAAGCAATGGATGCGGGAGGTCAATGCAGCGGAACCATCCGTGAGAGTCACGCAAGCCTACTGAAGTGGTCCAAAGACGCCTATCGTCCTTTGATATTGAGGACCACCCTGATCGCATAAGCTGCGATCGGGTGCTTGCCGATGTTGGTATCACCAACCATCCGCAACCTCAAGGTCACCAAGATGCTAGTTGACGGCGGGCGGCTTGAATCTGATCTCCTCCGCGGTGCTCCGAAGCTTCAAATCCTCGACAATGAAGCTCGAAGAGACCGCACCTTCCAAGGAATCAATCCGGGAAGGAGCAAGCCAAGGGGAAGATTACGTTACCGGTAACATTTGGCGTCGAGCTGAACTTTAGGACCGAGAGGGTCACATTCGACGTTGCCGATTTCCCATTGCCTTACAATGGGATACTTGGTCCCAAAAGACCTTCGCCAAGTTCATGGCAGCCTCTCACTACGCCTACAACTTACTCAAGATGCCAGGCCCGATAAGCATCGTCTCCGCCCATGGCGACAAGAAGGATGCCCTTATCTGTGCCGACAAGATCTACCGGGATGCAGCAGCCGCGACAGATTGCCAAACACTTGCCGCTGAAGCTCCCGGGGGGAAGAAGACAAAGTCCAAGTCCGGCAAGAGCTCTGATGCTCACTCTAGCAAACGCACCTCTTCGGAGTGCAAGGCTGCCGTCCGAGGACGCACCATCGAGCTCCACCGGCAAGTGCAAGAAGATGGTAGCTCCGCCAAAGACCAAGAAGGTGCCCGCCAAGGAGGACAAAGACCTTGGTGGTACCTTTACCATCGGTGCCTCTCTCGACCCTAAATAGGAAGGCGTGCTCGTTGCTTTCTGTGCGGGCGAATGTCGGCGTGTTTGCATGGCAACCGTCGACATCCGGTGTTCCCCAGAAAGTGATTGAGCACCGCCGGCCGTTTGTCCTCATGCACGCCCGTCAAGCAAAAAGTCGAAACAAGCGGTGGAGCGCCAAGAATTCATAGCGAAGAGATCAAGAACCGGAAGCGGCAGGCCTTGTCGGAGGAGTGCTCCATCCTCGTGGTTGGCCAATCTCAGAAGTCGCATGAAGAAGGCAAATGGAAAATGGAGACTTTGTATTGACTTCACGGATGTTAATAAAGCTTGTCCCAAAGATCCATTTCCCTTGCCGCGCATTGACCAGATTGTTGACTCCATGGCTGGATGTGATTTGCTTTCGTTTCTTGATGCATACTCAGGATACCATCAGATCTTCATGGCTGAAGAAGATGAGGAGAAGACCGCATTCGTTACACCATGTGGCACACACTGTTTCATATGGATGCCTTCCGGTTTGAAGAATGCTGGTTCAACATTTGCAAGGGTGGTCCATGACGCTTTTGAGCCGCAAATGCACAGAAATGTAGAAGCCTACATGGATGACATAGTGGTCAAAAGCAAGGACAAAGCAACTCTGGTTCAAGATTTGGACGAGACCTTTGCAAATCAAGCGCAAGATCAACCTCAAGCTCAACCCGAGAAGTGCGTGTTTGGAGTCCCTTCCGCAAGCTTCTCGGGTTCTTCGTGGTCTCAACGAGGGATTGAAGCTAATCCCGACAAGATCAAGGCCATTGAGCAGATTGAAGCACCAAAGCGCCGTCAAGGATGTCACGAAGACTTGCCGGTTATGTAGCTGCTCTCAAAGAGTTTATTTCTAGGTTCTGCTGGCATACCGCCGCTTTTCAAGATTTTGAAAAGGCAGGTCCAATGAAATGGACTCCCGGCGGAGGCTGCGCTGCAGACTTGAAGAGATACACATCCTCCTCCAACACTTGTCGCACCTAAGCCACAAGAGAAGTTGCTGCTATATATAGCAGCAACCAATCAAGTGGTTAGTGCTGCGTTAGTAGCGAGAGAGGAGGCGGATGACGAGCCAAAGAACCACGGCAAGCACATCCAGCGACAAGCGGGGCTTCGCCGACAAGCTCTGGTCCCGACAAGGGCCGAATCCAGCGCAGACGCATGACGAGATGCGAGAAAAGGATGGTGCAGCGCCCAGTCTACTTTGTCGATTCCCTCCTGCAGGGGCTAGGTCGAGGTACTCTGGTGTGCAGAAATTGCTTTTCGGCCTCCTCATGGCCTCGAGAAAGCTGCGCCATTACTTCCAAGCACATGAGATCACAGCTTGTCACCGTCTGCTGAAGAGGATACCGCAGAATCCGAAGCAACGAGGCGGGATTGTCGAGTGGGCATTGAACTGTCAAGCTTTGGTCTCAAGTTTGAAAGCACGCCAACTATCCAAAGCGAGCGTTGGCGTAATTCATAGCGTAATGGACGCCAACGCCGGATGAAGAGATTAGGAGACGAGCATTCCGTCAAGTAAGCAAGCAAAGAATGGCTGATGTACTTTGATGGTGCCTTCTCGCTGCAAGCGCCCGGTGCGGCGTCGCTTATCGCACCCACCGGAGAGCACCTCAAGCACGTAGTCCGGATGCACTTTCCCAAGGAGCAAGCAACAAACAATACTGCAGTATGAAGGTTTGCTTGCCGGTCTCGAGATCATGATGGACCTTGGGATCAAAAAGCTTATTGTCGTGGGTGACTCGCAACTTGTCGTCCGCCAAGTGAACAAAGATTACCGAGTCCGTTGATGGAAGCCTATGTTGATGAAGTGAGGAAGCTAGAAGAGCACTTTGACGGCTCGCAAATGGAACATGTTCCAAGAGCTCGTAATGATATTGCCGACGGCTCGTCAAAGTGCGCTACACTTAAG
Source organism: Aegilops bicornis (assembly GCA_021605145.1). Taxonomy (NCBI): domain Eukaryota; kingdom Viridiplantae; phylum Streptophyta; class Magnoliopsida; order Poales; family Poaceae; genus Aegilops; species Aegilops bicornis. The sequence continues at coordinate 350,945,960 of CM038670.1, forward strand.
TTGCTCGTGGAACCGAGGGATTTTCGTGCTCAAGCTGACTCAACCAACCGTAACACCATCAATCGGACAAAGCAAGAAGAGGAAGTTGATCTCTGGTGACTACTTTCCGGCAGAGCTTCCCAAGCCGTCGCCGCGAAGGTCCCCAAGATCAACACCAACTTGATCTTGAGGCGATGCTGCTCTGACAAGCCCTGTGGTTTGTTTCGTTGAAGCAGACGCTCCGACATGTTTTGCTCGGCAAGCTTGCGGGGAACATCAAGCTCCGGTAGGACTTGAGTCCTCATTGTGGAAGCCGATGTTCCCACAGCAGCAGATGTGCCTTTAGTCCTTGTTGTCGAGACACAAGCTCCAAAGATGGGCACAAAGCAGATTGTCCATTTCCTTCAGACAGGAGAACTTCCCAAGAGCGAGAAGAAGCGGAAAGAGTAGCCCGGCAATCGAGTATGTACTAGCTTTTGTCGACAAGATAATCGCATGTAAGAAGACTCAACGGTGTGAAATTGAAGTGTATTCGGGGAAGATGGATGTAAGCTGTTGGTAGAGATACACGGAGGCATATGTGGTCACCACATTGGCAAGAAGAGCACTTGCCGCAAAGCTTTCCGGCAAGGTTTCTTCCGCCGACAGCCCTCCGTGATGCAAATCGCACAAGTAACCAAGTGTGAAGCGTGCGGTTCCATTCCAAGCAGATACACCAGCCAGCTCAAGCTCTCCAGACGATCCCTTTATCCCGGCCATTTTCGGTCTGGGGCTCGACATCCTCGGCCCCTTCCCCGAAGGCTGTCGGGGCTTTGAGTACTTATGCGCCGCCATCGACAAGTTCACAAAGTGGCCGGAAGTGGAAGAAGTGAGGAAGGTGATGGCACAACGGCGATCAAGTTCTTGGTCGATTGTTTGCCGTTTGGAATCCCTAACAGGATCATCACCGACAACGGCACACAATTCTGAGTCGCACCTTCATGCAAGACGTCCAAGATCTTGGCGCCAAGGTGCCTTTGCTTCCGTTGCTCACCCGAGAAGCAACGGTCAAGTAGAGAGGGCAAATCTTTGAAGTCGCGCGGGCTCAAGACCAGAACTTTCGACAGGCTGCACAAGTGCGGAAGAAACTGGATCGAGGAGCTGCCGGTGGTTCTTTGGTCGATCAAGACGACGCCAAATCGAGCCACCGGCTAGGCACCTTTTGCTCTAGTCTATGGAGCAGAGGCAGTTCTCCCCACGGAACTCGTATACGAATCGCCTCGAGTGCTCGCTTATGATGAGCTTGAGCAAGAGCAGCTGCGACAAGATGACGCGCTGCTCCTTGAGGAGGATCGTCTTCAGCCGTCATTTGTCAGGCGAGCTGCTCGCTACCAGCAAGCTTTGCGTCGCTACCATAGCCGCAGAGTTAGTGCCAGAAGTCTCGAGGAAGGCGACCTTGTTCTTCGGCGCGTTCAGTCCGCCAAGAATTCAAACAAGTTGATGCCGAAGTGGGAAGGCCCTTATCAGGTGAAACGAGTCACTAGGTCTGGCGTTGTCCGCCTTGAGACCGAAGATGGCATCCCGGTGAGCAACTCCTGGAACATTGAGCATCTTCGTAAGTTTTACGCATAGGGCGCGGTTGCCGGAACCCGTTCCGGCAACCACCTTTTGTACAAGTCTTGCCGCTGTTGCATGTAATCCTTTGTACAAAGCCGGGCGCAGACCCGTGCATCAAGAAAGCTCATGTGTTGCGCACAACTTGTCAAATTCATGCTTTCATCATTTTATTGCATGTTTTGGCTAACACTTTGTGCAGCAACCATACCCGGTAAGCAAAATCGAGCCGCTAGGCCCCATAACTTTATTTCCTCTTCTTTCTCTTTTCTCAAAGAAAGGAAGGCTCCCTCGCGCACAAGTTAACCAGGGGGGAAGGAGGAGATAATACTATGGACCAGGCACCGCTCGAGGAAGTTTCACCTCATCGGGAAGCAAGAGACAGAAAAGCTAAGTTGCCAAAGTTTGAGCAATCAATTTTAAATTTTTAAGTTATCTTCCTTGAACGATAGTACTTTGTATGGAAAACACGTGCGCAGAGGAACCAACTTCATGAGCTAATCGGCGCCCTTACTTTGTTTCGAGTCCGCTCAACAACTTAAGTGAGCTGCGGCTAGTCGCGACAAGGTTGCTTTGTCCGAGGCGGCACTGCCGAAGTCAGCCGACGTTCGCGACTCGGCGCTTCATGGCAAAAGTGCCCGCACCGACAAGTCCCCCAAATGCGTAAGGCGTAACGCATAAAGGAAGGAATCAAGTAGAGGAAATAACGTTGCATTGATCGCCTAAGATAGAGTATATTACAAAATAACTTGTCGCTGATCTAACAAAGTGTTCTAAACATGACCAGCAGCGACAAGGGAAAGATAAAATTGGCGACCTAGTCTACGCGGTCGCCATCAATCCGCTTGATCTTGTTCACCTTGTCCACAATGGGTGCGACAAGGGCTTTGAGCTCCTCCACGTTGGCATCTGGCGGCAAGGATCTGAGGACACCGTTAAGGTTGAGGCCCGGATTGCGGAAGGCCACCTTTATCAGCACCTTCTCGAGGGCTCCTGCACAGATCTGGCGTGATTCCTCGGCCAGCTGCTTTGGGACCTCTTCCGGAGTCGGCTGGAGGCCCGGCCACCACGCCTTTGAAGAATAAGCTGAGTTTGGCGCCGGGTTGGAGATGCTCGTCGGAGGAGTATGCAAGGGCCGTCATCCCAGCTCCATCACTCGTTGTGGATGTCGGCGGCGGTGTCCACAAGACCTTCGGCCCAAAGTGTTCCACGCTCTCCCTCAAGGCGCCTGGTGGAGGCAACATTCACTAGCAGCTCCTCCTTGGCCTTGATCGTCTCCAACAAGCCCACCTCCCGCTCCCTGGCGCCGTCCAACGTCTGCGTCAGAGTGGTCAACTTCAGCTCAAGATCCTCCTTTGAGTCCTTGACGGCGTCGAGCTCCTTGCCCCTATCAGCGAGACGACTCTGCAACTCGCCAAGAGTGTAGGCGTCCTTCTCGCGCTCATGCTTAAGCGCGGCAAGCTCTTCGCCGCTCTTCTTGAGGCTGGCCTCCAGCTGTGCCACCTTCGCCTTCAACTCTTCCTTGGCAGCCTCGGCGGTTGCGGCAGCATCCTTTGCTTCCTTAAGCGCCCCGCCAAGTGACTCCTCGCGCGGGGAAAGGTCTTCTTCGTGGCTGTCCAGGTTGACCTTCCGCTGCGCCCATTTCGCTTTCTAGCGGAGAGCTTCTCGGCAGCCAGCCGCTGCTCCTCCTCACCAAGGCCTTCTCAAGGATGAAGGCCGTGCGCTCTTCTGCAAGTTGCCCCAGCGCTCGCTACGTCGCGGAGAGTTTCTTGGTTGGCGCCACGGAGCTCTTCTGCAGCTTCTCCATGTCTGCTCCTGCCCTCGCGACAAGTGCTTCCCGAGACTCCAACTTGGCTTGCCGGGCGCGGTAGAGCGACAGCAGCTTCTTCAGCAGCTGCTCCTCCTCAGACTCGCCGCTGCTGCTGCTTGGCGCGTCCACCAGCGTCAGCCCAGTGGAGGCGAGTAGCTCGCCGTCGAAGGTCTCTCCCTCGACCGGCGCCCTGGAGCTCGGTTCCCAGGGGAGCTTGATGAAGACGCCTTCGCCGGCCTTCAGGTAGGCGCCGGGCTGGGCTCCTCGAACTGGCCTTGCCCGGCAATGGCGGGGAGTCGGCTGTCGGTGTGGCGCCTGGCGCTCCTGCTGACCTCGGGGCCGTCGGTCGATCATGGAACACCTCGCCGGCTTCTCCGTCGGCAGCCTCGGTGGCCTTCTCGCCAACAGGCTCGTCGGCCACGGCCTCTTCTTCCACAGCAACGACCTCTTCTTCCTCGACGGCGGCCTCGTCGGTGTTGCCGCGCGCTTCCTCCTCGCCGGCGGCCTCGACCTCCATCGGCTCTGCGTCAGACGAAGAAAGAGCAGTCAAGCAAATGTTCAAAAAGAGAAACAAAAGAAAGCAAGCCCAAGGGAAATTTTCGTGTAAGGAAATTACCGGCAACGGGATCCGTGGCCATGGCCTCGACCACTTTGGAGGGTCACTTTGGCGCTGTCCCTTGCCGGGTAGCCTCCTTGCCGGAGTGGCCTCCCTTGCCTGGGAGGGCGCTCCCTTGCCGGAGATTCCTCCCTTGGCGGCGTAGTGGCAACAGACAGGATTTCGGGGGCGGCTTCCGAGCCCTCCTGACGAGGCTGCTCTGCTCCTACACAAGCAAACAATCAGGTATCAACGAAGAAGGAGCACCCCTGCACACCTAATAGTAAGGAGAAAACCGCACACTTACTTTGGGGGCTGCTTTGGGGCTGCTCTAAGGAAGGGTTGCTGGTCCGGCAAGGGGGTCTCAGACGCGTCCCCTGTTGCCACGGAGAATCGTCCTCAACGACGACCGTCTGGATCTTGGCCCTCTTCGCAGCTCTGGGCTAAGCGCCCCGAAAAGGAAAGAGCCTGTAAGCAAGCAAATCAGATTCAAGATGAAGCAATAAAATTGAAGAAATACAAGCACAATCTCAAGAGCTTACTCTTCGCCTTCCTCCTCGGAGCTGGCGGAGAAGTCAAACTCCGGCTCGCCTCCGGTGCGACGAGGCGGGGAGTGGGCTCTCTTGGCCGCTGGCGGAGGCGCCGGCGGTGGCCTGAGAAGATCCCGCCCAGCTTGTCGCCAGCTGCAGGTGAGGCGCTCAAGGCAACCTCGCTTGTCATGATAAGCGCGTCATGGCGCTGCTTCTTTGTGGGCGATCTGCCGCCCGACTCGTCTCCGGCCTTGCGGAGACGCCTCTTCGGCGGAACCGGGGGCTCCGCTGGCGGCAAGTCGCTGGGTGGTGGAGAAGAAGCGCCCTCGGCGGGGCCACACGCCCCCGCCACGGGCGCGACAAGCACGTCCGCGCCGGCGATCTCCCGTCGCTCGGCAAGGCTTGCCGCCTTCGCAGCGTCCGCCTCCTCCACGGTATACCCGAAAGCTCCAGCGGCAGCGGCTGCTGCCGCCTCCTCCACCCTGGTGGCAATACACGCCATCTCCTCGTCGGTGGTGTCGCGAGTAAGCCTTTTCTGCTCGTCAAAGCGGATCAGCACTTCTTCCAAGTCGTCGAAGAACTGCTGCACGACCTCGTCGGGGGGCTCCTGCCAAGTTGGAACGATCCCATGGGAATCGCACAACGGCATCATGGCGCGGATGCGGTCGAGCGCCGAGTTGTTGCATAATGGGACGACCCCCCTCGGCAACCTAAACCACTCAGGGTGATCGGGGTCGTTCTTGAACAGCTCTAGCAGCATCGCATCCAACTCCAAGATAGTGAAATTCCGATTCGGGCCAGGCGCAGCCTCATGATGTCTGCCGCATTTTGGAACTCCCAAGCAGGCCTCCTCCTCTCCTGCAAGGGAGCGATGCGGCGGCGAAGGAAGTCTGCGCCAACTGCAACTACGGTTAATCCGGTAAGCCTGAGGCGCAAAATCCGGGTCACAGCTATCTTCAACCTCGCATCCTCCGGCGCCAAGTTACTACAATCTCTGCCGCGCACTATTGGGGTTTGGCGACGCAGCGGTGAAGGGCTGCGGGTTCTCCTCTCGACCCAACACCAATTGGCTCTCCACTCCTCCCACTTGTTGCGGAATTCTCCTTCCAGATAGGCTTCTTTCTTGCCGATCCTGGAGACCCAAGCTATCCCTCCGGCAAGCGGCTCTCCTCTCTCGACGCGGGGCACGAAGAAGTGGCGGAAGAGTGCCACATTTGGGTGGACTCCGACAAAGTTTTTGCAAAGGTGTGCGAAAACTGCCATGGTCAAGACGGCGTTGGGGGTGAAATCAAGGAGGCGGAGGCCATATGTGTTCATGATATCGCAGAAGAACTTCGGAAAAAGGCGGGCAAAGCCCGCAATAGAAGAAAAGGGCAAAAAGGGTACCCAGTTGGGGCCAAATCAGATGCGGAGGCGGGGTGTACGTTCGTGCGCAGATGCGCACGCGTCTCCGTCGACCAAAAGAGATAGAAGACATCCCGCAGCTCCCTTGCGCCGAGCTGGGGGGAAAGATGGCCCGCTCCTTGCGCAACGCCGCGAGCCGCTGCGCCTCGGCCGACTTGACACCCTTCTCCTTGTCGGCTTTCGGAGCCATGGCGAGGGCGGCGGAGGAGGCCGACGGCGGTAACCGCGCTTGTGGCGTAAGGGGGCGGGGCGCTGCTCTCTTCGCACCGGAGAAGAAGGGGGGAGCGGTGGTGGTTTTCTTGACAAGACAGGAATGGCGGAGTGGATGGCCTGCCCCTGTTTCCTCCGCTTATAAAGAGGGGGAGGGGGCGGACGTTCCGCTTTTCCTAATAAAGAAACCCACGACCACGCCCACGATCTCGCCGCGATGCCACGTTCGGTGCGTGCGTTAGTGGGGGTCGTGGTGGGTCTGAGGCGAAGTGCGGCGTGGTCGAGGCCGCGTGTGACCGTGCTGCTTTTTTGGGCTGGCCCGACAGCCGACACTGCAGTGTACGCCCAGCCCGGGGCTCTGTCGGTGTACTAGAGTAGGGTACCCTAGTATCCCGTGACTGCGTGCCTGCAGACCAGTGTAGCACCAGCTGGCGAGGTTTGCCTAAATCACCGCCAAGATCCTCCGTGGCTCCTTTGGAGCCATTCAAGAACAAAGTATTTGATTAAGAAGACAAGGCCCGGCAAGAGGAGCTTGCCGGAAGGCCACTCAAGGCATGCAGAAGACAAGGCCCGGCAAGAGGAGCTTGCCGGAAGGCTCGAGCACGACAAGCCTCCGGACGCCGACAAGGATTCGGCCGCGGCAAAGGCGCTTGCAGCTGACAAGCAACCTCTCTCCATCTCCGCTCCAGCTCATCCAGCAAGCGTGTCGCCATGGGACCATTCCATGCACGCGTGTCGAGAGGTCAGGCAGCCAGCAGAGAGCAGCGATAAGCGGGCGCCGACAAGCTTGCCATCGTGGCGAAGCGGTGGCGCACTGACGGTCTCTGTTGTAATTGTTTGGGCGACACCGACGGGCATTTATTGCTTTTGTCCCTTGCCGTCGAGTTAGGTATTTTGCCTTGTACCTTTGTTCGAGTAGGTGTACCAACTCCTATTTTTACATTTGGACCCTCGCATATGTTGCCTCCTGTCGGAGACCCCTTGATCCTATAAAAGGAGGCCCATGCGGATCGTAGTAGGGGTTCGTGTTTAGGTTCATTCGACTGACTATAGACCTGATACGCTCACGCTTAGGTTTTGTAGCTCGACGCTCCCTAGCAAGAACACAATACATCAAACAAGCAGCAGTAGGAGTTTTATCTCTCCGGAGAGCTCCGAAGCTGGGTAAACTGCTCGTGTGCCTTGCCTCGATCCGCTCTTCGTGCGATCTCCGCCCCCCTCCGAACCACAAAGGGGCCTGGTCCGCCGGCCCCATAGGTGTTCGTGGGTACGATCACATAGTTACTATGTTGAGATTGAAATGAAGCAATATGGGAGATCTCACTCATAGCATATGACAAGTTTAAAGGGTTGTCGAACATGATGTGACCAAAAGAATTTTCACATGATATCCTATGGAGCATAGCATCACAACTAGGCAAATCAACATGCTCATCATCATATTCATCATAAATTGGTAAGTCATGACATGAATAAGTCGCACTAGCATGAAGCATGGGAATATGTGGATCAACATCATGCAAGCAATCATTGGTAAGATAGTCCGCTAGTGGGACAAGAGAAGCACCAACACCTATGTTAGCTTTGGAGTTGTAGGTGAGATGTCGAAGATCCACTCGTTGTCATCTTCGTCTTGATGGAACCATGTGGGTGGTGCATCATTGTTCACCATGGCCATCGTCGTCTCCATTTGAGGTATGGACTCGTTGAGGATAGGCATGTCGTCATGTAGGAGACCTAGAACCAAAGGAGAAAACACACTCGGAGTAGAGGGTAAGTCGTTAGAAATCATAGTGGCCTCACATGCCGTGTCAACTACCTCACTCTCTAAGTGTTGTGGCTCACTCAATCCCTCAAGGATGCTCTCACTCATATGGTTGGTGGGGTCACTCAAATGGCACTCAACCTCACATAGGATGTGTGGCATGCTCTCATGTGTGGGGCTAGTGGTGGTCACACTCATCCTCTCATAGGAAATGCACTCAATGTCATATATGGTGGAGTCACTCATCTCACTCATGTTGTAGTGGCTCTCCTCACATGGCAATTGGGGCATCTCGTCATAAGTGGGTGTCGGAGAATTGTTGGTGCAAATGTCTCCATGCTCTACTCCTATCGCCACCTTGGTTGAAGGGAAAGTCCCATGCTCAACCTTCTTGTCTCTGTCTTGTTGTTGGAGTCCCATATGATGTGGCACCTCGTAGCTCGTCTCCATGACTAAAGGGAATTTCCCATGCTCGGCCATCTTCCTTGAGGGGCTTCCGAAGATGGAAGTGTCACCCTCACTTGTAGGTGGTTGCCTTGGACTTGATGAAGTCGTTGTAGGCGTACTCGTGGGAAGTAGGCGAAGGTGCCATACGTCCAAAGGCAAAGATGCCTTGATAGAACTTGGCGAAGATGCCAAAGTGGTTGTTGTAGCCGTAGCGCCGTCTTGGTGGTGCTCGTCTTGCGGTCGTATCTTGTTCTCATCGAGCTTGGACTTGGCTTGAAGTAGGGCTTGTTGGGACTTGTAGGTTTGCGCATCTTGAGCATCTTCATGTTGATGTTGTCGTTGTCGTCCTTGAGCTCGTAGTAGATGTTGTTCGTCGTCATCATGCACGTGATGCTTGGGGGTGACTTTCCCTTCATGACAATGTTGACGATGGTCGCCATGGAGATGCGGATGTGGATGACTTGCTCTTGCATCTTGTTTGCGCTCAGAAGACTTGTGACCTGAACGTCTCCGCCTTCAGGATGATGAAGGGGAAGTAGACTTGATCAAGGTTCGAATCTCCTCCATCCTTGCATCTTGCTCCTCCTTTTGTGCGGAAAACTTGTTGTCGATGTAGTCCCTTTTCCTTGCTTCGGAGTGTTGAATTTCTATGGAGAGGTTCTCGATGCGCTCTCGCAATCTTGATTGTGTGCCTTGCATTTGTTGTTGTAGATCGAGATTGACGATTTGGTGATGTAGTTGTTCGCGCCGTCGTTGTCGTGGAAGACCGGAGATGAAATGCCTTGCCTATCCATCACGACAATCGAGCAAATATGAGTGGGAGAAAGAGAAGAACGATACCAAATGTACCTTGACCGATGTTGATGATGGATCAATGATCACTCAATAATGTATCAAGGAAATAGCACAATTGGTACCGATCTTGTCAATTTCTCACACCTACACAAATAAGGCTTATGGTGGAGCTCGATGAGGATAGTTGCACAAAAATTTGATGCAAAATGTTAGCAAGAGTCAATAATGTTGAAAGAGATTCACAAATTTGCAAGTGAAACAAGTAGACTAATAGCAATATGTGGCACACGGAAACACACACACGGATAGATAAATGGGGTCGTGCAACCAAGGAATGAGCACAAAATGTGGAGTCCACGGAAAACGCTCGTTTTTCACAACTCAAGAGAGATGCTAGCACGGTTGCTCAATAGGCGGATACGACACTTGTGCACAACCTATAAGATGCAAAATGGATGAACTTTCTATCCCAAGTATGATATATATATATATATATATATATATATATATATATATATATATATATATATATATATAGATATATATATATATGTATATATATATATGGTTCCCGGTGTTTGATCCAAGATGATCGGATATGACAATCTTATGCAATGTGGTATGATGCTATGGCTATTGCTTACAAGCTTCTTTGCTCTTTCTCTTTTGCTTAAAAGCTTATTCTTTTTCTTTCTTTTTTTGATATGGCTACAATGCACAAACCAAGATAGCAATTGTGTATATGCGGGAACAAACTTGTGGCACAAGATATGATATAATAGCAAGATGATACCAATATGATATGGTATGTATGCAATGGAAGGTGTATATCACTGATGTGCACAAGTAACGTTGCCGGCAATACTCAAATGGCTAGTCTCGATAGGCAAGTGACACAAAATGGGCTAGGGGTTATCAATGCAATGGCAAGAATGTACAATGATGGAATACCACTATAACAAGATGATATAGAGGTTACAGTCAATGGCGATGATGAGTGGCGGTGTTCTTGATGTAGATACCAAGATGACGTAGACCTGTCCCTAATTAGCCGAAACACCTTAGGAAACAGAAAAATCGCAAACTCAAAATCTCCAAAGGCAAATGTCAAATGGTGGTAGCGGAATGCGATGGTGGTTGCGGAAGTATTGGTGGAAACCCGGTCAAAATGGGTTAAGGTGGCGGAAGAGTATGATGGAACATACACGGTGTCGGAGTTGGTAGCACGGTCCCTAAGTAGCCGAAACACCTTAGGAGACACAACTCACAACACAAACAAAATTGGGTTAAGTTGGGGTTGCGGAAGTGTATGATGGGCAATCCTATGCGGAAGTTATGGTGGTGGTTGATGAAGAAGCAACCGTCCCTAAGTAGCCTAAACACCTTAGGAGACTCAAGTCACTACTCAAACAACCTCAAATGCTATGGGGAACAAAATGGGTTAGGTTGCGGAAGGCTATGGTGGTATTGTGGATGTTATGATGGAAGGCCTAGGCAAAAATTCCAAAGTTCCAAAATTTTATTGAGTTAAATGGTGGTGAAACCAATGTGAGGACCTCAGGCACGTCGATATCTTCAAAACGAGCCAAAGAACACCCAAATCGGAGTTCGGAGCGAAAAATTGTGATGAAAACGGTGAAGAAGGTTGATGTTGAAATTCTGTGTAATGTTTTGGGTTAGGCCGGAAGTTCCGGGGGGTGGCCGGAAGTTCCGGGGGTCGTGGAAAAAGTGTGGGGAGTCTGGGGATTTTTGGGGTAAACTTTCTAGTTAGCCCGGAAGTTCCAGGGTAAGGACAGAAGTTCTGGGGGAGTCCGGAAGTTTCGGGGGTCATATAATTTCTTCCGGGACGAACCCTAAATTCCAGATCTAAGATGGGGGCAGAAAAACACGACTTCCCGGGGCAAAATTGAGATGATTTCGTGGATGGAAATAGGGGAAAGATGGGGGAAAGCTAGATCCACTTGAAACCAAGAAAATCCATGGATAAAAATCAACAAAACATCATCCAAAACAACAAATCACAAAAAAATTGGGGCTATTTTTGGTGGGGATTTTTGAATTTAGGACGAAATCAAGCAAAAGAAGGCTAGAAAACGATGGGGGAGGCTCCAAATTCGTGACCAACGTGGCTCATAATACCATTATGATGTAGGGTAGAACCCTAACGGCCTGATGTTTCACGAAAGGAGCGGATCCCACGAAGAACATGAAGAACACGAGGGGAAACATGAGAGAATCACTCAAACCAACAAGATATAGTCACACATGTGCTAGATCCTCGAAACACGAGAGGAGATACAAGATCCACGATCAACAAAGGACGATACAAAGGTAACCGGTTCTTTTCCGTGAGGAGGTCTTGATGGGGCCACCCAAGAGGGGGTCTTGAATCCAAGGGGATCTTCTCCGTAGAGGGGTCGCAGTCTCTCTCATGGAGTAGATCCATAATGGATGAGCAAAGATCTATCTCACATATGAGCTAAACTAATGCTAACCCTAAAATGATGGAGGTGGGGGAGTATATATAGTCTAGAGCCACGAAGGGGTAAGTGAGGGGCGAAACAGGTACATGGGCTTCGGACCAAAGACTCTGCGCGCAGGCAGGCCGGAAGTTTCGAGCAGGGACGGCCGGGTTCCGGGCTAACTAGAGTGTTGGCGCGCTCGGGGCTGGTCTGGACTCCGAGGGCCAGAGGTTCCGGGCAGGCCGGAAGGTCCGGGGGCCGGAAGTTCCGGGCTTTCCAGAAGCTTGTCCCTGCTTCTTCTTCCTTCTCCTCTTCCATACTTGGCCTTGGTCCTTGGATCCTCCATGGTCGTCTCGGTTATACTTGAGTATGTGGAAGGTCCATGCATGAGGTAGTAGCCATGTCTCACATGTGGAAAGTGATGGTTCTAAGAGGAGTGAGTTCACCTTGTGTCCAATGGCGTATGGTCGAGGTCTCGTCATATGAACTCTTGGGGCTTGGAGAGTAGTCAGAGTGTACATGGGGGTGAACGTGGGATGCTCCGCATCACGGGGTCCAAGAGATCGAATGCAAAAACAGAAAATTCACTTGGAGCAATGAGAGGGAGGTGCCTACGCTTTGCAACATTGACAAGGTCTTCTGCAACGATGATGGGGAGATCATGGGACTGGGTTATATGTTGATGTCTGCCTAAACATCCTTCTCTGATCACTGCCCTTTGTTGTTGGCTCATGTGGAAGGACCTCCCAGGCCGGCCAGATTTCGGTTTGAAAACTTTTGGTCGTGTTTCCCCCACTTCCACATGACGGTGCGACATGCTTGGGATAGACTGATAGACCAGGATTGTACTTTTGTAAGGATAAAAAAGAAGATGCAAAGGGTGGCGTCGTACCTAAAGATTTGGAGCAAAACTATCTTCGATCATGCTAAACTGCAGTTTCATATTGCAAATGTGGTCATTCTCAAGCTGGACGTTACCCAGGAAACAAGATCGATGTCCCCAGAGGGATACAGATTTCAGAAACAACTAAAATTAATGATCTTGGGCCTGGCGGCAATCGAGAGAGCTTAGAAAAGGCAGGCATCCAGACTCACTTGGTTGTGCACTGGGGATGCAAACACAAAAAAATTCAACGCCAAGATGAGGTCATGAAGAAGAAAGAACTTCATTCAAACTCTCAAGACGGCTGCTGGTGACATTTGCTAACATGAGGAGAAAACTCAGGTTGTTCATGATCACTTTCTGAACATGTTGAGAGAAAATAAGACGAGGGCATGCATGCTAAATTGGGAGGAGCTGCATCTGCCAGTGATTGACCAATTGGGCCTTGACGCTCCTTTCACGGAACTGGAGGTCTGGGCGGCCGTGTTGGCCTCACCACCGGAGAAAGTGCCGGGGCCGGATGGATTCACGGGCAAATTTTTTGGAACTTGCTGGTCCACTGTAAAAGACGACATGATGTTAGTTTTCCAGAGCTTCTACAACATTGTGGAGGTCAACTTCGCCGACCTGAAGTCTGCCTTCATCTCCCTGCTTCCCAAGAAGGAGGTGGCCATAGAATTGGGTGATTATAGGCCCATCGGCCAGACCCATTCAATCGCAAAGCTCATCACCAAGGTGTTGTCCATGCGGCTGGCCTCCGTCCTCAAGCAGGTGATCTCGGCAGTACAGACGGCCTTCCAGAAGGGCAAATGCATACGCGAGAGCTACATGTATGTACAAGGTTGTGTCAAGGCTCTTCATCGGGAGAAGAAACCAGCTCTGTTACTCAAACTAGACATCGCTAAGTCTTTCGACTCGATCTTTTGGGAACATCTGTTGGAACTGTTCCACTGGTTGGGGTTCAATGGTAGATGGCGGAATTGGATCATCTCTCTGCTAGCCTCACCCTCCACTTCGATCATTCTTAGTGGATCCTGGGGCATAAGATTTTGGCATCGTCACGCCTCCGGCAGGGCGACCCTTTATCTCCACTGCTCCTTATCCTCGCTATTGAGCCCGTACACCGCCTGCTTGCTAGGGCCACAGAATGTGGCATTCTTGCCCCGCTTCCTGGAAGGGACACTAGCATGCGTGCCAGTCTCTACGCCAATGATGCAATCATTTTTTGCCAACCCGGTCAAGGAGGAAATCACCACATTACTGAATCTTCTTCGTGCCTTTGGAGATGCCATGGGACTACAACTGAACTAGACCAAATGCACAATGACACCAATTAGATTTGAATAACTGCCATTGTCGGAAGTGCTACAGTATTTTGGGGGCCAAATTGCTCAATTACCAATCACTTATCTAGGACTGCGAGTAACTACAACAAGGCTGCACATTGTGCACCTTCAATTCATTGTTGACAGGATCAAGGCTCGACTGGCAGGATGGAAAGGGAAGTTGTTGAGCACTGCAGGCCATAGAGTGCTAGTGCAATGTGTTCTTTCCGCACCGCCAACCTTTGCAATGACAGTGCTGAAGTTGCCCATGAAAATCATTAGAGAAATTGACAAGGCCAGGAGAAGATTTTTCTAGTGTCAGGACGATGAGGTCTCGGGGAAGAAATGCAAGGTGGCATGGACCAAGGTTTGCTTGCCACCGGAGGAGGGGGGTCTGGGCATTCTCAACCTGAAGAAATTCGGCCGAGCTCTGTGTTTGCGGTGGTTATGGTAGGCCTGGAAGGCCCCAAGAAGGCCATGGAGTGCCTTTCGGCCACCGTGTGATGAACAAGAACACCAGGCCTTCAATATGGCCACAGCGATCAGGCGTGGGCGGCGGAAGATAACCGACTTTCGAACAGTAGATGGATCTGACCTGAATCATTGCGGAACAAATTCCCTGTCCTCTACAACAATTCAAGAAGAAAGAACAGAACAGTGGCTGACGCACTACACAATGAGCAATGGAGGAGTGACCTGCAGCATGGCAACACCATGGCGATCACCGCTGACTTCCTCCGGATGCACCGACTGGTACATGGCACGCAACTGAACGCTGAAGCCATAGAAGAAATCACTTGGACTAAGGGCAAGCAAGGAATGTATTCAACAAGTTCTGCATCCAGAATGTAGTTTCAGAGAACTCGGCCAACTTGCTTCAAAAGCCTCATCTGGAAGCCATGGGTGCCAGCTAAACCAAAAAAATTCGCGTCGTTGTTGTTCCTCAATCGACTTTGGTGCAACCACAAGTTACAACAAAGAGGATGGCCCAACAATTTCTTCTGGCAGCTATGTTGCCGCAACCTGGAAACATATGTGCACATGATCTAGACCTGCCCTTTCTCCTCAAAGGTGTGGAGAGAGGTGGCCACATGGACGGGATGCTCTGCTCTGCACACTCAGGAGCGCGAGCGATCCTCGTCAACCGTCGGTGCCATGCAGACCATTGTCAGAAGGGCGGCTCCAAAATACAGAAAAGGCCTCAAGATGATGATCTTATTGGTGACCAGGGAGTTATGGAAGGAGAGAAACACCGCCACTTTCAAAAACAAGATACCTAGCTCAACGGAGGTGATCGCCGCAATCAGAGCGAATATAGATCAATGGCGATTGGCGGTTGCAAAAGACATTGAGACCCCATTCAGGGACAAATTAGCAAGATAACAACATAGAGCCATCAAGTTGTTTTGTTTTCCCTTTCTTCCACCCATCTGATCACTTGATCAAATATTTTTTCCGCTCTCCTCTTCTAAATCAATTAAGCCAGCAGGTTGCTGGATCTTTCCAAAAAAATCCTCGTTAGGAAACTTGGGTCACTAAAAGTGCGGCCCAACCATACCGTTAAGGATCAAGTCCCTTGGTTTTCATTAATGTTATATATAGTGGACAGTTATCCCCCACCCAATTAGTCTTATAAAGATCTATTCCCATATGATTAGACTGACAAGAGACTATGTTAAATTGAATGTGGACGGTGGTTTTGACCCTTACCTGGTACAGGTCACTCAGGGAGCAGTCACTAGAGATTGACATGTGAAGTATATTGCCGCTGGTAATCGAAAGATAGAATGGTGTGGGGATGCACTCAAGGCGGAGGCGATGGCCTTGCACTTTGGACTTAATCTAGCATCATCAGTATGGTGTAACACTACTGAAGGATGCTGCTAACGTGACACTGCGATCAGAGACCCTTTGACAAAACTGTGTGTGATGCATTAATCGCAAATGGTAATGTAAAATAACCGTCAAAAAAGAGGCAAAATGTCTTCAATGAAGGATACATCGAACACGGTTCATATTTTAGTTGTGTGTGCGATGCGGGGCATATGGTTCAGCTCAATGAACTGTTGGCGATGAGGTAGAACAAAAGAAATGGGTAGGCAGATGAAGGCGTGTGTGATATACGACATACAATTCATTCGGATAAATTGTTTGTGATGATGCGGAACAATAGAAACAGGCAGCCGGATGAAGGCGTGTGCGATATACGGCATACAGTTCACTCGGATGAAGTGTTTGCGTTGAGCCAAGAGAATAGAAACTGTTCAACTTAACAAGATGTGTGTGATACACGGCAAACAGGTCTATAATCGGAAATGTGTCGGAAGACTGATAACAACACAGATGATTCTTGTTAACAAGTTTGTGTGTTGTGAGCAAACGATTGCTAGCATACAATTGTCATGGATTGATGAAATCATCACCGACGGGTTCCATTGTTTAGTCCGTGTGCAATGTGATTTGTTCTGTCTATAGAGCATCAACATATATACTTCAAAAGATAGCATTGCAAAACCAAATTAAGCATACAATTACACAAGTGACTATACACATAACATTTCCTCACACCAAAGTAAGCAATTACATGCATACTAAACTAGGAGAAACGAGGATATAATCATCTACTTGTTGCAACGACGCTTGTCGTTGCTCTGCTTCTGGCTGGATCCCTGGCCATTTTGAGGAAGGAGGCACTTCCTCATGCCAACGATCCGTTTGTACATCTCGTAGCTCATGTACGCCTCCTTGGCCGCGTACACGACGTGAGCTTTGTCGAGTTTCTCCATCTAGGCTGGGTGCCAGGCATGCTTGTCCTTGTTGCAGGAATCCTTCATGTCTCTGTAGTAGGGATCAATGATGGCCTCAGCGAGGTGAACCAATGAGTCCTTCTCATGCTCGTTGTTGCCCCAGATCTTGTATTGCCCTGGATGTCAACAAGATTCTGGTAGGCGATGCCCGAATACATCGTTGGTGATGTCCACCGTAGCGAACATATAGTGGGGGTTGTTGACAAACCCGGCAAAATGCTTGCAAGACCTTGTGGCCAGGCAGTAGTGGTAGACGAGGATGTGATTGCGCACACACATCTGGGCGACGCCGACCTTGGGACGAGACCCGGCACGAGCGCAGGTGTACTCGAGGTCGAACCCGTCCACCTTGTACTTCTCCTCAGCAAGCAACATCTCCATGATGTGGATGGAGTGCTCCATCAAGACCGGGTTGTTGGTTTACACCACCGAGAGCTCCATGAACCTTCTGTGGGTGTCCACCACGGCATGCATGGTGAACTGCTGCTTGTCGTCGGCAGCCGCTCGGAGCACCATTGGAGCCGCGCAGGATACCCTCTAAGAATTTGCCATGGTGGGTGTGCTTATTGCAATGGTGGGGCACGATCGAAAGGTTGAAGAGACACAAGGGTTAAATGGCCGCTATAATAAATGGGGGCCGGTCGGCCTGTAATCGTCACGTCTTGTCACCGCATTCATAGCGGAGGATTCCAGTGCACGCTTGACAACACCCCATCGCACGTGTTTCGTTTGACCATGTGTGGGCTTGAATAGGCGCCAAATGTATCGTCAGTGAGCCTGTTCTCGCGCTACGACACAGTTTACTGCGCAAGCTTCCCGCCCGGCTAGTTTAGCCATGCGTCTGCTAGAAGAGGGACAAATCATGGACGTTTATTGGTAAAAAGCTTCATAAAAATGAAGTGTGTGGAACGACTTTGGTCATAAGTCTACCGTGGGTGATGAGGTCAAAGTTACACAGAAGGGTGATGATGGATACTCGAGTGCGATAATTAATTATGCCCTCTACAGGGCACACAGTTGAAGAAACCAACTGTGTGCAATAATGTTGAAGATCGCAGTGGAGTTAGCTATACAGATCGTGTGCTATGAGATCGACAAGGTAAATAGATTCGAGAATGGTTAATAAAATATAAGTCCATTGCATAGTAAGTTCAAAATGGTGTTACCAATATATGAGTCTCATACGATGCCATTTCAATGATTGTACCACAAAAGCTCGAAATATTACAAGGTTCAAATTCCAGAGTTATATGGCTCAAATTCGAAGATTACAACGTTCAAACTCATATTAGAAATGAAATTCAGCTCGTCAGCTGCAAACGCTCGCGCTGATCCACTGAACATGGATATAAGAGAGGTTCAAACTAATATTACCACCTGTAAGTCCAGTTTCAAAACCTCATAATTTTTGCAAAGGGGTCAGCCACTGAGAAGTCATGTATGGGGTTGACACGATGACTTTCGATTACTCTGTCATCTGAACTTCCAAAATGAAATTCACAATTTTCAAAGCCTATTCCATTCCGCCGCAGCCGCCGGCGCTGATCAACAAACCATTTGTTTTTGCAAAATAAAATTAGGGCAAACCTCATTACCTTCAACACCCTTGCTCTGGCAACAAATAACCTGGAAAATATAATCTCCGGTATGGTCCCTCGGTAGGAGTTCAAAGTAATTTCTGAGAGATGCAGATCTAGGCATTCGATGTGCTTGTTATATTGTATCACGTTATCCACCAGTGGGACTAATCTTATCTGCAAAAGAAGAAAATGTGTTAGTGCGTACATGCAGTTTTGAAAACTACTACATGCCTATTTGGTTTGCAGGATTTGTAAAATGCACTAACATGCCATCTTCGATCCGACATGATTAACATGGGCATTTGATTACAATCTAGAGAAATGTAGCCTTCTTCACAAGAGGTTGGAGTGGATGAAAAGTTCCCTAAGAAAACTAGTACAGATGAATCCAAAGGAGAAATGCTTATGGATTGTAACCATATGGATCAAGCAACAAATATGGGGGAGGGACATGTATGTACCAAAATCCTCCAAAAAAATCCTTCAGAAATCATAGTACATTGTCATTGTAAACTTGGAAAAAGGTGTCACAATTGAACTCCCTTATGGTTAAAATTTAACAGGAAAGGAACATCACCTTGATATATAGCTTCTCCAGGCACAGAAAGCATCTTAGGAAACTGACAACTTGCTCCAGGTTGGGGCCGATAGATTCTAGTGCCAAGACCTTCACTGTGTGCAGTTTCGGGGTCAAGCTTGACGGAATCATTTTCTGGATGACAGAGAACATACAACTTCAAAATTAGAAATAATGTTAATTTCTATAAGGAGAGGTCGAAGGCGGCTGTTGTACCTGAACGGGTGTGGATCCAATAACAAGTTCAGAGTATTTGTCAGACGAGTAGCCCTAGCTATCAATTCGGTCTGCAGAAATGACATTTATTATTGTTGGACCTTCTTGATCAACTACAAGTAATCTCTGAAGTGAAGGTTTGTCCTCAATGACCATACCGTGGTACACATCTTGTGATGTCTTCTTGTCGCACCAGCAATACACATAAATAGTCCGGAGAGTCATGGAGGTGATGTGGAAGCTACTCGAGTGCCTGAAGACAAAGGTACTTGAGTGTAGTATAGCCACGGAGCAGGCGTTCCATGTCACCGTTTGGGAGGCTAATGGCGACGAGCTCGAGCTGCTTCAGTCGTGGTAGAATAAGAGCGAGTGTGTCATTAAGGGGGTGAAATGGTACTTCCTGAACTTGGCGACACGCAGTGTGTGCTCGAGGCGGAGCGCAGACGTTGGCAGTGAGCGCATATGCCCATCATCAAAAGTGAGCTCCTCGAGCTGATCTAGGGCGGGGGATCGGAACCAGTCGTCAAGCTTGGCTCGGTCCTTTCCATTGGAACGGAACTTGCCCATGCTAAGGCCTCTGGTTGGGCCAGGGTGACTGCCGAGGATCTTGGAGAACGCATCCAAGCTTTTGCTATAGCCATGGCAGAGCTCGTGGGTGTTGATGAAGTCGAGAGGGGTGGAGTTCCATAGGGGGCGCCACCGCCGGGAAAGGACGGTTGTCCCGCACCCCATATTTGATTGGGAGGAGTTAGATGATGACTGTCAACATATCATCGGGGAGGCTACTGATGAAGGCTAGGCCTGCTGGAGACGCTTGCGGTTCTTGCTCGACCCGCCTCCGCTTGTTGGCAGCCCCGTTCTCCACCTCTGGAGTCTCCTTGTCAGCGGCGCATTCTGATAGAAGTGTTAGTACATGGAATATTTAGTTAAAACAGGGCAATAGAAAAGTGTATTGGTAACTAGAAGTTAGTAGGTAGGAATAGAGTAAGAAAATGGAATAACAATTGGTTTCTTAAATATTACACAATTCATTTGATATTGCTAGGTGAGTTAACATGCATATACTTGAAAAGAACACTTACTTCGAACAAAGTCTGGATGGCTGATATCGTTGGGGAATTTAGCATATATCTCATGACCAGGCTCTTTTATGTGCAATGCAATTTTAGTGTCAACTTTCAGTACATAAAACTTAGAAATTTCTTTCCAAAGGCCAGTGCCAAAAAAGGAGTCACCACGTTCATCAAGTCTTACAAGATGTAGCGATTGTAAATCCATGGTGTGTGTTCAGTATGACATCCCTGCAGTCTTGATTTATGTAAAGGGAAAGATTGTGTACTACAGATTCTGTTGCATAGCAAGGGACCCGCTGTAGAAAATGGTAGGATTGTTAAATAAAATATGATAACATTTAAATATGGGCCCAAATTGAAAGAACTGTACAGCAGTTGAAATTGAAGGACAAAAATATATAATTAAATAGAAAGGGTAAACATGATGTCATGGAAATATGAGAGTAATCGAAAAAACAATACATCATTAATTTTCCTAATATAGAAAGAAGAGGAAAAAAATCTACATGGTGCATGTGGCACCTTTTATCCAAATGTAGCAATATTTAGTATTTGTTCAGGAAAGTAGGCCATGCCAACCGATTTATGGTGAGATTGAACATACCGCGCGCATCCTCAAATCATCTGGTACGGTGAGATGGAACTTCATGGATGTCTGGCGGAGGCCGCAAAGTCCTGATGTGCCCCGCACTGTACACTCTATGAATGAAAGAAAACCCTTAAATCACGTCGAATAAAAATGAATTCACGGCGATTTCAGCCGGGTGATTAAAGGAGGAAGATGAACTGGGATAAGAAATGAGATAATATCTCATTAAATTAATTACCTTGTTGTCCATGAGAACAAACCCTCAATACGGCGGATTCCCCAACCGGGCAGAGCTGGGTCGACCGTGAGCAGCGTCAAGAAAGTCAATGGCGATAGGCGGCGGCAAGTGAAAGTGGCGAAATGCGTTGGGGTTTGCCGGCAGCCTGGCGGCGGCGGCAGGCGTCAAGCTAAGTGGTTGCCACCGCGATAGGCGGTGCCATGCATGGATGTAGAGGAGCTTGTGCAGGTGTGAATGGGGACCGGAGGGGTGGCGGGCAGGGTGAGGGTTTTTGTGACCTGAGGATGATGAGGGTTTTCTTTTTTGTTTTTTAAATTGGGTGTTGAGGGTTTTTTGTCCCACAAAGAGTTTCAGAGGCAACGATTTGCTAGAGCCAACCGTGTGTGATTGACGTAACAGGGAAAATGAAAGTTATTGCACGCGGTTCCAGTTTTGGGAACTGTGTGTGATTGACGTACTACCTCCGTCCTGGTTTATTGGTCCCCTTTGTAAGTTGTACCAAATTTTGACCAAATATTTAACTAACAAATGTTTATGCATGTCACAAAAAATTATATCATTGAACACTATGTTCAAATACACATCCAACGATATAATTTTTTCTAACCTGCACTACAATTTGTCAGTTAAATCTTTGGTCGGAATTTAACACAGATTACAAAGGGGGCCAATAAACTAGGACGGAGGTAGATTCCATCAACCGAATTGATTGCATCCATATCCCTCATTTAGACATAAGTAAATATAGATTAAACATACTCAGAAATAGATAATAAGCGTACACAAGCATAGTTCAACCATAAGTACATAGTTCAACTGTCATTAAGCTTACTCAAGCGTACATAGTTCGATCCCACATCTCATCTCATTTGCCGGCACGATCCCGAAGCTTCTCCAGGTACTCGGCGTACGCGGCGTGCGCCACGCTGCGAGAATACTTCTGCTTGAAGGAGCCAACGACTCGTCCTCTTGCATGCGCCGGAACACTTTCATATGCGTCATGAAGCTTTTGGTTGCAAAATGGGCATCGATAGCCGCCATCCGAGGTCCTAACATGCCTGGTATGCATTCCCGCATAAAGCTCCCTCAGGATTTGCCTCTTGTAACTCCTCTGGCCATCTTCATCCTCGCTGTCCACATCGTCACTACTAGGAAAAGGGCTATAGATGATATGGACATTAATGGCGCACCGTGTATGTGGTGCGCCACTGCTATATAGCAGTGGCGCACTGCATACAAAGCGCCATTAGTAATATATTACTAATGGCGCACCTGGTGTGTGGTGCGCCATTAGTAGTTTTGAAAAAAAAATAAAAAAATTGTTAGTAATGGCGCACCATGGGATAGTGCGCCATTACTAGTTGCCATAGTAATGGCGCACCTCACCCACCGTGCGCCATTAGTAGTTTTGAAAAAAAATAAAAAAATATGTTAGTAATGGCGCACCAGTGGACAATGTGCCATTACTAGTTTAGTAATGGCGCACTGTCCACTTGTGCGCCATTACTAACAAATTTTTTTTATTTTTTTTTTCAAAACTACTAATGGCGCACCACACACCGGGTGCGCCATTAGTAATATATTTAGCACCAGGGTTACTAATGGTGCACCTGATGTGTGGTGCGCCATTAATAACCCTGGTCCTTAATGCACCCCCCCTGTGGACCGCCTTTTCAGTTTTCAGTTTTAAAAAAATAAAAGAAAATGATGGAAAAAAATAAAAAAATAAGTTTCCCATGTGATATGTGGCCTAGTTGTTGGGAAAATTTACAAATATGAATTTCGACTTTATTTGCAAAATCTCTCTAGAATTTAGTAAAATGGGTATAACTTTTGCATACGAACTCGGATTAAAAAGTTTTTTATATGGAAAATCATCTACTCGAAAAGTTACATCCGAATTGAATCAGGGCAACCTTGTTCAACATCTTCAAAATCCCCAAAAATCTAACAGAACGAAAGATATGGGGCTTTTAAGATCTAAAGGGGGGAATGAAAAAAATTCAAACTTACTAGTGGCGCACCATTTGCTAGGTGCGCCACTAGTAACAGAAAAAAAAATTGGTTTAAAAAATTGCAAATTTTTTCAAATTTTTTTCAAAATATGATACATAATATGACCAGGAAGTTTGAAATATTTTTTCAAAATTTCATCATACTCATGAACATGAACAAAGTCCTAGACATCAACAAGGTTTAATAGGATTGATATGATAGATATATCAACAAGTGCCTGTGAAGTGAGTTGGTGCTGGGGTTGGATAGAACTGTGAAGTTAAGCTTGCTCAGGCTGGAGTAGTGTGAGGATGGGTGACCTTCCGGGAAGTTTAGATTAAGAAAAAAACAAAAAATAATAATTTTACAAAAAATTAAAAAAAATCTAAAAAAATTGTTACTAATGGTGCACCACATAGAAGTGCGCCATTAGTATGCCAGATACTAATGGCGCACCTGTGGGATACTAATGGCGCACCTCCTGTGGTGCGCCATTAGTAAAAAAAATTAATGGCGTGGTGCTAGTGGCGCACCTTTAGTGCGCCATTAGTAGCCAAAACAGGTGCGCCACTGGCAGGCCTTTTCCTAGTAGTGCGTCAGACAACACCTATACAAATAGTAAAAAAATGTGGAGTCAAATTAATGTTTACAAACTAATCTCTAGCGAGCATTTGGCAGTTGTCCATGCTCGGGAACGGGGGTACCAGACTTGCACTGCTCGCCTGCCTGGCGTGGCTCAAGGGGTGGCCCAAAGACGGCCCATCTTCATCAAGACAAGCTCAAGACCTCGCGAGGGGCCAAGCCTCACTGAGGCGGACGACAGGAAGCTTCCTCGTGCACGGCCTCGTCATGCGGGCTTGCGAGGAGGCGGAGAGATCAAGGCGGGTACCTCACGAGGTGCCCATGACGCAAGCCATGACGACCAAGGGTGCAGGCGGGCGCCCGGCCCGCGAAGTGTCCTCATTTCCTCTTTGGTGCAAAGGGGAAAGCGCAGCGAGCATCAAGCAAAGGCATCCGTTTGATTGCAACAAGACCAAGACCGTCGTGAACGGCAGGGAAGGAAGTCATCGTGGAGCCCAAGCCGACATCACCACCCGAGCCTTTGACAGGCGAGGACCAACTTTAGTCAGGATAAGTGTACTAGATGTTCCCCTTCAAAATGGCCAATTGTTGGCGCCCTTCCCGCTCAATATTTGGGAAGAGGCCCAGGGCCTTTGCCTATAAATAGGACTAGCCACCCACAGGGTAGAGGCAGCTTGATCCGGCATCAAGAGATCAATCGCAGAGAGAGAGAGAGAGAGAGAGAGAGAAGCGACTGAACTCCCCCTAGCAGTTCATCGCACCAGCCAAGAACAGACCCTCGCGAGGCTGTTCTTCCTTGTATTGTTCATCATCGGCCCAAGGGGCAATCCACCACACCATGCACTAGAGTAGGGTGTTACACCACAATAGTGGCCCGAACCAATATAAACCCTGTGTCTCTTGTGTTGTTCCTTTGGTAGTTTAGATCCTAGCGAGGCGACGAGGTGTAGGTAGGCAGGGGGCGAGATCTCCGCGCACCTCAAAGGTTCGAACCTAGAGGGTCTGCCGGAACCCGAAATCCGACATTTGGCGCGCCAGGTAGGGGTGCGCCGGAATTCATCTTCCGTCGCCTTGTTCTTCGCCGTCCATCGCATCCATGTCAGATGCTCGTCGGGCCCGCGCCGAGCGCCGAGCCGCTCTCGCTACCCACGTCGCCCAGACGGCCCCCATCGGCGGCCGCCCCCGCCGTTCCCCGTCGCCTGCCATCAACGCCGCCACCGGCCCGGCGGGGAACAAGCAGCAAGCATCGTCCCAGCATCCGTCTGTGAGGCGAGACGGCCGTACTGCTACTCCTTCACTCGCCCCAGCTGGTTCTTCGTCTCGCGCGCTCCGCGCGCCCATGGAGGCTCGAGCTGCGCTCATCGCGGCAAACGAGCTCCTGCGCTACCGCCCTGTCGATGATGTCTACGAAGAGTGGCTCAACCACGTCGCCTAGCTCGTCCGCACCGCAGGGGGCTCCCCCACGCCGTCCTTCTCGCTGCACCGCGCCCCGCCCTGCGTGGGCGATGAAGCTCTGGGGACGCCTCAGCCGCCTCCCCCTCAAGAAGGCGCCCTGGCCCCAAGGTGCGTGGCCCCTGGGCGCAATCCACTCCGTCCGGCGCCTGCACAGCAAGAGCAGAGCTGCCAAGAGGTCCCTCGCCCCCAAGAAGCTGCTCGAGTGCTCCCAGACCGCTCGCCACGAATCAGCGCTCCTGCTCCAAAGACGCCAAGACCCCGCTGCTCCCAAATGACATCGTATGGGGACCCGCAAGACCAGGCTCTTCGTCACCAAAGGCCACCTGTAGCCACAAAGAAGTGTCGCGCCTTCACCACCGAAGGCGCTTGTCGCGTGGCCCGGCAAGTTCAAGCAGACACGCCTCCTCGCCACGACCAAGCACGACCGACCTGCGGAGTTCCTCCAGCTCTATGAGCTGGGCATCGGGCCACCAATGGGGACGAGAAGGTCATGGCGAACTGGTTTCCCATGGCACTCAAGGACGGAGCCCACTTTTGGCTCTGAACACGGCTCTGGCACGATCTCCTCTGGGACAAGATGCGCACCCGCTTCATCGCCAACTTCCAAGGTACTCATGACCGGCCTCCCCGCCATGAGTGACATGCGCGCCGCATCAAGCGGCTGCCAGGGGAGACCCTGCAGAAGTGCATCCAGCGCTTCAACAACACACGCCTCAAGATTCCCAAGGTGACCAAGGAGGCCATCATCTCTGCCTTCTCCGACGGTGTGCGTGACATCAAGATGAAGGAGGAGCTGGCGATGCATGAAGATCTGTGCACTTCCTTGGAGCTGTTCAACTTGGCGACCAAGTGCGCCAGGGCTGAGGAAGGACGCCTTTCCCTCCTCGAGCTGCCAGCCGCAGATCTAGAAGAGAAGAAGCCCAAGGCCAAGGACGTGAAGCGCAAGGGGGCAGCCGTGCTTGCGGCAGAACCAGACACCAAGCAAGGCAGGGATCAGCCCGAGTCTTCCAAGGGCAGCCCGTACTGTGTGTACCACGACCTCCACACCCACAACACCAACGAATGTCAAGAGCTCCGAGCCGTGCGAGAAGGGAGGATCGGTCGATGCCCCGACCGCAATGATCGAGGCTACGGCCGAGGAGGAAGAAACGCAGGACGCTGGGAAGACCGTGGCCCTCGCCAAGGGTGGCGTGACCGACCTCGCGAGGATCGCTTGTAGGATCAGCCTCGCGATGGAGGCTGGAGGGATCAGCCTCACGAGGATCGCCCGCAAGGAAACGCAGGCCTCCCTCCTCTGCCGCCGCAGCCAAAGAGAAACGAGGACCATCATCGGGGACGAGGGGCTGGGGGCTTCCGGGAGCAGCAGCGATCGCTTGCATCCTGGGCGGAGCTCAAGCCCCAGCCTCTCAACGCATCTTCAAGCAGTTCGCCCGCAAAGTGAACGCAGTCCTCCCAAGCTCGAAGCCACACGCCCTCTCAGGTGGTCAGCGTGCGCCATCATGTTCAGCTCAGCGAATCAGCTCAAGTGCGCGGCCACAGCCGGAGTACTCCCAATGCTTTGTTCCCCAATCATCAGCAACGTGCAAGTCACAAGGACCCTCATCGATGGCGGAGCAGGGCTCAGTGTCCTATCCGTAGAGACATTCAACAATCTCCAAGTGCCTTACAATCAGCTTCAGCCAAC
This sequence comes from Aegilops bicornis, assembly GCA_021605145.1. Classification (NCBI taxonomy): domain Eukaryota; kingdom Viridiplantae; phylum Streptophyta; class Magnoliopsida; order Poales; family Poaceae; genus Aegilops; species Aegilops bicornis. The sequence goes on from CM038670.1 coordinate 350,972,554, forward strand.
CAAGCCTTTCTCCGGAGTCACCGATGGCTCCACGGTTCCGATTGGGCAGGTCCGCCTCCTGTCACCTTCGGGCGCGACAACCATCAAGACCGAGCTCACCGACTTTGATGTTGCCCACATTCGCCTGCCATACAATGCCATCCTCGGGTACCCAGCTCTGGCCAAGTTCATGGCCGTGACTCATCATGGCTACAACGTCCTCAAGATGCCAGGAAACGGCGGAGTCGTCACGGTAAGAAAGAGACGCAGTGTGCTCCCTGGAGCGAGCTTTTCAAGCCGCATCACTTGAAGACCCAGATCGCAGGAGCGTGAGGCTCCCCGAGACCGCTCCCAAGAAGAAGAAGACATCGCCAGGCCTGACCCCTCAGGAGGCAGGCCCCTCAGGGTCGGCGCCTGTTCAGGGGGAACCTCCTTCTGTCGCATGGGAAGGCGCGCCCGACGCCCTCCTCAAGCAAGGCTCGGGGGCTCTCTCCTGGAGGGCCACCGACCTTGCTAACGTCACGAGGGAGGAGCTTGGGCACCACTTGGAGGCGTGTTTCAAAGCATGTTTCCCTCAGGAAGGAGCGAGGCAAGGAGGGCAAAACCCTCAGGAGTTCGTCAGCCAGATCATTCAGGAGCTGCAGGAGTCAAGAGTCATGAGTGGCAGCCGCCGCTTACCCGACGTAGCTCCCCATCCAGGCGAGGATGGTGGGCTACGCGTCTGCATCGACATACTAGGGCTCAACCGAGCAGCCTCTAAGGAGCGCTTCTGGCCCTCACGCGTGGGGCGCTGCAAAGGCCCACCCCACAGCTACGTTCGCATGCCCTACGGCGTGCCGAACGCGGCCGCCACACGCCAGCGCCTCATGGGGAGCATCCTGGAGGCTCAAGAGGTCAGGCGTTCGCGATCTGGCGGAGATGGAGATGGTCCGCGAGGAGCCACCAGCGCCTCCGGAGCCTCCCGAGGCTCCAGGTCCTGGGGGCTCGTGAAGATCGGCTTCCGCAGCCCACGATGTCCGCTACTTCAGCATCCCTTCGTCTTCAACGTTATCAGGTGACATCCTTCAAGTTTCATTTCCAGCTGGGAGTGCCCCCCAGGGCTGCATCATTCCCAGGCCGCGTGGGTCCGTCCCTGCGGCATGTATCCCTTTTACTTCATGTTCCTAGCTTACTTTGTTGGGGGCGCCCCTCGGGCTGCATCATCCCCAAGTCGCTCAGGCCAGACCCAGCGGCATGTACCCCTCTTGCGTTTATTTCGGGTCATGCGTTCGACCCATCATGATTGTTATTTGATGCCCGTCGCGGCACCCCTTACGCCTTCATGTCGGCGCTTGCACGTTAAAGGGGGGGGTTACACGAGCATCGCGACCGATGGGCTCCCATGGCTCTCCAGCCCTCACCCTTTGGCCTTGTCCACGGCATCGCGACACGGCATACCGGCTGACGATCGAGACCCGCTCGAGGCCGGGACCCGAGGACGAGCGCCGGCATCTAACCAAATTTGCAGGAACACATCACAAGTTAAGGCCCGATGTCAGCGCAACCCGCCTTGAGGTAGGGCCCCGTGAGTCCCGCTACTGGCTCACGGGTGCCCAGATACACCTCGTCGAGCCCTACCATGCCAGCCCACGTGTCGTATGGGTTGTACACGCCTGGGGCTCCTCCCGAGGGGAGCCCCTCCACGCACTGGAAGCACCATGCTCCGTCTTTGGCCGACAACTGCCGAGGCGGCTATGCCTCAGTACACATAAGGAAGCGCTATGCGGCTACCGGTGATAAACAATCGAGGGTGGCCCCCGCGGCAACCTCGAGGGAGCCCAGAGCTCGGTGTTTGGCCTCATCGCAACGCCTCCCCTCGGGAGTGCCGCGTGAGGGCTGAGCACAGGGGGCTACGCACAGTCACGCCCAGACGCCGCCACCCAGCCGGCCCCTCGGGCCTGGTTTGTCGTGACGCCCCTCCCCAAGCGGAGCCAAGGTACGAAGGCCATTTGAACGTCAAGGGGGACTCCTGAGCATCGCGACTCAGGAGCCTAACTGGTCACGTAGCCCCTCACTCCTTAGTTCCGAAAGGCTAACGGCGGTTGAGGTATGCGCGGGGCCGGCTCTGCAGACGTAGAATGGTAGATTCACCCACACATCTCACCTCCCTACTTGTTGTTCGTGCACCAAGGGGGATTCCTGAGCATCGCGACTCAGGAGCCGAACTTGTCACGTAGCCCCTCACTCCTTGGTCTCGTCCTGGTTTCCGGTCGGGGCTAATGGCGGCTGAGGTATGCGCGGGGCCGAGCTCTGCCGGCGTAGAACATAAGCAAGTAGGAAGGAAAAGCGCAAATCTCAAGGAATTTAAAAGCAAATATTAGAGTCCATAATTGTTGTCACAACACCAAACACAAGTTTAAACGCCTCCCCGAGGCATGATGCATGTTGCAGGAGCTGAAAGCAGAACATGAGCCACAAAGGAGTCACTTGTCGACGATGGAGCTGCGCGGGGCGGGTTTTCCTCGTGAAGCCTCAGGACCGGCAGCGCCTCGCTTCGGCTTGGTGCTGAAGGCCCGGAACTTCGCCAACAGAGCCTCCGCTCGACCCTTCACGACCTCAGCAGCGGCAGCGGCAAACTCGCCGCTCACTGGCTCCAGCAGGCTGTCGAGGTCGACGTCGGGATCGTGAAGGTAGACGTGGGTAAGGGGCCAGCGTCGGCCGTGCGAGAAGACAGGACACGCGCCTCGGCCTCAGCCATGGGGCCAAGGCCAAGGGTGACATTTTCAAGGGCGCGGATCAGGAAGGGAAGCAGCTTGGCAGGGCCGTCCTTGGCGCCGGCCAGCGGGCTTTCCAGGCCGCTGTCATAAAGCGACCTCATCAAGGTGCGAGCCTTCACCTCCATCTCAGTGAAGGCCACGCGGTCCTCGGCGAGGACCCGCGCCTTGCTGTCCAGCTCGACCCTCTTCGCCTCCAACTCCTGCTCCAGCGCACCCAGGCAGTCACGGCGCTTGTTAAGCTTGCCGTCCCGGTCCTTGACGGCCGCCTCACGAGCCTTCATGTCTTCCTCCTTCTCTTGGCAAACGCGGGCCTCCTTGGCAAGCTGGTCAAGCAGGCCCTGCAGCTCTCTCTCCAGCGCCTTGCAACGACCTCGGACATCGGCTACCTCCCCCAAGGCGGTGTCACGAGTAGCCTTCGCCCCAAGGACGGCCTGCTTCTCCTCGTCGCAAGCCGTCGAGGCCTGAACCAGCGCCGCTTGAATCGAAGCGTCAGAGCGAACCCAGCCGGAGACCAGCTCTAAGCGCCCGGCCACCAAGCAAGGGTCGGCGCCTGTAAGATCTTTTGGCCGGTCGATTCAGGCCAAGACGATCCAGACAGTGGGAGGAATCGGAAAGACAGAGTTGGTGGAGTAGGAGGAGAGGACGGCAGCGGCGTAACCACAAGATCTCGAGGCGGGACCTTACGCACCCGGCAGGCTGCGGTGGCATCGAGCAAGGACACCTCGGGAGTCGCTTGGGCCATGAAATGAGCTTCGCCCAGCTAGCTCCGCTTGAGCCTCGCGAGGATGATCCAAGGCAGGAGAGGCCCGTGTCTTGCCGTCACCTTCTTTCGCGGGCGAAGGCGCTGCCCCAGACGGAGCCTCAGGAGCTCCCCTCAGCTTCTTCGCTGTAGGCGCCAGCCTAGCCAAGGAATACAGATATCAAGCCTCATCGACAAAGCAAGGAATAAAACAAGAATCAAGCACTTACTGGTCATTTCTCGCAGGCTCGAGCAACCTCCGGCCATACTTGAAGCCCGAGAGTCGGCTGCAGGGATCAGCCTCAAGAGGCCTGGGGGCAGGAGGCACGCCTGCGGATCGCCTCGGAGCCGGGGCAGACCCATGGAGGACCAGCCCAGTCATGTCCTTCTTCGGGATCGGGGGCAAGCTCTCGCCGCCCCGCTTACCGCCATCCTCGTCGTCGCTCGGCCAGAGGCGGAGAGCGCGGGACCGGCACCAGGGGAGGGGCGCTCTGGACTCCACGTCGGTCGCCTTGGAGTCAGGCCCCTCTTCCTGCCCGTCTTCTTCCTCCTCTTATTTGGAGTCGCCGGAGGACACGTTCACCGTCGCCAGAACGCGGGTCCTCGGGAACCTCCATGGGCACGGGCCCGCCCCCATTGAAGACGGGCATGGATTCCACCGCCTGCTCCCAATCATCTCGAAGGAACAGGGTGCAGAGCGCCCTCCGGCCTCGCCACGTCTCCCCCGACCAAAGATTGGAGGACCGCGGCCAGATCTTCATCGGCCAAGACTGCGGGGCTCGGGCGGGGCCTCCACAGCGGAAGCGAGTACTGACAAAGCGGGGCCACCTGGTGCTCCAGGAACTCCCTCAGGAGCGACGCACCAGTCAGCTTCGCCGCCGCCATGTTGCCCGGCCACAGATCCGCGTCCATCTTCTCCAGCACCGGCTTCGCGCGGGGATCCACGAGTTCCGCGCGAGACCAATCGTCGGAGGTCGTGGGCTGCTTCATGGGCAGAATCAGCCGAGCATGGATGCGCCCAGCATCTACCATGACCCACTTGCTCCTGAAGCCCTCAATCCTCTTCCCGGGCTTCGAGATGGCGTTGGAGCTGCCATACGCGACAAAGCTCGCGCACGCGGAGATGGGACCGTGAGAGGTTCGGAGGTAGAAGTAGTGGTGCAGCAAGGCCACTGAGGGTTGCACCCCGACATGAGCCTCACAATAGTAGGCGAAGATCGCCAGAAGAAGAACAGAGTTGGGGTGGAGGTGCAGAGCTTGCAGTTTGTAATGGCGGAGGACAGAGAAGAAGAACTCAGAAAAGGGAGGCACCAGACCAGCAGCAATGGCGCTCACGAAGAGCGGATAGAAGGTGCTTCCTTGGCCCTCGGGAAGGGCGGAGCCAGCCCTGAGCACCTCTGCCCCATCATTGCCTTGCGCCGCCACCATCCGGCGCACCCGGGCAAGGCCCTTCTCCGACACGTTCGGCGAGTCCAAGGCGGGTGAGTACCAAGCTCCGGTCGGGGCCTGGCGAGGCGCCATGTCTTGCTAGGCACGCGGTCGAAGTAGATCTGGAGATTTCGGAGGCAGGAAGGGAAGGCGCAAGAAATGGGATCTGAGCAATGACCGGAGGAGGCAAGGGAAGCAAAGCCTAGACAGATGCCGCTCTTTTGTCGATTCGCGCAGTTGCTAAGGCACCCACGTCCATTCAACCGCCACGCGGCGCCCAAGGCCGGAGGCTGTTAGAACTGCGGCGCCGCACTTGCCCTTCGCTTCTGCTCAGCCAAGTCCAGCGCGCCTTTGGGCCCGGGCTCTTGTCGGCTCGGGAACGGGGTACCCAGACTTGCTCGCCTGCGGCTGCGGCGTGGCTCAAGGGGTGGCCCAAGATGGCCCATCTTCATCAAGACAAGCTCAAGACCCTCGCGAGGGGCCAAGGCTCATGAGGCGACGACCGGAAGCTTCTCGAGCACGGCCTCGTCGGGCTGGCTCGCGAGGAGGCGGAGAGATCAAGACGGGTACCTCACGAGGTGCCCATGACGCAAGCCATGACGACCAAGGGCGCCAGTGGCGCCAGCCCGCGATGTCCTCATTTCCTCTTTGGTGCAAAGGGGCAAGCGCAGCGAGAGCATCAAGCAAAGGCATCCGTTTGATTGCAACAAGACCAAGACCGTCGAAACGGAAGGAAGGAAGTCATCGTGGAGCCCAAGCCGGCGTCACCACCGGAGCCTTTGACAGGCGAGGACCAACTTTAGTCAGGATAAGTGAACTAGATGTTCCCCTTCAAAATGGCTAATTGTTGGCGCCCTTCCCGCTCAATATTTGGGAAGAGGCCCAGGGCCTTTGCCTATAAATGGGACTAGCCACCCACAGGGTAGAGGCAGCTTGATCCGGCATCAAGAGATCAATCGCAGAGAGAGAGGGAGAAGCGGTGAACTCCCCTAGCGATTCATCGCACCAGCCAAGACAGACCCTCATGAGGCTGTTCTTCCTTGTATTGTTCATCATCGGCCCAAGAGGCAATCCACCACACCACACACTTTGGAGTAGGGTGTTACACCACAATGGTGGCCCGAACGATATAAACCTTGTGTTTCTTGTGTTGTTCCTTTGGTAGTTTAGATCCTAGCGAGGCGACGAGGTGCAGGTAGGTAGGGGGCGAGATCTCCGCGCGCACCCCAGAGTTCGAACCTAGAGGGTCTGCCGGAACCCGAAATCCGACAACAGTTGCCAAAATTTGGCATCAAATCAATGTTTACATGCCGTGAAGTAGGATTAGGAATTTATGGATATTTTTTTATACATATCCAGAGATTATGGTTCGATTTTTAAGCACAGTCGTCTATGTATAGACCAATCTTGAAGAAAATAATGGCACAAACATATATGTAAGTCATTCAAAATCTATTGTCAAGTCCTGGCTAGGAATTATAAGCACGAACACTAACCCTAGTCGGATTACTAGCAGAAATCAATTGCACAGACGAAATAACTAATCACTTATCACTTGTACCATTCAAACAATCAATACACTACACGGATCTAATGAAACTTACTCGGACATCATGGATTGGGAGATGCTACCTCTTGAGCATGCGTTGGTTTTCCCTTGAAGAGGAAAGGGTGATGCAGCAAAGTAGCGTAAGTATTTACCTTAGTTTTTTAGAACCAAGGTATCAATCCAGTAGGAGACAACGCACAAGTCACCTAGTACCTGCACAAACAATCAAGAACCTTGCAACCAACGCGATAAAGGGGTTGTCAATCCCTTCACGGCCACTCACAAAAGTGAGATCTAATAAAGATAATAAAGTAAATATTTTTGGTATTTTTGTTGTATAGATTGAAAAGTACAGATTGCAAAATAGTAAACGAGATGCGATGTAAATAAAAGAGATGCAATATAATAAGAAACAGACTCGGGGGCCATAGGTTTCACTAGTGGCTTCTCTCAAGATAGCATGTATTACGGTGGGTGAACAAATTACCGCCGGGCAATTGATAGTGCATAGTTATGAAGACATTTAAGGAAAAGATCATGAATATAGGCATCACGTCTGTGTCAAGTAGACCGAAATGATTCTCCATCTACTACTATTACTCCACACATCGGCCGCTATCCAGCATGCATCTAGAGTATTAAGTTCATAAGAACAGAGTAACGCATTAGGCAAGATGACATGATGTAGAGGGATAAACTCAAGCAATATGATATAAACCCCATCTTTTTATACTCGATGGCAATGATACAATACGTGCCTTGCTTCCCCTACTGTCACTGGGAAAGGACACCGCAAGATTGAACCTAAAGCTAAGCACTTCTCCCATTGCAGGAAAGATCAATCTAGTTGGCCAAACTAAACCGATAATTCGAAGAGACTTGAAAAGATAACAAATCATGCATATAAGAATTCAGAGAAGAACCAAATAATATTCATAGATAATCAAGTTCATAAATCCACAATTCATCGGATCTCGACAAACACACCGCAAAAGAGTATTACATCGAGTAGATCTCCAAGAACATCGAGGAGAACTTTGTATTGAGAATCAAAGAGAGAGAAGAAGCCATCTAGCTAATAACTATGGACCCGAAGGTATGTGGTAAACTACTCACGCTCCATCGGAGAGGCTATGGTGTTGATGTAGAAGCCCTCCGTGATCGATTCCCCCTCCGGCAGATCGCCGAAAGAGGCCCCAAGATGGGATCTCATCGGTACAGAAGGTTGCGGCGGTGGAAAAGTGGTTTCGTGGCTCCCCTGATGTTTTTAGGGTATAAGAGTATATATAGGCGAAAGAAGTACGTCGGTGGAGCTAGGGGCCCACGAGGGTGGGGGCGCGCCTACCCCCCTGGGCGCACCCACCTGCCTCGTGGCCGCCTCGTGGCGTTCCAGACTTGAACTCCAAGTCTTCTGGTTTGCTTTCGGTCCAAGAAAGATCATCGCGAAGGTTCATTCCATTTGGATTCCATTTGATAATCCTTTTCTGCGAAACACTAAAATAGAAAAAAAACAGAAACAGACACCGGGCCTCCGGTTAATAGGTTAATCCCAAAAAATAATATAAAAGAGCATATTAAAGCCCATTAAACATCCAAAACAGATAATATAATAGCATGGAACAATAAAAAATTGTAGATATGTTGGAGACATATTAGGAGAACATAACCATAGAATTTCTATTCCAAAAAGCGGGAGGCAGGAGTAACTAGAGAAACCCTAGGATCTATTTGACACATAAATGGGTATAGATGACTAATCGGTTGTCCGTCATCATCAGAGTCCTTGCCAGAGTGGTCGTCGGAGTCGTCACCGGGGTTGTTGCCCGAGTCGTCACCGGAGTAGGTGTGGACCTCCGCCTTCGGTTGTGGAAGCACGATGCCGTCGACAATGTCAGGGTGCAGCGATACCACGCCAGCGGTGACAGTAACCTCTGTCTCCATCTCCACGTCGTGCTCCGGTGCTTCAACAGCCTCAGCGCCGCCACTCCTTCCGATGGGGCGCTTCGGCAGCATCCTCATACACTAACGGTTTTGAGGACTGAGAGCGGCGTCGAGGATGCAAGCGGAGAGAGAGGATTGTGTGTGTGGAGAGGATGGGGGGTGCGGCTGCTCGGGCACGCCATTAATATGGAATAGTGGGAGAGAGGCGGGCGGCGGTCAAACCACTGGCTCGCCTCCCGGTGAGCCTACGCACAGGACTGCTGGCATGCCTACCATCATTTCACATAGCTACTCACATGCTTCCCGATGACACTGCGTAGCGAGCACGCCTACCATCAATTCACACACATGCACGCACGCCTCCCGGTCTGCCGGCGCGGCGGACTGCTCACACGCGTCCCATGAACTCACGCCTGCTCGCACGACACACGGGTCGCGTGGTGGCAAGTATATTGTTTTTCTATTTGGATGATTAATGCTACCGCTTTATTGCTTAGCCGAAGCATGGCACGTATCCATTGTTTGTCTAACGCTCACGGTTCGAATAAATAATCCGTTTGGGATATTGGTTCCCAATTATTAATAATCTCCCATTTGTAAGAAGATAAAGATTACATCAAAACTGTTCTCAAATTTGACAAAAAAAAGTACAATGCCACTTTATATTGGTGTCCATATGACAACACGACAAGTTTCATGAATTTCAAATAAGTTTTGGATGTACTAGAATTTAAAAATCAAGATTCTCAATGTTTGAAATTTCTTGCACGGGGAGTAAACATGCACCCGGTGAGACACATGTGTTTTTGCAATCCATTTAGGTGCACTGTCAGGTGTGCATGTAGCTCAAGTTTGATTTTTGCACATTATACCCCTAGAAAATCAATCAATGTACTAAAATGTCTTAATGATCTGTGCTTTTTTTCAAAATTAAAACGTCCCTTCTTTGGTAACATATGTTCACCGCTGGATAATTTAACATGCATCGTAGTTGTGGTGGATTCGCGGTGTGTGTGTGTTTGCGCGTGCGCGTCTGGGGGGTGGCGGATGGCTGGCAGTACACTACAAGTCATGATCCACCGTGTGGGTTGGCCTTTTTGTGAGGCAGGTGCCACATCAGAGTCATGAATTCGTTATTTAAAAATAGTACACAACCCTTTCATACATACATGTTTTGGCCACATGCAGTCGATGGTTGTCCTACACGACAATCGATACTTGCATGTGACACTTTCTGTGGCCCTGCGAGGTCATCATCCATCACTTTGACCAACAGTCGATAGAGAGGTTAATTTGACCAGCAAGGTAGAATCTTTTTTGTTTGTGTTATGGTGGGAGTATATAGTATGCGTCGAAGAGGTGGGAGGGGACTAGCATATATACTATACATACGCGTCCGTGAACAAGTACAGCTCACTCAGTGTCGGTACTTTTCGGTTTCCGAGGCACGTGCCACATCAAAGTTGTGAAATTGACTATTCAAACATCACACAACACCTCTTTGGGCCACATGCATGCAAGCGGTGGTTATCCTAGGACACTCATGTGTGATACTTCCATCTGTGGGCCCGCGAGGCCATCATCGTTGAATGCATCACTTTGACCTACATCGAGAGAGGTTACTTAATTTCACCATCAAGGAGGATTCTTTTTGGGTTGTATACAGTAGGAGCATATATATAGTATGCGCCGAAGAGGGGGAGGGGACAATCATATGTAGTACGCTTCATGAACTTTGCTCTGTGTGGGGACTTTACGGTTTTCGAGGCATGTGCCACATCAAAGTTGTGCATTTTGGGTATTCTACATATATTTGGCCCATAGACAAAGCGATGGTGGTTGTCCTCTCGCACCCACTTAAGCGGTTATCAGCGATATCGATGCTTTCCATCTATGGGCCTGCTTGGTCCATCACTACTTTTCCTGACAACAAGAGAGGTTAATTTGACTTAGGAGGGGATTATTATTTTTTGTTTGTAATATTGTATATATATAGGTCATGCTCTAGGATGACATGATACAGTTTGAGTCCACACATGCATGTGTATGCATCAATCCCTCCCATTGAGTCGAAGTGGCTAGTACCACGACACGTCATGAACCAATCTCGCTCTGTGTAGGGACTATACAATTTTCGACGCACACTCCACATCAATGTTGTGAAATGGTATTCAAACATGCATGCACGCATCACCTCCATACATATGCATGTAGTGGTTGTCTTCGAATGGTACACTCCCTCGCGTGGTTATCGGCGACAAGCCTACATATTCGTGGGCCCGCATGGACATCCATGATCACCTTGACCGACAACAAGATAGGTTACCATGGAGGATTGTTCCTTTGGTTCGTGTTATCGTAGTATAGGTCATGGTGAGATTCAGACCTAATTAAGTTTGAGCGCATACTATGCACACATGCATGCATGAATCCCCGTCATCGGCTTGAAGTGTGGTGTGACATACATATGCATCGTCAACTAACCCTCACTCCGTGTGGGGATTTATGGTTCGAAAGCACGATGCCGCATCAAAGTTGTTCCATTGTGTATTCAAACACACCTCTCCATACATATGTTTGTGCCTGATACGTCTCCAACGTATCTATAATTTTTGATTGCTCCATGCTATATTATATTCTGTTTTTGGACATTATTGGTCTTTATTAGACACTTTTATATTATTTTTGGGACTAACCTATTAACCGTAGGCCCAGCCCAGAATTGCTGTTTTTTGCCTATTTCAGAGTTCCGCAGAAAAAGAATATCAAACGGAGTCCAAACGGAATGAAACCTTCGGGAACGTGATTTTCGGAACGAACGTGATCCAGAGGACTTGGACCCTATGTCAAGACTTCAACCAGGAGGGCACGAGGTAGGGGGCGCGCCTACCGGTGCGCCGCCTCCACCCTTGTGGGCCCCATGTTGCTCCACCGACGTACTTCTTCCTCCTATATATACCTACGTACCCCCAAACTACCAGATACGGAGCCAAAATCTAATTCCATCGCTGCAACCTTCTGTACCCATGAGATCCATCTTGGGGCCTGTTCCGGAGCTCCGCCGGAGGGGGCATCGATCAAGGAGGGCTTCTACATCAACACCATAGGCTCTCCGATGAAGTGTGAATAGTTTACCTCAGACCTTCGGGTCCATAGTTATTAGCTAGATGGCTTCTTCTCTCTTTTTGGATCTCAATACAATGTTCTCCCCCTCTCTCATGGAGATCTATTCGATGTAATCTTCTTTTGCGGTGAGTTTGTTGAGACCGATGAATTGTGGGTTTATGATCAAGTTTATCTATGAACAATATTTGAATCTTCTGAATTCTTTTATGTATAATTGGTTATCTTTGCAAGTCTCTTGAATTATCGGTTTGGTTTGGCCTACTAGATTGTTCTTTCTTGCAATGGGAGAAGTGCTTAGCTTTGGGTTCAATCTTGCGGTGTCCTTTCCTGCATAAAGAGGGGCAGCAAGGCACGTATTGTATTGTTGCCATCGAGGATAACAAGATGGGGTTTATATCATATTGCATGAATTTATCCCTCTACATCATGTCATCTTGCTTAAAGGTTACTCTATTCTTATGTACTTAATACTCTAGATGCATGCTGGATAGCGGTCGATGTGTGGAGTAATAGTAGTAGATCTTTGGCGAGTCGGTCTACTTGTCTCGGACGTGATGCCTATATACATGATCATACCTGCATATTCTCATAACTATGCTCAATTCTCATCAATTGCTCAACGATAATTTGTTCACCCACCGTAAATACTTATGCTCTTGAGAGAAGCCACTAGTGAAACCTATGGCCCCGGTCTATTTTCCATCATATTTAATCTCTCGACAACCAGCTATTTCCATTGCCCTTTTTATTTTGTTTACTTTACTTTGCATCTTTATCATAAAAATACCAAAAATATTATCCTATCATATCTATCAGATCTCACTCTCGTAAGTGACCGTGTAGGGATTGACAACCCCTTATCGTGTTGGTTGCGAGGATTTATTTGTTTGTGTAGGTGCGAGGGACTCGTGCGTGGCCTCCTACTGGATTGATACCTTGGTTCTCAAAAACTGACGGAAATACTTACGCTACTTTGCTGCATAACCGTTTCCTCTTCAAGGGAAAACCAACGTAGTGCTCAAGAGGTAGCAGGGCCACACACAGGCAGTGGTTGTCTTCAGGGACTAGCTGCTTGCATGATTATTGGCAAGATAGCCCATCTCCGGGGTCGCATGGACGGCCATCACTTTGACCAACAACAAGAGAGAGGTTGTATGACCAAGGTGGATTATTCTTGGTCCGTTTTATGATCCATCATGGTGAGATGCCTCTCTGGTCTGCCGACTGAAAGTGTGTGTGTGGGGGGGGGGGGGCTGCTACTTCGCACTTTGCTAGGTGATCCTCCGTGGGGGGGCATCCATTCATAGCTTAGGATTCCCTTCCTACCGACACGAGGGGGCAACCAATACCGTGCGCTTTGCGAGATAGGTTCCACATCGAAGTTTTGTTTGGTATTTGAACATCAAACCACGCTTTTCATACATATATTTGGTCCACATGCAAGTGTGTTCGTGTTCTGAACCTCTCCCGCGTCATTTTTCGCCAAATTTATGAACATTAGACAAGTCGGATGACGCAACAGGCACGGTTTACTCACACTAACCGTGTGCCACACCGGTGCCCCTGTCACGCACATTCACATAGTACATTGGGCTCCACAAGGCTTCTCCTCTAAAAAATATATATCCGCCTACAGGTTTTTTCTGTTTGATAACACACGATTATTATGTTTCGACCGTGTGTGATGTTTCTTGTTCTCGCTCCCGCCTGCATCCCTAGAAAATATCTGCCCACCTCGAGGGTTTTTCCGTTTCATAACACACAGTTCTTATTTCCGGACCGTGTGCGATGCACCATCATCCAAATTTTCAATAGCCCAGGAATTTCACTCCCATGTTTGACTCCCGCATAGTAAAATTTTCAGTAGCCACGTCATTTCCCCAAACGCACCCCTCCCCCCTCCACACACACACACACACACACACACACACACACACACACACACACACACCAAAACCTCCTCGGGCGCGCGCGAGCACACACACACACACACACCCTCCCTTGCTCGAAAGCCTAGCAACATCGCCACCGCCGCAAGGCCTCCATTGTCAACATCTGCCGGTTTGCCCGTGTAGCTTACCCACCGATCTCCATACCCAGGTCGCCTTGAGTTTCTTAGATGACGCCTGCCAAACGCCCCTTTCCCACAGATCGCCATCCACATCCCCATCCCCCACTCCAGAGCATCGCAGCCTTACCCCGGCTACGATTACCATGGAGCTCGAGGAGCGACTGGCCCAAAAGAGGTGTATTGCAGTCTCCTCGCCCGACGTTGCTGAGGAAGCTGACGACCATTACTGGCCGCAGGCACTCAATCAACGGGCTAGAGTTTGCGGGTATATCGCGGATGCCGGCTACGACAACGAGGTCACTGACAGCAACGACCTGACGCGAGCTATGTCACAGGTTAAGTGGCCCACTCCCAACCCCTCGGGTTCAACCGTCGTCGATCTCATCCATGGCCCTGCCGCTGATCTCCTCTGGCTCGCTGTCAAGAATTTGCCATCCTACATCACCATTGAGCCCCCTTTGTCATTTTTGAAGGACACGTTCTTCGACGCTGGCTTGGGATCCACGGCTTCCAAGTCAGACCTCATCGATTGTGACCATGAGGAGGGCACCCTTTCCGGCTCTTCCAAGGGGAAAGAGCCCATCTGCTCTTCCAAGGGGAAAGAGCCCGTCTACGACATGAGGGAGGGCACCCTATAGCCGTGCTCTTCCAAGGGGAAGGAGCCCATCTGCGATAACATGGAGAGCATCCAGGGTCCATGCTCTTCCCACGGGAACGAGCCCATATGTAACAAGTGAGGAAACCCATGATTTGTTTTGTCATGCCTCTTCACAGGGGGGAACCCATGATTTGTTTTGTCGAGTCCCTTTTGTAGTGTAGTGAGAATATGTCCAGTTTTAATTGCTATATTTGGTTTTTTGCAGTATGCCTTGTTTATTTCAGTTGTTCACAATGTGATGCTCTATACGTGCAACTATTTCATCGTGCAAAGTACATTTCATCAATCCAGCTTTTAAACACACCGATAGGAATGCATATATTTGCTTCTTTGTTTAAGCTGTTATAGCTAGCATATGCCTCTTTTAAAGTTTTTTGATTGTTCGGTTGTTTGTAGTTAGCATATGTGTAGTTTCAAATGCTATCTTTGGTTGTTCGTAGTATGCCTTGTTTATTGTAGTTATTCACAACGTGATGTTCTATATGTGCAAGTATGAACTGTGCAGTTCAATTTTGTTAATACCAGTTTCAACAATACCACTATATGAATGACTAGATTTGGTTGCTGCATCTTGTAGTTAACACGCCTTTCCATTTTTATTTAACAATAACCAGTGTACTTAGACAAGCACAATACCAGTTTGAATGACTATGTTTGCTTGTTGTTAAATGTTAGGCCTGTTGTAGTTAACACACCTTTCCACTTGTTTTGCTTTACTAGCGTGCTTAAACCTACACACTGAAGCTATCTTTTGGAGATTATTTTGTTTGCCATGGATATATTTGGTTGATGTTTAGCATGTTGTGCTTAACATGCCTCTCGATGTACCTGCACAATACAATTTTGGGAATGACTGCTGTTTTCCATCGAGGTTAGTTTCATCCCATGGCTTATATATACTCATTGTTCAGGATATCGGTAGCTGGTACCATATAGGCTGAGGGCTGATAAGGAACTAATCGGTGAATCGGACTTTTAACTGGATATATCTGTAACTCATTTATCGTTAGGTTAACTAGGGCCATATGTAATATATCTAAGGCTACATAGCAACATGTACTGTACTTAATGTCTAAATATGCAATCTTAGGCTACATAGCAACAAGGAAGAGTGTTACCTTAATGTTCCAATGATGTCTAGATATACATAGAAGAGCAGCAACACCACCACCACCACCACCAACAACAACAACAACAACAACAACAACAACAACAACAACAACAACAACAACAACAACAACAACAACAACAACGACGACAACAACAACAACAACAACAACAACAACAACAACAACAACAACAACAACAACAACAACACAGCCATGTTTGGATACTCAACTTAGCTAGAGGTTAGAGTTAGTTTCTAGTTCATGACTAACCCTGAATTAACTCCATCCAAAGAGGTGTTTGGATGACAGGGTTGGATTGACAATAAATGCACGAGGAGAACTAGTTCCAATTAGCACCTCCTAGGTGGGATAGTTTTTTTGGGTGGGTTAGATGCAACTAGCTCAAACTGGCCCTCATGTTTGGATATACTTTAGGGCTATTTGAGCCCGAACTGGCTCAAACTAACTCTAACCCATGGATACAGCAACAGTTAATCAGCTGATAATTTGTAAAAATGCAATAAACTCCTTCCGGCCCATAATATAAGATGTCAATTCATCTAATATGTGAGTATATTGGATGTTATAAGATATTATAAAAGAGTGTTGTACTACATCATTGTGCAATTTTAGCTTCTAATATTAACTTGGTGCTTTTAGGTACATATGTCATTGGTAAAGATCCGCACTTAGACCCTTTCTGCATATGGGGCAATGAGATATCAATGAACCAGCGTCAAGTGAGGAAGCTGATAAAGATTGTTAGTAAAATGGGTCAAAAGATGGCAATTAAACTATTTGTTTACACTTTATCCAAAACAACAGCGAATTGCATGATGGTAAGAACTTTGCAGCCTTCTTTTTACTGCCCATAATGAGTTGTGTTAGATGACAATGTACGAATCATTTTCCTTTGCAGTGGTTCCCAAAGCAGTTTACTCAAGATTACCTCTCAAACTACATGATTGGTGGGCATGCAAAGGTTAAAGTATTTCTACCAGAACACGATGATTATCTAGATGTTTTCATGAAGACCGTGAAGGATGGGTGGTCGGCCATCACAAGGGGTTGGACTAGAGTCGTGCGTGCCTCCTGCATGGAGGAGGGCACAATATGGGCATTCCGCCTCACCTTGTTCAGCAACCAAAATGTGTTTCGCCTTTTTCTTTACCGTCTTTAATAGTACAAGTATACAACTATGGTTCATCATTCTTTATTTGGTTATTATGTAATTATTGAACATATGTACCTATGAATCGAATAATGCATTGGTTGTTTGAACCTGATGGATATGAATAAAGCTATAGCATACATTCAAATTCAAATCCGGTACAATTTGAAATAGCAGCAATTAAATTACGGTGAAATTAGGCTCTCCAGGTCGTTACGACGCACACGGTTGGTAAAACGCAAACGTTTGTGATATACACCATAATCTGACACGGTTTATAGAGAGGAAACGTGTGCAAGCATGCACACAGTTGCCGTTTGCAAAGCGTGTGCAATGTCAGACAATATCACAAATGGTGCGAGCAAACTAAACGTTTGTGATAGTTGCCTTATCATACACGATTCACAACCATGAACTGTTTCTGATGTGGTATGCATCGTAATCGTTGCAGATAGCATGTGCGATAGTTGTCGTGTACGACGATGTTGGTCCGACGTTTCATAACAATGTCCGACACTCGTATGACGATTAGCTAATCTTCTTAATTAGTTATCGCATATGGTTTGGGAAAAGAGAATGTGTGTGATTGTCTACTTATCCTACATGTTCTATATTCGTGAACCGTTTGTGATGGGTCGCGCATCGTAAATGTAGCACCGCTGAATACCAACTGCGATGGCAATGCGAGCACAAACGAGTTGCAAGGATGCAGCGTCTGGGTGGCTCCCTATCCTCGATGGTTTTTGGGTCATGCGGGAAGGACCCCCCTATCGCAGTCACTCACTTGGCGACGGTTCCAAATGTCGTCACGGAAAGTGGTTAAAAACCACTTCTATAGCACCTCGTTGTACCATTATAAAGTAAACTTTGATAATATGAAGGTGATTGAAATGATCAACAATGGCAGCCGCTCTTCTGGAGGAGTTGCGGTCATTTTCGATGATATCTATCATGATTTTCCACATGCAATATTTGAGCATGTTTCTTTTTTGCGGGTGATATTTGAGCATGTTTCTAGAGAAGCTAATTGTGTAGCTCATGAGTTAGCCTGTTTGAATAGCCGTAGAGTGTGTAATGGGTGGATGGAAGATCCCCCTTGATGAAATTGTCATCCCTCTTGTAAATGATGATACTATGATCACAATGCACTAAAGGATTGTTTGATGTAAAAAAAATGCTCTTCCCATATTTTCTCCGTATCTTCACAATCCTTCAGCTGGACTCGCATGCAAAGGTTATGGAGCACCAACTCTTCAAAGACTTTATTCTGGTACTTGTATTTATTTTTTGCTGCTTTTCTATCTAATAAAGTAAAATACTCATTGAAGTAGATAATGATGTAGAACTAGGTTTAAAGATCTTTTTTGATTTAATAATAAAAATTGGAAATCAAAGCCTATATATGATCTCTCGTGGTGTCTATTAGTTGACTCTTATTCCCGTGCATGCTCCCAGTCCCAGATGCTCACAAGGTCCCGTGCTCTTTTCATTAGGGAGTATAACAAGAAACTCTTCAACTGGTTGATTGGTGATCTTGTCCTTAATCATGGTGGGAAACTATTGTGGACAGCTCTGTACTTGATCTTGACAGGTTACCTACAGGTCCACAACACATGCACAGATCTCTCTCTGTCTGACCACTCTCAGTGGAGTACATTATTGTTCTTTGAGCAGATGGGCAACCCCAATTGTTATCATGTTGTCCTTTTTAGTCGTCTATTGGTGTTGCATCGGTGCAAGGGGGTTGCTCCATTACTAGCGGTGGGGGCGCACCCTTGGTGCACCGCCTGAGTAGCGGTGCCAGGTAGGGGAGCACCCCTTTCAACTTGATTTTTGCTAATTTTGGTTGCACATGTACGTGTAAGATTCTTCAATATATAAAATTTTCCATGCAGATATAGTCACATCCGCGGCAAGCAAAAGAGACTGGATGTGGTGTTCTTCTAGTAGTGGAGTGAGTAAAATCATAAGAAAGACATCATATTGTTTTTTATTATTACATATTTTGACAAAGACGTGGTACTGGTGCTCCTTCAGCACTCGCGAACTCGCCTCTCCTCCTCCTGCCTCCCAGCATGGCCTCTAAGGTTGATGTCCACAGATACTTCGTCCGGATGGGCAAGGTCGACGACGAGGATGTCGGCACTGGCACTACAAGAAATATGTAAACTTGTGACCTTCTCTCAGTGACCCCAGCTGAATTGGTCGTAAATCCACGCCCATTTCGCTTGGAAGGGCTCAAACCCTGAAATTGCCTTACACCAAATGGTCATAAAGCATACAAGAGTGGTCGATGACCTTATTTCTACCTGATTACGACCAATATAAATGGTCATGAGGTTCTGAACGTGGATGCATTGGTACTTAAGGTGTCGCTCAAGGTGGACTTGGGCCTCGGTAGAACGAGGCCACCTCCTTTTAAAAAAAATCCATGTGCCATGTAGGCCTCGGCGCATCCAGGAAGAAATGTGGATGCCCTCATATTACTAAAAAAACATATATTCGGCCCAATAAAAATCGGAAAATAACAAGTTTCTCATCATTACCATTTGGTAAGGATGGTCAGTTATCTGAAAAAAAGCTTTCACTATTGTCTAAAAAACAGGTTTTTCATTGTATAACTCTAAAAACGTTTTTCCTTATAGAAAGGTCTCAAAACCAATTAAACAATATAAAATTATAAGAATAGGAAAATAATGAACTCCTTCGTGAATCTTGCTATATTGTTTAGCAATTAGAAAACTAAACGTGTAATTCAAAAAAATGTTAATGTTAATGCGTATTTCAAAAAATGTAATCATGTGTTTAAAAAACTAAAATGTGTGTATTTTGAAAGTTTTCCAACCAATATCAACAATGTTAATCATGTAATCATGTGTTTAACAATATTTTCTAAAAATATTAATCATGTATTTAAATTTTTCTAACCAATATCAACAATGTTTTATATGTATACAAAAATGTACAATGTGTAAAAACAAATATAGACATCAAAACGTATGTATGAAAAGATGTTTTTTTGTTGTGAATATATGTTAATCATGTATTTAAAAAAGTTAAACATATATAAACAATATGTACAATGTGTCCTAAAAAATGTATACATGTGTTCAAAATATTAGACATCAAAATATTTATTAAAAATGTTAATGATGTAACTAAAAACCATTTAATATATATACAAAATATTTCTAGTGTACACAAATTTGTTCATAAAATGTGGTCTAATATTCTTGAAAAATGGAGAAGTTTTTTTACAAAAAATATTTGTTAGGTTCTTCACAAAAAACTCATTTTGGGAACTCGAAAAATGGAAAATGAATATGCGAAATTTGTCTTTTTCACGAGAGGTGGATCAAAAACTTTTTACGCCCAACCATTTGGTCAATTGTACATTAAATATGGCCTACTATTTTAGAAATTTGATTTGGTCCAATTTTGCAACAAATATATGGTAGGTTCTTCACAAAAAAACCTCATTTTGGGCACTAAAAAAAGGAAAATTTATTTTTTGTCCAAAGAAAATAAAAACTCCCTTAGGAAACATTGTTCGTCATGCAAGATGCACCCTTGTGCACTATATGAGATCATTTGAACAAACTATGCCATGAATTTTTCATGCCGGTTTCAAAATGCGGTCAAAACGGCGGGCATACCGTTCCTAGCTAGTCGTCGAATCCAATTATTTGATTAGGTCCAATTCTGCAACAATTATTTGGTAGGTTCTTCACAAAAATACTCATTTTGGGCGCTCGAAAAATGGAAAATGATTTTTTTCGTCCAAAGAAAATGAAAACTTCCTTAGGCAACATTGTTTGCCATTGCAATATGCACCCTTGTGCATAATATGAGATCATTTGAACAAACTATGGCATGAATGTGGACATAAGATTGATCATTTGGCTTCAAAGCCATTGATCTCCACACATGATAGCTCATTTCTGAGAACACTTTTTAAAAATAATTGCCGTATTACAAGTTTATTATTTTTCTTGGTAACTTGGCCACATATAATGACACAATGCGAACGTTTTCCAAATTTTTGATTTTTTTTAATTTTTCATGCCCGTTTCAAAATGCGGTCAAAATGGCGGGCATGACTGTTGCTAGCTAGTGGGTGAATCTTGGAAAACTTTTGATGTTTCTCTGACTAACTAGATACTCATGTACCTAGAAATGATTTTTGGAAAAATAAAGAGCAAACTATGAGGCAGGTGCAGTTCAAATTTGACCCGCTTCCTACTGAATCGGCGGAAAATTGTCTTTTTCATGAGAGGTGGATCAAAACTTCTGGCACACAACCATTTGGTCAATTGTGCATTAAATTTGACCTATTATTTTAGAAAAATGATTTGGTTAAATATTGCAACAAATATATGGTAGGTCCTTCACAAAAGAAACTCATTTTGGGCACTCGAAAAATGGAAAATTGATTTTTCGTCCAAAGAAAATGAAAAATCCCTTAGGAAATATTGTTTGCTATCCCAATATGCATCCTTGTGCACAATATTAGATCATTTAAACAAACTATGCCATGAATGTGGCCATAAGATTGATCATTTGGGTTGAAAGCCATGAATCTTCACACATGATAGCTCATTTCTGAGAACACTTTTTTAAAATAATTACCGTATTACATGTTTATTATTTTTCCAGGTAACTTGGTCACATATAATTACACAATGCGAAGGTTTTCCAAAATTTTGATTTTTTTGAATTTTTTACGCCCGTTTCAAAATGCGGTCAAAACGGCGGGCATGATCGTTCCTAGCTAGTGGTTGGATCTTGGAAAAGTTTTTGTGTTTCTCTGATTAAATAGATACTTATGGACCTAGAAATGATTTTCTGAAAAAGTAAAGAGCAAACTATGAGGCAGCTGCAGTTTAAGTTTGACCCGCTTCCCGCTGAATCGGTGGAAATTTGTCTTTTTCCCGAGAGGTGGATCGAAACTTTTGGCACCAACCATTTGGTAAATTGTGCATTATATATGGACTAGTATTTTAGAAAATTGATCCGGTATGATTATGGAGCAAATATATGGTCAGTCCTTCACTAAAAAACTTATTTTGGGCACTCAAAAAAATGGAAAATTGTTTTTTCGTGCAAAAGAAATAAAACTCCCTTTGTCATTGTTGTTTGCTAATCTAAGATGTAAACTTGTGCAAAATATGACATCATTTGAACAAATATTTGATAGGTCTTTCACAAAAAAAACTCATTTTGAGCATTCAAAAATGGAATGAAAAAATTGTCTGTAATCAATCACGACCAATTTATATGGTCAAAAGGTCTTCAAATTGTTTGGTGCGTTCTGATTGATCCATAGGCATATCATGCAGATCATGCATAAACCATCGTTGGATGCTTCTGGAACCAATGGCAGCCCTCACCCCCTCACCCTCTCACCCAAACCCTAACTCATATCCCCTCCTCTCCCCCGATCCACTCCCGTCAGACACCTCTCCCCTCTCCCCCGATCCACTCCCGCCGCCACCCCCGCCCCCGCCCCATGCCAGGCGCCGCAACGGAGAGACGGGCGCCACCATGGCTGGCTTGCTCGCTAGCTCGCGCATGCGTGCTTCGATGCACGTCGCTCCATCCTCCTGATTTCCCATCGTCTCCCACCGCCGCCAACTACATCTTCACCTCTGTCCTCCCATAGCTCGCCGCCGGGCTTCCCCCTCCCCTCCTCGCAGCTCCACAGCTGCCAGATCTTCCGCTCTCCGACCCCTCCGTCCTCGAGGTGGACTGGATCCGCCCCTCCCGCTATCTGAAGCTCGCCGTGACCCCTTGCCCGTGGCTAGGGTTTCGGCTGTGGTGCTGCATCCATCGATGATGCGTCTCAGGCGGCTCCTCTCCGTCACCCACCCCGGGGTCCGTGCAGGTTCATCCTCTCAGGTACCTCGAGGAGTTCACGCGGCGGTTCGACCTCCTCGGGCTGGTCCCGTTCGGGACGGAGGTGGTGAGCGTCCTCCACGGTAGGGATGACAGGGGCTGGAGGGTGAGGCTCTCCTGCGCTTGGCACTTTGCCGAGCCATGCATGGCCGCCATCGCTGGTAATTATTTGGTTTGATCTATCCCCCACTCGAGCTCCTTTGCCCCACACCAGGATTCGACCTAGCTTTTGCAATCCTGCTAAACAATTTCAACATGAGTAACATGCCAAGAAACTACCAAACATTAGTGCTTTGCACTAAATTTGGTTGGTCCCGGTTGTAGTTTGCTTTGATTTTTGGTGTGATTTCTTAGCAAAGCTAGCATGTTGCCGTCAACAGGTGAAAGGAACTGACCGGGGAGTGCGGCTGCCGGAGGAAGGCCATCAAGAGATGGCCGATGTGGCGCAGTGGGCAGACCACCCCCTTTTTGTTATCCTGGAACAACCAGAGCCACACAATGTCTGGGCATTGCTGCTTGCTTCAGAGGACGTGCTCATGTTGAATTTAGTTTTTTTCCTTCTCATTTCAAGTGCTTATTTCCAGATGTGCTCTGCTCAATCATCACATTTCTTGATGCCAGATACTACTAGTTGCTGGAACATTATTCTGTTGCTAGTTGTTTGTCCCATTGGATGTTGTGCGTCTTTTAGCAGCCAAATACTCATTTGTAGGAAGGGTGGCATCACTTTGTTTGTTGTTCTTGAAGGTCAGTAAGACCATGCATTGATTGATCTTGTATGCTACCATGGATACTTTGCAGGTGGTGATTTTCCAAGGTTGTTGTTACCATGGAGGTCAACGGGCGTCACAAGCCTACAAGAGATTATGTCGATAGAGGGTGCAATGTGTAAAATCACACAATAATTTCGGCGAAGTTGATCCCTGGACGGCGTGGGCGTACAGACCATGGACCATCTCGTTGTTGCTGACTTCTTTTTAATGTGAGCTGCTGCTGGATCTCTTTTACCTGTGGAATTATTTATTTTTAGTTTTCTAGAGAGATTCTTACCACAATGATGTCAGTAATACATTGGTGATGGTTGACCTACTATGGCATTTTACCATTGTTAAGATCACTGCGAAAAAAAGGGAGTTGAAGAATTGCAAAACAACTGTATGTTTAACGGGCAACTGATTTTTTAATTCTTTATCAGTTGGGCAAGTGGTGCTCTTAATCCAGAAGGAGTTGGGCAAGTGGTGCTTTTATCGGTTTGCATGCTGCATGTTTGATGTTTTGCCTGAGCTGGGGATGAAATGGTACTGAATGCCTGAAACTAACATTAACAATGTTCAATTTAAGTGTACATTTTGAGATCAGTGCCAGTGTTTATAAACGCTCAAAATCTGTATAGTATTTCTTAGATTAACGAGTGCTTACTGTATAATTTAGGAAAGTTTTAATAATACTACAACAGATGCTAATTAAATCAGGAAGTGAAGCACTACCAAACATACCGTATACAATGTTCAGTTCAAGTTCAATTTTCAGTTTAGTGCCAGAGTTTATCATCAACCCAAAATATATATATCTGATTTTGATATTGACGAGTACTATCACATTTCTCCCTTCCTTGGCTAAAGACTGCTTTTGAACCGAGCCTTGCAAAGAAGGAGGGAATGGTCACGTTGTTTTGTGCTTGGATGCCTTCTCCTAGTTGTGCTAAAATTGAGGTGCATGTTTAATTAACAAGCACCTTTCATCCCCACTGTGACAGTAATGCATTGAGGTGCCTCGGGACTGTAGTGTATTAGGTTGCCCAGAGTAGTAAACTTAGTGTTGTATTGAGTATTGAGGGTGGCTGGGCTTATAAGTTAATCATCAGCGTGAATGCTTTGTTTGTTTGATCCTCACAAGTTAATGCTTCGTTTGTCTGAGTGTGTGTCTACATATGCAGGGGGTGTGTTCACCGATGACCAGAATGAGCTGATTGTGCCGTCCGCGGGGATGCTTTACGGTTTGATCCACGCCCGGTACATATTGACCACCAAAGGCTTGTCTCATATCTGTAGAAGTTGCCGCCACTTCTGCTGTTGTAGGTGGAACAGGAAGAAGCCATCATGGCTGCTGCACATCTGAAGTGGTGAGCGCCACCCCATTTTTTGGTACTGTGAAGTGTTAGTTGGTACTATGAAGTGTTAGATGATGGTTGATCAGTCTGTTAATCAAAGTATTCTTACATGCTACTAATATATACTGCAAACACCAGAGTTGATAATTAAAACATATGTCGCTCCTATTTTTTGTGTGAAAATGTACTAGTTATCTACAATACAAGCTAGACATGAACCAACTCTTGCTTCTGAAGGAACATAGTATAAATTTAGACCTCGTGTGTGATGCTATAAATTTATAAATTTTGCTTTGTCTATTCCCGAGCTGGCACTATAAATTTTGCTTTGTCTTGCTGATAATGTCATATGTCTTATGCAATCAGATTACATTTCTGTTTGTTATGGTAATATAAAAAATATTCGTGATGTCAAAATTTTCACAGTGCGTGCCTTTCATTTCTTTAGTTTGATTGTTTCCCTTGTATTCAATATGCTTCTAATGGTTGATCCTTCCATTTTTGTTGTGGCATCTTTATTTTCACAGGTGTTGTGTGTTCTGGAAGATGGAAGAGTAAGAAAACTTATTTTTGTTGAACTAAATTTTCTGTATTTTGTTTTGTTATATATGTATCATTTGATAGTTTTGTATAGGAACAAGTGATACTATTCTGTAGGGCTTTATGGCCTGTGATGTAAACATATTTAGTGCTGAAATATGAAATTATTTGCAAAATTTGTCAAAAAGGAGGATCATTTATGCGAATATGTGAATGAAATTTGAAAAATCTTTGGACCAACTCCAAGATTGAATTATTATCTGAATGTATAAAAAGGTGAATGTAAACCGTAAATGGGTTGCACAAAAGTGTACTATATTCTTGAAAGGCCCAACGTGCATAAAAATCGACGGTGATCAGTTGGGCTTGGCCCATGTAGTTGACAAAAATTAACAGAAATAAATATACTAAATGGGCTTAATTGTTGGGCTCGGCCCATATAGACACCGAAATGGACCGGGCTGATTCTAATCAACGACCTTTTCACTTGGCCGCAATTTTGCCACATCAGCTAGCCACATTGGATCCGATGCGGCCTGGGTAGACAGCTAGCAACCAAAACAGAAGGTCGTAGGATCAACGACCTTTCCCATTTCAGAAGAAAGGTCGTTAATTTCAGTTTAAGACGGTCAACTTTTGACCATCTGTTTTTGGTCACAAAAAGGTCACAAATGGAAAACAATGACCATTCAGTGACCAAGAGTGATGGTCAAAAGTTGACATATTTCTTGTAGTGTGGGGACAACCTCCTCGGCGAGGATGCTGGTGCCAGGGACGACCTCCTCCGGGCGCGGCTGCTCCCCCTCCTTGTCTGGATCCTTTGCCTCAAGACGCAACATACATTCAGAGACCCGATTCACATTCCAAATAGCAAAACGAGCTTGATGTTGCATTATCAATGCCCTCAAAATGCCTGAGATTCATGGCATCACTGAATTGTTGATATAATAAAGCAGGAAAAAATATATAGAGGAATTGGACGCTAAGTTAATCCCGGGTCCAAAGTGAACTTGGTGACCAACTTCACAAGCTTCCTGCAGAGGTTAACAAAAACGAAGTTTACATGTGGAACTGAAAGGTGACCAAGGGATTAGATAGACAGAACATTTTTCCAAAATGTGTTTTGTCCAAAAGAATCCCAAACACAACAAATGTAAATAAAAAAGGAAAATTCAATAGAATAGTTCTTTATGATGTATTAATTTCATCTTGATGCTTTGCTGGTATGCACTATATCTGTAGAAGTACATCTGGAAATGTTGTTTTGTAACATATGATAAATTATTATCCAATGGTACTTTCTATTATGAGGTGACAAAAATGGGAGACACATTGGATCTACGACACCAGGAACAACATGATGCATAAATACAGATTACTGAGAAAAGGGGAATCAGGAAACAAGCATAAATACATAAATCTATCAAAGAATCCAATGAAATTAAGATTGAAAGAGCTATCCAAGTGTAAATCACATGTTAAGATCACACTTTGTCTACCATAGACAAAAATGAGAAGCTCAGATGCATAATTCATAAGTGACCATAGCATAAATATGCCAACTTGTGAATCAGAAATCCAATGTCTCAAATTTTTTGATGCCATTTGTCAAATGCATTTCCACTTTTCAGTTGTGGTCATGTTGAATTAACATTGAGGTATATATTTCTACAGTGGGAGACAGAGTGTTTAGATTCTTCAATAATTTGCGAAGGTTTTGGTTCCTAGCAATTTTATATTAACTAAGAGTACTGCAATGCTCAAAAAGTAGATTATATTAATTGCTAGTGTGCACTGTAAGTCTGTAACTGACAACAGAATGATCCAGATATTTCCCAAAGCACAATTTCCCAAAGTTATACTATCTGAATATTTTCCATGCCATTCAGATAAAATGAATAAACAAACAAACTTTACACACATTATAAATTATCTAGCTAAACCAAGACCCTTGCAAACACCATTTTGATCATACAGGAACAAAGCTACCATGATCTACTCCAAAGTCTTTTACCATCACCGTATATTGAATAAAATCAATTAATGTAAAAAAGGAAAATTATAAAACCTTTTGTGGTAGGGACCCACCAACACATCCTTGTGTACATACATTTTATATTGGAAATCAATATCATAGCGAGGATTCTACATAAGAAACCAAAGATAAGCAATGAAATTGAAGTGCAATTAGAAATGTGTGTACGAAGGAGTGTTAGGAAAGAACATTCAAAGTACTATTATGTACCTTGTTCTCTTATGCGCCAAAGTTTTACAAGCACTTATGTATGACATGATTACCATTAAGGTCATCGACAAGATGCATGAAAGCTTGGTTGTAGGGCCGAAATAATGAGCACTATCTGCCTCCTAACCTTAGAAAGTCTTTAACAATATCTGAACCACCCTTATCCTGAAAAATATCACAACAACCAAATCATTGCCAAACATTTGCACTTATTTGGAGACGGACTGTCAATTACATCAAGATGATACCAGTAAAACTGAACATACACCGGTTAATTCAGTAATCAGTCCTACCACCATGATGTAGGGTGGAACCCTAGACGGCTGATCTTTCACGGAAGGAGCGGAGCCCAACTAAGAACACGAAGAACACACGGGAAATCACAAGAGGAACTATCAAACCAACAAGATATAGTCACACATATGCTAGATCCTTGAAACACAAGGGGAGATACAAGATCCAAATCCAACAAAGGACGATACAAAGGTTAACCGGTTCTTCTCCGTGAGGAGGTCTTGATGGGGCCACACAAGAGGGGGTCTTGAATCCAACGTGGGTCGTCTCCGTAGAGGGGCCGCGGTCTCTCTCGAGGAGCAGATCCGTATGGATGAGCAATGCTCTATCTCACATATGAGCTAAACCAATGCTAACCCTAGAAAGAGGGAGATGGGAGAGTATATATAGTCTAGGGGGCGAAAGGGTACATGGGCTTTGGCCCTTTACTGTGCACAGACGGACGGGGAGGGATGTCCGGGCGACGGGCCGGATGGCCGGGCTAGGAGGCCGGATGTCCGGGCTGGTGGAGGCAGCTTCTGTATGTTCTGGTGCGTGGCGCCGGATGTCCGAGCTTCTGGCCGGATTTCTGGGCTCGGGCCGGATGTCCGGGCTAGGGCCGGATGTCCGGGGCCTGTACTTGTTGAGCGGCTGGGAGGCTGCTGAGGAGGATGCTCCAGGGGCCGGATGTCTGGGGTCCTGGCCAGATGTCCGGGGCCTGGGAGGTGTTCTTGACTCTTTCCGTTGGTTCTCTTCATCCATGGACTTGGCGACTTGTCCATCTCCATGTACATCTCCGGGAGGGTCCTCTTAACACCTAATCATGCATAGCATATCAGACTTAGGTAGTAGCCATGTCTAGAGTGGATCATATGTGATATCACTAAGGAAAGAGGTCACCTCGTTCTCGAGAGCTCTAGCTCGTGCTCGTGTCATAGGTCCTCTTGGCTCTTGGTAAGACGATGGTAGGTCCATGGGGATGACCGTAGGATGCTCCGCATCATCTCCCCTCCCTTGGGAAAGATCCGACCTCGGATCGAAATCCTCATCACCATGGTACAGGGAGAGATCTTTGATGTTGAAGATGTCGCTCAGTGAGTACTTGTCGCGTGGGATGTTGATCTTGTAGGCGTTGTTGTTGTAGCGTGCAAGCACCTTGAAGGGTCCATCAGCTCGTGGTAAAAGTTTGGACTTGCGTTCGTTGGGGAAGTGGTCCTTGTGAAGGTGTAGCCACACAAGATCTCCATTGTTGAATATCATGGGTTGCTTGTTGACTTTGAGCTTGGTCACGAGTCGTTGTACTTGGCACTCGATGGTGTGCCTTGTACCTTCATGCATCTTCTTGAGGTAGTTGACTCGGGCACTCGCGTCCATGTTTGTGCGCTCTTATAGCGGTAGAGGAGAATGTCCAATGGGGACAACGGGTTGAAGCCGTAGACGACCTCGAAGGGGGACTGGCCGGTAGTCGAATGTCTTGCACGGTTGTAGGCGTACTCGGCGATAGGTAGGCACTCCTCCCACTCCTTGATGTTCTTCTTTATCAACACAAGTAGTAAAGTGGAGAGCATGTGGTTCGTCACCTCCGTTTGGCCGTCGGTTTGTGGATGGTATGCCGAAGAGAACAAAAGCTTGATTCCGAGCTTGGCGCAGAAGGTCTTCCAAAAGTAACTCAAGAACTTGACGTCGCGGTCCGAGACATTCGTCTTTGTGTAGCGACCCGACCTCAGATGGTCAAGTCTACGTAGCTTGATGTCATCCCTAGATCAAGAATCTTGACACACCACGATTACTCGAAGGATTTATAACGGAGTAGCAATCAAACACTTATTACATCGAATGTCTCAAAAGAGAACTTATTACAATAATATGGCTTAAGGCCACTAATGCGATAACAGCGGAAGGCTTGGAAGATAAAGTGAGTCCATCAACTCCAATGGCATAGCCGAGCTGCACGGCAACGACCTAACGAACCTTACTCCTCGTGCGAAAAGTCTGCAACATAATACGTTGCAGCTCGAAAACGGGTCACAGATGGAATATCTTGGCAATATAACACAATGAGAGCAAGAACAGGATAATGCTATCACTACATGCATATTTGGCTGATGGAAAGCTCTATGGTTATAATTTTGCAAAAAGCCAATTTTTCCCTACAACAAAGGAATAGATTTTAATTTAACTGTCATGGTGGTTGAAACAACATTGAGAAGGTATAACTCAATCCCAATTAAAGTAATTAACAACCCAACAATATTAATTAAGAGTGTTGAGATACATAGGATAACCCAAGTACTAGATACTCAAGATTTGTCCATAACCGGGGACACGGCTAACCATGATTAGATTGTACACTCTGCAGAGGTTTGTGCACTTTTCCCACAAGACTCGATCGCTTCTGTTGGATTTCTCACACTGCACGGTGTTTGAGAAACGGATGACCGAGACATAGTCTTTCAGAAACATTAACTCCCTACTCCGGGTTGACCATACCAAACCTACAAAACCCACTACCTGCTGATCTACCTCTTCAAGAGCTTCACGTAACTTACTCAACTATGCTAGAGCCCATAATAGCTTGTGGCTGCACATGGAAGTTTCTAGCATGAATCATCTCAGTTCCCTTTAAGCCTGGGTGGCGGTCCAAAGGAAGATCACACAGGTACCCCGGGATTTAAAAAAAAACAACACTGGGTTCCCCAGGTGCCTCAATCTACCCAGATGTCAATTTAAGCTGCCACCTTAAGTTGAACCATTAATTAACAATCTCACATCTGTCATGGATTCACTCAAACCCAAACCACGTCTACGAGCATAGCATAGCAATATAAGCAACACGTAGAAGTAACTCCCAAGGGTATGATAGTAACAGGGCAATAGGTTCTACCTCAACAACTACTTCCCAAACCACAAGTTAATGACATCCTAATCATGCAATGTTTGAGAATTGAACTAATGCATAAAAACTGGGTATGAAAAGAGTATGATCAATGTGTTACTTGCCTTGCTGACGATCCGCGAATCCTAGAGACTCATAGTAACACGCTTCGCACTCTGGGAATTCTATCGCAAACAAACAATAACATACATAAGCAACAAGCAAAGATGCACAAGAAAACTTCAAATAAAATAGGTTGACCAGAAAGTTCAACTTAAGAACTCCTGTTCGCAAAAAGAATCAAATCAAACGGAGCAACGAAACTCAAACGGCGAAAGAAACGAGATCCGTTTACTAATCTGAACTAAGATCAAATTTTACATTATCAAAATCTTGTTTAAGTTGATTAAACAAAAAGAGGGCCTCGAGACGAAACTCTAGGCGTTTGAATCGCCTGATTCCGACTAATGAGTGAAAAGATAAACAGAAACTAAGATCGGATCAGAAATCGCGATCGAAAATAATCGCGGATAAATCCGATAAAGGAAAACTGACGAACAGACTAACGAATGAGCGTTCGTTATCTGTAACTAACGGAAGAAAACCGTTCGTTTAAACGAACATACGGACGAATGTCCGCTAATTAGGAGAACCGAGAAAAACGGCGAACCGATCTAAAAAACCGAATAGGGTTTCTAAAAAAACGTACGGTTTTTAAAAAAACCGGCGGCTCGTATCCGGCGCGGTACCTCCGGCGAGGGGCTCCGGCGACGCGGAGTTGGGCGGCGGCTCATGAGGGCGGCAAGCGGCGGGCGGGAGGCGGCTTGCGCGGGCGGCGGCGGCTGCGGCTCGGGCGGCGGTGGTGGTGTGGTGGTGGGGGTCGGGCGGAGGCGTATATAAGGAGGGGTGGCGGCTTGGAGGAGGGGCCAAGGCCGCGGCGGTGGAGTCCGGCTCGGACTCCTCGTCTGAGTCGGCGGCGGCGGCGGTTGGGCCGGCCTGGCTCGGTTGGGCCTTAGGCCCAATCGGGCGCGGGAAGATTTTTTTTAAATTAATTTCTCCGACAGAAATAAAATCCTAGAAAATAAAATAAAAACCTAAAAATGCCAAAACAAAGTTTCACCGTCTAAATGAAATATTTAGAATGAGATGAACATTTTCTTGGCCCTAAAATGCAATTTTGAAAACGTGCAATTTTTCTAATGCAAATAAAATCCAACTAAACTCAAATAAAATCAAATAAATGATTTTAACATTTTTTGCCTCCAATATTTCAATTGTTTTGGAGAAGTCATATTATCTCCTCTCATATATTTTTAATATGAAATATTTTTCAGAGAGAAAAATAATTAAAATCAAAAATCCTCGTTTCATTATTTGATAGGAATCAAATATAAAAACCGGGAAATCCCCAACTCCCTCCGAGGGTCCTTGAGTTGATTAGAATTTCGAGGATTGCAGAACGAAGATGCAATAACATATGAGGTGCAAGAATGACCTATGTATAACATTCCAAATTGAAAATTTGGGATGTTACAAACCTACCCCCCTTAAGATGAATCTCGCCCTCGAGATTCGGGTTGGCTAGAAAATAGATGCGGGTGGTCTTTGCGAAGATCATCCTCTCGTTCCCAGGTGGATTCATCCTCGGTATGGTGGCTCCACTGAACTTTGCAAAACATAATAACCTTCTTTGCGGGTGACTCACCGGCAAACTCAAGAATCTTCACCGGCTTCTCCTCATAAGTCAAATCACCGTCCAAATTGAATTGCCTCCAAAGGTATTGTATCTCTTAATGGTATATCGGCCATCTCAAAGATGACACTTCTTCAACTGTGAGACGTGGAACACATCGTGAACTCCCGACAGTCCTTCGTGTAATTCCAGCTTGTAGGTAACTTCTCCCATCCGCTCCAAAACACGACACGGTCCTACAAATCTCGGGCTAATTTTCCTTAACTCCAAAATGTTTCACTCCTCGCAAAGGGTGATACTCGCAGATATGCCCTGTCTCCAATTTCATAAGTTACCTCCTTGTGTTTCGAGTCCGCATAAGTCTTACATGCGACCGAGCAATCTTCGCCTATCTCGAATCAACTTAACCTTCTCTTGAGACTCCTTGATCAGTCCGGTCCAAACAAATTGTCGGTCTCCTACCTCATCCCACATCAATGGCGTTCTTCACCTCCGTCCATACAGAGCTTCGAACGGTGCCATCTTCAAACTGGCTTGGTAGCTATTGTTGTACGAGAACTCTACGTAAGGCAAATTGTCATCGCAACTAGATCCATAATCTAGCGCACAGGCTCTTAACATATCTTCCAAAGATTCCGGTTGACTCTCTCGGTGCATCCATACATGCTGCGGGTGAAATGTTGTCTTGAACTCCAATCTCGTACCCAAGGTCCGTGTAATCGATGCCAAAACTTTGAAGTAAACTATGTTCCTCTATCTGATACGATGGTCCTCGGAACTCCATGCAGACATACGATCCTGGACATATATATCTTGGCCAACTTCGCACTTGTATAGGTGGTTTTTACTGGAATAAAGTGAGACACTTTGGTCAAGCGATCAACTACTACCCATATTGAATCATATCCTGCTTTGGTCCTAGGTAGTCCGGTGATAAAATCCATGCCAAGTTTATCCCACTTCCATTCGGGTATCGGCATAGGTCAGAATATGATCCTGCCGCTTCGATGCTCGCCTTCAATCTCTCGACGTACATCACATACGGCTACATACTCGCAATATCCTTCTTCATACCAGTCCACCGTAAACATTCCTTCAAATCCAAATACATCTTGGTGTTTCCGGGGTGTATCGAGTATGGTGAGTCATGAGCCTCCTGAAGTATTAACTTCCTGATCTCTGGGTTATTGGGCACATAAACTCGGTCCTCAAACCATAAGGTATCATGTTCATCCTCGCGAAAACCTTTGGCCTTTCCTTTGCTCATCTTCTCCTTTATCTCGGCAATCTCTTTGTCCTCCTTCTGAGCTTCTCAAATCTTGTCCCACAATTTCGACTGAACCTCCATTATTGCAACGAAACCTCTTGGGACAATCTCTAACCGAAGTTCCATGATATCCTCAGCTAACTCCTTCGGCAATCCCTTACTTTCAAGGATATTGGCATAACTCTTCCGTCTCAAAGCGTCTGCTAGGACATTGGCCTTTCCGGGATGATAGTGTAGCTTCATATCGTAATCCTTTATAAGCTCCAACCATCTTCTTTGCCTAAGGTTCAGCTCCTTTTGGGTGAAAATGTACTTCAAACTCTTATGATCCGTGTACACATCACAACGGTTTCCAATAAGGTAATGTCTCCAAGTCTTCAAAGCATGTACTACGGCTGCTAGCTCCAAATCATGCGTGGCATAGTTCAACTCATGGGGTTTTAGTTGTCGTGAGGCATACGAAACAACTCTTCCATCCTGCATAAGCACACATCCAAGTCCTAAGCGAGAGGCGTCGCAATACACTTGAAATTCCTTATGTATATCTAGCAGTGTTAGCACTGGGGCTGTAGTCAAATGTTTCTTCAACTCCTGAAAACTTGCCTCGTAATCTTCTGTCCATTTAAACTTAGTATCCTTCTTCAATATTTCAGTCATTGGCTTTGCAACCTTGGAAAAATTCTCAACGAATCTCCGATAGTATCCTGCGAGTCCAAGGAAACTGCGGATCTCGCTAATCGAAGTGGGTGCCAACCATTCGGTGATCGATCGAACCTTCTTTGCCGGGTCTCTTGCTATACCTTCTCCCGATATAACATGCCCAAGGAATCCGACTTCCTTCAACCAAAACTCGCACTTGCTTAACTTGGCGTATAGTTTGGTGTTCCCTCGAGTTTCTCGA
The DNA here is from genome assembly GCA_021605145.1 of Aegilops bicornis. Classification (NCBI taxonomy): domain Eukaryota; kingdom Viridiplantae; phylum Streptophyta; class Magnoliopsida; order Poales; family Poaceae; genus Aegilops; species Aegilops bicornis. The sequence goes on from CM038670.1 coordinate 351,006,880, forward strand.
GAACTAAACGCATAAATGCTCCTTGTGCTCCTCTTCATTCTTCGAGTATACCATAATATCATCGATAAACACCACAACAAACTTGTCCAAATACTCCATGAACACCTTGTTCATCATGATCATGAAATAGGCAGGGGCGTTAGTCAGTCCAAACGACATGACTGTATACTTGTATAATCCATATCGTGTGGTCAACGCTGTCTTCGGTATATCCTTCTCTCGGATCTTCAACTGATGGTATCCTGATCGTAGATCAATCTTCGAAAACACCTTAGCTCCTTGCAGCTGATCAAACAGATCGTTGATCATTGGCAGTGGGTACTTGTTCTTAATCGTTACCTCATTCAAGGCTCGATAATCAACAACCATCCTTAGGGATTTATCCTTCTTCTCGACCAAAAGTACTGGAGCTCCCCGAGGTGATGAACTCCTTCGAATGTAACCTTTCTCCAATAACTCCTTGATCTGTTTCTTAATTTCCTCCAGATCATTTGCGGGCATCCCATAGGGTCTCTTGGATATTGGCCCTGTACCTGGCAATAGCTCTATCAAAAACTCGATGTCTCGATCTGGTGGCATGCCTGGTAACTCTTCGGGGAAAACATCCGGGAAATCCTTCACTATAGGCACTTCCTCCTGCACAACTCCTGTGAGGGTGTTCACTTGGCTCCTCCTAGGCACATGCCTAGATACATACTTAATCCTTTTCCCTCCGGGGTGGTGAGATAAATCGACTTACTAACAGTCAATGCTTCCTCCATACTTTGACATCCAGTCCATACCTAATATCACATCCAATCCTTGTGACTCCAAGATAATTAGGTCGGATGGAAAAACATGGGTACCAATGGTTAGGGGTATCTGGTTGCACCATCGGCTAGCCATATACTCTGCTCCACGCGAGCTCACTAAAAGAGGGGTCCTAAGGGTTTGGGTGTAGTTTAAACTTATCCACAAATCCTCTTGATATGTATAAATGCGATGCACCTGTATCGAAAAGAACAAGAGCGGTAAATGACTTAACCAAAAACTTACCTATTACCGCGTCCGGCTGCTTTTCAACCTCCTCCACGTTAACGTGGTTCACTTGTCCTTTGTTGAATGGATTAGGATTTTTCCCAGCGCTCCCATTTCCGTTTCCATTCCTTCCTTCAGGGCAATCATTGGCATAGTTCCATGTCCTCCCGCACTTAAAGCAAGTAACTTAACTTAGGTCTCTTTTGGCGGGTGTGGCTGGATTGGAGCGAATCTGATTGTTGTTAGCTCCGTTCCCATTTCCATTGTTAGCACCATTGTGGTTATGCGATCCTCCTCCGGTGTGGGTGTGACCTCCATGGTTATGAACAAGCCCTCCCGAATTCGGGGTTAAGCGAGGCTTCTGCTGAGCTCCTGAGTTATACTTCCCTTGTCCATACTTCCTCTTACGACTCTCAATCTGCTGCTGCTTCCCTTCAATCATAAGAGCCTTATCTACCAACTCCTGGTAGTTGTTGAAGGTTGCTACCATCAAATGCATGCTCATCTCATCATTCAGCCCTTCCATAAACTTCTCCTGCTTCGCGGCATCTGTGGCCACATCATCAGGGGCATAGAGTGATAGCTTGCTAAAATCATCCACGTACTGAGCCACAGTACGGTTCCCCTGGCGTAAGTTGCGGAACTCCCGCTTCTTCATCTGCATAGCTCCAGTTGAGACATGGGCTATGCGGAAAGCTTGCTGAAACTGGTCCCAAGTGACATTGGCTATAGGAAAAGTAGCCGTGTAATTCTCCCACCATGAGGCTGCTGGTCCATCCAATTGGTGTGCGGCAAAGCGCACCTTCTCCGCATCTGTGCAACTTGCGGTGGTCAACTCCCTTCCAATACGGTGTAGCCAATCACCAGCAACTATTGGCTCGATGCTACTGGAAAACACCGGCGGCTGTAACCTTAGAAAACGAGCTAGGTTGTCCACTGGCGGCGGGTTATTATTGTTGTTGTTGTTGTTGTTGTTGTTGTTGTTGTTGTTGTTGTTGTTGTTGTTGTTGTTGTTGTTGTTGTTGTTGTTGTTGTTGTTGCTGCCCTGGTTCTGAACTAGCAATTGCATCAAAGCATTCTGCTGCTGGATCAACTAGGTGAGCTCCGGTGGGAAAGCAAAACCGGTGTCACATCTCGAAGGCATCTGATGGGTTTAGATGGAAGAGATTAGAATAGAAAAAGGTATAACGAGAAAGCACTACCCATATGCACATGAGACAAACACAATCATTTCACTCAATCAATCAAGCAAGGGCATACAAACGGTCTAGAACTATCGCAAAAGTGCTCAACTACTACTAAATACATTGGGAAATACTACTAATATATAGTGGTCATCTAGAAACTTTGATCGGTGGAAGACTCCATGATGTCTACTCCAGCTTCGTCTTCAAAGTCATCATCACTAGGATTAGAATTGGTGTCGTAGATGATGATGTAGTTGTCCGGGCAAGTGGGGTCGTCGTCTTCTTCTCCCGGTGCTGGTCCTCCCATGAATACTCCGATCTTCTTAACCAGGTCGTCATTCTTCTCTAGTAATGTCTTGATTTCCTCCTCATATCCATCGCGTGTAAACTTGAGTTCTTCCTCCAGCTCGATGATCCTAGTCTTCGCCTTCTTCAACTCCATCATGTCTGTGCACATCTGGTTCTCATGACGGCGAATGTGTTGGTTTAGCTCCTGGATGAAAGCTGCAATGGATCTACCCTTCCTGGTGCTGATTACTTCCCATTGCTCGTCTCGGCGCCCACATATTTGATAGATAATGTCCTTAAGTTCCCTGTTGTAGACTTCTCCAATGTGTCCCATGGTAATGTGGGTTGCCATGCTCTTGCCTAGACTCTAGGTGGGTGCTTTGAAGGAAAATTCTATGGGTTTAGAAGTTGGCGAGAACGTCCTTCCTGGAACTTGTACTTGAATCATCCAGCGCTCCTCTTCTGGTAAGGTGGCGTTGTACGTCCCGGTGAAACTTGGTATTCCAATGTTCAAGTACCTAGTGACTTCCTTCAAGTGGCGTCCAAAAGGTGTGTCCTCATCCGGTTGCGTAAACTTGTTCTTCATCTCCGTCATCCTAAAGAGTAGAAAATGGAGAGGAGTCAGAAATGAGTACAGAAGGGTGACCTATGGTTTATCTTCATGGTCGTGTCCTACACTCAGCGTGTGCTCTGATACCATCTTGTAGCGACCCGACCTCGGATGGTCAAGTCTCTGTGCTTTAGTGTCATCCACGGATCAAGAATCTTGACACACACAATACTCGAAGGATTTATAACAGAGTAGCAATCACACACTTATTACATCGAATGTCTCGAAAAAGAACTTATTACAATAATATGGCTTAAGGCCATCTAATGCGATAACAGCGGAAGGCTTGGAAGATAAAGTGAGTCCATCAACTCTAATGGCATAGCTGAGCTGCACGGCAACGACCTAACGAACCTTACTCCTCGTTTGGAAAGTCTGCAACATAATATGTTGCAGCTCGAAAACGGGTCAGCAGATGGAATATGCTGGCAATATAACACAGTAGAGCAAGAACAGGATAATGCTATCACTACATGCATATTTGGCTGATGGAAAGCTCTATGGTTATAATTTTGCAAAAAGCCAATTTTTCCCTACAACAAAGGAATAGATTTTAATTTAACTATCATGGTGGTTGAAACAACATTGAGAAGGTATAACTCAATCCCAATTAAAGTAATTAACAACCCAACAATATTAATTAAGAGTGTTGAGATACATAGGATAACCCAAGTACTAGATACTCAAGATTTGTCCATAATCGGGGACACGGCTAACCATGATTAGATTGTACACTCTGCAGAGGTTTGCGCACTTTTCCCCACAAGACTCGATCGCCTGGCCGGATTTCTCGTGACCGCACGGTGTTTGAGAAACGGATGACCGAGACAGAGTCTTTCAGAAACATTAACTCCCTACTCCGGGTAGACCATACCAAACCTACAAAACCCACTACCTGCTGATCTACCTCTTCAAGAGCTTCACGTAACTTACTCAACTATGCTAGAGCCCATAATAGCTTGTGGCTGCACACGGAAGTTTCTAGCATGAATCATCTCAGTTCCCTTTAAGCCTGGGTGGCGGTCCAAAGGAAGATCACACGGGTACCCCGGGATTTCCAAAAAAGGCAGACAACACTGGATTCCCCAGGTGCCTCAATCCACCCAGATGTCAATTTAAGTTGCCACCTTAAGTTGAACCATTAATTAACAATCTCACATCTGTCATGGATTCACTCAAACCCAAACCACGCCTACGAGCATAGCATAGCAATATAAGCAACGCGTAGAAGTAACTCCCAAGGGTTTGATAGTAACATGGCAATAGGTTCTACCTCAACAACTACTTCCCAACCCACAAGTTAATGACATCCTAATCATGCAATGTTTGAGGATTGAAATAATGCATAAAAACTAGGTATGAAAAGAGTATGATCAATGTGTTACTTGCCTTGCTGACGATCCGCGAATCCTAGAGACTCGTAGTAACACGCTTCGCACTCTGGGAATTCTATTGCAAACAAACAATAACATACATAAGCAACAAACAAAGATGCACAAGCAAACTTCAAATAAAAGAGGTTGACCAGAAAGTTCAACTTAAGAACTCCGGTTCGCAAAAAGAATCAAATCAAACGGAGCAACGAAACTCAAACGGCGAAATAAATGAGATCCGTTTACTAATCTGAACTAAGGTCAACTTTTATAGTACCAAAATCTTGTTTAAGTTGATTAAACAAAAAGAGGGTCTCGAGACAAAACTCTACGTGTTTGAATCGCCTGATTCCGACTAACGAGCGAAAATATAAACAAAAACTAAGATCGATCAGAAATCACGATCGAAAATAATCGCGGATAAATCCGATAAAGGAAAACTGACGAACAGACTAAGGAACGAGCGTTCATTATCTGTAACTAACGGAAGAAAACTGTTCGTTTAAACGAACGTACGGATGAATGTCCGCTAATTAGGAGAACCGAGAAAAACCGGCGAACCAATCTAAAAAAACCGAACTAGGGTTTCTAAAAATCGAACGGTTTTTAAAAAACCGGCGGCTCGGATCCGGCGCGGTACCTCCGGCGAGGGACTCATGAGGCGGGTTGGGCGGCGGGCGGGCGACGGCACAAGGGCGGCGCTGGGAAGCGGCGGCGGCTTATGCTGGGCGGGCGAGGCACGGGCGGCGGCGGCTGTGGCTTGGGCGGCGGTGGTGGTGTGGTGTTGGGGGTCGGGCGGCGGCGTATATAAGGAGGGGGTGGCGGCTTGGAGGAGGGGCCAAGTCGGCGGCGGTGGAGTCCGGCTCGGACTCATCGTCCGAGTCGGCGGCGGCGGCGGTTGGGCCGGCCTGGTTCGGCTGGGCCTTAGGCCCAGTCGGGCGCGGGAGGATTTTTTTAAAATAATTTCGCCGATAGAAATAAAATCCTAGAAAATAAAATAAAAACCTAAAAATGCCAAAACAAATTTTCACCATCTAAATGAAATATTTAGAACGAGATGAACATTTTCTTGGCCCTAAAATGCAATTTTGAAAACGTGCAATTTTTCTAATGTAAATAAAATCCAACTAAACTCAAATAAAATCAAATAAATGATTTTAACATTTTTCCTCCAATATTTCAATTGTTTTGGAGAAGTCATATTATCTCCTCTCATATATTTTTAATATGAAATATTTTTCAGAGAGAAAAATAATAAAAAATAAAAAATCCTCGTTTCATTATTTGATAGGAATCAAATATGAAAACCGGGAAATCCCCAACTCTCTCCGAGGGTCCTTGAGTTGATTAGAATTTCGAGTTTTGCGGAACGAAAATGCAATAACATATGAGGTGCAAGAATGACCTATGTATAACATTCCAAATTGAAAATTTGGGATGTTACACTTTGGCACTCCATGAAGCCGCAACATTTCCCTACAAAACAAATTTGCATCCTGTTGCAAGGAATGAAACAAGCCATTTTGGAGAATTGGTCCACAACAACAAAGACGAAATCCTTTCCATTTCTAGTTCTAGGCAAACCAAGTACAAAATCCATGATAATATCTTCCCATGGTTGATATGGAATTGGAAGTGGCATGTAAAGGCCATGAGATTGAGATTTAGACTTAGCTTTGCGACATGTAGAGCATCGGTTGGTGAAGCGGTTGACGTCGCAAAACATCTTGGGCCAAAACTAGTTCTTGGAGAGCATGACAAATGTCTTGTCGCGTCCAAAATTTCCCATTAGTCCTCCGCCATGAGATTCTTGCAAAAGCAACAAACAAAGAGAAGACTCGGGGATGCATAGTTTGTTAGCTCTCATAAGATAACCATCTTTTATGTAATAGCGTCCCAAGAAGTATGCGTCAAACATTTGGCATAAGGAATAGAAAAAGTAGGATCATGCTCATACAAGTCTTTTAGGTGCTCAAAGCCAATGACATTCAATTCAAGTTGAGTAACAAGCATGCATATACAGGAAAGTGCATCCGCACAACATTTTTTTGCCTTTTATGTATTTGATGACATAAGGAAAAGACTCTATAAACTCACTCCATTTAGCATGACGCTTGTTCAACTTAGTTTGACCCTTAAGGTACTTAAGGGTTTCATGATCGGTATGGATGATAAATTCATGAGGGCAAAGGTAATGTTCCCATTCATGCAAAACTCGCACTGAAGCATATAGCTCTTTGTCATAGATGGGGTAATTGAGTTGCGCTCCGGAGAGTTTCTCACTAAAGTATGCTATGGGGCACTTCTCTTGCGTTAACACACCTCCTATGCCATTACCACTAGCATCACAATGAATTTCAAAAGGTTTGTCGAAGTTGGGTAAAGCAAGCACGGGAGCATGCGTAAGAAAATTCTTAAGCTCATTGAATGCGCTATCTTGAGATGGTTCCCAAACAAAGGGTGCATTCTTGTTGCTCAAAACATGTAAACGAGATGCAATGGTGCTAAAATCCTTCACAAAGCGACGGTAAAAACTGGCTAAACCAAGAAAACTACGCACTTGTTGCAAATTGGTTGGTTTGGGCCAAGTTTTAATAGCATGGATCTTAGATTCATCAACATGAACACCCTTAGAAGATACTACAAAACCCAAGAAAACAAGCTTGTCAACACCAAAAAGGCATTTTTCCATATTAGCATAAAGACGCTCTTTTCGAAGAGTTTGAAGCACGGTGCTAAGGTGGGTGACATGCTCTTTGAGAGATTTGCTAAACACAAGGATATTGTCAAAGTAGACCACAACAAACTCACCAATGTAAAGGCGAAACACATTGCATAAGGCGCATGAAAGTACCGGGGGGTGCTTCCGATCAACCCATAGGCATGACTAACCACTCATACAAACCAAACTTTGTTTTGAAAGCGGTTTTCCATTCATCACCCTCTTGTATGCGTATTTGATAATAACCACTTTTAATATCAATTTTGGAGAAAATAGTGGCACCGCTAAGTTCATCTAGAATATCGTCAAGGCGTGGAATGGGGTACCTATAGCGAACAGTGATAGCATTGATTGGTCTAAAATGGAACACATGCGAAAGCTACCATCTCTTTTTGGCACAAGAATGACCGGTATGGCACAAGGACTCAAACTTTCACGCACATGTCCATGATCTATGAGATGCTTTACTTGCCTTTGTATTTCTTTGGTTTCTTTGGGGTTGACTCAGTAGGGAGCCTTGTTTGGATGTGGCGCTCCGGGGATGAGGTCGATGCGGTGCTCGATGCCTCGTAGTGGAGGTAGACCCAGAGGTAGCTCATCGGGGAAACATCTTGAAATTCCTGCAATAAAGAAGAGAACACCAAAGGTAGATTGTGAGAGGTGTTAGTTTTTGGTGCCTCGTCCTTGCACAATAGGACATAGTGTAGGACACTAGATGGGTTCTGACACACTTCTCTCATCTCACGTTTGGTGGCAAAATAGGACTAAGTTTGTCTTGTCGCGCATTGTGGAGGCACTGAATTTTGGCTTGTGGCACTCACTCTCTGTTTGGTGGTTCGCTCTCTCACTATTTTCTCCACGATGGGTAGCTTGCTTGTCGGCGAGCACTTGGCTTGGAGACATTGGTCGTAGCACAAACTCCCTTCCTTTCATCTTGAAGCTAGTGCTTTGTGTGTCCGTTGTGGATGACACCTCAGTCAAAATGCCATGGCCGTCCGAGAAGGAGGTGGCACACGGTCATCGGGATGACATCACACTCCAAAGTGTCTTCGTAAGCTCCGATCTTGAAAGAAACTTGTACTCTATGCTCGATTTGCAAAGTGCCGGTGCCGCTTAGCCATTGAACCTTGCAGGGGTGCGGGTGCTTCATCTTGAACAATTGAAGCTTGGAGCATAGTTCTTCGCTTGCTAAGTTATGGCAACTCCCTCCATCGATGATGACCTTGACAGACCTTCCATTGATGCCGGCCTTTGTGTGGAAGATATGGCATCTTTGGTCTTCGTCTTGTTGATGTTGAAGAGTCAAGACCTTGGAGACAACAAGAGCGGGGCTTGAATCTTCATCGCAAAAGACTTGATCATCTTCATCTTCGTTGTTCACTTGATGGTGCATGGCCACTTGCTCAAGGGCTTCCATTTCTCCTTCACTCATTGAATCATAGGTTCCGTCGTCGTTGAGGATCATGGTGTGCTTGTTTGTGCACTCAAAGGACTTGTGGCCTCGGCCTCCACATGTGAAGCATTTGAAGCAACTTGTCTTCATGGTCTCATCGGTTCGGGTAGATGATGATGAAGCTTTCGGCTTGAAGTAGGAGGATGACTTGAGCTTGTCGAAGTTTTCTTATAACTTGACTTGTTGCTGATGCTTGTAGATGGCTTGGTTGAGGTTGAAGGTGTTGGAGTCGTTGGAGCTTGATTGTTGGAGAAGCCATAGTACTTGGATGAAAACTTGGTGTATTTGATGTCATCTTGCACTTGACGTTCTGCTTTGGTAGCTTGGTGCACGAGCTCGATGAGGTTCGAGTATGGTTGGAAGTAGGCGATCTTCTTGATAGGATGATTGAGTCCATTCAAGAAACGTGCCATGGTTTGCTCATCATCTTCCATGACATTGGCTCGTATCATGGCAATCTCCATTTCCTTGGAGTACTCTTCAACGCTCTTGGTTCCTTGCTTGAGGAGTTGGAGTTTCTTGAAGAGATCGCGGTTGTAGTAGTTAGGCACAAAACATGCTCTCATGATATCCTTCATTTGCGCCCAAGTATTGATGGGTGGTTCTCCTCTTGCCTCTCGGCGCTAGTGACTTGTTCCCACCAAATGAGGACGTAATCTTGGAATTCAAGGGATGCCATCGCTATATTCTTGTCTTCTTCGTAGTTGGTGCAAGCGGAAGATTTTGTCAACCTTCAATGCCCATGATATGTACTCTTCGGGGTCATTGCTTCCAGTGAACTTGGGCATGGTGAACTTTAGCTTGCCGTATCATTGCTCTTCATTGTGTTGGGGTCGGGGATGATGACGCCCATGTCGGTGAGGATTGACAATCTCATGTTGCTCTTGGCGAGGATGGTTGTCGGACTCATGTTGCTCTCGTCTTGGAGGAGTTCCATTGTCGTTTTGCTCTCGTCGAACTTGATGTTCTTGGCGAGCTTGTGGAGGAGCTTGTCGATGCACACATGCTTGGAAAATCCTCTCTTGAGTTTCATCGCGAAGTGCTTCTTGATGTAGACGAGCTTGTCAGCCTTGGTTGGCTATGGCTCGACTTGAATCTCGAAGGGCACGTTGCGCCTCAAGTGCTTGAGCTTCATGAAGTTGTTGTTCTTGGCGTTGTGCCTCGGCGTCTTGTGCATCTTGATGTTGTCGCGCTCGTTCCTCTTGTTCTTGTTGTCGTTGGCGTTGCCGTTCTTGTGCTTGCGTGAATGTAGCTTGATTTTGACGGTGTCGATGTTCTTGCGCGCGAGGTTGCTCTTGAGAGTCGTTGTCGTGTAGAGGATTGTGGTTTGCTTGACGATCTTGACGCGTGGCACGATGAAGAGTGTTCGATGTCGGGGTACTTGAGCCGGAGATAGTGCCGTCGGAGTGTCAACTCGAGCGGCTCCTTCTTGAGTAGGACAAAGTGGTAGAAGAGCGGTTGACCAACAAGGCACGAATCTCATCCATTCTTGTGTCATTCTCATGCTTGTGCTCGTCGAGCTTGTGGTCGAAGTAGTCTCTTGTGCGTTGCTCGAAGAGTCGCAAGTCGGTGGCGAGGTTGTCGATGCGGTTGCTCATTGCTAGTTGCTCTTCATGCAAGGCTCGTTGTGTACCAAAGAGGTTTAGTTTGGTGATGTAGTTGTTCGGGTTGTCGTCTTGCTCAAGGAAGAGTGGGTTGGTAGAAGTACTTGGCCTATCCATCACTCCAAACGAAAATATGTGAGTGGGAGAAAGAGAAGAACTTATACCAAATGTACCTTGACCGATGTTGAAAATGGATCAATGATCACTCCAATGTGGAACAAGGAAATAGCACAATTGGTACCAATTCTTGTCGGTTTCTCACACCTACACATGAAAAAGCTTATGGTGGAGCTCGGTTAGGATGGTGGCACAAAATTTGACGCAATTGGAAGTGAGACTCAATAATGTTGGAAAAGATTCGCAAATTTGCAAAATGCAACAAGTAGACCAATAGCAAAATGTGGTACACGGAAACACACACACAAATAGATAGATGGGGTCGTGCAACCAAGGAATGAGCCAAAATGTGGAGTCCACGAAAATGCTCTTGTTGCATAACACTAGAGAGACGCTAGCACGATTGCAGAATAGGCGGATACGAACTTGTGCACAACCTACTAAGCAAAAATGCAATGACTTCTATCCAAGTATGCTATATGTATGGTATTACCAATGATATGATCCAAGATGATCGAGTATGACAATCTTAATGTTGTATGATGCTATGGTTCTTGCTTATAAGCTCTTTGCTTATCTTTCCTTTTTGCTTAAAAGCTTGTTTGGCTCTTTGTTGTTTGAGCTCTTTTCTCATGCAATGCTTCACGAACCAAGATAGCAATTGTGTATGCGATGACAACTTTGTGACACAAGAGATGATACCAAGATATGCAACACGATATAGTATGTGTGCTATTGGAAGTATGATCACTAATGTGCACAAGTCATGTTGCCGGCAATACTCAAGGGCTAGTCTCGATGGGTAAGTGACGCAAAAGTAAGGCTATGAGGTTATCAATGCAAATGCAAGAAAGTATGATGATATCACGATACCAAGATGATACCAAGGTGAGGTTGATACCACAATGGTGTAGCCGTTCGTAGTAGTCCGTGGCGAAGATGAGCGGTGGTGATGTTGATGTTGAACCGTACCTAAATAGCCGAAACACAATAGGACACGGAAACCACAAATCAAATTCTCAAAGAAAAACGGGTCAAAATTGTCGGAGTTGGTAGCAATAAAGGCTATGGTGGTGCTATGCGGAAGTGGTGGTGGTATGCGGAAGTGTAAGTGGGCAGCGGAACAAAAAATGGATGAAAGTTAGGCGGTAAACGGAGTGGTGGAAGGAAGTGATGCTGTCAGGGGCCGGATGTCCGGGCTGGTCGCCGGATGTCCGGGGCGGGCCGGATGTTCGGGCTGTGGATCCGTGGACGAACTCGATGAACACCGCGTGGAGAGGTCAAATCCGGGGCAAAATTCGGAAGATTTTGTGGATGGAAATTGGGGAAAAGATGGTGGAAAGCTAGATCTACCTGCAACACACGAAATCCGCAGATCAAATCCTGCAAAACTTCATCACACCAACAAATCACAAAAAAAATTGGGGCTATTTTTGTGGTGCAATTTTCGAATTAGGGACAAAATCAACAAAACTAGGCTAGAAAACAAAGAGAGGGGGCTCCGAAATCGTGATCAACGTGGCTCATGATACCAAGATGATGTAGGGTTGAATCCTAGACGGCCGATCTTTCATGGAAGGAGAGGATCCCAACTAAGAACATGAAGAACACACGGGAAATCACAAGGGAAAACATAAGAGGAACTCTCAAACCAACAAGATATAGTCACACATATGCTAGATCCTCGAAACACAAGGGAAGATACAAGATCTGAATCCAACAAAGGACGATACAAATGATAACCGGTTCTTCTCCGTGAGGAGGTCTTGATGGGGCCACCCAAGAGGGGGTCTTGAATCCAACGTGGATCGTCTCCGTAGAGGGGCCGCGGTCACTCTCGAGGAGCAGATCCGTATGGATGAGCAATGCTCTATCTCACATATGAGCTAAACCAATGCTAACCCTAAAAAGAGGGAGATGGGAGAGTATATATAGTCTAGGGGTCGAAAGGGTACACGGGCTTCGGCCCTTTACTGTGCGCAGACAGACGGGGCCGGATGTCCGGGCCTTCCCGAAGGGCCGGATGTCCGGGCTGGTGGAGGCAGCTCAGAGGTTACAGTGCGTGGCGGGATGTCCGGCCGGTGGGATGTCCGGGGCCTGTACTTGTTGAGCGACTAGGAGGCTACTGAGGAGGATGCTCCAGGAGCCGGATGTCCGGGTGTGACGCCCCAAGACCGAAGATCCAGAAGACTTCCATATTTTCGTGACCTCCGTGTGTTTTTATTTGTGCTTGCTCTATTTATTTTTGCATTGCATCATGTCATCATGCCAGCATGTCATTTAATTTTTTAAACACTCAACTAAATAAATTGCATAGATCTTTTAATCTATTTAAATCGAGGGAATTTACATGGTGATTTCTCTTTTTAACATATCCTCCTAATATTTATGGAGCTATTATAAATATACCATTAGTTTGGAATTTACCACAACACACGTGCATGTTAAATCCCTTGGCCTTTTCTTCTTCATGTTTTGACTCTCTAACCTTGTCTATAATTCTTTCTTCATCTATCGAAGCCCCACCAAAATTCTCAACATTTTTGGACCTTCCCTACCCTCACTTCCTATTCAAACCATTTGAATTTAAATCAAAATGAGTTTGAATTTAAACTTTCGGTCATGCCCACTTCTACTTTTCCTGGTTCAAGCTCATTTTTGTGAGCCCGGGAAAATTATCCGCATGCCAAAGTCCCTTCTCTAACCATTTTTTCCTTTCTCTCTTTTCTTTCTTCCTATTCTTTTACTGTTTTGGAAAATAAGAGAGAGGGAGAAGAGAGCCCAGCAGCCCAGCCAGGCCTCTGGCCACTTCCTTCTCTACCGGGCCGGCCTCTAAGGCCCAGCCGCGCCCCGCTGTAAACCCTAGCCTCCCCTGCTCGTTCCCCTCATCTCCCATCGATCTCTCCCTCCTGCGCCGCCACACGCAACACACACATCGCCAGGGAGAGCCCTGCTCGATCCCCGCCTCCCTCTACAGCGCCAGACCTCCACCAGCAGCCTCTCCTTCGCCCCGCTGCTCCTCTGCCTCAACTCCGGTCGGATCGACTCGGTTCGCCGCCGCCTCGCCAAGTCCATGGAGCCGCCTCCCCGTGCTCCTTCACCTCGCCTCGTCGTTCGAGGACCCGCGCCGCTGCCAGCGACCACGAGGCAGGAGACCGCCATGGATCGCTGCCCGAAGCTCCCACTCCGCCGCCTGCTCTACCTGGATCCGGTGAGTCCTTGCGCCTGCTCTGCTCCGCCCCTCCTGTGCTCCACCTCCGTCGCGCCAAGGCCGCGGTGACCACTTCGTCTCCCTACCGTCTCCGGCTGCTCAAGCCGCCAAGGACGCCGTTGCCGCTGCTCGGCTGTTGTTCCTCGCCGGCCGCCTTGCACCCGCGAGCACCTCCACCGAACCAGGAACGCCAAGTCCGTCTTCAAACGCCTCTGCACCCGCTGCTTCTCCGTGGGTTTTTGTTCGTCGTCGCTGTCACCCGAGGCCCCTTGTGTTGCTTTGTTTGGACCGTCAAGATCGCCAAGAACCGTACCAGGACCGCCAAGCATCTTCTCTGTGATTTTTGCCAAGTACCACAACAACGCGTCAAGTACCTCTACCGCCGTCTACGGAAACTCCAAGTACCCCTACGCGGGAAGATGCCAAGACTGTTTCGGGATTCACCAAGTACCGCTACCGATGACTCGAACATCTACGAAAACGTGTACCACTACCGTCGCCGAGATCGCGGGAACCGCTACCGACGACCTCGGAGTGTGTACGATGACCGTTGTCGAAGACCCATACCTCTACCGCTTCCCGAACACGAACGACTACTTCCACTACGACCGCTTCCCGAACACGAACGACTACTTCCACTACGACTGTCTCAAGAACGTCTACTTCCTCTACACCGCTCCGAACTTGATCCGTTCCGAAAAGGCAGCTTCGAAGGAATAACCGCCGAGACAACCGTCCATGAACGAATGCATATGTTCTATGAGTTGCTCGTGTTTGCACCATGCTCGACTTGTTCGTCGCACGTTGTCACCCGCTTCCTTGCCACCGTCATGTGGGACACCCGATAACCGGGATCACCCCACCATCTCTTGCGTGTTCCACACATCCGCACATTTCTCTTTTGCACCGGTATCTTAATTGAGTTATTGGAACCGATATGTTGCCGGGGCATCATTTTTGGATTCCCCGCCATGGCACCCCTTTTCATTCCGTCATGACGACCAAATGCTTCATATCATGTTCAAGTCAATTGTTAACAAAAATACTTAAAACTTGCATATGTCATCCGCATCATGATAATAACATTTAAAACGTTTAAAATTATTGTTTGCCTTAAATTTCTAAATGACATATGGGGATTTTACGGAATTGTTATTTGTTATTTTCGGCCTCATTTAAACTTGTCTAAATAGATAGTTTTATTATGCTTCACCTCTTGCCATGCTTAACCACAGTTAATTTTGTTGGGTACATAAACGAGAGAGAACTAAATAATTGATGTGGTGTTTTGTCAATATGCAATTCGTTGCATATTGAGCTCCACTTAATTTGTAGTATTGTTTGTTGCTTTTTGCCATGCCATGCCTCATTTAAATTGGACATGCATCATACTTGATTGTGCATCATGCCATGTTTATGATTGTGTGTTTACCATGTTGCTTGCTTCTTTCCGATTTGCGTCTCTCGTTAGCTTCGGTTTCGTTTCGTAGTTGTGAGGATTCGTTCGACTACGTCCGTTTGTCTTCTTCATGGACTCGTTCTTCTTCTTTGCGGGATTTCAGGCAAGATGATCATACCCTCGAAATCACTTCTATCTTTGCTTGCTAGTTGTTCGTTCTATTGCTATGTCGCGCTACCTACCACTTGATATATCATGCCTCCCATATTGCCATGTCCAGCCTCTAACCATCCTTTCCTAGCAAACCGTTGTTTGACTATGTTACCGCTTTTGCTCAGCCCCTTTTATAGCGTTGCTAGTTGCATGTGAAGATGAAGTCTGTTCCATGTTTGGAACATGGATATGTTGGGATATCACAATATATCTTATTTAATTAATGCATCTATATATTTGGTAAAGGTGGAAGGCTCGGCCTGATGTCTGGTGTTTTGTTCCACTCTTGCCGCCCTAGTTTCCGTCATACCGGTGTTATATTGCTTGATTTTGTGTTTCTTACACGGCTGGGGATTTATGGGACCCCCTTGACAGTTTGCTTTGAATAAAACTCCTCCAGCAAGGCCCAACCTTGGTTTTACAGTTTCCTACCTAAGCTTTTCCCTTGGGTTTTCGCGAGCCTGTGGGTCATCTTTATTTAACCCCCCCCCCCCCCCCCCCAGGCAAGTGCTCCTCTGAGTATTGTTCCGAACCTAGTAGACTGCGGAGCCACCTCGGGGAAACTTGAGGCTTGGTTTTACTCATAGGATGTCTCATTCGGTGTGCCCTGAGAACGAGATATGTGCAGCTCCTATCGGGATTTGTCGGCACAGTCGGGTGATCTTGCTGGTCTTGTTTTACCATTGTCGAAACGTCTTGTAACCGGGATCCCGAGCCTGATCGGGTCTTCCCGGGAGAAGGAATATCCTTTGTTGACCGTGAGAGCTTGTGATGGGCTAAGTTGGGACACCCCTGCAGGGTATAAACTTTTGAGAGCCGTGCCCGCGATTATGTGGCAGATGGGAATTTGTTAATGTCCGGTCGTAGAGAACTTGACATTTGACTTAATTAAAATACATCAACCGCGTGTGTAGCCGTGATGGTCTCTTTTCGGCGGAGTTCGGGAAGTGAACACGGTTTGGGTTATGTATGAAATAAGTAGCTTCAGAATCACTTCTAGCTTCTCGACCGTTGCGTTGCTTCTCTTCTCACTCTTATTTTGCATATGTTAGCCACCATATATGCTTAGTGCTTGCTGCAGCTCCACCTCATTACCCTATCCTACCCATAAGCTTAAATAGTCTTGATCTCATGGTGTGAGATTGTCGAGTCCTCGTGACTCATGATTCTACCAAAAGCGATTGCAGTAAGCGATACCGGTCACGGTGGCATTAACCGAGCTCAAGTGGGAGTTCGACGAGGAACTTGGTCGTTACTATGTTTCATTCCCTGATGATCAGTAGTGGAGCCCAGTTGGGACGATCGGGGATCTAGCATTTGGGGTTGTCTTCTTTCATTTTGGTTCCGTAGTCGGATCTTGATTGTACTCTGAATGATGTATGTTTAATTTATGTATTGTGTGAAGTGGCGATTGTAAGCCAACTCTTTATCCATTCTTGTTCATTACATGGGATTGTGTGAAGATGACCCTTCTTGCGACAAAACCACCATGCGGTTATGCCTCCAAGTCGTGCCTCGACACATGGGAGATATAGCCGCATCGTGGGCGTTACACCGGGGCCTGGGAGGTGTTCTTGACTCTTTTCGTTGGTTCTCTTTGTCCATGTACATGGCGACTTGTCCGTCTTCATGTACATCTCCGGGAGGGTCCTCTTGACACCTAATCACGCATAGCATATCGGACTTAGGTAGTAGCCATGTCTCGAGTGGATCATATGTGATATCACTAAGGAAAGAGGTCACCTCGTTCTCAAGAGCTCTAGCTCGTGCTCGTGTCATAGGTCCTCTTGACTCTTGGTAAGACGATGGTGGGTCCATGGGGATGACCGTAGGATGCTCCGCATGACACCACCCGTAAGCTATGCATGCTGACAAACAAATATGTGTTTAATTTTTATACACTCCGAGATAGTACTGGAATCATTGCCTGAGTGGAAGTACACTTTGAAAGACTGTGAAACAAAGAGGCAAAACCAAGGATTCGCCGCATTTTCCAAGGCAAAGGAGCCCCCAACCATACAGACAATTTAAGGTTTAGCTTGTTTAGTTGCGGTGTGGGCATGAGAATACCTAAGTCATCCCATCTGTCTAACCATTTTTTGTTACTTTGTTGAAGGATGATATCATGTTTAGTTGAGGCGTCACTCCTGGCATAAAAAGAGTTACTGAAAATCAATGAAAATTCAGTTTTGCCCTGACATTTTAAATAGAAAGCCGGTTCTACTCAAGCTAATGAAAGACAATTATTATTTCAAGGATAACTAATGATGAAAATCTGAACTAACAGACTGCAGAACTTTTTGTATACCCATGTATGGTAGTCCAAAGTGACTTGCAATGAAAACAAAAGAACAACCCCAACGGATCGGTCATGAGACAAGTGACTTTTTTCAAGGATATCTAATGTTGTAAAACTGAACACACTGCAGAATATTTTGTAGAACCATAAATAGCGGCCTAGAAAGATTTGCAATGCCCAAAAAAAGTTTAGGTCGCATCGACAATACTGTGAGATAGGTGACTTTGATATGTAGTGAGATAACACCAAGGTCCAAATGCATCGCACTTTTGTGGAAGCAAAACACACCGCACTTTATCAATATTAATCCTAACAAATTAATCCTATCTCAAGTAACCTTATTGTATACCGAAAGAACAAGAACATCTATGACCTGTAATGTGAAATGTCGGTCGTTGATTTGTACCTTCGTCACGCCTTTGTACTACTTCTTGAACTTGTTGTTGATGTACCTGCACACAGACCATCCAATTGTTTAAAGCAGCGAAATGACACTATAGACGAATCAGATAAGATGGGACTGGAGTCTGGCCGTGCTAGTTCATCAGTGACGTCTTCTCGACCCTAAGGAACAATGGTGTGCTATCCAAACCACCACTTTGGAAATCAAAGCACAAGTTACCTTTCCTGATCCCCGTCTGCCAGGCACGACACCATCGACCCAGCATCAATGGCGTGCTATGCAGCAGTAAGAAATGCACACATATTGTTGCGCACAACTTCTAGCTAGGTAACTTAGCACCACCCTCATGATACAACACACCTCCCTGATGTAATAATGAAGTATGGTGAATTAAGCTGCAACAATTTTATGTGAAATTCCTCTCACAAGTATCTTTAAAATTCAACTTGCAATAAGAACATTCGTATGTCATAATCATTGTCGCATACTTGCATCTCCAGCTAGTCTAACAGCAACAGCGGCGCCTCACGACTCGATAATATTTACAATTATTCTGAAGAATGGTAGTCCATAGCTTATAAGGAGCATGTGTATGATCTGAGTGAAGTTAGTGAACTATAAAGGAAGGCCCTGTCTGAAACAGTTCAATTCCTATAGAAGTGGAATTTTCCCAGCAAAGGTTCACAATCTTCATGAAATAAAGAACGACATGCCAATATGAAAATAACTAAGAACTTTGAGTCTTCGACATCATATTCCCTTTTATAATTCTTGGCTGCTTACATTTTATGGAATATAATGTTAATCAGTAAGTGTTTTAGGTATTGAACAACCAAAAAAATAATTAGCGATACACACACAACATGATATATGAACACACACAAAATCTGCATGTGAATCAAATTGACTTACTGATTTGGCCAACTGTTGCCGCCATATACATCTTCTTAACTTAATCAAGGGAAATGGTTGCATAGGGTAAGTCCACGAATAATCACATCTTGAATTAGATCAAATCAACTAAGTGTGCTTCTCAATAAATGCGAAATAAAGAGAGGAAGAAAATTCACCCAGGTCTTGAAGCAGTCCATGGAGAGAGAGAAAAGAGGATGGGGGCATCGCTCCTTGATGTCCAGTGGCCTCCTCTCGCCTCTTCTTGACCTCGTGAGGTAGCTTCCTTAGAGAAAAGGGACCTGTGAAGCAACCTACATGTGAAGATTAGCACCTCAAAATAAACACAGGAGCACCCGAGCAGCCGACTTAGTAAAACCACAAAGAGAAAAAAGGGGGGAGGAATAAGGGGAAGAAGCAAAGCAAGTGGGGAGGAGCATGACGGCTAAGGTTTTCTACCTCCAGCTCTTCCTTGGATTTGCTCATCGGTGAAACCATGGAATGGTGGTCTCCACCACCTACAACCTCTTGAAGTTGAGGGAGCCCTCAATTCGAAGCCTGCCGGCGCCCATCGACGCCTTGAGGAACGTAGCCTCCTCCTTTGCCACCAAACGGGGCCGCCATCGCTCGTGCTGTCTCGTCTTCCATGGGGCACGAGAAGAGGCGAGGGATCAGGCTTACCTCAGATCCTACCATCTATCCCTGTGGCGGCGTCGGTGGAAGACCATATATCAAAGCCGCCAAGTCGCCTTCTCCTCCCACCCAATCCTCCCTCGAGGTGCACGGCCGACGGCGTGCTCGCAGCTGCGTCCCCTCCTCCTTCTCCTCCGCCCATGTTCTCCTTCTCCTTTTCCTCCGCTCCACCTTCACAGCCACTGGGAGAGGATAGGTTGCGTGATTTTGGAGAGGAAGGGTGGGGGCTCGAGGCGACTTCCTGACTCTCTCTTTCTTCTCGACGAAGCCAACGAGCAGCGCCGGACAATCTTTTTGTGATGACATGGACACGCCAAGACACCCAATTGGACATCATGAACAGAAACGCCCCTGACGACGTGGACAGTGAGAGGAGGCGCCATTAGCGCGTCGCTTATTGGGTTTGGTTGTTACCTTACCCCCGTACAATGGATTTTTCAGAAGCTCCAGCGGCCCCTTCCACATTTGAGAGATGGGTGTTTGATACTACGATTCATGATAAAATCGGAAGGCAAAGGTCTCAAATTCTTTTCTTTTCAACCATTATGGATGAACACGCAAAAAAGATGCCGTTGACCGTTCACGCCCAGCGGCTCTACAGTTTCTTTTACACTTACGGCTTCATTCCTTGGTTCAAAGGTTACTCCGCCAATTTTACATGTAAGCCGTTCGTGATGTGCCAACAGGCTGATGTAGTAAAATGCACATATCTTCATACGGTAAGTTGAGCAAAGCGCACATGTGTTGTTGTGTCAATGGAAGCAAAGAATAATGTGCCGGCAGAAACAACCCTTTCTTTAATTGTTGGGCCTACTTTCATGATGATGGTGGTGGTGTTTGAAATGGCATCATCAATCAAACAGATCATGCCAGGCGTGAAATCAGTTTATTACTTGTGTCGCAACTCACAAACATCTCATAATTTTACACCAACAACCAGAAACATTACAACAGAATAACTGGAGTCAAGTGGGTTTCTGCCAAAGTGAAATCACGTTCATTGACAACCATACACCCATGACAGCATGTCAAATAGTCAAAGTTTTTGTGTCCCAGTTTCATGAATCTTTTGGGCAGATCGTATTATCATGTAGAAAATGATCTGAGTACAAACTATATGGAGCAACCATGGTCCACCTGTTTATTATTGCCTTCTGCTGCGAGCTATCTCCCGAGCCCTTTCACGAAGTTCTTCTGGCGGTGGTGGTCGTGGGCCTTCTGGAGGGTAAACCACATAAGGACGCTGCAATAGGAGCAAAACAAAGTACAAATTCAAGCTTTTGTAAAGCGTCAAAAGGAACGAAAGGGAGGGAATGTACAACAGAACATGGTGAATAAGGCTTGCTTATGATAACTTCCTGGTGCAACAGAACAACAAATAGTTGTAGGAAGTATTGTTATGGTGCAACTCAGACATTACTAGGAGGCCCAAGCCTGCATATATAAGATGTACAAGAAGATGCCAAAAGACTAGAATACATGTAACACCCCAGTATCATGCTACAGTAATCTCATGCCTGATGATGCCATTTCATCATAATGAAGTCGCTAATCCTCACTTGTTTCAAACAAAGGTCAAATTCAAATTCCAAAAACAAGTCAAATTCTTATTTCTTCAAACTCACAAGCAAAATGTTCGATGGGTTGAAAATATTCGCTAACTAATTGTCATGAATGTTTCAACATCATTTGAGATATTTAATTTCCTTTGGAAATTAAAATAGTTCCAAATCAGCTTTTTCTTATACTTTTGCATTTGTGAAAAATTCAAATCAATTCAAACTCTCCCAAACTTTTTGTGGGAGTGCCAAATATTGCAATGTATTTATGTGGACAAGTTCCACATTTTTACAAAGACCAATTGGCAGCTCAAAATATTGCAAGCAGACTCTGCAAACAGAATAAAAATAAAACAAAAAAGAGAAAGGCCAAAACCCCCCTTTCCCCACCGGGCCTCAACCCCGCCGGCCAAGTTCGCCACCCCCCCACAGGCCGGCCCACCCGTCGCCCCCTTATCCTCCCACCCGACGGAAACCCTAACCGCTACCCCCTACTTCCCTCGATCCCCTACTCCTCTCTCCCCTCAGATCCAGATCGGGCGCCCCTGGCGCCGATCGACATCGACCCCCGCCGCCGCCCGTTGCCCCGAGTCGACGGACCACCTCGCCGTCGGACGCACCTCGCCTCGGAGCCGCCCCGCCTTGAACCTCCTCGGTCCGCCCGTCAGAATCAGCCGCTTGACGCCGCTGCCCCTCGGCGCCGCCCGACGATCCGCGCCCGCCACCTCGACGACCCTCGCCGGAGCCGCCCCGCGTTGCCTCGTCCTCGTCCTCCTCCCCATCGGACGTCCCTGCGCCTCGACGCCCTCCCTGCTCACCAACGCCTCACCGCCGCATCACCACGACCGTCCCCAACTTCTTCCTCGCCGGTTGACCTGGAGCCATGCCGTCCCCTTCCCTCCAACGCCGGTGAGGGCCTCGCCTCCTCTCTCTCGTCAGAACGCACTCCGACGCCCGCTCCAGTGTCACCGCCCTCTCCCGCCGCAGAGGCTCAGTGCTCTCCGTGCCCGCCGCCACTCAGACTCCGTCGTTGTCATGGGTTCCGCAACCAGCGTCGCCCGCCATGGACCGACGCTTGCCGCTCGACCAGAGCCGCTCTCGGTGACTAATCGGTCACCGGAGCGGCGAGTCCAGCGACCCACCGCCGCCCTCTATACCCATCGCCAGCGTGCCCCTGCGTGGGTCACTGCCAAGTGGGCCCTGCCGGGTTAGCCACTAACCAGGGCCTAAGGGCATCTCCAGCCGTTGAGCCCCCCAGGAGGCTTTTTTTTCGCCGCTTGGGGGGCTACCGGCGGAAATTTTGACCTGGGGGCGAAAATGTTTCCAGCCGTGTTCACCCCCAAGCCGTGCCAGATCGCGCCCCAGCCACGGCCGGCCCGACCTCGGCCACGAAATGGGTCCTCCGCATGAGGGTTCACTGGCCACCTCCATCCCTCGTATGCATAAGTACTGTGCCCAGCCAGCTAGCTAGCAAAGCAGAGCCAATTGATCTGGCCGTGTGTGCGCCATAGCTAGCTAGCTTGGCTCGCTTGAGCACAGCGGCCAGCCACACCACAAGGCGTCCACGCTGAATGGCCGATCACCTCGAGCATGCTCCGACTGCCTCTCTTCGCTCCTCCATCGCGCCTGCATCTCGGTCCTGACGCCGGGCGCGCCTGGCTTCCTGCGCTTACATCGACTCGACCACAGCAGTCTCAGATCACCTGGCTGCCTCCGCCTCCGCTACTGCCTCAGATCGGGCCCGGCCTCCGCCTCGAGCCCGCTCCGGCCTCAAGGCTGTCTGCCCTGCCTCCCGAGCCGGCTGCTTGCTCCGTGGTCGGCAGGAGGCTCCGCTGACGCGCCCGCCTCATCCTGGCCGGGCCGCGCCTGTCCTTCGTCACCGGGTCCCCGCACCTCCCGCCATTCCTGCCCCGCTGCCCTCGCCTCGAAGCTTGCCTCGTCTTGCTTGCCGGCCGCCTTCCCGGACGGCTACGAGGCGCCTGAGAGGGATTCGGGCTCCTCGAGCACGCCGGACGCCGACCACACCCGCCTCGAGCCGGACACTGGACTCCTCCAGCTGCCCGCCTCACAACGATGCGCCTCCGTGCTCGAGAGAGAGAGGGCAAAGTAGAAGAAAGAGGAAAAGAGAGGAGAGAGGTTGTGGGAGGCCGACAGGTGGGCCAACATAAAAAAAAGGCGTTGGCACGCCCACCGCCTCCCTAGGGGCTGGGTTTGGGGTGGTACTGCCAAGGCCAATTTTCTAAATCCGCGAAAAGTGGGGCTTGGGGCGCGAGTGGGGGGATATTTTAGTGCCGGCGTCCAAAAAGTGGCCGTGGGGGGCGTCTTGGGGGGCCGGCTGGAGATGCCCTAACCCCCGCCCACTCACAGCCCATGCCCGCACACTTTTTAACTTAATTAAAATAGGGTTAAAACCATGTTTAAATCTCTAGATTATGACATGTGGGCCCCCTTGTTAATTAAATTGAGTTTAAATAAATCTAGTAACTAACAGCCACTGACCGTGGGGCCCAGCCCCTTTAAAAATGTATTTTAAAAATAAGAATAAGTAATTAGTTAATTAACTAATTAATTAAATAGGTAAATAATTAACTTAATTAACACTATTCAGTACCTAATTAACTTGATTAGTTAATTAAAACTGTTAATTAGTTGTTAGTCTATGACAGAACGGTCCCACACGTCAGGGTTGACTTTGGTCAACTCTGTTGACTGCCGACATCATGATGACGTCATGCTTATGACATAACCCCATTTTAGATTTAATAATAATTTCAGAATATTTCTACAACTTTAATAATTCATAGAAAAATAACCGTAGCTCGGATGAAAATGTTTTCTACATGAAAGTTGCTCAGAATGACGAGACGAATCCGAATACGTGATCCGTTTACCTTTCATATGCCTCTAACTATCTGAACATGGAACTTTCCCCTCCGGTCATCTGTCTGCACAGTCCTAATCGGGAAAACATTCTTGCTGAATTCCCCTTCACCTATAACGCCTACACCGCTTCACGCATCGTTAGAACATGTCTAGCTATGCCTATTGTCCTGTTATGCACTTGCTTGCTATGTATTTACTGCTTTCTCCCTCTTCTCTTCTAGAGACCCGTATGGCCGCCGATGTCATTCGATCGACTACGCCACCAACGAATTCTCCTTGTTCGAGCAACCTGTGCAAGCCACCCCCTTTGATCATCCCGATATCGCCCATTTCATTCTCTCATGCTTGCATTAGATTTTGCTATCGTTATTGTTTGCTCCTATTCTGATGCATAGCCTGCTTTTGTAACATGCACATTGTACCTTACCTGCTTATCCTAAACTGCTTAGTATAGGTTGGTTAGTGATCCATCAGTGACCCCCATCTTGTCCTTGTTGTCCTTGCTTCATCATTGAAGACCCGATCAACGGGACCAAAGACCAGGCCCCAGCACCGCACATCACTTTCCCCTTAGTTGCTCGACACTACACGGTTATTGTCGAGTGCCGAGGGTGAGACCTCTTCAGCACTTCTGATGTTAACCCTGTAGTGTAGCTATTCGGTCGTGGTCATCGAGGGTGATTTCCTCCTTAACCACTTCCGATACGACTCTGTCGTGCAACCCCTCAGGTGTGAACCTCGAGGGTGGTCCTTCTTACGTTCACCTTGATGATTACATCGAGTGGAATTCGCCGAGGGTGATTCCTCAGGTTTTCCCCTTGATGTTTGGACACACAGATACTTGGACTTTACCACTATTACTTGGAAAGATGGGTCGGCCCTGAGGGGTATCCGCGCGAGCTTAATTGCGAGTGATGTGGAGTCGGGTTGACTTGGAGGGTGCCCGCGAGATAATTATGAGGTGTGGCCGGGCATTCTTAGCCCTTGCCGCAAGTCCTGGAGACGGGGCAACGGGGTCACTTCTTTCGTGAGTCTCTGCTTGTTACCGCGCGTTCCTAATCCACTACGATTTGGATATTTGATCCGAGGGGCCTCGCCCGATAGCACTAACCATCACGTGGGCATAGTATAGGCGCTTCGTCAGATGCATCACCAAGCTGAATAGACGTTAGCGACCGAGCGGGCGCTCCGGGTTGGACTACGTAAGCACCGCCTTTGTTGAAGGAGGTAGCTAGGTCTGCTCACCGGCCGCGTACGCAACGTGCAGGAGTTCCCGGGGAGATGGCCCATGACCCCTGGGGGCATAGGTTTAGTCCGACGTGCTGGCCTCTCTATTAAGCCTAGGTTGGGTTGCGGCGTATTGTTTGGTCGAGGCCGGGCATGACCCAGGAAAGTGTGTCCGACCGGAGTTAATCGAGCGTGGTGGGTAAGTTGGTGCACCCCTGCAGGGAAGAAAACATCTATCGATATCCTGTCCTACGGTAACGGACACTTGGAGTTGTATCCCGATCGATACAACTAGAACTGGATACTTGTGATGAGAATTGGATTATGATGAGAACTGGATAGTATGGCTCTGGGATTGTTTTCTCGCAGGGAGTCGAGAAAGGATCTCCGGCCGAGGTTGATAACACTACTACTACTTTACTTTATGCTACTCTACTCCCTCCTGTTGCTGCAAGATGGTGGTTTTCGTAAGATGCTAGTCTTTGATAGGACTAGGTTCTCCCTCTATTCTCGGCATTTACGCACTCCAATCTACATATACAACCTTCCTTTGATAATGTTGCATATGTAGTGTAGATCCTTGCTTAAGTAGTACTTTGGATGAGTACTCACGGTTGCTTTTCTACCCCTTTTCCCTTTCTTCTTCTTTCCGGTTGATGCAACCAGATGTCGGAGCCTAGGAGCTGATGCCACCGCCGATGCCTACTACTACGTGGAGACCGCCGACCACTGTGAGTAGTTAGGAGGCTCCTGGCAGGAGGCCTTGCCTTTTCGATCAGATATGCTTTTGTGCTAGCCTTCTTAAGGCAAACTTGTTTAACTCATGTCCAGACTCAGATATTGTTGCTTTCACCGACTCTTGTGTTTTCGAGCTTATGTATTCGAGCCCTCGAGGCCCCTCGGCTTGTAATATAAAGCTTGTATTATTTTAATTTGTGTCTAGAGTTGTGTTGTGATATCTTCCCATGAGTCCTTGATCTTGATCGCATACATTTGCGTGTATGATTAGTGTACGATTGAATCGAAAAGGCCACAATACAAAATGCCAAAAGGCCATCATCAATATAACTCTACCCCCCCCCCACACACACACAAACTCATGGTGGATCCACAACACTAAGTTTGAAGAGGTGAAATCTATGTTGCGCTCTAGTCTAGGCCTTCGTGAAGAATTCCGCTAGCTGTAACTCGAAAGGCGACATCAAGAGCAACAACATGATCCTGCACAGCAGCCCACACACAATAAGCATCAACACCAATATGTTTGGTAAGCTCATGCTTCACGGGGTCCCGAGCAATACTGATAGCACATGTACTGACGGACAAGAGGGTGGTAGCTGTAGTAATAGAAACACCAAAATCCTCCAAGTCACCTCTGCCTTTAGAAGAGCCACAACTCTCAACTCGGCCTCTGCACTCGAACGGGAAACTATGGTCTGCTTCTTCGTCTTCCAGGCAATGAGAGAACCACCAAGAAAAACACAGTAAGCAGAAAGTGAACGGCGATCCAAAGGATCACTAGCCCACATAGCATCTGAATAGGCATGGAGCTGTAACTCCCTGGAGCTGTAACTCCCTGGAGTTGTAACGGGGAAAAATAGACAATGAGAGATCATGCTATGAAGATATCATAGAATACGAAGAAGGTGACTATAGTGAATTGAAGTGGGGGCAGAAACAGACTAACTCAGAATATGGAAAAAATAGGAGATATCTGGACGAATGACAACAAGATAGACAAGACTCCCAACAAGATGACGATAACGCGTCGGATCAGACAAGAGCTCGGTCATGAGCACTGGGCGAGAAACCAGCTGCAGTGACCACAGAGGTTAAACGTTCAATCCAAGCGCGGGGGCCTTGCTTAAGGCCATTGAAAGAGTGACGAAGACGGCAAACCATGCCATCAGGAACTGAATACCCAGGTGGGGGCTACATATAAAGTTCCTCCCAGAACTCACCATTAAGAAATGCATTTTTGACATCAAGCTGAGACACGGACCAGTGGCGAACAGAGGCCACGGCAAGAAGTGTGCGGACAGTGGTCATATGGGCCACATGAGAAAAAGTCTCATCGTAATCACGACCATGCTCTTGCTGAAAGCCACGAGCTACAAGACGAGCTTTATAACACTCAAGAGATCCATCTGAGCGAGTCCTAATCTTATGGACACACTTACAAGTGATGGGACGAACATAGGGAGGAAGAGAAAACAGATCCTACATGCCGATGCGCTCAAGGGCAGCAATCTCCTCTACTATCGCAAACTGCCGCTCAGGATGAACAAAGCACCATCTCGAAAAGAAGTCGGCTCCGAGCCATCGAAAGACCATAGCGAGAAGGAGAATATCGATCAAGGGGCGAACAAGGCCGAGAATGAAGACCATAAGTCGGCTGAGAGGAGGTAGACGACACACTAGAAGTAGAGGGCACATCAGTAGACTCATCCACAACACGTGGACGACGAGTATATGGAAAAGGAAAGGAGAGGAGAGGTGGAATCATTGAGGGTGGACACGGGGAATTTATTGGTGATGAAGGTGAGGATGGCGTCAGATCTACAATAGTGGAACGAGGAGTAGGAATACTGGGAACAAAGGGAGGTCTATTCGGAAACGTAAGAAAAGAGATGTCCTCCATGGAAAAGGCCAAGGAGGATGAAGCAGGTAGAAGGGACGAGATTCATCGAAAGGTGACATCCCGAGAAATACACATCCGACGACCGATAGGATCCCAGCACCGATAACACTTATGCTCATCACTGTATCCGAGAAAGACACACTCAATAGACTGAGCGGTCAGTTTGGTGCGTTCACGAGGGGCAAGCAAAACATAGCAAACACAACAAAACAAACAAAGCGCCGAATAATCAGGAGAACAACCAGAAAGGCGCTCGAGAGGAACACCACCCTGTAGAGCAGTGGATGGCTGAATGTTTATGAATAGGTGGAAGTGGTAACAGCCTCAGCCAAGAAGTGAGGAGAAGAGAGGCGGCAATCATCATTGTATGCACCGTCTCAACAAGGTAACGATGCTTGCGCTCAGCCACACCATTCTGAGCATGAGCACCAGGACAAGAGAACTGAGCAAGAGTCCCCGCCAAAGAAGGAATCTCTTGCAAAGGTATGGGAGATATACTCACCAGCCGAATTTGCGCGAAAAACATGAATATGAGTTGAAAACTGGGTATGAACCATGGCAAAAAATTATTTGTATATAGATAAGGCCTCACTACGAGAAGACATGAAATAGATCTAAGTGTACGGAGAAAAATCATCTATAAAGATAATATAGTAGCGATGACCCCCTTTTGAAGCGAAGGGAGCCGGACCCCCAGCATCAGAGTGAACGAGATCAAATGGGTGCTCAGACACTAACTCACTGTGAGGATAGGGTAGCTGAATCTGCTTACCAAGCCCACAACCCAGACAATCCAACGAAGCCTTACCGGAGACAGACCCTAGAACACTGCGATGAACCAAAGACAAGAGACAAGAACCACATAAATGACCAAGACGATGATGCCACTACTAAAAAGAGCTAGTAGATGTAGCAATAGGGGCTGTGAGACTGGTGGCGGCGGAGGAGGGAAGACGAAGCCAGTCAAGCTCCCAGAGACCATCAGAGCATCGAGGGCTAGCACGAAGCAGAGCGCCCGTGAGACGATCCTGAATAGAACACGAATCAAAGTCGAGAATGACCCTACAACTAGAGTCAACAATCTGACCACCGGATATGAGCTGCATGGCAAGTCGAGGAACATGAGCGATAGAGGGAACATGAAATGAAGAAGTGCTTAGAGTGCCTCGACTAGCTACAGGGAGAGTTGAGCCATCAGCCGTAAGAACATGAACTGGAGACTCGACAGGTCGAACGGAGGTCAGAGTGGAAGAATCGTAAGTCATATGAAAAGACGCTCCGGTATCAAGAATCCATGGGGATGTATCTCAGTGAGTAGAAGGTGGTTTCTCAGTGCCAGAAGAGTCAGTCACATATCCTGCAGAACCGGTCGGTGAAGAATCCCAAGCAGCAAGCAGGCATTGCAGCTGCTCAATCTCATGCGGAAACAGGGACACTTTGGAAGATGTCGAGGTAGAAACACCTACCGGCGATGAGCAGTCGCCACCATGATAACCCACAAGTATAGGGGATCGCAACAGTTTTCGAGGGTAGAGTATTCAACCCAACTTTATTGATTCGACACAAGGGGAGCCAAAGAATATTCTCAAGTATTAGCAGTTGAGTTGTCAATTCAACCACACCGGATAACTTAGTATCTCGCAGCAAAGTATTTAGTAGCAAAGTAGTATGGAAGTAACGGTAACGGTAGCAAAAGTAATATTTTTGGGTTTTGTAGTGATTGTAACAGAGTAACGGAAAAGTGAATAAGCGAAGAACAATATGTGAAAAGCTCAGACGCATTGGATCGGTGATGGAGAATTATGCCGGATGCGGTTCATCATGTAACGATCATACCATAGGGTGACACGTAACTAGCTCCAATTCATCAATGTAATGTAGGCATGTATTCCAAATATAGTCATACGTGCTTATGGAAAAGAACTGGCATGACATCTTTTGTCCTACCCTCCCGTGGCAGTGGGGTCCTAGCGGAAACTAAGGGATATTACAGCCTCCTTTTAATAGAGTACCGGACCAAAGATTAACACATAGTGAATACATGAACTCCTCAAACTACGGTCATCACCGGGAGTGGTCCCGGTTATTTGTCACTTCGGAGTTGCCGTATCATAACACATAGTAGGTGACTATAGACTTGCAAGATATGATCAAGAACTCACATATATTCATGAAAACATAATAGGTTCAGATCTGAAATCATGGCACTCGGGCCCTAGTGACAAGCATTAAGCATAGCAAAGTCATAACAACATCAATCTCAGAACATAGTGGATACTAGGGATCAAACCCTAACAAATCTAACTCGATTACATGATAAATCTCATCCAACCCATCACCGTCCAGCAAGCCTATGATGGAATTACTCACGCACGGCGGTGAGCATCATGAAATTGGTGATGGAGGATGGTTGATAATGACGACGGCGACGAATCCTCCTCTCCGGAGCCCCGAACGGACTCCAGGTCAGCCCTCCCGAGAGGTTTTAGGGCTTGGCGGCGGCTCCGTATCGTAAAATGCGATGAATCCTTCTCTCTTATTTTTTTCTCCCTGAACACGAATATATGGAGTTGGAGTTGAGGTCGGTGGACCGTCAGGGGCCCCACGAGGCAGGGGGGCGCGCCCAGGGGGCAGGCGCACCCCCACCCTCATGGACAGGGTGTGGCCCCCCTGACGTGGATTCTTCTTCCAATATTTTTAATATTTTCCAAAAATATGTTCTGTGGAGTTTCAGGTCATTCCGAGAACTTTTGTTTCTGCACATAAATAACACTGTCGGGGCAGGCTGATCTGGCCCACGAACACCAATGGGACCGGCGGACCGAGCCCCTTTCGGTTCGGCGGGGAGCGGAGGTCGCACGAAGAGCAGATCGAGGCGAAGCACACGAGAGGTTTACCCAGCTTCGGAGCTCTCCGGAGAGATAAAACTCCTACCGCCGCATGTGTGAGGTGTATTGAGTTCTTGTCAGAGCGCTTGAGTGCTACAAGACACACAAGCCGCTAACGAGACCGAGCGTGGGGGAACCAACCACCCCTCACGCTATGCGCATGGGCCTCCTTTATATGCTCAAGGGTCTCCGGCTGTGGCAACGTAGACAAGGGTACAGATGGAAAAGTAGTGGTTGGTACACCTACTTGTACAAAGGTACTGTTGTACCATACCTAACTCCCGACGGCAGGGACAAAGGCATTAAATGCCCGCCTAGTCGCCTCTAACAAAGTGCAAACAGGGACCGTTGGGGCGCCACCGCTGCCACGATGGCAATCTTGTCGGGCCGCTTGCCACCTCGCACCGGGCTGCCTTCGCCACGCCACGCTACCGGAAAGGTCCCAGGCGACACGTTAGTGGATGCGTTGGAGCGAGGTACAGAGTGGTGGTCTGCTGCGCAAGCGCCTTTGCGGTTGTTGTCTTGTCGCGCCGAAGCTTGTCGCCATCAGCCTTCCCGCAAGCTCCTCTTGCCGGGCCTTGTCTCCTATGTGCCTTGGGTGGCCTTCCCGGCAAGCTCCTCTTGCCGGGCCTTGTCTCCTTGGCTTAAATACTTTGTTCTTGAATGGCTCCAAAGGAACCACGAAGCGATCTTGGCGGTCACCCGGTAAGCCTTGCCGCGAGGGTTGAATCGCCTGCGGCACAAGTTCGGGATACTAGGGTACCCCTACTCTTGTACAATCGGCAGAGCCCCCGGCCTGGGCCACACACGGTGCCGAAGCGGTGTTGGGCCAGGCCCAAAACAGGCACGGGCACACGCGGCTGGGTCACACCATAACTCACCCCGACTCACCACGCCTCCACGAACGGCACACATCGAACGTGGCGCCGTGTGAGAGATCGTGGGGTTTCTTTATTCGAAAAGCGGAACGCCCACCCTCCCTCTTTATAAGGGGGGAAACAGGCGATCTGCCCATCTCGCCAGCTTGTTGTCCCATCGACAAACCACCGCTGCTCCCCTTCCTCCAAGGCTGAAAGAGAGCAGCGCCCGCTTCATCGCCACTCAAAGATCATCAACGCCGCCGATCTTCCCCACCACCTCCGCCATGGCTCCGAAAGCTGACAAGGGGAAGGCCGTGAAGTCGGCCGAGGCGCAGCGGCTTGCGGCGCTGCGGAAGGAGCGGACCATCTTCCCCCTCAGCTCGCCGCGAGGGAGCTGAGGGAGAACTACTACCTCTTCTGGTCGACGGAGACGCGAGCGCATCCGCGCACGAAGGTACTCCCCGCCGCTGCTTCGGAGCTGGCCCCGACTGGGTATCCCTTCTTCACGCTCTTCTATCTGGGCTCGCCTCACTTTTCTCTCAATTCTTCAGTGACATCATGAACACCTACGGGTTTCGCCTCCTTGATTTCACCCCCAATGCCGTTTCGACCATGGCAGTTTTCGCACATCTTTACAAAACTTTGTCGGAGTCCACCCAAATGTAGCCCTTTTCCGCCACTTCTTTTGCCCCGAGTTGAGAGAGGGGAGCCCTTGCCGGAGGAATTGCTTGGTTCTCGAGGGTCGGCAAGAAGGAAGCCTATCTGGAGGAGAGCTCCGTAGCAAATGGGAGGAATGGAGGGCGATTGGTGCTGGATTGTCGAGGAGAACCTGCAGCCATTTACCGCCCAAATACCAAACCCCGTGGCGCGCTGCAACGATTGGAGCAATCTGGCCCCTAAGACGCTAGGGTCAAGATCGCAGCCACCCGAATCCTTCGCTTTAGACTTGCTGGCTTATCAGAGGCACCGCTGGCGCGGACTTTCTTCGCCGCCAGACGCTTCTTGCAGGAGAGGAGGAGACCTGCCTCGGGAGTTTCAGAACGCAGATATCTTGAGGCTGCGCCTGTGCCTCAACTTCAACTTCACCGCCTTGGAGCTTGACGCGATGCTCTTGGAGCTGTTCAAGCCCGATCTTGATCATCCAGAGATGTTTAGGTTGCCGAGGGGCGCTGCTCATTGCGGCAACAATTCCGCGCTTGACCGCATCCGCGTAATGATGCCGCGCAGCGACTCGCATGGAATTGTCCCAACTTGGCAAGAGCCTGCAGATGACGCCGTCTGGCGGCAGTTCTTTGACAATCTGGTAGAAATGCCGGTCCGCCCGATGAGCGTAGGGGCCTCACCCGCGACACCACCGGCGACGCAGATGCGCAGACGCCACCAAGCTGGAAGAGGCGGCAGAAAGCCGCCGCTGGGTGAGTTTGGCTTCACCGTGGAGGAGGCAGAGGCAGCAGAGGCGGCAAGCCTTGTCAAGCGAAAGGAGTTTGCCGGCGAGGAGGAGCTTGCCGAGCCTGAAGCCGAGTCGAGCGAACCTGCCGAGGGCGCCTCCTCCCCGCTTCCAAGCAGCTTGCCGCGAGCGGAGCCCCCGGCTCCACCAAAGAGGCGTCTTCGCAAGGCCGGAGACGTAGCGGGGTGGCAGACGGGCCAACAGCCGCAGCGCCGCGCGACGTGCTCCACCGCGGCAAGCACTGTCGCCGCGGGAGCACCCCACGCCGCTGCAATCGGAGCGGGCCTTGGCGTACCACCGTTCCGCTTCGCCAAGCGCCCAAGGGAATTTACCTCCGCCTCGCCGCATTTGAGGCGGGCCAGAATTTGATCTCTCCGCGCCAGCTCCGACGAGGAAGAAGAAGAGTAAGATTCCTTCTTTGTACTTGCAATTCTTCGATTTGTTGCTTTGTCTTGTATCTCGATTTGCTTTACTCTGAACCCATTCTTTTTCGTGACGCTGGCCCGTAGAATGTCGAAGAGAGCCAAGACCCCGGTGATCGCCGTTGAGGACGAACCCATCGCGACAAATAGGAGGCGTGTCCGAGACCACCTTGCCGGATGCGGCAACTCTTCTTCAAAGCAGCCCCAGCCGCAGCCCCCAAACAGAAGTATATGGTCTACTTCTTGATGTTCGGCGTATGGGTGCTCTCTTTTGCCGATATCCGATCGTTGATTTGTGTAGGAGCAGAGCAGCCTCCTTCGCTTTACCACGCCGCCAAGGGAGGATTCCCCGCAAGGGAGCCGCTTCTCCGCAAGGAGACTTCCCGGCAAGGGCAGTCAGACGCCTCGATGCGGCTATATCTCCCACGATGTCGAGGCACGACTTAGAGGCATAACCGCATTGAAAGTAATGTCGCAAGTGAGGTAATCTTCACACAACCCATGTAATACATAAGGGAAAAAGATACATAGTTGGCTTACAGTCGCCACTTCACACAATACATAAATAAACATCCATCATTCAGAGAACACTCAATGTACGACTACGGAACAAAAATAAAGAATATACACCAAATGCTACACAGATCCCCGATCGTCCCAATCCGGGCACCACCATCGATCATCGTGAAAAGACACATAGTAACAACCACGCTCCTCGTCGAACTCCCACTTGAGCTCGGTTGAGTCACCAGACCGCATCGCCGGCACTGCAATCGCTTTTGGGAAGTATCCGTGAGTCACGGGGACTCAGCAATCTCACACCCGCGAGATCAAGACTATTTAAGCTTATAGGAAGGACTGAGTAGTAAAGTGGAGCTGCAGCAAGTTTACCAGCATATATGGTGGCTACTTCAAAAGAGAGCGAGAAGAGGAGCAAAGCACGGACGTGAAGCTAGTAGCGATCAAGAAGTGATCCTGAACTACTTACGCCAGACATAACTCCAACACTGTGTTCACTTCCCGGACTCACGAGAAGAGACCATCACGGTTACACACGCCGTTGATGTGTATTTTTATTTGAGGTCAACTTCAGGTTTTCTACAACCGGACATTAACAAATTCCCATCTGCCTCATAACCATGCACGGCTTTCGAAAGATATTACCTGCAGGGTGTCCCAACTTAGCCCATCATAAGCTCTCACGGTCAACGAAGCGATATTCCTTCTACCGGAAGACCCGATCAATCTCGGAATCCTGACTACAAGACATTTCGACAAAGAATAAAACAAGACCAAAGAAAGCCGCCGAATGTGCCGACAAATCCCGATAGGAGCTGCATATCTCGCTCTCTCGTGGCACACCGGATAAGCGAAGCGCACAGAACCGACGTAATCCAAGTTGCCCAGGAATGGTCCCAAGACGGTGCTCTAGTTTGGACCAACACTCGAGGAGCATTGGCCCGGGGTTTAAAATAAGATGACCCTCGGGCTCGCGAAAACCCGGGGAAAAGGCTTAGGTGGCAAATGGTAAAACCAATGTTGGGCCTTGGCTGGACGAGTCTTATTCAAAGCGAACTGTCAAGGGGGTCCCATAAATCACCCAACCGTGTAAGGAACGCGAAATCAAGGAACATAACACCGGTATGACGGAAACTAGGGTGGCAAGAGTGGAACAAAACACTGCATAAGGCCGAGCCTTCCACCCTTTACCAAGTATATAGATGTATTAATAATAGCAGATATATATTGTGATATCCCCAACAAGTAAACATGTTCCGACAAGGAACAACATCTCCATGTTCCAACAAGGAACAAACTTCATCTTCACCGCAACTAACAACGCTATAAGAGGGCCGAGCAAAGCGGTAACATAGCCAATCAACGGTTTGCTAGGAAAGGATGGTTAGGGCTGACATGGCAATATGGGTGGCATGATATAGCAAGTGGTAGGCATGGCGGCATAGGCATAGCAAAAGAGCGAGCATCTAGCATAGCAAAGATAGAAGTGATTTCGAGGGTATGGTCATCTCGTCGCAATGTTCTCAGAGTTGTCGAAAGCTTGATCCTCGTAAGCGTTCTCAACAGGTTCCTCGCTCACGATTCGTCTCCCGGCTCTATCCAAAGCAACAACACAAACAAAGGAACCACAATAAATCACGGTGCAATGCACAATCAACATGATGCAAAACATGGCATGATATGCATGAGGGGATATGCAATGCGTATGCGCGCTCCGGAAGGAAAATGATGAACCAGGCATCAACTTGGCAAACCAAGTATGACACTGGAAAGATGAGATGATTTCGGTTGAAATCGATATAAAGATCACCGGAATCGGATGCACGGTTTGCAAATGACAAACAAAACAAGAATGGCACAAATCTGCCATTAACAGCATGATGCCACTTAGCAAGCAACAAATAATTAAGCTACTGCACCCAAACGTATCAACAAAGTACATGGCAGTGATCTACACAAGATGCTTGACAAAAGATGAGCACTGAGCTTCGGCTAAATCACATCATAACAGGTTCAAACAAGCATGGCAAAAATGCACAAAATATCAGGCTGGACATGGCAAAAATAGCATCAGGTTGCAATGTTCAGAGCAGCAAAACTACATGCTACAGGAACTTAAAATAGCAAAACAAGGCATGGCATGAATCTACTAAAAGCATAGAACAAAAGTCCCTTACTGACCATAAGCCAAAAAGGATCCGAAAATATAGTAACACCCATGTCAATATTGAAAGTTTCATAACAGATTCAGCAACATGGCATGTCAAAACTGATAACAAGTAGGCATGTTTAAGAGCTCGATGCACTCACTACAGAGCCTTATATGATAAACTAAGCATACATACATCAAGAAGACATGGCATAGAAGACATACATGGCAAGAACAATAACATAGCATACATGGATCAACCACAACAACCTTGGCAAAATTGAATAACATGTAAACAATCTGCCAGGAAACATTTTATAGCAAAAGTAGAACTCGATTGACTCAAGCTATGGTACTCCATAATTGCAAACAAGGGCATGGATGGATAGAGCAAGACATGCTTAACAAAACATCCTTACTGAAGTATCCCAAAATATGCATGGATCTCTCGGTAGCATCAAGTTAACATGGCATCAAAATATCAGCTAAACAGGGCTGAAAACAGCAACATCAGGACACCTACTTTGCATGCTTGTGCTAGTCAGCACATAGATCACAAAAATACATGGTATACACCCCTGGAAAGATGGCATGTCATATTACAAAACACATGTAGGACTCAAATTCATAGGGTGCACACATCAATCATGGCAAAAATAACAAAAGTGCAAGTTCTGTTACGAAACAGAAACTAACATCACATAGCACACTTCCAACAGCATTTCGGGCATCAAGATGAGCTCAAAAGGAAATGATGCAATGAGATGAAATGATTGACTCTTCGAGACGAACATTTTGACATATTATACGCGCAAAATGGATCTACAGATGCAAAGATACACTCGGTTGAAAATGCAACAAAACATTGGATGCAAAAATAACTTTAGAGAAATATTAGGAGGGGGAGAAGTCAACGGGCGCGGTTCCCGAGGCCGGATCGGGCCGGATCGAGATCGGATCGGGCGACGGGCGGCGTGAGCTTCACGGAGGAGGCGGCCGGGCGAGGTGGCACTGGGCGGCGGGCGGCGATGGCGGCGCCGAAGGCGGGCTCGGGCGCCCATGGGGCCGGGCGACCCGAGGTTTGGGCAAGGGCCGGGCACGGAGAGGAGAGGCGGCGGCGACCGGGAGGCGGCGGGCGCTGGCGGGCGTCTGGCCCGGAGGGTTGGCGCTGGCCCTGGCCGGGCGCGGGGCGGGCGATGGCGGCGACGTGGCGCTGCGATTGGCCAGGCGACGGGCGGACGCTGTGCTCGCCCGGACGTGTCCGGGCGCGGAGGGGGAAGGAGCTAGGGTTTTCGGAGGAAGAAGACCCGGATTTGGAGGGGTTTGCTTAAATAGGCATAGAGGGAGCTAGGAGAGTCCAAATGAGGTGTAGTTTTCGCCCACACGATCGTGGATCGAACGACGGAGAGCATGGAAGTGGCTTAGATGGGTTATTGGGCTGTTTTGAAGGGGTGTTGGGCTGCAACTTAAAAGAGGCCTTTGCGAGAGTGCGTTAACTGCTGGAGTACCAAACGAGCTCCAAATGACCCGAAACTTGACCGGTGGTCTACGGGTGGTATACCAAGGCCACTAGACAAACCTCGGTCCATTTCGAGAAGGTTTAGTACCCACACACAGAAAAACGTAAAAGGGACCGCCGGGGGAGATAGGAGTGCCGGATTGCAAAACGGACAACGGGAAAAATGCTCGAAATCATGAGACGAACACGTATGCAAATGCGATGCACATGATGACATGATAAAATGCATGACATGGACAAAATGCAAAAGAGGAAAACCCAACCACGGAGGGAATATCATATCACAATGCCAAAATGGCAAGAGTTGGAGTTACAAATGGAAAGTTACATCCGGGTGTTACAACACTCCACCACTACAAGAGGATCTCGCCCCGAGATCTAGGATGTAAAGAACTCCGGATATTCAGAACGGAGGTGATCCTCGCCCTGTGTAGCTTCTCGGTCGGAATGGTGTGACCACTTCACTTTCGTGAATTTGATTGACTTGTTGCAGTCTTGCGCCGGTTTCTTCAAGAATAGCAACGGGTGCTCATGATAAGAGAGATCTTCTTGAAGGTCAATCTCTTGAAGTTGATAGTGCTCAGAGTCTTGAAGCACTTATAAGCCGTGACACGTGAAACACATCGTGCACGCTTTGCAAAGTTGGATGGAAGCTCAAGTTGATAGGCGAGATCGCCTCTTTTGCCAATTATCTTGAAAGGACCCACGATCTAGGGGCAAGCTTCCCTTTGATACCGGGTTGACGAAAGTGCCTTTCATTGGAGAGACGCGGAGGTAGACATGGTCTCCGATTTCAAAAGCCACATCACGGTGCTTATCATCATAATAGCTCTTCCGCGCGATTGCGCTGCTTTGAGATTCTCACGAATAACTTGGCACATTTCTTCCGCTTCAGGATCAAGTCATTGCCAAGAAGTTGGCGCTCACCTTGCTCTCGCACTAATTGAGAGGAGTACGGCACTTTCTCGCCATAGAGAATTTCGAAGGGGCCTTGCCCGTACTCGCTTGGAAGCTGTTGTTGTAGGAGAACTTCGGCATATGGAAGACAATCTTCCCACTTCATACCGAAGAAATGACACAAGCCCCGAGCATATCTTCAAGGATTCGATTAACTCGCCGACTTGGCCACTTGTTTGAGGGTGGAAAGTCAGGTGAAACGAATGTTGGTGCCCATGGCCTTCCGAAAAGAATCCCGAACTTGGAGGTAAAGATGCTGCCACGGTCCGAAGAGATCAATTGTGGAATACCGTGCAAGGAGACAATCTCGGATGTGTATAACTCGCCAACCGAGCTGCTGTGATGGATTCTTTGATAGGAAGAAAATGAGCCACTTTAGTAAGCTTGTCAATGACAACGAAGATAGCATCATTTCCACGCTTGGACTTTGGAAATCCAACACGAAGTCCATTTCAATATGATCAAACTTCCATTCAGGAATAGCAAGAGGTTGGAGGAGACCAAATGGTCTTTGGTGTTCTCGCTTTCACTCTTCTCGCAGACATCACACTCATTCACGAATTGAGCAATTTCGCTTCATTCGAGTCCACCAATATGACTGCTTGAGATCATGGTACATCTTCGCATTTCCGTGATGAATGGATAGAAGCGAATTGTGAGCCTCGCTCATAATGACTTTTCAGAGATCACCCTTAGGAACCACAATCCGTCCTCAAAGAAAAGAGTATCTTTGTCGCCAACGTGGAAGCACTTGTACTTGGAAATGCCCTTGTCGATACCACGCTTCACCTTCTTCACCATGGTATCCAGAAGTTGAGCCTCACGAATCTGATCTTCCAAAGTAGGAGAGACTATGAGGTTGGCAAGAAAGCCTTGAGGAACAACTTGAAGATTCAGCTTATGGAAAGCTTCACAGAGATCCGGTTGGAAGGGCTTGAGGATTAGACTGCTGCAAGAAGCCTTCCCGCTCAAAGCATCTGCAATGACATTGGCCTTGCCGGAGTATATTCAATACTTGGGTTGTACTCTTGAATCATTTCGACCCATCGAGTCTGCCCGAGGTTGAGGTTGGGTTGAGTGAAGATGTACTTGAGACTCTTGTGATCGGTGAAAATGTCCACTTTCCTTCCCAACAAGATATGTCTCCACGTTATCAATGCATGGACAATCGCCGCCAACTCGAGATCGTGAGTGGGGTAGTTCTTTTCATTGGGCTTCAACTGGCGAGAGGTATAAGCCACAACTCTCTTCTCTTGCATTAACACAAAGACCGAGACCTTGAAGAGAAGCATCACGTAAAACTTCGAATGGCTTGGATTCATCAGAGGAGTCAAGACAGAGCTGTGACGAGTTTCTCTTTGAGGGTATTGAAAGCAACGTCACACTCAGGAGACCGCATATACTTCACATGCTTCTCGGAGGAGGTTGGAAAGAGGCTTTGCAATCTTGGAGAAGTTCTCAACTAATCTTCGCAATAGCTTGCAAGACCAAGAAAGTCATGGAGTTGCTTGACATTCGAGGAGGTTCCCAATTCACAATTGCGGACACCTTCTGGATTAACAAATGATGCCCTTGGCGGAGATGATATGACCAAGATAAAGCACTTCATCAAGCCAAAATTCACATTTGGAGAACTTCGTGATAGAATTGATACTCTCTCGAGCTTGTCTAGCACCAATCGCAAATGTTTGGCATGATCCTTCTTATTCTTGGAGAAGACCAAAATATCATCAAGATAGACCAAGACGAATTCATTGGTGTAGGGGTTGAAGATGAAGTTCATCATCCGAGAGAAAGTTGGAGGAGCATTGACGAGGCCGAAAGACATGACAAAGATATTCATAAGAACCAAAGCTTGTTCTCAATGCTGTCTTGGGAATATCTTGTTCACGTAATGCGAATCTGATGATAACCCATACGAAGGTCAAGCTTGGAGAACACCGTAGCACCTTTGAGTTGCTCGAAAAGCTCATTGATGTTGGGAAGTGGATACTTGTTCTTGATTGTCTTCTTATTCAATGGACGGTAATCGACGAAAGTCGGTCCGCGCCATCCTTCTTCCGGACAAAAAGAACACCACAACCCCAAGGAGATGAACTCGGTTCCGATCAAACCTGC
Source organism: Aegilops bicornis (assembly GCA_021605145.1). Taxonomy (NCBI): domain Eukaryota; kingdom Viridiplantae; phylum Streptophyta; class Magnoliopsida; order Poales; family Poaceae; genus Aegilops; species Aegilops bicornis. The sequence goes on from CM038670.1 coordinate 351,047,549, forward strand.
ACGCTCTTGTTCATCGAGCTACTTCTTCAATTCCTTCAGCTCATTAGGTCCAAGCTTGTATGGACGCTTGCAAACGGGTTCAAAGGCCGTGCTCAAGATCAATAACGAACTCAATCGGGCCGATGAGGAGGCATACCCTAAGCTCTTCCGAAAGACATCTTGGTACTCACAAACGATCGAATCGAGAGATAGCATTCAGTTCGCCTTCTCATTGAGAGAAAACAACCGAATGGTTTCATCACGAAGCGGCATAGATGATCACATCATTAGAAGAGTGAGTCAATTGAATTTCCCCGGCAGCACAATCAAGCCGAGCTTTGTGCCGAGAAAGCCATCCATCCCGAGAATAAGATCAATATCCGAGTCACCAAGAACAATTGGTTTAGAAAGAAATCTATAATCGCCCATCTTGATAGAAACATCATGAACTATTGAGTTGGCTCTCATTGACTTCGCCGGAGAAATAACACCCAAAGGTTTATCCAGTAAGACCAAGAAAAATCATTCTTTGCAAAGAACGATCTTGACATGAAACAATGCGATGCACCAAAGATCAAATAAGACTTTTGCAGGAATATCATTAATCGGAAGATTACCCATTATCACATCGAAGATTCTCTCGCTTGAGCTGCATTCATCATATTCACCTTTGCAGACTTGGGATTATGCTTGACCACCGCATTGCCGGAAGATTTCACAGAGGAGGAGGCGGAAGACGCCTCTGGTTGAAGCATTTGTTCGCATAGTGACCTTTCGCCGACATTTGTTGCAAGTCACTTCAGAGAGCGGACGGTGGTAAGGAGCACTTGACCTTGGAGCTTGAGAATTAGACTTGTTCGATAGCTGTGGGTTGGGTGGGTGGGAAGATCCACGGCCACCGAAGTTCTTCGCCGATAAGGCCGATGAACGGAGGAGGAGGAAGGTAAAACTTCCGCCGCTTAGCTGCCACTTGAGAGGAAGAAGAAGACCGAATCTGCATCCCCGATTCTCTTCTTAGAAGCCTCACATTTGAGCTGGGCAGCTTCTTGCTTCATGCCATGTTGTAGAAATCATCATACTTAATCGCTCAAAAGCACAAGAGCTAATTGCAGATCTTCTCTCGCACCACCTCTCAATTGATAGATCATACTCTTTTCATCGTGAACGCCTTGCTTAGCAAAACGAGCAAGCTTCGAACTGGATATTGTATTGATAGACGCATATGTTGCCTCGCTTGAGATTGCGGAACTCCTCACGCTTGCTCTCAACAACACTTTTCGGAATGTGGTGAGCTCTGAAATCACGGCGGAACTCATCCTGTAATGACACGACCTCCTCTCGAATCTTTGTATTGTCGGTACCACTCAGCAGCCTTTGATCCTTGAGTTGAAACGATGCAAACTTGACAAAGTCCTCGTGTCCGACATTGCTACAATCAAAATGCTTGCAGATGTCCACTAACCAATCGTCAGCTGCGTGGCCTCGGCTACGTAAACCGAAAGACTTCGGCTGATTAGCGAGGAACCGACCGAGAGTAGCAAAGTGCGGCTGATTGTTGCCTTGACCTTGATTGCCTTGATTGCCTTGCCCTTGAGTACGCTTCTTGCAAGAGCTGCAAAATCATCTCGAGCATTGGCATTGGTGGCTGCCATGATAGCTTGCCGTGCCTCCGGAGGCGGAGGTGGAGGTGGAGGTGGAGGGTCTGATCGATCCCCATCATTACGCTGGATTCAGACGCGTTGGCGGAGCCATCCTCAAGAGGGTGACATCCGTTAGTCCTTTGATAGACAAATTGATAAGTAGAATCAACGGATAGAAATTGCAACATATAGTCTTCACAATAAACATTCGAACAAGAATGAACGAATGAATTCCAAAGTTAATCATCACACGACCATTAAGGTGAGAAGCCACTTAGATAAAGATATGGAAACAACATCCGCCTTAGAAACAAATCGAGTATCACAACTGAAAACAAAAGATTGGCTTCTAGAATGAGCCGGAACAAACACATGATAGAGATTTACGCCCAAAGTGTTCGTGGTGGGGCCCACACGGACACGACGATAGCGGCCGTCACGAATGACTAACAAGACGCCCCCGAATCAGCATAGCCAAGGATTCTTTAAGACGCCTCGCGACCAATCAGAATCGACCGTGAATGGGCGGACCACTAGACGTTGGACCCCAATCTCAAATCATACATCCGTCGGAAAGAAATCGTAAGCTACTAGAATTCCCACCTATAAACTCCCGAAACTTTCTCGGTTATGCAATCTGGTGTTGGGGATACAGGGACACAAAATATATCACCCAAACTAACAATACCTAGATCCACCAGTATCCATCCACAACACATAACCAAGAAATCCTCGGAAATCGTGGTACCTCGACCTTGAAAAACATCCGTTATACAAGTCATGGCACATACTCCCAAGACTCGCCTCAAGATCGGGCTATCGTGGTTATCTCACCAACAATCGCACAAAAGAGATTTCGATGTCGGCAAAACTCGGTATTCCGTAATCTGCAACGATAAAATTGTGACGACAACACCCTGAGCTCAACTCCCCGGACACCGCCACAACCCCTAAATGTCGAGAGGCACCAAGAACAATGTTCTCGCCACAAAACCATCGGAACGATTCCAAGATACCCACGTGATCCTAAATTTTTTTTAGTGAAATTTGAGGAGAGAAGAGTCAAAACACTACGCCAGGATACCTCACAGAGCTAATTTAAGGGACTGGAAGTAAAAAGAATCCTACTCTCCGATATATATAATCCTAAGACTCAAAACATTTTTCCATTCTAGACTCAACAACGCCAAAGAAACAATCAAGTAGGGGCTCCTAAGTCGGGAAGGCTCGATTACCAACTTGTAACGCCTCGATGCGGCTATATCTCCCACGATGTCGAGGCACGACTTAGAGGCATAACCGCATTGAAAGCAATGTCGCAAGTGAGGTAATCTTCACACAACCCATGTAATACATAAGGGAAAAAGATACATAGTTGGCTTACAAATGCCACTTCACACAATACATAAATAAACATCCATCATTCAGAGTACACTCAAGGTCCGACCACGGAACCAAAATAAAGAAGATACCCCAAATGCTACACAGATCCCCGATCGTCCCCAACCGGGCACCACTACTGATCATCGTGAAAAGACACATAGTAACCACCACGCCTCGCCGAACTCCCACTTGAGCTCGGTTGAGTCACCTGACCGGCATCGCCGGCACTCGCAACTGTTTTGGGAAGTATCTGTGAGTCACGGGACTCAAAGCAATCTCACACCCGCGAGATCAAGACTATTTAAGCTTATAGGAAGGACTGAGTAGTAAAGTGGAGCTGCAGCAGTTTACTAGCATATATGGTGGCTACTTCAAAAAAGAGAGCGAGAAGAGGAGCAAAGCACGGACGTGAAGCTAGTAGCGATCAAGAAGTGATCCTGAACTACTTACGCCGACATAACTCCAACATCGTGTTCACTTCCCGACTCACGAGAAGAGACCATCACGGTTACACACGCGGTGGATGTGTATTTTTATTTGAGGTCAACTTCAGGTTTTCTACAACCGGACATTAACAAATTCCCATCCGCCTCATAACCGCGGGCACGGCTTTCAAAGATATTACCTCGCAGGGTGTCCCAACTTAGCCCATTATAAGCTCTCACGGTCAACGAAGGATATTCCTTCTACCGGAAGACCCGATCAATCTCGGAATCCCGGACTACAAGACATTTCGACAAAGAATAAAATAAGACCAAGAAAGCCGCTCGAATGTGCCGACAAATCTCGATAGGAGCTGCACATATCTCGCTCTCGTGGCACACCGGATAAGCGAAGCGCACAGGAACCGACGTAATCCAAGTTGCCCAGAATGGTCCCAAGACGGTGCTCTAATTTGGACCAACACTCGAGGAGCATTGGCCCGGGTTTAAAATAAGATGACCCTCGGGCTCGCGAAACCCGGGGAAAAGGCTTAGGTGGCAAATGGTAAAACCAATGTTGGGCCTTCTGGGACGAGTCTTATTCAAAGCGAACTGTCAAGGGGTCCCATAAATCACCCAACCGTAAGGAACGCGAAATCAAGGAACATAACACCGGTATGACGGAAACTAGGGTGGCAAGAGTGGAACAAAACACTGTGCATAAGGCCGAGCCTTCCACCCTTTACCAAGTATATAGATGTATTAATAATAGCAGATATATATTGTGATATCCCCAACAAGTAAACATGTTCCGGCAAGGAACAACATCTCCATGTTCCAACAAGGAACAAACTTCATCTTCACCGCAACTAACAACGCTTATAAGAGGGCCGAGCAAAGCGGTAACATAGCCAATCAACGGTTTGCTAGGAAAGGATGGTTAGGGGCTGACATGTCAATATGGGTGGCATGATATAGCAAGTGGTAGGCATGGCGGCATAGGCATAGCAAAAGAGCGAGCATCTAGCATAGCAAAGATAGAAGTGATTTCGAGGGTATGGTCATCTTGCTCGCAATGTTCTCAGAGTTGTCGAAAAGCTTGATCCTCGTAAGCGTTCTCAACAGGTTCCTCGCTCACGCACTCGCCTCCGGCTCTACCCAAAGCAACAACACAAACAAAGGAACCACAATAAATCGGGTGCAATGCACAATCAACATGATGCAAAACATGGCATGATATGCATGAGGGGATATGCAATGCGTATCGCGGCGCTCCGGAAGGAAAATGATGAACCAGGCATCAACTTGGCAAACCAAGTATGACACTGGAAAGATGAGATGATTTCGGTTGAAATCGATATAAAGATCACCGGAATCGGATGCACGGTTTGCAAATGACAAGCAAAACAAAAATGGCACAAATCTGCCATTAACAGCATGATGCCACTTAGCAAGCAACAAATAATTAAGCTACTGCACCCAAACGTATCAACAAAGTACATGGCAGTGATCTACACAAGATGCTTGACAAAAGATGAGCACTGAGCTTCGGCTAAATCACATCATAACAGGTTCAAACAAGCATGGCAAAATGCACAAAATATCAGGCTGGACATGGCAAAAACAGCATCAGGTTGCAATGTTCAGAGCAGCAAAACTACATGCTACAGGAACTTAAAATAGCAAAACAAGGCATGGCATGAATCTACTAAAAGCATAGAACAAAAGTCCCTTACTGACCATAAGCCAAAAAGGATCCTAAAATATAGTAACACCCATGTCAATATTGAAAGTTTCGTTAACAGATTCAGCAACATGGCATGTCAAAAACTGATAACAAGTAGGCATGTTTAAGAGCTCGATGCACTCACTACAGAGCCTTATATGATAAACTAAGCATACATACATCAAGAAGACATGGCATAGAAGACATACATGGCAAGAACAATAACATAGCATACATGGATCAACCACAACAACCTTGGCAAAATTGAATAACATGTAAACAATCTGCCAGGAAACATTTTATAGCAAAAGTAGAGCTCGATTGACTCAAGCTATGGTACTCCATAATTGCAAACAAGGGCATGGATGGATAGAAAAAGACATGCTTAACAAAACATCCTTACTGAAGTATCTCAAAATATGCATGGATCTCTCGGTAGCATCAAGTTAACATGGCATCAAAATATCAGCTAAACAGGGCTGAAAACAGCAACATCAGGACACCTACTTTGCATGCTTGTGCTAGTCAGCACATAGATCACAAAAATACATGGCATACACCCCTGGAAAGATGGCATGTCATATTACAAAACACATGTAGGACTCAAATTCATAGGGTGCACACATCAATCATGGCAAAATAATAAAAGTGCAAGTTCTGTTACGAACAGAAACTAACATCACATAGCACACTTCCAACAGCATTTCGGGCATCAAGATGAGCTCAAAAGGAAATGATGCAATGAGATGAAATGATTGACTCTTCGAGACGAACATTTTGACATATTATACGCGCAAAATGGATCTACAGATGCAAAGATACACTCGGTTGAAAATGCAACAAAACATTGGATGCAAAAATAACTTTAGAGAAATATTAGGAGGGGAGAAGTCAACGGGCGCGGTTCCCGAGGCCGGATCGGGCCGGATCGAGATCGGATCGGGCGACGGGCGTGAGCTCGCCGAGGAGGCGGCCGGGCGAGGGGTGGCATCGGGCGGCGGGCGGCGATGGCGGCGCAAGGGCGTTGCTCGGGCGCCATGGGCGGGCCGGGCGACCCGAGGTTCAAGGCTGGGCAAGCGGCTGGCCGGAGAGGAGAGGCGGCGGCGATCGGAGGCGGGCCGAAGGGCGGGCGGGCGCCATGGCGGCGATGGGGCGCCCGGGCGACGTGGCGATACCGCGGCCGTGGCGACGGCGTGACAGCGTCTGCTCGCCGGGACGTGTCACGGGCGGAGGGGAAGGAGCTAGGGTTTTCGGAGGAAGAAGACCCGGATTTGGAGGGTTTGCTTAAATAGGCATAGAGGGAGCTAGGAGAGTCCAAATGAGGTGTAGTTTTCGCCCCACACGATCGTGATCGAACGATTTGAGAGCATGGAAGTGGCTTAGATGGGTTATTGGGCTGTTTTGAAGGGTGTTGGGCTGCAACTTAAAAGAGGCCTTTGCGAGAGTGCGGTTAACTGTTGGAGTACCAAACGAGCTCCAAATGATTCAAACTTGACCGTGGTCTACGGGTGGTATACCAAGGCCACTAGACAAACCTCGGTCCATTTCGAGAAGGTTTAGTACCCGCACACGGAAAAACGTAAAAGGGACCGGCCGGGGAGATAGGAGTGCCGATTGCAAAAGCGGACAACGGAAAAATGCTCTAATCATGAGATTTAACACGTATGCAAATGCGATGCACATGATGACATGATAAAATGCATGACATGGACAAAATGCAAAAGAGGAAAACCCAACCACGGAGGGAATATCATATCACAATGCCGAAAATGGCAAGAGTTGGAGTTACAAATGGAAAGTTACATCCGGGTGTTACTGCAGCTCTCCCAAGGGACGGCACCAACGATCCCTTTGGCGGCGGAGACCATGACCGCAGACCCGCACAGTAATCTTCTTGCTGAAAACTTTCCTTGTGTTCTTCTTCTTCTGATTTTCTTTTAAATATTTGCTTGACTTTCTCCATCCATCCGCCACAGAGCCAATGGAGACCGAGGTCGCCGGGCGAGGAGGACGGCGCTGGCAACACCGATGGACGCCGCGCCATCGAAGAAGAAGCTGCGCCGACGAGCCCGGGCCGGCGAAGAGGCCGCCAGAGCCGCCGCCAGAAGCCGGGCGTAGGGTCTGGGCGATCGCATCGACGACTTCGAGGCCGCAGGAGCGCCAGCGCCACGCCGACCGCCGATCCCTCCGCCGCTACGGCAGCGTCGGGCTCCGAAGAGCCCCAACCCGACGCCTATTCGAAGGCCGGCGATGGCGTCTTCATCAAGCTCCCATGGGAGTCGAGCTCCAGGGCGCCGGCCGAAGGAGAAACCTTCGATGAAGAGCTGATCGCCTCCGCTGGACTGACGCTAGTCGACGCGCAAGCAGCAAAGAAGGGCGAGCCCGAGGAGGATCACCGCTGCGGAAGCTCGTCGCTCTACCGCGCCTCGACAAGCCAAACTGGAATCCCGGAGGCGCTTGTCGCGGGGCGGAGCAGACATCGAGAAGCGCGGCGGACGAGCTCCGGGCCGCAACCAGTGAAGCTCTCCGGTCCCTGGCGAGGAGCGGAGTGGCTTGCCGAGGAGCGCAAAGCCTTCCTCCTCGAGAAGGCTAAAGCTGAGGAGCAACAGCGGCTTGCCGCCGAGAAGCTGTCTGCGCAAGAAGGCGAGTTGGCGCAGCGGAAGGTTAACCTTGACAACCACGAGGAGGATCTTGCCATGTGCGAGCAAACATTTGGCGGGGCTCTCAAGGAAGCAAAGGATGCTGCCGCAGCTGCCGAGGCCGCCAAGAAGGAGCTGGAGACAAAGGTGGCGCAGTTGGAGGCCGCCTCAAGGAGAGCGGCGAGGAGCTTGCTGCACTCAAGCACGAAGCGCGAGAAGGACGCTTACACTCTTGGCGAGCTGCAGGCTGCCTCGCCGAGAGGAGCAAAGAGCTCGGCCGCCAAGGACTCCAATGCAGATCTTGAGTTGAAGCTAACTACTTTGACTCGGTAATGGACGGCGCCAGGAGCAGGAGGTGGCCTTGAAGGAGAAGATCAAGGCCGACGAGGGGTTTGGCGAGGCCGCCGCCGCCAGAGTGCCTTGAGGGAGAATGTGGAGCACTGGACCGAGGGTCTCGTGAACGTTGCTGCAGCCATCGACGAGGAGCCGGGCGCACTGGGATGGTGGATCTTGGATATTCCTCCGACGAGCATCTCCAACCCAGCCGCCAAGCTCAGCTTGTTCTTCAAGGGCGTGCAGGACGGCCCTCCAAATGACTCGGAAGAAGTCCCAAAGCAGTTGGCGAGGAGTCGCGCCAGACCGCGCTGGGAGCTCTCCAAAGGTGCCGATGAAGGTGGCCTTCCGCAATCCAGGCCTCAACCTCACCAATGTCCTCAAGTCCTTGTCACGGATGTCGATGTGGAGGCGCTCAAGACCCTTGTCGCACCCATCGTGGGATGTGGTGAGCGGAATCAAGAGGGTTGAGGGCGATCGCGTAGATTAGGCCGCCTGTTTTCTTTTTCCCTTGCCGTCACCTGGTCATGTCATGAGAACAATCCATTAGAGCTGCGGCAAGCTATCTTGTAATATAACTCTATTTTGGGCATCAATTGCTATGTTATTTTCTTTACTTGATTCCTTCCTTTGCATGTTTTTGCCCTACGCTTTTAGGGAACTTGTCGGCGGCACCCGAAAGCCATGAAGCGCCGAAAAGTGGACGTCAAGCCTGTCAAGGCGGTGCCGCTTCCGACAAGTAACCTTGTTGCAACTAGTCGCAGCTCACTTAAGTTGTTGAGCGGACTTGAAACAAAGTAAGGGCGCAACTAGCTACGAGTTGGTTCCTCCATGACAGGTTTTCCATACAAAGTACGGTCGCTCGAGGAAGATAACTTAAAAATTTTAAAACTGATTGCTCAAACTTTGGCAACTTAGATTTTCTGTTGTTTGCTTCCCGGTAAGGCTAGACTTCCTTGAGCGACGCTTGGTCCACACCATTATCTTCTCCTTTCCCCCCGGCAAACTTGTGTGCGAGGGAACCTTCCTTTCTTTGAGAAAGAGAAAGAAGAGAAAATAAAGATATGGAGCCTTATGGCTCGTTATTTCTTACTGGGGGTAGGTGCTTCACATAGTGTCAGATAACACATGCAAAATAGAAGTAGAAAGCATGAAATTGACAAGGTGTGCGAAGCACGCTTAGCTTTACTTATGCATCGGGTCTGCTCGACTTTTGTACAAAGGATTACATGCAACAAATGCAAGACTTGTACAAAGGTGGTCGCCGGAACAGTTCCGGCAACCGCCCTTCACGGGTAAAACTTACGAAGATGCTCAATGTTCCGTGAGTTGCTCACCGGAATGCCATCTTCGGTCTCAAGGCGGACAGCGCCAGTGCCTAGTGACTCGCTTTCACCCGATAAGGGCCTTCCCACTTCAAGGCCAACTTGTTTGAATTCTTGGCGGATCGAACGCACCAAGAACAAGGTCGCCTTCCTCGAGGCTTCCGGCACTAACTTTGCGGCTATGGTAGCGACAAGAAAGCTTGCTGCTAACGAGCAGCTCGTGACAGCCGCTCGAAGACGGTCCTCCTCAAGGAGCAGCGTCATCTTGTCGCTGCTCTTGCTCAAGCTCATCATAAGCGAGCACTCGAGGCGATCCGTATACGAGTTCCATGGGGAGAACTGCCTCTGCTCCATAGACAAGAGCGAAAGGTGTCTGGCCAGTGGCTCGATTTGGCATCGTCCTGATCGACCAAAGAACCAACGGCAGCTCCTCAATCCAGTTTCTTCCGCACTTGTGCAGCCTGTCGAAAGTTCTGGTCTTGAGCCCGCAGCAGAAGACTTCAAAGATTTGCCCTCTCCGCTTGACCGTTACTTCTCGGATGAGCAACGAAGGTTAAGCGGAACCTTGGCGCCAAGATCTTGGACGCATCGCATGAAGGTGCGGCTCGTGGAATTGCGTGCCGTTGTTGGTGATGATCCCGTTAGGGATTCCAAACGCAAACAATCGACCAAGAACTTGATCGCCGACCGTGGCTGTCACCTTCCTCATCGCTTCCACTTCCGCCACTTTGTGAACTTGTCGATTGCAACGCATAAGTACTCAAAGCCCCGACAACTCGGGAAAGGGGCCGAGGATGTCGAGCCCCTGCACCAAAAATGGCCGTAATAAAGGGATCGCCTCGAGAGCTTGAGCCGGCCGGTGTATTCGCTTGGAATGGAACCGCACGCTTCACACTTGGTTACTTGTGCAGTTGCATCCCGGAGGGCTGTCGGCCAAAAGAAACCTTTGCTTAACGCTTTGTTTAAGTGCTTCCGGGCGCCAATGTGGTGACCACATATGCCTCCATGTATCTCCGCCAACACCGTTGTCTGCCTTCCCGTGAATACACTTCAATTTCACACCGTTGAGTCTTCTTCCGCATGCAGTGTCGTCGACAAACCGGTACATACTTGACCGCCGGCTACTTTCTGCTTCTTCTTGCTCTTCGGAAGTTCTCCGTCTCAAGGAAATGGACAATCTGCTGCACCCATGCCGGAGCTTGTGGCTCGACAACAAGGACCAAAGGCACATCTGCTGCCGCGGGAACATCCGCTTCTCTGGCGAGAACATGCGGCTCACCGGAGCTTGACGTTCTCGCAAGCTTGCCGGAGCAAAACTTGTCGGAGCGCTCGCTTCAACGAAACAAACCTCGGGCTTGTTGGAGCAGCATCGCTCCTCAAAGACTGGTGTCGATCTTGGGGACCTTCTTGGCGGCGGCTTCGGGAAGCTCTGCCGGAAAGTAATCACCAGAGATTAACTTCCTCTTCTTGCTCTGTCCAGTTGATGGTGTTACAGACGGTTGAGTCAGCTTGAGCACAAAAATCCCTGGTTCCACAGGTAACTTAAGTGCGACGCACTTTGACAGCCATCGCGAATGTCGCTCGAGCTCTTGGAATATATTCCATCTCAGAGGCCGTCAAAGTGCTCTTCTAGCTTTCTCACTTCATCAACATAAGATTCCATCAACGGACTCGATAACTCTTGTTTACTTGGCGGATGACAAGTCGTGGAGTCACCCCGACAATGAGCTTCTTGACCCCAAGGTTCATCTGCGATCCTGAGACCGGCAAGCAAACCTTCATACTTTGCAGTATTGTTTGTTGCTTGCTCCTTGGGAAAGTGCATCTGGACTACGTACTTGAGGTGCTCTCCGGTGGGTGCAACAAGTAGCACGCCGGCACCGGCACCTTGCAGCGAGAAGGCACCATCAAAGTACATTAGCCACTCTTTGCTTGCTTCCCTGACGGGAATGCTCGTCTCCGGAATTTCTTCATCTTGTGTTGGCGTCCATTCTGCTATGAACTCCACCAATGCTCTGCTTTGGACAGTTGAAGTGCTCTCAAACTTGAGGCCAAAGCTTGACAGCCCAAAGGCCCACTCGACAATCCTGCCTGTTGCCTCCGGATTTTGCAAGATCCTCTTCAGAGGAAAACGAGTGACAACTGTGGATCTCATGTGCTCGGAAGTAATTTCGCAGCTTTCTCGAAGCCATCGAGGCCAAAAGCAATTTCTGCACACCGTAGTACCTTGACCTAGCCCCTGCAGAAGGGAACCGACAAAGTAAACTGGCGCTGCACCATTCTTTTTCTCGCATCTTCTCATGCGTCTGCAAGCAGATCCGTCCTTGTCGGGGCCAGAGCTTGCCGGTGAAGCCCTCGCTTGTCGCTGGATGCATCTCGCCACGGTTGCTAGCTTATCATCCGCCTCCCTCTCCGCTACATTAACGCGGCACTAACCACTTGATTGGTTGCCGCTATATATAGTAGCAACTTCTCTTGTGGCTTAGGTGCGACAAGTGTTGGAGTGGAGGATGTATCTCTTCAAGTCTCGCAGCCGCAGCCTCCGCTCCGGAGTCCATTGCATCGGACCTGCCTTTTTCAAAATTTTGAAAAATGGCGTATGGCGCCAGCAGACTCTAGAGATAAACTCACGAGAGCAGCTACGCAACCGGCAAGCCTTCGTGACATCCTTGACGCGCTTTGGTGCTTCAATCTGCTCAATGGCCTTGATCTTGCTCGGGATTGGCTTCAATTCCCCGGCCGAGACACGAAGAACCCGAGAAGCTTGCGGAAGGGACTCCAAACACACACTTCTCGGGGTTGAGCTTGAGGTTGATCTTGGCGCAGATTTGTAAAGGTTTCGCCTAAATCTTGAATTAGGGTCGCCTTGTCCTTGCTTTTGACCACTATGTCATCCATGTAGGCTTCCACATTTCGTGCATTTGCGGCTCAAAAGCCGCCATGGACTACTCTTGCAAATGTTGAACCAGCATTCTTTAATCCGAAAGGCATCCGTGACAAAACAAAGATGTGCCACATGGGGTGATGAATGCGGTCTTCTCCTCATCCTCTTCTCGCCATGAAGATCTAATGATATCCTCGAGTATGCATCCGTAAATGAAAGCAAATCACATCCGCCGTGGAGTCAACAATCTGGTCGCTATGCGGCAAGGGAAATGGGTCTTTGGGACAAGCTTTATTGACATCGGTAAAGTCGATACAAAGCCTCCATTTCCCGTTAGCCTTGCGATAACCAGGATTGGCCAACCACGAGGGATGGAGCACTCGACAAGGCCTCGCCGCTTCCAATTTCTTGATTTCTTCTGCGATGAACTCTTGGCGCCCACCGCTCGCTTCGACTTTCGCTTGACGGGCCGCGCATGAGGACAAACGGCAAGATGGTGCTCAATTACTTTCTGGGAACGCCGGGATGTCGACGGTTGCCACGCAAACACGCCGACGTTCGCCTCAGGAAAGCAACGAGCGCCGCTTCCTATTTAGGGTCGAGAGAGGCACCGATGGTGAAGGTACCACCAGGCCGCCCTCCTTGGCGGACACCTTCTTGGTCTCTCGTGGAGCTGCCATCGCCTTTCTTACACTTGCCGGTGGAGCTCGATGGTGCGTCCTCAACGGTAGCGCAGCACCAAGAGGTGCGCTTGCCGGAGTGGGCATCGAGCTCTTGCCGGACTTGGTCTTCTTCTTCCCCGGAGCTTCAGCCGCAAGTGGCTTGCAATCTGCTGTACCGCCGCTTCGGTAGATCTTGTCGGCGCAGATAAGAGCATCCTTCTTGTCGCCAGGATGAGATGACGCTTATCGGGCCTGGCATCTTTACCATGTTGTATGCATAGTGAGAGGCTGCCATGAATTTGGCAAGTGCTGGACGGCCAAGTATTCCATTGTAAGGCAATGGAAAGTCAGCAACGTTAAAAGTGAGCCTCTCAGTCCTGAAGTTCAATTACGCCAAATGTCACCGCAACGTGATCTTTCCTTCGCTTGCTCCTTCCCGGATTGACTCCTTGGAAAGTGCCGGTCTCTTCGAGCTCGCCATCAGGGATCTGGAGTTTCTGGAGCACCGCTGAGGAGATCAGGTTCAAGCCGGCCCCGCCATCAACTAGCATCCTGGTGACCTTGAGGTTGCGGATAGTTGGTGAGACCAACATCGGCAAGCATCCGAACGCAGTTACGCGATCAGGGTGGTCCTCAATATCAAAGATGATAGGCGTGCTGGACCATTTCAGAGGCTTGCGTGACTCGATGGATGGTTCTCACGCATTGACTTCCCACATCCACCGCTTGAGCTGGCGGTGTGAAGTATGCGCAGAAGCACCACCGCCAACGCACAGTGACCTCTGTAGCTTCGGAACTCCTGCTCATCGGCCTCGTCATTATCCATGTCTTCATCGCCGCCGCCGTTGCGTCATCCTTGTCGCGCCGCTGGGAGGTCTGTCTCCTTGCCGCTTGCTTGGCCTTGCCGCAAGGCCCTCCCCCGCCGGACGCTTGCTAGCTCCTCCAAAGACCCTCATGGGCCTTCTCCTTGTCGCGTCGCTCAGATTCAGCCTTCGCCGCTCGACAAGCTACTCGACCTTCTTGCAGCTGGAGGTCATGGCCCTTGGTGCGGTGGATCTTGCAAGATCGCTTGTTGGAGCCGCCCCGCTTGTCGGCGACCGCCACAACTGGGCAATTACGCCAGCGGCAACCTCCTTGCCGGAGCTACCAGCCTTGGCTTTCTTAGCGCCACCTCCGCTGCGGACTGCTCAACAACTAGCACATCTTTGCCTTTCTTCTTCCTGTTGCCCGCCACGGCTCTTCTTTGCCGGGCGGTTCCGCTCACTATCGATCCTCCCGCTTCAAGATTCTCTCCGGGAGTCTTCTCCTTCCTCAAAGACGTGCACACTTGTCGGCCAGGGCATATAGCTCATCGACGCCTCTAATCTTGCACATCGCCATCTCCTCCCGCATCTCGCGGTTTCGCGACGCTCGATGGAACGCGCTGATTACCATGCGGTGGTGGACATCTGGGATGTTGTGCTGCACGCGGCTGAATCTCTGAATGTACTTGCGCAGGGGCTCTCCTTCCTTCTGGGCAAGCAGATGAAGGTCGCTTTCTTGACCATGAGGCTTCTGGCCGCCCGTAAAGGCGCCGACAAACTGATGGCATAGATCTACCCAAGAGCATATGGAGTTGTCCGGCAAGTGCATGAGCCAGGATCTGACATTGGGCTTGAGTACCAGCGGGAAGTAGTTGGCCAGAATCTTATCGTCTCGCCCCCCGGCAGACTGCACCGCGATGGTGTAGATGCTGAGGAACTCCGACGGATGCGTCTTGCCGCCGCATTTCTGCGTACGCCCGGCTTGAAATTCTTCTTGCTGGGCCATCGGACTTGCCGCAGCTCACGAGTGAACGCAGGGCAACCTACCGTCTGACGGCAAGTCGCCTGGTTCCTCGGGCGCGTGCATGTCGACAGAGAGGGCCCGCGCGCTTGTCGGATTGACGCCGCGCTTCTCTTCGGTGCTCGGCGCGAGTTCCAGCGTCCTCTCTTGCCGCTGCTCGTGAAGAACTAGGCGCTGATCGCGACGAGCTCGTGGATCCGGCGATGCGGTGGAGTTGTTGCCGAGGTGGATCCGGCGAGTCGGCGATCTTGGCCTTCGGGCGGAGAGTGCATGGTAGTTGCACCCCACCGGTCTCTGCCGCCACCGCTCGTGCTTAGGGTCTTGCCGCGGCAGCGATGCACTCGGTTGTCATGGAGCGCCGCTGCTGGCGAAGCCGATGAGACTCTGAATGGTGGCCCTCCATTCATCGACCTTGTCGGCTGTTGGAGGGTAATCCAGGAGCAGTTGAGCTCTCGCCAAAGCTTCTGCTGGAGTGGTGGGTGGCAGTGGCGAACGGCGCGAGGAGTGGGATATGCTCGGACTTCTAACTATGTTAGAAGGAGCAGTATCCCGCCCAGCGATGCCTTTCGCCGCGCCAAAGATGTTGGCGTGCATGCTGGTCTTGAGCATCCCGAGATCCTCCACCGATCTTGGTCCAATGAGCGTATGGCATTGTGAATACCATGACGCTGCCGGGTCCCGCGCCTCCTGAGACGGGCGCGGTGCATGTACGGACGCCGAGGTCTGCGCAGCCTTGTCCTTGGACTTGGCAGCACCGTGAGCTCCCTCGTGGCCGTCCATTCTTCCGCCGGCGTCTACCCCACCACCTATTTGCTCCGGTGGTGGTGGGTTCGACGCGGACGGAGCTTCTGCCGCCGAAGCCTTCTTCTTCGGTGGCATGTCGATGAAGATGATGAAGATCTAGCTCGCGTGGACGCCGGACCAGGTTCACACAACCTCGACGCCCCCTACCTGGCGCGCAAAGATGTCGGGGCAGGTTGATCTGGCCCACGATCACCTATGGGACCGGCGGACCGAGCCCCTTTCGGTTCGGCGGGGAGCGGAGGTCGCACGAAGAGCAGATCGAGGCGAAGCACACGAGAGGTTTACCCAGCTTCGGAGCTCTCCGGAGAGATAACACTCCTACTGCTGCATGTGTGAGGTGTATTGAGTTCTTGCTCAGGAGCGCTTGAGTGCTACAGTACACACAAGCTGCTAACGAGACTGAGCGTGGGGGGGGAACCAACCGACCCCCTCTACGTTGCGCGTGTGCCTCCTTTTATATGCTCAAGGGGTCTCCAACAGGTGGCAACGTAGACAAGGGTACAAATGGAAAAGTAGTGGTTGGTACACCTACTTGTACAGTGTACAGTGTACCATACCTAACCCTGACGGCAGGGGACAAAGGCATTAAATGCCCGCCTAGTCGCCCCTAATAAAGGCAAACAGGGACCGTGGGCGCCACCGCTGCCACACGATGGCAATCTTGTCACGCTGCCACACTCGCACCGGCCGGCTGCACAGCCTTCGCCACGCAGCGCTGGAAAGGTCCTGTGGCGACACGTTAGTGGATGCGCTGGAGCGTAGGTACAGAGTGAGGGTCTGTCATGCAAGCGCCTTTGCCGCGGTTGTTGTCCCGAGCTTGTCGCTCATCAGGGCCTTCCCGGCAAGCTCCTCTTGCCGGGGCCTTGTCTCCTATGTGCCTTGGGTGGCCTTCCCGCAAGCTCCTCTTGCCGGGCCTTGTCTCCTTGGCTTAAATACTTTGTTCTTGAATGGCTCCAAAGGAACCACGGAGGATCTTGGCGGTCACCCGGTAAGCCTTGTCATGGAGGGTTGCAATCGCTCAGGCACAAGTTCGGGATACTAGGGTACCCCTACTCTAGTACACCGACAAACACCATGGAAAGTCTGCTGAAAACAACGTCATTCCGGGTTAGTTCCATTCAAATCATGCAAGTTAGAGTCCAAAACAAGGGCAAAAGTGTTTGGAGAAGTAGATACGATGGAGACGTATCAACTCCCCCAAGGTTAAACCTTTGCTTGTCCTCAAGCAATTCAGTTGATAAACTGAAAGTGATAAAGGAAAACTTTTAAATACTCTGTTTGCTCTTGTTGTTGTAATATGTAAAGCCAACATTCAAGTTTTCAGCAAGGATTATAACTAAGCATATTCACAAAAACACTTAGGTCTCATGTTTACTCATATCAATGGCATAATCAACTAGAGAGCCATAATAATAAATCTCGGATGACAACACTTTCTCAAAACAATCATAATATGATATAATAAGATGGTATCTCGCTAGCCTTTCTGAGACCGCAAAACATAAATGCAGAGCACCTTTGAAGATCAAGGACTGACTAGACATTGTAATTCATGGTAAAAGAGATCCAGTCATAGTCATACCCAATATAAATTAATAGTAATGGATGCAAATGACGGTAGCACTCTCCAGCTAGTGCTTTTAATAAGAGGGTGATGACTCAACATAAAAGTAAATAGATAGGCCCTTCGCAGAGGGAAGCAAAGATTTGTAGAGGTGCCAGAGCTCGATTTTAAAGCAGAGATAAATAATATTTTGGGCGGCATACTTTCATTGTCAACATAACAACCAAGAGATGGCGATATCTTCCATGCTACACACATTATAGGCGGTTCTCAAACGGAATGGTAAAGTTTATACCCCCCTCCACCAACAAGCATCAATCCATGGCTTGCTCGAAACAACGAGTGCCTCCAACTAGCAACAGCCCTGGGGGAGTTTTGTTTGCAATTATTTTGATTTAGTTTGCATAAAGCATGGGACTGGGCATCCCGATGACCAGCCATTTTCTCGTGAATGAGGAGCGGAGTCCACTCCTCTTGAGAATAACCCGCCTAGCATGGAAGATACGAACAACTCTAGTTGATACATGAGCTATTCGAGCATACAAAACAGAATTTCATTTGAAGGTTTAGAGTTTGGCACATACAAATTTACTTGGAACGGCAGGAGATGCCGCATATAGGAAGGTATAGTGGACTCATATGGAATAACTTTGGGGTTTAAGGGATTGGATGCACAAGCAATATTCCCTCTTAGTACAAGTGAAGGCTAGCAAAAGACTGGGAAGCGACCAACTAGAGAGCGACAACAAATATGAACATGCATTAAAATTAATAAACATTGAGTGCAAGCATGAGTAGGATATAATCCACCATGAACATAAATATCGTGAAGGCTATGTTGATTTGTTTCAACTACATGCATGAACATGTGCCAAGTCAAGTCACTTAAATCATTCAAAGGAGGATACCACCCCACTATACCACATCACAATCATTTTAATAACATGTTGGCACACGAGGTAAACCATTATAACTCATAGCTAATCAAGCATGGCATAAGCAACTATGATCTCTAATTGTCATTGCAAACATGGTTATTCATAATAGGCTGAATCAGGAACGATGAACTAATCATATTTACAAAAACAAAAGAGGTCGAGTTCATACCAGCTTTTCTCATCTCAGTCAGTCCATCATATATCGTCATTATTGCCTTTCATTTCCATGACCGAACGATGTGAATAATAATAAGAGTGCACATGCATTGGACTAAGCTAGAATTCCCCCAAGCTTAGGCTTTTGGCCTAAGTTGGTTCATTGCCACGGATGGCCTGGTGGATATCCATAGTTGTAGCTGGGGTCGTACTGCGATGCGGCAGTTATTGCCTCCTGGGCTGCAGCGTGGCGGCGAGCTGCCTCCGCCCTCCTCTCGTACTCATCTGCCTCCTCTCTGGTAATAAACTGTCTTCCTTTTTCCTGATAATCAAAGAAGGTAGGAGCAGGGAGAGTAATACAAACAGCACGACGTCTGTCAAAGATTAAGCGATACCGAAGAGGTGATTCATTCCTCTCGACAAACTGGTGGTGAACCATAGCATTAAAGTCTAAGTAAGTAGGAGGCAATTCAATATCATCATTACATATGGTTACACCAAGAAAATCAGCTAAGCGGGTTGCATAAATTCCACCAAATAAATCTCCATTAAATCTATTATGATGCAACCTACGTGCAACAATGGCTCCCAAATTATAAGATTTGTCTCCTAGCACATCACTCCTAAGAATACTGAGGTCGGGGACACACATATGACATGCTTCATCTTTACCATTTATGCACCTATCTATGAAGAGAGCAAAATAATGTATAGCAGGAAAATGAATGCTCCCTATGGTAGCTTGCGCTATATCTCTAGATTCCCCACGCTTATACTAGCAAGAAATTTTCTAAATTCAGATTTGCGAGGTTCACTAGCACTACCCCATTGTGGAAGTTTGCAAGCAGTGGTAAAATCCTCTAAGTCCATTGTATAAGATTTTTCATAAAGATCAAACAGGACAGTTGGAGAATTGCGTGAAGATGAAAATTCAAACCTCCTCACAAAGGAACTAGTGAGATAGTGGTACTGGCGGCACTTTTCCTCCTCGAAGCTCACAAGATCAGCGTTACGCAAATATGCGTTAAATTCTTCCTTGATTCCCGCTTGATCCATAAAGTTTTCTGAAGGCCATTCACAAGGTCAAGACTGAGCGTCCCTTGGTGGCTCATCGTCAGCATCACGCATTGCAAGCCTGGGCCCTTGCTTCCTTGAAGAACCACCTTGGTACATTTTCCTAAGCAAATTTCTTCCTCTAAAATTTTTCTGAAATTTTTAGTAACTTCAAATAAAAGTGAACCAAGCTCAACAAAATTGATAGCAACTACTCCTACAAGTGCCTAGAGCCTATATCATGCATTAGAACTACTTGGAACCATATAAATTTGTCATGCAAGCTCAAGAACATGGTCACCTAGGAAGCACAAATTTACAAAGAATAAAGCACTAGAACAAAATCTAATTGGACCAATGGAGGAGTCACATACCAAGGAACAATCCCCCCAAGCAGTTTTGTGAGAGGTGCTTTGAGCAAGGAGATCGAAAATCGCAGCAAAATGAGTTAGAACTCGTGCTTGAGCTGGACGGTGATTTTTTTGGGAGGAAGAAGAGGTGTGTGGGTGCAGGAATAAGTGGAGGGGGGCCACCATGGGGCCATGAGGCAGGGGGCGCGCCCTGTAGGGGTGGGCGCGCCCTGTAGGGGTGGGCGCGCCCTGGACCCTTGTGGCCAGGTGTTTGCTCCCCCTGCTGTGTTCTCAGTTCCAGATATTCTTAAATATTTCAGAAAAAATCATATTAAATTGGCAGGGCATTTGGAGAACTTTTATTTTCGGGGTATTTTTATATTGCACGGATAAATCAGAAAGCTGACAGAAAAATACTATTTTTGCATTATTTCAACTAAATAACAGAAAGCAAAGGAAGGTTACAGAAGGTTGTGCCCTCTGGTTTCATCCATGTCATGCCCATCAAAAGGAATCCACTAACAAGGTTGATCAAGTCTTGTTAACAAACTCATTTCGAATAACATGGAACCGGAGAAATTTTGAATAACACTATGTTACCTCAACGGGGATATGCACATCCCCAATAATAAGAATATCATATTTCTTCTTGACAGTAGGTAGAGGAAATTGAAAACCTCCAAAAATAATCAATGAAAATTTTCCAATAGAATTGATACTGTGGACTTGAGGTTGTTTCCTCGGAAAGTGGACCGTATGCCCATTACCATTAACATGAAAAGTGACATTGCCTTTGTTGCAATCAATAACAGCCCCTGCACTATTCAAAAGGGTCTTCCAAAAATAATAGACATAATATCGTCCTCGGGAATATCAAGAATAACAAAGTCCGCAAAAATAGTAACGTTTGCAACCACAATAGGCACATCCTCACAAATACCGACAGGTATAGCAGTTGATTTATCATCCATTTGCAAAGATAGTTCAGTAGGTGTCAACTTATTCAAATCAAGTCTACGATATAAAGAGAGAGGCATAACACTAACACCGGCTCCAAGATCATATAAAGCAGTTTTAACATAGTTTCTTTTAAAGGAGCATGGTATAGTAGGTACTCCTGGATCTCCAAGTTTCTTTGGTATTCCACCCTTAAAAGTATAATTAGCAAGCATGGTGGAAATTTCATCTTCCGGTATCGTTCTTTTATTAGTAACAATTTCTTTCATATACTTAGCATAAGGATTCATTTTGAGCATATCACCAAACGACACGCAAGAAGATAGGTCTAATCATTTCAGCAAAGCGCTCAAAATCCTCATCATCCTTTTTCTTGGATGGTTTGGGAGGAAAAGACATGGGTTTCTGAACCCATGGTTCTCTTTCTTCACCATGTTTCCTAGCAACAAAGTCTCTCTTATCATAATGTTGATTCTCTGATTGTGGGTTATCAAGATCAACAACAGGTTCAATTTCTACATCATTGTCATTGCTAGGTTGAGCATCATCATGAACATCATCACTAACATTATTACTAGGTTCATGTTCATTACCAGATTGTGTTTCAGCATCAAAAATAGAGATATCATTTGGATTCTCAGGTGGTTCAGCAATAGGTTCACTAGAAGCATGCAAAGTCCTATCATTCTTCTTTTTCTTCTGTATAGAAGGACTAGGTGCATCTATATTATTTCTCTGAGAATCTTGTTCAATTCTCTTAGGGTGGCCTTCAGGATACAAAGGTTCCTGAGTCATTTTACCAGTTCTAGTAGCCACTCTAATAGCATAATCATTATTCTTACTATTTAATTCACTGAGCAAATCATTCTAAGCTTTAAGTACTTGTTCTACTTGAGTGGTTACCATAGAAGCATGTTTATCAAACTCTAGACATATAATCACCCAAGTATTTAAGCGTATCGGAATTGTATTTCAATGGTCTACCAAAATAAGCATTGAAGTTTTCTTGTTTGACAATAAAATTATCAAACTCTTCTAAGCATTGTCTAGCAGACTTATAGTGAGGAATATCACCTTCATCAAATCTATAGAGAGAATTTACCTTTACTACCTGTGTCGGGTTATCGAGACCATGAGTTTCTTCAGTAGGTGAAGGATTAAGATCATAATTTTCTTCATCAGGCGACAAATTAAGACCATGTATTTCTTCAATAGGAGAAAAATTCTTAACATCTTCAGCTTTTATACCTTTTTCTTTCATAGATTTCTTTGCCTCTTGCATATCTTCAGGACTGAGAAATAGAACACCTCTCTTCTTCGGAGTTGGTTTAGGAATAGGCTCAGGAATTGGCTCAGGAAGTGTCCAATTATTTTCATTTGTCAACATATTATTCAGTAAAATTTCAGCTTCATCCGGTGTTCTTTCCGTGAAAACAGAACCAAAGACAACTATCCGTAGTCTCCGGAAGCATCGGTTAGTCCATTATAAAAGATATCAAGTATTTCATTTTTCTTAAGAGGATGATCAGCAAAGCATTAAGTAATTGGAGAAGCCTCCCCCAAGCTTGTGGGAGACTCTCTTCTTCAATTTGCACAAAATTATATATATCCCTTAAAGCAGCTTGTTTCTTATGAACAGGGAAATATTTAGCAGAGAAGTAATAAGTCATATCCTAGGGACTACGCACACGATAGGATCAAGAGAATTAAACCATATCTTAGCATCACGCTTTAATGGGAACGGAAATATTTTAAGGATATAAAGGTAGCGAGTTCTCTCATCATTAGTGAACAGGGTGGCTATATAATTTAATTTAGTAAGATGTGCCACAATAGTTTCAGATTCATAGCCATAAAAAAGATCAGATTCTACCAAAGTAATTATATCAGGATCAATAGAGAATTCATAATCCTTATCAGTAACACATATAGGTGAAGTAGCAAAAGCAGGGTCATGTTTCATTCTAGCATTAAGAGATTGCTGCTTCCATTTAGCTAATAACTTCTTAAGATCACTTCTATCATTGCAAGCTAAAATAGCTCTACCAGATTCTTCATCCAGAACATAACCCTCAAGCACACCAGGCAATTCATATATATATTAGGGGGAGAGTCTTCATCATCACTATCTTCTATATTATCAGTTTCAATAATTTCATTCTCTCTAGCCCTAGCAAGTTGTTCATCAAGAAATTCACCAAGTGGCACAGTAGTATCAAGCATAAGAGTAGTTTCATCATAGGTATCATGCATAGTAGAAGTGGCATCATCAATAACATGCGACATATCAGAATGAATAGCAGAATCAGGTTTAAGTGTCGCAAGCTTACTCAAAACAGAAGGTGAATCAAGTGCGGAGCTAGATGGCAGCTCCTTACCTCCCCTCGTAGTTGAGGGATACAATTTTGTTTTCTCGTCCTTCAAGTTCTTCATAGTGACAAGCAGATATAAATCCCAAATGACTCAAAGAATAGAGCTATGCTCCCCGACAACGGCGCAAGAAAATAGTCGTGATAACCCACAAGTATAGGGGATCGCAACAATTTTCGAGGGTAGTGTATTCAACCCAAATTTATTGATTCGACACAAGGGGAGCCAAAGAATATTCTCAAGTATTAGCAGTTGAGTTCTCAATTCAACCACACCTGGATAACTTAGTATCTGCAGCAAAGTATTTAGTAGCAAAGTAGTATGGAAGTAACGGTAACGGTAGCAAAAGTAATATTTTTGGGTTTTGTAGTGATTGTAACAGTAGCAACGAAAAAATAAATAAGCGAAGAACAATATGTGAAAAGCTTGTAGGCATTGGATCGGTGATGGAGAATTATGCCGGATGCGGTTCATCATGTAACAGTCATAACATAGGGTGACACAGAACTAGCTCCAATTCATCAATGTAATGTGGGCATGTATTCCGAATATAGTCATACGTGCTTATGGAAAATAACTTGCATGGCATCTGTTGTCCTACCCTCCCGTGGCAGCGGGGTCCTAGCGGAAACTAAGGGATATTAAGGCCTGCTTTTAATAGAGTACTGGACCAAAGCATTAACACATAGTGAATACATGAACTCCTCAAACTATGGTCATTACCGGGAGTGGTCCCGATTATTGTCACTTCGGGGTTGCCGGATCATAACACATAGTAGGCGATTATAGAATTGCAAGATAGGATCAAGAAATCACATATATTCAAGAAAACATAATAGGTTCAGATCTGAAATCATGGCACTCGGGCCCTAGTGACAAGTATTAAGCATAGCAAAGTCATACCAACATCAATCTCAAAACATAGTGGATACTAGGGATCAAACCCTAACAAGTCTAACTCGATTACATGATAAATCTCATCCAAACGATCACCGTCCAGCAAGCCTATGATGGAATTACTCACGCACGGCGGTGAGCATCATGAAATTGGTGATGGAGGATGGTTGATAAAGACGACGACACGAATCCCCCCTCTCCGGAGCCCCGAACGGACTCCAGATCAGCCCTCCCGAGAGGTTTTAGGGCTTGGCGGGGGCTCCGTATCGTAAAACGTGATGAATCCGTCTCTATTATTTTTTTCTTCCCGAACACGAATATATGGAGTTGGACTTGAGGTCGGTGGAGCGTCAGGGGGCCCACGAGGCAGGGGGCGCGCCCAGGGGGGCAGGCGCGCCCCCACCATTGTGGACAGGGTGTGGCCCCCCTGACATGGATTCTTCTTCTAGTATTTTTAATTTTTTCCAAAAATATGTTCCGTGGAGTTTCAGGTCATTCCGAGAACTTTTGTTTCTGCACATAAATACAACCATGGAAAGTCTGCTGAAAACAGCGCCAGTCCGGGTTAGTTCCATTCAAGTCATGCAATTTAGAGTCCAAAACAAGGGAAAAAGTGTTTGGAAAAGTAGATATGACGGAGACGTATCACACCACCCGTGAAAGCCGCGTGTAGAGTACACCAAGAATGGTGAGTCGACGTAGAGCGGTCACCGCTGCACTCGGAAGCCACAAGAGGAGTCGACGTAGAGCGGTCACTGCCGCGCGTGGAAGCAGCGAGAGGAGTCGACGTAGAGCGGTCACCTCCGCGCGCGAAGCTGCATGAGGAGTTGACGTAGAGCGGTCACCGCCACGCGTGAAAGTTGGGAGAGGAGTCGTCGTAGAGCGGTCACCGCCGCGTACGGACGCTATAAGATATGATGTAGAGCAGCCATCATCACATGTGGAAATCATCAAATGAGTTGACGAAGAGAGGCCACAACCACGGTCGGAAGCCACGAGAGTTGTGGAAAAGCGACCACCGCATCCTACTGAAGAGACCGGGGGGAACAACGTCATGTGGACGAGCACCAAGCACCGAGAGACGGCGTGTGTGTGAGCCAGGATCAACATAGGGAACACCGGATGACAACGGCATTTTTTTATGGGAGTAGGAAATTGGGCAAAGCAGCTCAGTCACGTGAACTGAGCCCAGTCGAACACAAGGAGCCCCGACGAACACAGCCGAACACAGCCGCACATGCAGGCTCAAAAATGAGCACACACACCCCATGCACGTTGCAGTTGGCAGAGCACTCGCACGATGCAGCGACAGAGCAGGGTAGCAGCCGCACACCAATTCACACAACACAACGGGTGGTAGGAGGTCGGACACAGCCGGCGGAGTGCAGGGCAGCGGGCAGAGGTCAGGTAGCAGCCGGCCGGGAGCAGGGCAGCGGCCAGGGCTGTGCGGCGCGGATGGGCGGAGGCGGCGCAGACGCACAAACGGCGGTGCTCAGATGGCAGCGCGAAGGCCCAGAATCTGCTGGGCAGGGGCTGGGCAGCACGAACTGGATCGAGAATAGGGTCAGATTGATCCAAATCGAAGCAGCAGCAGCACAACAGAAGCTCACCACATCAAACAGATCCGGAGCTAGGAGAGCCTCCAGCGGATCGTGTGCAACCGGACGGGCGGACTAATCGAAGCGAGATGGCAGGCCGGCGGATCGGAAGGATCAGATAGGGAGCAGTGATAACCCACAAGTATATGGGATCACAACAGTTTTCGAGGGTAGAGTATTCAACCCGAATTTATTGATTCGACACAAGGGGAGCCAAAGAATATTCCCAAGTATTAGCAGTTGACTTGTCAATTCAACCACACCTGGATAACTTAGTATCTGCAGCAAAGTATTTAGTAGCAAAGTAGTATGGAAGTAACGGTAACGGTAGCAAAAGTAATATTTTTGGGTTTTGTAGTGATTGTAACAGTAGCAACGGGAAAGTACATAAGCGAAGAAGAATATGTGAAAAGCTCGTAGGCATTGTATCGGTGACGGAGAATTATGCCGGATGCGATTATTCATGCAACAGTTATAACATAGGGTGACACAGAACTAGCTCCAATTCATCAATGTAATGTAGGCATGTATTCCGAATATAGTCATACGTGCTTATGGAAAATAACTTGCATGGCATCTTTTGTCCTACCCTCCCGTGGCAGCGGGGTCCTAATGGAAACTAAGGGATATTAAGGCCTCCTTTTAATAGAGTACCGGACCAAAGCATTAACACATAGTGAATACATGAACTCCTCAAACTACGGTCATCACCAGGAGTGGTCCCGGTTATTGTCACTTCGGTGTTGCCGGATCATAACACATAGTAGGTGACTATAGACTTGCAACAGAGGATCAAGAACTCACATATATTCATGAAAACATAATAGGTTCAGATCTGAAATCATGGCACTCGGGCCCTAGTGACAAGCATTAAGCATAGCAAACTCATAGCAACATCAATCTCAGAACATAGTGGATACTAGGGATCAAACCCTAACAAAACTAACTCGATTACATGAAAAATCTCATCCAACCCATCACCGTCCAGCAAGCCTACGATGGAATTACTCACACATGGCAGTGAGCATCATGAAATTGGTGATGGAGGATAGTTGATGATGACGATGGCGATGGATTCCCCTCTCCGGAGCTTCGAACGGACTCCAGATCAGCCCTCCCGAGAGAGTTTAGGGCTTGGCGGTGGCTCCGTATCGTAAAACGCGATGAATCCTTCTCTTTGATTTGTTTCTCTCCGAACACGAATTTATAGAGTTGGAGTTGAGGTCAGTGGAGCTCCAGGGGGGCCACGAGGCAGGGGCCGCACCCTGTTGGGCAGGCGCGCCTCGCACCCTCGTGGACAGGGTGTGGGCCCCCTGGCCTTGATTCTTTCACCAATATTTTTTTATTATTTCAAAAAATAATCTCCGTGAAGTTTCAGGTCATTCCGAGAACTTTTGTTTCTGCACAAAGATAACACCATGGCAATTCTCACGAAACAAAGGTCATCCGGTTAGTTCCATTCAAATCATGCAAGTTAGAGTCCAAGACAAGGGCAAAAGTGTTTGGAAAAGTAGATACGATGGAGACGTATCAACTCCACCAAGGTTAAACCTTTGCTTGTCCTCAAGCAATTCAGTTGATAAACTGAAACTTTTACAAACTCTGTTTGCTCTTGTTGTTGTAAATATGTAAAGCCAGCATTCAAGTTTTCAGCAAAGATTACGACTAACCACACTCACAATAACATTTAGGTCTCATGTTTACTCATGTCAATGGCATAATCAACTAGCGAGCAATAATAATAAATCTCGGATGACAACACTTTCTCAAAACAATCATAATATGATATAACAAGATGGTATCTCGCTAACCCTTTCTGAGACCGCAAAACATAAATGCAGAGCACCTTTAAAGATCAAGGACTGACTACACATTGTATTCATGGTAAAAGAGATCCAGTCATAGTCATACCCAATATTAATTAATAATAATTGATGCAAATGACAGCGGTGCTCTCCAGCTGTTGCTTTTTAATAAGAGGGCGATGACTCAACATAAAAGTAAGTAGATAGGCCCTTCGAAGAGGGAAGCAGGGATTTGTAGAGGTGCCAGAGCTTGATTTTAAAGCAGAGATAAATAATATTTTGAGCGACATACTTTCGTTGTCAACATAACAACCAAGAGATGGCGATATCTTCCATGCTACACATATTATAGGCGGTTCCCAAACAGAATGGTAAATTTTATACTCCCCCTCCACCAACAAGCATCAATCCATGGCTTGCTCGATACAACGAGTGCCTCCAACTAACAAGAGTCCTGGGGGTGTTTTGTTTGCAATTATTTTGATTTGTTTTGCATAAAGCATGGGACTGGGCATCCCGGTGACCAGCCATTTTCTCGTGAGTGAGGAGCGGAGTCCACTCCTCTTGAGAATAACCCGCCTAGCATGGAAGATACAGACAGCCCTAGTTGATACATGAGCTATTTGAGCAAGTAAAACAGAATTTCATTTGAAGGTTTAGAGTTTGGCACATACAAATTTGCTTGGAACGGCATGTACATACCGCATATAGGAAGGTATAGTTGACTCATATGGAATAATTTTGGGGTTTAAGGAATTGGATGCACAAGCAGTATTCCCGCTTAGTACAAGTGAAGGCTAGCAAAAGACAGGGAAGCGACCAACTAGAGAGTGACAACAGTCATGAACATTCATTAAAATTAATAAACATTGAGTGCAAGCATGAGTAGGATATAATCCACCATGAACATAAATATCGTGAAGGCTATGTTGATTTTGTTTCAACTACATGTGTGAACATGTGCCAAGTCAAGTCACTTGAATCATTCAACGGAGGATACCGCCCTATCATACCACATCACAACCATTTTAATAGCATGTTGGCACACAAGGTAAACCATTATAAACTCCTAGCTAATTAAGCATGGCATAAGCAACTATAATCTCTAATTGTCGTTGCAAACATGTTTATTCATAATAGGTTCAATCAGGACCGATGAACTAATCATATTTACAAAAACAAGGGAGGTCGAGTTCATACCAGCTTCTCTCATCTCAATCAGTCCATCATATATCATAATAATTGCCTTTCACTTGCACGACCGAACGATGTGAATAATAATAATAGCGCACGTGCATTGGACTAAGCTGGAATCTGCGAGCATTCAATAAACAGGAGAAGACAAGGCAATATGGGCTCTTGGTTAAATCAACAATAATACATATAAGAGCCACTTCAACATTTTATTATGGTCTTCTCCTATTGACCCCCAAAGAAAAGAAAAGAAATAAAACTATTTACACGGGAAAGCTCCCAACAAGCAAAAGAAGAACATGAAATATTTTTGGGTTTTCTTTTAATTATTACTACTACAGCAAGAAAATAAACTAGCTAAAAGCTACTACTAATTTTTTTGGTTTTCTAAAGGTTTTTCAAACACACAAGAAGAAAGCATACAAAGGAAAATAAACTAGCATGGATATTACAGTGAAAAAGTATGAGCACCGACAACTAGCAATGAGTGTGTGAACATAAATGTAATGTCGGTGAGAAATATGTACTCCCCCAAGCTTAGGCTTTTGGCCTAAGTTGGTCTATGGCCACGGCTGGCCTGGCGGATATCCAAAGTTATAGTTGGGGTCGTACTAAGATGCAGCGGCTATTGCATCGTTGGCTGCAGCTTGGAGGCGAGCTGTCCTCGTCCTCCTCTCATACTCATTTGCCTCCTCCCTGGTTATGACATATCTCCCCTTTGCCTGAAAGTCAAATAAAGTAGGAGAAGGGAGGACAATATTGACGGCGTGACGCCTGTCAAAGATTAGTCGGTACTGGAGAGGTGGTTCATTCCTCTCAACAAACTGATGGTTAACCATGGCAATAAAATCTAGATAAGCAGGAGGCAACTCAACATCATACTCACATATGGGTATATCAAGAAAATTAGCTAGACGGGTTGCATAAATTCCACCAAAGAAATCTCCATTAATTCTATTATTATGCAACCTACATGCAACAATGGTTCCCAAATTATAATGTTTATCTCCTAACACAGCACTCCTGAGAACACTGAGATCAGGGACACACATGTGACATGCTTCATCCTTACCATTTATGCACCTACCTATAAAGAGAGCAAAATAATGTATAGCAGGAAAATGAATGCTCCCTATGGTATCTTGTGTTATATCTCTGGACTCCCCCACAATTATACTAGAGAGAAAATCTCTAAACTCAGATTTGCGAGGCTCACTAGTGCTACCCCTTGTGGAAGTTTGCAAGCAGTATTAAAATCCTCTAAGTCCATAGTATAAGAATTTTCATAAAGATCAAACATGACAGTTTGAGAATTGCGTGATTATGAAAATTCAAACCTCCTCACAAAGGAATAAGTGAGATAGTGGTACTGACGGCACTTATCTGCCTCGAAGCTCACAAGATCAACGTTAAGCACATATGCGTTAAATTCTTCCTTGATTCCTGCTCGATCCATGAAGTCCTCTGAAGGCCATTCACAAGCCCGCACTTGAGCTTCCCTTGGTGGTTCATCGTCGGCATCGCGCATTGCGAGCCTGGGTCCTTGCTTCCTTGAATGGCCACCTTGGTGCATTTTCCTAAACATATTTCTTTCTCTGAAAAATTTCTGAAAATTTTAGTAACTTCAAATAAAAGTGAATCAAACTCAACAAATTGATAGCAACTACTCCCACAAGTGCCTAGAGACTATATCATGCATTAGAACTACTTGAGACCATATAAATTTGACATGCAATCTCAAGAACGGGGTCACCTAGGCAGCAAAACTTTGCAATGAATAAAGCACTAGAACAAAAACTAATTGGACCATTGGAGGAGTCACATACCAAGGAACAATCCCCCAAAGCAGTTTTGTGAGAGGTGCTTTGAGCAAGGAGATCGAAAATCGCAGTAAAATGAGCTAGAACTCGTGCTTGAGCTGGTTGGTGAATTTTTTGGGAGGAAGAAGGAGTGTGTGGTTGCTGGAATAAGTGGAGGGAAGCCACCATGGGCCCACGAGGAAGGGGGCGCGCCCTGTAGGGGTGGGCGCACCCTAGACCCTCGTGGCCAGGTGCTTGCTCCCCCTGCTGTGTTCTTAATGCCAGATATTCTCAAATATTCCAGAAAAATCATATTTCAATTTCAGGGCATTTGGAGAACTTTTATTTTCGGGGTATTTTTTATCACACGGATAATTCAAAAAACTGACAGAAAATACTATTTTTGCTTTATTTCAACTAAATAACAGAAAGTAAAAGGAGGGTACAGATAATTGTGCTTTCTAACTTCATCCATCTCATGCTCATCAAAAGGAATCCACTAACAAGGTTGATCAAGTCTTGTTAACAAACTCATTTCGAATAAAATGGAACCGGAGAATTTTCGAATAGTACTAGGTTACCTCAACGGGGATATGCACGTCCCCAATAATAAGAATATCATATTTCTTCTTGACAGTAGGAAGAGGAAATTCAAAACCTCCAAAAATATTCGATGTAATTTTTCCAATAGAATTGATACTGTGGACTTGAGGTTGTTTCCGCGGAAAGTGTACCGTATGCCCATTGCCATTAAAATGAAAAGTGACATTGCCCTTGTTGCAATCAATAACAGCCCTGCAGTATTCAAAAAGGGTCTTCCAAGAATAATAGACATACTATCGTCCTCAGGAATATCATGAATAACAAAGTCCGTTAAAATAGTAATGTTTGCAACTACAACAGTACATCCTCACAAATACCGACAGGTATAGCAGTTGATTTATCATCCATTTGCAAAGATATTTCAGTAGGTGTCAACTTATTCAAATCAAGTCTACGATATAAAGAGAGAGGCATAACACTAACACCGGCTCCAAGATCACATAAAGCAGTTCTAACATAGTTTCTTTTAATGGAGCATGGTATAGTTGGTACTCCTGGATCTCCTAGTTTCTTTGGTATTCCACCCTTAAAAGTATAATTAGCAAGCATGGTGGACATTTCAGCTTCCAGTACCTTTCTTTTATTTGTGACAATATCTTTCATATACTTAGCATAAGGATTCATTTTAAGCATATCAGTCAAACGCATACGCAAAAAGATAGGTCTAATCATTTCAGCAAAGCGCTCAAAATCCTCATCGTCCTTTTTCTTGGATTGTTTGGGAGGAAAAGGCATGGGTTTCTGAACCCAAGGTTCTCTTTCCTTATCATAACGTTGATTCTTTGATTGTGGGTTATCAAGATCAACAACAGGTTCAGTTTCTACATCATTGTCATTGCTAGGTTGAGCATCAACATGAACATCATCATTAACATTATCACTAGGTTCATGTTCATTACCAGATTGTGTTTCAGCATCAGAAATAGAAATATCATTGGGATTCTCAGGTTTGTCTACAACAGGTTCATTAGAAGCATGCAAGTCCTATCATTTTTCTTTTTCTTCTTCTTAGAAGGGCTAGGTGCATCAGTATTATTTTTCTGAGAATCCTGCTCAATTCTCTTAGGGTGGCCTTCAGGATACAAAGGTTCCTGAGTCACCTTACCTCCTCTGGTTGCAACTCTAATAGCAAAGTCATTATCCTTACTATTCCATTCATTGAGCAAATCATTCTGAGCTTTAAGTACTTGTTCTACTTGAGTGGTAACCATAGAAGCATGTTTATGAATGAGTTTCACCTTTAGCTATAGACATATAATCACTCAAGTGTTCAATCATATAAGCATTGCGTTTTAATTCTCTACAAAAATAAGCATTGAAGTCTTCTTGCTTAACCATAAAATTATCAAACTCATCCAAACATTGGCTAGCAGACATATAACGAGGAATATCACCTTCATCATATCTATAAAGATAATTTACCTTTACTACCTGTGTCGGGTTATCAAGACCATGTGTTTCTTCAATAGGTGACGGAATAAAACCATGCATTTCTTCAACAAGCGGTAAATTAAGACCATGTATTTCTTCCACCGGAGGTAAATTCTTAACATCTTCAGCTTTTATACCTTTTTCTTTCATAGATATCTTTGCCTCTTGCATATCTTCAGGACTAAGAAATACAATACCCCTTTTTTCAGAGTTGGCTTAGGAGTTGGTTCAGGAAGTGTCCAATTATTTTCATTGGTCAACATATTATTCAATAGAATTTTAGCTTGATCAACAGTTCTTTCCCTGAAAACACAACCAGCACAACTATCCAGGTGGTCTCTGGAAGCATTGGTTAGTCCATTATAAAAGATATCAAGTATTTCATTTTTCTTGAGAGGATGATCAGGCAAATAATTGAGTAATTGGAGAAGCCTCCCCCAAGCTTGTGGGAGAGTCTCTTCTTCAATTTCCACAAAATTATATATTTCCCTTAAAGCAGCTTGTTTCTTATGAGCGGGGAAATATTTAGCAGAGAAGTAATAAATCATATCCTGGGGACTACACACACAACCAGGATAAAGAGAATTAAACCACATCTTAGAATCACCCTTTAATGAGAACGGAAATATCTTAAGGATATAATAGTAGCGAGTTTTGTCATCATTAGTGAACAGGGTAGCTATATCATTTAATTTAGTAAGATGTGCCACAATAGTTTCAGATTCATAGCCATAGAAAGGATCAGATTCAACCAAAGTAATTATATCCGGGTCGACAGAGAATTCATAATCCTTATCAGTAACAAAGATAGGTGAAGTAGCATCAGCGGGATCATATTTCATTCTAGCTTTCAGAGATTTTTGTTTCAGCTTAGCTAATAATTTCTTAAGATCACTCCTATCATTGGAAGCAAGAAAGTCTCTAGCAGTTTCTTCATCCATAACATAACCCTCAGGCACAACAGGCAATTCATATTTAGGGGGAGAATCTTCATCATCACTTTCATCAATATTATCAGTTTCACTGACTTCATTCTCTCTAGCCCTAGCAAGTTGTTCATCAAGAAATTCACCAAGTGGCACAGTAGTATCAAGCATAGAAGAAGTTTCATCATAAGTATCATGCATAGCAGAAGTGGCATCATCAATAACGTGCGACATATTAGAATTAATAGCAGAAGCAGGTTTAGGTGTCACAAGCTTACTCAAAACAGAAGGTGAATCAAGTGCAGAGCTAGATGGCAGTTCCTTACCTCACCTCGTAGTTGAGGGATAAATTTTTGTTTTCGCGTCTGTCAAGTTCTTGATAGTGACCAGCAGATATAAATCCCAAGTGACTCTAAGAATAGAGCTATGCTCCCCGGCAACGGCGCCAGAAAATAGTCTTGATAACCCACAAGTATAGGGGATCGCAACAGTTTTTGAGGGTAGAGTATTCAATCCAAATTTATTGATTCAACACAAGGGGAGCCAAAGAATATTCTCAAGTATTAGCAGTTGAGTTGTCAATTCAACCACACCTGGATAACTTTGTATCTGCAACAAATATTTAATAGCAAAGTAGTATGGAAGTAACGGTAACGGTAGCAAAAGTAATATTTTTGGGTTTTGTAGTGATTGTAACAGTAGCAACGGAAAAGTAAATAAGTGAAGACCAATATGTGAAAAGCTCATAGGCATTGGATCGGTGATGGAGAATTATGCCGGATGCGATTATTCATGCAATGCTTATAACATAGGGTGACATGTAACTAGCTCTAATTCATCAATGTAATGTAGGCATGTATTCGAATATAGTCATACGTGCTTATGGAAAAGAACTTGCATGACAGATTTTTACCTACCCTCTCGTGGCAGCGGGGTCCTAATGGAAACTAAGGGATATTAAGGCCTCCTTTTAATAGAGTACCGGACCAAAGCATTAACACATAGAGAATACATGAACTCCTCAAACTACGGTCATCACCGAGAGTGGTCCCAATTATTGTCACTTCATGGTTGCCGGATCATAACACATAGTAGGTGACTATAGACTTGCAAGATAGGATCAAGAACTCACATATATTCATGGAAATATAATAGGTTCAGATATGAAATCATGGCACTTGGGCCCTAGTGACAAGCATTAAGCATAGCAAAGTCATATCAACATCAATCTCAGAACATAGTGGATACTAGGGATCAAACCCTAACAAAACTAACTCGATTACATGATAAATCTCATCCAACCCATCACCGTCCAGCAAGCCTACGATGGAATTACTCATGCACGGCGGTGAGCATCACGAAATTGGTGATGGAGGATAGTTGATGATGACGATGGCGACGAATTCCCCTCTCCGGAGCCCCGAACGGACTCCAGATCAGCCCTCCCGAGAGAGTTTAGGGCTTGGCGGCGGGTCCATATCATAAAACGCGATGAATCCTTCTCTCTGATTTTTTTCTCCCCGAACATGAATATATAGAGTTGGAGTTGAGGTCGGTGGAGCTCTAGGGGGCCCACGAGGCAGGGCGCCTTGGGGGGCAGCGCCTCCACCTCGTGGACAGGGTGTGGCCCCCCTGGACTTGATTCTTTCGCCAATATTTTTTATTATTTCCAAAATAATCTCCGTGAAGTTTTAGGTCATTCCGAGAACTTCTGTTTCTGCACAAAGATAACACCATGGCAATTTTGCTGAAAATAGCGCCAGTCCGGGTTAGTCCCATTCAAATCATGCAAGTTAGAGTCCAAAACAAGGGCAAAAGTGTTTGGAAAAGTAGATACGACGGAGACGTATCAAGCAGCACGCGAGCGTTGAGGAGACTTCGATCGATCGGGCGGAGACGAGGAGATCGTCGGGAGGGCGAGTTGCAGCACCCGATTTTTTGGCTAAACCTAGGCTCATGATATCATGTTATGATGCAGCTTGTATTACTAGGGGACCAGAGCCAGCATATATAAGATGTATAGAGGATGTCAAAAGCTTAAAATACAAAAGATCATCATCAATATAACTCTAACAAATATGACCACCATAGAAAACATTATGTACTCACATGTTGAGGAACCACATATTAGCAAAAAAATATCATTGCCTTTGCCTACAAATAATGCAAACTGCCACCAACACAAGCAAGACATCATGTTGCCTACGAATAGGGAAAATTGCCACCGGCAAATAAACAAATAAGATGATTGAATTTACTTGCTTGACAACATAACCCTTGTTTGCTCAATCTTTTCATAACACTAGGGCGAACTGATCCTACATGATTTTTTTGAAACTAGAAAGAGGTGACATCAAAGAAGGCATCCAGTGTTAGTCAGCACCATCATAGAGTCCCCATCAATAAAAGTATGCAATATGTGTAATGAAGCGATGTGTTGGTTCCCTATAACAACAAACAAGACACCGACACTTCCAAGGACACACCATCATTCACCACCTATTGTTATAAGCCTCTAATTTAGCTCGTGATCCAAAGAGGTAAAGACATTCATTTTCTCTATGCTTTACAAATGAACAAAAATATTTCTAGCAACCAATCTAGCAGAGCGCCTAAGCCTTCTTATTATTCTTAAAGTCCATTAATTCAACCTACTCAGTTACAAACCTAGCTGGTTGCATTGCTTGGTATCACCAGGGTATACTGATAACAAAGAGATGCCAAAGGATTACCGAAAAAGGCTTTCGCCCCGCTTTATATATAAAGCACCAGCCCACAAGCACAACGATACAAACTCACGCCACCACCGCACACAACACACACACCCAAGACAAGATACAAAGGTGTTGAGCACCGCCACACCACCCCAACGAATACCAATCCACTACAAATGAGCGAAGAAGAACCACTTGGAGCTATAGCCGCCACCATCCGATCCCCAAGATCGTGTTTTCACCCATAGCATCACGAAGGAGTAGGACACCGCGACGAAGCCTTCATGAAGGATACAACGTCCACGACTACCGCCTCCATCGGCCAATACAACGATTGGGCAAGTGATGTAACCCGGCACACCCACCCCTCCGCAAACCACCAGCGACCACCCACCCACGTGGACATGGCAGCTCGCCCGCACCCAAGACGCAAGTTTCGCCCACGAACGCGGTGCCTCCCGCCGCCCTGCATCCAGACACCCCCAAGACCAACCAAAGTGACCGGCTTTGGGCCAACGGACGCACTTGACCGAAGAGACCGCAACATATGTCCCGCCTCGAACAACGCCAGAGCCGCGTCTGTACACACACCGACCGACTTTGGGCCAACGGACGCACCCGACCGAAGAGACCGCAACATACGTCCCGCCTTGAACAACACAGGAGCCGCGTCTGCACACACACGGCCAGGGAAAGGGGGGAGGGGGAGCGGACACATCCATGACCGGCACACCCTTGTGTCAGCGATGGGTGGCCCGAGCTCGTCGGTGCCTCCCATCCCTCCAGCCTGCTGGCCCACCGGATACACCCCTGTGTCGCCCCACCTCGGCGGCGGACGTAGCTCCACGCGAGGCCACCAACACACACCCGTCCAGAGAAATCCTAAGGGCCACCGCAAACCGCCAAGGAAGCTCACCAAGGAGCCCATCCGCGCTGCTCGCCGTCGTCCAGTCGCCGTAGCCCCTGGATCCCGGTCCCCGCAAACCGGCCAGGCGCTGCTGTGTCGCTCCACCATATGCCGCGGCCATGGCAGGGGCAGAAACCCGCAGCCCGCGCCGCCTGGCCCTAGATCTGTCCTTGAAGTGGCCGTCCCTAGCGACCCAGGTGCGCCCACCACCTGGCCGCCCGCCACGGGAGCAGAGGCTGGGCTCAAGAATCGCCGGCCACGCCACCGTGACGCTGCCCTGGCCGCCATGTTCGCCCCAGCGACGGCCCGCACCAACATGCTCGAATGGGAAGACCAAGAAAGCCCGGCCGCTGCCAACGACGGCTAGGCTTCGCCCGACCGCACTCCCAGGCGGCAGCGAGGATGGGGGAGGAGGGTGGGGGCTGGGACCGGTGGGGATTAGGGTTGGCCCTCTGGTTGCCGCGCGGGGCGATGTGGAGGGAGGGGAAGGGGGACTCACTCAATGCCAAAGGATTTGGTGAAGCTAGAGAGGAGAGTGACGCCAAAGAAGGCCTCAAGTGTTTCTCTCAGGAGAGTTCTGAAGTCTCTTATCAACAAATAATGGACCGTGTCATCTCATGGGTCATGAATCAAAACTTTAATCCCCATGTCTTTACTTTCAGGGCGGTCATCACTCACCACAGTGCTATTAGCAGTAATTTAACTAGCGCGGAAAGATAATGCGTCTTTACCCTTTACCTATCAACAAATTCTCCTTTTGCATATACAAACCTAGCAGCCGTGAAGTGCTTGACACAGGTGAGAGCCTAAGCTTTCTTAAATGCACAAATTACAGAGCCAACTCTGCCCACTTTGTCCTAAACTCTAGTTCATGGTCAAGAACTATCCCACAACAATATAACAATCTAGACATCCAAATAATAATCCGTCCGTTCACTATTATAAGAGGTTTTGGATATTTCGATATGAAATTTATAAGGAGTGAAATGAGTGAACAAACACACTAAATTACGTCCGTGTCAGAGAAAAGTTAAAACATCTTATAATAGTAAACGGAGGGACTCAATTCCGCAGCAGGATGCCAGGGCCTGAGAACTAGGCAACGTTATCGAACCATCCTTGATATAACAATTGAACCGAATGGGAGAACAGCGGAAGGAATCCTTATGAGGCCCATGAGCTTCTTGATGGCCTTGGAGTCAGTGGCGACGAGGTAGGAGAGGGTAACGGCGACGGCGACGTACACCCGAACTTGGCAATCTCGAGGATCCTCTTGGACGATCCCAAGATCGTCTTCGGGTACACCGTGGAGGAGGCAGATGCAGCAGAGGCGGCAAGCCTTGCCGAGCGAAGGGAGTTCGCCGATGAGGAAGAGCTTGCCGAACCCGAGGCCGAGTCGAGCGAACCAGCCGAGGGCGCTTCTTCCCCACCATCCAAATGGCTTGTCAAGAACGGAGCCCCCGGCTCCGCTTAAAGAGGCGTCTCCGCAAGGCCGAGAGGCAGACGGGCGGCAGACGGGCCAACAGCCAAGCGCTGGCGACGCCGCTCTACCACGGCAAGCAATGTTGCCGCGGGAGCACCCCACACTGCTGCGACAACTGGGGCGGGATCCTCCCAGGCCACCGCCGACACCTCCGCCAAGCGGTCAAGAGAGCCCACTCCTCCGCCTCGTCGCACCGGAGGCGAGCCGGAGTTTGATCTCTCCGCGCTCAGCTCCGACGAGGAAGAAGAAGAGTAAGCTTCAATAGTGTGCTTGTATTTCTTCAATTTTGTTGCTTCATCTTGAATCTGAATTGCTTGCTCGAACTCTTTCCTTTTCGTGACGCTGGCCCGAGAGCGTCGAAGAGGGCCAAGACCCCGGTGATTGTCGCCGAGGGCGAACCCACGATTTACGGGCAGGAGGCGCGTCAGAGACAACCTTGCCGGTTGAGGCAACTCTCCTTCAAAGCAGCCCCAGCGTAAGTATATGGTCTATTTCTTGCTGTTCGGCGTGCACGGGTGCTTTTTCCTTTGCTGATATCTGACTGTTGACTTGTGTAGAAGCAGAGCGGCCTCCTTCTGCTTCGACTACGCCGCCAAGGGTGGATTCCCGGCAAGGAGCGCCTCGTAAGGGAGCCTTCTCCGGCAAGGGAGCCTTCTCCGGCAAGGGAACCTTCTCTGGCAAGGGAGCCTTCTCCGGCAAGGGACGGCACCAGCGATCCCTTGGCGACGGAGACCATGACCGCAGCCCCCGGCACAGGTAACCTTCTTGCCTGAGTACTTCCCTTGTGTTTTTCTTCTTCTGATTTTATCTTTGAATATTTGCTTGACTTTCTTCATCCGTCCGCCACAGAGCCGATGGAGACCGAGGTCGCCGGCGAGGAGGACGCGCTGCAACACCGACGGGTTGCCGCCGCCGTGGGAGAAGAAACCGGCGCTGACGAGCCTGCCGGCGAAGAGGCCACCGAGGCTGCCGCCGTAGAAGCTGGCGAGGGGTCTGGTGATCGCACTGACGGCCCTGAGGCCGCAGGAGCGCCAGGTGCTACACCGACCGCCGATCCCTCCGCTACGCCGCTGACATCAGTTCCGAAGAGCCCCAGCCCGGCGCCTACTTGAAGGCCGTCGACGGCGTCTTCATCAAGCTCCCATGGGAGTCGAGCTCCAGGGCGCCGGCCGAAGGAGAAACCTTCGACGGAGAGCTGCTCGCCTCCGCTGGCCGACGCTGTGGACGCGCCAAGCAGCAGAAGCCGGGCGAAGTTCGAGGAGGAGCAGTGCCGAAGAAGCTGTCGCTCTACCGCGCGCTCGACAAGCCAAGTTGGAGTCCCGGAAGCACTTGTCACGAGGGCGGGAGCAGACATGGAGAAGCGCCAAAAAAGAGCTCCGAGCGCCAACCAAGAAACTCTCCTAACGTAGCGTAAGAGCGGAGCGACTTGCTGAAGAGCGCACAACCTTCATCCTTGAGAAGGCTGAGGTCGAGGAGCAGCAAAGGCTTGCTGCCGAGAAGCTATCTGCGCAAGAAGGCGAGTTGGCGCAGCGGAAGATCAAACAGGTGGTGGGGTAGACGCCGGCGAAAGGATGGACAGCGACGGGGGAGCTCACGGTGCTGCCAAGTCCAAGGACAAGGCCGCGCAGACCTCGGCGTCCGTACATGTACCGCGCCCGTCTCAGGAGGCGCGGGACCGACAGCGTCATGGCATTCACAATGCCAACGCTCGTTGGACCGAGACCGAGCTGGAGGATCTCGGACGCTCAAGACCAGCATGCACGCCAACATCTTTGGCACAGCGAGACGGTCGCCGGACGGGATACCGCTCCTTCTAACATAGATAGAAGTCCGAGCATATCCCGCTCCTCGCGCCGCTCGCCATCGCCACCCACTACTCCAGCGAAGCTTCTGGCGAGAGCTCAATCGCTCGACATTACCCTCCAACGGCCGACAAGGTCGACGAGTGGAGGGCCACCATACTGAAGTCTCATCGGCTTCGCTTAACGGCGACGCCCGCGGCAACCGAGTGCATCGCCGCCGCGGCAGAACGCTTGCGAGCCGGTGGCGACGAGACCGGTGGGGGTGCAACCACCAAGCACTCTCCGCCCCGAAGGCCAAGATCGCCGACTCGCCGGATCCACCTCGACAGTGACTCCACTGCGTCATCGGATCCACGAGCTCACCGCGATTATCGCCAAGTGCTACACGATCGACAGCAAGAAGACGCTCGGACTCGCGCCAGCGCCAAGAGAAGCGCTGACGTTAATCCGACAAGCGCCGGGCCCTCCGTCGACATGCACGCGCCAGAGGAACCAGGCGACTTGCCGTGACGCGGTAGGTTGCCCTGCGTTCACTCGTGAGCTGCGGCAAGTCGATGGCCCAAAGAAGAAAAACTTCAAGCCGACGTCGGAGAAGTACGACGGCAAGACGATCCGTCAGAGTTCCTCAGCATCTACACCATCGCGGTGCAGGCTGCGGGGGTGAGACGACAAGATCCTTGCCAACTACTTCGCCGGTGCTCAAGCCCGATGTCGTCCTGGCTCATGCACTTGCCGGACAACTCCATATCTTCTTGGCAGATCTATGCCATCAGTTTGTTGGCCCCTTTACAGCGCCACAAGCCCCATGGCCAAGAAAGCGACCTTCATCCGCTCACCCGTAAGGAAGGAGAGCCTCGCGCAAGTATATTCAGAGATTCAGCCGTGTACAAAGACAACATCTCAGACGTCCACCTCGCCAGCGGTGATCAGCGCTGCTCCATCGAACGTCGCAGAACCGCATGATGCGGGAGGAGATGGCGATGTGCAAGATCGAGACGCTGCGAGCTATACGCCTGGCCGACAAGTGCGCTACAGGCCGAGGAGGGGAGGAGACTCCCGGAGAGAATACCAAGCAGTGAAGATCTCGACAAGTGAGGAGACTGCCTGCAAAGAAGAGCCGGGCCAAGGGGCAACAGGAAAAAGAAAGGCAGAGATGTGCTAGTCGCCGAGCAGTCCGGGCAACGGAGGTGGCGACAAGAACGCCAAGGCTGGTAGCTCCGGCAAGGAGGTTACCGGCGCCAACCACCAACTCGTGGCGGCCGCCGACAAGGTGACGGCTCCGCAAGCAAGATCGCAAGATCCACCGCACTAAGGGCCATGACCTCCAGAGCTGCAAGAAGGTAGAGCAGCTTGTAGAGCAACAGTAAAGCTGAATATGAGCGACGCGACAAGGAGAAGGCCCAAGAAGGTGCTTTGGAGGAGCTAGCAAGAAACGCCCCGGCCGGGAGGGCGCCGCAGAAGAAGGCCAAGCAGCCGCAAGGAGACAGCCTCCCGCCGGGCGACAAGGATGAAGACGAAGACGACGATGAAGACATGGATGATGACGAGGCCGATGAGCGTGAGTTTCGTAAAGCTACAGAGGTCCTCTGCTTTGACGGAGGTAAGCTTCCTGCATACTTCCCACCGCCAACTCAAGCAGTGGATGCGGAAGTTAATGCAATGAACCATCCGTGAGAGTCACGCAAGCCTCGAAATGGTCCAAGACGCCTATCATCTTTGACATTGAGGACCACCCCGATCGCGTAACAGCCGGTCGGTGCTTGCCAATGTTGGTTTCACCAACTATCCGCAACCTCAAGGTCACCAAGATGCTAGTTGACGGCGGGGGCGGCTTAAACCTGATCTCCTCCGCGGTGCTCCGTAAACTTCAGATCCTCGACAATGAGCTCGAAGAGGCTGGCACATTCCAAGGAATCAATCCGGAAGGAGCAAGTCAAGGGAAAGATCACGCTGTCGGTGACATTTGGCAGCGAAGTTGAACTTCAGGATCGAGAGGGTCACTTTTGACGTTGCTGATTTTCCATTGCCTTACAATGGAATACTTGGTCAGCCCAAAGACTCGCCAAGTTCATGGCGGCCTCTCACTATGCCTACAACCTCCTCGAAGATGCCAGCCCGATAAGCGCCATCTCTGCCCCTCGGCGACAAGAAGGATGCTCTTATCTGTGCCGACAAGATCTACCGGGAGGCAGCAATGCAATGTAAAGCAAAACACTTGCCATCAAGCTCCCGAGGGAAGAAGACCAAGTCCGGCAAGAGCTCGATGCCCACTCCGGCAAGCGCACCTCTTCGAGTGCTGCACTACCGCCGAGGACGCACCATCGAGCTCCACCGGCAAGTGCAAGAAGACGATGGCAGCTCCGCCAAAGACCAAGAAGGTGTCCGCCAAGGAGGACGCCATCGGTGGTACCTTCACCATCGGTGCCACTCTCGACCCTAAATAGGAAGGCGCGCCGTTGCTTTCCTCATGGGCGAACGCCGACGTGTTTGCATGGCAACCGTCGACATCCCGGTGTTCCTGTGAAAGTAATTGAGCACCACCTAGCTGTCTGTCCTCATGCGCGACCCGTAAAGCAAAAAGTCAGAAAGCAGGCAGTGGAGCGCCAAGAGTTCATAGCAGAAGAGATCAAGAAGTTGGAAGCAGCAGGCCTTGTCAGAGGAGTGCTCCATCCCACGTGGTTGGCCAATCCAGTAGTTGTACGCAAGGCAAATGGGAAATGGAGACTTTGTATTGACTTCACAGATGTTAATAAATCTTGTCCCAAAGACCCATTTCCCTTGCCGCGTATAGACCAGATTGTTGACTCCACGGCTGGATGTGATTTGCTTTCATTTCTTGATGCATACTCAGGATATCATCAGATCTTCATGGCAGAAGAAGATGAAGAGAAGACCGCATTCATAACTCCATGTGGCACGCATCGCTTTGTACAGATGCCCTTCGGGTTAAAGAATGCTGGTTCAACGCTTGCAAGAGTAGTCCATGACGCTTTTGAGCCGCAA
Source organism: Aegilops bicornis (assembly GCA_021605145.1). Classification (NCBI taxonomy): domain Eukaryota; kingdom Viridiplantae; phylum Streptophyta; class Magnoliopsida; order Poales; family Poaceae; genus Aegilops; species Aegilops bicornis. The sequence goes on from CM038670.1 coordinate 351,090,720, forward strand.
ATGCACGTAAATGTAGAAGCCTACATGGATGACATAGTGGTCAAGAGCAAGGACAAAGCAACTCTGGTTCAAGATTTGATGAGACCTTTGCAAATCTGCGCAAGATCAACCTCAAGCTCAACCCCGAGAAGTGCGTGTTCGAGTCCCTTCCGCAAGCTTCTCGGGTTCTTCATGTCTCGGGGAATTGAAGCCAATCCCGACAAGATCAAGGCCATTGAGCAGATTGAAGCACCAAAGCGCCAAGGATGTACGAAGACTTGCGGTTGCGTGGCTGCTCTCAAGCAGGTTTATCTCCGTGTTCTGCTGAATGCGCCTCGCCATTTTTTCAAGATTTTGAAAAAGGCAGGTCCAATGAAATGGACTCCAAGCGGAGGCTCGGCCGCAGGACTTAAAGAGGTACCTTTCCTCCACTCCAATACTTGTCGCACCTAAGCCACAAGAGAAGTTGCTGCTATATATAGCGGCAACCAATCAAGTGGTTAGTGCTGTGTTAGTAGCGGAGAGGGAGGCGGACGATGAGCCGGCAACCATGGCAGACACATCCAGCGACAAGGTGGGGCTTCGCCGGCGGTGCTCGGGTCCCGACAAGGACGGATTGGCGCAGACGCATGAGCAGATGCAGAAAGGATGGTGCAGCGCCAGTTTACTTTGTCGGTTCCCTTCGCAGGGGCTAGGTCAAGGTACTACGGTGTGCGTAAATTGCTTTTCGGCCTCCTCATGGCCTCGAGAAAGCTGCGCCACTACTTTCAGGCACATGAGATCACAGTTGTCACTCGCTTTCCGCTAAAGAGGATACTGCAGAATCTAGAGGCAACAGGCAGGATTGTCGAGTGGGCGCTGGAACTATCAAGCTTTGGCCTCAAGTTTGAGAGCACTTCAACTATCCAAAGCAGAGCATTGGCAGAGTTCATAGCGGAATGGACCCCAACGCAAGATGAAGAAATTCCAGAGACGAGCATTCCCGTCAAGGAAGCGAGCAAAGAGTGGCTGATGTACTTTGATGGTGCCTTCTCGCTGCAAGGCGCCGGTGCCGGCGTGCTGCTTGTCGCACCCACCGGAGAGCACCTCAAGTACGTAGTCTAGATGCACTTTCCCAAGCAGCAAGCAACAAACAATACAGCAGAGTATGAAGGTTTGCTTGCCGGTCTCAGGATTGCAGTAGACCTTGGGATTAAGAAGCTTATTGTCAGGGGTGATTCGCAACTTGTCGTCCGCCAAGTGAACAAAGATTATCAGAGTCCATTGATGGAAGTCTACGTTGATGAAGTGAGAAAGCTAGAAGAACACTTTGACGGCCTACAAATGGAACATGTTCCAAGAGCTCGTAATGATATTGCCGATGGCTTTGCCAAAGTGCGCTGCACTTAAGTTGCCCGTGGAACCAGGGATTTTTGTGCTCAAGCTAACTCAACCAACCGTAACACCATCAATCGGACAGAACAAGAAGAGGAAGTTGATCTCTGGTGACTACTTTCCTGCAGAGCTTCCCGAAGCCACCGCCAAGAAGGTCCCCAAGATCGACACCAATAGAGCTGAGGGGCAGTCTGCTCCGACAAGCCCCAGGGTTTGTTTCGTTGAAGCAGACGCTCCCGACAAGCTTTGCTCCGGCAAGCTTGCCGGGGAACATCAAGCTCCGGCCGACCGCAGGTTCCTGCCGTAGAAGCGGATGTTTCCGCAGCAGCAGATGTGCCTTTAGTCCTTGTTGTCGAGCCGCAAGCTCCAGCATGGGCACAATAGATTGTCCATTTCCTTCAGACAGGAGAACTTCCCGAAGAGCAAGAAGAAGCTGAAAGAGTAGCCCGGCAGTCAAGTATGTACCAGTTTGTCGACAGCACACTGTACAGAAGAAGACTCAACGGGGTGAAATTGAAGTGTATTCATCGGGAAGACGGACAAAAGCTGTTGGCAGAGATACATGGAGGCATATGTGGTCACCACATTGGCAAGAAGAGCACTTGCCGGCAAAGCTTTCAGCAAGGTTTCTTCGGCCGACAGCCCTCCGTGATGCAACCGCACAAGTAACCAAGTGTGAAGCGTGCAGTTCCATTCCAAGCAGACACACCAGCCAGCTCAAGCTCTCCGTGATGATCCCTTTATCCCGGCCATTTTTGGTCCGGGGCTCGACATCCTCGGCCCCTTCCCCCGAGCTATCGGGGGCTTTGAGTACTTGTACGTTGCGATCGACAAGTTCACAAAGTGGCCGGAAGTGGAAGCAGTGAGGAAGGTGACAGCACAGTCAGCAGTCAAGTTCTTCAGGTCGATTGTTTGCCGTTTCGGAATCCCTAACAGGATCATCACCGACAACGACACACAATTTACGAGTCGCACCTTCATGCAGTACGTCCAAGATCTTGGTGCCAAGGTCTGTTTTGCTTCTGTTGCTCATCCGAGAAGCAACGGTCAAGCAGAGAGGGCAAATCTTTGAAGTGTCGCGCGGGCTCAATACCGTAACTTTCAACAGGCTGCACAAGTGCGGAAGAAACCGGATTGAGGAGCTGCCGGTGGTTCTTTGGTCGATCAGACGACGCCAAATCGAGCCAGCGCCGGACACCTTTTGCTCTAGTCTATGGAGCAGAGGCAGTTCTCCCCACGGAACTCAGATACGGGTCACCTCGAGTACTCGCTATGATGAGCTTGAGCAAGAGCAGCTGCGACAAGATGACGCGCTTGCTCCTTGAGGAGGACCGCCTTCGTGCCGTCAGACGAGCTGCTCGTTACCAGCAAGCTTTGCGTCGCTACCATAGCCGCAAAGTTAGTGCCGTAAGCCTCGAGGAAGGCGACCTTGTTCTTCGCTGCGTTCAGTCCGCCAAGAATTCAAACAAGTTGACGCCAAGTGGGAAGGCCCTTTATCGGGTGAAACGAGTCACTAGGCCTAGCGCTGTCCGCTTTGAGACCGAAGATGGCATTCCGGTGAGCAACTCCTCGAACATTGAGCATCTTCGTAAGTTTTACTCAGAGAGCGCGGTTGCTTAACCTGTTCCGCAACCACCTTTTGTACAAGTCTTGTCGATGTTGCATGTAATCCTTTGTACAAAGCCAGGCGCAGATCCCGTGCATAAGTAAAGCTCATGTGTTGCGCACAACTTGTCAAATTCATGCTTTCATCATTTTATTGCATGCTTTGGCTAACACTTTGTGCAGCGCCCACACCCGGTAAGCAATATCGAGCCGCTGGGCTCCATAACTTTATTTTCTCTTATTTTTCTTTTCTCAAAGAAAGGAACGTTCCCTCGCGCACAAGTTAACCAGGGGGGAAGGAGAAGATAATACTATGGACCAAGCGTTGCTCGAGGAAGTTTCGCCTTATCGGGAAGCAAATGACAGAAAAGCTAAGTTGCCCAAGTTTGAGCAATCAGTTCTTAAATTTTTAAGTTATCTTCCTCGAACGATAGTACTTTGTATGGAAAACCTATGCGGCGGAGGAACCAACTCGCAGCTAGTTGCGCCTTTACTTTGTTTCGAGTCCGCTCAACAACTTAAGTGAGCTGCGGCTAGTCGCGACAAGGTTGTTTGTCGGAGGCGGCACCGCCAAAGAACCGGCCGACGTTCTCACTCGCGACAAAGGTGCTCGCGCCAACAAGTTCCCTAAAAGCGAGGGCAAAAACGCATAAAGGAAGGAATCAAGTAAAGGAAATAACATTGCAATCATCGCCTAAGATAGAGTTATATTACAAAATAGCTTGTCGCAGATCTAATAAATTGTTCTAAACATGATCGTGAGCGACAAGGGAAAGATAAAATTGGCGGCCTAGTCTACGCGGGTCGCCATCAACCCGCTTGATCTTGCCCACCTTGTCCACAATGTGTGCGACAAGGGCTTTGAGCACCTCCACATCGGCATCTGGGCGGCAAGGATCTGAGGACGCCGTTGAGGTTGAGGCCTGGATTGCGGAAGGCCACCTTCATCAACACCTTCGAGGGCTCCTGCATAGATCCGGCGCGATTCCTCGGCCACCTGCTTGAGATCTCTTCCCGGAGTCGCTGGAGAGCCGCCACCACGCCTTGAAGAATAAGCTAAGCTTGGCGTTGGGTTGGAGGTGCTCACGAGGAGTATCCGAGATCCACCATCCCCAGCTCCATCACTCGTTGTGGATGGCGGCAAGAAGATATCCACGAGACCTTCGGTCCAAAGGCTCCACACTCTCCCTCAAGGTGCTCTGGTGGCAACAACATTCGCCAACAGCTCCTCGCTGGCCTTGATCTTCTCCAACAGGCCCACCTCCCGCCTCCTTGGCACCGGCCCAGCTCGTCGCATCAGAGTGGTCAGCTTCAGCTCAAGATCTGCCTTGGAATCCTTGGCGGCGTCGAGCTCCTTGCTCCTATCGGCGAGACGGCCCTGCAGCTCGCCAAGAGTGTAGGCGTCCTTCTCGCCCTCCTGCTTGAGCGCAGCAAGCTCCTCGCCGCTCTTCTGGAGATCGCCTCCAAGGCTGCCACCTTCGTCTCCAACTCTTTCCTGGCGGCCTCGGCGGCTGCGGCAAAGATCCTTCGCTTCCTTAAGAGCCCCGCCAAGCGACTCCTCGCGCGACAAGCTCTTCCTCATAGCTGTCAAGATTGATCTTCCGCTGCGCCAACTCGCCTTCTTGCAGATAGCTTCTCGGCAGGCAAGCCTTTGTCGCTTCTCGACCTCGGCCTTCTCAAGGATGAAGGTCAGGCGCTCTTCAAAGAAGTCGCCCCGCTCTTACCGCTACGCTCAGGAGAGTTTCTTGGTGGCGCCCGGAGCTCTTCGCGCGCTTCTCCATGTTCCGCTCCCGCCCTCGCGACAAGTGCTTCCGGGACTCCAACTTGGCTTGTCGGGCGCGGTAGAGCGACAACTTTCTTCAGCACTGCTCCTCCTCGACTCGGCCGCTGTTGCTTGGCGCGTTCATCAGCGTCAGCCAATGAGGCGAGCAGCTCTCCGTCGAAGGTTTCTCCTTCGCCGGGCGCCTGAGCTCGACTCCCATGGGAGCTTGATGAAGACGCCGTCGCCGCCTTCAAGTAGGCGCCGGGCTGGGGCTCTTCGAGTTCGACGCCGCGGCAGCGGAGGGATCGGCGGTCGGTGTAGCGCTGGCGCCTCAAGGCCTCGTGGGCCGATGTAATCGCCAGACCCTCGCCCGCCTTCTGCGGCGGCAGCCTCGGTGGCCTCTTCGCCGGCAGTTTGCGCCGGTTTCTTCTCCCACGGCGGCGGCTTTGTCAAGAAAGAAGGCTGCGTCCTCCTAGCCGGGCGACCTCGGTCTCCATCGGCCTGTGGGCGGACGGATGAAGAAAGTCAAGCAAATATTCAAAGATAAAATCAGAAGAAGAAAAACACAAGGGAGGCAAGAAGGTTACCTGCGCCGGGGGCTGCGGTCATGGTCTCCGTCGCCAAGGGATCGCTGGTGCCGTCCCTTGCCGGAGAAGGCTCCCTTGCCGGAGAAGGTTCCCTTACCGGAGAAGGCTCCCTTGCTGGAGAAGGCTCCCTTGCCGGGGAATCCACCCTTGGCGGCGTAGTCGAAGCAGAAGGAGGCTGCTCTGCTTCTACACAAGTCAATAGTCAGATATCAGCAAAGGAAAAAGCACCCGTGCACGCCGAACAGCAAGAAAATAGACCATATACTTACGCTGGGGGCTGCTTTGAAGGAGAGTTGCCTCACCCGGCAAGGTTGTCTCGGACGCGCCTCCCCGCCGTCAGATGGGTTCGTCCCTCGACGACAATCACTGTGGTCTTGGCCCTCTTCGACGCTCTACGGGCGGCGTCATTCGAAAAGGAAAGAGTTCGAGCGAAGCAAATCAGATTCAAGATGAAGCAACAAAATTGAAGAAATACAAGCACAATATTGAAGCTTACTCTTCTTCTTCCTCGTCGGAGCTGAGCGCGGAGAGATCAAACTCCGGCTCGCCTCCGGTGCGACGAGGCGGAGGAGTGGGCTCTCTTGACCGCTTGGCGGTGGCCTGGGAGGATCCCGCCCCAGTTGTCGCAGCAGTGTGGGGTGCTCCCGCGGCAACATTGCTTGCCGCGGTAGAGCGCGTCGCACGGCGCTGCGGCTGTTGGCCCGTCTGCCGCCCCGTCTCGTCTCCGGCCTTGCGGAGACGCCTCTTTGGCGGAGCCGGGGGCTCCATTTGCGGCAAGCCGCTGGATGGTGGGGAAGAAGCGCCCTCGGCTGGTTCGCTCGACTCGGCCTCGGGTTCGGCAAGCTCTTCCTCACCGGCGAACTCCCTTCGCTCGGCAAGGGTTGCCGCCTCTGGTGCATCTGCCTCCTCCACGGTGTACCCGAAGACGCCAGCGGCAGCAGCTGCTGCCGTTTCCTCCAGCCTGGTGGCAATGCGCTGCATCTCGTCGTCGGAGGTGTCGCGGGTGAGCTTCTTCTGCTCGTCGGGGCGGATCGGCATTTCTTCCAAGCTGTCGAAGAATTGCCGCACGACGCCGTCCGCAGCTCTTGCCAGTTGGAGCGATCCCATGAGAATCGCACAACGGCATCATGGCACGGATGCGGTCGAGCGCAGAATTGTTGCACAATGGGACGACCCCCCTCGGCAACCTAAACCACTCGGGGTGATCGGGGTCATGCTTGAACAGTTCTAGCAAAGATCGCATCCAACTCCAAGACAAAGGTGAAATTCCAGCTTGAGGCCGGCGCAGCCTCATGATGTCCGCTATGCGTTTGGAACTCCCAAGCAGTGTCTCCTCCTCTCCTGCAAGGGAGCGTCTGGCAGCGAAGGAAATCTCGCCAATCGCGCTTACAGTGAGTCCGGCAAGCCCGAGGCGCAAGATCCGGTCACGGCAATCTTCAACCTAGCATCTTCCGGCGCCAAGTTGCTCCAATCGTTGCCAAGACTATTGGGGTTTGGCGCAGGCGATGAAGGAACTGCGGGTTCTCCTCAACGATCCAACACCAGTTGGCTCTCCACTCCTCCCATTTGTCATGAACTCTCCTTCCAGATAGGCCTCTTTCTTGCCGACCTGGAGACCCAAGCAATCCCTCCGGCAAGCGGCTCCCCTCTCTCAACGCGGGGCATGAAGAAGTGGCGGAAGAGGGCTACGTTTGGGTGGATCCCGACAAAGTTTTCGCAAAGGTGTGCGAAAACTGCCATGGTCAGGACAACATTGGGGGTGAAATCAAGGAGGCGAAACCCGTAGGTGTTCATGATATCGCAGAAGAATTCAGAAAAGGGCGGGCAGAGCCCGCAATAGAAGAAAAGCGCGAAGAAAGGGTACCAAGTTGGGGCTAGTTCCGAAGCGATGGCGGGGAGTACCTTCGTGCGCGGATGCGCACGCGTCTCCGTCGACCAGAAGAGGTAGTAGCCCTCCCTCAGCTCCTTTGCGTCGAGCTGGGGGGAGAAGATGGCCCGCTCCTTTCGCAGCACCGCGAGCCGCTGCGCCTCGGCCGAATTCACGCCCTTCCCCTTGTCGGCTTTCAGAGCCATGGCGGAGGCGGTGGAGGAGACCAACGGCGTTGATGGCGCTGTGGCGAAAGGGGACGGAGCGCTGCTCTTCAAGACGAGAGAAGAAGGGGAGCGGCGGTGGTTTTCGAGACGAGACAAAGAATGGTGAGGTAGGCGACCTGCCCTGCTTCCCCTGTTTACAAGGAGGAGAGAGGCGGACGTTCCGCTTTTCCTAATAAAGAAACCCCCACGATCTCTCCCATGACGCCACGTTAAGCAGCGGCTGTTCGTGGGGGATGTGGTGGAGTCGAGCAAGTTACGGCGTGATCAAGGCCGTGTGTGACCGCAGATTGCTTTTGGGCCCGCCCAACAGCGCTCGGCACCGTGTGTGGCCCAGGCCCAGGGGCTCCTGTCGGTGTACTAGAGTAGGGGTACCCTAGTATCCCGAACTCGTGCACGGGCAGTTGCAGCACCCCGCGGCAAGGCTTGCCTGGTCACCGCCAAGATCCTCCGTGGTTCCTTTGGAGCCATTCAAGAACAAAGTATTTAACCAAGAAGACAAGGCCCCGGTAAGAGGAGCTTGCCGGGAAGGCCACTCAAGGCACGCTGGAAGGCAAGACCCGGCAAGAGAAGCTTGCCGGGAAGGCTCGGAGAGCGACAAGCCTCCGGACGCCGACAGGATTCAACCGCTGCAAGGCACTTGCCGCGGCAGCAACGCTCTCTTCATCTCCGCTCCAGCTCATCCACCAACGTGTCGCCATGGGACCATTCCATGCGCGCGTGTCAAGAGGCTGTGCAGCCAGCGGGGAGCAGCGATAAGCGGCGCTGACAAGCTTGCCATCGTGGCGAACGGTGGCGCTCCTGACGGTCCCTGTTGCACTGTTTAGGCGACAGGGACGGGCATTTAATGCTTTTGTCCCTTGCCGTCAGGGTTAGGTAGAGTACACTATACACTGTACAAGTAGGTGTACCAACTACTGTTTTTCCATTTGTACCCCCATCTACGTTGCCACCTGTCGGAGCCCCTTTGTGCATATAAAAGGAGGCCCATGCTAACGAGAGGGGGGGTTCAACATTCTCACGCTTAGGTCTCGTTAGCAGCTGGAGTATCTTGTAGCTCTCGGCAGCTCCCTAGCAAGAACACAATACAATCGGACAAGCAGTAGTAGGAGTATTATCTCTCAGGAGAGCTCCGGCTGGGTAAACTGCTCGTGTGCTTCGCCTCGATCCGCTCTTCGTGCGATCTCCGCCCCCCTCCGAACCAAAAGGGACTCGGTCCGCCGGTCCCATAGGTGTTCGTGGGTCCGATCAGCCTCCCCGACAGGTCAACACATTTATACATCAATAAAAAATGTTACTCATGTATATATAAATGTTGAACAAGTATTTGAAAAAATATTGATCATGTATATAAAAATGTAAAGCAAGTATTTGAAAAGTGTTGAATAAGTGTTTGAAAAAATGTTGATCGTATATAAAAATGTTGAACAAGTATTTAAAAAATGTTGATCATGTATTTAAAAATTGTAGAACAAGTATTTGAAAATGTTCAACAAAGTATTTGAATTATTTTGATCATGTAATTGAAAAATGCTGAACGTGTATTAAAAATGTTGAACATGTGTATAAGAATATGGAATGAAAAAAATAAAGAAAACCAAAAAACAAAAAACATCAAAAAAATTAAGAAAAAAACCAAAATAAAAAATGCAAAAATATTGAAACAAATTGAAGAAGAAAAAAGAAAATAATGTAAAAATCAGAGAAAAAAAAGGAAATGGAAAAAAAGAAATGGAAAAAAGAATGAAACAAATCGAAGAAGAAAAAAGAAAGAATGAAAAATGGAGAAGGAAAAAAGAAATAAAACAAAAGAAAACAGAAAAAAGGAAATGGAGAAGACTGGCTCGGTCACCTCTAGTTGGCCGTGATTCTACTTTTAACCAGTAACTGGAAGCGGTTGTATTGGTTAGCTACGCTCGTGATTTCCCTGGAGACCAAGGATCGATCTTACGAAATGTTTTTATGTATATGAAAAATATATAAAAAATATGTATAAATTTTTTGATCATGTATTTAAAAATGTTCATCAAGCATTTCGAATTTTATTGAACAATTATTTGAAAAATGTTAGTCAAGCATTTGGAAAACGTTAAACGTGTATAAAAAAGTTGAATATATATTATAAAAATGATGAATTGTTTTCAGCATGTATATAAAAAAATGTTAATCAAGCATTTTGGAGAAAAAAGTTGAACAAACATTCCAAAGATGTTAATCAAGCATTTGGAAAATATGTTAAATGTGTATAGAAAAATATTGACCATGTATTAGAAAAATGATGAAATTTTTTGATCATTTTAAATAAAAATGTTAATCCACTACTGCAGGATGGTCCAAACGCGACACTACGATGAGAGACCGTTCGACGAAACTGTGTGCGATGCCATAATCGCAAACGGTGATGAAAAACAACTGTCAAAAAAGGTGCAAAACGTTTGCGACGACGGATGCATCAAACACGGTTCAGATTTTAGTTGCGTGTGCGATGTAGGGCATACAGTTCAATTCCATTAACTGTTTGGGATGAGGAGGAACAAAAGAAACGGGCAGCCAGATAAAGGCGTGTGCGATATATATCATACGGTTCACTAGGATGAATTGTATGTGATTAGGCAACATAATGGAAACTGTTCAACTGAACAAGATGTGTGTGATATGCGGCAAACAAGTCTGTAATAAAAAATGTGTGCGAAAACCAATAATAACACAGATGATTGCTGCTAATAAGCCGTGTGATTTGCTCTGTGTACAGTAGAATAACATTTGTATATATATAACTGAAATAAACATCCAATTACATAAGTGTCTGTACAGATCATTCGCACACACCTCAATAAACAATTGCATGCATTCTAAAGTAGGAGAAACAATCGTCTAGTCATCTACTTTTCGTGACGCTCCCACCACTGCTATATGGTTTGATCCCTCGTCTGGGTCAGGAAGAAGACAATTCCTCATGTCAACGATCCGCCTGTACATCTCGTAGCTTGTGTACGCGTCCATGGCCACGTACTTGACATGTTGTTCATCCAGTCTCTCATGCCACACACTGTGCCAGGCGTTCCTGTCCTTATTGCTCTCATTCTTCATCTTCATTTACTAGGGGTCGATGATGGCCGAGGCGAGGTCAACCAGGGAGTTCAGTTTATTTTTGTCGCTGCCCCAAATCTTGTAGTCGCGCTGGATGTTGACAAGATTCGGGCATTTCAAGCCCGAAACCCTGAGCGCTTTTAGATCGTTGGTGGTTTCCACCGCATCAAAACTGTAGTCGGAGCTGTTGATAAACCTGGAGAAACGCTTGCAAGGCGTTGTGGCCAGGTGGTAGTGGTAGACGAGCATGTCATCTCGCATGCACAACTGGGCGACAGCAACCTTCTGATCATGCCCGGCACGACCCATGGTGTACCCGAGGTCGAAGCCAACTACTTGGTACTTATCCTCAGCAAGGAACTGCTCCATAGTTTGGATGGAGATCTCCACCGAGACCGGATCGTTCGTGTACACCACCGAGAGAGCCTTCTCCCTCACGTGGGTGTCCACGACATGTTGCTTGGTGAATTGCCCGCCGTTGTCGTCGTCGGCCGCTCGGAGCACCATTGGAACCGATGGATGTCCTCTCTGTATGTGTCCTCGTGGGGGTGCTTATTGTGTCGTGTGAGACGAGAGATGACGGTAAATGGCCGCAGGAATAAAAGGAGGCCGGGCGGTGTGGATTCTCGGCGCGTCCGCATGGCAGTTTTTGCAGCGGGTAACTGCATCGTCGCGCCGCGCCCGGCGAAACCGCATGCACACGAACGTGCGTGATCGTGCACCGGCCCCGAACACTGGCAGCGCGCGTGGAGGGATGATGGTAGAGCACCCGGAGGGACGCAAAAGTAGATCGCGCGCGGCGGGACGCGAGTAGAGCGCGTTGCGGCCGCCTGAACCGCAAGCAACCACACGCATAGAGCAGTTGAACACCCAGGAAATGGTCGCCTACAAGCCGGTCGACAGTTGCGTCGCTGCGTAGAGAGGGGCCATGTGCTACCACCTCCGTCTAGTCTATAGTCCCCTTTATATTCCGTGCCATACTTTGCCCTCAAATTTAACCAACAAAATGTTAATGCATGTTATAAAAATTATATAATTGGAAACTATGTTGAAATATGAATCCAACTATATAATCTTTGGCGACATGCATTCGTATTTTATTAGTTAAATCATACTTATAAACCGTATGTGTACATGGCCTTTCGTCCTCCTCTCGCACGTCTTGTCATCCCGCTGTCGCAGATGGCTTACAACGCAAGCTTGCGCAGCGCGCGGGGGCATTCTTTTGGCCAAATGGTGGCGCCAATGAATCGTCGGTGAGCCCATTCCTGCGCAACCTCGCAGGTTCCCGTGCAAGCTTCTCACCCGACTCGGTGAAATCCCCCAAAATCCCAATGCTTACCGGCCTCCTATAAAAACCCTCACGGTCGGCGAGTCATACGTCACATTTTCCCCTCCCTCCCTGTAGCTTATCTCATCTGCTTCTCCCACAATCGCCACTGGCACCGGTCCGTCGTCGTCGCTCAGCCACTCCGCCGTCATCAGAGGGTAGCTCCAGCTGGGAGGCTACACCGCGGCGGTGGCGCAATCCCCGGTGTAGTGTAGTGCGCGTGGCGTCCCTGTTGGGTGTGCGCGGAACACCCACCACACGCTCCGCCGCCGGTGCCCGTCGGCAGCTGTTGCCAGCCGCCGTTGTCGCCACACCATCGTCGAAAGCCAGGGCCATCGCCCACTCCACCGCCCCGGCACGAAGGTGGAAGGTGGCCGTCGTGGCCGCCACCCCACTGCCCACCACCGTGGCCATCACCCGCTCCGCCATCGTGGCCCGAAGGCGGGAGGTGGTGGTCGTGGCCGCCACCCCGTCGTCGGCCGCCGTGGCCGCCAGCCCACCGTCGACCGCCGGGGTCATCACCCGCTCCGCCACCGCCGCGTGATGGCAGGAGGCGGAGGTGGATGCCTGCACGTGCGTCAGTGACCTTGCGCGCTACACTGAGTTCCTGCGGGAGGAGGAGGAGCGCCTCGTCGAGCATGCAAAGAGCCTTACCGCCGCCGTGGCCGAGGCACACACCGCCTCAGAGGCGAGGAATTAGGAGATCTACGAGGAGAACCACCGCTTTGAGAGGGGTGGTCTGGAGTGGCAGAGGGCGTTCGAGGTGAGCGTCGCTGAAGCTGCAACAGCAGCAGGCACCGTATTGCGGTTGCCCAGCTCGTCGGTAGGATCCTCCTCCTCCGTCTCTTACTGAGCGTGCTCGACAGAGGAGAGGCAGCCGAAATTTGTTTGAAAGCAATAAGAGGCAATGGATATCATTTCATCCCCAAAAGTGGGACGTTCCCTACCGAAACCATCATGCTTGTTGTGAGAAGCTCTGGTTTGTGAGAAGTATATACCCAAACCTTCCCCAAATGGGACAAAAAATTTACCACGGGATGTTGATGCCGCTCCATGGTTGCATGCCAAGTTTCATGAATTTCAGACGAATTTTTGGATTTACTAGAATTTAAAAACCAGGCATCTCAATGTTTTGCCGGCAATCAAAGGTGCCCTGGTGTTTGAAATTCATTCACATTTCTTGCATGTGACCTAACCATGCACCCAAGGACACATATTTGATTTTTCAACCAATTTATATGCACTGGAGTGCATGTAGTTCAAATTTGAATTATGCACATAAATGCATTGAAAACTCAGTTAATGCATAAAGATGTTCAAATGAACCCCGAAAAATCACAAAAATTGACACAACACTGCTCTTGTTCTATGTTGACACGAGAAAAAATTTGAAAGCAATAAGAGGCAATGGATATCGTTTCATCCCCAAAGGTGGGACGTTCCCTACCGAAACCATCATGCTTGTTGTGAGATGCTCTGGTTTGTGAGGAGCACATACCCAAATCTGCCCCAAATGGGACAAATAATTTACCACGACATGTTGATGCCCTCCATGATAGCATGCCAAGTTTCATGAATTTCAGACGAGTTTTGGATTTACTAGAATTTAAAAACCAGGCATCTCAATGTTTTGCTGACAATCAACGGTGCCCCGGTGTTTGAAATTCATTCCCATTTCTTGCATGGGACCTAAGCATGCACCCAAGGACACATATTTGATTTTTCAACCAATTTATATGCACTGGAGCATGTGCATGTAGTTCAAATTTGAATTATGCACATAAATGCATTGAAAACTCAGTTAATGCATAAAATGTCCAAACGAACCCCGAATAATCACAAAAATTGACACAACACTCCTGTTGTTCTATGTTGACATGAGAAATTTTTTGGAAGCAATAAGAGGCAATGTATATTGTTTCGTCCCCAAAGGTGGGACGTTCCCTACCGAAACCATCATGCTTGTTGTGAGAAGCTCTGGTTTGTGAGAAGCATATACCCAAACCTTCCCCAAATGGGACAAAAATTTTACCACGACATGTTGATGTTGCTCCATGATCGCATGCCAAGTTTCATGAATTTCAGACAAGTTTTGGATTTACTAGAATTTAATAACCAGGTATCTCAATGTTTGCGGCTGAGTGACGGTGGCAGGGTGTTTGACATTCATTCCCATTTCTTGCATGGGACCTAAGCAGGCAACCAAGGACATATATTTGAATTTTCAACTAATTTATATGCATTAGAGCATGTGCCTGTCGTTCAAATTTGAATTATGCACATGAATGCACAAAACACTCAGTTAATGTATAAAAATGTTCAAGCGAACCCCGAAAAATCCCAAAAATTGACACAACACTCCATTTGTTCTATGTTGACATTAGGAAAAATTTTGAAATCGAGAAGAGGCAACGGATACCGTTTCGTCCAGAAAGGTGAAACGTTCACTACCGAAACCATCACACTTGTTGTGAGAAGCTTATACCCAAACCTGCCCCAAACGGGACAAATTTTTTACCACGACATGTTGATGCCGCTCCATGATAGCATGCCAAGTTTGATGAATTTTGGACGAATTTTGTATTTACTAGAATTACAAAAGCAAGTACGTTGACGTTTTCCGGAGAGCCACGGCGCCGTGGTGTTCGAATTTCATCCCCATTTCTTGCATGGGAGATAAGCATAAACCTATGGACACATATATGATTTTACAACCCATGTTGGTGCATCAGAGCATGTCATGTAGTTTAATTTTGAATTGTGCACCTGAAATGGCTAGAAAACCAATTTAATGTATAAAATGTTCAAATGAACCCTGAATAATTCCAGTTCTTTTACGACACACATATAGTTGCATGTTCACTCCAGATAAAAGGTCTAGCAATTCAAACGCCGTCCATTGCCGCTGTGACCCCATTATGTAATTCAAATTAAGATGAAAAATCAAGTAGATCGCATTACGCTTTATTATCACCAACCGTGTGAGATGCATCACAAAATATCCCGGAGCACTGCCGGTGTATAGTACGCCTATGGCCTATCTTGAAAAAGGTGCGGCTACAGTCCACAGTCGGCGTCTCAAGCACACTAGCTCGCTCCCCAAATATCATTTCACTGTTCAATCGTCGCCGGTGAAAGATGGGCACGTGGACCCGCGTCGTGAGGGCAACTTCGGCGACCCACTCTGTCATGAGCGCGGCTGCAGCTGCCATGCGCATGCTAACAAGGTGCATGAGTGCGGCCGTAATCTGCGACCGGGCGGCCATGGCAGCCCAAACGGCCGCTGTTGCTTGTCAGGTGGCGGCAACAACATTTGGCTCGGGGATAACAACTGGCGAGAGCGGCACAACAACTGCCCGTTCCGCAGCGGTGGCCTTAGCCCTGATGGAGGCTGCCCACGACCATGTCGAGGCCGCCCACACCTAGCTCCTGGCGGTCACCGCACAAGTCGAACAAAGCTTCTCTGACAATGGTCGTCACCCCACGGCCGAAGAGCTGGCAATCGCCGAGAGCATTCGAGCAGCCGTCCGTTCCTCCGCGGCATAGCTTGCGACGACGGAGCCCGTCCAAGCCCAGATCGCGTCCGCCCACGCCCAGCTCGTGGCAGCCTTTTCCAAAGAGATGGCAGACACATATGGCGAGATGCTTGCCAAGTATGGTGCGATGGATGCCATGGAGCCCCTTCCCAGGAGACCGTCAGGCGCGAGCTGGACATGGAGGCGGCGGCAGAGATCGACGAGCCCCAGCCGTAGTAGTACTCTTTGTGTTTTTTAATTAAGAGTGTTGGTCTTTAATTTGTTAGAGTAATGTTTAGGTCAGCTAGCTTTGTTTAATTGCCGAACTTGCTCGATTAAGAAGCTTGGGTGTGCTGTAGTCTCGTTTGTGTACCCAAATTATGCAATGACATGGATGACCACTGTAACCATGGAAATTCGAACCAAAACTTTTGACGTTCAAATCATCACACATGAGTTAAGCTTTCTGAATCGTTTGTGATGTCCACATATCGTACACAGTTCTGAATAAAGGACCATGTCTGATGACACTTTGCGTGCCAGTTTTTTGGCTAAAGCGATTCCAAATTTTTGGCTTCCGCGGAAATATCTACCTCCCCGCCCCCTCCCCCTTACCAAAAGCCACATTTCCCCTCTTTCCGCCTTCCTTTCCAAGTTGAAACGTTCACTCCTTGCTTGAAGCGCCGCCTCCTCGTTGGCAACCCTCCTTCACGCTGCTCGGCCTCGTCTATCCAGGTAGGTAATCCACACCCGACCCCCATCCTCCTCCTCCTTCCACATCCCACATGCCCTGACCGCTGGCGCGAGCGCGACACCTTCCACCCAAATCACCGACCACTCCACCAAATAAGTGCCTCCCTAAGCCATGGTGCACGCAGTATAGCCAGGATCTCAAGGAGCATTTGGTAACGGAGAAGCAAATCGTGTCCGCACGCGTGGATGAGGTTGCGATGGCTGCCATTCGTGCCGACCCCCAAATCTTGGAGGAGCACCTTGCCATTTGCTAGCTACACCTGTTAAGCATGCTCGGTTTACCCGTTGCGTGTGCTGCTCCTGCCTTTCCTTCACAAATTATAGTGAATTGTGCTATCTAATTTTACCTTGCAATCTATTGCTCAAGTGTATGTTCTATATGTCGTGCAGTGTGGTGCTCACTTATTAACTGTTTTGTTAATTAGTTGTCTTCTTCAGTTAACTGTTTGGTTCAATTCTACATATGTGATGTTCAATTCTTCAGGCTGCAATTTTGTATTGTCTTCCATGTGAGAAATAAATTGAATTTATCTTTACAAAATACATGAGAAATGAATACAATTGCTATATTTCCAAGTTGTCAAGCATGCTTGGTTTGGTTATACATTGTGCAATGTGGTGCTCAGTTAACGTTCGGTTCATTTGTGTTGTGGTGTTTAGTTAACTGTTTGGTTCAATTCTGCAATGTGATGTTCAATATTTGTGGGTGCATTCTGTTATTGTATACCATGTGAGGAATAAATTGAATTTGGCTGTAGTAAATACATGAGAAACAAATACAATTGCTACAATTGGCTGTAGTTAACTGTTTGGTTAAGTGTCTAATCTTCTATTAGGAGTATGTTATATTGTGCAATGTGGTTCTTAGTTGATGTTTGGTTCATTCATTGTGGTGTTTAGTTAACTGCTTGGTTCTATTCTGCAATGCGATGTCCAATTGTCGTGGGTAGAATTTTGCATGAGAAACATATACAAGTGCTATATTTCCTAGTTCTTAATCATGCTTGGTTTGGATAAATGGGTTTTCCGTGTGACTTGAATTAATCTGATGAATCTGCAATGTGCTTATTTTTCATCAACATATTTTACTGATGACTAGCAACCTTATATGTGTTGTAGGGAAACAATGGGAAGCAATGAGGTTTACAATCGAGGTTAGCACGTGCATGGTCCGTTCTCTAATAGCACATTATTGTGCAATTGCATGAACCATTCTAATATTTTGGTTTTTAACAATTTGGTCGTGCACATGTAGGTCCTGCTGTCAGAGGTTTTGACCCACTGTTCGACCCTTTCTGCATATGGAGAAATGAGTTGTCCATGAATATCAATCAAATCAAGAAACTCAGAAAGATTGTTAGGATAAAGAGTTTAGCGACAAAAAACAACAAGATCTTTGTCTGCACAATGAAGAAGACATCAGTTCACTACAAGATGGTACTAACTATTATACCTTGACTTTTTTTATTCCTTTGCCCCATTTCCAATATAGAGAAGATATTTATGCACATCCTTGTTTTCAGGCCTTTCCAAAGCAGTTCACTGATGATTACCTCTCAAACCACCTCTATGGTCAAGAGGCGAGGAAGGTTTTCATACAACACCCACGGTTCAATATTGAAGTGTTCCTGAAGAGGACGAAGGACGGACGGTCAATCATCCACAGGCACTGGCCTAAAGTTGCAAAGACCTTCAACATGAGTGAAGGCTCAATATTCGCCTTCCGCTTCAGCAATTTTCCAAATGAGATGCATCTGTCTATATACCGTCTATGATGCTAATTTCGTAAGGTTCTACATATTGCATGTGGAACTTGGTGCTGGTGAAGTTGTGTAATGGGGTAGCTGAGTGCTGAAGCTATATCATGTTGTACTCTGATGTATTTCAATTATGAAATTCTGCTTCCTTAATATAGAACTTAAATGAACTGAAATATATTGTGTGCTTAATATAAATGTCAATTAGATTAATAAATGGATTATTAATAATAGGGCAATTAGCCTGCTAATGGCGAATTAGCCTGCTAATTGGGTTTTGCTATTGCAAACGGTTATTGAAAAAATACCATGGACGATGACCTCGGGCAACACACATAGTTTCTAGGAATAAACCGTGTTGGATCAATGAACAATCACACACGACTTTCTCTTGAAAACTGTTTGCGTTAGGCCACCTTGCACAAATGTTTACCACATAAAGCCTATGTGTGATGGACAACCTTTGCCACACAGTTTCTTCTACGGAGCGTGTGTGATACATTCAATAATGCAAATGATTTAGCGGGAAAAATTATGTGTGATGTACCTCTGAACGGATAAGTTTTCCTTGGAGCGACTGTGTGGGATGTACATACGAACGGAAAGGTTTAGCGGGGACTGATTGTGTGGGATGTACTTGCGACCGGAAACAATTTTTCCTGTATAATTGTATTTTTTAGCTCTACTGCACGTATTTCCGTATTTGAGCGCTCGCCGATCGCACATGACCTCATTTTGCCGAGCGTGTGTCCCAGGAAGGCATATCCCCGACGGTTTCTGGGTCGTGTGGGAAGGACCCCCTATCGCCCACACTCACTTGGTGACGGTTCCGAATACCGTCGGGGAAGGGGATTAAAAACCGTTTATTTAGCACCGACGCGTACCAGTGGTTAAGCATTGAAAAATGTTGATCATGTATATTAAAATGTTAATCAAGCATTTCAAAAAAATGTTCAACAAGTATTTGAAAAATGTTGATCAAGCATGTGAACAATGTTAAATGTGTATATAAAAAATGTGGACCATGTATTACAAAAAAGAAGAATTTTTTTGATCATGTATATAGAAAATATTACTCAAGCATTTAAAAAATGTTGAACAAGTATTTATAAAATGTTAATCAAGCATTTGGAACTGAGGTGAAATAAAATGTTAAATATAATACAATGAACGATATAAAAGAATAACAAAAAAGGAGAAGAAAGCAAAAGAAAAGGGGAAAATAAAAAAACTCAGAGACAACCTAATAAGACTGAGGTGAAATAAAATAAAAAACACAGTTAAAAGAGGAAAAAGAGAAATGGACCAGTGTGAAAAAACTGACTCTTTTCTCTTCTAGTAAGTCGCGCCCTACCCATTGTACACGAAGTTGATCATGCCACAGTGGTTAGCAATGCATTGACAAACAGGGAGATCTCGGGATCGGGCCCTCGCGTGTGCACTATTTTTACTCTATTTTTCAAAAATATGGGCTAACGGGCCGGCCCATTACTGTACTCGCTCGCTGCGAGAGATCCCGTCTGTCTTAATGCGATAAATAGCGCTCGCATGAGTAGGGACGCTGGAATCGACCTTTTTCACAGCTACGGCCGAGCGATGTAACTCAAGGCACGTGGGCGTCGGAGGCTGCACGTGAGGAGCCACGCTCGAGACGTTGCATTGCTTCTCGAAGGACCGTCATAACTCCCTTCACCCTTCTCCCACTGCTCACTCCCCCCTCTCTTCACTCTCCTACCGGCAGTAGCAAGCGGAAGATCTAGACGGAGAGCGGCGGAGGTGAGCATTAGAGCGAAGAACTGGACAACAAGCACCAGCTTAACCACCTCACTACCAGGCTCGGCAATGCCGGTAAGCCCTCTATCCCCGATGGAATCGATTCATACCATGCTCACATTCGATTTACACATGCGTACTAGGCATCCAATGTACCTATCAGGTCAAATTTAGTACTAGATTTAGGCATATATAACTAGGGGTTTGAGCAGTTCGAACGGGATTGAGTATAATTTTTACTTTGGGGGGAGGTGAGGGCAATTGAGCTTGCATCCATTCGAAACCATCCCAAAAACCACTACATCTACCCGCGGCGAGCCTGGAGACGCTTGAGGCACTGGCAACCTTGATGCTTGTACTCATCCACCTCCATGGGCAGTGTACGGTAGCCTGGTTCCGGCGCCCTGACCATCATCTCCACCACTTCTGCATTTCTAGCGCCCATAGGCTTGTCAGCATCATCCACAATCTCGTCATCCTCTAGAACGTTAGTGTTCGACGCCATCATGACAGCCCATTGGTCGTGTGGAGCTTTGTGAGGGAGTCCTGGACTATGGGGTCCTCGGGCGTCCGGCCTGTTATCCATGGGCCGGACTAGTGGGCTGTGAAGACATGAAGGCTGAAGACTCTACCCGTGTCCGGATTGGACTCTCGTTGGCGTGGAAGGCAAGCTTGGTGATCAACTATGAAGATTCCTTCCTAAGTAACCGACTCTATGTAACCCTAGACCCCCCCCCCCCCGATGTCTATATAAACCAGAGGGTGTAGTCCGAAAAGGATATACTCATTACAATAGTCATACAAGCTAGACTTCTAGGGTTTAGCCATTACGATCTCGAGGTAGATCAACTCTTGTAACACTCATATTCATCAAGATCAATCAAGCAGGAAGTAGGGTATTACCTCCATAGAGAGGGCCCGAACCTGGCTAAACATCATGTCCCCTGTCTCCTGTAACCATCGATCCTAGACGCACAGTTCGGGTCCCCCTACCCGAGATCCGCCGGTTTTGACACTGACATTGGTGCTTTCATTGAGAGTTCCACTGTGACGTCGACAAAAGGTTCGATGGCTCGCCTTGTCCTCAAAGACAACATCACCTCCGGGGGAGTCCTGGCCCCAGGCCAAACCCTTCGGCTGGGCGACTTTACCATGATCGCCCGTTCGGCCGTTGAGCCGACGATGACCTCTCGGGCCATCGAAAACCCCCTTCGCATCAACTCCGAACACTCCAAACAGATGGATCCAGTAGAGTTTTCATCCTTAAACGAGCTCCTAGATCGTATTTCCGCTTTGGGAATCGCCACAGATTACGATCGGATCAGGTCTAAAACTGATCAAGGAGAAATCAAAACTCCACCGGTCACCCACCAGGTAGCGGTAGTCGAGGAGCAGGACGGCGAGTATTCTTCTATATCAAACCCGGATTATGTTCGGAACGCCGATCAGGAAGAACCGGATACTCACCAGCGAAAGGGTGCGACCAGCCCTCCGAACATAGAATCGGACGTCAATCCTAAACAATCAGAAGATACTCCGGAGCCCGGACTGTTGAGTCTGGAAGGTCTTCAGACTCCGGATAATTGGCCCGGTTGGGGTTTGGATTTAATTCCACCCACCCACCCAGACATAAATGCTCTCATGAGCATAAAACAACAGTCTCAGGAAACGGTCCACCACTGCTGGGCCAGATTCCTCCTTGTCAAGGACAAGGTAAAAGATTGTCGTTATGAGGACGCAATATCAGCGTTCTGCAACAATTGCGTAGACGAAGGAATCCTCAACGCCATCAATCGCTGCCGCATACTGAAGTTCGCTGACTTAGCAACTATCATACAAAAGTACAGCGCGATGGAAAGCGCCTGTAAAACTCAGGCAACTTGCTAGGAACCGTCGGTCCCAACTCAACTCCTCCTACAGGCGAAGAGGGCGCACCCCCGTGGCACGCCCAGTCCAACAGTCAAGAAACGTAAACCCACTATGCGGCACAACAGCGTTCTGGAGGGATGGCTCGATGGCCCATGCAAAATACACACGACACAAGATACCGTGGCAACCCACAACCTTAGAGCATGTTGGATACTCTGGCAGGTAGCCAAGAGCGGTGAGGAAATCCTTATCAAGGACACCCCAGAGCAGCACCCTCCAGAAAACGATGACACAAGAGTATTGATGATCTTCGAAACATTCGCTTCAAACAACAAGCGCAAAAGGGCACTTCGCGACCTCGCCGAAGTCTGCCAAATCACTACAATAAACCCTTGGAACGACACGTCTATAACATTTAATGCCGGTGACAAACTGAGGTACATGACAGTCCGAGTGCTAGCCACATTAGTCCTCAGTCCCATCGTGGACGAGTTTCGACTTACGAAGGTCCTCATGGATGGCGGCAGTGGATTAAACCTCATTTATGAGGACACGCTCCACAAAATGGAAATAGATAGAAGCCACATTAAGCAAAGTAGAACAACCTTCCGAGGAATCATTCCCAGTCGGGAGGCACGGTGCACGGGCAAAATCACACTTGACGTGGTATTCGGTACGCCGGAGAACTATCGGTCCGAAGAAATCACTTTCCAAGTGGCGCCTTTCAGCAGCAGATACCACGGACTGTTGGGGCGGGATGCTTTTACACACTTCCAAGCTATACGTCATTACGGGTATATGAAGCTCAAAATGCCTGGACCAAACGATATAACCACTCTCGTCAGTGATCCAGACATAGCACTCAGCGCTGAAAAGAAAACCGCACCCCTGGCCCTTGAGGCGCTATCCGATGCCCTCGCGGCTGAAAAGTTAACCGCACTACGCTCCACGGTGGATAGGGATGATGTGATCCTCGACAAACGCCCCAAATCCACCTCCTTCAAACCAGCAGAAGAAATAGTCAAATTCCAGGTCCACCCAACGGACCCCAAGAAGACAGCATCTATCGGAGCACAACTGAACCCAACAGTTGACGCCGCACTACGGGAATTCTTGCGTAAAAACTGGGACATATTTGCCTCGCACCCTTCAGATATGCCAGGGATCCCACGCAAGCTGGCCGAGCATAGTCTCAATATACTAAAGGGATTTAAACCGGTCAAGCAAACACTGCGGCGCTTTTCCAAACCCAAGCAACAAGCCATGGGGGAAGAGCTGGCCAAGCTTATCGAGGCCGAATTCATTAGAGAAATCAAACATCCGGACTGGCTGGCAAACCTGGTGATGGTACCAAAGAAGGACAAATCCTGGAGCCTGTGTGTCGATTTCAAAGACCTCAACAAGGCTTTCCCTAAGGATCCCTTCCCCCTCCCCAGCATTGATCAAATCATTGACGCCACCGCAGGACATGACTCACTGTGTTTTCTCGATGCATATTCTGGATACCATCAAATCAAAATGAAGGAGTCCGATCAAGCTGCAACAGCATTTATAACCCATATGGGCCATTCTGCTTCAAAACCATGCCCTTCAGGCTCAAGAACACCGGCGCACATACCAACGCATGATTCAAACATGCCTGGAGAAACAGATCGGAAAGACAGCAGAAGCTTACGTCGATGACATCATCATCAAAACCAGGCACGTCGAAACACTAATAGACGACTTACGTCTTACATTCGACACCCTCCGTGCGTATGACATTAAACTCAACCCAGAAAAGTTCATTTTCGGTGTCCCCGCTGGAAAGCTGCTGGGCTTCATCATTTCCAATAGAGGAATAGAAGCAAACCCAGCTAAAATCCGAGCTCTGTCACAGTTGGCTACGCCAACTAACCTCAAACAAGTCCAAAAACTAGCGGGTTGTGTGGCAGCATTAAGTCGCTTTATCTCCAGATTAGGAGAAAAGGCACTACCACTCTATCGCCTCTTACGGTGCACCGACAACTTCGAATGGAGAGACGCGACGACTGCCGGACTGGAGGAAATAAAGACCCTCCTAGCAAGCAACCCAATCCTGGCCGCATCAAACGCTGGCGAACCCATGTTGCTATACATATTGGCAACACATCAGGTGGTGAGCGCCGTACTCCTCGTCGAACGAGAACAGGACGGACACAACTTCGCACTTCAAAAACCAGTATACTACATATCTACTGTCCTCAAACCATGAAAATCCCGGTACCCCCATTACCAAAAGATAGCATACGCGGTCTTCATGGCATCCTGAAAGCTACGACAATACTTCCAGGAGTGTTCAATCATGGTGGGTTCCGAAGTCCCACTCAATGACATAATAAACAATCGTGATGCCACGGGACAGATCGCCAAATGGGCCATAGAGCTACTTCCATTTGACATAACATACAAGCCACGCGGAGCTATCAAATCCCAAGTGCTGGCTGACTTCGTCGCCGAATGGACGGAGGCCGAACTCCCTAAAGAGTACAGGGCATATTCCAATTGGATTATGTATTTTGACGGCTCCAAAATGTTGGCGGGGCTGGGAGCGGGCGTCGTACTAACGTCCCCCACTAGAGATGTCGTCCAGTATGTACTCCAGATATTATACACAGACTCCAACAACGCAGCCAAATACGAGGCCTTATTGCATGGTCTTCGGATGGCCGTATCCATGGGGATACAATGCCTGGAGGTGCGCGGGGACTCGAACCTTGCAATATCTCAAATAAACGGAGACTTTGACGCCAAAGATCCAAAGATGGCATCTTATCATAATGCAGTCTTAAAAATGTCGGCTCGGTTTGAGGGGCTTGAATTTCATCACGTCGCCCGGAAAGTAACCAGGCGGCGGACGTCCTTGCTTGCATTGGCCCTAAGCACGACCCCGTCCCACCTAACATCTTCTTGGAAAGGATTTTTAAGCCATCCGTGGTGTGGCAAGGGGAGGGCGGCAACAACAGTCCAGATCCGAATACAACCCCAAATCCCAAACACACCGATAGTATCGGGGGCTCAAGCACCGAAATAACACCGTCAGCCCATCTCATTATGGCAGTCATTGCCCCATGGACCGAACCCTTCTTGGCCTACATTAATGGGAAGGAGCTTCTCGAAGACCAGAACAAGGCTCGCTGCATTGTCCGGCGTTCGAAGGCTTACAAGGTTCACGACGGAGATCTCTACAAGAAAATTACTACCGGAGTACTTCAAAGATGTTTCTCCGAGGAAGAGGGGCGGCAGCTTTTAGCGGGAATTCACGCTGGTCTCGG
Source organism: Aegilops bicornis (assembly GCA_021605145.1). Taxonomy (NCBI): domain Eukaryota; kingdom Viridiplantae; phylum Streptophyta; class Magnoliopsida; order Poales; family Poaceae; genus Aegilops; species Aegilops bicornis. The sequence continues at coordinate 351,115,498 of CM038670.1, forward strand.
CGGACACCATGCTGCAGCTCGGGCCCTTGTTAGCAAGGCCTTCTGTACTGGGTTTTATTGGCTGACAGCGTGAGCAGACGCACATGACCTTGTCCAACGCTGCGTCGGATGCCAGATCTTCGCCAACCAAAGCCACATGCCCCCAACTGCCTTACAAACTATCCCCATTACTTGGCTTTCGCGGTCTGGGGACTGGATATGGTTGGACCCCTTAAAGGGGGAAGCCATAAGAAAAAATACCTGCTGGTCATGGTGGAAAAATTCACTAAGTGGATAGAGGCTAAACAAACGGCCGAGTCCGGCCCGGTGATAGAATTCATATCCGGTGTTTTGCACCGTTATGGTGTCCCACACAGCATCATCACCGACAATGGCTCTAATTTCACAGCCAACGAGGTAAAAACCTGGTGTACTAATCTCAGCATTAAACTCGATTACGCCTTCGTCTACCACCCGCAAACCAACGGTCAAGTCAAACGAGCCAATGGTCTTATTATGAGCGGCATCAAGCCCAGACTAGTGCGGTCTTTGAAAGAATCAGAAAAGCACTGGGTTGAGGAGCTCGACTCCGTACTCTGGGGGCTGCGGACCACGCCCAATCGTACTACCGGATACACACCTTTCTTCATGGTGTACGGCGCGGAGGCTGTATTGCCCTGCGATATTATCCACGACTCACCTCGAGTGCGTATGTACAAAGAGAGAGAAGCCGAGCTTGATTGGCAGGACAGCCAAGACGCCCTGGAGGAGGAACGTGATGTTGCAAAAGCCCATTTAGCATTTTACCAACAGCAGGCTCGAAGATATCAAAGCAGAGAAGTACGGGCCAAGACTTATAACAATGGCGAACTCGTTCTACGCCTGTCGGAGAATAAAAAGGACAAACTCAAGCCCAAATGGGACGGTCCCTTCATAATTGACGAAGTTCTCACCGGAGGAGCGTACCGTCTTCGTGATGCATCAGACAATCGCCTCGAGCCGAACCCCTGGAACATGGCCAGACTCTGAAGATTCTATGCCTAGCGCCGAACTCCTTGTTCGTCTCCTTCTCCCCTGTAGTTTCCATTATTTTCTCTCTCTTTTCCAATTACTTTTTTTATTTCTCGCTTTAAAGCTTGGGTACGGCTAGACCGCACACCCCTGACACATACATCTTTAAATATGTACCTGGGGGCTTCCTTGGACAGAAGCTTTTTATCATTATTCCTCGAGCATCAAGCTCTTCACATATGAGTTTTTCCATATGCACCTTTTCTTCGCTATTATATGCATCGATATGACTTAAGTTTTGGCCAAGCTGGGTTGCCTGGCTCCTGTGCTTATGCCCTACGATCCCGTTAGTTCAGCTAGGGCATAAAGGGAGCACCTATGCGATTGTTACTGCCGGGTCATCCGGATGTGTACCTCAGACTGGGTGAAGCCGAAAGCTATCGTTCTTAAGGAAATATTCGGTCAGTGAATTAAAGACATCTTTTTCATTTACTCCTTTGCGAACCACCAGAAGTTACATACACTGTGATTTTCCCATCACAATTCGGACATGTACATTAAATGCATGCACACCCAGGGAAAGGATCCCTTAACGGAACTATTCTCTCTGGAAGATGTTTCTTACAATCTCAATGTAATATAAAATAGCTAGCCGGATACAACTTGTCTGTTCAAGCAACTATGACCCCTACGCCTAGTTTTCCATGCATACCCCGGTCTATTCGGCCGCGACGGTATTCAGAAACACTCCGCACCTTCGGGTCCGGAGGTTGAAGCGAAAAGGTCTGCCATGACAAATGATATACAATTCATCTAGAGTTCCACATGACGAGGAAAGTACATAGTCACTTGGACTCAAACACTTCCTCCTCTACACCGTCCAACAGGCAGTCTAACTTGCAATCCTGTTGGGAATATTTGGCGGCCACCTCTACTTGGTCATATACTAAACTAACGGGAATTTCTTCCCCATTTGACCCTAGCGGTCCAACCCGGGCCATGTGATTAGGATCCAGCTTGGTATATCGCGTTTTAACCATGGCCCAGGCCTCTCGTGCACCCTCTTGGCAGGCTGATATCTTCCATAGTCGGATACGCCGCCGCACTCCCTTGAACGGCTCTACAAGCTCCTCCATACTTTGGAGGGGAGGCGGATGGCCATAAGGCCTTGGCAACACTCCACATGGCGAGCCGAGCATGCTCGTGCAGGTGCGACAGTCTTTGCAGCAGATCATTTGATGATCCGGACACCTCCTCTTCAGGACATCCTGTTAATATACCTGCAATCATAACCATATCAATTCCATTTATCTCCGAACTACTTTAAAAATAGTTCCGGCACATACTGAATATGCCGCCCCGCAGCTTCTTATTCTCCTTTACGGAGTCGGCTAGCTGGGCTCGCACATCTTTCAATTCTTCACCCAATGTAGTGTTGGAATCCTGTAGCTTGCTTTTCTCCCCTCTGACTCGGGTCAACACTCGCTCGTCTGCGGCGTGTAGTCTTTTCGCCTCTTTTTCTCCCTCTCGGGCGATCTTGAACTTCTTTTCAAGTTGATCGGGCGACCCTATTATGCGATCAGCCACAATATTAGTACAGTGGGGATACAATTATTGTCCCTCGATGGAGAGGAACGTTACCAGAAGACGCCTTCTTGAAGTCTTCTAGATCAACGGTAGCGGCACTCAGTTGCGCCCGGCACTGCTCCAGCTCTTGGGCTAGTAGGCCATTCTTCTCTGTAAGGACCTGGTTATACAACGATCCTTAAATCAGTTGTACCAACTGCTTCGATCCGGGGCTACGGGCATATGGTTATCCTCTTTTGGACAAAAAATACTTACCTGCACATCTGTCAAATATTGCTTCGTGGCTTCTCTAAGTCCATCTCGAGCAGCCCGGGTGTATGTGTCACCCGAGCTGAAGGCATTGAATGCCTCTTCCGAGAACTTGGGGTCTCGCAAGATAGCCCTGCAGCGCTGAGGGTTCATAGAGCTCTCTACTTTCGAGTTGGTGACGGACATGTCTTCCGAGCCCTCGGTCAAAGGACAATCCGACAGTGTCCTCATACCGGCCCCCGTCTCTCCGGCAGGATCTAAATCCCGGTTGTCAGGAGCACGGCCGGCCGGGCCCCCGGACATAGTTCGGCGGACCCTTTTCCTGGAACTAGACAAATGCACAAAGTCATAGTCGGGTGCGGCCGCTGAAAAACATATTTATGAATCCATACCTCTTTGATGAGAGCATGGCTGTGCCTTCACCGGCCTTCCTCTTCGAAGGCTTGCCCAGCGTGGGAGTCGATCTCTTTGGAATTGCCGAACACCTCCTCTTTGGAGCACAAGACAGTGCGGTGGGTGAGGCAGAATAAGAGCACTCTTTTAGAGCAGGTGTCTCTTGATTACTTACGTGTGAAGTAGGAAGGAGGCTAGGGTAGTCAGCGGTGATGGCCACTTCTGTGCCATCATAGCTCGCTTGGTAAAACACCCCCTCCGCGAGCACCACATATATATCTGGATCCTCTTCAAACCCGGGGTCAAGCTCCCGGTTGTGATTCTCCGGCTGTGGGGCGGGACTATGAAGTCCTTCGATGACCTTTTGCTAGTGCTGTCATAACAAACAGATTTGGAAATTTATCAAAAGTAATCTGGAAGTGGAATGAGTGAAGCAGAGGGGTTGGGGCTTACCCAACTGGGAGGATCATACATAGAATACCCATCTCTACGCTTAATTCGAAGAAATTCCTCTTCCTCCTCTTTAAACAGCTCGGCCAATATCTTGGCCAGAGCGGCGGGGGTATCCGGACCTTTCCGGCCACAGCGGGAGGCGTCATCCTCTCAATTATAGTGCCAGATTGGCAGCCCTCTACATTCTAGCGGCTGAACCCCTCGCACTATGGAGGTCGCCATTACTTTGATTGTTGTGAGTCCGGACTGAGCGAGCGTCTTTATCTTGCTCATAAGCTGAAGAACTTTTGCGTTGTCATCCTGTTCAAGACTCCGGGGATGCCAATGTGGCGTTTCTTCAGCGGAATACTCGCAAATTCAGGAAGACCCTTTCGAACTGGGCCAGGAAGCGTGACGTCCTCAATATAGAACCATTCGGAAGGCCATTCTTCAGATGCCTTCCTTGGTGTGCCGGACAGATATCCGGTATCGGCGATGCGCCATACTTCGACTCCTCCCACTTCAAATATTGACCCCTCATGATTGCGCAGGACAAGATAGAACAACTTCCTCCACAGCATGAAATGGGCCTCAATGCCCAGAAATAATTCGCATAAGGCGACATAACCTGCGATGTGTAGAATGGAGGCAGGGGTGAAGTTATGCTGCTGGAGGCCGTAATATTCCAGAAGCCCTCGGAGGAACGGATGGATTTTAAATCCGACGCCTCTTAGCAAGGGACAAAACACACCCGCTCTCCCCCAGATGGATTGGGAAAGCCCTCTGCCTGAGTCTCACCATTGAAGGAAGCTAGCCCTGCTCGAACAGGGACTAGATCTGCAGGAGGAAGAAATCCCTGCGTCTGCAGCTTCGTCAATTGAGGGTGGGATATAGAACACCTCTCCCACCCGCCTTTCTTTGGGCCGTAATGGGAGGAGGAGCTGGGAATGCTAGCCATGTTGGAATGGTTTCTCCTAGCAGTCTCCGGGGATTTTTCTCTGCGTGGTGCCGAACGGATCTAGGTTCCAATCTCTTTAAATAGGCGCTCTTCCTTGCCTGGATGGGGTGCTATTTGCAAAAATACCCTAACCTTCCGCATTCGCTCGACACGTGGAAGACGAAGTTATTTGACGCACAGAAGCCGAGGGGAGCGGCATTGATCAACGACCGAATACATTACTTGGAGGTCATCGGAGGAGGAACCCTCCTTGCAATGCTGAGGAAAATTTGTGTGCCGAACACTTCGTTATTGAAGACTGGTTTGGGGGCTACTGAGGGAGTCCTGGACTAAGGGGTCCTCGGGCGTCCGGCCTGTTATCCATGGGCCGGACTGGTGGGCTGTGAAGACATGAAGGCCGAAGACTCTACCCGAGTCCGGATTGGACTCTCCTTGGCGTGGAAGGCAAGCTTGGTGATTAACTATGAAGATTCCTTCCTATGTAACCGACTCTATGTAACCCTAGATCCCCCTGGTGTCTATATAAACCGGAGGGTGTAGTCCGAAAAGGATATACTCATTACCATAGTCATACAGGCTAGACTTCTAGGGTTTAGCCATTACAATCTCGAGGTAGATCAAATCTTGTAACACTCATATTCATCAAGATCAATCAAGCAGGAAGTAGGGTATTACCTCCATAGAGAGGGCCCGAACCTGGCTAAGCATCATGTCCCCTGTCTCCTGTAACCATCGATCCTAGACGCACAGTTCGGGACCCCCTACCCGAGATCTGCCGGTTTTGACACCGACACTTTGACAAGCTTGTACTTCACCCATCTGCCTCTCTGACCTGGATCGACAGACTCGAACTCATTCATTGCCCACAACAGTATGTCCATTGACATAACGCCTTTGGCTGGGTCAGGTATCAGTGTCTTCAACTCCTTCGCCGCCTTTAATGTCACAGGAGGACCCCGGATTGCACAAGCCCATGCACCCTACGGTGAATCCTCTCAACTGCAGATGACACAGGTGAGTTGTTCCTGAGACTCTAGGAGTGGCGTTTGGCCGGGGGAGCTGGGTTGAATGGTCTGACTATCCCGGCATGAGGAGGGCCTTCCACTTTCACATCCGAGATGTTGAACAATGCTTCATGTTTACTAGAAAGTTGTTGTGCCCCAAGTGCAAAGGTTTGTAGCAAGCATCAATTTCCCTTAAGTGAAATCAAGGTTTATCAAACAGAACGGAGCTAAGCGGCACAACCAATGATTAGTACTATCAGGGCATATTTCTCCCTTGGTGGTTTTGGTGACTGATGACAATGCAATTTGTGGACTAATCATGTTCATTGAGCATTTCAATATTACATCATATGGCACAAGCGATTTATGTCCCTGGGTGATATAAAGTGAAGACAGTTTCTTTCCGACGTTTCTTTTTGGTGGAATTGAATCATAAGAAAACTGTACTATCAAGAAGGGGTCCGCTTTAGAAAGGTTTTGGTGGAATCAATATGTAGACTTTCCCATATGCACCCACATACTTTCCTCGGAACTCTGGAGTTCTGAATGTTCTCTATCTTGGGTGTTTTTGAAGCACACTAGCACTACTGCAGGATGGTCCAAACGCAACACATGAATCAGAGACCCTTCGACCAAACTATCTGCAATGTATTAATCGCAAACGGTGTTATAATAAAATTGTCGCCAATAATACGAACTGTGTGCGATCATGGAGACATCAAGCACAATTCAGATTAGAGTTGCGTGTGTGATACATGGCATACAGTTGATCCATACGAACTGTTTGTGATGATCCAAAAAACAGAAATGGTCAGCCATATCAAGGTGTGTGCGACAGTTCGATCGGATGAACTGTTTTCTATTAGGCAACACAACAGAAATGGTCGGTTAGATCAACGTGTGTGCAATAGATGACATACAGTTCACTCGGATGAACTGTTTTCGATTAAGCAACACAATAGAAATGGTCGGCCAGATCAAGGTGTGTGCGATAGACGACATATAGTTCACTCAGATGAACTACTTGCGATGAGCCAAGACAACAGAAATGGTTCAACTTAACGAGATGTGTGCGATACGCGGCAAACAGATCCGTAATCAGATACGTGTGCGAGGACCGATAATAACACAGACGATTGCTACTAATAAGCCATGTGTGTTGTGGCAAAACGCTTGCTGGTATACAATTGTCAACGGTTGATGAAATCATCACTGACGGGTTCCCTAGTTTGGTCCGTTTGCATTGTGATTTGCTCCGTCTACAGAACAACAACATATATACTTATAAGGACATGATTGCATAACCAAATTAAACATCCAATTATTTAGGTGGCTAGTACACACATGACATTTGCACACACCAAAGTAAACAATTACATGCATAATTAACTAGGATAAAACGATCATCTAATCATCATCTACTTCTTCTTGTGACGCTTGCCGCCACTGCTTTGCTGGTGGCTCGATCCCTCGTTGATTACGGGCAGGAGGCACTCCCTCATGTCAACGATCCGCATGCACTACTAGGGAAAAGCCTAGCAGTAGCGCAGGTCTAAGGTCTATCAGTAGCGCGGGATCCCGCACTACTGATACGGCGCTACAACTAACTTTTAGCAATAGCGCATTTTGACCCGCGCTACTGCTATATATGGGTAGCAGTAGCGGGCTTCACTGAAACGCGCTACTGCTAATAGCTGTAGCGCTTTACCTTAGGCAGCGCTATTGCTAAGTGCACAGTGCTGCTAACTTCATACCCCTCGCTACTGCTATTTTTTATTAGTTTCTGATTTTTTTCCTGCATAGTTCTTTTGTATTTGTACAAGCTTTATACAATAATTTCTAGCATATCATATACAGACAAATGTAATCATAGCATACACATACAAATAGTCTCATCAAACTATGTCCAACACAAAGTGGTCTCTGGTCATCATCTCGAAATAGCGATACAAATCTCGAATACTTGCAACTACATCGTCATCCATCTAAACAATGATATACACGAGAAGAGCTATCACTATGAGTGAGAGCGGAACTATGCAGTACATGAGGCGACAGTTATGAGTCCTCTCTCGCGCTAGCGTGAACCTCAAGTAACTAGCTTTTGCTTCTTGTCTGCTTGTGAACCCTTTATGGCTGGCGCTCGAGAACCGCTCCACTTGCGCCTCACATTCGGGCCACTCGTCGTACACTCCCGGAACTTTCCCTGTGTACACGACATAGCACTGCTTCTTTGCCATCAAGGATCTAGGTACCTGTTAGAGATGCATCTTCATCAAGAGAGTGCACAATCATAAGTAACAAAATATACTTGAGCAACACGAAAAATAAAGGGTTAGAAAATAGATGCAACATATAGTAAACATAAATAACCAACGCAGTACATCGTACGCAAACTAATTAACTAGAGGTACGCAGGTCATCGTACCCAAACTAACAAAGTAGCATTGTGCAAGTTCGGCAGGGACCATGGACATCACAAAGTTTCATCACTCCAGAAAGTATACAAGTTCAACCGACACATATCATCAACATCGGCATCATAAATCACTTGAAGTTCCATCCATCCATATCATCGAGGATGCACTCTAGCTTCTTGAACGACGTGAGTTCCTGACGTTGCATGCCTATGCGAGTTCGGATGTCAGCTCGCGATATAGGGCCGTGGTGGAACATCCCCTTCTCTTCGACGACTTCTTTCATGATGATCGTCGCAATGTCCCTCTGCATGCGAAAGAAGTCATCTCTAAGTTTATAATCCGCTTCTCCTTGAGATTCTACCCACTTGAGGATATGATCATGGCTTCTGGTTGTCATGTGAAGCTTTTGGTGATCCCTTCTAAACCCCGTCATGAGATGGAGGAGGTAGAATCGATCGTTCCTGCTTGGTTTTGGGACATGGATGCAACAAAAGTTAGTTTTATGCGAGAAACCTATCTTGTGGTTCCTTTGTTTCATGATCTACAGGTGGCCACCCCTCAAGCTGAAGCCTTGGAGAGCATCATCTAGAATATTCATTACGTGGGTGCAGTCCTTCTTCTTGTAGTTTCTGGTAAGGTCAAAATACACGGCATGGGGGACTCACGGGTAAAAGCAATAAGGATAACGCGCCCGTTGCTGCGGGGAAAACACCTCAAATTATTCTCCATATGAGCGAGAAGGAATGATTGAAATGTATGAAAGGGTTGTCCGTCACTGACTTACATTGGATGATAAGGCAGGAGGAAAATTTCCTGGTCTTTATTCTATCATGAAGTTTTTGAGGTACTCCCTAGCAGTTTTACACTCAAAGTCACCGAAACTCAAGAAGGACTCGTGCATGTAGTATGGATCCACCACATAGATTTGCGAGACTTGTTCTCTCTTCATGACAGAGCTCATATGTAGCGCAAAAAAGCGGACGATTGTAAAATCGAGCCGCCTTTTCAGAAACATCTCGAAGATATGCTGAAACCGCAGGAAGAACATCTCTGTGGGCCATGTGTTGACGTAAGACTTCCCCCTCAGGCACACGAGCCACGTATGTCAGATATCCTAAATCCTTCGAGGCTAGTAGGCTTATCTCAGTCGATAGCACATGGTCGTGTAGTCTCCTGAGATCCCTTGGTTTGGCCTCCAGCGGTTTCAGTGGTAGCATCGGCTCGCCCGTGACATGGAACATGGCTGCACCTTTGACGGGTACACGCTCTTCAAAATCCATCATCTGGCTGCTATGTGCTATGGCTTGTTTGTAGGCAGCAGAGCCTTTCTTCGGCGGTCTCTTCCTCTCCTTTTTCTTGGCTGACGTTCCAGACCCTTCCTTAACCCCTGCCACAGTGTTGTCGGGCTAAGCAATGTACGACCCTCGGCTAGTTGAGCCTGCATTGAGGCGGCATCTTCAGGCGTGTCCTGTGAGGATTGCATGAAGAGAGACTTCTTGCAATCAACCTTGCTAGGATGTTCCTACCCGGGCACATCATCCATCTCCTCCTCAGCATGTTGATATCCCGAGTCGTCATATGGCTAACTAATCATTTCTAAGTCGTCGTCATAGGCGCCTGTATTGAGGAACCGAAGAGGGTCATCCTCGTCCATCTCATCATCCATTCTTTGTTCTACGGGGGCAATTACATCAGCCACTATTGGACCCCCTTCCTTGTGTCGTCCGCCGCTCTCACCCGGCACTACAAGCGCTGGTAATTGCGTAGGCGGGGTGGTGGTGTTCATACCTGCTTGCTGATGTGTGGTTATTGGTGTGCTCTTAGCCGCCTCCAGATGAAGAAGATTCTTCGGCCATAGCAGTATCCAACCCTTGTAGTTTCCATGACGCATCGGGGTTTGGTCCTCCTCTTCCTCGAGCCATACTGGAGGAGGCAAATCCTCATGCCCCGATTTCACACTCTACAAGGTAACCATGAAGTGGCCACCGGGGATCGGTTGGGTGTGGAACGTGAGTTCCAAGGGCTTTGTTACCACCGCCCTTCCCACGTCCACCTACTGGCCTTTGATCAAGTAGAGTACGGCGCATGGGGTTTGTCAGCCTGCAAAGACATGTCTGCGGCGTAAAACATACGATAGGCAATGAAAACGAAATATTCTAGATATATGTTAGTGCGACGTGTAATTACCGTGAGGGCGTAGAGCTCAGCCAAAGAAAAAGGCCTTCCTAGCGAACCAGAGACTAAGGACGGGCTGCTGTGAGCGGGTGTGGGTGCGGGTGCGGGAGCGGGCGCGGTTGCGTGAGCAGGTGATGGTGCGGTTGTGATGTTCACCGAGTTGCTCCCGACGAAGCTGGGCATGGGGAAATCATCTACCGTCTTTTCTGGATTTTCTTTCATCCAGTTGATGATATCCGGGATCAAGTTAGTAGCGAAACCATTTCTCCAGGCAGCTAAAGCTGCATCGACTGCGTGCTTGAGAAACTCATTTTTCTCCTCACCTGCTTTTTTTCGTCCTCAGCTGCTTTTTTCTTGAACACAAGCTTCACCTTATTGTCGATGTCCGCCTGACTGAACTTCTTTTTCTGCTTCTTGGCCTCCGGGCCCTTGTTGTAGAAGACTTTCCACGTGGCTCCATGCACACGTCCATATTGCGGCCGCTGGTCCAATGGGAGTTTCTTAAGTTTGTTCAAGGCCCGGTTAAGAGGGGTGTCCCACTTGGGCCTCATCAATGAAGACTCGCTTTCGGCTATAAGCTTGTGTTGCTTCTCCTACAAAAGGAACCATTTGCGAATGTGTAGTAGACTTGATCACAAGCTAAATGTAAGGTGGTAAAAGAATAATTGCTAGTATTCTAATCAATTTCCTCATGATCGGGTCCGTTTAAAAAACCTTATTTTCCTTGTCCCACTTGTAGCGGGCCCTGCTGAAGTCAGGCTCCAGGGGGTTGGTGAACTTTGCAAAGGGGTCTAGTAGACTCGTCGTTTCATGTTTGGCATTCTCCTTATCTCATATGGGCCTTTTGCCAAGGTAGCCACGGCTTTTGAGGCGTTGGTTCCCCGTGTTCCTTTGCTGAGGGCTCTTGAATTTCGCAGCCTTAGCCTTGGCTGCCTCAGTAGCGCAAGTGTCCTTGAACTTTTGGAACTCCTCTTCCGTAAGTGTCGGATTTCCTCCAGAATCCTGGACAGGGGTTCCTTAGCCTCAATAGCTCAGTTCAACCCCTTTCCAGGAGGCCAAATCATTGCTGAACATGCCCATGGTGTGATTGTTAATCTTTTCCATCTTTGGATCATCCCACGGGTGTTCTATGCGGCCATCCCGGTCAGGGAACTAGAATCTCCTATGCAGCTTCGTTAGGAGCAACTGCTTCAAATGTTCTTTACCCCTTAAGTCATCATCGTTGATGCTCACGCATTCCTGTAGGATGCATCCGAGTTGGTTCCCATAGAACTTGCGACGTTCTTCCGACTCTAATGGACCAAACTTGCCAAGGGCCATCTTTGTGATTACCAGTCGTCCGATGCCGAGTTTGTTAGGTTTTCGTATCCTCTGCTTCTTCTTTTCGTTAGCGGCTTCGGCGCCGGTACCTTCCCTGCCGGTCTCGGCACCCGCCAACGGTGACGGTGCCATCATGTCAATCTCGGCGTCAGTATCATCATCGAGGCGGCCCTGCAAACCTTGACTGTGCTTATCAGACAAAAAATCAAGGTAGTTTTGTTCACCCTCATAATCCATCTCGTATGCATCATGGTCAGAAGGCCCGGTTTCTTGTAGCGACCCGACCCGAATGGATCAAGTCTCTGTGCTCAGGTGTCATCCCTGGATCGATAATCTTGACACCACACACGATGCCGAAGGATTTATAGTAGAGTAGCAATCACACACTCATTACAGCGTTGTCCAAAAGAGGACTTATTACAATAAATGTGGCTTAAGGCCATCGAATAACGATAACAGCGGAAGACTTGGAAGATAAGTGAGTCCATCAACTCCATCGGCATCATCTGAGTATAGAACCACGACCTAAAACACCTTACTGCGTCGTCCGAAAAGTACGCAACATGAGCGTTGCAGCCCGAAAACAGAAGCACATGGAATATCTGGCAATGTAACACATAGAGAGAAATGAAAACATAAGCCTATACTACATGCATATATGGCTGGTGGTAAAGCTCTCTGATTCTGAGTTTTGCATAAAGCTAGTTTTTCCCTACTGCAAAGGAATAAATTTGTTTAACTATCATGGTGGTTGTTAGACATTGAGAATGGTTGACAGCATCCTCAATCCCAATTAAAAGTACTCATTAAAACCCAATAACATTAATTAGAAGTAACATGATGAGATTCACATGATATCCAGGTACTAGATACTCAAGATGTCCATAACCGGGGACACGGCTAATCATGATTAGTTTATACACTCTGCAGAGGTTTGCGCACTTTTCCCCACAAGACTCGATCGCCTCCGTTTGGTTTCTCGCCTTTGCATGGTGTTTGAGAGGCGGATGACCGAGACATAGTCTTTCGGAAGCACTAGCACCTTACATGTGGGTAGAGCCGTACCAACCTACATCCCCTACATCAGCTAGCCTACCCGTAAGAGTTCGCACAACTTAGTCAACTATGCGAGCCCATAATGGCTTGTGGCTGCACACGGAAGTTTCTAGTTTGAATAATCTTATGATCCCTTTGAGCACAGGTGGCGGTCCGAAGAAATACTGAGCAAGTCTGATAGAAACCAGGTGCCTCAATCCACCCGGATGTGTGTTTAAGTTGCCACCTTAGATAAACCATTAATTAACAATCTCACATCTGTCATGGATATCACTCACCCAATCCACGTCTACTAGCATAGCATGGCATAATAAGCAAGCGTAGAAGTAACTCCCAAGGTTTCATAAGTAAAATAGGTAATAGGTACTACCTCAATCTACTTCCCATCCCACAATTTAATTAGATCCTAATCATGCAAGTGTTTGAGGATTGATCTAATGCATAAAAGCTGGGTAGTAGAAGAGATATGATCAAGTGTTACTTGCCTTTGCGATCCATGAAACCTAGAGACTTCGAAGTAACAAGCGGGCGCACTCACGGGTGATCTAGCAGACAAACAACAAGCATACAATAAGTACTCATCTAATGCACAGGGAAATCTCGGATAGAAGATCTAACGGAAAGTTCAACTTAAGAACCACAGGTGCAAAAAGAATCGAATCAAATAAAACAACGAAAGTCAAGCGTCGAAAAGAAAACGACTCGGTTCTAGCAATTTGAAACTAGGTCAAATTTTACAGTAGCAAAACTTTGTTTAAGTGGATTAGTCGAACGGCGGTTTGAAAGCGAAACTCAGGCGCTTGAATCACTGATTCCGATAAGCGGCGAGAAGATAAACTGATTCAAGATTGGATCTGAAATTGAAATCGGAAAATAACGGATTAAATCCGATTTAAAGAAAAACAACGAGCGGTTAAGCGAGCGGACGTTCGTTAACGAAACTAACCGTGACAGCGTTCGTTAAAACGAACGGATTGGTGAGCGTTCGTTAAGTAGCTAAAACCGAAAAAGAAAAAATAAACCGATCTAGGGTTTTAAAAAAACCGAACAACGAAGGAAAACCGGACGGTTTTGAAAGAAAACGGACCGGGGGGTGTGTGGCGGCTACCTCGGCGAGGTCGCCCGTGAGCACCGGGCTCGTGAAGCGGCGAAGAGGCTCCGTGGACGGGCAGAGCGGCGGCGGCAGGGCACGCAGGCGGTGGCTCCAGGCGGCGGGCAATGGGCTGTGGGTTAGGCGGGCGGCGCTGGGTGGGGAGGAGAGAGGAGGGTTGTGGGGTATATAAGGAGGGTGCCTTGGGGAGGCAGCGGTGGCGGGGCGGGCGTGGCCGAGCCGGACTCGGCGGCGTGGCGGCGGGGACTCCTCCAGGCGGGGAGGCAGCGAGGAGGCGGCTGGGCAGTGCGGTTGGGCAGTTTGGGCCCTTGGCCCGAAAGCGGGCGAGGTTTTTTAAATCTCGCGCAGAAAAATGAATAAAATAAAATCTAAATGAACTCCAAATTTAATAAAATAAATTTTTCCCGACTCCTACAAATGAGTCGAACAAAATGAACTTTGTCTGAGGGCCAAAATGCATATTTTTAAAACACTCATTTTTCCCTAAAGCAAATAAACCTCGAAAACCCAAAATTTGATTTATTTATTAAATCTTCATTTTTCCTAAATTTTGGGAAAGTCATATTATTCCCTCTCTTATTTTTTATTGGAAAAATATTTGAAGATAAAATAAATAAATCCAAATGATCCTATTTTCAAAATTTGAGAAAACCCAAATATGAAAATAATGAAATCTCCAACTCTCTCGAGGGTCCTTGAGTTGCGTGAAATTTCTAGGATCAACAAAATGCAAGAAAATATGATATGCATGATGACTTAATATATAACATTCCAAATTGAAAATTTGGGATGTTACAAACCTACCCCTTAAGATGAATCTCGCCCTCGAGATTCGGGTTGGCTAGAAAATAGGTGAGGGTGGTCCTTGAGCAAATCTTCCTCTCTTTCCCAGGTGGCTTCACCCTCAGTGTGGTGGCTCCACTGAACCTTGCAAAACTTGATAACTTTGCTGCGAGTAACTCTACTGGCATAATCGAGAATCTTGACTGGTCTTTCCTCATATGTCAAATCATCATGCAACTGAATTGCTTCAAGCGGCCTTTGTATCTCTTAACGGTACTTCCGCCATCTCGGCGTGACATTTCTTCAAGCGAGAAATATGGAATACATCATGAACTCCAGCAGTCCCTACGGCAATTCCAGTTTATAAGTAACTTCTCCCATGCGTTGCAAGATCCTACTCACGGTCCAGCGAAGCGTGGTGCTAATTTTCCTTTAACTCCAAAGCGCTTAACTCCTCGAGCGGGGATACTCTAAGATATACTCTGTCTCCAACTTCATATTCTATCGCCTTGCATTTTGAATCCGCATAGCTCTTACATGCAGGACTGGGCTACCTTGAGCCTATCAGCGAATCAACTTAACCTTATTCAGACTCCTTAATCAAATCTGGTCCAAACAAGCGGCGATCTCGGTTTCGTCCCATGACAACGGTATCCTGCATCTCCTTCCATCTGAGCCTCGAAGGTGCCATCTTCAAGCTGGTTTAGTAGCTGTTGTTATAAAGAAAACTCTGCATACGGCAAGTTATCATCCCAACTAGATCCATAATCTAGTGTACAAGCTCTCAGCATATCCTCCAAAATCTGATTGACTCTCTCAGTCTGTCCATCTGTCTGTGGCTGAAAAGCTGTACTAAATTCTAGCCTGGTTCCCAATGTTTTGTGCAACTGATTCCAAAACTTTGAGGTAAATTGAGTTCCTCTATCGTCTGATACTCCTCGGAACTCCGTGTAAACACACAATTCTGGTCATGTATATCTTTGCCAACTTAGCACTTTGCTATAGGTAGTCTTATTTGGAATGAAATGAGCTACCTTAAATCAGCGGTCGACTATAACCCAAATCGAGTCATATCACGAGCGAGTCTTTGGCAAACCTATGATGAAATCCATGCCTAGTTTATCCCACTTCCATTCGGGTATTGGCAATGGTTGTAACAATCCTGCGGCTTCTCATGTTACGCTTTCACTCTCGACATACATATAAACTGCTACATACCTGCGATATCCTTCTTCATTCCGGTCCACGAGCGTTTCCTTCAAATCCAAATACATCTTGGTATTTCTGGGTGAATCGAATAGGGTGAATCATGGGCTTCTTGCAAAATCAACTTCCTGATCTCTGGGTTATTTGGCACATAAACACGGTCCTCAAACCATAGGGTATCGTGCTCATCCTCACGAAATCCTTTAGCTTTTCCTTTTCTCATTTTCTCCTTTATAGAGGCAACTTTCCTTATCTGCCTTTTGGGCTTCTCTGATTTTGTCCATCAGTGTAGACTGAATCTCCAAACATAGCTCTCGAAGGTCCTCGGCTAACTCCTTGGGTATTCCTCCCATCATTAGGGTATTGACGTGTCTCTTACGGCTCAATGCATCTGCTACAACGTTAGCCTTTCCGGGGTGATAATGCAATCTCATATCATAATCCTTAATAAGCTCCAGCCATCTGCTTGCGAGATTTAATTCATACTGCGTGAAGATGTACTTCAAACTCTTGTGATCCGTGTACACCTCACAATGATTTCCAATGAGAAAATGTCTCAGGTCTTCAATGCGTACTGTAATTTGCTAACTCCAAATCATGTGTGGCATAATTCAACTCATGAGGCTTAAGCTGTCGTGAAGCATCTGAAACAACTCTTCCTTCCTGCATAAGCACCGCTCCAAGTCCTCGGCGTGAAGCGTCGTAATACACCTCATAATCCTTGAGTCCGTCCGCAAAATTAACCTTTGGTGAGGTAACCAATCTTTTCTTGACTCCTGAAAACTTGCCTCACAATCCTCGGTCCATATGAACTTGGTATCCTTCTTCAACAATTCCGTCATAGGCTTGGCAATCCTTGAGAAATTCTCAATGAATCTTGGTAGTATCCTGCGAGTCCAAGGAAACTCCGAATCTCTCCAACTATCGTGGGTGCTTCCCATTTGGTTCTGGTCTCAACCTTTGTGGGGTCAACTACTATTCCTTCTCCGGATATAACATGTCCAAGAAATCCAACTTCCTTTAGCCAAAACTCACATTTCTGAACTTGGCATATAAGCGATGCTCCTTAGTTTCTCCAAAACCAATCTAAATGTTCCTTATGTTTCCTCTTCATTCTTGAGAAAATCAAAATATCATCTATGAACACCACGGCGAACTTATCCAAAAACTCCATAAACACTTTGTTCATCGGGTTCATGAAATAGGCGGTAGCGTTAGTCGGTCCAAATGACATAACGGTGTACTCATACGATCCATATCTCGTGGTAAATGCTGTCTTAGGTATGTCCCGCTCTCGAATCTTCAATGATGGTACCACGATCGCCGTCGATCTTGGAAAACACTTTAGCTCCTTGCAAGCGATCAAGCAGATCATTTATCATTGGTAGTGGGTACTTGTTCTTGATTGTTACTTCATTCAATCCACGATAATCAACAACCATCCTTAACGATCCATCCTTCTTCTCCACTAACAAGTCTGGGTGATCCCCAAGGTGAAGAACTTGGGCGTATAAAACCTTTATCCAATAGCTCCTTAATGCGGTTCTTGATTTCCGCCAAATCTGTGTGGGCATCACTGTATGGTAAACCCGATATTGGACCTGTTCACGGCAAAAGTTCAATCAAAAACTCAATGTCTCTATCCGGTGGCATTCACGGCAACTCTTAGGAAATACATCGGAGAAATCCTTCACCACTGGCACTTCTTCCCGCACAACTCACGATAGGCAATTTACTTGCGCTCTCCTCGGCTCGTCTTTGTGATACATACTTGATCCTTCTTCCTTACGGTGTGGTGAGCAAAATTGACTTGGTGGTGCAATCTATGTTTCCCTCCATACTTGATAACCAATCCATGCCTAATATCACATCCAATCCTTGGGATTTGAACTATTAGGTCCGAGGGAAAAACATAATGTCCAATCCTTAATGGCGGTCGATCACACCATATACTAGCCATGTATTACGCTCGGGGAGGTTACTAGCATGGGTGACCTAAGGGCTTGGGTCGGTAATTTGTACTTATCCACAAATCCTTGATATGTATGAATGCGATGCACGATGTCGAAAAGAACAAGCTGCGATAAATGACTTAACCAAAAACTTACCGATTCTTGCATCGGGCTGATCTTCAACCTCCTCCACATCAATGTGGTTCATCATCCCCTGTTGAAAGGGTTTGGCTTCTTTCCGAGCTTCCATTGCCATTTCCATTACGGCCTTACGGACAGTCATTTGCATAATGCCCGATCTTGCGGCACTTAAAGCAAGTGATGTGACTCGAGTCTACCTTGGATGGTGTTGACGGGTTGGTGCGGTTCTGTCCATTGCTTCCTCCATTCCCGTTCCCATTCTTGGTGCCATTATGGTTATGTGAATTACCTCCTCCATGGGTATCTTTGAAGCAGAACTCCTGTTTAGGGGTATAGCAGGGGCTTCTGCTGGGCTCGAGTTATACTTCCCTGCCCATACTTCCTCTTGCGGTTCTCAATTTCTTTGCTTTCCTTCAATCATGAGGGCTCGGTCTACCAACTCCTGGTAGTTATTGAAACTTGCTACCATCAAGCGCATGCTTAACTCATCATTCAGTCCTTCGAGAAACTTCTCATGCTTATTGCATCTGTAGTAACGTCATCAGGGCATAACGTGCTAACTTACTAAAATCATCCACATCTTGTGCCATGATCCTTCCTCCTTGGCGTAAATTGCGAAACTCACGCTTCTTCATGGCCATAGCTCCTGCTGAGACATGGGCGGTCTGGAAAGCTTCTTTGGCCCGATCCCATGTGGCGGTGTCTATAGGGTAAGTGGCTGTAAAATTCTCCCACCATGTCTGCTGGGTCCTTCAAGTTGGTGTGCAGCAAACTTCACCTTCTCTCCATCTATACATCCTGCGGTGGTCAACTCCTTCCTATCTTACGGAGCCAATCATACGCTACTATAGGCTCGGTGCTACTAGAAAACTCCGTGATTCAGTCTTAAGAAAGCGTGTCAAATGATCCGCAGTGGTGGTGGTGGCGGTGGGTTGTTGTTGTTGTTGCCTTGATTCTGCACTAGTGTTTGGATCAAAGTGTTACTGCTGCTGAATCAACTGGGTGATCTCTGGCGGAAAACAAATCCGGGGTCGCGTCTTGGAGGCATCAGATGGGTTTAGAAAAGACGAGAAATTAAGAATAGAGTGGGGTCTAAGGAGAAACACTACCCAAATGTATATGAGCAAAAGCACACAAAATCACTTCATTCAATTCAAACAAAGGGCTTACAACGATCTAACTATCGCAAAAGTGCGTGTACTAAATTGTTACAAGGAGGAAATACTACTAATATGTGGGGGTCATCTACTAATTTGAACCGGTGGAAGACTCCATAATGTCTGCTCCTGCTTCATCTTCAAAGTCGGGTTCACTTGGAGTGCGAGTAAATTGTCGTCGATGTTGATGTAGTCGCTTGGACGGCCGACGTAATGGTCTTCATTCTTGAGTGCCAATTTCTTCTTGAGTTCCTCAATCTCATACTTAAGATCGTTGTTGTGTCTTGCTAAAGCTACGATCTCGTCCATATCAGTCCTTGCGTGTAGACTTTAATTCCTCTTCAAGTTCGATGATCCTTCCCTTCGCATTCTTCAACTCGAGCATATCATTGCACATCTGGTTCTCCTGGCGTCGAATGTCTTTGGTTTAACTCCTGGATAAAAGCTGCAATGGATCTATCCTTCTTGGTGCTGACTATCTCCCATTGTTCATCTCGGCGTACACAAATCTGATAGATGGTGTCTTTGAGGTCTTCTTGATAAACTTCTCCAACTCTCTCCGAGGGTCCTTGAGTTGCGTGAAATTTCTAGGATCGACAAAATGCAAGAAAATATGATATGCATGATGACTTAATGTATAACATTCCAAATTGAAAATTTGGGATGTTACATTTCTTCTTTGTTCAACATGTTTCGTACGATTAAGTCTCCTCGTTTACACTAGTACGTGTTGGTGCTATACAAACGGTTTTTAACCCCTTTCCGCGATGGCATTTGGAACCGTCGCCAAGTGAGTGTGGGTGATAGGGGGTACTTCCCACACGACCCAGAAACCTTCGGGATAGGGAGCCAAGATGCATGTACAATACTCCTACTCGTTTGAGCTTGCATTGCCATCGCAGTTGGTATTCTGTGGTGCTACGTTTACGATGCGTGGCCCATCACAAACGATTCACTATTATAGAACATTTATGATAAGCATACAATCACACAAATTCGCTTTTTGGAAACCGTATGTGACAACTAATTAAGAAGATTAGCTAATCGTCGTACGAGTGTCGGACAGGATTACAAAACGTCGGATCATCGTAACATCATCGTACACGACAACTATCGCACACACTATTTTGTGGTGCAACGTCTATGATGCATACTTCATCAGAAATAGTTCGTGGTTGCGAATCATGTATGATAAGGCAACTAACACAAATGTTTTGTTTGCCCACACCGTTTCTGATATTGTCTGACATCACACACGCTTTGTAAACGGCAACTGTGTGCATGCTTGCACACGTTTCCTCTCTGTGAACCATGTCGGATTATGGTGTATATCGCAAACATTTGTGTTTTACCAACCGTGTGTGCCGTAACGACCTGGAGTGCGTAATTTCACTGTAATTTAATTGCTGCTATTTCAAATTGTACCGGATTTCGATTTGAATTTGAATGTATGTTGTAGCTTTATTAATATCCATCAGGTTCAAACAACCAATGATATTCGATTCATAGGTACATATGTTCAAGAATTACATAAGAACCAAATAAAGAATGATGAACCACCGTTGTATACTTGTACTATTAAAGATGGTAAAGAAAGAGGCGAAATACATTCTGGTTGCTGAAGAAGGTGAAGCGGAATGCCATTAATGTGCCCTCCTCCTTGCAGAAGGCATGCACGATTCAAGTCCAACCCCTTGTGATGGCCGACCGCCCATCCTTCACAGTCTTCATGGAAACATCTAGATAATCATCGTGTTTTGGTAGAAATACTTTAACCTTTGCATGCCCACCAATCATGTAGTTTGAGAGGTTTTGAGTAAACTGCTTTGGCAACCACTGCAAAGGAAAAAGATTCAGACGTTTTCATCTAACACAACTCATTATGGGTAGTAAAAAGAAGGTAGCATAGTTCTTACTTACCATCTTGCAGTTCACTATTGTCTTGGATAAAGTGTAAACAAATCGTTTAATTGCCATCTTTTGACCCATTTTACTAACAATCTTCATTAGCTTCCTCACTTGATGTCGGTTCATCGATATCTCATTGCCCCATATGCAGAATGGGTCGAAGCGTGGATCTTTATCAATGACATATGTACCTAAAAGCACCAAGTTAATATTAGAAGCTAAACAGCAATTGCACAATGATTTAGTACAACACTCTTTTATAATATCTTATAACATCCCATATACTCACATATTAGATGAATTAACATCTTATATTATAGGCCAGAAGGAGGTTATTGCATTCTTACAAATTATCGGTTGATTAACTGTTGCTGTATCCATGGGTTAGAGTTAGTTTGAGCTAGTTCGGGCTCAAATAGCCCTAAAGTATATCCAAACATGAGGGCTAGTTTGATCTAGTTGCATCTAACCCACCCAAAAAATTATCCAACCCAAGAGGTGCTAATTGTTGTTGTTGTTGTTGTTGTTGTTGTTGTTGTTGTTGTTGTTGTTGTTGTTGTTGTTGTTGTTGTTGTTGTTGTTGTTGTTGTTCTTGTTGTTGTTGTTGTTCTTGTTGTTGTTGTTGTTCTTGTTCTTGTTGTTGTTCTTGTTCTTGTTGTTGTTGTTGTTCTTGTTGTTGTTCTTGTTGTTGTTCTTGTTCTTGTTGTTGTTGTTGTTGTTGTTGTTGTTGTTGTTGTTGTTGTTGTTGTTGTTGTTGTTGTTGTTGTTGTTGTTGTTGTTCTTGTTGTTGTTCTTGTTGTTGTTGTTGTTGTTGTTGTTGTTGTTGTTGTTGTTGTTGTTGTTGTTGTTGTTGTTGTTGTTGTTGTTGTTGTTGTTATTGTTATTCTTTGTTGTTATTCTTTGTTGTTTATTCTTGTTGTTATTCTTTGTTGTTTATTCTTTATTGTTATTCTTTGTTATTGTTATTCTTGTTGTTATTTATTTATTCTTTATTATTTATTCTTTGTTATTTATTCTTTATTGTTGTTATTCTTTATTTATTGTTATTCTTTATTGTTATTCTTTTATTTATTCTTTATTGTTATTCTTGTTATTCTTTATTGTTATTCTTTGTTATTTATTCTTTATTGTTATTCTTCTTTATTATTCTTTCTTTGTTATTCTTCTTTATTATTCTTCTTATTATTCTTTCTTTATTATTCTTCTTTATTATTCTTCTTAGTCTTCTTCTTTATTCTTCTTCTTTAGTCTTTATTATTAGTCTTCTTGGTATTCTTTGTTATTATTCTTCTTTATTATTCTTCTTTATTATTCTTCTTGTTATTCTTCTTTGTTATTCTTCTTTATTATTCTTTCTTGTTATTCTTCTTTATTATTCTTCTTTATTATTCTTCTTTATTATTCTTTCTTTATTATTCTTCTTTATTAGTCTTTATTAGTCTTCTTGTTAGTCTTTATTAGTCTTCTTTGTTATTTATTCTTGTTATTGTTATTGTTGTTGTTATTGATGTTGTTGTTATTCTTTATTGTTATTCTTTATTGTTATTCTTTATTGTTTATTCTTTATTTATTTATTCTTTGTTATTTATTCTTTATTGTTATTCTTTGTTGTTATTCTTTATTTGTTGTTATTGTTGTTATTCTTGTTATTTATTCTTTGTTGTTATTCTTTATTGTTATTCTTTATTTATTCTTTATTGTTATTCTTTGTTATTGTTGTTGTTGTTGTTCTTGTTGTTGTTCTTGTTCTTGTTCTTGTTATTGTTCTTGTTCTTGTTATTGTTCTTGATGTTGGTCTTGTTGTTGTTGTTGTTGTTGTTGTTGTTGTTGTTGTTGTTGTTGTTGTTATTGTTGTTGTTGTTGTTGTTATTGTTGTTGTTGTTGTTGTTGTTGTCGTTGTCGTTGTTGTTATTGTTATTGTTATTTATTCTTTATTGTTATTCTTTGTTGTTATTCTTTATTATTTATTCTTTATTGTTATTCTTTGTTATTTATTCTTGTTGTTATTCTTGTTATTCTTTCTTTATTTATTGTTGTTATTCTTTGTTATTCTTTATTTATTCTTTATTGTTATTCTTTATTGTTATTCTTGTTATTTATTCTTTCTTGTTATTCTTCTTTATTATTCTTTCTTATTATTCTTCTTTGTTATTCTTTCTTTATTATTCTTCTTTATTATTCTTCTTATTATTCTTTCTTTATTCTTTCTTCTTTAGTCTTTCTTCTTTATTCTTCTTCTTTAGTCTTTATTATTAGTCTTCTTTGAATTATTCTTGTTGTTATTCTTCTTTGTTATTCTTCTTTGTTATTCTTCTTTATTATTCTTCTTTGTTATTCTTCTTCATTATTCTTCTTTATTAGTCTTTATTAGTCTTCTTTGTTGGTCTTTATTAGTCTTCTTTATTGTTATTCTTTATTGTTATTGTTGTTGTTATTGATGTTATTGTTATTCTTGTTGTTATTCTTTGTTATTGTTCTTTGTTATTTATTCTTTATTGTTATTCTTTATTGTTATTCTTTATTGTTATTCTTGTTATTTATTCTTTATTGTTATTCTTTGTTATTTATTCTTTGTTATTTATTCTTGTTATTGTTATTCTTTATTGTTATTGTTATTGTTATTGTTATTGTTGTTGTTGTTGTTATTCTTTCTTTGTTATTCTTCTTCTTTATTATTATTCTTTGTTGTTATTCTTTATTGTTATTCTTTATTATTCTTTATTGTTATTCTTCTTTGTTATTCTTTCTTCTTTATTATTCTTCTTTATTATTATTCTTTGTTGTTATTCTTTATTATTGTTATTCTTTGTTATTTATTCTTGTTATTGTTATTCTTTATTGTTATTCTTCTTTATTATTCTTCTTTGTTATTCTTCTTTGTTATTCTTTCTTTATTGTTATTCTTGTTATTGTTAGTGTTATTCTTCTTTCTTGTTATTCTTCTTTATTATTCTTATTATTATTCTTTATTATTTATTCTTTATTGTTATTCTTTGTTATTGTTATTCTTTGTTATTTATTCTTTGTTATTTATTCTTTGTTATTTATTCTTTATTGTTGTTCTTTATTGTTATTTATTGTTGTTATTGTTGTTATTGTTGTTGTTATTTATTTATTTATTTATTTATTTGTTGTTGTTGTTATTTATTTATTGTTATTCTTTATTCTTTATTCTTTATTCTTCTTCTTTATTATTATTCTTGTTATTCTTCTTTATTATTCTTCTTTATTATTCTTCTTTATTATTCTTTATTATTCTTCTTCTTTATTCTTCTTTATTATTCTTCTTTATTATTCTTTCTTTATTGTTAGTCTTTATTGTTATTCTTTGTTATTCTTCTTGTTATTCTTTCTTTATTATTCTTTCTTTATTATTCTTTCTTGTTATTCTTCTTTATTATTCTTCTTTATTATTCTTTCTTGTTATTCTTTCTTATTTATTATTATTCTTTATTGTTATTCTTTATTCTTTGTTATTTATTCTTTATTATTTATTCTTGTTGTTATTCTTGTTGTTATTCTTTGTTATTTATTCTTTCTTTGTTATTCTTCTTTGTTATTCTTCTTCATTATTCTTTCTTGTTATTCTTCTTTATTATTCTTTCTTTCTTTATTCTTCTTTATTAGTCTTCTTCTTTATTAGTCTTCTTCTTTATTCTTTCTTCTTTATTCTTCTTCTTTATTCTTCTTCTTTATTCTTTCTTCTTGTTATTCTTCTTTATTATTCTTCTTGTTATTCTTTCTTTGTTATTCTTCTTTGTTATTCTTCTTTATTATTCTTTCTTTGTTATTCTTCTTTATTATTCTTCTTTATTATTCTTCTTTGTTATTCTTCTTTATTCTTTATTCTTTATTCTTTGTTATTGTTATTCTTTATTGTTATTCTTTGTTATTTATTCTTGTTATTGTTATTGATGGTGTTGTTGATGAATTATTTATTCTTTATTATTTATTCTTGTTATTTATTCTTGTTATTTATTGTTATTCTTGTTATTGTTATTCTTTCTTTATTTATTCTTCTTGTTATTCTTCTTTGTTATTCTTCTTTATTATTCTTTCTTGTTATTCTTCTTTATTAGTCTTTCTTTATTAGTCTTCTTGTTAGTCTTTATTAGTCTTCTTTATTGGTCTTTATTGTTATTCTTTGTTGTTGTTCTTTGTTGTTGTTGTTATTGTTGTTGATCTTTGTTATTTATTCTTTGTTATTCTTTGTTATTTATTCTTTATTTATTTGTTATTCTTGTTGTTATTCTTTGTTGTTATTCTTTATTGTTATTCTTTATTATTTATTCTTTGTTGTTATTCTTTGTTGTTATTCTTGTTATTTATTCTTTGTTATTTATTCTATTGTTATTGTTGTTGTTGTTGTTGTTGTTGTTATTCTTTCTTCTTGTTATTGTTATTCTTTATTGTTATTCTTTATTATTGTTATTCTTTGTTATTCTTCTTTGTTATTCTTTCTTGTTATTCTTTCTTTATTATTCTTTCTTTATTCTTCTTCTTGTTATTCTTCTTTATTATTCTTTGGTGTTGTTATTGTTATTGTTGTTATTCTTGTTATTTATTCTTTATTGTTATTCTTTGTTATTATTCTTGTTATTTATTCTTTGTTATTGGTCTTTGTTGTTATTCTTTATTTATTTATTCTTGTTGTTGTTGTTATTTATTGTTATTTATTCTTTCTTCTTCTTTCTTTATTCTTTGTTATTGTTATTGTTATTGTTATTCTTGTTATTCTTTGTTATTCTTGTTGTTATTCTTTATTCTTTGTTGTTTATTCTTTGTTATTTATTCTTTGTTATTCTTGTTGTTATTCTTTGTTATTTATTCTTTGTTATTTATTCTTTATTGTTATTCTTTGTTATTTATTCTTTGTTATTTATTCTTTGTTATTATTCTTGTTATTCTTTGTTGTTATTCTTTATTATTTATTCTTTATTGTTATTCTTTGTTATTTATTCTTCTTTGTTATTCTTCTTCTTTATTATTCTTCTTTATTATTCTTTCTTGTTATTCTTCTTTATTATTCTTCTTATTATTCTTCTTTATTATTCTTCTTTATTCTTTATTCTTCTTCTTTATTCTTCTTCTTGTTATTCTTCTTTATTATTCTTTGTTATTTATTCTTTGTTATTGTTTACTGCTTGTTATTCTTCTTTATTCTTTCTTGTTATTCTTCTTGTTATTCTTCTTTATTATTCTTCTTTATTATTCTTTCTTTATTCTTTGTTATTTATTCTTTATTATTTATTCTTTATTGTTATTCTTTATTGTTATTGTTATTCTTCTTGTTATTCTTCTTGTTATTCTTCTTTATTTATTCTTTCTTTATTATTCTTCTTGTTATTCTTCTTTGTTGTTAGTATTCTTTATTGTTATTCTTTGTTGTTATTCTTTGTTATTTATTCTTGTTATTCTTTCTTTGTTATTCTTTATTTATTTATTCTTTGTTGTTATTCTTCTTTGTTATTCTTCTTTATTATTCTTCTTTGTTATTCTTCTTGTTATTCTTCTTATTATTCTTCTTGTTATTCTTCTTATTATTCTTTAGTGTTATTGTTGTTATTGTTATTCTTTATTTATTTATTCTTTGTTATTTATTCTTTGTTATTGTTATTCTTTATTGTTATTCTTTATTATTAGTCTTTGTTATTGTTATTCTTTATTATTTATTCTTTGTTATTGTTATTATTGTTATTCTTCTTTCTTTCTTCTTTATTCTTTATTATTATTATTCTTGTTATTGTTATTCTTGTTATTTATTGTTATTGTTATTCTTCTTTGTTATTCTTTCTTTGTTATTCTTCTTTATTATTCTTTCTTGTTATTTATTCTTTATTGTTATTCTTTATTGTTATTCTTTATTGTTATTCTTTGTTATTTATTCTTTATTGTTATTCTTTATTATTTATTCTTTGGTGTTTATTCTTTGGTGTTATTCTTTATTGTTATTCTTTATTGTTATTCTTGTTATTTATTCTTTATTGTTATTCTTTATTATTTATTCTTTGTTATTGTTCTTTATTGTTATTCTTTGTTATTTATTCTTTGTTGTTATTCTTTATTGTTATTTATTGTTGTTGTTATTGTTGTTGTTGTTATTGTTGTTATTTATTCTTTATTCTTTATTCTTTATTCTTATTTATTCTTTGTTGTTATTCTTTATTGTTATTCTTTGTTATTTATTCTTTGTTATTGTTATTCTTCTTTGTTATTCTTTCTTTGTTATTCTTCTTTATTATTCTTTCTTTATTCTTCTT
Source organism: Aegilops bicornis (assembly GCA_021605145.1). Classification (NCBI taxonomy): domain Eukaryota; kingdom Viridiplantae; phylum Streptophyta; class Magnoliopsida; order Poales; family Poaceae; genus Aegilops; species Aegilops bicornis. The sequence continues at coordinate 351,142,600 of CM038670.1, forward strand.
CTTATTCTTTCTTCAACGTTCTTCTTTATTATTCTTCTTGTTATTCTTCTTTATTATTCTTCTTTATTATTCTTCTTTATTATTCTTCTTTGTTATTCTTCTTGTTATTCTTCTTTATTCTTTATTCTTTATTCTTTATTCTTTATTCTTGTTATTATTCTTTATTGTTATTCTTTGTTTTTATTCTTTATTATTTATTCTTTGTTATTTATTCTTGTTGTTATTCTTTGTTATTTATTGTTATTCTTTATTGTTGTTATTGTTGTTATTCTTTATTGTTATTCTTTGGTGTTATTCTTTGTTGTTATTCTTTGTTATTTATTCTTTATTTGTTGTTATTCTTTGTTATTATTCTTGTTATTCTTTATTTATTATTTATTCTTTATTGTTATTCTTTGTTATTTATTCTTTGTTATTTATTCTTTATTGTTATTCTTTGTTATTTATTCTTTATTATTATTCTTTATTGTTATTCTTGTTATTCTTCTTTATTCTTTCTTCTTTATTCTTCTTCTTATTATTCTTTATTGTTATTCTTTGTTATTTATTCTTTATTGTTATTCTTTGTTATTATTCTTTATTGTTGTTATTCTTTGTTATTATTCTTTGTTATTTATTCTTTATTGTTATTCTTCTTTATTTATTCTTGTTGTTATTCTTGTTGTTATTCTTTGTTATTTATTTATTTATTTATTGTTGTTGTTGTTGTTATTTATTCTTCTTTATTTATTTATTCTTTATTGTTGTTATTCTTTCTTTATTTTATTCTTTCTTTGTTATTCTTCTTTATTATTCTTCTTTATTATTCTTTCTTTATTATTCTTTCTTTATTATTATTCTTTATTATTTATTCTTTATTCTTTATTAGTCTTCTTTGTTATTCTTCTTTATTATTCTTTATTATTATTCTTTATTGTTATTCTTTGTTGTTTATTCTTCTTTGTTATTCTTTCTTTGTTATTCTTTCTTGTTATTCTTCTTTGTTATTCTTCTTTATTATTCTTCTTGTTATTCTTCTTTATTAGTCTTTATTAGTCTTTCTTTGTTATTCTTCTTTGTTATTCTTCTTTATTATTCTTCTTTATTATTCTTCTTTATTATTCTTCTTGTTATTCTTCTTTATTAGTCTTTATTAGTCTTTCTTGTTAGTCTTTATTGTTATTCTTTATTGTTTATTATTCTTCTTTGTTGTTATTCTTTATTGTTATTCTTTGTTATTCTTTCTTTGTTATTCTTTCTTCTTTATTGTTATTCTTTATTATTCTTTGTTATTTATTCTTTATTGTTATTCTTTGTTGTTATTCTTTGTTATTTATTCTTTATTGTTATTTATTCTTGTTATTTATTCTTTATTGTTATTCTTGTTGTTAGTCTTGTTGTTATTTATTCTTTATTGTTATTCTTTATTGTTATTCTTGTTGTTTATTCTTTGTTATTTATTCTTTGTTGTTATTTATTCTTGTTATTTATTCTTTATTGTTATTTGGTGTTGTTATTCTTTATTGTTATTCTTTATTGTTTATTCTTTATTATTTATTCTTTGTTATTGTTATTCTTTATTGTTATTCTTCTTTATTGTTATTCTTTATTTATTTATTCTTTCTTATTATTCTTTCTTTTGTTATTCTTCTTTATTTATTCTTCTTTATTATTCTTCTTTATTATTCTTTCTTTGTTATTATTCTTTATTCTTTGTTATTCTTCTTGTTATTCTTCTTTGTTATTATTCTTCTTTATTATTCTTTCTTTGTTATTCTTTCTTGTTATTCTTCTTTGTTATTCTTCTTTATTATTCTTCTTTGTTATTCTTTCTTATTATTCTTCTTTATTCTTTATTGTTATTCTTTATTATTTATTCTTGTTATTTATTCTTTGTTATTCTTCTTTGTTATTCTTCTTTATTATTCTTCTTGTTATTCTTCTTGTTATTCTTTCTTTATTATTCTTCTTGTTATTCTTTCTTTATTATTCTTCTTTATTATTCTTCTTTGTTATTCTTTAGTGATGTTATTTATTCTTTGTTATTTATTCTTTGTTGTTATTCTTTGTTATTTATTCTTTATTGTTATTCTTTGTTATTTATTCTTTATTGTTATTCTTCTTTGTTATTCTTTCTTTATTATTCTTCTTTATTATTCTTCTTTATTATTCTTCTTATTATTCTTCTTTATTATTCTTCTTTATTATTCTTTCTTATTATTCTTATTTATTATTCTTCTTTATTATTCTTTCTTTATTATTCTTCTTTATTATTCTTCTTTATTATTAGTCTTTATTGTTATTCTTTATTGTTATTCTTTGTTATTTATTCTTTATTGTTATTTATTCTTCTTCTTCTTTATTCTTTATTATTATTATTCTTTATTATTCTTCTTTATTATTCTTCTTTATTGTTATTCTTTGTTATTATTCTTTATTATTTATTCTTTATTGTTATTCTTTATTGTTATTCTTTATTGTTATTCTTTGTTATTTATTCTTATGTTATTCTTTAGTGTTATTCTTTGGTGTTATTCTTTATTATTTATTCTTTGTTATTTATTCTTTGTTATTTATTCTTTATTGTTATTCTTTATTATGTTATTCTTTGTTATTTATTGTTATTTATTTATTGTTGTTATTTATTCTTTATTGTTATTCTTTGTTATTTATTTATTCTTTATTGTTATTTATTCTTTATTGTTATTCTTTGTTATTTATTCTTCTTTGTTATTCTTCTTTATTATTCTTTCTTTATTATTCTTCTTGTTATTCTTTCTTTATTCTTCTTTCTTTATTCTTCTTCTTTATTCTTTCTTCTTTATTCTTCTTTATTATTCTTTATTGTTATTCTTTCTTTATTTATTCTTCTATGTTATTCTTCTTATTATTCTTTCTTTATTATTCTTTCTTGTTATTCTTCTTTATTCTTTATTCTTTATTCTTTATTCTTTATTCTTTATTCTTTATTCTTTATTCTTTATTCTTTATTTCTTTGTTATTTATTCTTTATTGTTATTCTTTATTGTTATTCTTTGTTATTTATTCTTTGTTGTTATTCTTTATTGTTGTTTATGTTGTTATTGTTATTCTTTGTTATTGTTCTTGTTATTTATTCTTTGTTATTTATTCTTTATTGTTATTCTTTGTTATTGTTATTCTTGTTATGTTGTTATTCTTGTTATTGTTATTCTTTGTTATTGGTCTTTGTTGTTGGTCTTTGTTATTTATTCTTTATTGTTGTTATTTATTCTTTCTTCTTTGTTATTTATTCTTTATTGTTATTCTTTATTATTGTTATTTATTCTTCTTTATTTATTCTTTCTTTATTATTCTTTCTTGTTATTCTTCTTTATTATTCTTTCTTTATTATTCTTTCTTGTTGTTGAATTATTCTTTATTGTTATTCTTTATTCTTTGTTATTCTTTATTATTTATTCTTTATTGTTATTCTTTGTTATTTATTCTTTATTGTTATTCTTTCTTTATTATTCTTTATTTATTCTTCTTTATTATTCTTCTTTATTATTCTTCTTTATTATTCTTTCTTTATTATTCTTCTTTATTATTCTTCTTTATTATTCTTTATGTTATTCTTTGTTATTGTTATTGTTATTTATTTATTTATTCTTTGTTGTTATTCTTTGTTATTATTCTTGTTATTCTTTGTTGTTATTCTTTGTTATTAGTCTTTATTGTTATTCTTTGTTATTTATTCTTTATTGTTGTTGTTATTTATTTATTCTTCTTCTTCTTCTTTATTCTATTATTATTATTCTTTATTGTTATTCTTTGTTATTGTTGTTATTTATTCTTTCTTTGTTATTCTTCTTTATTATTCTTCTTGTTATTCTTCTTTATTTATTCTTTATTGTTATTCTTGTTATTTATTCTTTATTGTTATTCTTTATTGTTATTCTTTATTGTTATTCTTTGTTATTTATTCTTTATTATTTATTCTTTATTTATTTATTCTTTATTGTTATTCTTTATTGTTATTCTTTATTATTTATTCTTTATTGTTATTCTTTATTGTTATTCTTTATTATTATTCTTTATTGTTATTCTTTATTTATTTATTCTTTGTTATTTATTCTTTATGTTATTATTTATTGTTGTTATTGTTGTTGTTATTCTTTGTTATTTATTCTTTATTCTTTATTATTTATTCTTATTATTGTTATTCTTTATTATTTATTCTTTATTGTTATTCTTTGTTGTTATTCTTTGTTATTTATTCTTCTTGTTATTCTTTCTTTATTATTCTTCTTGTTATTCTTTCTTTATTCTTTCTTCTTTATTCTTCTTTCGTTCTTTCTTTATTATTCTTCTTATTATTCTTCTTTATTATTCTTCTTGTTATTCTTTCTTTATTATTCTTTCTTGTTATTCTTCTTGTTATTCTTCTTTATTCTTTATTCTTTATTCTTTATTCTTTATTCTTTATTGTTATTCTTTATTATTTATTCTTTGTTGTTATTCTTTATTATTTATTCTTTGTTGTTATTCTTTATTGTTATTCTTTGTTATTTATTCTTGTTGTTGTTGTTATTGTTATTCTTTATTGTTATTCTTTGGTGTTATTCTTTATTGTTATTCTTTATTGTTATTCTTTGTTATTTATTCTTTATTATTTATTCTTTATTATTCTTTGTTATTCTTTATTGTTTATTCTTTATTGTTATTCTTTATTATTATTCTTTATTATTTATTCTTTATTGTTATTCTTTATTATTGTTATTCTTCTTATTATTATTCTTCTTTATTATTCTTCTTTATTATTCTTCTTCTTTATTCTTCTTCTTTATTATTCTTTATTATTTATTCTTTATTGTTATTCTTTGTTATTTATTCTTTATTATTTATTCTTTATTATTTATTCTTTATTGTTATTCTTTGTTGTTATTCTTTATTTATTATTCTTTCTTTATTGTTATTCTTTATTATTTATTCTTTATTGTTATTCTTTATGTTGTTATTGTTGTTGTTATTGTTGTTATTTATTTATTCTTTCTTTATTGTTATTCTTTGTTATTATTCTTTGTTATTTATTCTTCTTTATTATTCTTCTTGTTATTCTTTCTTTGTTATTCTTCTTTATTATTCTTCTTTGTTGTTATTCTTTATTGTTATTCTTTATTCTTTGTTAGTCTTCTTTGTTATTCTTCTTTATTATTCTTGTTATTGTTGTTATTGTTGTTATTCTTTGTTATTTATTCTTTCTTTGTTATTCTTCTTTGTTATTCTTCTTTATTATTCTTCTTTGTTATTCTTCTTGTTATTCTTCTTTGTTATTATTCTTCTTTATTAGTCTTTATTAGTCTTTATTAGTCTTTCTTTGTTATTCTTCTTTGTTATTCTTCTTTATTATTCTTCTTTATTATTCTTCTTTGTTATTCTTCTTGTTATTCTTCTTTATTAGTCTTTATTAGTCTTCTTTGTTAGTCTTTATTGTTATTCTTCTTGTTATTCTTCTTTCTTTATTGTTATTCTTTATTGTTATTCTTTGTTATTCTTCTTTATTTATTCTTCTTCTTTGTTATTATTCTTTATTATTCTTTGTTATTTATTCTTTGTTATTTATTCTTTATTGTTATTCTTGTTATTTATTCTTGTTGTTATTCTTTGTTATTTATTCTTTCTTTGTTGTTAGTCTTTATTGTTAGTCTTTATTGTTATTCTTGTTATTTATTCTTTGTTATTCTTTGTTATTGTTATTCTTTATTGTTATTCTTTGTTATTTATTCTTGTTGTTGTTCTTTATTGTTATTTATTGTTATTCTTTGTTATTGTTCTTGTTGTTATTCTTTATTGTTATTCTTTATTGTTATTCTTTGTTATTTATTCTTGTTATTATTGTTATTCTTTATTGTTATTCTTTATTGTTATTCTTCTTTATTTATTCTTCTTTATTATTCTTCTTTATTATTCTTCTTGTTATTCTTCTTGTTATTCTTTCTTTATTGTTATTCTTTATTATTCTTCTTTGTTGTTATTCTTTATTCTTTATTATTCTTTCTTTATTTATTCTTCTTTATTTATTCTTCTTGTTATTCTTTCTTTATTATTCTTCTTTGTTATTCTTCTTTATTATTCTTCTTATTATTTATTCTTTATTATTCTTCTTATTATTTATTCTTTATTGTTATTCTTTATTGTTATTCTTTGTTATTTATTTATTCTTCTTTGTTATTCTTCTTTGTTATTCTTCTTGTTATTCTTTCTTTGTTATTCTTCTTTGTTATTCTTCTTTGTTATTCTTTCTTGTTATTCTTTGAGTGATGTTATTATTCTTTATTGTTATTCTTTGTTGTTATTCTTTGTTGTTATTCTTGTTGTTATTCTTTGTTATTTATTTATTCTTTGTTATTTATTCTTTATTGTTATTCTTCTTTGTTATTCTTTCTTTATTATTCTTCTTGTTATTCTTTCTTTATTATTCTTCTTTATTATTCTTCTTTATTATTCTTCTTTATTCTTCTTTATTATTCTTTCTATTTATTCTTCTTTATTATTCTTCTTTATTTATTCTTCTTATTATTAGTCTTTATTGTTATTCTTTGTTATTGTTATTCTTTATTGTTATTCTTTGTTATTTATTTATTCTTCTTCTTTATTATTCTTTATTATTATTATTCTTTATTATTCTTCTTTATTATTCTTCTTTATTATTCTTCTTTATTGTTATTCTTTATTATTTATTCTTTATTGTTATTCTTTATTGTTATTCTTTATTGTTATTCTTTATTTATTTATTCTTTGGTGTATTGTTATTGTTGTTATTGTTATTTATTTATTCTTTATTGTTATTCTTGTTATTTATTCTTTGTTGTTATTCTTCTTTATTTATTCTTTCTTGTTATTCTTCTTGTTATTCTTCTTTATTCTTCTTCTTATTCTTTCTTCTTTATTCTTCTTCTTTATTCTTCTTCTTTATTCTTCTTCTTTATTCTTCTTTATTCTTCTTTTGTTATTCTTCTTTGTTATTCTTTCTTGTTATTCTTCTTTATTTATTCTTTCTTGTTATTCTTCTTTATTATTCTTTCTTTATTCTTTATTCTTTATTCTTTATTCTTTATTCTTTATTCTTTATTCTTTATTCTTTATTCTTTATTCTTTATTGTTATTCTTTATTGTTATTCTTTGTTATTTATTCTTGTTATTTATTCTTTATTGTTATTCTGTTATTGTTATTGGTGTTGTTGTTATTCTTGTTATTTATTCTTGTTATTGTTATTCTTTATTCTTGTTATTTATTCTTTATTGTTATTCTTGTTGTTGTTATTCTTTGTTGTTATTCTTGTTGTTGGTCTTGTTGTTGGTCTGTTGTTATTCTTTGTTATTGTTGATATTCTTCTTCTTCTTGTTGTTATTCTGTTATTTATTCTTTTATTTATTCTTTATTGTTATTCTTTCTTTGTTATTTATTCTTGTTGTTATTCTTTGTTGTTATTCTTTATTGTTATTTATTCTTTATTGTTATTCTTTGTTATTTATTCTTTATTGTTATTCTTTATTATTTATTCTTTATTGTTATTCTTTGTTATTTATTCTTTGTTATTTATTCTTTATTGTTATTCTTGTTATTTATTCTTTATTGTTGTTGTTGTTGTTGTTGTTGTGTTGTTGTTGTTGTTGTTGTTGTTGTTGTTAAAATGGCCAACTCGTAGTGTACCGCGAGCCACCCGCCACTCCCCAGACGCACACACCCACACACACGCCGCGAATGAACCGCAACTACGATGCATGTTAAATTATCCCGCCGCGAACATATGTTACCAAAGGAGGGACATTTTAATTTCGAAAAAAACACATATCATTAAGACATTTTAGTGCGTTAATTGTAGCGACCCGACCTCGGGCAATTCGAGCCTACGTATTCTTGTGCCATCCACATGTCGGTATCTTTGGCACACAGTACATCAATGTATATATCAAAGTGCAATCACATGTATAAATAATGTAAAACTGATATATACCTCATAATACTCGTGGAAACAATCAAGCGGGTGTGGAGTCCCATCAGCGCCATCGGCGAGTTGAGTGTAGAACGTAACCTGTATCGTAACTCTTACTCGTCGAGGAAATATACGCAACATGATACGTTGCTGACCGTGTAGGTCGATACATTGAATGTACCGGCAAGATCACAACATGAGAAAGCAGATGGTAAAACTATACTATATGCAATTTGGCTTTGTGGCTCTGTATCGAGTTTTGTTTGCATAAAAGCTGATTTTATTTTACCTACATCAAAAGAATAGAATGAAGTCGTACTATGGAGTTTCTGTCATGACATGGTTCCGTAACCCGATGTCTCATAGCCCAAAATCATCATAAGTTGCCCACAATTAAGTTATCAATCCGGTGTTGAGAGTTCGAGATAGATCCAAGTCGGATGCTCAAATTATGCATAGCAGGGGACACGGCTAATCGATTAGGTTTAAAACCCTCTGCGAGAGGTTTGTACACTTTACCCGCAAGATTCGATCCCTCTTTACGTTCTCGCACTTCGAGGTGTTTGAGAACAAGACGATCAAACATGGTCTTAGAAGAGTTCCTCGACCACTTTGTCCGGTACTCATCCCATCCTACCGTAGTTCTACATCTGCTAGTACCGTCCCCAGCCAGAGTCACCACTAAGGTCAACCAAGCGAGCCCATAATGACTTGCGGTTGCACGAGGTAAGCTTCCGGGCATGAAGTATTCTTTCGTCTCTTTGAGTCTGGGTGACGCTTTCCGCAAGATGTCATGGCGGTTCTCGATGCATCCCGGCCAACCACTGGTTTCTCCAAGGTGCGCGTCAACCGTCCTTCACCCGATGAGTGTGTATTGAATTCTTGTCTCGAGTCTTGAAGTCTTGAGGTCTTGAAGATGCGATCCTTGCAGATTCCATCATGGAGTTGTCGTCATTGACGTAGAGTCCTCCTTCTTCACACCACTCTCGTGCACTCATACCAAACCCGTCTACTATAGCGTAGCATCAAAATAAAATATCGTCCGGGCTTGGTAGCGGGGTGATGGGTTCCTACCTCATGCATACTACTCAACTACAAGAATTTCAATATCACTCTTGAGGGGTGGTTGCAAAGATGCCACTAAATGCAATAAAACATAGGTATGAAAGCATGGTCAAAGTGAACTTGCCTTGTTGACGATCTTGAAAACTAGGGATTCGTAGTAGCAAGCTTAGCACTCAGGAAATTCTACCGAGGCAAACAATAACAATAACTATAGTAAGCACATAGCATGAGATCACGTAACATGGCAACATAGTAACATAACACACCAAACAACAAATCAAAACCCAAAGGGAAAACTCAAAGAAAACCAACTCAAGTTTTTCCTACTTCAAATAACAACAAAAATAGTTTTATATAACAAAAAATTTCTAACATAACCTAATCATGGTTTAGGTTAACTTAACAGAAAAGGATGCATTAAGCAACTAGGAGCAAAAAGAATTAATTTAAAATCTAATATGAAACTCCTATTAGGCCTAATTCAATTTCTATTAAGGAAAATAAAATAAAAGTTTTATTTATTATAAATAAAAGTTCATCCTATAAAGTGACAGAAACTATCCTAGAATAATCAATAACATGTTAAAAATAAATTTATTTACTAATTAAATTAATAGGAAAAGCAGTAGCTAGCTAATTAATTAGGATTAACAAGATTCTGCTTAAAACTAATTATTTATTAATCCTACAATACCCAAATTAATTTCTATGGTTTGGCAATGTCAAAATAAAGTTGGGACAAAAAGAATCATCCAAAAATAATTTTTCTAACTCAAGTTATAGCAGATTTACTATTCTGACTAAAACTAAATTAAAGCAATTTTAATTAATTTTAACATAGCTAAATATATATTCTACAGAAATTACATAAAATTTGCAATCCAACAAAAAAGAATCATCTAAAAATAATAAACAGAATAAAAGATATCAATTTTTCAAAATGAAACTATTACGCTAAAAACAGAAAATCAAAAATAAAACAAAAAAGGCCTAATGGGCCTAAAGCGTGCCTCTGTCGTGAAATAGCCTAAACGGGCCTAGTGGTTTTAACTAAAACGGCCGGGCTAAAAATAAAACCTAACTAACTAATAAACCGAATGAACCGGGCGGTTTTCTAATAAAAACATACCCTTCGGGGTTCTAATCGTAATAGTAGATTAGAGATCGGACGGGAGGGAGATTCCGTGGCTTCTGGAGTCCGACGGCGGGCGGGCGGCGAGCGAGAGTGCGGCGAGGTTCGGTCGTCGGGGAGGTCCGGGAGTCGCCGTCTTGAGTCTTGGGGAGCTCGGGAAGGGTTTGGTGGGGTCGGGGTTGGTCGGGAGGGCTAGGGCGTCGACGGCGGGGACTTTGGCGGCGGCGAGAGCGTCGGGTCTCCGGCGTGCTCGGGAGAGAGAGGACGGGGGGGTTCCGGCGAGGGCTAGGGGGGGGGGCCTGGGGTGCGGGGCGTCGGCTGGTAGAGCCACGGCCTCGGACGGCTTCGAAGCGATCGGGCGATCGAATCCCGGATCGCCGAGATCCGCGATCTCAGCGTGATGCGGCGATCGTGGGCGAGGGGAAGAAGATGGGGCGGGCACCGCTGGTCAGTGAGAGAGAGAGCGGCGAGGCGAGCGGGTGTCCGAGGCCTGGGGTTTCAAGTAGGGGCTGGCTCATTTGGCTGGCCGATTAGTGTGGGCTTGTGAGCCGCTGGTGGGTCTTGTTGGCTGGGCTGGGGTGGCCTAGCCTATGGCGGGGAGTTTTTTTTTTGAATTTTTTTGATAAAACCAAAACAGAAATAAAACAAAATCTATAAATATTTTATATAGGGTATATATATACCAAAATGATCAGGGAATATTCCTATCATTTGAACATTTTTCCAAAGGCAAAATCCAAACTTTATAAAAATCCATTTTTCAAATTCAAATAAAATTCAGATTTGAATCCAAAACTTTGGCAATGTTTTTCCTCTGATATTTTTGGAGTGTCATATTTACTCCTCTCATACTTTTGCTCAAGTATTTATCAGGCATATATTTTGAAATGATTCCCACTTGCCAATGTTTGAATTCAAATTCCAAAACTCAATTTGAAAGAGGGTTTCAAGGCACTTTCAATTGACTTTCAATTTGATACTTTTTAACTTCCAACTCATATTTCATATAATTGAAGAAGTCATTTTATCTTCCCTCATGAAAATCATTGAGTTGCATAAAGCTTTGAATTTGAAATATTCCCAAATGAAATTTAAATCTTTTCCAAAACCCTTTTCATTTCAAAATGGAAGAAGTCATGTCATCTTCACTCTAGGTTTTGGTGTTGGAATGAACTTGAATTCATGGGGACCCAAAAGGCAAAGGGGAAAGTTTGGGAAAGTCATTTCATTCCCTCTCATTCAACTTTCAAAAGTTTTCAAATTCCACTCAGTTTCACTCAATCAATCAAACCATCAATCGGACAACAAGCATAGTTATTTATCTAATATAACATTCCAAAATTTAGAATTTTGGGATGTTACAAACCTACCACACTTAAAATGAATCTCGTCCTCGAGATTGAAGAAACTAACAAGAAAAGGTTAGGGGTTGGGGTCTGCTAGCAAATCCGTCGATCGGAATGGTCTAGTGTGCTACCACACTTAAAACAAGGTTCTGATTCAATAAACTCAGATACTTCCTCCGGAGTGTTGACAATGTATGTCTCTTCACATATCTTACAATAGCTCCTTCATTAGCTCTTACAGCCGGAAGCATAGAGTTTTCCTCAAAATCTTGGGTCGGTTTATCAAAGTTGAAGTTAAATCCGAGGCTTTGGATCTTCTTAGGCTGATAGGTCTGTGTCCATTCTAGACAACTATCGAAACACTCATGGTGGTCTACCATTAATGGTTTCTCCTGCAGAAAACGGTCTGCAGGTTGAACTTCACCGTATATCCTACGATTGGCAGCGGTTGCCTCAGAAGGGTTCCATCGTACTACCATTCTATGGTTTTATGGCTTATCGTGTCGACACTCTTCTAAGGTTTTCAAGGCTCTCGATTTTCCATCAACATATGATAGTTCATGATAGAAGTCTCCGGTATGGGGCCAGTCCATCCCGTGCATTTGAATCATTACCACATACGTAAGCAGTGAATCACGTATTCTAACACTTGGGCATACTCACAAGCATTGCAGAATTTCTCTTGTTCTCGAACTGGTTTCGAGTAAATCCATGGTTTCTGCAAGCCAAACGAAACATCTATCGTTACTTCACCACTCTCAGGATTGCAAAAACACATGTGTCTCATTGGGTGCATGTTTTACTCCCCGTGGAAGAAATTTCAAACATTGAGAATCTTGATTTTTAGATTCTAGTACATCCAAAACTTATTTTAAGTTCATGAAACTTATCGTGCTATCATATGGACACCAGTACAAAGTGGCATTGTACTTTATTTTTGTCAAATTTCAGACCAGTTTTGATGTAGTCGTTATCTAATTACAAACGAGGGATTATTAATAATTGGGAACCAATATCCCAAACGGATTATTTATTCAAACCGTGAGCATTATACTAACAATGGATACGTGCCATGCTTTGGTTAAGAAATAAAGCGGCAACATTAATCATCCAAATAGAAAAACAATATACGTGCCGCCATGCGGCCCGTGTGCTGTGCGAGCAGGCGTGAGTTGACGGGACGAATGCGATTAGTCCACCGCGCAGGTAGACCAGGAGGCGTGCGTGCAGGTGTTTGAATTGACGGAGGCGTGCTCGCTACTCAATGTCATCGAGAGGCGTGCGAGTAGCTGTGTGAAATGACGGTAGGCATGCCAGTAGTCCGGTGCACAGGCTCACCGGGAGGCGAGCCAACGGTTTAACCGCCGCCCGCCTCTCTCCCACTACTCCATATTAATGGTGCGCCCGAGCGGCCGCCCCCCATCCTCGCCGCAGACACAATCCTCTCTCTCCGCTTGCATCCTCGACGCTGCTCTCAGTCCTCAAAGCCGTCAGTGTATGAGGGTGCCTCCGAAGTGCCCCATCAGAGGGAGTGGCGATGCCGGGGCTGCTGAGACACCAGAGCACATCGTGGAGATGGAGATAGAGGTTTCCGTCATCGGCGGCGAGTTATCACTACACCCTGACATCGTCGAGCTTCCACAACCGGAGGCGAAGTTCCACACCGACTCTGGTGACCACTCTGGCGATGACTCCGCTGACGACGAACAACTGGTTAGTCATCCATACTCATTTATGTGTCAAATAGATCCCAGAGTTTCTTTGGTTACTCCCGCCTCCCCCCTTTTTGGAATAGAAATCCTATGGTTATGTTCTCCCAATCCATGAAATCTGAGTAAGTATCGTTAGATCCGTGTAGTGTATTCATTGTTTGAATGGTACAAGTGATAAGTGATTAATTGTTTCATCTGTGCAAATGATTTTTGCTAGTAATCGACTAGGGTTAGTTTTCGTGCTAATATTTCCTAGCCAAGACTTGAAAATTAATTTTGAATGACCTACATATGTTTGTGCCATTTTTTTTCAAGATTGGTCTGTACATAGACGACTGTGCTTAAAAATCGAACCATAATCTATGGATATGTATAAAAAAATAGCCATAAATTCCTAATCCTACTTCACGACATGTAAACATTGATTTGATGCCAAATTTGTTTTACTATTTGTATAGGTGCTGTCTGACGATGTGGACAACGAGGATGAAGATGCAGAGGAGGTACAAGAGGCGCAAATCCTGAGGGAGCTTTATGCGTGAAAGCATAACATGCGTATTAGGACCTGGAACGACAGTTATTGATGCCCATTTTGCAACCACAAGCTTCATGACGCGTACCTAAGTGTTCTAGCGCATGCATGAGGACGGGCCGTTGGCTTCTTCAAGCAGAAGTATTCTCGCAGGGTGGCGCATGGCGCATACGCCTAGTACCTGGAGAAGCTTCAGGATCGTGCCAGAATGTGAGACGAGATGTGGGATTGAACTATGTACGCTTGAGTATGCTTAATGATGGTTGAATTATGTTGATCTAGGGTGGAACCCTATACGGCCGATCTTTCACGAAAGGAGCGGATCCCGCGAAGAACACGAAGAACACTGGGAAGAACAGAGAGAAATCACAAGGGAAAACACTCAAGAACAAGTCCAATCACACATCCACTAGACAATCACACACACAAGATCCACAAGGTATATGAACAACAAAGGGAAAGATACAAGGCAAGGTTCATCTCCATGAGGAGGTCTTGAAGGGGGCCACCCAAGAGGGGGTCTTGAATCCAAGGGGGATCTTCTCCGTAGAGGGGACGCGATCTCTCTCATGGAGTAGATCCATAATGGATGAGCAAAGCTCTATATCAAATGAGCTAATACTTTACTAACCCTAACTAGAGGAAAGGGAAGGGGTATTTATAGTCCAAGCCACGAAGGGGTAAGTGGGGAAGGGGATACATGGGCCTTTGGCCCGTGGCTGCGCGCAGGCAGGCGCCGGATGTCCGGGCTAGGGGCCGGATGTCCGGGGCTTCGCGAGTCACCAGATCTCCAGGGCACTGGCCGGATGTCCGGCCCGAAGATGGGAAAACTTCTGGTGCATTTTGTTGTCGATGCCGGATTTCCGGTCTTGAATCTACGAGGGGATCTTCCCATGAGGGGTCTTGAATCCAAGGTGGATCTTCTCCGTACAGGCCTTGGTCTCTCTCGTGGAGTAGATCCGATATGGATGAGCAAAGCTCTATCTCTAAATGAGCTAATCCTTTGCTAACCCTAGAATGGAGGAGGGGGATGAGTATATATAGTAGTAGCCACGAAGGGGTTAGTGAGGGGCGAAAGGGTATATGGGGCTTGGCCCGAGTCTCTGCGCAGGCAGGGCCGGAAGTTCCGGGGACGACCGGAAGGTCCGGGCGCCGAAGGTTCCGGGCGAAGGTCCGACCAAGGTCCGGGCTATCCAGAGAGTTGGCACACTCTCGGACGGCTTCGATGCGTCTGGGTCGGAATTTCCGGGATGACCGGAGGTTCCGGGCAGCAGCCGGAAGTTCCAGGCTTTCCAGAAGCTTGTCCAGGCTTCTTCTTCCTTCTCTTCCAGGCTTCCCTCGCTGATGGTGTAGTTGTTCCTTGGCACTTGCACTCCTCCTCGACATTTGTGAAGCTCCGACAATACCTATGCATGCACACAGGAGGAGTGTCAAGTAGTATACCATCCTCGAGAGGGTTAAGTGAACACGTGTAAAGGAGATGATTCACCTTTGTGTATGTGAAGTAGATGTCGCACATGTCACTTGCCAAATGGACTCTTGACATGGTGATGTCCGTAGGATGCTCCGCATCATCCCCTCCCCGTTGGGAAAGATCCGACCTCCGATCGAAATCCAAATCACCATGGGAAAGAGATGGCGTCGCCGTGTAGGAGTGGTCGATCACCAAGTTCTCGTCATCTTGAAGCTCAAAATGCGCACTCTCCAATGTCGCACAGTCTTGGGATTCCTTCAAAAGGAGCAAAAACAACAAACACTTGGAAAAACAAATATGGTTAGCGTTAGTGCAAAACCAAGCATTCGAGGGGTGATGCACCAAACAAGTGTCGTCATCATGCAAAGCATATGGTGTGACAAGGGATTGTGTCATGGCATGTAAGCATATGAATTGAGCACAAGCAAAGATATCATGGGGACAAGTATGCAAATTTGAGGCAGTGATGCAAATGTGTGTGACAAGAGAAGAAGCATCTACCTCATGGTCATAGAAATCATGAGCAAAGCGCTCAATGAAAGATCTATGGTAGGCATAGGAATCATTCACAACACAAATAAAGTGAAGTGTCTAAACACATGGGTCAAGTGCAAGACAATCCAAGCATAATGTGCATAGGGTGTAGAGAAGATAGTATGGCACTCAACACATTAGAAAGAGCAATTGTTCATCATGTGTGAGACAATCAAGTCAATCATGTGACAAGCAATGGGACATGGCATATGTGAATAAGTGACATTGTTGCAACCAAACATATGATAGGAGCAAGTAATCCAAGAACTGGATGCAACACACAAGGCATATATATCATGATGCATGGAACGGTGAAAATGACAAGTCGAAGCAAGATCTCTAACATGTGTGCAAGCAAGCGGTCCAAAATGGCCAATAAGTCTCACGGGGCAAGCAACACAAGTAGTATTATCCATAATATCCATGCTCATGGTTTGGGGGTTCTCAAAAGAGAAGGATATCACCTTGAAAGCATGTCCTTGTGCGTTCTTCACAATGCCGAAATGCAAGCAAAAGCGGTGTGGAAGCGAGTCGTGGTAGAATGTATGAGGCTCGCTCTCAAGAGCTCGAATGGTCAACTCACATGAAGTGGAAGTCGACACAAAGTCCAAGTATCCTACACATGCACACAATAAAGCAAAGAATGTATGTGCATGGTAGATAAACACATCATCCATCATGATGGTTCTCATATTTTGCACATAACCATTAGAAGCACAAGTGCATGAATAATATGATGCAACAATGGCTATATTCATGGCACTAGGTATATGGTGCAAAGACGTAAGACAAGCATGCTTCACAAGGAGTATGTCAAAATCTCCAAATATATGTGAGAATGCTATGGGGGCAAACTCATTATCAAGAATAAAGGCATAGTTGCACTCAATACATGGAAAATCATCTAGCATGAGGGAGGCAACACATGGAGAGATATGACAAGGAGTAATAACAATCATGTGCAAAGCATGTAGATGGTTGTCATCAACCGCATGAAATGGGCAGGTATGAATTATGGGTGATGTACCATAAGAAAGCATAGAAATCAAGTCGTGCAAACAAGTGGAGCTAAGATGCAACACACTAGAGGAAATCATGGCAATCATGTCATATGAGCAAATAATAGGCATAGGCAATGCACATGATATATCGCAAGCACGAACACAAAGCAAGATCATAGTATCATCATAGGCGTGGGGCACAAAGCAATCATGGCAATAACAAGTGATATCTCCACCAAGCTTGCAAATACACATATACATATGAGAATCAATCATCAAGTGTAATACAAAGCATGGGTCACAAATGCATGGCAAAGGCATAGGAATGAGTATATCATGCAAAGTGAACATGGCAAGATGGGCATAGAATATGTGATTGACAATAACCCATAACCATGTGAGGGTCATGTAGAAGAAATGCTCGAAGTCTTTGCGTGAAGAGAGCGGTGGGAAAGACAATCCATGGGATCCCAAGTCATCATTGCTCTCTAGAGCTTGTTTTGTCAACTCATGGGATTGTGAGGTCGACAAGTATTCATGGGTACCTACACAAAAGAGACACAAACCAAAAAAATTGTGTGCGTGGTAAATGTACACATCATCCATCATGATGTGTATGTACATGTGTGAGTTAGCACAAGATAAGCATCGGTCAAAGAAATAAGTTGGCGGCCAACCTAATTCCCCTCCCAGTTGCACCCTTGTGCATCCCCTTCGTAAACGATTTCCACTGGATCTGGAGATTCCCCGGGTCCCCCCCCCCCCGAATCATCATCCCACCTTTTACGCTTCCTCGAAGAAGACGGGCCTGCCTCGTTCGCCCCATCATTTGCTTTTGTGCTTTCAGGGGATCCCATTGATGCATGGTATAAGAACATGTCATCCATCATGAAAGAATAGTTGTTATGTATAACACGATGGGGATGCAAATTGAGCGTACTAGTATATGGCACAACAATAATATTATGATTCAAGGGGAGCATATTGTGCACATAATTATTGGGATCATGCAATGGATGGGATGGATCAAAATCTCCTAACATGTATGAGGAAACTATGGGGGTCTCCTCATGAGCAATATTGGAAACATCATACGGAGAAAATGGACAACATCCAAAACAATGCATATCCGAAGCTAGGTAGTCATGGCAATGCATATGAGATAAAT
The DNA here is from genome assembly GCA_021605145.1 of Aegilops bicornis. Taxonomy (NCBI): domain Eukaryota; kingdom Viridiplantae; phylum Streptophyta; class Magnoliopsida; order Poales; family Poaceae; genus Aegilops; species Aegilops bicornis. Next base: position 351,160,501 of record CM038670.1, read on the forward strand.
GATGCAAAGGGAGCATATCAATATCATCACAAGAAAAACAAATGCCAATAACCATGGGCTTGTCACCTATGCCATATGTGCAAATTGGGTTTATTTTAATGACATATGCATGGTCACTACGATGAGATTGCAAATAAGACATATGGTTGATCTCATTCATAGCATATGACAAGTCAAGCAGATTGTCAAACATGATGTGACCTAGAGAATTGTCACAAGAAATTCTATGTAACATGGCATCACAACTAATAGACTCCACATGAGAATCCTCATACTCATCGTAAATGGGCAAGAAATCATCACATGAGGAAGTCGCACTAGCATGAAGCATGGTAATAGATTGATCAACATCATGAAAGCAATCAATGTCAAGAATGTTGTGGCACCACTGCTCAGAGAAACCGGAACGCCCTGTATTCCAGCCTAGAGATCGAGGAGAAGTCTCTAGAATACGGCACTGCTTGACATAGAACAAATCAACTCTTATTAAAAGAATAATAATACAAGGGTCTGATGTTACAAAGAAGCACATCAGCATGGCGACACTACGCCTGCGATACTACACTTGCTCTATGCTAGCAGCAAAACAACTCGTAGCAGCAGAATACTTCTAGCAGCGGAACAACGACAAAGGTGGTGAACTCCACTCTGCAGGGACTCTGGCTGGGACACGATCTAGCTCGCACGAATGGAAACCATGACAAGCAATCAAGCAATCACAGCATCACCTGCAATCTGGCATGACACGCTAGGTCAGTGCATTGAATGTACTTGCAAGCTCACAACAACCAAAAGCATCAAGGCAAGACAACAACATAGCATTAAGCAGGTTAATTAATTAACAACTACCATGATGAACCAACTACTAAGCATAGTATGAAACTAATACAATACTGATAAATCACCATCTCAGATCTCCATAACCATATCTCTCTTGGCTAACCGGCCAAGCAATATACCATCTCGATCACCTCGTGATCAAAACCAAACGGTGATCATTCGGGCGATCACAACCATGACCAATACTTGGTCTCAAACGGTGATCTTTCTGGCGATCACTACCATGACCAACACTTGGTCTCAAACATCATCACCAACATACTGCCAAACTGTTACTGCTCACAATATCAAAATATACATCACCTATAAGTCATTCCGTCATGTGAGTGTTGATCGAACGGTGTGATCTAGTACGAACTTATGCCCATGACTGAGGACGCGACTATCGATAGTTTAAACAAACACACTCTGCAGAGGTAGCACATTGTACCCACACCACGGAACCCATGGCCTCGCACTCCCATTCGGGTGGACCAATGGCGTTCCAACAAAACCAATCTACTGCCATGATACTCTCCCGGCCACTCCGACTCACTCCCCACTGGGCTAGTCCTGGGTGGCCCCGTGTCTACCAAAGACACCAACGGCCACCGTCGTGGCCAAAACAATAAACCTTCCCAAACGGGGACATGTGCACATAACCAAACTCGGGCTCACAAGGCTTATGTCCGCGTACCTGATCAGGGTAGCGCGCGCCCATAACCTTCCCTCGTTGGAGGCACCAGCGAGAGGCACGACAATAGGATCGCATTAGGGCCTTCCCATAAACGCAAATGTGGTTGCACTGGAGAAAGCCCGGTTCGGTGGCACCTGACCAACTTAATGATGGATTTTATCCCCAGAAATATAACTGTGATAACTGATACTCCGATATCAACTACCAAACTATAATCCAAGCCATAGCAATATCCAACAAATAATCTGAGCATAATATCATCATATCAAAATACTCCAAGGATAGCATAACATTACTATCATGATGAATCTAATAATGATAAAAGTACTACTCAAATATCTAGAACTAGTTATCCAACTGTGATCCGCATGCAAGCATCACCTCCAACATCATACTCCAAAACATAATATCATCTAGCATCATGATGAAAATAACACTAGCCACTAATAATCCAAAGGCAACATGATATCCAAAGTAATACTCCAAAATAATACCAGATATCATCATGAAAATAATCATAATAGCCACTAAGAATCCAAAGGCACATGTCATCCACATAATCATCAAAATATAAGTCCTAGAACTCCAACCAATATCATGGCAAAATCAAGATCAAACAATACTCCGAGAAATGCCACGAACAAATCATATATAGCTAATGCAATATTTTAAGCAAGTTCAAATAAATAAACCATGTCACTGCATTACAATCATGCAAATGGAGGGTGTGGCTTGCCTGGGGTGGAAGAAATCACCGGGAAGAAGTGCGAGAAGCTCGCGGAAAGAATTGCCGGAAAACGTTCTCCCTCGGAGGGGGTTGATTAAGCGCAAGGGCAAAATGGTCATTTTCAGAATTTCAAAACAAGGTGAAAATGATACCAACAGAACGGGCTCGACGAAACAAAGACGTGAGCGTTGGTTTCACCTCAATCAGAGTTATGGTTGCGGAGTTATGAGGTGTTGAACACCAGGGACCAATCTGTGAATAAAACTTCAACAAACAAGTCCCTGGAGGCAAAAACTGAAAGCGCCTTCGACAAAATACGTTTTTTTGACTATGAAGACAGTAGGAAAGGTTCCTACTGCATATATATTACCAAAACCTCAGGGGGTATAATTACATGTGTGTGTTACATACATGGGTAGTGGTTGCACCACTCAAAAAAGGCACTAGAGTGTACACAAGCACCTGTTGTATGGATTCAAGTATAGCAGTAACAATATGCTCTTTGGAGGGTTTCACTCTATATCTAAGATTAGAGAAGTCCAACTTAAACCTCTATTTCCAGGCTGCGACAGAGGGTTTGATCTTCCTGAAGTGGTTGTTATTTCGCTCCTTCCAGAGACTCCAGGCCGACGTCAAAAAGATATCCATCGACATCTTTCTAGGCTGCATGGTTTTTTGATGTTTGATCATATCAAGTCTGTCATGATGTGTGGTCCATGTGAAGCCAAGAGCTCGCCAGCATTCCTGACTGAAAGTGCAAAGAAAGAATAGGTGCTCCACCGGTGCTGCGACGTGATGGCCACACAAGAGGCAATCAGTGTTTGTACCAATGTTGTAGTGCCTCCTCTTGAGCATGTTTCTGGTGCTGAGACGATCAACGAGTAGGAACCACCCAAAGGTCTTAATCTTGGGAGTACCTTTTGCTTTCCACAGCCAGCCGAAAGCTTCATGGGCAATCACATCTTTGAAATATAATTTGTAGTATGAGGATGTTTTGAAGGTTTGGTCGCCCCATATAACTTGCCAGGTGTCATGTTCACCCGAAAGTGTGATCTCGGCCACCTCAGATTGGATGGATCGCAGTTCGTCACGTGCTTGAACAGAGAGTGGGAGCTGAAAGGTTTCATGCAGGTCGGTGGATGTCAGGAGTTGTTTGACCGAAATGTCTTCAAGGATAGCATAAGAAAAAGCCCTAGGGCAACTATCAGCATATATGGACTGGCTCCAATTATCTTTCCAGAACAGAGCAGAAGATCCATCCCCAATTTTTATGCGTGTCACACCTTGATATGTGGGCATTAGCTGAGTTAAGTCTTTGCACCAGAAGGAGCCACACGAGTCATGAGCATGTGGGATGGTGTCACCATAGTAAGATTCCCAGATTAGATGGACCCAAGGGATATCATGCTTGTTATAAAATTTGTGGAGAAATTTGAGTAGCAGGGCATCATTCTGAATTTTGAGATTAACAACACCCAGTCCACCATTTTTCTTGGGCGTGCAGACCATGTTCCAAGCGGCAAGAGAGTTGCTCTTAATCCCATCATCGGTCCGCTTTTGCCACAGGCAATGCCTTCTGATCCTGTCAAGTTGGGCAACAATTTTTGGTGGGAGGCGAATGGTGCCCATTGTGAACATGATAAGGGAGGTTATCATGGAGTTCATTAGAGAAAGTTTCCCCGCGTATGACATTAGAGACATAGCAGCTGTAATATTTCTTTTTGCTTTGCAAACTAGAGGAGCCAATTCAAGGACGGTCGGGCGAGTGGTGCCTAGGGGCAGGCCAAGGTACGTGAATGGCATGGATCCCACAGTGCATCCCAACAAATCAGCTAGTTCTTTGCATTCCTCAGGAGGTGTGTTAATTGGCACTAGCGTGGTTTTATGGAAGTTGATCTTGAGCCCGACGGAGTTGGCATAATCCTCTAGGATTTCCTTAATCTTGGCAAGTTGGCTGTTGCAGGCTGGCAGGATGATGAGCGTGTCATCCACGTATTGAATAATAGGGTAGTCACCATTAGTGTTGCGTCGGATGGGTAATTCCAGGAGGTTATTTCTAAGTGCCTCATTAATGGCAGACTGGAGTAGGTCCGCAGCTATGACAAAAATTAGAGGCGAGAGGGGGTCACCTTGTCGCACACCACATTTGCATTGGAAAGATTTTCCCGGAGTACCATTGAGCAAGATCGAAGATTTACCAGAAGTGAAGATGCATTGCATCCATTGGAGCCACTTGTCATTGAAACCCACTTTTCTCATAATGTGCAGCATAGCAGAGTGTTGGATAGTGTCAAAGGCTTTGGCGAAATCTAATTTCAGCAAGATTATCTCTTTTGCGAGGCTTGACACTTTGGTGTATATTTTGAAAGCCCACGCTGACGGTCATGGATGGATCGGCCAGTAAGAACCCAGATCGATTACGGTGGACTATCTCGCAAGATGATTTTTGAAGACGATTGGCCAGCAGCTTTGTGATAAGTTTGAGACAACGGTTTAATAATGTGATCAAAGGAAGTCATTGACCGTCTCTTGTGAGGAGTTCTTAGGGATCAAGGTGATATAGCCATAGTTTAGGCAATCAAGATTTAAATCCCCTCTGTGGAATTCATTGCACAGAATGTAGAAGTCATTTTTAATGATAGGCCAGCATGCTTTCAAGAAGGCGCCACTGAAACCATCCGGGCCTGGTGCTTTGTCCGGGGGCATCTCCTTTATGACAGCATCGATTTCAGCATGTGTGAATGGGGTAGTGAGGCTATCAAAATCAACTTGCTGTCGGAGCAAAGACGAGAGGTTTAACTTCATGTTTGGCTTCGAGCATGAACCCAATCTTTGTTTGAAGGCTTGGAACAGAATAGCTTCTTTGCCATCATGATCCTCCACAACAATTCCATTTTCAGTTTTTAGTGTAGCAATGCAGTTTTTTCTGAATCTTTCTGTAGCAACAGTTTGGAAAAACTTTGAGTTTTCGTCTCCAAACTTGATCCATCTGATTGTGCATCTTTTGTTCCAGTATTCCTTTTGGTAACTAAGAAGTCGTAGGAGGTGCTTTTTGAGAATGTTTCTGAAGTTACGTTCAGGGAGCGAAAGAGCACGTCGCTCTTCAATAGCATCAAGCTCAAGAAGTGTTTTATTGGAATTTTTGATGGCAATTTTTAGGCGGGAAATCTTTTTGCTCCAGAGAGAAAGGGCATAACGGACAGCTTTCAGCTTTTGGCAGAGTATAGAAGCGGCATTTTTATCTTTGCCAAATTTGAGGGGCTTATTCCAAGCTTCCTCAACGACATGCAGGAAGCCTGGGTGCGCAATCCAGTAGGTTTCAAATCTGAAAATTTTGCTCTTGGGGATTTTGGATTGTATGATCACAGAGCAGGGAATATGGTCAGAGACTGGGCGGCCCAAAGGGTTTACCATAGTGTTAGGAAAAGATGTCGTCCAATTTAGCAAGGTGAAAAACCAGTCAAGTTGTTCGAGCAGAGGATTGAGCTGCATATTAGACCAGGTGAAAGTACGACCTTTAATGGGAAGTTCAGTTAAATCTTGCTGTCGGACGAACTCATTGAAAGTAAACATATCCTGAGTGTTTCCTCCTGGCAGATTACGATTTTCAGGTGAGCGAATGTAGTTGAAGTCCCCTAGCAGAAGCCAATCTTCAGAAGATGGGATTGAAAGGTCAAACAACCATTGAGTGTATGTATTGCGCTGCTCCCCATGACACGGGCCATAGATATTAACTAACGCCCGATTATGCTGCGTTTTGGGTGGAAGTGAAGTTGATGCCTAATGCAAATTGTTCCTCAAAAGTGACCGCATTCAAAGGAAAAAGAGCACTATTCCAGATCGTGACAATTCCTCCCGACGCTCCAACGGACGGAATATACGCATAGCTATCAAAACGCTTAGGGCAGAGCAACTTGAGAGTGGTAGCATCAAACGTCTGCATTTTAGTTTCTTGAAGACAGATAATTGCACACCCACTAGACTGGATCGCATTCGATAGAGCTAAGTGTTTTTTGTCCAAATTAAGACCGCGAATATTCCAACATAGGACGTTCCACGACTGCAAAAGAACCATTTAACGATGAAATAAAGAGAAAGATCAAGCTAGGTTGATGAAGAAGTCCCCGCCTGGTCTTCAGTAAGAGCAGCAACCGTGAGCTCCTCCTCCGGGATGGCACATAAGTTTGTGCCAATGGCTTGCATTGTGGCAATATCAGTTGGAGGAGGGATTTCTTCATTGAGCATCTGAGTGGAAGTAGTAGTTGCAGAACCAAGGGAGGCAGCCGAAGGAACAGTACGTGGCTTCACCTTGGATTTGGAGGCCTTAGCTTCAGAAAGAGAATTTGTGCGAAAACCATCATACTTGTTGGTACGGTTGCTGCGACGGAGAGTGGAAGTGTCGATGGGAGCTAACACTTTCCTTTTGCGCTTACGAGCTGAGGAACCAACCACATTGTTTGCAGTTTCAGAGATGGCACCTGTCGCAATCTGAAGCAGACCAGTCTGAGTTTCAGAGTGATATGCAGCCAGGTCAGATAGATGTGAATCAGCATCCGTGTCAGACCTCAAATGGAGGGAATCAGCCTCAATGCTAGTAGATCCATCATCAACATCAGAGAGTTCATCAACAACAGTTTCCATGGGACCCTGAATCTCCTGCCTGAACTGTCCAACAGAGTTTGGTGGGCTGTCAGAAATGTCCTCAATGATCACAGCAGAAGGAGTGACCGGAGCACTGAAGTTATGCTGTGTGAATTGGAGGCCTGTAGGACCAGCTGCCACCTGAACCTCAAAATGCAGAACGTCTTGTCTGAACCCAAAACCAGAAGCCCATGGACCGCTTGTAGCAAGCATAGGACGGATAGCATTGAAAAGTGCATTGTTGAGTTGCTGACGTGGTATAGGATCGGACAGAAGGATTTCCAAGAGAGAGTCACCTTGAGCAGATAAACCAAAACGCATACCTTGGTCATGAATATCCATGGAGATGGTAATCACTTCAGCAGCAGTAGTGTGAGTCACCTGGTCGACAAGGGCAGCACCATTAAACCTGGAGAGGTCACTGGCAGAATGAGCAAATCTGATTCAGTGGAAGCAGAATCTTCAGAGGAAGTATATTCAGAAGAAGCAGTAACAGCCTCATGCCAAGCTTGCATAGGATTGTCAGTGATATTGATGTCAAGAACCACGCCATGCATAACAGTTAAACCCTGAGAAGCCAGCCAAGCCTGATAATTCATTAGATGAGGTGGCATAGGAGGATTTGGAGGTTGAGGCCAAGGAGCCCACCCTTGGTTAGGTGCTTCTTCATTGTTGTTGTGAACAGGGTGATTGGGGGCAGCATTCTGCACCATCCAATTATGAACTTGCTGATAGAGCTGTTCAGCAGTAAGTTCAGGCCCAAACTACGGGTGAGGGTTGCCATCCGCAGGAGGTGGTTCTTCGTTAGGAGGCAACACTTCAGGTAACAGCCCATTCCAGTCATTGCTTCTCAAGATAGTAACCTGGACCGTCCAGCAGTCTCTCGCACCTCCAAGCTGCCAGACAACAAAGCTCTTGGGCACAAGATTCAGACAGATTACATGAGCCTTGATCAGCATATATCTCCTATCTTGGCGGGGATTGTACTAATGAACCAGAGAACCATAGCCCCCTAATGCCTTAGTGATATAGTAATCCGTTTGGTAGTCGTAGGGAAAGCCGAAAAACATCAACCAAATCTCTGGACCAAAGGAGGTGGTGCGTCTGTTGAGTGCTTTGTTGTGAGGCACAAAAGTGATAAGCAGATTCTCCTCCTCTAATTCGAAGGGTGTGTTGACAGCCGTATCCCTCAAGAAAGAGTTTGCAAAACCAAAGATCCCAACCCCAAGTGGATGATCACTAACTTCAGTGGTAAAAAGATGGGCTTCATGCAACAAACCTTCGATAGCAGTTCGAACAGCAGCCCGGCGATGCAGAGGAACATATGCACTTGCTTCCGCAATCGGGCCGACCACCATCCCAGACCTGACCAGGCGGTCCGCCGGACCAGGCTCCACCGCAAACCCAGGTGGCAAGAAGGGGACGGGGTTGAGCGGATAGTTGGCCATGGCGGAGGGCGAGATGAGTGGAGGCGTCAATGTCGAGTGAGGCAAAGTGATGGCATTGGTGGCAGGGGAGGTGTTCTGCAGGCTGGGGCGAGGCATTTGGGCAATCGAGGTGGAAGGCGGAGCGTGAGGGGCAGAATCGGTAAGTCGAGTGGACTTAGTAATCCATTTCCATTTTTTCGCCTTCCTTCGCTGGAAGTAATGCCGCTCCAGGTGGCCATAGAAACCACACGATTGGCATTGGACGGTGCCTTTCTGACGCCGATTGATAGGAAGTGGTGGCAGAGCCGTAGGACTAGCGTTGGAGTTGATTTGCTTCCCTAGGCAAGCGCCAATCTGGTCAAAATTATGCATCTGTGAAGCAGATTTGGGGCAATTGATTTCCTTGTGGTCAGGCGCCGAGCAATTAATACAAATTAGGCGTGCAAGGCAACTGGTTTTTTCGTGACCCCATTGCAGACATTTGGAGCAGAGTGAGGCCCAATGGGTATTAAGGTCCGTTATATCCTCCAAGGAGTAGTGGGCTTGGGCCAGATCGGCCTTGTGTTGGTTGCTAAGTGTTGGAGGCCAAAACTCATGCGGAGGCGCGTATTTGAATGCATATGGAAGAAAACATTGGGGTAACGGTGGGTATTGGACATGAAGTAAGCCTTTAAAGCTGCCCAGGAGAATAAAATCCGCTGGCTGATTGCCCAACAATTGCTCTTGTCGGAGATAATGCTGCATTAATTGAATATGTGAACCCACCGCCTGTGATGTAGGCAAATTATGCTACTGAATCAAGGGATCATACAAATTCAAATTATGAAGCATCTGACCAGAAGATGAAGCTTCGCAAGAATTTTTGTTTGAAAAAACCATCTTGTCAATTGGAACAATGTTGAGTTTGCCAAGGACCTGAGCAGACCGTGATCCTGGTGAACCCATTGGCGTCTTGAATCTAAGGTTGGACTTGATCGCAACCGGAGACCGAGAAGAAATGTCCAAAATTTCTTAATCCGCATGCCATGAAGAGGCAGAGACAGGAGCTCTAGCATATCGGCCATTAAAAAGATGGAAGTGACAAACAAAATCTGGCCATACTCGATCTTTCACACCATATATGAAATGACCAACTTTTTTGCTTGCAACAGAAAAACGGAAGGTACGATCCTTGATCTTGGTGACATGGAATCCAGAACTTAGACCCCCAAGATAACATTGCAAAGCAATACCAACAGATTCCACCGAGAGAGGAAAGGAGGCTGAGGAGAAAGTGACCACCAGAAAGAATTCCCTAGATCCTTGGGAAGGGAAAAAATGGACTGTCGTGCCAAACCTGTGCCTCACCTGATTTGCAAGGGCTAGGCCCGGAGCAAAGTCCCAATGGAGAAGACCATCCATGATTCCTAGATCTATCGGCCACCGTTGTTGGTGGAGGTCAAGGGGAGGGGTGGGAGGTGGGAGGGAGAGGAGAGGGAGAGGAGAGCCATTCATAAAATACTTATTCCTGCAACGTGTGGTTTCTCGACAGAATACGTTTCCTGGAAGTGAAAACGTATTTTAAGCTACAGAAGAGAAAGGGAAAGCGCAATTTCGGCATAAGTAGACTAAGAATACGCTTTCAGAAAAGTGAAACGTATTCATGAATTATGGTTCCACTTAAAACACGCGTGCCCGGGGCTGGGGTCACTTACATGTGGGGTCGGGTGGGGTCCACGGGCAGGAGGAGGGGGCACATGCCTCGTCTTCTTCCTCCTCTCTTTGTCCCGATCAAGACAGAGGAGGAGCAGGGGAGGGGCGATGCCGGCAAGGGGCCCGGGCGGCTCCGGCCGTCTCCCGTCCGGCCGAGGCCACCGGCGGGTGCGGCAGCGCCTGGCGCACTGATCTAGAGGGAAGGCGGCCATCGGGAAGGAGAGGAGGACGCGGGAGCGGAGGAGCACCGAGGAGGACAGGGGCGGGTTGACGGTGGTGCTCTTCGGCAAGGGTGCAAGTGGGTGAGGAGGCTGAGTGGAATGAGGGGGACTCGGTGGACGAGGTGGGAGGAGGAGAGGAGGCTCGGGTTGGTCGGAACCAAGCTGAGACCGAGGCGGCTATGGAGGACAGAGGCGAACTCCGGTGAGATGTGGCGATCCTGATGACCAAATGAGGCAGGGAAGAGATGAGTGATGCGGAGGGGTTCGAGGGTCCTTATATATGCGCGGGGGAGGGCTCTAGAGCTCACGAGCGAGCTCCCGACCAAGCTTTAATGGCGGGCAGAGGCTGGGCATAGCACGGGCATGGCGTTTGCGACGCATTTAAGGAGAACGACGATGAAGCATCGACGCAGGGCGAGATAGTCGAGCACGGGCAAGCTCCAGGACATGAATGGGGGTCGAGACAAGGAGGGAGGAGACGAGCATAGTGGCCGGAACGAGCCAGAGCTTGCACTGTGCGTGACGCCAGTGTGATCACCACAGGCACTGGTGCAAACGGTGCATTCTGGCTGGGCCGACCATGTCCAGTTGATAGACAATCGTGCCCTTAGTCAAAATGAGGAAATAAATCGATCCAGGGGCAAAGAAGAGATTTGCACTAAGCTCCAAATTACATCAGTAAGAAGGTGTTTGTAACTTGCTGGGGTTAAACCAGCTTGGTAACGTGGTAAATAGTTTGCCCGGCGATGATCACACACTAAGGTGATTTTGATCATGAAAAATTAGACTAAGAGGAGGAGTTTAGATGAGGGTTGCTGTGGAAACCACTATAATGGCCAGAATCAGAGATTTGGATGATGCACTCACACGAAGCATCAACTAGAGCTCAAATTTGGCATAGGATGATGATTTTGTCATACAATGATGCTATAGAAATTTCATACCAATTGGATTTACAAAAAAGGTACTTCCTTCACAGCTATCTTCACTGACCAGAAACTTGCAAGAATTCTAGAGAAATAATGGCTCACTGAAATGGTGCCAAATTTGGTGGAGAGATGTTATTTGGGTAGGAGAACAATCTTGTATTTTCTCAGAATTAATGAAGCAATATAAAATGCACTTGCTTCACAACCTGAAAATATTGCCAGAATCCAAGATTTGGTCCTGTGCTCACATAGATGATTGGATGGGTCTGAAATTTGGAGGAGACTAATTTGTCGGCGTTCTGGGAACGGGGGTCCCCAGACTTGCCTGCCTGCGGCCCACAGCGTGGCTAAACCAGCAGGCTATACGGCCCATCTTCATCAACAAGGCATCCAAGACCCTCGCGAGGGTCCAAGCCTCGCGAGGCGAACGACGCAAGACCTCCTCTGGAGTGGCCTAGCCAGGCAGGCTCACGAGGAGCGGAGATATCAAGGCAGGACAAACCTCACGAGGCTCTCGTGACGTGAGCCATGACGAATGACAACAGGCGGGCGCCAGCGCGCGCAACGTCTTTATTTCCTCTTTGGTGCTAAGGAGGCCAGTGCATGCGAAGAGTACTGATGCATCAGGCAAAGGTTGCTATATTGGTGCAACGAGACCAAGACCAGGAGGACGGAAAGGCGGAGGTCATCGTGGAGCCCAAGGCAACGTCACCACTGTAGCTTTTCGCAGGCGAAGACCGCTTTTGTCAGGATAGCTTGTACTAGTTGTCCCCCTTCAAATTTGCCCGCCGTTGTTGGCTCCCTTCCCGCTCGATATTTGGGAAGAGGACCAGGGCCTATATAATTAGAGCTAGCCACCATAGTAGAGGATCGGATCTTAGCTTGATCCAACCCGATCGAGAGCCTACCCACAAGAACATCTCAACCTCAGGATGCTGTTCTTCCCTTGTACTGTTCATCATCAGCCCCAGAGGCAATCCACCGCCACCACACTAGAGTAGGGTATTACACCACAACGATGGCCCAAACCAGTATAAACCCCGTGCCTTTCTATGTTGTGAGTTCGTCGAGTTCGTCTTCGAGATCTTAGCGAGCTAGGGCGTAGATTGGTAGGAGGGAAAGACTTCGCGCGCACCCCAGTGTTCGAACCTTAAGGGTTTGCCGGAACCCCACATCCGACATTTGGCGCGCCAGGTAGGGGTGCGCCGGAGCTCCTCCTCCACCGGCCAGCTCGTCGACGCTCCCCAGCCACGATGTCCGGCGACTCAAGGGCCGGCTCCGACCGCTGGGCAGCCTGGCCAGCCCGGGCAGCGCCGCCTGCCCATGAAGGTCTCGACCTCGCACTCCAGGCGGCACGGGCGCCGCCAAACTCCGCCCGACGCGGACAGTGTGGCCAGGCGTCGTCCACCCTCACCCCACGGCAGGTACGGGCCGCCGGAAGAGGAGCAAGCCATGCCGCAGCAACGGCGCCACACTCGCGGCAGGAGAAAGCAAACATGCGGGCAGCTCTCACCGTGGCAAGGGAGCTGCTGCGGTGCAGACTGATGGAGAGCGGCGGGGATGCAATACTGGAGTGTGTTGCCGAGCTGCTAGACGCAGCAGCGTCGGGAGCACCAACTTTCTGCTATCGGCTTCCTCCTCAGGCCACCACAGGGCCACACAACAGGCCTCACCACAACCACGCGCCGCCGGCTACGCCCGGGAGCTTCATCAACATCAGCACGGCTAGCGGCGTAGGGGGCTCCGCCGCCCCCATGCTGCCCGCGACAAGCACGAGCGCAAGCGTCGCCCCCATGGTCCAGGCCGGGAGCCGCGCTACCATCCTCAGGACGCCGCCCTAGGCCGAGCAACATGGAGCGTGGGGCACTACGGCGAGGTGTTCGGGGTGACGGCCCCGGAAGCCTACATGCCCCACATGATGGACCAGGAGTACGCACCGGAGGACGACCCCGGCTCGTTCGTTGGAGAAGATTGGGAAGCGGGAGTGTCGGTGTCAAAACCGGCGGATCTCGGGTAGGGGGTCCCGAACTGTGCGTCTAAGGAGGATGGTACAGGAGGCAAGGGCCACGATGTTTACCCAGGTTCGGGCTCTCTCGATGGAGGTAATACCCTACTTCCTGCTTGATTGATCTTGATGATATGAGTAGTAGAGTTGATCTACCACGAGATCGTAGAGGCTAAACCCTAGAAGCTAGCCTATGGTATGATTGTTGTTGTCCTACGGACTAAACCCTCTGGTTTATATAGACACCGGAGGGGGCTAGGGTTACACAGAGTCGGTTATAAGGGAGGAGATCTACATATCCGTATCACCAAGCTTGCCTTCCACGCCAAGGAGAGTCCCATCCGGACACGGGACGAAGTCTTCAATCTTGTATCTTCATAGTCCAACAGTCTGGCCAAAGGATATAGTCCGGCTGTCCGGATACCCCCTAATCCAGGACTCCCTCAAGAGCTCTCGAACCAGGCTTCAATGATGACTGGCCCGCACGCAGATTTTCTTCGACATTGCAAGGCGGGTTCCTCCTTCGAATACTCCATACAAGATTTTGAACACAAGGATAGTGTCCGGCTCTGCAAAATAAATTCCACATACCACCATAGAGAGAATAATATTTCCACAAATCTAATCTGCTCACGCATCTTGAAGCATGACATCACACCACGGCCCGATCATTATTCGAACCATTTTCTTCAACCAGCCTCGGCGCATATCGCGAGGCAGTTTCCTTGGCATGTTTCGTGGAAGCAGAGATTGTGTCCCCTTGTCACGGGATTCTTATCAATACAGACTTGGGTAACCCAGCCGCGCCATCAATTACGGCATCTGGGGAGCAAGAGGTTTTACCAGGCAAGTGGGGAGGCGCATCGCCTCTCCTGTCCTTATAAGGGGACAAGGATCTATTCTTCTAACCCACGCCTTCCTCCCAGCTCATTCCCTTCTGCTCAAGCTCCAACGCTCAAGCGTTCCTCTTCTCTGTCCACAAGAGGTCCTTCGAAGATGTCCGGACCTGGAGCGGGAGGCAAATGGATGGCCTCTACCGTCCAAGAGAAGGATATTAAAAAGCTTCGGAAGGCCGGGTATCTGGCCAAGAAAATCAGCCACCGTCTTCCGACGGCAGGATGATTTTCGTCCGCTGGTTGGGGTTTCCCCTCCACATCTCGACATTCATTGTCGTGTGTGAGGCTTTTCTCCGCATTTCACCGCACTTCGGCTTATGGCTGAAGATCTTTAATGTGAAGCCCAAGGTGGTGGGCGGTGAGCATGCCGACTGTGGGGGCACCATGATGAGCAAGATGCCCAATGTCATATGGCCAACAGGAACCTTTAATGATTCTGTCAAGGAGTGGCAACAGCAATGGTTTTATATCACTGAGCCGTGCGGCACAGAGTGGGCCGCCTCTCCCGAGTTCCGATCTGGCGCCCCCCTGCGGCTTACATCCTGGGTCAAGAAAGGCCTGGACTGGACCTCGTCCGACGAACTGTCGGCGCTCTAGACACGCATTGAAGATATGGGAGACAAGAACATTGGGCTTGTCAATGTGGTCCAGGTGATGTTGATTCGCCGGATCCTGCCTTGTCAGCACCGGACTTGCAATTTGTGGGAATTCGATCCGGCCCAACACCAAACCTCGTGGGAGCTTTTCAGCTCCTCGCACAAGGACATCTGGAAGGTGTTCTTCATGTCCAGAAAATCATTGCCGGACTCCGCCGAAGACCGTGGGTACCAACTGTCCCGCCCGGCAAGTTCGGTGAGTTATCCAATTTTCTTAACCGCGTAACCAAAAAGAAACGCTTAACGTGTTTTATACAACTCTCCCAGGGCTGGACGAAGAAGGCGGAGCAGATCCATTGTCCGGCCCCGCTGCCGAAGAACCGGCCATCCCACTTCTAATGAATATGTTGGTCCCGACACCTTACAAGGTGCCGAAGAAGATGGCCGAGAAGGAGGCCAAAAAGACCCGGGGCGGCCTTCGTCGCCGCGGAACTTTGGACTCAATATCCGAAGGCTCCAATGCCCATTCTGCCTCCGAAGAGGACGGGGAGGAGGAGGAAGATGAATCCCCTGAGGGGGGAAGAAGGAAGAGGACGGCCTTCGTGCACTTGGAGGCCGAGCTGCCCAAAAGGGGAAAGGCTCCACTTCCGGAGGAGTCCACCGCCGCTGCCGATAGAGGCCCGGCATGGGATCCCAGGGCCCAGCCCCTGGTGAACTCATAAGTGTATAAAATCCGAGTACGTTTTAGGCGTCCGGACTCATCGTGGCTTAGTATTTTAACCCAAGCCATATTTTTGTAGTTCGGCGGGGTCTCGTGCCAAACAATCCTCATCAGAGGACTTGCTGAGCTCAAGTGCTATGGAGAGCGGGACGCCCCTAAAGGTCCCTTCCTCCAAACAGGTGTACAACACTGAGGCTTCGTCCCAGAAGGACCCCTGCCAAGGAGGAAAGGAAAGAACCGCGAAGGCGGCGCCTGGAGGTTAAACCTCAGGGGCCGGACACATGGGGGAAAAGATTCCCATGGGGGCTGATGGCGGGAGCGATACTGAGTTCAGCTCCCAGCCGGATGCGATTATAGAGACCTATACGGCTCCAGGATCAAGTAGGCAGCATCCTTTGGCTGGAGGGGGAGTGTCGGTTCCATCAGCGGCCTCTGTCTATCCGGAAGTGTCGGATGCTTTGTTAGTGGCGTTGAAAGACACCTCCCTCGTTGACGAACACCGTGCCCTTATGGGTGCGGTGATCGAGAAAATTCAGTCAACTGAGAGTAGACTGAACGAAGCCTGTATCAGCCTTATAAGAGGCTTTGAGGTATGTTTTATGTGTTGTCGAAGAGTTTCATTGAAAGTGCGTTATATCGACTAGAGGGGGGGTGAATAGGCGATTTTTATGAATTCTTCACTGAGGAATTTGTCGGTGAGGAAATTCCTTAGCGAAGAACTACTTGCAGCAGAATAAGTACTCAGAAGTAAGCATAAGAGAATGCGGGCATGGTCATCATGATGAAATGAAGAAAATCAAAGAGTACAGAAAGCGTAAACACAGGATAGCACAAGATGAAGACAAACAGATCAAGAAATTGAACTGAGGAAATTGAGAAAGTTTTCAACAAAGTCTTCAAACACAGATATGAATGAACACTCAACACAAGAATGAGGAAATGAGAGGGTTGAGGAAATAGAACCAATAAGGTTGGTGAAGACAATGATTTGGTAGACCAGTTCCAACTGCTGTCTCGGTTGTACGTCTGTTGGAGCGGCCGAGTATTTAAACTCGAGGACACACAAATTCCGGACACCCAGCCGAAAGCACGCAGCTCAGACACCAAGTCCTCACCGTATTCTCCTTGAACTAAGGTCACGAGACCTCGGCCCAATCACTCGTGGTAAGTCTTCAGCGACTTCCAAACCTTCACAGACTTGGTCACTCGGCGATCCACAATTCCTCTTGGATGCTCTAGACCATGACGCCTAACCATCTGGAAGAAGCACAGTCTTCAAAGGTAACAAGCGTCGGATCCACGTAGGATCAATCTCTTCAGTGATCCTCAATCACTTTGGGTTTGTAGGGGTTTGGTGTTTGGGTTTTTCCTCACTCGATGATTTTCTCTCAAAGTCCTCGGAGGATGGGTTGCTCTCAAATGACAAGTGTCGAGTTTCTCTCGGAGCAGCCAACCAGCTAGTGGTTGTAGGGGGTGGCTATTTATAGCCTAGGGAGCAGCCCGACATGATAAGACATAAATGCCCTTCAATGATATGACCATTAGGTGGATAATATATTTTGGGACAGCTGGCGCGCAGCACGGCAACGGTCGGAAATTTGAATCTCAAATTCCTCAGGGCTATGATGTTCCTCACTGTGTAGGCAATCCGCACTGGCGAATTCCTAACTCCTCGCCGAACAAATTCTCAACACCGTAAGAACTTCGCCTCTCACATCAAGAAATTGACTGAATCTGTATGAGATTTCCAAAGGCTTCACTCGAAGGGATTGGTAGGTGTAGGATTTTGAGTTGAGCATCACATGGAAATTTTTCCTTAGTATTTCCTCGACCCCTTTAACAAAGACGGTGTTTCCTATGACTCAAGAAAGAGAACACGAAACTACGAAAACAAAAGTCTTCACGCTTCATGTTTCTCAAATGAATACCAAGTCTTCAAGGTCACACCAATTTCTTCACTTTCAAAGTCTTCAGAAAGTCTTCAGAATATCGAAGTCTTTAGTCGAAGAACTTCATTTTAGGGGTCGACTTTCTCTGTAAATATCAAACTCCTCATAGACTTATAGACCTGTGTACACTCACAAACACATTAGTCCCTTAACCTATAAGTCTTCAATACACCAAAATCACTAAGGGCACTAGATGCACTTACAATCTCCCCTTTTGGTGATTGATGACAATATAGCTTAAGTTTTCAACGGGATAAACATATGAAGTGTAAATACTGATATTGAGGAATTTGATTGCAAGATATAGAAGAACTCCCCACGAAGATGTGCATAGTGAGGAATTTGCTTTTGAGGCAATGCACATTTGAAGAGTTGAATCATGGAGATCTCCCCCTATATCTTGTAATTCATACACGCATTTGACATATAATATGAAGAATTTGAAATGCATGATGAAATATGGTGCTTGATGAAATTTAGCATGCGTGCAATAACATGCAATAACATTAATGAGGAACAGGCATGCAAAATAATGCATCAAGAGTATCAGAGCACAGTGCATCAAAAGTATCAAAGCACCATCGGGTTTAAGATTACAACTTGATCCAATAAAATTTTCAGAAGAACGAGAGTTGTAACTTAACAAAAAAATTGCCCATATAATAGACCCGCTTGAAGACTAACTCAAATTTCTCCCCCTTTGTCATCGAATGACCAAAAGGATCAAACCGAGGACTAACGCTCAAGAATTTCAAGTTGAAGAAGGAGCGCCCGGCGTTGTTGGGGTCGATTATCCGTCGAGTGGGGCCTGCCGTTGTCGCCCAAGTCTTCATTTTCATCGGTGTCTCGTGATGAAGAATAGGAGCTAGCCACCAAGGAAGGAACTTTGACCTTCTTGTATTTCTTCTGAGGAGGTGCAGACCAGTCAAATTCTTCCTTGAGACCCATTGTCTTCAGTTCTTCCATCGTAGACATTTGAAAGAACAGCCAGTGCGTTTGAAGGTTTCATGGAGGTAGTAGTGGTTTTTCTTCACCGCATTGTGTGTAGAGGTCATGTTGTGAAGAATTGAACCAAACCGACGCTTGACCCATTTATGATTGCGATCAACCTTCCGATGAAGATTGAGGAGTAACTCACGATCGATCATCACCACAGGTGCTGTGGCTTGAGGACTTTGCCCGGCCGAGGTATTTATGATGAGTCATGTGTGGCAGTCATCATTGGTGGAGTAGGATGCAGCTTTAAACTGTCCATCCAATGGACGAATGCCTTCATCGATCACAGCAGTTGCCTTGCCCTTGTCATCACCGAGGTAAATGTCCGCTTGAGGACTTCAATCGGGGCAAGTAGTAAAGTGGTTCGTAGTATCAGCCTTTGTAATTGAGTGAAGACCTTGTCCCGATGAATCTCATTATCCAAGGCGCATAAGGCTTCAGCTCAAATGGTGACATAGCAATGTTTGCCGAGTCCTCATGAAGAAATCATGGAAGTTGACGGGAACGCCATGAATGATATTGAAAAGCATATTCTTCATGATGCCAACGACTTCTTCATCATTTGAGTCGTGGGCTTTGATAGGACTCATTGTCTTCGTTAGAATCCGATAGACAGTCCGAGGCACATACAATAATTCCTTGACTAGGAATTTGGTTCTTGGGGCCTGCCCTGGCTTCAAAGGCTTCATCAGCACTTGCATATAGTGATTTGAAGCTCAGGTTCGTTGTAGATACAACGAGCACCATCAAGTGGAGGATCGAGTGGTAGGGCACGAAGCAATTCGATTCTTGGTGCCTTGTAGTGAGTATTTTCAGACATCCAGTCTAACACCCATGAGTTCACGTCTTGGCGTCTCCGGTGATGTGCAGCGTTGCATAGAATTGAAGAATGAGTTCTTCATTCCAATCACAGATGTCGCAGCAGAAATTCAGAAGTCTGCAAGCCGTGAAGAACACCGAGGACTGGCTCAAAGCCCGGCAGAGACTCCATGTCCACATGAGGAATATGTGCATGATCGAAGACTTTGTCTTTGTTGAAGAGCACCGAGGAATAGAAATTGGCTTGACTGGCAGTCCGTAAACGCCTCTTCTCGATGCGCAGCGTAATCATATGGATTGTAATCAGTGAAGAAAACATGCTCGCTGAAGAAATCTTCAGCCTTGAACTTTTGCTTTGTTGAGAAGGGATTCTTTGGCTTTGGCAGTGGAGTGTCAGTGAGTTGCATCACGACCTCTGGAATCGCAATCTCAGGTTCTTCAGTGAGGAATTTCTTGTTCCTCTACAAAAGTACCGAGGATCAGCAGCAGGTTCATCGGCTTAGTGGCTGGAATTTCTTCATGGACAGATGAAGTGGGATGAGTTTCTTGAGCCCATTTGAACTGTTGGAGCAGGGACTGAGGAATCTGTTGGATTGGGGTGAAGAATGGAGAATTTGGATCTTGACTTTCCCAAAAGTCATTGTTCATCACCGGCGTTGTGCTTCCAATATCCACATCTTCTTCAATTTCCTCAACACCGCCTCTTCGGTTGTGAACTGAGGCATAGGCGAGGAAATGATGGGGGTTGAAGGGATTGCTTCCACTTCAATTTCTTCATCAATCTGCTCTGACGAAGCAGCAGAATAATCTTCTTCATCGGATCCGCTTGGGATCACATAATCTTCACCAAAAGGAACAAGGTCCTTTGATGGAATTGAGGAAATTGGAACAACATCAATAGGATTTTCAAAGGAGCTGGTCATTGGCTTCATTTTCTTCGCAGTCAAGAATTTGACGCCTTGGTGATGCTTTTCGTTTCTTCACGGCAGCTCGCTCGCAGCCCTTGGTCTTCTTCACATCGAGGCAGATGGAAGAATTGGAGTTGGTGTTGGCGCAGGAGGAGCTGAGGAATCTGGTTGATTTTCCTCAGGTGCAACTTATGTAGTTGCCCTGACTTGTTCAGTTTCTTCAGGCGCACCACTAGTGGATGCCCTGGCAATTTCTTGGCTGGAATGGGATCATCAGCCTGGAACTAGCATTGTCTTCAGCACTGAACATCATCGCCGGTCTTGGCATGTTCTTCGATCTGCTTGGTGAGGCTCCAGCCTGAGGAATTTCTTGTTGCATTGGGGCAGCAACCTTGGTGAATTTCTTCGTCAGGTTGACGAATCTGACTTTGGCTCCTTGCCAATCAGCATAATAGGAGTCAAATTTGTCGCTGAGGGCTTTGATGTCAGCCTGCATCTTGATAAGTTCTTCAGTTGTCATCTTGACAACGTTTTTCTTCAGCAGTTTCTCCTTTCTGTACTGCGATTTCTTGATCTCTCTGGCCGTATCAAATTTCCATTTCTCCTCTTGGATGAAATGAGTCAGCATGTGACTTTGACCAGGTGTCAGATTGAAGTCAGGCATAGGAGTGTTTGGGTCCTTGTGCCAGAGATCAATGTAGTCTAGGATCGCTCTTGGATCCAACAACGATGGCATTGTGTGCCTTTGGCTCTAGCGGCCCTTTCTTGGCGGTCTCGATGATTTCCGCAAGTTCATCATCATCAGCCTCATCATCTTCGTGTGGCTCTTGGAAGGCGCACTGTTTCTTCTTGGGACTTGGCCGAGGACCTCGTCCACTGGGGCCTTAGTCTTCAAAGCAGAGTCGAGCCAAATGAAGACTTTGGTGCGGTGAGGAACTTGTCAAACACCAGAGGCTATGGAGATGCCTCTGATCCTTTGGCACGTGGCGGATGCACAGTGCCGAGGACTTTGTCGGAACTCTGAGGATTTTATAGGAGCAGCCGAGGACTTGGGAGGAGCAGGAGCAGCATGAGGAATTGGCCGTGAGGGCACAAATGAGGAACTTGGCCGTGAGGGCACTGTTGGTGAAGCACTTGGCTTGTGTGCGGCTTCTTTACTATAGATTTTCTTGGCTTGACAGAGGCCTCGATGGCAGTGAGCAGTAGCAGAGTCCTCATTGAATTTCCTCAACGCCTCGTTGGCTTGTCTTGCCAATTTGGCTTGGCGCTTGGCCCATTCTTCACGAAAGTCCTCACCACGCTTGATGCTGGTGGGGTCAGCTTCTTGACCAGGTGCTAATGGAGCTCTTGGGCATGGAGGATTGAGTGCGAATCTCTTCATGTACTTTGGAGTTACATATCTGTACTCCCTCCATTCCCTTGCCCATCTCCGTTCAATCCTTTGAATGCGCACCTTGCGCTGATTTTTGTTTTCTTTGCCGAACTCGGCTTCATCTGGTGTGCAATAATGATCATATATTTCCTCAGGGATTTCAAACGCAGTCATGACCTCAGTCCTCTTTCCTCCTTTCTGTGGCTTCTTTCCTTACGCCATATTCTTGGTGAGAAATTTGAACAAATGAATTCTCACGAAGAAGTATGCAACTTTTCTTCGAGGAACGCTGCAAATGAGTTAAGTTGATGAGAACCTAGTGATTCAGCAGAATGACATGAGCACCGTGTGAATGCAGTATAATTGCGAGGAATTTGGAGAGGTCATATGCGTTCTCAGAAGGTTTTTCAAAAAGAACTAGTTTGAGGAATTTGACCAGATGAGCCTAAAAGAATTTCACTAAGCGATCTTTATCTTAGGTTCCAGAGTTGTGTAGATCGAGGATCCACACAATTGAGGAATCTTGAAGAAAATCATTGCTTAGAGAAACGAATCAAGAGCATATTTTGTTTGAGGTGTTCATATGTGTGAAGATTTGAAGAATAAACACCTTTGAAGATTTTCGGAAGGTTTGAGAATCAAAGCGAGTAATGAAAGTAACTTTTAATTACTCAAGTGAAGAACACAACGAACTAAGAAGAACAGATGGGAAGTTCGTCGATTCAGATCTTCCACGCCCTAACTTGGCGGAGGAAGACAGCTACGGCGCGGTGGAGTGAAGATTTCATGATCGGCGCATGAGTACGACGGCGACGAGGTCCAGGCAGTGAAGCTCTTCCTCACCGGCGACGATGGAGTAGCGGCGGCGCTAGGGTTTGAGAAGCTCGAGCGAGAGAAAGCGGTCGAGCGGAGTAAAGGAAGTGAGGAAGGGGAGTTGGGTATATATAGCCATGGTGAAAAGCTGTTCGCCCGAAGATTTGGGACGAACGTGCCCCTGACCCTTCTCATTCGCTTGACATGTGTCACCCACGTACTGAAAAGTGGAGATCGTGTTAGATCGTGGGTGAATAGATAAATCCATCGTGGGATGCGAAACGGTTTGAGCGGCAAAACCGAAAGTTTGGATAAGATCACTTTTAAAGTTCCGTTCGCAATTTCTTCAGCTGACAAGGACACAGTGAAGATTTTGAACGAGTTTCAAATAGAACGCACATGAAGAATTTGTGAATAGATTGGGTTGAGTATAGCATAGAGGGGGAAGGGTCCGATCACATTCACTTAGCAGAAAAAGCGACTTGAAGAAATAGCCATAAGTGAATGTTGTAGAGGACATAAACCCATATATATATATATAGCTAATGAAGGAAAACAACGGAAACAGTGAAGATTTTGAAAAGTTGAAGAATTTGAAAACTGAAGAATTTCAAAACTGAGGAAAAACTCAAATTGAAGATTTTCAACTTTGGTGGTGGCGTGACCCAATCAGATAAGAATGATGATTTCAGACACACCGCGTACAATTGTCGAGGGTTACGAGAATCAAATTCTTCATTAATTTCTTCACACTTAGAGTGTTATTCTTCATGGATTGAAGAAAACGTTTCTTCATGTGTTGCACATCTAAGTCATCAATTTTGCATAAGTATCAGGATGTGTGTCCTTTTCAAAGAACATTAGAAGATTCTAAGATATTTAGCTCACACCGCAACTTGCTAAATCTCTTCTCATCCAAGGGCTTAGTGAAGATATCGGCTAGCTGTTCTTCATTCTTCACATGCTCGATGGAGATGTCGCCCTTCAACACATGATCACAAAGAAAATGATGACAAATTTGAATGTGCTTTGTCTTCGGAGTGCCGAATCGGGTTGTGAGCAATCTTGATGGCACTCTCATTGTCACAAAGAGAGAGGCACATTCTTCACGTTGATGCCGTAGTCCTTGAGAGTTTGCTTCATCCACAGCAATTGAGCACAACAAGAGCCAGCAGCAATGTATTCAGCTTCCGCAGTAGACAGTGATATGCAGTTCTGTTTCTTCGAGGACCAACAGACCAAAGATCGTCCGAGGAAATGACAAGTACCATATGTTGACTTGCGGTCCACCGGCATAGTCAGAGTCAGAATATCCAATGAGATCAAAATTAGAGCCCTTGGGGTACCATAATCCTAGTGTTGGTGTGTGAGCTAGATATCGAAGAATATGCTTCACAGCCTTATGGTGTGATTCATTAGATGTAGCTTTATATAGGTCACAAATGCAAACACTAAGAATTATATCTGGCCTAGATGCAAATAAGTAAAATTGAGAACCTATCATGGAGCAAAGATACCTTGTGATCAAGTCAATACCATTTTCATCGATTGCATAGATGGCCATTTGTGGGCATAGGAATTTTGACGCCTTTGCAATCTTGCATGCCGAATTTCTTCAGGACATCTTTGAGGTATTTCTCCTGAGATATGAATATGCCATTGTGTTGTTGACCAATTTGAAGACCTAAGAAGAATTTGAACTCTCCCATCATAGACATTTGATATTCTTCACTCATCATATAGGAAAATTCATCACTATAACGTTGGTCAGTACAGCCAAAGATAATATCATCAACATATATTTGGCCCACAAACAGTTCACCATCATATGATTTAGTAAAGAGAGTAGGGTCGAGTGAACTGGTGTGAAGCCATTCTTCACGAAGAATTCCTTCAATGCATCATACCACGCCTGGGGGCTTTTTTGAGACCATAGAGGGCCTTGTTGAGTCTCAAGACTTTGTCAGGATTCTTTGGATCTTCAAAACTGGGGTTGAGCAACATATACTTCTTCCTCAAGCTTACCATTGAGGAATGCACTTTTCACATCCATTTGATATAAAGTGATATTGTGATGGTTAGCATAGGCAAGTAATATCTTGAATAGACTCAAGTCTAGCAACAGGTGCAAAAGTTTCTTCGAAATCAATTCCTTCAACCTGTGTGTAGCCTTGAGCTACAAGTTGTGCCTTATTCCTCACCACAAGGCCATTTTCATATTGCTTGTTGCGGTAGATCCACTTTGTGCCAATGATATTATGCTTGCGAGGATCTAGATGTTTGACCAGTTCCCAGACATTGTTGAGCTCGAACTGATGTAATTCTTCTTCCATGGCCTGGATCCACTCAGGCTCAAGAAATGCTTCATCTACCTTAGTGGGCTCTGTGATAGAGACAAAAGCATAGTGCCCACAAAAGTTAGATAAATGTGAAGCTTTTGAGCGTGTGAGAGGACATGGCGCTTCAATGTCATCGATGATCTTGTCAACTTGCACTTCTTTTGCAATGCGAGGATGAGCTGGTTGTCGTCGAGGAATTTGATCATTTTCCTCAGCACCATTGTCTTCAAAGATTATCTTCAGTGCATCAGCTCGACGTTCTTCACAGACAGGAATGAATTCTTCAACAGATTCTTCAAGAGGAATGACATCCTCGGTTGCCTTGAACTTGATAGATTCCTCGGTGCTTTGGTTCATCTAACACAGAAGGTAGGTGCTCTCTTTGCGAGCCATTAGTTTCATCGAACCAAGCACATCTACAAGATCAACAATCTTGTGAAGAGCGATGTTGAAGACTCAGTAGGTGTGCGAGTCCTTTCCGTAACCAAGCATAAAACCTTCATGTGCTTTCGGTGCAAATTTAGAACTGTGATGAGGATCTCTAATCCAGCATTTAGCAATCAAGACTTTGAAATAACTCACATTGGGTTTCTTGTCGATCAGAGTTCATAGGCAGTCTTCTTGAAGAATTTGTGAAGATATACTCTGTTGATGATGTGGCACACGGTATCAATTGCATCAATCCAAAAACGACTAGGCGTTTTGTATTCATCAAGAATAGTGCGAGCCATCTCAACAAAAGTTCTGTTCTTGCGCTCCACGACGCCCATTTCTTTGAGGAGTATAGGGATCGATAACTCATGAGTAATACCAAGTTCATCAAGATAGGCATCAAGACCGGAATTCTTGAACTCAGTTCCATTGTCACTCCTGATGTGTCTGATCTTCACACCAAAGTTAGTTGAAGCCCTCGAGGAAAATCGTTTGAAGACTTCCTGCACTTGGCACCCTTTGCCATGAAGCAATAGGTGGGAGCGTAGTCATCACTATCTTCATCAGCTTTGTTGGTGAGGTCATTTTCTTAAGAGTTGAAGATGGACTTGCTGACGAAAGCAGTAGCGAGAGCTAGACTCGCCACACCAGATTCAGATTCTTCTCATGCCTCCTCTTCCTCATGTTCCTCAGATTCAGCTTCAGAGTCCATTTCCTTGCCAATGAATGCCCGAGCCTTCTTGGAGCTGCTTTTCTTGTGAGAAGAGGGCTTTGAGGATTTTGATGATGAAGATTTCGAGGATTTCTTCTTCTTCTTAGCATCATCAGAACTGTAATCCTTGTATTTCTTATTCTTAGCCTGGATCGTGAAGATTATGTTAGGTTGTGTTTCCCCTTCACCTTACCTTATGCTTGAATCTCTGGATGAGATTCTTGTTTAGTAGGGGCGAGTTGTCACATCCCTAGCTTCTGGTGCTGCCTAGTGTTTGCATCTTGCTTGCATCATGTTTAACTTTCATGGAAATCTGAAATGGGGATTGCCTAAACCCCTAGCATCACAGAATTCACTAGGTTCACCTAAAATATTTTCGTAAATCCAAATGGCTTTCAAAAATGTTCATCATTTCTGGGAAATGCTGGAAACAATAACCAGAGGTGTTGCACATTTTTCCATGACATATTTGGTCACTAAAGTAAATCTTTTAGTATTTGCAATTGGGTATTTAAATGCTATATATTATTTTAAGTGCTCAATTAATTCTGAATTTAAGTGTGGGCTATTAGGAATAATCCCCATAGAGCCTACATTTATTTGCAGGATTTTTGGAAATGTTTTAGTATTTTAAATAAAGCCCAACATTACAGGAAAATAGAAAAGCAAACTAAATGAAAAGAAGAGAGGGAGAGAAAGGCCAGGAGGCCACTTAACTGGCTGGGCCGGCCCACCTGGCCCGTGCCAGTCACCCTCCTCCTTGCGCCAGAAGGACGTCGGCGTGTCGACGCGCGCGCGCCCGAGCTCCACCTCCTGCTTCCACCTCCTCCTGCCTTCCTGCTTGCTCCCGCGACCCCTGGAGGCGCCACGCAACCTTCCCGACCGCCTCACACTCTCTCTCGAGCTCTTCCCCCTTCTCTGCTCTCTCTCCCTCTCATGCCCGAGCGCAGCCTCGCCGCCGCTCGTCGTTGGCGCGACCACCGCCGTCCCCTCGTCCCATGACCATGTCCAGCAGCTCAAATCGAGCACCCCATCCCCACGCCAAGGAAATGAGCCGAGGGCTCTGCCCGTCGCCATCGACCCGCCTTCAACCTCGGGACACCGGAGATCGCCATCGTCGTTCTGGCCGCCTCCGAGCCGCCCCCGAGCGCGAGCCTCCCTACGACATCACCGTGAGCCTCGAAGCTTTTCCTCACCTCCCCTCTCGCTAGCTTCCTCTAGCCACCACCCCCACGAGCTCCCGAGGCCGCCGTCCGCCATGGTCGACCTCCGCTCACCGCTGAAGCTTACCACGCCCACCGTGCTGCCCATCAGGCTCCTAGGGCCCCTAGATGCGGCCTAGCTACTGGTTCCTTGAGGGCGAGACGTAGCCCCGCTCGTGCACCACCGAGCTCCGCCACCACACTTGTCGCCATTGCCGTCAGTGCGGGCTGCCCTAGCTGCTTCTTACCTTTGCATCGCCGATGCGGACGAGCACGGGCAACGCGTAGATGCCCTCCGCCGCGCTTTTGGTGGCCGGAGGAGCGATCCCGAAGCCCTCCGCCATCCATTGCCTAGCCGGCGGCAAGCCGCGGGTCAACTCCGGCGGGGTTGAGCCCGTTTGACCGGGGTTTGACTTTCCTGACCCATCGACGCAGGGCCGGGCCCCCTGTTTAATTAGTACCAAGTTAATTTAGTGTTAACTAACTTAGTTAAGTAGATAGGACACTTACATGCGGGCCCAGGCTCTAATTAAAATTAGGTTAGTTAACTGTGTCACTGACGTGTGGACCCCACACGTCAGATTTGACCTGGACCGAGTCATTGACCCGACAAGATCTTGTGAGGTCATGCTGACGCATTAATTCCTTTCTGGAATTTAAATAAATCTTAAATGATTTATTATTTTCAAAAAATACCCTAAACTTCTAAAAATCATAGAAATTAAACCGTAACTCCAAATGAATTAAGTTATATATGAAAATGATCAGAAAAATCCAATCTTTCCATCTGTACTAGTTTCATGCATGTCAGAACACTTTAACCTTGCTGTTTAGGTGAAACAAGCTAATGCACTTATATCACTTATTATTTGGGTGATCATTTGAATCCTTGGTTCAAATGGACTCAAACCTTTCTATCCCAAGTTGCATTAGACCTATCACACATCATATTGCCATGTCATAGCATGCATCATATTGTCGCATTGCATTGAATGTGTCCTTCTGTGTTTGCTTAATCGTCCCCTCTCAAGAGCGATGTTCCAACGACGAGATCGATGACACTGATGATGACTCAATGTTATCTTCAGAAGTGCCAGGCAAGCAAAACCCCCTTGTTCATTCCGATATAATCCCACTCTCTCACTCCCGCTCTATTTTACTGCATTAGGACAACAACGTTTCAACTGTTACATGCTGCGGTAGCTGAACCCCTTTATCCTCTGCATGACCTGTCATTGCCACAGTAAATAGATGAAACACACTAGCATGAGTAGGAGTTGTTTGAGCCCTGATGTGCCTACTCATTCATGCTTGTTTGTCATGCCTGCTATTGCTTAGAGTTGTGTCGTGTCCGATTCATCGGGAATGAATTGGAAAGTGGTGACATGTCCTACTGTGTGTGAGCTAAGAGTGTGAACACGATTTGGTAAAGGTAGCGGTGAGAGGCCATGTAGGAGTACATGGCGGGTTGTCTCATTGCAGCCGTCCTCAGGAACCGAGTTCTGTGTTTGTGATCCATGAACAGCCATTACCACCACATTAGGTTCCGGTTACTCGACCCCTCTCGACTTATTAATCGACTTGATCTCTGTCCAGGAGTTGCAACTAGTTTCTGGTGTTTGTAGGTAGTGTTAGTAGTCTACCAAGTGGCACTCGGTATAGGTGGGCTTGGGACAGACTAGGCCTGGGCACGGTGTACCAAGTGGCACCCGGTTGGTGGGCTTGGGAACCCTGCTCACATCGTTTGGGGCCGTGAGCGACACCCCGCCGGATCTCCTTGCGGATGGAACCCGAATAGGCGATAAACCTGGACGAGAGACTTGTGTGGTTAGTCAGGTCGTGGCCGACTCCCTCGCCCGGCTTCCGCTTGAAGGTTGCCGAGGTACATGACGTGTACAGGGCGATAAGTGGCGAGAGCGTGTGTGAAGAAGTACACCCCTGTAGGGTTATCATTATCTATTCGAATAGCCGGATTCCTCGGATATGGAAACTTGGACCCCTTGCATAGTTCATAGACAAGTGAAAGTGGATACTCTAAAATGCGCAAGATAAGCGTGAGTGCTATGGATGGCGTTCCCGTAGGGAGACGGGAGCGGATCCATAGTGGTGTATTGATATGGTGAATATGTGGACTCATGTGCGCCACCTCAAAAAAGTTACTTGCAGTTGTAGTTCAGGATAGCCACCGAGTCAAAGCTGGCTTGCTGCAGTCAAACTCCACCACCCCTTTGTTGATACTTGATGCATATGTAGTTAGTTACGATGTAAGTCTTCTTGAGTACATTTGTACTCACGCTTGCTTATTTTATGTTTTGCGAGAGACGTCGGTCTCGCTAGTAGTTCCGCTTGGACTTGACGCTTAGCTTTTTACCTCAGCTATGATCTTGTGCCCTCGGCAGATCTCGGTAGATAGTCGGGCTTCTCAGCCTTTTTCATTTATAGTTGTGCGTACTCGAGACATGTTTAGCTTCCGCTTGTGTTTTGACTTGTATGCTCGAGTGTTGGCTCATGAGACCCATGTTTGTAATATCTCGCTCCTCGGAGCCTAATGAATAAATACTTTGAGTCGAGAGTTATGTTGTGATGCCATGTTGTATTTACACATATTGAGCATATTGTGTGTATGTTTGAAATGCTTGGTATGTGTGGGATCCGACAATCTAGTTGTTTATCCTCGGCAGCCTCTCTTATGGGGAAATGTAGTCTAGTGCTTCCTAAGCGATAGTAGTCCGCTACAGCCCGGTTCACCGGAGTCCTCGCTAGCCCAAAGACTACCGCCCGACACTTGACTGGCCGGCATGTGTATCACTTCGTTTGTGTCTGCATTCTTCGGGAAATGTCACAGTGACATCCGGAGTCCTGCCTAGCCTGCTACAGCGGGGTTACCGGAGTCCTCATAGCCCGGTGCTACAGCCCGGATTCATACGTTGATGACCGACATGCTCGATGTGATTCATGTATGCCTGTCCCCATGGGTTAGTGCCGCTTTGGGTTCACGACTAGCCATGTCGGCCCGGGTTCTCTGTCATATGGATGCTAGCGACGCTATAATATACGTGAGCAAAAGGCGCAAACGGTCCCGGGCCATGGTAAGGCGACACCCATGGGAATACCGTGCGTGAGGCCGCAAAGTGATATGAGGTGTTACCGGCTAGATCGATGTGACTTGGAATGGGGGTCCTGACAGTCAGTGAGGCGATCGAAGGTTTGTTGAACATTTTCGTTGTCGAGTCTTTTGAAGCGGTTGAAGAGATTGCGAAGAACATCAACTCGAGAGTCGCGCTGAGTTGAGACTCCTTCATTTACTATGGACAGACAGTCCCAGATGAGCTTGGCAGTTTCCAAAGCACTCACTCTTCCATATTGTCCTTTGCTCGGATGGCCACATATGATATTCTTCGCTTGAGAATCGAGTTGCTTAAATCTCTTCACATCGGCAGCATTCAGAGAAGGTGTGACTGAGGGAACACCATTTTCCACAACATACCAGAGATCGTTGTCAATTGCCTCAAGATGCATTCGCATCTTGTTCTTCCAGTAGGGGTAGTCTGTCCCATCAAAGGTAGGACACCCTGCTGAGACCTTGATCATACCTGCGGTTGACATAACTAAAATTCCAGGTGGTTAAACCAAAATCACACAGAACAAGGGAGTACCTTGCTCTGATACCAATTGAAAGTGCGTTATATCGACTAGAGAGGGGGTGAATAGGCGATTTTTATGAATTCTTCACTAAGGAATTTGCCGGTGAGGAAATTCCTTAGCGAAGAACTACTTGCAGCGGAATAAGTACTCAAAAGTAAGCATAAGAGAATGCGGGCATGGTCATCATGATGAAATGAAGACAATCAAAGAGCATGTAAAGCGTAAACACAGGATAGCACAAGATGAAGACAAACATATCAAGAAATTGAACTGAGGAAATTGAGAAAGTCTTGACCAAAGTCTTCAAACACAGATATGAATGAACACTCAACACAGAATGAGGAAATGAGAGGGTTGAGGAAATAGAACCCGAAGGTTGGTGAAGACAATGATTTGGTAGACCAGTTCCAACTGCTTTGTCTCGGTTATGCGTCTGGTTGGAGCGGTGAGTATTTAAACTCGAGGACACACAGTCCGGTCACCCGAGCCGAGCACGCAGCTCAGGTCACCAAGTCCTCACCGTATTCTCCTTGAACTAAGGTCACACATACCTCGTCCAATCACTCGTGGTAAGTCTTCACGCGACTTCCAAACCTTCACAGACTTGGTCACTCGGCGATCCACAATTCCTCTTGGATGCTCTAGACCATGACGCCTAACCGTCTGGAAGAAGCATAGTCTTCAAAGCTAACAAGCGTCGGATCCACGCAGGATCAATCTCTTCAGTGATGCTCAATAACATTGGGTTTGTAGGGGTTTGGTGTTTGGGTTTTTCCTCACTTTCGATGATTTTCGCCACGATCCTCGGAGGATGGGTTGCTCTCAAATGACAAGTGTCAAGTTTCTCTCGAGCAGCCAACCAGCTAGTTGTTGTAGGGGCGGCTATTTATAGCCTAGGGAGCAGCCCGACATGATAAGACATAAATGCCCTTCAATGATATGACCGTTAGGTGGATAAGATATTTTGGGACAGTTGGCCAAGAAGACAAAGAATGATCGGAAATTTGAATCTCAAATTCCTCGGGGCTATCATGTTCCTCACTGTGTAGGCAATCCACACTTTGGCGAATTCCTAACTCCTCGCCGTAACAAATTCTCAACACCGTAAGAACTTCGCCTCTCTCATCAAGAAATTGACTGAACTGTATGAGATTTCCAAAGGCTTCACTTGAAGGGATTGGTAGGTGTAGGATTTTGAGTTGAGCATCACATGGAAATTTTTCCTTAGTATTTCCTCGACCCCTTTAACAAAGACGGTGTTTCCTATGACTCAAAAAGAGAAAATGAAACTATGAAAACAAAAGTCTTCACGCTTCATGTTCCTCAAATGAATACCAAGTCTTCAAGGTCACACCAATTTCTTCACTTTCAAAGTCTTGAAAGTCTTGAATATCAAAGTCTTCATCGAAGAACTTCATTTTTAGGGGTCGACTTTCTCTGTAAATATAAAACTCCTCATAGACTTATAGACCTGTGTACACTCACAAACACATTAGTCCCTTAACCTATAAGTCTTCAATACACCAAAATCACTAAGGGGCACTAGATGCACTTAGAGCCATGGTATGGATAGTAGCCCCTGATACACTGTTCGATGAAGAAACTGGACAGAGGATCAAATATATATTCGCAGGAAGACTCATGAAATGACAGTTATTTCTCTTCTGTTATAAGCAGGCGTCTGTAGCGGCTGCTGCCTCCCATACTGCGGAAATCTCCGGACTGAATCAAAGTCTGGAGCGGGCCAAGGAAGAACTTGACTAGTTGAAAATGCACTTGAGGAATAAACAGGGTATGCACAAGTCTTGTTCGCGTTTATTGTGAATGAATTTTCTGTATGAGCTGAGCTTTATGACATTGCGCTAGGAATTGTGACCGAAGTCGAAGCCCTTAAGAAGGCTGTGGCCAAAGCCGAGAAAAAGGCAGCCACTCAGCAGGCTCTTCGTGAGAAACACGAGGCCAGGGTTATTAAAGCTGAAAAGGAGCTACAAGAGGCCGTAGGGAAATGCGAGACCTTGGAGAAGAGTTTAGTAGAGAAAGAGTCCGAACTCACCAAGGCTCATCAAGGCCACGAGCGATGTCCAGGGGGAAACCCGAAGCGCCCTGCAGGAGATCCAAAAGGCGAGAAAGATCGCGGCTGGTAAGGCGTTTTCCCCGTAGAGTAAGTATTGGGTGGGGGGGGGGACATAAGTTTCTAATTTTGAATCCGGATTTCTCAGGGGTATTTACCGAGCTACCTCGCAGCATATCAGATGCCGCTCAATTCTACCGAGCCGAAGAAAGGAGTACTGCGGATAAGCTCTTACGTCGCAGATTTGGCACCGAATTATCCGGTGTTTTTGCCGATCAACTCAAACAGCTGATCGAACTACTGTATATGGCGTGTCGGTGTCAAAACCGCGGATCTCGGGTAGGGGGTCCCAACTGCGTCTAGGCGGATGGTAACAGGAGACAAGGGACACGATGTTTTTACCTGTGTTCGCCCTCTCGATGGAGGTAATACCCTACTCCGCTTGATTAATATTTATGATATGGGTAGTACAAGAGTAGATCTACCACGAGATCAAGGAGGCTAAACCCTAGAAGCTAGCCTGTGGTATGATTGTTGTTCGTCCTACGGACTAAAACCCTCCGGTTTATATAGGCACTGGATAGGGTTAGGGTTACATGAGTCGGTTATAATGGTAGGAGATCTACATATCCGTATCGCCAAGGTTGCCTTCCACGCCAAGGAAAGTCCCATCCGGACAGGGGACGAAGTCTTCAATCTTGTATCTTCATAGTCCAGGAGTCCGGCCAACGGTGATAGTTCGGCTATCCGGACACCCCCTAATCCGGGACTCCCTCACGGCGGAACTAGCCATGAAGGATTTAATTATTCGGCTACGGCCTGCTGAGCCGATCCCAACTAGCTACTTCGGGCTCGTGAAGCGGCTTGTGGGTGACTGTCCTCGACTTAACGTCATCAAGCGGTCGGTCTGTATAGAGGGTGCACGAATGGCCTTCGCCCGCGCAAAGGTGTACTAGGTGAAGATGGACGCTGAAAAGCTGATGACCGAAGGACCGCCGGAGGGGAAGG
Organism: Aegilops bicornis; assembly: GCA_021605145.1. NCBI lineage: Eukaryota > Viridiplantae > Streptophyta > Magnoliopsida > Poales > Poaceae > Aegilops > Aegilops bicornis. The sequence continues at coordinate 351,194,138 of CM038670.1, forward strand.
AGCACCGCAAGCCCGAGTTATATTATGAGAATGTCCTGAAAGGATCCTACCTTGCCGCAGAGTTATGCACCAATGACTTTATATTTCCATGAATGCAAATCATGTTGTCCTTTGTAATGTTAAAACAAAGTCGGTTACATCAGTTACCGCCTGTTATATGAAAGTTTACCCTCCTGTGCGGCCGTTTTATATGTTAAATCTGAGAGTTGGCCAGTCGTCGGCTGCTGCCCCCACGTATGAAGTACGAGGGTGTTCGGGATAAACCTGAGCACTCTTTATCCCAATTTTTGGTCCTCCAAAGGAGGTGCTCAGCACAACGAACCAGGCAATCAGACTATAGGGATTTATCACTCTCACTTAGCAATAGGAGCTTTAGTATGGTCGGTGCAGCCCCTGGTGTTAGGAAGACCGTACTAGGGGCTCTATAAGCGCCTGATCGGAGAAAGAACCGATCCATCGCACGCTGCATTGGTTATGGCATTGTGCGGAACAAATCCTTGAAGATTTTGTGACCTCTCGAACAGCTGACCAGCTCTCGCCTTATCATGACAGTCAGTTTTAGCTTTCTCTACTGGGGTGTTCGTTTGGAAGAACCGGGACACAATCGCAGTAGTTCTCCCAGTGCTACCTTAGCCGATATAGCGGAACGTGAGGTACACAAACATGGGAGCCGGGCAAACCCAACTATTGACCCAAGACATGATTTGGAGCTGATGCATATAATTCTATAAGTTCGGGGTGCCGAACTTCCATGAAGGTGTTCGGACTTTACTGCCGTATTATGGGTAAAACGTAGCCCCTGGCATATTTTAAGGCGTATCGCTATTTGCAGATTCCACTTTAACGAAAGAATTTCAATAAGAAATAATCAGCAGATAAGTGTCATATAAATCCTCATGTTGTATTTAGGTGGTACGCCTATGCGTATAGGTACAAATAATGTGATATATAAAAGAAAGGAATATGACTGCGGAACCTGCTGAAACCAGGTGGAAGAGGTTGAGTGCGGATCCGTAGTATAACCGGATGGTCATTGCAGGGAATTTCAAAGGATTCCCTTACGCGTTCAAGCTGCCTTCATATAGTCCATCCTGGTCGGCGCAAAGGTGAACCTGCGAGGGAAATGTAAGAAATATTTATGTGCCGCAGGGCGGTTAAGCCACCGCGCGCGGCCTGTCCTGGCCTTCACCGGAGTGTTTAATTGAGCCCTGGACGGGCCAGGCTATCCTTCCGTGAAGTAGGTCGGAGTTCCTTGACGGTATCCGTAGGCCCGGACGTCTGCTCAAGGTTCGGCTGCAAGGTGCTGATCGTTGTCTCTGCTGCTAAGGCAGTGGTGTATATGCTGGCGCCGAGGGAAAATTCGGCCTTGCCATTAACCATGATGACGCCGCGTGGACCGGGCATCTTGAGCTTACGGTAGGCATAATTTGGCACCGCGTTGAATCAAGCGAATGCGGTTCGTCCGAGCAGTGCTTCATAACTACTACGGAAAGGGACGATTTCGAAGTTTAACTCTACAATACGGTAATTTTCTGGTGAACCAAAGACTACCTCAAGGGTAACGGAGCCTGTACAACGAGCCTCCTCACCTGGTATAATGCCTCTGAGAGTGGCTTTAGTGGGTTTGATCGTCGAATGATCGATGCCCATCTTGCGCACTGTGTCTTGGTAAAGTAGATTTAAACTGCTACCGCCGTCCATAAGGACTCTAGTGAGGTGGAACCCGTATATTATTTGGTCCAGGACTAGTGCGGCTGGATTGCCCTGATTGGCGTTGACCGGACGATTCGTGCGGTTGAAGGTGAGTGGCCCCAGTTTATATTATGGGACGACAAGTTCCATTGAGTCACCATCCCTAAGGATGGATATCCGGTCCGAGTTGGTAATTTGGGTGGTATGTACCACGTTCACCGATTGAATATGCGAGGGAAATTTCTTTTGCCCTCCTGTGTTCGGTTGTCTGGGCTGTTTGTCGCTATCGTCGCTTTGAGACGCCCCCTTTGTCTCTGGCGCCTGCCCTGCTGGCTTGCTTGAAGACCCAGCATTCTTTGTTGGTATGGGTGGCTGGCGTTTCTGGGGTGCCATGAATTTGGCATTGGCTATCGAGTATGCGGTCCAGACTGGAATGGCCCGGATTTTTATTTTTGGTGGCCCATTTCGTTGACCGGACTTTGAGCCCCTGAACCCGGCATTAACTGCCGTGTTTTCGGCATTTTCACCATATTTGCGGCGCTTATGTTTGTTGTGTTGTGGTTTGCCATTGCTATCCCTGGCTTCTGATGTGCCAGGTTTGCTTGCTGTTTTGGTACTCCGAGCCAACCAGCTATTTTCGCCCGCACAAAAGCGGGTCATAAGTGTCGTGAGGGCTGCCATGGATTTTGGCTTCTCTTGACCGAGGTGCCAGGTGAGCCATTTGTCACGGAAATTATGTTTGAATGCCGCTAAGGCCTCTGCATCCGGACAGCCTACTATTTGGTTCTTCTTGGTTAGGAACTGGGGACGGCCTCACCGGAGTGAATCGAGGTGGAGGCCGAGGCGGAACGGGGCGGCCGGAGTTGGGGGAGGAGACCTCCTCGAGGTCCACCTAGCATCCTGGCGGAGTGTTGGTGAGGTGTAGGGATGGTGCGTGCTCGAGGGCGAGCTCGGGGCCCCTTTTTATAGGCGATCAGGGGGGTTGGCCGTGAACGGAGTTCTCCGACGAAGGTTACGGCGGCGCAGGGCTTGGTCGGGGGTGGTTTAGCGGCTGAGCTTCAACGTGGAGGTCTACTGGCTCCATTTAGACACTAAACAAGTTTGGACGAGAAGGTTTTGGGAGAGTTCGACGGAAAGGGGCGGCGCGGGCCCGTCGGTGGCAGGGGGCGTGCCCTGTGCTTGCCGGCCACGGCGACGGTGCAACGGGGTTGCGCTGGCGTGCATGAGCCACGCGGAGGGCCCGGGAACGATGGGCGGCGACGGGTGGCGTGGCGAAGCGGCTCGGCCCTCTTCGCCGCCACGGGTGGCGCAACCACCACAGAAACCGCCAACACCGGCGAGGCTCGCCGCCACCGACGCTTGCATCCGTCCAAAGGGGCGTGCGGCGCTCTAGCCAGGGAAGAGAGGTCGTGCGCAATGCGCCAGGGCGCACTGTTTACAAGTGACCCGACTCTGACGAAACTGAAATTACTGAAACTCTGAATTTCTCTGAAAGTGCAAAGTGACAGTGCAACACTAGTAGAAAAAGGGTCAAATGTGAAGCACAATAGTGCCGGTTTGAATTTCAGCCGGCACTAATGTGTACACTAGTGCCGGTTCGTGGCGGCGATCAATAGCACCGTTCGTGGCGAACCTTTAGTACCGGTTCATGCCACGAACCGGTACTAAAGAGGTTGTGTCACCGCGGTCAGGCTATGGGCCCACCATCACCATTTAGTGCCGGTTCGTACCACGAACCGGTACTAATGAGGTTATGGCAAGCTGTTTTTAGTCCCACCTTGCTCCCCTAACAAGCCTTTTACCACCTTAAATATGTTATTTCTCAAACTATCACAAGCACTTGTTCTTCATTGAACTCTATGTGTAGAATTTGTGGCCACAATATGAGTCTTCATCGGTTTATAAATCGTTGATGACTCATATTGACAATTCAGATTGTATACACAAAGATCATTGATGATCAAAGTATTTTTGATGTTATAAGATCATATTGACAATTTAGATCAGAAAGAAATATAAGATCATGATTTAAATGCTCTTATATTTTTTATGCTCGATATGCACCATTCAAAGCGACGCCATCAACTTTCAACCGCTTATGCCTTCATTTGCTATTTTTCATGCATTTAATGATTTGTTTTGAGAACAAAATGACACGGAAATTGAAAAGCACTACAAATGAACTCAAAAAATTTGAAACTTGGCATGGTATCATCATTTCACCCACATATCATGTTCAAAAAAGTAGAGTGGGTTACGGCAAAAACTGGATGCACTTCGTTTACAAATCGGACAATCTCTTTCAAGTATTCGGGTTTATGACGAAATTAAACTCATCTGTTACAAAAGCATTTCATTTTTAAACTTATTACAACTCCGGACTTTTTGTGCATTCAAGATGCACCATTCAACTGCTAGGCGGGAGGAGCTCTTAAGTACCGGTTCCAACTGCTAGGCGGGAGGAGCTATTTAGTACCGGTTCGTGGCGAACCTTTAGCACCGGTTCGTGCCACGAACTGGTACTAATGAGGTTGTGTCAGGTAAGGCTGGGCCCCACGAGCACCTTTAGTACCGGTTCATGGATGAACCAGTACTACAGTTTCTTAGTAAGCTGTTTTTTAGTCCCACCTCGCGAAGAGAGAGGGACTAGGAGCGGTTTATAAGCCCTGAGTGCAGAGACGATGAAGAAGAGGCTCAATGCTCACGTTGCTTAGCTTCAAGCCTTCAGGAATATGGTAGACTGCACAGGAATATGGTAGACTGCACGGAATATAGTGCAGAGTACTATTCCGAAAGGCTTGAAGCAAATTAACGAGCATTGCACCTCTTTTTTATTTTTAATAACTTATTGCAACTCCGGACTTCTTCTGTTATGGCAAAAACTAATTGCACGTCGGCATTTTTTTAAAACTTTGGTTATAACTCTAGAGTTTGACCATCAAGTTTTGCAGAAAAGAAAAAATAGCAGAAAAAAATTGGGGCGCTGCCCTGTGGGCCTGCTAGGCCACGGGCGTGCAATTACAGGCCTTAAAGGCCCAGCAGACTCACATGGCGTGCAGAATTTAGGCCCACAAGCCTGCTATATAGAGGAGTTCAACGAGGTAGCCGCGGCTGGGTTTATAAACCAGTGCGGCTGCCCTTCGCCCGGCGAGGTGGGACTAAACTTTGGGGTGGTAATGAGGTTTTAGTACCGTTGGTGGCTCCAACCGGTACTAGCAGTGATCTTTAGTACCGTTGGAGCCACCAACCGTACTAAAGGCCTGCTCTTCCCGCCTCTTGGCTTGGTTAAAGTTGGCATTTAGTACCGGTTGGTGGCTCCAACCGTACTAAAGGCCCATCCTATATATATAGAACTTACGAAATTCAGTTACATCTCCCCACTTCGTCTCCAACCTCTCGCGACATCGCTGCGCCGCCGATATTTCTGCCGCCGCCGCCGCTTGCCGTCTGTCGTTGTCGTTGTCCGCTGGGCCGCCTGCCGTTGCCGTTGCTGCTCAAGGCTGTTCTTGAACGCCGCTGTCTGCCGTTGCCGCCATGCGTCCCAGACGTCTCTCGCGCTTCGCTTCAGACTGGCGCCTACCAGACGTCTTTCAAGATCAGACGCCGCCTGGCCAGACAGAGGGGCGGCGGCAGACGGGCATGTATGCACACACACACATACACATATACACACACATATATACACACATACACACACTACACACATACACACACACACATTTTTTTACTTATTTTCTGTTTTCTTTTTTCTAGAAAATTTAATTGGATATTAATTAGCTAGGTATGTGAGATTTGAACTAGTTGAATAATTAATATAACTAGTTTATTTTTAGTAAGAAAATTGTCGAACTAGTTTATTTAGGTATATGAGATTTGAACTAGTTGAATAATTAATATAACTAGTTTATTTTTAGTAAGAAAATTGTCTAACTAGTTTATTTAGGTATATGAGATTTGAACTAGTTGAATAATTAATATAACTAGTTTATTTTTAGTAAGAAAATTGTCGAACTAGTTTATTTAGGTATTTGGGATTTGAACTAGTTGAATAATTAATATAGCTAGTTTATTTTTAGTAAGAAAATTGTCAAACTAGTTTATTTAGGTATTTGGGATTTGAACTAAATGAATAATTAATATAACTAGTTTATTTTTAGTAAGAAAATTGTCGAACTAGTTTATTTAGGTATTTGAGATTTGAACTAGTTGAATAATTAATATAACTAGTTTATTTTTAGTAAGAAAATTGTCGAACTAGTTTATTTAGGTATTTGAGATTTGAACTAGTTGAATAATTTATAGTAATGTCAATTGTTAGAGATGAATATAGTTAGATATATATTTGAATTGGCTAGATATTAATTAATGTTAGATAGTAATAAGTGTTTAATGTTTCACCTATATGAACATATAGGAAATGTCATCTCATTTACGAAAAATATTTCATTATGTGCTAACACTGTGAAGACCGCGCTGCCATGCGTGTAAATTTCCTTGTTGATGGTAGGCGCTCAAAGATCAAGCTGAATGAGACATTCAAGTGGATACAAGAAGTCACAACGGCAATTATTATTTGAATGCAAAACATATGCTTCATTTGCTTCAACTTATAATTTTAAAGCATGACTTATGCTTCATTTGCTTCAACTTATAATTTTAAATTTTCACTATTCTACTAGCGCATCCCCGCCATGCAAGAATTTTTGTCTTGGATAAGATAGGTTTTAGTGCTATAGATGATATGGAGGTAAAGAGAGTTTACATGAAGACGGAGCATGGGTATACTTTCAACGTCAAATTTTATAATGGAGACACATACACCCATTTTGAATGCAAAATTTGGCAAGCACTATGCAAGGCTTATGCATTCGAGCCTGATATGGTTATCACCTTTGATATTCGTCCGGAAGATGATATTGAAGGTAATATAGACATCTGGGTCGATGTGCAAACGCCTCGATTCTACCATTATGTGAGTTTTTCTCAACCATGCATGCATATGTTTATGTCTTTGATACAGTTTATTCAAAATAGTTGACAACTAATTTGTATTGTCACTTATTTCGTTCAAGCAAACATGTCCGGGCGCTTGGTAGACAGGGACCTACTACTGCCCCGGGCTCAACTAAACTGCGAGGAGATAAGTCATTATGTTTCATGGCTTGAGGATCTTAATACTGTCAAGACAAATTTTTTCCTGAACCTAGAAATGTTAGTACTCAAAACGTCGACCAATGGTGATCGTATTGAACTACGGTCACATCTATAATCGAAAGATGGTAAGATTTTAACTATTTGTCCTTAATTAGTGCATCTTTGCATACATTATTTTTGAAGCTAAACTTTCATTGCTTAGTATATTAATTAATATACGATGTTCTTTCATCAACAGAGACTTCCGATGACAGTTGTGCCTCAGTGGATCGAGACAAAAGGTCGCATGTCAATGGTTAGCTTACGACCAAGATTTCCTACGTTACACATGAGTGCATTCAGGATTCCTGAAAGCGAAGAATGCTTAATAGTGAAAGATTGGAGCAAAATTGTAAACGATCGCAGAGAAGTACTAGGGCGCAGCAAGGAGAAGCGCAACCCAAGATTAGGAGACAGATTCATCTGCATGCTCCAAAGATGATGAAGATGGAGAGCTATACATGTTCTATGCTATTCTACCCGAGAGGGAGCAGCAGGATTAGCTAGTTCATGCTCTTAATTAATTAGTACTTGTCCTCTCTCATGCATGTCCGTATTGTCACGAACTTCGATGTTGGTGATGATTATGTTGAACTTCGATGATATCTTTGCTTCATTACAAAGTGAACTCGATGATTATGTTGGTGATTAGATAGCTAGCGGTAATGACTATGATGATTAAATAGTAGTGGTAACTATAATGACGACTATGATGATTTTTAGCTAGCTAAAGTTTATTTACTTATTAATATGCGATGATGATGATGATGATGATGATGACCACTACAACTCACTATAACGTAAAACAATCCTAAATTAAATTGATAAATAAAATTTAATTGAAAAATAAAAAATAAAACAAAAACCCACAAACATTTAGTACCGGTTGGTGTTACCAACCGGTACTAAAGGGCTCCCTGCCCCCGGAGCTGCCTCGTGCCACGTGGTTGGCCTTTAGCACCGGTTCATGCTGAACCGGTCCTAAAGGGGGGGGGGGGGCTTTACTGACCACACTTTAGTGCCGGTTGTGGAACCGGCACTAAAGGGCCTTACGAACCGGTGCTATTGCCCGGTTCTGCACTAGTGCAAGCTAGGTGTTCGACAGAATGATTTTGGTATGTGGGGATTTTTCCTTGAGCTGATTTTTGGTGGAGTGGCATCTCATTGCCTCTGGGGGCTGCCTGAATTTTGGTGGAATTTTTGGAGAAGAGGAGATATGAATTTATCAAATTTGACAAATCTGATCCAAATTTGCAGAAGCTGAAACTTGAAAATTTTGAAAAGAAGAAAAGTGGATCTTGATGGTTCAAGCTTGTGGGTGCTAGGGACTATCCAGAGTAGTTGGTTTGAGAACAAAACTCAAAGGCATTTAGGTACTTGCTTTGCAAATCACCTAGGCTCAACAGAGTGGACAGAATTGTTTTGGGGAAAGAAATAATTGAAATAAAATCCAAAAATGAGTTGGACCTGTTTGGACAGAATATTTGGATTGCCCCAAAGTGGAAGGAGGGTTTTTGGGGAGATTTAACCACATGAGACATGGTAAAAGGTATGGATGGATTCAATATAAGAGGAGACCCAAAACTCCTAGGTTTTCTTTATTAAAAGAAAAATAAACCAAAAAGAATAAATTGAGAGGGAGAGAATCAGAGGAAAGGTTTTTAATAACCAAACACCAAAGTTGAAGGAGATGCCAAAATAAAAATCCTTTGCCAAAGGGGAAATTTTTTGAGAGAGAGATTTTTGAAAGGATTTTAAATGACTTCCTTCAAAACCAACAAGGTTTTTGCTGAAAACCAAACCAAATTTTTTTGGGTGTCACAACACCTACCCCCTTAGGAAAAATCTCGTCCCCGAGATTTTAGCTGATCCTCAAATAAGTGTGGGTGCTCTGTCCGAAGAAAATCCTCTCTTTCCCAAGTGGCTTCACTCTCGGTGTGATTGCTCCATCGAACTCTGAAAAACTTGATGGTTTTCTCGGGTTCTCCTTCGAGACTCCTCCAAGATTTTTATTGGATGCTCTCGATATGTGAGGTCTGGCTGCACGTCAATGCTTTCATGGGATACTTGCTTCTCCGGTTGCTCACGCACTTCCTCGATTATTGAGACGTGGAACACGTCGTGGACGTCGGATAAATCTTCGGGTAAGTCTAGCTGGTAGGCTACCGTGCCTTTCCGTGCCACTATGCAGAATGGTCCGATGAATCTCGGTGCTAGCTTCCCTTAATCTTGAATCGATGCAGGCCTCTCATAGGGGATACTCGCAGGTACACAAATTCACCAGGTTCAAAGCTAATTCCCCGATGTTTTTGATCGTAATTACTCTTCTGTCGACTTTGGGCTGTCTTGTGTCGATCCCTAATCACCTTGACTTTATCTTCAGCCTCCTTGAGCATGTCTGGGCCGAAGATATGGCTGTCTCCAGTTTCCGACCAATTTAGCGGGGTACGACATCTTCGCCCGTACAGAGCCTCAAATGGTGCCATTTGCAGGCTGGCCTGGTAACTGTTGTTGTATGCGAATTCTGCGTATGGTAGGCTCTCTTCCCAACTGGTCCCATAGGTGAGGACACATGCTCTCAGCATATCTTCTAGAATATGGTTTACGCGCTCGGTTGCCCATACATGCAGGGGTGGTATGCGGTACTGAATGCCAGTTGAGTTCCCAGAGCTTGTTGTAAGTGATCCCAAAATCAGGAGACGAATTAAGTGCCTCTGTCCGAGATTATTTTCTTTGGGACTCCATGTAAGCAGACGATACGGGAAAGATAAATCCTAGCCAGTTTTTGAGTGGTGTGGGTTGTCTTCACAGGGATGAAGTGTGCTACTTTAGTTAGTCTATCAGTGATGACCCAAATGGCATTATTTCCGTGCCGTGACCGAGGTAGCCCAACAATAAAATCCATTCCAATCTTGTCCCATTTCCACTCGGGTATTTTATTTGGCTGTAAAAGTCCGGCCGGTTTCGTGCTCGGCCTTGATGCTACCGACAAGAGTCACAACATGCGATGAACGTGGCTATGTCCCTTTTTAGACCGTGCCACCAAAAAATTTCCTGAATATCCTTGTACATTTTTGTCCCTACGGGATGTATCGAATACGGGGCGGTGTGGCCTTCAGCTAAGGTCTGCTGTTTAAGATCCTTGATATTTGGTACGCATACCATCCCCTGCACCACAATATTCCCTCGCTTATCGACACGAATTCGGGCCTTGCCCAAACTCACTTTCCGCTTAATGCCTTCAATCTTTGGGGTGTCCATGCTGAGCCTCTTTGATTGTTTCCATTAGGGTAGGCAGTATTTCTAAATTTGATATGATGCCTTCGGTGACTACCAGCAAGTTGAGTTTAGCAAACTCCTGCCAAAATTCAGGTCTTAGGTTTGGCAGGCCGTCGTCGTTTGGACTAGGGTTCCGACTTAGAGCGTCTGCCACTACATTTGCTTTACCTGGGTGGTAGTGGATTCCAATGTCATAATCCTTCACTACTTCCAACCAGCGTCGTTGCCGTAAATTCAGTTCTGGTTGTGTGAAAATATACTTGAGGCTCTTATGGTCCGTGTATATCTCGCAACGATTTCCAAGTAAAAAGTGCCTCCATTCTTTGAGTGCATGAATAACTGCTGCTAACTCTAGATCATGAGTGGGATAATTTTCCTCATGCTTGCGAAGTTGTCTGGAAACATATGCGACTACCTTACCTTCTTGCATCAACACGCATCCGAGGTCTTTCCGGGATGCATCGCAATACACCTCGAAATTCTTGTGTATGTCCGGCACAATTAATACTGGTGCTGACGTTAATTTCCTTTTTAATTCTTGGAAACTTTTCTCGCAAGCTTCCGTCCCATTCAAACTTCTTGTCTTTCTTGAGTAGCTGCATCATTGGCTTTGCTATGGTGGAGAATCCTTCAATAAACCTTCGGTAGTAACCTGCCATCCCCAGGAAACTCCGTACGTCCGTTACGCTGGCTGGTCGTTTCCAGCCAAGTACGGCCTTGACTTTTTCTGGGTCTACGGCAATACCCTCTTGGGTTAATACGTGGCCCAGAAAACCTACTTGCCTTAGCCAAAATTCACACTTGCTGAATTTAGCGTACAATTTATGTTTCCTGAGTTCCCCTAGTACAATTCGGAGATGCTCAACGTGCTCTTCTGGTGTCTTGGAGTATACCAGAATATCATTGATAAATACCACAACAAACTTGTCCATAAACTTCATAAATACTTTGTTCATGAGGTGAACAAAATATGCGGGGGCATTTGTTAATCCGAATGGCATTACGGTGAACTCATACAATCCAGACCGGAGGTGAAAGCCGTCTTGGGAATATCTTCGGTTCGCACCTTTAATTGATGGTATCCCGATCTCAAGTCAATCTTTGAGAATACTTTGGCTTGAGCGAGCTGATCAAATAAATCATTTATTCGTGGCATCGGATATTTGTTCTTGATCGTGACCATGTTAAGTGCTCGATAGTCGATACACAATCTCAGCGTTCCATCCTTCTTTTTGGAAAATAATATTGGTGAACCCCAAGGTGAGGAGCTGGCTCGTATATAACCTTTGTCCAAAGAATTCTTTTATTTGCTTCTTCAGTTCTACCAATTCGGATGGTGCCATTCGTATAGTTTCTTGTATATGGGGTGGTTCCGGTGCTAGCTCAATGCTGAATTCTATCTCTCGTCCGGTGGCATGCCCGGTAGTTCTTCGGGAAATACGCCCGAAATTCACACACCATCGAACCTTGCTCAATTCAGAAATATCCACTTTGTTCAATCTTGGTTGCCGGGATATTTTTCTTTCCTTGGCTGAGACTTTTATGGTCTTCCCGTGGTGGTGGGTGAGAATCACGGTCCGGTTGAAGCAATCAATAAAACCTTTGTTGGTGGTTAACCAATCCATCCCTAGGATGACATCCAGCCCTTTATTTTCCAACACGATAAGATTTGCGTGAAACTTCAACCCTTCAAACTCGATAACCTCACCATGGCAATAACTCTGGGTAACTTGCTTAATTCCAGGGGACTTGACGATCATAGATTTTTCCAAGGGAAGCATCGAAAAATTATTTTGCAAGGAAAAACTTTTCGAAACGAATGAGTGAGAAGCTCCAGAATCAAACAAAACCATGGCAGGTATTGTGTTGATGTGAAACGCATCGAGTACGATATCCGGGGCATTTTGTGCTTCCTCTTGGTCACGTGGTTCAGATGACCCTTCCGTGGTTGTTATTTGGGTTGAAATTGTTGCGCTTTACGCCAATTATTGCCTCCGTTGTTCGCCTTTGGGGTCGAGTTCCTTGGCTTGGGGCACCGCTTGGCATAGTGCCCTTCTTCTCCACAAGCGTAATGTAACGCCTCGGGCAGTATGTGAGCTCCTTGTCTCTTGCATGAAAATTCTTGATTGGACGTGAGACGTTTGTCGTGGGTTTGGGTGTCCAGTTTTTCTGAACATCTGTCTTGTCATGGTGGTTGCGGGCATGATTAGTCTGGTCCTTTTTCGCTATGGAAATCTTCCAAGCTGCGTCTTTCATTTTCCAAACTAATGGCCTTATCCACTAGCGCCTTAAAATCTGGGAAGGTATGTACAACCACCGGCATTTAAGCGCGGGCGTAACCGCCTAGGAATTTTTCCATCTTCTTGCTTTTCGGACATACGCTCCTCGTTGGCGAAGCGAGACAAGAGAGTAAACTGATCGTTGTATTCGACACCGTCATTGTCCTTTGCTTGAGGTCATCAAATTCTCTCTTTTGATCTTCATAAGACTCTTAGGAATATGTGCCCCACGAAAACATTCTTTGAACTCCTCCTGTGTTATATTATTTTTGTTGGGGTGCATGTGTAGGAAATTTTCCCACCACGATGCGGCTGCTCCAGTGAGATAGTGCGGAGCATATAGCACTTTCTCAAGATCTGAACATTGGGCAATAATTAGTTTTCTTTCCATGTCTCGAAGCCAGTCCTCGGCTTCAAGAGGTTTGTCAGTGTGAGAAAATGTTTGGGGACGCGTCCGTAGCTCGATAAGTTTGATTGTTCGACATCGCCCACGGTGATTCCCCATATTGATGACTTGGTTCATCATTTCCTGATGTTGTTGCTGACTTTGCTCATAAAGACGGCACATTTGGGAAAGTGTCGTTTCACTGTCCTGTTGACTTGACTGCCCCTGTGTGAAATTGTTGCTTGGTGGTGTGCCAAAATTTTCCTCTGACGGAGTTGGCATGGAGCGCGTCCAAGGACAAGACATTGTTCACTCTGGGGATATATTTTGCAAAACTCATAAGAAAGGAAATTGAGTCGCAAAAGTCAATAAATTCATGAAGACGCAAAAGTCTTCAAATGCTCCAAGATTTTTCAAGAGAATAAACGTTTGCGCATGGAGAAGGACTGCTCATTACATATCTTACACGCAAGCAATAATTATACAATACATCACTCAGGATATGCGTACATATTCCTAACATGTTATTTGGCTAGTGCACTCCTCCGGATCCTACATGATGCGCAAACAAGCTACTTCTCACAGCCTATATACATATAAACACATCGTACAAGCGGTGCATCGCATGGCGGCTAAGCGTACTTAGTTGGAGGAGATGGTGAGGATCTCATTTGCCCTGCCGAGGGTGAGACACAGTGAGGCTGGGGACACAACCTCTTCCTCGCTAACAGGCTCCAGACGTGAAGTGTTGCGCTGAGTTGGTGGAGCGGGTGCCCTATGCGGGACAACACGAACACGAGCTGGCGCAAGGGGTGGTGCAGAACGAACTGGAGTAGGCGCAATGACTTGGTTGAACTCCTCCGTGGTAGGCAGGCAACGAGTAGTGGCGAGAGCAGTAGGAGCAAAAGATACTGATGACGAGACGAAAGTCAGTGGCGGTGCGGTGTGCAGGAGCTCCCTCCTGTTGGCGGTACATCCATGGACTGAGTCCATGCGGGCAGCCACGAAGTCATCCACCAGGTTGTCGAAGGCTGCCTCCAGAGCCCGGAGATACCCGACGAGCATCTCAAAAGCCTCGTCTCGCTCTCCTCTGGGGCAAGAGTATGAGTAGTGGCAGGCGACGCACGTGGCATGGAAGGTAGCGGCAACGACGAGTCTGCATCGGCGAAGGACATCCTCGAGACGAGCTATCGCCTCTGTGCTGCCATCTGCATTGCGTGCTTCTCCGTAGGCATGGCTCTTCCCAAGAACCGGAAGCGGCGTAATTCGACACGCCCTCCCTTGAATTGCACCGTGGCCTGGTGCATGGTCAGACGGTCGTTGACCTTGTGCTGAGAGAGTGTGAAGACTGGGCGCATGGATAGCCCCATCGCGACCTGGACGATGAAGGAGAGAAGCTTGACGAACCCATCGGGCTCGTTGGCGAACATTTGTGACTCGCAGTTGTTGCCAGCCATCTACAAAAGTAGGAAAAAATTCTGAATGGTCAGATCATAAATTTATGCTAACTGTCAGAAATCGACTATATTTGAAAAATAATAAAAAATTAGCTCTATATGCTAATAACTGGTTAGCGATCGCACCTAGTGGCTTCCTACAGTCAGCCTGGTTCTGGTACCAAGCTTGTCACGACCGATTTTCCAATAAAAAATGTTTATTGAGAAACCGACCTTTTGAGTCCAGCACGAGGAAAAATCCTCCTGACTGGTAGACAAAATCTTGATACAATAAGCCAGTAGCATTAGAATATATTACAGGGTCGAGCTGGGGTGCTCAACCATTTATTACAAGCACGCCAATAATTATACATAATGGCGGATATGACACGATGGAGTTGTGGCATACAACTGACTCGAGGTAAAGAGGTGGTGGAATAACACAATGGAGTGGGTAACATGACTGCTACACTGGCGGTTCATCGAGCGTCGAGGTGAGACTCGATGAATTTATTTGGGTAGCGGAAGCGGAAGTAACATAGTGACTAATCCAGGGTCGCACGAGACTGACTGGGATTCCTCTAGGCGTCGGACTCGCTATCGAACTCTTCATCCATGAGATCGCCTTCGTCAGCATCTGGCCAAATCAACAAGCCAGGTGAGTACTTTGAAAGTAATCGCAAGACAGTTTGGCCAATAGATATAATAAATGCATGCATGAATGCGTCATGAACAATTAATATGGTACATCCACATGAGGAAGTAACACAACATTAATTAGCAAGAAGGAAATCAAGTGGTAATAAAAATAACCGGAAACCAATCGGGTGTCTGAAGCGACGCCACGAAGGGTGAACAAATAAATAAATTATACCACAGTCGGGCGTCTGAGCGACACCGCACAAAGGGCTTATACTTAAAATAAAAGACATGAATGCCACAATAGGACGTCGGGGCGACATCACAGAAAGGGCTTATATCAAAAGTAAATAAATAACAATGCCGCAATCAGACATTGGGGCGACATCACAGAAAGGGCTTATGTCAAAAGTAAATAAATAACAATGCCGTAGTCGGACGTCGGGGCGACATCACAGAAAGGGCTTATGTCAAAAGTAAATAAATAACAATGCCACAGTCGGACGTCTGAGCGACATCACAGAGAGGGCTTATATTAAAAGTAAACAAATAACAATGCCGCAGTCAGACGTCTGAGCGACATCACAGAAAGGGCTTATATCAAAAGTAAACAAATAACAATGCCGCAGTCGGACGTCTGAGCAACATCACAGAAAGGGCTTATATCAAAAGTAAATAATTAACAATGCCGCAGTTGGACGTCTGAGCGACATCGCAAAAAGGGCTTATATTCATTATTCATAACTTGCAAGAATTAATGCTCACCGATAAATATTCAACATGTGATAAATAACGGGTTAGTCCATCCACAGGAAACAAACCTTTAACACTCCTGTGGTTTTCGTGGAGTTTCCTGCCACGAGACTGACTCTTGACAGGATAAGATAAGCACAGAACTTGGATATGGATAAGATGAATCAAAGGAATTATTGACTCTGCAGAGTTTGTACTAAATTACCCACAGCCAACGGATTTCCGTAGTCACGAAGGACTAGTTCCGTTTACGGTATTTCGGAAGAAACAAAGCTAACCAGTACACACCCATCCCACCTCATGATGCCAGGAATCACCCTAGACAGCGTTCAATAAAAACTTTGAGACGGGGAGATCACAATCTCGAATAGCATGGGATCAAATTTATGTACGCGTGCTCTAAGGGGTGCCCCCCTCTCGGTCCCAACCGGAAACACCCATGCCCCCTGACCGGATGATAGGCTTTAATCCAGGTCCATGGAACCCTCATCCCGGCCTCTCGATTCGGTGTGTACCAGATAGCGGTTTGCAACTTACTAAGCCGTATCCCTTGCGGAAAACATGTGGTAGTACGGAAGGGAAGACGGACAGGAACTGGACTGATTCATGTTGACACTGGGTCAACGGTCTGGCGTAAGATTGGCATGCCACAACACTGCCATCCTACCCTTTCTCATGCCATCTCATGGCCATGCAACTCATACTCAACAACTTATGGATTATCGAAGTTCACTTGTCTCCACTTTGCATGTATATGACAATCACTGAGGTGCTCATAATCATGCCATGCAACTACTTAATGCAAACATGCCCGAACACTCATCATATCAAAAGTTCAAACATGCTTGCCAGGTTCGGAGTAGTCGGGGCCTAGCTCGGTGAAGTTCGCGGTTCCGTCACCTCCTTCGGTATCTACGGCATACAAAATACACGCACTAACGTAAATACCGTGGGGTACAACAAAATATTCCAAATATTTTTCAAATAAATCTGATAAAAAACTAGACAAAATTTTGAAGAGTACAGAAAAAGAATCACTCAAAAATACTTTTCTATTTAGGAGTTATAAGAGTTTTGGTCCAAGGACCTCTCTGTAATGAAACAGAAACTTCCCAGGGGGTTATGCAGAAAAGTCCAGAAAACGGTTCAAACTGGAAAGCGCATTTTGCCAGAATACGTTTTCAGAAAACGGTTCGTTTAATAAGAAAGAGAGACTGACAGGCGGGTCCCACCTGTCAGGTTTAAAAATTTAAAAGGGGGAAGACGGAGCTCGTCGGCGCCCGAGGGCTGCGGTGGTCACCGGCGGCGATCCACGGCGGGGCAAGGGGATTGGGTGGTACCTCTGTGCTCAGTGCATCATTCCGCGTCGGTAGGTGGTGGTGGTGGTCGTCGGCGAGTACCACGTCGACGGCGGCCCTTGCTCCGGCGGACGGTGATTCGGGAGGGGTTGGATTTCGCCGGAGAGTGCTGCGAAGGGCAAATTGAGGTGGGGGTTAGGCTACTGGGTGCTCGAGGGGAGTGCTGGCGAGGTTAGGGCGCCAGGCACGGCCTCACCGGAGTGAATCGAGGTGGAGGCCGAGGCGGAACGGGGCGGCCGGAGTTGGAGGAGGAGACCTCCTCGAGGTCCACCTAGCAGCCTGGCGGAGTGTTGGTGAGGTGTAGGGATGGTGCGTGCTCGAGGGCGAGCTCGGGGCCCCTTTTTATAGGCGATCAGGGGGGTTGGCCGTGAACGGAGTTCTCCGGCGAAGGTTACGGCGGCGCAGGGCTTGGTCGGCGGTGGTTTAGCGGCTGAGCTTCAACGTGGAGGTCTACTGGCTCCATTTAGACACTAAACAAGTTTGGATGAGAAGCATTTGGGAGAGTTCGACGGAACGGGGCGGCACGGGCCCGTCGGTGGCAGGGGGCGTGCCCTGTGCTTGCCGGCCACGGCGACACTGCAACGGGGTTGCACTGGCGTGCATGAGCCATGCGGAGGGCCAGGGAACGATGGGCGGCGACGGGTGGCGTGGCGAGCGGGCTCGGGCCCTCGCTGGCCGCCACGGGTGGCGCAGCCACCACAGAAACCGCCAACGCCGGCGAGGCTCGCCGCCACCGACGCCTGCATCCGTCCAAGGGGGCGTGCGGCGCTCCGGCCAGGGAGGAGAGGCCGTGCGCAACGCGCCAGGGCGCACTGTTGACAGGTGACCCGACTCTGACGAAACTGAATTTACTGAAACTCTGAATTTCTCTGGAAGTGCAAAGTGACAGTGCAAGCTGTGTGTTCGATGTAATGATTTTGGTATGTGGGGATTTTTCCTTGAGCTGATTTTTGGTGGAGTGGCTTCTCATTGCCTCTGGGGGCTGCCTGAATTTTGGTGGAATTTTTGGAGAAGAGGAGATATGAATTTCATCAAATTTGACAAATCTGATCCAAATTTGCAGAAGCTGAAACTTGAAAATTTTGAAAAGAAGAAGAGTGGATCTTGATGGTTCTAGGTTGTGGGTGCTAGGGACTATCCAGAGTAGTTGGTTTGAGAACAAAACTCAAAGGCATTTAGGTACTTGCTTTGCAAATCACCTAGGCTCAACATAGTGGACATAATTGTTTTGGGGAAAGGAGCGAGTTTACCTTATCTTCAATAGCCTTGGCTCGGGCTCTTGTGATTGGTCTAAGTGGTGTCATTGGAGGTGTAGATGCGTCCATGGGGATGATTGTGGGATGCTCCGCATCAGGATTCATATGTACTAGTTTTCTTAGGGAACTTTTCATCCACTCCAACCTCTTGCGAAGAAGGCTACATTTTTCTTGAATGTAATCAAATGCCCATGTTAATCATGTCAAATCAAAGATGGCATGTTAGTGCATTTTACAAATCCTGCAAACCAAATACGCCTGTAGTAATGTTCAAAACTGCATGTAGGCACTAACGCATTTTCTTCTTTTGCAGATAAGATTAGGCCCAGTGGTGGATAATATGATACAATATAACAATCACGTCGAATACCTAGATCCGCATCTCTCAGAAATTACTTTGAACTCCTACTGACGGACCTTACCGGAGATTATATTCGCCAGGTTCTTTTTTCTCAGAGCAAGGGTGCTGAAGGAAATGAGGTTTTCCCTACATTTATTTCGCCAAAATGAATGGTTTGTTGATCAGCGCCGGTGCCT
Source organism: Aegilops bicornis (assembly GCA_021605145.1). Classification (NCBI taxonomy): domain Eukaryota; kingdom Viridiplantae; phylum Streptophyta; class Magnoliopsida; order Poales; family Poaceae; genus Aegilops; species Aegilops bicornis. The sequence goes on from CM038670.1 coordinate 351,212,945, forward strand.
GCGGCAGAATGGAATAGGCTCAAAAAATGCTGAATTTCATTTGGGAACTTCAGATGACAGAGTAATCAGAAGTCATCGTGTCAACCCCATACATGACTTCTTAGTGGCTGACCCCTTTGCAAAAATTGTGAGGTTTCGAAACCAGACTTAGAAGTGGTAATATTAGTTTGAACCTCTTTGATATCCATATTCGGTGGATCAGCGCGAGCGTTTGCATCTGATGAGCTGAATTTCATTTCTAATATCAGTTTGAACCTTGCAATCTTCGAATTTGAGCCATATAGCTCTTGAATTTGAACCTTCTAATATTTCGAGCTTTTGTGGTACAATCATTGAAATGGCATCGTATGAGACTCGTATATTGGTAGCACTATTTTGACCTTAATATGCAATGGTCTTAGATTTTATTAACCATTCTCGAATCTGTTTACCTTGTCGGTCTCACAACACACGATCTGTATAGCTATTGCACACAGTTGGTTTCTTCAACCGTGTGCCCTGTAGAGCGCAGAATTAATTATCACACTCAAGTGTCCATCATCACCCTTCTGTGTAACTTTGACCTCATCACACACGGGTAAAATTATGACCGAAGTCATTCCACACACATCGTTTCTACAAAGATTTTTACCAATAACCACCCATGATTTGTCCCTCTTCTAGCCGAGGCGTGGCCAAACTAGTTGGGTGGGAAGCTAGCACGGTAAACTGCGCGGTAGCGCGGGAACAAGCTCACCGATGATACATTTGGCGCCTCTTGGAGCCCATGCATGGTCAAACGAAACGTGTGCAGTGCGGTGTTCTCAAGCGTGCACTGGAATTCTCCACTATGAACACCGTGACAAGACATAAAGATTACAGGCCGGCTGGCCCCCATTTATTACAGCGGCCATTTAACCCTTGAGTCTCTTCAACCTTTCGATCGCGCCCCACCATTGCAAGAAGCACACCCACCACGAGAAATTCCTTGAGGGTATCCTGCGCGGCTCCAATGGCACTCCGAGTGGCTGCCGACAACGAGCATCAGTTCACCATGCATGTCGTGGTGTACACCCACAGAAGGTTCATGGACCTCTCGGTGGTGTACACCAACGACCAGGTCCGGGTGGAGCACTCCATCCACATCACGGAGCTGTTGCTTGCCGAGGAGAAGTACAAGCTGGTCGGGTTCGACCTTGAGTACACATGCGCTCGTACCGGGTCTCGTCCAAAGGTCATCGTCGCCCAGATGTGCGTGTGCAACCGCGTCCTCGTCTACCGGTACTGCCTGGCCACGTGGCCTTGCGAGCATTTCACCAGGTTTGGCAACAGCCCCCACTACATGTTCGCTAAGGTGGACATCACCAATGATGTAAACTCGCTCGAGAATTCGGGCATCGCCTGCCAGAATCTTGTCGACATCCAGGGCCGATACAAGATCTGGGGGAGCAAGGAGGATGAGAAGGACTCAGTGGTTCACCTCGCCAAGGCCATCATCGACTCCTATTACAGAGACATGAAGGATTCCTGCAACAAGGACAAGCGTGCCTGGCACTCAGCCTGGATGGAGATACTCGACAAAGCTCATGTCGTGTACGCGGCCAAGGAGGCGTACACGAGCTACTACATGTACATGAGGATTGTTGACATGAGGAAGTGCCTCCTTCCCCAAAACGGCCAGGGATCGAACCGGAAGTAGAGCAATGGCAAGCTTCATCGCAATAATAAGTAAATGATTAGATCCTCGTTTCTCTTAGTTTAGTATGCATGTAATTGCTTACTTTAGTGTGTGGAAATGTTATCTGTGTCATCACTTGTGTAATTGTATGCTTAATTTGGTTATGCAATGCTATCTTTTTAAGTATATAGGTTGATACTCTGTAGACAGAGCATAGATGTTGTGCGGACAAAGAAAATCACATCGCACATGGACTAAACAACGGAACCCGTCGGCGATGTTTTCATTAATCACTCACAATTGTATACCAGCAATCGTTTGCTCACAACTCACACACGGCTTGTTAACAAGAATCGTTTGTGTTGTTATAGGTCTTCCCACACATTTCCGATTACAGACCTATTTGCCGTGTATCACACACATCTTGTTATATTGAATTGTTTCTGTTCTCTTGGCTCATAGCAAACAGTTCATCCGAGTGAACCGCATGCCATATATCACACACACCTTGATCTGGCTTCCGTTTCTTTTGTGTTGCCTAATCACAAACAGTTCATCCGAGTGAACGATATGCTGTATATCGCACACACCTTCATCTGTCTGCCCGTTTCTTTTGTTCCTCCTCATCGTAAACAGTTAATTGACGTGAACCATATGCCTGCATCACACACGCAACTAAAATCTGAACCGTGTTTGATGCATCCGCCATCGCAAATGTTTTGCACCTCTTTTGACGCTTTTTTACACCACTGTTTGCGATTATTGCATCGCACACAGTTTCGTCGAACGGTCTCTGATCGTAGTGTCGCGTTAGCAGCATCCTGCAGCAGTGTTAATTCTTAAACTATAATAAAAATGAGTAATGACATAAAAAAGGTCTATGGTTTGCTAGAATGCCATTTCATTCCCGTCGCATCAAATCCCCACACTCGATATGCCTACTTTCTAGCACAAGTCATGCCAAAATTCACGAGAAATTTCGGCATGACCATTGCTCAAAAGTGGACATATCGAGCGCCTGAAATTCACCGGAACGGAAATGAAAAAATCAACATTCCAGGGAAACATAGGCCACTCGGATCATTTACCCTACACATAATCATCATTTTCCAAATATGACATGTCCAAAATATCACATGTCCAAATATGACATGTCCAAATTCCAAATATCACATGTCCAAATCACATTTCCATATATCACACGTCCACTTCAAATTTGCATATAACAGGAAGATAAATATAGAACTTGAAGAAAAAATGCTGTCATAATTTCCAACCTACCTAAATTTCTGTCATAATTTTCAACCTACCTAAATTTCTGTCCTAATTTGAAACCTAGATAAATTTTTGTCCTAATTTGGAAACCTAGCTAAATTTCTGTCCAAATTTGAAACCTAGGGTTCATACTAATTAATTAGGTTCATAGTACCTAATCTATCCTAGGGTTCATACTAATTCACCTAGGGTTAATCAATTCAGTTTTATATTTAAATAGCAACAATTGCTTTAACTAGAAAAATTAAATCCCTAGAATTTTGTTAACTACACCTAAAATACCTAGAATTCATTTAACCCATACTAGTTCTGATTTTAACTAGGATTCATACCACCTAATTAACCAGGGTTCATACTAATTCTGTTTTTTTTAAATAGCAACAGTTGCTTTAACTAAAAAATTAAATAACAACAATTGCTTTAACTAAAAAAATTAAATAGCAACAATTGCTTTAAAAATCTAGGGTTCATACTAACTACCACTAGAAAATAGCCACTAATCTGTCCTAGGGCTTCTTTTAACTAGGGTTCATACTACTTAATTAACTAGGGTTCATACTAATTCTAATTAACTAACTAGCACTAAAAATAGCCTAGCGTTCATACTAATTCATACTAACTAGCACTAAATAGCTAGGGTTCATTCTAACAGAGAGAGAGAGAGAGAGAGAGAGAGAGAGAGAGAGTAGAGGGCAGAGATGAGCGGAGGGGTGAGGGCTTACAGAGGGCATAGAGAGATGAGATCGGGGGAGACGGTGGCACAGAGGCAGGTCGGAGGCGAGGCAAAGTCGGGGGAGACAGCGACATCGAGGAGCCTGTAGGCACCGGCGAGGTCTAGGAGGAGGAGGCACAAGTGCGCGGTGACGTCGAGGGTAGACTCCGGCGAAGAGCGAGGGCAGGGCTCCGGCGAGGGCAAGGGCAGGGGCTCCGGTGGCGAGGAGGGGAAAGAGAGTGGGGAATTGGGGGAGGAAGAAGAGGGGGGAAGCCCGCGCGTGGGTTATGTCAAAATAGCAGTAGCTCGGTTATAAAACATGCACTATAGCAAGGTAGCAATAGCTTTTTTTTTTGAAACAGGGCTACTGCTATCTAAAGTGGCTATAACGCTTTTCTGAAACAACACTACTACTATCTAAAGTAGCTATAACGCTTTTCTTGAACAAGCGCTCCTGCTATCATTTTCATTTTTTCTTTTTTTTCTTTTTTTTCTTTCCCTTTTATTTTTTGCTTTCCTTTTTCTTTTCTTTTCTTTTCCTTTTCCTTTTTGTTTCTTCTATTTTCTTTTTCTTTTCTTTTTTTTCTTTTCCTTTTTTCGAGAGCCGGAACGAATGGAAGGTGACACAATGTATATAACTAAGGCGATATATATTACATCATTTGACGCAGAAGGGTTAAGTGTGACATATGTATTACATCATTTGACCCATAACGGTTTCTCAGCGTCGACATTTCCGTTTTTGAGGGAGCTTCTTTCCCTTCTTGTTCGTTGACGAATAATTGAGCAACTCATTGTGACTTTTCCTTTTCCATGGAGTATGATCCTTCTTAGGTAACGTAGTATTGATTCTTCTTCTGGCATATACTTCATCGTCATTGTCATCTTCCCTCATCGGGTTGCCGTACTTGTCGTAGTCTTCTTCCTTGGCGACTCCATCCATTCCAATGATGTTCCTTTTGCCTCTCCTCATGACAACACGTCTGGGATTGCTCGGGTCGGTTATGAAGAAGCATTGTGTCACGTGATTAGCGTGTACCCATGGCTCATTTTTTGCGATGGCGTTCACGGTAGCGTTCTTGGCATCTGGCATCGACATGGTAGTGAAATACCGGTTTTGTCTTTCGACATTCTTATCCCATTTGACACGGAACATCGTCACGCTGTGCAGTCCAGAGTAATCAAGCTCCCAGATCTCCTCAACCCTTCTGTAGAATCTCTCAGTTGCTTCGGTCTCCGGTCATGCATTCCATCGTCACCCCTGGGTTCTGAAAATCACTATTCATATTTTTGGCCTCCGTGTAGAACGTGCATCCATTGATATTGTATGCCTGATAGGTCGCGAGGTTGGCCGCGGGGCCATGTGCTAAGGCATATATGAGCAATCTGTCCTTAGAGCCCTCTTCCGAGGGATTAGCAAGAATATGCTCTTGGAACCAATGCAGGAAAGTGGAGTTGTGCTCTCTAGTAACTTCGGCATTCGTCCCGCATAGCCCCCGTCCACGATACTTCTTTGCGATGGTTTGTTTGTGCAGTGTCACGGAAGGATCTACCACGTCTAGGTGATGTAGCACTACTAAGTTTGCTATGTCAAAGTTGTTGCGTCGATCCGAGTAACCCACATGCAGTTCCATGCGACCTTTGAAGTGACCTTCTCCTCCGAGCCTCCCAATGTGCTTCTTAACAGGCAAACCAACATTAGGCCGGTCTCCGCCATATAGATAATTCTCGCAGAAAGAGATGCACACTTGTGTCAGATAGCCCTAGACGATGCTTACATCCGAACATGACATGTTACGAACGAATCCTTTGATGACCCCATTCATCCTCTCGAACGACATCATGTTGTGCAGGAATGACGGTCCCAGGTTTATTATGTCGTCCACAATGTGGACACACAGATGCACCATGATGTCAAAGAACGCATGCGGGAAGTACATCTCAAGCTTCTTTAGTATCACAATGATCTCTTCCTGTATGATGCGGAGCATCCTACGATCATCCCCATGTACACTACGACTATTCCCCAAGCCCCAAGTGGACATACGACAAGACCTCAAACATGTGCCATTGGACATAAGGTCAACTCTCTCCTTGTTAAACTTCCCTTGGATCCACATGAGACATGGCTACTACCTCAAACAAGGACACTTTGTGTGCTTAGGTAACAAGGAACCAACAAGGAGAAGCAATGGTGCGAGATGGACATCAAGAGCATGAAGAGAATCTACCCAGCCCAGAAATCCCGGTACAACCGCCCATGTACCGCCCAACTACCGCCCGGGTGGTACAACCGCTCAACCACCGCCCAACAACCGGCCAAGCTTCTGTGATCGAGCGGTGCAAGGCCGGCACATCACCGGTTTATCCCCATAACAGCCACAACACCGGTACAACCGCTACGCCCTTCCGCGTACGCCACTAGGAGCCAGCACCTGGGCTCCCAGCGGTACAACCGCTACCGTGACCGGTACTACCGCCCTGCCTGTGCGCAGTGAAAGGGGTTTCACCCCATGTATCCCCAACTTACCCCTTGGACTAGATATACTTGTCCCTTAGCTCCGTACTAGGGTTAGCAAAGGATTAGCTCATGTTTGTGTGAGAGCTTTGCTCATCCACTTGGTTACCTTCTCCTCGGAGATCGTGCCTCCTCAGAGAAGATCCTTCCAAGAGGATTCAAGACCCCCTCTTGGGTGGCCCCATCAAGACCTCCTCACGGAGAAGAACCGGTTACCCTTTGTATCGTCCTTTGTTGGTCGTGGATCTTGTATCTCCTCTCATGTTCTGAGGATCTAGCACATGTGTGACTATATCTTGTTGGTTTGAGAGTTCCTCTTGTGTTTTCCCTTGTGTTTCCCCGTGTGTTCTTTGTGTTCTTAGTTGGGATCCGCTCCTTTCTTGAAAGATCGGCCGTATAGGGTTCCACCCTACATCATTGTAGCTTTCAGAGCTGCTTCACACTGATCGACTTTCGAGAGATGTCGTCGAAAAAGTTGCAGAGACCAATAAGTGTGTTACGGATGTGCTTGTTTATTATCCCTCTATGGGCAACAAGTAGTATCTGCGTCATGATCACATGACAGTCATGGGACTTCATCCCGCTGAACCTTTTCTTCTTCGTGTCTAGAAATCTTCTTATCTTCCCACAGTAACCGGAACTAACTTCGATTTTGGTAAGGCACTCGAAGAATTGATCGATCTCAGCCGAACTTAAGGTGAAGCAAGAAGGGTGGCGATAATCCTCTTCCTTCACTTTTTTTCCTTCTTCTCCCGCGCCTCCGTCTCTGTCTCTGCCTCCTCCTTTTTACGGGGAGGCATGTGCAGATTTGCCCTGATTTTCAAATCTTGCAAGCCTTTTCTTGCCTTCGGCCCATCCTTGGTCTTATCCGGCATGTTCATCACTGTCGCAAGCAATCTCTCAAGGACATCCTTACAGATACAGATTTGATCAAGGCAATGAGGCGTGTCGAGTCTGTGCCAGTACTCCAAGTCCTAGAAAACAGACCTCGTCTTCCATACCTTCAGCAGCGGCTCCGGTGCCTTTTTCATTGTCTTTCCCGGCGCGGGGCACTGTTCCTAGTTTTTCAACAAATCGTTGATTTTGGCGCCGCTCCGCTTACGTGGAGGTCATCAATGCTTAGCCTCACCATTGAATAGATCTCCACAGTTTCTCCATGGGGCGTCCTTCTCGAGCCATCTTCGATGCCCCATGTACACGATTTTGCCAGACTTGCCATCTTTAGTTGACGTTAGCTGCTGAGACATCATATCATCCATGCACAGCATGCATCCGCAATATTCGTGGCACACCTGGCCTGCGGCATATCGTAACCAAGATAGTCGTGCACCGTCATGATCAGCGCGACTCTCATATAGAAATGCTCGCCTTTGCTAGCATCCCATGTCTTGGCCGGTGTTTTCCATAACGTGTCTAACTCCTCTTGAAGTAGCCCCAGATACAGATTAATATTATTTCCTGGTTGTTTCGGCCCTTGAATCAGCATGCTCATGTGTATGTACTTCGACTTCATGCACAACCAGGGGGATGTTGTACATCCATACAAACACGGGCCATGTGCTATGGTTGGTGTTCTGGCTGCCTAACGGATTCATGCCAACAGTACACGCACCAAGCACGATGTTCCTTGCATCACATGCAAATTATCGATATTCGCCGTTGAATGCTCTCAACTGACTTGCATCCACGAGGTGTCTTTGCTTCGGATCATTTCCATCGATGGGCTGTGTCCTCTACGTGTGACAATGCATGAGCTTTGCTTCCTTGGGATCAACCAAATAATGTTGCAGACGGGGAGTGATCGGTAAGTACCATACAACTTACTAGGGAGATTTCTTTCCGTCCTTCTTGTATCGAGTAGCATTGCACATCGGACAACTGGTTTTTTCTGCGTGCTTCTTCCGACAAATTATGCAATCATTGATGCATGCATGGTATCTAACGTGCAGCAGATCAAGAGGGCACACAATCTTCTTGGCCTCATCCACACTAGTAGGACATAGATTCCCCGTGGGAAGAACATCCTTTAGGTACTTGAGGAGCTCACTGAGGCTAGTGTCAGTCCATTTGTTTTTAGCGTTCGTCTTCAGAAGTTCGAGCATGAAACTCAAGCGGGTCAGTGATGACCAACAAGTATAGGGATATATCGTAGCCCTCTCGATAAGTAAGAGTGCCGAACCCAACGAGGAGCAGAAGGAAATGACAAGCGGTTTTCAGCAAGGTATTTTCTGCAAGCACTGAAATTATCGGTAACAAATAGTTGTGTGATAAGATAATTCTTAACGGGTAGCAAGTAACAAAAGTAACTAAGGTGCAGCAAGGTGGCCCAATCGTTTTTGTACCAAAGGACAAGCCTGGACAAACTCTTATATAATGCAAAGCGCTCCCGAGGACACATGGGAATTGTTGTCAAGTTAGTTTTCATCATGCTCATATGATTCACGTTCGTTACTTTGATAATTTGATATGTGGGTGGACCGGTGCTTGGGGTGCTGCCCTTACTTGGAAAAGTCTCCCACTTATGATTAACCCCTCTTGCAAGCATACTCAACTATGAAAGAAGAATTAAGATAAATCTAACCATAGCATGAAACACGTGGATCCAAATCAACCCCTTACGAAGCAACACATAAACTAGGGTTTAAACTTTTGTCACTCTAGCAACACATAATCTACTTATTACTTCCCAATGCCTTCCCCTAGGCCCAAAAAATGGTGAAGTGCCATGTAGTCGACGTTCACATAACACCACTAGAGGAGAGACAACATACATATCATCAAAATATCGAACGAATACCAAATTCACATGGTTACTTATAACAACACTTCTCCCATGTCCTTAAGAACAAATGTAACTACTCACAAAGCATATTCAAGTTCATAATCATAGGAGTAATAATTATCATTAAGGATCTGAACATATGACCTTCCACCAAATACACCAACTAGCATCAACTACAAGGAGTAATCAACACTACTAGCAACCCACAGGTACTAATCTGAGGTTTTGAGACAAAGATCGGATACAAGAGATGAACTAGAGTTCGAGAGGAGATGGCGCTGGTGAAGATGTTGATGGAGATTGACCCCCTCTCGATGAGAGGATCGTTGGTGATGACGATGGCTTCGATTTCCCCCTCCGGGAGGGAAGTTTCCCCGGTAGAACAGCTCCCCCGGAGCCCTAGATTGCTTCTGCCCAGGTTCCGCCTTGAGAAGGCTGCGCTTCGTCCCGAAAGCTTCCTCTTGATTTTTTCGAGGTCAAAACACATCATATAGCAGAAGATGGGCACCGGGGGCCCGCCAGGTAGCCCACAAGGCAAGGGGCATGCCCGGGGGGTAGGGCGCGCCCCCACCCTTGTGGCTGCCTGGTGGGTCCCCTCTGGTACTTTCTCTGCCTAGTATTTTTTATATATTCCAAAATAATCTCCGTAAATTTTTAGGACTTTTGGAGCTCTGGAGAATAAGTCTGTCAGATTTGTTCCTTTCCCGTCCACAATTCCAGCTGCCGTCATTCTCCCTCTTTGTGTAAACCTTGTAAAATAAGAGAGAAAAGGCATAAGTATTGAACCATAATGTGTAATAACATCCCATAATGCAATAGATATCAATATAAAAGCATGAGGTAAAATGGACGTATCAACTCCCCCAACCTTAGACCTCGCTTGTCCTCAAGCGAAAGCCGAAATCGAAAAATATGTCCACATGTTTAGAGATAGAGGTGTCGATAAAATAAAATACGGGCATGAGGGCATTGTGATCATCTTTAGAACAACAACATATATTTTCATATAATATCTTATGCCAAAGTAACAATTTGTTCACAAGGTAAAGTATAAATCAGAAACTTCATTGAAAACTAACAAACTATGATCTTAGTCATTGAAGCAATTGCAATTTATCATAATGTAGAGAAGATTCTATACAAGATCTTTTCAGCAAGTCCACATACTCAACTATCAGTTAGTCTTTCACAATTGCTAACACTCACGTGATACTTATGAGTTCAAAGCTTCAGTCGAACACAAAGAAAGATAGGAGATTATAGTTTCGCCTCCCAACCTTTTACCTCAAGGATAATGTCAACAATAATACTTTATGATAACCTACATCCGAGTGGATATATATATATATATATCTGGATCTTTCTCCAACAGATAGTTCTTGCCAAAAAGAAAAGGTGTAAAAAGGAAAGGTGAAGATCACCATGACTCTTGTATAAGGGTAGAAGATAAAAGTAAAAGATAGGCCCTTCACAGAGGGAAGCAGAGGTTGTCATGCACTTTTATGGTTGGATGCACAAAATCTTAATGCAAAATAATGTCACCTTATATTGCCGCTTGTGATTCATCAAAACAAGCGAACAACGCAACGAAAACAGAATCTGTCAAAAACAGAATAGTCTGTACCAATTCAACAATGACCAAACTTCTGTATCCCCAAAAATTCTAAAAAATTAGGAAAAATTGTGAAATTTGTATATAAAGAATGTGTGAAAATTCAGAATTTTATCACGCTCCAGCAAATTTTAACAATTATGCTACTGGACGATTTTTTTTGTTTTTGCACAGAATTAAAGCAACTATCATCCAAATCATCCCAAAGGCTTTACTTGGCACAAACGCTAATTAAAACACAAAATACACAATCATAACAGTAGCATAATTGTGTGCACACAAGAAAACATAAAAATAAATAAGAAAATAAAGATGACTATTGGGTTGCCTCCCAACTAGCGCTATCGTTTTATGCCCCTAGCTAGGCGTAATGCATAGTTTTAAGTGTTGTCATCTTTAGTCTCTATCTCCTCAATCACACATCCATATTTCCTAGGAGTCCTAGCATACATGTTTTTAATGATCACACTCCTAGGAACAAAATTAAGAGATTTATTTTCATATATCAGTTCCTTTATCAAATCAACAAAATTGGGTTGAACACTAATAATTTTAAGATCTTCATTGTTGTTGCTAGATGTAGTACCCTTGTTTTTGGGAACATATATACACTGACAATTCTTGCTGTCAGGAGTTTTTTCAATAGTTTTAACGGAAGAAAAAGCGAAACCCAAATTATTAATAGTTTCTTCCAACTTATCAATCCTAGCGGACTTTGCTCCACCCTTTCATTAATTTTTTTTGACAGAAAGACTGTAAGGGAGGCCCCTACAGTATAATTGGTGCAACAAACCCAAATTGCAAGTACCATGCCTTGAACCTGGGTGGGTGGGAAGGCATCAACCCCTTCCCACCACTAGGCTATGCCTTAGTCTGCCACCCTTTCATTAATTACCGGTTCTTTATCTTTTAGCATCTTAAGAGTAATCCCTACCTTTGATCCGAATTGAGTGATATGGTTATGAATCTTTTTATCCAAATTTTCAATATGCTCTGTGATAGGCATTTTATTTTATATGGAGTCTACCTTTGCATAACATGTTCCGAAGTTAAAACTGTTTCATTAATAGTGATAGGTAGTGACCCCACCAAATTCCCCATAGCATTGAAAGCATCCATGGGGTGACTACTCAAGAAATTCCCTCCGGTAATAGTATCAAGCAAAAATCTATATCAAGTAGTAATACCCACATAAAATTTGTGAAGAAGAACGGTAGTGGATCGCTTATGATTTGATCTATTATGAGCATCGCAAATCCTATACCAAGCATCTTTTAAATTCTCTCCTCCCATTTGCTTAAAATTTAGAACTTCATTTTCAGGGGTACATGTAACAAGGGAAGAACTATCCATAATTATAAATTGGACAAGCAAGCGAACAAGCAAACAAAACGTGAAAAAGGCAAACGGAAAATACTTTTGTATTTTTGTAAAAAAAATAGAAGTGGGCGAGATGAAAACGAGAGGCAAATGGAAAATAATGTATATGCAAGAAGATGAAAGTTTATGCATAGGTACTTGATAGAGGTTGATAATGTCTCCCCGGCAACGGCGCCAGAAATTCTTCCTGCTACTTGTGAACTGCGTTGGGATTTCCCCGAAGAGGAGAGGATGATGTAGTACAGTAGAGATACATATTTCCCTCAGTTAAGAACCAAGGTTATCAATACAGTAGGAGAACCACGCAACACCTCCTTAACAACACCCGCACACAAATAATAAATCCTTGCAACCCGATGCTAACAAGGGGTTGTCAATCCCTCGACAATTACGTGCAAGATTAAATTGTGTAGTAATTGATAGATAGATTGATCAAAAATACAAAATAAAATAAATAAGTTAAAATTGCAGCAAAATATTTTTAGGATTTTATATATGATAAAAGTAGACCCGGGGCCCATTGTTTTCACTAGAGGATTACTGTTGGGCAATTGATAGAATAGCAAATAATCATGACGATATCCAAGGCAATGATCATGACGATATCCAAGGCAATGATCACGTATATACGCTTCATGTCCAAGACAAGTAGACCGGAATGATTCCGCTTCTTCTACTATTACTCCACACATTGACCGCTATCCATCATGCATCTAGAGTATTAAGTTAATAAAGAACGGAGTAACGCCTTAAGCAACATGACATGATGTAGACAAAGTAAACTCATGCATGAATAAACCCCATCTTTTTATCCTTAATGGTAGTGATACGAATACGTGTCATGGTGATACGTCTCCAACGTATCTATAATTTTTGATTGTTCCATGCTATTATATTATCTGTTTTCGATGTTTTATATGATTTAATATGCTATTCTGTATTATTTGTGGGACTAACCTGTTAACCTATAGCCCAGTGCTAGTTTTGTTTTTTTTCTTGTTTTAGGGTTTCGCAGAAAAGGAATACCAAATGGAGTCCAAACGGAATAAAACTTTCGCGATGATCTTTCTTGGACCAAAGGGAAACCAGGAGACTTGGAGATGAAATCGGAGGAGCCATGAGGCGACCACAAGGACGGAGGGCACGCCCATGGGGGTAGGGCACGCCCCCACCCTTGTGGGCCCCTCATGCACCCCCTCACCTAATTCTTTCGCCTATATATACTCTTATATGCCCAAACCACCGAAGGCATCCGCGAAAATACTTTTCCACTGCCGCAACCTTCTGTACCTGTGAGATCCCATCTAGGGGCCTTTTCTGGCGTCCTTGCGGAGGGGAATTCGATCATGGAAGGCTTCTACATCAACACCATTGCCCTTCCAATGAAGCGTGAGTAGTTTCCCTCAGACCTACAGGTCCATAGCTAGTAGCTAGTTGGCTTCTTCTCTTTTTTTTATTCTTAATACCATGTTCTCCACGATGTTCTTGGAGATCTATTTGATGTAATACTTTTTTGCGGTGTGTTTGCCTAGATCCGATGAATTGTGGATTTATGATCAGCTTATCTATGAATATTATTTTTGCAAGTCTCTTCGAACTATCTATTTGGTTAGGACAACTAGATTTGGTTTACATCATATTGCTATTGTTTATTCCTGTACATCATGTCATCTTACTTAATGTGTTACTCTGTTCCTCATGAACTTAATACTCTAGATGCAGGCAGGAGTCGGTAGATGTGTGGAGTAATAGTAGTAGATGCAGGCAGGAGTTGGTCTACTTGACATGGACGTGATGCCTATATTCATGATCATTGCCTTAGATATCGTCATAACTTTGCACTTTTCTATCAATTGCTCGGCAGTAATTTGTTTACCCATCGTAATATTTTCTATCTTGAGATAAGCCTCTAATGAAACCTATGGCCCCGGGTCTATTTTCCATCATACAATCTTCTATCATCCATCATACAATTTTTCGATCTACAGTTTTAGTTTTCGATTTACTTTCTTTGCAATATTTTACTTTCTGATCTATAAACCAAAAATACCAAAAATATTTACTTTACCATTTATCTATCTCTATTAGATCTCACTTTTGTGAGTAACCGTGAAGGGACTGACAACCCCTTACCGCGTTGGGCGCAAGTTGTTTGATTGTTTGTGCTGGTATTCGGTGACTTGTTCGTTGTCTCCTACTCGATTGATACCTTGGTTCTCAAAACTGAGGGAAATACTTACTCTAATTTGCCGCATCACCCTTTCCTCTTCAAGGGAAAAACCAACACAAGCTCAATAAGTAGCAGGAAGAATTTCTAGCGCCGTTGCCGGGGAAATCTACGACAAGTCAAGACATACCAAGTACCCATCATAAACTCCCATCTCTTGCATTACATTATTCTCCATTCGCCTCTCATTTTCCTCTCCCCGCTTGTAAAGTGATTTTCGAAAATATTTGCCTTTTCCTCGTCCTTCTTTCGTTCAATCTTATGTTTGCTTGTGTTGCCATGTGCCTTCTATTTGCCTGAATCTTCGCTTGCTAAAAATGTATTGATATGGATCCTCATCCACTTGCTAATCTATTTAAAAGATCTAATTATGATGAACCAATAGCTAGTGAGTTGAGTGCACTAGATTATCTTTACGAGGTTTTGCCTGAAATTCATGAATCTAAAAATTACGTTGAAGTGTTGAAAGAAGAAATTTATGAAGTGATTCAAGATAGCTCCTTGAATGAAAAGCACAATTGCAATCATATTATTATAGATTCTATTAATGTAAATTGTGTCAATAATATGCAAAACCCTAAGCTTGGGGATGCTAGTTTTGCTATGTCCAGTACTTGTTGCAATGACCATGATTGGGGTGATTCTTCTTACAATCTTGAAAATTTATTTAAGCCCCATGATGAATATGAGATTGATAATAATGTTTGCAATAATACTGAAAGTGGGTTTGGAAGAGTGTCAACTTTAGATCCCATATATTTGGATAATGTTCAATCATACGAAGTTTTTGATAAAAGTGGGTTTGGAGAGGTCATGACTTTATTTTATGATAATCCCAGTATTTTGGAAGGGTGTCAACTTTGCATGCACGTGGATCATGAAGAGAATATTTTATGTGATAGTTATATTGTTGAATTTGAATATGACCCCACATGTAATTATTATGAGAGAGGAAAATATGGTTGTAGAAATTTTCATGTTACTAAATTACCTCTTGTTATGTTGAGATTGCTATTGTTCCTTTCTTGTTCCTTGCATATGCCAGTTTTTGCTTGCCTTGATAATTTGTTTACTTATAAAATGACTATGCATAGGAAGGATGTTAGACTTGGATGTGTTTTTCACATTCTTGATGATGCTCTCTTCGTGTTTCAATTGCTATCTTTCATGTGAGCATCATTAAAATTATCAATGGCGAGCTAAGGGCATTAAACAAAAGCGCTTGTTGGGAGACAACTCAATATT
Organism: Aegilops bicornis; assembly: GCA_021605145.1. Taxonomy (NCBI): domain Eukaryota; kingdom Viridiplantae; phylum Streptophyta; class Magnoliopsida; order Poales; family Poaceae; genus Aegilops; species Aegilops bicornis. The sequence goes on from CM038670.1 coordinate 351,228,353, forward strand.
TATCATTTCTGTTTTGCAATAAATAATTCATCTAGCCTCTGGTTAGATGTGGTTTTATGTTTTACTTAGTGTTTGTGCCAAGTAAGACCTTTGGGATAGCTTATGGTGATAGTTGATTTGATCTTGCTGAAAAACAGAAAATTTTGCGCTTAGTCCCAGAATTGTTTAAAATCACAGAAGCATGATAAAATACCGATTCTTTTTGCAAAAGATTAATAAACAAATTTCTTAGGTTATCCTAATCTTTCAGCATTTTTGGAGTTACAGAAGTATTCGAAATATCCAGATTGCTACAGACTGTTCTGTTTTTCACAGATTCTGTTTTCTATGTGTTGTTTGCTTATTTTGATGAGTCTATGGCTAGTATCGGGGGGTATGAACCATTGAACAGTTGGAATATACAGTAGATATTACACCAATATAAATAAAGAATGAGTTCACAACAGTACCAAAAGTGGTGATTTATTTTCTTATACTAACAGAGCTTATGAGATTTTCAGTTGAGTTTTGTGTTGTGAAGTTTTCAAGTTTTGGGTATGGATTTGATGGACTATGGAATAAAGAGTGGCAAGAGCCTAAGCTTGGGGATGCCCAACGAACCCCAAGGTATTATTCAAGGACAACCAATAGCCTAAGCCTGGGGATGCCCCGGAAGGCATCCCCTCTTTCGTCTTCGTCTATCGGTAACTTTACTTGAGGCTATATTTTTATTCACCACATGATATGTGTTTTGCTTGGAGCGTCTTGGATGATTTGAATCTTTGCTTTTTAGTTTGTCACAATCATCCTTGCTGTAAACACCTTTTGAGAGAGACACGCATGAACCATGATTTATTTGAATACTCTATGTGCTTCACTTATATTTTTTGAGCTAGGCAATTTTGCTCTAGTGCTTCACTTATATATTTTAGAGCACGGCGGTGGTTTTACTTAATAGAAATTGATGAACTATCATGCTTCACTTATATTATTTTGAGAGTCTTCAAAATAGCATGGTAATTTTCTTTGGTTATAAAATTAATTCTAATATGATAGGCATCCAAGAGGGATATAATAAAAACTTTCATATAAAGTGCATTGAATACTATGAGATGTTTGATTCATTATGATTGTTTTGAGATATGAAGATGGTGATACTAGAGTCATGCTAGAGAGTAGTTGTGAATTTGAGAAATACTTGTGTTAAGGTTTGTGAGTCTCGTAGCATGCACGTATGGTGAACCGTTATGTAACGAAGTTGGAGCATGAGATATTTTTTGATTGTCTTCCTTATGAGTGGCGGTCGAGGACGAGCGATGGTATTTTCCTACCAATATATCCACCTAGGAGCATGCGCGTAGTACTTTGTTTTGATGACTAATAGATTTTTGCAATAAGTATCTGAGTTCTTTATGACTAATGTTGAGTCCATGGATTATACGCACTCTCACCCTTCCACAATTGCTAGCCTCTCTAGTACCACACAACTTTCGCCGGTGCCATAAACCCACCATATACCTTCCTCAAAACAGCCACCATACCTACCTATTATGGCATTTCCTTAGCCATTCCGAGATATATTGCCATGCAACTTTCCACCGTTCCGTTTATTATGACACGCATCATCATTGTCATATTGCTTTGCATGATAAGGTAGTTGACATCATATTTGTGGCAAAGCCACCATTAATAATTCTTTCATACATGTCACTCTTGATTCATTGCACGTCCCGGTACACCGCCGGAGGCATTCATATAGAGTCATATTTTGTTCTAAGTATTGAGTTGTAGGTAAATAGAAGTATGATGACCTTCATTTTTAGTGCATTTTCCCATGTGAGGAAATAAAAGAAAAGAAAAAGAAAGAAAGAAATAAAAGAATAAAGAAAAAAAGAAAGAAAGAAAAAAGGGGAGAGAAAATAAAAAAAAGCAAAAAAGAAAAAAAAAGAAAAAAAGAGAGAAGGGGCAATGTTACTATCCTTTCCATACTTGTGCTTCAAAGTAGCACCATGATTTTCATGATAGAGAGTCTCCTATGTTGTCACTCTCATATACTAGTGGGAATCTTCATTATAGAATTTGGCTTGTATATTCCAACGATGGGCTTCCTCAAAATGCCCTAGGTCTTCATGAGCAAGCAAGTTGGATGCACACCCACTTAGTGTTCTTTTTGAGCTTTCATAAACTTATAGCTCTAGTGCATCCGTTGCATGGCAATCCCTACTCACTCACATTGATATCTATTGATGGGCATCTCCATAGCCCGTTAATACGCCTAGTTGATGTGAGACTATCTCCCTCTTTTAATTTTCTCCACACCCACCTTCTATTACACCTATAGTGCTATGTCCATGGCTCATGCTCATGTATTGCGTGAAAGTTGAAAAGGTTTGAGAATGTCAAAAGTATGAAACAATTTATTGGCTTGTCATCAGGGTTGTGCATAATTTGAATATTTTGTGTGATGAAGATGTAGCATAGCCAGACTATATGATTTTGTAGGGATAAGCTTTCTTTGGCCATGTTATTTTGAGAAGACATAATTATCTTGTTAGTATGCTTGAAGTATTATTTTTTTATGTCAATATTAAACTTTTGTTTTATATCATATATATGTGAATATTTAATGCCACAATAAATAAATTACATGGATAAATATGTTAGGTAGCGTTCCACATAAAAAATTCTATTTTTATCATTTACCCACTCGAGGACGAGCAGCAATTAGGCATGGGGATGCTTGATACGGCTCCAACGTATCTCAATATTTTGATTCTTCCATGCTATTATATTATCTGTTTTGGATGTTTTATATGAATTAATATGCTATTTTATATTATTTTTGGGACTAACCTATTAACCTAGAAGCCAGTGGCAGTTTATGTTTTTTCCCTTGTTTTAGAGTTTTAAAGAAAAGGAATACCAAACGGAGTCCAAATGGAATAAACCTTTCGCGATGATCTTTCTTGGACCAGAAGGAAACCAGGAGACTTGGAGATGAAGTCGGAGGAGCCACAAGGCGGCCACAAGGACGGACGGGGCGCCCCCACCCTTGTGGGCCCCTCGTGAACCCTCTGGCCTAATTCTTTGCCTATATATACTCTTATATTCCCAAACCACCAGAGGCATCCACGAAAATACTTTTCCACTGCTGCAACCTTCTGTACCTGTGAGAACCCATCTAGGGGCCTTTTCCGGCGTCCTGCCGGAGGGGGATTCGATCATGGAGGGCTTCTACATCAAAGCCATTGTCGTTCCGATGACGCGTGAGTAGTTTACCTCAGACCTATGGGTTCATAGCTAGTAGCTAGATGGCTTGTTCTCTCTCTTTGATTCTCAATATCATATTCTCCTCGATGTTCTTGGAGATCTATTCGATGTAGTACTTTTTTGCGGTGTGTTTGCCGAGATCCGATGAATTGTGGATTTATGATCAGCTTATCTATGAATATTATTTGAATCTTCTCTAAATTCTTATATGCATGATTTGATATCTTTGCAAGTCTCTTCAAACTATCGATTTGGTTTGGCCACCTAGATTGGTTTTTCTTGCAATGGGACAAGTGCTTAGCTTTGGGTTCAATCTTGCGGTGTCCTTTCCCAGTAACAGTAGGGGCAGCAAGGCACATATTTTATTGTTGCCATCGAGGATAAAAATATGGGTTTACATCATATTGCTTTTGTTTATTCCTCTACATCATGTCATCTTACTTAATGTGTTACTCTATTCCTCATGAACCTAATACTATAGATGCAGGCAGGAGTCGGTCGATGTGTGGAGTAATAGTAGTAGATGTAGGCAGGAGTTGGTCTACTTGACATTGACGTGATGCCTATATTCATGATCCTTGCCTTAGATATCGTCATAACTTTGCACTTTTCTATCAATTGCTCGGTAGTAATTTGTTTACCCACCGTAATATTTTCTATCTTGAGATAAGCCTCTAGTGAAACCTATGGCCCCCAGGTCTATTTCCCATCATACAATCTTCTATCTTCCATCATACAAGTTTCCGATCTACAATTTTAGTTTCCTATTTACTTCCTTTGCAATCTTTTACTTTCCGATAAACCCAGAATACCAAAAAGATTTACTTTACCATTTATCTATCTCTATTAGATCTCACTTTTGCGAGTAACCATGAAGGGATTGACAACCCCTTACCGCGTTGGGTGCAAGTTGTTCGATTGTTTGTGCAGGTATTCGGTGACTTGTTCGTTGTCTCCTATAGATTGATACCTTGGTTATCAAAACTGAGGGAAATACTTACTCTACTTTGCTGCATCACCCTTTCCTCTTCAAGGGAAAAACCAACGCAAGCTCAAGAAGTAGCACATGGCCCCTTCTGTCACTGGGATTGAGCACCGCAATATCGAACCCATTAAAAAGCACCTCTCCCATTGCAAGAAAAATTAATCTAGTTGGCCAAACCAAATAAATAGATCAGAGAGAAATACGAAGCCATAACAATCATGCATAAAAGAGTTCATAGAAAACTCAAATAATATTCATGGATAATCTGATCATAAACTCACAATTCATCGGATCTCAAAAAACACACCACAAAAGTGATTACATCAAGTATTGACGATCAAAGAGAGAGAGAGAGAGAGAGAGAGAGAGAGATTTTGCTACTAATATGGACTTGTAGGTTTTGTGGTAAACTACTCACACATCATCGGAAGGGCAACAAGGTTGATGTAGAGCCCCTCCATGATCGAATCGCCCTTGGTAGAGTGCTGGAAAAGGCCTCCAGATGGGATATCATGGTTCTGGAACTTGCGGCGGCGAAACAAGTATTTTCGCTCGCTCTCTGTTTGTTTCCCGATTTTAGAGAATTTATAGAGGCAGAGTTAGGTCAAACGGAGCCACATGGGCCCCACCAGCCACCAGGGCACACCAACCCCCTCGTGGGCCACTACTCCATCTTCTGGTCCTCTCCCGAAGTTTCTAGGGTCCCTTATGTCTAGAAAAAAATCTCCGAAAAGTTTCGTGGCATTTGGACTTAGTTTGATACTGATATTCTGCAAAACCAAAACCATGCAAAAAAGCAATTGGCACAGGGCACTAAGTTAATAGGTTAGTCCCAAAAAAGATATATAATTGCTTGTAAATGCATGTAAAACATCTAGGATTGATACTATAATAGCATGGAACAATCAAAAATTTTAGATACATTGGAGACTTATCAAGATCCTTCTCCCTCACGTGGGTCTCCACTTTATGCACGCTGAACTCCATTGGAGCGCCGCTAGATATCCTCTCTGTATGTGTCGTCATGAGTGTGCTTGTTGAGTTGTGCGGCACGAGCGAAAGGTTGAAGAGACTAAGGTTATAATAGCTGTGGGAATTAATGGGGAAGTCGGACGACCTGGAATATCAGAATGCCCGGATGGCAGTTTTTGCATCGCGTAACTCCATCGTGCCGCACGTAACTGCATCGTGGTGGCATGCACGACACAAACACATGCATATGGGCCCCCAACGTGATCATGCGCCAGCCCCAACCATTCACAGAGCACGCGCAGAGGGCCGCGAGCAGAGCACTCCACGTCTGCCTCAACGGTGAGCAGAGCGCATGGAGGGATGTGAGCAGAGCGCGCCGTGGGTGCCTCAATGGTGAGTAGAGGGATGCGAGCAGAGCACGCGGCGACCGCTTCAATGGCGAGAAACCATATGCATATAGCAGTTGAACACGCAGGGAATAGCCGCCCCAAGCTGGCGGATGCATATACTAGCTTGTACCTACCAACAGAGACACCCAGTGCAGAAATTAATGGCGTTATACATGTGTCCAGCAATCCACACCAATGCCTTCTGCCTCTTCCCTCATCGATTTCCCTCCACTAGCTAGTGGCTAGCTTATGTAGGGTGCAAGCCTAGGGCCTATTTTTCATGATTTGGAGGGGATCCCATGAAGAACACGACAAACACACGACGGGAAAAACGAGGGGAGATGAGAGGAAACACTCAAATCAACGGGAAGCGATCACACATGTGCTATATTCATGAACAAAAGAGGTCACGAAGATCCAAATACAACAAAGGAAGGATACAAGTAACTAGTTCTTCTCCAAGAGGAGGTCTTGAATCCACTAGGGGATCTTCCCTTGTGGGGTCTTGAATCCACATGGGATCTTCTCCGCAGAGGCCTCTGTCTTCAATGGAGTATGTATATATCAAGAGGATGAGCAAATCTCTATCTCTCATATGAGCTAAACCAATGCTAACCCTAGAAAGAGGGAGGAGTAGTATATATAGTCTAGGGGGACAAATGGGTATATGGGCCTCGACCCGGCGCAGAAAGGCGTGGGACGTCCGACCGTTACCAGTTGTCCGGTGGACCGCGAGGGTCCGAACATCCGATAACACGCGGACTTCTTGCATTCGGCTCTGATCAGTTGGCGCCGGATATTTGGAGGCAGTCGGTCATCCAGTCGTCGGTTGTCAGGAGGCCCTCGGGTTTCCATTAATTTCCGTTCTATGAAGTGGCACCGGATGTCCGGAGTGGAGCGGCCGTTCGGTCGCTGGGAGGTGTCGGACGTCCAGTCAGGGTCGGTCGTCCGACCGCTGTACCGTTCACTGGCTGGTGCTTCAAGCGTCGGACGTCCGGTGTGGTCCGGTTGTCTGGTGGCTGTAGTTTTCCTGGCAACTCTTTCTCTTGGTCCTTGTACTTGGTTTCCTTGCCATCTTGTCCATTGGATGTAGAAGTTCCGTGGCTTGCCTCTAAGTACCTGATCACACATAGGGTTTCCGCTTGAGGTAGTAGCCATGTCTCATATGAAAATGTGTAAGTTCAGAGAGGAACGAGTTCACCTTAGTTTCAATAGCCCTTGCGCGAGAGTTATTGTCCATGTCGTGTCGTGGGAGACGTAGGTAAGTCCATGGGCTTGACCGTAGGATGCTCCGCATCATGTCCCCTTGGGAAAGATCCAACCTCGGATCGAAAGCCTCATCATCATGGTAGGGGGAGAGATCCTTGACGTTGAAGATGTCGCTCACGGTGTACTTGTCGCGCGGTAGGTCGATCTTGTATGCATTTGAAAGCACAAGTGCTCCCTGGGTGATTTTGGTAATTAATGTCAACATATCTCTTGTTGGACAAATACATTTATCTAGTATATTTCAGATGAGTTCAACAGTGGAGTGGCATGGACAAGAGGATGTGGAACCCTTTCAAGATCCTAAGGACAAACATTGACAAAAGCTCAAGATTCTACATTTTCATTTTAGTGATCCAAAATCATATTGAGTCCATAGGAAAAGCCAAAACTATTAAAAGGGGATGAGGTGTTGCTTAATGGCTTGCTTGCTCAAAGTGCTTATGTCGGCGTACAAAACTAGGGGCCTTCTGTACACCTTTACTTGCGCGTGGGCAGTTGTAGCCACGCCTGCGGCCACGCTTGGCGGGGCAGAAGAAGCAAGGAACAAGATTACCAGAGCTGCGCTGAGACCAGAGGCGCAAAGAGCGAATGGGCAAGGTGGGCCTCCCCCGGCAAGAGCCTTGCCGGGGACAACCTACGCTGCCCCAGCAATAGCCTTGCCGGGGCAACTTACCCAACACCAGCAAGACCGCCACCCTTGAGCCAGAGAGTTCCGACACCATCCACAACGTTGGAACCAAGACTCGGGAGGCGCCTACATGATGGCATGCAGATCTTTGGGAAGATTGAAGGCCTAGAAGACTAGATGAGAACCAGAAGATGAAGGCCCCCGGCAAGACGCTTGCCGGGGACGCCCACAAGACCCCGGCAAGGCCCTTGCCGGGGCACCGGCAAGACCCTAGCCGGGGGCATCCGCGGGGCCACAGCTAGACCCACACTTACCAAAGCTTCGCTGCCCCATGGTCGTCCCGACGCAGTAGCCAGCCTGCCAACCAGGAACGCACCTACGTGGCAGCATGCAGCTTCTAGGCCAACCAAGCAAGCACCTGTGTGGTGGCATTCAGATCTTCATGAAGACCCTGCCACCGCGCCAGTTCAGCAGCAGCCAGCCAGCATGGCGCTGCATGCCTCATTAGCTTCGACGCGTGTCGAAGCGAAGCGAGGCGACGACAGATGAGACGAGCTTCCTTGCCGTCCCCGATGAAGCCAGAGGACATGTCGGCAGCGCATTAAATGTGTTTTGTCCCATGATGTCAGGAAAAATTTCTACACTTTAGACGCTTTCCACCTCCTGTGTGCCGTTGTGGCAGCCCCTTTGACATATAAAAGGAGGCCCGAGGCATATTGAGAAACGATTCAGACTTTTTGGGATAGGCATGGACCGCAGCTAGTTCAAGATCTCAAGAACATCAAATATACACCAAAGCAGGATTAGGGTATTACACATCACTTGCGGCCTGAACCTGGATAAAATTCCCCCGCGTTGACCTTCTAAACCCGGTCTTTTTACAGCCCCGCACCCCGGCAACCGTAGTAGGGATTCCCTATGATCCCATAGGTGTCGTTCTTGAACCCCGACAACTTTGGCGTGCCAGGCAGGGGACGCAAGCTGTGAGAATTCAGTTTTGAAGCTAACTCACCAACTTCACCGTGGCCATGGCCCCCAAGAAGAAGGGGATTAGCGATTGGGTCGTCCGGAGCCGGCCCGTTCGCACCAGCGCGGGCGGGCGACAGGGTGGCTGCGGGTGGTACCGGAAGCGCAGCCCGCGAGCACCCACGACACTCTAGCAATCGAAGCGAGGCAAGTGGCATCCTTCCTGCCCAAGACAACGAGCCACATGCCGCTGGCTCTGAGGGTAGGGTCGTGCTGCCCACGGGAGGCGCGGTGACCTCTATGACGCCCTAGCCGGCACCCGCGCCGCGGCCCTCCCAGGCCACGCGCGATGAACAACACTGCGACGTCGGTTCCCCTGGGCGCCGCCGCAGGAAGAGCCCTTTGTGTCATTCTCAGGACGCATTGGGCTGGCGTGCATGCCCGGACGCTGGCGGATGCGGCACGCGAAAGCGCGACCGTGATAGAGCTCCTTCTAACAAGGTTATAATACAAAGCGCGTCACGGTCCACACAGCTTTCTCCACCTCCCACGCCAGCAGAAGCGTTGGCACACGTGTAGCTCCTCCTCGACTTTCCTCCTGTGGCGGAGAAGCTCGACGAGTGGAGAGCCACCAATCGGAGCCTCATCAGCTTCGTCAATATGGATGAACCGCGACCAGCGGGACCCTTGTGCTGGCGCTCTATGGAGCCGGCGCACGCTGATGGTGGGAGGAACGGAGGCACTGCAACCACGGTGCACTCTCCTCCCCCATGCCAGCAACAGCAGCCACCGGCTCGTCGGGCCGATGCCTGTGACAACGTTTCCATAGCATCGTCCGACCCACGAGCCCGCCGCGACCAACGCCAAGTTCTTCAGGAGCAAGCCCAGGAGGATGCTCGGACCACCATCGAGCGGCGCCGGGAAGCACGCTATCAGTCAGATAGGCGTGCGGGGAAAACTACGGACCACCCAGCACCGGGGGGTTCCGGCGACCTGCCATACGAGGTGGGTTGTCCGGCCTTTACCCGTGAGCTGCGGCAGTTCCAGTGGCCCTCCCACCGGATGTTCAAGCCTGATGTTCGGGAGAAGTACAACGGAAAGACTCACCCATCGGAGTTCCTCAGCATCCACACCATCACGATGCAGGCTGCCGGAGCTCACGATGACAAGGTGCTTGCCAATTACTTTCCGTTGGCACTTAAGCCCAACGTCATGTCATGGTTGATGCACTTGCCAGTGGATTCCATCTCTTCTTGGTCGGACCTGTGCCACGAGTTTGTTGGCGCCTTTACCAGAGGCCACCAGGCTCCTGGCCAGGCAAGTGATTAGCATGTCATCCCCTAGAAGAATAGCGAGAACCTGCGCAAGTATATCCAAAGGTTCAGCCGCGTGCAGTACAACATCGCAGATGTTCACCCCATCGCAGTCATCAGTGCATTCCATCAGAATGTGCGCAATCTCAAGATGCGTGAAGAGCTGGCGATGAACAAAGTCAAGGATGTAGCCGAGCTTTATGTTCTGGCTGACATGTGCTCGGGCTGAAGAAGGAAGGAAGTAACACGGCGAGGACGCCGGCGCGGAAACCGACTCCATGGACGAAGACGCCGTCGCCCCGACGAAGAAGGGCCGACGCTGCAACAGGAAGCGTAAGGGCAAGAACGTGGTTGCCATTGAGGGATCCAGCGACCCCGGCGCTGCCAAGAAGGCCAAGGCAGTCGACCCCGGCAAGGAGGTTGCTGGGTGCGCCGCCTGCCGGGCCTTGGCGGCTGCCGAGAAGCTAGGAGGCTCCGATAAGCAGTACTGCAAGATCCATCGCACCAAGGGACGTGACCACCAGAACTGCTGACAGGTTGAGCTGCTTGCAGAAAAGCAGAAGCCTGAATATGAAAGGCGGGACAAGGAGACGGGTCAGGATGGTTCTGAGGGGTCCGGCAAGAAGCGTGGAGGCCAAGGGGGTCGCCGCGGCAAACATAATCAACAAGAGAGGCCCGCTTGGGGCCGTGACAAGAAGGAGGAAGATGATGATCATGATGAGGACAACGAGTCCGGCGAGCACGAGTTCTAGAAAGCTACGGAGGCCATGTGCGTCGACGGTGGCACCTCACTACACACCTCCCACTGCCAACTGAAGGAGTGGGTGCATGAGATCACTGCGGCAGAGCCATCCTTCGATGCCCAGAAGGCACTAAAGTGGTCTAGCACCCCTATCATTTTTGACACCGAGGACCACCCTGATCGCACAAATGCGGTCAGGTGTTTGCCGTTGTTGGTTTCCCCAACAATACGCAACCTCAAGGTAACAAAAGTGCTAGTTGATGGTGGGGCTGGACTGAACCTGATCTCGCCTGCCGTGATCAACAGGCTACAAATCCCCGATGGATACCTCGAGGAGACGGGCACATTTCAAGGGGTCAACCTGGGGAGGAGTCAGTCAAAGGGTAAAATCACGCTGCCCGTTACATTCGGAGGCAAGCTGAACTATAGGATGGAGAAGATCGTTTTTGATGTCGCCGAGATCCCCTTGCCCTACAATGGGATCCTTGGCCGCCCAACGCTGGCTAAGTTTATGGCGGTGTCACATTACGCCTACAACACGTTGAAGATGCCCGGGCCGCTGACCATCATCACCGTCCCCTCCGACAAAAAAGACGCGCTCATTTGTGCTGACCAACTCTACCGGGAGGCAGTTGCAGCAACTACCGCCAAGGGACTTGCTCCTGCCCCTGGAGCCCCGGGAGGGAAGAAGACTGGCAAGACCTCTTCCAACAAGACCTCCAGCACCCACTCCGGCAAGCGCGCCTCTTTGGAGTGCAGCGCTCCCGTCGAGGACGTGCGAGAGAGCTCCACCGGCAAGAGCAAGAAATCCAAGGCAGCGCCACCACTGACCAAGAAGGTGCCCGTCAAGGAGGACGGCACGGGCGGAGCTTTCACTATAAGCTCCACCCTTGATAGAAAATAGAAGCACGCTCGTCGCCTTCTTGCGGGCGAATGTCGACGTGTTTGCATGGCAAGCATCCGACATCCCCGGCGTTCCCAGGGAGGTGATTGAGCACCATCTTGTTGTCTGTCCTCATGCGTGGCCCGTCAAGCAGAAGGTCAGGAAGCAAGCGTTGGAATGACAGGAAGCCCTGGCCGTAGAGGCAGCTACCCCCACAGCCGAAGATGAGCCTTTGGTCCTTGCCGTCGAGCCCTAGGCTCCGGCATGGGCACAACACACTGTCCGTTTTGTCCAAACGGGGGAGCTCCCTGAGGAGCAGGAAGAGGCAAAGAAATTAGCCCGTCGGTCCAGCATGTACCAATTTGTGGACAATTCCCTATACAGAAGGAGACCGGATGGCGTGAAGTTGAAGTGCATCCCTCGGGATGACGGACTCATGCTATTGGCAGAGATACATGGAGGCATGTGTGGCTCCCACATAGGTTCGAGAGGCCTTGCCCGCACCTTGTTTGAAGGCTTCTTTTGGCCCACCGCTCTCCAGGATGCAAATGACCTAGTCACCAAGTGTGAATCGTGCCAGTTCCATTCAAAGAAGCTTCATCAACCAGCTCAAGCCCTTCAAACAATCCCTCTTTCCTGGCCATTTTTTGTCTGGGGGCTCGACATACTGGGCCCCTTCCCCCGTGCTGTCGGGGGCTTTGAGTACTTGTACATTGCAATCGACAAGTTCACAAAGTGGCCGGAAGTAGAGCCAGTGAGAAAGGTGACAACACAATCAGCCATCAAGTTCCTCAAGGGGCGAGTCTACAGTTTTGGTGTGCCAAAGAGAGTCATCACCGATAACGGCACGCAGTTCACGAGCCGCACCTTAATGCAGTATATCCAAGACCTGGGCGGCAATGTTTGTTTCGCTTATGTGGCTCACCCCAGAAGTAATGGCCAGGCTGAGAGGGCGAACGCAGAGGTGTTGCGAGGCCTCAAGACCTGGACTTTTGACAGGCTGCATAAGTGCGGAAGGCGCTGGATTGATGAGTTGCCAATGGTTCTTTGGTCGATCAGAACGACGCTAAATCGAGCCACTGGCCAGACACCCTTTGCCTTGGTGTACGGAGCACAAGCAGTTGTCCTCACAGAACTCATATACGGGTCACCTCGAGTGCTTGCTTATGATGAGCTTGAGCAAGGGCAGTTGCGCCAAGATGATGCGACGCTCCTTGAGGAAGATCGTCTTCGGGCTGCTATGCGAGCTGCTTGCTACCAGCAAGCCTTGCTCCGCTACCATAGCCGCAAGGTTCATACCCGAAGCCTTGAGGAAGGCGACCTTGTTCTTCGGCGAGTTCAATCTGCCAAGAATTCCAACAAGTTGACACCGAAGTGGGAAGGCCCTTATCGGGTAATACGAGTCACCAGGCCCGGCGCAGTCCGCCTAGAGACCGAAGATGGAATTCCAGTGAGCAACTCCTGGAACATCGAACATCTTCGCAAGTTCTACCCATAAGGTGTGGTTGTCGGGCCTCCCGGCAGACCACCTTTTTGTACAAACCTTGCCGGCAAGGCATGTAACCCTTTGTACAAAGCCAGGCGCAGACCGTGAGCAATATATATATATATAAATGAAGCCCTGACGCCCTAGAAATTAGCATCCATGCTAGGTTGAGTCTCTCTCTGTGTTAGGGTTAATAGTGCTTGGCGGTGGCTAACCCCTAGCATAGAGGTCGAGTCATGTCTTTCTGTCTCTTCCAGTCCGTTCTTGGTTCATAGGCTGCACAGGCATTTCTGCAGAGCCGTTTGGAGGAAAGAAGGCGGATCGACACCCCCGACCCCGGCAAGCCAAGGTTGTCGTGGGCTGCGAATTCAGATAAGTTTTATTTTCCCCGCCATGCATTTCCGTATAAAACTTGAACGTACGAGACCTCGATCATTCCTATACCGTCGTTCTCCCTCATTCCTATGCCTAAAATCGATTTCAGGCCGTAATATGGTTGTAGTTGCGGTGGAACGGAAACGAGCGAGGAGCCTAATCGTGCTTTGTCCCAACCTCCGCCAAGGGCGTGAGTGTGGTCGGGCTGTAAAGCAGGAGGACGACAAGGCTTGTTGCTGAGCGATGTTGTTTGTTTAAAAAAACAAGGACTCACTCCTTGGTGTGGACCTCGCTCACGCTCAAAAGTGCCCGGCAAGCCCCCTTTTCATTAATACGTTGATCAAGCAAGTACAATTCATAAGGAATGTAAACATGAGCGAGGGGTTACAAGGTCCAAATTTGACAAGTGCCCGTAGGCTTAAAATCTAAAAAAAGATAAGTTCCCATAATCCCTTTCTTGTCCCTCTCCTCAGGAAGCGGATCAGGACAAACAGGAGGGCAAAAGGAGCGCCTAGGCTAGGTACGAGCAGTAGAAGACACCAAGAGAAGGCTGGTGATGACGGTGCCGAGGAAGAAGCCGAAAGATGAGGCAGCGGGCCGGCAATACGCGACGAAGGCGCCGGTGCCATCGTACTCCAAGTTGACGGCCCGCCACCCGCCTTCTTCGTCTTCTCCGGCCCTCCAACACCAGCCACCAGAAGTAGCGGCCCCGAGAAGTTCAAGGAGCCGCCGCCAAGAACTGCCCCGCCCTCGGCAGATCGTCCTGCCGGGGAAAAGGCTAGGTGTAGATGGTGCTCCTGCCGACATCGCCTAGGGATGGGGCGTCCGACTCCTAGTCGGACCCACCCATGTCGTATTCCCCGCTGGTCCTCTCCCCATCGCCGTCGCTCGAGGAGGAGCTATCGTCGTTAGTCGAGCTCTCTGCGCAGCACCCTAGCCTGTGTCCCGAGCGCCTGAAGACCTTGACGGAGAGCAGGTCGCTCTCCACTAACTTGAAGAGAAGAACATGCCCCTTCCTCAAGAATTGGGCGTGTGCGAAGGTTTTCCAGCCTCGAAGAAGGAGCATTACATGAGGGAAGGGGAACCTTGTGTTCACCCACATGTCACCATTGCAACACCCCTTCATGTGAAGCCTTAGCCTCGGCGGTTGGTCGATCTCCAGCACCCTCGCAAACGCCTCGGGAAGGCGAAGGCGGCTTCGCGGCGGCTCACGCAGTTGCAGGATGAACTCCAGCACCGTGTCCCCGACATGGCCGCTCGACGAAGCAGAAGGATACGGAGGTGGAGATGGTGACGAAGATGGCGATGACGCGGGTGTCCCCCTGCCGCGCCCGCCTCTACCTCGACCGCTTCGCCGGCCGCGGCCTCGTCCGGCGCCTCCACCTTGAGATTGGCCTTCGCCTTGGGCGGCTGGCTCTTCCATGACCGCCGCGGCTCTCTGGCAGGAGGAAGACCAGGTCGCCTTCTCGGAAGAACGGCTACGACCACGCCCTCTTGCAATTGAAGTGGATAAAGAATGGAGGCAAAGGGAAGACGCGAGAAGATGCCTCCCATCCTCCTCCTGAGTCCCCTTTTATATAGCCGGGTGGGGAATGCTAAAAGACCAGCTTGACTCCTCTGAAGAGCCCGTTCAAGTCCGGCTCATTAAGTTGGCAACAAGCAAGGCCGTCAACCGCCCTCCTCGCCCAATCAAAGGTGCATAGGTACCAGCCATTGCGCGCCTTCCCATATCCCACGCGTCTGTCACCTACCCCGTGCCGTTCATGCGGCGTACGTGGTGAAAGGGACGGGCGTAGTGGGAAACATGGAACGGTGGTTCCAAGGCTGGGAGAGAAATGAGCAGCCGCCCTGCAGTTTTCCCTCTTTCATGGGGAAGACACAAGCCACCTCTTTACTATTCACCACGGGATGACGCGAGCATGTTGCGGTCAATCCACGGATGACCCCCCATGTCACGCATTCAACGTAGGTCGTGGGGAAGCGCAACTGGCGAAGGAGTTGCCGTAGTAAAACTCTGCCACACATGCCCGCTCACCGTTCTGGGCCTGGCCCAACAACACTCTGTGCTTATGTGTGGCTCAGGCCCGGGGGCTCCTGTCGGTGTACAAAAGTAGGGGCCTTCTGTACCCCTTTACTTGTGCACGGGAAGGTGTAGCCACGCCTGCAGCCACGCTTGGCGGGGCAGAAGAAGCAAGGAACAAGACTACCAGAGTTACGCTGAGACCAGAGGCGCAAAGAGCGAAGGGGCAAGGTGGGCCTCCCCAGGCAAGAGCCTTGCCGGGGACGACCTACGCTGCCCCGGCAAGAGCCTTGCCGGTGCAACTTACCCAACACCTGCGAGACCGCCACCCTTGAGCCTATGAGTTCCGATACCATCGACAATGTTAGAACCAAGACTCGGGAGGCGCGTACATGATGGCATGAAGATCTTTTTGAAGACTGAAAGCCTAAAAGACTAGATGAGAACCAAAACACGAAGGCCCCGGGCAAGACCCTTGCCAGGGACGGCCACAAGACCCCGGCAACGCCCTTGCCGGGGCCTCGGCAAGACCGTAGTTGGGGGCATCCGCGGGGCCACAGCCAGGCCCACACTTATCAAAGCTTCGCTGCCCCATGGCCGTCCTGACGCAGCAGCCAGCCTGCCAACTAGGCACGCACCTACGTGGTAGCATGCAGCTTCTTGGCCAACCAAGCAAGCACCTGCGTGGTGGCATGCGGATCTTCATGAAGACCCTGCCACCGCGCCAGTTCAGCAGCAGCCAGCCAGCGTGGCGCTGCATGCCTCATTAGCTTGGACGTGTGTCGAAGCGAGGCAAGGGGGCGACAGACGAGACGAGCTTCCTTGTCGTCCCCGATAAAGCAAGAGGACATGTCGGCAGTGCATTAAATGCGTTTTGTCCCATGATGACAGGGTAAACTTGTACACTGTGGACGCTTTTCCACCTCCTATGTGCCGATTAGGCAGCCCCTTTGACATATAAAAGGAGGCCCGAGGCATACTGAGAAAGGATTCAGACTTTTTGGGCTAGGCATGCATCACAACTAGTTCAAGATCTCAAGAACACCAAATATACACCTAAGCAGGATTAGGGTATTACGCATCGCTTGCGGCCCGAACCTGGATAAAATTCCCCCGCGTTGATCTTCTAAACCCGCTCTTTATACAGCCCCGCGCCCTGGCAACCATAGTAGGGATTCCCTGTGATCCCATAGGTGTCATTCTTGAACCCCGACAGCTTAGTGATATGCTCCAGAGCCCTTAACCACTTTCTCATTTCTACATATGTCCTAAACCCAAAGTCAAACTCGGCCCCACCGATTTTATCTATCCGGCGCCACCGAGTTCACTTGACATATCCACTGCCAGAAACCCTCATTAGTTCGCTCTCACCAAAGGGATCTCGGTCACACCGAGATGGGCTTGCAAACTCTCTATTGCCTGTTGTAGTTATTTCGGTCCCACCGAGATATGCAATAGGTCCCACCGAGTTTTCTTGACCAACTCTCTGTTTGCTTATTACCAAAATTGGTCTCACCGAGTTTGCGTAATCAGTCAAACCGACTTGAGGTTTTACCCTAACCCTAGCACATCGGTCCCACCGAGTTGATCATGTCGGTCCCACTGAAAACTCTAACGTTCACATTTTGAACCATATCGGTCTATCCGAGTTTCACTATTTGGTCCCACCGAGTTTGGTAAATTGTGTGTAACGGCTAGATTTTGTGTGGAGGCTGTATATACCCCCTCCACCCATCATCCATTCATGGAGAAAGCCATCAGAACGTGCCCACACTTCCAACATTCATTTTCTGAGAGAGAACCACCTACTCATGTGTTGAGACCAAGACATTCCAATCCAACCACAAGAATCTTGATCTCTATCCTTCCCCAAGTTGCTTTCCACTCAAATCATCTTTCCACCATATCCAAATCCGTGAGAGAGAGTTGAGTGTTGGGGAGACTATCATTTGAAGCACAAGAGCAAGGAGTTCATCATCAACACACTATCTATTACCTTTTGGAGAGTGGTGTCTCCTAGATTGGTTAGGTGTCACTTGGGAGCCTCCGTCAAGATTGTGGAGTTGAACCAAGGAGTTTGTAAGGGCAAGGATATCGCCTACTTCATGAAGATCTACCCAAGTGAGGCAAGTCCTTCGTGGGCGATGGCCATGGTGGGATAGAGAAGGTTGCTTCTTCGTGGACCCTTCGTGGGTGGAGCCCTCCGTGGACTCGGGCAACCATTACCCTTCATGGGTTGAAGTCTCCACCAACGTGGATGTAAGATAGCACCACCTATCGAAAGCACACCAAAAATCTCCATGTCTCCAATTGCGTTTGCATACTCCAATCCCATCCCTTAACTTTCTTGCAAGTTGCATGCTTTACTTTCCGCTTCTCATATACTCTTGCCATGTGTCAGGACCCCGACTCCAAGTCACATCGACCTAGCCGGTAACACCTCATATCACTTTGCGGCCTCACGCATGGTATTCCCACGGGTGTCGCCTTACCATGGGCTGGGACCGTTTGCGCCATTTGGCTCACGTATATGATAGTGTCGCTAGCATCCATATGACAGAGAACCCGGGCCGACATGACTAGTCGTGAACCCAAAGTGGCACTAACTTATGGGGACATACATACATGAATCAACATCGAGCATGTCGGTCGGCCAGCTGGCATGCGAATCCGGGCTGTAGCACTGGGCTAACAGGACTCCGGTGAACCGGGCTGTAGCAGGCTAGGCAGCACTCCGGATGTCACCGCATGACATTTCCTTGAAGGGACAAACACAAGAACGAAGTGAATCACAAGCTGGCCAATCAAGTGTTCCAGAGCAGTAGTGTTGGGCTGGCAGGACTGCGGTGAACCGGGCTATAGCGGACTACTATGGCTCATGGAATCACAAGACTACATTTCCCCATAAGAGAGGCTACCAAGGATAAACAACTAGGTTGTCGGATCCCACACATACCAAGCATTTCAATCATACACACAATATGCTCGATATGTGCAAATACAACATGGCATCACAACATGACTCTACAACTCAAGTATTTATTCAACAGGCTCTGAGGAGCGGGATATTACAAACATGGGTCTCATGACCCAACATTCAAAGCATACAAATCAAAGCACATGCAGAAGCTTAACATGTCTGAGTACAGACATCTGCAAATGAGAAAGGCTGGGAAGGCTGACTATCTACCAGATCCTACCAAGGCACAAAATCGTAGCTGAGGTATCAAGCTAAACGTTGAAGTCCACACGAAACTACTAGCAAGACTGACGTCTCTCTGCAAAACATAAAATAGGCAAACGTGAGTACAAATGTACCCAGCAAGACTTACATCAGAACTAGCTACATATGCATCGGTATCAACAAAGGGGGTGGTGGAGTTTGATTGCAGCAAGCCAGCTTTGACTCTGTGGCTATCATAAACTATGACCGCAAGTAACTCTTTTGAGGTGGCGCACGAGTCCACATATTCACCAAATCAATACACCACTATGGATCCGCTCCCGTCTCCCTACGAGAAGGCCATCCATAGCACTCACGCTTATCGTGCGAGTTTTAGAGTATCCACTTTCACTTGTCTATGAACTGTACAGGCAACCCAGAAGTCCTTTACCGCGGACACGACTATTCGAATAGATCATTTATAACCATGCAGGTGTGTACTTCTTCACACATGTTTCCACCACTTAGCGTCTGGACACGACATGTGGTCGGCAGACTTCAAACGAAAGTCGGCGTGGGTGTAGACCACGACCTAACTAACCACACAAGTCTCTAGTCCAGGTTTATCACCTATTCGGGTTCCATACATGAGGAGATCCGGCTGGAGTTTCACTCACAGCACCAAACGATGTGTGCAGGGTTCCTGAGACACCAAACGGGCGCCCGGTACACCGTGCCACGGTGTATCTACCGCATCATAGCCCACCCCTAGGGTCAGCGCTACGCACGACCTCCAACACATATCCTACAAACACCAGAAACTAGTTGCAATTCCTGGACAGAGGATGTAGGCGGTTAATAAGTCGAGCGGGTCATATTTTAGGGCCCAACGTGTGGTAGTAGCTCTTCATGGATCAAAACACGTAACTCAGCCTGAGGACGGTTTCAATGAGACAACCCACCATGTACTCCTACATGGCCTCTCACCGCTACCTTTACCAAATCGTGTTCACACACTTAGCTCACACATAGTAGGACATGTTCATCACCATTCCAATTCATCCCCGATGAATCAGACCTGACTCAACTCTAAACAGTAGTAGGCATGACAAACAAGCACGAATGAGTAGGCACATCAGGGCTCAAACAACTCCTACTCATACTAGTGGGTTTCATCTGTGGCAATGACATGTCATGCAGAGGAAAGGGGTTCAACTACCGCAGCATGTAACAGTTGAATCGTTGTTGTCCTTATGCAGTAAAAGAGAGTGGGATTGTATCGGAATGAACAAGGGGGTTATGCTTGCCTGGCACTTCTGAAGATAGCATTGAGTCTTCATCAGTGCCAATGATCACAACGTCGGAACAACGTCTACCGAGGGGGAACAACACCGGCAACAGAGAGGAAACACAATCAATGCAATGCAGCAATATGATGTATGAATGTGACATGGTAATATGCTGTGGTTTGAGTTAATGCAGCTAGCAACGATTTAAATGGAGTTGGTTTTCAAATTTGAACTCCACATGAGGCATTCCAAATACCATTAATTCAAATTGTCATATACAGTGGCTGTAAGTTGTTCAAACATGCATGAGAATGCCATAAACAGATTCATATTATTCTGATCATTTTTCATATATAATTTGTTTGATTTGGAGTTACGCTTGAACTACTATGAAATTTTGAAGTTTTGGATATTTTCTGGAATTTCCTGATTATTAATAAATCCAGAAAATGTATTACTACGCCAAGATCGTGTCATGCCGACGCCAAGAGGTCAACATGCCCACCCAGTCAAACCTGACTGGGGGGTCCATCGTCGCTGACAAAGTGTCAACTACAGAGGCTGACGTGTGGGTCCGGTCAAAGCTGATGTGGCCAAGTAAACGCTGACAGGCGGGACCCCTGAGATTAGTGCTAATCTAGCAGAGAAGTTAAACTAAGTAATTTAGGCACTGGGGGCCCACATGTCAGTTAGAGGGGGGGGGGTTAATTAGTGGCGCATTAGCCCCTAATGACGTGTCCACATCATCCAGAACGGCGGTTATCCGCCGGTGCTAAACGGGACACGGCGGTGTTGCCCGTCCGGCCAACTCCGGCGTCGGGAGCTCGCGCGGCTGGGTCCTGTAGATGCGGCGCGACAAGGCGCGTCGACCAGTGGTGGTGGGTGGTGCTAGGGTGGCCGAAATCGCTGACGGCGGTGAGCGGGGCGGCAGCCGGAGCTACTGCCTGCACGACGCGGCGCTAGAGCAAGCAGGCGAGCGAGCAAAGGGGCTGGGCGGTCTACTGGAGGCACCAGGAGCATGATGCGGTGGAAGGGCACGGCTGGGTCGACCTCAGGCCATGGTGGCGACAATGCCAGCGGAGCCGAGCTCTCGGGTTTGATGGGAACGGCGGCTAGAGATGGAAATAGATCACGGGGAGAAGGGGGAAATGCGGCGGAGCTCACATGGATTCCAATGGAGGGCTCAGCAGGCTCGGGGAGGCACCGTGGACGACGGATGGGCGCCGGCGATCTCGGTTGCACGAGGTAGAAGACGACTGCGGTGACGACGTTCGGGGGCGTCCGGTGCCGTGTGGCTCGGCGGAGAGCACGAGGGCGACGAGGCGGGGCCTCTGGACTGCTCGAGGGGACGAGGGAGAGGCGACGGCCACGGTGGTGCTCGGCAGCGTGCTGCGGTGCGCTCGGGCGTGAAAGAGAGGTATCCAGGGAAGGGGGTGAGAGCAAGGGAGAGTGAGAGAGAGAGGCATGGAGGTGCATGGCGCCATCTCGAGTCGTCCAGGGCGTCGGCAGAAGCAGGAGGTGGCTAGGGCGTGTGCTTGCATGCGGTGGCCACGCGCTCTCGTCCTTCTGGCTGGAGGAGGACGATGACTGGCAGATGGCCACGTGGGCTGGGCTGCTAGCTGGGCCAGGTAAGTGTGCCGCCAGGTACAGTGCCCTCTCTCTCCGGTTTTCTATTTAGTTTCTGTTTTTCTATTTTCTGTAATTGTTTTTGTTTTAATAAAAATGCTAGAGCATTTTCAAAAATCCTGAAAATATTTGTGGGCTATGTTTGGAATATTTCCAACAGCCCACACTTATTTCCAGAATTATTTGGGCACTTAAAATATTTACTAGCATTTAAATGCCCAAATGCAAGTTACATATGATTTAATTCAATGACCTTGTGATGACCTAGAAAATTGTGAACCCATTTTGTTAGAGGTTCTAATCCAAGACAAAAAGGGTGGACTTTTTAGAAGGGCATTTCAGGTTCATTGAAAATGATTTTAGTAAACTCTAGTTGTTTTCAGGGGGGTGCTGGGGTTCTATCATCCCCATTTCAAGTTTTCTGGAAAGGTAAACATGATGCAACACTCTAATGCATGAACTAGCTAGGATGTGACAACTCACCCCCACTAAACAAGAATCTCGTCCCGAGATTCAAGACGTGAGGTAAGAGGAAAGGGGTTCACAAAATTATCACAATCTTCATGGTCCATTTGCCCTTCTCGAAGATGTTGATTCATTGCTTCAAATTGTTCTTGACGTCTTTGCTTTCGAGATCGTTATCCAACACAATGACGACAGAAGGAAACTCTACAGAAAACGTTCTCCTCGTAGATCGATCACTCAAGATCAACTCCCGGAATGAGACGTAGAAACATCTCTTGAGCTGAGAGGCAAAACACCCTTAAAAAGGACAAAAGAAACAATTGACGAAGGTTTCAAAGTAGCGAGGAGAAATTGCCATGATCCCATAACGGTGCACCTTGGAGGAGGTGCCTCATAGAATCATCCCTTAAGTGGCAAAAAGAAATACTTTTGATACAGAGATCATTGAAACTCTCTACACCAGCCTAAGGAAAAATCACAATTGATCATTTCAAAGAGTTCGATGAAATGGCATACTCGGACTAGGATGGATGATGTGGACTACCTTGTTGAACACAACGCAATGGATGACTTTTGCTTATCACCGGAAATGTATGGGACCCATGGTAAGTCCACTTTTGAAGATGATCCTTGACAGCAACTGCTGAGAACGACAACCCATAGGAAATTGGCACAATGGGGTGCAAGCTGGGAACAAAATGCAAATGTTGGGAATGTTCCAACCATTATATCTGCCTGAGATTTAGATCTGGTTGGAAACAGGATATTTTAGACAATATTTCTGGAAAAGAAAGTTTGCAACACAAACCGACGAGACGGAGTTGCGAGATTCTCGGGGAATGAACTACGATAGCAAGCTCCAAAACATGAGCTGGTTCTGCTTCATACATGTGAACACACTGTCCCAGACAAGCATGCCCACATAGTAGTCTTATAATAAACACTACCGAGTTCAGGTGGGGAACCATCATTGAGGATATCGAAGTCCTTTTATAAGCCCGTGTTAGCTCTTAAGTAGGAGCTTCTTCTCCTTGAACAAATCAATCAGTGACTTGGTGTGCTAGGGATACATGTAGAATGAAGGTTGCAAGTCTCTAACCCACATAATACTTCGCACATATGCATGACTAACTTGGGATGATTTCAGAGGAAGCAAAACAAACTTTCTTGAATTCATGGCAGCAACTTGCACCTAATGCACGTGAACTTGGATAAAATCACTTCTTACACCAAGCATATACTTCATGAACGGGACATGAAGATAATGCTTACAAAGTTTCCAATACTAGTGTAATGTTCAACATGAATCATGGGGGAGACAAAATGCTGCTGATGGGTTCAACAACAACTCATCGGAATTTCCATATCACTGGACTTCCACCATCATGTGAACACGGTGATAGCATTGGTCAGACCAAAGGATGTAATGGTTGCTCGAGGGATCAAGCACGAGTAAGACAACAGTACGAACATCGTTGGTTCTGATTTGACTTGACGATAGCCCATACTCAAGTCAAAGTTTTGACAAGGCAATAGATCCGACAACTGATCATTAGTACCAATCGATGGAGATATCATCTTTCTTCAACACAAACACAAAAAGATATCCCTTAACATGAACTAAGTCAGACAAGCTTTTATCTTCCAACTCTCCAAGTTGTTGTCTAGCTCAACCAAATAGCTCAGGGATATCCAACACAGATTCTTGGAGAAGGGGTGATTTATAAGAGAACCAACTTGATCACAAACTCAACATAGCGGTCAGGTGACAACCAGGTAATACTTCCGAGAAGATCTTCAGAAAATCACGAACCACTTATATGTCACTAAGCTCGAGAACAATCTTGCTTTTCAGGGCAAGACGGTATGATCAAATCAGCAAGGATAGACACAGTCCCAACTCTTGATCGAAGAGTGCACCAGGAAAATGGACTAGGTAGCACGATCAATCTTAGAATGATGACTCAATAACCAACACGCTAAGAATGAGAATATTTTCCATTAACTACCAAGCAACGAGGTTGGGAGTATCGATTTCACACATCACAGTTCACTTGTCGGCATTCCGGTTACAACACAACGGGACCGAGAAATGAATAATGATAGCGAGAAGTATCACTATGTCAGGAATTCATGAGAATGGTGCAATTCTCATGACAATCCTGACATAAAGGGGGTAATACTCCGAGGTAGAACAGAACAAAAGCTGGATTGGCATTTTGATCTGCGGAATACAACTACTTTGACCACTCCAAGAAATGGATGAGGTGCTGGAGTTTGTTTCTCCTAGTCACTCCGAAATAGAATGGCTTGACGGACCACAAGAATCACAGGCATCAATAACAGGAATGCACAACTAGTCCTGACTATCAATTGATAGACAGAGGTCAGAATACAACTAAAGAGAGACAACTCAAAGGAACATACGATTATTCTGAGTTGTGGATGCATAGGTTGGTATGTCGAACAAGTTCAACATATCTCTTCCGGATAACCCATGCAGAAAGGTAGGATTGGCAGAGTCACAACATAGAATGGAGAACTCATCAAGAGCACCCTGGTCGTGACCTTTCGGTTCAAAAGAACTCCTGCCAAGAATGGTTCATGGTAATTGGAAGAAGGATGTACCACAAAGCTCGAGGACTATCGCAAAGGTTACTAATATCCTAAAGGAACTAGCAACACTATCAACATGAGGTAAGTAGGGTGAATCTCGGGTTGAAGAACCCAGGAATAGAATACCTACTACTAAATGGCATCATGGGATACTTTCGAGAATGGTGGCCAGAATCATCACACCGGGAACACAAAACATGGCTAGATTACTAGGTGACTCCCTAAAACACCTAGGGTCATAATAATAGCTCCAACATATATGTCGAGGCAAAAGAGTACCTCAACTCACCGATTAGTCTGGTTGAACTGGCCCAAAGGGACATCGGGAACGGAAAGAAGGGATTTGCAAATGCATCAGACTATTTAGAGACCTGGAATGAGTCGGACAGCATAACGGCTGTAAATGCTCAAAAAGATTTGAGACATCCTGCAAAATAGTGGCGTAACCACTTAACATCATCATATCAAGGTTCTGGTTCAATTGACAACATACTAAAAGTAGTAGAAACTGAATTGAGGCCTGGAACCAACAATCCTATAAGTCTCTATCATAGTAACTCGTCATCCTAATAGATAGATGAGAAGGCCTAGTTCTTAATCCCCGTAGAAGAGAAGAGGATGACTCAGATCAGAAGGGCATAAGGTAAAGGAGTAAAAAGAGCCTTACGTTCCCATCCACAATAGATTCCCTTACATAACTAAAGAATTTCTAGACTCAACTTCGACCAGTTTGGCTTGGTAATCCTACAGCAACAAAGCTCGATACCAAAGCTATCATGACCCCGATTCCAAGTCACATCGATCTAGCCGGTAACACCTCATATCACTTTGCGGCCTCACGCACGGTATTCCCACGGGTGTCGCCTTACCATGGCCCAGGACCATTTGCGCCTTTTGGCTCACGTATATGATAGTGTCACTAGCATCCATTGACAGAGAACCCGGGCTGACATGACTAGTCGTGAACCCAAAGTGGCACTAACTTACGGGGACAGGCATACATGAATCAACATCGAGCATGTCGGTCAGCAGCGTGCGAATCCGGGCTGTAGCATTGGGCTAACAGGACTCTGGTGAACCGGGCTATAGCAGGCTAGGCAGAACTCCGGATGTCACCGCGTGACATTTCCCCAAAGGGACAGACACATGAACGAAGTGAATCACATGCCGGCCAGTAAAGTGTTCCGGAGCAAAGAGTCTTTGGGCTAGCAGGCTCCGGTGAACCGGTCAGAAGCGGACTACTATGGCTCATGGAATCACAAGACTACATTTCCCCATAAGAGAGGCTACCAAGGATAAACAACTAGGTTGTCGGATCCCACACATACCAAGCATTTCAATCATACACACAATATGCTCGATATGTGCAAATACAACATGGCATCACAACATGACTCTACAACTCAAGTATTTATTCAATGTGCTCGAGGAGCGGATATTACAAACATGGGTCTCATGACCCAACATTCAAAGCATACAAATCAAAGCACATGCAGAAGCTTAACATGTCCGAGTACGTACATCCGCAAATGAGAAAGGCTGGGAAGGCTGACTATCTACCAGATCCTACCAAGGCACAAAATCGTAGCTGAGGTATCAAGCTAAACGTTGAAGTCCACACGAAACTACTAGCAAGACTGACGTCTCTCTGCAAAACATAAAATAGGCAAACGTGAGTACAAATGTACCCAAAGAAGACTTACATCGTAACTAGCTACATATGCATCGGTATCAACAAAGGGGGTGGTGGAGTTTGATTGCAGCAAGCCAGCTTTGACTCTGTGGCTATCATAAACTATGACCGCAAGTAACTCTTTTGAGGTGGCGCACACGAGTCCACATATTCACCAAATCAATACACCACTATGGATCCGCTCCCGTCTCCCTACGAGAAGGCCATCCATAGCACTCACGCTTATCGTGCGAGTTTTAGAGTATCCACTTTCACTTGTCTATGAACTGCACAGCAACCCGTAAGTCCTTTATCATGGACACGACTATTGAATAGATCATTTATAACCATGCAGTGTGTACTTCTTCACACATGTTTCCACCACTTTGAAGCTGCCCTGGACACGACATGTGGTCGGCAGACTTCAAACGAAAGTCGGCGTGGGTGTAGACCACGACCTAACTAACCACACAAGTCTCTAGTCCAGGTTTATCACCTATTCGGGTTCCATACATGAGGAGATCCGGCTGGAGTTTCACCACAGCACCAAACGATGTGCAGGGTTCTGAGACACCAAGCAGGCGCCTGCAGACACCGTGCCACGGTGTATCTACCGCATCATAGCCCACCCCTAGGGTCAGCGCTACGCACGACCTCCAACACATATCCTACAAACACCAGAAACTAGTTGCAATTCCTGGACAGAGGACAGGGCGGTTAATAAGTCGAGCGGGTCATATTTTAGGGCCCAACGTGTGGTAGTAGCTCTTCATGGATCAAAAACACAGAACTCAGTTCCTGAGGACGGTTTCAATGAGACAACCCACCATGTACTCCTACATGGCCTCTCACCGCTACCTTTACCAAATCGTGTTCACACACTTAGCTCACACATAGTAGGACATGTTCATCACCATTCCAATTCATCCCCGACGAATCAGACCTGACTCAACTCTAAACAGTAGTAGGCATGACAAACAAGCACGAATGAGTAGGCACATCAGGGCTCAAACAACTCCTACTCATACTAGTGGGTTTCATCTATTTGCTATGGCAATGACAGGTCATGAAGAGGAAAGGGGTTCAACTACCGCAGCATGTAACAGTTGAATCGTTGTTGTCCTAATGCAGTAAAAGAGAGCAGGAGCGAGAGAAGTTAAACTAATTAATTTAGGCACTGGGGGCCCACATGTCAGTTAGAGGGGGGGGGTTAATTAGTGGCGCATTAGCCCCTAATGACGTGTCCACGTCATCCAGAACGACGGTTAGCCGCCGGTGCTAAACAGGACACGGCGGTGTTGCCCGTCCGGCCAACTCCGGCGATGGGAGCTCGCGCGGCTTTATCCTGCAGATGCGGCGCGACAATGCGCGTCGACCAGTGGTGGTGTGTGGTGCTAGGGTGGCCGGAATCGCTGACGGCGGTGAGCGGGGTGGCGGCCGGAGCTATTGCCTGCACGACGCGGTGCTAGAGCAAGCAGGCGAGCAAGCAAAGGGACTGGGCGGTCTCCTGGAGGCACCAGGAGCACGATGCAGTGCAAGGGCACGGCTGGGTCGACCTCAGGCCACGCTTGCGACAACGCCAGCGGAGCTGAGCTCTCGGGTTTGATGGGAACGACGGCTGACAGTATCCTGGACTAGGGGGTACTCACCACGTCGTCTCCCGATCAGTTGGATTGGGCCGAGGACCCCCACGACCGTATACTCATGGGCCAGTCCGGACAGCTGCCGCATACAAGGAAGATTCCGCAAGACTTGGTGATCAAGACAAGGACTCCTCCCCCACCGGCGTATTCGGCTAGGACTCTGTCGGATTTCGGGTTCCGGCAGACCCTTGAGGTTCGAACAGTGGGGTGCGCGCGGAGATCCAACCCTCCACCGTCTCGCACCACGCCGAATCGCTGGGACCTAAAACTACTAAACGGAACAGCACAAGAGACGCGGGATTTATATCGGTTCAGTGCCACCATTGTGGTGTAATACCCTACCCAAAGGTGTGGTGTGGTGGATTGCCTCTTGGGCTGATGAGGAACAATACAAGGAAGAACAACCTCGTGAGGGTCTGTTCTTGGCGGGTGCGATGAACTGCTAGGTGGTGTTCAGTCGCTCTAGCTACTGGTTTCTTGATGAGGATCCGGATCCCTCCACCCTGGGGGTGGCTACTCCTATTTATAGGTGAAGGCCCTGGGCCTCTTCCCAAATATTGAGCGGGAAGGGCGCCAACAATTGGCCATTTTGAAGGGGAACAGCGGGTACACTTATCCTAACTAAAGTTAGTCCTCGCCTGCCAAAGTCCACGATGACTCCCTTCCAGCCGTTGGGCTGGTCTTGGTCTTGTTGCACCGAAACGGATGCCTTTGCTTGATGCTCTCGCCTGCGCTTGCTCCCTTTGCACCAAAGAGGAAAGGAGGATATTGCGAGGGCTGGCGCCCGACTGGCGCCCTTGGTCATCATGGCTTGCGTCATGGGCACCTCGCGAGGTACCCTGCCTTGAACTCTTCGCCTCCTCATGAGCCAGCCTGACGAGGCCGTGCCTGAGGAAGCTCCTTGTCGTCCGCCCCGCGAGGCTTGGCCCCTCCCGAGGGTCTTGAGCTTGCGTTGATGAAGATGGGCCGTGCTGGGCCTCCTTCGAGCCACGCCGTAGGTCGCAGGCAGGCCAGTCTGGGGACCCTCGTTCCCAGAACGCCGACAGTAGCCCCTGGGCCCACGGCGCGCCCGAACTTGGCCGAGCAGAGAGGCGAAAGGGCAAGACCGAAGCGTCGCGGGCCCTAACAGCCTGCGGCCTTGGGCGCCGCGTGGCGGTTGATTGGACGCGTGCGCCTCTGCAACCGCGTGAGTTGATAACAGAGCGGCATCTTTCTTGCCTCCTTTACTTTCTCCAGTTGCTGCCAGATCCCTTTCTTGCGCCTCTCCTCTCTCGCTTCCAAGATCTTCAGATCCACTCACAAGTGCCCTAGCCAGATCATGGCGCTTCACCAAGCCCGGCCGGAGCTTGGTACTCTCCCGCCTTTGGACCCGCCAAATGTGTCGGGCGAGCCTCACTGATGCGCCGGATGGTGGAGGCGCAGGGCGTCAACGGAACGGAGGCTTTCAAGGCCGGCTCTTCCGCCCCTGATGGTCGGGGGAGTACCTTCTACCCCTTCTTCGTGAGCGCCATCATTGCTGGTCTGGTGCCTCCCTTTTCTGAGTTCTTCTTCTCCGTCCTCCGTCACTACAACATTCAAGCTCTGCACCTCCATCCCGACTCTGTCCTTCTTCTGGCAATCTTCGCCTACTATTGTGAGGGCCATGTTGGGGTGAAGCCCTCGGTGGCCTTGCTGCGCCACTATTTCCCCCTCCGAACCTCCCGTGGTTCCGCCTTCGCGTGCGCGAGCTTCGTCGCATACGGCGGAGCCATCGCCATTTCAAACCCTGGCAAGAGGATTGAGGGCTTCAGGAGCAAGTGGGTCTTGGTGGATGCTGGGCGCATCCACCCTCGGCTGATCCTGCCCACGGAGTGCCCCGCGAGCTCCGACGACTGGTCCCGAGTGGAGCTTCTGGATCCCCGCGCGAAGCTGGTGCTGGAGAAGATGGACGCAGATCTGAAGCCGGCCAGCGTGGCGGCGGCGAAGCTGACCGGTTCTGCTGGCCGAGGGAGTTCTGGAGCATCAACTGGCTCCGCTTGCCAAGATTCGCTTCCGATGTGGAGGCCTCACTCGAGCCCCGTGGTCTCGCTGGCGAGGACCTGGCGGCGATCCTCCAGTCCTTGGTTGGGGCCGATGTGGCGAGACTGGAGGGCGCCCCCGCGCCCTTGTTCCTTCGCGAGGATTGGGAGCAGGTAGTGGGGCCCATGCCTGTCTTCAATGGGGATTGGCCCGTGCCCGTGGAGGCTCCGGAGGACCTGGTGGACGTGTCCTTTGCTGACTCCAGCGAAGAGGTGGAGGAAAGAGAGCCGGGAGAGGGGGTTGATTCGGGGGTGGAGTCAAGGGCTCCCCCCCTCCGGCGCAGGTCCCGCACTCTCCGCCTCCCCCAGAGTGACGACGACGAGGATGAGGATGAGCAGAGAGGCAGAAGCCTGCCCCCGATCCCGAAGAAGGACCGGACTGGGCTGGTCCCCCGCGGGTCCGCCCCGGCCCCGGGGCGATCTGCGGACGCGCCTCCCGCTCCCGGGCCCCTTGAAGCCGACCCTTGCAGCCGGCTTGCGGACTTTAAATTCGGCCGGAGGCTGCTCGAGTCCACCAGCGACGAACTGTAAGTGCCTGCTTCTGGTCTTGATTATTGCTCCGTCGATGAGATCTGATGTCCATGTCCTTCGGCCAGGCTGGCGCCTGCGGCGAAGAAGCTGAAGGGGGCTCCCGAGGCCTCATCCGTGGTGGTGCCTCTGCCCGAGAAGTAAGGTGATCATGACGCACAGGCCTCTCCTGCCCGGGCGACCTCGCGAGGCCAGGCTGAGCCCGCTGGGGTGAGCTCAGCCCCTTTGACCCAGGCGACTCCCGAGGTGCCCTTGCTTGGCGCTGCCTCCACTGCGTTGCCGTGCCGCTGGTTCCGCCTCAGGGCGCAGTGGTCACACAGCCGTCTTCTCCTCCTACTCCACCGACCGCTGCTCCTCCGAATACTGTTCTAGATCGCGCCGTTGCCGGACTGGACCGCCTGCGGCAGGATCTTCTGGGCGCCGACTCCCGTCTGATGGCTGGGCGTTTGGAGCTGGCTTCTGGCTGGATTCGCTCCGATGCTTCGATTCGGGCGGCGCTGGTCCAGTCCTCGACGGCTTGCCACGAGGAGAAGCAGGCTGTCCGTGAGGCGAAGATTGCCCGCGATGCTGCCCTCGGGGAGGCAGCTAGCATCCAAGGTCGCTAGAGACGCCGGAGAGCGGTGAAGGGCCTGCAGAACCAGCTTGCCGAGGAGGCCCGCCTCCGCCAGGAGCTGGAGGAAAGCATGAAGGCTCGCGAGGCGGCCGTCAAGGACCGGGAGGCCAGGCTCAAGAAGCGCCGCGACCGTCTAGGCGCGCTGGAGCAGGAGCTGGAGGCGAGGAAGGTCGAGCCGACGACAAGGCGCTGGTTCTGCAGAAGATCGCGTGGCCTTCACGGATATGGAGGTGAAGGCTCGCTTTTGCTGAAGACGCCACGACAGCCGCCCTGGAGAGTCCGCTGGCCGGGCGCCGAGGATGGTCCCGCCAAGCCGCTTCCCTTCTGGTTCGCGCTCTTGAAGAGGTCACCCTTGACCTTGGCCCCACGGCCGAGGCCGAGGCGCGTGTCTTGTCTTCTGCGGCACTGACGCGGGTCCTCACCCACATCTACCTTCGCGATCCCAACGTCGACCCGGCAGCCTGCTGGAGCCAGCAAGCGGCAAGCATGCAGCTGCCGCTGCCGAGGCTGTGAAGGGTCGCGCGGAGGCTCTGTTGGGGAAGTTCCGGGCCTTCAAAGACCAAGCCGGGCGGCGCCGCCCCTGCTGCTCCACGAGGCGAACCCACTCCGCGCTGCTCCACCGCCGACCAGTGACACCGTTGTGGCTCCTGTCCTGCTTTTAATCCCTGCACATGTATCATGCCTCGGGGAGGCATTTAAACTTGCATTTGGTATTGCGATAACAGTGTAGACTGTAGTATTTGCTTTTGAATTCCTTGAAATTTGCGCTTCCTACTTGGTTATGTTCTACGCTGGCAGAGCCCGGCCCCACACGTACCTCAGCCGCTGTTAGCCCCGACCGGAAACCAGGACGGGACCAAGGAGTGAGGGGCTACGTGACAAGTTAGGCTCCTGAGTCGCGATGCTCAGGAGTCCCCCTTGGCGCACGAACATCAAGTAGGGAGGTGAGACGCGGGCGGGTCTACCATTCTACGTCTGCAGAGCCCGGCCCCGCGCATACCTTAACCGCCATTAGCCTTTCAGAACTAAGGGGTGAGGGGCTACGTGACCAGTTAGGCTCCTGAGTCGCGATGCTCAGAGTCCCCTTGACGCTCAAACGGCATTCGTACCTTGGCTCCGCCGGGAGTGACGCACGACGAACCAGGCCCGGGGCCTGCTGGGTGGCGGCGTCTGGCGTGACTCCAGGCGCAGCCCTCGCGTTTCAGCCCCCTCGGCGGGCGCCCCGAGGGGAGGCGCGATGAGGCCGGACATCGAGCCTGGGCTCCCTAAGGTTGATGCGACCCGGAGGCCACCCTCGCTTGTTTATCACCAGCTGAGCATAGCGCTTCCGCATGCGTCACGGGCATTGCCGCCTCGGCGTTGTCGCCAGCCGCAAGGAGCATGGTGCTTCCACTGATGCGTGGGAGGGGCTCCCTTCCGGGAGGAGCCCCCGGGGCGTATACAGCCCCACCCTGACATGTGGCTGGCACAGTAGGGCTGGACGAGGTGTATCTGGGCACCCGTGAGCCAGCACAAGACTCACGGGGCCTACCTCAAGGCGGGTTGCGCCTGGCTCTGGGCCTTATCTTCGAGTGTGTTCCTGCAAATTTGGCCAGATGCCGGTGCTCTACGTCTTCGGGTCCCGGCTCTCGGGCTGTTTCACCGTCAGCCGGGCAAGCCAGTGTCGCGATGCCATGGACAAGACCAGAGGGTGAAGGTCGGAGAGCCGGTAGGAGCCCCGAGTCGCGATGCTCGTGCACCTCCCTTTAACGCATAAGCTGGGTTAGATGACTAAACTCTACGCCCTCGGGTCCCGGCTCGGCTGGTCTCAGCCGTCGCTGGCAAGCCAGGTCGCGATGCCATGGACAAGACCAGAGGGTGAGGGCCGGAGAGCCGGTAGGAGCCCTGAGTCGCGATGCTCAGGCACCCCCCCTTTAACGCGCAAGCTGGGTTAGATGCAGCAACTCTACGTCCTCGGGTCCCGGCTCTCGGGCTGGTCTCAGCCGTCGCTGGCAAGCCAGGTCGCGATGCCATGGACAAGACCAGAGGGTGAGGGCCGGAGAGCCGGTAGGAGCCCTGAGTCGCGATGCTCGTGCACCTCCCTTTAATGCTAAGCCGGGTTAGATGACGTAAACTCTACGCCCTCGGTCCCGGCTCGCTGGCTGGTCTCGATCGTCAGCCGGCAAGCTGTGTCGCAATGCCATGGACAAGACCAGAGGGTGAGGACCGGAGAGCCGATAGGAGCCCTCGAGTCGCGATGCTCGTGCACCCCTTTAACGTGCAAGATTCCGGCCACCGGGAAAAGGCACCAAATAACAAGCATGGTGGAGCGAGAGCATAATCCTAAGGAAAACGTAAGAAGGATACATGTCGCTGGGATAGGCCCGAGCGGCTTGGGGATGATGCAGCCAGGGGCGCCCAACAGATAGGCTAATGACATGAAATAAAAGGGGTACATGCCGCAGGACGGACTCCACGCGGCCCGGGAATAATGCGGCTCAAGGCGCTCCCACCGGGAACAAAACTTAAAGATGTCACTGGTGATGTTGAGGACGAAGGGGTGTTGGTGTAGCAGACTCGGTGGGCTGCGGGAGCCGATCCTCAGGAGCCCCCAGGCCCGGGGGCCTCGGGAGGATCCGGAGGCGCTGGCGGCTCCTCGGGGGCCATCTCCATCTCTGCCAGGGTAGTGGCGTGCCTGACCTCTCGAGCCTCGAAGATGGCCCTCATGAGATGCTGGTGCGCAGCAGCCGCGTTTGGCAGGCCGTGAGGCATGCGCACGTAGCTGTGGGGCGGGCCCTCACAACGTCCCACTCGCGAGGGCTAGAGGCGCTCTTGAGATGCGGCTCGGTTGAGCCCTGGTATGTTGATGCAGACGCGCAGCCCACCATCCTCGCCTGGATGGGGGGCCAGCTGTAGGCGGGCGGCTGCCCTCATGACCCTTGACTCGTGTAGCTCCCCGAATGGCCTTGCCGACGAACTCCCGAGGATTCGGCCCTCCTTGCCTTGCTCCCGCTATGGGAAGCGTGCTCAAGCACGCCTCCACGTCGTGCCCAAGCGCCTCCCTCGTGACCTTGGCGAGGTCGGCGGCCCTCCAGGGGAGAGCCCCCGAGCCCGGCCTGAGGAGGGCATCGGGCGCGCTTTCCTATGTGCTGGAAGGAGGCTCCCCCTGGCCGGGCGGGGGCCCTAGCGGGCCTGCCTCTTGAGGAGCCGGGCCGGTCGATGTCTTCTTCTTCTTGGGTGCGGCCTCGGGAGGCCTCCTGCTGCTGTGGTCCGGGTCTTCTAGCGATGCGGCCTGAAAGGCTCGCCTGTGGAGCACGCCGTCTCTCTCTTCACAGTGGCACCGTGATGACCCCGCCGCTTCCTGGCATCTTGAGGACGTTGTAGCCGTGGTGGGTCACGGCCATGAATTTGGCCAGCGGGTACCCGAGGATGGCGTTGTAACGGCAGCGAATGTGGGCGACGCCGAAGTCGGCGAGCTCGGTATGGTAGTTGTCGCGAGCCCCGAAGGTGATAGGAAGGCGGACCTGCCCGATCGGGACCGTGGAGCCGTCGGTGACTCCGGAGAAAGGCTTGGTTGGCTGAAGCTGACTGTAAGGCACTTGAAGATTGTTGAATGTTTCCACGGACAGGACGTTGAGTCCTGCCCCGCCGTCGATGAGGGTCTTGGTGACCAGCACGTTGCTGACGATTGGGGAACAAAGCATCGGGAGAACTCCGGCTGTGGCTGCCAAGACTTGAGCTGATCCGCCGAGCTGAACGTGATGGCGCACGCCGACCACCGAGAGGGCGCGGCCTCGAGCTTGGGGAGGACTGCATTCACTTCGCAGCGAATCGCTTGAAGATGCGCCGAGAGGCTGGGGCTTGAGCTCCGCCAGTGATGCAAAGCGATCGACGTGGTTCCCGGAAGCCCCAGCCCCTCGTCCCCGATGACGTTCCTCATTTCTCCTTGGCTGCGGTGGCAGCGGAGGGAGTCCTGCGTTCCCCTGCGGGCGCTCCTCGCGAGGCTGATCCCTCCAGCCTCCCTCGCGAGGCGGGTCTTGCCAACGGTCCTCGCGAGGTTGGTCGTGCCACCCTTGGCGCGGGCCGTGGTCTTCCCAGGCCCCTGCATTCCTTCCTCCTCCTCGGCCGTAGCCCGTCGCTGCGCTGGGCGTCTGCCGACCCTTCATTCTCTCACGTCCCGGAGCTCTTGGCATTCATTGGTGTTGTGGGTGTGGAGGTCGTGGTACACGCAGTACCGACTGCCCTTGGAGGACTCGGGCTGATCTCTGCCTCGATTGGTGTCTGGTTCGTCCCCGAGTACGACAGCCCCCTTGCGCTTCACGTCCTTGGCCTTGGACTTCTTTTCTTCGGGATCCGCGGCAGGCAGCTCGAGGAGGGAGAGGCGCCCCTCCTCAGCCCTGGCGCACTTGGTCGCCAAGTTGAACAGCTCCAAGGAGGTGCACAGATCTTCATGCATCGCCAGCTCCTCCTTCATTTTGACGTCACGCGCCGCCGGAGAAGGCAGAGATGATGGCCTCCTCCGCTACTCCCGGGATCTTGAGGCGGCGTTGTTGAAGGCTGGATGTACTTTTGCAGGGTTTCCGCTGCTGCTTGACTCGGCGCATGTCGCCACGGCGGATGGCCGTCGCGAGTAGCCCGGAAGTTGGCGATGAAGCGGGTGCCCATCTCGCCCAGGAAGAGATCGTGCTCGGGGCCAGATTCAGGAGCCAGGTGCAGGCTCCGTCCTTGAGCGCCATGGGAAACCAGTTCGCCATGACCTTTTCATCCCCGTTGGCAGCCTCGATGCCGAGCTCGTAGAGCTGGAGGAACTCCGTAGGGTTAGCTGTGCCATCATAGCGCGGAGGCAGGTCTGGCTTGAACTTGGCGGGCCACGCGACGCTGCGCAGCTTGGAGGTGAAGGCGCGGCAGCCCGCCGTGGCCGCGGGGGGCCTCGGACGACAGAGAGCTTGGTCTTGCGGGCCTCCTTGCGCCGCGGATGGGGGCAGCGAGGTTCTCGACGCGTCTGGAGCGGGAGCGCTCGGGCAGCTTCTCGTGGGCGAGGAACTTCTTGACAGCTCTGCTCTCGTCGCGCCGGCGCCTGGCGGAGCGGGTTCCGCCCAAGGGCCGCGCGCCTTGGGGCCAGGGCGCCTTCTTGAGGAGGAGGCGGCTGAGGCGCCTCGGGAGCTTCATCGCCCGCGCGGGGCGGGGTGCGGTGCAGCGAGACGGACGGTGCGGGCGCCTCTGCAGCGGACGAAGCTCGGCGACTTCGGTCGAGCCATTCTTCGAGACGCTGCCGACGGGCGCTTAGCGCAGGAGCTCGTTTGCCGCGATGAGTGCAGCTCGGGCCTCCAGCGCTGCTGGCGCGCGTGACGAAGAACCAGCGGGGGTGAGCGAAGGCGTGGCGGTGCGGCCGTCCCGCCTCATGGACGGGTGCTGGGATGATGCTTGCTGCTCGTTCCCCGCCGGGCCGGTGGCGGCGTTGACGGCAGGTGATGGGGAACGACGAGGGCACCCGCCGACGGGAGCTGTCTGGGCGACATGGGAGGCGAGGGCGGCTCGGCGCTCGGCGCGGGCCCGACGGGCGTCAGACATGGTTGCGGTGGTCGGGGAAGAACGAGGCGACGAAAGGCAGATTCCGGCGCACTTTACCCGGGCGCGGCCAAATGTCGGATTTCGGGTTCCGGCAGACCTTTGAGGTTCGAAAACTGGGGTGCACGCGGAGATCCAACCCTCTACCGTCTCGCACCTCGCCGAATCGCTGGGACCTAAAACTACTAAACGGAACAGCACAAGAGACGTGGGATTTATACTGGTTCAGGCCACCATTGTGGTGTAATACCCTACTCCAGTGTGTGGTGTGGTGGATTGCCTCTTGGGCTGATGAGGAACAATACAAGGAAGAACAACCTCGTGAGGGTCTGTTCTTGGCGGGTGTGATGAATCGCTAGGTGGTGTTGATCGCTCTAGCTATCGGGTTTCTTGATGAGGATCCGGATCCCTCCGCCCTGGGGGTGGCTACTCCTATTTATAGGCGAAGGCCCTGGGCCTCTTCCCAAATATTGAGCGGGAAGGGCGCCAACAATTAGCCATTTTGAAGGGGAACAACGGGTACACTTATCCTTACTAAAGTTGGTCCTCTCCTGCCAAAGGCTCGTGATGACGCTGCGTGCTTGGGCTCCACGATGACTCTTCCGGCCGTTGGGCTGGTCTTGGTCTTGTTGCAATCAAACGGATGCCTTTGCTTGATGCTCTACTGTGCTTGCTCCCTTTGCACCAAAGAGGAAAGGAGGACACTGCTGGCTGGGCGCCTCGACCGGGCGCCCTTGGTCGTCATGGCTCGCGTCATGGGCACCTCCCGAGGTACCCCGCCTTGAACTCTCCGCCTCCTCATGAGCCAGCCTGACGAGGCCGTGCCTGAGGAAGCTCCTTGTCATCCGCCCCGCGAGGCTTGGCCCCTCGCGAGGGTCTTGAGCTTGCGTTGATGAAGATGGGCCGTGCTGGGCCTCCTTCGAGCAACACCGCAGGTCGCAGGCAGGCAAGTCTGGGGACCCCCGTTCCCAGAACGCCGACAGACTCTTGTTATGCTAGGCCTCTGGTGCATTATATAAACCAGGGCCAGGCTAGTCGATAGATCACAATTACAATCATACCATCATAGGCTAGCTCTTAGGGTTTAGCCTCTACGATCTCGTGGTAGATCTACTCTTGTACTACTCATATCGTCAATATTAATCAAGCAGGAAGTAGGGTTTTACCTCCATCGAGAGGGCCCGAACCTGGGTAAGCATCGTGTCCCCTGTCTCCTGTTACCATCATCCTTAGACGCACAGTTCGGGACCCCCTACCTGAGATTCGCCGGTTTTGACACCGACATTGGTGCTTTCATTGAGAGTTCCGCTATGTGATCGGCAAAAGGATCAATTGCTCGTCAGCAGATCAACTGCGACGTCGACTTTTTCGTCACCGGCTCGACTGGTCACCTCCGGCTCGACTGAATATTGTGCCCTGCCTCCAATCGTCTTGTTCGTACGAGGGCCTTCGTCAACATCAACTCCGTTCTCTATCAAGATCATGGAGGAATCGTCCATGGCGCTCATGGGCTCAACGTCAACATTGCCCTTGGGCAACCGTGCTGTTTTTCTGGAGAGCGAACTTGTATCCACCGCCACCGCCTCCTCGAGTGTCGCTTTAACGATTGCTTCGGTGGAATTGTGCAGAATTGAGTCTACAACGACCCTAGAAAATTTCGTCGAGTTCTGATGGAGGAATCTCCGGCAATCTCCGATATACCGGAGCCGCATTGAATCTGGACGAGAATCCGGACGAGTTTGGAGTGTGGTGTCCATAATCTAGCTCGGACGTCCTTTGGAAGATCCAACCTTCGATCGGCTGTGGAATTCCTATATCTACCACCTGTCAAAAATTCAGCTCGATCCGACCGTCCAAACTCCGGGAACCTCCCGATTAGTGCATCACTTTTCAGATCTGTTTCCTACGCGAATACGGATCCGACCCGAATTCATGTTTCTTTATGAACGTGATATTTGACAACCATTTTAAAAGGAATTTTCTTCTAAGGCATTGCGCATTGTTTTTAACACGTGCCCATAAAATTTTAATCCTCCTCTGAGGTAATCTTCGCCATCTCGCTGGTGTCAAACCAATCCGGCAATATTGCTCCACGGCTGCCGACCTCCGCTAGACATGTCGTCGCTTTTTGAGCCGAGCTCAACTTCTTGGGATACTCACCTCAGCGAGCCAAACAAGAGTTCGGAATCGCCAAAGATAAATCATCACCAACATCACCGCCCCACGGATTACACGGAGCGGGCACACCGGCATCGCCGCACGACCACTTCAGCAAGCCAGTATTGACCACGTCACAGGTTACGACCTGCATCGGCATGGCCGAACTGTTGCTTCATCGAGCCAATGTCCACCAATGCCAAACTATATCAACACCTCGGCTGACATGGCAGCTGCTGCATCTCCTCATTGATCTGCTCCGTCTCCTCGTCTGGACCGGGGGCTTCGTCATCCCTTCATTGGCACACTTCGGTAACTTCGGCGACACTAGCCGACCAGCTTCGTCACGTCAGCTGGACTGGGGGCTTTGCCTCGGCGAGTCAACCTTTACCAGCGTCGCGCTTCATCGCCCATCAGGTAATGGGTATGCGGATCGAGTCCCAATTTTGGGAGTCGCTTTTCTTCGGACTGCTACAACGAATAAACCAGGTGCTATTAATCCTAACAAATTTTGCTTGTTGGGTTTATTTTTCTTAAGGAATTATTAATCTGGTTTGTTGCATCATCCGTACACAGGTCTATCAAATGGCGGCCACATTAAAAGCGGTCGCGTGGTGGTTCGGCCGGTTTCTCAGACATAGTTCGGCGAACACCGCATCCGAGTCCGGACCGCCTGCAAATTCAAGCTTTGTAATCGCGTGTCACGCCGACGCCTCAGACGACAATCGGCTTCAAAGACTAGGCCACATCTCTTTAAATAAATTATTTTAGCACAAAGCAATTGTGCAAGGATTATATGTATTATTATTTCCTGGACCGCACTATTTTACATGTGCAGGTAATGGACTTTGACTACGCCGCGTGGTCTCTTCGGCGTCACTCTGCCGGCCTACATTGGCCGTGCTACGTCGCCACTTCGGATTGCCGAGCTCTTCGCTCCGCCACCCCGAGACCGGCTTGGGGGCTGGGACCTTGTCCTGCGTCAAGCTAGGACCGCGTCATCAACACCGAGCACATTAACCAGCTAAGTCGCTTTCATACTCAAAAACTTTCAGTTTTAAGTTTTGTTCGGTCCTACCAAGCATTATACCTTTTTAGACAAAAGGTTGTTTGCGAAAAACTGCCTCGTCCAAACTTTGTTTGTGACACACAAATTCAAATACCCCGTTTACTTGGGGGCTTCCTTTGTGAAGCTTTTCCTCTTGCATATGATTATACTTGTACGGCTTCGTTCCTTGTTTGTGTATTACGCCATAATATGCACCATGTTGACTTAACCGATTTACATGCTGGGTTGCCTTGCTCCTGTGTTTACCCCTACGTTCCCGATTGTTCGGCTAGGGAGTAAAGGGAGCACCTCTGCGATTGTCACGATCGGTTCATCCGAGCCGGACCTCAGACTGGGTGAAGCCGAAAGCTAGCGCTCTTACTGTTTTCAATTATGGTCGGCACACAACGGAACTCATGAGTACAAAAAATCTATTGCACAAGTCTCATAGTAACAATGAGCACCGAAGAAAGGTATCGGTGGGGGTACTATTTTCTTCGAAGATGCTTCTTACACTTTGTTAGTAATATAGCATAAGTTCCCTGAGCGCGCTTTGTCTGTTACAGCCTTATGGCCTGATTGCCTGGTTATCGGAAACACCGTTGATATTCTCGACAGGTGGAGTAGATAACACTTTTCGGTCCTTGACCGAAGAGGGAGAAGCCGACAGTCGGTTAAGATGCGTTTAAAGTTCGGGTGAACAGAGATATGATATTAGTACTTCGGTACATACAATCATTATACATAAAATTCTTTTACCCAAGTCACTTGGGGGCTCTTAAATTAGTATGAGCTGTTTTTCTTCTTGGTCATTGCAAAGTCTTTTTTTCTATCACTCTTTCTCGACGCAAGTGTGTGGTCAATAGCCGGATAGCCTTGCTTCTCTCTAAATCCGCTCGAGTGCAGTTTGCTAAACTAGCCTTGGAGAAGCATGCCGCCTTCGGGATAAGGAGGTTGAGGCCATAGGCTGACCCGCTTGGAGTCTTGAGATAGGATGTGTCATGTTAAAGCACGACAGAAGCACCTTTTTTTTAAGTCCAATTTTCGGATTGGCACCGAACACTTGATCTAATTCGGACATTAACTTTTGAATAAGTTTTTTGGCTTTTTGAGCCTATGGCACTTTCAAACTATTTGTGTGTTTCCAGCATTAGTCTCGCAGTGCAATGCCGGACACCTTTAGGGATTCGGCAAAAATTCTCGGATATTGCTATATATGCATCAGTTTCGAATTGTATCTTCGGTCAATAGTTGGGTTGCCCGGCTCCTTTGCCTGCGTCTTATTTTCCGCTTTGTACGGCTAGGTGTGCAAAAGGAGGACCACTGCGATTGTGCTTCTAGCTCGCATGGTTAAGCACCTCAGTGGAGAAAGCCGAAAACTGACTGTCACAGTAAGTGCAAACTGGTCAGCGATCCGATGACCGTGTTAAATGATGAGCCGTTCATAACATTGGCCGAAGTGTTTACGACTTGACCTCAGCTGTCGCCGAACACTAACTGGGGGCTCGTAGCTAGCTTCCCCGGTTTAAAGCTCCTATGACTAAGTGAAAGTTATAAAGCCAAGATATCTGATTGCCCTGTTTCCACTAGCACAACCGCCTCCGGGCACCGAGACGTCGGCTAAGAGTTGTCTGGTTATTGTAGAAACACCCTGCGTAGTATCTACAACGGGGCAGAAGCTGACGATGGGCCACTTTCAACTCATAAACGGTCGCAATGGGGTCAAAATAAGTATATATCATCAGCATTTGTATTCACTATACAAGCGTTGCCTTCCGTAATTATTGTTATATAAAGCCATAAATATGCATCAATTTGACTTAGGATTTTTGGCCAAGCTGGGTTGCCTGGCTCCTGTGCTTACCCCTACGTTCCCGATTGTTCGGCTAGGCGGTAAAGGGAGCACCTCTGTGATTGTTACTACCGGTTCATCTGATTTAAGTACCTCAGACTGGGTGAAGCCGAAAGCTAGCAATCTTAAAGGATCACATTGGTCGGCAACAACGGAACTAAATTTTTTGGTTCATTAATACCACAGAGTTCGGGAACTTTCCCCGAACTAAATCCTCAATATTTTCCTCCCACATTGATCGGAGCTGAGGTTTCATGATCATGCTTAGCATGACAACCCAAAGAAAGGAACCGATAGTGTGACTATTTTCTTTGCAAGATGTTTCTTACGTTAAAAAGTAATATAACATATCTCTCCGCGTAGCTTTGTTTATAAAACCGTATGGCCGGATTGCCTTGTTTTCCGTAAATCTTTGCCCTCATAAAGGCTTTATAAGGTAGGACAAACACTCCTCGGCTACTGGCTGAGGAGGTTGAAGCCGATGGTCGGTCAACAAAGTTTTGTACAACGCGGATCCGAGCATTAATGATGTAGAGTACTTGGATACATAGAATCATTGCACATACTTTGTGATTTTACTCTGGATATCGATCCTTAATTCTGCCACCCGTGCCCACATTAAGGCTCGGGGGCTACTGGGCTTTGTGCTCATTATTTATAAATATTAAAGGGTTACATCGATCCCCTGATCTGATGTGGCCACCCGACCAGTGTCTCGGGGGCTACTGCATTGCCTATTCAATGCAGAAAATTCAAAGTGCTTTCGGTGTTCGCCCGACCAACTATGCATAAACGCGTCTTCGGACAACAATGGGTACCATCTGGACCTATACGGTGTCAAGCTAATATATTACGGCGACTTCTCGAGACCCTCTATCAAGGGCCTGTTCACCGATCACCGTTTTCCCTAATATATTACACCGCGTTTCTATTCCTACGTATGCTGCCGAGCTAGGAGTTGATCCTCAGGCCGATTTCGCGCATCGACCTGAGTCTCAGGGGCTACTAGGATCAGCGGTTTCATGTTTTCCTTCAGGTGCATCTTGGATATTAGGCGAACACGCGGCTTGAGGGATACTGGCTATACATCTTTTCAGACATTACATTGCACAAGTCGGAATTAAATTCATAAAAATCAGTCCCATGGCCAAGGTGGTGCACCACCTCGGAAGCAGTCCGGCATAAAGCTCGGGCGCCAGTGGCTGGCTCCATAGAGGGCATTTCCGGTATTAAGCTTAGCTAAACTCTTTTAACTTTTTGAATCAAGGTGATCTATGACACCTCGAATATAATCCATCATTGGAGCTCGGATATAGTCCGGCATTGGAGCTTGGACATAGTCCGACGTTGTAGCTCGGAAGCAGTCCAGCATTGGTGCTCGACTGCGAAGGATACCTCGAATGCAGTCCAGCGTTGGAAGCTCAGACGCAAGAGGACACTGCCTCCCGGGAACAACTTCAAACCCGAGGCATGGCATAAAAATAACAAGGCATTGATAAAGGCCGGAAACTTAAAAGGGGCTTCTCGGATACCCAACGTGTAAACTCTTTGGATGCACTTCGGGATCCTCGAGATCGAAGATGAGAAGATTTTTGAACCAGTTTTCAAGACCGACGACCGAATATGAAGAACAGTTCGGAAGAATCGAGGAGCGTTCCTAACTTGAAGGCCGGTTCAGGGGGCTACTGACGGTATCCTGGACTAGGGGGTACTCACCACGTCGTCTCCTGATTAGTTGGATTGGGCTGAGGACCCCCATGGCCGTATACTCATGGGCTAGTCCGGACAGCTGTCGCATACAAGGAAGATTCCACAAGACTTGGTGATCAAGACAAGGACTCCTCCTCCACCGGCATATTCGGCTAGGACTCTTGTTATCCTAGGCCTCTGGTGCATTATATAAACCAGGGCCAGGCTAGTCGATGGATCACAATTACAATCATACCATCATAGGCTAGCTCTTAGGGTTTAGCCTCTACGATCTCGTGGCAGAACTACTCTAGTACTACTCATATCGACAATATTAATCAAGCAGGAAGTAGGGTTTTACCTCCATCGAGAGGGCCCGAACCTGGGTAAACATCGTGTCCCCTGTCTCCTGTTACCATCATCTTTAGACGCACAGTTCGGGACCCCCTACCCGAGATCCGCCGGTTTTGACACCGACAGCGGCTAGAGAGGGAAATAGAGCACGGGGAGAAGGGGGAAAGGCGGTGGAGCTCACATGGATTCCAATGGAGGGCTCAGCAGGCTCGGGGAGGCACCGTGGACGACGGATGGGCGCTGGCGATCTCGGTTGCCCGAGGTAGAAGACGACCACGGTGACGACGTTCGGGGGCGTCCGGTGCCGCGTGGCTCGGCGGAGAAGACGA
This sequence comes from Aegilops bicornis, assembly GCA_021605145.1. NCBI lineage: Eukaryota > Viridiplantae > Streptophyta > Magnoliopsida > Poales > Poaceae > Aegilops > Aegilops bicornis. Next base: position 351,272,278 of record CM038670.1, read on the forward strand.
GGGCGACGAGGCGGGACCTCTGGACTGCTCGAGGGGACGAGGGAGAGGCGACGGCCGCGGTGTTTCAAGCGGCACAGAAGTGCGCTTGGGCGCGAAAGAGAGGGATCCAGGGAAGGGGGTGAGAGCAAGGGAGAGTGAGAGAGTGAGAGGCAGGGAGGTGTGTGGCGCCATCTGGAGTCGTCCAGGGCGTTGGCAGAAGCAGGAGGTGGCCGGGGCGTGTGCTTGTGTGCGGTGGCCACGTGCTCTCGTCCTTCTGGCTGGAGGAGGATGATGACTGGCAGATTGCCGCGTGGGCTGGGCCGCTAGCTGGGCCAGGTAAGTGTGTCGCCTGGTACAGTGCCCTCTCTCTCTGGTTTTCTATTTAGTTTCTATTTTTCTATTTTCTGTAATTGTTTTTGCTTTAATAAAAATGCTAGAGCATTTTCAAAAATCCTGAAAATATTTGTGGGCTCTGTTTGGAACATTTCCAATAGCCCACACATATTTCCAGAATTATTTGGGCACTTAAAATATTTACTAGCATTTAAATGCCCAAATGCAAGTTACATATGATTTAATTCAATGACCTTGTGATGACCTAGAAATTTGTGAACCCATTTTGTTAGAAGTTCTAACCCAGACAAAAAGGGTGGACTTTTTAGAAGGGCATTTCAGGTTCATTGAAAATGATTTTAGTAAACCCTAGTTGTTTTCAGGGGGGGTGCTGGGGGTTCTGTCATCCCCATTTCATGTTTTCTGGAAAGGTAAACATGACGCAACACTCTAATGCATGAACTATCTAGGATGTGACACCATGCTTGCTTGAAATGTATTGTGAATGTCTAAACTGGTGCTAAAACTCCACCTTAACTTGAAGAAATTAAAAACTGCTACTTTTCTTTGTTGAGGGTCTAATCACCCCCCTCTAGACACCTCTTCTTGATCCATTCAATTGGTATTAGTGCTTTGGTCTCCATTGCTTTGGTTTAATCACCTTTGGAGGAAGATGGATGAGTCTACGATGGGGAGTTTTAGACATAGAGTGCCTATACTTGATGGAGAGTTCTTTCATGCTTGGAAAAATGAGATGCTTGAGATTTTCAACGAATAATATCACTTGAACAAGTACATTACTAGCCCTCGTGCGCCCCTTGTTGACCCATTGCATCCTACCCCCGATGAGTCTCTTGACATAATTGGCAACCTTAGAACTGTCAATCTTATTACTGGAGGATTGCCTAGAAATTTGATTGTTTGCTTGCCTACTCTTGATTATGCTTACACCAAATGGAGATTTCTTGAGGAACGATTTCCAAACTATTCCTTGCTAAATCTAGATGTGATTCTTCATAAGTCAATTACCTTAAGTAAGATGAATCCTAAAGATCCTAAGTTTGGTGATTTTTTGTTTGAGCTTAGTGACCTTATGTGTGCCAAAGGAGATGTTGGAATCATTAGTAATATCATCTCCGAAGCCATTAGAATTCATAAGGATGAACATTGTGATGATCATTTATCTAATGAATCACTCTCTATAGGAAATGATCAATCACAAGACGATGTTGAACATGGATACTATGATGAGGATGATGATAGTGACTTCGATCTCAATGAGTCTATGAGACACTTTGGTCTTATGGCTAATCTTCAAGGCTGCATTGCTGGAGGAAAGGAATGGGTTCTTGATAGTGGATGTAGATCACTTGACCGGAGACAAGGATATGTTTCGTGAGCTTGCTGAAAATGACGGCCCTCGAAAGTATGTCACTTTTGGTGATAACTCAAAGGGTAAGGTGGTTGGCTTTGGTAAGGTGGCCATCTCACATGATATCTCCATACAAAATGTTATGCTCGTTGAATCTCTTGGCTATAATTTACTTTCCGTATCTAGACTAGCTGACTTCGGTTTCAATGTCCTATTTACTGAAGTAGCTTGCCAAGTGTTTCAAAGAGACAATCATAAAATGGTCTTTACCGGTATATGTAGAGGTGATCTATACATTGTTGATTTCACTAAAAAGGCTTAATCTAGAACTTGTTTAATTGCTAAATCTTCTAAAGGTTGGTTATGGCATAGAAGGTTAGGCCATGTGGGCATGTGAAATCTTGTTAAGGTTATTAAAGGTGATCATATCCTTGGAGTGAAAGATGTTATATTTAACAAGGATAGATTGTGCATTGCTTGTCAAGCAGGAAAACAGGTTGGAGGAAGCCACCCCGTGAAGAACATCATGACCACGAGAAGACCGCTTGAGCTACTTCATATGGATCTCTTTTGTCCAAACGCCTCTAAAAGTCTCGGTGGAAACTCATTTGGTTTAGTCATAGTCGATCATTTTTCAAGATTTACGTGGGTGTTCTTTCTTGATGATAAATCGCATGTCCAAAAGATCTTCAAGAACTTCGCTAGGAAGGCCCAAAATCAATTTGAAGTGAAGATCTAGAAGGTTCGCATCGACAACAGAACGGAGTTCAAGAACGCCAATGTGGACACGTTTATTGACGAAGAAGGGATTTCACATGAGTTCTCGGCTACGTACACGCCTCAACAAAATGGAGTTGTTGAGAGGAATAACCGGACTCTTATTGAGATGGCGAGATCGATGCTTGATGAGTACAACACACCAAAACACTTTTGGGCGGAAGCGGTTGAGAAAGCTTGTGATGCAACAAATCGTCTATATCTTCCCAAGCTACTCGACAAGACGGCATATGAGCTTCTCACCGATAACAAACCCCAAGTTGGATACTTTCGAATATTCGGCTCAAAGTGCTATATTCTTGATAATCATCGTCGTTCTAAATTTGCTCCTAAATCTCATGAGGTTTCCTACTCCGTTATGGCTCAAACTCTCACACTTACCGTGTCTACAACAATTTCACCCGAAAGGTTGAAGAGACGGTATATGTGAAGTTTGATGAATCTAACGGCTCGCAAGTAGAGCAATTGCCAATTGATGTAGGAGACAAAGACCCTTCGGAAGCAATCCAAGACTTGTCTATTGGCAAGATTCGTCCAACGGAGGTGGGGGAGAGTACCTCGTCCATCCAAGTGGAAGCTTCTATCTCACGATAAGGTGAACCACGAGTTGACTCGGAGGCATCCACAAGTGGGACACGCCAAGATGGAGAAAATGAGGAAGTACACAAAAATGAACCTCATCAACCTCCTTCTCCACCTCCACAAGAGAACAACAACATCAACAATGAAGAAGGCCAAGAGGAAGAACAAGATGATGAAGAAGATGTTCCACCCCGACCCAAACAAAAGCTCTCATGAGTTAGAGCGAGAGTTTCACGAGACCATCCCGTCAAACAAATCTTCAATGATATCCAAACTCGGAGAATTACTCGCTCTAAAACTCGTTTGGCTAATTTTTGTGAACTTTACTTATTCATCTCTAGCATTCAACCTATGAAGGTTCAAGAAGCACTAGAAGATCTGGATTGGATAAACACCATGCACGAAGAGCTATACAATTTTGAGAGGAAGCAAGTGTGGACATTGGTTGAGAAGCCCGACAACAACCACAACACCATTGGTACCAAATGGGCATTTCAGAATAAGCAAGAGGAAGATGGACAAGTTGTACGCAACAAGGCCCGACTCGTCGCTCAAGGATACACACAAGTCGAAGGTATGGTTTATGGTGAGACATATGCCCCCGTTGCTAGACTTGAGTCCATACGCATCTTACCTGCTTATGTCAATCATCATGATATCACATTGTATCAAATGGACATTAAAAGTGCTTTTATAAATGGTGAAATTGAGGAGAAAGTTTATGTTAAACAACCTCCCGGCTTTGTTAATCCTAAGAAACCCGACCATGTTTACAAACTTCACAAATCTCTTTATGGTCCTAAACAAGCTCCTAGAGCGTGGTATAAATGCTTGGCCAACTTCCTTATTGAAGAAGGCTTTGAGATAGGAAAAATTGATTCCACTCTTTTTACTAAATGGGTTAATGGTGAATTATTTCTGTGCCAAATTTATGTGGATGATATCATATTTGGTTCGACTAACCCTTATTTTAGTGAAAAGTTTGGAAGGCTAATGTTGGAGAAGTTTGAGATGTCTATGATGAGTAAACTTTAGTTCTTTCTTGGTTTGCAAATCAAGCAAACTAAGGAGGGTACCTTTGTTTCCCAAATGAAGTATACCAAGGACTTATTCAAGAAGTTCAACATGCAAGAATGCAAAGGTATGAATACACCCATGCCTACTAGTGGACATCATGACTTGACCAAGGATGGCGAATCAGTTGACCAAAAGGTTTACTGCTCTATGATTGGTTCATTGTTATATCTATGTGCCTCCCGTCCCGATATTATGCTAAGTGTGTGCATGTGTGCATGATAGCAAGCGGCCCCCAAAGAATGTCATCTTAAGGCTATGAAAAGGATAGTGAGATACTTTCATACACCGAATTTTGGCATTTGGTATCCTAAGAGGTCTTCCTTTCATCTTGGTGGCTACTCCGACTCGGACTATGCCGGTGACAAGGTTGATAGAAAGTCCACTGTGGGTACATGTCAATTTCTTGGTAGATCTCTTGTGTCTTGGTCCTCCAAGAAACAAATCTCGGTATCCTTATCCACGCCGAAGCGGAATACATTGCCGCCAGTTCATGTTGTGCTCAATTACTTTGGATGACCCAAACTCTTAAAGATTATGGCATATATGTGAAACACGTTCCATTGCTTTGTGATAATGAAAGTGTTATTAAGATTGCTCACAATCCCGTGCAACATTCTCGAACTAAGCATATGGAAGTTCGTCATCATTTCATTCGAGATCATGTTGCTAAGGAGACATTGATCTTAAGAATGTTCGTAGCGATAAGCAATTGGCGATATATTCACCAAACCGCTTGATGAGAAAGTATTTTACCGTTTGAGAGGTGAATTGAACATTATTGATACCTCAAACTTGGAGTAGAAACTCCATTTGGATGCATGCAAGGCATGAGCCTTTGACTAATCCATGATATTTCTCTTATGATGATGATCATATGTCTTGGATCTATATTTGTACCCTTGCATGTTATCTAACCCTTGTATGTACTTGGATAAGCCAAATTCTATGAGATTGCAACTCATTCACATCTTGAGCAATCTCTACTGTCGGCGTCCTGGGAACGGGGGTCCCCAGACATGCCTGCCTGCGGCCCACGGCGTGGCTCCACCAGCGGCCCTATACGGCCCATCTTCACCAGCAAACACTCAAGACCCTCGCGAAGGGCCAAGCCTCGTGAGGCGGATGACACAAGACCTCCTCGGGAGTGGCCTCACCGGGCTGGCTCGCGAGGGGCGGAGAGATCAAGGCAGGGGACACCTCGCGAGGTCCCTGTGATGCAAGCCATGACGACTGGAGCTGTGTGGTGTGCAGCGACTGCCCCTGCTTTCCTCTTTGGTGCTAAAGAGGCAAGCGCAGGCGAGGTGTCCCGAGGCATCAGGCAAAGGTTTCAATATCGGTGCAACAAGACCGAGACCAGCAAGACGACAGGACAGAGGTCACCGTGGAGCCCAAGACGGCTTCACCACCAGAGCCTTTGGTAGGCGAAGACCACCTTTACTCAGGATAACCTGTACTAGTTGTCTCCCTTCGAATTTGGCCTTTGTGGTATCCCTTCCAGCTCAATATTTGGGGAGAGGACCAGGGCCTCTATAAATAGGACTAGCCACCACAGTAGGAGGCAACTCATCTTGGACTAGGTCCATCCCATCCTCATACTCACCAGGCCCAAGAACACCTCTCCTCAGGAGGCTGTTCTTCCCTTGTACATTTCATCCTCAGCCCAAGTGGCAATCCACCACACCACACTGGAGTAGGGTATTACACCACAACGGTGGCCCAAATCAGTATAAATCTCATGTCTCTTGTGTTGCGGGTTCGTCGAGCTAGGCTTTGAGATCGCGATGAGGGTGAGGGCGTGATTAGGTAGTGGGAGATCTTCGTGCGCACCCCAGTGTTCAAACCTCAAGGGTTTTGCCGGAACCCGAAATCCGACATTTGGCGCGACAGTAGGGGTGTGCCGAAGCTTTCCTTCCGCTGATCCGTGTCCTGTCGCTTCGTCGCATCCATGGCAGACGCTCGTCGAGCCCGCCTTGAGAGCGGGGCCGCCCTCACCGCCCGCGTTGCTCAGACCGCTCCTGTCGGCGGGCCTCCCCGTCGCTCCTTGTCGTCCGCCGCCAATGCCGCCACTGACCCGGCGGGAAACGAGCAGCAAGCGTCCTTGCTGCACCCTCGGTGCGGCGGGACGGCTGCACTGCCACTACGTCACTGACCCCGGCCGGCTCATCATCTCACACTCATCGCGCTCCCACAGACGCACAGGCTGCGCTGCTCATGGCACGCGAGCTCCTGCGCTACCGCCCTGCCGACGACCTCTACGAGGACTGGCTGGACCGCATCCCCGAGCTCGTCAGCGCCGCAGGGGGCTCCCCTGCGCCATCCCTCTCGCTGCCTCGCGTTCCGCTAGCTGCGGGCGACGTGGCTCACGGAGTGCCTCCACCACCTCTGCACCAAGACGGTGTTCTGGCGCCAAGACACGCGGCCCCCTGGCATGACCCACCATGCCGGTCGCCCACACGAGAAGAAGGAAGCTGCGAAGAAGTTCCCCAGCCGCAAGAGAACGCTCCCGCGCTCCCAGCGCCACTGCGAGAAGACCGTGCACCTCCTACGGCAGCGGTGCGCGGACATTAGGGGCAGGCCCCGCATCAGCAAAGGGTCCCGGTGGCCATGGCGGGCTGCCGTGCCTTCACCCCCGAGCTGCGTACCGCCGCCTGGCCGGGAAAGTTCAAGCCGGACCTGCCTCCTCGCTATGACGGCCCCCCGACCCTGCGAAGTTCTTGCAGCTCTACAAGCTGAGCATCGAGGCAGCCAACAGCGATGAAAAAGTCATGGCGAACTGGTTCCCCATGGATCTCAAGGATGGCGCTCGCTCGTGGCTCCTGAGCCTGCCCCCGGGCTCGATCTCCTCCTAGAACGAGATGCGCGACCGCTTCGTCGCAAACTTCTAGGGCACTCGCGACCGCCCTCCGGCCGCGGGTGACCTGCGCCGCATCAAGCAGCAGCCAGGAGAGACCCTGCAGAAGTACATCTAGCGCTTCAACAACGTTCGCCTCAAGATCCCCAAGGTGACGAACGAGGCCATCATCTCCGCGTTTTCTGATGGCGTCCGTGATGTCAAGATGAAGGAGGAGCTCGCCATCCACGAGGAGTTGTGCACAACCTTGGAGCTGTTCAACCTGGCGACCAAGTGCGCAAGAGCTGAGCAAGGGCGCCTTTCCCTCCTCGAGCTCCCGGCTATTGACCCCGAGGAGAAGAAGGCCAAGGCCAAGGATGTCAAGCGCAAGGGAGTGGCCGTGCTTGCAGCAGAGCCGGATATGAAGCGCGGCTGGGACCTTCCCGAGTCGTCCAAAAGCAGCCGACCGTTCTGCGCCTTCCACAACGTCCACAGCCACAACACTAACGACTGTCAAGAGCTTAGGGCCATTCGGGATGGACGCCTCAGTCGACGCCCCGAGCGCAACGACCGGAGCTACGGCCGAGGTGGAGGACGTGACGGAGGACGCTGGGACAATTGCGGCCCACGCTAGGAGTGCGTGACCGGCCTCGTGAGGACCGCTGGCAGGACCAGCCTCGTGAGGGTGCCTGGAGGGATCAGCCTCGCGAGGATCGCCCTCAGGGCAATGCTGGACTTCCTCCGCTGCCGCCACCACCAAGAAGGAACGACGACCACCATCAGGACGAGGGGGCTGGGGGCTTCCAAGAGCCGCGTGCTATCGCCTGCATCTTGGGCAGATTTCAGGCCCCAGCCTCTCAGCGTATCTTCAAGCAGTTTGCTCGCGAGGTGAACACAGTCCTTCCCAGGCTCAGATGCGGTGTGCTCCCTCGAGCACACTTTCCAAGCTGCATCCATCGAAGACCCCAATAACAATGGTGCGCAGTACCCTCTTGAGGCCGTCCCCAAGAAGAAGAAGCAGCTACTCTGCACAGGGCCTCAGGGGAACGATGCCTCAAGTGGTGCCACGTCAGGGTCGGCGCCCGCGCGTGGGGTGCCTCCCTCCCTCGCATAGGAAGGCGTGCTTGGCGCCCTCCTCGGGAAGGGCTTGGGAGCTCTCTTCCGGAGGGCCTTAGACCTCGCCAACGTCATGAGGGAGGCACTCGCGCACCACATGGAGGCGTGCTTTGCGACATGTTTCCCTCAGGAGGACAACGGGCAAGGAGCGCCCGATGCAAAGGAGTTCATCACCAAGGCCACTCAGGAGCTGCAGGATGCAAGAGCTATGCGCGGCGACCGCCGCCCACCTGGTGCAGCTCCGCATCCAGGCGAGGATGTGGGCTGCGTGTCTCGACATTCCAGGGCTCAACAGTGCTGCATCTCAGCAGCTCTTCTGGCCTTCGAGCGTGGGACGCTGCAAGGGCCCACCTCACAGATATGTCTGCATGCTGTTCGCTCGCTGAAAGCATGGCGATCGCCTTCAACAAGAATCGTCCATGTATTTAAAAAATAGGGGCACATTTTTGTACCCCTGTAGCAACCCGACCTCAGACGGTCAAGCCTCTGTGTTTCTGTGCCATCCCTGGATCAGTATGCTGGCACACACAGTACATCAATGTATATATCAAAGTGCAATCACATGCATAAATAACGTAAAACTGATATATACCTCATAATACTCAATGAAACAATCAAACGGGTGTGGAGTCCCATCAACGCCATCGGCAGGTTGAGTGTAGACCATAACCCTGTATCGTAACTCTTACTCGTCGAGGAAATATACGCAACATGATACGTTGCAGCCGTGTAGGTCAAGACATTGAATGTACCGGCAAGATCACAATATGAGAAAAAGCAGATGATAAAACTATACTATATGCAATATGGCTTTATGGCTCAGATTCGAACTTTGTTTGGCGTAAAAGCTGATTTTATTTTACCTACATCAAAGGAATAGAATGAAGTCTGTACTAAGGAGTTTTCTATCATGACATGGTTCCGCCAACCGATGTCTCATAACCCAAAATCATCATATGTTGCCCACAATTAAGTTATCAATCCGGTGTTGAGAGTTCGAGATAGATCCAAGTCCAGATGCTCAAATTGTCCGTAGAATCGGGGACACGGCTAATCGATTAGGTTATAACCCTCTGCAGAGGTTTGTACACTTTACCCGCAAGATTCGATCCCTCTCTTTACATTCTCGCACTTCGTGGTGTTTGAGAACAAGATGACCAAACATGGTCTTCCAAAGAGTTCCTCGACCACCGTCTGGTACCCATCCAATCCTACCGTCATTCTACATCTGCTAGTACCGCCCCAGCCAGAGTCACAACTAAGGTCAACCAAGCGAGCCCATAATGACTTGCGGTTGCACAGGTAAGCTTCGGGCGTGAAGTATTCTTCCGTCTCTTTGAGTCTGGGTGAAGCTTTCCGCAAGATGTCATGGCACTTCTCCATGCATCCCGCCAACCACCTGGGTTCTCCAGGTGCCCACAACCGTCCTTCACCCAAAGAGTGTGTATTGAAAATCCTGTCTCGAGTCTTGAAGTCTTGAGGTCTTGAAGATGCAGTCCTTGCAGATTCCATCATGGAGTTGTCGTCATTGACGAGAGTTCTCCTTCTTCACACCACTCGAAAGCACTCATACCAAACCCGTCTACTATAGCGTAGCATTAAAACAAATAACGCCCGGGCTTGGTAACAGGGTGATGGGTTCCTACCTCATGCATACTACTCAACTACAAGGATTCAATAACACTACTGAGGGGTGGTTGCAATGGTGCCACTAAATGCAATAAAACATAGGTAAGAAAAGCATGGTCAAAGTGAACTTGCCTGGTTGACGATCTTCGAAAAAAACTAGGGTTTCGTAGTAGCAATCTTCGCACTCCGGAAATTCTACCGAGGCAAACAATAACTATAATAAGCACATAGCAATAGGATCACATAACACAACATAACAAAAGTAACATAACACAACAAACAACCAAAACTCAATCCAAAAGAAAAACTCAAATAAAGGCCACTCAAAGTTTTCCCTACTTCAAACAATAACAAAAATAGTTTTATATAAAAAAAATTCTTAATATAACCTAATCATGGTTTTAGGTTAACTTAACGAGAAAAGGATTCACTAAGCAACTAGGAGCAAAAAGAATTAATTAAACAGCTATTATAAAACTCATGCTAGGCCTAATCCAATTTCTATTAAGAAAAATAATTAAAAACATTTATTAATTATAAATAAAAGTTCATCTCCTAGAATGATAGCAACTCACCGAGAATAACTCATCACAAGTTAAAATAAATTCATTTACTAATTAAAATATTAGGAAAACAGCATCTAGCTAATTAATTAGGATTAATAGGATTCTGCTTAAAACTAATTATTTATTAATCCTAAAATACCCAAATTAATTTCTAGGGTTTGGCAATGTCAAAATAAAGTGGTGACAAAAGAATCATGCAAAAATAATTTTTTTAACTAAAGTTATAGCAGATTTACTATTCTGGCTAAAACAATATTAAATCATTTTTAATTATTTTTAACATGGCTAAATATATAATCTACAGAAACTACACAAAATTTGCAATCCAACAAAAAAAAGAATCATCAAAAAATATTAAACAGAATAAAAGATATACATTTTTGAAAACAGAAACTATTCGGCTAAAACAGAAAATCAAAATAAAAGAAAAAGGCCTAATGGGCCTATACTGTGCCCTGTGCGTCAAATAGTCTAAACGGGCCTCGGGTTAAAACTAAAAACGGGCCGGCTAATTAACTAAAACCCTAACTAATAAACCGGACGAACCGGCCGGTTCTTTAATAAAGGATACCCTTCGGGGTTCTAATCGTGGCCGTTTATTTTGGATCGGACGGGGAGGGAGTTCTCGGTGTCTTACCGGTGTCCGGCGACGGCGGCGGCGGCGGCGGAAGTGCTTCGGGGGCTTCGAGCGTCGGGGAGCTCCGGGGTGTCGCCGTGCGGGTGCGGGGAAGGCCGGTGAGGAGTTCGGTGGGGTCGGGGGAGCTCGGGGAGGGCTAGGGCGTCGGCGGCGACTTTGGCGGCGGAGGGAGCTTCGGGCTCCGGCGAGCACGAGCGGGAGGGAGAGGAGGTCCGGCGTGGTCTCGGGAGGGGGAATGGGGTGCGGGGGTGGCGGCTTTTATAGCCAGGGGGTCGTCGGGGATCGGGAGGGGATCGGGGCGATCGGGGATCCGGATCCCGGGATCGGTCGATCTCGGCGAGGTCGATGGCGTGGGCGAGGAAGAAGGGGCGGGGCCCACGGGTCACGAGAGAGAGAGGGTGAGGAGGGAGCGGTCGGGCGTGGCCAGGCGCCAGGCGAGGGGCGAGGTGAGGGAGCTGGGCTGGCTCGGCTCGGTGGCTGGCCTGGTGGGCCGGGCCGGGCTGGGCCAGCGCTGTGAGGGGAGGGCGGCGCTGGCTGGGCACTGGGTGGTTTGGCGCCCGGGGTTTCTTTATTCTTTTTAAATAAAACTAAAACAAAAATAAAACCCAATCTATAAATAATTTATATAGGGTATATATATACCAAAATGATCAGGAATATTCCCTTTCATTTGAAAAATTTTTCCAAAGGCAAAAGCCAAATTTCATAAAAATCTATTTTTTCAAATTCAAATAAATTTCAGGTTTGAATCCAAATCTTTTGGCATTGTTTCCTCTGATATTTTTGGAGTGTCATGTTTGCTCCTCTCATACTTTTGATCAAGTATTTATCGGGCATAGTTTTTGAAATGTTTCCCACATGCCAAAGTTTGAAATTCAAATTCAAAACTCAAAATTTGAAAGAGGGTTCCAAAGCACCTTCAATTGATTTTCAACTTGATTCATTATAACTTCCAACTCCTATTTCATATAATTGAAGAAGTCATTTTATCTTCCCTCATGAAAATCATTGAGTTGCATAAAGCTTTGAATTTGAAAACTTCCCAAATGAAATTCAATTCTTTTTCCAAAACCCTATTCATTTCAAAATGGAAGAAGTCATGTCATCTTCACTCTAGGTTTTGGTGTTGCAATGAACTTGAGTTCAATTGGGATCCAAAATGCAAAATGGAAAGTTTGGGAAAGTCATTTCATTCCCTCTCATTCAACTTTCAAAAGTTTCAATTTCCACTCAATTCCATTCAATCAATCACCAAACAATCAGACAACAACCATAGTTATTTATTTATTATAACATTCCAAAATTTAGAATTTTGGGATGTTACAAACCTACCACACTTAAAATGAATCTCGTCCTCGAGATTCGGAGAGGCTAGCAAGAAATAGGTTAGGGTTTGGGGTCTTCTCAAAAATCCATCGATCGTCTCCGGGGTCTCGGATGCTACCACCCTTAGAAGCATGGTTACGGTTTCATCAAAACTCATATACTCCATCCTTATTACTGACAGTGTCGGTCTTCTCAGATATTAAGGATAATTCCTTCTCTGGGCTCTTCCGGTAGTGGCATAACCTTTTCCTCAATTCTTTTGTCCTTTACTCTTGGTAAGGTTATTCTGAGACTGGGTCTTCATAGCTGACGGGTCTGGCGCCAATTCTAAACAAATATCGGTATCTCATGGTGGTCAACGATTTATGGTTTCCCCTGCAGAAAACGGGTCTGGGTTGAACCTCACCGTATAACCTACGGTTGGCAACAACTGCCGTGTACAAGGGAAAAAATACCTATACCTTTCTAAGGTTTAAACAAGGTTTTGATCGTCGTCTCTCTACTATAGGTAAGTCACTCAGATTTTACCATCCCATATAGCAAAGCTTAATAATAAGAGTAAGTCGGTATGGTGATCAATCCATCCTGCACCCAAATCATTACCTTGTACATGGTTTAGCGAATCTCGCATTCTAACACTCGGTCATCCTCACAAGCATTGCAGAATTTCTCTTGTCGGCGAACCAAGTTCGGAAAAATCCATTGATTCTGCAGGCCAAACAAACATCTATCGTTCCTTAACAACTCTCAGGTTTTATGAACTCCTATAGAATCGTCGGTTGATCAAATCGTAGTCTATTCCCAAAATTTCTTTCTCCAAAGGGTACTTGATCCTTATTAATTCTTGGGCCTGTGGGTTATGGCCTACTTCAACACTAGTGCAGCTTTAACTCATCCTTGGGGTAACTCTCTTGTTCCATATTACACATCTTTTAAATCCGGTAGTACTGCTGTTTCTTCATACCATCATATCAAAAGCAAAATTCCAACTTTTTTTTCCTTCAACTACAGTCCGTGGAATATATATTTTCTTATCCATTAGTCTAGTCTTCTTCACAGGTACTACCACCCTAAAAATGAAATTCACAAATCTATCCATAGACCATATTTTTCTCATATCCTCGAAAATGGTCAAAATCCGTGTTCATAGAGTAACAACTCATACAATTAAACATATGAAAACATGTCACCTTAACTTTATTGATTTCATGAATCCATTACAAACTCTGAGCACCCATTACATAACTCAACTCATTGAGCTCATGAAAATGAAATTGCTTTCTACTACTCTTATTATCCATATCAAAATTCCAACTACTCAACTCCAGCTTTCATCTTGTTGGGACATTTAGTAGCATAATGTCCTGCTTCCTTGCAGCGAAAACAAATGACTTCCGACATGTCTCGTGGCTTCTTTGTGATTATGTAGGCTCCTTGGATTCTTGGCTTCTTTTCTGGGCATTTACTAGCGAAATGACCTAAATCCTTGCACCTGTAACAAGTGATATGACTTAGGTCCTTCTCTTGCAAAAATTGTGTTGTTCTCGGGTTGCCTTCTTTTCTCTTCCTGGAATTCTCTGTAATGATCAGAGTTTCTATCTCCAGAGGGTCAAACTTCACTTCTGCCGGGAAATATCCTGGATACTCTTTTCTTTCCTTGGTGCAATCTTGTGAAAAATGTCCTTCTTCTCCACATGAATAGCAGGCATTGAGTAAAATCTGTCGAGACCTTCTCCATCCAGGTCGTCAACACTTTCATTCATTACTGGTTCTTCTAGGTCTTCTTTGAGGGTTTCTTTCATTCCATCTTCTGCTTGAATAGTTTGTTGCACCATGGAGTAAATGTGACCTTTGCACCGGTAGTGGGTGGTTCCTTCACACAGGAAGCAAGTCACACAGCTAGTTGGGCATTCCTCGGCTGGGTGTTTCTCCTCACAATGAGGGCATCCATCTTTGTGTTCCTCCTGGTGTGTCCTATTTCTCCGCAAATCTTGCAGGCACAAGGTTTTCTTCTTGGTGTATCATTGTGCTTCCGGATAAGACGTGATCTCATCAGGGTCTTCTTGAATTCCTCCCAAGTTCTTGCTCCTTTAAATCCTTGTATGGATTGATGCATTCTCCACCAGGTTGCAGCACTTTACTGTAAAGAAATCTTGAAGAGCGTATTGGACCTCATACTTCCTTGAAACCAAATTGTTCCCAAGTGATTCTCCATGTTACGCATCCATAGCTACGCCTCCTACTGAAGTCTTGATCCAGAGAATATCAGTCCAACTTCATTCATCATCTATGGGGTTCAAGGGTTTTAGGGTGAGATGAGAGAGAGGTGGGGAGGGATATACACACAATACAAACAATAGTTTTTGAAGAAACGGGTTTTACTTTGTGGCTGTCGGAAAACATCAAACAAATGACAGCTCACACATCGTTGCATCTAACGTAAGTGTGTAACAGGGGTTTGGTCTTCTATAGGTCAAATATTTCTTCAGGAACTTCAAATCTTCGGAGTCTTCAACTGTTGTAGCTTCTAATACATGGTGAAATCCTCTTTACTTGGAAGAGGTCATCAGTCCTCGATATCTTTCTTGGAGTGGCTTGATTGATCCTTCATGTGGTCAAAAGGAAAAGGGGTATATCCTAACTATTTTGAGGTGAGAGTGTCTATTCGATAAAATCAGAAAAGATGAGAAGTAAGAGTCTTTTTGTAAATAAAGTTTTTGAGATATCCTGTCCTAAGGGCTTTTCCGGTTTCTAGGGTCACGTCCTACAGTCAACATGTGCTCTGATACCATATCTGTAGCGACCCGACCTCAGACGGTCAAGCCTCTGTGTTTCTGTGCCATCCCTGGATCAGTATGCTGGCACACACAGTACATCAATGTATATATCAAAGTGCAATCACATGCATAAATAACGTAAAACTGATATATACCTCATAATACTCAGCGGAAACAATCAAACGGGTGTGGAGTCCCATCAACGCCATCGGCGAGTTGAGTGTAGACCGTAACCTGTATCGTAACTCTTACTCGTCGAGGAAATATCTGCAACATGATACGTTGCAGCCGTGTAGGTCAAGACATTGAATGTACCGGCAAGATCACAATATGAGAAAACAGATGATAAAACTATACTATATGCAATATGGCTTTATGGCTCAGATGTCGAACTTTGTTTGCGTAAAAGCTGATTTTATTTTACCTACATCAAAGGAATAGAATGAAGTCTGTACTAAGGAGTTTTCTATCATGACATGGTTCCGCCAACCGATGTCTCATAACCAAAAATCATCATATGTTGCCCACAATTAAGTTATCAATCCGGTGTTGAGAGTTCCGAGATAGATCCAAGTCCAGATGCTCAAATTGTCGAGAATCGGGACACGGCTAATCGATTAGGTTATAACCCTCTGCAGAGGTTTGTACACTTTACCCGCAAGATTCGATCCCTCTCTTTACGTTCTCGCACTTCGTGGTGTTTGAGAACAAGATGACCAAACATGGTCTTCCAAAGAGTTCCTCGACCACCGTCCGTACCCATCCAATCCTACCGTCATTCTACATCTGCTAGTACCGTCCCAGCCAGAGTCACAACTAAGGTCAACCAAGCCAGAGCCCATAATGACTTGCGGTTGCACAGGTAAGCTTCCAAGGCGTGAAGTATTCTTCCGTCTCTTTGAGTCTGGGTGAAGCTTTCCGCAAGATGTCATGGCGCTTCTCCATGCATCCCGGCCAACCACTTTGGGTTCTCCAGGTGCCCGTCAACCGTCCTTCACCCAAGAGTGTGTATTGAAAATCCTGCCTCGAGTCTTGAAGTCTTGAGGTCTTGAAGATGCAGTCCTTGCAGATTCCATCATGGAGTTGTCGTCATTGACGTAGAGTTCTCCTTCTTCACACCACTCTCGAGCACTCATACCAAACCCGTCTACTATAGCGTAGCATTAAAACAAATAACGTCCGGGCTTGGTAACAGGGTGATGGGTTCCTACCTCATGCATACTACTCAACTACAAGGATTCAATAACACTCTGAGGGGTGGTTGCAATGGTGCCACTAAATGCAATAAAACATAGGTAAGAAAAGCATGGTTAAAGTGAACTTGCACAGTTGACGATCTTGAAAAAAACTAGGGTTTCAGAGTAGCAATCTTAGCACTCCGGAAATTCTACCGAGGCAAACAATAACTATAATAAGCACATAGCAATAGGATCACATAACACAACATAACAAAAGTAACATAACACAACAAACAACCAAAACTCAATCCAAAAGAAAAACTCAAATAAAGGCCACTCAAAGTTTTCCCTACTTCAAACAATAACAAAAATAGTTTTATATAATAAAAATTTCTTAATATAACCTAATCATGGTTTTAGGTTAACTTAACAGAAAAAGGATTCACTAAGCAACTAGGAGCAAAAAGAATTAATTAAAAAGCTATTATAAAACTCATTCTAGGCCTAATCCAATTTCTATTAAGAAAAATAATTAAAAACTTTTATTAATTATAAATAAAAGTTCATCTACTATAATGACAGAAACTAACCTAGAATAACTAATCACAAGTTAAAAATAAATTCATTTACTAATTAAAATATTAGGAAAACAGACATCTAGCTAATTAATTAGGATTAATAGGATTCTGCTTAAAACTAATTATTTATTAATCCTAAAATACCCAAATTAATTTCTAGGGTTTGGCAATGTCAAAATAAAGTGGTGACAAAAGAATCATGCAAAAATAATTTTTTAACTAAAGTTATAGCAGATTTACTATTCTGGCTAAAACAATATTAAATCATTTTTAATTATTTTAACATGGCTAAATATATATTCTACAGAAACTACACAAAATTTTCAATCCAACAAAGAAAGAATCATCTAAAAATATTAAACAGAATAAAAGATATACATTTTTGAAAACAGAAACTATTTGGCTAAAACAGAAAATCAAAATAAAAGAAAAAGGCCTAATGGGCCTATATCGTGCCTCGTAAGGCCAAATAGTCTAAACGGGCCTCGGGTTAAAACTAAAAACGGGCCGGCTAATTAACTAAAACCCTAACTAATAAACCGGACGAACCGGCCGGTTCTTTTTATAAAAGGATACCCCTTCGGGGGTTCTAATCGTGGCCGTTTATTTTGGATCGGACGGGGAGGAGTTCTCGGTGTCTTACGAGTCCGGCGACGGCGGCGGGCGGCGGCGGAAGTGCGTCCGGGGCTTGAAGGCCGGGAGCTCCGGGAGTCGTGATGTTGCGGGAAGGCCGGTGAGGAGTTGGGTGGGTGCGGGGGTGCTCGGGGAGGGCTAGGGCGTCGACGGCGGCGACTTTGGCGGCGGAGGGAGCTTCGGGCTCCGGCGAGCACGAGCGGGAGGGAGAGGAGGTCCGGCGTGGTCTCGGGAGGGGGAATGGGGTGCGGGGGTGGCGGCTTTTATTGCAGGGGGTCGGGGATCGGGAGGGATCGGGCGATCGGGGATCCGGATCCTTCGGGATCAGTCGATCTCAGCGAGGTCGATGGCGTGGGCGAGGAAGAAGGGGCGGGGCCCACGGGTCACGAGAGAGAGAGGTGAGGAGGAGCGGCCGATCGGCCAGAGGCGCCGGGCGAGGGGGCGAGGTGAGGGAGCCGGGCTGGCTCGGCTCGGCTGGGCCGGGCTCAGTGGGCCGGGCTGGCCAGCGCTGGGCTGCGGAGGGGGGGCGGCGCTGGCTGGGCCTGGGGTGGCCTGGCTGGCGCCCCGGGGGGTTTTCTTTATTCATTTTAAAAAAAACTAAAACAAAAATAAAACACAAACTAAAAAAAATTTATAAAGGGTATATATATACCAAAATGATCGGGGAATATTCCCTTTCATTTGAACATTTTTCCAAAGGCAAAAGCCAAATTTCATAAAAATCTATTTTTTCAAATTCAAATAAATTTCAGGTTTGAATCCAAATCTTTTGGCATTGTTTCCTCTGATATTTTTGGAGTGTCATGTTTGCTCCTCTCATACTTTTGATCAAGTATTTATCGGGCATAGTTTTGAAATGTTTCCCACATTCAAAATTTTGAAATTCAAATTCAAAACTCAAAATTTGAAAGAGGGTTCCAAAGCACCTTCAAATGATTTTCAACTTGATTCATTATAACTTCCAACTCCTATTTCATATAATTGAAGAAGTCATTTTATCTTCCCTCATGAAAATCATTGAGTTGCATAAAGCTTTGAATTTGAAAACTTCCCAAATGAAATTCAATTCTTTTTCCAAAACCCTATTCATTTCAAAATGGAAGAAGTCATGTCATCTTCACTCTAGGTTTTGGTGTTGCAATGAACTTGAGTTCAATTGGGATCCAAAATGCAAAATGGAAAGTTTGGGAAAGTCATTTCATTCCCTCTCATTCAACTTGCAAAAGTTTCAATTTCCACTCAATTCCATTCAATCAATCAGTCAAACAATCAGACAACAACCATAGTTATTTATTTATTATAACATTCCAAAATTTAGAATTTTGGGATGTTACAACCCCTTTACCTGTGCACGGGTAGTCAGAGCCGCGCCCGCGACCACACCAAGTAGAGCAAGGGAGGTGAGCCAAGGTGATACCAAAGCCCAAGACAAAGCAAAGCAACGACATGGACCAAGGCCAGAAAGATCATATGGACGAAGCAGGTTTCCTCGGCAAGGACCCTTGCCGGTTCAGCCTTAGCAGCCCCGGCAAGACCCTTGCCGGGGCAGCTCGCCCACGCCAGCCGAGCGAGCCACCCTCGAGCCCACCAACACTCGACAAATGCGTTGGGACAGGGCTCGGGAGGCACCTCTGTGGTGGCATGCAGATCTTTGTGAAGACAAAGAATAGTCAAAATCAAATGAGGATAGGAAGGCAGCCATCCTCACCGAAGAAACCCACAAGACCCCCGGCAAGATCCTTGCCGGGGACGCCTGCGTGCCATGGCAAGACCCTTGCCGGGCCACTCGGCAAGGCCCTCGCCAAGCGCACCAACAGGGCCACCGTCAGGCCCGCACCAGCCAAGTCTCCGCCGCCGTTCGCATGCAGCTGCCGACCCAACCAGCTGGGCAGGCACCTGTGTGGCAAGATGCAGCCCTTCGTGGAGGCTCCACCACCACGCCACCTCAGCTGCCTGCCTGCCTACATGGCACCGCATGCCTCGCTAGCCAGGGCACGTGTCGAAGCTTGGAGGAGCAGCAACGGACGGGACAGGCCTCGCCCCCGTCCCCGATAAAGTGAAGGGACACGTAAGCCTCGCATTAAATGCGCTTTGTCCTGTAATACCAGCAATAAGCTCATGACGCTGTAGCACTTTCCACCTCCTGTGTGCCACTGTGGCAGCCCCTTTCGCCTATAAAAGGTGAGAAGGATTCGGCTTTTTGGAGCTCGTTACACCCCGTAGCTAGTTCAAGAACTCAGAATACATCCACCAAAGCAGGACTAGGGTTTTATGCATCCTCGCGGCCCGAACCTGGATAAACGAAACGCGTGCTCTCTGTTAGATCCGCTCTTCTCTCAACCTCGCGCCCCTCAACCGCAGTAGGGATTCTTGTGATCCCATAGGTGTCATTTTCCACCGACAACAACCTGCGGATCATTCTAGCCGCTCAGGAGGCCAGGCATTACACAGTCTTGATAGAGATGGAGACGGTCCTCAAGGAACCGCCCGGACCCCGAAAGCCTCCCGAGGCTCAGGGCCCCGATGGCTCGTGAGGAGCAACCCTTTCGCCACGCATCTTCAGCTGCCCCAACACCCCTTCGACAACGGAACCAGGTGACATTTTCCAAGTTTATTTAGCTGGGAGCGCCCCCTGGGCTGCATCATTCCCAGGCCGCGTGGGTCTGTCCCTGCGGCATGTATCCTTTACGTCTTTAGCTTACTCTGCTGGGGGCGCCCTTAGGCTTCATCATCCCCAGGCCGCTCGGGTCCGACCCAGTGGCATGTATCATTCTTGCATTTACCTAAGCTAGTCTGCTTTTCATGCATAATCTATCTATGGTTATCACCTGCTTGATTGTCACCCACCACAGGAGGTACACACGCTGGCATGGCGGTTGTGCTCGGGTCCGTCCCAGCAACGTCAACAAATCTGAACGGTCGAGCTTTGGCTTGCGGCACGCCCCACGCACGTCACCTCACCAGGCCCTCAGTGCCTTCATCTTCTTGCGGAGCAACCTGCGGCAGACCCACAATCATCGTGGCCATCTATGTCCCTCCTCGTGCTAACCTGCAGGGACCTCCTGAGGACGACAGCGGGGGCTCCTGAGCATCACGACTTAGGAGCTCTTACTGGCTCTCCAGCCCTCACCCCCTGGCCTTGACCACGGCATCACGACCTGGCATACCAGCGGCGGCTGAGCTCGCTCGAGGGCCGGGACCTGAGGATGCAGAGCATATAGAAGAACGTGGAGAAGAGGGGGAGGCTCGCACGGGCCTAACCTAGCTACCCAACAGTAGTCGGTGCACAAGTCTGGCGCGAAACAAGGAACCAGCACCGGAAGGCCAAGATAAGTCTCATGCCTGGATCGACCCACCACTACAGCATAGGATCCCCACCCGTGGCAGCCTTGTTATGGCAATGTCACCCTTTTCTGCCTCTCGGAGGCTGCTTGAGCGCTAAAGGGGACCTCTTGAGCATCGCGCCTTAGGAGCTCTTACTGGACCTCAGGCCGCTCACCTCCTAGCCTTGACCACGGCATCAAGACCTGGCATACCAGCGACGGCTGCAGGATGCCTGGGGACCGGGACCTGTTGGCGTAGAGCACCAAGCTGCCGTGGGGTTGGAAAGGGGAGACCGAGCCGAAACAAGACATGTGTTCGCAAATTTTCATAATAAGGATAATATGAACAGAAGACATTACAAATCCTTTACACGCCCCTACAGGGTCCATTTCGATTCCTCGCAGGGAACAAAAGAAGGAAGTCCCTAGGAGCCCTATCTACACGCGCCAGGGCAGCCGATGCCATCATCAACAATGGGCCACGGGAAGCCGGCAGCAGCCCCATCCAGATCAGCGACGGCGGCGGCCGGACACTGTGGCCTTGCGCGGGGCCTGGCGAGAGCTCAGGGGCACGTAGCTGTCGTCGCTCATCTCCGGGGACTCGTAGGGCTCGGGAGAGTCGCGGGACTCCCGAGCGCCACCGCTACTGCTGGAGGAGTCGCTGGAGAAGCCGGTAACGGGCTCGGCGCTGGCCACTGCGGCGTCCCGGCGACCCCCTCCAGGGCAGCACTCCAAGCGGCGGCCTTCCACATCGAAGACCTTGAAGAACATCGTGGAGGCGCCGTCGTACTCGAAGTGGATGGCGAGGGCGCCTTCCGCACAGCAAACCCGGGCAACCTCGCCCCAGCCGTGGGCCATGAAGATCTTGCCCGGGGGAACGGCTTCCACCTTGCTCCAGTCGCCGGGGCGTTGCAGTCGGCGTGCTGCAGCCAAAGCTCAAGGGGGCCCCTCGGCGGCATCTCGGTGGAGAAGAACTATGGGAAGCGGATCCAGGAGCGCATTGGCATCACCGCCCCACATCACGAGTTCACGCGAGGAGACCACGGCATGGACTCCTGGGGTGACGGCGTGAGCCACCGAGGCGCGGCGACTACGGCCCCGGCGAGGGCGGCAGCGCTCATCGCCTCCTCCTCCGAAAACCTCAGCTTGGGCGTACAGAGGCAGCTGGTACCCGGGAGGAGGCCGCTCGTACCAAGGTGATGTGGAGCATCCTATGGACATCACCACGTAAAGAGTCCGTTCGGCAAGTGACACGTGCGACATCTACTTCACATACACAAAGGTGAATCATCTCCATTACACGTGCTCACTTGACACCTTCAAGGATTGTATACTACTTGACACTCCACTCGTGTGCATGCATAGGTATTGTCGGAACACTACGGACGATGAGGCGGAGTGCAAGCGCCAAGGAATAACTACACGATCTGCGAGGGAAGCCTGGAAGCGACAACGGACGAAGACGGAGCTGCTAAAGCTACAATGGCCGAACATCCGGGCCAAAGGCCCGGACATCCAGCGCCTGTGCAGCCGCCCAACAGCTATACCAACAGCAGGCCGAACAAGCTTCAGCGGCCGGACATCCGGCGCCTCCCCTGGAAATCCGGAATGGACGGCAGAACGCACCAGAAGTTTGCCCATCTTTGGGCCGGACATCCGGCCAGTGCCCCGGACATCTAGCGACTTGCGATGCCCCGGACATTCGGCCCCCAGCCCGGACATCCGGTGCCTGCCTGCCTGCAGCCACGGGCCAGAGGCCCATGTATCCCCTTCCTGATGAGGACATGACTACATTGTATACGACCAAAAATATTGCATGCATGCATATTTGTCAGGTGATTTCTAGTGCAAACTATTCAATAATTTATTTTATGTTATCCAGAACAAAAATACTTCACACACTTTTGTGTTTTGTCTAACTGCGGGTGTATGGGACATTTGTATAATCCACATACGAAGATAAGGGAAAATGAGAAGTTTAGGTTCTATTCAAAAAGTCCTCTCACGTCAATTTTGGGCCAAGAGAAGATATAGTCCAAGTCTCTCACGTTCTGGATTCAGATTCGGACTGCACAGGCATACCTGACTCAAAATGCCAACAACTTTTTCATACGGACTCCAATTGGGCGATTCTTATTTTGTTGGAAATTAGATTTCGTGCTCTTTCCAACCCAATTGCATTCACCTTCAAATTCGTCCGGAGCGTTGAGATATCGACGAAACAATCTGACGCTGCAGCAGAATCCGAGTCAAACAACAAGTACAAAGGTGTTGCATCACCACCACTTGGGCCCATGAGCCTTGTACGACCTAGGGTTAGTTTTAGGCTGCCTTGGGACGTCCTTCCACCTCCTTGGCCGCCACCCCTTGCTCCTATATAAGTAGATCCATCTAGTAGCTTTTTCCTTGGGATTTGTTTAGTTAAAAGTTAGCCATTGCAACTTCGTGTACTTCGTTTGTGTCCAACGACCAGACTAAGACAACTTAGGGATCCCCACCATTATCAATACTTCATATATATTCACAATATTAAGATTGCTTTATCATATTCTTGCTTGTTCATCGATTGCTTGAGGGAATAGACCTTCGTGGTCAGGTTGATCGTGCTCCGGCGTGGTCAATAACCTCTCGGAGTTGGTTTAGCGATAGCTAAGGCGCAACGTCGTGCACGTTTGTAGTCGTATCGTCCAAGTCATCTCCACCAAATCGATAGTTATCATCTCATCGAAAGATCGGGACACCCTCGCCTCTATCAAGTGGTATAAGTTTTCAGGTTGCTCTATGAGAATTTCCAATTATCCCTAGGTTAGATTTATTTTCTTACCTATTGTCCAAAAAAGGCCACAAAAAAACGTTAGATCTATTCATCCCTTGTCCTAGCCAGTCTAATCCTTCACAATTTTCTTTTCATTGTTTGCATTATTGAATTATCGGTTGCATCGTCGTGTCGAGTTGCTGGTCTTAGTGCCTAGTTCATTTAGAGTTTCCATTTTTGTTCACATTAGTCATGCCGCCGCTGTATCGTTGTCCCTTCCGCTGTCCACCACCCCATCCATCAATAACCACCACGTGTTACCCATTGTTGTTTGTCATAATCATAGTTGAGATCGTTCACATCTTCGGTTGATCCAATCTGCATCTTATCTAGTTTGTTTTGGAAAGAGGGAGAGAAAAAAGAGTCAAAAAAAGAGAGAGAGAAAACAAAGTGAAAAAAAAGTCATAGAAAAAAAGGAGAGAAAGAAAAACAAAAAAAAAGTGAGAAAAAGAGAAGAAAAAAAAAGAAATTTTGGATCTATCTAGAATCAATCTCGTACTTGAATTCGGATTGGAATCTGTTTTGTGTAGTATTCAGTAAAACAGGCATATCTTTTTCATACGAAGTCCGTTTTGACTCCACAAGCACTCAAATAAAAGCTAAAGACGAGTCGCATCTGAATAGTTGCAAAGGCTGGTTCAATATTTGGCACCTCAAAATCGGCTTCTAAATAGGTCTTTTTGCCTTCTGAAGTTCGCGAACACAGCTTATTCTAGTTTTTCAAGCCAATTTTAGAATTTTTTGACTCCTCATATCAACTCGGAATTGAGGGATTCTTTTTGCGTTTGAAAGCTTGAATCGGTGCCATTCTTGAGAAAATTTATTAGAAAACTAGCACAAACTATTCCAGAGAAAAGTTGGAGAGAAAGTTGTTGATATATTCTGCTTGGCAGTTGTTTTTCACCATTATCTTTACTATCGTTGTGATCTTCATTTATATCTTGCTGTCCAGAGCTACTTAGTATCCTTCATTGATGCTAGTTGTGCTACGCCGTGACCTCATTAGTGTTCTAGGCTCGCGTCTCTAGTTCGGTCTAGCCTAGGACCAGCACAGTACCGTCGTTGAGCGTTCATTCAACATTGCATGTCTGAATTGATTATTGCTAATCTTTTGCTACCATATATAGCCAACCTAGCTCCACATATTTCTACACCGTGTATACGTATGTTCCCCTGGCAATCGCTTTACACAATCTTCGGAGTTATTTGACACTGCTGGTTGCCTGTCACCACCTGCCGCATGGTAAGTACTTGTAAGATATTGATATTTGCTTTACTGTGAGCACTTTACAACCACGTCCTAGTAGTTCATAGGAACATTATTCTCGAATTTTGTTTCTTGTTTCTACTAATCATGACAGGTTCCGGAGATAGAACTTCTTGTACGATGAACACATCTTCACCATCACGAGAGTTGGGACAACACACACAAGCACATGGTCAGGTTATCTCTTTACCGTCATGTGAGGGTAGATTTAATCCTGATATTTATCTAGCTTGGGAGCTTGAAGTAGAACAAGTTTTTAGTCACCATGACTTTTCTGAACTAGAGAGAGTACGAGATGCCACTAGAGCATTTACTGTTTTTGCTTCTGTTTGGTGCAGTGTGCATTGTAAGAAAAATATTGATAACCAACCCACAACTTGGAAAGATTTGAAAGATGTAATGAGACAACAATTTTTCCCTCCTTACTATCGTCGAGAATTGTTTCGCAAATTTGAACAATTTAAGCAAGGCAACAACACTGTTCAGGCTTACTACCAAGAGTTCAAATCTTATATGCATCATTGTGACATAGAAGAATCTGAGTATGATACAATGAATAGATTTTTTGATGGTTTGAACCATGATATTCAGGCAAGATTTCAGTATATTCCTTGTTGCATTACCGGTATGTATGTTCGTGTTTGTACCTTTGAGAGATAGTTACTGAAGGATGCATTGGGTGACTACAACAACTACTATTCCAATTCATGCTCACTACCATCGGTCGATTCCTCCACCGTTGCACCTACTAGAGCAGCCACACCTCAGATTGTGAGGGCGACATCATCTCAAGTGTATGGTACATTCTCATTGTCTATACCTACATCAGCTATATCTTTGCGACAAGGTAACAGTAAAGGTATTGATGATATAACTTCACATGAGAATGATGCATGCCTAATTAACTAAAATACATCATGTGTTGAGTAACCTGTTGATTTGAGCACGCCACCTATTTTAGAGAATCATGTTACTGTGATGAATGCATCATATGATCAAACAACTGAAATACCAACAATTTTTAGTGCGCCCATTGAGTTAACTGTTGATGTCAAAGAACCATGTGAATCAGGAAATAAATCAGATTTGGATCAAATACATTTTAAAATAATTATGCCAATGTTTAATCATTTTTATATGACCTCTAATATTGGTGATCATTCTGTGTCAAATGACTTATTGCATGTTTTCTTATTTAAGCATTTTGTAGCATGTAAATTTCATGCACGTAAGGTTTATTCACCAATGATGGGATGGTTTAATGATGAATATTGTCAATCTTTTGATATGAATAAGAGTGTCAGTTATATGTGCAAACTGAGTTTAAAACAATATTTTCATGCCTTCTACTTATGATAATATTTTGGCTTTATATTTTATGATCTATGAAAGTTACCCATGTATACATGTGTCATATCTGAAAAAACCAAGGGAAGTAAAAATGAATGACATATACATATACAACATGTACACCTTGTCTCTTTTGTTAGCCACATTTCAGATTAAGCAACGCCGAGGACGGCTTTGTTTTCAAGAAGGGGAGGATGACGAGGAGATGACTACATTGGATACGACCAAAAATATTGCATGCATGCATATTTGTCAGGTGATTTCTAGTGCAAACTACTCAATAATTTATTTATGTTATCCATAACAGAAATACTTCACACACTTTTGTGTTTTGTCTAACTACAGGTGTATGGGACATTTGTATAATCCACATACGAAGATAAGGGAAATTAGAAGTTTATGTTCTATTCAAAAAGTCCTCTCACGTCACTTTTGGGCCAATAGAAGATAGAGTCCAAGTGTCTCACGTTCTGGATTCAGATTCGGACTGCACAGACATACCTGACTCAAAATGCCAACAACTTTTTCATACGGACTCCGAATTGGGTGATTCTTTTTTTGTTGGAAATTAGATTTCGTGCTCTTTCCCACCCAATTGGATTAACCTTAAAATTCGTCCGGAGCGTTGAGATATCGATGAAACAATCTGACACTGCAGCAGAATCTGAGTCAAACAACAAGTCCAAAGGTGTTGCATCACCTCCACTTGGGCCCATGAGCCTTGTACGACCTAGGGTTAGTTTTAGGCTGCCCTGGGACGTCCATCCACCTCCTTGGCCTTCACCCCTTGCTCCTATACAAGTAGATCCATCTAGTAGCTTTTTCCTTGGGATTTGTTTAGTTAAAAGTTAGCCATTGCAACTTCATGTACTTCGTTTGTGTCCAACGACCAGACCAAGACCGCTTACGGATCCCACCATTATCAATACTTCATATATATTCAAAATATTCAGATTGCTTTATCATATTCTTGCTTGTTCTTCGATTGCTTGCGGGAATAGACCTTCGTGGTCAGGTTGATCGTGCTCCGGCGTGGTCAATATCCTCTCGGAGTTGGTTTAGCGATTGTTAAGGCGCAACGCCGTGCATGTTTGTAGTCGGATCGTCCAAGTTATCTCCACCAAATCGATAGTTATCATCTCATCGAAAGATTGGGACACCCTCGCCTCTATCAAGTGGTATCAGTTTTCAGATTGCTCGGTGAGAATTTCCAGTTATCCCTAGATTAGATTTATTTTCTTACCTATTGTCCAAAAAAAGCCACAGAAAATGTTAGATCTATTCATCCCTTGTCCTAGCCAGTCTAAGACTTCACAATTTTCTTTTCATTGTTTGCATTATTTAATTATCGGTTGCATCGTCGTGTCGATTTGCTGGTCTTAGTGTCTAGTTCGTTTAGAGTTTCGAGTTTTGTTCACATTAGTCATGCCGCCGCTGGATCGTTGTCCCTTCCGCTGTCCACCACCCCATCCATCAGTTTCCACCACGTGTTACTCATCGTTCTTTGTCATAATCATAGTTGAGATCGTTCGCATCTGGGCTTGATCCAATCCGCATCTTATCTAGTTTGTTTTGGAAAGAGGGGGAGAAAAAAAGTCAAAAAAGAGAGAGAGAGAGAGAAAAGAAAGTGAAAAAAGTCAAAGAAAAAATGAGAGAAAGAAAAAGAAAAAAAAAGTGAGAAAAAAAGAGAAGAAAAAAAAAGAAATTTCGGATCTATCTAGAATCAATCTCGTACTTGAATTTGGATTGAATTTGTTTTGCGTGGTATTCAGTAAAACAGGCATATCTTTTTCATACGAAGTCCATTTTAGCTCCACAAGTAATCAAATTAAAGCTAGCAACGATACGCATCTGAATAGTTGCAAAGGCTTAATCAATATTTGGCACCTCAAAATCGGCTTCTAAATAGGTCTTTTTGCCCTCTGAAGTTCGTGACCACAGGTTGTTCCCGTTTTTCAAGCCAGTTTTAGAATTTTTGACTCCTTATATCAACTCGGAATTGAGTGATTCTTTTTGCATTTGGAAGATTGAGTCAGTGCCATTCTTGAGAAAATTTATTAGAAAACTAGCACAAACTTTTTTTTCTTTTTCTTTCAATCTGCATCTTATCTAGTTTGTTTTGGAAAGAGGGTGAGAAAAAAGTCAAAAAAAGAGAGAGAAAACAAAGTGAAAAAAAAGTCACCGAAAAAAGGAGAGAAAGAAAAAGAAAAAAAGTGAGAAAAAAGAGAAGAAAAAAAAGAAATTTTGGATCTATCTAGAACCAATCTTGTACTTGAATTCGGATTGAAATCTGTTTTGTCTAGTATTCAGTAAAACAGGCATATCATTTTCATACGAAGTCCGTTTTGACTCCACAAACACTCAAATAAAAGCTAGTGACGAGTCGTATCTGATTAGTTGCAAAGGCTAGTTCAACATTTGGCACCTAAAAATCGGCTTCTAAATAGGTCTTTTTGCCTTCTGAAATTCGCGAACACAGCTTATTCCAGTTTTTCAAGCCAGTTTTAGAATTTTTTGACTCCTCATATCAACTCGGAATTGAGTGATTCTTTTTGCATTTGAAAGCTTGAGTCACTGCCATTCTTGAGAAAATTTATTAGAAAACTAGCACAAACTTTTCCAGAGAAAAGTTGGAGAGAAAGTTGTTGATATATCCTACTTGGCAGTTGTTTTTCATCATTATCTTTACTGCCGTTGTGATATTTACTTATATCTTGCTGTCTTGAGCTACTTAGTATCCTTCATTGATGCTAGTTGTGCTACGGCGTGACCTCATTAGTGTTCTAGGCTCGCGTCTCTAGTCCGGTCTAGCATAGGACTAGCACAGTACCGTCGTTGAGCGTTTATTCAACATTGCATGTCTCAATTTATTATTGCTAATCTTTTGCTACCATATATAGCCAACCCAGCTCCACATATTTCTACACCGTGTATATGTATGTTCCCCTGGCAATCGCTTTACACAATCTTCGGAGTTATTTGACACCGCTGGTTGCCTGTCACCACCTGCCGCATGGTAAGAACTTGTAAGATATTGATATTTGCTTTACTATGAGCACTTTACAAGAACATCCTAGTAGTTCATAGGAACATTATTCTCCAATTTTGTTTCTTGTTTCTACTAATCATGACAGGTTCCGGAGATAGAACTTCTTGGATGACGGACACATCTTCACCATCGCGAGAGTTGGGACAACACACACAAGCACATGGTCAGGTTATCTCTTTACCGTCATTTGAGGGTAGATTTAATCCTGATATTTATTTAGCCTGGGAGCTTGAAGTAGAACAAGTTTTTAGTCACCATGACTTTTCTGAACTAGAGCGTGTACAAGCTGCCACTAGAGCATTTACTAGGTTTGCTTCTGTTTGGTGGAGTGTGCATTGTCTAGTGGATGTGTGATTGGACCTGTTCTTGAGTGTTTGCCCTTGTGATTTCTCTCCGTTCTTCCCCGTGTTCTTCGTGTTCTTCGGGGGATCCGCTCCTTTCGTGTAAGATCGGTTGTATAGGGTTCCACCCTACATCACAAGGCCTCGACACCTTTGGCCTCACGACCATGTCGCGGCGGTGGCTCGGCCTCTTCTTCGGCGGAAGTGGCCCTGGCTCGTCGCGGGGTGTTTTCCCCTTCTCCCCGGCCGAGAACCTTCGAATAGGCACCATGAGTCGCTACTAGCAATGGAGCGAGGAAGGAGAAGTGAGAGGAGCAGGAAGAGATGAGCGAAGGGGGCTCCGCCCCCTCCTTATTTATAGCGGGAGAAGGCCAACCGGCGATCCCCACGAGCACAGGGAATGATGATCTTTCTCTGCATGCAGCAGGGACTCGTCAAGTCGGGCAGTTGCCGAGGCAGCGTGGGGAAGCACATACGCCCACGTCCAATCAATCGCCATGCGTCGAGCAGGGACACAGGCTGTTGGGGCCCGCGGCGCTCCGCGCTTGCCTTTTGGCTTCGCCTCGAAGCCAATTCTGAGCGCGCCTTGGGCCCGGGGGCTACTGTTGGCGTCCTGGGAATGGGGGTCCCCAGACTTGCTTGACTGTGGCCCACGGCGTGGCTCCACCAGTGGCCCTGTACGACCCATCTTCACCAACGAACACTCAAGACCCTCGCGAGGAGCCAAGCCTCGCGAGGCGGGCGACACCAGACCTCCTCGGGAGCGGCCTCACCGGACTGGCTCGCGAGGGGCGGAGAGATCAAGGCAGGGGCACCTCACGAGGTCCCTGAGACACATGCCATGACGACTGGAGCCAGGCGGGCGCCAGGCGGGCGACAGCTCGCGCAGTGTCCTCGTTTCCTCTTTGGTGCTAAAGAGGCAAGCACAGGTGAGGATTCCCGAGGCATCGGGCAAAGGTTTCCATATCGGTGCAACGAGACCGAGACCAGCAAGAAGACAGGACGGAGGTCACCGTGGAGCCCAAGACGGCGTCACCACCAGAGCCTTTGGCAGGGGAAGACCACCTTTAGTCAGGATAACCTGTACTAGTTGTCTCCCTTCGAATTTGGCCATTGTGGCATCCCTTCCCGCTCTGTATTTGGGGAGAGGACCAGGGCCTCTATAAATAGGACTAGCCACCACAGTAGGAGGCAACTCATCTTGGACTAGGTCCATACCATTCTCATACTCACGAAGCCCTAGAACACCTCTCCTCAGGAGGCTGTCTTCCTTGTACTGTTCATCCTCAGCCCAAGAGGCAATCCACCACACCACACTGGAGTAGGGTATTACACCACAATGGTGGCCCGAAACCAGTATAAATCTCGTGTCTCTTGTGTTGCAGGTTCATCGAGCTAGGCTTTGAGATCGTGGTGAGGGTGAGGGCATGATTAGGTAGGGGGAGATCTTCGTGCGCACCCCAATGTTCAAACCTCAAGGGTTTTGCCGAAACCCGAAACCGACATCTAGATCACCAAGTCTCTACAATATGATGGTTGAAGACAAGGAAGCATGAAACCTTTCAACATATCCTTTGACAATTTCTTTATATCAAATTTCATTTGGTATCAAATTTCATGCTTGTAATCTTAGATACACAAGAGCTCTTCCTTGCAAGACTAACCCAGGTAGGTAGATGAACTCAAACTACAACTGGTGCTCCCAACTCTTGATGAGCTACATCAACCTTGAACATCCCACACAAGTTCAACCACATGATCAAGATCAACACCACCACCCAAGGTATGTTATTCCATCTTAGAGAAGCTTTACCCCAAGACATGGGTCAAAGCAGCTCAATAAGATGTGAATACATCAAAATGCTTAAACAAAAAATGGCAACCCCATTTTGAGCTTAAACGATGAGTATGACCTATGATTAAGTGTTCTCACTTGACTCCTCAGTCAATATACTCTACCATAGGTGACTTTGTTGCCGACCAATTCTATATGAAGTTCTCTAGTGTTTATCTGTATTCTTGCATTTATCTCTTGCATGATTGCTCCCCTTTAAAAAAACCTTCATCTAGATTTCTTTTCTTTTTCTCTGCTATTTCCTGCATTCCCTGCATCCAATTCATTGCAAATCCTTCAGTTCCTTGCAAATCTTTGTGAGATCTTATTTTCCTAGTCAGCTGAGATGACAATTGTTTTCTCTTTGTGTTGAATTCGGCCTCATCGGTTTGTTTCTTTCGGCTAAACCGAAGCAACTCGGTGCCACTGAAGAAAAAGGCTCGGTGTTACCGATTTCAATGCTGAGAAAGCACTTTGCTATTTGCATTCCTGGATATTTGTTCCAGCTCCACTCGATGATTCTTGTCCTCTACCAGCATCTTATGTTACATGTTGCTTTGTAATGTGACTCAAGGACCAAACCTACTTGACTCATGCTCCGGAAGATCCCTTCTTGGAAATTGACGTCAAAGGGGGAGAGAGAGCACAAAAAAGCTTATCACATAAGAGAGAATGCACACCTTAAGCTTCTCTCGATGCCTATCAACCATATAGGAGAGAAGTCACGTGTCTTCAAGAGGGGAAAGACATGTTAGTTTGTTTTATTCTGTTTTGCTCTGATTTTCTTCTGCCCTATCTTCTCCCATTATCCGATATCAGATTCAGGAGGAGAAAGACATCCAAGGGAAGGAAATCTTCGAATTCATTGCATATATTTACTATTTGGGGACATGTCTATATCCAATAGAGTACTAAGTACTCACTCACTACTTGTCATCCCAATCTTGGTACTATTGTGGTTTACTATTCTTGCTTTGTTTAATAGATGTTCCTATGTTATCTAACCTTGTTTACTCAGGTTCATCTCTTCCGAAGCCAGATCATGACCACAAGGTAAGTATATGCATCACACTCATGTGCGTGATGATCTCTTGCTGATGTACATATTGTTTCCAAGAAGGACTCATGAACATGGAGGTACATTTCCTATAGTCACATCATTTGCTCTGATGCATATAGCCAAGATACATGTAACTCATTGCTTGCTCTGACATGTCCATGCATTCACATGCTCTTATACTCTATATTCACATGATTGCATACATGTAGGGGGAGCATATGCATGTTACATGTCTTTCCAAAGCTTTACTTGCTATTCCTTATATCTTTATCTAAAATTTTGATATATATTGTCATCAATTACCAAAAGGGAGAGATTGAAAGCACAAGTGCTCCCTGGGTGATTTTGGTAACACTACAAAAAAAGACACATCATTTTGGGCCGAACGAAAAAAATATGTCATACTTATGACACTTCTATGACGATAATTGTGACAAAACCCGGTATCATCATAGATGTGGTGGGCTCCTACTTCTATGACAAAAAATCATGACAGAAAATGGGCTTTTCATCCTGGGCGGGCCGGAGACGTAGCTTGCTACCTCTTGAGCATGCGTTGGTTTTCCCTTGAAGAGGAAAGGGTGATGCAGCAAAGTAGCGTAAGTATTTCCCTCGGTGTTTGAGAACCAAGGTATCAATCCAGTAGGAGATAACATGCAAGTCACCTAGTACCTGCACAAACAATCAAGAACCTTGCAACCAACACGATAAAGGGGTTGTCAATCCCTTCACGGTCACTCGCAAAAGTGAGATCTAATAAAGATAGTAAGATAAATATTTTTGGTATTTTTGTTGTATAGATTGGAAAGTAAAGATTGCAAAATAGTAAATCGAGATGCGATGTATATAAAAGAGATGCAATATAATAAGAAAGAGACCCGGGGGCCATAGGTTTCACTAGTGGCTTCTCTCAAGATAGCATATGTTACGGTAGGTGAACAAATTACTGCCGAGCAATTGATAGAAAAGTGCATAGTTATGAGAATATCTAGGAAATGATCATGAATATACGCATAACGTTTGTGTCAAGTAGACCGAAACGATTCTGCATCTACTACTATTACTCCACACATCGACCGCTATCTAGCATGCATCTTATTAAGTTTATAAGAACAGAGTAACGCATTAAGCAAGATGACATGATGTAGAGGGATAAA
Source organism: Aegilops bicornis (assembly GCA_021605145.1). Classification (NCBI taxonomy): domain Eukaryota; kingdom Viridiplantae; phylum Streptophyta; class Magnoliopsida; order Poales; family Poaceae; genus Aegilops; species Aegilops bicornis. The sequence continues at coordinate 351,305,864 of CM038670.1, forward strand.
CTCAAGCAATATGATATAAACCCCGTAATTTTATCCTCGATGGCAACAATACAATATGTGCCTTGCTACCCCTACTGTCACTGGGAAAGGACACCGCAAGATTGGACCCAAAGCTAAGCACTTCTCCCATTGCAAGAAAGATCAATCTAGTAGGCCAAACTAAACTGATAATTTGAAGAGACTTGCAAAGATATCAAATCATGCATATAAGAATTCAGTGAAGAGCCAAATATTATTCATAGATAATCTTGATCATAAATCGACAATTCATCGGATCTCGACAAACACACCGCAAAAGAGTATTACATCGAATAGATCTCCAAGAACATCGAGGAGGACTTTGTATTGAGAACCAAAGAGAGAGAAGAAGACATCTAGCTAATAACTATGGACCCGAAGGTCTGTGGTAAACTACTCACACATCATCGGAGAGGCTATGCTGTTGATGTAGAAGCCCTCCGTGATCGATTCCCCCTCCGGAAGATCGCCGGAAAAGGCCCGAAGATGGGATCTCATGGGTACAGAAGTGGCTCCCCTAATGTTTTTAGGGTATAAGAGAATATATAGGCGAAAGAAGTACATCAGTGGAGGTCCATGGGGCCCACGAGGGTGGGGGCGCGCCCTCCTGCCTCTTGGCCTCCTTGCGGAGTTCCAAACTTCAACTCCAAGTCTTGTGGATTGTGTTTGTTCCAAGAAAGATCATCACGAAGGTTTCATTCGTCTGGATTCCGTTTGGTATTCCTTTTCTGCAAAACACTGAAATAGGCAAAAAATGCGAGGCACCTTTGGGCCTTCGGTTAATAGGTTAGTCCCAAAAATAATATAAAAGAGCATATTAAAGCCCATTAAACTTCCAAAACAGATAATATAATAGCATGGAACAATAAAAAATTATAGATACGTAGGAGATGTATCAAGCATCCCCAAGCTTAATTCCTGCTCGTCCTCGAGTAGGTAAATGATAAAAACAGAATTTTTGATGTGGAATGCTACCTAACATAATTTTCAATGTAATTCTCTTTATTGTGGCATGAATGTTCAGATCCATAATATTCAAAACAAAAGTTTAATATTGATATAAAAACAATAATACTTCAAGCATACTAATAAATCAATCATGTCTTCCCAAAATAACATGGCCAAAGAAAGTTATCCCTACAAAATCATATAGTCTGGCTATACTCTATTTTCATCACACAAAATATTTAAATCATGCACAACCCCGATGTCAAGCCAAGCAATTGTTTCATAGTTTTGATGTTCTCAAAATTTTCAATCTTCACGCAATACATGAGCGTGAGCCATGGACATAGCACTATAGGTGGAATAGAATGGTGGTTGTGGAGAAGACAAAAAGGAGAAGATAGTCTCACATCAACTAGGCGTACCAATGTGAGTGAGTAGGGATTGCCATGCAACGGATGCACTAGAGCTATAAGTGTATGAAAGCTCAACAAAAGAAACTAAGTGGGTGTGCATCCAACTTGCTTGCTCACAAAGACCTAGGGCAATTTGAGGAAGCCTATCATTGGAATATACAAGCCAAATTCTATAATGTAAAATTCCCACTAGTATAAAAGTGCCAACATAGGAGACTGTCTATCATGAAGATCATGGTGCTACTTTGAAGCACAAGTCTGGTAAAAGGATAGTAGCATTGTCCCTTCTCTCTTTCTCTCAATTTTTTTATTTGGGCCTTTCTCTTTCCTTTTCTTATGGCCTCTTTTTTTCGTCCGGAGTCTCATCCCTACTTGTGGGGGAATCATAGCCTCCATCTTCCTTTCCTCACTAGGACAATGCTCTAATAATGATGATCATCGCACTTTTATTTACTTACAACTCAATAATTACAACTCAATACTTAGAACAAAACATGACTCTATGTGAATGCCTCCAGCGGTGTACCGGGATGTGCAATGAATCAAGAGTGACATGTACGAAAATCTTGAATGGTGGATTTGCCATAAATACGATGTCAACTACATGATTATGCAAAGCAATATGACAATGATGGAGCGTGTCATAATAAACGGAACAGTGGAAAGTTGCATGGCAATATATCTCGGGATGGCTATGGAAATGCCATAATAGGTAGGTATGGTGGCTGTTTTGAGGAAGGTATATGGTGGGTCTATGATACCGGCGAAAGGTGCGTGGTATTAGAGAAACTAGCGATGGTGGAAAGGTGAGAGTGCGTATAATCCATGGACTCAACATTAGTCATAAAGAACTCACATACTTATTTCAAAAATCTATTAGTTATCGAAATGAAGTACTACGCGCATGCTCCTAGGGGGATAGATTGGTCGGAAAAGACCATCGCTCGTCCCTGACCACCACTCATAAGGAAGACACTAAATAAATAAATCATGGTCCGACTTCATAACATAACGGTTCACCATAAGTGCATGCTACGAGAATCACAAACTTTAACACAAGTATCTCTCAATTTCACATCTACTCAACTAGCATGACTCTAATATCACCATCCTCATATCTCAAAACAATCATAAGGAATCAAACTTCTCATAGTATTCAATGCACTTTATATGATAGTTTTTATTATACCCATCTTGGATGCTCATCATATTAGGAATAATTTTGTAGCCAAAGCAAATTACCAAGTTGTTCTAAAAGAATCTCAAAACAATATAAGTTAAGCATGAGAGATCAATAATTTCTATAAAATAAAACCACCACCGTGCTCTAAAAAGATATAAGTGAAGCACTAGAGCAAAATTATCTAGCTCAAAACATATAAGTGAAGCACTAGAGCAAAATTATCTAGCTCAAAAGATATAAGTGAAGCGCATAGAGTATTCTAATAAATTCCGATTCATGCGTGTCCCTCCAAAACGTGTGTACAACAAGGATGATTGTGGTAAACTAAAAAGAAAAGACTCAAATCATACAAGACGCTCCAAGAAAAACACATATCATGCGGTGAATAAAAATATAGCCTCAAGTAAAGTTACCGATAGATTTAAGGCGAAAGAGGGATGCCTTAGGTGCATCCCCAAGCTTAGGCTTTTGGTTGTCCTTGAATTTTACCTTGGGGTGCCTTGGGCATCCCCAAGCTTAGGCTTTTGGTTGTCCTTGAATTTTACCTTGGGGTGCCTTGGGCATCCCCAAGCTTAGGCTCTTGCCACTTCTTATTCCAAAGTCCATCAAATCTTTACCCAAAAACTTGAATACTTCACAACACAAAACTTAACATAAAATCTCATGAGCTCCGTTAGTATAAGAAAACAAACCACCACTTTAAGGTACTATAATGAACTCATTATTTATTTGTATTGGTGTTAAACCTACTGTATTCCAACTCCTCTATGGTTCATACCCCTCGATACTACGCATAGATTCATTAAAATAAGCAAACAACACACGAAAAACAGAATATGTCAAAACAGAACAGTCTGTAGCAATCTGTAGCAAACAAATACTTATGGAACTCCAAAAATTCTTAAATAAATTGGTGGACATGAAGAATTTGTCTATTAATCATCTGCAAAAAGAATCAACCTAAAATAATTCTCCATTAAAAATGGCATCTAATCTCGTGAGTGCAAAAGTTTCTGTTTTTTACAGCAAGATTGCAAAGACTTCACCCATTTCTTCCCAAAGGTTCTAGTTGGCGCAAACACTAACTAAAACATAAAACCACATCTAAACAGAGGCTAGATGAATTATTTATTACTAAAAAGGAACAAAAGGCAAAGAACAAAAATTAAATTGTGTTGCCTCCCAACAAATGCTATTGTTTAACGCCCTAGCTAGGCATAAAGCAAGAATAGATCTAAGTATTGTCATCTTTGGTATGCAGTCCATAAGTGGCTCTCGTAATTGATTCATAAGGAATTTAAATTTTCTTTCTAGGAAAGTGTTCCATGCCTTTCCTTAATGGAAATTGGAATCTAATATTTCCTTCTTTCATGTCAATAATTGCACCAATCGTTCTAAGGAAAGGTCTACCAAGAATAATAGGACATGTAGGATTGCAATCTATATCAAGAACAATGAAATCTACGGGCACATAATTCCTATTTGCAACAATAAGAACATCATTAATCCTTCCCATAGGTTTCTTAATGGTGGAATCTGCAAATTTAAATAACAATAATCAAATTCACGAAAACCTAACACATCACACAAAGTTTTTGGAATCGTGGAAACACTAGCACCCAAATCACACAAAGCATAGTATTCATAATCTTTAATCTTAATTTTAATAGTAGGTTCCCACTCATCAATAAGTTTTCTAGGAATAGGAACTTCTAGCTCAAGCTTTTCTTCATAGGATTGCATTAAAGCATCAACGATATGTTTAGTGAAAGCTTTATTCTTATTACAAGCATGAGGAGAGTTCAACACGGATTGCAACAAGGAAATACAATATATCAAGAGCAATTATCATAATTAAATTCCTTGAAATCCAAAATAGTGGGTTCATTGCTATGTAAAGTTTTTACCTCTTCAATCCCCCTTTTATTAATTTTAGCATCAAGATCTAAAAACTCCAAATCATTGGGATGCCTTTGAACTAAAGTTGACTCATCTCCAGTCCCATATTTATCAAGATTCATATCGGAAAACCAAGATTTAATAGGAGTCACATCAATTACTTTTAGATCTTCATCTTTATTATCATCTAGATCTTCTGGTTTAGCAGCCATCTTATTAACTAAGGTGGCCTGCTTATCTGAAATTTGGCCTACTAAATTTTCAAGATGAGCAAACTGAGATTTTAAACCATAAAATTCCTTAGACATATCGTCAAGCTCTTTAGTCATGTACTCCATAAAACTTTTTTGTTCTTTGAGCTCGTTTCTGAAGAAATTATTATGCTCAAACTGCAAAGAAATAAAGCTTCTGACGTTGTTTTTAATTTCTTCCAACCTTCTAAGGTGGGGATCAACGCTTTTTGGTAAAGCCATCAGAGCAAACATGCACACAAACACCCAAGGACACAAGAAGCAGGCGACCGGAACAGAGGCGAAGAAAAGGCAAAGGTTTTTGAAAACCGTTTTAGAAGTGGGGGAGAGGAGAACGAGAGGCGAATGGAAAATAATGTAATGCGAGGGAGAAGAGTTTATGATGGGTACTTGGTATGTCTTGAGTTGAGCGTAGATCTCCCCGGCAACGGTGCCAGAAATTGGCAAGTTGACGGGAGATCAAATCTTGACTTGACTTGGCGTAAACCTCCCCGGCAACGGCGCCAGAGATCCTTCTTGCTACCTCTTGAGCATGCGTTGGTTTTCCCTTGAAGAGGAAAGGGTGATGCAGCAAAGTAGCGTAAGTATTTCCCTCAGTTTTTTAGAACCAAGGTATCAATCCAGTAGGAGATAACACGCAAGTCACCTAGTACCTGCACAAACAATCAAGAACCTTGAAACCAACGCAATAAAGGGGTTGTCAATCCCTTCACAGTCACTCGCAAAAGTGAGATTTAATAAAGATAGTAAGATAAATATTTTTGGTATTTTTGTTGTATAGATTGGAATGTAAAGATTGCAAAATAGTAAAACGAGATGCGACGTAAATAAACGTGATGCAATATAATAAGAAAGAGACCCGGGGGCCATAGGTTTTACTAGTGGTTTCTCTCAAGATAACATATATTACGGTGGGTAAACAAATTACTGCCGAGCAATTGATAGAAACACACATAGTTATGAGAATATCTAGGCAATGATCATGAATATAGGCATCACGTCCATGTCAAGTAGACTGAAACGATTCTGCATCTACTACTATTACTCCACACATCGACCGCTATCCAGCATGCATCTAGAGTATTAAGTTCATAAGAACAGAGTAACACATTAAGCAAGATGACATGATGTAGAGGGATAAACTCAAGCAATATGATATAAACCCCATCTTTTTATCCTCAATGGCAACAATACAATACGTGCCTTGCTACCCCTACTGTCACTAGGAAAGGATACCGCAAGATTGAACCCAAAGCTAAGCACTTCTCCCATTGCAAGAAAGATCAATCTAGTAGGCCAAACTAAATCGATAATTTGAAGAGACTTGCAAAGATATCAAATCAAGCATATAAGAATTCAGAGCAGAACTAAATATTATTCATAGATAATCTTGATCATAAATCCACAATTCATCGGATCTCGGCAAACACACCGCAAAAGAGTATTACATCGAATAGATCTCCAAGAACATCGAGGAGGAATTTGTATTGAGAACCAAAGAGAGAGAAGAAGCCATCTAGCTAATAACTATGGACCCGAAGGTCTGTGGTAAACTGCTCACACATCATCAAAGAGGCTATGGTGTTGATGTAGAAGCCCTCCGTGATCGATTCCCCCTCTGGCAGATCGTCGGAAAAGGGCCCAACATGGGATCTCACGGGTACAGAAGGTTGCGGCGGTGAAAAAGTGGTTTCGCGGCCTCCCCTAATGTTTTTAGAGTATATGTGTATATATAAGTGAAAGAAATATGTCGGTGGAGCTCCGTGGGGCCCACGAGGGTGGGGGCGCGCCCTCCTGCCTCGTGGCCGCCTCGCGGAGTTCCAGACTTCAACTCCAAATCTTTCTGATCCAAGAAAGATCATGGCGAAGGTTTCATTCCGTTTGGTATTCCTTTTCTGCAAAACACTGAAATAGGTGAAAAAACAGAAACTGGCACTGGGCCTTCGGTTAATAGGTTAGTCCCAAAAATAATATAAAAGAGCATATTAAAGCCCATTAAACATCCAAAACAAATTATATAATATCATGGAACGATCATAAATTATAGATACGTTGGAGACGTATCACAGCTGCATGACATTCTTTGGGTCGTCCATGACGGAAAAAACCGTGGTAGAAGCAAGGGCGAGGAAAATATCTGGGAGTTCCCGATTACGATGGATGGTCGGGGGCCAAGCGATGCACGTGTCTCTCGTACGTACGCGCGTGTGTGCGAGGCTTTGGGCTCTAACTAAACCCGAGCGAGGCGTTGGGCTCTAACTGAACCCGAGCGATTGCACTGCAGGCTAGCGTTACTGAACCCGAGCGATCAACCGATCCCTTGATATTAACTGAACCCGAGTGATTCCTTTGCTACTACTGCTAACTGAAACCGATCGATGCTGCCTCTAGATGAACAGTGAGCGTTGTTGGGGGGTTTGGATGAACAGTTCCCTATGGGGAGTTGGATGAACAGGACCCCGTGGTAGTAGAGCCGTTGCAGCTGGATGAATAGGACCTCGATCGATCGAGCCGGTGGATGAGGGCTGGATGAATAGGACCCCGTGGAGAGCTCGTTGAACAGTAGCCGGTGGAGGGATGGATGAACAGTACCCCATGGAGGGGTGATTGAACAGGACCCCATGGAGAGGGCTAGTTGAACAGTAGCCGGTGGAGGAGCGCGCGGTGGAGGCTGCATGAACATGAGCCCGTGGATGAACAGTCGCAGGTGGAGGTTGGAGGAGGTCGACGGTGGATGAACAAGAGCCCGTGAAGGCAGTCGACGGTGCATGAACAGTAGCCCATGGAGGCAGTCGACGGTCGAGGTGAACAGTATCCCGTGGAGTCCCGTTTTGCGGTATGCCACACACCTCCCGATGAACATGACCCCCGTTTCGACCGTAGCGCTCCAACACAAGTCCGTTTCCTCCGTTTTGCAGTACGCCACACCCCTCCCGATCAAGAGGACCCCGTTTCGACCGTAGGAGGTCTGTTTCCTCCGTTTTGCGGTAAGCTAGACCCCTCTCGATGAACAGGATCCCGATTCGACCATGGCCGGTCGAACACAAGGCTGTTTCCTCCGTTCTGCGGTACGCCAGGCCTCGTTTCCATCGGCTGTTCCGTCCAAGCCGGTTGGTTCCCGATGAACAACACGTGTTCTGTTGCCTCCCGATGAACACGACACATTCCGTTGCCTCCCCATGAACACGACGACGACGCAGTTTCTCCGTTCCGACCCAGCCATGTACACGAGCCCTGGCCGTACGTATGCGCGAGTAGGCATTCGAGACCCCGCCCGTATGTATGTACGTGGCCGTATTTACTTTCTTGCACCCTGGCCGCTGTACGTACGTGTACATGCTACGTGCGCGCCTCTACTATGACACGTGCACGCCTCTACTATGACACGTGCCCTTCCTTACACAGCCACGGTTCATCGCTGCAGCCTGCAGACAGATCGATCGTATGTACGTACACGTTCGCGACCAGAATGACAACGCTACGTACGCTTCGACTAGGTCGGTCCCGACTGTCAAGCACTTCCTTGCGTGCGAAGATGTAGCTGGTGGGTCCCACCAGTCAAGGGGAAACGTTTGTTTTCATGAAATACGGTGGCCCGTCCGATGGGTCCCTGCTGTCAGGTGGAGGAATCATTATTTTGCATGTAATAAGGAGGCATTTCCTTGCTACGGCCGTGGACCCAGCTGTCAGCCTCTCCATGCACATTACTCTTTTGATGGAAGTCATTCGATGACCACATTGACCACGCCGCGCCGAGAGCACCAGGGCGGTGGACGACGGCGAGGCCGACAGTGGATGCCCACATGGAGGGGAGTACGTGGGTTGACTACTTCGGCCGCGGTGTGAGGCTGGCGTCGCCGGGGAATAACAGGAGGTGTGGGTGAGTATAGAGGGATGGCATGGCCAGCGGTGGCAGCATAGCCGGACACGAGAGGTAGGAGCAGGCGGCACGGCCGATGCTTGTTTGGGCGGCTGCAGCAAGAAGACCAGAGGTTGAAGAAGTGATGCAGAGCATCCTACGGTCATCCCCATGGACCTACCATCATCTCATCAAGAGCCAAGAGGACCTATGACACGAGCACGAGCTAGAGCTCTCGAGAACGAGGTGACTTCTTTCCATAGTGATATCACGTATGATCCACTCGAGACATGGCTACTACCTAAGTCCGATATGCTATGCATGATTAGGTGTCAAGATGACCCTCCCGGAGATGTACATGAAGATGGACAAGTCGCCAAGTCCATGGATGAAGAGAACCAACGGGAAGAGTCAAGAACACCTCTCAGGCCCGGACATCCGGCCCCTGGAGCATCCTCCTCAGCAGCCTCCTAGCCGCCCAACATATACAGGCCCCGGAGATCCGTCCCGAGCCCGGACATCCGGCGCCACGCACCAGAACCTACAGAAGCTGACTCCACCAGCCCGGACATCCGGCCTCCTAGCCCGGACATCCAGCCCTTCGGGAAGGCCCGGACATGCGGCCCGTCGCCCGGACATCCGGCCCCGTCTGTGTGCGCACAGTAAAGGGCCGAGGCCCATGTACCCTTTCACCCCCCTAGACTATATATACTCTCCCATCTCCCTCTTTCTAGGGTTAGCATTGGTTTAGCTCATATGTGAGATAGAGCATTGCTCATCCATACGGATCTCCTCCACGAGAGATACCGCGGCCCCTCTACGGAGACGATCCACGTTTGATTCAAGACCCCCTTCTTGGGTGGCCCCATCAAGACCTCCTCACGGAGAAGAACCAGTTACCCTTTGTATCGTCTTTTATTGGATTTGGATCTTGTACCTCCTCTCAAGTTCTGAGGATCTAGCATCTGTGTGACTATATCTTGTTGGTTTGAGAGTTCCTCTTTTGTTTCCCCTCATTTTTCCCTCGTGTTCTTCGTTGGGATCCGCTCCTTTCGTGAGAGATCGGCCGTATAGGGTTCCACCCTACATTATCTTGGTATCATGAGCCACGTTGATCACGATTTCGGAGCCCCCTCTCTTTGTTTTCTAGCCTAGTTTTCTTGATTTTGTTCCTAATTCTTAAATTGCCTCACAAAAATAGTCCGATTTTTTTTGATTTGTTGGTGTGATGAAGTTTTGTTGGATTTGATCCGTGGATTTCGTGTGTTGCAGGTAGATCTAGCTTTTCCCCATCTTTCCCCCAATTTCCATCCACAAAATCTTTCGAATTTTGCCCCGGATTTGACCTCTCCACGCGGTGTTCATTGAGTTCGTCCACGGATCCAGAGCCCGGACATCCGGCACGACAGCCCGGACATCAGGCCTACCCCGGACATCCGGCCATCAGCCCGGACATCCGGCCCCTGGCAGCAACACTTCCATCCACCGCTTCCTTTCCGCCTAACTTTCGCCAATTTTGTCCCAGTGCCCACATACTCTTCCGCATACCACCACCACTTCCGCATAGCACCACCATAGCCTTTCCCGCTACCAACTCCGTCAATTTTGACCCGTTTTGCTTTGAGAATTTAGTTGAAGATTCCGTGTCCTATTGTGTTTCGGCTATTTAGGTACGGTTCAACATCAACATCACCACCACTCATCTTCGCCACGGACTACTACGAACGACTACACCATTGTGGTATCAACCTGACCTTAGTATCATCTTGGTATCGTGATATCATCATACTTTCTTGCAATTGCATTGATAACCCCATAGCCTTACTTTTGCGTCACTTACCCATCGAGACTAGCCCTTGAGTATTGCCGGCAACGTGACTTGTGCACATTAGTGATCATACTTACCATAGCACACATACCATATCATGTTGCATATGTTGGTATCATATCTTGTGTCACAAAGTTGTCATCGCATACACAATTGCTATCTTGGTTCATGAAGCGTTGCATGAGAAAAGAGCTCAAACAACAAAGAGCCAAACAAGCTTTTAAGCAAAAAGGAAAGATAAGCAAAGAGCTTATAAGCAAGAACCATAGCATCATACAACATTAAGATTGTCATACTCGATCATCTTTGATCATATCATCGGTATACCATACATATAGCATACTTGGGATAGAAATCGTTGCATTTGTGCTTAGTAGGTTGTGCACAAGTTCGTATCCGCCTATTGTGCAATCGTGCTAGCGTCTCTTTAGTGTTGTGCAACAAGAGCATTTTCATGGACTCCACATTTTGGCTCATTCCTTGGTTGCACGACCCCATCTATCTATTTTCCTGTGTGTTTTCGTGTACCACATTTTGCTATTTGTCTACTTGTTGCATTTTGCAAATTTGCGAATCTTTTCCAACTTTATTGAGTCTCACTTACAATTGCATCAAATTTTGTGCCACCATCCTAACCGAGCTCCACCATAAGCTTTCACTTGTGTAGGTGTGAGAAACCAACAAGAATTTGTACCAATTGTGCTATTTCCTTGTCACACATTGGAGTGATCTTTGATCCATCTTCAACATCGGTCAAGGTGCATCTGGTATTGGTTCTTCTCTTTCTACCACTCACATATCTTTGTTTGAAATGATGGATAGGCCAAGTACTTCTACCAACCCACTCTCCCTTGAGCAAGACGACGATCCGAACAACTACGTCACCAAGCTACACTTGTTTGGTACACAACGAGCTTTGCATGAAGAGCAACTAGCAATGAGCGACCGCATCGACAACCTCGCCACCGACTTGCGACTCTCGGAGCAATGCACAAGAGACTACTTCGACAACAAGCTCGACGAGCACAAGCATGAGATGACGCAAGAATGGACGAGATCCGTGCCTTGTTGGTCAACCGCTCTTCTACCACTTCGTCCTACTCAAGACGGAGCCGCTCGAGTCGACACTGCGACGACACTATCTCCAACTCAAGTACCCCGACATCGAACACTCTTCGTCGTGCCGCGCATCAAGATCGTCAAGCAAACCACAATCCTCTACATGACAACGACTCTCAAGAGCAAGCTCGCGCGCAAGAACATCGACATCGTCAAAATCAAGCTACATTTGCGCAACCACAAGAACGGCAATGGCAACGACAACAAGAACAAGAGGAACGAGCGCGACAACATCAAGATGCGCAAGACGCCGAGGCACAACATCAAGAACAACAACTTCGTGGAGCTCAAGAACTTGAGGCGTAACGTTCCCTTCGAGGTTCAAGTCGAGCCGTAGCCAACCAAGGCCGACAAGCCCATCTCCACCAACAAGCGCTTCGTGATGAAGCTCAAGATAGGATTTTCCAAGCATGCGTGCATCGACAAGCTCCTCAACAAGCTCGACAAGCTCCCCCACAAGCTCGCCAAGAACATCAAGTTCAAGAAGAGCAACATGACAATGGAAATCCTCCAAGAAAGAGCAACATGAGGTCGATAACCCTCCTGGCCAAGAGCAACATGAGATTGTCAATCCTCACCGACATGGGCGTCACCATCCCCGACCCCAACACAATGAAGATGTCGGTGTTCTGGGAACGGGGGTACCCAGACTTGCCTGCCTGCGGCCTGCGGCGTGACTCAAGGGGTGGCCCAGCACGGCCCATCTTCATCAGCACAAGCTCAAGACCCTCGTGAGGGACCAAGCCTCATGGGCGGACGACGTGAAGCTTCCTCGTGCACGACCTCGTCAGGCTGGCTCGCGAGGAGGCGGAGAGATCAAGGCGGGTACCTCGCGATGTGCCCATGACGCAAGCCATGATGACCAAGGGCGCCAAAGCGGGCGCCAGCCCGCCAAGAAGTGTCCTCGCTTTCCTCTTTGGTGCAAAGGAGGCAAGCGCAGTAGAGCATCAAGCAAAGGCAACCATTTCGGTGCAACAAGACCAAGACCAACACAACGGCAGCAAGGACGCCACCGTGGATCCCAAGCCAAGGCGTCATCGCCGAGCCTTTGACAGCGAGGACCAACTTTAGTCGGATAAGTGTACTAGATGTTCCCTTCGTAATGGCCAATTGTTGGCGCCCTTCCCGCTCAATATTTGGGAAGAGGCCCAGGCCTCTGCCTATAAATAGGACTAGCCACCCATGTGGCAGGGAACCTTTATTGGAGAAGCAAGGTATAACAGAGCGAGAGCATCTTAAGTCGAGAGAGAGAGAGAGAGAGAGAGACCGAGAGAGAAGCGACCGAACTCCCCCTAGCAGTTCTTCGCACCGGCCGAGAACAGACCCTCGCGAGGCTGTTCTTCCTTGTACTGTTCATCATCAGCCCCTAAGGCAATCCACCACACCACACGCTGGAGTAGGGTATTACACCACAATGGTGGCCCGAACCAATATAAACACTGTGTCCCATGTGTTGCTCTTTGTGTAGTTTAGATCCTTGCGAGGCGACGAGGGGTAGGAAGGTTGGAGGTGAGATCTCCGCGTGCACCCGTAGTTCGAACCTAGAGGGTCTGCCGGAACCCGAATCCGACATTTGGCGCGCTGTAGGTGCATCGGAATCCGCATTCCGCCGCCGCTCTTCGCCGCTTCTTCGCACCCATGTCGACGCTGTCAGTTCAAGGCCGAAGCGCCAGGCCACTCGCCACTCTCGCCGCCGCCAGACGGCTTCGGCCGGGCGCCGCCGCCGATCCCGTCGCCGCCGTCAACGCCGCCACCGGCCCGGCGGGGAACGAAAAGAAGCGCCGCCCCAAAGATCCATCCGTGACGCGAGACGGCTGCACCGCTACTCCTTCGCTCGCCCCAGCTGGTTCTTCGTCTCGCGCGCTCCGCGCGCCCATGGAGGCTGAGCCGCGCTCATTGCAGCAAACGAGCTCCTGCGCTACCGCCCTGTCGATGACGTCTACAAGGAGTGGCTCGACTGCGTCGCCGAGATCGTCCATGCCGCAGGGGGCTCACCCACGCCGTCCTTCTCACTGCACCGCACCCCGCCTTGCGCAGGCGATGAAGCTCCGGGGGTGCCTAAGCCGCCTCCCCCTCAAGAAGGCGCCTTGGCCCCAAGGCGCATGGCCCCTGGGCGGAACCCGCTCTGTCCGACACCAGCGCAGCAAGAGCAGAGCTGTCAAGAGGTCCCTCGCCCCCAAGAAGCTGCCCGAGTGCTCCTCAGACGGCTCGTCGCGACCAAGGCCTCGCTCCAAAGACGCCAAGACCCCGCTGGCTGCTCCCGGCAACAAGACGGGGACCCGCAAGACCAAGCCCTCCGTCACCAAAGGCCTCCCGTGGCGTGGCCCGGCAAGTTCAAGCCAGACCTGCCTCCTCGCTACGACGACACGGCCGACCCTGCGGAGTTCCTCCAGCTTTATGAGCTGGGCATCGAAGCCGCCAACGGGGACGAGAAGGTCATGGCGAACTAGTTTCCCATGGCGCTCAAGGAGGGTGCCCGCACCTGGCTCCTGGCACGATCTCCTCCTGGGACGAGATGCGCACCCGCTTCATCGCTAACTTCCAAGACACTCACGACCGGCCTCCTGCTGTGAGCGACATGCACCGCATCAAGCAGCAGCCAGGAGAGACCCTTCAGAAGTACATCCAACGCTTCAACAATGCACGCCTCAAGATTCCCAAGGTGACCGAGGAGGCCATCATCTCAGCCTTCTCCGACGGTGTGCGTGACGTCAAGATGAAGGAGGAGCCGGGCGATGCATGAAGACATGTGCACATCCTCGAGCTGTTCAACTTGGCGACCTGGCGCGCCAGGCTGAGGAAGGACGCCTTTCCCTCCTCGAACTGCCGGTGATGGCCTGTAAGAGAAGAAGCCCAAGGTCAAGGATGTGAAGCGCAAGGGGCTGCTGCCGTGCGCGTAACCGCATACACCAAGCGAGGCAGAGATCAGCCCGAGTCTTCCAAGGGCAGCCCGATGCTGCGTGTACCACGACCTCCACACCCACAACACCAACGAATGTCAAGAACTCAGAGCCGTGCGAGAAGGGCGAATCGGTCGATGCCACGACCGCAGTGATCGAGGCTACGACCGAGGAGGAGGAAGAAACACAGGACGCTGGGAAGACTGTGGCCCTCACCAAGGGTGGCGCGACCGACCTCGCGAGGACCGCTGGCAGGACCCGCCTCGCGAGGGAGGCTGGAGGGATCATCCTCGCGAGGATCGCCCTCAAGGCAACGCAGGCATCCCTCCTCTGCCACCGCAGCCAAGGAGAAATGAAGACCATCATCAGGACGAGGGGGCTGGGGGCTTCCAGGAGCCGCGCGCGATCGCTTGCATCCTTGGCGGAGCTCAAGCCCCAGCCTCTCAGCGCATCTTCAAGCAGTTCGCCCGTGAAGTGAATCCAGTCCTCCCCAAGCTCGAAGCCACGCACCCTCTTAGGTGGTCAGCATGCGCCATCACGTTCAGCTCAGCGGATCAGCTCAAGTGCGCGGCCACAGCCGGAGTCCTCCCGATGCTTTGTTCCCCAATCATCAGCAACGTGCAAGTCACCAGGACCCTCATCGATGGCGGAGCAGGGCTCAATGTCCTATCCGTCGAGATGTTCAACAATCTCCAAGTACCCTACAATCAGCTGCAGCCAACCAAGCCTTTTCTCCGGAGTCACCGATGGCTCCACAGTTCCGATTTGGCAGGTGTCCGCCTCCCTGTCACCTTGGGCGCTGGCGACAACTACCGCAAGACCGAGCTCATTGACTTCGACGTCGCCCACATTCGCCGCCATACAATGCCATCCTCGGGTACCCAGCTCTGGCCAAATTCATGGCCGTAACTCATCACGGCTACAATGTCCTCAAGATGCCAGAAGCGGTGGAGTCATCACGGTGCCTTGTGAAGAGAGAGACGCAGCAGTGCTCCCCGGAGCTTGCTTTTCAAGCGCGGCCACTTGAAGACCCAGATCGCAGGAGCGCGAGGCTCCCCTAGGCTGCTCCCAAGAAGAAGAAGACATCGCCTGGCCCGACCCCTCGGGAGGCAGGCCCCTCAGGGTCCGCGCCTGTTCAGGGGGCACCTCCTTCTGTCTCATAGAAAGGCGCCTGGCGCCTCCTCGAGCAAGGCTCGGGGCTCTCCTGGAGGGCCACCGACCTTGCTAAGATCACGAGGGAGGCGCTTGGGCACCACTTGGAGGCGTGTTTCAAAGCACGTTTCCCTCAGGAAGGAGCGAGGCAAGGAGGGCCAAACCCTCAGGAGTTCATCAGCAAGATCATTCAGGAGCTGCAGGAGTCAAGAGTCATGAGTGGTAGCCGCCGCTTACCCGCTGTAGCTCCGCATCCAGGCGAGGATGGCGGGCTGCGCGTCTGCATCGACATACCAGGGCTCAACCGAGCCGCCTCAGAGCGCCTGCCCCTCATGCGTGGGGCGCTGTGAAGGTCCACCCCACAGCTACGTTCGCATGCCTTACGGTTTGCCGAACGCGGCTGCCACGCGCTAGCGCCTCATGAGGAGCATCCTCGAGGCTCAAGTGGCCAGGCGTTCCACAGTCCTGGCGAAGATGGAGATGGTCCGCGAGGAGCCACCAGCGCCTCCGGAGCCTCCCGAGGCTCCTGGGCCTGGGGGCTCGTGAAGATCGGCTTCCGCAGCGCACGACGTCCGCTACTTCAGCATCCCTTCGTCTTCAACATTATCAGGTGACATCCTTCGAGTTTCATTTTCAGCTGGGAGCGCCCCTTTAACGCCCCTGATGCGGCTATATCTCCCATGTGTCGAAGCACGACTTAGAGGCATAACCGCATTGAAAGCAATGTCGCAAGTGAGGTAATGTTCACACAACCCATGTAATACATAAGGGAAAGAGATACATAGTTGGCTTACAGTCGCCACTTCACACAATACATAAATAAACATCTATCATCCAGAATACACTCAAGGTCCGACTACGGAACCAAAATAAAAGAAGATACCCCAAATGCTACACAGATCCCCGATCGTCCCAACTGGGCTCCACTACTGATCATCAGGAAAAGACACATAGTAAAGACCACGTTCCTCGTCGAACTCCCACTTGAGCTCGGTTGCGCCACCTGCACTGGCATCGTCGGCACCTGCAACTGTTTTGGTAGAATCCATGAGTCACGGGGACTCAGCAATCTCACACCCGCGAGATCAAGACTATTTAAGCTCATAGGAAGGACAGAGTTGTGAGGTGGAGCTGCAGCTAGCGACTAGCATATATGGTGGCTACATTCGCAAAAGAGAGCGAGAAGAGAAGCAAGGCACGGTCGTGAAGCTAGTAGCGATCAAGAAGTGATCCTGAACTACTTACGTCAGACATAACTCCAACACCGTGTTCACTTCCCGGACTCCACCGAGAAGAGACCATCACGGTTACACACGCGGTTGATGTGTATTTTAATTGAGGTCAACTTCGGGTTTTCTTCAACCGGACATTAACAAATTCCCATACGCCTCATAACCGCGGGCATGGCTTTCGAAGATAATACCCTGCAGGGTGTCCCAACTTAGCCCATTATAAGCTCTCACGGTCAACGAAGGATATTCCTTCTACCGGAAGACCCGATCAGTCTTGGAATCCCGGACTACAAGACATTTCGACAAAGAATAAAACAAGACCAGCAAAGCCGCCCGATTGTGCCGACAAATCCCGATAGGAGCTGCACATATCTCGTTCTCGAGGCACATCCGGATGAGAATAGCTACGAGTAAAACCATGCCTCGAGTTTCCCGTGGTGGCCTTGGTATTTCGATTCGGGCCAGCACTTTCGAAGGAGCACTGGTCCGGGGGTTAAAAATAAAGAGGACCCTCGGGCTCGCGAAAACCCGAGGGAAAAAGGCTTAGGTGGCAAATGGTAAAACCAAAGTTGGGCCTTCCGGAGGAGTCTTATTCAAAGCGAATCACAAGGGCGTCCCATAAATCACCCAACCGTGTAAGGAACGCGAAAATCAAGGAACATAACACCGGTATGACAGAAACTAGGGCGGCAAGAGTGGAACAAAACACCAGGCATAAGGCCGAGTCTTCCACCCTTTACCAAGTATATAGATGCATTAATTATAGCAGATATATTGTGATATCCCCAACAAGTAAACATGTTCCAATAAGGATCAACATCTCCATGTTCCAACAAGGAACAAACTTCATCTTCACCTGCAACTAGCAACGCTATAAGAGGGGCTGAGCAAAGCGGTAACATAGCCAATCAACGGTTTGGTAGGAAAAGGATGGTTAGGGGCTGACATGGCAATATGGGTGGCATGATAAGCAAGTGATAGGCATCGTAGCATAGGCATAGCAAAAGAGCGAGCATCTAGCATAGCAAAGATAGAAGTGATTTCGAGGGTATGGTCATCTTGCTCGCAAAGTTCTCAGAGTTGTCGAAAGCTTGATCCTCGTAAGCGTTCTCAACAGGTTCCTCGTTCACGCACTCGTCTCCCGGCTCTACCCAAAGCAAGAACACAAACAAAGGAACCACAATAAATCACGGTGCAATGCACAAGCAACATGACGCAATATATGGCATGATATGCGGGATGTGATATGCAATGCGTATGCGTGCTCCGGAAGGAAAATGATGAACAAGGCATCAACTTGGCAAACCAAGTATGCCGCTGGAAAGATGAGATGATTTCGGTTGAAATCGATATAAAGATCACCGGAATCGGATGCACGGTTTGCAAATGACAAGCAAAACAAGAATGGCACAAATTTGCCATTAATAGCATGATACCACTTAGCAAGCAACAAGAAATTAAGCTACTGCACACAAACGTATCAACAAAGCATATGGCAGTGATATACTCAAGATGCTTGACAAAAGATGAACACTGAGCTACGGCTAATTCACATCATACCAGGTTCAAACAAGCATGGCAAAAGTGCAAAACATATCAGCTTCACAGACTTATAATAGCGATGTTCAGAGCAAGAAACAGGTAGCAATGTTCAGAGCAAGAAAACTACATGCTGCAGGAACTTATAATAGTGAAACATGGCATGGCATAAATCTACTCAAAGCATAGAGTAAAAGTCCCTTACTGACCATAATCCATAAAGGATCAGAAAATATAGTAACATCCATGTCAATATTGCAAGTTTCGTTAACAGATTCAGCAACATGGCATGTCAAAAACAGATAACAAGTAGGCATGTTTAAGAGCTCAAAGCACTCACTACAAAGCCTTTCATGATAAACTAAGCATCCATACATAAAGAAGACATGGCATAGAAGACATACATGGCAAGAACAATATCATAGCATACACGGATCAACCACAACAACCTTGGCAAAATTGAATAACATGTAAACAATCTGCCAGGAAACATTTTATAGCAAAAGTAGAGCTCGATTGACTCAAGCTATGGCACTCCATAATTGCAAACAAAGGCATGGATGGATAGAGCATAATCATAATTCCAAAACATCCTTACTGATGTATCTCAAAATATGCACGGATCTCTCGGTAGCATCAAGTTAACATAGCATAAAAATATCAGCAAATCAGGGGCTGAAATCAGCAACATAAGGAAGCCTAGTTTGCATGCTTGTGCTAGTCACCACATAGATCACAAAATACATGGCATACACCCCTGGAAAGATGGCATGGAATATTATAAAACACATGTTGGACTCAAATTCATAGGGTGCACACATCAATCATAGCAAAAATAACAAAAGTGCATGTTCTGTTACGAAACAGAAACTAATATCACATAGCCCTCTTCCAACAGCATTTAGGTCATCAAGATGAGCTCAAATGAAAATGATGCAATGAGATGAAGTGATCTACTCTTTGAGGCGAACATTTTGACATATTACACGCACAAAACGGAGCTACGGATGCGAAGTTATGGCATGACGAAAATGCAACAAATTAATCCCCCAAATAAAACTTAGACGAAATTTTGGGGGGAAGAAGTCAACCCTCGGGCTCTTCGGATCCAGATCCGATCGGGCGGCCGGCGGCTGCCGGAGGCGCTGAGCTCGTCGGGCGACTCGGGCCGGGAGGCGAGGAGGCCGGGGCCGAACGCGGGCGCGGGCGGAGGCGGCGGAGGCGGGCGGCGAGGGAGGAGGAGATGTGCTCGTGTGGGCGATCCGTGCCTCGCCGGGCGGCGCTGGGCGGCGTGGCGTGCACGTGGCGCTGCCCGATTGGGCGGGCGGCGGCTGACGGGCGGACACGTCCGGCGGGCAAGTGGACGTGTCCGTCGGGCGGGAGTGAGGAAGGAGCTAGGGTTTGTACCGCGATTTGGAATGGAGGTGTATATATAGGCATAGAGGGAGCTAGGAGAGTCCAAATGAGGTGCGGTTTTCCACACGATCGTGATCGAACGACGGAGAGGATGGAAGTGACTTAGATGGGTTATTGGGCTGTTTTGAAAGGGTGTTGGGCTGCAACTTAAAAGAGGCCTTTGCGAGAGTGCGGTTAACCGTGGGAGTACCAAACGAGCTCCAAATGACCAAAACTTGACAGGTGGTCTACCGGTGGTATACCAAGGCCACTTGACAAACCTCGGTCTATTCCGAGAAAGTTTAGTACCCGCTCACGGAAAAACGTAAAAGGGGACGCCGGGGGTCATAGGAGTGCCGGATTGCAAAACGGACAACGGGAAAAATGCTCGGAATCATGAGACGAACACGTATGCAAATGCGATGCACATGATGACATGATATGAAATGCATGACATGGACAAAATGCAAAATGAAGAAAAACCCAACCACGGAGGGAATATCATATCACAATGCCGAAAATGGCAAGAGTTGGAGTTACAAATATGGAAAGTTACATCCGGGTGTTACAACACTCGACCACTACAAGAGGATCTCGTCCCAGATCTAGGACTGAAAGAACTCGGATATTCGAACGGAGGTGATCCTCGCGCTCCCGTGTGGCTTCTCGGTCGGAATGGTGTGACCACTTCACTTTCAGGAATTTGATTGACTTGTTGCGAGTCTTGCGCTCGGTTTCTTCAAGAATAGCAACGGGTGCTCATGATAAGAGAGATCTTCTTGAAGGTCAATTTCTTGAAGTTGATAGTGCGTTCAGGAGTCTTGAAGTACTTGCGGTTGTGACACGTGAAACACATCGTGCACGCTTTGCGAAGTTGGAGGAAGCTCAAGTTGATAGGCGAGATCGCCTCTTTTGCCAATGATCTTGAAAGGACCCACGTATCTAGGGGCATGCTTCCCTTTGATACCGAAACGACGAGTGCCTTTCATTGGAGAGACGCGGAGGTAGACATGGTCTCCGATTTCAAAAGCCACATCACGGTGCTTATCATCATAATAGCTCTTTCCGGGCGCGATTATGCGGCTTTGAGATTCTCACGAATGACTTTGCACATTTCTTCGCTTCGTGATCAAGTCGTTGCCAAGAAGTTGGCGTTCACCTGTCTCGGACCAATTGAGAGGAGTACGGCACTTCCCGCCATAGAGAATTTCGAATGGGGCCTTGCCCGAACTCGCTTGGAAGCTGTTGTTGTAGGAGAACTCGGCATATGGAAGACAATCTTCCCACTTCATACCGAAGGAAATGACAGAAGCCCTGAGCATATCTTCAAGGATTTGATTGACTCGCTCGACTTGGCCACTTGTTTGAGGGTGGAAAGCTGTGCTGAAACGAATGTTGGTGCCCATGGCCTTCTGAAAAGAATCCCAAAACTTGGAGGTAAAGATGCTGCCACGGTCTGAAGAGATCAATTGTGGAATGCCGTGCAAGGAGACAATCCTGGATGTGTATAGCTCTGCCAACTGAGCTGCTGTGATGGATTCTTTGATAGGAAGAAAATGAGCCACTTTAGTAAGCTTGTCAATGACAACGAAGATAGCATCATTTCAACGATTGGACTTATGAAATACATTCACGAAGTCAATTTCAATATGATCAAACTTCAATTCGGAATAGCAAGAGGTTGGAGGAGACCAGCTGGTCTTTGGTGTTCTCGCTTTCACTCTTCTGCAGATATCACACTCATTCACGAATTGAGCAATCTCGCTTCATTCGAGTCCACCAATATGACTGCTTGAGGTCATGGTACATCTTCGTACTTCCGTGATGAATGGATAGAAGCGAATTGTGTGCCTCGTTCATAATGACTTTACGTAGATCACCCTTTGGAACCACAATCCGGTCCTCGAAGAAAAGAGTATCTTTGTCATCAATGTGGAAGCACTTGTACTTGGAAATGCCCTTGTCGATACCACGCTTCACCTTTTTCACCATGGTATCCAGGAGTTGAGCCTCACGAATCTGATCTTCCAAAGTAGGAGAGACTATGAGGTTGGCAAGAAAGCCTTGAGGAACAACTTGAAGATTCAGCTATGGAAAGCTTCACAAAGATCCGTTGGAAGGGCTTGAGGATTAAACTGTTGCAGTAAGCCTTCCTGCTCAAAGCATCTGCAATGACATTGGCCTTGCCCGGAGTATATTCAATACTTGGGTTGTACTCTTGAATCATTTCGACCCATCGAGTCTGCTTGAGGTTGAGGTTGGGTTGAGTGAAGATATACTTGAGACTCTTGTGATCGGTGAATATGTCCACTTTCCTTCCCAACAAGAGATGTCTCCACGTTATTAATGCATGGACAACGGCCGCCAACTCAAGATCATGAGTGGGGTAGTTCTTTTCGTTGGGCTTCAGCTGACGAGAGGTATAGGCCACAACTCTCTTCTCTTGCATTAACACAGCACCGAGACCTTGAAGAGAAGCATCACAGAAAACTTCAAATGGCTTGGATTCATCAGAGGAGTCAAGACAGAGCTGTGACGAGTTTCTCTTTGAGAGTATTGAAAGCAACGTCACACTCAGGAGACCGGACATACTTCACATGCTTCGGAGGAGGTTGGAAAGAGGCTTTGCAATCTTGGAGAAATTCTCAACGAATCTTCGCAATAGCTTGCAAGACCAAGAAAATCATAAGCTGCTTGACATTCCGAGGAGGTTCCCAATTCACAATCATGGACACCTTCTCGGGGTTAACAGCGATGCCCTTTGGCGGAGATGATATGACCAAGGTAAAGAACTTCATCAAGCCAAAATTCACATTTGGAAAACTTCACATAGAATTGATACTCTCGAGCTTGTCTAGCACCAATCGCAAATGTTTGGCATGATCCTTCTTATTCTTGGAGAAGACCAAAATATCATCCAGATAGACCAAGACGAATTCATTGGTGTAGGGGTTGAAGATGAAGTTCATCATCCGAGAGAATGTTGGAGGAGCATTGACAGGGCGAAAGACATGACAAGATATTCATAAGAACCAAAGCTTGTTCTGAATGCGTCTTGGGAATATCTTGTTCACGAATGCGAATCTGATGATAACCCATACGAAGGTCAAGCTTGGAGAACACTTTAGCACCTTTGAGTTGCTCGAAAAGTTCATTGATGTTGGGAAGTGGATACTTGTTCTTGATTGTCTTCTTATTCAATGGACGGTAATCGACGAAAGTCGGTCCGTGCCATCCTTTTTCCGGACAAAAGAACACCACAACCCCAAGGAGATGAACTCGGTCCGATCAAACCCAGACACTCTTGTTCATCGAAATGCTTCTTCAATTCCTTCAGCTCATTAGGTCCAAGCTTGTATGGACGCTTGCAAACGGGTTCGATGCCAAGCTCAAGATCGATAACGAACTCAATCGGCGGTGAGGAGGCATTCTGGAAGCTCTTCCGAAAGACATCTTGGTACTCACAAACGCATCGGAATCGAGAGATAGCATCCAACTCGCCCTTCTCATTGAGAGAAAACAACCGAATGGTTTCATCACGAGCGGCATAGATGATCACATCATTAGAGGAGTGAGTCAATTGAATTTCCCGCAGCACAATCAAGCTGAGCTTTGTCGAGAAAGCCGATCCATCCCGAGAATAAGATCAATATCCGAGTCACCATTGACAATTGGTTTAGCCAGAATTCTATAGTCGCCCATCTTGATATCGACATTCGAACCATCATGCTAGAGCTCAAACGCTTAGCCGGAGAAATAACTTGCAATGCTTTAGGTAATTCCTCTGTGTCAAAATTGTGCTTCGATGCAAAAGGATATGACATGAAAGAATGCGATGCACCAGTGTCAAAAAGAACTTTTGCAGGAATATCATTAACTGGAAGATTACCCATTATCACATCAGTAGATTCCTCCGCTTGAGCTGCATTCATCATATTGACCTTTGCAAACTTGGAATTAAGCTTGACCACTGCATTGCTTGAAGATTTCACAGGAGGAGGAGGCGGAAGGCGCCTTTGGTTGAAGCATTTTGTTTGCATAGTGACCTTTCTGCTGACATTTGTTGCAAGGCACCTCTAAGAGCGGACGGTGATAAGGAGCATTTGACCTTGGAGCTTGAGAATTAGACTTTTTCTGATAGCCTGGGTTGGGCGGGTGGGAAGATCCACGACCACCTGAGTTTTTCTGCTGATAAGGCTAACGGAACGGAGGAGGAGGAAGGTAGAACTTCTGCTGCTTAGCTGCCACTTGAGAGGAAGAAGAAGACTGAACTGCATCCCTGATTCTCTTCTTAGAAGCCTCACATTTGAGCTGGGCAGCTTCTTGCTTCAGTGCCATGTTGTAGAATTCATCATACTTTTACGCTCAAAAGCACAAGAGCTAATTGCAGATCTTCTCTGAGACCACCTCTGAATTGATAGATCACACTCATTTCATCAGGGACGTCTTGCTTAGCAAAGCGAGCGAGATTCTAGAACTGGATATTGTATTGATAGACAGACATGTTGCCTTGCTTGAGATTGCGGAACTCCTCACGCTTGCTCTCAACAACACTTTTCGGAATGTGGTGAGATCTGAAGTCTCGGCGGAACTCATCCCAGGTAATGACACGACCTCCTCTGGAATCTTTGTATTGCGTGTACCACTCAGCAGCTTGGTCCTTGAGTTGAAACGAAGCAAACTTGACAAATTCCTCAGGTCTGACATTGCTACATTCAAAATGTTTGCAGATGTCCACAAGCCAATCATCGTCGTCTGTGGCCTCGGCTACGTAAACCGAAAGACTTGGCTGATTAGCGAGGAACTGATTGAGAGTAGCAAAGTGCGGCTGGTTGTTGCCTTGACCTTGATTGCCTTGATTGCCTTGCCCTTGAGTACGCTCTTGCAAGAGCTGCAAAATCATCTGAGCATTGGCATTGGTGGCTGCCATGATAGCTTGCCATGCCTCCGAAGGCGGAGGTGGAGGTGGAGGGTTCGACTGACTCTCATCATTGCGATCCGGATTCAGACGCATTGGCGGAGCCATCCTGAAGAGGGTGACATCCGTTAGCACTTTGATAGACAGATAGACAAGTTGAATCAACGGATAGAAATTGCAACATATAGTCTTCACAATAAACATTCGAACAAGGATGAACGAATGAATTCCAAAAGCTAACATCACACGTCCATTAAGGTGAGAAGCCACTTAGATAAAGGTATGGAATCATCATCTGCCTTTGAAACAACTCTAATAACCCAACTGAAAACAAAAAAAAAGATTGGCTTATAGAATAAGCCGGAACAAACACATGATAGAGATTTCGCCCAAAGTGTTCGTGGTGGGGCCCACACGGGCACGACGTACAGCGGCCGTCACGAATGACAAACAAGACGTCCCCGAATCAGCATAGCCAAGGATTCTTTAAGACGCCTCGCGACCATCAGAATCGACCGTGAATGGGCGGACCACTAGACGTTGGACCCCAATCTCAGATCATACATCATCGGAAAGATATCCTGTAAGCTACTAGAATTCCCACCTATAAACTCCCGAAACTTTCGGTTATGCAATCTGGTGTTGGGGACAGGGACACAAAATATATCACCCAAACTAACAATACCTAGATCCATTTGTATCCATCCGTCAACACATAACCAAGAAACCTTCGGAAATCGTGGTACCTCGACCTTGAAAAGCATCCGTTATCTGAGTCATGGCAATACTCCCGAGCTCGCCCCAAAGATCAAGTTATCGGGTTATCTCACCAACAAATCCACAAAAGAAATTTCGATGTAGGCGAAACTCAGGTATTCCAGAACAGCAACGATAAAAATGTGACGACAACACCTCGGAGCTCAACTCCCCGGGACACTGCCACAACCCCTAAATGTCAGGAGGCACCAAGAACAATGTTCTCGTCACAAAACCATCGGAACGATCCCAAGATACCCACGTGATCCTAAATTTTTTTTAGTGAAATTTGAGGAGGAGAGTCAAAACTTCTACGTCAGGAGACCTCACCAGAGCGATTTAAGGGACCGGGAGTAAAAAGAATCCTACTCTCCGATATATATAATCCTAAGACTCAAAACATTTTCCGTTCTAGACTCAACAACGCCAGCAAACAATCAAGTAGGGGGCTCCTAAGTCGGGGAAGGCTCTGATTACCAACATTTAACGCCCCCGATGCGGCTATATCTCCCACGTGTCGAAGCACGACTTAGAGGCATAACCGCATTAAAAGCAATGTCGCAAGTGAGATAATCTTCACACAACCCATGTAATACATAAGGGAAAGAGATACATAGTTGGCTTACACGCCACTTCACACAATACATAAATAAACATCCATCATCCAGAATACACTCAAGGTCCGACTACGGAACCAAAATAAAAGAAGATACCCCAAATGCTACACAGATCCCCGATCGTCCCAACTGGGCTCCACCATCGATCATCAGGAAAAGACACATAGTAACGACCACGTTCCTCGTCGAACTCCCACTTGAGCTCGGTTGCGCCACCTGCACCGCATCGTCGGCACTGCAACTGTTTTGGTAGAATCTGTGAGTCACGGGACTCAACAATCTCACACCCGCGAGATCAAGACTATTTAAGCTCATAGGAAGGACAGAGTTGTGAGGTGGAGCTGCAGCTAGCGACTAGCATATATGGTGGCTACATTCGCAAAGAGAGCGAGAAGAGAAGCAAGGCAGGTCGTGAAGCTAGTAGCGATCAAGAAGTGATCTGAACTACTTACGCCGACATAACTCCAACATCGTGTTCACTTCCCGGACTCCGCCGAGAAGAGACCATCACGGTTACACACGCGTTGATGTGTATTTTAATTGAGGTCAACTTCGGTTTTCTACAACCGGACATTAACAAATTCCCATCTGCCTCATAATCAGGGCACGGCTTTCGAAAGATAATACCCTGCAGGGGTATCCCAACTTAGCCCATTATAAGCTCTCACGGTCAACGAAGGATATTCCTTCTACCGGGACGACCCGATCAGTCTCGGACTCCCGGACTACAAGACATTTCGACAAAGAATAAAACAAGACCAACAAAGCCGCCCGATTGTGCCGACAAATCCCGATAGGAGCTGCACATATCTCGTTCTCGTGGCACATCCGGATGAGACTAGCTACGAGTAAAACCAAGCCTCGAAGTTTCCCGTGGTGGCCCAGCATTTCGATTCGGGCCAAAGACTTTTCGAAGGAGCACCGTCCGGGGGTTAAAAATAACGATGACCCTCGGGCTCACGAAAACCCGGGGGAAAAAGGCTTAGGTGGCAAATGGTAAAACCAAAGTTGGGCCTTGCTGAAGGAGTCTTATTCAAAGCGAACTGTCAAGGGGGTCCCATAAATCACCCAACCGTGTAAGGAACGTGAAAATGAAGGAACATAACACCGGTATGACGGAAACTAGGGCGGCAAGAGTGGAACAAAACACCAGGCATAAGGCCGAGTCTTCCACCCTTTACCAAGTATATAGATGCATTAATTATAGCAGATATATTGTGATATCCCCAACAAATAAACATGTTCCAATAAGGATCAACATCTCCATGTTCCAACAAGGAACAAACTTCATCTTCACCTGCAACTAGCAACTAGCACTCACTACAGAGCCTTTCATGATAAACTAAGAATCCATACATAAAGAAGACATGGCATAGAAGACATACATGGCAAGAACAATATCATAGCATACACGGATCAACCACAACAACCTTGGCAAAATTGAATAACATGTAAACAATCTGCCAGGAAACATTTTATAGCAAAAGTAGAGCTCGATTGACTCACGCTATGGCACTCCATAATTGCAAACAAAGGCATGGATGGATAGAGCATAATCATAATTCCAAAACATCCTTACTGATGTATCTCAAAATATGCACGGATCTGTCGGTAGCATCAAGTTAACATGGCATAAAAATATCAGCAAAACAGGGGCTGAAATCAGCAACATCAGGAAGCCTAGTTTGCATGCTTGTGCTAGTCACCACATAGATCACAAAATACATGGCATACACCCCTGGAAAGATGGCATGGCATATTATAAAACACATGTAGGACTCAAATTCATAGGGTGCACACATCAATCATAGCAAAAATAACAAAAGTGCATGTTCTGTTACGAAACATAAACTAATATCACATAGCCCTCTTCCAACAGCATTTCGGGCATCAAGACAAGCTCAAATGAAAATGATGCAATGAGATGAAATGATCTACTCTTTGAGGCGAACATTTTGACATATTACACGCATGAAACGGAGCTACGGATGCAAAGTTATGGCATGACGAAATTGCAACAAATTAATCACCCAAATAAAACTTAGACGAAATTTTGGGGGGAAGAAGTCAACCCTCGGGCTCTTCGGATCCAGATCCGATCGGGCGGCCGGCGGCGGCTGCCGGAGGCGCCGGAGCCTGCTGGGGCGACTCGGGCCGGGAGGCGAGGGGAGGCCGGGTCGGGAGGTCATGGGGTCACGGAATGCGGCGCATGGAGGCGGGCGGCGTAGGTAGGAGGAGATGGGCTCGTGGGGGCGATCCGGCCTCGCTGGCCGGGCGGCGTGGGGCGGCGGCGTGCACGTGGCGCTGCCCGATTAAGGCTGGGCGGCGGGCGTGCAGGCGGACACGTCTAACGGGCGGGTGGACGTGTCCGTCGGCGGGAGGAGGAAGGAGCTAGGGTTTGTACCGCGATTTGGAATGGGGGTGTATATATAGGCATAGAGGGAGCTAGGAGAGTCCAAATGAGGTGCGGTTTTCGCCCACACAATCGTGATCGAACGACAGAGAGCACGGAAGTGACTTAGATGGGTTATTGGGCTGTTTTGGAAGGGTGTTGGGCTGCAACTTAAAAGAGGCCTTTGCGAGAGTGCGGTTAACCGTTGGAGTACCAAATGAGCTCCAAATGACCCGAAACTTGACAGGTGGTCTACCGGTGGTATACCAAGGCCACTTGACAAACCTCGGTCCATTTCGAGAAAGTTTAGTACCCGCTCACGGAAAAACGTAAAAGGGGACGCCGGGGGACATAGGAGTGCCGGATTGCAAAACGGACAACGGGGAAAATGCTCGGAATCATGAGACGAACACGTATGCAAATGCGATGCACATGATGACATGATATGAAATGCATGACATGGACAAAATGCAAAATGAAGAAAAACCCAACCACGGAGGGAATATCATATCACAATGCCGAAAATGGCAAGAGTTGGAGTTACAAATATGGAAAGTTACATCCGGGGTGTTACAGCCCCCCAGGGCTGCATCATTCCCAGGCCGCATGGGTCCGTCCCTGCGGCGTGTACCCCTTTTGCTTCATGTTCCTAGCTTACTTTATTGGGGGCGCCCCTCGGGCTGCATCATCCCCAAGCCACTCGGGCCAGACCCAGCGGCATGTATCCCTCTTGCGTTTGTTCGGGTTGTGCGTTTGACCCATCATGATTGTTATTTGGTGCCTGTCCACGGCACCCCTTTTCCTTCATGTCGGCCGCTTGCACGTTAAAGGGGGGGTACCTGAGCGTCGTGACTCATGGGCTCCTACTGGCTCTCCAGCCCTCACCCTCTGGCCTTGTCCACGACATCGCGACCTGGCATACCAGCGACGGCTGAGCCCCGCTTGAGGGCCGGGACCCGAGGACGTAGAGCGTCAACATCTAACCAAATTTGCAGGAACACATCACAAGTTAAGGCCCAGTTCCAAGAGCAACCCGCCTTGGGGTAGGGCCCCGTGAGTCCCGCGCTGACTCACGGGTGCCCAGATACACCTCGTCTGGCCCTACCGTGCCAGCCACGTGTCGTATGGGCTGTACACGCCCGAGGGATCCTCCCGAGGGGAGCCCTCCCACGCACTAGTGGAAGCACCATGCTCGCTACCGGCCGACGACACTACCGAGGAGCGGCTATGCCTGCACATACGGAAGCGCTTATGCTCTGGCCGGTGATAAACAACTGAGGGTGGCCCCCGGCCGCATCAACCTCAGGGAGCCCAGAGCTCAATGTCTGGCCTCATCATAACGCCTCCCCTCGGGAGTGCTGCGCGAGGGGGCTTGGCACGGGGGCTACGCCTGGGTCACGCCCAGATGCACGCCACCCAGCCAGGCCTCTCGGGCCTGGTTCGTCGCACGTCCCTCCCCGAGCGGAGCCAAGGTACGAAGGCCGTTTGAACGTCAAGGGGGACTCCTGAGCATCGCGTCCCACGCGCCTAACTGGTCACGTAGCCCCACACCCCTTAGTTCCGAAAGGCTAACGGCGGTTGAGGTATGCGCGGGGCCGGGCACTGCCGACGTAGAATGGTAAATTCACCCATACATCTCGCCTCTCTACTTGCTGTTCGTGCGTCAAGGGGGACTCCTGAGCATCGCGACTCAGGAGCCTAACTTGTCACGTAGCCCCTCACTCCTTGGTCCCGTCCTGGTTTCCGGTCGGGGCTAACGGCGGCTGAGGTATGCACGGGGCCGCGCTCTGCCGACGTAGAACATAAGCAAGTAGAAAGGAAAAGCGCAAATCTCAAGGAATTTAAAAGCAAATATTACAGTCCATAACTGTTTTGACGACGCCAAACACAAGTTTAAATGCCTCCACGAGGCATGATGCATGTTGCAGGAGCTGAAAGCGTGACAGAGCCACGGGCGAGTCACTTGTTGGCAGCACCGTCAGCTGGCGGCGAGCTGCGCTTAGGCGGGTTCACTTCGCGGAAGCCTCGGGATCGGCAGCGCCGCTCGGCTTGGTGCTGAAGGCCCTGAATCTCGCCAGTGAGCCTCCGCCGACCCTTCACGGCCTCAGCAGCAGCAGCGGCAAGCTCGCCGCTCACAGGCTCCAACAGGCTGTCAAGATCAACGTCGGGGTCGCGAAGGTAGACGTGGGTGAAGACACGCGTCAGCGCTGTAGAATACAGGACACGCGCCTCTGCCTCAGCCGTGGGGCCAAGGCCAAGGGTGACATCTTCAAGGGCGCGGACCAGGAAGGGAAGCAGCTTGGCACGGCCGTCCTCGGCGCCGGCCAGCGGGCTTTCCAGGCCGCTGTCGTAAAGCCACCTAAGCAAGGTGCGAGCCTTCGCCTCCAGCTTCACGAAGGCCACGCGGTCCTCGGCGAGGACCCGAGCCTTGCCGTCCAGCTCGATCCTCTTCGCCTCCAACTTCTGCGTCCCGACGACTGTGGCTGTGGCATCAGTCAAGGATACCTCAGGAGTCGCTTGGGCCATGGGGGCTGAGCTCGCCCCAGCTAGCGCCGCCAGGCCTCGCGAGGATGACCGGGAAGGAGAGGCCCGCATCTTGCCATCCCCTTCTTGAGCGGATGGAGGCGCTGCCCTGGACGAAGCCTCAGAGCCCCCTTTAGCTTTTTCGCCGCAGGTGCCGGCCTAGCCAAGGAATACGGATATCAAGCCTCAACGACAAAGGAAGAAGTAAAACAAGAATCAAGCACTTACTGGTCATCGCTCGTGGGCTCGAGCAACCTCCGGCCGAACTTGAAGCCCGAGAGCTGACTGCAGGGATCAGCCTCAAGAGGCTAGGGAGCAGGAGGCATGTCTGCAGTTCGCCTCGGAGCCGGGGCAGACACGCGGGGGACCAGCCCCGTCCTGTCCTTCTTCAGGATCAGGGGCAAGCTATTGCCGCCCCGCTCATCGCCATCCTCATCGTCGTCCGGCAAGAGGCGGAGAGCGCGGGACCTGCGCCATGGGAGGGGCGCTCTCGACTCCCCGTCGGTCGCCTCGGAGTCGGGCCCCTCTTCCCGCTCCTCTTCTTCCTCCTCTTCGCTGGAGTTGCCGGAGGACACGTTCACCGTTGCCAGGGTCGTCGGGTCCTCGGGAACCTCCGCGGGCACAGGCCCGTCCCCGTTGAAAGTGGGAATGGAGTCCACCACCTGCTCCCAATCATCTCGAAGGAACAGGGGTACAGGAGCGCCCTCCAGCCTCGCCATGTCTCCCCCGACCAAAGATTGGAGGACCGCGCCAGATCTTCGTCGGCCAAGACTACGGGCTCGGGCGAGGCCTCCACAAAGGAAGCGGCATCGACGAAGCGGGCCACCCGGTGCTCCAGAACTCCCTCAGAGCGACGCCCGGTCAGCTTCTCCGTTGCCATGTTGCCCGCCACAGGTCCACGCTCATCTTCCAAAGATCAAGCCAAGGGGATCCGCGAAGTTCCAGCAAGACCAATCGTCGATGGGCGTGGGCTGCTCCGTGGGCAGAATCAGCCGAGGATGGATGCGCCCAGCATCTACCATGACCCACTTGCTCCTGAAGCCTTCAACCCTCTTCCCGGGCTTCGAGATGGCATTGGAGCTGCCGTACGTGAAAAAGCTCGCGCACGCGGTGATGGGGCCGCGAGAGGCCCAGAGGTAGAAGTAGTGGCGCAGCAAGGCCACTGAGGGCTGCACCCCGACATGAGCCTCACAATAGTAGGTGAAGATCGCCAGGAGAATAACAGAGTTGGGGTGGAGGTGCAGAGCTTGCAGTTTGTAATGGCGGAGGACAGAAAAGAAGAACTCAGAAAAGGGAGGCACCAGACCGGCGGCAATGGCGCTCACGAAGAGCGGATAGAAGCTGCTTCCTTGGTCCTCAGGAAGGGCAGAGCCAGCCTTGAGTACCGCTGCCCCATCGTTGCCTTGCGCCGCCATCATCCGGCGCGCCCGGGCAAGGCTCTTCTCCGACACGTTCGGGGAGTCCAAAGCGGGCGAGTACCAAGCTCCGGCCGGGGTCTGGCAAGGCGCCATATCTTGCTAGGGCGCGCGGTCGGAGTAGATTTGGGGATTTTGGAAGAAGGAGGGATAGGCGCAAGAAAGGGGATCTGGGCAATGATTGGAGAAGACAAAGGAGGTAAAGACTAGAACGGGCACCGCTCTCTTGTCGGTTCGTGCAATCGCCGAGCGTCGTGGGGAAGCAGAGACGCCCACGTCCAATCAACTGCCACGCGGCGCCTGTGCTGCAGGCTGTTAGGGCTCATGGGCGCTTCAGACTTGCCCCTTCGCTTCTCTCGCTAAGCCAAGTCTGTGCACGCCTTGGGCCCGGGTTATCACGGCGCTCGGGAACGGGGTACCTGCAGACTTTCCTGCGGCCCGCGGCGTGGCTCAAGGGGTGGCCCAAAGACGGCCCATCTTCATCAAGACAAGCTCAAGACCTCGTGAGGGACCAAGCCTCATGGGCGGACGATGTGAAGCTTCCTCGTGCACGGCCTCGCCAGCCTGGCTCGCAAGGAGGCGGAGAGATCAAGGTGGGGTACCTCGCGAGGTGCCCATGACGCAAGCCATGATTTACCAAGGGCGCGGTGGGCGCCAGCCCGCAGTGTCCTCGTTTCCTCTTTGGTGCAATGGAGGCAAGCGCAGGCGAGAGCATCAAGCAAAGGCAACCATTTCGGTGCAACAAGACCAAGACCAACACAATGGCAAGAAGGAGGCCACCGCGGAGCCCAAGTCGGCGTCATCGTCAGAGCCTTTGACAGGCGAGGACCAACTTTAGTCAGGATAAGTGTACTACATGTTCCCCTTCAAAATGGCCAATTGTTGGCGCCCTTCCTGCTCAATATTTGGGAAGAGGCCCAGGGCCTCTGCCTATAAATAGGACTAGCCACCCACAGGGCAGGGAACCTTGAATGGAGAAGCAAGGGAGAACAGAGCGAGAGCATCTTAAGTCGAGAGAGAGAGAGAGAGAGAGAGAGAGAGAGAGAGAGAGAGAGAGAAGCGACCGAACTCCCCCTAGCAGTTCGTCGTACCGGCCAAGAACAGACCCTCGCGAGGCTGTTCTTCCATGTACTATTCATCATCAGCCCCTGAGGCAATCCACCACACCACACACTGGAGTAGGGTAATACACCACAATGGTGGCCCGAACCAGTATAAACACTGTGTCCCTTGTGTTGCTCTTTGTGTAGTTTAGATCCTTGCGAGGCGATGAGGGGTAGGTAGGTTGGAGGTGAGATCTCCGCGTGCACCCCAGAGTTCGAACCTAGAGGGTATGCCGGAACCCGAAATCCGACAGAAGAGCAACGATACGGCAAGCTAAAGTTCACCATGCCCAAGTTCACCGGAAGCAATGACCCCAAAGAGTACCTATCACGGGCATTGAAGGTTGACAAAATCTTCCACTTGCACAACTACGAAGAAGACAAGAAGATAGTGATGGCATCCCTAACTAGCACTTTCTCTACAGCAAATTCGGAAACTATAGCACAGAACATAAAAAAAATCAAAACTATTACCCCGTCGGCCTCCCGTTGGCCGAATAGGCTGTTTTCGGCAAGGGTTTGGCCGAAAAGGACTTTTCATCCAGGATTTGACCGAAGCAGAGCACATCTGGGCCGAAGAGGTGGTGTCGGTGGTGGGCCGGCCGAAAATCGTAGCTTCGGCCCACACGCGACTGAAGTGGGCTCTTTTCGGCCAGCCAGTGGCCGAAGTGCTTTTCGGTCAGGGCTTGACCGAAAAGGTCTGGATAAGCCCCAACACGGTCGTCTCCTTCCTCTGGACTGCTCGCACTCTGTTTCCTCTCTCTCTCTCTCTCTCTCTCTCTCTCTCTCGTTCTTCTTTGTAACCTCGCAAGCCCGCGCCGGTCTCCTCCAGTTTGTACCCATTTTCACATCCAAGACACATAATAGATAGATCCTAGCATTCTACAACGGCCTACGGTGTTTTTTTGGTATGGGATAGTTTTTTGTGCGTTTGGGAGGGAGGAGCCATGGTGGGGTGGAGGAGGTGCGGTTGGGAAGGAGGTGGTGGTGAGGAGGAGCAGCAGCTGTGGAGGAGGAGGTGCGGCTTGGGGGTGACCGAAGATGAGCCTCCGGTCGTCGAGGGGGCGGCGCTGCCGTTGTCCGGTGGTGCAAGTACTCTGCGAGGTGGCCGGTGCCGCTGAGTGGAAGAGATAAGCAAGAAGCTACAGACACACGCTTCAAAGGTATAACCATGCCGTCACAAATTTTCTCTGAATTGTATAGTTTAACTAGTTTAGATAAGTCATATTGCGAATTGAAGTGTTAATATATTTGTGGAGGCATTTTAGTGCATAGTTAGTGTAACGGGTAATATTAGTGTTCATTGTGATTAATGAGAGGATGACAATGTCTGACAGGTGAAAATGTCTGAATCAGTAAATCTGACTGTTTACTACTACGCTGGTAATGTTCGATATAATGAGTTGGGGGTTGATCTTAGCGAGTTTAAGAATGGCGTCATGACACTACCAGACCTGGACAGACTGGACATTAGACAGTTGAAGTACTGGTTGACAACTAGTTTTGGGCTGGATCCTGAAGTATGTTCTACCAGTATTCATGCATTGTGGACCAAATCCTGTAAAAATGTCAAGTGGGAGTTGATGCCGGTACATAGGAGCCAGCATTGGTTATCCCTGTTAAGGTGCTGCCGAGACCGAAGAATCCACCCATATGCACTTGTGCAACCTGTGCCGAAGGAGGAGAATACCATACAACTCCACAGTGGGTATCAACCCGGCCAAGGCAGTGAAGTGGCTAACGAGATTGTTTTATCCGGGTCACAACCACAAGATGTGGATGCTAGCCAACCCTAGAAAGAGTCGGACTACGTGCCACACAATGTTTGTGGTCCTGATACTGGGCAGAGTAGCCAGCCGATAATATTAGCTGGTTCTGGTTTTGCTGATGGGGATGAGGAATGGGATGAAATGGATAGGGTGATGGAGGAAGAGGACGAGGATGGATTTGTGGAGGAACTAGATTCTGAAAATTCTGAGGATGAAGTTGAGGTACCAATTCCTTCTGCATGGGAGCAGGACATATCCACCGGCCTTATGGTCAACGATGGCCATGAGACTCCATGGCAGTATAATCTGAACTAAGTACAAATAGGGGCTATGTTTGATACAAAGAAAATATTGAAGTATGCGGTGATAAAGTGGGGTATGTCTACACAGAGGGTTTTCCAGACACACATATCAAGTCCAACAAACTATACCGTGAAATGTGTTGAAACAGGTTGTCCTGGGAAGGTGCACGGGCACGTGCCGAAGTATGACATCCACTGGGTTGTCACCATTGTTGTTCCACATAATTGTGTGAGGTAGAACCTGCTGGTGAAGCATCCAAACCTGACTTCAAGTCTCATTGCGAAACTCATGTATACAGAGATAGTAGAGAAGAAAGATATGGAAGCAAAACACATGGAGACAGAAGTGAAGGTCAGATGGAATTATGACATTCCTTATGGGAAGGCTTGGAGGGCTACGCAGAAGGTTATGATACCGGAGAAGAAATATGAGGCTATAAGCAATCATGCATATAAGAGATCAAAGAAGACTCAAATAACTTTCATGGATAAAAACATAGATCTCATCATAAACTCAAAGTTCATCGGATCCCAACAAACAGACCGCAAAAAAGAGTTACATCATATGGATCTCAAAGAGACCATTGTATTGAGAATCAAAAGAGAGAGAGGGGGAGAGACAGAGAGAGAGAGGAAGCCATCTAGCTACTAACTACGGATCCGTAGCTCTACAATGAACTACACACGCATCATCGGAGAGGCACCAATGGGCATGATGAACCCCTCCGTGATGGTGTCTAGATTGGATCTGGTGTTTCTGGAACTTGCGGCGGACGGAATTTATTTTCTTCGACTCCCCTAGGGTTTCTAGAATATTGGGGTATTTATAGAGCAATGAGGCGGTGCGGGAGGCCACCGAGGTGGGCGCAACCCACCTGGGCGTGCCCGGGGGCCCAGGCGCGCCCTGGTGGGTTGTGCCCTCCTCGGGGCACCCCCTAGGTGCTTCTTTGGCCCATTGGGTGTCTTCTGATCCGTAAAATTCCAGAAAAACTTTC
This sequence comes from Aegilops bicornis, assembly GCA_021605145.1. Taxonomy (NCBI): domain Eukaryota; kingdom Viridiplantae; phylum Streptophyta; class Magnoliopsida; order Poales; family Poaceae; genus Aegilops; species Aegilops bicornis. The sequence goes on from CM038670.1 coordinate 351,342,390, forward strand.
GTTGCATCTGGACTCCGTTTGGTATTGATTTAATGCAATGTAAAAACAAGCAGAAAACAGCAAATGGCACTGGGCACTATGTAAATAGGTTAGTACCAAAAAATAATATAAAATGATTGTAAAACATCCAAGAATGATAATATGACAGCATGGAACAATAAAAAATTATAGATACATTGGAGACGTATCAACATCCCCAAGCTTAATTACTGCTCGTCCTCGAGTAGGTAAATGGTAAAAGCAGAATTTTTGATGTGAAATGTTGTCTAACATATTCATCACATTTTCTTTCTTTGTAGCATGGACATTTGGACTTTCATATGGTTCAAAGCAATAGTCTAGTTTTCACATGAGGACTTTAATACTCAAGCATATCAACAAGAAACCATGTCCTTCAAAATATCAACACTAAAGCAAGTTATCCCTAGCCCATTATGCTCAATCATTGATCCATTCATGAAACACACTCGCATATTAGCTACACCCAATGCTCAAGTACGATCATAGTGCCCCTTAGTTGGTGCTTTATAAGAGAAGATGGATACTCAAATAAATTTTTTGCATAAAGTAAAAGAAAGGCCCTTCGGAGAGGGAAGTAGGGATTTGTATAGGTGCTAGAGCACAAAGTGAAAAAGATAGATACAAATATTTTGGGAGGCATGCTTTTACTGTCAACGAAAACGACCGAGTAGTTCCCAATACTTTCCATGCTAGATATATCATAGGCGGTTCCCAAACAGAAAATAAAGTTTTTTTCCCTTTTCCACCATACATACACTTTCCATGGCTAGACGTATCCACGGGTGCCTTCCATTCCAACACTTTCCAAGGAATTTATTATTTGATAACATAAAGTAAATTCATTTTTCATTTCAGGACTGGGCATCCCTAATACCTTTGTCGTACTCTCGTGCAATGACAAGTGAATAAACAATCATCATGAGAATAACACATCTAGCATGGAAATATATTAGCCACCCCCTACCATTTCATGAGCGGTACGAGCACACAAAAGAGAAGTTTATTTTGAAAATTAGAGATGGCACATACAAATTTGCTTAGTACAGCAAAAGAATACCGCATCTGGGCAGGTATGGTGGACTCATATGGCAAAACTAGTTTAAAGGATTTTGGATGCACAAGTAGTGGTCATACTTAGTGCAAAATGAAGGCTAGCAAAAGATTGAGAAGCGACCAACCAAGAAACAAAAAAAATCTCATAAGCAAGCATTAAGCGTAGTTAACACCGAATAATGCACCACAAGTAGGATGTAATTTCATTGCATAACTATTCACTTTAGGGAATCACAAACCTTAACACCAATATTTTTACTAAAGCACAATTACTCATCAACATGACTCACATATCACTAACATCATATCTCAAAACTACTACAGAGAATGAAGTTTATTTTATCCAATGATCTTCATGAAAGTTTTTATTATATCTTCCTTGGATATCTATCAAATTGGGACTAGATTTCATATGTTTCTTTTGATAGCTCAAACAAACATAAGTGAAGATTATGAGCATAAATATTTCTTTCTCTCAAAATAATTTAAGTGAAGCAAGAGGGAATTTCTTAAAAAATTTACTAACTCTCAATAAATCTAAGTGAAGCATGAAGCATTTATAAAAAATAACAAAGCACACCGAGATCAAAAAGATATAAGTGAAGCACTAGAGCAATTCCCTAGCCCATAAAGATTTAAGTGAAGCATAGAGAGTAATTCTAACAAGTCATAGAATAATTTTGGTTCTCTCAAATAGGTGTGTCCAGCAGTGATTCATGATTTAAAACAAAACTAAAAACAAGCAAAGACTCATATCATACAAGACGCTCCTAGCTAAACTCATAATATGTTACGAATAAAAATATAGCTGCAAGTGAAATACCGATGGTTGTTAGAAGAGAGAGGGGGTGCCACTCGGGGGCATCCCCAAGCTTAGTTGCTTGATAATTCTTGAGTATTATCTTGGTGTGCCATGGGCATCCCCAAGCTTAGCCTTTTGCTAATCCTTATTCCTTCATCCATTGCGATCTCACCCAAAACAGGAAAACTTCAATCACACAAAACTTAACAAAAACCTTTGTGAGATCTGTTAGTATAAGAAAGCAAATCACTACTATAAGTACTGTTGCAAACCCATTCATATTTTATTTTTGCATTATATCTACTGTATTCCGACTTTTCTATGGCAAAAACTCTTCAAAGAAAACCATAGAATCATCAAAACAAGCGCACAACACAAAGAAAAGAAAATCTGTCAAAAACAGAATAGTCTGTAATAATCTAGATATTTCGAATACTTATGTAACTCCAAAAATTCTGAAACATTAGGACAACGTAGGCAATTTGTATTTCAATCTTGTGTAAAAAATTAAGAATTTTATCACGCAAATATGATTTTTAACAATTCTGTGACTGGCGCACAAAGTTTCTGTTTTTCAGCAAGATCAAATCAACTATCACCCAACATGATCCCAAAGGCTTTGCTCTTCCAAGATAGTGGGATTAACATCAACTAAAGTCATGACCTCTCAAAGCCCAGTTTTACCAAAAATTGTACAAGATTGAACACCCTCCAAATATGTGGGATTATTTTTACCAGAGTTGACACTCTTCCAAACCCACTTTCAATATTATGGCAAACATATTCATCATGAGGCTTAAATAAACTGTCAAGATCAAAAGAATCATTATCACCCCAATCATGATCATTGCAATAAGTAGTGGACATAGCAATATTAGCATCCCCAGGCTTGGGGTTTTTCATATTGTTAGCACAACTGACATTAATAGAATTTATAATAACATCATTGCAATCTTTCTTTTCATCCAAGGAGCTATCATGAATCACTTTATAAATTCCTTCTTTTAACACTTCATCAAAATTTTCAGATTCATGAATCTCAAGCAAAACTTCATAAAGATAATCTAGCGCACTCAACTTACTAGCAATTGGTTCATCATAATTAGCTCTTTTAAAAAGATTAGCAACTAGATGAGGATCCATATCCATAGATTTATAGCAAGCGAAGATGCAAGCAAATAAGAGATACATGGCAACACAACCAAACAAGAAATCTCACACGAAAAAGGGCAAACGGAAAGAAGGCGAATAAAACGGCAATTTTTTGTGAAGTAGGGAGAGGAAAACATGAGGCAAATGGAAAATAATGTAAATTGCAAGGAGATGAGATTTTTTATTAGGAACCTGGTAGATGTTAATGATGTCTCCCCGGCAACGGTTCTAGAAATTCCTTTTGATATTTGCTTGAACTACGTCGGTATTTCTCCAAAGAGGAAGGGATGATGCAGCACAACAACGGTAGGTATTTCCATCACTGATGAGACCAAGGTTATCGAACTAGTAGGAGAACCACGCAACACTACCTAAACAACACCTGCACACAAATAACAAATACTCGCAACCCGACGTATTAAAGGGGTTGTCAATCCCTTTCGGGTAACGGCGTCAGAAATTGGCAAAAGGACTGGAGAAAGTAGTAACAAATTGAATAAATAGATCGCAAGTCAAATCAAGTGCAGTAAGGTATTTTTGTATTTTTGGATTAGTAGATCTGAAAATAAAGGCAAATAAAAATAGATCGAAAAGGCAAATATAATAAAGAAGAGACCCGGGGGCCCTAGATTTCACTAGTGGCTTCTCTCGAGAAAAATAGCAAATGGTGGGTAAACAAATTACTATCGGGCAACTGATAGAATTTCAAATAATCATGATGATATCCTGGCTGTCGGCGTCCTGGGACCGGGGATGCCTTTACTTGCCTGCCTGTGGCCCACGACGTGGCTCCATCGGCGGCCTGGTATGGCCCAGCTTCAGCAACAACAGCCCAAGACCCTCGCGAGGGGCCAAGCCTCGCGAGGCGGACGACACCAAAACCCCCCTGGGGGGCAGCCTCACTAGCCTGGCTCCCGAGGAGCGGAGATATCTATGCAAGGTGCACCTCGCGAGCATATGACGTGAGCCATGACAACCAAGGCCAAGCGGGTGCCAGCGGGCGCAGTGTACCAGTTTCCTCTTTGGTGCTAAGGAGGAAGGCGCAGGCCCGGGGTCCCGACGAATCAAGCAAATGTTTCGATATTGGTGCAACAAGACCAAGACTGCTAGGACGGCAAGACGGAGGTCATCGCGGAGCCCACTGCAGCGTCACCACCAGAGACTTTTGCAGGAGAAGACCACTTTTGTCAGGATATCTTGTACTAGTTGTCTCCCTTCGAATTTGGCCATTGTGGGATCCCTTTCCACCTACATTTGGGGAGAGGACCAAGGCCACTATAAATAGGACTTAGCCACCACCATAGAGGGGAGAGCTGGACGGATCATTGAGATCATCCTCTCATCCACCAGCTCATCGAGCCCAAGAACACCTCACCTCCTGAGGTTGTTCGTCCACTGTACTAGTTCTTCCTCAGCCACTCGAGGAAATCCATGACAAAGCTGGAGTAGGGTATTACACCGCAAGCTGGCCCGAACCAGGATAAACTGTTGTGTCTCTTATTCGTTGGGTTCCACTAGCTAGGTCATGGATTCGGGGACCGGGCAGCCTCGGGAGGATGAGTTCTTCGCACGCACCCCAGAGTTCGAACCTCTCAAGGGTTTGCGGAACCCTAAATCCGACATTTGGCGCGCCAGGTAGGGGTGCGTCGTAGCCTGTCTTCCGCCAGACGACTCGCCACCGCTCCATTGCTTCCATGGCCGACGCCCGTCGAGGCCATGCCGAGCGTCGGTCCGCCCTCGCCGCTTGCGTCGGCCAGACGGCGCCTGCTGGCGGGCCTTCCCGATAGTCTCCATCACCTGCCGCCAACGCCGCCACCGGCCCGGCGGGGTACAAGTAGGAAGCTTCATCGCTGCACCCCTCCGTGCGGCGAGATGGGCGCACGGCCACTTCGTCGCTAACTTTGGCCACTTCATCATCTCACGCTCGTAGCGGGCCAACGGACGCGCAGGTTGTGCTGCTCATGGCGCGCGAGCTCTTGTGCTACAGCCCCGTCGACGACTTCTACGAAGACTGGTTGGACCGCATCGCCAAGCTTGTCAGCGCCGCTGTTGGCTCGCCTATGTGGTCTCTGTCGCAGCCTCGCCCGCCGCCTGCAGCGGGCGATGTAGCCCATGGAGCACCTATGCCACCTCTTCGTCAAGACGTGACCCTCGCACCAAGGCGCGCGGCCCCATTGCATGACCCGCCGCACTGGCACTACAAAAAATACACTTCCGTGATGATACGTGTTTGTCATAGTAGGTCACATTTTCTGTCATGCATGTACATCCATGACAATTTTATGACAGAATCAAGATAGTCATACCTGTGCTGTCGTAGAAGTGTTCCATGACATTACCAAAATTATCATCACGGAAGTGTCCACTTCCATGATGATAAATCCCGCGTCATAGAAGTGCTTTTGTCAAGGGTGACCGACACGTGGCATCCACCGTAACGGAACGCCGTTAAGCTATTAGGTCCAGTTTTGGATCCAATAACCCGTTAATAGCCCGGACCAATGGGGATTTTCCATGTGTAAAATACTCATTGGATGGAGGAAACACGTGTTTGCTCACCGTTGGGACAGATGTCATCCACTCATTGGACATGAGGCGCCTATGATACGTCGACACGTTTCCAATTAAAAGGCCGGCCCAGCTAAAGTCCCACCATGTTTTTCAGGCACTAGTGGGCTGGCCAGTTAACACCCTGCCATGTTTTGGGCCAAATTGAGGCCCATACCAGATCAGGCCCGTTCACAGCGTGTCGTGTTTTGGGCGAAATTACGGCCCATATCGGATCAGGCCCGTTAACAGGCCACTGTTCTTTTGGGCCCATTCTAAGATAGGTTTGTATTTCAGCCTATTAAATGCCCGTTTACCAGTTCGGCCTGATAATAGTTTTGGCCTGTTAGCGGCGTGTGGTGCATCTGGGACGTTGTCGGCTCGGTTTACTTTAGGCCATTTAACGGCCCATGCAGACACTGGGCTATTTCTTGTCCGAAGTAACTTTAGGCCTCTTAACGGCCCGTAGTCTTCGTGGATAAATTTCAGCCCAACTGGCCTATCGGCCTGTTAATGGCCCGTGTAACAGTTGGTCCTAATTACAGCCCGTGTTGAATACGGCCTGCTTATAGCCCATCTGATAATGGCCCGTGACACTTTTAGGCCTATGGCCTGTGTAGATACTGACCTTCTTAAAGCCCATAATTTTATTGGGCCAAACGGGCCCGAGATATATTTTGGCCTGTTAACTGCTCGTCCTATTTGGGCCAAACATGGGCCTTAGGCAGTTTCGGCCTGTATTGGCCCGTGAGTTTTTCGGCTCAACGCTAGCCCAATCTAGGTTTTAGCCTGTTAAAAGCCCATTGTATTCTCTGGCCCAGCTGGCCAGAACTTTACTCGGCCTGTTAAAGGCAGGAAACAACCATAAGGTTTACACCTGCTAATGGCCCAAGATGATTATAGGCCCATGTTTTGGCCCATATGAGTAATGGGCCGCCCTGAAGACCGACAACACTGATATCCGCTAAACCTTCCGGCCTAAATTACAGCATACCAACCAAGAATAAACCTAGACTATACAACAAAGAAATTGCAGCGTATTACATCCCCTCAGCATCAAAGTTCGCCGCCAGTGATAATAAAGGGCAACCAGACAGTAGATTACATAAACTGGGCAGGTCGCCAAAAGTGGAAGTTAATAGGCGGACAAAATAATAGACAAAACCGACATCACTTCAACACAGTTCAAGAAAGGTTAGCCCGGCACATCAGCTGCAGCGCAATCAGCTTAGCAACCTGATGAGACTGCGCTTCTTTGGCGCTCATATCCACCAACTTAAGCTGCATAGCATCAATAAACATCCTGTTCTTATGGTTAATCTTGCATAGAGATTGCAGTTCCAGTCGTATTTGAGCGGAAACATGTATTTCTGCTAGAATTTCAGACTGAAGAAGTCGAACAGATTCAGGCAGCGACTTCATCGAGCTTGTCTCACTGAGTAAGTTTGACACTACATCAAGATGTGACTTTGTGGTTGTATCCCTACCCTCAATATGTTTTTCCCTCTCCTCTGGAATATGTGTTAGAGGGACAAACAATGGGTTCTTCTCACTATCATTGTGGCAGTTCTTCCTAGCAGCAGTGTTGTCACCCTGAAAGAGAAACAAGTAGGTAGATAACAGGTTTTGCACGTATAAGCATCACCGCTGTCAATTCATCTCATTTCTTTGTCAGAAATAAAGAGACACGGTTTAAAATAGCATTAACATAATAGGCATTGTTCATAGTTAAGACGGCAGGAAATGGCATTGTGTAGGAGCGGCCATCTTCACCGCACCAATCGGATTACGGATCAAGAACACAAGCATAGATGTAGTTCTAAATAACGTATAAGCATGAATGGTGAGTGTACTGTCAATTTATACCATTTTAGATTGGTAAATAAAGAGATACGATTTAAATAACATTAATATAATATGGCATTGTTCATAGTTGACACATAGCAGGATATGACATTGTGTTGTTGTTGGTAGTCTCACCACACCACTGGATTACAGATCAAGAACACAAACATACACATAGTGCTAAAGAAGATAACTTGCTATGTTCAGTTTAATTTACTTGGTACGAATAAGGAACTAGATAGTACAACTAAAGACTGAAATTGAGAACGACAAACTTATGTTTATGTACTTCTACTTTATAAACTTTGAACAAGCAATTTGATGCAGACGACAAAAATAAACAGCATTTGCACTCATAGCTATCCAAATATAAACAACATAGTTTGAAGGCTCGAGGAGAACAAACTTACATTAGTAGTCAAGACAGGCTCTATAAAGGCCTTGTCCATATTGATGGAGGGCAATTTAAGAAGTTTACCTCACACTCTTCTTCAAGAGTATTGCCTTTATTCTACACTTTGTTAAGAGTAAATATAGATTTGAAAGTATAGGAACATTTTGTTAAGACGCAGAGTACAAATGCAAATACAGCATACAGGCAGAAGGCACTGACAAGAGCAATGCGGAGCTAAACTTCTTCAGTAACATTGGTTTTATTCCATATTTTGGCAAGAGTAAATGTAGATCTGATGAGTAGAAAAATGGAGGACAATGGAAAATAAGCTGCAAAGTGTACATGAAGAACTAGCTGACAAATATAAGGACAACAGATACTTACAAGAAAAATGCAGAACTAAATTTCTTCATAGGCATTGGGTTTATTCTACATTAATTTAAGCATTAATATAGATCTGATAATTTTGAGAGAACAGTGGATAAGCAAGCTATAATGCACAATGATGTCACATAATCCACCAGGTATGAATGTAAGGATAGCGATAGGACAATAGGTACTCACAAGAGTAAAGTAGCGACCAGCATAGTTGCGATATCCTAGGTTTTGTGGCGCTGGTTCTATCGCCAATATACATCGGGTGCTATGTGATTTCTCTGGTAGCACCACCTTTTTCAAGGAATTTGCTTGTACTCCTTCAGGTTCTGCAATCACCCTCTTCCTTTTGGATGTCTGAAACACAAGAACAACATTTGAATGGAAAAACATGGTATGACGACAAATGGAATAGGTGTTGATAATGGATGGGCATGGCATCTTCACATATATCATGAGTAAACTAAGCAGATGGCGGTGCAACGAAGCAAAATAAATGCAAGACACCTTATGCAAGATATGTGCAACCAATAAAACCTTGCCAAATTAGAACAGGGACCTTATTGGGTGAACAGGATAGGCCATCTGCCTTTGACTCCTTGAGCTCAGAATAGTCATTAGGATCATATTCTGAATACGAATCTATAGGTCGGGAGCATGTGGGTTTCATTGCATCCACAATGGACCTCAATCCCTTGATGCCAAGTTTGTTACCCATTGAACTGTTCCGCAATATTCTTCTGATGTGCGCATTCTTATATTCATTGTGATTACGTACAATATCTGTAAAGCATGAAAACACAAAATAGTAGTGATATTATCTTTGTAATGCAGAGGATATTGTAATATAATAGAGGCTCCCTGTAAACCCTTGTGTGCTATCACTAGATTCTGATGAGAGAGCCCATGTGTGTTGTAATATGGTGAGTAGATTAATATAATCTGGCACAACTACACAAAAAAAGGGCTCCCTGTTGGGGGCCCCAGATATAAGGATAGTTGGCAGATGATAGGTTCATAATATACCATATAGAAAGTTTATTGCCAAACCATGATAACGAGAGCACAGAGCCAGTAGGCAGATCGTAGTGTAGATAATAGGGGTACACCATAACCACCATAAATAAATCGGGAAAGAGGAACTAGCTGGAAAACATACGGTTTTGCCGCTACTAATATGCAGCCTATCGATCACCTACAGGCCAGCTCTATGTATCTGAAGGCGCACAGCTGTTACTATCAGTTTATTCTATCAAAGACCGCACGACTCCCACCATTTTTGGGGTATTATGGCAGACCAAGTCGAAGTGCAAAATCATTAGGGAGAACCGCCCCAATAGAGGTGTCGACTGCAGATGTCCCTGCTCCCCTTCCTGACAAGGAACATACTGTGCTTCCCATACAGAACATCGCACGGGCCGCCGGCCGAACCACCGGCCCCCACCACCTGTGTTCCTCCACCACCCCCACCCCCACCCCCGCCCCCACCCACGTCGAGTTTTCTTTGTTCGGCAAGGCCCCACCACCACCCCCACCCGCGTCGAGTTTTATTCGTTCGGCGAGGCCCCACTATCGTGGTTCTAAGTCTGACAGTAGAATGGGGGGTAGGTATGGAGAGGCGAGGTACTAGCTATGGAGTAGTTGGTACGCACGAGTTTATGAGTTCGGGCCCTTCTCGGAGGAAGTAACAGCCCTACGTCTCGGAGCCCGGAGACGGTCGACTGGATTATATGTGTATGAATTACAGGGGTGCGAACCCTTCTGCCTGCGGAGGGGGGTGGCTTATATAGAGTGCGCCAGGACCCCAGCCAGCCCATGTAGCGGAGGGTTTAAGGTACATTAAGACTAGGCGCATCGGGTAACACCTTACATAAAGTGTCATCATGACCATAAAGACTACTTAATCTCTGCATTGTTTGGACACCGAGTGGCTCTTGGACTCTGGTGGTCGAGTGGGTCTTCATGGTCGAGTGTCTTTGAATCTGTCGAGTGGAAACCTACCAGGTCGACTGGTAGGCAGTTTACTCTAAGGATGACTTTGGGGAGGGTATCTTGGACAGGTCCATGACCCTACCCTAGGTACATGACTTCATCATTAGCCCCCGAATGGGTCGAGGTTTGAGTGAGGAAGGAGTTGATAATCTTTCCGATCTACTTTTTCGCGCTGTGAGTGTGCTTTATTCTGGATCAGTGACCATTCAGTGACGGTGTCAACTTCTCTTTCAGTCGCCTTGATCCATTCTCTACATCTGTCGAGTGAACTTTATGAACTTAGAGATTTCCGAGCGACGGGTCGGAGGGAATCTGCCGTCTGACAAGTTGCTCTGCTGTTAGCGGATTTAGTGGGATCCGAATTTTGAGAAGCGCGCGAAGCGGAGAAGGCCGCGGCACTCGGATGGATAAGGCAAGGACGCCTCGATCTCCGCGCCACCTTTTTTGCCACGCATCACGCTGCAGCGACTGCTATGCGGATTTGAGGATTGCCCGGGCCTACCGGTCGAGGCACTGGAAGCGTCTTCATATAAGGCGCCAAGGGGGTATTTTGAACAGTGCGCCCTCATTTTCCCCTCCTCCGTCCTCAGATTCATCCGCCGCGCCCGTAACCTGCTCATTGCCGCTGCCCTGCTCCTGTCCCGCCGGCGACAATGGTGAAGGAGAAGACGACGGCCTTGGAGAGGGCGAAGAAGGCGACGATGAAGGCGAAGGGGAGAGCGCCCAGTCGGGGCGGTTCCTCGTGGTGGTCCAGCCTGCCGCAAGGTTGGGTCCAGGGATATTGGATCCGCTCGACCATCACCCAGAAAGACCTCAACGACCTGGCCAACGAGGGACTGATCCCCCACGGGTCGGCAAGGCTTCCGGGGACAGAGTGGCAGCCGCAGCCTCAAGAGGGTGAGTGCGTCCTCCTAGCCACACATGTGGATCGCGGCTTTTCTCTTCCGCCGAATCTTTTCTTTCGGGGTTTTCTGAACTTCTTCGGAGCACAACTCCATCACTTTACACCCAACTCCATTGCCTATCTCGCCGCTTTCGTGTCTTTGTGTGAAAACTTCTTGGGTTGTCGACCACTGGGGCCTCTTCAAACACATATTCACTTGTCGCTCTCGAGATGGTGAAAAGGCTAGTCCGAATGATGAAAGAACCCAAGTAATCCAGATGTGTGGGGGTCTTGGGGTCCAGATGAGGGTAAAAGTGCCTTTCCAGCCATGATTCTTCCCGATTGATCGGGGGTGGCGATCGACCTGGTTCTACTGCCAAGACCAGTCGACGCCAAGGCAGTCGACTGGACTCCCTCCTTTCTCCATGGATCGAGTGAACAAGCCATCCTCTCTGAAGGTGCTTCCGGAGGAGAAGGCCCAGGTTAAGTTGTTGATGGAGCGTGTAGTTCAGCTCATTCACGACGGAGTGACCGGCATGGATCTTACGGGGTTTTCCTTGACGGCGCATTCAGCCGCTCCAATACCGAGGTCACCCGATGTGGATGTACTCCGCACCGAGGACACCACCCGGTCCACCTGCAGGAGGTCGACCATGCCACATTGGAGAGGTGGATGACTGCCATCACAGGGAACAAGGATAACCCTCGTGGAGCTAGGAGGATCCCACCACTCGACCAAACTTAGAACCAGACAAGGTATGACCACTGATCTCCGACTGTGATCCTGTTGCATTTGCTCTGTTCCGCTGTGAATCGGACGACTGACTTTCGTCTTGTTTTGCTGTCTTCTAGGTCACCAATGAGATGTACTCGATGCCCAACGGGGCGCAAGAACCAGTCGGAGAAGAAGAAGGAAGCGGAGGCGAAAGCCAGGAGGAATGGGAGTTTGAGGAAAACGACAGCTCTGATGAAGAGGAGGAGGAGGACGAGGAATAGGAGGGAGACGTGGATCCACCCCACTCGGAAAGGCGATCCAAGCTGACGCATGATCCGGTGGTCGAGCGAGGTAAGGCTATCGCGCCCATCGGGCGTTCAACGAAGCGCACTCGGACGACTTCTCCAATGCCAATCGAGAAACCGCCAAAGCAACCCGAGCAACGTCATCAAAGCCGCAAAGGCCTTGCCCAAGATGAGGATGGTCATTCCCACCATTTCAGGGTAATCAGCAGAACTTGTGATTTCCTGTCTACCATGAGTGCACTTTTGGTCGACTCGTTTTGACTGATCCATTGACTTCTGAAATCTGCAGTGCTGCCACCTCCGAGACCTCAACTAAGCACGAGGATCAGGAAATGGAAGATGCCACCACCTCCAACCTTGGTATGATCTCTGCAGTTTTGCTTTGCGGTCGATTGGATTTTTGTGTTTACCTTTGAACCTTGCTTGTAGTTCCACCTCATGTCATTGATCTTCCTGATGACGACGATGAAACACCACTGAGGAAGAGGAAGGACAAAAGGTGCCTTGGCAAGGCTACTCCAGTTGTATCACCGCTCGAGACGCTAGCTCACGAGGGTGGCGACACCACTCGGACTTCGTGTCCTTTGTTGTGCACCGACGAGTGTCCGCCTTCGTCGTCCGATCGCTGACCCGCCATCCCTTTTTGCCACACACCAAGTCACGTAAGACCAAGTGAGTGTTGACAAGTAGGCCATCACGCCGTGCAGGGATCATGATGGAGCAAGTGAAGGTGGTGCAGGGAGGCCAGCCAGGCGGCTTATGATGCAAGCTCGGCTCTTCAGAGCAATGTCCAAGTAAGTTGCTTGTTCTGTTAGGATATGCTACCTGAAATTTCTTCTTTCTGAAGATTTCCATATCTGCATCTGTACACCCACTGGGTGTTGGTGGGTGTGTCGATTGAGTTTTTGAACTGGTGGGGGCACGCTGAGTGCACCCACTGGGTGTAGTCCCTGAGACTATGGTGGACTGCGGGCAGTCGACTATAGTCTTTATACTTTGAATTTCTTCACTCGGTGCGGTCCGCCATGTCGAATGGATCTTTGGAACCGGTGGGGGCACGCTGAGTGCACCCACTGGGTGTAGTCCCCGAGACTATGGTGGACTACGGGCAGTCGTCTATAGTCTAAGAACTTATTTTCTTTTTTTCCTTTTCTTTTTTTTAAACACAGCTGACTGCTGACAGTTAGCTATGTTTTTAGGATCATAACCATTTTGCCTCTTTCGGTCGACTGGTCGAACCGAATTGGTAAAAACCAGTGGGGGCACGCTGAGTGCACCCACTGGGTGTAGTCCCTGAGACTACTGTCGAATGTTTTGATTCGACTGTAGTCTTAGAAATGCTACGATTTTTCTTAAGTCACTCAAAAGTGACTTGTCTTTGACGTTTTGTCGATTGACTCTTCGCAGAAATCTTGCGAGCTCGTGGCCCGCTATACTGAATTGGAGAACAAGCAGATCCAGCTCAACCTTGACTTGAAGCTCGCTCAGGAGAACTTGCAAAAGGCTAGAGACGAAGCAAAAGGTATGGCTGGTGAGAACTTGACGATGTCTTTGTCTTTCTACCCATTCTCAACTCTGGACTTATTGTTATTTTGCAGACAAACTGGAGGAGGCTCTGAAGAAGAAAGACCAAGACCTTGCAGAGGCACAGAAGGTGGCTTTGGAGAAAACAAAGCTCGCGGAAGAGAAACTGGCCTCAGTCGGAAAACTCGAAGAGGAGAATACCAACCTGAAGGCTGCTCTCGACGCGGCCAACAAGGAGGCTAGCCGACTGAAGAATGACAAAGTTGCTCTGACTGACAAGGTTGGCGAACTGGCAGGGAGGAGGAACGATTTGGAGGTTTATATGGGAGGGCTCGCCAAGAAGCTATTCCTCATGCTTGAAGGTAAATCCTCTTACCCGACTGACTTGTCATCATCGACTCACCATAGAACCATTATCTTGAACTTGAGTCGTATTTGCAGAGTCTGTCGAACTTGAAGAAGAGACCAATGAGTGGAGACAAGCCTGGATCCCATCAACTCTCCCGTGAAGGATGAAGCCGCTATGAACGTGTTCGACCGAGTCTCGCATCGCTGGAGTGGTGGACTATCTCGCCGATCGAAAGCTGCGGTGTCACGGATCGACTCAACCCTCCGGCCGGACCAGACGCCTGTAATGACCTTGAGTCCTTAATGACTTGACTGAATGAGGTTCCAAGTCGAGTGCAAGAATGGAAGAAGTCTTCGCCAGTGCGGTGCTGATGTTGCTCGCTCTCGTTCGTGTCCACTTGCAAGGAAGCGCTGGAGGACAAGTGGCGGCCCTCGAGTTGCGAACACTAAGAAGTATGATTTCCAATCTTTCATGGAAACTTTCATCGCCGCTGCCACCCGGATCGCCGATGGGATCGACCTTGACCAGTTTGTGGCTCCTTCCAGTCCTCCACCTGAGGAGTAAAAAGCTTTTATGCTCTACCTTAAATTTGCCTCGGAATGCCGAGTGATTTTTGTAACTGATAAACCTTAGCAGGCTTGAGGCCTGGGTACTTCGCATCCCTAGGATGCTATCCAACTTTTACTTTTCGTCAAAATATGCTTTTGTTTGCCTTCGAGTGAACTTTGCTCTTCACTTGGATTATGCTTCAATGTTTAAGATGCAGCTCTGAGGTGGATCCAGTCGACCTACACTTTGTGGCTCTTGCAGGTGCAGGAGAAGGAAGTAGTCGACGTGTACCTCATCGTCCTTGCGAATCGGGATGGAGCGCATGTTGTACTTGTGGCGCAGCTCCAAAGGAGAAGGTAGAAGTCGACCTGCACCTCGTCGTCCTTGCGGATCGGTATGTTTTAAAACTTAGGCGAGTCCCGGACTGCAGCTAAGCCCCCGAGTGGGAGGTTTGCTCTCCACTCGGTAGAATTTTTCAAACTTAGGCAAGTACTGGACTGCAGCTAAGCCCCCGAGTGGGAGGTTTGCTCTCCACTCGGTAGGATTTTTCAAACTTAGGCGTGTACTGGACTACAGTTAAGCCCCCGAGTGGGAGGTTTGCTCTCCACTCGGTAGGATTTTTCAAACTTAGGCTAGCATCTTGGACTGCATTCAAGCCCCGAGGGGGAGGTTTGCTCTCCACTCGGTAGGATTTTTCAAACTTAGGCGAGTAATGGACTGCAGCTAAGCCACCGAGTGGGATGTTTGCTCTCCACTCGGTAGGATTTTTCAAACTTAGGCGAGTACTGGACTGCAGCTAAGCCTCCGAGTGGGATGTTTGCTCTCCACTCGGTAGGATTTTTCAAACTTAGGCGAGTACTGGACTGCAGCTAAGCCTCCAAGGAGGATTTTTGTGTCATAGCTTTGAAGGGGAAGGCAACAGTCGACCTGTACCTCGTCGTCCTTGCAAAGTGCACATTGTACTAAATACATAGGCGAGTACTTGGACTGCAGCTAAGCCCCCGAGTGGGAGGCTGGCTCACCACTCGGTAGGATCTTAAACACTTAGGCGAGTACTTGGACTGCAGCTAAGCCCCCGAGTGGGAGGCTAGCTCACTACTCGGTAGGATTTTAAACACTTAGGCGAGTACTTGGACTGCAGCTAAGCCCCCGAGTGGGAGGCTGGCTCACCACTCGGTAGGATTTTAAACACTTAGGCGAAACAGATTCGCTGCTAAACCCCTGAGTGAGAGGCTGGCTCGACACTCGGTATGGATTTTTTTTACAAACTTAGGCGATAAGGATTCGCAGCTAAGTCACCCACTGGGGGGGAATTTTAACAAAAAGTAATAACAATCACTTGGAAAATTATAATGTTCATGATTTAGATAGACAAACTACAGAAGTACTTTTATTACATCTCACCCGAGTGAGCTCTTAAGTGTAAAAGGGGCGGAGCAGCTCCGCATTCCATGCCCGAGGCTCATCGACCTGGCGTTCGACGTTGTAAAGATGGTAAGCCCCATTGTGAAGAACGACGATGAAGGGGCCTTCCCAAGTGGGAGTGAGCTTGTGTGGTTTTTGTTGATCCACTCGGAGGACCAGATCTCCTTCCTGAAAGGCTCGGCTCTTCACATTTCTGGCGTGGAATCGACGCAAGTCCTGCTAATAGATGGTCGAGCGGATCGGGGCCATCTCTCTCTCCTCTTCAAGGAGGTCGACTGCATCTTGACGGGCTTGCTCTGCTTCAGCTTCAGAGTAGAGTTCGACTCGGGGGGCATAGTGTAGCAGGTCACACGGCAGAACTCCTTCAGCTCCATAGACCATAAAGAACGGAGTTCTCCCAGCCAAACGATTAGGAGTGGTCCTCAATCCCCAAAGAACTGACAGAAGTTTGTCGACCCACGCTCCTGCTGCATGCTTGAGATCACGCATCAGTCGAGGTTTCAGTCCTTTGAGAATTAGACCATTTGCTCGTTCAACTTGTCCATTCGACTGGGGGTGAGCGATTGAAGCATAGTCAACCCGCGTGCCCTGAGAGGCGCAAAAGTCTTTGAACTTGTCGGAATCGAAATTTGACCCATTGTCCGTGATGATGATGTGCGAAACTCCATATCTGAATATCAATTCTCTTACGAAACTGACAGCAGTGCACGCATCAAGATTCTTTATAGGTTTAGCTTTGATCCACTTCGTGAACTTGTCGACTGCCACAAGCAAATGAGTGAAACCACTCCTGCCAGTTCTCAGCGGTCCAATCACATCCAACCCCCAAACAGCGAAAGGCCAGACGAGTGGAATGGTCTTTAATGCTGAGGCGGGCTTGTGTGACATATTGGAGTAGAACTGACATCCTTCACATTTGTCGACTATTTCCTTTGCCATTTCATTTGCCTTTGGCCAGTAAAATCCCGCTCGGTATGCTTTAGCCACGATGGTGCGAGAGGACGCATGGTGACCACAGGTCCCCGAGTGGATACCATCAAGGATTATCTCGACCCTCTTCGGCATTATGCACTTCCGGCTGACTCGATCCACGCTTTCTCGAATAATGTCCCTTGATCACAGTAAAGGCCTTGGATCGACGGACGATCTGTCTAGCCTCTTCTTCATTCTCCGGGAGCTCTTTCCTCGGGATGTATGCGATGTACTGTACTGTCCAGTCGGGAGTGATGACCACGACTTCCATGACCAGGTCGAGCACCGCTGGGACCTCAACTTCAGACGGATCAGTGGCACTTTTTGGCTGTGGAACTTCTTCGGTGAAAGGATCCTCTTGAATCGATGGTGTGCGGATGTGCTCCAAAAACACATCACTGGGAATGGCTTCCCTCTTGGACCCTATTTTCGCCAAATCATCAGCAGCTTGATTTTTCAGTCGGGGTATGTGATGGAGCTCTAACCCCTCAAACTTCTTTTCCAGCTTCCTCACTGCATTACAGTAGCCAGTCATGGCTGGACTTCTGACGTCCAACTCATTCATCACCTGATTAACCACTGTGTATGAGTCGCCATAGACCATGAGGCGACGGACGCCGAAAGTGAAATGGCCATACGCAACCCATACAACAATGCTTCAGATTACGCTTCATTGTTGGAAGAATCAAAGTGAATCTGGAGCACATATCCGAGCTTATCTCCTCGGGGAAACCAATACTACCCCAAAGACCGAACCATTCCACATCTTGGAACCATCAAAGAACATAGTCCAGTGCTCCGAGTGAACTTGAGTCGGTAACTGTTGTTCAATCCACTCGATGATGAAATCTGCTATTGCTTGGGACTTGATGGCTTTCTTGATATCAAGGGGAAGAAGTTCAATCGCCCATTTCTCCACTCGACCACTTGCGTCTCTGTTGTGCAGAATCTCTGATAATGGGGCGTCGCTGACGACTGTAATGGAATGATCAGAGAAGTAGTAAGCAACCTTCTTTGCGGTCATATAAATCCCATACACAAGCTTCTGATAATGAGGGTATCTTTGCTTCGACGGGGTTAACACTTCAGAAAGATAATATCTTTGGGCGCTGAACTTTGAAGGCTTTTCCTTCCTCTTCCCGGCCGTAGTAAATCTTGTCTTGACGACTTGTCCTGTGGCTGCAATGTAAAGCAGCAACGGCTCTTTGCTGATTGGGGCAGCAAGCACCGGTTGGTGGAGAGCGTAGCTTTGAGCTCGCAAACGCTGCATCGCCTTCGTGGAGTCCACTCGAACTTGTGTGACTTCTTCATCGATCGGTAAAGAGGCAATGCCTTTTCATCGAGGCGAGAGATGAATCGACTTAAAGCGCCAAGCATCCAAGAAGCTTCGGACATCGTGCACACGCATGTATGCGTTTCATTCGGAGAATAGCGCCAACTTTTTCTCGGTTAGTGTCGATTCCTCGCTCGTAAACGAGAAAACCGAGTAACTTTCCACCAGGAACTCCGAATGTGCACTTTGATGGATTAAGCGATATCATACCTCCCGAGATTGGCAAATGTTTCAGCAAGGTCACCAACAGGTCGGAACCTTTCCGTGACTTGACCACAATGTCATCCATGTATGCTTCCACATTCCGACTGATTTGAGTGAGTAAAACTTGAATCATCCTCGGGAGCGTGGCTCCGGCATTCTTGAGGCCGAATGGCATGGTGACATAATGAAGCACCCGAATGGAGTGATGAAAGCTGTTTTGATCTCGTCGCGTCCATACAGACGGATCTGATGGTACCCGGAATATGCGTCCAAAAAAGACAACCGCTCACATCCCGCAGTCGAGTCGAATATTTGGTCGATGTGGGGGAGAGGAAAATGATCTTTCGGGCAGGCCCGATTGATATGTTTGAAGTCGATGCACATGCGCAGTGAATTGTCCTTCTTAGGGACCATGACCACATTGGCGAGCCACCAGTGGTAAATTTCTCGGATAAACTCTGCTGCTAAGAGTCGAGCCACCTCCTCGCTAATGGCCTTTCTCTTCGGACGGCGAACCGTCGAAGATGTTCTTTGACAGGTTTGACTTTTGAGTCGACTCCCAGACGGTGCTCAGCCAGCTCCCTGGGAACACCCGGCATGTCAGCAAGCTTCCATGCAAAGATGTCCCAGTTCTCACGGAGGAACTGGACGAGCGCTTCTTCCTATTTGGAGTTGAGTGTTGTTGAGATGTTGGTTGGAGCAGCATTGGGGTCGGTCGGGTGAATATGAACCTGCTTCGTCTCACCGGACGACTAAAATGCTGACTCAGAGCGGCTTCTTGGTTCGCAACAAATCACTTTCGGATCTGCGATCTTATGATATTCTTGCAATTCTACCATCGCCATCTGAGCATCAGCAATCTTAGAGCCTTTCTGGAAACACTCTTCCGCTTTCTTCCGATTGCCAGTGACAGTGATCACACCCTTGGGGCCGGGCATCTTCAGCTTGAGGTACACATAACATGGTCGGGCCACGAAACGGGCATACGCCGACCTTCCCAGAATAGCGTGATAAGCGCTCTGGAAATCCACGACCTCAAAGGTCAACTTTTCTTTGCGGAAATGCTTCGAATCACCAAAAACCACATCAAGAGCAATTTGACCGAGTGACTCAGCCTTCTTTCCGTGAATGACTCTTGGAAACTCATGTTATCGGTCTTGAGTCCGGACATCGAAATGTCCATCCCTTTCAACGTCTCTCGCATACAAGATGTTCGTGCCACTACCGCCATCCATCAAAACTTTGGTCGATCGAGTGCCTTCGACGACCGGTCGACCACCAATGCTTGCCTCCTGTGGGTGGCAATGTGTGTTCGGCGATCGACCGGGTCGAATGTGATGGCGGTCTGGGACCATTTCAGATAATTGGGCGTCGCCGGAGCGACCATGTTCACTTCTCGGTTGATAACTTTCAACCGACTTTTGCTTTCAACGTCAGCAAAAATTATCAGGGTGGAATTGACCTGGTGGTATCCACCATCACTATCTTCTTTATCCTCAACTTTATCCGACCCTTTTTCCTTATCCTTGGGCTGCTTCCCTTGGAACTGCTGAATCAAGAGCCGACATTGTCGAGTGGTATGCTTTGGGTAAATGAGTTTACCTCTTCATCTTTCTTCGTGTAAATGTGACATGGCAAGTCTAACACATCATTCCCATCTTGGTCTTTCACCTTCTTGGGGTTCCATGGACCCTTGGGTTTCCCCTTGAACTTTCCTGGGGTCACAGCCAAGGCTTCTCCGGAGCGGTGGCTCGGCTTTGCGCTTCGCTTCCGATCGAATTTCCTCCGCCCGGCTTCATTAGCGGCTGACTTGTACTTACCACTTCGAGCCGATCCTCTTCTTCACCATTAGCATACTTGGTGGCAATCTCCATCATCCGACTCAGGGTCATATCTCTGTCCAACCGAATTTTAAACTCAACTCTCGTTCTTGACACCTTCCTTGAAAGCACAGCATCGCTCGGGTGATCGAGACACATTCTCAACTGTGTGGTGCAAGGTTATCCATCTCTGGATGTAATCTCTCAAAGTTTCATTCGACTTTTGCACACACGACTGCAACTATGTCAATCCTGCTGGTCACTTGCAAGTCCCTTCAAATGTCCTGACAAACACTCGGGCCAGATCTTCCCAAGTGTAAATCATTGGGTGCTAATCGATTCAACCATGCTCGCCGAACCCTCCAACATAAGGGCAAATGCTTCATATCTACCTCATCGTTTCCATCGCCAATCTGAACAGCCACTCAAGAGTCCTCAAGCCAAGTGTCGCTTGGACTCACCGGTGAACTTATCGACTCGGCCGCCAACCTGAAGTTGGGAGGAATCATGCGGCTCGATGGCCCTGCTAAAACACTCGCCCCGAGACATGAACTGCTGATGGAGGGAACATCTCTGTCATGACCTTCTCGGTGAGCTCTGTTCCTGTCGACCAAGCCTTGAACGATGATGGATCTTGCATCAAAGCCTGGCTCTCTGGGGTCGACTGGAACCCTTCGCCCAGCACTGTGCTGGCGTCTGTCATCTTGTTGTCGAGGAGCGTATGATCCACCCCTTGGGGGAGGGGTGGACACTCAATGTCGATCATTGTGATCAAATCGGTGCTCATACGGCTCGTGATTCCTGTACTGATCATCACGCTGGCCTCCACGTTCCTCACGCCTCGGGGGCGATCTTGGACTATGGGCCGACTGGACTGAATTTGTAGCGACGGATCTGCTGTGAATCCTGTTCCGTGACTGTGATACGACTGAGTTTTGATCTCCTGCTGCCCGGAGTAAATCTCTGATCTGTTGCAAACCTCTACCCGCCTCCGACTGGGAAGGTTGAATTGATTATGCAATACGGGCTGCAGCTGCTAAATTCTGAATCAGAGTTCGATATACCTGAGTTGGTGGTGGAAAGAGCTGACGTCGACTGGATTCCGGAACCCGTAGTCGCGTGCGCTCGTCGAGAACTCGCTGGAGGTTCTCGATCAAGCGCGCCAGCCAAGTTGGCTAAGCGCATCCTCCAAGGCACGAGCCTCGGGGTTTCTCCAACGATTGGAGTGTGAAGCGCATCCATGTTTCACGGCGAAGTTCCTCCCTCTCGCAGCGAAGTGAGGGGCTCGGGTTGGTACTCCTCGTGATCTTGGCGCAGGATCGCCTCCACCGCCGCCTCCATCGGTGCGTGGGTATCGGGGAGGACTGCGTGGTCCGTCGACCATCGTAACCTCTCGCCGGATCGCTGCTATCGCACTTTCGGATGCAGTCTCTGCGGGCGGTCGGCCAGATTGAACAGGCCGTAGAGAGATTCATCGGGCTCGATGTCCGCGACTTGGGACGTGGCCGACTGGCGAGCCACCGCATGTCTCACCCACCGCTGAAGCCTCGACCGACCGGAGCGCTTGCGCCGGCGGGAGACTGGGAGTGAGGACGGCACAAGAACCAACCCATACAGGGTTGCAGTTGCGCGGGAGGGGCGCCGTGGGCGCCTTGTAGCGAAAGTGCGTTGCCCCGCGGACGGGGAGCGCGTCGACGTCGAGAGGAGCCTCCTGAAGCCAAGCGGAGTCGTCGGCGATGAACGTGAGCGCACCGAGACGGATCTCGCGGCCGTCGACCAAAACTCCACCTGAAACCATGATGTAGGAGATCAAAAGAATCCCAACTTCTCCATCAAATCGCTAGAACACCAGCCCCATGGTGGGCGCCAACTATCATGGTTCTAAGTCTAACAGTAGAATGGGGGTAGGTATGGAGAGGCGAGGTTCTAGCTATGGAGTAGTTGGTACGCACGAGTTTACGAGTTCAGGCCCTTCTCGGAGGAAGTAACAACCCCACGTATCGGAGCGCGGAGGCGGTCGACTGGATTATATGCGTATGAATTATAGGGGTGCGAACCCATACACTTTTGTGGAGGGGTGGCTTATATAGAGTGCGCCAGACCCCAGCCAGCCCATGTAGCGGAGGGTTTAAGGTACATTAAGACTAGGCGCATCGGTAACGCCTTACATAAAGTGTCATCATGACCATAAAGACTACTTAATCTCTGACTGCTTTGGACACCGAGTGGCTCTTGGACTCCTGGTGGTCGAGTGGGTCTTCATGGTCGAAAGTGTCTTTGAATCTGCCGAGTGGAAACCTACCAGGTCGACTGGTAGGCAGTTTACTCTAAGGATGACCTTGGGGAGGGTATCTTAGACAGGTCCATGACCCTACCCTAGGTATATGACTTCATCACCCACCACCGCCCCCCACAACCACCATCCCCACCCGAGCCCCTTCCTTCGCACCGACGAACTCCGCCGAGCTCTCAAAAATCGACTGACCCAATTTTGAAATTTAGTCTACTGTCATTTAACTAGTGTGGAACATAAAAGGTGAAAACCATAAGCATTGCGAGTATAGTGTTGAGCGTGCCATGGCAGATCTGAAGGTGCAAACCGGACAAAGGCAACTTCGCAACCAATGTTTGCTTTCAACTAACAAGTAGGTGATGGACAAGAAATTAGAGTAGAGTAGTAGCGATCTATTTTCTTGCTATGATAAATAAGTTGAGCAGGTACGAAAGAGTACTGCCTCTGATGTGGCGCCGTGTATGCATCTACTGAGAATTTGGCGGTGCTGCGGTAGCGATGGCTGTCGGTGGCGTGGAAGCAGATCTAGGAGGGTAGACGATGGCGGCGGGGCGCAGTGGATGAGAGGGTCGTGGGAGCGGCGCCGGCAAGGTGGACGATGGCGGGGATGAAGCGAGAGGACGGGATGCAAGGACCCCGGTCCGAAGCCGTGGATGAGAGAGGTCGAGCTCTTGTAATGGTCGACGGCGTCGGGGTATCAGCTCCGGCATGGTGGAGGAGGACGGCAGGGGATGGGGTGGCGGACGGAGGAGGCTGGGGTGGAGAGGGTGTTTTGGCGCCCACGTAGTACGAATGGGGAAATGGAGGGACAGAGGAAGGTGGGAACCAAGTCTTCAGGGCGCGCTTGTCTCAAATGCAAGGAAATTTACAAACTTAGCCCCCTTTTAAAATTTCCTACATCACATCAATATTAGTTGGTTTGGGATAGGATGGTAATCTCGCATACACCGAATATTTGCCGACGAGAGTTTGTTTTTGGCGCCCACCGTGTATGAATCTGGGAGGGATTCAATTTCGGCCGAGGAGAGACTGTGTTTTGGCGCCCACCGTATTTGAATCTAGGTGAGAGGCGGTTATGTCACGTTTGAGTGAAATTACAAACCTACCCCTATCGAAACCTATAGAAATCGAGCCGATAGGCTTTGTGTGGCAGGGATAGGCAGTAATTTCCATCTCGTAGATTTTGGTTTCGGGCGGTTACTGCGACTTTCCCTGCTTCGTTCAAATTTTTGCAGAGCAAGAGTGCATGTTTACCGTGCCAACTCAATTCGAATCCAGTTTGTATTCTATTTTTGTTCGGGCAGGATCCATTTTCGATTGAAATAAAATTCTACATACATCATTTTATATATATATATATATATATATACACATATATATACTTTCAAAAGCACAACACCCTTTATACATAAATATGGTTTACAAATGGCATGATCTCAGATTCATAAGGCAGTATCCATCTTAATTTGGATTTTCAAATATTTGAAACTACTTTATGGTGAAATCCAATGTATGCATTCCTCGCTAACTGTCTCCAATTAATGTGTGTTTCATGCGGGTTTTTATTTTTTTTACTTCTCAAACATGTATAATGTGTTTCACAGACGCAACATATAGTGTAATCCCGTTTATACATTAATTGCATATAAACCATGCATTGTCTCTAATTAAAGAATCTATGGATCACTAATATTGATAAACTATAGAACATTACACGTGTCTCCAAATTCAAATGAATATGCGTGTTTGATACACCAATTTGCGTTATGATATTATCGATGTCATGATCTCTAGTTTAAATATTTGAATCCCCTTTAATCCAGATATTCATCTCATATAGCTATCACTCATGCTTATATAGGAGTATCTCTCTAGACCTATACGCGTTCATCATCTCTCGGGTATCTCTCGTGCTACCTGTATGTCGACAATGATCTTTTATCTTCGTAACACACTGGCGGTACTCTCTCCCTCGACCTCCATCACTCTATCTCTCTCAAAGTATATCTCACTCCTTGTTATGTGTCTCTAACTATGATTGTCCATGTGAAATCTCTTTCTCTCACACAAACACAAATTTCGTCACCTGGGGTCTCATTTCTCTGTACTATTCCCGTGTGTGCCACTCGCACACACCCTCTCACACAGAGATGTCTTTCGCTCCTGAGGTATGAGAAGCTACGACTCTTTCTCTTAAATATATCTTTCTCACACACAAACACAAACTCTGTCTCCCAGGGTTTCTTATCTCTCCACCACTCTCTTGTATGTCGCCCACACACACTCTCTCTCCCTAGAGATACCTTGCGTTCCCTCATATGTCTCTCTAGCTATCACTCTTGTTGTGAAATGTCTTTCTCTCTCGCAGACACAAAACTCCGTCTCTCGGGATCTCATTTCTCTCTGATATTTGTTTGTATGTGAGTCACATGCACCCTTTCTCCATCTCTTTCACACCCACACACATAACTCAGCCTTCTGATCCACTCGACTCCTATCTCTAACGCACACTAGCTAGCATCTTTATATTTCTATTTATCTGTTGCTCCATCAACCTTCTTTCTCGCCCTCACTCTTGCTTCCTATCACGCACACTATGTATGTTTCTCTCTGCATGCAGTCAAGTGCCGTCTTTTTATCTTTCTCTCACACACACATAACTTCACCCTCTGAACCACCCGGCGGTCATCTCCAACACTCAAACTAGCCGATGTCCCTCTAGTTAGCATTTCCATCTCTGTATCTGTCTGTAGTTTCTCCGTCAACATTTCTTTCATACGCACTCTTGCTTCCTATCACCCACACTATATATGTCTCTCCATACATGCATTTATAGGTTGATCTCTTTTGCACAATTGTTGTGTCTCACTTCCCCTACTCGCCATAGATGCATGCTCCTGCCCACACCACTATCTCTTAAAGACAAAAACACATGCTCAATTGTCGGGCCTTCTTCCCTGCACTCTCACATGCATGCAGATTGTCATACCGATCCGTCTCTCCCATGTCGTTGATCTTATGACTTATGTCTTCTTTCTTTTATCTCGATCATGCGCGCGCGCACACACACACATCCACGTATACACGTATACCTCTCGCACATGCATGTTCAAGGTCTCTATGTCTCCGTACGTAGTTAGTTACCCTCAACCCTAATGCCACATCGAATGGTTCTCTTCTTGTGTGCACACAACTTCCGTCTGGATGGGTAAAACACACACTCACACTTAACAATCTCCCTCTAGCTACCCCCCTCTCACTCTTCCCCTATATCCCCGAAACTAATAAGGTCATCCCTTTGTTTAATTCCCACCTACATGCACCATCGATATATAGTAGTCTTCCTCGATGTCTCTCGAACAAACACGTTCTCTCGATGTCGACTCCTCTCACGCGCACACACCTTCTCTTCCCTCTCTACGGGCCTTTTCTCTCTCGCACCCCATTGTTGGTGGCCTCTACCATACACATCACCTCTCTATGATGAAGCAACGCACACTTAAGTTACATCCGTCACCGAGGACATCGCGTCACACACACACACGCACCCAGCCACCCCCCAACACACACACACATGCACGCACCCACCCACCCACCTACCCCTCCCCCCACACAGTAAGACTCATCTCACACACACATGCTATAGGCGGAGCATTTGTTCCTACCACCCTTCATCCAACCTTTCCCGTATGATAAACAATCACCTTAATTTACTTGTATAACATGGACAAATTCCACTTTACTTTAGTAGTTAGCAAACTTATCATCTCTACTCTTATAAAAAAACCGAGTTGGTGATGATGGTGTGCCTGCCATCTTGTAATATAGACCGTCCGATTTATATCTGACGGATAGGAAGCAAACTATGATAATTTCACAAAATATACCCGCACCTCTCTCCACATCCTTATCTCCCACAACCTCATTGCTGAGCAATTTAAAAAGGAAGTCTCTGGAACAATCTAGCATGGTGGCTGCCGCGCCGGCCTGGCAAATCCATCCCCATGCCTCCGCCCAGTCCGACCACCACTCACCGCCACGCTCCACTCCTCCTCACCTTATCTCTCATCTTTCATTTTTTTGATGAAATTCTCGAGATACCAGTTTTCCGATAAAATTCTTGAGATATCATTAGTTTTTACACATGGGATTACTCCTGCATGGGTCAGTCACAATAGGTGTTTTGTAAAAAATGCATATTGATGTTCCGTGCAATGCTCGAGCATCTTGCTTGGAATTATATAACGCAAATCACGAGCAGAAGTGACATTTTTTATACACAACCACGTTATCATGGCCACGTAAATCACTAGCTAAAGTGTAATACCATTATACTTATATCCCGATGCAAAAGGTTGAGTACATGTCCGAAGAGTAGAGTTGCACACACGCACTCTGTCTCTCAGAATCTCACACACACACCAGTTACGTGACGCCCACTTAAGCAGACACGTATGTTACAATTTGTGCACCCGCGGGTACACATGTTGGTGCGCATTTATTTAAGCCGGACGGCAAACCCAAATAGTAGCTGCATTCATTCCCCTCCCGCCGCCTCTTCTCTGGTCACCGTCGCCCGGTAGCCATGGCCTGGCCATAGGTAACGACATACGCCATACTCCCGCTAGAGCGGCGCTTTAATCTGGAAATTTTAGTGGTCATGTACGCATCTTTTTGTGCTAGCACTCCTATATAAGGGTTGACCGGTCGCTTCCCGCGGACGTGCCCGGGCGGTGGAAGAGGAAGTAGAAAGGAAGCGGGCTGTGGAGTAACGTTTTTAAACAATTTCTTAGGAAACTGAGTGCAATAATCGAGTAGTTTTGCAAACTACCAAGATTACTACACACAAACGGTTCAAAACCAATACTCCCTTGCCGGTAGCGCTTCCGCGTGAAATGGTCAGCGTCGCCCTGGAGCGTCAGTGCTGCATTAATGCCCGGCCAGAGCGGAGGCGACCTCTCACTGGCGCCAGCTTTGAAGCAGCGCGACGGCCGAGAGAGCACCGCTTCCCGGTGCACGCGTCTGCTCGGCGTCGAGGCTTGCCATAGTTTGGATGAGTCTCCGTCATGGGGAGCCACACTAACTATGATTATATGGATCGTTCCATCTATGAAGAACACGTGGGACTGGAACTACGAGACGGACATGTACCCAGGAGTGGACGTACGAACCTGAGTAGTGTAGCGTAGTAAGTGAAGTAGGAAGGTACAAATAGTATGAACATGTGTGGCATATAGGCATTTATCTCTTACTATGTACCACTAAATGTTGCACGTGCAATGCACGCTGATGTTATGGAGTACGTGCCTAAGTACTCTACTACTACTATATTAATTAGAGGCACATATTAGGTTTTATATTTGTTTACGTGTATGGCCCGAGACCGTCCAACTAGACGTGTCTTTCTCTCCGGGTCGCACTTTGTATTGTTCATACCACTAGTACTACTATGTGTGGTCTCCGACCCATAAGTGGAAGAAGTGGCTACCACGCTGTTCATGTCCCACTCCTTTTGCTGACGTGTGGGATATCCAGCACGTGTCGTGTTTGGCACTCCTTCGTCATAAGAGTTGAAACACTAGCATTCAGCAGAAAAATATATATAAATCAGCAGTGATACTATACCACGCGGTTTCCTTGCTCCTCAATATCGAAAAGAATAGTACTTCCGTTCACCAACATGTGGGACGTCGGCCATCCTGGTCCACTTGCCATGCATGCAGAACTCCAAGAGAGAGTCACCCCGGTCGTCGCACTGCAGTAATAATGACTAATGAGCTGCCAAATCACAGGCCCAACCTTTCCCACTGTGAATTTGCTCGGACGAAGGAACCATCATGACTTCGTTGAATTCCGCTTCTTGAAGAAAACTACTGTACCAGCAGTACTACTAGCTATAGTAGATACTCCAGCAGAGGCCTCCTTTCATTCATAGGATAGGAATTTTATAGGAATATGAAAATCATAGGAAGTGAGATGACATGCCTCTCAATTCCTATAGAGAAAGATATGCCATTTGATGCATAGGATAGGAATTTTTCCATTGAGTCTAGGCTAATGTACTGGTAATTTTCTGTAAAAATTACAGTAGTAAATAGTAATCTTTGGTACATGCTTGTACTCGAACAGACACACACACTAACTACTAGTACTACTACTTATCACATGCTGGCAGACACCGTCGTTCTCCTTCCTGGCTTTGTCGTGACACCCACCGTGCTTCGATCTCCGCCGACCTCTCCTTGGCAGGCCAGCGTCGTCCTCTTCTTTCTTCTTGTTGGCGGGCCTCTCTTTTCTTGAGTGCTTTTTGACTTCTCTGCTCCCTCTGTGCGGCTTTGGCCGCCTCTTGCTCTACCGCCCCTTCGGCTTTGGCAGCTTCAAATTCCGCCCACGTAGGTGTAAGGTCGCGAGCGGCGATGAACTCGGCACGACGGGATGCCATCGCTTCCCTACCATTTTTGGTGCAGACATGGGCGGCGAGGAACTCGGCGCGGCGGGATGCCATCGCTTCCTTACCGGTTAGTGTGCGGCGCGGTGGCATGAACGACGCTTGGTGAGAGCTCTGGGGTGGAGTTGCCGGACAACCGTATAGTGCATTGGTTTGTCAAGAGCTCAAGGACAGAAGATGAAGGAAATTTGAATTCCCCTTCAATCCTGGTCATTTATTACCGAGTAAAATGCATTGGCGGTCATCAAACTTGTGTTGATAGCTCACTTTGATCATTATATTATACGTGATGCACACATTAGCGCACACCGTCCATAGAGGCAAGTAGCATATGCGGCGTGCGGAACACTCACGCTCACGCTGTCAAACCATGCTAATGCATGCACGTCGCCCTCTCAATCAAAGTCCTGCTCATTGCGCAACGCAAACAGTGAGCCCGTCACCTGCGCGCCCCGACGATGCTTGACATTACTATGGTACGGAGTATGTACTGTCGTGAGCGATGGATCATAGTGCCACTGCACACGAGTGTGTCTCTGATCGATTCGTCCATTATTCGTATGTTATGCATGGTTGTGTGGTGTCTAATGGTGGTCGTCGAAGGCTAGCTGGCGACAAGATCGAAGGCTAGCATGGACGCCTGGTTGTCAATACGTGCCGCATACACATCGAAGGCTCGTCATCCATGAGTTCACATTTTACCACGACGCTAGCGTCTGACCGCCCTGGCCTACCGAAATCCCTTCCATCGCTAGCGCGCGCTTCCTGCCCGAAACGGTCACCGTCTCTCCAGAACGTCAATGCCGCATTCACCGGACTTAACTGCAGGTGCACTTGGTGTGTCACTGACATGCGGGCCAGATGCCCGTTGGGCCCACATGTCAGTGACCCAACGCACCTGTAGTTAAGTCACTGAAGCAGCATCTGCATTCATGCCCGACGAACCTACTCCGGCGCCAGTTGTCCATCCGTCTGCCGCGGCTCATTGCCATTCGCCCGCTATTTTAACTTGAGCCCCAGCTCCCAGCCATGGCCAAAGACCCACACTCATTCTCCTCTGGTCCCTTCCTTCTGTCGGCTCCACTCCAACCATGGCCTCCTAGCGCTCCAAAGCTCTCTTGGACATACTGTCGCAGGAGCAGACGAAGGACATCGTGGCTCCGCTCCGAGCGCGCTCCAAAGCTCTATTGGACGTACTGTCGGAGGAGCAGACAAAGGAGATCGCCGGCTCCCCCCCCCCCCCCCCGGCCGCCCTCCGCCGCCACTACCACGAAACTGGCACGCGTGCCCGGGCGCAGCCGGCAGCGAGGAAGAGTAGTACACGGTAGGTCGCCGCCGCTATGATCCTAGGAAGGCCACCGCTCCTCCACTCAGTCGACGCCAAGCTTGGTGGGATAAACATCGGTGGCCGATTAGCCGCTTGACGGCGACGTGAAGGCGGAATCTTCAGAACCTTGTGCTATGGAGAAGGAGGTTATCGAGACGGATGAGGAGGAGGCAAAGGCAATGGCCGGCTTTCTCGGGTTCATGGACGGACTTGGTGGTCGGGCGCCGGCGATCGTTTAGATTAGGTTTACAGTAGGTTTTAGTACGGTTTGTGCGAAATATGTAATGAATTTCGTCCAGTTTGTAGGAAAAGTTTTCGAAATGTAATAAATTTCATCCGGTTAATTTGAAATTTTCTTTGTTTGCACGAATTTCATCCGGTTAGTTCATATAATTGTCGAAAGGTATGCGGGCAGCATTGGATGGCATCCATCAATGTCCTCGGACAGATGCCGGTGTAAATTTGTGGGCCAGCGCTGGAGATAAACAGTGCTCCATTATTTGGCAGGGAACATGATAGAGGCTAAGGTGTCCTGTCTTTCGATGAGATGGTGGCTATTGTTTTGGCGGAAGTGGACTTTGACGATCCGACTACGAACGTGCGAGGACGTCGTGCCTTAGCAATCGCTAAACCAACTCCGAGGTGTTATTGACCACGCCGGAGCACGATCAACCTGACCACGAAGGTCTCTTTCCTGTAGCCACAGGAAGAACAAGCAAGAAACTAAGATTGAAATTTGGATATTGCAAATATAAGAGGAAAGCTTTATTGATCAAGGTGGGGTTCTGTGACACCTTTGTCTGGTCGTTGAACACAAACGAAGTACGCGAAGTTGCAGCTATGGTGAACTTTTAATCTAAACAAAACTCAAAGTCTAAACGGTGCCCTAAGGGCTGTATATATGGAGGAAGAGGGGGGAATTTCGTGGCCCTTGGGGAAGGGGTCCGAAACCAACCATGTCTCTTGTTTCCCCACACATACGGACTCTAAAAACAGCCTATACTTATGTATTTCAAAATTACCTGGGCCTGGCCCAATAATAAGGTGACGCAGCACCTAGAATAGCCTATGGACGAATATTATGAAGTGGCATCTTGTATATTTCGTCCAAGGCTTCGTGCACTCATTATGGTGGCTTGAAAGTCCTAAAATCATCACTTGTAACTCCTTTCTTGTTCCCCTCGCGTATGCCATCATCTCCATGCTTGGTCTCGCTCCAGTGTTAATCCCTCTTATCCATGACAGGCCCTTCATTTGTAAGCAAAACAAATGTATCCAATTTAGGCAGCATCATATTCTCATGAACATTAGAATCATTACCAAGAAACGAAACAACCTGATAATTTAATTGGCGTGCGCGAGCTCTAATAATTGGTCCAATATGTATAGCAGCAGGGGCTGTGGGTGTAACAATGGTATTGATGTCCTCATCATCCTCCCCTTCTTGAAATGAAGTCATCCTCGACGGAAGCTCATCTTCCTCACCCATATAAGGCTTCAAATCTGCAATGTTAAAAGTGGGACTAACGCCAAAATCTGCAGGCAGCTCAAGTTTATATGCATTATCATATACTTTCTCTAACACCTTAAAAGGACCATCAGCACGTGGCATTAGCTTTGACTTACGCAAATCAGAAAATATATCCTTACGCAAATGTAACCAAACAAGATCTCCAGGTGCAAACACAACATGTTTTCTACCCTTATCTCCAGCAAGTTTATATTTAGCATTCATACGCTCAATGTTTTCCTTAGTTAACTCATGCATTTTTAAAATCAACTCATCACGTTGTTCAGCATCAAAATTAACCTTCTCCGAAGATGGAAGAGGCAACAAATCAATAGGTGCACGAGGTAGGAAACCATACACAATTTCAAAAGGGCACATCTTAGTAGTAGAATGCAATGAACGGTTATAAGCAAATTCAATATGAGGCAAGCATTCTTCCCACATTTTCTTGTTATTCTTCAAAACAGCCCTAAGCATGGTAGACAATGTTCTATTGACTAGGATGTCTACTACGCAACCTTCTTCTTGTAGACGTTGTTGGGCCTCCAAGTGCAGAGGTTTGTAGGACAGTAGCAAATTTCCCTCTAGTGGATGACCTAAGGTTTATCAATCTGTGGGAGGCGTAGGTTGAAGATGGTCTCTCTCAAACAACCCTGCAACCAAATAACAAAGAGTCTCTTTTGTCCCCAACACACCCAATACAATGGTAAATTATATAGGTGCACTAGTTGGCGAAGAGATGGTGATACAAGTGCAATATGGATGGTAGATATAGGTTTTTGTAATCTGAAAATATAAAAACAGCAAGGTAACTAATGATAAAAGTGAGCACAAACGGTATTGCAATGCTAGGAAACAAGGCCTAGGGTTCATACTTTCACTAGTGCAAGTTCTCTCAACAATAATAACATAATTGGATCATATAACTATCCCTCAACATGCAACAAAGAGTCACTCCAAAGTCACTAATAGTGGAGAACAAACGAAGAGATTATGGTAGGGTACGAAACCACCTCAAAGTTATTCTTTCCGATCAATCCTGGGCTATTCCTATAAGTGCCACAAACAGCCCTAGAGTTCGTAGTAAAATAACACCTTAAGACGCACATCAACCAAAACCCTAATGTCACCTAGATACTCCAATGTCACCTCAAGTATCTGTGGTTATGATTATATGATATGCATCACACAATCTCAAATTCATCTATTCAACCGATACATAGAACCTCAAAGAGTTCCCCAAAGTTTCTACCGGAGAGTCAAGACAAAAATGTGTGCAAAACCCTATGCATAGGTTCATGGGCGGAACCCGCAAGTTGATCACCAAAACATACATCAAGTGAATCAATATAATACCCCATTGTCACCACGGGTATCCCATGCAAGACATACATCAAGTGTTCTCAAATCAATAAAGACTCAATCCGATAAGATAACTTCAAAGGGAAAACTCAATCCATTACAAGAGAGTAGAGGGGGAGAAACATCATAAGATCCAACTACAATAGCAAAGCTCGCGATACATCAAGATCGTATCACCTCAAGAACACGAGATAGAGAGATCAAACACATAGCTACTGGTACATACCCTCAGCCCCGAGGTTGAACTACTCCCTCCTCGTCATCGAGAGCGCCGGGATGATGAAGATGGCCACCGGTGAGGGTTCCCCCCCTCGGTGAGTAGGAACAGGGGTCCCGATTGGTTTTTGGTGGCTACAGAGGCTTGCAGCGGCGGAACTCCCGAGCTCTTCTGTTCCCCGAAGGTTTTAGGGTATATTGGTATATGTAGGAGGAAGAAATACGTCAGGGGAGCCAAGAGGGGCCCACGAGGGTGGAGGGCGCGCCCAGGGGGTGGGCGCCCCCTGCCTCGTGCCTTCCTCGTTGCTTTCTTGACATGGACTCCAAGTCCCCCAGATTGCTTTCGATCCAAAAATAACTTCACCAGAAGGTTTCATTCTGTTTCGACTCCGTTTGATATTCCTTTTCTTCAAAACACTGAAACAAGGGAAAAAACAGGAACTGGCACTGGGCTCTGGGTCAAGAGGTTAGTCCCAAAAATAATATAAAAGTGCATAGTAAAGCCCATTAAACACCCAAGATGGATAATATAATAGCATGGAACAATAAAAAATTATAGACACGTTGGAGACGTATCAACTAATTCAGTTTGTCCATCAGTTTGGGGATGACATGTAGTACTAAAAAGAAGTTTAGTCCCCAACTTAGCCCATAAACATCTCCAAAAGTGGCTAAGAAATTTAGTATCACGATCTGAAACAATATTATTTGGCACACCATGCAAGCGAATAATTTCACGAAAGAACAAATCAGCAACATTAACAGCATCATCGCTTTTATGACATGGTATAAAGTGTGCCATTTTTGAGAATATATCCACGACAACAAATATGCTATCCCTCCCCTTCTTTGTTCGAGGTAAACCTAAAACAAAGTCCATAGATATATCCTCCCAATAAACACTAGGTATAGGCAAAGGCATACATAAACCATGAGGATTGAGTCGTGACTTAGCTTTTTAACATGTAGTGCAGCGAGCAACAAAATGCTCAACATCCCGTCTCATGTTTGGCCAAAAGAAATGTGTAGCAAGTACGTCCTCCGTCTTCTTCACGCCAAAGTGTCCCATTAATCCTTCTCCATGGGCCTCCTGCAACAACAAAAGACGAACAGAGGTAGCTGGAATGCATAGCTTGTTAGCACAGAACACAAATCCATCATTAATAACGAACTTGTTCCATGTTCTTCCTTCTTTACAATTCTGCATTACATCTTTAAAATTAGCATCATGCACATATTGATCTTTGATGGTCTCCAAACCAAATATTTTGAAGTCAAGTTGTGAAAGCATAGTATAGCGACGACACAATGCATCAGCAATAACATTTTCTTTACCCTTCTTGTTTTTAATGACATAAGGAAAAGTCTCAATGAATTCAACCCATTTAGTAACTCTACGATTCAGTTTAGCTTGACTTTTAATATGTTTCAAAGATTCATGATCAGAATGTATAACAAATTCTTTGGGCCATAAATAATGTTGCCATGTCTCTAGTGTCCGAACAAGAGCATATAATTCTTTACCATAAGTATAATAATTCATACTAGGCCCACTCAATTTTTCAGAAAAGTATGCAACTGGTTTGCCATCTTGTAATAACACACCTCCTAATCCAATTCCACTAGCATCACATTCAAGCTCAAAAGTCTTATTAAAATCAGGAAGTTGGAGTAAAGGAGCATGTGTCAACTTATCTTTCAATACCGTGAAGGCTTCTTCCTGTGCAGTACCCCAAACAAAAGGCACATTCTTCTTTCTAATCTCATTGAGAGGTGCAGCAATGGTGCTAAAATCTCTCACAAAACTCCTATATAAACCAGCGAGTCCAAGAAAGCTCCTCACTTGTGTGACCGTTTTGGGCTGCGGCCAACTCTCAATAGGTTCAATCTTGGCTTTATCAACTTCAATTCCCTGTGGAGTAACAACATAGCCAAGAAAAGATACTCGGTCGGTGCAAAAGGTGCACTTCCCAAGGTTACCAAACAAACATGCATCACGTAGAGCAATAGAAACATCACGTAAATGTTCCAAATGTTCTTCCAAAGATTTGCTATAAATCAATATATCATCAAAATAGACTACCACAAATCGTCCAATAAAAGCACGTAAAACTTTGTTCATTAGTCTCATGAAAGTACTAGGTGCATTAATTAACCCAAAAGGCATGACTAACCACTCATATAAAGCAAAGTTAGTTTTAAATGTTGTTTTCCATTCATCTCCCAATTTCATACGAATTTAATGGTATCCACTACGCAAATCAACTTTGGAGAATATTGTAGAGCCACTCAATTCATCAAGCATATCATCTAGCCTAGGAATAGGATGACGATAACGAATAGTAATATTATTAATGCCTCTACAATCAA
This sequence comes from Aegilops bicornis, assembly GCA_021605145.1. NCBI lineage: Eukaryota > Viridiplantae > Streptophyta > Magnoliopsida > Poales > Poaceae > Aegilops > Aegilops bicornis. The sequence goes on from CM038670.1 coordinate 351,378,176, forward strand.
CACACATACGGGACGTACCATCCTTTTTAGGCACTAGTATAATAGGAACGGCACAAGGACTAAGAGATTCGCGTATATAACCTTTGTCGAGCACCTCCTGTACTTGACGCATAATCTCCTTCGTCTCCTCTGGATTGGTACGGTATGGTGCATGGTTGGGTAGCGATGCACCCGGAATTAAGTCAATTTGATGCTCAATCCCTCGAATAGGTGGTAATCCCTGTAACGCCCCGGATACAACTTTCCATATTCATAACTCCAACTCTTGCCTTTTCCGGAGACGTGATATGATTTTTCCTTCGTGGTTGGGTTTTTGTCTTTTGTTTTGCATTTTGTTCAGGTCTTGCATCTCATCTCATAGCATCATGCACATTGCATCTGCATGTTTTCATAAAGCTTGCACCCGTTCGTAGTTGCCGTGTCCCCCCTTGCCTTCGTTGACCATTCCGAGACCAATCGGGTTTTCGCTTCCCTCTTGACCGTGACCACCTAACCTCTCTTGCCAGCTCGCAGACTTTCGCAAGGCGTCCGTCAGAACTGCTCCAAACCCGAACCGGGCTGTCGTTACCGATGAGTCCGGACCATCCCCAATCATCTCTAAAACATCTCCGTTTTCTTATTTAGACTCCCTATCTATTTTTCCCGGGCCGTTCAATTTCGATCGGTAGGACCGGATAACCCCTAACCTAATCCACGTGATGTATATATAATCATCCAACCCTAGATCCTAGGCGCCTTGTCCCATTCTTCCGTTCCCTCCGCCGCCAACCGACCAAATCCCTTCGCTCTCGGGATCCTCCCAGATCCACCTCTCCGCCCGACCACCTCCCTCGTTTTCAGCACCGAGCCAACCACTTTCTCCTCTCGATCCATGGTCGCCCCTCCCGGCCTCCTCGCTGGAGCCTTTGCCCTGCCGAGCACCAAGAGATGAGCCCTGGCACCCCTCTCCTTCCCCCGGTTTCCTCCTCTCTGTATCTCATCTCTCTCTCCGTTCTCTCTGTACCAGGATCCAGCCGCCGCCCCACCTGGCAGGACCTCGCCGTCCCGTGCTCAAGCTCTCCTCGTGCCCCAAGCCATGGCGTCCGAGGCCTCCCGTGCCTCGCCTCATCGGAGCCCTTTCAGCCCAGACGCTCCCAAGGCCGAGCGCCCGAGCCCAGGGTCTCGAGGACCTTGCCATTCTGGACTCCTCCTCTGCGCTGGCGAGCGCGACTCCGGCAGCCATGGGTTCAGCGCAATGCCCCGCCTCCTTCCCTCCTTCCTCTCTGTATTTCTCTGAATTCTCCCCGTCATGGCCTTGCAGCTCCCGCCGCCGCCCTGCTCCGTTCGTCACCGTCTCCGCCAGATCCGGCGAGGCACCGTGTCCCCGCCGCCGGATCGGGTCGGCTTCGCCCCGTCCTCGCCTTGCCGGAGAGGCTCCGCCTTCGCCAAGTCCCGCTGCCGCCGTCTTCTTCATCGCCATGGGTGTGCTGCGTTTACATTCTTGAGAAAGCGAAGCCTTCGCCGACCCTCGCTTCGCCCGTTGACTTATCCGGCTGGGTCACAGTCACCCCAGGCCCAGCGCCCCTTCCGGCCTCACCTCGTCCATCGACTAGGCCATGGCCCATGGTGAGCAGCGCCCAGCCCCTCCTCTCTGTTCAGCCCAGCATGCACCAGTTTCAGCCCGTGGATGTTTTTTTCCCTGGACGAATTTGCTAAATATCCTGTGCATGCATAATTATAGTAAATGCCATCGTATTAAAGTGTTAATAAGTAATTATCCATGCATCCAAATTAAACATGTCATATACGTAAAATGATTAGAATTGCATCTAGTTTCACAATATGCTGCTTCCATCCATGTTTAAAATGTTGTTTGTTTAAATTTGCTCAGATGTCATGTTGTAATGATTTATTTCATAACTAAATAACCGTAGCTATGTTTTAAATAAACTTTATATGTAAATGGGCTGGATAGTGCCTAGTTTAACTTGGTGGCATTGTTTTGCATGTTTAACAACTCTAAAATATGGTTTAGGGCAGAACAGTACCAACTCCAAAATATGCATATGGGGATTTTCCGGAATTGTTGTTTGATTGTTCCGGCCTCATTTAAACTTGCCTAAATAGTTAGTTTACTTATGCTTCACCTCTTGTCATGTTTAACAACATTTAATATTGTTGGGTACATAACCGAGAGAGAACTAAATATGTCAATGTGGTGTTTTGTCAATATGCAACTCGTTGCATATTGAGCTCCACTTAACTTGTAGTATTGTTTGTTGCACTTTGCCATGCCATGCCATGCCTCATTAAACCGGTCATGCATCATACTTGTTTGTGCATCATGCCATGTTTATGCTTGTGCATTTACCATGTTGTTTGTTTCTTTCCGTTGTGGCTTCTTAGTTTCGGTAATGTTGCGATTGTGAGGATTCGTTCGACTACTCCCATTCATCTTCTTCATGGACTTGTTCTTCTTCCTAGAGGGATTTCAGGCAAGATGACCGTCACCTTGGATCTCACTACAATCATTGCTATGCTAGTTGCTTCGTTCTATAGCTATGCTGCGTTACCTAACACTTGCTTATCAAGCCTCCCAAATTGCCATGAACCTCTAACCTTTGACACCCTTCCTAGCAAACCGTTGTTTGGCTATGTTACCGCATTTGGTCAGCCCCTCTTATAGCGTTACTAGTTGCAGGTGAAGATGAAGATTGCTCCATGTTGTATTATGTTTATGTTGGGATATAACAAATCTCTTATATTATTAATGCATCTATATTCTTGGTAAAGGGTGGAAGGCTCGGCCTTATGCCTGGTGCTTTGTTCCACTCTTGCCGCCCTAGTTTTCGTCATATCGGTATTATGTTCCCGGATTTTGCGTCCCTAAAGCGGTTGGGTGATTTATGGGACCCCCTTGACAGTTCGCTTTGAATAAAACTCCTCCAGCAAGGCCCAACCTTGGTTTTACATTTGCCTCACCTAGCCTTTTTCCTTTGGGAGTCGCGCTCTCCAGGGTCATCGTTATTTTACCCCCGGGGCCGTGCTCCTCCGAGTCTTGGTCCAAACCAGCGATGTCCGGCGCCCCCTGGGCAACCATGGTCTATGCCAAACCGTCGTCTTGCTCATCCGGTGTGCCCCGAGAATGAGATATGTGCAGCTCCTATCGGGATTTGTTGGCACATTCGGGCGGCTTTGCTGGTCTTGTTTTACCATTGTCGAAATGTCTTGTAAACAGGATTCCGAGACTGATCGGGTCTTCCCGGGAGAAGGAATATCCTTCGTTGATCGCGAGAGCTTATCATGGGCTAAGTTGGGACACCCCTGCAGGGTTTGAACTTTTGAAAGCCATGCCCGCGGTTATGTGGCAGATGGGAATTTGTTAATATCCGTTTGTAGTAAACTTGAAGTAAACTCTTCTAAAATACACCAACCGTGTGCGTAACCGTGATTGTCTCTTTTCGGGGTTGTTCGAGAGGAGAACACGGTTTTCGGGTTATGTTTGACGTAAGTAGGAGTTCAGGATCACTTATTGATCATTACTAGTTGACGACCGCTTGCTTAGCTCCTCTTCTCGCTCTTGTTTCGTAAGTTAGCCACCATACATGCTTAGTCGCTACTGCAACCTCACCACTTTACCCCTTCCTTACCCATTAAGCTTTGCTAGTCTTGATACCCATGGTAATGGGATTGCTGAGTCCTCGTGGCTCACAGATTACTACAACACCAGTTGCAGGTACAGGTTTGTGATGATCATGACGCGAGAGCGATGTTACTTGTTATGGAGTTCTTCTTCTGCTTCTTCTTCGATCAGGGGATAGGTTCCAGGTCGGCAGCCTGGGATAGCAGGGTGGATGTCGTTTGAGGTTTTGTTTGTGTTTCATGCGTAGACGGATGGTTCTTTTATGTAAGATGATGTTGTATTCGTGTGGCATTGTATGCCTTATGTATGTATCCCCACTATTATGTAATGTTGATGTAATGATATCCACCTTGCAAAAGCATCTTCAAGATGCGCTTCTATCCTTGGTGGGACCTTCGAGTTCCTTTAGGATAGGGTCACATCTTGGGCGTGACAAGTTAATATCAAAGCCTCGACCGACCATAGGAGCCCCCTTGATTGTTGGCCGTTGTTGAGCCTAGAAGAAAACTATTTTGAGTCTTAGGATTATATATATCGGAGAGTAGGATTCTTTTTACTCCTCAGTCCCTTCGTCGCTCTGGTGAGGCCTCCTGATGTAGATGTTTTGTCTTTCCTCTCCTCAAATTCCATGAAATTTTTTAGGATCACGCGGGTATCTTGGGATCGTTCCGATATTCTTGTGACGAGAACATTGTTCTTGGTGCCTCCTGACATTTAGGGGTTGTGGCAGTGTCCCGAGGAGTTGAGCTCCTAGGTGTTGTTGTCATAATTTTATCGTTGCAGTTCTAGAATACCTGAGTTTTGCCGACATCGAAAATCTCTTTTATGCAGTTGTTGGTGAGATATCCTCGACGCCACCCAGTACTGGGGAGTTCGGGAGTATTGCCATAGCTCGTATAACGGATGCTTTTCGAAGGTTGAGGTACACGATTTCCAGAGTTTTCTTGGTTATGTGTTGAAGGATGGATACAGCTGGATCTAGGTATTGTTAGTTTGGGTGATATATTTTGTGTCCCCTGTATCCCCAACACCGGATTGCATAACCAGAAAGTTTCGGGAGTTTATAGGTGGGTATTCAAGTAGCTCCTAGAATATCTTTCCGACAGATGCATGATATGGGATTGGTTAAATCTCTATCATATGTATTTGTTCCGGCTTATTCTGCAAGCCAAATCCTTTGTTTTGTTTTATTTGTGGTATTCAAGTTGCTTCGATGTCAAGTGTTGATCCATACCTTCCCTAAACGGTGTTCTCATATTGCTATGTCAATACTAATCCTTCTTGATCATCGAGGTCGTCATGTCAATTCTTTTCCCAACCGGCGTGCTTCTCTTCAAGTGGATCCGATCATTTCAACATTTGTGAGATCCATTCTAAGTTTTATCAACGGTGTTTGTTTCATCCGTCCCAAGTTGTCTTTGTTTTCCCGCCCTCCCACCCTTTTCTGCAAGGACTTATATATTTTAATCAAGTATCCATTTATTCATGTGAAGTATCTTCACTCTTTTCAATCAATGTTCTGATCCAGTGATCCCTCATGAAGATTCTCAACAGCTCCAAGTTCATCATTCTTCATTCTCGTATTCTTTTCCGATGGATTTAACTCAAGCTTTCAGTGTTGATCATATTCCTTTCCTTGTTGCAAATGCTTTCTCTTGCCGATGCACCTCTTAATCATTCACTTCTCGCTATTCATTTGTCCTGGAGTGCTGAAGATATCTCAGAAGGCTCGTCTTTTCTTCCAAGATCTGTTCAAGCTATTTGGAGATTATTATCTCATTCAAGTCATTTAATTCAACCGGTGCAACCTCTCTTTAAAATCCTTCAACGATGTTTCTTTAGAGTGGGCCCTAACCCACATGTCTTTTTCCAGGATCTTACCTGACTCTTCTAATTTTCCCGGAGCTATTCCCAAATTGTTTTCTAAGCTTGACGTAAGAATGAATTATCATAAGTCATATTCCTTCTCCAAGATCGCTTTCAAATTCTTTTCATTGTTGGCTCAACCTCTTTGTTTTTATTCTCCCGGAGTGTATCAACAACTCTTGGTGGTGTTTCTCATCGTCTTTCTCAACAAAGAAGAACGAATAAGTGTTTCCTCTAAATCTTGGTCCATTCTCTTGAAGATTCATGGTTCTAGCTTCATGCTATCCTCATAATTGTTTTAATTGTGACAATTCTTTTCTTACCACCCGGAGCATTTCATGAGTTGTTTCCATTTCTTTCCTCCGAAGGCCATCATGTCATAATTATTCATTCTCAGCGCGTAGCTATCATTCTCCAAATCTTACCGGTGCATCGTTCAAATACCGTCTAATCAGTTCATGATCTCTTTGTTCTCATGTATCTAAATCCCCTCAAGTATCTTCATTCGTTTTCCCATTCTTCCCGGTGATTTGTGCCTTTGCTACTTTCATTTTCAATTCTTACGGTGGTTCGTTCAAGATTTCTCTTCCTTCGTTATCGTATCAATTCATTCATTCTTTTATTGTTTCAATCCCACCGGTGGTTCCATCAATACCTTCTCAAGTTTGCGCTATATCTCTCTTGATCCTTTCTACGGGAATAAGTAGTATGCCAAATCCATTGCTTGTCATCAATTTAATTTGATGAAGGATAAGCATACAATAAATCTTATTCTTATTTCCTCGAGGTGATTCAATTTTTTTCTTCCGGAGATTGCTCATGATGAAGTAATTCTCGGTTCGAGTTGATTCACCTTTCTTTTCTGGAGTTCTAAGTTTTCGGCATTATCTCATCTCGAAGCTCCTTCTAAATCATTTCAAGGCTTGGATCCTATTCTTTTCATCCTTTTGCTTACTGGAGGCTCTACATGGTGGTTCATCAAGGACTCCTTTCATTCTTCATTTGTTCTTCAAGTTTTTCTCTCGAAGTTATGATCCGCCAAGCTATACTCTAAAATAAACATGGTGTTCAACACATGTTTTGTTTTGAGGAGCTCAAGTATTCTTCATCTTGCATTCCAAAGTGCAATTCTTTCTACCTTATCTTTTGAGGTGGTGTTATGTCACTCTTGACAATTTCCTTCATGTTTCATTATTCATATGTTGTCAAGAATGAGGTATTTTAAATCCATCATTTTCCCTTTGTTCAAGAGATCTTTTCAACCAATCAATATTTTTGTTGGAGTTATATTGGGTTATATTTCACCTACAGCCTTCCCTAAGGAATGTAGCTATTTGTGGTGCTTATCAATGATCCAATTTTCTCCTTCTCATCTCGGTGAAGAAGTTTCTCTTATCTTCATTGATCTCAACCAATCAATTGTTTCTGTTAATGGCGAGTTGTCACCTCATCATTTTGAGATGTTTGCCATAAGCCCATAACAAGCTTGTGCTTTTCATTGTCGATTTTCAAACAACTCCGTTCAATTCTTCTTTGCAAGGATGCTTTTCAAGATCATTTGTGGCAGAAGTTGGCATTTTCTTCTCCATTCTTTTATTCCAATGATCTATCTTCTACTCTTTCTTCCGGAGGCATTGTGATGTTGCTCTTTTCACTCATCATCTCGAATTGTGAGGATCGTGTTCTTTTCTTGCTTATCCATTTAACCAGAGTGTTGTATCATCTCTTCAATATCTTTTCAACTCATCAAGTTTTCTTCTCTTTTCTACCGGAGTGCTGTCCAGATTCTGTCATTGTTGTTCCTTCGCTATCTCATTATACCGAGGTGGTCATATTCTTTTCATTTGTGAAGCTCTTATTTCCATGTCTTTCAACCTTCAAGTTCTCGTAATGCTCCTTGTTCCTCTTTTCTAACGAATTGTTTGCAATCTCGTTCATCTCTGTTGTACTCTTTCTTTTAAATTGCTCAACCTCTCAACGTTCGTGGTTTCACTCATTTGTCGAAGAAGCAACTTAGTTTTACCTCTTCTCTTCCTCTTCCGTTTCTCTCCGGTGCCATCCTAGATCTCGGGACGAGATCCTCTCGTAGTGGTGGAGTGTTGTAACGCCCAGGATACAACTTTCCATATTCGTAACTCGAACTCTTGCCTTTTCCGGAGATGCGATATGATTTTTCCTTCGTGGTTGGGTTTTTGTCTTTTGTTTTGCATTTTGTTCAGGTCTTGCATCTCATCTCATAGCATCATGCGCATTGCATCTACATGTTTTCATAAAGCTTGCACCCGTTCGTAGTTTCCGTGTCCCCCCTTGCCTTCGTTGACCATTCCGAGACCAATCGGGTTTTCGCTTCCCTCTTCACAGTGACCACCTAACCTCTCTTGCCAGCTCGCAGCCCCTCGCAGCGTCTCAGAACTGCTCCAAACCCGAACCGGGCTGTCGTTACCGATGAGTCCGGACCATCCCCAATCATCTCTAAAACATCTCCGTTTTCTTATTTAGACTCCCTATCTATTTTTTCGCGGGCCATTCAATTTCGATCGGTAGGACCGGATAACCCCTAACCTAATCCACGTGATGTATATAATCATCCATCCCTAGATCCTAGGCACCTTGTCCCATCCTTCCATTCCCTCTGCCGCCACCCGACCAAATCCCTTCGCTCTCGGGATCCTCCCAGATCCACCTCTCCGCCTGACCACCTCCCTCGTTTTCAGCATCGAGCCAACCACTTTCTCCTCTCGATCCATGGTCGTCCCCTCGCGGCCTCCTCTCTGGAGCCTTTGCCCCATCGAGCACCAGCAGATGAGCCCCGTCGCGCCCTCTCCTTCCCCCGGTTTCCTCCTCTCCGTATCTCATCTCTCTCTCCCATTCTCTCTGTACCAGGATCCAGCCGCCTCCTCACCTGGCAGGACCTCGCCGTCCCGCGCTCAAGCTCTCCTCGTGCCCCAAGCCATGGCGTCCGAGGCCACCTGTTAGCCCCCTTCCATTCATGGGCTGAGAGGATGGGCCACGCCTAGCCGACTCCCTACAGTTGCAACTAAAAGTAGGAGGGCCAAAACATCAGACGGGGGTATCCGCGTAGGATCACGGCAACGGCGGCTTGGCTCTTCTCCTACCTCTCGCTTCTCTCTCGACCTGTAATCCCCATCCACTGTAGCTTCGTCTGGAGACTGTAATCAGGGCTAGCTACTGCAATTCAGCTTGTAATACAGAGGAGATATATAGTTCCTAACATTTCGTATCAGAGACCAGACACCACTCCTTCCCTCGCGTTCCGTCAAGCTCGTCCACATCGGGCAGCCATGGATCCATGGATGCAGGAGTATCTCGACCGGATCGACGCCATGCTCGACGCCTACACCGACGCCACCAGGTCCCTCACCGAGAAAGTGGACGCTCCAGTAATCGCCTGGCGGCCAGACCTGGAGAAGAGGCCATCCCATACAGCTGTCGTCCACGGTCAACCAGCGCTCGAGACCACTGTTGAGGTGTTGGCACCCGTCCCTGACGTCTTCTACTCCACCACCATGGCTCAGGGAATCCACACAGTCGACCATGATGCAACCCCGGTCTGCATCCCGATGGTGCCCGTCACCTGTTCAACGGAGTCTTCGACCTAGGTCGACGCCATCGACAACGTCGACGAAGCCCATGATGCTGCCACTGTCGCAGCAGAGGTTCACCCCACCACCACCGCACTCGGTCCTGAGCTCGCGATCGACCTCTGCAACACCACGACGGCCATCGGTGTAGCCACCTGTGGTCACCACGACAAGTTCGACGGCCTCAACATCCCCGTGAACAAGGCCCACGAGGCCTCTACTATTCTGCACGTGTCGCTGCTCCCGGCAGCCACACCGATGCTCGTCACCGACCTCCTTCAGTCGGCTATGGACGCTGTCGATTCGATGCAGCTGTTCCGGAACCATGACCTGGACGTCTCGCCGCCCACAAGGCACGAAGGGCTGCCGATACGGCCAAATCCATGGCCATCATTTCTGGTGCGTCATAATGCAGAGGGGAATGAGATGCGACCCATTCCATGGCCATGGTTTTCTTGCTCTCATGAAGGGGATTTGCCAAGGGTACAGCAGGTGAAACCCAATATTTTCCTGAAGGCTGTTTGCAGGATCCGTATGGTGCCAATAGATATTCTTATTACGAGCCAACTAGTTAATCGTATTACCTCTCTGATGGTTGCCCACTGCTGTGACCTGATTCCCATGGAGGAGCACTTCAGTTGTTTTCAGAAAACCCAGTTGCAGTCTTAGTGTTCACTGGCTGGAAGAACATATACTGATCAACAATTAAGTCAAAATGGTTCCGAGGGAATTGAGTGCTTGGATATCTTGTTAATCAGTCTGCAGTATATTGATGACTGCCTAGTAGAAATTATGTTCCATGAGATTGTGCTACAACTTGCTATACATTACAAGGAATTTGGCATTGCAGGAGAGGTGTTGGGCAGCTATGTTTTTCTTGTTGCTTCAGTGGAGCACCAACCCTGTACTTTTGGACAGCTTATCTTCTTGGTTCTTACTGGGCTGAGTGATTGGGGAATAGTTATGCAAGGGACAATTTAGATTATGTTTATGTCAATGCACTGGAACATTTCGTGTCAGAAGGGATTCAAAAGAAGTGGTCGTACTGCAATCATCTTACACATTGGCAATGCATGGGGACGGTGCTCCAATCTCCTTGAAAAATGCATCAGGATACTCCTAGTTACTAGCATTCTCACCTTGAACTGCACCATTCTTGCCCCGATGCTACCTTGTACATCCGCTTAGGAGCATGACGAAATGGTGTGCTTGGAACATGGGGCTTTGGAGCAGTAGTGGTCTTCAGCTCATACATTTTGAGCTAATGTGGAATTCTACTCCACCGGTATCAGTGAAACGTGCCAGCTTATCTGTGGCAAGCATCCTTGGCAATATGTAGTGTTTGGGTTATTACATCAACTAATCTGTTCGAGTGAGGCTAATCCTTTTGGTTGGTTTTTGCAAATTCCCAGTCTGCATGATATTCCGACCGTGCAATTTGCATCAGAACTATTACGTGACGGTACACAATGGCTTTTGGAACTCTCTGCATGTTCTATTAATACTACACTTGCACTACAGCACTATTACCTTGCTACCATGACTGCACATCTATTTCAAAGCATGCATACAGTGGGTGCTCTAAGCACAGAACATTCGAGCAGTGCTTTCCCTCAGTTCATGCAATCTGTACCATGTGAACTAGTCTGCTGTGGTGAAATCAGTTGTCCAAGTACACTTGATCTTTGCATGGAGAAAAAATCACAAATTATTGTGATGCTGCCTTACAATCTTCTGCTAGATAAAGGATGCCTTAAGTATCACATGGTTCATAGAGAAATTGATTAAAAAATGATGCAGCCATCGCGTATTCACTGTGTACACCCAGGATGTTACTTTGAGGTTGGCCTAGCTCAAGAAAACCTGAGACGAAATGAAGTCAGTGTTGTTGTTGTCGACATGTTAGAGAGCAGAACTAATCAGGACTGGGAGATACTTCTCTGTTGCAAGCATCCACCTGATCCGGCTGCCCCGTTCCTGCATGACCATAGAATCGCTTGGGTGTACTAGTTCAATTGCTACTGATTTTATCCGGCGAGTTCCTTATGCATCTTGCCTCATTACGTGCTTCACCGCCACCTGCCCGCCGTTATGTCCGAAGCTATACCGTATGAACTGGCGACATTTCTGCATCCTCCGTTGGACATCTCCAAGCTGCAACTCGATGACTACAACAACAGGTGTTGCGTGCTTCTGTTCATTTCTGCTATAGAGGTTCTGCAGTTTAAAAGGGGCATCTACCTAATGGGAATCTCTTGGGATCCTGGCCGACCGACATGGTTGATGTTACTGGAATTGACTCGACAAGCATCTCATCAAGGAGGGAGGAGTGTCATCATTGTCGTCATCATCATCGCGCAAAAGCTCCACCGACCACAAGTGCTACCTTGACTTCAACTGCGGTGGTGACGGCAACGACTACAACACCTTCTTCGACGGGATTTTCATCGGCCACAACAACTACCTCTCCATCGTGCAGTCTACCTCGACTTCAGCTACCACATCGGCTCCAACCAAGCCTGGGAAAATCGTGGGCCATGGGATCCAGGCAATCCTCGGCGGCGTCGGCTTGGGGTTAAGTCGAGTCTCATCGAGGGAGGGATGTCGGTGACTGGATCATGCTGGGTCCTCGAGTCAGTGAAGAAGCAACGCGCGGTGCACGACCAAGCATGTGATCCCGTCCCCCAGATACTCGTTACCGGCTTGAGGACAAGCCGGCTTTCAACGGGGAGGGGATGTTAGCCCCCTTCCATTCATGGGCTGAGAGGATGGGCCAGGCCCAGCCGGCTCCCTACAGTTGCAACTACAAGTAGGAGGGCCAAAGCATCAGACGGGGGTATCCGCGTAGGATCACGGCAATGGCGGCTCGGCTCTTCTCCTACCTGTCGCTTCTCTCTCGACCTGTAATCCCCATCCACTGTAGCTTCGTCTGGAGACTGTAATCAGGGCTAACTACTGCAATTCAGCTTGTAATACAGAGGAGATATATAGTTCCTAACACCTCCTGTGCCTCGCCTCATCGGAGCCCTTTCAGCCCAGACGCTCCCAAGGCCGAGTGCCCGAGCCCAGGGTCTCGAAGACCTTGCCGTTCTGGACTCCTCCTCTGCGTCGGCGAGCGCGACTCTGGCAGCCATGGGTTCCGCGCCATGCCCCGCTTCCTTCCCTCCTTCCTCTCTATATTTCTCTGAATTCTCCCCGTCATGGCCTTGCAGCTCCCGTCGCCGCCCTGCTCCGTTCGTCGCCGTCTCCGACAGATCCGGCGAGGCACCGCATCCCCACCACCGGATCGGGTCGCCTTCGCCCCGTCCTCGCCTTGCCGGACAGGTTCCGCCTTCACCAAGTCCCGCCGCCGCCATCTTCTGCATCGCCATGGGTGTGCTACTGTTTCTGTTCTTCAGAAACGAGCAAAGCAGCTCGCCCGACCCCTCGCTCGCCCGTTGACCGATCCAGTTGGTCAGCCCACCCTGTGCCCAGCCTTCTTCCGGCCTCACCTTCTCCAGCGACTGGGCCATGGCCCATGGTGAGCAGCGCCCAGCCCCTCCTCTCTGTTCAGCCCAGCATGCACCGGTTTCAGCCCGTGGATGTTTTTTCCCTGGACGAATTTGCTAAATATCCTGTGCATGCATAATTACAGTAAATGCCATCGTATTAAAGTGTTAATAAGTAATTATCCATGCATCCAAATTAAACATGTCATATATGTAAAGTGATTAGAATTGCATCTAGTTTCACAATATGCTGCTTCCATCCATGTTTAAAATGTTGTTTGTTTAAATCTGCTCAAATGCCATATTGCAATGATTTATTTCATAACTAAATAACCGTTGCTCGGTTTTAAATAAACTTTAGATGTAAATGGGGTGGAAAAAATGCCTAGTTTAACTTGGTGGCATTGTTTTGCATGTTTAACAACTCTAAAATATGGTTTAGGGCAGAACAGTACCGAATCCAATATATGCATATGGGGATTTTCCGGAATTGTTGTTTGATTGTTCCGGCCTCATTTAAACTTGCCTAAATAGTTAGTTTACTTATGCTTCACCTCTTGTCATGTTTAACAACATTTAATATTGTTCGGTACATTACCGAAAGAGAACTAAATATGTCAATGTGGTGTTTTGTCAATATGCAACTCATTGCATATTGAGCTCCACTTAACTTGTAGTATTGTTTGTTGCACTTTGCCATGCCATGCCATGCCTCATTAAACCGGTCATGCATCATACTTGTTTGTGCATCATGCCATGTTTATGCTTGTGCATTTACCATGTTGTTTGTTTGTTTCCAGTGTGGCTTCTTAGTTCCGGTAATGTTGCGATTGTGAGGATTCGTTCGACTACTCCCATTCATCTTCTTCATGGACTCGTTCTTCTTCCTAGCGGGATTTCAGGCAAGATGACCGTCACCTTGGATCTCACTACTATCATTGCTATGCTAGTTGCCTCGTTCTATCGCTATGCTGCATTACCTAACACTTGCTTATCAAGCCTCCCAAATTGCCATGAACCTCTAACCTTTGGCACCCTTCCTAGCAAACCGTTGTTTGGCTATGTTACCGCATTTGCTCAACCCCTCTTATAGCGTTACTAGTTGCAGGTGAAGATGAAGATTGCTCCATGTTGGATTATGTTTATGTTGGGATATCACAATATCTCTTATATTATTAATGCATCTATATACTTGGTAAAGGGTGGAAGGCTCGGCCTTATGCCGGGTGTTTTGTTCCACTCTTGCCGCCCTAGTTTCCGCTATATCGGTATTATGTTCCCGGATTTTGCGTCCCTAACGCGGTTGGGTGATTTATGGGACCCCCTTGACAGTTCGCTTTGAATAAAACTCCTCCAGCAAGGCCCAACCTTGGTTTTACATTTGCCTCACCTAGCCTTTTTTCCCTTGGGAATCGCGCTCTCGAGGGTCATCTTTATTTTACCCCCCGGGCCAGTGCTCCTTTGAGTGCTGGTCCAAACCGAGCGATGTCCGGCGCCTCGGGCAACTGTGGTCTATGCCAACCCGTCGTGCCTTGCTCATCCGTGTGCCCCGAGAACGAGATATGTGCAGCTCCTATCGGGATTTGTCGGCACATTTGGGCGGCTTTGCTGGTCTTGTTTTAGCATTGTTGAAATGTCTTGTAAACGGGATTCCGAGACTAACCGGGTCTTCCCGGGAGAAGGAATTTCCTTCATTGACCGCGAGAGCTTATCATGTGCTAAGTTGGGACACCCCTGCAGGGTTTGAACTTTCGAAAGTCGTGCCCGCGGTTATGTGGCAGATGGGAATTTGTTAATATCTGGTTGTAGTAAACTTGAAGTAAACTCTTCTAAAATACACCAACCGTGTGCGTAACCGTGATTGTCTCTTTTCAGGGTTGTTCGAGAGGAGAACACGGTTTTCGGGTTATGTTTGACGTAAGTAGGAGTTCAGAATCACTTATTGATCATTACTAGTTGACGACCGCTTGCTTAGCTCCTCTTCTCGCTCTTGTTTCGTAAGTTAGCCACCATACATGCTTAGTCGCTGGTGCAACCTCACCACTTTACCCCTTCCTTACCCGTTAAGCTTTGCTAGTCTTGATACCCGTGGTAATGGGATTGCTGAGTCCTCGTGGCTCACAGATTACTACACCACCAGTTGTAGGTATAGGTTTGCGATGATCATGACGCGAGAGCGATGTTACTTGTTTTGGAGTTCTTCTTCTGCTTCTTCTTCGATCAGGGGATAGGTTCTAGGTCGGCAGTCTGGGCTAGCAGGGTGGATGTCGTTTGAGGTTCTGTTTGTGTTTCATGCGTAGACGGATGGTTCTTTTATGTAAGATGATGTTGTATTCGTGTGGCATTGCATGCCTTATGTATGTATCCCCACTATTATGTAATGTTGATGTAATGATATCCACCTTGTAATAGCGTCTTCAAGATGCGCTTCTATCCTTGGTGGGACCTTCGAGTTCCTTTAGGATAGGGTCGCATCTTGGGCGTGACAATCCCGCTGGCATGTCTTGTGGGAAGACGTCAGCGAACTCTTGCAAAATGTCAGTGACAGCAAGGGGCAAAGAGGAAGGCATGTCCTCGAATGAAAATAATGCCTCTTTGCACACAAAAGCATAGAAAACGGATTTGCTAAAATCTATCTCATCAATATCAGGTTTGGTGGAAAATAAACATGCACTTTCCAATTTAATTTCAGAAGCAACACTAGATGGTTTATTATTAGGCTTCATTTGGTGCTACAATTCTTTTGCCACAATCTGATTTTCACTCTTATTTTTCTCCTATTTTGCTTTATTAGCTCTATTAATATCGCCTTTCAAATGGAACCAGGAGTCATAGGAAGTAAAGTAATATTTTTATCCTTATGAACAAGAGTATACTTATTGTTTCTACCATGGTGTACAGAATTTTTATCAAATTGCCATGGTCTACCAAGTAATAAGGAACATGCTTGCATAGGTACCACATCACAATCAACATAATCAACATATGTAGAGATGCTAAAATGAACACGAACAGTACGTGTTACCATAACCTTGTCGCTGTTGTTGAACCATTGGATGTAGTAAGGATGTGGATGTGGTCTTGTGGTGAGAGATAGCTTCTCCACCATCTCCATGCTAGCCAAGTTGTTGTAGCTCCCTCCATCTATGATGACGCGAATAGAACGTTCCTTCACAACTCCCTTTGTATGGAACAAATTATGCCTCTGATTTTTCTCAGCTTGTGTAACCTACACACTCAAAACATGTTGAGCAACTAAACATTCATACCTGTCAGCATCTTCAGGAGCCATGTATTGCGTCTCATGATCAGAATCATCTCCATCGTGTTCTTCATGTGTAATAAGAGCCAAAGTCTCCTTATCATAATCACTAGCGGACTCATACCCACCATCCTCAGTAGCAATCATCACACGCTGAGATTTGCATTCTCTCGCATAATGACCTCTTCCCTTACAACGACGACAAATAATATCACTTGTGTGCCCTGTTGATGCCATGGAAGAAGAAGAGCTCTGTGCAGGCCCGGCAGGTGTGCTCTTGGCAGATAGTGGTGGTTGTGCCTGCTTTCTTGTATCACGGTTGGAGGTGGCACCTGATGGAGGTGATGGTGTAGTGGAATTAGAGGATGCACGTGGTTTCTAGGATGAAGGTCGACCTGCAGAAAAGTTAGTTCACGCCAATGCCTGTCGATCCTACACTTCACGTTCAGCTTTACAAGCAAGATGGAATAAACGAGTGATATTATTATACTCCTTATACTCTAGAATGATCTGAATCTCTCTATTTAATCCACCCATAAAACGTGCAAGCATAGCTTCATTATCCTCAACAATACCAGATCTAATCATGCCAGTTTGTAATTCCTGATAATATTCCTCTATGGAATTTTTTCATTGTCTTAAACGCTGCAATTTTTTAAGTAATTCACGTTGATAATATGGTGGAACCCAACGAGTATGCATAGCAGTTTTCAAAGCAGCCCAAGTAGTTGGAATATTATTTGGATATAATCTACGATGTTCAGACCACCATACACATGCAGAACTAGTGAAAGCACAAAGTGCAGCAGCAACACGTCTCTCCTCGGGATATTCTAAACATGTAAAGCGTTGTTCGGTTTCTAATCCCAAGTAAGATATATATCAGGAACATATCTACCCTAAAATGGTGGAATATTCAATTCCAGTTTAGGAAGATGGTCATGATCTCGTACCTGAGCTGGTAATGCAGCCGTACCATTGCGATTATTTGCATGTGGACGACCGGTGCTGGTGGTTGCACGTAGTTCTGATTTTGATCAACCTCATCCTTTTAATCACCTGCATAATCATCCTCCTCCTCATCAGCAGCAGGAGCCACAGAAGTATCAACAACAGCACCAACAGGTTGGCCAGGCTCAAGAGGAACACGGCTCGCTCGACGGAGGGCTGTTTCGCGACGTGGAGGTAGTAGTCGTCGTCGTCGTCATTGTTGTTGTTGCAGAGGTGCGGCAGGTGCAGCCGGTGGTGGAAGACGCGCAAGCAGTTCATTAAATCTGTTATCGAGCTTTGTTTCGAACGTCTTCTCAAGGCCAGTGATCTTCTCCATGGCCTCTTCAAAATTGTTCAGCACATCTTGCACCTGTTCAGTCATCATTTGCTGAAACTTATCATGAAGCTCCTTGTTCGTTAAGTTCTCCCAGTCAATCTCGTCGGCTTGTGATCCTGGCATAGTTAGCAGCAATTGAAACACACAAGAATATGATCCTACAGACTACTAACAAGTGGTGGTGGTGGTGGGTGTCCCAAATCCATCAAGCAAATCACAACTTCTTACCAGTTCTTACCCAGCAGCAGGCGGTCATCGGCAACCGATGTAGTCAAAACTCTCAAAGCTTGGATAGAGCGATTACCAGGGAGAGTCAAATGCACGATGTAGATGTATGTGGAGCTGGTGTAGGATCGAAAGTATGTCTAGAGGGGGGGTGATTAGACTACTTGACCAAATAAAAATCTAGCCTTTTCCCAATTTTAGTTCTTGGCAGATTTTAGCAACTTTGCACAAGTCAAGCAAACAACTTACACACGCAATTCTAAGAGTATAGCAGCGGAATGTGAAACAATTGCATATGAAGGCAAAGGGAGGAGTTTGAGGGAGCAAACGCAATGTTGACACGAAGACTTTTTATCCGTGGTTCCGATAGGTGGTGCTATAGTACATCCACGTTGATGGAGACTTCAACCCATGAAGGGCAACGGTTGCGCGAATCCACGGAGGGCTCCACCCATGAAGGGTCCACGAAGAAGCAACCTTGTCTATCCCACCATGGCCGTCGCCCATGAAGGACTTGCCTCACTCGGGTAGATCTTCACGAAGTAGGCGATCTCATTGCCCTTACAAACTCCTTGGTTCAACTCCACAATCTTGACGGAGGCTCCCAAGTGACACCTAGCCAATCTAGGAGACACCACTCTCTAAGAGGTAACAAATGGTGTGTTGATGATGAACTCCTTGCTCTTGTGCTTCAAATGATAGTCTCCCCAACACTCAACTCTCTCTCACAGGATTTGGATTTGGTGGAAAGAAGATTTGAGTGGAAAGCAACTTGGGGAAGGCTAGAGATCAAGATTTATGTGGTTGGAATGGAATATCTTGACCTCAACACAAGTGTAGGTGGTTCTCTCAGAAAATGTATGTTGGAAGTGTAGGCATGTTCTGATGGCTCTCTCCATGAATGAAGAGTGGATGGAGGGGTATATATAGCCTCCACACAAAATCTAACCGTTACACACAAATCACCAAACTCGATGGTACCGAATCATGAAACTCGGTCGGACTGATTTAGTTCAAAATGTGAATGTTAGTGATTTCGGTGGGACCAGCATGTCTACTCGGTGGGACAGATTTCGTTAGGGTTAGGGTATAACGTAATCTCAGTGAGACCGGTTACACAAACTCCGTGAGACCGATTTTGGGAATAGACTAACAGAGAGTTGGTCAGGCAAACTTGGTGGGACTGATTCGCTCATTTCGGTTGGACCAAAACGTTACGAAAGGGAAACCGAGAGTTTGCATTGCAATCTCGGTGGGACCGATCACTCATCTCGGTTTGACCAAAACGTTATGAAGGGAAACAGAGTGATTACAATCCCATCTCAGTGAGACCGAGATCCCTATCGGCGAGACCGAAAAGACTAGGGTTTCTGGCAGTGGCTATGTCAACTGAACTCGGTGGCGCTGGTTAGAAAGATTCGGTGGGACCGAAAAGACTAGGGTTTCTGGCAGTGGCTATGTCAAAAAGTAGTTGACGGTTTTGGAGCATCTCACTAAGCACTTTGAGCAAGAAACTCATTAAGCAACACCTCACCCCCTCTTGATAGTATTGTATTTTCCTATGGACTCAATGTGATCTTGGATCACTAAAATGAAAATGTAGAGTCTTGTGCTTTGAGCTTGAGCCAATCTTTTGTCCTTAGCATTTTGAGGGGTCCACTTTCTAATCCATGCCATGCCAATCATTAAGCTTTCCTGAAATATTTATCTCGAAATGACATTAGCTCAATGAGCTATATGTCGTTAGGAATTACCAAAACCGCTTAGGGATAGTTGCACTTTCAATCTCCCCCTTTTTGGTAATTGATGACAACATATAGATCAAAGCTTTGACAAAGAATAATAAGATTGAAAAACATCGTCGCTTTGAGAAGTATGTGATAAGCAAGAGCTCCCCCTAAATTTGTGCATTATTTAAATTTTCTTTTGAATGCAAATGAACAATCGATTAGGATCATGAGTTACTCTTCCATATCACATACCTCTTGGTGGAGCGCTCAAAATGATAGAAATTAAAAGCATGCACTCATCACCAAGCAAGTGAATGATCATATAAGAATATAAGAGATAGTATCATCCAACAAGCATTAAGGGTAGCATATGATCAAACACATGATCAAACAAGTATCTCACAAGGACATAAAGTATCTCACACAAGCACACAATCAAGAAGTTCAACCAAAATAGCAAGAGAGTTAAAAAAGCAACACTCTCTCTCGAAGCCTATGATCTATACAATTTTCTCCCCCTTTGGCAACAAGTTACCAAAAAGTTCAAAAATGCATAGTGCTAAACGTCTCTCAGGCTTGATCTTCGGGAGGTGGTGTTGAGAGAACTCCAAGGACGAAGGCTTCAGATGATGTAGCTGGAGCTGGTGGAGTGGCTACTGGAGGTGTACCTTTGGAGGCATGGCTGCTTGGTCTTGATGTTGTATCTCGAGTATCTCATCACTTAATGTAGGCAGATCTTTGTCCTCTGGGCACTCTAGCAAAAGCATCTGTAGTAGATTTTCCCTTCTTCTCCTCTGCTTCCTCCTGAAGCTGCTCAACTGCAGTTTGGATCTCAGTTACCTTCAGATCAAGATCATAGAATTTGGTCTCTATAATCCTCTCCAATCTCTCCTGGTTTTGGGTCACGGTGGTCAAGCCCTTCTCAATCCTCAAGGTGGATTGGATTAGATATGCTAACTAATCTTGCTTGCTCTTCAGGAATACTTGAGATGCCTCTTCGGCAGTTGGCATCTTTGCAGCTTTCTCTGCCCATGCCTTCTCTCTCTTCTCTTCTGCTTGAGTTGATGATGGTTCATTCTCACTCATGAATACAATGTTGTCTTCAAACTTAGGATATAAGGGTAAATGCTCCTTATCGAACAGATATGTGCTTGTGCCCATCTTTGAGTTGATGAGCTCCTGAATGTGTGGAGCATACCCACAACTTCTCTTCTAATCACTGTTGTCCTTTTGATTGTTTCCACAATCAGACTCATGACTTTGAACTTTTGAGGCACATCAAACAAATGTAGCAAGTTGATAGCATGTACTCTGATCATCTTGTGATCACCTGACTTGGGTAACAAAGTGTGCCTTAGGATCCAATTTATGGTAGGAAAACCAGATAACAAGAAGTGGACAGATTCAAACTTGTGATTCTCCAAAGCATCATCTGGGATCTCTCTGTACATGTGTGCCATAGTGTTGTGGTCTTTCTTCTTCTCAGCATAAACATCCAAGTCATCCTCATTTTGTTCCGGAGCATTGATCAACTAAGCCCATTCTTCAACAGTGGATTGGTACCTTGTACCTTCAGACATCCAAACTATACTTCCATCTGGATAGAAGTGGGCATGTCGGGGCAGGCTGATCTGGCCCACGAACACTTATGGGGCCGGCGGACCGAGCCCCTTTCGGTTCGGCGGGGAGCGGAGGTCGCACGAAGAGCAGATCGAGGTGAAGCACGCGAGAGGTTTACCCAGCTTCGGAGCTCTCCGGAGAGATAACACTCCTACTGCTGCATGTCTAGGTGTATTATGCGTTCTTGCTCAGAGCGCCGAGTGCTACAAAGACACACGAGCTGCTAACGAGGCTGGCGTGGAGGGAATCGATCGACCAACCCTTTCTACGTTGCGCATGGGCCTCCTTTTATATGCTCAAAGGGGCTCCGACAGGTGGCAACGTAGATGGGGGTACAAATGTAAAAATAGTGGTTGGTATACCTACTTGTACAGTGTACAGTGTAATATACCTAACCCTGATGGCAGGGGACAAAGGCATTAAATGCCCGTCTAGTCGCCCTAACAGTGCAAACAGGGACCGTCAGGGGCGCCACCGTTCGCCACGATGGCAAACTTGTCAGCGCTGCTTGCCACCTCGCACCGCTGGCTGCACAGCCTCTCGCCACGCGCGCCTGGAAAGGTCCCAGGGCGACACGTTAGTGGTTGTGCTGGAGCGTAGGTACAGAGAGGTGGTCTGCCGCGGCAAGCGCCTTGCCGCGGTTGTTGTCTTGTCGCGCCCGGAAGCTTGTCGCTCACCGGGCCTTCCCGGCAAGCTCCTCTTGCCGGGGTCTTGTCTTGTATGTGCCTGGGGTGGCCTTCCCGGCAAGCTCCTCTTGCCGGGGCCTTGTCTCCTACGTGCCTTGGGTGGCCTTCCCGGCAAGCTCCTCTTGCCGGGGCCTTGTCTCCCTGGCTTGAATACTTTGTTCTTGAATGGCACCAAAGGAACCACGGAGGACCTTGGCGGTCACTCGGTAAGCCTTGCCGCGGAGGGCTGCAACTGCCCATGCACAAGTTCGGGATACTAGGGTACCCCTACTCTAGTACACCGACAGGAGCCCCTGGGCCTGGGCCACACACGGTGCCGAGCGTTGTTGGGCCAGGCCCAAAACAGGGCACGAGCACACGCGGCCCGGGTCACACCATAACTCACCCCGGACCCACCACGCCCCCCAAGAACGGTTCGCATCGAACATGGCGTCGTGTGAGAGAACGTGGGCGAGATCGTGGGGGTTTCTTTATTCGGAAAATCAGAACGTCCGCCCCCTCCCTCTTTATAAGCAGGGGAAACAGGGGCACGTCGCCTACCTTGCCAGTTGATGTCCCATCAAAAAATCACCGCTGCTCCCCCCTTCTTCTCAAGGCTGAAAAGAGAGCAGCGCCCGCTTCATCGCCACCAAAGACACTCAACGCCGTCGATCTCCTCCACCGCCCGCCATGGGCCCGAAAGCCAACGAGGGGAAGACCGTGAAGTCGGCCGAGGCCATGCTTGCGGCGCTGCGGAAGGAGTGGGTTGTGTTCCCTCAGCCGGCCATGAGAGCCGAGGGAGAACTATTACCTCTTCTCGGGTCGACGGAGACGCACGCGATCCACAAGACGGTACTTTCCCGTCGCCGCTGCAGAATCTGGCCCCGACGGGTATCCCTTCTTCAAGGCTCTTCTACTACTGCGGGCTCTGCCCACCCTTCTCTCGAGTTCTTTGTGACATTATGAACACCTACGGGTTCCGCCTCCTTGATTTCACCCCAACGCCGTTTCGACCATGGCAGTTTTCGCACATCTCTGCGAAAACTTTGTCGTGAGTCCACCCAAATGTAGCTCTTTTCCGTCACTTCTTTTTACCCCGGCCGAGAGAGGAGAGCCCTTGCCGGAGGAATTGCTTGGGTCTCTGTGGTCGGCAAGAAGGAGACCTATCTAGAGGGAGAGCTCCGTAGGCAAATGGGAGGAGTGGAGGGCAGATTGGTGCTGGATTGTTGAGGAGAACCCGCAGCCTTTTACCGCCCAGCGCCAAACCCGTAGTACGCTGCAATGATTGGAGCAATCTGCCCTGGAGGACGCTTAGGCTGAAGATCGCGATTACCGAATCCTCCGCCTCAGACTTGCCGGACTCATCAGTAGGCACAGCTTGGCGGACTTTCTTCGCCACAGACGCCCTTGCAGGAGAGAAGGAGACCTGCACAGGAATTTCAGAACGCAACAGACATCATGAGGCTGCGCCCAGGCCTCAACTTCAACTTCACTGTCTTGGAGCTTGACACAATGCTCTTAGAGCTGTTCAAGCCTGATCCTGATCATCCGGAGATGTTTAGGTTGCCGAGGGGCGTCGTTCCGCTGTGCAACAACTCGTCACTTGACCGCATCCGTGCAATGATGCCGTTGTGTGACTCCCACGGAATTGTCCCCACTTGGCAAGAGCCGCAGATGACGTCAGGCGGCAGTTCTTCGACAATCTAGTGGAGATGCCGGTCCGCCCCTAATGAGCAGAGGGGCCTCACCCGCGACACTCATCGACGCATTTAGATGCAGCGCGCCACCAGGCTAGAAGAGGC
Organism: Aegilops bicornis; assembly: GCA_021605145.1. Classification (NCBI taxonomy): domain Eukaryota; kingdom Viridiplantae; phylum Streptophyta; class Magnoliopsida; order Poales; family Poaceae; genus Aegilops; species Aegilops bicornis. The sequence continues at coordinate 351,401,385 of CM038670.1, forward strand.
GGCGGCAGCCGCCATGGGTGAGTTTGGCTTTCTGTGGAGGAGGCGGAGGCAGCCGAGGCGGCAAGTCTTGTCGGCGAAGGAGTTCGTCGGCAAGGAAGATCTTGCCGAGCTCGAGGCCGAAGTCGAGCGAGCCGCCGAGGGCGCATCCTCCCCACCTCCAAGCAGCTTGCCGCGAGCGGAGCCACCGGCTCCACCAAGAAGGCGTCTTCGCAGGGCCGGAGACGCAGCGGGGCGGCAGACGGGCCAACAGCCGCAGCGCCGCGGGACGCGCTCCACCGCGGCAAGCACTGTTGCCGCGGGAGCTCCTCACGCCGCAACGGCAACTGGAGCAGGGCCCTCGCAGGCCACCGGTCCCGCTCCCGCCAAGCGTCCAAGGGAGCCCACCTTCGCCTCGCTGCACTGCAGGCGGGCAGACTGGACCTCTCCGGCGCTCATCCGACGAGGAAGAGGAGGAGTAAGATTCCTTTGTCAGAAGTTATAATTCTTCGCTTTGTTGCCTTGTATTGTATCTCGATCTACTTTACTCAATCCATTCCTCTTCGTGACGCTGGCCCAGAGGATGTCGAAGAGAGCCAAGACCACGGTGATTGTCGCCGAGGACGAACCTCATCGCTGACGGCAGGAGGCGCGTCGAGGCAACCTTGCCGGATGTGGCAACTCTCCTTCAAAGCAGCCCCCAGCGTAAGTATATGGTCTACTTCTTGCTGTTCGGCGTGCATGGGTGCTTTTTCCTTTGCTGATATCTGACTGTTGACTTGTGTAGGAGTAGAGCAGCCTCCTTCTGCTTCGACTACGCCGCCAAGGGTGGATTCCCCGGCAAGGGAGCGTTCCCCGGCAAGGGAGCCTTCTCCGGCAAGGGGGTCTTCTCCGGCAAGGGGCAGCTCTCCGGCAAGGGACGGCACCAGCGATCCCTTGGCGGCGGAGAACATGACCACAGCCCCCGGCGCCGGTAACCTTCTCGCCTGAGTACTTCCCTTGTGTTTTTCTTCTTCGATTTTGTCTTTGAATATTTGCTTGACTTTCTTCATCCGTCTGCCACAGAGCCGATGGAGACCGAGGTCGCCGGCGAGGAGGACGGGCGTCTGCAACACCGCAAGCCGCCGCCGTGGAAGAAGAAGCCAGCATCGACGAGCCCGGCCAAGAGGCTACCAAAGCTGCAGCCGCAGCCGGCGAGGGTCCGCGAGGACTGACGACCCTGAGGCCGCAGGAGCGCCAGGCGCTACACCGACCGCCGATCCCTCCGCCGCTGCTGCAGCGTCAGGCTCCGAAGAGCCCCAGCCCGACGCCTACTTGAAGGCCGGCGACGGTGTCTTCATCAAGCTCCCATGGGAGTCGAGTTCTGTGGCGCCCGGCGAAGGAGAAACCTTCGATGAAGAGCTGCTCGTCATTGGCCGACGCTAGTTGACGCGCTTGGCAGCAGCAGCGAGCTCGAGGAGGAGGAGCAGCTTCATGAAGTCAGCTACTGTCGCTCTACCGCGCCCGACAAGCCAAACTGGCATCCCGGGAGGCGCTTGTCGCGAAGGCGGGAGTAGACATCGAGAAGCGCGCGGAGGAGCTCCGGGGCCGCAACCAGGAAGCTCTTCGGTCCTTGGCGGAGGAGCGGGAGCAACTCGCCGAGGAGCGCAAGGCCTTCATCCTCGCGAAGGCTGCAGCTGAGGAGGAACAGCGGCTTGCCGCCGAGAAGCTATCTCACAGAGGAAGGCGAAATGGGCGCAGCGGAAGGTCAACTGGACAGCCACGAGGAGGATCTCGCCATGCGCGAGGAAACATTTGGCGGGGCTCTCAAGGAGGCAAGGGATGCTGCTGGCCGCCGAGGCCGCCAAGAAGGAGCTGGAGACGAAGGTGGCGCAGTTGGAGGCCAGCCTCAAGAAGAGCGGCGAGGAGCTTGCCGCACTCAAGCACGAGCGCGAGAAGGACGCCTACACTCTTGGCGAGCTGCAGGGCCGTCTCGCCGAGAGGAGCAAGGAGCTCAGCGCCGCTAGGGAGTCCAATGCAGATCTTGAGTTGAAGCTAACTACTTTGACTCAGACGATGGACGGCGCCAAGGAGCGGGAGGTGGCCTTGAAGGAGAAGATCAAGGCCGACGAGGAGCTGCTGGCGAATCTTGCCGCCTGTGGTGCCTTGAGGGAGAGTGTGGAGCCTTTGGACCGAGGGTCTCGTGGATCTGCGGCCATCCGCAACGATCTGATGGAGCTGGGGATGGTGGATCTTGGATACTCTTCCGACGAGCACCTCCAACCCAGCGCCAAGCTTAGCTTGTTCTTCAAGGGCGTGGTGACGGCCCTCCAGCGACTCCGGGAAGAGGTCCCAAAACAGCTGGCCAAGGAGTCGTGCCAGATCTGCGCGGGAGCCCTCTAGAAGGTGCTGATGAAGGTGGCCTTCCGCAACCCAGGCCTCAACCTCACCAACGTCCTCAAGTCTCTGCAGCTGGATGCAGATGTGGAGGCGCTCAAGACCCTTTGTCGCACTCCATCGTGGGACAGGGTGAGCGGAATCAAGAGGGTTGAGGGCGATCGCGTAGATTAGGCCGCCTGCTTTTCTTTCTCTTGCCGCTGCTGGTCATGTCATAGGAACAATCCATTAGAGCTGCGGCAAGCTATCTTGTAATATAACTTTATTTTGGATATCAATCGCAACGTTATTTCCTTTACTTGATTCCTTCCTTTGTATGTTTTTGCCTTACGCTTTTATGGAACTTGTCGGTAGCGGGCACTGAGCCATGGCCGAAAAGTGCGGAACGTCGGTGACTTCTTTGGCGGTGCCGCTTCCGACAAGCAACCTTGTCGCAACTAATCGCAGCTCACTTAAGTTGTTGAGCGGACTCGAAACAAAGTAAGGCGCAACTAGCTACGAAGTTGGTTCCTCTGCGCATGTGTTTTCCATAAAGAGTTCGGTCGTTCAAGGAAGATAACTTAAAAAATTTTAAAACTGATTGCTCAAACTTTGGCAACTTAGCTTTTCTGTCGTTTGCTTCTCGGTAAGGCTAGATTTCCTTGAGCGACGCTTGGTCCACACCATTATCTTCTCCTTCCCCCCCGGCAAACTTGTGTGCGAGGGAACCTTCCTTTCTTTGAGAAAGAGAAAGAAGAGAAAATAAAGATATGGAGCCTTGTGGCTCATTACTACTTACCAGGGGTAGGTGCTGCACAAAGTGTCAGATAATGCATGCAAAATAGAAGTGAAAAAGCATGAAATCGACAAGGTGTGCGAAGCACGCTAGCTTTACTGATGCACGGGGTCTGCGCCCGGCTTTGTACAAAGGATTACATGCATCAGCGGCAAGACTTGTACAAAAGGTGGTTGACGGAACAGGTTCCAGCAACCGCGCCCTACGGGTACAACTTACGAAGATGCTCAATATTCCAGGAGTTGCTCACCGGAATGCCATCTTCGGTCTCAAGGCGGACAGCGCCAGGCCTAGTGACTCGTTTCACCCGATAAGGGCCTTCCCACGTCAAGGCGTCAACTTGTTGGAATTCTTGGCGGATCGAACGCGCCAAGAACAAGGTCGCCTTCCTCGAGACTTCGCATTGACTTTGCGGTTATGGTAGCGACGCAAAGCTTGCTGGTAACGAGCAGCTCGTACAGCGGCCTGAAGACGATCTTCCTCAAGGAGCAGCGCGCCATCTTGTCGCAGCTGCTCTTGCTCAAGCTCATCATAAGCGAGCACTCGAGGCGATCCGTATACGAGTTCCGTGGGGAGAACTGCCTCTGCTCCATAGACTAGAGCAAAAGGTGCCCGCCGCTGGCTCGATTTGGCGTCGCCCGATCGACCAAAGAACCACCGGCAGTTCCTCAATCCAGTTTCTTCCGCACTTGTGCAGCCTGTCGAAAGTTCTGGTCTTGAGCCCACGCAGCACTTCAGCATTTGCCCTCTCCGCTTGACCATTGCTTCTCGGATGAGCAACAGAAGCGAAGCAGACCTTGGCGCCAAGGTCTTGGACGTACTACATGAAGGTGCGGCTTGTGAACTGCGTGCCGTTGTCGGTGATGATCCTGTTAGGGATTCCGAAACGGCAAACAATCGACCTGAAGAACTTGATCACGATCGTGATGTCACCTTCCTCACTCCTTCCACTTCCGCCACTTTGTGAACTTGTCGATGGCAACGCATAAGTACTCAAAGCCCCGACAGCTCGGGGAAGGGGCCGAGGATGTCGAGCCCTGCATCAAAAATGGCCCGGATAAAGGGATCGCCCGGAGAGCTTGAGCTGGCTGGTGTGTCGCTTGGAATGGAACGGGCACGCTTCACACTTGGTTACTTGTGCAGTTGCATCCTGGAGGGCTGTCGGCCAAAATAAGCCTTGCCGGAACGCTTTGCCGGCAAGTGCTCTCGCGCCAATGTGGTGACCACATATGCCTCCATGTATCTCTGCCAACAGCTTTTGTCCGTCTTCCCGGTGAATACACTTCAATTTCACACCGTTGAGTCTTCTTACATGCAGTGTCTTTGTCGACAAACTGGTACATACTTGACCGCCGGGCTACTCTTTCCGCTTCTTCTTGTTCTTGGGAAGTTCTCCTGTCTGAAGGAAATGGACAATCTGCTGCGCCCATGCTGGAGCTTGCGGCTCGACAACAAGGACTAAAGGCACATCTGCTGCTGCGGGAATATCAGCTTCCACGACAAGAACCTGCGGCTCAGCCGAAGCTTGACGTTCCCCGGCAAGCTTGCCGGAGCAAAACTTGTCGGGAGCGTCTGCTTCAACGAAACAAACCCTGGGGCTTGTCGGAGCAGACTGCCTCAAAGACTGCTGGTGTCGATCTTGGGGACCTTCGTGGCGGCGGCTTCGGAAGCTCTGCGGGGAAGTAGTCACCGATGATCAACCTCCTCTTCTTGCTCTGTCCGGTTGGTGGTGTTATAGACGGTTGAGTCAGCTTGAGCACAAAATCCCTGGTTCCACAGTGTAACTTAAGTGCGGCGCACTTTGACGAAGCCATCAAGAACGCTGCTTCGAGCTCTCGGAATATATTCCATTTGCAGGCCGTCAAAGTGCTCTTCTAGCTTCCTCACTTCATCAACATAAGCTTCCATCAACGGACTCTGATAATTCTTGTTCACTTGGCGGATAACAAGTTGTGAGTCACCCCGGATAATGAGCTTCTTGATCCCAAGGTCTACTGCGATCCTGAGACCAGCAAGCAAACCTTCATACTCTGCAGTATTGTTTGTTGCTTGCTCCTTGGGAAAGTGCATCTGGACTACGTCCTTGAGGTGCTCTCCGGTGGGTGCGACATAAGTAGCACGCCAAGCACCGGGCGCCTTGCAGCGAGAAGGCACCATCAAAGTACATCAGCCACTCTTTGCTTGCTTCCTTGACGGGAATGCTCGTCTCTGGAATTTCTTCATCTGGTGTTGGCGTCCATTCTGCTATGAACTCCGCAATGCTCTGCTTTGGATAGTTGAAGTGCTCTCAAACTTGAGGCCAAAGCTTGATAGTTCCAGTGCCCACTCGACAATCCTGCCTGTTGCCTCTGGATTTTGCAGTATCCTCTTCAGCGGAAAGCGAGTGACAACTGTGATCTCATGTGCCTGAAAGTAATGGCGCAGCTTTCTCGAGGCCATGAGGAGGCCGAAAAGCAATTTCTGCACACCGTAGTACCTTGACCTAGCCCCTGCAGAAGGGAACCGACAAAGTAAATCGGGCACTGCACCATCCTTTTCTCGCATCTTCTCATGCGTCTGCGAGATCCGTCCTTGTCGGGACCAGAGCTTGCCGTGAAGCCCCCCGCTTGTCGCTGGATGTGTACGCCATGGTTGCTAGCTCATCATCCGCCTCCCTCTCCGCTACTAACGCAGCACTAACCACTTGATTGGTTGCCGCTATATATAGCAGCAACTTCTCTTGTGGCTTAGGTGCGACAAGTGTTGGAGTGGAGGACAGGTATCTCTTCAAGTCCTGCAGCGCTGCCTCCGCTTCTGGAGTCCATTGCATCGGACCTGCCTTTTTCAAGATTTTGAAAAATGGCGGTATGCGCTCAACAGACCTAGAGATAAACCTGCTGAGAGCAGCTAAGCAACCGGCAAGCCTTCGTACATCCTTGACGCGCTTTGGTGCTTCAATCTGCTCAATGGCCTTGATCTTGTCGGGATTGGCTTCAATTCCCCACTGAGACACGAAGAACCCGAGAAGCTTGCCGGAAGGGACTCCAAACACGCTTTTGACCACTATGTCATCCATGTATGCTTCCACATTTCTGTGCATTTGCGGCTCAAAAGCATCATGAACTACTCTTGTATACGTTGAACCAGCATTCTTTAACCCGAAGGGCATCCGCACAAAGCAGTATGTGCCACATGGGGTGATGAATGCGGTCTTCTCCTCATCCTCTTCTGCCATGAAGATCTGATGATATCCTGAATATGCATCCATAAATGAAAGCAAATAACATCCGCCGTGGAGTCAACAATCTGGTCGATGCGCCGCAAGGGAAATGGATCTTTGGGACAAGCTTTATTGACATCTGTAAAGTCGATACAAAGCCTCCATTTCGTTAGCCTTGCATACAACTACAGGATTGGCCAACCACGTAGGGATGGAGCACTCCTCGACAAGGCCTGCTGCTTCCGGTTTCTTGATTTCTTCCGCGATGAACTCTTGACGCTCCACCGCTTGCTTCGACTTTACGCTTGACGGGCCGCGCATGAGGACAAACGGCAAGATGGTGCTCAATTACTTTCACAGGAACACGGGGATGTCAGACGGCTGCCATGCAAACACGTCGATGTTCGCCCGCAGGAAAGCAACGAGCGTGCCTTCCTATTTAGAATCGAGAGAGGCACTGATGGTGAAGGTACCACCAGTGCCGTCCTCCTTGGCGGACACCTTCTTGGTCTCTGGTGGTGCTGTCATCGTCTTCTTATACTTGCCGGTGGAGCTCGATGGTGCATCCTCGATGGTAGTGCAGCACTCCGAAGAGGTGCGCTTGCCGGAGTGGGCATCAGAGCTCTTGCCGGACTTGGTCTTCTTCTTCCCTCCAGGAGCTTCAGCGGCAAGTGGCTTGCAATCTGTCGCGGCTGCTGCTTCCCGGTAGATCTTGTCGGCGCAGATAAGAGCATCCTTCTTGTCGCCAGGGATAGAGATGACGCTTATCGGGCCTGGCATCTTCAGCATGTTGTAGGCATAGTGAGAGGCCGCCATGAATTTGGCGAGTCTTTGGGCGACCAAGTATCCCATTGTAAGGCAATGGAAAATCAGCAACGTCAAAAGTGACCCTCTCGGTCCTGAAGTTCAACTTCGCCGCCAAATGTTACCGCAACGTGATCTTTCCCTTCGCTTGCTCCTCCCGGATTAATTCCTTGAAAGGTGCCGGTCTCTTCGAGCTCGCCATCGTGGATCCGGAGTTTCGGAGCACCGCGGAGGAGATTAGATTCAAGCCGGCCCGCCGTCAACTAGCATCTTGGTGACCTTGAGGTTGCGGATAGTTGGTGAAACCAACATCGGCAAGCACCCGACTATAGTTACACGATCAGGGTGGTCCTCAATATCAAAGATGATAGGCGTGCTGGACCATTTCAGAGGCCTGTGTGACTCGATGGATGGTTCTGCTGCATTGACCTCCCGCATCCACTGTTTGAGCTGGCGGTGGGAGGTATGCAGAAGCACCGCCACAACGCCGCAGTGACCTCTGTGGCTTTCTGGAACTCCTGCTCATCGGCGTCGTCATCATCCATGTCCTCGTCGTCATCGTCGTCATCCTTGTCGCGGCCACGGGGAGGCATGTCTCCTTGCCGCTGCTTGGCCTTGCCGCGGCGCCCTCCCCGGCCGGGACATTTCTTGCTGGCTCCTCCAAAGACCTTCCTGGCCTTCTCCTTGTCGCGTCGCTCGTATTCAGCTTTCTACTGCTCGACAAGCTGCTCTACCTTCTTGCAGCTCTGGAGGTCATGGCCCTTGGTGCGGTGGATCTTGCAGTACTGCTTGCCGGAGCCGTCCTGCTTGTCGGCGGCCGCCACAGACTGGCAGTTGGTGCCAGCGGCAACCTCCTTGCCGGAGCTACTAGCCTTGGCGTTCTTGGCGGCGCCTCCGTTGCCGGACTACTCGACAACTAGTACATCTCTGCCTTTCTTTTTCCTGTTGCCCCGCCGTCGGCTCTTCTTTGCCGGGGCGGTCTCCTCACTGTCAAATCCTCCTGCTTCGGTATTCTCTCCGGGGAGTCTCCTCCCTTCCTCAGCATGTGCACACTTGTCGGCCAGGGCGTATAGCTCACTGACGTCTCTGATCTTGCACATCGCCATCTCCTCCCGCATCCTGCGGTTTCGCACATTCTGATGGAACGCTACCGATCATCATGTGGCAGGGTGGACATCTGGATGTTGTGCTGTACAGTGAATCTTTGAATATACTTGCAGGGGCTCTCCTTCCTTCTGGGCGAGCAGATGAAGGTCGCTTTCTTGGCCATGGGGCTTGTGGTCCCCTGTAAAGGCGCCGACAAACTGATGGCATAGATCTGCCCAAGAAGATATGGAGTTGTCCGGCAAGTGCATGAGCCAGGACCTGACATTGGGCTTGAGCACCAGCGGGAAGTAGTTGGCAAGGATCTTATCGTCTCGCCCCCGGAGGCCTGCACCGCGTTGGTGTAAATGCTGAGGAACTCCGACGGATGCGTCTTGCCGTCGTACTTCTCCGGTACGTCTGGCTTGAAGTTTTTCTTGCTGGGCCACTGGACTTGCCGCAGCTCACGAGTGAACGCAGGGCAACCTACCACGTACGGCAAGTCGCCTAGTTCCTCTGGCGCGTGCATGTCAACAGAGGGCCCAGCGGCGCTTTGTCGGATTGACGTCGCGCTTCTCTTCGGGCGCCGATGCGAGTTCGAGCGTCCTCTTCTTTGTCGATCGTAGCACTTAGCGCTGATCGCGATGAGCTCGTGGATCTGATGACGCAGTGGAGTCGCTGTCGAGGTGGATCCGACGAGTCGGCGATCTTGGCCTTCGGGGCGGAGAGTGCATGGTGGTTGCACCCCCACCGGTCTCGTCGCCACCGGCTCGTGTTTGGCAGTCTTGCCGCGGCAGTGATGCACTCGGTTGCCGTGGAGCGTCGCCGTTAGCGAAGCCGATGAGACTCTGAAAGGTGGCCCTCCACTCATCGACCTTGTCGGCCGTTGGAGGGTAACCCAGGAGCAGTTGAGCTCTCGCCAGAGCTTCTGCTGGAGTAGTGGGTGGCAGTGGCGAACGGCGCGAGGAGCGGGATATGCTCGGACTTCTAAGTATGTTAGAAGGAGCAGTATCCCGTCCCGAAAGCGATCGTGCTCGCTTCGCGCTACCGGCATGTTGGCGTGCATGCTGGTCTTGAGCATCCCGAGATCCTCGGCTGATCTCGGTCCAACGAGCGTATGGCATTGTGAATGCCATGACGCTGTCGATCCCGCGCCTCTGAGACGGGCGCGGTGCATGTCTGGACGCCGAGTTCTGCGCGGCCTTGTCCTTGGACTTGGCAGCACCGTGAGCTCCCCCGTCGCCGTCCATTCTTCCGCCGGCATCTACCCCACCACCTGTTTGCTCCGGTGGTGGTGGGTTCGACGCGGACGGGGCCTCTGCCGCCGAAGCCTTCTTCTTCGGTGGCATGTTGACGAAGATGATGAAGATCTAGCTCGCATGGACGCTGGATCAGGTTCACACAACCTCGACGCCCCCTACCTGGCGCGCCAAAGATGTCGGGGCAGGCTGATCTGGCCCACTTAACACCTATGGGGCGGTGGACCGAGCCCCTTCGGTTCTCCAGGAGCGGAGGTCGCACGAAGAGCAGATCGAGGCTTAACGCGAGAGGTTTACCCAGCTTCGAGCTCTCCGAGAGATAACACTCCTCTTGCTGCATGTCTAGGTGTATTGCGTACTTGCTCAGGAGCGCTGAGTGCTACAGTACACACGAGCTGCTAACGAGGCTGAGCGTGGAGGGAACTGATCGACCAACCCTTTCTACGTTGCGCATGGGCCTCCTTTTATGTGCTCAAAGGGGCTCCGACAGGTGGCAACATAGATGGGCGTACAAATGGAAAAATAGTGGTTGGTATACCTACTTGTACAGTGTACAGTGTAATATACCTAACCCTGACGGCAGGGGACAAAGGCATTAAATGCCCGTCTAGTCGCCCTAACAAAGGCAAACGAGGACCGTCTGGGCGCCACCGCTCGCCACGATGGCAAACTTGTCGGCGCTGCTTGCCACCTCGCACCGCTGGCTGCCTGACCTCTCGCCACGCTTGGCGCTGGAAAGGTCCTGTGGCGACACGTTAGTGGTTGTCTGAGCGTAGGTCTGAAGAGGTGGTCTGCTGCAAGCGCCTTACCGCGGTTGTTGTCTTGTCGCGCCGGAAGCTTGTTGCTCACCGGGCCTTCCCGGCAAGCTCCTCTTGCCGGGGTCTTGTCTTGTATGTGCCTGGGGTGGCCTTCCCGGCAAGCTCCTCTTGCCGGGGCCTTGTCTCCTACGTGCCTTGGGTAGCCTTCCCGGCAAGCTCCTCTTGCCGAGGCCTTATCTCCCTGGCTTGAATACTTTGTTCTTGAATGGCTCCAAAGGAACCACGGAGGACCTTGGCGGTCACCCGGTAAGCCTTGCCGCGGAGGGCTGCAACTGCCCGTGCACAAGTTCGGGATACTAGGGTACCCCTACTCTAGTACACCGACAGGGCAGTGGAGTAAAACTGCATGATCATCTCATCATTCCACTTGGTGAGTTTCTGGGCAACAAATGTATCAACTCCACATGGTTTGAAGCTGTAATATTCTCCTGGATAGTGATCTTCATTTTTCTTGATGTACTCCCAGTCAACCCATCTCATGTCACACACAATGGGCTTCTTGTCAAGAAAAATTGTCTCATAAAAGTCTTGTTGTTCCTTAGTGTGAAACATGTAGTCAACAACAGTTCTCCTCCTGACAGCATATGGATTAGACTGTCTCCATAATATAAGTCCTGCATCCTTCCTAATCTTCATATTTTCTGCAACGGGATGTGCATCATTGTGGTCAGGGATCTTGGGCTTGATCTTTCTCAAAACAAGTGAGGCATCTTCCTCTTCTTCAGCATCCACAAACACTGGGGCCTTGTTTTTCTCCTCAGCAGGAATTTTTCTAGTACTTCTCTTGGGTTTAGGCTTTTGGGCTGGAGCAGCAGCCTTGGGTGCAGCTTTGGGCTTAGATGGAGCAACCCCTAATCTGATTGCATCTCCCATGAGCTTCTGAGCTTTGGGTGCTGGTGTAGCATCCTACTGTTCTTCTTCTTATTCAGAATCTCTCCTCATTGAGGGCTTGCCAAGAACTTTGGCAGAAGTGGTTCTTGCCCTTTTCTTCTTCTTCTTATCCTCACCAGCTGCTTCTTCTTCAGATTCAATGGTGAACTTCATGGTTTCACCTGTGGCAACTTTCCTTGGCTTTGACATTGGAACTCTTCTTGCTGGAGCCTTTGTTTTCATTCCTGGCTTACTTGCAGCAGCTGTGCCATACTCCTTTTTCAGCACCTTTTTCCTTGAAGCGGCTTCATCCCCTACAACCACATAATCTTCATCCTCTGAATTAGAATTTTTCTTCTTCCTTGTCCTGGTAGCTGCCTTTGGCAAGTTACTAGGTGTGCTCCTGCTGCCCTCATCATAGCTGCTAGAGGGATCAGAACCCTCACTCATCTGCACCTGCTATTCAGACTTGTTCTGGCTGTCACTTTGGTCAGACATCTTGCTCGCAAACTGTCAGCAGACCCTTGTGTTTTGTCGATGATGACTTCATGTAGGTGTTGAAGATGTGGATGCTCAATGTTGGTGTAGATCATTCGGAGCAATCCATTCGAGTGAGTTGCATTTTCAATACCTACACGGGTTAGTCCCACAAGGAACAAACAAGGATATCCATAGACATAGAGTGATGTGTACACAAGATGATGTCCATGAAAGCATTAGGTTACCTTGTCCCATGTCTTACCAACAAGAGGGTTTGTGACTCCTTGAACTAGTGCAAGATATGAAAGTTGTTTGCACTTGTCCTTGCCAAAATGATGAGAGTGAATTACGTTGGCGGAGTCATCCTCAAGAACTCTCTAGTTCTTCTTCTTCGGGATCCACACCATCTTGATGGGAATCCTTGGAGTTTTAGTCGTACTTGATGAAGTAGAACTTGATGTAGACTTGGTAATCCACTTGACCAAGGCCTTGGGTGCTTCTTCAAATTCATAAATCTCCTCTTGAAGCTTGTCCTTGCCTTTTTGCTTGTGGTCTTGTGGTCGAAGATCATCTTGAGCTTGTGTTCCTTTGAAAGAAGTAGGATCATACTTATCTTGTTGAGGAACAAACTTCATCTTGGGGTATTGATCTTCTTCCCACTCAACTCCATTGGCATTAAACTTTCGTTCAAACCCAACACCTTGATTTTTCTAGTGTCTTCCTTGCTTGCGTACAATTTCCTCAAATTGCTTACTTCCGGCAAGGCTCTTGTAAACACCTTTCTCTATAATTCCCTTCAATAAACTATTTTCTTGCTCAAGTGTAACTTGGCTAAGAGAATCGTTAGTGGAATCAAGAGAACTACTAGTAGCAACATCAATGGATTTAGCATGATTGTTGTTACTACTAGATGAAGAATATTTCTTGTTCTTGTTGCTAGATTTAACTTGTGGCATGTAAGTAGACAAGAGTAAACGGTTGGCAATGTAAGAAGAACTTTTCTTGCGAAGATCATCATTGATTGCCTTTAAAAACTCATGTTCTTGCTCAAGGTTGAGCTTTTCAAAGCGTAGCTTATCATGAGTCTTTAAAAGTTCTCGATGATTTTCCAAGGTAGTTTCATGAGCTAACTTAAGAGTGTTTAGTTCTTTAGTTAGACGCTCAATCTCCTTCTTATCATTATCATTCGTTTTATCTTGATTACCATGATTAATAGCAAGCTCATCATAGTTTCCATAACTAGAGTTGTCTGCAAGTAAATCATCATCTCCTAGCAAATCATCTTCATCACTATTGAAATCAACATACTCGGGGTGTGTTACCTTTGGACCTTTAGCCATGAAGAATCTACAATTCCTTCATTTGGTGATTCAAATATGTCGTAGGAGTTGTTGTCACAAGTGCTAGTCCGGCAACACCTTCATATTGAGTATATTCGGAGTCGGAGTGATAACTTCTTTCGGAGTGATGGTCAGAGTCGGAACCGGATACCCATTCACCAACATGATCTTGATGTCTTCTTTTTGTGTAGCTCCTTGATGACTTGTCCTTCCTTTCCGAATCCTTGCTTCTCCGAGAGGGTCTTCGTTCATAACGATCATCTCTACACCTTCTTTCTCTTGATGGTGATTCTTCTCTTCTACTCCTTCTTTTGGGAGAATCTTCTCTTATTTTGTAGGGAGTCGTACACTCATTAGAGTAGTGTCCGGGTCTTCCACAATTGTAGCAATTACGCTCATGACTAGAAGATCTTTTGTCATTGTAGGACCTTGACTTGGAACTTCTTTCCTTGCTTCTACTCTTGTAGAACTTGTTGAAGTTCTTCACCATTAGACTCAATTCTTCATTGAAGGTTTGCTTCTCACTTGATGATGTGGGAGCATCACACGAGGCTTTGTAAGCACCACTTGACTTGTTGTGAAGCTCTTCCTTATCCTTGAGTGACATCTCATGAGCAACAATTCTTCCAAAAACTTCTGTTGGCTTGAGATCTTTGTAATTGGGCATCATTTGGATAAATGTGCACATCATATTTTCCATCCAAGGCTCTTAGGATCTTCTTGATGATGAATCTATCGGTCATCTCTTCACTTCCTAAGCCGGCAATCTCATTTGTGATGAGAGCAAGCCTAGAGTACATTTCAGCGACGCCTTCACCATCCTTCATTTTGAACTTGTCAAGCTGACTTTGGAGCACACCCAATTTGGATTCCTTGACGGAATCGGTACCTTCGTGCATATCAATCAAAGTATCCCAAATTTGTTTTGCATTCTCAAGATGGCTGATTTTGTTGAATTCTTCGGGGCAGAATCCGTTGAAGAGAATATTACAAGCTTGAGAATTGTATTGTAGCATCTTCAACTCTTCCGCGGTAGCTTCATGGTTTGGTTCTCTCCCATCGAAGAATTCACCTTGCAAGCCAATACACACAATAGCCCAAACAGTGGGGTTATGTCCAAGAATATTTATTTTCATCTTATGCTTCCAACTAGCAAAATTTGTACCATCAAAGTAAGGACCTCTACGGTGGTAATTTCCCTCGCTAGACCCCATACTCTACTAGGTTGTGAAACCAAGGCTATGACCACCAAAAGCTATGGAAATCAAAGCAAATGGAGACCAAAGCTCTGATACCACTTGTAGGATCGAAAGTATGTCTAGAGGGGGGTGATTAGACTACTTGACCAAATAAAAATCTAGCCTATTCCCAATTTTAGTTCTTGGCAGATTTTAGCAACTTTGCACAAGTCAAGCAAACAACCTACACATGCAATTCTAAGAGTATAGCAGCGTAATGTAAAACAAGTGCATATGAAGGCAAAGGGAGGAGTTTGAGGGAGCAAACGCAATATTTACACGGAGATTTTTTATCCGTGGTTCCGATAGGTGGTGCTATCGTACATCCACGTTGATGGAGACTTCAATCCATGAAGGGTAGCGGTTGCGCGAGTCCACGGAGGGCTCCACCCACGAAGGGTCCATGAAGAAGCAACCTTGTCTATCCCACCATGGCCGTTGCCCATGAAGGACTTGCCTCACTCGGGTAGATCTTCACGAAGTAGGAGATCTCCTTGCCCTTACAAACTCCTTGGTTCAACTCCACAATCTTGACGGAGGCTCCCAAGTGACACCAAGCCAATCTAGGAGACACCACTCTCCAAGATGTAACAAACGGTGTGTTGATGATGAACTCCTTGCGCTTGTGCTTCAAATGATAGTCTCCCCAACACTCAACTCTCTCTCAAATGATTTGGATTTGGTGGAAAGAATATTTGAATGGAAAGCAACTTGGGGAAGGCTAGAGATCAAGATTTATGTGGTTGGAATGGAATATCTTGACCTCAACACAAGTGTAGGTGGTTCTCTCTCAGAAAATGTATGTTGGTAGTGTAGGCATGTTCTGATGGCTCTCTCCATGAATGAAGAGTGGGTGGAGGGGTATATATAGCCTCCACACAAAATCTAACCGTTACACACAAATCATCAAACTCGGTGGACCGAATCATGAAACTCGGTCGGACCGAATCATGAAACTCGGTCGGACCGAATCATGAAACTCGGTCGGACCGATTTAGTTCAAAATGTGAATGTTAGGGATTTCGGTGGGACCGACATGTCAACTCGGTGGGACCGATTTCGTTAGGGTTAGGGCATAACATAATCTCGGTGACACCGATTACACAAACTCGGTGAGACCGATTTTCGTAATAGACTAACAGAGAGTTGGTCAGGCAAACTCGGACTGATTCGCTCATTTCGGTTGGACTGAAACTTCATGAAAGGGAGACACAGAGTTTGCATTGGAATCTCGGTGTGACCGATCACTCATCTCGGTTTGACCGAAACATTATGAAGGGAAACAGAGTGATTACAATCCCATCTCATTGAGATCGAGATCCCTATCGGTGAGACCGAAAAGACTAGGGTTCTGGCAGTGGCTATGTCAACTGAACTCGGTGGCGCCGGTTAGAAAGATTCGGTGGAGTCGAAATTGACTTTTGGTTTGGGACATATGTGGATGTGAGAAAGTAGTTGAGGGTTTTGTAGCATATCACTAAGCACTTTGAGCAAGAAACTCATTAAGCAACACCTCACCCCCTCTTGATAGTATTGGCTTTTCATATGGACTCAATGTGATCCTGGATCACTAAAATGAAAATGTAGAGTCTTGTGCTTTGAGCTTGAGCCAATCTTTTGTCCTTAGCATATTGAGGGGTCCACTTTCTAATCCATGCCATGCCAATCATTGAGCTTTCCTGAAATATATATCTCGAATGACATTATCTCAATGAGCTATATGTTGTTACGAATTACCAAAACCACCCAGGGATAGTTGCACTTTCAGCTGGGAAGGCTTATAATATGGTAGCGAAAAGGGTCAGGAATAATCAATTCAGAGATGCAAAGTTGAATAAACGCTCAACGACGGTACTGTGCTGGTCCTAGGCTGGACCGTGCTAGAGACGCGAGCCTAGAACACTAACAAAATCACGGCGCTGCACGTAAACAAGGGAAAAGCACACTCCGGAAAAAAAAATCGCTTAGTTTTTTTGGCGCCCTTTTTTTGCGCTCGTCTTTTTTTGCGGAAAATCACTATAATGGCGGGTGTGCACGGAATGGGCACGGGAATTTTTTTACAAATTTTTATTTTCAAAAATCAGGGCAGCGACAACGAAAAAGTGCGACAAAAATCACTATCATGGCGAGTGTCTCAAAAGACTCAGAAAAGCCTAAAAATAGGATAGGGAAAAATATTTTTGGTCGCCGAAATTTTGGCCTAAAAGCTGCCAGGGGGTCTCCACACTCTTTTTTTCCGAAACCTACTTAGGCAAGGAAACACGAATCGGAAACTAGATGGATCTGGAAAACAAACCTAATATGAAAGGAACTCGGATTGGTGGTGGATATATGGTGGTGGTACAGGGAAGAGGTGGTGGTAGTGGTGGTAGTATATGGATGTGGATCGGTGGTGGTATATGGATACGGATTGGTGGTGGTATATGGAGACGGATTCAGAGCGGTGGCGGATAAGCGGTGGTGGTAGGTGGTAGGGGCGATGATGATGGTGTGGTGGCGGCGTGACAACTTATGACCAGAACTCGAAACTCTAAAAGACTAGAAACTAAGACCAGCAACTTGACACGACGATGCAACCGCAAATTCAATAAAGAAAAATACTAAAAAGACTATGCAAAGGCTCAGACTTGTTTGGATAGGATGAACTAACCCTAATTTTTTTTGACTTTTCGTGGACTATAGGTATAAAGAACAGACTCGATCTAAACTACGAAAAACTATAAAATCTCACCGAGCAACCTGCAAGTCTGATACCACTTGATAGAGGCTAAGGTGTCTTGTCTTTCGATGAGATGGTGGCTATTATTTTGGAGGAAGTCGACTTTGACGATCTGACTACGAACGTGCGAGGACGTGCGCCTTAGCAATCGCGAAACCAACTCCGAGGGGTTATTGACCATGCCGGAGCATGATCAACCTGACCACGAAGGTCTGTTTCTTGCAGGCAAATGAAGAACAAGCAAGAAACTAAGATTGCAATTTAGATATTGCGAATATAAGAGGAAAGCTTTATTGATCAAGGTGGGGTTCTGTGACGCCTTTGTCTTGTCGTTGAACACAAACGAAGTACGCGAAGTTGTAGCTATGGCGAACTTTTAATCTAAACAAAACCCAAAGTCTAAACGGTGCCCTAAGGGCTGTATATATGGAGGAAGAGGGGGAATTTCGTGGCCCTTGGGTAAGGGGTCCGAAACCAACCCTATCTCTTGTTTCCCCACACATACGAACTCTAAAAATGGCCTATACTTATGTATTTCGAAATTACATGGGCCTGGCCCAATAATAAGGTGAAGCAGCACCTAGAATAGCCTATGGACGAATATTATGAAGTGGCATCTTGTATGTTTTGTCCAAGGCTTCATGCACTCATTATGGTGGCTTCAAAGTCCTGAAATCATCACTTGTAACTCCGTTCTTGTTCCCCTCGCGCATGCCATCATCTCCATGCTTGGTTTTGCTTCAGTGTTCATCCCTCTTATCCATGACAGGCCCTTCATTTGTAAGAAAAACAAATGTATCCAATTTAGGCAGCATCATATTCTCATGAACATTAGAATCATTTCCAAGAAAAGAAAGCACCTGATAATTTAATTGGCCTGCGCAAGCTCTAGTAATTGGTCCAGTATGTATAGCAGCAGGGGTTGTGGGTGTAAAAATGGTATTGATGTCCTCATCAGAACAGTTATCCCTCGATCAAAATCAGATCCGCCGTGTTTCGCACTCCTCCCACGTAAGAGTGTAAACTCTTGATTACATAAAAATGGAGCAAGTGGACGACACTGTAGCACGTTATATCACTCAAACAAGCCCGCCTAACGGGCGGGAAAGCACGCCCTTGTCATGTTGTTAAGGATTTCTATCGATTGATCGCACGAAAATGTTTCACTTTGCAAGTTCAAAAGAAAAGGTGGAACACTTACGACTCGTACGCGTCGCACGCCCGACAGTCCGGCTCGCACGCCGTTCACCAGAAGGGACACGCATTGTCTTGCAATTTCACTGACATGTGGGACTACAATTGAATAAACCGCCGATAGCCAAAATCTAATCGCTCGGCGGGCGTCGGCTGAGAAGAGAGAGACGGGGGAGGGAGAAGAGCTCACCCGCCCGCCGCGCACAGACTCCAAGAAATATATGGTGATAATGTGAGGTGGGCCATGTGGGAGTCCAGACCGCTTCCAAGCCCTCCCCCCTCAGATGCTAGCTGCCCGCATTCATAGCAAGTAGTACCAGTAAAATATTTGCCTATAAGCCTGCTTATGTGGAGGAGAGAGAGGCATTGACAAAGTCAAGGAGTGGGCTCTACAAGAGCCCATCTCTACACGTGCTCCTAGATATAAAAAACTAATTCTAAAAAAGAGGCATACAAAACAATTGTCTCTAAAAAAGAAAGGTAAAAAACATTTGAGAGGAAATAAATAGAGAGAAAGTGAGAAAAAGTTGTAACCTTTATAGTCAACCTTATAGTCAACACTGTGGTAGTATTACATGAGGATGGAGGGAGTGGTGCACATGCCATGTTCACTGGGCTGCCGTGTTTCACACTCCTCCGTCGTAACAGTGGAGACAATAGCTTTCAGCGAAAATAAACAATGAATACTCATTGCTCGTCCTCTATATAGGAAAAGAATACTTTCCATTCACCGACATGTGGGACGTCGACCATCCTAGTCCACCTGCCATGCACAAAATTATCCTGGTCCACCCCGGTCGTAGCGCAGGCCCAACCTTTCCCGATGTAAGTTGGTCGGACGAAGGAACCATCATGACTTCATTGAATTCCGCTTCTTCAAGAAAACTTACTGTACCCACAATACTGCTACCACACGCGAAGATTGGACGGAGCTGTACCACGTCATATCATTGAAACCCACTAGGCCAAACTAGCCCGCCTAGGATTTATACTCCCTCCGTTTCAAACTTAGTAGTACAAAGTTGAGTCATCTATTTTGGAACGGAGGGAGTACGTCTCTGTACTACTATGATTTTGTGTTGTACGTCTTTGTACTTTTGCTACGATTTTCCTACCCTATGAACCAAATGAGGCCTGAATGTATCCGTGTCGACTATTGTGTGATCGATCGCTAACCCTACAATTTTAGGAGCTTGGCCTATTGGCCGATCGAAGACGGATAAGTATAAGCGTACCACGAGCTCATCAGCCCCATCGTTTCTCTTCGGTGTGTGTTTTGCATGTACTATAGCTGGCACAATAGCTAGCCTACTAACACCAAGAATCATCAAACAAGCCATGCTGATATGATAAACAGTTCGAACTTACATCTAAGCATGCGATATATTACATCAAAAGCTGGTGAGGATACATATTTTTTCATAGCTCGGAGAGGGTTCGCATGATTCACTATCAAACAAAAGTAGCAAGTACCGCCCACACAAGACAGTGAACTAGCCCTAAGATGGTTTGATAACGTGCATCGTTCTGGTAATTAAGCACAGGGCAATGCAAACTACCCTAAAGGATTAGCGCGACCAACTATTTCTTGTCAGCGATCTCTCGGGCAACGACCACAGCATGGACGGCGGCATGGGAAGCAATCTCTGGAGCGATGTCCACAGGACTGATCATGACATCGGAATGGATCTCTAGGGCAATGTCCACAGGATGGACAGCGGCATCGGAATCGATCTCCGGGGCAATGTCAACAGGATGGACAGCGACATCGAAAACGATCTCTGGGGCATTGTCCACAGGACGGGCCGCGACATCAGAATCATCAAGGACGTCCACCGGCACCTACACAACCCTAACATATTAGCAAGCACATTGCATATAATCAAAAACCACAACTATGGTAAGCCATTATTTGTTACCTTGTGCAGCTCACCGGGTGTCGGAGTAATGGGCCACGGGTAGGCAAACCCGAGCCCCTGGACCTTTCAAAACATCGGGGCAGACTGCGCCCCTCAAGACCTCAAGACGAAGAGACGCCTTCTGAGATTCGGTGACAGAGCCGCCGACTGCCCCTCCCAGCCGAGTCCCAGAGATGGCCTCAAGATAAGCCGACTCCCAGCCAGTGACTTCGGTGAAGCCGGCTACGGGGAGTCGGCCCGCGACTCCAACCGCCTCCTACTGATGCGACTATGAACGGGGCGGGATGGGGCCGCCTCGCAGCCCATCCCTGCCCCCGTTCACAAAGGACAGGCATGGCCACAGAGCGCCGTACTGACAAAGATCCCCGTCCGGCACGGCACTGTTGCCACGCCGGCCCTGACATCAGCCCCGTGGGCAGATCCCTGTACCCACGATGGCCTGTCTGTACGACCCGAAGACGGCGGGACCCGCCTGTCGGCGGGAGTGCAGAAGACGGCGAGAGCACCCCAAGACGGACCCGCTGGGAGTCGGCCTCCGAGAGTCGGCCGGCCCCTCCCACGGGCTCCATGCGCCATTAACCAGACAAGACAGGGAATGGCAACAGTGATCGCCCGCCAGGCGGTGGCACTGTTGCCATGACCCCACGACCAAGCTCGCGTCATTAGAAGCGCAGCTACAGTAACCCGTAGCCGACAAGACCCGCCCGCGGCGGACAAGGGCTGTCTGCCCCATGCTAAATCGTCGGCGGGGCCCACTAGTCGGCGGGCCCCAGAAGTCGGCGGAGAAGACGGAGACTTAAGAGACTGACGGCTGGGACCTGCACCCAGCCGGATTACCATTGTACCCCCGGGGGGTAGGCCTATATAAACCCCCCGGGGCACCCATGCAAAGGGTTGGACCCTAGAAGTTTGACACAGACATAGAGGGTACAGAGGAGCTAGCCGTGCCCTTCTCCTTCCTCACCCCGAACAGCTCAAGGAGCAACCTTGTACACACTTTGCCATAGTGACCATGCGGAGACCCCGCAGAGCAGCAGTAGGGGTGTTATCTCCACAGAGAGCCCTGAAGCTGGGTAAGATTCGCCGGCGTGCACGCCTTCGCCTCATCCCGTTTCCAGGCACCGGCGACGTTCTATTCGCCCCCTCCATGATAAGCAATCCTTTGCCATATGTCGCACCCAACCCCCGACATTTGGCGCCCACCGTGGGGCTAGGTGCACCGTCGTCCGGAGACCTGCTCTGGATGGGAACCTTCTTCCTCCCTGGCGAGCGCAGCCAGCCCGGCACGCCAGACGGAGTCTGCGCCGACGCGCTGCATGGCGCTGAGGTCGCCTGCGCGGCGAGCTGCCTCGCCGAACTTGTCGGCGAGGTTCGCCTCTCCGACGAGCCTGCATCCGACGCAGGCACGGACGCCCCAAGAGCCTCCTCGCGGGCCTCCTCGAGCAGCTCCACGTCGCCGGTGAGCCTGCCGCCGACATGGAGTCCATAGGCTCCACCGACCCGATGCTGGTCGACTCCGACACCGCGTCGCTCGACGCGTTCCCCACCAACATGGTGGTCTACGATGAGCCGCTCCCACGCGCGGAGAGCGGCGGAAGCACCGTCACGGAAGTGCTCGTCATCGGTCATAGCGAGCCTTCCGGCGAAGGAACTCATGACCCTCTCGACGCGGTTCTGCAAGACCTAACCGCGCCTATTCCGGAAGACGCTGACGCTGGGACGCTGGAGGCGCGCCGCCTCCAGCTCCTCGTAGGCGCGAAGAAGCTGGCAAGCATGAGACGCTTGTCATAAGCCTACTAGCGCGAGATGGATTGTACCGTGGGCGGCTCGCCGGCTCCGACTGGGCCTAGCCGCCTAGGCGTGGTCCAGCAGCGCGGCGTAGCCATCGCCAACCTGTTTGGGGCAAATCGCCCTGTGTACGCCACGCCCGCGGAGAAAATCCGCGCCGCCCAGGCGGCGGCGGATGAGCTGGATAAATTCGAGGGCGAGGAGCGCCGCCTGATGACGGAGCGAGTCCAGCAGCTCCTCGACGCGGCTGCCGCGCAAGACAAAGCCGGCTGTCGCACGGAGGTGCCGCGACGACAACACGGCGACTTGCCTCCCCGCCGAGATCAAGGCGCGACATCTCGGACGCCGACTGGCGGTGTCCGTGGAAGAAAAAACAAGGATCCGGCTGTTAGCCATAGTCGGACTCACATCTCCATCGAGCGCGACGAAGACGGCTGCCCGAGAGCATTGGAGCGGCGAGACGACTATCTGCCTCCTCCTCCCCGCAGAGAAAGGCGAGTCTCCCCGCCACCCGTCGAGCATCCGACTCTCGGCGACCGCCTTGGCCGCCGAGAGGGAGTCGGAGAAAACGACGCCCGCCACCGGATCGAGCGACTCCACCAATCCCTGGCGCTAGAAGAAGAAGACGAGTTGGGCCCGCCGTGTTTCGGACCTCGCATCCAAGACGAGCCCTTCCCCAGAGGGTTCACACTCCCCTGAGATACACCCAAGTACACCGGCTCCGTGAAGCCGGAGGACTGGCTAGTGGACTACTCCACGGCCGCCAAGATAGCTTAACGGCAACAAGCACGCTGTCAGTAAAGTATGTTCCCCTCATGCTCCAGGGCATGGCCCGGACATGGTTGAACAGCTTGAAGCCCCGCAGCATCAACAGCTGGGTCGACTTCACCGAGGCCTTCGTCCGCAACTTCACGAGCACATACAAGTGGCCTCCCAAGCCTCGCCATCTTTCCTTGTGTGTGCAAGGCCCCAACGAGTCCACTCGTGACTACCTCACGCACTGGGCCGAGCTCCGGAACTCCTGCGAGGGAGTGCACGAGGTGCAGGCTATTGAGTACTTCACCGCCGGGTGCAGAGAATGCACCCTCCTCAAGCACAAGCTCCTTTGTGACGAGCCGGAGACCCTCGATGAGCTGCTGATCATAGCAGACAAGTACGCCACAGCCGACTCCTCCATGAAGACGGAGATCGAAGTCAGTGCGACTGGCAAGGTGGCTCCTCAGGCTCCCAGAACTCCGGCTGGCGACACCAGTCGGCGACAGCAGCAGAATGATCACAAGCGCAAGGCCCCGCAGCCGGCTTCCAACAGCCGGCAGGTGGCGACAGTTGAAGACCAACAACCAGAGGGGCAGCCTCCGGCCAAGCGGCAGAAAGGCGGCAAGTACAACTGGTTGCCGGCCTTCTCTTATGAGCAGACTCTAGATGGTCCCTGCAAGTTCCATAGCGGCGCGAAGCCGCCGAACCACACCACCCGGAAGTGCCACTGGCTCACCAGGATCGCCAAGGGAGACGGCCTCATCCCTCCCCCGCCTGCTGGGCCGCCGCCTCCACCACCGCCCCAGCAGCCGGCTGTCAGGCCAGTCGGCGCAGTACAAGACGAGTACCCAGAAGAGCATGGAGCTTATGTAGTGTTCACCAGTGTGGCCGACGATCGCCGAAAGCGGCTGCCGCAACAGCAAGAAGTGAATGCGATGGCGTCGGATACTCGAATTCATGCACTGGTCCGAGAAACCTATCGGTTGGAGCCGAGCTGATCACCCAGAGGTGATGCGAATCCGGGCTCCTACGCCTCGGGTCTTGGGAGCCACCCTTGCAGCGGATAGGCGGGCCGCCGCTTCATGAAAGTGCTGATAGACGGAGGCAACAGCATCAACATCCTGTACAAGGACACGATGGAGAAGTTAGGAATCAAGCAAAGACAACTTCAGAACAGCCGGATTGTGTTCCACGGCATTGTACCTGGCCTTTCCTGCTCACCGTTCGGCAAGATCCTGATAGACGTCCTCTTTGGGGACAAAGATCACTTCCGCCGAGAGCCAGTCTGGTTCGAAGTGGTGGACCTCGAAAGCCCATACCATGCTCTGCTTGGCCGACCTGCTTTGGCCAAGTTCATGGCGGTCCCCACTACGCCTACCTCAAGATGAAGATCCAGTACCAAGGGATTCTCATCAGAGCCGGCGATTACGTAAAGTCGTCCGCCTGCAACCGAAAGCGATCGGCTGGCCGAGTCCCCAGTGATCGTGGTGAGAAGCTGCTTGATCGGATTGTAGCAATGGCCGGCAAGCAGCCAGAGATGTCGCCCAACCACAAGGAGTCGGAAGCTGAGGGCTCGTTCAAGCCGGCCAAAGAGACCAAGATGATACCCTTGGACCCGGAGCACCCGGAGAGGTATGCTGTCATAGGTGCAAACCTTGACAGTAAATAGGAAGGCGAGCTCGTCGATTTCCTCCGTGAGAATCGGGACATTTTCGCATGGTCCCCTAAGGACAGGCTAGGTGTACTGACGGAATTTGCCGAGCACAAGTTACATGTCCGATCAGATGTGAAGCCCGTCAGGCAGCCCTTGCGCCGCCTGTCAGAAGAGAAAAGAAGAGTTGTTGGAGAAGAGATAGCCCGGCTTCTGGCAGCCGGCTTCATCATGGAAGTGTTCTTTCCAGAGTGGCTAGCCAACCCGGTCCTGGTGCTAAAGAAGAACAAGTAGTGGCGCATGTGTATCGATTACTAAGCCTCAACAAAGCTTGCCCCAAGGACCCGTTAAACTGCCGAGATTTGATCAGGTGATAGACTCCATAGCCGGATGCGAGCTGTTGAGCTTCTTAAATGCATATTCAGGATATCATCAGATCAAGCTGAACCCAGCCGACAGATGTAAGACCGCCTTCATCACGCCGTTTGCAGCCTTCTGCTACCTGACCATGACATTCGGCTTAAGGAATGCCGGCGCCACCTTTCAGCGTTGCATGCAAAAGTGCCTCCTCAAGCAGCTTGGCAGAAACGCCCACGTTTACATGGATGATGTAGTGGTGAAGAGGGAGAAGCGAGGAACACTGTTGGAAGACCTCAAGGAGGCCTTTGAAAATCTGCGCCGATTCCAGATCAAGCTCAACCCAGAGAAGTGCGTCTTCGGAGTACCAGCCGGCCAGCTCCTTGGTTTCCTGGTCTCCTAACGCTGCATAGAGTGCAACCCGTGAAGATCAAGGCAATTGAGAGGATGGAAGTACCCGCCGACTTCTAGATGTGCAAAAGTTCACCGCTGTTGGGCGTCCATCACCGATTCATCACCACCGGGCGAGAAAGCTCTTCCTCTGTACCAGCTCATGAAGAAGACCACCTTCTTCGAATGGAACCACAAGGCGGACGAAGCTTTTCTCCAGTTGAAGAAAATGGTGACTACTCCACCGGTGTTGGCGGCTCCGACTCCCAAGGAGCCCATGCTCCTGTATATTGCCGCCACCAGCAGGGTTGTCAGCATAGTCATTGTAGTTGAAAGCAAGGAGGAAGGCCAGGCGCTACCTGTCCAGAGACCTGTGTATTACCTGAGCGAAGTACTGTCGACCTCCAAGCAGAACTGCCCCCACTACCAGAAGATGTGTTACGGAGTGCACTTTGCCCCCAAGAAGTTGAAGCCTTACTTTCAAGAGCATCCAATCACCGTGGTTTGCACGGCCCCACTAGCAGAGATCATCGGAAGCCGAGATGCTTCTGACCGAGTGGCCAAATGGGCCATAGAGTTGGCCCCCTACACCATCTATTACCAGCCCCGCACTACCATCAAGTCGCAAGCGCTGGCCGACTTCCTCATCGACTGGGCCGAGACTCAAGATTCCGCCGGCCAGCTACCGACTCCACCCATTGGCGGATGCACTTCGATGGCTCCAAGATGCGATGGCATGGGAGCCGGCGTGGTCCTCACTTCCCCAAAGGCGCATAAGCTCAAGTACGCTACCGCAGATCCATTTCGCCGCCTCCAACAACGTCGCCGAATACGAGGCGCCCATTCACGGGCTCTGGCTTGCCAAAGAGCTTGGCATTCGCCGGATCCCGTGTTATGGCGACTCCGACTTGGTGGTCCAGCAGTCATCCGGCGACTGGGACGCCAAAGACGCAAACATGGCGAGCTACCGTTTCCTGGTACAGCAGCTGAGTGGATATTTTGAGGGGTGCGAGTTCCTCCACGTGCCAAGAAACGACAACGACCAAGCAGATACCCTGGCAAGAATCGGCTCCGCCCGCCAGGCAATCCCATCTTGCGTCGCCCTTCAGCGCCTCCTCAAGCCATCTGTCAAGCCCTCACCAGAGTCAAACTCCATTTTTGTGCCGACTCCCCCTGAAGAAGTCGGATCCGACTCCAAAGCCTCTGCAGACGGCACAAGAATTCTTGCAGACGGCCCCAAGAACGCTGCAGTCGAAGCCGGCCCGGTGACTTCAGAACCTGGCCCGGGGACTGCGGCGGCCATTGCGAGGACTCCAGTACTCGGCCCGGGGACTGCACCAATCGTGCCGGGGACTTCTTCAACCCAGCAAGTTGCTGCAGACTCCAACCCGCCGCCTCCCAGCCCAGCCGCCCTCGTCCAAGTAGCAGTACTGGCAGTCGAAGAAATAGCAGCACCCTCATGGGCCCAGCCCATCCTGAAGTTCTTAGTAAGTGGAGAGCTACCAACCGACGAGACCTTAGCTCGGCAAGTACAACGCTGAGCCGCAGCCTACACTATAGTCAACAGAGAGTTGGTCAGGCGCAGCGTCACTGGTGTATACCAGCGCTGCGTCGAGCCAGAGCAGGGCCAAGCGATTCTCGAAGACATCCATCAAGGCGAGTGCGGCCATCATGCAGCCTCAAGAGCACTAGTCGCCAAAGCCTTCCGACACGGTTTCTTCTGGCCGACTGCTGTAGAGGAGGCCAAGGAATTAGTTCAAAAATGCAAGGGGTGCCAGGTGTTCCTCTCCAAGCCGCTTCAGCCGGCTTCAGCGCTCAGGACTATCCCCATCGCCTGGCCCTTTGCTGTTTGGGGCCTGGACATGGTGGGACCATTCAAAACGGCGCGAGGCAGCCTAACTCACTTACTTGTCGCGGTGGACAAGTTCACCAAGTGGATAGAAGCAAAACCCATCAAGAAGTTGAATGGTCCTACTGCAGTGACTTTCATCGCCGACATCATGACTCGGTACGGCATACCACACAGCATCATCACCGACAATGGCACAAATTTTGCCAAAGGCGCCCTGACCCGTTTCTGCGCGACGCAAGGCATCCGACTGGATTTAGCGTCCATTGCCCATCCGCAGTCAAACGGCCAGGTGGAGCGAGCAAATGGCCTCATCCTGTCTGGCATCAAGCCTCGACTGGTCGAACCACTAGAGCGTTCGGCCGGCTGCTGGCTTGAGGAGTTGCCAACCGTCCTCTGGAGTCTGCGCATGACTCCAAACAAGTCAACTGGCTTCACACCCTTCTTCCTCGTCTACGGTGCCGAAGCCGTCATCCCAACGGATATAGAGTTCGACTCCCCGCGAGTCACCATGTACACCGAAGAGGAAGCAGAAGAAGCACGTCAAGACGGCGTCGATCTGCTGGAAGAGGGCCGCTGGCGACACTCGGCCGGTCCACGCATCTACCAGCAGAGCTCGCGCGCTACTACAACAAGAAGGTCAAGCCAAGATCATTCCAAGAGGGCGACCTTGTGCTCCGGCTGATCCAGCGAACAGCCGCCAGCACAATTGTCGGCGCCTTTGGGAAGGCCCATTCATCATCGACAAAGTGCTTTGAGCAGCGACTCCTACTACGATCGGCGCCGAAGCCCCGAAACGCGCAAGAGGACGACTCCGGCAAAGAGACGGAACGGCCATGGAATGCGAATCTCCTCCGAAGATTTTACAGTTGATGCAGTATGTACCACGCTACCCTTTGTGTTTAAAGTACCAAGACTTCGGGCCCCCCGAGACAAGCTCGGGGACTGCCCTCTTTTGTTATCTGTACGATAAGAATCATTCCTTCGAGTATGTTACTTTTGGTTATGCTATTTGGCACCGGGCTCGACTAGTCGGCCCGGGGACTCACCATATGGGCTATGAAATGCTTCCTGCAGTCAGACAAGTAACGTGCGGTGCCTAAGCCGTCTCCTGTCAGAAGCCGCAGCTCGCAGAGCGACTGTTTGGTGGGCAGGAGTAAGGAAGAACGGGCGCCCACACGAAAAAATGTCTAAGGACCCAAAGCATAAACATAGTTTAAGTCGGCATCTAGCCCCGTTTTGCAAAAACCGACTCTTAAGTAGTCGGCTTGCCGCTTTCTACCCAACTTGCTTAAAGACTCAAAAAAATGGCCAAGTACTTGCCTTCTCAAAGGTAGCCAAGCACTTGACCCAGACGGCAGTCCGCAGAGCGGTTTCCTGATGGGCAAGGCGGCAACTCAGGGAAGGCGGCAAAGGAAAAAGCCATAAGAGCAATAAGCAAGGAAAGATAAAATTAGGATAATATTTACACAGCTTAGGCCCTTGGCCGGATCTTCGGACAAAGGTTCAGAATACACCCCGCGGGTGGATTGTGCGAATTAACAAGTTCTTTCAAAGACTATCAAAACAGATAAAATAAAGGCGAGATAGCGGCCTAGGAAGCGGCAGATGGGGTCGGAAGGCCGGAGGCGACGGCGGCATCAGGCGCCGGGGCGGCCGGCTGGGCGGTCTCGGCTTGATCGTCTCCGGCAGCCGCCCAGACGGGCGCGCTCGTTCTTTGGGCGCGGTCGAGCTGAGGCTGATCACCCGCTCCGTCTTCTGGTGCCTCCATCTCGTCTCCGTCCTCCGCCTCGTCTTCCTCCTCGGCGCTGGAGTCGATCACCTCCGTCGAGTCCTCGTCGTAGTCCGGGTTCATCCGGAACCACTCCGGTGGCGCCTCCCCACCATCCTCAGCCTGCTCAGGGACGAAGACGCTGGTGTCCGTATAGTCGGCAATAGCCGCCGCACGCTCGACGAGGGCGTCCTCCGCGGCCAGCAGCTCCGCCTGGGCCTCCGACCGGAACGCGGCCAGCCGGTCTAGATCCAGCCCTGGATACCACGCCTTGACGAATTCCAGGGCCCGGCGCGCTCCAGCCCGTGCCGCGGAATCCTTCCAGGCCTCAAGACGGCCAGCTGCGACCTCCAGCCAGTAGGCGGTCCGGCTGGGAGTGCGCAGAATCGGCATGTCCGGCCACAGAACAGCGATCGCCTGGGCGCCGACACGCTGAAGCCGGCGCAGCATCCGATGGGCCGGCCGCAGACGAGCCTTAATGCTCATGAGCTGCTCGTCAAGGGTCCGGGGGGCGTTGGCAGCGATCTCAGCACCACCCGCCCTTCGCGCCTTGCGATTAGCCTCGATGGCTTGATTGGCCGCCTGCGTGTGGCCGGGGAAGAAGTCTGCCAAGAAGAAGAAGAAGCAAGTCAGAAAACCAGGAGTCGGCCCGACCTATAGTCGGCGGCCCAAAGGAAGAAGTAAAACAAACTCACCGTCGGCGATGTCCTTGATTTCATGGAAGGCCGGAGGTCAGCAATGCTTCCTTGTCGGTCCGGGAGGCGCCGCTCTCGAACTCAGCCGGAGAGCAGTCTCTCTCTTCTCCGCCTCGTCCTGCGCCGCCTTAAGCAGCTCCCTCTGCTCTGCCAGTTGCGTAGCCAGCAGGTCGCGCTCTGCGGCGAGCTTGCTACACTCCTCCTCCTTGGCGCGCAAGGCGGTGTTGGTCGTACCCAGTTGCCGCCGAAGAGTGGCGCTGGCCTCTGAAGAATAAAAAGAAGAAGGACGCAAAGTCGTCAGCTAAGAAGGTCGCCAGGAAGATCCGGCCCGACTGCGCAGCAGTCGGCCCGAATCTCGGGGACTACAGCCCGCGGGTGCGCCAGCGCGCCCCCGCGAAGAAGAAAACTCACCTCGGCTCCTCGCCAAGTCGGCAGTCCGCTTGCCCAGCTCCTCAACATTGTGGTTGAAGGCAGTGGTGCGGAGGTTGTGATACTCCTGCGACAAGAATTTCAGACAAAGGTAAAAATTTGGAAGTCGACAAATAGAGTTCGAGCCGCTGCTTCGGCCGGCCAAACTTCGGGACTACACCAGTGGAGTGCTTGGCGCGCCTTACAGAGAAGAGCAAGAAAAATTCAAAGAAGGAAACATACCAAGACGGGCGGCTCGCGACGCCAGTGCGCCTTTTGAGAATTTCGGATGGCGTCGCCCTCATTTCGCAACCGCTGGGCGTCCAGGAGCGCCGTGTTCAGCGGGCCTGTGCCGCCTCCTCGCACCCACCCAACGGGCGCGGCGCTCGATGCCTCGGCGTCTGGAATGGCCGAGCTGGCGGCGCCGGTCTCCAAGGGGCGCGGCACCGAAGTCGCCTTCTCGAGACGGCGTCGCGCTGGCGAGGCGACTTGAAGAAGCAGCCTCGCCACGGCCTCATCGTCGATTGGCGGCACAGGCGGGTCCCCGGCTGTTTGCCTCGCGCGCTCTCGGACTGCGGTGGAGGCGGCGGGGGTGGCTCGGCTGTGCCCGACAGGGAGGCCTCGCTGCCTTCCTTCTCCGTGACGGGGAATTCACCTCCGACTCCCTCCGTCTGCCCCATGAACTCCGGCGGCGGCGGCGCAGAGCTCAGCGGGGTGACGAGCAGCGCCGACTGGAGGCGCGCGGCCTCCTCGGATCGCCTCTTGGCTGCGACGACAGCTTCGGTTTCCTCCAGCCGCCTCTAGGCGGAAGCTGCCGCCTTCTCGGCCTCCGCCTTCTCCAGACGGGCAGCCTCCTCCTCGTAGCGCTTCTCCTGCGCATTTCGCTCCGTCGCCTCCCGGAGGGCGGCCGCAGGATCAAACCGCCGAGTATTGGCGGACGTCTCTGCTGACCCCATGACGGAGGCGGCGGCGACCCGCTCCAAGGTGAGAGGAGCCCTGATGAGAAAAAGACATATAAAGACTTGGACAAGACGGACCAGAAGAAAAAGAGAGAAAACAAGAAGTACTTACGCGGGGACCAGCGGCGGCTTCTTCACTTCCTTGCGGAAGCGGTTAGCCTTCGCGACCGCCTCTTCGCGCTGGGTCGCGGCGGCCGTCCCCCTGAACTTCTTCGCCCGGCCGCCTGGCAAGCTCGGCCCGGCCCGGCGCTTCTTCGCGCCGCCTCGACCACCCAAGACGGCGGAGGAACTCGCGCCTGGATGGCCGGCTTTCGGTTGGCGGCGGGGGACGACTTCCCTTTCGCCGTCGTCGTCAGGCCAGTCGGCGAAGGTTGCCGAAGGCCTGAAGTCGTCGGCCCCTCCTCCTCCCTCGGCGTCGGTCTCCATCGCCGCCACCCCCAAGTCGGGGTCGTCGGCGTCGCTCTCCGCCCGGTCGGGGACGAATTCACGAGCCGGCCCTGCGGTGCCGGCCGAGGGCTGCATGAGGGGATTCTGAATCGGAAAAGACCAAAGAAATTAGAGTCGGATTCAGCTGAAGAAGGAAACGAAAAAGCAAGAGAGATGACTTACCACAGGCGGGGGGTTGGCACGCGAGTACGGCTCCTTGTCGAACTGCCATTCCTCCGTGAGGCCGCAGTTCGCCAGGAAATTCACCGTGTCCACCACCTCCGCGTGGGGCATAGCTTTGGAGCACAGCCGACTGGGGTCCAGGCGGCCGCTCATCTGACAGATCAGATGAGGTTGGCCTTGGAGAAGAAGAACTCGGCGCGCCACGAAGGCGGTCAGCAAGTCGGCCCCAGTCAGGCCCTCCGACTGCGTCAGCACTCGGAGCCGCGCGACGGCGGCGGCGCCTGCGGGAGTCAGCGTCCTGGCCCGATGGGACCAGCTGGGGAGTCGCCCCGCCAACTCGCCGGCCACGTAAGGCGGCAGGTTGACCCAGTCGCCTTCTGGGGCGACGTTCTTCACGTAGAAATACGTGCGCTGCCACATCTTCACCGACTTGATGAGTGGGATGGCAGGGAAGGGGTTGTCGGGCACCGGCCTCCTCATGGCGATGAAAGTGCGCACAAAGCCGGCACGCGAGCGACGTGTGTGCCGAGCTTGGCCTGGAAGAATTCTCCCCACAGCTCGATGGTGGGGAGAACGCCAAGAAAGCCTTCACACAAGGAGGCGAAGGCGGCCAGCAGCACCACCGTGTTTGGAGTGAGGTGGTGCGGTTGGAGCCCGTGGAACTCCAGGAACGAGCGGAAGAAGCCGCTCGCTGGCAGCCCTAGCCCGCGCATGAGGTGCGAGCCGGAAGAAGGAGAGGAGGCGAGAAGAAGCAGCGGGAGTGGGTGCGCGTGCGTCGCCGCCCCCACCCCCTCCCGCCTACTTATAGGCGCCTAGGCTGAGAAGCCGAGGGGGCGGGCGTGGATTAATCGCGCCACGCCCACGATTTAACCCACGACGTTATCGCGCGATAACGGCGCGTGGGGAGCCCAACCGCCCGCACGGTCGCAACGGATCCGCCCGTGCGCCGAGGCGCGGTAGTGGCAGGCCCCACCGACACTGTCTAATCACGCAGCGTGGCGGGCGGTAGCCTGCCGGCGTGGCGCCACGTGGCGGAGCCAAGAACGGGCAGCTGTCTGGAAGCTTATCAGACACGCTGCCCGGATCCCGCCACGACCTTCGAAACCTTTGAGGAGCGAGACGGCCTCCTACAAGGCCGACTCCAGCTAGTTGGCCCAAGAGAGAGACGGTGAGCCGAGGCAAGATTCTTGCATTAGAGGGATGAAACTGTTGAGGCTCCTCGATATGTTGCCCTCGGTGCCTCACCAGCTTCGGGGACTACTGTCGGAGTAATGGGCCACGGGTAGGCAAACCCGAGCCCCTGGACCTTTCAAAACATCCAGGCATGCGCCCTCAAGACCTCAAGGCGAAGAGCCGCCGAGAGTCGGCGACAGAGCCGACGGCCCCTCCCGGCCGAAAGTACCGAGACGGCCTCAAGATAAGCCGACTCCCAGCCAGCGACTTCGGTGAAGCCGGCTACGGGGAGTCGGCCCGCGACTCCAACCGCCTCCTACTGATGCGACTACGGACGGGACGGGATGGGGCCGCCTCGCAGCCCATCCCTGCCCCATTCACAAAGGACAGGCATGGCCACAGAGTGCCGTACTCACGAAGATCCCCGTCCGGCGCGGCACAGTTGCCACGCCGGCCTTGACATCAGCCCCGTGGGCAGATCCCTGTACCCACGATGGCCTGTCTGTACGACCCGAAGACGGCGGGACCCGCCTGTCGGCGGGAGTGCAGAAGACGGCGAGAGCGCCCCAAGACGGACCCGCTGGGAGTCGGCCGGCCCCTCCCACGGGCTCCATGCGCCATTAACCAGACAAGACAGGGAATGGCAACAGTGATCGCCCGCCAGGCGGCGGCACTGTTGCCATGACCCCACGACCAAGATCGCGTCATTAGAAGCGCAGCTACAGTAACCCGCAGCCGGCAAGACCCGCCCGCGGCAGACAAGGGTTGTTGGCCCCATGCTGGACCGTCGGCGGGGCCCACTAGTCGGCAGGCCCCAGAAGTCGGCGGAGAAGACGGCGACTTAAGAGACTGACAGCTGGGACCCGCACCTAGCCGGATTACCATTGTACCCCCGGGGGGTAGGCCTATATAAACCCCCCTAGGCACCCATGCAAAGGGTTGGACCCTAGTAGTTTGACACACACATAGAGGGAAGAGAGGAGCTAGCCGTGCTCTTCTCCTTCCTCACCCCGAATAGCTCAAGGAGCAACCATATACACACTTTGCCCTAGTGACCATGCGGAGACCCCGTAGAGCAGCAGTAGGGGTGTTATCTCCATGGAGAGCCCTGAAGCTGGGTAAGATTCGCCGGCGTGCATGCCTTCACCTCATCCCGTTTCCAGGCACCGGCGACGTTCTACTCGCCCCCTCCATGATAAGCCATCCTTTGGCATATGTCGCACCCAACCCCCGACACCGGGGGATCCCATCCCTCCGGGGGCCATCTCCACGTCCTCGATGGGGACCATCACCTTGCCAGGGGAATACTGCTTCTCAACGGTGACTATCTCCGCAAACTCGGCCTTGAGAATCGCATAGGTGGCCATTAGAGTTTATGGGGTAGGCACGCTGGGGCCCTTGCTGTTCTTCCAACTTTCGTTGAGCATTTCGTCCTCCAACGTCGTCAACTCTTTGGCCAGTGCTTGTTTCTTGGAGTTCTTCGTCTCCATGGGTTGGCCCGCCAACATGGTCAACTCGTTGGTTGGTGCTCGCTTCCTGGAGATCGCTGTCTCCAGTGGGTTGTCTGTTGGCAACTCTCTGGCTAGTGCTCCAGGATCCATCAATGAACTGACAAACAAAAAGCAACTGAAAGGAAACCACAATCGCAATGAAAACGGGAAAAGAATAAGTTGTGAGAATCGGTCGATGCTTCGCAAAAATTAGATTCTTGGAATGAAAATATAGCAGCATCACATATTCGCCCACCTTTCCTTCGTCGGTACAGAAGAAAAATGGCAGAAGTGAGTAGCCTGGAGTGAGGTTTTCTTCAAGAAAGGGGGGAAAGGGCTTCAACGAGCGTTCTAGTGAAATGATGGTTGCTTCGCCCAGTCCAACTTCGAGGCCACCTCGAGGCCACTTTACCATTGCTGGTAAAGGTGGGTTTTGTGATATGACGGGGTCATGACGGCCACACCAGGGTGACCGGTGAGTCTCTACTGTGGCACCTCGCTATGATTTGGTGGCTGGCATGCGGGCCCGGATACTTTGATGTCCCGCATGTAGATAGAGCGGCTAGTCATATAGGATTGCTCAATATTGTGAACTGCGACCAAGGCGGAGAGGACAACGAGAGAACTATGTAATTAATGCATGAGTTTAATTAGGGTAGTTTTGTAAAGTACGAGATACATTCCTCCAATCAAAAAATGCCTTGGTTGATGATATTTCAGACTTGAGCCAGTACTGCACGCGGTGTAGTCTAGTCACTTGTTGTAATCTCTAGAAAGGCAAATACTCCTTTCCAGTTTATATGGCTATACTAGCAAGTACTAGTACTACAATAGTGGCACAAATAGCAATTTTGTCTCATGCAAGAGCCTGGCTATATGCATGCTCCAAGGCTCTGCACCACGACCCACTGCCACGTGAGCGTTCGCAACTGCCACGTTCGGGTTGCACTTGGCTCTTCGCCTCTTCGAGAAGACGGACAATGATGTTACTACTACTTCTACAGTATCGAACCCACTGCTGCATGTCCGTCCACCCCGTGCGGGAGGGATCGCCACCGCGCGCATGGGAGAGGGAGAAGGCGTGTAGTAGTAAAATCAAGCTTCTCCTCGTTGTACGAGTTGACGCGACACATCATAGCACTGGCCCCACATGGTTGCCTCTAAACTTGGCTGAAAGACCCGCAGTGTACAATACTCCATTTGCTGCAACCTCTAACATTTACCCCACCACAAATTAAAATATATATTCCTGTCTTGACCAGATGAGCATGCAAACTAGAATCACCAGGATGACAGGTAGGGCCAGAAGATTATTTTAATCAAAAAAAAGCATGGAGCCGACCCCAATGATTTTAATCTTACAGGCACGGTACACGCTATTCTAGACTACTCTACACATGAAACTACCACACGAGCGTCCGGGCTGCGCTTGGCTCTTCGCCTCTTCGGGAAGGCAAACAATGATGGAGTACTACAACAGTGGAGGAGTACTACAGTATGCTTCTGGCCATCTGACACCGATTGAACTGCTGCATGTCCATCGCGTGCGGGAGGGAGAGCGTGTAGCGAGCGAAAGCTTCTCCTAATCCTGCCAGCCACCATGCTCATGGGCAAGGGAGGGACGCATCTTCATTGACTTACTGCTCCTGCCTTTTTGTTTATGACAGGTGGTCCCAAAAGGTGGGTGGCCCACCTGTCATGCAGCCAAAGGCAGGTGCGGTTAAGGAGAGAGGGCGTTGTAGTAATCAAACTTCTCGATCTTGTACGAGTTGACACGACACATCAAAGCACTGCACTCAACATATTACAATAATTTGCATTTACTGATGCATTAGTTACTCCCTCTATTCCTAAACATAAGTCTTTTTAGACATTTCAAATGGACTACAACATACGAATGTATGTAGAATTTTGGAGTGTAGATTCACTCATTTTGCTTCGTATGTGGTCACTTGTTGCAATCTCTAAAAAGACCTATATTTGGAAACTAAGGGAATACAACGCATGCATGCATGCCGTGACTTTCATTTTGATACTTGCATGTGTTGATTTGATGCACCTTGCCAAATTTTGACTATAAATTTAATTAACCAAATGTTCATGCATGTCACAAAAAATTACGGGGCTGTTTGGATTGTGTCTATGACATGTGGGGTTCACTACTAATGAAAAAATTCTTGTCTTAGGTGTGGCTAGAACCAAACACCCACCTAACTTGGTGAAATTTGCCTAAGGTGAGGTGTGGCAAAGTGTGGCAATATGTGGCTGGAAACCAAACAACCCCTACATCATTGAAAACTATGTTCAAATACGAATCAAACGATATAATTTTTGTTAACATGCACTAACATTTTGTGAGTTAAATCTTTGGTCAAAATTTAGCACCAATTACAAAGGGGCCCAATAAATATTGAACTCTCACATTTTGTTTTGAGGATACTCCCACATACTGCATCCATTCCCAAATATAAGTCTTTTTAGAGATTCTAACAAGTGACTACATATAGAGCAAAATGAATGAATCCATACTTTAAAATATGTCTACATACATCCGTATGTTGTAGTCCATTGAAATGTCTAAAAAGACTTAAATTTAGGAACGGAGGGAGTAGAAAATATAAATAATAATGCATGTTGGGGCAGCCCACGTTTCCGATAATTTTAGCCGTGGGCTTGTTCACAATTTTTACGAGGGGGTGGTTGTTCATTTGATGGAGGGTCTTATACTAGACTTGAACGATACAAAGTGCAACCTAGCACACCATAACACCACTTGGAATAAGCGGGGAGCTATCTCAAAAAACAATCAACAACTAAAAAACGGCGACCTGGCAGGTACACAATTTTAAACGATTGTTTTGATGGAGTGAAAAAGGAAAACTACCCCACTACGTACATATAGGCCGAAGCCTCCGCGCTTGCTTGCTAGGGTTGCTCTATTCACACACTCCCATCCTCTCCATATCTAAACAAGATAGCGGTCGTAACACTATCTTTCTCCCTTCAAAAAACACTATCTTTCTATCCTCACTGCTGGTTACAGATCCGGACCTATCCCCCTCCGCCGGTGAAGGGGAGGAGGGGCGGCGTTTAGGCCGTCGTCGACAGCGAGGGAGGAGACCCACTGCCAGCCGCACCGTTATCTCTGGCCGAGCGCCGGTGCGGGAGGTCCTCCGATCCCTTCGTCGTTTCCCTAGTGTGGGCGGATCCGGCTTCCCGCCGCCCACCTATCCACATCCTGACGACCTTCAGGTATATCTTCCATCGAAACTGATACGTCTCCAACGTATCTATAATTTTTGATTGTTCCATGCTATTACATTATCTGTTTTGGATGTTCAATGGGCTTCATTATGCACTTTTATAGTATTTTTGGGACTAACCTATTAACCGAAGGCCCAGTGCAAATTGCTGTTTTTTTTTGCCTATTTCAGTGTTTCGCAGAAAAGGAATATCAAATGGAATCCAAACAGAATGAAACCTTCGGGAGAGTTATTTTTGCAACAAACACAATCCAGGAGACTTGGAGTGGACGTCAAGGAAGCAACAAGGAAGCCACGAAGCAGGAGGGCGCGCCCAGGGGGGTAGGCGTGCCCCCGCCCTTGTGGGCCCCTCTTGGCTCCACCGACCTACTTCTTTCGCCTATATATACTCATATACCCTGAAAACATCTGAGAGCACCACGAAACCCTATTTCCACCGCCGCAACCTTCTGTACACGCACAATCCCATCTTGGGGCCTTTTCAGGCGCTTCGCCGGAGGGGGAATCGATCACGGAGGGCTTCTACATCAAACCGTAGCCTCTCCGATGGGTGTGAGTACTTTACCACAGACCTTCGGGTCCATAGTTATTAGCTACATGGCTTCTTCTCTCTCTTTGGATCTCAATACAAAGTTCTCCTCGATCTTCTTGGAGATCTATTCGATGTAATTCTTTTTGCGGTGTGTTTGTCGAGACCCGACGAATTGTGGGTTTATGATCAAGATTATATATGAACAATATTTGATTTTTCTCTGAATTCTTATATGCATGATTTAAATATCTTTGCAAGTCTCTTAGAATTATTAGTTTGGTTTGGCCTACTAGATTGATCTTTCTTGCAATGGGAGAAGTGCTTAGCTTTGGGTTCAATCTTGCGGTGTCCTTTCCCAGTGACAACAGGGGCATCAAGGCACGTATTGTATTGTTGCGATCGAGGATAAAAAGATGGGTTTATATCATATTGTTTGAGTTTATCCCTCTACATCATGTCATCTTGCCTAATGCGTTACTCTGTTCTTATGAACTTAATACTCTAGATGCATGCTGGATAGCGGCTGATGTGTGGAGTAATAGTAGTAGATGGAGAATCGTTTCGGTCTACTTGTCACGCACGTGATGCCTATATACATGACCATGCCTAGATATTCTCACAACTATGCGCTTTTCTATCAATTGCTCAGTAGTAATTTGTTCACCCACCATAAATTATGCTATCTTGAGAGAAGCCACTAGTGAAACCTATGGCCCCCGGGTCTATTTTCCATCATATTAATCTCCCACCAACGTGCTATTTCTGTCGCCGTTTATTAGTCTTTACTTTTCAATCTATACAACAAAAATACCAGAAATATTTATATTATTATCTTTATCATATCTCACTTTTGCAAGTGGCCGTGAAGGGATTGACAATCCCTTTATCGCGTTGGTTTCAAGGTTCTTGATTGTTTGTGCAGGTATGAAGGACTTGCGTGTAGTCTCCTACTGGATTGATAGCTTGGTTCTCAAAAACTGAGATAAATACTTACGCTTCTTTGTTGCATGATCCTTTCCTCTTCAAGGGAAAGCCTACGCATGCTCAAGAGGTAGCAAGAAGGATTTCTGGCGCCATTGCCGGGGAGATCTACGCACAAGTCAAGACATACCAAGTACCCATCCTAAACTCTTCTCCCTCGCATGACATTATTTGCCATTTGCCTCTCGTTTTCCTCTCCCCCACTTCACCCTTGCCGTTTTTTTCGCCCTCCTTCCGTTTGATCTTGTGTTACCATGTACCTTCTTTTTTCTTTTTTCTTCGCTTGCTAAGAGTTTATGGATCCTCATCCACTTGCTAATCTCTTTAAGAGATCCAATTATGATGAACCTATTGCTAGTGAGTTGAGTGCACTAGATTATCTCTATGAGGTTTTGCTTGAAATTCATGAACCTGAAAATTGTGATGAAGTACTTTATGAAGCGATTTCACGATAGATCTTTGAATAAAAAGCATGATTGCAATTATTTTATTATAAATTCTCTTTATGTCAATTGTGCTAATAATACGCAAAACCCTAAGCTTGGGGATGCTAGTTTTGCTATGTCATCTACTTATTGCAATGATCATGATTGCGGTGATTCTTCTTATGATCTTGAAAATTTATTTAAGCCCCATGATGAATATGAGTTTGATAATAGTGTTTGTAATAATATTGAAAGTGGGTTTGGAAGAGTGTCAACTTTAGATCCCACATATTTGGAGGATTTTCAATCTTATGAAATTTTTGATAAAAGTGGGATTGGAGAGGTCATGGCTTTAGTTAATGTTAATCCCACTATTTTGGAAGAGTGTCAACTTTGCATGCATGTGGATGTAACATCCCAAAATTTTAAATTTTGGAATGTTATAAACAAATAGATAGATTTGATTGATTGCTTGATTGATTGACTGAAAGTGAGTGAATTCGAAACTTTTTGAAAGATAGATGAGAGGGAATAAAATGACTTTCCCAAACTTTCATTTTGCTTTTATGAACTTCGGGAATTCAAATTCTTTTCATCACAAAACCCTGGAGAGAAGATGACATGACTTCTTCCATTTATTTAAATGACAAAGGGTGTTGAAAATATTTGAATTTCATTTGGAAAACATTTCCAATTCTGAAACTTTATGCAACTCGATGATTTTCACGGCGAAGATAAAATGACTTCTTCAAAACATATGAAATATGAGTTGGGAGTTTCAAAGAATTAAATTCAAAGTTCCTTTGAATTATTTTCAATTGGAGTTATTTGAGTTTTATTCAAATTATTTTTCTCTAAAAATAAAATATATGGAAAATAGGGTAACATGATTCCCTACATCAGAAAATTGAAGAGAAATTAATTTAAAATCATTTTGGTATTTTTAAAATGATTTTTATTGAATTTTATTAGAGCTGAAGCACTGTTTGTTTTATTTGAATTTGTGTATATTTTATTTGAAGCTAAAATAATGTCCATGTTGTAGAAAATCTTTTTCTGCAAATTTTGAAATATTATATGCCTATATAAAAGTTTTAGTCATTTTGTTTTTTTTATTATTTTAAGTTCTCTGAAAATTTTGTTTAAAAAAGAAAAAAAAGCTGCAGCGCCTTGGGCCAAAGGCCCAAGCCGCCTAAAACCACCGGCCGCCACGAGGCCACAACGCCCACGCGCACCAAGGGAGGGAGCCGTTTTCTCCTTTTCCTAAGTCCTAGTAGGACTCTTTTCCTACCGTTTATTCCAGTATCTATTCCTAGATCTATTCCTCTTGTTTCCTAATCCTAATCTATTTCTTGTCCCCTACCCCAAGCAAAACCCCTCCCCTCCCCAATATAAATACCCAAGCACCCCTCCCCCTCCAACACATCAAATCAACTCTCCTCTCCTCTCCTCTCCTCTCCTCCACAGCAGCAGCAGCAGCAGCAGTGCCACCGCCGTGCCGCCGCCCCACATAGCCGCCCTACGCCGCCGCCCCTCATCAGCGCCGCCGCCGCCACTTGCCGCCGCCGCCGCCCTATGCCGCTACCGCCGGAGCCCCTCGCCTCTTCGAGGTACTAGCCCCGCGCCGCGTCACGTTTTCTAGATCGGTTTTCTAGATTGGTTTTTCGTTTCGGTTTTTTTTCCGAAACCTAGATCAGTTTTCTCGCCGGTTTTTCTTTCCGGTTTTGTTTAGCGAGCGTTCGCTCGATAGATTTTTCTTTTTATTTTTAATTTTCGTCATGGACCTATCCGTAGTCCCTAATCTTTAAACGTTCATAACTTTTTACTCGTAAGTCGGAATCCAACGAAACCAACGCCCACTTCTTCGTTATGATCTCCTCTATCCAGTAATACAACTCAAACATGTTTTTCAAAGTTTTAAAATTTGATTTCAAACAGATTTGTATTTGAACTTCGTTTGATCATAACTTGAGTTTCGTAACTCCGATTTAGTTGATTCTTTTTGCAAATCAAGCTCTTGACCTAAACTTTCCGATAAGGCCAAATACACATAGTTTTGGTACTGTTAGAAATTGTTTTATGCTGCAAGAGTTATTAGATTTGGTTTTGACGTTTTCCGAATTGTTTCTTCGATCCTTCCGATCTTTTGAGTGATTGCTTATGTGTGGTTACTATTGCTTGATTACGATAGATTGACCGGAGTTTGACGAGTAGAACTATCAAGAGTTTTGAGTGCGAATCATCTTCATCAACTTTGCTGGCAAGTAACACTTTGATCATACTCTTCTCATACCCAGTTTTTATGCATTAGATCTATTCCTCAAACACTTGCATGGTTAGGATCTAATTAAATTGTGGGATGGGAAGTAGATTGAGGTAGTACCTATTACTGCTTTTACTTATGAACCCTTGGGAGTTACTTCTACGTTTGCTTATTACGCCATGCTATGCTCGTAGACATGGATTGGGTTTGAGTGAATATCCATGACAGATGTGAGATTGATAATTAATGGTTTATCTAAGGTGGCAACTTAAACACACATCTGGGTGGATTGAGGCACCTGGCTATTCCAGGACTTGCTGTCAAGGCACTGGGTAGACAGGATTTGCCTGTATTTCTTGGACCGCCACCCGTGCTCTAAGGGATCATAAGATTATTCAAACTGGAAACTTCCGTGTGCAGCCACAAGCCAATTATGGGCTCTGGCGTAGTTGACTAAGTTGTGCGAACTCTTACGGGCAGACTAGCATTGTAGGGGATGTAGGTTGGTACGGTCTACCCACATGTAAGGTGCTAGCGCTTCGAAAGACTATGTCTCGGTCATCCGCTTTCTCAAACACCATGTAGTCACGAGAACCAAGCGGAGGCGATCGAGTCTTGTGGGGAAAAGTGCGCAAACCTCTGCAGAGTGTATAAACTAGTCATGATTAGCCGTGTCCCGGTTATGGACATCTTGAGTATCTAGTTCTTGGATTATCCTGTTGATCTCAACACGTTACTTAATATAATTTGTTTGGGTTTAATGAGTACTTTTAATTGGGATTGAGAATGCTTGTCAACCATTCTCAATGTTTAACAACCACCATGATAGTTAAATAAATTTATTCCTTTGCGAGGGAAAAATTGGCTTTTCGCAAAAGCTGTAACCATAGAGCTTTCCACCAGCCATATATGCATGTAGTATAGCTTATTCTTTCATTACTCTCTATGTGTTACATTGCCGCATATTCCATGTGCTTGACCGTTTTCGGGCTGCAACTTTTCATGTTGCAGACTTTTCGCATTTACGAGTAAGTGATACGTTAGGGTTACGATTTCCTATACTCAACTTTGCCGTTGGTGTTGATGGGAATCCACAACCTTGTTGCTTCCGCTATATTTTGGATCGAGGTAATAGTATTTACGTTATCTTATACATGTGATTTACCTCTGTTATAAATCCTTCGAGTACTGTGTGTGTCAGCATATCGATCCAGGGATGACACGAAAGCACAGAGACTTGATCCATTCGGGTCGGGTCGCTACAGTGGATCATGTTGTTGAATTTAATTATATCCCACATGTAATTATTATGAGAGAGGGAAATATGGTTGTATAGATTTTCATGTTGCTAAATTACCTCTCGTTATGTTGAGATTGCTATTGTTTCTTTCCTCTTCCTTGCGTATGCTTGTTTTTGCTTGCTATGACAATTTGTTTGCCTATAAGATACCTATGCATATGAAGTATTTTAGACTTAGATGTGTTTTTCACATGCTATAAGATGCTCTCTTTGTGCTTCAAATCTTGTCTTTCATGTGAGCATCATCGAAATTATCTTTGCCTAGCTAGGGGCGTTAAACGATAGCGTTTGTTGGGAGGCAACCCAATTTTATTTTTGTTCCTTTCTTTTGTTTACTGTTTAGTAATAAATAATTAATCTAGCCTCTGTTTAGATGTGTTTTTATGTTTTAATTAGTGTTTGTGCCAAGTAGAACCAATAGGATCTTCATGGGTGATAATTGTTTGATCTTGCTGAAAAAGACAGAAACTTTGCGCTCATGAAAATAATTGTTAAAATTCACTAGAACGTGATAAATTTCTAATTCGATTTGCACTATATCAATATACAAATTATCCAGGTTGTCCTAGTTTTTCAGAATTTTTGGAGTTCCAGAAGTATTCGAACAAATCAGATTGCTACAGACTCTTCTGTTTTTCACAGATTCTATTTTTCGTATGTTGTTTGCTTATTTTGATGAATCTATGGCTAGTATCGGGGGGTATGAACCATAGAGAAGTAAGAATACAGTAGTTTTAACACCAATATAAATAAAGAATGAGTTCATTACAGTACCTTAAAGTGGTGATTTGTTTTCTTATACTAACGGAGCTCATGAGATTTTTTTGTTGAGTTTTGTGTTGTGAAGTTTTCAAGTTTTGGGTAAGATTTGATGGATTATGGAATAAGGAGTGGCAAGAGCCTAAGCTGGGGGATGCCCAAGGCACCCCAAGGTAAATTCAAGGACAACCAAAAGCCTAAGCTTGGGGATGCCTCGGAAGACATCCCCTCTTTCGTCTTCGTCTATCGGTAACTTTACTTGAGGCTATATTTTTATTAACCACATGATATGTGTTTTGCTTGGAGCGTTTTGTTTGATTTGAGTCTTTGCTTTTTAGTTTACCACAATCATCCTTGCTGTACACACCTTTTGGAGAGACACACATGAATCGGAATTTATTAGAACACTCTATGTGCTTCACTTATATCTTTTGAGCTAGATAATTTTGCTCTAGTGCTTCACTTATATCTTTTAGAGCACGGTGGTGGTTTTATTTTATAGAAATTATTGATCTCTCATGATTCACTTATATTATTTTGAGAGTGCTTTAGAACAGCATGGTAATTTGCTTTGGCTATAAAATTAGTCCTAATATGATAGGCATCCAGGATGGGTATAATAAAAACTTTCATAAAAAGTGCATTGAATACTTTGAGAAGTTTGATACTTGATGATTGTTTTGAGATATGAAGATGGTAATATTAGAGTCGTATTAGTTGAGTAGTTGTGAATTTGAGAAAAACTTGTGTTGAAGTTTGCAAGTCCCGTAGCATTCACGTATGGTATCCATTGTGTCACAAATTTGAAACATGAAGTGTTCTTGATTGTCATCCTTATGAGTGGCGGTCGAGGACGAGCGATGGTCTTTTCCTACAAATCTATCCCCCTAGGAGCATGCGTGTAGTGCTTGGTTTTTGATGAATTGTAGATTTTTGCAATTAGTATGTGAGTTCTTTATGACTAATGTTGATTCCATGGGTTATACGCACTCTCACCTTTCCATCATTGCTAGCGTCTTTGGTACCGTGCATTGCCCTTTCTCACCTTTAGAGTTGGTGCAAACTTCGTCGGTGCATCCAAACCCCGTGATACGATACGCTCTATCACACATAAACCTCCTTATATCTTCCTCAAAACAGCCACCATACCTACCTATTATGGCATTTCCATAGCCATTTCGAGATATATTGCCATGCAACTTTCCACCGTTTCATTTATTATGACACACTTCATCATTGTCATATTGCCTTGCATTATCATGTAGTTGACATCGTATTTGTGGCAAAGCCACCATGCATAATTTATCATACATGTCACTCTTGATTCATTGCCCTTCCCGGTACACCGCCGGAGGCATTCATATAGAGTCATATTTTGTTTTAGTATCGAGTTGTAATCATTGAGTTGTAA
The DNA here is from genome assembly GCA_021605145.1 of Aegilops bicornis. Classification (NCBI taxonomy): domain Eukaryota; kingdom Viridiplantae; phylum Streptophyta; class Magnoliopsida; order Poales; family Poaceae; genus Aegilops; species Aegilops bicornis. The sequence goes on from CM038670.1 coordinate 351,446,265, forward strand.
ATAAATAGAAGTGTGATGATCATCATTAATAGAGAATTGTCCCAAATAAAAAAAGAGAAAAAAAGAGAAAAAGGAGAAAAAAAGAGAAAGGCCAAATAAAAAAAGAAAGGCCCAAAAAATAGAAAAGAAATAAAAGGGACAATGCTACTATCCTTTTTTTCACACTTGTGCGTCAAACTAGCACCATGATCTTTATGATAGAGAGTTCCTTATTTTCTCACTTCCATATACTAGTGGGAATTTTTCATTATCGAACTTGGCTTGTATATTCCAACAATGGGCTTCCTCAAATGCCCTAGGTCTTCGTGAGCAAGCAAGTTGGATGCTGATGAGGACATCAATACCGTTGTTACACCCGCAGCCCCTACTGCTACATATACTGGACCAATTACTAGAGCTCACGCACACCAATTAAATTTTCAGGTACTTTTGTTTCTTCGTAATGATTCTAATGTTCATAAGAATATGATGCTGCATAAATTGGATACATTTGTTTTTCTTACAAATGAAGGGCATGTCATGGATAAGAGGGATGAACACTGGAGCAAGACCAAGCATGGAGAGGATGGCATGCGCAAGGGGAACAAGAACGGAGTTACAAGTGATGATTTCAGGACTTTGAAGCCACCATAATGAGTGCATGAAGCCTTGGACGAAATATACAAGATGCCACTTCATAAATTTCGTCCAGAGGCTATTCTAGGTGCTGTGTCACCTTATTATTGGGCCAGGCCCATGTAATTTCGAAATACATAAGTATAGGATGTTTTTAGAGTCCATATGTGTGGGGAAACAAGAGATAGGGTTGGTTTCGGACCCCTTCCCCAAGGGAAACGAAATTCCCCCTCTTCCTCCATATATACAGCCCTTAGGGTACCGTTTAGACTTTGGGTTTTGTTTAGATTAAAGTTCGACATAGCTGCAACTTCGTGTACTTCATTTGTGTTCAACGACCATACAAAGGTGTCACAGAACCCCACCTTGATCAATAAAGCTTTCCTCTTATATTCACAATATCCTGATTCCAATCTTAGTTTCTTGCTTGTTCTTCGTTTGCCTGCAGGAAACAGACCTTCATGATCAGGTTGATCGTGCTCCGGCGTGTTCAAAAACAACCCTCCGCCGAGCCGTGTTCAAAAATAGCCCTCCGCCGAGCGAGCCGTGTTCCTCTTGAGCCTGGCCAACCTATTGGTGCTGCTGTTGATACTTTTGTGGCTCCTGCTACTGATGAGGAGGAGGATGATTATGCGGGAGATTACGAGGATGAGGTTGATCAAAATCAGAACTATGTGCAACCACCAGCACCCGGTCGTCCACATGCAAATAATCGCAATGGTAGGGCTGCATTATCAGCTCAGGTACGAGATCATGACCATCTTCCTAAACTGAAATTGAATATTCCACCATTTGAGGGTAGATATGTTCCTGATATATATCTTACTTGGGAGTTAGAAACCAAACAACGTTTTACATGTTTTAGAATATCCCGAGGAGAGACGTGTTGCTGCTCCAATTTGTGCTTTCACTAGTTTTGCTTGTGTGTGGTGGTCTGAACATCGTAGATTATATCCGAATAATATTCCAACTACTTGGGCTGCTTTTAAAACTGCTATGTGTACTCGTTGGGTTCCACCATATTATCAACGTGAATTACTTCAAAAATTGCAGCGTTTAAGACAAGGAAAAAAATCTCTAGAGGAATATTATCAGGAATTAAAAACTAGCATGATTAGATGTGGTATTGTTGAGGATACTGAAGCTATGGTTGCACGTTTTATGGGTGGATTAAATAGAGAGATTCAGACCATTCTAGAGTATAAGGAGTATAATAATATCACTCGTTTATTCCATCTTGCTTGTAAAGCTGAACGTGAAGTGCAGGATCGATAGGCATTGGCGCGAACTAACTTTTCTGTAGGTCGACCTTCATCATGGACACCACGTGCATCCTCTAATTCCACTGCACCATCACCTCCATCAGGTGCCACCTCCAACCGTGATACAAGAAAGCAGGAACAACCACCACTATCTGCCAAGAGCACACCTGCCGGGCCTGCACAGAGCTCTTCTTCTTTCATGGCATCAACAGGGCACACAAGTGATATTATTTGTCGTTGTTGTAAGGGAAGAGGTCATTATGTGAGAGAATGCAAAATCTCAGCGTGTGATGATAGCTACGGAGGATGGTGGGTATGAGTCCGCTAGTGACTATGATGAGGAGACTTTGGCTATTATTACACGTGAAGAACAAAGTGGAGATGATTCTGATCATGATACACAATACATGGCTCCTGAAGATGCTGACAGGTATGAATGTTTGGTTGCTCAATGTGTTTTCAGTGTGTAGGTTACACAAGCTGAGCAAAATCAGAGGCATAATTTGTTCCATACAAAGGGAGTTGTGAAGGAACGTTCTATTCGCGTCATCTAGATGGAGGGAGCTGCAAAAACTTGGCTAGCATGGAAATGGTGGAGAAGCCATCTCTCATCACAAGACCACATCCACATCCTTACTACATCCAAAGGTTCAACAACAGCGGCAAGGTTAAGGTAACACGTACTGTTCATGTGCATTTTAGTATCTCTACATATGCTGATTATGTTGATTGTGATGTGGTAGCTGTGCAAGCATGTTCCTTATTACCATGTAGACCATGGCAATTTGATAAGAATTCTGTACACCATGGTAGAAACAATCAGTATACTCTTGTTCATACGGATTAAAATATTAGTTTTCTTCCTATGACTCCTGAATCCATTTTGAAAGATGATATTAATAGAGCTAATAAAGCAAAACAGGAGAAAAATAAGAGTGAAAATCAGATTGTGGCAAAAGAATTTGAGCAACAAATGAAGCCTAATAATAAACCATCTAGTGTTGCTTCTGAAAATAAATTGAGAAGTGCATGTTTACTTGCCACAAAATCTGATATTGATGAGCTAGATTTTAGCAAATCTATTTGCTATGCTTTTGTGTGCAAAGAGGCATTATTTTCATTCGAGGACGTGCCTTCCTCTTTGCCCCCTGCTGTCACTAACATTTTGCAGGAGTTTGCCGACGTCTTCCCACATGACGTGCCACCGGGATTACCACCTATTCGAGGGATTGAGCATCAAATTGACTTAATTCCCAGTGCATCGCTACCCAACCGTGCACCATACCATACCAATCCAGAGGAGACGAAGGAGATTATGCGTCAAGTACAGGAACTGCTCGAAAAAGGTTATATACGCGAATCTCTTAGTCCTTGTATTGTTCCTATTATACAAGTGCCTAAAAAGGATGGTACGTCGCGTATGTGTGTTGATTGTAGAGGCATTAATAATATTACTATTTGTTATCATCATCCTATTCCTTGGCTAGATGATATGCTTGATGAATTGAGTGGCTCTACAATATTCTCCAGAGTTGATTTGCATAGTGGATACCATCAAATTCGTATGAAATTGGGAGATGAATGGAAAACATCATTTAAAACTAAGTTTGGTTTATATAGTGGTTAGTCATGCCTTTTGGGTTAACTAATGCACCTAGTACTTTCATGAGACCAATGAACGAAGTTTTGCATGCTTTCACTGGATGATTTGTGGTAGTCTATTTTCATAATACTGATTTATAGTAAATCTTTGGACGAACATTTGGAACATCTACGTGTTGTTTTTATTGCTCTACGTGATGCACGTTTGTTTGGTAACCTTGGGAAGTGCACCTTTTGCACCGACCGAGTAACTTTTCTTGGCTATGTTGTTACTCCACAGGGAATTGAAGTTGATAAAGCCAAGATTGAAGCTATTGAGAGTTGGCCGCAGCCCAAAACGGTCACACAAGTGAGGAGCTTTCTTGGACTCGCTGGTTTCTATAGGCGTTTTGTGAGAGATTTTAGCACCATTGCTGCACCTCTCAATGAGCTTACAAAGAAGGATGTGCCTTTTGTTTGGGGTACTGAACAGGAAGAAGCCTTCATGGTATTGAAAGATAAGTTGACACATGCTCCTTTACTCCAACTTCCTGATTTTAATTAGACTTTTGAGCTTGAATGTGATGCTAGTGGAATTGGATTAGGAGGTGTGTTATTACAAGATGGCAAACCTGTTGCATACTTTTCTGAAAAATTGAGTGGTCCTAGTCTAAATTATTCTACTTATGGTAAAGAATTATATGCTCTTGTTCGGACATTAGAGACATGGCAACATTATTTATGGCCCAAAGAATTTGTTATACATTCTGATAATGAACCTTTGAAACGTATTAAAAGTCAAGCTAAACTGAATCGTAGACATGCTAAATGGGTTGAATTCATTGAGACTTTTCCTTATGTCATTAAACACAAGAAGAGTAAAGAAAATGTTGTTGATGATGCATTGTCTCATCGCTATACCATGCTTTCACAACTTGACTTCAAAATATTTGGTTTGGAGACCATCAAAGATCAATATGTGCATGATGGTGATTTCAAAGATGTAATGCAAAATTTTAAAGAAGGAAGAACATGGAACAAGTTCGTTACTAATGATGGCTTTATGTTCTGTGCTAACAAGTTATGCATTCCAGCTACCTTTGTTCGTCTTTTGTTGTTGCAGGAGGCCCATGGAGGAGGATTAATGCGACACTTTGGCGTGAAGAAGACGGAGGACGAACTTGCTATACATTTCTTTTGGCCAAAGATGAGACGGGATGTTGAGCATTTTGTTGCTCGCTGCACCACATGTCAAAAGGCTAAGTCACGACTCAATCCTCATGGTTTATATATGCCTTTTCCTGTACCTAGTGTTCCTTGGGAGGATATATCTATGGACTCTGTTTTAGGTTTACCTTGAACAAAGAAGGGGAGGGACAACATATTTGTTGTCATGGATAGATTCTCGAAAATGGCACACTTTATACCATGTCATAAAAGCGATGATGCTGTTAATGTTGCTGATTTGTTCTTTCGTGAAATTATTCGCTTGCATGGTGTGCCAAATACTATTGTTTTAGATCATGATACTAAATTTCTTAGCCACTTTTGGAGATGTTTATGGGCTAAGTTGGGGACTAAACTGCTTTTTAGTACTACTTGTCACCCCCAAACAGATGGTCAAACTGATGTAGTCAATAGAAAATTGTCTACTATGCTTAGGGCTATTTTGAAGAATAATAAGAAAATGTGGGAAGAATGCTTGCCTCATATTGAATTTGCTTATAATCGTTCGTTGCATTCTACTACTAAGATGTGCCCTTTTGAAATTGTGTATGGTTTCCTACCTCGTGCACCGATTGATTTTTTGCCTCTTCCATCTTCGGAGAAGGTTAATTTTGATGCTAAACAACATGCTGATTTGATCTTAAAAATGCATGAGTTAACTAAGGAAAACATTGAGCGTATGAATGCTAAATATAAAAATGCTGGAAATAAGGGTAGAAAACGTGTTGTCTTTGCACCTCGAGATCTTGTTTGGTTACATTTGCGTAAGGATATATTTCCTGATTTGCACAAATCAAAGCTAATGCCACGTGCTGATGGTCCATTTAAGGTGTTACAGAAAATAAATAATAATGCATATAAACTTGAGCTGCCTACATATTTTGGGGTTAGTCCCACTTTTAACATTGCAGATTTGAAGCCCTATTTGGGTGAGGAAGATGAGCTTCCGTCAAGGACGACTTCATTTCAAGAAGGGGAGGATGATGAGCACATCAATACCATTGTTACACCCACAGCCCCTACTGCTACATATACTGGACCAATTACTAGAGCTCGCACACGCCAATTAAATTTTCAGGTACTTCCATTTCTTGGTAATGATTCTAATGTTCATGAGAATATGATGCTGCCTAAATTGGATACATTTGTTTTGCTTACAAATGAAGGGCCTGGAATGGATAAGAGGGATGAACACTGGAGCAAGACCAAGCATGGAGAGGATGGCATGCGCAAGGGGAACAAGAACGGAGTTACAATTCATGATTTCGGGACTTTGAAGCCACCATAATGAGTGCATGAAGCCTTGGACGAAATATACAAGATGCCACTTCATAAATTTCATCCAGAGGCTATTTTAGGTGCTGCGTCACCTTATTATTGGGCCAGGCCCATGTAATTTCGAAATACATAAGTATAGGCTGTTTTTAGAGTCCGTATGTGTGGGGAAACAAGAGATAGGGTTGGTTTCAGACACCTTCCCCAAGGGCCACGAAATTCCCGCCTCTTTCTCCATATATACAACCCTTAGGGCACCGTTTAGACTTTGGGTTTTCTTTAGATTAAAGTTCGCCATAGCTGCAACTTCGCGTACTTCGTTTGTGTTCAACGACCAGACAAAGGCGTCACAGAACCCCACCTTGATCAATAAAGCTTTCCTCTTATATTCGCAATATCCAGATTGCAATCTTAGTTTCTTGCTTGTTCTTTGTTTGTCTGCAGGAATGAGACCTTCCTGGTCATGTTGATCGTGCTCCGGCGTGGTCAATAACCTCTCGGAGTTGGTTTAGCAATTGCTAAGGCGCAACATCCTCGCACGTTTGTAGTCGGATCGTCAAAGTCGACTTCCTCCAGAACGATAGCCACCATCTCATCGAAATACGGGACACCTTTGCCTCTATCAGATGCACACCCACTTAGTTTCTTTTATTGAGCTTTCATACATTTATAGCTCTAGTGCATCCGTTGCATGGCAATCCCTACTCCTTGCATTGACATCAATTGATGGGCATCTCCCTAGCCCGTTGATTATCCGCGTCAATGTGAGACTTTCTCCTTTTTTTGTCTTCTCCACACAACCCCCATCATTATACTATATTCCACCCATAGTGCTATGTCCATGGCTCACGCTCACATATTGCGTGAAAGTTGAATTTTTTTTTAGATTACTAAAGTATGATGAGAGCATTCTTGTGTGACGAGAATGAAGCATAGCCAAACTATATGATTTTGTAGGGATAAGCTTTCTTTGGCCATGTTATTTTGAGAAGACATAATTTCTTAGTTAGTATGCTTGAAGTATTATTATTTTTATGTCAATATTAAAATTTTGTCTTGAATCTTTTGGATCTGAACATTCATGCCACAATAAAGAAAATAACTTACAAAATTATGTTTTTTTGACAGAAAGACTGTAAGGGAACCCCCTACAGTATAATTGGTGCAACAACCCCAAACTTCAAGTACCATGCCTTCAACATGGATGGTGGGAAGGCATCAGCCCCTTCCCACCACTAGGCTATGCCTTAGTCTGCTTAGAAAATTATGTTAGGTAGCATTCCACATAAAAAATTCTGTTTTTATCATTTACCTACTCGAGGACGAGTTGGAGTTAAGGTTGGGGATGCTTGATACGTCGCCAATGTATCTATAATTTTGGTTGTTCCATGCTATTATGTTATCTGTTTTGGATGTTCAATGGTCTTTATTATGCACTTTATATTATTTTTGGGACTAAAATATTAACCGAAGTCCCAGTGCAAATTGCTGTTTTTTTGCCTATTTCAGTGTTTCGCAGAAAAGGAATATCAAACGGAATCCAAACGGAATGAAACCTTCGGGAGAGTTATTTTTGGAACAAACGCAATCCAGGAGACTTGGAGTGGATGTCAAGGAAGCAATAAGCAAGCCACGAGGCAGGAGGGCGCGCCCAAGGGGGTAAGCGCGCCCCCACCCTCATGGGCCGCGCGTGGCTCCACCGACCTACTTCTTTCGCCTATATATACTCATATACCCTGAAAACATCTGAGAGCACCACGAAACCCTATTTCCACCGCCGCAACCTTCTGTACCCGTGAGATCCCATCGTGGGGCCTTTTTCGGCGTTCCGCCGGAGGGGGAATTGATCACGGATGGGTTCTACATCAAAACCATAGCCTCTCCGATGATGTGTGAGTCGTTTACCACAGACCTTCGGGTCCATGGTTATTAGCTAGATGGCTTCTTCTCTCTCTTTGGATCTCAATACAAAGTTCTCCTCGATCTTCTTGGAGATCTATTCGATGTAATTCTTTTTGCGGTGTGTTTGTCGAGATCCAATGAATTGTGGGTTTATGATCAAGATTATCAATGAACAATGTTTGATTCTTCCCTGAATTCTTATATGCATGATTTAAATATCTTTGCAGGTATCTTCGAATTATCAGTTTTGTTTGGCCTACTAGATTGATCTTTCTTGCAATGGGAGAAGTGCTTAGCTTTGGGTTCAATCTTGCGGTGTCCTTTCCCAAAGGATGAGGGCAGCACGGCACGTATTGTATTGTTTCCATCGAGGATAAAAAGATGGGGTTTATATCATATTGCTTGAGTTTATCCCTCTACATCATGTCATCTTACCTAATGCGTTAATCTTTCTTATGAACTTAAGACTCTAGATGCATGCTGGATAGTGATCGATGTGTGGAGTAATGGTAGTAGATGCAGAATCATTTTGATCTACTTGTCATGCATGTGATGCCTATATACATGATCATGCCTAGATATTCTCATAAGTATGTGCTTTTCTATAAATTGCTCGACAGTAATTTGTTCACCCACCGTAAATTATGCTATCTTGAGAGAAGCCACTAGTGAAACCTATGGCCCCCGGGTCTATTTCCATCATATTAATCTCCCGGTAACGTGCTATTTCTGTCACTGTTTATTTTGCAATCTTTACTAATACCAAAAATATTTATCTTATTATCTTTATCAGATCTCACTTTTGCAAGTGCCCGTGAAGGGATTGACAACCCCTTTATCGCATTGGTTGCAAGGTTCTTGATTGTTTGTGCAGGTACGAGGGACTTGCGAGTAATCTCCTACTGGATTGATACCTTGGTTCTCAAAAACTCAGGGAAATACTTATGCTACTTTGCTGCATCACCCTTTCCTCTTCAAGGGAAAACCAACGCATGCTCAAGAGGTAGCGGAAACCGCCTTAGCTCTACTTCCCCAGTTTCTATGTTGCTGCATGTGCATCATTTTCTGCCTCTCAGCCTCTCTCGATCGGATGGTCTAGCGTCACCTATTTTTTTTATTCTACTGTTAGAGGTAAAGCTACTTCATGGAGTCGAATCTTGTACTTGGTTCAAACAAGAAATAAAGTGGGGGTGGGGTAATCTAGTATGTACATTGGACTTGGTACAAACAGGAAGGAAAGGGGGTGAAAGTAGTATAGACTGGTCATCCAACCGGTCTCTTGGTCGAAAAGGGAAATATCAGGATAACGCTGTACACAGTGGTATGACCAAGACTGGATTTGCTATCCACACATAGGAGTAGGTGGCTAGAGTGAACAAAAATGGGACCAACCCAGATATGTTTCTTAGACATTTGTTTCTCGGGGCAACAAACTCTGAATCACCACTTTATGCCCCTGTTTAGGTACATGGTCCGGATCACTGGTGCACCTACTGTCCCATGCCCTTATACCAAATATTTAGCTGTTCTTAAGCTAATGCCCCTGGTAAAATGAAGCCATGCCACTGTTATAAGCCATGACAAGTTTAGCCAAATGTTTTTGCCTGTAATTATTTGAGACTCTGACAGTTTCCACTGTAGCATTTTATGCAAACAGGGATATCCATTTCACCAAAGTTCTTTGTTAGACCTTTTGGTGCACTGCACAAAACACTTCTTAAAAGAAGTGACTTTTGTGCTATTTAACTGGAATGTCAGAATGGAACAGTTGATTCATTTCGGTGGAACTGCACAAAGGGAGATATGTGTTCCAATCCTCATCATCATTATTGGCGCCATAACCTTCCCTTAGGTAAGAACGATATTTAATGCATGTGTTCATCTCTATTTTGCGACTCCCATGAGAAAATAATGCTATTGTTTACTAGTACACTTGTACTCCCTCACTGACAAAACCAATTCAGAAATAGAAGGCCAATCATGTACTTGGTTTCACCAACTGGTGAGGAGAAAGAGAAACAGAGCATGAAGAGGAAGAAGAAGAAGAATAAATAAAGGTTAAGGTGATCTTCTTGAAGCTGAGGCCTCAGTAGAGGCCATTCAAGGGCTTCGGCAACGTCTACCTTACATGTGAGACGTTCCTCCAGGGAGCCCTTCCACTTCTGCTGTCTATCCTGCAAGGTCACTTAATTAATTAGGACTACTTAATTACCACTAATTTATAGCTGCCTAACTTTCCTATCGGAGTTAAACAAATCTTTAGTAGCGCCTTATGGTGAATCATGTACGTGTGTATGTTTGTCTATGGAGGTGAATCATGTGGTGGAGCAGGGAGGGAATATTATTAGTGTCATGACATAATAGTGCTATTGTTTTCCATGTCAATTTATTGCCATTGGTTTAATGAGGCAATGTTTTGCGTATTGTCCATCATGAATTTCTATCCTTTCTCACCAAGCTAACGAAGGTTTCATCTTGTTCCTACTTGTGCAAACAGGGATCATGTTGTGCCAATAATACATTTTAGTGGAACTACACAACACAATACAATGAACTGTATCGCAGCCAGTGCTTTAACTCTGCTGGAAGTTCTTGATAATCTTTCGATATAATCTTAGCACTAGTAAACAAGAGTGATTTCAACCATACATTTGAAGTGCACAAAAATATACACTATTGAGTGATTCCCGTGAGTGCTTTATCATATCTTATGGGACTACATGAATAAGCTTTTTTCCTCAGGTTTGTACTGGCCAAAGGCCGTCATCCATATTAGTTTGTTGTCATCTCTATTTGTATCGTGCTACTGTCAAGAGAAACTCCGTTATCTTTGCACGTCAATGTTTTGCAACCTATGATACATGGCAATGCTTTGAGTGTTGAGCTAATTGGCACTGATTGATGAGGACATCAATACCTTCGTTACACCCACAGCCCCTGCTGCTATACATACTGGACCAATCACTAGAGCTTGCGCATGCCAATTAAATTATCAGGTACTTTCGTTTCTTGGTAATGATTCTAATGTTCATGAGAATATGATGCTGCCTAAATTGGATACATTTGTTTTGCTTACCAATGAAGGGCCTGTCATGGATAAGAGGGATGAACACTGGAGCAAGACCAAGCATGGAGATGATGGCATGCACGAGGGGAACAAGAACAGAGTCACAAGTGATGATTTCAGGACTTTGAAGCCACCATAATGAGTGCATGAAGCCTTGGACGTAATATAGAAGATGCCACTTCATAATATTCATCCATAGGCTATTCTAGGTGCCGTGTCACCTTATTATTGGGCCAAGCCCATGTAATTTCGAAATACATAAGTATAGGCTGATTTTAGAGTCCGTATGTGTGGGGAAACAAGAGATAGGGTTGGTTGAGACCCCTTCCCCAAGGACCACGAAATTCCCCCCTCTTCCTCCATATATACAGCCCTTAGGGCACCGTTTAGACTTTGGGTTTTGTTTAGATTAAAAGTTCACCATAGCTGCAACTTCGCGTACTTCGTTTGTGTTCAACGACCAGACAAAGGCGTCAGAGAACCCCACCTTCATTAATAAATTTTTGCTCTTATATTCGCATTATCTAGATTGCAATCTCAGTTTCTTTCTTGTTCTTCGTTTGCTCGCAGGAAAATAGACCCTCGTGGCCAGGTTGATCATGCTCCGGCGTGGTCAATAACCCTCGGAAGTTGGTTTAGCGATTGCTAAGGCGCGACGTCTTCGCACGTTCGTAGTCGGATTGTCAAAGTCGACTCCCACAGAAAATGAAAGTTATCTCATCGAAACATCGGGACACCTTCGCCTCTATCAAGTGGTATCAGATTTCCAGGTTGCTCAGTGAGATTTTACAGTTTTTCGTAGTTTAAATCGAGTCTGTTCTTCATTCCTACAGTCCACGAAAAAGCAACAAAAAATTAGGGTTAGTTCATCATATCCAAACCAATCTGAGCCTTTGCATAATCTTTTTAGGATTTTTGCTTTGTTGAATTTGCGGTTGCATCGGTGTGTTAAGTTGCTGGTCTTAGCATCTAGTCCTTTAGAGTTTCGAGTTCTGTTCACAAGTTATCACGCCGCCGCCGCACCATCGTCATCACCGCTGCCATATACCACCATCGTCATCACCGCTGCCATATACCACCATCGTCATCGCCACTGCCATATACCACAGATTCGCCACCAGTCCGTGTTTCACCGCCCTGCATATATCCGCCACCAGTCCGAGTTTCCACCAGATTCATCTCCGCCACAAGTACGAGTCTAGTAATAGTTGCTTTATTTTCGATTTCCAGATCACGCCATACTCCGAGTCGTGACTAAGTTGGTCTCCCGAAATTTCGTGCCACCCGCAGTAGAAAAATAGTTCCAGATTCAAAAAAAAACTAAGTCTGGAAAATTCTGGCTAGGCTGTTTTTAGTCCATTTGTAGATTTTGTCGAAACAAATTTGTCTCGGAGAAAAAAAAAGAGGAAAAACTATGAAAAAAGTGCAAAAAGAAAGAGAGAAAAATTCAGAGTGTGCTCCTCCGTTGTTTACGTGCAGCGCTGTGATTTTGTTAGTGTTCTAGGCTCGCGTCTCTAGCACGGTCTAGCCTAGGACCAGCACAGTATCGTCGTTGAGCGTTTATTCAACTTTGCATCTCTGAATTGATTATTGCTGACCCTTTTTGCTACCATGTTATAAACCTTCCCAGCTCCACATACATCTACGTTGTGCGTTTGACTCTCCCTGGTAATAGCTCTATCGAAGCTTTGAGAGTTTTGACTACAACGGTTGCAGATCACCACCTGCTGCTTGGTAAGAACTGGTCAGAATTTGAGATTTGCTTGACGGATTTGTGACGCCCCACCACCACCATTTTCTAGTAGTTTGTAGGATCATATTCTTGTGTGTTTCTATTGCTGCTAACCATGACAGGATCACAAGTCGATGAGACTGCCTAGGAGAACATGACGAATAAGGAGTTGCATGATAAATTTCAGCAAATGATGACTGAACAGGTGCAAGATGTGCTGAACAATTTTGAAGAGGCCATGGATAAGATAACTGGCTTTGAGAAGACATTCGAAACAAAGCTCGATAACAAATTTAATGAAGTGCTTCCGCGGCTTCCACTACCACCACCAGCTGCACCTGCCACACCTCTGCCACAACAATGACAACGACGACTACCTCCACATCGCGAAACAGCCCTCCACCGAACGAGCCGTGTCCCTCTTGAGCTTGGACAACCCGTTGGTGCTGCTGTTGATACTTCTATGGCTCCTGCTGCTGATGAGGAGGAGGATGATTATCCGGGAGATTACGAGGATGAGGTTGATAAAAATCAGCACTACGTGCAACCACCAGCACCAGGTCATCCACATGCAAATAATTGCAATGGTAGGGCTGCATTACCAGCTCAGGTACGAGTTCATGACCATCTTCCTAAACTGAAATTGAATATTCCACCATTTGAGGGTAGATATGTTCCTGATATATATCTTACTTGGGAGTTAGAAACCAAACAACGTTTTACATGTTTTAGAATGTCCCGAGGAGAGACGTGTTGCTGCTCCAATTTGTGCTTTCACTAGTTTTGCTTGTGTGTGGTGGTCTGAACATCGTAGATTATATCCGAATAATATTCCAACTACTTGGGCTGCTTTTAAAACTGCTATGCGTACTCGTTGGTTTCCACCATATTACCAACGTGAATAACTTCAAAAATTGCAGCGTTTAAGACAAGGAAAAAATTCTGTAGAGGAATATTATTAGGAATTACAGTCGGGCATGATAAGATGTGGTATTGTTGAGGATAATGAAGCTATGCTTGCATGTTTTATGGGTGGATTAAATGGAGAGATTCAGATCATTCTAGAGTATAAGGAGTATAATAATATCACTCGTTTATTCCATCTTGCTTGTAAAGCTGAACGTGAAGTGCAGGATCGACAGGCATTGGCGCGAACTAACTTTTCTGCAGGTCGACCTTCATCATGGACACCACGTGCATCCTCTACTTCCACTGCACCATCACCTCCATCAGGTGCCACCTCCAACCGTGATACAAGAAAGCAGGCACAACCACCACTATCTGCCAAGAGCACACCTGCTGGGCCTGCACAGAGCTCTTCTTCTTCCATGGCACCAACAGGGCACACAAGTGATATTATTTTTCGTCGTTGTAAGGGAAGAGGTCATTACGCGAGAGAATGCAAATCTCAGCGTGTGATGATTGCTACTGACGATGGTGGGTATGAGTCCGCTAGTGACTATGATGAGGAGACTTTGGCTATTATTACACGTGAAGAACACGGTGGAGATGATTCTGATCATGAGACACAATACATGGCTCCTGAAGATGCTGAGAGGTATGAATGTTTGGTTTCTCAATGTGTTTTCACTGTGTAGGTTACACAAGCTGAGCAAAATCAGAGGCATAATTTGTTCCATACAAAGGGAGTGATGAAGGAACGGTCTATTAGCGTCATCTAGATGGAGGGAGCTGCAACAACTTGGCTAGCATGGAGATGGTGGAGAAGCCATCTCTCATCACAAGACCACATCCACATCCTTACTACATCCAATGGTTCAACAACAACGGCAAGGTTAAGGTAACACGTACTGTTCGTGTGCATTTTAGTATCTCTACATATGCTGATTATGTTGATTGTGATGTGGTAGCTGTGCAAGCATGTTCCTTATTACTTGGTAGACCATAGCAATTTGATAAGAATTCTGTACGCCATGGTAGAAACAATCAGTATACTCTTGTTCATAAGGATTAAAATATTAGTTTTCTTCCTATGACTCCTGAATCCATTTTGAAAGATGATATTAATAGAGCTAATAAAGCAAAACAGGAGAAAAATAAGAGTGAAAATCAGATTGTGGCAAAAGAATTTGAGCAACAAATGAAGCCTAATAATAAACCATCTAGTGTTGCTTCTGAAATTAAATTGAGAAGTGCATGTTTACTTGCCACAAAATCTGATATTGATGAGCTAGATTTTAGCAAATCTGTCTGCTATGCTTTTGTGTGCAAAGAGGCATTATTTTCATTCGAGGATGTGCCTTCCTCTTTGCCCCCTGCTGTCACTAACATTTTGCAGGAGTTTGCCGACGTCTTCCCACATGATGTGCCACCGGGACTACCACCTATTCGAGGGATTGAGCGTCAAATTGACTTAATTCCCAGTGCATCGCTACCCAACCGTGCACCATACCATACCAATCCAGAGGAGACGAAGGAGATTATGCGTCAAGTACAGGAGCTACTCGAAAAAGGTTATATACGCGAATCTCTTAGTCCTTGTCTTGTTCCTATTATTCTAGTGCCTAAAAAGGATGGTACGTCGCGTATGTGTGTTGATTGTAGAGGCATTAATAATATTACTATTTGTTATCATCATCCTATTCCTAGGCGCGATGATATGCTTGATGAATTGAGTGGCTCTACAATATTCTCCAGAGTTGATTTGCGTAATGGATACCATCTAGTTCGTATGAAATTGGGAGATGAATGGAAAATAGCATTTTAAACTAAGTTTGGTTTATATGAGTGGTTAGTCATGCCTTTTGGGTTAACTAATGCACCTAGTACTTTCATGAGACTAATGAACGAAGTTTTACATTCTTTCATTGGACAATTTGTGGTAGTCTATTTTGATGATATACTGATTTATAGCAAATCTTTGGAAGAACATTTGGAACATTTACGTGCTGTTTTTATTGCTCTACGTGATGCACGTTTGGTTGGTAACCTTGGGAAGTGCACCATTTGCAACGACCGAGTATCTTTTCTTGGCTATGTTGTTACTCCACAGGGAATTGAAGTTGATAAAGCCAAGATTGAAGCTATTGAGAGTTGGCCGCAGCCCAAAACGGTCACACAAGTGTGGAGTTTTCTTGGACTCGCCGGTTTCTATAGGCGTTTTGTGAGAGATTTTAGCACCATTGCTTCACCTCTCAATGAGCTTACAAAGAAGGATGTGCCTTTTTTATGGGTACCTTACAGGAAGAAGCCTTCACGGTATTGAAAGATAAGTTGACACATGCTCCTTTACTCCAACATCCTGATTTTAATAAGACTTTTGAGCTTGGATGTGATGCTAGTGGGATTGGATTAGGAGGTGTGTCATTACAAGATGGCAAACATGTTGCATACTTTTCTGAAAATTTGAGTGGGCCTAGTCTGAATTATTCTACTTATGATCAAGAATTATATGCTCTTGTTCGGACTTTAGAAACATGGCAACATTATTTATGGCCCAAAGAATTTCTTATACATTCTGATCATGAATCTTTGAAAATATTAAAAGTCAAGCTAAACTGAATCGTAGACATCCTAAATGGGTTGAATTCATTGAGACTTTCCCTTATGTCATTAAACACAAGAAGGGTAAAGAAAATGTTATTGGTGATGCATTGTCTCGTCGCCATACTATGCTTTCACAACTTGACTTCCAAATATCTGGTTTGGAGACCATCAAAGATCAATATGTGCATGATGCTTATTTTAAAGATGTAATGCAGAATTGTAAAGAAGGAAGAACGTGGAAAAATTTCATCCTTAATGATGGATTTGGGTTCAGTGCTAACAAGCTATGCATTCCAGCTAGCTCCGTTCGTCTTTTGTTGTTGCAGGAGGCGCATGGAGGAGGATTAATGGGACACTTTGGCGTGAAGAAGACAGAGGACGTACTTGCTACATATTTATTTTGGCAAAGATGAGACGGGATGTTGAGTGTTTTGTTCCTCGTTGCACTACATTTCAAAAAGCTAAGTCACGACTCAATCCTCATGGTTTATATATGCCTTTGCCTGTACCTAGTGTTCCTTGGGAGGATATATCTAAGGACTTTTTTTAGGTTTACCTCGAACAAATAAGGGAGGGATAGCATATTTGTTGTCATGGATAGATTCTTGAAAATGGCACACTTTATACCATGTCATAAAGGCGATGATGTTGTCAATGTTGTTGATTTGTTCTTTCGTGAAATTATTCACTTGCATGGTCTGCCAAATACTATTGTTTCACATCGTGATACTAAATTCTTAGCCACTTTTGGAGATGTTTATGGGCTAAGTTGGGGACTAAACTGCTTTTTAGTACTACATGTCATCCCCAATCTGATGGACAAACTGAAGTAGTCAATAGAATATTGTCTACCATGCTTATGGCTGTTTTGAAGAATAACAAGAAAATGTGGGAAGAATGCTTGCCTCATATTGAATTTGCTTATAATCGTTCATTGCATTCTACGACTAAGATGTGCCCTTTTGAAATTGTGTATGGTTTCCTACCTCGTGCACCTATTGATTTGTTGCCTCTTCCATCTTCGGAGAAGGTTAATTTTGATGCTAAACAACATGCTGAATTGATTTTAAAAATGCATGAGTTAACTAAGAAAAACATTGAGCGTATGAATGCTAAATATAAACTTGCTGGAGATAAGGTAGAAAACATGTTGTGTTTGCACATGGAGATCTTGTTTGGCTACATTTGCGTAAGGATAGATTTCCTGATTTACGCAAATCAAAGCTAATGCCACGTGCTGATGGTCCTTTTAAGGTGTCAGAGAAAATAAATGATAATGCATATAAACTTGAGCTGCCTGCAGATTTTGGGGTTAGTCCCACTTTTAACATTGCAGATTTGAAGCCTTATTTGGGTGAGGAAGATAAGCTTCCGTCGAGGACGAATTCATTTCAAGAAGGGGAGGATGATGAGGACATCAATACCATTGTTACACCCACAGCCCCTGCTGCTATACATACTGGACCAATCACTAGAGCTCGCGCACGCCAATTAAATTTTCGGGTACTTTCGTTTCTTGGTAATGATTCTAATGTTCATGAGAATATGATGCTGCCTAAATAGGATACATTTGTTTTGCTTACCAATGAAGGTCCTGTCATGGATAAGAGGGAAGGACACTGGAGCAAGACCAAGCATGGAGATGATGGCATGCACGAGGGGAACAAGAACAGAGTTACAAGTGATGATTTCAGGACTTTGATGCCACCATAATGAGTGCATGAAGCCTTGGACGTAATATAGAAGACGCCACTTCATAATATTCATCCATAGGCTATTCTAGGTGTTGTGTCACCTTATTATTGGGCCAAGCCCATGTAATTTCGAAATACATAAGTATAGGCTGATTTTAGAGTCCGTATGTGTGGGGAAACAAGAGATAGGCTTGGTTTCAGACCCCTTCCCCAAGGACCACGAAATTCCCCCCTCTTCCTCCATATATACAGCCCTTAGGGCACCGTTTAGACTTTGGGTTTTGTTTAGATTAAAAGTTCGCCATAGCTGCAACTTCGCATACTTCATTTGTGTTCAATGACCAGACAAAGGCCTCAAAGAACCCCACCTTCATTAATAAAGCTTTCCTCTTATATTCGCAATATCTAGATTGATATCTCAGTTTCTTGCCTGTTCTTCATTTGCTCGCATGAAAATAGACCCTCGTGGTCAGGTTGATCGTGCTTCGACGTGTTCAATAACCCTCGGAAGTTGGTTTAGCGATTGCTAAGGCGCGACGTCTTCGCACGTTCGTAGTCGGATCGTCAAAGTCGACTCCCACAGAAAACGAAAGTTATCTCATCGAAATCTATCACTGATTAAATAAACATGTACCTCTCTTTAAGCAAGACTACTATGTTG
Source organism: Aegilops bicornis (assembly GCA_021605145.1). NCBI lineage: Eukaryota > Viridiplantae > Streptophyta > Magnoliopsida > Poales > Poaceae > Aegilops > Aegilops bicornis. Next base: position 351,464,788 of record CM038670.1, read on the forward strand.
CTAACTTTACCCATTAAGATAATGAGGGTGCTTCTATTTGTTAGTGTATGTTTCATCAACTAGTCACACCATTACAGTAATCTCACTCTCTCAATATATGTGCCAATAGTGATGCTTGATTGGTGGAACTGCACAAAAACTTTGGGTGCTTCATTGCCTCGATAGCTTCCTTCCTTTCATGTCAGACGCTAATCTGGGCCTGCATTCTTCCTCTGCTATCAGTTGCTTGGCTTATCTCGGCATCCAGTCAAAGGAAATAGTAATTGATATGGTACCTCACACAGGTTGGTACTGGTCTTTATCCTGATTGTTGTGCTTGTCATATGTATTGGTAATTTCGTATTGTGCTACTGTTTGCCGATTTCATAAAGGAGTAACTTGGAGCCTGAACTTGCAGGAAAATCATTACATTGGGTGATTTCAGTAGAACTGCACAAAAATATCAAATGGACAGGTACTTATGTTGCTGCTATGTACTCCAAAGTTCACTCAGATAAGCACCGATGTTGATAAGAAGAAGTGCCTATATTCATTCGAGTATCAACCAGCGTCAACCATTTGTCAAACTCCAAGTATTAGGAGAGTGAACGCCAAAAATATTGCTTGGCGCATAGCCCAGAAAAACGTAGTCCAGTCTTTGGTCCCAACTTGTGCCTTTTGGTTACCGACACATATGGTAGCGAACTGTATGGCATGGAGTCTAAAGATTCCAGACAAGTTTGTTGACGCGTATATTCATCTGGCACTTAATCAGTCTGCATGCCACAGATGCTCCATTTCAGTTGAACTACACAAAAAATTTGGGTGGTTCGTTTTCTCAACCGCCTCCTTTCTTGTCTGCAATGTAGAATTTTGGCGAGCTATAGGACCAAGATGAGCCAGTAAACTAGTTAGATGAAAGTAGTGGCCAAGTTGCTCAAACCTCCCTTGGCACGAGGCCACTATTTGAGGATAAACCTACAAGCAAAGTTCAGATTGTCTGTGCTACCTCTTATGTACTCGAAAGTTTACTCGTACAAGCATTAATTTTAGCAAGAAGTACCTGCGACTGAACACCATTTGCTAGTCTATACCCTAGGTAATTAAAGTTCATCCATGGATGATATTGGCTGTGATCTCAATCATTTGGATGCATAAACATACTGAACATGTGTATATCTGAATATTTTTGTGAATTATCTATGAATATTGTCGTTTTATCTATCAATCATTTGGATGCATAGATATGCTGAACTTGTGTATATATGAATCTTTTGAGTTGTTGATTTTGAATGTTGGCTATGAATATGAACGTGTCCCGTGAACCTGAGTTTGATACGAATGTTTACCTATTCTGTTGTACTTGTATGTGAACTTGTTAGTATGCCTACTATGGGATTTGTGACGTGTGGGTGTCAATGGCACACCTTCTTCCCGAGAAGAATTGCACCTACTTTGTTAGGGTAGCAATGGCGCATCAGCTCTTTTTAATCATATTTCCCTGTCTTCCCCCCTCCCCCGCTCAACCCCTGTCGTAATGTTTTCGGCCTCAAAACAAACATAGTACAGCGTTGTTTTTGGGGCTTGATGAAAAATCAAGTGTTGGTTTCTGTAGGTTGGCCCGCCCAGCAAATGGGCTGCTGGTCCACCATGGACTGGGAGGCTTAAAATACAAGTTAAATGGTGTAGAGGCAAGTAGAAAAATGCCATCGAGAGCCATCCACTTAAGAAAAAATCTCACCTGATGTGCTTCTTCAGTCGCGCTGCCGGCCCCCTCTTTAATACAGTTCGCTCCGGGATCTAGCCGGTATCATTTTTTTCCAGAGGGCGAACAAGTATCAGCTAGGCCTAGGTTTTGTCTTTTAACATGCGTAGCCCATGATATACAGAGACAATGGTTTCAACTTATTTTTTGAGGTCCATACCGGCCTATGGGCTTTTTCTTAAAGACCGGCAGCATAATGTATTTTTCTTCAAAAAACGCAGATCTCTGTTTTATCTATATATAAGAATAATAATGCTGTCTCGAATTTATGTTTTCCCTTCTAACCACATTATATATATTTTTATTATTACTATTATCGTATATTTTATAGAGACTTATATATAAATTATAAAAACATCCCACATGTTATTAACTTATAAAAGTAAATGTTTAAAAGAAGTTGGGAAGGAAAATCCTGGTTGTTTTTGACTCACAGGCAAGGAAAATCCTCGTGATTGCGTACAAAAGCTTGCGAAGATTTTAAGGACCAATGTAATAATAACGTGCTCATTTTTATTTTGAGCAACAAACTCGCTAATTTGTTAATTTTTATATAAAAAATGTGTCGCTCCGGTTAATTTTTTGATATTAATTGCTCCTTCTAACCTAACATTATATATAGAACAAGCCCAGCTAATTTGTGTATTTCAAGAAAGTGCAAATGGGATGGGATTTCTTAGAAAAAATAAATGGGCCGCATTGACATGAAATTATTTGTTCACCCAGCCCAGCAAATGGACAAAACATCGGTTAAATATATGCCACATTTTTGCAAGCTGACATGTGGGCCAATAGGTCGAAGCCTACGCAGGGCGTTGTCAACTTGGTCAACAAATGATTATGACATCCACATCCACAGTCTGGCATGAACCTTCAATCTCTCGTCTTCTTGCTCCAGCGTCGCCGGGACCGCCTGTTCCGGCCTCCGATGGCTAGCGGATCTGCTTAGCACGCATCGCTGCGAAGCGCTACCCCACTGCCGGCCAGGCTATCCCTCCACCCCTCCACACTGTCGAATTTCGGGTTCCGGTAGACCCTCTAGGTTCGAACTCTGGGGTGCACGCGGAGATCGCACCTCCAACGTATCTACGTCTCGTCGCCTCGCAAGGATCTAAACTACACAAAGAACAACACAAGGGACACGAGGTTTATACTGGTTCAAGCCACCATTGTGGTATAATACCCTACTCCAGTGTGTGGTGTGGTGTATTGCCTCAGAGGCTGATGATGTACAATACAAGGAAGAACAACCTCGCGAGGGTCTGTTCTTGGGCGGTGCGATGAACTGCTGAGGGAGTTCAATCGCCTCTCTTTCTCTCTGCTAGGGTTCCATCTCATCCGTCCCTCTACCCTGTGGGTGGCTAGTCCTATTTATAGGCAGAGGCCCCGGGCCTCTTCCCAAATATTGAGCGGGAAGAGCGCCAACAATTGGCCATTTTGAAGGGGAACATCTAGTACACTTATCCTGACTAAAGTCGGTCCTCGCCGCCAAAGACTCGACAAAGGACGCCGCCTTGGGCTCCACGATGACCTCCTTCCTGCCGTTCTGCTGGTCTTGGTCTTGTTGCACCGAAATGGTTGCCTTTGCTTGATACCCTTGGCCTGCGCTTGCCTCCTTTGCACCAAAGGGGAAATGAGGACACTGCGCGGGCTGGCGCCCGCCTGGCACCCTCGATCGTCATGGCTTGCGTCATGGGCACCTCGTGAGGTACCCCGCCTTGATCTCTCCGCCTCCTCGTGAGCCATCCTGATGAGGCCATGCCTGAGGAAGCTTCCTGTCGTCCGCCCTGCGAGGCTTGGCCCCTCGCGAGGGTCTTGAGCTTGTGTTGATGAAGATGGGCCGTACTGGGCCACTCCTTGAGCCACACTGCAGGCCGCAGGCAGGCAAGTCTAGGTACCCCATTCCTGTAACGCCGACAAGAGCCCCCGGGCCCAAGGCGCGCTGGACTTGGCTTAGCAGAGAAGAGAAGGGCAAGGCGAGCGCTGGGCCCCAACAGCCTGCGGCCTTGGGTGCCGCGTGGCGGTTGATTGGTCGTGGGCGTCCCTGCTTCCCCACGCCTCCTTATTTTGCGCCCAGCTAGGCGAACCCGCAGTTGCACACAGTTATCCCTCCTCTCGCCGCTCGGGCGTCTCCCACTCTTCCTCCTCTCGAGCTCCAGCTTTTGCTTCCAGTCCAATCTCGAATCCTCCCCCTTCCTGTTGCCGTGGCACCGACGAAGAAGGGGAAAGGGCGGAAGCATGTGCCTTCGCCCTGCTCGCCGTCACCGACGGCTCCTGCTAACCGATCGATCATACTCAACCGGGAAGGCTTGGACAAGGTCAGCTCTGCCGTCGCCACCATCTTCAACGAGTGTGGGAGGACGATGGTCTGGCCCGCGTCTCACTTCTCCATTGATAGATAGTCACCGAGGTCTGGTACTTCGCCCGGCATACGTAGGCGGGACTAGTTCCCCCTTTTACGATTTCTTCAACGCTGTACTTTTCCCATTACCAGATCCACATGATGCATTTGGGTCCCGAATCCATTACTCTTCTTGCCGTTGCTTTTGCTGCGATGCGATGATGGGCATTCCTCCTTGATTGCCTTGCTGCGCGCCACTTCTTCTCTTTGCGCCTCTGATCCCACCCAATGCTCGGGTGCGTGAGCTTCCTTGCCGCATCTGAAACAAAGAACCGGGAATTGATTTCAGCCTTCCTCCGCTGCGGGGTTCATGAGCGGTGGCTGTACGTGGATATCGGGGTGCCCAGCCCCCTGCTTTCGAAGCCGACCTTACTCGCTATCCCCAATTCGGGCTGGGGCCAGGAGACGCCCACGAGCCCCCGGCTCGTCTTCGTCTGGCATCGCTTTGCGAACTTGAGGGCGCTCGGCGTGACGGCGCCCAAGGTGGTGAAGGAGTTCCTCCTATGCTGCATTGCCCCTCTCTAGCGCCATTCCCGCCGGATGTGGGCCTTCGGGGGGCGTGAAGACCGCATGAGGCTCCAGGAGGAAGATCTGACGCCTGAAGTGCTGAGGAAGGTTCTCATGATCCTGACTGGGGACCCTTCCCTTGGCAGCATCCGGCAAGGGGGTGCCCTGCTGTACCTTTGCTCGAACAGGGGTGATTTCGTGAAGCAGATGCCCAGCTTCGATGAATGGGGGCTGCGCCCCGCAGGCCTCATGGGACCTCGTGAGAACCCAGTAGTGGTGGTTGCCCTTCCGGCTGCCCGCGGCGGTCCTTCCTTGAGTGGTGGAGTTCGGAGGCAAGGGCCGCCAGGGGCTGAGGAGGCCGTCGTCCAGACGATGATGCCATGCGGAACTCCTGAGGAAGCAGCCCCTGAGGCCCGCCCTGCGGCGGCTGGAGGTGCCGAAGCTGCCGGGCGGCTCTGTGGCAGAGGCACACAAGCCCCGCCACCCTTCTTGGTGCTGTCTGCAGCGTGGCGCCAGGTCGATGCCCCTGAGGCCCGCCCTGTGGCGGCTGGAGGTGCCGAGCCGTGGCCCCTGAGGCCCGCCCTGTGACGGCTGGAGGTGCCGAGCCGCGGCCGGCGGCTCCCGTGGCAGAGGCCCCTGAGGCCCCGGCCACCCTTCTTGGTGCGGCGTCTGGCAGCGTGCGCCAGGTCGATGCCCCTGACGCCGGTCACTTTGGAGCTTCTTCCTCGTCGCAGGCTGACCCCTGCGCCGAGCTCCTTGGCCGCTTCCGCGTGGACTGCGAGGCTATCCGAAGGAGAAAGGAGGCCTTGGGTGATGATTACCCTTGCCGCCTATTGAAGCGCAGGAAGTACTTCGCCATTGATGAGTAAGCCTTCCCCTTTCTTAGTTGCTTACTTTCCCGTTGCTTCAACTGATCATTGCCCTGCAGGGCCCTTCCTGCCGAGCTCACGGAGACGGCTGAGGAGCCATCCCCCCAGGCCTCTCCCTCTCCACCGTCCCCAAGCGCTCCGAGCTCAAGCACTGCCCTCGTGGTGAGGCCGGTTGGAGAGGTGGGCCATCCTGTGATGCATCATGATTTTGCGCACCTCGCGAGCCCTCCCGGGGTATAGCCAGCCTGCCTTCGGCTCTTCGATTGGTCGTGGACGGCGACTGGCTGAGGTAGGCCCTGCGTTCTTCCTTTGAGGATGAGCCGGCTCTGGGCCGGGCTTCTGGCGAGGCGCGTCCGGCCATCGCGAGGGCGCCAGCCCCCAGCCCCCTGCCTAGAGGGGGAGTGCTTGTTCGTGGCCCCCACGCACGCCTGGGGTGGGGGACGATGCGGAAGACGTAATCGAGCGTGCCCGGGAGCGCCGCGCCCTTCGCCAAAGGTTTCTCCGGAGGGCGGCTGACGTAGTGAGCCAGCTCGGTGTAGAGCTTGCTGACGAGGACGCGCGCCTTGAAGCTGAGGGCCTGCGCCTAGCTGAAGAGAGGCGCAAGCTGAAGGTGGCCGTTGCCCTTGCGCGCCTCCAGCGTGACCTGGACAATGAGAAAGCTGAGGTGTCGCTGGCGGCTTCTCGGGAGGCCCGCTCCCGGGCCGTCGGTGAGGCCCGGGAGGCTGACCGGCGGCGCGAGGCTGCGGAGGAGCGGGTGCGGGAGCTCCAGGCCTGGAGCAATTCCCTGGAGCAGCAGGTGGAGCCGCGTGAGGCGGCCCTTGCATCGATGAAGGGGGCTTCGGTCGACCAGGCGGAGCTCTAGAGACGTGAGGAGGCAGTTACGCTGGAAGCCGCCGAGCGCGCCCGTCACCTTGAGTGGCTGGAGACGAGAGAGCGCTTGGTGGCGCAGGCGGAGGACGATGTCGCTGCGCAGGAGGCCCGAGTCCTGGAAGAAGTTGATCACCGGGTGGCGGCGGCCCGCTCGAACCTCGAGCGCGAGTTCGCGGAGAGGCTGGAGTTGATTAAGGTCAAAGCAGAAGGCAGGACCGCCGCCCTGAGGGCCAAGCTGGATGAAGTGACGCGGCGGGCAGACGCTGCCCGAGCCGCCCTTGGCGCGGCACAGGAGGAGCTGACTTCCTCCCGCGCCGAGGTGCTTATTCTCCGTCAAAGGGTGGACGCGGCTGAGGCCGTTGCGCGGCGGAGCGAGGACGAGATACGCCAGCGGCAGATCCTGGAGCATGAGCGTGGCCCTATGCTCCGCACGCTGCGGGCAAGAGCTAACACGGCCTTGGGCAACATCTGTGAGGCGGCCGTTGGGGAGCCTCATGCGGTTAACTATGCTGGTAACCTCTAGTTCTTCACTGATGTGGTGACGCAGCTGGAGGCGCGGTCGGGCAGAGCCAACAGGTTGATGGAGGAGAGGAGTCGTGCCCTGCTCGGGCGTGCTTTTTCTCGCGTCTTCAGTCATCTTCAGAACATGGATCCCCACTTTGACTTTGATGCTGCCATCGCCCCGGTACCCCTGGCGCACTGGGTGGAAGACAACATAGATGCCCTCGTCAGGGCCTTCACTACCGATAACGACGGCGTGGTCGTGGATGCTGATGAAGGCGGCGTGGTGAACGGCTCGGACGCTGCCGACGGCGACGCGGAGGGTGACGGCGAAGCCAGCGACGCCAGTAATGATTCAGGAGGTGCCCTTGAGGATGCATTGGGGGATTTATCCGATTGACCGCGTGTTGTTCCCGCTTTCTACCATGCGCAGAGAGAGTTTGGGCTTGGCCCTGAAGGTTGTAAGAGCATTTTGGGAGGGGGAGCCCCTCGTGTAAAAACTTGCAGTTAGCGCATTAGTAGACACAATATTACCCATACGCCTAAGCCAAGTGGCTGGTCTTGCGACGAGCCGACTGGCTTGTTTACCTTCGACCTGCGTGGGCCCCGAGATAGCCTGCGGAGGGCTGTGGCATCCTGAGTGCCTCCTGAACGTGCCCATTGAACCTGTAATGAGAACCTCCTCAGAGGGTGTGGTGACGGCATTCTGGGCTGCACGCATGCTAGGCCTGGCCCGGCTCGCGAGGGGCTCACGAGGGGAGGCAGCTGAGGCGGGATGGACGCAAAGCGGTAACCAGAACGCGGGAGATTGGTCGAACGAAACTAAACACCCCTTCCCCGAACACACACAAGTCTCAAGCTCGAATCCAACTTAAATCCAAACGGGGGAAAATGACAACCAAAGGAAAGGCAAAAAAAAGCGTAAAGGCCGTCCAGGCACCTAGTCTAGTCTTCGACGTCTTCTCACCAGCGCGGAGCTAACTGCTGCCACTGGGCATGGGCGGGAGCCCCCGAGGCCCGAGGGCGGCTCTCCGGAGACTCCGGAGTGTGTACAGCCCCACTCATTATTACGTGAGAGTATCACGGGGCGGCGAGCTTCACAGGCACTGGGCCTTCTTCACAGGTACCGGCCTTGCTTCATATCGCTAAACGAGAGCCCCGCCTTGCGCCACACTCTAGTGCCATCGACGACGGCCGGAGACCGAGGACGCCGCCGATGGGGTAGAGCGGTCGCCAGCGGTTCCCCCGACGACCACGGGTCCTCTGCCGGGGGTAGGCCCTGAGGCACCTCCCCGGCAGAGGGCCTACCTCCTGAGGACGCCTTGCTCCGAATGCCGTGGTGGTGATGCCGGATCTCGGTCCCTCTCCTGCAGCCCCTGGCGTCCACCTCCTGAGGGGTAGGAAGCTGCTGGATTGGGGCAGCCATCCGCCGCGACAACCTGTACCTCCTGTGATCCATGGTTAGCGTATGCCTGCTCCTGAGGAATTAGTGGTACCCGATAATCGCTGCCTCCAGCACGGTCGACAGGGCTTTCCAGGGGCTCCTGAAAGAGCTCAGCTTCGGGCGTCTCTTCCCCCCCAGCTTGGGCCGAGGAGCGAGCCATGGTCTTCCTCCTGCGCGTGCCCTTGATCCATCATGTGGGGCACATACTCTTCTGGGGCCGCCACATCGAATGCTTCGCTGTAGTGCCCTGTGTGCCACACAGCCCTCCTTGAGGCGCCAACCTGGGGGTGGTAGCGCAGCGGCCCACTGGGACCGTGGGCTGTGGCGAGTCCTCCTTCGCTGGCCGGGGGCGGAGGCGGCGCCGTTGTTAGCCCGGTGCTGACGGCCTGGTTGGTGTTGGAGTGGCCTTGGAATCCGCTCGGAGCTGCGCAGGTGCGTGCGGGGCCTCCGTGCGGTCCGCCTCGGACCTGAGGCAGCGACTGGGTGCAGAAGGGGTGAGCCCCCGATGCGGCAAAGCTCAAGAGCTCTGCCACCCGCTCCAGTAGCACGTCATGGCCGCCCTCCAGCAGCCTGCATTGCAGTAGCTCTCGGGCCACCGTGAGCGCGGCCCTTGAGTTCGCCTGTTCCTGCCGTGAGTACGGCGCCGTGGCTGTGGCGTAGCTTGAGGCCCTCACCGCCGACCGCACCTGCCGCGGTGTGAGAGCTGGTGCCGTCTGAACGCGTCGCCCGTGGCCCGCAGCGCCCTGCGGACAGCGGGCTGCGTGGGGCACGGGGTTGAGGTCGCCCGGGGCAAGCGGCTCTGCTTGCGCGGGCCAGGCCGCCTAGGGATCGGAGTTGCCCGTTGGGTCACTGGGCATGATGATGACGATGCGACGGGGAGCGAGACGGCAGAAGGCAGATTCCGGTGCACCCCTACCTGGCGCGCCAAATGTCGGATTTCGGGTTCCGGCAGACCCTCTAGGTTCAAACTCTGGGGTGCACGCGGAGATCGCACCTCCACCTACCTACGTATCGTTGCCTCGCAAGGATCTAAACTACACAAAGAACAACACAAGGGACACGAGGTTTATACTGGTTCAGGCCACCATTGTTGTGTAATGCCCTACTCCAGTGTGTGCTGTGGTGGATTGCCTCAGAGCCTGATGATGAACAATACAAGGAAGAACAGCCTCGCGAGGGTCTATTCTTGGCCGGTGCGATGAACTGCTGAGGGAGTTCAGTCGCCTCTCTTTCTCTCTGCTAGGGTTCCATCTCATCCGTCCCTCTACCCAGTGGGTGGCTAGTCCTATTTATAGGCAGAGGCCCCGAGCCTCTTCCCAAATATTGAGCGGGAAGAGCGCCAACAATTGGCCATTTTGAAGGGGAACATCTAGTACACTTATCCTGACTAAAGTCGGTCCTCGCCTGCCAAAGACTCTGACGGTGACGCCGGCTTGGGCTCCACGATGACCTCCTTCCTGCCGTTCTGCTGGTCTTGGTCTTGTTGCACCGAAATGGTTGCCTTTGCTTGATACCCTTGGCCTGCGCTTGCCTCCTTTGCACCAAAGGGGAAATGAGGACACTGCGCGGGCTGGCGCCCGCCTGGCGCCCTTGGTCGTCATGGCTTGCGTCATGGGCACCTCGTGAGGTACCCCCCTTGATCTCTCCACCTCCTCGCGAACCAGCCTGACAAGGCCGTGCCTAAGGAAGCTTCCTGTCGTCCGCCCCGCGAGGCCTGGCCTCTCGCGAGGGTCTTGAGCTTGTGTTGATGAAGATGGGACGTACTGGGCCACCCCTTGAGCCATGCCACAGGCCGCAGGCAGGCAAGTCTGGGTACCCCCGTTCCCAGAACGCCGACACACACATCCTGTTATTCTCCACCGACTTCAGCCCTACGCCGCACCAGAACCAGTTATAACCCTTCTCCTCGTCTCAATCTGCGACTCCACTGCCGCGTCTTCTCATCTCCGGGTCATTCCCGTCCGGGGCCTCGCCGTCGTCCACCACCTCGTTGCGCTTGGTGCGGCATGGTGAACAAATGAGAGTCATCGGAAGAGGACTGTACGTGGAGAGCCTGACGGCTGGAACCCACAAGGTCCATGGTCGCACGCAAGGAAAGTTGTAGGATCGGAAGTATGTCTAGAGGGGGGGTGATTAGACTACTTGAGCAAATAAAAATCTAGCCTTTTCCCAATTTTAGTTCTTGGCAGATTTTAGCAACTTAGCACAAGTCAAGCAATCAACCCACACATGCAATTCTAAGAGTATAGCAGCGGAATGTAAAACAATTGCATATGAAGGTAAAGGGATGAGTTTGAAGGAGCAAACGTAATGTTGACACGGAGATTTTTTATCCGTGGTTCCGATAGGTGGTGTTGTTGTATATCCACGTTGATGGAGACTTCAACCCACGAAGGGTAACGGTTGCGCGTGTCCACGGAGGGCTCCACCGACAAAGGGTCCACGAAGAAGAAACCTTGTCTATTCCACCAAGGCCATCGGCCACGAAGGACTTGCCTCACTCGGTAGATGTTCACGAAGTAGGCGATCTCCTTGCCCTTACAAACTCCTTGGTTCAACTCCACAATCTTGACGGAGGCTCCAAAGTGACACCTAGCCAATCTAGGAGACACCACTCTCCAAGAAGTAACAAATGGTGTGTTGATGAAGAACTCCTTGCTCTTGTTCTTCAAATGATAGTCTCCCCAACACTCAACTCTCTCTCATAGGATTGGATTTGGTAGAACAAAGATTTGAGTGGAAAGCAACTTGGGGAAGGCTAGAGATCAAGATTTATGTGGTTGGAATGGAATATCTTGACCTCAACACAAGTGTAGGTGGTTCTCTCTTAGAAAATATGTGTTGGAAGTGTAGGCATGTTCTGATGGCTCTCTCCACGAATGAAGAGTGGGTGGAGGGGTATATATAGCCTCCACACAAAATCTAACCGTTACACACAAATCACCAAACTCGGTGGGACCGAATCATGAAACTCGGTGGGACCGATTAAGTTCAAAATGTGAACGTTAGGATTCTCGGTGGGACCGACTGGATCAACTCGGTGGGAACGATGTCATTAGGGTTAGGACATAGCGTAATCTCGGTGAGACCGATTACACAAACTTAGTGAGACCGATTTTGGTAATAGTCAAACAGAGAGTTGGTCGGGCAAACTTGGTGGGACCGATTCGCTTATCTCGGTTGGACCGAAACATTACGAAAGGGAAACATGGAGTTTGCATTGCAATCTCGGTGGGACCGATCGCTCATCTCGGTTTGACCGAAATGTTACGAAAAGGAAACAGAGAGATTACAACCCCATATTGGTGGGACCGATATCCCTATCGGTGAGACCGAATTGGTTAGGGTTTCTGATATGAAATTTCGGTGGGGCCGAGTTGGAATTTTTGGTTTAGGACATATGTGGATATGAGAAAGTAGTGGAGGGTTTTGGAGCACTAAGCATTTTGAGAAAGATCCTCATTAAGCAACACCTCATCCCTTCTTAATAGTATTGGCTTTTCCTATAGACTCAATGTGATCTTGGATCACTAAAATAGAAAATGTAGAGTCTTGTGCTTTGAGCTTGAGCCAATCCTTTGTCCTTAGCATTTTGAAGGGTCCACTTTCTAATCCATGCCATGCCAATCATTGAGCTTTCCTGAAATGTTTATCTTGGAATAGCATTAGCTCAATGAGCTATATGTTGTTAGGAATTACCAAAACCACCCAGGGATAGATGCACTTTCAATCTCCACCTTTTTGGTAATTGATGACAATATATATATCAAAGCTTCGACAAATGATAATAAGATTAAAAAACATTGTCGCTTTGAGAAGTATGTGATAACCAAGAGCTCCCCCTATATTTGTGCATTATTTAAGATTTGTTTTTGAATCCAAATGCACAATCGATTAGGATCATGGGTTACTCTTCCATGTCACATACATCTTGGTGGAGCGCTCAAAAGGATAGAGATTAAAAACATGCACTCATCACCAAGCAAAGTGAATGATCATAATAGGATATAAGAGATAATATCATCCAACAAGCATTAAGGGTAGCATATGATCAAACACATGATCAAACAAGTATCTCACAAGGACACAAACAAATTAGTATCACACAAGCACGCAATAAAGTTTCAAACCAAACCAAATAAGTGCAAAGAGAGATAAAAACCAACATACTCTCTCTCTCTCGAATCCTATTATCAATACATTTTTCTCCCCCTTTGGCAACAAGTTACCAAAAAGTTTGAAAAATCATAGTGCTAAACGACTCTCAGGCTTAATCTTTCGGAGGTGGTGTTGAGAGAACTCCAGGGACGAAGGCTTCTCATGAAGTAGCTGGAGCTGGTGGAGTAGCTGCTGGAGTTGGAACTGGAGCTGTAGCTGCTAGTGCTGATGTTGTAGCTCTGGTGTCAGTCACTGGCACTGCAGTAGACATCTGTCCTCTGGGCACTCTAGCAAATGCATATGTGGTAGACTTGCCCTTCTTCTCCTCTACTTCCTCCTGAAGTTGCTCAACTGCAGTTTGGATTTCAGTTACCTTGACATCAAGGTCATAGAATTTTATCTCAATAATCCTTTCCAAGCTTTCCTGGTTCTTGGTCAGGGTGGCCAAGCCCTACTCAATCCTCAGAGTGGATTGGATCAGATATCCAAGCTGGTGTTTCTTGCTCTTCAAGAATACCTGAGATGCCTCTTCCACAGTTGGCATCTTTGCAGCCTTCTCAGCTTTAGCCTTCTCTCTCTTTTCTTGTGCTTGCATAGATGATGGTTCATTCTCAGTCATCACAACAGTGTTATCTTCAAATTCAGGATAGATGGGCAGGTGCTCCTTGTCCAAAATTTACTTGCCTTTTCCCATCTTTGAGTTGATGAGCTCCTGGATGTGTGGGGCATATCCACAACTTCTCTTCTTATCAGCTGCAGTCCTCTTGATTGTTTCCACAATCAGGCTCATAACCTTGAACTTCTGTGGGACATCAAATATGTGCAGCAAGTTGATAGCATGTCCTTTGATCATCTTGTGATCACTTGACTTGGGTAGCAGTGTGTGCCTTAAGATCAAGTTGATTGTTGGCAAACCAGACAACAGGTAACAGACAGATCCAAACTTATGTGTGTCCAAAGTAGAATCTGGGATCTCCTTATACATGGTGGCCATAGAGTTGTGGTCTTTCTTCTTCTTTGCATAGATATCCAAGTCATCCTCATGTTCTTCAGGAGCATTGATCAATTGAGCCCATTCTTCAACTGTAGACTGGTACCTAGTACCCTCAGACATCCACACAATCCTTCCATCTGGATAGAAGTGGGCGGTGGAGTAGAATTGCATAATGAGTTCATCATTCCACTTGGTGAACTTCTGAGTCATAAACTTATCAAATCCACATGCCTTGAAGCTATCATATACAACAAGGAAGTGATCCTCATTCTCCTTGATGAATTCCCAGTCAACCCATCTCATGTCACACACTATGGGCTTCTTGTCAAGCAGAATTGTCTCATAGAAGATCTGTTGTTCCTTAGTGTGAAATCTGTACTCCACGGCAGTCCTTGTCTTGGTAGCATATGGATCAGACTCTCTCCATACTCTCAATCATAAATCCTTCCTGATTTTCATGTTCTCTGCAACTGGGTGTGCATCATTGTGATCAGGGATCTTGGGCTTCAGCTCTCTCAACACAACAGAATCATCTTCTTCTTGACTGACTTGAGGCCTTTGGGCCCTTGTTCTTCTCCTCAGCAGGGATGTTCCTAGTGCTCCTCTTGGGTTTTGGCTTTGGAGCAGGAGCAGCAGCCTTGGGAGCAGCTTTGGGCTTAGATGGAGCAGCCCCTGATCTGATTGCATCTCCCATGAGCTTTTGAGCTTTGGGTGCTGGTGCAGCATCCTCTTCCTCTTCCTCTTCTTCAGAATCTCTCATCATTGATGGCTTCCCAATAACTTTGGCAATGGTCTTCTTGACCCTTTATTTTCTCTTCTTGCCATCTCTAGTTTCCTTGGGTTCAAGAGTGAACTCCATTGTTTCTCCTGTGGCAACTTTTCTTGGCTTAGACATGGGCTGTCTTCTTGCTGGCATCTTTGTTTTCAGACCTGGCTTAGTTGCAGCAGTTGAGCCATACTCTTTCTTCAGCACTTTCTTCTTTGAAGTTGCTTCATCTTCAACAGCCAGATAATCTTCATCTTCAGAGTCAGAAGTCCTCTTCTTCCTTGTCCTTGTGGCAGCCTTTGGCAGATTTCTTAGAGTGCTCCTGCTGCCATCATCATAGCTGCTAGAGGGACTAGTGCCCTCACTCAACTGAACATGTTCCTCTGACTTGTTCTAGCTGTCACTTTGGTCAGCCATCTTGCAGGAAAACTCTCAGCAGACACTGTGAATAGGTTATAGATGAGGTAGAGTAGATGAGCACCACAAAATACAAGAGTTTTTGCAAAAAGGATGACTTAAAAACTTAGTTTTAGTTCTTCACAGAAAGCATTTCGGATCTACCGATTTGTAAACTCGGTGATACCGAAGCAGCTTTTGGAACCTAAACTAGTGAACTCGGTCAGACCGAGTCAGAGTTTGATGGTACCGAGACAACTAGTGTTTCACAGACAATCGAACTCGGTCACACCGATTTGCAATTTTCGGTCAGACCAAAAACGCATGTGCTCTGGCCTAAGCCAAAATCGGTGAGACCGATTTCTACAACTCGGTCGGTCCGAGATGAGTTTGCCGGAGACCTAACCCTAAATTTTCAAATCAAAACTAATCTAGGGGATGATTTCGCTGGACAGGATGATTTCAATCATGGCAAGAATCATGGCAAAGCAATGTGCTAAGAATCAGAGTTAGGGATTAGCACAATGATCAAGTTCGTACCCTAGTTCGGCGACGAACTTGCTACGGCGGCAACATCGGTGAAGATTTCCGTTGACGATGGCGAAGACCAGTGGCGGGAGGTAGCTGGCGACGAGAGGATGATTCGGAGACCAGAGGAGGCAGAGTAGGTTACGCGCAGGCGAAGTGGTTCGGAGAAATTTCCAAAATTTGGCCCGGTGGTATATATAATCTGACCCTTTCGGTGTGACCGAGTGGAACGACTCAGTGGCACCGAGATGCAAAACTGCAAGCAGTTACTGCAACTCGGTGTGACCGAAAAGTTCTAATCGGTTGCACCAAGATTGAAAACCCTAGATCAACTTGGTGACTCGGTAGGACCGAAAAGGATGAATCGGTCAGACCGAGATGCACAAAGAGGTTTTGGAGGTTTAAGTCTATGACGAATCATGATCTCCGAGTGCTCCTCACACAAAGTGGTTCGAATCTGACTTGATCAAATTTGTGATGTAGCATGAATAGTCTTTGAGACGAGAAAAGCATAGATAGCTAGAGGGTGTTCTTAGGCATTCTTGTCCATCCATTTGGCAAGAAGAGAAAAAGCCAGACAATCAAAGCAACAAATGGATGTCCTCGAATGAGTAAAATATGCAACCAACATGCTCACACAATAAAATGGCAAATGAAATATGTGACAAAGCATGCACAAACATTCTAGCATCTATCAAGAAATTGGCGATGACTAGGTCATCTATATATGAGTATATTGACTTCGTAGTCAAATGAGAACAGTTGATCATAGGTCATACTCATCGTTTTAGCACAAGTGGGGTTACCACTTTTACATAAAGCATTGTTGTGATCACACCATTAGAGTTACTTTAGGTCATTGGTTTGAGTCAAGCTCCCCTAGATGTGATATCCCCCCTAAAAGGGATGAACTAACCTTGGGTTTTTTCGATGATGACTTCATGTAGGTGTTGAAGATGTAGATGCTCAATGTTGATGTAGATCATTCGGAGCAATCCTTTGTAGTGAGTTGCACTTTCAATACCTACACGGGTTAGTCCCACAAGGAACAAACAAGGATATCCATAGACATAGAGTGATGCACACACAAGATGATGTCCATGAAAGCATTAGGTTACCTTGTCCCTTGTCTTACCAACAAGAGGGTTTGTGACTCCTTGAACTAGTGCAATATATGGAGATTGTTTGCACTTGTCCTCGCCAAAATGATAAGAGTGAAGTATGTTGGCGGAGTCACCCTCAAGAACTCTCTAGTTCTTCTTCTTTGGGATCCACATCATCTTGATGGGAATCCTTGGAATCGTAGTTGTGCTTGATGAAGTAGAACTTGATGTAGTCTTGGGAATCCACTTGACCAAAGCCTTAGGTGCTTCTTCATATGCAGAAATTTCCTCTTGAAGCATGTCCTTGCCTTTTTGCTTGTGATCTTGTGGTGGAAGATCATCTTGAGCTTGTGTTCCTTTGAAAGAAGTAGGATCATACTTCTCTTTTTGAGGAACAAACTTTGTCTTGTGGTATTGATCTTCTCCCCACTCAACTCCATTGGCATTGAACTTTCGTTCAAAACCAACACCTTGATTCTTCCGGTGTCTTCCTTGCTTGCGCACAATTTCCTCAAATTGCTTAATTCCGGCAAGACTCTTGTAAAAACCTTTCTCTATGATTCCCTTCAATAAGCTATTTTCTTGCTCAAGTGTAACTTGGCTAAGATAATTATTAGTGGAATCAAGAGAACTACTAGACGCAACAACATTGGATTTAGCATGATTGTTGTTACTACTAGATGAAGAATCTTTCTTGTTCTTGTTGCTAGATTTAACTTGTGGCATGTAAGTAGACTTGAGTAAACGCTTGGCAATGTAACAAGAACTTTTCTTGCGAAGATCATCATTTATTGCCTTTAAAAACTCATGCTCTTGCTCAAGGTTGAGCTTTTCAAATCATAGCTTATCATGAGTCTATACAATTTCTCGATGGTTTTCCAAGGTAGTTTCATGATCTAACTTAAGAGTGTTTAGTTCTTGAGTTAGACGCTCAATCTCATTCTTATCATCATCATTCGTTTTATTTTGGTTAGCATGATTAATTGGCGTTTCATCATAGTTTTCATCACTAGAGTTGTCAACAAGTAAATCATCATCACCTAGCAAATCATCTTCATCACTATTGAAATCCACATACTCGGGATGTGTTACCTTTGGACCTTTGGCCATGAAGCATCTTCCAATTCCTTCATTTGGTTAGTCAAATATGTCATAGGAATTGGTTGACACAAGTGCTAGACCGGCAACACCTTCATCTTGAGTATATTCGGAGTCGGAGTGATAACTTCTTTCAGAGTGATTGTCGGAGTCGGAGCCGGATACCCATTCACCAACATGAGCTTGATGTCTTCTTTTTGTGTAGATCCTTGATGACTTTTCCTTCCTTTCCGAATCCTTGCTTCTCCGAGAGGGTCTTCATTCATAACGATCATATCTACTCCTCCTTTCTCTTGGTGGTGATTCTTCTCTTCTACTTCTTCTTTTGGGAGAATCTTCTCTTCTTTTGTAGGGGGTCGTACACTCATTGGAGTAGTGTCCGGGTCTTCCACAATTGTAGCAATTTCGCCTGCGACTAGAAGATCTTTTGTCATTGTAGGACCTTGACTTGGAGCTTCTTTCCTTGCTTCTACTCTTGTAGAACTTGTTGAAGTTCTTCACCATTAAGCTCAATTCTTCATTGAAGGTTTGCTTCTCACTTGATGATGTGGGAGCATCACACGAGGCTTTGTAAGCACCACTTGACTTGTTGTGAAGCTCTTCCTTATCCTTGAGTGATATTTCATGAGCAACAATTCTTCCAATGACATCCGTGGGCTTGAGATCTTTGTAATTGGGCATCATTTGGATCAATGTGCACACGGTATCATATTTTCCATCCAAGGCTCTTAGGATCTTCTTGATGATGAATCTATCGGTCATCTCTTCACTTCCTAAGCCGGCAATCTCATTTGGGATGAGAGCAAGCCTAGAGTACATTTCAGCGACACCTTCACCATCCTTCATTTTGAACTTGTCAAGTTGACTTTGAAGCACATCCAATTTGGATTCCTTGACGGAGTCGGTACCATCGTGCATATCAATCAAAGTATCCCAAATTTCCTTTGCATTCTCAAGACGGCTAATTTTGTTGAATTCTTTGGGGGCACAATCCGTTGAAGAGAATATCACAAGCTTGAGCATTGTATTGTAGCATCTTCAACTCTTCCGCGGTAGCTTCACGGTTCAGTTCTCTCCCATCAAAGAATTCACCTTGCAAGCCAATACACACAATAGCCCAAACGGCGGGGTTATGTCCAAGAATATGCATTTTCATCTTGTGCTTCCAACAAGCAAAATTAGTACCATCAAAGTAAGGACCTCTATGGTGGTAATTTCCCTCGCTAGACGCCATACTCTCCTAGGTTGTGAAACCAAGGCTATAACCACCAAAAGCTATGGAAATCAAAGCAAATGGAGACCAAAGCTCTGATACCACCTGTAGGATCGGAAGTATGTCTAGAGGGGGGTGATTAGACTACTTGACCAAATAAAAATCTAGCCTTTTCCCAATTTTAGTTCTTGGCAGATTTTAGCAACTTAGCCCATGATTAACTTGCCTCACTCGAGTAGATCTTCACGAAGTAGGCGATCTCCTTTCCCTTAAAAACTCCTTGGTTCAACTCCACAATCTTGACGGAGGCTCCCAAGTGACACCTAGCCAATCTAGGAGACACCACTCTCCAATAAGTAACAAATTGTGTGTTGATGATGAACTCCTTGCTCTTGTGCTTCAAATGATAGTCTCTCCAACACTCAACTCTCTCTCATAGGATTGGATTTGGTAGAAAGAAGATTTGAGTGGAAAGCAACTTGGGGAAGGCTAGAGATGTAACATCCCAAATTTTCAATTTGGAATGTTATACATTAAGTCATCACGCATATCATATTTTCTTGCATTTTGTCGATCCTAGAAATTTCACGCAACTCAAGGACCCTCGGAGAGAGTTGGAGATTTCATTATTTTCATATTTGGGTTTTCTCAAATTTTGAAAATAGGATCATTTGGATTTATTTATTTTATCTTCAAATATTTTTCCAATAAAAAATAAGAGAGGGAATAATATGACTTTCCCAAAATTTAGGAAAAAATGAAGATTTAATAAATAAATCAAATTTTGGGCTTTCGAGGTTTATTTGCTTTAGGGAAAAAAATGAGTATTTTAAAAATATGCATTTTGGCCCCGTATTAAAGTTCATTTTGTTCGACTCATTTGTAGGAGTCGGGAAAAATTTATTTTATTAAATTTGGAGTTCGTTTAGATTTATTTTAATTCGTTTTCGGTTTAAAAAAAACCCCGCGCCCCGCCTGGGCCAAGGGCCCAGCCGGCCCAACCGCAGCCGGCCCAGCCGCCCCCTCCCCTCGCGCGCTCCCCCGCCCGGGAGGAGTCCCCGCCGCCGCCGCCCGAGTCGGCTCGGCCACGCCGCCCGCCGCCGTTGCCCCCTTCCCAAGGGACCCTCCTTATATAACCCATCCCCTCTCTCCTCCCCACCCAGCGCGCCGCGCCCCCAACCCAGCCCGCCGCCTCCCGGGAGCCGCCATGTGCCCGTCGCCGCCGCCCGGTGCCCGTCATGGAGCCCCAGTTGCCCGCCGCTTCAAGCCGACCCGGGAGCCCGGTGCTCCGCCGACGACCTCGCCGGAGGTAGCTGCCGCGCCACCCCCCCCGGTCTGGTTTTGTTTCAAAAACCGTCCGGTTTTCCTTCGTTGTTCGGTTTTTTTTAAACCCTAGATCGGTTTATTTTTTCTTTTTTCGATTTTAGCTACTTAACGAACGTTCACCGATCCGTTCGTTTTAACGAACGCGTTCGCCGGTTAGTTTCTGTTAACGAACATCCGTTCGTTTAACCGTTCGTCGTTTTTCTTTTAAATCGGATTTAATCCGTTATTTTCCGATTTCAATTTCAGATCCAATCTTCGAATCAGTTTATCTTCTCCCTCGTTTATCGGAATCAGGTGATTCAAGCGCCTGGAGTTTCTTTTCGAAACCGCCGTTCCGACTAATCCACTTAAACAAAGTTTTGCTACTGTAAAATTTGACCTAGTTTCAAATTGCTAGAAACGAGTCGTTTTCTTTCGACGCTTGTCTTTCGTTGCTTTATTTGATTCGATTCTTTTTGCACCTGTGGTTCTTAAGTTGAACTTTCTGGTTAGATCTTCTATCCGAGATTTCCCTGTGCATTAGATGAGTACTTATTGTATGCTTGTTGTTTGTCTGCAATAGATCACCCGGAGTGCGCCGCTTGTTACTTCGAGTCTCTAGGTTTCGCGGATCGTCAGCAAGGCAAGTAACACTTGATCATATCTCTTCTACTACCCATCCTCAAACACTTGCATGATTAGGATCTAATTAAATTGTGGGATGGGAAGTACATTGAGGTAGTACCTATTACCTGTTTTACTTATGAAACCTTGGGAGTTACTTCTACGTTTGCTTATTATGCCGTGCTATGCTAGTAGACGTGGATTGGGTGAGTGATATCCATGACAGATGTGAGATTGTTAATTAATGGTTTATCTAAGGTGGCAACTTAAACACACATCTGGGTGGATTGAGGCACCTGGTTTCTATCAGGACTTGCATGTATTTCTTCGGACTGCCACCCAGGCTCAAAGGGATCATAAGATTATTCAAACTAGAAACTTCCGTGTGCAGTCACAAGCCATTATGGGCTCTGGCATAGTTGACTAAGTTGTGCAAACTCTTACGGGTAGGCTAGCTGATGTAGGGGATGTAGGTTGGTACGGTCTACCCACATGTAAGGTGCTAGTGCTTCTGAAAGACTGTGTCTCGGTCATCCGTCTCTCAAACACCATGCAGTGCGAGAAACCAAACGGAGGCGATCGAGTCTTGTGGGGAAAAGTGCGCAAACCTCTGCAGAGTGTATAAACTAATCATGATTAGCCGTGTCCCCGGTTATGGGCATCTTGAGTATCTAGTACCTGGATATCATGTGAATCTCATCATGTTACTTCTAATTAATGTTATTGGGTTTTAATGAGTACTTTTAATTGGGATTGAGGATGCTGTCAACCATTCTCAATGTTTAAAAACCACCATGATAGTTAAACAAATTTATTCCTTTGCAGTAGGGAAAAACTAGCTTTATGCAAAATCAGAATCAGAGAGCTTTACCACCAGCCATATATGCATGTACTATAGGCTTATTTCCTTCATTACTCTCTATGTGTTACATTGCCAGCATATTCCATCTGCTTACCCGTTTTCGGCTGCAACTTTCATGTTGCAAACTTTTCAGACGACGAGTAAGGTGTTTTAGGTCGTGGTTCTATACTCAGTGATGCCGATGGAGTTGATGGACTCACTTATCTTCCAAGTCTTCCGCTGTTATCGTTATTAGATGGCCTTAAGCCATATTTATTGTAATAAGTCCTCTTTTGGACAACGCTGTAATAAGTGTGTGATTGCTACTCGCTATAAATCCTTCAAGTACTGTGGTGGTGTCGGCATTCTTGATCCAGGGATGATGCCCGAGCACGTAGACTTGATCCATTCGGTCGGGTCGCTACGAGAGATGGTATCGAGCACACACCGACCGTAGGACACGACCACTAAGTTAAAGCCATAGATCACTACTCTCTTCTCATTTTCTAACTCCTCATCTTTTCTACTCTTTTAGGATGAAGGACGCGAAGATCAAGTACACCCAACCGGATGAAGGCACACCTTTTGGATTTCACTTGAAGGAAGTCACCAAGCACCTGAACATTGGACTACCAAGTTTTACCGGGACTTTCAACGCCACTCTGCCTGAAGAGGAGCGCTGGAAGATTCAAGCTCATGTACCAGGAAGGACGTTCGCCTAATCACCAAGCCTATAGATAGTGTCTTGATTGCACCAACACGAGTGCAGGAAAGAGCATGGCAGCTCACATCACCATGGGACGCATTGGAGAAGTTTATCAAGAAGACCTCAAAGACACCATCTATCAGATTTGCGGACGCCGAGATGAACAATGGGAGATAGTCAGCACCAAGAAGGATAGATCCATTGCAGCTTTTATCCAGGAGTTAAACTAGCACATTTGACGCCAGGAGAACCAGATGTGCAATGATATGCTCGAGTTGAAGAATGCGAAGGGAAGGATCATCGAACTTGAAGGAGAACTAAAGTCTACACGCAAGGACTACATGGACGAGATCGTAGCGTTAGCAAGACACAATAACGATCTTAAGTATGAGATTGAAGAACTCAAGAAGAAATTGGCACTCAAGAATGAAGACCAGTACGTCGGTTGTCCAAGCGACTACATCAACATCGACGACACCGATTCGGATCCAAGTGAACCCGACTTTGAAGATGAAGCTGGAGCAGACATCATGGATTCTCCCACCGGTTCAAATTAGTAGATGACCCCCACATATTAGTAGTATTTCCTCCATGTAACAATTTAGTACACGCACTTTTGCGATAGTTAGATCGTTGTAAGCCCTTTGTTTGAATTGAATGAAGTGATTTTATGTGCTTTTGCTCATATACATTTGGGTAGTGTTTGTCCTTAGACCCCACTCTATTCTTAATTTCTCGTCTTTTCTAAACCCATCAGATGCCTCCGAGACGCGACCCCGGATTTGTTTTCCCGCCAGAGATCACCCAGTTGATTCAAGAAAGGTAACACTTTGATCCAAACACTAGTGCAGAATCAAGGCAACAACAACAACAACCCACCGCCACCACCACCACTGCGGATCACTTGACACGCTTTCTTAAGACTGAATCCGCCGGAGTTTTCCAAAGAGCACCGAGCCTATAGTAGCGGATGATTGGCTCCGTAAGATAGGAAGGGAGTTGACCACCGCAGGATGTACAGATGGAGAGAAGGTGAAGTTTGCTGCACACCAACTTGAAGGACCCGCAAAGCATGGTGGGAGAATTTTACAGCCACTTACCCTATAGACACCGTCACATGGGATCGATTTCAAGAAGCTTTCAAGACCGCCCATGTCTCGGCAGGAGCTATGGCCATGAAGAAGCGTGAGTTTCGCAATTTACGCCAAGGAGGAAGGTTGGCACAAGATGTGGATGATTTTAGTAAGTTAGCACGTTATGCCCCGGATGACGTTACTACGGATGCAGACTAAGCGTGAGAAGTTTACGGAAGGACTGAATGATGAGTTAAGCATGCAGTTGATGGTAGCAAGTTTCAATAACTACCAGGAATTGGTAGACCGAGCCCTCATGATTGAAGGAAAGCAGAAAGAAATTGAGAACCGCAAGAGGAAGTATGGGCGGGGAAGTATAACTCGGAGCCCAATGAAGCCCGTTATACCCCTAAACAGGGAGTTCGGTTTCAAAGATACCCATGGAGGAGGTAATTCACATAACCATAATGGCACCAAGAATGGGAACGGGAATGGAGGAAGCAATGGACAGAACCGCACCAACCCGTCAACACCATCCAACGTAGACCTGAGTCACATCACTTAGTTTAAGTGCCGCAAGACTGGGCATTATGCAAATGACTGTCCAGAAGGCCAGAATGGAAATGGCAATGGAAGCTCTGGAAAGAAGCCAAACCCTTTCAACAGGGGATGTGAACCACATTGATGTGGAGGAGGTTGAAGATCAGCCCGATGCAGTAATCGGTAAGTTTTTGGTTAAGTCATTTACTGCAGCTGTTCTTTTCGATACTGGTGCATCGCATTCATACATATCAAGAGGATTTGTGGATAAGTACAAATTATCGACCCAAGCCCTTAGGTCACCCATGCTAGTAACCTCCCCCGGAGCAGAATACATGGCTAGTATATGGTGTGATCGACTGCCATTAAGGATTGGACATTATGTTTTTCCCTCGGACCTAATAGTTCTGTAATCCCAAGGATTGGATGTGATATTAGGCATGGATTGGTTATCAAGTATGGAGGAACATAGATTGCACCACCAAGTCAATTTTGCTCACCACACGGAAGGAAGAAGGATCAAGTATGTATCACCAAGACGAGCCGAGGAGAGCGCAAGTAAATTGCCTATCGAGTTGTGCGGGAAGAAGTGCCAGTGGTGAAGGATTTCTCGATGTATTTAGGAAGAGTTGCCGTGAATGCCACGGATAGAGACATTGAGTTTTTGATTGAACTTTTGCCGTGAACAGGTCCAATATCGAGCGACCATACGGGATGCCCGCATGTGATTTGGCGGAAATCAAGAAGCAGATTAAGGAACTATTGGATAAAGGTTTTATACGCCCAAGTTCTTCACCTTGGGGATCACCCGTACTGTTAGTGGAGAAGAAGGATGGATCATTAAGGATGGTTGTTGATTATCGTGGATTGAATGAAGTAACAATCAAGAACAAGTACCCACTACCAATGATAAATGATCTGTTTGATCGTTTGCAAGGAGCTAAAGTGTTTTCCAAGATCGATTTGCGATCAGGGTACCATCAGTTGAAGATTCGAGAACAGGACATACCTAAGACAGCATTTACCATGAGATATGGACTGTATGTATATACCGTTATGTCATTTGGACTGACTAACGCGCCAGCCTATTTCATGAACCTGATGAACAAAGTGTTATTGGAGTTTTGGATAAGTTCGTCGTGGTGTTCATAGATGATATTTTGATTTTCTTGAAGAATGAAGAGGAACATAAGGAACATTTGCGATTAGTTTTGGAGAAACTAAGGGAACATCAGTTATATGCCAAGTTCAGCAAATGTGAGTTTTGGCTAAAGGAAGTTGGATTTCTTGGACATGTTATATCCGGAGAAGGAATAGCAGTTGACCCCACAAAGGTTGAGACCATAACCAAATGGGAAGCACCCACGACAGTTGGAGAGATTCGGAGTTTCCTTGGACTCGCAGGATACTACCGAAGATTCATTGAGAATTTCTCAAGGATTGCCAAGCCTATGACGGAATTGTTGAAGAAGGATACCAAGTTCATATGGGTGAGGATTGTGAGGCAAGTTTTCACGAGCTGAAGAAAAGATTGGTTACCTCACCGGTGTTAATTTTGCCAGATCGGACCAAGGATTATGAGGTGTATTACACGCTTCACGCCGAGGACTTGGAGCAAGGTGCTTATGCAGAAGGAAGAGTTGTTTCATATGCTTCACGACAGCTTAAGCCTCATGAGTTGAATTATGCCACACATGATTTGGAGTTAGCAGCCGTTGTGCATGCATTGAAAGCCTGGAGACATTTTCTCATTGGAAATCATTGTGAGGTGTACACGGATCACAAGAGTTTGAAGTACATCTTCACGCAGAAGGAATTAAATCTCAGACAGAGGAGATGGTTGGAGCTTATCAAGGATTATGATATGAGATTGCATTATCACCCCGGAAAGGCTAACGTTGTAGCAGACGCATTGAGCCGTAAGAGCCACGTCAATACCCTAATGATGGGAGGAATACCCAAGGAGTTAGCCGAGGACCTTCGAGAGCTATGTTTGGAAATAGTTCCGAGAGGCTATGTAGCAGCATTGGAGATTCAAATACATCGATGGACAAAATCGAGAAGCCCAAAAGGCAGATAAGGAAGTTGCCTCTATAAAGGAGAAAATGAGCAAAGGAAAAGCTAAAGGATTTCGTGAGGATGAGCACGATACCCTATGGTTTGAGGACCGTGTTTATGTGCCAAATAACCCGGAGATCAGGAAGTTGATTTTGCAAGAAGCCCATGATTCACCCTATTCGGTTCACCCAGGAAATACCAAGATGTATTTGGATTTGAAGGAAACGTTCTGGTGGAACGGAATGAAGAAGGATATCGCAGAGTATATAGCAGTTTGCGATGTATGTCAGAGAGTGAAAGCAGAACATCAGAAGCCAGCAGGATTGTTACAACCATTGCCAATACCCAAATGGAAGTGGGATAAACTAGGCATGGATTTCATCACAGGTATGCCAAATACTCGTTCAGGATATGACTCGATTTGGGTTATAGTCGACCGCTTGACGAAGGTAGCTCATTTCATTCCAGTCAAGACTACCTATAGCAGTGCTAAGTTGGCAAAGATATACATGACCAGAATTGTGTGTTTACACGGAGTTCCAAGGAGTATCGTATCAGATAGAGGAACCCAATTTACCTCAAAGTTTTGGAATCAGTTGCACGAAACATTGGGAACCAGGCTGGAATTTAGTACAGCTTTCCACCCATGCAGATGGATGACCGAGAGAGTCAATCAGATTTTGGAGGATATCTTTGAGAGCTTGTGCACTAGATTATGGATCTAGTTGGGATGATAACTTGTCAGATGCAGAGTTTTCTTATAACAACAGTTACCAAACCAGCTTGAAGATGGCACCTTCGAGGCTCTGTATGGAAGGAGATGCAGGACACCGTTGTCATGGGACTAAACTGAGATCGTCGGTTGTTTGGACCAGATTTGATTAAGGAGTCCAATGAGAAGGTTAAGTTGGTTCGCGATAGGCTCAAGGTAGCCCGATCCTGCATGTAAGAGCTATGCGGATTCAAACGCAAGGCGATAGAATATGAAGTTGGAGATAGAGTATATCTTAGAGTATCCCCGCTTCGAGGAGTTAAGCGTTTTGGAGTTAAAGGAAAATTAGCACCACGTTTCGTTGGACCGTATAGGATCTTGCAACGCATGGGAGAAGTTACTTATAAACTGGAATTGCCAGAGGGACTGGGGAGTTCATGATGTATTCCATATTTCTCGATTGAAGAAATGTCACGCCGAGATGGCGGAAGTACAGTTAAGAGATACAGTGCCGCTTGAAGCAATTCAATTGCAGGATGATTTGACATATGAGGAAAGACCAGTCAAGATTCTCGATTATGCCAGCAGAGTTACTCGCAGCAAGGTTATCAAGTTTTGCAAGGTTCAGTGGAGCCACCACACCGAGGATGAAGCCACCGGGAAAGAGAGGAAGATTTGCTCAAGGACCACCCTCACCTATTTTCTAGCCAACCCGAATCTCGAGGGCGAGATTCATCTTAAGGGTAGGTTTGTAACATCCCAAATTTTCAATTTGGAATGTTATACATTAAGTCATCATGCATATCATATTTTCTTGCATTTTGTCGATCCTAGAAATTTCACGCAACTCAAGGACCCTCGGAGAGAGTTGGAGATTTCATTATTTTCATATTTGGGTTTTCTCAAATTTTGAAAATAGGATCATTTGATTTATTTATTTTATCTTCAAATATTTTTCCAATAAAAAATAAGAGAGGAATAATATGACTTTCCCAAAATTTAGGAAAAATGAAGATTTAATAAATAAATCAAATTTTGGGTTTTCGAGGTTTATTTGCTTTAGGAAAAAAAATGAGTATTTTAAAATATGCATTTTGGCCCGTATTAAAGTTCATTTTGTTCGACTCATTTGTAGGAGTCGGGAAAAATTTATTTTATTAAATTTGGAGTTCGTTTAGATTTATTTTAATTGCTTTCGGTTTTAAAAAAACCCGCGCCTTTGGGCCAAGGGCCCACCGACCCTCCTCGCAAGGCTCCCTTGGGAGGAGTCCTCACGCCGCCTCGAGTCCGGCTCGGCCACGCCCGCCATGGTGCCCCCTCCCAAGGCACCCCCTCCTTATATACCCACCCTCTCTCCTCCCCACCCAGGCCACGCCCCCAACTCATGACCCATGGCTTGGGTGCCCGTCACGGAGCCCCTTCGCCGCCCGCCCAAGCCGACCCACGGAGCCGGTGCCCGGCGACCTCGCCGGAGGTAGCCACCGCCACACCCCCACCCCGGTCGGTTTTGTTTCAAAACCAGCTTTTCCTTCGTTGTTCGGTTTTTTTTTAAAACCCTAGATCGATTTATTTTTTCTTTTTTCGATTTTAGCTACTTAACGAACGTTCACCGATCCATTCGTTTTAACGAACGCGTTCGCCGGTTAGTTTCTGTTAACGAACGTCCGTTCGTTTAACCGTTCGTCGTTTTTCTTTTAAATCGGATTTAATCCGTTATTTTCCGATTTCAATTTCAGATCCAATCTTCGAATCAGTTTATCTTCTCGCTCGTTTATCGGAATCAGGTGATTCAAGCGCCTAGAGTTTCGTTTCGAAACCGCCGTTCCGACTAATCCACTTAAACAAAGTTTTGCTACTATAAAATTTGACCTAGTTTGAAATTGCTAGAACCGAGTCGTTTTCTTTCGACGTTTGACTATCGTTGCTTTATTTGATTCGATTCTTTTTGCACCCAGGGTTCTTAAGTTGAACTTTCTGGTTAGATATTCTATCCGAGATTTCCCTGTGCATTAGATGAGTACTTATTGTATGCTTGTTGTTTGTCTGCGTTAGATCACCCGGAGTGCGCCGCTTGTTACTTCGAGTCTCTAGGTTTCGTGGATCGTCAGCAAGGGAAGTAACACTTGATCATATCTCTTCTACTACCTAGTTTTTATGCATTAGATCAATCCTCAAACACTTGCATGATTAGGATCTAATTAAATTGTGGGATGGGAAGTAGATTGAGGTAGTACCTATTACCTGTTTTCCTTATGAAACCTTGGGAGTTACTTCTACGTTTGCTTATTATGCCATGCTATGCTAGTAGACGTGGATTGGGTGAGTGATATCCATGATAGATGTGAGATTGTTAATTAATGGTTTATCTATGGTGGCAACTTAAACAAACTCCAGGCGCTTGAATCACCAGATTCCGATAAACGAGCGAGAAGATAAACTGATTCGAAGATTGGATCTGAAATTGAAATCGGAAAATAACGGATTAAATCCGATTTAAAAGAAAAACGACGAACGGTTAAACGAACGGACGTTCGTTAACAAAATTCAACTTAACGCTGTTCGTTAAAACGAACGGATCGGTGAACGCTCGTTAAGTAGCTAAACAGAAAAAAGAAAAATAAACCGATCTAGGGTTAAAAACCGAACAACGAAGGAAAACCGGACGGTTTTGAAACAAACCGGACCGGGGTTGTGGCGCGGCTACCTTCCGGGCGAGGTCGCCAAGGGCACCGGCTCCGGCGGTCGGCTTGGGCGGCGGGCGACGGGGGCTCATGACGGGCACCGGCGGCGGCGACGGGCACCGGGCGACGGCTCCAAGGGCGGCGGCTGGGTGGGGAGGAGAGAGGGTGGGTATATAAGGAGGGGGTGCCTTGGGAGGGGCAACGGCGGCGGCGGCGTGGCCGAGCCGGGACTCGGGCGGCGGCGGCGTGGGACTCCTCCGGGCGGGGAGCGACGAGGAGGGCGGCCGGGTGGCTGGCATTGTTGGGCCCTTGCCCAAAGTGGCGCTGGGGTTTTTTTTAAACCGAAAACTAATTAAAATAAATCTAAACGAACTCCAAATTTAATAAAATAAATTTTTCCCGACTCCTACAAATGAGTCGAACAAAATGAACTTTAATACGGGGCCAAAATGCATATTTTTAAAATACTCATTTTTTTCCCTAAAGCAAATAAACCTCGAAAACCCAAAATTTGATTTATTTATTAAATCTTCATTTTTTTCCTAAATTTTGGGAAAGTCATATTATTCCCTCTCTTATTTTTTTATTGGAAAAATATTTGAAGATAAAATAAATAAATCCAAATGATCCTATTTTC
This sequence comes from Aegilops bicornis, assembly GCA_021605145.1. Taxonomy (NCBI): domain Eukaryota; kingdom Viridiplantae; phylum Streptophyta; class Magnoliopsida; order Poales; family Poaceae; genus Aegilops; species Aegilops bicornis. The sequence goes on from CM038670.1 coordinate 351,494,557, forward strand.
TAAATTTGAGAAAACCCAAATATGAAAATAATGAAATCTCCAACTCTCTGCGAGGGTCCTTGAGTTGCGTGAAATTTCTAGGATCGACAAAATGCAAGAAAATATGATATGCATGATGACTTAATGTATAACATTCCAAATTGAAAATTTGGGATGTTACAAGAGATCAAGATTTATGTGGTTGGAATTGAATATCTTGACCTCAACACAAGTGTAGGTGGTTCTCTCTCAGAAAGTATGTGTTGGAAGTGTAGGCATGTTCTGATGGCTCTCTCCATGAATGAAGAGTGGGTGGAGGGGTATATATAGTCTCCACACAAAATCTAACCGTTACACACAAATCACCAAACTCGGTGGGACCGAATCGTGAAACTCGGTCGGACCGATTTAGTTCAAAATGTGAACGTTAGGATTCTCGATGGGAACGACTGGATCAACTCGGTGGGACCGATGTCATTTGGGTTAGGGCATAACATAATCTCGGTGAGACCGATTACACAAACTCGGTGAGACCGATTTTGGTAATTGTCAAACAGAGAGTTGGTCAGCCAAACTCGGTGGGACCGATTCGCTCATCTCGGTTGGACCGAAATGTTACGAAAGGGAAACAGAGAGTTTGCATTGCAATCTCGGTGGGACCGATCGCTCATCTCGGTTTGACCGTAATGTTACGAAAAGGAAACAGAGAGATATCAACCCCATCTCGATGGGACCGATATCCCTATCGGCGAGACCGAATTGATTAGGGTTTCTAGAAGTGGCTATGACAACTGAACTCGGTGGTTCCGGATATGAAATTTCGGTGGGCCTGAGTTGGACTTTTGGTTTAGGACATATGTGGATATGAGAAAATAGTGGAGGGTTTCGGAGCATATCACTAAGCATTTTGAGCAAGGTCCTCATTAAGCAACACCTCATCCCTTCTTAATAGTATTGGCTTTTCCTGTAGACTCAATGTGATCCTGGATCACTAAAATAGAAAATGTAGAGTCTTGTGCTTTGAGCTTGAGCCAATCCTTTGTCCTTAGCATTTTGAAGGGTCCACTTTCTAATCCATGCCATGCCAATCATTGAGCTTTCCTGAAATGTTTATCTTGGAATAGCATTAGCTCAATGAGCTATATGTTGTTAGGAATTACCAAAACCACCCAGGGATAGTTGCACTTTCAAAATTTCCTCCTTATTAAGCTGTAAAAATGTTTCCTCCCCCCAACACCTGGGACCCACCGGTTGTATCTTCGCACGGAAGGAAGCGCCTCCTTGTTATGCGAAAAAATATTCCTCCCATTGACAGCTGGCACCCGTCAGATTTGGTGGCTCACTTGTGGGCCTACTAAGCGGACGTGTCTGCAGGGCTTTGTCAACTTAATCAACAAATGATTTTAGCAGCTGGACCGTTGGATGTTAATCCAACAGCCATGCTCCTTCTTCAACCTCTCTTCTTGCCCCTTTCTCCTATGGGCGGCACCGCGGTAGTGCTGTCGCGCACCCGAACCAGTCAAGTTTCCCACTCCTCTCCATCTACGACTCCACTGCCGCGTCTTCCCTATCTTCGGGTCGTTCCAGTCTTGGGCCTCACCGTCGTCCACCGGACTTAGTGCGCTCGGCACGGTGTGGTCAACGTGGTCAACAACCGATAGTCATCGAACGATGACTGTATGTGAGAGGCTGACAGTGGGGACGCACCACGCCCATGGACGCATGCATGCATCTGCATTCTTTTTACCCTAAAAAAATAATGCTTTCTCCCCTGACTGCTGGGACCCACCAGCTACATCTTCGCATGCAAGGAAGTGCGTTCATATTACGGGCAAAAAAAATGATTCGCCCCCTGACTGCTGGGACCCACCAGCTGATTTTAAAGATGTAATGCAGAATTGTAAAGAGGGAAGAACATGGAACAAGTTTTTTTATTAATGATGGCTTTGTGTTCCGTGCTAACAAGCTATGCATTCCAGCTAGCTCTGTTCGTCTTTTGTTGTTGCAGGAGGCGCATGGAGGAGGATTAATGGGACACTTTGGCGTGAAGAAGACGAAGGATGTACTTGCTAAACATTTCTTTTGGCCAAAGATGAGATGGGATGTTGAGCGTTTTGTTGCTTGCTGCACTACATGTCAAAAGGCTAAGTCACGACTCAATCCTCATGGTTTATATATGCCTTTGCATGTACCTAGTGTTCCTTGGGAGGATATATCTATGGAATTTGTTTTAGGCTTACCTCGAACAAACAAGGGGAGGGATAGCATATTTGTTGTCGTGGATAGATTCTCGAAAATGGCACACTTTATACCATGTCATAAAAGATATGATGCTATTAATGTTGCTGATTTGTTCTTTCGTGAAATTATTCGCTTGCATGGTGTACCAAATACTATTTTTTCAGATCGTGATACTAAATTTCTTAGCCACTTTTGGAGATGTTTATGGGCTAAGTTGGGGACTAAACTGGTTTTTAGTACTACTTGTCACCCCCAAACTGATGGTCAAACTGAAGTAGTCAATAGAACATTGTCTACTATGCTTAGGGCTGTTTGGAAGAATAATAAGAAAATGTGGGAAGAATTCTTGCCTCATATTGAATTTGCTTATATTGTTCGTCGCATTCTACTACTAAGATGTGCCCATTTGAAATAGTGTATGGTTTCCTACCTCATGCACCCATTGATTTGTTGCCTCTTCCATCTTCGGAGAAGGTTAATTTTGATGCTAAACAACATGCTGAATTGATCTTAAAAATGCATGAGTTAACTAAGGAAAACATTGAGCGTACAAATGCTAAATATAAACATGCTGGAGATAAGGGTAGAAAATGTGTTGTCTTTGCACCTGGAGATCTTGTTTGGTTACATTTGTGTGAGGATAGATTTCCTCATTTGTGAAAATCAAAGCTAATGCCATGTGATAATGGTCCATTTAAGGTTTAGAGAAAATAAATGATAATGCATATAAACTTGAGCTGCCAGCGGATTTTGGGGTTAGTCCCACTTTTAACATTGCAGATTTGAAGCCCTATTTGGGTGAGGAAGATGAGCTTCCGTCGAGGACGGCTTCATTTCAAGAAGGGGAGGATGATGAGGACATCAATACCGTTGATACACTCACAACCTCTACTGCTACATATACTGGACCAATTACTAGAGCTCGCGCACGTCAATTAAATTTTCAGGTACTTCCGTTTCTTGGTAATGATTCTAATGTTCATGAGAATATGATGCTGCCTAAATTGGATACATTTTTTTTGCTTACAAATGAAGGGCTTGGATAAGAGGGATGAACACTGGAGCAAGACCAAGCATGGAGAGGATGGCATGCGCAAGGGGAACAAGAATGGAGTTACAAGTGATGATTTCTAGACTTTGAAGCCACCATACTGAGTGCATGAAGCCTTGGATGAAATATACAAGATGCCACTTCATAAATTTCATCCACAGGCTATTCTAGCTGCTTCATCACCTTATTATTGGGCCAGGCCATGTAAATTCGAAATACATAAGTATATGCTGTTTTTAGAGTCCGTATGTGTGGGGAAACAAGAGATAGGGTTGGTTTTGGACCCCTTCCCCAAGGGCCACAAAATTCCCCCCTCTTCCTCCATATATACAGGCCTTAGGGAACCATTTAGACTTTAGGTTTTTTTTAGATTAAAGTTCGCCATAGGTGCAACTTCGCGTACTTCATTCGTGTTCAACGACCAGACAAAGGCGTCACAGAACCCCACCTTGATCAATAAAGCTTTCCTCTTATATTCGCAATATCCAGATTGCAATCTTAGTTTCTTGCTTGTTCTTTGTTTGCCTGCAGGAAATAGACCTTCCTGGTCAGGTTGATCGTACTCCGGTGTGGTCAATAACCTCTCGGAGTTGGTTTAGCGATTGCTAAGGCGCAACATCCTTGCACGTTCGTAGTCGGATCGTCAAAGTCGACTTGCTCCAGAACGATATCCACCATCTCATCGAAAGACGGGACACCTTTGCTCTATCAGATGCACACCCACTTAGTTTCTTTTGTTCAGCTTTCATACATTTATAGCTCTAGTGCATCCATTGCATGGCAATCCCTACTCCTTGCATTGTCATCAATTGATGGGCATCTCCCTAGCCCGTTGATTAGCCGCGTCAATGCGAGACTTTCTCCTTTTTTGTCTTCTCCACACAACCCCCATCATTATACTCTATTCCACCCATAGTGCTATGTCGATGGCTCACGCTCACGTATTGCGTGAAGGTTGATTTTTTTTTGAGATTACTAAACTATGAAACAATTGCTTGGCTTGTCATCGGGGTTGTGCATGATGAGAGCATTCTTGTGTGACGAAAATGAAGCATAGCCAAACTATATGATTTTGTAGGGATAAGCTTTCTTTGGCCATGTTATTTTGAGAAGACATAATTGCTTAGTTAGTATGCTTGAAGTACTATTATTTTTATGTCAATATTAAAAAAAATTCTTGAATCTTCTGGATCTGAACATTCATGCCACAATAAAGAAAATGACTTAGAAAATTATGTTAGATAGCATTCCACATCAAAAATTCTGTTTTATCATTTACCTACTCGAGGATGAGTAGGAATAAAACTTGGGGATGCTTGATACGTCGCCAACATTTCTATAATTTTTTGTTGTTCCATGCTATAACATTATCTGTTTTGGATGTTCAATGGGGTTTATTATGCACTTTTATATTATTTTTGGGACTAACCTATTAACCGAAGGCCTAGTACAAATTGCTGTTTTTTTTGCCTATTTCAGTGTTTCGCAGAAAAGGAATATCAAACGGAATCCAAATGGAATGAAACCTTCGGGATAGTAATTTCTGGAACAAACGCAATCCATGAGACTTGGAGTGGACGTCAAGGAAGCAATGAGGAAGCCACGAAGCAGGAGGGCACGCCTAGGGGGGCAAGCGTGCGCCCCACCCTCATGGGCCCCGCGTGGCTCCACCGACCTACTTCTTTCGCCTATATATGCTCATATACCCTGAAAACATCCGAGAGCACCACGAAACCCTATTTCCACCTCCGCAACCTTCTGTATCCGTGAGATCCCATCTTGGGGCCTTTTTCGGCGCTCCACCGGAGGGGGAATGCATCACGGAGGGCTTCTACATCAAAACCATAGCCTCTCTGATGATGTGTGAGTAGTTTACCACAGACCTTAGGGTCCATAGTTATTAGCTAGATGGCTTCTTCTCTCTCTTTGGATCTGAATACAAAGTTCTCCTCGATCTTCTTAGAGATCTATTCGATGTAATTCTTTTTGTGGTGTGTTTGTAGAGATCCGATGAATTGTGGGTTTATGATCAAGATTATCTATGAACAATATTTGTTTCTTCTCCAAATTATTGTATGTCTGATTTAAAAATCTTTGCAAGTCTCTTCGAATTATCAGTTTGGTTTGGCCTACTAGATTGATCTTTCTTGCAATGGGATAAGTGCTTAGCTTTGGGTTCAATCTTGCGGTGTCCTTTCGCAGCGATGTGAGAGGGGCAGCAAGGCATGTATTGTATTGTTGCCATCGAGGATAAAAAGATGGGGTTTATATCATATTGCTTGAGTTTATCCGTCTACATCATGTCATCTTGCCTAATGCGTTACTCTGTTCTTATGAACTTAATACTCTAGATGCATGCTGGATAGCGGTCGATGTGTGGAGTAATAGTAGTAGATGCAGAATCGTTTCGGTCTACTTGTCACGCACGTGATGCCTATATACATGATCATGCCTAGATCTTCTCATAACTATGCGCTTTTCTATCAATTGCTCGACAGTAATTTGTTCACCCACCATAAATTATGCTATCTTGAGAGAAGCCACTAGTGAAACCTATGGCCCTGGCCTATTTTCCATCATATTAATCTCCCGCTAACGTGCTATTTCTGTTGTCGTTTATTTTGCAATCTTTACTTTTCAATCTTTACAAAAAAATACCAAAAATATTTATCTTATTATCTTTATCATATCTCACTTTTGCAAGTGGCCGTGAAGAGATTGACAACCCCTTTGTCGCTTGGTTGCAAGGTTCTTGATTGTTTGTGCAGGTACGAGGGACTTGCGTGTAGTCTCCTACTGGATTGATACTTTGGTTCTCAAAAACTCAGGGAAATACTTACACTACTTTGCTGCGTCACCCTTTCCTCTTCAAGGGAAAACCAACACATGCTCAAGAGGTAGCAGAAACATCCTTAGCTCTACTTCCCCATCTCGCTACGTTGCTGCATGTGCATCATTTTCTGCCTCTCAGCCCCTCTCGATCGGATGGTCCAATGTCTCCTATTTTTTTTCTATTGTTAGCGGTAAAGCTGCTTCATGGAGTCGAATCTTGTAATTGGTTCAAACAGGAAATAAAGTGGGGGTGGGGGAATTTAGTATGTACACCGGACTTGGTACAAACATGAAGGAAAGGGGGTGAAAGTAGTACAGACTGGTCATCCAACTAGTCTCTTGGTCGAAAAGGGAAATATCGGGGTAACGCTGTACACAGTGGTATGACCAGGACTAGATTTCCTATCCACACATAGGAGTAGGTGGCTAGAGTGAACAAAAATGGGACCAATCCATGTTTCCTGGACATTTGTTTCTCGGGGAAACAAACTCTGAATCACCACTTTATGCCCCTGTTTAGGTACATGGTGCTGGACTACTAGTGCACCCACTGTCCCATGCCCTTATACCAAATATTTAGCTGTTCTTAATCTAATGCCCCTGGTAAAATGAAGCCATGCCACTTTTATAAGCCATGACAAGTTTAGCCAAATGTTTTTGCCTGTAATTGTTTGAGACTCTGACTGTTTCCATTGTAGCTTTTTGTGCAAACAGGGATATCCATTTCACCAGGTTGCTGTTGTGACCTTTTGGTGCACTGCACAAAACACTTCTTAAAAGAAGTGACTTTTGTGTTGTTTAACTGGAATGTCAGAATGGAACAGTTGATTCATTTTGGTGGAACTGCACAAAGGGAGATATGTGTTCCAATCCTCATCATCCATATTGGTGTCATAACCTTCCTTTAGGTAAGCATGATATTTAATGCATGTGTTCATATCTATTTTGCGACTCCCATAGGAAAAAATGCTATTGTTTACTAGTACACTTGTACTCCCTCACTGACAAAACCAATTCAGAAATAAAAGGCCAATCATGTGCTTGGTTTCACCAACTAGTGAGGAGAAAGAGAAAGAGATCATGAAGAGGAAGAAGAAGAAGAATAAACAGTGCCAAGGTGATCTTGCTGAAGCCAGAGGCCTCAGTCAAGGCCATTCAAGGGCTCCGGCAACATCTACCTTACATGTGAGACGTTCCTACAGGGAGCCCTTCCACTTCTGCTGTCTCTCCTGCAAGGTCACTTAATTAATTTGGAGTACTTAAGTATCACTAATTTATAGCTGCCTAATTTCCCTGTCGGAGTTAAACAAATCTTTAGTAGCACCTTATGGTGAATCATGTACGTGTGTATGTTTGTCTATGGAGGTGAATCATGTGGTGGAGCAGGGAGGGAATATTATTAGTGTCATGACATAATAGTTCTATTGTTTTGCTTGTCAATTTATTGCCATTGGTTTAATGAGGCAATGTTTTGCGTATTGTCCATCATTAATTTCTATCCTTTCTCACCAAGCTAATGAAGGTTTCACCTTGTTCCTACTTGTGCAAACAATGATCATGCTGTGCCAATCATACATTTTAGTGGAACTACACAAGACAATACAATGAACTGTATCCCAACCAGTGCTTTAACTCTGCTGGATGTTCTTGATAATATTTCGATATAATCTCAGCACTGGTAAACAAGAGTGATTTTAACCATACATTTGAAGTGCACAAAAATATACACTATTGAGTGATTCCCGTGAGTGCTTTATCATCTCTTATGGGACTACATGAATAAGCTTTTTTCCTCAGGTTTGTACCGGCCTAAGGTCGTCATCGATATTAGTTTGCTGTCATCTCTATTTGTATCAGGCTACTGTCAAGACAAACTCCGTTATCTTTGCACGTTAAAGTTTTGCAACCTACAATACATGGCAATGCTTTATGTGTTGAGCTAATTGGCATGAGGACATCAATACCATTGTTACACCCATAGGCCCTTCCCCAAGGGCCACAAAATTCCCCCCGCTTCCTCCATATATACAACCCTTAGGGCACCGTTTAGAGTTTGGGTTTTGTTTAGATTAAAAGTTCACCATAGCTGCAACTTCACGTACTTCATTTGTGTTCAACGACCAGACAAAGGCTTCATAGAACCCCACCTTCATTAATAAAGCTTTCCTCTTATATTCGCAATATCTAGATTGCGATCTCAGTTTCTGGCTTGTTCTTCATTTGCTCGCAAGAAAATAGACCCTCGTGGTCAGGTTGATCGTGCTCCGGTGTGGTCAATAACCCTCGGAAGTTGGTTTAGCCATTGCTAAGGCGCGACGTCTTCGCACGTTCGTAGTCGGATCGTCAAAGTCGACTCCGACAGAAAACGAAAGTTATCTCGTCGAAACATCGGGACACCTTTGCCTCTATCAAGTGGTATCAGATTTCCAGGTTGCTCGGTGAGATTTTACAGTTTTTCGTAGTTTAGATCGAGTCTGTTCTTCATACCTACAGTCCACGAAAAAGCCACAAAAAATTTAGGGTTAGTTCATCATATCCAAACCAATCTGAGCCTTTGCATAATCTTTTTATGGTTTTTGCTTTGTTGATTTTGCGGTTGCATCGGCGTGTCAAGTTGCTGGTCTTAGCATCTAGTCGTTTAGAGTTTCGAGTTCTGTTCACAAGTTATCACGCCGCCACCGCACCATCGTCATCACCGCTGCCATATACAACCATCGTCATCACCGCTGCCATATACCACCATCGTCATCGCCGCTGCTATATACCACATATCCACCGCCATCATGCTATTCCGAGTCCACCTCCATCACAGATTCGCCACCAGTCCGTGTTTCACCGCCCTGCATATATCCGCCACCAGTCCGATTTTCCACCAGATTCATCTCTGCCACCAGTCCTAGTCCGAGTCCATTAATTTTTGCTTTGTTTTTTATTTCTAGATCACGCCATACTCCGAGTCGTGACTAAGTCTGACTCCCGAAATTCCGTGCTACCTGCAGTAGAAAAATAGTTCCAGTTTCGAAAAAAACCTAAGTCTGGAAAATTCTGGCTAGGTAGTTTTTAGGCCATTTGTAGATTTTTTCGAAAAAAATTTGTTGCTGAGCAAAAAAAAAGGAGGAAAAAAGTGAAAAAAAAGTGCAAAAAGAAAGAGAAAAAATTTAGAGTGTGCTCCTCCCTTGTTTACGTGCAGCGCTGTGATTTTGTTAGTGTTCTAGGCTCGCGTCTCTAGCACGGTCTAGCCTAGGACCGGCACAGTACAGTCGTTGAGTGTTTATTCAACTTTGCATCTCTGAATTGATTATTGCTGACCCTTTTTGCTACCATATTATAAACCTTCCCATCTCCACATACATCTACGTCTTGCGTTTGAGTCTCCCTGGTAATCGCTCTATCCAAGCTTTGAGAGTTTTGACTACAACGGTTGACGATCACCACGTGGTGCTTGGTAAGAACTGATCAGAATTTGAGATTTGCTTGAAGGATTTGTGACGCCCCACCACCACCATTTTCTGGTAGTCTGTAGGATCATATTCTTGTGTGTTTCTATTGTTGCTAACCATGACAGGATCGCAAGTCGATGAGACTGCCTCGGAGAACATGACGTATAAGGAGTTGCATGATAAATTTCAGCAAATGATGACTGAACAGGTGCAAGATGTGCTGAACAATTTTGAAGAGGCCATGGGTAAGATAACTGGCTTTGAGAAGAAGTTCGAAACAAAGCTCGATAACAAATTTAATGAAGTGCTTCCGCATCTTCCACAACCACCACCGGCTGCACCTGCCGCACCTCTGCCACAACAACCACAACAAGAACAACAACGACTACCTCCACGTCGCGAAACAGCCCTCCGCCGAACTAGCCGTGTCCCTCTTGAGCCTAGCCAACCTGTTGGTGCTACTTTTGATACTTCTGTGGCTCCTGCTTCTGATGAGGAGGGGGATGATTATGCGGGAGATTATGAGGATGAGGTTGATCAAAATCAGAACTACGTGCAACAACCAGCACCAGGTCGGCCACATGCAAATAGTCGCAATGGTAGGGCTGCATTACCAGCTCAGGTACGAGATCATGACCATCTTCCTCAACTGAAATTGAATATTCCACCACTTGAGGGTAGATATGTTCCTTATATATATCTTACTTGGGAGTTAGAAACCGAACAACGTTTTACATGTTTAGAATATCCCGAGGAGAGACGTGTTGCTGCTGCACTTTGTGATTTCACTAGTTTTGCTTGTGTGTGGTGGTCTGAACATCGTAGATTATATCCGAATAATATTCCAACTACTTGGGCTGCTCTGAAAACTGCTATGCGTACTCGTTGGGTTCCACCATATTATCAACGTGAATTACTTCAAAAATTGCAGCGTTCAAGACAAGGAAAAAATTCTATAGAGGAATATTACCAGGAATTACAAACTGGCATGATTAGATGTGGTATTGTTGAGGATAATGAAGCTATGCTTGCACGTTTTATGGGTGGATTAAATAGAGAGATTCAGACCATTCTAGAGTATAAGGAGTATAATAATATCATTCGTTTATTCCATCTTGCTTGTAAAGCTTAACGTGAAGTGCAGGATCGACAGGAATTGGCGCGAACTAACTTTTCTGCAGGTCGACCTTCATCATGGACACCACGTGCATCCTCTAATTCCACTGCACCATCACCTCCATCAGGTGCCACCTCCAACCGTTAAGGTAACAATGTACTGTTTGTGTGCATTTTAGTATCTCTACATATGCTGATTATGTTGATTCTGATGTGGTACCTATGCAAGCATGTTCCTTATTACTTGGTAGACCATGGCAATTTGATAAAAATTCTGTACACCATGGTAGAAACAATCAGTATACTCTTGTTCATAAGGATAAAAATATTACTTTGCTTCCTATGACTCCTGATTCCATTTTGAAAGATGATATTAATAGAGCTAATAAAGCAGAACAGGAGAAAAATAAGAGTGAAATCCGATTGTGGCAAAAGAATTTGAGCAACAAATGAAGCCTAATAATAAACCGTCTAGTGTTGCTTCTGAAATTAAATTGAGAAGTGAAAGCACAAGTGCTCCCTAGGTGGTTTTGGTAATTAATGCCAACATATCTATTGTTGGACTAACACTTTTACCTAGTATGTTTTAGATAAGTTCAACAATGAAGTGGCATGGACTAGAGGATGTGGAACCCCTTCAACATGCTAAGGACAAAGGATTGGCTCAAGCTCCAAGCTCAAGACTCTACATTTTCTATTTTAGTGATCCAAGATCACATTGAGTCTATAGGAAAAGCCAATACTATCAAGGAGGGATGAGGTGTTGCTTAATGAGGCTCTTGCTGAAAGTGCTTAGTAATATTCTTCAAAGCCCTCAACTACTTTCTCACATCCTCATATGACCTAAACCAAAAGTCAAACTCGTCCCCACCGATTCTTTCTATCTGGCGCCACCGAGTTCAGATGTCATAGCCACTGCCACAAACCCTAGGCAAATCGGTCTCACCGATAGGGATCTCGGTCTCACCGAGATGGGATTGCAATCTCTCTGTATGGATCTATTACCAAAATCGGTCTTACCGACTTTGAGTAATCGGTCCTACCGGGATTGCAATGTAAACTCTTTGTTTCCTTTTCGTAACATTTCGGTCTCACCGAAATAGGCAAATCGGTCCCACCGAGTTTACTTGACCAACACTACAAAAAAGACACATCCGCGACATTTTGGGCCGAACGAATTTTTTTCTGTCATACATATGACACTTCTATGACGATAATTGTGACAAAACCCGGTATCATCATAGATGTGGCGGGATCCTACTTGTATGACAAAAAATCATGACAGAAAATGGGCTTTTCGTCCTGGGCGGGCCGGAAGCGCAGCTGCATGACATTCTTTGGGCCGTCCATGACGGAAAATACCGTGGTAGAAGCGAGGGGGAGGAAAATTTCGGGGAGTTCCCGGTTACGGTGTGAGTCGGGGGCCGAGCAATGCGTGTTTCTCTCGTACACATATGCGCGTGTGTTCGAGGCGTTGGCCCTAACTAAACCCGAGCAAGGCGTTGGGCTCTAACTGAAACCGAGCGATTGCACTTCAAGCTACGCGTTACTGAACCCGAGCGACCGATCGATGGATGTTAACTAAACCCGATCGAGCGATTCCTTCACTACTGCTGCTAACTGAAGCCGATCAATGCTGCCTCTGGGATGAACAGTGAGCGTTGCGGGGGGGTTTGGATGAACAGTGAGCGGTGGCGTTTGCCTCTGGATGAACAGGACCCCATGGTGTGGTGGAGGGCTGGATGAACAGTAGACGGTGGAGGGGTGCCCGTGGAGGGGTGGTTGAACAGGACCCCATGGTGTGGAGGGCTGGATGAACAGTAGACGGTGCAGGGGTGCCCGTGGAGGGGTGGTTGAACAGGACCCCGTGGTGTGGAGGGCTGGATGAGCGATGAGACGGTTGACGGGTGGTTGAACATAAGCCGGTGGATTAGATCGCGGAGGAGGCTGGATGAACAGTATCCCATGGATGATGGAGGATGTCGACGGTAGCCCGTGGAGGCTTGAGGAGGTCGACGGTGGTGATGAACAGTATCCCGTGGAGTCCCGTTTTGCGGTACGCCACACCCCTCCCGATGAACAGGACCCCTGTTTCGACCATAGGAGGTCCGTTTCGTCCGTTTTGCGGTATGCCACACCCCTCCCGATCAACAGGACCCTCATTTGGACCGTAGGAGGTCCGGTTCGTCCGTTTTACGGTACGCCACACCTCTCCCGATCAACAGGACCCCCGTTTCGACCGTAGGAGGTCTGTTTCGTCCATTTTGCGGTACGCCACACCCCTCCCGATCAACAAGACCCCCGTTTTGACCGTAGGAGGTCCGTTTCCTCCGCTTTTGGCAGACGCCACACCCCTCCCGATCAACAGGACCCGTTCCGAGCGAGGGAGGTCCGCTTCCTCCGCCAGCGGCACGCCAGGCCTCGCTTCGCCGCATGTTCGGTCCAAGCCCTCCCAATGAACACGACCACGCATTCCGTTCCGACCCAGCCGGTTGGCTCCCACGCGTTCCGTTGCCTCCCAATGAACACGACGCATTCCGTTGCCTCCCCATGAACACGACGACGACGTTGTTTCTCCGTTCCGACCCAGCCATGTACACGAGCCCCGGTCAGACGCATAAATACGTGGTCAGATTTTCTTTCTTGCACTCGACCGCCAGACGACGATACATGCTACGCGGCGCACCTCTACTACGACATGTGCGGCGCCTCTACATCGACCAAGATGTACGCATACACGTCGCGACCAGAATGACAACGCGACGCACGCTTCGACCAGTGGGTCCCGACCGTCGTGCACTTCCTTGCATGCGAAGATGTAGCTGGTGGGTCCCAGCAGTCAGGGGGGCGAATCATTTTTTTTGCCCGGACGCACTTCCTTGTGTGCGAAGATGTAGCTGGTGGGTCCCAGCAGTCAGGGGGCAAATCATTTTTTTGCCCGGATGCACTTCCTTGCGTGCGAAGGTGTAGCTGGTGGGTCCGAGCTGTCAGGAGGGAAACGTTTTTTTTTGCGAAATACGGTGGCCCGTCCGGTGGGTCCCTGCTGTCAGGTGGAGGAATCATTATTTTCCGCGTAATAAGGAGGCACTTCCTTGCTACGGCCGTGGACCCAGCTGTCAGCCTCTCCACGTACAGTCCACGTCCGATGGAAGTCGTTCCTTGACCATGTTCACCACACCGCACCGAGAGCACCAGGGCGGTGGACGACGACGAGGCATAGGAAGGGGACGAGGCGGAGCCGGTGAAGACGCCGCAGTGGATGCCCACGCGGAGAGGAGTATGAGGGTTCACCTGCTCGGCTGCAGCAGTGAGGCTGCCGCCGCCGCAGGCCCCGGCCAGCGGTGGGAATAGTAGGGGCGGTGAGGCCATCATGACAAAGACAGCCGGCCACGGGAGGCAGAGCAGCGGCTCGACCGGCGCTGCTTTGGTCGGCGGGAGCAAGAAGACCAGAGGTTGAAGAAGCACTACGGCTGTTGGATGGACATCGTACGGTCACTGGAGCTAGAATCGTTCATATTGACTAAGTTGACAAAGCCCTCCGTCCCCGTCAACTTAGTAGGCCCACAAGTCAGCCACCCACCAAGGTGGGTCCCAACTAGCAGTTGGAGTATTCATTTTTTTTTTGTGTAATAAAGAGGCACTTCCGGTGGGTCCGAGCTGACAGCGGGAGGAACATTTTTTTCACGAAATACGGTGGCCCATCCGGTGGGTCCCAGCAGTCAGGGGGGAAACGTTTTTTTCGTGAAATACGGTGGCCCGTCCGGTGGGTCCCTGCTGTCAGGTGGAGGAATAATTATTTTGCGCGTAATAAGGAGGCACTTCCTTGCGGCCGCCGTGGACCCAGCTGTCAGCCTCTCCACATACAGTACTCTTCCGATGGAAGTCGCTCGTTGACCACGTTGACCACGCCGCGCCGAGAGCACCAGGGCGGTGGACGACGGCGACGCCTAGGAAGGGGACGACGTGGAGCCGGGGAAGACGCAGCAGTGGAAGCCCGCGCGGAGAGGAGTACGAGGGTTCACTGGTTCGGCTGCGGTGTGAGGCTGCCGTCGCCGCAGAATAACAGGGGGTGTGGGTGAGTGGAGGGATGGCCTGGCCAGCGGTGGGAGTAGTATGGGGGCGGTGAGGCCTCCGCGGCAGCACAGCCGGCCACGGGAGGCAGGAGCAGGCGGCACGACCGGCGCTGCTTTGGGCGGCTGGACCAAGAAGACCAGAGGTTGAAGAAGCACTACGGCCGTTGGATGAACATCAGACGGTCACTTTGAAGCTAGAATCGTTTATATTGACTAAGTTGATGAGCCCTTGGTACACTCCAACTTAGTAGGCCCACAGTCAGCCTCCGAAACGGTGCGCCCCAGATGTCAGGGGGAGGAATCATTTTTTGGGCGGCCGAAGCTAAGAATATCCGAGATTGAAGAAGAAGCACGACATCCGTTGGATAGACATCCAACGACCACTCCTAATAGAACGGTGTGTTGACTATAATAAGTTGACAAAGCCTTGCATACGCGTCAACTTATTTTTTTTAGGGGACCCGTCACTTAGCAGGCCCACAAGTGTGTGGCAGAGAACTTATAGCCCGTTTGCATTTTGTAAGAATGCACAGCCCATTTACAGTTTGTTAAAAGTACATCCCATTTTCTAGCTAGGACAACGATTAATAATTTCAACCAACCGTTGAAGACAGAATTCAATAAAATTTCCCACATTTTGATGGGATCCGAAATATTTTTATCCCGAAATTTCTAGTCGATTAAATATAAATTTGTATTACGTAAAATCTAAACATTATGGCACAAGAACAATGAAAATTGAAGATTTTCAAAATCCATGAATAATATTTTATAAACTAATTTCGTGTTTGGTGCATTTTTATAGTTACTGCCCAGTTTTTACAATTACATCCCATTTACTATTTTTAAAGCCCATTTTCTTGTTAAGCCTAATGCATCCCTCCTAGGAAAGATTTCAGCCCAATGGGCGGAGAATAACAAGTTGACCTTGCCCGGTATTCCTCAAAAGACGATAGCTGGGCTAGCCATTTTCATCTTGAAAAAATTAGTATCTGGGCTAGATATGTCGGCACAGACGGGCCAGACCCGGCCCGACCAGTTAATACCCTGCTCTCCTTTGAACAACAACGAAATCATCGCCAAGAAAAACTCTGCAGTGCTCACGCCTCAAAAACACAAATACTGGTCGAGCTACTTGGTCCCAGCTGTCAGCCGCACCTTGTGCAATTCTCTCGTTTATATTGACTACATAGGTTGACCAAGGTGTGGGACCGTGATCTCAGGAAACCAGGAGAAAGCAAAAAAAATATAGTTGTATATAATAAGGAGGCACTTGCATACGTACGACTATGGCCCTAGTGGGTCCCTAGTGTCATCCAGTCAAAATAAAGTCATCTCCTGAATCCTCATGTTCGTTGACCATGTTAACAATGCTCGGTGCCATGGTGAGCGCAAACACTCGAAGGACAACAGAGAGGGCCTCGCGGGCCCTACGGAGGTCTGATACAGCGCCCGCTGCTCATTCAGGAAGCCAGGATCATCGGACACCTATGAGCACCTTCGAGAAACTGAGACGGCATGAAACGGTAAGGTCGCGCTTGGGAGCTCGGTTTATTTCAAACCTGTATTAACATACAAGTGTAATTTACTCGTCATCGGAAACAACGCCAGAAAATACAGGCGTAATGAAATCGAGGGCCCGAGGTATGTAAGTAAAACCGGCGAGTTACGCGTGTAATTTGAGAGACCAGTGTATATTTTACGAGCACTGCTATATGGACAACATTACCAGACGATACATGCACGACGTGTGTATCATGCCATCCATGGGCAAGGCTGAAACAGCAGCTAACGGCTAGATTAGCAATCGTCCGCGTGTTGTTCAGCGTTTTTATCATGTGTGAAGTACTTCCGATATTTAACTAGTCGAAATCAACCAACCAAGCGCCTTCGCCCGAGACCATCTGCTTTAATTTACAAGCATCAGTTTTACAAGCAGTTTTGGTAGGAAAACGACGATCCAATCACAGCCTAATATCATGAGTTGGTCGGAAGATCATATGGTTTCACGTCAAACCTACCCGACTTGTCGTATAGGCTATGAATGAAACATCGACGATGAACTTCTTAAGCACGGAAACAATGAGAAGAGGATGATCTTCTTAACAAGCAAATCATCGGCATTAGATCGACATGCAAAACAATACGAAGCATTATTCTCGTGGAGGCATGGTGAACAGCTCGTGATGCCGCATGCCACAACATTCCAAGCTCAACTTTGCAATCAAACACAAGGCCTGGCATTACATAGACAATATTCAGAACAAACTCTTAACACAGGAATATCTCAGCAGAGTAACACATGAATAGGAAAAAACACTCGACGCTGCTCACAGCAAGGGCGTCCCACTCAAAAATATCAAATGCATGTCTTCTGGCTAACATCAATGAGCAAATTTTGACAAGGTTTTCCAATTCCAATATATTAAACTAACGTCTTCTTGCTAACATCAATGATTAAACTTTGACAAGCTTTTCCCATTCAAAATATGTAATGCCTATGATCGTGGAGTCCTGTCGATTCTTGCTAACATCAATGATTAAACTTTGACAAGCTTTTCCCATTCAAAATATGTAATGCCTATGATCGTGGAGTCCTGTCGCTTCTTGTACTTGTTTGGGCACTTTTTGCCCAGGGCACTCCACGTGTTGTTAAATTTCCAATGGTCTCTGCAGACTAGTCATGTCACCAGTGTCTAATATTTATGGCACCGGCTGAAGCAATGGAGGGATTCGGTGCCAAACTAAGAAACGGTGAAATTGGCACCTCTTTTGGCCTACATAGTGGAAGGCCTAATACTCTGTAAAGCTTCTCGGTCATTCCTTCTGTAATGTAGCGCAAACAAAGGATCGCTTCTTTTTCTCGCAAAGTGGAACGACCAACTGGACCCAAAGTAATGCAGCAGTTTGCTTTGGACACATTGGCTCCTTTTGTGCGATTGACCTAAAATCAAGTCGGAATAAAACCGAGCTTTAATTGTGATATCCTGTAAGCAACAAAAGGTATAAGGGAAACAATTACTGAGAGATAACGGTTGATGACTTGTACTACCGTAAGAAAAACATCTCTTGATCTACCTTATCTTAATGGGAAACAAAGCAGAGAGTAGCAATTCTCAATCGGTGTGATTTATTCATATTAATCGAGACATTATCTTAACAATGCCTTGTTTCAACATGTATAAAGAACGAAAAAGCGAAAAGTATCATTCCTAAAACAATGCGATCGATTCATTTTAATAGAGACATTATCTTAACAATACCTTGGTTAAACATGTAGAAAGAACTACAAAGCAGGATAGTACCATTCCTAACAAGTGTTGCAGTTTTGAACTAAGATTGAGTTGTTAATTAATTCTGAGAGTGGCATTGCTTAATTTTACCAGCGGCATTACATTAACGAAAAGCATAAATAGTTCCAGCGGAGAGTGGGCGAAACAACAGTATGTGCTTCCATCTACTTATAAAGGGGGTGATGCAGAGTTTGTTGTAACAAAGCAACAAGCATCATGTCTGGTTTGGTCCCATTTTTGTTCACTACTTAATGGCAAAAGACAGCAATACAATAGCTTCAATTCAACATTTATTTAAAACAGTACCAATACAAGTAGCACAACATCTCAAAGCACACTACACAATCATGTGGATGAAGGCCTGTACTGACCTTTCATTAGAAGACCAGGATAAAATATGAATCTTCCAACACGAATAGGAAATTGAATCTCGTTTTGTGCAGTTGCACTGAAATGTCAGGACCCCGATTCCAAGTCACATCGATCTAGCCGGTAACACATCATATCACTTTGCGGCCTCACACATGGTATTCCCACGGGTGTCATCTTACCATGGCCCGGGACCGTTTGCGCCTTTTGGCTCACATATATGATAGTGTCGCTAGCATCCATATGACAAAGAACCCGAGCCGACATGGCTAGTCGTGAACCCAAAGCGGCACTAACCCATGGGGACAGGCATACATGAATCACATCAAGCATGTCGGTCAGCAGCGTGTGAATCCGGGTCAGTAGCATCGGGCTAACAGGACTCTGTGAACCCAGGCTATAGCAGGCTAGGCAGGACTCGGATGTCACCGCGTGACATTTCCTGAAGGCGACCACGAGGAACGAAGTGAAACACATACCCGGCCAGTCAAGTGTCTGAAAGCAGTAGTCTTTGGGCTAGCAGGACTCCGGTGAACCGGGCTGTAGCGGACTACTATGGCTCAAGGAAGCACTAGACTACATTTCCCCATAAGAGAGGCTGCCAAGGATAAACAACTAGATTGTCAGATCCCACACATACCAAGCATTTCAATCATACACACAATATGCTCGATATGTGTAAATACAACATGGCATCACAACATAACTCTACGACTCAAATATTTATTCATTAGGCTCCGAGGAGCGAGATATTACAAACATGGGTCTCTCGACCCAACATTCAGAGCATACAAGTCAAACACATGCGGAAGCTTAACATGTCTGAGTACAGACAACTATAAATGAAAAAGGCTGAGAAGCCTGACTATCTACCAGATCCTGCCGAGGGCACAAGATCGTAGCTGAGGTATCAAGCTAAACATCGAAGTCCACACGGAACTACTAGCGAGACTGACATCTCTCTGCAAAAACATAAAATAGGCAAATGTGAGTACAAATGTACTCAGCAAGACTTACATCACAACTAACTACATATGCATCATTATCAACAAAAGGGGGTGGTGGAGTTTAACTGCAGCAAGCCAGCTTTGACTCGGTGGCTATCCTGAACTACGACTGCAAGTAACTCTTTTGAGGTGGCGCACACGAGTCCACATATTCACCATTTCAGTACACCACTATGGATCCGCTTCCGTCTCCCTACGAGAGCTCCATCCATAGCACTCACACTTATCTTGTGCATTGTAGAGTATCCACTTTCACTTGTCTATGAACTGTTATAGGCAACCCAGAAGTCCTTTACCGCGGACACGGCTATTCGAATAGATGATGTTAACCCTGCAGGGGTGTACTTCTTCACACACGCTCTCACCACTTACCGCCATTTACACGACATGTACTCGGCAACCTTCAAGCGGAAGCCCAACGAGGGTGTCGGCCACGGCCTACCTAAACACTCAAGTCTCTAGTCCAGGTTTATCGCCTATTCAGGTTCCATCCATGCAGGAGTCCGGCCGAGGTTTCCGTGACACGGCCCCGAACGATGTGAGCAGGGTTCCCGAAACACCAAACGGGCGCTCGGTACACCGGGCCATGGTGTATCTACCGCATCATAGCCCACCCCTAGGGTCAGCGCTACGCACGACCTGCAACACATATCCTACAAACACCAGAAACTAGTTGCAACTCCTGGACAGAGAACAAGGTGGTTAAGAAGCCGAGAGAGTGAATTAAGGATCCCAATGTGTGGTAGTAACTGCTCATGGATCACAAACACAGAACTCAGTTCCTGAGGACAGCTTCAATGAGACAACCCACCATGTACTCCTACATGGCCTCTCACCGCTACCTTTACCAAATCGTGTTCACACACTTAGCTCTCAACAGTAGGACATATTCACACACCTCCGATTCATCCCCGATGAATCAGACCTGACACAACTCTAAGCAATAGCAGGCACGACAAACAAGCATGAATGATTAGGCACATCAGGGCTCAAACAACTCCTACTCATGCTAGTGGGTTTCATCTATTTACTGTGGCAATGACAGGTCACACAGAGGATAAAGGGGTTCAACTACCGCAGCAAACAACAGATGGATCGTTGTTGTCCTAATGCAGTAAAAGAGAGCAGGAGCGAGAGAGTGGGATTGTATCGAAATGAACAAGGGGGTTTTGCTTGCCTAGCACTTCTAAAGATAGCATTGAGTCTTCATCAGTGTCAACGATCACAACTTCAGAGCATCGTCTACCGAGAGGGGACAAATACCGGCAACACAGAAGAAACACAATCAATGCCATGCAACAAAATGATGCATGAATGTGACAAGGCAATATGCTGTTGATTGTCCTATGCCATTTAATTGAAATGTCCTAAACAGCAACTTTAAGTTGCTCCAACATGCATGAAAAATGTACAGATGGATAGATTAGATTTTTCTGATCATTTTTCATATATAACTTGTTTGATTTGGAGCTACGGTTGATTTTCTATGATTTTTAGAAGTTTTGGCTATTTTCTGGAATTTCCTGTATAAGAATAAATCCACAAAAGGATTTGCTGCGTCAGCCTGGCGTCAGTGTGACGTCAGCAGGTCAAAGGCGCCAGCCCAGGTCAAACCTGACGGCTGGGACCCACATGTCGGTGTATCAACTAACTAACAACGTTAGTTAGTGTTAGGTTAGCACTAACCTAGGTTAATTAGGGCCTGGGCCCACATGTCAGTGGCTCATCTAATTCACTAAGTTAATTTAACACTAATTAAACCTAATACTAAAATAAGCAGGGGCCTGGGGAGGTCAAACCCCTGGTCAGCGGGTCAAACCTGCCGGCGGCTCGACACCAGCGAGGCTCGAGACGGCGGCGCGGCTCGGAAAACTCCCACAGGGCACGGACGAGGCCGTTCTTGGGCTCGTTGGAGAGCCCTTGCAGGCGAGCGTCGAGGGTGGTGGAGGCCGGGCCTATGGTGGCCGGAGCCGATGACGGCGCCGACGGTGCTCCATCCCGCACCCCCATGGAGCGGCTACCTTGAAGCCCGCGCCGAGGGCGACATCTCCATGGCGGCTCTCCCCCAGTGCGAGGCCCCTTCGGCGGCGGTGTCCATACCAGCCGGATCCGCTGCTGCTGCTCAGGCTCTCGCTCGCTCGCTCGCGCTGCTGCTGCTGCTCCGGCTCTCGCTCGATCGCTCACTCGCCCAGCTACTGCTGCTGCTGTCCCCCTCGCTTGTGCTGCTACTCTGCTCCGATTAAGCCACACTTCAGTCGACTGAATTGACTTTTGGGTCAGTCGATTTTTAGGGGTTGGGGGCTCACGGAGTTAAGGAAGAACCACCCAGCGGGACGGGGCTCACGGAGAGGTACCCCACTATCTATCTTAGGGTTGAGGTGGGGGTCGGGGGCCTAGAGGGCGGGCCGGGGCGGCGGTGGCGAGTTGTTTCGGTGCGGCGAGGCAGCGCTGGGGCCGGCGGTTCAGCCGGTGGTGGCTGGCGGCTTAGGGGGTGCATGTTGAAGATGAACTGCAGGCCCTCCCTAAAATACATGTCAAGTGCCTCTCTGCTACCATTGCGTTCAGTTTCGACAGTAGCATTCAGATTCCACAGTAAATTTCAGTTTCGACAGTTAATTTCAGAGTCAACAGTTTTTACCTCATCTGTTGTAGTCAGGTGGTTTTTGGTGATGTTAATTTTACATCCATTTTACATCATCTATTGGAGATGCTATTAGAATCCCACTTGAGATTGATGATGTCTGTCTTGTGCTGCTTTCAGTCTTGACGTCTTACGGCTCACCGGAGCTGCTCCAACGACAGAATGATCCATCACAACAGAGCAGTGCCTTGGACGCCGTCTACAGATTCCTCAGATCTTCCTCCACTCCTCTAACAGCCACCTCTGCCTCAACTCGCTTCAAATGGACCAACCCAATGATGCCGAGGTCGACACGGCTTCTGACAAGAGGTTGTACACTTGTTGCATCACTTATTACTATACATTCACGTCGATCCATTAGGGCTATTTTGGTTCAACGGAAAAACGTCGATCCACTGGTTGTTACCATCACTCTAAATTTCTGCATGCTCTCCTTACATAATCTCACCATATTTTCTTCGTATGCATGTTAGATATTGTACACAGTCATGTTGAACATGTAGAGTAAAAGAGAAGAGTTTTGCGCAGAAATACAATGTCATGCAGACATCGCTCCATGGTGGGTTCAATGGCAAACCCTCCCCACCCCTCTCCAGATTGTAATCCATAGGAAGATATCTGCTCTGAGGCGGATTCAGACGCCGCTGACCACTCATATTTACCCCCCAAGGTGTTTGCTCTACCTTGGCATGATGATGTTAGTCATATAATGCATATGTTGCCTTGCAGTGCCTACTTTTGACATCATATATGTCATCTTCTTAGTTTAGACATGTTCTGTAATGCCACATGTTTAGTTTCTATATCATATATGGGAATTATGTAGTCTCTTGTCTTTTAGCCAGCCATAATATATGTGAAATGTGCAATGCCATCCTGTTTAACTGTGCATCATATATTTGAATGATATCTTGCCCATCCTTTTCTTCATTACATTTCCATTTGTCGACAATGTTTGTACATTAAACTACTCTTCCTGTGAATCAGCCATTTGGGTGGGAGATGGAAAACTGGAGTGAAAACAAGGCCTTGAGAGCGGCAGTGCTACAGCCGTCAAGGCAGATCTCTTGTTGGGTCGATAGCTCCTCGAGAGATGGATTTAGAGACAGATGACCAGTCCTATTCCCCCACTGAGGTGTATGCTCTAACTTGGCACGGTTATACTGCTCATGTCATGCATACGGTGTCTTGCATTGCATAGTTTAGACATCATATACACAACATTCAACACCATGTTCTTAGTTCAGACATCATATCGAATGCCCTCTGTTTAGCATATAAATCACATATGTGAATTAAATGATGCGATCCTGATTACTTAGATAACATGTAGGTGAATTATGTCATGCAACCCTGTTTAGTTATTCATCATATCTTTGAATTATGTTATGCTATGCTATCCAGTTTAGACAGACATCATATATGTGAAATTATGTCATGCTATCCGTTTTAGTTAAACAATATAGATGTCAACTATTTCATGCCCTCTTTTTTCCACACTATCTATTGCATCTGTCTCTCATACAATGTATGTACATTGAACTATATTTCCTGTTTACCAGCCACTTGAATTGGAGCGGGTGATGCCAGTATCTAGCGGAATAAAAACACGGTCTTCAAATAAAACAGTGCTACCTCTTGGTGGAGATAGCACCCCGGTTGGACATGCACAAGAACCATCCCTACCACACATAACCCAAACTCTCGCAGATTGTACCCCTACTGCGATGGACAGAGAACCAGCTTCACCCAATCTAACCCCAACCCCAACAGATAGTAACCCAGTTCCTGTTTACACAACACCATCTCCACCACAGAGCTCCCAAACAAGAGCAGTTAGTAAGGCAGCTCCAGTGCCCAAAGGGCCAGTACTATCACGGTGAACCGCAACTCCACCAGTTAGTACACCTATTCCTGTGGAGGAAGCACAACCAGCCAGTCGTAGTTTAGCATCTATCACATTTGATGTTGTTTAATCATATGTGCGTATCTTCCCATCTTGGAAATATTATACCGAAGATGAAGGAAAATGCGATTGCAGGTGTTTGTCCAGAGTTATGTGTAAGTAATGTTATTCATGGAAATTACTTTGCTTCGTCCCATACATCCTACCTCCATGATGGTTATAATACAGCAAATTTCCCCATTTTCTCTATAGAGAAGGACCGATTTGAAACTCAGGATGAGGTAACCTGTGCTAATAGCTCGCTATCTTCAAGAATGCTTGGTGGCGATGTCGGAATTACCTGAAGAAAACATACTTCACCGCAAAAGAAACTCATCAAATTCCCTTACGTTCTCCGAGACACATTCTTGGGCGATGATTTGGGAACGCCTTGTTCTGTACTGGTCCCGAACCAAGAATGTGGTAAGGTCTATGAGCTCATTTTATATTTTTAAGTATTTTATTCTTGCGTCTTACTGTACTTTGTTCATGTAGAACAAGTGCATAAACCTGAAGAATAATTTTTCTAATTTAAGAATCCATTGCTATCATAGTTCAAACAAGCGCTAGGCGTTAATTGTGCGTTTTGCCACCGCCTTGCGCTTTACTGAACAAAGTGCATGCTTATGGGAAGTTATGCACAGATTATGCGTAGTTATGCGCAATGCGTTTTGCCAACGCCTAGAGCCTAGGCACGCTTAAGCGCTCGCTTAGGCGTGCCTTTTTTAACTATGATTTCTTTGCTCTTGTATCACTTTATTTACTCATACGAACTTATTTTTAAATTGAAGGATGCAATCGAAACTCCAATGGCACAGCAGGTATGTTCACGCATGTTTCTTTAACAGGTTTGCTCTTATCAATAGCTCTATTTATTTCAATTTCAATTGTGTATACAGTTGACTTTCATATCATGCACATTACTAGCATCACAACAGAGCCAATAGTGTTGTTGTACATGTAGACCCGTGGTACCCATCTGAAATCTTGTTGTCTTGTGTAGTTTCCTCACGCTTTGTATTCTTTCACTTTCGCTTTGTCTTGAACTGATATGATTTGAACCGTGTCTCTATTTTGATTTCGCAAGACAATGCAAAGGACCATAGGACATAGATATATGTTTGTTTGATGCTTTTATTATGTACTAGTACTTGGCAATAGAAGACTTGGTAGTTTAATCCTGTCCACCTTACTAATGAACTAGTTCACCGAAATGAGTTTCATATACTAGTACATGCTAAACTTGTTATGTGTCTGCTTGTTTCTTCTTTTAGAATGCTGAAATGATATTGGGGAAGAGTGCCCTATTAAGAAATGGTAAAGGAAGTAATGCAGATAAGGTTCAGGATAGTGACACATCCTTGTTGGTTTCCAACAAAGCTGATAAAACAGCTAAGGAAGACTATCTTGAAGACAAATGAGACAACCCCAAAGTCATGTCTTGGTTTAGTGTTCGAGTTACTCGCCACTACCGCTTGCACAAGCTATTCAAACTCACTTTATGCGAATCAGTTTGGTTTCTTGAGTCTCAACTACAAGTCGAAAGACATCGATCATTTGTCTTTGCGACAAGAAGCGGAAGGACTGCAGAAGTCCCTGGAGCATTCAGATGCATACTTTCTGGTGCAACACCAAGCGTTGGAGGATTTTAGCGCCAAACAGGACAAAGCTAATCAGCTTGCTAAGCTTATTGCCAGCATGGTGGATACCCAGGATAACTTTTTTGAGCTCTTCTGAAGTTTTTTCAGTTATGCTCTTGTTTTGCCGCCACGTTTATTTGCACCGGTGGCCAATTTTGATGGCCAGTGTATGTAATATGCTGCTTTGTTCCCTATATTTGCACTAGTGGCGAACTTTGATGCCCAGTGGATGTAATATGTGTAATAGCGGTAATAGCTAGCGTTAATTGCTTGCTTATTTATTTCCTTATTGTCTTGTTTAGTTGTTTGCTTGTAGTCACTGTAGTTCTTTTTTTGTGTTTTTCTAGTGGCCACAATAGCCTATTTTTGGTAACTAGGCCAAAACAATCATGGCAACACACGGACTGTTGTTACCATGGGCCTCCTGCAGGCCGTATGATCCATGGGCCTTTGTCCGGCCGTAGGATCCATTGGCCTTCTACACGGGCCGTAGGACGGCCTTCTATACGGGCCTTAGGGTCCATCGGCCTTCTACGGGCCGTACGATCCATGGGCCTTCTATGGGCCGTACTATCCATGGGCCTCATATGGGCCGTAGGATCCATGGGCCTTCTACGGGGCGTATCAATTTCGCCAATCATGGGCCATACTATTCGTGGACCATAACGGGCCGTTAATAGGCCGTGTTGATAACTCTATGAAAACAACCCAACGGGTTTTTTACATGAAAACGCCCAACGATTAATGGTCATAAACGGGCCGATCGTAACGACGGGCTGAATTCGCCCACAAGCGAAAATGACAAGAACGGGCCATATGTAACCGAATCTTGCAAATGAGCCTAAGAATCAATGGGCCCTGAGAAGGCCGAAAGATAACTTGGGCTGGAAACGGCCCAATGGAATAACGGGTCGTTAATGGGTATAAAGTGATACACTGTTCATTACGGGCGTTAATGGGCCAAGAGTTACAAAGGTCCTCATATGGGCCGAAAGAAGTCATGGGCCACACATGGGCCGGAAGTTAAAACGGGCTGAATCAAATGGGACGCCGGATGACGCTACTGGGCCTAATTCGGATAGGGCGTAACGGGCCCTGGGTTAGCGGGCTGTAAATGGGCTATATGCGAACAGGCCGTTAACATGCTTTCCGTGGGCCGGGCCGCCACCTTTTGACCAAGTCAAACGGGACGGCCTTTTCACAGGAATGGGCCTCTGTTGGGCCGTGCCACGTGTCGCCGTATCATAGGCGACTTCGGTCCAATGAACAGATGACATCTGTCCCAACGGTGAGCCGACACGTGTTTCCTCCAGCCAATGATGAGTTTACACGTGGAAAATCCCCATTGGTCGGGTCATTAACGGGTTATCGGATCCAAAACCCGACCCGATAGCTTAACGGTGTTCCATTATGGTGGATGCCACGTGTCGGTCACCCTTGACGAAAGCACTTCTGTGACGAGCGATTTATCATCATGGAAGTGGACACTTCCGTGATGATAATTTTGGTAATGTCATGGAGCACTTCTACGACAAAGCCTGGTATGACTATCTTGATTCTGTCATAAATTTGTCATGGATGTACATGCATGACAAAAAACGCGACCTACTGTGACAAACACGTATCATCACGGAAGTGTATTTTTTTCTGTAGTGCAACTCTCTGGTTAGCTCATTACCAAAATCGGTCTCACCGAGTTTGTGTAATCAGTCTCCCCGAGATTACGTTATGCCCTAACCCTAACCATATCGGTCCTACCGAGTTGCATGTCGGTCCCACCAAAAATCCTAACGGTCACTAGATTTGCTGAATCGGTCCGACCGAGTTTACCAATTCGGTCCCACCAAGATTGGCAAGTTGTGTGTAACAGTTAGATTTTGTGTGGAGGCTATATATACCCCTCCACCTTCTCTTCATTTGTGGAGAGAGCCCTCAGAACGAACCTACACTTCCAACTTACCTTTTCTGAGAGAGAACCACCTACACTTGTGTTGAAGCCAAGATATTCCATTCCTACCACATGAATCTTGATCTCTAGCCTTCCCCAAGTTGCTTTCCACTCAAATCTTCTTTCCACCAAATTCATATCTTGTGAGAGAGAGTTGAGTGTTGGGGAGACTATCATTTGAAGCACAAGAGCAAGGAGTTCATCATCAACACACCATTTGTTACTTCTTGGAGAGTGGTGTCTCCTAGATTGGCTAGGTGTCACTTGGGAGCCTCCAACAAGATTGTGGAGTTGAACCAAGGAGTTTGTAAGGGCAAGGAGATCGCCTACTTCGTGAAGATCTACCGCTAGTGAGGCAAGTCCTTCGTGGGCCATGGCCATGGTGGGATAGACAAGGTTGCTTCTTTGTGGACCCTTCGTGGGTGGAGCCCTCCGTGAACTCGCGCAGCCGTTACCCTTCGTGGGTTGAAGTCTCCATCAACGTGGATGTACGATAACACCACCTATCGGAACCACGACAAAAACATCCGTGTCTCCTATTGCGTTTGAATCCTCCAAACCCTTCACTTTACATTCTTGCAAGTTGCATGCTTTACTTTCCACTGCTCATATACTCTTTGCATGCTTGCTTGATATGTATTGTGTTTGTTAAACTTGTGCCAAAACTCCACTTCAACTTAAATAAATTAAAAACTTCAACTTTTGGTACTTAGTGTCTAATCACCCCCTCTAGACACCTCTTCTCGATCCTTTCAAGAAGTGCATGTTTACTTGCCACCAAATCTAATATTGATGAGCTAGATTTTACAAATCTGTTTGCTATGCTTTTGTGTGCAAAGAGGCATTATTTTCATTCGAGGACGTGCCTTCCTCTTTGCCCCCTACTGTCACTAACATTTTGCAGGAGTTCGCTGACGTCTTCCCACAAGACGTGCCATCAGGATTACCACCTATTCGAGGTATTGAGCATCAAATTGACTTAATTCCCTTGCATCGCTACCCAACCGTGCACCATCTTTGTACCAATCCAGAGGAGACGAAGGAGATTATGCGTCAAGTACAGGAGCTGCTCGACAATGGTTATATACGCGAATCTCTTAGTCCTTGTGTTGTTCCTATTATACTAGTGCCTAAAAAGGATGGTACGTCGCATATGTGTGTTGATTGTAGAGGCATTAATAATATTGCTATTCGTTATGGTCATCCTATTCCTAGGCTAGATGATATGCTTGATCAATTGAGAGGCTCTCCAATATTCTCCAAAGTTGATTTGCATAGTGGATACTGTCGGGGCAGGCTGATCTGGCCCACGAACACCTATGGGGCCGGCGGACCGAGCCCCTTTCGGTTCGGCGGGGAGCGGAGGGCGCACGAAGAGCAGATCGAGGCGAAGCACGCGAGAGGTTTACCCAGCTTCGGAGCTCTCCGGAGAGATAATACTCCTACTGCTGCATGTTTAGGTATATTGCATTCTTGCTCAGGAGCGCTCGAATGTTACAGTACAGACGAGCTGCTAGCGAGACTGAGCCTGGAGGGAACTGATCGACCAACCAACCCTCTCTATGTTGCGCATGGGCCTCCTTTCATATGCACAAGGGGCTCCGGCCGGGTGGCAACGTGAGCGGGGGTACAAATGGAAAAATAATGGTTGGTACACCTACTTATGCGATGTGCGATTATGTAATATACCTAACCCCGACGACAGGGGACAAAGGCATTAAATGCTGTCTAGTCGCCCTAATAAAGGCAAACAGGGACCGTCGGGCGCCACCGTTCGCCACGATGGCAAACTTGTCGGCCGCTGCTTGCCACCTCGCACCGGCTGGCTGCCTGACCTCTCGCCACGCGCGCCTGGGAAGGCCCCAGGGCGACATGTTAGTGGATGTGCTGGAGCGTAGGTACACAAAGGTGGTCTGCCGCGGCAAGCGCCTTGCCGCGGTTGTTATCTTGTCGCGCCCGGAAGCTTGTCGCTCACCGGGCCTTCCCGGCAAGCTCCTCTTGCCGGGGCCTTGTCTGGTAAGTGCCTGGGGTGGCCTTCCCGGCAAGCTCCTCTGGCCGGGGCCTTGTCTCCTATGTGCCTTGGGTGGCCTTCCCGGCAAGCTCCTCTTGCCGGGGTCTTGTCTCCCTGGCTTGAATACTTTGTTCTTGAATGGCTCCAAAGGAACCACAGAGGACCTTGGCGGTCACCCGGTAAGCCTTGCCGCGGAGGGCTGCAACTGCCCGTGCACAAGTTCGGGATACTAGGGTACCCCTACTCTAGTACACCGACAGATACCATCAAATTCGTATGAAATTGGGAGATGAACGGAAAACAACATTTAAAACTAAGTTTGGTTTATATGAGTGGTTAGTCATGCCTTTTGGGTTAACTAATGCACCTAGTACTTTCATGAGACTAATGAACGAAGTTTTACGTGCTTTCATTGGGTGATTTGTGGTAGTCTATTTTGATGATATACTGATTTATAGCTAACCTTTGGAAGAACATTTGGAACATTTACGTGCTGTTTTTATTGCTCTACGTGATGTACGTTTGTTTGGGAACCTTGGGAAGTGCACCTTTTGCACCGACCGAATATCTTTTCTTGGCCATGTTGTTACTCCACAGGGAATTGAAGTTGATAAAGCCAAGATTGAAGCTATCGAGAGTTGGCCGCAGCCCAAAACGGTCACACAAGTGAGGAGTTTTCTTGGACTCACTGGTTTCTATAGGTGTTTTGTGAGACATTTTAGCACCATTGCTGCACCTCTCAATGAGCTTACAAAGAAGAATGTGCCTTTTGTTTGGGGTACCGCACAGGAAGAAGCCTTCGCGGTATTGAAAGATAAGTTGACACATGCTCCTTTACTCCAACTTCCTGGTTTTAATAAGACTTTTGAGCTTGATTGTGATGCTAGTGGGATTGGATTAGGAGGTGTGTTATTACAAGATGGCAAACCTTTTGCATACTTTTCTAAAAAATTGAGTGGGCCTAGTCTGAATTAATCTACTTATGATAAAGAATTATATGCTCTTGTTCGGACTTAAGAAACATGGCAACATTATTTATATGCCAAATAATTTGTTATACATTATGATCATGAATCTTTGAAACATATTAAAAGTCAAGCTAAATTGAATCGTAGACATGCTAAATGGGTTGAATTCATTGAGACTTTCCCTTATGTCATTAAACACAAGAAGGTTAAAGAAAATGTTATTGCTAATGCATTGTCTCGTCGCTATACTATGGTTCCTCTAGCGCGTGCATGTCAACAGAGGGCCCAGCACGCTTTTCGGATTGACGTCGCGTTTCTGTTCGGTGCTCGATGCGAGTTCGAGCGTCCTCTTGCTGTCGATCGTGTAGCACTTGGCGCTGATCGCGATGAGCTCGTGGATCTGATGATGCAGTGGAGTCGCTGTCGAGGTGGATCCGGCGAGTCGGCGATCTTGGCCTTCGGGGCGGAGAGTGCATGGTGGTTGCACCCCCAGCGGTCTCGTCGCCACCGGCTCCTTCTTGGTGGTCTTGTCGCGGCAGCGATGCACTCGGTTGGCGCGGAGCGTCACCGTTGGCGAAGCCGATGAGACTCTGAATGGTGGCCCTCCATTCATCGACCTTGTCGGCCGTTGGAGGGTAATCCAGAAGCAGCTGTGCTCTCGCCAAAGCTTCTGCTGGAGTGGTGGGTGGCAGTGGCGAACAGCGCAAGGCGGGATATGCTCGGACTTCTAACTATGTTAGAAGGAGCGATATCCCGTCCGGCGGCAAATGCCTTTCGCTTCGCGCCGACATGTTGGCGTGCATGCTGGTCTTGAACGTCCCGGGATCCTCCAGCTCGATCTTGGTCCAACGAGCGTATGGCATTGTGAATGCCATGATGCTGTCGGTCCCGCGCCTCTTGAGACGGGCGCGGTGCATGTACGGGCGCCGAGGTCTGTGAAGCTTTGTACTTGGAGTTGGAAGCACCGTGAGCGCCCCCGTCGCCGTCCGTTCTTCCGCCGGCGTCTACCCCACCACCTGTTTGCTCCGGTGGCGGTGGGTTCGACGCGGACGGGGCTTCTGCCGCCGAAGCCTTCTTCTTCGGTGGCATGTTGACGAAGATGATGAAGATCTAGCTCGCGTGGACGCCGTGTCGAGTTCACACAACCTCGACGCCCCTACTGGCGCGCCAAAGATGTCGGGCAGGCTGATCTGCCCACGAACACCTATGGGGCGGCGGACCGAGCCTTTCGGTTCGGCGGGAAGCGGAGGTCGCACGAAGAGCAGATCGAGGCGAAGCATGCGAGAGGTTTACCCAGCTTCGGAGCTCTCTGGAGAGATAATACTCCTACTGCTGCATGTTTAGGTATATTGCGTTCTTGCTCAGGAGCGCTCGAATGTTACAGTACAGATGAGCTGCTAACGAGACTGAGCCTGGAGGGAACTGATCGACCAACCAACCCTCTCTATGTTGCGCATGGGCCTCCTTTCATATGCACAAGGGGCTCCGACTGGTGGCAACGTAGACGGGGGTACAAATGGAAAAATAATGGTTGGTACACCTACTTGTACGATTAATGCGGTGTAATATACCTAACCACGACGGCAGGGGACAAAGGCATTAAATTCCCGTCCTAGTCGCCCTAACAAAGGCAAACATGGACCGTCAGGGCG
Source organism: Aegilops bicornis (assembly GCA_021605145.1). Lineage (NCBI taxonomy): Eukaryota > Viridiplantae > Streptophyta > Magnoliopsida > Poales > Poaceae > Aegilops > Aegilops bicornis. Next base: position 351,526,763 of record CM038670.1, read on the forward strand.
CCACCGCTCGCCACGATGGCAAACTTGTCGGCTGCTTGCCACCTCGCACCGCTGGCTGCATGACCTCTCGCCACGCAGCTCGGGAAGGCCCGAGGCGTCGTTAGTGGATGTCTGGAGCGTGGGTACTGAGAGGTGGTCTGCAGCGGCAAGCGCCTTTGTCGCGGTTGTTATCTTGTCGCGCCGAAGCTTGTCACTCACGGGCCTTCCCTAAGCTCCTCTTGCCGGGGCCTTGTCCGTAAGTGCACAGGGTGGCCTTCCCGGCAAGCTCCTCTGGCCGGGGCCTTGTCTCCTATGTGCCTTGGGTGGCCTTCCCGGCAAGCTCCTCTTGCCGGGGTCTTGTCTCCCTGGCTTGAATACTTTGTTCTTGAATGGCTCCAAAGGAACCACAGAGGACCTTGGCGGTCACCCGGTAAGCCTTGCCGCGGAGGGCTGCAACTGCCCGTGCACAAGTTCGGGATACTAGGGTACCCCTACTCTAGTACACCGACAGATACCATCAAATTCGTATGAAATTGGGAGATGAACAGAAAACAACATTTAAAACTAAGTTTGGTTTATATGAGTGGTTAGTCATGCCTTTTGGGTTAACTAATGCACCTAGTACTTTCATGAGACTAATGAACGAAGTTTTACGTGCTTTCATTGGGTGATTTGTGGTATTCTATTTTGATGATATACTGATTTATAGCTAATCTTTGGAAGAACATTTGGAACATTTACGTGCTGTTTTTATTGCTCTACGTGATGCACGTTTGTTTGGGAACCTTGGGAAGTGCACCTTTTGCACCGACCGAATATCTTTTCTTGGCTATGTTGTTACTCCACAGGGAATTGAAGTTGATAAAGCCAAGATTGAAGCTATCGAGAGTTGGCCGCAGCCCAAAACGGTCACACAAGTGAGGAGTTTTCTTGGACTCGCTGGTTTCTATAGGTGTTTTGTGAGACATTTTAGCACCATTGCTGCACCTCTCAATGAGCTTACAAAGAAGAATGTGCCTTTTGTTTGGGGTACCGCACAGGAAGAAGCCTTCGCGGTATTGAAAGATAAGTTGACACATGCTCCTTTACTCCAACTTCCTGGTTTTAATAAGACTTTTGAGCTTGATTGTGATGCTAGTGGGATTGGATTAGGAGGTGTGTTATTACAAGGTGGCAAACCTTTTGCATACTTTTCTGAAAAATTGAGTGGGCCTAGTCTGAATTAATCTACTTATGATAAAGAATTATATGCTCTTGTTCGGACTTAAGAAACATGGCAACATTATTTATATGCCAAATAATTTGTTATACATTATGATCATGAATCTTTGAAACATATTAAAAGTCAAGCTAAATTGAATCGTAGACATGCTAAATGGGTTGAATTCATTGAGACTTTCCCTTATGTCATTAAACACAAGAAGGTTAAAGAAAATGTTATTGCTAATGCATTGTCTCGTCGCTATACTATGGTTTCACAACTTGACTTCCAAATATTCGGTTTGGAGACCATCAAAGATCAATATGTGCATGATGCTGATTTTAAAGATGTAATGCAAAATTGCAAAGAAGGAAGAACGTGGAACAAGTTCATCGTTAATGATGGATTTGGGTTCAGTGCTAAGAAGCTATGCATTCCAGCTAGCTCCGTTTGTCTTTTGTTGTTGCAGCAGGCGCATGGAGGAGGATTAATGGGACACTTTGGCGTGAAGAAGACGGAGGACGTACTTGCTACACATTTCTTTTGGCCAAAGATGAGACGGTATGTTGAGCGTTTTGTTGCTTGTTGCACTACATGCCAAAAAGCTAAGTCACGACTCAATCCTCATGGTTTATATATGCCTTTGCCTGTACTTAGTATTCCTTGTGAGGATATATCTATGGACTTTGTTTTAGGTTTACCCCAAACAAAGAAGGGGAGGGATAGCATATTTGTTGTCATGGATAGATTCTCGAAAATGGCACACTTTATACCATGTCATAAAAGCGATGATGCTGTCAATGTTGTTGATTTGTTCTATCGTGAAATTATTCACTTGCATGGTGTGCCAAATACTATTGTTTCAGATCATGATACTAAATTTCTTAGCCACTTCGGGAGATGTTTATGGGCTAAGTTGCGGACTAAACTGCTTTTTAGTACTACATGTCATCCCCAAACTGATGGACGAACTGAAGTAGTCAATAGAACATTGTCTACCATGCTTAGGGCTGTTTTGAAGAATAACAAGAAAATGTGGGAAGAATGCTTGCCTCATATTGAATTTGCTTATAATAGTTCATTGCATTCTACTACTAAGATGTGCCCTTTTGAAATCGTGTATGGTTTCCTACCTCATGCACCTATTGATTTGTTGCCTCTTCCATCTTCGGAGAAGGTTAATTTTGATGCTAAACAACATGCTGAATTGATTTTAAAAATGCATGAGTTAACTAAGGAAACATTGAGCGTATGAATGCTAAATATAAACTTGCTGGAGATAAGGGTAGAAAACATGTTGTGTTTGCACCTGGAGATCTTGTTTGGTTATATTTGCGTAAGGATAGATTTCCTGATTTGCGCAAATCAAAGCTAATGCCACGTGCTGATGGTCCTTTTAAGGTGTTAGAGAAAATAAATGATAATGTATATAAACTTGAGCTGCCTGCAGATTTTGGGGTTATTCCCACTTTTAACATTGCAGATTTGAAGCCTTATTTGGGTGAGGAAGATGAGCTTCCGTCGAGGACGACCTTATTTCAAGAAGGGGAGGATGATGAGGACATCAATACCATTGTTACACCCACAGCCCCTGCTGCTATACATATTGGACCAATCACTAGAGCTCGCGCACGCGAATAAAATTATCAGGTACTTTCGTTTCTTGGTAATGATTCTAATGTTCATGAGAATATGATGCTGCCTAAGTTGGATACATTTGTTTTGCTTACAAATGAAGGGCCTGTCATGGATAAGAGGGATGTACACTGGAGCAAGACCAAGCATGGAGTTACAAGTGATGACTTCAGGACTTTGAAGCCACCATAATGAGTGCATGAAGCCTTGGACGAAATATACAAGATGCCACTTCATAATATTCGTCCATAGGTTATTCTAGGTGCTGCGTCACCTTATTATTGGGCCAGGCCCATGTAATTTCAAAATACATAAGTATAGGCTGTTTTTAGAGTCTGTATGTGTTTGGAAACAAGAGATAGGGTTTGTTTCGGACCCCTTCCACAAGGGCCACGAAATTCCCCCTGTTCCTCCATATATACAGCCCTTAGGGCACCGTTTAGACTTTGGGTTTTGTGTAGATTAAAAGTTCACTGTAGCTGCAACTTCGCGTACTTCGTTTGTGTTCAACGACCAGACAAAGGCGTCACAGAACCCCACCTTCATTAATAAAGCTTTCTTCTTATATTCACAATATCTAGATTGCAATCTCAGTTTCTTGCTTGTTCTTCGTTTGCTCGCAGGAAAATAGGCCCTCGTGGTCAGGTTGGTCGTGCTCCGGCTTGTTCAATAACCCTCGGAAGTTGGTTTAGCGATTGCTAAGGCGCGACGTCTTCGCACGTTCGTAGTCGGATCATCAAAGTCAACTCCCATAGAAAACGAAAGTTATCTCATTGAAACATTGGGACACCATCGCCTCTATCACTGATTAAATAAACAAGTACCTCTCTTTAAGCAAGACTACTATATTGCTAACTTTACCCATTAATATAATGAGGGTGCTTCTATTTGTTAGTGTATTTTTCATCAACTAGTCCCACCATTACAGTAATCTCACTCTCTCAGTATATCTGCCAATATGGATGCTCGATTTTGGTGGAACTGCACAAAAACTTTGGGTGCTTCATTGCCTTGACAACTTCCTTCCGTTCCTGTAAGTCGCTAATCTAGGCTTGCATTCTTCCTTTGCTGCCAGTCGCTTGGCTTATCTCGGCTTCCAGTCAAAGGAAATAGTAATTGAGATGCCACCTCACACAGGTTGGTACTGGTCTTTATCCTGATTATTGTGCTTGTCATATGTATTGGTAATTTCGTATTGTGCTACTGTTTGCTGATTTCATAAAGGAGTAAATTGAAGCCTGAACTTGCAGGCAAATCATTACATTGGGTGATTTCAGTAGAACTGCACAAAAAGATCAGATGGACAGGTACTTATGTTGCTGTTATGTACTCTAAAGTTCACTTAGACAAGCACCGATGTTGATAAGAAGAAGTGCCTATATTCATTCGAGTATCAACCGGCGTCAACTAGTTGTCCAACTCCAAGTATTAGGAGAGTGAACTCCAAAAATATTGCTTGGCGCATAGCCTAGAAAAATGTAGTCCAGTCTTTGGTCCCAACTTGTGCCTTTTGGTTATGGCACATATGGTAGTGAACTGTATGGCATGGAGTCTAAAGATTCCAGACAAGTTGGTTGATGCGTATATTCATCTGGCACTTAATCAGTTTGCACGCCACGGATGCTCCATTTCAGTTGAACTGCACAAAAAATTTGGGTGGTTCATTTTCTCAACCACCTCCTTTCTTGTCTGCAATGTAGAATTTTGGCGAGCTACAGGACCAAGATGAGCCTGTAAACTAGTTAGATGAAAGTAGTGGCCTAGTTTCTCAAACCTCCCTCGGCATGAGGCTACTATTTGAGGATAAACCTACAAGAAAGTTCAGATTGTCTGTGCTACCTCTTATGTACTCGAAAGTTTACTCGTACAAGCATTAATTTTAGCAAGAAGTGCCTTCGACTGAACACCATTTACCAGTCTGTACCCTAGGTAATTAAAGTTCATCCATGGATGATATTGGTTGTGATCTCAATCATTTGGATGCGTAAACATACTGAACATGTGTTTATCTGAATCTTTTTGTGAATTATCTATGAATATTGTCGTGTGATGTATCAATCATTTGGATGCATAGACATGATGAACTTGTGTATATATGAATCTTTTGAGTTGTTGATTGTGAATGTTGTCTATGAATATGAACGTGTCCTGTGAACCTGAGTTTGATACGAATGTCTATGGTTTTTTGTTGTACTTGTGTGTGAACTTGTTAGTATGCCTACTGTGGGATTTGTGACGTGTGGGTGTCAATGGCACATCTTCTTCCCGAGAAGAATTGCACCTGCTTGGTTAGGGTAGCAACAACGCATCAACTCATTTTTATCTTTTTGCTCTGACTTCCCCCCTCCCCCGCTCAACCCCTGCCGTAATGTTTTCGGCCTAAAAACAAACATAGTACTGCGTTGTTTTTGGGGCTTGATGAAAAATCGAGTGCTGGTTTTTGTAGGTTGGCCCGCCCAGCAAGTGGGCAGCTGGTCCACCACGGACTGTGAGGCTAAAAATACAACTTGTATGGAGCAGAGGCAAGTAAAAAACGCCATCGAGAGCTATCCACTGAAGAAAAAAATTGCTCCTGATGTGGTTCTTCAGATGCACTGTCGGCCCCCTCTTTAATCCAGTTCAATCGGGGATCTAGCCGGTATCATGTTTTTCTAGAGGGCAAACAAGTATCAGCTAGATAGCGGTCAGGAGTTGGTCTACTTGTCTCGGACGTGATGCCTATATACATTATCGTACCTATATATTCTCATAACTATGCTCAATTCTGTCAATTGCTCAACAGTAATTTGTTCACCCACCGTAGAAATACTTATGCTCTTGAGAGAAGCCACTAGTGAAATCTATGCCCCCCGGGTCTATTCTCATCATATCAATCTCCAATCACTTTAATATTGCTTTGCTTTTTAACTTTGCCTTTTATTTTACCTTGCATCTTTATATCAAAAATACCAAAAATATTATCTATCATCTCTATCAGATCTCACTCTCGTAAGTGACTGTGAAGGGATTGACAACCCCTAATCGCATTGGTTGCGTTGAGCTATTTGTTTTGTGTAGGCACGAGGGACTCGCTCATGGCCTCCTACTGGATTGATACCTTGGTTCTCAAAAACTGAGGGAAATACTTACGCTACTTTGCTGCATCATCCTCTCCTCTTCGGGGAAATCCAACGAAGTGCTCAAGAGGTAGCACATGGTCACATGCAAGGAAAGTTCCTCCTTATTAAGCTGAAAAAAATGTTTCCTCCCCCTGACAGTTGGGGCCCGTCGGCTGTATCTTCGCACGGAAGGAAGCGTCTCCTTGTTATGCAAAAAAAATATTCCTCCCGTTGACAGCTGGGACCCATCAGATTTGGTGGCTGACTTGTGGGCCTACTGAGCGGACGTGTACGCAGGGATTTGTCAACTTAATCAGAAAATGATTCTAGCAGCTGGACCGTTGGATGTTAATCCAAGAGCTGTGCTCCTTCTTCAACCTCTGTTCTTTCCCCATTCTCCCGTGGGAGGCACCACGGTAGTGCTGTCACGCACCCGAACCAGTCAAGTTTCCCACTCCTCTCCATCTGCGACTTCACTGCCGCATTGTTGGGGCAGGCTGATCTGGCCCACGAACACCTTTGGGACCGGCGGACCGAGCCCCTTTCGGTTCGGCGGGGAGCGGAGGTCGCACGAAGAGCAGATCGAGGCGAAGCACACGAGAGGTTTACCCAGCAGGAGCTCTCCGGAGAGATAACACTCCCTCTGCTGCATGTCCGAGTGTATTGAGTTCTTGCTCGGGAGCCACAGGTGCTACAAGACACACAAGGCGCTAACGAGACCCGGCGTGTCCGGCGAACCTTCGAACCCCCCCTACGTTGCGCATGGGCCTCCTTTTATATGCTAAAGGGTCTCCGACAGGTGGCAACGTAGACAAGGGTAAAAGTGGAAAAGGAGTGGTTGGTACAGCTACTTATGCGATTATGCGATTAGTACGATGTATCATACCTAACCCTGACGGCAGGGGACAAAGGCATTAAATGCCCGTCTACTTCGCCCTAACAGTGCAAACAGAGACCGTCAGGGGCGCCACCACTTGCCACGATGGCAATGTTGTCAGCGCCGCTTGCCACCTCGCACCGCTGGCTACACAGTCTCTCGCCACGCGCGCCTGGAAAGGTCCCAGGGTGACACGTTAGTGGATGTGCTGGAGCGCAGGTACAGAAGTGGTGGTCTGCTGCGGCAAGCGCCTTGCGGCGGTTGTTGTCTTGTCGCGCCTGGAAGCTTGTCGCTCACCGGGCCTTCCCGGCAAGCTCCTCTTGCCGGGGCCTTGTCTCCTAGGTGCCTTGGGTGGCCTTCCGTCAAGCTCCTCTTGCCGGGGCCTTGTCTCCTTGGCTTGAATACTTTGTTCTTGAATGGCTCCAAAGGAACCACGGAGGACCTTGGCGGTCACCCGGTAAGCCTTGCCGCGGAGGGCTGCAACTGCCCGTGCACAAGTTCGGGATACTAGGGTACCCCCTACTATAGTACACCGACAGGATCCCCCGGGCCTGGGCCACACACGGTGCCGAGCGCTGTTGGGCCAGGCCCAAACAGGGCACGGGCACACGCGGCCTGGGTCACGCCGTAACTCACCCGGGACCCACCACGCCCTCCACGAGCAGACGCGTCCGAATCTGGCGTCGTGTGAGAGATCGTGGGCGAGATCGTGGGTGGTTTCTTTATTGAACGACGGAACGTCCGCCCCTCCCTCTTTATAAGCGGGGAAACAGGGCAGGTCCCCATCTTGCCGATTGCTTGTCCAATCTCGAAAACCACCGCTGCTCCCCCTTCTTCCTAAGGCTGAAGAGCAGCGCTCAGCCCCCCATCACCACCAGCATCACCAACGCCGTCGATCTCCTCCACCGCCTCCGCCATGGCTCCGAAAGCCGACAAGGGGAAGGGCGTGAAGTCGGCCGAGGCGCAGCGGCTCGCGGCGCTGCGGAAGGAGCGGGCAATCTTTCCCCCCCAGCTCGCCGCGAGGGAGCTGAGGGAGAACTACTACCTCTTCTGCTCGACGGAGACGGCGCATCCAGCGCCTGAAGGTACTCCTGCCTTTGCTTGAACTAGCTCGAACGGATATCCCTTCTTCGCGCTCTTCTTCTCTGCGGGCTCTGCCCGCCTTTCTCTGAATTTTCTACGTGACATCATGAACACCTACGGGTTCCGCCTCCTTGATTTCACCCCCAATGTTGTTCTGACCATGGCAGTTTCCGCACATCTCTGCGAAAACTTTGTCGGAGTCCATCCAAATGTAGCCCTTTTCCGCCACTTCTTTATACCCCGAGTTGAGAGAGGGGAGCCTCTTGCCGGAGGAATCGCTTGGATCTCGAGGGTCGGCAAGAAGGAAGCCTATCTAGAGGGAGAGCTCTGTAGCAAATGGGAGGAATGGAGGGTGGATTGGTGCTGGATTATCGAGGAAAACCCGCAGCCATTTACCGTCCAGCGCCAAACCCCAGTAGTGCGCGGCAACGATTGGAGCAATCTGGCCCCGGAAGACGCTAGGCTGAAGATTGCAGTCACCCGAATCCTTCGCCTTAGACTTGCCGGGCTCACCGTAGGCACCGTTGGCGCAGACTTTCTTCGCCGCCGCATCGCCCCCTTGCAGGAGAGGAGGAGACCCGCCTGGGAGTTTCAGAACGCGGCAGATATCATGAGGCTGCGCCCAGGCCTCAACTTCAACTTCACCGTCTTGGAACTTGACGCAATGCTCTTGGAGCTGTTCAAGCCCGATCCTGATCATCCAGAAATGTTTAGGTTGCCGAGGGGCGTCGTTCCGCTGTGCAACAATTCCTCGCTTGACCGCATCCGTGCAATGATGCCGTTGTGCGACTCGCATGGGATTGTCCCAACTTGGCAAGAGCCTGCAGATGACGTCGTGCGAGAGTTCTTTGACAACCTAGTAGAATTGTCGGTCCGCCCCGATGAACAGAGGGGCCTCACCCGCGACACCACCGATGATGAGATGCAGCGCATCGCCACCAGGCTGGAAGAGGCGGCAGCAGCTGCTGCCGCGGGCGAGTTCGGATTCACCGTGGAGGAGGCAGAGGCAGCAGAGGCGGCAAGCCTTGTCGAGCGAAAGGAGTTTGCCGGCGAGGAGGAGCTTGCCGAGCCTGAAGCTGAGTCGAGCGAGCCCGCCGAGGGCGCATCCTTCCCACCTCCAAGCAGCTTGCCGCGAGCGGAGCCCCCAGCTCCACCAAGAAGGCGTCTCCGCAAGACCGGAGAAGTAGCGGGGTGGCAGACGGGTCAACAGCCGCAGCGCCAGCGACGCTCCACCGCGGCAAGCACCGTTGCCGCAGGAGCACCTCACGCCGCCGCGGCAACTGGAGCGGGGCCCTTGCAGACCACCGCTTCTGCTCCCGCCAAGCGGCCAAGGGAACCTACTCGTCCGCCTCGTCGTACCGGAGGCGGGCCAGAGTTTGATCTCTCCGTGCTCAGCTCCGACGAGGAAGAAGAAGAGTAAGATTCTTTGCAGCATTTGTAGTTCTTCGGCTTGTTGCTTTGTCTTGTATCTGATTTGCTTCATTCTGAACCCATTCCTTTTCAGGACGCTGGCCCAGAGAGCATCGAAGAGAGCCAAGGCCCCGGTGATTGACATCGAGGACGAAACCATCATGCGGCAGGAGGCACGTCCGAGACCACCTTGCCGGACGCGGCAACTCTTCCTCAAAGCAGCCCCCAGCGCAGCCCCCAACGTAAGTATATGGTTCACTTCCTGCTGTTAGGCGTGCATGGATGCTCTTTCTTTGCTGATATCTGACTGCTGATTTGTGTAGGAGCAGAGCAGCCTCACCAGAGTGCCACAAGCCGCTCGACATGCCATCTGCCGACTACACCGCCAAGGGAGGATTCCCGGCAAGGGAGCGTTCTCCGGCAAGGGAGACTTCTCCGGCAAGGGGCAGTTCTCCGGCAAGGGGCAGCTCTCCGGCAAGGGACAGCACCAACGATCCCCTGGCGGCGGAGACCATGACTGCAGACCCTAGCACAGGTAATCCTCTTGCCTGAAAACTTCCCTTGTGTTCTTCTTCTTCTGATTTTCTTTTTGAATATTTGCTTGACTTTTCTTCATCCATCCGCCACAGAGCCAATGGAGACCGAGGTCGCCGGCGAGGAGGACGCGCGCGGCAATACTGACGACGCTGCTGCCACCGAAGAAGAAGCTGGCGCCGATGAACCTGCCGGCGAAGAGGCCACCAAAGCTGCCGCCGCAGAAGCTGGCGAGGGGTCCGGCGATCGCACTAACGGCCACGAGGCCGCAGGAGTGCCAGCGCCACGCCGATCACGATCCCTCCGCCATCTGCGGCAACGTCGAACTCAAGAGCCCCAGCCAGCGTCTATTTGAAGGCGGCGATGGCGTCTTCATCAAGCTCCCATGGGCGTCGAGCTCTGGGCGCCGGCGAAGGAGAAAGCGTTCGATGAAGAGCTGCTCGCCTCCGCTGGATCACGCTGGTCGACGCGCAAACAGCAGCAGCAGCGGGCGAGCCCGAGGAGGAGGAGCTGCTGCGGAAGCCGCTGCCGCTCTACCGCGCCCGACAAGCCAAGCTGGAATCCGGAAGCGCTTTTACGAAGGCAGGAGCAGACATCGAGAAGCGCGCAGAGGAGCTCCGGGGCCTCAACCAGGAAGCTCTCCGGTCCTTGGCAGCGGAGCGGGAGCAACTCGCTGAAGAGTGCAAGGCCTTCCTCCTCGAGAAGGCTGAAGCTGAAGAGGAACAATGGCTTGCTGCCGAGAAGCTATCTGCGCAGGAAGGCGAGTTGGCGCAGAGGAAGGTTTATCTTGACAACCATGAGGAGGATCTTGCCATGCTGTGAGCAAACATTTGGCGGGGCTCTCAAGGAAGCAAAGGATCTTTGCCGCAGCTGCCGAGGCCGCCAAGAAGGAGCTGGAGAAGAAGGTGGCGTGAGTTGGAGGCCAATCTCAAGGAGGCGGCGAGGAGCTTGTTGCACTCAAGCATGAGCGCGAGAAGGACGCCTACACTCTTGGCGAGCTGCAGGGCCGTCTCGCCGAGAGGAGCAAGGAGCTCAGCGCCGCCAAGGACTCCAACGCAAATCTTGAGCTGAAGCTGACCACCTTGACTCATGCGCTGGACGGCGCTAGGGAGCAGGAGGTGGGCTTGAAGGAGAAGATCAAGGCCGACGAGGCGCTCTTTGGCGAATCTTCTGCCGCCTAGAATGCCTTGAGGGAGAATGTGGAGCCTTTGGACCGAGGGTCTCGTGGATGTTGCTGCAGCCATCGACAGGAGCCGGGCGGAGCTGGGGTTGGTGTATCTGGGATATTCCTCCGACGAGCACCTCCAACCCAGCGCCAAGCTCAGCTTGTTCTTCAAGGGCGTGGTGACGGCCCTCCAGCGACTCTGGGAAGAAGTCCCAAAGCAGCTGGCCGAGGAGTCGCGCCAGATCTGCGCGGGAGCTCTTCAAAAGGTGCTGATGAAGGTGGCCTTCCGCAATCCAAGCCTCAACCTCACCAACGTCCTCAAGTCCTTGCCGCCGGATCTTGATGTGGAGGCGCTCAAGACCCTTTGTCGCACCCATCGTGGACAGGGTGAGCGGGATCAAGAGGGTTGAGGGCGATCGCGTAGATTAGGCCGCCCGCTTTCTCTTTCTTGCAGCTGCTGATCCTGTTATGAGAACAATCTATTCTAGCTGCGAAAAGCTATCTTGTAATATAACTCTATTTCGGGTTGGCAATTGCTATGTTATTTCCTTTACTTGATTCCTTCCTTTGTATGTTTTTGCCCTACGCTTTTAGGGAACTTCGTCGGTTGAGGCACACAGGCGCATGGTGAAGTCTTGAGACGTCGTGACTTCTTTGGCGGTGCCGCTTCCGACAAATAACCTTGTCGCAACTAGTCGCAGCTCACTTAAGTTGTTGAGCGGACTCGAAACAAAGTAAGGCGCAACTAGCTACGAGTTGGTTCCTCTGCGCATGTGTTTTCCATACAAAGTACAGTCGTTCGAGGAAGATAACTTAAAAATTTTAAAAGTGATTGCTCAAACTTTAGCAACTTAGCTTTTCATCGTTTGCTTGCTTCGGTAAGGCTAGACTTCCTTGAGCGACGCTTGGTCCACACCATTATCTTCTCCTTCCCTCCCGGCAAACCTGTGGGCGAGGGAACCTTACTTTCTTTGAGAAAGAGAAAGAAGAGAAAATAAAGATATGGAGCCTTATGGCTCGTTATTGCTTACCGGGGGTAGGTGCTGCACAAAGTGTCAGATAACGCATGCAAAATAGAAGTAAAAAGCATGAAATTGACAAGATGTGCGAAGCACGCTAGCTTTACTTATGCACGGGGTCTGCGCCCGGCTTTGTACAAAGGATTACATGCAACAGCGGCAAGACTTGTACAAAAGGTGGTTGTCGGAACAGGTTCCGGCAACCGCGCCCTACGGGTAAAACTTACGAAGATGCTCAATGTTCCAGGAGTTGCTCACCGGAATGCCATCTTCGGTCTCAAAGCGGACAGCGCCAGCCTAGTGACTCGTTTCACCCGGTAAGGGCCTTCCCGCTTCGGCGTCAACTAGGTGGAATTCTTGGAGGACTGAACGCGCCGAAGAACAAGGTCGCCTTCCTCGAGACTTCTGGCATTAACTTTGCGGCTATGGTAGTGGCGCAAAGCTTGCTGGTATCGAGTAGCTCGTACAGTAGCCTGAAGACGATCCTCCTCAAGGAGCAGCGCGTCATCTTGTCGCAGCTGCTCTTGCTCAAGCTCATCATAAGCGAGCACTCGAGGTGATCCGTATACGAGTTCCGTGGGGAGAACTGCCTCTGCTCCATAGACTAGAGCGAAAGGTGTCTGGCCAGTGGCTCGATTTGGCGTCGTCTGATCGACCAAAGAACCACCGGCAGCTCCTCAATCCGATTTCTTCCGCACTTGTGTAGCCTTTGTCGAAAGTTCTGGTCTTGAGCCCGCGCAGCACTTCAAAGATTCGCCCTCTCCGCTTGACCGTTACTTCTCGGATGAGCAAGCGAAGCAAAAGCAGACCTTGGCGCCAAGATCTTGGGCGTCTTGCATGAAGGTGCGGCTCGTGAATTTTGTGCCGTTGTCGGTGATGATCCCGTTAGGGATTCGAAGCGGCAAACAATCGACCTGAAGAACTTGATCGCTGTTGTGCTGTCATCTTCCTCATCGCTTCCACTTCCGGCCACTTTGTGAACTTGTCGATTACAACGTACAAGTACTCAAAGCTCCCGACAACTTCGGGAAAGGGGCCGAGGATGTCGAGCCCCGGACGAAAATGGCGAGGATAAAGGGATCGTTTGGAGAGCTTGAGCTGGCTGGTGTATCTGCTTGGAATGGAACCGCACGCTTCACACTTGGTTACTTGTGCGGTTGCATTACGGAGGGCTGTCGGCCAAAAGAAACCTTGCCAGAAAGCTTTGCCGGCAAGTGCTCTGGCGCCAATGTGGTGACCACATATGCCTCCATGTATCTCTGCCAACAGCTTTTGTCCGTCTTCCCGGTGAACACACCTCAATTTCACACCGTTGAGTCTTCTTCTGTACAGTGTGTTGTCGACAAACTGGTACATACTTGACTGCCGGGCTACTCTTTCCGCTTCTTCTTGCTCTTCGGGAAGTTCTCTTGTCTGAAGGAAATGGACAATCTCTTTGTGCCCATCTTTGGAGCTTATGGCTCGACAACAAGGACTAAAGGCACATCTGCTGCTGCAGAACATCCGCTTCTCTGGCGAGAACCTGCGGCTCAGCCGGAGCTTGAGCGTTCCCACAAGCTTGCGAAGCAAAACTTGTCGGGGCGTCTACTTCAGCAGAAACAAACCCTAGGGCTTGTCGGAGCAGACTGCTCCTCAGCACTGTTGGTGTTGATCTTGAGGACCTTCTTGGCGGCGGCTTTGGGAAGCTCTGCCGGAAAATAGTCACCAGAAATCAACTTCCTCTTCTTGCTTTGTCCAGTTGATGGCGTTACAGATGGTTGAGTCAGCTTGAGCACAAAGATCCCTGGTTCCACAGGTAACTTGAGTGCGGCGCACTTCGACAGGCCATCAGCAATGTCGTTCTGAGCTCTTGGAATATACTCCATCTGTAGGCCGTCAAAGTGCTCTTCTAGCTTTCTCACTTCATCAACATAAGCTTCCATCAACGGACTCTGATAACTCTTGTTCACTTGGCGGATGACAAGCTGTGAGTCACCCACGACAATGAGCTTCTTGATCCCGAGGTCTCTGCGATCCACGAGACCGGCAAGCAAACCTTCATACTCTGCGGTATTGTTTGTTGCTTGCTCCTTGGGAAAGTGCATCCGGACTACGTGCTTGAGGTGCTCTCCGGTGGGTGCAACAAGTAGCACGCCCAAGACCGGCGCCTTTGCAATGAGAAGGCACCATCAAAGTACATCAGCCACTCTTTGCTTGCTTCCTTCACGGGGATGCTCGTTTCTGGAATTTCTTCATCTTGTGTTGGCGTCCATTCTGCTATGAACTCCGCCAATGCCCTGCTTTGGATAGTTGAAGTGCTCTCAAACTTGAGGCTAAATCTTGACAGTTCCAGTGCCCACTCGACAATCCTGCCTGTTGCCTCTGGATTTTGCAGTATCCTCTTCAGCGGAAAACGAGTGACGACTGTGATCTCATGTGCCTGGAAGTAATGGCACAACTTTCTCGAGGCCATGAGGAGGCCGAAAAGCAATTTCTGCACACCAGAGTACCTTGACCTAGCCCCCTGCAGAAGGGAACTGACAAAGTAAACTGGGCGCTGCACCATTCTTTTCTGCATCTTTTCATGCGTCTGCGCAGATCCATCCTTGTCGGGACGAGCTTGCCGGTGAAGCCCCACCTTGTCATTTGGATGCATCTACCATGGTTGCCAGCTCATCATCCGCCTCCCTCTCCGCTACTAACACAGCACTAACCACTTGATTGGTTGCCGCTATATATAGCAGCAACTTCTCTTGTGGCCTAGGTGCGACAAGTGTTGGAGTGGAGGACAGATATCTCTTCAAGTCCTGCAGCGCAGCCTCCGCTTCCGGAGTCCATCTCATCGGACCTGCCTTTTTCAAAATTTTGAAAAATGGCAGGCGCCTTCAGCAGAACCTAGAGATAAACTGCCGAGGCAGCTACATAACCGGCAAGTCTTCGTACATCCTTGGCCGCGCTTTGGTGCTTCAATCTGCTCAATGGCCTTGATCTTGTCGGGATTGGCTTCAATTCCCGGCCGAGATGAAGAACCCGAGAAGCTTGCCGGAGGGGACTCCAAACACACACTTCTCGGGGTTGAGCTTGAGGTTGATCTTGCACAGATTTGCAAAGGTTTCGTCTAAATCTTGAATAAGAGTCGCCTTGTCCTTGCTTTTGACCACTATGTCATCCATGTAGGCTTCCACATTTCTGTGCATTTGCGGCTCAAAAGCGTAATGGACTACTCTTGCAAATGTTGAACCAGCATTCTTTAATCCGAAAGGCATCCGTACGAAACAGTATGTGCCACATGGAGTGATGAATGCGGTCTTCTCCTCATCCTCTTCTGCCATGAAGATCTGATGATATCCTGAGTATGCATCTAGAAATGAAAGCAAATCACATCCGGCCGTGGAGTCAACAATCTGGTCGATGCGCGGCAATGGAAATGGTTCTTTGGGACAAGCTTTATTGACATCGGTAAAATCGATACAAAGCCTCCATTTCCCGTTTGCCTTGTGCACAACTTCTGGATTGGCCAACCACGTGGGATGGAGCACTCCGACAAGGCCTGCTGCTTCCAACTTCTTGATTTCTTCTGCGATGAATTCTTGGCGCTCCACTTTGCACCTTCGACTTTCTCGCTTGACCGGACCGGCGCATGAGGACAAGCGACAAGATGGTGCTCAATTACTTTCACAGGAACACGGGGATGTCGACGGTTGCCACGCAAACACGTCGGCGTTCGCCTGCAGAAAGCAACGAAGCGTGCCTTCCTATTTAGGGTCGAGAGTGGCACTGATGGTGAAGGTACCACCAGTGTCGTCCTCCTTGGCGGACACCTTCTTGGTCTCTGGTGGAGCTGCCATCGTCTTCTAACACTTGCTGGTGGAGCTCGATGGTGCGTCCTCGACGGTAGCGCAGCACTCCGAAGAGGTGCACTTGCCGGAGTGGGCATCAGAGCTCTTGCCGGACTTGGTCTTCTTCTTCGCCCGGGGAGCTTCAGCGGCAAGTGGCTTGCAATCTGCTGCAGCTGCTGCTTCCCGGTAGGTCTTGTCGGCGCAGATAAGAGCATCCTTCTTGTCGCCAGGGACAGAGACGACACTTATCAGGCCTGGCATCTTTAGCATGTTGTATGCATAGTGAGAGGCTGCCATGAATTTGGCGAGTGCTGGACGGCCAAGTATCCCATTGTAAGGCAATGGAAAGTCAGCAACGTCAAAAGTGACCCTCTCGATCCCGGAGTTCAACTTCGCTGCCAAATGTCACCGGCAATGTGATCTTTCCCTTTGGCTTGCTTCTTCCCGGATTGATTCCTTGGAATGTCGGTCTCTTGAGCTCGCCATCGAGGATCTGAGTTTCGGAGCACCGCGGAGGAGATCAGGTTCAAGCCGGCCCGCCGTCAACTAGCATCTTAGTGACCTTGAGGTTGTGGATAGTTGGTGAAACCAACATCGGCAAGCACCCGACGCCGATTCTGCGATCAGGCTGGTCCTCAATATCAAAGATGATAGGCGTCTGGACCATCTCAAAGGCTTGCGTGACTTCGATGGATGGATTACGCGCATTGACTTCCCGCATCCACTGCTTGAGCTGGCGGTGTGAAGTATGCAGAGAAGCACCGCCGTCAACGCACAGGACCTTTGTGGCTTTCTGGAACTCCTGCTCATCGGTCTCGTCATCATCCATGTCTTCATCATCGTCGTCATCTTCATCCTTGTCGCTGCCGCGGGGAGGTCTGTCTCCTTGCCGCTACTTGGCCTTGCCACTGCGTCCTCCCCGGCCGGGGCGTTTCTTGCTAGCTCCTCCAAAGCAGCTTCACAGGCCTTCTCCTTGTCGCGTCGCTCGTATTCAGCCTTCTGCTGCTCGACAAGCTGCTCGACCTTCTTGCAGCTCTGGAGGTCATGACCCTTGGTGTGGTGGATCTTGCAGTACTGCTTGTTGGAGCCGTCCTGCTTGTCGGCGACCGCCACAGCCTGGCAGTTGGTGCCAGCGGCAACCTCCTTGCCGGAGCTACGAGCTTTGGCTTTCTTGGCGCCACCTCCGTTGCCGGACTGCTCAACAACTAGCACATCTTTGCCTTTCTTCTTCCTGTTGTTCCGCCACGGTTTTTCTTTGCAGGGCGGTCTCCTCACTATAAGATCCTCCCGCTTGATATTCTCTCCGGGAGTCTCCTCCCTTCCTCAAAGACGTGCACACTTGTTGGCGGGGCATATAGCTCACTAACGTCTACGATCTTGCACATCGCCTTCTCTTCCCGCATCCTGCGGTTTTCGCGCGTTTTGATGGAGCAGCGCTGATTACATGGCGGGGTGGACATCTGGGATGTTGTCTTTGTCTGTGGTGAATCTCACGAATGTACTTGCGCATGGGCTCTCCTTCCTTCTGGGCGAGCAGATGAAGGTCGCTTCCTTGGCCATGGGGCTTGTGGCCGCCTGTAAAGGCACCGACAAACTGATGGCATAGATCTGCCCAAGAGGATATGGAGTTGTCGGGCAAGTGCATGAGCCAGGATCTGACATTGGGCTTGAGCACCAGCGGGAAGTAGTTGGCTAGGATCTTGTCGTCTCGCCCCTCGGCAGCCTGCACCGCGATGGTGTAGATGCTGAGGAACTCCGACGGATGCGTCTTGCCGTCGTACATCTCTGGTACATCTGGCTTGAAAATCTTCTTGCTGGGCCACTGGACTTGCCGCAGCTCACGAGTGAACGCAGGGCAACCTACCGCGTACGGCAAGTCGCCTGGTTCCTCTGGCGCATGCATGTCGACAGAGGGCCCAGCGCGCTTGTCGGATTGACGCCGCGCTTCTCTCTGGCGCTCGATCACGAGTTCGGCGTCTTCTTGCTGTTGTTCGTGAAGAACTTGGCGCTGATCGCGACGAGCTCGTGGATCCGATGATGCGGTGGAGTCGTTGTCGAGGTGGATCCGGCGAGTCGGCGATCTTGGCCTTCGGGGCGGAGAGTGCATGGCGGTTGCACCCCCACCGGTTTCGTCGCCACCGGCTCGTGTTTGGCGGCCTTGCCGCGGCAGCGATGCACTCGGTTGCCACGGAGCATCGCCGTTGATGTGCTTCTTCAGTTGCGCTGTCGGCCCCCTCTTTAATCCAGTTCAATCGGGGATCTAGCCGGTATCATGTTTTTCTAGAGGGCAAACAAGTATCAGCTGGATAGTGGTCAGGGGTCGGTCTACTTGTCTCGGACGTGATGCCTATATACATTATCATACCTAGATATTCTCATAACTATGCTCAATTCTGTCAATTGCTCAATAGTAATTTGTTCACCCACCGTAAAAATACTTATGCTCTTGAGAGAAGCCACTAGTGAAATCTATGCCCCCCGGGTCTATTCTCATCATATCAATCTCCAATCACTTTAATATTGCTTTGCTTTTTAACTTTGCCTTTTATTTTACCTTGCATCTTTATATCAAAAATACCAAAAAAATTATCTATCATTTCTATCAGGTCTCACTCCCGTAAGTGACCGTGAAGGCATTGACAACCCCTAATCGCATTGGTTGCTTGAGCTATTTGTTTTGTGTCGGTACGAGGGACTCGCGCGTGGCCTCCTACTGGATTCATACCTTGGTTCTCAAAAACTGAGGGAAATACTTACGCTACTTTGCTGCTTCATCCTCTCCTCTTCGGGGAAATCCAACGAAGTGCTCAAGAGGTAGCACATGGTCACATGCAAGGAAAGTTCCTCCTTATTAAGCTGAAAAAAATGTTTCCTCCCCCTGACAGCTGGGGCCCGTCGGCTGTATCTTCGCACGGAAGGAAGCGTCTCCTTGTTATGCAAAAAAAATATCCCTCCCGTTGACAGCTGGGACCCATCAGATTTGGTGGCTGACTTGTGGGCCCTCTTGGCGGGGCGTGTCTGTGAGGGCTTTGTCAACTTAATCAGAAAATGATTCTAGCAGTTGGACCGTTGGATGTTAATCCAAGAGCTGTGCTCCTTCTTCAACCTCTGTTATTTCCCCATTCTCCCGTGGGCGGCACCACGGTAGTGCTGTCACGCACCCGAACCAGTCAAGTTTCCCACTCCTCTCCATCTGCGTCTTCACTGCCGCGTTGTTGGGGCAGGCTGATCTGGCCCACGAACACCTATGGGACCGGCGGACCGAGCCCCTTTCGGTTCGGCGGGGAGCGGAGGTCGCACGAAGAGCAGGTCGAGGCGAAGCACACGAGAGGTTTACCCAGCTTCGGAGCTCTCCGGAGATAACACTCCCTCTTCTTGCATGTCCGAGTGTATTGAGTTCTTGCTCGGGAGCCACAGGTGCTCTGATACACACAAGCTGCTAACGAGACCGGCGTGTGCGGCAGAACCTTACGAACCCCCCCTTACGTTGTGCATGGGCCTCCTTTTATATGCTAAAGGGGTCTCCGACAGGTGGCAACGTAGACAAGGGTAAAAGTGGAAAAGGAGTGGTTGGTACAGCTACTTGTATAGTGTACGATTATGCGTTGTATCATACCTAACCACGACGGCGGGGACAAAGGCATTAAATGCCCGTCTCGTCGCCCTAACAAAGGCAAACAGGGACCGTGGGCGCCACCGCTTGCCACGATGGCAATCTTGTCGGCGCCGCTTGCCACCTCGCACCGCTGGCTGCACAGCCTCTGCCACGCAGCGCTGGAAAGGTCGTGGCGACACATTAGTGGATGTCTTTGGAAGCGCGAATGCAGTGGTGGTGCGCATGCAAGCGCCTTGTCATGATTGTTGTCTTGTCGGCGCCCGGAAGCTTGTCGCTCACGGGCCTTCCGGCAAGCTCCTCTTGCAGGGCTTTGTCTCCTATGTGCCTTGGGTGGCCTTCCCGGCAAGCTCCTCTTGCCGGGGCCTTGTCTCCTTGGCTTGAATACTTTGTTCTTGAATGGCTCCAAAGGAACCACGGAGGACCTTGGCGGTCACCCGGTAAGCATTGCAGCGGGGGGCTGCAACTGCCCGTGCACAAGTTCGGGATACTAGGGTACCCCTACTCTAGTACACCGATAGGAGCCCCCGGGCCTGGGCCACCTGCAGTGCCGGCGCTGTTGGGCCAGGCCCAAACAGGCACGGCACACGGCACAGGTCATGCCGTAACTCACCCCGGACCCACCACGCCCTCCACGAGCAGCACGCAGCGTCGAATGCGGCGTCGTGTGAGAGATCGTGGGGCGAGATCGTGGGTGGTTTCTTTATTCGAACGACGGGCGTCCGCCCCCTCCCTCTTTATAAGCTGGGGAAACAGGGGCAGGTCGCCCACCTTGCCAGTTGCTGTCCAATCTCGAGAAAACCACCGCTGCTCCCCCCTTCTTCCCAAGGCTGAAGAGAGCAGCGCTCCGCCCCCCATCGCCACCAGCATCACCAACACCGTCGATCTCCTCCACCGCCTCTGCCATGGCTCCGAAAGCCGACAAGGGGAAGGGCGTGAAGTCGGCCGAGGCGCGGTGGCTCGCGGCACTGCGGAAGGAGCGAGCAATCTTTCCCCTCCAGCTCGCCGCAAGGGAGCTGAGGGAGAACTACTACCTCTTCTGGTCGACGGAGACGCGAGCGCATCCGCGCACGAAGGTACTCCCATTCTTTGCTTGAACTAGCTCGAGCGGATATCCCTTCTTGGCGCTCTTCTTCAAGCTGCGGGCTCTGCCCGCATTTCTCTGAATTTTTTTGTGACATCATGAACACCTACGGGTTCCGCCTCCTTGATTTCACCCCCAATGTTGTTCTGACCATGGCAGTTTTCGCACATCTCTGTGAAAACTTTGTCGGAGTCCATCCAAATGTAGCCCTTTTCCGCCACTTCTTTATACCCCGAGTTGAGAGAGGGGAGCCTCTTGCCGGAGGAATCGCTTGGATCTCGAGGGTCGGCAAGAAGGCAGCCTATCTGGAGGGAGAGCTCTGTAGCAAATGGGAGGAATGGAGGGTGGATTGGTGCTGGATTGTCGAGGAAAACCCGCAGCCATTTACCGCCCAGCGCCAAACCCCAGTAGTGCGTGGCAACGATTGGAGCAATCTGGCCCCGGAAGACGCTAGGCTGAAGATTGCAGTCACCCGAATCCTTCGCCTTAGACTTGCCGGGCTCACCGTAGGCACCGTTGGCGCAGACTTTCTTCGCCGCCGCGACGCCCTCTTCCGGAGAGGAGGAGACCCGCTGGGAGTTTGAGCAGCAGGTATCATGAGGCTGCGCCCAGGCCTCAACTTCAACTTCACCGTCTTGGAACTTGACGCAATGCTCTTGGAGCTGTTCAAGCCCGATCGATCGTCCGAAATGTTTAGGTTGCCGAGGCGTCGTTCCGCTGTGCAACAATTCCTCGCTTGACCGCATCCGTGCAATGATGCCGTTGTCAGCGACTTCGCATGGGATTGTCCCAACTTGGCAAGAGCCTACGGATGGCGTCGTCTGACGAGTTCTTTGACAACCTGGTAGAATTGCCGGTCCGCCCGATGAACAGAGGGGCCTCACCATGACACCACCGATGATGAGATGCAGCGCGCCATACCAGGCTGGAAGAGGCGGCAGCGCTACGCTGCAGCGAAGTTCGGATTCACCGTGGAGGAGGCAGAGGCAGCGAGGCGGCAAGCCTTGTCGGCGAAAGGATTTTGCCCGGCGAGGAGGAGCTTGCCGAGCCTGAAGCTGAGTCGGCGAGCCCGCCGAGGGCGCCTCCTCCCCACCTTCAAACATCTTGCTGCGGCGGAGCCCCAGCTCCACCAAGAAGGCATCTCCGCAAGGCGAATGGCGAAGGCGGCAGAGCGGGTCAACAACCTTGGCGCCCGGCAGACGCCAGCTCCGCCGCGGCAAGCACCGTTGCCGTTGGAGCACCTCACGCCGCCGCGGCAACTGGAGTGGGGCCCTTGCAGACCACCGCTTCTGCTCCCGCCAAGCGGCCAAGGGAACCTACTCCTCCGCCTCGTCGTACCGGAGGCGGGCCAAAATTTGATCTCTCCGCGCTCAGCTCCGACGAGGAAGAAGAAGAGTAAGATTCTTTGCAGCATTTGTAGTTCTTCGGCTTGTTGCTTTGTCTTGTATCTGATTTGCTTCATTACGAACCCATTCCTTTTCGGGACGCTGGCCCGAAGGCGTCGAAGAGAGCCAAGGCCCGGTGATTGACATCAGGGCGAAACCACCACGACAGCGGAGGCGTCAAGACCACCTTGCCGGACGCGGCAACTCTTCCTCAAAGCAGCCCCTAAGCGCAGCCCCCAACGTAAGTATATGGTTCACTTCTTGCTGTTCGGCGTGCATGGATGCTCTTTCTTTCTTGATATCGGCTGCTGATTTGTGTAGGAAGCAGAGCAGCCTCACCAGGAGTGCCACAAGCCGCTCTTGACATGCCATCTGCTTGACTACACCGCCAAGGGAGGAATCCCGGCGAGGCGTTCTCCGGCAAGGAGAATTCTCCGGCAAGGCGATTCTCCGGCAAGGGCAGCTCTCCGCAAGGGACAGCACCAACGATCCACAGTGGCGGAGACCATGACTGCAGAGCCCAGCACAGGTAATCCTCTTGCCTGAAAACTTCCCTTGGGTTCTTCTTCTTCTGATTTTCTTTTTGGATATTTGCTTGACTTTTTTTCATCCATCCGCCATGAGCCAATGGAGACCGAGCTGCATGGCGAGGAGGGCCTTGTGGCAATCTTGACGACGCCGCTGCCACCGAAGAAGAAGCTGGCGCTGACGAGCCCGCTGGCGAAGAGGCCGCCAAAGCTGCCGCCGCAGAAGCTGGCGAGGGGTCCGGCGATCGACCGTGACGCCCCGAGGCCGCAGGGAGCGCCAGCGCCACGCCGACCGCCGATCCCTCCGCCATGCTGCGGCAGCGTCGTTCCGAAGAGCCCCAGCCGGTGTCTTTTGAAGGCGGCGATGGCGTCTTCATCAAGCTCCCATGGGCGTCGTGCTCCGGCGCCCGGCGAAGGAGAAGCGTTCGATGAAGAGCTGCTCGCCCGCATTGACTGGGACGCCGGTCGACGCGACCAACAGCAAAGAATGGGCGAAGTTCGAGGAGGAGCAATACATGAAGTCGCTGTCGCTCTACGCGCCCGACAAGCCAAGCTGGAATCCCGGGAAGCGCTTGTCGCGAAGGCGGGAGCAGATATTGAGAAGCGCGCGGAGGAGCTCCGGGGCCTCAACCAGGAAGCTCTCCGGTCCTTGGCAGCGGAGCGGGAGCAACTCGCTGAAGAGTGCAAGGCCTTCCTCCTCGAGAAGGCTGAAGCTGAAGAGGAACAATGGCTTGCTGCCGAGAAGCTATCTGCGCAGGAAGGCGAGTTGGCGCAGAGGAAGGTTTATCTTGACAACCATGAGGAGGATCTTGCCATGCGCGAGCAAACATTTGGCGGGGCTCTCAAGGAAGCAAAGGATGCTGCCGCAGCTGCCGAGGCCGCCGAGGCCGCCAAGAAGGAGCTGGTGACGAAGGTGGCGCAGTTGGAGGCCAATCTCAGGGAGAGCGGCGAGGAGCTTGCTGCACTCAAGCATGAGCGCGAGAAGGACGCCTACACTCTTGGCGAGCTGCAGGGCCGTCTCGCCGAGAGGAGCAAGGAGCTCAGCGCCGCCAAGGACTCCAACGTAGATCTTGAGCTGAAGGCCGACCACCTTGACTCGGTATTTGGGTGGCGCCGGGGAAGCGAGAGGTGGCCTTGAAGGAGAAGATCAAGGCCGACGAGGCCTTCTTTGGCGAAGTCTCTTGCCGCCCAGAATGCCTTGAGGAGAATGTGGAGCACTGGACCGAGGGTCTCGTGGATATTCTTTGCAGCCATCGACGGGGAGCTGGCGGAGCTGGGATGTTGGATCTTGGATATTCCTCCGTGAGCACCTCCAACCCAGCGCCAAGCTCAGCTTGTTCTTCAAGGCGTGGTGGCGGCCCTCCAGCGACTCGGGAATAAGTCCCAAAGCAGCTGGCCGAGGAGTCGCGCCGGATCTGCGCGGGAGCTCTTCAAAAGGTGCTGATGAAGGTGGCCTTCCGCAATCCAGGCCTCAACCTCACCAACGTCCTCAAGTCCTTGCCGCCGGATGCTGATGTGGAGGCGCTCAAGACCCTTGTCGCACCCATCATGGACAGGGTGAATGGGATCAAGAGGGTTGAGGGCGATCGCGTAGATTAGGCCGCCCGCTTTCTCTTTTTCTTGCCGCTGCTGATCATGTTATGAGAACAATCTATTAGAGCTGCGACAAGCTATCTTGTAATATAACTCTATTTCGGGTTGGCAATTGCTATGTTATTTCCTTTACTTGATTCCTTCCTTTGTATGTTTTGCCCCTACGCTTTTAGGGAACTCATCGGTAGCGAGCACACTGGCATGGCGTAGTCTTGAGACGTCGGCAACTTCTTTGGCGGTGCCGCTTCCGACAAGTAACCTTGTCACAACTAGTCGCAGCTCACTTAAGTTGTTGAGCGGACTCGAAACAAAGTAAGGCGCAACTAGCTACGAGTTGGTTCCTCTGCGACAGGTTTTCCATACAAAGTACTGATTAGTTCGAGGAAGATAACTTAAAATTTTAAAAGTGATTGCTCAAACTTTAGCAACTTAGCTTTACATCGTTTGCTTCCCGGTAAGGCTAGACTTCCTTGGCGACGCTTGGTCCACACCATTATCTTCTCCTTCCCTCGGCAAACTTGTGGGCGAGGAACCTTCCTTTCTTTGAGAAAGAGAAAGAAGAGAAAATAAAGATATGGAGCCTTATGGCTCGTTATGGCTTACCGGGGTAGGTGCTGCACAAAGTGTCGAGATAGCATGCAAAATAGAAGTAAAAAGCATGAAATTGACAAGATGTGCGAAGCACGCTAGCTTTACTTATGCACGGGGTCTGCGCCCGGCTTTGTACAAAGGATTACATGCAACAGCGGCAAGACTTGTACAAAAGGTGGTTCTTAGGAACAGGTTCCGGCAACCCGCGCTTCTCTGAGTAAAACTTACGAAGATGCTCAATGTTCAGGAGTTACTCACCGGAATGCCATCTTCGGTCTCAAAGCGGACAGCGCCGAGCCTAGTGACTCGTTTCACCGGTAAGGGCCTTCCACTTGGCGTCAACTTGTTGGAATTCTTGGCGGACTGAGCAGCGCCGAAGAACAAGGTCGCCTTCCTCGAGACTTCTGGCATTAACTGCGGCTATGGTAGCGGCGCAAAGCTTCTTGGTATCGAGCAGCTCGTCTGACGACTGAAGGCGATCCTCCTCAAGGAAGCGGCGTCATCTTGTCGCAGCTGCTCTTGCTCAAACTCATCATAAGCGAGCACTTTCGAGGTGATCCGTATCTGAGTTCCGTGGGGAGAACTGCCTCTGCTCCATAGACTAGAAGCGAAAGGTGTGCGGCGATGGCTCGATTTGGCGTCGTCCTGATCGACCAAAGAACCACCGGCAGCTCCTCAATCCAGTTTCTTCCGCACTTGTGTAGGCTGTCGAAAGTTCTGGTCTTGAGCCCGCGCAGCACTTCAGCATTCGCCCTCTCTGCTTGACCGTTACTTCTCGGATGAGCAACAGAAGCAAAGCAGACCTTGGCGCCAAGATCTTGGACATACTGCATGAAGGTGTGGCTCGTGAATTGTGTAACGTTGTCGGTGATGATCCTGTTAGGGATTCCGAAACGGCAAACAATCGACCTGAAGAACTTGATCGGCGACTGTCTTGTCACCTTCCTCCTTGCTTCCACTTCCGGCCACTTTGTGAACTTGTCGATTACAGCGTACAAGTACTCAAAGCTCCCGACAACTTCGGGGAAAGGGGCCGAGGATGTCGAGCCCCAGGACGAAAATGGCGGGATAAAGGGATCGTTCGGAGAGCTTGAGCTGGCTGGTGTATCTGCTTGGAATGGGCCAGCACGCTTCACACTTGGTTACTTGTGCAGTTGCATCACGGAGGGCTGTCGACCAAAAGAAACCTTGCCGGAACGCTTTGCCGGCAAGTGCTTTCTGCACAGCGTAATGTGGTGACCACATATGCCTCCATGTATCTCGCCAACAGCTTTTGTCCGTCTTCGGTGAACACACTTCAATTTCACACCGTTGAGTCTTCTTACATGCGGTGTGTTGTCGACAAACTGGTACATACTTGACTGCCGGGCTACTCTTTCCGCTTCTTCTTGCTCTTCGGGAAGTTCTCTTGTCTGAAGGAAATGGACAATCTATTGTGCCCATGCTGGAGCTTACGGCTCGACAACAAGGACTAAAGGCACATCTGCTGCTGCGGGAACATCCGCTTCTACGGCGAGAACCTGCGGCTCAGCCGGAGCTTGACGTTCCCCGGCAAGCTTGCCGGAGCAAAACTTGTCGGGAGCGTCTGCTTCAACGAAACAAACCCTAGGGCTTGTCGGAGCAGACTGCTCCTCAGCACTGTTGGTGTTGATCTTGAGGACCTTCTTGGCAGCGGCTTCGGGAAGCTCTCCCGAAAAATAGTCACCAGAAATCAACTTCCTCTTCTTGCTTTGTCCAGTTGATGGCGTTACAGACGGTTGAGTCAGCTTAAGCACAAAGATCCCTGGTTCCACAGGTAACTTGAGTGCGGTGCACTTCGACAGGCCATCAGCAATGTCGTTCTGAGCTCTTGGAATATACTCCATCAGAGGCCGTCAAAGTGCTCTTCTAGCTTTCTCACTTCATCAACATAAGCTTCCATCAACGGACTCGATAACTCTTGTTCACTTGGCGAATGACAAGTCGTGAGTCACCACGACAATGAGCTTCTTGATCCCGAGGTCTCTGCGATCCACGAGACCGGCAAGCAAACCTTCATACTTTCTGCGGTATTGTTTGTTGCTTGCTCCTTGGGAAAGTGCATCTGGACTACGTGCTTGAGGTGCTCTCCGGTGGGTTGCAACAAGTAGCACGCCTGACCGGCGCCTTTGCAGCGAGAAGGCACCATCAAAGTACATCAGCCACTCTTTGCTTGCTTCCTTCACGGGGATGCTCGTTTCTAGAATTTCTTCATCTTGTGTTGGCGTCCATTCTGCTATGAACTCCGCCAATGCCCTGCTTTGGATAGTTGAAGTGCTCTCAAACTTGAGGCTAAATCTTGACAGTTCCAGTGCCCACTCGACAATCCTGCCTGTTGCCTCTGGATTTTGCAGTATCCTCTTGACGGAAAAGCAGTGACGACTGTGATCTCATGTGCACGGAAGTAATGGCGCAGCTTTCTCGAGGCCATGAGGAGGCGAAAAAGCAATTTCTGCACACGAGTACCTTGACCTAGCCCCTGCGGAAGGGAACCGACAAAGTAAACTGGGCGCTGCACCATTCTTTTCTGCATCTTTTCATGCGTCTGCCAGATCCATCCTTATCGGGACCAGAGCTTGTCGGTGAAGCCCCTCGCTTGTCGCTGGATGCATACGCCATGGTTGCTAGCTCATCATCCGCCTCCCTCTCCGCTACTAACACAGCACTAACCACGTGATTGGTTGCCGCGATATATAGCAGCAACTTCTCGTGTGGCCTAGGGGCGACAAGTGTTGGAGTGGAGGACATGTATCTCTTCAAGTCCTGCGGTGCAGCCTCCGCTTAGGAGTCCATTTCATCGGACCTGCCTTTTTCAAAATTTTGAAAAATGGCGAGGCGCTTCAACAGAACTAGAGATAAACCTTCGAGGGCAGCTACGCAACCGGCAAGTCTTCGTACATCCTTGGCGCTTTGGTGCTTCAATCTGCTCAATGGCCTTGATCTTGTCGGGATTGGCTTCAATTCCCCGAGACACGAAGAACCCGAGAAGCTTGCCGGAGGGGACTCCAAACATGCACTTCTCGGGGTTGAGCTTGAGGTTGATCTTGCGCAGATTTGCAAAGGTTTCGTCTAAATCTTGAATCAGAGTCGCCTTGTCCTTGTGCACTAGAGCTGAGGAAGGACGCCTCTCCCTCCTCGAGCTCCCAGCAGCCGACCCAGAAGATAAGAAGGCCAAGGCCATGGACGTGAAGCGCAAGGGGGCAGCCGTACTCGCGGCTGAACCAGAGATGAGGCGCTGCTGCGACCACCCAGAATCATCCAAGGGCAGCCGCCCATTCCGTGACTTCCACAACGTACACAGCCACAACACCAATGATTGTCAAGAGCTCAGGGCCATCCGCGACGGGCGCCTCAGTCGTTGCCTCGAGCACAACGATCGAGGATACGGCCACGGAGGAGGCCGAAGTGGAGGACGCTGGGACGACTGCGGCCCACGTCAGGAGTGGCGTGACCAGCCTCGTGAGGACCGCTTGCAGGGCCAGCCTCACGAGGGCACCTGGAGAGATCAGCCTCGTGAGGACCGACCTCAGGGCAACACCGGCCTCCCTCCGTTGCCACCTCCACAAAGAAGGAACGACGATCACCACCACGACGAAGGGGCTGGGGGCTTCCAGGAGCCTCGTGCTATCGCTTGCATCCTGGGTGACGCTCAGGCCCCAGCCTCTCAATGCATCTTCAAGTAGTTCGCCCGTGAGGTGAACGCGGTCCTCCCCAGGCTCGAGGCCACGCGTCCTCTTAGGTGGTCCATGTGCACCATCACCTTCAGCTCGTCCGACCAGCACAAGTGCACGGCAACTGCCGGTGCCCTCCCGATGCTTTTCTCGCCTGTCATCAGCAACATCCTCATAACTAAGACCCTCATCGACGGCGGTGCGGGGCTCAATGTTCTTTCCATCGAGACGTTCGACCGCCTCCAAGTGCCCTATGATCAGCTGCAGCCCACCAACCCTTTCTCAGGAGTGACCGACAGCTCAACCATCCCGATAGGGAAGATCCGCCTCCCTGTCACCTTCGGCCAGCGCGACCGCACTGAGCTCATCCACTTCGACGTCACCCACATCCGCCTTCCGTGCAATGCCATGCTTGGGTATCCAGCCCTGGCCAAGTTCATGGCGGTGACTCATCATGGTTACAATGTCCTCAAGAAGCTAGGGAACCGCGACATCATCATGATCTCCTGTGAGAAGAAGGACGTGGTGTGCTCTCTCGAGCGCACCTACCAAGCTGCTGCGGTCGAGCACCCAGATGACGAAGGCACCATCTACCCTCATGAGGTCGTCCCCATGAAGAAGAAGCAACTGCTCTGCCAAGAGCCTCAGAAGAGCGGTGTCTCTAGCGGCACCACCTCAGGCCCTGCGCCCACGGATGGGGCGCCTCCCTCTCTCGCATAGGAAGGCGCGCCCGGCGCCCCTCTCAGGCTGAGCTCGGGGGCTCTCTTCTAGAGGGCCTCTGACTTAGCCAACGTCACGAGGGAGGCGCTCGGGCACCACGTGGAGGCGTCCTTCAGCACGCGTTTCCCCCACGAAGGCACAAGGCATGGGGTGCCAGGTGCTCAGGAGTTCATCACCAAGGCAACCGAGGAGCTTCACAAGGTGTAACACCCCCAATGTCATGCTACAATAATCCCATGTTAATGGTGCCATGTCACCATGTTACTGTTGCTAATCTTCACCTTATCCAAATCACAATTCAAATTCAAATCTACTCTAAAGTCAAAAATTCATATTTGTCAGACATGAAATCTAAAATGTTCATCTTGTGGCAAATAATCATTTGTTAATATTGGTGGTGAACCAACATTTTTGCAAGGTATTTAAATGGCATAAACCAATTAAAGCAGTGGCTAAAACAATAGATTAAATGCCATTTCAATTTATAAAACTAGAAAAAAATCAAGGAGCCTCACAATCTTTTTGTGGCAGTGCAAAATAATTCTTGAAATTGTTTTCGCTAGTGGAATATGCAAAGTTATTAGTGGCTAAAAGAAAATGCAAAAGCTGCAAAAAAAATAGAAAAAAAGAACCCCCCTTGCCCCTGGGCCTAAGGCCCAGCCGGCCAGGCCCAGCTGCCATCCCCGGTCGCTCTCCTTTCCCTCCTATTCCCCTGGTACGCGCCGCTACACGGGTTCGTCCCCGCCGGACCATGTCGCCGGTCGCGCCGTGGGGTACGATAAGGATGCCACCGCAGCCCTCGGCCTCATCATCGCCCCAGATGCGCATCACCCACTCCCCCTCACTCCCCATAGCATCTCCCCTTGTAACACCCCGAAAATCATGCTACAATAATCCCTTTCCAATGATGCCTTGTCATCATTGTTACTGTTGCTAATCTTCACTTGATCCAAATCACCGATTCAAATTCAAATCCAATCTAAAGTCAACAACTCTTATTTGTCGAGACGGAGATCTAAAATGTTCATCTTGTGGCAAATAGTCATTTGTTAATATTGGTGGTGAACCAACATTTTTGTAAGGTGTTTAAATGGCCTAAAGCAATTAAAGCAGTGGCTAAAACAATAGTTTAAATGCCTTTTTACTTTATAAAAATTTTCAAACTATTTCAGAAGCCTCACAACCTTTTTGTGGCAGTGCTAACTATTGCAATGTAATTATGTGGCCAAGTCCCACATTTTACAAAATCCTTTTGGCAGCCCAAATATTACCATGCTTTTTCCGTAAAAAGAAAAGAGCAAAGGTAAAAGAAAAAAACCCCACAGGCCTTAGTCATCTGGGCAGCCCAACCCAAGAAGACACACCTCCCGGTCGCCTCCCTCCTCTCTGTTCACCCGAGCCCAGTGACAGCTCGTCGGTCGCCACGAACCTGTCGCCCGTCCCGTGGGGAAGGGATAAGGCGACGTCCCTCGACCCCTCGGGCTTCCCACACTCACTCCCCTGGGCGCCCCTCTCCCTCTCTCCCTCTGGCCTCGCCCCTTCTCCAGATCCACCTCGCCCGCGGCCTTTAGCCGCCCGCCACCCGGGCCCTCCCTCGCCGCCCGATGTACCCACAGGCCCCTTGATCGTGCTGCTTTGCCGTCTGCGCCAACAACCTCAAAGCGGGAGGCGACCCAGCGCGGATCCCCGTCTTCCTCACGGACCGCCGTCGCGCCGCTTCGACTCGGCCACCACTGCTGCACTCCTGTTACTTTCGCCCGAGCGCCGATGCGCCCACCCGGTGAGCTCCTCCCCCTCTCCCTTCACTCACGTAGGTCGCCTCCCTCTTTAGCTCGCTCGCCGCAACCGCCGTAGCTCACCGTCGCCCTGCTGCATCACCATCATGGCCACCGCTGTCGTGCCCCCGTCCGAGCCCTCCATCGTGCTCCTGGTGTTCCCAGGAGCCCGGCCAGCCCTTCCTCTCGCCCTCCCGTGCCCCCTAGCCCATTACCTGACGTGACTCCGAACACCGCCACCGCCCGTGCTCACCGCCGATGGTTATTCCGGCCGTCCCCGGGCGAACCACCACCACCACCCGACACGACGTCGTGCGCCCGTTCGAACGGTGCCAACCGCACGTGAAACGGCCGCCCCTAGCGCGTTTCCGACGAGGCCAGAGCGGCTCCGCCTCGTTCTAGCGTCACCGGCGGCGAGACGCCGGCCGCTGCCGACGTGGCTGGGTGGGCCCCACCCCTGGCTCACTGCTAGTGGGCCTTAGGGGCCCCGTTGACTGGGTTGACCCAGTCAACACGCGGACATGGCTGATGCTGCCAGACGAGCGGCCCCACCGCTTAAATAATAACTAAAATGGTTTTTAAAATTAAAAGTATTTAGTTTAGCTAATTAGCCACTAACATGTGGGGCCCATCAGCTAATTAACCTTAGTTTAGTTTAAAATAAGCTCTGTTAAATGTAGAGAGGCTGACAGTGGGTCCCACTGTCAGGTTTTGACCAGTCAACCAGAATGTTGACATCTGACGTCACTCCTACGTCATGCTGACGTCATATTCCTTTTCTGTTAGTATAAATAATTTCATAATATGTTTTAAACTTGCAAAAATCATAGAAAATTAACTGTAGCTTGGATGGAAAAACTTTGTACATGAAAGTTGCTCAGAACGATGAGACGAATCCGGATACGCAGCCCGTTCATCTTCGACACATCCCTAACCTATCGAACTCACAACTTTCCCCCTCTAGTTCATCTGTCCGAAAACGTGAAACACCGGGAATAATTTCCCGGATGTTTCCCCCTTCCCCGGTATCACCCAATACTGCGTTAGGGCATACCTAGCACCGCGTATTACCTTGTTATGTTTTGTGATGCTTTGTTTGCTCCGTATTTACTATTTCTTCCCCCCTCTTCTTCTTCGATAGACCCCGAGACCGTTGCTGACGCCACTGAGTTCGACTACGTCGACGACGACCCCTCCTTGCCAGAGGAACCAGGCAAGCCCCCCCCCCCTTTGATCATCCCGATATCGCCCATTCAATTCTCTCATGCTTGCATTAGATTTCGCTACTGTAATTGGTTGCTCCTATTCTAATGCGTAGCCTGCTTTTGTATCTGTTGTTGTACCTTACCTGCTTATCCTAAACTGCTTAGTATAGGTTGGTTAGTGATCCATCAGTGACCCCCACCTTATCATTGTTTCCCCCGCTTCATCATCAAAGACCCGATCAACGGGATCGAAGACCAGGCCCCGACACCGCACATCACTTTCCCCTTAGTTGCTCGACACTAATGGGTTACTACCGAGTGCCGGGAGTGAGACCTCATTAGCACTTCTGATGTTACCCTGTAGTGTAGCTATTCGGTCATGGTCATCGTGGGTGATTCCACCTTAACCACTTCCGATACGACTCTGTCATGCAACCCCTCAAGTGTGAACTTCGAGGGTGGTTCCTCTTACGTTCACCTTGATGATTACATCGTGTGGAATCCGTCAAGGGTGATTCCTTAGGTTTTCCCCTTGGTGTTAGACACACAGTTACTATGACTTTACACTGAACCATGTTACTAAAGACGGGTCGACCCTGAGGGGTACCCGCGCGAGCATATTTGCGAGTGATGAGGAGTCGGGTTGACCTGGAGTGTGCCCGCGAGATAATTACGAGGCGTGGCCGAGCATTCCTAGCCCTTGCCGCAAGTCCTCGAGACGGGGCAATGGGGTCACATCTTTCGTGAGTCTCTGCTTGTTACCGCGCATTCCTAATCCACTACGATTTGGATATTAGATCTGAGGGGCCTCTGGCCTGATAGAACTAACCATCACGTGGGCATAGTATGGGTGTTCTGCGTCGTATGCATCAGCCGAAGCTTAATATACGTCGGCGGCGCTGCTACCGGGTTGGACTGCTTAAGCACCTGCCTTGTTGAAGGAGGTAGCTAGGTCTGTTCACCGGCCGCACACGCAACCTGCAGGAGTTCCCGGGGAGATGGCCCATGACCCCTGGCGGCATAGGTTTAGTCCAGCGTGCTGACCTCTCTATTAATCCTAGGTCGGGTTGCAGCGTATTGTTTGGCCGAGGCCGGGCATGACCCAGGAAAGTGTGTCCGGCCGGAGTTAAGCGAGCGTGGTGGGTAAGTTGGTGCACCCCTGCAGGGAAGAAAACATCTATCGATAGCCTGTCCTACGGTAACGGACACTTGGAGTTGTATCCCGATCGATACAACTAGAACTGGATACTTGAGATGAGACATGAATATGAGGTGATAACTGGATAGTATGGCTCTGGAATTGCTTTCTCGCAGGGAGTCGAGAAAGGATCTCTGGCCGAGGGTGATAATGCTACTACTTTACTTTATGCTACTCTACACCCTCCTGTTGCTGCAAGCTGGTGGTTTCCAGAAGATGCTAGTCTTCGATAGGAGTAGGTTCTCCCCTCTATTCTGGCTTTTCTGCATCCCAGTCCACATATACAGCCTTCCTTTGATAATGTTGCATATGTAGTGTAGATTCTTGCTTGCGAGTACTTTGGATGAGTACTCACGGTTGCTCTGCTCCCCCTTTTCCCCCTTTCTTCTTCTTTCCGGTTGATACAACCAGATGTCGGAGCCCAGGAGCCAGATGCCACCATTGATGCCTACTACTACATGGAGACCGCCGATGACCAGGAGTAGTTAGGAGGCTCCCAGGCAAGAGGCCTTGCCTTTTCGATCGATGTTGCTTTTGTGCTAGCCTTCTTAAGGCAGACATGTCTAACTGATGTCTATACTCAGATATTGTTGCTTCTGCTGACTCTTGTGTTTTCCAGCTTATGTATTCGAGCCCTCGAGACCCCTGGCTTGTAACATAAAGCTTGTATTATTTTAATTTGTGTCTAGAGTTGTGTTGTGATATCTTCTCGTGAGTCCTTGATCTTGATCGTACACATTTGCGAGTATGATTAGTGTATGATTGAATCGAGGGTGTCACAAGTTGGTATCAGAGCCGACTGCCTGTAGGAATCCCCCTTCCAAACTCCTTGGCCGAAGTTGAGTCTAGAAACCAAAAACTATTTTACTAACTTGGATGTGTGGCTTACAGGCCCGCGTCGCCATTGGGCGGTATTAGAATCTTTTATTCCTCGTCTATACTCTGGGATTCTGATCTCTCTTCTATTCGGGTAAAATGAATTTACTAACTACATTAGGTTCTCATAAGGACTTTCCCTGGAGAGCCCCTTCATTCCGGATGGTTGCCTGCTTCACCAAAAGACTTCGAAGATACTCTCCGATCTACTGCCGAGAACTTGTGTCATTTCTTTTATAATCCCTTAACACCGTTGAATCCTTATGGATAACTGCGTACCCTCACCGTTCATACTTCCATCCCTAGTTATTCTTGTTATTACAAGATACCCAAAAGTATCCTCCAACTTTCGAGAATTCTTTTTCTGACTGCCTTGCAGCTCTTTTCCTCCTGAATAACCCTACGAAAAATTCCTCACACTTATCGGGGATTCGTTCATCCCCAGTTTATCTTATGTCTCACAAAATTCTTCGAATGCAATTCGATCTCCCAAAGATCCTCTGTAGCCTAGTGCTCCCGAAAGTCTTGTCTTCCTGCATTATGGTTAAATCCATATGTCTAGCAATATTCATTAACATCCTTTGTCCTTGTCATCCTGAGCCTATTGATTCTTTATGTTGTGATTGCTTGCAATAATCAGCCGAACCCTGAAATTTGACCTTCCGGCTCATACGTCATTCTAGACATGAGTTGGATCTCGGCAAATCATGTTATAATGATTGTCCACCTAGTTCCCTTCAACTTGAATGTTGAATTATTCATCTGTTTTTATAATCTGATGCCTTTGCATTCTTTCCCTCTTCTGATTGTCTGATTGAGTACTGATACTCACATCAGATCCATTGAGGAACGCTGAATCCTTTGTTGGATTATTATCTAGCAATGTCCTTCATATTCAAAATCTCGTGCGCTCTTCCCCTAATACATATTGCCTTCGGTAAATTGTATCCTCTGCTTATTGTCAACCATGCTCTGCAATTGAGCTGATTTTATATGCTCTGGAAGTTAGTGGTAGGTGTTCCTAAGATACCCCTACAGGTTGAACCTATGCCTTCCGTGTGAACTCAAAAGAGATGTGAGTCTTACTTTTCTGGTACTTCGCCAGATCAATCTTCTGCACTACAATCTCTTCGAAAGCGAGAAGTGAATGGAAGGTTATGAATTCAAGAAGTGGGAGTCGACCTTGAACATTGTGTTCATTCCCATGGACCCGATGTGGAACTTATCATGGAGGCTTCTTGTGATAATAATAATCCCCTTGTTATAAGTTCTTCTAGTATCTATGTTTGGTCCTTTGCAACCGTGGTTCTGACCATGATTGTTCCCCTTTGATTCCATTTCTCGGACAAGTTCATGCACTTGCCCTCTGCAGATCAATGCAACTCCGCAACCTCTATTTTGATCTTCCTTCGAGTATTACCCTCCAGTATCTCGAGAATATAAAAGAACTCAGTTGCTTCCTATGAGAATTCATCTAGTATTACTTCTCACTGATTTCAAATCCCCCCCCCCGGGTTCAGAGTTATTAGTCACCCGAGAACACCGATAAGAGAGTTGATTCCACACTCTAATTCAATAACTCTAAGTAATTTTCATTGCTTATGAGTTTAATAATCCTTCAAGTCATTCCTAGCATGGCCGGCTATATCATTATCGTGCTAAATTTTAACTGTGCTACCTGGTCCTTCCCGGAGCAGAATTTTCGATGATGAGAAGCTTATGTCAATCTTCCTCGTCATACCATTTCGCCATGAACAGCAAGCTTGCTTTCGAGTTTGTGTCGTACTCGTGGTTCCAATAACCTTTCACTTCATCATTCCATTGACTTGATGTCTTTGCCGATCAATTACATCTTCCTGAAATCCCTCGACAAATGTGTCGTTATCATCATCAACTTTCTGAACTCTCCCAAGATATCAATCAAATTCATGATGAGAAATATAATCCTTGCCCCTTGATGATTTGTGTTACCATCGACAACATTCTTGTCTCCCCCACAACACAAAACTTGTTCATATAAACATTGGAAATACATCCTTTTTAACATGGCGATGGATTGCTACTGAAACATCGGCCACCTCCCCATCTTTTCCCTGTTCAAATAGCATGAGATGTTCCAAAAATTTGGATGGATCCCTTGTGTTACCAAGGTCCGACCTTTACCTGATGACCATGTCAATGCTATCCAAAAGTATGATTGTGTTACTCCGAACATCATTAAGAACATTGAAGGCGCAATGCTAAATGTTTCTTAGTCAATTATCCAAACACCGCTGTATGGGTAAACATCATGATTATCCTTGCCCCATTAACTAAATGGATAAGTACTTGATGTCCTGTCATGTACATCATGTTTTGTTTGTTCTTGGGAAGCATATACTCTTACTTTTGTATAAACACGTTCCCTTTCCATTGGTATGATTATCATAATAATCACATTTTCCTTTCCATGGTTTTGTTTCACCTTTCTTGTAATCTAACTTGTCTGAGCAGAGATAATTCCCTGCTTATGTAAACACCTCGGTGTACAAACTATGTCAGTAAGACCTTGTTACTATTGTTGATGACATTCTGGTAGCTGCCGATGGACGGGTACTTTGCCTATTGGTCCGCCTCGTCTTACCGAGCAGGAAAACGGTTCTCTTCGTCCCTCGCCCTTGGTACCAGCGTTGTTGCCAACATAACTGACAGGCTATACTCTGACCTGCCTTGCTATCATGATCATGCAAATTTATCAGTGCCTTCCTACTGTTAACCCACATCGTGGGCCCAGAACCCACAGTTCCACACGATCAAAACCTAACTCTCCGATACATCCCTGTCTTCCAAAATTGTTCCTCGCGCTTGGCTTCATATGTAATTCACGAGCCACCTTCTTGTGATATGTTCTGGTATCAGACGCAATACTTATTACCATTGCTCGGAACCCCTTTCACCCTTTGTTCCAGGCAATGAATGATTGCCTACCAAGTTGAAGCTTCTTATTGCACCTTCTTACCTTGCTCTCGATGACTTTCTTGGATTTCAACTCGAGAGATGCTTCTATGCCATGTTCACCGAGATAGCCCCCAGGTACCTATCTTGTGTTGAGCTCCATCCTTCCCGAGTCTTTCTCCCTTACTCTAGCTCTTAAATCTCGGGACGAGATTTCTTGTAGTGGAGGAGATTTGTAACACCCCGAGAATCATGCTACAGTAATCCCCTTCCAATGATGCCTTGTCATCGTTGTTACTGTTGCTAATCTTCACTTCATCCAAATCACCAATTCAAATTCAAATCCAATCTAAAGTCAAAAACTCTTATTTGTCAGACAGGAGATCTAAAATGTTCATCTTGTGGCAAATATTCATTTGTTAATATTGGTGGTGTTATTATCCAGTAATGTCCATATTCAAAATCTCGTGCGCTCTTCCCCTGATACATATTGCCTTCGGTAAATTGTATCCTCTTCTTATTGTCAACCATGCTGTGCAATTGAGCTCATGTTATATGCTCTGGAAGTTAGTGGTAGGTGTTCCTAAGATACCCCTACAGGTTGAACCTATGCCTATACATGTGAACTCAAAAGAGATGTGAGTCTTACTCTTCTGGTACTTCGCCAGATAAATCTTCTACACTACAATCTCTTCGAAAGTGAGAAGTGGATGGAAGGTTATACATTGAAATAGTGGGAGTCGACCTTGAACTTTGTGTTCATGCCCATGGACCCGATGTGGGACTTATCATGGAGGCTTCTTGTGCTAATAATAATCCCCTTGTTATAAGATCTTCTGGTATCTATGTTTGGTCCTTTGCAACCGTGGTTCTGACCATGATTGTTCCCCTTTGATTCCATTTCTCGGACAAGTTCATGCACTTGTCCTCTGCAGATCAATGCAACTCCGCAACCTCTATTTTGATCTTCCTTTGAGTATTACCCTCCAATATCTCGAGAATATCAATGAACTCAGTTGCTTCCTATGAGTATTCATCTAGTATTACTTCTCACTGATTTCAAATCCCCCCCCCCCCGGGGTTCAGAGTTATTACTCACTCGAGAACACCGATTAGAGAATCGATTCCACACTCTAATTCAATAATTCTAAATAATTTTCATTGCTTACAAGTTTAATAATCCTTCAATAATTCCTAGCGTGGCCGGCTATATCATTATTGTGCTAAATTTTAACTGTGCTACCTGGTCCTTCCCGGAGCAGAATTTTCGACGACGAGCTAAGCTTATGTCGATCTTCCTCGTGATACCATTTCGCCATGAACAGCAAGCTTGCTTTTGAGTTTGTGTCGTACTCGTGGTTCCAATAACCTTTCACTTCATCATTCCATTGACTTGATTTCTTCGCCGATCAATTACATCTTCCTGAAATCCCTTGACAAATGTGTCGTTATCATCATCAACTTTCTGAACTCTCCCAAGATACCAATCGAATTCATGATGAGAAATATCATCCTTGCCCCTTGATGATTTGTGTTACCATCGACAACATTCTTGTCTCCCCCAAAACACAAAACTTGTTCATATAAACTT
Organism: Aegilops bicornis; assembly: GCA_021605145.1. Classification (NCBI taxonomy): domain Eukaryota; kingdom Viridiplantae; phylum Streptophyta; class Magnoliopsida; order Poales; family Poaceae; genus Aegilops; species Aegilops bicornis. The sequence continues at coordinate 351,565,363 of CM038670.1, forward strand.
TGCAAATACATCCTTTTTAACATCGCGATGGATTGCTACTGAAACATTGGCCACCTCCCCATCTTTTCCCTGTTCAAATAGCATGAGATGTTCCAAAAATTTGGATGGATCCCTTGTGCTACCAAGGTTCGACCTTTACTTGATGACCATGTCAATGCTATCCAAAAGTATGACTGTGTTACTCCGAACATCATTAGGAACATTGAAGGCGCAATGCTAAATGTTTCTTAGTCAATTATCCAAACAACACTCTATGGGTAAACATCATGATTCACCTTGCCGCATTAACTAAATGGATAAGTACTTGATGTCCTGTCATGTATATCATGTCCTGTTTGTTCTTGGGAAGCATGTACTCTTACTTCTGTATAAACACCTTCCCTTTCCATTGGTCTGATTATCATAATAATCACATTTTCCTTTCCATGGTTTTATTTCACCTTTCTTGTAATCTAACTTGTCTAAGCAGAGATACTTCCCTGCTTATGTAAACACCTCGGTGTACAAACTATTTCAGTAAGACCTTGTTACTATTGTTGATGACATTCTGGTAGCCGTCGATGGACGGGAACTTTGCCTATTGGTCCGCCTCGTCTTACCGAGCAGGAAAACGGTTCTCTTTGTCCCTCGCCCTTGGTACCAGCGTTGTTTCCAACATAACTGACAGGCTATACTCTGACCGACCTTGCTATCATGATCGTGCAAATTGATCAGTGCCTTCCTGCTGTTAACCCACATGGTGGGCCCATAACCCACAGTTCCATAGGATCGAAACCTGACTCGCCGGTACATCCCTGTCTTCCAAAATTGTTTCTCGCGCTTGGCTTCATATGTAATTCACGAGCCACCTTCTTGTGATATGTTCTGGTATCACACACAATACTTATTCCCATTGCTCTGAACCCCTTTCACCCTCTGTTCCAGGCAATGAATGATTGCCTACCAAGTTAAAGCTTCTTATTGCACCTTCTTACCTTGCTCTCGATGACTTTCTTCGATTTCAACTCGAGAGATGCCTCTATGCCACGTTCACCGAGATAGCCCCCAGGTACCTATCTTGTGTTGAGCTCCGTCCTTCCCGAGTTTTTCTCCCTTACTACAGCTCTTAAATCTCGGGACGAGATTTCTTGTAGTGGAGGAGATGGAGATTTATAACACCCCGAGAATCATGCTACAGTAATCCCCTTCCAATGATGCCGTGTCATCATTGTTACAGTTGCCAATCTTCACTTGATCCAAATCACCGATTCAAATTCAAATCCAATCTAAAGTCAAAAACTCTTATTGTCAGACAGGAGATCTAAAATGTTCATCTTGTGGCAAATAGTCATTTGTTAATATTGGTGGTGAACCAACATTTTTGCAAGGTGTTTAAATGGCCTAAAGCAATTAAGTGGCTAAAAAAATAGTTTAAATGCCTTTTTACTTTATAAAAATTTCAAACTATTTCTGTCGGTGTACTAGAGTAGGGGTACCCTAGTATTCCGAACTCGTGCACGGACAGTTGCAGCACCCCGCGGCAAGGCTTGCCTGGTCACCGTCAAGATCCTCCGTGACACCTTTGGCGCCATTCAAGAACAAAGTATTTAGCCAAGGAGACAAGGCCCCGGCAAGAGGAGCTTGTCGGGAAGGCCACTCGAGGCACGCAAAAGACAAGGCCCCGGCAAGAGAAGCTTGCCGGGAAGGCTCGGAGCGCGACAAGCCTCCGGACGCGACAAGGATTCAGCCGCGGCAAAGGCGCTTGCCGTGCATTTACCCTCTACATCTCCGCTCCAACTCATCCATCAACGTGTCGCCATGGGACCATTCCATGCGCGCGTGTCAAGAGGCTGTGGAGCCAGCGGGGAGCAGCGATGAGCGGCGCTGACAAGCTTGCCATCGTGGCGAGCGGTGGCGCACCTGACGGTCTCTGTTACCTGTTTAGGCGACAGACGGGCATTTATTGCTTTTGTCCCTTGCCGTCGAGTTAGGTATTTTGCCTGTACACTATTCAAGTAGGTGTACCAACTACCGTTTTACATTTGTACCCTCATCTACGTTGCCACTGGCCGGAGCCCCTTGGTGCATATAAAAGGAGGCCCATGCGAACGTAGAGGGGTTGATCCATTCGGCTCACTAGAGACCGGAGACTCTCACGCTAGGTTTTGTAGCTTTCATCGGCTCCCTCGTAAGAACACAATACAATCAGACAAGCAGCGGTAGGAGTTTTATCTCTTGGAGCTCCGAAGCTGGGTAAAACTGCTCGTGTGTTTCGCCTCGATCCGCTCTTCGTGCGGCCTCCGCCCCCTCCGAACCACAAGGGGCCTGGTCCGCCGGCCCCATAGGTGTTCGTGGGTCCGATCAGCCTCCCCGACATGCACACGAGCAGCGTCTTCATCAATCTTCAACATCTTCTGCGACATGCCACCGAAGAAGAAGGCTTCGGCGGCAGCAGAGCCGTCCGCGTCGTACCCGCCATCACCGGAGCAAACGGGTGGTGGGGTAGACGGCCGGAAGAACGGGCGCCAGCGAAGGAGTTCGTGACGTTGCCAAGTCCAAGGACAAGGCCGCGCAAACCTCGGCGTCCGCACACCCCCCGCGCCCATCTCAGGAGACGCGGGACCAACAGTGGCATGGTATTCACAATACCATACGCTCATTGGATCAAGATCAACCCGGAGGATCTCGAGACCCTCAAGACCAGCGTGCATGCCAACGCGTCTTTGCACGGCGAGATCTGATGTCGCTGGACGGGAGGCTGCTCCTTCTAACATAGTTAGAAGTCCGAGCATATCCCGCTCCTCGCACCGTTCACCATTGCCACCCACTACTCCAACAGAGGCTCTAGCGAGAGCTCAGCTACTTTTGGATTACCCTCCAACGGCCGACAAGGTCGACGAGTGGAGGGCTACCATCCAAAGCCTCATCGGCTTCGCCAACGGCGACGCTCATGACAACCAACTACAAAGACCTTTGCGGCAAGGCGACGACAAAGGCACGAGCCGGTGGCGGCAGAGACTTATGGAGGTGCAACCACCATGCACTCTCCACCCGAAGGCCAAGATCGCCGACTCGCGGATCCACCTCGGCAGCGACTCCACCGCGTCATCTGATCCACGAGCTCGCCGCGATCAGCGCCAAGTTCTTCGTGAGCGACAACAAGAAGACGCTCGAACTCGCATCGAGCGTCGAAGAGAAGCGCGGCGTCAGTCTGACAAGCGCGTCAGGCCCTCTATCGACATGCACGCGCCAGATGAACCAGGCGACTTGCCGTACGCGGTAGGTTGCCCTGCGTTCATCGTGAGCTGCGGCAAGTCCAGTGGCCCAGCAACAAGAACTTCAAGCCAGACGTGCCAGAGAAGTACGATGGCAGGACGCATCCGTCGGAGTTCCTCAGCATCTACACCATTGCGGTACAAGCTGCGGGGGGACGAGACGACAAGATCCTCGCCAACTATTTCCCACTGGTACTCAAGCCCAATGTCAGATCTTGGCTCATGCACTTGCCGGACAGCTCTATATCCTCTTGGGCAGATTTGTGCCATCAGTTTGTTGGCGCCTTTACAGGCGGCCACAAGCCTCATGGCCAAGAGAGTGATCTTCATCTGCTCGCCCAGAAGGAAGGAGAGTCCCTGCGCAAGTTCATTCAGAGATTCAGCAGTGTGCTATTCAACATCCCAGATGTTCACCCTGCCGCGGTGATCAGCGCGTTCCATCAGAACGTGCGGAACCGCAGGATGAGGGAGGAGATGGCGATGTGCAAAGTCAAGGACGTCAGTGAGCTGTACGCCTTGGCCGACAAGTGTGCACGTGCTAAGGAAGGAAGGAGACTCCCAGGAGAGAATGCAGAAGCAGGATCTGACAGTGAGGAGACCGCCCCGGCAAAGAAGAGCCGGTGGCGAGGCAGCAGGAAGAAGAAAGGCAGAGAAGTGCTAGCTGTTGAGCAGTCCGGCAATGGAGGTGGCGACAAGAACGCCAAGGCTGGTGGCTCCGGCAAGGAGGTTGTCGCTGACGCCAACCACCAGTCTGTGGTGGCCGCCGACAAGCAGGACGGCTCCGGTAGTACTGCAAGATCCACCGCACCAAGGGCCATGACCTCCAGAGCTGCAAGAAGGTCGAGCAGCTTGTCGAACAGCAGAAGGCTAAGTATGAGCGACGCGACAAGGAGAAGGCCCAGGAAGGCGCTGGAGGAGCCAGCAAGAAGCGTCCCGGCCGGGGAGGGCGCCGCGGCAAGGCCAAGCAGCGGCAAGGAGACAGACCTCCCGGCGCGACAAGGATGAAGACAAAGAAGACGATGAAGACATGGATGATGATGGCGACGGCAGCAGGAGTTTCAGAAAGCCACGGAGGTTCTCTGCGTTGACGGAGGTGCTTCCCTACATACTTCCCACCGCCAACTCAAGCAGTGGATGCGGGAGGTCAATGCAGCGGAACCATCCGTAGAGTCACGCAAGTCTCTGAAGTGGTCCAAGACGCCTATCATCTTTGATATTGAGGACCACCCTGATCGCATAACTGCGGTCGGGTGCTTGCCGATGTTGGTTTCACCAACCATCCGCAACCTCAAGGTCACCAAGATGTTAGTTGACGGCGGGACCGGCTTGAATCTGATCTCCTCCGCGGTGCTCCAGAAGCTTCAGATCCCTGACAGCGAGCTCGAAGAGACTGGCACTTTCCAAGGAATCAATCCGGGAAGGAGCAAGCCGAAGGGGAAGATCACGCTGCCGGTAACATTTGGCAGCGAGCTGAACTTTAGGACTGAGAGGGTCACATTCGACGTCGCTGATTTCCCATTGCCTTACAATGGGATACTTGGCCGTCCAGCACTCGCCAAGTTCATGGCAGCCTCTCATTATGCCTACAACCTACTCAAGATGCCAGGCCCGATAAGCATCATCTCTATCCATGGCGACAAGAAGGATGCTCTTATCTGTGCCGACAAGATCTACCGGGATGCGAGCTGCGACGGAAAGCAAAACACTTGCCGCTGAAGCTCCGGGGAAAGAAGAAGACCAAGTCCGGCAAGAGCTCGAGGTTCACTCCGGCAAGCGCACCTCTTGGTGCTGCGCTTCCGTCGAGGACGCACCATTGAGCTCCACCGGCAAGTGCAAGAAGACGATGGCTGCTCCGCCAAAGACCAAGAAGGTGTCCGCCAAGGAGGACGGCGCTGGTGGTACCTTCACCATCAGTGCCTCTCTCGACCCCAAATAGGAAGGCGCGCTCGTTGCTTTCCTGCGGGCGAATGGTGACGTGTTTGCATGGCAACCGTCTGACATCCCCGGTGTTCCCAGGAAAGTGATTGAGCACCGTCTGGCCGTTTGTCCTCATCTTGTGACCCGTTAAGCAAAAAGTCGGGAAGCAAGCGGTGGGCGCCAAGAGTTCATCGCAGAAGAGATCAAGAAAGCTGAAGCGGCGGGCCTTGTCGGAGAGTGCTCCATCCTACGTGGTTGGCCAATCCTGTAGTTGTGCGCAAGGCAAATGGAAAATGGAGACTTTGTATTGACTTCACGGATGTTAATAAAGCTTGTCCCAAAGATCCATTTCCCTTGCCGCGCATCGACCAGATTGTTGACTCCACGGCCGGATGTGATTTGCTTTCGTTTCTTGATGCATATTCAGGATATCATCAGATCTTCATGGCAGAAGAAGATGAGGAGAAGACCGCATTCATTACTCCATGTGGCACGTATTGCTTCATACGAATGCCTTTCGGTTTGAAGAATGCTGGTTCAACGTTCGCAAGAGTAGTCCATGACGCTTTTGAGCAGCAAATGCACAGAAATGTAGAAGCCTACATGGATGACATAGTGGTCAAAAGCAAGGACAAAGCAACTCTGGTTCAAGACTTGGATGAGACCTTTGCAAATCTGCGCAAGATCAACCTCAAGCTCAACCCCGAGAAGTGCGTGTTTGGAGTCCCTTCCGGCAAGCTTCTCGGGTTCTTCGTGTCTCAGCGGGGGATTGAAGCCAATCCCGACAAGATCAAGGCCATCGAGCAGATTGAAGCACCAAAGCGCGTCAAGGATGTACGAAGACTTGCCGGTTGCGTGGCTGCTCTCAGCAGGTTTATCTCTAGGTCTCATCGAACGCGCCTGCCATTTTCAAGATCTTGAAAAAGGCAGGTCCAATGAAATGGACTCGAAGCGGAGGCTGCGCTGCAGACTTGAAGAGATACATGTCCTCCACTCCAACACTTGTCGCACCTAAGCCACAAGAGAAGTTGCTGCTATATATAGCGGCAACCAATCAAGTGGTTAGTGTTGCGTTAGTAGCGGAGAGGGAGGCGGATGACGAGCTAGCAACCACGACAGACACACCCAGCGACAAGCAGGGGGCTTCACCGACAAGCTCTGGTCCCGACAAGGACGGTGCAGCGCCCAGTTTACTTTGTCAGTTCCCTCCTGCAGGGGGCTAGGTCAAGGTACTCTGGTGTTCAGAAATTGCTTTTCGGCCTCCTCATGGCCTCGAGAAAGCTGCGCCATTACTTCCAAGCACATGAGATAACAGTCGTCACTCGCTTTCCGCTGAAGAGGATACTGCAAAATCCAGAAGCGAGAGGCAGGATTGTCGAGTGGGCACTGGAACTATCAAGCTTTGGCCTCAAGTTTGGAAGCACATCAACTATCCAAAGCAGAGCATTGGCAGAATTCATAGCAGAATGGGCGCCAACACCGGATGAAGAAATTCGAGACGAGCATCCCGTCAAGGAAGCAAGCAAAGAGTGGCTGATGTACTTTGATGGTGCCTTCTCGCTGCAAAGGCGCCCGGTCTTTGGCGTCTTTGCTTATCGCACCCACCGGAGAGCACCTCAAATCGTAGTCGGATGCACTTTCCCAAGGAGCAAGCAACAAACAATACTGCGAAGTATGAAGGTTTGCTTGCCGGTCTCGAGATCGCGATGGACCTTGGGATCAAGAAGCTTATTGTCGGGGTGACTCACGACTGGTCGTCCGCCAAGTAAACAAAGATTATCGAGTCCATTGATGGAAGCCTACGTTGATGAAGTGAGGAACCTAGAAGAGCACTTTGACGGCCTGCAAATGGAACATGTTCCAAGAGCTCGAGAATGATATTCTTGATGGCTTTGTCAAAGTGCGCTGCACTTAAGTTGCCTGTGGAACCAGGGATTTTTGTGCTCAAGCTAACTCAACCGACCGTAACACCATCAACTGGACAGAACAAGAAGAGGAAGTTGATCTCTGGTGACTACTTCTCAAGGATGTCCGGCAGAGATCCCCGAAGCCGCCGCCAAGAAGGTCCCCAAGATCGACACCAACAGAGCTGAGGGGCAGTCTGCTCCGACAAACCCCGGGTTTTGTTTCCTTGAAGCAGACGCTCCCGACAAGTTTTGCTCCGGCAAGCTTGCCGGGGAACATCAAGCTCCGGCTGAGCCGCAGGTTCTTGCCGTGGAAGCTGATGTTCCCGCAGCAGCAGATGTGCCTTTAGTCCTTGTTGTCGAGCCGCAAGCTCCAGCATGGGCGCAAAATTGTCCATTTCCTTCAGATAGGAGAACTTCCGAAGAGCAAGAAGAAGCGGAAAGAGTAGCCCGGCGGTCAAGTATGTACTAGTTTGTCGACAAAGATATCGCATGTAAGAAGACTCAACAGTGTGAAATTGAAGTGTATTTGCCGGGAAGATGGACAAAAGCTATTGGCAGAGATACATGGAGGCATATGTGGTCACCACATTGGCGCAAGAGCACTCTGCCGGCAAGGTTTTTTCTGGTCGACAGCCCTCCAGGATGCAACTGCACAAGTAACCAAGTGTGAAGCGTGCCAGTTCTATTCCAAACAGATACACCAGCCAGCTCAAGCTCTCCAGACGATCCCTTTATCCTGGCCATTTTCGATGCAGGGGCTCGACATCTCGGCTCTTTCCCCGAGCTGTCGGGGCTTTGAGTACTTGTACGCCATGAATCGACAAGTTCACAAAGTGGCCGGAAGTGGAAGCGATGAGGAAGGTGACGACAACAGTGATCAAGTTCTTCAGGTCGATTGTTTGTCGTTTCGGAATCCCTAACAGGATCATCACCGACAACGGCACACAATTTACGAGTTGCACCTTCATGCATTACGTCCAAGATCTTGGCACCAAGGTCTGCTTTGCTTCTGTTGCTCACCCGAGAAGGAACGGTCAAGCAGAGAGGGCAAATGCTGAAGTGCTGCGCGGGCTCAAGACCAGAACTTTCGACAGGCTGCACAAGTGCGGAAGAAACTGGATCGAGGAGCTGCCGGTGGTTCTTTGGTCGATCAGGACAACGCCAAATCGAGCCGCGGCGGACACCTTCGCTCTAGTCTATGGAGCAGAGGCAGTTCTCCCCACGGAACTCATTATACGGATCGCCTCGAGTGCTCGCTTATGATGAGTTTGAGCAAGAGCAGCTGCGACAAGATGACGCGCTGCTCCTTGAGGAAGATCGTCTTCGTGTCAGCATACGAGCTGCTCGTTACCCGGCAAGCTTTAACGTCGCTACCATAGCCGCAAGGTTAGTGCGAAGCCTCGAGGAAGGGGACCTTGTTCTTGGCCGTTCAGTCCGCCAAGAATTCAAACAAGTTGACGCCAAAGTGGGAAGGCCCTTATCGGGTGAAACGAGTCACTAGGCACTGGCGCTGTCCGCCTTTGAGACCGAAGATGGCATTCGGTGAGCAACTCTGGAACATTGAGCATCTTCGTAAGTTTTACTCAGAGGCGCGGTTGCGGAACCTGTTCCGGCAACCACCTTTTGTGCAAGTCTTGCCGCTATTGCATGTAATCCTTTGTACAAAGCCGGGCGCAGACCCCGTGCATCAGTAAAGCTCATGTGTTGTGCACAATTTGTCAAATTCATGCTTTCATCATTTTATTGCATATTTTGACTAACACTTTGTGCAGCACCCACACCCGGTAAGCAACATCGAGCCACTAGGCTCCATGACTTTATTTTATCTTCTTTCTCTTTCTCAAGAAAGAAAAGGTTCCCTCGCACACAAGTTAACCAAGGGGGAACGCGAAGATAATACTATGGACCAAGCGTTGCTCGAGGAAGTTTCGCCTTATCGAGGAGCAAACGACAGAAAAGCTAAGTTGCCAAAGTTTGAGCAATCAGTTCTTAAATTTTTAAGTTATCTTCCTCGAACGATAGTACTTTGTATGGAAAACCTATGCGCCGAGGAACCAACTCGCGGCTAGTCACGCCCTTACTTTGTTTCGAGTCCGCTCAACAACTTAAGTGAGCTGCAGCTGGTCGCGACAAGGTTGCTTGTCGGAGGCAGCACCGCCAAGAAGTCTTGACGTTCACTCAGCTTCATGACAAAGGTGCCTGCACCGACAAGTTCCCTAAAAGCGTGGGGCAAAAACATACAAAGGAAGAAATCAAGTAGAGGAAATAACGCTGCATTCATCACCGAGATAGAGTATATTACAAAATGACTTGTCGCAGATCTAATGAATTGTTCTAAACATGATCAGCAGCGACAAGGGAAAGATAAAATTGGCGGCCTAGTCTACGCGGTCGCCATCAATTCTCTTGATCTTGTTCACCTTGTCCACAATGGGCGCGACAAGGGCCTTGAGCTCCTCCACGTTGGCATCTGGCGGCAAGGATCTGAGGACGCCGTTGAGGTTGAGGCCTGGATTGCGGAAGGCCACCTTCATCAACACCTTCTCGAGGGCTCTGCACAGATCTGGCGTGATTCCTCAGCCAGCTGCTTTGGGACCTCTTCCCGGAGCCGCTGGAGGCCCGTCACCACGCCCTTGAAGAATAAGCTCAGCTTGGCGCTGGGTTGAAGATGCTCGTCGGAGGAGTATGCAAGATCCACCATCCCAGCTCCATCATTTCGTTGTGGATGTCGGCAAGATATCCACAAGACCTTCGGTCCAATGCTCCACTCTCCCTCAAGGCGCCTGGGTGTCAACAGCATTCGCGAAGCTCCTCCTTGGCCTTGATCGTCTCCAACAGGCCCACCTCCCGCTCTCTGGCGCCCGTCCGGCGTTGCGTCGAGTGGTCAGCTTCACCTCAAGATCCGCCTTGGAATCCTTGGCGGCGTCGAGCTCCTTGCCCCTATCAGCGAGATGGCTCTGCTGCTCGCCAAGAGTGTAGGCGTCCTTCTCGCGCTCGCTCTTGAGCGCGGCAAGCTCTTCGCCGTTCTTCTGGAGACTGGCCTCCAGCTGTGCCACCTTCGCCTTCAACTCCTCCTTGGCGGCCTCGGCGGCTGCGGCAGCATCGCCCGCTTCCTTAAGCGCCCGCCAAGTGACTCCTCGCGCGACAAGCTCTTCCTCGTGGCTGTCCAGGTTGACCTTCCGGCTGCGCCCATTTCGCTTTCCTGCGCGGAGAGCTTCTCGGCGGCCAGCCGCTACTCCTCCTCAGCTGCGGCCTTCTCAAGGATGAAGGCCGTGCGCTCTTCTGCAAGTTGCTCCCGCGCTTCTGCTACATTCCAGAGAGTTTCTTGGTTGGCGCTCCGGAGCTCTTCTGCGCGCTTCTCCATGTCCGCTCCCGCCCTCGCGAGAAGTGCTTCCCGGGACTCCAATTTGGCTTGCCGGGCGCGGTAGAGCGACAGCAGCTTCTTCAACAGCTCCTCCTCGGACTTCGCCGCTTTCTTTGCTACTTGGCGCGTCCACCAGCGTCAGCCCAGCGGAGGCGAGCAGTTCTCCGTCGAAGGTCTCTCCTTCGATCGGCGCCCTGGAGCTCGACTCCCATGGGAGCTTGATGAAAACACCGTCGTCGGCCTTCAAGTAGGCGCCGGGCTGGGGCTCTTCGGGGCCCGACGCTGTAGCAGCGGCGGGGGAGTCGGCGGTCGGTATAGCGCCTGGCGCTCCTGCGGCCTCAGGGCCGTCAGTGCGATAACCAGACCCCTCTCCGGCTTACGTGGCGGCGGCCTCGGTGGCCTCCTCGCTGACAGGCTCGTCAGCACCGGCTTCTTCTTCCATGACGGCGGCTTCGTCAGTGTTGCCGCGCGCGTCCCCTTCACCGGCGACCTCGGTCTCCATCGGCTCTGTGGCGGACAAAGAAAGAAAGTCAAGCAAATATTCAAAGAAAAACAGAAGAAGACCAGCCCGAGGGAAATTTTGGCGCAAAGGGATTACTGCAATGGGATCTGCGGCCGTGGTCTCGACCCTTTGGAGGATCACAGTGTTGTCCCTTGCGGAGTAGCCTCCTTGCCGGAGCAGCCTCCCTTGCCGGAGGACGGCTCCCTTGCCGGAGAATCCTCCCTTGGCGGCGTAGTCAAGCGAGACGGAATTTCGAGGCGGCTTCCGGGCCCTCTGATGAGGCTGCTCTGCTCCTACACGAACCAACAATCAGATGTTTATGAAGACGGAGCACCCATGCACACCCAACAATAAGGAAAAACCGCATACTTACCACAGGGGCTGTCTTTGGGGGCTGCTCGAGGAAGAGTTGACGGTCCGGCAAGGGGGTCTCAGATCGCCTCCTGTTGCCCACAGGTGAATCGTCCTCAACGGCGACCACCGGGTCTTGGCCCTCTTCGACGCTCTCCGGGCTAAGCGTCACGAAAAGGAAGAAGTTCGAGCAAGCAAGTCAGATTCAAGATAAAGCAACAAAATTGAAGAAATACAAGCACAATATTGAAGCTTACTCTTCTTCTTCCTCCTCGGAGCTAAGCGCGGAGAAGTCAAACTCGGCTCGCCTCCGGTGCGGCGAGGCGGAGGAGTGGGCTCTCTTCGCCGCTTGGCGGAGGCATCGGCGGAGGCCTCGGGAGGATCCGCCCGGTTGTCGCAGAGCAGTGTGGGTGCTCCAGCGGCAACATCGCTTGTCAGCGGTAGAAGCGCGTCGCCTGTGGCCTTCGGTTTGTGGGCCCGTCTGTCGCCCCGTCTCGTCTCCGGCCTTGCGGAGACGCCTCTTCGGCGGAGCCGGGGGCTCCGTTGGCGGCAAGTCGCTGGGTGGTGGAGAAGAAGCGCCCTCGGCTGGTCCGCTCGACTCAGCCCCGGGTGCGACAAGCTCTTCCTCGCCGGCGAACTCCCTTCGCTCGGCAAGGCTTGCCGCCTCGGCTGCGTCCGCCTCCTCCACGGTGAACCCGAAGACGCCAGCGGCCGCAGCTGCTGCCGCCTCCTCCAGCCTGGTGGCAATGCGAGCCATCTCCTCGTTGGTGGTGTCGCGAGTGAGCCTCTTCGCTTTCGTCGGGCGGATTGGCACTTCTTCCAAGTTGTCGAAGAAGCTGCTGCGATCTCGTCGAAGGCTCTTGCAGGTTGGAAGCGATCCCATGGGAATCGCTGGCGGCATCATAAGCGCGGATGCGGTCGAGAGCGGAGTTGTTGCACAATGGGGCGACCCCCTCGGCAACCTAAACCACTCGGGGTGATCGGGTCGTTCTTGAACAGCTCTAGCAGCATCGCATCCAGCTCAAGACGGTGAAATTCCAATTGAGACCCGGGCGCAGCCTCATGATGTCTGCCGCATTTTGGAACTCCCAAGCAGGCCTCCTCCTTTCTGCAAAGGGAAGCGATGCGGCGGCGAAGGAAGTCTGCCAACTGCGTACTCTGATTAGCCCGGCAAGCCTGAGGCGCAAAATCCGGGTCACAGCTATCTTGAACCTAGCATCCTCCGGCGCCAAGTTGCTCCAATCGTTGCCGCGCACTATTGGGGTTTGGCGCACGGCAGTGAAGGGCTGCGGGTTCTCCTCTACGATCCAACACCAGTTAGCTCTCCACTCCTCCCACTTGTTATGGAACTCTCCTTCCAGATAGGCTTCTTTCTTGCCAATCCTGGAGACCCAAGCTATCCCTCCGGCAAGCGGCTCTCCTCTCTCGACGCGGGGCACGAAGAAATGGCGGAAGAGTGCCACATTTGGGTGGACTCCGACAAAGTTTTCGCAAAGGTGTGCGAAAACTGCCATGGTCAAGACAGCGTTTGGAGTGAAATCAAGGAGGCGGAGGCCATATGTGTTCATGATATCGCAGAAGAACTCGGAAAAAGGCGGGCAGAGCCCGCAATAAAAAAGGGCAAATAAAGTATACCCTGTTGGGGATAAATCCGACGCGGTGGCGGGGTGTACCTTCGTGCGCGGATGCGCACGCGTCTCCGTCGACCAGAAGAGGTAGAAGCCCTCCCTCAGCTCCTTCGCATCGAGCTGGGGGGAGAAGATGGCCGCCTCATGCGGCGCCATGAGCCGCTGCGCCTCGGCCGATTTCACCCCTTCCCTTGTCGGCCTGCGGAGCCATGGCGGAGGCGGTGGAGGAGGTCGACGGCGTCGAGTGTGCTTGTGGTGAAAGGAGGCGGAGCGCTGCTCTCTTCGCACTGGAGAAGAAGGGGGGAGCGGCGGTGGTTTTCTTGACAAGACAGCAATGACGAGGTGGACGGCCTACCCCTGTATCCCCTGTTTATAAGGAGGGGGATGGGGCGGACGTTCTGCTTTTCCTAATAAAGAAACCCCCACGACCACACCCACGATCTCTCACACGACGCCACGTTCGGTGCGTGCCATTAGTGGGGGACGTGGTGGGTCCGGGGCGAGTAACAGCGTGATCTAGGCCGCGTGTGTCCATGCACTGTTTTGGGCCTGGCCCGACAACGCTCGGCACCGTGTGCAGCCCAGGTCCGGGGGCTCCTGTCGGTGTACTAGAGTAGGGGTACCCTAGTATTCCGAACTCGTGCACGGACAGTTGCAGCACCACGCGGCAAGGCTTGCCTGGTCACCGTCAAGATCCTCCGTGACACCTTTGGCGCCATTCAAGAACAAAGTATTTAGCCAAGGAGACAAGGCCCCGGCAAGAGGAGCTTGCCGGAAGGCCACTCGAGGCACGCATAAAGACAAGGCCCGGCAAGAGAAGCTTGCCGGGAAGGCTCGGAGCGCGACAAGCCTCCGGACGCGACAAGGATTCAGCCGCGGCAAGGCGCTTGCCGCGGCAGACAACCCCTCTACATCTCCGCTCCAACTCATCCATCAGCGTGTCGCCATGGGACCATTCCATGCGCGCGTGTCAAGAGGCTGTGCAGCCAGCGGGGAGCAGCGATGAGCGGCGCTGACAAACTTGCCATCGTGGCGAGCGGTGGCGCACCTGACGGTCTCTGTTGCCTTTGTTTAGGCGACCTGCAGACGGGCATTTATTGCTTTTGTCCCTTGCCGTCGAGTTAGGTATTTTTACCGCATACCTTTGTTCAAGTAGGTGTACCAACTACCGTTTTTACATTTGTACCCTCATCTACGTTGCCACCTGTCGGAGCCCCTTGGTGCATATAAAAGGAGGCCCATGCGCAACGTAGAGGGGGTTCGGTCCATTCGACTCACTAGAGACCAGAGACTCTCACGCTAGGTTTTGTAGCTTTCATCGCTCCCTCGTAAGAACACAATACAATCAGACAAGCAGCAGTAGGAGTTTTATCTCTTCGGAGAGCTCCGAAGCTGGGTAAAACTGCTCGTGTGTTTCGCCTCGATCCGCTCTTCGTGCGGCCTCCGCCCCCTCCGAACCACAAGGGGCCTGGTCCGCCAGCCCCATAGGTGTTCGTGGGTCCGATCAGCCTCCCCGACAATTTCAAAAGCCTCACAACCTTTTTGTGGTAGTGCTAACTATTGCAATGTAATTATGTGGCCAAGTCCCACATTTTACAAAATCCTTTTGCAGCCCAAATATTACCATGCTTTTTCTGTAAAAAGAAAAGAGCTAAGGTAAAAGAAAAAGAAAACCCCCCTGACCCCCCTGGGCCTTAGTCATCTGGGCGGCCCAACCCAGCAGCCCACCTCCCCCGGCCGCCTCCCTCCTCTCTGTTCACCCGACCCAGTGACCGCGCTCGCCGGTCGCCACCGAACCCTGTCGCCGTCCCCGTCGGGGAAGGGATAAGAGCGACGTTCCCTCAACCCCTCGGGCTCCCCGCACCCACTCACTCCCCCTGGATGCCCCCTCTCCCCTCTCTCCCTCTGGCCTCGCCCCGACGCAGTGTCGCCGCCGCGTTGCTTCACCACCGCGGCCACCGGGCCCTCCTCGCTGCCCTGATGTGTTCACGAGCCCCGCGGCCGTCTACTAATTCGTCTGCGCGAACAACCTCAAGGCAGGAGCCACCCAGCGCCGGATCCCCTTCGTCTTCCTCCTTGACCGCCGTCGCTGCCGCTTTCGACTCCGGCCACCGCCACTGCGCTTCTGTTACTCGCCGGGCCTTCGTGCGCCCACCCGGTGAGCTCCTCCCCCTCTCCCTTCTCTCACGTAGGCCGACTCCCTCTCTAGCTCGCTCGCCGCAACCGCCGTAGCTCACCGTCGCCCTGCTGCATCACCGTCGTGGCCACCGCTGCCGTGGCCCCCGTCTGAGCCCTCCATCGTGCTCCTGGTGTTCCCAGGAGCCCGGCCAGCCCTTCCACTCGCCCTCCCATGCCCCCTAGTCCATTCCCGACGTGACTCCGAACACCGCCGCCACCCGTGCTCACCGCTGATGGTTATTCCGGCCGTCCCCTGAAAGTGCAACTATCCCTAGGTGGTTTTGGTAATTCATAACAACATATAGCTCATTGAGCTAATGCTATTCCAAGACTATTATTTCAGGAAAGCTCAATGAATGGCATGGCATGGATGATGAAATTGGATCCCTCAAAATACTAAGGACAAAGGATTGGCTCAAGCTCAAAAGCTCGAGACTCTTCATTACATTTTAGTGATCCAAGATCACATTGAGTCTATAGGAAAAGCCAATACTATCAAGAAGGGAAGAGGTGTTGCTTAATGAGCCTCTTGCTTCATGTGCTTAGTGATATGCTCCAAAACCGTTCCCCTCCGTGGACTCGTGCAGCCGTTACCCTTCGTGGGTGGAGCCCTCCATGGACTCGCGCAGCCGTTACCCTTCGTGGGTTGAAGTCTCCATCAACGTGGATGTACGATAGCACCACCTATCGGAACCACACCAAAAACATCCGTGTCTCCAATTGCGTTTGAATCCTCCAAACCCTTCCCCTTACTTTCTTGCAAATTGCATGCTTTAATTTCCGCTGCCTATACGCTCTTTGCATGCTTGCTTGAATTGTGTGATGATTGCTTGACTTGTCCAGCTAAAATCTACCAAACTCTAAATTGGGAAAAGGTTAAGTTTTTATTGGTCAAGTAGTCTAATCACCCCCCTCTAGACATACTTCAAGGTCCTACAAGTGGTATCAGAGCATTGGTCTCCATTTGCTTTGATTTCCATAGATTTTGGTGGTCATAGCCTTGGTTTCACAACCTAGGAGAGTATGGCGTCTAGCGAGGGAAATTATCACCGTAGAGGTCCTTACTTTGATGGTACTAATTTTGCTAGTTGGAAGCATAAGATGAAAATGCATATTCTTGGACATAACCCCGCCGTTTGGGCAATTATTTGTATTGGCTTGCAAGGTGAATTCTTCGATGGGAGAGAACCGAACCGTGAAGCTAATGCGGAAGAATTGAAGATGCTGCAATACAACGCTCAAGCATGTGACATCATCTTCAACGGATTGTGCTCCGAAGAATTCAACAAAATCAGCCGTCTTGAGAATGCAAAGGAAATTTGGGATACTTTGATTGATATGCATGAAGGTACCGAGTCCGTCAAGGAATCCAAGTTGGATGTGCTCCAAAATCAGCTTGACAAGTTCAAAATGATGAATGGTGAAGGTGTCGCTGAAATGTACTCTAGGCTTGCTCTTATCACAAATGAGATTGCCGGCTTAGGGAGTGAAGAGATGACCGACAAATTCATCATCAAGAAAATCCTAAGAGTATTGGATGGAAAGTATGATACCGTGTGCACATTGATCCAAATGATGCCAAACTACAAAGATCTCAAGCCAACGGAAGTCATTGGAAGGATTGTTGCTCGTGAGATGTCACTCAAGGATAAGCAGGAACTTCACAACAAGTCAAGTGGTGCTTACAAAGCCTCAAGTGAAGTCCCCACATCATCAAGTGAGAAACCAACCTTCAATGAAGAATTGAGCTTAATGGTGAAGAACTTCAACAAATTCTACAAAAGTAGAAGCAAAGAAAGAAGCTCCAAGTCAAGGTCTTACAATGACAAGAGATCTTCTAGTCGAGAGCGCAATTGCTACAATTGTGGGAGACCGGACACTACTCCAATGAGTGTACGGCACCCTACAAAAGAAGAGAAGATTCTCCAAGAAGAAGGAGCAAAAGAGAAGAATCACCACCAAGAGAGAGGAGGAGTAGAGATGATCGTTATGAACGAAGACCGTCACGGAGAAGTAAGGATTCGGAAAGAAAGGACAAGTCATCAAGGATATACACAAAACAAAGACATCAAGCTCATGTTGGTGAATGGGTTTCCGGCTCCGACTCCGACAATCACTCCGAGAGAAGCTATCATTCTGACTCCGAATATACTCAAGATGAAGGTGTTGCCAGTCTAGCACTTGTGTCAACCAACTCCTACGACATATTTGACTCACCAAATGAAGGTGTTGGAAGATGCTTCATGCCCAAAGGTCCAAAGGTAACACATCCCGAGGATGTTGATTTTTATAGTGATGAAGATGACTTGCTTGTGGATGATGATTTACTTGTTGACAACTCTAGTGATGAATACTATGATGAAACGTCAATTTATCATGCTAATCAGACGGATGACAATGATAAGGAGAAAATAGAGCTTCTAACTAAATAACTAAACACTCCTAAGTTGGATCATGAAACTATCTTCGAAGATCATCGAGAACTTTTAAGGGCTCATGAGAAGTTACGCTTTGAAAAGCTCAATCTTGAGCAAGAGCATGAGTTCTTAAAGGCAATCAATGATGATCTTCGTAAGAAAAGTTCTTCTTATAGTGCCAAATGTTTACTCTTATCTACTTACATGCCTCAAGTCAAGTCTAGTAACAAGTACAAGAAAGATACTTCCTCTAGTAGTAACAATAATAATGTCAAATACAATGTTGTTGCTTCTAGTAGTTCTCTTGATTCCACTAATGATTCTCTTAGCCAAGTTACACTTGAGCAAGAAAATAGATTATTGAAGGGAATTATAGAGAAAGGTGTTTACAAGAGCCTTGTCGGGAGTAAGCAATTCGAGGAAATTATGCATAAGCAAGGAAGGCCTTGGGAAGAATCAAGGTGTTGGTTTTGAACGAAAGTTCAACGCCAATGGAGTTGAGTGGGAAGAAGATCGATATCCCAAGACAAAGTTTGTTCATCAACAAGAGAAGTATGATCCTACTTCCTTCAAGGGGACACAACCTCAAGATGATCTTCCACCACAAGACCACAAGAACAAAGGGAAGGACAAGCTTCAAGAAGAGATTGATGCATTTGAAGAAGCACCTAAAGCCTCGTTCAAGTGGGTCCCCAAGACTACGTCAAGTTCTACTTCATCAAGTACAACTAAAACTCCAAGGATTCCCATCAAGATGATGTGGATCTCGAAGAAGAAGAACTAGAGAGTTCTTGAGGGTGACTCCGCCAACATTCTTCACTCATATCATTTTGGCAAGAACAAGTGCAATCAACTTTCACATCTTGCACTAGTTCAAGGAGTCACAAACCCTCATGTTGGTAAGGCAAGGGACAAGGTAACCTAATGTTTTCATGGACATCATCTTGTGTGTGCATCACTCTATGCCTATGGATATTCTTGTTTGTTCCTTGTGGGACTAACCCATGTAGGCAAGTTGAAAGTGCAACTCACTCCAAAGGATTGCTCCAAATGATCTACATCAACATTGAGCATCTACATCTTCAACACCTACATGAAGTCATCATCGACAAAACCCAAGGTTAGTTCATCCCTCTAAGGGGGGATCTCGCATCTAGGGGGGTCTTAACTCTAAGAATTGATTCAAAGCAACTCTAATGGTGTGAACACATTAATGCATTATGTAAAAGTGGTAACCCCACTTGAGCTTAAACGATGAGTATGACCTATGATCAAATGTTCTCATTTGACTCCTAAGTCAATATACTCATATATAGATGACCTAGTCATCGCCAATTGCTTGATAGTTGCTAAAATTGGTTGGGCATGCTTTGCCACATATTTCAATTGCCATCTTATTGTGTGAGCATGTTGGTGCATATTTTACTCATTCAAGGACATCCACTTGTTGTTTTGTTTGTTTGGATTCTTTTCTTTGTGCCAAGTGGATGGACAAGAATGCCTAAGAACCTTCTTTAGCTATCTATGTTTTTCTCGTCTCAAACTCTATTCATGCTACATCACAAAATTTGATCAAGTCGATTCGAACCACTGCGTGTGAGGAGCACTTTCGGAGTCCCGATTCGTCATAGACTTAAACTTCCAAAACCTCTTAGTGATTACGGTATGACCGATCCTTCCATTTCGGTCCTACCGAGATCATCAAGTTGATCTGTGTTTTCAATCTCGGTGCAACCGATTTGAACTTCGGTCTCACCGATTTGTCAGAATGCTTGAACACAGTTATGCATCTCGGTGCCACCGAGTTGTTCCACTTTCGGTCAAACCGGCTGTGGTCGAGCTATATATAGCCACGGGCAAAATTTTGGAAATTTCTCCGAAACCCTTCGCCCGCGCAACAGCTCGCTCTGCCATCGTGGTCTCCAGATCGTCTCCTCGTCGCCAGTAGCCTCCTGTCGCTGGTCTTCGCCGCCATCAACGGATTTCGTCTCCGCCGTTGCCGCCGTAGCAAGTCCACCGCCAAGTTAGGGTATGGAGTTAATCTTTGTGCTATCCACGTCGATTCACGGCACATTGTTTTCATATTGATTCTTGCCACGATTGAAACTCTTCTATCCAGCCAAAGTAGTTCATAGATTAGGTGTGATTCAAATTTTTAGGGTTAGGTTTCATGAAACCATCTCGGACCCACCGAGTTGAAAACTCGGTCTCACCGATTTGGCCTATGCCATTGCACTAGTGACTCTCGGTGCGACCGAGAATTACTAATCGGTGCAACCGATTTGAGGATTCTGTGAAACCCTAGCAGTCTCGGTACCACCGAACTGAAACTCGGTCCAACCGAGATCATCGATTTAGGTTCCAAAACTGCTTCGGTATCACCGAGTTTGAAAATCGGTGGATCCGAAATGCTTTACGTGGAAAACTAAGACTGAACTTTTGAGTCATTCTTTGCAAAAACCCTGCATTTTGTGATGCTCATCTTTTCTATCTCATCTATAACTCTTCACGTGGTCGTGAGTCAGCTTTTGCGGTATGTCCGATCAAAGTGACAGCCAGAACAGGTCAGAAGAGCAGATGGACTTGAGTGAGGACACTAGTCCCTCAACTTCAGATGAAGGGAGCAGAAGTACTCCTAGCGATTTGCCTAAGGCTTCAACTAGGCGAAGGAGGAGAAAACTTCAGATTCAGAGGATGAAGATTACAAAGCTGAGGAAGATGAGGCTACATCCAAGAAAGTGGTGCTCAAGAAGGAATATGGCTCAGCAAAGAATGCAAAGCCAGGCATGAAGAAAAAAAGGCCTGCAGGAAGACAACCAATGTCCAAAGCCAGAGTGTCTACACAAGCTTCTTTGGAAACCCAACCCAAAGAACCAGCTGCTGCAGAAGGGAAGAAAAGAAAGGAAAGGGTCAAGAAGACCATGGCCAGAGTTGTTGGTCAACCTTCCATGATGGAAGAGGAAAGCTTGTTGCACCAGCTCCAAAGGCACCAAAGCTTATGGGTGATGCTATTAGATCAGGGGCTGCCACATCTAAGCCCAAGGTAGCACCCAAAGCTGCCCCCAAGGCCAAGTCTGCACCAAAGAGGAATACCAGGAGTATTCCAGCTGCTGAGAAGAACAAGGCCCCAGTGCCTGAGGATGCTGATGAGGAAGATGAAGAAGGACAAGTTATGAGGAAGCTCAAGCCCAAGATACCAGACCACAATGATGCCCATCCTGTGGCTGAGGACATGAGAATTAGGAAGGATTCAGGGCTAAGACTGTGGAGAATGGAAGATCCATATGCTTCAAGAAGAAGAACTGCTGTTGACTACAGATTCCATACAAAGGAACATCAAGACTTCTATGAAACAATTACATTGGACAAGAAGCCCATAGTCTGTGACATGAGGTGGCATGACTGGAAATACATCATGGAAAAAGAACAGCACTATCAAGGAGTGCAAGACAGCTTTATTGCTTGTGGAGTTGCATAATTTGTTGTACAGAAGATCACCAACTCGAATGATGAGCTTATCATGCGGTTCTACTCCACGACACACTTTTACTCGAGATGGAAGAATAGTTTGGATGTCCGAAGGTACAAGGTACCAGTCCACTATTGAAGAATGGGCAAGTCCGATCAATGCCCCCAAGGAGAATGAGGATGACCTAGACATTTATGCAAAGAAGAAGATGGGTCACAAATCAATGGCTCACATGTACAAGGAAATTCCAGACAAGGCATTAGAGACTCACAAGTTTGGATCAGTTCACTTTCTGCTGTTAGGGTTGCCAACCACAAATTGGATTCTGAGGCACACTTTGTTGCCCAAGTCTGGTGACCACAACATGATCAGAGGGCATGCCATCAACATGTTGCATGTGTTTGATGTGCCACAGAAGTTCAAAGTCATGAGCACGATCATTGAAACAATCAAGAGGACTGCAGCGGATCGAGAAGAGGAGCCGTGGATATGCACCTCAGATTCAAGAATTGATAAACTCAAAGATGGGCTCAGGAAAATATCAGTTGGATAGGGAACACTTTCCACTTTATCCAGACTTTGAGGACAATGAGGTTGTCATGAATGAAGATGATCCACAATCAGTTCAAGCTCAGGAGAAGAAGGAGAAGGCAAAGAGGGAGAAGGCTGCCAAGATGCCAACTCAAGAGGAGGCATCTGAGTATTTCTTGAAGAACAAGCAGGAGTAGCTTGGTTACTTAATAGCATCAACCCTGAGGATTGAGAAGGGATTGGCCACCCTCCTCAAGATCAGGAGAGCTTGGAGAGAATCATAGAACAAAAGTTCTATAACTTAGATGTGAAAGTAATGGCGAGATTCAGTCTGCAGTGGAGGAACTACAAGATGACATGCAGGAGAGGAAGGGCAAGACTACCACCAATGTGTTTGCCAGAGTGCCCAGAGCTCAGAGGTCAGATGCAGTGCCAGTGACAGACACTAGAGCAACAACTTCAGCAACAGCCACTGCCCCTACAGCCTCAGTGCCACCAGCTCCAGCATCTACATCAGCTCCAGCTCCATCTACTTCAACTGAAGCTTTCGTCCTCGGCGTTATCCGGACTCCACCACCAGAAGATCAAGCATGAGAGTCGACCTAGCACTATGCATTTTCTATGAACTTTTTGGTAACTTGTTGCCAAAGGGGGAGAAAAATGTATAGATCATAGGCTTCGAGAGAGAGAGAGTGTTGCTTTTGTTCTCTCTTGCTTTATTTGATGGTTTTTCAATCTTTGTTTGCTTTTGGTTGAGATACTATGCTTGTGAGACATTGATGATCATGTGTTTGATCATAAGCTACACTTATGCATGCTTGATATTATCCTATCTATCTTATGTGATCACTCACTATGCTTGGTGATGAGTGCATGTATTCATTGTTTATTATTTTGAGCGCTCCACCAAGATGTATGTGACATGGAAGAGTAACCCATGAGCCTAATTCATTGTGCATTTGCAGTCCAAAGCAAATCTAAAACTATGCACAAATTTAGGGGAGCTCTTGCTTATCACATACTTCTCAAAGCGACGATGTTATTTAAATTTTATTATCATTTGTCGAAGCTTTGATCTATATGTTGTCATCAATTACCAAAAAGGGGGAGATTGAAAGTGCAACTATCCCTAGCTGGTTTTGGTAATTCATAACAACATATAGCTCATTGAGCTAATGCTATTCCAAGACTATTGTTTCAGGAAAGCTCAATGAATGGCATGGCATGGATGATGAAAGTGGATCCCTCAAAATACTAAGGACAAAGGATTGGCTCAAGCTCAAAAGCTCAAGACTCTTCATTTTACATTTTAGTGATCCAAGATCACATTAAGTCTATAGCAAAAGCCAATACTATCAAGAAGGGATGAGGTGTTGCTTAATGAGCCTCTTGCTTCATGTGCTTAGTGATATGCTCCAAAAACCTCAACTACTTTCCCACATCCACAAATGACCTAAACCTAAAGCCAAAATCGGTCACACCGATTCTTTCTATCCAGCGCCTCCGATTCCAAAAGTCATAGCCACTGCCACAAACCCTAAGCAAATCGGTCTTACCGATAGGGATCTCGGTCTCACCAAGATGGGGTTGCAATCTCTCTGTTTCCCTTCGTAACGTTTCGGTCTAACCGAAGTGAGCGATCGGTCCCACCGAGATTGCAATGTAAACTCTCTGTTTCCTTTTTGTAACATTTCGGTCTCACCGAAAAGAGCAAATCGGTCCCACCGAGTTTACGTGACCAACTCTCTGGAAAGCTTATTACCAAATCGGTCTCACCGAGTTTGTGTAATCGGTCTCACCAAGATTATGTTATGCCCTAACCCTAACCGAATCGGCCTCACCGAGATGCATGTCAGTCCCACCGAAAATCACTAACGGTCACTAGGTTTACTAAATCGGTCCGACCGAGTTTAACGATTCGGTCCCACCGAGTTTGGTAAATTGTGTGTAACCGTTAGATTTTGTGTGGAGGCTATATATACCCCTCCACCTCCTCTTCATTCGTGGAGAGAGCCATCAGAACGAACCTACACTGCCAACTTACCATTTCTGAGAGAGAACCACCTACTCATGTGTTGAGGCCAAGATATTCCATTCCTACCATATGAATCTTGATCTCTAGCCTTCCCCAAGTTGCTTTCCACTCGAACCCTCTTTCCACCAGATCCAAAACCTATGAGAGAGAGTTGAGTGTTGGGAGACTATCATTTGAAGCACAAGAGCAAGGAGTTCATCATCAACACACCATTTGTTACTTCTTGGAGTGGTGTCTCCTATATTGGCTAGGTGTCACTTGGGAGCCTCAGACAAGATTGTGGAGTTGAACCAAGGAGTTTGTAAGGGCAAGGAGATAGCCTACTTCGTGAAGATCTACCGCTAGTGAGGCAAGTCCTTCGTGGGCGACGGCCATGGTGGGATAGACAAGGTTGCTTCTTCGTGGATCCTTCATGGGTGGAGCCCTCCGTGGACTCGCGCAGCCGTTACGCTTCGTGGGTTGAAGTCTCCATCAACGTGGATGTACGATAGCACCACCTATCGGAACCACGCCAAAAATATCCGTGTCTCCAATTGCGTTTGAATCCTCCAAACCCTTCCCCTTACTTTCTTGCAAGTTGCATGCTTTAATTTCCGATGCCTATACACTCTTTGCATGCTTGCTTGAATTGTGTGATGATTGCTTGACTTGTCCTAAAATAGCTAAAATCTACCAAACTCTAAAATTGGGAAAAGGTTAAGTTTTTATTGGTCAAGTAGTCTAATCACCCCCCCCCCTCTAGACATACTTCAAGGTCCTACATCCCCGGGCGAGCCACCACCACCACCCGACACGACGTCGTGCGCGCGTTCGAACGGTGCCAACCGCGCCTTAAAGCTTGGCCGCCCTAAGCGCGTTCCGACGAGGCCCGAGCTGCTCCGCCGCGTTCTAGCATCGCCGACGGCGAGACGCCGGCCGCCGCCGACGTGGCTGGGCGGGCCCCACACCTGGCTCACTGTCAGTGGGCTTTAGGGGCCCCGTTGACTGGGTTGACCCAGTCAACACGCTGACATGGCGATGCGGTGCCAGCGGCGAGCGACCCGCCCGGCTTAAATAATAACTAAAATGGTTTTTATAATTAAAAGTAATTAGTTTAGCTAATTAGCCACTAACATGTGGGGCCCATCAGCTAATTAACCTCAGTTTAGATTAAAATAAGCTCTGTTAACTAATAGAGGCTGACAGGTGGGTCCCCCGTGTCAGTTTTGACCAATCAACTCGTGCGGAGCCCACCCTTTTTCGTTTTCTGCCGCATTGACTGCTGATGTCACTCCTACGTCATGCTGACGTCATATTCCTTTTGTGTTAGTATAAATAATTCCACAATATGTTTTAAACTTGCAAAAATCATAGAAAATTAACTGTAGCTCGGATGGAAAAACTTTGTACATGAAAGTTGCTCTGAACGACGAGACGAATCCGGATATGCAGCCCGTTCGTCCGCAACACATCCCTAACCTATTGAACACACAACTTTCTCCCTCCGGTTCATCTGTCCGAAAACGCGAAACACCGGGAATAATTTCCCGGATGTTTCCCCCCTTCCCAGGTATCACCTAATACCGCGTTAGGGCATACCTAGCATCGCTTATTACCTTGTTATGTTTTGTGATGCTTTGTTTGCTCCGTATTTACTGTTTCTTCCCCCGTCTTCTTCTTCGATAGATCCCGAGACCAATGCTGACGCCACTGAGTTCGGCGACGTCGACAACGACCCCTCCTTGACAGATCAACCAGGCAAGCCCCCCCCCCCCTTTGATCATCCCGATATCGCCCATTCCATTCTCTCATGCTTGCATTAGATTTTGCTACTGTTATTGTTTGCTCCTATTCGGATGCATAGCCTGCTTTTGTATCTGCTGTTGTACCTTACCTTCTTAT
Organism: Aegilops bicornis; assembly: GCA_021605145.1. Classification (NCBI taxonomy): domain Eukaryota; kingdom Viridiplantae; phylum Streptophyta; class Magnoliopsida; order Poales; family Poaceae; genus Aegilops; species Aegilops bicornis. The sequence goes on from CM038670.1 coordinate 351,590,797, forward strand.
CCTAAACTGCTTAGTATAAGTTGGTTAGTGATCCATCAGTGACCCCCACCTTGTCCTTGTTGCCCCCACTTCATCATCGAAGACCCGATCAATGGGATCGAAGACCAGGACCCGACACCGCACATCACTTTCCCCCTAGTTGCTCGACACTACTGGGTTACTATCGAGTGCCGGGGGTGAGACCTCATTAGCACTTCTAATGCTACCCTGTAGTGTAGCTATTCGGTCGTGGTCGTCGTGGGTGATTCCGCCTTAACCACTTCCGACACGACTACGTTGCAGTAACCCCTCAAGTGTGAACTTCGAGGGTGGTTCCTCTTACGTTCACCTTGATGATTACATCGAGTGGAATCCGTCAAGGGTTATTCCTCAGGTTTTCCCCTTGGTGTTAGACACACGGTTACTATGGTTACTATGACTTTACACTGAACCATATTACTAAAGACGGGTCGACCCTGAGGGGTACCCGCGCGAGCATATTTGCGAGTGATGGGGAGTCGGGTTGAGCTAGAGGGTGCCCGCGAGATAATTACGAGGCGTGGTCGGGCATTCCTAGCCCTTGCCGCAAGTCCTCGAGACGGGGCAACGGGGTCACATCTTTCGTGAGTCTCTGCTTGTTACCGCGCGTTCCTAATCCACTATGATTTGGATATTTGATCCGAGGGGCCTCTGGCCTGATAGCACTAACCATCACGTGGGCATAGTATGGGCGTTTTGCGTCATATGCATCAGCCGAAGCTTAATAGACGTTAGTGACTGAGCGGCGCGTGCTGGGTTGGACTGCATAAGAACCTGCCTTGTTGAAGGAGGTAGCTAGGTCTGCTCACCGGCCGCCAACGCAATGTGTAGGAGTTCCCGGCGAGATGGCCCATGACCCCTGGGGGCTTAGATTTAGTCCGGCATGCTGACCTCTCTATTAATCCTAGGTCGGGTTGCGGCGTATTGTTTGGCCGAGGCCGGGCATGACCCAGGAAAGTGTGTCCGGCCGGAGTTAAGCGAGCGTGGTGGGTAAGTTGTTGCACCCCTGCAGGGAAGAAAAGATCTATCGATAGCCTGTCCTACTGATAGCGGACACTTGGAGTTGTATCCCGATCGATACAACTAGAACTGGATACTTGAGATGAGACATGAATATGAGGTGATAACTGGATAGTATGGCTCTGGGATTGCTTTCTCGCAGGGAGTCGAGAAAGGATCTCTGGCCGAGGTTGATAATGCTACTACTTTACTTTATGCTACTCTACTCCCTCCTGTTGCTGCAAGATGGTGGTTTCTAGAAGATGCTAGTATTCGATAGGACTAGGTTCTCCCCTCTATTCTGGCTTTTCTGCAGCCCAGTCCACATATCTGACCTTCCTTTGATAATGTTGCATATGTAGTGTAGATCCTTGCTTGCAGTACTTTGGATGTGTACTCACGGTTGCTTTGCTCCCCCTTTTCCCCCTTTCTTCTTCTTTCCGGTTGATGCAACCAGATGTTGGAGCCCAGGAGCCAGATGCCACCGTCGATGCCTACTACTACGTGGAGACCACCGATGACCAGGAATAGTTAGGAGGGTCCCAGGCAGGAGGCCTTGCCTTTTCGATCGATGTTGCTTTTGTGCTAGCCTTCTTAAGGCAGACTTGTCTAACTGATGTCTGTACTCATATATTGTTGCTTCCGCTGCCTCTTGTGTTTTCGAGCCCTCGAGGCCCCTGGCTTGTAACATAAAGCTTGTATTATTTTAATTTGTGTCTAGAGTTGTGTTGTGATATCTTCCCGTGAGACCTTGATCTTGATCGTACACATTTGCGTGTGTGATTAGTGTATGATTGAATCGAGGGCGTCACACCCCTCTTCCTTCCCCTTCTACCGACGCATGTCGTCGCCGATCTTCTCGCACCGCCACGGCAACCGTTGTCCCCGAGCCTCACCGCTGTGTCCGAGAGCTCCGCTACGGTCGCCCACATCGACTACGCTGAGCCGTTCGAGCTGAGGAGCCCCAGCGCTGGCGCCAGCGTCGTCTTCCTCCTCGAATTCCCGCCGCTGTTCGACGACAAATCCGGCGCAAGCAAGCCTCCTCGAGCTCGCTGTCCTCCCCTACCGGAGTGCAGTGAGCTCCCGCTCCCCTTGTCCCTTTGGATTCGATCCCCGTGCCCCTAGCCTCTCTCGGGCCGTAGCAGTAGCTCGCCGCCGCCGTCCGCATCACCATCACGGCCACCGTTGCTCATGCTCGCGTCCGAGCACAACAATGTGCTCCTGGGTCTCCCAGGAGTCCAACGCGCCCGCCTGCACCTCCGCTCGTGCCCCCAGTGACCGTTCCCGTTGAAACCCGTGATCCAGCCGCTGCTCACCGGCATCGATTCCGGCCAAGTCCGGTGACGCTACGGCCACCACTGGACGCGGTGCTGAGAGCTCGTTCGAATGAGCCTAGTCCCGCTCCTCCCCGAGCCCTCTACGCCTTCTCCAGCGAGATCCGAGTCGCGCCACGGTGTTTGGCGTCGCCGGTGTTGAGCCGCCGGCCACCGCCAACGTGGCACACCTGGGGCCACCCCAGGGTCGTTGCCAGCGGGCCCCACGGGCCCCAGTTGACCGGGTTGACACAGTCAACTGCTGAATGGGCAGCCCCAGCCACTGACGTGCGGGCCCCATCACTTAAATCCTCTAATGAAAGTGTTTTAATAATTAAAACTAATTAGTTTAGCTAATTAGTCTATGACAGGTGGGGCCTTCCTGCTAAATAACTCTGTTTAGTTAGTTTTAAACTTCTGTTAGTCCACTGTCTATGACAGGTGGGACCCACTGGTCAGTTTGACCTAGTCAGCCGTCCTGTTGACTCCTAACGTCACGGTGATGTCATGCTGACATAGTAATTCTTTTTTGATAAATTAATAATTCCAGAATATTGTTTAAACTTTGAAAATTCATAGAAATTAAACGTAACTCCGATGAAAGTGTTTTCTATATGAAAGTTGCTCACAAAAACGAGGAGAACCCGAACATGCTACCCACATACCTGTCAGATGCCTCTAACTATCTAAACATGGAACATTTCCCCTCCGGTCATATGTCTAACACAAGTCCGGAACCGGGAATACATCCTCGGTTGAATTTCCCCTTCACCTATATTGTGTAGCCATAAGTTAGGTCACACCCGGTACAACATATTACCACGTTATGGTTTGTGATGCTATGTTTGCTTTATATTTACTTTTTCTTCCCCCTCTACTCAGCGGTAGACCCCGAGACTGATGCGCCCCTGTGATCAACTACGTCGATGACGACCCCTCCTTGCCAGAGCAACCAGGCAAGCCCCCCCTTTGATCATCCCGATATCGCCCATTCCATTCTCTCATGCTTGCATTAGATTTTGCTACTGTAATTGATAGCTCCTATTCTGATGCATAGCCTGCTTTTGTAACCTGCTTATTGTTACCTACCTGCTTAACCTAAACTACTTAGTATAGGTTGGTTAGTGATCCATCAGTGACCCCCACCTTGTCCTTGTTGCCCCTGCTTCATCATTGAAGACCCGACCAACGGGATCGAAGACCAGGCCCCGGCACCGCACATCACTTTCCCCTTAGTTGCTCGACACTACCGGGTTACTATCGAGTGCCGAGGGTGAGACCTCTACAACACTTCTGATGTTAACCCTGTAGTGTAGCTATTCGGTCATGGTCATCGATGGTGATTCCGCCTTAACCACTTCCGATACGACTCTGTCGTGCAACCCCTCAAGTGTGAACCTCGGGGGAGACTCCTCTTATGTTCACCTTGGTGAGACCGGGGGTGATTCCTTGGGTTTTCCCCTTGATGTTTGGACACACGGTTACTATGGTTACTATGACTTTACACTGAACCCTTTTACTAAAGACGGGTCGGCCCCGAGGGGTACCCGCCCGAGCATATTTGCGAGTGATGAGGAGTCAGGTTGACCTAGAGGGTTCCCGCAGGATAATTACAGGGTGTGACCGGGCATTCCTAGCCCTTGCCGCAAGTCCTTGAGACGGGGCAATGGGGTCACATCTTTCGTGAGTCTCTGCTTGTAACCGCGCGTTCCTAATCCACTACGATTTGGATATTTGAATCGAGGGGCTTCTTGCCTGATAGCACTAACCATCACGTGGGCATAGTATGGGCGTTCTGCGTCCTATGCATCAGCCGAAGCTTAATGGACGTCAGCGACTGAGCGGCGTACGCCGGGATGGACTGTGTAAGCACCTTCCTTGTTGAAGGAGGTAGCTAGGTCTGCTCACCGGCACAGCGTCGCATAGCGTGCGGGAGTTCAGGGAGATCGCCCATGACCCACGGGAGCACTGAGGTTTAGTCCGTCTTGACCTCTCTATTAAGCCTAGGTCAGGTTGCGGCGTATTGTTTGGCCGAGGCCGGGCATAACCCAGGAAAGTGTGTCCGGCCGGAGTTAATCGAGCATGGTGGGTAAGTTGGTGCACCCCTGCAGGGAAGAAAACATCTATCGATAGCCTGTCCTCTGATAGCGGACACTTGGAGTTGTATCCCGATCAATACAACTAGAACTGGATACTTGTGATGAGAATTGGATTGTGATGAGAAATGGATAGTATGGCTCTAGGATTGCTTTCTAGCAGGGAGTCTAGAAAGGATCTCTGGCCGAGGTTGATAAAACTACTACTACTTTACATTATGTTGATCTGTGCTCTTCTAATGCTCCAAGACCGCGAAAGATGTTGAAGATGCTAGTCTTTGATAGGCTAGTCTTTCCCCTTCTCTTCTGGTATTCTGCAGTCCAGTCCATAGATACAGCCCATTTCATTGATACCGATGCATATGTAGTATAGATCCTTGCTTGCGAGTACTTTGGATGAGTACTCACGGTTGCTTTGCTCCCCCTTTTCCCCCTTTCTTCTTCTTTCCGATTGATGCAACCAGATGTCGGAGCCCATGAGCCAGATGCCACCGCCGATGCCTACTACTATGTGGAGACCGCCGACGACCAGGAGTAGTTAGGAGGCTCCCAGGAAGGAGGCCTTGCCTTTTCGATCGTTGTTGCTTTTGTGCTAGCCTTCTTAAGGCAAACTTGTCTAACTTATGTCTGTACTCAGATATTGTTGCTTCCGCTGACTCTTGTGTATTTGAGCCCTCGAGGCCCCGGGCTTGTAATATAAAGCTTGTATTTTTCATTTGTGTCTAGAGTTGTGTTGTGATATTTTCCCGTGAGTCCTTGATCTTGATCGTACACATTTGCATGTATGATTACTGTATGATTGAATCGAGGGCGTCACAAGTTGGTATTAGAGCCGACTGCCTATAGGTAGCCCCTTTCCAACTCCTTGGCCGAAGTCGAGTCTAGTCACTACAAAAACTTTTACTAACATGGTTGTGTGTCTTACGGGCCCACGTCGCCATTGGGTGTTATCAGGATCTTTTACTCCTCGTCTATACTCTGGAACTCTGATCTCTCTTCTATGCGGGTTAAATAATTTTGCTAACTCTAACACTTGGTTCTCATCACCGCTTCCTCCCGGAGAGCTGCTTCAACATAGATGATCGTCTGCTACATCAAAAGACTCTGAAGATACTTCTTGATGTATCCAGAGACCCTGTGCCCACTGCCTTGCAATTTCTAACCACCGATAATCCCCATGAATAACATCTTTGCTGCTTGTAACTTCATACCCAGTTGCCCCCGTAATCACAAGATGTACTCTCCTTTCTTTCGAGAATCCTTTGTGCCTTCTGCTTTGCGGCTTATTTTTGCACAACGGATAATTCATATAACCGGGGTCTGTTCATCCCCAGTTGTTCATATGCTTTCCCAAAATACTTGGAAATACTATCTGATCTTCCAAAAATCAACTGCAGCCTATTGCTCTTGATTCTCCTTGCCTGCTTGCATTAGGATTAATTCCATATGTTTAGCAATATTCTTTACAATTCTTTGTGATTGTCACTCTGTTCCTATGGATTCAACGTGTGAGTGAATACTCGCAATCATCAATTAATCATTGGAAACTTTCTTTTCGGCTCAGACATCCTTCCAGATATCAGCTGGTTCTTGCCCAATCCAGATTTGACCGGGTGCAACTCTAAGTATATTCAACATACTCATCTTTTGATCAGAGCCTCTGCTTCTGATCCCCCGAATTGGAAATCATAATTCCTTTGCATTTAAGCTTTGGAATTATCAGATATTTCCAAAATCCGATGCCTCTGCATTATTTATTCTTCTGGTTGAATATCCATACTCACATCAGCTCCGTTGTGGATCGCCAGATCCATTATTGGATTATCATCCGACAATGTCCTTCATATTCAAAGAACCTCGTGAAGTTTTTCCCTGATACAAAATACCTTCGGTAAATTGTATCATCTGCTTTGACTCCGATACTCTGCTTTTGAACTCGTATCTTTTGCTTGGTTGATGGTTGTATAGATTCGTAAAAATGCCCCGATGGGTTGAACTTATGCCTTCCATAATTCGTGTGAACCCGAGAGTTCTCACAAGTATTACTCTTCTGGTACTTCGCCAGATAAATCTTCTGCGCTACAATTTCTTCGAAAACGAGGAGAGAATGAAAGGTTACGCATTGAAAAAGTGGGAGTCGACCTTGAACTTTGTGTTCATGCCCATGGACCCTATGTAGAACTTATCATGGAAGCTGCTCGTAAATATAATGATTTCCTTGGTACAAGTTCAACTTGTATCTATGAATCGATCCTTTACAATCGTGGTTCCGACCATAGTTCATCATGGAAGTTGCTCGTAAATAAAATACTTTCCCTCTGCAGATCATTTCACCCGTCCAACCTCTACTCCGAATTACCTTCCAGTATTACCCCTAGTACTAGTTACTGGGAAGTTTAATACCCTATCAAATCATTCCTAGCCTGGCCGGCTATATCGTTATCATGCTAAATTTTAACTTTGCTACCTGGTCCTTCCGGGAGCAGAATTTTCAACGATAAGCTAAGCTTACGTCGATTTTCCTCGTCATATCATTTCACCCTGAACAACAAGCTTGATTTCAAGTTTGTATCCTACCCGTGGTTCCAATAACTTTTCGCTTCATCATTCCTTTGACTTGATGTCATCGTTGATTGATTACATCTTCATGAAGTTTCTCGACAAATGTGTCGTGATAGTCATCAACATTCTGAGCTGTTCCAGGATATTAATTAAATTCATGATGAGAAATACCATCCTTGCCCCTCGATGATTTGTATTAACATCGACAACACTTAGGCCTTCACCCCAACACAAGCTTGTTCATATAATTTTGGAAACACATCCTTTGTGACATGTCGATGGATCCTGCTGAACCCATCGGCCACCTCCTCGTCTTTTCCTTGATAAAATTGCATGAAATGTTCTAAAAATTCCCGATGGATCCTATGTGTTCCCAAGGTCTGACCTTTACCTGATGACCATGTCAATACTATCCCGAAGCATGGTTGTGGTACTCCGAACATCATTAAGAACCTTGGAAGTGCAATGCTAAATCTTCTTGTTCAATTACCCTCACACCATTGTATGGGTAATATCATGATTCTACCCTCGCCCCATTATCTAAATGATTTTGAACTTGCTGTCCTATCATGTATATCCTGCTCCGCTTTTCCTTGGGAAGGATATACTCCCAACCCTTATGTGTAAACACATATTCCTTTCCATTGGACTGTTTGATCTGATAATCATATTTGTCCTTTCCAGTGGTTTGTTTAACTTTTCTTGTGATCTATATGATATAAGCAGAAATAAATCCCTGCTTATAAAACACCCTGATGTACAACCTTGTCAGTGAGACCCTGTTACTATTGTTGATGACATTCTGGTAACCACCGATGGATGAGAGCTTTGACTATTGGTCCGCCTCGTCTTAACGAGCAGGAAAATGGTTCTCTTCGTCCCTCGCCCTTGGTACCAACGTTGTTGCCAACATAACTGACCGGCTATCCTCCGACATGCCTTGCTACCATGACCGTGCAATATGTCAAAGTCCTTACTACTTTTGAATCACAAGGTGGGCCCATAACCCACAGTTCCACAGGATCGAAACCTGACTCACCTGTACATCCTTGATTTTGAAGTATCCTTTGCATTTTCCTTCATTTGTAATTCACGAGCCATCCTCCGAGAGATGATCTATACCTGATACTCTGAACCCCCTTCTCACACGATGTTCAGATATCGATCATTGGTTCATTTGCTTGAAAATTCTTATTTCTTCTCTCGATTTTTGAGAGATACCTCTGCCACATTTCCTAAAATGTTCACCAGATAATTAACCCTATAAGGGTCAGTTCTCACGAAGTTACTCTTTACTTCCCCACTTAAATCACGGGACGAGATTTTTTGTAGTGGAGGAGATTTGTAACACCCCCAATGTCAGGCTAATGTAATCCCATGTTAATGGTGCCATGGCACCTTGTTACTGTTGCTAATCTTCACTTTATCCAAATCACAATTCAAATTCAAGTCTATTCTAAAGTCAAAAATTAATATTTGTCAGACATGAAATCTAAAATGTTCATCTTGTGGCAAATAATCATTTGTTAATATGGTGGTGAACCAATATTTTTGCAAGGTAATTAAATGGCATAAACCAATTAAAGCAGTGGCTAAAACAATAGATTAAATGCCTTTTCAATTTATAAAACTGGCAAACTTTTTCAAGGAGCCTCACAAACTTTGTGTGGCAGTGCACAATAATTGTTGAAATTGTTTTGGCTAGTGGCATAATTTTGCAAAGTCATTAGTGGCTAAAAGAAAATGCAAAAGCTGCAAAAAAACAGAAAAAAGGAACCCCCTTGCCCCTTGGCCTAAGGCCCTGCCGGCCAGGCCCAGCTCCCCTCCCCGGTCGCTCTCCTTTCCCTCCTGTTCCCCTGGTACGCGCCGCTACAGGGGTTCGTCCTTGCCGGACCACGTCGCCGGCCGCGCCGCGGGGTAGGATAAGGATGCCACTGCAGCCCACGGCCTCATCCTCGCCCCAGATGCGCCTCACCCACTCCCCCCTCGCTCCCCATCGCATCTCCCCTCTTCCTTCCCCTTCTGCCGACGCATGTCATCGCCGATCTTCTCGCACCGCCACGTCTTCTTCCTCCTCGAATCCCCGCCGTCGTTCGACGACAAATCCGGCGCAAGCAAGCCTCCTCGAGCCCGCTACCCTCCCCTACCGGACCACAGTGAGCTCCCGCTCCCCCTCGTCCCTTTGGATTCGATCCCCGTGCCGCGTCCAGTGGTGGCCGTAGCAGTAGCTCGCCGCCGCCGTCCGCATCACCGCCACGGCCACCGCTGCTCATGCTCGCGTCCGAGCACAACAACGTGCTCCTAGGTCTCCCAGGAGTCCAACGCGACCGCCTGCGCCTCTGCTCGGTCCCCCAGTCACCGTTCCCGTTGAACCCGTGATCTACCCGCCGCCTCCGCCGATCACCGACACGGATTCTGGCCAAGTCTGGCGATGCTACGGCCACCACTGGATGCGGCGCTGAGAGCTCGTTCGAATGAGCCTAGCCCCGCTCCTCCCCGAGCCTTGTACGCGTTCTCCGGCGAGATCCGAGACGGGCCGCCGCGTTTGCCATCGCCGGTGTTGAGCCGCCGGCCACCGCCAACGTGGCACACAGGGGCCACCAGGTCGCCTTAGCAGCCCCACGGGCCCCAGTTGACCGGGTTGACCCAGTCAACTGCTGACTGGGCAGCCCTAGCCACTGTCGTGCGGGCCCCATCGCTTAAATCCTCTAATGAAAATGTTTTAATTATTAAAACTAATTAGTTTAGCTAATTAGTCTATGACAGGTGGGCCCTTCCTGCTAAATAACTTTGTTTAGTTCGTTTTAAACTTCTGTTAGTCCACTGTCTATGACAGGTGGGACCCACTGGTTAGTTTGACCTGGTCAGCCGTCCTGTTGACTGCTGATGTCATGGTGATGTCATGCTGAAGTAGTAATTCTTTTCTGATAAATTAATAATTCAAGAATATTGTTTAAACTTTGAAAATTCAGAGAAATTAATCCGTTACTCCGATGAAAGTGTTTTGTATATGAAAGTTTCTCAGAAAAACGAGGCGAACCCGAATACGCAACCCACATACCTGTCAGATGCTTCTAACTATCTGAGCATGGAAAATTTCCCCTCCGGTCATTTGACTGACACAGGTCCGGAACCGGGAATACATTCCCTGTTGAATTTCCCCATCATCTATGTCGTGTAGCCATACGTTAGGTCACACCCGGCACAACATATTGCCACGTTATGCTTTGTGATGCTATGTTTGCTTTATATTTACTGTTTCTTCCCCCTCTTCTCTCCAGTAGACCTCGAGACCGATGTCGCTTCATGATCGACTACGTCGACGATGACCCCTCCTTGCCGTGAGCAACCAGGCAAGACCCCTTTGATCATCCCGATATCGCCCATTCCATTCTCTCATGCTTGCATTAGATTTTTCTCTGTAATTGATTGCTCCTATTACGATGCATAGCCCGCTTTTGTAACACGCTTATTATTACCTACCTGCTTATCCTAAACTGCTTAGTATAGGTTGGTTAGTGATCCATCAGTGACCCCCACATTGTCCTTGTTGCCCCTGCTTCATCATTGAAGACCCGATCAACAAGATCGAAGACCAGGCCCCGGCACCGCACATCACTTTCCCCTTAGTTGCTCGACACTACTGGGTTACAATCGAGTGCCGAGGGTGAGACCTCTACAACACTTCTGATGTTAACCCTGTAATGTAGCTATTCGGTAGTGGTCATCGAGAGTGATTCCGCCTTAACCACTTCCGATAAGACTCTGTCGTGCAACCCCTCAAGTGTGAACCTCGGGGGTGATTCCTCTTATGTTCACCTGGATGATTACATCGAGTGGAATTCACCGGGGGTGATTCCTTGGGTTTTCCCTTTGATGTTTGGACACACGGTTACTATGGTTACTATGACTTTCCACTAAACCCTGTTACTAAAGACGGGTCGGCCCCGAGGGGTTGTCAGGATCGATTTTCCAGTAAAACATTTATTGGAAGACTGACCCTTATATCAGACAAGTATAGTAAAATCTTCCTTACTGGTAGACAAATCAATGATACAGAAATCCATAAGTACTAAATATTATACAAGGTTGGGCTGAGGCTGCTCAACAATTTATTACAAGCACGCCGATATTATACATAAAGGCGGACATGACACAAAGGTATGGTGGCATAACTACTGACTCGTAATAAAAGTGGTGGTGGATATGTCACAGTGGAGTGGGTGACATGACTCCAAAATCTTACAGCTCATCAAGCGCTGGAGTGAGGCTTGATGATTTAATTTGGGTAGCGGAAGCGTATGTAATGCAAGTGACCAACTCCAGGATCGCACGGGACTGACTGGGACTCCTCTAGGCGTTAGACTCACTATCGTACTCTTCATCCATAAGATCGCCTTCGTCAACATCTGGCCAAATCAACAAGCCAGGTGAGTACTTTGAATGTACTCGCAAGACAGTTTGGACATAAGATATAACAAATGCAAACATGATGCACATGAGCAGACTAGTAACGCGACTTCAGATAATAGATATTGCAATCGCATGTAACTAAAAAAAGGAAGTCGGTGGTAGCCCTCCAAATCCCCTAAAATAGTGAAGACCGATCGGTATGCAGGCGGCGCCTCGAAGGTAAAATAAATTAACATGCATGATCGGGCGTCGAGGCGACACCATATAAAGGGCTTATATTGAAATGTGAATGACAAGATGCGTGCCCGCGATCGGACGTCTAAGCGACATCTCGAAAAGGGCTTATAATGAAAGTAAATAACAAGGATGCCACGATCGGACGTCTGGCGACATCACATAAAGGGCTTATATCAAAAGTAAATAACAAGAATGCCACGATCGGACGTCTGAGCGACATCACATAAAGGGCTTATATCAAAAGTAAATAACAAGAATGCCACAGTCGGACGTCTGAGCGACATCACATAAAGGGCTTATATCAAAAGTGAATAACGAGAATGCCACAGTCGGACGTCTGATCGACATCACATAAAGGGCTTATATCAAAAGTGAATAACGAGAATGCCACAGTCGGACGTCTGAGCGACATCACATAAAGGGCTTATATCAAAAGTAAATAACAAGAATGCCACGATCGGACGTCGGCGACATCACATAAAGGGCTTATATTTCACCATTCGAATTCAAGTATCTCATGAATTTAAATCATCCCAAGGAAATACTCAGTACATAATAATAAACTGGGTAGTCCATCCACAGGAATAACATTCAGCCGGGATTACCACTCATGTTTGTTTACCGGAGATTGTCACTGAGACCGACGCTAAGACGGACCTTGAGACTCGCACTGATACTGGCATTGATATGTTGGTCACAGTTCTTGACCATGGACATGGCTACTCGTGGTTTTGACTCTGCAGAGTTTGTACTCTTTACCCACAGCCAACGGATTTCCGTAGTCACAAAGGACTAGTTCCGTTTACGGTATTTTAGAAGAAACACATCTAACCAGTACACACCCATTCCACATTCCGCTGCCAGGAATCACCCTAGGCAACATTCAAGAAAAACTCTAAGACGGGGAGGCCACAACCTCGAGTAGCGTGGGATCAAATTTATATCGCCCCCTCTCGGTCCCAACCGGAAACACCCATACCCCATGACCGGACGACGGGCTTTAATCCAGGGCCATGGAACCCTCATGGCGGCCCCTCTATTTGGTGTGTACGAGGAAAGAGGTTTGCAATTGACTAGACCGCATTCTTTGCAGAAGACGTGTGGCAGCACGAAAAAGAGGACGAATGGGAACATGACTTGATCCATGTTGATACTGGAGTTAAACGGTTGACATAAGACTGGCATGCTTCAACAATACCATCTTGCAACCTATCATGCCACCACATGATCAGGTTATCTCACCATCATATGAACACATCAAATTTCGAAGCTCACTTGTAGCTTGCCTTGCATGCAATATAACATTCACTAATGCTTATATAAACATGCCATGAGAAAACTACTCAAGAAAACATGCAAGACACTCATCATATCAAAGGTTCAAACATGCTTGCCTGGTTCGGAGTAGTCAGAGTCTAGCTCGGCGAAGTTTGCGGCTCTGTCACCTCCTTCGGTATCTATGTTAAAAAAATCAGGTACTAACGTAAATACCATGCGTGCATAAAAATGTTCCAAATATTTTTCAAATAAATATGATAAAAAACTAGATAGAAAAATGAACATGACAAAAAAAGAATCAACGCAAAATCGTCTTTTGTTTAAAAGTTATTAAGGTTTTTGTCTAGGGACTAAACTGTTATGAAAAAGAAACTTTCCAGGGGCTAGTTTAGAAAAACAGAAAACGCTTCGGCTGGAAATACATCAACCCAAAGGGAACACGTACTTTGCCCGAAGGCATTTTCAGAAAACGGTTCGAATAAGAGAGGAGAGGCTGACGAGGGGGTCCCACCCGTCAGGTTTAAAAGTTTAAAACAGAGCACACTGGCGCCCGAGGACCGCGGTGGTCGCCGGCGTCGATCGACGTCGAGGTAGGGGGAGCGGAAAGTACCTATGGACTCACTGAGCTCTCCCGCGTCTGTGGGCGGTGGAGTTGGTCGTCGGTGAGCACCACGTCAACGGCAGCCTCTACTCCGGCGGATGGTGGTTCGAGCGGTGATGGATTTCACCGAGGAGGGCTGTAGACGCCAAACTGAAGCGCGTGTTAGGGGAGTGGGTGTACTAGGAGGCTACTGGCACGGTTTGGGAGGCGGGGGTGCTCTCACCGGAGAGAATCTTGCCGGAGCCCGAAGCGGATCAGGGTGGCCGGAGTCGGGGAAGAAGGCTCTCCTGAGGTCCTCCGATGAGCGTGGCGAGGTTCTGGGGCGAGGATGGGGGGTGCTGGCTCAGGAACGAGCTCGGGGCCTCCATTTATAGCCGGCCCGAGGCGGTTGCCAAGAACGGTGTTTCTCCGGCGAGCGATTACAGCGAGGCAGAGGTTGGACTGGAGGTTTAGGCGACTGGGCATCTTCGGATTGGTTCACTGGTTCCGTTCAACGGCTAAACTTGGTACAACTTGGGTGATACTCCAAGTTCTCGACGGAACGGCCTCACGGGCACGTCGGCGGCAGGGAGCGCGCTCTGCACCTTCCAGGCCACGACGACGGCTCTGCAGCACGCACAGGGAAGGGGATGGCCACGCGGAGGCTCCTGATGGTGTGGGCGGTGCTGGACGGCGCCGTTCCACGCTGAGCCTCTCTGGCGGCCGCAGCGAGCGTTGCTGCCGCCGCTCACGGGGGTGATGTGCCCCTGCCAGCTCACCGCCGACGCTCGCACCCGTCCAGTCGACCGTGCGGCGCGATGGATAAGAAGGGGGAGCAGTGATAAATGAGCCAACGAGAGCACTGGCGAGATTGACGCTGCCCTCTTGGCAAAAACGACATCGCCTCTGGCTGAATCAAACACTGAATTTACGAATATGAGCGAAGCGATTGCACGCCAACTGTTCGACGAAATGATTTAGGCACGTGGAAAGTTTTTCTTGAGCTGGGACTTGGTGAGGTGATCTCTTGATGCATCTGGAGACTGCCTGAATTATCTCAGATTTTTAGGAAAAGAAAAAGAATGAATTTCCCCAAAAATGACAAATCTGGCCCAAACTTGCAGCAAGCACATTTTGAAAAATTTGAACTGTGGACTAGCAGATCTTGATGGATCTTGGTTGAGGGTGCTAAGGACTAGCCAGAGGAATTTATTTGGAGTCAAAACTCGAAGGAAATCTGGCAGTTCCTTTGTAAATCTCTAACGTCCAAATTTAATGACAGAAAAGATTTTGAGGTCAAGATAAATAGAAATAAAATCTAGGGGAAGTTGAAACTTGCTGGAATTTGATGCTAGTCTTGACCCAAAGTAGGGAGGTGGGTTTGGAAGGAAGTTTTCAACATAGGTAATGGCAAAAGAGAAAATCTTTGAATGGGGAAAGAATAAATTCAAAATTTATAGGAGTTCTTTTTAATAAAAAGAATTGTAAAAACCTTCCAAAATTATTTGTGTTGAGCCAACACAATATGAGAAACCCTCAAGACCAAAATTCAAGGTTGGGAAGAACCCAAGAAATATTTGTCATAAAAAATTGAGAAGGAGAGTCTTTTAGAAAAATTAAATAACCTCCTTCCAATCAATATCTTTGATATAAAAAAACCAAATCAAAAATTTTTGGAGTGTTACAGGGGTACCCGTGCGAGCATATTTGCGAGTGATGAGGAGTCGGGTTGACCTAGAGGGTGCCCGCGAGATAATTACGGGGTGTGGCCGGGTATTCCTAGCCCTTGCCGCAAGTCCTCGAGACGGGGCAACGGGGTCACATCTTTCGTGAGTCTCTACTTGTTAGCGCGTGTTCCTAATCCACTACGATTTGGATATTTGATCCGAGGAGCCTCTGGCCTGATAGCACTAACCATCACGTGGGCATAGTATGGGCGGTCTGCATCGTATGCATCAGCCGAAGCTTAATAGATGTCAGCGACTGAGCGGCGCGCATGGGTTGGACTGCATAAGCACCTGCCTTGTTGAAGGAGGTAGCTACGTCTGCTCACCGGCCGCATACTCAACGTGCAGGAGTTCCCAGGGAGATGGCCCATGACCCCTGGGGGCTTAGGTTTAGTCCGGCGTGCTGACCTCTCTATTAAGCCTAGGTCGGGTTGCGGCGTAATGTTTGGCCGAGGCCGGGCATGACCCAGGAAAGTTTGTCCAGCCGGAGTTAATCAAGCATAATGGGTAAGTTGGTGCGCCCCTACAGGGAAGAAAACATCTATCAATAGCATGTCCTACGGTAACGGACACTTGGAGTTGTATCGATCGTCTGACTAGAACTGGATACTTGTGATGAGAATTGGATTGTGATGAGAAATGGATAGTATGGCTCTGGGATTGCTTTCTCGCAGGGAGTCGAGAAAGGATCTCATAACACTACTACTACTTTACATTATGTTGATCTGTACTCTTCTAATGCTCCAAGACCGCGGAAGATGTTGAAGATGCTTGTCTTCGATAGGCTAGTCTTTCCCGTTCTCTTCTGGCATTCTGCAGTCCAGTCCACATATACAGCCCATTTCATTGATATCGATGCATATGTAGTATAGATCCTTGCTTGCGAGTACTTTGGATGAGTACTCACGGTTGCTTTGCTCCCCCTTTTCCCCCTTTCTTCTTCTTTCCGATTGATGCAACCAGATGTCGGAGCCTAGGAGCCATATGCCACCGCCGATGCCTACTACTACATGGAGACCGCCGACGACCAGGAGTAGTTAGGAGGCTCCCAGGCAAGAGGCCTTGCCTTTTCGATCATTGCCGCTTTTGGGCTAGCCTTCTTAAGGCAAACTTGTATAACTTATGTATGTACTTAGATATTGTTGCTTCCGCTGACTCTTGTGTATTCGAGTTTATGTATTCGAGCCCTCGAGGCCCCTGGCTTGTAATATAAAGCTTGTATTTTTAATTTGTGTCTAGAGTTGTGTTGTGATATTTCCCGTGAGTCCTTGATCTTGACGTACACATTTGCGTGTATGATTAGTGTATGATTGAATCGAGAGCGTCACAAGTTGGTATCAGAGCCGACTACCTGTAGGTAGCCCCCTTTCCAACTCCTTGGCTAAAGTCGAGTCTAGTCACTACAAAAACTTTTACTAACATGGATGTGTGTCTTACGGGCCCACGTCGCCATTGGGTGGAATTAGGATCTTTTACTGCTCGTCTATACTCTGGAACTCTGATCTCTCTTCTATGCGGGTTAAATAATTTTGCTAACTCTAACACTAGGTTCTCGTAACCGCTTCCTCCCGGAGAGCTCCTTCAACATAGATGATCGTCTGCTACATCAGAAGACTCTGAAGATACTTCTCGATGTATCCCGAGACCCTGTGTCCACTGCCTTGCAATTTCTGACCGCCGGTAATCCCCGTGAATAACATCCTTGTCGCTTGTACCTTCATACCCAGTTGCTCCTATTTTTACAAGATGTACTCTCCTTTCTTTCGAGAATCCTTTGTGCCTTCTGCTTTGCGGCTTCTTTTTGCACTGTGGATAATTCACTTAACCGGGGTCTGTTCATCCCAAAATACTTGAAAATACGATTTGATCTTCTGAAAATCCTCTGCAGCCTATTGCTCTTGATTCTCCTTGCCTTCTTGCATTAGGATTAATTCCATATGTTTAGCAATATTCTTTAAAATTCTTTGTGATTGTCACTCTGTTCCTATGGATTCAACGTGTGAGTGAATACTAACAATCATCAATTAATCATTGGAAATTTTCTTTCTTGCTCAGACATCCTTCTAGATATGAGCTGGTTCTTGCCCAATCCAGATTTGACCAGGTGCAACTCTAAGTCTATTCAACTTACTCATATTTTGATCAGAGCCTCTGCTTCTGATCCCCCGAATTGCAAATCATAATTCCTTTGCATTTAAGCTTTGGAATTATGAGATATTTCCAAAATCCGATGCCTCTATATTATTTCGTCTTCTGGTTGAATATCGATACTCACATCACCTCTGTTGTGGATCGCCGGATCCACAATTGGATTATCATCCGACAATGTCCTTCATATTCAAAGAACCTCGTGAAGTTTTTCCCTGATACAAAATACCTTCGGTAAATTGTATCATCTGCTTTGACTCCAATACTATGCTTTTGAACTCGTATCTTTTGCTTGGTTGATGGTTGTATAGATTCGTAAAAATGCCCCGATGGGTTGAACTTATGCCTTCCATAATCCATGTGAACCCGAGAGTTCTCACGAGTCTTACTCTTCTGGTACTTCGCCAGATAAATCTTCCACGCTACAATTTCTTTGAAAACGAGGAGAGAATGATAGGTTATGCATTGAAGAAGTGGGAGTCGACCTTGAACTTTGTGTTCATGCCCATGGACCCTATGTAGAACTTATCATGGAAGCTGCTCGGAAAAATAATTATTTCCTTGGTACAAGTTCAACTTGTATCTATGAATTGATCCTTTACAATCGTGGTTCCGACCATAGTTCCTCCTTGACTCCATTTCCTGGATAAGTTAAAATAGTTTCCCTCTGCAGATCATTTCACCCGTCCAACCTCTACTCCGATTTACCTTCTGGTATTACCCCTAGTACTTGTTACTGGGAAGTTTAATACCCTATCACATCATTCCTAGCCTGGCCGGCTATATCGTTATCATGCTAAATTTTAACTTTGCTACCTGGTCCTTCCCGGAGCAGACTTTTCGACGATAAGCTAAGCTTACGTCGATCTTCCTCATCATATCATTTCACCCTGAACAACAAGCTTGATTTCAAGTTTGTACCATACTCGTGGTTCGAATAACTTTTTGCTTGATCATTCCTTTGACTTGATGTCATCGTTGATTGATTACATCTTCATGAAATTTCTTGACAAATGTGTCGTGATCGCCATCAACATTCTGAGCTATTCGAGGATATTAATTAAATTCATGATGAGAAATACCATCCTTGCCCCTCGATGATTTGTGTTATCATCGACAACATTTAGGCCTTCACCCCAACACAAACTTGTTCATATAATTTTGGAAACACATCCTTTGTGACATGTCGATGGATGCTGCTGAACCCATCGGCCATCTCCTCGTCTTTTCCTTGATAAAATTGCATGAGATGTTCTAAAAATTCCCGATGGATCCTAAGTTTTCCCAAGGTCCGACCTTTACCTGATGACCATGTCAATACTACCCCGAAGCATGATTGTGGTACTCCGAACATCATTAAGAACCTTGGAAGTGCAATGCTAAATCTTCTCGTTCAATTACCCTCACACCGTTGTATGGGTAATATCATGATTCTACCCTCGCCCCATTATCTAAATGCTTTTGAACTTGCTGTCCTATCATGTATATCCTGCTCCGCTTTTCCTTGGGAAGGATATACTCCCAACCTTATGTGTAAACACATCTTCCTTTCCATTGGACTCTTTGATCTGATAATCATATTTGTCCTTTCCAGTGGTTTGTTTAAATTTTCTTGTGATCTGTATGATATAAGCAGAAATAAATGCCTGCTTATAAAGCACCCCGATGTATAACCTTTTAAGTGAGACCTTCTTACTATTGTTGATGACATTCCGGTAACCACCGATGGATGAGAACTTTGCCTATTGGTCCGCCTCGTCTTAACGAGTAGGAAAATGGTTCTCTTCGTCCCTCGCCCTTGGTACCAACATTGTTGCCAACATAACTGACCGGCTATCCTCCGACATGCCTTGCTACCTTGACCGTGCAATATGTCAACGTCCTTCCTACTTTTGAATCACAAGGTGGGCCCATAACCCACAGTTCCACAGGATCAAAAACTGACTCTCCTGTACATCCTTGATTTTGCAGTATCCTTTGCATTTTCCTTCATTTGTAATTCACGAGCCACCCTCTGAGAGATGATCTATACCCGATACTCTGAACCCCCTTCTCACACGATGTTCAGGTATCGATCGTTGGTTCATTTGCTTGAAACTTCTTATTGTGTCTTCTTATTTCTTCTCTCGATTTTTGAGAGATACCTCTGCCACATTTCCTGAAATGTTCACCAGATAATTAACCCTATAAGGGTCAATTCTCCCGAAGTTACTCTTTACTTCCCCACTTAAATCACGGGAGGAGATTTCTTGTAGTGGAGGAGATTTGTAACACCCCCAATGTCATGCTACAGTAATCCCATGTTAATGGTGCCATGTCACCTTGTTACTGTTGCTAATCTTCACTCTATCCAAATCACAATTCAAATTCAAATCTATTCTAAAGTCAAATATTCATATTTGTCAGACATGAAATCTAGCTAAAATGTTCATCTTGTGGCAAATAATCATTTGTTAATATTGGTGGTGAACCAACATTTATGCAAGGTATTTAAATGGCATAAACCAATTAAAGTAGTGGCTAAAACAATAGATTAAATGCCTTTTCAATTTATAAAACTGGCAAACTTTTTCAAGGAGCCTCACAATGTTTTTGTGGCAGTGCACAATAATTCTTGAAATTGTTTTGGCTAGTGGCATAATTTTGCAAAGTCATTAGTGGCTAAAAGAAAATGCAAAAGCTGCAAAAAAACAAAAAAAAAGGAACCCCCCTTGCCCCTGGGCCTAAGGCCCAGCCGGCCAGGCCCAGCTCCCCTCCCCGGTCGCTCTCCTTTCCCACTTGTTCCCCTGGTATGCGCCGCTACATGGGTTCGTCCCCGCCGGACCACGTCGCTGGCCGCGCCGCGGGTTAGGATAAGGATGCCAACGCAGCCCTTGGCCTCATCCTCGCCCCAGATGCGTCTCACCCACTCCCCCTCGCTCCCCATCGCATCTCCCTTCTTCCTTCCCCTTCTGCCGATGCATGTCGTCGCCGATCTTCTCGCACTGCCATGGCGACCGTTGACCCCGAGCCTCACCGCCGTGTCCGAGAGCTCCGCTACGGTCGCCCACATCGACTACGTCGAGTCGTTCGAGCTGAGGAGCCCCAGCGCCGGTGCCAGCGTCGTCTTCCTCCTCGAATCCCCGTCGCCGTTCAACGACAAATCCGGCGCCAACAAGCCTCCTCGAGCGCGCTGCCCTCCCCTACCTGTCGGTGTACTAGAGTAGGGGTACCCTAGTATCCCGTACTCGTGCATGGGCAGTTGTAGCACCCCGCGGCAGGGTTTGCCTCGTCACCGCCAAGATCCTCCGTGGCTCCTTTGGAGCCATTCAAGAACAAAGTATTTGATTAAGAAGACAAGGCCCCGGCAAGAGGAGCTTGCCGGGAAGGCCCTCAAGGCATGCGAGAAGACAAGGCCTTGGCAAGAAGGAGCTTGCCGGGAAGGCTCGGGCGCGACAAGCCTCCGGGACGCGACAAGGATTCGGCGCGGCAAAGGCGCTTGCAGCGGCAAGCAACCTCTCTCCATCTCGCTCCAGCTCATCCAGCAGCGTGTCGCCATGGGACCATTCCATGCCGCAGCGTGTCGAGACGCTTGTGCAGCCAGCGGAGAAAGCGGCGATAAGCGGCAGCGACAAGCTTGCCATCGTGGCGGCGGTGGCGCTACTGACGGTCTCTGTTGCCTTTGTTTGGGCGACAACGGCGGGCATTTATTGCTTTTGTCCCTTGCCGTCGAGTTAGGTATTTTGCCTTTGTACACTGTTCGAGTAGGTGTACCAACTCCTGTTTTTACATTTGTACCCTCGCCTATGTTGCCACTGTCGGAGACCCTTGAGCATATAAAAGGAGGCCCATGCGCATAGCGTAGAAGGGGTTCGAGTTTCGGTTCATTCGACTCACTAGAGAACAGATACGCTCACGCTAGGTTTTGTAGCTCGCATCGCTCCCTAGCAAGAACACAATACATCAAACAAGCAGCAGTAGGAGTTTTGTAGCGACATCCTTTCTACGTTGCGCATGGGCCTCCTTTTATATGCTCAAGGGGTCTCCGACAGGTGGAAACATAGGCGAGGGTACAAATGTAAAAACAGGAGTTGGTACACCTACTCGAACAGTGTACAGTGCAAAATACCTAACTCTGACGGCAAGGGACAAAAGCAATAAATGCCCGTCAGTGTCGCCCAAACAAAGGCAACAGAGACCGTCGGTGCGCCACCGCTTCGCCACGATGGCAAGCTTGTCGGCGCCGCTTATCGCTGCT
This sequence comes from Aegilops bicornis, assembly GCA_021605145.1. Classification (NCBI taxonomy): domain Eukaryota; kingdom Viridiplantae; phylum Streptophyta; class Magnoliopsida; order Poales; family Poaceae; genus Aegilops; species Aegilops bicornis. The sequence continues at coordinate 351,612,405 of CM038670.1, forward strand.
CTCCGCTGGCTGCCTGACCTCTCGACAGCGATGCATGGAATGGTCCCATGGCGACACGTTCTTTGGATGAGCTGGAAGCGGAGATGGAGAGGTTGCTTGGCAAGCGCCTTTGCCGCCGAATCCTTGTCGCGTCCGGAGGCTTGTCGGCGCTCCGAGCCTTCCCGGCAAGCTCCTCTTGCCGGGGCCTTGTCTTCTGCATGCCTTGAGTGGCCTTCCCGGCGAGCTCCTCTTGCCGGGGCCTTGTCTTCTTAATCAAATACTTTGTTCTTGAATGGCTCCAAAGGAGCCACGGAGTATCTTGGCGGTGACGAGGCAAACCCTGTCGCGGGGTGCTACAACTGTCCGTGCACGAGTACGGGATACTAGGGTACCCCTACTCTAGTACACCGACACTATGCATGCCCCATTAAGATAAATCCCATTTGCACTTATGGCATAGATGACGAGATGATGGTCATTGGCTTTTGATTCTCTTGTGATGATATTGCTATGCTTCCTTTACATGATTTGCGCAATTCATCTACTATGCCATGCCATGATCACATTATTCCAAATATGCTTTGTTTTGGATGTTGTCAATATTCTCCATGTGATGTTTCTACAAATGCTCATGAGGAGACCCCCATAGTTTCCTCATACATATTAGGAGATTTTGAAGCATTCCGTACTTTGCATGATTCCCATAATTGTGTGCACCATATGCATACCATGAATAACAATGCTCTACATATTTCTCGTGATGCATTACACAATTTGAATCTCCATTATGCTATACATAATAATAAACCTATCATGATGGATGACATGTTTCCATATCACGCATCTCATTTATTTGAGCATTGGCTATTTAGTGCTAACCAACACAAGCACGTGCGCATCATGATGGATGATCTGTACATATACCACGCACACACAATTTTCCCTTTGTCTTTGTTTTGTGTAGGTACTCACGTATACTCGTCAACCTCTCAATCCCAAGAGTTCACGAAACGAGCTCTTGAGAGCAATGACTATTTGGGATTCCATGGACTATCCTTACCACCATTTCCTTCGCGCAAGGACTACGCGCATCTCTTCTACTTGGCTCTCACAAGGCTATGGGCTATATATCACTTGTTACTTTATGCCCATTGTATCTTGTTCACTTTGCATGTTATGCCTCTTTACATGATTTTGCCATGCAATTGTGACCCTTGCTTGCATCTACCCATCATTCACCATTATGCTACTCCTATGTGTATATGCATGCCCGGGGGAGATCCTTGTTGCTATTGCCATGATTACCATGTGCCTCATGCCATTGTTGACTCTTGTGTTGGGAGAGCCATGATGTTCCATTGCTATTTCCATATGACCTCTTGCCAATACAATGATGATACATCTCATGTGCATTATTCATGCTCACTATTTGCACCCATGACATGATTGCCATGATTCTTCTAGTACGTTGCATCTTCGCACTACTAGCTTGCTTGGCTTGATCATTATGATTGCTTGCTTTGTCGCATCACCCATGTTCCATTCTTACTCGCTTTCTTGGGTTGATGACATATATATTCATGCCTCTCACGTGATATATCTTTATCATTGTCTCTTGTGCCCATTAGTTGCCTCTCTCATATCTACTTGTAGTGAGTGCAACCATACTATGCTTATTGATCTTGGAGACTTTGGCACCTTACTTGTGATGCATGCTTGTTTGATTGAGCCTATTTGTCGGTGTACTAGAGTAGGGGTACCCTAGTATCCCGAACTTGTGCACGGGCAGTTGCAGCCCTCCGCGGCAAGGCTTACCGGGTGACCGCCAAGGTCCTCCGTGGTTCCTTTGGAGCCATTCAAGAACAAAGTATTCAAGCCAAGGGGACAAGGCCCCGGCAAGAGGAGCTTGTCGGGAAGGCCACCCAAGGCACATAGGGAACAAGGCCCCGGCAAGAGGAGCTTGCCGGGAAGACCACCCTAGGCACTTACAAGACAAAGCCCCGGCAAGAGGAGCTTGCCGGGAAGGCCCGGTGAGCGACAAGCTTCCGGGCGCGACAAGATAACAACCGCGGCGAGGCGCTTGCCGCGGCAGACCACCTCTCTGTACCTACGCTCCAGCGCATCCATTAACGTGTCGCCCTGGGGCCTTTCCAGGCGCGCGTGGCGAGAGGCTGTGCAGCCAGCGGTGCGAGGTGGCAAACGGCGCTGACAAGTTTGCCATCGTGGCGGACGGTGGCGCCCCTGACGGTCCCTTTTTGCACTGTTAGGGTGACAAGATGGGCATTTAATGCCTTTGTCCCCTGCCGTCAGAGTTAGGTATATTACACTGTACACTGTACAAGTAGGTGTACCCACCACTAGTTTTACATTTGTACCCCCGTCTACGTTGCCACCTGTCGGAGCCCCTTTGAGCATATAAAAGGAGGCCCATGCATAGCGTAGAGGGGTTGGTCGATCGTCGATTCCCTCCAGGCTCGGTCTCGTTAGCTGCTAAATGCATCTTTGTAGCATTCGAGTGCTCCTGAGCAAGAACGCAATACACCTAGACATGCAGCAGTAGGAGTGTTATCTCTCCGGAAAGCTCCGAAGCTGGGTAAAACCTCTCGCGTGCTTCGCCTCGATCTGCTCTTCGTGCGACCTCCGCTCCCCGCCGAACCGAAAGGGGCTCGGTCCGCCGGCCCCATAGGTGTTCGTGGGTCAGATCAGCCTGCCCCGACACTATTGTATTTGGTTGTTCTCGCATCGTATGTCTCCATACTATGAAATGCTCCCTTGTCCTTTCTTATGATGAGCATGATGCATACACTTGTTGGGTATTTTACCAAACAAATGATAGGTGTTGCATTTGCACTAACCTCATTTGTTTCTTCGAGTGGTTGTCATGTTCTTTTATTTTGAAGGATTCACAAGGCAGTACCTTCATGAGACATATTAGTTATGTGAAGGCATACAAGATGTGCAACTCCAACATCCTAGAGAAACTCCTAAAGGTGAATTCCGTCCATTTGAGCCATCCTCAAATATGCATATTGGATGGGTCATTCTTTCATTGTTGTCTCCTTCTTCTTGTCTACATGATACATCTATGGGATGGAGGACCGACATTGGAGATTGACCCTATAGTGGATGCCCCTACTTTGGAAGCACCACCGAACCACTACTTCTACCACTACATTCAGCCATGGTACACCACCACCCATAACAAATTTACATCTTATGCATGGATTGACTCACATTATGATTGCCTTGTTGCATCTTGTATTTCTATGCCATCCATGATATATGACCTTGTGCATTTACTTAGCAAATTTGTTGTGATCTTTCTTGATGGAATCTTCATACATAATGATCACATTGCCTACCATCAATTGCATGATCACATACTCACATGGAGCACCAGTTACCATGTTCATGATCTTGATAAACCATCCCAAATTTGACATCATTTTGCACAATGGTAGAATTTGTAGCTTTGTGCATCATACCAATTGCCATACTTTTGTGTGCACAATGAATTATTTTTCTCCTATGAACGCTTTGCATTTCATTCTATATCATCTTGATAAGCTTCATGCACTTTGTCACGAACAATCTTGCTGCACGGACTCATTCTTACATGATGGACACTCTGTGTGCGCTAACCATTGTATTTCCAAGTGTACTTTGTGTTTGCTCATTTTGCATGTACCACATACTGGAGACACCTTGGAGTACTTGGATTGCGCCATGCCTTCAACTCCGTCCAACTACAAGTCCGTCCACGACACCCGTTTCCATGGTGATGAGGATCACGATCCGAGGTCGGATCTTTCCCAAGGGGGGGAGATGATGCGGAGCATCCCACGTTCATCCCCATGTACACTCCGACTACTCTCCAAGCCCCAAGAGGACATATGACGAGACCTCAACCATACGCCATTGGACACAAGGTGAACTCACTCCTCTTCGAACCATCACTTTCCACATGTGAGACATGGCTACTACCTCATGCATGGACCTTGCACATACTCAGGTACAACCGAGACGACCATGGAGGATCCAAGGACCAAGGCCAAGCATGGAAGATGAGAAGGAAGAAGAAGCAGGGACAAGCTTCTGGAAAGCCCGGAACTTCCGGCCATGGACCTTCCGGCCTGCCCGGAACCTCCGGCCCCCGGAGTCTAGACCAACCCCGAGCGCACCAACTCTCTGGTTAGCCCGGAACCCGGCCGGAACCTGCCAGAACTTCCGGAGCCCGGAACTTCCGCCCTGCCTTAACTTCCGGCCCCGCTCACAGAGAGTCTTTTGGCCGAAGCCCATGTACCTGTTTCGCCCCTCACTTACCCCTTCGTGGCTCTAGACTATATATACTCCCCCACCTCCACCATTTTAAGGTTAGCATTGGTTTAGCTCATATGTGAGATAGAGCTTTGCTCATCCATTACGGATCAACTCCACGAGAGAGACCGCGACCCCTTGATACGTCTCCAACGTATCTATAATTTTGATTGCTCCATGCTACTTTATCTACTGTTTTGGACTATATTGGGCTTTATTTTCCACTTTTATATTACTTATGGGACTAACCTATTAACCGGAGGCCCAGCCCAGAATTGCTGTTTTTTTGCCTATTTCAGTGTTTCGAAGAAACGGAATATCAAACGGAGTCCAAATTGAATGAAACCTTCGGGATTGTGATCCTCTCACCGAACGTGATCCAGGAGACTTGGACCCTACTCCAAGAAGTGCCAGAGGCGGTCACGAGGGTGGAGGGCGCGCCCCCTACCTCGTGGGCCCCCTGACGCTCCACCGACGTACTCCTTCCTCCTATATATACCTACGTATCCCCAAACGATCAGAAGAAGAGCCAAAAACCTAATTCCACCGTCGTACCTTCCTGTATCCACGAGATCCCATCTTGGGGCCTGTTCCGGAGCTCCGCCAGAGGGGGCATCCATCACGGAGGGCTTCTACATCAACACCATAGCCCCTTCGATGAAGTGTGAGTAGTTTACTTCAGACCTTCAGGTCCATAGCTAGTAGCTAGATGGCTTCTTCTCTCTTTTTGGATCTCAATACAATGTTCTCCCCCTCTCTCGTGGAGATCTATTCGATATAATCTTCTTTTTGCGGTGTGTTTGTTGAGAACGATGAATTGTGGGTTTATGATCCAGCTTATCTATGGATAATATTTGAATATTCTCTGAATTCTTTTATGTATGATTTATTTATCTTTGCAAGTCTCTTTGAATTATCCGTTTGGTTTGGCCAACTAGATTGGTAGTTCTTGCAATGGGAGAAGTGCTTAGCTTTGGGTTCAATCTTGCGGTCTCCTTACCTAGTGATGAAAAGGGTTGCAAGGCACGTATTGTATTGTTGCCATCGAGGATAACAAGATGGGGTATTTATCATATTGCATGAATTTATTCCTCTACATCATGTCATCTTGCTTAAGGCGTTACTCTGTTTTTAACTTAATGCTCTAGATGCATGCTGGATAGCGGTCGATGGGTGGAGTAATAGTAGTAGATGCAGAATCTTTTCGGTCTACTTGTCTCGGACGTGATGCCTATATACATGATCATACATAGATAACCTCATAACTATGCTCAATTCTATCAATTGCTCAACAGTAATTTGTTCACCCACCGTAGAATATCTATGCTCTTGAGAGAATCCACTAGTGAAACCTATGGCCCCGGGTCTATTCTCATCATATCAATCTCCATCACTTTATTTACTTACTTTGCTTTTACTTTTTACTTTGCATATTTATACCAAAAATACCAAAAATATTATCTCTATCAGATCTCACTCTCGTAAGTGACCGTGAAGGGATTGACAACCCCTAATCGCGTTGGTTGCGAGTAGCTATCGCTTTGTGCAGTGCACGAGGGACTTGCATGGCCTCCTCTTGGATTGATACCTTGGTTCTCAAAAACTGAGGGAAATACTTACGCTACTGTGCTGCATCATCCTCTCCTCTTCGGGGAAAACCAACGCAAGCTCAAGACGTAGCAAGAAGGATTTCTGGCGCCGTTGCCGGGGAGGTTTACGCAAAAGTCAACATACCAAGTACCCATCACAATCCCTATCTCTCGCATTACATTATTTGCCATTTGCCTCTCGTTTTCCTCTCCCCCACTTCACCCTTGCCGTTTTATATGCCCTCTCTTTCCCAATCTCCTCCTCTCTTTCCGTTACCTTTTCCTTTGCCCTTTGTTTGCTCGCGTGTTAGTTTGCTTGTTCGTCGCAATGGCTCAAGATGCTACCAAATTGTGTGACTTCACCAATACCAATAATAATGATTTCCTTAGCACTCCGATTGCTTCTCTTGCCAATACTGAATCTTGTGAAATCAATACTGCTTTGTTGAATCTTGTTATGAAAGGTCAATTCGCCGGCCTTCCGAGTGAAGTCGCCGCTATTCATCTGAATAGCTTCGTTGATTTATGTGATATGCAAAAGAAAAAAGATGCCGATAATGATGTCGTTAAATTGAAGCTATTTCCTTTTTCGCTTAGAGATCGTGCTAAAGCGTGGTTTTCATCTTTGCCTAAAAATAGTATTGATTCTTGGAACAAGTGTAAAGATGCTTTTATCTCTAAATATTTTCCTCCCGCTAAGATATCTCTCTTAGGAACAATATTATGAATTTTAAGCAACTCGATCATGAACATGTTGCACAAGCTTGGGAGAGAATGAAATTAATGATATGTAATTGTCCTACTCATGATTTGAACTTGTGGATGATATACAAAAAATTTATGCTGGATTGAATTTTGCTTCTAGAAATCTTTTAGATTCGGGTCATGGAGGCACTTTCATGGAAATCACTTTAGGAGATGCTACTAAACTCCTAGATAATATTATGGTTAATTATTCTCAATGGCATACTGAAAGATCTACTAATAAAAAAGTGCATGCTATAGAATAAATCAATGTTTTGAGTGGAAAGATGGATGAACTTATGAAATTATTTACTAAGAGTGTTTCATCTGATCCTAATGATATGCCTTTGTCTACCTTGATTGAGAATAATAATGAATCATGGATGTGAATTTTGTTGTTATGAATAATTTTGGTAACAACGCTTATAGAGGGAATTTTAATCCTAGGCCTTATCCTAGTAATCCTTCTAATAATTATGGAAATTCCTACAACAACTCTTATGGAAATTTTAATAAGATGCCCTCTGAATTTGAGAGTAGTGTTAAAGAGTTTATGAATTCGCAAAAGAATTTTAATGCTTTGCTTGAAGAGAAATTGCTTAAAGTTGATGATTTGGCCATTAACGTTGATAGAATTTCTCTCGAGATTGATTCTTTAAAGCTTAGATCCATTCCTCCTAAGCATGATATCAATGAGTCTCTCAAAGCTATGAGAATTTCCATTGATGAGTGCAAAGAAAGAACCGCTAGGATGCGTGCTTCCAAAGATGCCTTTATTAAAGCGTGTTCTTCTAATTCCAATGAAAATCAAGATGAAGATCTGAAAGTTATTGTCGGTGTACTAGAGTAGGGGTACCCTAGTGTCCCAAACTTGTGCACGGGCAGTTGCAGCCCTCTGCGGCAAGGCTTACCGGGTGACCGCCAAGGTCCTCCGTGGTTCCTTTGGAGCCATTCAAGAACAAAGTATTCAAGCCAAGGAGACAAGGCCCCGGCAAGAGGAGCTTGCCGGGAAGGCCACCCAAGGCACATAGGAGACAAGGCCCTGACAAGAGGAGCTTGCCGGGAAGGCCACCCCAGGCACTTACAAGACAAGGCCCCGGCAAGAGGAGCTTGCCGGGAAGGCCCGGTGAGCGACAAGCTTCCGGGCGCGACAAGACAACAACCGCGGCAAGGCGCTTGCCGCGGCAGACCACCTCTCTGTACCTAGGCTCCAGCGCATCCACTAACGTGTCTCCCTTGGACCTTTCCAGGCGCGCGTGGCAAGAGGCTGTGCAGCCAGCGGTGCGAGGTGGCAAGCAGCGGTGACAAGTTTGCCATCGTGGCGAACGGTGGCGCCCCTGACGGTCCCTGTTTGCACTGTTAGGGAGACTTGACGGGCATTTAATGCCTTTGTCCCCTGCTGTCAGGGTTAGGTATAGTACATCGCATAATCGTACAAGTAGGTGTACCAACCACTATTTTTCCATTTGTACCCCCGTCTACGTTGCCACCTGTCGGAGCCCCTTGAGCATATAAAAGGAGGCCCATGCGCAACGTAGAAAGGGTTGGTCGATCAGTTCCCTCCATGCTCAGTCTCGTTAGCAGCTCGTGTGTACTGTAGCACTCAGCGCTCCTGAGCAAGAACGCAATACACCTAGACATGCAGCAGTAGGAGTGTTATCTCTCCGGAGAGCTCCGCTGGGTAAAACTCTCGGCGCCTCGCCTCGATCTGCTCTTCAGGCGACCTCTGCTCCCTTGAACCGAAAGGGGCTCGGTCCGGCCCCCCATAGGTGCTCGTGGGCTGATCAGCCTGCCCCGACATCTTTGGCGCGCCCGGTAGGGGCGTGGAGGTTGTGTGAACCTGATCAGGCGTCCACGCGAGCTAGATCTTCATCATCTTCGTCAACATGCCACCAAGAAGAAGGCTTGGCGGGCGAAACCCCGTCTGCTGCCGAACCCACCGCCACCGGAGCAAACAGGTGGTGGGGTAGACATTGGCGGAAGAATGGACGACGGCCGGGGAGCTCACGGTGCTGCCAAGTCCAAGGACAAGGTTGCGCAGAACCTCGGCGTCAGTACATGCACCGCGCTTTGTCCCGGAGGCGGGACCGACAAAGGTCATGGCATTCACAATGCCATACGCTCGTTGGACCGAGATCGAGCCGGAGGATCTCGGGATGCTCAAGACCAGCATGCACGCCAACATCTTTGGCGCGCGAAGCGAGGCACGATCGCCCGGACGAGATATCGCTCCTTCTAACATAGTTAGAAGTCCGAGCATATCCGCTCCTCGCTGTCGCCACTGCCACCCACCACTCTAGCAGAAGCTTTGGCGAGAGCGCAACTGCTCCTGGATTACCCTCCAACGGCCGACAAGGTCGACGAATGGAGGGCCACCATTCAGAGTCTCATCGGCTTCGCCAACGGCGACGCTCCGCGGCAACCGAGTGCATCGCTGCCGCGGCAAGACTGCCAAACACGAGCCGGTGGCGACGAAACCGGTGGGGGTGCAACCACCATGCACTCTCTGCCCCGAAGGCCAAGATCGCCGACACGCCAGATCCACCTCGACAGCGACTCCACTGCGTCATCAGATCCACGAGCTCATCGCGATCAGCACCAAGTTCTTCACGAACGACAGCAAGAGGACGCTCGATCTCGCATCGAGCGCCGAAGAGAAGCGCGGCGTCAATCCGACAAGCGCGCTGGGCCCTCTGTTGACATGCACGCGCCAGAGGAACCAGGCGACTTGCCGTACGCGGTAGGTTGCCCTGCGTTCACTCGTGAGCTGCGGCAAGTCCAGTGGCCCAGCAAGAAAAACTTCAAGCCAGACGTACCGGAGAAGTACGACGGCAAGACGCATCCGTCGGAGTTCCTCAGCATCTACACCATCGCGGTGCAGGCTGCCGGGGGGCGAGACGACAAGATCCTTGCTAACTACTTCACCTGGTGCTCAAGCCCAATGTCGTCCTGGCTCATGCACTTGCCGGACAACTCCATATCTTCTTGGGCAGATCTATGCCATCAGTTTGTCGGCGCCTTTACAAGCGGCCACAAGCCCCATGGCCAAGAAAGCGACCTTCATCTGCTCGCCCAGAAGGAAGGAGGCCCCTGCGCAAGTATATTCAAAGATTCAGCCGTGTACAACACAACATCCCAGACGTCCACCCTGCCGCGGTAATCAGCGTGTTCCATCAGAACGTGCGAAACCGCAGGATGCGGGAGGAGATGGCGATGTGAAAAATCAGAGACGTCAGTGAGCTATACGCCCTGGCCGACAAGTGTGCACGTGCTGAGGAAGGGAGGAGACTCCCCGGAGAGAATACCGAAGCAGGAGGATCTGACAGCGAAGAGACCGCCCCGGCAAAGAAGAGCCGGCGGTGGGGCAACAGGAAAAAGAAAGGCAGAGATGTGCTAGTTGTTGAGCAGTCCGGCAACGGAGGTGGTGACAAGAAAGCCAAGACTGGTAGCTCCGGCAAGGAGGTTGCCGCTGGCACCAACTGCCAGTCTGTGGCGGCCGCCAACAAGCAGGACGGCTCCGGCAAGCGATCTTGCAAGATCCACCGCACCAAGGGCCATGACCTCCAGAGCTGCAAGAAGGTAGAGCAGCTTGTCGAGCAGCACAAGGCTGAATACGAACAACGCGACAAGGAGAAGGCCCAGGAGGGTGCAGGAGGAGCTAGCAAGAAACGTCCCGGCCGGGGAGGGCGCCGCGGCAAGGCCAAGCAGCGGCAAGGAGACAGACCTCCCCGTGGCCGCGACAAGGATGACGACGACGACGATGACGAAGACATGGATGATGACGAGGCTGATGAGCAGGAGTTCCAGAAAGCCACAGAGGTCCTGTGCGTTGATGGCGGTGCTTCTCTGCATACTTCACACCGCCGACTCAAGCAGTGGATGCGGGAAGTCAATGCAGCAGAACCATCCATCGAGTCACGCAAGCCTCGAATTGGTCCAAGACGCCTATCATCTTTGACATTGAGGACCACCGATCGCGTAATCTGCGGTCGGGTGCTTGCCGATGTTGGTTTCACCAACTATCCGCAACCTCAAGGTCACCAAGATGTTAGTTGACGACGGGCCGGCTTGAATCTGATCTCCTCCGCGGTGCTCCGAAACTCCAGATCCACGATGGCGATCTCGAAGAGACCGGCACTTTTCAAGGAATCAATCCGGGAAGGAGCAAGCCGAAGGGAAAGATCACGTTGCCGGTGACATTTGGTAGCGAGTTGAACTTCAGGACTGAGAGGGTCACCTTTGATGTTGCTAACTTTCCATTGCCTTACAATGGAATATTTGGCCGTCCAGCACTCGCCAAATTCATGGCAGCCTCTCACTATGCATACAACCTCCTGAAGATGCCGGGCCCGATAAGTGTCATCTCTGTCCCTGGCGACAAGAAGGATGCTCTTATCTGCGTCGACAAAATCTACCGGGAAGCAGCAGCCGCGACAGATTGCAAGCCACTTGTCACCGAAGCTCCCCGGGGAAGAAGAAGACCAAGTCCGGCAAGAGCTCGATGCCCACTCCGGCAAGCGCACCTCTTGAGTGCTGCGCTACCGTCGAGGACGCACCATCGAGCTCCACCGGCAAGTGTAAGAAGACGATGACAGCTCCACGAGAGACCAAGAAGGTGTCCGCCAAGGAGGACGGCACCGGTGGTACCTTCACCATCGGTGCCTCTCTCGACCCTAAATAGGAAGGCGCTTCGTTGCTTTCCTGCGGCTTAACGTCGACGTATTTGCGTGGCAACCGTCTGACATCCCCGGTGTTCCAGGAAAGTAATTGAGCACCATCTTGCCGTTTGTCCTCATGCGCGACCCGTCAAGCAGAAAGTTAGGAAGCAAGCAGTGGAGCGTCAAGAGTTCATCGCGGAAGAAATCAAGAAACTGGAAGCAACAGGCCTTGTCAGAGGAGTGCTCCATCCTACGTGGTTGGCCAATCCTGTAGTTGTACGCAAGGCAAACGGGAAATGGAGGCTTTGTATCGACTTTACCGATGTCAATAAAGCTTGTCCCAAAGATCCATTTCCCTTGCCACGCATCGACCAGATTGTTGACTCCACGGCCGGATGTGATTTGCTTTCATTTCCGGATGCATATTCAGGATATCATCAGATCTTCATGGCAGAAGAGGATGAGGAGAAGACCGCATTCATCACCCCATGTGGCACATACTGTTTTGTACGGATGCCCTTCGGGTTAAAGAATGTTGGTTCAACGTTTGCAAGGGTAGTTCATGATGCTTTTGAGCCGCAAATGCACAGAAATGTGGAAGCATACATGGATGACATAGTGGTCAAAAGCAAGGACAAGGCGACCCTAGTTCAAGATATAGATGAAACCTTTACAAATCTGTAAGATCAACCTCAAGCTCAACCACGAGAAGTGTGTGTTTGGAGTCCCTTCCGGCAAGCTTCTCGGGTTCTTCGTGTCTCGGTGGGTATTGAAGCCAATCCCGACAAGATCAAGGCCATTGAACGGATTGAAGCACCAAAGCGCGTCAAGGATGTACGAAGGCTTGCGGTTGCGTAGCTGCTCTCGGCGAGTTTATCTCTAGGTCTGTTGAGCGCATACCGCCATTCTACAAAATTTTGAAAAAGGCAGGTCCGATGCAATGGACTCTGGAAGCGGAGGCAGCGCTGCAGGACTTGAAGAGATACCTGTCCTCCACACCAACACTTGTCGCACCTAAGCCACAAGAGAAGTTGCTGCTATATATAGCGGCAACCAATCAAGTGGTTAGTGCTGCGTTAGTAGCGGAGAGGGAGGCGGATGATGAGCTAGCAACCATGGCAGACACATCCAGCGACAAGCGGGGGCCGCACCGCAAGCTCTGGTCCCGACAAGGATGAATCTGCTTGACGCATGACAAGATGCAGAAAAGGATGGTGCAGCGCCCAGTTTACTTTGTCAGCTCCCTTCTGCAAGGGGCTAGGTCAAGGTACTCTGGTGTGCAGAAACTGCTTTTCGGCCTCCTCATGGCCTCGAGAAAGCTGCACCATTACTTTCAGGCACATGAGATCACAGTTGTCACTCGCTTTCCGCTGAAGAGGATATTGCAAAATCCAGAAGCAACAGGCAGGATTGTCGAGTGGGCACTGGAACTGTCAAGCTTTGGCCTCAAGTTTGAGAGCACTTCAACTATCCAAAGCAGAGCATTGTCGGAGTTCATAGCAGAATGGACACCAACGCCAGATGAAGAAATTCGAAAGCAGCGTCCGTCAAGGAAACAAGCAAAGAGTGGCTGATGTACTTTGATGGTGCCTTCTTCGCTGCAAAGCGCCCGGTGCGGCGTGCTGCTTCTCGCACCCACCAGAGAGCACCTCAAGTCACGTAGTCCAGATGCACTTTCCCAAGGAGCAAGCAACAAACAATACTGAGTATGAAGGTTTGCTTACGGTCTCGTGGATCGCATGAGACCTTGGGATCAAGAAGCTCATTGTCGGGGTGACTCACAACTTGTTATCCGCCAAGTGAACAAGAATTATCAGAGTCCGTTGATGGAAGCTTATGTTGATGAAGTGAGGAAGCTAGAAGAGCACTTTGACGGCCTGCAAATGGAATATATTCCGAGAGCTCAGAACGACATTGCTGATGGCCTGGCAAAGTGCGCCGCACTAAAGTTACCTGTGGAACCAGGGATTTTTGTGCTCAAGCTGACTCAACCGTCTGTAACACCACCAACTGGACAGAGCAAGAAGAGGAGGTTGATCTCTGTTGACTACTTTCCGGCAGAGCTTCCCGAAGCCGCCGCCATGAAGGTCCCCAAGATCGGCACCAACAGTGCTGAGGAGTCTGCTCCGACAAGCCCCAGGGTTTGTTTCGTTGAAGCAGACGCTCCCGACAAGTTTTGCTCCGGCAAGCTTGCCGGGGAACGTCAAGCTCCGGCTGAGCCGCGGGTTCTCGCCATGAAGCTGATATTCCGCAGCAGCAGATGTGCCTTTAGTCCTTGTTGTCGAGCTAAGCTCCAAAGCATGGGCGCAGCAGATTGTCAATTTCCTTGAACGGAGAACTTCCCAAGAGCAAGAAGAAGCGGAAAGAGTAGCCCGGCAGTCAAGTATGTACCGGTTTGTCAACAAAGACACCTGCATGAAGAAGACTCAACGGTGTGAAATTGAAGTGTATTCACCGGGAGACGGACAAAAGCTGTTGGCAGAGATACATGGAGGCATATGTGGTCACCACATTGGCGCCAGAGCACTTCGCCGGCAAAGCGTTCGGCAAGGTTTCTTTGGCCGACAACCCTCCAGATGCAACTGCACAAGTAACCAAGTGTGAAGCGTGCGGTTCCATTCCAAACAGATACACCAGCCAGCTCAAGCTCTCCAGACGATCCCTTTATCCTGGCCATTTTTGGTCCGGAGGCTCGATATCTTGGCCCCTTCCCCGAGCTGTCGGGGCTTTGAGTACTTATGCGTTGCAATCGACAAGTTCACAAAGCGGCGGAAGTGGAAGCGATGAGGAAGGTGACAAAGACGGTCAAATCAAGTTCTTGGTCGATTGTTTGCCGTTTCGAATCCCTAACAGGATCATCACCGACAACGGCACACATTTCGAAGCCGCACCTTCATGCAAGACGCGTCCAAGATCTTGGCGCCAAGGTTCCGCTTTCGCATGTTGCTCATCCGAGAAGCAACGGTCAAGCGGAGAGGGCAATGCTGAAGTGTTGCGGGCTCAAGACGAGAACTTTCGACAGGCTGCACAAGTGCGGAAGAAATTGGATTGAGGAGCTGCCGGTGGTTCTTTGGTCGATCAGGACGACGCCAAATCGAGCCACTGGCCAGACACCTTTCACTCTAGTCTATGGAGCAGAGGCAGTTCTCCCCACGGAACTCGTATATGGATCGCCTTGAGTGCTCGCTTATGATGAGCTTGAGCAAGAGCAGCTGCGACAAGATGACGGGCTGCTCCTTGAGGAAGATCGTCTTCAGGCTGCTGTATGAGCTGCTCAGTACCAGCAAGCTTTGCGCCGCTACCATAGCCGCAAAGTCAATGCCAGAAGTCTCGAGGAAGGCGACCTTGTTCTTCGCGTTCAGTCCGCCAAGAATTCCAACAAGTTGGCCTTGAAGTGGGAAGGCCCTTATCGGATGAAACGAGTCACTAGGCTGGCGCCGTCCGGCTTTGAGACCGAAGATGGCATTCGGTGAGCAACTCACGGAATATTGAGCATCTTCGTAAGTTTTACTCAGAAGCGCGGTTGCCGGAACCTATTCCGGCAACCACCTTTTGTACAAGTCTTGCCGCTGATGCACGTAATCCTTTGTACAAAGCCGGGCGCAGACCCCGTGCAGTAGTAAAGCTAGCGTGCTTTGCACACCTTGTCGGTTTCATGCTTTTTACTTCTATTTTGCATGCATTGTCTGACACTTCGTGCAGCACCTACCCCTGGTAAGTGATAGCGAGCCACAAGGCTCCATATCTTTATTTTCTCTTCTTTCTCTTTCTCAATGAAAGGAAGGTTCCCTCGCACACAAGTTTGCCGGGGGGAAAGGAGAAGATAATGGTGCGGACCAAGCGTCGCTCAGGGAAATCTAGCCTTACCGGGAAGCAAACGGAAAAGCTAAGTTGCCAAAGTTTGAGCAATCAATTTTAAAATTTTAAGTTATCTTCCTTGAACGACCGAACTTTGTATGGAAAACCTGTGCGCAGAGGAACCAATTCGTAGCTAGTTGCGCCCTTACTTTGTTTCGAGTCCGCTCAACAACTTAAGTGAGCTGCGACTAGTTGCGACAAGGTTGCTTGTCGGAGGCGGCACCGCCAAATTTCTTGACATTCCGCACTTTTCGGCGCTCATGGCTCGGTGCCCGCACCGACAAGTTCCCTAAAAGCGTAAGGCAAAAACATACAAAGGAAGGAATCAAGTAAAGGAAATAACATAGCAATTAATACTCAAAATAAAGTTATATTACAAGATAGCTTGCCGCAGCTCTAATGTATTGTTCCTATGACATGACCAGAATGCAAGAGAAAGAGAAAAGCAGGCGGCCTAATCTACGCGATCGCCCTCAACCCTATTGATTCCGCTCACCCTGTCCACAATGGGTGCGACAAGGGTCTTGAGCGCCTCCACATCAGCATCTGGTGGCAGGGACTTGAGGACGTTGGTGAGGTTGAGGCCTGGGTTGCGGAAGGCCACCTTCATCAGCACCTTTTGGAGGGCTCCCGCGCAGATCTGGCGCGACTCCTCGGCCAGCTGTTTTGGGACCTCTTCCCGGAGTCGCTGGAGAGCCGTCACCACACCCTTGAAGAACAAGCTGAGCTTGGCGCTGGGTTGGAGATGCTCGTCGGAGGAGTATCCAAGATCCACCATCCCCAGCTCCATCAGCTCCATGTGGATGGCTGCAGTAGTATCCATGAGACCCTCGGTCCAGTGCTCCACATTCTCCCTCAAGGCACTCTGGGCGGCAACAGCACTCGCCAGCAGCTCCTCGTCGGCCTTGATCTTCTCCTTCAAGGCCACCTCCCGCTCCTTGGTGCCGTCCAGCGTCTGAGTCAAAGTAGTTAGCTTGAACTCAAGGTCTGCGTTGGAGTCCCTTGCGGCGCTGAGCTCCTTGCTCCTCTCGGCAAGACGGCCCTGCAGCTCGCCAAGAGTGTAGGCGTCCTTCTCGTGCTCGTGCTTGAGTGCAGCAAGCTCCTCGCCGCTCTTCTTGAGGCTGGCCTCCAACTGCGCCACCTTCGTCTCCAGATCCTTCTTGGCGGCCTCGGCAGCCGCGGCAGCATCCTTTGCTTCCTTGAGAGCCCCGCCAAATGTTTCCTCGCGCATGGCGAGATCCTCCTCGTGGCTGTCAAGGTTAACCTTCCGCTGCGCTAGCTCGCCCTCCTGCGCAGACAGCTTCTCGACGGCAAGTCAGCTGTTCCTCCTCGGCTTCAGCCTTCTCGAGGATGAAGGCCTTGCGCTCCTCGGCGAAGTTGCTCCGCTCCTCCGCCAAGGACCGGAGAGCTTCTGGTTGCGGCCGGAGCTCCTCCATGGCGCTTCTCGATGTCTGCTTCCGCCTTCGCGACAAGCGCCTCCCGGGATGCCAGTTTGGCTTGTCGGGCGCGGTAGAGCGACAGCAGCTTCCGCAGCAGCTGCTCCTCCTCAGGCTCGCCGCTGCTGCTGCTTGGCGCGTCAACTAGCGTCAGCCCAGCAGAGGCGAGCAGCTCTTCATCGAAGGTTTCTCCTTCGGCCGGCGCCCTGGAGCTCGACTCCCATGGGAGCTTGATGAAGACGCCGTCGCCGGCCTTCAAGTAGGCACCGGGCTGGGGCTCTTCGGAGCCTGACGCTGCAGCAGCGGCGGAGGGATCAGCGGTCGGTGTAGCGCCTGGCGCTCCTGCGGCCTCGGGGTCGTCAGTGCGATCACGGACCCTCGCCCGGCTTACGTGGCGGCGGCAGCGGCCTCTTCACGGCAGGCTCGTCGGCGCCCGGCTTCTTCTTCCGCAATGGCGGCTTCATCAGTGTTGCCGCGCACGTCCTCCTCGCCGGCGACCTCGGTCTCCATTGGCTCTATGGCGGACGGATGAAGAAAGTCAAGCAAATATTCAAAGACAAAATCAGAAGAAGAAAAACACAAGGGAAGTACTCAGGCAAGAAGGTTACCTGCGCCGGGGGTTGCGGTCTTGGTCTCCGCCGCCAAGGGATCGCTGGTGTCGTCCCTTGCCGGAGAGCTGCCCCTTGCTGGAGAAGGCTCCCTTGCCGGAGAACGCTCCCTTGCCGGGGAATCCACCCTTGGCGGCGTAGTCGAAGCAGAAGGAGGCTGCTCTGCTCCTACACAAGTCAACAGTCAGATACCAGCAAAGGAAAAAGCACCCATGCACGCCGAACAGCAAGAAGTGGACCATATACTTACGCTGGGGGCTGCGCTGGGGGCTGCTTTGAAGGAGAGTTGCCTCATCCGGCAAGGTTGTCTCGGACGCGCCTCCTGCCGTCGCAGTAGGTTCGTCCTCGACGACAATCACCGGGGTCTTGGCTCTCTTCGACATCTTACGGGCCAGCGTCACGAAAAGGAATGGATTCAGAGTAAAGCAGATCGAGATACAAGACAAGGCAACAAATCGAAGAATTACAAGTCTGAAAGGAATCTTACTCTTCCTCTTCCTCGTCGGAGCCGAGCGGAGAGGTCGACTCGCCCGCCTCGGTGACGACGAGGAGGAGGGCTCCCTTGGACGCTTGGCGGGAGCGGGACCGGTGGCCTGTGAGGGCCCCGCTCTAGTTGCCACAGCGGCGTGAGGAGCTCCCGCGGCAATAGTGCTTGCCGCGGTGGAGCGTCATGTGGCCGCGGCTGTTGGTCGGTCTGCCCCCACGCTGCGTCTCCGGCCTTGCGAAGACGCCTTCTTGGTGGAGCCGGTGGCTCCGCCGCGGCAAGCTGCTTGGAGGTGGGGAGGATGCGCCTCGGCGGGTTTGCTCGACTTCGGCTTCAGTGCTCGGCAAGCTCTTCCTCGCCGACGAACTCCTTTCGCTCGACAAGACTTGTCGCCTCGGCTGCCTCCGCCTCCTAGAGTGAAGCCAAACTTCGCCATGCGGCGGCCTGCCGCCGCCTCTTCCAGCTGGTGGCGGCGCTGCATCTCATCGTCGATGGTAGAGGCCCTCTGCCGTCGGGGCGGACCGGCATTTCCACTAGATTGTCAAAAACTGCCGCACCACGCGTCATCGCGGCTCTTGCCAAGTGGGGACAATTCCATGGGAGTCACACAACGGCATCATTGCACGAGTTGTTGCACAGCGGAACGACGCCCCTCGGCAACCTAAACATCTCCGGATGATCAGGATCAGGCTTGAACAGCTCTAAGAGCATTGCGTCAAGCTCCAACACAGTGAAGTTGAAGTTGAGGCCTGGGCGCAGCCTCATGATGTCTGTTGCGTTCTGAAATTCCCAGGCAGGTCTCCTTCTCTCCTGCAAGAAGCGTCTGGCGGTGAAGAAAGTCCGCGCCAACAGTGCCTACTGATGAGTCCGGCAAGTCCGAGGCGGAGGATTCGGTAGCTGCGATCTTCAGCCTCGCGTCCTCCGGGGCAGATTGCTCCAATCATTGCCGCGTACTCTGGGGTTTTGGTATTTGGGCGGTAAAGGCTGCAGGTTCTCCTCAACAATCCAGCACCAATCTTCCCTCCACTCCTCCCATTTGCTACGGAGCTC
Source organism: Aegilops bicornis (assembly GCA_021605145.1). Lineage (NCBI taxonomy): Eukaryota > Viridiplantae > Streptophyta > Magnoliopsida > Poales > Poaceae > Aegilops > Aegilops bicornis. The sequence continues at coordinate 351,631,128 of CM038670.1, forward strand.
TCCCTCCAGATAGGCCTCCTTCTTGCCGACCCTGGAGACCCAATCAATTCCTCCGGCAAGGGGCTCTCCTCTCTCGGCTCGGGGTAAAAAGAAATGACGGAAAAGAGCTACATTTGGGTGGACTCCGACAAAGTTTTCGCAGAGATGTGCGAAAACTGCCATGGTTAGAACAGCGTTGGGGGTAAAATCAAGGAGGCGGAACCCGTAGGTGTTCATAATGTCACAAAAGAACTCAGAGAAGGGCGGGCAGAGCCCGCAATAGAAGAAGAGCGCGAAGAAGGGATACCCCGTCGGGCGATTCTGCGGCGGCGGGGAGTACCTTTCGCGGCGGATGCGCACGCGTCTCCGTCGACCGAGAAGAGGTAGTAGTTCTCCCTCGGCTCCCTCAAGGGCGAGCTGAGGGGAAAGACAACCCGCTCCTTCCAGCGCCGCAAGCCGCAGCGCCTCGGCCGACTTCACGGTCTTCCCCTTGTCGGCTTTCGGGCCCATGGCGGAGGCAGTGGAGGAGATCGGCGGCGTTGAGGGTGCTGGTGGCGATGGGGGGCAGAGCGCTGCTCTCTTTTCAGCCTTGAGAAAAAGGGAGGGGGCAGCGGTGGTTTTTCGATGGGACAGCAACTGGCAAGGTAGGCGACGTGCCCCTGTTTCCTCTGCTTATAAAGAGGGAGGGGGCGGACGTTCCGATTTTCCGAATAAAGAAAACCCAACGATCTCGCCCAAGATCTCTCACACGAAGCCACATTCGATGCGTCTGCCTGTGGGGCGTGGTGGGTCCAGGTGAGTTCTGGCGTGACCGGGCCACGCGTGCCGTGCCCTATTTTTGGTCAGCCCAACAGCAAGACGGCACCGTGTGTGGCCCAGGCCGAGGCTCTGCCGATTGTACTATAGTAGGGGTAACCTAGTATCCCGAACTTGTGCACGGGCGATTGCAGCCCTCCGCGGCAAGGCTTACTGGGTGACCGCCAAGGTCCTCCGTGGTTCCTTTGGAGCCATTCAAGAACAAAGTATTCAAGCCAAGGAGACAAGGCCCGGCAAGAGGAGCTTGCCGGAAGGCCACCCAAGGCACATAGGGAGACAAGGCCCCGACAAGAGGAGCTTGCCGGAAGGCCACCCTGTGCACTTACAAGACAAGGCCCGGCAAGAGGAGCTTGCCGGGAAGGCCCGATGAGCGACAAGCTTCCGGTAGCGACAAGACAACAACCGGCAAGGCGCTTGCCGGCAGACCACCTCTCTCGTACCTACGCTCCGGGCATCCACTAACGTGTCGCCCCGGGACCTTTCCGGTAGCAGCGTGGCGAGAGGTCACCCGGTGGTGCGAGGTTGCAAGCAGCGCTGACAAGTTTGCCATTGTGGCGAACGGTGGCGCCCCTGACGGTCCCTGTTTGCACTGTTAGGGTGACTAGACGGGCATTCAATGCCTTTGTCCCCTGCCGTCAGGGTTAGGTATAGTACACTGTACACTGTACAAGTAGGTGTACCAACCACTATTTTTCCATTTGTACCCCCATCTACGTTGCCACCTGTCGGAGCGCCTTGAGCATATAAAAGGAGGCCCATGCGCAACGTAGAAAGGGTTGGTCGATCAGTTCCCTCCACGCTCAGTCTCTTTAGCAGCTCGTGTGTACTGTAGCACTCAGCGCTCCTGAGCAAGAACGCAATACACCTAGACATGCAGCAGTAGGAGTGTTATCTCTCCGGAGAGCTCGGCTGGGTAAAACTCTCGCGTGCCTCGCCTCGATCTGCTCTTCGTGCGACCTCCGCTCCCCGCCGAACCGAAAGGGGCTCGGTCCGCCGGCCCCATCGGTGCTCGTGGGCCAGATCAGCCTGCCCCAACAGTTATAGATGTTTCCCCTATTAAATCTTTGTTTTGCCATATGAATCTTGATGAAACTGATTATGATCTTCCTTTACCTAGAAGGCGTTCTAAGAATTCTGAGTTTTTAGATCTTGATGATGAAATTGATAAAAGTGGGATTGAAAGAAATAAAAATCGAGATATTGCTAAAGCCACTAATTTGGATCTCAAGGAATTTAATTATGAAAATTGTTCTTTAATTGATTGTATTTCCTTGTTGCAATCCGTGCTAAATTCTCCTCATGCTTATAGTCAAAATAAGGCTTTTACCGAACACATTGTTGATGCCTTGATGCAATCTTATGAAGAAAAGCTTGAGTTGAAAGTTTCTATCCTAGGAAACTCCATGATGACTGGGAACCTACTATCAAAATTAAAATTAAAAATTATGAGTTTCATGCTTTGTGTGATTTGGGTGCTAGTGTCTCTACTATTCCCAAAACTTTATGTGATTTGCTAGATTTCCGTGATTTCAATGATTGCTCTCTAAACTTGCATCTTGCGGATTCCACTATTAAAAAGCACATGGGAAGAATTAATGATGTTCTTATTGTTGCAAATAGGAATAATGTGCCCATAGATTTTATCGTTCTTGATATAGATTGCAATCCTTCATGTCCTATCATTCTTGGTTGACCTTTCGTTAGAACGATTGGTGCAATTATTAATATGAAGGAAGGAAATATTAGATTCCAATTACTTTTAAAGAAGGGCATGGAACACTTTCCTAGAAAGAAAATAAAATTACCATATGAATCTATCATGAGAGCCACTTATGGATTGCCTACCAAAGATGGCAATACCTAGATCTATCCTTGCTTTTATGCCTAGCTAGGGCGCTAAGCGATAGCGCTTGTTGGGAGGCAAGCAACCCAATTTTATTTTTAGTTTTTTGTTTTTGCTTCTGTTTAGGAATAAATAATCCATCTAGCCTATGTTTATATGTGGTTTTATCTTTTAATTAGTGTTTGTGCCAAGTTAAACCTATTAGATCTTCTTGGGAGATAGTCATTTGATCTTGCTGTAATTTCCAGAATCTTTGCGCTCAGTGCCCGAATTGTTAAAAATCACCAAAACGTGATAAAATAGTTATTCCAATTGCTTCTGATCAATAAACAAATTTTCCAGGTCTTCTAATTTTGGTAGAATTTTTTGGATTCCATAAGTTTGCGTTAGTTACAGATTACTACAGACTATTCTGTTTTTGACAGATTCTGTTTTGCGTGTGTTGTTTGCTTATTTTGATGAATATATGGTTAGTAAAATAGTTTATAATCCATAGAGAAGTTGGAATACAGTAGGTTTAACACCAATATAAATAAATAATGAGTTCATTACATTACCTTAAAGTAGTCTTTTGTTCTCTTTCTCTAACGGAGCTCACGAGATTTCTATTGAGTTTTGTGTTGTGAAGTTTTCAAGTTTTGGGTGAATTCTTTTGATCGATTATGGAACAAGGAGTGGCAAGAGCCTAAGCTTGGGGATGCCCATGGCACCCCAAGATGATCCAAGGACACCAAAAGTCAAAGCTTGGGGATGCCCAGAAGGCATCCCCTCTTTAAATCTACTTCCATCGGTAATTTACTTGGAGCTATATTTTTATTCACCAACATGATATGTGTTTTGCTTGGAGCATCTTGTATTATTTGAGTCTTTGCTTGTTAGTTTACCACAATAATCCTTGCTGTACACACCTTTTGAGAGAGCCATACATGATTTGGAATTTGTTAGAATACTCTATGTGCTTCACTTATATCTTTTGAGCTTGATAGTTTTGCTCTAGTACTTCATTAGATCTTTTAGAGCACGGTGGTGGATTTGTTTTAAAGAAACTTGATCTCTCATGCTTCACTTAGATCATTTTGAGAGTCGTTAATAGCATGGTAATTTGCTTAATGTTAATATACTTGGTGTTCGAGATATGTGAAACTTTCTTTTGAGTGAATTGAATACTAAGATAAATTTAATGTTTAATAATTGTTTTGAGATATGGAGGTAATAATATCAAAGTCGTGCTAGTTGATAACTGTGAATTTGAGAAATACTTGTGTTGAAGTTTGCAAGTCCTGTAGCATGCACATGTGGGTAAAGTTGTGTAACAAATTTGAAACATGAAGTGTACCTGGCTTGTGCATCCTTATGAGTGGCGGTCGGGGACGAGCGATGGTCTTTTCCTACCAATCTATCCCCCTAGGAGCATTGTGCATAGTACTTGATTTTTGATGGCTTCTAAATTTTTGCAATAAGTATATGAGTTCTTTTGACTAATGTTGAGCCATGGATTATACGCACTTTTATCTTTCCGCACTTGCTAGCCTCTTGACTGCCGTGCATTGCCCTTTCTCACCTTGAGAGTTGGTGCAAACTTCGCTGGTGCATCCAAACCCCGTGATATGATACGCTCTTTCACACATAAACCTCCTTATATCTTCCTCAAAACAGCCACCATACCTACCTATCATTGCATTTCCATAGCCATTCCGAGATATATTGCCATGCAACTTCCATCATCATTATTATGACATACATTACTTTTGTCATATTGCCATTGCATGATCATGTAGTTGACATCGTATTTGTGGCAAAGCCACCATGCATTATTTTCCATACATGTCACTCTTGATTCATTGCACCATCCCAAAGACATCACGGAGGCATTCATATAGAGTCATATTTTGTTCTAAGTTTCGAGTTGTAATTGTTGAGTTGTAATAGAAATAAAAGTGTGATGATCATCATTATTAGAGCATTGTCCCAAGTGAGGAAAGGATGATGGAGACTATGATTCCCCCATAAGTCGGGATGAGACTCGGACGAAAAAAAAAAGAGGCCAAAAAAGAGAGAAAAGGCCCAAATAAAAAATATAATAAAAAATGAGAGAAAAGAGAGAAGGGACAATGCTACTATCCTTTTACCACACTTGTGCTTCAAAGTAGCACCTTGTTCTTCATGTAGTGAATCTCATATATTGTGCTTCAAAGTAGCACCTTGTTCTTCATGTAGTGAGTCTCATATATTGTGCTTCAAAGTAGCACTAAGATCTTCATAATAGAGAGTCTCTCATTTTTTCACTTTCATATACTAGTGGGAATTTTCATTATAGAACTTGGCTTGTATATTCCAATGATGGGCTTCCTCAAAGTTCCCTAGGTCTTCGTGAGCAATCAAGTTGGATGCACACACACTTAGTTTCTTTTGTAGAGCTTTCATATACTTATAGCTCTAGTGCATCCGTTGCATGGCAATCCCTACTCCTCATGTTGACATCACTTGATCGGCATCTCCATAGCCCGTTGATTATCCTCGTCGATATGAGACTTTCCTTTTTTTGTCTTCTCCACACAATCCCATCATCATATTTCTATTCCACCCATAGTGCTATACCCATGGCTCAAGGCTCATGTATTGCATAAAGGTTGAAAGAGTTTGAGATTATTTGAGTACGAAACAATTGCTTGGCTTGTCATCGGGGTATAGAAGTTGGGAACATCTTTGTGTGACGAAAATGAAGCATAGCCTAACCATATGATTTTGTAGGGATGAACTTTCTTTGGCCATGTTATTTTGAGATGACATAATTGCTTAGTTAGTATGCTTGAAGTATTATTATTTTTATGTCAATATGAACTTTTGTATTAAATCTTTCGGATCTGAATATTCATATCACAAGTAAGAAGATTTATATTGAAATTATGCCAAAGTATCACTCCCCATCAAAAATTCTCTTTTTACCATTTACCTACTCGAGGACGCAGCAGAATTAAGCTTGGGGATGCCTGATACGTCTCCAACGTATCTATAATTTTTTATTGCTCCATGCTACTTTATCTACTGTTTTGGACCATATTGGGCTTTATTTTCCACTTATATATTACTTTTGGGACTAACCTATTAACCGGAGGCCCAACCCATAATTGTTGTTTTTTGCCTATTTCAGTGTTTCGAAGAAACGGAATATCAAACGGAGTCCAAACGGAATGAAACCTTCAGGAATGTGATCTTCTCACCGAACGTGATCCAGGAGACTTGGACCCTACTCCAAGAAGTGTCAGAGGCGGTCACGAGGGTGCAGGGCGCGCCCCTGGGCGCGCCCCCTACCTCGTGGGCCCCCTGAAGCTCCACCGACATACTCATCCCTCCTATATATACCTACGTATCCCCAAACGATCAGAAGAAGAGCCAAAAACCTAATTCCACCGCCGTACCTTCCTGTATCCACGAGATCCCATCTTGGGGCCTGTTCCGGAGCTCTGCCGGAGGGGGCATCCACCACGGAGGGCTTCTACATCAACACCATAGCCCCTCCGATGAAGTGTGAGTAGTTTACTTCAGACCTTCGGGTCCATAGCTAGTAGCTAGATGGCTTCTTCTCTCTTTTTGGATCTCAATACAATGTTCTCCCCCTCTCTCGTGGAGATCTATTCGATGTAATCTTCTTTTTGCGGTGTGTTTGTTGAGACCTATGAATTGTGGGTTTATGATCCAGCTTATCTATGGATAATATTTGAATCTTCTCTGCATTCTTTTATGTATGATTGAGTTATCTTTGCAAGTCTCTTCGAATTATCCGTTTGGTTTGGCCAACTAGATTGGTAGTTCTTGCAATGGGAGAAGTGCTTAGCTTTGGGTTCAATCTTGCGCTGTCCTTACCTAGTGACAGAAAGGGTTGCAAGGCACGCATTGTATTGTTGCCATCGAGGATAACAAGATGGGGTATTTATCATATTACATGAATTTATTCCTCTACATCATGTTATCTTGCTTAAGGCGTTACTCTGTTTTTAACTTAATACTCTAGATGCATGCTGGATAGCGGTCGATGGGTGGAGTAATAGTAGTAGATGCAGAATCGTTTCGGTCTACTTGTCTTGGATGTGATGCCTATATACATGATCATACATAGATAACCTCATAACTATGCTCAATTCTATCAATTGCTTAACAGTAATTTGTGCACCCACCGTAGAATATCTATGCTCTTGAGAGAAGCCACTTGTGAAACCTATGGCCCCCAGGTCTATTCTCATCATATCAATCTCCATCACTTTATTTACTTGCTTTGCTTTTACTTTTTACTTTGCATCTTTATACCAAAAATACCAAAATATTATCTCTATCGATCTCACTCTCGTAAGTGACCGTGAAGGGATTGACAACCCCTAATCGCGTTGGTTGTGAGTAGCTATCGTTTGTGCAGTGCACGAGGAACTTGCGCGTGGCCTCCTACTGGATTGATACCTTGGTTCTCAAAAACTGAGGGAAATACTTACGCTACTGTGCTGCATCGTCCTCTCCTCTTTGGGGAAAACCAATGCAAGCTCAAGACGTAGCAGCCCTCTACGGAGAAGATCCCCTTGGATTCAAGACCCCCTCTTGGGTGGCCCCATCAAGACCTCCTCGCGGAGAAGAACCGGTTACCTTTGTATCGTCATTTGTTGATCGTGGATCTTGTATCTCCTCTCGTGTTTCGAGGATCTAGCACATCTGTGACTATATCTTGTTGGTTTGAGTGATTCTCTCGTGTTTCCCCTTGTTTTCCCCTCGTGTTCTTCGTGTTCTTCGCGGGATCCGCTCCTTTCGTGAAAGATCGGGCCGTTAGGGTTCTACCCTACATCACCCCGGCTTGATCGATGGCCCTACAAAATCTACCCAACATTCTTCTATTTATGTTGGAGTTGTTCTTATCCCTTGCTTCGTAAATCATGCTAAAATCCAGGTTGAGCATCCATGGCTCAGTCTAGGTGGGGCGATGGCGGCTATTTCCACCAGGAAGTTCTCCTTTTGCGCGTCGTCTGTCGTGCCGTAAATGATGGTCATCCAGAAGAAATATCTAGTACTAATAATCTCTACCTTAACCGTAATGGAGAAGAAAGCAATGAAGTGGTATACTATGTTGACTAGCTGCTTGTCCCAGAAGATGGCAGCTCCTCCCCTGGTGCTGATCGCCGGAAACACAACACAAGCCTGCAATGAAACACCTCCTATGTCCGAAGCTAGTTCAGTCATCCACGTTTCAATTTTAGTTTCCTGCAAACACAAAATGGCCACTCTGTGGGCATGCACGACCTCCCTGACTGCCATTCTCTTCGTCGAGTAGTTGAAACCTCTTACATTCCACGACATGAGTTTTCAACGTCGTCCTTTGTGACGCCCCCTACTTAATAGTGCACTAATCATGCACGCAAATGCATGCGATCAAGATCAGAGACTCATGGGAAGATATCACAACACAACTCTAGACACAAATTAAAATAATACAAGGTTTATATTACAAGCCAGGGGCCTCGAGGGCTCGAATACATAAGCTCGAATACACAAGAGTCAGCGGAAGCAAAAATATCCGAGTACATACATAAGTAAACAAGTCTACCTTAAGAAGTTCAGCAAAACAACGACATCTGATCAAAAAAGCGAAGGCCTCCTGGCTGGGAGCCTACTAACTACTCCTGGTCATCGGCGGTCTCCACATAGTAGTAGGCTCCGTTGGGGTAGTAGTAGTCGTCAGTGAGATCAGCTGGATCCTGGACTCCGTCATCTGATCGCAACAATCGAGTAGATGGGGAAAGAAGGTAGCAAAGCAACCGTGAGTACTCATCCAAAGTACTCGCAAGACTTATATCAGATATATACTAAGTATGCATCATTATCAAAGGAATGGGGCTATATATTTGGCTGAACTGCAGAAATGTCAGAATATAAGGGAAGGCCAAGCCTATCAAAGAATAGAATGTTGCAACGTTTTGCAGCATTACAAGAGTGCAATTTAACATATTATAAGTAACAAGTATGTTGTAGTAATGCCCATAGATCCTTCCTTCACTCCCTATGAGAAAGCGATCCCGGAGCCATCATATCCAAGTAGTACCTCCAGTATCCAGTTCTAGTTGTATAGATTGGGATACAACTCCAAGCGTCTGTTACCGTGGACACGATTATTAGAATAGATATACTTCCCTGCAGCGGTGCACCAACTTACCCGACACGCTGGATTAACTCCGGCTGAACACACTTTTCTGGGTCATTCCCGGCCTCGGCTGATCGACACACCGTAGTCCTACCTAGGCCCATCAGAGAGGCCAACACGCCTGTCTACATCCTAAATGTGAAGGGGTCATGGGCCAATCATCCTTTGCAATCCTGCATGTTGCGAGCGCGGCCTGGGCATACCCATTCCCTTATAAAAGTATAGGTGGTTACCGTCCAACCAGGCACGCGCCGCTAAACTGCTGACGTCTGAGAGCTTTCGGAAGAATCATACAACGTCGAGTACCCATACTTATTACCGCGTGGTGGTTAGTGCGAAAAGGCCATAGGCCTACTCAGATAACATATCCAAACCAGTTAGTGTCTCGGGAGCGTGCGGAGACGATTAATGATCCACGATCTATGGTCCCGCCGTCCCCTATCGCAGACTTACATCAAGGGCTAAGACTTCCCGGTCATGCCGCGTAATTATCTCTCGGGTACCCTTCCTGGTCAATCGGAATCCGGTAACTCTCGCGGGTACCCCACGGGGCCGAGCCGACTTCAACAAGGTTCTGAGGTAAAGTCAAGGTAACCACGTGTCCATAACATCAAGGGGAAACCTCGAGGAATCACCCTCGAAGGATTTCCACTCGATGTAACTGTTAAGGTGAACTTGGAGGAGTCACCCTCGAAGGGTATAGAGTTGTTATTGGGAGTGGTGAAGGAGTAATCACCCTCCGTAATCCACGACCGATTAGCTACACTACAAAGATATCATCAAGAGTGCATAACGAGGTATCACGCTCGGCACTTAATAGTAGCACTGCATAGTCATACAACTAAGGGGGTGTGATGTGATGTGTCGATCTCTGCACCTTGATCACGTTGATCGAAACATCCGGTAATAAAGCGGGGGCAACAGGGACCAAGTGAGGGGCCACTAATGGATCACTAATCAACATATACTAAGCATATAGGATAATAGGTAAGGTAACAATAGTAGGTTGCAGAAGCAGGCTATGCATCAGAATAGGAAAAAATGAACAATAGTAGCAAAATCTAATGCAAGCATGAGAGAGAAGAAATGGGCGATATTGGAATGATCAAGGAGTTTTTGCTTTCCTGGAAACTCTGCTGAAAGGGACTGGTCGTCAAGTGTGTAAACGTACCCCGGGAGAAGCGTCGGTCTCGGGGTTTACCGGAGAGAAGAAGGGGAAGAAACAATAAATATAAAGCAAAAAAATGCACCGTGATGCTTAACATGGCAATATGTTGTGCTAGGATGAGCTATTACAGTGCTACACGTTGCAGACGAACCAGGATAACATCTGGGAATGTTTTCTCGGCTTTAGGGAGTTTTCGGACAGATGAACCAGACGGGAAAGATCCGTGTTCATCATGTTAGGGGCATGTGACAGATGACTGGATAACATATTCAGATTTGTCATATTTTTCTGAGCAACTTTCATATATAAATTATTTTCATCCGAGTTACAGATTATTTTATATGATTTGTCAAAGTTTATTTCAATTTCTAGAATTATTAATTGTTTTGAAATTAATTGGAAAAAATCTATGGGTACACAGAAGTGTACCCATCACTATGTACATGTGGTTATAGGTGGGTCCAGAGGGCCCAGTTGACCCAGTCAACGTTTGACTAGTCAACTATTACTATTTAGTGGGGTCTAGGTGTCATTGTGTAATTACTACACTAAACTAAAAAATGATAGATAAATTAACAGGTTTTCTTGACCAAGTTAATTAGGTCTACCCTAATTAACAGGGGTTGGGGACCAAGTCACAGTGGCCATTAGGCATGAGCTAATCGGCCGGCCTGTGGCACAGCTGGCATCGCCATGCCGTGCACGCGCGCACACACACGCATGGACGCGCGTTAGCCAAGTACGAGGCTCGCCAGGCGCGGGTAGGCAAGCAGCGTGAGGGCGTGGTGCATGATATGTCTCCAATGTATCTATAATTTTTTATTGTTCCATGCCGTTATATTATCATTCTTGGATGTTTTACAATCATTTTATAGCAGCTTTATATTATTTTATGGGACTAACCTATTGATATAGTGCCCAGTGTGAGTTGCTGTTTTTGCTCGTTTTTTACTGCTCAGAATATCCCTATCAAATGGAGTCCAAACGCAGCAAAACTTTTTGGAGATTTTTTTGGATCAGAAGACAACCTGGGATCCAAGGAAGCACCAGAGGGGAGGCCTGTGGGGCCCACAAGATACAAGGGTGCGCAAAAGGCCCCTAGTGCACCCTAATGGGTTGTGGGGCCCACATGGGTCTCCTACACCGCCTCTCAGCTCTATGAATACCAAAATATTCCAGAAACCCTAGGGAAGTCGACGAAACACAATACTAGCCGCTGCAAGTTCCAGAACCATGATATCCAATCTAGAGCCCTATTCTGGCACCTTGCCGGAGGGGAACATGATCACGGAGGGGTTCATCACCCTCATTGGTGCTCCTCCGATGATGCGTGAGTAGTTCACCAGAGACCTACGGGTCCGTAGGCAGTAGCTATATGGCTTATTCTTTATTTTTGATTCTCAATACAATGGTCTCTTCGAGATCTATTTGATGTAATGACTTTTTGCGGTGTGTTTGTCAGGATCCGATGAAGTGCGAGTTTGTGATCAGATATATATCCATGAATATTATTTGAATCTTCTTTGATCTCTTATATGCATGATTATTTATAGCCTCGTATTTCTTCTCCGAATCTTTGGTTTAGTTAGGCCAACTAGATTGATTTTTCTTGCAATGGGAAGAGGTGCTTTGTGATAGGTTCGATCTTGTGGTGTCCTCACCCAGTGACAGAAGGGGTAGCGATGCATGCATGCATCGTTGCTATTAAGGATAAAAAGATGGGGTCTATTCCTACATGAATAGATCTTGTCTACATCATGTCATCGTTCTTATTGCATTACTTTGTTTCTCCATGAACTTAATACACTAGATGCATGCTGGATAGCAGTCGATGTGTGGAGTAATAGTAGTAGATGTAGGCAAGAGTCGGTCTACTAATCTTGACGTGACGCCTATATTCATGATCATTGCCTTGGATATCGTCATAATTATATGTTTTCTATCAATTTCCCAACAGTAATTTGTTTACCCACCGTATGCTATTTTCTCGAGAGAAGCCACTAGTGAAATCTACGGCCCCGGGTCTATCTTTTATCATATTGCTTTCAGATCTATCTTTTACCTTATTTGTTTTCAAATCTATTATTCCAAAAACCCAAAAATACCTTGCTACACTTTTTCTTTACTTATTTTATTTCTTTTTTATTCAGATCTATTTATCCAATCTCATAAAAATTAATCTATCCTTTTACCGAGGAGGGATTGACAACCCTCTTACGCGTCGGGTTGCAAGTATTTGTTCTTTGTGTGCAGGTAACGTTTACATCGTGTTGCTTGGTTCTCCTACTGGATTGATACCTTGGTTTCACAACTGAGGGAAAACCTTATCGTAGCTGTGCTGCATCATCCGTTCCTCTTTGGGGAAATATCGACGCAGTCTCAAGCCACGTCAAAGTAATTTCTGGCGCGCCGTTGCCGGGGTGACATCATCAACATCTATCAGGTTCCTAATCACAAATCTCATCTCCTTGCAATTTACAATATTTGTCATTTGCCTCTCATTTTCATCTCCCCCACTTCACAAAAATTTGCCTTCTTTTTTGTTCGCCTTTTTCTTGTTTGATCTTTTGTTTGCTTGTGCTGCCATGTGCCTTCTATATTCTTGCATTTCGCTTGCTAAAAATCTATTGATATGGATCCCCATCCACTTGCTAATCTTTTTAAAATATCCAATCATGATTAACCAATTGCTAGTGAGTTGAGTGCACTAGATTATCTTTATGAAGTTTTGCTTGAGATTCGTGAATCTGAAAATTGAGATGAAGAAATTTATGAAATGATTCATGATATCTCCTTGAATGAAAAGCATGATTGCAATGATTTTACTGTTACTTCTGTTAATGTCATTTGTGCTAATAATATGCAAAACCCCAAGCTTGGGGATGCTAATTTTGCTATGTCCACTACTTATTGCAATGATCATGATTGGGGTGATTCTTCTTATGATCTTGAAAATTTATTTAAGCCTCATGATGAATATGATATTTGATAATAATGTTTGCAATAATATTGGAAGTGGGTTTGGAAGAGCGTCAACTTTAGGTAAAAATAATCCCACATATTTTGGGAGTGTTCAATCTTACGATTTTTTGATGAAAGTGGGTTTGGAGAGGTCATGACTTTAGTTGATGTTAATCCTACTATCTTGGAAGATTATAAAATTTTTATGCATGTGGATCATGAGGATAATTTTTTTATATGATAGCTATATTGTTGAATTTGATTATGATCCTCAATTATTATGAGAGAGGAAAATATGCTTGTAGAAATTTTCATGTTACTAATTTACCTCTCGGTATGTCGAGATTGCTACTGCTTCTTTCTTCTTCCTTGCATATGCTATCTATTTCTTGTCTTGATAATTTGTTTGCTTATAAAATCCCTATGCATTGGAAGTAAGTTAGACTTAAATGTCTTTGTCACGAGTTTTATGATGCTCTCTTTGCGCTTCAATTCTTGTCTTTCATGTGAGCATCGTTAAAATTTCAAGCCTATCTTAATGGCTATAAAGACAGAGCTTGTTGGGAGACAACCCAATGAGTAAAAAATTGGTTTTGTTTTTGTTTTTTGTGTGTTCACACAATTATGCTACTGTTATGATTGTGTTTTTATGTTAGTAAAGCCTTTGGGATCATGTTGGGCGATAGTTGATTTGATCCTGTTGAAAAACAGAAACTTTTGCGTCCAGTAACAGAATTGTTGAAGTTCATAGAAGCGACAAAAAATTCTGAATATTTTACACAAGATTTAAATACAAATTGCCTACGTTGTCCTCATTTTTCAGAATTTTTGGAGGTACAGAAGTATGGTTAGAGTTCAGATTACTATAGACTGTTATGTTTTTGACAGATTCTGTTTTTGTTGCATTGTGTGCTTATTTTGATGATTCTATGGATTGTATCAGGGGGTATAAGCCATGGTAAAGTTAGAATACATTAGGTATAATGCAATAATAAAATATGAATGGGTTTGCAATAGTACTTAGAATGGTGTTTTGCTTTATTATACTAACGGATCTCACGAAGGTTTTGTTAAGTTTTGTGTGATTGAAGTTTTCAAGTTTTGGGTGAGATCACGATGGATGAAGTAATAAGGAGTGAAAAGAGCCTAAGCTTGGGGATGCCCATGGCACCCGAAGTTAATATTCAAGGAGAACCAAGCAACTAAGCTTGGGGATGCCCCGAAAGGCATCCCCTCTTTCTTCTAACAACCATCGGTAATTTTACTTGGAGCTATATTTTTATTCGGCACATATCATGAGTTTTGCTTCGAGCGTCTTCTATTATATGAGTCTTTGCTTGTTTTGCTTTTTAGTTTGTCACCATTATCCTTGCTAGACACACTTATTTGAGAGAGCCAAAATTATGCTATGATTTGTTAGAATCGCTCTATGTGCTTCACTTAAAAAAATTGAGCTATGGAATTGTGATAACCCACAAGTATAGGGGATTGCAACGGTTTTTGAGGGTAGAGTATTCAACCCAAATTTATTGATTCGACACAAGGGGAGCCAAAGAATATCCTCAAGTATTAGCAGCTGAGTTTTCAATTCAACCACACCTGAAAGACTTAATATCTGCAGCAAAGTATTTAGTAGCAAAGTAGTATGGAAGTAACGGTAACAGTGGCAAAAGTAATAGTAGCTGTTTTGTAGCAATTGTAACAGTGGCAAAGGCAAAGTACGTAGCAAAGATCAGTATGTGAAAAGCTCGTAGGCAATGGATCAATGATGGATAATTATGTCGGATGGCACTCATCATGCAACAGTCATAACCTAGGGTGACAAAACTAGCTCCACATCTTTTGTCCTACACTCTCGTGGAAGCGGGGTCCTAATGGAAACTAAGGGATATTAAGGCCTCATTTTAATAGAGAACCAGACCAAAGCATTAGCACTTAGTGAATACATGAACTTCTCAAACTATGGTAATCACCAGAAAAAATCCCAATTATTGTCACCTTGGGGTATGCAGATCATCACTCGTAATAGGTGTCTAAAACTTGCAAGATAGGATCAAGAACACAAATATATTAATGAAAACATGATAGGTTCAGATCTGAAATCATGGCACTCGGGCCCTAGTGACAAGCATTAAGCATAGCAAAGTCATAGAAACATCAATCTCAGAACATAGTGGATACTAGGGATCAATCCCTAACAAAACTAACTCGATTACATGATAAAGCTCATCCAACCATCAACGTCCAGCAAGCCTACGATGTAATTACTCACGCACGACGGTGAGCATCATGAAATTGGTGATGGAGGAAGGTTGGTGATGATGATGGAGACGAATCCTCCTCTTCGGAGCCTTGAACAGACTCCAGATCAGCTCTCCTAATGAAAAATGGGAGCCGGCAGTGAAAGGATCGAGAAGAGGTGTCTAGAGGGGGGTGATTAGACCCTCAACAAAGAAAAGTTGCAGGTTTTAAGTTCTTCAAGTTGAGGTGGAGTTTTAGAACAACTTTTAGCATTCACAATACATTTCAAGCAAGCATGGCAAGAGTATGAGCAGCAGAAAGAGTAAAGCATGCAATTTGCAAGAAAGTAAAGGGATGGGATTGGAGTGGGCAAACGCAATTAAGACACGGAGATTTTTGGCGTGGTTCCGATAGGTGGTGCTATCCTACGTCCATGTTGGTGGAGACTTCAACCCACCAAGGGTAACGGTTGCGCGGGTCCACGGAGGGCTCCACCCATGAAGGGTCCACGAAGAAGCAACCTTGTCTATCCCACCATGGTCATCGCCCACGAAGGAATTTGCCTCACTTGGGTAGATCTTCACGAAGTAGGCGATCTCCTTGCCCTTACAAACTCCTTGCTTCAACTCCACAATCTTGTCGGAGGCTCCCAAGTGACACCTAACCAATCTAGGAGACACCACTCTCCAAAAGGTAATAGATGGTGTGATGATGATGAACTCCTTGCTCTTGTGCTTCAAATGATAGTCTCCCCAACACTCAACTCTCTCTCACAGATTTGGCTATGGTGGAAAGATGATTTGAGTGGAAAGAAACTTGGGGAAGGCTCCAGATCAAGATTCTTTTGGTTGGATTGGAACGTCTTGGTCTCAACACATGAGTAGGCGGTTCTCTCTCAGAAAATGAGTAGTGGAAGTGTAGGCATGTTCTGATGGATCTCTCTTGAATAGAGAAGGGGGTGGAGGGGTATATATAGCCTCCACACAAAATCTAACCGTTACACATATTTCACCCAAATCGGTCAGAATGAATAGGTGAACTCGGTGAGACCGATTCAATTCAAAATTTGAACGTTAGGATTCTCGATGGGACCGACATGATCAACTCGGTAGGACTGATGTGCTAGGGTTAGGGTAAAACCTCATCTCGGTGTGACTGATTGCATGAACTCGGTGAGACCGGTTTCTGCAATGAGCAAACAGAGAGTTGGTTAGGCAAACTCGGTGGGACCGAATGCACATTCCGGTGAGGCCGAAATAACTGCAACAGGCAACAGAGAGTTTGCAAGGCGAACTCTGTGAGACCGATCGCACATTTCGATAAAACCAAAATGTTACGAAGGGAAACAGAGAGTTTGCATTGCCATCTCGGTGGGACCGAGATACCTATCGGTGAGATCGAACTGATTAGGGTTTCTTGCAGTGGCTATGTCAAAGGAACTCAGTGGTGCCGGGTAGATCAAATCGGTGGGGCCGAGTTTGACTTTAGGTTTTGGACATATTTGGAATTGAGAAAGTGGTTGAGGGTTTTGGAGCATATCACTAAGCACTTTGAGCAAGTAGACCATTAAGCAACACCTCATCCCCTTTCAATAGTATTGGCTTTTACTATGGACTCAATGTGATCTTGGATCACTAAAATAGAAATGAAGAGTCTTGAGCTTTTGCCAGTGTTTATCCTTAGCATCTTGAAGGGGTTCCACATCCTCTTGTCCATGCCACACCATTGTTTAACTTTCTGAAATATACTAGATGAAAATATTAGTCCAACAAGAGATATGTTGAAATTAATTACCAAAATCACCCAGGGAGCACTTGTGCTTTCAATTTCCCCCCTTTTTGGTAATTAATGACAACATACATCAAAGCTTTATATAAGGATATGAAGAGTAATAAGTAAAGCTTTGGAAAGACATGTAACATGCATTGGCTCCCCCTACATGTATGCAAGCATGCAAAGATAGAATATGAGAGCATGTGAATGCATAGGCATGCCAGAGCAAGTAATGAGCTACATGTATCTTGGCTATATGCATCAGAGTAAATGATGTAGATAAATTAAGTGTGCCTTCATGTTCATGAGTCCTTCTTGCAAACAACATGTACATCAGCAAGAGATCATCATGTACATGAGTGTGATGCATATACTTACCTTGTGGTCTTGAGCTGGCTTTGGAAGAGGTGAACTTGAGGAAAAAGGTTAGATGAAACAAGGACACTACTAATCAAAGCAAGTTCAGAAAAACACAAGAGTACCAAGACTGGGATGACATGTAGTGAGTGAGTACTTAGTACTCTATTTGGATTTAGACATGTCCCCAAGGACTAAAGATATGCAATGAATTCCAAAGATTTTCTTCCCATAGATATGAACTCTTTCTCCCCATGAATCTGATATTGGATAATGGGAGAAGGTAGGGTAAGAGAAAATCAGAGCAAAGCAAACATGACATGCACTAACATGTCTTTCCCCTCTTAAAGACATGTGACTTCTCTCCTCTATTGTTAATAAGCATCTGGAGAAGCTAAGATGTGCTTTCCCTCTCATGTGATAAGCTTTGATGTGCTCTCTCTCCCCCTTTGACATCAATTTCCAAGAAGGGATCTTCCGGAGCATTAATCAAATAGGTTTGGTCCTTGAGTCACATTTCAAATCAGCATGTAATTTAAGATGCGAGTAGAGGATAAGAATCATCGAGTGGAGCTCGAGATGGAATGACATTGTAATGGAAAAATATTTTATCAGTAGTGAAATCGGTAACGCCTATCCATTTTCATCGGTGACACCGAGTTGGCAGTGTCATAGATGATGCATGTCGGTCAGGTCGGGTTCGTCCTTGTTGGTCGTACCGATGAACAGTCTACATGGTACTTTGTAGTTCGGTCTAGCCGATAGGCATAAATCGGTGAGGCCGAGTTCATTACAGAGGAAAATTTTTGTCACCTCAGCTCACTTGGCAAATAAAATCTCACAAAGATTTGCAAGGAATTAACTAAAGGATTTGCAATGAATTAGGTGCAGAGAAAAAGTGGCTAAAAGAAAAGAAATATAGATGAAGTTTTTTTTAAAAGCGGAACAAACAAGCAAGAAATATAAGGAAACACTGGAGAACTTCATCTAGAATGGGTCGGCGACAAAGTCAACTATGTTAGAGTATATTGATGGAGGAGTCAAGTGATAACACTTGATCGCAGGTCATACTCATCGTTTAAGCTCAAAATGGGGTTACCATTTTTTGTTTTAGCATTTTGATGTATTCACATCTTGTTGAGCTGCTTTGACCCATGACTTGGGGTAAAGCTTCTCTAAGATGGAATAACATACCTTAGGTGGTGGTGTTGATCTTGATCATGTAGTCGAACTTGTGTTGGATGCTCAAGGTTGATGTGGTTCATCAAGAGTTGGGAGCACCACTTGTAGTTTGAGTTCATCTTCCTACATGGGTTAGTCTTGCAAGGAAGAGCACTTGTGTACCCAAAATGAAAATCATGAAACTTGATACCAAATGAAATTTGATATAGAAATTGTCAAAGGATATGTTGAGTGAATTCATGCTTCCTTGTCTTCAACCACAATATTGTAGAGACTTGGTGATGTAGAGATTGCTCAAGATGTGAGTGAGTCGCAATCTCATAGATTTGGGCTCATCCAAGTACCTACAAGGGTTACATAACATGCAAGGGTACAAGGATAGATCCAAGACATATGATCATCATCATAAGAGAAATATCAAGGATGAGTTTTAGAAGGCTCATGCCTTTCATGTATCCAAATGGAGTTTCTACTCCAGGTTTGAGGCATCAATGATGTTCAATTCACCTCTCAAACGGAAAAATACTTTCTCATCAAGCGGTTTGGTGAATATATCCGCCAATTGCTTATCGATATGAACATGCTTAAGATTGATGTCTCCTTTAACAACATGATCCCGAATGAAATGATGACGGACTTCAATATGCCTAGTTCGAGAATGTTGCATGAGATTGTGAGCAATCTTAATAGCACTTCCATTATCACAAAGCAATGGAACATGTTTCACATATATCCCATAATCTTTAAGAGTTTGGGTTATCCAAAGTAATTGAGCACAACATGATCCAGCGGCAATGTATTCCGCTTCGGCGGTAGATAAGGATACCGAGTTTTGTTTCTTGGAGGACCAAGACACAAGAGATCTACCAAGAAATTGACAAGTACCCGAAGTGGACCTTCTATCAACCTTGTCACCTGCATAGTCCGAATCGGAGTAGCCAACAAGATCAAAGAAGACCTCTTAGGATACCAAATGCCAAAGTTTGGTGTATGAATTAAGTATCTCACTAACCTTTTCACAACCTTAAGATGACATTCTTTAGGGGTTGCTTGATATCGTGCACACATGCACACACTTAGCATAATATCGGGACGGGAGGCACATATATATAACAATGAACCAATCATAGAGCGGTTAACCTTTTGGTCAACCGGTTTGCCATCCTTAGTCAAGTCAAGGTGTCCACTAGTAGGCATGGGTGTTTTCATAACTTTGCTTTCTTGCATGTTGAACTTCTTGAATAAGTCCTTGGTATACTTTGTTTGGGAAACAAAGGTACCCTCCTTAGTTTGATTTGCAAACCAAGAAAGAATTTGAGTTCACTCATCATAGACATCTCAAACTTCTCGGACATTAGCATTCCAAATTTTTCACTAAAATGAGGGTTAGTTGAACCAAACATGATATCATCCACATAAATTTGGCACACAAATAATTCTCCATTAACCCTTTTTATAAAAAGTGTAGAATCAATCTTACCAATTTCAAAGCCTTTTTCAATAAGGAACTTAGTCAGGCATTTATACCACGCTCTAGGAGCTTGTTTAAGACCATAAATAGCTTTGTGAAGTTTGTAAACATGATTAGGTTTCTTGGGATTAACAAAGCCGGGAGGTTGTTTAAAATAAACTTCCTACTCAATTTCACCATTTATAAAAGCACTTTTAATGTCCATTTGGTATAGAGTGATATCATGGTGATTGGCATAAGCAAGTAAGATGCATATGGACTCAAGTCTAGCAACGGGGCATATGTCTCACCATAGTCCATACCTTCGACTTGAGTGTAGCCTTGGGTGACGAGACGGGCCTTGTTGCGTACAACTTGTCCATCTTCGCTTATTCCGAAACACCCATTTGGTTCCAATGACATTTTGGTTGTCGTCTGGCTTCTCTACCAATGTCCACACTTGATTCCTCTCGAAATTGTGCAGCTCTTCATGCATGGTGTTCACCCAATCCGGATCATCAAGAGCTTCTTCAACCTTCATAGGTTCAATACTAGAGTGATGTGGACATGACTACGTCAGATACAATAAAAAATAACGCACAGATACATATTTTACAGGTGATTTCTATTATCAATAAATTCATGAATTATTTTATGTTAATCAAACAAAGATACAACACATTAATTATTATATGCAAAATTAAAGAAGATTTATACATGCTGGGCATGAAGACGTGTGTACACATGCATGAGTTTGTACTACCAATATGCCACGGTGGCCTATGATCATCATCACCAATGCATTCAGGATGGTGGTTCCATGAGCATGCAAGTTCACGCTACTTTGTCCAAGAGACGTCAGTCATTAGATGGGCTCAATTCTTTGGTGAATCCCGTATAGACAAAAGTAAATTATTGGTCTGCACCGGGGCCCATCTAATGACTGATGTCTCTTGGACAAAAAGTGGTATCGGTGTTCAGGTTCATCGGTGAGTGATTTCCAATTTTGTTAGATTAGATCGTTTTTCGTCCTACAAACCACACAAAAAAGCCAAAAAAATTAAATTAGTTCATCCGCTGCACCTATCTTTTTAGCCTTTAACAACTTTTGCATCTAGTATTTGCTTAGTTAAATTTTTGGTTACATTCATCTAATACTAGTGCTGGTCTAGATTAGTCCGAGAGGAAATTGTCTACTAGATCGAACTTTGTTTTTGTCCAGCTTATTTTCCGCCGCACGCTCCTCTGTAATCTGGAAAGATATAGACAAAGGCAAGATTGCATCTATTGTTTCTAGTTTTGCCGATTACTGCATGCAATCTGACACCACATCGGTTACATCTGTTGTCCTATATTAAAATAAACAATCCTTGCTTTCCGCGCTTCCACATAGTACTGCGCGCACACCCCAGCCTTCTGCCGCTAGCGCCCAAGCATATAGTTTCCATCAGGACATCCATCCATCAGTACTTGATTCATACCACCGCTAGAAGCACACGTCCCATCAGCAATCAATTTTTTTAGTGAATCAACTATCGTCTTTGGTACGTGACTTCTGCTTGCTACCGTCTTGAAAAAAGAAGAAGGAAAGAGCAACAAAAAATAAAAAAAGTGAAAAACTAGAGAAGAAAAAGTAAAAAAAAAGTTCAGGCTGAATAACATCTTTTGAAATATCTTTTGTAGAACCTTTACTTGGTTCATATACGTGGTATCTGCTGGATATTTTTCTGCTCTAGTTTTTCATACACGGCATTTATACCTCACTTATATCCAGCTTTTAGAGCTAATCATATTTTGATCGGTTTTCACATTCATTTGATGGGACTTGACCCTCACGATCCGGCTACCAACTGTACAGGGAGAACCGTACATGACTGATATCCACGGCCATCGCTGAACCAACTCCACGGCGTTATCGACCGAGCCATGTGGACATGACTGCATCATAGAAATGAATGAATAATGTTCACAAAAGTTAGCCAAATGAGTTTTAGAGCGAGTAATTCTCCTGGTTTGAATATCATCAAAGATTTGTTCGACGGGATAATCTCTTGAAACTCTTCCTCTCACTCGTGAGAGCTTTTGTTTGGGTCAGGGTGGAACTTCCTCTTGTACTTCTTCATTGTTGTTCGTGTTGTTGTTCTCTTGGGGAGGTGGAGAAGGAGGTCGATGAGGTTCATCTTGGTGTACTTCCTTGTTTCCTTCATCTTGACGTGTTCCACTTATGGATGCCTCCAAGTCAACTTGCGGTTCACCTTGTCGTCAAGTTGAGGCTTCCACTTGAACGGACGAGGTACTCTCCTTCACCTCTCTCGGGCGAATCTTGCCAATAGACAAGTCTTGAATTGCTTCCGAGGGATCTTTATCTCCTACATAAATTGGGAATTGCTCTACTTGCGAGCCGTTAGATTCATCAAACTTCACATCTACCATCTCTTCAACCTTTCGGGTGAAATTGTTGTAGACACGGTAAGTGTGAGAGTATGAGCCATAACCGAGTAGGAAACCTTCATGAGATTTAGGAGCAAATTTCAAATGATGATGCTTATCAAGAATGTAGCACTTTGAGCCAAATACTCGAAAGTATCCAACTTGGGGTTTGTTACCGGTGAGAAGCTTGTATGCCGTCTTCCCGAGAAGCTTGTGAAGATATAGTAGATTTGTTGCATGACAAGCAGTCTCAACCGCTTCCGCCCAAAAATGTGTTGGCGTCTTGTATTCATCAAGCATCTTTCTCACCATCTCAATGAGTGTTCGATTCTTCCTCTCAACAACTCCAGTTTGTTGAGGTGTGTATGTATCCGAGAACTCATGTGAAATCCCTTCTTCGTCAAGAAAGGTATCCACATTGGCGTTCTTGAACTCCGTTCCATTATCGTTGCGAACCTTCTTGATCTTCACTTCAAATTGATTTTGGGATTTCCTAGCAAAGTTCTTGAAGATATTTTGGACCTGTGATTTATCATCAAGAAAGAACACCCACGTAAATCTTGAGAAGTCATCGACAATGACTAACCGAAAGATATTTTGTAGGCGTTGGGACCAAAAAGATCCATATGAAGTAGTTCGAGCGGTCTTCTCGTGGTCATAATGTTTTTCACGGGATGACTTCCTCCAACCTGTTTTCCTATTTGACAAGCACTGCAAAGTCTATCCTTGTCAAATACAACATCTTTAACACCAATGATATGATCACCCTTAATAAGCTTATCAATATTTTGCATGCCCACGTGACCTAACCTTCTATGCCACAACCAACCTTTAGAAGATTTGGCAATTAAGCAAGCTCTAGGTTGAGCCTTTTTAGTGAAATCAATAATGTTTAGATCACCTCTACATATACTGGTAAAAACCATATTATGATTATCTCTCCGAAACACTTGGCAATCTGCTTCAGTAAATAAGACATTGAAACCAAAATATGCCAGTCTAGATAAGGAAAGTAAATTATAGCCAAGAGATTCAATGAGCATAACATTTTGGATGGAGCTATCATGTGAGATGGCCACCTTACCAAGGCCAACCACCTTACCCATTCCTTTCCACCAGCCATATAGCCGTGAAGGTTAGCCATAAGACCAAAGTGTCTCATAGACTCATCGAGATCAAAGTCACTATCATCATCCTCATCATAGTATATCCATGTTCAACATCGTCTTGTGATTGATCATCACCTAGAGAGAGTGATTCATTAGATGTATGGCCATGACCATGTGCGTCCTTATGAATTCTAATGACTAGACAGATGATGCTACTAATGACTCCAACATCTCCTTTGGCACGCATGAGGTCACGAAGCTCAAATAGACAATCATCAAATTTAGGGTCACTA
This sequence comes from Aegilops bicornis, assembly GCA_021605145.1. Lineage (NCBI taxonomy): Eukaryota > Viridiplantae > Streptophyta > Magnoliopsida > Poales > Poaceae > Aegilops > Aegilops bicornis. The sequence continues at coordinate 351,654,908 of CM038670.1, forward strand.
GGTTTCATTTTATGAAAAGCTATGGACTTTTGAAGAATCTCATCTAGATTTTCAAGGAATAGTTAGGAAAACGCTCCTCAAGAAATCTCCATATGGTGTAAGCACATTAAAGAGTAGGCAAGAATACAATCAAATTTCTAGGCAATCCTCTAATGATAAGATTAATAGTTCTAAGATTGCAGATAATGTCAAAAGACTCATCGGGGGTAGGATGCAATTTATAAATAGGAGGCACACAAGGGCGAGCATTATACTTGTTCATGTGATATTCATTGAAAATCTCAAGCATCTCATTTTTCCAAGCACTATAGAACTCTCCATCAAGCATAGGCACTCTATGTCTAAAACTCCCAATCGTAGACTCGTCCATCTTCCTCCAATGGTGATTAAACCAGAGCAATGGAGACCAACACTCTGATACCAATTGAAGGGATCAAGAAGAGATGTCTAGAGGGGGGTGATTAGACCCTCAACAAAGAAAAGTAGCAGTTTTTAAGTTCTTCAAGTTGAGGTGGAGCTTTAGCACAAGTTTTAGCATTCACGATGCATATGAAGCAAGCATGGCAAGAGTATGAGCAGCGGAAAGAGTAAAGCATGCAATTTGCAAGACAGTAAAGGGATGGCATTGGAGTGTGCAAAAGCAATGAAGTCATGGAGATTTTTGGCGTGGTTCCGGTAGGTGGTGCTATCGTACGTCCACGTTGGTGGAGACTTCAACCCATGAATGGTAACGGTTGCGCGAGTCCACGGAGGGCTCCACCCATGAAGGGTCCACGAAGAAGCAACCTTGTCTATCCCACCATGGCCATTGCCCATGAAGGACTTGCCTCACTTGGGTAGATCTTCACGAAGTAGGCGATCTCCTTGCCCTTACGAACTCCTTGGTTCAACTCCACAATCTTGTCGGAGGATCCCAAGTGACACCTAACCAATCTAAGAGACACTGATACGTCTCCAACGTATCTATAATTTTTTATTGTTTCATGCTATTATATTACCTGTTTTGGATGTTTATGGGCTTTATTAAACACTTTTATATCACTTTTGGGACTAACCTATTAACCCAGAGCCCAGTGCTAGTTCCTGTTTTTCCCTTGTTTCAGTGTTTCGAAGAAAAGGAATATCAAACGGAGTCGAAACAAAATGAAACCTTTTGGAGTAGTTATTTTTGGAAGGAAAGCTACCCGATAAACTTGGAGTGCACGTCAGGAAAGAAACGAGGGAGCCACGAGGTAGGGGGCGCGCCCACCCCCCTAGGGCGCGCCCTCCACCCTCGTGGGCCTCTCGTGGCTCCCCTGACGTATTTCTTCCTCCTATATATACCCATATACCCTAAAACGATCGGGGAACAGAATAGATCGGGGGTTCCGCCGCCGCAAGCCTCTGTAGCCACCAAAAACCAATCGGGACCCTGTTCCGGCACTCTACCGGAGGGGGGAGCCCTCACCGGTGGCCATCTTCATCATCCCAATGCTCTCCATGATGAGGAGGGAGTAGTTCGCCCTCGGGGCTGAGGGTATGTACCAGTAGCTATGTGTTTGATCTCTCTCTCTCTCTCTCTCATGTTCTTGATTTGTCACGATCTTGATGTATCACGAGCTTTGCTATTATAGTTGGATCTTATGTTTCTTCTCCCCCTCTACTCTCTTGCAATGGATTGAGTTTTCCCTTTGAAGTTATCTTATCGGATTGAGTCTTTAATGATGTGAGAACACTTGATGTATGTCTTGTCATGCGTATCTGTGGTGACAATGGGATATCACGCGATTCACTTGATGTATGTTTTGGTGATCAACTTGCGGGTTCTGCCCATGAACCTATGCATAGGGGTTGGCACATGTTTTCGTCTTGATTCTCCGGTAGAAACTTCGGGGCACTCTTTGAGGTTCTATGTGTTGGTTGAATAGATGAATCTGAGATTGTGTGATGCATATCGTATAATCATACCCCACGGATACTTGAGGTGACATTGGAGTATCTAGGTGACATTAGGATTTTGGTTGATGTGTGTCTTAAGGTGTTATTTTACTACGAACTCTAGGGATGTTTGTGACACTTATAGGAATAGCCCAATGGATTGATCGGAGTGCTGCGCTACCGTCGAGGACGCACCATCGAGCTCCACCGGCAAGTGCTGAGGAGCAGTCTGCTCCGGCAAGCCCTAGGGTTTGTTCCGTTGAAGCAGACGCTCCAAGTCCGGCAAGAGCTTTGATGCCCACTCGCAAGCGCACCTCTTCGGAGTGCTGCGCTACCGTCGAGGACGCACCATCGAGCTCCACCGGCAAGTGCTGAGGAGCAGTCTGCTCCGGCAAGCCCTAGGGTTTGTTCCATTGAAGCAGACGCTCCAAGTCCGGTAGAGCTCTGATGCCCACTCCGGCAAGCGCACCTCTTCGGAGTGCTGCGCTACCGTCGAGGACGCACCATCGAGCTCCACCAGCAAGTGCTGAGGAGCAGTCTGCCCGGCAAGCCCTAGGGTTTGTTCCGTTGAAGCGCACGCCCCGACAAGTTTTGCTCCGGCAAACTTGCCGGGAACGCCAAGCTCGCTGAGCCGCAGGTTCCCGCCAGGAAGCAGATGTTCCCGCAGCAGCAGATGTGCGGTGGTTCTTTGGTCGATCAGACGATGACAAATCGAGCCACCGCCGAACACCTTTCGCTCTAGTCTATGGAGCAGAGGCAGTTCTCCCCACGGAACTTCAGATCACGGATCACCTCGAGTGCTTGCTTATGATGAGCTAGAGAAAGAGCAGCGAATGATGACGCGCTGCTCCTTGAGGAGGATCGTCTTCATTTGTCAGACGAGCTGCTCGATACCAGCAAGCTTTGCGCCGCTACCATAGACGCAAAGTTAATGCCAGAAGTCTCGAGGAAGGCGACCTTGTTCTTCGGCGCGTTCAGTCCGCCAAGAATTCCAACAAGTTGACGCCGAAGTGGGAAGGCACTTACCGGGTGAAACGAGTCACTAGGCCTGGCGCTGTCCGCCTTGAGACCGAAGATGGCACTCCGGTGAGCAACTCCTGGAACGTTGAGCATCTTCGTAAGTTTTACCCGTAAGGCGCGGTTGCCGAAACCCGTTCCGGCAACCACCTTTTGTACAAGTCTTGCCGATGTTGCATGTAATCCTTTGTACAAAGCCGGGCGCAGACCCCGTGCATAAGTGGAGCTAACGTGCTTCACACATCTTGTCAATTTCATGCTTTCTACTTCCATTTGCATGCGTTATCTGACACTTTGTGCATCACCTACCCCCGGTAAGCAATAACGAGCCATAAGGCACCATATCTTTATTTTCTCTTCTTTCTCTTTCTCAAAGAAAGGAAGGTTCCTCGCCCACAAGTTTGCCGGGGAAAGGAGAAGATAATGGTGTGGACCAAGCGTCGCCAAGGAAGTCTAGCCTTACCGGAAGCAAACGACGAAAAGCTAAGTTGCTAAAGTTTGAGCAATCAGTTTTAAAATTTTTAAGTTATCTTCCTCGAACGACCGTACTTTTGTATGGAAAACCTGCACGGAGGAACCAACCCGTAGCTAGTTGCGCCTTACTTTGTTTCGAGTCCGCTCAACAACTTAAGTGAGCTGCGATCGCGCCCTTACTTTGTTTCGAGTCTGCTCAACAACTTAAGTGAGCTGCGATTGCACCCTTACTTTGTTTCGAGTCCGCTCAACAACTTAAGTGAGCTGCGACTAGTTGCGACAAGGTTTCTTGTCGGTAGTGGCACTGCCAGCTGCCGACGTCCCAGACTTTTCATGCCCGGTGCCTGCGCCGACAAGTTCCCTAAAAGCGTAGGGCAAAAACATACAAAGGAAGGAACCAAGTAAAGGAAATAACATAGCAATTGCTATCCGAAATAGAGTTATATTACAAGATAGCTTGTCGCAGCTCTAATGGATTGTTCTCATAACATGACCAGCGGCGGCAAGAAAAAGAGAAAGCGGGCGGCCTAATCTACGTCGACCGCCGGGGGCTCTCAAGGAAGCAAAGGATGCTGCCGCAGCTGCCGAGGGATCGGCGGTCGGCGTAGCGCCTGGCGCTCCTGCGGCCTCAGGGCCGTCAGTGCGATCGCCGGACCCCTCGCCAGCTTCTGCGGCGGCAGCTTTGGCGGCCTCTTCGCTGGCGGGCTCGTCAGCGCCGGCTTCTTCTTCGATGGCGGCGGCGTCGTCGAAGCAGCGCCCTCCTCGCCCGGCCTCGGTCTCCATTGGCTCTGTGGCGGATGGATCTCGACGACCGGAAAATGAAGAAAAGTCAAGCAAATATTCAAAAGAAAATCAGAAGAAGAAGAACACAACGGAAGTTTTCAAGCAAGAGGATTACCCGTGTTAGGGTCTGCAGTCATGGTCTCCGCCGCCAGGGATCGCTGGTGCTGTCCCTTGCCGGGAGCTGCCCCTTGTCGGAGAAGTCTCCTTGCCGAGAACGCCCTTGCCGGGAATCCTCCCTTGGCGGTGTAGTCGAAGCAGAAGGCATGTCAGGAGCGGCTTCAGGGCACTCCTGGTAAGGCTGCTCTGCTCCTACACAAATCAGCAGTCAGATATCAGCAAAGAAAGGGCACCCATGCACGCCTAACAACAGGAAGTAAACCATATACTTACGCTGGGGGCTGCGCGTGCCCGTGCCCTGTTTTGGGCCTGGCCCAACAGCGCTCGGCACTGTGTGTGGCCCAGGCCCGGGGGCTCCTGTCGGTGTACTAGAGTAGGGGTACCCTAGTATCCCGAACTTGTGCACGGGCAGTTGCAGCCCTCCGCGGCAAGGCTTGCCAGGTGACCGCCAAGGTCCTCCGTGGTTCCTTTGGAGCCATTCAAGAACAAAGTATTCAAGCACAGGAGACAAGGCCCCGCAAGAGGAGCTTGCCGGAAGGCCACCCAAGGCACCTAGGAGACAAGGCCCGCAAGAAGAGGAGCTTGCCGGAAGGCCCGATGAGCGACAAGCTTCGGACGTGACAAGACAACAACCGCGGCAAGGCGCTTGCATGCAGCATCACCACTGTACTGCGCTCCAAAGACATCCACTAACTCGCCGCCTGGGACCTTTCCAGCGCTGGCGTGGCAAGAGGTCGCGGCCAGCGGAGCTGCGGGTGGCAAGCGGCGCCGACAAGATTGCCATCGTGGCAAGCGGTGGCGCAGGCGTCCCTTTCGTGATCGTTAGGGCGACGTGAGACAGCATTTAATGCCTTTGTCCCCGCCGTCGGGGTTAGGTATGGTACCTCGTATGCAAGTAGCTGTACCAACAACTCCTTTTCCATTTTTACCCTTGTCTACGTTGCCACCTGTCGGAGACCCCTTGAGCATATAAAAGGAGGCCCATGCGCAACGTAGAAGGGGGAGAGAGGTTCGAAGCCAGAGAACACCCACGCTCGGTCTCGTTAGCAGCTTGTGTGTACTGTAGCACTCAGCGCTCCTTGAGCAAGAACTCAATACACTCAGACATGCAGCAGTAGGAGTGTTATCTCTCCGGAGAGCTCCGAAGCTGGGTAAACCGCTCGTGTGCTTCGCCTCGATCTGCTCTTCGTGCGACCTCCGCCCCCGCCGAACCAAAAGGGGCTCGGTCTGCCGGTCCCATAGGTGCTCGTGGGCCAGATCAGCCTCCCCCGACATCTTTGGCGCGCCAGGTAGGGGGCGTCGAGATTGTGTGAACCTGATCCGGCGTCCACACGAGCTAGATCTTCATCATCTTCATCGACATGCCACCGAAGAAGAAGGCTTCGGCGGCAGATGTTCCGTCCGATTTGAACCCACCACCACCGGAGCAAGCGGGTGGTGGGGTAGACGCCGTGAAGAATGGACGCCGACGGGAGCCCACGGTGCTGCCAAGTCCAAGGACAAGGCTGCGCAGAACCTCCGCGTCCGTACATGCACCGCGCCCGCCTCAGGAGGCGCGGGACCGACAGCGTCATGGTATTCACAACGCCATACGCTCGTTGGACCAAGATCGAGCTGGTGGATCTCGGGATGCTCAAGACCAGCATGCACACCAACATGCTGGCGCGAGCGAGGCACGGTCTCCTGGACAGGATACTGCTCCTTCTAACATAGTTAGAAGTCCGAGCATATCCCGCTCCTCGCGCCGTTCGCCACTGCCACCCACCACTCCGGCGAAGCTTTGGCGAGAGCTCAACTGCTCCTGGATTACCCTCCAACAGCCGACAAGGTCGATGAATGGAGGGCCACCATTCAGAGTCTCATCGGCTTTGCCAACGGCGACGCTCCGCGGCAGCCAAGTGCGTCGCTGCCGCGGCAGGACTGCCAAACACGAGCCGGTGGCGACGAAACCGTGGGGTGCAACCACCATGCACTTCTCCGCCCGAAGGCCAAGATCGCCGACTCGCCGGATCCACCTCGACAGCGACTCCACCGCATCATCGGATCCACGAGCTCGTCGCGATCAGCGCCAAGTTCTTCACGAACGACAAGAAGAAGACGCTCGAACTCGCGACAGCGCCAAGAGAAGCGGCATCAATCCAACCAACGCGTTGGGCCCTCTGTCGACATGCATGCGCCCGGGAACCAGCGACTTTGCCGTGACGCTGTAGGTTGCCCTGCGTTCACTCGTGAGCTGCCGCAAGTCGATGGCCCAGAAGAAGAATTTCAAGCCAGACGTGCAGAGAAGTACGACGGCAAGACGCATCCGTCGGAGTTCCTCGGCATCTACACCATCGTGGTGCAAGCTGCCGGGGCGAGACGACAAGATCCCGCCAACTACTTCCCGCTGGTGCTCAAGCCCAATGTCAGATCCTGGCTCATGCACTTGCCGGACAACTCCATATCCTCTTGGGGAGATCTATGCCATCAGTTCGTCGGCGCCTTTACAGGCGGCCACAAGCCCCATGGCCAAGAAAGCGACCTTCATCTGCTCGCCCAGAAGGAAGGAGAGCCCCTACGCAATTACATTCAGAGATTCAGCCACAGACTGACAACATCTCAGATGTCCACCTGTCATGTAATCGCTGCTCCATCAGAACGTGCGAAACCGCAGGATGCGGGAGGAGATGGTGATGTGCAAGATCAGAGACGTCAGTGAGTTATATGCCCTGGCCGACAAGTGTGCACGTGCTGAGGAAGGGAGGCAGATGATGAGCTAGCAACCATGCAGATGCATCCAGCGACGAGCAGGGGGCTTCACCGGCAAGCTCTGGTCCCGACAAGGATGGATCTACGCAGAGCTTCCCGAAGTCACCGTCAAGAAGGTCCTCAAGATCAAGACCAAGTCCGGTAGAGCTCTGATGCCCACTCCGGCAAGCGCACCTCTTCGGAGTGCTGCGCTACCGTCGAGGACGCACCATCGAGCTCCACCGGCAAGTGCTGAGGAGCAGTCTGCTCCGGCAAGCCCTAGGATTTGTTCCGTTGAAGCAGATGCTCCAAGTCCGGCAAGAGCTCTGATGCAAACTCCGGCAAGCGCACCTCTTCGGAGAGCTGCGCTACCGTCGAGGACGCACCATCGAGCTCCACCGGCAAGTGCTGAGGAGCAGTCTGCTCCAGCAAGCCCTAGGGTTTGTTACGGTGAAGCAGACGCTACAAAGTCCGGCAAGAGCTCGATGCCCACTCCGGCAAGCGCACCTCTTCGGAGTGCTGCGCTACCGTCGAGGAGGCACAATGGAGATACAGCGGCAAGGGCTGTGGCGCAGTCTGCTCCGGCAAGCCCTAGGGTTTGTTCCGTTGAGGCAGACGCTCCAAGTCCGGTAGAGCTCTGCTACCCACTCCGGCAAGCGCACCTCTTCGGAGTGCTGCGCGACCGTCGAGGGCGCACCATCGAGCTCCACCGGCAAGTGCCGAGGAGCAGATCTGCTCCAGCAAGCCCTAGGGTTTGTTCCGTTGAAGCGAGCGCTCCAAGTCCGGCAAGAGCTTTGATGCCCACTCCGGCAAGCGCACCTCTTCGGAGTGCTGCGCTACCGTCGAGGACGCACCATCGAGCTCCACCGGCAAGTGCTGAGGAGCAGTCTGCTCCGGCAAGCCCTAGGGTTTGTTCCATTGAAGCAGACGCTCCAAGTCCGGCAAGAGCTCTGATGCCCACTCTGGCAAGCGCACCTCTTCGGAGTGCCGCGCTACCGTCGAGAACGCACCATCGAGCTCCACCGGCAAGTGCTGAGGAGCAGTCTGCTCCGGCAAGCCCTAGGGTTTGTTCCGTTGAAGCAGACGCTCCCGACAAGTTTTGCTCCGGCAAACTTGCCGGGGAACGTCAAGCTCCGGCTGAGCCGCAGGTTCCCGCCGTGGAAGCAGATGTTCCCGCAGCAGCAGATGTGCCGGTGGTTCTTTGGTCGATCAGGACGATGACAAATCGAGCCACTGGCCAGACACCTTTCGCTCTAGTCTATGGAGCAGAGGCAGTTCTCCCCACGGAACTCGTATACGGATCACCTCGAGTGCTTGCTTATGATGAGCTAGAGAAAGAGCAGTTGCGAACAGATGACGCGCTGCTCCTTGAGGAGGATCGTCTTCAGGCTGCTGTACGAGCTGCTCGATACCAGCAAGCTTTGCGCCGCTACCATAGACGCAAAGTTAATGCCAGAAGTCTCGAGGAAGGCGACCTTGTTCTTCGGCGCGTTCAGTCCGCCAAGAATTCCAACAAGTTGCGCCTTGAAGTGGGAAGGCACTTACCGGGTGAAACGAGTCACTAGGCTGGCGCTGTCCCGCCTTTGAGACCGAAGATGGCACTCGGTGAGCAACTCCTGGAACGTTGAGCATCTTCGTAAGTTTTACTCAGAAGGCGCGGTTGCCGAAACCCGTTCCGGCAACCACCTTTTGTACAAGTCTTGCCGATGTTGCATGTAATCCTTTGTACAAAGCCGGGCGCAGACCCCGTGCATAAGTGGAGCTAACGTGCTTCACACATCTTGTCAATTTCATGCTTTCTACTTCCATTTGCATGCGTTATCTGACACTTTGTGCATCACCTACCCCCGGTAAGCAATAACGAGCCATAAGGCTCCATATCTTTATTTTCTCTTCTTTCTCTTTCTCAAAGAAAGGAAGGTTCCCTCGCCCACAAGATAATGGTGTGGACCAAGCGTCGCTCAAGGAAGTCTAGCCTTACCGGGAAGCAAACGACAGAAAAGCTAAGTTGCTAAAGTTTGAGCAATCAGTTTTAAAAATTTTAAGTTATCTTCCTCGAACGACCGTACTTTGTATGGAAAACCTGTGCACGGAGGAACCAACCCGTAGCTAGTTGCGCCCTTACTTTGTTTCGAGTCCGCTCAACAACTTAAGTGAGCTGCGATCGCGCCCTTACTTTGTTTCGAGTCTGCTCAACAACTTAAGTGAGCTGCGATTGCACCCTTACTTTGTTTCGAGTCCGCTCAACAACTTAAGTGAGCTGTGACTAGTTGCGACAAGGTTTCTTGTCGGTAGCGGCACTGCCAAGAAGTTGCCGACGTCTCAAGACTGGCCATGCCTGTGCCTCGCCGACAAGTTCCCTAAAAGCGTAGGGCAAAAACATACAAAGGAAGGAACCAAGTAAAGGAAATAACATAGCAATTGCTATCCAAAATAGAGTTATATTACAAGATAGGTTGTCGCAGCTCTAATGGATTGTTCTCATAACATGACCAGCGGCGGCAAGAAAAAGAGAAAGCGGGCGGCCTAATCTACGTCGACCGCCGGGGGCTCTCAAGGAAGCAAAGGATGCTACCGCAGCTGCCGAGGGATCGGCGGTCGGCGTAGCGCCTGGCGCTCCTGCGGCCTCAGGGCCGTCGGTCACGATCGCGGACCCTCGCCACCTGCGGCGGCAGCTTTGGCGGCCTCTTCGGCGGGCTCGTCGGCGCCAGCTTCTTCTCCGATGGCGGGCGTCGCCAAGATTGCGCCTCCCTCGCCGGCGGCCTCGGTCTCCATTGGCTCTATGGCGGATGGATCTGACGACCGGAAAATGAAGAAAAGTCAAGCAAATATTCAAAAAGAAAATCAGAAGAAGAAGAACACAACGGAAGTTTTCAAGCAAGAGGATTACCTGTGCTAGGGTCTGCAGTCATGGTCTCCGCCGCCAGGGGATCGCTGGTGCTGTCCCTTGCCGGGGAGCTGCCCCTTGCCGGAGAGCTGCCTCTTGCCGGAGAAGTCTCCCTTGCCGGAGAACGCTCCCTTGCCGGGAATCCTCCCTTGGCGGTGTAGTCGGCGAAGGCATGTCGAGGCGGCTTCAAGGCACTCCTGGTAAGGCTGCTCTGCTCCTACACAAATCAGCAGTCAGATATCAGCAAAGAAAGGGCACCCATGCACGCCTAACAACAGGAAGTAAACCATATACTTACGCTGGGGGCTGCGCTGGGGGCTGCGCGTGCCCGTGCCGTGTTTTGGGCATGGCCCAAAAGCGCTCGGCACCGTGTGTGGCCCAGGCCGGGGCTTACGGTGTACTAGAGTAGGGGTACCCTAGTATCCCGAACTTGTGCACGGGCAGTTGCAGCCCTCCGCGGCAAGTCTTACCGGGTGACCGCCAAGGTCCTCCGTGGTTCCTTTGGAGCCATTCAAGAACAAAGTATTCAAGCACAGGAGACAAGGCCCCGGCAAGAGGAGCTTGCCGGGAAGGCCACCCAAGCCACCTAGGAGACAAGGCCCCGGCAAGAGGAGCTTGCGGAAGGCCCGTGAGCGACAAGCTTCCGGACGCGACAAGACAACAACCGCTGCAAGGCGCTTTGTCATGCGCAGACCACCACTCAGTACTCAAGGCCCAAAGACATCCACTAACGTGTCGCCAGGACCTTTCGGTAGCGCGTGGGCAAGAGGTCGCGGCCAGTGAGCTGTGGCAAGCAGCGCTGACAAGATTGCCATCGTGGCAAGCGGTGGCGCCCCTGAACGATCCCTTTCTGCACTGTTAGGGCGACGTAGACAGGCATTTAATGCCTTTGTCCCCTGCCGTCAGGGTTAGGTATGGTACACTGTACAAGTAGCTGTACCAACAACTCCTTTTTCCATTTTTACCCTTGTCTACGTTGCCACCTGTCGGAGACCCCTTGAGCATATAAAAGGAGGCCCATGCGCAACGTAGAAGGGGGAGAGAGGTTCGAAGCCAGAGAACACCCACGCCGGGTCTCGTTAGCAGCTTGTGTGTATCAGAGCACTCAGCGCTCCTTGAGCAAGAACTCAATACACTTTCGGACATGCAGCAAGAGGAGTGTTATCTCTCCGGAGAGCTCGGCTGGGTAAACCGCTCGTGTGCTTCGCCTCGATCTGCTCTTCGTGCGACCTCCGCCCCCGCCGAACCAAAAGGGGCTCGGTCCGCCGGTCCCATAGGTGTTCGTGGGCCAGATCAGCCTCCCCCGACAAAAAGTTAATAGATGGTGTGATGATGATGAACTCCTTGCTCTTGTGCTTCAAATGATAGTCTCCCCAATACTCAACTCTCTCTCACGGATTTGGCTATGGTGGAAAGATGATTTGAGTGGAAAGCAACTTCGGGAAGGCTAGAGATCAAGATTCTTGTAGTTGGATTGGAATGTGTTGGTCTCAAGACATGAGTAGGTGGTTCTCTCTCAGAAAAAGAGTAGTGGAAGTGTCGGCACGTTCTGATGGCTCTCTCTTGAATAGAGAAGGGGGTGGAGGGGTATATATAGCCTCCACACAAAATCTAACCGTTACACATATTTCACCAAACTCGGTGAGACTGAATAGGTGAACTTGGTGAGACCGATTCAGTTCAAAATGTGAACATTAGGATTCTCCGTGGGACCGACATGATCAATTCGGTGGGACCGATGCGCTAGGGTTAGGGAAAAACCTTATCTCGGTGTGACCGATTGCATGAACTCGGTGAGACCAATTTCTGCAATGAGCAAACAGGGAGTTGGTCAGGCAAACTCGGTGTGACCGAATGCACATTCCGGTGAGACCAAAATAATTGCAACAGGCAACAGAGAGTTTGCAAGGCGTACTGGGTTCGATCGATCGCTCATTTCGGTAAAATCGAAATGTTACGACGAAAAATAGAGAGTTTGCATTGCCATCTCGGTGGGACCGAGATACCTATCGGTGAGTGTGAACTGATTAGGGTTTCTGGCAGTGGCTATCTCAAAGGACTTGGTGGCACTGGGTAGATCAAATTGGTGGGGCCAAGTTTGACTTTAGGTTTTGGACATATTTGGAATTGAGAAAGTGGTTGAGGGTTTTGGAGCATATCACTAAGCACTTTGAGAAAGTAGACCATTAAGCAACACCTCGTCCCCTTTTAATAGTATTGGATTTTCCTATGGACTCAATGTGATCTTCGGCACTAAAATAGAAATGAAGAGTCTTGAGCTTTTGCCAATATTTGTCCTTAGCATCTTGAAGGGGTTCCACATCCTCTTGTCCATGCCACACCATTGTTGAACTTTCTGAAAAATACTATATGAAAATAATAGTCCAACAAGAGATATGTTGACATTAATTACTAAAATCACCCAGGGACCACTTGTGCTTTCAGGCGGCGACTCCGTAACATAAAACGCGATGAATCCTTCTCATTGATTTTTCCTCCCCGAACGTGAATATATAGAGGTGGAGTTAGGGTCGGAGGAGGTCCAGGGGACCCACACGGCAAGGGGCACGCCCTCCACCCTTGTGGTCAGCTGGTGCGTCCCCTCTGGTTGATTCTTTCGCCAATATTTTTTATTTATTCCGAAAATATTCTTCGTAAATTTTCAGGTCATTCCGAGAACTTTTATTTCTGCACAAAAATAATACCAAGGCAATTCAAAACAGCGTCAGTCCGGGTTAGTTCCATTCAAATCATGCAAATTAGAGTCAAAAACAAGGGCAAAAGAGTTTGGAAAAGTAGATATGATGAAGACGTATCAACTCCCCCAAGCTTAACCCATTGCTTGTCCTCAAGCAATTCAGTTGACAAACTGAAAGTGATAAATAAAAACTTTTATAAACTCTATTTGATCTTGTTGTTGCAAGTATGTCTAGCCAGCATTCATGTTTTTAGCAAAGATTATGAACTAGCCATATTCACAATAACATTTAGGTCTCACATTTACTCATATCAATGACATAATCAACTAGTGAGCAATAATAATAAATCTCGGGCGACAACACTTTTTCAAAACAATCATGATATGATATAACAAAATGGTATCTCACTAACCCTTTCTGAGACCGCAAAACATAAATGCAGAGCATCCTTGAAGATCAAGGACTGACTAGACATTGTAATTCATGGTAAAAGAGATCCAGCCACAGTCATACTCAATATCAATTAATAGCAATGCATACAAATGACAATGGTGCTCTCTAACTGGTGCTTTTTATAGAAGGATGATGACTCAACAATAAAAGTGAATAGATAGGCCCTTCGCAGAGGGAATCAGGGATTTGCATAGGTGCCAGAGCTCGAGCTTTTGAAACAGAGATGAATATAATTTTGAGCGGTATGCTCACTTTGTCGATTAATACAAAAGAGGGTACACTTTTGTACCCCTATAATCTGCACGGCAGTCTGAGCCATGAGCACCACTGCGCATCGAGCAAGGCAAGGGATGTGAGCCAAGGTAAGGCTGAAGCTTCGAAAGGAGCGTAACGACGCCAAGACCAAGACCACAAAGAGCAAAGGGGGAAGCGGACTCCCCGGCAAGATCCTTGCGGGAGGCGGCTTTAGCAAACCGGCAAGACCCTTGTCGTGGCAGCTTGCCCCACACCCACGGAGCAAATCACCCTTGAGTCCACTGCCCCCATGGGGCAAGGATTGAGAGACATCCCGTGGTGGCATGCAGATCTTTGTGAAGACATTCAAGATCGATACACACTATAGAAGATGACGACCCTTGGTGGGATCCCAGCCAAGGAGGACCACAAGGCCCCGGCAAGAGCCTTCTTGGGGGATGACAAGAAGCGCCACGGCAAGACCCTTGCCGGGGCTACGGCGAGCCCTTGCCAAGAACACCGTAGGGCCACCATCGAGCCCACGCCAATCAAACCTCCACCATCATTCGCATGCATTTGCCGAGCCAACCAGTTGGGCAGGCACTGCGTGGCGACAAGCGGATCTTCGTGGAGACCCACCTGCGCCACCTCGGCTGCTGCACGCCTACATGGCACCACGGGCATCGCTGGCCGAGGCGTGTCAACGCTGAAAGGGAGGCGGCCAGACGAGACAGGCTCTCCCGTCCCGATAAAGCAAGGACACCTAAGCAAGACGCATTAAAGGCGCCTTGTCATGTAATGCGAGGGATAAACTCGCATCACTGTACCCTTTCCACCTCATGTGTGCCACTGTGGCAACCCCTTTCCCTATAAAAGAGGCCCAAGGCGACCAGGAGGGGGATTGGGCTTTTTGGAGCTCCTCGCGCCCCATTGCTAGTTCAAGTACACAGATAAAAAAACCACCAAAGCAGGAGTAGGGTTTTACGCATCCTCGTGACCTGAACCTGGATATGGAAACCATGTGCTATCTGTTTGATCCGCTCTTCTCACAACCCGCGCCCCGTGACCGTAGTAGGGATTCTTGTGATCCCATAGGTGTCGTTCCCACTGACATCTTTGGCGCGTCAGGTAGAAGCGCGATTGTGAGAATCGGCTTTAGCAGTTAGCCTGGCACTCCTTCATCTTCGTGACCCTTGAAGAAGAAAGGAGGCCAGAAGATCGACACTCGAGCGATCGCAAACAGAAGCTAAGTTGCACTGAACCCTTATTTGTGCTACCCTTCTTATTTGAGGTTATTCCCCCCGGAGATGTCACACCTTTGTATGAGAAACCTGCACGCCAGGGGGCTCTCCCACGATCGGCAACGCCCTTTCCCTGTTTCGAGTCCGCTCAACAGCTCAAGCGGCTGCGTCGAGAATGGCGGAGTAACCTTCCGCGATCAACAACGCCCTCGATTCTGACTCGAGTCAAGCTCGACAGTTCGAGCGGCCGCGTTCGAAGCGGAAAGGTGGCTCGTCTGGCAGCATGCATACCCGGCGGCCCTGGGGATCCGTCCCCAAAACGCCGCTAGGGGCTTCCACGCCGGCAAGCCTACCAGATCGACGTGGGGCACGCATACAAAGAGGAATTGAACGGGGAAATAAGATGCATGAAAATTAAGAGTACTTCAAAGTTATATTACATCACGTCATAGCTGTGGTTCTAACTAAAGATAAAATTTGTCTTGGTCGGGAACCCGCAGCGGCGAAGAAGAACGGGATGCCTAATCCCGGCGCTGGCCTTCCACCCTCTTGATTTCGTCGATGCAGTCGGTGATGGGCTTGATGCGCTCCTTGAGCACCGTGATGTCAACACCATCCGGCAAGCTCTTCGCCAGCGCCGCGAAGTCAAGGTCGGGATTCCAGTGCGCCACCTTGGTGAGGACCTTGGTCACGACCCTCCGGCAAAGTCGTCGGGCCTCCTCGGCCAGCGTGGCCATCCTGTTGGAGTGAAGATAGGCCAAGGCTCCGAGGACGCCCTCGAAGAACTGGGTCAGCTTGGCGTTGACGGTCCCGCTGCGCTTCGGGGCGCACCTCACATTTGGCATCCCCATGGTGGCCAATTGCAAGGTGAACCTGCCGGCAACGACCTCCAGATGGTTGATCCACCTGTTCTCACCCACCACATATTCCTGGTGGGAGGCGGCCTCATTTTCCCGCAGCTGCTTCTCCTCCTCGAGGCTCCTGGTCAAGGTGTCCTCCCGAGCCCTTCTCTCCGACAACATCTTCTCGAGATCCTCCAGCTTCATCTTGAGGTCTCTGATGGAGTTCTGCGCGTCGGAGAGCTCCCCAGTCTTGCTGATGACTGCTCCTTGCGCCTCTACCAAGGTGCGGTTGAGCGTGCTCTTCTCGCCGGACAGCTTGAGGGCCTGCTCCTTCAGCTTGTCCCGCTCTGCTTCCAGCTCCTTCACCTTGCTGGCATGGGCCAGAGCTAGGGCATCGAGTGCCTCTTTGTGCCTCTACTCCAGCTCGCGAGTCCGTCGCGCGACAAGGGCATCGAGCTCCTCATCCTTGCTGCGGAGCATTGCGATAAGCCTCGCTTCACGCACGGAGAGGTCCTCTTCCTGGGAATCCAAGGCGGCTTGATGCTGGTTCCGGGTGGCTTCGGCCGCGGCAGCCAAGTTCGCCGCCTTTTCCTGGGCCTTCTCGATGTCGGCCATTTTCATGGTGACCTCCACATTGCGCTTGGCCAATTCCTCCTGAAAGGCCCTCTGCTCCTCGCGAGTCTGGTGGAACCAGGTCTGCGTCTCAGCGACGCGCGCCTTGAAGTCCACCTCCGCGTTGTCCACCGTTGCCATCCTGGACTTGACCTTGTCCAGGCGGGCACGGTAGAGCACTTGGAGCTTCCGGAAATCGGCCCCCATGGCGCGGAAAAGCTGCTCTTCTGGAGAACCGTCACCGCCAACGCCCGACTCATCAACCACCTCAAGCCCGGTGGCAGCAAGCACCTCGCCGTCAAAGGCTTCCCCTTCGGCGGGCGCTCGGCTGACGCCCTGGAAGATGGACGAAAAGATCGCCGCCCACCTTGAGATATCTGCCGGGGCCCGAGGTTGAGGAGGAGGGGGGCTGGTCACCCGCCACCTCTTCCTCGGCGGAGGCCTTGCCGGCCTCACCGGCAGGTCCACCGCTGGCGCCCTCGGCAGAAGCCTCGCCGGTCGCCTTGGCGGCCCCCGCAGCGGCGTCCTCGGCAACACCCTTGGCGGCTTCATCAGCGGCGGCCTCATCAGCATCTTTGGTGGCCTCCTCGGCGGCAATCCTGCTGGCCTCCGCCGCAGCCTCCTCAGCAATGTCTCCAACAACAGTGTCCACATCCTCCATGTCTGTTGAAGGAGGGCCTGGGCAGCAATGGGAGCAATGAAGCCAAGAAAAGAATAAGGGAAAAACAGAGACGAAGGACATGCGACTCACCAGCTGTGTCAGGCGAAGTCCCCTCTCCGCCAAAGATTTGGCGCCGTGGCAGAGTCACCAGCGCCCAAGTTCCCCTCTTCCTCCATGGGTGTGGGCTCCGTGCCTGATGCCCTTGCCGGGAACGCCCCCCGCGGCGGCATAGTCGATGGGGGTGGTGTGTTAGGAGTAGCCCTCTGTGGCTCCTCCTGCTGCCGCTCCCCTCCTGCAAACCTGGAAAGGTCAGCATCATAGCATCGAGTGCCTGCCACATGTCGAGTAAGAAGAGGGTGACGAACTTATGCTGGGGGCTGCACCGGGGGCTGCTGTCCGGGCTGCTCAGCACCACCACTGGTGTCTTTGAAGCCCCGGGGACTGACTGCTCGCCGAGGTCCTCGCCCTCTTCACCCTATGGGCCAACGTCTATGCCACCCTACAAAAGCAAAAATGGATCAAGACAAGCGACCCGATTCGGGGAAATGGAAATGACAGTAAGGAACAGAGTACTTACTCGTCATCCGTCTCCTCCTCTTCCACCAGTTTCCTTTTCCTCTCCGGGCTGAGAGGCCCGAGATCAAAAGGGAGCTCCACATCATCATCCGAGTCGACGCCTGCGGAGGAGGCGAAGAAGGCGGCGGGTTTGTCTTGGCGCCCGGATGAGGAAGGGGTTGTCGCCTTCTTGTTCTCAGCGGCCGTCGTCAGCCCCTTCGCTGCCGTGGCCCTCGTGTGGCGCCCGGACCCCTCCAGGGTCAATTGAGGCCGCGTAGCCCTACCGGGCCAGACCGGCTCGCCGGAACCAGACCTCCGCAGGACTCGCCCTCTTCCCCTGGCTGGCGTCGAGCCCGCCGCCACGTCCTCCTCCGACGACGACTCGTCGGTCGTATCCTCGACAAGCGGAGCTCCAGCATCAACGCTGCTGACCTCCTCGGTGGCCGCCGCCCACAGGGTGAACTGCTCCTCCTCCGCAGCTGTCGTGGCCTTGTCCTCCACGCCCCCGGCGCTGCCGGCCTCCATGGCAAGCTGTGCCTCCCTCGCCCTGGTGGCGATGTAGTCCAGCTCCGCCTGGGTGGTGTCCATGACAAGCCACCCCTCGACGTCAGCATTGACGTATACCTCGATCAAGGAATCGAAGAATTGCTACACATCTGCGTCCGTCGGCTCCTTCCAGCTCGGGACAGGGCTGAGCGTGTTGCAGTCTGGCATCATAGCAATGATCTCGGACCGGCGTGAGTTATTGCACAACGGGACCACCCCCGCTGGCAACTTGAAGAACGTCCCCTTGACGGCCTTGCCGACCTTTGCGGTAGCCCTCGCGGCCTTGCCGGTCCGTTCGACCTCGCCGTCGCGACCCACATCAAGCTAGAAAAGCCGCTGGCAGAAGTGGGCATGCGCCATCACCGTGAAGTTGTGGTCGAGGCCAGGGCGGAGCCGCATAATGTCAGCCGGGTTCGTAAAAAGCTAGGCTGGCCTCCCCTTATTATGCAACGGGGCGATCCGGCGGCGAATGAAGTCCGCCCCGATCATCTCCAGGGTGAGCCCAGCCCGGGTCAGCCGGAGGATCCTGGTGGTGGCGACAGTAAGCCTTCCGTCTGCAGCATCGACATCACTCCAATCGCTGACGCGGACCGGCGGCGCTGGCGGACCTTGCAGAATTCCGGCGGGTCTTCATCTTCAATCCAGCACCACTGCCACGCCATTCCTCCCACCTCTCCTTCATGGCACCGTCTGCACGCCCCTTGGATCTTGGGATCCAGCGGCGATCCGGAGACGGCGCCTCCGGGCTGGATTCGAGGGGAGAAATAATGGCGAAAGAGTGTCGTGTTGGGCTGCACTCCGGCAAAGCCTTCGCAAAGATGTGCGAAGAGAGCCAGGCACGCCACCGCATTTGGAGTGAAATCCAAGAGGCGAAAGCCGAAGGTGTGCATGATGTCGCAGAAGAAATCGGAAAAAGGGGGGCATAACCCGCAAGAAAGGTAATCGACAAAAAAGGGATACCGATTTGGAGCAGGATCAGCGCAAGCGGCAGGAATGACGCGCGTCGCCGGGTGCCCCGAATTCTCTCCCCCCGTCTTCACTCCCCATAAGGGCTTGAAGGAGGCCCGGAGCTCATGAACATCAACCGACGAGGGGAAGAATAAGGTGGACTTCGTCCAGTCCCCCGACAGCACGCTCTCTGGCGGCTCCACGGTCCCAGAGCCCTTAGCCACCCCCTTGCCCTTGGCGGATTTGGGCGCCATGGCGGCCGAGAGGTCTAGAGGATTGAGGAAGAAGGGTGGCGAAGCAGCGACGGTGGGCGACGGCGAAAGCTTAGGAAGGAAGGAAGAGAGGAAACGGCGGCTCTGAGATTGAAAAAGGTACGAGAGAAGAGGAGAAAGTGAGCAGCGCGCTCACGGTTATTCCTTCTTATGGGGGGAAACGCGGGCCGCCTCCTTTCACATTAACTGCGACATGACGCATGCGCACAGAGCTCAGCCCCACGCATGCCGCCCACGTCACGCACGCTTCCCCACGCCGAGCCACGCGCGGGAGGCATGGGAAGCATAGTGCGCGAAGAGACTTACCGCGGTAAAAACCACCCCGCCTACCCACGCACCGTTTTTGGGCCTAGCCCAACGACGCGATTGCGCTTACGTGTGGCCCAGGCCCGGTGGCTCCTGTCGGTGTACAAAAAGAGGGGTACACTTTTTGTACCCCTATAACTGTGCACGGGCAGTCTGAGCGGCGGGCACCACCACACTGAGCAAGGCAAGGGACGTGAGCCAAGGTAAGGTCGAAGCTCGAAAGGAGCAGAAGGACGCCAAGACCAAGATCACAAAGAGCAAAGGGGACGAAGCGGACTCCCTCGGCAAGATCCTTACCGGGAGGTGGTTTTAGCAAACCCGGCAAGAACCTTGCCGTGGTAGCTCTCCCCACACCTACGGAGCGAATCACCCTTGAATTCACTGCCCCCATGGGGCAAGGATTCGGGAGACATCCCCGTGGTGGCATGCAGATCTTTGTGAAGACATTCAAGATCAGATACACACTATAGAAGATGATGACTGAGGGAGTCCCGGACTAGGGGGTGTCCGGATAGCCGGACTATCATCACGGCCGGACTCCAAGACTATGAAGATACAAGATTGAAGACTTCGTCCCGTGTCCGGATGGGACTTTCCTTGGCGTGGAAGGCAAGCTTGGCGATACGGATATGTAGATCTCCTACCATTCTAACCGACTCTGTGTAACCCTAACATATCCGGTGTCTATATAAACCGGAGGGTTTTAGTCCGTGGGGACGAACAACAATCATACCATAGGCTAGCTTCTACGGTTTAGCCTCCTTGATCTCGTGGTAGATCTACTCTTGTACTACCCATATCATCAATATTAATCAAGCAGGAGTAGGGTATTACCTCCATCGAGAGGGCCCGAACACAGGTAAAAACATCGTGTCCCTTGTCTCCTGTTACCATCCGCCTAGACGCGATTCGGGACCCCCTACCCGAGATCCGCCGGTTTTGACACCGACATTGGTGCTTTCATTGAGAGTTCCTTCCGTGTCGTCACCAATAGGCCCGATGGCTCCTTCGATCATCAACAACGACGCGGTCCAGGGTGAGACTTTTCTCCCCGGACAGATCTTCGTGTTCGGCGGCCTTGCACTGCGGGCCAATTCGCTTGGCCATCTGGAGCAGATCGAAAGCTACACCACTGGCCATCAGGTCAGATTTGGAAGTTTGAACTATACGGCCGATATCCGCGGAGACTTGATCTTCGACGGATTCGAGCTGCAGCCAAGCGTGCCGCACTGTCTCGATGGGCATGATCTAGCTCTGCAGCCGAACAGTGCCCTGGAGGCCGCACCAGCATCCGCTCCGACCCTTAATCCGGAGCCGGTTTCCTCGATCGAGGACGAGTGGTTGGACACCGCCTCGGGGGCTACAATCTCTATGTTGATTGAGCCGAACTCTATCCCTGTCCTTTGCGAAGACCTTGACTCTAGGGTGTCGAACTCCTCTCCGGACTCCGAACCCTCCGCGCCCCTACCAATCGAATCCGATTGGGCGCCCGTTATGGATTTCACTGCCGCGGACATCTTTCAGCACTCGCCCTTTGGCGGCATCCTGAATTCACAAAAGTCTCTCTCTTTATACGGAGAGCCCTGGCCGGACAACGGTCAGGAAGGTTGGGATACGGACGGCGAAGAAATTCAAACGCCCACCCACCACCCACTTCGTAGCCACCGTCGAAAGCTTACACGACGTGCTCAATTTCGACTCCGAAGACATCGACAGTATGGACGCCGATGTAGGAGACAACAATGAACCAGCACCTATAGGATGCTGGACAACCACCTCATCTCATGATGTATACATGGTGGATACACCTAAAGGAAATGAAGACGAGGAACAACGGACGCCACGAAGGATAAATCCCTCGAAAGCAGTCAAACGACAACGTAAACGCCGAACCAAGTCCTGCCTCAACAGAGACCCAGCCATAGAGCAAAGCGAATAGGTGGACGGCATTTAACACGCTGTCGAAAGCAATCGTCCGAACAAGACAACTTGGATAAACAATCTGTCCCCATGAAGACAACAGTCCGGACAATCTCACGCCGGACAAACTATTGGAGCAAAATGACCTCCGAGAAAAGGCTGCCGCATGCGTAGTGCTGAAAAAGCATCAGCGGAAGCTCAAAACAGCGGAAGATGCAATCAAGATCAGATGGAGCAAAGTATTCAGCACCGCAGACAAATACGGCGATAGTCGCCGAACAAACAGCTACCCGAAAAGAAAGCTACTGCCCGAATTCGACGAGGAGGCCTTAGAGCCCCCACAATTAAAAAGTAAGAAGGCCACCAGGTCGGATGGACGACCCCACGGCAAAAAGAGAGCGGCGAATGGCGCCGCACACAAGCCAATATACGATCCGCATAAGGAATCAAATGAAAAGGATGGCCCGGTTAGGTCCATCTATGGGCCAAGAAAGCAGGCTCGTCAAAGCAATGCAACATGCCAAAATTCTGAAGATCACGGCACACCCAAATATAGGGGCGCCGCACACCCCTATGTTTCACCGATGAGGTCTGGATCATGAATTTCCGGTGATTCAAACCCGTAAACATAGAGGCATCTGACGGAACAACGAGACCACTCGAGTGCGGATCGAGGATTACATCCTCCACATACACATGGCTAGAGGAGATGATATCCACGCCATAAAATACTTACCCCTTAAACTCAAAGGGCCAGCTCGGCATTTGCTTAAAAGCCTCCCCGAAAATACCATTGGAAGCTGGGAGGAGCTCGAGGATGCGTTTAGGGCAAATTTTGGGGGACCTATGTCCGCCCTCCGGATCTTGAACGATCTAAGTCACATAACTCAACAGCCCGGAGAGTCAGCCGGAAATTCTGGAACAGGTTCCTCACTAAAAAGAACCAAATAGTCGATTGTCCGGACGCCGAAGCCTTAGCAGCTTTCAAACACAACGTCCGAGACGAAAGGCTCGCCAGATACCTCGGCCAAGAAAACCCAAGAACAATGGCCGCATTAACAAGCCTCATGACCCACTTTTGCGGGGGAGAGGACAGCTGGCTAGCAAGATGCAGTACCAGCGACCCAAGTACATCCGAAGTCAGGGATGGAAATGGGAAACCACGGTGCAACAAGGACCAACGCTGGATTAAAGGGAATGGTCCAAAGAGCGGGGCGGTCAACACCGGATTCAAAAGCTCACGACAGAAGAACAAAAAACTGCCCCTTAAGGACAATAGCGATGAGCTATCCAACTTCAACAAAATCTTGGACAAGATATGTCAAATCCACAGTACTCACGGGAGGCACGCTAACCATACCCACGAAATTGTTGGGTCTTCAAACAGTCCGTGATGAACGCCCGAACACAAGGGGCTCGACACACCAAGTGAAGATGACGACGAGCACCACAAGCGAGCCTCGGAAAACAAAAGAATTTCCCACAAGAGGTTAAAACAGTAGACTCACTTCACGTGATCAAAGGGAAAAAGCAGGCGGCGCCCACTAAAAGGCGCGCGACACCGGGTTGTCAAAACTAATCACCTTCGACCATCGGGACTATTCCAAAAATATCCGAACGCAGGATGGACTGCCTTGATATTGGATCCTATAATCGACGGATTCCAATTTACACAAGTCCTCATGGATGGCGGCAGTGACATAAACCTGATATATCAGGACACAATCCGCAGGATGGGGATAAACCCAACCAAAATTCATCGTAGCAGCACCTCCTTTAAAGGAGTAACGCCAGGCCCATATGCCCATTGTACGGGCTCCATTCTGCTAGAAGTTGTGTGCGGTTCATCCGACAACTTCCGTCGTGAAAGGTTAATCTTCCATGTCGCCCCGTTTAAAAGTAGCCATCAAGCACTATTGGGACGCGAAGCTTTCGCCCGCTTTAACGCAATACCGCATTATGCATCTCTAACACTGAAAATGCCCGGTCCACGTGGCATCATCTCGTTAAGAGGAAGTATTAAGTGTTACTCTAGCACGGAAGAACGGGAGACTGCCTTGACAGCCCCACACCTATCCGGCTCTGCTAGTCAAAAAAACCTGAATTGATCATTCAAACCCCGGACATGGCTAGACGAGTCCGGTGCCTACTAGCGGCATACCCCCATACGAGGGGCTGCATGCATGTATAACAAGAGACAATAAAGCTCAATTTTATTCACTTCTTCGAACCATACTCTGTTTATTTAATATTAAGTACATTTTTTGCACAATCCTTTTTCTTTTAAACTAAGTTCCTCTCTTTTATAGATGAACAACGTGCTACACCCGTCCAGGATACGGCACAACGGAGACACAGGCACAGACGTGCAGTAGGGACCCGTTGCAAGGATTCTTTTTAGATTAAGAAACTGCGTAAACCTTTTTTACTGTCTCTTGTTGATATACATCCCCCGGTTTCTTACTATAACCGAGGTGGAGGCTGGCGTTTTGGCATTGGCCGCACCAGAATTTTTGCACGTACCTGGACACCAGGGGCTTAGGGCATTATTCTACCCGTTTTTATAAAGACCGAATACATTAGGGAGTGTTCGGCGTCTCGAGTTAGGCCTTATATGCATCAGCTCCGAATCATGTCTTTGGTCAAATGTTGGGTTTGCCCAGCTCCTGTGTTTTGCTGCCTTACGTTCCGATTTATTGGCTAACGGCACTGTGGAGAACTACTGCGATTGTGCCCGGTTCGCCGGGCGAGCACCTCGAGAGAAAGCCGAAACTGATTGTCATAATATAGCGAGAGACCGGTCAAGCACTCGATGACTCACCGGAATTTTTAGGATTCCTCCGCATTAACGAAGGACCGGTTTTCGGTCGGGCACATACGCACAATTCGGGAGAGTGCGATGCCCCCAGGGGCTATATAGTAGCCCCACCCTCGAACTCCTATGGCTAAGTGAAAGTGATAAAGCATTATAGTCTGGTTGCCTGGTTTGCTACGCTATCACCTCCTTAACAGGACCAAGACGTTGGATTAAGTGTGAAAAAGCGCTTTCTTTGCAAACACCCCCGCACTATGTGCGTGGGGGCTGAAGCCAAGGACTGCCATCTTTCAGGTTATATATACATATACATAAACGGCCGACAGGAGTAGTTTACTACTTGAACGCACAAGTATAAAAAGCTCTTATATTATATTGAAACATTGTTTTCACAAATCATACATATCATTTAAACATAATATCCTTCGAGCACTGCGTCTCTATTAAACGAGCGCCAGGCAGGACTTCTTCAAAGTAGTGCTCGGCAGGTACTCGGCTTCTGTCCGAATCTTGGGATGCAACGTCGGTGGCCTTCATCTCTGCCCAGTATGTCTTGACATGGGCCAGAGCCATCCGCGCTCCCTCAATACACGCCGATCGCTTCATTGCGTCGTCTGTGATACCGCACCACGGAACAGCTGCACTAAACCAAAATAGCTCTTCGGCTGGAGTCCGCCCGGCCACAAGTGAGTCAAGACATGCTTCATGGCAAATCCGGACAATCGATTCAGCTCGGCCCATTCGGCCACCCGATCGGTCAGTGGCAGAGGACGCTCCGGACTATGGAATTGCGACCAATATAGCTCTTCCCTTCTGTGCCCCTTCTGGCCCCGGAAGTGGTCGACCGCGTCCGCAGCGCTCGCCGCCAAGTCCAGATAAGCATCCTCCGAACTCCACAACTTATCCAACTAAGCATACTTTGGATCCGTATATTTCCTCCACAGCAGAAACGGTTTTCCAGCCGCAATTGCCCCGGCCTGACTCAGCTCCTCCTTGGCAGCTCTCAAAGCCGACTGGGCATTCTTGGATTCTGCGGCGGCCTTTTTCAGGCCCTCTTGTTCCGCTTGACGTTCTTTTTCAAGAACCTCGCAGCGATCGGTAGTATTCCTTAACTTTCAGGCCATATCGGCCATTTCCTATTTGCTTCGGGCGATGGAGCAGCCCGTTCGCTTCTAGCTCTTGGCCGCCTTTAAAGCGCCGACATTACTATTTCGGCTTGCTCTTTCGCTCGGGCAAGCTCCGGGCAGCTCCTCCACGACAGCGGCACCATCTGCATTAAGCATACAAATAGTGAGACATGGGCGTCAAGCTCCCTTACCAGGTGTCCGCATAGAAGTCGCATACCTTGTGACTTCGTCAAACCGTTTATTGACCCGGTAGCGATGTCCGCATCCGCCTCGTCAAGTTGCCGCTTTAGTTCGGCATATTCATCAGTCCGGCTGGCCACCGGACGCCCCGCCACCTGTTTAGGAGCGGCGATATGTTATAACTGAGAATTTGATCCTCGGCATGTTGTCAATTTTGACAACATACCGAGTCTCAGGGGCTACTATCTATACAGGGCGCATTTTATATGCATAACTGTCAGAAGGTACATCATTTTTTGCGTACCTCAAACCACGTCAATAAGCTTCTGACGGCTTCATACAATCCGCTCTCCACGGATGCAATTCTTTCAATCACCGTACCCATTAGAGCACGGTGATCTTCTGAGATAGCCGCTCGCCCGAGCAGATCTTTCAGCTCCTCCGACTGCACACCACTTGGCGCTGGACCTTCCGGCCCCGCCGGACTTGGGGGAACCCTCCGCGACGACACCTCCGGGCCGTCCGCTTCACATGAGGGTGCGACAGGTGGAGGCGTTTCGCTCTCCATCATCTCCAGAAGAAGATCCCCCGAAGACGAGCTCTGCTGAGAAGGGCTGAGGTTCGAACTACAAGGTACAATTTCAGTTATCTTCATAAATAAATACAGGGATGTTCCTTATTTACAAGACCCCTTCTTTTTACTTACGGCTCGCTGGAGGGCTGATCCCCTTGGGGAAATAGTCTTGTTGGGTTACTTCCAGCCGGACTCTCCGACGAAGATTCCCTTCCCCTCTTTGAGGCCTTAACCTCCGGATCTTCCGAAGCAGTCCTCTTCTCTCCTCGAAACACGGGACTTTTAATCCCTCCTTCCTTGATAGCCTCCTTCGTAGAGGCAGTTGCTTCCCTGCTCCCCCCTTCGCCTTCTTCAAAAGGCGCGACCTTCAACATCTTGGTCAGCATGGGATCCGGCGTGGTCTCCGGGAGGGGAGCCGGACACCTTATTAACTTTGCCTTGGCTATCCACTCTGTTCAAGAAACGGCTCCTTAAAGGGCATATATATATGAATGAATGAACAGATTGTCCGGTTCTGAGGACTACTTACTTGAGTATCTGGCGATTGCAGCTTAGTCCTGCGTCCTCGGTCAGGTCCGGACACTTCTCTTGTGATCCAAGAACAGTTTATACATCTCCACGGGCGCCGTGCCCATAAAATTTTGGAGAGCTCGTGGTCCCTCGGATTAAATTCCCACAAAGTGAGGGGGCGATGCTTGCAGGCGTAAGACGCCGGATCACCATAACCTGCGCCACTTCAACCAGATTGATCTCTCTTTCCCGGAGGTCTCGACACGGCCTGCAGCAAGGGAACGCCCTTGGGCGACCCCAGCCGAGCCCCTTGTTGACCCATGACGCCACCGCTGTGGTGGACTGGCGGAAGGCGGGGAGCGCCGCCCATTTGGTGCCCCGGGGAGCGGTGATATAAAACCACTCATGTTGCCACAAACCAAGCTCCTTTTGAAAAGAGCCCTCGGGCCATGGAGCATCAGCACATTTGCTTATGACCGCCCCTCCGCACTCTGCTTGTTGCCCCTCGATCATCTTTGGCTCCACCTTGAAGGTCTTGAGCCACAATCCAAAGTGGGGGTAATATGGAGGAAGGCCTCACATACGACAATGAATGACGAGATATGGAGGATAGACTCGGATTCAAGTCATGGAAATCAAGCCCATAATAAAACATGAGCCCCGCACAAAGGGATCCGCCGGAAGCCTAAACCCGAAGGAAGTGAGACACGAACACCACATTCTCGCCCGGGCTCGGGAGTGGGAATGACCTACCTCGAGCAGGCAGCCTATGCGAGATCTCGCCGGTTAGATACTGGCGTCTCGCAGCTTTAGCACATCTTCTTACGTGACGGAGGAAGACATCCATCGGCCGTGCCGGTCGGAGCCGGACATCGTCGAAAGTCTGAAGCGCTGAACACGAAGCTTTGGGTGTTGGAACTCGAAGCGCGAGGCGAACTTGATGGAGGGTGTAAAAAGAAGAGGGCCTTGGTCTCATTATAAATAGGTTGAATACCAAGAGCCCACCCCGTGGTCGATTAGGACTCGCCTTCGATAGAGGAGGCGTGCCAACGGGCACGGCTGGGTTACCCACGTCCGTATTGATGAGAATCCTGGAATAAGGGGGGCACGATCTATGCTTTGATAAGACGTGCCAAGGAAACCGCCTCGCTAAACGCGCTAAAGTGAAACGGTAAAAAACGATTCATATAAAGGCCTGGTTGTGGTGTGATGTCACGCCGCGGAATACGTCAGCAGATATGTGCAAAAGTTATTCTCTCTACGGTGGAATGTGGAACTTGTTTTGCAGAGCCGGACACTATCCTTGTGTTCAAAACCTTCTATGAAGTATTCGGAGGAGGAACCCACCTCGCAATGCCGAAGACAATCAACGCGCCGGACTCATCGTCATTGAAGCCTGGTTCAGGGGCTCTTGAGGAGTCCCGGACTAGGGGTGTCCGGATAGTCGGACTATCATCACGGCCGGACTCCAAGACTATGAATATACAAGATTGAAGACTTCGTCCCGTGTCCGGATGGGACTTTCCTTGGCGTGGAAGGCAAGCTTGGCGATACGGATATGTAGATCTCCTACCATTGTAACCGACTCTATGTAACCCTTAACTATCCGGTGTCTGTATAAACCGGAGGGTTTTAGTCCGTAGGACGAACAACAATCATACCATAGGCTAGCTTCTAGGGTTTAGCCTCCTTGATCTCGTGGTAGATCTACTCTTGTACTACCCATATCATCAATATTAATCAAGCAGGAGTAGGGTATTACCTCCATCGAGAGGGCCCGAACCTGGGTAAAAACATCGTGTCCCTTGTCTCCCTGTTACCATCCGCCTAGACGCACAGTTCGGGACCCCCTACCCGAGATCCGCCGATTTTGACACCGACAACGACCCTTGGCGGGATCCCAACCAAGGAGGACCACAAGGCCCCCGGCAAGAGCCTTGCCGGGGATGAGAGCAGGCTCCACGGCACGACCCTTGCCGGGCCCAGTGCAAGACCCTTGTCCGAGCTCTGGCCCGAGGCCCTTGCCAAGAACACCCGTAGGGCCACCATCAAGCCCACACCAATCAAACCTCCACCACCGTTTGCATGCAGCTGCCGACCCAACAAGTTGGGCAGGCACCTGCGTGGCGGCAAGCGGATCTTCGTGGAGACCCACCACTGCGCCACCTCAGCTACCTGCCTGCCTACATGGCACCACGGGCATCGCTGGCGGTAGCGTGTCGACCTGAAAGGGGCGGCGACAGACGAGACAGGGCTCTCCCGTCCCGATAAAGCAAGGACACCTAAGCAAGACGCATTAAAGGCGCCTTGTCATGTAATGTGAGGGATAAACTCGCATCCTGTACCCTTTCCACCTCCTGTGTGCCACTGTGGCAACCCCTTTCCCTATAAAAGGAGGCCCAAGGCGACCAGGAGGGGGATTGGGCTTTTTGGAGCTCCTCACGCCCCATTGCTAGTTCAAGAACACAGATAAACAAACCACCAAAGCAGGAGTAGGGTTTTACGCATCCTCGCGGCCCGAACCTGGATAAGGAAACCGTGTGATATTTGTTTGATCTTCTCTTCTCACGACCCCGCGCCCCGCGACCGTAGTAGGGATTCTTGTGATCCCAGAGGTGTCGTTCCCACCGACACTCTCATTGTCAACATAACAACCAAGAGATCTCGATATCTTCCATGCTAGATACATTATAGGCGGTTCCCAAACAGAATGGTAAATTTTTACTCCCCCTCCACCAACAAGCACACTCCACGGCTGGTCCGAAACAATGGGTACCGTCCATACCAACAACAGTCCTGGGAGTGTTTTGTTTGAAATTATATTTTGATTTGATTTGAGCATGGGACTGGGCATCCCGAATACCGGCCACTTTCTCATGAATGACAAGTGAGTGAACGCTCATCGTGAGAATTACCCACCTAGCATGGAAGATGCTGACAGCCCCCAACCGCTACATGAGCCATTCGGGCATACAAAACAGATTATTATTTGAAGGTTTAGATCTTGGCACATGCAAATTTACTTGGAACGGCAGGTAAATACCGATATAGGTAGGTATGATGGACTCATATGGAACTACTTTGGGTTTATAGAAGTGGATGCACAAGCAGTATTCCCGCTTAGTACAAGTGAAGGCTAGCAAAAGATTGAGGAGCGACCAACTAGAGAGCGACAACGGTCATAAACATGCATTGAGATTAACCAACATTGAATGCAAGCATGAGTAGGATATAAATCACCATGAACATAAATATCATGGAAGCTATGTTGATTTTGTTTCAACTACATGCGTGAACATGTGCCAAGTCAAGCCACTCGAATCATTCAAAGGAGGATACCATCCTATCATACTACATCACAACCATTTTAAAAGCATGTTGGCATGAAAGGTAAACCATTATAAACTCCTAGCTAATTAAGCATGGCATGAGCAACTATAATCTCTAATTGTCATTGCAAACATGTTTCGTTCATAATGGACTAAATCAAGAATGATGAACTAATCATATTTACAAAAACAAAATAGGTCGAGCTCACACCATCTTTTCCTCATCTCAATCATTTCATGAAATATCGTCATTATTGCCTTTCACTCGCACGAGCGAACGGTGCGGATAATAATAATAGTGCACGTGCATGGGCCGAAGCTGGAATCTGCAAACATTTATTCAAAGGAGAAGACAAGGTAATATGGGATCTTTGTTAGATCAACAATAATGCATATGAGAGCCACTCAACATTTTCATCGTGGTCTTCTCCTCTCGACCCAAAGAAGGAAAAAAAGAAATTCAAAGAAACACACTGAAATGTTTTTGGAATTTTCGTTTCTCTAAAGAAGGTAAAACAAGAACGAGAAAAACTATTTACAAGGGAAAGCTCCCAACAAGCAAAAGAAGAACGAGAAATCTTTTTGGATTTTCTTTAATACTACTACTAAACAAGAATAGGAAAAATAAAAAGAAGCTACAACTAATTTTTTGAATTTCTTAAAGTTTTTCAAACACACAAGAAGAAAACGGGAAAAAGAAAATAAACTAGCATGGATAATACAATGAAAAGTATGAACACCGACAACTGGAATGAGTGTGTGAACATGAATGTAATGTCAGTGAGAAATACGTACTCCCCCAAGCTTAGGCTTTTGGCCTAAGTTGGTCTATGCCCATGGATCAAAGTAGCCCTCTCATGGGTACTGAGGAGGATCCTGAGGGTTCCACTGGTTAGCAAGCTCCTGTGGCTCCCACTGATAAATAAACTCCTCATACGGATCAGGTGATGGTTCTGGCTCAGGAACAAGGGATCGCGTCCGCTCCCAGTATGCATAAATGTCCTCCGGCAAAATGAGGTACCTGCCTGAATGAATATCGAACAAAGAAGGTGTAGGCAAAGTAATAATCTGGCAAGTCTTCTCGCTGAATACCAGGTTATAGATGAGTCTCTTGTCCTTATAATCACTAATAAAATCATGTGCTACCATACTGTTGTAGTCTAAGTATCTAGTCGGTAGCAGCATCTCCTCTTCCTCATCGTGCCTAATGGGTATCTCAAAGCGTCTAGCAAGACGTGAGGCATAGATAACTCCAAAGATAGGACCCCTCAAACGATTCAAACTCAATCGTCAAGCAACAATAGCGCCCAAACTAAAAGTTCTATCATGAACCAAAGCATGGCGAAACATAGCAAGGTCAGGGGCACTAAGGCCTCCACACTCCCACGACCAATTAAATATCTCCCAACAAATAATGAGTATAGTGTGAAACAGGAAAATGCAAACTAGCCACTCTCGCTTCCGACACTCCTCTCCCTTCCCCGACGGTAACTTCATCAATAAAATCTCCCACATCTCTAGGACGTGATTCACTGACGCTACCCTCATAAGGTAATTTGCAAACCTCGCAAAAATCATAAAGCATCATCTCCTTATGCTCATCATATAAATAAAACTCTACAGTGGGTGGTGATTTCCTAGCATGAAAGTGAAAATTTTGCATGAAGGTATTAGTGAGTAGGAGGTATTGATCACACTTACCATGGAGGAAGTTGGTGATGCCTGCATTCTCAGCCAAATAATAGAAATCCTCATAAATTTCGGTCGCCCTCAAGTATGCATCACCTGGCCATTCACAAGGTCGAACCTCCGCAGTGCGAGGAAGGTTGTATTTGGGCTTCTTCTTCTCTTCATTTTCATTTTCCTTTGAACCCCGGCTTGAAGAGCCTCTCAACCATCTCTTCATCATTTATTTTCTCTGAAAATTTCAGAAAATTTTAGTGACTCAAAATAAAAGTTAACCAAACTCAACAAGATTGATAGCAACTACTCATACAAGTGTCTAGAGGCTATATCATGCATCAAAACTACTTTGGACCATATAAATTTGACACACAAGCTCAAGAACAAGGTCACCACAGCAGCAAAAAAATTGCAATATATAAAGCACTAGAACAAAAACTAATTGGACCATTGGAGGAGTCACATACCGAAGAACAATCCCCCAAAACAGTTTTGCAAATGGAGCTTTGCACAAGGAGATCAAAAATGGCAGCAAGATGAGCAAGAACATGGGTTTGAGCAACGGGATGATTTTGTCTGGAGGAAGACAAAGTGGATGGGCGCTGGAATAAATGAGGGGGACCCACGTGGGACCCACAAGGCAGGGCACGCCCTCCATCCTTGTGGTCCATGGGTGCAGCACCCTGGTGTGTTCTTAGTGCCAAAAATCCATAAATATTCTATAAAAAATCATACTAAATTTTCAGGGCATTTGGAGAACTTTTATTTTTGGGACACATTTTTTTGCATGGATAAATCAGAAAACAGACGGATAATACTACTTTTGCTTTATTTATTCTAAATAACATAAAGTAAAAAGTATGTACAGAAAGTTGTGCTTTCTAAATTCATCCATCTCATGCCCATCAAAAGGAATCCATTAACAAGGTTGATCAAGTATTATTAACAAACCTCTTCCAAATGACATGAAAACGGAGAATTTTCGAATAACATTAGGTTACCTCAACATGGATATGCATGTCCCCAACAATAAGAATATCATATTTCTTTTTGACAGTACGAAGAAGGAATTCAAGACCTCCAATAGCAATAGTTGAAAAGTTTCCTATAGAATTGATGCTATTCACTTGAGGTTGTTTCTTCGGAAAGTGTACTGTTTGCTCATTACCATTAACATGAAAAGTGACATTGCCCTTGTTGCAATCAATAATAGCCCCTGCAATATTCAAAAAGGTTCTACCAAGCATGATTGACATACTATCGTCCTCGGGAATATCAAGAATAACAAAGTCTGTTAAGATAGTAACGTTTGCAACCACAACAGGCACATCCTCACAAATATCGATGGTGTAAGTGCATCTAGTGCCACCCCTAGTTGGTTTTGGAGTAATGACGACAAATGTGGTTGAGGGACTAATGTGTTTGTGAGAATTGCAGGATAACGCAGGTAGTGTCCCTCATTGATTCGGTTTACCTACCGGAGAAGACCCCTAAAAATGTATGAAGACAATGAAGACAATGGTGGTATGTGAAGATATTCACATTGAATACTATGACATGAGAAGACATTGAGTGAATACTATAGAGCGCGAAGACTGTGTTGTTTCGTTGTTTCCTTTTCTTCTTTGTTGAGTCGTAGGAACCACCGTACTGTTAAGTGGGGTCCATGTGATCATAGTCAGAATGACTAAAGTGATGCTCAACCCAAAGCCTATGTCTTTGAGCGAAGACAATGAGAGCAAAACTTATCCAGAGCTGGATGAGTCAGCTTTGCTTGTAGCCCAAGTAAAGTTGCCGTGAGTGTTTGAAATCTGACTGTTGGAACACGTGTCAGTTCCTTAGTGACCCAGGGTCATTTCGGACATAACAGGTCGGGTTGCCTAGTGGCTATAAATAGCCCACCCCCTACACCATAAATTGGTGGCTGCTCAGAGTTAGTGCACGGCTTTTTTCGTTTGAGAGCAACCCACCTTGAAGCCTTTGAGAGAGAGAAATCCTTGCGAGGACAAAGCCCAAAACACCCAAAGCCAAAGAGTGTTAGGCATCATCAAGTTTTCCTGTCATGTGACCTGAAGACTTATTACACTTGAGGACTGTGAATCCTCCAGCCGGTTAGGCGTCGCATTCTGAGCATCCAAGTGTCATTGTGGATTGCCGGTGAACGTCGTCTGTGAAGTTTCGGAAGTCTACCTTGAAGACTTACCAGAGTGATTGGGCGAGGACTGTGTGTCCTTAGCTCAAGGGGAATAAGGTGAAGACGCGGTATTATGAGTTGAATCTCAGCCTCCCCAACCAGATGTATAGTTGTCACAGCAACTGGAACTAGTCCAACAAATCCTGTGTCTTCAACTAGTGACTGGTTCTATCCCTTCCCTCCTTTACCCTAAGTTTGTCTTCGTGAAGTCATTGCTTATATGTCTTATCTGTTTGACTTCATTGCTTGACTTCTATTGTTGTTTGGCTTCATACTATCTTCCATCCTGATCCTTACCACACAGCTGCTATTAGTCTTGTCCGTTCACATTATTGCTTACTTGACTATGGCTTGCTTGTTGTAGTTATCTTCCGCTGCATATCAACTAGGTCATTTCTGTTGTTTGTCTTTGAAACATCCGTGTTTTGAAGACTTTCCTAAAAATCGCCTATTCACCCCCACTCCAGTCGATAACTAGAACTTTCAATTGGTATCATAGCAAGGTACTCCCATGTTACGTGTGATTCGGTTTAACCACCGGAGTTTTACCTATGTCGATTGCAGGGATAATCAAGGTCTCCGCTGCTTGCCCGTGTTTGATGGAACCGACTATCCCTCTTTGGAAGAATAAGATGCGCATGCATCTTGAAGCCATTGATGTCGACCTACGGTATGTCGTCAAGAACGGCGTTCCTAAATCTGGTGAAGGTGTCACCCTGCTGATGTCAAGAAGTTCATTCAACTGGACTCCACTGCAAAGAACATCATCTGTGGTCATCTGACCAAAGGACAGTATGGCCGTGTGAGTGCTCTGGAAACGTCGAAGCTAGTCTGGGACTGGCTATCCAAGGTCAACGAAGGCATCTCAACCCAGAGAGATCAAAGAATCAGTGTTCTTCGCAACCTCTTCAACGGCTTCAAGAGAAACGACAATGAAAATGTCCAGCTCACGTTTGATCGCCTCCGACATCACAAATGAGCTTCATGCTCTCGCGCCCACCGAGGTCACCAAGCATGAAATCGTCAAGACACTACTAAGATCACTTGACAGCTCTTTTGACACCCTTGCCCTCATGATACAAGAACGTCCCCGACTTCAAGACACTCGATCCGTCGATATACTTGAGAGGCTCAACACACATGAGTTCCAAATATCCGAGAAAAGAGATATCTATGGTCCAATCTATGGCGAACTCGCGCTTTGAAGGCAAAAGTTGTTTCCTCATCTGAAGAAGAATCATTGCGATTCGATGATCCACGAAGACATTGGAAAGGAACTTGCTATGCTTGTGAAGAAGTTCCGAAGTTCACTAGGAAGAAAGGCTTGAGAAAGTCTTCACGATCCAGCTCAAGAAATGATGAAGCTTCCACTCAAGACTACAAGAAGAGAACACATCACAAGTGCAAGAAAACTGGACACTATATCTCCGAGTGTCCACGATGGGACAATGAGAAGAAGAAGAAGAAGAGCAAGGAATATGATTCTGATGACAAGAAAAAGAAGAAATCTTCAAAGTCTTCTTCCAAGTCTTCATCAAAGACTTCATCACATAAGAAGAGCTCATCTGGCAAGGCTCGTGCTTTTGTTGGCAAGGAAATGGATTCAGAGGAGGAGTCTGCTTCTGAGGAAGTGGAGGCGGAATCAAGAGGAGTCCGACCCGCGTTGCAAGTCTGGCTTTAGCCACAGCCTATGTTGCCAAGTCCATCTTCAACACTAAAGATAATGACTTCTACACCAACGCTGAAGCTGATGACAAGGACGACCCTGCTCCCACCTACTGCTTCATGGCACGCGGTGCCAAGGTAAAATCACGTGATGCCTACTTTCAAACATAAAGTGAAGATGACTCTGATTGTGAATCCAAACCCAGCTACAAAACACTTGCTAAAATTGCAACTGAACAACAAAGAGCTATGGAACACACTCAAAAACTGTTAGACAAAAGCGATGACCTGTTGGACGCGGAAATGACACGTTCACAGTCCTTAGTTGAAGACATTAAAAATCTTCATGCTAAGTACCAAGAACTTGAAAGTCGTCATGAAACGCTATCAACTACTCATGAAAGGCTCTCCTATGATTATCTTCAAAGGAAGCAAGAGCTTGAGAAATTGAGAGCGGCTCATGAAGATCTTCAAAAAGAGAATGAGTCACTTCGCGCTCAACAGATCAGTTCCGCTCAGGATGGATTTGAACCACCATGTCTAAAATGTCTTGAGCGTGATATCACTACCTCTGTTGCTGAATGTTCAACTGCTGCTACTGTTGCATTGTCTTCAACTACCAATGTGGTAACTAACCCCTCTGCGGAGGATACCACTGCCATTGATGAAAATGCTAGGTTGAAGACATTGCTTGAAACAGGGATGTATAAAAGTGCGAAAGGGCATCGGACACTGCGATGTCCTCAAAAGCAGATTACGAACCGAAACCCTAGGAAAGAGGGTGTTGGGTTCGAGAGGAAAATGAATGTTGATGGTTCCTATTGGAAGCCCGAGCGGTATCCCAAAACCACATGGGTTCTTTGCAAAGGGACCTTCAGTGGATCCATCCACCTTATCTGGCTTTACCTGTATAACCCTATTATCATTGATGAATCCTTTTATGCAAACTATAAGATGTTCAAGAATCAGAATGGTGAAGTGTTTGTCAGGTATATTGGTACTAACTGCAGGAATGGACCGCCTATGAAGAAGATCTGGGTTCCCAAAAGCTGTCTTGAGAATCTTCCAGTGAATGTCATCATGACACCACCTGGGAAGAAGACAAACCCCGGACCAAAGGTGTCATATGGTCCAAAGGCTTCATACAGACAGAGGACTCACTTGAGTCACCCTAACGCCAATGTTTTGCAGGGAAACAGTACTCAAATTTATGAATATGAGTGTGTATCCTCAAACCGCTATGTTCACAGAACTAAGAACTTTTCTGCTTATTCATATGAGTATCACTCATCTCCTGCAAGGCTATTTGCTAGGGCTCCAAAGCGAAATTCTCGAGATGCTGCACTTAGACTCATTGCTTCTAAGCCACCCACGAAGATGTGGGTGGTTAAGAAGAATTAACTCTCTTTTAGGGAAAGGGTCTCGGCCCGAAAATCAAAAGGCGTTTGATGCTATTCTTTGGGGACCTAAAACATCTTGTAGGGCACAAGATCAAATGCCCAAATGGTCTCACTATGTATTTTGTTCCTGAATCGTTTGCCATTCATCCTATCAGTCCTAATCTTGATTTAAGCTTCAATAATCCACTTGCCCGTCAAATGTTTATGCTTCACAATGCTCTTGGTGAAGCCTATCCCCCTAACTGCATCTTTGTAGGGTATGACACCTCATGCTTCAGAATGGATTATGGACAGTGGATGCACTAATCATATGACTGGTGATCGAAGTCTTCTCATGGACTCAACCTTACGTCCATCAGACGAGTCACATCACATTCTTGACCTTTGGTAAAAGCAAGGTATTGGGTCTAGGTAGAGTTGCAATATCAAAGGATCAACACATGGACAAAGTGATGCTTGTTGAATCCCTTGGTTTCAACTTAATATGCATCTCAATGCTTTGTGACTTGAACATGATTGTGATATTCGGAAAATATCATTGCCTTGTATTAATGGAATCTGACAAGTCTCTAGTCTTTGAAGGGTATAGGAAAGATGATCTATACATGGTAGATTTCTCAACAGGTCCACAGCTTGCCGTATGTCTTCTTGCAAAAGCCTCAGAATGCTGGCTCTGGCATCGGAGGCTGGGGCATGCTGGAATGAGGAACTTACACACACTCGCCAAGAAGAAGCATGTCATAGGCATCGAAGGTGTCAAGTTCAAGAAGGATCATTTGTGTGGTTCCTGCGAAGTCGGAAAGATGACTAGGGCAAAGCACCCTCGAAGACAATCATGGCGACATCTCGACCCTTCGAGCTGCTTCACATGGATTTGTTTGGCCCTACTCATTACTCTACCCTCACAACAACTGCTTGTCTCTATGGCTTCGTCATTGTTGATGACTACTCAAGATACACATGGGTGCACATAATTCTCTACAAGACTGAAGTGCGAGATGTCTTCAGACGATTCGCCAATCGAGCAATGAACAATTATGGCGTCAAGATCAAGCATATGAGAAGTGATAACGGCACTGAATTCAAGAACACCGGACTTGATCTTTATCTGGATACAATGGGAATCACTCATGAGTTCTCTGCTTCATACACACCCCAGCAAAATGGCATCGTGGAGCGCAAGAACAGAACCCTCATTGAGATGGCTCGAACAATGCTCGACGAGTACAAGACACCAAGAAAGTTACGGCACGAAGCCATTGATACAGCTTGTCACGTCATCAACCATGTTTATATCCATAAGCTTCTGAACAAAACATCCTATGAGCTCCTTACTGGCAAGAAGCCAAATGTCAGTTACTTCAGAGTATTTGGGGCTAAGTGCTGGATCAAGGATCCTCATCACAAGTCAAAATTTGAACCAAAGCTCACGAAGGCTTAATGCTCGGTTATGGAAAGGACTCACACTCTTACAGAGTCTTCAATCTCTATCTCTACAAAATCGTCGAAACTGTAGATGTGCGATTTGATGAAACCAATGGTTCACAAAGAGAGTTCCTGCCAAGCACACTAGACGAAGCTCCACCCAGCGAATCTATCAAGCTAATGGGAACTCGTGATATCATGCCTTCAAGCACTGACTGAAGAGGAACCTATCATTTCGCACCTAACCAACACGAAGACAATGCTCACTGAAGACAATCCTTCCAATTACGACAACGATCAGCATGAGCAAAGTCTTCGTCCAGTTCATCCTCGAGTTGCAAATGAAGTACAGATTGAGAAGATAATCGATAGCATCAATGCACCTGGTCCGCTTACTCGCTCAAGAGCAACACGGCTAGCAAATTTCTGTGGGCACTTTTCCTTTGTATCAATATCAGAACCCAAGAAAGTTGCGGAAGATTTTATGGAACCAGAATGGATTCAAGCTATGCAAGAAGAACTTCAACAGTTCAAGCTGAATAATGTTTGGGAACTTGTCAAGCGTCCCGACCCTCGCAAGCATAACATTATTGGCACCAAATGGATATATCGAAACAAGCAAGATGAGCATGGTCAAGTAAATCGTAAACAAAGCAAGGCTTGTGGCTCAAGGATATACTCAAGTTGAAGGAATTGACTTTGATGAAACATTTGCTCCTGTAGCTAGGCTTGAAGATATTCGCATACTACTAGCCTATGCTAACCACCACAACATCTTGCTCTATCAAATGGATGTGAAGAGTGCATTTCTCAACGGCAAGATTGAAGAAGAAGTATATGTCGCTCAACCACGGCTTTGAAGATCCAAAACATCCCGATATGGTGTACAAGCTAAATAAAACCTTGTATGGCCTCAAACAAGCTCCTCGCTACCGGTATGATACAATCAAAGACTTCACGAAGAGCAAAGGCTTCAAACCTGGATCCCTTGATCCCACACTCTTCACGAAGACATATGATGGTGAACTGTTTGTATGCCAAATATATGTGGATGACATTATCTTCGGCTGCACCAACCATAAGTATAGTGATGAGTTTGGATACATGATGCAAGAGCAATATCAGATGTCCATGATGGGAGAGCTCAAGTTCTTCCTTGGTCTTCAAATTCGTCAGCAAAGAAATGGCATCTTTATATCTCAAGAAAAATACCTCCAAGATTGTCTGAAGAAGTTTGGAATGCAAGAATGCAAAGGATACACGACGCCAATGCCGGTAAACACCACTTGGGTCGACGACAATGGTAAAGAGTTCGATCAAAAGGTATACCGCTCCATGATTGGTTCCTTACTTTACCTATGTGCATCTAGGCCAGATATTATGCTTAGTGTTTGCATGTGTGCTCGATTCCAAGCGGCACCAAAGGAATCGCATCACTTAGCTGTGAAGCGAATTCTTCGATATTTGGCTCACACCCCAACACTCGGATTATGGTATCCAAAGGGCTCAAAATTTGATTTAGTTGGATGTTTGGATGCTGATTATGCTGGTGACAAAGTGGATCGCAAGTCTACATCAGGCACATGTCACTTTACGGGACGATCACTTTCGTCTGTTGGTCTTCAAAGAAGCGTAGCATGTGTCACTCTCAACTGCAGAATCTGAATAAATTGCTGCTGGATCTTGCTGTTCTCAGCTTCTATGGATGAAGCAAACTCTCAAGGACTATGGCACCAATCTGACACAAGTACCTCTTTTCTACGACAACGAAAGCGCCATCAAGATTACCAACAATGCAGTCCAGCACTCGAAGACAGAGCACATTGAAATTCGTCATCATTTTCTCAGGGATCATGCCATGAAGAAAGATATTGACATCATTCACGTCAACACTGAAGAGCAACTGACAGATATCTTCACAAAGCCCTTGGATGAGAAAAGGTTTTGCAAGTTACGGTGTGAGCTAAATATCTTGGAAGCCTCAAATGTCATGTGATCATGCACACATCCTAACACTTATGCATGTTGATGACTTAGATGTGCAACACACGAAGTAACGTATATCTTCAATCAGTGAAGACTTACATTCTAAGTGTGAATACATTAACGTGGAATTTGACTTGGAGCGCCACGATAATTGTGCGCCTTATGTCCGGGTCTAATACTTCCTATACGATTGGGTAACGCCACCACCAAATTTCTTTGTTTCAAGTGTTTCACTCATGGCGTTATTTCTTGAAGCCATTCGCATTTGATTTGACTTCAACTTCAACCTATTTTCATGATTTTCTTCACTATGATGATTTGGTTCTTTGTCGATATATATTTACATCCTCTACAACATTCACTTATAGCTATGTCTTCAAGTCGAATCTTTTGAACTAAGTGAATGTGATCGGACCCCAATCTCTCTATGCTTTCTATCTCAAACTCTATCTGTCCAAATCATATGCATTCTATTGAAGCGTGAATGTCTTCTCTGCATCCTTGTCAGCAGAAGACACAGAGACAAACTTTAAGTCTGTTTTAAATGATTCATCATTACTTTTGAACTCCGGAGAAGCTGGAACGACCCTCCGACAAATCGGGCGAGCATGGGAACATGGGATAACTCACAATATGTTGCATGCATGCCACGCGCCCCTCAGATGTGAACCGCCAGGGGCACCTGCGTAATTGCGCTACACCGCACACCTCGTTATAAATACCTGTCCCCTGCAGTAAAGAAAATCTTCTTCCACCTCTCCACCTCGTCAAAACCCTAGTGCTGCCGCTAGCTCTCGACGACGCCGGCGACGAAGCCCT
The DNA here is from genome assembly GCA_021605145.1 of Aegilops bicornis. Classification (NCBI taxonomy): domain Eukaryota; kingdom Viridiplantae; phylum Streptophyta; class Magnoliopsida; order Poales; family Poaceae; genus Aegilops; species Aegilops bicornis. Next base: position 351,695,826 of record CM038670.1, read on the forward strand.
TAGCTGCCGCGACTTCTCCGACGCCGTCCTCACGCCGGCCGCAAACATCTTCATCTCCGCCGCCGCCGTAGGTGTCCTCCGTCGCCAAGTTAGGGCACGGTGGACTGAACTGCTCGGCCTCCTTTCCTTCCGTCTAGCAGTTCTTCGAAGCGGTAAATATATCTCTATTTTTACCATCTTTTTTTATCTTCAAGATTCATCCTACTTGCCAAAAATGGTTTCTGCCCATACAAAGTTAGATCTATTCTGCATGCGCATCTCAGATCGCTTAGTATATTCACTTAAGCTTCACAACTAGTTAGATTCCTCACTTGTACTTATTCACGGATTCGTACAAATATGGAACCAACTCTCAGCGTATAAGTGAATGTCTTCGCATCATGAGGTCAATGTCTTCAAACCGATTTATCTTCAAAATCTTCTGAGAATGCATATGACCTCTTCCCCTTCCCTCGCATCTCTAATCTTTATCACAGTACATGTCCGTGGGAGAATCCCTTGGTTCTCATAGTCTGCATTCGTTTGCAGAATTCTTACAGCATCAAACCAACTCTCCCGAAGCCAGTTCCTGTCTGTCAAACAAACGCAAGCCTTTGAAGCCTTTGATTGTGAAGCCATTCAGTTTGAAGCTCATGGCTACAGATAAATCAGTCAGGAAGAAGGCGGCAGACAGCGTCGTGAGGAACCTCAAAAGATCTGCTGATGACCTCGCAGAGCTGTATAAGACAGATCTGAAGAGACTTATAATCAGCGCAAGACACGAATCCAATGGATTCGATGCTATTGGGCTGAACGATTGGTTCAAGTACAATTTCGTCACACAAGAATATGCCGAGAAGAATGCCATAAGAAGCCCTTGGGGTGATATTACTTCGAGGCCTCCCTCCCAAGAGCATGGCTGAAGCTATTGCACAAGGTTTCTATCCTTGCATGGTCCGTGGATCTCAGCCTGAAAATGCCGACCCGACGTCTTTGCTCTGGTGTGACGATGACAATCTCTTCAAGTGCAACTTCCAGCACGCAAAGGCTTCTGCAAAGGAAAACAAGAAGTCATTGGGATTAGACTTCAACCCTGGTCCCTCTGCTCCCCGTGCTGACGGCTCACGTGACGCTGAACCCAATGTCATCGGTCCGTTTTCAAACCTTGAAGGCCTCATCACTTATATTTTGGTCCAAGGTGCCAAAGTGGATCACTCGATGACAATGATGACTCGATGAAGCCCCAGCTCCAGCTCCTGCTCCTGCTCCAAAGCTGCGAAGCTTAAGAAAGTCAAGGCTCCAAAGTCACTGCTCCTCCAAAAGCTTCTCGTGTGAAGCCATCGCCTTTGCACCTCCTGAAGCGATTACGCTTTGAGGATCAATCCCGTATCTCCCAGAAGACGGAGAAGAGAAAGAAAAGTGTCAAGAATACTGAACTGACACTGACTCCAGCTGCGATTCTGCGTGAAGAGCACATTGATCTGTCAAGTGATGACGATCTTGTAGATGATGCTCTTGAGCAGCTTATCAAGAGCAAAGAAGAAGCAGAAATCTTCAACAACTTGCCTCTCTTTGATGTGGCAATCATCCATCACTTCATTGATGAGTGGTTTGACACACCAAACATCACTTTGAAGATCTGCAACTTCCAATTGGCCTCAGCGTCTCTTTCAACAGCGCCATTGCTTCTGAGCTAGCTCTAGCTCAGCGGATTGTTGAACTGAAGCACAAAATTGACTATGAGAAGGCTCAGTTCAAGAAGCATATGGCTGCACTCAGTGTGCAAGACGTCAAAAACTTCAAGGTCATGTTGCACGACCTCAAAGAAAACTTTGTCAAGAAGCATGAAGAAGCCAGAGGCTCGTGAGCGCATGAAGGCTCTGGGCGACAAGTGTGTGCTTGCCTACAATGAAATTTGAGAAGCGCAAGGCACTTGGCCGTCTGGCATCGACCAGGATGGCTGCAAAGAAAAAGAAGTCTTCAGTGACCAAGCTGCACCTTCAAGGCAGGAAGAGCCCGCATAGTCTTCCCAAGCAGCATGGTGGCTCGAAGCCAAAGGTACGGTCAATCGCTATACGAGCAGAAAAAAGACGAGGGCTGCCGAGGCTGAAGCAAGAAAAAGGAAAAATCCTCGACGCCTCGATGCTGCTCCCTCCAAGAAGAAGCTAAACACCAAGAAGAATCGGGCTGCTCCCACAGAGCCCTTGATTGTTGAACCCATTTACGTGGTTTGTCCAGCGTCGCAACCCAAGAACTTGAATGACTGTTCATGAGCCTGCTTCCTGAGGCTCACGAAGGTGAAGAGATTCCAGCAATTGATCCCCCAACTGCTGAAGACATTGGTCACCATGACAATGTTGAAGATGATGAAGTTCTTCCTCAAATCGGGTACAATGTGGTATCATCGCTTTGTTAAATGCGAACAGCGAACTCATCAGCATTGGTTGTCCTCTGACGCCAATTGCACAGGATGCTTCATGGGCTGATCGCCCGCAACAACAAGACTCCCCCAGTACTCCCCAACAACAAGTCACTCCCCAACAGCAACACCAAGAAGAAGAGGAAGACTTTGAGGCCCAGGCAACCCCATCTCCAAAGGCGCCGCCCGATGTTCATGAGCTTCGCAAAGGTCAAAGGCCTCAAGTGCCTCTTCCAAGCGTTCCAGAAGGAGAAGTGCACCACCAACCTGTTACACGTCAAGTGTTTTCACAAGCCACTCCAACTGTGAATGTCTCTGAGTATGAAGCCAAAGCTGCTGAAGACAATCCGACTGCATCAGCCGCTGACACCCAAGAAGAAGAAGAAGAACGTGTTCCTACACCCCCAGTAATTGAAGAAGTGATCCCCGATATCAACGTGCCAGTGCCCGACCCTCCAGCTCCTCAAGTGGAGGTTGAAAACAATGAGGCTGCCACCTCCAACACCAATGAAGCCAATGACGTGGTCATAGCTGAAGCCAATGTGGAGCATGTCCCAACTGCTCCTGAAGCCAATGAAGGAGCGTGCTGAAGCCAATGAGGCAAGCTGCTCCCGAAGCATCTGGCTGAGCAGCTCGAAGCCTCGATTGTCGCCATCGCTCGATTCCGCCACCAAGGCCCTACACAATCGAGCAAGCATACAACTATGGCGAGCTAGTCACAGTAAGATGGCCCGTTCTGGTCCCTCCGCCTCATGCCTCTGGTCCTCAATTCGACTATCATATTGAGCATAGGCCTCAGGTCCAGAAGCCGAAGCCAAGACTGCCAAGGTTTCCAGGCACTGCCACCTCAACTGGTTCTTTCAATGCAAATGGCTTCAAACCCCACAATACTTTCTTTGACAGTGCAAAGAACCCCTACACAAGGCCAAGGATCTCATCTGACCGGTTCTGGAGCTATCAGCAAAGAAGCTATTACTCCTGTGTTCTGTATGACCAAGGCCGCATTTTCCCTCATATGCGCCTTGACATCAAGCCATTGCCGGACTGCCATGCTTAGAAGAAGCACTTGATTGCTTTCATGATGCAGGTCCGCTTGGCTTCGTAATGCATAAAGAGCTTTGGAATGAAGAATTAGTGTTTCAATTCTATGCCACACTCCACATCATGGCTACAACAGAGATATGAAGACATGGGTTCTCGAGTGGATGACTGGAAATGTCAATCATGAAGCCAAAGCTCTTGACATCATTGAGCTCACAGGCCTACCCACTCCCGGAGAGCTGTATGAACCTAGATGTCAACTCCACCGCGATGCCTTGGAAAGCATATTTCATAAGCCAGAACCCGACATGAGTCAGATGCTGAGCATGATGAAGCCACTGCCACATGACGCTGAATACCCTCAACACTTCTTTGTTGATGACCTTGAGTATCTGCCTCGTACCATATATCACATCATACGGCGAACTCTATGGCCAATAAAAGGGCATTCATAAATGCGCAAAGCTTGAAGGAGCAATGAAGACATTGGTCTTCTACATCCTCAATGGCATCGGCTTCAACACGCAAGATTTCTTCATCCGACAATTGGCTGCCTCGGGATCCGATCTGTTTGGTCCGAAGTTCTATGCTCCATGGGTCATGCGCCTCATCAAGATGCACTCTGCTATCAATTATCAACCCTCCGCCGCAATCATCCGATCTTTCTACCGGAGGTTGATATATGCATTGAAGCCATATACCCTGAGCCTGCCAAAACGCCACTAAGTCTTCAGAACGCAGATCACCATAGCTTCTCTCAACCTATGGAAGGCATCCAAGCCGTATCTCGTGTCTATCCCCTGGCTGGGAACACACGTCTGCCTCATCGTGCATGGACTGAAGCCACTGAGAACACAATTGCCCAAAGGCCTCGGAAGCGCTCTCGAGTCCTCAACGATCGAGAACTTCTTGTGGCGCTGCATCAAAAGCAAGATAAGCATCACTCCTGGCTAAAGCGTCAAATGCAAAGCCTCTTGGTGGACGTCAATCGCATTCGTAACCTTGTCACCAAGAATGCTTTTTTCACTCACGAGACTTGTCGGCGATCATGGAAGAGTTTGACCACCTTTCAGTCTTTGAAGCTGATCTTCAAGACGATGGCTTCACTGAACGTTTCAAGTTTGACTCCATTCCTCCACGGAATGCAGTCCTACGGCGAACTCCATCTCTTGAAGACTCTGACTATTCTTCCTCCGCGGCAACGGTCAATGCCAGAGTGATCGATGATGAAGCCGATGCTACTTCACCGCCCCCTACTTCTGCATGAATCGACACTATGCCCAGCTCGTCTGCACCACCAACCAACAACGACAACCCTGTTGCATCATCTTCTTCAGAAGAGGACGACTAGATGCTCTATGTCTTCAAACCTTTTTGGTCCTTACTGACAAAAGGGGGAGAAGCATATGAGTTTGATAGTCTTCAAGCGGGTTCATAAGGGCGGTTGCACTATATTTTGCCTAGTGCTTACAACTCTCGTTTTTGAAACATTTGGTTCTTATGAGTTGTAACACTTAAACTCGATGGTCGTCTGATACTTATTTGCTTTACCCTGGTGCGATGATAAATTCCGCATGTGCGACGATAACTTCCGCACTTAGATCATTCTACATACGTCCATTTTCCATTATGCATGTCATTCTCTTAGCTATATCACTTCATGCATGATGAATTATCTTCATAAGTTGAAGAGGATCTCCACAAGTACAACCTGCCATGTGCATTTGCATTTCAAAAGCAAACCACTTATATGCACATCTTCAGGGGGAGCCTTTGCCACTTATGAAGACAATTCCCTATCCTTTACAATTTCACATATTTTATCCCGTTGAAAACTTCAACGGTTTGTCATCAATCACCAAAAGGGGAGATTGTAAGTGCATCTAGTGCCACCCCTAGTTGGTTTTGGAGTATTGATGACAAATGTGGTTGAGGGACTAATGCGTTTGTGAGAATTGCAGGATAACGCAGGTAGTGTCCCTCATTGATTCGGTTTACCTACCGGAGACGACCCCTAAAAATGTATGAAGACATTGAAGACAATGGTGGTATGTGAATATATTCACATTGAAGACTATGACATGAGAAGACATTGAGTGAAGACTATGGAGCGCGAAGACTGTGTCGTTTCGTTGTTTCCTTTTCTTCTTTGTTGAGTCGTAGGAACCACCGTACTGTTAAGTGGGGTCCAAGTGATCATAGTCGTAATGATCAAGTGATGCTCAACCCAAAGCCTATGTCTTCGACGAAGACAATGAGAGCAAAACTTATCCAGAGCTGGATGAGTCGACTTTGCTTGTAGCCCAAGTAAAGTTGTCGTGAGTGTTTGAAATCGACCGTTGGAACACGTGTCAGTTCCTTAGTGACCCAGGGTCATTTCGGACATAACAGGTCGGGTTGCCTAGTGGCTATAAATATCCCACCCCCTACACCATAAATTGGTGGCTGCTCAGAGTTAGTGCACAACTTTTGTCGTTTGAGAGCAACCCACCTCGAAGCCTTTGAGAGAGAGAAATCATTGCGAGGACAAAGCCCAAAACACCCAGAGCCAAAGAGTGTTAGGTATCACTGAAGTTTTCCTGTCTTTGTGACCTGAAGACTTATTACACTTGAGGACTGTGAATCCTCCAGCCAGTTAGGCGTCGCGTTCTGAGCATCCAAGAGTCATTGTGGATTGCCGGTGAACGTCGTCTGTGAAGGTTCGGAAGTCTACCTTGAAGACTTACCAGAGTGATTGGGCGAGGACTATGTGTCCTTAGCTCAAGGGGAATAAGGTGAAGACGCGGTATTCTGAGTTCAATCTCAGCCTCCCCAACCAGATGTACAATTGTCACAGCAACTGGAACTGGTCCAACAAATCCTGTGTCTTCAACTAGTGACTGGTTCTATCCCTTCCCTCCTTTACCCTAAGTTTGTCTTCGTGAAGTCATTGCTTATATGTCTTATCTGTTTGACTTCACTGCTTGACTTCTATTGTTGTTTGGCTTCATACTATCTTCCATCCTGATCCTTACCACATAGCTGCTATTAGTCTTGTCCGTTCACATTATTGCTTACTTGACTATGGCTTGCTTGTTGTAGTTATCTTCCGTTGCATATCAACTAGGTCATTTCTGCTGTTTGTCTTCGAAACATCCGTGTTTTGAAGACTTTCCTAAAAATCGCCTATTCACCCCCCCCCCCTCTAGTCGATAACTAGCACTTTCAGATGGGTATAGCAGTTGATTTATCAGCCATTTGCAATGAGATTTCAATAGGTGTCAACTTATTTAATTCAAGTCTATGATATAAAGAGAAAAGCATAACACTAACACCGGTTCCCAAATCATATAAAGCAGTTTTAACATAGTTTGTTTTAATGGAGCATGGTATAGTTGGTATTCCTGGATCTCTTAATTTCTTAGGTATTCCACCCTTAAAAGTATAATTAGCAAGCATGATGGAAATTTCAGCTTCTGATATCTTTCTTTTATTTGTAATAATATCTTTCATATACTTAGCATAAGGAGATATTTTCAGAATATCAGTCAAACACATACGCAAAAAGACAGGTCTAAGCATTTCAACAAAGCGCTTAAAATCCTCATAATCCTTTTTCTTGGATGGTTTAGGAGGAAAGGGCATTGGTTTAGTATGATAAAGAGCAAATACATTCACTTTGGTACTGTCAAAGACAAGATTAATAATCGTGCTCACGCAATTCCTACTATACAATATCATTTCTACAATTTATATTGAGCAATATAAGCCATAGAAACTAGAAAACAAGCAAACTATGCATTGAAAACAGAATCTGCCAAAAACAGAATAATCTGAAATGATCTGAACAACATCCATACTTCTGTTACTCCAAAAATTATGAAACATTAGGAAAACCTAGGCAATTTGTATATCAATCGTGTGTACAAAATTCAGATCAAAATCATGCTTATGTGATTTATAAAATTCTGGCAATGAGCGCGAAAGTTTCTATTTTTCAGCAAGATCAAATCAACAACCACCATAGATTATCCCACTGGTCTTACATGGAACTTTATTGAAACAAAAGCTATAAAACATGATTACTACAGTAGCATAATCATGATAACACACAAAAACAGTAGGGGTAAATATTGGGTTGTCACTACTGGAAATTGCTTATTTGCCGTCTGCTGGCTGACGGCAAAGAAGGTCTTTGTCATCCGCTTACATAAAACAGACGACGAAGAATTGGCTGATGGCAAAGAAGGTCTTTGCCGTCAGCCACTTCTTTGCCGTCCGCTAGCGGACGGCAAGGAATCTTTGTCGTCAGTTGGCGTACGACAATGAGAGAGGTGGGCCCCACTAACGAGCTGCATAGAAAAAACCTAACGGCCCCCCTCTTTGTCGTCTGCTAGCAGATGGCAAAGAGCAAAAAAGCGGACGACAAAGGATGGCGGATGGCAAAGAGTTGACCTAACTAACGGGACAAGCCCCACCCCAGCCGCCCCACTCTCTCTCTATCTGTGTGTGTGTGTGTGTGTGTTTCTCTTGTCCTCTCTCCCCGACGACCCGCCGCCGCCCCCTTGCCCTGCCGCCGCCCCCTTGCCTCGCCCCGTTGCCCCGCACCCCTCCTCTGTGACGCCCTGACCTCCATCGCGTCGCCCCTCGCCAGCCGCCGCCCGCCACCGCCCCTCGCCCAGCCCGCCCCCTCCTGCTTCACCCCCGCCCGTCCCACAGCTGTCCGGCCGCCGCCTCCTCCAGAGGCCGCCCTCCCATCCACCGGCCGCCCCGCACCTCCTCCACCGGCGATCCCCTACAGGTGAGTTCTTCCCCCCTTTTGTTAGTTTATTTTTTTAGTTTCTTTTAGTTTACTTTCTGTTTTAGTTTTAGTTTTAGTTTAGTTTTATTTTTAGTTTAGTTTTAGTTTTAGTTTATTTTAGTTTAATTTTATTTTAGATTAGTTTTAGTTTTAGTTTATAAGAAGAAGAAGAGTAGAAGGTGGAGGAGGAGGGAGGAAAAAAGGAGGGAGAGGGGAAGAAGAAGAAGAAAAGGAAAAAGAGGAAAAAAGAAGAAGAGGGGAAGAAGAAGAAAAATACATGTTTTTATACTTTCTTATTTAGGGTTCCGCCATGTTTTGCAGTTTCTTTCTTTTCTTTAGTTGAATGAGAAATGATAACTTGGTGTAGTTGATTATCTTCTGCTCAAAATTTCTTATGTTATAATGTTGTATGATAATGTTGTAAGGGTACTAATTAGTCTCTTCTGCTGCTTATCAGAGATGGGGGGAAGCCACATCGCAGACTCGGTCTGCCACACCGGAGTACGAGTTGGATGCTTTCGAGTTCTTCAGTATCATACTTGGGACTTCAGTATCATCCACGAGGCAGGTATATAAAAGGAGAGATCTCCCCTTCACCCATCTCATTATGATAACTCTGTTGTTTGCTACATCACTCATTGTCCCAAACTGCAGAGGCTGCCTGACACTTTTATGAACATGTTGGGTGAAGATCCGCCAAATAATGTGAAGCTGCGACAGGCCGGCAGCGGGTTTCGCAGGCTGTGGTATGTGGAGTTGGTGATCAAGGAGGGCCACATGTACCTGTGTCGTGGCTGGGAGAAGTTCCACCGTGCCTACGACCTGCGGCAGGGGTACTTCCTTCTCTTCAGGTACGACGACGACGCCACCATGCTCATAGTGAAGGTGTTCAACGCTACTATGTGTCGCATGCGCTACACTGACGACGATGATGCCAGTACGTTCTTTACGGTCTACTTATTCCTCTACATTTGGCTTTGTCTCGCATTGATTGTTAACGGTCATTGTTGCATTTGGACAGGCAATGGGAGCAAAGAAGAATGACAATCGCTACAGCCAAAGCAAAGAATGATTCTGGCTGTAGCAAAAGCAACAGCGATTATGGCTGTAGCAAAAGCAGCAGCTATTCTGGTTGCATCAAAGATAGCAAGGAGGATGATTCAAACTGGAGTGGGGAAGAAGAGGAGCAGAGTGGGCATCAGGCTCAGGATGACCTAGCGATGGTGGTGGCTGATCAAGGGCAAGAGATGGTGGTGGCTGACCATGGGCAAGAGATGGTGGTGGATGAGGATGACCTAGCGTTGGTCGTGCCTGTCGTGCCTGAAGATGGCCTCGCGATGGTGGTGGTGCCTGACAATGACCTTGCACCGGTGGTGGCGCCGGCAATCCCACAGCTGGGCGACATGACCACGCCAATTGTGGTAGAAGACTACATCCCACTGCCTCCACCGCCTCGCCGCTCTTGGCGCATCAGGCTGAGGAAGGAGAAGGAGAAGAACAATGAGAACTGAACTATGTCAGGTATGTTTGATGTCCAAAATGATCTATATATACTTAGCTTTGTTTCCTCTTATATGCTTAGTTACCTATGTTAGCTCTAATATGCTTAGTTACCTATGTTAGCTCTAATATGCTAAGTTACCTATGTTAGCTCTAATATGCTAAGTTATCTCTACTATGCTTAGTTTCCTATAGGTTAGCTCCAAAATTACTTATGTTAGCACAAAATGACAAAGTTTACATAATAAGCTTATGGTCTTCTTATTCTTCTTCTTCTTCTTCTTCTTCTTCTTCTTCTTCTTCTTCTTCTCCAAAATGACATAAGTTAGCTCTAAGTTAGCTCTAATATGCTTACTTTCCTATAGGTTATCTCCAAAATTACTTATGTTAGCACAGAATGACCAAGGTTACATAATAAGCTTATAGTCTTCTTCTTTCTTCTTCTTCTTCTTCTTCTACTTCTTCTTCTTCTCCAAAATGACATAAGTTAGCTCTAAGTTAGCTCTAATATGCTTAGTTCACTTAAAGATGGCATAATTAGCTAGGTTGGCTTCATTTTACCTAAGTTGGCTCTAATATGCTAAGTTATCTCTAATATGCTTAGTTTCCTATAGGTTAGCTCCAAAATTACTTATGTTAGCACAAAATGACCAAGTTTACATAATAAGCTTATAGTCTTCTTCTTCTTGTTGTTGTTGTTGTTGTTCTTCTTCTTCTTCTTCTTCTTCTTCTTCTTCTTCTTCTTCTCCAAAATGACATAAGTTAGCTCTAAGTTAGCTCTAATATGCTTAGTTCACTCAAAGATGGCATAATTAGCTAGGTTGGCTCCATTTTACCTAAGTTGTCTCTAACATGCTAAGTTATCTCTAATATGCTTAGTTTCCTATAGGTTAGCTCCAAAATTATTTATGTTAGCACAAAATTACCAAGTTTACATAATAAGCTTATAGTCTTCTTCTTATTATTATTATTATTCTTCTTCTCCAAAATGACATAAGTTAGCTCTAATATGCTTAGTTTCCTATAGGTTAACTCCAAAATTACTTATGTTAGCACAAAATGACCAAGTTTACATAATAAGTATGCTTACTTCTTATAGTCTTCTTCTTCTTCTTCATTTTCTTTTTCTTCTTCTAACATCTTGTTTATCATTTTGCAGATTTGATTTAATTCACGGAAGCTTGCATGGATGGAGTGCTTCTTTTCCATTTGTGCTTTTATTTTGTATCAGTGAACTTGCATGGTTGGAACTTGTTATATGGATGGATGGATAACAGTGTTGGATGAACAAATGTGAAACTTTTGTAATATGTAAGGATGGAACTATATATTTGTTGGTTATATATGTATATATGATGAAACTAGTGTGTTGGATATGCTTGTTGTGTATATATGTATATCTGTTTATATCTGTGAATTGCTGTCAAATTGAATGAATTAAATTAAAAACAGGGCTGTACAGGCTCTTTGCCGTCACCTAACTGACGACAAAGTTCTTTGCCATCAGCTAGTGACGGCAAATATGCCACGTGGCAGCTACTTGTGATTCCTGGGACTGACATGTTTGAGCACTTTGTCGTCCGCCAACGGACAGCAAATACCTTAGCCTCTTTGCCGTCCGCTGGCTGACGGCAAAGCACGCCGTTAACCCCTAACGGCTCTCACCCCACCTCAATACCGTCTATGATCTTTGTCGTCTGCTGGCCACCAACGGCGGACGACACAATCCTTTGCCGTCCGTTTCTACGAAGCGGACAGCAAAGAATGCCTTTGCTGGTATGTGTTCATCCGGACATTTTGCCGTCTGCTGGCGGACGGCAAAGGAGTTTGCCGTCCGTGATCTGTGCCTTTGCCGTCCGCCATGGCGGACGGCAAAGAAGCTGATTCCAGTAGTGTGTCTCCCAACAAGCGCTTTTCTTTAATGTCTTTTTAGCTACGCATGATATTTTAATGATACTCTTCCAAGCCCAATTTCGATGATAATTTTATTCATACTCTAAAAGATATAAGTGAAGTTCATAGAGCATTCTACACTTAATATAGATTGACCAATATCCAATCTCAAAATATATAAGTGAAGCACAAGAAGCATTCTTATAAACCATACTCAAAAGATTTAAGTGAAGCACAAAGAGCATTCTATAAAGCCATACTCAAAAGATTTAAGTGGAGTGCATGAAGCATTCTATAAATCAATGAAGGACTACCTCATACTAGCATGGTGCATAAAGGAAAAGAAAAACACAAAAGACGCATATCATGTGAACAAAACAAAAACCGAGGTATATAGATAATTGTTGAGGAATAAAGATGGGATGCCTTCCGGGGCATCCCCAAGCTTAGATACTTGAGTCTCCATGAAATATTTACTTGGGGTGCCTTGGGCATTCCCGAGATTGAACTCTTGTCTCTCCGTATTCTTCTTATATCGATACCTCCTCGATCTTTGAACCCTTAATCCACACAAAACTTAACAAAAACCCTTGTGAGATCCTTTAGTATAATAAAGAAAATCACTACTTTTAGGTACTATTGTAAACGCATTCAATTTCATATTAGCATTATATGTACTGTATTCCAACTTCACCATGGTTCATACCCCCTGATACAACCCATAGATTCATCAAAATAAGCAAGCAACACATAGAAAACAGAATCTGTCAAAAACAGGACAGTCTGTAGCATCTGGAAACTTCGTATACTTATGTAACTCCAATACTTCTGAAAAATTAGGAAAAAAATGTATAGAAATATTGTGTAAAAATTTCAGAAACTTTTGACGTTCCAGTAAATTCACGCAATACAGCCAAAGTTTTTGTTATTGCACCGCACATAGCAAACAAGCAATCTAATCATCCTAAAACCAAAACTTGGCACATTAGTTTTATAATAAAATGGATAAATGCAAGGGGATAATTATTTTTGAGAAACTTCCATGAAAAATTCTACATTGTTTCCATGAGCATGAACACAGGTGTTCAAGGTCGACCCTCACTTCTCCAATGCATAACCTTCCAATCACTTCTCTTTTTGAAAAAGTTTTTAGGCATAAGAGGCAAGTAATTTTTTTTGTATTTTGCATTATTTTAAAAAAAAAATTTGTTACACCCACAACTAAATAAAACAAAAACAAAAGGGAAAACAAAATCTACTTAGTGAAGAAAGCAAACAAGCACAAACGAGAATATCAACCCCACGCTATTGCTCCCTGGCAACGGTGCCAGAAAAGAGCTTGATAATCCCCAAGTGCAAGGAATCATCATTGAAATTTCCAAAGGTGGAAGTGATAAGTATGGAGTGTCGAACCCACAAGGAGCTAAAGGTAAGGTCATTATTCTCTCAAGTCTTATCTGCCACTGGTACGACTCTACGTACACCGAACTTTTTCTTCCATCTAGAAACGAGAAATAAAACTACGTAGTGCGTATAAAGAGGATAGCTTTGCATGATATCGGAGAACTGTTGTTATCATAAAGTTAGAATATATCACAATATATTACAAATAGCGAGTGTGGCATAATGATGGAACGGTGTGCGAAATGGTCCTAGGAAATTGTTCACAAGATCGGTAATCATTATTGCAATTTGATATGAGGGAGAGGCATATGCTAACATACTTTCTCTAATTGGATTATCTGCACTTATGATTGGGACTCTAGCAAGCATCCGCAGCTACTAAATATCATTAAGGTAAAACCCAACCATAGCACTAAAGTATCAAGTCCTCTTTACTCCCTTACGCAAACAACCCCCTTACTCAGGTTTAAGCTTCTGTCACTCTAGCAACTGCTATAAGCGAATCATGAACATATTGCAACACCCTACAGCGGGAATCCTTCACCTGTGCGCGGCACGGAAGGCACCATAGGACAGCACCAAAATTAAACATACAACTCAAACCAATCTAGATCATCAATCAACCCAGAAGACAAAGAAACTACTCGAAACATCATAGGATGGCAACACATCATTAGATCATAATATGTGTCATAAAGCACCATGTTCAAGTAGGGGATTACAACGGGGTGCTGGAGAGTAGACCGCGTAAAAGAGATGAGGAAGGTGATGTTGATGAAGACAATCACCGCGACGATGGTTCCCCCGACGGCACTCCGAAGCCACCGAGTGAGAGGGAGAGACGGTCTCCCCCTTGTGCTTCCTCCTCCATGCCCCCCCTAGATGGGGAGAGGTTCTCCCACTGGTCCTTGGCCTCCATGGTGATGATGGGCCCCTCCGACTTCCTCCTCCATGGCCTCTGGTGATGATGACCCCCTTCGGTAGGGTGCCGGAGAGGGCCTAGATTGATTTTTCGTGCCTACAGAGGCTTGCGGCGGCGGAACTTCCGATCTAGGGTTCTTTTCAGATGTTTGGGTGTTTATAAGATTTTTTGGTGTTGGTATTACGTCAAGGGGGTGCCCGAGAGGCCCGCAAGCCCCGGGCAGCCTCCCTGGGGGGTAGGGCGCGCCTAGAGGTCCTGTGACCTCCTCATACACTTCCTGGCCCAGCTCTTGTGCTTCGGGGGTCTCTTTTAGTCCATAAAAATCACCGTAATTTTTCAGCCCATTCCGAGAACTTTTATTTCTGCACAAAAAATGACACCACGGTAGTTGTGATCAAAATAGCGTCAGCCCGGGTAAGTTCTAATCAAAACATACCAAAACCATATAATATTGTTGTAAACATGACATGAATACTTCATAAATTATTGATATGTTGGAGACGTATCAACTGAGTGCAGGTATTTGTTCTTTGTGTGCAGGTACCGTTTACATCGTGTTGCTTGGTTCTCCTACTGGATTGATACCTTGGTTTCACAACTGAGGGAATAATTACCGTAGCTGTGATGCATCATCCCTTTCTCTTTGGGGAAATACCGACGCAGTCTCAAGCCACGTCAGTGCGACGCGCGCGGTGGCGGCCAAGCCAGCAGTGCGTGCGACAAGAGGAGGAGCAGTAGGTAGCAGCAACGCAGCAGGCGGCGACGGCAACAAGCAGAGTAGTAGGAACGACGCCCGGTGAGCAGCAAGATTCAGCAGCGCATCAGGAGCAGTAGCGGGAGGCAGCGCGGCAATAGCAATGCATGGGGGTGCTACTTCTTAATATTGCGTTGGTTTTTTCCTTGAAGAGCAAAGGGTGATGTAGCAAAATAGATATAAGTATTTGCTACCTCTTGAGCACTGCGTTGGATTTCCTTGAAGAGGAAAGGGTGATGCAAAGAGTAGAGTAAGTATTTCCCTCAGTTTTTGAGAACCAAGGTATCAATCCAAGAGGAGGCTACGGCGAGTCCCTCGTACCTACACAAAACAAATAGCTCAACGCAACCAACGCGATTAGGGGTTGTCAATCCCTTCACGGTCACTTATTTAGAGTGAGATCGTCGATGATGATAGATAATATTTTTGGTATTTTTGGTATAAAGATGCAAAGTAAAATAAAAGGAAAAAGTAAAAAAGCAAAGCAATAATAAAGTGATGGAAGATTGATATGATGAGAATAGACCCGGGGGCCATAGATTTCACTATTGGCTTCTCTCAAGAGCATAAGTATTCTACGGTGGGTGAACAAATTACTGTTGAGCAATTGACATAACTGAGCATAGTTATGAGAATATCTAGGTATGATCATGTATATAGGCATCACGTCCGAGACAAGTAGACTGACTCCTGCCTGCATCTACTACTATTACGCCACTCATCGACCGCTATCCAGCATGCATCTAGAGTATTAAGTTCAAGAAAACAGAGTAACGCCTTAAGCAAGATGATATGATGTAGAGGGATAAATTCATGCAATATGATAAAAACCCCATCTTGTTATCCTCGATGGCAACAATACAATACGTGCCTTTCTGCCCCTACTGTCACTGGGAAAGGACACCGCAAGATTGAACCCAAAGCTAAGCACTTCTCCCATTGCAAGAAAAACCAATCTAGTAGGCCAAACCAAACTGATAATTCGAAGAGACTTGCAAAGATAACCAATCATACATAAAAGAATAAAGAGAAGATTGAAATATTGTTCATAGATAATCTTGATCATAAACCCACAATTCATCGATCTCAACAAACACACTGCAAAAAGAACATTACATCGAATAGATCTCCACGAGAGAGGGGGAGAACATTGTATTGAGATCCAAAAAGAGAGAAGAAGCCATCGAGCTACTAACTATGGACCCGAAGGTATGAAGTAAACTACTCACACTTCATCGGAGAGGCTATGGTGTTGATGTAGAAGCCCTCCGTGATGGATTCCCCTTCCGGCGGAGCTCCGGAACAGGCCCCAAGATGGGATCTCGTGGATACAGAAGGTTGCGGCGGTGGAATTAGGTTTTTGGCTCCGTATCTGATTGTTTGGGGGTACGTAGGTATATTTAGGAGGAAGGAGTACGTCGGTGGAGCAAAGGGGGGCCCATGAGGCAGGGGGCGCGCCCTCCACCCTCGTGGCCGCCTCCCTCCTTTCTTGACAGAGGGTCCAAGTCTCTTGGATCATATTTGTTGAGAAAATCACGTTCCTGAAGGTTTCATTCCGTTTGGACTCCGTTTGATATTCTTTTTCTTTGAAACACTGAAATAGGCAAAAAACAGCAATTCTGGGCTGGGCCTCCAGTTAATAGGTTAGTCCCAAAAGTAATATAAAAGTGGAAAATAAAGCCCAATATGGTCCAAAACAGTAGATAATATAGCATGGAGCAATCAAAAATTATAGATACGTTGGAGATGTATCAGGCATCCTCAAGCTTAATTCCTGCTCGTCCTCCAAAGAGGGTAAATGATAAAAAGGAATTTTTGATGCGAGTGCTACTTGGCATAATTTCAATGTAATTCTTCTTAATTGTGGTACGAATATTCAGATCCGAAAGATTCAAGACAAAAGTTCATATTGACATAAAAATAATAATACTTCAAGCATACTAACAAAGCAATTATGTCTTCTCAAAATAACATGGCCAAAGAAAGTTGTCCCTACAAAATCATATAGTCTGGCTATGCTCTATCTTCACCACACAAAGTATTTAAATCATGCACAACCCCGATGACAAGCCAAGCAATTGTTTCATACTTTTGAAATTTTCAAAACTTTTTCAATCTTCACGCAATACATGAGCGTGAGCCATGGATATAGCACTATATGTGGAATAGAATGGTAGTTGTGGAGAAGACAAAAAGAGGGGAAGATAGTCTCACATCAACTAGGCGTATCAACGGGCTATGGAGATGCCCATCAATAGATATCAATGTGAGTGAGTAGGGACTGCCATGCAATGGATGCACTAGAGCTATAAGTATATGCAAGCTCAATAAAAGAAACTAAGTGGGTGTGCATCCAACTCGCTTGCTCACGAAGACCTAGGGCATTTTGAGGAAGCCCATCATTGGAATATACAAGCCAAGTTCTATAATGTAAAATTCCCACTATTATATGAAAGTGACAAAATGAGAGACTCTCTATCATGAAGATCATGGTGCTACTTTGAAGCACAAGTGTGGTAAAAGGATAGTAACATTGTCCCTTCTCTCTTTTTCTCTCATTTTTTATTTGGGCCTTTTCTCTTTCTTTTTATGGCCTCTTTTTTTTCTTTTTTTTCTTTTTCGTCCGGAGTCTCATCCCGACTTGTGGGGGAATCATGGTCTCCATCATCCTTTCCTCACTTGGGACAATGCTCTAAAAATGATGATCATCACACTTTTATTTTTCTTACAACTCAACAATTACAACTCGATACTTGGAACAAAATATGACTCTATGTGAATGCCTCTGGCGGTGTACCGGGATATGCAATGAATCAATAGTGACATGTATGAAAGAATTATGAAAGCTGGCTTTGCCACAAATACTATGTCAACTACATGATCATGCTAGCAATATGACAATGATGGAGCGTGTCATAATAAACGGAACGGTTGAAAGTTGCATGGCAATATATCTCGGAATGGCTATGGAAATGCCATGATAGGTAGGTATGGTGGCTGTTTTGAGGAAGGTATTTGGTGGGTGTATGATACCGGTGAAAAGTGCGCGGTATTAGAGAGGCTAGAAATGGTGGAAGGATGTGAAAAATGCGTATAATCCATGGACTCAACATTAGTCATAAAGAACTCATATAATTATTGAAAAATCTAGAAGTTATCAAAGCAAAGTATTACGCGCATGCTCCTAGGGGGATAGATTGGTAGGAAAAGACCATCGCCGTCCCGACCACCACTCATAAGGAAGACAATCAATAAATAAATCATGCTCCGACTTCATCACATAACGGTTCACCATACGTGAATGCTACGGGAATCACAAACTTTAACACAATTATTTCTCAAATTCACAACTACTCAACTAGCATGACTCTAATATCACCATCTTCATATCTCAAAACAATTATCAAGCATCAAACTTTTCTTAGTATTCAACGCACTCAAAGAAAATTTTACAAATCTTGAATACCAAGCATATTATTATTATTAAGAAATTACCATGCTATTTAAGACTCTCAAAATAATATAAGTGAATCATGAGAGAGCAATAGTTTCTATAAAACAAATCCACCACCGTGCTCTAAAAGATATAAGTGAAGCACTAGAGCAAAACTATATAGCTCAAAAAATATAAGTGAAGCACATAGAGTATTCTAATAATTTCCGAATCATGTGTGTCTCTCTCAAAAGGTGTGTACAGCAAGGATGATTGTGGTAAACTAAAAATCAAAGACTCAAATCATACAAGACGCTCCAAGCAAAACACATATCATGTGGTGAATAAAAATATAGCTCCAAGTAAAATTACCGATGTAAGTAGACGAAAGAGGGGATGCCTTCCGGGGCATCCCCAAGCTTTGACTTTTTTGTGTCCTTGGATTATCTTTGGGTGCCATGGGAATCCCCAAGCTTAGGCTCTTTCCACTCCTTGTTCCATAATCCATCAAAATATTTCACCCAAAACTTGAAAACTTCACAACACAAAACTCAACAAAAATCTCGTGAGCTCCGTTAGCAAAAGAAAACAAAAGACCACTTCAAGGTACTGTAATGAACTCATTATTTATTTATATTGGTGTTAAACCTACTTTATTCCAACTTCTCTATGGTTTATAAACTATTTTACTAGCCATAGATTCATCAAAATAAGCAAACAACACACGAAAAACAGAATCTGTCAAAAACAGAACAATCTGTAGTAATCTGTAACTAACGCAAACTTATGGAACTTTAAAAAATCAGCCAAAATAGGACGACCTAGGAAATTTGTTTATTGATCAGCAGCAATTGTAATCACTATTTTATCACGTTCTGGTGATTTTTAATAATTGTTTTCGTGAACCGAAAGTTTCTGGAAATTACAGCAAGATCAAATAACTATCATCCAAGAAGATCCTATAGGTTTAACTCGGCACAAACACTAATTGAAACATAAAACCACATCTAAACAGAAGGTAGATGGATTATTTATTACTAAGAATCAAGGAAAAATATTGGGTTGTCTCCCAACAAGCGCTTTTCTTTAAAGCCTTTTTAGCTAGGCATTGAGATTTCAATGATGCTCACAAGAAAGACAAGAATTGAGGCACAAAGAGAGCATCATAAAACATGTGACAAATACACTTAAGTCTAACATACTTCCTATGCATAGGAATATTATAAGCAAACAAATTATCGTAGCAAGCAAAAACTAGCATATGCAAGGAAGCGGAAAGGCACAATAGCAATCTCAACATAACGAGAGGTAATTTAGTAACATGAAAATTTCTATAACCATATTTTCCTTTCTCATAATAATTACATGGAGGACCATAAGAAAATTCAACAATATAGCTATCACGTAACATATTCTCAACACGATCCACATGCATGCGAAGTTGACACTCTTCCAAAATAGTGGGATTATCATTAACTAAAGTCATGACCTCTCGAAACCCACTTTTATCAAAAATTTCATAAGATTGAATATTCTCCAAATATCTGGGATCTAAAGTTGACAATCTTCCAAACCCACTTTCAATGTTATTGCAAACAATATTATCAATCTCATATTCATCATGGGTATTAAATAAATTTTCAAGATCATAACAAGAAGAATCACCCCAATCATGATCATTGCAACAAGTAGTAGACATAGCAAAACTAGCATCCCCAAGCTTAGGGCTTTGCATATTATTAGCACAATTGACATCAAGAGAATTTATAGTAAAATCATTGCAATCATGCTTTTTATCAAAGGAACTATCAAGTATGGGTGCAATAGCAACGATCTCATGTTTAACATACGGAACTATAGCAAATTCATCTTCATAAATATTGGTATCATGGCCACAAGAATAGCAAGCATCATGTTCATCAAGGGATACAATCGAATCATCGGAATCACAATTGTCTACAGATTCATGCATATCATTATTTTTTTCCGAAGCAACGGTCATTCTTTCAATAAATTCTTGGACATAGACATTATGAGCAAAGTTTTCATTACAATATTTAAGTATGACGGAATTTTCAGATTTGTTGAGAGTAAAATCATACTTTTCAATCAAAGAAGCAACTTCATGAGCACCCTTAAAAACGAAAAATTCTTCAATTTGTTCGATATCATAGTAATTATAAACACCCTTTGCATAAGAACATAAGATTTCATTATCATTGAACTCACATAGGTAGGGAAGGTGTTTTTTAGGGTTCTTAGAGCAACAAGTAAAATCACAAATTTCACAAAGATTCCAAGCATAGCATTGCAAACTATTTATATGATACCATAAGAGCTTCCCTTTTTTAGACAAACGATGACGCACAAAATGAGCATGCTCATCTAAAGATTTCCCATCAACTAGGCTAGTTGGGGTTTCAGCACGAGCGCATAAGGATCGAAGATGATCCAAGTAGAACACTTTAAGTCGATCCATATCAATAGATTTTTAGCAAGCAAAGATGCAAGCATATAGAAGGCACAAGGAAACACAAACAAAGATACATACGGGAAGAAGGCGAACGAAAAAGAGAGGGCGAATAAAATGGAAAGGGTAAAGTGGGGGAGAGGAAAACGAGAGGCAAGTGGCAAATAATGTAATGCGAGAGATAAGGGATTGTGATGGGTACTTGGTATGTTGACTTTTGCATAGACCTCCCCGGCAACGGCGCCAGAAATCTTCCTGCTACCTCTTGAGCACTGCGTTAGATTTCCTTGAAGAGGAAAGGGTATTGCAACAGATTAGAGTAAGTATTTCCCTCAGTTTTTGAGAACCAAGGTATCAATCCAGTAGGAGGCTACGCGCGAGTCCCTCGTACCTACACAAAACAAATAGCTCAACGCAACCAACGCGATTAGGGGTTTTCAATCCCTTCACGATCACTTACGAGAGTGAAATCTGATAGAGATGATAGATAATATTTTTTGGTATTTTTGGTATAAAGATGCAAAGTAAAATAAAAGGGAAAAGTAAAAAAGCAAAGCAATAATAAAGTGATGGAAGATTGAAATGATGAGAATATCACCGGGGGCCATAGATTTCACAAGTGTCTTCACTCAATAGCATAATTATACTACGGTGGGTGAACAAATTCTTGTTGAGCAATTGATGTAATTGAGCATAGTTATGAGAATATCTAGGTATGATCATGTATATAGGCATCACGTCCAGAGACAAGTAGACCGACTCACTTTGCATCTACTACTATTACTCCACTCATCGACCGCTATCCAAAGATGCATCTAGAGTATTAAGTTCAAGAAAACAGAGTAACGCCTTAAGCAAGATGACATGATGTAGAGGGATAAATTCATGCAATATGATAAAACCCCCATCTTGTTATCCTCGATGGCAAGAATACAATACGTGCCTTGCTGACCCTACTGTCACTGGGAAAGGACACCGCAAGATTGAACCCAAAGCTAAGCACTCTCCCATTGCAAGAAAAACAAATCTAGTAGGCCAAACCAAACTGATAATTCGAAGAGACTTGCAAAGATAACCAATCATACATAAAAGAATTCAGACAAGATTGAAATATTGTTCATAGATAATCTTGATCATAAACCCACAATTCATCAATCTCAACAAACACACCGCAAAAAGAAGATTACATCGAATAGATCTCCACGAGAGAGGGGGAGAACATTGTATTGAGATCCAAAAAGAGAGAAGAAGCCATCTAGCTACTAACTATGGACCCGAAGGTCTGAAGTAAACTACTCACACTTCATCGGAGAGGCTATGGTGTTGATGTAGAAGCCCTCCATGCTGGATTCCCCTTCCGGTGGAGCTCCGGAACAGGCCCCAAGATGGGATCTCATGGATACAGAAGGTTGCGGCGGTGGAATTAGGTTTTTGGCTCCGTATCGGATCGTTTGGGGGTACGTAGGTATATATAGGAGGAAGGAGTACGTCGGTGGAGCAAAGGGGGGCCCACGAGGCAGGGGGCGCGCCCTCCACCCTCGTGGTCGCCTCCCTCCTTTCTTGACGGAGGGTCCAAGTCTCCTGGATCATATTTCTTGAGAAAATCACGTTCCCGAAGGTTTCATTCCGTTTGGACTCTGTTTGATATTTCGTTTCTTCGAAACACTGAAATAGGCAAAAAACAGCAATTCTGGGCTGGGCCTCCGGTTAAGAGGTTTGTCCCAAAAGTAATATAAAAGTGGAAAATAAAGCCCAATATGGTCCAAAACAGTAGATAATATAGCATGGAGCAATCAAAAATTATAGATACGTTGGAGACGTATCATTATTTCCCTCAGTTAAGAACAAAGGTATCAATCCAGTAGGAGGTACACACAAGTCTCCAATAGTTGACCTACACAAACAAACAAATACTTGCACCCAACACGAAAAAGGGGTTGTCAATCCCTTCATGGTTAATTGCAAGGATGAGATCTGATAGAGATATGTATAAAACATAAATAAAAAGGCAAAGTAAAGTAAAGGTAAATAAATTGTAGCTAGGTATTTTGTATTTTTGGTTTTATGGATCTGAAAATATATGATGAGAAATAGGCCCGAGGGCCATAGTTTTTACTAGAGGCTTCTCTCTTGAAAGAACACATACGATGGGTAAACAAATTATTGTTGAGCAATTGATAGAAAAGCGCAAAGTTATGATGATATCTAAGGCAATGATCATGAATATAGGCATCACGTCCGTAACAAGTAGACCGACTCCTACCTGCATCTACTACTATTACTTCACACATCGACCGCTATCCAGCGAGCATCTAGTGTACTAAGTTAACAAGAACTGTGTAACGCCTTTAGCAAGATGACATGATGTAGAGGGATAGGTCCAATCAATATGGTAAAAAAACCCATCTTTTTATCCTTAATGGCAACAATACAATACATGTCCCACTACCCCTTCTGTCACTGGGTGAGGACACCACAAGATTGAACCCATCACAAAGCACCTCTCCCATTGCAAGAAAGATCAATCTTGTTGGCCAAACCAAATCAACAGATTAGAGAGAAATACAAAGCTATCCTAATCATGCATAAAATAATTCAGAGAAGACTCTAATAATATTCATAGATAATCTGACCATAAATTCACAATTCATCGGATCTCAACAAATGCACCGCAAAAGAAGATCACATCGAATAGAACCCAAGAACATTGTGGAGAACATTGTATTGAAGATCCAAGAGAGAGAATAAGAAATCTAGCTACTAGTTATGGACCCATAGGTCTGTGGTAAACTACTCACACATCATCGCTAGGGCAACAAGGTTGGTGTAGAGGCCCTCCATGATTGAACCCCCCTCCGGCAGAGTGCCAGAAAAGACCCCAAGATGTGATCTCACGAGAACAAAAGCTTGCGGTGGCAGAAAAGTAGTTTTGGTGTGCCCTCTAGTATGAGGGGAATATTTGGGTATTTATGGAGCCGGAATTAGGGTTAGTGGAGTCCAGAGGAGCCCACAAGACTGGGGGGCGCTCCCCTCCGGGCGCGCGCCCAATGAGCTTGTGGCTCCCTCGTGGCCCCTCTAGCCTCCTCCCGAAGCTTCGTGGTTGTCTTATGGTCCAAGAAAAATCCTCAAAAAAAATCGTTTCGTTTGGTATTGATTTTCTGTAAAAGACAAAAATAAGGAAAAACAACAACTGGCACTTGGCATTAGGTTAATAGGTTAGTCACAAAAAATTATATAAAATAGCATATAAATTCATATAAAACATCCAAGATAAATAATATAATAGCATGGAACAATAAAAAATTATAGATGCGTTGGAGATGTATCAAGCATCCCCAGGCTTAATTCCTGGTCGTGCTCGAGTAGGTAAATGATAAAAATAGAATTTTTGATGCGGAATGCTACCTAACATGTTTGTTAGTGTAATTTTTCTTATTGTGGCATGCATATTCAAAACCATAAGATTCAAAACAAAAATTTAATATTGACATAAAAACAATAATACTTCAAGCATATTAATAAAACAATCATATCTTCTCAAAATATCATGACTAAAGAAAGTTATCCGTACAAAATCATATAATCTTGTCATGGTCTATCTTCATCAAACAAAGGGTTTATCATGCACAACCTCGATGACAAGCCAAGCAATTGTTTCGTACTTTTAATATTCTCAAGCTTTTTCAACTCTCATGCAATACATGAGCGTGAGCCATGGACATAGCACTATAGGGTGGAATAGAATATGGTGGAGGTTGTGAGGAGAAGACAAAAAAGATAAAGTCTCAACTAGGAAAATTAATGGGCTATGGAGATGCCCATCAATTGATATCGATGCAAGTGAGTAGGAATTTCCATGCAACAGATGCACTAGAGTTATAAGTGTATGAAAGCTCAAAAGAAAACTAAGTGGGTGTGCTCATGAAGACCTAGGGAAATTTGAGGAAGCCCATCATTGGAATATACAAGCCAAGTTCTATAATGAAAAATTCCCACTAGTATATGAAAGTGATAAAATAGGAGACTCTTTATCATGAATAACATGGTGCTACTTTGAAGCACAAGTGTGGAAAAGAATAGTAACATTGCCCCTTCTCTCTTTTTCTCTCGTTTTTTCTCTCTCTTTTTTCTTTTTGTGCTCTTTGGCTTCTTTTTTTTTATTTTGGGCTCTTTGGCCTCTCTTTTTTTATTTTAAGTCCGGAGTCTCATCCCAACTTGTGAGAGAATCATAGCCTTCATCATCCTTTCCTCACATGGGACAATGCTCTAATAATGATGATCATCACACTTTTATTTACTTACAACTCAAGAATTACAACTCGATACTAGAACAAGTATATGGCTCTAGGTGAATGCCTCCGGTAGTGTACCGGATGTGCAATGATCTAGCGTGACATGTATAAAAATATGATCATGCAAAGCAATATGACAATGATGGTATGTGTCATAATAAACGGAACGGTGGAAGTTGCATGGCAATATATCTCAGAATGGCTATGGAAATTCCATAATAGTTAGGTATGGTGGCTTTTTTGAGGAAGGTATATGGTGGGTTTAATGCACCGGCGAAAGTTGTGCGATACTAGAGAGGCTAACAATGGTGGAAGGGAGAGAGTGCGTATAATCCATGGACTCAACATTACTCATAAAGAACTCACATACTTATTGCAAAAAAACATTAGCCATCGAAGCAAATTACTAATACGCATGCTCCTAGGGGGGTAGATTGGTAGGAAAAGACCATCGCTCGTCCCGACCTCCACTCATAAGGAACACAATCAAAAATAAATCATGCTCTAACTTCATCACATAACGGGAGAGAATACGTGCATGCTTCGGGAATCACAAACCTTAACACAAATATTCTTTCTAATCCACAATTACTCTCTAACATGAATCTAATATCACCATCTTTATATCTCAAAACAAATGCAAGGATTCAAAATTCTCATATATTCAATGCTCTTCATGAAAGTTTTTATTATATCCCACTTGGATACCCATCATATTAGCACTAAATTCATAACCTAAGAAAATTTCCATACTATTTTTATGACTGAGTGAAGCATTAGATTTCATCAATTTCTACAAAATATAACCACCGCCATGCTCAAAAAAGATATAAATGAAGCACTAGAGCAACTACCTAGCTCAAAAGATATAAATGAAGCACATAGAGTATTATGTGTCCCTATTAAAAGGTGTGTACAGAAAGGATGATTGTGGCAAACTAAAAAGCAAAGACTCATATAATACAAGACGCTCCAAGAAAAACACATATCATGTGGTGAATAAAAAATATAGCCTCAAGTAAATTTACCGATGGATTGAAGACAAAACAGGAGATGCCATCCGGGGCATCTCCAAGCTTAGATGCTTGGTTGTCCTTGACTATTACCTTGGGTGCCTTGGGAATCCCCAAGCTTAGGCTCTTGCCACTCCTTATTCCGTAATCCATCAAATCTTTACCCAAAACTTGAAAACTTCACAACACAAAACTCAACAAAAGAACTCATGAGATCCGTTAGTATGAGAAAACAAATCTCCACTTTTAGGTACTATTGTGAACTCATTCCAATTTCACATTTTTATAATATATATTGTATTCTAACTTCTCCATGGTCCATAACCCACGATACTCCCCATATATTCATCAAAATAATCAAACAACACATCAAAAACAGAATCTATCAAAAGCAGAATAGTCTGTAAAGACCAAAATTGCAGTCATACTTTTGTAACTCCAAAAATTCTGAAAAATTAGGAAAATGTAGGCAATTCGCATATCAATCTTGTGTAAACAATTCAAGAATATATCATGTTGCATCAGATCGGATCAATTATGTTACTAGGCGCAAAAGTTTCTGTTTTTCAGCAAAATCAAGTCAAGCATCACCCAAATCATCCCAAAGGTCTTACTTGGCATAAACACTAATTAAAACATTAAATCACAAATATTATATAAGTAATATTGCATGAACTCATAACAACAGAAAATAAAAATATTGGGTTGTCTCCCAACAAGCGCTTTTCTTTAAAATATTTTAGCTAGGCATTGATATTTTTAATGATGCTCACATGGAAGACAAGAATTGGAACACAAAGAGAGAACCATATAGCATGTCAAAATCACATTTAAGTCTAACATACTTCCTATGCATAGGCATTTTGTGGACAAACAAATTATCAACACAAGCAATATCTAGTATATGCAAGGGAGAAAAAAGAAACGATTGCAATCTCAACATGAAGAGAGGTAATTTAGTAACATGAAGATTTCTACAACCATATTTTCCTCTCTCATAATAATTGCATGTGGGATCATATTAAAATTCAACAATATAGCTATCACATAACATATTCTCTAATTGTTCCACATGCATGCAAAGTTGACACTCTTCCAAAATAGTGGGACTATCATAAAATAAAGTCATGACCTCTCCAAACCCACTTTTATAAAAAATATCATAAGATTGATCATTATCCAAAGTAGTGGGATCATTATTACCTAGAGTTGACACTCTTCCAAACCCAATTTCAATATTATTGCAAACACTATTATCAATATCATATTCATCATGAGGCTGAAATAAATTTTCAAGATCATAAGAAGAATCACCCAAATCATGATCATTACAATAAGTAATTGACATAGCAAAATTAGCATCCCCAAGCTTAGGGTTTTGCATATTATTAGCACAATCGACATTAATAGAAATTATAATAACACCATTGCAATCATGCTTTTCATTCAAGGAGCTATCATGAATCACTTCATAAATTTCTTCTTTTAACACTTCATCACAATTTTCAGATTCATGAATTTCAAGCAGAACTTTCATAAACATAATCTAGTGCACTGAACTCACTAGCAATTAGTTCATCACAATTGGATCTTTTAAAAAGATTAGCAAGTGGATGAGGACCCATAAACTTTTTACTCTCCGATTTTGAATAAACATGCAATTATACCAAGCAAAAGAGTAAACAAACCAAGTAAGACATAAAGGCAAAAAAGGCAAAAAATGTTTTCTTGGAAACATTTTAGAAGTGGGGGAGAGGAAAATGAGAGGCAAATGGCAAATAATTGTGGGGACTCCGACTCATAAGTCGAGATCACCGAATGCACGTGTACAGTGATCCCAGAGATCAATGCTCACTGAACACACAGAAGATGAATAACAAGAGTCTTACATCCATACATACCGTCTTACACGAATTATGACCATTATGGTCAAGTCTTACATTGATAAAGCCTTAAGGGCTGAACATCAAAAGCAGTGGAAATCTACGTTGATAAGTAGAACCCATGCCATCAGCCTTAACCCTACAAGCATTCTGACTGGGAAACGTCCTAGTTCGCATGTTCGCTCAAGAAGAACTCTTCTTGAACTCCGGTTCTTCCATGCCTGGCCAATTAAATAACCAGTGGCAAGCCAATGAGTACTTTGAATGTACTCGCGAGCAACCCATGTTTTGGTTCCAGATACAACAATGCATGATATAGGTAAATTTTTGCAGAAAGCTAGTTTTGAGTGCAATGACATGTTCAACAACTTGTAAGACATGCATCAGGAGAATTCAAGTAACCATGAGGACAGG
The DNA here is from genome assembly GCA_021605145.1 of Aegilops bicornis. Lineage (NCBI taxonomy): Eukaryota > Viridiplantae > Streptophyta > Magnoliopsida > Poales > Poaceae > Aegilops > Aegilops bicornis. The sequence goes on from CM038670.1 coordinate 351,724,023, forward strand.
CTACAGATATCAACATAAACAGAGTGGGCATCAACCCAACTCAATCATGTCAAGTCCCTTGACTTGACCCAAGTAGTTCTCCCCAAATATCCAAACACACACACTGGGTTGTGAAGCTCTGGACATAGTTTAAGCAGCACCGCCCAACTGTCCTTGACCGTGGACACGGCTATTCGAATAGTTTTACACTCTGCAGAGGTTGCACACTTTACCCACAAGATCCGGGAACTTCCGTGTCATCCACGACCGCGATACCTCAAGTACCGGGGTAAGCACCGATCACTATCTTTCCCTAGGCGACATCGACAAGGAGTCCACTCGTTGTTCCGTATCCTCACGATGTACATCATACGAGACTCACTCGAGATCGTGAACATCCGAGAGGGGACACAACGGTGTATCCGGTGCTCGTGAAAACAGTCATGGCCGCCCTACAGCACGACCCCGTCCCGAGAGAGAGCACCAACTCTCCCCCGTCACTAGTAATGCGGGCTCCAAGCTAGTATCGGCCTAGGTAATCAATAATGCCCTTTCCAATACAAGGGTAGAGTGCTTGCGCATGTAAGGTTGGGACAGTCGACAAATCTTAAATCTAATCCGTTTTCGAAAATAACACACACTTGCCTCGGTACACCACTTCGTCATCAAGTGGTTACCCATCTCACCATCTCCCTCGGGCATAAGTGGCACCCGACGGGGTTTTCCAAAAGTCTTTTGAAAATACTTTGTCTCCTTCATAATGCATATACCCGTCCCTTTTTGCGTAGCATCTACTTTAGCATCCTATCTACTCCCACCGTTATAACCCTCATAAGAAGGTAGGGTCGTGCACAATGCAAGTGTCAACGAGGAAGTAACGGTGGCAAACCACCCCATGTGGTCATCACAGTACCATGTTTCCGATGCAAGCAATAAAGTGCTATATGACATGCATAAAAAGGGTTTCATAGACATGGTCAAAGGGCTACTTGCCTGGCTCAGCAAGGTCTTCTGGGTCTTCAAAGTCTTCTGGTCCAACTCCTTCGTCAGCAACGCAATCTATCGTTGCAAAATAATAACGAGAAAAAAATAAGGCAATAACAAAACAGAAAAACCAAAGTGCTCAGAAAAATGTCAACTCATTTTGATAAATACTAGGGGGAAATCTAAGAATGGGAAAATTCCTAGTTTTGGATTTGGAGTAGCAGAATAGAAGAAATGGATTTTCAAAGAAGGATTTAAATGCTCAAATTTGAATTTAAATTTGAGCATTTAAATCCTTCTTTGAAAATCCATTTCGAACAGTACAGAAAAGTTTGATGGATATTTATGAAAGTTACACCATTAAATAGGTGGGATTTTTAGAAGAATTTAGGAGTTGGAATTATTGCATTTGGATTATTATTTAATCCTGTGGAATTATTTGAAATATAACAGAAAAAGAAAAAGGAAAACTGGCGCTGTGTCACTGGGCCAGAAAGGCCACAATGCAGCAGGCCCAGAGGGGATTCAGCCCACGCGAGGCTGCCACGTCGAAGGCGTAAAGGCAAAATACGCCTTCAGCCGACGCAGTGAAACGGTTCACGCACGAGTGCAATTTTAAACCTGACGGGTGGGTCCCACCCGTCAGGGCGTAAGGCTGACAAACAGGGCCCACGGCCGTCGTCGTCTACCTTGGGTCAGAGAGGGCGGCGAGCTTACCGGCGCCGCTATGGTCGATGGCGAGGCGACCTGAGGGCACCGGCGTGCTCCGGGCGGAGTCATCGTTCGGGTGGAGGTGGAGACGATCGCCGGAGTGCAGGGGTTCGCCGGCGACGAGGAAGCCGGCGGCAGAGCTTCGGGAGGAGCTTGCCCCGGTAGATTCCGGCTGCAATAGAGAGGGGAGACAGAGGGGAAATGGTAAGAGAGGTGAGGCGGTTCCAGATCAAGAGACAGAGGGCAAAGGAGGCATGTACCACAAGATCGACGACGACCCGAAGCGGCGGATCTCGAGCTCGATCTCGAGCTCGGGTGCTCTTGGAGGAGAGTGGAGGGCATGGGGGGCGATTTGGAGTAGGTAGGAGCGAGTGGTGGTGAGGGAGAGGTTCGGGGAGGCCTTTAAGTAGGCATGCCACGGATCATCGTAGACCCGTGCGCCGACGAGGTTGTTGCCGTTGCTGTGGGTCACGGGGGCGCGCGTGGGCGTGTCTGGGGTGCTCGTTGGTTCGGTCCAGAGCGAGGGAAAGGAGAAAGAGGAAGCAGGAGGGGCTAGAGGCGCCGCGCGTGTGAGGCTGCTCATTGGAGCTCTCGAGCGGCCGGCGCGCGTGCGAGCAAGGGTAGCAGGAGGGAGAAGGAGGAGGGGGACAGAGGCGTGTCGTGATGAGGACATCGAGGAGCATCGGCTGGCGTGAGGGGGAGAGCCGAGGTGGCCGGTGGGTGAAGAGAGAGGAAGGAGAAGAGTGGAAATGGGGCTGTCCAGAATAGAAAATGGGTGGTTCCATCCCCTTGGTCAATAAGCATTGACTTGTGCTGAATGCCAGAGGTAGAGGGAGGTTAGGAGGAGGTGTGGTAAAAAGTTGGGGCCATGGAGAAGAGTGGAAGTGGTCAAAACAGGGGTTTTAGTAAAATAGCAGAAGGTGTTTGTTGCTGGTTTGGGCAAGAAGATGAACTCCTCTTGTCATGCGGCTTGACAGGGTCAAATGGAATGAGATAATAATAGGTTCCACCAAGGTTGAGTCCATTTGGGCAAAGTTGCCAATGCAACCTTTGTAAACCCTCGAAATTAGCAGAAATAAACTTGTGTAGATCTAGTTGAGCAAATCACTTCTCCTTTATGCACCACTTGGTGTAGTGGCCTCATTTGGTCATGTAAACATGCTCACCAAAGTTGGTGTCAAGGAGAGAAAGTTGGTAGTACAAAGTTATTCAAATTTGATTCTGGTCAGAGAGGGTTTTGGGGCACTTTGATCAATATAACATTTTATCCAACTTGTGCCATTTGGTCTAGATGAATGATTAGACCATTTGAGCATTTACACAAGATTTGAGAGCATTTGGACATGTTTGGCAATGTAAAGTTGCTCAAACTTCAAAATGGACAGAAATGGTTTTGAGGGGATTTCATGGGGTTATACTATTCTCCATGGCATGATACTTGTCAAGATCATCAAACATGTCCTATGTGACATGCTAGAATTTTCTTGGAATTTTTGGAGAATATTTCCTTTGTAAATATTTCAAAAGTTTGAAATATCCAGAAAGGGTTTTTGAGGGATTTGACCAATATTTTGAACATGACCATGTGTTGAAACTCTTATATATGGACAATATATGTCCTGTGAGTTTCCCTAGGTTTTTTTCAAATATTTTTAAAACAAAAAAATAATTTTTCCCTATTAAAGACCATTTCTGGCCTTAAGAAAAAGCTTTTAAATAAAATGGGAAAATAACTTTTAATTATATTTTTGTGGTTTATGGGAATCCTATATCTAATAGGTTTCAAATATACTCTTTGAAATATTTTTCATACCCCAAATCAAGTACTTGCAGTGCAAACCTCAATTCAGGGGTTTTTGGAAAACTAATTTTTTTAAAATACTTTTTGCCAAATTATTTTTGTAAGAAAATATTATATTCCTCTATACACATGGAATGATCATTGGGCATAAGTTTGGGGCAAGGAGATGAGGTATAGAAGGTGAAGCTATGTTGACTTTTAAGAGCACTTGAAAACACAGAGGGAAAACCAACTCAAATAAAAAGTCAAATAATGCAAAAGTTTTTGTCAAACCACACTTTATCATGATATATTAGCTTAGGTGTTGTGGCATGAAAATCAGGGTGTGACAGACCTACCCCCCCTTACAAGAATCTCGTCCCCGAGATTCCCAAACTAGGCGCGGAAAGGGTCCTCGGATTCAGTAGTCGTGCTTGCTTCATCACTTTGAGAGAAAGGCGTTCGGTCTTCAGCTTCTAGGTTCTCCTGGGTGCCAGTGGACATGCGACAGTCGGCTGCTTGTTGGGACACATCCTATTAATATGCCCGAGTTCACCACACCCATGACATCTGACGGAAGCAAAAGGGTTGCTATTCAGTCTTGGGTATTGTCGTCGAGGGCCTGACGATGATGCTCTATGAGGTGGATATGGAAATCCATACCTATGCCTTTTGCGTGGGGTTTGGTTGCGAGCTTTCTGAAGTCCCTTGATGTGCTGCTCCTGATTAAAAATGTGGGGTTCTAGGGCAGTGATTTGCTGTTCTTGCTCGACCACCTTCTTATTCTCGAGGCAGTGGAGGTGCAGAAGTGAAGGGAGGTCTTGGCGAGCCTTAAGGAATGCTTCGGTAAGGTGACGTAGAAGCTAGTCTCCTGCGTTGATGAAGCGGATCTGGTACTTGAGGGTTGGATCCTCATCTTCAGAGGAAATCCTCACTTGTGTCGGAGCCCCAAAGCCACTCTTGCCAGGTAGGTAGCGGGTGGCGTTTTCTTCTTTCATTTCTGGAAGGAGGTCTCGAAGACGGAGGAGCGCTTCATATGCCACTTGCTGAATGGCCAGGTCACTTGTTGGCATGGGTGGTCCAACGAAGAACCACCCCTGGGGTGAGGTCTTGACAGGCACAAAAACCTTGGCGTAGAACTCCTTTTCGAGCACATCACTTTCCAGTTCATGCAGGATGTATATAGGTAGCAAGGGATAGTGGCATTGTTGGAGGCAGTCTTTTAGGAGGGATGGAAACCCTGTCATAAGGAGTCTCAAGGGGGCGACGGCCATCTACAAAAGTTGAATAGGAGAGGTCATTAAGGAAAAATATCCCTTAGGTTTGGGAAATCTCAGAAAAGAAGAGGAGTATAGAGGGTTTTGCAAAACGGGTTTTGTCCTATCTAACGCCCATGCTAAAAAAGGCTTCCTACAGTCAGGATGGCTCTGATACCAGCTCTGTGGGGACCCCGACTCATTAGTCGAGATCACCGAATGCACGTGTACAGTGATCCCAGAGATCAATGCTCACTGAACACACATAAGCTGAATAACAAGAGTCTTACATCCATAAATACCGTCTTACACGAATTATGACCATTATGGTCAAGTCTTACATTGATAAAGCCTTAAGGGTTGAACATCAAAAGCAGCGGAAATCTTCATCGATAAGTAGAACCCATGCCATCAGACTTAACCCTACAGGCATTCTGACTGGGAAACGTCCTAGTTCGCATGTTCGTCTCCAAAGAACTCTTCTTCGAACTCCGGTTCTTCCATGCCTGGCCAATTAAATAACCAGTGGCAAGCCAATGAGAACTTTTGAATGTACTACTTAAGCAACCCATGTTTTGGTTCCAGATACAACAATGCATGATATAGGTAAATTTTTGCGTAAAGCTAGTTTTGAGTGCAATGACATGTTCAACAACTTGTAAGACATGCATCAGGAGAATTCAAGTAACCATGAGGACAGGTTCTGAGATATCAACATAAATAGAGTGGGCATCAACCCAACTCAATCATGTCAAGTCCCTTGACTTGACCCAAGTAGTTCTCCCCAAATATCCAAACACACACTGGGTTGTGAAGCTCTGGACATAGTTTAAGCAGCACCGCCCAACTGTCCTTGACCGTGGACATGGCTATTCGAATAGTTTTACACTCTGCAGAGGTTGCACACTTTACCCACAAGATCCGAGGAACTTTCATGTCATCCACGACCCGCGATACCTCAAGTACCTGGGGTAAGCACCCAATCACTATCTTTCCCTAGGCGACACTAACAAGGAGTCCACTCGTTGTTCCGTATCCTCACGATGTACATCATACGAGACTCACTCGAGATCGTAACATCCGAGAGGGGACACAACGGTGTATCCGGTGCCCTGTGAAAACAGTCATGGCCGCCCTACCTGGCACGACCCCGTCCCGAGAGAGAGCACCAACTCTCCCCTGTCACTAGTAATGCAGCCTCCAAGCTAGTATCGGCCTAGGTAATCAGTAATGCCCTTTCCCATACAAGGGTAGAGTGGTTGCGCATGTAAGGTTGGGACAGTCGACAAATCTTAAATCTAATCCGTTTTCGAAAACAACACACACTTTCCTCGGTACACCACTTCGTCATCAAGTGGTTACCCATCTCATCATCTCCGTCGTGCATAAGTGGCACCCGACGGGGTTTTCGAAAAGTCTTTTGAAAATACTTTGTCTCCTTCATCATGCATATACCCATCCCTTTTTGCGTAGCATCTACTTTAGCATCCTATCTACTCCCCGCATAACCCTCATAAGAAGGTAGGGTCATGCACAATGCAAGTATCAACAAGGAAGTAACGGTGGCAAACCACCCCATGTGGTCATCACAGCATTACCATGTTTAGATGCAAGCAATAAAAGTGATATATGACATGCATAAAAAGGGTTTCATAGACATGGTCAAAGGGCTGCTTGCACCGGCTTAGCAAGGTCTTACGGGTCTTTAAAGTCTTACGGTCCAACTCCTTCACAAGAACGCAATCTATCGTCGCAAAATAATAACGAGAAAAAAATAAGGCAATATTAAAACAGAAAAACCAAAGTGCTCAGAAAAATGTCAACACATTTTTGATAAATACTAGGGGGAAATCTAAGAATGGGAAAATTCCTAGTTTGGATTTGGAGTAGCAGAATAGAAGAAATGGATTTTCAAAGAAAGATTTAAATGCTCAAATTTGAATTTAAATTTGAACAGTACAGAAAAGTTTGATGGATATTTATGAAAGTTACACCATTAAATAGGTGGGATTTTTAGAAGAATTTAGGAGTTGGAATTATTGCATTTGGATTATTATTTAATCATGTGGAATTATTTGAAATATAATGTAAAAAGAAAAGCAAAAGCTATTTGTGTCACTTTGGGCTAGAAAGGCCACAAAGGCAGCAGGCCCAGAGGGGATTCAGCCCGCGCGAGGCTGCCACGTCGAAGACGTAAAGGCAAAATACGCCTTCAGCCGACGCAGCGAAACGGTTTGAGCGCGCGTGCAATTTTAAACCTGACAGGTGGGTCCCACCCATCAGGACGTGAGGCTGACGGACAGGGCCCACGGCCGTCGTCGTCTACCTTGGGTCAGAGAGGGCGGCGAACTCACCGGCACCGCTGTGGTCGACAGCGAGCTGATCTGAGGGCACCGGCGTGCTCAGGGCGGAGTCGCCGTTCGAGTGGAGGTGGAGGCGGTCGCCGAGTGTGGTGGTTTCACGGGCGACGAGGAAGCCGGCAGAGCCAGGAGGAGCTTGCCCGGTCGATTCCGGCTGCAATAGAGAGGGGAGACAGAGGGGAAATGGTAAGAGAGGTGAGGCGGTTCCAGATCGAGAGAGAGAGAGGGCAAAGGAGGCATGTACCACGAGATCGACGGCGACCCGAAGCGGTGGAGCTCGAGCTCGATCTCGAGCTCGGGTGCTCCTGGAGGAGAGTGGAGGGCACGGGAGGGGGGTGATTTGGAGTAGGTAGGAGCGAGTGGTGGAGAGGGAGAGGTTCGGGGAGGCCTTTAAGTAGGCGAGCCACGGCTTACCGTAGACCCGTGCGCCGACGAGGTTGTTGCCGTTGTTGTGGGTCACGGGGGCTCGCGTGGGCGTGTCTGGGGTGCTCTTGGGTTCGGTCCAGAGCGAGGGAAAGGAGAAAGAGGAAGCAGGAGGGGCCAGAGGCGCCGCGCGTGTGAGGCCGCTCATTGGAGCTCTCAGGCGGCCGGCGCGCGTGCGCGCAAGGGCAGCAGGAAGGAGAAGGAGGAGGGGGACAGAGGCGTGGCGTGATGAGGACGTCGTGGAGCATTGACTGGCGTGAGGGGGAGAGCCGAGGTGGCCGGTGGGTGAAGAGAGAGGAAGGAGAAGAGTGGAAATGGGGCTGTCCAGAATAGAAAATTGGTGGTTCCATCCCCTTGATCAATAAGCATTGACTTGTCGAATGCCAGAGGTAGAGGGAGGTTAGGAGGAGGTGTGGTAAAAAGTTGGGGCCATGGAGAAGAGTGGAAGTGGTCAAAACAGGGGTTTTAGTAAAATGGCAGAAGGTGTTTGTTGCTGGTTTGGGCAAGAAGATGAACTCCTCTTGTCATGAGGCTTGACAGGGTCAAATGGCATGAGATAATAATAGGTTCCACCAAGGTTGAGTCCATTTGGGCAAAGTTGCCAATGCAACTTTTGTAAACCCTAGAAATTAGCAGAAATGAACTTGTGTAGATCTAGTTGAGCAAATCACTTCTCCTTTATGCACCACTTGGTGTAGTGGCCTCATTTGGTCATGTGAACATGCTCACCAAAGTTGGGGTCAAGGAGAGAAAGTTGGTAGTACAAAGTTATTCAAATTTGATTCTGGTTAGAGAGGGTTTTGGGGCACTTTGATCAATATAACATTTTCTCCAACTTGTGCCATTCGGTCTAGATTAATTATTAGACCATTTGAGCATGTACACAAGATTTGAGAGCATTTGGAGATGTTTGGCAATGTAAAGTTGCTCAAACTTCAAAATGGACAGAAATGGTTTTGAGGGGATTTCATGGGGTTATACTATTCTCCATGACATGATACTTGTCAAGATCATCAAACATGTCATATGTGACATGCTAGAATTTTCTTGGAATTTGTGGAGAATATTTCCTTTGTAAATATTTCAAAAGCTTGAAATATCCAGAAAGGGTTTTTGAGGGATTTGACCAATATTTTGAACATGACCATGTGTTGAAACTCTTATATATGGACAATATATGTCCTCTGAGTTTCCCTAGGTTTTTGTCAAATATTTTTAAAACAAAAAAATAATTTTTCCCTATTAAAGACCATTTCTGGCCTTAAGAAAAAGCTTTTAAATAAAATGGGAAAATAACTTTTAAAATTATATTTTTTTGGTTTATGGGAATCCTATATCTAACAGGTTTCAAATATACTCTTTGAAATATTTTTCATACCCCAAATCAAGTACTTGTAGTGCAAATCTCAATTCCGGGTTTTTTGGAAAACTAATTTTTAAAAATACTTTTTGGCCAAATTATTTTTGTAAGAAAATACTATATTCATCTATACACATGGCATGATCATTGGGCAGAAGTTTGGGGCAAGGAGATGAGGTATAGAAGGTGAAGCTATGTTGACTTTTAAGAGCACTTGAAAACACAGAGGGAAAACCAACTCAAATAAAAAGTCAAATAATGCAAAAGTTTTTGTCAAACCACACTTTATCATGATATATTAGCTTAGGTGTTGTGGCATGAAAATCAGGGTGTGACAATAATATAATGCAAGAGATGAGATTTTATGATAGGCACTTGGTAGGCTTGATATAGAACATCCCCGGCAACCGCGCCAGAAACTCTTCCTGGTACTTCTTGAGCTTGCGATGGGTTTTCCCTTGAAGAAGAAAGGGTTATGCAACAAAGTAGGGATAAGTATTTCCCTCAGTTAAGAACCAAGGTATCAATCCAGTACGAGGTACACACAAGTCTCCAGTAGTTGAACCTAGACAAACAAACAAATACTTGCACCCAACGTGAAAAAGGGATTGTCAATCCCTTCACGGTTAATTCAAGAATGAGATCTGATAGAGATAGGTACAAAAGATAAATAAAAAGGCAAAATAAAGTAAATGTAAATGAATTGCAGCAAGGTATTTTTATTTTTGTTTTTGTAGATCTGAAAATATATGATGAGAAATACACCCGGGGGCCATAGTTTTCACTAGAGGCTTCTCTCTTGAAACAACACATACGATGGGCATAAAAATTACTGTTGAGCAATTGATATAAAAGCGCAAAGTTATGAAGATATCTAAGGCAATGATCATGAATATAGGCATCACGTCCGTGACAAGTAGAACGACTCCTACCTACATCTACTACTATTACTCCGCATATCGACCGCTATCCAGCATGCATCTAATGTATTAAGTTAATAAGAACTAAGTAACGCCTTAAGCAAGATGACATGATGTAGAGGGATAGATCCAATCAATATGGTAAAAAAACCATCTTTTTATCCTTAATGGCAACAATGCAATATGTGCCTCGCTAGCCCTTCTGCCACTGGGCGAGGACACCGCAAGATTGAACCCATCACAAAGGACCTCTCGCATTGCAAGAAAGATCAATCTAGTTGGCCAAGCCAAATCAATAGATCGAAGATAAATACAAATCTATCTTAATTATGCATAAAAGAATTCAGAGAAGACTCAAATAATATTCATAGATAATCTGGTCATAAATCCACAATTCATCGGATATCAACAAAGACACCACAAAAGAAGATTACATCGAATAGAACTCCAAGAACATCGAGGAGAACATTGTATTGAAGATCAAAGAGAGACAAGAAGCCATCTAGCTACTAGCTATGGACCTGTAGGTCTGTGGTAAACTACTCACACGTCATCGGTAGGGCAGCAAGGTTGGTGTAGAGGCCCTCCATGATCGAATCTCCCTTCGGCAAAGTGCCAGAAAAGGCCCCAAGATGGGATCTCACGAGAACAGAAGCTTGCGGCGGCGAAAAAGTATTTTTGGTGTGCCCTCTAGTATATGGGGAATATTTGGGTATTTATGGAGCTGGAATTAGGGTTAGGGGAGCCCCGAGGGGCCCACAATCCTAGGGGCGTGCCCCCCTGGGGCGCGCTCTATGAGCTTCTGGCTCCCTCGTGGCCCCTCTGGCCTCCTCCCGAAGCTTCATGGTTGTCTTCTAGTCCAAGAAAAATCCTCAAAAAGTTTCATTTCATTTGGTATTGATTTTCTGTAAAAGACAAAAACAAGGAAAAAACAGCAACTGGCACTGAGCACTAGGTTAATAGGTTAGTCCCAAAAATGATATAAAATAGCACATTAATGCGTGAAACATCCAAGAATGATAATATAATAGAATGGAACAATAAAAAATTATAGATGTGTTGGAGACGTATCCGGAGGCGGCGGCGGCAGAGAGCAAAGACAATGTGCAAGCAGCTCACGACGACGTGACGACACGCCGCAATCTTGAATGTGCTTGAGGACGACAAACGACGACTGGATCGAGGCGGAGAAACGGGGTCCAGAGGAGTTGCTCACCGTGAGTCCATTGGCGTGCTCGGGAAGGGTCAGGGTGGACTAGAGAGGCAATGGTGATGGCGAGACGGTGACGGCCAGACGAAGAAGGCGGAGACTGCCTCAGCTACACAACTCCCCGCCTCGTTACAATGCCCTGAACGGACACGGTAGAGTGTGATGAACCTCTAGGATGTGCTCCCGTATGCCGGAGAGGTCGGTGGACGCGTCAATGATGGTGAGGCAGCGGAGACCGCGTGAGCTTGCAAGCTCAAAATTGAGCCAGAGAAGACGGGGCGATGGGGATCAAGGGGGGGATGAATGAGGGCGGGCTAGGGTTTCTGGGGGACAACTTAGTAGGCCGAGGGGGGTGCCGATGGCCGGCACGTGGCCCTGGCGCCATGGATGGTCGCCACCTCTGCCCCCTCCTGTAGCGCTACAAGATTTTGAAGCCCCCTATTGGGCTGGGCCTTACTAGCCCAACAGGCTTAATTCATTTTTTTCACCTTCTTCTATTTTCTTTATTTCTTTACTAGTTTGCATTATAGTTGAGCTACTAAATGAGTTTTGTTTAATACAAAACTTGGCACATAAATCATGCACAATTGTGTAGTCTTACACAAAAAGTTCCAGAGCATTTGGCAAACTTTAGATATTTTTAGAAATTGAAAACGTCAAGTATTTTGCTAATGATCCTCTTAATTAATCACCAGGGGCATTTTAGGAATTTTAGTGATGTTGTTTTCCTTAACATAATTACCTAGAAATTATTTTTTTAATATTATGAACTATTTGGTTTTACTGTTTGAAGAAATAAAAAATTGACTTCTATTTTAATTTTGAATTTGACTTTGATTTTGGACAAGTGGCAATTTGCATAGTAATCACGATGACATGGCCACCATTAGGGGAAATTACTGTAGCAAGATACTGGGGGTGTTACAAATCTCCTCCACTACAAGAAATCTCATGCCGAGATTTAATTGGTAGAGTTAGGGGGAAGAATTAGTTACGGAATTCTAGCGAGCCTTCTCGGTCTTGGTTTCTCTTCTAGAAGAAGTTGATCCCTTTCGTTGATGTCTTCATTTATCCGCTTCAGGTCATCAGGATGAAGTCGTCATCCTTTCTTAGGGAACTCCATCGTTATTACGAATAGGGTAGAAGGGGGAAACTATGAGGACGGATGTCTGGAAAGATTGTCATCCGGTATATCTCAGGTTAGGAGATTTTAGAAGCACCAGGAAACATATTGAGAGTGACATAAGGAGGTTCAACAATTTTCAACCAAGTAGGCATCCAGTTGATGCCTAAAACAGGTGATGAAAGGTTTTAGGGCAATGAAGAATAATGTTGCATCTGATACCGGAATGAAACATGGTAAGAAAATTAGCTCGTGAATTACATACGAAGCCAAGTGCGAGGAATAACTTTGGGAACAGGGATGTACAAGAGAGTCGAGTTTCGATCCTGTGGAACTATGGTTAGTGTGGATTAAAAGTAAGAAGGGCGATGACATCTTGCACGGTCATGATAGCAAGGCATGTCAGAGGATAGCTTGTCAGCTATGTCGGTAGTAATGTCGGTCACAAGGGCGGGGGATGAAGAGAACCATTTTCCTGCTCGTTCAACGAGGCGGACCAATAGGCAAAGTTCTCGTCCATTGGTGGTTACCACAATGTCATCAATAATAGTAGCAGGGTCTTACTGACAGAGTTGTACATCGGGGTGGTTACATAAGCAGGGAACTACTGCTGCTTGATCGTATAAATTGTTTGAAAAAGGTTAAACAAACCAATGGAAAGGAAAATGTGATTATCAGATTTGAACAGACCAATGGAAAGGAAAATGTATATACACGAGTATTATGTGTATATCCTTCCCAAGAGCAAGCAGAGCGGGATAATCATGACATGACTCCAAGTATGTAACCATTTAGATAAAGGGGCAAGGAATGTATGATGTTTACCCATACAATGGTGTTTGGATAATTAATCAAGAAACATTTAGCATTGTACTTCCAATGTCCTATAGATGTTTGTTGTACCACAGTCATGCTTTGGGGTAGCATCGACATGGTCATCAAGTAAACGCCGGAGTTTGGAAACACAAGGATCCATCAGGATCAACTTCTAGAATAAATCTTCCAATTTCCTCATGGAAGAATGGCTAACCTTGCTAAATAAGATACTATAACAATAGGTCCTCTGGCCAGGTGTGCTAGACATGACATCACCTTACCGGGTTACATAAAGACCAATGTTATAATTCTTCGAAAATGTTCCAACCATCATATCTGCCCGAGATTCAGATCTGATTGGTGTCAGGATACCTTAGACTCAGGATGCCTGAGAAGAAAAGGGTGCAACACAAATTGACGAGATGACGTTGTAAGATTCTCGGGAAATGAACTATGGAAGCAAGTTCCGAAACATGAGCTTGATTGCAAGACACACATGAGCTCACTGCCCAAGACAATCGTGACCACGTGAAAGTTTTTAAAATGGAATGCAATCAAGTTCTGGTTGTGTCGTGGTTTTGTCACGGCAGATGTCCTCAGGAAAGGACTTAGTCGTGGAGCCATTGCTATGGGTTAGCTTAAAGGGGTTAAAGCAAACAAGGGGCATAGAGAGTTTATACTGGTTCGGCCCCTTGCGGTGAAGGTAAAAGCCTAATCCAGTTGTTGTGGAATTGCTAGGGTTTCAATGACCAGGGAGCGAATACGCTTTGCCTGAGTCTCGAGTTGTTGTCTGTTGTCCTAAACTGCAGCCAGGTCGTCCCCTTATATACATGGGTTGACGCTGTCGTTTTATAGAATCCCGAGGCCGGCTCATAAATGTGTCCGGCTTGGTCTCTGCTCTTTCTATCTTACAACACAAGTTTACATACCAATGCCAGTTTATGTCTACAGGCCTTAAACCGGCTTTGGGCCCTGGGCCTTCATAAAGCGTCACCGTCTTTGTCTTCATGTGCTTCAGATATAGTGAAACCCTATGGGGTTAACCCGGCCTCTCCTGGACGGTTTACGCCGAGTAGTAATATCCCCAACATTAGGCCCCAGATTGATTTGAACTGGTTCATGTCAATCCTCAATACTTCAGAAAATTTCTTCTTCAGCACCTTCACATAATCTTGTAAACCGTCGTGACGTCACCTTCCAGGACCATGATAAATTGCCATGACGTCATCTGTTATTAAAAATTGCACGTAACCCACCTTCATTAATGGGCCTCCGACAATCGAGGCAACAGAGTTGTCACATATCCCATTTTTTGGGCTCCTCGATTCTCGCGCTTGCCACTTATCCATTCACCTTATAAATAAGGCCAAGGAGTTCTTTTCACTCCCCCTCCCCCTCGTGCCTCTTTTCATCGTCTTCTTCCTCGCGCCGACCAACCCTTCGAGCTCCGCCGCCGCCGTCGGTCTTCGCATCTGCCTCAACAATGGCCGCTGCATCAACCTGATCGCACCAGAGAAACGCGGCGATCCTCCGCTGCTTCCTCATCACCAGTAAGCTCCTCTTCTCCTCACTCTAGATCCAACATTAGGGTTCAGTGTTCATCAGAGTTCTTCAAAGTTCTTGGAGTTGTTCTTCCTTGTTCCTCTTTAGTAACACCAATGGCTAGTTAGATCTGATATTTTCCAGTGCCCTTGTAGTTTAAACTCCTTTTTCCTCGTTAGGGCATCTGCTTTGTATAAAACTCATCTGAACTTTGCTGAACTGTTCGAACACTTGAAATTAGGTCAGAACATATTTTGATTTTCCAACGCTCAGCAGATCTGAAATTACTATGCCAAGCTGTGAAACTTGTTTTTCCTTCACTTATGCCTCTTAGATCTGTATCTTCAATACCAGATTAGGCTGTTTAATCTTTATAGAAAAAATGATAATTCGGATGGTACCATTAGTCCCCTGTTGAACCGCCAATGCATTTATCTTTGCACTTTATCCATTGTCAGACTCTGATTTACCAATAACAACCTCCGGTTTAAGAACATGCATATATCCTTGCACCGCTTTATAGCTGTCCACTGTGAATCTTAAACCGGCAATAATCATGTTCCAGCTTCTCATTGCAATGGCCAAGCAAGTCTATGAATGCAACTGGTTCCTTCTTGGGTCACCGAAGATCAGTTAAACAGATGCGTCGCAACGGGCACTTTAGCCAAGAAAGATGTCATCCACTGGAGGGCCCCTCGCCCGGAAAACCCTCCTACACCAAGGACGGAGAGGTAGTTGTTTTTGTTGACCATCTGGGTCGAGGTTTTAGCCCTCCCGGTTCAAAATTCTTCCGAGATGTGTTGGCTAGTTTTCAGCTTCACCCTCAGGACATCGGTCCAAACTCTGTGACCAACATCTGTCATTTTCAAGTCTTCTGTGAGGCTTATCTGCAAGAGGAACCTACAGTTGAATTGTTTAGAGATTTCTTTCACTTAAACCGTTGCATAGAGTTCAATAAGATGGACCCAATACTGAATTGGGCGGAATGGCGGTTCAGAAAAGGAAGGAAGTCACTTTCCCTCATGCCAAGCTTCATAGTCACCCCAAATAGTGGAACCAGACTTGGTTTTATTGCAAAGATACATCTCCAACTGATGAAAACCCCTTGCCGGGTTACCGCCCTCACCGCCTTAGCAATACGCATCCTTTTCCTTAGAGGTTAATTGTAAAGGAAAGGGCCATCTATGCCCCACAACTGTCAAAGCTTAGAGCCTTTATGGCAAACGGTTTAACAGGTGTTGATTTTGCTCGTTGCTGGATCGGCTGGAGCATTCTACCCTTAAGCCATACTGGTTTGATGTGTGAATACAGGAGTTTGACCGACCCTCAACGGCACATTAATATTCAAGCGACAGAGGCTGAAATGCGAGGCTGTCAAGAAAATGTTGAATGAACCGGAGGCCGTCTGTGGCCAGACCGGACTAAGTCCTTTCTGCACCTCCAACAAACCGCCAGCTGTAAGAATTATATAACCTCTTTGCCGTAAGTTGCTTCCTTCAAAATATTCTCTGAAAGTTTGTCTATTTTTGACAGGGTGATGATCCGTTCTGGAATAAAAAACCACAAGATAAACCGGCAAAACCGCAAGACAAACCGGCAAAACCACTTCGCCCAAAGACCAAGGTTATTAAAAAACCTGCCAAGAAAAGGACCACTGCGTCTTCCGATGCAAATGTTGATGCCGATGTAGCTAATCCGGACTCAGAGGTAGAACTCGACTCTCTTGGTTCATTTTTCATACACCTTTTGACAATGACTATTATCAGGACGACGCTGAAGGCAGTCAAGCTGATGACGTAGAGGTAATCATTCTTTCCTCCGATTCAGATCCTCTGCCAACATAAAAAATCCATCGAGAAAACCAGAAAGTAAAATTTTCTCACCCCCTTGCTTACATGGACCCAAACTTTCTTTTGAAGACCCAGCAACACGAGGCTCGCCTCACAACCCGGCACAGCGCCCAGGTAGTTACCTCTGCCGGTTTACAGAACACTCCGGTTCGGAAACGCCTATCAGAGGTCTCTTATACCCTTGACACTTCTTGCCCCAAAGCGGGTTGTTTCCGTCAGCCTCTTAACTTGTCTGATTCAAATTATCAGGGTACTTCCCACTCATCTTCTGGCGAGTTATCAGCCACAAAGCTTCCACCCCTCAAGACAGTTCCTAGGTGAGTCATACCTTTAAACTTTATTTTAAATGCCTTATGTTTGACATAACATCTTGACCTTTTATATTTGTTCTTCTCAGTGCCAATCCAAGACCCAGCAAGAAGGCTCGGTTAAATAAACCGGCTGATGATAATGTGGCTATTGAACCGGAAAAAACTCCAGATCCGGAAGAGACCAACGTTGATGCCATGCTTAATGATCCGCCGCCTCAAGATCATGACTTCTCTACTGAACAAGTAGAAGTTCACACCACAAGCCATGCTGACAAACCGACCAACCCTGTCCGATCTGGTGATAAACCGGTCAGCCCAACTAAGGATTCTGATAAACCACCCACTCCAGTGAAGGCTGCTGACGATAAAGAGGATGATATTATGATTACTGGCATTGGCCACACCACTCCTGGCAATCCTGTCGCTTTGTCAAAGCATACTGCCAAGGACAAGCTTTCTGCTATCGGCAAAGGCAAATGGAATGCCAATTTATCAAGCTACGCCCATCTCAATGCTCAAGACATTCACTCTGGCTTCTTGAACTGTCTGTACACCAGCCGCGACTATGAAGATGGTTTGGTAAACTTGATGAAGGAGCGATATGAGGTAACTACATAACTATTTCTCTCTTATGTCCAATTGCAATTTATCAACTCCAGTAGCCCCCAAGTGACGGTTTATGATACCAATCTGAACCGGGACTTAGTAATAACTTAACTTATCATGCTTAGCCTCCAGGGACCGGGTTATCTCTTTAAGATGAACCGGTATTGTAGAATTGCAATATTGTATCTTTCACATGTGTAGACCCCAAGGGCCGGTTTAACTTTGTAAAGATGAACCGGGACTGTTAAAAGACTTCCCAAATCAGTACTTTGAGCAAACATACATTAGCCCCCAAGTGCCAAGAGTAATACTTGTATTGTGCTTGGGACTTGTAAAAATTTCCGAGAACAAGTAAATATGCATTAGCCCCCAAGTATCAAGTGCATAAATTGTTATGTACTTAGTACTTCAAACATGTAACACCAACTCATTATACTTACATGCATTATAGGCCTTGAGCAAAAGGAAGCTCAAACCCGATCCGCAAGAGAACATCAAATCCCAGCAAGCCGAAACCTCCAAGGCAAAGGATGAGCTGACTAGCGCTTTAGCCGCTATGGAAAAGCTAAAGGAGAGTTTCAACAAAGAGCGTGCAGATTGGAACACAGAAAAATCCGCTTTGCAGAAAAGAGCCGAGGACGCAGAAGCAGCTCTTAAACCGGTGGTAGATGAGCTGGTGGCGTAAGCGGCAGATACATGCCATGACTGCTGCTGTGTTCGGTAAGCATCCTTGCTTTATACTTTCAACATATATTTCCATGCGTTGCCGGTTTATTGACGTTTGTAATGATGCAGGAAATCGCATTAGTCATCTGGGCTCTGATGTACAGAAGAAGCTGAAGGCTGCCTACACGCTGATAGAGCAATTGTACACCGGTGTGCAATGAATCATCTGCACCGCTTCTCACAATAAGCCGCCCCCAACGTTAATCAAGAATACCTTAGACAGGCTATCTATGCTGCCTGCCCGGGTAGAAGAGCTAAAGAGATCTGCTGCAAGGGCTGGCGCTCTGACCGCACTAACCCGGGCAAAAGCATGGGTGCCTGATCTTGATCCGGCGGACGTGGCTAAAGGCTACCCAAGCTTAAAAGAAGATGGATCAGAATTTGTCAATGAAGATCTCCGCGCCATAAACCGGGAAGTGCGTCCACTGGCTTGTCAACTTGCTGAAGAGGCTAATCTTTCATTTTACCAGGCGAGTTATGACACCAATAACAAACGGGTTGTTGCACCGACTCCTGAGGCTCCAAACCCGATCCCTCCAATCCGTAAGCACACTTATGCCCCTGACATTAAACCGTCCACCCTTATAAGCGACGAAGCTATGTTCCAAGATTTAACTGGGATCGACTGGACAACTATTGACTTCCAGCCGCTGGGTAGAGACGAAGAGGATGAACCGGTGCAAGATGATCCGTAGCCGTCAGGTCAAGCTGGTGACCAATCATAATCCGTAGGCCGGTTTAGTCTTCCATGTGCTGCAATGCTTATTGAGAAACAATTATCCTTTTTCGGCACTGAACCGCCTTGTAATAGGCTAGTTAAAACACTTGGTCTGTTATGCCTTCGTGCATATTTACTTGTGCCTGACCCTTGTTAATCTGCCATGCTTAAGACATATTATGTTCATAATCCACAGCAATTTACTCAAGCTATTCCTGCACACAAGACGTTGATAGCGTCCTGGCGGTTTACCGCCGGACGGGTTATGATGCCTAGATATATAGCCAGGGTTTATAACCAAGGCTTGGGAAAAGATAATCAATATGAAAATAATTGATACCTGAGACCTTGAGTCATAATGTTGGCTGACCAACTATTGTAATGAGGGTAATAACCCGAATCTGGAGTAACAACAACTCCTGTCAGACGATGCCGGTTTATAAGAAAACCGTTCCGGGTTGATAAACACCGGTTTATCCATATTCATTTCTGGCGACTTATAGTCAAAACCAGACCGGGATGATAGTCTCCGGATTATAACTGATCATATACTGACAACTTGTAGTTGAAAGTCAAGCCGGTTTAACGAACGTCGGTTCATCAAAACATTAGAAATCTCATCCAAGGAGAAAAAACTTAGCAAATAAAAGCAAATGAAACCCTTGTAGTCAAGGCTTTTCACGGGCTGCCAGGCCCCAAATTCGAGGCTTTTCATGGGCTGCCAGGCCACTGAGTTAAACCATTTTACAAAGCCTTTTAAGATGGTCCTCAATCCTTAACCAATCATCATTTTAACTTGAAAAGTTCAGGGTCTTATCAGAGTAACTTGTCAAAGTTCGATGGGTCATACCAGTTTACACAGGCGGAGTGACTTACTTAAAAGGCAGGCTAACCGGGTTTTAGGCGTATACACTGTGCTTCCAAGCCATGGCTTGATATCCTATTACAAGTGTAGATTCTTTGTTCATTGCGACAACAAAGAATCCCCAAGTAACATTTTGAGCTATGCTCAGTGGGTGCCTATGTTTGAGTTGTTGTTTTACAACACTCTCTTTGGCCCCGGAGTAATTTGGCTTTGAGTCAATCAAGAGGTGTGACTATGGTTCAGACACGACCAAGCCCCCAAGTGATGTTGTGGCATTGCACCGATCAAGAGGTGTAGCTATGGTTCGGATACGACCAAGCCCCCAAGTGATATTGTATAAAGCTTTGATAAGCTGAATCAAGGGGTAAACCGGACGCCTCTTTATAAACAGAAGCCCCATGTAACCATACATGATGTAAGAAAAACAACAGATGCCCCGCTTTAGCTGAGGTTCCGGTTTATTTTATTGATCATAATATATACATTGTCATAACTATGTACAAAAGCAGAGCCTATGGCTCAAGTATAGTAGGGACGAAGATGAGCGATATTCCACGGCCGGTGGGTCTCCTCCTCCGATTTACGTGAGTCTTTGCGCTCTCGAACATCGATTAGGTAGTATGACCTGTTGTGAAAATTCTTGCTGACCACAAAGGGTCCTTCCCAAGGGGGGGATAACTTGTGCATATCCGTCTGATCCTGGATGAGTCGGAGCACCAGATCGCCTTCTTGAAAAGTTCTGGTTCTAACCCGGCGGCTGTGATAACGCCGCAGATCTTGCT
Organism: Aegilops bicornis; assembly: GCA_021605145.1. Classification (NCBI taxonomy): domain Eukaryota; kingdom Viridiplantae; phylum Streptophyta; class Magnoliopsida; order Poales; family Poaceae; genus Aegilops; species Aegilops bicornis. The sequence goes on from CM038670.1 coordinate 351,744,345, forward strand.
GATAAATCGCCGAACGGGCTGCCGCAATGTCTCGCTCCTCATATAACAGGTCAAGTGCCTCTTGTCGTGCCTTCTCATTGTCAGCTTTGACGTATGCCGCCACACGAGGAGAATCAGGACGGATATCGCTAGGGAGAACTGCCTCCGCTCCATAAGCCATGAAGAAAGGAGTATAACACATAGATCTGTTGGGCGTGGTATTGATGCTCCATAACACGGAAGGTAACTCCTCTACCCAAAAACTCGGCGTCCGCTGCAAAGGAACCATAAGCCGGGGTTTGATGCCTCTCAAGATCTCTTGATTGGCCCTCTCCGCTTGACCATTGGACTGGGGGTGAGCCACTGATGATACGCCAAGGCGTATGTGCTCACGTTGACAGAACTCCTTCATGGCTCCTTTTGACAGATTGGTACCATTATATGTTATAATGTTGTGTGGAAAACCAAACCGGAAAATCACCTTTTTGATGATTGAACCACCGTGGCCACATCACACTTACTGACTGGCTCTGCCTCCACCCACTTCGTGAACTTATCAACCGCCACCAAAAGGTGGGTCTTCTTGTCCTTGGATCTCTTAAAGGGCCCAACCATATCCAGCCCCCAAGTTGAAAATGGCCAAGTGATTGGAATCATCCTCAATTCTTGAGCCGGTACATGAGCACGTCGTGAGAATTTTTGACATCCATCACACCTTTTGACCAAGTCCTCGGCATCAGCATGAGCTGTTAACCAATAATAACCGTGACGAAACGCCTTGGCCACCAGAGATTTTGAACCGCTGTGGTGACCACAATCGCCTTCGTGGATCTCACGCAAAATTTCACGGCCTTCTTCAGGAGACACACAGCGTTGAAACGCCCCTGTCACACTGCAATGGTGTAACTCTCCACTGATAATAGTCATGGACTTGGACCGCCGGATTATCTGCCTGGCCAAAGTTTCATCCTCTTGGTAACTCGCCCCGGTTCATATACGCCAGATATGGAACCGTCCAGTCCGAGATAACATGAAGAGACGCCACCAACTGAGCCTCCGGATCAGGAACAGCTAAATCCTCTTCGCCAGGGAGCTTGACAGACGGATTATGCAGCACATCCAGGAAAACATTGGGTGGAACCGGTTTATGCTGGGAACCCAAACGGCTTAAAGCATCCGCCGCTTCATTCTTCCGCCGGTCCACATGATCAACCTGATAACCTTTGAAGTGACCTACAACAATATCCACCTCTCGACGATATTCTGCCATGAGTGGGTCATTGGAATCCCAAGTACCGGACACTTGTTGAGCCACCAGGTCCGAGGCACCAAAGCACTTAACTCGGCTTAGATTCATCTCCTTAGCCATCCGAAGACCATGGAGTAAGGCCTCATATTCAGCTACATTGTTAGTGCAAGGGAACATTAAACGGAGAACATAACAAAACTTATCACCTCGTGGGGAAGTTAATATGACTCCAGCCTCCGAGCCCTCCAATTGCATGGACCCATCAAAATGAATAGTCCAATAAGTATGATCCGGCTTCTCTTCTGGCGCTTGTAGTTCTGTCCAATCATTGATGAAATCCACAAGTGCCTGAGATTTGATCGACGTCCGTGGCATGTACTTCAACCCATGAGGCCCAAGCTCAATATCCCACTTGGCAATCCGGCCAGTCGCTTCCCTGTTCTGGATTATATCCCCCAAAGGAGCAGAACTGACCACAGTAATGGGGTGGCCTTGGAAATATTGCTTAAGCTTTCGGTCGCCATGAAAACTCCATACACCAGCTTCTGCCAATGCAGGTACCTTTGCTTGGACTCAATAAGTACCTCACTGATATAGTAAACCGACCGTTGAACCGGATACTCCATTCCAGCCTCCTTGCGCTCCACCACAATAGCCACGCTAACAGCCTGGGCGTTAGCTGCCACATATAGCAACAATGGCTCTTTATCAACAGGAGCAGCGAGAACCGGCGGATTAGCCAGCTGCCGCTTTAAGTCCTCAAATGCTTTATTGGTGGCGTCGCTCCAGACGAAGTTATCCGTTTTCTTCAGCATATGGTATAAAGGGATGGCCTTCTCACCAAGGCGACTGATAAACCGGCTCAACGCGGCAATCCGGCCTGCTAGGCGTTGAACATCATTGATACACTTCGGTTTAGCCAAACAAGTTATAGCCTTGATCTTTTCCAGATTAGCTTCGATGCCTCTGTTAGACACCAAAAATCCCAAGAGCTTGCCTGTCGGTACACCAAAGACACACTTAGCCGGATTAAGCATCATTTTATAAACCCTTAGGTTATCAAAGGTTTCCTTCAGGTCATCAATCAATGTCTCCTCCTTTCTTGATTTCACCACAATATCATCCACATAGGCATGAACATTGTGGCCGATCTGATTATGAAGGCAATTCTGCACACACCGTTGATAAGTCGCCTGGGCACTCTTGAGCCCAAACGGCATAGACACATAGTAGAAGGCTCCAAAGGGAATTATGAAGGCTGTCTTCTCCTGGTCCTTAACTGCCATTATGATCTGATGGTAACCAGAATATGCGTCCAGAAAGCTCAAACGCTCGCAACCCGCCGTAGCATCAATAATTCGATCAATACAAGGGAGGGCGAAAGGATCTGCTGGACAAGCCTTGTTGAGATCTGTGTAGTCCACACACATGCGCCAAGTGCCATTCTTCTTGAGTACCAGCACCGGATTAGCCAACCACTCAGGATGAAATACTTCAATGATAAACCCAGCCGCCAAGAGCCTGGCAACTTCCTCACCAATAGCCTTGCGTCTTTCTTCATTAAACCGGCGAAGAAATTGTTTGACCGGTTTATACTTGGGATCAATATTGAGAGTGTGCTCAGCGAGTTCTCTCGGTACACCTGGCATGTCAGAAGGCTTCCATGCAAAGATGTCTCGATTCTCACGGATGAACTTGATGAACGCGCTTTCCTATTTCGGATCCAAGTTAGCGCCGATGTTAAACTGCTTGGAATCGCCAGGAACGAAATCAACAAGCTTAGTCTCATCAGCCGATTTAAACTTCAGGGCCGGTTCATGCTCTATAGTTGGCTTTTTCAAAGAAGTCATATCCGTCGGATCAATATTGTCCTTGTAGAACTTCAACTCCTCTGTTGCACAAATGGACTCAGCATATGCCGCATCACCTTCTTCACATTCCAAAGCGATCTTGCGGCTCCCGTGCACTGTGATAGTCCCCTTATGACCTGGCATCTTGAGCTGCAAATAGACATAACAGGGCCTTGCCATGAACTTAGCTTAAGCCGGCCGTCCAAATAGGGCATAATATGGGCTCTTGATTTTTACCACCTCAAAGGTCAACGTCTCTGATCTTGATCATGCTCATCACCAAAAGCAACCTCCAGAGCTATCTTACCAACTGGATATGCCGATTTACCAGGCACCACACCATGGAAGACCGTGTTAGACGGTTTAAGATTTTTATCTGTTAACCCCATGCGACGGAAATTTCATAGTAGAGGATGTTGATACTACTCCCTCCATCCATGAGTACCTTGGTGAACTTATAACCTCCCACCTAAGATGCCACCACCAACGCCAGATGACCTAGATTATCAACCCGGGGCAGGTGATCCTCTCGACTCCACACAATGGGCTGCTCAGACCAGCGTAAATAACGGGGCACCGCCGGTTCAACGGAATTCACCGCCCTTTTATGAAGCTTCTGATCGCGTTTGTCCAGGCTAGTAGTGAAGACATGATACTGCCCACTATTCAACTACTTTGGGTTGCTCTGGTAACCCGACTGCTGCTGCTGCTGTTGATTCCCTTGATGATTATAACCACCCTGGTTGACCTGACTGCCTTGACTGTTATGTCCGTTTTGATTATCGTGAAAACCTGAACCGGGACTGCCTCCACCGTAACCCGGCCCATGAGATCCGGGGCCTGAACCGCCGCCCGGCCCATGATCATACCGAAAGAAGTCGAAATTTTTAAACTCCTGCATGATATAACAATCCTTCCAGAGGTGCGTAGCCGGTTTGTCATGCGACCCGTGCTTTGGGAAGGGCTAGTTTAACAGATAAGACAGGCGCTCTGGGTTAGGACTTGGTCCTCCGCTACGCCGGGGAGGTTTACCCTTACGTCGCTGGCCCTTGTCCTGCGTGTTGGTATTAGCCACAAAATCCAAACTGCTATCTGCTTTACATTTACCGTTGTTTCCATGACCCGCCGGGTTATGCTGCTGCCCCTTGGTATTGCCGCTCTTTCCCTTCCCTGTCTTGTCATCATCAGACTCGGGATCCTTGGTACTATCAGAGTCGGCATACTTCACCAGAGCTGTCATAAGTGTCCCAATGTCATTGCAGTGACGTTTGAGCCGTCCCAACTTCAACTTCAGAGGTGCAAACCGGCAATTGTCTTCCAATGTCAAAACTGTTGTATCAATGTTGATGCGGTCCGATGAATGCAAAATTTCCGAAACCCGGCGCACCCAATGGGTTGTCGATTCTCCTTCCTCCTGGACACAGGCAGCTAAGTCCACAATTGACATGGGCTTCTTGCATGTATCCTTGAAATTCTGGATGAACCTGGCCCTCAGCTCGGCCCATGACCCAATGGAGTTAGCTAGCAAGTTTTTCAACCAAGTGCGAGCCGTTCCTTCCAGCATCATGGTAAAGTATTTACCACACGCCGCATCATCCACATCCAGCATCTCCATTGCCATCTCATAGCTTTCAACCCATGACTCGGGGGATAAATCGGCGGTGTAATTCGGCACTTTACGTGGGCCTTTGAAATCCTTGGGCAGGCACACGTTGCGCAACGCTTGGATGAGACACGGCACTCCAAAAGAGCTAGAAGTAACCCATGGTTCCACCGACGTGGTTGGATGAACCGGAGTAAGTTGGCGGGCCTCATGCTGTGCTACTAACTCGGCCTCTCGACGAGCTCGAGCGCGATCCACCATATCCTGAGCATCACCGCCACCACCCGTCGGGTTATGGCCACGGGGCGGATCACGGTTTCGCGCACTGCTTGACACGGTCGGTTCATCGATGCGCCTTTTGTAACTCCGGCTTGGGCGGGGAGTGGAATGGATCCTTTCGCGACTATATGAGTAAGCCTGCTGCTGAGTCAAAGCTGTCTGAAGGTGCTCCCTAGCTCGCCGTGTCTCGACCGCTACTGGGGATTTGCCTTCGATTGGGAGAGCCGCCAGTCTTGAAGCGGCCGCGACAATGTTATCCATCGGTTAGAGTAGTGGCCCGGCAGTGTTGGGACGTTCTGTGATGGGACGAGGTTCTGACGAGGTGGATCTGTCGGACGCGGCTGAACCGGCGCTCCCGTTCCAGGTGCCTCTTTCCGGTTTACTACTGGCGGATTACTGGTCCCCGCTCCTGGGGTATTGAAGAGGTTCCTGGCGTCATAAACCGGCGGCAAGTGCGACCGGTACCTTCTTCTCATAACGTCGTTTGACGCACTCTAATCCAACATTGGCCGATAGGCCTGTGCATCTAACGTTGCCCATTCTGCAGTCATCCTGGCATCCTCTGCTGCCAAATCAGCCTTGGCCTACGTTATTTGATCCTTCACCTTTGCAATCTCTGCAGTATGCTCATCCGGATTTGCCGGATTAACCTCCGCCATCAGTGTTGCCAAAGCGTCGAACAAATCAGATAAAACCTGAATCGGCGGTCGCACAGGGGCTCCTCCCCCGGCCGCTGTCGCTGCTGCTAATCCGGAAATCACCGCCGCTGCGGTCGAAGAGTGGAGCGATGGATGTGTACCGGCCATGAAGAACGCAACCCAATTTGGCAGATCAAAGGGGTCCGGAATACTGTCGCCAACGGAACATCTCCCAATCCGGCCATCTTGCAACTGATATAACGACTCGGTCTCTCCGGTCGATGACTCGTCGCCGGAATAAACGACGGTTTCACCACCAGATTCCGATCTATCCTCAGATTCCCCTTCGTGGATGACTCCCACGAAGGCACGCTTCATGACATGCTTAATCCGGGTAGATCTCGCACGCTGAGCCGTTTCGACGAGGTCGGTGCAGATGTCCGGCTCAGGGCCTGGTTCACCGATCTTGCCAATGAAAACATGTATGCCGCTGAAGGGGACCCGGTACCTGTACTCGATTGAGCCGTCCTCGGGGCCCCAGCTTGCATCGTCGATGTAGAGCTTGCCACGACGACTCTTGGTCATCCTGCCCACAGCATAGCCCGTGAGTCCTTCGAAGCTGCCCTCTAAGAACTCGAAATGATCGTGCGATAGCCCCACAGTGGGCGCCAACTGTCGTGGTTTTGTCACGGCAGATGTCCTAAGGAAAGGACTTAGTCGTGGAGCCATCGCTACGGGTTAGCTTAAAGGGGTTAAAAGGGACGCAGAGAGTTTATACTAGTTCGGCCCCTTGCGGTGAAGGTAAAAGCCTAATCCAGTTGTTGTGGAATTGCTAGGGTTTCGATGACCAGGCAGCGAATACGCTTTGCCTGAGTCTCTAGTTGTTGTCTGTTGTCCTAAACCGCCGCCGGGTCGTCCCCTTATATACATGGGTTGACGCCCGTCGGTTTACAGAATCCCGTGGCCGGCTCATAAACGTGTCTGCTCGGTCTCTGCTCTTTCTATCTTATAACACAAGTTTACATATCGATGCCGGTTTATGTCTACAAGCCTTAAACCGGCTTTGGGCCCTGGGCTTCATAAAGCGTCACCATCTTTGTCTTCATGGGCTTCAGATATAGTGAAACCCTATGGGGTTAACCCGGCCTCTCCTGGGCAGTTTACACCCAGTAGAAATATCCCCAACAGGTTGGCAAACATCATCGAGGATATCAAAGTTCCATGTGCAAGTATGGATTAGCTTTTATGAAGGAACTTGTTTTCCTTGAACAAATCAATCAATGGCTTGGTGTGCTAGGAAATACATATGGAGTGAAGGTAGCAAATCTATCAAACCATAGAATACTTTGCACATGCATGAATGAATTGGGAAGGTTCCATAGAAAGCGAACAACTTTTCTCATATTCGCGACAATAACTTGCATCCAATGCACACGAACTTAGAGAATATACTTCTTGCATTAAACATATACTTCATGAGTTAGGCTCAATGACAATGCTTTCAGAAGTTTCCAACATTAGCTTACATGCTCATCATGAACCACGGAGAAGATGAGGATGTGGCTGATGGGTTCAGTAACAATTCATCGAGATTTCCATAAACATGGATGCCCACCATTAAGTGAATAAGGTGATAGTCATGGGCATACCAAAGTGTATAATGAAGTATGTTCGAGGAGAACATCCACAATTAAACATTGATCGAAAAGTGCACCTGAAAATATGGACTAAGTAGCACAATCAACATTAGGATGGTGATTCAGTAACCAATAGGCTATGAATGAAATTATCCCCTAACTTCAAAGCAATAGGATTTCTAGGAGTATTGAAGGCACACGACAGAGTTCACTTGTCGGTATTTCGGTAAGAAGCAACATGGGGACCAAGAAATAGATGGTGATAGTGAGAAGCATCATCGTATCAAGAATTGATAAGAGGTGGTGCAATCTGACCTCCTTGACATAAAAGATGGGAATACTACAAGGTAGAACATAACATAAGGTGGATAGCAAGGAGCTCCATAACATGAACAAGTTTGTGTTGGAAAGAAGGTAAGGATGTTGTCGATGGCAACACAAATTATCAAGGTGAAAGGATGGTATTTATCATCATGAATTCGATTCATATCTTGGAAGAAGACAAAATATTGATGATTATCACGACAAATTTTCTCGAGAGGTTCCATGAAGATGTAATCGATCAACGACGACATCAAGCAAAAGGAATGATGAAGCGAAAGGTTATTGGAACCGCGGGTATGACACAAACTTGGAATCAAGCTTGCTGTTCAAGGCGATATGATATGACGAGGAAGATCGATGTAAGCTTAGCTCATCATCAAAAATTGTGCATCGGGCAGAAGGACCAGGTAGCACAGTTAAAATTAGCACGATAGTGGTGTAGCCGATAGTCTAGGAATGACAAGACAAAGTTTAAATTTTCCAGCAAGAAATTACTAGGGGTACTGAATCACAGTGCGGATTTGAGTCACTTGTCAAAGTTCTCGAGTGAAGGACAACGCAGACCTGTGGAGTGACCAAAACAGTGAGAGTATTATTCCAACAATAATTCACAAGAGATAGTGCAATGGCACGATATCCTCGAGATAACAGGGGGGCAATACTCGAAGGTGGATCAAGACAGAGGTTGGGCAGGCGTATTGATCTGCAGAAGACAAGTGCTTTAACTTGTCCGAGAAATGGGATCAAAGATGAATAATCATGGTCGGAACCACGGTTGCAAAGGACCAATTCAAAATACAAGATGAATTTATATCAACGGGATAATTATTATTACAAGAAGCTTCCATGATAAGATCTACATCATGTCCATGGGCATCAACACAAAGTTCAAGGTCGACTCCCACTTCTCCAATGCATAACCTTTCATTCACTCCTCGTCTCTTTTTAAGTTGTAGTGTTGAGAATTTAGCTGACGAAGCGCCAGTAGAGTATAACACGCCTAACTTTTGGGTTCATACAGATTAGGGAAGGCATAGGTTCAACCCATCGGGGCATCTTAGGAACATATCCCACAAAATTTAAGAGTAAATAACACAAGCTCGAAAGCAAAGCATGGTTGACAAAAGCAAAGGATTCAATTTAGCAAAAGCATTATGTATCATGGGAAGAACTCGGAATTTTAGAATATCCAGGAATGGTCGGATAACAATCCCAAATTGGTCTGGCGGTCCACAAAGAAGCTGAGGGGAGTATGATACTCAGCTAGAAGAGGAAATAATGCAAATCCATCAGGTTATGGAATCATCTGAATAATTCGAAGCTTAAATGCAAAGGAATTATGATTCCAAATTGAAGGATCATAAGCAGACGCTCTGATCGAGGATGGATAAGTTGAATAGACTTAGGGGCACAATCGGCGGCAATTTGATTGGCTGAGAATCAGCTCATGTATGGAGTGTCGTCTGAGCTGAAGGAACGAATTCTAGTTTTGGCTGATGATTGCGACCATTCAAAAACATATTGAATCAAAGGCTCAACATGACAATGACAAGGGATACTAATGAATATTGCTAGACATATGGAAAGTAACCATAATGCAAGGAGACAAGTATTTGCAGAGCAATAGTTGGCAGAGGATTACCGAAAGATGGATAGTATTTCAAAGTATCTTGTGAATCACATGAACAACTAGGAATGAACAAATCCTCGATAAGTGTGAGGAATTATTCGTAGGGTTATTCATGTGGCAAAGAACTGCAAGGCAGTGACATAAGGGATCCTTAAAAGTTAGAGAATAATCCGATGTATCTTGTAATAGCAAGAGCAACTAGGAATGAAAGTATGAACGACAGGTGTATGTAGTTATCCACATGGTTTGACGGTGGAAGGGAATTGCAAAAGCAATGAGCACAAGTTCTCGAGAGAACATCTGAGAGTATCTTCAGAGTCTTCTGATGAATCAAGCCATCATATGGAATGAGGGGCTCTCTAGGAGGAAGTAGTTACGAGAACCTAAAGTTAGAGTTAGTAAAACCTTTAACCCGAATAGAAGAGAGATCATAATTCCGAAGTAAAGGAGAGGAATAAAAGATCCTAATACCATCCATTGGCGATGTGGGCCCGTAAGCCACACAACAATGTTAGTAAAATAGTTTTCCAAAGCCTAGACTCAACTTCAGCCAAGTAGTTGGAAAGGGGCTTCCAACAGGCAGTCGGCTCTGATACCAACATGTGATGCCCCCGACTTAATTATGCACTAATCATACACGCAAATGCACATGATCAAGACCAGAGACTCACGGTAAGATATCACAACACAACTCTAGACACAAATTAAAATAATACAACTTTATATTACAAGCCAGTGGCCTCAAGGGCTCGAATACATAAGATCGAATACACAAGGGTCGGCGAAAGCAACAATATCTGAGTACAGACATAAGTAGACAAGTCTTCCTTAAGATGGCTAGCAAACAACGACATGTGATCAAAAAGGCAAAGGCCTCTTGCCTGGGAGCCTCCTAACTACTCCTGGTCGTCGACGGTCTCCACGTAGTAGTAGGCTCTGTCGGGATAGTAGTAGTCGTCAGCGGGATCAGCTGGATCCTGGACTCTATCATCTGATAAAAAACAATCAGGTAGATGGGGAAACAAGGTACCAGAACAACTGTGAGTACCCATCCAAAGTACTCGCAAGACTTACATCAGATCTATACTAAGTATGCATCAGTATCAAAGGAATGGGGCTAAATCTTTGGATTAAACGGCAGAAACGCCAGAATAGAAGGGAAGGCCTAGCCTATCAAAGACTAGAATATTGCAGCGTTTTGCAGCATTAGAGGAGTGCGGATTAGCATATCATAAGTAACAAGTATGTTGTAGTAACGCCTCGAGATCCTTTCTCGACTCCCTGCGAGAAAGTGATCCCAGAGCCATCATATCCAATTAGTGCCTCCGGTATCTAGTTCTAGTTGTATAGATCGGGATACAACTCCGAGCATCTATTCATGGACACGACTATTCGAATAGATATACTTCCCTTCAGGGGTGCACCAACTTACCCCACACGCTTGATTAACTCCGGGTGAACACACTTTTCTAGGTCATGCCCGGCCTCGACTGATCGACACACCATAGTCCTACCTAGCCTCATCAGAGAGGCCAACACGACGTTCTACATCCTAAATGCGAAGGGGTCATGGGCCATTCATCGTTTGCAATCCTACACGTTGCGAACACGGCCTGGAGCAAATTCACCACCTTATACAAGCGCAGGTGGTCACCGTCCAACCGGGCGCGCACTGCTAAACTGCTGACGTCTGAGAGCTTTCAAAAATCGTACGATGTCGAGTGCCCATACTTATTCCAGCGTGGTGGTCAATGCGGAAAGGCTAGAGGCCTACTTAGATCACATATCCAAACCCGTTAGTATCTTGGGAGGGTGCGGAAATGATCAATTATCCATGATTTGTGGTCCCTTTGTCCCATCTCGTAGACTTATGCCAAGGGCTAAGGCTGCCCGGTTGTGCCGCGTAATTATCTCGCGGGTACCCTCTTGGTCAATCCGACTCTGGTAACTCTCGTGGGTACCCCTTGGGGCCGACCCGACTTCAACAAGGTTATGAGGTAAAGTCAAGGTAACCTTGTGTCCAATATCAAGGGGAAAACCCTGAGAAATCAGCCTCGATGGATTTCCACTCGATGTAACCGTCAAGGTGAACTTGGAGGAATCACCCTTGAAGGGTTCACACTTGAGGAGTTGCACGACAGTCGTTATCGACAGTGGTGAAGGAGGAATCACCCTCCGTAATCCACGACCGATTATCTACACTACAGAGATATTATTAGTAGTGCGTTACGAGGTATCACCCTCAGCACTCAATAGTAGCTCTGCAGAGTCATACAACTAAGGGGGTGTGCGGTGATGTGTCGGTCTCTGCACCTCGATCACGTTGATCGAAACATCCGGTAATAAAGCGGGGGCAACAGGGATAAGGTGAGGGGTCACTGATGGATTACTAATCAACCTATACTAAGCATATAGGATACAAGGTAAGGTAACAATAGCAGGTTACAAAAGCAGGCTATGCATCAGAATAGGAATAGACAAACAATAGTAGCAAAATCTAATGCAAGCATGAGAGAGAAGGAATGGGCGATATAGGAATGATCAAGGGGTTTTTTCTTGCCTGGAAGCTCTGCTGAAAGGGACTGGTCGTCAGGTGTGTAGTCGTACCCCAGGAGCAGCGTCGTCTCGGGGTCTACCGGAGAGAAGAGGGGGAAGAAACTGTAAATATAAAGCAAACAAATGCATCGTGATGCTTGACATGGCAATACATTGTGTTAGGGTGAGTTATCGTAGTGCTACACGTTGTAGACGAAGCGGGGAAACATCTGGGAATGTTTTCCCGGCTTTAGGCAGTTTTCGGACAAATGAACAAGAGGGGAAAGATTTGTGTTCATCATGTTATAGGCATGTGACCGATGAGTGGATAGCATATTCGGATTCTTCATATTTTGTTGAGCAACTTTCATATATAAATTATTCTCATCCGAGTTACGAATTATTTATATGATTTTTCAAATTTTATTTGAATTTCTAGAATTATTAATTATTTCGAAGTTAATTAGAAAAATTTTGTGGGCACACAGAAGTGTACCCATCAATATGTACATGTGGCTTACATGGGGGTCCAGAGGGCCCAGTTGACCCAGGTGTCATTGTGTAATTACCAAACTAAACTAAAAAGACAGATAAATTAACAAGGTTTTCTTGGGCAAAATTAATTAGGCCTACCCTAATTAACAGGGGTTGGGCCAAGTCGCAGTGGCCATCTACGTTGCACCGATACGGCAACACCGATACGGTGATACGAGTACGACGATACGGGATACGGCAATTTCTAGAAACATCAATATACGATACGGCAAGTATATATAAATGATTAATAAAATGACATGTCATGAAAACAAACATAACAAAATGTCCTCAACTCCATTAGTTGCATGATTGCTTCCAAGCCACTTTTCTTTTCTAGTCTTGAATGATCATGCAGGTCCTCAACTCCTTATGGTGTATGCAAAAGAGAAAATACATCAACAAGCAGCAACATCAGCACGCACTTTATCCAACAAACATCAACAAGAAGCAATCAGCAAGCAGCAATAGATAAAAGTGATAGCCTCCTTTGCGCAGCTATTTCTCTCGGTGTACTACTACGGAAGCCAGCAAGCACAGCCAAGCAATAATCCAGCAAGCAGGCAAGCATACATCAAGCATACAGCAAGCACGCATCAGACATCACTCGGTGCTCAGGGAGATTGTTTACATTGCGACGGCGGCGCAGAAGACTCGACGCGGAGAGGCGATTCCAGGCTATGTGGACGGCAGCGACGAGCCACTCCAGGTGGCGGAGGCGACGACGGCGAGCCACTTCAGGGCGGCGGCGGCGACGACGACGGCGAGCCACTGCAAGGCGGCGGCGGCGGCGAGTGCCCTCGATCCCTTCCTGATGCGGTCGGACAGAGTGCGAGAGAGATTAGGTTTACCTGGTCGTGGGCTATTGGGCTCGCTCGGGGCTGCGCTCGGTCGCTCGCCGTGTCGCTGCCGTGTCACGAGCGTGTCGCTGCCGTATCAGCATTTATTTTCTTTTTGTTTAAATCAAAAAACGGGATACTTCTCTGACACGCGTATCGAAGGCGTATCGGCCGTATCGGCGTATCGGAGCCGTCCAAAACGGCGATACGACACTTCTTGGGCGTATCGGTGCTACGTAGGTGGCCATTAGGCCTAAGCTAATCGGCCGGCCAGTGGCATAGCCGGCAGGGCCATGCCGTGCACGCGCACACACAGGCGCATGGGCGTGCGTGTGCATATATATATGTAGCCAGGGCATAACTTTATAACATTGTGGTGAGAAAAAGGAGAAAATAAAAAGAGAAAGAAAGGGCACGACATGTGCCCTTGGCCAAGTTTTCGTGCCTGTGTTCTCCGTCTACTTTGATGTGATCGATCATGTGGACGTAATTTCAACAATTGATATCAGAGCAAGGTTGATTTGAAGCCGCGCTTGCCCCAGGGTGGTGACCTACTAGCGCCCCGGGGCGGGTCATGAAGTCATTGGGTGATGCAGCGACGAGGAGGGTCAGGTGATCGTCGTTTGGTGGAGCGACAAGGTGGTAGACGGCAGGTTGTTGTCGGGAAGATGGTGGAAGGAGATCGTTGATGGGAGAGGTGGTGTCGAGGTGCGGTACTGGAGCTCATCAAGATCGTCATTCAGGGGAGTTGGATGAGTCAAGGAGTCGTGCGAGTTTGCAGGATTAGCCGTTGTTGCGTCTATGAGTCGTCGTCATGTCCAAGTGCTCGTCTCTGTGTGTGATTCGTTGGATTGAAGCGGTATGCACGGTGTTCCGTGAGTCATGTCCATGTCCTCGTGGAGCATCCTGGTTGCGGCCAGTGTAAATTCGGTGTGATTCCAAAGGCGGACGATGGTAGGCGAAGCCATCAAAAAGCGAGGAGTGCGACCAGTGAAGAGTGGATCTACTGCAAGCAAGTATATTGAGTATGGTGCGTACCAAGTGCAAGGCAGCGGCCAAGCAATGACGGTGGCACAACATTGTAGAGCAAGGAGGTTCTGCATGTTTCCAGACAGGTCATACTCGGTGTACGGATATGTCGGTTGAGTCGATGAGTCGACAAGATGCAGATATTCAGCGAGCCAAGATCAGAACAAGTATGAGAAGATGACAAATCAAGATTAGGAGAAGATTCTTAGGTAATCTTGTCCTAGTCATAGCATTGGTTGAGTCATGTAGTAGGAGTTTATACTAGATTTAGACTAATGGTGATCAAGGTAGCCGGTGATTAGTACGTGTGGCTGGTTGCACGCAAGTAGCAGAAGTACTAGTCCGTGTTGTGATAGGAGTTAACTAGTAAATTAGAGTCCGGTTAGGATTTGTTTTTGTCCAGCGTGTTTAGAGCATCTCCAATAGCCGCGCTAAACTAGCTCCGCGCCGCAAATTAGTCTGTTTTAGCATGCGCGCAACGCGGTGGGTCGCTCCAGCGGGCGCGCAAAAATAGCACGCGCGCTATAACGAGTTGCGGTCGAAAACACTCTCGCGCGGGGTGTATTTCGGGCGCCCACTACAGCGCACGGCACACTCGAGCGCTCGCGCCGCACTCTCTCCTCTCCTCCCACGCCCGCCAGGCCGGGCGCCGGCTACCGCCACCCACCCATGGACGCGCACACCGGCACCCCGCTCACCCTGTTGTACAGCCACGACCCCCCCGCTGCCGCCGTCGCCGCCGCCGGAAACCCTAGCGCGGGGAGCGTTGGCGTCGCCATCGCCGGAGCTCCGCCGAAGGCCGGCCTGTGCCTTTCTTCTTGCCGCCGCGGATGACCACGGCGCCGGGTGGCGTCGCGCCGGCGCCGTCCCGTGCCGCCGGCGCACCGCTGAAGGTCCCTCCGACGCTATGGCCGCCATGGGAGTCATGAGTTTTGCTTCTCTCATGGGAGGCATGGGTGCACCTCCGGCCGCCATGGATGGAACGTCTTCTCACACACATTCCCATGAAGATGCCATTGAAGATCTTGCCAACACTGTCGGAGCTTCACGTGATGCGATGCGTGATGAGGAGAGGGAGGAAGATTCATCTTCAGAGGCGGAAGAATCGTCTTCGGAAGATGAGGACGAAGACGAGGAAGATGATTGATGTGTCTTTCATGTCTTGAACTTTAGTTTGCATTTGAACTTGGTTGGATGAACTTGTGGGCATGATTTTGAACTTGTGGGCATGAACTTTTATTCATCAACTTGTTTGTGTCAAATTTCACATGTTCATTACATTTTGATGAACGTTTCAAACTCATTTTGTGTCCAAAATATCATATATGTTTAATGTCCCATGAAGTCGCTGCTGCTGTATTTTTAACGTCTTCTTTGGAGCGGCCACGTCTTGCATTATAAGCGTGACTCTTTGGAGCCAGATGACGGCCGCTTAAACATGCAGCCTTGGCAAACAGGTTTTTCTTGTGCTGGCGCTTTCTTGACTGTTGGAGATGCTCTTAGGTAGTAGTTACTTTATGAACTGATGCCCTCAGTTTGGACTTGTGTTACTGGACTCATGGCGTTTCCATCTCGCAGCGCAGTCGCCATAGCCACCGCTGCCGTCGAGGAGCTCTAGCTACTCGCCCTGATGGCCTTCGTGGGTGCCGACTCCATGTCCGGCGCGGCGGCCTCGTGGGCGGCGGAGCGCGTGCCGCCGTGGCGCGAGAAGGTGACGGTCCGCGGGATGGTGGCGGACTAGACCGACCTCTCCCTCTCCCTGGTTCCCACCGCCACGCCGGCGCTCAACAAGGACGACTACTTCACCATCTGCCTCGCCGCGCTTGCCGCCACCGACAAGGAAGCAGGCGGCGCGTGGAACCCGCCCCAGCGCCGCTCAGAGCTATGGTTCACCGCGCGGTTCTGCGGGAAAAGCGTTACGCATCGTACTAGGCGCTCGGCGGGCACAAGTCCAGCCACCGCAAGCCGCCGCCCACCGGAGAGCGCTGCATCGCTGCAGGCACGTCCCGCAGCGGTGGGTCGGCGGCAGCGCGCGGCGTCCTCGGCGAGCAGCGGCCCGCATCATCATTGCACCGTCTGCGGCGGGCTTCAAGACCGGCAGCGCTCGGAGGGCACAAGCACAGCCACTACTGGAAGGCACCTCCGTGTCCATATCCATGTCCGTCTCCATGTCGGCGTGTTCCGCCGCGGCCTTGAGGAACTTCGACTGAACCTGCCGATGCCGGAGAACGCAGGGGTGAAGAGGTGGGCCGAGGAGGAGGAGGTGCAGAGCCCTCTCCCCACCAAGAAGCTGAGGCTTTTGCTGTAAAAGAAGGAGAGATGACCAATGGTCAACCGCCCCTTGATTGATTTGTTCATTTGTGCTTCAGGTGTGAGCCATCCATGTCTCAGTACAACTGATGTCCAGAGCTACAAAAAATCAGAATGCGCAACGGACTTCACTGCCTTATCTAAGATTTTTGTTGCATTATCTCTTCTCCATCTTACTATCGGTTCTACACCTAAAGATAAGTCAGGCAACTCGAAGCTTGCTTTCGCAACATTGGAGTAGACACGTATGTTTTAGTGCTGATTAATTACTGATGATTGAGCGGTGATGGTTGGGGCTTTGCTTTCTTTTCTTGCACGATGGTGGGTTTGGGCCTGCGGAAGGACTACCAAAATGTTAATGCTGCCCACTAGATCATAACAAGCAAATATAGCCGTGCTCGTGCATACGCATTTAATATCTGAAAAACTGTAGATGAAGATACAAACATTTGCTCATTAGTCAAGCAATTACAACTAGTGGTCCGCAAGCAATTTAAAAACACCATGCATTTTCAGCTAGTGAAACATGTGACGAAGAACTGAACTAAAAAACAAGATTTTTGGAGATGGAAGAATGTGTCGGACGTCGGGTGAACCTGCTACCCCTACTCCTGCGAACTGACGGCTCCGTTGAAGTGGGGCTGATGGAGGCGGGGTTCACGAGCAGCGGTTGGGCGCACCGGAATTTGGCTCTGTAAAGATGAAGTGCAACGTATATATATTTTAGTTGAAGAACTAGCAGTCTTGCAGCACAAGAGGCACGACATGGTGCTATTAGAAAATAAGCTCTGTAAAGATGAAGTGCAACGTATATATATTTAGTGCAACGTATATATTTTTTAGTTCTGTAAATAAGTTAGTTGTCAACTCGTGAGGCAGCTAGAATCAGCTCGGATGCAATGTTTCAAGAAGCCTGGCTCCCACAATTTTTCTCCTCTACTTGCTCTCTCTTCACCCGTCCCTTTTATTCACTATCTTGTTTATCAAATCCAAACGCATTAGCAACAACATCTTGGCTCCAAGAAGAAAAATGCGGAGCATAGGGGAAGCAGCATGCAACTGGCGGTATGCTCACCATTTTTTTTGTAGGGATGCATGTACATGCTGCAGCCAAGGAAATGCCATGGAGCTTTTCTGAAAACAAACTATGAACTTTTCTGGAGCTTTTTGTTGGACTGAAGCATTTAAGCAAACACCTGATGGCATCAAGAAAACAAGTGACTAGAACATCTAGCAATAAAAGCGATGGTATAGAAAAATTGAACTGATGTTTTCTGTCATTCCAACAAACCTCCAGCATATATATTTTTGAATTGATTTTTATTCTATCATTGTACTGCCGTCGTGTAGGAGGGAATTAGAAAAAGGCTCTATCATCGATGTCAGGGTAGTTCGGTCAATATGTGTGTGTGTGCGTGCGCATGTGACTTAATCAATCAATGATGATGGACAACATCCCTATGTACCGTGTCTTCCATTTTGAACATACACATTTTTTTCAGAAACACATGCCCCTTCACTCATTTTTCTGCTAGATTGCCGTGGAAAATTCATACACCAACAAAATTAAACCTGCATTTTAGCAATGACACTAAATTTTGATGTGCTTCAGACAAACAACAAACACATAGATGAACTGACCCTCATATGCACACAGCAAGCATCAGATTCCATATATAGTGAACTTCTAATTATTAATATACTTGAAATTATTAATTGTCAATATACATGAAATTTTGAACTTACCTGGGAGTAATACATGAGCTCTAGATTCAATGGTACACTAATCATACACGCAAATGTGTACGATCAAAATCAAGGACTCACGTGAAAATAACACAACACAACTCTAGACACAAATTAAAATAATATAAGCTTTATATTACAAGCCAGGGGCCTCGAGGGCTCGAATACATAAGCTCGAATACTCAAGAGTCAGCGGAAGCAACAATATCTGAGTACAGACATAAGTTAGACAAGTTTGCCTTAAGAAGGCTGTCACAAAAGCAACAACGATCGAAAAGGCAAGGCCTCCTGCCTGGGAGCCTCCTAACTACTCCTGACCGTCGGCGGTCTCCACGTAGTAGTAAGCACCCTCGGGGTAGTAGTAGTCATCGGTGGTGTCGTCTGGATCCTGGGCTCCACCATCTGGTTCCATCAACCGGAAAGAAGAAGAAAGGGGGAAAAGGGGAAGCAAAGCAACCGTGAGTGCTCATCCGAAGTACTCGCAAGCAAGGATCTACACTACATATGCATCGGTATCAATGAAAAGGGTTGTATCTGTGGACTGGACTGCAGAATGCCAGAAGAGAAGGGGAAAGCCTAGCCTATCGAATAATAGCATCTTCTGGAAACCACCATCTTGCAGCAACCGGAGGGAGTAGCATAAAGTAAAGTAGTAGAAGTGTTATCAACCTCGGCCAGAGATCCTTTCTCGACTCCCTGCGAGAAAGCAATCCCAGAGCCATACTATCTTGTTCCAATCATAATCCAATTCCCATATCCATGTCTCATCTCAAGTATCCAGTTCTAGTTGTATCGATCGAGATACAACTCCAAGTGTCCGTTACCGTAGGACAGGCTATCGATAGATGTTTTCTTCCCTGCAGGGTGCACCAACTTACCCACCACGCTCGATTAACTCCCACGGACACACTTTCTGGGTCATGCCCGGCCTCGGCCAAACAATAAGCCGCAACCCGACCTAGGCTTAATAGAGAGGTCAAGACGCAGGACTAAACCTATGCCCCTGTGGGGTCATGGGCCATCTCCCGAACTCCCGCAAGTTGCGAGGCGGCGGTGAGCAGACCTAGCTACCTCCTTCAACAAGGCAGGTGCTTATGCAGTCCGGTAGGCGCCCGCCCGCTCGGCCCGACGTCTATTAAGCTTGGTGATGCATCTGACCTTGAACGCACATACTATGCCCACGTGATGGTTAGTGCTATCAGGTCAGAGGCCCCTCGGATCAAATATCCAAATCGTAGTGGATTAGGAACGCGCGGTAACAAGTAGAGACTCACGAAAGATGTGCCCCGTCGCCCCGTCTCGAGGACTTGCGGCAAGGGCTAAGAATGCCCGGCCACGCCTCGTAATTATCTCGTGGGCACCCTCAAGGTCAACCCGACTCCACATCACTCACAATTAAGCTCATGCGGGTACCCCTCAGGGCCGACCCGTCTTTCCAAGTAACAGTGGTAAAGTCCAAGTATCAGTGTGTCCAAACATCAAGGGGAAAACCCGAGGAATCACCCCCGGTGAATTCCACTCGATGTAATCATCAAGGTGAACGTAAGAGGAACCACCCCCGAGGTTCACACTTGAGGGGTTGCACGACAGAGTCATATCAGAAGTGGTTAAGGCGGAATCACCCTTGATGACCACGACCGAAGAGCTACACTACAAGGTTAACATCAGAAGTGTTGTAGAGGTCTCACCCTCGATGCTCGATAGTAACCCAGTAGTGTCGAGCAACTAAGGGGAAAGTGATGTGCGGTGCCGGGGCCTGGTCTTCGGTCCCGTTGATCGAGTCTTCAATGATGAAGCAGTGGCAACAAGGACAAGGTGAGGGTCACTGATGGATCACTAACCAACCTATACTAAGCAGTTTAGGATAAGCAGGTAAGGTAACAATAAGCAGGTTACAAAAGCAGGCTATGCATCAGAATAGGAGCAAACAATAACAATAGCAAAATCTAATGCAAGCATGAGAGAATGGAATGGGCAATATCGGGATGATCAAAGGGGAGCTTGCCCGGTTGCTCGGGCAAGGAGAATTAAATCGTCGACGTAGTCGATCACAGGGGCAGCATAGGTCTCGGGGTCTACCGGAGAGAAGAGGGGGAAGAAATAGCAAATATAAAGCAAACATAGCATCACAAAGCATAACATGGAAATATGTTGTGTTAGGGGTGAACTAACGCGGTACTACACGTTGAAGACGGAGATGGAAAACATCCGGAGGGGTTTTCCGGGCATTTGACATTTTCCGAACAGATGAATGAGAGCGGAAGGTTCCATGTTCAGTAGGTTAGAGGGGTGTGGCAGGTATGTGCGTGACATATTCGGATCTGTCATATTTTTCTGAGCATTTTTCATATATAGAACATTTTCATCCGAGCTACGGTTTATTTTATATGAATTTCTCAAGTTTTAAGCAATATCCTAGAAATCCCTGAAATTTTGCTGTCTAGGAACTCGATAGTTTTTTTAAACATTACTTGGCTATTTTCCGAAGGCTATAACTAATGTTATGTATTTCTAATGAAAACACTACATATAAGTGTTTTACTCTACATCAACAGCACTACAAGTCCATGCCATTAGATAGCCTGAACAGCTCCTGTAACAGGTCCATTTACAGCTCTGAAGTAGTGAAGACAGTAAATCTGTTTTTCAGTTTTCTCTCTTAACAAAACACAGACTTTTGTCATTTTTATAGTAATTAATACATGCCGTATTTGAATTTGTTCCAATGGAATAATTTGGAGGTTGTCATGTGCACCCCCAACACAAATTAATTTCAACGAAGTTAGACTTTGTTTGACCAGAGTTTTGTTGCCATCAAGAGAGCTAAGAAGGTAGAAATAGCAAAACCTAGCCCGCGCTACAATAACATTCAGTTACTGTAGTAGCGGCAGCAGAGCAAATAAACGCAGCGGTAGAGGAGCGGCAAGCGCTGGCGAGCATACAAGGTATGGACGGACAAGCATACAGTGCACAGCCGCATAGCAAAGGGAGTAGCAGCAATAAGAAGCGAGCAAGCGAAGCAGCTGCTCACGAGGACAAGCAGAGGTGCAGCCAAAGACGGACGGGCCAGGCGCGCCGGGCGCTGAGACGGACGAGGCAGGCGTGGGTTTAGCGCCAGGAGGCGAGGCGAGGCGCAGACACGGGTAGCCACGGCGCTGGGTTCGGCAGACGCGAAGTTGCGCGGACACCGGCCGTGACGACGACGGCTATCGCTTCTGGCGGAGACGCAATTCCGCGATCGATCGAGACCGTGGAGAGGGGGAAACAGGGAGGAGCTCACAGCGAATCTGTAGAGGAGGGCGAGGGCTTGGGGAAGGGTCGTGGCGGTGGATCGAGCGGAGGCGGCAGCGTCCATGGCGGAGAAGGTCGCCGATGGCGACGGTTCAAAGGCGTCCCGGCTTGGGATGGTCCCCGGTATGGATGTAGCCGCCCGCCTCGGACGTCCTGGACATGCTCCCGCACGCCGGAGACAACGGCGGTCACGACGCTTCACGGCGACGTGCTTCGATGCGCCATGGCTATCTCTAATTAGAGAAGGGAGAGGGTGAGGGAGTGAAGGTGGTTCGAGCTAGGGTTTCGGGGGGGGAGGAATCCTGGCGTCTTATAGGGCGTCGAGGAGGGCGGAATGGCCGCCATGCAGCCGAGGGCTTGGCCATGGCGTGCAGATGACTGCCACGACCGCCCCTCCGCTTCTGTAGCAAGGATGGAGACAAGTGGGAGGGGGAGTGGGCTGGGCCTCCCTATACTTTGCATTTGGGCCCAAGTGTACAGTGCATGTTCTATCTCTTTTCTTTTACCCTTTTATTTATTTAACACACTCGGTCTTTTATCAAACTTAGCAACTGAATGACTTTTGGTTAAATGTGTAAATTGGCACATAAATAATAGGCAATATAATGGAGAGGCTAAAAAGTTTGAGATCAATTTGGAAAGTATACATTTTAGTTTATTTTGAAAAGACCATTTTATTTGTTGTTGGAGCATTTATTAATTTCCTAAGGTTGTTTGGTGAGTCAAATGATGTTAGCCACAACATGACAATGATCAGGGGGAATTATAGAATAGTTTGAACATTTTATTTTTGACATTGGAAAACTTTTAAAGTTGGACTTCATTTTAAATTTTGAATTTGAATGGAGTTTGAAGTTTAACAACAGTAATCGTGGTGACGTGGCATCATTAGCAGAGGGTTACTGTAGCATGACACTGGGGGTGTTACAAATCTCCTCCACTACAAGAAATCTCATCCCGAGATTTAAGTGGGGAAGTAAAGAGTAACTTCAGGAGAACTGACCCTTATAGGGTTTATTGTCTGCTGAACAATTCAGGGAATGCGGCAGAAGTATCTCTCGAGTTGAAACTTAATAAAACATCGAGAGCAAAGTATGAAGGTACAGTAGGAAGTTTCAAGCGGATGGACAATCGATTGATACCTGAACGGAGTGTGAGAAAGGGGTTCAGAGCATCAGGAATAGATCATCTCTCGGAGGGTGGCTCGCGATAACACACAAAGCCAAGAGCATAAGATACTTCGACACCAAGGTTGTATAGGAGAGTCAGGCTTTGATCCTGTGGAACTGTGGGTTATGAGCCCACCATGTGGGTTAAAAGTAGAAAGGGGGCCGATAGCGAGGCATGTCAGATGATAGACTGTCAGTTATGTTGGCATCAACATTGGTACCAAGGGCGAGGGACGAAGAGAACCATTTTCCTGCTCGCAAGGCGAGGCGGACCAATAGGCAAAGTTCTCGTCCATCGTTGGTTACCGAAATGTCATCAATAACGAATGTAGTCTTCTTCGTGTTGTACATCGAGGTGTTTACATAAGCAGGGAAATATTACTGCTTATATCATATAGATCACAAGAAATATTAACAAAACAATGGAAAGGAAAAATGTGATTATCAAATTAAACACAAGTATTTGGAGTATATCCTTCACAAGAACAAGCAGAGCAGGATATACAAGAAAGGGCAGCAAGTAGATAACCACTTTGGTAAAGGGGGCGAGGAAATTCATGACGTTACCCATACAACAGTGTTTGGATATGTGATCAAGAAACATTTAGCATTGCGCCTCCAATGTTCTTAATGATGTTCGGAGTACCACAGCCATGCTTCGGGATAGCATTGACATGATCATCAGGTAAAGAACGGACCTTGGGAACACAAAGGATCCATCAGGAATTTCTAGAACAGCTCATGCAATTTTATCAGGGAAAAGATGAGGAGGTGGCCGATGGGTTCAGCATCAATCCATTAACATGTCAAAAAGGACGTATCTCCAAAATTATATGAACAAGTTTGTGTTGGGAGGAAGGCAAAAATGTTGTCGATGATAACACCAACCATCGAGGTGCAAGGATGGTACTTCTCATCAGGAAATCGATTGATATCCTGAAAGAGCTCAGAATGTTGATGATGATCACGACACATTTGTGGAGAGATTTCATGAAGATGTAAGCGATCGGCGATGACATCAAGTCAAAGGAATGATGAAGTGAAGGGTTATTGGAACCACGGGTACGACACAAACTCGAAATCAAGCTTGTCGTTCAAGGTGAAATGATATGACGAGGAAGATCGACGTAGGCTTATCTCATCATCGAAAATTTTGCTCCGGGAAGAAGGACCATGTAGCACAGTTAAAAGTTACCACGGTAAGGATATAGCCGATCAGGCTAGGAATGACTTGAAGGATTATTAAACTCGTAAGCAACAAAAATTACTTGGAGTTATAGCATCGGAGTGTGGAATCGATTCACTTATCGGCGTTCTCGAGTGACTAACAACTCAAAACCCAGGGAAATCTGAAATCGATGAGAAGCAATACTAGATGAAGACTCGTAGGAAGCAACACGGTTCTTTGTTATTCTCAAGATACCAGAGGGTAATACTCGAAGGTCAATCAAAACAGAGGTTGTGGAGATGCATTTATCTGCAGAAGACAAGTGCTTTAACTTGTCCGAGAAAAGGAATCAAAGGGGAACAATCATGTTCAGAACCACGGTTGCAAAGGATCAAATCCTAAATATAAGATGATCTTATACCAAGGGGATAATTAATTTTAAGAGAAACTTCCATGATAAGATCTACATCGTGTCCATGGGCATGAACACAAAGTTCAAGGTCGACTCCCACTTCTTCAATGCATATCATTTCATTTACTTCTCACTTTCGATGAAGTTGTAGTGTTGAAAAGTTATCTGGAAAAACGTCAGAAGAGTGTGACGCTTAAAACTCTTGGGTTCACACGGATTAGGGAAGGAATAGGTTCAACCCTTAGGGGCATCTTAGGAACATATACCGCGAATTTCAAGAATAATTGACGCAAGTTCGAAGGTAGAGTATGGCTAACAAAAGCAGAGGATACAAATTTACCAAAGGCATTATGTATCAAGGGAAGAGCTCACAAGGTTAATGAATATTAAGGACATTGTCGGATAATAACCCAACCAAGGATATAGCGGTCCATAAAGGATCTGATGTGAGTATCGATACTCAACCAGAAGAAGAAAGAATGCAAAGGCATCGGATTATAGATATATCTGGATAACTTCAATGCTTGAATACAAAGGAATTACGATTTTCATATCAGAAGATCAGAAGCAGAGGCTCTGATCAAAAGATAATTGAGTTGAATCGATATAGATCGACAATCAATCAAGGTTTCATTTGCCAAGAACAAGCCCATGTTCGGAGTGAGTTTGAGCCAGAAGGATGAATGCTAGGATCTGATTGAGGATTTCGAGCATTCGTAACATATTGGATGAAGGGACTCGAAACGATATAGACATAGGATGTCAACGGAGATTACTAGAAATATGGAATTAACCATAATGCCGGCACGCAAGACTTTCCAAAGCAATAGGTTGCAAAGGATTCTCGGAAGGTTGGATAGCATTTCGGGATATTTGGTGAAACACATGAATAACTAGGACTGAACAAGTCATGGATAAGTGTGAGGAATTATTCGAACATGTATTCATGCGGAAAAGGAGCTGCAAGGCAGCAGGCACAACGGATTCTTGGAATATCGAAAAGTATTCCAGGGTATCTTGTAATAACAAGAGCAATTGGAAAAGAAGGTTTGGACGGCAAGTGTATGTAGCTATCCATGGGGATTTATCGGTGGTAGGGAATTGCAATGGCGAAGGGCACAAGGGTCTCAGGAAAAACATCGGAGAGTATCTTCAGAATCTTCTGGTGCAGCAGGCGATCATCTAGCCTGAAGGGGCTCTCCGGGAGGAAGTATTTTCGAGAACCTAAAGTTAGATTTTAGCAAAATCATTTAACCCGAATAGAAGAGAGTTCGGAGTCCCAGAGTAAAGGTCGAGGAATAAAAGATCCTACTACCACCCAATGGCGACATGGGCCTGTAAGCCGCATAGCCATGTTAGTAAAAGTTTTTCAATGACTAGACTTGACTTCGGCCAAAGAGTTGGAAAGGGGGATTCCTACAGGCAGTTGGCTCTGATACCAACTTGTGACGCTCCCGATTCAATCATACACGCAAATGTGTACGATCAAAATCAAGGACTCCCGGGAAGATATCACAACACAACTCTAGACACAAATTAAAATAATACAAGCTTTATATTACAAGCCAGGGGCCTCGAGGGCTCGAATACTCAAGAGTCAGCGGAAGCAACAATATCTGAGTACAGACATAAGTTAGACAAGTTTGCCTTAAGAAGGCTCGCACAAAAACAGCAACGATCGAAAAGGCAAGGCCTCCTGCCTGGGAGCCTCCTAACTACTCCTGACCGTCGCCGGTCTCCACGTAGTAGTAAGCACCCTCGGGGTAGTAGTAGTCATCGATGGTGTCGTCTGGATCCTGGGCTCCACCATCTGGTTGCATCAACCGGAAAGAAGAAGAAAGGGGGAAAAGGGGAAGCAAAGCAACCGTGAGTGCTCATCCAAAGTACTTGCAAGCAAGGATCTACACTACATATGCATCGGTATCAATGAAAAGGGTTGTATCTGTGGACTGGACTGCAGAATGCCAGAAGAGAAGGGGAAAGCCTAGCCTATCGAAGACTAGCATCTTCTGGAAACCACCATCTTGCAGCAACCGGAGGGAGTAGCATAAAGTAAAGTAGTAGAAGTGTTATCAACCTCGGCCAGAGATCCTTTCTTGACTCCCTGCGAGAAAGCAATCCTAGAGCCATACTATCTTGTTCCAATCATAATCCAATTCCCATATCCATGTCTCATCTCAAGTATCCGGTTCTAGTTGTATCGATCGGGATACAACTCCAAGTGTCCGTTACCGTAGGACAGGCTATCGATAGATGTTTTCTTCCCTGCAGGGGTGCACCAACTTACCCACAACGCTCGATTAACTCCGGTCGGACACACTTTCCTGGGTCATGCCCGGCCTCGGCCAAACAATACGCCGGAACCCGACCTAGGCTTAATAGAGAGGTCAGCACGCTGGACTAAACCTATGCCCCCAGGGGTCATGGCCCATCTCCCCAGGAACTCCTGCATGTTGCGAGGGCGGCCAGTGAGCAGACCTAGCTACCTCCTTCAACAAGGCAGGTGCTTACGCAGTCCAACCCGGCGTGCGCCGCTCAGTCCCGACGTCTATTAAGCTTCGGCTGATGCATACGACGCAGAACGCCCATACTATGCCCAGGTGATGGTTAGTGCTATCAGGCCAGAGGCCCCTCGGATCAAATATCCAAATCGTAGTGGATTAGGAATGCACGGTAACTAGTAGAGACTCACGAAAGATGCGACCCCGTCGCCCCGTCTCGAGGACTTGCGACAAGGGCTAAGAATGCCCGACCACGCCTCGTAATTATCTCGTGGGCACCCTCCAGGTCAACCCGACTCCACATCACTCGCAATTAAGCTCGCGCGGGTACCCCTCAGGGCCGACCCGTCTTTCCAAGTAATAGTGGTAAAGTCCAAGTATCCGTGTGTCCAAACATCAAGGGGAAAACCCGAGGAATCACCCCTGGTGAATTCCACTCGATGTAATCATCAAGGTGAATGTAAGAGGAACCACCCCCGAGGTTCACACTTGAGGGGTTGCACGACAGAGTCGTATCAGAAGTGGTTAAGGCGGAATCACCCTCGATGACCACGACCGAAAGCTACACTCTGAGGTTAACATCGGAAGAGTTGTAGAGGTCTCACCCTCGGCACTTTCGATAGTAACCCAAAGAGTGTCGAGCAACTAAGGGGAAAGTGATGTGCGGTGCCGGGGCCTGGTCTTCGGTCCCGTTGATCGGGTCTTCAATGATGAAGCAAGGGCAACAAGGACAGGGTGGGGGTCACTGATGGATCACTAACCAACCTAAGCAGTTTAGGATAAGCAGGTAAGGTAACAATAAGCAGGTTACAAAAGCAGGCTATGCAGCAGAATAGGAGCAAACAATAACAGTAGCAAAATCTAATGCAAGCATGAGAGAATGGAATGGGAGATATCGAGATGATCAAAGGGGGGCTTGCCTGGTTGCTCACGGCAAGGAGGGGTTCGTCGGCGTAGTCGATCACGAAGCGACATCGGTCTCGGGGTCTACCGGAGAGAAGAGGGGGAAGAAACAGTAAATATAAAGCAAACATAGCATCACAAAGCATAACATGGCAATATGCTGTGTTAGCGGTGAACTAACGCGGTACTACACGTTGAAGACGGAGATGTAAAACATCCGGAGGGGTTTTCCCGACATTTGACATTTTCCCGACAGATGAATGAGAGGGGAAGGTTCCATATTCAGTAGGTTAGAGGGGTGTGGCAGGTATGTGGGTGACATATTCGGATCCGTCATATTTTTCTGAGCATTTTTCATATATAAAACATTTTCATCCGAGCTACGGTTTATTTTATATGAATTTCTCTGATTTTTAACCAATATCCTAGAAATCCCTGAAATTTTGTTAAGTCTGAGAATTCGACAGTTTTTTTAAACATCACTTGGCTGTTTTCCGAAGGCTATAACTAATGTTATGTATTTATAATAAAAACACTACATATAAGTGTTTTACTCTACATCAACAGCACTACAAGGCCACACCATTAGATAGCATGAACAGCTCCTGTAACAGGTCCATTTACAGCTCTGAAGTAGTTTAGACAGTAAATCTGTTTTTCAGTTTTCTCTCCTAACAGAACATAGACTTTTGTTATTTTTATAGGAATTAATACATGACGTATTTTAATTTGGTCCAATGGAATAATTTGGAGGTTGTCATGTGTACTCCCAACACAAATTAACTTCAACGAAGTTAGACTTTGTTTGACCATTGTTTTGTTGCCATCTAGAGAGCTAAGAAGATAGAAATAGCAAAAGCTAGCCAGCGCTACAGTAACATTTAGTTACTGTAGCAGCGGCAGCAGAGCAGCGAAACACAACGGCAGGAGCGGCGCAAGCGCCGAGCAGGCAGCGGCGCGGCACGCTACGGACGGACAAGGGAGGCCACGGCGATCGAGCCTGCCGCGAAAGGTGCGGGAGTAGCAGCAATAAGAAGCAGAGCAAGGCAGAAGCAGCAGCGGCTCAGAGGGACAAGTTGAGGCGCGGCCAGCACGGGACGGCTGTGGGCGTGGCCGGGCGCAGGGACGGATGAGGCCCGGGCGTGGCCTAGCGCGGCAGGGAGGCGATGCGAGGTGCAGACACATGGTGGCCACGGCGCGGGGTTCGGGCAGACGCGAGTTGCGCGGACACTGGCCGTGACGGACGACGGCTATGGCTACGAGCGGGAGATGCACTCTGGCGATGGATCGAGACCGGGGCGAGGGGAAAACAGGGGAGAGCTCACGGCAAATTTGTAGAGGAGGGCAGCGGGCTCGGGGAAGGGTCGTAGGCAGTGGATCGAGCGGAGAGGCGACGACATCCGCGGAAGAGTAGGTCGCCGATAGCGACGGTTCGAAGGCGTCCTGACTTGGGGTGGTCCCTGGGACGGACGTAACCGCCCGCTGCGGACCTCCTGGACGTGCTCCCGCACGCTGGAGACAACGGCGGTCGCGACGCTTCACGGCGACGTGCTTCGATGCGCCATGGCTATCTCTAATTAGAGAAGGGAGAGGGTGAGGGAGTGAAGGTGGTTCGAGCTAGGGTTTCGGGGGGGAGGAATCCTGGCGTCTTATAGGAAGTCGAGGAGGGCGGGATGGCCGCCACGCAGCCGAGGGCGCGGCCATGTGATACGTCTCCAATATATCTATAATTTTTTATTGCTCCATGCTACTTTATCTACTGTTTTAGGCAATATTGGGCTTTATTATCCACTTTTATATTATTTTTGGGACTAACCTATTAACCGGAGGCCCAGCCAATTCTTTGTTTTATGCCTATTTCGGTGTTTTGAGGAAAATGAATATCGAGACGGAGTCAAAGCGGAACGAAATCAAGCTGGAGAAGTTATTTTTGGAAGGAAACCCACGATGGACTTGGACTCCACGTCGGAAGATACGGGAGGTGCTCATGAGGGTGGGCGCGCCCACCCCACAGGCGTGCCCCTGCCTCGTGGGGCCCCCGTAGCTCCACCTACGTACTCCTTTCACCCATATATACCTACGTACCCTAAAGCTTCCAGAACAGAAGATAGATCGGGAGTTCCGCCGCCGCAAGCCTCTGTAGACACCAAAAACCAATCGGGACCTTGTTCCGGCACCCTGCCGGAGGGGGATCCCGTCACCAGTGGCCATCTTCATCATCCTGGCGCTATCCATGACGAGGAGGGAGTAGTTCACCCTCGGGGCTGAGGGTATGTACCAGTAGCTATGTGTTTGATCTCTCTCTCTCTCGTGTTCTCTCTTGTGTTCCTCTATGGCACGATCTTGATGTATCCGAGCTTTGCTATTGTAGTTGGATCTTATGATGTTTCTCCCCCTCTACTCTCTTGTGATGAATTGAGTTTCCCCTTTTGAAGTTATCTTATCGGATTGAGTCTTTATGAGAACACTTGATGTATGTCTTGCCCTGATTATCTGTGGTGACAATGGGATGTCATGTGCCACTTGATGTATGTTTTGGTGACCAACTTGCGGGTTCCGCCCATGAACCTATGCATAGGGGTTGGCACACGTTCTTGATTCTCCGGTAGAAACTTTGGGGCACTCTTTGAAGTACTTTTATGTTGGTTGGATAAATCTAAGATTGTGTGATGCATATCGTATAATCATGCCCACGGATACTTGAGGTGACAATGGAGTATCTAGGTGACATTAGGGTTTTGATTGATTTGTGTCTTAAGGTGTTATTCTAGTACGAACTCTTTTATAGATTGATCCGAAAGAATAGCTTTGAGGTGGTTTTGTACCCTACCATAATCTCTACGTTTGTTCTCCGCTATTAGTGGCTTTAGAGTGACTCTTTGTTGCATGTTGAGGGATTTTTATATAATCTATCTATGTTATTATTGTTGAGAGAACTTGCACTGGTGAAAGTATGAACCCTAGGCCTTGTTTCCTATCATTGCAATACCGTTTACGCTCACTTTTACCATTAGTTACCTTGCTTTTTTATATTTTCAGATTACAAATACCTTTATCTACCATCCATATTGCACTTGTATCATCATCTCTTCGCCGAACTAGTGCACCTATGCAATTTACCATTGTATTGGGTGTGTTGGGGACACAAGAGACTCTTTGTTATTTGGTTGCGGGGTTGCTTGAGAGAGACCATATTCATCCTACGCCTCCTAAGGATTGATAAACCTTAGGTCATCCACTTGAGGGAAATTTGCTACTGTCCTACAAACCTGTGCACTTGCTGGCCCAACAACGTCTACAAGAAGAAGGTTGTGTAGTAGACATCAAGCTCTTTTCTGGCGCCGATGTCGGGGAGGCTAGGTAAGTGAAAGTACATCTTTAGATCTTGCAATCGAATCTTTTTGTTTCTTGTTTTAGCACTAGTCTAGTTTATAAAAGAAAACTACAAAAAATGGAATTGAGTTTGTCTCATACGCTTCATCTTTTTAATATCTTTCGTGAGTATGATGGAAAGGAAAATTGTGCCAAAGTGTTAGAAGAAGAATGCATTAAAATGTTTGGCACTAAATCTTTGTATGATGAGCATGATTGCAATGTTGTTAGTATGAATTCCTTGAATATCCATGATGCTAATGATATGCAAAGCCACAAGCTTGGGGAAGCTATGTTTGATGAAGATGATATATTTTGTCCCCCAAGCTTTGATGAGCAAATTTGCTATGATGAAAGCATGCCTCCTATCTATGATGATTATTGTGATGACACGTATGCTATAAAGAATAATGATAACCATGAAACTTGTCATCTTGATCTTAGTTTTCAATCATATGATAGTTATTTTGTTGAGTTTGCTCCCACTATTCCGAATGAGAAGAATTTTGCTTATGCGGAGAGTAGTAAATTTTCTATGCTTGTAGATCATGAAAATAATGATTTAGGTGCTGGTTATATTGTTTAATTCATTCATGATGCTACTGAAAATTATTATGAGAGAGGATCATATGCTTCTACATATTGCAATAATATCAAGTTTCCTCTCTATGTGCTTAAAGTTTTGAAGTTATGCTTGTTTTACCTTCCTATGCAAGTTGATTATTGTTCCCATAAGTTGTTTGCCCACAAAATACCTATGCATAGGAAGTGGGTTAGACTTAAATGTGCTAGTCATATTCTTCATGATGCTCTCTTTATGTTTCAATTCTTATCTTTTATGTGAGCATCATTGAAATCATAATGCCTAGCTAGGGGCGTTAAACGTTAGCGCTTGTTGGGAGGCAACCCAATTTTATTTTAGTTTCTTGCTTTTTGGTTCTGTTTAGGAATAAATAATCCATATAGCTTCTGTTTAGATGTGGTTTTATGTTTTAATTAGTGTTTGTGCCAAGTAGAACCTTTGGGAAGACTTGGGTGAAGTCTTTATGATCATGCTGTAAAAACAGAAACTTTAGCGCTCACGAGATTAGCTTCAACTTTTTACTGGACAGTGCTATTTAGTTGATTCTTTTTGCAGATGATTACTAGACAAATTCCTCAGGTCCACCAAATTATTTTAGAATTTTTGGAGTTCCAGAAGTTTGCGTTAGATACAGATTACTACAGACTGTTCTGTTTTTGACAGATTCTGTTTTCATTGTGTTCTTTGCTTATTTTGATGAATCTATGGCTAGTAAAATAGTTTATAAACCATATAGAAGTTTGAATACAGTAGGTTTAACACCAATATAAATAAATAATGAGTTCATTACAGTACCTTGAAGTGGTGTTTTGTTTTCTTTCGCTAACGGAGCTCACGAGTTTTCTGTTAAGTTTTGTGTTGTGAAGTTTTCAAGTTTTGGGTAAAGATTCGATGGACTACGGAATAAGGAGTGGAAAGAGCCTAAGCTTGGGGATTCCCAAGGCACCCCAAGGTAATATTCAAGGACAACCAAGAGCCTAAGCTTGGGGATGCCCCGGAAGGCATCCTCTCTTTCGTCTTCGTTCATCGGTAACTTTACTTGGAGCTATATTTTTATTCACCACATGATATGTGTTTTTCTTGGAGCGTCATTTTATTTTGTTAGTATTTGCTTGCTGTTATTTATATTAGTGTTTTTCGTCTTTAGTTTCAATAAAAATTCAAGGATAGCCTTTGCCATGCTTATTTTGCTAGTATACATGTTGCTGTTTGAAAACAGAAAGTTTACCACTGTTGCAAAAATTATCTAGAAAAGTCAGAGAGTGTTATAATGTTGAATCTTTTTTAATATTGAGATCTGATAAATTTGTTACAGTGGGAATTTTAGTTCATAATTTTTGTAGTTAGGGAAGTATTGATAATCTTGCATTCTTTACAGACTGTACTGTTTTGGCAGATTGCTGTTATGTTTGCATTATTTGCATATGTTTGCTTGTTTAAAGATTCTATTTAAGGATAGGAGTATTAAATATGCAGAGGCATTTATTATGCAATGTTGAATAATAATGATAGTGATTTTTTACAGTAGAAAATGATAAGGTTTTGCAATTGTTTATACTAACCTATGTCACGAGTTCTTGTTGAGTTTGTTGTGAATGAAGCTTTTGATGAAAAGAGAAACCATGATATGAGAGGAATTAAGGAGACACAAAAGCTCAAGTTGGGGATGCCCAAGGCACCCCAAGATATTATTTCAAGAAGTCTCAAGCATCTAAGCTTGGGGATGCCCCGGTAGGCATCCCACCTTTCTTCTTCAACAACTATCGGTTAGTATCGGTTGAGCCTAAGTTTTGGCTTCTTCACATGAGTTGTGCTATCCTTGCAATGTAGTTTTATTTAGCTTTGCTTGCTGTTTGAATACAATACCAAGATCTGAAATTATTAAATGGGAGAGTCTTCACATAGTTGTATAATTATTCGACTACTCATTGATCTTCACTTATATCTTTCGGAGTAGTTTGTCATTTGCTCATAGTGCTTCACTTATATCTTTGAGCTTGATAATTTTTGATCTAGTGCTTCACTTATATCTTTTAGAGCACGGTGGTAGATTTGTTTTAAAGAAACTATTGAACTCTCATGCTTCACTTAGATTATTTTGAGAGTCGTTAATAGCATGGTAATTTGCTTAATGTTAATATACTTGGTACCCAGGATATGTGAAACTTTCTTTTGAGTGAATTGAATACTAAGATAAATTTAATGCTTAATACTTGTTTTGAGATATGGAGGTAATAATATCAAATTCGTGCTAGTTGATAATTGTGAATTTGAGAAATACTTGTGTTGAAGTTTGCAAGTCCCGTAGCATGCACGTATGGGTAAAGTTGTGTAACAAATTTGAAACATGAAGTGTACCTGGCTTGTGCATCCTTATGAGGGGCGGTCGGGGACGAGCGATGGTCTTTTCCTACCAATCTATCCCCCTAGGAGCATTGTGCGTAGTACTTGATTTTTGATGGCTTCTAAATTTTTGTAATAAGTATATGAGTTCTTTTGACTAATGTTGAGCCCATGGATTATACGCACTTTTATCTTTCTGCACTTGCTAGCCTCTTCGGTACCGTGCATTGCCCTTTCTCACCTTGAGAGTTGGTGCAAACTTCACCGATGCATCCAAACCCCGTGATATGATACGCTCTTTCACAAATAAACCTCCTTATATCTTCCTCAAAACAGCCACCATACCTACCTATCATGGCATTTCCATAGCCATTACGAGATATATTGCCATGCAACTTCCATCATCATTATTATGACATACATTACTTTTGTCATATTGCCATTGCATGATCATGTAGTTGACATCGTATTTGTGGCAAAGCCACCATGCATTATTTCCCATACATGTCACTCTTGATTCATTGCACCATCCCGGTACACCACCGGAGGCATTCATATAGAGTCATATTTTGTTCGAAGTTTCGAGTTGTAATTGTTGAGTTGTAATAGAAATAAAAGTGTGATGATCATCATTATTAGAGCATTGTCCCAAGTGAGGAAAGGATGGTGGAGACTATGATTCCCCCATAAGTCGGGATGAGACTCCGGACAAAATAAAAAAAAGAGGCCATAAAAAAGAGAGAGAGAAAAGGCCCAAATAAAAAATAAAAAATAAAAGAAATGAGAGAAAAAGAGAGAAGGGACAATGCTACTATCCTTTTACCACACTTGTGCTTGAAAGTAGCACCTTGTTCTTCATGTAGTGAGTCTCATATATTGTGCTTGAAAGTAGCACTAAGATCTTCATGATAGAGAGTATCTCATTTTGTCACTTTCATATACTAGTGGGAATTTTTCATTATAGAACTTGGCTTGTATATTCCAATGATGGGCTTCCTCAAAGTGCCCTAGGTCTTCGTGAGCAAGCAAGTTGGATGCACACCCACTTAGTTTCTTTTGTAGAGCTTTCATATACTTATAGATCTAGTGCATCCGTTGCATGGCAATCCCTACTCCTCATGTTGACATCAATTGATGGGCATCTCCATAGCCCGTTGATTATCCTCGTCAATATGAGACTTTCTCCTTTTTTGTCTTCTCCACACAATCCCATCATCATATTTCTATTCCACCCATAGTGCTATACCCATGGCTCAAGGCTCATGTATTGCGTAAAGGTTGAAAGAGTTTGAGATCATTTGAGTATGAAACAATTGCTTGGCTTGTCATCGGGGGTATAGAAGTTGGGAACATCTTTGTGTGACGAAAATGAAGCATAGCCTAACTATATGATTTCGTAGGGATGAACTTTCTTTGGCTATGTTATTTTGAGATGACATAATTGCTTTCATTAGTATGCTTGAAGTATTATTATTTTTATGTCAATATGAACTTTTGTCTTGAATCTTTCTGGTCTGAATATTCATATCACAGTTAAGCAGATTTATACTGAAATTATGCCAAGTAGCACTCCGCATCAAAAATTCTTTTTTATCATTTACCTACTCGAGGACGAGCAGGAATTAAGCTTGGGGATGTTTGATACGTCTCCAACGTATCTATAATTTTTTATTGCTCCATGCTACTTTATCTACTGTTTTAGGCAATATTGGTCTTTATTATCCACTTTTATATTATTTTCGGGACTAACCTATTAACCGGAGGCCCATCCCAGATTTGTTGTTTTATGCCTATTTCAGTGTTTCGAGGAAAAGGAATATCAAACGGAGTCAAAACGGAACGAAATCAACTGGAGAAGTTATTTTTGGAAGGAAGCCCACCTGATGGACTTGGACCCCACGTCAGTGCTCACGAGGGTGGGGGGCGCGCCCACCCCCCTGGGCGCGCCCCCTGCCTCATGGGGCCGCCGTAGCTCCACCGACGTACTCCTTTCACCCATATATACCTACGTACCCTAAAACTTCCAGAACAGAAGATAGATCAGGAGTTCCGCCGCCGCAAGCCTCTGTAGACACCAAAAACCAATCGGGACCTTGTTCCAGCACCCTGCCGGAGGGGGATCCCATCACCGTTGGCCATCTTCATCATCCTGGCGCTATCCATGACGAGGAGGGAGTAGTTCACCCTCGGGGCTGAGGGTATGTACCAGTAGCTATGTGTTTGATCTCTCTCTCTCTCTCTCTCTCTCGTGTTCTCTCTCGTGTTCCTCTATGGCACGAGCGTGATGTATCTCGAGCTTTGCTATTGTAGTTGGACCTTATGATGTTTCTCCCCCTCTAATCTCTTGTGATGAATTGAGTTTCCCTTTTGAAGTTATCTTGTCGGATTGAGTCTTTATGAGAACACTTGATGTATGTCTTGCCGTGATTATCTGTGGTTACAATGGGATGTCATGTGCCACTTGATGTATGTTTTGGTGACCAACTTGCGGGTTCCGCCCATGAACCTATGCATAGGGGTTGGCACACGTTCTTGATTCTCCGGTAGAAACTTTAACGCATTCTTTGAAGTACTTTTATGTTGGTTGGATAAATCTGAGATTGTGCGATGCATATCGTATAATCATGCCCACGGATACTTGAGGTGACAATGGAGTATCTAGGTGACATTAGGGTTTTGATTGATTTGTGTCTTAAGGTGTTATTCTAGTACGAACTCTTTTATAGATTGATCAGAAAGAATAGCTTTCAGGTGGCCGTACCCTACCATAATCTCTACGTTTGTTCTCCGCTATTAGTGGCTTTGGAGTGACTCTTTGTTGCATGTTGAGGGATTGTTATATGATCTATCTATGTTATTATTGTTGAGAGAACTTGCACTAGTGAAACTATGAACCCTAGGCCTTGTTTCCTATCATTGCAATACCGTTTACGCTCACTTTTACCATTAGTTACCTTGCTTTTTTTATATTTTCAGATTACAAATACCTATATCTACCATCCATATTGCACTTGTATCATCATCTCTTCGCCGAACTAGTGCACCTATACAATTTACCATCGTATTGGGTGTGTTGGGGACACAAGAGACTCTTTGTTATTTGGTTGCAGGGTTGCTTGAGAGATACCATCTTCATCCTACGCCTCCTACGGATTGATAAACCTTAGGTCATCCACTTGAAGGAAATTTGCTACTGTCCTGCAAACCTGTGCACTTGCAGGCCCAACAACGTCTACAAGAAGAAGGTTGTGTAGTAGACATCACCATGGCGTGCAGATGACTGCCACGACTGCCCCTCTGCTTCTGTAGCAAGGAGGGAGACAAGTGGGAGGGGGAGTGGGCTAGGCCTCCCTGTACTTTGCATTTGGGCCCAAGTGTACAGTGCATGTTCTATCTCTTTTCTTTTACCCTTTTATTTATTTAACACACTCGGTCTTTTATCAAACTTAGCAACTAAATGACTTTTGGTTAAATGTGTAAATCGGCACATAAATAATAGGCAATTTAATGGAGAGGCTACAAAGTTTGAGATCAATTTGGAAAGTATACATTTTAGTTTATTTTGAAAAGACCATTTTATTTGTTGTTGGAGCATTTATTAATTTCCTAAGATTGTTTGGTGAGTCAAATGATGTTAGCCACAACATGGCAATGATCAGGGGGAATTATAGAATAGTTTGAACGTTTTATTTTTGACATTGGAAAACTTTTAAAGTTGGACTTGATTTTAAATTTTGAATTTGAACGGAGTTTGAATCGACGCAAGTTTAACAACAGTAATCGTGGTGACGTGGCATCATTAGCAGAGGATTACTGTAGCATGACACTGGGGGTGTTACACATGATGGCAATATGTACCAATGACCAGCACATGATGAGTAGGTGGCCAAGGTGGAGGATGAGTAGGCGGCCAAGGCGGCTCGGGTGCTTACCATGAACTGATAAGAGAACACAACACTATTTCACTATTCATAGAGCAAATGCCAAATCATGGCATCAGTCAACTTTTAAGCTGCTGCCCCAAGTGCCCAAATCAAACTGATGTGGAGACGACCGCCGGCAGGATGCGGGGCTAGCATGCGGCGGGTTGCATGGGCAAGCGCTGCGTGCAGCTCGTGCTCGACGCCGTTGTGCCGCCACCGTGGCCAAGTACGTTGCAGGTGGACATGCCCAGGCAGTACTACCTGCTCTAGTACAGGGGCGTCGTTCGGCCCCTTGGCAGCAACAAGCCCCCGTGCTTCAGCACCGCCTGCCTCTGCACGCCCGACAGCTTCAACACCATGTCCTTGGGCTGCGTAGTCCAGTAAAATTTAAAGGGTTAGAATCAAACATATGAATCAATTGGTACGAATTATACAGAACACCAGCGGTGTGGCAGTTGATGTTTCTGCTTCAAATGAAACATAACTTACCACAAACTTCTACAGGTTTTCTTTAACTTCTCTAGAACAAAAACCCAAGGAGTCTGGACTGAAGAATTAAACCAACGAGAAAAACCACAAGTGTAAACTTATCTGGAGGCTTTTGCTGAACGGATGAGACGAGATGATGCCCGAGCAAGACCTGACTCTGCCTGACTTAACAAAAAACAAAGGAGCATGAACTTTGAACTTTCTCTGCAACCAAAACCGAAGGATGCAGAACTGAACAAATAGACCAAAGGAGAAAAAACCTAAAGTGTGAACTAATCTTTACTTTGAACTTCTCTGGATAAATGAAGCTTTTTGGAAAAGATAATTAAAATGTTATGTAACAGAGTGTGAGACACACGTACTGGCTTTCTCTCTCTCTCTCTCTCTCTCTCTCTCTCTCTCTCTTGAGGCATAAACATAAACATTTCGAGAGCATATAATGACTTAAAAAAGAAACACAAAAAAGGTATTTAATTTCTCTGTACACGAACCATCAAAAAGTTTTGAGAGGGGTGAGATAGCAAGCAACAATAGTTCAAATATAGAGATATTGAAGGGCAACAACAACCGGCTCCCATGCGATGGAAATAGCAGCAATGACCATCACCATGGCTGGTGGTGAATAATGATCGAGATTCCTAAGACCGACAAATGTTGCTCCACCCAAAATTCCTTGGATTAATTGTTCAATGGAAGCTGCAAGAAGACAATGATTGCTGCTGTGTAGGGTGATACTGACACACTCGACACCAGGGAATTTCCCGCTTGCGCAAGATCGAACTGCACTAGTTCTGATGCAAAGGACGTCTGCCTGACTTGTCGGCGTGGTACTGAACCACACTCCCCTGTCGAACTGCTGCATGTTGTTGTGCAGGGCCACTTGCCAGCTGGAACTGACATAAAAAATTCAGTACTAACATTCCTAGAGGCTTTGTAAAGAAGCAAAACAAGGTTAGCAGCAGTACAGACACCACACGCAAGTT
Organism: Aegilops bicornis; assembly: GCA_021605145.1. NCBI lineage: Eukaryota > Viridiplantae > Streptophyta > Magnoliopsida > Poales > Poaceae > Aegilops > Aegilops bicornis. The sequence goes on from CM038670.1 coordinate 351,783,664, forward strand.
CTGAATGAACCTCTTTTTCTTGTTCAAGCTTCTGAACGGAACCTCTTTTTGAAGTTGAGAGAAGCAAAGTCAGCCAGGGGGTTGATGCACATGATTTGTCGGGGCAGCGTTGAACTGGCAGTGGTGGTGGCGTTGAACGGCGCGTCACTGGAAGAAGGAAGGAGGACTGGGCTCGTCGCCAGCAGGAGGCGCATGGCGGCGACCGCATCCATGGGAGGAGGCGCGTCACTTGTGGCGGCGGTGAAGGTGACTGGGTGGCCCTTTAAGGTGGCTGATGGCGGGTGGAAGCGGGGGGCGACAGCAGCAAGTCTTGCCGGAGGCCGGTGGCGGCGCGTGTGGCGGTAGGCCGGCGGCGGTGCGCTGAAAGCAGGGGCAGAGGCCATTCGCTAGTGGGAGCTGGGCGGTGGGTGGGATTTTACCCAGCTCGTATCGGTTCCGCTCGGTGTGCATAGTCGGTCGGCGGAGGAGCGGACGGCCAGCGTCGTGGCGTGGGTCGGACGGCGGCAAATCACGCAGTGCCTTGGCTCCTCGCTCCGGCTGTCGCAGTCGCTCGCTCACCCGTGACGGCTGCCTCCGGTGGTAGGAGGCGGGTTAGGTTGAGAGCGAGTCGGGGAGTTTCTACCGTGGTCTGCGCGTCGCGCCCTTATAGGGACCGATGGTAACATAATAATATTCTGTTACTAGTAATAGAATAGTCCAGCCCTATATATATATATATATATATATATATATATATATATATATATATATAGGACAACACTATTCTGATCCCAGGATCAGAATAGTTATTTGGATCACAGCTCACCCTATAGAGGACCCGATGAATTTGTTCTCGAACTCCAACCGGCGCAGAAGAAAAAACCCACCACCGCCACGATCCTAACAGATCGACCCACCACTTTCCTAATCCTGATACCCACCTTCCCCCGATCCCACCGCCGCCGAATCCCAGTCTCGATGACCTCCGCCGCCGGATCCCACTCCCGACGACCTCCGCCGCCGCCTACAACCATCGCAGGCACCGCCCCGACCACCTCCTCTGCCGCCCCCACCCCGACAACCTCCACCGCCGCGCTCCACCCTGACCACCTCCTCCGCCGCCCTCCACCCCGACCACCTCCGCCGCGGCCCTACATCCCGACGACCTCTGCCACTCCGACGCGACCTCCCCCCCTCCGGCTTGACCTTCCCTCCCTTCCTATGCGACATGCCACGCGCCGCCGCCTGCATCTCGTCGTTGTTACGCGCCGCGGAGATCCCACCTGCGATCTGTACCCTCCTCCTCCCCGAGGATGCTGCCGGCAGAGCTCAGGCATCGTTCCTCCCGTCGCATGCAGGCAGACGTGAACCACCTCGAGTGCCACGCTATCCACACCCACGGATCCACTCGCGGCGACCAGCGCGAGGCCGAGGCGACTGTGGCAAATACAGTCCAGATTGCATCTCCTTCGTCCTAAACCAATAACAGCGACCCATTTTTGGTTCCTCATCAAGCAGCAGCCGCTGTCCTCTAGAAGTTCAGAATTCTGATGGTGCGACGTCCAACTTTGGCGTGTAGCACAACAGGATCGCGCCTCCCCGGTATCCTCTCTGTCAACCTTTTGTATCTCTAATCGCTACTGTTATGTGCTAGACTTGTTACAATTTTGAGGAGCTTGCAACTAATCACCTGTATATTTTTTCGTTCTTCAAAAGTTCAGAAGTCCAGGTTGTTCCCCCGAGCGAACGTGCACACTCAACTCGGTAGTGCCTGAGAAGCCACATGGGTAAATGGCCTAGGCAGAGATGGAGAAGGGGCGCAAGAAGCTGCACGCCAGGGATGCACTGAACTTCTTCAACTAGATCATGGTGGTGCAGCTCCTGCTCACGTTCCCTCATCCTGCTCGGCCTGTTCCATACATGGATTGTTCTTGGTGGAATTGGTCAACACGAAGGAGCTAATACTACAAGCATTAGAACTAGTCCCTTTAACTTGTAGTTGTTTGTCAACTTGTAGTCGTTCTCTCTTGCAAAAAGTATTGATCTTTATTCTATTTACATGAGTAGCTTTCAGACTTTCAGTTGTGCTGGCTCAGATTTTTCTTTGCGAGGTGGATGAGAACAAAGGTGTGTGAGTTGTAGAAAAATGAGCCCCGAACATTGCATTCTCTTTGTATATAATGTGGTCATTTTGTTAGTATTCGGAATATCATTCGACTGCACTGATTTTAAACATGCGGTGGAAAAAATTCCACTTGTCAATGTTGTCGTCGTCTGTTTCATTCCCATCACCACTGCATCACTCATGTGGCATGCCTCCCGTTTTCCCCCTTCCATTTTGTTATTTGAAATCTCTGGTAGGCCTTTGATCCAAAAAGACTTCCTTTGTTATTTGTACAATATATATATGCAAAGGAATTTTGTTCTCCATTTTGTTTATTAGTGCATGCGAGCTGTTTTTGATGTTATGTGCGTACAACTATTGGTGCATGATTGAACTTCAAACAAAAACAGACGCAAGACCAAATTTTTGAACGAGAAGAGAAACCAGTGGAGCACACACCCTTAAAAAACTTGTATAAATAAAAATAGTTTTGCAAGAAGCTCATTTTTGTTGTGTTTAATTTTGATTGGTGATATAAATAACTTTTGTTTAAGCGAGACAAAAAGAACTTATCTTTGGCTTTCCCGTGTAGGTAGTTCAGGTAAGAAAAAAGAATCCATTCTTGTGCATTTGTGAGAGAAAGTTTTCTTACGAAATTGGTGCATTCGTGTGAGAAAAGTTTACTTATGAAATGATAAAAAATGTGAAGTTCAGGTTTTAGAAGTATGTAAGCTCAAATACATAAGCTAGATAAGTGCAGAGGAAACAAGAGTTTCGTAAAACAAATAAAAGAGACCATGTAGGAATTTTCCTCAAGAAATTTGGATGAATGTGGTGTGAACGAAGCAAAATAAAAACCTAAAAGTTCAAATAAAAAGAAACAAAGCAATTCAATGTTTGTAAAAAAGGATTCATTTCTCTTTTTTATAAACAAAGAAGTGCAAAAAATTAAAAACATGGTAGTTCCAAAATTATTTAAAAACGCATTTTCCATGTTTCCAAAAAGAAATTAGAGGTTTAATGTTTATTACAGAACCAAGAAAGTCGAATTAAACAAAACAAGAAGTTCAATTTAAAAAATAGAGTAGTTCAATGTATATGAAAAAGTCAGATTTTCCTCATTACTAAAAAATAAACCAAAAAGTCAATTTCAGAAAACAGAGCCATTCGATATTTATTACAAAAACTTGATTTTTTTTCATTACTAACGAATAAACTAAGAAGTTCAATTCAAAATAACGAAGAAGTTCGACATTTACCAAAGAACTCCATTTTTTGCCATTTCTAATAATACACAAAGAGGTTCAAATGTTTTCACAAAATGGCGACAGAAGTTCGTAGTAAAAACAGCGAGAAGGTCAAGTACTGGAAGGAATGCATTTCAGGTGAGAATAAAAGTATAGAAAAATAAAAGCTTAAAAGGTTTGTTGAAAGAAGTTCAAGTGCTCCATCCGGAGAAGTTCAAAAATTCTTGCGAGAGAGGTTCACCTTGTATTTCCATGTTCGGTTTTTTCCATATAAAAATCAAATACAATTCTTTACTCAAAATATAAAAAGGTGAAGTTCAAATTTAAATAACAGAGAAGTTCGGAGTTTATTAAAACCTAGGATTTACCTGTTCCAAAAATAAAAAATACAACGCCATTTTTTGCACTTTTAAAAACAACTCATAAACGAAAAAATGGTTGCTAGAAGTTCAAGTGCTCGGCGAGGAAAAGTTCAAAAAATTCTTGTGAGAGAGGTTCACCGTGTATTTAGATGTCCAAAATACATAAAAAATATGTTGTTTTTTGTGTTTTTAAATAACTCTTTCAAACCAGAGAGAAGTTCAACGTGATAACAACCGGAAGTTCACGTACTACATGGTGTGTGTTTCATATAAGAAAAATGCAATAAAGTGAAACAGAGTGAAGTTCAAATAGACTTGCCCCAGAAGTTCAACTACTTCACGCAGTGCAAAAAACAGCATGTCAAAAATCAGAGTGAAGTTCAATCAAACATGCCCGAGAAGTTCAGTTACTTCATGCAGTGCATTTCCATTCATGATGAAGGCAGAAATCATGATCTCATCATTTTCTAATTTACTTCAAAACAGCAGGAATATCATTTGTGTAAGTTCAAGTCCTCGGTTGGAGAAAGTTAAAAAAATATTGTGAGAGAGGTTTGTACAAAAGGAATATCATTTGTATAACACCGACGAAATGGATGATAATATTACAAACGAAAATACGTTACAGAAGTTCAACGTGAAAACAGCAGAAGTTCACCTAATACACTGTGTCGTGGATTTTTCACGGCAGATGTCCTTAGTGTCAGGACTTGGTCGTGAGGCCAATGCATCTATGCGGTAGCTTGAGAGGGGTTGATCGGGACGAGAGACGCAACACATAAAACAAGGATTTAGATGACTTGGGCCCCGGAAACATCATCCGGTAATAACCCTACATCTTTGTTTGAGGCTAGGTCGATTATAATCATGAGGGAGTCGCCGGTGGCCGGCTCTTTGTGTCTAGCCCTAGAGATTATTGCTTCTTCCTTGTCCCTCTTTGGGGAGCCCTGCCCCTCCTTATATAAGTTAGAGGGGCGGGTTACATGTGGAGTCCTAGTAGGACTAGGACTAGTCTATCTTCTCTTACAAGTTGATTACAAGTCCAGGTCTTGCTTCCTCGTAAAGGAAATATTCGTCATCCCTTTCCTCTTAATCTGGCCTATCATAACATGAGCCGGCCTTCTGGGCTTTGGGCCTTGTTGTCCATCTGACCCGCCCGCCGGGTTACTAATGAGTCGCCAAGATCGGGCAGGTTATCTATGAATCGCCAGGTCCGGCGGGGTCGCCAGTGAGTCGCCAAGCTTCCGTCGGGTCATACATCCGGCCGGGTCATACCGCGGGGTATATCCCCGACATTAGCCCCCAGTTTAATTTGGATGTATCCATGTTAAACTGATCCTACAAAATAAACACCAAACAACTTTGACAGGTTGTGCTCCGGGTTAAAAATTCTTTTAAGTCGGCACCTGATCATCTTTTAAGTCCTTGTCATTTCCTTCTTGATACATTCCCATGAACTTATAGCAAATCTCCTTAGCAGATATGTTTCAACTTTGTCAATGCAAAATAAATCCAGATACTCCTTTTGAAAAATCTGGGTCAAACAGGCCAGCTTCAGAATCAATTTGCTGACATTGGTCTCTTGTACAGAAATATTATAAGAAATAATCCACTTGAGTCGGCTTCCAAAGCGCCGGCTTATAAAATATAGGTCTTGAAATACTCATCAGGTTTTCAACCGGCTTAAAGATGCAGATCTTGCCGAGTTATAATTTCCAAAATCTCTGGGTTATAAGAGACTGATGATGCCGAGTCATAATTGTTGTTGACACCGGGTCATACAATTGATCTTCCTGATTTGCTCAAAACTGAGAATTTGAAGATGTTCCTCCTTTATATGCATATCACCTGTAGCCCCCAAGTGTCGGGTTGTCATGCTTGCAGCAACTTGGGACTTGTAATTGGCTTATGCTCATAAAAATTTCAACCAGTGTAGCCCTCAAGGGCCAAGTCGTTATGCAATAATGAGCAGGGACTTTCTAAATATGATCATGTAAACTTAACCAGCAACGTGTAGCCCCCAAAGGCCGGGTCAGTAAGATATTACCGAGCTGGGACTGTGTATATGATTGATTGATAATAACATCATATGATGTAATCTCCACCATGGGGCTTGAACCCACGTCCACAAGGTTAAGATTTTTGTACTCTACCAACTGAGTAGTGGATCTTTCAATATAATGGATTAAGGCTTGTGTACCTTAAATTTTTGACATAAGCAATTGGTAGCCCCCAAGGGCCGGCTCATTATGATCTGATGAGTCGGGCCTTCAGTAAGGCCAGTAAAAGTGACTTTGCATTAGCCCCCAAGTGTCATGGTGCATGCCTGCAGCGACATGAAACTTGTATATTTGATGTAATCTCAGCTTGAATAATGTAGCCCCCAAGTGCCGGGTCGTAAGCCTGCAGCGACTCGGGACTATTTCCTCCATTGTAAAATAAATCATGCCCATTGATAAAATAATAGCCATTGCGCTTAATGCGACTTTGAAAACCTCAATCATAATACTTGGTTATTGATAACCATAATAAAAATCCAGCCGTGTTGGCTATTAAATATTTGAATAATATAATCCGGTTTGGAAAACCGGTTCCTGTGATATGGAATCATACTGTCGGTTTAGGATATCTGTGCAGTAAGGGTGATAACCCAATCTTTAGAAGCCAAAAAAACTTCCAAATGTTTATGATCGTCATATATGGCGACTTATTATCTAATGTCAAGCCGGGTTAATAGAAACCACCTATATGCTTCAGATATGACTGAAAAGGTCTCAAATAAAAACCCAAAATTGTTCGCAAAAAAGACTTAAAAGATTTAAGGCTTACGATTAAATATCTGACGAAGAAACCGTTCCAAAGGGGTTGAGCTAAGAGTCGAATACGATCATATAGCCCCCAGTGGCTTTGGCATTGCCGATCAAGAGGGTACCGACAGCTATGTTCTCTTTGGTTCGAATCGACCTATGTTTGAACAGAAGCCCCAAATGACCTTGAGAGTTGTTTAACAACGCTGATTCGAATACGATCCACGTCGGACCCAAAAAGGGTTGAGCTATGATTCGGATACGATCAAGAATCCCCCTAGTGGGTTTGGCAGTGTGCCAATCAAAAGGGTACCAACAGCTATGTTCTCTTTGGTTCGAATACGACCTATGTTTGAATAGGAAGCCCCCAAGTGACCATATATTAGCATTGCACCGATCAAGAGGGTACCGACAATATGCTTTCGATGAGTAGGAAGCCCCCAAGTGACCATAATAAGATAAGCCGTAAGGCAGGATACCTATGTTTGAACCGCGCATCATGGTAGCAAGTTCTTTTTGGCAACCTTTAATTTTTCTTAGACCTCAAACTTGCGAGAGATTAATTCTTTTTGAACAAGAACTTTAAACCGGAGATGAGAGCTTCAAAGCTTTGTAAAAGACAAATTTACCTTGAGCCGGAGGTTGAACCGGATTTGAGAGCATCAAAGCTTTGCGGGAGAAAGATGTCTCTTGAGCCGGATTTTAAGCCGGAATCTTCAATTTGAACCGGTAGTTTTCTGACGGCCTTTAAATTTTCCTCAATATGGCGGTGGCCTCCGGAACTGGGTTATCCTTCCCTCCAATGACCCATAGTTCCCGAGTCATGTCATTGTAGCCCCCGAGTCTCAAGGTGACTCGAGGAGTTGGCTTGAGATTCTCCGTGTTTGACCATAGCAGAAGGTGTATATCATTGATGTTGATAACGCGATGTGAATCCACATAAAGTTGAGGTGACTGCAGCGGGTTATAAATGATCTCGTCTGAGCCGTGTCAACCTTTCGGCCAATGGTTCCTTCCAACTGGCGATTTGAAGTTAACCAAAACTGTAGTGGCGGCGACTTGTGCGCCTGCCCATTGAGCCATCCAGTGCAAACGGCAGTTGATGATAATTTGCCTCAAGAAAACCGGGCTACCCAAGCAGTGACTAGCTTTATACTCAATAAACAGCTCATGCAGATAGGTGCGGCCTGGCGTGTTGATGTAGACCAGGCCACGAGAGATGGAAGGAAAATACGATCGCAGCATCAGAAGCGGCACAGACAGATGAGTCGGCCGCGGCGTTGTAAACCGGCGCGGGCGGGAGAATCGGCTGCGGCATTGTAAACCGGCACGGATGCAGGCAAGTCGGCCATGGGCACAGACAATGAGGCAGTCGCGTGTGTCGATGTAGCGGGGGTGGCAACTTGCGCGGGACGAGCGCTAGTGCAAAAAATAATATTTTCTCACGCCCCTTTTGCGACACCTTATTGTAAGGAATAATAGTCCTGCAAAAATATTATAAGACCAAGTAATTGTTCTTTGATAAAAACAATATGTGTTAAGAAAATAAACTTGGGTGGATATCACCTGATTTGTCCACACGACGATGATCCGTATTTAGAGTCCGTGAATAGTCTCCAGTAGATTCAACGGCGATTTAGCCACTCTCTCAAGACCACGGCAGCTCACATCGGACTCGCGACGGCTCGGAATAAGGCCGGCCAAAGGTGGCTTAGCACAAGGTCCCAGTGGCGACGGTGGAGATGATGGCTTAAAGCCTGACCGTGGCGGAGCCTGGAACCGGGCGGCTCAGCATGGACCGTCCGGGTCATTTTTTGACCAATCCTTTTTTATCAACTCGATCACCGGCTCTAGCGAGGATACAAACTTGAAGCTGTACCAACGCTGCAGCTAGCTTGAGACTTTCGGACTTGTTCCAAGCATCGAATCTTGACATATGTCGTCACACGGACTCTACATGCCTTTAGATGAGTTCTTCAAATATTTGATACACCTCCATTGCTTTGTCTGCATTGCTCATACCCCAGAATCCTCATCATTCTTTTGCTGATCTCAAACCATCAACGTGCTCCTCAAACGAGCATGTATAGCCTTCCCTGTATCTTCTTAATCATATCCAGTGCAGTATAATGAGACTCCCATAGCACATCATAGAACACCTGCCACTTCAGTTCCCGTTGTTTGACAATAGGCCTCGTTGGCAGAAGCGAGCCACCGGCTCGAGACGAGGAACGGTGACGAGGCCGGGCAAGGGCGGGACCATGGTGAGGCGTGATTGGCGGTCGAACGCCGCGGCACGAAGGAGAGCAAGGAGACTGGCGGGAGGAGGTGCTGGTGTTGCAAGGAATAGCGGGGGCGGGTCGAGGCCTGCTTCAGCGGGGGCGCTCAGCGGCTCCAGGCGTGGCCAGCTCAAGCATGGTGACGGAGGTTTCCCGGTAGAAACAGCAGAGTAGGAAGCGAGGCGCGCTTCGGACAGGCGACGGATCAGAGTAAAGACCGAGGCCAGAGTGTCAGGAGGCGGCGATTTAGCCTCGGCCGTGAGGGTAGGCGGCGCTCGGCCACAGCGGAGTAGGCGGCTCGTCGAGGCAAGGGCTGCAGAAGCGGCTCGCCAGTGACGAAAACAGGTCGGTGACTGGCGACTCAGACAGGAGACGAGGCGCGACAGCCACTCGGACGGGAGACGAGGCTCGAGAACAATTTGGTCGGAGAGGCGGAGGCTAGTTTGACCCGGAACGACCACGGAGGCCAGTTTGACCCGGAGCGACCATGAAGGCCCGCTGTAAGCCGCCCGCTGATCACAACGACTTGGAGGCGCAGCCAATTCGTCGCGGCGCGGAAGCACTGCCTTGAGGCACGTGATCGGAGGCGAGTGGTGAAAGGTAGCACTGGTGGAGGCGAGTCCGTGTCCGCATCTACGTCTTCCTCCCTGCTGTTGCTCTTTATATTTTGCTATTGACTGATGATCCACAGGGGGCGGCGTCACGGTCATGTAAACTATAACGATTCTTGGAGTAGTACTCAAGTGGAGTGCCTTCATCACGTGCTATTGGAGTACTTTTGGATTTGATTTGAGTACGTACTAGCACCTCAGCCGATACACACCATTAGCCCTTGAGGTGATGCGCTAATTCACACGGTCTCGTCGGGCGCGACGTAGAACGGCGCAACAGCAGAAAACTGATTTTGTTTCTGATTCAATGGTCCGCCAGGTCACATACGGCGGCGCTGGTGACATAACCCTAATATCTCATGATCTCAATCTCGTATATGTATTTTTGACCACTCGACATCAACATCAATTTTCTTTTGTCGCCAGTCGCTTGGTTAGGATTCTGCACGTCCAGTCGTAGCTCTGTTCATACGGATCTGAGTAACAGTTGTAACGTAGGACAAATCTGCCCCTGTTGCCGTGTATGCTGTCATTGACACCTTTTCGATCTGGACCGATGAACCTGACGACGATATAGATACTTTTGTGCTGGCTCTTCTCCAGCTAGTCAGACGCGAGCTTCTCGATCCCTGAAAGAGATCCCTCGAAGAACTCAACACCACCATACGTCAGCCCCATGGTGGGCGCCAACAGTCGTGGATTTGTCACGGCAGATGTCCTTAGTGTCAGGACTTGGTCGTGAGGCCAACGCATCTATGCGGTAGCTTGAGAGGGGTTGATTGGGACGAGAGATGCAACACACAAGACAAGGATTTAGACAATTTCAGGCCCCGGGAAACATCATCCGGCAATAACCCTACATGTTGTTTAAGGCTAGGTCTCATTATAATCATGAGGGAGTCGCCGGTAAGCCGGCTCTTTGTGTCTAGCCCTAGAGATTATTGCTTCTTCCTTGTCCCTCTTTGGGGAGCCCTGCCCCTCCTTATATAAGTTAGAGGGGCGGGTTACATGTGGAGTCCTAGTAGGACTAGGACTAGTCTATCTTCTCTTACAAGTTGATTACAAGTCCGGTTCTTGCTTCCTCGTAAAGAAAATATTTGTCATCCCTTTCCTCTTAATCCGGCATATCATAACGTGAGCCGGCCTTCTGGGCTTTGGGCCTTGTTGTCGGGCAGGTTATCTATGAATCGCCAGGTCCGGCCGGGTCGCCAGTGAGTCGACAAGCTTCTGCCTGGTCATACATCCGGCCGGGTCATACCGCGGGGTATATCCCCAACACACTGAATGAATTTCAGATGAAAAACTTTCAAAAACGCCACGAGTATGAAAAAATGATCAACACGGGAAAGTTGCGTGTTTACAGTAGCTTTCCATCAATATATCACTTGCTCAATTCCCGTGAGTGGATGGAGAGCTACGAGCAAAAAAAGCACGTGAACAACAGAGTGAAGTTCAAGGTTTCATACCGAGAAGTTCAGGTACTTCACGCGATGCATTTTTGACGAATCTCTTTCGCGATAAAGGCAGAACGAATGATCTCTCCGTTTTTGAAATTACTTGAAAACGGCTGGGAAGCAGAGAAAACTGTCAACATGAAAAAGTTTCGGGTTTTCCATAGCTTTTCAACGGTATATTATTTGCGCCATTCCGATAAAGTTTGTACAAAATACGGCGAAAATATATTTTTCTCCATTTTCGAAACTGACTTAAAACCGTAAAGAATTGGGAGAAATAATACATACCAAAAAGTTTCGCATTTGTTCAAGATTTCCAACGCAATATCACTTGTTGCATTCGGACGCACGGTTAAAAAATTAACTGGAAAATACAAACTCGGTAGGACTTGTACCGTTTTCTAAATTACTCTTAAACCGTTCAAAATTAGAAAACACTTTCAAAATCAAAGAGTAGCGCATTTTCATAATCTTTCCAACTCCATATCATATGCCTCAATTGGATTAGCCATTTAGAAATGACATCGAAAATACGAACTCGGCTGTTCGGTTTGCAAAATTTTACGTTTTTCAAATTACTCTTTAACCATAGAGAATTAGAGAAAAACTTTCAACATGTGGAAGTAGCAGTTTTGCAACAGCTTTCCAACGCCATATTATATGCCTCATTCTGATAAACGGTTTAGAAATGCGATCGAAAATACGATTCAAGTTTTTTGTGTGAAGAAAAAACGGTTTTCAAAACTGCTCTTAAACCGCTTACATTTTGCCAAAAATTTAAGTTGTGTCATGATACTGGTGTCCATAGCTTTCCAACGGTATATCGCAAGCCCCATTTGGGCAATGTTGGCGGAAGTTCAACCTAGTTCACAGGGAAGTTCAACGTACTACTAGTGGGCCAGGTCATATATACACACACATAAACACTATTCTGATCACGGGATCAAAATAATATTCTGATCACAACATGAACTTCCCGAGTAACGCGCCTGACCTTCCCCGAGTACTAGGTTGAACTTCAGCTAAAAAGTGTCCAAATAGGGCTTGCGATATACCGTTCGAAAGCTATGGACACCAATATCATGATCCAAGTTAAATTTTTGGCAAAATGTAAGCGGTTTAAGAGCAGTTTTGAAAACCGTTTTTTCTTCATACAAAAAACGTGAATCCTATTTTCGATCTCATTTCTAAACCGTTTATCGGAATAAGGTAAATAATATAGCGTTGTAAAGCTGCTGCAAAACCGCTCCTTCGACATGTTGAAAGTTATCTCTAATTCCCTATGGATAAAGAGTAATTTTGAAAATCATAAAATTTCGCAAACCAAATAGCCGAGTTCGTATTTTCAATGTAATTTCTAAACGGCTAATCCATTTGAGGCAAATGATATGGCATTTGAAAGCTTGTGAAAATGCGCTGCCTTTTCATGTTAAAAGTTTTTTCTAATTTGGAACGGTTTAAAAGTAATTTAGAAAACGGTACAAGTTCCACCGAGTTCGTATTTTCGAGATAATGTTTTAACCGTACGTCCGAATGCAACAAATGATACGGCGTTGGAAAGCATGAGCAAATCTTGAAACTTTTTGTATATACTGCTTTCTCCTAATTCCTTACGGTTTTAAGTCAAATTGGAAAATGAATGAAATCGTATTTTTGGCATAATTTCTACATACTTTATCGAAATTGGCCAAATAATATACCGCTGAAAAGCTACGGAAAATGCGAAACTTTCTCATGTTGATGGTTTTCTATGATTTCTAGCCGTTTTCATTTAATTGCAAAAATGGCGAGATCATTCGTTCTGCCTTTATCGCGAAACTGATTATTCGAAAATGCACCGCGTGAAAAACCTGAACTTCTCGTCACGTTTTCTTGAACTTCACTCTGTTTTTCACGTGCTTTTCTTTTCTCGTATATCTCTATCCACGGCTCCTAGCTCTCCATCCACTCACCGGAATTGAGCAAGTGATATACCGATAGAAAGCTGATGTAAACACGCAACTTTCCCGTGTTGATCATTTTTTCATACTCGCAACGATTTTAAAAGTTTTTCATCTGAAATTCATTCAGCATAGTAGTTGAACTTCATGCAATTTTCACGTTGAACTTCTATGACGTATTTTTGTTTGTACACGTGCCTGAACTTCCTTCTGTACGAACCCGAACTTCGGGCTATCTTTGCAACCGTGGCTTCCCCGCGAATTATTCTGTTTAGTAGTGTTCTATATGATTTTAGCGTAATCTAGAAAACTTTTTTAGCAACTAAATACCGGTTTTAAATAGAAATCTCGCTCGCTGGCGGATTTTGCTCTCGAATTAAATGATGAAATTGCGGTTTTTGCAATTTTACTGCCTGATTTGTTCGACCTGAACTTCCCCTAGTGCTAGATTGAACTTCCGTCAACATTGCCCAAACGGTGATTGCGATATACCGTTGGAAAGCTATGGACACCAATATCATGACCCAAGTTAAATTTTTGGCAAAATGTAAGAGGTTTAAGAGCAGTTTTGAAAACCATTTTTTCTTCATACAAAAAACGTGGATCGTATTTTCGAACGCGTTTTTAAACCGTTTATCGGAATGAGGCAAATAATATGGCGTTGGAAAGCTGCTGCAAAACCGCTACTTCCACATGTTGAAAGTTTTCTCTAATTCTCTATGGTTAAAGAGCAATGTGGAAAATCGTAAAATTTCGCAAACCGAACAACCGAGTTCATATTTTTGTTGCCATTTCTAAACGGCTAATCCAATTGAGGCACATGATACGGCATTGGAAAGCTTATGAAAATGCGCTACTCTTTTATTTTGGAAGTTTTTCTAATTTTGAACGGCTTAAGAGTAATTTAGAAAACGGTACAAGTCCTACCGAGTTCGTATTTTCAAGCTAATTTTTTAACGTGCATCCAAATGCAGTAAATAATATGGCGTTGGAAAGCATGAACAAATGCGAAACTTTTTGGTATGTATTATTTATCCCAATTCTTTACGGTTTTAAGTCAGTTTCGAAAATGGCGAAAAACTTATTTTCATCGTATTTTGTACAAACTTTATCGGAATGGCGCAAATAATGTACCGTTGAAAAGCTACGGAAATTTCAAAACTTTTTCATGTTGACAGTTTTCTCTGATTCTCAACCGTTTTCAAGTAATTTCAAAAACGGCAAGATCATTCGTTCTTCCTTTATCGCGAAGCAGTTAAATCGAAAATGCATCGCGTGAAGTACCTGAACTTCTCGGTATGAAACCTTGAACTTCACTCTGTTTTTCACGTGCTTTTTTTTTGCCCGTAGCTCTCCATCCATGCACCGGAACACTCACCGGAATTGAGCAAGTGATATACCGATGGAAAGCTTCTGTAGACACGCAACTTTCCCGTGTTGATCATTTGTTCATACTCGCGACGGTTTTAGAAGTTTCTCATCTGAAATTCATTCAGTGTAGTAGTTGAACTTCTGTGACAGATCTGTTTTGAACTTCACTCTGTTTTTCATGTGCTTTTTTGGCTCGTAGCTCTCCATCCACTCACCGGAATTGAGCAAGTGATATCTGGATGAAAAGGCTGCGTAAACACGCAACTTTCCCGTGTTGATTATTTTTTCATACTCATGACGGTTTTAAAAGTTTTCACCTAAAATTCATTCGGTGTAGTAGTTGAACTTCCTATTTGTTTCATTTTGAACTTCTTTGTTTTATTATTTAGTAATGAGAAAACATATAAGTTTTTTAACCTTCAAACTTATCTCTTTTTTTACTTTTAACTTCTTACAAAAATATGGTTTTAAATAAACAAATAGTTTTCTAGGTTTTTAAATTTGAACTTCTAGGTTTTTGACCTTCTCGGTTATTTCAAATTGAACTTCTAGGGTTTTCAATTTGAACTTCTACGGGTTTTTCAATTTTTCTAGTTTTGTTTTTTTGAAAAATCCATTTTTTACAAACATTTTTTGAACTGCTCTGTTATTTTGAGTTGGCCTTCTCTCTTATTTTTTAGAAACAAGGAAAATCTAACATTTATAAAATTTGGTTATTTTTTAAAAAACAAGGAAATCCAAACGTTTTAATGAGCATCGAACTGCTCTATTGTTTCAATTTGACCTTCTAGGTTTTACTTTTTAGATATAGGAAAAATCTCCACAGCATTGATACATTTTGGAGATAAACTTGGGGCGAAACCAACCTGTGAAACTGAAACCAGGGGACCAATACACCCGTTTTTTGCACCTGGAGATACAACTGAACATGTCCACCAGCTAGTACTCTATATCTGCATCACACACACACACACACACTTTCAGTGTTATCTTCTTATTTTTTGATCTTATTCTGCACATGCTACATAACTCTTTGTTCAAATACTTATTTGTTATAGTTTTCCTGTTTTTTTATCCAGTCTGTTATCTTTGAACTTCAGCTATTTTTTGTATCCGACTGTTATCTTTGAACTTCAGTTGTTTTTGTATCCGACCTGCCACACATTCTATTTTATAGGAACTCATCCAAATTCGTATTTTATATCAAAGCAAATGCCATGTTGAACATACAGTGACATTCTTGCAAAGTGCATCCAAGTTCACACGAGAAGAAAAAACATTCAGAAGCTCAATATTACTTATTCTGCGGGAAGTGGCAAGTTTTATAGTACCAAGATCACATTACACATACAGATACCAAGCCTAGTGGTTGACATACAAACTGCAGAGCTAATGGCTTTGGGCAGGCCATGACTGCGCGCGAACATACACCAAGCGAACACCTCCCTCTCACTTATTTTCTGATCGTACCTCTCCTGCTCGACCCGCTGCTTGAACTTGTCCTTGTCATCGTCGGACTCGCCGAGCACCGCCTCCTTGGTCTCCTGCACCGTCTCCTTTGCGCCCTCGGTGACGTCGTCGGTCTTCTCCTTGGCCATCTTCAGGAACTCCTCGGCCGTTGTCCTTGCCTTCTCTCCGATTTTGCACAGCGTGTCACTGTCATCGTGTTTCTCGGTCGAATGATACTGGCAAGACCGAGGAAAGGTTATAGAGCACACTATCAAATGTACTTCTACTACGTACTTACTAGAGATAATTTCAGCATAGTCTGTGTTATGTAAATTGGACTAGAAAAAATGCATGCATATTCGACCAGCTACCTGAACATTTTGTCTTTTATCATTCGTATCCACTGACCTTCCGACTGTTATGCCTTCTTAAATACAATCTGTTTTCCTAGTTTTCTCTAGAAGGTCCTAAATTTTGAGCAGTCCTTTTCAAATCACATCCCTCCCAATATTGTATCTGCAACTCTGTACGCAAGAAGATGCAACCACTTTGACAAATTCACAACACTAGATTGCTCTGCTACATGGTATTCACTTTCACTACTTCTGATGGCTCATGGAGTAACAGATCCTGGCACTGCCAGAGCAATGAAATGCTGAACAGAGCATGGGATTCAGAAAATTAGGTGCAGTTGTGATCTCTGAACTCACCCTGGGCAGTAGAATGATGTTGCCAAGTGCGGGCAGGACAGAGGGGTCTCCCACCGCGCTCCATGAACGAGCAGCCTCTTCATCCCGGCGAGCCGCGGCGGGATGCGCGTTGGGCCGTGGGGGCCGGTGACAGGAGACCCGGTGGCGCTGGGTCCGGGGAGGTGGTCCAGCGGCGGGGGCTCCGGGGAGGTCACGCGGCGGGGGGTAGCCGGGGAGGTCACGCGGCGGCGGGGGAGCCAGGGAGATCGCGTGGCGGCGCGGGGAAGATCGGCGATCTGGGGCGGGGCAGGAGGCCCGATGGGACGGGGTCCGGGGAGGTAGCCCGACGGCGGGGGGGTGGGATGGGGGGGTCCGGGGAGGTCGCGCGGCGGCTGGGCAGCCGGGGAGGTCGCAGGGCGGCGGGGGAGCCGAGGAGATCGCGCGGCGGCGCGGGTGGGGGGGGGGGGGGGGCGATCTGGGGCGGGGCAGGAGGTTGGTGGTGAGGACGTGATGGGATCTGGGTGGGTGTTTTTTTAGTGAGAAGCAGAGCTAGGTAGCAGTTTGGGCGAGTTCAGAAACATCTTCGTCGCCTCTATATAGGGCGCCGTGGTCAGAATAACTATTCTGATCCCGGAATTTCTACTTCTAATGGAGCAGTTGGTAGTCTCCGCCGGTCAATTTTCGTCCCACCTACCCTGGTTAATTTTGGTACTTCGTCCCACCTCCCTTTTCCCACCGAGCCCCCACTTCGTCCCACCCGTTCGTTAAAAAAAACGTCAACTTCCAACTAGGAACACTGCAAACCGCGACGGTTCAACGCTAGAAAAACGACCTAAAAAAATCTACTATGGTTAACCGACGAAATGATGACGAAATTAAACCCCTCGCACCCGTTTCGTCGTGGCCTCGATGCACTAGCCCGTCGCCGTCATTCGTCCCTATCGTCCCTCTCTACAAAGCCGCTCATCCCTTCGCCTCCTGCATCCCCCATCTGCCGTCACCGCCGTTCACATCCTTGACCACTTTGTCACCGGCGCATACCCTTGGCGCGCATATCCTTGGCCGCCTTCACCGCTGTCCAAACCTTCGTCGCCGCCATCTGTTAGCAACGACTCGAAGAGCCCGTCGAGATCCGCCTCAGATCTGCTGCCGATCCACTCATTGGGACGCTATCTCGAATGCGGCGATTGAGAAGTCGTGAAGATCCCGTATGATCCCTCTAATTGACCGACACAAGTTTGCCTATTACGTAATATATTCCTTACAATTGTTATTGCTAATTGCTAACCCTTACAAATCTGGATCAGCTATGGCCCTTACATATCTGGATCGGCTATGGTAGCGTGGTATCTTGTGGAAAATCGGACATTGTGGACTCCTGTCCACTCCTCGCTAGCTAGATTGATAACTGGAATTGAAATATACAGTTTCAATCACCAATCAATCTGTATGAAATAGGAATGGGATAAATGGAATAGAGAACATGTCTCATAGGTTGATTCCATACCGCTAGGTTCATTATTCTTTGTATTTGAATGCTTGCGGTGGTGAGACATGTCTTTGCGGTGTCGATGAGATTCATCAAGTGTGAACAGTTTATGATCAATAGGTACATTTAATTCCATCTGCATATAAGCGACATAATGTTTACTTGCATGTATGAAATATGTCTTGAATTTATAAGGGTGTTAAATGCTCTAGCAGTTTGCACTGTGGTGACGGCCATTGGATACGGTGACATCACTTTCAAAGATCTGCCAAAGATATCGAGTTTAAGTCTCACAACTGCAGAAGATCTCCGCTTGCAGCTCACAATGTAATCTCATGCAAAAAGTGACACCAATGAAGGTAGTCAAGACACTTGAGTAAGTTTAGCACCAGATTGTTGCAACAGTTTATGATCAAGAGTTGCGTATAATTCCATGTGCATATAATCGATGTAAATATTACATTCAACAAGTGACACCAAGAGAAGGTATACAATACACTTGAAACTAAGGTGAGCATAGGATTGTTGCAATAGTCAAGGTTGGTGCAACACAAACTCATCCATTAGGTTGAAATTTGGTTCATGCATAAGCACTGATACGACAAGCTTGTATTTTAATATTTTTAACTGTATAATAAAATGCCATGAAAAGTGTTCACTTCTTGACAATGCAAGTGTATGACCAAATGACGAATGAATATGGACCACAGAAAAATGATTGAAAAAAAACATTTACAAAAGCTTCTGCCATTTCCTTACTTCACTTCAAACAAATGTCATTTAATGTCAGTTATGTGTACTTGCATAGGTGTGTAAGGGTAATTCAAGGATATCGAGTTTGAGTCTCACAACTGCAGACGATCTCCATTTTGCAGCTCACAACAGGATTTAATACACTTTAATTTAATTGTTTCCATCAGATTGTATTCTAACAAGAAAACGGTTAAGGTGATACTCAAACTGTTAAATAGCCATTTACGATCAAGAGGTGCGTATATATGGGTAATTCAAGAAGCAAGGCGAGTTGATCGACAACTTTGAAGAGGACGTTCTTGAGGGTATGCTACATTTCTATCGTAAAGTTAATGTGGCCTTAAATATTTTATGAGAATGTTTTGCATGCCTTAAAAGCGTGATAACTCATCAAGATAATACTACGGGATGCTTATACATATCATAATGTTGTACAGATGTGTTCTGTGCTTTTCTGATGTTCACGTGCTTAATGCATGATGTTTTGCAGGCCTTACGAGCTCTATAAAAGATGAAGATAAACCCTTTACAAGCATCATGCCCGTAGCTCAAAATGTTGGGGAAAACTCATCTACGGTTCCGGTATAATGCTGTTACGAATTATGTTGATAATGTTGGCAGGTAGGTACGACGTTTGAATCATTTCCTTGTACTCATCCTCTTTACACCCCTACAGTTGGAACAATGCCGTTTACGGATGTAGAGCATAATGAGTCTTTGTGTACGGCGCCAAGTATATCGACTTTGGATTATTACACAAATGAAAATGGTACTCATTACGTTTGCCCACCGATATGCCACGATTATTAGCTGCATATATTGTCGCCTATATATCATTCATTTTCTTTTCCTACTGCTTACAACTCTACAGATGGAACAAGTTCGTAGCGGCTAGGCGGTGAACCTATAGGTGAGGAACCTTCTAACGATGATATCGATGGTGCGACAACCGACAGGTATGATCAAACATCTTAGCTAACATCCATATTGACATGATCTACGGATGATGCGGCAGAGCATTATGGTCATTGTGTTTTATAGTTTTGACATGATGCAGGCGACATCAGATCCATAGGTGTAAGTCATATTACAAGGGAGCAGTTCACCACACAAAGGCGTGCAGCTTATCGGAAGAAAAAGTCCTAGACAATGTGTTGTTGCAAGATATTCCACAATACACTGTCGAAATCTGGTAACTTGATTTCTTGCAGATATCTTGACTAATATTTGTCACATGAAATTTTTTGAACTGTTTTCTTATATTTTGTGACATTGATATCTACATGAGTTTTAGGATAAGCTGCTACAAGCAAAGGCCTGTTTTTCTTCACTAACTACCATATTTTTATTTCATCTTCTAGACCAGAGGGAACTTAACAACGCTCGGAGGCGGTCATCTTATCACATTAGCAAGTCGAGGGGTTTGAATGAACAACAGACGATGGCCAAATTGTTCAACGTAGTATCCTAGGTGATATCACCAATGTTCGTGAACCTAGACATGTGATCTCTGGTACATCAAAAACTCTTTATTTATCAAATAGTATGGTCAGCGTCCCCTTGGTATGTCATCAAAGATTACTTATCTATCATGTTGAATCAGATGACTTGATTGTCACCAAAGAGAATCCGACAAAAACGGATGAAGAACGCAAAAGAGATCATAGAAACGCCTTGATCGAGGAGAGCGTCTTATCGGAGGAAAAAGAGCGAGTTCTCCAAGAAGATAAACTCCGCCCTTAATTTATCGAGGTAATAATTAAATGTTCTAACCATTTTATTTAGTACCTTGAGTCATTTCTTAACCATTAAATTTTCCTTATTTTTTATTAACCATATTTAACCAGACAACCCAACTAGCTCCGCTTATCTGATTCAGCATTTACTGCTCCAAATACGGGGACATTTTGTCTTGTTAATGACAATGATCTACATGGTAATCGACTTGTGAATAATAAGATGTCATCAATTTGGTCGTAATGTGTTTTACTAAAAAAATTAAAATTATGTCATGAATGACACCAGATAATGACGAGAATAATCTTGAAGAAACAAATCATATAACCGAGGAAGAGCGCAAGAGAGATCAAAGAAATGCTCTTAGGAGAGCATCTTATCGGAGGAAAAAGGATAAGATAGAAGCAGATGAAAATGTAAGGCCACGACCTAAGACAGGTAAGTACCAGCATTTTTAGATATGCACGCAGCATTCCTTATCATACCAACAGTTTCTTTATGTTCACGTTGGTGACAAATCATTTGCTCACAAAGCCTACCGTCATATGCTTGATCTTACCTAAGGAATGTTCTTCTTTTCATTAGTCACTAAAACAGACTTTTTCTAATGATCATTTCACATCTACTTGAATTAAGGCACCTCGATGGCGCTTAACTATCCAGACTTGTTGCACGATGATGCAACATTACCAAACTCATGATTAGACGCCTCCGGTGTTACCCTTAATTTATCGTAATAATTAAATGTTCTAACCATTTTATTTAGTACCTTCAAGTCATTTCTTAGCCATTGCATTTTCCTTATTTTTTTTATTAACCATATTTAACCAGGCAACCCAACTAGCTCCGCCTATACAACATTATCGCATACTGATTCAGCCTTTACTGCTGCAACTACGGGAACATTTGGTGCAGTTAATGATCTACATGGTAATCGACTTGTGAATAATATGTCATCAATTTGGTCATATTGTGTTTTACTCAAAAATTAAAATTAAGTCATGAATGACACCAGATGTATTTAGAATATACCTGAAGAATTAAATCATATAACCGAGGAAGAGCGCAAGAGAGATCATAGAAATGCTCTTAGGAGAGCTTCTTATCGGAGGAAAAAGGATAAGATACAAGCAGATGAAAACGTACGGCCACGACCTAAAACAGGTAAGTACCAGCTTTTTTAGATATGCACGTTGCATACCTTATCATACCTACAGTTTCTTTATGTTCACGCTGACTGACAAATCATTAGCTCACAAAGACTACCGTCATATGCTGAATCTTACCTAAGGAATGTTCTTGTTTTCATTAGTCACTAAAACAGACTTTTTCTAATGATCATTTCACATGTACTTTCATAAAGGCACGGTGATAGCGCTTAACTATCCGGACTTGTTGCATGATGATGCAACATTATCAAACTCATCATTAGACGCCTCGGTGTTACCCATTTCAACGACCTACATAGGAGGATCTGAGAGAAACTCTCGTAGCCGAGCATGTTATCAAAAGAAAAATGAGGAATTAACGGTTGATGATAGAGAAGATCTGAATGAAAAGATCCGAGGGAAGCGCGTAGAACGCCGCAAAAGCATGTCCGTGATTGAGAAAGGGCAGTCAAGTGCTCAAAGGAAGGCTGGTTATGCTCGACGGAAAAAACACCCCGTGCAAAGAATCCATCGCACTCCCACGTCCAGACATAACAAACTCAACATCCGATAGTCTCGCAATACCCCTCTCTCTGCCTGCCGAAGATGATTCATCAGATGGCGACCCTCCCCCGGTCATGCCGAATTATAGTGTTTGCACCAATGGTATGTACATGCTTGTGTTTGGTTCTGTTGCTCAATCTCATCCACCTTGTTCTCACATGATGCGGTCTATTCCCACATTCCCCGCAACTTCAATGCAGACGACTTCGATGTGTTCCCAGAACCCATCATGGGCGATGAGCCAACACCAGCCGAATTGAAGGATGAGGAGTACTACATGTATCGCAGCCAAGGTATGGCCAACTCCGGAACTTGGAAGGCGTGGAGGTTTATTCTAATTGGAGTACTATGTGAATATTAGTTTGAAAATCATGTTTCAACAAAACCACAGAGGATCCGATAATGACACATTCGAGGATGACGATAAAGCGAGCATGTCGTCTGCGGTGCCTATCGAGGTTGATCCATTAGACTATGTGTACATAAACATACCAGACGGCACTCACATCCTCAAGCTCGACGCAAAGCGCAAACAACTGCGGTGCGAGAAAGTTTGTGTCCGAGACAGACGGGTTCTCATTGTCGCAATGACAGATCGAGCTTAAACAACCGGAACCAATCCCAGAGCTTATGAGGCTATGGTCCAGCATGGATGCAGATTGTAGACATTTTCGTGAGAACATACGGTTCTTCAATGGGCATTTCGCCTTCACAACCCTTGGCGTCGGCCTTGATGAGAACTACACCAACATGAAGTGCAGGGTGTACACTTTCCGGGCACACGGAACCATCTACCATAATGTGCACTCGTTCGGGCCTAGCTCACGTCGAGAACATCTGCGGTTGTACTTCTATGATGACGACCGAGCATAACTCATCGTAAAGGCGGCCACCAAGCAATTAGACCAGGATGTCGTGAAGATGTTAGTAGACATACTAAAAGAAAACCCGTACTCCCAGCAATTTAGAAGTTTGGGTGCACACAAGGACAACCTTGATGATTATAGGATAGACCTAAACACCGATAAGAGGCTTGACCAAAGAAAATATAATAGACCATTGTCATCTGAGGTTGCTGCAATTTGGGTTGAGGGCAGCGACACGGCAAAAAGGTTTGACCGGAGGATAACACTTTGTGGTAACAACAATGAAAGGCATAGTATACGCGTGTCATCAAGAGCATATGACCCGTTGTCTTATCCCTATTCTATCCAAGGGGAACTAGGTTGGCATCCGAAACTACCTAAGCAGGGTGTTCCTTGGGAGGCTCTACAACATCCTCGGCTGGCCCATGATGATGATGAGGATGCACGGTATGACGTCTATTTCCTTTTGGTTCAAATAATAAATTATTTCTCAATTATATCATCATTTTGTTGCTTTGTTCCATCATGTGCAGAGGGAAATAGCAGGTTGTGCGTATCTGTCGAGACTACTACTGTTATATCTGCAGAACCACGGCCTGCAATCTTTAATCCCATGCTCGTGGTGCACGCTGCTGCTGCAGCAATGGGCGGTTGACATGTACGTCAAGATTGAGAGCTGTCGGTTGAGGTGGTACAGGGGAAGAACGGAGCCTTGATTCGTGCCGACTTGTATAAAGGAGTCATTGATGCGATCACATACGGGAGACGCGAGCAAGCGCTGTTGGGATTAGAATAGTGCTCCACAGGGACGTACCACGGTGGCGACCGCGACATGAAGAAGAGGCATATGGATGCCATGGCAATTGTCCATACGTCACGGGAAGCTGACATCTTCCTCACCATGACTTGCAATCCTAAATGGGAAGAGATAACGAATGAGTTGCTGCTGGTCGACGGCGCAAGACCGACTGATATTGTGGCTCGCGTGTTCTATGGCAAACTAGAACACATGAAATACGTGTTGTTCAAGAAGCATATCCTGGGTGTTGTTGTAAACTACGTATATGTAGTCGAGTTCCAAAAAGGGCCTCCCCACGCACATTTTTGTTGATCATGGATTCAACATATAAGCTTATCATCCGGAGCGATATGACCGACTCATTTCATGGAGCTCGGACAAGCGCAAGTATCCGGAATTGTATGCAATGGTGGTAAAACATATGATGCACGGACCATGCGGTGCTCTTAATCCCAAGAATGTTTGCATGCAAGAAAACGGTTGCAAGTGCAGATATCCACGGCCGTTCAATGAGAACACAAAGATGTGGGAAGGACTCATACCCGGTTTATCGACGGAGCGATGGAAGACATGCTAAGGTCCGAGGGAAGATGTTGGACAACCTTTGGGTTGTGCCTTATAACCCATACCTTCTGCGGATGTTCAATTGCCACATCAATGTTGAGGTCTGCTCTAGCATAAAGGCCGTCAAATATCTTTACAAGTACATTTACAAGGGCCATGATAAGGCTTCTTTCAGCATAGACCATCCCGACGCCGATGGCAACATTGATGAGATCAAGAGATACGTTGATGCAAGGTGGGTCACCCCTCCGGAGGCTATGTGGAGGATATTTGGATTCCCACTTTGCGCCAATTACCCGCTTTGTCATGCAGTTGCCTCTTCATCTCCCAAATATGCATGTGGTTGCATTCAATGCGCATGCTGATTTGAAGAATGTTGTCGCCTCCGAAAATGCTTCCAAATCCATGTTAATCGAGTATTTCAAAGCTAACCAGGAACACCCTCATGCTAGGCATATATTGTACAAGGATTTTCTGGAAGCTTTACGTGGCGTAAGAAAAAGAAGTATTGGAAGCCGCGTGTCGGCGTTTTCAAATTGGCCGCATTGTGTACGCCAATCCTGCGAAGGGGAGCGATACTACCTGCGTGTGTTGCTTAACCATGTTACGGGCAAAACATCCTTCAACGACTTGCTCACCGTGGACGGCGTGCTATGTGGGAGCTTTAGAGAGGCTGCCGAAAGGTTGGGACTCATCGAGGCGGAACAACACGCCGGACGCATTGTCTTAATGAGGCTGAGCGATGGCGATGCCATGTTCACTTAGGAGGCTTTTTCGCAACCATCTTGGTGCATTTGCGAGCGAGCGGCGTCGTGGTCTATGGGATCGGCACTTCGAGGCTATGTCGGATGACTATCGTCGATCACGCAAATCCACCGACGAGGTTGAGCAGATGGTGTTGCTTGACATTAGGGGTATGTTGCAGTCCATGGGTAAAGACATTGTTGATTTCGCTCTTCCAATCATAGATGATGCGTTTGACCCAAATGTAAGGCGAGGCAAGAGAGGTTATCGAGGAATCAACCGTTGAGTTTGACGTGGATGACACAAAATTTGCATCTTCTTGAACATGGAGCAGAGGGCGCATACGATGAGATACTAGGGGTTGTTGAACAGCGGTGATGGGGGTGTATTATTTGTTGATGGCCACGGAGGTGCAGGGAAGACCTTCCTATATAGGGCGATGCTTGCCACGGTGAGGAGCCAGTGGCAAGATTGGTATCGCTATCATGACGTCCGGCGTCGCCGCTTCTATCATGCTGGCGGCGGGACTGCCCACTCGAGGTTCAAGATCCCATTGAGTTGCGATGATGGAGCCTCGTGCAGCTTCACCAAGCAAAGCGGGACCGCCAAGCTGCTACGGATGGCCTCATTGATAATATGGGACGAGGCCAGCATGACGAAGCGACAAGCGGTCGAGGCATTGGACAATAGCATGCGCGACATCATGGGAATACGTGACCGACCCTTTGGAGGAAAGACTGTTGTTTTTGGTGGGGACTTTAGGCAGGTTCTTCCGGTCGTCAGAAGGGGTCGCGGGGCCAGATAATTGATGCAACCTGCGAAGTTCTCATCTATGGAAGGGTATCACGGCAGCTTCGGCTCATCACAAACATGAGGGCTCATAATGACATGTGGTTTGCCGATTACTTGCTAAGGTTCGGCAATGGCACTGAGGATGTCGACGATCAAGGCAACATAGTACTCCCTGAAGATATTTGTCTGCCGTCTACTGGCGAGGTTGACGACACGGAGAAGGCGATTGACCATGTATTTCCGAGTCTAGACGACAACATGGATGATTCAAATACATGACATCTCGAGCAATCCTTTCCACAACCAATGACAATGTAGACAAGATAAACATCCGGATGATAGAGCGTTTTCATGGAGATGAAGTAATCTACCATAGTTTTGACGGTGCGGAGGATGACCCATATGGCTACTATGCTCGGGAGTTTTTGAATGGATTGACTCCTAATGGTCTTCCTCCGCATGCTCTCAAACTAAAGCTGAACTGCCCTATCATACTTCTAAGGAACATAGATCCGGCTAATGGGCGTGTAATGGCACTAGGCTTGTTGTCGAGGTTTTGAGAAGAACACCATTGATGCAGAAATCGTGATTGGACAACACGGCGGGAGGGTCTTCCTTCCTCGAATACCTCTATGCCCATCTGAAAATGACATGTTTCCGTTCAAGTTTAAGAGGAAGCAATTTCCTATAAGGCTTAGCTTTGTTATGACCATTAACAAGGCTCAAGCGAGACCATCCCGATTGTTGGTGTCTACCTACCCAATCCGTGTTCTCACATGGTCAGCTCTATGTTGCTTTGTCTCGAGCCACCACGAAGAGAAACATAAAGATCTTGATTCAGATGGAGAAGCGAAGGAGAAGGCGAACAAGCAAAAGGACAATCCAAAGAAGCGTAAAAGAACGACCGTGTCATCGACCTCGATGAAGAACATCGTCTACAAGGAAGTCCTTACAGGTTGAAGACCGGTTTTAATAGCAAGGGAGGTTTTGTAATGACAAGTTTATTACTCTTCCGATTGTCAAGACACGTTGTAATTCGTTTTTTTACCACTATCTGTTTATCCGTTATTTTGTTAGCTGGATGTCTACTCGATCAACTTGAGATACGCCGCAGTTCAATAATCAGCCGTCGTATTGGCAACATCATCGCTGTTATGGTTTTTCTACTGTCGTAGTTTTTATTGCAAAATGTGCATGCTGATAGCAGCGTAGTTTTTTGTGTGTAATCTGTGACCCGGATCTAATGATTGTCTGCTAAATACCTTGGATATGCAAAGAACTTTTTGAATTTAGGCAAGTTATCATACCCGTTCTAATTTATTTATTTTGTGCGTCCTTATTATATACCTATAGTTACGATATGTCACAACTAGAAGATTCAGATTTTGTGCATCGATCAGTTTGTGCAACTTTTGAAATTATATTTTGCATATGTACTTTTAATAAATAATAAAATGCGTGTAATTGAACTTGCGAATAAGTATAAATGTCCTTTCGACTATGTAGATTGTGAAAATACACATGTTTGTTAGCTTAATTGTTAAATATTTGCAAAAAGTTATATTACAAGTAAAATCACACAGCTATCCTCGTTATTTAACGGTACAATTCAAATTCTTGTTGATTGGTTCATTTAACTTTATGAGTTTACTGCTGATCTGAAATAGTTCTAAACTAGAAATTTGTATAAGGCTGCATTAATCTAGGACATGGTTTTTTTTGGTCCAGGGAGGAAGCATCGTTTCATGGATTTCTGGTCCATGAGAACTTGTGTTAGGGTGATATCGAGCATCGGTGTTATGGTGCCTTAAGCGGGACAGCAAGGAATCCACTAAGATGGCTGGTTGGTCCGAGGGTTGTCGACTTATAGTTGCACCCAGCCTACACTATTTTCTTGTCTGGCATCAAATAATTAAATGTGAATCAAAATGGGTATCCTTTTATAGGTGCCATGTAATACTAGGATTCTCTTATATATAGAGCTCATTATATATAGAGCTCCAAGTCCATGCTAAGCAGAGCATTTGCCTAATAACGTTGCTTGCTAATGCATACGCATAAATAGGCGTGCTCTACTATTGTTTCGAGTGTTGTATGCGATGTGTGTCATTAAGACAGTCGTGATGAAAAAGAATAAACAATATTCTCCCATAGTGCAATTATATTATTTGATATAGATGATTATCGTAAAATCATGTGTTAGGCATGATATATGTGAAAACACAAAAATTGTCTATTTGTCTCATAGTTACGCACGGGCATTTACCTATATCATAATTTTATATATCATCAAGGTAATGGAAAATTAAAATATAATATAATTAATCAATATATTAATGTGAATATCGAGAAAGGTTAATAAATATCCATAAAGAAGAAAGTATGGTTTTCAAAGGCAAGTGATAATCGATGCGTTTTCATAGGCAAGTGATCATAATGAATATCAAAATGAAGATCATTAAACGGTTTTGCTATGTACGTATCCTTGATTAATAATCAATATTTAATAGGTTGCGAATATTATATATCTGAATAATCAATATTAATAGTTTGGCCATTAATTTTTCCCTTAGACGGTTTTGCTTATAAGGAAAGTTAAATCCTCCTTGTTCCGATATGGAAAGGGAGACGTATATACTAGAATTATAATCGGCGTTCATTTATTTGCCTATTGTAGTATGGAATAAAAATAAATGCTTGTCCGTTTATTAGGAAGGTTTTGTAATTGATACATGCACGGATGGAATGATATGGGCACCTTCCAATCCATACAACATGCCAATGCCTCACCGAGCGGGCGGATGGCCAATTCCCTCGAATATGTTATATATGGCCCGATGGGTTTTGTCCACCATTGTATAATGCCCCTCGCCGGTCATCCTGTTGCTAAGACTACTTTCTTCCCATGGTAATGGCTGCTATGCCGATTTTTTATGGAGTGGACGATGCGATCAGTACATCTACAACTACGTCATGGTGTCCTCAGACGAGGAGGAATTAGAGTTTGTTACGCAGCCCTAAACTTCATCTATACTTTAATTGCAATTGTTAGCTGCAGATCACTGCCATTATAGTTTGTATTAAATTCTTTTTATTTTAAACCCGAGTAAAAACCCGTTCTTTCACATAATCAAGGGCGATTAGTTGGCCACGTTCATAATTTGTTGCATGCATTTACTGGTTAGGATCATGCTATCCTTTCTAAATACACAAGGTTTTATGATCTAACGTA
This sequence comes from Aegilops bicornis, assembly GCA_021605145.1. Classification (NCBI taxonomy): domain Eukaryota; kingdom Viridiplantae; phylum Streptophyta; class Magnoliopsida; order Poales; family Poaceae; genus Aegilops; species Aegilops bicornis. The sequence continues at coordinate 351,812,644 of CM038670.1, forward strand.
GTGGTTGCAAACAAATGACCATGTGCTAATATTATCCTTTTACATTACCCCATGATAGTACCATCCACACCACGTTATTTTAAACTACCATGTTTTTATGTCATAATAGATTTGGTTATCTCAATGAATAGTACTTCTCTCCTGTTTTTGACAATACAATTCCAATTAGAAGATACATACATTCCACACCAGTCTAAAGTTTGGAAAAAATGTACTATTGTTTGCCCACTAATTGAAGTATTACATTATTTTGTTACCCTTATTTTTCTAACAGCTTTGCTATCATGCTGTTTTGTTTGCAGCACAATATGGATAAGGAGCCCTCATCCATTCGTGATCGAATTAAGCCTACGGACTATCCAAGACACCATGCGAGATGATACATGGGTCAATCCGAACTGCTTCGATCTTGCGAAGGCGTAAGATTACTAGCGACGCAATCTGAGAGGAATGCAGGAACAGACTTTGTTGGCTCAGCGCATATGTTTGATCTGCGATTACATCGCTTAGCACGGTGCTGATTCAGATCGGCTTAGGCCAAGCTGAACGCACCAATTTGTTGATTAACAATGTCATTGTACAGCCTTTGCCGAAATCTGACGTGCTCATGACCCGTCCATTGTAAGGATTTTCATTCTTAACAATTGGTTTGTATACTATCTGTTCACCATTAACTTTGTATACCTATCGCGATTACCTATTGCCGTTGTATTTGGTGGATTCCTCCTCTGGCCTCATTGCAGTTAATATTGAAAGTAGGAGGACTCTCACGATTGATCATTCGAATGAGTCATTCTTAGGCTCAGAGGACTTTCATGAAAAGGAACTTAAGAAGGAAGCACGTATAGTTTTGCAAGAATTTGGCGGTGTGTTGCAACAGGGGAGGCCTGGTTTGAATCCCCATCTCGTGGATTGGCCACAAGATCATACATTTATTACAGCCCTGTAATTGTTTAAATTGGTTGTGCATATTATAGCCACACATCTATAGGTTCTAATATATGTATACTTTTGTTCACAGCCTAGACTACGGATTGATAGTCCTACAGGAGATGGCTCACCAAGATGATACTCATGGGCATAACATGTGCAGGACTTGATGCGTGCATATATAACAAGTTTATGTCTTCCATAGCTTTGTTAAATATAAATTTATGTTCTTCCTATCACGTATATACATTGGGCAATTAACTTTTCAACGAGTTCTTAATTTTTTGTTTATGTTTTATAGGATTCAATACAACTCGAGAAAGCAATTGTTGGTCCAGATCTTTGATGATCAAAGGCAATGAAGCAAATTTGGAAACATCCCAGCTGAAATTACCGCGTCCTTGAGGTTTTTGGAGGAATGACTATGTATGGATGCATAGTCAAATGTCGCATAATTATAATAAGCTAATAGAACTTTGTTAGGTATCAAATAGAGATTTATCCTTTTGGCAATATCAATAATGTATTGGATGCCATATATATGCAGGGAATAAAGGATTTTATGGATCCCTCTAGCTTCCTATTCGCTAGCGAATACACATAAATTTTTTCTGTATATGTTTTGATTCGGAAATATATCGGACACCTTCCATATTTTATGCCATATATTTTTAACACACATTGAACAGTTTACAAATATATGTAGACAAAATTTTATAGTACACGTTGAACAGATTAAATACACATAAATTATATATAAAGTTTGTTTGGTACAGGAGGCCTTTTTTCTGTATATGTTTGAATTCGGAAATATATGGGACACCTTCCACTTATCGTATAAAGATATGATCCGGAGGCAGCTGAAAATAATTTCTACTAGGAAATGAACAATATAGACATGCACGGATGGATCGACATGCATGGATGGAATGATATGCCTTAGGTATCATGTGTTGTGAGACTTAATGCATCCGATGCTGAAAATCAGGCGTAATGAAAAGTTTGCTTATTATTTGGCTTTCAACAATGGAATTTGTCGTGATATTTGGAAGGCGATTAAGACTGTATGATGCCGCCGCCAAACAGTATCGATCGTTGCATATAACCGATGATGAGCTCCTATTTCAACACCCACCCAGGTTTCACAAATTTTCGATCACTCACTCTCTCATCAATGGAGGCTGTGCACGAGTCGGTGGATGTTCATTTCGCACCACATGAGGTTAGGATTGCACGTAGCAATTAATTGACGGTCTATACTCTGTCGGCGGACGAATATTTGCCCGCCGTGCCCGCTCAATCACGAAAAAATTATGCCGAGGATCACTCCCATTGCGGACGTGGGTTAGCTATGGATCATGAGTGTCTTGGAGGTCGACGATGGTCGTTGATGGCAAAGGGGGTGGCGCATAAGGAGTTCTCCTTCTTCCTCCATGATCCTATCCCACTCGCTTGCCGGCACCATGCGCCTCGACCTCGCCCTCTGCTCGGACCTCTGCCACGCTAGGAATTTGGGATGAGCAGGAATACTCTAAGGAAGAAGAGCACGAGCAAGAAGCCGAGGTAGTGGGTACGGCATCCGGGTCGACAATAGGTCGCAGCCACGCTTCATGGTTCAGCTGAAGATTAATTCAACCATTGCCTCGGACAGGTATCGTTTCGTCGGCGGCGCGGTCACAGAGCAGATGGCATGAGCGCGCGGCCGACCTGCTGTACGCGGTTGGTGCCTTGGTGGGCAGGGGCACGACTGCGCCCGAGCATGGAGAGGGGTTTCCTGTAAGTGCGTGAAGCGAGGGTCTTGTCGTCTTGCCGGCTGTAAACTGCTCTGCTCTCGGAGGATGCAGAGGGGTTGGCGGCTTGGCTATTTGGGAAGAGGAAGCTGGTTGTGCTCTCTCATGTGGTTCATCCGACGATTACTCTGTAGCCTGTACTATTCCTCTATGTCTTCCTCCCTCATAATTCCTCTGTCTATGTCTGTTAATTTCTGACTATTTTTGTGCATAGGTCGGAATCACAATAGCAAGGAAAACTTGGAATATGTGGGACCATTATTAAACTCGATCTGTTTATCTCCCTCTCAATTCACAGTTTGGTTTTTTCTTTTTTGGGGGAGCTAATGTTGATGTGTAGTGATTAATCATCCATTTGATTGAAAGTTCAGGTGGTCTTGGGGCTCTCTAGATTTTTGGTGCCTTTTTGTTGCAATATTCAGTTGTTGTATGTTGTCTTAGGCTCACACCAAAGGCTGAATTATAGCAGTGAATGTAAGTTGTATTCCTACCATAGTACGTAGCATATTTATAGCTTTACTATACTTCTATAAATCATACAACTCCCGTATTAATGCACGAACCATAAAGTCATGACTTATATTTGGCAAAAAGAACTACATATAAATATCACGTCAATGCCTCTTGATCAACATCGGTAGCTAAAAGAGAAAGTTGATTTCATGCATCCGAATTAGTATTGGTTACCTTTGGCATTTGGAAACCTTGGAGAAACTGGAATTGAACGCATTCATCGAACTTGTGTGGTCTCTGAGATATTACAACTGTAAATAGTATATTTAGACTGTACATTACTACCAAATTATGGAATTATAAGTATTAGTACAATCTGTTAAATCATACAAAAGTAGCTAATCGGAGAATGATTAGTGTTCATGCCGTTAATTAATTAATACAATAATTTAATTATTTTTAGTAAGTTATGATTTATTTACATCTTTTCTAATTTATTAACAGGTATGCATTAGATGGAAAAAGGAAATATATCTGCACCATCCACAATGTTATATATGGTAGAAAAAATCTTATATATGGTACAACTAGATTCAGCCATGATCTGCTACCCAGTTATTCTCCGTGTGGCCTACCTATATATGTTATTCTCCTCTATCATCTGTCCTCCCTCTCCTTGCTCTTCCTTCGGCCATCACAACAGCAGACCTGGAGGAAAATTTCCCAAGGAGTACCTTTTGTAAGCAAGGAGCATCAAGAAGGAGTACCTTGTGTAAGCAAGGAGCATCAAGAAGGCCAGTTCCTCTAGGTACGAACAATTACTGGATCTGTATCTTCTCTATAAAAGTGTAATAGTTGTTTTATTAGGATTATGTTTGGTTGATGTATAGTATCAAAAGCTAGCAAACATCTAAGCTCAACAAGGCACCGTTTAATTATTCAAGAGATATTTGTATATTCACAAAATGTCGAATTGTTGAGCAAAAATAGGTAACCCAAAATTAAGATAGAGTAAAATAATTACAACTTGATTGCTATCTTTCAAGTCATGGCAGTCATGATGCTCTCTCTCTCTCTGCATTGAGAATAGAAAAATAGACAGTCGGGCAAGTAGCATTATTCAGAATAGAAGCACATAGAAAACAAATAAACAAACACACAAATATTGATGTACAGAATCGATACAAAAACATAGTGTGGTGACATTGAGATGTTACATTTTCAATTCTACACATACATTATGCCCGTGCATTGTGTGAAAGCAGTGACATAGCAGACCATCACCACAAGCCCAATCATAGAAATTTCCATGGACAGGGTAGAACCTAGCATGGCAAGATGGCCATGGCGTGGACACAAAGAGCACAAGAGAAAGCTCGGGAGAGGAAGGCGGTGGCTTACCTACACCCGCAGAGTTGGAGAAGAAGTTGCGATGTCGCACTGTGAGAGAATCGAGAGGAGAACGCCTGTGCGTTGCTACTGGCTACAACAATTTTTAAACTACTTGTTACTTCTAAAAACAATAATTTTTTGCCAAGTAGCAACAATTGGAAAACGAGGTACCTTGAAGTTCTTAGCAACATAATTTACTACAACAATCAGACTTTAATTGTATGAGTTAAACGGATTGCTAAATAACAAAAATTGGCTAATCGAATGATTAATGACTTCCACCCTTCAATATTTTATCTGCAGCTTAGCATAAAGAATACTATTATCATTAGTAGTGGTCACAAAACACCGATTACTTTGTAGTAAGGCACCAACAACATATCCACTATAAATAAGAAAGGATATTCTATCTATAAGTCTATAAACATATCTAGGTGCGGGATATCAACCACCGAAAAACTCTTAGCACATGTCAAACTTATAGTCAAAGACGAGAGCTTCATCTGCAATGTTGTTAGCCACATGTAGTTTAACTCGGGATTTGTAACTGAAATTGGCTCGGACAAAGACACAAACAACTTCATGCACAAAAATAACAAAGAACACCCAGGAATTCTATAACTATTAACAATAAGTATCACATGTGCGTGAGCTGACATCCGGAATTGTGCAAACTCAAGACCATCCGTCCGAAATAGAAGTAATCTAGAGAGACATGGACTAAACCTAGGAGCGCACAGCAATAGCGAAGGAATCAGTAAAAAGACACCAATTATTAAAATCCATATAGAGGAGTTAAGCTACACATGACCTTGTGTTGGAGGCTCTCCCTAACAAGTTAAGCATGGAATGTGCAAAGTCCGCATCGCTCACTATGAACTCTGTCGTCTCGTCCGAGTCGGGGTCTTCCAGCCTGCACCGGCCAAAACACATAAAGCTACTTAGGCGACCAAACCTCAAAGAAAGCAACAGTTGGGGCTGAGATGGGAAAAAATACCGTCTTTTGTGAATTTTATGGAGTCATCTTATAAATGTCACACATAGACCTGAGATGGGCTGACTCGAAAAGCTGAATTCAACCGAAACATAATCAAGACTGGAACCTCTGTATGATCATCCTATACAACTGTAGTACCTAAATCGTAGCTGATCTAAACTAAAGAAAAATCAATATTCGGACGAAACTGAATGGAAATCAAAATTGAAGCCTTTGTATGCATATGAATGGATCATCCTATAATGCTGCATTACCCGGCTGGAACACCACGCATGCATCAATCGAGACCACACATGCACCCATCAATTACATGAGCTATTCAACTAATTCTGAAAACTGCACAACTTAAGCGACAATATGAGGGAGCAGAAACAAACTTACAACTGTAGAACGGCGGCTCATTCACGATACATTTATGCGGCGTGGCGGCGGATGCCCGGCTGGAACCTGCTGGGCAGCTGGATCGGGAAGATGACTGGTTACGCTGACCAGCCACCGCCGCCGTGCCCTTTAGCTCCAAAGCAGACCTAAGATGAGTTCGGCGATAAAGATGCGGGGTAGACTCAGGCCGCCACTAACACTTACCCTTGCTCGTCGTGGACCTCCGGCGCGTCATACTGAGGGCACCGAGCTCGCTCCCTCAACCCTTCTAGCCACACGCGCCCTCTGCGGCCATGCGGAGAGAAAGGAGACCCTGCACGGGAGGCGTCGTGACCAAGGGAGTAGGCAGCCGCGGCAGCCATGAGGGAGGCTCGTCCTCGTCCCACCAAGCAAAGAGGGAGCAGCTGGTCCAGATCCGAGCAACCTGCATGAGAAAACAAAGGAAAGGAAAGGAAAGGAATCACAAGGAGGGCATGAAGAAACCGACAAGACAAGGGAAGGAGGCGCGCGCACCATGGCTCGGAGGTCGCCGGAGATGGCCTGCACTGGCCGTGGCGTCCTTTCCTTGGAGGTTGAGGCGTCGGACCTCCACGGGTAGCTAGGGTTTGGGCGTCTCGGTCCATGGCTGAAGGGAGGTCGGACCTCCATGGGCGACCTCGAGGGCGGCGCCCGGTGATGGCTGCGGATCTAGGCACTACCTCCCTTGCCGTCGGATCCTTCCATTCCCTTCCCTCCCTTGGGAGAGGGAGAGAAGGTGGGGGAGGCCGTGAGTAGCGACATCGCCAGAGTAAGCGCCGCCATGGATCCGACCGAACGGCACACCGCATGCATCACCCGCAGTGGTCAGAAGCGCCCGTCCGTCGGCTCTGTCGCGCAGCCCACACCGAGCAGCCCCAAGGTCGATGGATCTGTAATCCGATCACGGTGGCCGGCGGGCGGGAGAGTGGGGATTCACCTTTCGTCGGCCAGCGGCGATGGCGAGGGGAAAGGGCGAGAGTGTTTACGTGGAGTGTGACGAGAGGAGATGAGAGAGTGAGCGAGACGAGAGGATAAGGTAGAATCTGGCGGGGGGAGGCAGGCGACGCCTCGTCGATTTAGTTACGGTTACGCCCTAGAGGCTGCGTGCCGGTGGGCCGTGGTGGCGGGCCGCATAACAGCCCGTCATGCATGGCTTTTTTCTTTTCATTTTCTCTTCATTTGTTTGGGTTTCTGTTTATATTTTATTTCCCTTAATTTTTTATTCTTTAGTTACATTGCTTTGTTTTATTATAATATACAGACATTAGATTTGCATGTCACAAAAGTGTTCAATAGTATTAATGAAATGTTCATGGTTTTTTCAACAGTTCATCATCCATTACAAAATTGTTCAACAGTTTTTATAAAATGTTCAATGAATATATAATCGCTGTGTTTTTTAAATTTGTTAACTGTATATTACAAAATTTCAAATATGTATTAAAACATGGTTCAACTTATATTACAAAAATATATGATCATCGTGTTATTTTGTTTATTTTATTTTCCTTTATCTCTTTTTTATTTATTTTTTTTATAATTTTTTCCTATACTCTTTTATTCTTTATTTATAATGTTTGGTTTTTATTATAATATACGGAGTTCAATGCATGTCACAAAAGTGTTCAACGGTATTAAGGAAATGTTCATGTTTTTTTGAAAAGTTCATCGTACATTACAAAATTGTTCAACATTTATTATAAAATGTTAAGTGAATATTTAATCACAGTTTTGTTAAAATTTGTTAATTGTATATTGCAAAAATTTAAATATATATTACAAAATTGTTCAACTTATATTGCATAAATATATAATAGTTGTGTTTTATTTTTATTTTCTTTTCCTTTTTCTCTGTTTTTTCTGTTTATATTTTTTCTATACTTTTTTATTCTTTATTTATATTGTTTCATTTTTATAATATAGAGATTTCATTGCATGTCACAACTGTGTTGAACTTATTTCAAAAGAATGCCCGTGGTTTTTACAATAGTTCATAACCCATTACAAATTTGCTCCTTATATTTTTTTAAGATATATTACATGTTGTTAGTTTTTAGCCAGTTTTCTACACGGCTGGAGCTCGTTACATCCAAATGAGGCCGGCCAGTCGCCTGCCTTCAGCGAAGGCTCCGTGTTTTGCCTACCACATGTTAACCTGGCCAGAGTATGATTATTCTTATTACATATACTAAGAGGATAAAGAACATATAAAAACACATATCCTTCGTTAATGTTGGTTAGTTAGCATGTTCTTTTTTGTTTCTAATTTCAATAGCATATGTAATTAATTTAAAATCATTTAAGCAATTTCAGATGACCACTTACTTATATAAAAACATTATAGTTTGTTGTTTCCTTCAATTGATGTATTAGTAAAATGTTTTGAACTGTATGTTTTTATAATATAATCAAAAGCATTTTTATCACATATAAAATTGTTGTGTTAGTTTCACATTATATGATGAAAAAAAATCCTATTTATATTTCAGCATAGATATAAAGTGATGGGTTCCGACATACTCACTGATGTAACGATGACATTCCGCACTGAAACACCACGAGAAGAGGTACATATAGCTAACCTTACTTTGTATGTATATTATAGATGATAATATGAATGGTATATTTATATTCTTGTTTAATCAGAATATAGGAGACATGGATATGGACTTTGGAGATGCAAAGAAAGAATACATGGAGGTTTCAGATGCAATGTCGCTGGAAGGGGCGGATATTCACAACATAATAACGTCGAAGAGGTTATATCTCATAACAAACCAAAAAGGATGCTAATTTGCATGTTATCCCACAAGGTATATGTTTATATTATTATCGATCTTAAAAAGAACTTGCCTTTTGTATTCAACTAAGTTGGCTCCTTTTTTTGTTACTAACTTGTGTCACTTTTTATGAATTTGATAGACTATGTTTGTACCCCTAGAGATATTACAGTTATCGAATCAATAAAGTCTGCCCCAAGAATACCCAGTTCGTGGACATTGGAGATGCCTTGTTAGCAACCGACGATTTTAAATGCCTTATAAAAAATGATATGTTCTTACATGACGGTGTAAGACCAATTGCACAAACTTTGTAATCAATAATATGAACAATATATAATATCATAAAATATTAATATATTCTAAATGTTGTTTACAGGTGATAAATGCTTACATATATTGCATGCTTGCTCACGACCATCTACAGGACAGGCGGGTGAAAAGGTACACATTATTAGCACGTTTGTATCTGGTCGATAAAAGAAGGCGGTGAAAGAGACATCGACCCATCGAAATATAAATGCGTAAATGCGTCATGTTAATACTTATCTACAACAAGATATGGTAAGTTGTTGTCTTGTTATCCATGCATATAATTATGGATTGTTTTTATTTAGTTCATATGTCTAATGATTTGTTAATAATTATATCTAATTATGATTGTGATCTGTATGCTATTTACACCAGTTATTCATGCCGATTAACATGCCGGGCTACCATTGGTATCTAGCGATCGCCAATGCCAAAAATGAGAGATCCAAGTATTGGACTCACTTGGTGAGAATGTCAAACGCAATGACCTTGCTACTACGGTAACTATCTATTTTTTACTCATCTTAACATTTGTTTTGTTTGACTTCATCCCTAACATTTCTCATATGATAGTTACGGGGGCTCGAGAAATGGCTGAAACTTGCAGAGCAGAGTCCGGAGTTTATCAGAGGTGATAAGTGGCCCGATCTCAATGTTACAAAATGGACGGTTGAAGAGCAAGTTCAGGAGGCAATACAAACCGATGGGTAAGCAATTGTTAAAATGGTTTGTTTATTTGATTCATCTGTGTGATATTCTAAAGCATTATTTTATAATATTATAGTGTATCATGTGGATTGTTTATGCTAAATTATATGGAATATTGGACATCACATGGACTGTCCAACCAGTTCACCTGTGTATTTCATTTTTATACATTATCTCGTTATTTTATCTGAAAATATTATATAAATTTTTTTATAACATTTTTGTAGGAGGATATGAAACATTTTCGTCAAAAATTAGCAGTCATTTTGCTTGATTGAGCTTAGTAAGCTAAAAGGATGTCCCATATACCATCAACTTTGTCGTGAAGAAACTTTAGCTAATTACGATATCGAGATCTGGATAATCCTACGACGTAGTCGAAGAAAAACGTCTGTCGGTCACTATTATTCCCTACGGACCAACGTCAAATACTTGCCGACCTCTGCAAGTGCATCATGTCGATCGATGATGCGGGTGTTTGGAGTAAGTATCATGTATCAATATTTAATGTGCGGATGTATATTATTGTTCTTCTTACCAACCAAATTACAGGAAGGTATGGGTGGGAGCTGCACACCCGATCCAATGAGCTTAAGTCTTAAGAAACTTGATTGCATACTTAAGATGGAGCAGCCTATGGACAATGATTGCTTCAACACCGCCGTGCATGTCTTTGGCATGTGATGAGGAGTATTGTTCATGCAGACCGCCTATACACTACATGGATCTACGATTTTGTGTAAGTTATCGTAAGTTTTCATTCTATGTGTCATTAGTATCAACATGTTTAAACAATATTTCTTCTTTTACTTAGGCCATGATGCTAGAGTCAACACGAGGTCGAAGTTTTGTGAGAAGGAAACTATCCGGATGTTGGCAACATTATTTGATAGCTGGCACAGGATGGAGAACGACATCTCATCTTGCAATAAGGTAAATAAAATATTTTTTCCATCGTTATAATAGTTGGTTGTTGTTTCTAATAACTCCACTTGTAGATTTATCTTCCCTATGCATCCATCGGCCGATACATCTTGTACGTCATCGATAAAGAGGCACGTCGTTTATATATTATGGATCCTATTCAAACATCACAATCGTTAGAGGATAAAAACTTGAGGCATTCACTGAAATTAAAAAGTTTTGCAAGGGATTTCAAAGAAGCACTTTCGAAATAAAGATGCTGGTTGGAATTATGATATATCTAAATGGCAACGTTTATTTCAGATTGTGTTCCAACGAGTGTAGGCGGGTAATGAATTCATAACAATAATATTTACTTTTGTTATCACTATATTTTTATATTATTAATTTAATTTTTTGCAGAAATGTGTCCGCTATTTTATTTTTCATTTTATGCTCTGGTGGAGCAGTAAAGAATTGGTGAAGCCGATTTGCGGTGAGTATTGTGCGTTACATGTTTCAAGACATCGGCGTGAAATTGTCATACTAACTACATGTCTTGTTTCTACAGGATGGGTATGAATTGAGGAAGCATTTTTTATTATACTTGCTAAAACATCGTGGGAATGAAGCTAGAGGAAACTTTTACGATATTGTGAAAGAATTTCTTAAGCGCATCATCTAGATATCAATAGTTTTATAATAGATGTTCAGCTGGAACATCACTCAGTTTGTTACATGGACATGTTGTTATTTTTTCTTTTATGTTATCCAATTACATTACAATAATGGACTTTAGTTATTAAATAACTGTGTTTGTGTTATATTGTTTGTATGTTTGAAATAATTCAAGAGCCCGTGGCAACGCACGGGCATTCTACTAGTTAGAATAGTGTTACTCTCTCTCTCTATATATATATATATATATATATATATATATATATATATATATATATAGAGAGAGAGAGAGAGAGAGAGACAAATTTTCCCTACTACCGGGTGTAGTTATTCCCACTTTTGTTTCATACGTTCTATGTAGTATCTATCATATCGGAGAGTATGTACGCGTAGTATGTAGTATATAAGAATGTTTAGGTAGTATATATATACTACTTTTTTGGTAGTATGTATCATATTTTGCGCATACTTTATTTCACGTACAAATATGTACGTATTTCACAAATACAATAAAATTATGAGCTCCCTTGCCATTTTTTCATATAAATCATTTGAGAGTATCTTAGATATAGTATATGAACATACTAAAAATAATAAAGTAGAGTATATACTACCACATGATAATATATGAGAAATGGGTGTGGCTACACCCATTAGTAGGATGCATTTTCCATATATATATATATATATATATATATATATATATATATATATATATATATATATATATATATATATATATATATATATATATATATATATATATATATATCTATATATATATACACACACACACATGAACACTATTACGATCACGGGATCGAATAATATTCGATCACAACCTGAATCGCACGAGTAACGCTACCGACCTTCTCTGTGAACTAGGTTGAACTTCCCGCAACATTGCCCAAATAGGGCTTGCTATATATCGTTGGAAAGCTATGGACACCAATATCATGATCCAACTTAAATTTTTGGCAAAATATAAGCGGTTTAAGAGCAGTTTTAAAAACCATTTTTTCTTTGCACAAAAAACGTGAATCGTATTTTCGATCGCATTTCTAAACCGTTTATCGGAATGAGGCATATTATATGGCGTTGGAAAGCTGCTGCAAGACCGCTCCTTCCACATGTTGAAAGTTTTTTGTAATTCCCTATGGTTAAAGAGTAATTTGAAAAAACGTAAAATTTCGTAAACCGTAATAGAAATTTGAGTTCGTTTTTTCGATGTCATTTCTAAACGGCTAATCCAACGGAGGCATATGATATGGCGTTGGAAATCTTATGAAAATGCTCTACTTTTTCATCTTGAAAGTTTTTTTCTAATTTTGAATGGTTTAAGAGTAATTTCGAAAATGGTCCAAGTCCTACCGAATTCGTATTTTCGAGCTAATTATTTAACCGTGTGTCCGAATGCAGCAAATGATATGGCGTTGGAAAGCTTGAAGAAATGCGAAACGTTTTGGTATGTATTGTTTCTCCCAATTCTTTACGGTTTTAAGTCAGTTTCGATAATAGCGAAAAACGTATTTTCGCCGTAATTTCTACGAAGTTTATCGGAATTGGGCAAATAATATACCGTTAAAAAGCTACGGAAAATGCGGAACTTTTTCATGTTAATGGTTTTCTCTGATTCCTAGCCGTTTTCAAGTAATTCCGAAAACGGCAGAATCATTCGTTCTGCCTCTACCGCGAAACAGATTATTCGAAAATGCACCGCGTGAAGAAACTGAACTTCTCGGTGCGTGTACCTGAACTTCACTCTGTTTTTCACGTGATTTATTTGCTCGTAGATCTTCATCCATTGCTTGTAGCTCTCAATCCCACTCACGGGAATTGAGCGGGTGATATACCGATGGAAAGCTGTTGTAAACACGCAACTTTCCCGTGTTGATCATTTTCATACTCATGACGATTTTGAAAGTTTTTCATCCGAAATTCATTCAGCGTAGTAGTTGAACTTCATGCTATTTTCACGTTGAACTTACGTGGCGTATTTTTGTTTGTACACGCTACCGACCTTCACTGCATTTAACCCGACCTTTATCTGAATTTTGAAAACCGTTTTTTCTTCATACAAAAAACGTGGATCGTATTTTCGATCGCATTTCTAAACCGTTTAGCAACTAAATACTCGTTTTAGATAGGAATCTCGCTCATAGGCGGATTTTGCACTCGGTCGTGAAGAACTCGCGTTTTTTGCGATTTTACTGCCTGAGTTGTTCGACCTGAACTTCCCCCTGTGCAAGGTTGAACTTCCCGCAACATTGCCCAAATAGGGCTTGCTATATAGCATTGGAAAGCTATGGACACGAGTATCATGACCCAAGTTAAATTTTTCGCAAAATGTAAGCGGTTTAAGAGCAGTTTTGAAAACCGTTTTTTCTTCACACAAAAAACGTGAATCATAATTTCGATCGCATTTCTAAACCGTTTATCGAAATGAGGCATATAATATGGCGTTGGAAAGCTGCTACAAAAACCGCTCCTTCCACATGTTAAATTTTTTCTAATTCCCTATGGTTAAAGAGTAATTTAAAAAAACGTAAAATTTCGTAAACCAAACAGCTGAGTTCGTTTTTTCGATGTCATTTCTAAACGCCTAATCCAATGGAGGCATATGATATGGCGTTGGAAAGCTTATGAAAATGCGCTACTTTTTCATTTTGAAAGTTTTTTTCTAATTTTGAATGGTTTAAGAGTAATTTATAAAATGGTCCAAGTCCTACCGAGTTAGTATTTTCGAGCTAATTTTTTAACCGTGCGTCCGAATGCAACAAATGATACGGCATTGGAAAGCTTGAACAAATGCGAAACTTTTTGGTATGTATTGTTTATCTCAATTCCTTACTGTTTTAAGTCGATTTTAAAAATGGCGAGAAAAGTATTTTTGCTGTAATTTCTACAAACTCTATCGGAATTGGGCAAATAATATACCGTTGAAAAGCTACAGAAAATGCGAAACTTTTTCATGTTGATGGTTTTCTCTGATTCTTAGCTGTTTTCAAGTAATTCCAAAAACGGCGGGATCATTCGTTCTGCCTCTACCGCGAAACAGATTATTCGAAAATGCACCGCGTGAAGAACATGAACTTCTCGGTGCGTGTACCTGAACTTCACTCTGTTTTTCACATGATTTTTTTTGCTCGTAGATCTTCATCCACTGCTCGTAGCTCTCAATCCCACTCACGGGAATTGAGTGGGTGATATACCGATGGAAAGCTGTTGTAAACACGCAACTTTCCCGTGTTGATCATTTTTTCATACTCGCGACGATTTTGAAAGTTTTTCATCTGAAATTCATTTAGCGTAGTAGTTGAACTTCTTGTTGTTTTCACGTTGAACTTCTGGGACGTATTTTTGTTTGTAATTTTCTCATCCATTCGTAAGGGTTACACAAATAATATTCCTTTTGTACAAACGTCTCTCACAATAATTTTTTTAACTTTCTCCGACAAAGGAGTTGAACTTACACAAATGATATTACCGTCGTTTCGAGGTAAATTAGAAAATGGCGAGATCATGATTTCTGCGTTCATCGTGAACGGAAATGCACTGCGTGAAGTAGTTGAACTTCCGGAGCATGTACATTTGAACTTCACTGCTTTTTTGATATGATGTTTTTCGCCCGTAATTCTCAAACCACTTACTGTAATTGAGCAAATGATATACCGATGGAAAGCTATTAAAAACACGCAACATTTTTGTGTTGATGAGTTTTTCATACTCGCAACGGTTCAAAATATATTTTTGAATGCGTAAATCAACGTCTTTTTTGCCTGTTTTTTACATGTAACTGAAGGTCGGACGTCTCGCACTAGAGATCTCGAACTTCACCGGGAGTAGCACGTGAACTTCTAGCAACAAAATCTTTTAAGCTTTTTGTTTTCTATTTTTATTTTCCTATCTGAAACGCATTTCGTGTAGTAGTTGAACTTCCCGCTATTTTCATCTTGAACTTCTGTCATGTATTTTTGTTCAACCTCTCTCACAAGATTTTTTTGAACTTTTCCTCACCGAGCACTTGAACTTCCAGCAACCATTTTTTCGTTTATGAGTTGTTTTTAAAAGTGCAAAAAATGGCGTTGTTTTTTTTTATTTTTTGAACAGGTAAATCCTAGGTTTTAATAAACTCCGAACTTCTCTATTATTTCAATTTGAACTTCACCTTTTTATATTTTGAGTAAAGAATTGTATTTGATTTTTATACGGAAAAAATCAAACATGGAAATACAAGGTGCACCTCTCTCGCAAGAATATTTTAACTTCTCCGGACAGAGCACTTGAACTTCTTTCAACAAACCTTTTAAACTTTTATTTTTCTAATCTTTTATTCTCACCTGAAATGCATTCCTTTTAGTACTTCAACTTCTTGTTGTTTTAACTATGAACTTCTGTTACATTTTTGTGTATACATCGAATTACAAACAATTGAAGGTTGAACACCATTTTTTGTCGTTTTAAAACATGTATTTGGAGGTCGGACGTCCTGCAATATAAATTCTGAACCGTGCATGGGGGTGCACGTGAACTTCTTGCAACAAATCTGAGTTTTTTATATTCTTCAAACTTCTATGTTATTTTAAATTGAACTTCACATTTTTATTTTTTCAGTAAAGAATTCTTTTTGATTTTTAGATATACTTCAAATCCGACTTTTTATCCAATTTTTTGAACTTCGTGGTTGATACTTTAATAATAACAGATATTTGAGTTTCATAAAAAGGTAAAATCCTAGATTTTTTTAATAAACATCAAACCACTTTGTTATTTTAGTTTGAACTTCTAATTTATTAATAAACAAGAAATTTCTATTTTTAAACTTTTTTAGTTGCTCCTTTTATTTTAATTTGAATTTCTTCATTTTATTCTTTAGGAACAACAAAAATCTGAGTTTTAAATTTTTTGATTCATCACATTTTTCTCATTTTTTAGTTTACACTAATTTTACTCATTTTGTTATATCCGAACTATGTTCTTTTTAATAGTTGGACTTCTCATTTATTTACATGAGTTGTAAGTGTATGTTCAGAGTAGCATCTGCTGCAGAGATTACGTGTGAAGCGGGGGCAGAGTTGCTTGCGAAGCGAAACCATGCCGTGAACCACGCCCAAGTCTTGGCCATCTCTAGACAACAAGACTACGCCAACTTTCCTCAACTAGTTTCTAGACTAGCAAAACAGCCACACTAGCACGTATATCAAATACTTGCAGTGACAATTCCTTCACATTGAAATATTGAACAGTGAATAGTACTAGTAACAAAGAAAACATAGCTTCATATGCTCGTATGCACTCTGAACGCTGTTCCTTCACATTTTTACTATATCTAAACTCTGTTCTTTTTAGTAGTTGGACTTCTCATGTGATCCCCATGTGAACTAAAGAAAAAACGATGCATAATCACACACGCACACATATCTTGGTGGATCACCAACAACAATTGTGTTTCTCACGCCAAGCATTTATCCTCTGTAGGCGGAAATTATTGTACACTTGAACACATATCTCTGAAACTGATGCATACCAAGTTATGAAAAAAGAAATTTTGCAAACATAGTTGACTAAATCAACGAAACACATCAACTAACACATTACACACTCGCAAAAAATAGAGCTAGATATGCTCGTATGCACGTACAGCACACACGAACAGTGCCATGTCTTCATAGAGAGGAAACAACTTCAACCTGCTACAACTTCATACAGGATACATCACTTCATACTCAACATGGATTCATCAGTTGGTCGGCCTTGAAACGCAAGTGTTGTGCTGGATGACCATGAGACAAATTGATGAGAGATGGCTGCCCGCGCGGACTGCACACGAGCGGGGTTGAAGTAGGCCGGCGAAGGTCGTCGGAGCAGGTTACCAGCAAGGAGAGGTCCACCGCAAGGTGGTAAGGAAGTCCGCCGGACGGACAGCGGCGATGGGGATCTCCGTGAGTTGGGTGCTGCACCACTGGGCGATGGACGGTGGCGTCGCGGCGGGGAGGGTCATGGCCGCTGCAGGTCACGGCGGCAAGTAGAGGAAGGTCGCGGAGGCAGGATCCCGGCGGTTGCGACGCGGGTTGGTGGCTGTCGCGCGGCCGCAAGATCCCGACGAGGGGAGGTTGGTTGGCGGCGGTTGCAGCAGCGCCGCCAGATGGGTGGTGCGCACGGCCGAAAGTTGGGGCGGGGGCGGGGCACTGCGACGGCCGGATCAGTGGGTGGGGCGCTGCGACGGCGGGTTCTGGGGGCGGGGCGGCGCGTTGGCCGAGTGCGGTGGTGGGGCGGCGTGCTGCTTGCTCGTGGCGGCGGCGCCCCAGGATGAGGCTGGCGGCGGGTCCGCGGGAGGTGGCCGGCAGAGGGTCCACGGGAGGAGCCTGGCGTCGGGTTTGGGGGAGGTGGCCGGCGCTGCAGTTGGAGGTGGGGGCGGGCGGTGAGCCGGTGATTCACGGGGAGCTGCGGTTGGGAACGAGAGCTGGAGGACGTGGGGTGGGAGGTGGGACGGGGTAGTTTTTTTTTTTGGGCCGCGCCTGTTCGCTGGTTTATCGGGAGTTCAGCAGCATCTTCGTCGGCCCTATATAGCACGATCGTGATCAGAATAAGAGTAAAATGCAAGCGCGGTCCTAATTCTTTCCCAAAAATGTTGACTGGGTCCTAATTTTTTTAAAATGCACATCTGAGTCCTAAATCTTTCTAAGTTGTTCACCCGAGGTCCTAATTTCGTCTGTCCGCCGCTGACCAGCTCGCGTGGCGCTTTGACCGCTGCCACGTCGACTCGAGGGCCCACGCGGGATAGTTCAGCGGTTGGAGGTTGGTAATTTAAGCGGTTTGGCCCCGAGTTTGTCCTCTCTTCATTCCAGTCCCTAGGTCTTCGCTTGCTCTCCTCTCTCGGGCGCCATTGCCGCCGCCATGTCCGCCGCCGCTAGCTCGTTCGCCGTGAAGCACCGCGAGAAGAAGGCCCAAGCGCTGCTCCACCTCCCAGCATTAGCCCTTTTCTCGCCCATCTCATCGCCGTACGCCGGGTATGTCTTGCCGTTGGTACCATGCCCTAGTCAGCCGTGATTCGATCTACAATTCGTCTTGTGTCAAAATCGAAGGCAAATCTGGCGGGATTTTCTACAAGTGCCCCAATCACCATGTAAGATCTTTTACAAGTGCCCAATCGATTTGATGTTTCAGTGTTTCTTTTTGACTGATTTTTTTTGCTCAATTTCTATCGATTCAACCAAATCCTTGCCAACATTATTATTGGGAAGATGGAGTAGACAACTATTTTGATTTTTGGTGAGAGCTGGGTATGTCAGTCGTGGATTGAGCAGTTTAGATTCGGCTGGTGTCATTGCAAGTGAAGAAACAGAGGTGCAAGATGCTTGTGCAGGAGCAATGCATAGCACTGTCGAGACTGTGGCATATGCAGAAGCAATGCAGAAGATGAATGAGCTCATTTTTCTCTCAGAGGAGTATTCTCGATGCACTTGTTGTAATCGATTGTAGTTGTGGTGTATGTAGGATTTAAAAAGTGATGTGTTAGTATGATGTATCCAAAGGTGATCAATGCTTGTTGGTGTATCCAGGATGTTGATGATTTACTGTTGCAATGAAATTGAACTAAAATTTGGCAGCATTTTGGTTGTTTTTCCGTACTTTGGCACCATTTTTTTACTAGCATTGACGGCACAAATAAGCAGTAATATGCAAGGCCATTCTTTTACTAACTGACCTTCCCAGCAGTCTGAAAGATAGATAGATGGACCCACCATGACAAGGTCGTGAAGTTGTGCAACAAAAGTATTCCATTTCCAGGGTTTGTGTGAAACCCAAAGCCACATCTCGACATGAGGTTTCATTACAAACCACCTTGTTTCCTAAGAAAAGAAAAACATCCTACAATCGCTTCTTTCCATAACATCTTTGTAGCTCTTCACTACGAGTTGTTGGGGCTTTGTTCTCCTTAGTTTTTTCACTTTCTTCCTTCTCTTCAAACCTAGTGTAGCGATAGTGTGGCTTCTTGGAGTCGGCAGGGCATCTCTGCAATTTGCAATGAGCGGCTTTACGGTAGAGGAGTCGGCACTACTGCTTGAGATTGTTGAGTAGCTATAGCCTACAAACCAACCAAACATGTATTTAGTAATGTAGGTGAATTTCGGAAGAACAGATGGCATTGCATTTATTAACATTGCATTTAAATAAAAAGCTCTCACTTGGTCTGTAAAATCTCAATCACAGTAGATGAAGCAAGATCATAATTCATAGAAGAAGATATCATATTAGATGTACTTACGCCCACTTGTGGACATGCCTTTTTGCAAAAAAAATCAGAAATGTTGTTGACTATTGCAATTTTAGTTTTCAACAGCATTTAAGGGAAACATTTAAGGGAAATGCACCTTGCAACTGGGCCTTCTCTTGACTGGTAGTTTAGTTCTTTGTTGTGTTTCTGGAAGCACAACCTGAATTGGCACATGTTCTGTTGTTTGCACATGTTCTGCTGCTTCCTCTTCTGTTGTTGGATATTGTTCTGCTGCTGGATCTTGTTCTGCTCCTGCCTCTTCTGCTGCTGGCTCTTGTTCTGCTCCTGCCTCATGTGCTGCTGTTGGTTGTCCTCTACCTAGTTCAGGCACTTTCTTTTGTTGTGTCTGGTTGATTGCACACACTGCAGTGTCCAATAATGCCATGTCTGCTCATCCTAGTTCCATTGTCCTCCTCTAGTGGGTTCTTCTTTCTCTTCTTTCCGTGCCTACCAACGTTCTTCTCATAGTGAGGTGGCAGCATGTGAGGCCCATGAGTTTTAGGCCACACTCTCGGATCACTACATGGCAGTATGATCTTGCCATAAGCAGCTTTGAAAGCATCTATCTTTGTAGCACTTGTTGACAACATCCTCTGGTTTAATTCTTTCATGTCTTAAACATGCAACTCCATGTCTACATGGAATTCCAGAGAGCTGCCATGCCCTACAAGAGCACTCCTCATACGTATGTTCACATCATACTCCCCAACCATGCCTTTAACATGAAATATGTGTTGTCCAAATTGGTAATGCGGTGCAGTTGTTGGACATGTTAATATTTTGTCCAGTTTTTTCTAATTTTTGGACAAATTTGACCACACATCTCCTCGATTCCAGATTCTTGCTATAAAACCTAGTCATTAATTGGTCCTTGATCTTCTTAAGACAAGTAACTATAGGCATTTCTACGGCATCAAGTATATACCTATGAAATAACTACAGTTAGATAATGCTACAGTACTGACAATATGAAATCACTTCACAGCTGAAATGCTACAGTACTGACAACTTACTTGTTGAACACTTCACAACTGTTGTTAAGAAGCAAATCACACTTTGGGAGTTCATGGAAATAGGCCTTGCACCACTGCCTTGGGTCAATTGCATCCAAGTACTCATAGGCCCCCTGGTCCAGCTCTTTCATCTCTTGCATGTACTTCTTCCAGTCTGCCTCATGTGTAGCTCTTGCAATTTGCCACAATTTATTCTTGAATACATCACCTTTCCAGTTTTTTGCAAAGTTTTGATGCAGATGCCTCACACAAAATCTATGTTGTGCATCAGAAACATTGCATTGACAAAGATTGATCAAGCCCTACATACATTGTAGAACAAACAAATGAAATGCTACTGATGATAATATGAAATGCTACTGATGAAATGCTACAGTATGAAATGCTGCAATGTTCTTACTACCTTACGCCTATCACTCATCAATGTCCATGGTGTTGTGTTTTGTATGTTCAGATCCTCCTTCAGTGTGTTCAAAAACCACTTCCATGTGACAGTATCTTCCACTTCTACTATGGCAATTGCAATGGGAAAGATACAATCGTTAGGATCAACTCCAACAGCTGTCAGCATCACTCCACCATACTTGTTCTTAATGTGACACCCATCAATGCATATAATGGGCCTACAAGCTAGCAGAAAACCCCTTTTGCATGCATTTAAGGACATGTAGCAGTTATCAAACTTTCCATTGTTTGCATGCACAAGCATGGTAATCGCCAGATTTGATCTTACGATTTCAAATTTGCAAAGTCCCACAGTAAATTATACTGCTCAAGTTCATCTCCATGAATTATCTTTAGTGCAATCCTCCTTGCTCTAGCTAGCTTACTTCTAGTAGGTTGCATGTTGTAGTCCAATTGAACAAGTCTGCCAAAGTTTTGCAGTGTCATCTTCTCATCTGCTCTAAATGTTTCCACATACTTGCCAGCCAAATATCTTCTTTGTAAATTGCTTGAGTGCCCACTCTCTTTCACATGTATGCTCACCCACATACTTCTTCACAACCCATGCTTTGGTCCTGCTGTCGGGTGCAGCAAATAAGAACCAGGGACAATCTCCAACACAACCTGCCCTTATCCTCTGCTTATCATTCTTTATGTAATGAATTTGCACTCTTTGCTTCACAATGTACTCTGAATTGCTGCTCTTAGTTCAATGATGACAAGAACACCATGCCTATGTGAAAATTGACTTCTTTCATGTTCTCAGGCCTCCACCTTTTCAGCTTCACTTTCTTTTCATTTTTCCTTCCTTGTGCATCTACTACTTCCACTTCCTCTATTGAATCACTATCTTCAAGCTCTGAACCTTGTAGCTCCTGCAGTTCATCGTATCATAGTCCTTTATCCTGCTCCCATTCAGATTTCTTCTTTTTTTCTTCTCAATTTTTTCATCAACCCATTCTTCATATAGATCATCATCATCTTTGCCTACTTCATTGTCGAGTCTACCGGTCTAAATCCCATTCAACATCCTTTGTCATTTTCATTGGGGAATTCTTCTTCTACCACAAGTTTCCTCCTGCTTCTTCTAAGCTCATGTCCAACATTTAGTCCCACTGGTGGAACACTGCTACTCCCTTCATTCTTCTTTGCCGCATGACATTGGTTCGGTTTGCCTTTGTGAGCTTTCACCTTAAACACAGGACTTCCTCTTATTCCTTTGCTAAACCCATGAGATTTAGGGCTTAGTACAAGAGGTAGCTCGGTGTACCACTAACATGAATATCATCCATTACATTGTCAAAGGCCATATCTTTGTGATCAACAAACAAGCTGAAAATCTTGGAATTTTGGAACAAGCTTTTTGTCATGTGCAAAGTGTCAGTGTCATAGTCCACAATCCGCAGTCCGTCGGCTAAATTCTTTCCAGGCAGTAACCAGTAAATAACATGCTTAGATTGGTCACTATATCCTAGTTGCTGCATAAAATCAGTGAGCCAGAGAGGAGACCATGTATGTACTTCGCAACCATCGAGCGAGCAACTTTCCCATCGACATACGTCTTTGATCGGCCAAATCCATGAAAAATCCACCATAGTTGATTTCTACGGTAAAAACCTCCTCTTGTGCTCCTAGGTATCGAGGATTCGGTCAAATACTACCATCGATTCGAGCTAAATCGAAATCCACGGAAAAAGAGGATCGAGGGTTAGGGTTATGGGCAACACTTGACCGTATCGTGGAGGAGGATCTCCAGGTCGCCGATGCACGGGCGCCATCCTAGCGGCGCCGCCGCTGGACAAGCGCCTACGATGGCCGCCTGCCTCTTCTCACCGGACCGTCGCCGTCGATCTCCCTGTTCGCCAGAGCGAGAGAGGTGGGGAAGAGGAGAGGAAAGGACTACAGTGCGGAGAGATTAGGGTTGGGGGGCTCTTTTGAAAAAATGCATGGCTGGTCGTTATCCCGCGTGGGCCCTCGAGTCGACGTGGCAGCGGTCAAAGCGCCACACGAGCTGGTCAGTGGCGGACAGGCGAAATTAGGACCTCGGGTGAACAACTTAGAAAGATTTAGGACCTAGATGTGCATTTTGAAAGAATTAGGACCAGATCGACACTTTTGGGAAAGAATTAGGACCGGCGCTTGCATTTTACTCGATCGAATAGTGTTACTATATATATATATATATGTATATATATATATACATATATATATATATATATATATATACATATTCTGATCACAACCTGAACTGCCTGAGTAACACGCCTGAACTTCCCTCTGTACAAACCCGACCTTCGGTCTATCTTCACAACCGTGGCTTCCCCCGTGAATTATTCTAGTTAGTCATGTTCTATATGATGTTAGTGTAATCTAGAAACGTTTTTTAGCAAGTAAATACCTGTTTAAAATAGGAATCTCGCTCGTTGGCGGATTTTTTTCTCGGGTCGTGATGAAATTGCGTTTTTTGCAATTTTACTGCCTGAGTTGTTCGACCTGAAGTTCTCCTAGTGCTAGGTTGAACTTCCGCCAACATTATCCAAATGGGGCTTGCGATATACCGTTGGAAAGCTATAGACACCAGTATCATCATCCAAGTTAAATTTTTGGCAAAATGTAAGCGGTTTAAGAGCAGTTTTGAAAAGCGTTTTTTCTTCACACAAAAAACATGAATCGTATTTTCGATCGCATTTCTAAACCGTTTATCGAAATGAGGCAAATAATATGGCATTGGAAAGCTGCTGTAAAACTGCTCCTTCCACATATTGAAAGATGTCTCTAATTCCTTATGGTTAAAGAGCAATTTGGAAAATCGTAAAATTTTGCAAACCGAACAGCCGAGTTTGTATTTTCAATGTCATTTCTAAACGGCCAATCCAATTGAGGAAAATGATATGGCGTTGGAAAGCTTATGAAAATGCGCTACTTTATCATGTTGAAAGTTTTTTCTAATTTTGAATGATTTAAAAGTAATTTAGAAAACGGTACAAGTTCCACCGAGTTCGTATTTTCGAACTAATTTTTTAACCTTGCGTCCGAATGCAGCAAATGATATGGCCTTGGAAAGCTTGAAGAAATGCGAAACGTTTTGGTATATATTATTTCTCCCAATTCATTACAGTTTTATGTCAATTTTGAAAATGGCTAAAATGTATTTTTGCTGTAATTTTTACAACTTTTATCGGAATGGGGCAAATAATATACCGCTAAAAAGCTACGGAAAATGTGAAACTTTTTCATGTTGATGATTTTCTCTAATTACTAGACGTTTTCAAGTAATTTATAAAACGGCGAGATCATTCGTTTTGCCTTTATCACGAAACGGATTTTTCAAAAATGCACCGCGTGAAGAACTTGGACTTCTCGACATGTGTACTTGAACTTCACTTTGTTTTTTAACGTGCTTTTCTTGCTCGTAGCTGTTCATCCACTGCTCGTAGCTCTCCATACACTCACTGGAACTGAGCAAATGATATACATATGGAAAGTTGTTGTAACCACGCAACTTTCCCGTGTTGATCATTTTTTATACTCACGACGATTTTAAAAGTTTTTCCTCTGAAATTCATTTAGTGTAGTTGGTGAAGTTCCTGCTGTTTTCAGTTGAACTTCTGTGACATATTTTCATTTGTACTTTTGTCATCCACTTCGTCAGTGTTACACAAATGATATTCTTTTTGTATAAACCAATCTCACAATATTTTCTTAACTTTCTCCGTCCGATGATTTGAACTTACATAAACGATATTCCTGCCGTTTTGAAATAAATTAAAAAATGACGAGATCATGATTTCTGCCTTCATCGCTAATGGAAATGCATTGCGTGAAGTAGTTGAACTTCTCGGGCATGTCTGTTTGAACTTCACTTTGTTTTGACGTGCTGTTTTTTGCAATGCGTGAAGTAGTTGAACTTCTGGGGCAAGTCTGTGTGAACTTCACTCTGTTTCACTTTATTGTATTTTTCTTATATGAAATACACAACATGTAGTACGTGAACTTCCGGCTGTTATCACTTTGAACTTCTCTCAGGTTTGAGATAATTATTCTAAAACACAAAAAAATAGCATATTTTTTATGTATTTTGGACATCTAAATACACGGTGAACCTCTCTCACAAGATTTTTTTTTACTTTTCCTCGCCGAGTACTTGAACTTCTAGCAACCATTTTTTCCGTTTATGAGTTGTTTTCAAAAGTGCAAAAAATGGCGTTGTGTTTTTTATTTTTGAACAGGTAAATCCTAGGTTTTAGTAAACTCCGAACTTCTCTGTTATTTCAATTTGGACTTCACCTTTTCATATTTTGAGTAAAGAATTGTATTTGGTTTTTATACGGAAAAATTCAAACAGGGAAATACGAGGTGAACCTCTCTCGCAATAATTTTTGAACTTCCCTGGACAGAGCACTTGAACTTCTTTCAACAAACCGTTTATGCTTTTATTTTTCTATATTTTTATTCTCACCTGAAATGCATGCCTTGCAGCACTCTAACTTTTTGATGTTTTCACTATGAACTTCCGTCACATTTCTGTGTATACGTCGAATTACACACAATTGAAGGTCGAACGTCATTTTTTGCCATTTTAAAACATGTAATTAGAGGTCGAGCGTCCCGCAATATAAATTTTGAACCGTGCACGGAGGTGCACGTGAACTTCTTGCAACAAATCTGAGTTTTAATATACTTCGAACTTCTCCGTTATTTTAATTTCAACTTCTTAGTCATATTCTTAGAAAGAAAATATGTTTTTAAATAAGCATCAAACATTTTTTTAAATTGAACCTCATACTTTTATTTTTCCTAGAAATGGAAAGAATTTGAGTTTTCAGTAAACATCAAACTACACCTTTTATTTTAATTTGAACTTCTTTAATTTTATTCTTTAGTAATGAAAGAACTACTTCTTTTGATTTTTAAATAAACATCGAGTCTCACTATTTTTTTTCATTTTTTGAACTTCATTGTTGGTTCTTTAATATTAAGGGATGTTTGAGTACTTTAATAACGGTAAAATCCTTGATTTTAGTAACGAGGAAAAATCTGAGTTTTTATAATCTTCGAACTTCTCTCGTTTTTTAATTCAAACTTCTTGGTTTTCTTGTTAGGAAAAATATGTTTTAAATAAACATCAAACCAAAAATTTAAAATTGAACTTCATACTTTTATTTTTCTTAGAAACGGAAAGAATTTGAATCCAATTTTTATAATTCTTTGAAATGATCAATTTTTTAATTGGAACTTCTAGGATTTTTAGAAATGGAGAAAAGCCATTTTTATTAAAAAAAATTGAACTTCTCTTACTTTGACCTTCCTGGAGGTTTTTAAAGTTTTAAGTGTTTGGCATTTTATTTTAAAACGGAAAATCCAAGGACATATTTGTTGTACAAACATATCTATCACTTTTTTATTTTCTAATTTTTCTGAACTCTCCAATTTATTAACTTTCAAAATAAACATTTTTCTCGTTGAGGCAAGTTTTCTTCTTGGTAGATAAACATCAAATTGTTCTGTTATTTTAATTTGAACTTGTTCATTTTATCCTTATAGTAAGGGGAAAATATATGTGTTTTTTCATAAAAGTTGAATAGTCCGAACATCACGTTTTCTTCTTTTTGAACTTCATTTCTTTAAAAATTGGTTAAATTCTATCTTTCAAATGAAGCTTTTGTTTCTCATTCAAACTTCACTGGTAATTTTTTCCACTTTCGATGTTACTTGTCGGCGAAATTGTTTTTTTGTGTGTGAAGTTTTTAGTGCTTTTGACCTCCCCATCTTTTTAGATATGAATTTAACTTGTTTTTTTAACAATTTTGATTTTCCATACATCCCTATTTCACGTCTCCAAACTAAATTTTCTTTATTAAAAGATCTTTTGAACTATGTTTTTCTAAATGCATGAATTGCTCGACAACATCCTTTGAACTTAGGATTCTATTTTCTGAAACGTCTTTTTTGTTTGGCTAGTTGGGTTTTGGTAGTAACTCCCGTAAGGTCAACACCTATTTCCCGCAAAAAAAAAGATCAACACCTATCAATTGAAAAAAATAACTAGTGCACTGTCCATAGAATGAAAGTAGCACTAGCAGTACCAACATATGTTTTTCTGCAAACAAATAGTAATTTTTATACACAAAGCCATGCATGTTATTACACCATGCCTTTTGGTCCTCATCTCTCCATCTTATCTCCTAGAAGTAACCACCACCACCATACATTTTATTCCTCGTCCTCTCTCCTCTCTGTAACTTTTCTCTACTCACTCATACAGAAGCTAGCAACTGGATGCAGCAACCCGAGCTACAAAAGTTCAGGCTCGCTTCATGTGTAGGCACCCGGCAAACCATGGCCAGACCAGCTCGGGGAGGCTGCACTTGGGAGGAGCTTGGTGACACTGGGCACCAGCGGCATGGTCCTCTCGACATGTATACCCTGTACTCGTTGTACTGCTGGATGCCGTGGCTCGACATCTCGCAGTGACGTGAACACGAAGGTGACCGTACCTTGCAAGCTAAATTGAACTTCCACTTGGCAGGCGAAGCGGATGTGGATTGGAATGATGATGCGCCGCGGAGATGGTTGTGCAGGCCGTGGAGGCCCTCTCCATGAGGCGGTGGCCTGCATCCCCTCTGGATGAGGGAAATTTTCTCAACCTGCTACCTGCTATTTTACTTCAGTCTGGCCTGCTACTTCTTCATAGTCCGACCTGCTATGAAGACCTCGACGCTGAGGATGTAGCCAGCCTCGAACGCAACTGCTGTGCCAGGATGGCCTCAATGCAGATGGACCGATGGCACCATGACTAAAAAAAGAACATCAAGGAGAGATAGATGCCCGCACAGACTGCTCCCACTCTGTTTCGCGTGCGCCCTGTTTGAACTTCTTTAGCTACACACTGGCATCAGACTCGCCCTAGGATCAGAATTGATTTCTTTGAACTTTTACCATCAGACTCTGTTGGGGATATAACTATTGGTGGAAGCCGCCTAGGAGGGGCCGGGTTACACAAAGGTGATTCATCATATGGAGCCCAAGATCAAGCGTGAAGATGGCGGTTCAATAGAGGGTCTAAAGCCCACGGGCAACTTAAGGCCCGTAGTGATAAACCGCCGTAATGGCATAACTTGTATTATAAGGCAGTATTAACTAGTCACCGAGCCGGACATTGTTTATGAGCCGGCCGGGACTCTGTAGGCCGCAGGGCGTTGATACGTCTCCGTCGTATCTACTTTTCCAAACACTTTTGCCATTGTTTTGGACTCTAACTTGTATGATTTGAATGGAACTAACCCGGACTAACGCTGTTTTCAGCAGAATTGCCATGGTGTTGTTTTATGCGTAAAACAAAAGTTCTCGGAATGACACGAAACTCCACGGGATGTCTTATAAAAATAATAAAAATCCTCGCCAAAGATGAAGACCAGGGGGCCCACACCCTGTCCACGAGGGTGGGGGCGCGCCCCTCCCCCCTGGGCGCGCCCCTACCTCGTGGCCCCCTGGAGCCCCTCCGATGCCAACTCCAACTCCATATATTGGCTTTCGGGGAGAAAAATATCAGAGAAAAAGTTTCATCGCATTTTACGATACGGAGCCGCCGCCAAGCCCTAATCTCTCTCGGGAGGGCTGATCTGGAGTCCGTTCGGGGCTCCGGAGAGGGGGATTCGTCGTCGTCGTCATGATCAACCATCCTCCATCACCAATTTCATGATGCTCACCGCCGTGCGTGAGTAATTCCATCGTAGGCTTGCTGGACGGTGATGGGTTGGATGAGATTTATCATGTAATCGAGTTAGTTTTGTTAGGGTTTGATCCCTAGTATCCACTATGTTACGAGATTGATGTTGCTATGACTTTGCTATGCTTAATGCTTGTCACTAGAGCCCGAAAGTGCCATGACTTCAGATCTGAACCTATTATGTTTTCATGAATATATGTGTGTTCTTGATCCTATCTTGCAAGTCTATAGTCACCTACTATGTGTTATGATCCGCAACCCAAGTGACAATAATCGGGACCATTCCCGGTGATGACCATAGTTTGAGGAGTTCATGTATTCACTATGTGCTAATGCTTTATTCCGGTTCTCTATTAAAAGGAGGCCTTAATATACCTTAGTTTCCAATAGGACCCCGCTGCCACGGGAGGGTAGGACAAAAGATGTCATGCAAGTTCTTTTCCATAAGCACGTATGACTATTTACGGAATACATGCCTACATTACATTGATGAACTAGAGCTAGTTCTGTGTCACCCTATGTTATAATCATTACATGACGAACCGCATCCGGCATGATTATCCATCAACGATCCGGTGCCTCACGAGCTTTCCATATCTTGGTTTACGCTTATTTACTTTTCCGTTGCTCTGTTACAATCACTACAAAAATACCAAAAACATTACTATTGTTGTCTTTACTTTTGTTACCGTTACCATCACTATCATATTACTTTGCTACTAAAAACTTTCTTTGTAGATACTAAGTTTCCAGGTGTGGTTGAATTGACAACTCAGCTGCTAATACTTGAGAATATTCTTTGGCTCCCCTTGTGTCGAATCAATAGATTTGGGTTGAATACTCTACCCTCGAAAATTTTGCGATCCCCTATACTTGTGGGTTATCAAGACCTTTTTAAGGGCCATGTTGCGGGAGCATAGCTCTATTCCTTGAGTCACTTGGGATTTATATCTGCTGGACACTATGAAGAACTTGAAAGATGCTAAGACAACAATTTATCCCTCAACTACGAGGGAGGTAAGGAAGCGCCATCTAGCTCTGCACTTAATTCACCTTCTGTTATGAGTAAGCTTGCGACACCTAAACCTGCTTCTGCTATTCGTTCCAATATGTCGCATGTTATTGATGATGCCACATCTGCTATGCATGATACTTATGATGAAACTACTTCTATGCTTGATACTACTGTGCCCCTTGGTCAATTTCTAGATGAACAAATTTCTAGGTCTAGAGAAAGAGAAATTATTGAAACTGAATACAATGATGAAAGTGATGATGAAAATATGCCTGCTATTCCTGAGGGTTATCCTTTTGATGCTGAATCTTCTGCAGCTATTTTTGCTTGTAAGGATAGATATGAACTTAAGAGGCTGCTAGTTAAATGGAGTAAAGAATCTCTTAGAGATAGGATGAGACGACCGCTTTTGCTACTTCACCTATCTATGTTCACGATAAGGATTATTATGAATTCTCTGTTGATCTGATATAATTACTCCGGTTGAATCTGATCCTTTTTATGGCTATGAATTTGAAACTGTTGTGGCACATCTTACTAAGCTAAATGATATAGCTGCCTTGTTTACTAATGATGAGAGATCGCGCTACTTATATATTCTCAAAATATTTCTGTTCTCATTAAAGGGTGATGCTAAGAAATGGTTTAATTCTCTTGATCCTGGTTGTGTGCGTAGTCCCCAGGATATGATTTATTACTTCTCTGCTAAATATTGACCTGCTCATAAGAAACAAGCTGCTTTGAGGGATATATGTAATTTTGTGCAAATTGAAGAAGAGAGTCTCCCACAAGCTTGGGGGAGGCTTCTCAAGTTACTTAAGGCTTTGCACGATCATCCTCTTAAGAAACCCGAAATACTTGATATCTTTTATAATGGACTAACCGATGCTTCCAGAGATTACCCGGATAGTTGTCTGGTTCTCTTTTCGGGGAAAGAACAGGATGAAGCTGAAATTTTATTGAATAATATGTTGACAAATGAAAATAATTGGGCACCTCCTGAGCCAACTCCGAGCCAGCTCTGAGCCAATTACTAAGCCTATTCTTAAACCAACTCCGAAGAAGAGAGGTGTTCTATTTCTCGATCTGAAGATATGCAAGAGGCAAAGAAATCTATGAAAGAAAAAGGTATTAAAGTGAAGATGTTAAGAATTTACCTCCTATTGAAGAAATACATGGTCTTAATTTACACTTTGTTGAAGAAGTATATGATCTCAATTCTTTATTCCTTTGAAGAACCTCCCGATCCCGATATCCCGACCACGTAGTAAAGGTAAATTATCTCTATAGATATGATAAAGCTGTAGTCCCTCCTACTAAAATTGCTAGTCAGTGCTTGGATGAGTTTGATAACTTTATGTGTAAGCAAGATGACTTTAATGCTT
Organism: Aegilops bicornis; assembly: GCA_021605145.1. Lineage (NCBI taxonomy): Eukaryota > Viridiplantae > Streptophyta > Magnoliopsida > Poales > Poaceae > Aegilops > Aegilops bicornis. Next base: position 351,843,850 of record CM038670.1, read on the forward strand.
ATTTTGGTAGACAATTAAAACAGCATACCTTTATGATTAAACGCTTGAGTGATTATATGGCTAATATTAGAGGTGAACTTAAACTTGTTAGCAAAAATGCTTCTATGGTTACCACTCAAGTAGAACAAGTACTTAAAGCTCGAGAAAGAAGTGCTTGATGAAATGAATAGTAAGAAACATGATTATGCTGTTAGAGTGGCTACTAGAACTGGTAGAATGACTCGAGAACCTTTGTATCCTGAAGGCCACCCTAAGAGAATCGAGCAAGATTCTCGGAGAAATAATATTGATATGCCTAGTTCTTCTAAAAGGAAGAAAAAGAAAATGATAGAACTGTGCAAACTTCTAGTGAACCTATTCTTTGAATCACACGAGAATCCAAATGATATCTCTATGTGCGATCTTTGAAACACAATCCGGTAATGAACATGAACCTAGTGAAAATGTTAATTATAATGTTCATGATGATGCTCAACCTAGTAATGATAATGATGTAGAAGTTGAACCTGTTGTTGATCTTGATAACCCACAATCAAAGAATCAACGTTATGATAAAAGAGACTTTGTTGCTAGGAAACATGGTAAAGAAAGGGAACCATGGGTTCATAAACCCATGCCTTTTCCTCCCAAACCATCCAAGAAAAAGGATGATGAGGATTTTGAGCGCTTTGCTGAAATGATTAGACCCATCTTTTTGCGTGTCACGATTGGTGATATGCTTAAAATGAATCCTTATGCTAAATATATGAAAGATATTGTTACAAATAAAAGAAAGATACCGGAATATGAAATTTCCACCATGCTTGCTAATTATACTTTTAAGGGTGGAATACCAAAGAAACTTGGAGATCCAGGAGTACCTACTATACCATGCTCCATTAAGAGAAATTATGTTAAAGCGCTTTATGTGATCTTGGAGCGGTGTTAGTGTTATGCCTCTCTCTTTATATCATAGACTTGACTTGAATAAGTTGACACCTACTGAAATATCTTTGCAAATGGCTGATAAATCAAGCTGCTATACCTGTCGGTATTTGTGAGGATGTGCCTGTTGTGGTTGCAAACGTTACTATTTTAACGGACTTTGTTATTCTTGATATTCCCAAGGATGATAGTATGTCTATTATTCTTGGAAGACCTTTCCTTAATACTGCAGGGGCTATTATTGATTGCAACAAATGCAATGTCACTTTTCATGTTAATGGTAATGAGCATACGGTACACTTTCCGAGGAAACAACCTCAAGTTCGTAGCATCAACTCTACTGGAAAAATTCCATTGATTATATTTGGAGGTTTTGAATTTCCTCTTCCTACTGTCAAGAAGAAATATGATATACTTATTATTGGGGATGTGCATATCCCCGTTGAGGTAACATAGTGTTATTCAAAATCTCTCTGGTTCCATGATTATCGGAATGAGTTTGTTAATAAGACTTGATCAACCTTGTTAGTGGATTCTTTTTTTATGAGCATGAGATGGATGAAACTAGAAGCACAACCTTTTGTACCCTCTTTGTATTTTCTGTTCTTTAGTAGAAATAAAGTAAAATAGTATTTTTCTGTCTATTTCCTGATTTATCCGTGCAATATAAAAATATCCCGAAAATAAAAGTCCTCAGAATGCCATGCCAATTTAATATGATTTTTTCGGGAATATTTGAGGATTTTAGTGCAAAAATTACTGCAGGGGGAGCTGCCACCTGGCCACGAGGGTGGAGGGCGCGCCCTACCCCCCTGGGCGCGCCCCCTACCTCGTGGGCCCACGGTGGCCCTCCTCCACTTATCCCTGCACCCATCTTCTTCCTCTGCCTCACACAAACCCGAAAAACCAACTCAAGCTCGTGTTCCAGCCACTTTTGCTGCGATTTTCGATCTCCTTGCTCAAATCATCTCTCGCAAAACTGCTTGGGGAGATTGTTCCTTGGTATGTGACTCCTCCATTGGTCCAATTAGTTTTTGTTCTAGTGCTTTATTCTTTGCAAAATTGTGCTGCATTGGTGACCATGTTCTTGAGCTTGCGTGTCAAATTTATATGGTTCCAAGTAGTTCTAATCTTGATATAGGCTCTAGACACTTGTAGGAGTAGTTGCTATCAATTTTATTGAAGTTGGTTCACTTTTGTTTGAAGTTACTAAAAATTTCAGATTATTTCAGAAATAATGAAGAGACTTTTGAGGGGCTCGTCGAGCCGAAGCTCGAGGGAAAAACTAAAGGAAGAAGAGCAGAAGCCCAAATTTAATTTGCCTCGCACCGCGGAGGTCCGGCCGTGTGAATGGCCTTCCGATGACTTATTGAGGAGAGCCGGGATTTATGAGGATTTCTATCTATTAATTGAGAACGCCAGCCTCACCAACTTCCTCCGCGACCAACGTCATCAGTATCTCTTACTCACAAATACTTTTGTGCAAAACTTCTACTTTTTCCCTAAGAAATCACCTCCAACAGTAGAGTTTAATTTATATGACGTTGTTAAGGAAATGCCATTAGCTGAATTTTGTGAGGTTTGCAAAATACCCTTTGAGGGCAACTTAGATGAACCACAACGTAATGAAGTGGAAGCTTTTATTAACACTATCACTGTGGGAGAAAGCAGGAAGGTTTCTGATGCAAGAATTACTAGCATACATTTCCCTGTTTTACGCTACTTTGCTTTATTTGCTAGTCGTTGCTTGATTGGTCGCGGGAACTGTGAAAACCTTAGCATTTCTGATATTATCATTTTGTTCCATGGTTTATACCGCAATAACTCTGTTAGTATGGGTGGAATTATTGCTAGACGGTTAAGTCTGAACCGTACTAAGGGCCCCGTCTTTGGAGGCATTTATGCTTCACGCCTAGCTGAATATTTTGAAATACCTATTAGGCATGAGGAGAAAGAAGAAACAGCGTTGCCCCGTGCTTATTTAGATTATAAGAGTATGCTAGCGCATGATTTTCTTGTTAAGAGTCATGAAGGGGAGCTCAAATATAAATTGTACTTTGATAAACATCACCCTGAGACTATTACTTTGCATGCTCCCTCTTTGTTTAACTTGTCTACAGTGTCCTTACATTGTTCCGTGGGCGGCTGTTCAAGCCTATCGGAATCCTGCACCAGCCGGAACCGGAGCCACAAGATGAGCGTCCACGACAGTCTGTTTATTCTTGGGATCTCGAGGCGGTTGCTGCCGATGGCGGTCAGAGTCCTCTTCATCACATTATGATCCCAACTATTCTTCATCGCAGTACGACCCCAACTATACCTACGGGTATCCGCTAGGCTATCCCTGGCCATAGACCAACTTAAGCCAAAAGCCTAAGCTTGGGGGAGTACGTATTTCCCACCGACATTACATTCATGTTCACACACACTCATTGCTAGATGTCGGTGCTCATACTCTTTCACTGTAATATCCATGCTAGTTTATTTTCTTTTTCCTGCTTTCTTCTTGTGTGTTTAACAAACCTTAGAAAAACAAAAAAAAAATAGTAGTAGTTTATTTTCCCTGCTGTAGTAGTAATAATTAAAAAGAAAACCCAAAAATATTCCCTGTTCTTCTTTTGCTTGTTGGGAGCTCTCCCGTGTAAATAGTTTTTATTTTCTTTTTCTTTGGGGGTCAGTAGGAGAAGACCATGATTAAATTGTTGAAGTGGCTCTTATATGCATTATTGTTGATTTAACCAAGAGCCCATATTGCCTTGTCTTCTCCTGCTTATTCAATGCTCGCATGATTCCAAATTTTAGCCCAATGCACGCGCACTCCTATTATTATTCACACCATTCGGTCGTGCAAGTGAAAGGCAATTATGATGATATATGATGGACTGACTAAGATGGGAAAAGCTGGTATGAATTCGACCTCTTTTGTTTTTGTAAATATGATGAGCCCATCGCTCCTCGATTCAAATTTTATTATGAGTAAACATGTTTGCAATGACAATTAGAGATCATAGTTGCTTGTGCCATGCTTGATTAGCTATGAGTTATAATGGTTTACCTTGCGTGCCAACATGCTATTGAGATGATTATGATGTGGTATGATAGGGTGGTATCCTCCTTTGAATGATTTAAGTGACTTGACTTGGCACATGTTCACGCATGTAGTTGAAAGAAATCAACATAGCCTTCACGATATTTATGTTCATGGTGGATTATATCCTACTCATGCTTGTATTCAATGTTTATTAATTTTAATGCATGTTCATGACTATTGTCGCTCTCTAGTTGGTCGCTTCAGCCTTTTGCTAGCCTTCACTTGTACTAAGCGGGAATACTGCTTGTGCATTCAATCCCTTAAACCCCAAAGTTATTCCATATGAGTCCACTATACCTTCCTATATGCGGTATCTACCTGCCGTTCCAAGTAAATTTGTATGTGCCAAACTCTAAACCTTCAAATAAACATTCTGTTTTGCATGCTCAAATAGCTCATGTATCAACTAGTGCTGCCCTTATCTTCCGTGTTAGGCGGGTTATTCTCAAGAGGAGTGGACTCCGCTCCTCACTCACGAGAAAATGGCTGGTCACCGGGATGCCCAGTCCCATGCTTTATGCAAACTAAATCAAAATAATTGCAAACAAAACTCCCCCTGGGACCCGTTGAATGTTGGAGGCACTCATTGTTTCGAGCGAGCCATGGATTGATGCTTGTGGAGGAGGGGGAGTATAAACTTTACCATTCTGTTTGGGAACCGCCTATAATTTGTTTAGCATGGAAGATATCGTCATCTCTTAGTTGTTATGTTGATAATGAAAGTATGCCGCTCAAAATATAATTATCTCTATTTCAAAACCGAGCTCTGGCACCTCTACAAATCCATGCTTCCCTCTGCAAAGGGCCTATCCATTTACTTTTATGTTGAGTCATCACCCTCTTATTAAAAAGCACTAGCTGGAGAGCACAGCTGTCATTTGCATTCATTATTGTTAATTCATATCGGGTATGACTATGATTGGATCTCTTTTACCATGAATTACAATGTCTAGTCAGTCCTTGATCTTTGAAGGTGCTCTGCATTTATGTTTTGCGGTCTCAGAAAGGGCTAGCGAGATACCATCTTGTTATATCATATTATGATTGTTTTGAGAAAGTGTTGTCATCCGAGATTTATTATTATGAGTTGCTAGCTGATTATGTTATTGATATGAGTAAACATGAGACCTGAGAATTATTGCAAATGTGGTTAGTTATAATATTTGCTGAAAACTTGAATGCTGGCTTGACATATTTACAACAACAAGAGCAAACAGAGTTTGTAAAAGTTTTTATTTTTCTTTCGGTTTGTCAACTGAATTTCTTGAGGACAAGCAAGGGTTTAAGCTTGGGGAGTTGATACGTCTCCGTCAGATTCTACTTTTCCAAACACTTTTGCCCTTGGTTTGGACTCTAACTTGTATGATTTGAATGGAACTAACCCGGACTGACGCTGTTTTTAGCAGAATTGCCATGGTGTTGTTTTATGTGCAGAAAACAAAAATTCTCGGAATGACCTAAAACTCCACGGGATGTCTTATAAAAAATAATAAAAAATCCTCGCCAAAGATGAAGACCAGGGGGCCCACACCCTGTCCACGAGGGTGGGGCGCCCCCCCTCCTGGGCACGCCCCCCTACCTCGTGGGCCCCCTGGAGCCCCTCCGACGCCAACTCCAACTCCATATATTGGCTTTCAGGGAGAAAAAAATCAGAGAAAAAGTTTCATCGCGTTTTACGATACGGAGCCGCTGTCGGGTGGTAGGTGCGACATATGCCAATGGGTGGCTTATCATTGTGGGAGCCAATAAGACGTCGCCGGTGCCTGGAAATGGGATGAGGCGTAGGCATGCACGCCGGCGAATCTTACCCAGCTTCGGGGCTCTCCGTGGAGATAACACCCCTACTGTTGCTCTGCGGGGTCTCCGCATGATCACTAGGTGAACAAGTAGCTAGAAGAGGCTCCTTGAGCTGTTTTGGTGAAAGGATGTAGGACCTTGAAGTATGTCTAGAGGGGGGTGATTAGACTACTTGACCAATAAAAATTTAACCTTTTCCCAATTTTATAGTTTGGCAGATTTTAACTATTTTAGGACAAGTCAAGCAATCATCACACAATTCAAGCAAGCATGCAAAGAGTATATAGGCAGCGGAAAATAAAGCATGCAACTTGCAAGAAAGTAAGGGGAAGGGTTTAGAGGATTCAAACGCAATTGGAGACACGGATGTTTTTCTCGTGGTTCCGATAGGTGGTGCTATTGTACTTCCACGTTAGTGGAAACTTCAACCCACGAAAGGTAACGGTTGCGCGAGTCCACGGAGGGCTCCACCCACGAAGGGTCCACGAAGTAGCAACCTTGTCTATCCCACCATGGTCGTCGCCCACGAAGGACTTGCCTCACTAGCGGTAGATCTTCACGAAGTAGGCGATCACCTTGCCCTTACAAACTCCTTGGTTCAACTCCACAATCTTGTCGGAGGCTCCCAAGTAACACCTAGCCAATCTAGGAGACACCACTCTCCAAGAAGTAACAAATGGTGTGTTGATGATGAACTCCTTGCTCTTGTGCTTCAAATGATAGTGTCCCCAACACTCAACTCTCTCTCATAGGTTTTGGACCTGGTGGAAAGATAATTTGAGTGGAAAGCAACTTGGGGAAGGCTAGAGATCAAGATTCATATGGTAGGAATGGAATATCTTGGCCTCAACACATGAGTAGGTGGTTCTCTTCGTAAAATGGTAAGTTGGAAGTGTAGGTTCAGTCGATGGCTCTCTCCACGAATGAAGAGGAGGTGGAGGGGTATATATAGCCTCCACACAAAATCTAACCGTTACACACAATTTACCAAACTCGGTGGGACCGAATAGTTAAACTCGGTCGGACCGATTTAGTAAATCTAGTGACCGTTAGTGATTTTCGGTGGGACTGACATGCATCTCGGTGAGACCGATAAGGTTAGGGTTAGGGCATAACGTAATCTCGGTGAGACCGATTACACAAACTCGGTGAGACCGATTTTGGTAATTAGCTAACCCGGAGAGTTGGTCGGAGTAAACTCGGTGGGACCGATTTGCTCTTTTCGGTGAGACCGAAATGTTACAAAAAGGAAGCAGAGAGTTTACATTGCAATCTCGGTGGGACCGATCGCTCACTTGGTTAGACCGGCGTTACGAAGGGAAACAGAGAGATTGCAACCCCATCTCGGTGAGACCGAGATCCCTATCGGTAAGACCGATTTGCTTAGGGTTTGTGGCCGTGGCTATGACTTTTGGAATCGGTGGCACCGGATAGAAAGAATCGGTGTGACCGATTTTGGCTTTAAGTTTAGGTCATTTGTGGATGTGGGAAAGTAGTTGAGGGTTTTGGACCATATCACTAAGCACATGAAGCAAAAGGCTCATTAAGCAACACCTCATCCCTTCTTGATAGTATTGGCTTTTCCTATAGACTCAATGTGATCTTGGATCACTAAAATGTAAAATGAAGAGTCTTGAGATTTAGAGCTTGAGCCAATCCTTTGTCCTTAGTATTTTGAGGGATCCACTTTCATCATCCATGCCATGCCATTCATTGAGCTTTCCTGAAATAATAGTCTTGGAATAGCATTAGCTCAATGAGCTATATGTTGTTATGAATTACCAAAACCACCTAGGAATAGTTGCACTTTCAATCTCCCCCTTTTTGGTAATTGATGACAACATATAGATCAAAGCTTCGACAAATGATAATAGAATTTAAATAACATCGTCGCTTTGAGAAGTATGTGCTAAGCAAGAGCTCCCCCTAAATTTGTGCATAGTTTTAGATTTGCTTTGGACTGCAAATGCACAATGAATTAGGCTCATGGGTTACTCTTCCATGTCACATACATCTTGGTGGAGCGCTCAAAATAATAAACAATGAATACATGCACTCATCACCAAGCAAAGTGAGTGATCACATAAGATAGATAGGATAATATCAAGCATGCATAAGTGTAGCTTATGATCAAACACATGATCATCAATGTCTCACAAGCATAGTATCTCAACCAAAAGCAAACAAAGTTTGAAAAACCACCAAATAAAGCAAGAGAGACCAAAAGCAACTCTCTCTCTCTCGAAGCCTATGATCTATACATTTTCTCCCCTTTGGCAACAAGTTACCAAAAAGTTCATAGAAAATGCATAGTGCTAGATCGTCTCTCAGTCTTGATCTTCTGGTGGTGGTGTAGAGATGGCTCCTTGGACGAAGACTTCAGTTGATGTAGATGGAGCTGGAGTTGATGTAGATGCTGGAGCTGGTGGCACTGAGGCTGTAGCTGGTGCAGACGAAGTTGCTCTTGTGTCAGAAACTGGCACAGCTGATGACCTCTGGGCTCTAGGCACTGTGGCAAACATATTGGTTGTAGTCTTGCCCTTCCTCTCCTGCATGTGCTCTTGTAGCTCCTCCACTGCAGTCTGAATCTCAGTTACTATCACATCTAAGTTATAGAACTTTTGTTATATGATTCTCTCCAGGCTCTCCTGGTTTTGAGTTAGGGTGGCCAATCCCTTCTCAATCCTCACAGTTGATGCTATTAAGTAACCAAGCTGCTCCTGCTTGTTCTTCAAGAAATACTCAGATGCCTCCTATTGAGTTGGCATCTTGGCAGCCTTCTCCCTCTTTGCCTTCTCCTTCTTCTCCTGTGCTTGAACTAACGATGGATCATCTTCATTCATGGCAACCTCATTGTCCTCAGAGTCTGGATAAAGTGGAAAGTGTTCCTTATCCAACTGATATTTTCCTGTGCCCATCTTTGAGTTTATCACTTCTTGAATCTGAGGTGCATATCCACAGCTCCTCTTCTGATCTGCTGCAGTCCTCTTGATAGTTTCATTGATCAGGCTCATGACTTTAAACTTCTGTGGCACATCAAACACATGCAACATGTTGATGGCATGCCCTCTGATCATGTTATGGTCACCAGACTTGGGCAACAAAGTGTGCCTCAGAATCCAATTTATAGTTGGCAACCCTGACAGCAGATAGTGAACTGATCCAAACTTGTGAGTTGCTAATGCCTTGTTTGGGATTTCCTTGTACATGTGAGCCATTGAATTGTGATCCTTTTTCTTCTTGGCATAAATGTCCAAGTCATCCTCATTTTCTTCTGGGGCATTTATTAGCTTTGCCCACTCCTCAACAGTTGACTGGTACCTTGTACCTTCAGACATCCAAACAATTTTCCCATCTGGGTAAAAATGTGTTGTGGAGTAAAACTGCATGATAAGCTCATCATTCCAATTTGTGAGTTTTTGCCCGACAAAATCTGCAACTCCACAACTCACAAAGTTGTCCTGCACTCCAAGATAGTGCTCTTCATTCTCCTTGATGAAGTCCCAGTCGACCCACCTCATGTCACAGACAATGGGCTTCTTGTCCAACAGAATGGTCTCATAAAAGTCCTGCTGTTCCTTTGTGTGGAACCTGTAATCAACAACAGTTCTTCTCCTTGAAGCATATGGATCTTCCATTCTCCATTTCCTCAGCCCTGAGTCTTTCCTGATTCTCATGTTCTCAGCCACAGGATGGGCATCATTGTGGTCTGGTATCTTTGGCTTGAGCTTCCTCAGAACCTGTCCTTCTTCATCTTCCTCATCAACCTCAGGCACTGGGGCCTTGTTCTTCTCAGCAGCTGGAATACTCCTAGTATTCCTCTTTGGTGCAGACTTGGCCTTGGGGGCAGCTTTGGGTGCTTCCTTGGGCTTAGATGTGGCAGCCCCTGATCTGATTGCATCACCCATTAGATTTGGTGCCTTTGGTGCTGGTGCACCAGGCTCTTCCTCTTCCATCATGGAAGGCTTCCCAATTACTCTGGCCATGGTCATCTTGACCCTTTCCTTCCTCTTCTTGCTTTCAGCAACTGGCTCTTTGGGATCAGGATTTTCAGGTAGTTGAGTTGATGTTCTGGCCTTAGACATTGGTTGTCTTCCTGCAGGCCTTTTGGTCTTCATGACCCTTTCCTTCTTGAGCACTTCTTTCTTGGAAGTAGCCTCATCTTCCTCAGCTCTATAATCTTCATCCTCTGAATCTGAAGTTCTTTTCCTCCTTTGCCTAGTAGCAGCCTTAGGCAAATTGCTTGGAGTACTTCTGCTCCCTTCATCTGAAGTTGAGGGACTAGTGCCCTCACTCAAGTTTATCTGCTCTTGACGACTGTTCATTTGTCACTTTGATCGGACATCTTGCAAAAAGCTATGACGACCACGTGAAGAGTTTATAGACGAGATAGAAAAGATGAGCATCACAAAATGCAGAGGTTTTTGCAAAAGAATGACTCAAAAGTTCAGTTTTAGTTTTCCACAGAAAGCATTTCGGATCCACCGATTTTCAAACTCGGTGATACCAAAGCAGTTTTTGGAACCAAAACTGATGATCTCGGTTGGACCGAGTTTCAGTTCGGTGGCACCGAGACTGCTAGCGTTTCACAGAATTCTCAAATTGGTTGCACCGATTAGTAATTCTCGGTCAGACCGAGAGTCACTTGTGCAATGGCATATGCCAAATCGGTGAGACCGAGCTTTTCAACTCGGTGGGTCCGAGATGGTTTCGGCGGAAACCTAAACCTAAAAATTTGAATCACATCTAATCTATGAACTACTTTGGCTGGATATTTGAGTTGCAATCGTGGCAAGATTCAATATGAAAACAATGTGCTAGGAATCAGACGTGGATAGCACAAAGATCAAGTCCATACCCTAACTTGGTGGTGGACTTGCTACTGGCGGCTGTGGCGGGGGACGAAATCCGTTGGCGGGCGAAGACCAGTGACAGGAGGCTGTTGGCGGTGAGGAGACGATCCGGAGACCACGATGGCAGAAGCGGCTGATCTTGTGAGCGAAGGGTTTTGGAGAAATTTACAAAATTTTGCCCGTGACTATATATAGCCCGACCCTGTCGGTGTGACCGAGTGGAACAACTCGGTGGCACCAAGATGCATAACTGCAAGTAGTTACAGCAACTCGGTGAGACCGAAAAGTTCAAATCGGTTGCACCGAGATTGAAAACTCAGATCAACTTCATGATCTCGGTAGGAACGAAATGGAAGGATCGGTCAGACCAAGAATCACTAAGAGGTTTTGGAAGTTTAAGTCTGTGACGAATCGGGGACTCTGAGTGCTCCTCACACAGAGTGGTTCGAATCTGACTTGATCAAATTTTGTGATGTAGTATGAATAGAGTTTGAGACGAGAAAAGCATAGATATCTAAAGAAGGTTCTTAGGCATTCTTGTCCATCCACTTGGCCAAAAGAAGAATGAACCAATCAAACAAAACAACAAGTGGATGTCCTTGAATGAGTAAAATATGCACCAACATGCTCACACAATAAGATGGCAATTGAAATATATGGCAAAGCATGCACAACCAATTCTAGCATCTATCAAACAATTGGCGATGACTAGGTCATCTATATATGAGCATATTGACTTAGGAGTCAAATGAGAACATTTGATCATAGGTCATACTCATCGTTTAAGCTCAAGTGGGGTTACCACTTTTACATAATGCATTAATGTGTTCACACCATTAGAGTTGCTTTGACTCAATTCTTAGAGTTAAGCTCACCCTAGATGTGAGATCCCCCCTTAGAGGGTTGAACTAACCTTGGGTTTTGTCGATGATGACTTCATGTAGGTGTTGAAGATGTAGATGCTCAATGTTGATGTAGATCATTTGGAGCAATCCTTTGGAGTGAGTTGCACTTTCAACTTGCCTACATGGGTTAGTCCCACAAGGAACAAACAAGAATATCCATAGACATAGAGTGATGCACACACAAGATGATGTCCATGAAAACATTAGGTTACCTTGTCCCTTGCCTTACCAACATGAGGGTTTGTGACTCCTTGAACTAGTGCAAGATGTGAAAGTTGACTGCACTTGTTCTTGCCAAAATGATATGAGTGAAGATTGTTGGCAGAGTCACCCTCAAGAACTCTCTAGTTCTTCTTCTTCGGGATCCACATCATCTTGATGGGAATCCTTGGAGTTGTAGTTGTACTTGATGAAGTAGAACTTGATGTAGTCTTGGGAACCCACTTTCGAGCGAGGCTTTAGGTGCTTCTTCAAATGCATCAATCTCTTCTTGAAGCTTGTCCTTGCCTTTGTTCTTGTGGTCTTGTGGTGGAAGATCATCTTGAGCTTGTGTCCCCTTGAAGGAAGTAGGATCATACTTCTCTTGTTGAGGAACAAACTTTGTCTTGGGGTATTGATCTTCTTCCCACTCAACTCCATTGGGGTTGAACTTTCGTTCAAAACCACCACCTTGATTCTTCCGGTGCCTTCCTTGCTTGCGTACAATTTCCTCAAATTGCTTACTCCCGGCAAGGCTCTTGTAAACACCTTTGTCTATAATTCCCTTCAATAAACTATTTTCTTGCTCAAGTGTAACTTGGCTAAGAGAATCATTCATGGAATCAATAGAACTACTAGAAGCAACAACATTGGATTTGACATTATTATTGTTACTACTAGAAGAAGTATCTTTCGTGTACTTGTTACTAGACTTGACTTGAGGCATGTAAGTAGATAAGAGTAAACGCTTGGCAATGTAAGAAGAACTTTTCTTGCGGAGATCATCATTGATTGCATTTAAGAACTCATGCTCTTGCTCAAGATTGAGCTTTTCAAAGCGTAACTTCTCATGAGCCCTTAAAAGTTCTCGATGATCTTGAAGATAGTTTCATGAGCCAACTTAAGAGTGTTTAGTTCTTTAGTTAGAAGCTCAATTTTCTCCTTATCATTGTCATTCGTTTGATTAGCATGATTAATTGACGTTTCATCATAGTATTCATCACTAGAGTTGTCAACAAGTAAATCATCATCACCTAGCAAGTCATCTTCATCACTATTGAAATCAACATACTGGGATGTGTTACCTTTGGACCTTTGGCCATGAAGCATCTTCCAATTCCTTCATTTGGTGAATCAAATATGTCGTAGGAGTTGGTTGACACAAGTGCTAGACCGGCAACACCTTCATCTTGAGTATGTTCGGACTCGGAGTGATAGCTTCTCCCGGAGTGATGGTCGGAGTCGGAGCCGGAAACCCATTCACCAACATGAGCTTGATGTCTTCGTTTTGTGTAGCTCTTTGATGACTTGTCCTTCCTTTCTGAATCCTTGCTTCTCCGTGAGGGTCTTCGTTCATAACGATCATCTCTACTCCTCCTCTCTCTCGGTGGTGATTCTTCTCTTTTGCTTCTTCTTTTTGGAGAATCTTCTCTTCTTTTGTAGGGTGTCGTACACTCATTGGAGTAGTGTCCGGGTCTCCCACAATTGTAGCAATTTCGCTCTCGACTAGAAGATCTTTTGTCATTGTAAAACCTTGACTTGGAGCTTCTTTCTTTGCTTCTACTTTTGTAGAATTTGTTGAAGTTCTTCACCATTAAGCTCAATTCTTCATTGAAGGTTGGTTTCTCACTTGATGATGTGGGGGCTTCACTTGAGGCTTTGTAAGCACCACTTGACTTGTTGTGAAGTTCCTCCTTGTCCTTGAGTGACATCTCATGAGCAACAATCCTTCCAATGACTTCCGTTGGCTTGAGATCTTTGTAGTTTGGCATCATTTGGATCAATGTGCACACGGTATCATACTTTCCATCCAATGCTCTTAGGATCTTCTTGATGATGAATTTGTCGGTCATCTCTTCACTCCCTAAGCCGGCAATCTCATTTGTGATAAGAGCAAGCCTAGAGTACATTTCAAATGACACCTTCACCATCCTTCATTTTGAACTTGTCAAGCTGATTTTGGAGCACATCCAACTTGGATTCCTCGACGGATTCGGTACCTTCGTGCATATCAATCAAAGTATCCCAAATTTCCTTTGCATTCTCAAGACGGCTGATTTTGTTGAATTCTTGAGGCACAATCCGTTGAAGATGATGTCACATGCTTGATCGTTGTATTGTAGCATCTTCAATTCTTTCGCATTAGCTTCACGGTTCGGTTCTCTCCCATCGAAAAATTCACCTTGCAAGCCAATACAAATAATTGCCCAAACGGTGGGGTTATGTCCAAGAATATGCATTTTCATCTTATGCTTCCAACTAGCAAAATTAGTACCATCAAAGTAAGGACCTCTACGGTGATAATTTCCCTCGCTAGACGCCATACTCTCCTAGGTTGTGAAACCAAGGCTATGACCACCAAAAGCTATGGAAATCAAAGCAAATGGAGACCAAAGCTCTGATACCACCTGTAGGACCTTGAAGTATGTCTAGAGGGGGGTGATTAGACTACTTGACCAATAAAAACTTAACCTTTTCCCAATTTTATAGTTTGGCAGATTTTAGCTATTTTAGGACAAGTCAAGCAATCATCACACAATTCAAGCAAGCATGCAAAGAGTATATAGGCAGCGGAAAATAAAGCATGCAACTTGCAAGAAAGTAAGGGGAAGGGTTTAGAGGATTCAAACGCAATTGGAGACACGGATGTTTTTCTCGTGGTTCCGATAGGTGGTGCTATCGTACTTCCATGTTGGTGGAGACTTCAACCCACGAAGGGTAACGGTTGCGCGAGTCCACGGAGGGCTCCACCCACGAAGGGTCCACGAAGTAGCAACGTTGTCTATCCCACCATGGCCGTCGCCCACGAAGGACTTGCCTCACTAGCGGTAGATCTTCACGAAGTAGGCGATCTCCTTGCCCTTACAAACTCCTTGGTTCAACTCCACAATCTTGTTTGAGGCTCCCAAGTGACACCTAGCCAATCTAGGAGACACCACTCTCCAAGAAGTAAGAAACGGTGTGTTGATGGAGAACTCCTTGCTCTTGTGCTTCAAATGATAGTCTCCCCAACACTCAACTCTCTCTCTCATAGGTTTTGGATCTGGTGGAAAGATAATTTGAGTGGAAAGCAACTTGGGGAAGGCTAGAGATCAAGATTCATATGGTAGGAATGGAATATCTTGGCCTCAACACATGAGTAGGTGGTTCTCATTCAGAAATGGTAAGTTGGAAGTGTAGGTTCAGTCTGATGGCTCTCTCCACGAACGAAGAGGAGGTGGAGGCGTATATATAGCCTCCACACAAAATCTAACCGTTACACACAATTTACCAAACTCGGTGGGACCGAATAGTTAAACTCGGTTGGACCGATTTAGTAAACCTAGTGACCGTTAGTGATTTTCGGTGGGACTAACATGCATCTTGGTGAGACCGATATGGTTAGGGTTAGGGCACAACGTAATCTCGGTGAGACCGATTACACAAACTCGGTGAGACCGATTTTGGTAATTAGCTAACCAGAGAGTTGGTCAGGTAAACTCGGTGGGACCGATTTGCTCTTTTTGGTGAGACCGAAATGTTACAAAAAGGAAACAGAGAGTTTACATTGCAATCTCGGTGGGACCGATCGCTCACTTCGGTTAGACCGAAACGTTACGAAGGGAAACAGAGAGATTGCAACCCCTTCTGGGTGAGACCGAGATCCCTATCGGTAAGACCGATTTGCTTAGGGTTTGTGGCCATGGCTATGACTTTTGGAATCGGTGGCGCCGGATAAAAAGAAACGGTGTGACCGATTTTGGCTTTAAGTTTAGGTCATTTGTGGATGTGCGAAAGTAGTTGAGGGTTTTAGAGCATATCACTAAGCACATGAAGCAAAAGGCTCATTAAGCAACACCTCATCCCTTCTTGATAGTATTGGCTTTTCCTATAGACTCAATGTGATCTTGGATCACTAAAATGTAAAATGAAGAGTCTTGAGCTTTTGAGCTTGAGCCAATCCTTTGTCCTTAGTATTTTGAGGGATCCACTTTCATCATCCATGCCATGCCATTCATTGAGCTTTCCTGAAATAATAGTCTTGGAATAGCATTAGCTCAATGAGCTATATGTTGTCATGAATTACCAAAACCACCTAGAGATAGTTGCACTTTCAAAGGAAGAAGACGGGCACGGCTAGCTCTCCTCTTCCCTCTATGTGGTGTCTAAAACTCTAAGAGATCAACCCTTTGTATGGATGCCCTGGGGGGTTTATATAGGCCTACCCCCCAGGGGTACAATGGTAATCCGGTGGCGCGGGCCCCTAGCCGTCGGTGTTCACGCTCATCGGCTTCTCCGCCGGTCGCTGGGAGCCCTTGTTGGTGGGTCCCTTGACTGCCGGCTTAGGCGACAAGCTGGCCCCACCGCTGAGGGCCTTGTCGGGGGCTGGTTACTGTTGCCTCAATCCTGATGACGAGGGCTTTGTCGGGGTAAGCATGGCTAAAGTGCCGCCGCCTTGGCGGCGATCGCTGTAGTCTCACCTCGTCTTGTCTCCTTAATGAGGCGCTTCCTTCGAGGGAGGGAACAAGCCGGCTATGGGAAGCCGGCCATATCTCAGGCCGACTGGGGGAGGCCGAGCCGCCTTCGGGCATCTCTCTGACCGGAGGGGCCCGCCGCCTGCGGGTCATACTGACAGCCTGTCGTGGGTGACGTCATGGTCAGCATGGCAACAGCGCCGCGTCGGACGGGTGATGGCCGCCCCGTACGGCGCACTGGCCATGAGCGCTCCGGGATGCGGGGGTGGCAGGCTTCACTGTAGCTACGCCCCGTCTCATCACTGTTATGTGGGTGCGGATTCCGAGGGTGCGGCCTTGGCCACTTGCTGGGGGGCCGGCTTCTTGGAGTCGGCCTTCTCGTGGCCGGCTTCGCGGAGTCGGCCCTCTGGTGGCCAGCTCCTTGGGAGCCGGCCCTCTTGTGGCCTCCTTCCTGTAGGTTTTGGGGCCGGGCCGCCTCCTGACAGCCGGCCTGAGGGTCAGCCGGCCTGGGGAAGGCGGCCCCGCGTCTTGGATGTTGGATGGCTTGATTGGCTTATAATTTTTTCAGAGGTCCCAGGGGGAGCCGGCTAGGCTACCCATGGTCATTTACTCCGACAGTAGTCCCGGAAGCTGATTGAGCTTCGAGGCTGAGAGGAGGACGAGAAGCTCGGTCAGCTTCCTATCCTGAGGGGCTAGCAGCTAGGAGCCGGCCTTGAGCGGGTGCGCCGTCTTCGGGAAGTTCCGCAGCCAGAAGGCGAGAGCGCGCGCCGGATCGCGCGTTGACCGCGCGCCACCCTGCGCGCCACGTGGCCAAAAAGGCCTGCCAGCCCACGCGCGCGACGGGACGTCGCCGCAGGCTGGGGCCCACCATACCTAGGCCTCGGCCCATGTGCGGATCCTCTGCGGCCCGAACGGACCGCTCGCCTTCCCGCGGCGGTTTCAGCACGCCTTTAGGGCGCAATAATCGCGGGACGTGGGGGGAGTGCAGTTAATCCCACGTTCCCCACGCCTCGCCTCCGCGGCTCCGGCGCACGAGCCTATCAGTAGGGGGAGGAGGGGGAGCGGCAGACGCTCGCACGCTCGCCCTCGCTCCACCCTTCTTTCTACCTCCTTCTTCTTTCTTTCGCCGCCGCAGCGCACTCACCACCGCGCCGTTCCGCCGTCAACCCTCTTGGTCTGCCACGGCTCTTCTGCAGCGTGGCTGTGCTCTCCGCCGCCGTGCCTCTCTCGCTTCCTCTTGCTCCCATGGCGCTATCTAGCTCGTGGGATGGCTCCAACGTCCACGAGGACCACATCGATTAACCGCCAAGACGCCTTGGCGGTTGCAGGCGAGGGCTACGTGAAGACCCGCCTCGCGGCCGGAGGCGGAGGTTTCGCCCGGCGCGGAGGAGGGCAAGAGGGTCATCTTCCGCTTAACTGCCTCAAGCCTTGGCCTGCCGGCGAGCGGGTTCTTCCGCTCCTTCCTCGAGTTCTACCACCTCCAGCCGCATCATCTCACCCCCAACATGGTGATGCTGATGTCGACCTTTGTCACCCTATACGAGGGTTTTCTTGGCGTCCTCCCCACCCTTGAGCTCTTTGGGGAGTTCTTCCAGTGCAAGCTTGGCACCGTCTCCGCGGGTGTGCTCGCCCCCTGTGGCGCCTTCATCGCCATGCGGAGGTCAGCCGACAACAACCCTTTCCGCCTATCCCGCTGATCCAGTCGGTGAAGCTCTGGCAGCAATCATACTTCTACGTGAAGAACGTTGCCTCGCAAGGCGACTTCGTCAATCTGCCGGCTTACGTAGCCGGCCCGCCGGCTGGGAGGCAGCCGTGTTGGTCCTACCGAGCCCGGTCGCTCTCCCTGGCTGGGAACGCCGTCGTCACCCGGCTCCGGGTGATGATCCAATCAGAGGGCTTGGTTGGAGCCGACCTGGTGACCGCCTTCATGGAGCGCCGGGTGCTCCCGCTCCAAGGCCGGCCGCACGTGATCGGCCAGATGAGCGGCCGCTTCGACCCATGTCGGCTGAGCACCAGGGAGATGCCTCGTGACGAGGTGTCTTACATGGTGAATTACATCTCCTACTGCAAGCTCACCGAGGAGTGGCAGTATGGCAAGGCGCCGTATTCTCGGGCTGATCCCCCGCCTGTGGTGAGGTATCCTTCTTTTCTTCTTCTTTTGTTGCCAGGTTCGTGACGGCCGACTTTTGACTAGTCGGCTTGTCTTTGAGCAGAACCCCCTTCTTCGACCGGAGGCCGGGGCCGCAGGCGAGCGCCGATTCATGGCCGACCGTACGGTGGACGACCTCGACGACCCAGATCTGGGGGCGGCCGCCATGGACGACGCCATAGGCGGAGCCGGCGGAGAGGCAGGCGGCTCCGAGCTCACGGCCGGCTTCGGGGACTGGCCGGATGATGACGAAGCCGAGGCCATCCCACGCCGCCAGCCAGCGGCCGATCGCCAAGGTGCCGGACCTTCTGCAGTGCCAGCTGCTCGGGGTGGCACGCAAAAACGTCGGGCCGGGCCGGGACTCTTCGGCAGCTGTCCGAAAAAACCCAAGGGCTCCACGGCGGCGACCAAGCGGGACGAGGTGGCCGCGAAAGCGGCCCGCTTCCGCAAGGTGGTGAAGCAGCCATAGGCGGTCTCGGCATAAGTGTTGAACGTCTCCTGCTTTCTTGTTGTCTTCTTTGGTTGAGGCTCTTCTGAACCTTCTTCTTGATTTGTCGGTCAGGGCGCCGCTTTCCCTCGAACGGGTTGATGCTGCCTCCATAGTCGGACCGACGGGAGGGTCTTCGAGCTCCCGCCGCGTGGATCCCCGCGTCGACCTGATAGAGGCAACGGAGCGGAATGCGCGGGAGGCGCGGGAGGAGCGGGAAGCGGCGGAGCGGAGGGACATCCAGGAGGCGGCGGAGAAGTCGGCCGAGGCGCAAGCCAATGCAACGGCCAGGGCCCGGGCGGAGGCCGCGGCCGCGGAGAGGGAGGTGGAGGCTCCGCGCAATCAGCCTCCGCGGCTCGTTATTCCTCTTCGCGCCATGGCTCCCAACATCCCCGTGCCCCCGTCAGAGGAAGCCGACCGTGACCGGCCGGTGATGGAGAGGAGGGAGGATGACGTGACCATCCTGGGGGAGGCGCCACAGTCGGCACCGACTGGAACGGGCCAAGGCGGCCAACCTGCTGCGGCACCTGAGCAGCCGGCTGGGGCGAGTCAGCGGCGGGGGCGGATCTTATGGTGCAGTCGCCGCCTCGCCGGCACGTGGGAGAGGCGTCCTTGGCGCCGGAGCCGCAGAGAACTATGAGCGGCGCCAGCTCGGACGGCTCGGGACACAGGCGGCGCCGGCCAAGACGTCCAGTGGGCGCCAGTGGAACGACCGAGCTGAACGTGGCGGCGCAGGAGGTCCGACGCCGAGACCAGCCGGCTGCAACGGTACACCCAGAGTTTCTTGCTACGCGCGTGGTCATCCGGGTGAGTCTTCTGGCCTTGGTCGATTTCTTTCTTGATTTCTTCCGTGGGGGCGCATCAGCGCACCCACTGGGTGTAATCCCCAAGTTTTGAGTCGGCCGAGCAGCGGCTTGAACTTTTAGCAGGCCTTGGCGGCAATCTTATTCTTATTCGCACTCCGTCTGATTTTCAGGAATATCACAATCTCCGCGCGGCTGCCTTCAACTCCCAGGCCCAGGAGCTGAGCCAAAAGGCCGCCGACCTGACTAATAGCCGGAGTGAGTGCTTTGTTTCTTTTATCTCATGTGGGCGCGCGTCACTCCACTGGGTGTAGTCCCGAGATTCGGCCGATCACGAGCGATCGGGTCGGATCTTCCCTGACGACTTCTTTCTTATTGCTTTTTCCTTTTTCTCCACGCTTGCAGAGGCTAATGCCGACTTGAGGGAGCAGCTAGGCGGGGCCCAGACCGCCCTTCGCGCCAAGGAGACTGAGTGCAGCGCCTTGGCCCAGGAAAGCGACCGCCTGGACAAGAAACTGGCCGACCAGGAGGAGAGCCATAAGGCAGCCCTGAAGAAGGCGCAGGACAACGAGGCCGCCCTTAAGGCCGAGTTCGAGACCGAGGCGGCGGGCTGGGCTGAAGCGAGGCAAGCGCTGAGCGAGGGCTATGGACGGGTTGAGGATCTGATCGACGGTAAGCCGCCTTCCTTTTCATCCCTTTGCTTGCCCCTTGCCCCCTTGTTTATCTTGTGATTTTTGTGCTGTTTCTTTGTTCTTCGCGCAGATTACTTTCCCGGTTACTCCGTTGCCGCCAGCCCAGCCATCGAGGCCCACCGCGAGGCACGTCGGCAAGCAGGGGTTGAGATCGCGCCAGATGCCAGCCGGACGCTTGAGGAGCAGCTTTTGGCGATCCAAGCCCGGCTGCTCACCGCATGCTCCGCCGTCTTGACGTCTCGGGCGCAAGTCTTGACCGCCCTACGCTGGCGAGGCGATTCTCGTACCCAGTCGGATGTCCGACCGGTGGAGGTTCTGATTGGCCGCTTGAGGCTGGAAGGCTTCCGCTTTCGGTCCGGCGCCAGCGGGCGCTGGAGTTCGTACGAGCCTGGTATCCTGGGCTGAGCTTGGGCCAGCTGAGCACCTGGAGACAGGAGGCCGACGAGGAGCTGGTGGCGGTGCGGCCGGCTATCATCCAGCGCACCTCGGCTATCGCCGAATATACCGACACCAGCATTTTTGCTCCTGAGGTGAATGATAACGGCGTCGCCCAGCCGGAGGAGTGGTTTGGGCTGAACCCGGCGGAAGGTGAGGACTCGGTGGAGGAGATCGCTTCCAGCGACGAAGGCGAAGACGAAGAAGGGGAGGGCGGCGAAGACGTCGTGCCCGACGGCGAGGCGACCAGCCAGCCTTCAAATTAATCGTGCCTCCAAAGAACGAGGCGCGCGAGGGCGCCGCCAGGTGATGATCGGCCGAGACCCGCCACCGTCCACTCCTCCGGCCAAGATCGCCTCCGCCGACCTGCCTGACTCGCCTATCGCTCCCTTGGCCTGATCTCCCGTTCTTGCTTTCCTGCTGTTACTCCTTGAACAATTTTTTATTAAATTTGCGCAGTTCCACCCACTAGGGGTGTATTCAAACTATGTTGAATGCCGGCCTTTCGAAGGCTTTTGTGTAAATATAATTATGCATGTGTTTGGCTTCCATTCGAATTTGCTTTTTATCCTTAGGCTGTTTCCTTTGCCGCCTTCCCTTGATCGCCGCCTTCCCAGCCGCCTGGCAAATCTGCGGGTCTGGGGAGGAACTTGGCCATTTGTGGGAAGACAAGTACTTGAGCTTTCTTGGATTGTGGCAAGGTGAAATGGGGAGCCGGCCGTCCGGCTATTCTGGTAGCCGGTCGGCGATGGGAGGAAGCCGGCTTTTGTTATACGAGTTCGTTATCCTTAGCCGTTTTTCGTGTGGGCATCCTTTCCTGCCTTTGTCTCTTGCCAGCCGGACAGTCGGTTCTTCGAGCTGCGACTTTCGACAAGAGAGGGCTTGGGTGCCGGCACACTACTTGTCTGACTGCAGGTGGAACTTGAATATAACTCAAGGCGGCCAGTCCTCGGGCCGACTAGTCGAACTCGGTGCCGGACGAGGAGAAAGAATGTAATGAAAAAATCATAAGCATGATACTCGTCATTCATAGATAAAAGGTGGCAGTCCCTGAGTGCTCCTTGGGGGGCCTATTGTCTCATACTTAGTACAAAAGGTAGCGTGATACATACTGCATTTTAGCTGTAAAATCTTCGGAGGAGGTTGGCGTTCCATGGTCGTTCCGACTCCTTGCCGGAATCATCTCTCTTTCGTGCCTTCGCTTCGAAGGCCGATCGTAGTAGGAGTCGTTTCCAATGCTCACGATGACGAAGGGGCCTTCCCAAGGGCGAGAGCTTGTGCTGGCGGCTGTTTGCTTTGGATCAGCGGAGCACAAGGTCACCCTCTTGAAAGGATCTTGGCTTGACCTTCCGGCTGTGGTAGCGGGCGCAAACCCTGCTGGTAGATGGCGGACCGGTGAGGGCTAACAGCCGCTTTCTTCCAGCAGGTCGACGCCGCCTTCTCGTGCTTCTTTGGCCTCTGCTTCCGTGTACATGGTCACCCGAGGCGAAGTCGAACTTCGATGTCGGTTGGGATGACAGCCTCGGCACCATATACAAGGAAGAAAGGGGTGAAGCTGGTTGACTTGTTCGGGTAGTGCGCAGACTCAGAGGACGGCCGACAGCTCATCGAGCCAACAGCGGCCGAACGCCTCCAAAGGGCACGACTACCGGGGCTTGATGCCGGAAAGGATGAGGCCGTTGGCTCGCTCAACTTGGTCGTTTGACTGCGGGTGGGCAACGGACGCTAGGTCCAGCCGGATGCCCTGCGTCGCGCAGAAACGTGCCAATGCTCCCTTGGCAAAATTCGTGTCGTTGTTGGTCATGATGTTGTGTGGCACGCCGTACCGAGTTGTAATATCTGCGATGAATGTCACGGTGGTCGGCCCATTCAGCTTCTTAATCGGCTTTGCTTCGATCCACTTGGTAAATTTATCCACGGCGGCAGCGGATGTGTCATGCATGCCGCCGTACCGTCTTGAACGGGCCCACCATGTCCATTCCCAGACGACAAAAGGCCGTGTGAGGGAATGGTCTTGAGTGCAAGCCAGCAGGTGTTGCTTGAATCGAAGACTTGGCACCCTTTGCAATGTTTGACCAACTCCTTGGCGTCGTCCAAAGCAGTCGGCCAAAAGAATCCATGGCGGAAAGCTTTGGCAACAAGTGATCTTGAGGCTGCATGGTGGTCGCATTCGCCTTGGTGAATGTCCTTGAGGATTGCTATGCCCTTCTTTGGCTCGACGCAGCGCTGGAAAACTCCATTGACACTGCGTCTGACGAGCTCTCTGTTGACAATTGTATATGCTCCAGCTCGGTGTTGGACTTGTCTTGCCGCGATCTCGTCAGCTGGCAGTTCTCTGTTTACCAGGAAGTTGAGGATGGGCTGAGCCCATGACGGAGCTGTGACTTCTTCTATAGCCAACACGGCTACTGCAACCAGGGCGGGTGGGCTGGATGGTGAAGAGCTGGAGTTGGCCACCGCCTGTGGTGTTGATGCAGTCCCCGGGCCGACTACCGTAGTCCCCGGGCCGGGCTCTGAAGTCCCCGGGCCGGGTGCGACTATGGCAGTCCCCAGTCGCCTATCGAAGTCCCGGCCGCCGCTTGGTTCCCCAAGCGGATCCGGCTCTTTGTCGGGTTAAGCGGCACGAAGATGGAATCAGATTCTGGCGATGGCTTGATAGACGGCTTGAGGAGGTGTTGGAGAGAGACACCGGTTAGTATAGCTTGTCGAGTGGAGCCTATTCGTGCCAAGGCATCTGCTTGCTCGTTGTCGGCCCGTGGCACATGGAGGAACTCGCATCCTTCAAAATACCCGCTGATTTGCTGAACGAGGAAGCGGTAGCTTGCCATGTTTGCGTCCTTGGCGTCCTAGTCACCAGATGACTGCTGGACCACCAAATCCGAGTCGCCATAGCATGTGATCCGGCGGATGCCGAAGCTCTTTTGGCTAGCCGGAGCCGTGTATGAGTGCCTCGTACTCGGCCACATTTTTGGAGGCGGCAAAGTGAATTTGCAATGTGTATCTGAGTTTGTCGCCTTTGGGAGAGGTGAGGATGATGCCGGCTCCCAAGCCGGTGCGCATCTTGGACCCATCGAAGTGCATCCGCCAATGAGTGGAGGCGGAGCGGCGGTGTAATCTTGGGTCTCGGCCCAGTCGACAAGGAAGTCGGCCAATGCTTGGGACTTGATGGCGGTGCGAGGCTGGTAGAAGATCGTGTAAGGGGCCAGCTCAATGGCCCATTTTGCCACCCGGCCGGATGCGTCCCGGCTGCCTATGATCTCGGCGAGCGGGCGATGCATACGACCGTGATGGGGTGCTCTTGAAAGTACGGCTTCAGCTTCTTGGCGGCGAAGTACACGCCATAGCACATCTTCTGGTAGTGCGGGTAGTTCTGCTTCGAGGTGGACAGTACTTCACTAAGTAATACACCGGTCTCTGGACTGGCTGATCTCGGCCTTCTTCTGGGCGCTGGACCACGATGACGGTGCTGACCACCCGGCTGGTGGCGGCAATATAAAGGAGCATGGGCTCTTTCTCAGTCGGCGCTGCCAAGACAGGCGGCATGGCCAGCATCTTCTTTAGCTCATGGAAAGCTCGGTCGGCTTGGTCGTTCCACTCGAAGTGAGTGGTTTTCTTCATGAGTCGGTAGAGGGGGAGTGCCTTTTCTCCAAACCGACTGATAAAGCGGTTCAGGGAGGCCAGGCACCCGGTAAACTTCTGGACGTCTCGCAGCTTGGTGGGAATCTCCATTCTCTCAATGGCTTTGATATTCTTGGGTTGCATTCAATGCAGCGTTCGGAGACCGGAAGCCTAGAAGCTGGCCCGGTACTCGAACACGCATTTCGGGGTTGAGCTTGATCTGAAACCGCGCAGTTCTCAAATGTTTCCTTGAGGTCTTCTAGCAAGGTGTCGCGCTTCTCCGTCTTCACCACGATATCGTCTACATAGGCGTGGGCATTTCTGTCGAGTTGCTTGAGGAGGCATTTACGCATGCAACGCTGAAAAGTGGCACCGGCATTTCTCAAGCCGAATGTCATAGTCGTAATGTAAAGCTCGAATGGCGTGATGAAGGCGGTCTTCAGCGGTCATTTGGGTCCAATTTTATCTGGTGGTAGCCAGTAGGCATCCAAGAAACTCAGCAGCTCGCATCCTGTGGAGTCTATCACTTGATCAATCCTTGGCGGTGAAGGGATCTTTGGGGCAGGCTTTGTTGAGGCTTGTGTAGTCTATACACATGTGCCACTTGTTATTCTTCTTCAGCACAAGGACCGGGTTGGCAAGCCACTCTGGAAAGAACACCTCCATTATGAAGCCGGCCGCCAGGAGCCGGGCTATCTCTTCTCCTACAATCCTTCTCTTCTCCTCCGACAGCCGGCGGAGGGGCTGCTTGACTAGTTTTGCGTCCGCTCGGGCGTGTAGCTTGGGTCTCGGCGAATTCCTTCGGAACACCCGGCATGTCCTTGGGGGACCATGCAAAGATGTCCCGATTCTCACAGAGGAAATCGACGAGCTCGCCTTCCTATTTGCTGTCCAGGTTAGCCCCAATGACGGCAAACCTTTCTGGGTGCTCTG
Organism: Aegilops bicornis; assembly: GCA_021605145.1. NCBI lineage: Eukaryota > Viridiplantae > Streptophyta > Magnoliopsida > Poales > Poaceae > Aegilops > Aegilops bicornis. The sequence goes on from CM038670.1 coordinate 351,869,189, forward strand.
GGTCCAGAGGTATCTTCTTTGTTTCCTTGGCCGGCTGGAAAGAACCTTGGGCATCACATTCCTTGGGGTCGGGGGACAGGGCTACCTGCTTGCCGTCCATGGCCATGACTCGGTCCAATATCTTCTTCTCTTCAGCGATCACAAGGGACTCGGCCAGCCGGCTGCTAGCTGCAGCGCACTCGGTGGATATCTTGTAATCGCCGGCTATGGTGATGATGCCCTTGGTACTTGGCATCTTCATCTTGAGGTAGGCGTAGTGGGGTACAGCCATGAACTTGGCCAGAGCAGGTCGGCCAAGCGGTTGCATGATAAGGGCTCTCAAGGTCCACCACTTCAAACCAGATCGCTTCTCGGCGGAAATGATCCTTGTCTCCAAAGAGAACATCTATCTTGATCTTGCCGATTGGTGAGCAGGACAGGCCGGGTACAATGCCATGGAACACGGTCCGGCATGGCATGAGGTGTTTGGCCTTGATGTTTAGCTTTTCCATGGTGTCGCGGTACATGATGTTGATGCTGCTCCCGCCGTCTATCAGTACGCGGGAGAATCAGGCAGCAAGCCGGTCTGTTGCCAGGGTTGCTTCCAGAACCAATGCATAAGAGCCCGAGGACGGCATCACCTCTGGGTGGTCGGCCCAGCTCCAGCTGATAGGCCTTTCTGACCAATGCATGTACTCGGGGTTGTTGGAGGCGACCGCGTTGACTTCTTGGTGCTGTCGGCGCTGGCTGCACCGATCTTCAGGCTGGCTTGTAAAGACGACGTAGGCGGCATGCTCGTTGGGGAACTCGTCTTGGACGGCCCCGACTGCTGGTCGAGCGGCCGGCTGTTGAGGAGCTGGAGGCGTCTGTCCAGCTGGCGGAGGTGGCACCAGCCCTTCGCCTTTGGTGATTCGGGTGAGCCAGTGGCATTTCCGGGTCGTATGGTTGGACGGCTTCGCGCCGCTGTGGAACTTGCAAGGGGCGTCGAGGGCTTGCTCGTAGGAGAAAGCCGGCTGCCAAGCCGGCCTACCGCCCTTCGGCTTCTTGGGCGCGGGCCGCCCCTCGGGTTGTTCGTCTTCGACAGTGGCCACCTGCCGACTGGTTGGAGGCGGCATTGGGGCCTTGCACTTGTTGTCGTTCTGGTACGGACGTCGGCCGGAGTCGCCAGCCGGCGTTTTGGGAGCCGGGTTGAGTACCTTCCCGGAGGCGTCCACCCGGAGCTCGGTTTTCATCGAGGAGTCGGCGGTGGCGTACTTGTCCGCTATGACTAGTAGCTCGTCGAGGGTAGTCGGCTCGTCGCAGAGAAGCTTGTGCTTGAGGAGGGTGCCTTCTCGGCACCCGGTGGTGAAGTACTCTATGGCTTGAACCTCGTGCACCCCCTCGCAGGAATTGCGGAGCTCGGCCCAACGCGTGAGGTAGTCGCGAGTCGACTCGGTGGGTCCTTGTACGCACAAGGAGAGCTGTATGGGCTTGGGAGCCTGCTTGTAGGTGCTAGTGAAGTTGCGGATGAAGTCTTCGGTGAAGTCTAGCCAACTGTTAATGCTATACGGCTTGAGGTTGTTGAGCCAGGTTCGCGCCGTGCCCTGAAGCATGAGGGGCACATATTTCACGGCAACGCGCCTGTTGCCGTTCGCTATGCTGACTGCGGTGGAGTAGTCGATCAGCCAATCCTCCGGCTTCACGGAGCCATTGTACTTGGGCGTGTCTCTTGGGAGCGAGAACCCTTTAGGGAAGGGCTCGCCGCGGATGCGGGGGCCGAAGCAAGGCGGACTGACATCGTCTTCTTCTTCCAATGCCAGGGATCGCGCTAGGCGGTCGATCCGGTGGCGGGCGTCGTTCGCCCGACTCCTTGGGCGGCCTAGTCGGCCGCTGAGAGTCGGATGCGTGACAGGCGGCGGGGTGGGATATCTTTCCCCGCGAGGCGGAGGAGAGGGCGGGTTGCCTCGCCGCTCCACGGCTCGAGGACGGCCTTCTGCGTCACGCTCGATGGAGATCCGGGTTCGGCTGCGGCTGGCAGCCGGCTCGTTTTCTCGCCGTGCACGGGTGTTGCCCGCAGTCGGCGTGCGTGACGTCGCGTCATGCTCTCAGCGCGGGGGAGGGCTTTCAGCGAGGGCGCCGTCTTCATGCCGCTCTGCGGCTGCGCCAATCAGTTGCTGGATGCGTCTAGCCATATAGGGGAGCTCGTCGGGCCCTAGTCCGTTCAACTCTTCTACGGCCGCCTGGGCGGCGCTTAGGTTCTCGAGGGGCGTGGCGTAGACTGGGCGGTCCGCTCCTAGCATGTCGGCGATGACTGCGCCGCGTTTCTTGACGACGCCGATTCGGCTCGGCCCGTCAGGGGGTGGCGTGCCAAAGGCAGCGTGGTCGACTTCGCGCTGGTGGGCCTCAGTGAGGCGTCTCACGGAAGCTATCCTCTGGCCCTCCACGTGGAGGGCGAGGCGGCGCGCCTCCAGTGCCTCGTCGTCGGCCTCGGCCGGGAGAGGGGCGGACAGGTCATGCAGCGCCGCTTGTAGGGCGTCGTGGGCGTTCTCACCAGAGGGGCCGCCGTGACTGATGACCAACACCTCGGTGATGGCACTGCCACAACTGTCGGCTTGGGGGAGCGGGTCGTTGAAGATCACAATGTTGGAGGGGAAAGCGTCGAGTGATGCCGTGTCGGAGTCGACAAGCATCGGGTCGGTGGAGCCGACCGACTCCAAATCCACAGCAGGCTCGCTGGAGACGTGGAATTGGTCAAGGAGGCTGACGAGGTGGCTCTCGGGGCAGCATGTGCCCGCGTCGGAGGCGGGCTCGTCGGAGATGCGAGCCTCGCCAAGAAGATTGGCGATGCAGCTTTCGCCCAGCATAGCGTCAATGACGCCTTCTGTGCTTGTCAGAACAGCGCCATCAGGCGTCTTGGGGCTAGCTACGCTTCGCGGGGAGGAAGAAGGTTCCCGTCGAGCAGATCTCCGGACGACGGTGCACCTGGCCCCATGGTGGGCGCCAAATGTCGGGTGGTAGGTGCGACATATGCCAACGGGTGGCTTATCATTGTGGGAGCCAATAAGACGTCGCCGTTGCCTGGAAACGGGATGAGGCGTAGGCATGCGCGCCGGCGAATCTTACCCAGCTTCGGGGCTCTCCGTGGAGATAACACCCCTACTGCTGCTCTGCGGGGTCTCCGCATGATCACTAGGTGAACAAGTAGCTAGAAGAGGCTCCTTGAGCTGTTTTGGTGAAAGGAAGAAGACGGACACGGCTAGCTCTCCTCTTCCCTCTATGTGGTGTCTAAAACTCTAAGAGATCAACCCTTTGTATGGATGCCCTGGGGGGTTTATATAGGCCTACCCCCCAGGGGTACAATGGTAATCCGGCTGGGCGCGGGCCCTAGCCGTCAGTGTCTACGCTCGCCGGCTTCTCCGCCGGCCACTGGGGCCCGCCGACTGGTGGGTCCCGCCGGCTGCCGGCTTCTTGGTCGACAAGCTGGCCCCACCGCTGAGGGCCTTGTCGGGGGCTGGTTACTGTTGCCTCAATCGGCGACGAGGGCTTTGTCGGGGTAAGCATGGCTACAGTGCCGCCGCCTTGGCGGCGATCACTGTAGTCTCACCTCGTCTTGTCTCCTTAATGAGGCGCTTCCTTCGAGGGAGGGAACAAGCCGGCTATGGGAAGCCGGCCATATCTCAGGCCGACTGGGGGAGGCCGAGCCTCCTTCGGGCATCTCTCTGACCGGAGGGGCCCGCCGCCTGCGGGTCGTACTGAAAGCCTGTCGTGGGTGACGTCATGGTCAGCATGGCAACAGTGCCACGCCGGACGGGTGATGGCCGCCAGACGGGCGACTGCGTGGCCATGCGCGCTCCGGGATGCGGGGGTGGCAGGCTTCACTGTAACCACGCCCCGTCTCATCACCGTTATGTGGGTGCAGATTCCGAGGGTGCGGCCTTGGCCGCTTGCTCGGGGGCCGGCTTCTCGGCGTCGGCCTTCTCGTGGCCAGCTCCGCGGAGTCAGCCCTCTGGTGGCCGGCTCCTTGGGAGCCGGCCCTCTTGTGGCCTCCTTCCTGTAGGTTTTGGGGCCGGGCCGCCTCCTGACAGCCGGCCTGAGGATCAGCCGGCCGGGGGAAGGCGTCCCCGCGTCTTGGACGTTGGATGGCTTGATTGGCTTATAATTTTTTCGGAGGTCCCAGGGGGAGCCGGCTAGGCTACCCGTGGTCATTTACTCCGACAGCCGCCGCCAAGCCCTAATCTCTCTCGGGAGGGCTGATCTGGAGTCCGTTCGGGGCTCCAGAGAGGGGGATTCGTCCGTCGTCATCATCAACCATCCTCCATCACCAATTTCATGATGCTCACCGCCGTGCGTGAGTAATTCCATCGTAGTCTTGCTGGACGGTGATGGGTTGGATGAGATTTATCATGTAATCGAGTTAGTTTTGTTAGGGTTTGATCCTAGTATCCACTATGTTCGAGATTGATGTTGCTATGACTTTGCTATACTTAATGCTTGTCACTAGGGCCCGAGTGCCATGATTTCAGATCTGAACCTATTATGTTTTCATGAATATATGTGTGTTCTTGATCCTATCTTGCAAGTCTATAGTCACCTACTATGTGTTATGATCCGGCAATCCGAAGTGACAATAATCGGGACCACTCGCGGTGATGACCATAGTTTGAGGAGTTCATGTATTCACTATGTGCTAATGCTTTGTTCCGGTTCTCTATTAAAAGGAGGCCTTAATATCCCTTAGTTTCCAATAGGACCCCGCTGCCACGGGAGGGTAGGACAAAAGATGTCATGAAAGTTCTTTTCCATAAGCACGTATGACTATTTACGAAATACATGCCTACATTACATTGATGAACTGGAGCTAGTTCTGTGTCACCCTATGTTATAACTGTTACATGACGAAACGCATCCGGCATAATTATCCATCACTGAGGTGCCTACGAGCTTTCCATATACTGGTTTACGCTTATTTACTTTTCCGTTGCTACTTTTACAATCACTACAAAAATACCAAAAACATTACTTTTGTTGTCTTTACTTTTGTTACCGTTACCATCACTATCATATTACTTTGCTACTAAACACTTTGCTGTAGATACTAAGTTTCCAGGTGTGGTTGAATTGACAACTCAGTTGCTAATACTTGAGAATATTCTTTGGCTCCCCTTGTGTCGAATCAATAAATTTGGGTTGAATACTCTACCCTCGAAAACTGTTGTGATCCCCTATACATGTGGGTTATCAGGCGTCAACCCGTGTATATAAGGGGACGACCCGCTGGCGGCTTAGGGCAAGTCACATCAAATTAAGAACCGGGCATAGCGTGTTTCGCTCCCTAGTCATCGAAACCCTAGCAATACCAACCCAACTAGACGTAGGCTTTTAACTTCATCGTAAGGGGCCGAACTAGTATAAAACCTCTCTCGTGTCCCTTGTCCCGTTAACCCCTTTAAGCTTCCTAGTTGCGATGGCTCCACGACTAAGTCCTTGCAAGAGGACATCTGCCGTGACAATTCCACGACAGTTGGTGCCCACCGTGGGGCAAACGCATGGTGGATTTGAGTTCTTGAAGGGCAACTTCGAAGGGCTCAAGGGATACGCTATGGGCCGGATGACCAAGAGTCGTCGCGGCAAGATCTACATCGATGACGAAAATTTGGGGCCCTGACGCGGCTCAATTGAGTCTGGTCACCGGGTTCCCTTCAGCGGAATCCACGTCTTCATCGGCCGGATCGGTGAGCCAGGCCCTGAGCTAGACAACTGCACCGACCTCGTCGAGACGGCTCAGCGTGCGAGACCCGCCCGTGCTCAACCCGTCATGAAGCGTGCCTTTGTGGGTTGCATCCATGGAGGAGAACTTTCCGAAGGATCTATAGACGGTGGTGAGACGGCCATCCACTCCGATGGTGATTCGTCCACTGGTGAGACGGATTCTTTGTATCAACCGCAAGATGGCAGGCTTGGGGGCTGTTCCGATGGCAGTAGTATTCCGGACCCCTTTAAGCCGCCAAGCTGGATAGGGGTCTTCATGGCTGGTACTCAACCCGGCCAGAATTCTACAGCTGCGGCAGCAATAACGTCCGGGTCAGGAGCGGCCGGGGCAGGAGGCTCTGTGCGCCCGCCGGCTCAGGTACTGCTTGACCTCATGGATAAGCTGACGGCCCTGTTAACCGCCATAGTTATTCCTGCAAATCAAGAGGAGTGTGATGCAGAGGTGGCACAGGTACGTGAGGAAATAGCTCGGGCCAAGGAGGCCTTAGCAGCTGAGGACACCAGGTTGGCCGCAGAACGGGCGGCTTTGGATGCACGGGCCCAACAGCTCCAGTCAGAGGCTTTCCAGCTTACGATGAACCTGAACGCGTCTAATGAGGTGATGAGGAGGAGACACCAGAAAACTCAATCCCGTTTACCTCCAGTTTATGATCCTCGGAGCCTTTTTTCCACACCCGGAGCCAGCCCAAGTAACCACCAGAAGCCAACCAGTTCATAACACATGGAGCAGGAGGACCGGTTCAGCCTCGGGTGATGGCACCTCCTCATGTGACTATGGCCCCGCCCCGCTACATACCAACACCACCGGGTCACTTTTCTAACCCCATGGAGAACCTGATCGCTGCATGAGTGCGTTTGGCAGCTCTCCCAGTGGACGGCGACAATCCAACAGCGGTGGAGACGCGAAGGATCAGGGAACTCGTCCAGACGGCTCTGGCTCAGCAAGAGGCTTATTCCTATAGCCGAGACAGGATTCATTCGACTCCTCGCCCAAGCCGGAGTCCGAGTTATAGCAGGCACATGGAGTCGGAGGCTTTGTCAAGCAATGCCCAGCGCCGTAACCAACCCGGCGGTTATAACCCGGTGCAGGACCGGATACGTCAGGAGGACGAGCAGGCGGCTCAACTGGCGGCTCAGCAGACGGCTCATCAGGCTTTCCCTGATTATCCGACGACTTCTGTTGAGGCAGGAGTGGCCACCAGAACCGGCGGTGTTCCTTGTTTGGTGCCGGCTTTACGTAATGTGCGTCTGCCTAAGGATTTCAAGGGACCCTGAAAGGTGCCAAATTACACGGCCGACTTACAGCCCGGGGCGTGGATTGAAAGCTATGAGATGGCCATGGAGCTGTTGGAGGTCAGTGACGCGGCAATGGCTAAGTATTTCACCATGATGTTGGATGGAACGGCACGGACTTGGCTAAAGGGTCTGCCGCCTAATTCCATCAGCTCATGGGCAGAATTAAAGGCCCGATTCATTCAGAACTTCAAATACACCTGCAAGCAGTCCATGTCAATTGTGGATTTAACTAATTGTAAGCAAGAGGAGTGTGAATCTAACACTCATTGGGTGCGCCGGGTCAAGGAGATAATACATTCGTCTGACAAGATGGATGCCGGCTCTGCAGTCCTCATGTTGGAGAAAAATTGCCGATTTTACCACTGGGGCAGAAGCTGGGGCGCCTCAAGCGTGATTGTAATGATATGGGTCAGATGATGGCGGCTCTAGTCAAATACGCCGATTCTGATAATACCAACGATCCTACGTCTGATGAGGAAAAGACGGGGAAGGGAAAGAAGAACGGTAATGGAAAGGGCCAGCAACATAACCCGGCAAATCAAGGAGGCAACAAGCGTAAAGCCGATGGTAATCCGGAGTTTGTGGCCAATGCTAATGCGCAGGGTAACAATCAGAGACGCAAGGGGAGACCGCCCCCTCGATCTGGCGGGTCAGGTCCGTCTCTTGAGCAGCTACTCAATGAACCCTGTCCGAGACACGGCACCCGGGAAAGACCGGCCACTCACTTATGGAAGGATTGCGCGATCATGAAGGCTTTCAAGAATTCCAACACGTTCGATGGCAATCATGGGTCGGGTGGCGGCTCAGGTGCCGGCGGTTTTCATGGCCCGGGTGGCGGTTCAAACTCCGGCTTTCAGGGAAATCAAGGTGGCCATAATCACCAACAGTCTGATCAAGGAGGTCAGCAGCAGCAACAGTCAGGTTATCAGAGCAATCCAAAGCAGTTGAATAGTGGACAGTATCATGTGTTCACCACTAGCTTATGCAAGCGGGACCAGAAGCTTCATAAAAGGGATGTAAACGCTGTTGAGCCGGCAATTCCCCGTTATTTAAGGTGGTCAGAGAAGCCTATTGTGTGGAGTAGAGAGGATCACCCTCCCCGGGTTGACAATCCGGGTCAGTTAGCCTTGGTGGTAGCACACCAAGTCGGTGGATATAAATTCACTAAGGTACTCATGGATGGAGGTAGCAGCATCAACATCCTCTATTATGAGACCTTTCGACGTATGGGGTTGATTGATAAAAATTTGAAGACATCCAACACCGTTTTCCACGGAGTGGTGCCCGGTAAGTCGGCATACCCAGTTGGAAAGATTGAACTGGAGGTGGCCTTTGGAGATGAGTATGATTCTAGGGCTTAGAAATTAACCTTTGAGGTGGTCAAGATCAAAAGCCCGTATCACGCCCTGTTTGGATGACCGGCTTATGCCAAGTTCATGGCACGGCCGTGTTATGTTTATTTGCAGCTTAAGATGCCGGGTCATAAGGGCACCATTATTGTGCATGGGAGTCGAAAGATAGCCCTGGAATGTGAGGAGGGCGATGCGGCTTATGCCGAGTCGGTTCTTGGCAATGGAGGAGCTAAAGTTTTATCAAGATAACGTTGACCCGGCGGATATGACATCTCTGAAGAAGCCGACCACAGAGCATGACCCGGCGATGAAGTTTAAATCGGCTGATGAAACCAAGCTTGTTGATTTTACTCCAGGCGACTCATCTAAACAATTCAGCATCAGTGCCAATCTGGATCCTAAATAGGAAAGCGCGCTCATCGAGTTCATCCATGAGAATCGGGACATCTTTGCATGGAACCTTCTGACACGCCGGGTGTATCGAGAGAACTCGCTGAGCACGCTCTTAATATTGATCCGAAATTTAAGCCGGTCAGGCAGTTTCTTCGGCGGTTCAACGAAGAGAGGCGGAAAGCTATTGGTGAGGAGGTGGCCCGGCTCTTGGCGGCCGGGTTTATTGTTGAAGTTTTTCACCCTGAGTGGTTGGCTAACCCGGTGCTTGTGCTTAATAAGAATGGCACCTGGCGGATGTGTGTGGATTACACGGACTTAAATAAGGCTTGTTTGGTTGATCCTTTTTCTCTCCCCCGTATTGATCAAATCATTGATGCTACAGCGGGTTGTGAGCGCTTAAGCTTTTTGGATGCTTACTCTGGTTATCATCAGATAAAGATGGCAGTTAAGGACCAGGAGAAGACGGCCTTCATCACTCCATTTGGAGCCTTCTGCTATGTGTCTATGCCTTTTGGGCTCAAGAGTGCTCAGGCGACTTATCAGCAGTGTGTACAGAACTGTCTCCACAATCAGATTGGGCGCAATGTTCACGCCTATGTGGATGATACAGTGGTGAAGTCCAAAGAGAAGGAAACCTTGATAGATGACCTGAAGGAAACCTTTGCAAACCTCCGGGTCTACAAGATGATGCTTAACCCGGCCAAATGTGTGTTCGGTGTGCCAGCAGGCAAACTTTTGGGTTTTTTTGGTTTCTCACAGAGGCATTGAAGCTAACCCGGAGAAAATCAAGGCAATTACCTCTTTGGCTAAACTGGCGTGCATCAATGATGTCCAGCGACTAGCGGGTCGTATCGCTGCTCTAAGCCGGTTCATAAGCCGGTTAGGTGAGAAGGCCATACCGTTGTATCATATGATGAAGAAAATGGATAGGTTTGTCTGGAGTGATGCTGCTAATGCTGCCTTTGAAGATTTAAAGAGACAGTTGTCTGAACCACCGGTTCTTGCGGCTCCCATTGATAAAGAGCCGCTGCTATTATATGTGGCTGCTAACTCACGTGTTGTCAGTGTTGCAATTGTGGTGGAGTGCAAGGAGGCTGGCAAGGAGCATCCGGTTCAATGACTGGTTTACTACATCAGTGAGGTGCTCATTGAGTCTAAGCAAAGATATCCGCATTGGCAGAAGCTTGTTTATGGGGTGTTCATGGCGAGCCGGAAGCTTAAGCAATACTTCCAGGGTCACCCCATCACTGTGGTAAGTTCTGCTCCTTTAGGAGACATCATCCAGAATAGAGAGGCCACAGGACGAGTCGCTAAGTGGGCCATCGAGCTTGGGCCTCATGGTTTGAAGTATGTTCCACGTACTGCTATTAAGTCTCAAGCCCTGGCGAACTTTATCAATGATTGGACAGAGCTGCAGACAGCAGAGGAGAAGCCGGATAACACGTATTGGACTATTCACTTTGATGGATCCAGGCAGTTGGAAGGCTCGGGGGCTGGAGTCGTTGTAACTTACCCGCGAGGGGACAAATTTTGTTATGTGCTCGGCTCATGTTTCCTTGTACTAATAATGCAGCTGAATATGAGGCCTTACTTCATGGTCTTCGGATGGCCAAAGAGATGAATTTGAGCGGGTCAGGTGTTTGGGCGACTCAAATCTCATGGCTCAACAGGTGTCAGGCAAGTGGGACTCCAAGGACCCCCTCATGGCGGCTTATCGTCGTGAAGTTGATGCTATAGCTGGGCACTTCAAGGGTTATCAAGTGGAGCACATTGATCGAAGGAAGAATGAGGCAGCTGATGCTTTAAGCCGGCTGGGATCTCAACGTAAGCCAGTACCGCCTAACACCTTTTTGGATGTTTTCCATTATCCTTCTGTCAAGTTACCCACAGAGGAGGACTTAGCTGTTCCAGACCCGGAGGCACAGTTGGTGGCAGCTCTTCACGTCATCCCAGATTGGACAGTGCCATATTTGGTTTACATGACCCGGGGAGAGTTGCCTGAGGATGAGACCTTGGCGAGACAAATCATCCGGCGATCTAAGTCCATGACCATTGTTCATGGTGAGCTGCATCATCGCAGTGTCACTGGGGCGTTTCAATGTTGTGTATCGCCTGCGGAAGGTCAGGAAATACTTCGGGAGATCCATGAAGGCGATTTTGGTCATCATGCCGGTTCAAAATCTCTGGTGGCCAAGGCTTTCCGTCATGGCTTTTATTGGCTGATGGCTCATGCTGATGCGGAAGATCTGGTCAGTAAATGTGATGGTTGTCAAAAATTCTCACGACGAGCTCATGTACCGGCTCAAGAATTGAGGATGATTCCAGTTACTTGGCCGTTTGCAGTCTGGGGGCTTGATATGGTTCGGCCTTTCAAAAGGTCTAAGGATAAAAAGACACACCTCTTAGTGGCGGTGGATAAATTTACCAAGTGGGTTGAGGCAGAGCCGGTCAGTAAGTGTGATGCAGCCACAACGGTTCAGTTCATGAAAAAGGTGATTCTTCGCTTTGGTTTTCCACACAGCATCATAACTGATAATGGCAGTAATCTCTCCAAAGGTGCTATGGAAGAGTTCTGTCAACGAGAACATATCCGGCTTGATGTTTCGGCGGTAGCTCATCCTCAATCCAATGGTCAAGCAGAAAGAGCCAATCAGGAGATATTGAAAGGTATAAAACCCCGGCTCTTGGTCCCCTTACAGCGGACGCCGAGTTGTTGGGTGGAGGAATTACCCTCTGTGATTTGGAGCATCAACACTACACCTAACAGATCTATGGGTTATACACCTTTCTTCATGGTATATGGAGTAGATGTGGTCCTACCAAGTGACGTCCGTCATGACTCGCCCCGTGTGGCGGCTTACGTTGAGGCTGATAATGAAAAAGCTCGTCAGGATGCACTTGACTTGTTGGATGAAGAGCGAGACTTGGCAATAGTCCGCTCGGCGATTTACCAGCAAGACCTGCGCCGCTACCACAGCCGTCGAGTTAGATCCAGAACCTTTCAGGAAGGTGACTTAGTGCTCCGGCTCATCCAGGATCAATCCGATATGCACAAGCTATCCCCCCCTTGGGAAGGACCCTTTGTGGTCAGCAAGAACCTGAAAAATGGGTCATACTACCTCATCGATGTTTGAGAACACAAAGACTCACGTAAGTTGGAGGAGGAGACCCGTCGGCCGTGGAATATCGCTCATCTTCGGCCTTACTATACTTGAGCCATCGGCTCTTAGGATGTACATATATTTTGAGATGTATATATTATGAAAAGCAATAAAGCAGGACATCCGTCCTTTTTCATCCTCAAATGTTTACATGTCTTCCTTATTACGTGGTTGAAACAACCAATAGGGAGCGGATCATATTTGAATCCAGCTTTCCCTTTGGTACGGCTTATGATCATATCTGAATCTAGCCATGATCACTAGGGGGCTTCCTGTTCAAACATAGGTCGTATTCGAACCAAAGAGAACATAGTTGTCGATACCCTCTTGATCGGCATACTGCCAGACCCACTAGGGGGCTTCTTGATCATATCTGAATCATAGCTCAACCCCTTTGGGTATGACGTGGATCGTATTCGAATCAGCGTCATTAAACAACTCTCATGGTCACTTGGGGGCTTCCTGTTAAACATAGGTCGTATTCGAACCAAAGAGAACATAGCTGTCGATACCCACTTGATCGGCATCGCCACAGCCACAGGGGGCTATATGATCATATCAGAATCTTAGCTTAACCCCTTTGGAATGGTTCTCTGGTCGTATTCGAATCAGAAGCCTTTGAACTTCATCTATTTTTTCATAACACTTTGCAAATATCAATTGTGTGGCGGTTTGTTGATCTTTTTCTGAAAGCACTTATGGGGTGATTTTTATCCCACCGGCTTATTTTTGCTCCAATACAGTTGTTGGTGCAGAGCAAGTATCATATGTGCAAGGTTTTCAGGATTAAAAAGCTTACCCTCATTGTTTGGGTCGCATAAGCCGACAAGGTAATCAAAGGATCACAAGTATGCTGTTACGATTATGTCTTAAGGATATAATTGAGAACCGGCCTTTTTTATGATTTTTTGATTCATACTCCGGGTTATCAGTACAACATATGACCCGCCATGCGGTAAGCCGCCAAGGGACTTGCGTTTTTTGTTCTGTGCGCAGGGAAACTAAAGCAGAAGATCAATATAAACCGGAAGAATATAATGGCGGCGGATTGAACAAGTGTTGAGCGCCTCAAACGTGCGCGATGGCACGGCAAAGTCAAGTCTCTCTTCTACCCTATTACAAGACTCCCCGAGTCTGGATAACGAATCATTGTTTTTTACAAGGCATAAAAATAAAGCGCCCGACGGTTCACTCGTTGTGTTGGCCTGAAGCTTCCGGGTCATCCCTTTCCGCTCCTCCGTCTGTTGCCCTGTCCTGGAAGGTTGATGATGACCAGTCAATGCCACTCAAAGCTTCAAACTTAGCTTCATCATCAATTAACCCGGCCGAATCGACTTCAGGGGCAAAGGTATGCTTACGAATTGGAGGGATTAGGCTGACTGCATCATAATGTGGCGTTGGCATTCTCTGATTCTGGTTGTCAGAATCTGGCCGGGTACTTGGTGAGATCCGTATCATTCCCGATTAGAGTGGCCACAGGGCGTATTTCTTTCACGCAGGCGGTGAAATCCTTCTCATCAAAGGGGGTGCCATCCTCTGAAAGATCGTGGATGTCGCCTAGAGGGGGGGTGAATAGGCGCTTTAAAATAATTACGGTTGAGGCTTGAACAAATGCGGAATAAACCTAGCGGTTAATTTGTCAAGCACAAAACCTACAACAACTAGGCTCACCTATGTGCACCAACAACTTATGCTAAGCAAGAAAAACTACTTAGGTGATAGCAAGATATATGACAAGAAACAATATGGCTATCACAAAGTAAAGTGCATAAGTAAAGGGCTCGGATAAGAGATAACCGAGGCACGCTGGCGATGACGATGTATCCCGAAGTTCACACCCTTGCGGATGCTAATCTCCGTTTGGAGGCGGTGTGGAGGCACAATGCTCCCAAGAATCCACTAGGGCCACCGTAATCTCCTCACGCCCTCGCACAATGCAAGATGTCGTGATTCCACTAAGGGACCCTTGAGGGCGGTCACCGAACCCGTACAAATGGCAACCCTTGGGGCGGTCACCGAACCCGTACACTTTGGCAACCCTTGGGGCGATCACCGGTACCCGTCAAATTGCTCGGGGCGATCTCCACAACCTAATTGGAGACCCCGACGCTTGCCCGGAGCTTTACACCACAATGATTGAGCTCCGAACACCACCAGCCGTCTAGGGCGCCCAAGCACCCAAGAGGACCAAGCTCAAGGGCACCAAGCACCCAAGAGTAATAAGCTTCTCAACTTGTAACTTCCACGTATCACGTGGAGAACTCAAACCGATGCACCAAATGCAATGGCAAGGGCACACGGAGTGCCCAAGTCCTTCTCTCCCAAATCCCACCAAAGCAACTAATGCTAGGGAGGAAAATGAGAGGAAGAACGAAAGAAGATCACGAAGAACTCCAAGATCTAGATCCAAGGGGTTCCCCTCACTTAGAGGAGAAAGTGATTGGTGGAAACGTGGATCTAGATCTCCTCTCTCTTTTCCCTCAAGAACTAGCAAGAATCATTGGAGGGATTGAGAGTTAGCAAGCTCGAAGAAGGTCAACAATGGGGAAGAACTCGAGCTCAAAAAGAATGGATCTCAAGGGGGAAGAAGACCCCCTTTTATAGGTGGGGATAAAAACCAACCGTTATCCCCTCACTCAGCCCGCACGACGCGGTACTATCTGCTGAGCTGCGGTACTACATGATCGGTCATACGATATCATTGCAGGTTGCGGTACTACCGCAAGTGCAAGACTGGCCGATGAAGGCTCGACAGTGGCAACGAACGGTAGAACCACCGGAGGCGGTACTACCGCTGGCGCCCTAAAGTACTACCGTAAGGCAGGCAACACTAGTCATAGAGAAAGCACGGAAGTAAAAATTACTTCGTACCTACTTCCGCCGAGGAGGACCTGCAAAAAATCCGACCGTACTACCAAGACACGAAGAGCGGTACTATCACAGAGGGCGCGGATGTAAAAATTACATCCGCCCTACTTCCGCTCATCTCGCTAAGCCTGGCGAGCCCACGGTACTACGGCTACCACAAGACAAGATTATCACAGAGGGCACGGATGTAAAAATTACATCCGCCCTACTACCGGCCGAGTAGTCGCGCTGGCACGAGGCCACGGTACTACCGCCCCACAGAGCGGCACTACTGCGTGAGCACCTGCAGTACTACCGCGGTGGACTGCGGTACTATCAAGAAGGGCTGCGGTACTACCGGCCCGAGAGCAATACTACCGCATGCCCCAGATTAGCAACACTAGGAGTCCTTCATTTTGCAGAGAAGACAACAGAGGGAAACAATAAAACCAGAACTGCCATAACTTCTACAAATGAGCTCCGAATTGAGCAAACTCAAGCTTGTTGGAAACAAGACAACGAGTAGCATCGAAACAGCGACAGAGAAGAAACCTCCAACAGAGAAGAAACAGCATATCCTCCAACATCGAAAACAACATAGAAGATGCAAGTGAACTCCGTTTTCGATGATCTCGAGCTTGTCATAAAAATGACCATAAGCTCCAAATCTCACAAGGAGAAGAACCAAACAAGAACCATAATAGATGATGCAAGGATGCAATGGTTTGAGCTCTCTACGAATGATACGATCAGGCTACTCATCGAGAGCCCCCCTTGATAGTACGGCAATCGATCCTATAACCTGGTCTCCCAACTATCATCGTGAGACCGGTAAAATAGAAAACCTATCAAGGGCAAACCTTTGCCTTGCACATGGTCCACTTGAGCTAGACGATGACGATCTTGACTCCCTCAAGTTGGACCACCTTTCTTGATTGCGTTGGCTCGATGAAGACTAGTTGATTGCTCCCCCATACTCCATTATGGGTGAGCCACTCTTCCGCTTATCTTCATAAGTCCATTGTCACCACAATGGACGGCAAGCTTCAAGCACTTGATCTCTTCGTGATGCATCACTTGAACTTGCACACCGCAACCTAACCCCACAAAGAACTCTCACGAAGACCATGGGTTAGTACACAAAGCGTAATGGACAATGCTTACCATACCATGGGATCACTTGATCCTCTCAGACATCTTATGCGCTTTGTGTGTTGATCAACTTAATTCACTCTTGACTTAGTCTTGATCAACCTTGATTCTTTCCAACTCTCTTCATTTGGATGATGTCTTGAAGGTAAACATGAATGATCACACAATCTTCTTCTTCAAGACATGCTTGCAATAAGCTCATCACTCACATGACCAATCTTTGAATAATTCCTTGATAGCACCTTGGTCAACACATAAACTCCTTGAAACCAACACATGGACTTCACGAAATGCCTATGGACAAATCCTTCAAATATAACTCAATGCAACCATTAGTCCATAGAGATAGTCATCAATTACCAAAACCAAACATGGGGGCACCGCATGTTCTTTCATCCTCCTTAAAGCTTGGATATCCAAGGGAGATGTCGGCTGGGTCCAGCTCTGGTAACCATGCCTTAGCCCGGCTTAAGGCGGCTATGGCTCCGGCTATTGCAGAAGCATGTCTCAATTCTTGGACCGTTGAGGGAGCACAGCAAGTCGCTTTCAATACATCAGCCAGGCGATTGGGAACATCATTTGACAAAGCCACAACGGCTAAAGCACGTTGTGACCCGGTGTAGAGTTGTTCCACTAATGTATAAATCGCCTTCAGCATTGTCAACATGTTCTGGTTCAGATTGGAACTCCTGGTGCCTGCATTAATAAACATCAAGTGAGCCGGAGATGACAAACAAAATACTTGTCGAAAAAAGATTTACAGTGTAACACTTGCATAATAGCTTACCAAACATTGTTGAGGCCATCTGGGATATATGGCGTTTTAAGCCGGTTAACTCGGCCGTTGTGTCTACGAGAGCCGCTTCTGCTTTCTCTGCCCGGGTGACTAAGGAGGCCCTTTCATCAGCCCATACCTTCTTAACAGCTTCAAAGCTCTTCTTCAATTTCTCTTGTTCAGATATGCTGAACTCAAATTTGGAGTTGGCCTTTTGGATTTCAGTCTCTTGAGCTGCCAAGCGACTCTTCAAATCAGCAATCTCCGACTCAAATTGACTTATGGTGGCCTGAATAAAATTCGGGCTACAGTCAGCATTGTTATAAAATAGCATTAAGTCCCAAGCACTTTGCAAGCAAACGATACTTGGCACTTGGGGGCTAATGTATGCTGAAGAACTCTAAATTACTACAGCGGTTCATGGAGATTAAGTCCCAAGCACTTTGCAAGCAAAAGATACTTGGCACTTGGGGGCTAATGCATGTTGCAGTTCAAAGTATTACACTGCGCCAGTTCAAATATCTTCTTTTAAAGCCGGCCTTCGAGTGTTACCAGATAAGCCAAAGGCGTCGACAAGTAGTGCTAAGCAGATTCTAAGTCTCTGACATATTTTTTCTCATAAGCAATAGACTTGGGGGCTGGTATAGTAAGGAGGAATAAGGAATATCAACAAGAGTTATACCTCAGATTTTTGGTGTATTTGCTTCACCATGTCAACTTCCAGGTCACGGCTGCTGTGCACTTGATTTATATAGCTAGAGACTATTTCTCCAATACTAAGATGAGTATAATCAGTGACGTCCAGTTTGGTTTTCGGCGCTCCAAAGTTCTTCCTTGGCAGAGCACTTAACAAGTACAGTGGGTCTTCCCGGTTCAACAAACTGAGTCTTAAGAATCTCGACTTCCGGGTCATTCGTTCTTGCCGGGCTAGGAACCTCCGGGTTATCAGAACTGTTAAGAGTCTGCTCGGCAGGTGGATCAGGGGTTGGTGCAGGAATATCATGGGCCGGTTCAGGTGGCGGCTCATGCGTGGAGGTGTCAGGAACAGTTGTTCCGAGCTTGAACGATCCACGGTAGCTCTTTGGCCAGCTTATTTTTCTTCGCCCTTTTGCTGGGCTTCACTTGTACGCTGTGTGCAAATCAGAAGGGTTAGTACAAAGACATGAATAAGCTAAGCATAAAAATAAATAAGTTGACATTACCCTGGAGCAGTCTTGAAAGCCGGCATGTTGGATTGCATTGATTCGCCGGAGGAAGGTGAAGTATCCTGATAGTTTGAGTCAGATGAATTGAGGGGTTGACGAATGAAACCCGCCAAAGGTAAAGAAGAACGTAAATCGGAGATAACCTCAGCCCGGCGCTTCCTTGTTACGTCAGGTAAGCCGGAGGAGAGTTCCGCGTCTTTGTTGGTCCGGGTCTGCCTCCGGCTATCATGAGCCTGTTGCTTCAAAAGAAATTGAGGATCTTGGTAAGCTAAAGGATGTGAAAATCTTACTTTCCAGGTCACTCTTCGGACTTTCTGCCTTGAGAAAGGCTCGGAGTCGGAGGAAATTATAGTTACCTCTTCCTCAACTACTTGGCTATTTCCCGTATCCCCCTGAAGGAAATTAATGGTAATAAGATGATGGTAAAGGAATCAGGAAAGTTAAGGATTACCTCTTCTTCATCATCAGAGGAGTCATCCAGTTTGAGCAAATCTGAAGCACTTGGTTCTTCTTCCTCTGAGCTCCGGCTTTGGCGGTTTTCCTTTCGGCTCTCTTGGCCGCTCTGGCCTGTTTGGCAGCCTCATGATCATATTTGACCTTCCAGAAATTGTTTTTTCCCTGTGAATAATGAGAAAAGATGATGAGTAAAAGCAAGGCATTCTACAAAAAGAGTAAATTCTTAGATTGACAACTTACTGCAGGAGCCGGGTTATTCTTGCAGAATGGAAGCAAGCCGAAGGTGTTGCTGACCACCGAGCCCTCTTTCAAAAGAGATTGGGTCATGGCTTCAATCATGTCATCAGGAAAGTCATCAGGACAATGACGCAATGGGTCATCTTTCGCTGTGTAAGTGCACATCAAGCCGGGGCGGCGGCTTAACGGTATCACCCGCCATAAGATCCAGACACGGACCAAGTCAATGCCATCTAAGCCGTTCCCCAAGAGAGCTTTGATTCTCTTTATGGTAGGAGCAATCTGTAGGCGTTCAGCGGCAGATAACGTGTACGACAGTGGATGTTTGGATTCAAGGCGCAGAGCACGAAAGCCGGGCAGCGGGTTCTCATCAGCCGGAGAAGTATCCTGGCAATAGAACCACGTCTGGTTCCAATCCTTAGGGTGGCTTGGTAGTTCAGCATATGGGAAAAGGCACTCCCTCCGTCGCTGAATGGAGATGTCACCAAGTTCTAGGTTGGGCCCGTTGGCACGTTCATTCTGCCGATTTAAGTAAAACAGTTCTCCGAAAAGCAATAGGTTGGGTTCTTCTCCAAGGTATACCTCGCAAAAGACTTGGAAGTTGCAAATGTTTGACACGGAGTTGGGCCCAATATATTGAGGTCTGAGGTCAAAAAAGTGTAACACATCCCTGAAGAATTTTGAGCCGGGTGGAGAGAAGCACCGGTTCATATGATCAAGAAAAGCGATCACTTCCCCTCCTTGGGTTGAGATTTTCTTACGACGGATTAGGAGCACGATAGGACATGACTTCTCTCGGGCGGATAGCAGGTCTTCACGAAATCAGACAAGGTGTTTTCAGTGACAATAGATTTGACCCAGTTGCAAGTCACATGTGCTTTGGGAGCCTTGGGTGCCATTATGCAGATGGAAGCCTATGACAAGATAAAAGTTTCCAGCTCAATTTAACCCGGAGGAGAATATTTTAAAATATCTTCAAGATGGCGGCTTGCGACGGGGCCTAATGACATATGGCTAGTTATATCTGGTTATTTAAGCCGCCATGGGACTCAGAAATAATTAAGTTATTTTAAACCGCCAAGAGCAGGCAAGGTTGTTAATCAGTGCTGTCCTTTTAAACCGGCCATACGAATTGTCATGGTTAAACGGATCTAACAGAAGCAATTTTTTGACTAAGTATGGAACAAACAGGTTTCGCAGGTTGCAGTTATTATTTAGGATCAAACGGTCGTTCAGAAAAGGAAAAATTCCAGACCTAAAACTTGTACAGATAAGTTCATATGCTCGAATGAAACCTCTGTACAAAGGAAAGGAATCTATTTGCATTTGAAATAAGTGCGAATAAGCTTCCGTAGCAGTTTTATACTATCTTAAGATCAGAAAAGGGCGGCGGAGGTGAAATCTATGAAGGGCTCGTGACGAACAGCGATGAACACCGAGAACTCAAAAATATCAATGCAGATCTGAGGAACAGGGAAAAAGAAACTTACAGATGCAGAGTTGTTGTGGAGGTTCATCGCGTTTTTCTGGTCGGATCAGGTCAATGCAGCGGCCAAGGTCGACAAAGATACGGTGCTCCGCGGCGGCGGCGGAGCTCGAGCAGCAGAGAAGTCGCGAGAGGAAGAAGATGATAGAAGGGGGAGAATGGAAAAGACCTAGGGGTCATACCTATTTATAAGGGAAGATCGGCTGAGAAAGCGCGAGAAACGAGGAGGCCGGGCGGGGCAGGAGGCGCCCGGCTAGGCAACCCGCAGTGGAGAGAGGTCAGGCGGCAGTAGGCGACGACTAGAGCGGTCCCGCGGGCGGATCCGGGGGCGGGGCGGGGGCGGAGGCAGCGCGGCGCCGGAGGCGGGTGCGGCGCGGTCGCCGATTTTGGAGGCGGGGACGGTGGACGTGGGTTGGGGAAGAAGGTGCACGGGGGTGTGTTTTTTTCTGAATCTCAGGAAAATCTCCGTCGCACCCTTATAGGGTTGAACGTGATCCAAATAACTATTATGATCCTGGGATCAGAATAGTGTCACTCTATATATACATAAACACTATTCTGATCACGGGATGAGAATAATATTCTGATCACAACCTGACCTGCCCCGCTAGTATTACGTTGAACTTCCCTGTGAACTAGGTTGAACTTCCGCCAACATTGCCCAAACGGGGCTTGCGATATACCATTGGAAAGCTATAGACACCAGTATCATGACCCAACTTAAATTTTTGGCAAAATGTAAGCGATTTAAGAGCAGTTTTGAAAACCGTTTTTTCTTCACACAAAAAACGTGAATCATATTTTCGAACGCATTTCTAAACCGTTTATCGAAATGAGGCATGTAATATGGCGTTGGAAAGCTGTTGCAAAACCTCTAATTCCACATGTTGAATCTCTAATTCTCTATGGTTAAAGAGTAATTTGAAAAAACGTAAAATTTCGCAAACCGAACAGCCGAGTCCGTATTTTCGACGTCATTTCTAAACGGCTAATCCAATTGAGGCATATGATACGGCGTTGGAAAGCTTATGAAAATGCGCAAATTTTGCATGTTGAAAGTGTTTTCTAATTTTGAATGGTTTAAGAGTAATTTAGAAAACGGTACAAGTCCTACCGAGTTCGTATTTTCGAGCTAATTTTTTAACCGTGCGTCCGAATGCAGCAAATGATACGGCGTTGGAAAGCTTGAACAAATGCTTTTGGTATGTATTATTTCTCCCAATTCTTTACGGTTTTAAGTCAGTTTCGAAAATGGCGAAAAATGTATTTTCACCGTATTTTGCACAAACTTTATGGGAATGGCGCAAATAATATACCGTTGAAAAGCTACGGAAAATGCGAAACTTTTTCATGTTGACAGTTTTCTCTGATTCCCAACTGTTTTCAAGTAATTTCAAAAACAGCGAGATCATTCGTTCTGCCTTTATCGCGAAACAGATTCATCAAAAATGCATCACGTGAAGTACCTGAACTTCTCGGTATGAAACCTTGAACTTCACTCTGTTTTTCACGTGCTTTTTTTTGCCCGTAGCTCTCCATCCACGCACCAGAACAGTCATTGGAATTGAGGAAGTGATATACCGATGGAAAGCTTCTGTAGACATGCAACTTTCCCGTGTTGATCATTTTTTCATACTCGCAACGGTTTTAAAAGTGTTTCATCTGAAATTCATTCAGTGTAGTAGTTGAACTTTCAGCTGTTTTCACGTTGAACTTCCGTGACGTATTTTCGTTTGTAATTTTCTCATATATTCGTTAATGTCACACAAATGATATTTCTTTTGTACAAACCTCTCTCACAATAAATTTTTTAACTTTCTTCGACCGAGGACTTGAACTTACACAAATGATTTCCTACTGTTTTGAAGTAATTAGAAAATGACGAGATCATGATTTCTGCCTTCATCGCGAATGGAAATACACTACGTGAAGTAGTTGAACTTGTCGTGCATGTCTATTTCAACTTCACACTGTTTTTAACGTGTTGTTTTTTGCACTGCGTGAAGTAGTTGAACTTCTAGGACGTGTCTATTCGAACTTCACTCTGTTTTTGACGTGCTGATTTTTTACGTGGTGTTTTTTGCACTACGTGAAGTAGTTGAACTTCTGGGGAATCTCTGTTTGAACTTCACCCTGTTTCACTTTTTTTGTATTTTTATATGAAATACACACCATGTAGTACGTGAACTTCCCGTCGTTATCACTTTGAACTTCTCTCTGGTTTGAGAGAATTATTTTAAAACACAAAAAATAACATATTTTTTTATGTATTTTGGACATCTAAATACACGGTGAACCTCTCTCAGAAGAATTTTTCAACTTTTCCTCGCCGAGCACTTGAACTTCTAGAGTGGATATTAAAATTCGTATGAAATGTATAACAAGGGAATCCTGCCCACCCACCCCTCCAATGGCGATCTGTAGCCTTGTGCTACCATGGAAGGACTGCTCCACTGGGATTTCAAGCCTGGCCTATCAATTGCAGATCAGGTGCGTCGAAGGTTTGGTTCTGCAGTGCATTTTTCTCCATCTCTGGGTACCAAGGAGTTCTTCTTGGTCGTCTACTTCTCCTCGGCCTCCTTCCTTCTTACTGAGGAATCTGTGGGTGTTGCTTTGCAATGTTGCATTGGAGGTTTACCTTCGGGACTCAATGTCAAATCTATTGGTGAAAGAAGATTTCGGTTTTCGGTGGCTTCTAATAAGGTTGGACATTTTATCTATCATCTCAAGGATCGAATTTGGCCGGACTTTGTATGCCATTTTCAACTTTTTTGTTCGGCCAAGGCTTCCTATACGCCTTATGATCTTCATTGGCATTCTGATGAGGTCATCCCTGAGGCGTCCTCAAGAAAACCTATGGCTATCAGATCAAATTTGAATTTTTTACGTATGAATGATCTTGGGGGCTTGCTGGATTCGTCTACCTATCCTCACCGGACTTCTGTGGCTCCATCACCAACGAGCTCTCCGATGACCAGCACTGGGGAGCTAGTTACGGCAATTCCAAATCCCGGCATTAATCACATTAATGGCATTCATGACAATATTAATGACGTGGTCGGTATACATTTTGGGAGTTTCCATCAACATGCTGAATTACAGAGCAAGGCTACCAATCATGACAACCAGCATTCATTGCCAAAGGATTTATGTCTTGGGGCTTTTAATTTTGAATTATCTTCTCACAAGGAGGGCAGTCGGAATATTTTTCAAGGTCAGAATTTCCAGCATCTTTATTGGGACAGCATTCCAACATTTATGGTGTTCCATATCCTTGACCAGTTGAAATTTGGTTATTCTAGTAGTCACATTGCCACGATATGGTCTCTGTCATCTATACGTTCATTGGAGTACATATATAACAGCCTGAACGTATGTTCTCAATGTACTCTTATGGGTCACCTAGCTGCTTCTTGTCCACATGAGACATGCAATATTTGCTTGGACCTTTCTTGTCATTGCGATCAACAGGAGCATCACTCTGATCCACTATCAGCACCAACTGCTGGTTTCACAAGTCACGAGGATGATGCCACCATCCACTCTACTAGTGCTCCAACAGCTCCGAAGAATGGGTTTTCCTCCTGTCACACTTGCAGATCCACGGAACATTATTCCTTTGATTGCCCAGCCCAGCTTCTTTGCCGTCGATGTGGTTGGCTGGGACATATGCAGCGCCACTGTGGGCTTATCGATACTCCCACTCTATTCTGGAAGCCCTGTAATCGGCCGACCGAGGTAGGCCCATCTTCGACAGCCCCTACTGGCCCATCTGATGAGGTAATACCCATTTTAGGGAATGACCGTGACTCGAGGGATCTCTTGCTTCATAATTGTGAGAATATTTCTACTACAAATACTCGGGTGATCATAAATAATTCTCTTTCCGCTATGGCACCGTTGTTGGCCACCTCGCAGCGGCAGCAAATCACAGTGTTAGATATTATTGATACACTTCCTGCTGGTCCTCCTGCTGGTACCTGTGGAAGCGAGACCGTCCGCTGTGAATCGTGCGGTGACCTTGGACACGTGGTGACCTCCTGCTGGCCGGTTCGGCGGTCAGCTCAGAGATTATGGGTTCCAAAGACTAACAAGAGACCCGTCGAAACGCATTCCTCCTATGCTTCCCCCACCTCCCCTGCTCCACCTCTGGTTCCTCGCCCGCCCTCGCCTATGGCGAACTTTCCCGTCAATGTCGTCCCGTACCTGCCGCATGGGATGACCATCGAGCTGGGCCCCGAAGATCGCGTGGTGAGGGAGGAGATGGTCGTCAGCCCCATTCCGCCGCTGCGCCATGACTTTCTGGCGGTGGCGGAGGTCAATCGCTTCGTCCCGTTCCATCAGAAGGCTGCGCTGCGACACTCCATTGAAGGTTTGCTCCATGAGTCGCATTTCTTCCCCACTGAGGTGGATGACTATCCGCTAGGCATTGGCATATTTGGTTTTGCAGATTCTGTCATTAGAGATACTGTTGTTGGAACCACCTTTGAGCTTGATGAGGATGAGGATAATCTGGGCACTGTAGTTTTGTTTGTTCCTCATGATGCTGCTATCAATATGAGATCGACTTCTTTTGGTCCCCAAGTATGGATCTTATACATTGGCTTTCCCCATGATTATCAGACTTCTCATTATATCCACAAATCCATAGATAAGTTTGGTGAATTAATCACTTGGAATAACCCGCGCGGAGATAGAAAGTTTGTTCTGATCAAAGCCCGCGTGCTCAGTCTGCATAGAGTGCCCAAGAGTTTTGTTATGCATCAGCTTGGAGGAGAGCGCTGCTGCTGGACTGTTTGTGTAACGATCCTGCGGAGCAGTGATTGGAATGCACACATTTCGGATGTTCCTCCTATGGGTTATGAACCACCGCCGGCTGACGGGATCCCACACCCTCTGTTTGGCGATGGACTGACGGCGGAGCAGATGTATCAGGCACAACTGCACAATTGGCTTGCTCAGAATGCTGCGCCCAATCAGAACAATGAGGAGGTTCAGCTGCAAGGGAACGATGTCCACTTCCAAGCAAACTGGGGTGCATGGCCACCTTCCCCACCACCGGCTGTCTACAATTACCAAGCGTGGCTCGCTGCTGAGGGCTTACATGTGCAAGATGGTATCCTCCCAGCCAACAATCTGCATGACAGCCCTGGCATGGCCTGGAATGACTCCATCTCCGCGTTTGATAGCTCTGATTCTAGTGCTACACTGTCTGACACATATGTTCTAGTGCCTCGCAACATTTTCAACAATCTTGCAGCAAACTATGAAGTGGGGGAGAGCTCTCAATCGGCTGCCAGGAATGTCCAGAACAACTCTATTGATTTAGAAATCTCAATTTCTGCTTGGTTTGCACACGGAAATGATCGCCAATGGTGATATAATGTCCTCCATGTTGATCAACCAAGGTATTCCTGCCGGACATCTCAATAGTTTTCTTTTCGGTGCAATCATGCCCATAGTTGCGACTTATGGCCCTTGGAGCACGGGTATGGGTTCAAATTTGAGAAACTTGAACTGAAGATGCAAATCAGGGAAGTAGATGGGGTGCTCCTCTTGTCTCAAGCCACTCAGACTGTAACTGCTCTGGACAATCACCACCCTCACTCTGCTATGCTAGATGCTCCATCTACCCTTCGCATCACTAATGCTGATAACGCTACATCGCTGCTGCCCGCTCGCAAACAGCTCTTCCGATTTGTTTGCTTACCGAAGTTGAACTATATCGCACCTATGACCGCCTTATCGATGCATTTACAGAGATCAGCTCTATGCCTATGGCTGCAGCTATTGAGGAGGTTCAGATCATCGCTGACTCTCAGCGGGACTTGTCTATGCATGTTCCGCTACAACCTATTATTCCCTCCGATCCGGATGTTGCTGCCTCCTCTAACAGAAAGGGTAAAGCGACTGCTCCTGAATCAACCATTACTCTGCGTCGCAGTACACGTTCCAATAAATATGATGGGTTCAAAGTGCCACCTCTTTCAGACACCAAGCTCAAAACCTCCAAGGTCAAACCCAGAGTGATTCCTTCTGCAACTTCGGCCAACATAGACTCTGCTTCCCGTCTTCGAAGCCCCAGATCCCACCCCATCGCTATTCCGGTCATCCAAAGACATTGGCACGGTGATGTGTGGAATTCTAGCTGAAGAACTCACGGACGAGCACCTGCAGGCTTCTTCTGATGATGGGCCATCCTCGGCCAACTCTTAGCTCCTCTGTTCCGGGTTTATCTACTCCTAGTTTTATTTTATCCTACCCGTATTATGGTACTTCGTGTTAGTTGGAACGTACTTTGCTGGAACATCCGAGGCATAAATTCTGATGCAAAGCAGCTGGCGCTTTCAAATGCAATCAACTCTTCTGGTTGTGCTGTAATTTGCTTGCAGGAGACAAAAAACCCTCTTTTGATCATGCTTTTGTTAAATCCTGCTGCCCTAGGCGTTTTGATCAATTTGATTTCATCCCTTCCCGTGGGGCATCGGGAGGTCTTGTCACGATTTGGAATAGTTCAATTTTCTCTGCAACTACTATTGCTCAAGAAGATTTTGCCCTGGTTACACGATTTCAATCAACCCAATCGGCACATTTTTGGACATTGGTCAATGTTTATGGCCCTTGCCAAGGAGAATCTAGAGTTAACTTTATCAATTGGCTTATGGCTCTGAATATTCCCACTAATGAAGACTGGCTTTTGGTTGGAGACTTTAATTTTATCCGAAGCCCAGAGAATCGCAACAAGCCCGGTGGCAATTACGGCGATATGATTACTTTTAATGACTTCATCCGAGCACAAGCCTTAATTGAACTGCCCATTAAAGGTCGCGAATACACCTGGAGTAACATGCCAACTGATCCATTACTCGAGCAAATTGATTGGTTTTTCACTAGTAATAATTGGACGAGCTCCTACCCCAACACTGTGGTTAAACCCCTCGGGCGACCTGTTTCAAATCACATCCCATGTGTGATTACTATTGAAACTTCCATTCCACGATCAAAGTTATTCAGGTTTGAATCCTACGGATCCAACACCTGTGTTTTATGGAAGTAGTTCAAAACGCTTGGGCCAGGCCTGTGCAATCTCAGAATATGGCGACTGTCTTATGCAGAAAGTTTAAAACCCTGCGACATGATCTTAAATATTGGAGTAAAAATATCTCAAAACTGACCATTGCCATAGAAAATTCAAACAGGGCCCTCTTGGAAATTGATGGGTTGGAGAATAAAAGACAGCTATCCACAACCGAAGCTAATTTCAGGAAAATACTAAAGGCTCATCTCATCAGACTACTTTCTTATCAAAGGATGTACTGGAAGAAACGGTGTACCATTCGATGGGTGCAATTTGGTGACAAAAATTCTAAATTCTTTCAAGCTATGGCCTCGGAGCGATACAGAAGGAATAACATTGCAGCCCTGCATACTGAAGATGGTATCTGTGTGGAGGATCATGCGGGCAAAGAAGCAATACTCTTTCAATCCTTCAAACGGAGACTTGGCAATTCTTCTCATAAAGATATGAAATTTGATCTTCCAAGTATTATCAAGAGAATTGAAGGCCTAGATGCTTTAACTGTCCCTTTCACACATGCTGAAATAGATCGTGTTATTAAATCGATGCCACCGGATCGTGCACCAGGACCAGATGGCTTCAATGGTGCGTTTCTCAAAGCTTCTTGACCAATCATCAAAGAGGATTTTTATAAATTGTGTAATCAATTCTTTGATGGAAATCTCAATCTTGAAAGCATCAACGACGGCTACATCACTCTAATCCCAAAAAACAATGCGCCTAGCACCGTCAATGATTTCCGACCAATCACCCTATTGAACTGCTGTCTCAAAGTGATCACTAAAATCTTGGCCAACCGGTTGCAAAAAGTCATTCTGAAAATAATTCACCGTAACCAAAGACGGTTTCCTCAAAGGGCGCTGCTTATCCAGATTGTCTCGCTTGGGCATTCGAATACATTTACCAAAGGCAAAGCTCCAAGAAAGAGATTGTACTTCGAAACTCGACTTTGCTAAGGCCTTTGATACCATTGACCATGAAGCAATGCTCATCATTATGAAGAACATGGGTTTTAACGATAAATGGTTAGGCTGGATCCAATGTATCTTTTCTTCAGGCAAATCTGCGGTTCTCCTAAACGGTGTCCCCTGGCATAATTTCATTGCAAATGCGGTGTGAGACAAGGTGACCCTCTGTCCCCACTAATTTTTGTACTTGCCGCTGACCTCCTTCAAGCTGCAATCAATGATGCTTTTACTAGGGGGGAAATCAGTTTGCCCTTTCCTTGCAATACACAACGAGAATACCCGGTGATTCAATACGCGGATGATACTATTCTAGCTATGCCTGCATGTCCTGCACAAGCCATGACCATCAAAACTATCCTCTCTGACTATGCCACATCGGTAGGTTTAAAGATCAATTTCCATAAATCTACTATCATACCCCTCAACTGTAAGCGGGAGGTCACAAACACATTGGCAAATATTTTGGCTGTGTTATTGGCAAGCTACCATTTACCTATCTTGGCCTACCCATGGGCACCACCAAACCAACTATTTGGACCTCATGCCTGCAGTCCGCCGTGTGGAGAGACGACTTTCGGCCACCCTCAACATGATTACATATGGAGGAAAACTCACATTGTTGAATTCAGTCATAACTTCTCTCATCATCTTTGCTCTTTGCACACTCAAACTCCCAGCAGGCATCATAGAACTTATTGACAAAATCCGCAAAAAGTGCCTCTGGACAAAGAAAACTGATCAAGGTGATAAGTGCAACTCCTTGGCATCATGGGATATGATATGCAAACCCAAAGAGTCTGGAGGACTTGGCATTATTAATCTCCAACTGCAAAGTGATGCTTTGCTTCTCAAATTTCTCCACAAGTTCTACAATCATTGGGACCTACCTTGGGTGGAATTGATTTGGAACACATACTACACCACCAAAATTCCACACGCATCCGACCCATGTGGCTCATTCTGGTGGCATGACGTCTCTAAACTTATGCCAATTTACCGTGGGATCACCAATGTGACAATTCGAAATGGGTCTTCGGCTCTGTTCTAGAAAGATGTATGGATTGGTGATGCTATGGCCGACACCCATCCCAGAGCCTTCTCCTTTGCGCGGCTGGAAGATATATCTGTGAGGGATTTCTTGCACAACACGTCACTTGGTGAAACGTTCCACCTACCCCTCTCCGCGCAAGCTCTTGATGAAACTCGTGACCTACAACAACAAACCATGCAGATTGATCTTATGGATCCTAATTCGGCCAATGACGAATGGAACTGTGTCTGGGGATCAGAATACTCAGCCAACAGATTCTACACCTTCTACTTTAAAGATGTCCAGGCGCACCGTACATACAAATGGATATGGAAATCAAGATCAACGATGAAAATTAAAGTTTTCGGTTGGCTACTGTTGTCAGATAGACTCAACACTCGCAATATGTTGAAGAGGAGACACTATAACATTGGCACAGACTTTGGTTGCCCTCTATGCACTGCATGCCAAGATGAGACTGTGGAACACCTCTTCTTTGAGTGCACCTTCAGCCTTGCATGCTGGAATGAACTTCAAATCATGGGACATGCGGCTGACAATCGGCTAGACTGGGTGGACAAGGCCAAAGCCTCCTGGAGCCAACCTTTGTTCATGGAAATTTTCCTCTTGGCATCCTGGAGCATCTGGAAGGAAAGAAATAATAAGCACTTCAGAGGAGTTCTTCCATCACAAGATTCTTGGCGTGCAAGACTCAAAGAAGACCTCTCCCTTCTCACTTATAGATTGGGAGACAAACATAAAGACTTCCTTTTTTCCTTTATCAGTTCACTGTAGAACCCCCTACCCCCCAACCCCCATTCACAAAGTGAATGGCTTGTAAATAAAATCATGTAACAGACATTATATTCTTTAATTCAATTGCAGTAGGAGCCTCTCCTACTGTTTCAGGTGTCAAAAAAAACTTCTAGCAACCATTTTGTTCGTTTATGAGTTGTTTTTAAAAGTGCAAAAAATGGTGTTGTGTTTTTTATTTTTTGAACAGGTAAATCCTATGTTTTAATAAACTCCGAACTTCTCTGTTATTTCAATTTGAACTTCACCTTTTTATATTTTGAGTAAAGAATTGTATTTAATTTTTATACGGAAAAAATCGAACATGGAAATACAAGGTGAACCTCTCTCGCAAAAAATTTTGAACTTCCCTGGAAAGAGCACTTGAACTTCTTTCAACAAACCTTTTAAACTTTTATTTTTCTATACGTTTATTCTCACCTGAAATGCATTCCTTGCAGTACTTGAACTTCTCTGTTATTTTAATCTGAACTTCTTAGTTTTATTCTTTAGTAACGAGAAAAATCGAGTTTTTTGAACTTCTCTGTTTTAAAACATTGAACTTCTTGGTTTTATTTTTTAATAATGTGAAAAATCTGTTTTTTATAAACATCGAACTTCACTACTTTTAAAATTTGAACTTCTTAGTTTTGTTGGTTAGTAACGGGGAAAATGCTTTTTTATATAAACAATGATACCGCGCCGTTATTTTAATTTGAACTTCTAGTTTTTATAAAACGGGGAAAATCAGGTTTTATACAATCTTTTTGAAATGTTCCTCTTTTTAATTTGAACTTCTTTGATTTTTTTTTACAAACGGGGAAAATCCGTTATAAAGATTTTTGAACTACTTTTTTTTACTTCTTGCTCAAATTTTTTGAACTTCAAATTTGTCTTTTAGATATAAAAAACTTCATTTTTTTAACGTTGACCTGCTTCGGTTTTAAAAATTGAACTTATAGATTTTTGTCATGATATTCTATGCCTTTTTTGCTTTTCGTTGAAATGGCCTAGGCGGACGCTTTTTTCTATTGATCATTTTTCTTCGGTACACGTGAACTTCGAAATTTCTGAAACATGAACTTCGCGTACTGAAAAATAAGAAAATTACACACAACAAAGCAAATACACTTCGCGTGCTACATGCACAACCAACACATCAGCAAGCATTGTACCATCAAAATCGGTTTTTTCACAAGGATAAGGCTGATTTTTTTCTCCCGTGTATACACAACACAATCAGCAACTTCCCTATGCACAAACAAATACACTTTTTGGATTGAGCAGATACACAAACAGCTTGTGTGCACTGCTAGTGGGAGAGGGCGGCTCGAGGTGTAGACTGTGGCGTGGGGGGCAGAGTCCAAGGAGGCAGGAGCGTGGAGGAAGAGTGGCAGCAGTAGCATGGAGGAAGAGAGCTTCGGTTCCGGAGGAAGAAGCCGGCGGCACGATGAAGTTCAGATTTGCCTTGGGAAGAAAGTTAATGACAGCTACGAGGTGAGGGAACCAGCGACACGGCTAGAACGCAGGCGTCGGGAGGACGAGGTGAGGGAGGTCGAGCGGTGCAGCAGGGTGGGTGGGTTGCGCTAGTTGTGGGGCCCAACGCGCCGGTGGCGGGGATGGTCGGTGTGCAGGATGTGGACAAAAATCTCTTGAAGTTTCCATCCCCTGTTCTTTATGCAAAAAAATTGGAGAGAATTTCAGAATACAAAATAGAAACAACCAAAGATAGATGGAAGTGGCATAAACATGTGACGGACACATAAGCTACACCTCTTAGTTAGCTTGGCTACAATTACTTTTTCACTTCTGATATGAACGTCCAAGGGAAGGTAGCAATCAAAATATATTATTCCTTTATGCTGCATCAACAACTCAATTAGAGAGAGACAAGAGAGCATGTTTTGCTCGGAAAAGGGAACATCGGAAGAGAGTAGCAGCTGTTGCGATAGAACTGGCCAACATCCATCATGGCAAACATGTGTGATGCATCACGCTGGACACACACGCACGCAACACACCAAACTAGAACACACACGCACCAGCCATGTCTCATCGCACAAAATGGTTCTCAAGGTGAACTCGGTCTAAAGACATAGCAGAACTTCAAAGAAACGCTTCTAAAATCTGAATTTGGCATGTAGTCGTAGTATAACTTCCTGGTCATCTGCACTAGTGCTAGCGTTTGCACATCTCTAAAGCCGTAGAACATGTGTAAAGTCTGAATCAAAGAGAGAGGTTGGCCTTGCTGCTGCATCTGCACAAAAATATGGTAGAGAGGAGTCAGAGAATGAACGATAGTGAGCGGCTATTTGGAGGGCTCGGATATGAGGAAGAAGGCGAGGCTGTGTAGTTCAGACTTCTACGTGGGGAAGAAAACCATTGGTAGGAGGAGCGATCGAGGATCCTGGCCATGTCTCTGCCTCCATCCCGTATCCTCATGAGTGTGGAGGCTGGCGCCATGAATGGATAGAAGAAGGGGTAGGAGGTCGCCGCTTGGTAGATGCAAGGCGGGAGGCCACCACCGCCACGGTGGAAGCAAGGGAAGGAAGGTTTGGCTGACGGTGGCCGGTTCAAGCATGGGGGCGGCAGGCGTAGATCCAGCGAGGGCGTGGCGGCTCCGTGGGCGTGGCAGGAGGTGCATCGGGGACGGCTGGCGTGAAGGGCGCGGTCCGGGCTGGGGTGGTGTGGCGGAGGTGCGGGCGTCGGTTGGGGTGGGGGCGGGGAGGTCGCTGGATCGGGACGAGGAGGTTGGGGTCGGGGAGGGAGTGGTGGGCGCGGGCGTGCCTTTTTTTCCTCTGCCAGTTCGGGAGGACCTCCATACACCCTATATAAGGGCACCGTGATCCAAATAGTTATTCTAATCTCAGGATTAGAATAGTGCCCCCCTCTCTTTATAGGACAACACTATTATGATCATAGTATTAAAATAAGTATTATGATCACAGCGCCCCTATATAGGGAGCGATTGGTTGTTCCAGAACCAGTGCGAAAGAAAAAAAATACCACCCAACCCCCGTCGACCTCCCGCATCCCTGCCTTCTTCCCCGGCACCCGCGCGCCATGCCCGATCCAACCTGCGCCCCCCTCCGCCCAGCCTCCCCCGCCTCCCCTAGCTTCTTCCTGGCGCCGTTCCGAACCCCGGCCGAAGCAGCCGTTGCCGCTCTCCCCAAATCGCGCCGCCACCGCCGTCACCGGATCGCGCCGCCACCGCTGTCGCCCTCCCCAGATCGCCCTGCAACCGCCGCCACACTCCATGGTCACACTGCCACCGCCGCTCGCTCCCCAAATTGCGCCGCCGCTGTCACCTCGTGCCTCATCCTTTATACTGTGCCCCTGCTCCTCGACCACCGACAGCGACGCACATCCATCCTCCTCTGCCCCCGCCACCTTCCTCCTCTGCCCCCGCGACCTTCCTCCTCTCCTGCCGCGTCCTTCCTCCTCTCCCGCCGCCGGCATGAGAGCTTCCCACATGGGAGCGCCGCTCCAAATCTGCGTCGGAGTCATGGCGTCCTCCGCCGCCCGGTCGTGTCGCCCTTGCAATCAACTGAGGCTACTGCCTTGTCTTCACGCATAGATGCAAGCTAGCCATGGGTCGCCATCCTTGGAGCCTGACCTGCACAGGCATCTCTTGCCGACCTTCAATGGTGCCTGTCATCGACCTTCCGTCGACATCTCTGATTGCAGCCGCGCATGGCACTCTGTGGCTTCCCTGACCATGGGTCAACCGCCCGCTCATCTCCTACCTTCCGGATGTGCGTAAGGAGCACGAGCACACGAGCGCCTGCCGCCAGCAAACTGCATCGCTTCCTGTCGGCCGAATTGCCTCGCATGTGGAGAAGAGATTGAACTTACGTACCTACTAGAAAAGAGAGAGAAAACTGCTCTGTGTGTCATTTCCCCTGGACGGTGTAAGAACAGAAAAAATACTTCCTTTTTGAGGCGTGGTCCTGCTTGCCGATGCTGAGGGTGCTCGGCTGGAAACAAGAAGATCCATCTAACCTGGTAAGTTTGGCCAGTGAGCCTATGAAGTCCGACGGCACATGCGTGCTTCTGTCCAGTTCGCGTCCGCAGGGAGTGTGGTGTTGGCGTGCACAAGACAGCCACATGTGGTGAGAGGAGAATCCAAGTTAGAAGCACAAAACACTACCTTCACACTTGCACGCAAGAGAGACACACTGTTTTCACAATTGTTGTTTACAAAGAAAGAAGTTGACAATTTTTTTCCAGCAGTTGCCGTTTTTTAGATGATGTTCAGGCCGCAAAAAATGCAAGAGACTCTACAAGTAATTGTTTTAAACTTGTGAATCTTGATAGTACGTTACTGTTTTGAATGTTGAATGTTTTAAATAAATTTTTAGCAACAGTTGGATAGTTCTTGTAAAAAGTTGTGTGTATTTATTTCTAACAATTCGTTGTGTTTATTAGAAAGACAGAAGTTAAACATGAGAAACTTGCACAGTTCATTGTATATTAAAAAGGAATAATCAACAAGAAAGTTTATCATAAAAAGATCAAACTTTTCACACTGCAAAAAAAAGAACTTCTCATAGTACAAAACAGTGTATGTTCTCTTTTTCAAAATAGGAATAAGTAAAATGTTGAAGCTATTCTTCTTTATGTCTCAAAGAAAATAAAACTAAGAACAAATTTCTCTCTCGGTGTTATGTGTTACACACTTTTCCAACTAAAAACAGAATTGTTTCATGTGGTAGGTAAAGTACAGAAAAAATTCAAGCAGAAACAATGATTGATACCTGTAAGTTTGGAAGAAGGAAAAAAACGTTTCAACAAACAAAAATCATGAGGATTGCAAAAAAACTTTGAGTTAGCATGGTGAAAATTGACAAGTTCGGGAGATGAAACCTTTGGGACTTCAAAAAATAAGTTTAAGTTTTTAAGCAAACTCGTGTAATTTATGAAAGAAACTCATAATTCATTTTGGAAGTTTAAAAAACTATGACTTTGTAAAACTCAGGTTATCTCGTTAATAGAGAATAAAACCAAGAAGTTCAATTTGAAAAAGCGGAGCAGTTTGATATTTATTTAGAAAAACAAAATTTTCTTGTTACTAAAGAATAAAACCAATAAGTTGAATTCGAAGCAATGAAGAAGTTCGATGTTTCAAACAAAACTCCAATTTTCACATTTCTAAAAATACATAAAAGAAGGTCAAATTTAAAAATGGGGTGGCTCGATGTCTATCAAAAAGTTGGATTTTTTTCATTACTAAAAGAAATAAAACCAGGAAGTCCAAACTAAAAAGATGGAGAAGTTCGATGATTATAGAAAACTCAGATTTTCCTCGTTATTAAAGAATGGAAACAAGAAGTTCAACTTTTAAAAATAGAGCGCTTCAAAATTTCATAAAAAAGATTAAGAAATAAACCAGGAAGTCCAAATTAAAAAGATGAAGAATTTCGATGATTATAGAAAACTCGGATTTTCCTCGTTATTAAAGAATGGAAACAAGAAGTTCAAAATAGAGCGCTTCAAAATTTCATAAAAAAGATTAAGAAATTCAGATTAATATTCATAAAAAACTCAGATATTTTCACATAACCGAGAGAAGTTCAGCTTGATAACTGCCAGAAGTTCACGTACTACACGGTGTGCATTTTGTATTAAAAAGAATAAAAAAAGCAAAGACTTAAAGTTTGTTGATATAAGTTCAAGTCCTCCGCCGGAGAAAGTTAAAAAAATTGTGAGAGAGGTTTATACAAAAGAAATACCATTTGTGTAACACTTGACGAATGGATGAGAAAATTACAAATGAAAAATATGTCACAGAAGTTCAATGTGAAAACAGTAGAAAGTTCACCTACTACACTGAATGAATATCAGATGAAAAACTTTTAAAATCGTCGCGAGTATGAAAAAATGATCAACACGGGAAAGTTGCGTGTTTACAACAGCTTTCCATCGGTATATCACTTGCTCAATTTCGGTGAGTGGATGGAGAGATACGAGCAGTGGATGGAGATCTACGAGCAAAAAAAGCACGTGAAAAATAGAGTGAAGTTCAAGTAGACATGCCGAGAAGTTCAGGTTCTTCACGTGGTGCATTTTTGAAGAATTTGTTTCGCGATAAAGGCAGAACGAATGATCTTGCCATTTTCAAAATTACTTGAAAACGGCTAGGAATCACAGAAAAACATCAACATGAAAAAGTTTTGCATTTTCCTTAGCTTTTCAACGGTATATTATTTGCCCCATTCCGATAAAGTTTGTAGAAATTACGGCAAAAATACTTTTTTAGCCATTTTCAAAATTGACTTAAAACAGTAAGGAATTGGGAGAAACAATATATACCAAAAAGTTTTGCATTTCCACAATCTTTCCAACGCCATATCATTTGCTGCATTCGGACATACGGTTAAAAAATAGATAAAAAATACGAACTCGGTGGAACTTGTACCGTTTTCTAAATTACTCTTAAACCGTTCAAAATTAGAAAAAACTTTCTACATGAAAAATTAGCACATTTTCATAAGCTTTCCAACTCCATATCATTTTCCTCAATTGGATTAGCCGTTTAGAAATTACATTGAAAATACGAACTCGGCTGTTCGGTTTGCAAAATTTTACGATTTTCCAAATTACTCTTTAACCGTAGGGAATTAGAGAAAACTTTCAACATGTGGAAAGAGCGGTTTTCCAGAAGCTTTCCAACGCCATATTATTTGCCTCATTCTAATAAACGGTTTAGAAATGCGATCGAAAATACGATTCACGTTTTTTGTATGAAGAAAAAACGGTTTTCGAAACTGCTCTTGAACCGCTTACATTTTGCCAAAAAAAATTAACTTGGGTCATGATACTGCTGTTCATAGCTTTCCAACGGTATATCGCAAGCCCCATTTGGGCAATGTTTGCGGAAGTTCAACCTAGCACTGGGAGAAGTTCAGGTCGAACAACTCAGGCAGTAAAATTGCAAAAAACGCAATTTCATCACGACCTGAGAGAAAAATCCGCCAACGAGCGAGATTCCTATTTAAAACAGGTATTTAGTTGCTAAAAAATGTTTCTAGATTATACTAACATCATATAGAACACGACTAATCAGAATAATTCGCGGGGGAAGCCACGGTTGCGAAGATAGCACAAAGGTCGGGTTCGTACAGAGGGAAGTTCAAGCGCGTTATTCAGACAGTACAGGTTGTGATCAGAATATTATTCTGATCCTGTGATCAGAATAGTGTTTATGTGTGTGTGTGTGTGTATATATATATATATGTGTGTGTGTGTGTGTGTGTGTGTGTGTGTGTGTGTGTGTATGTATATATATATATATATATATATATATATATGCAGCCAGGGCATAACTTTGTAACATTGTGGTGAGAAAAAGGAGAAACTAAAAAGAGAAAGAAGGGGCACGACACGTGCCCTTGGCCAAGTTTTCATGCCCGTGTTCTTCGTCTACTTTGATGTGATCGATTCTGTGGACGGAATTCCAACAATGCGGCGGTCAAGCGCGAGTCTCGCCAGGGGTGGGCGGGCAAGCAAGGTGGGTGCGACAAGGTATGGGGGCGTGCTAAGCCAAAGAAAGACGCTACAACAGGAGGAGTAGCAGTAGGTAGCAACGACGCAGTAGGCGGTGACGGCAACAAGTAGAGCATCAGGAGCGACAGCCGGTGAGCAGCAAGAAGCATCAAACGCATCAGGAGCAATAGCGAGAGGTAGCGCAAAACAGAAAAGCAAAGACAAATGAGCAAACATAATAGAAGCGGTAGCTCACGCCACAAGACGCACGTACATACGACTACGCGCAAGCTCGGATGTGCTCGGGGACGGCAAATGGCGACCGAGTCGAGGTGGAGGAAGGGGGGTCCAGAGGAGTTGCTCACCGCGTGTAAGGCTCAAATTACCAGGAATTGCTAGATCGTCTCGAATTATGCAAGAACAGAGGAAATTCTGGGAGTTCAGTGGTACAATAGATGGATCGCGAGGCAAGAGACCCCAACTTCCATACGATAGCTAGGGTTCTACCTACCAACTAAAAGGAAATCTGAATTACAACTTGCTGAGCCACGCCTTCGCGACTGCTTTTAAGCTACAGT
This sequence comes from Aegilops bicornis, assembly GCA_021605145.1. Lineage (NCBI taxonomy): Eukaryota > Viridiplantae > Streptophyta > Magnoliopsida > Poales > Poaceae > Aegilops > Aegilops bicornis. The sequence goes on from CM038670.1 coordinate 351,907,207, forward strand.
CCAGCTCATCGTGGTAAAACCCTTAAACAAGACTTAACGGTTACACACAGTGACTGAAACTTAACCCCAGGTGAAAGGTGAGGATTCCATCCGAGCCGTTGAGCTGGTTGCTGCGTATTTGAACCGTTGCTTGTCTGAACTGGACTTGTCTCTACAGGATCTTAGTCAGTAGGCTCTCGGTTCGAGTCCTGAAAATGCCGCCACCATGACGATCGCCTTGTCCTCGAGGCGGAAAAGCTTGTGTCCTGGGAAGGTCTTGTTGAGGAAGGCTGCATCTTCCCATGTTGCATCATCCGGAGCCAAACTTTCCCATTGCACCAAACATTGCCCCACTGGAGATTTGTTCCTATGTATGACTCGACGATCAAGCACTGCTACTGGAATGGTTTTGACATAATCCTCTGGAGTTACAAGAGGAACATGAGGAAGAGGAACAGCTTGGTGGCCTATGTGTTTCTTGAGTTGACTGATGTGAAACATTGGGTGTATATTTGTGCCTTCAGGAAGATGAAGCTTGTAAGAAACTTCTCCAATTCTCTCCAGAATTTTATATGGCCCATAAAACTTAGACCTAAGCTTTAGTGAACCCCTCAGACCAAAAGCATTTTGTATGTATGGTTGTATTTTCAGGAACACCATGTCACCTACTTCCAATTGTCTCTCTGTACGATTTCTATCAGCGAAATGCTTGATCCTGCTTTGGGCGTGCTCAAGATTTGCTTTCAATCTTTGCACCATGTGCTCTCTTTCAGATATGGTCAGAGTTGCTTCTGGAGTTAGTAACTGTTCTGCAGCAAATTCTCCTATTTGTGGAGGTTTGTAACCATAGAGTGCCTGAAATGGAGTGCAATTCAGTGATGAGTGGTAGCTGGTGTTGTACCACAATCCTACCAGTGGTAACCACTTCAACCATTTCTTTGGCTCTTGAAAAACCATGCCCCTTAGATAAGCCTCTAAACATTGGTTGACTCTCTCAGTTCGGCCATCTGTTTGTGGATGGGAAGCAATATTGAACCTGATCTTCACCCCAAAAGCATTAAACAGTTCCTGATACAGAGCACTGGTGAAAATTGAATCTCTGTCAGACATAATGCAGATGGGTAGACCATGTAATATGATCACATTATCCATTAATGTTTCAAACACTGTTTGGACTGTGTAAGGATGAGCCAAAGGTAGGAAGTGAGCAAATTTTGTTAGTCTATCCACTACCACCAGAATGACCTCTTTGCCTTGAGAATTTGGCAGTGTAGTGATAAAATCCATAGTAATGTGGGACCAAGCCATATTAGGAACGGGAAGAGGTTGGAGAAGTCCCGGAGGATGAATATGTTCCACTTTGTTTAGCTAACACACAGGGCACTGGCTGACAAATTGTTCAATGTCTTTCTTCATGTTGGGCCAGTAAAACACTTTATTGATCCTGTAATATGTTGCTTTAATGCCAGAGTGACCCCCTAAGCAGAGGAATGAAAAGTTTGTAGGAGTTGCTGACTGAATGCAGTGCTAGCTCCCACATATGTCATGTTGTTATATTTCAGTAGGCCATTGTGAGTAGAAAATTTTGGATGGGGCTCATTGTCTGCAGCAACTTTCTTCAAAACTTTGTCAGTATCTAGATCTCCCTGATAACTTTTCATTACATCTTCAGTCCAGGCTGAATGACCCTAGTGATACTATTGCATTGTATCTGGTGACTGCTATCTCTTCTAGACAGTGCATCTGCCGCTGTATTCTCTTTTCCTTTTTTATACTCAATGGAATAATCATATTCCAACAGCTTAAGAAGCAGTTTATGTTGAACTCCTTTATTTAATCTCTGAGTAGTCATATATTTCAGAGATTGTTGGTCTGTCTTGATGATCAGTTTGTTTCCCCACACATAATGCCTCCACTTCTTAAGAGCTTCCAGAATTGCCATGGCCTCCTTTCCATATATGGATTGAGCTACAGATTTTGGACCTAAATTTTTGCTTAGATAAGCAATAGGTCAGCCTTTCTGCATGAGCACTGCTCCAATACCTTTGGCACAAGCATCAACTTCAATTGTAAAAGGAGCAGAGAATCTGGCAGGGCCAACACAGGACAGCTAGTCATAGTGTGTTTGAGAGTTTGAAAAGCTTTGCTTTGTTCAGGTCCCCATTGGAAAAGCATCTTTCTAAGCATGTCATGCAGTCGTCTACAAATTTGTCCATAATTTTCACAAATCTTCTGTACTAACCAGTCAGTCCTAGGAAACCTCTGAGCTTTGTGACATTTTCAGGCTCTGGCCAATCCCTTACTGAAGTGATCTTATCTGGATCAGTAGCCACTCCTTTATCAGAAATGATATGGCCTAGATATGCTACTTGGTCTGTGGCAAAAATGCATTTAGACTGCTTCACATATAACTCATGTTTCCTCAAGATAGTGAAGGTCCTCTCTAAGTGTCTGTAATGTTGCACCAATGACTTGCTAAAAATTAACATGTCATCCAAGAACACCAAGATAGACTTCTCCTTTTCTGTTTCATTGATTTCCTCACACACAGTGTTCATAAGGCTCTGAAAAGTACCTGGTCCATAGGACAACCCAAATGGAACTACTATATATTCATAATGGCCCATATGAGTTCTAAAAGCAGTTTTTGGAATATCTTCTATGGCCATTTTGATCTGATGATATCCAGACCTCAGATCTAACTTAGAGAACACTTTAGCCCCATGCAGTTCATCTAAAAGATCTTCAATAATGGGCATTGGGAATTTATTTTTCACAGTTATTGCATTTAGTTCTCTGTAGTCCACACATAACCTCCACCCACCATCTTTTTTCCTCACCATAATTGCAGGAGATGAGAAGGGGCTAAAACTTTCCTGAATCTCTCCCTTTTTATCATTTGCTTGATGATTTCTTCCATGGCAGCTTTCTGATAGTGAGGAACTCTATAAGGTCTCAAGTTTGGAGGTTTTGCTACTTCCTGTAATATAATCTTGTGATCACAATCCCTTTTTGGATGAAGTGTTTGTGATTCTGCAAAGATGTTTGAAAATTTCTGTAGGAGAGGTTGTAATGCCACTGGAGGTGGTGAGGGACTTTTGTTGTTTTATGTCTGCACTTCATTTATCTGCAGGATATAACCCATGACACCTTTTTGTAACAGTTTTTTCATTCTAGCTGCTCACAAGAGACGGTGTTTCTTAGGAATGGAGTGATCAAATAATGTGACTGACTGCCCCTGTGACCACCAATAGCCTTTCTATCAAATCCAAAGAAATAGGATTGTACTGATAAATCCAATCTGCACCTAAAACGATGTCATAGGATTGTAAATCCAGCACTTTAAAACTGCTATGTAAAGTATGACCTCAGATCGTGAAATCCATGCTTGGTACTTTGGACAGTGACATAAGTTTGCCCCCTCCAGCAACAATAACTTTCCTGGGTTGCATTGGCTATTGATGACAGTTGCTTTTAACCACAAAGTCTGTGCTAATAAATGTGTCTGAAGATCCACTGTCAAAAAGACCTGTAGCTTTTCTTCCTGCAATATCCAGGATCAATGAGAGAGTATTTGGGCCTGGAGTGCCTTCTGCAGCATGTACTGAGATGTGCATGGCCTGTGCAGGTTTTTTTCTACAGTGTTGTTGCTCTTTTCCTTGTCAGGTGTGTTTGGAGATGTGTGATAAGCTTGTTCTACACCTGAATTTTCTTCTGTATTGTCACCGCCCTCATCTTCATCCAATTCTTGCAGAATGTGCAAAGTTTTCCCAATTTTGCACTTATGTTGTCTTGTCCATGGTTCTCTGCAGTACCAGCATGCTCTGGCATCCTTTGGAAAAGGTACATTGTACTTTTCTTGTGCAGGAACTTGTACTTGCAATGGAGCTGTTGATTTCTGTAAGAAGATGAATAGTTTCTGGACTTGTAAGCTGGAGGACTCTGTACTTTCCTGGCAGCTGCAACTTTCTCATATACTTTAGCATACCAATAAGCTTCAATGATTCAAGTAGGTTTCTGCCCACAAACCTCATGTTTAATGTCACTTCTCTAACCTCCTATGAAACAACTGAGTAAGAAATTTTCCTATAAACAGGGATGATCTCTTTTTACTAAGGCCACACACTGCTCAAAGCTGTCAATGTATTGAGCTAATGTGTTACTTTGTTGTATGTTTTTCAACAGTTCCATGGCTTCATGAACACTAGCCTCTGAAAATCTGTCAGCGATCATTTGGCAAAATTGTTGCCATGTCACCATCTGCCAAGGAACACAGATATTTTTCAACCAGTTAGCAGCTCTGCCTTGTAGATGCCCAGTTGCTAAATTCACCCACTACTCATAGGGAGTGCGAGACATATCATAGAATGTTTCACATGCTATGAGCCATCCAATAGTATCTTCTCCACTAAAAAGGGGTATTTTCAATCTTGGACCTTTAAACACTGCTTCAGCAAAATAAGAGGGACCCCCTAGTTGAGTTGCATGTTGATTTCTCTTCATATCATACAAATTCCCTACTGCCTGACATACAGGAGGGGCTCCTTGGGCAGTTGTTGTCATGTAAATATATTGACCAGTAATGGGATTGTATGTATGAGGTGGAGAGAAAAGTGGAGCACTTATAGGAGCAAAGTACCCACTGTTGCCCGAGAATCCCAAGGTATGAGCTTGCACTGTGGCACTTACATTAGCTGGAGCCATTCTGAACTGACCCAAAATGTGTGCTTCTTATTGTTTGTCACTGACAACTCTTGTGCTTTCACTAAACAGCTGTGCATCTGATAGCCCAGTAGTAAGGCCTGCTATGTTGGTTACTGGCACTTTCCCTTGAGTCCTGAACTCTTGTTCTAGGTTTCTAGAAGCTGGATCTGAAGAAAAAGTTGTGTTGTCCGGAATTGTACTGGCATTTGAACACTAGTGCCTACCTGGCTGTAGTTCTCTTGTTGTTTTGGATCCGGTGTTAGCACTTCTGTTTTCTGAGAGCCAATGTTCATGTTCTTCAAAATTAATTGCATAGTCTGCTGGATCACGTCATTCATCTCTGACAATTTTTCTTCCACTCTAGGCATAGTCACCATTTCTCGATCGGAGCTCACATTTCGGCTTAAGTTCCTCGTAATCCCTCGATCTCGGCCCTCGATATGCTACTTCCTTCTCTATTCGACCATCGTGATCTGTACCTTGGCTCTCGTATCCGCCATCTTGCCCGAGTGTGAACTGCGACCGAAATTGGTCCCGCCTGCCCAAAGCTAGACGGACCAACTCCTTTGGCGCACGGACCCCGTCAGATCACAGAATTTTACAGTCGAGAGAAGATCTCTTAGAAACAGGATCGGACTCGGTGATCTGTGCCCGAATGTCACCGCCGCCGCGTCGCCACCACCAAACACCGCCGCCACGAACTGGGAGGGACGGGAGGGATTTTACGAGAGAACCCAACCTCCTGCTCTCCCCAGCCCGATTCACCGCCATCAAGTAGCCGCCGAGGAAATCAGTCGGCGCTTTGATACCCTTGCAAGGCTCAAATTACCAGGAATTGCTATATCGTCTCGAATTATGCAAGAACAGAGGAAATTCTGGGAGTTCAGTGGTACAATAGATGGATCGCGAGGCAAGAGACCCCGTCTTCCATACAGTAGCTAGGGTTCTATCTACCAACTAAAAGGAAATCTGTATTACAACTTGCTGAGCCACGCCTCCGCGGCTGCTTTTAAGCTACAGTCCAGCTCATCGCGGTAAAACCCTTAAACAAGACTTAACGGTTACACACAGTGACTGAAACTTAACCCCGGGTGAAACGGTGAGGATTCCATCCAAGCCGTTGAGCTGGTTGCTGCGTATCCAAACCGTTGTTTGTCTGAACTTGACTTGTCTCTACAGGATCTTCGTCAGTAGGCTCTCGGTTCGGGTTCTGACACCGCGAGCTCAAAATCGAGCCAGGGAGACGGGGGACGATGGGAATCGAGGGGGGAACGAACGAGGGCGGGCTAGGGTTTCTGGGGGACAACTTAGTAGGCCGAGGGGGGTGCGGATGGCCGGCACGTAGCCCTCGCTCCATGGATGACCGCCACGTCCTTTGTCCCCCTCCTGTAGCGCTACAGGAGGTTGAAGAGCCCCCTGTTGGGTTGGGCTCTACTAGCCCAACAGGCTTAATTCGTTTTTTTGGTTTCCACCTTCTTTTGTTTCTTTTATTTCTTTACTACTTTGCATTTTACTTGAGCTACTAAATGAGTTTTTAATAAAAAACTTGGCACATAAATCATGCACAATTGTGTGGTGTTACACAAAAAGTTCCAAAGCATTTGACAAACTTTAGATATTTTTAGAAATTAAAAACATCAAGTATTTTGCTGTAGATCCTCTTAATTAATCCCCAGGGTCATTTTGGGAATTTTAGTGATGTTATTTTCCTCAACATAATTACTTAGGAATTATTTTTAATATTATGAATTATTTTGTTTTACTATTTGAAGAAATAAAAATATTGACTAGTGTTTTAAATTTGAATATGACTTTGATTTTGGACAAGTGGCAATTTGCATAGTAATCACGATGACATGGCCACCATTAGAGGGAAATTACTGTAGCATGTGAAGGAAATATGCCCTAGAGGCAATAATAAAGTTGTTATTTATATTTCCTTATATCATGATAAATGTTTATTATTCATGCTAGAATTGTATTAACCCGAAACTTAGTACATGTGTGAATACATAGACAAACAGAGTGTCACTAGTATGCCTCTACTTGATTAGCTCGTTAAATCAAAGATGGTTAAGTTTCCTGACCATAGGCATGAGTTGTCATTTGATTAACGGGATCACATCATTAGAGAATGATGTGATTGACTTGACCCATTCCGTTAGCTTAGCATTTGATCGTTTAGTATATTGTTATTGCTTTCTTCATGACTTATACATGTTCCTATGACTATGAGATAATGCAACTCCGAATACCGGAGGAACACTATGTGTGCTACCAAACGCCGTAACGTGAATCGGGTGATTATAAAGGTGCTCTACAGGTGTCTCCGATGGTACTTGTTGAGTTGGCATAGATCAAGATTAGGATTTTTCACTCCAATTGTCGGAGAGGTATCTCTGGGCCCTCTCGGTAATGCACATCACTATAAGCCTTGCAAGCAATGCAACTAATGAGTTAGTTGCGGGATTATGTATTACAGAACGAGTAAAGAGACTTGCCGGTAACGAGATTGAACTAGGTATTGAGATACTGACAATCAAATCTTGGGCAAGAAACATACCGATGACAAAGGGAACAACGTATGTTGTTATGCGGTTTGACCGATAAAGATCTCCGTAGAATATGTGGGAGCCAATATGAGCATCCAGGTTCCGCTATTGGTTATTGACTAGAGACGTGTCTCGGTCATGTCTACATAGTTCTCGAACCCATAGGGTCCGCACGCTTAACGTTCGGTGACGATCAGTATTATGAGTTTATGTGTTTTGATGTACCGAGGATAGTTCGGAGTCCCGGATGTGATCACGGACATGACAAGGAGTCCCAAAATGGTCGAGACATAAATATTGATATATTGGACGGCTATATTCGGACACTGGAAGTGTTCTGGGTGGTTTCGGAGTAAACCAGAGTGCCGAAGGGGTTACCGGAACCCCCGGGGAAGTATTGGGCCTTAGTGGGCCTTAGGGGAGAGAGAGGGCAGCAGCCCAGGAGGTGGCGCGCCCCCTACCATGGGGAGTCCGAATTGGACTAGGGGAGGGGCGCGCGGCCCCTCTTTCCCTCTCCCTCTCCCTCTCCTTCCTTCCCCCTTCCCCCTTCCTAGTAGGACTAGGAAAGGATGAATCCTACTCCTACTAGGAGGAGGATTCCTCCTCTCCTTGGGGCGCACCAAGGCCGGCCGGCCTCCCCCCTTGCTCCTTTATATACGGGGGCGGGGGGCACCCTAGGACACAAGTTGATTGTTCCAAGCGGTGTGCGATGCCCCCCTCCACCATAATCCACCTCGGTCATATCGTAGCGGTGCTTAGGCGAAGCCCTGCGTCGGTAGCTTCATCATCACCGTCATCACGCCGTCGTCTTGTGGAACTCTCCTTGAAGCTCTATTGATCGTGGAGTTCGTGGGACATCACCGAGCTGAACGATGTGCAGATCGCGGAGGTGGCGTACATTCGGTACCACGATCGGCCGATCGTGAAGACGCATTTAATACATCAACCGCGTTGTCATAATGCTTCCGCCACGGTCTCACGAGGGTACGTGGACGACACTCTCCCCTCTCGTTGCTATGCATCACCATGATCTTGCGTGTGCGTAGGAATTTTTTTGAAATTACTACGTTCCCCAACAGTGGCATCCGAGCCAAGTTTATGCGTAGATGTTAAATGCACGAGTAGAACACAAGTGAGTTGTGGGCGATACAAGTCATACTTTGATTCGGAGGTATTGTTGGATGAAGCGGCCCGGACCGACATTACGCGTACGCTTAAGCGAGACTGGTTCTACCGACGTGCTTCGCACACAGGTGGCTGGCGGGTGTCATTTTCTCCAACTTTAGGTGAATCGAGTGTGGCTACGCCCGGTCCTTGTGAAGGTTAAAACAGCACATACTTGACGAAATATCGTTGTGGTTTTGATGCGTAGGTAAGAACAGTTCTTGCTCAACCCGTAGCAGCCACGTAAAACTTGCAACAACAAAGTAGAGGACGTCTAACTTGTTTTTGAAGGGCATGTTGTGATGTGATATGGTGAAGACATGATGCTAAATTTTATTGTATGAGATGATCATGTTTTGTAACAGAGTTATCGGCAACTGGCAGGAGCCATATGGTTGTCGCTTTATTGTATGAAATGCAATCGCCATATAATTGCTTTATTTTATCACTAAGCGGTAGTGATAGTCGTAGAAGCAATAGTTGGCGAGACGACAATGATGCTACGATGGAGATCAAGGTGTCGCGCAGGTGACGATGGTGATCATGACGGTGCTTCGGAGATGGAGATCAAAGGCACAAGATGATGATGGCCATATCATATCACTTATATTGATTGCATGTGATGTTTATCTTTTATGCATCTTATTTTGCTTAGTATGGCGGTAGCATTATAAGATGATCTCTCACTAAATTTCAAGGTACAAGTGTTCTCCCTGAGTATGCACCGTTACAAAAGTTTGTCGTGCCGAGACACCACGTCATGATCGGGTGTGATAAGCTCTACGTTCACATACAATGGGTGCAAGCCAGTTTTGCACACGCAGAATACTCGGGTTAAACTTGACGAGCCTAGCATATGCAGATATGGCCTCGGAACACTGAGACCGAAAGGTCGAGTGTGAATCATATAGTAGATATGATCAACATAGTGATGTTCACCATTGAAAACTACTCCATCTCACGTGATGATCGGACATGGTTTAGTTGATATGGATCACGTGATCACTTAGATGATTAGAGGGATGTCTATCTAAGTGGGAGTTCTTAAGTAATTTGATTAATTGAACTTTAATTTATCATGAACTTAGTACCTGATAGTATTTTGCATATATATGTTGTTGTAGATAGATGGTCCGTGTTGTTGTTCCGTTGAATTTTAATGTGTTCCTTGAGAAAGCAAAGTTGAAAGATGATGGTAGCAATTACACGGACTGGGTCCATAACTTGAGGATTATCCTCATTGTCGCACGTAAGAATTACGTCCTGGAAGAATCGCTAGGTGCCAAACCCGCTGCAGGAGCAACGCCAGATGTTATGAACGTCTGGCAGAGCAAAGCTGATGACTACTCGATAGTTCAGTGTGCCATGCTTTATGACTTAGAACCAGGACTTCAACGATGTTTTGAACGTCATGGAGCATATGAGATGTTCCAGGAGTTTAAGTTAATATTTCAAGCAAATGCCCGGACTGAGAGATATGAAGTCTCCAATAAGTTCTACAGCTGCAAGATGGAGGAGAATAGTTCACAAGGAGCATATACTCAAAATGTCCGGGTATAACAATCACTTGATTCAACTGGAGTTAATCTTCCGGATAATAGTGTCATTGATGTAATTCTTCAATCATCGCCACCAAGCTACAAGAGCTCCGTGATGAACTATAATATGCAAGGGATGGATAAGACAATTCCCGAGCTCTTCGCGATGCTAAAGGTTGTGCAGGTAGAAATCAAGAAGGAGCATCAAGTGTTGATGGTCAACAAGACCACCAGTTTCAAGAAAAAGGGTAAAGGGAAGAAGGGGAACTTCAAGAAGAACGGCAAGCAAGTTGCTGCTCAAGTGAAGAAGCCCAAGTCTGGACCTAAGCCTGAGACTAAGTGCTTCTACTGCAAAGGGACTGGTCACTGGAAGCATAACTGCCCCAAATATTTGGCGGATAAGAAAGATGGCAAAGTGAACAAAGGTATATTTGATATACATGTTATTGATGTGTACTTTACTAGTATTTATAGCAACCCCTAAGTATTTGATACTAGTTCAGTTGCTAAGATTAGTAACTCGAAACGGGAGTTGCAGAATGAACAGAGACTAGTTAAGGGTGAAGTGACGATGTGTGTTGGAAGTGGTTCCAAGATTGATATGACCATCATCGCACACTCCCTATACTTCCGGGATTAGTGTTGAACCTAAATAAATGTTATTTGGTGTTTGCGTTAAGCATGAATATGATTTGATCATGTTTATTGCAATACGGTTATTCATTTAAAGTCAGAGAATAATTGTTGTTCTGTTTACATGAATAAAACCTTCAGTGGTCATACACCCAAGGTGAATGGTTTATTGAATCTCGATCGTAGTGATACATATATTCATAATATTGAAGCCAAAAGATGCAAAGTTAATAATCATAGTGCAACTTATTTGTGGCAATCGCTGCTTAGGTCATATTGGTGTAAAGCGCATGAAGAAAATCCATGCTGATGGGCTTTTGGAATCACTTGATTATGAATCAGTTGATGCTTGCGAACCATGCCTCATGGGCAAGATGACTAAGACTCCGTTCTCCGGAACAATGGAGCGAGCGACAGACTTGTTGGAAATAATACATACTGATGTATGCAGTCCAATGAGTGTTGAGGCTCGCAGCAGGTATCGTTATTTTCTGACCTTCACAGATGATTTGAGCAGATATGGGTATATCTACTTGATGAAACATAAGTCTGAAATATTTGAAAAGTTCAAATAATTTCAGAGTAAAGTGGAAAATTATCGTAACAAGAAAATAAACTTTCTATGATCTGATCATGGAGGAGAATATTTGAGTTACGAGTTTGGTCTTCGTTTGAAACAATGCAGGAATAGTTTCGCAACTCACGCCATCTGGAACACCGCAGCGTAATGGTGTGTCCGAACATCGTAACCGTACTTTATTAGATATGGTGCAATCTATGATGTCTCTTACCGATTTACCACTATCATTTTGGGGTTATGCATTAGAGACAGCTGCATTCATGTTAAATAGGGCACCATCTAAATCCATTGAGACGACACCATATGAACTGTGGTTTGGCAAGAAACCAAAGTTGTCGTTTCTTCAACTTTGGGGTTGCGATGCTTATGTGAAAAAGTTTCATCCTGATAAGCTCAAACCCAAATCGGAGAAATGTGTCTTCATATGTACCCATAGGAGACAGTTGGGTATACCTTCTATCACAGATCCGAAGGCAAGACATTCGTTGCTAAGAATGGATCCTTTCTACAGAAGGAGTTTCTCTCGAAAGAAGTGAGTGGGAGGAAAGTAGAACTTGATGAGGTAACTGTACCTACTCCCTTATTGGAAAGTACTTCATCACAGAAATTTGTTCATGTGACTCCTACACCAATTAGTGAGGAAGCTAATGATGATGATCATGTAACTTTAGATCAAGTTACTACCGAACCTCGTAGGTCAACCAGAGTAAGATCCGCACCAGAGTGGTACGGTAATCCTATTCTGGAGGTCATGTTACTTGACCATGACGAACCTACGAACTATGAGGAAGCGATGATGAGCCCAGATTCCGCGAAATGGCTTGAAGCCATGAAATCTGAGATGGGATCCATGTATGAGAACAAAGTGTGGACTTTGGTTGACTTGCCCGATGATCGGCAAGCCGTAGAAAATAAATGGATCTTCAAGAGGAAGACGGACGCTGATAGTAGTGTTACTATCTACAAAGCTAGACTTGTCAAAAAAGGTTTTTGACAAAGTTCAAGGTGTTGACTATGATGAGACTTTCTCACCCGTAACGATGCTTAAGTCCGTCCGAATCATGTTAGAAATTGCCGCATTTTATGATTTTGAAATTTGGCAAATGGATGTAAAGACTACATTCCTGAATGGATTTCTGGAAGAAGAGTTGTATATGATGCAACCTGAAGGTTTTAACGACCCAAAGGATGCTAACAAAGTGAGCAAGCTCCAACAAGCGATCCATCTGTGGACTGGTGCAAGCATCTCGGAGTTGGAGAAGCCTGTATTTACAAGAAAGTGAGTGGGAGCTCTGTAGCATTTCTAATATTATATGTGGATGACATATTGTTGATTGGAAATGATATAGAATTTCTGGATAGCATAAAAGGATACTTGAATAAGAGTTTTTCAATGAAAGACCTCGGTGAAGCTGCTTATATATTGGGCATCAAGATCTATAGAAATAGATCAAGACGCTTAATTGGACTTTCACAAAGCACATACCTTGATAAAGTTTTGAAGAAGTTCAAAATGGATCAAGCAAAGAAAGGGTTCTTGCCTGTGTTACAAGGTGTGAAGTTGAGTCAGACTCAATGCTCGACCACTGCAGAAGATAGAGAGAAAATGAAAGGTTTTCCCTTTGCTTCAACCATAGGCTCTATCATGTATGCAATGATGTGTACCAGACCTGATGTGTGCCTTGCCATTAGTTTAGCAGGGAGGTACCAAAGTAATCCAGGAGTGGATCACTGGACAGCGGTCAAGAACATCCTGAAATACCTGAAAAGGACTAAGGATATGCTTCTCGTTTATGGAGGTGACAAAGAGCTCGTCGTAAATGGTTACGTTGATGCAAGCTTTGACACTGATCTGGATGACTCTAAGTCACAAACCGGATACGTGTTTATATTGAACGGTGGAGCTGTCAGTTGGTGCAGTTCTAAGAAAAGCGTCGTGGCGGGATCTACGTGCGAAGTGGAGTACATAGCTGCTTCAGAAGCAACAAATGAAGGAGTCTGGATGAAGGAGTTCATATACGATCTAGGTGTCATACCTAGTGCATCGGGTCCAATGAAAATCTTTTGTGACAATACTGGTGCAATTGCCTTGGCAAAGGAATCCAGATTTCACAAGAGAACTAAGCACATTAAGAGACGCTTCAATTCCATCCGCGATCAAGTCAAGGAGGGAGACATAGAGATTTGCAAGATACATACGGATCTGGATGTTGCGCACCATCTGACTAAGCCTCTCTCACGAGCAAAACATGATCAGCACCAAGACTCCATGGGTGTTAGAATCATTACTATGTAATCTAGATATTGACTCTAGTGCAAGTGGGACACTGAAGGAAATATGCCCTAGAGGTAATAATAAAGTTGTTATTTATATTTCCTTATATCCTGATAAATGTTAATTATTCATGCTAGAATTGTATTAACCGTAAACTTAGTACATGTGTGAATACATAAACAAACAGAGTGTCACTAGTATGCCTCTACTTGACTAGCTCGTTACATCAAAGATGGTTAAGTTTCCTAGCCATAGGCATGAGTTGTCATTTGACTAGCGGGATCACATCATTAGAGAATGATGTGATTGACTTGACCCCTTCCGTTAGCTTAGCATTTGATCGTTTAGTATATTTCTATTGATTTCTTCATGACTTATACAAGTTCCTATGACTATGAGATTATGCAACTCCCGAATACCGGAGGAACACTTTGTGTGCTACCAAACGACACAACATAACTGGGTGATTATAAAGGTGCTCTACAGGTGTCTCCGATGGTACTTGTTGAGTTGGCATAGATCAAGATTAGGATTTGTCACTCCGAATGTCGGAGAGGTATCTCTGGGCCCTCTCGGTAATGCACATCACTATAAGCCTTGCAAGCATTGCAACTAATGAGTTAGTTGCGGGATTATGTATTATGGAACGAGTAAAGAGACTTGCTGGTAACGAGATTGAACTAGGTATTAGGATACCGACGATAAAATCTCGGGCAAGTAACATACCGATGACAAGGGAACAACGTATGTTGTTGTGCGGTTTGACCGATAAAGATCTCCATAGAATATGTGGGAGCCAATATGAGCATCCAGGTTCCGCTATTGGTTATTGACCGGAGACGTTTCTCGGTCATGTTTACATAGTTCTCGTACCCGTAGGGTCCGCACGCTTAACGTTCGGTGACGATCGATATTATGAGTGTATGTGTTTTGATGTACCGAAGATAGTTCGGAGTCCCGGATGTGATCACGGACATGACGAGGAGTCTCGAAATGGTCAAGACATAAAGATTGATATATTCGACGGCTATATTCAAACACCAGAAGTGTTCCGGGTGGTTTCGGAGAAAACCGGAGTGCCGGAGGGGTTACCGGAACCCCCCGGGGAAGTATTGGGCCTTAGTGGGCCTTAGGGGAGAGAGAGGGCAGCAGCCCAGGAGGTGGGGCACCCCCTCCCATGGGGAGTCCGACTGACTAGGGAAGGGGCGCGGCCCTCTTTCCCTCTCTCCCTCCCTCTCCCTCTCCTTCCTTCCCCCTTCCCCCTTCCTAGTAGGACTAGGAAAGGATGAATCCTACTCCTACTAGGAGGAGGATTCCTCCTCTCCTTGGGGCGCACCAAGGCCGACCGGCCTCCCCCTTTGCTCCTTTATATACGGGGTCGGGGTGCACCCTAGGACACAAGTTGATTGTTCCAAGCGGTGTGCGGTGCCCCCCTCCACCATAATCCACCTCGGTCATATCATAGCGGTGCTTAGGCGAAGCCCTGCGTCGGTAGCTTCATCATCATCACCGTCATCACGCCGTCGTCGTGGAACTCTCCTCGAAGCTCTCATCGGATCGTGAGTTCGTGGGACATCACCGAGTTGTACGTGTGTAGATCTCGGAGGTGTCGTGACGCTCAAGATTAGGACCGGTCGATCGTGAAGACGACGACTCACATCAACCGCTTGTCATAACGCTCCGCCACGGTCTACGAGGGTACGTGGACGACACTCTCCCCTCTCGTTGCTATGCATCACCATGATCTTGCGTGTGCGTAGGAATTTTTTTGAAATTACTACGTTCCCCAACAGCATGATACTGGGTTTGTTACATCATTCATGGGGACACTCGATTTTGCTCCGTCGACTATGATTACTACTAAAGAAAGCACAAAACACCTTACAACAAGTCGGGGGGCAAGGACGGCCACCAGCAGGCCCAAAACCCCGTCGTCGTCTAGCTCTAAACCACATTACCCATGGACTACACGTGATAAGATGAAATCCTAACTCAAGCTGATATAAGATCAGTCGCCAACGAAGACTAATTAGGCGACCTAACATGACTACTCTGCTTCTCCCTCTGCACCGGCCATTCTAGTAGCGATCTTCAGCGCCTCGCAGTCAAGGCCAGTCAGCTTGACAATGGTAGCGATGTCGTCCGGCGTCAGTGGTTCGTCGAACTTCTTCAGCAACGCGGCCGCATCCTTGGGTGTCACCTTGTCCTTCGAGCCGAGCCCTCCGAGCTCCTGGATGAGACGGAGCACCGCGCGCTGGGCGACCGGGACACTGCATCCAGAGGATGCCTGATGGATGTTGCGCCTCGTGGGGGCAGATGATGCCCGCGTCTTGGGAGGGGCGGATCAACGGTGCCTCGGCGGCGGTGGCACGGCGAGGACGATCGGCTACAACGCAGCGAACAGACTTGGAGTGGCAGCCTGCTCGACCTCTTCGCGCGTCCCTCCAATCTACAAATGGTCGACCTGCTGCGTGATTGTAGAGACGTGGAACTCAACAGTTGTCGGCGCTGGCGTCGCGACGCATGGGCATGCCATGGGTTGTGCGAGATCAAAGATGCACGACAACATGTCTTCCTTGTAGAGCTCATCGTTGGCGTCCCTGACGTCGATCTTGCGGGTCCTGGTGTGGGGTGGAACGCCCTATCGGCTTCGAAATCCAACGGAGTGTTGAGCGCCTCCAGCATGGCATTCTCCATCTCCAACTACATCACATCAGTGCATGACGGGGAGAGAGGGCGAGGCCGCCGGAGAAGGTAAAGAAAGCCGCCACGAGGTCTGGGTCGCTATCCGCCTGAAGGGGGGCGGCCCGAGCCAGAAGAGGCTGCGGGGGTGTGGCCTTCGGCGCATTTCCCGTGCGGGCTCCCTTGCTCTTAGTGCGGCCCCGCTCGCCACCGGCGTGCCGCTTGCCCGCCGGCGTCCTGCTTTGGTGCCTTGGGGCTGCTTCAACCATGTTTGCCGCCTTTGCCTCTGGCGTGGCACGAGGTGTTACGTCTCCAACGTATCTATAATTTTTTATTATTCCATGCTATTATATTATCTATCTTGGATGTTTTACATGCATTAATATGCTATTTTATATCATTTTTTGAGACTAACCTATTAACCTAGTGTCCGGTGCCAGTTGCTGTTTTTCCTTGTTTTTTGTCTTTTACAGAAAATCATTAACTAACAGAGTCCAAATGAACGAAACTTTTTGAGTATTTTTCTTGGACCAGAAGATAACCACGAAGGTTCGAGAGGAGGCCAGAGGGGCCACGAGGGAGCCACAAGCTCGTAGGGTGCACCCCAGGCTTGTGGTCCCCTAGGGACTCCCCTAACCCTAATTCCAGCTCTATAAATACTCAAATATTCCCGTATGGCACACCAAAAATACTTTTTCGCCGCCACAAGCTTCTGTTCTCATGAGATCCCATCTTGGGGCCTTTTCTGGCACTCTGCCGGAGGGGGATTCAATCACGGAGGGCCTCTACACCAACCTTGCTGCCCTACCGATGATGTGTGAGTAGTTTACCATAGACCTGCGGGTCCATAGCTAGTAGCTAGATGGCTTCTTCTCTCTCTTTGATCTTCAATACAATCTTCTCCTCGATGTTCTTGGAGTTCTATTCGATGTAATCTTCTTTTGCGGTGCGTTTGTTGAGATCCGATGAATTGTGGATTTATGATCATATTATCTATGAATATTATTTGAGTCTTCTCTAAACTCTTTTATGCATAATTAAGATAGCTTTGTATTTCTCTCCGATCTATTGATTTGGTTTAGCCAACTTGATTGATCTATTTTGCAATGGGAGAGGTGCTTTGTGATGGGTTCAATCTATGTGTCCTCACCCAAAGGATAGTAGGGGTAGCGAGGCACGTATTGTATTGTTGTCATTAAGGATATAAACATGGGATTTTTACCATATTGATTGGATCGATCGCTCTACTTCATGTCATCATGCTTAAGGCCTTACTCCGTTGTCGTTAACTTATTACACTAGATGCATGCTGGATAGCGGTCGATGTGTGGAGCAATAGTAGTAGATGCAAAAGGTGAGTCGGTCTACTTGTCATGGTGATGCCTATATTCATGATCATTGCCTTAGATATCGTCATAACTTTGCACTTTTCTATCAATTGCTCAACAGTAATTTGTTTAACCATCTATGTGTTCTTTCAAGAGAGAAACCTCTAGTGAAAACTATGGCACCCGGGTCTATTTCTCATCATATATTTTCAGATCTATAAAATCAAAAATACAAAAATACCTTACTGCAATTTATTTACCTTTACTTTTTATTTATCTTTTATACATATCTCTATCAGATCTCATCCTTGCAATTAACCGTGAAGGGATTGACAACCCCTTTTTCGCGTTGGGTGCAAGTATTTGTTTGTTTGTGTATGTCAACTATTGGAGACTTGCATGTACCTCCTATTGGATTGATACCTTGGTTCTTAACTAAGGAGAATACTTATCTCTACTTTGCTGCATCACCATTTTCTCTTCAAGGAAAAACCAACGCAAGCTCAAGAAGTAGCAAAGTGCCCAGGAGCGCCTCTCTCCAAAAGCGCCTGGAGCCACCCTAATCTTCGTCGTCGTTGTCTCGCATATCTTACGGCTGGGCGTGCGGGTCGCCGCAGCCCTGGGCCGCGAGGCGGGGCGCGACACATCGTCTGTCCGGTTGTCCATCTTCCACGGTACCGACCCACACCCCTGACTCGGTCCTTGGGAAGGGGCGATCGTCACCAGAGGATGAGGAGGGAGTCGCTTTGTCCAGAGTGCGACGAGCGCGGAGAGAGCGGGGTCCGGTCCTCCACCCTGTCCACGTGGAGCGGTAGATCATAGCGCCGAACGCCCGGCGGCGGAGGGACGAGGCAATCCGGGGGGAGAAGCCGAGGATCTCGTCGACGCGCCCTGCCCCCCACCCCCGCATGAGCACCCATATCGCTGGTGTGGTCGGGATGTGGGCGACGTCCCGCACCCACAGCCAGAACGCGGAAGTCTTGGTATGCCCTCTTTCTCCGGGGTGCGGGCCAGACAGATCATTTACGAAATTAAATCTGAAGGCCACGCCCGCCCTCCAAATACCGTGACCAGCATCGGCAGGTTCACCATGACAACACGAATGTGGAGCAGGAGCTTCGTGAGCGTTGCATGGTCGTTCTCGTGCCATGCCCTGATGAAGAACCGGGCGCCGTCCACCTTGATGACGTCGTGGCGGACCGCATTGCCGCGGTGCGCCGGCAGGTCAAAGTACACAAGGAAGCCTCGGGGTGGTGGAGGGGGCGTGCAGAGTTGCGCCTTGATGGCCTTCCCCACAGCAATGGGATTGGTGGCATGGACCCGGTCTGCGGCGGAGAGGGAGACCACGTACTGGCGCAGAATGTGCTCTTCGTGCTCGAGCGCAGGGGACGTCACCACCATCTTGTTGCTGACTCGAGGGCGCCGTGCCGGATCGCAGTGGAGGAAGCGCTGCATGGCTGGGGCGGAGGGGCGGCGGGGACGGGAAGCGCAGGCGTTGATGGACCGGGGCCCTGGGCAGCGCCGGACGGAAAAGGTCACGCGCGGCCGCTCCCGGGCCGCCGTTCCTTGGATTTTGTGGACACTTGCGACCGAAATGGCCTTGGAGCTCGCAAAAAATGCAGCGGAGAGGATCTCTGCGGTCTACGCGGCGATGAAGCTTGTAGAGGCACCGAAAGCACTTCCCTTGAAGCGGCTTAAGAAAGCCTCTTGCCCGCGGGAAGCATTAACCCCACCGCGACGGTCCGAATGCAGCAGCCTGCGGTGCTGCCCAGCGTCCACAGGTTGGCGACAACCCTCATGGCTTTGTGGGATGAGACCTCGACCCATCCATCCTCGTAGCCCGAACGGGAAAGGCTGGCAGCGGGGGAAGGCGCAACAACCAGGGATTTAAGACGTGGCTGCCAAAAGGGGGGGAGGGCAAGATCCGTCGAGTTAAACCCCGACGCCATGCTGGAGGACCCGCCCCGCCGCAGGATCCGCGGCGTCGAGGCTGGATCTGACCCGGCGACCGTTGACGCGGGCGAGCCTGGGGAGGGGGGAGGGCAGGGGCGTCGATGGACCGCGCACTGCCGACGGACCGCCGTATAGAAGGGTAGGTGCGGCCGGGGCCGTCACCATGGGGCTCGAGAGGGAACTGGCAGGCCACAACGGCCGGATCTGTGGCCGCCGCGGCCGGAGTGGCCAGCAGCGCGGGGTTGGGAGGCTCGGCCGAAGGTTTACTTCTAGTTTCCAACAAGGATATTTGACCGTATAAATTCTAACGCGATACTACCAGTGGACTGGTCGAGCAGATGAGCCGTGGAAGGATTAGCAGCGCTAGCTCGTCCCAATCGCTCTAAAATTCAACCTTCCAAGCTTGAGCGCCGCCAACAAAGTGTTTCTGCTATTGATCAAGCGAAAGGCTCAAGGAACTATCTAAGGTTGGTGTCTCGCTTTACGGCGTGTTACAGAGGGAGAACATCACTTTACATGTACTCCCTCCGTCCAGAAAACCTTGTCCCACCTCCCTTCGTCCGAAAAAGCTTATCCCAAATTAGTCTTTCGAATGGATGTATCCATTTTAGGGATAAGCTTTTCCGGACGGAGGGAGTACCATTTTTACATGTACCACTTGATACAAGCAACCTAGATAATACGTAGTACATGAGTTCATCAGGCTAGGAACTGCAGCACATTATTATTGTCGCGGTTGAGTTCTCAGGTCCGTCTAAATACAAGAACATACGAATAAATTGCAAACGCTACAGCAGTGTCTCGTTTTGGCCAGAACAGCACAGCTAGGGATTCATGCCTCTTATGGTACGTTCATCACCTGGATGGACTGCAGCATGTCGGAGAGGGCGATCACCAGGTCACCGGACTTGATCATGCCTCTCGCCTTGAGCAGGGAGAAAGTACGGTTCAGGTTGCTCTCCATGTCATCGGAGAAAGTGAGGCGGAAGGGGATGAGGCCCCATTGGAGGTTCAGTCGTCTCCTCACGGACGTCGAGTTCGTGAAGGCGAAGATTGGGCAGTCAGGGCGGCACCGTGAAAGCAGGGAGGCCATATGGCCACCCTTCGTGTAGACGAAAACGGCATCCACTTCCAACTTGTTAGCTGCGAGTCAAATTGGTTAGATATTATAGACCAAGTAAGTGAAAGGGCCAATTGACAGCAATATTTACCCATTTTAGCAGCAGAAATGCAGATCTCTTCTGATATTTTGTCAGAGAAAGAAGACGAAACGTCCTCAAGTTCTAGTGGCTCATGGTGCTTCTCCTCCCTCCACCATCTTTCAATCCTTAAGCTAACACTACTGAGGACAATGAGTGCCTTTATCTGGATATCTACCCATTGCTGACTCGCCAGAAAGCATCAGAGCATCCGCATCGTTGGTGGACTGCTTCAGAAACATCAGCAACTTCGCCCTGGTGGGTATAGGATACCGATCATCGATTCGAGAAGCTGGGAAGCAACAATGACTGGCTTGTTTAGCTGCCTGCACAGTTTAACTATCTTTTGTTGTATTGAAGGGACCTGCTCCAAGGGAATTTGTGCCCCTAAGTCCCTCTGGCTACTATGGCACCATCCGATGCACGGATGATCTCCTCCAAGTTTGTCAAAGAGTCAATGCTCTCGATCTTTGCAATGACCGCTTATATCACTGATCATAGACAACGAAATAATAATGATCAGGATGAAACAATTTGAGTCAATGTTTCAGAAACACAGCATGTGGCTCATTTCTATTCATAATGCATAATCTATGTTGGCCTTTTCAGAAAATAAGGCGCATAGATCAACTTCCGAAAGACTACAAAATACCAACAGAGTGACGGCTATTTTCTTTTGCCATTCAGCTTCATGCAATTCTTTACCATGCCCATTCATTTAGCCACAAACAAAATACACACGGAGTGAGTAGAAGTTACGACTTAAGGGGTTCAAATTTAAACAAAGATTCATGCAGCCCCAACAGTATGGTACATGAGAAACCTAGCTAATCTTCAAAAAAATCTGACACTCTAGCTAATCTTCACATTTGAAAGCTCAAATATTCCTGTGGGCATGGTTCGCTTAATTGTCCTCCGAAATTAATAATGAAAAAGTGGACAAAGCTAGCCATACACAGCTGGTTCCCGAATTTGGTGAAAGGGGCCGAGCTGCAGCAAGTTATAGCTGACTGCACCATTCAGATGATCCATTTGGATGTACCGTAAGTCCAAGAATCATGTACATAACATTCTTTGTAATTCCTTCTCTGTTTTTGTGAAAAGGTGATCAAAGGTCGCTGATTTGCCCTATTATCTCTAGTAACTACCAAGAATCAGTGCATTCATTGGTTCATTCTGGTTGTTTAGGCTATAAAAGGTATGTTTTGTGTATTAATATACTAACATAGGTCAAATAAAATAGTTTTCTTTCATTTGACAACAACGTAGGCTAGCTGGGTTGGTTGCTGGGCCAGACCTTAGGCTACGGCCTGTTTGTTGGGCTTACCTGGGTTCGCTTCCTCCCTGGCACAATCCTTTTTCTGCTTCATGCAAAGGCGTTCTCCCATGATTCGGTTAAACCGCCGGTTTTACTCCTGGTTTACCCCCAAAACCGGCCGATTCGCCTGTTTCGCTCCGTTCCGATGGCGGGGCGGTCCACACAGTGCTTAAGAAACCGTGAGTGCCACCGGTTCCAGTTTTTTCCGGTTCGACCGCCGGTCCGGTCCGATTTTTAAAACTATACCTGGGGTATAAAAGTTGATAAAGTTCTAGAAATAGTAGTCATGCATATTGTATTGTCAAGTATGCAGACCACTGAGAAAATAAAATTCAACTCTAACTAACTCAACTAAATGTCTGTGTTACCATGGATTGAGAAACATGAAGATCCTTATGTGCTAAATCTCTTGAAACAAAAGACAGTGAATTATTTATATAGGAATGAGGTGCCTGTATATTGCAGCGGAATACAGGTTTGCTACATCTACAGAATATCGCATGCAACTGCTGGCGTAGTGGCAATGGGCATGCTTCATCAGTTGCATTACTTGCAGACACACTCATCTTTGCAAGCTTTACACTCACAAGTAATCTTAGCATTACCCAAGGAGGCTCTTACTGGAGAAAAGATGTGATCAACCTTACTCATTTGGTCTTGAGCGTGCTTCTGGTTCCATCAAGCCCTGTGTCCGCCACTACAACATGTCTGATCTATTAACCGGCCTTCAGACACTGGAGTCTAGGCATAGCTGCTTCCATTACCCTCTTCACAGCACGGGGGCAGATCAAAGAGCCGATTGGAGAGTGGAGAATATCATTGAGATGCATGATACAAATCAAGTTATCCAGTAGCAGGGTGAGGATGTAGTGTAGATCAGCGATGAGGACAGCACACAATGACAGAGCCATTGCTGCTGAGATTGGAGCAGAAGCACCAGGGTAGAAGGGGGCCTCTGACCAGTAAGAACAGATGATGATGCGGGGAGGAAAACTGGATCTCACACTCATTTAAGTTACGGCGATATAATAAACACTGTTTATTTTTTGCTTAATTAATAAAACACTATTACACTTGAGGATTACAAGCTAAGAGGTTAAGATATGTGCGACATGGGTATGAGTCATGGCGAGATAATAGGGCAGTCGAGGAACCAACTTTAGCTTACTCCCTCCATTTCATATTTCAAGAAGTATTTGCAACCAGTGTGAACTGAAGATTAAGGTGAGCCAAAAGCAAGAGAGTATTGAGTAGAAAAACTTATGTAGCCTTGCACCGAGGTTATTGCATTAGTGAATTATTTTCCAATATGCAGCGATGAATGGATGTATTTCAGCTTTCCTAGGAGACTTTGATGGCTGGCAACTCTCCGTCGCTCTAGCGGTGGATGGAGGAAGAAAAGTAACATAGGGGTAGTGTAGGAAGATGTGACTTGATTGCAGCTTTGTTACCAGCATACGCCTTATAAAGTAAGAAAAGAAACTACATACCCTAAAATATGAAATGGAGAGAGTTAAGGATGGCAATCTTGTCCGGTAACTCATGACATGTTCCGAGTTTTCTCCCCGCAAGCATCTTCACGGGTGCAAAGTAACGCCCAATAAGTGGTCAAGAGCATAGGTAACCTGTGCCGGGTCCACCCGTTTACAAAACTAAACCCTGTCTAATTCAATGGAATCAATTGTTGTATGTGGACCTTCTTTGGGAGTGAGGTAGCATCGACGTCTGAACTTGGTAGCTCCATGTGCTACTGACCGATGGGCTGGGGCACATGAGCATACCCCTGGGTGTCGGGCAATAGCCGGTGATGGGTATGCGCAGGTTGTGTGCCTGTCATGAGTGGTCCTCATGGGCGCGAAAATGTGTGGCAGGGACGGCATGGGTGACCCTTAAACGGACCTGTCACGCCCGATTGCCATCCATAGAGGAAATACATAAATCGATATGCGAACAGCAGTGGAGGAGAACTAGAAAGGCTTAGCGCTGTTATTTATTTTTTCTCAAACACGCAAGACAGCTTTGTAACATTTCATTAGGGAAGAAATATGTACAACTGAGGGAGAAAACTCACTCAATCCAACATGCCTGACTCACCCTCAGACCACAACCCTTGAAAGAAAAGAAAAAGTTGCCTTGCCTCACACACAAAGGGTCAGTGCTGTTATGACCGAGTCTCTTTTCTTTTGGGCGGGGTGGGGGCGGGGGGGGGGGGGGGGGGGTGGTGTTATTTTATATGGGATGTTGGGAGCTGTGGGACCAAAAACATGATACTTGTCTGCGCGACTGACATGTGCACCTTTTACAGCTCAGGCATTAGTTTGCATGTGTGTATGTTAGCTGAGCTCAGATCTCCATGACAATATTATTTCATCCAATGGATGTGTAAAGTGATGCCACAGCTCCATGGACAGAAGGATGGGAAAGAACGCATCAGACGGCATTAAACAATTCTTTTCAACTAGTCAAGAACTTGAGAGAACTATTACCTGCCACGACTCCTTGCTGCTATGTAGCTCTTTAGATGGTTAATAACTTCAGCTGACTTAACAAATGAAACTGCAATAAAATCTACACCTTCAGCAATTCCAAAGTCTATGTCAAGCCAATCCTGCAAAAGGCATCACAAGAAAAAGGGGATTATTATCGATAACTACCAAATCCCTTTTTCAGCAAAAAACAAACCACCCAGAATACTACAGATTCATAGCAACAGCTTATCATGATAGTAAAGTCACCTTAGATGTAATTGTCGGAAGCATGGCATTCTTCGCGCGGACAACACAGCCATCCCGCCAAAATGTAAGATTGGCACGTGGCAACAGCAAACCAGGATCTGTGCAACTTCACTTCACATCCGGTCATATGTTCTCAACGACCTAAAACCGATCCATCGAACCATCCAAAAGAAGATCATCACCAACTATCACATCTTCGTGAGGAATCAGAAATACAATTAAGCGGCGACAAAAACTATAGAGGGTAATGAAGAGGTATACTAACCTTCAGCTAAGCCTTCAGAGTTCACATGAACAGTTAGTTCTGGGAGAGGTGCCTCAAAAGATCTAACACTGAATGTCCAGATTTCTCCATCCTGTGAAATCCACCAAAATAGAGTGTGACCAAACTTATAATGGTACTAAGGCAATTCTCTAAAAAAGATAGCAAATAAAATTCCTAGTGATGACCACAGAAACACTTGCACCCAAGGCTCAAATCAGAAATTGCACAGTAAACGATATAGCTGAGCATATCAGGGATTCTCATTAAATATGAGTATAGATGAGTTGGGTTGGGTAGTTGGCTACTCTTCAATCTTACGTCCAGCTCTTGTTATATGATGTTTTCACAAAGAGGATGTCAGAATCTCATTTTTCAGAGTAGTGCCTCAATTACCTATAGCTGTTGATTAAACTTTAGTCTGAAATTTTTACAGATTATATTCATAACATTTAGTATGAAATAGACCGTGATCATACCACCACTAGTTACCATCAAAATTTCAACTGTTATATATGGAAAACTAGTAGATAACCCACGCTGCTGTCATGGGATGGTAGGCTGAAAACATGGATAATTAGATTGATGACGTGAATAATTGTGAGAATTAATTTTGATGTAATGGCAAATGATTTGGCAGCCATGCATGATTTGTTGATGTGAAAGGGTTGCATGCATGGGGAAAATAGTTTGGGATGGTAGATTAAAGACGTGGAGGACATGCATGGTTTGTTCATGTGGAGGCTCTGCATGCTTTGAATAGATAGTGGGTTGCAACTATTTAAGAATAGAAGATAATATTAAATTTGAAAAGTAACCCAGCTTTCATAAAAGGCTGCATTAGGTTGAACATGCATATCTTTAATTTTTATTATGATTACACTAGTCTTTTCTTGATCAGAGAACTTGGCGACTGCATGCCAAAATGCATTTCTCCTTTGAGTTACTCGATTTTATTGAACTTTTCTTACCATTGTATTTCCATTGACAAAGGTGATCCGCAGTTCAGACTCCACTAATCACGTAAGATTTTGCTAAGCCTGCCTATAGAGAGGGAAAAGATTCAAGAAATTTGTGGGTTTTAAGTATACAAGTTTCTTCTGGTTTTCGCTTGGTTTTCCTTTAATGAACTGGGCAACTCTATTCTTACAATCAATTGCCCTAATCTTTCAAGGATTCTCCGAAAATATATATACATGTTTTCAAAACACGGTCTCAAGCACTATTAACTTCCAAGTATTTAAAGAAGCAATAACAACATCTTAGAAGAAAAGAAAACTCATGCCCACATCCTATTGATAAGTTAACCAAAGACAACATGCCCAACCGTGTCACATATCAGTCATGTTGGGGTCACTGAGAGTTCAACCCAAATGGCCAAAAAGTGACTACAGATTAGATTTTAAAAAATCATACTAAATTCCTAATAACTAAATCTGGTACAACCAATCCACTGAAGTCACTCAAATCAGAATACCTTTCTTGTTTCGAGAGCTGCTAAAAGCAAGACCTGAAGGATGCTTCATACGATTATTCAAGTGTTGGACCCTAGACCATGACAATTACCTTCAGAAGCTCATTGCTCATCACTTCTTAACTTCTTAGCTATCTAGAATCTAGAATTTTTTCATGTAACTACCCAGTACCAAACATATGACAAAGATACGCAAAAACAAATATCTGAAACGAGATAATTGCTATAATATCCCCTGTTTCAGCTATTTTACTGGCCCCTGCATTCAAGAAATTAAATTAGAAATGCTACCAGCATTTTAAAAATGGGATACCTCTACTATTAAAGGGAAGTTGGTGTTTGTAGGTCATTAATTTTTGTTTCGTCCTCCTCGCTCGGGTTGGGCCTTGCCCACGCCTCCAAAAGCAAAAACAAAGCAACCGAAAAGACCGCATCTACTTGGGACTTCGCCTGTATATTTCAGCTTAAAACCTGGTGGGCTGGCCGCCAAGACACTTGGGCTTTGAAAAACAGCTTGCAGCTTAACAGGAATTTTATGCCCACGCGAGCGGCTTGGCCATACGGAGATGGGATTCAAACACGTGACTTGCGGTTTAGTTCTATCTGTTGTAACCAACTCAGCCAAATAGGCCGGTGGAAGCATACAAGTTATCCTTTCTTTTCAATCAACGGGCGCAAAGCTTCCCCCCTAGATTTTCCTCGGTTGTCCATCTCACACATGAAACAGGAACACAAGAGTCTAGCTCACGTACGCCAGTATGGCTGGGCTATCTCCTAATCCTTCTGTTCGAATTAACCACAAGTCATAGTCCAGGTCAGACCCGAAACAATCACTGCATAGATATTACCTAGCTACCTTTTGCTGCTTTATATTCCTCCGTTTCAAAATAGATGACCCAACTTTGTATTAAAGTTAATACAAAGTTGAGTCATCTATTTTGAAACGGAGGGAGTATATCTATACATGTAACTCTACGTGTAATCAATCAGATCAAAGAAAGATAAGCTTCTGAGGCACCCAAATCGATGTACGTGTCATGTGCGCTGCGTGTGTGTTAAGCCAGCCTTCAATACTTCAAGTAGGAATCGATCAAGGTAGCTCGTACGTGTGCACAGCTGTACCGGCGTACCTCAGCCGAGTCCCTAATGTGTTCGATAAGAACTCCTTGAATTTTTCTATTATGTTAGTTGGAGGATGGAGATTTCACCGGACACGAACGACACTCCACTACCCAATTCCTCAGCCAAACCAACCCTGATTCATGACAGCTGGTGTTTGCTCCGTAGCGAAGCAAATATTGTCTGATGTGCATGAGAATTCGTAAGGAACATGAAAAGGGAAGAGCAGCTGCCGAGCCAAAACCCAGCGCCAACCTCACCTCTGCCTTGGCCGCTGGCGCGCCGCCGAGGTCCCCCATGTGGATCTCGCTCCCCTCGGTGTCCATCATGACGGCAACGGCATACCCCTTCTCCTCGTTGAGCATCCGCACGGAGCTGATGACCTTCTGGTGCCACTCGCGGTCCCCATGGCACATGTTGAGACGCGCGACGTTCATCCCCCCCACGGCCAGCGCCTCCAGCTCCGAGGGGCCGCAGGTGGCGGGGCCCACGGTGCAGACGAGCTTGGTGCGGCGCGTACTCCGGGACCCGTTCTCCCGCAGCTCGGCCTCCGTGGCCACGTCAATGTCGATGGGCGCTGCCGCAGCGGGCTCGGCCACCAGGAGGCCGTTTGGGTTGGGGAAGGCGGCGAGGTCAGGGTGGGCTGAGCTACAGGACGCGACCAGGCGCTGAGGCCGGCGGGAGGGCAGCAGGCGGAGGTGGGCGGCGCCGGCCGGCGAGAGGGTGGACGTGGGGACGACGGACTTGGGCGCCGCGAGGTGGAGGAGGGAGTGCGCGGCGGGCATAGCGGCGTCGGCGGTGGAGATGCGCGCTTGCGGAGAGTAGTGAGTAATTTTTGCGGGGGCTTTAGCTCTCGCGGAAGGGGGGCGGAGATTGCGAGGACGATGATTTGGGAGATGCCGCCGGTTCGGTTGGGAGTGTCGCCGTATGAGCTGGTGACATCATCTTGTCCTTCCGAGTGCTTCACGCTATATGCACAAATATGAATGCCACGTAGTAAAAAAAACTGACTTGACAAAGCAACTAAAAAGAAAAGAATGTTATGATGATCTAAAAAGATATAGTGTTAATCATGTGGACCTATGCAAAATGTTCACCAACAAATGCATAAAAGAGTTTGGTTATTAAACAATTAAATGTGGGAAGCCTAGCTTAAAAAAATAAGCTTTTCTATCTCATAATTTTGAGATGAAAGACCTGGATGTGGCTGGTGTTATCCTAAACATCAAGATGCTGACAGATAGTGAGGGTGGGATTACACTTCTGCAATCCCACTATGTTGAGAAGATTCCGAGTCGCTTTGGGTATTCATATTGCAAACCTTCTCTAACATCATATAATCATAACATGCCGATTTAAAAGTTCGAAGGCGCGGATATAGATCAAATGAGATACTCTTAAGTGATTGGTTCACGAATGTACCTAGTTTGTGCTTTTATTGTGAGCATAGTGAGCCGGTTTGTTTCCAATCCAAGCGATATACATTGTCGTGATGTTGAAAGCGTTATGCGCTATCTGAGAGGAATTGTGAGCCATAGACTTCACTATACCGAATACCCGATGGTACTTGAAGGGTATAGTGATGCGAATATGATCTCTCATGCCGATGAGACGAAAGCCACAAGTGAATATGTGTTCATACTTGGTGGTGGTGGTGTACTGGTGTTTCCTAAGGGTCTTGCATGCAGACTATCTTAACGAAGTTAACAATGGAAGCTGAACTCACAATATTAGACAAATCATGTGTCGAAGCATAATGACTTCGAGAGCTTTTGATAGATTTGTAGGTGGTTGAAAAGCCAATTCCGGCTATCCTTATGAACTGTGATAATTAGACAGTAACTGCCAAGGCAAAGAGGTCAAGGGACAATATGCAATCCACAAAGCATATAAGGAGATTGAAATATGTCAGGCATATAAGAAACTCCGGAGTAGTGTGGTTAGATTACATCCAATCGGCTAAGAACCTGGCGGAACCTTTACGGAAGGGTTATCATGAATTGTGATAAAAAATGCATCAAGTGAGATGGTATGAGACGCACATGAGTTGACATATGGTAGTAACCTAACTTATGTGATTGGAGATCCTGTGAAATAGGAGCTGAGAAAACAAGCTACTAGTTAACTAAAGAGAATAACCTTACCAACCCACTCTGTTGGAGATGCGGTACTCTCGTAATCTTTAAGGCGGGTTGATGTTGTCTTAATATGTTCTAAAACTTGTAAAAACAAGATGTTATACTATAGAGCAATCTTTGGAAGAACACATCTATGTAAGTCAGACTACTGGTCATAACCTATGAGATAGGGTAATCTCTAGCAAGGTCATGAAAAGGTCAGAAGTGTGACTAATATGCTCCACCAGTAAAGTTAGCCTTCGGTAGCCTAGTACTAGTAAGCCAATTGGTGAACTTCTGAACGCCAAACTAAAAGGCATGGTTCATTGTTTAGTTGTCAAGAAGTCTAGCTCTTTGCTCTAGGTGGATGTTCAACCTTAACTGGCCCCAATAAAAATTCGGGTATATCAAAACATTGTTTGAAACAAAGGACAACATAATGTGCCTCGAGATCTAGTGGGGGATTTTTTTTATAACTAAGTGGGGGATTGTTGAATTATGCATGGGTCTTGGGCCATTTAAAAAATAATTTTGGGTTAATTTCTAAGTCCCATATAAGATGCCATCACATGATGAGGTTTAGTAGCATACCGTTAGTGGAAGAGAGTTAAGGCATGTTTATAAAGGATTCTCTTCTAGTTACTATTGGAGCCTCGAGAAGAGGAGTGGTACACGCACTCCTCCACCCCACCTCGCCTTTGCAACGCAACACTCGCGCATCCATCGTGTTTCGTGATCGTTGAGCTCAGACTTATGTCATGTATGTGCTTTTTTTATCGGTCATGAATGGTTAATTAATCCAAGATTAGTTACAAGTCGCTAACAGATGTACCACTGTCCGAGATGTTGGTCTGTGGGCTGCTTACCAACTTGGTCATGGGCCTAAGCCTAGGCCCACAACTCTTACTCAACGGCCTATATATTGGAGGCATTGGCCACTCCAATGAAAACACTAAAATCCTCTTTACAAGATAACCCTAGCCGCTACCATCGTTTCACTCACTATTGCTGCTTCCCGCGATCCCATCTCGTCGACCGCGTACACAACCATTCGGGAGAGTAAGCCTTTGAAACCCCGTCCTTTGCGATCCTGCATCGAGAGAAGGATGATAAGGTTTTTGGGGAGCGCCTCAGCGCGGCTGCTCCCTCTTTGTGTTCTTCTTTGCTCTCTACTTCGACTACTTCCCCGACCCCATGGCCGCCGCCTCCGCCAATAAGAAGGTTGCAGAGGAAGTCGTAACCGTTGTCGTGACCTTAGGAAGGGTATGAATTTTTCATCCCCTATTTACTCGTTTATATGCTAGTCGTATTTACCATGTGCATGGATGTTTCGATTCTATGTTTGATACATACTCACATGTTTAGATATCAACGAGCTTCCTCCTATTAATGCCATGTTCATCATTTATTTAGGAATTATATCAATTGAAAATTGTAAATATTTACAACACCTTTTCCCTTATATTTAAGTCAAGACGTTAAACATCTACCTAAAAAAGAACAAGAAAAAGACACTCAAAGCATCAGCAGTGTTTCTTGTAATGTTCAAATTGTTTTGTACACATGATTTTTTTAATTCTTTCTCTTGACCTATGGAAAATTCATAACATTTTTTGTCTTTCAAACAAAGGCAACTTGGGATGGATGGAACAAACACCGTTGAGAAAACTTAGAATTGATCTTGCGGATGTTGAAAATGATCGGATCCACTTGAAGAGAAGCATCGCCTACTGAAAAGAATTGGCATGACCATCTCGATGATCACTTAACAATTAGCACTCCCATAGAAATATGAGAACATCGCTTGGAAAAGGTATGGAATCAACACTTGACAATGAAGCAACTCGAATACCACAATCAAAACAAAACTAAGGATTTGGCTTGCAAAATAAGCCGGAACAAACATATGATAGACCCCATATCATATCATGTGTCTATTGGAAAGATATCCTACGAGATACTTGAATTCCCACCTAAAAACTCCCGAAACTTTCCGATTATGCAATCGGGTGTTGAGGATACAGGGAGGCACAATATATATCACACAACTAACAAGCCCAATGCTCCAACTGTATCCATCCGTCAACACATAACCAAGAAAACTCCGGAAATCGTGTACCTCGACCTTCGAAAAGCATCCGATATACGAGTTGTGGCAATACTCCCGAACTTCCGCCCCAGTACTGGGTGGCGTCGAGGTTATCTCACCACTAACTGCATATAAGAGATTTTCGATGTTGGCAAAAGCTCAGGTATATCGGAACTGCAACGATAAAATTGTGACGACAACACCTTGGAGCTCAACTCCCCGGGACACTGCCACAACCCCTAAATGTCAGGATACATCAAGAACAATATTCTCGTCACAAGAATATCAGAACGATCCCAAGATACACACGTGATCCTAAAAAATATTTAGTAAAAATGAGAAGAGGAAAGTCAAAACATCTACATCAGGAGTTCTCACCAGAGCGACGAAGGGGGTTGGGGAGTAAAAAGAATCCTACTCTCCGATATATATAATCCTAAGACTCAAAATAGTTTTCTTCTAGACTCAACAACGGCCAACTGAGAACAATCAAGGGGGCTTCTATGGTCGGTCGAGGCTCTGATACCAACTTGTCACGCCCAATATGCGACACTATCCTAAAGGGACTCGAAGGTCCCACCAAGGATATAACCGCATATTGACACACTTTTGCAAGGTGGATATCATTACATCGGTCTATTACATAATAGATGGGGATACATACAAGGCATACAAATGCCGCACGAATACATCATACATAGAACAACATCCTGCCATGATGAAACACAAACAAAAAGCTCAAACGACATCCACCCTACTATCCTGTGCCGCCACCAGAACCTAACCCAAGATCGACGAAGAAGAAGAACTCAAACGGCAAACATCGCTCTCAAGCATCATGATCATCGACATTACACTCGCAATCGCTGGTGTAGTAATCAGGAGCCACGAGGACTCAAAGAATTCCATTACCATGGGTATCAAGACTAGCAAAGCTTAATGGGTAAGGAAGGGTAAGGTGATGAGGTTGCAGTAGTGACTAAGCAATGTATGGCGGCTAACTCACGATTACAAGAGTAAGATGAGAAACTACGCAAGTGGTCGCAAACTAGTAATGATCAAGAAGTGATCCTGAACTACTTACGTTCAAACATAACTCAACCATGTTCTCCTCTTGAACTTCCCCGAAAAGAGAATCACTAAGCACATGAACGCGATTGGTGTATTTTAATTGAGTTTACTTTAAGTCCTCTACAACCGGATATTAACAAATTCCCACCTGCCACATAACCACAGGCACGGCTTTCGAAAGTGTAAACCCTGCAAGGGTGTCCCAACTTAACCCATGACAAGCTCACGATCCGCGGAGACAATCCTCCATTACGGGACCTCCCAATCAGATTCGGAATCCCGGTGCACAAGATATTTCGACAATGGTAAAACTAATCCAGCAAGAAGACCTTCCCAAGGTGCCAACACCCTTGTAATAGCTGCGTATCTCTGCCTCGTGCCACGTCCGGATGAGCGCAACAGATAGCAATCGAGACCCGAAGTCGCTTCGAGGGAAGCCGCACACGACTCTAGTTTGGACCAAAGATCGACCCCATTGTATGTACAAAAGAATCCTCGGGGACGCTGACCCCTATGCTAATTAATTAATTATCAGGTTTAGTTATTAAGTTGGGCAAATAGTAAAACCAATATTGGGTCTTGCTGGAAGAGTTTTATTCAAAGTGAACTGTCAAGAGGGGCCCATAAACCCTCACCGTGTTAGGAACGCAAAATCAAGGAACATTACACCGGTATGACGGAAACTAGGGCGACAAGAGTGGAACAAAACACCAGGCATAAGGCCGAACCTTCCACCCTTTACCAAGTATATAGATGCATTAATTAAAATAAGAGATATTGTGATATCCCATGATATCCATGTCCCAACATGGAACAACCTACAACTGAGCAAACGCTATAAGAGGGGCTGAGCAAAGCGGTAATATAGACAAACAACAGTTTGCTAAGAAGGGTGAAAAGGTAAGAGGCTATCATGGCAATTTGGGGGGTTTGATAAACAAGTGGTACGTAGCGCGACATAATGATAGCATCGAGACAACTAGCATAGCAAAGATAGTAGTGAGATTCAAGGTGACGGTCATCTTGCCTGAAATCCCGTTAGGAAGAAGATCAAATACATGAAGTAGACGAACCATTGTAGTCGAACGAATCCTCACAATCGCAACGTCACCGGAACTATCAAGAAGGAGCATGACATGAAAGAAGCAAACAACATGGTAAACAACCATCACATAAACATGACATAATGCACAATCAAGTATGATGCATGTCTGATTTAAAGAGGCATGACATGACAAAGTGCAACAAATAATACTACAAGTTAAGTGGAGCTCAGTATGTAACAAAGTTGCATATCGATCGAAACACCACATTCATTTATTTAGTTCTCTCTCGCTTATGTACCCAACAATATTAAATGTGGTCAAACATGGCAAGAGGCTAAACATAATTAAATTAACTATTTAGGGATGTTTTTTAAACAAGGCCGCAAATACTAAACAACAATTCCTAAAATCCCCTATGCATTTGGCAATTTAATGCAAACAACAATTTTAAACATTTTAAATGTTATTAACATGATGCTAATGACATATACAAGTTTTATGCAATTTTAATAAAATATTGACAAGAGCATGTTATGAAGCATTTGTCACCGTGGCTTAAACGAAAGGGGTGCCACGACAACAACAACGGAAATGATGCCACGGCAACATTCCGATGATCCGACAACTTGTCGAAATGTCCGTGCAAAAGAAAGTGTGGATGAATAGAACATGTAAAAGATGGTGGGATACTTGGCGAAATCCAGATGTAGTCCTTCATATTTGAAGGGGAACTTGGCACGTCCAAAATCTTCGAGGTTCGTCGTGTACTTGACATCTCGGTGATGTAGTCGAACATGCCGGTCTTGCTGAACTGAAGGGGCATCGAGGGACTAAAGAAGGCCCTGCCTCGGGAGGTCACAGGAGGTGCGTGGAGGTAGCTCGAGCTGCTGGTCGTTGGGGCATGGCCGAGCAGCGGTAGGAAGAAGTGGCCGGCGTTGGCCTTGGCATGAAGCAGGGGAGGCGGAGCTCCTGCTAGGGCGATGGCGGCGAGCAGGCAACGGAACTTGGCATCGACGTACAGGCGCAGCTGGGAGAAGCAACGACTGGACCGTGCAGAGGTGGGCGAGGGACTCCGGGACGGCATGGAGGTCGAGGAACTTGGCCGGTGGCGCTTGGAGCAGATCGGGCGCGAGGAAGGTCGGAGGCGCCCGGGGCGAACGACGGAGGGGCGGCGCTCAGCGCTAAGGAGGTGGAGCAGAGGAGGGGGGCGGAGAGGAGGAGGTTGGCGAGCGGCGTGGAGCTTGACGGCGAGGACTTGAAGCATGGCTCCGACAACGCCGGGAACAGCGAAGACGGGTGGATCCGGTCGGCCGGCGTCGGATCCGGGCAAACGACAGCGCGAACGAAGGCTCAGGGCGGAGGAGCTTGGGCGCGGGACAGCGGCCGGGTGGCGTTGGCGCTCCTGCGGGTGTTCATGGCGGCGGCGGCCTCCTGCTGGTCGGGTGGCTGGACTCCAGCGACGAGGAGGAGGCAAAGGGGAACGGGACGAAGGAGCGGCGCTGGTCTCTCTCTGACGGCGCATCGAGGGAAGAGGGGATCGAGCAGGGCTCTCCCTTCGATCTAGGGTTAAGAGGAGAGGGTGGCTGGGCCTAGCGGATGGACCTAAATGGCTTGCTGGGCTGCTGGGAGGACATGGGCCGGCCTGGGCAAAGGTTGCAGTTGGGCTGGGCTCTCTCCCTCTCCC
Source organism: Aegilops bicornis (assembly GCA_021605145.1). Classification (NCBI taxonomy): domain Eukaryota; kingdom Viridiplantae; phylum Streptophyta; class Magnoliopsida; order Poales; family Poaceae; genus Aegilops; species Aegilops bicornis. The sequence continues at coordinate 351,942,709 of CM038670.1, forward strand.
TCTCACTCTAAAGAAAATAAAAAACAAAACAGAGATAAGAAAGGAAAGAAAGAGAGGTTAGGGGAAGAAGTTGATTGACGGATAATTTTCCTGGACACAAAAAATGAGCTTGATCCAAGAAAATAGAAGTTGGCATGAATGCAAGATTTAAATTCAAACTCATTTGAATTTAATTCAAATGGTTTGAACTAGGACAAGGTTTAGGAGTGGCCAAAATGTTGAGAATTTTGGAGGAGCCTCAATAAAAGAGATGAGAATTATTGGCAAAGTTTGGAGGTGAAACTTGAAGCAAAAGAGGCATGTAATTAAATTGCAAGTGAGTTCATGGGTAGTTTCCAAATCATTGGAATATTTCTAGTAGCTCCCTAAATATTGGGAGGATATGTTATAAAGAGAAATCACCATGTGATTTCCCTCGATTTAAATGGATCAAAGATCCATGCAATTTCTTTAGCTGAGTTTTTTTAAAAGGGGGGGAAGATGACACGATGCAATGCACATGATGCAAAGATGCAACGAACAAAAAAAATCACACGATGAATCTCGGAATCCATGGAAGGCATCTGAAGCGTTGGTCTTGGGGCGTCACATTTTCCCTTATATTTAAGTCAAGACATTAAACATCTACCTCAAAAAGAACAAGAAAAAAGACACTTAAAGCATCAGCAGTGTTTCTTGTAATGTTCAAATTGTTTTGTACACATGATTTTTTTTAATTCTTTCTCTTGACCTATGGAAAATTCATAACATTTTTTTATCTTTCAAACATGACAATTTTAGTTTTATTTTCTAACGCTCCTGTGCCAAACTTTAGGAATTTTTATCACTTTATTCATGGCAATTTGGGAAATGTTTTTCTACTTTCTCACATGACAATTTTTATTTTCAATAACATGGCAATTTTATTATTAAGAGCGTGTATTTTTTAATAACATGGGGATTTTATTATTAAGAACATGGCAAAAAAGAATAATAACACGTGATTTTATTATTAAGAGCATGGCGATTTTATTTTTAGTAACATGGCGTTTTTTCTTTTAATGGCATGGCAATTTTATTAAATTTTTATATTGAAAATTTCTTGTGTGCGGATTATTTATTTTTTTAAACGAAGATATAAAGCATGGAAAATTCCTTGTACTCTCCGTGTTCACAAAAAAGTGATCTAAATGATCTTATATTAGTTTACAGAGTGAGTACCATTTTTTGTTTAATATGCAGTTTTTTCATGTATGGTCTTTCTTCTTGCATTTCTGGACCATGGTATTTTTTTTGTTGGTTTCTTTTCTAGATTTACCATGTCCTTTTTACCATGTTGTGTTTTTTGGTAGGCTACCATGGCGATTTTTAGTATGTGTTCTATAGTCCATTATGGAAATTTTTATTTATTTTAGAGTGTGACGATTTTTGTTTATGCTTTTGTTATGTACGTCATGGCAATTTTGTGTTTGTTTAGCTATTCAAAACGATGTCTTGCATACATCATAGCAAATCTTATTTTTTTAATTATTATTTTTGTACAAGGTAATGCTAAGTGGGCCTAAAGCCCTGGTAAAAGTAGTTCGCGCGGGGGCTTCGGTGGTGAACGAAAACGTTCATTGGGGGAGGCCTCTCATAGCAAACCAGTACTTCGCTGGAGGGGCGGTCCAATGTTGGTGGTCACTCATTATTGGGGTGTCTCCGTGAATCTCACGGGATTCGTTCAATGTTGGTCTTCGATGGATCTGATAATCGTTTGAGTGTTTAGAGGTTTGATCCTTCGATCTATAATTCTATTCATCGATGATGGTTGCGGCTCCGGTCAATCGGGTCTTGTGGGCTTTAGCACCATGACCTCTCGCTTGTTTACTACAACAAGATTTCCTCGATCAAGAATGGAGGGCGATGACGCAAGATCCTTGGCTCAATTCAATGCTTGTAGTCGTTAGTTAGTGTTTGAAATATGCCCCTAAAGGCAATAATATTTGTATTATTATATTTCCATATTCATAATTATATAGTTTGTATTATATGCTATAAATGCTATAATCATGGAATACGCGATTCAATGGAAAACTCATATGCACGTGCGGAATAATAAGCGGTTAAATAAAAGGTTCCTAGTCTTGCCTCTAGGACTAGCTCAAGTATTGTTGCTGATCATGTTTTCCGGATCTTAGGATATCGTTAAGTGCAACGGTTATCCTAAAACAACATTGAGATTATTACGTTGGAAGAATGATCATATTGAATCAACCCAAACTTATTTGTTATGAATTGAGATAATATCGTCTTCAGAATCAATTGTAATAACATGGAGTGTTAACATGTGATTTTGCTCCTTAGACCATGAGAGCATCGTGGTCACTTCTCATCGTATGGTGGACTTTGGGGGTTGCTCAAACGCCACCTATAACATTGTGATCATAACGACAACTTACATGCTCATTGTAAAGTTCGACAAGTGGCTCGGATAGCTTAGGAGTGGGATTTGCTCCTCTAACGATGAAGAGATATTCTTAGGGCCCTCTCAGTGTGATGGCATCCATGATCGTCTGGCCAGACATAAGTGACTACGTCACGAGGATCCCGGAACACAATAACGAGAAAGAAGAACAAAATCAGTAACGAGGATTTCAGATAATGGGCGAGGATGACTCAGGAGGATACCAAAGGCATCCCGGTTTTGTGAAGTATCGCGAAGCAAAGGGAACATCACATGATAACCAAAGGTTCACTCGAATATCATTTGTGCGCCATACAGATCAATATGGACGCCCACAAATTCCGCTATCTTGGTCATTGCACAAATGGTTTTATTCATCTCTTTGAGTTGCCGAACCTACGGAGTCACAAGCTTAAGGAAATCACGATTTGTTGAGTGTTAGTAGGATGGTAGTGATGATATATATATTTGTGTAACTGTTTCATTAATGTTCGGAATAGTTCCAAGAGGATCGGAAGCATTTCGGGGTCACCAGAAGGGTTTCGGTGAATATCGGGTAATACCGGGTATTACCGATATATATAGGTGGAAAATGTTTCTGGGGATGTTAAATTATACATAAAATGATCTGAAAGTATTTAGAACAATTTTATATTTAATTTTATATCAACAGGCCTAAAAAGGCAAAGAGGTGGAAGGCAACTTGGGCCACAAAGATCCAAGTGGGAAGGCACCTCCCTTCCCTAAGGAAGGAGGCCGAATAGGAGTGGGGGAGGAGTCCAACTCCTCCTCCCCCTTGACCGGCGCCCCAAGGAGGCTTTCCCTCCTTGGTGGCAGTCCTCCCTCTCCTCTCTAACCTATATATACTTGAGGATTTGTGCTCTTTTGTCATATAAGTTTTAGAGCCTCCTCTAGCTCTTCTAGTTTTAGTTCTAGCTGGTCCTAATTGACTAATTAGAGCTAGGCTAATCCTCTTGTACTCATAATTAGAAGCCCCATGTGGTTCCAATATCCTCCTTCTAATTCTCCGGCGATGATTAGCTCTGGATGGCAAAGAGGTGTCGGGTCATGAAGGCTGTACGCTTGCAACCAAATAGAGAGATCGTGCTTTCGGTCTTCGGTTCAAGGGACTATTCATGAGCGGTGTGAGGATCGTTCATCGATGGTTCGAGGGACTCCAAGTATGATGTACACTGACACGTTCTTCTTCCGCTGCAACTCGGTGACGGTAACGATCGTGATCCTAACCCATTATGCATCTTGATATTGATCTTGGGTGTGTGTATGCACGCCTTTTTGTTTTCTACCACGCTTCCCAACATTGGCATCATGAGCAGTTATATGAGTAGGTATAGGTTACATCTAGATCACATGTGATTGTGAGGGTTGATGTTCTTGCTATGTGTAGCGCCCAAGATGCGGTCATTACACTATGCTTCCCTCGAGTGTTGATTTAGTTCAATTCATTGACAACATGGTGTCTCTTTTTACAAGGTTTTGACAATCGATCGGGTCTGGTTGTCGATGATCCGCTAATGCTTCCTTCATGGGATCCACCATAGTTGAGAATAGTGAAGCACCACAGACATAAGAGGGTGCCAAGATGAATGATCTTCTAGGGGTCACCTTATTAGATAAAGTTTAGTGTGGGGTACAAGACTTTGATTAAGTCTCTTCTTTAACACACCCCAAAACTTAATCTAGCATCAAGAATCATCGCCTAAATTGTGGATGTAGGTAGCTAGTATTACTTGTTAAACCGGTTGATCACAGCGTAATTCAAAGTTTTGCTAAAACCGATTAGAGGATGTCTAACTTGGTTTTGCAGGGTATGCATGTGATGTGGTATAGCCTTCGTCATGATAATGGGTTTATGTATGAGATGGTTATATGTTGTAATGTTAAGTGGCATGTGTGTCACAACACAATGGCCGGAGCTACAGATTGCCACGTTAATGCAAATATCATAGAGATAGCCTACATGTTATAGGTGACTTATGGCAACCATACACGGAGGACCCCGACAAGGAGAAGGTGTGCTAGGCGGCGGATTCGAGGAGCTATAATTTCGCTCCACGCCAAAATTTCTGAATTTGGTGCCACAACGACGTTTTGAAAACGCTACCATGGCAGCAGAAATATTGGCCGTCATGATGCTTCAACTGGATATTGAAGATGGTCACGGAAATTCCCGGCGCCCAGGGCTATACCATATCATGATTTTATGAATTGCCTGAGATGTTCGGGGGAAGAATCAGAGGAAGAGGGGGTTCAACCAAGCCATAAAGAAACACCAGAACTTCAAATTCCATTAAAAAAAGGGGTGCAAGCCAACTACAGAAAGAAAATGAACAGTTGCGTCCGGCACCTAGTCTAGTCTTCTCACAACAGGAGCTAAGTGCTGCCACTAGACGTGGGAGGGAGCCCCGAGGCCCGGGAGGGTGGCACTCACGGAGACTCGGCATGTATAGCCCCACTCATTATTACATGAGTGTCACGAGTGGAGACCTTCACAGTGCACTTTGGGCCTTGCTTCATGGGTAGAACTTCCGGAGGTGCCGGATGTTCCAGCGCTCGATGGGGATCCTGGCCTGCGTCTCCAGCCTTGGGCGCCAAGCTCTAGAAACACGGGCAATCTCTAAATCGCCCTCCCACATGGGTGAGAGCTTATGCAGCCCTTCCCAGAGAGCACTCCGCCACAGACGAGATCGCCCACTTGGCGTCTGGGCCCCGAGCAGACGCTTCTGGCGCAGTGGTACCGTCGCGGCAAGCTAACCGATACCTCGCCGGAGCGAGGTTTGGCGGCGTTCTCCCAACAACACAAGGTCCATCTCTGCGCATGGCGTCCTCGATGCGTCCTCATCAAAGCGCCAGACTCAGCGCGGGGTGATGTCTGACCTCGTGAGGGAGAACAACTTCTGCTCCGTAGATGAGGAAGAACGGGGTATCGCCGGTTGGGTTGGTGGCGGTGGTGCAGATGGACCACAACACGGACTGGAGCTCGTCGTGCCAGCCCCTGCCACTTGCCTCGAGCTTCTTCTTTAATGTCCTGGTCTTGAGGCCTCTCAAGACCTCTGCGTTGGCGCGCTTGGCTTGGCCATTGCTCTTGGGGTGTGCCACCGAAGCGTAGCAAATCTGTGTTCCAAGGTTAGCACAATATGTCTTGAAGAGATTGCTAGTGAACTGCGAGCCGTTGTCGGTGATGATGTTAGGGACCCCAAACCCAGCTCACTGTGCCCTTGATGAACTTAACAATCACGACCCGTACCGAAGGTGCGGACGGGCTTCCACGCCCCGCCCATTTGGTGAAGGTGTCACGATGGCGGCGTAGAGGTTGGCGGTAGCCCCGGTGCTTTCGAGGAAATGGACCGGTGATATCCAGCCCCCGGACCGCGAATGGCTAGGAGAGTGGGATAGTCTAGAGGCCTTTGAGCCGGTGGTGGATTTGCTTGGCATGGGCTGGCGGTGCCCTCGCAGGATCTCACAAGCTTCTGGTTATGCGTTGTTGAGTGCCGTAGGCCAGTAGAACCCGCTGCGGAATGCCTTGCCCACCAGGGTGCGCGATGATGAGTGATGCACGCAATCTCCATCGTGTATATCGGCCAGCAGCTCGCACCCTGCTTCCTGGAAATGCATCACAGGGAAACATCGTTTGGTCATTTTCTGTACAACTCACCGTCCTGGATGCAATATACCGAGTAACTCGCCGGGCCACACGCCCGCGGCCTCTTCTTTCTCCGACAGCGTTTCTTGCACCAGTATGCCTTGAACTCCTCGGTCCGGCACCCCTCCCCGAGGATCGAGCGCCAGAGCAAAGCGTGCCGAGGTCGGGCACAAAGCGAGGGCTCCTGAGGCTGGTGGCTGGGGGAGTTCCTCCTTAGGTGATGCCGGCTCCGCAGACAGGGGTGCTGCTGAAGGCTTGAAGAGCCGCTCCTCGAAGACGTCAGGCTCCTGGAGCAGGCGCCTGGACGCCCTTTTGGCGATGTCGTCGGCTTCCTTGTTCGTGCCACAAATCACATGCCAGTAGCTCGGGCCCAAGAGCGCTTTCTCCATTTTGCGCACCTCTGCAGTGCGCTTCCATGTGCTTTCGCCCCTCGGCTTGTACCTTGTTGGAGAAGTTGACATGAGCCGAGAGTCATCCTTGATGGTGAGACAGCTTCACTCCCAAGGCCTTTGCTGCCTTGAGGTCGGCGATCAACCCTCAGATTCCACAATGTTGTTGGAGACCTTCTCACTCTGGGAAGGTGAGAGCTGCACGGCGACACTCATCGCAGGAGTTGCTGCTAACGCCGACACTCACGATCGAGACCTTCAACGAACTGCATGCGATGCTACAACCGCAAACAAAGGGTGTAAAATACTTGTCAAAAGGTGCAAAAGCGTTTACGATGGAGGATGTATCAAACCACGGTTCAGATTTTAGTTGCTTGTGCGATGCAGTGCATAATGGTTCAGCTCAATTAAGCTGCTTTGCGATGAGGAGGAACAAAAGAAAGGGGCAGCTAGATGAAGGTGTATGCGATGTACAACATACAGCCTTACTCGGATGAACTGCTTGTGATTAGGCAACACAAAAGAAAGCGGTCGTGCCGATCAAGGTGTGTGCGATGTATAGCATACGGTTCACTTTCGGATGTACTTGGTTGTGATTAGGCAAGAGAAACGAGAAATGGTTCAATATAATAAGATGTGTGGATACGCTGAAACAAGTCTCAGAATCGAAATGTGTGCGAAGACCGATAATAACACGTATCGCATTGCTTCCGGATAAGACGTATGTGATATGCTCTATCTACGTAACATCTATTGGCCATTGTGGGATGGGCGGTCATCCAGATACGCCATAAGGATGCGAAGAGGCATTCCTACCAGCAAGGACTAGCTGTTCCACCAGTAGCTCATGTAAGAAAACTATCAAGTTAAGTGTGCTCAGGCTGGAGCAGCCATCAGATGGGTGACTATATGGGAAGTTGTGTTGATCTTAAATTAACTGATTGGATGGGTCATTTCGGTCTCGAGGTCGTTGTTTTTTATTTTTTTTATTTTTTAACACATTTTAAAGAAGGTCTACCGCATTACTTTTTGACAATGTGCGATACGTGGCATACAGTTGATCCATCCGACCTGTTTGTGATGGAATAGGCCGTGTGTGTTGTGGGCAAACGCTGTTAGTATTCAACCGCTTTGGGATTGGTGAATTCATCACCGACGGGTTCCCTAGTGTGGTTCATGTTCATCTAATCATCATCTACTTCTTTTGCTAGCTCAATGTTCCTTCCATACTAAGTTTCCATTAATTGATGGCATTTATGAACACGCCCACCGCTTTCCGCCATTTCTCACCGCTTCCCGCCACCTGCTATATTACGCGTAGTGGCGCGACACAAACGGAGGCGACAAGCGCGGCTGTGAGCAATATCCACCTTTTCCAAGCATGCCAACCCACCAAAGCGCCGCCTACGCCATCAACCTCGCCGACGAGAGAAAACAAGCGGCGCCACGACGTCGATGCCAAGGCGCTCCCGAACGCTGATGGGCGACGCCATGATGCGTGTCATCGCTAGGTTGAGCAGACCTTTGGCGCATGGCGCTTTGAGCGCCGCGGATCAAGATTGGCATGTCACACCGACAGGCTGCGCGCCGCGACAACATGATCGATAAGCGCGCCGCAGCAAGCTAGGCGCGTCTGCGTCGATAGGCTGGCAGCTGCCGCAGCGAACGTTAGGCGCCATAAGGCGAGGCGTGACACGCCGCATAGCAAGAGCGGATCCATCGGCGCTTGCTCGCTATCGCGTCGCGGTACCGGGCACACGCCCCGTCAAGATACTCATTCCTCGCCAAGAGTGGGTGTAGGCCCTCGGCGTCGTGCCTTGCGAGGCGGGCTGCGCAGTACTTACACCGGACACCCGCCGTGCCGTTCGCATGGGTGCCGCCCGTTCGCCTTGTCCGCCGCCCTGCCGATGCCAATGCGTTGGTCCGTAGGCTCGACCACCTCCTTGGCCTAGGTGTCCACACGAGCGCGATGAGATGAACATGGCGTCGCATCCTCACCGAGCTGGTGATCTCCGATGAAATAGCTAACTTGAGCTTCGAGATCGCGCTTCCACATGTACCTGTGAAAGCGTGTTTACCGCTTGGGCCGAATGCACGAAGTTCGAAGCAGAGCCAAGAGCAATGCAAGGCAAGGGGCTACTGGTCATGGTCTCATGGACGCGTTTTATTTTGAAAAGTCCTTTCGACGTGATAGCTATGTATTCACAGCAATCATAGTATTGCTCCATTTATTGCCTGTTTCAATGTGTGTACTCTGCTTTCCATTCTTATATGTTCTATTTCAATGTGTGTATATACGCTTCCATTCTCAGATATGTGGATGATAACAAATAGATTCAAATTAGTATATAAAAATAGATAGAAATGAATTCATAATATATATATATATTGTCCATTAGTTCATCATAGAATATATATATATATATATATATATATATATATATATATATAAATAATATCATCACATATACCTGATGATACTTAACTACTAGGTACAATGCATAAAATTGAAAATGAACAATACTAAAACTAATTATGACTGTGCTAACGGCCGATCGGACGTTAAGCAACATACCCGCATACGATGTAACCCACCTCCCTATCATTACGGCATGCTTGATTCCATCGATTTTTTTCTTCCTTTGAAAAGAGTATACGCCAATAGTAAATCGCTAGTGGGTTTTCTGGTTTTTGGCTACACAATATGAAAAGAAAAATAAAAGTGCTAGAAAGAGGACTTGAACCCAGGTCTATTAATTAGACTTTGAGCCCAATAACCAACTAAGCCACCTTCAGTTGTTGTCTATGTATATAAACAAGGTTATTTGAACCTTTCTTTTTTTCTGTCATATCAGGGATAATAAATTCTTTGCTTGGTAACTTTGGCATGACCAGCGTGATAACTATGACTTGAGCAACATGATAACTATACTATAAGCCTGATGACTATAATATGAGAAGGTTAATGACTATACCATGAGAAGCAAGATAACTTTCGCATGGGGGAGTGGTAACTTCACACTGGGGTATGTTTTCTACAAAAAAGTTACCGGACATATTTCAAAGAACGTTTCACATGGGTAAAAAGTTATCAATGTGTTGTATGTGTTATTTAATGCAGTGTCCGTGTAAATTGCCTTACTATTTGCAATCGGGTTATCGGGCATATTTCTAGAACTTTAGCCTAAGGTGAAAAGTTATCAATGCGCTTATATGTAAGTTATCAGGTTAATTATACGTAGTTATCATCTTATATGTAAGTCAACACCTTCCTTCTAGGTCGAAAAATTATCACACTTTGAACTGAAAGTAAGTTATCAGCTCTAATGTGCGTGATGTTATGATGTTATTTGCATGGAAGTTATCAGGCTATGTTTTTCAAATAAACATTTTTCTTGGGTCAAAAGTTATCGTAAATGTTTGTGCGTGGGTAGTTACCAGCCCTGTTATGTGTGTATTACTGTGCAGGGTATTGTTCAACAAACTTTTCTCTCGGGTAAAGGTTCTCGCGGTGTTTCTACACAAGTTATCAGGTCGGCGATGTGTATATTAGCATGTTATTTATACAAAATTACCGGGATATGTTTTCAAAACCTTTTTCCCCTTCGAGTGGAAAGTTATCACGGTTTTTGTAATGTAAATTATCAGCTTCGTGCGCAAATAATCATGTTGTTACACATAAGTTATCGGTGCAATTTTTTTAACAACCCCCTTCATTTCGGGTCAAAAGTTACCAAAGCATGCTTGTACAGAGGTTGTCAGCTCCCTTGTGTAAACTACCAGGTTTTTCCTTTCAATAATTTCCAGTGCCCCCTCCCGAACGATATGGTTTGGAAATTAGCTACTGGATGCTAGTAATATTTTTTAGTTTTCTTGCATTAAGAAGGATAGTATTCATACAAAATGTACACAAAAGCTACTTAGTTGGCTAGAAATTCAGGTTCGAATATTCTGCACCATTCACACACGTGAGATACTTTTTGCTTTTTCTGGCCGGAGATCAAAAGGTACAAAAGAGAAATCAAACGAAATTTAATCAAAAAATCAAGATAGCCCAGGTGGTTATTGAGTTGTGAATTTAGCTATAGGTGGAAGGTCTGAACTCCCGGCTTCGGACACTTTTTTGGAGAAATTGAATAGAAAAAGGAAACATATGTGGACTGAGAAATAGTGGTCGGAAAAAGGGAAATGGCTGCGGAAAAAAGGAACTGAGAAATTGAATAGAAAAGGAAAAATAATTAAATCCGCATTACACTAATTAGTTGCGAAAAAAGGAAGCGGCGAAGGAAAAAAGAAACTGCCGCCAGGCAGCGATGCGTGGCGGCAGTAGCTAGATGCGCATCAATGGC